>OX387245.1:183749822-188749822 GCA_947561735.1 Cenchrus americanus
TAACTCATTTCCCAAGACAATCTTGAACTTGATGGGTTTCCAGAAGTTGTCGGTTTGTGGAGGAAACATGGGTGGAGCTGCGGTTGTGTCTAGTCGGTTCCTAAGATGATTCGGCTTAGGAACAAAGGCATTTTTGTGGTGGGTTTTTGGTGGCTCTAGGCTATTACTCTCACCACTTCCCTCACCAGCCTTCTTTGCCCCAAGCGCTTCCCCATCCTGGCGCTTGTATGTCCCGATCGTTATCCTCAAGTGAGGCTCATGACCAGACAACCAACCCATAAACTTTCTCAACTCATCATTCTCATCCTGCATACGATCAACATAGTGTGCAAGCTCCATATTCTTCACAACATTTATTTCACAAGTGGAACAAATTGTAGGAATAGGAGCTTTCAGCTGAGCCTCTAGAGATCTAGCATACACAAGAGAAACATCTAGCTTCTCATGCAAAACAAGACAAGAAGTACAAGCACCAAGCAAGAAGGGCCTAGATTTAATCTCATCTAGCTCAACCCTAAGCACATCTAGTTCCTCAACCTTGGAGGCATACTTCTCTTTAAGCACAGTCAATTCACTAAGAAAAGTGGAACAATCAGTGCATTCAGGTTCATTGGTCACAACAGGAGCAGACTTAAGAGAATCTATTTGAGCCCTAGCATCACCAAGCAAAGATTCTACCTCAACCACCTTCTCCTTAGCCTTTCCAAGCAAAGACCTATACTCCCTCTTCTCCTTGTTGGTCTTTCTAAGCACATCACCACGGTTGTTAAGCAAGTCATTCAACCTAGCATTCTCCGCTATCAAGAAAGATGGATCATTCTTTACCTCTTCCTCAGAGTCGGAGCCCGAGTCATCCTTTTTGCTCTTCTTGCTTGCAGAGCTATGTGCCATGCCGCAAAAGCCTTGGGCGGCGAAGCACAAACCGTTGATGTTCTTGCCCGACCGCTTGCCCTTGTGTCGGTTCTCTTCTTCATCACTTGAGCTCGATGAAGAGTAGCAGGAGCTTGAGTCGATGTCGCTTGCATCGGCCACCATCGCTCGCTCCTTGTTCTTGTGACCACCACTCTTCCTTGGCCTCCGCTCGGACTTGTTCTTGCCCTTGTAGTCATCCCTCGAGTGGTGCTTGTGGTCGGTCCTCGAACGGTGCTTGTGCTCGGGCTTGACCTCCATGGCTTCCGGGCACTCGGCGATGCAGTGTCCGTGCTTCCCGCACCGGTAGCACATGCCTGAGCTCCTCCGAGCATTCTTTCAGTTTGTGTACATGCGCTCGAACCGCCTTACTCAACAACGTGAGGTCCTCCTCGCCCAGCACATCGAACTCCTCATATGGCATGGACACAAGGCAAGACAAAGAAAATTGTCTCAAAGACATGATAGCATTAGTCCTTGAACCAGATACAAGAGCCAGACTATGGGAATCAGTCAGGTTCTCGATCTTTGCACGGACCCCACGGTCCACCTCGAACGACTTGAGCTTGGAAAATAGCTCGTCCACCGTGAGGGTCTCATACTTCTCCGACTCTAGGATGGCCTCGACCTTCCCACTCCACACGGTACGATCCAGAGAATGCAAGAGCTTGACAGCCCTGTCATGGTCATCATACGGGAGCACGACCACGTTAGCCCTCATGTTGTTCACGATTACCGTGAAACGCTAAAACATGGCATCTATGGACTCACCAGGGAGATGAGTGAAGTTCTCATACTCTCTCCGGTAGGTCGCAAAGAGCCGAGCCTGAACCTGAGCATTCCCGACATGAGCATTCTTCAACTGCTCCCAAATCGTGCACACCAAATCCTCTGTCCGAACCCGTTCAAATTCGGATTCACACAAAGAATGGTACAGGTAATTGACCACCTTGTTGTTGGCGTCGAACATGTCCCTCGATCCTGGAGCAAGGAAGTTCAGTGGATGAACATAAGTTGTGTTCACCGTGACATCCCACAGGATCTGACCCTTGTTGCGGAAGAAAGCAGTCATCCGCCTTTGCCACATATGGTAGTTCTTACCATCAAAGTGTGGAGGACCTGAACCCCATTCCTTGTACGCCACCAGGTCCCTCGAGTCAGGCCTACTTGTCTCTCCACTCCTCGGAGGCCCCGCAAGGCATCGACCTTTCGCGCTCACTCTTCACTTGCACCAACGCAAATCAAGCTGCAACCTGCACCTGCAATACTCGGCCAAGAGTCAGTCCACACCACGTTGTCAATCACTCATCACAGCCAGGAGTGACCATCCACCGGTCCTCGGATGCTCCGGTCCTCATCAGCAATGTTTGAAAAAGTCTTTCGATGTTGTTCCTCAATAATGACAAGCAAGTCACTTTATGAGAGGTATAGTCTTGGCAACAAAATTTTTATCAAAAGACTTAAGACATGCTAAAAAAGTTAAGGTAAAGCTTATGGGTATCCTATATTTTTGGCTAAAGATAAGAATTTTGAAAAGATAACTTCGGTGAAGAAATTCTATCTAAGGTTGTTTTGAAAAAGAAGAAAAGAAAATAAGGGTAAGATTTTTTGATGAAAAACAAACCTATGGTTTTAGGACTACTAAAGGTATAAGAGGTTTTTCCTAAGGGTTTAGGATGAGTCTATTCAAAATTTTAGAGAAGGGATAGAGATAGACTTTGTCGACTTGACATAAGTCGATTCCTCCCTTTGTTGGCCTAGGTTCTAGTGTGGTTTGATAGGAAGGTTTAGGCAAATATGTATATTTTTTCTTTTTCACAAAAAGGGTTTTAAACATGATATGCATCATGCAACAAAATGCAAGGGTGGAGAACAATGTTGAAAGAAGTGCAACATTATATGAATGAACAAAATGACATGATATGATATGGTGGTGATCTAAAGCAAAAGTTAGCCTAAGTTCACTAGCCACAAGTTTAGAATCAAAAGGGATAATGCTTCATATTACTCTCTAAAAAGACACAAACAAAAAGACTCTAAATACTAATAATCACACAAAAATAAGGGGTCTACAAGTTTTCCAAAATTCAAGTAGAAAAGTGCTCACTCAATATCTATTAAAGCATACAAGATGTGGTTGTGACATTTATTAGAGTAATGATACAATGTTACTTGAAGTTTTCAAATAAAGAACACAATGTAGACTTGCCATAGTTTATATAGATATATAAAAAGATCGGGTTGCCTCTCGCAAAGCGCTTCATTTTAAGTCATAGAGCTCGACTTTCTCACATACCTTTTTATTGTCATGAAGCCATGGTTACTTGTGCGAGAATCCAAAGTAGCCATGCATCTTGATGTTGCCTTTAGGAAATCCGCCGTGGTTCGCTTCCAACATCATGATGTGTTGAGTGGTGCCTCTTGTGCATTCATTCATCCAAGCTCCAGAGGGTTTGTTTTAGTCCTTAGCTTCTGAATTTAATCATGTACATGTTGTGGAACCGTTGCTCCATCTTCTCTTTATCGACACCATGTCCATCTCCTCTATTTTGTCATCATCGCCTAGTTGCTGCTTTTTCTTCGTGGATTTACCCCTGCATCCAGAACAGAACATATACCAAAATATAGTTCTATTGAGATTTTTATAAAATTACCTTTCCAACGGGTACTCATTCGTCTTAATCGGAGTCCGAATGAGGGAGCTATGGCTGTTTCACTTCAGCACTCCTTGCTGTCCAGAATTTCAGCATGTGCAACCATCGGTGATTCGGCCATATCCGCTTGTAGGAACCTCCGATTGCCTTGCCGCTTGATTCGTTGGAACGTAGACTCCATGGAGCTTCTGAAAATCCAATTATATCCAATTGTTTTCTGCTGAGATTGTGCAAGGAATCTTGATGACATCATTATCCTTTTTGTCCATCGATCCGGAGATGTACGAGTGGTCTTTATCTTCAAGTCATTTAGGGAACCATGCCATGCATCCTTTGGCTTCAAAAGTCATTACCATTGCTGCATGAGCATGATGGTAATGGAATCCTTCTCCGTCGTGCTTGACATGGTCGTTTCCGAAACCTATAGCTCAAACATACAAACCTCCAATAGAAATTAGTCTTAAAAACTTAATTGACACATATAGGCATACCTTGTTCATCTTCGTTTGCTTTGGGTGGGGTCTCAATAGAGGATGTTGGGCCACTAACCAAGGTTAGCACCTACCACTAAAGAGAAAATCTTGCATAGCCAACAAATTGGTTGAGCGAGGTTGGACTTGTTGAAGTCCGAATGTTGAAAACTTTCCTCGATCGCTTTCTGTCTAGCTTTCCACCTATTTTCAAGGACACAAACAAGAAATCAAGCGTATATGAAATGATAAAATTAGGTTTAGTTAAAAGAAAGATAGATTCCCCTATGGTTCGAGTTGCCGATCCCCGGCAACGGCGCCAGAAAAAGGGGCTTGTTGACGGTGCAAAACCGTGCTCAAGTTCACGGCAACCCTACAAGTGTCTTGGTGCCTTTTTCACCAAGGAGGGTCCTCCCTAGATTTGTCAATCCAAGGATCAGAAGCAAACTCCTAAAGCTATCCATTTAATATACTGGTCTAACCCTATGTGTAGCATTGATTGCATAAAGGTAACATACAAACACGAAGGGATGTATAATCACATCCAAATAGCCATAAAGATAAGCATCAAAAGGTAACCCTAGCCTATCATCTTCTTGTTGCCGTTCCGGCCAAGGTGACAAAGTAATCTAAACTTATACTATGATAAGGATTACACTCGATATGGAGTAACCTGATATGGAGTGGTCCGATACACGTTCGCTCGCCGCTTTCTTCTCCACCGTACTATCACTACGCAAGGATATTCATCACCGAGCGATGAACCTCAGTCTGTGCACTACTTCGATGTATCCACAAGACATAGATTAGATCTATGTCTTGTAAGGTCATATGCTAGCAACACACATCAATGATAGAAGGCATGCATCAATGTAGATCAAAGTAAAGACAAGATTAGATTGATATCACCATCAAAAGTACATGCGCCTTGATGAATCCAAGGCATGGCTCCAGAACTCCACCATCGCTTCACCGCGCAGGGCCAACCATGGCGGCTAGGGTCTAGCCTAAGCCATCTCCTAGGCAACTCGAGGACTTGCGGCGGCCGTCAGCTTCCTCCCGGTGCTTCTCCTTCGTCTCGACGGCTCTCGGATGAATGGATGGATGTGGCGGCTGGCGGAGGAAATAAATAGACAAGCACCTAGGACAAAGGGGGTCGCGAACCGGGCCCAGAACAGGCCAGGTCGGCCGGCCTGGGCCGACCGACCCAGGCCCGTTTTGGCCCGGTTCGGCCCCGTCTCGCTCCCCGATGCTTCTCGATCAATTGTTGACTTGCTCCCTTATACATGTGGGCCCTTGACGTCGTCTTCTCCATGGTTTAGACATGACTCCTTGTCGCGCAAGCTTCAACATCTTTTGCCCAGGTCCCTAGAGTTTCCCGGCTTCATTCTTTGGTCCCTGGGCCCTTTGGAGTCATGTTCATGAGGTGTCTTGACTTGTGTCGGGCTTCATGATTTTCTCTTGAAGTGCTTGATGAACTTATCCTGAAAGTCTCCCTTTAAGCGCTAGTTTCCCACGTAAACAACAAACTCCAAATTTGACATGCAAGAGTGAACTTGGTACCTCGGGGGTTAGTCCATTGGTTAGAATATCAAATACGTGCAAATGTTGACGATAAAGTTATAGTTAGGTGTACCAAAATCGACCGTCAACAACCGTCCAATATGCCTTCATGCACATCCACTTGTTCGGAGGCTCCCTTTTGAAAACCAAGCAATTCCCTAATATACTCATAGGGAACCACTTGCTCAATGCCCTCCAAACCGAATGAGAGACTCGACACTCCTTCATCAAAGATAGGCGCCATGGTCATAAGGATTTCCAAGGTGAATTCCTTGTGGGTGTTTGCCGACACTCCATTGGAGAATTGCACCCAACCTAGGTGTCCCAACATATAGTAAATATTCGTGTGAAAACCTAACACTTGGAGAGCTTGGTCGTCAAAGTCGACATTTGCCACAAGACTCTTCTCAAGGTGAGCAAGTTTCTTCTCCTCCTCCTCCGTCATGATGATAAACCCATACTCGGAGTACCACGGAGTGTATGGAGGTGGAGTAGATGATCGTGTCGAGAGATGAGGAAGGATGGGTAGTGCCTCCGTCCTTGAGGTTCGGTGAACCTCATAGACGAGCTTCGTGTGGCCCTCATGCCACCAAGGAGAAGAGTGTCGTACCTCCTCGGCAGTGTCATGTCCTCCTCCATGCTCCGAGGAGACTTGGAAATCGAGTGCCTCCTCGAAGAGGTTGTCGATGATGGCTTGAATGAAGATGATACCTTCTTCTTGGTAAAAAGGATTGTAGTTTTCTTCCACATGGTTGCTGCACTCGCCTCACTAATATAAACCTAGGGTTTTCAACCGGTAACAAGGCACACAAATATTATCCGGAGTATGGAGTTTGAATGGAATTAGGATGTGTTTTGTTGGACAAAACAAACTCGGGATGGATGGATAAGTCTAAGGTGGTTCTGGACTACAAGCTCAAGCACACGAACAAAGAACTGGATGAGCAACTTACTTGCCGAAGGAGAGCACCAGGGTGCTTAAATAGGGGGAGACCGGCCGGCCTGGGCCGACCGGCCTAGGTGGCCTGATGCTTTTCCTGGCTTGATTTTTCTCCAGAGCACTCATCCTTGCTTTGTTGCTTTGTGACTGTGTGCTCCACGGGGTTGCACCGCCCAAACTCTCTCGTCCACTCCTATGATTGCATTATTGGTCCTTCCACTTGATTGATTTGCTTTGAGACACTTCCATTCTCCTTTTCCTCACATGCCTCCATGATATTCCTACAAAACAAGGCTTGGCTGCCCCCATGCTTGTCCTTTGCATCTGGTTTTGATCAAAGATGTTGGATGGGCATCCCGTGATGTATCATGGTGCATGCATGGTTAAGTTAATCAAATTGCCTCCCTCTAAGCATGTCTTAATGCTAAGTACTCCTCTAATTTCGAAAAATAAAAATAAACTCATAGCTTGCAATGAGTTCAAATATAAATTTAAAGGAGTTTTTAAAGAATTAAAAACAAGTGTAAGTCGAAAATGTTTTCTGACTACTTTTATTTTGGTCTCACCGGTATTGTTTGCTTCCATTAGTTGAGAGCAAACTTTTCTCGGCTTGATCAAGGCTCTACTCGTGTGTTTTTAGCATGTAACACAAGTCAACCATAACATCATGAAGAGGATGAAAGGTTGAGATAGTTTCTGAATTTTTTTGGTTTTGGTTTCTCAAAAATAAGCAAATAACACATAGAATGGCTCATGTAAAGGGTTTATGATCCAAATAAAATATCCAACCAAGAATTATGTCTCTAATATTGTTCAACCACTCTAAGTCTAATGTCTTGCATAGGAAATTTCAAAACTAACTTACTTGAAAAGACTCGAAAAATCCTGAATCGGGTTATCCTCCCGGTAGCTTATTCTTGACTCAACAATATGGGTTGCCTCCCGTCTAGCGCTTCGTTTATAGTCCATGGCTAGACTTCTTCACTTGATTACTTCGGATCAACGCTGAGGACCAGAGCGTCCGAGGAACAGTGGATGGTCGCTCCTGGCTGTGATGAGTGATTGACAATGTGGTGTGGACTGACTCTTGGCCAAGTATTGCAGGTGCAGGTTGCGGCTTGATTTGCGTTGGTGCAGGTGAAGAGTGGGCGCGAAAGGTCTATGCCTTGTGGGGCCTTAGAGGAGTGGAGAGACAAGTAGGCCTGACTCGAGGGACCTGGTGGCCAGCGGGGTCAAGTGCGGGCCGCATGGTGGCAAGAAAAGCAAGACGAAATCGTCGATCGAGCCGGTGCAGGGTAGCGGCTTGCAACCGGAGTCTGCACGCGGGGTTTGCGGTGGTTCACCAGAAAACCGTTGGGTTACTTGGTTGAGCCACAAAACCAAGACCGGAGGCTCGGCGGGCGGAGACGGGATCCGGGTGCGCCATGAAGCTTCGATGCCGGCGGATGCGTGGCGGGATCGCAGGGCTTGCGTCGGGAGGATGAGGTCTGCGGCAATGGCGTGGCCGTGCGATGAAGAAGAGTGCTACATGACCTATTTGCCCCTGAGGGGTTGTATCACAACTTAAGTGCTAGGGGTAGTGTGGTCTTTTGCCTAGCCCGGAGGGGACTCGTATATATTAGCTCTAGGGTTTTCAGGCAAACCATCCATCCGGACTGCTTCTCATTTCCTTGCTCTCTAGGGTTAGATTTTTCCTCCGTTTGTAAAGAATCTGACCTCCGAGTGAATGGAAGCTTTCATGGTTGCGTCGATTCCCGGTTTGTAGCTCGTTGGATTCTCGTGTCTTTTTCGAGTTTCGTCAGTTTTTCGTGTGCGGCTTGTTCTTTCGATTCTAAGGTGTTTGGGCTCAAATTTGTTGGTGGGAATCATGGATAGTTGCTTCGTGCATCTTTGTGCTTGATCTTGATCCCCCAAACTCCGAGTTCGGCCTCCGATTGAAGGATTTCGGTTGGAAACCTAGTTTTGTTCTTAAGCTCGGCTATTTCTCTCGATTCATTGGGTTTGAGGCTACAAATTCGTAGGCGTAGCATCTCCTAGAGACGCTTCACCCTCACCTATGATTTGGTAGCAATCCCTTGGTTGATTCGGGAGATTAGTTAGTGGGAAGGTGGTGTTGACCTTCGAGAGGTCGAGTTTGGGCTGCTATCCGCGCACCACGCGGACGGTCCGCGCGCCCCTGGCGGACGGTCCGCGAAAAGGCTTTCAGCCAGCAGTTCGTCATGGTCTTCGCGTGTTCTTGCATGCTTTTCGTTCGATCCATTTTGTCGGTGGATTTTGTTGCACTGTGTTCGCGGACGGTCCGTACTAGAGTGCCGGACGGTCCGTGTCGAGGTGGACGGTCCGCGGGCCCATTGCGGACGGTCCATTACTGAGGGTGCAGTACTGAAGGTTCGAGGGTTGTTTTCGGACGGTCTGTTGCTGCCTCGCGGACAGCCCGCCTAGGCCTCATGGACGGTCCGCCCGGTGTCTGCGGACAGCCCGCCCAGGCCTCGCAGTCGGTCCGCCCGGTGCTTGCGGACAGTCCGCTTGGTCCAGTGCTGAGCTGCTAAGTCCTTTGCTCTTTGAGTTTTGCTTTCACCTTGGGATCATTTGGGGTTTGCTCCGAGGGTTGGTAGGTCCGCTGTGACTACGTGACCTTGGCAAACTCGTGTGGGAATCCTTTGTTGTGAATTTGGGGCATAGGCCGAGTTCTCTCTTTGGAGAAGAATTTTTATCGACTCCCATTCACTCCCCCCCTCTCTGGTCGCCTAATCGGTCCTTCAAACGCTCTTTGCGGGTGTTGCAATCTTGGGTACCCACTTCTGTACCATCTTGGGTGCGGGCTTATTCTCCGGCTTAGTCATCTTTTTGGTCTTTACAAGCGGCTTTTGTTCCTTTATCTTGACAGATGCAACAACCACTTTGATTTCTTTCGCTTCCTTCTTCTCTGGCTCTTCCTTCTTCCTTGGCTCTTCCTTAACGCGACGATGAGGCGGAATATATTTAACTTTGATCATGTTGCATACCTCGAGGTGTGGTCGAAACTTGAAAGAACTCCTCTCGCTGTTAATGTCAAACTTGATCTCCCCCTTGCCGGCGTCGATGGTAGCTCCCACGGTCTAAAGGAAAGGCCTCCCAAGGATGAGTGGTGGCTTCTCCCTCTCTCCCATCTCGAGTACCACAAAGTCAATGGGGATGAAGTGTTGTCTGACCTTCATGGGCACATCCTCAGCGACACCCAAGGGGTAGCGAATGGAGTTGTCACCCAACTCCAAGCACATGGCCATATGGCATGATGCTCACACTTGCTCCAAGGTCGCATAATGCCTTCTCAAACTTGAATGAACCAACAGAACATGTAATCGTCGGGCATCCGGGGTCTCCTTGTTTCTCTAGTCCATTAGCAGTAGTAGCGCTACATTGATCAGACATTTTGACATGATCTACCCCGAGTGTTGCTACCTCATACTTTTTTTGCAAGAATATCTTTGAAGTAGCGAGAATATGTAGGAACTTGAAGGGCATCCAATAGCGGCATGTTGATGCCTAACCTACGCACAACCTCTGCAAACTTCTCAAAATGATTGTCAAGTTTACCTCGGTAGTAGTGTGGCTTGAGTTGCAGTATCTTCGTGTCTTCCTCCAGCATCTCAAACTCGGGCTCTTCGGTGACGATCTCGGTAACCTCCTCCTTAGCAAATTCCTCCGCCTCGACGGATGGTTTAGGCTTCCTTGCTCCCGCGGAACGCTCCGGATCTTCGGCCTCTTCCCCGAACGAGTTTGAATGGCCGTCGCCGTTTCGGTACCTTGAGGTTGTCCCGGAAGCTTCCCTTCATTAGCAGATAGGCGCCCGACAAGTTGTCCCACTTGCGTCTCGAGCATCTTCATCATGTTGAGCACTTGAAGGTTGGAGCTTCCGACCTCTGTCACCTTGCTATCGATGTTCTCCAACACCTTGTCTATGGATTTGAACTTGGTGATGGTGTCCTTGTTGATCTTAGCTTGCTCGTCCATGAAATCCTTCAATTGTATATGAAGCGGAACCGAAATCGAAATGGATGAGCTTGCATTAAATTGAGGTCTACCTTGCCCATAGCAGAAGTTCGGCAAATCCCCCTTCCTCATATAGTCGAGCACCTTGGCTTCCTCTAGACAATGCTTGTGTACATGGCCATATTCTCCGCACTCTTCACATGTGGATCTTGCTTCGGCAACCTTTAAATCTTGAGCTTCTTTCTTCTCTATCTCCATCTTCTCCATCCTCCGCATAAGCAAGTCAATCTTGCCTTCGAGTATGTCTTCCTTCTCCACTTGCAAGACTCCTTTGACATTCCCTGTGGGTTGAACCGGAACTAAGCGTCCGGATGACACCCACGTGTCATTGTCCGTGACCTTCTTGAATAGAGTGAAAGCTTGGGTCGACGTAAGCTCGATGATGGATCCTCCCACCGATGCATCGATGATTGTCCTTGACGCCATGGTAAGTCCTTGATAGAACTTTTGAATGAGATCCTTCTTCTAGAACTTGTGATGTGGAACTGCCCGAGTGTACTCATTGAAGCGCTCGAATGCCTCCAATATAGCCTTCATAGGATATTGAGAAAAAGTAGCAATCTTATTGCGCAATCTTTGAGTCTTACCCGGTGAGTAATATTCCTTCATGAAGGCCCTCATCAAGGTGTCCCAATTTTGTACCGTCTCTACTGGCTGAGAGTAGAACCATTGCAAAGCCTTCCTGAGTAACGAGAACGGAAAGTGCCTTGCCCTCATTTGATCTTGAGTCACCCCGTCCATGTTGAATGTTTGACAAAGTTGAACGAATGCTTGGAGGTGAAGGTTCGGATCATCTTTACCAGTGAAGAGTGAATGTTGCACCATGTGAATTGTTGAGGTCTTGATCTCGAACGGCCTTCCGATCTCCATGAGGTTCAAGATTGGTAGGTAGATGATGTCCGGGGTGCATAGCTCCCTGATCTTGCACTCCGGCTGCGGTTGTTCTCCCATCGGTGGAAGTCGATTCTCCCTAGGGCTTTGAGCTGGTGATTCCTTTGGAGACTCCGACGATCTCTCGACCTCCGCTTTTGGATTTGTAGATTATAGCTTTTTAGTTTGTGCTTCACGTCTCCTTAGCCTTTAAAGTTTTTCTGGATCATCCCCAAAATTATTGGGTTTGTTGGAGAGGTAGCCGTCCATCTCCTGTTAGGGATAGTAATAAACAATATATATACAAAACAAAACAAAACAAAATCTAAGAAAACTAGGGTTAGTCAAACTAGATTAGAATGATTTTGAGGATGATCAAAAGTTAGTAGATGCAAAAAAAAAACCAAAAGAAAACTGAAAAAAAGCAATAAAAGATCGAATCTTGATCACTTGCTACCCGGCAACGGCGCCAGAAAAAGGGGCTTGTTGACAGTGTATATTTGTATCAAACTTCGTTTGGACTTGCAAGTGGACAAGTCCCCTATCGTAGTCAAGGGACCCTTCTTCCCTTAAGTGTGAACCCAAGGTATCGAATTCGTGGAACAAATGTGTGATGCAAAATCCTATCTATTACAACCGAGAATACTTAGATCTTCAAAAGGATAATCTAATGCATCTAATCTAAAGAACTTCATGAAAATGAATCTAATCTATGAAAACCAGAGGTAGCAAGAGATAGAGAGGGATAGATAAACCAATCTAGAGAGATTGGATCAATCTTTTGTTGAAGTTCCAAGCAAAGAAGAAGTAACCAAGTTGAATCTCATAAAAAGCATCTTTAAATCATGGTTTCTCGTCTGACTCCGAAAACGGCCGCCTTTTGGAGCCACCGTTCTGTCACAACGCACCCCTATTCATGCAGGTTAGCCTAGGGCGAGTCCAATGGACAAGTTGAAATCTCCCGGAAGGTCAGGCATGCACCTCTAGCCACCACGGCTACAAGAACACCCTCTATGATCTATCTCAAGAATAGATCTTAAGATACGAAAAGCCGACTGAAATTAAAATCGTAGGAGAAACACTCGATCGCTAGAGATCGGATTGCAACTTGGTAATTCGACATAATAAATGATACATGAACATGATCACCACCGGGATCCTACCTTGATCTTGCTTCTAATCCTGGAACTCTGACGTGGTCTTCCTTGCAAGGTTCCCATGCCGGCTAGGGAGACCCTAGACAACTAGCTCGATCCTCTCCTCTCCGGGATGGTGTCCCTCTCTTCTCAGCTCCTCGGCGGTGGATGATGAATGAGTTAATGTGTGGCTCTTGGCCTCGGGGCTATAAATAGTCCAAATGGCGGCTAGGTCAAAGGGGGGCGCGACTGGGCCCCGAAGTGGGCTAGGCTGACCGGCCTGGGCCGGCCATTCTGGGTCCACTTCGGCCTAGTTCGTGGCCTCCTTCACCGGTGTTGCTTCCCGATCCTTCTAGAGTATTTTCCCTTCTGCAAGTGGGCCCTTGACGTCAGTTTCTCCGTGGTTTAGACGAAGCTCCTTGTCCCGCAAGATTCAGCATTTTTTGTCTAGGTCCTCGGAGTATTTCGTCTTCATGGGTTGGTCCTTGGGCTTCTTGGAGTCATGTTCACTTCATTGCTTGACTTGTATCGGGCTTCGAGGTCTTGTCATGAGGTGCTTGATGAACTTTACCCGGAAGTCTTGCTTTCAATGCTAAATTCCTGCATAAACACTAAACTCCAAAACGACATGCACAAATGAACTTGTTATACCAAGGGGGTTAGTACCAATGGATAAGATATAAAATTCATGCCAATACCGAAGGTAAACTCATGGCTAGGTTGACGGAAATTCACCGTCAACAGTATGCAACCCCCAGTTGATTTCCTGTGAAATTCAGAGCCTTTGTTTTCCCAGGATTCTACTGTAAGTCTCTGATAATCTCTTTCTTTACGTGATATTGTTTATGTTACTCACTTATGATGTCACTATATGTATGAAACTTTCTCCTGGTATACATATAGTTAAGCACTTGGTTTTATTTGGAAAAATAGGTGTGACAAGTACAAGATGTTTACAAGAGATGTACAGGTACTAGATTTTGCTTAGATAAGACCAATAGCTCCAACGTAATCCAAATTTCTCAAAATCTCCAAATATGTTGATAAAGGAAAGGTAGATAAGACAGAGAAAGATTGGGATCCTTTCCTTTTGAGGTAGATCTAGTGATAGATAGAATTTTGTCGAGAGGCTTAAACCACTAGATTGCTTCGATAGAAGAGGTTTTTCCAATTAGGTCCAAAAGCTCCTTGATTCTTCTGAGAAACCTTGAGAGAGATAGATATAAAGAGAATATGTTGGCTTAACAAAATCTCACCACTTGTGACTAGCCATCAATCAAGCAAGGTTAACCATAGTCACAAGTGGATCAATCGGGTCACAACGACCAAAATCCAAACAATTTCAAAGAATACACACTTCCTATTACGCTAGTTCACCTTTTTCTTAAAAAGTTATATCCTCAAATACACAACCATTCAGCCAATTAATTTTAGAACCATATTTACAATATTTAATTCATACCTTATGCAATTAAGGAGTACTTGACATACAACCCAGTTTTAAAGGAAGGTATCAACTAAATATCTAATGGGTACACACACTACAAGAAAATTGATGACTAGAGACACAACCACATTTTAGCATCATTGAATTATGATGTTCCTAGCTGATCTCGTCATAATATTTCACTTCTGAGCAAATTTAATGACAAAAAAATTTCATCATTACAGTTGGTACAGTAGCCAAGCGTTCCCTGTTCCATGCTGTTTTGTTCTGCCATAAGATCTGAAAAAACGTCATAAACCAACATCGGTCCCACATGTAAGCATTATTTAAAAAAACAGAGTGTTTCAAGTCATCATAATATTTAGTAGGGTCCCACATGTAAGCATTTTTCGAAAATAGAGTGTTCCAAGTCGTCATAAAATTTAATAGGGTCCCACATGTAAGCATTTTCACCATGTCAACAGCGTCATAAACCAACTTTGCTCCCACATGTAAGATTATTTTAAAATAGAGTGTTCCAAATCGTCACAAAATTCAGTTGGCTCCCACATGTAAGCATTTTTTTCGAAAATAGAGTGTCCCAAGTCGTCATAAATAGTTCCAGGGTCCCACGTGTAAGCATAGGTCACAAAATGTTGCAAAAATAATTTGCCATGGCATGGGTTCGAACCAGGGACCTCAAGGAACAATGTTGTGCTGTTTACCACTAAACCACTAGTTTGTTGTGATAAGTATATGGGAAACTCTACTAATAGTTCATGTAAATTCTTTAATGTGACCAGGTCCCACATGTAAATTTCAGTTGAGTCAATAATTACGTATTGAATGGCTGGCGAGACACTTCACTCAGACTTCGCAAAGACTTTTGACTTTCGCTACGCAGATCTGCAATAGTTTGTGGTAGGAATGGCAGATCCTAGCGGTGAGGGGAAGATGGTTGCACACGACATCCCAGCAACAAGAGGATGAGAGGGTCCTCTGGTTTGAGCTGCTATATTTTCTCCTATCTTACTAAGGCGGATGATATCTAGATTTGAGGATCGTGGAGGATTGATGAGCATATTTGGTAGATTTAGCTTTCATCATCGTACCTTTAGATTTTTACTTCGATAGGTGTTAGAAGTTGATAGGCTATAGGCAATTCATGTTAGATTCAGTTAGTTTTCAATTTGCATTGTCTTACGGTAGGTTTTGTATTTTAGTAGCTTCTAGATGTGCTTCAAGCCACTCATTTTATGGATTTTTGTCGACGTGCACAATTAATAGGATTGATAGGTCCATCGTTTTATGAATTGGTAGATTGAAGATACTATTTTGGAGCTGCAGACCGTTCAAGCTAGGGACATCTGGATTCCGCCATGATTGTTATTGTTTGCACAATTCACATGTGTTAGATTCAGTTAGGTTCCAATTTGTATCATTTGATGGATCGATAGGTTCATTTAGGACAACCATGCCCTTGATAAGTTTATGTAGGTGGCAAATAATCAGGTTTTGTGGCGTGTGGTGGTTGTTTTACTGTACTCATACAATTGGGTTCAAGAGATTCAGGTTTTTTTATAGATTGAGATGAGTTTAATTTTCAGATCGAGATGAGTTTTCTCCAAGGATGAGTATATTTCTACAAGAACATCTTAATGTTATTTTAGAAGGTCTGGATGCCTCATCTCGGGGAAGAACTCGCTTAAGATCTCCAAAGAGATCGAAAACATGATAGAACAACTAGCTGATAGAGAGAAACAACTTCATTACGCACCTAAGAACAAGAAAACTGAGGGAAGAGCTTATTCTTCTTACCATAGACATTGGAGTAAAAGCGTCAATAAATGGGTAGGACATTGAGTTTGTTTGGTCCGTCTTTTCTTTTAAATGTTCAAGAAGTTCATTGATAGTTGGACCGAAACGGGTACGCTTGCCTATTAGTACCCATTTCAGTCCAACTGAGAACAAATTTCTTGAAGATTTATAAGAATAGACTGACCAAACAAACTCAATGTCCTACCCATTCATTGACACATTTATTCCAATGTCTATGGTAACTAGAATGAGCTTTGCCCTCAGTTTTCTTATTCTTAGGTGCGTACTAAAGCTCTTTCTCTTTTTCTACTAATTGTTCTATGATGTTTTCAATCTCTTTGGAGATCCTAAAGAGTCCTTGCCCTGGGAAGAGACATCTAGATCTTTTAAAAGAACTTTAGAAAGGCAAGAGAGGCCTGCAAGACCAAAAATTTACGGTAGGAGATGCAGAAGGTGAAGGAACAGCTCTAGGAGGCCAAACATGAGATGGAGTTATGATTATGAATGAGTAGTGATGATTATTGTGAAACTTGTATCATGGTTGTGTTTTGGTGTTGGCTACCAGATCATCATATGATGTTTGCTACTTTTTTGTATCATGATTGTGTTATGGTGTTTGCTACCAGATCATCGTATGATGTTTGCTACTTGTTGGTGGACTGGTGGTGTGAACTATGTGGTTATGAGTTGCTATGAGATGTCATCTTATTATGCCAATTTGGCTTAGTCTATTCCAAATTGATTCGAGCATACTCACCATTCGGAATTCATGTGCATTGCAATGGATGTCATTGAGAATTGCAGTTAAGGACTGGCACTGGGTGATGGAACCCGCTAGGGTTTGTTCCTGATCTTTCGATGAGAGTGGGGGATAACTCGATTTGAGGATCGACGTTGTGCTGCCCGACTACAACACCACAAGGGCTGAAGCTGCGCCTTAGCGACAGTTACACCGCCTCCGATTGTGTTGTTCTTGCTGTGCCAAGAACAACCTTGAACCTGCAAGCAAATCGAAGAACAAGCAAGAACAAGTGGACAAGCAAACAACACACAGACCTTGTCCAAAGGATGAATCTGATACACACGAGTTTGGGGTTCTGAATCGAGTAGAACAGGTGGTCTAGTCGACACACGCGTCTACAAGGAAATAGCTGAAGCTAAACTTTCATCTAAAAAAACCCATCCTACTCTTGGCGGCTGGAGCATGTATTTATACATGGGAGACAACCAAGAGTCGTGGGAGGGTGTAAACCCTAACATAAAATGGGCCCCTAATGGGCTGGACGAGATACAATGACTCAGTTCAAGTCTGGAACACCAAACGTCATTTTGTAAACTGCTCTTAGCTCCGGTGGAATTTCGTCTTGATCTTGGATCCATCTGAAAGTAGACTTCAAGAGCTTTCCAACAAGTACTCATAGGCCTCAAACAAACATCGGAGCTAGGAGTTATGGCCTTCGGAAGTTGTCCCTGTCTGGTGGTCCGAATTGGAGGTCCGAACTGGACGCGCCTGGAGGGTCCGAACTGGCTGGTCTGATCTGGACGCTGATCTGGACGCCCAAAGATTTGAACTGGTTGTTCAGACATGCTTTATTATTTTGGTTTCTCTCCCTCCAATCTGGTTCATGTCCCAAGTTCCTAAACATAAGAAAATCATCACACTTGTTCAGTAGTACCCCATTCACATAAGGACTTGTTTGGACAGCAAGAAACGACTTTACCTGATAATTGAGTTGTCGCGCTCGGGCTCGAGTCAATGGTCCTTGCTGAGCACAAGGTGTGGTTGCATCAATGGTAGCGATGTCCTCGTCATCCTCCCCTTCTTGCATTTGAGTCGTCCTCGACTCAAGCTCATTCTCCTCACCCAAATAAGGCTTCAAATCTGCAATGTTAAATGTGGGGCTAACCCCAAAATCTGCAAGCAGCTCTAGTTTATATGCATCATCATTGATTCGCTCTAACACTTGAAAGGGACCATCAGCTCTAGGAAGCAACTTAGACTTTCTCAAATCAGGAAACCTATCCTTCTCAAGTGCAACCAAACTAAATCACTTGGTTCAAAAGTGACATGTTTCTTTCCTTTGCTACCATTAGTTTTGTATTTGACATTCATGCTCTCTATGTTTTCTTTAGTAGTCTCATGCAGTTTTAAGATCATTTTAGCACGTTTTCAGCATCTAAATTCACCCTCTCTGAAGTTGGAAGAGGCAAAAGATCAATAGGAGCATGAGGAACAAAACCATACACAATCTCAACATGAGGTAAACATTCTTCCCACATTTTTATGTTCCTTTTCAAAACAGCCCTAAGCATGGTTGATAGAGTTCTATTCACAACTTCTGTTTGTCCATCAGTTTGGGGATGACAAGTAGTGGAAAATAAAAGCTTAGTCCCAACTTATCCCACAAAGTTCTCCAAAAGTGACTAAGAAACTTTGCATCACGATCAGAAACTATGGTGTTTGGCACACCATGCAATCGAACAATCTCACGAAAGAACAAGTCAGCAACATGTGTAGCATCATCGCTCTTATGACATGGTATGAAATGGGCCATTTTAGAAAATCGATCAACAACAACGAACACACTATCCCTTCCCTTCTTTGTTCGAGGCAATCCTAGAACAAAGTCCATAGAAATATCTTCCCAAGGTGCACATGGAACAGGAAGAGGCATGTACAAACCGTGAGGATTAAGGCGTGACTTAGCTTTTTGGCATGTCGTGCAGCGAGCAACAAACCTCTCCACGTCTCTCATTCTCGACCAAAAGAAGTGACCAGCAAGGATGTCTTCAGTCTTCTTCACCCCCAAAGTGTCCCATCAGCCCTCCTCCATGTGCTTCCTGCAGCAATAACAAACGCACGGAGCTAGCTGGAATGCATAGCTTATTAGCTCTAAAAACAAAACCATCATTGATGATGAATTTGTTCCACGTTTTTCCCCAATGACATTTTCCTTCCCTTTCTTGTGTTTAATGACATAAGGAAAAGATTCAATGAATTCCACCCATTTAGCATGTCTACGGTTCAGTTTGGCTTGACTTCGAATATGTTTCAAGGACTCATGATCAGAATGTATAACAAATTCTTTGGGCCATAAGTAATGCTGCCATGTTTCCAAAGTTCTAACAAGAGCAAGTAATTCTTTGTCATAGGTGGAATAGTTCAAACTAGGCCCGCTCAATTTCTCACTAAAATATGCTACAGGTTCGCCCTCTTGCAGCAGCACACCTCCCAAACCAATTCCACTAGCATCACATTCAAGTTCAAAGGTTTTGCTGAAATCTGGAAGTTGAAGTAATGGTGCATGTGTTAACTTATCTTTCAGCATGTCAAAAGCACTTTGATGTTGTGCAGCCCAAGTGAATGTTGCACTCTTCTTTGTGAGTTCATGCAGCGGGGCTGCAATGGTGCTGAAGTCCTTCACAAAGCGACGATAAAATCCAGCAAGTCCTAGGAAGCTTCGCACTTGGGTGACCGTTGTGGGAACTGGCCAGCTATGAATGGCTTCATGAGGACCATGTGTGGTTCGAGGACCGGTGGATGGTCGCTTCCTTGTGTGATGAGTGATTGACAACGTTGTGTGGACTGATTCTTGGCTAAGTATTGCAGGTGCAGGTTGCGGCTTGACTGGTGTTGGTGCAGGTGAAGAACAACCGCGAAAGGTCGTCGCCGGTGAGGTCTCCAGGTGTGGAGAAGACAAGTAGGCTTCGTTCGAGGGACCCAGTGGCCAGCGGGGTCATGTGCGGGCCGCATGGTGGCATGAACAGCAAGATGAGGTCATGGACGGTTTCTTGGTTGAGCCTCAAAACCAAGGTCAAGCCGGGACTACGTGGGAGCCAAGTCATGAGTGGAGATTGGCGGAAGCTACACCGAGTTCGCGGGGTTTTCGGTGGTTCACCAGAAAACCACTGGGTTCCTTGCTTGATCCACAAAGCCAAGACCGAAGAACCGAAGACGGAGGCGCAGCGAGCCGCGCGGACCGGTCGACCGGTGGGTCCGGCACGGTGGGTGCCGGTCGACCGGTGGGGAGCACCGGTCGACCGGTGTGCGGCGACGCAGTCCGGAGACTTCGAAGCGGAGGACACGCGTCGGGATCGCATGGCTTGCGTTGAGGCTATGCAGGGTGCGGTCGCCGGGCATCCGTCCGATGGTGAAGACATGAAGACTTCCAAATCCGCCCTTGAGGGGCTTGTATCCCTAGTTATTAGGAAAGGGCATTTTAGACATTCGGTTGCCTCCATATAACCCAAGAGGTGAGAGGATTTTAGCCAACTCTTGGAACCCTAGCTCATTAGTTTTCCTATTTTCCACCTATTTTCCCTAGGTTTTCTTTAGGACTAGCAAGAGAGCTTCACGGAGAGATCTTGTTGAGAGAGATGGATGATCGGGCGACATGCTAGACCTTGTACGAACCTTTGTTTCATGTATAGATGATTCGGCGTGGTTCCTCAAGGTTTGGATGTGTTTTCCCCGGTTGTTCTTGGTGGTGATTTTCGGAGCACTCTCTCGGTGATTTCTTTGGGTTGTTTTCGGGACCTTTCTCTTGGGGATTTGATGGGGGAAATTTGTGGGAACCCTTCGTGGTTCTTTGGGCTGTGATTCCCCTCCAAAATCCGTGAGTAAAGGTGCTCGATTTTGAGGTTTCTTGAGTTCTTGGTTTGGAAGTGCTCTTGGCGGAATTTCCTTGATTCCTCCTTTTTGGACGAGTTTCGGTGGGATTAAACTTGTCTATGGACTCCTCATGAGGTGTTCATAATATCCCCAAAGTCTTGTTCAAGTCCGTGGAGCGATTCGGGAGATCGAAATTTGGATTTGGGGGAGTTGACCTGCGGGTGCTGTTCATCTCGAGCCGCCCGGAGCTACACCGGTCGACCGGTGCTATTGACCGGTCTGACCGGTGCGAGCCCTGGTGGGTTTTTGCTCGGGTGAACGTCTTGGTGTGTTCGCTGTTGTCCCGTTGTACTGCTGTTTCGAGTTTGGGTCAGTTTGGTGGTCGGTTGGCCTGTTTGGTGCCTTGGGGGCTTTCAGGCTTCGATCGGTCTGACCGGTGTGTCTCACCGGTCGGACCGGTGTAGAGTCACTTAGTGAAAGTTGCTCAATTTCACCGGCAGGGACCGGTCTAACCGGTGGTGCTCACCGGTCTGACTGGTGTGGGTCTGTAGACTTGAGGTTTGGTGTTCCGCTGCGTTCTCGAGTCGGTAGGCTGTGTGTGTTGGTTCCTAGGTCCAGTGGCACTCCAGTGGCTACGTGGCTTGGCCAACTTGGGTAGTGAGTCGGAGACGTGTGTTGGAAGCCGCGTTCATCTTGTTGGAAGAATTTTTATCGGCTCCCATTCACTCCCACCCTCTTTGGTTCGCCGTATCGGTCCTTCAAGTGGTATCAGAGCCGGTTCGGGTTGACTCTAACCAGTCTAAGATCCAAGGATGGAGTACCAGGAACGGGGTTCGGGTCTTCCACACTTCGATGGCAAGAACTACCAGATGTGGAGCAAGCGGATGGGTGATTTTCTCCGCGGAAATAGTCAGATCCTTTGGGATGTCACGGTGGACACAGGCTATGTCCAGCCGATGGACTTCCTCACTCCAGGATCGAGGGACAGATTCGATGCCAACAATAAGGCATTCGACTACTTGTTTCGTGCTTTGTGTCAGCCTGAGTTCGATCGGGTGCACACCGAGCACTTGGCTTGTAGGATTTGGGCGGTGTTGAAGGAGGCTCATGTTGGGAACGCCCAGGTTCAGGCACGGATGTATGCGACCTACCGGAGAGAGTACGAGAACTTTACTCATCTCCCTGGTGAGTCCATCGATGCCCTGTTTCAGAGGTTCACGGTGGTTGTGAACAACATGAGGGCCAATGTGGACGTGCTCCCGTATGATGATCATGATAGAGCGGTCAAGCTCTTACACTCTTTGGATCGTACGATTTGGGGCGGAAAGTTCGAGGCCATTGTGGAGTCGGAGAAGTATGACACTCTGACGGTGAACGAGCTGTTCTCGAAGCTCAAGTTGGCTGAGGTGGATAGGGGCATGACTGCCAAGCTTGAGGGACCGACTGATTCCCATAGTCTTGCCCTCGTTGGTGGTTCCAAAGGAAAGGCTAACTCTAACCCATCCACCAGGATGTTCTCCTTCTCCTCTTTGATGTCTATGCCAGATGAGGAGTTCGACGAGCTTGGAGAGGACGAGCTAGCGCTCCTGACGAGGCGGTTCGAGAGGCTGCACGAGAACCGCGTGAACATGAGGAGGAACACGAGGACTTGCTTCCAGTGCGTCAAGCCGGGACACTTCGTCGCCGACTGCCCGGATAAGGGCGAGAACAAGGACAGCTACAAGCACAAGCCGAGGATGTGGACCAGGAGCGTCCCAGTGGTCGGTGGATGACCGCTCCTTAAGTGATGAGTGATTGACAACGGGTGTTGGACTGACTCTTGGCTTAGTGCGCAGGTGTAGGCTGCGGCCTAGTTCGTGTTGTTGCGAGGGTGAAGAACGGGCGCGAAAGGTCTTCGGCCTTGAGGGGCCTCCGGGAGATGGAGAGACAAGTAGGCTCGGTTCGAGGGACCGGTGGACGGCGGGGCTCGGGTGCGGGCCACATGGTGGCGACACAAGCAAGACGAAGTCATGGACAAGTGAGCCGGTGCACGGTGGCGGTCAAGTCAAGTGGTTTGGCGGGGAGGCCGGACCGGGCACGCGGGGTTTGGTGGTTTGCCCACAAAACCATCGGCGGACGGTTTCTTGGTTTGGGCCTCAAAACCAAGTCCGAGGGCCCAACACGACGGAGACGGGATCCGGGCGTGTCGGGAAGCTTCGAAGCGGAGGACACGCGGCGGGATCGCATGGCTTGCGTCGGGAGGACGCGGGGGGCGGCAAAGGCGTGGCCGTCCGATGGCAAGACCCACAAACATTACCAAAATGCCCCTACGTGGGTTGTATCGCCAGTAGTGTAGTTAGGGGTAGTCGAGTCATTTACCACTCCGGCGGGACCTGATATATAAGCCTGGAGTGTGTGTTGATGGCTCTCTCTCTCTGGGACTTAGGGTTTCATTTCCCCCCTTCTCTTTCTCATTTTCGTAGCTATTTTCCTTCCTATTTTCTCTAGGCTAGCATGAGAGCTTCATGAGAGATTTGTTGAGAGGGATGGATGCTAGGGCGGCATGCTAGACCTTGTGAATCTTTCCTGGTTTGTATAGAAGATTCGGGGTTGTTTTTCGTGCCTTTTTGTGCTTATTTTCGTGCCTTTGTTCTCGGTGTGATTCCGCGGATTTGAGTGAGTTTCTTCCGGATTTCTTTGAGGGAAACATGGATAGATGCCTTGTGCATCTTTGTGCTTGATCTTGTGCCCTCAAACGCCGGGAAATCACTTCGATTCGTGAGTTTTCGTTCGGTGCTCTAGTTTTTGGAGGTGCTCAAAGGATTCGCGATTCCCGGTGATTTAGGGAGTTAGGAGGCAAGATTTTTGGGCTATAGCATCCTTGTGTGACGCTTTTCAAGTCCCCAAACCCTTGTCTTTACAGCTTCAACCGTTTGGGAAATCCGATGATGATTTGGGGGAGTTGACTTTCGGGGTCGGGCTATTTTCTGTTCCGTCCGCACCGGCGGACGGTCCCGCGAGGACCGGGCGGACGGTCCGCGCGGCTCCGATTCATCCCGTGTTCTTCGTGTTCTTGCTCGTCCTTTGTTTCGATCCGTTGTGATTTTGATTTTTGGTTGGACGAAGTTTCGGACGGTCCGCGGTGTCGGGCGGACGGTCGCGGGTGCTAGGCGGACGGTCCGCGTGCTCCCCGCGGACGGTCCGTGGCACGGGGGTGTCTTTGGGTCGTTACGTGTAAATTAACGGACGGTCCGCGGCTAAGGCCGGACGGTCCGCGGCCCGGGTGCGGACGGTCCGCGATACCCGGCCGGACGGTCCGCGCGGCTCTTGCGGACGGTCCGCCCCTCTGCGCGGACGGTCCGCCGAGCCGTGTGCTTTGCTTCTTGGTTCGATTCCTTCCTCCCCTTTCTAGTGCTTCCGCGTGTGCTTCGAGGAATCGTTCCTAAGGCTAGAGGTTGATCCATAACCTCGTGGTCTTGGCGATTGGTGCGTGATTCGATCCATCGCTTGTGTGTGACCGGGTTTTGAGTAGGACATAGGCCGGGTTCTTTGGGAAGAATTTTTACCGGCTCCTATTCACTCCCCCCCTCTCTAGTCGCCATCTGATCCTTCAATTGGTATCAGAGCTTGGTGCCGGATTCTTTGCGACTTTGACAAGTCTCGAATCCTAAGATGGCGTACGTTGAGCGGGGGCGGTCCGCCGCACTTCGATGGCAAGGGTTACCACAAGTGGGCGGCTCGTATGATGATCTTTCTTCGAGGGAAGCCGTTGGATTTTATTGTGCTTGACAAGACATATGCTATTCCGGTCAACATCCATACTCTTATGGTGACCGATGCCGATGCCAAGGCCAAGTATGAGGCTAATGCAAAAGCCGTTGATCACTTGTGCCGGAGCTTGTGTGATCCAGAGTTTGAGCGTGTTCGCCATTTGAATTTTGCTTGGCAAATTTGGGATAAGTTGTTGGTTGCTCACGGTGGTGATAACCATGTGAAGGCTCGCCTCTTTGTCTCTTACCGGATGCAATATGAGAATTTCACTCCACTTCCGGTGAGGACATTGATGCGATGTTTCAGAGGTTCACCGCCATCGTGAACAACATGAAGGCAAATGTTGAGGATTTTCCGTATTCCGAGCATGATCAGGCTTTGAAGCTTTTGCATGTTTTGGATCCAAATGTTTGGGGTGCTAAGGTTGAGGCCATCAAGGAGTCTGGGAATTATTTGACTATTGAGTTGGATGACCTCTTTTCTAAGCTCAAGTCGGCTGAGGTTGACGGGGAAGTTGCTATCCAAGCATGAGGGCTCGACTGACCATAGTCTTGCTCTTGTGGGAGGATCAAAGGGCAAATCTAACCCTTCCGTCGACGAGTTTTCTTTGTCCTCTCTTATGTCCATTCCAGATGAGGAGTTTGATGTGCTGGGCGAGGAGGAGCTGGCCTTGCTCTCAAGAAGATTTGAACGACTACACGAGAGTCGGAGGAACGCAAGGCGGAGCTCAGGGACGTGCTACAAGTGTGGCAAGCGTGGCCACTTCATCGCCGAGTGCCTGGAAGCGGAGGAGAACAAGTACAAGGTGAACGAGTACAAGACGCACCCGAGGCGTGAAGACAAGTACTCCTCCAAGGGCAAGCACTTCAACAAGTCCAAGAGCAAGGACAAGGACAAGCGGCGACCGAGCAAGAGCACCTACAAGAAGAACAAGGCAAGAGCGATGGTGGCCGGTGCGAGCGACGTCGACTCAAGCTCAAGCGAGGAGCGGTCAAGCTCAAGCGGCGAAGATGAAGACGCCGGGAGGCGCGGTGGCAAGAAGAGTGCAAGCCGGAACCTCGGCGGGGCCGAGCCGTGTGGCGCTCGAGGGCTTTTGTGGCATGGCCCATAGCTCGAGCGAGCAAGAAGAGTGTGAAGGAGGACGGCGACTCCGACTCGAAGGATGAGGTAAACCGTGATCCCGACTCTTTGCTTGCCGAGATTGCTAGGTTGAATGGTTTGCTTGATAACCGTGATAGTGTCTTTGAGAGATGCCAAAAAGATGAGAAAAGATCTTAGGGCTCGGCTTGAGAATGCTAGCGAGAAAGTAGGAGAGTTAGAGTCAAAATTGCTTGAATTGAAACTTGAGAATGACTCTTTGAAACTTGCTCCTACTTCTCCGATGATGTTGAATGTGTTGAATGTGATGCTTGGTTGAATGAGATCAAGCTGCTTAATGAGAAGAATGCTTCTATTTTGGCTCAACTAGATGCTCTTAGGATTGAACATGATGAGCTTAAGGCTAGACCTACTTTGCTTGGTGCTTGCAAATCATGTCCTACTATGCATGCTAAGCTTGTTGATGCTCGCTCTACTATTAGTTCTTTGGAAGCATCTTTGAAATCTCCTGTTGCAAATGCATGTTCTAGGTTGTGATGAAGTCACTTTGCGCAATCTTGAACTTACTTCCCGTTTGGATGTCATTTATGAGGAAAATGACTATTTGAGGAAAGTGTTGGGTTGGTTGTACGGGCGGGAACCTCAATTGAAAATCATGATTGAGGAGTTCAAGAGAGCCGATGGTCGTGGTTTGGGGTTTGAGAAGTTGGGTGAGAAAGTGGGAGAGAACAGTGGGGAGAGTGTGTACGAGAAGTGTGTTGAATCTAACCCCGGGTTTGAGGTGATCGGAGAGATCCAAGTCCCACTCCCAAAAGCACCCAAGAACTCTTTCACACCAAAGCCCAACCACCTTTGCAACAAGCTTGACACAACCCAAGATCCACCCAAATTCCCACCTAAGACAAATGATTTCCAGAAACCAGTGAAGTTTGTGGGTGAGAAGGGTGAGAAGCCTAAGGAGAAGTCAGAGCCAAAACCAAAACCCATCCCCTTCAGGTGTGAGTATTGTGGCAAGGAGAGGCATCTTGCAGAGTTTTGCTACAAGAAGAAGAGGGATGAGAGGCTTGCTAGGGAGCAAGCAAACCAGGACAGGTATCGCCAGCCTCGCGGTATTCCTGAGCCTAGAGTGCCACTTCCACGGGGTGTGGGAAGTGTGAGGAGTGTTGGCGGGTTCCCACGAGAGAGGTGGTGGTGGTGAGAGGTTTGTCGGGAGAGATGATGGTGTGCGTCTTTGGTGAGAGGTTTGGTCGGGCTCGTGGTGGTTTTGCTGGACGTCCTCCTACTCGTCCTCAGTACGGGTTTAGGGGAGATGATCGCAGCTTTGGGTTCCGGAGGAACTACGGACCACGTTTTCCCCCTCGTGGTGCTCGTAGTCCTCCCATGGGACATGGGAAGTTTGGTGGCAAGGGAGTGATGTTTGCTAACCCCTCTTTTGAGCGGATGGCTCGACAACGGTTTAACTTTCTCCGTGCTAACCCCGGTGTCGAGTCGCTAGCTCATTCTCGTTCTTGTTTCGATTGCGGGCGGGAGGCTTGGAGAACATTTGGTTGATCGACTCCGGGTGTTCTCGACACATGACCGGAGATAAGAAGTGGTTCTCCGACCTCATCCCGGTGAAGGAAAAGATGTACATTACATTTGGGGACAATGGACGAGGTAGGGTGCTTTCGAGAGGGTGTTGTGCATGTGAGTGACAAGGTAACGTTGAAGAGAGTGGCTCTTGTGAAGTCTTTGGGTTTTAATTTGCTTTCGGTTTCTCGGTTGCTTGATGAGGGTTTTGAGGTGCGTTTCAAGTCCGGCGAGTCTCGTTTGCTTGATTCTCGAGGTGATCTTGTACGTATGATCATCCCCGAGGGTCGGATTTTCGGGCTGATTTCTCTCGTTCTTTGGGTCCTGCTCGGTTGTTTGATGGCTGGTCCGTCTTCTGATTTGTGGAAATGGCATAGGCGGTTGGGACACTTGAGCTTTGATTTGGTTTCCCGTTTGAGTGGTCTTGACCTTGTCCGAGGATTGCCGAAGTTGAAGTTTGAGAAGGATTTGGTTTGTGCTCCTTGTAGGCATGGTAAGATGGTAGCCACTCCCCATCCACCCCTGACCGATGTCATGACCGAGCGTCCGACGGTAACCGTTGCATATGGACCTTGTTGGGCCGGCTCGAGTTCGCTCGGTGGGTGGGAAGTGGTATGTCCTTGTTGTGGTGGACGATTACTCTCGCTATGCACGGGTGTTCTTCTTGGAGGATAAGAGTGAGACTTTTGGTTTTGTTCGAGATCCGATCGTGAGGTTGAAAAACGAGAGGCATGGGAATGCTATTCGAGCTATCCGCGGTGATAATGGTTACGAGTTTAAGAACTCTCGTTTTGATGCCTTTTGTCGTGATCTAGGTCTTGAACATCGGTATTCGACCCCTTATGTGCCCCCTCAAAATGGAGTCGTGGAAAGGAAAAATCGGACTCTTTGTGAGATGGCTAGGACGATGCTCGATGAGCACGGGACTCCTAGGAGGTTTTGGGGCGAGGCGGTCAATACAGACTTGTCATGTCTCCAATCGGATTTTATTGAGAGCTTTCAAGAAGAAGACCGTTATGAGCTTATGCATGGTCGGGCACCCAAAGTGAGTCATTTCCGAGTTTTTGGCTGCAAGTGCTTTATTTTGAAAAAGGGAAAACTCGACAAGTTTGAGGCTAGGTCTAGTGATGGTATTTTCTTTGGATATGCTAACCACTCTAGAGCCTATAGGGTGCTTAACCTTGAGACTAACAAAATCATGGAGACTTGCGAGGTGACCTTCGACGAGACAATGCCATGTACTTCTCTTGGCTTTGAATGTGCGGGTGATGAAGAGATGGCCGAGGACCTCTTTGAAGAAGAGAAAGATGAAGTCGGAGATGATGATGGGGAGAACCATGCGCCGAAGCCGAGCATGTACCCACTACTTCCCCCATGACTACCTTGGAGCATGGACCGTCTACTTCATGGACAACGACGGTGCAACAAGAGGATCGGGCGAGAGAAGGCGAAGTTGAGGGGGGAGGTAGTCTCGAGGCGTGAGGCTCCCCGGCGGATTCAAGAAGTGCATCCCCTTTCGAAGATCATTGGAGACATCAATGAACGCACTACACGGTCGAGGTCCGGGAATTCCTCTCATTTTGCTCATCTTGCTTTTGTTGCTACTTTTGAGCCCAAGGTGTCGGGGACCGCCCCGGGGGGTCCCCTCAAACAATGGGGGAACCCCTACTTAAATTCCCGCATCCATATAAACTAAGCCTAACCATGCGAGAAACTAACCCCGCGGACACGGCCCACGCGGCGAGGACTTCGGAGGCCCACCAAGGCGGCCCGCCTAGGAAGATCCCTCGAGCGGGCTCCGCCTCGCCCGAGGGCATACTCCTCCTCGAACGGGCTCCGCCCCGTTCGAGGGGCAACTCCCTCCTCGAACAGGTTCCGCCCCGCTCGAGGGGCAACCCTTCCCTCGAGCGGCCCTGCCCCGCTCGAGGGCGCGCTCCCCCTCGAGCGAGTCCCGCCTCGCTCGAGGGTCCGCTCCGCCCTCGGCGGGGCCCGCCACGATCACGGGCGCCCCGCACGCGTGCGCCGGCCCCGTACTTGGGCATTTAACGCCCGACGCCGCGGGACGGCGCCATCATGCGCCCGGGGCTCACGCCCCGGTGCCGCCGCACCAACTCCCCATGGAAGGAGCCCATCCCCGCCACTGTGGGATGGACTGTGCGGTACGGCCGGTGTCAGTCCCGTGACACCGTGCGCACGCCGCTGTACGGCTAACGCGCCCGACCCTCGAAAGGGGGCCGGGCGCACCCTCGATTCCACTTTCCCGTGACCTTGCAGGTTAGGTGAGGGGCGCTAGGCCGGTGGGTGGCCATCCCGGCCTGCCGTAACGGCGCGGCCGCCGTACCCACGCGTGCGGGCGCACGCCTGACTCCACAGGCGCACGCCCAAGCACTGCAGCAACCACTCCGCCACCGCAGAGCTCATTGGGAAGGAACGCCGTTCTGCCCGCTCCTGTATCCCGTACC
The DNA here is from genome assembly GCA_947561735.1 of Cenchrus americanus. Lineage (NCBI taxonomy): Eukaryota > Viridiplantae > Streptophyta > Magnoliopsida > Poales > Poaceae > Cenchrus > Cenchrus americanus. The sequence goes on from OX387245.1 coordinate 183,779,132, forward strand.
GGTCGTCATCAGCACCTCCCTCGAAGCCTATCAGAGAACGCCATCACCATCTGCCGCCTCCTACCCTCGAACCGCCACTGTTCGGGTACGAAGTAGGCCATCATGGCCGGATCGCAGCGAAGATCGACCGGGACGACCGCCCATTCTACACCATAGCACGACGCGCTCCCACACGTAGCTAGGTAGCGCGGCGTGCATGTAACTCGCCGCCCTCTTGGCCTATAAAAGAGGAGGCGAGCCCCCAGCCGCAGGGGGGACGAGTTCGGACGAATCCAGAGGAACACAGCACCTTGTGCACTCACTCTCTTATTCTCCCATAGCATCTCCGACCACTCACCGGGGACTTGGAAGCCACGCTTCTTCTCCCGCCTTGCTTGTATTTGCCCCACTACAAGCACCCCCGGTGCTGAGCAATATAGTGCCACGAGCACACCACTGCTGGACGTACGGCCCCCTCGGCCGGAACCAGGATAATCCTTGTGTCATTTGTTGCTTGGCATCGACCATAGAGGGATAAACTTAGGCGCTATCTACTGGTTAGTGTCGGGACCATATTCCGCACCGACAGTTGGCGCCCACCGTGGGGCATCCGAGCGCCTAAGGTCATTTCACTGACTCCCTCCATGGTGATTCGCACTGAGTACCGTAGCACCCGCTACAACATGGGTAGCTCAGACCCCCTTCCGGCCGGGCTCGAGATCCGCTTCGGGGACTTGAACTTCCAAGCCACGGGGAATGGCTATCTCATGCGCCTCACCAACCGTGAGGAGCCGCGCGCGCGCGGAGGCCGTGTCCGCTGCGGTCACCGCCGCACGCACGACACCGGCGCGGTACTGCGAGGCACGGATGCCGCGGGTCCGTCGACGCCGCGACGCCGTCGCCGCTCCGGGGCCGCGCTCGCGTCGGGCGCGGTCCGGCGGCGGCGGCCGCGCGCGCCGCCGCCCGGCGCGGTGCGCCCACCGTCACGACGGCCGCCACCGCCCAGCGGGACCGCGCGCGGTCTCCGGACCACGCGTCCCCATCGGGCTGCGTGGCGCCACTACGGCCTACAACGCCAACGTCAACACGACGATGCGCAGGGTTCCGCCTGGTCGGCACGTCTTCGTCGCCAGGGATCCCGGCACTTCAGCAGCGGACGAGTCGTCCCCGGGGCTCCGTCGACACGATGCCACCCGCCAGCCGCCATGGGTACGCGGAGTGGGACTTCTCCGGTGTGCCGGACCCAGTCGCGTTCAGGCGCTTCCTCGACGCCACGGACTGCGGTTCGGCTGCTCCGACGACTCCAAAGCCTTCGGGAGCTACGACCCCACGCGGGGAATGCTGCGCCGTCATCACCAACGACCCGGCCAACGCCGCCGGTGCGGCGGGCGCGGAGATGGGGAAGTCACGCCGGCCCCGGGGGGTTGCCACGCGCCCGGCCGCGGGGCCAAGCGCACCTCGCCGGGGCCGACGTCGACGCGCGGCGGCCCAAGCTCGTGAGCTCGAGGCCAAGGCGCGGGAGGAGTACGGACCGTGCGGGCCGCTCCGCGCCTCGATGGCGGGGAGAGGCCTCCGCGCGCGGCGAACGCGCGCGGGAGCTAGGCCGTCAAGTCCGCGACCGCCTCAACCCTGTCCCCAACGTTGACAACGCGGATACTCCACCGCGAGCGAGCCAAAAGCTCATCGCCGCCGCAACACTGCTGCGCGCCATGCCGGCACCCTCGACCCCCGAGGCTCGAGAAATGCACCGCGAGGTGCAGACCCTCCTTGAGCAAGCGGCCGTCCAGCAGGCCGAAAGCTCGGCCTCACGCATCCGCCAACAGGGGGACGCGCGGGGTGATGATCCGGCACCGGGGGGGCGAACCCTCGGTGCATGCGGGTCGACCCTGGCGACCGGGGACGCACGCCGGCCAAGGAACGGCTCCTCGACACGCGCGGGGCGGCGGACGGCGATGCCCGCAACGTCATCAACGCCGGGCGCACCGGCAAGGCGGACGCGCGGCGGCCGGGGGGCTACCACCCTCGAAGGGGGTGGACGCTACGACGGCGGTGAGGATCGCTCCCCAACGCGGAGCCCCCGGGCACCCGCGTGTTCGGCGGGAGATCCGCACGGCGGCGTTCCCCCGGCGCTTCCGTCAACCCTCGACGATCACCAAATACAACGGGGAGACGGACCCTCGTGTCTGGCTAAACGACTACCGCCCGGCTCCGTCGGTCGGGCGGGGCCACCAACGACGAAGTGATCATCCGCAACCTGCCCCTGCATCTGGGCGACGCGGCCCGAACATGGCTCGAGCACTTGCCCGCCAGCCAGATCCACAACTGGGACGATCTAGTCCACACTTTCCTGGGCAACTTCCAGGGCACATACGTGCGCCCGGGAACTCCGGGATGCGCGCTCCCCGCACGCGAGAAGCCGGGGGCGAATCGCGCGGGACTTCATACGGCGCTTCTCCAAGCGGCGCACGAAGCTCCCCGGCGTGGCACAATCCGAGATCGTGCACGCGTTCCTCGAGGGCACCACGTGCGGGACCTTGTGCGCGGGCCGGGACGCCGCCCGCCCACGGACTCGAACGAGCTATTCGACATTGCCACCGGCTTCGCCTCGGAGAGGAGGCCGTGGGGGCAATTTTCGATGGCAAGAGGGGCAAGCGCTCCGAGGACACGCCCGCGGAGGGCAGCGGGTCCAAGGAGCCGCGCCGCAACGACAAGCGGGGCAAGAAGGGGGGGAAGAAGCCGCGCCGCGAGGCGCGCGAGCGAGGGCGCGGCGGCGGCAACGCCGAGGCCCTCGGCGGTGACCCGGCCCGACGGGGCCCTCGACCGGCTCCTCGAGGCCGGGGGTTTTCGACGACATGATGAAGAAGCCGTGCCCCTACCACAAGACCCCCGTGAATCACACTCTTGAGCGGTGCGACATGCTCAAGAAGTTCTATGGCCGTGCCGCGCGAAGGAGGCGAGAGGCCAAGAAGGATGGGGGCGACGGCGACGCGGTGGCTTCCCTGCTCGTCGAAAATGTGTTCCTCATTTTTGGGGGATCCTTGTCGACATGTCAACCCGGCGGCGCAAGAAGGAGCGGCACGAAGTCCTCGCCGCGAGAGAGGGCACCTCCGGCCTTTCTCAGGCGGTCGAAGGATGCCATCACCTTTAGCCGGGACGATCACCCAAACCGCATCCCGAACCGGGCCGGTACCCCACGGTGGTCGATCCCATCATTGGGAACGCTCGGTTTTCGAAGGTCCTTATGGACGGAGGCGGTAGCCTCAATATCCTCTTCGCGCATACATTGCGCCTAATGGGGATTGGGCTGGACCGGCGGCGGCCCGGCACAAAGCCGTTTCACGGCATCGCGCACGAGAGCGGGTTCAACCCCTCGGGCGGATCGATGCCCGTCTGGTTCGGGACCCCCAAGAATTTCCGCAAGGAAACCCTCACCTTCGAGGTGGTGGGATTCAAAGGGGCCTACCATGCCATCCTTGGGCGACCATGCTATGCCAAGTTCATGGCGGTCCCCAACTACACGTACCCGAAGATGAAGATGCGGGCCCAAACGGCGTCATCACCGTCGGGTCGTCGATCGAGCATGCATTCGGCGCGATGTCGAGTGCGTGGAACATGCGAGAGGCGCTAGCGGCGGATGAAGCGCCGGTAAACACGGCGGGAGAAGATGGTCAACGACGACCTCGGCTCCGCCACCAAGCACGTCGGCACATTCGAGGCCGCCGAAGCGAACCAAAGGGGTCCCCCTCGACCCATCGCCCCCGAGGGCAAGGCTTTGAGGGTCAGCTCGACCCTCGATCCTAAATAGGAAGCGGTGCTCGCCGACTTCCTCCGCGCCAACGCCGACGTTTTCGCGTGGAGCCCCTCGGACATGCCGGGCATTCGAGGGAGGTCGCCGAGCACTCCCTTGATATCCTGCCTAATGCTCGCGCTGTTCAGCAGCGGCTGCGCCGCTTCGACGAGGAACGGCGACGGGCGATCGGAGTGGAGCTGCGGAAGCTCCTCGAGGCCGGATTCATCAAGGAAGTGTTCCACCCGACGTGGTTAGCTAATCCTGTGCTTGTAAAAAAGAAAAATGGGAAGTGGAGGATGTGCATTGACTACACAAGTCTCAATAAAGCGTGTCCAAAAGTTCCTTTTCCTTTGCCGCGCATAGATCGGATCATTGATTCCCTTTGCGGGTGCGAACTACTCTGTTTCCTTGATGCCTATTCGGGATATCACCAAATAAAAATGAAGGAGTCCGACCAGCTCGCGACTTCGTTCATCACACCGTTCGGGACGTTCTGTTACGTCACGATGCCTTTTGGCCTCGAAATGCGGGCGCAACATATCGGCGGCGCATGCGGCACGTTTTTGGGGACCATATCGGGCGAACGGTCGAGGCTTACGTAGACGACATCGTCGTCAAAACCGAGAAGGCGGACGACCCGGTCGGCGATCTTGGCATCGCATTCAGTTGCCTGCGGGCCAACGGGGTCAAGCTCAACCCCGAAAAAATGTGTCTTTGGAGTGCGCGGGGCATGCTCCTGGGATACATCGTCTCCCAGCGGGGAATCGAGGCCAACCCTGAAAAGGTCGCGGCCCTCGAGCGAATGGGTCCAATTCGAGACCTCAAAGGGGTGCAGAAGGTGCTGGGGTGCCTTGCCGCCCTGAGCCGCTTCATCTCGAGGCTCGGTGAGAAGGGCCTGCCCCTCTACCGGCTGCTCAAGAAGCACGAGCGCTTCTCTTGGACCGCCGAGGCCCAGGAAGCGCTCGACAAGCTAAAAGCATCTCTGACGCACGCCCCAATCCTTACGCCGCCGCAAGACGGCGAACCCCTCCAACTCTACGTGGCCGCAACCACCCAGGTGGTCAGCGCCGTGATCGTCGTGGAGCGCACGGAGGAAGGGCATGCCCTGCCTGTGCAGAGGCCAGTCTATTACATCGGCGAAGTCTGTCGGACACAAAGACGCGCTACCCTCGGGTCCGAGAAGGCTGTTGTACGCGGTGGTCCTCGCGCGGCGCAAGCTCCGCCACTACTTCGAGGCCCACCCGATTACGGTGGTCTCTTCCTTCCCGCTAGGAGAGATCATTCGCAACCCCGATGCGGCGGCGGAAATTGCCAAGTGGTCCGTAGAGTTGATGGGCGAAACGCTCGCCTATGCTCCGCGCAAGGCCATCAAATCGCAAATCTTAGCGGACTTCGTCGGCGGAGTGGACGGACACACGGCGCCGCCCCCTCAAATTCAAGCGAGTCTTGGACTGCGTTCTTCGACGGCTCGGTGATAAAGACGGGGAGCGGGCGCGGGCACCTGCTCTTCGTGTCACCCCTCGGGGAGCACATGCGCTACGCGGTGCGCCTCCACTTCCCCGCGTCCAACAACATGGCGGAATACGAGGCCCTCCTCGCGGCCTCAAAATCGCCATTGAGTTGGGCATCAAGCGCCTCGACGTGCGAGGGGATTCGCGACTCGTGATCGACCAAGTCATGAAGAACGCGAGCTGCCACGACGACAAGATGGAGGCCTACCGCAAGGCCGTGCGGGCCCTCGAAGATAAATTCTACGGCATCGAGCTCAATCACGTACCCCGCCGGTACAACGAGGAGGCGGATGAACTTGCCAAGATCGCGTCGGGCGGATCACCGTTCCCCCGAACGTTTTCGCGCGCGACATCGCGCAGCCATCGGTCGCCTTCGAGCCCTACCCCTCGAGCGACAGCGGACCCTCGGGGGCTCCCTCGAATCCAGCGGGTGCGGAACCCATGGAAGAGGACCCCTCGAACGAGGCGTACGTGCTCTCCCTTCTCGAGGGGTACGGCTCCCACGAGGCTGTCGCGATGGACATCGAGCAGGCTCCCGCCCAGGCGGACTGGCGGGAGAAGTACATCGCCTGGATTGCTCGAGGGGAGCTCCCGGACGGGGCCACGGCCAGGCGCATCGCCAGGATGGCCAAGTCATTCACCCTGGTCGACGGCGAGCTGTACAAGCGCGCCGCGTCGGGCATTCTCCAGCGGTGTATACCCATTCCCGAGGGGCGCGAGCTCCTACGGGACATCCACGCGGGGATCTGTGGTCACCACGCCGCGCCGCGCACCCTCGTCGGCAACGCGTTCCGCCAAGGCTTCCTGCGGCCTACCGCGGTCGCGGACGCCAACGAAATCGTGCGCACTTGCGAAGGGTGCCAGTTCTACGCCCGCAAAACCAACTTGCCGGCTCACGCTGCGCAAACAATCCCCGTAACATGGCCGTTCGCCGGTGTGGGGATTGGACATCGTCGGGCCCCGCGGAAGGCGCCGGGGGCTTCACCCACCGCTTGTCGCGATCGACAAGTTTTCCAAGTGGGTGGAGGTGCGCCCCATCACAAACTTGAGGGCTGAGCAGGCGGTTACGTTCTTCACCGACATCGTCTACCGCTTTGGAGTGCCAAACTCCATCATCACAGACAACGGGTCCCAGTTCACGGGCCGGAAGTTCTTGGAGTTCTCGCGACAAGTTCCACATCCGTGTGGATTGGGCAGGCGTGGCACACCCACGGACCAACGGCCAAGTAGAACGCGCCAACGGCATGATCCTACGGGGCCTCAAGCCCGGGAATTTTCGACCGGCTCATCAAATGCGGCCGAAAATGGCTCCAAGAACTCCCGGCGGTCGTGTGGAGCCTAAGGACTACCCCAAGCGAGCCACGGGTTCACCCCGTTTTTCCTAGTCCATGGCGCGGAGGCCGTCCTCCCCACGGATGCGGAATACGGGTCGCCCAAGGTTCGAGGCTATAACGAGGACGCTAACCGGCGAGCCCGCGAGGACTCCTTGGATCGGCTAGACGAAGTACGCCTCGTGGCGTTGATGCACTCCGCAAGGTATCAACGCTCCTACGGCGCTACCAAGCACGCAAGATACGTCGCGAGGATTTCGGCGAGGGGGACACGGTCCTAAGGCTACGCCAAGACAATCGAGGGCGCCACAAGCTATCGCCCCCATGGGAGGGACCCTACGTCGTGGTGAAGGTGCTCAAACCAGGCACGTACAAGGCGGCCAACGAGGACGGCGAAGAACTCACCAACGCTTGGAACATCCAACGGCTACGTCGCTTCTACCCTTAGCTAGGATTTCCAAGTATTTTTCGTTGTACAAACGCACGGCCAACACCCCGGTTGGTGTCACCTATGTAAATACTCCAAGTATAACGAAAGGGCAACTCGGCTTCCCACGAAACCCAAGTTACCCTCGGGGGCTACTGCGGGGGGGCACCCCCCCTCCAAATGGTCCCATTTTTTCGCGCAAAAAAAACGTAACAACACGCGCTAAGTTTGTTTCCTACTCCAACCTCGAGCCACGATTCGAACAGGGCGCAGGCGGCACAGTGGAAGGAGCGCGCGAGCCGAGACGCCCCTACGCCGCGTGGCTATGGCCCGTTTCTCTCGCCTCCAACCCAGCGGGCCCCTGCGAAAGGCGGACTCCCCTAACTAGAATCTACTCGGGGAAGAAGAAGAAGCAAAAAGCGCCATAAAGCGATTTCATTGACGAACCGACCATGTTCATGAAATTACTTGTTTATTTACAAAGAGGCCACGAGGCCAGAATTCTGATACATATAAACAAAAAACGGGCCTAGCGCCCGTGGTGCTTTCGGGCGGGCGGAGCGCGGCGTCGGCGGCGTCCGGAAGAGGAATTCTTCGAAGGCCTCGGCGAGCGACTCGGCGGCGCCGGCGGCAAGCGCGTCCGCACGCTCCATGGCCACCTCGTCCTCGACGCCCTCGGGCACGATGTAGCCTTCCGCTACCGCCTCGAGGTTGACCTCGTAGTGGGATCGCACCACTCCGAGGGCCTTCTGCACGCCCAGGTGCAACGCCCGACGCATCCGCCCCGTGACGTGGCCGCCAAGGGCGCGTAGGCGGCCGGCCGGCGAGCCGCCGGCCTGGACATCGCCTTCCTCGACGACGTGACAGGTCTCGAGGGCCGCGTCCCGCGGCTCCTGCCGGCTCTGCTCAGAGGAGTTGTAGGAGGCCTGCAGGGCCTCGGCCCGCCCAGCGGCGTGTCCCAGGGCAGTGCGCAAGCCTGAAAGCGACAAGGCGACAAGAAATCAGAAAAGGGGAAGACGAACCCTCTAAAGCAAAAACCAACGAGCGGGATCAGACAATAGCTTACCTTCGATTTGTCTCCTCCCCAGATCGAGGTCGTGGCGCACGGACTCAAGCGCCGCCTCGAGGCCCGGACGGTCTCGCCTTGCTCGACGAGGGCCATCTCTTGGGCGGCGTTGCTGATGCTGAGCGTCAACGCCTCATCCTCAACCTCAGAGAATGCGGCGTTCCGCTCCTCCGGCCGACTTCTCCCGCCGCCCTCGCGAGCAACGCGCTCCCGCTCCCCGGCGCCGCCGGGCGTTGCCAAGGGCGCCCTCGCTCCCCCGCCGGAGCCGCCCCTCGGCCCTGCGGCGGGCGACGCGCTCCTCGCCGGAGCTGCCCCTCGGCGGCGACGAGAGCCGCGGCCTTGGCGTCGAGGGGCGGCCTTCGGTCATCCGCCTCCTTGGCGCGCCGCTCCATCCCGCGCGCCCGCTCCTCGGCCGGCGGCTCGCCGCCGCTCGCGCTCCCTCGAGCGACGTGCGGAGCCTCCCGGTCTCGGCGCGAGCGGTGGCCACCTCCGCCTCCCGGGTGGCGGCCAACGTCCGCGTCTTCTCCGGGTCCTCGCGCGCGTTCCACGGCGCCTCGTCACGATCGACGAGGGCCGCGCGGATCCGCCCGAGGCTCGAGTCACGCGCCGCGTCCCGCCCCGAGCTCTCGGGGAGCACGTCACACCACGCCAACGCCGGTAGACCGGCCCACTGTCCCGGCGTCCCTAAGAGCTTCCGCAAGCGCGTCGAAAGCGCCGCATCGCTCCCGGAGCCGGCGGGCCTCGGCGTTCACCCGATCGAACGCGGCCGTACTTCTCGCGGGCGCGGCGCTCAAGCTCCCGGAATCCACGCATCGAGCCTCGTCGGCGCCAAGTCTTGAGTACGGCGCGCGAAAGCGAAAAAGAGAAAGAAGAAGAGCAACCGTGGCTCACCGGAAGACGATCCCAGGCCGGGCCGCGCGTGAACCCGCGGCCGCCTCGTTCAACGCGCGGTTGAGCGTGGCGCCGTGGCTCATGAGCTCGCCCCGAGCTCCTGCTCCCCTCGGGCGTCGAAAACGCCGGGGATCCTCCACGGCCCCCCCCCGGGCGGGGGCGACCGGCATGGGAGGACGAGGTCTCGGCGTCGTGCCCTCGGCCCCCACTATCATACGACCCTCGTGACGCCTCACGAGGGCCCTCTCTGGGGCTCGGGGAGAGTTCGTGGGCAGCCCGGCCCCCTTGGTTCCACCCGGGCGGCGAGGAGTCGTCGAGAGCTCCACCACCTCCGCCCGGGGACCGGCGGCGGGCGGAGCCGCCTCGCTCCGCCTCGCCGGCGCCTCCCCGCGCCTCGGCGGCCGCGGTGCCCGGTGCGGCGCCGTCGCCACCACCTCCGTCCGCGCCGCCACGTCCGCGGGCGCTCCCCGCGAGTTGCGCCCGCCCTCCGCCTCCCCCGCCGGTGGTCGCCACCGCGGGCGGCACCTCCACCGTAGCCGCCGGCCGCGGCCCGCGCCTCCGTGGCGACCGGCGCCCGGCCGCCCCCGGCGACCTGCGGCCGCGGCGCGGCGGGTTGATCCACCGGCCGGGGCCTCGAAGCCCCGGCCAGGGCCTTGCGCGCTCGTGCCCGCCGCCGCGCGCGCGTCCCCGGGCGCGACCCCCTCGACGAACGCCGCCGGGGTGGGGATCGACGCATGCGTCCTCGGCACCTTGGCCGGTGCAAGAGGAGGGACGGTGGGCACCGCCCGCGGAAACGCGAACGGTGGATTAGAGCGTCTAATAACCAAGCAAATTAAGGCCAAGCAAAGGAAGAACAGATTCCTTACCTCGCGGAGGAAAAGGCCCGCTTCCTTTTCCTCGAGGCCTCCGACGAGGCCGGCGCGGAGGCCGCGCCGCCGCGCGCGCCCCCGACGGTGCCGCCGCACGCGCGCGGCACGCCCGCCTCACGCGTAGGGCACGCCCCGACGCCGCCACCGCGCGCGGGGGCACGCTAGCCCCGCGCACAGGCGCGCCCACCGACGCACCCCTCGACGAGGACGCCGCGCGCGCGGACGCGCTCCCGCCACGCGCGGGCACGCGCGACGCGCGCGGGCGTCCGCCGCGCGCGCGCCTCCATGGCGCGCGCCGCACCCCGCGGCGCGAGCCGCCCCCGACGATGCCCGCCGGCGGCGGGCGCCGGCGCGCCCGCCCCGGGGGTAAATCCACCCCCCGACGCCGGCGCGAGATCCGGCGACGGGGGCGCGGGCCGCCACCGTGCGAGGGGCCCTCCCCCTCGGACTCTTCCTCCTCGTCCCGGTCCGAGGACGAGGGCTCCTCGATGTCGGGGAGGAGAGCCCCGGCTCCTCCCCGCCGGCACTCGCGGACCGCGCGTCGCGCGCGCGCTTGGCGCCGCCTTGCGTGCGCCCTCTCGGCGCGCCGCCCGCTCCTGTTTGCTCCCCGGCCGCGCCGCCGGCCGAGCGCACGGGAGTCGGGGGGTGGGTGGAACGGACTTGGCGGCATTGAAGCGCACCGACTGCGCACGAGAGCAACGGCGGCACATCGGGAAACGGAATCAAGAACAAGAACTAAAACGAGAATCAAAAGCTCCACTCACCAACGGGCCGGTGGGGAGCATCTCGATGTCCCATGGGGTCCGACCCGCGAGTAGCGGCGTCCGGTGTCGACGGCGCTCCGCGCCGGGTGAGCGCGTACGGCCGCTCCAGCGGCGTCGGGAGCATCCGCGACCTCGCCAGGTCGACGGGGTTGGCCGCCTCCGTCATCTCGAAGATGCAGAGGGGCCTCTCCATCAACGGCACGATCCGCCGGTGGTGGAGGAAGGCGAGGACGCCCATCGCGTTGAGCCCCTCCCTTGCCAGCCGCTGCAGGGCGCGAAGGACGGACTCTTGCCGCGCCCGATGATTGGCCGTGGGCAACCCGTAGCCCCAGCAGTCCGGCCTCTCCTTGAACACCCGCCCGGTGTAGGGAGGAAGGCCGGGCTCGGCGTTGCGCAGGTAAAACCATCCCCGCTCCCAGCCGGCATTGTTCGTCGTCATGGTGCAGGGGATGTAGGGGAGTTCTTGAGCCGCCCCCCGCACGGACAAGCGACATCCCCGCCGGCGCGCACCGCGCGGCGGGTCCCTCGGCTCCGTCGTAGGCCGCGTGATGAGCTCCGCGCGGAAGAGGTGCACCCGAGCTCCCGGTTGGCGGGATCCCCGAGTACCCTTCGCGACGCCCACGAATGTGGCCGCCGCGAGATAGCGTTGGGGGCGAAGTTGTGCGGCTCCACCCCGTAGTGGAAGCACAACGCCCTCATAAATGTGCTCGCGGGCGCGTTGAAGCCGCGCTCGTGGTAGCGGAGGAAGCTCACCACGTATCCCTCCGGCGGATTGGGCTCGAGGTGCGACGATGGCGGCACGATCCACTCCGCCGGCGCCCTTCTTCGTTGGCCGAGAGCCGGCGGCGGCGGCGACCCGGCTCGCCCGGGGCGGGCCGGGTCACGGTCGACCTCTCCCAAGCGTACGGCTCCGTAACCCGGATCGGAAGGCCGAGGCGGCGCCATAAGGAAGGACGAACGAGCGCGGGGGCGGAGGACAAGGAAGCAAGAAGAAAAGCTCTAAGCAGCGAAACCGCGCGGTGGCGAGAGCGGAACGAAGACGAAGCGACGGAGGATTGAAAATGGTGAGGAGCCAAGGTAAAAACCGCCACCTACTCCCCCCCCGCAGTTTTATAGGCAACGGGCGAGTTCTCGGAGCGCACGCCCCCGCCAACAAGAATCGGCAGGAATCTTTCCATCGCGTCGACGGGCGGGCCCCACCACGACCGCGGCGACTAACCCCTGCGGGCGGGTCATCATTACGGCGAGACCGGCGGCGACCGAGGCGAAACCGTCACATCCGCCGGCCACGTCGCCCACTACGCGCGCGCGCGGCCGCAACGCCTAAAAAGGCGCGCCCGCGGCGCAAAACCCGCGGCCACGCCCCCGCGGGGCAATTAAATGCCCGGCCCCTTGCCAAGCAAGGAGAGCCCTCGAGCGAGGCGAATCCTCGGCTCGAGACAAAGGTGACCCTCGATGGACGACGGCGTGAGAAGGTCGCCCGGGACTCGCTCGATGTAGAGCGGACCACCGCGGCACCCATGCCACGTGAAGCCCTCGAGCGGCATGACCCTCAACTCGAAACAAGGCGACCCTCGATGGGATATCGGCGTGAGAAGGTCGCCGGGACCTCGCTCGATGTAGAAGCGGACCACCGCGGGCACCCATGCCACGTAGGACCCTCGAGCGGCATGACCCCCAACTCGAGACGATGTCAACCCTCCGAAAGAAGGCACGCGCGTAAGAGGATCGCCCAGGTCACGCTTGAAATAGAGCGACACCGAAAGCACTCATATCGCGCCGCGCCGCCAACAAGCACCTCGAGGACTGGCACGCCCAGACCCCTCGACGGCCGCAAACGTGAAAAGACGGAGCTGTCCATGCACAGCCCCGCACGGCCTTACTGATCAGGGGTTCGAAGCCTGACCCTCGACGGGTTCGAACGGGCGCCCCGCATCTCGCAGTTAGGGACGACGAGGGCACGCGCATTCGAGCCGTTCCTCGAGCCCGTCGGCTCGAGGGTGCCCCACATGTCGTGTTCGAGAGCCGGCGAGGGCGGCCTAGCCGGGGGATCCCACCGAGGGAGAGCTTCCGCGCCCTCGGTCCCTAGCGAACGGGACCGAGCCCCACCTAGCAAACCCACGCAAGCGCTTCCATGGACGTGTCTCCGGACCGCGCGGCCTACCCTTATCGAACGGGGCATGGACGTCCACTTGAACTACCCGCTAGCGGCTCGAAGAGGAATCCGCGATTCGCGACCCGCTCGATGGGAGTCGTGGAAACCTCACCTCCCGACCCGCGGAGGGACGGCGAGGGCGCGATAAAAAACAAGTCGTCGGGCTCGACCCGATCGCCTCGAACGAGCCAAGGCTCGGGGGCTTGACGCACGGCTACACCTCCTTGGAATTGCACCCGCCCGAGACAAAGGAGGGGGAGCGTGCCACCCCCGATGCCGGGCCGAAACACCGCCGATGCCGGTTGGCATATGTGCCACGCCTTTCCGACCGAATTGCTCGCGTAAACCCCCGCGGGAGAGCCCACACTCTGCCAGGCTTCGGGGCTAGACCCGCGGGTCCGCCGACGCGGCCCCACGGATAGCGTTCGCAAACAAGGAGGGAAGAACGTCCTATCGGTAGGTTCCGGCATCCGCGGGAGCCTCAATGGCAAACCCGCGGATGCTCGGGGGCTACCGTCGGGGACCGCCCCGGGGGTCCCCTCAAACAATGGGGGAACCCCTACTTAAATTCCCGCATCCATATAAACTAAGCCTAACCATGCGGAAGAAACTAACCCCGCAGACACGGCCCACGCGAGCCAGACTTCGGAGGCCCACCAAGGCGGCCCGCCTAGGAAGATCCCTCGAGCGAGCTCCGCCTCGCCCGAGGGCATGCTCCTCCTCGAACGGGCTCCGCCCCGTTCGAGGGGCAACTCCCTCCTCGAACAGGGTTCCGCCCCGCTCGAGGGGCAACCCTTCCCTCGAGCGGCCCCGCCCGCTCGAGGGCGCGCTCCCCCTCGAGCGAGTCCCGCCTCGCTCGAGGGTCCGCTCCGCCCTCGGCCGGGGCCCGCCACGATCACGGGCGCCCCGCACGCGTGCGCCGGCCCCGTACTTGGGCATTTAACGCCCTGACGCCGCGGGACGGCGCCATCATGCGCCCGGGGCTCACGCCCCGGTGCCGCCGCACCAACTCCCCATGGAAGGAGCCCATCCCCGCCACTGTGGGATGGACTGTGCGGTACGGCCGGTGTCAGTCCCGTGACACCGTGCGCACGCCGCTGTACGGCTAACGCGCCCGACCCTCGAAAGGGGGCCGGGCGCACCCTCGATTCCACTTTCTCGTGACCTTGCAGGTTAGGTGAGGGGCGCTAGGCCGGTGGGTGGCCATCCCGGCCTCTGTAACGGCGCGGCCGCCGTACCCACGCGTGCGGGCGCACGCCTGACTCCACAGGGGCACGCCCAAGCACTGCAGCAACCACTCCGCCACCGCAGAGCTCATTGGGAAGGAACGCCGTTCTGCCCGCTCCTGTATCCCGTACCGGTCATCATCAGCACCTCCCTCGAAGCCTATCAGAGAACGCCATCACCATCTGCCGCCTCCTACCCTCGAACCGCCACTGTTCGGGTACGAAGTAGGCCATCATGGCCGGATCGCAGCGAAGATCGACCGGACAGCCGCCCATTCTACACCATAGCACGACGCGCTCCCACACGTAGCTAGGTAGCGCGGCGTGCATGTAACTCGCCGCCCTCTTGGCCTATAAAAGAGGAGGCGAGCCCCCAGCCGCAGGGGGGACGAGTTCGGACGAATCCAGAGGAACACAGCACCTTGTGCACTCACTCTCTTATTCTCCCATAGCATCTCCGCCCACTCACCGGGACTTGGAAGCCACGCTTCCTCTCCCGCCTTGCTTGTATTTGCCCCACTACAAGCACCCCCGGTGCCGAGCAATATAGTGCCACGAGCACGCCACCGCCGGACGTACGGCCCCCTCGGCGGAACCGGGATAATCCTTGTGTCATTTGTTGCTTGGCATCGACCATAGAGGGATAAACTTAGGCGCTATCTACCGGTTAGTGTCGGGACCATATTCCGCACCGACACAAGGACATTGGACATGCTTTATCCGATGCAAACCGGGTCAATTCTATGCATGAGGAGTTGGAAAATTTTGAGAGGAACCGGTGTGTGGGAGTTAGTTGAACCACCTCCAAATTGCCATCCCATAGGAACCAAGTGGGTTTGGAAGAACAAAGAGGGAGAGAATGGGATGGTTGTGAGGAACAAGTCCGGACTTGTTGCTCGGGGGTTTAGTCGAAGGAGGGGATCGACTACGAGGAGACCTTTGCTCCCGTGGCCCGTCTTGAGGCAATTCGAATCCTTCTAGCCTTTGCCGTGGCTAAAGGGTTCAAGTTGTTTCAGATGGACGTGAAGAGTGCTTTTCTGAATGGGGTCATAGAGGAGGAGGTGTATGTGAAGCAGCCACCTGGGTTTGAGAGCGAGTTGTACCCACACGGGGTATACGGGTTGAAAAGGGCTCGTATGGGTTGAAACAGGCGCCCCGTGCTTGGTATGGGAGATTGAGAGGTTTTCTTTTGAGCAGAGGGTTTGTGATGGGTACAGTGGATAGGACCTTGTTTCTCCTCAAGCATAGGAATGACTTGTTGATTGTGCAGATATACGTGGATGATATTGTCTTTGGTGGCTCGTCACATAACCTTGTTGCCAAGTTTGCAGATGAGATGAGCAGGGAGTTCGAGATGAGCATGATGGGCGAGTTGCGTATTTTCTCGGCCGCATCAAGCAAGTGAAGGACGGTACATTTGTGCACCAAACCAAGTACACAAAAGACATGCTGAGGAAGTTCCAGATGCAAGATGTGAAGCCGATGTCGACTCCCATGGGGAGTACGGCCACTTTGGATGCGGATGAGGACGGAGAACCAGTGGACCAGCGGGAGTACAGGAGCATGATCGGCTCCCTCCTCTGCTTAACGGCGACGAGGCCAGACATACAGTTCAGCGTGTGTCCGTGCGCTCGTTTTCGAGTGCTTCGCCGAGGACATCACATCGACGAGGCCGTCAAGAGGATTTTCGGTGTACCTACAGTCCGCCCCTCGGTCTTGGCCTTTGGTATTCTTCCTCCTCGACTCTCGTCTCTTCATGGTTTTTCCGATGCGGATTTTGCTGGTTGTCGAGTCGAGAGGAAGTCTACTTCGGTACTTGTCGGTTTCTTGGTTCTTCGTTGGTCTCATGGTCTTCCCGCAAGCGCCTAGTGTAGCTCGGTCTACCACGGAGGCGGAGTATGTTGCCGCCGCTAGTTGTTGCTCGCATGTTGTTGTGGATTTCATACACTTTGAGAGACTTTGGTGAGGAGTGCACCCGGATCCCACTTCTTTGTGATAGCACCAGTGCCATAAGCGTAGCCAAAAATCCAAGTGCTTCACTCCAGAACCAAACATATAGAAGTGAGGTATCATTTCCTGAGGGACAATGTGGAGAAAGGAACCATTGTTTTGAGCCATGTCCCTACCCAAGATCAGCTAGCCGACATCTTTACAAAGCCTCTCGACCAAGCTACATTTGTGCGCTTGCGGGGGGAACTTGGGATTTGTTGCCCTTTCTAGTTGATTCTTGGGGGTTTCCTTTTGTACCATTTGTGTCATACCATGTTTATTTTGATGTATATACATGCTTTGCTTGATGTATAAACCATGGTAGGATAGCCATCTTGTCATATATCATGTTGCATTTGTGTCATATTGCATTTTAGGATGATGAGCTTCTTTTATATGCCATATGTGAGTCTCTTTGGCTATTTGTGAGATTTTGGTTATATGTGTGGAGAAATGGTGATGTGAGGCTATGCTCTTGGAATATTTGAGATATATGTGTGGTGAGATAGCCCCTTTTTGAGATAAATGCTTAACTTGACTAATTTTTGATGAAATATGCTCCACTCGTGTGTAGTTGTGTATCCATGTCACAGTTTGGTCTAAATGTGCTTTTCATGCTTAGATTGTGCTTGGATGCCTTGTTCTTGCATTTGGGCCAAAGGCCGGATATCATTGTGAATGTTTAGCCTATGTTGCATTCATGGGGGAGCATAAGCTTCTTTTTGCCGCAAAGGCACTTCATGTACCATGAAATGACTTAATTTTGAAAAGAAGTGTAAAATGCCTGAAAAATGCTCCATCCATCATGTCTATGCCTAAAATGTCTTATCTTTCACATATGGGTGCAAAACATGTTGCATGATGTTCACCAGTGGAGAAGTCTCCCCGAAGTGGACACATGGCTCATGAGCTTTGACATGACATGCTTTGCTTTATGGGTGTTTGCCATGATCTTTTGCTGAGAATTTGATATCCTTGTATGATCTTTAAATGGTATGCATGTTTGTGGCTCAAGTGTGACATGGATAGGCTTTTACACGTGAAGCGAGCCTTCTTTTGGTAAAATTGCTTAAATCTGAAAATTTTGCCTTGTCACATGCTTGTACTTTCATATATTACTTGTGGCAATGCTTTGACTATGCTATGATTCATGCGTGTGATCTTTGTCTCATTTTTAGCCTTTGACACTAGATTTGGCCTATTTGAGAAGCTCATGTAGTCTGTTTATATGCTTTGCTTTTGCATTTCTGCATTTTCACCTTGATTCATACATTGTCAACAAGGGGGAGAAAAGGTGAGCTTAATGAAAATTCAGAAAAAGGTGAGCTGAAATTTGAAAGTGTGCATCCACATGTTCAGGGGGAGGCATTTGTTCAGGGGGAGCTTTCTTGCTGTTTTCGGTGTGGATTTTGTGCTTTGCTGGGCTTGTGACCTTTCTTTGCCTTTCTTCGGTTTTGGTCATGAGTTGAGCTTCTTCGTTTTTCTTTCTTCTTTCTTTCTCTTTCACTCTGAATTTCATTTCGCGTTGTGTGTTGTCAATGCACTCATCAAGGGGGAGATTGTGGACCAGGAGCGTCCCAGTGGTCGGTGGATGACCGCTCCTTAGGTGATGAGTGATTGACAACGGGTGTTGGACTCGACTCTTGGCTTAGTGCGCAGTGTAGGCCGCGGCCTAGTTCGTGTTGTTGCGGGGTGAAGAACGGGCGCGAAAGGTCTTCGACCTTGAGGGGCCTCCGGGAGATGGAGAGACAAGTAGGCTCGGTTCGAGGGACCCGGTGGACGGCGGGATCGGGTGCGGGCCACATGGTGGCGACACAAGCAAGACGAAGTCATGGACAAGTGAGCCGGTGCACGGTGGCGGTCAAGTCAAGTGGTTTGGCGGGAGGCCGGACCGGGCACGCGGGGTTTGGTGGTTTGCCCACAAAACCATCGGCGGACGGTTTCTTGGTTTGGGCCTCAAAACCAAGTCCGAGGGCCCAACACGACGGAGACGGGATCCGGGCGTGTCGGGAAGCTTCGAAGCGGAGGACACGCGGCGGGATCGCATGGCTTGCGTCGGGAGGACGCGGGGTGCGGCAAAGGCGTGGCCGTCCGATGGCAAGACCCACAAACATTACCAAAATGCCCCTACGTGGGTTGTATCGCCAGTAGTGTAGTTAGGGGTAGTCGAGTCATTTACCACTCCGGCGGGACCTGATATATAAGCCTGGAGTGTGTGTTGATGGCTCTCTCTCTCTGGGACTTAGGGTTTCATTTCCCCCCTTCTCTTTCTCATTTTCGTAGCTATTTTCCTTCCTATTTTCTCTAGGCTAGCATGAGAGCTTCATGACAGATTTGTTGAGAGGAATGGATGCTAGGGCGGCATGCTAGACCTTGTGAATCTTTCCGGTTTGTATAGAAGATTCGGGGTTGTTTTTCGTGCCTTTTTGTGCTTATTTTCGTGCCTTTGTTCTCGGTGTGATTCCGTGGATTTGAGTGAGTTTCTTCCCGGATTTCTTTGAGGGAAACATGGATAGATGCCTTGTGCATCTTTGTGCTTGATCTTGTGCCCTCAAACGCCGGAAATCACTTCGATTCGTGAGTTTTCGTTCGGTGCTCTAGTTTTTGGAGGTGCTCAAAGGATTCGCGATTCCGGTGATTTAGGGAGTTAGGAGGCAAGATTTTTGGGCTATAGCATCCTTGTGTGACGCTTTTCAAGTCCCCAAACCCTTGTCTCTACAGCTTCAACCGTTTGGGAAATCCGATGATGATTTGGGGGAGTTGACTTTCGGGGTCGGGCTATTTTCTGTTCTGTCCGCACCAGGCGGACGGTCCGCGAGGACCGGGCGGACGGTCCGCGCGGCTCCGCTTCATCCCGTGTTCTTCGTGTTCTTGCTCGTCCTTTGTTTCGATCCGTTGTGATTTTGATTTTTGGTTGGACGAAGTTTCGGACGGTCCGCGGTGTCGGGCGGACGGTCCGCGGGTGCTAGGCGGACGGTCCGCGTGCTCCCCGCGGACGGTCCGTGGCACGGGGGTGTCTTTGGGTCGTTCGTGTAAATTAACGGACGGTCCGCGGCTAAGGCCGGACGGTCCGCGGCCGGGTGCGGACGGGGCCCGCGATACCCGGCCGGACGGTCCGCGCGGCTCTTGCGGACGGTCCGCCCCTCCCGCGCGGACGGTCCGCCGCAGCCGTGTGCTTTGCTTCTTGGTTCGATTCCTTCCTCCCCTTTCTAGTGCTTCCGCGTGTGCTTCGAGGAATCGTTCCTAAGGCTAGAGGTTGATCCATAACCTCGTGGTCTTGGCGATTGGTGCGTGATTCGATCCATCGCTTGTGTGTGACCGGGTTTTGAGTAGGACATAGGCCGGGTTCTTTGGGAATAATTTTTACCGGCTCCTATTCACTCCCCCCCTCTCTAGTCGCCATCCGATCCTTCAGAGGATGGACGACAAGTACCATTCGAGGCGCGATCACAAGAGCAAGCACAAGAACAAGTACAAGGACGAGCGACGATTGAGGAAGAAGGAGAGCCGAGGCAAGACCCGAGCGATGGTGGGAGCGAGCGACATCGACTCCAGTTCCGCGTACTCAACCTCGAGCTCGAGCAGAAGTGAAGACGAGGGAGATCGTTGCAAGAACAAGAAGTCGTCCAAGAACCTGAGCGGGCTGAGCTGCTTCGCGAGAGACGGCTTCTGCACCATGGCACTGAGCTCCGGCAGCAAGAAGAGCACACAAAGCGACTCGGACTCTGAGTTCGATGACGAGGTGCGTGATGAACTTCCCTTCTTGCGCCAGGAGAATGAGAGGCTTGGCTCTTTGCTTGATAACCGTGATGACATGCTTAGAGAGGCCAAGAAAATGAGGAAAGAACTTAGGACTTCACTCGAGGATGCTAGGACTAGAGTGGCTGAGCTAGAGACACAGGTGCTTGATAGCAAGCTTGAGATTGATTCCCTTAAGGCTAGCCCTGTTGCTTCGGATGAGAATGATTGTGCTGATTGCTCCATATTTCTTGCTGATCTTGCTTTGTTTAAGGAGAAGCATGCCTCCAAGTGTGAGGAACTAGATGTACTTAGGGTTGAAGTGGCTGAGCTTAAGTCTAGACCTGCTTTGCTAGGTGCTTGCACTTCTTGCCCTGTTTTGCATGCTAAGATTGATGAGATGCATGCTTACACTAGCTCTCTTGAGGCTAAATTGAAGGAACCAATGCCTACATCTTGCTCTACCTGTGAAATGCATGCATTGAAAAATTTGGAACTTGCACATTATGTTGATCGTTTGCAGGATGAGAATGATGACTTGAGGAAGTTGATGGGTTGGTTGTCCGGTCATGAGCCTCAGTTGAGGATGATGATCGAGGCCTTTAAGAGGCAAGATGGTGAGGGACTTGGGGCAAACAAGGTTGGTGAGGGAAGTGGAGAGAATATCCCGGAGCCACCAAAAACCCACCACAAAAATGATTTTCCCCCAAAACCTAACCATCTTAGGAACCGACTAGACACAACCCTAGCTGCACCTGTGTTTCCTACACCCACAAATGACCTACAAAAGCCTATCAAGTTTGTGAGCACTTCGGGGAAAGTGTTCTTTGGGAAAGGAAGTGAGAAGGCTAGTGAGGGGAAACCGGTGGAGGATTTGAGTGGAGAGAAACCGAGTGAGCAGCTACATCCCAAGCCTAAGCCTAAGCTTGTGAGGTTCCATTGTGGCTATTGTGGGAGAGATGGCCATAAGGAGGAGTTTTGCTTCAAAAGGAAGCGTGAGGAGAGAATGGCAAAGGAGTGGGCTAACAAGGACAAGTACCACCCTTCCGATGGTGTACTTGAGCCCCGTGTGCAGATGCCCAGGGCCAAGGCGAATGTGAGGATAGTTCGGGCTTGGGGAGAGTGGAAGGCAGTTGGAGGCGCTGCTGCTCAGGTCACACCGGTCAGACCGGTGTGGAGCACCGGTCAGACCGGTGCAGGCCTGGACAGGCAGCATTTTGGGTTTCGTGCTCGTACAGGTGCGAGGGTTGTGTCTGGAGGTCGTGGTTCTGGTGGTTGGGCTGGAGAGTTTGCAGGTGGTCAGGTTGCTAGGCGTTCTCCCCCTCGAGTTCACTACGGGGATGGGAGGAGTCGTAGCTTTGAGAAGGAGAGGATGTACGGTCCACGGGTTCTCTTTCGTGGTTTTGGTCCTCCTCCAGGCAGAGAGGGGTGGTTCCCTCAGGGTGGTTACCGTGGTGGTGTTCGTGGAGGTAGCTTTGGTAGGAGAGATGCTTTGGTTGGTGCTAACCCCACTTTCGAGCAAATGGCTCGGCACTGGTTTTACTCTTTTGGTACTAATCCCAGTGCTAAGTCGTTTGTTCGCTCACGCGCTCGTTGTTGAATTTCAGGTGGGAGACTTGAAGAACATTTGGTTGATTGACTCCGGTTGCTCGAGGCATATGACCGGAGACAGGGGGTGGTTCTCAAGTCTCGTCCCAGTGGTGACGAAGAGGTACATCACTTTTGGGGACAATGGGCGTGGGCGTGTGCTTTCAGAAGGTGAGATCAAAGTGAGTGACAAGATCACTCCGAGGCGTGTTGCTCTTGTTCAATCGCTGGGGTACAATTTGCTTTTCGTGTCCCGGCTTGTTGGATGAGGGCTTTGAGGTGTTGTTTCGTCCAGGTGGTTCTCGGATTGTGGACTCTCGAGGGGACCTTGTCGGTATGGTCGTTTCCGAGGGTCAGGTGTTTCGTGCTGATTTTTCTTAGTCTTTGGGTGTGGAGCGTTGTTTCTTGGCTGGTTCTTCAGAGTTGTGGAGGTGGCATAGGAAGTTGGATCACTTGAGCTTTGACCTTTTGTCTCGCTTGAGTAAACTCAATTTGGTCCGAGGATTGCCACGGTTGAGGCTTGAGAAAGAGTTGGTTTGTGCGCCGTGTAGGCATGCCAAGATGGTAGCCTCTTCTGACCCGCCTCTCACCGATGTGATGACTGAGCGACCATGCGAGCTGCTCCATACGGACCTTGTTGGCCCAGCTCGTGTGCGATCTGCGGGTGGGAAGTGGTATGTCCTTGTTGTGGTGGACGACTATTCTCGGTATGGTTGGGTGTTCTTTCTTGAGGATAAGGGGGAGACGTTTGGTTTTGTTCGAGATCTAGTCTTGAGGTTGAGGAACGAGAGGCACGGAGATGCCATACGAGCTATCCGTAGTGATAATGGCTCGGAATTCAGGAACTCTCGTTTTGAAACCTTTTTCCATGACTTGGGTCTTGAGCACCAGTTTTCGAGTCCGTATACACCTCCCCGAATGGTGTTGTGGAAAGGAAGAACGAGGACCTTGTGTGAGATGGCTCGGACGATGCTTGATGAGCATAGGACTCCGAGGAGGTATTGGGCCGAGGCGGTGAATACCGCGTGCTATGTGTCGAACGAGATATACCTCGGAGTGCACAAGAAGAAGACATGCTATGAGTTGATGCATGGTCGCACACCCAAGGTGAGTCACTTCCATGTCTTTGGTTGCAAGTGTTTCATTTTGAAGAAAGGCGGGAAGTTGGATAAGTTTGAGGCTAGGTCCGTCGATGGCATTTTCTTTGGTTATGCATCTCATTCTAGAGCATATCGTGTGCTCAATCTTGAAACTAATCAAATCGTGGAGACTTGCGAGGTAACCTTCGGCGAGACGAGCCACGTAGTCGCCTTGTCTTTGAGTGTGCGGTGATGATGAGCTGGGCGAGGAGATCTTTCAGGAGGAGGAGCATGAACATGGAGATGATGAAGATGGCGGTGCGGTGCCCCCGGCTGAACATGTACCCATTACTTCGACTACGATGATGGATGGACCCTCTGCTACACCTACAACGACAAATCAAGAACGAGGTGAACCTGATGTTGAGGGGGAGGTAGCATCGAGGCGAGAACCTCCCCGGCGAGTACAGATGGATCACCCAGCTTCGAGGATCATCGGTGACATGAATGAACGCACTACACGGTCGAGGATTCGAAACAACTCTCATTTCGCTCATGCTGCATTTGTTGCTACTTTTGAGCCCAAAGACATTGGACACGCACTATCTGATCACAATTGGGTTAATTCGATGCATAAGGAGTTGGAGAACTTTGAGAGGAATCAGGTGTGGGAGTTGGTTGACCCTCCCCCAGGGTGTAAGCCGATCGGTACAAAGTGGGTGTGGAAAACAAACAGGGAGAGAAAGGTGAGGTGGTGAGGAACAAGTCGAGGCTTGTTGCTCAAGGGTTCAGTCAGAAGGAGGGGATCGACTACGAGGAGACCTTTGCTCCCGTAGCCCGTTTGGAGGCGATTAGGATCCTTCTAGCTTTTTCCGTGGCTAAAGGGTTCAAGTTGCACCAAATGGATGTGAAGAGTGCTTTCTGAATGGTGTGTTGGAGAAAGAAGTGTATGTGAGGCGGACCTCCGGGGTTTGAGAGTGAGAGGTACCCCCACCGGGTGTACAAGTTGAGGAAGGCGCCGTATGGGTCGAAGCAGCGCCTAGAGCTTGGTATGGTAGGTTGAGGGGGTTCTTGTTTGAGAGAGGTTTTGAGATGGGGAAGGTCGATCGGACCATGTTTTTGCCGAGGGCGGTGGCCGAGATATCCCGATTGTGGCAGTGTACGTGGATGATATTGTCTTTGGTGGCTTGTCTAACTCTCTTGTTGCAAGGTTTGCGGATGATATGAGCGAGGGAATTTGAGATGAGCATGATGGGCGAGTTGCAGTTCTTCCTCGGGCTACAAATCAAGCAATCAAAGGAAGGAACATTTGTGCACCAGGCTAAGTACACCAAGGACATTGTGCGGAAATTCAAGATGGAGGACTCCAAGGCTATGACGACACCGATGAGTACGACTACAGCTCTTGATGCGGACGAGGAAGGTGAACATGTGGACCAGAAGGAGTACCGGAGCATGATCGGGTCACTCCTCTACTTGACGGCAACGAGGCCGGACATACAGTTCTCAGTGTGTCTGTGCGCTCGTTTTCAAGCGTCTCCAAGGACTTCGCATCGGCAAGCGGTGAAGAGAATTTTCAGGTACTTGCGTCACACTCCCGACTTCGGCCTTTGGTACTCCGCGTCCTCTTCTTTGGCGCTTCATGGTTTTTCAGACGCGGATTTTGCCGGGTGTCGGTTGGATAGGAAGTCCACTTCCGGGACTTACCGCTTTTGGGTTCCTCTTTGGTCTCTTGGTCTTCCCGCAAGCAGTCGAGTGTTGCTCAATCCACGACCGAGGCCGAGTATGTTGCCGCCGCTAGTTGTTGCTCTCGGCTCCTTTGGATCACCTACACCATGAGTGACTTTGGTGAGGAGTATACCCATGTCCCACTTCAATGTGATAGCACCGGTGCCATAAGCGTTGCAAAGAACCCAAGTGCTCCATTCCAAAACCAAGCACATAGAAGTGAGGTACCATTTTCTGAGAGACAACGTAGAGAAAGGAAAGATAGCCTTGATCCATGTACCCACACATGATCAACTAGCCGATATTTTCACCAAACCCCTAGATCAAGCAACTTTCACTCGTTTGCGGGGGGAACTTGGTGTGTGTTTGATTTCTTGAGTTGGGTGTGTGGGAGCTCTCTTTTTCCGGTGGTGTCGAGCCCTTTTTGCCTCCCCTTGAGGAGCCGGTGGTTTGTGAGTTTTGTGTGAGAGCTCCTTTGTAGCATATGTATAGCTTTCCTTTGTGCATTTCTTGCATTTGGCATGGCATATGTATCATGATGTATAGGCATCCTTGTATCTTAGATTACATGCATTTTGTATCATATGCATTGGTTATAAAAAGCTTCTCTCATATACATTGTTCACCATGGAATGAGATATATGTCTCTGTGAGCTTGTTTGGTATGCTATGGTTAGTTTGGCTTAGCTCTTGATGATCTTGATGAATAATCCATGGTTGATAGCTATGTTTTTGAAAATGTCACATGTATGCTCTCTCATGTGTAAATGCCTTTATATGCTCTTGACATGTTTTAGTGCCTTGGCTATGCTTAATTTGTGGTTGGATGGCTAGTTTATGGATCATATGGGGCCAAAGGCTCATTTGCCATCATGAATGTTTAGCCCTCTTGTTTTATCTTGTGGAGGGGCATAAGTTCCTTTTTGTCGCAAAGACATTTCATGTACCATTTACATATCTGAAAATGAAATGAAAAATGCTTGGAAATGTGCTCCCATGTCATATGTGCTAATTTTTAATTTGCTTTGGGTGCTAAACCGTTGCATGATGCCTACCAATGAGAAGTCTCATACATAGAAGTAGGCACATGGCTCGGTGGCTTTGACATGACATGAGGTGCTTGTGGGTGTTTGTGATGGTCTTATGATTAGAATGGCTGTCCTAGCATGAAGTTTGTGTGGCTTTGCCATTTTGATATGCTTTAATCATGTTTAGGACTTTGCTCATGAGAGGCAAGTTTTTTGCAAAATTGCCAAAACCCATCTTAGCTTTGTCCAATGGTTGTGAAACTTGGTGATCATGTAGTTGAGATCGATACGAAGCTATAGAGTATCTAACTTGCTCATTTGGACATGTGTAGCATTCTTTGTTGAATTTTGTCTATTTGAGAAGCTCTAGGTTGAAAGTTTTGCATTTTTGGCTTGATTCATGCATTGCCAACAAGGGGGAGAAGTTTGAGCTTGAAATGGCTTGCTGGACATGTTTAGAAGGTTTTTAGGTGGTTTCGAGCCATTTCTGGGCTCTGTTGTGCACCGGTCTGACTGGTCAGGGTCACCGATCTGACCGGTGTGAGTGTTGGTTCTGTTCACATGTTGCACACCGGTCTGACCGGTGGTGTTGACCGGTCTGACCGGTCAGGGCTGAGTTGTTGCAGCTGCCCTGTTTCAAGTGGTGTCTTTGCTTGAGCTTTGCTTTGTCTCGGATGTGTCGAGCCGTTGCCCTTGTCTAAGGGGTCCGAGATTTGTCTTCTTCAAGTGATCTTGCTGTTTGCCTTTGTTTGACTTTCGATTGCTTGTTGGAGTTTCTTTTTGTTCGTTTCTTTTCTTTTTCTTTTCTCTCTTGTTACTTTCATGTGGGTGTTGTCAATGCACTCATCAAGGGGGAGATTGAGGACCATGTGTGGTTCGAGGACCGGTGGATGGTCGCTTCCTTGTGTGATGAGTGATTCACAATGTTGTGTGGACTGATTCTTGGCTAAGTATTGCAGGTGCAGGTTGCGGCTTGACTGGTGTTGGTGCAGGTGAAGAACAAGCGCGAAAGGTCGTCACCGGTGAGGCCTCCAGGTGTGGAGAAGACAAGTAGGCTTCGTTCGAGGGACCCGGTGGCTAGCGGGGTCAAGTGCGGGATGCATGGTGGCATGAACAGCAAGATGAGGTCTGGTTGAGCCTCAAAACCAAGGTCGAGCCGGGACTACGTGGGAGCCAAGTCATGAGTGGAGATTGGCGGAGGCTACACCGAGTTCGCGGGGTTTCCGGTGGTTCACCAGAAAACCACTGGGTTCCTTGGTTGATCCACAAAGCCAAGACCGAAGAACCGAAGACGGAGCTGCAGCAGCGCCAGACCGGTCTGACCGGTGGGTCTGACCGGTGGGTACCGGTCTGACCGGTGGGGAGCACCGGTCTGACCGGTGTGCGACGACGCAGTCCGGAGACTTCGAAGCGGAGGACACGCGTCGGGATCGCATGGCTTGCGTCGAGGCTACGCAGGGTGCGGTCGCCGGGCATCCGTCCGATGGTGAAGACATGAAGACTTCCAAATCCGCCCTTGAGGGGCTTGTATCCCTAGTTATTAGGAAAGGGCATTTTAGACATTCGGTTGCCTCCATATAACCCAAGAGGTGAGAGGATGGCAGCCAACTCTTGGAACCCTAGCTCATTAGTTTTCCTATTTTCCACCTATTTTCCCTAGGTTTTCTTTAGGACTAGCAAGAGAGCTTCACGGAGAGATCTTGTTGAGAGGGATGGATGATCGGGCGGCTTGCTAGACCTTGTACGAACCTTTGTTTCATGTATAGATGATTCGGCTTGGTTCCTCAAGGTTTGGATGTGTTTTCCCCGGTTGTTCTTGGTGGTGATTTTCGGAGCACTCTCTCGGTGATTTCTTTGGGTTGTTTTCGGGACCTTTCTCTTGGGGATTTGATGGGGGAAATTTGTGGGAACCCTTCGTGGTTCTTTGGGCTGTGATTCCCCTCCCAAATCCGTGAGTAAAGGTGCTCGATTTTGAGGTTTCTTGAGTTCTTGGTTTGGAAGTGCTCTTGGCGGAATTTCCTTGATTCCTCCTTTTTGGATGAGTTTTGGTGGGATTAAACTTGGCTATGGACTCCTCATGAGGTGTTCATAATATCCCCAAAGTCTTGTTCAAGTCCGTGGAGCGATTCGGGAGATCGAGATTTGGATTTGGGGGAGTTGACCCGCGGGTGCTATTCATCCCGAGCTGCCCAGGCTACACCGGTCTGACCGGTGCTCTTGACCGGTCTGACCGGTGCGAGCCCTGGTGGGTTTTTGCTCGGGTGAACGTCTTGGTGTGTTCGCTGTTGTCCCGTTGTACTGCTGTTTCGAGTTTGGGTCAGTTTGGTGGTCGGTTGGCCTGTTTGGTGCCTTGGGGGCTTTCAGGCTTCGATCGGTCTGACCGGTGTGTCTCACCGGTCTGACCGGTGTAGAGCCACTTAGTGAAAGTTGCTCAATTTCACCGGTAGGGACCGGTCTGACCGGTGGTGCTCACCGGTCTGACCGGTGTGGGTCTGTAGACTTGAGGTTTGGTGTTCCGCTGCGTTCTCGAGTCGGTAGGCTGTGTGTGTTGGTTCCTAGGTCCAGTGGCACTCCAGTGGCTACGTGGGCTTGGCCAACTTGGGTAATGAGTCGGAGACGTGTGTTGGAAGCCGCGTTCATCTTGTTGGAGTTTCGATCTCCATCGAGAAGAATTTTTATCGGCTCCCATTCACTCCCCCCTCTCTGGTTCGCCGTATCGGTCCTTCACTTCAACCTTTGCTTGATCAACTTCAACTCCCTGCGGTGTCACAACATAGCCAAGAAAAGAGACTCGATCGGTGCAAAAGGTGCACTTCTCAATGTTACCAAACAAGAGTGCATCACGAAGAGCATCAAAAATAACACGCAAATGATCAATATGTTCTTCTAGTGTTTTGCTATAGATCAGAATGTCATCAAAATATACTACCACAAATCTGCTAATAAAACCGCGCAAAACTTCATTCATCAATCTCATGAAAGTGCTAGGTGCATTAGTGAGCCCAAAAGGCATGACCAGCCATTCATACAAACCGAACTTAGTTTTAAACGTTGTTTTCCATTCATCTCCAAGCTTCATACGAATCTGGTGGTAACCACTACGCAAATCAATTTTAGAGAACAAAATTGCGCCGCTCAATTCATCAAGCACATCATCTAACCTAGGAATAGGATGACAATATCTGATTGTGATGTTGTTTATCGCTCTACAATCCACACACATGCGCCATGACCCATCTTTCTTAGGAACTAAAAGCACGAGAACAGTACAAGGACTAAGAGACTCACGCACATAACCTTTGTCGAGCAATTCTTGCACTTGGTGCTGAATCTCTTTAGTCTCTTCCGGGTTGGTCCTGTATGGAGCACGGTTTGGCAAGGAGGCCCCGGGAATAAGGTCAATCTGGTGCTCAATCCCACGAATTGGTGGCAGCCCCGATGGCACTTCCTTCGGAAAAATGTCCGCATATTCCTGCAAAAGATTAGTGACAATAGGGGGCAAGGAAAAAGGTATGTCCTCAAGTGAAAACAAAGTTTGTTTGCAAATCAAGGCATAGCAAACAGCAGTGTTGGCATCAATCTCAACCAAATCAGCTTTAGTAGCAATGAAACATGACCCTTTCAGCTTGATCTCCGTTTTATTTTCATAAACATGTTTGGCATTGTTCTTTTTATGCTTCTCAAGCTCTTTTGCCACAATCTGATTTTCACTTTTAGCATGTTCTTGATTCTTCAATTTACTAGCTCTAGCAAGTTCAACCTTTAGAATTGCTTCAGGAGACATTGCATGCAACACAATCCTTTTATCATTGTACAGAAAAGAATACTGATTAGATCTACCATGATGCATAGAATCTTTATCAAATTGCCATGGCCTTCCTAGCAGAATACTACATACTTGCATGGGCACAACATCACATTCAACAACATCTTTATAGGAACCGATGGCCAAATTGATTCACACAAGTCTGGTTACCTTTTCCTTACCACTGTTATTCAGCCATTGAATGCAATATGGGTGCGGGTGGGGTTCGGTGGTAAGTGCAAGCTTATCCACCATGTCACTGCTGGCCAAGTTGTTGCAACTTCCACCATCGATGATCACACGACACGAACGCTCTTTGATGACACACTTTGTTTGGAACAATGTGTGCCACTGATTTTTCTCAGCCTTCTCCATTTGCACGCTCAGCACGCGCTGCACAATGAGGCTCTCATAGCGGTCCGCTTCAGCTGCATTAATATGCTCTTCCGGACAATCCTCAATCCCTGCATGGCCAGCCGCAAGCAATGCAAGTGTATCATCATCAAGTTCACTAGCAGATGAGTACTCACCATCATTTCTAACAACCAAAACACGCTTGCTTGGGCAGTCACGCATGACATGTCCAAATCCCTTGCAGTGGTGGCATTGTACGTCTTTTGTTCTACCCGTGGATGCCACCGATAAAGTGGTTGCAGCAGGTTTTTTGCACGGTCTTCACTACTGAATTGGCGGGGCTGTCACGAGGCTTGTCGCTAGAGGATGGGGGTGCTGTCCTAGTTGATGATGAATATGATGCAGCAGCACGCCCAACTGATGGAATGCTCGAGCAGGGCTGCTTGGAAAAATTCCTCCCTGCAGAATTGTTAGTCTTGATACTAGCACGTCATCCCTGCACTTCCCTTTCAGCTTTACAAGCAAGACGGAACAAACGGGTTATGTTAGTGTACTCTTTACAAGCAACGATGTCCTGAATTTCCTGGTTTAACCGCCCCAAAAATCTAGCCATTGCGGGTTCCACATCCTCCTTTAAATTGCAGCGTAGCATACCCATTTGTAGCTCTTGATAGTATTCTTCTACACTTTTAGTTCCCTGTTGTAATTGCTGCAGCTGGTTTAATAGATCACGTGCATAGTAAGATGGAACAAATCTAGCCCTCATGACCCGTTTCAAAGCATCCCAAGTTTGTGGCATGTTATTAGGATTTTTTTAGCATATTCTATCCACCAAACAGAAGCAAATTCAGTGAACTCACTAGTTGCTGCCCTAACACAAGCATTTTCAGGAAAATCATGACAAGTAAACTTTTGTTCAACAACCATCTCCCAAGTAAGGTAAGCATCCGGATCATATTTACCACCAAAAGGGGGTATCTTAAATTTTATCTTGCTGAAAGCATGATCATTGTTATGTACCTCACGTCGGTGATGTCCACCCATACCTCGTCGGTTTTGGCGTAGACGTCGCTGATCTCTATCCTCAACTTCGGTGTCAGCACCATAATCAGCATTTGAGTTTTCTGCGCCGTCCTCATCTTCTTGGTCACGACCTTTATGCTGATTCCTTGTCTTCGCATGGAGGTCATCAAAGCGCTTCAGCAGAGCAGCAAGACTCTTGTCCATGCGACCAACCGATGTCTCCAACCCTGCAAGATTGGTGTTGTTGGCAGTTTGTGCGGCCTCCATTTGTCCAATCCTCTCATTTATCACCTGCAAATCATTATCAGTACCTTCTGTGTACTCCCTCACTTGCTTTTGAAAATGTTGCATGGTGCCCTTGGTACGAGGTGTGAGCGGTCCTCCATCATCCTCATCTCCATCCCCTGATCCTGCCATGGAAAAGATGCAAGAGCAAACAGGAAACAAGTAAAGTAGAAAAGTCCCTGTAACTACTAGATGTAATTTGGTATTCTCTCCCTCACAACCTGTCGTACAAGCTCTTACAAGTTCTTACCTTGCTTGCAGGAGGTCTTGGCAGCCCACAAGAACAACACAATCAGTTACACAAGCACAACCCTGTGATGCAGTAGGTAATTTGTGGAGCTATATGTGGCTGCAAGAAAAACAAATCAAGGTACATCTAGAACCACATTAGTCAAAGCAAGTTGAATAAGCATTCATTGATGGCCCTATGCTGGTCCTAGGGCACAAACAAGTTAGAGACGTGAGCCTGAACACAAGCGTTGTCACACACCAAAGCTGTAAAAGAGTCTAAAGGAAACAACACTTCACTCCCTTTTCTTTCTTTCTTTCCTTCTATCTTTCTTTTCTTCTTTTTCTTCTTTTTCTGTTTTTTCTTCAGAAGTATAAACTTATCTGCTCAGTCTTGCAACAATCAAAACAAAAGGATTGCTGCACACAGCCACTTCAAACTCATATTGATATTTCGAGATTCAGACAGCAAATCGCGAATCTCCAAGGCGATTGCGGAGTTCTCAGAAGGAATTTTTGACCATGGTCAGATCTGTTGGAAAGAGCACGAGCTAAGCTTTCCAGATTGTACAAAAACTCATCAATCGGACATCAAATACAAGATATATGACTGTTTTCTTCTTGTGCTTAATTTGGGAAATCGTGGAGGGAAAAGATAGCGGAAATGTGAGAGGTTCTGGTGGATTTCGTGGTGACTAAAAACGTGACCAGAACTCAAAACTCTAAACATGTAACCACTAAGAACCAGCAACTAGTCCAAACAATGTAACTACAAACTCAACAAGCAAAAAACTAAGTAGAACAACAAAGGCTCAAACTGGTTCTTGGAATTCTCAGATCTGATTCGTTTCTTTGTTTGGATTTTGGACAGTAGGTAAAGTAAGAACGGTAAATACTCTCACCGATAAACCTTGCTCTGATTACCACATGATGGAACCCGCTAGGGTTTGTTCCTATTCTTTCGATGAGAGTGGGGGTAACTCGATTTGAGGAGGATCGACGTTGTGCTGCACGACTACAACACCACAAGGGCTGAAGCTGCGCCTTAGCGACAGTTACACCGCCTCCGATTGTGTTGTTCTTGCTGTGGGAGGGTGTAAACCCTAACATAGAATGGGCCCCTAGTGGGCTGGACGAGATACAATGACTCAGTTCAAGTCTGGAACACCGAACGTCATTTTGTAAACTGCTCTTAGCTCCGGTGGAATTTCGTCTTGATCTTGGATCCATCTGAAAGTAGACTTCAAGAGCTTTCCAACAAGTACTCATAAGCCTCAAACAAACATCGGAGCTAGGAGTTATGGCCTTCGTAAGTTGTCCCTGTCTGGTGGTCCGAACTGGATGCGCCTGGAGGGTCCGAACTGGCTGGTCTGATCTCGACGCCCAAAGATTTGAATTGGTTGTTCAGACATGCTTTATTATTTTGGTTTCTCTCCCTCCAATCTGGTTCATGTCCCAAGTTCCTAAACATAAGAAAATCATCACACTTGTTCAGTAGTACCGCATTCACATAAGGATTTGTTTGGACAGCAAGAAACGACTTTACCTGATAATTGAGTTGTCGCGCTTGGGCTCGAGTCAATGGTCCGTGCTGAGCACAAGGTGTGGTTGTATCAATGGTAGCGACGTCCTCATCACCGGGCGTTAACCGACGAACTTGTTTGGGTCACTAGCGTTTGGGTCCATGATCTAAACTCATTCGTTTCGAGCATAGTCACCATTCGGAATTCATACGCGTTGCAATGGAGGTAGAGGAAGAACAATGGAGGTATGGTGATAATAGATAGAGAAGGGGGAAGTTATGATTGAGGAAACTCATGCCTGTTGATGTTTCGCAAGGAGCACCTTCCTAGTAGTAAAAAGGAGGAAAAGCTAAAATTATGTTTGTTTGGATTGATAACCGAATGGTCCATCCTTTTGATGGTTTGCAGGAAGGACCTTCTTGAGAAGCAATTGTGAAACTGCTTGTTTCTAAGTGCCGATTATTCCACGTGGCCGGCCGCCGCATGCCCAAAAACTAGACATGTCTGCCCCAACAACAGTAGGAGCGGTTCTGGTAAGTTGGCGGGAGAAAAGCGTGTGCGACAGCCAAAAAATGTTTTCCCGCAGACAAGTATATATATCTCATTTGTCTCAATGATGCAGCATACACTACTGCAACTCTGCAAGAGACTCGCCAGCACCACACTCCTTTTCCTTGTGGAAAAGACTAGAGCTAGCATTTGTGCTTAGATCTGTTGTTGGCCGTGGCGGGAATGGCAAATTGTAGCAGCCCTAGCGGCAAACGGGGAAGCATGACTCGCTCCGGTCTTATAGGCGACGCTCACAACAATGTCAGGAATAAGATTTGCCCAGGGACAAGGCATCATTGACATGATAGCCAAAGAACAAGGTTGTGGTAGAACAATGGAGGAGTTACAGCTGCAACAAAGACAAATGAGTGGAAAAGGTAGTCCAGAAGGTTGTCCAGAAGGTCTGGTATACTAATGTATTGCTAAAAGGACCTTTTGGACTACTATTATTTCTTCCGGTCCATTAACATTCCGCTGAATAGTCTTTCCCCCTTCCTCAGAACGTACTCCCTCCTGTTGGGGAATTCAGGAAAACCCGTCACCCTCTAAACGCTAAGTTTGACAAAGTTCTTTAGACATGTTTTTCAGGAACAGGGAACTCACGATTTTCGGAGGCCTGGAACCTGCGAAGCCTCGGATTCGCGAATATGTGAAGTTCGGGGATCTTGATTCGGTGAAGACGTGGAGTCGCGAACATGCAGAAGCTCGGAACCTCGAGCTGGCGGTGGCACGAACTTCGGAGGGCGGCTGATTCAGGAATCTGTCAGGGACCCAGTTCAGGAGTCACGCGTGAAGACATTCACGAACTGACGAAGAAGCAAAGGCTGATTCGGGAATCTGTCGGGGACCTAGTTCGGGAGTCACGCGTGAAGACATTCACGAACCGACGAAGAAGCAACGTCAAAGTTGTTGTCCCAAAAAGTCCGGGTTTTGAGTGTGAACTAGTGGCAGACTTGTAAATGTGTTAGACGAGAAAGACATTCTTGTATGCGTTTACACTAGGAATATTCTCTGAGATTGAGGGTGTTTTGGGAATGCAAAAGTCCCTTCATCTCCCTATAAAAGGGGGCGCGAGGGCACGTGTAAACGAATTCAGATTTTTGGGAACTTGTGCAATCTGCTGAGGCAATCACAGTCTCTCAGCTCTCTAACTTTGTACTTGAACGTGTTAAGAACTCTCTCTCTCTCTCGTGTTAGGGGAATCATCCGAATTTTTCGGGTAACCCCCTAACATTGGCGCCCACCATGTTCCAGCCGAAGAAAAGCTCATGATGCCACCTCAGAAGAAATCCAAGAAGAACGTTCCAGCAGAGGCAAATCGAGACGATCACCATCCTACCCAAAGGAATGAAACCTCTTTCGTTCCTGAACCTTCTAACACAACCGACCAAGAGCGGAGAGCGAAGCTCGAAGCTCTGATGAAAGCAAGAGCAGAAAAGACGGCCCACACCCAAGAACAACTTGCTGAACAACAAGAATTTGAGAATGTCGAGGACAATGATGACATCATAGATAGGGATCTAGAAAGGGTTCAGCAAAAGATACAACAGCTGCAGAAAGACAAGGAAAAATTCGCAAGTCAACTGCAAGCGAAGAGAAAAATCTCTGAAAAGCTAGAGCAACTAAACAAAGCAAAAGAACAAATCGAAGTGATACAGAGAGAAATCGATGAGATGAAAGAACAAGAGAACAGTTCCCTGTGGCAGGAATCACCGCACCAGAACTCTGGGCCAGCAAGAGAACCCCCGAAAGAAAACTTCTTCGCGGGAAACGGAATCTCACACTTCATGGATTCTGAATCGCCGCTGTCTATTGGGCTGCAAACAACACCTTGGCTGCCGAAGTTTAAGCCTGTCTCTCTCCCCAAATACAACGGCTTCAGAAACTCTAGGCAATTCCTCTTGAGATATGAATCGGCTGTGAATTCGGCAGGAGGGGATGATGTTGCACTGGACAAATCCTTCATCATTGCTTGCGAAGGACCAGTACTGAATTGGTACTCACTGCTGCCTCCACACTCAGTCTACAGCTGGGTAGACCTCAAGACAAAGTTCATGCAAGCATTTCAGATGTTCCACGACACAACTGCGGAAGCATCAGATTTGTACAACTGCAAGCAGAAAGACAGAGAGCCACTGCGGAACTTCGTGAGAAGGTTCATGCAACAAAGATCTCAAATCCCCGAAGCTGATGAAAAAACAACAATCAATGCGTTAATCAAGGGCCTCACTCCAGGGCCAACAGCTTCGCATCTCACAAGAAAGAAACCCAAGTCAGTTGAGGAACTTTTTCGCGAATTGGAAGTGAACATTTTGTCTGATGATGAC
Organism: Cenchrus americanus; assembly: GCA_947561735.1. Lineage (NCBI taxonomy): Eukaryota > Viridiplantae > Streptophyta > Magnoliopsida > Poales > Poaceae > Cenchrus > Cenchrus americanus. Next base: position 183,814,384 of record OX387245.1, read on the forward strand.
CATTGCAAGAGAGTAGCCGAGCGGAACGAGGCAAGACAGGGCAACAGAGAAATGACATGGAGAGCACCATCCCAGCATCCGCGAAATGTCAACAACGTCGAAAACCCACAACCTGAACAAAGCAACAGGCCAAGCACCAGGGGAGGGTTCAATCCCAGAGGAAGGGGGAGAGGAAGAGGACCCCCGAGACTCACGAACCATAACCTAAAAGATCCTTACTTCTATTGCCAGTATCATGGGAGGGCCATAGCACCGAAGGGTGCCCAGAAACGAAGAAGAACATGGCAAGAATTCAGCAAGAGAAGGCGCTAATGAGCATCGCATCCTCAATGCCAAGCCAATTTCGCCCGAATTTTTGGCAGCCGCAATTCGCGAACTCACAGTCAAGTTCTGTCCCAGTTCAGCAATTCCCGCAACCACAGTCAGCGTGGCAGCCGTCGCAGCAATTTTTCCCTCAGTCGCAAGCAATCCAGTCAATCCAGCAACCACAACCCATTTGGAAAATCTTGCAACCACCTCCAGAAAGCTCGTCAAGGCCTCAGTCAAGTTCGGGACCTCAGAACTCCAAAGCATTGCCATCATTCGGGACTATCATGCCAATCACAGGCGGGTCAGCTATGGAATTCGAGACCAAGAAGCAAAGAAGCAATTACTTCAGGTCTGTAAACACCATCATCAATGACGGCCCAGCTGCACGTTCGGAGTGGGCAAAGGTGCCAATCACCTTCACAGAAGGAGATTTCAGGCTGAAATCCGCGATTCACAATGATGCCATGGTCATTGAGGTGAACATAGCTGGGTGGGTCATAGGAAAAGTTCTAGTTGACAATGGAACTTCAGCGGATATCTTGTTCTTGAAGACTTTTGAAAAGATGGATCTGAGCCAGCACAAGTTGGACCCCCAGAGTACCGGCTGCAAGGGTTCAGAGGAAATCCCATCAAGCCGGCTGGAAAGATATCACTCTCGGTTTCCTTCGGAGATCTCGAAAATGCCAGAACGGAGAGTCTCACTTTCGATGTGATTGACATTTACCACCCGTATCTCGCGATTTTCGGCAGAGGTTTCATGAACAAGTTTGATGCATTCATAAGGCATCAGTTCTTATGCATGAAAATGCCTGCGCCCAAAGGGGTCATCACGGTGTTCGGCAATCAACAAGAGGCCAGAAACATAGAAAAAGGCCACACGCCTGGCCAAACGAACGTTTACCAGTTGAAAACAGCTGACGAGAAGAAGGAAACTTACGAAGAGGCCAAGCGGGGTAAGGAAAAAATTGAAATAGCTGCAGATGGCGAAACCAAGAAAGTGTATCTGGACGACATGCCTGATAGAGCAGTCACAATAGGGGCGCACCTCAGTGCCGAAGAGGACAGAGATCTCGTACAATTCCTGAACAAGAACAAAGATGTTTTCGCATGGTCAGCTAAGGACCTGCAAGGTGTGGACAGAGACATCATCGAATATGCCCTGGAGACAGACGAAAAAATACCTCCCAAGAAGCAGAAACTTCGGAAAATGTCCGAAGAAAAGTGAAAGCAGTGGAAGCTGAAGTTCAGAGATTGCAAGACGCGCAAGTAATCAGAGAGGTGAAGTACCCGATCTGGCTAGCTAACACAGTACTAGTCAAGAAGAAAAATGGAAAGTGGAGAATGTGTGTGGACTTCACAGATTTGAACAAGGCATGCAAAAAAGACGATTTCCCCTTGGAAAGGGTAGACAAAATCGTAGATGATGCAGCCAACAGTGAAATGCTGTCACTCCTGGACATGTTCTCTGGGTATCATCAGATAAGGGTCCGTAAAGAGGACGAAGAAAAGACAAGTTTCATCACCCCATTCAGAACATTTTGTTTCGTGAGAATGCCAGAGGGGCTAAAGAACGCAGGATGTACATTCTCAAGAATGATAGCAATAGTACTTCATCCCCAGTTACGGAGGAACATCTTGGCGTATGTGGACGATATAGTCGTCAAAAGTGTTCAGAGAAAAGATCACATCAGTGATTTGGCGGAAACATTCGCGAATATGAGAGCGGCGATCCTGAAGCTGAACCCGGAGAAATGTGTATTCGACATTCACAGGGGAAAAGTTCTCGGATGTCTAGTTTCAACAAAGGGCATAGAGGCGAATCCCGACAAGATCAGGGCTTTGGTGGAAATGCAAGACCTAGTTTCAGTGAAGGATGTGCAGAAGCTGACAGGGAGAGTGGCTGCCCTTAACAAATTCATCCCCAAGGCTGCAGAAAGAAGCTTACCATTCTTCCAAGTTCTCCGAAGTGCCAAGAATTTCCAGTGGCCCGAACCTCAGAAACGAGCCTTCCAAGAATTGAAAGATTACTTGTCCAATATGACCAAGCCCTGTCCTCTCGAACCAAAATCGCCACTTCTGCTATATGTGTCTGCATCAAATTCAGCAGTAAGTGCGGTGCTAGTGCAAGAAAAGGAAGAGGAAGGAAAACTCAAACAAATTCCTGTTTACTTTGCTTCTGAAGCTTTGTTTGGCTCCAAGATCTTCTATTCCGAATTGGAAAAAATCGCATATGCGGTCATTATGGCAGCAAGGAAGCTAAGGCACTACTTCGAGGGTCACAGGATAAGAGTCATCACCAACAAGCCACTGAAAATCTGTTCGCAAATAGAGAGGCATCCACCCGAATCATCAAGTGGGGTGCTAAACTTTCTGAGTATGTGGTGGACTTTGAGAGAAGAAGTGCAATAAAATCGCAAGTTCTGGCAGATTTTGTCGTGGACTGGACTTCACCTACTCAAAACTTCGAGGAAAATGCACCTGAACCTTGGATAGTACAGTGCGACGGGGCCTGGTGTTACAAGGGTGTCAGAATTTCGGCTGTCGTGACGTCCCCGACGGGCGTAGTCATAAGATACGCAGCTCGGCTCGTATTCGCGAACAACGAACATTCCACAAATAACACAAGGAATATGAAGCTCTTCTGTTCGCATTAAGGAAAATGAGAGCCTTGGGGCAGCAGACCTTCATAATCAGAACGGATTCGAAAGTGATCCAAGAACATATCGAGAAAGAAAGCGGAGCAAGAAATCCCGTTCTCATGAAGTATCTAGAAAAAGTAAGGGAAATGGAAAAACACTTCAAAGGCTATTCAGTCCAGCATATCCCAAGGGATGACAACAATGAGGCAGATAAGTTTGCGAAAGCAGCAGTCAGAAATCAAGAACGACCCCAGGATGTGTTCTTCGAAATCATCATAGAACCGTCCATCAAGGACTCGAGGGCCAAAATTGTGAATGTAGTGGAGACTCCCGATTGGAGAGCAGAAATCATGGCTTATCTGAGAGGACATTATGAACCACAAGATGTGTTAGAAGAGAAAAGATTGAAGCAAAGGGCACGAGGCTATACAGTAGTGAATGGAGAACTGTACAAATCAGGAGTCACTAAACCTTGGCTGCGGTGCATCACCTCCGAAAAAGGTCAGGAGCTTCTAAAGGAAATTCATAGTGGATTCTGTGGGGCGCACATAGGCACCAGGGCTTTGGCCGGAAAGGCAATAAAGCAGGGATTCTATTGGCCCACCATAAATATTGATGCCAAGAAATTAGTTCGGCAGTGTGAAGCATGCCAGAAAACAGCGAATCAACAGAACTTGCCTTCAATGCCAGTTCACTTAATTCCACCGATTTGGCCTCTGCAAAGGTGGGGAATGGACCTAGTGGGCCCGTTGCCAACAGCTCAGGGCAATTGCCGATTCGCAGCTGTTGCAGTCGATTATTTCACAAAGTCGGTGGAGGCAAAACCACTTGCGAATATCAAAGCAACAACAGTTCAGAAATTATTTTGGCAGAACATAGTTTGCAGGTTCGGGGTTCCTAGAGAACTAACAGTTGACAATGGCAAACAGTTCGACTGCTACACCTTCAAAGAATATTGCAAAGCCTTGGGCACTCAGGCGAAATTTTCGTCAGTATATCACCCGCAGTCCAACGGAGCAGTTGAAAGAGCCAATAGTCTGATTTTTTCGAGAATCAAGAAATGCTTGTTCGACCAGAAGAAGAGAAAGTGGGTAGATGAATTACCGAAGGTGATCTGGTCTCACAACACCACAGTGTCGAGAGCAACAGGTTTCACGCCTTTTCGCCTACTTTTTGGCACTGAGGCTATGACACCGGAGGAAATTAAGAATGAAAGCATGAGAGTCTTGAAAGGAAAAGAGATAGAGGAAATCAATAAGAAAGAGGAAAAGGACATGATCGAGCTGACGATCCTTGAAGCTGCAGAAAACATCGAGAAATACCAAAGAGAGACAAGGGCTTGGAGAGACAAGAAGGTGGTCCGAAAGGACATCAAAACTGGTGATCTTGTGTTGAAAAGGAAAAAATTGGGAAAACCCAGGAAAACTTCATGAGTCTTGGGAACGGCCTTACATCGCCAGGGAAACAGACATGCCAGGGGCTTTTCGCTTAATGGAGCAAACTGGCGAAGAGTTGTCGTATTCGTGGAATGCTGACAGCCTAAAAAGGTATTACCCATGAAAACCCCAGTTGTAGCTAGATGTAATATATAGTAGTTTTTCAATTTTTGCAAGTTTGTATTCTAAAGAACTAAAAAATCCGAATCACGTGTCTATAAGTGATTTCGGGAAAAAACATCAGCTTTTCTTTTCCTAGTTGTATTAGAATAAGAAGGACCGTACTCTTTTCCTTGCAAAGGGGGCTCTAAATCAAGAGATAAGGTTTTTAACGAGGCGGATCCTATGTAAATACTCTTTGTGATATATATGAAAAGAGTCTTCCCCCAGATCGTGACAGCCAGAATAACATCGTGAAAAAAGAAAAAAGTTCGTGAGAAAGGCTTCGTGACAGCCAGAATTCCATCGTGAAAAAAGAAAAAAGTTTGTGAGAAAGGCTTCGTGATAGCCGGAATAACATCGTGAAAAAAGAAAAAAGTTCGCGAGAAAGGCTTCGTGATAGCCAGAATTCCATCTTGAAAAAAGGAAAAAGTTTATGAGAGAGGCTTCGTGATAGCCTGAATTCCATCGTGAAAAAGGAGGCCCGAGAAAACAACAAGTTGTGGCCTAAAAATCCCATCCACGAAGGGATTCCCACCGAAAAAGGCCCGAGACAACAACAAGTTGTGGCCTAAAAATCCCATCCACGAAGGGATTCCCACCAAAAAGGCCCGAGACAACAATAAGTTGTGGCCTAGAATCCCATCCACGAAGGGATTTTCACCGAAAAGCTTGCATGACGATTTCGATCAAGTGAATGTGTAAGGATATGCATACAGATTTTTCTTTAGCGCAAATTGCTGAAAATTTTTTCGTGATAACATTGTTGTAATAAAAGAGCAAGGGGCTCGTGCGGAAATTCGTAGAAAATCATGGTTGAAGCAACAGAGGGTTGCAGTATCAACCAAGGCAAGTCTGCCAATCGGATCAAGTCCACAAAATTCGAAAACAAATTTTGTCGACTTGCACAACGACGGTTGAAATTTTCAAAAACTAACGAAGATTTCTCCTGAAAGTATGCTCGATCGAAATACTCGAATAGTAAACTTCGTCAACTTCCCTTCAAATTTTCATGCAAAACAGCAAGGTGGGGGAGGGTGACGTTTTTTCAAGCAAAAACGTATTCATTGCCTTGTTTGCATAAAAACTTCAAAATAGTTCATCAACGATCACAGCAGTTAGTGCAAAAGTCTAGAATGAAAGTTACACAACATGTCCTGGTTTACAGCTATTGTCTTCGGCAACATCGCTAGCGTAAGCGAAATCAGACACGTCTGCTAAGGGGCTAATGGGCTCCGTCTTCGGAATATTCGCGGAGCACGAAGTAGCGGATGCAGAACTTTCCTTCTTACAAAACAAGAAAAAGGAAGAAAGATCGAAACAGCCCATAGAAAATTTAAGCGAGGTTTCGGGCCAAAAATCAGAGAAGTCTTGTTCGGGATGAGCTTGTTTGAACAAACGCCACGCTTCGCCGCTAACAAACATCCTATACCGATGAATTCGCAGTGGCATCACGTCCTGCGCAGGCCCAGCTTGCAGGACCTGCGCAGGTTAAAGTTTACAAAACAATTGTTCAGAAAAGCTAAGTGAATGTACAAAATATACAGACAGCCTTGAGGGTGTGCATGGTTCGGATAAAACATCTAATCCGTGACGTCCACCTTCGGAGAACTTTCATCGCGCCCAAGAGCTTGGCCATCGTTGTTGCCCTCATCGCTGCTACCGCTGCTGCTGCCGCCCGAACCCCCTTCGCCCGAATCGCTAGAATCTTCGCTGGAAGTAGACCCTTCGGGGGACGCAGCAACATTCTCATGATCTTCTTCCTCGTTCAGCTGAGAAGGATAGAGAAGCAAATGTAAAGGGAACTCGAGAAACTGAAACATCAATATCCAGTCCAAAGCGACGAAATCGTACAAAAATTTACCTCAACAAGTTTAGCACGCGTGATGACCTTGACGGTCTCCTTTCCGCTGGCGAACCAGAATTCCCTCGCGAATTTGTTCTTAATGGCCTGAACATCTTCATTAGCTCAAATTATCGAAGTGCTCATGGTGCTGGGGAATTGAGAGATCTTTTCGCGGAACTTCTCCAGGTCGGCACAGTCGAAGTCATGAAGAATCTTCAGTATGCTCTCCACAGAGAAGGCAGCTGCGAAGTTGCTGGCGCCGGAGATTACCTCGGAGAGGGCCTTGAATTCAGTCTCCATCCAGTCCATGAATTCGGGAATTCCAATATCAGCCGAAAGAGGAGCAGGACGAACGCCAAACTCGTTCAGCGATTTCTTGTATTCCTCAAACAGGAGCTTCAGCTTCTCCAGAATTTCGGACATGTTCTTCGAGGTTTCATCCTGCTCCACCAGCGCTTTCTCAAGATCCAGAATTTTTCGATCTTTCGTGCTCAAAGACTTGGCGAGATTGGCATTGTTAACGCGAAGACCTTCGGCAGTTTTTGCAGCCCTCTCGTGTTTCTCTCGAAGATTTTTGATCAAACTAAGATCATCTTCGTGAGCCTTTTGTACCTTTTCCAATTCCTTTTTGGACTGCTCGAGTGCTGCCTCAGCAATCTTCTTTTCGTCTTGACAGGTCTTCAAGGCCTCCGCCAGTTCAGCCACCTTTTTCTCAAGATCGATGTTCGCGGACTGAGCGAGGGCGAAGCTACGCTTGAGTTCCTTGGACTCCTGAGAAAGTTGCTTGTTTGCCTTCTCCTGTTCAGCACGCTGCTCAACAACAACTTTCCCGAGCATAGAATGCTTAAGGGCGTAGTCTTCTTGAAAACGCGCCAGCTTCGACGGAGGGTAAGAACGGAGAAGATCCTTGAATTTTGAAAAATTCGTGATTAAAGTTTCAGATCGAAAATTTGAGAATCGGAAAAAGCGCGAAAAAGTAATGAAAAGAAACGAACCTGTTTGCTGAAGTGCTGCATGGTGACCTTTTTCATTGACCCAGAGGAAGCCTTACCCTGAGACGAAGGGGTGGCTTCGGGAGCAGGGTGAGGCCCCTTCTCAAAGTCCCGAGCAGCTCCTACGAGTTGTTTCGAGCTCTCCCCTCCTGTTTCATCAACAAGTACAAGCGATTTCCATAGTGTTAAAATCTTGGACGTCTTGCTCCCGACGCTAGTTGTCTTGAAACCAACACTTAATAGCTCGCCGTGATGAGACGTACCAAAACTCTTGTTAAAAGCAGCCAAAGAAGGAGAGGGGGCCTGATCTTTGGGAACAACCTCCCGAACTTCGAGCAAGGGAGCACGTTCGACAGGATCCTCCCCCCTTTGAATGGTGGGTTCAAGTTCCTTGGTGAATTCAGGGGAAGCCTCGTCACAGGAGCGAGTGGGTAGAGAAACATCGGCAGCAAGGGCGTCGGCAGCAGCGGGGGCTTCAACAGGGGCAGTAACTTCAGCAGCAATAGTGGTCTCAGCGGCAACAACAAGTACATCCTCTTTGCGAACTTCGGGAGCAGCATATGAAAAAGAATCAATATCCACGAACTCATTCTCAGAACTCGACGGACAATTGTCTCGAAAGTTAAATCTCAACAGAGGCCAAAAGCAAAAACCTTTCTGGCTACCCGCTCCCACGAAGACATCGTCGTCGAAGGCAGATGGAACTCACCGAACCCCGGAAGAAGAAACCTTCTTCACCGCCTTCTTCAACTTCTTGCGACTCATCTGGGCTAGGCCGGAAGCCGCCTGAAGCTCAGTGTCCGAAGTTCGTTCAGAGGTCTTGCGCTTACGCTTAGACGACTCCAAAGATCTTGTCCTGGAAGGCTTAACCCCAGAGGAAGTGCTTTCACTGACAGCTGATGAGCCTCGCTTCGAAGATCTTATTCGTGGGGCATTGATAGGGGCAACCGAACAACTAGCCACTGCAACCGCGGGAACCTTCAGCTTGGCACCCGGACTTCGAGAACTGAAAGACTTGTCTCCACAGACCTCGGTGAACACGCGATTGATCCTCTTCTTGTGTTTCACAAGAGCCTTGTACGCCTTGTATTCGTTCATGGTATATTCGCCTATCATGACATTCACTCTCTTTTCTATCTCGATCATGAAGGCATCAGCGCTCCGATTTTCATGAAGCTTAATCCCGAACTTCGGGAAAGGCACTTCTTGAGCTGCCCAGTTGACGTTGAAATATACGATCTCAATGGGAGCCCAGCCGTTGGAAATCGGCCAGATCCTGGCAGCAACGAACTCTTCAATGAAAAGCACTCTCACAGTTTCTAATCCCCACTGCCCAGTGATTGAATTCGGCAGTGTTCACCACAGTCAGGGGCGCGATAGGGCAGGACAAGGGGTGAGCTGGGCCCGTGTAGCCAGAAACTTCGGACATGTTGACCTTCAAATAGAACCAATAAGAGTTCCAGTCGTCGGTGAGGTTGGTCTTGCAGCAGGGAGCAATCTGGATTCGAGTGATCCCTTTTCGAGTGTTCTGGCGCCGGGTGTTGAAGGTGCAACACGCATGTTGAGCTTGGTAGAACTGCCCGTTGCTGACCTTGATAACCTCAGGAATAATTACCAGTTCGTAGAATCTGGCAAAGGCGTCAACACTGAGGTTACAGCCAAAGGTCTTCATGATCCAAATAAATTTCGACATCTCAAGAAAAGAAGTCGGCGAAAGTTGGTGGATTTTCACCGAAAAGGCATCCAAAATCGCCGGCAAAATCGGGTCGCAGGGGAATCTCAGTCCACAGATGAAGAAATCACGAAAGACGACAACCTCTCCATCCTCAGGGGTAGGGATTTGTTCGTCAAGTGGGGCTCGCCCAGCGCCCGGAGGGAAGAACCTGGTTTTTTCATATTCTCGAATCAGGTTGGTCGTGACTTTGGACTCTCCGAAGACAAGAGAGGGTGGCAGCGGTCCTGCAGTCTTTGCTTTAACCTGATCACCGACGCCGGCGTCCACATCCCTGATATCTTCGTCGTCGTCTGTTTGAACATCCCCATCCTCGTGACTCCTGGAGCCACTAGGAGAGCCTGCATCTTCAGCTGGTGCAGCATTCTCAACACCTTTGACAATTGGATCAACTGGGAGACCAGCTACGATAAGTTCTTCGGTAGTCATGGGTCTCGCGGTGCTTTTGACTCGAGCCACCTAACCAACAGAGTTACACGTACGAAGAAATGAGAACAACATTTGAGAATGAAGTCCACAGAACAAAAATACCATTGCACCAAAAATGACAAGTAAGAATTGAAAGAGAGAAATAAAATAATACCTTAGAGAGATCCGAAGAAAACCGGAAGTTCGCGAACTTTTAAGTAGAAGACGAGATTCTGCGAGCAGAAAGATTCGCGAATCGTAAAAAAAAAGCAGGAGAGCCGTTAAATTTTTTAACATCGGGAGCCTCCTATTTATAGGGGCGGGGAGGGGTAGTTTCGCGAAACCTGCTCGATCTAACCGCTCTAGGGTTTCCGGGCGACGAGTGTCCCCTCCGACGTTCCGAGGGTGACGTTTTTTTACTAAATTTCTGAAATATTCGTGGAATCGGATCGTCGGAGTCAAACCGCTTCCCCGAGGGGCTAGTGTTGGGGAATTTAGGAAAACCCGTCACCCTTGAAACGTTAAGTTTGACAAAGTTCTTGAGACATGTTTTTCAGGAACAGGGAACCCACGATTTTCGGAGGCATGGAACCTGCGAAGCCTCGGATTTGCGAATATGTGAAGTTCGGGGATCGTGATTCGGTGAAGACGTGGAGTTGCGAACATGCAGAAGCCCGGAACCTCGAGCTGGCGGTGGCACGAACTTCGGAGGGCGGCTGATTCGGGAATCTGTCGGGGACCCAGTTCGGGAGTCACGCGTGAAGACATTCACGAATTGACGAAGAAGCAAAGGGTGATTCGGGAATCTGTCGGGGACCTAGTTCGGGAGTCACGCGTGAAGACATTCATGAACCGACGAAGAAGCAGAGTCAAAGTTGTTGTCCCAAAAAGTCCGGGTTTTGAGTGTGAACTAGTGGCAGACTTGTAAATGTGTTAGACGAGAAAGACATTCTTGTATGCGTTTGTAAAACCCCGGATTTTCATAGAAAACCCGAATCCCTGTACCATCGCGATAGTCCCTGGATCAGTGGCTATCGCGTACAGAACGTCTCACAGAATGATACACAAAGTCATACATCGCATCACATAAAGATAATAGTACATTAATTTATTACATGTCCATAATGGAGTACAGCATTACAAGCCTCTTGGCTGAATCAGAGTGAAAATTCTACGCAACGGTAGCTATCTTCTCAGAAGGGTCTCCATTTTTATTCTTCCCGCCACGAGCAACTCGAGCGAAGCGACGTATCCCTCAGTCGTACCATCCGTCGGCGTTGCAGTCGAACTCGGACTCGTACCCCCGCACACCCAAAGTCTATCCCCAAGGAGCGGGATAGGTCCACGTCACCAACCGTATGCAGCTTTAAGTGGCCTAACATCTAAAGGGGAAAAGAGAGTAGACAAGGAATCGGCTGTGGTTCCCTAAAGCGACGACGAGCGAGTATAAACAAGGTATCTCCATCAATATCCCAAAACCCAAGTCTCTCAACACATCCCGGATCCAACTGGTCACCCAGAAGACCCGTCTCCAGCTCCTACTCCTGTCTAGGGGCGATGCGAGAACTTCCTCTCCTCGCATCTCAATGATTACAACCGGATCGACGAGGTAGATGGAGCCTCTCTCCTCTAGCCGGCTATAACCACGGCTCACCACACTCTCACCTATAGGGGAAGGTAGAAATCCCAAAACATGAGGAACGAACATGTCTTCTAGGCAGTGTCCATAACCGAGGACGCGGCTATAGCTATAGATCGAACAACTCTGCAGAGCGTGTACACCTGTACCCATCCCGGAATGGTACCCGGCCGGTGTACGGCCGACCGAGCCCATCCTACCGGCGAACTCTCGGTAGTTACGAACCCATCCTGCATCCGGCCCTCAAAGTTGCCCCCCCCTCGGAAGGGACTACACCGGAACTGTGAAATGCTCCCGTGTGGCCACACGGGAGTCGCTCTGAGAGGGTGGTCTCACCTCCACCGCTCCCCCACTGATACCCCGCTATCCATCCTAAGCAGGTATGGTTCCGCACTTGCCGAGCTCAACACGGCCCTATCCCCACTCTCGGCGGGGGTGGTGTGTACGAGGTCCTATAAACAAGTTGATCCACTCGATTTCGCAGCCGGGGCGAGCTCATGTCCTCCAAGCGCACGAAAAACCCCAACACCTAGGCTCCGAAAACCGTAACAGGAGGGATGCACTGAGGAGTGCACCCCTATCCCCGATCCCAGATCGGTTGTTTCGAGCTCACCCCCGCCAAAGTACCCAAAACGCCTTCTCCTGCCGGTTTTTACCCCACACACGCCAAGAACCACTACTCCCATCCCAACACATGCATCGCGAAGCTCGGCGCACATACACGCCCACATAAACATATATAGTAGTGGTAGGACAATCAAGGACAGGGTAAGTAAAGAGGCAGTGCAAGGTTCATCAACATGCATACATAAAGTAAAGCGCTAGCAATACTACTCAGCAATGCCTAATGGGTAGTTCAGAATCGGTCGGGCGTGAACCTGGGGTCGGGTAGTCCTCCGCGGCGAAGTCGTCGGCGTAGTCGTACTCCTGGCTCAGCTCTCCAGCTCCTCCTGCTCCTAGCAGCGCGAAAAAGAAAATAAACAGCGGTCCTATGGCAGCTTAATTCCGAATAAGAGCAAATAAGATCCGAAAAGGGAACAAACACCATCCCAACCCGTAGTTTGAGATTTTAGAAATTTTCTGGAAAAGGTTTCGTAATTTTCGGAGATAAAATGGATTTTCTAGGATTTTTAGAAGAGGAAAAGGATTTTCTGGAATTTTCAAATAATAAAAAGAATTCCCCCCCCCTCCCCTCTTTACGGCCGGCCGTACGGGATCCCCGGATCCCAGCTGCGGCCGGGGCTTCCCGTGGCCCGCGCGCGGCTCGGCCGGCTGCGGCCGGCCGCGCGGCCGTCCGGCGGCGGCCGGTGCGGCGGCGGCTGCGGTGTGGCCCACTGTGTGGCCCGGGTTCTGGGTGGCGGGCCGCACCTGATCCTGGGGATCTTTCTGCGGCCACGCGCGCGTGTGTGCTCAATTGCGCCCAGGCGCTTTTCCCCCTTCTCTCGTGACGACGGGACCGCCGGTCCGGTGAAAAAGGGCGGCGCGTCGGGTCTCGTCGGCGGTGGCGGCCTCGGCGCCCGGGTGGCCGGTGTGCAAGTTGCTCTGTGCGAGCTCCTCGGGTTGGGGGGGTAGGAGACCGCTAGGGGCGGTCGGGGGGCACGGCCGTGCGCGTCGGTCGCCGGCGTGGGCGCGGCGGCGCGCGCGCGCGCGGCGGCGTGCAAGGGTTTCCCTCGTGCGGGCACGGCGGGTGGAGTGGAGGTGAGCGTGCACGGGGTGCGCTAGGGCGTCTAGGGCAAACCTAGCCGGGGCTTCGGCTCGAGCTCGCGACGGGTGTCGCGGCGGCGCTACGGCGGCGCACGGCTCGACGCCATGGGCGGCGGCGAGCGAGGCGCTTGGGCCGGGCCGGTGCGTCCTTGACCCGAGGTACGGCACGGCGCTAGGTATTCATCTACACGGCGGGCACGGGGGCTGCGCGACGTGGTCACCCCGGCACGACGGCGGCGCGGCGAGCACAAGGCTCGGTGGCCGCGGTGGCGCTCAAGGAGAGGGGCCAAGGCCCGGTTCGCCCATACGGTTGCGACGCGCGCGTGCGGGGGTGCACGCGTGCGTGCTCCGTGGCGTACACACGCGCGCGCGCGAGGGCATGCCCGCGACGCGAACGCGTCGCGGCGCTCGACACGGCGCGGCGGCGACGCAGACGACACGGGTGCTAACGCAAAAAGGAGAAGAACAGGACTAGGCGGGCGGCGCGCGCTTGGCGACGGCAGCGGCACCTGCAGAAAATTGACCCAGCCTGGCACGATGGCCGGCTTCACTGGCGACGGCGCGGCGGCGCGGGGCACAGCACGTTCCTCCCCGCGCGCGAAGGCCGGGGGCATCCACGAGCGACGGGGAGGCGGGTGCCCTCACCTAGGTGGCCACGGGCCGAAGTGAAGGCGCGTCGGTGAAGGACGGTGGTGCGAGGGGAGACGAGGAGGGAGGCGGCGGCGGTAGAGGTGGCGGTGCGGTACGGCGGCGTGGAAGTCGAGCGAGGCCGAGGTCGTAGGCGTGCGCGTCTCGCGGGTCCCGGCTCCTCCTCGCGAGCGGCTCCGGCGTCGCGGGTACGGCTCCGCGGTGGCGGCGCCGCTCCCAGCTCCTCCTCCTCTTCTCCCTTCTCTCCTCCGGCTGCGGGTAGGTGGGCAGGGGATCGGTTTCACCGGGCGGCTAGGGTTTGGGGGTTCCAGAGGCGGCGGCGGCGGCTTCTTATAGCGGCGGGGCGCGGGGGTTACGTGGACGGCGCCGATGCGATGGGAGGCCGAGGGGGCGCGTCGCGACGACGCCATGACCGGCGCGCCCCGGGCTCTTTCCCCTTTCGACGCCAGCAAAAGAGAAAGGAGGAGGGTGACGACGCCGACGTCGGCATGACGCAGGGGGGTGTCCCACCTGTCAGCGAGTGTGCGCGGCGCGGCGGTTGGTGGGGCGCGGGCGTGGCTGGCTGGGCCGCCAATGGGCTGAAAACGGTGTTGGGCCAGAAGTGAGGTTGGCGGCCTGTGTGCAATAGTGTGGCTTACCAATTTTCCTTAGGCCTCAAAAATAGATTCAAATTTGAATTCCAACTCAAATTTGAATCCACCCAAATAAAACCCAAATAAAGTTCCAATTGAAGAACCAAATTGCCACACTAGCAGGTTAAAAACCCTAAAAACATTTTCAAAGCCAAAATTAAACCTAGGTATTTGGGGAAAAGAAACAGGGGAACAATCTTAATCGACGAACGAGCAATCCACTTCAATTCAAGTTTTTGAAATTCGACATCTTGAATACAAGTCAAAACCTAGGATGTTACAGAACTCCCCCCTCACAAGAATCTCGTCCCCGAGATTAGGAAGTTACCTCCGCTTTGAAGAGATGAGGGTATTTCTCCCTCAACGCTGACTCCTTCTCCCACGTAGCTTCGCGCTCGGAGTGATTACTCCATAGCACCTTGCAGAAGCGCGTGGTGGTGTTCCTGGTCGACTTCTCCGCCCCGGTCCGGGATCCGAACCGGGTACTCCAAGTACTCCGGGGGTTTCTCGGACGTCGAGCGCCTGAGCAGGCACTCTCTTCTCGACGACCACACACTTCCGAAGTTGGGAAACATGGAACACCGGGTGAACTCCCGCAAGCTCCGGAGGTAGCTCGAGTTTGTAAGCCACCTTTCCGACCTTACTCACAATAGGGTAGGGACCAACGTACCTAGGGGACAGCTTCCCCCTGATGTGGAACCTCTTCGTACCCCGGAGGGGTGACACCTTCAAGTAGACGTGATCCCCTACTTCAAAGGAGACGTCCTTCCGTTTTGCGTCGGCATAGCTCTTCTGCCTGCTCTGAGCTATCTTCAGGTTTTCTCGTACCTTGGCGACATTTTCCTTAGCTTCGACAATGGTGGCGGGACCGAAAAAGGTTCGCTCCCCCACCTCGGACCACATCAACGGTGTCCGACACTTCCTGCCGTACAGGGCTTCGAACGGAGCCATCTTCAAGCTGGCCTGGTAGCCGTTGTTGTAAGAGAACTCGGCATATGACAGGCTCTTTTCCCAGTCCGATCCATAGGTCAACACACAAGCTCTCAACAAGTCTTCTAGTACCCGATTTACCCTCTCTCGTCCGTCCGTCGATGCCGTGGGTGGAACGCCGTGCCGTAGTTCGCCGGGTGCCCATCGAAGCGTGTAGGCTCTTCCGGAAGCGAGCGGTGAAGCGGGGCCCTCGGTCGACACAATGCTCCTCGGAGCTCCATGAAGCTTCGGGATGTTGTCCACATACGATTCGCAAGTCGGCTCACGCTGTAGTTCGTCTTCACTGGCAAGAAATGTGCGACCTTGGTTAATCGATCAACTATCACCCAAATGGAGTCATTTCCTTTCTGCGTGCGTGGCAACCCCACAATGAAGTCCATACTGATATCATCCCATTTCCACGTGGGTATCTCGAGCGGTTGTAGCAGCCCGGCGGGCCTCTGGTGTTCGGCCTTCACTCGGCGGCACGTGTCGCATCGAGCGACGTATTCGGCAATGTCTTCCCTCATCTTTTCCCACCAAAACCGTACCTTCGGGTCTTTGTACATCTTGGTACAACCGGGGTGGATCGAGTACGAGAGTCGTGGGCCTCTTTAAGGATCGAGTCCCGAATCTCCTTGTCCCGAGGCACGCGGATGCGGTCCTTCGGCCACAGGTGTACCCCGTTCGTCGAGACGATAGTCACCGCTTTGCCATTCTCCATCGGGCGATTTACCTCTTGGATCTCTCGGACACTCCTTCCGAGCTTGGCGGATGCGGTCTTCGAGTGTGTATTTTACCCGCAACCGGTTCAACCGCCCCTCCTCCACAATTTCTAAGCTCGGCTTTTCCGGCTCTTCATGCAAGGGGCCGTTGTTCCTCTCGCACCATCGGGTTGTTGCGGTAGTGCTTGCGGCTCGGAGCGTCGGCCACGACGTTTGCCTTACCGGGGTGGTAGTGAATGCTCGGTGTCGTAGTCCTTAATCGGCTCTAGCCATCTCCTTTGCCTCGGATTCAACTCCGACCGGGTGAAGATATACTTCGGACTCTTGTGATCCGTGTAGATGTCGCACTTGTTTCCCATCGATAGTGCCTCCATATCTTCAACGCATGAATGACGGCGGCTAGCTCGAGGTCGTGCGTAGGGTAGTTCTCCTCATGCTTCCTTAGTCGTCGTGAAGCGTAGGCCACTACCTTGCCTCCTTGCATCAACACGCGGCCGAGTCCTTGCCTCGACGCGTCACGGTACACCACGAAGTCCTTGCTCGCGTCGGGCGGGGGTCGGGGACCGGGGTAGTGGTGAGACGAGTCTTGAGCTCCCGGAAACCGGCTTCGCACTTGTCCGACCACACATACGGTGTGTTGCTCTTCAACGGCTACACGTCATGGGCTTAGCGATCTTTGAGAAGTTCTCGATGAATCAGCGGTAGTATCCGGCCAAACCGAGAAAGCTGCGGATCTCTGTCACGGACTTCGGTGACTGCCACTTGGACACGGCCTCGATCTTGCTCGGATCTACTGCAACTCCTTTAGCTGACAACACATGACCCAGAAACGCGACTTCTTCCATCCAGAACTCACACTTGCTGAACTTGGCGTACAACTGATGCTGTCTGAGCTTTCCCATACGATCCTCAGATGCTCCTCGTGCTCTTCTGCTGTCTGGGAGTAGACCAGTATATCGTCAATGAAGACGACGACACACTTGTCCAACTCATCCATGAAGACCTTGTTCATCATGTTCATGAAGTACGCCGGGGCATTGGTGAGGCCAAACGACACGACTGTGTACTCATACTGCCCATATTTGGTCACGAATGCCGTCTTGTGGATGTCCTCCGGGCGGATCTTCATCTGGTGATAACCCGACCGGAGATCAATCTTGCTGAAGCACTTGGCTTGCCTCAGCTGATCCATCAAATCATCAATCCTGGGCAGTGGGTACTTGTTCTTGATGGTCACCGCGTTCAGGGCGCGGTAGTCGACGCACAAACGTTGCGTCCCATCCTTCTTCGGTACGAATAATGCCGGTGACCCCCAGGGTGAGGCACTCGACCGAATGAACCCTTTCTCGAGTAGCGAGTCTAGCTCTGCCTTCAGCAGTTTCAGCTCAACCTCTGCCATACGGTACGGACTGCGGGCTATCGGCGCCGTTCCCGCACCGGGTTGATCACGAACTCCACATCACGATCGGGGAGGCAACCCGGCAACTCCTGCGGAAACACATCCTCGTACTCACGGACTACGGCACGTCCGATATGGCCTTCGTGTGAAGGCCGTATACGGCCGGTATGTCTCGAGACTTCATTGGCTCGAAGGTCACCCTTGTCCCGTCGGGGTGCGGTAGTGTCACCGGCCCTCGGTGAAGTGGAGATGACACCTTTGTGGGCAGTGATCCAATCCATTCCCGCATCACGTCGATACCATGGGATGGCAAGCACGGTAAGATCCCCATAGAATGTGTGCCCTTGGATGACCACTTCCACTCCTTTGCACGGCGAGGTGCATCGGATATCCCCGAGCGGAGAGCTCGTGATGATGGGCATCGTTCGGGTGGTTGTAGGGAGGGAAAGTTTACTCACGAACCGAGAGGTGATATAAGACCCGGTTGCACCGGTGTCAAAGAGAACCAGAGCAGAAGTACCACAAACCAAAAACTTACCGATCACGACGTCGGGGGCATCGGCAGCCTCCTCCTCAGTGAGGTGGTTCAGCCTCCCACGGCCGGCGGCCGGGGGCGGCGCAGCCTGAGGAGGTCGGCCTCCTGGAGCAGGTGCCCTCGCGGGAGTGGCAGCCGCCTTCTTGTCGGGGCAGTCGTAGGACTTGTGGCCCGGCTTGCCACACGCGGCGGGGTGACGGTGAAGCCTCTGCGCGGCGGGTCGCGCGGTGCTCGGTGGAGCACGGGTGTAGCCTCCCGGTCCGCCGGGGGTAGCGGGGGTTCCTCCCTCCGGGGAACGGGCTACGTCCACTACCTCCGAAGCCACGCCCGAGCCGGTTGTGCCCCCGGCGGTAGCTCCCCCCTCGGCATGTTGCTGCGTCCGCTTCTCGGCTTCGGAAGGATCGGTCGGGGCCGATCCCGATCTCCCATCCTCTTCTTGCCCCTCATGCGTTCCTCGTGGCCCCTCCTCTCGTCCTTGAGCGCGATGGCGCGGTTGACGAGATGGCGCGAGGACTTGTGCTCACATGCCTTCGGCGCACGGCGAAGGCCGTGGTGGAGGCCTCGCGAGAACCGAGCTGCTTCTTCCGGTCGGTGTTGGTGTCGTCGGGGGCGTACCGCATCATCTTCATGAAGTGACGCTCGTACTCCTCGACCCTCATCGCACCCCGAGTCATGGTGCGGAACTCCCGCGCCTTTCGGGACCGGCGGCTCGTCGGGAAGGTGCGCTCGCGGAACGCCTCGCGGAACTCCGGTCGGGTGATGAATGCCGGGTTCGGGTGGGTGGCGGTGTAGTTGTCCCACCACGCCTTGGCGGGGACCCTCCGGACCGGTGCGCGGCGATAGCGACACACTCCTCGTCGGAGCAGACGGTGAGGTCGAGCTTGGTCTCGATCACCCTCAGCCAGTCGTCGGCCTCGAGTGGGTCATCCGAGTAGCTGAAGGTGGGGGCCTTCAGGCGGATGAACCTCTCGATCTTCCGCGTGAGGTCCTCGTCCTGCGGAGCGACGCGGTTCCCACGGTTGCCACTGTGCTCCATGGCCTCTCGCCATCCTCTCGCATCGGCCGAGTCCGGAGTGCCATCACTTCCACCAAGTTAGGTGGGGGTGGTGTGGCCGTTCCGGCTCGGGGGCGGCCTTGCGCGGCGGCTCCTTGCTCAACCTCGGCCTCGGGGTTCTCGGGCGGTGGTGGCGGTGCCCCGTCACCTCGGGCCCTAGCCCCCAAGGCTCCTCCACGCAGGGGTGGACGGCCGCGGCCACGACCGCGTCCACGCCCCCGCCGGGCTTCTTCCTCGCGCCGGGGGCGCCTCCTCGAGGCGAGCTATCAGCCGGTTGGAGCGGCGGATCGACATCCTTCTGAAAACATAAGGGAGAAGAAAGGTGTTTACTCACGTCACTCACCAACTCACACATGAGTCTTAAGCATTCAAGAAAATAGTTCTAATTATAACCTACACTCAAGTAGAAGAAGCATTAAGACGCAAATAACATCATTAAGATCCAAACACACAGCAAACATGATTATTACACTTGCTCCCCTGAGGCTGACTCAGACCTTGGGGCAGCAGCAACAAGTCAACGATCTAATACATCGGTACAATCTCAAAAGGGTAGTGTCTACATGGTGTGGCATGACTCTCTTCATGCACCGGAACATGCTCGCGGCCGCATGGAACATCTCATCGAAACTACTAGCATAGAACACTACTCTAGGTCATGCCTCCTCGCTCGCCCTCTCTACTCCGTGCGTGCCCGCCGGTACGTGACGGGGTAGCGGTCCTCGGTGGGGTAGTCCGGCGGGAAGATCCGGGACACCAAGGCGTGAGCCTCTCGAACCTCCTCGGTCTAGACGGGGGTCGGCAGACGGGCCATCGGGCACAGGTGGAGCTTGAGGCGTGACTGGTGCAGCTCGAAGGTCTCAGTGCGAATCTCACGCTGGGACTCGGGGGGCAGCTCTCCGTTGAGCTCGAAGAGCTCGTCCACGCGAAGTGAGTCGGCGTCCTCCCAAGTCCTCCTCAGTCTCTCGGTCTTGTCCCTCAGGTAGACGGCCGTGCGCGTGAGCCACGCGATGTTGGCGACGTTGTCCGCTCGGCTCTTCTCCAGCTTCTCCACCTTGAGCCGCTCACACCCGAGCAGGTGAGCGCGCACCGTGAGCGAGGTCGTCCTTGCGCTCGAGCTTGTCCTTCGGCCCCGTTCGACTCGCCGTCGCCCGCGTAGGTCCTCCTTGGCGTGCGCATCTCCTCCCTGGTGTCCACCCTCTCCCTCTCGGACTGCAGCAGGACCGTGGTCGCGCGGTCGAGGCTCAACTCGAGCTGGCGAACACGGTGGCGTAGAGCGGTGTTCTCCCTCTCCAGCTCGGCGCAGCGGGGCTGGTACTGGAGCGCGTCGATGGTGGCGTCCCTGACCTGGCCGTAGAGGGTACGTGACTCGTCCTCCAGTCGGCGCGCGTACTTGTCGAGGTCGACCAAGTAGCTGGCGGTCTCCACCAGGGTCTCGTCGGTCTCGCGGAAGGGAGTGGCGTCGACGTCGTCCCGGATCCCCTCGTACGAAGGAACTCCGTCCACGAGCGGTGCGAGGCGCCGGTAGTCCGGGGGTAGCGCCCCTAAGAGTCCCGGTCTCGAAGGAGGCGCAGATGCGTGCGAGTAGGCAGCCCAGGGCCTGGCGGCAGGCGACGTCGAGCGCGGTCGCGACGGTGAGAGCAGCGCTGTAGCAGACCTCTCCCTTGAACCCGGGGAGACTCGGGTGAGGGAGCACGCCGACCGTGCGAGCACCATCCGCCCAGTCACGGCGGGTACGTACTCGGCGCGGTACGTGACGTAGGTCGGAGGGACTCCAAGCCTGAGAAGGGCCCTCTCCATCCAGTGGCGGATCGCCCGCGGGTCTCGGGGGTGATCTCCGCGACCCGGTGCTCCATCTCCCTGTGAAACGCAAGAAATTTCTGTCAGCGCAGGTGAGTAAGAAATTTTCAAAGAGGGAACGAGTTTTATAACATAGCTCAAGGGTATAACTATAAAGGTAGAGCGTATAAAGTCCTATCTCTATCGACCTTTCCTAGGGATACGTGCTACGGTCAAGCATGGCTCGATACCACTCGTAAAACCCCGGATTTTCATAGAAAACCCGAATCCTCGTACCATCGCGATAGTCCCCGGATCGGTGGCTATCGCGTACGTAACGTCTCGCGAGAATGATACACAAAGTCATACATCGCATCACATAAAGATAATAGTACATTAATTTATTACATGTCCATAATGGAGTACAGCATTACAAGCCTCTTGGCTGAATCAGAGTGAAAATTCTACGCAACGGTAGCTATCTTCTCAGAAGGGTCTCCATTTTTATTCTTCCCGCCACAGGCAACTCGAGCGAAGCGATGTATCCCTCAGTCGTACCATCCGTCGGCGTTGCAGTCGAACTCGGACTCGTACCCTGCACACCCAAAGTCTATCCCCAAGGAGCAGGATAGGTCCACATCACCAACCGTATGCAGCTTTAAGTGGCCTAACATCTAAAGGGGAAAGAGAGTAGACAAGGAATCGGCTGTGGTTCCCTAAGCAGCAGCAGCAGAGTATAAACAAGGTATCTCCATCAATAACCCAAAACCCAAGTCTCTCAACACATCCCGGATCCAACTGGTCACCCAGAAGACCCGTCTCCAGCTCCTACTCCTGTCTAGGGGCGATGCGAGAACTTCCTCTCCTCGCATCTCAATGATTACAACCGGATCGACGAGGTAGATGGAGCCTCTCTCCTCTAGCCGGCTATAACCACGGCTCACCACACTCTCACCTATAGGGGAAGGTAGAAATCCCAAAACATGAGGAACGAACATGTCTTCTAGGCAGTGTCCATAACCGAGGACGCGGCTATAGCTATAGATCGAACAACTGCGCAGCGTGTACACCTGTACCCATCCCGGAATGGTACCCGGCCGGTGTACGGCCGACCGAGCCCATCCTACCGGCGAACTCTCGGTAGTTACGAACCCATCCTGCATCCGGCCCTCAAAGTTGCCCCCCCTCGGAAGGGACTACACCGAAGTGTGAAATGCTCCCGTGTGGCCACACGGGAGTCGCTCTGAGAGGGTGGTCTCACCTCCACCGCTCCCCCACTGATACCCCGCTATCCATCCTAAGCAGGTATGGTTCCGCACTTGCCGAGCTCAACACGGCCCTATCCCCACTCTCGGCGGGGTGGTGTGTACGAGGTCCTATAAACAA
This sequence comes from Cenchrus americanus, assembly GCA_947561735.1. NCBI lineage: Eukaryota > Viridiplantae > Streptophyta > Magnoliopsida > Poales > Poaceae > Cenchrus > Cenchrus americanus. The sequence continues at coordinate 183,836,375 of OX387245.1, forward strand.
GTTGATCCACTCGATTTCAGACCGGGGCGAGCTCATGTCCTCCAAGCGCACGAAAAACCCCAACACCTAGGCTCCGAAAACCGTAACAGGAGGGATGCACTGAGGAGTGCACCCCTATCCCCGATCCCAGATCGGTTGTTTCGAGCTCACCCCCGCCAAAGTACCCAAAACGCCTTCTCCCTGCCGGTTTTTACCCCACACACGCCAAGAACCACTACTCCCATCCCAACACATGCATCGCGAAGCTCGGCGCACATACACGCCCACATAAACATATATAGTAGTGGTAGGACAATCAAGGACAGGGTAAGTAAAGAGGCAGTGCAAGGTTCATCAACATGCATACATAAAGTAAAGCGCTAGCAATACTACTCAGCAATGCCTAATGGGTAGTTCAGAATCGGTCGGGCGTGAACCTGGGGTCGGGTAGTCCTCCGTGGCGAAGTCGTCGGCGTAGTCGTACTCCTGGCTCAGCTCTCCGGCTCCTCCTGCTCCTAGCAGCGCGAAAAAGAAAATAAACAGCGGTCCTATGGCAGCTTAATTTCGAGTAAGAGCAAATAAGATCCGAAAAGGGAACAAACACCATCCCAACCCGTAGTTTGAGATTTTAGAAATTTTCTGGAAAAGGTTTCGTAATTTTCGGAGATAAAATGGATTTTCTAGGATTTTTAGAAGAGGAAAAGGATTTTCTGGAATTTTCAAATAATAAAAAGAATTTCCCCCCCTCCCCTCTTTACGGCCGGCCGCACGGGATCCCCGGATCCCAGCTGCGGCCGGGGCTTCTCGTGGCCTGCGCGCGGCTCGGCCCGGCTGCGGCCGGCCCGCGGCCGTCCGGCGGCGGCGTGCGGCGGCGGGCGCGGTGTGGCCCACTGTGTGGCCCGGGTTCTGGGTGGCGGGCCGCACCTGATCCTGGGGATCTTTCTGCGGCCACGCGCGCGTGTGGGCTCAATTGCGCCCGGGTGCTTTCCCCCCCTTCTCTCGTGACGACGGGACCGCCGGTCCGGTGAAAAAGGGCGGCGCGTCGGGTCTCGTCGGCGGTGGCGGCCTCGGCGCCTGGGTGGCCGGTGTGCAAGGTGCTCCAGTGCGAGTTCCTCGGGTTGGGGGGTAGGAGACCGCTAGGGCGGGCGGGGTACGGCCGTGCGCGTCGGTCGCCGGCGTGGGCGCGGCGGCGGCGCGGCGCGGCGGTGTGCAAGGGTTTCCCTCGTGCGGGCACGGCGGGTGGAGTGGAGGTGAGCGTGCACGGGGTGCGCTAGGGCGTCTAGGGCAAACCTAGCCGGGGCTTCGGCTCGAGCTCGCGACGGGTGTCGCGGCGGCGCTACGGCGGCGCACGGCTCGACGCCATGGGCGGCGGCGAGCGAGGCGCTTGGGGCCGGGCCGGTGCGTCCTTGACCCGAGGTACGGCACGGCGCTAGGTATTCATCTACACGGCGGGCACGGGGGCTCCGCGACGTGGTCACCCCGCACGACGGCGGCGCGGCGAGCACAAGGCTCGGTGGCCGCGGCGGGGCTCAAGGAGAGGGGCCAAGGCCGGTTTTGCCCATACGGTTGCGACGCGCGCGCGTGCGGGGGTGCACGCGTGCGTGCTCCGTGGCGTACACGGGCGCGCGCGCGAGGGCATGCCCGCGACGCGAACGCGTCGCGGCGCTCGACACGGCGCGGAGGCGACGCGCGGACGACACGGGTGCTAACGCAAAAAGGAGAAGAACGAGGACTAGGCGGGCGGCGCGCGCGCTTGGCGACGGCGGCCGGCACCGCAGAAAATTGACCCAGCCTGGCACGATGGCCGGCTTCACTGGCGACGGCGCGGCGGCGCGGGGCACAACACGTTCCTCCCCGGCGCGAAGGCCGGGGGCATCCACGAGCGACGGGAGGCGGGTGCCCTCACCTAGGTGGCCACGGGCCGAAGTGAAGGCGCGTCGGTGAAGGACGGTGGTGCAGAGACGAGGAGGGAGGCGGCGCTGGTAGAGGTGGCGGTGCGGTACGGCGGCGTGGAAGTCGAGCGGGCCGAGGTCGTAGGCGTGCGCGTCCTGCGGGTCCGGCTCCTCCTCGCGAGCAGCTCCGGCGTCGCGGGTATGGCTCCGCGGTGGCGGCGCCGCTCCCAGCTCCTTCTCCTCCTCTTCTCCCTTCTCTCCTCCGGCTGCGGGTAGGTGGGCAGGGGATCGGTTTCCCCGGGCGGCTAGGGTTTGGGGGTTCCAGAGGCGGCGGCGGCGGCTTCTTATAGCGGCGGGGCGCGGTGGTTACGTGGACGGCACCGATGCGATGGGAGGCCGCGGGGGCGCGTCGCGACGGCGCCATGACCGGCGCGCCCCGGGCTCTTTCCCCTTTCGACGCCAGCAAAAGAGAAAGGAGGAGGGTGACGACGCCGACGTCGGCATGACGCAGGGGGGTGTCCCACCTGTCAGCGAGTGTGCGCGGCGCGGCGGTTGGTGGGGGCGCGGGCGTGGCTGGCTGGGCCGCCAATGGGCTGAAATCGGTGTTGGGCCAGAAGTGAGGTTGGCGGCCCGTGCGCAATAGTGTGGCTTACCTATTTTCCTTAGGCCTCAAAAAATAGATTCAAATTTGAATTCCAACTCAAATTTGAATTCACCCAAATAAAACCCAAATAAAGTTCCAATTGAAGAACCAAATTGCCACACTAGCAGGTTAAAAACCCTAAAAACATGTTCGAAGCCAAAATTAAATCTAGGGATTTGGGGAAAAGAAACAGGGGAACAATCTTAATCGACGAACGAGCAATCCACTTCAATTCAAGTTTTTGAAATTCGACATCTTGAATACAAGTCAAAACCTAGGATGTTACAACGTTTACACTAGGAATATTCTCTGAGCTTGAGGGTGTTTTGGGAATGCAAAAGTCCCTTCATCTCCCTATAAAAGGGGGCGCGAGGGCACGTGTAAACGGATTTAGATTTTTGGGAACTTGTGCAATCTGCTGAGGCAATCACAGTCTCTCAGCACTCTAACTTTGTACTTGAACGTGTTAAGAACTCTATCTCTCTCGTGTTAGGAGAATCATCCGAATTTTTCGGGTAACCCCCCAACACCTCCATCCACAAAAGAATGCAATTCTCACTTCTCGATAAGTTTATATGAAGATATAAGTGTCAACACAATTTACTGTAAATTTGGTTAAAATTGAATTAGTTTGACCAGAATGGATCCCACAACTACTCTAATATTTTCGGGAGCAATTTATTCAATAATGGTTGAATGGGTTCCTCTGGTCAAAAATATCCCCCTTCCTCCCAACGCCCTCTTCTCCTCTCCCCACTCTTCAACCAACAAAAACCTCATTCTCACACAACGCCCTCTTCCTCTCCCAACTATTGCAACCAACAAAAAACCCCATCCTCGCATAGCGCTCCCTTCCTCTCCCCATGGAGCCATTGTCTCCTGTAGCTGCGGCGCAAGCCACATCCTCCTCCTCTTCTGATGAAAAAGAGGATCTCTAGTGTCTGATGAAGAGGAGGCAGAGAGAAGGCCATTCGGGTGGTGGTTGACACATCCTCTGATGATTTGGAGTTTTTGGAACAAAATGACATCCAAGATTATGTGCCTCTGAAACATCGCACCCCTCGCAAGTCAGCAAGAGGTGCCAAGCGTGAGGGGTGCGGAAGCACCGCCACTCGCAAAAGAACTGTCGTCTCCAAGCGCCGTCATCTTCTCTCCTATTCATTGGTCGGCGGCGGTCGATCTCTGCCATCCTCGCCGAGCAGAGGCCATCATAGACCGGTCGTCATCATCCGCCATTGAGCAGCATCAAGGCCGTGCTCGACCGGCCGCCATGGAGCGGCGACATCATCCTCTGGCGGCTGCATTGGAGGGACGGCCTCATACGCGGGCGGCGCCCTGGGAGGTCCGCCACCATCTTCCACGGGTGGCGGCAACAGAGCGACATCCTCGCCCATGAGTAGCTGCAACAAGGTGTCGGGTGCACCATCGACAAAGAAGCAGCGCATTGATTAGTGAATTAGTGGTAACTGCTACTAGTAGATGTAGGAGTAGAAGAAGCAGAATGAAGATTCTCCTACTATTCATCTGGTCTGATTGAATACTACTATTACTACTACTGTTTTTGCCTTGTAAGATGTTGGTTTTCTCATTGCGTAGCAGTGATAGTTTAATCCGGTCTGACTGAAAACTACAAACCGGACTTTCGTCAGTGTTCATCTGGTATTTATACCGAGGGAGTACACACACATTGTCATTTTTATTAGAAACAACACAATCCAAATACAAATGACACAAATGCATCCATACACATTGATTACACATGAGGATGGATCGATCCACCATAGTTCGAACTACAGTGACATACTCTGAACGACATACTACTAGCATCTACCATCACCACATACTACTAGCATCTACCATCAGGGCTCATACTACTACCATCACGGGCTCATGGAAATCCAGCCGCTGCACGGAGTGCAGCAAAATGTGGCTCCTGGATCAGATACTCCTCCAAAGAGCGATGCCTCGCCCTTGTATCCTGTTGACGGTGAATTTTCGTCAACCTAGAGTACTTGTTATACATTGGTTTCGATTATGATTTGCAACTAACCCGCCACTAGGCATACTAATGATATAACAAGTTCACACTTGCATGTCGATTTTGGAGTTTGTTGTTTACGCAGAAAATCTACGCTAATGAGGAGACTTTCAGGATAAGTTCACCAAGCACTTTGGAAGAAGATCATGAAGCCCGACAAGAGTCAAGACACGTGATGAACATGACTCCAAATGACCCGAGGACCGAAGCGTCAACGTGCAAATCTTCAAGGACTCAACCAGAAAACAGCGAAGCTTGCATAGCAAGGATTCAAGCCTTAACCGTGAAGGAAACGGCGTCAAAGGCCCACATGCAAGTGCACACAAATAAGGGATCACGCGAGAAGCAACCGGGGAGGAAACCGGGGCCGAACCGGGCCGAAATGGGCTCGGGCCGGCCGGCTCGGGCCGACTGGCCCAGCCCACTCCGTGGTCGGTTCGGTCCCCCCTTTGCCCTAGGTGTTCGTCTATTTATTGCCTCCGCCGCTGTCGGCCGCCACATCGAACAAATCATCCTACCGACGCCAATCACCAGAAAACCGCTGCCGCAAGATGAGGGAGAGAGTTAGATGAGCTCGTCACAAGGATCAACGCCGGCGGAGTGTGACAACCCGCCCAGGAAAATACCGTACTATCGCCTAAGACCGATCCACTTTGGTCATTAAGCAATAATAAAGTACCATCCTGTCGTAAGTTGCCGGCTTAACGGCCAGTAAATCACTTGAAAAGCAACAAGGATCGTATATATGCATTAAAACTCTCTCTTAGGCGAGTCCAGAGATACAACAGCATTGAAATCCAATTTCGACCCCGAAGGACTTAATTATTACAAACCATAGTTTTTGCAATGATGAAATAGTTCAGAGTTTTCGAAAGCAGCGGAAATAAACTAACGGAAGCGAAGACACCACGGGAGGCCATCCATGATGCTTTCAGTAGTCGTCCTCCACCCACTCCAGCTCCCGGCCGGCGGGATCTCTCCGGCCACACATCACCGAAGGCATTACCGGATCAACACATTATAGCAAGGCTGAGTATACTAATACTCAGCAAGACTTACCCGTCGGTGATATCTACTTCACCAATTCTAGACCATGAAAGGCTTTTTGGCTACTGGGTTGCCTTTGCTAAAAAGTAATAAAGAGTAGGTCCTTACTTTCAAGATTTTAGCACAAGTTCTAGTAGGTTTAATCTTTACTACATTAGCCAACTAGTACAAACAAAGTTGTACAATTCAATTAATCAAACATAATATTCATCAACTTCCATCATTAGGGATCTCATGACTAGTGGAGTAAGTAGTCTCGGATAACGGTGAGAGGCCAACAATCGATTGATTTAAACCTTGCAAGGTAAACCCAAACACACGGTAGGATGCCCACAAAGGGACAACTTTCCCAGGCCGTTGCAAGGTAAACCCAAACACATGGTAGGCTGCCCACAAAGGGACAACTTTCCCAGGCCGTCCCCAAAAATCCTCGGGTCGGGATCGAATCTTACAGTCTTTGGTGCAGGCTATCTGGCATGTCCCACCCAGTACACCCAGAGTCACCATACACCACCGGTAGCTAGCCGTGAGAGCGAATCCCAAGAGTAGTAATGGTAGGATCCCTTGCCGCCTCATTAAGGTACTAGGCTTACCGGTCCCATACCCGACATGTGCTTGGTACGTTCAAAGACTTAACCCACATAACCACTGGACCGGAGCCCAGATCCCATGCTCTTACCACGTGAGCAATCCATTTAGGATACAATATGATTCCTATCTAGGAACCTATTCTCTCGAGTGAGGTCATCAACCGATTTGTAACGGTCCTATAGCTTAGCAGCTATCGACCTATCATACTAGTAGGGACAAAAGGTACCTAGGGATCATGCATCTAGGGTTTCATTCAACTCTTGAACGTAAATGCACAATCATCCATAGATAATTGAATAAAGAATTTGAAAACTGGGTTAGATGCACCGGAGCTTGCCTTCGTCAGCTAGGTTAGCCTGGGCACCCTCGGTGTCGAGCACTTCCACGTACTGCAGCGATGCTTCCGCTCCTCCTTCCTCGGTTTCCGGGACAATGGAGTAATCTCCGTCTGGAAGATCTACACGGAATGCAATGCAAGATTTAGGTGATGTGATAGTTTGTTGTCTTATCCAACTCTGTTGGTCGTATTCACCTTAACAAGCATCTAGATAGTGTTTCTCTTTTAGGAAGGTTATTAGGTGTACATGGGTAATTCTTTTATTGTACATTTGAATAAAGGTTTTTATTGTACTTGTCATTTCATGTGAAAGCTTTAATCCTTTTCCTCTTGCAAGCAAAGGTATAAATAATATTTTTATCCATGAATTAATTTCTTATCAGCAATGATAATTGATTGTCTTTTAATTATATTAAATAATACTTTCAAAAAAAGGAAAAAGGATTAATTAGGGGTTTTTCTTTATTGAAATTCCCTTTAATAATAAAAGGGCTTTTAAGCTTTTTATTAAGCAATTAAATTACCAAAAATTAAAGGAGTGTTTCTTAAGCATATTAGCACCTATCCTGATCCATTGGACCCACATGTAAATGTTGGATGCTAGGAAATTAAATATTATAGAAAATATCAAGGGCTAGATAGTGATTCAATTTAAATGCATACAAAAATAAATAAGCATCAATTTGATCCAAACTTTCTTATGCATGTCCTCTGGTCCTAAACAAGCCCAGAGAACCAGCTCATACATCTAGGAACTTTACTGATCTGGGTTTATTAATTTATAAAGGAAAACATGCATAATTAGAGGATAAATATTTATGTTAAGCCAAAAATCATGATTAATTCACAAGATGTGCATTTTGACATTGCAAGACAGTGTGCACAAGCTGAGCTCAAGAACATAAATATATTTAACAAGAAAAATCATTTAGGCAGTTTCTTCAAGAATGGAAAAGAATTTATTTAGCAAGATTTACTGCATAACTTTGTGCAATTTTTAGCACAGCATCTAGTCATGGCCTAACACACAACATATCCAAAATTGGGCTACAGAGGAGTTATGGATTTCAAGTTATGACAGATCTAGGTTTAACACATTTGTATTTTTCATATTAAAACTATTTAGAATCTAGCCATGTGCAAATAACAAAAGAGGTGGGATTTCCTTTCCTGAACCCTACAAAATTGGTTTGGGATTTTTCTATGAATTTCTAGGCATTTTACAAGACCCTGGACTAATCTGCAAGAAAAGCTAGATAAGGATCTTTACAACTAAGCCCTGCAATTTACGCGAAACACCTTGGAATTATTGAAATCGACGCAATCGGGTCCCTGGCCGGCCGGGCGGCGCGGGCAAAGGCCGATCGCCGGCGAGCCGGCGGCTCGCCGGCCGGGGCAAGCGGCTCGGGGGGTCATGTGGCTCACCCAGAAGCGGTAGGGCTCGGGAGTGGAGGCGGGGAGTTGGCCGGCGGCGAGGTTTGGCGGTGGCCGGCGGCGGCACCCACGGCGGCTTGGGAAAGGGCGGTGGGAAGGCGAAATGCGGGCAAACAAGCGAGCGTTGGAGCTTCACCAGAACATAAGGAAGCTACTAGAGCAGCTGGCCGGCGACGAGCACGGGTGGGAGAAGCTAGCACCAAGTGGCGGCGGCCATGGCGGCGGGTGGTTCGGGTGGCGAGCGGAGGGGGAATAGGAGGGCTTATATACGCGGCTCAGCGTGATCAGGGTGACGTAGGGGTGCCAGGGGAGGTTCCCGCCGTGCTACGGCGGCTCGGGGCTCGCGCGTACGGCGGCGGCACCGTCGACGGACCGCCGGTCCGCGGCGTGCGCGCGCGTGCGGCGGCGCCGGTCCCTCGGGGGCTCCTCGGGACCGGGGCGCGCCGGGGTGCGGGGCCTCGGGATGGAGCATGCCTCGGCCGGTGTGGCCTCGAGCGGCGCGGGCGTGGACGCCGGGGCAAGGCCGGCGGCGGGCGGCGACGGCGGTGCGCGGGCGCGCACGACGTCGCGCGTGGCGGCGCTCTATGCTCAAAAGTGTTGCTGGTGCCCTGTTGAAACCGATTTTTCTCTAAAATTTTGAATAGAACTGGACCAAGTGATGAATACCAAAGTTGTAGATCCAGCTACCAACTACAATTTCTACAAAAGCCATATAGGGTTTTTCTGCCTAGATCAAAAGTTATTTGAATGCCAACTTTGAATGTCAGCAGGGTTTGGCAAACAGTGAATCCTGGCTTGCAAGGGATTTTTCATGCTTTTCCCCTCAAAATTTGAAATGCCAATCTACATGAAAGTTGTGTCCCTCATCAAGATCTACAACTTTCATAAAGGTAGAATTTTAAGTGTTTAGGTGAATTTTGGAGAACGCGGCAAAAGTTCCGGACTGCATTCGCTGACGTCAACGGTTAAGCCGGTTTTGACCGTGTCTTCGACCAAGGGTCCACTACGGGTGTGTGTAGGCTTGGTCAAGGGGTTCATTAGGGTTCATTGGCGAGGTTTTCGAGGTGATGACCCAGGTTGACCTAGGTTTGACCGATGTTTGACCGGTTTGACTCGGCCATTACGTTAATGATGGTAATTAAAAACCTGGGGCGTCACACGGAGAGAAAGAAGGAAGAGGAGGACTCCAAGCCGCTGGCCTAGGGGTGTTCCCAAGCTCCATCGCCGCCATCTTCATCGACGACGTTCTCCGGAGTCTCCATCACCCCTATGTGCTTCAATCCGTGTAAGATGATGGGGTAATGTCTCCGTTCATCCCTAGGATTAGATGGATACATGCTATGTGATCTCTACTTGATTCGTGGTTTCAATCTATTGTTTTCATGTTGATGATGCTTTGATGATTAAGGTAGGCCACCGTGTTTTTCGGGCGTGTGATATCCTCTACTCCCATAGATTCCATCAACATACCGTGTCCATCATAGGTGTAGTCACGAATACCTTCGCGTAGTGATAGTACGAGAGGAGGGAAAGGGCGAAACCGTGGTCACAACCCCCGGTAGATTGGTTTACTGCTTTCGTGTAGAAGATGCATACCATGTTATCCTAGATCCTAGGGAGGGAACGCTTATCTTTCTTACTCACTCTCTTGTGTTCACCCCTTTACCATCTAGTTTAAAACTAGATTTGTTTGATCAACTTAACTTAGATTAACTTAGGTTAGATTGTCTTTACTTTTAGATTAATACTCTCTTTAAATGTTTCCTTAGTCAACTAGATTAGTACTTGGTTAAGCGCTAGTAATCCCCTTGCTCCGCGGATTGATAAGAACCTTGGGAATCCCGTGGTGAAAAAGGTGTAGGTCCGTACGCTTGCGGATCGTAGGTGGATACGAGTTTTATCCGTCAACAAGCCCCTTTTTCTGGCGCCGTTGCTGGGGAGCAAGCCAGTTTGCTACGTTTAATCTAGTATTAATTTTGTTGATTACTAACACCTAACCCTTATTTTCTAAAAAAAGAAAAAAATCTTTTTTTTGTTTTTCTTTCTACTTTTCTTGTGCCTAGATGGATTTGTTCACCTCACCATTGGAAGACGAAGAGATGTGGATAGGGGAGCTAGCAATGCCGTCAATGGAAGACATTAAGATACAAAAATCAGATTTGATGCTTGCTACGACCCACTACGAAGTGAAGCCTGGAATCATCAAGTTAGTGGCGACAAAACCATTTAGAGGATTGGAGGATGACAACCCATATAGACACATCAAGGAATTCACGATGTTATGCAACACGGTGCAACAAAAAGGAGTTCTGGCCGCTTGGTTCAAGTGGAATCTTTTTCCATTCTCTCTCGAAGATGAAGCGCGAAGATGGTACACACTTGCGTCCGTTGAAGCAAAAGGAAATTGGGATGAGCTAGTGAAGAAGTTTCTTTTGAAGTTCTTTCCCATAAGCAAGGTCCAAGACTTAAGGAGGCAAGTGCTCAATTTCAAGCAAGGAAAGGATGAAGGAATCGATGAAGCATGGGACCGTTTTAATGAACTACTTGAGCGAGCCCGAACTTGGGATTTTCCGGTGACTTGATGTTGCATACCTTTTATTTTTCACTAACCCCTAACTCATCTCGTTTTGTAAGCATGTGTGCAGGCGGTGATATAATGGATAAAACAATTAGTGAAGCCGCACAAATCTTACAAAGGATAAGCAATGGACAAAGAACACTACGAGATTGGCAAAGATGTTGTCGAGAGGAGCAAAATGACAAAAGCAAGCCCAAGGTGCTTGCTGAAATTTCTGAAAAAGATGAACCGAAGGTCAAGGAAGATGAACCGACCATACAAGAAAGTGAAGATCCACTTCCCAAGGTAATAGAAGTCATTTAGGATGTTAAAAATGTTGAAACTAACATGAATGTAGGCCGAAGTATGTGGAATGCTAGACCATTGGCGGAGTTCATTCAATCCGGTTGGGTTCAAGTTGATTTCACCCCACTAATCAACTACCGAAGGAAGGAGGAACGCTGACACGTTGCCAAACTAATTGAAGATATATTTGATCAAGAAATGAGTGGAGAGTCGATCCAAAAGATGTTTGAAGAAGAAAGAGAAGAAGGAGATGAAGGATGGATCGACCGGTTTGACAACTCAAAGATTTATGATGAAGGAAGAGAAGAGTACAACCGTGATGAGCCTAGTGACTCAAAGGATAAATGGGAGGAGATAGGACTCAAGCTAGATGATAGCTTGTGTGCTATTGAAGCCTACACACTAGCAAATCAAGACATGGAAGTACTCAAGGATGAAGAAAAGAGTGAATCAATGATGAGCGATCTTGACGACATGTGGTACATGGGAGATAAAGAAAGCAACACACAAGACTTTGAAGATGAAGATTTGGTTGATAAAGAAGACTTCAAAGAAGAGATGAATGCGTACATAGTTGAAGGATTACATGTTCCACATGATGAGATGGAGGGGATGCAAAATGGTAACAAAGAGATACCTTCACTCGTTGAGATTGATTCGCCTTCAACACCGCTAGATGAACCAAATATCACTCTTGTTGAAAAGGCTCTAAGGCCAAGGTACGTGCTGAAATCTCAAGATATTATTGGTATTGATGTTGATAAATTCAAATACTCATGCTCAACCAATAGTATGAATGATAGTTTAATGTCTATGCCTTGTTCCAATAGTGATCATGTTGAAGGTATGTGAGAACGTCCAGCTCTATGACTTTAAATGAAGCGCTTTTCGGGAGGCAACCCGTTTCTTTATATTTTTACTACTTTCTTAGAGAAAATAAAGAATGGCACTATCTTATGATGATCAACTTGTGGTTATTATCTAAGTTTAGTTTTCCTTTTTAGAACCACGATCGTGTTCATGATAATATTTATTTGTATGCATTGCATTTTGTTATCAATGTGATGTTTCTTTGTGTATACATGTTTTGCACATAGTTGGCTTGGTTGTTTTATATACTTAATGATGTATGCTTCAGTTTCCATGTTAATGCTTCATAGGTACCTATGGGTGTTTTCCTTTTGTGATCTTGTGTAAACGTGGTGTTTAAACAAGATTGCGGACCATCATCGTTAAGTTCGATAAACCTAGCTATTTCATATGTTTTCATGTTGCTTTGGTTAGTTTATAAGCTTTGCAATGCGCTTAATTTTTCTTGTGCTATAAGAGTTATTGATTTAGGGATAGACATGGTGTTTTAACCTTTGATAAATAAACCTTTATGGCTATGGAGAAATTCGGCAACCTAGTTGTAAACATGGTGTTTAGAATTAGGTGAAAACATTGTCTTTGTTTATATGCTTTCCTATCATGTGCATACACACCTTGCACCACGTACACTCATTAGGTTTTTATTCCTCATTAAACTAATTATGCCACAAGTTAAGAATCTTAGGAGACATTGTTGGATTGTTGGCAATTCTATCTACTCCCAACCGTCACCTTGGGGGTAGAATGTGCGTTTAAAACGTCTTACAGGCAAAATAAAGACTCTCACTACAAGGAAATTGAAGGATGGCTAAGAAGTGCTTTGTCTTCTTCTTCCATGACTAGCAAAATGCTAAGCATGGGGGAGACCCTGAATCTTCAACACGGAAGTGCAACATGACACTCTAGAAGATAGAATGATAAAGATCGTTAACATCTCCGGATCAATGCGCAAGAAGCCACCAATCTCATATAAATTCTGCATGGTCTTGAAGGGAAAACACTGGATATTTTTGGATATTTAGAAGCTAGATGAAGTTACGATTCCAACAAATCAAGAATCAAGACAATCGGAGGTTCCTACAAGCGGTTATGCCCGAATCACCGAGTGCAACACGTCCTGAAATCAGTTTTGGACAGCACGCAGCGCTGAAGTAAAATGGGCATAGCTCCCTTGTTTGAACTCCATTTCGATGAATGACCACACGTTGGAAAGGTAATTTCATAAACTTTTCAATAGAGCTATATTTCGATATATGTTCTGTTCTGGACAGAGGGGGAAATCCATGAAAAAGAGACATCAAGGAGATGATGAGAACGAGAAAGAGCAGATGGTGATGACAACATTGAAGAGAAGGGTGACCAATGACTCCATTAAGCATACAAGATCAAATTCAGATGTTTAGGAGCATTAATAAATCAAGACAAAAGCAAAAGCCACATCGATACATGGAGATGTCGGAAGAAGGGAACGAAGAATTACAAAGGATGGTAACATCTCCATGGACCTTCTCTTTTCCAAACACAAATGCTTGTAAGTATGCCTTCAACCTCAACTTGGTGCAACCTTTTGTTTTTCTCTTCAAACAATAACATGGCTACTAGGAGGACAACCTAGGTTTCTTTTTACTTTCAATAGATAAGCATGACCATGTGTTCACCTCGATGTTCTACATTGCCTATGCTTACGGAAAAATGATGAAAGTTGCCGCTTTGTTTTACCTACATGAAGTTATATATGTTTTGGCTAATTGCTCTCTATAATATGATCTGAAATTAATTTAAATACCGGCTCTTTTATTTGTGGAGGTTAAATGACTATGCTCTAGACCCACATACATATCTTTGCTCTTTGATTTAAGTTTATGGATAGCCGGATAACTTGTTTTTATGAAAACTTAACTTTTATGCTATCTACATATTTGTGATGCTCTTGCAAAGTTCTACCTACCAAAGCCATATACATATATGTTTTATGATAACAAAACCCGTAGATTGCAAACATATGTTTTGATGAGTTGGATTAGGATTGATTTCTATGGTTCGAGACTAAGAAGCTGGTCATTCCTTTGTGTAACTTTTTCATGCTAGCCTTTTTGTCCATGCATTGTGGGTTTTCACATCGAAAATTTCACAAACTTCGCTGGGCATCCACCCTAAACCAAAAACATCTTTTTGTGATCACCTCCTTGTCCACAACCCAAATTGAGTATGGAGTAAAATTCTCGATGGAGATTCAAATATTCCGCAATATTATGGAATTTATACTTACTTTAGCAGTCATTTCCCCTCTCTTTTATGCTCGAGGACGAGCATCGTTCAAGCATGGGGGAGGAGTCATTCTCTGACACAAATGCTATGTAAGTATTATGTTGCAAAAAGTTTTGAGGAGCAAAAGAAAAAAAGAAAAAAATGAAAAATGAAAAAAATGATAAGAAGAAAAGAAAAGTAAGAAAATTAGGAAGAATAAAGTGAAAAAAGGAAGACAGAAAAATGAGAAGGAAATAAAATAAAGAAAAAAATAAAGATGCTCCTCGGTTCTTTTTGCTTCATAAGTTCTCAAGTGCCTTGATGACAAATCCATACTCAAATCTTCCAACCATGTGCAATCCGATAACGAGGACTTCACTCGTGCCTTGGGATCATCCTTTTGCCACTTGCACATGTCAACTTATCTAAATGTGTGTGTTCACCCTTCTCTCTTTCCAACATTTATTTTCCATGGCCTTTTTGACGAGTCTCGATAATTCCAATAGATCTCTCTCTTAATTTGACAATATTTCGGATGTATGTTTTGCTAGGATTGTTTTTAACCTTCCAAGCTCCACATAAGCCTTCCACTATCACATATAAGTAGAGTAGGTTGATAATAATCTATTATAGGCTTGAGTGACTTGATGAGATGAGTGTTCCATGAGCTCTTGCAAGAGATTTTCACTTATGTTGGATATGCATCTTTTTGAATATCTTCCATGTGACAAGGTAATGGTTTGAAGTTCACTTAAGTTTGAGAGCATTGTGTTAAATGTGGCTTGTTCTTTATTGTTAGTCTATCTTCCATAGTGAAAAAGAAGTCGGTCACAACTGGAACTTTAAAAATAAATTGAGGAGAGAGAGCAATTTGTCTCGTCATGAATGACTAAGTGCAGGAACAACGTTGGAAGGCAACACTGATTTCTCTTTTAAGCAAGCATTACTTACTCGAGGACGAGCAAGGTTTAAGCATGGGAGAGATGTTGACGGTGAATTTCCGTCAACCTAGAATACTTGTTATACATTGGTTTCGATTATGATTTGCAACTAACCCGCAACTAGGCATACTAATGATATAACAAGTTCACACTTGCATGTCGATTTTGGAGTTTGTTGTTTACGCAGGAAATCAACGCTAATGAGGAGACTTTCGGGATAAGTTCACCAAGCACTTTGGAAGAAGGTCATGAAGCCCGACAAGAGTCAAGACACGCGATGAACATGACTCCAAATGACCCGAGGACTGAAGCGTCAACGTGCTAATCTTCAGGGACTCAACCAGAAAACAGCGAAGCTTGCATAGCAAGGATTCAAGCCTTAACCGTGAAGGAAACGACGTCAAAGGCCCACATGCAAGTGCACACAAATAAGGGATCACGCGAGAAGCAACCGGGGAGGAAACCGGGGCCGAACCGGGCCGAAATGGGCCTGGGCCGGCCGGCCTGGGCCAACCGGCCCAGCCCACTCCGGAGTCGGTTCGGTCCCCCCTTTGCCCTAGGTGTTCGTCTATTTATTGCCTCCGCCGCCGTCGGCCGCCACATCGAATAAATCATCCTACCGACGCCAATCACCAGAAAACCGCCGCCGCGAGATGAGGGAGAGAGTTAGATGAGCTCGTCGCAAGGATCAACGCCGGCGGAGAGAAGGAAGGAAGAGGACTCCAAGCCGCTGGCCTAGGGGTGTTCCCAAGCTCCATCGCCGCCATCTTCATCGACGACGTTCTCCGGAGTCTCCATCACCCCTATGTGCTTCAATCCATGTAAGATGATGGGGTAATGTCTCCGTTCATCCCTAAAATTAGATGGATACATGCTATGTGATCGCTACTTGATTCGTTGTTTCAATCTATTGTTTTCATGTTGATGATGCTTTGATGATTAAGGTAGGCCACCGTGTTTTTCGGGCGTATGATATCCTCTACTCCCATAGATTCCATCAACATACCATGTCCATCATAGGTCTAGTCACGAATACCTTCGTGTAGTGACAGTACGAGAGGAGGGAAAGGGCGAAATCGTGGTCACAACCGCCGGTAGATTGGTTTACCGCTTTCGTGTAGTAGATGCATACCATGTTATCCTAGATCCTAGGGAGGAACGCTTATCTTTCTTACTCACTCTCTTGTGTTCACCCCTTTACCATCTAGTTTAAACCTAGATTTGTTTGATCCACTTAACTTAGATTAACTTAGGTTAGATTGTCTTTACTTTTAGATTAATACTCTCTTTAAAGGTTTCCTTAGTCAACTAGATTAGTACTTGGTTAAGCGCTAGTAATCCCTTTGCTCCGCGGATTGATAAGAACCTTGGGAATCCCGTGGTGAAAAAGGTGTAGGTCCGTACGCTTGCAGATCGTAGGTGGATACGAGTTTTATCCGTCAACATATCCCAAATCCAGGCAGGCGAAATGGTGATGTTATGTGCGTGTAATAGCATGTCACGAATGGTCCATTGCATGTGACCCATGTGGCAAAAAGGGCACACCCACATTCCTTCGTGATAAACACGAACAGGCCCGCCCTACTGAAGCCAAAGCAACACAAACCATTTCAGGTCATGTGATTCATCTTGTTCAATGAGCACTAGCGTTGGGGGTGGCATTTCAACGGGCAACAACAGAGGTGGCAGCCTGGGTCATGGGCAAAAAGGTGGTGCCATGAGGTTCAGCTGATCCTGAGCTGTCGTTGCCAGCGGCTGAAATGGAGGTGGCATCACCCCCAGGTGTTGCTGAGGTGCCGATGCCAACGGGAGTAGAGGTGCCATTGGGGACGGGTGCTGCTGAGGTGCCGATACCAGCGAAAGTGGAGGTGCCATTGGGACCGGGTGCTACTGCGGTGCCGATGGTAGCGGCTGAATCGGGTGGCGGTGAGGTGCTATTGCGCCCGACAGCACCCCCTTCCCCGACTCCTCCAAGTTCCATGCTCTGTCCTTTACTTGCACGACCATTCCCCACGTACTGCATACACAAATGAAGAACGAACCCTACATAAGCTAACAATGTGACCGTGTTGATACCATGCATACATAAAGTAAACAAGATTAGCCAACAAAATGATCTCACCCTTGTGTGCTACTAAAGTAGAGAAATGCAAGACAGGGAACCGATGAATGTTGGCCTTGCCTTTCAAGAACACTGCGCTGCACTCGCCTATTTATCAAGGACTACAACGGTCACGTGAGCTCGGTGTAGCATTGCTAACGTTACTATGGAAAACGTGAGATACACGGAATATAGTCAGGCCTATGCGTGATAGGAATCTATCTAGGTTAGAATCTTCAGTGGCGTGCATCGATTACATGTGTGGACGATGGGTATCATGGGATGAGGCCGACATGTCTAGGTATGTGTTTACTTCCGCACTTTCCTCTCTAGAGCACAAGAAAGTCCTACGGACAAATCACGCTGCATCAACTGCATCTAATGGTCGTCTCATTGCATCAGCTCATGCCGCATCAACAATGAGACAACTCTCTACCATCTATTTATGTAATGGGTTAGGTGTCAATTGCATCTGGAGAACAAGATTGGGTGCTGTAATCAGATGGACCGGATGGTCCTTGCGTTGCAACATGCGGGGTGCAGGATGACTTGACAAGTCCCCGTCGATCAGGTACGCTGCGTTAGTCGTGACAGTAAAGGTCAACGAATGGTCTGGATTCGCACTCGATGATTCCCGTGGGCCTTGGAGACTAAGAAACATAATAAACTTGTTGACGCGACAAGACCAAAACGGAATAAGCTGGAATTGGAATAGCAATATATGTTTTTTTATTTGTGTGTGTGTAATATTAACATGGATATAAGCACAAAAGGGCATCTCGTATGGGTGTTTGGGAATGACACGCTCTCACAAGTTGATCCACGTGTCGATCATTGAGAATTGTAGTTAAGCACTGGCACCGGGGGTTAACCGACGAACTTTTGTGCACACCCCCTCTGAACGGACGTGTCGATCATTGTGGATCGCACTTAAGGACTAGAACTGGGGAGTTCATGACCCGAACGTGGACACACCCGCACTGAAGGGACGCGTCCATCCGGGTGGTAATTGATGTCCATGAACGGACGTTTCGAAACGACACATTCACTCCCACTATAATAAGAGACAGTTTAGGCACAAGACAATCAATGCAGGCCAATTGTGTTAATGGCTTTAGACTCTGAAATGATTCCTTCCATGCAAATCGACTTCTTTGTCTTAAGATAGGAAGCGACATCAGAATGAACCGCGGGCAAGTTCAAGGAATCCAGTACGTTCTTGGTGGGAGATCGTCAATGGAAGCTACATTGCTATCCTATAGGTATGAATGATCATCAGTGGATGGATGTTCCAGAAAACATTGCTGTCGTCCTCGTTCCTCTGCACAAATCCCAAATGCTACATGTCTTGTTGCTGCTATGAATACACACACTCACACATGGTGATACGGTCACATTATGTTATTGTTTGCCAAGCTTGTGACTGCTTCCACGTAGGTGCGAGTATTGTTGCGTGCGATGGCTGGAGACCCAAACGATGAAGATGATACATTTCGAGTTCAAGCTACAAAAGAAGTTTGGTTCATGAATCGGGATCTACGAGAAAGAGGATTTGAATGTCTGGTGGAGCACCATGACATTGAGCGTGTGACATCCAGTGAAGATTGCATACACATTCATGTGTTGTTTCAGTAGTGGAGGACGATTGCATTGAAGTTCCTCCTCCATCAGTGCAGAGAAGCATATGCGAAAGAGTTGCAGCCCAAGCCCCTGTGGAAGTTGTGTTCCATGTAGGTGCAGAATGACAAATTGTGTTCCGATGTGGCAAAAATATCTTGTGTGATGGAGACAATGCTCTACGGCCCATGAGTGGAGTCTAGCTCTGAAAATGTTACAATTATCGGCACACACCCTGATGGCTTCTCGGTCCTGATCAAATATGCTAGTGAAAGATCACTCCCAGAGGAGGCTGATTTATGGGACACTCCTGACAATGCCTAGCCTTATTTACTCTCAGTCGCCGACATGTACCAAGTCGAAAGGTTGAAGCTACACTGTGCGTCAAAGATGTGGGACATGGCAAGCAAGGAAATTGTGACTTCATTTATATGATGGTAGACCTGAGCATTTTTCGGGCCGGGTCGGGTTCGAGACGGGCTGAAAAAAATTCTGTTATTTCGGACTGAAAAAATCATGCCCATGACAATTCCGCTGGACGCGTCGGGCCTCAATTTTCGGGCTGGGCTCGGGTCGGGCCCGGGCTTGGGTGGGGTGCCAGCGTATTTTATAGTGTAAAACAACTAAAAACAGCATTTCGAGCTGGGCTTGGGCCAAAAAAAAATTCGCAGGCTTCAAGATCTCTGCCCACGCCCGTCTAGTAAGGTTCGTGGGCAGGCCTAGCGCGGGCCGGGCCCAGGCCGGGCCAGCGGGCCGGGTCGAGCCAGGCTCAAAATGCTCAGGTATATACGATGGGCAATACAGGCTGACTGCACACAATTGCAGGACAAGTGCATGTCTCTCTTAGAGCGAATCTTTCCTCACGGAATACTCACATATGATTAGGCAGTAGTATGCACTAACCATCCCAAATTTATGCACAATATCTATTGAAGATTACCTAAAGGGTTGTACCAGGTCCCCTGTAGTTTTAATGTTTTATTTAGGTGTTTGTAGTCATGTAATAAACAGTTGAAACCATACGTTATTTTGTTGCAGTGAGTACATTTGTAATGCAAAAATCGGATCATTCGCCTAACGTGAATATGAAGTAGAGTATAGTCCTGTCTGTGTCCATTCCATGATCCATGGTGGCACGGACAACCCGGTCAACAACTTGCTTCTCTGCGTATGGTCACTAACGTTTGGGTACCGACACCCAAGCGGTCTTCCATTTGGGTCACTGACGTTTGGGTCCATGATCCAATGTCTTTCGTTTCCCGCTCTGGACCACAAAGGCGGGACTTGAAATTTTGAATTCCCTACTCCTCCTTCCAGTCCTCCTCTTTTATATATAAAACAAATAAGGAAACCAGGTCTCCCAATTCCCTCCTGGTAAGTTTCCAAAACCAGGGGATCTTCTCCTCGACCACTGAAGAGACCTAGTTTTGTGCCGGAAGCAGCAACGACGACCTAGCTACCGACGACGGCTTCCTCTGCTACGAGCGGCGGTCTTCCTCTTCTACGAGCGATGGCCTTCCTCTTCTACGAGCAGCAGCCTTCCTCTTCTATGAGCAGCGTCCTTCCTCAGCAACATCCTTGAAGCTGCAACATGGTTCAAACTCGTTGCTCTGTAGGCTCCCCCGAGGCTCACACTGGCAGCCACAGATCTGCAATAGTTGCGCAGAACATCGTGCTGAAGAAGCAAGGTCGGGCTGCTAAATCGGGATGACATTCGGCAGAGGCACCTTCTGCTTGCCCTATTCGCCAGGTCTGCGGTCTCCTCTCTGTATTGACCGATTCAATTAGATTGCTTCCCCATGCTCTTTGGCTTTCTATAATGTTCTTGCATGCTTGGGTGATTGTGGATCTACTGTACCCTATCGCAAGAGTTTGTTAGAAGTCAATTTATTTGAGTTTTGTAGAAATTCTTAGATGAAATTGGTGGACTGCTTCCTCATGCTCTTTGCATTTGAATATTGTTGTTGCATGCTTGGGTGATTGTGGATCTTCTGTTCCCTATTACAAGATTCTTCCAAGTCAACTTATTCTTCCGATTGCTAATGATCTCAACCCTTATCTCTTGTTCTTGAACTTGTTTCAATGGGCCAAAGGGTCAACATCTATAGTCGCTCTTGTTCAGACTTGCTCCAAGGTAACAAACTTAACACCTTCTTTATTTCTAATTGCAAATGATCTCAACCCTTACCTCTTAAACATGTACTTCTTTCAGCGAGCAAAAGGGTCAACATCTGAAGTCACTCCCGTTCAGACCTGCTCTAAGGTAACAAACTTAACACCTTCTTTGTTTCCAATTGCGAATGATCTCAACCCTTACCTCTTGTTCTTCTACTTGTTTTAGCGGGCCAAAGGGTCAACTCTGAAGTCGCTCCTATTCAGACCCGCTCCAAGGTAACAAACTTAACACCTTTTTTCCTTGGTTCGAATCAATTACAAGGTCCTAATCTGACTTGGGATCCACTGTTTCTAGATGGAAGCTACCAAGTCAATGATGCTTCTTCCCGAACAAATTAAAACAGAGGCAGTCGAGTACTCAAGAGTGGGTACCAAATCCTTGTGTAGTAGTGTTGATGAAGAGTGAGTTGACGCTCCCAATCAGGATGGGGTACAACTTTGACAACGGTTTGTTGCTCACCAGAAAGAGTTATGTAGATTGAAGAAGAAGATCGAAGAATCATAATCAACTCTGAAAATGCAGTCTGCTGAGATTAAGAGGTTGCAGAAGCTAACCGAAGACAGTGAGGACCTCCTTCGTCTACTGCTTAGCAGTAAAAGATGAAGAGGTTAAGATCATTAGATCAAATCTCAACTTTCTCTTGTGATTATGAATTGGATTTAGCTTTGTTAATCAATAAACCTTGTGATATTATTATCTTGTAATAGTTTGTAATATGTGATGAACAATATGGTCATGCTTGATAGTAAACAACAGTTTGTTTTGTTGTATAAAGAAATATGTGCTGATTACTATTTTGCCAACCAGATCGGAATTATTCAAAAAAGGATCAGAATTCAAATGAAATCCATTAATATTGATGCATGATTAGTTAATTTTATATTGTCCTTCAATGGGCTTAGCCCACTTTTAATTGGGCCAAAAGTAAATTTTTTCAAATTAACGTGACACAGAAGGCTGCAACAATGTGCACACCTGTTGGACTCGACCCAACCAAAACGGGACCACCCTAATCAAATTTCATCTAAAAAGCTACAAGCAAGTCAAATTCGTTTTATGACGCATATGATTTGTCACAATTGTCATGCCACATCGGATGCCACATCAGATTTGGTCCAGCGTGGCAAAGCTGCAGGAACGAAGTTATGACGCATTGTATCAATGATTTTTCATGCATCATTAAACTCATGGCGCTGCGAAATAAGGTCTCGTCATTAATCACGATTTGTGACGCTCGATTGACAGAGCGTTTTTGTAACAACTGACGTCATTAATCGCGGTTTATGACGATAAACGGCCTTTGTTGCGTCACTAGTCGGTGTTTTTCTTGTAGTGACAAGAGAGAACCTTGATGGGGTACATGCAAGGAAATGCACACACTAGTATGAACAAGGCCTAGATGATAAAGGTAGAACAACTGTGAATGAAAAACATTCCTTTGCCTCTAGCGTATCACATTTTCACATATGTGAAGTGTGATTTTTCCTTGGCTTGTGCATTACCATGATAAGCTCAAATGTTCCCTCTCATTTCATAAATCCTTCAAACATAACATGAGAGAGAGGCACTTAAATAGCACAACCACTAGTTTCAACCCTTAGTGATTCTTATGAGTAGAAAGGTCAAGTGAATGACCAAAAATTGAAACCTCACAAGATAGATCAAATTCCCCTTTGATTGGTGCATATCAGATAAAATGTGAACGACTAAGATCACATGCATAACAATGGTCAATTAAGTCCAATTCGAGGAATTTAAACTATATTGTGGTGAGCAGCCATGCTTAAGGTCAGTTTAATAATCCAAAGAAAGAGATAAAACAAATTTACCACTTTGGATGTATTGTTATAGCATACTCCAAGGAAGAGAGACAATCTCTCATTTTTTAGGCTATAAGATAACTAAATGAAAGTGTTAGTCTCAAAAACACAAATTGTAGAGTAATCTCCCCCTGAATAGGTGCATCATTTGAGTTGCATGAAACAAGAACTTGGTCAATTTAATGAGCTTGAGGAGATCACTTCACAATTTAGTAAAGGCTCAAAGGAAATAAATTATAAATATTGAAATTGTGTCAAGGGTACTTACTACCACAAAGATGGTACATATGTGATGCCATGTAAGTGCTTAGAGTAGTTGATTGAAGTTCTTTATTCAATTTGCATTATTTCACTCAATTGATACTACACTAGGTCAAACTGGTGAGACCGATTTCGGTAGTGAGTTCAAAATGAATTGACCAGCTCGTGATGTTGGGATACCTTCATGAATCTTATTTTGATGCCAATCCTTCTGGTTCATAGGGCTCTGTAGGTCTGAAATCCCAAACCCTGAAACTTCTGAAGAATTTCCCAGAGGTTGAGTTCCTGGGAACCTCCAGGGAGTTTCTAAGAACCTTTGGAGTCTGCACTTCTGCAAAAACAGGGATGTTTGGCCCTTCGAGTGGTGTTGAAGCTTGGAGTTATTCATAATCTTCCTCTTGAGCTTCAACTTGGTCTATCGCACCTATGGCCATGCACTTGATTGCCTTACAATGTCATTTTTTTCTTTTCCCTCCACCAATTAGGTCAACTTGCTCTACTAGAGAGAAGTTATTGGCATCATATGGTAAGAGGAGCATAAATATACAATAAATGACCAAGTCAAGCCAAGTGTACAAAACCAAGGCCTTGTAGCACAAGTATCCACCAAGGATCAAATGACTAAGATGAAAAGTGAAGCATATGTTACCGAGATGTCATTGGAGTAAGGATATAAAAGTTTAGACTTGATGCTTGGCAATATTCTAGCTCATAGCCCTTCTTTTGAGTTTGCCAAGCCTCCAATGCATCTCCATGCTCCTGCAGTTCTAGCAAGCACTTTTTGGTACCCGAGCCATGTTGGGTCCTTTGAGGTTAGTCTCAAGAGATTTGGAAATCCAAATGGCTCTTATGCTAGTTTGCGGTAAATTAATCACTTTAGTAGCATATATACCATCATTGTCATCCCTAAGTATAGAGTGTCGGTGCAGAATATGGTCCCGACACTAACCAGTAGAAAGCGCCGAGGTCTATCCCTCAATGGTGGATGCTAAGCAATAAGAGACACAGAGGTTTATCCTGGTTCCGGCCGAGGGGGCCGTACGTCCAGCAGTGGTGTGCTCGAGGCACTATATTGCTCAGCACCGGGGGTGCCTGTAGTGGGGCTGCTACAAGCAAGGCGGGAGAGGAAGCGTGGCTTCCAAGTCCCTGGTGTAAAGGCTGAAGATATTGTGGGAGAATGAGAAGACGAGTACGTGGCGCAGCTCGTCTCCTGTGGTGTTGTGTCTGTCTTCCTCTTTTCTGCGGCAGGGTGGTTCGTCCCCCTTTTATAGATCAAGGGGGGAGCGAATTACATGCACGCCGCGCTACCTAGCTACGTGAAGGGGCGTGGCGTGCCATGCTGTAGAGTGGGCGGCCGTTCGGACGATCCTTGCAGCGATCCGGCCATCATGGCCTACCTTGTACCCGAACAGTGGCGGTTCGAGGGTAGAAGGGCGGCGGAGGTTGGTGATGTCTTTTGATAGGCTCGAGGGAGCTGCTGACGTTGGCCCGTACGGAGTACAGGGATAGGTAAAACAGCGTCCCGTTCCTATACGCTTCACCGTACCAGAGTTGTTGCTACAGCGCCGGGCGTGCGCCTGCACGCACGGGGACGGCTGCCGTGCCGTAACAGTGGCAGGGATGGCGTTCCTCCCGCCTAGCGCCTCCACCTAACCCTGTAGGGTCACAAGAAAGCAAATCGAGGGTGAAGCCGGCCCCCCTTCGAGGGCTCGGCACGTTAGCCGTACTGGGGCAGGCGCACGGCGTCACGGGACTGACACCAGCCGCGCTGCACAGTCCCTTCCCACAGTGATGGGGATGGGCTCCTTCCTGGGGAGTTGGTGCGGCGGCACCGGGGTGCGAGCCCCGGGCACGTGATGGCACTGTCCAGCCGGTGTCAGGGCGTTAAATGCTCAGTGTACGGGGGCAGGCGCACGCGAGCGGGGCGCCCTCGGGCGAAGCGGACCCCGGTTGAGGGCGAGGCGGACCCTCGAGCGAGGCGGAGTCTGCCCGAGGGGGAGCGGACCCTCGAGCGGGGAAGACCCCGCCCGAGGGGAGCGCACCCCCTCGAACGGGACGGAGCCCCCTCGAGGGAGGCGCGTACCCTCGAGCGAGGTGAAGCCTGCTCGAGGGGATCTTCAAGAGGGCCACCTTTGTGGGCCGTTGAGGTCCTTTGCCGCATGGGCCGCATCCTGCACGGTTAGGCAAAGTGTATTTTGGTTTTGTTGTGGGTTTTAAGTGGGGATTTCCCGGTTATCAAAGGGGACCCCTAGGGCTGTCCCCGACATAGAGAATGCATAATTGACAAGTTTTGACTTAGGAATACTACCATTTGGACAATTCTTACTCTCATGTCCCTTTGACCGACAAGTATAGCAAATGCGGTGTTTGGTCTTACTTGCTAGTGCATTGCTCTTAATGTTGCTTACTAGTTCTGGGGACCCCTAGGGCTGTCCCCGACAGTAGCCCCCGAGCATCTGTGGGTTTGCCATTGAGGCTCCCGCAGATGCTGGAACCTACTGATAGGACGTTCTTCCCTCCTTGTCTTGCGAACGCCTTCCGTGGGGCCGCGTCAGCGGACCCGCGGGTCTAGCCCCCGAAGCCCTGCAGGAGTGTGGATGCTCCTGCAGGGGTTAACCGCGAGAACTGGTCAGAGGGCGTGGCACATGTTTCAACCGGCGTCGGCAATGTCTCAGCCGGCTTCGGTGGCGCACGCGCTGCTGGCACTGTCTCCGGCGGGTGCGAGCCAAGGAGGTGTAGTCGTGCGTCAAGCCCCCAAGCCTGGGCCCGTTCGAGGCGATCGGGTAGAGCTTTACGACTTGTTTCTTAACGCGCCCTCGCCGTCCCTCCGCGGGACGGAGGGTGAGGTTTCCGCAACCCCCATCGAGCGGGTCGCGAATTGCGGATTCCTCTTTGAGTTGCTAGCGGGTGGTTCGAGTGGACGCCCATGCCCCGTTCGATAAGGGTAGGCTGCGTGGTCCAGAGACACGTCCATAGAAGCGCTTGCGTGGGTTTGCTAGGTGGGGCTCGGTCCCGTTCGATGGGGACCGAGGGCGCGGAAGCTCTCCCTCGGTGGGATCCCCCGGCTAGCTGCCCTCGCTGGCTCTCGAACACGACATGTGGGGCACCCTCGAGCCGACGGGCTCGAGGAGCGGCTCGAATGCGCGTGCCTTCGTCGTCCCTGACTCTGTGATCTGGGGCGCCTGTTCGAACCCGTCGAGGGTCAGGCTTCGAACCTCTGATCAGTAGGGCCGTGCGGGGCGGTGCCTGGGCGGCCCCGTCTTTTGCATTGGCGGCCGTCGAGGGGTCTGGGCGAGCCAGCCCTCGAGGCGCTGGTTAGCAGCACAGCGTGGCGTGGGTGCTTGTGGCACCTGCCCTGTTTCAGGCAGGCCCCAGGGCGACCTTATCACGCTTGTGCCCCATAGAGGGTTGATGTCATCTTGAGCCAGGGGCTCGCACCGCTCGAGGGTTTTGCGAGGCAAGGGTGCTTGCAGGGCCCGCCTTACTTCAGGCGGACCCCGTGGCAACCTTCTCACGCCGATGTCCCTTCGAGGGTTGGCATCATCTAGAGCCGGGGGCTCGCACCGCTCGAGGGTTTTGCGAGGCAAGGGTGCTTGCAGGGCCCGCCTTACTTCAGGCGGACCCCGTGGCAACCTTCTCACGCCGATGTCCCTTCGAGGGTTGAATTTATCCCGAGCCAGGAGTTCGTGCCGCTCGAGGCTTCTCCTTGCTTTGCAAGGGGCCGGGCCATTAAATGCCCCACAGTAGGGGCTACGATTTCGCAACGCGGGCGCGCCTTTTTAGGCGTTGTGGCCGCGCGCGCGCAGTGGGCGGCGTGGCAGGCGGACGTGACCGCTTGCCTCGGTCCCTGCTAGTCTTCACCGTGATGATGGCCCGCTCGCGGTGATGTGGCTACTGTGGTCGTGGCGGGGCCCGCTCGTCAGTGTGAAGAGAAGATTCCCTGCAGTTAATGCGCGCGGGACATCCGCTCCGGAGAGCTCGCCCGCGGCTTATAAATCTGAGGGGAGGGGGAAGCGGCGGTTTTTTACCTTAGCGCTCCGCCATTTTAGCTCCCCTTGCTTTCGCCTTCGCCTCGCCTTCGCCACCGTGCGGCCTCGCCATCTGAGTTCTTCTTCCTCTTCCCGTCCTCCGCTCTCACATTCCTTTGCTCCATTCTCATGGCGCCGCCTCCGCCTTTCACGATTCTTGACCCGTACGCCTGGGAGAGGTCGTCGGTGACCCCGCTGGCTCTCAACGAGCTGGTCACCGCCGGCCAGTTGGCGGCAAATGAGGAGGGCCGCCCAGCGGAGTGGATAGTGCCGCCGGTGGGGGACCGCGCGCCCAACCCGCCGGAAGGCTACGTGGTTAGCTTCATCCGCTTCCACGAGCGGGGTTCAACGCGCCGGCGAGCCGCTTCATGCGGGCGCTGTGCCACTACTACGGCGTGGAGCTGCACAACTTCGCGCCCAACGCGATTTCGCAGGCGGCCACGTTCGTGGGCGTCTGCGAGGGGTATCTGGGGATCCCAGTCAACTGGGAACTCTGGGTACACCTCTTCCGCGTGGAGCTCTACACACAGCCCACGACGGAGCCGAGGACCCGCCGCGCGGTGCGCACCGGCGGGATGTCGCTCGCCCTGCGGGGGCAGTTCAAGGACCACTACATCCCCTGCACCACGACGACGAACAACGCCGGCTGGGAGCGGGGATGGTTCTACCTGCGCAACGCCGAGCCCGGCCTTCCCCCCTACACAGGTCAGGTGTTCAAGGAGAAGCCCAGCTCCTGGGGCTACGGGGTGTCCACAACCTAGCACCGGAGGCGGCAGGACTCGGTCCTGGTCGCCCTGAGGAGCTTGTCGGAGCAGGGGCTAACCGCGATGGGCGTCCTCGCCTTCCTCCATCACCTGCGGGTCGTGCCCCTGATGGAGAGGCCACTCTGCATCTTTGAGATGACAGAGGAGGCGGACCCCGTCACGCTGGCGAGGTCGTGGATGCTCCCGACACCCCTTGGGCGGCCGTATGCGCTCACCCGGGCGCGGAGCGCCGTCGACACCCGGATGCCGGCGCATCCGGACCGGACCCCGTGGGACCTCGAGATGCTCCCCACCGGCCCGCTGGTGAGCATGATTCTTGGCTTTGTTTTAGTTCTTGGTGTTGCCTCTGCCTTCTGACGCGCCTTTGACGTTCTCGCATGCAGCTGGTGAGCTTTACCGCCGCAAAGTCCGTTCCGCCCACCCCCGACTCCCCCACGCTCGGCCGGGCGGCGCGGCGCGCGCCGGGAGCGGGGAGCGGGCGGCGCGCGAGAAGGAGCGCACGAGGCGGCACAACGAGCGCCGCGAGCGACGGAGCGCGGAGTACGGCGGCGCGAGGAGCCGGGGCTTTCCTCCCCGGGGACTAAGGAGTACTCGTCCTCGGAGGAGGACGAAGAGGAAGAGGGCCGAGGGGGGGGCCCTCCGATAGGTGGGAGCCCCTCGCCCCGTCGCCGCCGAGCCGGCCCGGCGGCAAGGGCGCATCGCCCGGGGCGGGCGCGGCGGCGCCCGCCGCCGTGCAATCGACAACGAGGGCGGCACGCGCCGCGGAGGTGCCGGCGAGTGCCGCGGAGGCGCGCCCGGCAAGCGCGCCCGTGCGCGCGTCAAGCGTGCTCGCGCGCGGGCGGCGAGCGTGCGCGCGCGCGCGGCGTCGTCGGGGAGGCGCGGCGGCGGGGCGTACCGCGCGCGCGGGCGAGCGTGCCGCGCGCGCGCGGCGGCGTCGTTAGGAGGCGCGGCGGCGGGTGCGCCGGCCGCGCCGGCCTCATCCGCTGAGGCCTCGAGGAAAAGGAAGCGCGCCTTTTCTTCTTCGAGGTAAGGGGCTCGATCCTTTATTTGGTTTGATTTCTTTGACAATCGGGCATTCTAACCCTCTGTTTGTGCCTGCGTAGGGTGGTGCCATCTGTGCCTCCCCTCGCACCGGCCAAGGTGCTGAGGGCGGACGCATCCGTCACCACGCGGCGGCGCTCATCAAGTCGTCGCGGGCGGGGGCAAGCGCGGCGGTAGGCGAGAGCTCGCAAAGCCCGGCCCGAGTCTTCGAGACCCTCGGCCGGCAGATCGACCCGCCGCGGTGCGGCCGGAGGTCGCCGAGGAGCGGCCGCCGCCGGCCATTGTGGGGACGCGAGGAGCCGCGCCGGCGGCCGTGGTGGAGGCGCGGCCGCGGAGGCCGCGGCTACGGAGGCGCGGTCCGTGGCGCCGCCGCAGAGGGAGGCGGAGCGGGTGCAACCCGCGGCGGCGGCGCCCGTGGTCGCGGCGGCACGCCCGGAGGTGGTGGCCGCGGCGTCGGGATCGCACGCCCGTGGCCACGGAGGCGCAAGTGGAGGCGCCGGCGGAGGGCGGCGCAAGGGCCGGCGCCCGCCGGCGGGTCCCGGCGGAGGTGGTGGAGGTCCCGACGACGACTCCCCGCCGCCGGGTGGGACCGGGGACGAGCTTCCCCACACGCTCCCCCCGAGCCCCGGGAGGGGGGCCCTCGTGAGGCGGCACGAGGGTCACATGGTGGCGGGGGACCGAGGACACGGCGCCGAGGCCTCGTCCGCTCGCGCCGGCCACTCGGCCGGGGTGGAGGGGGCCGTTGGCGATCCGCCTGCGTTCGCCGATGCCCAGGGAGAGCAGGAGCTCTGGGGAGAGCTCCGAAGCCATGGCGCCACGCTCAACCGCGCGCTGAACGAGGCGCTGAGAGTCCATGGCGGCCCCGCATGGCGCGTCTTCCAGGTAGGGCGTTGTTGTTCGTTTCTTCTTCTTCTCGTTTTTGTGCGCTGTTTTTTGTGTCGTGGCGCTTACGGGTTTCGAGTTGTGGGTGACAGGAGCTCGAGCGCCGCGCCCATGACAAATACGACGCCTTCGACCGGGTGAACGCCGAGCTCCACCAGCTCCGGGAGCGATGCGGCGCTTTCGACGCGCTCGCCGATGCTCTCAGGACTCCGGACGGCTGGTTGGCGTACCGGGCCGTGGTCTTGCGCGACGAGCTCCCCGAGAGCACGAGGCAGGACTCAGCGCGCCGCTCTAGCCTCGAGCGGGTCTGCACGGCTCTCATCGATCGTGATGAGGCGCTGTGGCGGGCGCGCTCGGATTTGGAGAAGATGCGGACGCTGGCGACCAACTGGGAGGCGGAGGTGGCCGGCGTCCGCGGCGAGAACCGGGAGCTCTGCTCATCGCTCGAGGGAGCGCAGCGCAGCGAGCCGCCGGGCCGAGGAGCCGGGCGCGCGGGCTGGAGCAGCGGGCCAAGGAGGCCGACGACTTGAAGGCCGCCCTCGACGCCAAGGCCGCGGCGCTCGTCGTCGCTGAGGAGCAGCTCCTGCAGGAGCGCACCGCCCGCCAAGGGGCTGAGGGGCGGCTCCAGCAGGAGCAGGCCGCCCTCGTCGACGCCCGGACCCGGCGCCGGGAGCGAGGAGCGCGTCGCTCGCGAGGCGGCGCAGAAGTCATTGGCGGAGCGGGACGCCAAGCTCTCCAAGGCCGAGGGCGAGCTCATTGTGCTCAGCATTACGAGCGCAAACCAAGAGCTGGCCCTCCAGGAGCAGGGTGAGACCGTCAAGGGCCTCGAGCTGGCGGTCGAGGCCGAGCGTCGTGCCCTCGAGGTGGAGAGGAAGCAAGTGGAAGGTGAGCCACCGTTCGACTCTTGCCTTGTTGAGTTTTCTGTTAGAGGGCTCGCATCCCCCTTTTTGATTTCTTTCTCGTCCTGGCAATTCCAGGCTTGCGTACCGCTCTGGGGCACGCAGCTGAGCGGGCCGAGGCGCTGCAGGCTTCCTACAACTCCTCCGAGCGGGAGCTGCAGGAGCTGCGTGGTGCGGCCCTCGAAACCTGCTAAGCCGTGGAGGAGGGTGAAGCACAGGCCGGCAGCTCGCTGGCCAGCCGCCTGCGTGCCCTTAGCGGCCACGTCACCGAGCGGATGCGCCGGGCGCTATATCTGGGCGTCCAGAAGGCCCTCGGAGTGGTACGATCCCACTACGAGGTCAACTTCGAGGCGCTGGCGGAAGGCTACATCATTCCCGAGGGCGTCGATGACGAGGTGGCGATGGAGCGTGTGGATGCGCTCGCCGCCGACGCCGCCGGGTCGCTCGCTGAAGCCTTCGAAGAATTCCTCTTCCCGACGCTCGTTAACGCCGCCGCTCCTCCCCGCTCGAAGACAGCTGGGCACTTGGCCCATTTTTATGTGTATCAGTATTCTGGCCTCGTGGCCTTTTGTAAATGAACAAGTTGTTTTTCGACATAAACATTTGCTGAAATGAAGTCTTTTGTTTGTCACGCTTTTTGTTTCTCCTTCTTCCTGAGTAGATTCTAGTTAGGGGAGTTCGATTTTCGCAGGGGGCCTGCTGGGTTGGAGGCGAGAGAGAAGGGCCATATCCACGCGGCGTAGGCTATCTCTGGCTCGCGCGCTCCTTCCGCTGTCGCCGCGCGCCCTGTTCGAATCGTTGCTCGGGGTTGAAGTAGGAACAAACTTAGCGCGCGTGAGTTGTTTTGTTTTTGTGCGAAAAACGGGACCATTTTTGGGGGGGTGGGGTGCCCCCCGCAGTAGCCCCCGAGGGTAACTTGGGTTTCAGGGGAAAGCCGAGTTGCCCTTTTTATTAGACTTGGAGCATTTACATAGTTGTCACCAACTGGGGCGTTGGTCATATGATTTTTACAATGAAAAATACTTGGAGATCCTAGCTAGGGGTAGAAGCGACGTAGCTGTTGGATGTTCCAAGCGTTGGTGAGCTCTTCACCGTCCTCGTTGGCCAGCTTGTACGTGCCGGGCTTGAGCACCTTCACCACGACGTAGGGTCCCTCCCATGGGGGCGATAACTTGTGGCGCCCTCGGTTGTCTTGGCGTAGCCTTAGGACTAAATCCCCTTCACTGAAGTCCCGTCGAAGTATCTTGCGTGCTTGGTAGCGTCTTAGGGACTGTTGATACCTTGCGGAGTGCATTAGGGCGACGAGGCGTGCCTCGTCCAGCTGATCCAGCGAGTCCTCGCGAGCTCGCTGGTTGGCCTCCTCGTCATAGCCTCGAACCCTGGATGATCCGTATTCTAAGTCCGTGGGGAGGACGGCCTCCGCGCCATGGACTAGGAAAAACGGGGTGAACCCAGTGGCTCTGCTCGGGGTGGTCCTTTGGCTCCACACAACCGCTGGTAGCTCTTGGAGCCATTTCCGCCCAGATTTGTTTAGCCGGTCGAAAATTCTGGGCTTGAGGCCTTGTAAGATCATGCCGTTGGCACGCTCTACTTGGCCGTTGGTCTGTGGGTGTGCCACAGCTGCCCAATCCACACGAATGTGGAACTTGTCGCAAAACTCCAAGAACTTCCTGCCCGTGAACTGGGACTCATTGTCGGTGATGATGGAGTTTGGCACTCCAAAGCGGTAGACGATGTCGGTGAAGAATGTTACCGCCTGCTCCGCCCTGAGGTTCGTGATGGGGCGCACCTCTACCCACTTGGAGAACTTATCGATCGCGACCAACAAGTGGGTGAAGCCCCCCGGGCGCCTTCCGCAGGGGCCCGACGATGTCCAGCCCCCACACGGCAAATGGCCACGTTAAGGGGATGATCTGTAGGGCATGAGCGGGCAGGTTGGATTTGCGGGCGTAGAACTGGCACCCTTCGCAAGTGCGTACGATTTCGCTGGCGTCCGCGACCGCGGTAGGCCAGTAAAGGCCCTGGCGGAACGCGTTGCCGACGAGGGTACGAGGCGCGGCGTGGTGGCCACAGATTCCGGCGTGGATATCCCGTAGGAGCTCGCGCCCCTCGGGGATCAGCACGCATCGCTGTAGGATGCCAGAGGCGGCACGCTTGTACAGCTCGCCGTCAACGAGGGCGAAGGACTTGGCCATCCTGGCGATGCGCCTGGCCGCGGCCCGGTCCGCGGAAAGCTCCCCTCGAGCCATCCAAGCGATGTATTTGTCGCGCCAGTCCGCTTGGACAGGAGCCGGCTCGATGTCCATCGCGTCGGCCTCGTAGGAGCCATACCCCTCGAGGAGGGAGAGTACGTACGCCTCGTTCGAGGGGTCCTCGTCCATGGGTTCCGCACCCGCTGGGTTCGAGGGAGCCCCCGAGGGTTCGTCGTGACTGGAGGGCTTGGGCTCGAAAATGACTGAGGGCTGGGCGACGTCGCGCGCAAAAACGTTCGGGGGGACGGTGATCCGCCCGGATGCGATTTTGGCCAGCTCATCCGCCTCCTCGTTGTACCGGCGGGGCACATGGTTGAGCTCGATGCCGTAGAACTTGTCCTCGAGGGCCCGCACGGCTTTGCAGTAGGCTTCCATCTTGTCGTCATGGCAGCTCGCGTTCTTCATGACCTGATCGATCACGAGCTGCGAGTCCCCCCGCACGTCGAGGCACTTGACGCCTAACTCAATGGCGATTTTGAGGCCACAGAGGAGGGCCTCGTATTCCGCCATGTTGTTAGATGCGGAGAAGTGGAGGCGCACTGCGTACCGCATGTGTTCCCCAAGGGGTGACACGAAGAGCAGGCCCGCGCCCGCCCCTGTTTTCATCATCGAGCCGTCGAAGATCAGAGTCCAGCACTCTACTTGGATCTGCGGTGGCGGCAGCTGCGTATCGGTCCACTCAGCGACGAAATCTGCCAGGATTTGGGATTTGATGGCCTTGCGCGGAGCGTAGGCAAGCGTCTCGCCCATCAACTCCACGGACCATTTGGCGATCCTGCCCGCGGCGTCGGGATTGCGGATGATCTCCCCCAACAGAAAGGAGGAGACCACCGTGACGGGGTGGGCCTCGAAGTAGTGGCGAAGCTTGCGCCGCGCCAGGACTACCGCGCATGCCAGCCTCTCTCGGACCTGGGGGTAGCGCGTCTTGGTGTCTGACAGGACTTCGCTGACGTAATAGACCGGCCGCTGTACAGGCAAGGCGTGCCCTTCCTCCGTGCGCTCCACGACGATCACGGCGCTGACCACCTGGGTGGTTGCGGCCACGTAGAGCTACAGGGGTTCGCCGTCTTCCGGCGGCGTGAGGATCGGGGCGCGCGCCAGAGACGCCTTCAGTTTGTCGAGCGCATCCTGGGCCTCGGCGGTCCATGAGAAGCGCTCGTGCTTCTTGAGAAGGCGATAGAGGGGCAGGCCCTTTTCGCCGAGCCTCGAGATGAAGCGGCTTAAGGCGGCAAGGCACCCTAGCACCTTTTGCACCCCTTTGAGGTCCCGGATCGGGCCCATTCGCTCGAGGGCCGCCACCTTTTCAGGGTTGGCCTCGATTCCCCGTTGGGAGACAATGTATCCCAGGAGCATGCCTCGCGGCACTCCAAAGACACATTTTTCGGGGTTTAATTTGACCCCATTGGCCCGTAGGCAGCCGAACACGACGCCAAGGTCGCCAACCAGGTCGTCCACCTTCCTGGTCTTTACAACGATGTCGTCCACGTACGCCTCGACCGTCCGCCCGATGTGGTCCCCGAAAACGTGCTGCATGCAGCGCTGGTATGTCGCACCCGCGTTTCGGAGGCCAAACGGCATCGTGACGTAGCAGAACGTCCCGAACGGCGTGATGAACGAAGTAGCGAGCTGGTCGGACTCCTTCATCTTTATTTGGTGGTACCCGGAGTAAGCATCAAGGAAACAAAGCAATTCGCACCCAGCCGTTGAATCAACGATTTGATCAATACGCGGCAAAGGAAAAGGAACTTTAGGACATGCTTTATTAAGACTAGTGTAGTCTATACACATCCTCCACTTCCCATTCTTTTTCTTTACAAGCACGGGGTTTGCTAGCCACGTTGGGTGGAACACTTCCTTGATGAATCCGGCCTCGAGAAGCTTCCGCAGCTCCGCTCCGATTGCCCGTCGCCGCTCCTCGTCGAAGCGGCGAAGCCGTTGCTGCACGGCGCGGGCGTTTGGCAAGATGTCAAGGGAGTGCTCGGCGACTTCCCTCAGGATGCCTGTCATATCCGAGGGGCTCCACGCGAAGATGTCGGCGTTGGCGCGGAGGAAGTCGACGAGCACCACTTCCTATTTGGGGTCGAGGGTGGAGCTGACCCTCAACGCCTTGCCCTCGGGGGCAGAGGGATCGAGGGGGACCTCCTTGGTCTGTTCCGCGGCCTCGAAGGTGCCGGCGTGCTTGGCGGTGGAGCCAAGGTCGTCGTTGACCATCTTCTCTAAGGTGGTCACTGGCGCGCTTCATCCGCCGCCGGTGCCTCGCGTGCTCCACGCACTCGACGTCGCAGTCGAACGCGTGCTCGATGGACGAGCCGACGGTGATGACGCCGTTTGGTCCTGGCAGCTTCATCTTCAAGTAGGTATAGTTGGGGACCGCCATGAATTTGGCATAACAGGGTCGCCCAAGTATAGCGTGGTAAGCTCCCTTGAACCCTACCACCTCGAAGGTGAGGATCTCCTTGCGGAAATTCTTTGCGGTGCCAAACCAAACCGGCAGGTCGATCTGCCCGAGGGGCTGAACCTGCTTGCTCGGCGCGATGCCATGGAATGGCTTCGTACTGGGCCGCAGCCAGTCCAGCCCGATCCCCATCAAGCGCAGCGTATGCGCGTAGAGGATGTTGAGGCTGCTACCCCCGTCCATCGAGACCTTCGAGAACCGTGCGTCCTCGATGATGGGGTCGACCACCAGCGGGTACTGGCCTGGGTTGGGGATGCGGTTCGGGTGGTCTTCCCGGCTGAAGGTGATGGCGTCCTCCGACAAATTGAGGAAGGAGGGAGGCGCCTTCTCTGCGGCGAGGACCTCGTGCCGCTCCTTCTTGCGCTGGCGCGTCGACATGTCGACGGTCGGCCCCCCAAAGATGAGGAACACGTTTTCCACGGCGGGGAAGCCGCCGGCGTCACCGTCTCCTCCGTCTTTCTTGGCCTCTGCCTCCTTCGCAGCGGCGCGGCCATAGAATTTCTTGAGCATATCGCACTGCTCAAGGGTGTGGTTCACTGGGGTTTTGTGATAAGGACATGGCTTTTTTAGCATGTCATCGAACACCCCCGGGCCTCGAGGGGCCGGTCGAGGGCCCCGTCGAGCCGGGTCAACAGCGAGGGCCTCGGCATTACCGCCGTCGCGCCCTTGCTCGCGCGCCTCGCGGCGCGGCTTTTTCCCGTCTTGCCCCGCTTGTCGCTGCGGTGGGGCTCCTTGGACTTGCTGCCCTCCGCGGGCGTGTCCTCCTAGCGCTTGCCCTTCTTGCCGTCGAAGATCGCTCCCACGGCCTTTTCTCCCGAGGCGAAGCTGGTGGCGATGTCGAGCAGCTCGTTCGAGTCCGCGGGCGGGCTGTGCCCCAGTTCTCTCACGAGGTCTCGGCATGTGGTGCCCTCGAGGAAGGCGTGGACGATCTCGGACTGCGCCACGCTGGGCAGCTCCGTGCAGCGCTTGGAGAAGCGCCGTATGAAATCCCGCAGCGATTCGCCGGGCTTCTGTGTGCAGGAGCGCAGGTCCCATGAATTTCCAGGGCGCACGTACGTGCCCTGGAAGTTGCCCACGAAAGTGTGGACCAGATCATCCCAATTGTGGATTTGGCTGGCGGGCAAGTGCTCGAGCCACGTCCGGGCGGCATCGCCGAGATGCAGGGGCAGGTTGCGGATGATGACCTCGTCGCTGGTGGCCCCGCCTAGCTGGCAAGCCAAGCGGTAGTCGTTGAGCCACACGCGGGGGTCCGTCTCCCCGTTGTACTTGACGATGGTCGAGGGGTGGCGGAAGCGCTGGGGGAAGGCCGCCGTGCGGATCTCCCGGCTGAACACACGGGTCCCGGGGGCCCGGCGTCGGGGAGCGATCCTCGCCGCCGGTCGTAGCGTCCGCCCCGTCGAGGGTGGTAGCCCACCGCTACTCGGGCGTCCGCCTTGCTTGTGCGGCGGGCGTTGATGACGTTGCGAGCGTCACCGTCCGGCGCTCTACGCGTGTCCGGGAGCCGTTCCTTGGCCGGCCGCGCGTCCCGAGTTGGCGGGTTGCCCCGCCGCGTCCCCCCGCGTGGACCGAGGGTTCGCCCCCTGGTGCGGTCCCGTCGCCCCGCGCGTCCCCTTGTTGGCGGATGCGCGACGCCGAGCTCTCGGCCTGCTGGATGGCCGCTTGCTCGATGAGAGTCTGCACCTCGCGGTGCAGGTCTCGTGCCTCGGGGGTCGAGGGTGCCGGCATGGCCCGTAGCAGCGTCGAGGCGGCAACGAGCTTTTGACTTGCCCGCGACGGCACATCAGGGTTGCCGGCGTTGATGCG
This sequence comes from Cenchrus americanus, assembly GCA_947561735.1. NCBI lineage: Eukaryota > Viridiplantae > Streptophyta > Magnoliopsida > Poales > Poaceae > Cenchrus > Cenchrus americanus. Next base: position 183,873,356 of record OX387245.1, read on the forward strand.
GTCGCGGGCGCTCGCCCGGCCCTCCCGCACCCGTTCGCCGCGAGCGGAGGCCTCCCCCGCCCATCGAGGCGCGGAGCGCCGCACCGTTCGGTATTCCTCCGCCGGCCTGGCCTCGAGTTCGCGTGCTTGGGCTAGGCCGTGCGTCGGCGTCGGCCGGCGGCAGAGCGCTTGGCCCCGCGGCTAGGCGTGTGGCGATACCGGGGCGGGCGTGATCTCCGCGTCCCGGCGCCACCGCGCCGGCGGCATTGGCCTGGTCGCCGGCGACGACCACGTAGCATTCCCGCGCGGGGTCGTAGCTCCCGTGCCGGGAGTCATCGGAGCACCCGAACCGCAGTCCGTGGCGTCAAGGAAACGCCCGAACATGACCGGGTCCCGCACGCCGAGAAGTCCCCATTCCGCATAGCCGGGCGGTTGGCGGGCGGCAACGCGTCGAGGGAGCCCGGAGACGACTCGTCGCCCACCGAGGCGCCGGGATCCCTAGCGACGAGGACGTGGCGGCCGGGGCGGGCCCCCGCGCATCGTGGTGTTGACGTTGTTGTTGTAGGCCGTCGTGGCTCCACGCGGCCCAATGGGAAGGCGCGGTCCGAGACCGCGCGCCGTCCCGCCGGGATGGCGGCGGTCGTGGTGGCGGGCGCGCGGGTTGAGAGGCGGCGCGCTCGGCCCGCCGTCGCTCGGACCGCGCCCGGCGCGAACGTAACCCGAACGGCGGAGGCGTCGTGGCGCCGACGGCCTGCGGCGTCCGTGCCTGCAGCGTCGGCGCGCCGAGGCGGTGCGTGCAGCAGGGATCAGGGCGGACCCGGCCTGGTGCCGCGCGCGAAGCTCCTCACGGTTGGTGAGGCGCATGAGGTAGCCGTTCCCCGTGGCCTGGAAGTATAGGCCCCCAAACCGGATTTCGAACCCGGCTGGGAGGGGGTTCGAGCTGCCCATGTTGTAGCGTGTACCGCGGTACTCAGTGCGGATCACCATGGAGGGAGTTGACGGATTGACCTTAGGCGCTCAGATAGCCCCACGGTGGGCGCCAACTGTCGGTGCGGAATATGGTCCCGACACTAACCAGTAGAAAGTGCCGAGGTCTATCCCTCAATGGTCGATGCTAAGTAATAAGAGACACAGAGGTTTATCCTGGTTCCGGCCGAGGGGGCCGTACGTCCAGCAGTGGTGTGCTCGAGGCACTATATTGCTCAGCACCGGGGGTGCCTGTAGTGGGGCTGCTACAAGCAAGGCGGGAGAGGAAGCGTGGCTTCCAAGTCCCTGGTGTAAAGGCTGAAGATATTGTGGGAGAATGAGAAGACGAGTACGTGGCGCAGCTCGTCTCCTGTGGTGTTGTGTCTGTCTTCCTCTTTTCTGCGGCAGGGGGGTTCGTCCCCCTTTTATAGATCAAGGGGGGAGTGAATTACATGCACGCCACGCTACCTAGCTACGTGAAGGGGCGTGGCGTGCTATGCTGTAGAGTGGGCGGCCGTCCGGACGATCCTTGCAGCGATCCGGCCATCATGGCCTACCTTGTACCCGAACAGTGGCGGTTCGAGGGTAGAAGGGCGGCGGAGGTTGGTGATGTCTTCTGATAGGCTCGAGGGAGCTGCTGACGTTGTCCCGTACGGAGTACAGGGATAGGTAAAACAGCGTCCCGTTCCTATACGCTTCACCATACCGGAGTTGTTGCTACAGCGCCGGGCGTGCGCCTGCACGCACGGGGACGGCTGCTGTGCCGTAACAGTGGCAGGGATGGCGTTCCTCCCGCCTAGCGCCTCCACCTAACCCTGTAGGGTCACAAGAAAGCAAATCGAGGGTGAAGCCGGCCCCCCTTCGAGGGCTCGGCACGTTAGCCGTACTGGGGCAGGCGCACGGCGTCACGGGACTGACACCGGCCGCGCTGCACAGTCCCTTCCCACAGTGATGGGGATGGGCTCCTTCCTGGGGAGTTGGTGCGGCGGCACCGGGGTGCGAGCCCCGGGCGCGTGATGGCACTGTCCCGCCGGTGTCAGGGCGTTAAATGCTCAGTGTACGGGGGCAGGCGCACGTGAGCGGGGCGCCCTCGGGCGAAGCGGACCCCGGTTGAGGGCGAGGCGGACCCTCGAGCGAGGCGGAGTCTGCCCGAGGGGGAGCGGACCCTTGAGCGGGGCAGACCCCGCCCAAGGGGAGCGCACCCCCTCGAACGGGACGAGCCCCCTCGAGGGAGGCGCGTACCCTCGAGCGAGGTGAAGCCTGCTCAAGGGGATCTTCAAGAGGTCCACCTTGGTGGGCCGTTGAGGTCCTTTGCCGCATGGGCCTTATCCTGCACGGTTAGGCAAAGTGTATTTTGGTTTTGTTGTGGGTTTTAAGTGGGGATTTCCCGGTTATCAAAGGGGACCCCTAGGGCTGTCCCCGACATAGAGAATGCATAATTGACAAGTTTTGACTTAGGAATACTACCATTTGGACAATTCTTACTCTCATGTCCCTTTGACCGACAAGTATAGCAAATGCGGTGTTTGGTCTTACTTGCTAGTGCATTGCTCTTAATGTTGCTTACTAGTTCTTCTTTGACCATGTGGCTTATTATAAAGGCTAAATCATGCTTGACATAACGTTGAGGGCAAGCCTTTGCCAAAACTGGTCAGACTGTTTTCCCAAACCGGTCAAACTGATTTGGTGCAGGTAGAACCTCCAACACTTGTGGACATGCTTCAATCAAGTGTCCGGGCTACCTACACTTGTAGCATATCTTTTTAATTGATCTTCTTTGCCTCTAGTTCTTGCTCTCAGTTGTGATGATAGCACATAAATTCATAATGCCCCATGTTTGAGGACTTGAAGCATTGAATGTGATCAAACACCTTTTTCTTGTTTTCTTAAGCTCTGGCTTCGTTATCTTGATTTTGCAGTTGATTGCACACACTCCTCTTGATAAATCTTCTATGCTTCTTGGAGAGTGCTTCTTGAGCCTTGAGCTTGATAGGGCAACGAGAAGCCAAGTGTCCTGTCTTTGAACACTTCTTGCACTTGATATGTTCAAACTTCTTCTTTTCTTGAATCTTGCTATCACTTGTCTTGAGTTGAAGTTGGGAAGCTGAGCTAGTGACGGTGGACCCCTTCTCAAGCTTCTTCACCATGTTTTTACGATTATCTTGAGAATATTGCACTTGACTCTTCTCCTTCAACTCACTCAAGTATTTCTTAAGCTTTTCAACCTCTTGCATGAGTTGAAAACATGGTGGCGGGCATGCAAGTAATCCTGGAGGCAGCCTATCATGCTATGGTGGTGCAAAGACAATTTCCAAGAAGACTACAGATCGAGGATGCTAGTGCGGAGGAGGAGCGCGATATGTCGGATGACTAAAATTCAGAGTTGAGTTGAGCAGAAAAGATGAAGAAAACACAAGAGACCAAAACACTGGAAAATCATCTCTAGATCATCTTTTGATGTAATAGTGCTTCTCGTAGTTACTCTCTTGCCTTGACTGGCATCAATCTTATCTAGGACAATTGAAGCATGGGCTTCAGAGGTGTCGAGGTCTCTTTCCTCATGTAAACTCTAGTTCTGCTCCTCTCTAGTTTTGGATGATGTGCCAAACAATCAGTATTTCGTTTCAATTGAATGGAAATGGGGTGATCCTCGATTAAAAAAACCTCTTGCATGAGTTGATCATTTTCTTGCGTAATGAGATCATCACAAGACTCTACAAATACATGCTCAATATTAGATTGGCTTGCTTGAGAACAACAAGGTTTAGCACAAGACAATTCAATATTAACATGTGAGCATGTGCATGTGTGTGAGGGTGGTTGAGTAGATGTTATCGATGAAATCACAACCGCATGAGCTACTTCTAGATAAATGTATGATTCTATGAGTTTTTCGTGAGAGCACTCAAGCTCCTTGTGACAAGCTTGCAAAGCCATATGCTCACTAGTGAGCTTCTCAAGTTTATCATTGAGCACTTGCTTTTCTTGTTCCAATGATGCTACACATGTGTTCAAGTTAGCATCACAAGCAAATTTATTGGACAAGACATCATATTTGTTGACCAGGGCAAATGTGAGAGCCGAAATGTTTCAAGCTTTTGAGTTAGAGACTTGATGATTTCAACTTGATCTTCAACTCTCTTGACCATTTGATCTTCCTTGATTTCTTTGCTCTTCTGGCCATCAAGAACTTGTGATCATCAATACTGTGAGTTAAGGACCTTGGCAACAATAAACTTGTCTTGATCACCTTCATGAACATTTCTTGCTCTTGACTGCCTCCATCCTATGAAAACCGGTCAGGGCGATTTGGCAAGCTAGTCGAACCGATTTTTTTAGAGTCACCCAATTTGCTCTTCTTGCCTTGTTGATTCATAGGTGAATCTAGCAGAGAGTTAGTGCAAGTTTCTGAAGAAGAGCACTTCTTTAAAGATAAACACTCCACTTGATCTTCTCTCATTGATGCCTTGTCAAGCTTGAATCCTAATTCTTCATCTTCACTTTTGCTTTGTCTTTTTCATTATCTTTATCCATGACACTACCGTGAGTGTAAGAACATGAGTTGTTTGCAGTTGTGGATTCTTCTTGCACACTTGCTCTATGATCTTAATCATGATTACAAGGACCATACATATTCTTGAGTGTGATCCATATACGATGAGCATCATGGTTTCCATTATCATTATTGTCATTATCCGTGATCATGTTCAGCACATCTACACTCAAAGCACTAATCAAAATGTAAGATGCTTGAGCATTGAGTTGTATGCAATTCTTTTCCTTTTCGGTCAGTTTGAATAATCGACATTTGAAGGAGAATTGCACACAACTACAACTTGCTCAAATTGAGTACCTATGGTTCTAAATATATTGAGGATATGAGGAGACTAAGAAACATAGTTTGAGCCATCTAAAGCTAGTGGCTCTAAAAGATACCTCATCCCTTTCTAACATCCTTTCTCCAAGCGGTTAAGCTCGATATGGAGTATCAAGCTCCGATACCATTTGAAAAGGCTCTTGATGTCGTCTAGAGGGGGTGAATAGACAAGTCTGCACTTTATTAAAAACTCCAACCCATTGTTAGTACCAAGACCGGTCAGACCAGTTTGCCACTGAAAAATACTGACAGTAAGCAAAAGCCCCTCTACGAGTTCTAGCACAACTAAACTTGGTGTGTGGCTTCCACAGGTGTTTCCAAGAGTATCAATGAAGTCCTTACACATAGAAAAAGCACACCAAACTTGATTGAAGCGGAAGCACAAAGAATATGCTAGAAATAACACAAGTCAACACAAGCAAGATATATAAGAAGTAAATGCACAAGAGACACTAGATTTATCCCGTGGTTTAGGTCGCCACAAAGGCTGGCCTACATCCACGTTGTTGAGGTAAGTTGCAAGGGCTTTGGGATCTCTTTCAATCCGCTCCTCTCTCACACATATCACCAAAGTGGTAGATGGATGGTTCCACTATCTTCGATTTGCTGTTACAAACTTCTTGGAGCTGCCACACAATGATTGAGAGATTCCAAGCGATTTCTAGCCGTCTAGGAGCCAAAGTTCCAAGAGTAACAAATGTTACAAAAGATGTTCAACAAGATCAGTAGGTGCTCACTAACCTTGCACACAAGTCAATCTCTCAATCCAACTCAAGGATAAGGCACTATAGACTTGAATCTCACTTAGAGAGGTTGGGGAGAGCTCAGCTGCGATTTAGGAAAGTGTTAGAGTCGTGGAGAACTAGTACACCCTCCAAGAGGAGCTCATGGGTATAAATACCCAACTCTCACAAAATCAGTTGTTAGTCTGTCTGACAAAACTGGTCACACCAGTTTTCAAACCAACTAGCTGTTGGACCTGTCAGCACTCAAAACTGGCCAGACCAATTTCCCAAATAGGTCAGACTAGTTTGAACCAGAGGAACCCCACTAGGTTTTGATCTCACAAGGTTAGTCTCTCTGGGTGTACTTGAGAACTTTTTGATGTATGTTGTCCATCCAGTATTGCATCCTTCTTGATAGTATGACATGCCTAAAACTCAAGACAAAAGTTAAAAACATAAATTAATCTCCTTGAGCTTGCTTGACAAGAACATGGCGGTGTTTGATATTCAACAAATTGAGGGCTTCCATTGTTACCAACCGAGCACATACACTGAATGTATACTTAAATATGTATAGGTGTTCTTAAGCATATCCTTCTTTATCTTGATCTAGGAACTAACGATCCTTCCATAGAGTATGATTATGAATACTTGAATCGTTGAGTCACTTAATTTTGTCAACCTTAACTTAATAGATGCTAATCATTGCTTCCCTCGGTAGGCTTGGATATGATACTTAGAAAATCCTTACACTAGTAACTTCACTTTACCAACTCACTCATGGTCGCTATCCATAGCTTTTGCTTGGTTCCTCGTTTCTAGTCAACTATATTTCTTTTTCACTTACCCTTACTACTTTGAGTTCTAGCTTTGCATCATTAACTTGAATTCCCTTTTGAGATACTACTCAATCACTTGTTCTTGGTTGATAAAGAATGTTGATAATTTTATGAACTTCCATTTGTAAGTCCATTGGAAACAGTCCACATGACCTTTACAAAGCTCTTCTTGAAATCTCACAAAATCTTCTTGTAAGGATGACCATCTTCTTACAGGCATTCAGAGTGAACTCCACACATGATCATGTCTTCCTTTTGATTTGTATATCCCAATTGTATACAACAAGCTTCACTTACTTCATATAGAGGCCGACCAAGAATCTTGTACAAATAAGCCTCTTTCTTCACCTTGAATTGCTTGTTGCATGTCTCATGTAAACTTTATGTAAAGAACACATAGATCTCATCATGACTCTTATCTTTAGTATGCTTGCATACCTTCTATGTACGGAGTCATGAATAAACATAGAAACTTCATCATGACATTCATCTTTAGTATGCTAACATACTCTCCATGTACCAAGTCATGGCCCACACTTGTTTTCATTGCATTATGAGCCATAAACATGATATTCCTTATGAAGATCATTTATCAATAATTAACAACCTACTCACATGCTTAATAAAACATATAGTCCTTTAATCTAGTATCCACTCAACTCACTAAAACCCACTTAGGACTTGATTGAACTTACAGTCCTCCACGTGTGCGTGTCACCAACGTCTACGCGTCGTCGCCAGGCCCACCTGCTCACTGCCGCTGGCCTGCCTACCTACCTGTGCTGCTCTGCACTGGGGACCTATTCAAGGCAGGAGGTGGTGCACCGCTGGGCCGGCCTAAGCATGGCTTCACGCCCACCGGTTGCATGTTCGCAAGCTGTTCGTGAATGAAGCGAGGACAAGCAGTATCCGGGAAGATGTGGCGGCTCTCTGACGGCAAGGCGACACGCGAAATGGAACTCACAGATAGAGTCCCTCACTCCCTAGCGCCCATCGTGCACAGTGACGAGTGACGACGCCAGCACGCAAACGCGCCTCGCAAGCCTCACATGCCCGCGACCAGCGACCTCGTATAGTGTTGTGCTCTCGCTGCTTATCACGCCGAACAGGCAACTTGGTGCCCCCACGAGCCGCGGCGGCACCGCTGCTCTAGTTGTCATGCGTTGTTGCGCCTTCTCCACCTCACCACGGCGCGGGCGGCCGGCGTGGCTCGGCTTCCTACTCCACCTCCTCGCGGCATGGGCTGGCCGACGCGTCTCGACGTAGTCCTCCACGGCTCCACCTCCTCGGGGCGCTAGCAGGCGGCGACGCATCCCCCTCGGCAACCCAATGACATCATCCTCCTCCCTGTGAGGCCACGACGGCAGCGCAATGTCGGTGCAGAATGTAGTCCCCACACTAACTAGTAATGAGTGCCGAGATCAACCTCTCGACGGTTCGGTGCTAGCAACTAATGACACTGGATTTTATCCTGGTTCCGGCCGGGGCCGTACGTCCAGCAGCGGCGTGCTCGGGGCACTGTATTGCGTTGCATCGGGTGCTCGTAGAGGGGGGCTACAAGTGTGACGGGAGAGGAGGCCAGGCCTCCAAGTCCCAGAGGTATTGATTGAGGCAAGTTCCAATATCGTGGCGAAGGCAGAAAGCGTGTATGTGATCGCTATCCATCGTCGTGTCCCCTGCGGCTGGGGGATTGCCCTTCCTTTTATAGGCCAAGGAGAGAGCGATTTACAGGCGTGCCGCACTATTCTCCTACGTGTGGAGGCATGGCGAGCAGTGCCACGGAGTTGACGACCATCGTGGCGAATCTTGTTCCAGTTGGGGCGAAGTGGCGCGTCCAGTTCTCGTACAGGAGCGGCTTCGAGGGCGGTGGTGTAGATGTTGGCTGTCTGGCCATTGTCCGCGAGCCGGCTCGAGGGGGCCATTCACAAGGGCCTGTACGAGGTACAGTGGCAGGCATGGCGACGTCCTGCTCCCGTGCGCCCCAACAGCGTCGGGATGTCGTCGCAGTACCCGGCGTGGCGCTGCAGTGACGGGGATGGCCGCACAGGACTGACAGCGACGGGGAAGACCGCTCCCGCGGGCCTGACGTCACGGTGTAGCCCTGTGTAGTCACGGGAAAAGCATTCAGGGGTTCGCCGGCCCCCTTCGAGGGCTCGGCGTGTTAGCCGTACAGAAGTAGGCGGCACAGTGTCACGGGGCTGACACCGGCCTAACCACACAGTGTTACACAGTGGCGGGGATGGCCTTCCCAAGAGAGTTGGTGGAACAGCACCGGGGCATGATTCCCAGGCGTGTCAGGGTCGTGGCGCAGTCCTGCGGCGTCAGAGCATTAAATGCCTGTACGTGTGAGCAAGAGCGGGGGCGACGTGTGTGTGAGGGCCCTCGAGCGAGGAGGACCCCGCCCGAGGGGGCGTTCAGCCCTCGAGCGAGGCGGACCCCGCCCGAGGGGGCGTCTATCCCTCGAGCGAGGCAGACCCGAGGGGGCATTCTGCTGTGCCGCCCTAGCGGGCCGCGGGGGCCACCAGGGTCGTGATCGTGTCGTGCGCGTGTTTTAGGTTCATGAGTTAGTCCGCGTTTTGCATTTTTTGTAAGTTGTAAGCGGGTTTCCCCAGGTTATTTAGGGGACCCTTATAGATGTCCCCGACACGTGACACGACCGAGCGAGGTAGTGACACACCCGCAAAGGCCAGAGGGTGAGACCACGTACAGATTTCAGGAAGATTGCGAGCCGGACTTCCTCGCCATACATTGCGAGTGGAGGGGGCAAATGGCGAGGGGGATCACGAGTTTGTTTTTTACTGAGGCTGTTGGATCATGAGTTTGGTGTTTTTTCTATCTTTTGTACTCCCTCCATCCCAAAAAGAATGTCATTGTAGAAATTTTAGGACAAATTATTAAGGAGGTGAAATGACCTTGATTGCCCCTATTTATTTGCCATATTAGGTTCTAATTGATTATTGTATGCCTACATGCACATGCACACATGCCAAATTAAGTAAACGTCATTCTTTTTGGGACGGAGGTAGTAGATGGAAAAGGTTTTAAAGGAGGTGTTGGAGTTGCTCTTAAGACCCACTTCCAACCACATTTGTCTTATACCCAACCCACCCTACCCCATTAGATATTAAAACCTATTTCCACTCAACCAAACACACTCCATGAACACAACCGGCACCGTAGAACTCATTACAACCCACCCCATTAGTAGACCTAACTATCTTCGTGCCTCATATTGGACATTCACAATACAAATGCGCCATGGATCAAAATACAAAATATACATATAAGCTCGATACCCACTAGCTAAACCATCATCCAGGCACAGTAACGTCATGCCCTGCATTTCTAGCGTTATTTAAAGGGTGAATTTTTTAACAAAATCCTGAAATTTTACTTTAGAAGTTTATCTTGGGGAACACGCTGAGGTCAGTCTAATGGTGATGAAATCAAGTGGCCTTCATCGCATACAACATACTTCCAACCTCCTCCTCCGTTGCCCTACAAGCGTACCTTTTTTTAATTAACGGTAGGAGCACTGTCATATCATTTAAGAAGAGAAAGCAATTATACAACACGAGCCGAAGCGAACGCCACCACCACAAATACAACGCACACAACAAAACACTACACCACCTCAACCTGGGAGAGAATCCAAAGGTAATCCGCCAAGAACTGCGTCATCGTCACCATCGTTGTGTCACACCAAAAGTCACGACCCACTGTAAGTCGAAGTGACAACTCAAACTCCTCCACCATGGGACCATCATCCTCAAGCCGCACACACATGGTCGCTAACCCCCCTGCTCCAACCGAGTGCCAGCAAAAAGCTCTCTTCGCAGCATCAATGAAAACCATTGATCTGGGCCACTCTGCATGGGGCCTCACCTCATCCACCGCCTCACAATCCTCTGCTAAGGACTCATATATCTGAAACCGCTATGAGAGCATTGCTTCCGCCCAGTCGTTACTGAGGTCACCACCGCACCAAATGTGCAAGCCCAAGACCTCCTGCACCCATGGGTCCTCTGCACCTCCCTACCAGCACAGACCAAGCATACCCGCAGTGCACGAGCAACACCACCAACCAATCATCACCACTACCTAAACAAGACGGGCCTCAGATGCGGTGCCTCCAGGGAGGGTACAACGCCAAACGACGCCGCCGTCTGTCGGGTTTCTCTATCGCTGGCAGTAAATTTGTATCAATTGTGTGTCGAGCTCGAATGGTTAGCACAAAAGACAACGGGATTAGACTGGTTCAGGCCTCCAAGGAGTAATGCCCTACGTCTAGTGTCGAGCCGCCGTGTTCCCGATCTAGGGGTGTTTGTAGTAGGGGTTACAAACTGGTTAGGAGAGGGTGTCGGTCCTAAGTCCCTTTGAATGGAGCTTGATCTGAATGAGGTCTAACCCTTGTAACGGTTGCTCTCCTCTCCCTTTTATAGTTACAAGGGGAGGGGCACAAGGGGGAAGTGAAAAAGAAGTATAGTGCTCGGTTGCTGGGATGTCCCGTCGGCAGTTCGGAGCTGCTTGATGCCGAGGCCACGCCGACATTGCATTCCCGCATGGGATCGCGCTACCGCGTGGTCCGTGTCCTCCGAGTCGTCGTAGACCCAGGGGCTGCGCCAGTCGCATGGAGGTTGTTGATGTAGGCCGTCACCAGGTCTTCCGGGAGGCCGGGTTGTCTATGGGGGTACATTGCGGTGTACCACTCCATGAACTCCCCCCAAGCTAGCGGCTCGGCCCCGCTAGCTTGGAAGGCAAGGTCGGTGAGGTAGTAGGCGGCGAGCCTAAAACGCTTCTGTGTTGGGTTTGGCCCCAACATGTCGATGATGATCTCGTCCGAGAAGCCCCGGACGAAAGCCTCGCGTCCCGCGGCCCTCGTCAGGACGTTGGGACGAGACGGCCAGGCGAAGGTACGCCCGGCGATAGACTCCATCGGCCTAGTGTAGACGAAGCCAAGGGAGCCTAAACGCAAAGTGGCCCCAGGAGCCAACAGTACTATGCGTCTGTCCATCTGATCCACTGAAGTTCGTTGAGACACACGATGTGCCCCTACCTGGCGCGCCAACTGTCGGGGTTGTCTACCATTGGCAGTAAATTTGTATCGATCGTTCGTCGGGCTCGGATGGTTAGTACAGGAGACAACGGGATTAGACTGGTTCGGACCTCCGAGGAGTAATACCCTACGTCCAGTGTCGAGTTGTCGTGTTCCCAAGCTAGGGGTGTTTGTAGTAGGGGTTACAAACTGGTCGGGAGAGGGTGTCGATCCCAAGTCCCTTTGAATGGAGATCGATCTGAATGAGGTCTAACCCTTGTAACGGTTGCTCTCTTCTCCCTTTTATAGTTACAAGGGGAGGGGCACAAGGGGGAAGTGAAAAAGAAGTACAGTGCTCGGTTGCTGGGATGTCCCGTCGTGCGTGAAGGACCGAAGCGGCAAACCAGTGAGGGGCAGAGTGAATGGGAGCCGATAAAAATTCTATTCAAGAATTCGGCCTATGAACCCGATTTCACTTGTGCACCTCCACAAGCTTCTATTGCCAAGCCCATGCAGCCACTGAAGTGCTACTGGACCTAGGAGCGAGACCCAACCAGCAACCACACAAACACACACAGCAGAAACACACACGACACAGCTGCTGGAACCTAAAACCAGTCAGGCCAGTTTCTGAAACCAGTCAGACCACTTCTGTTGGACTTAGTCTCACACAGACAGGGGAAACCGGTCAGACCGATTTAGCAAACCGGTCAGACCGATTTTGTCCAGAAACTCCCCAAAACTCCCTTGAGACCCAAAACACCTCAAGAGCCTTTCCACCTCTGAACAAAAGAAGCCATAGCGCTACAGAGACTCCCTTGCTCAAAAACTCTTCTCGACAGCCCACATGGAGAAACCAGTCAGACCGGTTTGGGAAACCGGTCAGGCCGGTTTTAGCCTGGACAGTCGGGAAGAACACAACCTGCGGGAAAAACTCAAAACTTCAAGCAATCGATCTCCCGATTCGTTCCACGGATAAAAGTGAGACTTTGGGGATAGTTGGGTCACCTCGTGGGCTACCTTTGGCTAGAAGCTCGGTCCCCAAAACCCAATCAATCAAGAGGAATCGGAAGTAAACCATCAAGAACATCTTCCCATGGAAACCACCGTAAACACCCAAATCGAAGCCGTTTCGAAGGGTTTGTTGGATCAAGATCACCAAGCAAAGAGGAACAAAGTCCTTATACATGACATCCAACAAGAATCCCTCAAAGAAACACCCCCAAAACTTCCCCACGGAAATCCCAAGAAAAGACCCCGAAAATCACCAAAAAGGAAGAACGGGAGGAACACAGTCAACCCTTGAGGAACCATGCCGAATCATCTATACATACGAAAGAGGTTCATACAAGGTCTAGCTTGCCGCCCGATCATCCTTCCCTCTCACAAGATCTCACCATGAAGCTCTCAAGCTAGTCCTTGAAATCCTAAGGAAATAGGAAGAGGAAAATAGCAAAACGAAATGAGCTAGGGTTCCAAAAGTTGGCCGCCATCCTCTCACCTCTTGGGTTATATGGAGGCAAGCCTAAAGACTAAAATGCCCCTAAGGCCTAAACTAGGATACACACCCACCAAGGGAACTTTGGGAATTTGTCTTCGTAGCACCATCGGGCGGATGCCCGACGACCGCACTTCGCGTAGCCTCGACGCAAGCCTTGCGATCCCGACGTGTGTCCTCCGCCTCGAAGCTTCTAGCGCCCTGCGACCCCAAACCGGTCAGACCGGTTCTCCAAACCGGTCAGGCCGGTTTTGGCCTGACAGCCACGCCCGGACTTCGGCCTCGGCTTTGTGGCTCAGCCGAGTAACCCGGTGATTTTCTGGTGAACCATCGTAAACCCCACCAACTTGATGTAGCCTCCGCCAATCACCACTCATGACTTGGCTCCCACGAAGTCCAGGCTCGACCTTGGTTTTGTGGCTCAACCAAGAAACCCTCGACCGACTTCATCTTGTTGTTCTTGCCACCATGCGGCCCGCACTTGACCCCGCTGTCCACCGGGTCCCTCGAACGAAGCCTACTTGTCTTCTCCACACCTGGAGGCCTCACCGGCAATGACCTTTCGTGCTTGTTCTTCACCTGCACCAACACAAGTAAAGCGCAACCTGCACCTGCAATACTTAGCCAAGAATCAGTCAACACAATGTTGTCAATCACTCGTCACACCAGGAAGCGACCATCCACCGGTCCTCGAACCACACATGGTCCTCAGTGCGTCGCTGTCCGTCAGGACGCATTGAAGTGGAGTCGCGCTACTTGGTCGTGGGAGCCGCCGCATGGCCAGGCGTGGTTGTTCACCCCGGGACGCTTGGCACCTCCTCCGAGTAGTTTGTTGTTGTCTTAGCCTACCCGAGTACTTGTTTAGCCCGCCACACTTGGGCCTAAGTCTAGGCTTGAGCTCGTCGTAGGGAGTGCTTGAGTGCCTTGGGCTGAGCTTGCGTCTGGCAGAGTGGGAGATGATGTTGATGGGATGGTCGTGCAGCCTGACAGGCCCGCATTAAGGCTCTTGTCGGGGCCAGCTGCTTGCATGACCGCCATCCGATGTATTTGCATGGCGCGGGGAATCGTTCCCCCACGCGTTTCGGTGGTGGTGCTTGCCCCCCAGGCTCGTGCCGCGTGTCATGGCCCACGCACCAGTTGGAGCCAGGGGGAGCTTGTGCGAGGAGGAGACTTCTCGTGCGAGGCGGGGACTTCTCGTGCGAGGTGGAGAATTGTCGTGCGAGACGGAGCCTTGTTGTGTGAGGCGGAGACATATCATGTGAGGTGGAGACTTATCGGGGGGATCACTACGTGATAAACTGCCTTTGGTAACGGTCGTAGATCGCCTTTGGTAACAGGCAATGTGCTCATTACTGATCAAGTGTTACAAATAAGCTAAGAAAGGTAACGGGCAGATGCCCGTTACTAATAAGACATATTCGTAACGGGCATTAAACAACGATCGTTACCAAAACTAGCCACCGGTCACGTGAAATGGCTTTTTTTATGAGCCCACAGGGAACTTTCGTAATGTGCACCAAAGCAAAGCCCGTTACAGAAGCTCAAAATTAGAGACGCCTGATGTGCACCTGTGTCTCCACTATCTTGATGAAAATGAGACAATTCTATTTCACGCGCGTCTCAGCACAGCAAGTATTCGTAACGGGCATCAAACAATGACCGTTACCACAACTAGTCACCGGTCACGTGAAATGGTTGTTTCTTTGGGCCCACATGGAACTTTGGTAATGGGCATGAAACAGAGCCCGTTATTGTTAAATTAACATCAGAGACACATTGTGTGAACTGACGTCTCCACTGTCTCGACGAAATGAGACGCATCTGTTTCTACGCACATCTGCTTTCTCTCTATTAAAGGAGACACTTGCTTTCAACATGCGCCTCCTATATCTCGATGAGAATACAAGTAGAAATCATTATCTAAAATCAGATGGATAATATAAGCAGAGACAAGGTTGAGCATTATTATCTACTTACAGCAGCCTTCTTGATGTCAGGTATGTCATCGAGTAGTCTTAAATATGGAATGCCACATGCAATCCACACAAAGAGGACCCCCGTGGCTGCTGAGCAAACTACATCGATGTAATAAAATGACAAGTTAATGTAGTACGAAATAGGTAAGAAGGGACCATAAAAACCTCGGTCTTAAAGCGAGATTTGTTTTGTGCTTGAGTGTGGCTTTTGGCTTTTTTTCTTTCCTTTCGTCACTCTATCCTGTGCATCACCAAAGGCCCTGCATGATCAGCAATACCAATTAGAAATACTAAGAGATTGATTTTTTGTGAACAAAAAATATTGTACCAAAGGCCCTGCATGGTCAGCGATACCAATTAAAAACACTAAGAGATTGAATTTTTTTGTGAACAAAATCTACAAGAAACTGACCAGTTCAAAACATTTTGGAGGTCTAGGAACTTTAGCGGGGAATGTTGTTTAGCTGAATCTAGATACCAAACCTCTTTGAACTTCATAAAGATGATCACTGTTACCCAGTGGCTAGTGCAGTAGGCACCCACCACGTAGTAGTTGTTCATCATTGCATTTGAGATTGCTTTGCCAACTTGCTGAGAACGCTGAGAAATATTTGTTGAAGTAAACAAATCTGGATCTAAAAACCCAATACTGATCTGCTTCTCCGTTGCCTTGTCCATCATTTTCCTACAAAAAATCAAATTGTTAGCATGCATGAACTTTGCGGTCAAAATTAAAGAAATATCTTTTTAGGTTTTAAAGGACTTACAATGTCCACAACCTCATGAAAGTAACATCCAGAGAAGCCAGGGTTATAAGGTTAAACACGCTACTGAATTCAATGTTTGACATTAAAGCACCACAACCACCTTTAAAGTAGTATTGATCCACCTTTGCTGGAAAGGTAAGTTTATCCTTACCTGTGTTCCATGACATAAGCATGCAACTTGGCACAATTTGGTCCAGCAGCCTTTACATTTGCTTCTGACAACCTAGGTGCACCAGGCTTGTATTTCGGTCGGTCTTGTTCTGTCCCATTAACATAGTTAAGAATCTCATCTTTAGATAGAGGTTTCCTGGCTTGGTTCCCCTTCTGCAGTGGAGATTGTCTGGGCTCCTCCTGTTGCAGAGGCTGCTGTACTTGTTGCATCTGCTGGTTAGGGGGAGATTGCCTATGCTCCTCCTCATGCTGGAAAGGCTGTTGTTTCGTCTGTTGCTTATCCTCATGTTGCAGCTGCTGCATAGGCGTAGTTTGCCTGGGCTCCTCTTGCTGTTGTCGACGCTCCTGCTGTTGGAGAGGCTGCTGTTTCGTCTATTGATTATCCTCAACTTGCAGCTGCTGCTTAGGCGGAGTTTGCCTGGGCTCCTCATCCGGTTGTTGTCGACGCTCCTGCTGCGTAGTTTTGTTGATCTACTACTGCTACTGCTGCTGATCCTTCTCTTGCTGACACTGAGCTGCAGCACCTCCATTTGATGTTGTACCCCTGCTACCTATTGCGGCTTCAGGGTTGGGATGTCTCGTCATGGGTGGTATAATGATCCTGTCCTTTGGCCATTGGGTCCTTTGAACGAGAGCCGCAGCTAGGGTTGCTACGTCACCCCCATCAATTGGTATAGGCAGAGGGTATTGACTCGTATTGGCCCACACACAAGTAGGTTGCACCACAACATACCCATCCTGCACCGGTACTGAATGGCAAGCCTTTTGAGATGGAAAGACTTTCGCTAGTGCGAGCTGCGCGGTGCCATCCAAAAGGCTGCATATGGTTGGCTCTGTCAGCTTATCTATTGTGTCCAGCATAGGTGATCGACTATCACTGTACACTTCATTCGCTTCGTCACCGTTGACATTCCAATGATCTTGCTCTCTACCATCTTCCTCCCTGACATCATAATTAACTTACTCGCTGTCATGCCCATCTTCTTCCTCAATGCCATCCATATCTTCTTCCTCGCTGCTACTGACAGGCACTTGTAATTGGGAAAGAAGAAGTGCATTTTTGGGTATGTTGATGCCTGATAGTCTTAGAGCATGGACAATTGATTTAAATGTTTTGTCCGCCATCACATCATGAGCATCAGACCTCTTGTTCCTCTTTTTCTTGTACATTCCAGCGAACTCTTCACCAAACCCTTTACCCCAGCCAGGTGAACTAGACACGCCACGGACCCGACCTCGATGCTCTGGAGTCTCAAGTGCTGCGGTGTGGATATCATCCTCCCTAACCCCAGAGAAAGAACCATCGCTACCCTGAGCTGCAAGTGTTTTCACCCTTTCTGCTACCCCCACCACCACAAGGTTACTGAATGTTATGCCCCCGCTTCCTTCACTAATATTCTTCTTCTTCTTCTTCCCTACCCTTGCCCGCAGATAAGGTCTCGAACGTCCAGGAAATTGGTCCCAAGGGTTCTGTTTTCCTTCGGCAGCGAGCTTTGCATCCTCCTCCTCCCACTCTTTCCTTTTACCATGATAACTTTTTCTGCCCGTCTTGTGTGGCTTATTATGCAATGCTCTCTTTTGTTTCATCTCCTAGCTCAATTGCTGAAATGAAGGAGAATTGGTTTCCTGCACAAACATGTCCCAGTCTTGTTGCTACAAAAAGGCATGCTTCACAAAGGGAGTATCCTCTACACTCACATATTTTTTTCTTAAATGGGCCTTGAACCACCGTTGCAAGGTTCCAATATGTGATATAGCTGCCTTAACTGCCTTCTTGCGAACAGATTCTTCCAGATTGGCTGGGTAATCTAGCTTTTCCTCTAAAACTATAAACAGATGGTCCTTTTTAATTGGTGAGAGATCATCAACCACCTTGTTGATTGACAACCTCTCTCGAGGAATGAGACCACAGACCAATACAAATCTATCCCTCGCAGCATCTGGGGTAGGACAAAAATTGGCATCAAGTCCAGTTGCAGTCAACTTGTCTTCTGGCCATTTGGTTTGTGTCCTTGACCCACGGGATCGAGTACTACTCGCAACAGTCTGTGCTGAGTGACCCTGTGAATGTGAATAAGGTTCACCGACGATGAGCTGTGATGATGCACTGGAGGTAGAGGAGTTTGTTGTTGTGGGAGACTGCATAGATGATATATCAGGTTTGTCAGTAGAGTAACATAAGCAAGCCTGAAAATCTAAAGTTAATTCTTCTCTGACAGGCAAAATAGCTGATACAGTCGTAAATAAAATCAGCATAGACATACACAGTTCATATTTTACTTAATTAGCATACAGGGATAGGTGCTAACCATTTTGACAAGGACACAACAATATGCTTATATATCAAAGCAAAGAATAAATTTCTTCAACTGGTTCCTTGTCCAACTTGAGCAGCAATAGATTGTGTGTTCCATATGTACATGCAACAGGAGGATAAAGCAATGGTCATGACATTATATATGATAGTAGTGAAAACAACACTCACAACACATCATGACACCAACAATAACAATATATATGACAGTAGTGAAACAATTAACACTCACAAGCATAAGACAGTCTAGTTATCACTACATTCAAAACATAGCAGAATTAAAGTACGCTAAAATCCTTTATGCTTTTCATGAATTTACAATGCAAAAATTATAGCAGCAGGAACATGAAAATGAATTTCAACATTTCATATAACTTTATCTACCAGCAACAATTTATTCAAAACAGACTTGGAGAAACAAAATCCATCCATCAAATCCACAATCAATCAATTGAAGATGGACTATTAAGGCATGTCTCCCTAATCCACCTTGACATAAATATATAGCAGATTGGGTGGACTACATTATAAACCACTGCAATGCAATTCCCAATGACACTTTGTGGCCATCAGAATTAAAGTATGCTAATAGGTCCAAAGCATAATTGTCGATCTGAGCATAGCAGAATTAAAGTATATGCTAACAGGTGCAAAGCATAACTGTCGATCTGGTACATTCAGAGCATAGCAGAATTAAAGTATGCTAACATCCTCGATGCTTTTAATGAATTTACAGTGCAAAAATTGTAGCACCGGGAACATGAAAATGAATTTCAACAGTTCATATAACTATATGTGTTAGCAAAAGTTTATTCACACAGACTTGGGGCAACAAAATCCATCAATCAAAGCCACAGTCAATCAATTAAAGATGAACTATCTAGGCATGTCTCCCTAATTAATCAACATTGACATGAATATATAGCAAATCGATTTTGGTGGACGATGAGAGAGAGGGCGTTGGGGGTTCAAGCAGGACTAACCTCTATCGCGAATGAAGTAGTTGTTCTCGTGATGGTCGGAGGGGCCGGATCCACGGCGGCTCGTGGCATGAGGCGGCTGGCCGGCTCGTCGTCGTGGCCGGGGACGACGTCGACGGATCCGCTTCAACCGTCTTTAGGTTGGCTGGATGTACGTCCGCACACCAATAACCGCGTCCTTGTCACCGTCGTCATGCAGGGAGCGGTGGGGCTGGAGAAGAGCAGGGCTGCGGCGGGGAGAGAGAGGCGAAGGCGAGCGGGGCAACTGGTGGGGCGGTGGGGAGAATGCGGGTGTTGTGGATCTGTCTAGCAAGGAGCTGAATATGAACGGCGTGCGTGACTGTGTTTAATGAAACTACTGGCGTGCCCTTGACGGCTCTGTGCAGCAATTGGAATTTCATGGGCACTATAGTAAATATAGGTGGGAAATTTTGAGCAACCCGCGCACGGTTGTCCTGCTAACGCTGACGAGTGGGCTAGTGTCATGGGTGAGGAGGGTTAGTGAACCCGAATCGCCTTTGTTGGGAGTTGGGTCAGCGGTTATCTTTTTTATATTGGCTGCTGACGCTGACCCGTGGGCCTGTCACATTTTTTTGGAATGAAACTTGCTTCCCTGATTTATTGGAGCCCACAAAACAGCACCGACAAAATCATAAAAATACGAACAATTCGTATTTGGACATTTAGTATTTGAATAAAATATCAACAGTCACACTTGTGTGCCCAAAATTCATATATTTAGTTTTTACACCCCATGGTAATTATATAATAATTCTAATAACATCAAATTTGCTCTAAAAATCTACAAATTCACTTGGCAACATAATTTGGGTAGCTAAACTTGTCTTCGAAATTTCAAGTGGTATCGATGAAGGAATAATATACTTGTGTACAAATGTATTCATCTCTCACATAATTTCCTATAATGTTTGTTTGAACATTGAAGTTTTCCACACTTTGCAACATGTTCGAACTCATATGCATTTGAAAACTTAACAAAACCTTGTGTTCACCTTAAGCTTACGAAATGTAAAGTTCCATCACTAATGGTTGTGTAAAACAAATATTATTTTTATGTTGTAATTACAAAGAACAAAATAAGGCATATAAACATCACTCAACAAACGGAATGTACACTAAACAATGAAATTAATGAATAGATGGTGATTTTAGAAAAATTTAGAAAAAAGTATCAAATTTGGACTAATAACGACGAAGAAATACATGTTACAATATTTGAGTGCAGATTAAAAAGAGAAATGGGAAATGTTCTTCATTTGAATAGAACAGGGCCCCACAGTCATTAGCGACGCAGGGCTGATAACCCGCGTCGGATTTGCTGCTCTCCCAAAAATTTACACAGATAATTAGAGCATCATACAAAAGCTAATATACTACTGATTTCCTATTCTCTATGCGAACTTCACCATTTCAAAGCGCAGCCTACAATCTTCGCTGCAAAACAGAGAAATTTGAAGCCATCTTTTTTCCACGCCGCAGCCGCCGCCGGTGCCTGCGCACGGCTGATCGCCGCGCACCTGTGCCAGAGGCGGCAGCGGTTCACCCCAAATGCGCCAAGTCGAGTAGTGGAGCGCAAGCGCGGCCTTCTCGCACAAAGGCAGACACCCCTCGTTGCTCAGCCATCTCAATGACGTCGTACTGCCGCCGCCCGTGACACGCCTCATGTACCCCTTCGCGGTGTCATCGGCGGCGGCACTGCCATTGTCTCTGTAGAGCAAGATGGCGTATAGATAGGCCGCCGCATCGTGCCCACCCTCGGCGGCGCGCCGGAGATCATTGTATCCCCTGTGTTCCATGAAGAAGGCTTTGATTCCGGAGAGGAAACAAGCCTCCAGATTCTCGAGACCGCTTAGCATAGCATGGAATGCTTTGTAAGCGGTGGGGTTCCACACACAAGAAATCTCATCTCGTATCCCCTCTATCGACAAACGCCGACCGACGTCGTCGTGGCCCCACACGCGGCGCATGGTTGAGCAAGTACTGCGTAGGCTATGGAGGTCAGCCAAGGGCCGCTCCGAGGTCGCACCGACGCGCGCCGCAATCTCAATGCGGAGGTCTTGAGGGAGGCCCAGCAGCAGCGATGACGACTGGTGCCATGTGCTTCTTCCCGGCATGCTATCCATCTCCAGCTGGGAATGGTGACGATGAGGAGTAGGAAGCTGCTGTTTTTCTCGGGCAGAGATGAAGGGGCAGGGGATCTAATTGTTTCGGAAGGAGAAGATACAGGAGATTTGTTTCCAAACACGGTTTAAGTATGCAATGGAGATGACGTTTCGTTACCCCGCGTATCATTTAATTCTCCATTGGAAACAACGTTTGGCTAATTTGTGTAGAGATGTTTCGTTACCCCGCGTATCATTTAATTCCACATTGGAATCACTACCTCTACAGCTCTGCTCCCAGCCATTGACTGGCAACAGTTTCTCCATTGACCGTCTTGGGATGGAACCTCTTCCTGTTTCCTGTGCTCTTGATCTTAACCCTTCCTCTCTTTTTTTTGGAGACGATGACTACATTGGATGTTTGGATGTAGGTGTTAGTGTTACACTAAAACTAACACTTTGGAGCCAAGCACATGTGTTAATTTGGAGGTGTTAAGAACTACCACTAACAGTAACACTAACATCTACCATCCAAACATGGCCATTGGAGACGATGTTTGCTTACACCGCGTATCATTTAATTCTACATTGGAATCAATATACCTCTACGCTCTGCTCTCAGCCATTGACTAGCAACAGTTTCCCGACCGTCTTGACCGTCTTGGGAACCTTCCCGGCCATTCATGTGCTCTTGATCTTATCCCTTCCTTGTTTTTTCTATAAAAAGGCACCAACGCCTATCGGTCCTCCTCACTTCAAGTTGCTTCCTTCTTCTTTAGTAGATCTAGATCTAGCTATATGGTTCCTTCTTCTGATACAATAAAGCGAGTCACTTGCTTTCTTCTTCTCTAGATCTAGATCTAGCTATGGCGCAAAGAATAGATCTTGTAGGGCGCAAGCTTTTGCTTTTCTCTCTTCTTCCTCCTCCTCGATCTCTCAGTTGCTAGAAGAATTCTTGTGATAGGGGTGATTGGGTTGCTCATCCTCTAACACAGCTGCGAGAAGAATTCTTGTGACATACTCCATCCTAGTAGCCATGTCCGGGGTAGGTAGCCCAGAACCTCCTGGCATCAGGATGAACAATTTCATCATGTGTCCACTGATCATTGTTTTCAGGATGAACAATCCTTCATCCTTTGTCCAATGATCATTGCAAACAAAAGTGCAGGTTCAGAAAGCTTTGTGGTCTCATTTCAAGCCTAGCTATCAACAGATATGGAGCATATTCAATGACCACGTGCAACAAGATCGACGACCTGCGAGCAAGATCGACGACCTGCGAGCAAGATCGATGTGTGTGTGTTATTTTGCATATCTCGTCATGAAGATATGGCCGCATTGTAACCTTGTTCTAATGTATTAATGATGACTATAATCGGTGTGTGTGTCTGATTTTGCATATCTTGTCATGAAGATATGTCTGCATTGTAACCTTGTTCTGATGTATCAATGATGACTGTAATCTGTGTGTGTGATATTGCATCTCAAGAGACATGCTTTTGTGATTATCTCTGTGCAGTACAATGTTTTGTATAATTTACCTACTTACTTGCAAAGCTTGTGATTATCTCAACAGTTTGGCAAATCAACTTGTTTCTCTCAGGATTCCTGATCTAAGTTAGATCTGGATTTGACAAGTGAAATTATGTCAGATTGTTGGAGATGAACTCTTTTTTACATGGCATATCTTTTTAGAAGTTGGCAAAGCACAAGATTTGCCAAGTAAAATTTGGCAAACTCTTGTAGATGCTCTAATCTGTGTCTCTTTTGATGTAATCTGTTCGTGATTTCGCATATCTTCTTGCCCATAACAAAAGCGACGCTGGTTTGTTAGTCCTCGTCTCTTGCCCGTAACAAAGGCGACGCTGGTTCGTTAGTCCTCGTCTCTTGCCCGTAGCAATGGCGACACGGGTTCGTCAATCCTCGTCTCTTGCCCGTTACTGAACTGAAGTGGAATATAAACAGAGTATATATAGTATCTTTGGCAGAATATATTACAAGCAGGATTCAAATTCCACCACATCCCATATATTTCAAAAAGGATTGAAATTCCACCAATACATCGCATCCTTTATATTACAAAACGGATTCCATTTCCACCAATAGACACATCCTCCGGCATTACAAAAAGCAGCAGAAATCAGGCTTGCTTTTTCTTCCTTGATTTCTGTATATGGATTTTTTCACTATGGTCACTTCGCAAGTACGGTGTTTTGTTAGTTCTAAATAGTTGGGGCTTGTATGAAGTGTCAAAGGATGGAATTTCGTCAAACTGGTTGTATTCCTCCTCCTCAACAACAACATTTTCAATCCCCACAATTCCTCCTCCGTCTCATTTGTTCACTGACGCCGCGCTCCCGCTTCACTGCAGTTGAGTGCTCTCAGACTTCAATTATTAGGGTCTCAAACTAGTAACGGGCATAAAATGCTCATCGGTAATGGACTTTATAGCACGTTACCAATACAGAGTGATCAGTAACGGACTTAAACAGCCCGTTACCGATAGGGCATTGATCGATAGCGAACTTTCCAAGCCTGTTACCAATAGGTCTAACATTTGTAACGGGCTCTTTTAACATCCATTACAAAGAATTTATGTAACGGGCGTTTAAGAACCCCGTTACCAGAAGTCCACATTGATAACGGGCGTTGGGGAGGCCAACCCCGGGGTCGTCCTGGCGCGCTTATAGGTAACGGGCGCCAAACAACAACCGTTACAAATGTGGGTGGATGTAACGGGCGTTAAGGGCCTGTTACAAATGTTGCGCGACCTATTTGAGGTTTTCATGTAGTGACAAATCGTAAGGCTACGAGTTGTGTAGTTGTAAACTTATTCAAGTCGCATTACATCTCGATCGCTTTCGAGCGCCCAAGGACGACTGCAGCAATGCGTAGTCGACCTTAGAGAATCAAGATGATCGAGTCCGACTCCGGAGCCGTGGAGGTGTAAGAGTCGGAGAGCTCAGACCCCTCAAACCTCTAAGGGCAACCACTCGTTCACAGCCCCCGAGAACTCAAAAGGTTCGGGAGGCAACTTGGTGAGGTTTTATTTGTGAAATCATTTTTTGGACCAGAGTCAAGGTGGTCACCCGAATGCTTTTGAAAAGAGGTTAGACGAAGACCTCAGGACTTGGGTTGTGTTCGCAAGTCTTCGTGTCGTAGCTACGGAGGCGTAGGCACTAGGAACTTTGAAGAAACAGCAGTGCCTCATCCCACGCAGGCCGTCGCCTTTACTTCTCGCAAGATCGAGTTTCTGTCAAAAAAAATCTTTCGCTCGTGCGATTGGTCTCGACACGGTTGTCGGGATTTTTTGAAAAGATCGTAAAAAATGGGAAGAGGGCATTGTGCCCTGGGTAGCCCTCGAGCAGGAAGCATTTTTTGCACTGATGCAAGAGCGCTCATTGCTCAGCCCCAAACGATGTTGCAAACTTATAAACACAGTCATCGATAAGATTATGAACTCAAAGACATGTGAACAAGGCATGCAACATCTATTTATTGATGTACGAGGTTTAAACAGTTACTCGAGGATAAAACGGGCGCAGGTGCTCGACGTTCCATGCGTTGGAGATGACCCTCCCGTCCTCGTACTGGATCTTGTATGTCCCTAGTCGGAGCACCTCATGGATGATGAACGACCCCTCCCAAGGTGGTGAAAGCTTGTGCTTGTCCTTGCTGCCTTGAACTCGTGGGAGTACGAGGTCTCCGACGTGGAACTCGCGGGGGCGCACGTTGCGCTCATGGTAGCGCTGCAGGGCCTGCTGGTACTTGGCGCAGCACAGCAGTGCTACATCGCGCGCCTCATCGAGTTGGTCGATCACGTCCTCGAGCACGACTTGGTTGCCTTCCTCGGTGTTGGCGAGTACTCGCAGACTGTCGTAGTCGATGTCCGTGGGCAAGACCGCTTCGGAGCCGGTGGCACGACACGGTGTGGTACGTAGACTCCACAGCACGGATGGTAGCTCGGCCACCCATCTTGCTCAGAACTTCTCGAGCCACTTGAAGATTTGTTGCTTCAAGCCTAGTACGATCATGTCGTTCGCCCTCTTGACTTGCCCGTTTGTATTTGGGTGGGAAATAGTCGACCAGTCCACACGGATGATGTTGTCATCACAGAAGTTGAGGAATTTCTTCCCCATGAATTGGGTGCCGTTGTCGGTGATGATCGTGTTGGGTATGCCGAAGCGGTAAATGATGTCGGTGAAGAATGACACCGCCTCCTCGGAGCGAACATTGACGATAAGTCGCGCCTCGATCTGCTTGGAGAACTTGTCGACTGCCATGAGGAGGTGAGTGAAGCCCCCGGGCGCTTGTCGGAGCGGTCCCACCATGTCGAGGTGCCACACGGCTAAAGGCCACATGATGGGGATGGTCTGAAGCGCCTGCGCCGGGAGATGAGTTTGTCGGGCGTAAAACTGGCACCCTTCACAACGTTGTACGATGTCCTTGGAGTCTGCGACTGCTATGGGCCAGTAGAAACCTTGTCGGAAAGACTTTCCAACGAGTGTTCTCAGACCAGCATGATGACCACAGGTGCCGGCATGTATCTCTCGTAATAGCTCAGGACCCTAGTCTTCAAGGATGCATCGCATGAGTATGCCGGCAGCCCTCGCTTGTAGAGCTCACCGTCAATGAGGATGAACGCCTTTGCTCGTCGGGTGATGCATCGAGCCTCCGGCTGGTCGGAGGGGAGCTTTCCTTCGACTAACCACTCGAGGATTGGGAAACGCCAGTCGGGATCTTTAAGGTTCGGCTCGGGCGGCTGATCGACCACCATAACCTCGGGTTCCGCCTCCTCGGGTGGCTTCTCTCCCTCTGCTCGTACAGATGGTGTGTGTTGATCACTCGCAAAGACCCCGCGGGTTGTGACTGGACGCGGTCTTCGAGAGTACGTCGGCTACTTTGTTGTAGTCGCGTAGCACGTGATGAGGATCGAGGTTGTGGCACTTGTCTTCTAGATCGCGCATGGCTTGGCAGTACGCCGCCATCTTCAGGTCCATGCAGTTCTTGTCCTTCATGACATGGTCCACGACCAGCTCCGAGTCTCCCTGATCTCGAGGCGTTTGATTCTGAGCTCAACGGCGATTCGGAGGCCGTTGATTAGGCTTCGAACTCGATGGTGTTGTTCGATGTCGAGAAGTGTAGTCGTACCAAGTACTCCATGCACACTCCCAGAGGCGAGATGAAGACAAGGCCTACACCGGCTCCTTCCTTCATGACCAAGCCATCGAAATACATGGTCCACGTCTCGTGCTCAATCGACGCTGGGGAGTTTGAATATCTGTCCACTCATCCACGAAGTCTGCGAGTACTTGCGACCTAATAGCACTGCGTGGTGCATAAGTTATGTTCTGTCCCATCAGCTCGAGCACCAACTTGGTGATCCTTCCTTCAGCCTCGGGGTTCTGGATGACCTCCCCAAGTGGGTACTTGGACACCACCGTGATGGGCTGAGTGTCAAAGTAGTGTCAGAGCTTGTGCTTGGTCATCAAAATCGCATACACGAGCTTTTGCATCTCGGAGTAACACTTCTTGGAGTCGGAGAGTACCTCGCTGATGAAGTACACGAGTTGTTGAACTTTCTGCGGCCTACCGGGCTCTTCTCGCTCGACCACCAACACTGCACTGACCACCTGAGTGGTCGCTGAGATGTATAGGAGTATGGGTTCTTCAGGGGTCAGAGCTGTGAGGATTGGACTCTTGAGCATGTTCTTAAGAGAGTCGAGCGCATCTTGTGCTTCGGGGGTCCACGTGAAGTGGTCGGACTTCTTCATGAGTTTGTACAGCGGAAGACTGCGCTCCCCGAGTCGCACTATGAAGCGGCTTAGTGCTGCCAAGCAGCCCGTGACCCATTGTATGCCCTTTAAGTTCTTGATTGGCCTCATGTCCATGATGGCCGAAATTGTCTCGGGATTAGCCTCAATGCCGCATTCCGACACGACAAAGCCGAGGAGCATGCCCGTTGACGGTGAAAATCCGTCAACCTAGCCATGAGTTTACCTTCGGTGTTGGCATAAGTTTTATACCTTATCCATTGGTACTAACCCCCGTGGTATAACAAGTTCACTTTTGCATGTCGGATTAGGAGTTTAGTGTTTATGCAGGGTTTTAGCGTTGAAAGCAAGACTTCCGAGACAAGTTCATCAAGCACCTTGTGACAAGACCTTGAAGCCCCGTACAAGTCATGCAATGAAGCAAACTTGACTCCAAGAAGCCCAGGGACCTAACCCGAGAAGATGACAAACTCCGAGGACATAACCAGAAAAGTGCCGAATCTTGCGAGACAAGGAGCTACGTCCAACTCGGAGAGAAACTGACGACAAGGGCCTACATGCAGAAGGGGGAAGGATCTAGAAGACTCGGGAACCGACACCACGCGAAGGAGGCTGGGAACTGGGCCTGGATGGGCCTAGGCCGGTCGGCCCAGGCCAGCCGGCCCAGCTCAGTCCAAGGCCCATTTGCCCCCTCCTTTGACCTAGCCGCCATTCGGGCTATTTATAGCCCCGAGGTCGAGAGCCACGCATCAATCAACTCGTCATCGGCCGCCGAGGAGCAGAGAAGAGAGGAACACCATTCTGGAGAGGAGAGGGTCGAGCTAGTTGAGTAGGGTTGCCCTAGCCGACATGGGAACCTTGCAAGGAATACCACATCGGAGTTCCCAGAGCTAGAAGCAAGATCAAAGTAGGACCCCGGTTGTGATCTTGTTTATGTATCATTGTACTGGTTGAATTATCAAGTTGAATCCGATTTCTAGCGATCAAGTGTTTCTTCGATGATTTCGTTTTTCGATCGGCTTTGCTTATTCTAGATCTATTCTCGAGATAGATCACATAAAGTGTTCTTGTAGCCGCGGTGGCTAGAGGTACACACCGGATCTTCCGAAAGAACTCGACTTGTCCTTGGACTCGCCCTAGACTACCCACATGAATAGGAATACGTTGTGACAAAACGGGGGTTCCGAAAGGCGGGCGTTTTCGGAGTCGGACGGGAAACCACGATTTAAAGAGGCTTCTAATGAGATTCGATTTGCTACTTCTTCTTTGCTTGGAACTTCAACAAAAAGGCTTAACCCGATCTCACTAGATCAGTTTATCTACCCAATCTATCTTTGTTACCTCCGGTCTTTAGTAGATTAGATTAGTTTTGTGTTCCTTATCTAGATGCATTAGGGTTTCACCTTACTGAAGATTGAAGTTACTTGGCTTTACTAGATCATCTTTTGCGTCACACATTTGTTCCACGGATTCGATACCTTGGGTTCACCACTTGAGGGAAGAAGGTTCCCTTGACTACAACGGGAGACTTGTCCGCTTGCAAGTCTAAATGAACTTTGATACAACTATTAACCGTCAACAAGCCCCTTTTTCTGGCGCCGTTGCCGGGGAACAAGTGATCAAGATTTGATCTTTTATTGCTTTTTTGTGATTTTCAGTTTTCTTTTAGTTTTTCTTTTTGCATCTACTAAACTTTGATCATCCTCAAAATAAATCTAATCTAGTTTGTCTAACCCTAGTTTTCATAGATTTATTTTTACTTTCTAGTTTTTGCATATTTTGTTTATTGCTAACCCTAACAGGAGATGGATGGCTACCTCTCCAACAAACCCGATAATTTTGTGGATGATCCAGAAAAACTTTACAGGCTAAGGAGACATGAAGCACATCAAGCTAAAAAGCTGGATTTTGTAGATTAGAAGTCAGAAGACAAAGGATCGAAGGAATCTCCGAAGAATTCACCACCTCAAAGCCCTCGGGAGAATCGACTTCCACCTATGGGAGATCAACCACAAGAACGCAAGATTGGGGAGCTATGCACCCCGAACATCATCGACCTACCAATCTTGAATCTTGAGGAGATCGGAAGACCGTTCGAGATCAAGACCTCAACAATCCGCATGGTGCAACATTCACCCTTCACCGGTAAAGAGGATCCGAACCTTCACCTCCAAGCATTCATTCAACTATGTCAGACTTTTAACATGGATGGGGTGACTCAAGACCAAATGAGGGAAAGGCTTTTTCCGTTCTCACTACTCGAGAAGGCTTTGCAATGGTTCCACTCTCAACCGGCGGAGACGGTGCAAAATTGGAACACGTTTATGAAGGATTTCATGAAGGAATACTACTCGCCGGGTAAAACTCAAAGTTTGCGTAATAAGATTGCCACCTTTGCTCAATATCCTATGGAAACTATCTCGGAGGCATTCGAGCGCTTCAATGAGTACACTTGGGCGGTTCCACATCACAAGTTCCCGAAGGAAGACCTTGTGCAAAAGTTCTATAGAGGACTCACCATGGCGTCAAGGACGACCATCAATGCATCGATGGGAGGATCTATCATTGAGCTTACACTGACCGAAGCTTTCACTTTATTCAAGAAGGTCGCGGATAATGACACGTGGGCGTCATCCGAACGCTTACATTCGGTTCAACCAACGGGGAACGTCAAAGGAGTCTTGCAAGTGGAGAAGGAGAACATACTTGAAGGCAAGATTGATTCACTCATGAGGAGGTTGGAGAAGATGGAGATAGAAAAGAAAGAGGCTCAAGACTTGAAGGCTGCCGAAGCAAGATCCACATGCGAAGAATGCAGAGAGTATGGCCATGTCCACAAAGATTGTCCGGAGGAAGCCAAAGTGCTCGACTACATGAGGAAGGGAGAATTGCCGAACTTCCACTACGGGCAAGGTAGACCTCCATTTAATGCAAGCTCTTCCATTCCGAATTCGTTTCCGCTTCATATACAATTGAAGGAATTCATGGACGAGCAAGCTAAGATCAACAAGGACACCGTCACCAAGTTCAAAGCCATAGACAAGGTGTTGGAGAACATCGATAGCAAAGTGACGGAGGTCGGAAGCTCCAACCATCAAGTGCTCAACATGATGAAGATGCTCGAGACGCAAGTTGGACAACTCGTGGGGCGCCTCACTAATGATGAAGGGAAGCTTCTGGGACAACCTAAAGGTCCCGAATCGGTGAAGGCTATTCAAACACGTTCGGGAAAGGAGACCGAAGATCCGGAACGTTCCACAAGGGCAAGGAAGCCTAAACCATCCGCCGAGGTGGAGGAAATTGCTAAGGAGAAAGTTACGGGGATCGTCACCGAAGAGCCCGAGTTTGAGATGCTGGGAGAAGACACGAGGATACCACAACTCAAGCCACGCTACTTCCAAGGTAAACTTGACAATCACTTTGAGAAGTTTGTGGAGGTTGTGCGTAGACTTAGTATCAACATGCCATTATTGGATGCCCTACAAGTACCTACATATTCTCGTTACTTTAAAGACATACTTGCAAATAAATATGAGATAGCAACACTCGAGGTAGATCATGTCAAGATGTCCGAGGAGTGTAGTGCTGCTATTGCTAATGGGCTAGAGAAGCAAAAGGACCCCGGATGCCCTACAATTCCATGTTCTGTTGGTTCTTTCATGTTCGAGAAGGCGTTATGCGACCTTGGAGCAAGTGTGAGCATCATGCCAAGGGATGTGTTCGAGAAGCTACGCCTACCATTGGAGCCTACGAGTATGTGTTTGGAGTTGGGAGATAACTCCATTCGCTATCCCTTGGGCATCGCCGAAGATGTACCCGTGAAGGTCGGACACCACTTCATCCCCGTCGACTTCGTGGTGCTCGAGATGGGAGAGAGGGAGAAGCCGCCGCTCATCCTTGGGAGGCCTTTCCTCAAGACCGTGGGAGCTACTATTGATGTTGGCAAGGGGGAGATCATGTTAGATATTAACGGAGAAAGGAGTTCCTTCAAGTTCCGACCACGACTCGAGGCATGCAATATGATTGAAGTTAAAAATGTTCCACCTCAACGTTGCGTTGTTAAGGAAGAACCAAGGAAGAAGGAAGGGCTGAAGAAGAAGAAAGAGCCGAAGAAGAATAAGGACGAAAATGAAATCAAGGAAGATGTTGCATCCGTCAAGACAAAGGAAGAAAAGCCGCCTGTGAAGACCAAAAAAATGACTAAGCCGAGAGATAAGCTCGTGCCCAAGATGGTGCGGAAGTGGGTACCCAAGATTGCAACGCCCGCAAAGAGCGTTGATCCGAAGTAATCAAGTGAAGAAGTCTAGCTATGGACTATAAAAGAAGCGCTAGGCGGGAGGCAACCCGTTTCGTCAAGTCAAGAATAACCTACCAGGAGGACAACCCGATTCCAGGTTTTTCGAGTCTTTTTAAATAATTTAGTTTTGAATTTTATTACGCAAAGACATTAGACTTAGAAGTGGTTGAACAATATTAGAGACATAATTCTTGGTTGAATATTTTGCTTGATCATAAACCCTTTACATGAACCCTCCTATGTGTTTGTTTACTTCTTTTCGAGAAACCACAACCAAGTAAATTCAGAACCTAACTCAACCATTCATCCTAATTATGGTGTTGTGGTTGACTTATTTTTCATGCTAAAAACACACGAGTAGAGCCACGACTTATACATAAGTGTTATTTAATTTTCAGCACGTGGTAGGACTCGCGTGAACCTAGAAACTAAACTTTTGGTTGGTTTACAAATCAATATCCTTGGTTTCTCTAAGATTAGAATTTTTCTAAGCCTCATTTAATTTTATTTTATTCAAAATCTCTCTCATTTAACCAAAGTTTTCTCTCAACCAATGAAGGCAAATTATACCGGTGAGACCGATATCAACATAGTCGGAAAATAATTTCGACTTACATTTGTTTTTAATGGTTTATAAACTTCTCTAAATTTATGCTTGATCTTTCCCATAGCTCTGAAAATATTTTTAATTTTCGAAATTAGAGGAGTGTTTATCCTTAAACATACTTAGAGGGAGGCAATCTAGTTAAAGTTAATCATGCATGCACCATTGGATGCCCTTTCATCAACTTTCATCAAGACCACATGCAAAGGACAAGCATGGGTGAGCAGCAAGCATAACTTTGCAGGAAATTCATGGTGACATGTGAAGCAAGTGGAGCAAGGGAGCATGGACATGACTCAAACCATGAAGCATCAGGTGGAAGGACCAATAATGCAAGAAAAGGAGTGGACGAGAGTGTTTGGGCGGTGCAACTCGTGGAGCACGCGGGCAAGGAGGTCATGGAGGAGAAATCATCGTGTTGGAAGAAAGCCGAGGCAGGGAGGAGCATGCGGCACCCCAGGCCGGTCGGCCCAGGTCGGTCAGCCTCCCTTACAAAAGGAGCCCCCCGGCTCCCGTCTTCGGCAGGCAAGCATCCCTCTCCTTCCTCAGTTTGTGTGCTCAAGTTTTCGTGCCCAGAACCACTATAGACATAGCCGACCTTTCCAAGCTTGATAGCTCAAACAATACACACCTTTAATCCACTCGAATTCCACATCCCGAAATAATCTTTGAAGTACCTAGTCACCGGTTGAAACCCAAAATTTTAGTAGAGAGAAAGAGTGCTGCAATCATGTGGAAGAAAACCACAAGTCTCTTCACCAAAAAGAAGGGGTCATCGTCATCCAAGCCATCTTCGACGACATCTTCGAGGAGGCACTCGGTTTCCGAGTCTCCTCGGAGCATGGAGGAGGACACGGCACTGCCAAAGAGGAACGACACTCTCCTGCTCGGTGGCATGAGGGCAACAAGGAGCACGTCCATGAGGTTTACCGAACCTCAAGGGCGTACGGAAGAGCCGCCCGTCCCACCTCATCGATCGACCCGTTCATCCGTGCCACCTCCATACACTCCTCAGTATTCCACATATGGCTTCATCATATTGTCGGAGGAAGAGGAGAAGAAACTCTCTCGTCTTGAGAAGAGGCTTGTGGCAAATGTCGATTTCGACGATCAAGCACTCAACTATTTGGGTTTCGGCACGGACATATATTATATGTTGGGGCACCTTGGATGGGTGCAATTCTCCAACGGGGTGTCGGCAAACACCCACAAGGAGTTTGCCCTGGAAATCTTGATGACTATGGTGCCCATGCTTGATGAGGGGCTGTAAAGTTTATCATTCCGTTTGGAGGGAATCCAACAAGTGGTTCCCTACGAGTATGTTAGGGAGCTACTTGGGTTCCAAAAGGGAGCTCCGGAGAAAGTTGACGTGTCGGACGGCTTGTTAGATGGATTTTGGAATTTAATCTCCGGAGAATCCCACTAACAACGCAATTGCATCCGCAACCCCATTATCCGACTATTCCACTCTTGGATGTGCAAGAGGATTATGGGGAGGATGAGGGAAACGAAGGTGACCGACACAGAGTTGAATTGGCTCTACTCGGCTTTAATTGCCAAGAAGCCAATAGACCCCTCATACCTTATGATCAACCGATGGTGTTGCGAGGCAACATCGGGCTCGGGAGATATTGGTTCGGGGTGCTACCTCTCTATGTTGGCCATCTCCTTAAGGCCGGGGATTACATGAAATCCCGAACATCTTTTACGTGGGACCCCTCTCGGTTTTGAGTATTTGAGACAAGGAAAATATATTATTGGAGATGAGAGAGGAGGCTTTCATGTGGCCAAGGTGAACATACCCCTTCCGGACCCAAGTCTTAGGCTTTTCATTCAAGGGAAGGAAGATTGGTTGGAGGAGGGACTCCTTGTCCCGGCGAAGAAAAATAAAAGAGGAAGAATTGTAGAGGAGGGATCCTCCTCCACACAAGCGGGTGGTGCACAACCCAACTATGTGCCACCATTTGGCGGGATCCCTACTCCGCCAAGTTATTACGGAGGGCCACAAATGCAAGCATCGGGGGTGGTGCACCAGTGCCCCCACAAAATTATGTGGTGCCCAACGTAACCTTCGCGGAGTCCTACACACAATATCCCCAACCACAACAAAGCATGGCCATAATTGGAGGGTATGTTGCGAGAAACATGCAAAACGTCGCAGCCATCCAATCCAACACGGCTCAACTTGGTGATGGCAATGCGAATATTGCTTATGAGCTTGGGCGTCTTCACCTAGTGCTACCGGATCAATTCGTTGGAGGGCATGTCCAAACCTACTACGAGCAAGGGTACAACTACCAAGATCACCAATACGAACCACCGGCGGAAAATTAGGAAGAAGGAGGAACTTTAGTTTTCTTTTCTTTTCCCTTTTTCTGTAATTTTCATCTTGTGTTAACTTGTGTTTGCGTAGTATTTTCAGTTTTCATTTAAATTTCAGCAAGTGTGTTAGTTTATTTTCAGCATGTATTTCAGCTTGTTTTCATCATTAATAAAGACACCACCTTGTTTACACCATTGGAAAAGTTACAAAATTTGTGCCATGATGATATATGATTATAATTGCCGGTTTATTTATCGTTGTAATTGATTTATGCATGTTAAAGCTAGTGCTCTCTTGAAATATGAATCTGAATTTATCTAAATGCTAGCTTAATCTTTAGCGGAGGTTATGATTAAAATAAAGACCCATAGTGTTTTATGTGCTCTCAAGTTATAGATAGATTAAAGATGGTTTTTATGCCCAAAAATATCGCTAACCTTGTCATGAATATCACTTGTGTGTTGCTCAACCTATCCAGAGCCCTATATATATTTGAGTGCATAAACCTTAGTGTACAAGATTTATTTTTGAGTGAGTTATTGCAGGCCATGATTTCTGTAGCCCGAGACTAAGAAGCTGGTCATTTCGTTTTTTGCGTACCTATCTTTTTGCTAGCCTTTTATCCGTGCATTGTGTATCCCTGCATCGGAGATCTCACAAACCTCGCCGGATATCCACCCTTAAAAACAAATATCATCTTTTGTGATTACCTCCTTGACCACAACCTATCGTTGAGGATTGATCATCAATTCAAGGAAGATCGCAAGACGGTGCCAACATTGAAGAATTCAAGTATCTCTCCAAGGAAAAATACTTCCGGTACCTACCTTATTTATCACCTCTTTGCCCGAGGATGAGCAAACGTCTAAGCATGGGAGAGGAGGTAGGTACGATGCAATTTTAGAGTTCAAAGGGGAGCAAATAAAAAATTTTATGAGAAAGAAAAAGAAAAAGAAAAAAATAAGAAAAGAAAGAAAGAAAGAGAAATATGAGAAAAAGAAAAAAATATGAGTATGTGTAAAAATAAAAATAAAGTGAACTCCCCAGTTCTCTAAAGTGCATTTGGAATTTCAAGGCTTCATTAAAAGATCCATACTCATTTTCCAACCATGTGCAATCCGATAACGAGGACTTCCCTTGTACCTCGGGATCACTCTTTGCCATTTGCACATGTCCACCCATCTCAAGTGTGTGTATTTTTCTCTTTCCCCTCCTTGATATAACATTATTTTCCAATGACCTTTTCGACGAGTCTCGATAAGACCATGAGAAGCTTGTATTGTTTTGACAACATCTCATTTATAATATTTTGGTAGGACTAAACTTTCCCAAAAAGCTCCATATAAAGCCTACCACACTTATATATTATGAGAGGGAAAGGAGTAGATAAGATGAGAGTTCATGAGCAATATGCAAGATGATTTAAATTTGTGAACTTGGTTTAGCTCTTTTTCATCTAGTTCTTTATTTTCAAAATTTCTGAGATCTATTTAAATTTTGGGAGCATGTTAATACTTTTGGGATAAGCTTAATTAAGAATCTACCCTCCGTAGAGATGAAGGCTAGTACATTACGGAACTTTAACAAATTAAAATTTTGAGAGCATTAGGTTTTCTCATGTATGATCAAGTGCAAAGTTTAAACATTGATGGGCAACGGTGATATCCATCGAAGGCTTACTTGAGGACGAGCAAGGTTTAATCATGGGGGAGATGTTGACGGTGAAAATCCGTCAACCTAGCCATGAGTTTACCTTCGGTGTTGGCATAAGTTTTATACCTTATCCATTGGTACTAACCCCCGTGGTATAACAAGTTCACTTGTGCATGACGGATTTTGAGTTTAGTGTTTATGCAGGGTTTTAGCGTGGAAAGCAAGACTTCCGGGATAAGTTCATCAAGCACCTTGTGACAAGACATTGAAAGCCTCGTACAAGTCATGCAATGAAGCAAACTTGACTCCAAGAAGCCCAGGGACCTAACCCGAGAAGATGACAAACTCTGAGGACCTCACCAGAAAAGTGCTGAATCTTGCGGGACACAGAGCTACGTCCAACTCGGAGAGAAACTGACGACAAAGGCCTACATGCAGAACGGGGAATGATCTAGAAGACTCGGGAACCGACGCCACGCGAAGGAGGCCGGGAAATGGGCCTGGATGGGCCCAGGCTGGTCGGCCCTGAGGAACCAAGTTGAGAAGTACCTTGGTCCGTGTGTGATGAGTGATTGACCGGATGGTTTGAAGCTTTGTGTGTGTAGTGTTGAGTTGTGTTGTGTGTGTTTTATTTTGAGTATTTACCTTATTATTTATGTGGTGTGTTGTCAATGCACTCGTGAGGAGTGGTTGACAATGTTGTATGGACTGACTTTTGGCCTAGTATTGCAGGTGTTGGTTGCGGCTTGGTTTGCATTGGTGCAGGTGAAAATAGGAGCGAAAGGTCTTAGCCTTGCGGGGCCTCAGAGGAGTGGAGAGACAAGTAGGCTTGGTTCGAGGGACCCGGTGGCCGACGGGATCAAGTGCGAGCTGCCCGCATGGTGCAAGAAGAGCAAGACGAAGTTGTGGACATGGAGCTGGTGCATCGGTGGTGGCCAAGTCAAGGAATGAGGCAAGACTGAGTAGACCGTCCGGGCGCCGGAGGTGAAAGGCTTGGCGGGCTCGACGCTTGGCGTGGTGAGGCCAGGCCGTGTACGCGGGGTTTGGTGGTTTGGCCACAAAACCATCGGATGAGGGTTTCTCGGTTTGGGCCTCAAAACCGAGCCCGAGGGCCTGGCGTGACGGAGACGGTATCCGGGTGCATCGGGAAGGTTCGAGGCGGGCGACACGCGACATGATCTAGGTCCTTGCGTCGGGAGGACGTGAAGGCCTGATGGATGTGCGGGCGTCCGATGGTGAACTTCATGTGTTTACCAAAATACCCCTGTGAGGGCTTGTGTTGTACTCCTAGTGTAGGGGCACTTCGGTCTTTTCCGGAGGGCCTATATATAGGAGGAGGGGGCTGAATTTTCAGCCAACTCTTAGGCTAGCAGGCTGTGGTACTCTTTCATTTTGGAGTGCTTTGGGAGAGAGGGAGAGAGGTGAGAGTGGCTCTTTGATTGGAGCTTTTTGCCATCTTAGATTTGGATTCTAGGAGTGGCTTGTAATTGATTGGACAAGATATTCATAGTGATTTCATCCTCTAAATCCTGTGCCAATCTTTCTATTCCCGAGTTTCTTTTATTGATTTTTCGGGGCTCTTTTTGTGCTATTTTCGTGCTTGGCTCGATTCGTCGTTTCTAGGACGTTTGGCTCCGGATTTCTTTGAGGGGATCATGGATGGATGCCTTGCGCACCTTTGGTGATGATCTTGACCCCTCAAACGTTGGGAATCGGGCTCGATTAGGTGAGGATTGGATGAACTCGGGTTTGTGCTTTGAGTGCACGAGATTTGCGATTCCGGTTGATTGGATTGGTTTAGGGTTCCAAGATTTTGGGCATAGCTTCACGTAGTGACGCTTCTCATCTACCCAAATTTTGGGGTCAATCCGTCCAACGGTTTAGGAGATCCATCGATTGGAAGTTTGAGGTTGTTTCTCGTGTTCCTCGGCTGTGCTGATTCGCACCTGGTGGACCGTCCACGAGGTCACCGCGGACCGTCCGCGAGGTCACTGTGGACCGTCCGCGAGGTGCCTGACAGCCCAACTGTTCTTCGTGTTCATGCGGGTTCTTGAGCGCCTCTCTTTCGATCCTTTTTGTCGGTGGGTTTTTGGTGCATGAAGTTTGCGAACGGTCCGTACTACAGTGTCGGACGATCCGTGACAAGGCGGACGGTCCGCGGGTCCATCAGGGACGGTCCCTTTTTCTCGGTGCAGTACTGGAGGTTCGGGTAGCATTTTCGGACGGTCCGTGCCCTCCTCGCGGACAGTCCGCACCCTCCTCACGGACAGTCCGCCCGGACACTGCGGACGGTCCGCCTGGTGCTTTCCAGATTGCCTAAGCCTTTTGCTTTTTGAGTTGTGCTTCCGTGTTGGATTGAGTTGGGGTTTGTTCCTAGGGTTGGTAGGTCCGTTGTGACTACGTGACCTTGGCAAACTCGTGTGGGAATCCGTAGTTGTGAATTTGGGGTATAGGCCGAATTCAACCAAAGGGAAGAATTTTTATCGGCTCCCATTCACTCCCCCCTCTCTGGTCGCCCGAATCGGTCCTTCAATTGGTATCAAAGCCGGTTGTGGATTCTTGTGGCTCTAACAAGTCTTGAATCGATAGGGTGACTCGAGGAAAGAGGTGCTTTTGCTTGCGACCTTGGTTTGCGTGTGTTGAGTCCGGCGATTTGGAGTTGTGCCCATGGAAAACCATAACTTGAGATACCTTCAGTAAAACGGGCATAACTGTTCGCCCGGTGCTCCGTTTTGGCTCAAATTTTTACAGCGGTATCGTGACTCCATTTATAGGTGATCCAAAATATCTATAGATCATTTTGGGGTCTTCAAAAATTCAGAAAAAATCAAGAAGATAATTGAAAAATCCTTATTTACGTCTCTTGCGGCTTTGTCTTGTTTCTTCTGGATTTTCTCTAGGCTTTATTTCACCTTATTTTGAGCTGAAATTTTTTGTGCCTCTATCTTTGGTGCTCCTTGTTCAGTGGTAAAATTGTGGGAAAAAGATAAGATCCTTTGCTATTGAACTCGTGAGTACTTGTTGGAGAATTGAGGCATTTTGAGTGTTTTCTTTGCATCGTTGCTTGTTCCCCGAGTTTGCTTTCGGCTAATCCTGTCGGTGTTTTAGACCGGCAAACCTACCAAGGGGGTACCCGAGGTAGTAGATTGTGCGGTGGGGATCGTGATCGGGAGACCGGGAAATCGAAGGTACGTGCGAGGACACGGAACACAAGATTTATACAGGTTCGGGCCACCAAGGTGGCGAACCCTACGTCCTGTTTGGGGGATCAAGTATGGCACCCTGCGCTTGGTGTTGGGTTGTCCACGGAGGGATTGGGATGTGCGGCTAGGTACCTGGCCCTCCTTTATATAGTCCAGTTGGCGGGTTCGTAGTCGGTTACAAGGTAGGAGTCCTGGTAGGATTACACGGAACGAGTCCTAGTAGAAGTACATGGGAATTCTAATAGGAGTCTGTCTTCTTCCTTCCTTGCATGAGTACCTGGGGTGTATGCCCGACAAGCCCCCGAGCACGTTGGAGTCGAGAGTAGTAGTTCGAGTAGTCTTGAAGTCTCTTCGAGTAGTCCTTGAGCGTCCTTGAGTACTGCTTGGAGAAGTCTTCAATAGTACTTGAACTGTCGCGAGGCTGGAAGGTGGTCCAGCTCATCAGTCTTGAAGTCGAGATTATATGGAAGTGCAATTGCAAAATTGCACTCCATATGGAGTAGCCCCCGAGCCTTAGGTTGAGTTGCGAACTCTAGCTGAGGGTCAATCTTGATTCTGAATCTTCCGTCTTGAAAAATTCGAAAGATGGGTGTAGCATAGCAGCCCCCGAGCCTTGAAATGATTAGGTAATCAATCCAAGGGTCTTCAGAGTTCGCGAAAGCCATCATTTGAGTACTCTTGTAGCGTGTAGCCCCCGAGATAAGAGAGCTATATGAGCCACGTCGAGTAGTGATTGGTGAGGAGCCCCCGAGCTTGAGAGCGAGCGAAGCATGCTGAAGTTATCTTCGAGTAGTATGTGAAATGCAGCCCCCGAGCTGGAGAGATTCCATGTAGCAGTTTGGCGTCGAGCCATGGAGCTTAAGAAGTAGTCGTGCTGTCAGAGCGGACTTTAGAATGCGACTTAAAAACCGAAGTCGACTTTGTGCCGCGCGGAGCGGACTTTGAGATGCGACTTGAAATCCGAAGTCGACTTTGTGCCGCGCGGAGCGGACTTTGAGATGCGACTTGAAAACCGAAGTCGACTTTGTGCCGCGCGGAGCGGACTTTGATATGCGACTTTAGAAGTCGACTTTAGGATGCCGCGCGGAGCAGACTTTGAGATGCGACTGAAGAAGTCGACTTTGTGCCACGCGGGGTGGACTTCAGATGCAAAAAACGAAAAGCACTTTCTGGAAAGCCAAAGCGAATAAAAAACTAGAGAAAACGAGTAGTTTTGCCGCCGGGGCGGGCACAAGATTGCGACCGGAGTCGGCTTGTGCCACCAGAGTGGGCTTGGATGTGACCGTTAGCATCGACTTGTGCCACCGGAGTGGGCTTAAGTACCTGAGCCATAGATTTCAGACCCAAGGTACAGTTGCCGCCAGAGCGGGCTTGTTCCGCCAGAGCGGGCTTAAGTACCTAAGCCATGGATTTTAGACCCAAGGTACGATTGCCGCCGGAGCGGGCTTGAGTACCTGAGCCATGGATTTCAGACCCAAGGTACAATTGCCACCGCAGCGGGCTTGTGGGTGCGACCGGAGTCGGCTTGCGTACCTAGGCCATGGATTTCAGACCCAAGGTACGAGTGCCACCGTAGTGGACTTGAAGGTGCGACCGAAGTCGACTTGCGTACCTTGGCCATGGATTTCAGACCCGAGGTACGGAGCGCGAGTACTTAGGGTACTTGGACCCATGGTACAGAGCATGAAGACCACGTGCAGCTAGGTTCCATCATCGCCAGGACCCGAGGGCCGCTTACAGCTAGGTTCCATCGAAGCTTACACACGTAGTATGCCATCGAAGTAGGCGAAGATGCGACCGGAGTCGACTTTAAGTTGCCGCACGGAGCGGACTTTAGAATGCGACTTTAGAAGTCGACTTTAGATTGCCGCGCATAGCGGACTTTAGAAGCTGCCTCCTAGGGATAGCCCCCGAGTTGATGAAGTAGACTCGTGGCGACTTGATTGATATGCCCCAAGAGTAGTCAGCAAAGTGTAGCTCCCGTGAAAACCCGCCGAGAAGCATACACAAATGAGTAGTCGGCAAGTAGTCCTACATGATGAGGAGAACAAGCCAAGAGAACAGTAACCATTTAAATAAATGACTTAGCTGTTGCCGCCAGTGCGGACTTGTAGATGGAGCAGTGGCGGTCGGCGATGGAGCCGCGACGGTTGTTGTTGAAGTTGACTAGTCAGAGTTGATTCCGACCAGTTGTTGGGGGCGTGACTGCCGTTCTCGACTAGTTTGGAAAACTAGTCGAGATGAATGGTCGACGCGATGCGACCGGAAGACGACGTCGTGGCGGCGCGCGGCATACTCGAAGTAGAGCCAGTGTGGCCGCGAGACAAGTAGTCACGACGCACGGTGTGGATGAAGTAGAGCCAGCGTGGCCGCAAGACGAAGTCGCGGCGCACGGAGTAGTCGACGACGAGCCTGGGCGAGGCAGAGTAGTCGACGACGAGTGGCGCAACGAGCCGCGTGACGAGCCGCGCGACGTGCCGATGCACCCGGACGCGCGGCGTAGGCGAAGTAGTCGAATACGAGCCTGCACGAGGCGAAGTAGTCGACGACGAGCGGCACGAGGAGCCGCGTGACGAGCCGCGCGACGTGCCGAGGCACCCCGAACGCGCGGCGTAGGAGAAGTAGTCGACGACGAGCCCGGAGTAGTCGACGACGAGCGGCGCGAGGAGCCGCGTGACGAGGCCGCGCGACGTGCCGAGGCACCCCGGGACGCGCGGCGGAGGCGAAAGTAGTCGACGACGACGAGCTCGCGCGAGGCGGAGTAGTCGACGACGAGCGGCGCGAGGAGCCGCGTGACGAGCCGCGCGACGTGCCGAGGCACGCGGGACGCGCGGCGTAGGCGAAGTAGTCGACGACGAGCCCGGAGTAGTCGACGACGAGCGCGCGAGGAGCCGCGTGACGAGCCGCGCGACGTGCCGAGGCACCCGGATGCGCGGTGTAGGGAGAAGTAGTCGACGACGAGCCCGAGTAGTCGACGACGAGCGGCGTGAGAAGCCGCGTGACGAGCCGCGCGACGTGCCGAGGCACCCCGGGACGCGCGGCGTAGGCAAAGTAGTCGACGACGACGAGCTCGCGCGAGGCGGAGTAGTCGACGACGAGCGGCGCGAGGAGCCGCGTGACGAACCGCGCGACGTGCCGAGGCACGCGGACGCGCGGAGTAGGCGAAGTAGTCGACGACGAGTGGCGCGAGGAGCCGCGTGACGAGCCGCGCGACGTGCCGAGGCACGCGGACGCGCGGCGTAGGCGAAGTAGTCGACGACGAGCCCCGAGTAGTCGACGACGAGCGGCGCGAGGAGCCGCGTGACGAGCCGCACGACGTGCCGAGGCACGCGGACGTGCGGTGTAGGCGAAGTAGTCGACGACGAGCCCGGTGTAGTCGACGACGAGCGGCACGAGGAGCCGCGTCATGAGCCGCGCGACGTGCCGAGGCACGCGGACGCGCGGCGTAGGCGAAGTAGTCGACGACGAGCCCGGAGTAGTCGACGACGAGCGCGCGAGGAGCCGCTTGACGAGCCGCGCGACGTGCCGAGGCACCCCGGCGCGCGGCGGAGGCAAACTAGTCGACGGCGACGAGCCTGCGCGAGGCGGAGTAGTCGACGACGAGCGGCGCGAGGAGCCGCGTGACGAGCCGCGTGTAACACCCTAGGTGTTTATTAAAGATAAATACCCCAATTAGTTGTGTTAATCATGTTTAATTGTCTCATAAACATGTTTGACATGATCTTGCACACATTTGCACAGAAGACCTTGGTCAAAATCCCCAAATCGTGGTCAAAACCCTAGATCTCAAAAAGGCTGATTCGGTTTTCTTGCGCGTTCTCCAAATTTCGCTATATAAGTTCAAAATCGGCCAATACGAAAGTTGTTCGTTATTTCCGGGAACACATTTTTCGTAATTGGCGGACATTCCAATTTTGAGTGCAAATTGGCCAAAAATCGAGTTGACTGCGCTGTGAACAGTAACTCGACCCGTGGAAAAA
The DNA here is from genome assembly GCA_947561735.1 of Cenchrus americanus. Classification (NCBI taxonomy): domain Eukaryota; kingdom Viridiplantae; phylum Streptophyta; class Magnoliopsida; order Poales; family Poaceae; genus Cenchrus; species Cenchrus americanus. Next base: position 183,916,440 of record OX387245.1, read on the forward strand.
CTGCAACTTCGGCCGACGTTCCCGGACAAACCGTTGATCAAAACATATGTCGCCCTTTGTAAAGTCGAAGCTGGATATGTGGTCTACAACTTTTATATTGGGAGATTTTGCAGTTTAGTTCAACTTTTTATTGTTTGAACTGATCAAAGACCCTTTCATCGAATGGCTTGGCGCGCCGGAACGCCAGAGCGCGTTCGCGCTGCCGCCCTGCCCCGGCTTGTGCGCCCAGTCCACGGACTCGTTCGTACACGTCGCAGCAGTGGGTCCCCATGCTAGTACTACACCCACACGCTACAGCCATGTGGACCCGCGCCCCTCCGAGTTGCCCAGGTGGCCGCCGCGCCGCCGCCCGCGTCGCCCCGGCGGACACGCGCCCGCTTGCGCACCCTCGCGATGCCACCGTCCGGCGTTGGCCGCGCCGGCCTAGTCTCGAGGGTGAAGTGGACGTCCTCCGTAGCCCCACCCATCCGTTCCCCTCGATGGCAGACGAAAACGAGCAGAGCCGGTCTTGCCCTATCCGCTTCTGCCGGACGCCATTGGAGCGTGCAAGGCGAGGTCCACCACAGCCCCTTTCCAACGCCGTCTAAGCTCCCTTCCGCCACCTCTAACCTCCACTAAACCTCCTCAAGCCGCCAGACAGTCTCCACTACCGACTACCTCGCCACAGACGGAGCAACCGTGGTTGCAGATCCACGGCGCCGCTAAGGATCGCCGCCCGCACCTCCTCCGACCTTTCCAACCATCAAAATCGAACTCTAGGTGAGCAAGGACCACTACCCCGACCTTTCCCGGCCAAGCCCGGCCTTCCCCTCGCCGGAATCCGGCCATCTCCGCTGCTGGTCGCGCCAAGGACTACATTGCAGAGGTCAAGTTTTTTTCAGGGTCTTAGATGCAAGAACTAGGGACCTGTTCGTAAGTACTATCTAGATCCAAAACACAGGAATTTGTAAAATACATTAAAAATTGTAGAAAAATCAGAAAAATGCAAATCCAATTTTGTTGAGTTCCTGGTGAAGAAACCTATCTTTTATAGAAAGCATGTATAGGGTTTTTCTGTACAGTTTTTGAATTAAAAATTCAAACTCAGTTTGGAGTGTTTTTAGTGTGATTTAAAATATACACATGATATGGATTTTATTTTTGGATATGTTACTCTTTATGGCATGCCTAGATCTGTGACAAAAGTTTGCATGATTTTGATAGGTATATTTTCAGTTATGATTTATTTAAGCTTTATGCTAGATTAAGTTTGATGCTTTTTATAACCCCTTTAATGAACTTTTCTGTAACCACCTGTGCACCCTAGGACCTTTCCTTGATGATTAGTACCTCTGGTAGGATGGATGTGATTTTAGGGAATTGTTTAATAGGTGTTTTGGATTTAATCTTGTGTAGGAGCTTAAATTCAAAATCTGAAAAATAATTTGAATCTGCAATTATGCTTTGGTCAGAAACTCATTTTTGACATACATGACCTGTAGGAGAAAGTTGATATCAAAAAGTGTATTAAATCTTTTTATATGAATTAATGGTGATTTACTAGGCTGAAATTTGTCTTTTTTGTTTAAATTAATTTATAAATGATCTTAAGCCAAATTTTGGTTTGAGAGCTTCAATTAAGCATATGTTGCTGTGTGCAAAAGATTAGACTCTTTTGAAGTGTTTTTTATTTAATTTGGTTTGATGGTTGAAAGGCTTGTTTTGAATAATTAAAGAAAGAAATGGAAATTAAAAGTGCTAAATTGTGAAATCATGTTTGTTTCTGTTTTTATCAATTTAAAAACACCCCCTTGCTGTTTGGTGAAGTTAAGTAACTTAAATTGCTTAGATGTGCACACAATCACCATCAAAGTAATGTTTTGTTTATTATCACACACCCTAATAATTTCTGTGAGAAAATAATAATGTTTGGATGAATGTGTCCAACAAGAGTTGGTTTTGTGGTAATTCTCCCACCTTCACCATAATCTAATGCATGTGCATGTAAACGTGTAGATCTTCCCGACGGGACGTACACGCTCACCCAGGAGGAGGAGGGAGCAGTTAGTGGAGAGTTGAATCAAGCTAGTGTGCAGCAAGATCTGGACCAAAGTCCAGAAGAGCCCAAGGCTAGTGTTAGTTTTGAGTCTGAGGAAGGCAAGCACCGATTTCATCTAACCCATTTTATAAATAAAAATCATGTCCTTTACTTTTCAGCACTTTATGCTTTACTTGTGCATTTAAGTTTCAGGAGTTGTTTTGAAACCTATTGCATGATCCTTACGACTCCTATGCTCTTATACTAGTATGTTAGGAACGCTAGTGCCATGCTTTAAGGACACGGTACAAGTCGAGTAATGACTCATTGCTCGCGAGATATAGGTTATCCTTGTTGGAATCATAAGTTGGATAAATGGACTCGCTCATGTGGTAAGAGCAATGGGTTCGGTCTCGACCGAGTAGCATGGTGCTGGTCCTAAGCTATTGAACGTACCAAGTGCTTGTCGAGAATGGGACCGGTAAGCCTAGTACCTCCTGAACCGGGGCGGGATCTTTCTAGCTACCCGCTTGGGATGTGTCTCCGGGCTAGCTACCCGTGGTATAGTGTGTGAGTCCGGACTGGTCGGGTTAGACCCTCCGGATAACCGTGTACCAGAGTTTGTAGCGTCTGATCCTAAACTGTGGGATGTTGGGAACCGCCTAGTTGGGGTAGACACTGCACTTGGTCTACCTTCTTCCGTGCATCTTGGGTTTACCTTGCAAGGATATAAATCGATCGATCGTCGGTCACTCGCCGTTATCTGAGTCGGCTTGACCACTGGCTACCCCATGTTTATTTATGGAACATTTTGGATTAATATTGCTACTTGTTTAATATTGTTTGCACAACATGCTTGTTTAGTACAGGTGCTCACCTAGACTGATTAACATACTAGAATATGAGCTAAAACTTGAAAATAAGGATCCACTCTTAGTCGCTTTTGGCAAAACAAACCCAGCAGCCAAAAAGCCTGGCATGTCTAGTTGTATTTTCTTTTATCGGGTAAGTCTTGCTGAGTATTAGTACTCAGCCTTGCTTAATTTGTGGTTTTCAGGTAATCCCATCTGGCCTGGTTCTATCCCAGATTGTTGGGACCGAATGGGAGAACGATGAGGAGGAGTGATATGCATGGATGGCCTCCCGTGTGTATCATGCGCTAGTTTTATTTCCGCTGTTTAAACTCTGAATCACTTTTACTTTTATGTACGTAAAACCTGGTTTGTAATAATGTTGAACTTGTGAACCTTTAATGTAATGTTGTACTCTGGTCCCGCCTTCGTGTGGGCTTAGCGCATATCAGCGATCCTGTTGTATGTGATTTACCGGGCTTTACCCGGCGGAAGCGACTTAATAATTCTTTATTATTGCTTAATGGCCATGTGGACCGGCTTAGGCGATAATACGGAATTATTTTGGGCGGTTCTGTCACAGCTGGTATCAGAGCGATGATATGCACCAGAGTAATTAAAAATACCTTAACAAACTTGTTTTTGGAATAAAAGTTGCCAAGATTAATAATCTTGCTAAAAGAGTAGGACGTTAAGGTTTAATCTAGTCCGAGAGGCCCTAGAGGGAATTTGGGGTTCTTTCAGGTGGCTAGTATTCTATGGTGTATTTAGTCTAACTTCCAGCACATTTATTTATGTCAAAACTTACTTTCATGCACAACCATACTAGTTCATCACGTTTTGCCATACGCGGTGGTACCACAGGGAAGTCCTGTGAGGGACTAGTGAGACCTATTCCAATGGGTGTCACGTCGCGTCTGAGTCTCGTCACGTTTTGCCATACGTGATGGTACCACGGGAAAGTCCGTGAGGGATGAGTGAGGCCTATTCCAATGGGCACTCATGTCGAGCCAGAGTCTTATAGGACGCTGTCCATGCAGCGGCTTTACACATGGATACCGTTTTTATAAGTGAACGGTAATGAATGTGGACGCTTTTGTGAGTGCTGGCACAAAAGGTCTTGAATATCTGTGATTTTCTGCAGTACACTAACCACGGTTGTTAGGCACGGTAATTAAGAAACGAATAGCTTTCGACTGGTTATTATAGGGAGAGACGTTTATATATGCCCTGCCACCGGCGCTAACTTCGTTTTTAAGCTTAAAAGCTTTGTGAGGAAGCTTAGAACGCTTTTTGCATCATGTAAAAGCTATTAAACAAGAAGATGAACTTAAATCATGTGTCATTTGGTCTTTAGTTAAATTGTGTTTCTTAAGGACCAATCATGCTAGTTTGATGCTTTGATGTGGTGATTAAGCGAAAATTGGACTAGCTGCTGTCCAAATCTTCCTAAGGATTATCTAGAAAATTTCCGGCTAGGTGCTCTTTAGGGAAATTGTTCATCACCTAGTTAAGTTTGCTCCCTGAATTTCTCATGATTTTAGGATGTTTAAAACTGAAGTTAGGATTTAAATGGCTAGCCTACGTCTTGCTGAATTGCTGTCAAAATTCTGAGTTAGGCAGAAAACTCGAATCTTTACTTATAGTTCCAAACAGAATTTGACCTGAGAATCTACAGCAAAAATGTTCATTATCTAGCATAGCTCGTGCTGTGAAAATGTCATGGTAATTGGGTACTCATGTATTGAGTTATGGTCTTTTTAATGAAGCTCTGCCCTGCTGAATTTCTTGGCAACAGCACTCTGAAAATGGACCTTTTGCACCCTTTTCCAATCTGATTTGATTCAACCTTTGAATACCAAAAATGCTCCTTAGGTATCTATATACCTCTTGTAGAAATATCAAGGTCACTAGATTTTTAGTTTGGGAGTTATGCCCAAAACTTTAGGTCTCTGTCCTGCTGAATTTCAGAACTAGTGATCTCTGAAATTCAAATTTTTAGGTCATCTTCCTTTAGGGTATAGAGAAAACCTTGAATACCAAAATGGTTCATAATTTTGTGATGGAAATGCTCACAAAATTTCAGCACCTATGCATGTGTATATGGAAAGATATCGAATTTTTAATAAGCCCCTGTTTGCTGTAAAAACTGCTAGACAGAGCTTTGGTAACGAACCTTTCGACCCCGGTAAAAGTTGAATCTGTCCTGGAGTTGAATACCAAAGTTTAAGCTTATGAAATTCTACACATGCTGACCAAAATTCATAATTTTTCGACGCTTGAGCTGAGAGATATGGAATTTTTAGTGACCATCGGCCTGCTGTCCAACAACCCTGACAGCAAAGCGATATCTGAATTTTCGGGTATGATAGCCTCAGTTTTATCCTTAAGTTGAATACCAATATTGGAAGGCACGAGATTTGTACATCCCCTGCCTAAAGATGATGATATTTAGGTGGTGGAAGAATGCTACGTATGTTTTGAAGTTTCTATCCACATATGAACACAATCAGTGCGAGATCCATCTATCTCCATCTTCTTTTAGGATGGCTTCTAAGAGAAGCATACTCATATCCTTGCCGAGTCGAATGGAACCCCGTTGTACTCTCCTAATTGCTTATACGCCTTTTATTCAATTTAGAGGCGATCCACCAACTTCCTATGTCTATGTAAAGGTGATCACTCCACTTTCCTTGCATCGATACTCCTACATTGATCACTATCAATTCTCAGCCCTCCTTATGCTTGCTCACAACTAAATAAAAGAGAACATGGTACAAGGCATGAAAAATCTGTTGGTAAGCACATGGGTATCATCACCGCATGCATATCTTGCAACCTTAATAACATAAATCATGAGCATGGGAAATGCATTGCACAACATGTGCATTTGGGTCATTGGATGGACTAACATGCATATGTCCTGACGGTTTTCCATCTTTCTACTCTATCGCCCTTTTTCTAGTGATGTTGTTGTTCCATAAACGAAGGTGCCGCGACGAAACCTAGGGTATCATGTGTGCTGCAGCCATGTGATTACCACTAGGAGCGCGCTAGGTATCTTGGTTTTTGAGAATGCGACTCACCGCACCTATTACCTCTCAACTCTATGTTTATCCTCTCTACCTTGACTAACCTCATGGGTGAAGCAAGTCATGCTAACATTGCATCATGAGCATCATATCTCATGAGCATATGCATCAACGCATTTCATCAACATGTGCATCAGCATGTGTGCACTACATCATGCACGCATCATGTGCATCACTCATTATGCATCATTACATAAGCACCATAAGTTCATGTGCATAAGCATCACATGCTCATGTGCATATACATCATACTATATGCACCTCATCATAAGAAGCATTATGAGCACCATCCCATTGTTGCACGAGTCATTTCCCATATGCATAAGCATTGTCACCCCATGACTCATCAAGTGCATGAGTTTCAGCTCAAAATCATTACACCCTGGTGTGGTGCATAAAGTAATTAAAATACTTCAGTAAGGAATAACCTTGAGCAAGAGTAAAATTCCTAGCTCCCAGCACAACATTCTCCAAAGTCTTGTTCTTGCCACTTGACAATTTATACAGCCAAAGACAATCCCAGAGTTGAAATCCTTGTAGCTCTTTTAAAAGTAAAGTTCTAAAATCTTAGTAAATGAGCTTTACAACATGATTGTTTAACAGACTTCGTCTTCAGAAACATCTCTATGGAACCTTTCGATTGGTCTCTTTCTTTCCAAAATCTCAGAGTTTGCTTAATACCTAATCCAGTCAGCCGAGTTAAATCGAAAAAGGATGAGCAAAGTTTTTCATAAGCATTCAAGGTTCTTTATAAGTCAAGACATGAAGAGTTTTCTATCGATCAGTGATCCATGCTCCTATTACGCATTTCTTCCAAATTGAAGGAATCAAGGTTTAAGCAAGCAATAGATAGACAAAAATCCTTCGTTAATTTCTCCTCGATAAATCTCATTCCTAGGTGGTGGATACCCAATCTCTTATCGTTTACCTCAAATTCACGATCCTTTCTGTCGAGTCATTTGACCCCATCATCTTTAGCGCCATGTCTGCATTGCCCAAAGACTACTGCCACCTTCTTACTGCAGCAGCTGAACGCCGCTTCTGCACATGCCACCATGGCTGCAGTCACGTCGCCAAGGCATCTCGATGCTAGCCACTACTGTGCCACGCGCCAATACCACCGCATCGATCAACCGACCCCTCCTCCAAGTGGCCTTGAGCACCATCGCCACTGCGCCACGGTGACGGCCCATAAAAAGGAAGTTTTCCCCCTCGCCAACCATCCACCACGGAGCCTTGTCTCCATTTGAGTTTGACCTTTCCATGGCTCTCCCTCCCTTCGGCTGCTCTTAGCCTGCAAGCCATGTATGCCTTTCCTCACCGAGCAAGCTTTCCCTCGTCTCCTCGGTGTCCCAAAGAAGAAGTTTAGAAGAAGACCACAAGAAGAATCCCACCTGATGTCGCCAAACCTGACTCATTTTCTGGAGATGTTTAATTCCATCTGCTGGACTCTAGTAGGACTGTACGTCTGCTTTGTGTTCCAGTTCTTGATGGTTTTAGCTTTTTATGTGTACATTCATCACCGCTCCAGCACGAACGACATTGATATCCTCATCAATCCTGCTATATCCCCTAGAAACTTCCCTCTAATCTTGTTGTCAAATCTCGAGATGAGATTTCTTTTAAGGGGGGTAGATTGTAACACCCTAGGTGTTTATTAAAGATAAATACCTCAATTAGTTGTGTTAATCATGTTTAATTGGCTCATAAACATGTTTGACATGATCTTGCACACATTTGCACAAAAGACCTTGGTCAAAATCCCCAAATCGTGGTCAAAACCCTAGATCTCAAAAAGGCTGATTCGGTTTTCTTGCACGTTCTCTAAATTTCGCTATAGAAGTTCAAAATCGGCCAATACGAAAGTTGTTCGTTATTTTCGGGAACACATTTTTCGTAATTGGCGGACATTCCAATTTTGAGTGCAAATTGGCCAAAAATCGAGTTGACTGCGCTGTGAACAGTAACTCGACCCGTGGAAAAACTGCAACTTCGGCCGATGTTCCCGGACAAACTGTTGATCAAAACATATGTCGCCCTTTGTAAAGTCGAAGCTGGATATGTGGTCTACAACTTTTATATTGGGAGATTTTGCAGTTTAGTTCAACTTTTTATTGTTTGAACTGATCAAAGACCCTTTCACCGAATGGCTTGGCGCGCCGGAATGCCAGAGCGCGTTCGCGCTGCCGCCCTGCCCCGGCTTGTGCGCCCAGTCCACGGACTCGTTCGTACACGTCGCAGCAGTGGGTCCCCATGCTAGTACTGTTAGATAACTAGGCAATTTTCGGTACATTTTAATTCCAGAAATTATTAACAAATTCATGACGAATATAAGTGATCCCGTGAGAACAAAGTATGTGCATGTGTTCAGGTTAAATCTCAAATAAAACTCGAACAAAATTACACATAAGAGGTTTAGTGTGTACCCAAAGGCGGGACGGTTGACGGAGTCAACCGGTGCGCCGTTATCCCCTGGAATAGACATGCTACTCGTGGAGGGACCTTGTTCGGTGTAGTCGTACAGAGGTGATGTAGTGGCGAGTCGTTGCAGTGAAGTCCCACGAACGGCCTCTGGGAAGTAGTCGTTCACGCTGATGTAGTCGTTCTCGCGGAGGACGTAGTCGTACTGGAAGTAGTCGTTCTCGCGGAGGACGTAGGTAGTCGTTCTCGCGGACAGGGACGAAGACGTACAGAAGAGCGAGCAGGCGCGTACGGGTACGCTCCCCAAAAACCTTATCGCCCGCCTATCCCGAGCGGGATCGCTAGGTGGACGTGGTTCGGAGGCAACTGCTCACGCAAACAGTGTGCGCGCAAAGCTTGCGTTGGGAATGGCAGAGAGCAGCAACACAGAGGGAGAAGAGAGAGGTCTCATAAGCAGGAGTACCTGAGTGTGAGAATGTGTGTCTGTGCCAGAGGAAGGAGTCCTCTTATATAGGTGCAGATGAGAGGAGGAGGGAATGAACCTGGACGCTTCTGACCACCATAATTCTCATTAAATGACAGTTACCAGTAACTGCTGTATTCAACGTCATCACGGTCACGGTCACGGTCACGGTCTCAGTCTCGACTCGCCACGCCCACGCCCACGGCCCGGCCCGGCCCGGCCCGGCGCGGCGAGGCGAGCGAGCGCACGCGCGCGCGTGTGGCACGCCCTTCTCCTTTTACCAACTTCACAAGTGGTCCACCATTGGTCCACCCTTTAAGTTAGTTAAGATTCTCATTGGCTTTCAATGCGGGATTGAATCCCTAACATTTATTTTGTGGACCTTTTAATTCTTAAGATTAATTGAGACTAAATGGCCCAAGGCCCAATTAATCCAACAAGTACTACACCCACACGCTACAGCCATGTGGACCCGCGCCCCTCCGAGTTGCCCAGATGGCCGCCGCGCCGCCGCCCGCGTCGCCCCGGCGGACACGCGCCGCTTGCGCACCCTCTCGACGCCACCGTCCGGCGCCCGGCCGCGCCAGCTAGTCTCGAGGGTGAAGTGGACGTCCTCCGGTAGCCCCACCCATCCGTTCCCCTCGATGGCCGACGAAAACGAGCGAGCCGGTCTTGCCCCGTCCGCTGCTCGCCGGACGCCATTGGAGCGTGCAAGGTGAGGTCCACCACGAGCCCCCTTTCCAACGCCGTCTAAGCTCCCTTCCGCCACCTCTAACCTCCACCAAACCTCCTCAAGCCGCCGAGCGGTCTCCACTACCGACCACCTCGCCACGGACGGAGCAACCGTGGTTGCGCATCCACGCGCGCCGCTAAGGATCGCCGCCGGCACCTCCTCCGACCTTTCCAACCATCAAAATCGAACCCTAGGTGAGCAAGGACCACTTCCCCGCCCTTTCCCAGCCAAGCCCGGCCTTCCCCTCGCCGGAATCCGGCCATCTCCGCTGCTGGTCGCGCCAAGGACTACATTGCAGAGGTCAAGTTCTTTTCAGGGTCTTAGATGCAAGAACTAGGGACCTGTTCGTAAGTACTATCTAGATCCAAAACACAGGAATTTGTAAAATACATTAAAAATTGTAGAAAAATCAGAAAAATGCAAATCCAATTTTGTTGAGTTCCTGGTGAAGAAACCTATCTTTTCTAGAAAGCATGTATAGGATTTTTCTGTACAGTTTTTGAATTAAAAATTCAAACTCAGTTTGGAGTGTTTTTAGTGTGATTTAAAATATACACATGATATGGATTTTATTTTTGGATATGTTACTCTTTATGGCATGCCTAGATCTGTGACAAAAGTTTGCATGATTTTGATAGGTATATTTTCAGTTATGATTTATTTAAGCTTTATGCTAGATTAAGTTTGATGCTTTTTATAACCCCTTTAATGAACTTTTCTGTAACCACCTGTCCACCCTAGGACCTTTCCTTGATGATTAGTACCTCTGGTAGGATGGATGTGATTTTAGGGAATTGGTTAATAGGTGTTTTGGATTTAATCTTGTGTAGGAGCTTAAATTCAAAATCTGAAAAATAATTTGAATATGCACTTATGCTTTGGTCAGAAACTCATTTTTGACATACATGACCTGTAGGAGAAAGTTGAGATCAAAAAGTGTATTAAATCTTTTTATATGAATTAATGGTGATTTACTAGGCTGAAATTTGTCGTTTTTGTTTAAATTAATTTATAAATGATCTTAAGCCAAATTTTGGTTTGAGAGCTTAAATTAAGCATATGTTGCTGTGTGCAAAAGATTACACTCTTTTGAAGTGTTTTTTATTTAATTTGGTTTGATGGTTGAAAGGCTTGTTTTGAATAATTAAAGAAAGAAATGGAAATTAAAAGTGCTAAATTGTGAAATCATGTTTGTTTCTGTTTTTATCAATTTAAAAACACCCCCTTGCTGTTTGGTGAAGTTAAGTAACTTAAATTGCTTAGATGTGCACACAATCACCATCAAAGTAATGTTTTGTTTATTATCACACACCCTAATAATTTCTGTGAGAAAATAATAATGTTTGGATGAATGTGTCCAACAAGAGTTGGTTTTGTGGTAATTCTCCCACCTTCACCATAATCTAATGCATGTGCATGTAAATGTGTAGATCTTCCCGACAGGACGTACACGCTCACCCGGGGAGGAGGAGGGAGCAGTTAGTGGAGAGTTGAATCAAGCTAGTGTGCAGCAAGATCTGGACCAAAGTCCAGAAGAGCCCAAGGCTAGTGTTAGTTTTGAGTCTGAGGAAGGCAAGCACCGGTTTCATCTAACCCATTTTATAAATAAAAATCATGTCCTTTACTTTTCAGCACTTTATGCTTTACTTGTGCATTTAAGTTTCAGGAGTTGTTTTGAAACCTATTGCATGATCCTTAGGACTCCTATGCTCTTATACTAGTATGTTAGGAACGCTAGTGCCATGCTTTAAGGACACGGTACAAGTCGAGTAATGACTCATTGCTCGCGAGATATAGGTTATCCTTGTTGGAATCATAAGTTGGATAAATTGACTCGCTCATGTGGTAAGAGCAATGGGTTCGGTCTCGACCGAGTAGCATGGTGCTGGTCCTAAGCTATTGAACGTACCAAGTGCTTGTCGGGAATGGGACCGGTAAGCCTAGTACCTCCTGAACCGGGGCGGGATCTTTCTAGCTACCCGCTTGGGATGGGTCTCCGGGCTAGCTACCCGTGGTATAGTGTGTGAGTCCGGACTGGTCGGGTTAGACCCTCCGGATAACCGTGTACCGCAGTTTGTAGCGTCCGATCCTAAACTCGTGGGATGTTGGGAACCGCCGGTTGGGGTAGACACTGCACTTGGTCTACCTTCTTCCGTGCATCTTGGGTTTACCTTGCAAGGATATAAATCGATCGATCGTCGGTCACTCGCCGTTATCTGAGTCGGCTTGACCACTGGCTACCCCATGTTTATTTATGGAACATTTTGGATTAATATTGCTACTTTTTAATATTGTTTGCACAACATGCTTGTTTAGTACAGGTGCTCACCTAGACTGATTAACATACTAGAATATGAGCTAAAACTTGAAAATAAGGATCCACTCTTAGTCGCTTTTGGCAAAACAAACCCAGCAGCCAAAAAGCCTGGCATGTCTAGTTGTATTTTCTTTTATCGGGTAAGTCTTGCTAAGTATTATTACTCAGCCTTGCTTAATTTGTGGTTTTCAGGTAATCCCATATGGCCTGGTTCTATCCCAGATTGTTGGGAGCGAATGGGAGAACGATGAGTAGGAGTGATATGCATGGATGGCCTCCCGTGTGTGTCATGCGCTAGTTTTTTTTCCGCTGTTTAAACTCTGAATCACTTTTACTTTTATGTACGTAAAACCTGGTTTGTAATAATGTTGAACTTGTGAACCTTTAGTGTAATGTTGTACTCTGGTCCCGCCTTCGTGTGGGCTTAGCGCATATCAGCGATCCTGTTGTATGTGATTTACCGGGCTTTACCCGGCGGAAGCGACTTAATAATTCTTTATTATTGCTTAATGGCCATGTGGACCGGCTTAGGCGTTAATACGGAATTATTTTGGGCGGTTCTGTCACACCGCGCGACGTGCCGAGGCAAGCGGACGCGCGGCGTAGGCGAAGTAGTCGACGACGAGCCCGGAGTAGTCGACGACGAGCGGCGCGTGGAGCCGCGTGACGAGCCGCGCGACGTGCCGAGGCACGTGGACGCGCGGCGTAGACGAAGTAGTCGACGACGAGCCCGAGTAGTCGACGACGAGCGCGCGCGCGAGGAGCCGCGTGACGAGCCGCGCGACGTGCCGAGGCGGGAGGAGGACGCGCGGCGTAGGCGAAGTAGTCGGCGACGAGCCCGAGTAGTCGACGACGAGCGGCGCGAGGAGCCGCGTGACGAGCCGCGCGACGTGCCGAGGCACGCGAACGCGCGGCATAGGCGAAGTAGTCCGCGACGAGCCCGGAGTAGTCGACGACGAGCGGCGCGAGGAGCCGCGTGACGAGCCGCGCGACGTGCCGAGGCACGCGGACGCACGGCGTAGGCGAAGTAGTCGCCGACGAGACCGGAGTAGTCGACAACGAGCGGCGCGAGGAGCCGCGTGACGAGCCGCGCGACGTGCCGAGGCACCCCGGACGCGCGGCGTAGGGCGAAGTAGTCGACGACGAGCCCGAGTAGTCGACGACGAGTGGCGCGAGGAGCCGCGTGACGAGCCGCGCGACGTGCCGAGGCACGCGTATGCGCGGCGTAGGGCGAAGTAGTCGGCGACGAGCCCGTGTAGTCGACGACGAGCGGCGCGAGGAGCCGCGTGACGAGCCGCGCGACGTGCCGAGGCACGGACGCGCGCGCGTAGGCGAAGTAGTCGGCGACGAGCCCGCAGTAGTCGACGACGAGCGGCGCGAGGAGCCGTGTGACGAGCCGCGACGTGCCGAGGCACGCGGACGCGCGGCGTAGGGCGAAGTAGTCGGCGACGAGCCCGGAGTAGTCGACGACGAGCGGCGCGAGGAGCCGCGTGACGAGCCGCGCGACGTGCCGAGGCACGCGGACGCGCGGCCTAGGCGAAGTAGTCGGCGACGAGCCCGGAGTAGTCGACGACGAGAGGCGCGAGGAGCCGCGTGACGAGCCGCGCGACGTGCCGAGGCACGCAGACGCGCGGCGTAGGCGAAGTATTCGGCGACGAGCCCGGAGTAGTCGACGACGAGCGGCGCGAGGAGCCGCGTGACGAGCCGCGCGACGTGCCGAGGCACGCGGACGCGCGGCATAGGCGAAATAGTCGACAACGAGCCCGGAGTAGTCGACGAAGAGCGGCGCGAGGAGCCGTGTGACGAGCCGCACCACGTGCCGAGGCACGCGGACGCGCGGCGTAGGTTTAGTAGTCGACGACGAGCCCGGAGTAGTCGACGACGAGCGGCGCGAGGAGCCGCGTGACGAGCCGCGCGACGTGCCGAGGCACGCGGACGCGCGGCGTAGGCGAAGTAGTCGACGACGAGCCCGGAGTAGTCGACGACGAGCGGCGCGAGGAGCCGCGTGACGAGCCGCGCGACGTGCCGAGGCACGCGGACGTGCGGCGTAGGCGAAGTAGTACTCGCGGTGCACGACGAGGTTGACGTAGAGGGCATGCGGCCGGAGACGAGTAGTCGCGGCGCATGACGAGGTTGACGTAGAGCGTGTGCGGCCGGAGACGAGTAGTCGCGGCGCACGGCGAGGTTGACGTAGAGCGCGTGCGGCCGGAGACGAGTAGTCGCGGCGCACGGCGAGGTTGACGTAGAGCGTGTGCGGCCGGAGACGCGTAGTCGCTGTAGAGCCGAGGCGACCGGAAAGCAATGCAGCAGTGCTCACGTACATCTCCTGTGTGATCCAAGCAAACCTCCTGATAGCCTGCATATGTGCTCGAAAAATAATGCCTAATGGCACAGTAGCAGGCATGTGGCTTGGCTTCGATCTTGTTGTTTTGCTGAATTAAATTTCCAGCAGTGAATGAATAGCTTGTTGCCTCCGTGAGGGAGCTTGAATGCTTTTTTTTATCCCGTGAATAGCAGGTTTTGATGAGTGGTGTAGTAGTTCAGTCTTCCGTGCAGGCGTGCTCGATTGGTCACACGAATACGGAGGCAATCGTGCCATGCTCTGTTGCGGGCTTGACTAGACGTCGATGCCTTCTGTCACTGATGGACGACGGTGGTGGCGTGGGCCTGGCAGCCCCGACTCGGAGTTAAGTTGAAAAAAGGTTGTCGGTTCCATCTCGGATACCAGCAATCAACGTGGCAGTAGATGCTTTTGTAGGCCTGTCCGTGCACGATTATTCCACCGCGTATGCAGACGTGGACGAGTAGTAGTCCTCCGCTTCAGTTTCCGATAGAACGACTTCGAGTTGGAATTGGGTGCAGATTTTCCCTGGACGGAAGCCTTCCCATGAAATCGACGGATCACGTCAGGTCGACGCAAGCTTCTGATCAGATTGATTTGTTGATGAGGTCCTTCGAATCCGCTCGGTGGTGATGATCACCCCTACCTGGCGCGCCAGCTGTCGGTGTTTTACACCGGCAAACCTACCAAGGGGGTACCCGAGGTAGTAGATTGTGCAGTGGGGATCGTGATCGGGAGACCGGGAACTCGAAGGTACGCGCGAGGACACGGGACACAAGATTTATACAGGTTCGGGCCGCCAAGGTGGCGAACCCTACGTCCTGTTTGGGGGATCAAGTATGGCGCCCTGCGCTTGGTGTTGGGTTGTCCCCGGAGGGACTGGGATGTGCGGCTAGGTACCTGGCCCTCCTTTATATAGTCCAGGGGGTGGGTTCCTAGTCGGTTACAAGGCAGGAGTCCTGGTAGGATTACACGGAACGAGTCCTAATAGGAGTACATGGGAATTCTAATAGGAGTCCGTCTTCTTCCTTCCTTGCATGAGTACCCGGGGTGTATGCCCGACAAATCCTAACCGGTACTTTGATTATGGCACCAAGTTCTTCTCCTTGTGGTTCTTTGAGCAGGAGGAGTATGGCGGTTGAGGCGGAAGCCGGAATGGAGGAGATGATATCTCTCATCGAGGACTATCGAGATGGTGACATCAAGAAAGGCGAGCTCTTCCACAAGCTAGGAGGCATGAACCAAGGTACACTTGCCAAAGTTATCTTGATCCTATGCAATAGGTTGGATGATTGTGAGTGTGATTGTGGAGACTTGCATAGAAGAAACATAGATTTGTGTGATGCCTTGCGTAGGAAGAATGAGAAGATGAAATGCTCTCTTACTAGGTTGAAATGTGGTATGGCTCATTGGAGGTCTCGTGCTTTGAATTCTTGCACTTCTTGTAACACCATGCATGCTAAAAATGATGCTTTGATTGCTTCCATTGAATGCTTGAAATCTGAAATTAAGGTGTTAAATTTCAAAGCTTCTTTGCCTTGCAAATCTTGCGATGCCTTGTGTGCTGAAAATGAGAAATTAAAAGATGAAGTTAATTGGCGCAAAATGCATGTTGAAGCTTTTATAAGAGCATGCGACAAACTTGATTTTGAGAATGATGAATTGAGATCATCTCTTGCTAACTTGCAATCTGAAATTGACTTGTTGAAATCCAATGCTTCTATGCCTTGCAACTGTTGTGTTGTTTTGAATGATGAGCTTGATATGGCTAGGAGTAAGATTGCTTTGTTAGAGACAAGTGCTTCTTTACCATGTGTTTCTTGTGAGTCTTTGCATGCTGAAATTAATGAATTAAAATTGACGCACACCACATGTGTAGATGATCTTGAGCATGCTAGGGCTGAAATTTGTGATATAAAATCCATGCCTTGTAGCAAGTGCTCTTTGTTTCTTGTAGAGGATGCTTGCCATACTTCTTGTGATGATAATGATGATGCTTTGATGGGTGTAAATGATGATACTTGTTCATGTTGTCTCATTTGCACTTCATGCATTGATTTGGAAAGTGAAGTTTTGGCTTTAAAGAAAATGCGCGATGATATGAGCGCCAAGTTGGTTGAGCATGATGAGATGAGTGCCAACCTTGAGAAAGAAAATGAACTCTTGCGTACCAAATATGCTAAATGCATTGAAGAAATCAATAATTTGAGAAATATGACATGTGGTACTTGTGAGCGACTCAAGTCTCAAAATGAGGTTTTGCGCACAAGGTGCAAGAGTCTTTGTGCCAAGGGTTTGGATTCATGCTTCTCTTATCACTCCGATGTTGATGCTTCTAAATTTACTTCTTCTAAACCGGAGTCGACTTCTTCTCTTGAGTGTGAGTCTTTGGATGGTGGTAAGTGTGCTAGTGCTTTGGATAGCTCTCTCATAGCTACTCCTAAGCTTGTTGCTTCTTCCGGTGTTGCCCAAGGTGATTTGAATGGAATGGGTGCCTCCCACATATTTGGAACTCATATTCCCAAGCCGAGGTTCCAATGCACCTTTTGCAAGAAGGATGGGCATACCGTTGAGTTTTGCTTTCGCCGTGTCAAGCACGAGCGACGTGTGCGTGCCAAAGCTTTTAAGAAGCCACGTAGTCTTTCTCATGGCACGTGTGATTCTAATGTGGGACCATGTTGGATGTTGGGGTTGATGCTTCATGCTCTAAGTCCCAAGGGACTTCCCACTTACAAGAGAATGGTGATTCATCCACTCGGACCGTGCCTCTCGATAGGCCTTTGTACCATTGCTCTCACTGTGGGAAGGATGGACATCAAGAGAGTTTTTGCTACCGTCGGGCAAGGAGAATACGACGAGGAGGTGCCTCTAGGCCTTTGGTTGTTCATAGCCCTTCTCATGGCATGAACACTTGTGAGCCTAAGAAGGCGCGATTTGTGGAAGGGTTTTATGACACTCTTTCTAGTGAGTTAGGCCATGCTCGTGGACATGCTTCTAGTGTTTCTTGTGTTGGTCCGCGACATGCTTCCCATGGTGCTTGTGTTGGTTCTTCTCCTACGACCCCGAAGGATCTTTGCCTTTTTGCTTGTGGTAGCACTCGACTTTCTTCGCGAGTGACTTCTTTGAGGCATGGTTCCAAGGGTGTTCGAAAGACTTCTCATTCCAACCGGCATTTGCATCATGCTAACCCACATGATAGGTTGTGTGCACCACTTACCCGTGTGACCAAATCTTGGATTCCCAAGTACGTGCTTGCTAACCCTTTGGGATCCAAGGCTCGGTCTTTCTCGTCTCCTTGTGTGTAGGTATGGAGGCGCGGTTGGAGAACATGAGTTGGATGGGCTTGATCTCTGCCCGTGAGGAGATCAAGACAAGATGGTTCTCCACACCATTTTGGATGGCTCTTGAAAGCCTTTGTACACATGTATAGTGAGTTTTCTTTTCCCCCTGTCCTCTCTTGTATATACTTGTGTCTTCCTTGTGTGAAAACCATGGTAGGCTAGCCACCTTGTTCATGATAGCTTTGTGATCTTGAATATCTATCTTGCTGTCTTTGTATGATTTTATGGTGGATGATATTTATGAACATCATGTCATGCTTTATGGTTGATTGATCGGATATGTCATGTTGTTCATCCATATCTTTTTTGTCTAGCTCGGTGGTACCTTTCTTGTTAGCATGTTTAGCATGTTTGTCCCCCATGTATATCTTGTCATGCTAGCTTTGTAATATATGTTGGTGGATGATCCATGTAATCCTGTATCATGCCTTTGTTTAGTTCTTGTATATTGTTTGGCATGTTGTTCTTTGGTATCATTTTGGTTTAGTGTTGTACCTTGTTGACATACTTGCTTGCCCATGCTTATTCATATTTGTGGAATCATGTTACAATGCTCTATATATGTTAATTGATATTATCAATGCATTGTGTAGCATGTTGTGAGCTTTCCTTGGAGTTTTGGGCTTGTCTTGTCTTCGAGTTGTGTTGTTGTTCCTCTTTTCGGTTGGTTTTAGAGTTTTTCCTTACTCTTTCTTTTCCTAGCTTTTGCTTTGTTAGTTGCCCTTGGTCGAGGGGGAGCTTGGCTTCTTTTGATAGGGAATTTGATTCCAAGAAGGGTTGTGGCTTTCTGGGCAGTCTTTGTGATCCTTAAATTGGTATTCCTTCTATGGTATTCAATTGGTATCTTTGCGGTTTTGCAATTGGTACTTTTTCTATGGTACTCAATTGGGACCTTTGGTGGCTCTTCTCTCGCTTGGAGCGATTCTTGGTTGGTGTGTTCCCTCGTGAGCTTTATTGGTGTTAAGTCAAGTTCCTTGTCTCCCTATGCATTTTGCATTGCATTTGTATCATATATCATGTTGTATAGACTTTGGTAGGTTTGACATTTGTATCTTGCATTCTGTCATATATCATGTTTGTTTTGATGTACATATCTACCCTATGGTGCATTTGTATCATATTCCATTTTAGGATGATGAGCTTCTTCCATATGCCTCATTTGAGTTTCTTTGGCTACTTGTGAGATATTGGTCATGTGTGTGGAGAAATGGCTATGTGAGGCTATGCTCTTGGAATATTTGAGATATATGTGTTGTGAGATAGCCTTTTTGAGTCAAATGTTAATCTTGACTAAATTTGATGAAATGTGCTCCACTCATGTATAGTAGTATATCCATGTCACTTTTTGGTCTAAATGTGCCTTTCATGCTTAGATTGTGCTTGGATGTCTCTTTCTTGCATTTGGGCCAAAGGCCGATATCATTGTGAATGTTTAGCCTATGTTGCATTCATGGAGGAGCATAAGCTTCTTTTTGCCGCAAAGGCACTTCATGTACCATGAAATGAATTAATCTTGAAAAGAAGTGTGTATGCTTGAAAAATGCTCCATCCATCATGTGTATGCTTAAAATGTCTTATCTTTCACACATGGGTGCCAAACATGTTGCATGATGTTCACCAGTGGAGAAGTCTCCCCGAAGTGGACACATGGCTCATGAGCTTTAACATGACATGCTTTGCTTTATGGGTGTTTGCAATGATCTTTTGTTAAGAATTTGATCTCCTTGTATGATCTCTGGATGATATGCATGTTTTTGGCTAGAATTTGACATGGATAAGTCTTTAAATTTGAAGTGAGCCATCTTTTGATAAAATTGCTCAAATCTGAAAATTTGCTTTGTCACATGCCTATATTTCCATATATTACTTGTGGCAATGCTTTGACTATGCTATGACCCATATGTGTGCTCTTTGTCTCACTTCTAGCCTTTAACACTAGATTTGGCCTATTTGAGAAGCTCATGTAGATGTTTATATGCTTTGTCTTACATTCACACATTTTCACCTTGATTCATACACTGTCAACAAGGGGGAGAAGAGGTGAGCTTAATGAAAAATTCAGAAAACTGCATCTAAAATTTGGAAGTTTGCATCCACATGTTCAGAGGGAGCTTGCATTTGTGTAGGGGGAGCTTTGGTGAGTTTCCTTTGTTTGCCTGAGTTGTGCTTTGGTGGTTGCTTTTTGCTCTATCACGTGTGTTTAGGGTGAGCTTTGTATGCTCTTCGTCCCTAGTGCATGTGTTTAGGAGGAGCTTGTGAGCTTGGTGTGCTTTTTTCTCTATCTCATGAGTTTAGGGTGAGCTTTGTATGCTCTTTGGCCCTAGTTCATGTATTTAGAGGGAGCTTGTGAGTTTTGTGCTCTTGTGCCGGTGGTGTTGAGCCCCTTTGCCTCTTCTTGAGGAGCCGGCGGTTGACTTGTGTTTTTGATTATCACATGATTGGTGTTGAGCCCTTTGTGCCTCTTCTTGAGGGATCGTGTGATTTCACTTGTCCATGATTGGTGTTGAGCCCTTTGTGCCTCTTCTTGAGGGATCATGCATTCTTGTCTCGGTTGTGTCGAGCCGTTGCCCATGTCTTTGGGGACTGAGACATTGAGTTGGCCTTTGTGGTTTCTCTCATGCCAAGTGATCTTGTTCTTTGCTCTTGTGTGGTTTTCTTTCACTTGGATGAGTTGTTCTGCCTTTGCCCTCTCAAACCATTTTTTTGTGCTCACATGTTGTCAATCCCCTCCTCAAGGGGGAGAAATTTGGAAAATCAAGTTGATATGAACCTTGATTTGATGGTGATGAGCGGTTGACAAGTGTTTTGGTAAGAGTTTTATGGCACTTTGGGTTGAGCATTTTGGTTTGATGGCTTTTAGAGATTGCATGTTGGTAGTGTGTCTCTTCGATTGCGCTTAGCCTTTGTGCTTGCTTTGGTTTCGAGAGGAATTTGTTTGCTTTTTATTGGCTTTGTGACGCTTGAATGAGTTCTTATTTGCGTTTTGACCTTCTTTTGCCAATGCACTCATCAAGGGGGAGATTGAGGAACCAAGTTGAGAAGTACCTTGGTCCGTGTGTGATGAGTGATTGACCGGATGGTTTGAAGCTTTGTGTGTGTAGTGGTTAGTTGTGTTGTGTGTGTTTTATTTCGAGTATTTACCTTATTGTTTATGTGGTGTGTTGTCAATGCACTCGTGAGGAGTGGTTGACAACGTTGTATGGACTGACTCTTGGCCTAGTATTGCAGGTGTTGGTTGCGGCTTGGTTTGCGTTGGTGCAGGTGAAGAACAGGCGCGAAAGGTCTTAGCCTTGCGGGGCCTCCGAGGAGTGGAGAGACAAGTAGGCTTGGTTCGAGGGACCCGGTGGCCGACGGGATAAAGTGCGAGCCGCATGGTGCAAGAAGAGCAAGACGAAGTTGTGGACATGGAGCCGGTGCATCGGTGGTGGCCAAGTCAAGGAACGAGGCAAGAGGCGAGTAGACCGTCCGGGCGCCGGAGGTGAAAGTCTTGGCGGGCTCGACGCTTGGCGTGGTGAGGCCAGGCTGTGTACGCGGGGTTTTGTGGTTTAGCCACAAAACCATCGGAGGAGGGTTTCTCGGTTTGGGCCTCAAAACCGAGCCCGAGGGCCTGGCGTGACGGAGACGGTATCCGGGTGCGTCGGGAAGCTTCGAGGCGGGCGACACGCGGCATGATCTAGGTGCTTGCGTCGGGAGGACGTGAAGGCTTGATGGATGTGCGGCCGTCCGATGGTGAACTTCATGTGTTGACCAAAATGCCCCTGTGAGGGCTTGTGTTGTACTCCTAGTGTAGGGGCACTTCGGTCTTTTCCGGAGGGCCTATATATAGGAGGAGGGGGCTGAATTTTCAGCCAACTCTTAGGCTAGCAGGCTGTGGTACTCTTTCATTTTGGAGTGCTTTGGGAGAGAGGGAGAGAGGTGAGAGTGGCTCTTTGATTGGAGCTTTTTGCCATCTTAGATTTGGATTCTAGGAGTGGCTTGTAATCGATTGGACAAGATATTCATAGTGATTTCATCCTCTAAATCTTGTGCCAATCTTTCTATTCCCGAGTTTCTTTTATTGATTTTTCGGAGCTCTTTTTGTGCTATTTTCGTGCTTGGCTCGATTCGTCGTTTCTAGGACGTTTGGCTCCAGATTTCTTTGAGGGGATCATGGATGGATGCCTTGCGCACCTTTGGTGATGATCTTGACCCCTCAAACGTCGAGAATCGGTCTCGATTTGGTGAGGATTGGATGAATTCGGGTTTGTGCTTTGAGTGCACGAGATTTGCGATTCCGGTTGATTGGATTGGTTTAGGGTTCCAAGATTTTGGGCATAGCTTCACGTAGTGACGCTTCTCATCTACCCAAATTTTGGGGTCAATCCGTCCAACGGTTTAGGAGATCCATCTATTGGAAGTTTGAGGTTGTTTCTCGTGTTCCTTGGCTATGCTGATTCGCACCTGGTGGACCGTCCGCGAGGTCACCGCGGACCGTCCGCGAGGTAGCCGCGGACCATCCGCGAGGTCACTGCGGACCGTCCGCGAGGTGCCTGACAGCCCAGCTGTTCTTCGTGTTCAAGCGGGTTCTTGAGCGCCTCTCTTTCGATCCTTTTTGTCGGTGGGTTTTTGGTGCATGAAGTTTGAGGACGGTCCGTACTAGAGTGTCGGACGGACCGTGATGAGGCGAACGGTCCGCGGGTCCATCACGGACGGTCCGTTTTTCTCGGTGCAGTACTGGAGGTTCGGGTAGCATTTTCGGACGGTCCGTGCCCTCCTCGCGGACAGTCCGCGCCCTCCTCGCGGACAGTCTGCCCGGACACTGCGGACGGTCCGCCTGGTGCTTTCCAGATTGCCTAAGTCTTTTGCTTTTTGAGTTGTGCTTCCGTGTTGGATTGAGTTGGGGTTTGTTCCTAGGGTTGGTAGGTCCGTTGTGACTACGTGACCTTGGCAAACTCGTGTGGGAATCCGTAGTTGTGAATTTGGGGTATAGGCCGAATTCAACCAAAGGGAAGAATTTTTATCGGCTCCCATTCACTCCCCCCTCTCTGGTCGCCCGAATCGGTCCTTCAGGCCCAGGCCGGCCGGCCCAGCCCAGTCCAGGGCCCATTTGCCCCCTTCTTTGACCTAGCCGCCATTCGGGCTATTTATAGCCCCGAGGTCGAGAGCCACGCATCAATCAACTCGTCATCGGCCGCCGAGGAGCAGAAAAGAGAGGGACACCATCCCGGAGAGGAGAGGGTCGAGCTAGTTGACTAGGGTTGCCCTAGCCGACGTGGGAACCTTGCAAGGAAGACCACGTCGGAGTTCCTAGAGCTAGAAGCAAGATCAAGGTAGGATCCCGGTTGTGATCTTGTTTATGTATCATTGTACTGGTTGAATTATCAAGTTGAATCCGATTTCTAGCGATCAAGTGTTTCTTCGATGATTTCGTTTTTCGATCGGCTTTGGTTATTCTAGATCTATTCTCGAGATAGATCACATAGTGTGTTCTTGTAGCCGCGGTGGCTAGAGGTACACACCGGATCTTCCGAAAGAACTCGACTTGTCCTTGGACTCTCCCTAGACTACCCGCATGAATAGGAATACGTTGTGACAGAACAGGGGTTCCGAAAGGCGGGCATTTTCAGAGTCGGACGGGCAATCACGATTTAAAGAGGCTTCTAATGAGATTCGATTTGCTACTTCTTCTTTGCTTGGAACTTCAACAAAAGGCTTAACCCGATCTCTCTAGATCGGTTTATCTACCAATCTATCTTTGTTACCTCCGGTCTTTAGTAGATTAGATTAGTTTTGTGTTCTTTATCTAGATGCATTAGGGTTTCACCTTACCGAAGATTGAAGTTACTTGGCTTTACTAGATCATCTTTTGCGCCACACATTTGTTCCACGGATTCGATACCTTGGGTTCACCACTCGAGGGAAGAAGGATCTCTTGACTACGACGGGAGACTTGTCCGCTTGCAAGTCTAAACGAACTTTGATACAACTATTAACCGTCAACAATGCCCCTCGGAACCCCGAAAATGCATCTCCCGGGGTTTAGCTTTACCCCGTGTTGTCGTAGCTTCGCGAAGACCTCGGTGAGGTCGGGAACCAGATCCCCTGTTTTCTTAGACATTGACAACAACCCCAATCCTTTCACTTTCGGACTTCGGTAAGACTTTCGAAATTGAATGTGATGCAAGTGGTGTAGGGATTGGAGGCGTTCTTATGCAAGAAGGAAGACCCATTGCATATTTTAGTGAGAAGCTAAGTGGTCCAACTCTGAATTATTCTGTTTATGATAAAGAACTTTATGCTCTCGCGAGGAGTTTGGAAACTTGGCAGCACTACCTTTTGCCTAAAGAGTTCATTATACATTCTGATCATGAATCATTGAAACATCTAAAAGGTCAATTAGAACTGAACAAAATACATGCTAAATGGAGTGAATTCATAGAATCTTTTCCTTATTTTCTCAAATACAAGAAAGGGAAGGATAATGTTGTCGCAGATGCTTTGTCTAGACGTCATGCTTTGTTGACTCAACTTGATGCTAAAATTTTTGGTTTGGAAAGTATTAAAGATTTGTATGCTACCGATTCATACTTTGCTAAACCATTTTCAAAATGTTGTGCTGGAAAGGGTTGGGAAAAATTCCATTTGCATGAAGGATTTTTATTTCGAGCTAACAAACTTTGCATCCCAGATTGCTCTGTTCGTCCTTTGCTTTTGCACGAAGCTCATGCCGGAGGACTAATGGGTCACTTTGGTGCTAAGAAAACAGAGCAGGTGTTGGCTGATCACTTCTTTTGGCCGAAGATGCGAAGAGATGTGGAGAGATATGTACTACACTGCGTAACCTGCCACAAAGCTAAGTCCCGCTTGAACTCTCATGGTTTATACACCCCTCTACTTATTCCTAGTGTACCATGGGAAGACATTTCTATGGATTTTGTTCTCGGTTTACCTCGAAATAAGAGGGGGAGAGATTCAATCTTTGTTGTGGTTGATCACTTTAGTAAAATGGCTCATTTTATTCCCAGTCATAAGAGCGACGATGCTTCACACATTGCTGAATTATTTTTCAAGGAAATTGTGCGCTTACATGGTGTGCCATGAACTATTGTGTCTGATCGTGACACCAAATTTTTGAGCTACTTTTGCAAGACCTTGTGGGGAAAACTTGAGACAAGATTGTTGTTCTCCACAACTTGTCACCCACAAACTGATGGGCAAACTGAAGTTGTGAACCGCACCTTGTCAACATTGTTGCGGGCTATCCTCAAGAAGAACTTGAAACTTTGGGAGGAAACTTGCCTCATGTGCAGTTCGCATACAATAGGGCGGTACATTCAACCACAAAATTTAGTCCCTTTGAAATCGTATATGGCTTCAAACCTGCTGCTCCCATCGATCTATTGCCTTTACCTATGCAGGAACGTGTGAACTTCGACGCAAGCAAGCACACTGAATTTGTTAAGACACTCCATGAACGAGCAAAATCTAACATTGAAGAAGATGACCAAGATGTATGAGAAGCACGCAAACAAGGGTCGCAAAAAGATTGTGTTTGAACAAGGAGAATTGGTTTGGGTGCACCTACGCAAGGATCGATTCCCAGACCAACGCAAGAACAAGCTGTAGCCACGTGCTGATGGACCATTCAAAGTGCTTCGCGAGATCAATGACAATGCATATGAAATTGATCTTCCAAGTACATATGGTGTTAGCACAAGTTTCAACGTCGCCGACCTTTCTCCATTCTTTGGGGTGGAAGAGTCGGGGACGACTCCTTTTCCAGAGGGGGAGGATGATGTGGACATCCCAAGAGTTACACAAGTGGATGAAGACAACACACCAATAAATATAAACCAAGGGCTAATTACTCGAAGTCGTGCCAAGAAACTACAACAAGAGGTGAACTCTCTCCTAGCTGAAATTAACTTTAACATATCTGAGAATGTTATAGTACCTAAATGTTCTACATTGGTTGTACTTAGATATATATGTGAGAGGGGTGGTGCAGCATACATGGAGGAAGCAAAGAAGAAGATCCAAGTGGATCAGTTCAGGCCAAGGATGAACCAGCAAGTTCAGTTCGGACAAGTTCGGACGGTTCAGATCGGACAATCAGTTTGGACAAGTTCGGACAGATCAGTTCGGACAGTCAGTTCGGACATGTTCGGACCTGCATAATGATTTGATCATAACTCTTAAATCCCGATAGATCTGGAGCTGCATGAGTACTTCATGGAACCGTCTTGAAGTCAACTTTCCAATGCAAGAAACTGGATGTCCATTGGACTTCCCAATAAAAAGTTATGACAGATTTAGTGGAGGCTGCACAGAATGATAACAGCCACGCGAGTCCACCTTGGGAGTTGATTTCTGGGGAGCCTTTTCACATGCTTAGCCTCTTCATTTCCATCTCGAATTCACACCCAACTAGGAGGGTTGTTCCTAGTATAAATACCCCCCTATGTACTACTAAAAAAACCCAATTTTTGATTATTGAGAATAGACAAACACATATGGTTTTCTTGCAGCCGAGCTGCTGAGTGCCTTGCACACCCTTGTTCTTCCTTGTTCTTCTTGGACTTGTGAAGAGATCCATATGGGATCCCCTACTTTGTGATCTACGGATTCCAGCTTTGCTGCACCGTATTGTGTGGATTAGTTCCGGCTTGTGGTTCTGCGGTCGTTTGGAGATCGAGTCGAAGTCTTCACGATTTTGGTAACTTCTCCCCGACGCTTGGTCGCATCCAACTTTTGTCAGGTATAAAGCATTTATCTGCTGCTTGCAGCAATTTATCTTGTTACGAAACCTACTGTCGTGAAGATCGGGCCATCCCTAGGACCTTTCTTGTAACGGTCTCTATCACATATTCACCTGGGTATGCAGCCCCCGTGCCGTCGTCGATGTCGGGGGGTGGCCCACCCTTCTTTGGTTGGTCCGCCATTCTTGGCTTGAGGGTGCCATTGACGTAGTTCTTCATGAGCTGGCAATCCCTGAGTGAGTGCTTGACGGGGACCTCATGGTGCAAGCACGACGCGTCCAGTAGCCTCTCGAAGTGGTCCTTGGATGGTGCGGGCTTGGTCGGGTTGCCCTTGGGGCGCGACGTCTTGCGCTCTACCGCCGCGATGAGGTTGTCATCACGACAACACTTGTTGTTCTTCTTCTTCCTCTTGAAGCGTGAGGACGTCCCTTCGCTGTGGTCCACGACTTGCTTCCCCTTGCCTTGAGGGGTGTTGAGCGTCGCGGCGACCGCTTCCTCGCCATTGGCGTGGTTGCTCGCGATGTCGAGGAGCTTGCGGGTCATGCGAGGCATGCGGCGTCCGAGTCGATGGATGAGGGACGTGCATGTCATGCCGTTTTGGAATGCCGAGATGACCTCGTTGTCGATAGCACCGGGGAGCTCAGTGCAGCGCTTGGAGAAGCGCCGGATGTACTCGCGGAGACTCTCTCTCCCGGCTGCTGCTTGCAGTTCCGCAACTCCCACTACTTGCCGGGGTGTATGTAAGTGCCTTGGAAGTTGTGACAAATCCACCCGAGATAATTCCGTACTATCATCTAAACCACTCCATTTGGTGATTAAGCGATAATAAAGAAGTATCACCTTGAGTGTTGCCGGGTTAACGCCCGGTAAATCACTTGACATCACAGAGAGGATCAACGTATGCATTAAAACTCCCACGAAGGAGAGTCCAGAGTGCCTTCCAAATTAACCATCACATCCCCGTAGGGTTCATTATTACAAACATAGTTCTTTGACATGAAAGTAAATGGTTCAGAGTTTATTGAAAACAGCGGAAGTTAACTAAACGGTTCGATCACATCATAGGAGGCCTGTCCATGATGCAATCACTCCTCGTCATCCACCCATTCCAGCTCCTAGCCGGGTGGAAGTTCTCCGAGTCATACATCACATGCATTACCTGGAACAACATTTATAAAGCAAGGCTGAGTATACTAATACTCAGCAAGACTTACCCGTCTAAAAGTATACTTTACCTCTAATCATGCATGGCTTTTGGCTTGTGGGTTTGTTTGCCAAAAAGCTACTAAGTAGTGAATCCTTACTTTCACATTTTAGCTCAAGTTCTAGTAGAGTTATCATTACTAGATAAGCAACTATTGCAATCAAAGTTGTTCAAACAATTAATCAACAATAATCTTCACAAAGTTTCATCATAAAGGGATATCATGGCCAGTCGGGTAAGTAGTCTCAGATGACGGTGAGAGGCCGACAATCGATTGATTCAAAAACCTTGCAAGGTGGAACTAAACACATGGGAGGTGCCCTCACTAAGAGTTCACCAACCAGGCGGTTCCCGTCATTCTTCGGTTTGGGGATAATAGCTCACAGTCTTAAGTACAAGGTTTATCTGGGCTACGCCACCAAGGTCACCCAGCCTCACGCATGCACTAGGGTGGCAAGCCCCGGGCCGCAACCCAAAGAGTAGTGATAGTAAAACCCCATACCGCCTCATTTAGGTACTAGGCTTACCGTGCCCATTTCCGACAAGTGTTTAGTACTTCCAAACACTTAACCAACGAAGCCATCGGACCGGAGCCCAAATCCCGTGCTCTTACCACATGAGCAATCCATTAATTCATATGGTGAGTCCATAAAGGAGATCCTATTCTCGCGAGTGACGAACATCACTTGACTTGTACTGGATCCTTAAAGCATAGCAACTAGCGTAACCTAGGCTAGTAAAAACAATCAAAAGGGGTACTTAAGGATAATGCATTTAAGTTTTCATTCAATTCTTGAACATAAATGCTCATAAGATAATAGGAAGTAAATTCAGAAGTTTAAAGAAACACATATGTTAATGAATAAACCGGGGCTTGCCTTCGTCAGCACAAGCAGACTGACAACCTTCCAGACTTTGGTCCGGGTCTTGCTCTACAGTCACATAGTGCACGTCTCCTCTTGCTCCCTCATCCTCGTTAGCCGGCACGAGCGTATATCTACCGTCGGGGACTTCTACACGGGGAATGCAATGCAATGATTAGGAGATCGATTAATTTAATTTAATTCAGAAACAGTACTAAACAGCCACAATGAGTATGAGGTTGTTCCTATTCACCTTAAGAAAAGTATTTAAACATTTTTTCTTTTAAAGATAATCAAAACGCTTATTTAGCCTTTTCTTTAATGTGATTGTGTGCACATGTATTAAAGAATATTTAATTTAAACAAAAACAGCAAGGAATTTACTTTTGTACCACCCTTCTACTTTCCTAACTCATTTCCTTAACTTATGCACAAGACAAAGTATTTTTCCTATTTTCCCCTTTACTAGATTAATCTAGTTTACACTCTTTTACTCAACTAAACACATCTCAAACTTGCCCAACAGTGCCCACTGGCCCTAATGACCAAGAACACTCCCTTGACAGCAAGGAACTAGTTTTTGCACCACTGAATTTAAATGCACAAAATAAAGGCATTTCTAGCTAGCATATAAGGGATTAATGCATATAAAAATAATTATAGCAGAAATGAATCCAAACTTTCTCCTACACATGCTTTGGTCCAAATCAAGACTAAAGAACCAATAAACACACCTATAGCCCTTATGGATCTTGCTACACATATTTATGATTAAAAACAGGCATAAATGAGAAAATAATATTTCTAACAGAGATAAAATCATTGTAAATTCACCAAGGATGCATTTTGATATAACATGACAATAGCCAGAAGTTGGGCTCAATAATAATTATAGTTTAAGCTACAAAAATCATCTAGGCAGATTTATCAATATCACAAGGCAATTTATATAAAGAGATCCCTTCAGTAACTTTGTGCAAGTTTAGGTGTGGTGACCAGTCATGGCATGAAGTACAACATATCCAATATCCAGCTCAA
This sequence comes from Cenchrus americanus, assembly GCA_947561735.1. Classification (NCBI taxonomy): domain Eukaryota; kingdom Viridiplantae; phylum Streptophyta; class Magnoliopsida; order Poales; family Poaceae; genus Cenchrus; species Cenchrus americanus. Next base: position 183,945,859 of record OX387245.1, read on the forward strand.
GATCTTGGGTGAATTTTGCAGAATCACAGATCTAGGTATTTTACTTTTCAATTTTTCAAGCAAACACTATAGCTAAAAAGTATATACATATTTGAAGAAAGTTGTAGTCCTTGTTACACTGAGCACAGCAAAATTTAGTTTGCTATTTTTGGATTTTTCTACGATTTTTAATCGATTTTACAAGTTACTGGACCAAACCATAAAACTGGGAAGAATATTTTAGCACTAGGCCCCTTGGAAGTTTTAAACTTTTCACAACCATACCCTCGGTTCCCCTCCCCCACTGTACCCGACGGCTTGGCGCGCTCGCCGGCGGCGAGGTGAGGCGTGGGGAGGTAAACAAGTGGCCGGGGAGTGTGATTGGGCTTACCCGCAATCGATTGGTGGTGGTGGTTCGGCCGGGGAGGTCGCCGGTGAGCGTCGGCGGCAGAGCAGAGGCGGCGAGGCTGCGGGAACACGAACGACGGTGAAGAAAGGGGCGACGCTCAATAATGTGTTGCACCGGAAGCTTCCATGTGGCCTAGGGAAGACGCTAGGCAGGTGCCTGGGCTCGGAGGATCGGCGGAGGAGCGAGCTCATCGGTGGCGGTCCGGCGGCGGCCGCGGGAGCTCGGGATCCGGCGATCGTGCGGCTCGGCTTGATCAACAAGCGACTCGGGGAGCTTTTGTGGTGCACAAGGAAAAGCTCAGGGGCTTGTGGGGGTGAGGCCGTCGACGGGAGGGAGGTTTGCACTGGGCAGCGCCAATGGCGGAACGGCGGGGCTCGGTGGCGGATGCGCGTGCGCGCGAGGAGCGGCCGGGGGCGGTTATTTATAAACGTTGGAGGTCGGTTAGGGGGTCTTGGGGTCAACCACGTCGCCGGTGCACGCGCGGCGTGGGCGGCACGGCGCGGCGACGTGCGGCGGAGCGGCAGCCCAATGGCGAGCGGCAGTTGGCACGCCGGCGAGTGGGAAGCAGCCACTTGGCACCATCCAAGCGCTCACGGACGTCATGCACAGTAGCACTCCGTCGCGGCGCATGGACCGATGGGTCCTCCGGTGCCTCGGTGTGCGCGTTCGCACGTACGGCGGGCTAGCGTGGCGCGCGCGCGACGTCGCGCGAGAGCGCGCTCTGGCGTCGCCGGTGAAAAACAGTTTACTGACACCGTTTTCAAAATTGATTTTCTCAGGATTTCCAAACTAAATTGCACCTTACAATCTATAGCAAAGTTGAAGATCAAGGATCCCTCTTCAACAATTGCAAAGGCTGGTAGGGGTTTTATCCAAGGAATCGAGTAGGAATAGCACGCCCACTTTGGGATTTTCTCGGCACGGTGAATAGTAACAACTGAAGTTCAAATGCGAAATTCATCAAGTTTTACTCCGAATTTCAAATGCCACTCAACAGCAAAGTTGTGTGCCTTGACATTCTACACATTTTTCCCTTTGGGCGGTTTTGAAGTGCTTAAGTAAAAAGTTGAGGAACGTGGCAAAGTTCTCTCTGCTCATATAGACAAGGTGGTGACTTAGGGTTCTAGGGCTAGGGTTTTTGATCAATTGTTGGTCCAAGATGCTTAAGGTTGTAATTAGGGTCCAACACACTCATTGTCACTTAAGTAAAAACACAGGGTGTTACAGCCTACCCCCTTAACGGGAATCTCGTCCCGGGATTTGAAATTTAAGAGATGAGTAGAAAGTTACGTACTAGTTTGACTTGAAAGAAAACCCGGATACTTGGTATTTAGAAAGTGCTCGGTCTCCCACGTGGCTTCTTCTTCGGTGTGGTGACTCCACTGTATTTTATACATTTTTACTTTTTGTCTTCTAGTTTGTCTTTCTTTATGATCCAATACTCTCATTGGATACTCTGCTAGGGATAGATCTGGTTCTATTTCTGCATTGGTCTCCTCAATTATTTGGGCTTCCGGAATCTGCTCACACTTCTTCAATTGTGAGACGTGAAACACGTCGTGCACCGTAGACAATCGATCGGGAAGTCAAATACGGTAGGCAACCATACCAAACTTCTTGGTGACTTCATAAGGGCCAATGTAGCGTGGGGCTAATTTCCCTTTTACTCCAAAGCGTTGTGCGCCTTTGGTCGGAGATACCTTTAGGTATACGTAATTACCAACTTCAAACTCTCGGGGAGCTTTAGCTTTATCGTGGTAACTCTTTTGCCTCATCTGAGCTGCTCTCAGATTTTCTCTAATCACACTCACTTTCTCTTCGGCTTCTTGTACTAACTTAGGACCAAACAAGGTTCGCTCACCCGCCTGTGACCAATTCAAGGGGGTATGACACCTTCTTCCATACAAGGCTTCAAACGGGACCATCTTCAAGCTAGCTTGATAACTATTGTTATAAGCAAACTCTGCTAGAGCTAGGCATTTATCCCAAGATTTGTCAAAATGAATGACGCAAGCTCTCAACATATCTTCTACTATCTGATTTACTCTTTCCGTCTGACCATCAGTCTGAGGATGATAGCTGGATCTATGGATTAGCGTAGTTCCCAAAGATTCGTGCACTTGTGCCTAGAAGCGAGCAACGAATTGAGGGCCTCGATCTGACAAGATAGTCTTGGGGACACCGTGTAAGCGTACTACGAGATCAATATAGATTTCTACGTAGCGCTCAGCTGAATAGGTAGTGTGAACGGGGATAAAGTGAGCGGTCTTGGTAAGCCGGTCCACTATTACCCAAATGGAATCATGCTTCAGGGGCGTGAGAGGTAACCCGACAATGAAATCCATGCTGATATCGTCCCACTTCCATGCAGGAATGGACAATGGTTGCATTTGACCCGCGGTCTTTAGGTGACTAGCCTTGATTCTTTGGCATGTATCACATCCGGACACATACTCGACTATTTCGCCCTTCATATTTGACCACCAAAAGTTTTCCCTAAGATCTCGGTACATTTTGGTACTTCCGGGGTGAATGGTGAACTTAGAGAGATGGACCTCATCTAAAATTTCCTTCTTTAGGCCTTGATCCTGAAGTATCACTAGTCTCTGTCCAAACCAAACAACTCCCTTGCTGTCCCTTCGGAAACACTCATACTTGGGGTCTCTTTCTACTAATTTCTGTTTGATTTTCTGAACCTCTTCATCGCTGAGTTGAGTTATAGCAATTCTCTCATGGAGAGGAGATTTGATCGAGACAGCATGAAGATTCCCATGCTCGACCAATTCCAAGTTAAGCTTCATCATTTCTTCGCATAAAGTCTCATTATTCGGCTCTAACGTCACATAGTTGCAATGCTTGCGGCTAAGCGCATCTGCAACCACGTTAGCCTTGCCGGGATGATAATGGACTTCCAAATCATAATCCTTGATTAATTCCAACCATCTCCTTTGTCTCATATTTAAATCAGATTGAGTGAAAATATACTTGAGACTCTTGTGTCAGTGTAGATATAGTAGTGATTACCCATCAAGTAATGCCGCCAAAGTTTTAAGGCATGCACGACTGCTGCTAGCTCAAAATCATGAGTAGGATAATTCTTCTCATGAGGTCGAAGTGCCCGTGAGGCATAGGAAATGACTCAGTTTTCTTGCATAAGCACGCAACCAAGACCAGTGCCCGAAGCATCACAAAACACCTCAAACGGTTTGGACATATCCGGTTGAATCAATACGGGAGCTGAGGTTAAGTGTTTCCTCAAGGTATGGAAAGCTTGGTCACACTCCTCACTCCACACATACTTGACACCCTTCTTTAATAATTCGGTCATGGGTTTAGCTATTCTGGAGAAATCCGGAATAAAGCGACAGTAATAGCCTGCTAGACCCAGAAAACTACGGATTTGATGTACCGACTTGGGTGGCTTCCAATCCATGAACTCCTGTACTTCGCTAGGATCCATGGAGATACCATCCTTGGAAATAGTGTGACCCAAAAACTTCACACTATCCAGCCAGAACTCACATTTAGAGAATTTGGCATAGAGTTTGTAATCTCTCAATCGCTGCAAGACAATACGAAGATGCTTCGCATGCTCAGCTTTGCTCTTGGAATAAATGAGAATATCATCGATGAAGACCACTACGAACTTGTACAGTTCATTCATGAAGACTGAGTTCATAAGGTACATGAAATAGGCAAGTGCATTGGTGAGACCAAAAGACACCACTAGGAATTCATAAAGACCGTATCGGGTGGAAAAGGTTGTCTTTGGAATGTCACTTGCCCGAATCATGATTTGATGATAGCCTGATCGAAGATCAATCTTGGAAAAGACTTGGGCACTAGCCAATTGATCAAAGAGCACATCAATGAAGGGCAACGGATATTTATTCTTGATTGTCACCGCATTGAGTGGACGATAGTCAACACACATCCGCAAACTACCATCTTTCTTTTTCACAAAAAGAGCGGGGCTTCCCCAAGGAGAAGAACTTGGGCGGATATACCCCTTGTCAAGCAATTCTTGCAACTGAACTTTCAACTCAGCCAGTTCTTTGGGTGGCATTCAGCAAGGCCTTTTAGATATTTGTGCGGTGCCTGGCTGAAGTTCTGTGACAAATTCGACATCCCTGTCTGGTGGCATACCAGGCAAGTCGTCGGGAAAGACATCTGGATACTCGCACACTACTGGAATGTCTTCTAGTTGGATGGTTACGGTAGCATAGGAACAAGGATTTATGCCTTCTACCTTGGGTAGATACAAGGTGGTATGACCAATGGTAGGGGAATGGATTTCTATAATTCTAGTGGCAATATCCAAAACAACTTGATGTTGGGTCAACCAATTCATTCCTAGAATTACATCTAGACCTCCCAACTCCAAATGAATCAGGTTGGTTAAGAAAGTTTTGCTGCCAAGCTGCAAAGGGACAACTTTGGTTATAGTGTTGGAGAGGATTCTTCCTCCCGCCGTGGCTATTACGAAGGAATCTTTGGTATGACAAGAATGTGACCCCAACTTGCTCACTAGACTTTCACTAATGAAATTATGGGTTGCTCCAGAATCAAACAAAATTCTAATGGGGTGATCACGGATAGAGAATGTACCCGTCAGCACGGCTGCTCCCTCTGGGACGTCAACCAAGGTGGTGAAGTTGAGTTTGCCCTGCTTGACCTGCACCATGGGCTTCTTGCCTTGGTTCCCATGACGGAATCCTAAGCTTTCATTCTGCTTGTTCTGCCTGGGCTTGGGGCACTTATTGATGTAATGCCCGGGCTGCCCACAATTATAACAGCGATGATCCTTGGTAGCACTGTTGTTATTATTGTTGGCTGGGGGTGCACTAGGCTTGTATGGCTGCTGTTGTGCCTTACGGAACTGGAAGTTCCCAGATGGCTTAATCTGAGACGGGGTCACCCTCCAGTGTCCAGTTGAAGATGAATGGGAGGACCCTGAGTACCTTTCTTAATAAAGCGGAATTTCTTGCCTGACCCACCAATAGCAGTGAATCTAGCCTGCCTCTTTCTATCCTTCTGGGCTTTGGACATGGCATCCTCTTGGGAAATGGCCTTGTTCACAAGGTCCTGATAGCTGTTAGGCTCATAAGGATTAAGCCTCTCATAGAGGTCTCCGTGTAGCCCATCATGAAAACGCTCTATCTTCTTGGCATCGTTGTCAACATGATGCCCACCATACTGACACAGGGCGTTGAACTTCTTAGCATACTCATACACTGTGTCCGAACCTTGCTTTAGAGCAAGCAACTCCTTCATCTTTCTATCCATGAGACCTTTAGGAATTTGATGTTCCTTTAAGGCCTGCTTGAATTCAGCCCACGTGATTTGATGTCCGGCGGGAATCATGGTCTTGAAATTCTCCCACCATATCAATGCTGCACCACGGAGCTGGAGGGCAGCGAAGCAGGCCTTACGCTCCTCGAAGCAGGGCAAGGTGAACACAAAGAACTTGGCCTCAATGGCCCTGATCCATGCATCGGCAGCCAGTGGCTCCTTGGCCTCTTCAAAAGTCGGGGGCTTCGTGGCATAAAAATTCTCATATTTGGTGACTCGAGGCTGACCGTCGATGTTCTCCCAACGGGGATTGTTCTGCAGCTGCTGAGCAAGTTGTTGCTGCGTTTGCAAGAGCTGCCGCATCACCTACGTTTGGGTGACCATAAACTGCTCTTGAATGGTCATGTTGGGAGGAGGAGGCGGAGCCTCACTACCACTTGCACCAAAACCATTGGGAGAAGGACGAGTTTGTCCCACCATCTGAAATCCATGAGATTTTCATTAGCTACATATTCACAAGCTTGTTTACAACATCCACAAGAAAAATATGCCAAACGAAAACTCATAGCATCGATTTGGTGAAAACCGGACAGCACAGCTGAGTTACTAGAAAATTCATAACTTTCTGCCCATAATAGCAAAAACTCCCATTTTTGTTCAGCAAGAGCAAAATTTAATGATCTCCATCATTTGTATTCAACCCGAGGTCCAATTCCAACGTTAACATGCCCGAAAAATTCCAACACCGAGGTTCTTCCTAGCTGTTTTTGCTGTAGGCCGAACTGCACAATTTTCGCTATAATTCTCGGTACGCTTATGCAATGGTGGTGAATTTTGATGAGCATAATCTCCACAACATAACACACAAGATTGGTATTCAGCACAAGGCGAAACGTTGATCACAACAACCCTAAATTATTCATTGAAACATGACAACATCAAGATGTCCATCTAAGCATTACATGATGCGGAGTCTTTGGATCTCTTACAAACTTATGTACAACAAAAGGTCATCAATTATACTCTCTAAGCAGCCTCTACCCTTACACAAAAGCTAGCTGAGGAGGCTAAACTAAGAGTACATGGTCATCCTCCAAAAGAAAATTGCTAAAACCACTAATAGCCCGCATCGGAGCCAGCGCTAGTGTCCGGAGAATCGGGTGGTGGACCAGCAACACTGTCCTCGCTCAAGCCCGAAACTCCCTGTAGCTCGTCCGGAGTGGCAGGTGCAGCCGGTGGTGCGATCGGCGGCTGCTGACCCTGCTGGGCCATCGCCTGCCACACCTCCAACTCTATCTCCATCTCAGCAACCTAGTTCTGCATCTTCGCCACGTTCTGCACCAAGGCAAAACGCTAGGCCTCCATGTAAGCTAGCTGCGCCTGAGTCATCTCGAGAGCATGGTCTCGGGCGAACAGCTGCTCCGTGAGCTGGGCACGCTCCTGGTGCCACTAGATACGCTCGTCCGGAAGCGTAACAATCTCCTGCTGGAGGTGAGCAACGGTCTGTCGCTCGTACTGAAGGTCGAGGGTGAGGATATCCCTCATCACTGTGGAATCCATCAACACGACTGAGAGCATACCCTGAGTGGAAAGACGAAACACCTGCATGTTTTACACCGCCTCCAACAACCTCAGAAGCTGGCTGAAAGACATCTAGGCCCTTAGTGGGTTTTGGTGTATTGATTGACAACTAGATTAAAGATCTAATGTCCTTGTTAAGCATGTGAGCAGGTTGTAACATATAAATGACAAGGCATAATATATGACATTGGTTATCTACATGATGAAAACAAGCTATGTGTATACAAGATAAGTTGAGGCATGGTTTTAGCCTCATATTGTGAAATGGCTTGACTCAATGGTGAATGTCATGATATTTGATATATATGATCCCATGAAGCATATAGATGGTATATGACAAGCTAATGAAGGATAAGAAAGAGGCATATTGTTTTTGGAACACTGGATGGTCTCTTATTGAAGGAAGAAGCTTGCTATAATAAAAGGGGTTATTTAAATTAAAAGAAAGCATGGTCTCAATAGAATTCCACTCTTGATGTTGAATCAAAGCTTAACTCAAATTGGCAACGAATGGATGAAGAAATCAAGCAAGGGATTAGCAACGAGGTACTAAGCTAAGGTTGGCCGAGTAGTGACTTGGACCATGTGCTTGGCTAGGGTGAAGTGGCTATAGCTTGGAAAGTTTCGAGGTATCAAGTCGAGCCTAACCGAGTGAAGCAATGAAGAAGCATTACATATTCATTGAGTCATATGAAGGGTGACTTAATCGAGATTTGGGTTTCATTCTTATATAAAGATCAAAGTCACTAAGCTCTTGGTAAAAGTGCTCAAACCAATGAGACATTGATGGATGGATCTCTCACGAGGATATATTGATCAAGTATGGCTATTCTTGAAGAAGAAGCTCAAGAGTTCTTTTATTACATTTATATGTGATCTTGAGTATAGGTACGCCGTACTATCAAGAGGGATGCATCACAAGGAGTTTTGATAATATCTCAGTGCTCAAGTAACCCATGTGAGTTGAGAGAGACACAAAAACCACACGTACACGTCTTCGGGTTTGACCCTGTGTCAAACCCGGTGGCACCGGTTTTGGGAAACCGGTGGCACCGGTTTTGTGTCAGCCGTCCCAATGGCTAGTTTTTGAAAACTCGGTGGCACCGGTTTTCACTGGAGTTTGCAACAGCTAGTTTTGGGAAGTCCGGAGTATCCGGGGTTTTTCCTATAGATTCCGGGTTTTAACTCCAACGGCTAGTTTTTGGGGAGTCGGGTATTTATACCCTTCAACCTCTACTGTTGCAAGCTGTTGTTCCTAAGGTTTCTAGAGTGCTTCCTTGCTATTCCTTGCTAAGCCAAAGCCATTCTAGCTCTCCCCAACCCCTCTTTGTGAGGTTGTTTGATCTTTGCTAGATCTAGTGAGTTGGGTGGTAGAGAGAATCCTTTGTGAGCAATTCAAGAGTATTTGTATCCCTTGAGCACTGTTGGACGTCGTCAAGCTTGTGTGAAGCATTTATTACTTTTGGAGGATTGCCTCCTAAACGGCTAGGTGTCGCCCACAAGCTCCCAAGGTGTGGTGAGCTGTGGGACAGTTTGTGAAGGTCTTGCTTCACCTCCGAAAGGGAAGAAGCTATCTAGTGGATCGGGAAAAGGGTTTAATGCAACCCGGCTTCGGTAGGAGAAGCACCCAACGGAGACTAGGATTCACACGGTGGTGAATCCGAACTTCGGTAAAACAAATCCTTGTGTCTCCTGTTGGTTACCTCGCATTTACCTTCATATATCTATCCTTGCTTGCCTTTGTCATATTGGTGGAGCTACTTGGTTGCTAGTGTTTGTGAAGTGCAGGAACTCTATATTCATCAAGGAACTGATCCTCAAGGTATTCATCAAGTTTGGGCTCAAGCTAAACAAACAAACAAGAAGGAGAAGTAGAGGGGAGTCACTGCCAGGCAAACCCGGTGGCACCAAATTTGCAAAACCGGTGGCACCGGTTTTGGGCAGTGTATTCATTCCGCTGCGAAGGCACCAGTTCAGAGATTCCGGAGATTTCTCCAGAGATTCCGGACTTTCCAGAAACTCCAGAGAAAAGTCCGGAGTATCCGGGTTTTACTAATAAAATTGTTTTAAGTGGTGATTTTCAGGACTCGCCTAATCACCCCCCCCCCTCTAGGCGACATCAAGATCCTTTCAATTGGTATCAGAGCCTTGTGCTCCGATTCAAGCTTAACCGCTTGGAGTTAAAAGGATGTCGACTACTTGTGAGGTATCGTTTGAGCCTCTTCGGTTTGACGGCTCAAACTACTCTTCTTGGTCTGCTCATGTTCTTCATGTATTAAAAACTTGGGGTCCTCTTTTTGAGCGAGTTGTGGTTGCTAGCATCCTTCCCGAGGACTTTGATGGTGAGGACACGTCCAACCTATCAAAGGAGGAAAAGGAAAGTGTGCTCCATAACTACTCTATTACTAATCTCATGTACAATAATGTGAGCAAGGTTATTCGAGAATTCATCTTCAACAATGAAGACATTTGCGATGATGCACATCATATTTGGGTGGCACTCAAAGACATGTATACTAGTGCCGATGATGACGATGATGAAGATGAAGAGGAGGAGTGCTCAACATCAACATCCTGCATCTCTCCTTCAAAGACCTCATCCACGAAGCAAAAGAGCAACAACATCGCGACCACTGCCTCTGACGAGGCAAACTCGGTGGCACCGAGTTCAGAACTCGGTGGCACCGGGTTTGGCAGTGAGCAACACCAACTTGCTTCGTTGGACCTCAGAGCAACATCGCACAATAATATTGAGGTATCTACAGCCCCTAGTACTTCCTCACTATGTACTAATGATTCCAAGTCTCAAGTGACTAAAGGTAGAAGGAAGAAGGGAAGTGAAGTTGAGCAATTTAACTTCGAGCTCGACAAGATGACCAAGAAAGACAAGAAAAATGTACTAGAGCTCATAAAGAGAGTAAGAAGACAAGAAGATGAGCTCACAAGACAACAAGCATATCGTGACTCCTTTGAATAAGATTTGAAGAAGCTTAAGGAGTCAAATGATGTCTTGTCTAGAAAGTGCAAGGAGGACATTACCAAGGCATATGCTTGTGCTACTAAGTCTCTATCTTGTGCAGCATCCTTGGAGAAGGAAAATCAAACTCTCAAGGACCAACTTGAGGAAATCACTTGCAAGTTCGTGAAACTACAAGGAACTCATATAGAACTTGAATATTCTCATGAGAGACTTGTAGAATCACACACTTTGCTAGAAGTGACAAATGAGGTTTTGATAAACTCGTTTAAATCTTACACACCTCATCTCGCCGCTAGCACACGTACTCAAGTTGAAAATGATATATCTTGTGCTAACCCATGTGGCCCAAAAGGCAAACCTTCGTGGTATGATTGTGTGATTGCAGAATCTTGTGATGACTTCATTGCTCAAGAAAATGATGATCTTATGCAAGAAGTCGAAAAGCTCAAGAAAGAGGTGGCTAAGTTGAAGGGAAAAGAAAAGGTGCAACCTTCTCAAGATAACCGTGAGCCCATGGTGAAGAAGCTTGAGAAGAGGAAAATCGTCACTAGATCAATCTCTCAACAAAGCCACAAGATTAATGATAACAAGATTGAGGACAAAATGAAGCTAGGTCACATCAAGTGCTATAAGTGCTCACACATGGGACATTATGCATCCATGTGCTCATTCAAGCAAGAAGACAACTCAAACCAATCAAAGAGGCAAAGAAGTCTTGCTCAAAGAAGATGCTTTGGTTGTCATGAGAAAGGGCACAAGATTGAAGCTTGTACCAACCGGACAAAGGTTCCCACAGGGAAACCCGGTGGCACCGGTTTCCACTGAGAAACCACAAGTGAAGCTCAACAAAGGATTTCTGAAGGCTCAAGAAAAATTTAGAAATAAGAATGGCCCAGTGACAAGTGTAAAGGGAAATTGCAACATCAAGCACAAAATTTGCTACACTTGTCGTCAAAAGGGACATCTTGGTAAAGATTGTCCCAATAGTAAGAACCCTAAGCTCAACCATGTTCATTATAGTAATGAGAAGCTTAGGAGTAACTCAAATGACTCTAGTGCCCCTAAAGTGGGTATTTCACAAAGGAAGGGCACAAAGGCCATTTGGGTACCTAAGTCCTTGATCACTAACCTTGTCGGACCCAATGGACGTTACGTACTAAAACATTCCTAAAAGGACTTTGCAGGTACTTGGAGTAGCATTGAAAGCTTGGTTCACTTGAGAAGATATTAATTATCATCCATCTATATCTCAAGAGAAAAGTTTAATGCAACAAGAACTCTTGGAGGCGAAGCAAAAGGGAGGTTGAATTGCAACATATATTTACAGTTGCAATATACTTTGATATTGTTGCAAATGCTAAATTTTATTGCAACAAGATCTTTTGCTTCGAAGAAAAAATTGTGTTCAAGTGCAACACCTAATTTTTGTTGCGATATATACTTTGAGTGTTGCAACGAGAACTAATGAGCCAAGGCTGATTTGGGTTGGGCCTTGTAGTGTGTATGATATACTATGAAAAAAATATAATTCATAGTCAAAAATAGAACTTGGCTAATTTTGAATTTAGATTTTTTTCTAATTATTAATTTTAACAAAGAAGTTTGAATTGGTAGGAAAACAATATGTCATTAGTGACAAAATAGAAAAAAACACAATGCTGTGGAATTGAACCAAGGACCTCAATACTACACTTGTATATGACTTACCACTACACCATAACAATGTTTTTGTTAGCTAGCATAGTTCAAGCATTTTTCACGTTTCTATGTTGTCAGCTTATAGTAACCTTATAGCTATTAAAATAGATGTGGACCACGTGGTCCCCTTCAGCCTTCCCTCTTTGTTTAAGTGTAGGGTTTGTGATAAAAAATTCATAATCATTGGACATGTTATTAGTGAGTTATCAATTATCTTGCAAAAAATGCAAAAAAAAACAAGCTTCATAATGGGTTTGAACTACAGACCAACAACATCATACCAATTTGCCTTACCATTGAGCTACAACACCTTTTGCAATATTATTAGCACTTTAACAAGTAATGTACTTTAACAACATTTGAAGTAGCAAATGGTTTAAAATGGAAAACACATAAACATAGAAGTTGTAGAACTCATCAACATCTACACTTTGTATTATGATCATTTTTGCATTTAACAGATTTTGAACGATTCAAATTTTGAATTTCAAAAATTTACAAAGATAAACTAGTTTTTAAAATCCTACATGGTTTTAAATTAAAAAGTCATGAATACCAAGTTTGTATAAGTTCTCAAGATCTACACTTCGTGTTCTAATCATTTTTGCATTTGACAGATTTTGAACGATTCAATTTTGAATTTCAAAAATTTATAAAGAAAAATCAATTTTTTAAACCCTAGATGGTTTCAAATTAATTTTGTTTTGTGTCTAATGCAACACCGAAAAAACGTTGCAATGGGCCTAAAATGGTTGCAATAGACAAAATGCGAGGAAACCAAAACAATTTTTAAATTGTCACCGGCTACGATTGCGATGTCACCCGATCCCACCTTGAAGATGTGTCGATGTGGTCCCACCTTGAGGACGTGGTGATGCGGTAATACCAATGGGTATCCCCCTCAGTGACGTGGCGTTGTAGTCCCACCAATGGTCCCACCTACACGACATGGCACTCGGTCCAGTCTTACCTCGACCACGGTGGCGTTGTAGTCCCACCAGTGGATCCCAAATCGACGTGGACCATGTGGTCCCCCCATGTAGGCTACCCACGTGGACCACATGGTCCGGCTCCCCTTCAGCCTTCCCTCCTTTTTCTACAAAAAATGCAAAAAAATCGCTTCATAGTGGGTTTGAACTATGGACTAGCAACATCATAACAATTTGACTTACCATTGAGCTACGACAACTTTTGTGATATTAGTTGCACTTTAACATATATACTGAACCATCTACGTTAGTAGGTAATGCACCTCCACAATCCACTCATGAAGTTCATTAAGATTTATTGGACAACTCTTATTTTGGTCATTTGTTCATCAGACAAAATGATAATAGCATTGTTCACAAAATTTATGTATCTCACTTATGAAACCATATGAGTATCTAATGCAACACTGAAAAAGTGTTGCAATAGGCCTAAAACGGTTACAATAGACACAATACCAGAAATTTAATTGGCAAAAAAAATGCCTGCTTGGGGATCGAACCTAAGACCTTTGTAACAAAAGTGACATGTGCAAACCACTAGAATAATCATTAGTTAATGTTGTATTATGGTGTTTTATTTCTTTTTGTTAATTGAACTGCAATAAATCCTTTAAAACAAACATGGAAAAAATATGTGGCTATACAACATATTTTGACTCCATTAGAGCATTTTATGATATTATTTGAATTATGATAGAGTAAATTCGAGATGTAAGTTTGAATTACCCCTAATAAACTGCTGTCGAAATCAATTTTTCATTCGTTAAAGTTGTAGATCTTGGTAGAGAATTATTTTAGAAAATTTTAGAAAAAAGAATCATCAAATTTGGAGTTAGTATGAGGCAGAAAAACTAGTTACAAGTTTTAGTCAAAGATTAAAAAGAGAAAACACACGTGTTCATCTCAGTTGATAGCAATTGCAATTTCTGTTTTTAATCTTCAGATAAAACTTGTAAACTGTTTTTCTTCCTCATACGAACACCAAATCAGTTGATTTTTTTCCTAATTTTTTCTAAAATCGAGATGTTTTACTCAGTGCCATTTGTTTGTATCTTAATTACTATTTATTGATTGCTTTTCATACAACATAACTTTTCCAACTAAAAAGAGAATATAAAAAACATGTTTTTTCATAATAATTGCTAATATAACTTAATATTCTCTAATGTTATGGTCAACATGAGATGGTGTCAAAAATTGAGGTGCATACAAGTTCGGTCACGTTATTAGTTGTTCAAATCTCAAAGTTTGTTTTCAATTGTAGGAAACTATGTGAGTCTTGTGTCCTATTTGTGAACAACTATAATCTCACTTTATCAAAACCATATACGCTTAAAATATGGTTTCATATCAATTTGTAGAATGTTTTTGAACAAAATTAAGTATTGTTATTATTATTTTACAACAAGATGAATAGTACAAGTTTGAGTTTTTCATATAAGTAAATCGATTTTTTTGTCAATCTCCAAGATGTGTGCTAGAATGGACCATAGGTAACTCTATCTAACATTTTTTGAAAAGTATGATACACTTCAATGTTCAAGTAGGGTTTTATGAAACTATGTGAGACATGTATCCATTTCTAAACAACGTGGGTTCCACTGTTACCGGAATCATTTGAAATTTTTATCACAAGTTTATGGACGCAAATTATGTTACCATGTCAATTTGTAGAACCATCTGACCATTTTATGTTATTATTTGAATTATTATATTGTAAATTCGAGATGTAAGTTTGAATTACCCCTAATAAACTGTTGTCCAAATCATTTTGAATTTGTTAAAGTTGTAGATCTTGGTAGAGAACGATTTTAGAAAATTTTAGAAAAAAGAATCATCCAGTTTGGAGTTAGTATGAGGTAGAAAAACTAGTTGCAAGGTTTAGTCAAAGATTAAAAAGAGAAAACACACTTGTTCATCTTAGTTCATAGCAATTGCAGTTTGTGTTTTTAATCTTCGGATAAAACTTGTAAACTGTTTTTCTTCCTCATACGAACTCCAAATCGGTTGATTCTTTTTTCTAATTTTTTATAAAATCGAGATGTTTTACTCAGTGCCATTTTTTTATTTTAATTACTATTTCTTGATTTCTTTTCATACAACATATTTTTTCCAACTAAAAAGAGAATATAAAAAACATGTTTTTTTCATAATAATTGCTGATATAACTTAATATTCTCTAATGTTATGGTCAACATGAGATGGTGTCAAACATTGAGGTGCATACAAGTTCGGTCATGTTATTAGTTGTTCAAATCTCAAAGTTTGTTTTCAATTGTAGGAGGCGAGGTTGATTTGGATTGGGCCTTGTAGCGTGTATGATATATTATTAAAAAATATAATTCATAGTAAAAATAGAACTTGGCTAATTTTAAATTTAGATTTTATTCTAATTATTAATTTTGAGAAATAAGTTTGAATTTAGATTTTATTCTAATTATTTGACATAAAATTTATAGAACTCATCAAGATCTGCACTTTGTATTATGATCATTTTTTTTGCATTTAACATCGATTTTGAACGATTCAAATTTTGAATTACAAAAAATTACAAAGATAAACTAGTTTTTAAAATCCTAGATGGTTTCAAATTGAAAAGTCATAAATACCAAAATAGTTTAACTTCTCAAGATCTACACTTTGTATTATGATCATTTTTGCATTTGACAGATTTTGAATGATTCAAATTTTGAATTTCAAAAATTTACAAAGATAAACTATTATTAAAATCCTAGATGGTTTCCAATTGAAAAGTCACGAATACCAAGTTTGTTTAACTTCTCAAGATCTACAGATTGTATTATGATCATTTTTGCCTTTTACTTAATGCAACACCGAAAAACTATTGCAGTAGGCCTAAAATGGTTGCAATAGACACAATTTCGGGAAACCAAACAATTTTAAATTGTCATCGATCGTGATTGCCATGTCACCCGGTCCCACCTTAAGGATGCGTCGATGCAGTCCCACCTTGAGGATGTGGTGATGCGGACCTACCAGCGCCCCCCTCAAAAAATAGTAATTAAATATGTTTGGGTGGGCAAAAAAAATTAAAAAAATAAAAATTGTGTGGATTACGGTTTGAACTATGCACCTCCTACTTCAACAAAAGCACTCTTACCACTACACTACATAACATTTTGTGTTTTTGCATTACATTTAACATTTTTGTACTTGGTTTTGCCACCGCCCAACTGCGGTCGCGCTTGGCTGAGCCCCGACCGGTCGTACTGATCCCCGGCCGGCTACGCCACAGCCTTAGCCGGCCGCGGCCGGCCTCTAGCCTCCCGCGCCACGGCCCCCGGCCGGCCGCGGCCTCCCACGCCACGCGGCGGCAAGCCTCGGCCGGCCGCGGCCCGGCCACGCCACGACCCCGGTCAGCTGCGCCCCGGCCGCTCCCTGGCTGCACCAAGGCCGTGGTTGGCCACTGGCGGCTGCAACAGGACCATGGCTGGCCGTGCCCTACTACCCTAGCTACACCAAGGTCGTGGCTTGTTCATCCGACAAAATGGTAATACCATTGTTCACAAAAATTACATGTCAGTTATACTTATGAAACCATATGAGTGAGATGTAAAATATTTGTTTTCTGTCCAATGCAACACTAGAAAAGTGTTACAATAGTCCTAAAATGATTTCAATATACACAATGTCAAGAATTTAGTTGGCAAAAACATGCATGCTTGGGATCGAACTTGAGACCTTTGGAACATAAGTGACCTGTGCAAACCACTAAAATAAGCATTTGTTTATATTGTACTAAAGTGTTTTGTTTCTTTTAATTAATTGAAATGCAATAAAAATTTTAAAACAAAGTTAAAAAAATATGTGGCTATACAACACACCTTGGCTCCGTAACCATCCCATAAAAGTTTCAAACGATTTCGACAAAGTGATACTATACATCTTTCGCAATTAGGGACATATCTCACTTAGTTACATAGAATTATATGAGCTATATATGTCTTTGTTAGGGAATTCAACAACTCTTTATCGGAATCATTTGAATTTTTTATGTAACGCTCATACACCAAAATCACGTGGCTACATAACTTTTTAAGTTTTTGTAGTTACTTTATGATATTTTCACATTTATTCCTTAGTAATGAAATAAATAATTACAGTAATATCAAAAGTTGATCAGAAAATTCCATAGATTCACATAACAACGTATTTTGGCTCCATAACCATCTCATAAAAGTTGCAAACTATTTTAATAAAGTGATACTATACATCTTTCACAACTACGGACATATCTCACTTAGTTATATAGTATTACGTCAGCCATATATGCTTTTGTGAGGGATATTCAACAACTCTTCATCGAAATCACTTGATTTTTTTATGTGACGTTCATGAACCAAAATCATGTGGCTACATAACTTTTTAGATTTTCTAGCCAATTTATTATATTTTCACATTTATTCCTTAGTAATTTAATAAATAAGTACAGTAATAGCAAAACTTGATCAGAAAATTCCATAGACTCACATAACAACATATTTTGGCTCCATAACTATCTCACAAAAGTTGCAAACTATTTTAATAAAGCGATACTATACATCTTTCACAGCTGCGAACATATCTCACTTAGCAATATAGTATTACGTGAGCCATATATGCTTTTGTGAGGGATACTCAACAACTCTTTATCGAAATCACTTAAATTTTTTATGTGACGCTCATAAACCAAAATCATGTGGCTACATAACTTTATTATATTTTTTTATATTCAGTAAAAATATGTTTCTCAAAAAGCGAAAATGACAATCATTTTCAGATGGACGGAGTATACACTAACATCATGAGGTTATGCAATTTATTAGATTTTTCTAATCACGTTAAGCAAACTAGGCTTATGTAAAAACATTTCAGCCCAAATGGCCCAATAATTAATTACCGTTCATCTTTGGTTCCATGGCTCAGATCGCGTTTGCAGCTCAAACCCTAGCTCCTCTTTGCCCTACTCCCCCAGCGGCTCAGCCTCAACCGCCGCCTCCGCCTCCTCCCATCCTGTCCCCATGCCCCTCCCGTCCCTCCCCACGCCCTCCTCTCCTCGCACGTCCCTCCTGTCCGTCATGGCGACGAGCACCTGGAGCCGCCACCAGCGAGTAGCCTAGCCCTTCTTCCGGGCGCCCGCCCGTTCAGCGCCTCCTCCTCGAGCGAGCCCAACCGGTGGCGCTCATCCCGGGAGCCCTGCGGCATGCCCGGCCGGCGGCGCCCGGATCCAGCACGACGCCGCGGTGCCGGCCTCCATCGCATCTCCCTCCTCTTCCTCCGTGGCCGGCAGTGACGCGAAGCTGCCTCATTTGCAGGCCTCCAGTCTTACGGTGGCAACTCGTGGCAGCGACCTGGCAGTTCCTTTATATGGGAGAAAAGGCAAGCAAGGAGCTGTCAGTCAGCTTTTTGGTATTGGAAATTACCAAGTCAGTCATATTCCTTGTCAACTAATTTCAAGTTGTGTACAGATTGGAATTTGGAAGCTAATAATTTTGCTACCGCTGTTTATGGGGAACAATTTTGCAGGTGCAGACGGACAAGGCTTCCATGCTTGATGATGGCATTGAGTATCCGAAGCACCTTAAGTGCGGGGTGACCAAACCCGAGATTTGCTTCTAATTTTGCACTCAAGATCTACGGGTTGAGTGATATTTTGGTGATGGAAATGATCTTTGGATTTGTATTATCCATAGTTGATGGCGACTCTTATTCTAAGCGAGAGGAGACCATGTTGATGATTCCTTCTACTTAATCTAGCACCTCTTATTTTGCCAAAAATTTCAAGTTTTGCATAATTAAAATTAGATTATCGAGTTTCTAGCCGGAGATCATATTATTTTCAGTAGTTGATCATTCTTCATATAAAGGAATAGTTTATAGTAAATATCCTGAATTTGGCATTGAAATTTGTTAGTGTAAGAATAGTACTGCAAGAGTTAATGATATTGTTGTAGCACCTGCATTTGGTATTAATTTTTTATTTATCTCTAATTCACCTCACAAGTCATCCTATAGTGTACATGCAATAGCCGACTACAAGGACAATGGTTAGAGTTGGAAGGGTTTCAATTACCGACCATGATTGGTTACAGAATAATTAGGTATAGCTAGCTTCAGGATCATGATGTTAAAATTTTATTTTCACCTCTATGGTCGAATTTACTTTGTGTGGTGTCGGATTTCTCACCACATCCTTTCGCTGGTGAGAAAGAAAGGATCACATCTCTTTATTGTTGATAGTACAGATTTATGCAAATTGAACTCTACTATTGTTGACTTGCTGATCTGCGGAAATTATGCGTTAAGATAAATATTTCTATTTTTTAAGTTTATTATATATTTCTTGCTACGACATGTAACACACCGATTGCTAATTGGGCTTTATACTACTATGTCAAGGTTCCTTCATTCCAAGATGATAAAGCAATTCATTCCCGGATGATATAGCAGGCGACACTTCCGGAAGAAGAGCTTGGTCAACCTTGGAAAACAATCTACTCGAGTCACCCCCCTCCCCGATTCTTTGCGGTAGCTATACTAAAGAACTATGCATCCTATTTGTACCTTGCACTAAGCGCCGTTTGTACAAGTAAACTTGTCTTATGCATCGTATTGCAGCATCTTTGGGGCAATGTATGAAGTAGCATACGAGGCTTTAATGTTTTAGGGTTAGTATTTCTGTCTCGACAAGGCGGTGGTAAGGTAGATGTCACCGATCGCTCATCGAGCATTCCGCATGTATTAGACTTGTGAAACGAGTTTTATTTCGACATCATCGGTTTGTTGTCTCTTCCTGGAAATCATATACAAATATAGAGTGGCTCTCACTCTCGTTTATTGTGTTCATTGGGAAAGCGTACGTAATCGCTTTCTCCCGGCACTTCTCTTCCAAAAAGGGGCATTTTGACAAGAAAAGTGTTCGGCATATGCTTCTTTCTAATTCCACCTTTTTTACGTTGTACAACACCGCAAATCAATACCTCGGTTACAAAACTGATTTTTATTGTACGGTTCTTTAAGCATGCACTATCGTCAATCAAGTTATATCATGGTGGCAATGTCGGGCTACGGCAAGGATGGTGACGATGTCGGGCTACGGTGCGAGACTCAAATCAGCCAACACCAGGCAAGTGCTACTTGAATCCTAAGTATTCCTCATTGCTTTAATCATGTCAAAGTCATCTTGGGTTCTCATGATATCTGGCATAGCATTCTTAGTTCTATTATTCAACATCACACTGTGGTTCTATGGGTTGAACACAAGAGATAATTTATGTTTAGTATATTTATTTAGTTGTTCAAACACACCACAGTTTAACTATTGCTCGTATAAGATCTTTCCATCTAGCATTTACCTGTGTGAATTCTTAAGGCTGATCGTGGTGTGACTTCCCTCAACCTGATATGGTGGTGTGACTTCCCTGAACCTGATATGGTGGTGTGACCTCCTTGAATTTGAACATAATATGGTGGTTGTCTCTTACAGTTGTGAGGGAACCTTTGCAACGATTCCTAAAATATTAATATATCTGAGAATTGTTGCCTTGTTGGACAAACTGGTTGTATTTTATAACAATTGGATTTTCTAAGCCTATTTTATGTTGAATTTTTTGGACTCGAGTAGCTAGGTATTTGAAGGATGCAAAGTTTAATTCAGAGAAATTGACATTGGACCCATGCCTCGGCCTCTTTGAACTTCTAAAACCTTTCAAAAAAATCAAAACTACTTGATGGATGATCAAGGCACACGGCTGGTGGACCCGAAGATGAGCAATTGCATGAAAAGTAGTATCAGCTGCAGCCCCTAACAAGCGAGTTAAAATTAAAAGAGACCTCATATGCTATGCTGCACTGCTAGTGATGATAGATTAGCAAAATGTGTGTGATCAGTTTGATGTGAATGTGATTCTGAATTAAATTATATATGCGATGCTACCATTTGTGAGCCGGAAAAGAGCATCCAAAAAGAATGCACAGGTACTATGTCAAACCTTTTATCTCTCTTTGCATTGACAAGGAACATGTACTCCTTTTCGACAAGGTTCATATTTGCCTTTTGAATGTCAATGAATTTTATTTCTACAACTTTTGTTTAACTAATGCATGTCAATGATTTTTTTCAGGAGGAATCTTGAGCTTCGAAGGAGCATGCGAATGTTGGGAAGATGGCCATCGATGGAACCTTCGCTGCTACAACATTAGTCTTTTCGGTACAATAAGTTCAAAAAATTGTGTGTGGTGGCCGCATTATTATGTGTTAAGCTACGTACTTGTGTTCTCAATGATCTTGACACTCAGTGTCTTTGGTTTCATTCTGTATGAACAAATTTTATTTGGGTTTAATGGATGTTGATGCCTCATTCATTACATATTTCTCGATTTGTGATTCTATTCAATAATTAAAACAATGCACTTAATTATTCATATATATGAATGCGGTGTCGCAATATACGTTTGAAATCAACCAAAATTCCGTTCCAATAGACTCACATATAACAACTACATTTAAATGTGGCAATAGGTACAACTATCGTGGCAAAACATATACATTCTCTTGCAACTACAAAAAGGCGACGGTGGCAATAGAAAACCTATATATAGCAACCATTCGGTATCATGGCAATAGATGACCTAGCGTAGCAACCAATCTAAGTACTGTGGCAATAGCATATGTCTCCTATAGCAACCATTCGGAAACGTGGCAATAGAGGACCTATCTATAGCAACGAACCTCCCAAAATGTTGCAATATCCTAAGCCAACTATAGCAACCATTTAGTTGATGTGGTAATAGAGACACTTTATTGCAATGATTTCTACGCGTAGCAAAACAGTCTATTGCAACACCTATGTTCAGTTGCCACTGCATTGTGTTGCTACACAACTAACGTGTCGCAATACGTGTCACTAGCAACGTCTCGTTCGTTGCGATTGGTACCATTGCAACACCCATAGTGGTTGCAATGGCTTATGTTACAACTCTCACCAAGTGTTGCAAAAGAGTCAAAATTGTTGCAATAGATGGGTACTGTATCGCTACTAAAACGTAAACTGTTGCATTAAGCTATTGCTACAGTTACAAGTGCAACGACTTTTAACCAAAATAATATGGTAGCGAAAGTACTATTACTACCATTTTTCGGCCTATTGCAACACTTTTTCGGTGTTGATTTTGATACAAATCCTTGTAGTGCATTGAGAGTGGTGCTATGACTCACTTCAATGTGAGAATGAGGCCACCCGTTGACCCTGAGCGCCGCAACATAGTCAACTATAAGGGAAGGGGTATGACAGAAAGGGCAAGAAAGGAAAGGGAAAAGAATCCTTTGACCGTTGGTGGAAGGAACTTGGATTATCGGTTTGGCACCAAATTCCATCAAGATTATTATGCTAGTGCCATCATCAAGAAGGACTTCCCCATTGCTCGCTCAGAATACATTGATTGGGGATTCTTATCAGTCATGCAGGATGCAAAGATTGCTGAAATTATTCGGGAGTGCAAGAAGAAAAATGTCTATGATATCATGGGTTTTGCCAAGTCATGGAACAGTGAAATGATTGCACAATTCTATGCCACATGCTACTTCACCACATGGAAGAACGACAAAATTGTGCATTGGATGACCGAGGGAACATGGTTTGGCATCACTATCACTGAGTTTGCATATCTACTTGGTTTTGATGAAGAAGACCTTGGAAGGATGAAGATCCATAGAGATCATGACATGGACAAGGTAGACATGAAGTTCATGTACATCCCGGGACAAGAATGGAACTTTGGACGAGTCAATGGCATGCTACCATTCTATGCATACTTGCACCTCATGTTTAGAAAGACACTTGTACCTAGGGAAGGGGACCAATCAAATGTGTCAAGCTATGGAAGAGATTTGTTAAGGCACATGTGTCCTAGTGAGCCGGAGTTTAGTGTTGTGGACTACATTTGGGAGGAAATTCATTCCATCTCCGGCTCACCACAAAAGAGTTGTGGATATGCTCCTTATCTCATGCATGTTATTGAGACCATCACAAACTACACATTTGTCTATGATCATGAGCATAAGCCATTCCACTTGAAGAATGATGTTGTGGGACCTTCACTAGCAGATTTGAAAAGGGCACAAGGGAATATTGGAGGCCAAGAAGCCCCCGAACAGCCCACTGCTGCTGCTGCACCATCTAGGGCAGCAAGGACCTCACAAGGTAGAGGGCGTGGTCGTGGGCAGCAACAAGTGCAAAAGCCCCCTTCCCCACTTAGAAAATTGTTCAACTTTTGGTGTGAGTCTTGCATGAAAGCAAATGATGCGGTTCACAAGGAGAGACAGCTTAGAAAGAGGGACTCTAGGATGATAAGGCACATGTATGAAAGCCCCTCTCCCACAAACAGGCCTCCCATACCACATGCACCATCCGATGAGGAAGAGAGTGAGCCGGCGACCTTTGAAAGCATTTGGGAAAGATCACAACAAGTTGATCCGGCAACCAACAAGGATTATTGGGATAGAGCCTATGGAAACTCATACTATAACCCCACCTTTGGAGGAGTGTATAGTGTTTGATCGTCTTATTCAGAGGTTCCTTTCATGGGCACACAAGGCCAAGGCACATCCTCTAGCATACCTCCAGTGGATCCTAATGCACAAGGAAGTTCGGAGTCTTTGCGGTGTATATTACTATGGTTCACTATTTGGCTCAGTCAATCCATATGAGGGAATGCCGTCTCACTATCCTCCATTCCTGCCACCACCACCCTTTATGCCTCCGAGTCAGTTTGTGCAACCGTCTCAAGATGATGAAGAAGAAGAACCATGAGCAGCTGTCCAAGACCCCCAAGACCTTTATTGGTGATTAATGACAAAGGGGGAGAGAGGTTGTCGATTGAAAGCTTGCTGTTCTACTCTGCATCTGCTCTGTCTGCACAAACCCGGTGGAACCGGTTTCCTGCATCTGCTCTATCTGCACAAACCCGGTGGAACCGGTTTCCAGATCTCGGTGGCACCGGTTTTGGTGTGTCTCAGTATCCCTTCTGGCAGGCAAACTTGGTGGCACCGAGTTTCCAGAACCGGTGGCACCGGTTTTGGCTGTTGGATGCAACAGGCCCATGTAATAAATTCTCTTTAGCTTCAATTGGACTTGAGAACCTTTGTTATGTGTTTTAAAATGTGTGGTGAACCTTCTCATGCTTATTAAGACTAAATTGCATGTTAGTGTGTCTTTATATGGGTGATGTATTGTTTTTGACAGGGCTGCCCGGGCAAAACCGGTGGCATCGAGGTTGGCAACTCGGTGGCACCGGGTTTGGCCAGACAGCACTGCCTTTTCTTGCTCTATGTGTTGGAGTGCTTATTTATTGCATGCGACACGGTTTAAATGTTCACACACTTGTTTTGCACCCCACTGTTGCTGAGATTTAGGGGGAGCTCCAAGTTTTCTTGAAAATGTGCAAAATGGCATTTAAAGCCAATTCTTATAAATTCCACTCTTAGCACATATTAAGGGGGAGCTCAACCTAAATCTATTCTTTTAAGCTTTATTGAATATTTTTTGTAAGCTTTAATCGAGGTTGTCATCAATCACCAAAAAGGGGGAGATTGAAAGACATCTAGGCCCTTAGTGGGTTTTGGTGTATTGATTGACAACTAGATTAAAGATCTAATGTCCTTGTTAAGCATGTGAGCAGGTGTAACATATAAATGACAAGGCATAATATATGACATTGGTTATCTACATGATGAAAACAAGCTATGTGTATACAAGATAAGTTGAGGCATGGTTTTAGCCTCATATTGTGAAATGGCTTGACTCAATGGTGAATGTCATGATATTTGATATATATGATCCCATGAAGCATATAGATGGTATATGACAAGCTAATGAAGGTTGTAACATATAAAGAAGCTTGCTATAATAAAAGGGGATATTTAAATTAAAAGAAAGCATGGTCTCAATAGAATTCCACTCTTGATGTTGAATCAAAGCTTAACTCAAATTGGCAACGAATGGATGAAAAATCAAGCAAGGGATTAGCAACGAGGTACTAAGCTAAGGTTGGCCGAGTAGTGACTTGGACCATGTGCTTGGCTAGAGTGAAGTGGCTATAGCTTGGAAAGTTTCGACGTATCAAGTCGAGCCTAACCGAGTGAAGCAATGAAGAAGCATTACATATTCATTGAGTCATGTGAAGGGTGACTTAATCGAGATTTGCGTTTCATTCTTATATAAAGATCAAAGTCACTAAGCTCTAGGTAGAAGTGCTCAAACCAATGAGACATTGATGGATGGATCTCTCACGAGGATATATTGATCAAGTATGGCTATTCTTGAAGAAGAAGCTCAAGAGTTCTATTATTACATTTATATGTGATCTTGAGTATAGGTACGCCGTACTATCAAGAGGGATGCATCACAAGGAGTTTTGATAATGTCTCAGTGCTCAAGTAACCCATGTGAGTTGAGAGAGACACAAAAACCACACGTACTCGTCTTCGGGTTTGACCCTGTGTCAAACCTGGTGGCACCGGTTTTAGGAAACCGGTGGCACCGGTTTTGTGTCAGCTGTCCCAACGGCTAGTTTTTGAAAACTGGGTGGCACCGGTTTTGGGAACTCGGTGGCACCGGTTTTCACTGGAGTTTGCAACGGCTAGTTTTGGGAAGTCCGGAGTATCCGGGGTTTTTCCCGGAGATTTCGGGTTTTAACTCCAACGGCTAGTTTTTGGGGAGTCGGGTATTTATACCCTTCAACCTCTACTGTTGCAAGCTGCTGTTCCTGAGGTTGCTAGAGTGCTTCCTTGCTATTCCTTGCTAAGCCAAAGCTATTCTAGCTCTCCCCAACCCCTCTTTGTGAGGTTGTTTGATCTTTGCTAGATCTAGTGAGTTGGGTGGTAGAGAGAATCCTTTGTGAGCAATTCAAGAGTACTTGTATCCCTTGAGCACTGTTGGACGTCGTCAAGCTTGTGTGAAGCATTTGTTACTCTTGGAGGATTGCCTCCTAGACGGCTAGGCGTCGCCCACAAGCTCCCAAGGTGTGGTGAGCTGTGGGACAGTTTGTGAAGGTTTTGGTTCGCCTCTGAAAGGGAAGAAGCTATCTAGTGGATTGGGAAAAGGGTTGAATGCAACCTGGCTTCGGTAGGAGAAGCACCCAACGGAGACTAGGATTCACACGGTGGTGAATCCGAACTTCGGTAAAACAAATCCTTGTGTCTCCTGTTGGTTACCTCGCATTTACCTTCATATATCTATCCTTTCTTGCCTTTGTCATATTGGTGGAGCTACTTGGTTGCTAGTGTTTGTGAAGTGCAGGAACTCTATATTCATCAAGGAACTGATCCTTAAGGTATTCATCAAGTTTGAGCTCAAGCTAAATGAACAAACAAGAAGGAGAAGTAGAGGGGAGTCACTGCCAGGCAAACCCGGTGGCACCGGATTTGCAAAACCGGTGGCACCGGTTTTGGGCAGTGTGTTCATTCTGCTGCGAAGGCACCAGTCCAGAGATTCCAGAGATTTCTCCAGAGATTCCAGACTTTCCAGAAACTCCGGAGAAAAGTCTGGAGTATCCGGGTTTTACTAATAAAATGGTTTTAAGTGGTGATTTTCCGGACTCGCCTATTCACCCCCCCCCCCCCCCCCCTCTAGGCGACATCAAGATCCTTTCACTGGTGCACAACAACCTCTGGAGGGTCCGTCGTGAGCAACACGTCGGTGAGCGAGATACGCTCACGCCAAGCCGGGTCGAGTGGGTCCATGGCCGGGAACAAACCCAGCGTAGTGAGCATCACCTCGTCGGGTCTTTGCTCGCAGAAGGTGTGAAGGATCTGCATGGCCGCGGACTCAACCGACTCGACACCGCGGTGAGCAAAGAACATCATGCTCAAGTCCGCCCACTCCGGGTGCTCGGGGTGGGGAAGCACTGTAGTTGTCGTGCGGGCGTAGGGAACACCCTGGTCCCAAAAGGAGACCACCTCGTACAGCGGCGGCATAGTGTAGCCCACCTCACTGAGGGTCTCCCACAAAATGCGGGGAAAACCCTCCCAGTGAAGGGCATCGGTACGAATGGTACCGTCCACGTCGATGTCATAGATCGGTGGCTGTGCCATCTGTACAAAAATTTAGAACTACATGTTAGATATCAATCGACATCAAACGAGCAAAAAGGGTAAAATCTGGTAGGTATGAACAAAAATTCATAACATAAAAACCAGGGCCCCAAAAATTCCCAAATTTTCGCAGAAACTCAAAGACATAATTGTGCACACTTTTAGTATTCAAAGGTAGATCTAGATTAGATTGGAACAAGCTCGAAAAATTTCATTTACAGAGGGGTGCTGCCCTGAAAAACAGCAGAACAGAGACTCACCAAACTGAGCATAACTCTCTGCAGAAAATTCCAAAATCCTGAAAAATTCACAGTAGATGCTCAATTTGATAAGAAACAACTTTCCTAAAGGATTTATATCCAGATGTTTTACAGATTTGGCTATAAAAATTGAGAAATGACAGAGACAGAATCTGCCAGAAATTTCCTAAGATCAAAAGAGAGGAAAACCTTATCTAAGATCAAGCAATTTCCCTAGAAAAATTGTTCAAGCAAGTAAGGACAAATTTTTGGTTCATCAAGATTTTAATCATGAATGCACACGTCTTAAACGATCTCACACACATGGATCCAAAAGATGTAGTTAGCGCCGGTGGCAAGCTTATAGTCGGCTCTCCTTATAATAACTAGTTAGGGCTACTCGATTTGCACTTAACGACTTACGAAACGTTGTTAGTGTACCTGCAGAAAACGAACCTTTCGTGCCAGCACGTCACTAAAGCGTCCACATACATTACCGTTCACTTATAGAAACGGTATCCATGCGTCAAGCCGCTGCATGGACAGCGTCCATCCTCGGACACCCTCCGTTCGAATGGAGTGTATCCTTGCCTCACATGATCAACATGCGGAATGCACACGTATGGCAAAGCGTGGCGACATCACAACTCATAACTAGACGCGAAGATGGGATCCGTGGAATGGATAACTCCATCAACCCTCGCAATTCCCGTGATGCGGAACAGCACACGTATTAAACACGTGGCTCATCTAGTTTGGTTGTGCAAGAAAGTAAATCTGACATAAAGTATAGTGCTGGAAGTTAGCAAAATAAACCATAGATTCTTATGCCACCTTTAAAGAACCCAAAAATTCCCTCTAGGGCCTCTCGATCTAGATCATTCCTTAACGATCCAACGGGTTTTCAAAATCCAATCAATCTTAGCAAGTTTTATAGTAAATCATGTGATTAGCATTAATCTAATCACTCTGGTGCATACGGATGCTCTGATACCAACTGTGACAACCCCACCCGAGATAATTCCGTACTATCGCGTAAACCACTCCATTTGGTCATTAGGCGATAATAAAGAAGTATCCCGTTGAGTTTTGCCGGGTTAACGCCCGGTCAATCACTTGACATCACAAAGAGGATCGAACGTATGCTTTAAAACTCTCACGAAGGAGAGTCCAGGGTGTCTTACAAATTAACCATCACATCCCTGTAGGGTTCATTATTACAAACATAGTTCTTTGACATGAAAGTAAATGGTTCAGAGTCTATTAAAAACAGTGGAAGTTAACTAAACGGTTCGATCACATCATAGGAGGCTTGTCCATGATGCAATCACTCCTCGTCATCCACCCATTCCAGCTCCCAGCCGGGTGGAAGTTCTCCGGGTCACACATCACATGCATTACCTGGAACAACATTTATAAAGCAAGGCTGAGTATACTAATACTCAGCAAGACTTACCCGTCTAAAAAAAGACTTTACCTCTAATCATGCATGGCTTTTGGCTTGTGGGTTTGTTTGCCAAAAAGCTACTAAGTAGTGAATCCTTACTTTCACATTTTAGCTCAAGTTTTAGTAGAGTTATCATTACTAGATAAGCAACTATTTCAATCAAAGTTGTTCAAACAATTAATCAACAATAATCTTCACAAAGTTTCATCATAAAGGGATATCATGGCCAGTCGGGTAAGTAGTCTCACATGGCGGTGAGAGGCCGACAATCGATTGATTCAAAAACCTTGCAAGGTGGACCTAAACACACGGGAGGTGCCCTTACTAAGTGAGGACCATGTGTGGTTCGAGGACCGGTGGATGGTCGCTTCCTTGTGTGATGAGTGATTGACAACGTTGTGTGGACTGATTCTTGGCTAAGTATTGCAGGTGCAGGTTGCGGCTTGACTCATGTTGGTGCAGGTGAAGAACAAGCGCGAAAGGTCGTTGCCGGTGAGGCCTCCAGGTGTGGAGAAGACAAGTAGGCTTCGTTCGAGGGACCCGGTGGCCAGCGGGGTCAAGTGCGGGCCGCATGGTGGCATGAACAGCAAGATGAAGTCGTGGACGGTTTCTTGGTAGAGCCTCAAAACCAAGGATGAGCCGGGACTACGTGGGAGCCGAGTCATGAGTGGAGATTGGCGGAGGCTACACCGAGTTCGCGGGGTTTGCAGTGATTCACCAGAAAACCACTGGGTTACTCGGTTGAGCCACAAAACCGAGGCCGAGGACTCGACGAGGAGGTGCGGCCACCCAGGCCGGTTCAACCGCCCAGGAGGGGCGGTCAGACCGCCTGGGGCCGGTCAGATCTCCTGGGCCGGTCTAACCGCCCAAGGGGGGCGGTCTGACCGCCCTGGCCGCCGGCGCCGAGAAGCTTCGAAGCGGAGGACACGCGTCGGGATCGCAAGGCTTGCGTCGAGGCTAAGCAGGTTGCGGTCGCCGGGCATCCGTCCGATGGTGAAGACATCAAGAATTCCAAATCCACCCTCGAGGGGCATGTATCCCTAGTTATTAGTGAAGGGTAGTTTAGTCTTTTGGGTGCCTCCATATATACTCATTAGATGGGTGGATGGCAGCTAACTCTTGGAACCCTAGCTCATTTGTTTTTCCATTTTCGTTCTCCATTTTCCCTAGGTTTTAGAGGACTAGCTTGAGAGCTTCATGTGAGATCTAGAGAGAGGGATGGATGTTTGGGTGGCAAGCTAGACCTTGTACGAACTTTTCATGGCATGTATAGAAGGTTTGGCGTTGTCCATCATGGTGGTTTTCTCGTCTCTATTGTGTTGATTTTCGGAGCTCTTTTGGCGGTGTTTTGAGGACGATTTCTTGGGGTTTTTGGTGGGTGTCACGTATGAGGTTCTTGTGCCTCTTTGGCTGGTGACTTTGCCCCCAAATCCCCTTTGAATCAGACTCGATTTGGTGGTTTCTCGGTTGGGTGAGTTCTTGACCTAGAGAAGCGATTTCCTCGATTCCTCTTGATTGTGAGCGTTTCGGGTCGATTCCTTTTAGGTAGAGGTTGCCCAGGAGGTAACCCAGCTATTCCCGAAGTTTTGCTGCAATCCGTGGAGTGATTCGGGAGATTGGGCGCGAGGAAGTTGAGGTTTGACCCGCGGGTTCGTTTTCTGGAAGGGGCGGTCTAACCGCCTGCAGGGGGGCGGTCTAACCGCCCCGGGTGTTTCCGGGGTCGAAGTTTTGCTTCGCCGGATTTTCCTCTCGTGAGTTTGTTCGCCTTGATCGGAGGAGCGTCCGGGTGAAATTTGGGGTCGTTCTCGTGCGGTTTGCTAGGTGTTCTTTGTTGGAGTTCGTTGCTAGGTACGGGAGGTTAGACCGCCCCCCGGTAGCCGGTCTAACCGCCCCTAGGCCCCCGGGTGAAGTTTTTGTTTTCGCCAAAATTTTACGGTAGCTAGCATGGCCTTGACCGAGAGATCTCTGTTGGTGAAACCGTGGTGAGGTTTGGTGCTCGGAAGAGGTGTTTCGGAGGATTTCTTGGTTACCGAGGTGGAGGCGGTCTAACCGCCCCCTATACCCGGTCTAACCGCCCCCTCTGGTTAGCCGGCTTTCGAGTTGTTTCCGCTGTCGTTGCTGCGTGTGTGTTGTGGTTGCTGGTAGAGTTTGATCCTAGGACCAGTAGCACTCCAGTGGCTACGTGGTTTTGGCAAACAGAAGGTTGAAGTGCGGAGCGTGTGATTTCGGGGGTTCGACCGAGCTAGTTCATCTTGTCGGAGTTTCAATCTCCCTCGAGAAGAATTTTTATCGGCTCCCATTCACTCCCCCCTCTCTGGTCGCCTAATCGGTCCTTCACTAAGAGTTCACCAACCAGGCGGTTCCCGTCATTCTTCGGTTTGGGGATAATAGCTCACGGTCTTAAGTACAAGGTTTATCTGGGCTACGCCACCAAGGTCACCCAATCTCACGCATGCACTCGAGTGGCAAGCCCGGGGCCGCAACCCGAAGAGTAGTGATAGTAAAACCCCATATCGCCTCATTTAGGTACTAGGCTTACCGTGCCCATTTCCGACAAGTGTTTAGTACTTTCAAACACTTAACCAACGAAGCCACCGGACCGGAGCCCAAATCCCATGCTCTTACCACATGAGCAATCCATTAATTCATATGGTGATTCCATAAAGGAGATCATATTCTCGCGAGTGACGAACATCATTGGACTTGTACCGGATCCTTAAAGCATAGCAACTAGCGTAACCTAGGCTAGTAAAAACAATCAAAAGGGGTACTTAAGGATAATGCATTTAAGTTTTCATTCAATTCCTGAACGTAAATGCTCATAAGATAACAAGACGTAAATTCAGAAGTTTAAAGAAACACGTAGGTTAATGAATAAACCAGGGCTTGCCTTCGTCAGCACAAGCAGGCCGACAACCTTCCGGACTTTGGTCTGGGTCTTGCTCTACGGTCACGTAGTGCACGTCTCCTCCTGCTCCCTCGTCCTCGTCAGCCGGCACGAGTGTATAGCTAGAGTCGGGGACTTCTACACGGGGAATGCAATGCAGTGATTAGGAGATCGATTAATTTAATTTAATTCAAAAACAGTACTAAACAGCCACAAGGAGTATGAGGTTGTTCCTATTCACCTTAAGAAAAGTATTTAAACATTTCTCCTTTTAAAGATAATCAAAAAACTTATTTAGCCTTTTCTTTATTGTGATTGTGTGCACATCTATTAAAGAGTATTTAATTTAAACACAAACAGCAAGGAATTTACTTTTGTACCACCCTTTTACTTTCCTAACTCATTTCCTTAACTTATGCACAAGAGAAAGTATTTTTCCTATTTTTCCCTTTACTAGATTAATCTAGTTTACACTCTTTTACTCAACTAAACACATCTCAAACTTGCCCAACAGTGCCCACTGGCCCTAAAAACCAGGAACACTCCCTTGAACAGCAAGGAACTAGTTTTCGCACCACTGAATTTAAATGCACAAAATAAAGGCATTTCTAGCTAGCATATAAGGGATTAATGCATATAAAAATAATTATAGCAGAAATGAATCCAAACTTTCTCCTACACATGCTTTGGTCCAAATCAAGCCTAAAGAACTAGTAAACACACCTATAGCCCTTATGGATCTTGCTACACATATTTATGATTAAAAACAAGCATAAATGAGAAAATAATATTTTTAAGAGATATAAAACCATGGTAAATTCACCAAGGATGCAATTTGATATAACATGACAATAGCCAGAAGTTGGGCTCAAGAATAATTATAGTTTGAGCTACAAAAATCATCTAGGCAGATTTATCAATATCACAAGATAATTTATATAAAGAGATCCATTTAGTAACTTTGTGCAATTTTTGGTGTGGTGACCAGTCATGGCATGGAGTACAACATATCCAATATCCAGCTCAAGATCTTGGGTGGATTTTGCAGAATCACGGATCTAGGTATTTTACTTTTCAATTTTTCAAGCAAAAACTATAGCTCAAAACTATATACATATCTGGCGAAAGTTGTAGTTCCTGTTACACTGAGCACAGAAAAATTGAGTTTGCTATTTTTGAATTTTTTTACGATTTTTAATCAATTTTACAAGTTACTGGACCAAACCATAAAACTGGGAAGAATCTTTTAGCACTAGGCCCCTTGGAAGTTTTAAACCCTTCACAACCATACCCTCGGTTCCCCTCCCCCACTGTACCCGACGGCTTGGCGCGCTCGCCGGCGGCGAGGTGAGGCGTGTGGAGGTAAACAAGCGGTCGGGGAGTGTGATTGGGCTTACCCGCAATCGATTGGTGGTGGTGGTTCGGCCGGGGAGGTCATGTCACACCCTGAAATTTCCAATTTTAGGATGTGAATAGAAAGAATAATTAAATAATGATTTTCTCATAATTTTAAAATTTTTCCAACATTTATTTTTCTTTACAGGGAATATAGTATAGGAAAAATCCATTGTTTGATTTTCTAAATTAAATAAAAAGTTATGTGTGTTGCATTCATGCCGATGCATCTAGTGGTTCTTGAGTGCAAAAGGTTTCAAAAATGCGTTCAGGAGCTGTCCAAACTCTCCCGAGAATTTTCCGGATTTTTCTGGGATTTATTCTCATTTTCCCTGAGCTTTTTCTATTTATTAGAAGGCTCTAAAATCCTTTTCATGAGCTCCCAATGTTTTATTTGGATTGTTCATGTCTTAATCTATCTCTAGGAATTTTCCTGGAATTTTTGGATTCTCGGAGTATTTTTCGTGCCTTTACACAATTTCTGGACTTTTCTGGAATTTCGAAAAAAAGAGAAAATCTACCCTACCGGTTTGGGCCGAGCCAGAGGCCCGACCCAACCCGCTCCGCCACCGCGGGCCGGCGCGGGGCCCATCCGGGCCCGCACCGCACCGCCGCCCGGGCGGGCCGCCGCCACGGGCATGCGTGCCCTACACGCCGAGCCAGGGAGCCCCGCCCCTATAAATCGTGTCGTGAACCCTAGCCCGCGCCTCGCCTACACAGCAGCTGCCCTGCAAGCTGCAGCCGCCAGCGTCGCCGCCCCTGGAGCTCGAACCGAGCCGGCAGCAAGCTTCGTCGGCGTTGACTTCGATTCTGACCACCACGGTCCGTTCCCAGCGTCGGTGAGCACGTCTACGTGTTTCCCCTCGTCCTCCTCTTCCAATTCCTGGTCTCATGCGTGCCCCTCGTCGCCCGAATTGCTGGCGCCGCCGCCGGCCATCAGGGCCGCCGCCGCCCCCTGTTGCTCCTTTGCGTCCTATCCTGAGGAAGAAGATGACACCCTGTTTCGCGATTAGGTCCCTCAAGTTTCCAGTAATTTTTGGATTGATTTATGTGTCTTAACCAATCTACAGGAAACCCCCTAAATCTTTAGATTCCCTTCAACCAGATCCATCCCAAGCACTTTTACAGATCTAACCCCGAGTTTTATCTGTTTCACGAGCACTGTTTAATGTGTCTCGGGAATCTTTTCAGCTACTCCCTGAAATCTATAGATAATCACGACTAGGTCCCTGTAACATTGTTTTGCTCATCAAATCTTCGTTTTAGCTCCGATTTAAACCGTTCAAGTTGCGTTAGATTCATAATAATGTAAAGCACGCGTTAGTGGTGTGTTTTCACCATGTTTTGTTTTCTGAAAATAAAATTAATATTAATTTTGATTAATGACTAGTTATACATGTCTTTTCCAAATAAAAGCAAAATAGATCTATACACCGTTTTTCATAATCAAATTTAATTTGATTAAAGTTTCTCTCACATGCTTTTGTAAATAAAATCTAATTAGATCTTTTACCCGATTTTCCATAAGTCAAATATTAATTTGCTTAATGATTTATTAACTTTTATAATTAAAAGTTGATTAGGCTTTTACTCCGGCTTTATAAGTAAATGTTAATTTTGATTAATACCAATGTAAATGCTGTTTTTAATAATAATATGATCTACTCGAATTGAAAAGTTTCGTATAGATTGTTCATATAATTTAGTTTTTCTAAATTACATGTTTAATCGGTTTAATCAATATATGAATCTTTATTAATAAAACTTGACTAGTTCTTTACACCGGTTTCATAAATAAAGTTTAATATTGCATTAATGTCAACATAGGGTATTTTATTTCTGAAATATCCTTTATATTTGTTTTGTTAATTAAAATGAACCTAGCTCATAGCCTTGTTCTCTCATATATGCAAAACGTTCGTTAGACGTTCTTTTCACCGCTCTCTTAGTGTGATCTTTCCGGTCCTTGCTCAATCTTCCGCAACCATCTATTTAAAGCAAACCAAGCATTTCCCTTCCAAGCACAATTTGTGTTCTTTAGTGATCCATCTAATCGAGCCTATTCTTTAGTGCGTCCTTTTAAAGTTTCTTTTGATTGGTGCTTTGTTCTTAGTATGCTTGTTTGTTTGCTTTGTGTATGTTTGCGCCCGATGATTGATGCGAGTAGAACGAACGTTGTTCGAGAAGCTTTGAAGAGCAAGAGGTTGAAGATATTCTGAGCAACGCCATTACTTTGGTTAAAGGCAAGTGTGTCCTTGATCTTTTGTCCTAAGAATTATACTTAATCACTCATTGCATTGCTTGCATTAATTTTGATGGGTTCCTATTAAGGTTTATCCTAGTCTTTGATTGTCATTCCTTGTTAACCTGGGTTTACATTTATGTTGGGTAGCTATGCTTAGTT
The DNA here is from genome assembly GCA_947561735.1 of Cenchrus americanus. Taxonomy (NCBI): domain Eukaryota; kingdom Viridiplantae; phylum Streptophyta; class Magnoliopsida; order Poales; family Poaceae; genus Cenchrus; species Cenchrus americanus. The sequence continues at coordinate 183,981,251 of OX387245.1, forward strand.
GCTATACCTGGGTTATGGTGGTTTTAATGAACATTAATGATGAATCATGCTACACCTTTATGTTATGTCTCTGTTTAATACAAGACCATATGTTTAATCGGAACATGGAGAAGCACCCAGGACAACAGTGCAACCACAAGGACTATATGGCTCTGGTCTTGGCCGAGTAATTAGGGAAGTCTTTGTGTGGTTATTACCCGCATAGTAGGTTGGGGACAGAGGAATGCTTTTATGGCTCTTCTATTCCGGAGTGGTGTTGGAACGGAAGTACTCTATGGCTGACCGTCCGTAATAGAAGTGTGGTACGAAAGATAGCCTCTATGACATACTACTATGGACTAATACGCACAGGAGGACTCTTTGTAAAGGCCTCGTAGCGTCCCTATGCAATCACACCTCGGTAGTGTGGTATTGTGCCTACTTTTGCACAGCGTGGTTGGGTGCAAAACTCTTCGGAGTTTTTACGCGACTTGTGGGTAAAGATGTACAACCTCTGCAGAGTGTAAAACTAACTAGTTAGCCGTGCTCACGGTCAAGAGTGGCCTGGACCGATAATTGAACTTGAAGATGGACTTAAATCGCTCTCTCTCTCTCTCTCTCTAGTTATGCTTGCCATATGCTTATGGCGTATTTCTTACCTTATGCTTAATGTGGGTTGGTATAAACTTATACTTTATTAGTAATCAGGTGCTAATAAAACTTGACCAACTAAAATTGCTTAAATGCTTATAGCCCAGTCCACTATAAAGCCTTTGCATTCATTCTTTTCCCCACACTTGCTGAGTACGACAAGTGCTCACCCTTGCTATAAACAATGTTGCTCAAAAAGAGGAAGCTTCCATGAAGATGTTGCTGGTGCTAGGGGTACGCAACCCCCAGTCGATTTCCTGTGATGTTTGGAGCCTTCGTTTCCAGGATTAAGCGTAAATCTCTGATAATCTTTCTTTTTCTTACGTGATATTGTTTCTGTATACACTTATATGTCACTATACGCATGAAACTTGATCCTGGCATGCATATAGGTTTGCACTTGGTTTTCTTCGGAAAGTCGGGTGTGACAGGTCGCCGGTGAGCGGCGGCGGCGGAGCAGAGGCGACGCGGCCGCGGGAACACGAACGGCGGTGAAGAAAGGGGCGACGCTCAACAATGTGTTGCACCGGAAGCTTCCATGTGGCCTAGGAAAGATGCTAGGCAGGTGCCTGGGCTCGGAGGATCGGCGGAGGAGTGAGCTCATCGGTGGCGGTCCGGCGGCGGCCGCGGGAGCTCGGGCTCCGGCGATCGTGCGGCTCGGCTTGATCAACAAGCGACTCGGGGAGCTTTAGTGGTGCACAAGGAAAAGCTCAGGGGCTTGTGGGGGTGAGGGCGTCGACGGGAGGGAGGTTTGCACCGGGCGGCGCCAATGGCGGAACGGCGGGGCTCGGTGACAGATGCGTGTGCGCGCGAGGACCGGCCGGGGGCGGTTATTGGTCTTGGGGTCAACCATGTCGCCGGTGCACGCGCGGCGTGGGCGGCAAGGCGCGGCGACGTGCGGCGGAGCGGTGGCCCAATGGCGAGCGGCGGTTGGCACGCTGCGAGTGGGAAGCAGCCACTTGGCACCGTCCAAGCGCTCACGGACGTCACGCACAGTAGCACTCCGGCGCGGCGCATGGACCGATCGGTCCTCCGGCGCCTCGGCGTCCGCGTGCGCGCGCGCGTACGGTGGGGCGGCATGGCGCGCGCGCGACGTCGCGCGAGAGCGCGCTCTGGCGTCGTTGGTGAAAAACAGTTTACTGACACCGTTTTCAAAATTGATTTTCTCAGGATTTCCAAACTAAATTGCACCTTACAATCTATAGCAAAGTTGAAGATCAAGGATCCCTCTTCAACAATTGCAAAGGCTGGTAGGGGTTTTATCCAAGGAATCGAGCAGGAACAGCACGCCAACTTTGCGATTTCCTCGGCGCAGTGAATAGCAACAACCGACGTTCAAATGCAAAATGCATCAAGTTTTACTCTGAATTTCGAATGCCACTCAACAGCAAAGTTGTGTGCCTTGACATTCTACACATTTTTCCCTTTGGGCGGTTTTGAAGTGCTTAAGCAAAAAGTTGAGGAACGTGGCAAAGTTCTCTCTGCTCATATAGACAAGGTGGTGACTTAGGGTTCTAGGGCTAGTGTTTTTTATCAATTGTTGGTCCAAGGTGCTTAAGGTTGTAATTAGGGTCCAACACACTCATTGTCACTTAAGTAAAAACACAGGGTGTTACAGCCTACCCCCTTAACGGGAATCTCGTCCCGAGATTCGAAATTTAAGAGATGAGTAGAAAGTTACGTACTAGTTTGACTTGAAAGAAAACCCGGATACTTGGTATTTAGAAAGTGCTCGGTCTCCCACGTGGCTTCTTCTTCGGTGTGGTGACTCCACTGTATTTTATACATTTTTACTTTTTGTCTTCTAGTTTGTCTTTCTATATGATCCAATACTCTCATTGGATACTCTGCTAGGGATAGATCTGGTTCTATTTCTGCATTGGTCTCCTCAATTATTTGGGCTTCCGGAATCTGCTCACACTTATTCAATCGTGAGACGTGAAACACGTCGTGCACCGCAGACAATCGGTCGGGAAGTCGAATACGGTAGGCAACCGTACCAAACTTCTTGGTTACTTCATAAGGGCCAATGTAGCGTGGAGCTAATTTCCCTTTTACTCCAAAGCGTTGTGCGCCTTTGGTTGGAGATACCTTTAGGTATACGTAATTACTGAAGGACCGATACGGCGAACCAGAGAGGGGGGGAGTGAATGGGAGCCGATAAAAATTCTTCTCGAAAGAGATGAAAACTCCAACAAGATGAACACGGCTTCCAACACACGTCTCCGACTCACTACCAAGGTTGGTCAAGCCCACGTAGCCACTGGAGTGCCACTGGACCTAGGAACCAACACGCAACCTTCTGACCCGAGAAACGCAGCGGAAAAACCAAACCTCGAGTCTACAGACCCACACCGGTCAGACTGGTGAGCACCACCGGTCAGACCGGTCCCTGCCGGTGAAACTGAGCAACTTCCACTAAGTGGCTCTACACCGGTCAGACCGGTGAGACACACCGGTCAGACCGATGGCAGCCTGAGAGCCCCCAAGACACCAAACAGGCCAACCGACCACCAAACGGACCCAAACTCAAAATAGCAGCAACACGGGACAACAGCGAACTCACCAAGACGTTCACCCGAGCAAAATCCCACAAGGGCTTGCACCGGTCAGACCGGTCAAGAGCACCGGTCAGACCGGTGTAGCCTGGGCAGCTCGGGATGAACAGCACCCGCGGGTCAACTCCCCCAAATCCAAATCTCGATCTCCCGAATCGCTCCACGGACTTGAACAAGACTTTGGGGATATCAAGAACACCTCATGAGGAGTCCATAGCCAAGTTTAATCCCACAAAAAAACTCGTCCAAAAAGGAGGAATTGAAGAAATCCCGCCGAGAGCACTTCCAACCCAAGAACTCAAGAAACCCCAAAATCGAGCACCTTTACTCACGGATTTGGGAGGGGAATCACAGCCCAAAGAACCACGAAGGGTTCCCACAAATTTCCCCCATCAAATCCCCAAGAGAAAGGCCCCGAAAACAACCCAAAGAAATCACCGAGAGAGGGCTCCGAAAATCACCACCAAGAACAACCGGGGAAAACACATCCAAACCTTGAGGAACCACGCCGAATCATCTATACATGAAACAAAGGTTCGTACAAGGTCTAGCAAGCCGCCCGATCATCCATCCCTCTCTACAAGATCTCTCCGTGAAGCTCTCTTGCTAGTCCTAAGGAAAACCTAAGGAAAATAGGTGGAAAATAGGAAAACTAATGAGCTAGGGTTGGCTGCCATCCTCTCACCTCTTGGGTTATATGGAGGCAACCAAATGTCTAAAATGCCCTTCTCTACTAACTAGGGATACAAGCCCCTCAAGGGCGGATTTGGAATTCTTGATGTCTTCACCATCGGACGGATGCCGGCGACCGCACCTGCGTAGCCTCGACGCAAGCCATGCGATCCCGACACGTGTCCTCCGCTTCGAAGATTCGGATCGCGTCGTCGCACACCGGTCGGACCGGTGCTCCTCACCGGTCGACCGGTCCGGTGTTGCCTTGCACCTCCGTCTTCGGTTCTCCGGTCTTGGCTTTGTGGATCAACCAAGGAACCCGGTGGTTTTACGGTGAACCACCGGAAACCCCGCGAACTCGGTGTAGCCTCCGCCAATCTCCACTCATGACTTGGCTCCCACGTAGTCCCGACTCGACCTTGGTTTTGAGGCTCAACCAAGAAACCGTCCACGACTTCATCTTGTCGTTCATACCACCATGCGGTCCGCACTTGACCCCGCCGGCCACCGGGTCCCTCGAACGAAGCCTACTTGTCTTCTCCACACCGGAGGCCTCACCGGCGACGACCTTTCGCGCTTGTTCTTCACCTGCACCAACACGAGTCAAGCCGCAACCTGCACCTGCAATACTTAGCCAAGGATCAGTCCACACAACGTTGTCAATCACTCATCACACAAGGAAGCGACCATCCACCGGTCCTCGAACCACACATGGTCCTCAATCTCCCCCTTAATGAGTGCATTGACCACACCCACACGAAAGTAACAAGAGAGAAAAGAAAAGAAAAAGAAACGAACAAAAAGAAACTCCAACAAGCGATCGAAAGCCAAACAAAGGCAAAGAGCAAGATCACTTGAAGAAGACAAGTCTCGGATCCCTTAGGCAAGGGCAACGGCTCGACACATCCGAGACAAAACAAAGCTCAAGCAAAGAGCGCAAACCACCAAAACAAAACTCGAAAACTCACAAAGAGCTCCCCCTGCACACATGCAAGCTCCCCCTGATCCAATGCAACTCCCCCTGGACGAATGCATGCAAGAAACCACATGAAACGGGACAACGCAAAGCACTTTCGGCTCACACCGGTCGGACCGGTCATCACCACCGGTCGGACCGGTGCCTAACATATGTACGGGACCAGCACTCACACCGGTCGACCGGTGCTCTTCACCGGTCGGACCGGTGTACAACGAAACCCGGAAATGGCTCGAAACCACCGAAAACCTTCTAAACGCGTCCAACAAGCCATTTCAAGCTCAAACTTCTCCCCCTTGTTGGCAATGCATGAATCAAGCCAAAAATGCAAAACTTTCAACCTAGAGCTTCTCAAATAGACAAAATTCAACAAAGAATGCTAGACATGTCCAAATGAGCAAGTTAGATACTCTACAGCTTCGTATCGATCTCAACTACATGATCACCTAGTTTCACAACCATTGGACGAAGCTAAAAAGGATTTTGGCAATTTTGCGAAAAACTTGCCTCTCATGAGCAAAATCCTAAACATGATCAAAGCATATCAAAATGGCAAAGCCACACAAACTTCATGCTAGGACAGCCATTCTAATCATAAGACCATCACAAACACCCACAAGCACCTCATGTCATGTCAAAGCCACCGAGCCATGTGCCTACTTCTATGTATGAGACTTCTCATTGGTAGGCATCATGCAACGGTTTAGCACCCAAAGCAAATTAAATTCAGCACGTATGACATGGGAACATATTGTCCAAGCATTTTTCATTTCATTTTCAGATTTTTAAATGGTACACGAAATGTCTTTGCGACAAAAAGGAACTTATGCCCCTCCACAAGATAAGTCAAGAGGGCTAAACATTCATGATGGCAAATGAGCCTTTGGCTCCATATGATCAATAAACTAGCCATCCAACCACAAATTAAGCATAGCAAGGCCACACAAACATGTCAAGAGCATGTAAAGGCATTTACACATGAGAGAGCATACATGTGACATTTTTCAAAAGCATAGCTATCAACCATGGATTATTCATCAAGATCATCAAGAGCTAAGCCAAACTAACCGTAGCATACCAAACAAGCTCACAAAGACATATATCTCATTCCATGGTGAACAATGTATATGAGAGAAGCTTTTCCTAACCAATGCATATGATACAAAATGCATGCAATCTAAGATACAAGGATGCCTATACATCATGCTACATATGCCATGCCAAATGCAAGAAATGCACAAAGAAAAGCTATACATATGCTACCACCGGTTCCTCGAGGGGAGGCAAAACGGGCTCGACACCACCGGCAAAAGAGAGCTCCCACACACCCAACTCAAGAAATCAAACACACACCAAGTTCCCCCCGCAAACGAGTGAAAGTTGCTTGATCTAGGGGTTTGGTGAAAATATCGGCTAGTTGGTCATGTGTGGGTACATGGATCAAATCTATCTTTCCTTTCTCGACGTTGTCTCTCAGAAAATGATACCTCACTTCTATGTGCTTGGTTTTGGAATGGAGCACCGGGTTCTTTGCAACGCTTATGGCACCGGTGCTATCACATTGAAGTGGGACATGGGTATACTCCTCACCAAAGTCGCTCATGGTGTAGGTGATCCAAAGGAGCCGAGAGCAACAACTAGCGGCGGCAACATACTCGGCTTCGATCGTGGATTGAGCAACACTCGACCGCTTGCGGGAAGACCAAGACACCAAAGAAGAACCCAAAAACTGGCAAGTCCCAGAAGTGGACTTCCTATCCAACCGACACCCGGCAAAATCCGCGTTTGAAAAACCATGAAGCGCCAAAGAAGAGGATGCAGAGTACCAAAGGCCGAAGTCAGGAGTGTGACGCAAGTACCTGAAAATTCGCTTCACTGCTTGCCGATGCGAATCCTCGGAGACGCTTGAAAACGAGCGCACAGACACACCGAGAGCTGTATGTCTGGCCTCGTCGCCTTCAAGTAGAGGAGTGACCCGATCATGCTCCGGTACTCCTTCTGGTTCACGTGTTCACCTTCCTCGTCCGCATCAAGAGCTGTAGTCGTACTCATCGGCGTCGTCATAGCCTTGGAGTCCTCCATCTTGAACTTCCTCACAATGTCCTTGGTGTACTTAGCCTGGTGCACAAATGTTCCTTCCTTTGATTGCTTGATTTGTAGCCCGAGGAAGAACCGCAACTCGCCCATCATGCTCATCTCAAACTCCCTGCTCATATCATCCGCAAACCTCGCAACAAGAGAGTTAGACAAGCCACCAAAGACAATATCATCCACGTACACCGCACAATCGGTATATCTCCGCCCCCGCCTCGGCAAAAACAAGGTCCGATCGAACTTCCCCATCTCAAAACCTCTCTCAAACAAGAACCCCCTCAACCTCGCCATACCAAGCTCTAGGCGCCTGCTTCAACCCATACGGCGCCTTCCTCAACTTGTACACCGGTGGGGGTACTTCTCACTCTCAAACCCCGGAGGTCGTCTCACATACACTTCTTCCTCCAACACTCCATTCGGAAAAGCACTCTTCACATCCATTTGGTGCAACTTGAACCCTTTAGCCACGGAAAAGGCTAGAAGGATCCTAATCGCCTCCAAACGGGCTACGGGAGCAAAGGTCTCCTCGTAGTCGATCCCCTCCTTCTGACTGAACCCTTGAGCAACAAGTCTCGACTTGTTCCTCACAACCTCACCCTTCTCTCCCTCTTTGTTTTTCCACACCCAATTTGTACCAATCGTCTTACACCCTGGGGGAGGGTCAACCAACTCCCACACCTGATTCCTCTCAAAGTTCTCCAACTCCTCATGCATCGAGTTAACCCAATTGTGATCAGATAGTGCGTGTCCAATGTCTTTGGGCTCGAAAGAAGCAACAAATGCAGCATGAGCGAAATGAGAGTTGTTCCGAACCCTCGACCGTGTAGTGCGTTCATTCATGTCGCCGATGATCCTCGAAGTTGGGTGATCCACTTGAACTCGCCGGGGAGGTTCTCGCCTCGAAGCTACCTCCCCCTCAACATCAGCTTCTCGTCGTTCTTGATTTGTCGTCGTAGGTGTAGCAAAGGGTCCATCCATCATCGTAGTCGAAGTAGTGGGTACATGTTCAGCCGGGGGCACCACACCGCCATCTTCATCATCACCATGTTCATGCTCCTCCTCCTGAAAGATCTCCTCGCCAAGCTCATCATCACTGCGAGACTCAAAAACAAGCCGACTACGTGGCTCGTCTCGTCGAAGGTTACCTCGCAAGTCTCCACGATTTGGTTAGTTTCAAGATTGAGCACACGATATGCTCTAGAATGAGATGCATAACCAAAGAAAATGCCATCGACGAGACCTAGCCTCAAACTTATCCAACTTCCTGCCCTTCTTCGAATGAAACACTTGCAACCAAAGACATGGAAGTGACTCACCTTGGGTGTGCGACCATGCATCAACTCATAGCATGTCTTCTTCTTGTGCACTCGAGGTATATCCTGTTCGACACATAGCATGCGGTATTCACCGCCTCAGCCCAATACCTCCTCGGAGTCCTATGCTCATCAAGCATCGTCCGAGCCATCTCGCACAAGGTCCTGTTCTTCCTTTCCACAACACCATTCTGGGGAGGCGTATACGGACTCGAAAACTGGTGCTCAAGACCCAAGTCATGGCAAAAGGTTTCAAAACTAGAGTTCCTGAATTCCGTGACATTATCACTGTGGATAGCTTGTATGGCATCTCCGTGCCTCTCGTTCCTCAACCTCAAGACTAGATCTCGAACAAAACCAAACGTCTCCCCCTTATCCTCAAGAAAGAACACCCACGCATACCGAGAAAAGTCGTCCACCACAACAAGGACATACCACTTCCCACCCGCAGATCGCACACGAGCTGGGCCAACAAGGTCCATATGGAGCAGCTCGCATGGACGCTCAGTCATCACATCGGTGAGAGGTGGGTGAGAAGAGGCCACCATCTTGGCATGCCTACACGGAGCACAAACCAACTCTTTCTCAAGCCTCAACCGTGGTAATCCTCGGACCAAATTGAGTTTACTCAAGCGAGACAAAAGGTCAAAGCTCAAGTGACCCAACTTCCTATGCCACTTCCACAACTCACTCGAAGAACCAGCAAAGAAACAACGCTCCACACCCGAAGACTGAGAAAAATCAGCACGAAACACCTGACCCTCGGGAACGACCATACAAACAAGGTCCCCTCGAGAGTCCACAATCCGAGAACCACCTAGCCAAAACAACACCTCAAAGCCCTCATCCAAAACCTGGGACACAGAAAGCAAATTGTACCCCAGCAATTGAACAAGAGCAACACGCCTCAGAGTGATCTTGTCACTCACTTTGATCTCACCTTCTGAAAGCACACGCCCACGCCCATTGTCCCCAAAGGTGATGTACCTCTTCGTCACCACCGGGACGAGACTTGAGAACCACCCCCCTGTCTCCGGTCATATGCCTCGAGCAACCGGAGTCAATCAACCAAATGTTCTTCAAGTCTCCCACCTGAAATTCAAAAATAGGCACGTGAGCGAACAAACGACTCAGCACTGGGGTTAGTACCAAAAGAGGAAAACCAGTGCCGAGCCATTTGCTCGAAAGTGGGGTTAGCACCAACCAAAGCATCTCTCCTACCAAAGCTACCTCCACGAACACCACCACGGTAACCACCCTGAGGGAACCACCCCTCTCTGCCTGGAGGAGGACCAAATCCACGCAAGAAAGCCCGTGGAACGTCCTTCCTCTCCAACTCAACGCCACGACTCCTCCAATCCCCGTATTGAGCACGAGGAGGAGAACGCCTAGCAACCGACCACCCGCACCCTTTCCGGCCCAACCACCGAACCACGACCACCGAAACAACCCTCGCACTCCGTACGAGCTCGAAACCCAAATTGTCCCGTCTGGCCCGCACCGGTCCGACCGGTGCTCCACACCGGTCCGACCGGTGTGACCGGGCGACAACACCACCTGCAGCCTTCTTCTTCTCTCCCCAAGCCCGAACTCGTCCTCACAATCGCCTTGCCCCCGGGCATCTACATACGAGGCTCAAGTACACCATCGAAGGGTGGTACTTGTCCTTGTTAGCCCACTCCTTCTCCATTCTCTCCTCTCGCTTCCTCTTGAAGCAAAACTCCTCCTTATGGCCATCTCTCCCACAATAGCCACAATGGAACCTCACAAGCTTAGGCTTAGGCTTGGGATGTGGCTGCTCACTTGGTTTCTCCCCACTCAAACCCTCCACCGGTTTCTCACCACTAGCCTTCTCACTCTCCTTCCCAAAGAACACTTTCCCCGAAGTGCTCACAAACTTGATAGGCTTTTGTAGGTCATTTGTGGGTGTAGGAAACACGGGTGGAGCTGGGGTTGTGTCGAGCCGGTTCCTTAGATGATTAGGTTTTGGGGGGAAATCATTTTTGTGGTGGGTTTTTGGTGGCTTTGGGATATTCTCTCCACTTCCCTCACCAACCTTGTTTGCCCCAAGCCCCTCACCATCTTGCCTCTTAAAGGCCTCGATCATCATCCTCAACTGAGGCTCATGACCGGACAACCAACCCATCAACTTCCTCAAATCATCATTCTCATCCTGCAAACGATCAACATAATGTGCAAGCTCCAAATTTTTCAATGCATGCATTTCACAGGTAGAGCAAGATGTAGGCATGGGTTCCTTCAATTTAGCCTCGAGCAAACTAGTGTAAGCATGCATCTCATCAATCTTAGCATGCAAAACAGGGCAAGAAGTGCAAGCACCTAGCAAAGCAGGTCTAGACTTAAGCTCAGCCACTTCAACCCTAAGCACATCTAGTTCCTCACACTTGGAGGCATGCTTCTCCTTAAACAAAGCAAGATCAGCAAGGAATATGGAGCAATCAACACAATCATTCTCATCAGAAACAACAGGACTAGCCTTAAGCGAATCAATCTCAAGCTTGCTATCAAGCACCTGTGTCTCTAGCTCAGCCACTCTAGTCCTAGCATCCTCGAGTGAAGCCCTAAGCTCTTTCCTCATTTTCTTGGCCTCTCTAAGCATGTCATCCCGGTTATCAAGCAAAGAGCCAAGCCTCTCATTCTCCTGGTGCAAGAAAGGGAAGTTCATCACGCACCTCGTCGTCGGACTCAGAGTCCGAGTCGCTCTGTGTGCTCTTCTTGCTGCCGGAGCTCAACGCCATGGTGCAGAAGCCATCTCTCGCGAAGCAGCTCAGCCCGCTCAGGTTCTTGGACGACTTCTTGTTCTTGCGGCGATCTCCCTCGTCTTCGCTGCTGCTCGAGCTCGAGGTGGAGTACGCGGAACTGGAGTCGACGTCGCTCGCTCCAACCATCGCTCGGGCCTTGCCTCGGCCCTCCTTCTTCCTCGATCGTCGCTCGTCCTTGTACTTGTTCTTGTGCTTACTCTTGTGGTCGCGCCTCGAACGGTACTTGCCATCGTTCATCCTCGGCTTGTGCTTGTAGCTGTCCTTGTTCTCGGCCTTCTCCGGCGGTCGGCGACGAAGTGTCCCGCTTGCCGCACCGGAACCAAGTCCTCGTGTTCCTCCTCATGTTCACGCGGTTCTCGTGCGGCCTCTCGAACCGCCTCGTCAACAGCGCCAGCTTGTCCTCTCCAAGGTCATCAAACTCCTCATCTGGCATAGACATCAAAGAGGAAAACGAGAACATCCGGTGGATGGGTTAAAGTTAGTCTTTCCTTTGGAACCACCAACGAGGGCAAGACTATGGGAATCGATCGGTCCCTCGAGCTTGGCGTCATGCCCCTATCCACCTCGGCCGACTTGAGCTTTGAGAACGGCTCGTTCACCGTCGAGTATCATACCTCTCCGACTCGACTATGGCCTCGAACTTTCCGCCCCATATCGTACGATCCAAAGAGTGTAAGAGCTTGACCGCTCTATCATGATCATCGTACGGGAGCACGTCCACATTGGCCCTCATGTTGTTCACCACCACCGTGAACCTCTCGAAACAAGGCATCGATGGACTCACCGGGGAGATGAGTGAAGTTCTCGTACTCTCTCCGGTAGGTCGCATACAACCGTGCCTGAACCTGGGCGTTCCCAACATGAGCCTCCTTCAACACCGCCCAAATCCTACAAGCCAAGTGCTTGGTGTGCACCCGATCGAACTCAGGCTGACACAAAGCACGAAACAAGTAGTCGACCGCCTTATTGTTGGCGTCGAATCTGTCCCTCGACCCTGGAGCAAGGAAATCCATCGGCTGGACATAGCCTGTGTCCACCGTGACATCCCAAAGCAAACCGACCCTTTCCGCGGAGGAACGCACCCATCCGCTTGCTCCACATCCGGTAGTTCTTGCCATCGAAGTGTGGAGGACCCGAACCCCGTTCCCGGTACGCCATCCTTGGATCTTAGACTCGGTTAGATTCAATAAAGACCCGAACCGGCTCGATACCACTTGAAGGACCGATACGGCGAACCGAGAGGGGGGGGAGTGAATGGGAGCCGATAAAAATTCTCCTCGAAGGAGATGAATACTCCAACAAGATGAACGCGGCTTCCAACACACGTCTCCGACTCACTACCAAGGTTGGTCAAGCCCACGTAGCCACTGGAGTGCCACTGGACCTAGGAACCAACACGCAACCTTCCGACCCGAGAAACGCAGCGGAAAAACCAAACCTCGAGTCTACGGACCCACACCGGTCGGACCGGTGAGCGAGCAAGACCGGCCGACCGGTCCCTGCCGGTGAAACCGAGCAACTTCCACTAAGTGGCTCTACACCGGTCGGACCGGTGAGACACACCGGTCGGACCGATGGCGACCGAGAGCCCCCAAGACACCAAACAAAGCCAACCGACCACCAAACGGACCCAAACTCAAAATAGCAAGAACACGGGACAACGGCCGAACTCACCAAGACGTTCACCCGAGCAAAATCCCACAAGGGCTTGCACCGGTCAGACCGGTCAAGAGCACCGGTCGACCGGTGTGTAGCACGGGCAGCTCGGGATGAACAGCACCCGCGGGTCAACTCCCCCAAATCCAAATCTCGATCTCCCGAATCGCTCCACGGACTTGAACACGACTTTGGGGATATCAAGAACACCTCATGAGGAGTCCATAGCCAAGTTTAATCCCACAAAAAACTCGTCCAAAAAGGAGGAATCGAAGAAATCCCGCCGAGAGCACTTCCAACCCAAGAACTCAAGAAACCCCAAAATCGAGCACCTTTACTCACGGATTTGGGAGGGGAATCACAGCCCAAAGAACCACGAAGGGTTCCCACAAATTTCCCCCATCAAATCCCCAAGAGAAAGGCCCCGAAAACAACCCAAAGAAATCACCGAGAGAGGGCTCCGAAAATCACCACCAAGAACAACCGGGGAAAACACATCCAAACCTTGAGGAACCACGCCGAATCATCTATACATGAAACAAAGGTTCGTACAAGGTCTAGCAAGCCGCCCGATCATCCATCCCTCTCTACAAGATCTCTCCGTGAAGCTCTCTTGCTAGTCCTAAGGAAAACCTAAGGAAAATAGGTGGAAAATAGGAAAACTAATGAGCTAGGGTTCCCGAGTTGGCCGCCATCCTCTCACCTCTTGGGTTATATGGAGGCAACCGAATGTCTAAAATGCCCTTCTCTACTAACTAGGGATACAAGCCCCTCAAGGGCGGATTTGGAATTCTTGATGTCTTCACCATCGGACGGATGCCCGGCGACCGCACCCTGCGTAGCCTCGACGCAAGACATGCGATCCCGACACGTGTCCTCCGCTTCGAAGATTCCGGACGCGTCGTCGCACACCGGTCGACCGGTGCTCCTCACCGGTCGACCCGGTCCCCACCGGTCGGGACCGGTCGGACCCACCGGTCGACCGGTCCGGTGCTCCCGCACCTCCGTCTTCGGTTCTCCGGTCTTGGCTTTGTGGATCAACCAAGGAACCCGGTGGTTTTCGGTGAACCACCGGAAACCCCGCGAACTCGGTGTAGCCTCCGCCAATCTCCACTCATGACTTGGCTCCCACGTAGTCCCGGCTCGACCTTGGTTTTGAGGCTCAACCAAGAAACCGTCCACGACTTCATCTTGCTGTTCATGCCACCATGCGGTCCGCACTTGACCCCGCCGGCCACCGGTCCCTCGAACGAAGCCTACTTGTCTTCTCCACACCTGGAGGCCTCACCGGCGACAACCTTTCGCGCTTGTTCTTCACCTGCACCAACACGAGTCAAGCCGCAACCTGCACCTGCAATACTTAGCCAAGGATCAGTCCACACAACGTTGTCAATAACTCATCACACAAGGAAGCGACCATCCACCGGTCCTCGAACCACACATGGTTTTCAATTACCAACTTCAAACTCTCGGGAAGCTTTAGCTTTATCGTGGTAACTCTTTTGCCTCATCTGAGCTGCTCTCCGACTTTCTCTAATCACACTCACTTTCTCTTCGGCTTCTTGTACTAACTTAGGACCAAACAAGGTTCACTCACCCGCCTGTGACTAATTCAAGGGGGTACGACACCTTCTTCCCTACAAGGCTTCAAACGGGACCATCTTCAAGCTAGCTTGATAACTATTATTATAAGCAAACTCTGCTAGAGCTAGCCATTTATCCCAAGATTTGTCAAAATGAATGACGCAAGCTCTCAACATATCTTCTACTATCTGATTTACTCTTTCCGTCTGACCATCAGTCTGAGGATGATAGCTGGAGCTATGGATTAGCGTCGTTCCCAAAGATTCGTGCACTTGTGCCCAGAAGTGAGCAACGAATTGAGTGCCTCGATCTGACAGGATAGTCTTGGGGACACCGTGTAAGCGTACTACAAGATCAATATAGATTTCCACGTAGCGCTCAGCTGAATAGGTAGTGTGAACGGGGATAAAGTGAGCGGTCTTGGTAAGCTGGTCCACTATTACCCAAATGGAATCATGCTTCTGGGGCGTGAGAGGTAACCCGACAATGAAATCCATGCTGATATCGTCCCACTTCCATGCAGGAATGCACAATGGTTGCATTTGATTTGCGGTGTTTACGTGACTAGCCTTGATTCTTTGGCATGTATCACATCCGGACACATAATTGGCTATTTCGCCCTTCATATTTGACCACCAAAAGTTTTCCCTAAGATCTCGGTACATTTTGGTACTTCCGGGGTGAATGGTGAACTTAGAGAGATGGGCCTCATCTAAAATTTCCTTCTTTAGGTCTTGATCCCGAGGTACCACTAGTCTTTGTCCGAACCAAACAACTCCCTTGTCGTCCCTCCGGAAACACTCATACTTGGGGTCTCTTTCTTCTAATTTCTTTTTGATTTTCTGAACCTCTTCATCACTGAGTTGAGCTATAGCAATTCTCTCATGGAGAGGAGATTCGATCGAGACCGCATGAAGATTTCCATGCTCGACCAATTCCAAGTTAAGCTTCCTCATTTCTTCACATAAAGTCTCATTATTCGGATCTATCGTCACATAGTTGCAATGCTTGCGGCTAAGCGCATCTGCAACCACGTTAGCCTTGTCGGGATGATAATGGACTTCCAAATCATAATCCTTGATTAATTCCAACCATCTCCTTTGTCTCATATTTAAATCAGATTGAGTGAAAATATACTTGAGACTCTTGTGGTCGGTGTAGATATAGCAGTGATTACCCATCAAGTAATGTCGCCAAAGTTTTAAGGCATGCACGACTGCTGCTAGCTCAAGATCATGAGTAGGATAGTTTTTCTCATGAGGTCGAAGTGCCCATGAGGCATAGGCAATTACTCGATTTTCTTGCATAAGCACGCAACCAAGACCAGTGCCCGAAGCATCACAAAACACCTCAAACGGTTTGGACATATCCGGTTGAATCAATACGGGAGCTGAGGTTTAGTGTTTCCTCAAGGTATGGAAAGCTTGGTCACACTCCTCACTCCACACATACTTGACACCCTTCTTTAATAATTCAGTCATGGATTTAGCTATTCTGGAGAAATTCGGAATAAACCGATGGTAATAGCCTACTAGACCCAGAAAACTACGGATTTGATGTACCGACTTGGGTGGCTTCCAATCCATGACCTCCTGTACTTTGCTAGGATCCACGGAGATACCATCCTTGGAAATAGTGTGACCCAAAAACTTTACACTATCCAGCCAGAACTCACATTTAGAGAATTTGGCATATAGTTTGTAATCTCTCAATCCCTGCAAGACAATACGAAGATGCTTCGCATGCTCGGCTTTGCTCTTGGAATAAATGAGAATATCATCGATGAAGACCACTACGAACTTGTCCAGTTCATTCATGAAGACTGAGTTCATAAGGTACATGAAATAGGCAGGTGCATTGGTGAGACCAAAAGACATCACTAGGAATTCATAAAGACCTTATCGGGTGGAAAAGGTTGTCTTTGGAATGTCACTTGCCCGAATCTTGATTTGATGATAGCATGATCGAAGATCAATCTTGGAAAAGACTTGTGCACCAGCCAATTGATCAAAGTGCACATCAATGCGGGGCAACGGATATTTATTATTGATTGTCACCGCATTGAGTGGACGATAGTCAACACACATCCGCAAACTACCATCTTTCTTTTTCACAAAAAGAGCGGGGCTTCCCCAAGGAGAAGAACTTGGGCAGATATACCCCTTGTCAAGCAATTCTTGCAACTGAACTTTCAACTCAACCTGTTCTTTGGGTGGCATTCGGTAAGGCCTTTTAGATATTGGTGCGGTGCCTGGCTGAAGTTCGATGACAAATTCGACGTCCCTGTCTGGTGGCATACCAGGCAAGTCGTCGGGAAAGACATCTGGATACTCGCACACTACTGGAATGTCTTCTAGTTGGATGGTTACGGCAACATAGGAACACGGATTTATGCCTTCTACCTTGGGTAGACACAAGGTGGTATGACCACTGGTAGGGGAATGGATTTCTATCATTCTAGTGGCAATATCCAAAACAACTTGATGTTGGGTCAACCAATTCATTCCTAGAATTACATCTAGACCTCCCAACCCAAAATGAATCAGGTTGGTTAAGAAAGTTTTGCTGCCAAGATGCAAAGGGACAGCTTTGGTTATAGTGTTGGAGAGGATTCTTCCTCCCGTCGTGGCTATTACGAAGGAATCTTTGGTATGACAGGAATGTAACCCCAACATTCTCACTAGACTTTCACTAATGAAACTATGGGTTGCTCCAGAATCAAACAAAATTCTAATGGGGTGATCACGGATAGAGAATGTATCCGTCAGCACGGCTGCTCCCTCTGGGACGTCAACCAAGGTGGTGAAGTTGAGTTTGCCCTGCTTGACCTGCACCATGGGCTTCTTGCCTTGGTTCCCATGACGGAATCCTGAGCTTTCATTCTGCTTGTTCTGCCTGGGCTTGGGGCACTCATTGATGTAATGCCCGGGCTGCCCACAATTATAACAGCGACGATCCTTGATAGCACTATTGTTATTGTTGTTGGCTGGGGGTGCACTAGGCTTGTATGGCTGCTGTTGTGCCTTATGAAACTGGAAGTTCCCAGACGGCCTATTCTGAGACGGGGTCACCCTCTAGTGTCCAGTTGAAGATGACTGGGGAGGACCCTGAGTACCTTTCTTGATAAAGCGGAATTTCTTGCTCGACCCACCAATAGCAGTGAATCCAGCCTGCCTCTTTCTATCCTTCTGGGCTTTGGACATGGCATCCTCTTGAGAAATGGCCTTGTTCACAAGGTCCTGATAGCTGTTAGGCTCATAAGGATTAAGCCTCTCATAGAGGTCTCCGTGTAGCCCATCACGAAAACGCTCTTTCTTCTTGGCATCGTTGTCAACATGATGCCCACCATACTGTCACAGGGCGTTGAACTTCTTGAAGGCCTGCTTGAATTCAGCCCACGTGATTTGATGTCCGGCGGGAATCATGGTCTTGAAATTATCCCACCATATCAACACTGCACCACGGAGCTG
Organism: Cenchrus americanus; assembly: GCA_947561735.1. Taxonomy (NCBI): domain Eukaryota; kingdom Viridiplantae; phylum Streptophyta; class Magnoliopsida; order Poales; family Poaceae; genus Cenchrus; species Cenchrus americanus. The sequence goes on from OX387245.1 coordinate 183,998,987, forward strand.
GAGGGCAGTGAAGCTGGCCTTACGCTCCTCGGAGCAGGGCAAGGTGAACACAGAGAACTTGGCCTCAATGGCCCTGATCCACGCATCGGCAACCAGTGGCTCCTTGGCCTCTTCAAAAGTCGGGGGGCTTCATGGCATAAAAATGCTCATATTTGGTGACTCGAGGCTGGCCGTCGATGTTCTCCCCACAGGAATTGTTCTACAGCTGCTGAGCAAGCTGTTGCTACGTTTGCAAGAGCTGCCGCATCACCTCCGTTTGGGTGACCATAAACTGCTCTTGAATGGTCATGTTGGGAGGAGGAGGCGGAGCGTCACTCCCACTTGCACCAAAACCATTGGGAGAAGTACGAGTTTGTCCCACCATCTGAAATCCATAAGATTTTCATTAGCTACATATTCACAAGCTTGTTTACAACATCCACAAGAAGAATATACAAAACGAAAACTCATAGCATCGATTTGGTGAAAACCGGACAGCACAGCTGAGTTACTAGAAAATTCATAACTTTCTGCCCTTAATAGCAAAAACTCCCATTTTTGGTCAGCAAGAGCAAAATTTAATGAGTTTCAACATTGGTATTCTACCCGAGGTCCAATTCCAACGTTAACATGCCCGAACAATTCAAACACCGAGGTTCTTCCTAGCTGTTTTTGCTGTAGGCCGAACTGCACAATTTTCGCTATAATTCTCGGTACGCTTATGCAATGGTGGTGAATTTTGGTGAGCATAATCTCCACAACATAACACATAAGATTGGTATTCAGCACAAGGAGAAACGTTGATCAAAACAACCCTAAATTATTCATTGAAACATGACAACATCGAGATGTCCATCTAAGCATTACATGATGCGGAGTCTTTGGATCGCTTACAAACTTATGTACAACAAAAGGTCATCAATTATACTCTCTGAGCAGCCTCTACCCTTACACAAAAGCTAGCTGAGGAGGCTAAACTAAGAGTACATGATCATCCTCCAAAAGACAACTGCTAAAACCACTAATAGCCCGCAGCGGAGCCAGCGCTAGTGTCCGGAGAATCGGGTGGTGGACCACCAACACTGTCCTCGCTCAAGCCCGAAACTCCCTGTAGCTCGTCCGGAGTGGCAAGTGCAGCCGGTGGTGCGATCGGCGGCTGCTGACCCTGCTGGGCCATTACCTGCCACACCTCCACCTCTATCTCCATCTCAGCAACCTGGTTCTGCATAACCGCCGCGTTCTGCACCAAAGGCAAAACGCTGGGCCTCCGTGTGAGCTAGCTGCGCCTGAGTCATCTCGAGAGCGTGGTCTCGGGCGAACAGCTGCTCCGTGAGCTGGGCACACTCCTGGTGCCACTGGATACGCTCGTCCTGAAGCGTAACAATCTCCTGCTGGAGGTGAGCAACGGTCTGTTGCTCGTACTGAAGGTCGAGGGTGAGGATATCCCTCATCGCTGTGGAATCCATCAACACGACTGAGAGCATACCCTGAGTGGAAAGCCGAAACACCTGCATGTTGTACACCGCCTCCAACAACCTCAGAAGCTAGCGCACAACAACCTCTGGAGGGTCCGTCGTGAGCAACACGTTGGTGAGCGAGATACGCTCACGCCAAGCCGGGTCGAGTGGGTCCATGGCCGGGAACAAACCCAGCGTAGTGAGCATCACCTCGTCCGGGTGCTGCTCGCAGAAGGTGTGAAGGATCCGCATGGCCGCGGACTCAACCGACTCGACACCGCGATGAGCAAAGAACATCATGCTCAAGTCCGCCCACTCCGGGTGCTCGGGGTGGGGAAGCACTGTAGCGGTCGTGCGGGCGTAGGGAACACCCTGGTCCCAAAAGGAGACCATCTCGTACAGCGGCGGTGTAGTGTAGCCCACCTCACTGATGGTCTCCCACAAAATGCAGGGAAAACCCTCCCAGTGAAGAGCATCGGTACGAATGGTACCGTCCGCGTCGATCTCATAGATCGGTGGCTGCGCCATCTGTACAAAAATTTGGAACTACATGTTAGATATCAATCGACAACAAACGAGCAAAAAGGGTAAAATCTGGTAGGTATGAACAAAAATTCATAACATAAAAACCAGGGCCCCAAAAATTCCCAAATTTTCGCAGCAACTCAAAGGCATAATTATGCACACTTTTGGAATTCAAAGGTAGATCTAGATTGGATTGGAACAAGCTCGAAAAATTTCATTTACACAGGGGTGCTGCCCTGAAAAACAGCAGAACAGAGACTCACTAAACTGAGCATAACTCTCTGCAGAAAATTCCTAAAATCCTGAAAACTTCACAGTAGATGCTCAATTTGATGAAAAACAACTTTCCTAAAGGATGTCTATCCAGATTATTTACAGATTTGGCTATAAAAATTGAGAAATGACAGAGACAGAATCTGCCAGAAATTTCCTAAGATCAAAAGAGAGGAAAACCTTATCTAAGATCAAGCAATTTCCCTAGAAAAATTGTTCAAGCAAGTAAGGACAAATTTTTGGTTCATCAAGATTTTAATCATGAATGCACGACGTAGTTAGCGCCGGTGGCAAGCTTATAGTCGGCTCTCCTTATAATAACTAGCCGGGGCTACTCGATTCGCACTTAACGACTTACGAAACGTTGTTAGTGTACCTGCAGAAAACGAACCTTTCATGCTAGCACGTCACGAAAGCGTCCACATACATTACCGTTCACTTATAGAAATGGTATCCATGCGTCAAGACGCTGCATGGACAGCGTCCAACCTCGGACACCCTCCGTTCGAATGGAGTGTATCCTTGCCTCGCATGATCGACATGCGGAATGCACACATATGGCAAAACGTGGTGACATCACAACTCATTACTAGACGCGAAGATGGGATTCGTGGAATTGATCACTCCATCAACCCTCGCAATTCCCGTGATGCGGAACAGCACACGTATTAAACACGTGGCTCATCTAGTTTGGTTGTGCAAGAAAGTAAGTCTGACATAAAGTAAAGTGCTGGAAGTTAGCAAAATAAACCATAGATTCTTATGCCACCTTTAAAGTACCCAAAACTTCCCTCTAGGGCCTCTCGATATAGATCATTGCTTAACGATCCAACGGGTTTTCAAAATCCAATCAATCTTAGCAAGTTTTATAGTAAATCATGTGATTAGCATTAATCTAATCACTCTGGTGCATACAGATGCTCTGATACCAACTGTGACAACCCTACCCAAGATAATTCCGTACTATCACCTAAACCACTCCATTTGGTCATTAAGCGATAATAAAGAAGTATCCCGTTGAGTGTTGCCGGGTTAACGCCCGGTAAATCACTTGACATCACAGAGAGGATCGAACGTATGCATTAAAACTCCCACGAAGGAGAGTCCAGAGTGCCTTCCAAATTAACCATCACATCCCCGTAGGGTTCATATTACAAACATAGTTCTTTGACATGAAAGTAAATGGTTCAGAGTTTATTGAAAACAGCGGAAGTTAACTAAACGGTTCGATCACATCATTGGAGGCCTGTCCATGATGCAATCACTCCTCGTCATCCACCCATTCCAGCTCCCAGCCTGGTGGAAGTTCTCCGGGTCATACATCACATGCATTACCTGGAACAACATTTATAAAGCAAGGCTGAGTATACTAATACTCAGCAAGACTTACCCATCTAAAAGAAAGACTTTACCTCTAATCATGCAAGGCTTTTGGCTTGTGGGTTTGTTTGCCAAAAAGCTACTAAGTAGTGAATCCTTACTTTCACATTTTAGCTCAAGTTCTAGTAGAGTTATCATTACTAGATAAGCAACTATTGCAATCAAAGTTGTTCAAACAATTAATCAACAATAATCTTCACAAAGTTTCATCATAAAGGGATATCATGGCCAGTCGGGTAAGTAGTCTCAGATGACGGTGAGAGGCTGACAATCGATTGATTCAAAAACCTTGCAAGGTGGACCTAAACACAAGGGAGGTGCCCTCACTAAGAGTTCACCAACTAGGCGGTTCCCATCATTCTTCGGTTTGGGATAATAGCTCACAGTCTTAAGTACAAGGTTTATCTGGGCTACGCCACCAAGGTCACCCAGCCTCACGCATGCACTCGGGTGGCAAGCCCGGGGCCGCAACCCTAAGAGTAGCGATAGTAAAACCCCGTACCGCCTCATTTAGGTACTAGGCTTACCGTGCCCATTTCCGACAAGTGTTTAGTACTTTCAAACACTTAACCAACGAAGCCATTGGACCGGAGCCCAAATCCCGTGCTCTTACCACTTGAGCAATCAATTAATTCATATGGTGATTCCATAAAGGAGATCCTATTCTCGCGAGTGACGAACATCACTCGACTTGTACCGGATCCTTAAAGCATAGCAACTAGAGTAACCTAGGCTAGTAAAAACAATCAAAAGGGGTACTTAAGGATAATGCATTTAAGTTTTCATTCAATTCCTGAACGTAAATGCTCATAAGATAACAAGAAGTAAATTCAGAAGTTTAAAGAAACACATAGGTTAATGAATAAACCAGGGCTTGCCTTCGTCAGCACAAGCAGACCGACAACCTTCCGGACTTTGGTCCGGGTCTTGCTCTACGATCACGTAGTGCACGTCTCCTCCTGCTCCCTCGTCCTCGTCAGTCGGCACGAGCGTATAGCTACCGTCGGGGACTTCTACACGAAGAATGCAATGCAGTGATTAGGAGATTGATTAATTTAATTTAATTCAAAAACAGTACTAAACAACCACAAGGAGTATGAGGTTGTTCCTATTCACCTTAAGAAAAGTATTTAAACATTTCTCTTTTTAAACATAATCAAAAAGCTTATTTAGCCTTTTCTTTAATGTGATTGTGTGCACATCTATTAAACAATATTTACTTTAAACACAAACAGCAAGGAATTTACTTTTGTACCACCCTTTTACTTTCCTAACTCATTTCCTTAACTTATGCACAAGAGAAAGTATTTTTCCTATTTTTCCCATTGCTAGATTAATCTAGTTTACACTCTTTTACTCAACTAAACACATCTCAAACTTGCCCAACAGTGCCCACTGGCCCTAATGACCAGGAACACTCCCTTGGACAGCAAGGAACAAATATTTGCACCACTGAATTTAAATGCACAAAATAAAGGCATTTCTAGCTAGCATATAAGGGATTAATGCATATAAAAATAATTATAGCAGAAATGAATCCAAACTTTCTCCTACACATGCTTCGGTCCAAATCAAGCCTAAAGAACCAATAAACACACCTATAGCCCTTATGGATCTTGCTACACATATTTATGATTAAAAACAAGCATAAATGAGAAAATAATATTTTTAACAGAGATAAAAAAAATGGTAAATTCACCAAGGATGCATTTTGATATAACATGACAATAGCCATAAGTTGGGCTCAAGAATAATTATATTTCGGGCTACAAAAATCATCTAGGCAGATTTATCAATATCACAAGATAATTTATATAAAGAGATCCCTTCAGTAACTTTGTGCAATTTTTGGTGTCGTGACCAGTCATGGCATGGAGTACATATTTGGAGAAAGTTGTAGTTCTTGTTACGCTGAGCACAGCAAAATTGAGTTTGCTATTTTTGGATTTTTCTACGATTTTTAATCGATTTTACAAGTTACTGGACCAAACCATAAAACTGGGAAGAATCTTTTAGCACTAGGCCCCTTGGAAGTTTTAAACCCTTCACAACCATACCCTCGGTTCCCCTCCCCCACTGTACCCGACGTCTTGGCGCTCGCCGGCGGCGAGGTGAGGCGTGGGGAGGTAAACAAGCGGCCGGGGAGTGTGATTGGGCGATTGGTGGTGGTGGTTCGGCCGGGGAGGTCGCCGGTGAGCGGCGGCGGCGTAGCAGAGGCGGCGCGGCCGCGGGAACACGAACGGCGGTGAAGAAAGGGGCGATGCTCAACAATGTGTTGCACCGGAAGCTTCCATTTGGCCTAAGGAAGATGCTAGGCAGGTGCCTGGGCTCGGAGGATCGGCGGAGGAGCGAGCTCGTCGGTGGCGGTCCGGCGGCAGCCGCAGGAGCTCGGGCTCCGGCGATCGTGCGGCTCGGCTTGATCAACAAGCGACTCGGGGAGCTTTTGAGGTGCACAAGGAAAAGCTCAGGGGCTTGTGGGGGTGAGGGCGTCGACGGGAGGGAGGTTTGCATCGGGCGGCGCCAATGGCGGAATGGCGGGGCTCGGTGGCGGATGCGCGTGCGCGCGAGGACCGGCCGGGGGCGGTTATTTATAGACGCTGGAGGTCGGTTAGGGGTCTTGGGATCAACCACGTCGCCGGTGCACGCGCGCTGTGGGCAGCAATGCGCGGCAACGTGCGGCGGAGCGGCGGCCCAATGGCGAGCGGCTGTTGGCACACCGGCGAGTGGGAAGTAGCCACTTGGCACCGTCCAAGCGCTCACGGACGTCACACACAGTAGCACTCCGGTGCGACGCATGGACCGATGGGTCCTCCAGCGCCTCCGTGTGCGCGCGGCGTGCATACGGCGGGCTGGCGTGGCACGCGCGCGATGTCGCGCGAGAGCGCGCTCTGGCGTCGCTGGTGAAAAACAGTTTACTGACACCGTTTTCAAAATTGATTTTCTCAGGATTTCCAAACTAAAGTGCACCTTACAATCTATAGCAAAGTTGAAGATCAAGGATCCCTCTTCAACAATTGCAAAGGCTGGTAGGGGTTTTATCCAAGGAATCGAGCAGGAACAGCATGCCAACTTTGGGATTTTCTCAGCGCGGTGAATAGTAACAACCGACGTTCAAATGCAAAATTCATTAAGTTTTACTCTGAATTTCAAATGCCACTCAACAGCAAAGTTGTGTGCCTTGACATTCTACACATTTTCCCCTTTGGGCGGTTTTGAAGTGCTTAAGCAAAATTTTGAGGAACGTGGCAAAGTTCTCTCTGCTCATATAGACAAGGTGATGACTTAGGGTTCTAGGGCTAGGGTTTTTGATCAATTGTTGGTCCAAGGTGCTTAAGGTTGTAATTAGGGTCCAACACACTCATTGTCACTTAAGTAAAAACACAGGGTGTTACAGAAGTTCCCGACGAAGACCCGACATAGGTCGGTCCAGTCGCGGATCTTGTCCCGCGGCAGGTGCTCGAGCCATGTCCGCATGGAGTCGTCGAGGTAGAGCGGCAGGTTCTTGATGACGAAGAGGTCATGTGTCGCTCCCCCGGTGTGGCAAGTGAGCCGGTTGTCCTTGAGCCACACGCTGGGGTTGGTGTCCCCGTCGTACCTAGGTACGTAGGTCGGAACGGAAGTGTGAAGGGAACTTCGCATCGCGCTCTGGACAAAGGCCCGCTGACCCCTCTAACTTGGTGACCAGCTGCGGTCGCGGTTGTCATCACTGTTGTGGTGTCGCCCGTGTCCGCGATCATTGTGGTGGTGTGAGCGAGCGTTGCGATGGTTGTCGACGTTTTCGGCCCATCAGCGGGCCTCGATGATGTTCCGCACATCGCGGTTGGGCCCGAGGCGGTTCCGGACTGCCGATGCGGCGGCTCCGGCCCCTTGCCCACACTCCCGATGCTGAGAAGGGGGTGGATTCGGGGCGTGTGCGGATGGTGCTCTGACCCGCCCGCGCTCCGAGCACTGGAGCGAAGCCGAGCTCTCCGCTTGTTGCACCGCCGCCGCCTCGAGCAGCGCTTTAGTTGCTGGCGCACTCGTCGCTCCTCGGAGGTCGCCACCTCCGGACACCCACGCAGCAGCATGGCTGTTGTGGCAAGGTTTTGCGACGCCCGTCTGAAGAGCGGCGGGGCGTCAGTGTTGGCGTCGGCGTTAGCGCCCTCGTTGGCGCGTCGGTCGTTGTCGCGTGTCGGCCCTCGTGCCGGCGGCGTTGGTGCGCCGCCCCGCGACTACTCGGCAGCCGAGCGGCGCTCAGTCACGTGAAGGTTGTTGACGTAGGCCGTCACCGGGTCGTCCGGGAGGCTGGGCTGTCCATGGGGGTACATCGCGGTGTACCACTCCATGAACTCCCCCAAGCTAGTGGCTCGACCCCGCTAGTAAGCCTACCAATGGTCTGAGAACTAGACCATAACTCCCCAAACCATTTTAATCATATATGTTAACAACCACTGAACCGCCCACTCCGTCATCTTTCAATATTTAACTAAACCAAACTGAATGTATCATTTCCACCAAACCAAACCAAACTATCTTCACAAACCACGGTTCCAAAAAGAATCAAACGAGGAGCTCGTCCACGAGTTCTTCTCTGATGTCGCCAGGGGCTGCGTCCTGCAGCTGCTGGCCTTCGCGGATGCAAGCACCGTGTCGACGCGTGCCACCGAGAAGCTCTGGAGATGCTCACGACGTGCAGCCGGAGCTCGAGGCCCTCTTCTCCGGCGACGCCGGGCATGATTTCTTCGTGGGCGAGGTCTTGAGTAGCGAGTTCACCCATGTTATCCACGACAAGGAGGAAGGCCGTCCATGGCGATGAGATGCTCTTTGCCGACTCTCGCAGCACTCTGGACACAGTCTTCAGCGACGCCAGCCTCGACGAAGAAACCTCCACCGACGGCGGCGTTAAGGCGACACTGTCCGCGCCCTGCATCCACGAGCCTCCTCGATCCAGCGCAAAAATGGACGATAAATCCTGGCTGTACCTGTATGACAAATCCTACTATGTGGTGCAGAAGGTGAGGAGGTCACCGCCGCTCCCAGAGCTCCTCGGCGTCGACAGGCTCCTCCAGCAACGCAGCTAGATCTAGCAGTACGAGACTTGTTACATCTAGGCATCGTCGCTCTCCTGTTGCTACCGAGGACGAATGACGGCGTCGGCGAGGCCGCCAGGCGGGCACAACAAGCCCTTGGACGGTGGCGCAATGGAAGGCAGCGACGGGCTGACGCCGGATCTGAAAGCGTGCTTCCTCTCCTCCCTCGTGGTCTCACAAAGTATCCACCGAAAACGAGACCGAACCAAACTGCTGTGAACAAAAATAAGACCAAACCAACCCAGTAGATTTCAGAGTGTATGTGCCACCGAACCATAAGAGCCCATTCTGAAAAATCAGACCATTAAAAATGGGTTCAGCCCGAACCATTAGCAGGCTTACCCGCTAGCTTGGAAGGCAAGGTCGGTGAGGTAGTAAGCGGCAATCCTAAAACGCTCCTGTGTTGGGTTTGGCCCCAACATGTCGATGATGATCTCGTCCGAGAAGCCCCGGACGAAAGCCTCGCGTCCCGCGGCCCCCGTCAGGACATTGGGACGAGGAGGCCGGGTGAAGGTACGCCCGGTGACAGTCTCTGTCGGCCCGGTGTAGACGAAGCCGAGGGAGCCAAAGAGCAAAGTGGCCCCAGGAGCCAACGGGACTCTGCAGCCGTCCATCCGATCCGTTGAAGTTCATCGAGACACACGATATGCCCCTACCTGGTGCGCCAACTATCGGGGTTCTCTACCGCCGGCAGTAAATTTGTATCGATCGTGCGTTAGGCTCGGATGGTTAGCACAGGAGACAACAGGATTAGACTGGTTTGGGCCTCCGAGGAGTAATACCCTATGTCCAGTGTCGAGTTGCCGTGTTCCCGAGCAAGGGGTGTTTGTAGTAGGGGTTACAAACTGGTCAGGAGAGGGTGTCGGTCCCAAGTCCCTTTGAATGGAGTTCGATCTGAATGAGGTCTAACCCTTGTAATGGTTGCTATCCTCTCCCTTTTATAGTTGCAAGGGGAGGGGCACAAGGGGAAGGGAAAAAGAAGTATAGTGCTCGGTTGATGGGATGTCCCGTCGTGCGTCGCTGTCCGTCAGGACGCATTGAAGTGGAGTTGCGCTACTTGGTCGTGGGAGCCACCGCGTGGCCGAGCGTGGCTGTTCACCCCAGGACGCTTGGCACCTCCTTCGAGTAGTTTGTTGCTGTCTTAGCCTGCGTGAGTAGTTTGCTGTTGTCGTAGAGGGTGCTTGAGTGCCTCGGGCTGAGCTTGCGTGTGGCAGAGTGGGAGATGATGTTGATGGGATGGCTGTGCAACCGGACAGACCCGCATTAAGACTCTTGTCGGGGCCAGCTGCTTGCATGACAACCAGCTGGTGTATTTGCATGGCGCGGGGAATCGGTCCCCCACGCGTTTCGGTGGTGGTGCTCGCGCCCCAAGCTCGTGCCGCGTGTCATGGCCCACGCTCCAGTCGGAGCTGGGGGGAGCTCGTGCGAGGCATAGACTTTTCGTGCGAGGCGGGGACTTCTCGTGCGAGGTGGGGACTTGTTGTGCGAGACAGAGACTTGTCGTGCGAGGCGGAGACTTGTCGTGCGAGGCGGAGACTTGTCGGGGGGATCCCTCTTGTAGGGAACTGGTCGGAGATGTTGCCAACTAGTCGGAATCGTGACGTCTTGCCAGTGTGGGTCTTGACCGGGGTCTTCAGTCTTCCTCATCTTGAATCTTGGCCTTGACATTGTCAATCTTGGCCTTCACGTTGTTGATGGTGTCGGATTACCTTGCATTAATGGAGATCTTTTTGCCGCCAAAGGAGGCCCTAATCCGGGCCCTCGTCACCGTCGCACGTCCAGAGATGGACAGGGTACATATCCTCGATATCCCCATGCAGTAGGGGTCATGATGCCTCACAATGGTGCCCCCAGCAGGTAGCACGACGCCACAAGGACGTTGCCACCATTGCCACTGACAGAGGTGTCAGTGAAGGCTTACGCCCGACAGCACCATGCCTACCACATGTTCTTAACCAAGCAAGCAGCCCGCTCCTCCTCGCCTCCGCATCGCCTACACCGGAAGAAGCCCGACACAGCTCGAAGACCACCATGACGCCACCAGCAAGCACCAGCCAGCCTCCAATCCCACCACCGACGTGACGCCGGACCCGCATCATCGGCGAAAATCACCAACCGCAGAAACACAGAGCCCGTCGCCCGTGCGCCGACCCTGGCCAGCCGTGGACGACCATAGCCCCGGCCGGCCACGGCCCGGCCCGGCCCGGTCGCGGCCGCCGCGCCGCCACGGCCACCCGGCCCGAGGCGCGCGGCCACGGCCGGTCGCGGCCGGCCACGCCCGGGCGCGGGCACGCCCGATCCACGGCCGGCTGCGGCTAGGCGCGGCCCCCGACCGAGCCACGGCCCCGCCACGGCCGACCGCCACCACTAGCCCTTCACACCGGCCGCCGCAACCGCGCCGGTGCCGTCCCCCCCACCCCCGCCGCCGCATCCCGGTGTCGGTCGTTGCCCCCACCCCCCACACACATCCACGCGCCTCCCGTCGCGTAGCCACCGGATCCGTGGCCAGCCCCCGCCGCTGCCACGGAGGGCCACCGCGCCACCGGCGACCATTCTTGAGGCACATCAAGCGGCCGCGCCCGCCCGGATCCGCCAGAGAAAGGGAGGGAGGGGGCCACCGCCGCTGTTGGGGAAGTTGGTCTTCGAAAACCTCACCCTCGTCCCGCGACGCTGACAGCCTTCGGTCCGCGTACGGCTTCGGTCTCGCAGGAAAACTTTCGCGGTACGAATGTTAACGGAAACGCTATACTGCTCATATCACGTGAGTTTTGTGTGCAGGGATGGTCTCCCATGGCGATGCCCGCCTTCGGTACCGAAGGCACGGGTGGGCGCGCTCGGCGACGAAGGTCCGAGGGGACCAGGAGCGCGGCGCGCAGGCCGGGAACATCACGCCCGGGGCCAGTGGCAGCACGGGCGAGGTACCCGGAGGGGTGCAACGCGTCTAGGGCGGGGTCGCTACTTCGGCACCGAAGGTGTGGCAACCCTGGACACGTGGCTGCCGCCGACGTGTAAAGAGGGCTCCGTACGAGGCAGAGACAAGGGTTGCCGCGTGTAAAGGCGTCTCGGCCGTACGAAGACACGCTGGAGGCCTGTACGACGCCAGGACTTACTGTTATACCCTTGTAAAGTGTTTAAAGCAGTTTCTCAGGAACGGAAAAGGTGTAATTGAGGCAAATGACTATACCCAGGGGTCTCCTATAAATAGTGAACCCCTTGTAATGAAACGGACACACTGTAATGAGAAGAGAGTACCGAAGGCAATCGCAGTTCCTTCGTCCTTCGGACTGCCAAGTGTTCCCTTGTTTTTCTTCTTGTGTTATTTACTTTCCGCATCCTCCTTCTTAGTGCAAGTAGCAGTAGCGCCCTTCGCGGTAGTGAGGAGAGAGAGAGTGCAAAGGGGGCTGTTGTATCGGCGTCCACCCTTCGGGCCCGATTTCCACCAACAGTTTGGCGCCCACCTCGTGGAAGAATTCAAGACCACATGGCTAGGACACGTTCGGCAGGCGCCGAAGCCACAACGGCTCAGGCGCCGATCGCTCCACTCGCATCGGAGCCCGCCAACCCATCTGCTTCGGCCGGCCAGCCTTCGGCGGGGACCGGCGCCGGGCCGAGCACCCCGGAGGTAGAGCACACGGCTCCCGGGATGTTCGAGGTCAGCCTTGAGGGGCTGGGGGCTTCGGTGCAAGACATTGAGGCCCACCGAAGGATCCGGGCCCTCGTCGCTGGAAAGTCCGTGCCGGCTCAGCCTGAGCAGGAGACGCGTCCATCCTCGTCGCAGGTGCAGCCATCCCAGCACCAGGATGCGGCTCCGCCCCACACCGCCTCCGACGCCATCGACTTCAACATCAGGCAGGCTGAACGTTACCTCGCCATGCTGCAAAGCCACATCGCTGGCGCGACGCCGCCACAGCAAGCCGCTCCGACGCCGCCCGCACCAACACCTACGCCCGTCGCGCACTCTGCGCCGGCGGCTCAGCAGCACGCCTGGCTCACCCTGCGAGGCCATGCGGCTCGGGACCGGGATCAATGGAGGCGGCGGAAGGATGCCTCAGAAGGGCAAAGCATAGGCCACCGCCAAGAGAGGGGGCCGGCGCACGAGCACTTCGCTCCCGACGACGCACCACTTCGCAACGTTGTCCCGGTGTCCCCGCTCTCGGTCGAGCTCGAGAGCGCGCCATGGCCCTGTCGATTCAACGCCAACACCCTGCCCCAGTACGACGGAGACTACGATCCCAAGGAGTTTCTGATGAAGTTCGAGGCGGCGGTGGAATCCAACGGAGGCGACGCCACTACGAAGGCGAAGGCCCTTGTGCTTGCGCTCAAGGGAGAAGTCCAGTATTGGTATGCGAACATACCGAAGGGGCATATAACATCTTGGTTCCAGCTGCGAAACAAGTTGTTGTCCAGCTTCAAAGGCATGCAGGTCGAAGAGTTGGACTCCAATGACCTCGTTAACATGTGTGTCCAGGGGGACCGCGAGTCACTGCAAGAGTACATGCACAGGGTTGTCAAGCTGACAGCGCGCGCGCCTACAGTGTCCGAAAGCAGCATCATCGACGCCATCGTTGGGGGCCTGAGGGTTGGAAACTGCCAAGATGTGCTCGACAGAGTCAAGCTAAAGTCTCTGCAAGAGTTATTTGAAGTTATGCAAGAATACTGCAAATCCGACAAAGGCCGCCGCCGAAGGCTCGACCGGGCAAACGCAAAGCAAGAAGCGAGAAACAACGAGGGCGGTGGGACCGGCCCGAAGGGGGTGGCAAAATCAGCCGCCGAAGCAAGCGAACCGTCAGATCAACAACGTGTCCGCGCCCCCCGACCAAAACCAGCACCGGGGCGGTGGGCACAAGGGAGGATACAAGCATAACAGGGGGCCGAAGCCGCAGCAGCACAACCCGCCTCAGCGGGCCGGTGGCGAACGTTTCTTCTGCTGGCTCCATGGAATTGATGCCCAGCACCACACGCACCAATGCCCCTCGGCGGTCAAGATGAAACTGGAGTGGGAGGCGGAGGAGAAGTCCAAGGCAGCGGGCATGGCCGTGAACCATGTCATGAAATACCAGAATGCGGGTCAGTTCAGGGCCCTGCCACCGCCATACCATCACCAGCCCTACCAACCTTCGGCACCTGCGCATGTTTTTCACCCACCGCAACCGTGTACACCTTCGACGCCGCGTACCGCCCCCCCCCCCCCCCCCCCCCACACGCGCAGCAATCTTCGGTTTTCGTGCCTTCGTGGCCGAACCCGGCCGCCCACCACCCAGCACACTACACCCACACCCAACCGCCATCTCCACCCCCACCAAAGCAAGAGGCCCCTGACTCTAGCAGCTCGGGGATGATGGGCATGCTCAACATCATCAATGCGATCTCCGGCGGATCCAATGAGCCGGTGCACGAGACAAAGAGGCAACGCCAGGACTATTACCGAAGCGTGTCGCACATCTACTCCGGCAAGTACTTTCACTTGCCATGGTCCCACGTCCCCATAAACTTCACGGCAGCTGACATCCGGCTGCAGCACTACCCCCACAATGATCCGCTCGTCATAAGGGCCAACATCGGCAAGAACACAAAGTACTACTTCGGCAATGACGTGGGGAGGATCTTGGTGGACAACGGCGATTCGGCGGATATCCCGACACCGGGCGGTGCTTCACTGGCATGGGGTTCAAAAAGGAAGACTTGAAGAAGGCAGAACACCCGCTGTACGGCTTCGGCAACAAGAAAATCGAAGCCCTAGGCAAGATTGATGTCAATGTATCCTTCGGCCAAGACGCCACTATGAGAATTGAGGTCATAACATTCGATGTTGTTGACTTCGTGTACCCGTACAATGCCATCTTCGGCCGCAACACCATCAACAAGTTCGCAGCGGTCATCCATCAAGGGTACCTGCTGATGAAGATACCAACGGCGGCGGGGGTAATCTCCGTGTACGGCAGCCAGGAGGAGGCCCGAAGAGCCGAGCGCAACACGTCGGTCCACAACAGACAAGTTCATGTCATCAATGAAGACGAGAGCAATGAAGCCGCAGCGGCCGAAGAGCGAAAAGCCGAAGCCCAAATGAGGCGGTCCATGAAGGGGGCCGAAGGCCGAGCACATGAAAGCCGTCGACGTCACGAAGACGGGCCCCCTATGCGCGGACGTGCCCGGCAGATCGTGATGATAGGTGCTGAAATCAGCACGGAGGACGAAGACCGGCTCTTGCAGTTCCTTCATAACAATCAAGATGTGTTCGCATGGTCCAAGTCCGATCTGACAGGCGTCCATCGTTCGGTCATAGAGCATGCGCTCAACACCGATCCAAGGGTCAAACCGAAGCTGCAGAGGCAGCGGCCGATGTCGGCGGACAGGGTCAAATCTGCGGAGGCCGAAGTGCAAAAGCTGCTTGACGCGAGAATCATCAGAGAAGTCCAATACCCCATCTGGGTGGCAAACGTGGTGATGGTGCCGAAGAAGAACGGCAACATGCGAATGTGTATTGACTTCACTGAACTCAACAAGGCATGCCCGAAGGACCCTTACCCGTTGCCAAGGATCGACGTTATTATTGATCAGGCCGCCGGCTGTGACATGTTGAGCCTCCTAGATTGCTTCTCCGGCTATCACCAAGTGTGGATGCGAAGGGAAGACGAAGCAAAAACCGGATTCACAACCCCCTTCGGCATCTTCTGCTTCGTCAGGATGCCCGAGGGCCTACGCAACGCCGGGTCCACCTTCAAACGCATGATGAAGCTGATCCTGGGCAGTCAGCTGGGGCGCAACGGCTCGGCGTACGTTGATGACATCGTCATCATGAACGAAAAAGAGGAAGATCACATTGCAGATCTGACCGAGACCTTCGACAACATGAGGTGAAACGGCCTCAAGCTCAACCCAGAGAAGTGCATCTTCGGCATCCGGAAGGGGCAACTACTGAGTTGTATGGTCTCTAAGTGGGGCATTCAGGCGAACCCCCAAAAGATTGAAGCCCTACGAAGGATGCAGCCTCCAAGCACTAGAAAGGAAGTCCAAAGGCTCACAGGCAGAATTGCCTCGCTGAACCGTTTCATCTCCAGAGCCGCCGAACGAAGTCTTCCTTTCTTTAAAGTACTTCGAGCGAATTCAACTTTTCAATGGGGCCCAGAGCAACAACAAGCCTTCAACGACCTCAAGAAATACCTTGAAGATGCAGCAGTCATGACCAAACCGTCGCCGAAGGCTGAACTACTATTGTACATCGCTGCAACCGACACAGCGGTTAGTGCAGTGCTGGTGGAAGAGCGCAAAGAGGCAGACGCTCTGAGGCAATTCCCCATATATTATGTCTCCGAAGCTCTGAGCGGCTCAAAACTTCTCTACTCCGAAATGGAGAAGATGGCATATGCTGTTGTGATGGAAAAGAGGAAACTTCGGCATTACTTCCAGAGCCACAACGTTTCGGTGCCTACAGCTTTCCCCCTCTGGGACATGTTCGAGAACAAGGAGTCAACAGGTAGGATGGGCAAGTGGGCCTCGGAATTGGCGGAGCACGTCATAAGCTTCGTCGCCCGCAGCGCGATAAAGTCTCAAGTCCTTGCTGACTTCGTAGCTGATTGGACGCCTTCGGCGCCGAAGGCGGAAGCAGTAGTTACAGAGCCGATATGGGAAGTCCAGTGCGATGGTGCATACTGCCACCTTGGGTCGGCGGCCGCAGCAGTCTTAAAGTCCCCTTCGGGCATCAAGCTCTGATATGCCTTGCGGCTGAACTATGACAACTGCACAAACAATGTGGCAGAGTACGAAGGCCTGCTGCTCGCGCTTCGGAAAGCCAGGGCTGTAGGTGCAAGGAGGCTCGTCATCCTTACAGACTCCGAACTTGTTGCCTGCCACATTGGGAAAACCTACAAGGCAAAGAACCCGGATATGATGAAGTACACCGCAGCCGTCCGAAGCATGGAAAAGTTCTTCATCGGCATCACAAGTGAGAAGTTTTCCCAGGAACTACAACAAGGAGGCCGATGCCATCGCAAAGGCAACCGCACTACTCGAGCCCCTGCCACCGGATGTCTTCTATGAAACAACCACCTCGAAGTCCGCCGCCGATGAAGCAGCACCCCCCAAGGTCGTGAACGCCATACAGAGTGAGGACTGGCGCGCCCCAATAGTGGCGGCGCTCAAGGGTTACTATGAGGCCGAAGATGGGGTCATCAGCAAGAGAGTGGCCATCAGGGCGAGAAACTATCACCTCGTCGACGGCAACTTGTACCGAAGAGGGGTGTGTGCCCCACTGCTAAAGTGCATATCGGTCACCGAGGGCAAACAGCTGCTTCACGAAATCCATAGCGGCACGTGCTCACACCACCTCGACACCAGGGCATTGGTGTAGAAAGCTTTCCGCCAGGGCTTCTACTGGCCTTCGGCAGTCGCAGATGCCCATGATATAGTGCGCCATTGTCCAGAGTGCCAGCGCCATGCGCCCTACAGCAAGTTCGCTTCCAACGAGATACAATTGTTACCACCGGTGTGGCCCTTCGCCCGGTGGGGTATTGACATCGTCGGCCCGCTACCCACGGCACCCGGAAACTACACTCACGCAGTTGTGGCGGTCGAATATTTCACCAAGTGGGTTGAAGCGAAGCCGTTATTGAGCATCTCTTCGGCAACCATTCAGAAGTTCTTTTGGCAGAACATAGTGTGCCGCTTCGGCGTCCCCCACGAGGTCACAGTGGATGATGGCAAGCAGTTTGACAGTGCGGAGTTCAAGGAATTCTGTGCATACTTGGGAACGAAGCTGTGCTTCGCTTCGGTCTACCACCCGCAGTCCAACGGGGCGGTGGAGCGGGCCAATGGGATCATCTTCGCTGGCATCAAGAGGAACATCACCGACCTGCCTAAGAGCAAATGGGTTGTAGAATTACCGAGGGTAATCTGGTCCCACAACAGTACCACGTCCAGAACCACCCAGTTCTCACCCTTCAAATTGTTGTACGGGGAGGAAGCCATGTTGCCTGAAGAGCTATGTCTGGGCACCTGGAGGAGCACACCCTCCGGAGACGAAGACCTGAAGGCGTCGGTCCAGAACATTGAGGAGGTCCGCCTACAGGCAGCCACAAACCTGTCGGCTTACCAAGACGAGACCCGAAGGTGGAAAAACAAGAGGATCAGACCAAAGCTTATACGGTTAGGGGACCTGGTGCTACCGCAAGGTGCCGAAGTGCAAACTGAAGGGCAAGATGCATGGGAAGTGGGAAAGCCCGTTCATAGCGACCGCGACCGCAAACGAAGCAGCGTTCAAGCTGCGCCGGCTAACGGGCGACGAAGAGCCATACACCTGGAATGTGGACATGCTTCAGAAGTACTTCGTCTGAAGCAACTGCGAGCTTAGCGTAGTTTCTGAGTTTCAATAGTTTCTTTTTCTCTTAAGCCATGGTAGCGAGTCTGTATCTTATGTACATTAAAGCAGTGGGGGACGTACTCTTTTCCTCACGGGGGAGGCTTCGCGGTTCCCCTCCGGATCCGCGAAGTGTGAGGTTTTTAACGAGGCGACCCCTTGTACCCCTTTGTTCCT
Source organism: Cenchrus americanus (assembly GCA_947561735.1). NCBI lineage: Eukaryota > Viridiplantae > Streptophyta > Magnoliopsida > Poales > Poaceae > Cenchrus > Cenchrus americanus. Next base: position 184,017,199 of record OX387245.1, read on the forward strand.
GACATGTAATATAAGTCAGTGTTCCCCCATCCTTTCGTATCCAGTCTACTTTCTTTTCAAAGAATGCTTTCGCCACTCTGTCGAAGCTAGGCCACCGCCTTGGGGGGCCTAGTCTCCGAGGTGGCCTTCGGCGGAGTAAGTGACAGCCTAGGCGCGGATCGCCTTGGGGGCGCGCGCGCCAAGCCTGTCACTTATCGTCGTGACTGAAGAAGAAAAACCACTTGACGCGGAACGAGGCCACGATTCGGCCGGAGTAAGCGCACGCCTGGAGCGATGCGTCGGTCCTGATTTGACCAAAGGAGAAAAACCGCTTGACGCGGAACGAGGCCACGATTCGGCCGGAGTAAGCGCACGCCTGGAGCTATGCGTCGGTCCTGATTTGACCAAAGGAGAAAAACCGCTTGACGCGGAACGAGGCCACGATTCGGCCGGAGTAAGCGCACGCCTGGAGCGATGCGTCGGTCCTGATTTGACCGAAGGAGAAAACCGCTTGACGCGAAACGAGGCCACGATTCGGCCGGAGTAAGCGCACGCCTGGAGCGATGCGTCGGTCCTGATTTGACCGAAGAAAAAAACTGCTTGACGCGGAGCGAGGCCACGATTCGGCCGGAGTAAGCACGCTTGGAGCGATGCGTCGGTCCTGGTTTGACCGAAGAGAAAAAAGCACTTGATGCAGAGCAAGGCCACGATTCGGCCGCAGTAAGCGCACGCCTAGAGCGATGCGTCGGTCCTGATTTGACCGAAAGGAAGCCCGCTTCGCATGGTATACACCCTCGATTTGGCTCGAGCAGGCGCACTAGAAAGGCCTCTCGGCGCAGCACGAGACGGCTACGAGGTCAGCGAAAAACGCACGTCGTGAACATAACGTTGTTTTTTAACCCGAGGGAGCGAACCTCACGAGAAGCATTCTAGAAACTGCGAGGCCGTTGCAAGCTACGTCTGGAGGGGAAGCGCGATGCCACTTCGTCTCAACATACTCAGGGGCATTCTCGATCAAGCAAGTAGCGAACGCAACACCGAAGCGCGCAAGAGATGGGCACAGGCACCTTTCGTCCTTTCCCCTTATCGCATTTTCAACATATAATGTCCTTCGTAACAACAATACAACTTTACAAGGGAAAAACAATGCAGCTACAATACACATCGTCTCGAACGCTAAATTTACAAATCCGTAGGCGGAAATTCGCTCCGGGCATACCGCGAACACTTCCGGGGGGGAGTTCCGAAGTCCTGTGCTTCAAGTCTTCGTGGCGGCCCGTAGCTACACTTAGCAATCAATCTTCGTTTAGCACGTCTTCACAGATCTCGTCGATCAACCGAAGATACGCCATATCTATAATCTCCAGAGCCATCTCCCGAAGCTCGCTGTCGGTAGGCATCCGTCCTGCGCCGAAGTCGGGATTAGAGTCAGTGCGCAGGCGATCATTCCGTCTCCACCTTCACGGCCGTGAAGCTCTCCGACGAGGCGTCAGGAATTAAATACACATACTCGGGCGGTCCAAGGACCCCTTCCTCGATCGGCTCTACTTTTGGAACAACCCCTTCGGTCACGAAGGGGTCCACTAAGTTTCGCTTAGCCGCCCGACGGGCGGCTCGCTCTCTAAGAATGGCATCCCGACACACGGGATCCTTCGAAAAATCCGCAAAAAAGCATTTAGCGGCTTCATTGTGAAGGCGGTAATGCTCCGCACGGTACGACAAAAACTCGGCGTACGAAACATTATGGTGGCGAATGCTAAACTTCGTCCAAACATTCGGTGCGACAAAAAGAGAGTTAAGGGGCAGAGTCAAGCTGCTCGCACCTTCGGCCCTCTGCGTAGGAACCACCGAAGGAACCTGCGCAGAGACACCGTACATCAGTTAACTTTACAAAAATTCATCCCACCAAGGGGAGAGTGGTTCGCTCCTTTACAAGGCCAAGACTGGCGCGGTTCAGACCTCGGCACCTTCGGCGACGACGGGGGCCTCGCTCAGCACGGCGCTCGCTTCGGTGGCCTCGACCGACGCAACGGCCGCGTCGACCGCCGGCTCCGCGGGTCCTTCGCCGCCGGGAGAGCGGCGCGGCTAGCGCGCCGCGGCCTCAAGTTCCGCCGCGTGTGCCGACTCCGAAGCATCCGCCGCGGTGTCTTCCCTCGCGGGGACCGCGGCCGCCACGACGTCGCCGAGGGCGGGCGCGAGCTCTTCCTCGGCGAGCGGGGAGCGATTTCGGGTCCGGCGGGCACGAAAGGGGCAGTCCCCGCGGCCGCCTCGGCACGCTCGTCCTTAATCGCGGGTTCCGGCGCGCCTCCCCCGTGCCCTTCTTCGGTAGTGGGAGCCGTTGTGTCTTCGGCGGCGCCAGCTTCGTCGTCAGGAACGCCGGTGGCCTCACCTTCCTCCCGCGCCGCAGCTTCGGGGCCCCCAGCGGTGATAAGAGGAATGCCGGGCATGGCAATCCAGTCCCCCTCCGTCATAAACTGGGGTAGGGGCGGAGTGCTGCCGAACCGAACCCGGATGCGGTCGTAAACACGCTCTTGCAGGCGAGGCCTTATCTGCAAAACAGCGAGGGCAATATGTCAAAATACTTGCGAGAATGTACCTTTAACGCAACCCTAGACAAAAGGTAGAAGCAGCTTCGGTGTACCTGAGCACTAAGGCGAGCGGACTCGTCCAAAGTGAGTTGATACCCGTGCTGGGCGAAGAAGGTGTTCATGAAATTTTTCGCAAGGTTCTTGGGGAGCACCGGGAGCTGTCCAACATCCAGGTCCACGTCGGTGGGCCACTCGAAGTTTTCCTTGGTGAGCCGACGAAGGTCGCCTTTGCTGATCGTCTTCTCTGATGATGGACGATCCGAGGGCACCAGCGAGCACACCGAATACACCAGTGTGCGAACCCCCACCGCAGCCCCGAGCTCTCCGAAGATTTTCGTGTTCATGGAGATGAGGTCGAAGCAGGCATTCACCCACTCATAATATGACTCGACGGTGCACCGGGGGAACGGGATAGGCGGCGCGCTGAGATTGCACTGCTCCAGCAGCTGCAGTATGTCGTTGCGAAGGGCCTCCGCGCTCCGAATGTGATCTGTGCGGTACCGCTCCAGCGTCCCGCTCAGCTCGCTCGCCTCTTTCTGCGCTTCGGCCAGCTTGGCCTCCTTGTCGGCAAGCTGAGCGTGTAAGTCCTCCTTAGCGCTGCTTAGGCTCTCCATGTCGTGGCGCAGCGTTTTGAGGACAGCTTCGGAGGATTTCGCCGCGTCTTCTTTCTCCTGCTGCAGCCTCCGGGCGCGCTCTTGCTCCGCAGCCAGACGCCCCTCCAGCTCCGCCACTCAGTTTTCAAGCGAGGAGACAGCGGCCACCGATCTCTCCTTCGAATCCTTGCTATCCTGCTCCAGCCTTCGGGCGAGGCACCGCGACGCGATGAAGGCCTTCAGGGACAGGTCCCCGCATGCCGTCGTGAGCTCAGCTGTGGGAAGCTTCCCGAAGTATTCCTCTTCATGAGGTATGGCGAAGCTTGCCCCGGCTTCCTCCAGGAACTGGCGCTCGTGCCCGCCACTCGTCAGCCCCAAAAAACGGATCGTCTTCCCGCCAATCAGCTTGGCTTCGGCGGGAACTTGAAGACGGACAGCGGCGGCGCGGGGCTCCTCAGGCGTCACCCGATAGCCGCTTCCTCCGCTGCTCTCGGGCTCCTCGTCCTCCCCTTCCTCCGCTTCGGCGACGACATCATCCTTCTCGGCAGCAGGTGCCGATGGGGAGGCGGATTGCTCGGTGCCACCGGAGGACGTGTCGGACGAGCTGCTGGAGGTGGAGCTGGAATCATCCTTTTCTTGAGGGGCTTCGGCGCCGAGGGCGACGGGGCTCGGCTTGCGCGGCGCATCACCAACGGAGGACACGATGCGAACGTCGCTGTCGTCATCACTGTCTTTTTCTTGTGGGCTAAGGGGGACAAGCAGCGGCCCGACGGCCCCCTCCCCGGCCCTCGCCGAAGGCACGTCCGAAGGCGCGGCCGCGCGCGCGGCACGGCGGCGATCACATTCTCGACGAGGCCCGTCTCCACGTCGACGACGCGGGTCCTCTTGGGGGACGGGGGCGAGTCCGCCGGCCGCCCGCCCCGTTTCTTCCGGGCCTTCCCTTCGGCGGCGGCGGTGGCCGTGGCGGGCGTGCTCCTCCCTGCCGGTCTTCTGTGGAGCGGCGCGCGGTGAAGTCGCCGTCTCCTCAGCGTCTGCTTCGGCGGCCGCAACCGCCGCGGCTTTCTTCTCGGCCGCCTCGCGGTGCTTGGCAAAACCGACGCGCTCAGGAGGAGTGATCTTGAAGAATTCGAATACTCGGTTCGTCCGAGATCCGTTCAGCTCCGCGACGATGTCCTTATACTCCTTCGGCGAGACGGGGCCGAGGATGAAGTCCCCGTGCGCCTCCACCTTCCTCCTCCTCAGCACTGCGGAAAAATAATCTAATCGGTTAGCTTTTATTTACCGGGGACGTAGCTAAGAAGAACCCTCCGAAGGACGCCAAATAACTTACGTTCGGCTGTGAAGCCGAAGACCTTCGTCCAGTCAGGGCAGGGAATGCCCCCGATATCATCCGCCCACTCGTCCTCGGCCACGGACCAACCATCCACCAATGGGCACACGGGGATGCTGCGGTACTCCTCCACGATGTCGCGCGTACAGTACTTGCGCGCGAACCGGCGCAGCATTATCACGAACTCGTCGCCTTTGGGGCACGAGGGGTTCTTGGCGTAGGACTCGTGAAGGGGCGGGAGCTCCTTCGTCGCCAGCGAGTGAGCCCCTCCGGAAGAAGGAGGGCTCACGGTGTAGTAGAACCAGTGCTGCTGCCAATCTGAAGGCCACTTATTCCGATATGCAGTGACCGGGCTCACCACGCCAGACTTGTACGAAAAGTTCAGGCAGCCGAACTGGCAGTCCTTCTCGACAGACTAGTCCCCCTCCTCCTCGAAGACCGTACGCCGTTGGTGGTGTACTTGATGCGCCGAAGCGAATCCCTCGGCGGAGGGCTTGATCTTCGTAGTCCGGCATATCCACATGTACACCGACAGCCGCAGGATGGCATTCGGAGTGAGCTGATGCAAGTAGATGTCGAAGTACCGGAGGATGTCGACGACGGCGGGGTGCAGAGGGAACCGAAGCCCCGCGTACAGCAGGTCGCGAAAGATGATAACTTCGTTGTCCCGTGGCTGCGGCACAGTCTCCCGGCCAGGGGCTCGGCCGGCCCGACCATGCGGTTCTTCACCAGCGACGCCACGTCGGTCTTATCGATTTGGCTCCGACCGAACGTGTATGTCTTCGCAATCTCCCTTGCGACAGCATCGCGTCTACGCTTCGGCGCCATGAGTGCTAATTAAGCACGAAGCGAAAACGGAAGCAAGGGGGCTGGAGGAAGTCTTACAGTAGACCTTCGGAGCTCTCGCGCGTCGTAGCTGTAGGTTGCAGCCGCGGTGTGGGGCAAACCAAAGGGCGACCCCGCCTTTTATAGTAATGAGCCCCGATAATCGCGCCGATGACGTCCGAAATTACCGTTTTACACAGTAACAACCCCTCACAACGGTAAAGTCTCCAAGGGGCAATGCGCGTCTTTTTTTTCAGGTCTTCGCGTCAGCGTGGGCCATCTGGGGGAGTTCTGAAGGCCATTCTTCACCCCGACTAAGGTTCATCGTAAGTTCGGCCCATCGTGGGTTCAGGACGGCCCTCACTGACGAGGGGCTACTGATGGGGAAGTTGGTCTTCGAAAACCTCACCCTCGTCCGGCGACGCTGACGGCCTTCGGTCCGCGTACGGCTTCGGTCTCGCAGGAAAACTTTCGCGGTACAAATGTTAACGGAAACGCTATACTGCTCATATCACGTGAGTTTTGTGTGCAGGGATGGTCTCCCATGGCGATGCCCGCCTTCGGTACCGAAGGCACGGGTGGCTGCGCTCCGGCGACAAAGGTCCGAGGGGACCAGGAGCGCGGCGCGCCGGCCGGGAACATCGCGCCCGAGGCTAGCGGCAGCACGGGCGAGGTACCCGGAGGGGTGCAACGCGTCCAGGGCGGGGTTGCTACTTCGGCACCGAAGGTGTGGCAACCCTGGACACGAGGCTGCCGCCGACGTGTAAAGAGGGCTCCGTACGATGCAGAGACAAGGGTTGCCGCGTGTAAAGGCGTCTCGGCCGTACGAAGACACGCTGGAGGCCTGTACGACGCCGGGACTTACTGTTATACCCTTGTAAAGTGTTTAAAGCAGTTTGTCAGGAACGGAAAAGGTGTAATTGAGGCAAATGACTATACCCAGGGGTCTCCTATAAATAGTGAACCCCTTGTAATAAAACGGACACACTGTAATGAGAAGAGAGTACCGAAGGCAATCGCAGTTCCTTCGGCCTTCGGACTGCCAAGTGTTCCCTTGTTTTCCTTCTTGTGTTATTTACTTTCCGCATCCTCCTTCTTAGTGCAAGTAGCAGTAGCGCCCTTCGCGGTAGTGAGGAGAGAGAGAGTGCAAAGGGGGCTGTTGTATCGGCGTCCACCCTTCGGGCCCGATTTCCACCAACAGCCGCCTTCCCCGTGGGCCTCACGGGATCCCGCGGGACCCGCTCGGGCGGCGACACGGCCGGAGGAGGTGCGGTGAGGGTGGCGGCGGCTAGGGTTTCGGGAGCCCGCCTGTCACCCGCGCGCGGGGGGGGGGGGCGAGCGAGCGGACGTTTTCTTTTTTCCTGAGCGTACCCCCTTCGAGTTGTGCTTGTGCACCATTATCCTCAGTCTCTCTGCGCGGTGGGTCCACTTCACCGGCATCACGTCACAGCAATCGAGCCACGCTGTGACATCAGGTCACATTATTTTGGCACGACGACTAAGGCCTTGTTTAGTTGGCTAAAATTTATAACGTTTTCTCCACTCTCTCTCCATCACATCACATTAAATACGCCAAAAGACATATGTTCGGAGTATTAAATATAGGTAAAAAATAATTAATTACACAGTTTAGATGTCCTTTGCGACACGAATCTTTTGAGGCTAGTTAGGCCATGGTAGGATAATATTTATCATAGATAAACAAAACGTGCTACAGTATGTTACATGAGTTGCAGGAGTTAAAAAGACAAATTTTTCAACAAACAAACAAGCCCTGAATACACGCACGTTCAGGTGACTGGGCAACAACGGATCGGAGGACGGAAAACCCACCCGTTCGTTAATGCCGACAGCCAACGACGTAGAGTACCAGACGCTGCAGGTTGCTGTGCTCGCCGTGGGGCCAGCGAAGGCGGAGCTCGTGGTGCTCCGGCGCTCCTCCCGGAAAGCCAAATCGACGGCGGCCTTCCGGCCGGCCAGCACCGTGCACCGCCGAAGAGACCATCCATCCCCGCTTGTGGACACTCGCGCCGCCAGCGACACATCCTTCGCCTGAGGCGATAGTGCCCGCCACGTCCGACCCGTCGTCGCTCCCGCCACGTCCCAAACGCCTCCTCCTATCCCGTCTCCACTGATAGATCCACCGCCATCCGGGCCCCGCCGATTCCCGACCCCGCCATGTCAGCCTCAGCCGCGGGCCAGCGCTCAACTCCCCTCGCGTCGTCCTCGACGCCCCCCCTCCACGCACGACCCTCGCGCCGACTGGTGGCCCAACGCCTCCCGGGCCCGCGAGCACGCGCCCTGTTGTGGTGGGTGGAGGACCGGAGAGGGAGAGGGGGGACGGAGCGGAGGCGTTCGTTGGTGGATCCACGCACGCTTGCGGCGGCAACTCGTCACTCGCATCCCCTCCTTTCCTTCTTCCTCCCCATTCCTTGGCGTGCACAGAAGAATTCCTTCGATGCTGGCCGTGGCTCAGCTCTCCCCCTACCCCTATCGCTCACTTTCGGCTCCCTCGGCGTAGCTTTTTTTGGGGCCTGCTCTGCTACCCCGTATTCGTCGTCGCTCGCTCGCTCGCTCGCCCCGCGTGAAATCGCGTACGCACGCGCGCCGATTTTCGAAGAGGCGGGGGGCAAGGAATCCACCGATTAGGAAAGATTCTCCGTTCCCGCGGCCTCAAATCCCATCCCCCACCACCACCACGACCGCCCCGATTCGCTTCAGCTTGGTGCTGCCGAGGTCAGGATTGGTGCTGGAATTCGGTGCGGCGAGCTGTTCCTCGCCTAGTTCGGCCGCCACCCCGGCGCGATTCAATTGGTTCCAGCGCGGGGCTCGCTGCCTGACTGCCTCCGCCGCCGGGGGTGCTTCGGCGCTGCACAAGCTGGACGCCCGAGTCTCTGGGTGATACCTTCCGCTGCTCGATCTGATTCGGTCCCCAACCGCCGCTTCCTGCTGATCCCGGCGCCATTTCGACCCGCGAGCCCGGATCCTTGGATGATTCCGATCGATCCGGGACCAAGAGGACCAAGGCTTCGTCACCTCACCGGGGCTCCTGCGGCGGTGGATCCATGGCCGGGGAGAAGGCGCCGCGCGCGTTCTCCATCGAGGAGCTCCCGGGTCACCTCGTCGGGGAGGTCCTGACCTCCGGCAGGCTCGCGGCCGCCGACCTCGCCAGGCTCGAGGGCACCTGCCGCGCGCTCAGGCCGCTCGCGGAGTACGCCGCGTCCAAGCTCTGCACCGCGCGGGCGGTGTTCGCGGCCATGGGCCCTGTAGCGAGGGGGGAGCTGCTGGAGAGGTGCGGTGGCAGCTGGAAGAAGGTGCTCAGGTTCATGCAGTCCGTCGAGCAATCGTCGGGCACCGTCCAGACCTCATCAGGCAGTGTGAGCACCTTTCCTTTGTTCCTTGTGGTTGTAGCGCCCGGATGTCTGTTGGGAATTTTACCATCGAAAATCTACAGGAGCAACATTGAAAAATATGTAGAAAATTAATTAAGTTGTTTGACTCTGGGATAGAAATTTCCGCCGTAGAATAAACACTATGGTGCATGCAACATTTACCGTGAAGCATGCAAAAACAATAGTTGCAACATTGATGCTTAACTATTGCAACATATGTTGTAGTGTCCGTTTTTTCTTCCGTGTATTAGCATTTCTGTTCTCAAATTATCCGGTCTCCATTTTAATCGTGATAGTGCTTTTACTGCCATGAGACTTCACTTCTGTGTCGAAATGTTTATGTTATATTTTACCCAGTTTGGATTTGGAATATTTAGTAAGGCATGTTTAATCTTGCACGGTTTAAGTGGCAATGCTTGAAACTAGCTAATTTGTCTTAAACTGGATATTTATATATTATTATCACGTTAGATAAATTTACATGCTTTTGGTAAGCCGCTATAAATAGTTTTCCTAGTTTGAAGTTGGAGGGCAGTTTATAAGTTGCCTATGGTTGACAGTCATGGTAACATCTTGACTTATATGTGGTATGCACTTTATCTGTGGCAAACATTAGTAACATGAACATAGTGACATACATGAAGCTTTTTGGAAAGGATTAATTGTGATGGAGAAATCTTGGCAGATTGTGTTGCCGTTGTTCTATAAATGTCCTAAATTACTTCAAATATGAATTATACCTTGGTTCATTAAAAAAATCGATGCAGTTGTAACCTCTCATAGTAATTATAGATGGCGCATAATTCCTGATTGGTTATATTGTTGTTCTGGAGAGCCCACAATAGTGTTAGACATTCGTTTTCTCCTAGACATTTTGATTCTTCTGGCATACCATTATAAGCTTATCGGTATGTCCAGGACATTGCTAATCAGCATTTCATGTTGTTTATGATTCTTGTCATATTTATTTGTCAGAAAGAAACAAAATACCAAGTCAAAATGAGGAAAATGTAGTTGTCTTGTTACTTGGAGAAAGGTTTCCCTGATGTTGGATGGCATTTGTTTTTTGAAGTTTAGTAGTATGTCGAGATGATTGTATCAGGTTCATGTTGTTTATGATTTTATTTCTAGTTTGTCAGAAAGAAACAAGAATAACAGATGAGAAAAAAATGTTTTTGTCCTGTTGCTTGGAGATAGGTATCACCTGATGGTGGATGGCATTGAAATAGCTACAAGTTTTTTTATATGTCCAAATTGTTTTCTTATACATGTGAACCTGCTGTATGTTTCCAGATGCAAGTAGCCACAGGAAGATATCACACACTTTTGGTCCATGACTCTTCTGTCTATTCTTGTGGGTCCAGCTTGTGTGGTGTGCTAGGTCATGGCCCAGATACTACACAGTGTGCAGCATTCAGTCGGGTTTCCTTCCCATCACTTTCCCGTGTTATCAACATCTCCGCCTCTCACAATCATGCTGCCTTTGTTACGGAGTCTGGGGAGGTAATTAGTGCTCTCCTTAATGGAAGATAAATAGATAATAATGTGTGTTTCTGTATTACTATGCTGTGTTGCCTTTCTGTTCTGAAGAGCTTCGTCTAAATAGGTTTTTACCTGTGGTGACAATTCATCATTATGCTGTGGTCATGGTGACGTGGGGAGGACAATATTTCGACCAACGCAAGTAGAAGCACTTAAAGGGGTGTCATGCAAGCAGGTGGGACCACGATCTTTTCTCAAGCTTTTGTGTTCTGTCTCCAACTGTGCCTCTGATTATCTGACTTGGCAGGCACACTTTCATGTCATGAAATAATATACATTTTTTACTTGATAGTTATGTTGTTGTACTTATTTCCATGTCTGGTCTGCTAAATTTTTACTGCATCCTGCCATTCTCTTGTAGTTGTTCGGAGACGTTTCTAACCTAGTTCTGAGACTTGCATTGACTAGGAAGCTAGCAGCAATGCAGCATATGAACAAAGGTTTCTAGGGATCGATATTTGCAATTGCTTCATTCATCTTATTCTATTTTCGTTGAGAGCACATTCCTAGCTAATCAGTATGACTCACATGTTCAAGAGTTGATCAATAAATTTTCCACCTTGCGATGTTTTAGTATATGGCATCACTAAATTGGATTTGGTCCATGTTAATGATGCTTTCATAGCTTAATCATGTGCATATGTATCGTTGGGAACTCTCTTGCAGCTCAGGTCCAAACCACGTGATTCTCTAATTTTTTATGAACAAGAGATTCCCATCTTTTCATCTGTTTTCCTACTTCTGTTCATTACATATCAGAAGACCACTTCTACTGAACACATACCAGTCATCATTTTATATGCATCTGTTTCGTATTTGTTCGGCTCTTAATTCCTGCACTCGTCCCTATTGTATCTTTACCCCTATTGTATCTTTGTAGAAGCCATTGTTTATTCTTAAAATTTTACCATGGGTTCACTGATCTGCCTAGCTTTTCTTTTGGTTAAGACCTTTATTTTGTTTCTGCATTTCAGGATTCCCATTCTGATGCCATCTTGTTAACGTGTCACAGGTCGCTACTGGTCTAAGTTTTACCGTGATTCTTACAAGGGATGGTCAAGTATATACATGTGGAAGTAACACACATGGCCAACTTGGTCATGGTGACACCATAGACAGGGCCACTCCAAATATTATTGAATTATTTGAAGGCTCCACTCAGGTGGTGCAGGTAGCAGCTGGTGCAAGCTACACATTTGCTGTAACAGATGATGGGACAGTTCATTCCTTCGGGTCTTGCACTAATTTCTGCCTTGGACACGGTCATCAGCATGATGAACTTCGTCCTCGTGCCATCCAATCATTTAAGAGGAGGAACATTCATGTAGTTCGTGTGTCTGCTGGAGATGAGCATGCTGTGGCTCTCGATGCCCTGGGGCATGTGAGTATATATTGTATTGTGTTGATTCAGTTATATCTTTTCAATGTTGCTCCCCAGACAAGTCAAAAAATCTGATCTTTGCAGGTTTATACATGGGGCAGAGGATACTGTGGAGCCTTAGGTCATGGTGATGAGAATGATAAAACTAGCCCAGAATTAATCAGCAGTCTCAAAAATCAAGTTGCCGTGCAGGTTTGTTTAACATGCTTGCATCTCCTAGGGTCATATGCCCTGCAATATTTAAAGAAGAATGGTGCTACAAAGATTTTATCTGAACAGTTTAAACCGAATAGTCTTTAGTGACATATGATGCAAATTGCTGTTATAATTGAAATGCTGCTCTAGCAGTATAGGATTATACCTACCAGTTTCATGTTTAAAATCTTTCACATTTTCTTGAATTAGGTATGTGCAAGGAAGAGAAAGACCTTTGTTCTTACTGATGCGGGCTCTGTTTATGCGTTTGGATGGATGGGCTTTGGAAGTTTAGGATTTACTGACCGAGGATCATCCGACAAAGTAATGAAGCCCCGCGTTCTTGAGAGCCTGCGGGATCACTACGTGTCCCAAATAAGTACTGGGCTGTATCACACTGTTGCCGTGACAAATAAAGGCATTGTATTTGGGTTTGGCGACAATGAGCGAGCACAACTTGGGCATGAATACATTCGTGTGTGCTTGAAACCTACTGAGATAATGTTCCAGAAGAGTTTGGAAGATATAGTGATTGCGGCACCTAGTGGTTGAATTCAAGACCCACAACCGCCATTTTGGACACTGTTGCCTGCACATGTTGTATTTATAAGGTATTCTTCTCGGCAATTGTATTTTATACTTCGTGATTTGTGACTATTTTGGGTGGTCAACAGAAGATCAAAGGTGGAGGACAGTGTTATGTAGCTAAAGAAGCATATAGTTTAGTAATGTGTGATGTATTGAATAATTAACCCGCCATTTTTCCTCTGTATAAAAAATATTGGTGTGTTTGTATTGTTTTTGCCTCCATTTTTTTTCTTGGCTGTGTCCAATCAGTGTTGAGTAAATAGAGAGAATTTTCTGCACCTGCTGTTTATTATTGCTATGTTTGCTAGTTTCTCTATCGCCTTGAGCATTGTCATCATTCTTCTTTCAATTAAGCTTATCATCATGTGCACTGAGCTGGAAGATAGTGACATATACAGTTGGAGATTACTTGCGTGGTCAGCCAAAGGATCTGTTGTTATGCTCTTATGTATTAATTAATGTGCACGTCCGGCACATGCTGGAAGGCAATTCTGGATGCCCGACTACCGCGTTAGATGGCATCTCAATAGGCAACGCATTCCAGATACAATTCTCGGAAAAGGACGTGGTTTGCTCAAACTGACCATGTGTGACTGGAAGATGTCAGTCAGACTGAAGGAACATTGATACACTCACGCCATGTCGTAAAACACCGGAACACAACTAAAAGGGTTCGTGCTGACTCTTAACCTTCTGGGTTAGGATAACGTTAGATGCAACTGAAATCCCCGTTTTTCTCTAGTATATAACTATTTCTTGGCTGTGTGATAAAGTGCTTTCCCTATTTCAACACGTGCTGCCACTGCTGTTTATTCTCAGTTCAACTTCGGTAGTTTTTCTGTGTTGAACGTTTTATGACTGTCTGTAAGGTTGTGAAAACACTTGGTGTTGTGATGGAGGAGCTGTGGTTGTGGTTAAGGACCCGGAATATCAACTGATAACAGTACGAGGGTTCGAAGTTATTGATAATTTGAATAGTTGATTCCCCAGAGTCAGTAATTGCATCTTTTTGTTGACTACACAAGTAAATTCCAGCTGAATCACACTGTTCTGATGCAGCTAAAACCATGAGCGAAATACACTTTTATTAGATAATAAAAAGGTAAGATACATCTAGCCTCGGCACCAATTAAGGACGCACAAGTAATTCTCTCTTGTTAGATGTATGCACTAGGATTTAAACTTTATATGGTGGAGTTATTCACGCACAATCCACCACAAGTGATGCGCGACATGTGGTGTCTGTCTAAGACCAACTCCAACGGCTTCCCCTTCTGCATCTCCGCTTGAGGCAGAGAGAGAGAGAGAGAGAGAGAGAGAGAGAGAGAGAGAGAGAGAGAGAGAGAGAGAGAGAGAGGATCCAGGCGGATGAGGGGAGGGGCGCCTCCAGCAGTCGCGCCGCATCAGTTGCTGCATCCGCCCGGGTCGTTACCTCCCGCGCGCAGAGGGAGTCACGGTGTACGGAATCCTCGAGGAAGCGCCGACAGGGGCTGCTAGCTTGGATCCGCCTCCAGCTCCGCTGGCCGTGGATCCCGTCGCACCGACACTGGCTGTGGATCCCGCCGCACCGACGGGGACGTCGGCCTGGATCCACCTCCAGCTCCCTCGGCCGCGGCGGCAAGCTATGGATCCATTACAACGGGGGTTGCCGCCCGCCGCACTGAGGTCGTGCCGACTTGGAGGAGGAGGAAGCGGGCGACTGCCGGTGAGGATGGAGGCGGAGGCGGAAGCGGGCTCCCGCTGGTTGTGTGTGTGTGGGGGGGGGGGGGGGGGGGGCGGAAGTAGGCGCCCGCGGGTAGGAGCGGAGGCGGCGGCGGACGACCTCGGGTGGAAGTGGAGGCGGATGCGGCGGCGGACGGCCGCGGGGTGGGGGGTGGAGGCGAACGACCGTCGGTGGGGATGGAGGCGGGCGGTCGCGGGTCGAGGCGGAGGCAGACGACCTTGGGTGGAGGCGACAAGGAAGATGGAGCCGTTAGTTTGAGAGAAGGAGAGAGAAACTGGGAAATGTCCCAGGAATGCGGTAGCCTGCTGCGCACATTTTGCAGCTTCCGCTGCAGCAGCTGCTGGAGGCGGCACAGTGCCTTCCCATTCCCCATTTTGCACTAGTGGGGAGGGATGGTAAGCTAGTGGAGTCGTCTTATTACTCTACTAGGCAACACTCTTTCAGGGAGACATATGTAACTTTAGTATACACATACAGAAAATACGAACTGAAGGATGTGATTGGCTCAAACTACTGACACACATGTAACTTTAGGATACACATACAAAAAATGGTTTATCGTGCTATCTTTCTGTGTCCCCATCTAGTTTTCGAGTTGTGAAATGATAAGAAGAGAAACTCTGTACGATGCTTTAAATGTGTTTCATTGCTTTCCTTTGTGCTAAGCAGAGTGCAATGTTGCATGCAGAGGCACCTTCCTACTTCCTACATAAAATATTCCCCAGCGAGTAGATGCAATGCAGCTGAACTGCAAGTGAGGCTTTGAGGCCGAAATAACATCATCAATACATTATTGGGTAGTCACAAAGTAACTCACTCTGAAACTACATTTGAATTTGAAATTTTTATTGAACATTACAATTTCATACAGGGTTATGCAATATGGTTGGAGGTACACGGTAACGAGCCGAGCCGAGTCAAGCTAGCTTGTTCTAAAACGAATCATAACGATTCGAGTCTTAACCAGCCGAGCTAGCTTCGTTACTCCAGTGCTTCATATTATTAGCAATATTTCAAATTGCACATACCTTGTTTTTACGTGTGTTCTTCAATTCATAGGCAGGGATTAGCTGCCCTAAAAAAAGAGGCAGGGATTAGCTTTCGTGGCAATATCAATTCGGTTGCGCGGTTGATGACTGCGGGTTCGGTTGCCGATTGGAAGCTGGACCATTAGTGCTATTTTCTCCAGAGTTAATCTGAGATAGATCACTTAGTTTCTGTCAAAAATTGTCTGCTAGATTTTACATAATGCCGAAGCCGATCCCTGCGTCGTGCCTTCTCCTCCCTCCTCCTCCCCTCCTCTCTACCACTCCACTCTTTCCCCAACCCTAGGTCGTCGTGGCTCACCGCCATTCGTCGGTGTCCGGCCGTCTGGCTTCAGATCCACCGTCCCCGGCACCGGCCCCGGCCCCGGCCCCGGATCCGCGCTCTCCTTGCTGATGCCCCTATCTTGGGTGTGTTGGTTGCCAGCTGGAGGTGGGTCTGCCCATTGTCGTCCACTGGCGCCCGACCACCATGCGCCAACTCCTGCGCTTCCTGGCCCAGATCTGCGTTCTCTTGGGTGTGGGTTCCCTTTCTCCAGGCGGGATGTGGTGGCCTTGCACTCCGAGGTGGGGTGCCCTCTTCGCGTTACTCGTGGCTGCCGCTGACTGGCTCTGGGGCTTCGCCAGCGCTGTCTACTGTGGGTGGGGGGGGGGGGGCATCACCGGACGCTGCCAGGGCTGGACCTCCCCTCCTACTCCATCTTGTGCCAAGGTCTTCGGGTGTAATCCCTGTCTTTCTACTGGGCCAACAACGACGACACCTACGAGCGTCGTTCCCCTCCCTGGAGGTGTTGTTGTGAAGTCCTGGTGACGGCGCAATGACACCCTCTCCCTTCGTCACCTTGTCCTGGTTGTGCTCCACCTGTGCTTATCCTTCCCTCGGCGCGGCGAAAGGGGCGTCTCCACTGGTGGTGTCTCATCGTGCCTTCGGGACAGGATGAGGAGAAAGCCTTTGCCTACTTGCAGGCCGATGACGACGACGTCCTCAGGCGCCCTTCTTGGAGGCATCATTCGTTCGTCCCCTCCTGAGGACAGTCGTCTTGGTCAACGTGGTTTTCCCCCCTTGTTCTTGTATGCGCCCTATTCTTCACGATGTCGCCTTGGTTGCATGGGTCTTGGCGGGTGCTTTGCTGCCCTGTTGTTTTGGTTGCAGATGGTGGCCATTGGTCGTGGTGGATGCTTTGCCTCTGTGGTTCTATTTTGATGGATGCTTGGTCGGTGCTTCTTTTCTGGCAGAGGCTTTGCCGCTATGATTGTGTTGCTTGGTGGCTGTTTTGCCACCGTTGCGAGCTTGGCGGATTCTTTGCTGGTGTTCTTTCTTCATGGCGGGTGCTTTGCCGTCGTGGTCGGGCTACTTTGTGGATCCTTTGCCATTGGTTTGTGATTGCTCTTCTTCGGCATCTTTGGCGGCATTGTAGCTTCTTTCTGCAGGTTCAACTCTTCAGGTTGGCGTTGTCGAGCGGCTAGGTTGGGGTTCCTCCTCTTGGTTCTTGTTTTGTGTCTTTGTGTGTGTGTGTGTTTTGTTCACGGCTTCGTTCGCCTCTGGTTGTATTGTGTTTTTCTTCAGTGTGTTGGTCGATTGTGTTTGGCTCTTGTAATCCGCACTTTGGGAGCTCTTCTAAAATTACATATCTATAATTCTATTCTCCTTAATGAAAACATGCTATTTACATCTTAAAATAATCCAGATGGAAGGAAAACCACCCTATATAGGGTTTTTTAACCATCTGTATTGACCTTTTTACGTAGTGAACGACCTCTATATGTTGTATTTTCTATCGTATCGCAAAAATATTTCCAAATATAACATATATACAAAAATAAGTTTAATGTGGGATACCAAGCTTCAGAAAGTATATGATTATGACCAAAATTCCCACTAAAGTATAATGTGTATGTTGATTCATTTGTATCCAGTTACATACATGATTGTCAAAAAAGGTTTCAAATGTTTCCACGGATGGGACCCGGTTCTTGTTAGAGATAAGATAAGCTCTCTAGTCTCCAGTGATTGGATGACGGGTGCTATTTTGACTGACCCTGGTGCATAAAGTGCACTAGCTATATAATAATATATATAAAAGAGGACAAAGGGCATTGATCTTTCCAACTTTCCATGTCACCAAACCTCAAGAGTCAAGAAGACAAGAATATCCTAACACACCCTGACACTAGTCATCTCTTCTGCTGAGTAATTGAGATGGGTGCCTGCCCGGGTGCCGCAACGATGGAGCTATTGATCATCGGAGCTCAGAAGTCCACCAATCAGCTCAAGGCAATGCTGGCCAAGCTACTGCCCGCTACTGGAGGCGCTCGCGCCGCATCAGGATCCGCTGCCAGCGCCGTCGACACCCTCCTGTGGGACATCACCGATTCACTGTCCCAAGCGCTCGCGTCTCTGCGGCTTGGCGACTTGAACACTCAGCAACCCCCAGGGCAGAGTTCTACTGGCGGCGACGGTGGCGGCAGGAGATCAACACCAAAGAGAAGTGGTCAACAGGTCAGGTACCTGCCTTACAGTACATATAGTTTGCTCCAGATCCAGGTTCATTTTTAGCTAATGGAGTACATGTTTTGGTAACATATTTTTTTTTAAAAGTTAATGGTACAAAATTTATCTTTGCAACCCACTAGGGAGCTCTGGTGTTCTTGAGTCTTTGACCTCATCATGATCCAGGCCGGATGGAGCGTGCCGAATGATTGTATTACAAAATGGAGTTCAAGATTCCTACACATGGAGGAAGTATGGCCAGAAGGAAATTCTTGGGGCTAGATTTCCAAGGTACCTCGTTGTTTCTCATATGCCTAATTCAAACGAACTAAACACACACAAAGGCTTCGGAGCCACCGAACGCATTACAAGTGGAGCTTTTTTTCATGGTGCACCATACCACCAGGTGGTGGTATAGAGTATAGGTCCTTTTTTAATTGGGTAAATCTGTAATTATCACAAATTATACTATTTTTATATTTGTGATTTTCCCCCTACCCGCCATTTTTCCATGCCGTTTTCCACTTTTTCTGGATCTACGACGCCGCCTCCGTCATTTTCCCGCTGTCGTTGTTTGGGTATCCACTTTGGCTTGGGGAGCAGAGCTTTCATGATTACGTGTCAGAGATTTTGCAACAAGAATCATGAATCCGGATACAAAATCAGGGGAGGCGGTGCATTATTGAAACATGATACACTAATGATGGAGGTACAAAGTTCATTTTGGTAATATCTGTCGTGCTGCCGGCACCGACGACGCCAAGACGCAAGACAGTCTGAGGAGCCGATGAGGAAGAAACAAAGACTAGAGAAGAACAAAGGAAAATAAAAAAAATGAAATGAGCAAATCATAGGATGCAGATCGATCGAACGCCTATTGCCTGCTACTCTGAATTCTATTTGTGTGCGATTCTAGGTTTTAATTTAATAAGTGTGATTATAATTTAAAAATGTTATAAGGTTTTAATTAGAAAATTGGTCAAAATATTTTCTCATAATACCCTTAGACTGTCTCCAGCAATCCCCCTTCACGCATCTGCAAAAAACGCCCGTTTGCAGACGTTCCCGTCGCGCATACGAGGAGGGCCTGCAACGGTCTCGCGCTTCCCCTTGCGCATCGCTCATGGTAGTTGGCTCCCGCCGCGGGTCGGGAGGGAGGGAGAAGGACGAGGCGGAGCAAAGAGGAGGAGGACGGTCGGGAGAGAGGGAGGAGGAGGCAGTAGGGAAAAAGGGAGTAGGAGGAAGGGGACCTTCGAATCCAGATCCACCGCGGCGCCGCTGCATCGAGGTGGCCGCTGGTCGCTCCGGCCAATGCGCTCCGGCGAGGACCTCCGGTGGGGCTGGTCACTGTCGCTGCAGGCCCTCCCGTCGGAACGTCCACGCGGCGACCTCGAGCTCCATCTTCACGTCGTCAACCTCACTGTCTCATCCGCGCCGTGCCCCTGCTCCGAGTTGAGGGAGCCGCCGCCGCCGGAGGTCAACGCGATGCACTGTTGCTCCGAATCGAGGGAGCCGCCGCCGTCCGGATCTGCTTGCCGCGAATCGAGCTGTTGCCATCCGCCGCAGGAGTCCACGCACCGCCATGGCCGTCACCTCCATCTTCGAGGTCGACCGAGCTGGGCTGTGCGACCCCACCGCGAGATCCGCCGCCGCCGTGCCTACCAAGATCCAGCGCGAGGTGGTGGAGTCGGCCATCGCGAGCTTCTCCGCCGCGGGCACCACCGCCGGCCGCGGGGGCGCGGCTTCACCATGGCCTCCGACGCAGGAGAGAGAGGGCCGACAGAGTGGGAGATGGGGCCGTTGGTTTGCAGCGAAGGGAATTCATCCTAGGAATGCACAACCGAGGAGAGGCTACCGCAAATTGCAGCAGCCATTGCAGCATCCGCTGGAGCATGCACAGTAGGGCTTCATTCTGCATACGGGGGATGCAGCAGCGACTGCAGAAGCCGCTGGAGACGGTCTTATACCACCCTATACTACTCATCCATACCACCCTACCACCCTATATCATTGATGAGTTTTCAATAGTATACAATTAATCTGAAGCGTTGGATGTCTGTATACTAGTCTCTTTTCAATGCTAGTATAATCTAGTATAAGACACCGAAAAAGAGTTCTTACAAGTGTGGATTCTCTTCTGAAAATCATAACACGAATCCGTGAACCAGGTCATATAGAGACTACCAATTTTCTAATTTATATATACTTATTTAGTATGAAGGAACTTCATATAAATTAGTTACTTCATATAGACCACTAAACTCCATACATGTGTTGCCACTCCACAAGAACACAACCAAAGAAAATAGTAGTGAACTGATTCCTCATTGCAAAATTGACAGGTCGAGTCTCCTTGGTAGTTTTCCTTTTTAAGTTCTCTTGTTAGAATAGCATTATGAAAGATCAACCAAATGAATATGTTAATTTTTAATGCAAGTTTAGCTCTCCACAGTGTATTGGTCATCCCACTTTCAGAACTAAACATGCGCGCATACAAAGATTTAACTGAAAAGGACCCTGTTTTTTCTCCATCCCCACTTGGGTCTGTCTTCATTGTTAGATAATGCACAAGTCATCACCACATCTATTAGCCTCCTGATTGCA
Source organism: Cenchrus americanus (assembly GCA_947561735.1). Taxonomy (NCBI): domain Eukaryota; kingdom Viridiplantae; phylum Streptophyta; class Magnoliopsida; order Poales; family Poaceae; genus Cenchrus; species Cenchrus americanus. The sequence goes on from OX387245.1 coordinate 184,037,473, forward strand.
TTTTGCATATGTTCATCTAACAATCTTCTAAAAGTAAGGTGCTACCTGCTCTGTTGCATCTCAGCAACAGTCATACTTTGCTCGATCATTACTGATATTGAATTAAGGAAAAAGTCCATTTTTGACCATCCAATTATAGGTTAAGTTCGGTTTTGGCCATCGAACTTGAAAACCGGACATCTTTGACCATCCAACTGTCAAAACCGTTCAAATTTGGCCATCGGGCGGTTTTGATAGGCGGTTTTCAATTTTTTTATTTACAATTTAGTCCTTAGATCTTAAAATGATTATTACTTTTTGCTCATACTTCCAATTTCGGTGATTCTTGCGGTCGCACGTTCATAATCGTGAGCTTTGTCTTTTCAGATGCTATTTATACTATTTTATCACTATTTATTATATTATTCTTATATTGTGGTGTAGGAACAACAATATATGAAAAGTAAAATAAATGGGTACAAAATAATATGAACAACATTTTAAAATATAAAGCTCATCGTTACGAACGCATGACCACAAGAATCATTTAAATCAGAGATACAAGTACAAAATAGTAATCATTTTAAGTTAGGAGGACTAAACTGTAAATAAAATGATTAAAATAATTCTTGGATCTTAAAATGATTACTATTTTTTCCTCATATCTTCGATTTAAGTGATTCTTGTGGGCATGCGTTCCTAAGGATGAGCTTTATATTTTAAATTGTTATTCATATTATTTTATACCTGTTTATTTTACTTTTCATATATTGTTGTTTCTACATACAACTTAATAATAAATATAACAAATTGTGATAAAATAGTATGAATAGCATTTGAAAAGACAAAGCTCACCATTACGAATGCGTAACCGCAAGAATCACCGAAATCAGAAGTATGAGCAAAAAGTAATAAGCATTTTAAGATCTAAGTACTAAATTGTAAATAAAAAAAATTGAAAACCGCCTATCAAAACCACCCGATGGCCAAATTTGAACGGTTTTGACAGTTGGATGGTTAAAGATGTCCGGTTTTCAAGTTTGATGGCCAAAACCAAACTTAGCTTATAATTGGATGGTCAAAAATGAATTTTTTCCTTGAATTAATAACTCAAGAAATTTGTCTTGTTGGGATTCCTGACCACACCCAAGTATCCTCCCAAAAATCAGTATTATCAATCTCCCTTGTAAATAAAGGTTTTTGACCTTAAGAAAGTCATTCCACAAAGGGTAACGGAGCTAGCTTGCCAACGATATCTTGTGTTTTCAAATAAATTTGGCATCTTTTCAACCTTCTGTTTTTGTCCTACTATAAAATATTGTCATATACCTGTTGAAACTGAGGTATTTTCCAATTGAGAGACGTTCAGAAACCATTTCCTAAGAAGATACGTTCTGTCAACTGTCTTTTTGAAATCGTTTGGTATGGGTTTTGCAGGTATATGACTATTTGCTCAGCAACAGTCTTAACTTTACTCATTACTGATATTGAATTAATAAGTCAAGAAATTTGTCTTGTTGGGATTCCTGTCCACATCCAAGTATCCTCCCAAAAATCAGTTATCATCAATCTCCCTTGTAAATAATGGTTTTTTGACCTTACGAAAGTCATTCCACAGGGTAACGGAGAAGGTTTTGCAGGAGTTACTTCAAATGTGGCCGCAAGTCCACCGGCTGCCCTGCGAGGAAGCATATCCAGCACGATGCCGATCCATCCAAGCTCGAGATCACCTACTTCGGCGTGCACACGTGTGACGACCCACCTCCATCGTCATCGCCAAACCCAAGGATCATCAGCTCAGCGTTAAGTTGGCCGACCTTCGTCACCGTTGCCGCACCCGTCTGTGCCGGACATGACACTGTAACCATCTAGGCCCTTTCGCACCTTTGGTAAGGGTGTGTTTCGGTGATAAATGACAACCATATGCTTGTGACTAACCTTTGTTTTGTAGCGGATTTTATATTGGGTTATTGTCACAAGTATTGAATGAAATGAGACCCCTCAATTTCAATTCAAGGACTAAAAATGGATGAATACTACAAGGCTAAGGACTTTGTTAGTTTCAAGTGTCACAAGGAGATGAAGGACACTTGTATTGCTAGTTTGTAGTGTTCGACCGTACTATTAAGAGGGGTTCGTACACTAGTATCTTGACCATGCACTCAAAACCCATGAAAATATGCACACTCAAGTTCCTTGGTTGTCAACTAGCTTAGAGAGTTCATGGAAGCAAGGTTGACGCAAAAGAATCGACGGAAAACTCAAAGACGCTGAACTGGACGAGTTGAAATCAAGTTCATAGCGTCGGATGCTACGACGCCCTCATTTTTAGATGCGTCGGATGAGTTCTGTGGCCAAGGGATTCAAAACGGACCGTCAGATCGGTACAGGCATTGGTTCATCCGACACCTTAGGGTTTGGCTACAGTATGGGTCAAGGCTCAGCGCTTAAGCACCAGACGATCCGACGCCTTGACCATCGGTTCATCCGACGGTTGCATTTAAATCATACAGAGATGCGCCAACTCAACTGCTTCAGCACCGGATGAACCGACGCTTGGATAGAGGACTCAGCGGTTCATCCGACGGTTATATTCAAATCATACAGTACCGCCCCGAGTGTGGAGTGTTCAGCACCGAATAATCCGACGGGGCGTCGGTGTATAGCGTCGGTGCATTGTCTGGGTTTCTTGGTTCAACGGCTATATTGGGCGCTGTGAGACACCGGATGATCCGACGCTTTGCAAGGGGAGACCATCGGTTCATCTGACGGTACTACTTTTTCAGGAAACCTTTTCTAACGGCTAGCCTCCCTTGCTAGGCCTATAAATATGATCCCCCTGCCTCTCTTGAGCTGTCTTTGCCATTCTGAAGATCCATTGTAGCCAAGGAGAGAAGGAGAGTGTGTTCTTGCTATTTGGGATTCTCTTACTCTTGTTTGAGGGCCTCTTTCTTAGTGATCAAGAGTTTTCAAGGTGCATACATGGCTTAGCTGAGTGCTCAGGTCAAGTAAAGGTGTGTGGGATTGTTACTCTTGGAGGTTGACGGCTCCTAGAAGGTCTCGGTGTTTGGAGGGTTCTTGGTGAGCTCTTAGAGATTGTGGGAGCCTCAAGACAAGCTTGGTGTACACGATTCAAGACCCACCGTTCCGGAGATGGAGAACGGGTACTCTTAGTGAGCACTTGTGTCTTGGTGACTCAAGGGGGAGCAATACTCTAAGTGAGTGCTCCAACGTGGATTAGGGGGAAGCGTCAACTTCTCGATACCACAGGAAAAAATTCGGTCGTCTCTTGTGCCTCTCTATGTACTTTCTAGAATTTAAATTTAGCACCTATTTTCCGCACTTAAGTTTCCTTGTCTTTGCTCTTGTCTTTTGCTTGTGTGCTTCATATCTTGCCTAGGTTGTTTCTTATCTACTAGTGTGTTATTTGCTAAGGAAACTTTTGTTAGTGTGCTCTAGTAGTAGAGAAAAACTGTTTTTAGATGGGCAACACTAGTTGATAGGTTAAGGTTTCTTGTTTGGTGTAGAATTTGAAAAGAAGTCCCGTATTCAAACCCCCTCCTTCTATGTGACTAGGATCCTACAAGTGGTATCAGAGCTAGTCTCCCTTTTGCTTGGCTTAACCACCTAGGGAGATGGGGAAGGGAAGCGGCAATGGCCCTCCTAAGTTGGCGGGGAAACGCTTTACCGTTTGGGCTCATAGAATGGCTAGCTACCTTCAAGCTCAACACCATGATGTGTGGCGCACTACCTTGTATCTGTTGCCTACGGTTCCCACCGAGAGTGAGGCTAAGTGGAATGCACGTGCTAGAAACCATATTTTTGAGGCGCTAGACGAGGAGTTATTTGATCGGGTCTTTGCTTTGCAAACCGCCCATGAAGTGTGGATGCAACTCAAAGAAATCTATGTGGGTAACAAAAAGATCTCTGAGGAAAAATATGAGTTGCTCAAGGTGGAACTCAATGAGTTCAAAATGAAGGATGATGAGGGCGTAGAGCAAATGTATTCTAGGATGGGGGTGCTTATTCAAAGTATCAATGCTCTCGATGTTGCTAACCTTTCTGAGCAGGAAATCATCTGGAAAATCCTCCAAACGCTCCCCAAGCCAAGATACAACATCGTCAAGGCACTTATGTAACACCCAGTTTTTTAGATCAGTGGTGATTTGTGCTAATGACACTCTTAACTACTCCTCTAACTACCCTTGAGAACCCTAGGTCAACTCTTGGTCAAAACCCTAGCCTAAGACCTAGTGTTCCCTTTGACCTCCTTGTGTCAATCTAGAACTTGGGCACGTTCTCCAAAATTTCCCTAAACACTTCAAATTCACCCAATAGGAAAAATGTGCAGTTTTGTAAGGCACACAACTTTCATGAAGAATGACATTGCTGATTTTGAGTGCAAAATGGTGAAAAATGCAAAAACTGGTGCTGGTGCACTGTTACTGGACACCGAGTTTTTGGCCACTTGGCACGGCCGTTCCTGCTTAAACCAGTGAGAAAACCCCCTAGATCCTTCGACATTTTGAAGATGGTAACTTGTTGGACAATTTTGGTATTCAAAGTTCGGGCCACTTCTATTTTGAAATCTAGAGAGAATTCGAGTGAAAATGGGGCAAATTAAACTGTTTGTGCAAACCCGAGCTGCCGCGCACGACGTCGCGCCTCGGGTGCGCACGCCGAGGTGCCGGAGTGTCCAGCGGTCCTTTCTTTGCGCCGGCGTGCTCCTGTGCATGACGTCCATGGCCACTGGGAGGGTGCCAAGTCGCGAGGCCACACTCGCCGGCGCACCGCCCGCCGCGCGCCATTGGCCGCTGGGGCAACCGCACGTCGCCAAGCATTGCCGCCCACACCGCGCGTGCTCCGATCGTCAGGGTGACCCCACTACCTTGCAACTGACCTCCCACGACTATATAGACAAGTCCCCGACCGCTCCACTCGCACACACAATTGCCGCCCGAGCTCCCGCGGCCACCACCGGGCAGTCATCGCCGAGCTCGCCCATCTGCCGGTTCTCCAAGCCCGGGGACCCACCTACCACCTTCCATAGGACACATAGGAGCTACCCGGGCCATCCTTTGTTCAGCCCGGCCCCTATCCTCACCGGGATCCGAGCCTCCGCGGCCGCGCCGCCATTGCTCCGCCGTCGCCGCTCGCCGGTGACATCTCTGGTCGATCCACCGCTACCAATCGAGAGAGGGTAAGGCCAATCTCAACCCCGTGCCATTTGTTTGCCTGCGCCGGGGCCACATCGCCGGTGGCGACCTCCCCTCCGCCGTCGGGGCCACGGGTGTGAAGGAGTTTTGGACTTGGGGGCCTGCCTGTTAAAGTCAAGGGTATAGTTGTGAAACTTTAAAAGTTCCAAGGGCCAGAGTGCTTATTGATTCTACCTTTCTTGTGTGTGTTGGCTGCAACTTGTAAATTCAATATAAAATTTTAGAAAAATCCAAAAATTGCAAACTCAATTTTGTTGTGCTCTGTGTAACTAGAACTACAACTTTACCGAAACATGTATACACTTTTCAGCTTAAGTTTTTGCTTGAAAAATTGAAATGTAAAATGCCTAGATTTGTGTTTCTGCAAAATTCCTACATGATCTTGAGCTGAATTTTGGATATATGGTGGAGACTAGCATGTGTAGATCCCGTGCCAAAAATTGCACAAATTTGCTGAAGGAATCATTTTATATAAATTATCTTCTGATATTGACAAATCTGCCTAGATGATTTTTTAGCTTAAAATATAATTATTTTTGAGCCCTACTTCTGGCTAGTGTCATGTTATGCTAAAATAAACCCTTGGTGAATTTACCCTAATTGTATCCCTGTTAGAAATATTATTTCCAAATATATGCTTGTTTTTATAAATAAATGTAGAGACCAAGATCCACAAGAGCTTTAAGTGTGTTTGTTGGTTCTTTAGGCTTGTTTTAGGCCAGCCCATGTGTAGGAGAAAGTTTGACTACATTTTTGTTATATTTACTTTTATATGCATGTAGCGAACATGACCTCATATGCCATTAGTTTGAGTTTGATTTTGGTGATTCATGACAACATGATCATTGGGACTAACCTTATTGTTTTAGCATGTCTTTGTAGACATTTCTAGGTCCCAAGGATGCAAGAAACCTACATGCAAAACGAGAAAAACAAGGGTCAAAACCGAGCAAGAAAAGGAAAAGAGAAGACACCGTCGGATGAACCGACGGTCCCTCAAATACAAGCGTCAGTGCAATCGTTGGACGAGTTGGTGCACAGGGTCAAACCCTAGGTACCGTCGGATGAACCGACGGTCCATTATTTAGTAGCGTTGGACGAGTTGCAGAGGAAGAGCCAGGAAGACAGTAGCACCGGATGATCCGACGGTCTAAGTGGGGATCCCGTCGGTCTATCCGACGCTTAGTTTGAATTCATACAGAGACGCGCCAAGACGAAGCCTTCAGCACCGGATGATCCGACGCTTTAGTCAAGGTGAAGCATCGGTCTATCCTACGGTCAGTTGGAAGCTAACAGAGGCGACTTGGACGCGAGGTCTTCAGCACCGGATGATCCGACGTAGCGTCGGAGCATAGCGTTGGAGCAGTTGTGTCAGTGAACCTCAACGGCTACGTGGCGTGGGAGGGGCACCGGATGAACTGACGCCCTGGAAAAGCATAGCGTCGGATCATCCGACGGTACCTTTTTCAGTAGCTTTTAGCCAACGGCTAGTTTGATACCTTGGGCTATTTATACCCCCTCCACTCACTCATTTGAGGTTGCTGGATTGTGTGGAAGGGCAGAGGAGTTCAAGACACATTGAAGATCATATCCAATCCATCCAAGTGCTTAATTGCTCATCCTTAGACTTGCATATACTTTGTGTCTGTGCTTAGTGCTAGGCTTAGCTTAGAGCTGAGTGAGTGCAAGGTTGTGCAAACCTTGTGAGGTGATTCTTGAGTGAATCCAGTTGTACAAGGTTCGCCGGAAGCCTTGGGGCCTAAGTGGCTCACCGGCAATCGTCATCGACCCTCCGGCTTGGTGTGGAGTGGCGAGGACACTTTGTGTGGGGGACGTGGAGACCCCCTTCCTTGGTGGAGAAGCTCCTTAGTGGAGGCGGCATCAAGGTGACCAAGGGAGCTTGGCAAGTGCCTAAGTGGCTAGCCTTTGTGGCGAGTCAAGTGGTGCTCTTGGGAGAGACTTGGTGTCCGGGAAGCAATACTCTTGTGTGAGTGCTTCAACAACGTGGACTAGGGGTGGCTTAGTGCCTACCGATACCATGGGATAAATCGCGTGTCAAGAGTTTGCTTCCTCTCATCCCCTTTACGTTTCCGCATTTACTCTATTGCAATCTTTGTTTGCCTCTACTTTCCTAGAGTAGTATCATGCTAGGATTGGCTATAGGTTGCAAACCTTCTTTTGGGATGGGAGTTTCACACTAGAACAACCTAGTTGCACATATAGATAGTATGTTCTAGTTTACCTTTGCGCAAAATTAGTGAAGCCATAGGTTAAGGTTTTAAGTTGCCTAATTCACCCCCTCCCCCTCTTAGGCTAACGGGCATCCGATTCCTTACAATGCATTAATCCTTTCAATGCTAGCTAGAAATGCCTTTATTTATGTGCATTTAATTTCAGTGGTGCAAATTAGTTGCTTGCTGTCCAAAGGATTGTTTCCTGGTCATTAGGACCAGTGGGCACTGCTGAGCAAGCTTGAAGTATAATTGGTGGATTAAAAGATTGCAAACTAGATTAATCTAGTGAAGGGAAAAAAGGAAAAACCCTTTTCTTTTGTGCAAAAGCTTTGTAAATGAGTTAAGAAGTATTTTGTGGCATAAAAGTAACTTTTCCTTATTGTTTTGTAATTACATGAAATATTCTTTTATAGATGTGCACACAATCACCATAAAGAGGAGGCTAATTAAGCTTTTTGATTATCTTTAAAAGGAAAATGTAAATACTTTTGTTAAGGTGAATATGGCCAACCATTTACTCCTTGTGGCTGTTGGTACTGTTTGTGAATTAAAATTAACATAATTGCACTTCTAATCACTGCAATGCATCCCCCGTGTAAAAGTCCCTGACGGTAGCTATACGCTCGTGCCGGCTGACGAGGACGAGGGAGCAGGAGGAGACGTGCACTACGTGACCGTAGAGCAAGACCCGGACCAAAGTCCAGAAGGTTGTCTGTCTGCTTGTGCTGACGAAGGCATGCCCCGGTTTAACATTCACCTATGTTTTACTTTTAAAGTTTCTCATGTTCTCTCTTGAATTACTATGTGCATTTACGTTCAGGAGTTGAATGGAAACTTAGATGCATTATCCTTAAGTACCCCTTTTGATTGTTTTTACTAACCTATGGTTATGCTAGTTGCTATGCTATAAGGATACGGTACAAGTCGAGTGATGTTCGTCACTCGCGAGAATAGGATCTCCTTTTTGAAATCACCATGTTGATAAATGAATTGCTCACGTGGTAAGAGCATGGGATTGGGCTCCGGTCCAATTTCTTCATTGGTTAAGTGTTTGAAAGTACTAAGCACTTGTCGGAAATGGGTATGATAAGCCTAGTACCTAAATGAGACGGTGCGGGAACTTTGCGCTACTACCCTTAGGGTTGTGGCCCCGGGCTCGCCACCCGAGTACTTGCGTGAGGCTGGGTGACTTTGGTGGCGTAGCCCAGTAAACCTCGTACTTGAGACTGTAGCATCTGATCCCAATCCGAGGATTGACGGGAACCGCCTGGTTGGTGAACTCTTAGTGAGGGCACCTCCCGTGTGCTTAGGCCCACCTTGCAAGGTTTTGAATCAATCGATTGTCGGCCTCTCACCATCATCTGAGACTACTTACCCGACTGGCCATGATAGCCCTTTATGATGGAACTTTGTGAAGATTATTTCTTTGATTAATTGTTTGTACAACTTTGGTTGCAATAGTTGCCTATCTAGTAATGATGGCTTTTACTAGAACTCGAGCTAAAATGTGAAAGTAAGGATCACTACTAGTAGCTTTGTGGCAAACAAACCCACAAGCCAAAGCCTTGCATGATTAGAGGTAAAGTCTTTCTTTTAGACGGGTAAGTCTTGCTAAGTATTAGTATACTCAGCCTTGCCTATAAATGTTCTTTTCTAGGTAATGCATGTGATGTGTGGCCCGGAGAACTTCCACCCGGCTGGGAGCTGGAATGGGTGGATGACGATGAGTGATTGCATCATGGACAGGCCTCCTATGATGTGATCATACCGTTTAATTATCTTTCGCTGTTTTCAATAAACTCTGAACCATTTACTTTCTTGTCAAAGAACTATGTTTGTAATAATGGACCCTACGGGGAATTTGATGTTAATTTGTAAGGCACTCTGGACTCTCCTTCGTGTGAGTTTCAATGCATACGTTCGATCCTCTCTGTGTGTTCAAGTGATTTACCGGGCGTAAACCCGGCAACACTCAACGGGATGATTTTTTATTATCTCTTAATGACCAAATGGAGTGGTTTAGTTGATAGTACAGAATTATCTCGGATGGGGTTGTCACAGTTGGCATCTGAGCATCCGTATGCACTGGAGTGATTAGATTAATGCTAATCACATGATTTACAATAAAACTTGCCAAGATTGATTGGATTTTGAAAATTCGTTGGATCGTTAAGGAATGATCTAGATCGAGAGGCCCTATAGGGAATTTTGGGTTCTTTAAGGTGGCATAAGAATCTATGGTTTATTGGCTTACTTCCAGCACTTTACTTTATGTCGGGCTTACTTCTTGCACAACCAAACTAGATGAGCCATGTGTTTTATACGTGTGTTGTTCCGCATCACGAGAATTACGAGGGTTGATGGAGTGATCCATTCCACGGATCCCATCTTCGCGTCTGGTTATGAGTTGTGGTGTCGCCACGTTTTGCCATACGTGTGCATTCCTCATGTCGATCATGCGAGGCAAGGATACACTCTATTCAAACAGAGGGTGTCCGAGGTTGGACGCTGTCCATGCAGCGGCTTGACGCATGGATACCATTTCTATAGTGAACGGTAATGTATGTGGACGCTTCCGTGACGTGCTGGCACAGAAGGTTCGTTTTCTGCAGGTACACTAACAACATTTCGTAAGTCGTTAAGTGCGAATCGAGTAGCTCCGATTAGTTATTATAAGGAGAGTCGATTATAAGCTTGCCACCGGCACTAACTACGTCTTTTGGATCCATGTGTGTGAGGTCGTTTAAGACGTGTGCATTCACGATTAAAATCTTGTTGAACCTAAAATTGGTCCTTGCTTGTTTGAATAATTTTTCTAGGATAATTGCTTGATCTTAGATAAGGTTTTCCTCTCTTTCGATCTTAGGAAATTTCAGGCAGATTCTGTTGCTGTCATTTCTCAATTTTTGTAGCCCAATCTGTAAGGAATCTGTATAGACATTCTATAGGAAAGTTGTTTCTTAGCAAATTGAGCATCTACTGTGAATTTCTCATGATTTTAGGAATTTTCTTCCAGGAGTTATGCTCAGTTTAGTGAGTCTCTGTTCTGCTGTTTTCAGGGTAACCTTCCTCTGAAAATGTAATTTTTCAAGAATGATCCAATCCAATCTAGATTCACCTTTGAATACCAAAAGTGTGCATAATTATGTCATTCAGTTACTGCAAAAATTTGGGAATTTTTGGGGTCCTGGTTTTTACGATATGAATTTTTCTTCATACCTGCCAGATTTTACCTTTTTTGCTCGTTTTGATGTCGATTGATGTCTAACGTGTAGTTCCTAATTTTGTACAGATAGCGCAGCCACCGATCTATGAGATCGACGCGGACGGTACCATTCATATCGATGCCCTTCACTGGGAGGGTTTTCCCCGCATTTTGTGGGAGACCCTCAGTGAGGTGGGCTACACTACGCCGCCACTGTACGAGGTGGTCTCTTTTTGGGACTAGGGGTTCCCTACGCACACACGACCGCTACCGTGCTTCCCCACCCCGAGCACCCATAGTGGGCGAACTTGAGCATGATGTTCTTTGCTCACCGCGGTGTTGAGTCGGTTGAGTCCGCGGCCATGCAGATCCTTCACACCTTCTGCGAGCAGCACCCGGACGAGGTGATGCTCACTACGCTGGGGTTGTTCCCGGCCATGGACCCACTTGACCCGGCTTGGCGTGAGCATATCTCGCTCACCGATGTGTTGCTCACGACGGACCCTCCAGAGGTCGTTGTGCGCCAGCTTCTGAGGTTGTTGGAGGCGGTGTACAACATGCGGGTGTTTCGTCTTTCCACTCAGGGTACGCTCTCAGTTGTGTTGATGGACTCCACAGCGATGAGGGATATCCTTACCCTCGACCTTCAGTTCGAGCGACAGACCGTTGCTCACCTCCAGTAGGAGATTGTTGCGCTTCAGGACGATTGTATCCAGTGGCACCAGGAGCGTGCCGAGTTCATAGAGCAGCTGCACGCTCGAGACCACGCTCTCGAGATGACCCAGGTGCAGCTAGCTCACATTGAGGCCTAGCGTTTTGCCTTGGTGCAGAATGTGGCGGAGATGCAGAACCAGGTAGCTGAGATGGAGATAGAGGTGGAGGTGTGGCAGGCGATGGCCCACCAGAGGCAGCAGCCGCCGATTGCACCACCAGCTGCGCCTGCCGCTCCGGATGAGCTACAGGGAGTTTCGGGCTTGAGCGAGGACAGCGTGGGTGGTCCCCCACCCGATTCTCCGGATACTAGCGCTGGCTCCGCTGCGGGCTATTAGTGGTCTAGCAGTTGTCTTTTGGAGGACAATCAGGCACTCTTAGTTTAGCCTCCTCAGCTAGCTTTTGTGTAAGGGTAGAGGCTGCTCGGAGAGTACGGATGATGACCGTTGTTGTACATAAGTGTGTAGGCGATCCAAAGACTCCGCATCATGTAATGCTTGGATGAACACCTTGATGTTGTCATGTTTCAATGAATGAATTAGGGTTGTTGTGATCAAAGTTTCGCCTTGTGTTGAATACCAATGTGTGTGCTATGTTGTGGAGAATATGCTCACCAAAATTCACCACCATTGCATAAGCGGACCAAGAATTATGGCGGAAATTGTACAGTTCGGCCTCCAGTAAAAACAGCTAGGCAGAACCTCGGTGTTGGAATTTTTCGAGCATGTTAACGTTGGAATTGGACCTCGGGTTGAATACCAATGTTGGAACTTATTAAATTTTGCACTTGCTGACCAAAAATGGGAATTTTTCCTATTAGGGGCTGAGAGTTATGAATATTATAACAACTCTGCTCCGCTGTCCGATTTTCACCAAATTAATGCTATGAGTTTTCGTTTTGCATATTCTTCTTGTGGATGCTATAAACAAGCTTGTGAATATGTGGCTAATGAAAACCTCATGAATTTCAGATAGTGGGACAAACCCGTGCTTCTCCCAATGGTTTTGGTGCAAGTGGGAGTGACACTCTGCCTCCTCCTCCCAACATGACCATTCAAGAGCAATTTATGGTCACCCAAACTGAGGTGATGCGTCAGCTCTTGCAAACGCAGCAGCGGCTTGCCCAACAGCTGCAGAACAATCACCGTGGGGAAATCATCGACGGTCGGCCTCGAGTCACCAAATATGAGCATTTCTATGCCATGAAGCCCCCGACTTTTGAGGAGGCCAAGGAGCCACTGGCTGCCGATGCGTGGATCAGGGCAATTGAGGCCAAGTTCTCTGTGTTCACCTTGCCCTGCTCGGAAGAGCGCAAGGCCGGCTTCTCTGCCCTCCAACTCCGTGGTGTAGCATTAATATGGTGGGAGAATTTCAAGGCCATGATTCCTGCGGGACATCAAATCACGTGGGCTGAATTCAAGCAGGCCTTCAAGGAACATCACATTCCTAAAGGTCTCATGGATAGAAAGATGAAGGAGTTGCTTGCTCTAAAGCAAGGTTCTGACACGGTGTATGAGTATGCTAAGAAGTTCAATGCCTTGTATCAGTATGGTGGGCATCACGTTGACAACAATGCCAAGAAGATAGAGCATTTCCGTGATGGGCTACATGGGGATCTCTATGACAAGCTTAAGCTTTATGAGCCTAACAATTATCAGGACCTTGTGAACAAGGCCATTTCTCAAGAGGATCCCATGTAAAAAGCCAGAAGGATAGGAAGAGGCAGGACGAGTTCACCGCTACTGGTGGGTTGGGCAAGAAATTCCGCTTTGTCGAGAAGGGTACTCAGGGTCCTCCCCAGTCATCTTCAACTGGACACTGGAGGGTGACCCCGTCTCAGAACAAGCCGTCTGGGAATTTCCAGTTCTGTAAGGCACAGTAGCAGCCATACAAGCCTAGTGCACCCCCAACCAACAACAATAACAATAGTGCTACCAAGGATCGTTACTGCTATAATTGTGGGCAGCCCGGGCATTACATCAATGAGTGCCCCAAACCCAGGCCAAACAAACAAGGTGAAGGCTCAGGTTTCCGTCAGGGGAACCAAAGCAAGAAACCCATGGCGCAAGTCAAACAGGGCAAATTGAACTACACCTCCATGGTGAACACACCGGAAGGAGCAGCAGTGCTCACGGGTATATTCTCTATCCGAGGCTTTTCCGTTAAAGTCTTATTCGATTCTGGTGCAACTCATAGTTTTATAAATGAGAAGATTTTGAATAAGCTGGGATTAAAGAGTTGTCATATGAACCGACCTTTCTTGATAACCACGCCAGGTAGGCGAGTTACCACTGGAAATTTAATCATGAGAGTGCCACTGGAGTTAGGTAGCAAAATCGTTCCCGCAAACCTTTTGGCTTTAAGCTTAGAGGGTATAGATGTGATCCTAGGTATGGATTGGTTAACCCAACATCAGGTTGTCTTGGACATTGCCTCAAGAATGGTAGAAATCCATTCCCCTACCAGTGGTCAAACCATCTTGTACTTGCCCAAGGCAGAAGGCATGAATCCTTGTTCCTATGCTGCCGCAACCGTTCAGCTAGAAAACATCCCAGTAGTGTGTGTGAGTACCCAGATGTCCTTCCCGATGACTTGCCCGGTATGCCACCAGACAAAGACGTCGAATTTGTCATAGAGCTGCAGCCTGGCACTGCCCCCATCTCTAAGAGACTCTATCGAATGCCACCCAAAGAGCTAGCCGAGTTGAAAAATCAGTTGCAAGAATTGCTTGACAAAGGGTATATCCACCCAAGTTCTTCTCCTTGGGGGAGCCCGGCTCTTTTTGTGAAAAAGAAAGATGGTAGCTTGCAGATGTGTGTTGACTATCGTCCACTCAATGCGGTGAAAAGCAAGAATAAATATCCGTTGCCCCGCATTGATGTCCTCTTTGATCAATTGGCTGGTGCCAAAGTCTTTTCCAAGATCGTTCTTCGATCGGGCTATCATCAAATTAAGATTCGAGCAAGTGACGTTCCAAAGACAGCATTCTCCACCAGATATGGTCTTTATGAATTCCTGGTGATGTCTTTCAGTCTCACCAATGCACCTGCCTATTTCATGTATCTTATGAACTCAGTCTTCATGAACGAATTGGACAAGTTCGTAGTGGTATTCATTGACGATATTCTTATTTACTCCAAGAATGAAGCCGAGCATGCGAAGCAGCTTCGTATTGTCTTGCGACATTTGAGAGATCACAAACTCTATGCCAAATTTTCTAAATGCGAGTTCTGGTTAAAATAGTGTGAAATTTTGAGTCACACTATTTCCAAGGATGGTATCGCCGTGGATCCTAGCAAAGTGCAAGAGGTCATGGATTGGAAGCCACCCAAGTCGGTACATCAAATCCACAGTTTTCTGGGTCTAGCTGGCTATTACCGTCGGTTTATTCCGGATTTCTCCAGAATATCCAAACCCATGACTGAACTATTGAAAAAAGGTGTCAAGTTTGTGTGGAGTGAGGAGTGTGATAAATCCTTCCATACCTGGAGGGAACACTTAACCTCAGCTCTCGTGTTGACGCAGCCAGATATGTCCATACCGTTTGAGGTGTTTTGTGATGCTTCGGGCACTGGTCTTGGTTGCGTGCTTATGCAAGAAAACCCAGCCATTGCCTATGCCTCACGGGCACTTCGACCCCATGAGAAGAATTATCCTACTCATGACCTTGAGCTAGCAGCAGTCGTGCATGCCTTAAAACTTTGGCGGTATTACTTGATGGGTAATCGCTGCAGTATCTACACAGATCACAAGAGTCTCAAGTATATTTTCACTCAATCAGATCTGAATATGAGGCAAAGAAGATGGTTGGAATTGATAAAAGATTACGATTTGGAAGTCCATTATCATCGCGGCAAAGCTAACGTGGTTGCAAATGCGCTTAGCCGCAAGCATTGCAACTATGTGACGTTAGAGCCGTATAATGAAACTTTATGTGAAGAAATGAGGAAGCTTAACTTGGAATTGGTCGAGCATGGCAATCTTTATGCTGTCTCAACTGAATCCCCTCTCCATGAGAGAATTGCTATGGCCCAACGCAACGATGAAGAGGTTCAGAAAATCAAACAGAAGTTAGAAGAAAAGGATCCCAAATTTGATTGTTTCTGGAGGGATGACAAAGGAATTGTTTGGTTTGGTGAAAGATTAGTTATTCCCTAGGATCAGAATCTAAGAAAGGAGATTTTGGATGAGGCCCATCTCTCTAAATTCACCATTCATCCGGGAAGTACCAAAATGTACCGAGACCTTAGGGAAAATTTTTGGTGGTCAAATACAAAGGGTGAAATAGCCGGTTATGTGTCCGGTTGTGATACATGTCAAAGGATCAAGGCTAGTCACCTAAAGACCGCAGGTCAAATGCAACCGTTGTCCATTCCTGCATGGAAGTTGGACGATATAAGCATGGATTTCATTGTCAGGTTACCTCTCACACCCCGGAAGCATGATTCCATTTGGGTGATTGTGGACCGACTTACCAAGACCGCTCACTTCATTCCTGTTCACACTATCTATT
The DNA here is from genome assembly GCA_947561735.1 of Cenchrus americanus. NCBI lineage: Eukaryota > Viridiplantae > Streptophyta > Magnoliopsida > Poales > Poaceae > Cenchrus > Cenchrus americanus. The sequence goes on from OX387245.1 coordinate 184,053,331, forward strand.
CAGCCGAGCGCAATGCGGAAATCTATGTTGATCTCATAGTGCGCTTGCACGGTGTTCCAAAGACTATCTTATCAGATCGAGGCACCCAATTTGTTGCTCGCTTTTGGGCACAGGTACATGAATCCTTGGGTACCAAGCTAATCCATAGCTCTAGCAACCACCCCCAGACCGACGGTTAAACGGAAAGGGTAAATCAAATAGTGGAAGATATGTTGAGAGCCTGCGTCATTCATTTTGACAAATCTTGGGACAAATGCTTAGCCCTAGCAGAGTTCGCTTATAACAATAGTTACCAAGCTATCTTGAAGATGGCCCCGTTTGAAGCCTTGTATGGAAGAAGGTGTCGTACCCCTTTGAATTGGTCGCAAGCGGGTGAACGAACGTTGTTTGGTCCAAAGCTAGTACAAGAAGCTGAAGAGAAAGGGAGTGTGATTAGAGAGAATTTGAGAGTAGCTCAAATGAGACAAAAGAGTTATCATGACAAAGCTAAAGCTCCCCGAGAGTTTGAAGTTGGTAATTATGTATACCTAGAGGTATCTCCTACCAAAGGCGTGCAATGCTTTGGAGTAAGAGAAAAATTAGCTCCACGCTATATTGGCCCTTATGAAGTCACCGAAAAGTTTGGTACGGTGTCCTACCATATTCAACTTCCCGACCGACTATCTGTAGTGCACGACGTGGTTCACGTCTCACAACTAAAGAAGTGTGAGCAGATTCCGGAAACACAAATAATTGATGAGACCAATGCAGAAATAGAACCAGATCTATCCCTAGCAAAATATCCAATGAGAGTATTGGATCAAAAAGAGAGACAAACTAGGAGACAAAGGGTGAAGAAGTACAAGATATAATGGAGTCACCACACTGAAGAAGAAGCTACATGGGAGACCGAGCAATTTTTAAACACCAAGTACCTCGACTTTCTTCCGAGTCAACCTCGTAATTGAACTCTCCTCACCTACTCTTGAATTTGAATCTCAGGACGAGATTCCCGTTAAGGGGGGTAGGCTGTAACACCACGTGTTTTAGCTCAATGGTGATTTGTGCTAATGACACTCTTAACTACTCGTCTAACTACCCTTGAGAACCCTAGGTCAACTCTTGGTCAAAACCCTAGCCTAAGACCTAGTGTTCCCTTTGACCTCCTTGTGTCAATCTAGAACTTGGGCACGTTCTCCAAAATTTCCCTAAACACTTCAAATTCACCCAATAGGAAAAATGTGCAGTTTTGCAAGGCACACAACTTTCATGAAGAATGGCATTGCTGATTTTGAGTGCAAAATGGTGAAAAATGCAAAAACAGGCGCTGGTGCACTGTTACTGGACACCGAGTTTTTGGCCACTTGGCACGACCGTTCCTGCTTAAACCAGTGAGAAAACCCCCTAGATCCTTTGGCATTTTTGAAGATGGTAACTTGTTGGACAACTTTGGTATTCAAAGTTCGGGCCACTTCTATTTTTAAATCTAGAGAGAATTCGAGTGAAAATGGGGTAAATCAAACTGTTTGTGCAAACCCGAGCTCCCGCGCACGACGTCGCGCCGGGGCATGACACGTCGGCCGCGCCGCCGTACGCGCCGTACCCGCGTCGGGCGCGCACACCGAGGTGCCGGAGTGTCCGGCGGTCCTTGCACCGCGCCGCGTGTTCCGGTGCATGATGTCCATGGCCGCCGGGGAGGGTGCCAAGTGGCGAGGCCACACTCGCCGCGCACCGCCCGCCACGCGCCATTGGCCGCCGGGGCAACCGCACGTCGCCGAGCATTGCCGCCCACACCGCACGTGCTCCGATCGTCGCGGTGACCCTACTAGCTCGCAACCGACCTCCAACGACTATATAGACAAGTCCCCGACCGCTCCTCGCGCACGCACAACCGCCACCCGAGCTCCCGCAGCTGCCACCGAGCAGCCATCGCCGAGCTCGCCCATCCGCCGGTTCTCCAAGCCCGGGGACCCACCTAGCACGTTCCCTAGGACACATAGGAGCTACCCGGGCCATCCTTTGTTCAGCCCCGCCCCTATCCTCATCGGGGTCCGAGCTTCCGCGGCCGCGCCGCCATTGCTCTGCAGCCGCCGCTCGCCGGTGACATCCGGTCGATCCACCGCTACCAATCAAGAGAGGGTAAGGCCAATCTCAACCCCGTGCCATTTGTTTGCCTGCGCTGGGCCCACATCGCCGGCGGCAACCTCCCCTCCGCCGTCGGGGCCACGTGTGTGAAGGAGTTTTGGACTTGGGGGCCTGCCTGTTAATGTCAAGGGTATAGTTGTGAAACTTTAAAAGTTCCAAGGGCCAGAGTGCATATAGATTCTACCTTTCTTGTGTGTGTTGGCTGCAACTTGTAAATTCAATATACAATCGTAGAAAAATCCAAAAATTGCAAACTCAATTTTGTCGTGCTCTGTGTAACTTGAACTACAACTTTCCCAAAACATGTATATACTTTTCGGCTTTAGTTTTTGCTTGAAAAATTGAAATGTAAAACGCCTAGATTTGTGTTTCTGCAAAATCCCTACTTGATCTTGAGCTGAATTTTGGATATGTGGTGGAGACTAGCACGCGTAGATCCTGTGACAAAAATTGCACAAAGTTGCTGAAGGAATCATTTTATATAAATTATCATGTGATATTAACAAATCTGACTAGATGATTTTTGTAGCTTAAAATATAATTATTTTTTAGCCCTACTTCTGGATATTGTCATGTTATTCTAAAATACACCCTTGGTGAATTTACCCTGATTTTATCCCTGTTAGAAATATTATTTCCAAATATATGCTTGTTTTTATTAATAAATGTAGAGACCAAGATCCACAAGAGCTTTAAGTGTGTTTGTTGGTTCTTTAGGCTTGTTTTAGGCCAGTCCATGTGTAGGAGAAAGTATGACTACATTTTTGTTATATTTACTTTTATATGCATTAATCCTTTCAATGCTAGCTAGAAATGCCTTTATTTATGTGCATTTAATTTCAATGGTGCAAACTAGTTGCTTGCTGTCCAAAGGAGTGTTTCCTGGTCATTAGGACCAGTGGGCACTGCTGAGCAAGCTTGAAGTGTAATTGGTGGATTAAAAGATTGCAAACTAGATTAATCTAGTGAAGGGAAAATAAGAAAAACCCTTTTCTTTTGTGCATAAGCTTTGTAAATGAGTTAAGAAGTATTTTGTGGCATAAAAGTAACTTTTCCTTACTGTTTTGTAATTACATGAAATATTCTTTTATAGATGTGCACACAATAACCATAAAGAGGAGGCTAATTAAGCTTTTTGATTATCTTTAAAAGGAAAATGTTTAAATACTTTTGTTTAGGTGAATATGGCCAACCATATACTCCTTGTGGCTGTTGGTACTATTTAATTCTGGTACTGTTTGTGAATTAAAATTAACATAATTGCACTCCAAATCACTGCATTGCATCCCCCGTGTAGAAGTCCCCGACGGTTGCTATACACTCGTGCCGGCTGACGAGGACGAGGGAGCAGGAGGAGACATGCACTACGTGAACGTAGAGCAAGACCCGGACCAAAGTCCGGAAGGTTGTCTGTCTGCTTGTGCTGACGAAGGCAAGCCCCGATTTAGCATTCACCTATGTTTTACTTTTAAAGTTTCTCATGTTCTCTCTTAAATTACTATGTGCATTTACGTTCAGGAGTTGAATGGAAACTTAGATGCATTATCCTTAAGTACCCCTTTTGATTGTTTTTACTAGCCTATGGTTATGCTAGTTGCTATGCTATAAGGATACGGTACAAGTCGAGTGATGTTCGTCACTCGCGAGAATAGGATCTCCTTTTTGGAATCACCATGTTGATAAATGAATTGCTCACGTGGTAAGAGCTTGGGATTAGGCTCCGGTCCAATGGCTTCATTGGTTAAGTGTTTGAAAGTACTAATCACTTGTCGGAAATGGGTACGATAATCCTAGTACCTAAATGAGACGGTGCGGGAACTTTGCGCTACTACCCTTAGGGTTGCGGCCCCGGGCTCGTCACCCGAGTACTTGCGTGAGGCTAGGTGACCTTGGTGGCGTAGCCCAGTAAACCTCGTACTTGAGACTGTAGCATCTGATCCCAATCCGAGGATTGACGGGAACCGCCTAGTTGGTGAACTCTTAGTGAGGGCACCTCCCGTGTGCTTAGGCCCACATTTCAAGGTTTTGAATCAATCGATTGTCGGCCTCTCACCGTCATCAGAGACTACTTACCCGACTGGCCATGATAGCCCTTTATGATGGAACTTTGTGAAGATTATTACTTTGATTAATTGTTTGTACAACTTTGGTTGCAACAGTTGCTTATCTAGTTTTGATGGCTTTTACTAGAACTTGAGCTAAAATGTGAAAGTAAGGATTCACTACTTAGTAGCTTTTTGGCAAACAAACCCACAAGCCAAAAGCCTTGCATGATTAGAGGTAAAGTCTTTCTTTTAGATGGGTAAGTCTTGCTGAGTATTAGTATACTCAGCCTTGCTCTATAAATGTTGTTTTCCAGGTAATGCATGTGATGTGTGGCCCGGAGAACTTCCACGTGGCTGGGAGCTGGAATGGGTGGATAACGATGAGTGATTGCATCATGGACAAGCCTCCTATGATGTGATTGTACCGTTTAGTTATCTTCCGCTGTTTTCAATAAACTCTGAACCATTTACTTTCTTGTCAAAGAACTATGTTTGTAATAATGGACCCTACGGGGAATTTGATGTTAATTTGTAAAGCACTCTGGACTCTCCTTCGTGGGAGTTTCAATGCATATGTTCGATCCTCTCTGTGTGTTCAAGTGATTTACCGGGAGTAAACCCAGCAACACTCAACGGGATGATTCTTTATTATCGCTTAATGACCAAAATGGAGTGGTTTAGGCGATAGTACGGAATTATCTCGGATGGGGTTGTCGCAACTTCTCTTTGAGAAGGATTTCACTACCCTCACCATCACTGAGGTTGTGAGCAAGATCCGCTCCCACGAGGTGTTTATGATGGAAGACATGGAATCATCTACCTCTCACTCAAGCGCCAAGAAAGATCTTGCACTCAAGGCAAGTGAAAAGGCCAAGTCCAAGAAGATCAATGCAAAGCCTCCTTCTTCCTCAAGTGAGAGTGAAGACAAAAGTGATTCAAGTGAAGTGGAGAGCGATGATGTCAAGCTTGCTCTCCTCATGAAAAGAACCACAAGAATGCTCTCCAAGATTGGCAAGAAGGGCTACAATTATGATCCCAAGAAGCAAAAGTTTCGGGCATCAAGAAGAAGTGGTGAGAGAAGCAATCAGAAGTGCTACAATTGTGGAAGTTATGATCATCTATCATATGATTGCCCCAAGCCCGACAAGCGAGTCTCAAGCACAAGCAAGAATAAAGATGAAGATGACAAAGATGCCAAGTACTACAAGAAGAGGTCATCCAAGAAGAAGTGATCAAACAAGCCCTACCACAAGAAGAAGGGTGAACATCGTTCTTTCTTAGTCAATGAATGGGTTACCGGTGATGAAACTTCAAGTGAATCAAGTGAGAGTGAAGAAGACAAGAACAAGAAGATTGCCAGTAATGATATCATGGATGATGAAGAGCCTCCACTCCCACCTCCACCAATGTGCTTCATGGCAAAGCACTCCAAGGCGAGCGATAGCGATAGTAGTGGGCTTCTAGTAGTGATGATGAACTCTCACCACTTGCTCTTAAAGGTCTTCTTGATGAATATACTTCCATGATTAAGAAACAAAAGAGTAAGCTCAAAGCACTTGATGAGACTCATGAGAAACTTAAGCTATCATATGATGAGTTGCTTGTGAAGCACAATGACCTTAGCAAATAACATGATGCTTTGGTAGTGTCCAACAAGTCACTTAGAGATGACCACAACAAGTTGCTTAATAAGCACAATGAGCTAATCGTCAAGCATGACGACATAACCGTGCTTAACAAGTCTCTTGAGTCAAATCATATGAAACTTAAGAAAGAACATGTGATCTTAGAGATTAAATATCAAGAACTTGAGCTTGCTAGTGAGAACATTGGTTCTAGTGGGCATGCAAATGCTAGAGAAATCACTAAAGCCAATGCCTCCAGCTCATGTGATGATCTAATTGAAGAACCTAAGGTCTTGCTCAATGTTGAAAATATTGCATCTTCCTCCAAGACTAACCATGATAGGGTGAAAGCTCTTGAAGAAGAAGTGAGAAGCCTAAGGTCTTGTGTAAAGACTTTGGCCAAGGGTGAGGAGTTACACAAGGAGATCCTCTACTACAATGCAAGAGACTATGGGACAAGGGGACTTGGTGCTTTCCCTAATCCCATCAAGGAAACTCCTAGGTCTAAGGAGCTATATGGGTGTTTCATCAATGAAGTTGGATCTTATTGTCAACATTGCAAGGTCACCGGTCATCACACAAGGGAGTGCCCAACACCTACTCGCCCTTTTCCCACCTTGCCTAACAATTACAAGTCCATGTACAATGATAACCATTTCTTGTTGATTAAGAAGAACAATGGCAAGGTTGCGATAAAGTTCATTGGGACCAAACCAAAAGTCAAGCCACCTAGAAGCTTGTGGATTCCTAAAGCTCTTGTCACTCACATCAAGGGGCCCAAACTAGCTTGGGTTCCTAAATCTCAATGCTAATTTGTTTTGTGTAGGTGAACTACAAGGCCGAGGAGAGTCATTGGATACTTGATAGTGGTCGCACTCAACACATGACCGGCCAAGTAAAAATGTTCACCTCACTAGTGGATGATGGAGGAGATCATGAACAAGTTTCATTTGGTGATAACTCTAAAGGAAGGATCTCCGGATTGGGTGAAATCTCTCCAACAAATGATTTATCCCTCTCCAATGTTCTCTTTGTGGATTCTTGTAGTTATAACTTACTTTCCATTGCACAATTTTGTGACCTTGGTCTTTCATGCACATTTGATGATGAAGGGGTCACAATCACTAACAAGAAAACTAATGAAGTTGTTTTTAAGGGATTCCGCTATGGCAATCTTTATATTGTAGATTTTACATCCCATGAAGCAAACTTGACTACTTTCCTCATCTCCAAGACATCCAAGGGTTGGCTATGGCATCGTCCCATTGCACACATAGGCATGAGCCAACTCAAGAAAGCCTTCAAGAAGGGTATGGTACTTGGAGTGAAGGATGTTACATTTGAGAAGGACAAGTTATGTAGTGCATGTCAAGCCGGCAAGCAAGTTGCAAGTCATCATCCTATGAAGGCTTATGTATCTACCACAAGACCATTAGAGCTCATTCACATTGGTTCTAATGGGCATGCAAATGCTATAGAAATCAATAAAGCCAATGCCTCCACCTCATGTGATGATCTAATTGAAGAACCTAAGGTATTGCTCAATGTTGAAAATATTGCATCTTCCTCCAAGACTAACCATGATAGGGTGAAAGCTCTTGAAGAAGAAGTGAGAAGCCTAAGGTCTTGTGTAAAGACTTTGGCCAAGGGTGAGGAGTTACACAAGGAGATCCTCTACTACAATGCAAGAGACTATGGGACAAGGGGACTTGGTGCTTTCCCTAATCCCATGAAGGAAACTCCTAGGTCTAAGGAACTATATGGGTGTTTCATCAATGAAGTTGGATCTTATTGTCAACATTGCAAGGTCACCGGTCATCACACAAGGGAGTGCCCAACACCTACTCGTCCTTTTCCCACCTTGCCTAACAATTACAAGTCCATGTACAATGATAACCATTTCTTGTTGATTAAGAAGAACAATGGCAAGGTTGCGATCAAGTTCATTGGGACCAAACCAAAAGTCAAGCCACCTAGAAGCTTGTGGATTCCTAAAGCTCTTGTCACTCACATCAAGGGGCCCAAACTAGCTTGGGTTCCTAAATCTCAATGCTAATTTGTTTTGTGTAGGTGAACTACAAGGCCGGAGAGAGTCATTGGATACTTGATAGTGGTCGTACTCAACACATGACTGGCCAAGTAAAAATGTTCACCTCACTAGTGGATGATGCAAGAGTTCATGAACAAGTTTCATTTGGTGATAACTCTAAAGGAAGGATCTCCGGATTGGGTGAAATCTCTCTAACAAATGATTTATCCCTCTCCAATGTTCTCTTTGTGGATTCTTGTAGTTATAACTTACTTTCCATTGCACAATTTTGTGACCTTGGTCTTTCATGCACATTTGATGATGAAGGGGTCACAATCACTAGCAAGAAAACTAATGAAGTTGTTTTTAAGGGATTCTGCTATGGCAATCTTTATCTTGTAGATTTTACATCCCATGAAGCAAACTTGACTACTTTCCTCATCTCCAAGACATCCAAGGGTTGGCTATGGCATCGTCCCATTGCACACATAGGCATGAGCCAACTCAAGAAAGCCTTCAAGAAGGGTATGGTACTTGAAGTGAAGGATGTTACATTTGAGAAGGACAAGTTATGTAGTGCATGTCAAGCCGGCAAGCAAGTTGCAAGTCATCATCCTATGAAGGCTTGTGTATCTACCACAAGACCATTAGAGCTCATTCACATGGACCTTTTCGGACCAACTACATACAAAAGTCTTGGTGGTAATCTCTATTGTCTTGTCATTGTTGATGATTACTCACGCTAAACTTGGACTTTCTTTTTGGAGGACAAGGGCAAGACATTTTGACATCTTCAAGAAGTTTGCTACTAGAGCCCAAAATGAGTTTGGGTCATCCATGGTGAAGATTAGGAGTGACAATGGATCGGAATTCCGCAACACAAGAGAAGAAGAGTATTGTTATGGTGAAGGCATCAAGCATGAATTCTCCTCAACCTATACACCACAACAAAATGGTGTGGTAGAGAGGAAGAACAAGACACTTATCACTCTTGCAAGAGCTATGTTGGATGACTATGGGATTTCACAAAGGTTTTGGGCGGAAGCTATCAACACGGCATGCCATGCTTCAAATAGAGTGTATCTCCACCGACTCATGATGAAGACACCATATGAGCAACTCATTGGGAGAAAGCCCAACATCTCTTACTTCCGGGTGTTTGGTTGTAAGTGTTTCATATTCAAGAATTGGAAGCATCTAGGGAAGATTGAGAGTAGAGTAGATGAGAGCATATTTGTTGGTTATGCATCTAACTCCAAGGCATATAGAGTATTCAATAACTCTACACGAGTGATTGAAGAAACATGTGACGTGGAGTTTGATGAATCTAATAGATCCCAAGGAGATGGTTTTTGTTGTGATAATGTAGGAAAAGAACCTCTCCGAGAAGCAATGAAGAAGATGACCATTGGTGACATCAAGCAAAAGGAGGATGATGACTCTCACTCCATTCATGAAGACTCCTCCTCCGATAACGATGATAATGTTGGTCAACCAAGGCGTCCACCTACATCTCCCACAAGACAAGATAGTCCATCTTCCTCACAAGAACGACCTCCTATATCACAAGACACTAAAGAACAAGTAGAGGACATGGGCGAAGTTAAATCTCAAGATGATCCCACCTCTACAACATTTGGAAGGCGGAGAAGGACTTCAACAAACCATCCAATTGATCTTGTGTTGGGTGATCCCAAAGGCGGTACAAGGACTCGCCGCAAGCAATATGCCTCATTTTGTAAACATCATGCTTTGTCTCTTTTGTAGAACCCACAACTATAGATGAAGCTCTTGGGGAACCGGATTGGATCTTGGCTATGCAAGATGAGCTCAACAACTTCACAAGAAATCAAGTGTGGGAGTTGGTAAAGCGCCCCAAGAACAAGAATGTGATTGGCACCAAGTGGGTCTACCGGAACAAGCAAGATGAACATGGCATTGTGGTGAAGAACAAGGCAAGACTTGTCGCCAAAGGGTACTCTCAAGTAGAAGGCTTGGACTATGGAGAGACCTTCGCTCCAGTGGCACGTCTTGAAGCTATCCGTATTCTCCTTGCATATGCATCTAGTCATAAAATGAAATTATTTCAAATGGATGTAAAGACTGCTTGCTTGAATGGCTTTATCAATGAAGAAGTCTATGTGGAGCAACCTCCCGGTTTTGAGGATGCTGTCGGTGTTTTAGACCGGCAACCTACTAAGGGGAGTACCCGAAGTAGATGAATGTGGCCACGCAGAGATCGGTAACTCGAAGGAAGAGACACGTGGCACACAATTTAGACAGGTTCGGGCCGCGAGGTGCATAATACCCTACGTCATGTATGCTGTGTGGCTCTGGATTTATTGGGCGCAATTACAAGATGATGCAATCTGATGCGTATGAGCGAGATTAGATAGAGGGGGGGGGTCCCTACCTCGCCTTATATAGTCCGGGAGGCAGGGTTACAAGTCGGTTCATGGAGAGAGTACTAGTCGAGTACGTCTAGAAGTCCTCCATACAGTGCGGGACATGTACAGCTTCCTATCCGAATACTTCTCCTTCGTAGTCCTTGTGCTTCACGCCAGCAGGTGCCGTGCAGCGCAAGTCGAGTAGTCCCAGGGGCCCACCGAGTAGTCGGTCCTGCTACCCACTGAGGTAGTGGGCCCAGGGAGGTCCATACGACAAGCCCCCAAGTACTTTGTAGTCGAGAAGGATAGCTTCGAGTAGTCTTGACGGCCTTAACGAGTAGTCCTCAAGCGTCCCTGAGCGCTACAAGTCAAAAGTCCTTAAGAATAGTTGAAGCATCCCGAGGCTGGAATGTACTCCAACTGATGTTTGAGCAATTCTGAAGTCTTCTCGAGTAGTCCCAAGCGTCCTCGAGTGCTGCTCTTGAAGGTCTTCAACAATGCCCATGTTGTCTTGAAGTTGAAGCTGATATGGAAGTGCGATTGCAAGATCGCACTCCATATGGAGTAGCCCCCGAGCCTTAGGTTGAGTTGTAGACTCTGGCTGAGGGTCCATCTGAAGTTTTAGCAAGAATATCCCGCAAAATCCGGAGAAAAAACCGAAGGTGACGTGGCACGGAGCCCCCGAACCTTGAGTCGAGTACTTCCTCTCGAATTGAAGGGTCATCTTGTAGAAGGTACCTGAGTTGCTCTTGAATCTTGTCTCTATCCAGAAAGTTTCGTAGCTTCCGCGAGGTGATGAGCACTGCATACAGAAGCTTCTGTACTGGCTAGTAGCGTGCCTTGGATTCTGATAGGACCTCGCTGACGAAGTAGACTGGGCAATGAACTGGATAGGCGTGGCCATCTTCCTGCCGCTCGATGATGATGGCAGTACTGACCACGTGAGTAGTCACAGCGTGAAGCACAGCCATCAAGTCACAGGCACTAGTCGACTTTATGGCGGAGTGGCGGGAGAATCAGCTACCTACTCCAACCGAGCGCCCATAGCACTGGGTGATGTACTTCGACGGCTCACTCAACCTCGAGGGCGCAGGTGCAGGGGTACTCTTGATCTCTCCAACAGGCGAACAACTCAAGTACGTCCCGAGATCTTCTCCGGAAGGTCTCAAACAACGAAGCCGAGTACGAAGCTCTGCTACACGGGCTCCGCCTCGCGGCTTCACTGGGCATTAAGCGGCTACTAGTCTACGGCGACTCCGCAGTGGTCATCAACCAAGTCAACAAGTCCTAGGACCGCAACAAGGAGAACATGGACACCTACTGCCTAGAAGTCCGCAAGCTCGAGAACAAGTTCTATGGTCTCGAGTTCCACCACGTCGTTCGCGACAACAACATTGCAGCGCATGTCTCGTCGAAGCTTGGTTCTACTCGCACTCAGGTACCAGCGGCTGTCTTCGTCCACGAGCTTCACGCGCCATTCATCCCGGAGCCGGCGCCACCAACCACTGACCCAGCCCATCCCCCGGCTGGCCAGGAGGTCATGATGATCGACGTGGACTGGAGGCAGCCCTTCATCGACTACCTCAGCGAGTAGAAGGTTCCCTCGGACAAGAACTTGGCCGAGCAACTCATCCGCCGTGCCAAGTCCTACGTCCTCGTCGGAGACAAGCTCTACAAGCGGGGAGCATCTTCCGGAGTACTCATGAAGTGCGTTCCCTGACAAGAAGGCAAGGACATCTTGGAGGAGATCCATAAAGGCGTCTGCGGCAACCATGCGTCCTCACGCACGCTGGTCAGCAAGGCCTTCCGACGGGCTTTCTATTGGCCCACAGCTCTGGGCGACACCGAAGAACTCGTCAGAAGGTGCCAAGGGTGCCAATACTTCGCCAAGCAACAACACGTCCCGGCCTACAAGCTAGTCACCATACCGCCAACCTGGCCTTTCGCCTGCTGGGGGCTCGACATGATTGGGCCACTTCCAACTGCGCCAGGTGGATTCAACCGAGTATTGGTGGCCATCGACAAGTTCACCAAGTGGATCGAGGTCAAGCCGTTACATGCCCCCAGGCTGACAGAGTACTCGACTTCCTGGATGAACTCGTACATCGCTACAGACTACCCCATCACATCATCACAGACCTGGGCTCCTGCTTCAACAATCACCAAATCTGGGAGTACTGCGAGAACAGCGGGATCGACATCTGATATGTCTCAGTTGCCCATCCTCGGGCCAATGGATAAGTTGAGGGTGCCAACGGGATGGTCCTCGACGCTCTCAAGAAGCGGCTACACGACGCCACCAACGCAAAAGGAGGCAAGTGGATCAAGGAACTACCCAATGCGCTCTGGGGGCTACGTACTCAACCCTCCAAGCCGACGGGACAATTGCCATACTTTCTGGTCTATGGCTCCGAAGCAATCCTCCCTGCTGATGTCATGTGGAATTCACCAGCAGTGAAGCAATACGACGAAGGCATATCTGAAGACAGCAGACGAGTTGACATCGACGGACTCGAAGAAGCTCGCTGTGCCGCTCTCGTCCAATCATCAAGGTACCTAGAGGGTATCCGATGCTACCACGACCGCAATGTCATGGAACGCTCCTTCAACATTGGTGATCTTGTCCTCCGCCGTATCCAGAACACGGAGGGACTTCACAAGCTCAGCTCGCCATGGGAAGGTCCCTTCACAGTTGCAAAGGTGACCGGACCGGGCTCCTATCGCCTCCAGACGCTAGAAGGCGAAGACGTCAACAACTCGTGGAACATCGACCAACTCTGTCGATTCTACGCCTAGTCTACACGACTACACCGGGGGCTCCAGTCTATACGACTACTCAAAGACCCCTTCGCCGTAAGCGACCTCCGGGTCCAGGCTCTAGTCTCCGGACTACTCCACTCCAAGATCGAGTCCACGCGGCTATTAACGGGTCTTGGGCTGCGACGAGCGACAAAGGACTCCAGCAGCGGTCTACTAAGAGACCAAGCACTCCTAGATCATGCCCATGCGGCTATTAACGGATCTACTGCTATAAGCGGCCATACGCCCTAGCACTACTTAGCCGTAGGCGGCCTCCAGGTCCTGGCGACTACTCTGTAACAATGGCCCTGGCCATCCAGGTGTACTTCTTCAGTAATAAAGTTTGATTATCTCAAATGCTTTATTGTCTCTTTCTCTCAATGGGACTGCTGGCGAATACGACTACTCGCGACGACTCCATGATGGGACTCCGCACTCACAGATCGCGACAACGAGTACTCATTTATGGAAGTTTCCTTCATTCATACTTAAACAAGTTCATTACAACTTTGTTTATATACAACTACTGCTACGAGCTAACTTTACAAGGCTACTCGAGATTGAGCTTCTCGGCGACTTGTTCAGCAATTGGCGCCATCTGCTCCAACAGCTCCGCATACTGCTCGTCCGTGCAGTTAGCGGCTAGTCCGCCGGCGACCACGTCAACCAGAGCCTTTGGGAAGTACGACTTCATGAATGCCAGAACCTGGTTGGGGATCGACTTCGCCAAGTGCTTGACGTACATCGCCAGGCGGCTGGAGGCTTCCCTCAGCCGGTCCACCAAAGGAGCTATCTTTTGACAGCCAGGATGAGGCACCAGTAGCCTCGCGATGGGGAGTGCGGCTTCCTTGAGTTCCTTCAGCTGGGCCCGCAGCTTCTCACAGTCCTCGTTCAGCTTCTGCAAAGATTTGTAGCAGTTGACGAGGTCACGATCCAACGCAATGCGGAGCTCCATGTGCTTGTCGCACTTGTAAGAAAGCTGCTTATAATCATACTCCAGTACCTCGCGGGCCTCCTTCTCCCGGTAGAAGAGGTTCTTCGTGTCGGTCTCTGAGGCTTTCAGCTGGTCGACGCGGGTCTCAAGCTCTGCAATCAACAAGGCAAAAGCGGGTCAGACTACCTCAAGGTACTATCAATGAGTACTCGACAAGGCAGTGGTGTACCTTTATTCTTGTTGCGGAGAGACTTGTTCTTCCGCACTAGCTCGTCATTCTTCGCATGCATATCTTGGACTTCGTTGTGATATTGGGCGAAGGCGCTGTCCAGCTTCGACTGCATCGCGGTGGCGTGCTTCCGGGCCTTCACAAGCTGTTCTTCTAAGGCCTCGGCCCGGAGCACCGTGTCGCCGTACCCCTGAAGCATGTCGGACTTCTGCCGGGACCTCTCGGCGACGTCCTGCAACAGACAACAGATGTCAACTGGGTACTCAACACTAAAGGAATGACTACTCAAGGGTGTCGACTACTCACCTTCATCCATTGCTCAGCCTGGCGCATCGCCTCCATGTGACGAGCTACTGTCGCCGGGTCGACAAGGTCATCCGCCAGCAGCTCGATCCCGCCACGACTACTCGTCATGGCTCCGGACATTCGCGCCGAGCGGATTGGCTCCGTATCCTGGATTTCTGGCGAGCGAACGACTACTTCCAGAGCCGATCTGACAGCATGTCGTCGCGCTCTCCTCCAGTTGTCGCGGCGGCTTCTTCAATGGCCACCTCCATCGGCTCGGGGGCTCCTTCGGCAGCTCCCTGGGTCTCCGGTGCCAGGTTTTCAATGGGCACCGCTTCGGGAATGGCGCTTCCCTCGGCTTCGGCACCTGTCAACAAAAGGACAACTGGATCAGTCATACCTAGCGGTTACGACTACTTTTCGGGGTTACTTGCAAAGTACTCACCCTCTACGATGCTGGCCTCAGGCAATGTAGCCTCCACGACCGGCGCCTCGGATTCTGCCTGAGGGGTGGGAGCGGACTCCTCAGCGGGCGGCGCGGTTTCCTCTCCAACCACCGCTGTGGTGGGTTCATCTTCCTCCCAAGTCAAGTCCGTCGATTTCCTGCAGAGTACACGAGCTGGTTGTCAACCCAGTACGACTACCAAATCTAATGTACTACTCAGGAAGGATCAGCACTTACAGGCTCGACCGGACTACCGTCACGGTTGGGGCGCCGAGGATACTGGCGATATCAATCAACCCAGCCTCAGCGGGCGCCTCCTCTTGGGCTTCAGTAGCCGCTGCCTCCTCAGCGACAACAGCGGCCAGTGCAGTACTCCCCTCGAAGAACGGGGGCTGGCGTGACAACTGCGCCAAGAGATCTTCTACGGTGGGGGCTGGGCTGCGGCTGCCTCCAGCTGGTTCTCCCACTGTATCCCAATCGCCTTCGTTACCCTGCTCTACGGGGTCGGAAGGTGGAATCTCCTGCAAGCAAGGGAATTTCGTCATCAATACACAACATCGAGACATAAGTACTCGACTACCCTATTCAAGGAAGCTTACCTCCTGGGACGTGGTCTCCGTGACCTTAAGCTTCTTGGCCACGCACTTGCGGGCCATGTTGTGCGGCTTCTTCGGCGGCGCAGGCAGACTAGCCTCCAGGCTAGTCGGCGGATCCTGAACGAGAGGGACTTGTGGCAGCCCAGGGCGGCTGAACCTTGACCGCAGCTAGAATTGCTCCTGCAGCGTTTCCCCGTCGCCCTCCTCGGACGTGTCTTCGACGACTACTATGTCGTCTCCTTCATCAACTTCGCGCCGCTCCTTGGCCTTGGCCTTCCCTTCCTCTGGGACCTCAACAAGTTGAGGAGGCGACGCCGGCTCGGAGACGAACTTCACTAAGTCATCCTGCAAGAAGCACAATACTTCAGCACGACTACTCCTTTGTAATGAGTACTCGACAATGAGTACGGCTACCGACCTCATTTGGCGGGCGCGAGGCGGAGTACTCAGGAACGGGGCACGACGTGTACGCCGGTATATCCTTGAAGATTCTCCCCAGCCGGTCAACGATGTCGTCGTCGTCTACTTCATCACCGGGCATCCGCGATGTGTCGTTGTCGCCGGTGTACTAGTACCCTAGGGTGTTGCGGGCCATCAGCGGCTGCACCCTTCGCTTCATGAAACTGAAGGCCACATGTTCGGCCCTCAGCCCGGCTTCTCTCAACGCCTTGATTTTTGCCAGCAGCTCGGGTAGCTGGATACCCTCCTGCATCGTTGGCTCCGAGTTCCACCACGGCCGGTGCTTCGGCTGCTTCCCGCTCGGCTTCGGCAACTCTGGGTGGTGGTTGGTGATATAGAACCACTTCGACTTCCAATCTTGGTTGGAGTCGATCAGCTTGTATGAGAGGTACTGCTCCGCGGCGTTCTCGCGCATCTGGATCCCGGCTCCCCCCACTACTCGGGGTTGTTGGCGCTCGACTGGGGCTTCACTCGGAAGAATTTCCGGAAAAGTACCCAGTGGGGCTTGATCCCCAGGAAGGCCTCGTAGAAGTGAACGAAGACTGAAGTATGTAAGATACCGTTGGGGTTGAGGTTGAGGTACTCGATGCCATAGTACCCCAGAAGCCCTTTGAAGAAGTCGCTGGCCGGGAGAGACAGCCCTCGCTCCGCGAACCGGGTGAACATAGGGATCTCGTCCAGGTTCTTTTCCATGGGGTACGGATCCCCTGCAGCGGCTCGCCACATGTCAACTTCCTTCTCCCGCAAAAATCCACTGTTGAGAAGAGCCAGCAGATCTTCGGTCTTGGCCTTGGATTTCTTCCACTCTTGATTCGGATTTGGTCGCGGCGGAGACACCGGCGGCGATGTCCCCCATCATGGAGTCGTCGCAAGTAGTCGTATTCGTCAGCAGTCCCATTGAGGGAAAGAGACAATAAAGCAGTTGAGATAATCAAACTTTATTACTGAAGAAGTACACCTGGATGGCCAGGGCCGTTGTTACAGAGTAGCCGCCAGGACCTGGAAGCCGCCTACGGCTAAGTAGTGCTAGGGCGTATGGCCGCTTACAGCAGTAGATCCGTTAATAGCCGCATGGGCTGGATCTAGGAGTGCTTGGTCTCTTAGTAGACCGCTGCTGGAGTCCTTTGTCGCTCGTCGCAGCCCAAGACCCGTTAATAGCCGCGTGGACTGGATCCTGGAGTGGAGTAGTCCGAAGACGAGAGCCTGGACCCGGAGGCCGCCTACGGCGAAGGGGTCTTTGAGTAGTCGTATAGACTAGAGCCCCCGGTGTAGTCGTGCAGACTAGGCGTAGAATCGACAGAGTTGGTCGATGTTCCACGAGTTGTTGATGTCTTCGCTTTCTAGCGTCTGGAGGCGATAGGAGCCCGGTCCGGTCACCTTTGCAACTGTGAAGGGACCTTCCCGTGGCGAGCTGAGCTTGTGAAGTCCCTCCGTGTTCTGGATACGGCAGAGGACAAGATCACCAATGTTGAAGGAGCGTTCCTTGACGTTGCGGTCGTGGTAGCGTCGGATACCCTCTAGGTACCTTGCTGATTGGACGAGGGCGGCACAGCGAGCTTCTTCGAGTCCGTCGATGTCAACTCGTCTGCTGTCTTCAGATATGCCTTCGTCGTATTGCTCCACTGCTGGTGAATTCCACATGACATCAGCAGGGAGGATTGCTTCGGAGCCGTAGACCAGGAAGTATGGCGATTGTCCCGTCGGCTTGGAGGGTTGATTACGTAGCCCCCAGAGCGCATTGGGTAGTTCCTTGATCCACTTGCCTCCTTTTGCGTTGGTGGCGTCGTGTAGTCGCTTCTTGAGAGCGTCGAGGACCATCTCATTGGCGCGCTCGACTTGTCCATTGGCCCGAGGATGGTCAACTGAGACATATCGGACGTCGATCCCGTTGTTCTCGCAGTACTCCCAGAACTGGTGATTGTTGAAGTTGGAGCCCAGGTCTGTGATGATGCGATGGGGTAGTCCGTAGCGATGTACGAGTTCGTCCAGGAAGTCGAGTACTATATCATCCTTGGGGCATGTATCCGGCTTGACCTCGATCCACTTGGTGAACTTGTCGACGGCCACCAATACTCGGTTGAATCCACCTGGCGCATTTGGAAGTGGCCCAATCATGTCGAGCCCCCAGCAGGCGAAAGGCCAGGTTGGCGGTATGGTGACTAGCTTGTAGGCCGGGACGTGTTGTTGCATGGCGAAGTATTGGCACCCTTGGCACCTTCTGACGAGTTCTTCGGCGTCGCCCAGAGCTGTGGGCCAATAGAAAGCTTGTCGGAAGGCCTTGCTGACCAGCGTGCATCAGGACGCGTGGTTGCCGTAGACGCCTTTATGGATCTCCTCCAAGATATCCTTGCCTTCTTGTCGGGGAACACACTTCATGAGTACTCCGGAAGATGCTCCCCGCCTGTAGAGCTTGTCTCTGATGAGGACGTAGGACTTGGCACGGCGGATGAGTTGCTCGGCCAAGTTCTTGTCCGAGGGAACCTTCTGCTCGCTGAGGTAGTCGATGAAGGGCTGCCTCCAGTCCACATCGATCATCATGACCTCCTGGTCAGCCTGGGGATGGGCTGGGTCAGTGGTTGGTGGCGCCGGCTCCGGGATGGATGGCGTGTGAAGCTCGTGGACGAAGACACCCGCTGGTACTTGAGCGCGAGTAAAACCAAGCTTCGACAGGACGCCTGCTGCAACGTTGTTGTCGCGGACGACGTGGTGGAACTCGAGACCATAGAACTTGTTCTCGAGCTTGCGAACTTCTAGGAAGTAGGCGTCCATGTTCTCCTTGTTGCGGTCCCAGGACTTGTTGACTTGGTTGATGACCACTACGGAGTCGTCGTAGACTAGTAGCCGCTTAATGCCCAGTGAAGCCGCGAGGCGGAGCCCGTGTAGCAGAGCTTCGTACTCGGCTTCGTTGTTTGAGACCTTCCAGAAGATCTGCAGGACGTACTTGAGTTGTTCGCCCGTTGGAGAGATCAAGAGTACCCCTGCACCTGCGCCCTCGAGGTTGAGTGAGCTGTCGAAGTACATCATCCAGTGCTCTGGGCGCTCGGTTGGAGTAGGTAGCTGATTCTCCTGCCACTCCGCCATAAAGTCGACTAGTGCCTGTGACTTGATGGCTATGCGTGGCTTGAAGTCGATGTTGAGGGCGCCGAGTTCGACTACCCACTTGGAGATTCTTCCAGTAGCATCTTGGTTCCGCAGGATGTCACCGAGCGGGTAGTCGGTGACAACGGAAATCGAGTACTCCTGGAAGTAGTGTCGTAGCTTCCGCGAGGTGATGAGCACTGCGTACAGAAGCTTCTATATTGGCTGGTAGCGTGCCTTGGATTCTGATAGGACCTCGCTGACGAAGTCGACTGGGCGCTGGACTGGATAGGCATGGCCGTCTTCCTGCCGCTCGACGATGATGGCAGTACTGACCACGTGAGTAGTCGCAGCGAGGTAGAGCAGTAGCTGCTCGCCTTTGCGAGGAGCCATGAGGACTGGTGGCTTCGATAGAAAGTCCTTGAGCTGGGCAAGGGCTTGGTCTGCCTCTGGAGTCCACACGATCTTCTCTTGATGTTTATGTAGTTTTAAGAAGGGGAGCCCCCGTTCTCCAAGCTTCGAGATGAATCTGTTCAGAGCCGCCACGCACCCGGTTAGCTTTTGCACGTCTTTGATGCACGTGGGAGCCTTCATGCTCGTGATGGCGGAGATCTTCTCGGGATTGGCTTCGGTGCCGCGATGGTTGATGATGAAGCTGAGTAGTTTGCCCGACGGTACGCCGAAGACGCACTTGTTCGGGTTGAGCTTCCAGCGGTACTCACACAGGGATGCGAAAGTCTCTTCAAGATCGGCGATGAGCGTGCTGGAGTTTCTGGTCTTGATGACCACGTCATCCACGTAGGCTTCGACGTTCTTGTTGAGTTGCCTCTTGAAGCAGGCCTGGATAGCTCGTTGGTACGTAGCGTCGGCGTTCTTCAACCCGAAGGACATGGTCATGTAGCAGTTCACGCCAAATGGGGTGATGAACGCGGTCTTCTCCTGGTCTTCTTCCTTGATCGCGATCTGGTGGTACCCGGAGTAGCAGTCGAGGAAGCAGAGCAGGTCGCAGCCCGCCGTGGAGTCAATGACTTGGTCAATTCGCGGCAACCTGAAGGGGTCCTTGGGGCAGTGCTTGTTGAGGTCGGTGTAGTCGACTCACATCCTCCACTCGTTCGAGTTCTTCTTGCGGACGAGGACGGGGTTGGCGAGCCACTCAGGATGGAAGACTTCTCTCGATGAAGCCAGCCGCGAGTAGTTTGGCGAGTTCCTTCTTGATGGCATCCCGTCTGTCGTCGGTGAAGCGGCGGAGGTGTTGTCGCTTCGGGGTAGCTTTAGGATCGACGTTGAGTGAGTGCTCAATCAACTCCCTGGGCACCCCTGGCATGTCCGCTGGTTTCCACGCGAAGATGTCGCGGTTAGCCCGGAGGAAGTTGATGAGCGCGTCTTCCTATTTGGGGTCAAGGCCTGCCCCGATGGTGGTGGTCTTGCCGCTGTCGCCTGTCCCGAGGTCAATAGTTTTGACCAGAACCTCCTCAGCTGGTTGAGGCTTGTTAGCTTTGTCCGACTTCTCTCGGATGTCGAGTTCACTTGGGGCAAGCTTCTTCGACGCAGCATAGATCTCCATCATTGGATTGGGTACTTGATTTGTGGAGGCGATCTCCACAGCTTCCGTGTCGCAGTCGTGCGATATCTTCAAGTCCCCTTGCAGTGAGAGTACACTTGCTGGACTCGGTATTTTGAGTACCAAGTAGGTGTAGTGGGGTACCGCCATGAATTTGGCGATAGTCGGTCTGCCGAGGATGGCATGGTAGGACGTCTCGAAGTCCGCGACTTCGAACTTGACGTACTCGATACGGTAGTTGTCCCGTGATTCCCCGAAGGTAACTGGCAGGACCACTGAGCCCAGTGGGATAGCCATGTTCCCAGGGACGATGCCGTAGAAGGGCGAGGTGCTCTTGGTGAGCATGTGGGTGATATCGAGCTTCATCTTCTTCAAGGTCTTGGTGAAAAGGACGTTAAGCCCGCTTCCACCATCGATGAGGACCTTGTTGAGCTTGGAGCCCGCGACCACCGGCTTCAGGACGAGTGGGAACCGCCCTGGTTCGGAGAAGCTAGTCCATTGATCTGCGCGGGAGAAGGTAATGGGTACCTCTAACCATCTGAGAGGGGTCGGAACTGCTGGTTCAATGCTCATGACTTCTTGACGGGTAGCCTTTTGGACCCGTCTGCTGGGTAGTCCACCAAAGAGGACGTTCACCGTCTTGTCGGGTTCCTGGAAGTCGCCATTGCCTTCGTCGTTCTTCTTCTTGCCTTTCTTGTCGTGAGGGTGCCGTGGCTCTGGAGTATCCTTGAGTGCTCGCCTGAGTTGGTAGCACTGCTCGGTGGTGTGGTTGCCATCCAGATGCCACGAGCACTTCTCCTTCAGCAAGTCTTTGAAGCCGCCGGAGGTCTTCTTCGAGTTCGCCTTCGCGGGGCGCTGGATAGTCGTGACAATGTTGTCTGGCTTGCGCTTGCGATTGGGACCCGAGTAGTTGTTGCTGCGACCGCCTTGGTTCCCGTTGTTGCTGCTGCCACCGCCCGTGTTCTGTTTGCTCTTGCCACGGATGGCGTCGTACTTGGCGTTGGCTTTGTCTTCTTCATCAGCCCAGGAGGTGATCATGTCCTTGAGATGGGTGATGGAGCTGGGGCGGCGTCGACCGAAGTCTTCGAAGGTGCGACAGTGGTAGAGACCGTCTTGGAAGAGGTCGATGACATCCTTGTCGGTGACGTTGACTACAGTGGAGCGCTTGTCGAAGAAGCACCGCGTGTACTTGCGAAGGGTCTCGCCTTGTTCCTGCTTCACCTTAGCCAGGTCCATGCGAGTACCCGAGCGGCCCATGGCGCCCCCGAAGTTGCTGGTGAACTATTCCTTCAGCTGGTCCCACTTGTCGATCGAGTACTTTTCGAGTGACTCGAACCATGTGAGCGGGGCTTGGTCCAGGCAGAAGGGGAAGTAGAGGCACTTGGTGTCGTTATTGCCACCGGCGTTCTCGATGGAGAGGACGTAGCACTTGAGCTACTGGATGGGGTCTTGCTTCGCGTCGTACTTGGTGATTCTCAGAGGTTTCAATTTGTCCGGGAGGAGCAAGTTGCGAAGCCGATGAGAGAAGGCGGGGAAGCCGTCGTTGTCGCCTACGGTGGCGGACTTCTTCCGCCGCAATTCTTCAATCTTCTGGCGGGCATCGAAACCGCCCTAGGAGGCTCCGAGACGTGGCTATTCGTGTGGCATCGGCCGCCGGGATCGCCTCCGCCACCGGCCCTCCTGTTAGCCCCATGGTTGGAGATTCCGCCGTTGCTGCCTCCGCCGCCAGGGTCGCAATAAGGGACGACCTCACGATCACCGCCAGCAGCTGCAGCGCTGTTGCCACCTTGAGAGGGCCTGCCAGCCGTTGCACGAGTACGGTTGGGATTGGCCGGCAGCTCGGCTCGAGTACGGTTATGACCGAGGTCCGCGCTGCGACTTGTGGCTTCGTTGTCGTGGTTCCTAGCAGGGGGCGGCTGAGTGACCCTGTTATCAACTTGCATGAAGTAAGCGTCTTCTGCAAGCTTGGCTATGACTTCTCCAGCGCGCATCCCCTAAGCTTGGCGGGCGATCGCTGTGATCGACATGAGGCATTGCTCCGGGGTAGTGTGTACCCTACTCTCGACTTGATCGAGAGCTTCTGCGAGGTTGTGGATGGGGAGGTTGTCTCGAAGACGCCGGCACCGTACGTTCCGCTTTCTGTTGCGCTCACGTCGAGCATCCCTGTTGGCATCGGTCTCATCCGCGGGTGCGTTGGAAGACAACTCGTCTGCGGAGATGTCTTCGAGATATCGGTCACTTACTGTCCCGAGGGTCCTGGCATGTCGCCGGCAGCCATGAAGACTTGGCGATCGGGGTTGCCAAGACTGGAGTCAGAGCTCGCCACCTCTGTTGGGGTGTACTCCTCAGCTCGAGCGAGTGGTGTTCTCTCTTGGAAGGGGAGCGAGTCGAGGTAGGCGACGTAGCGTGAGTTCCCGTCTGTCAGGTCTGCAGACTTGCGGTCTGTCCAGTAGACGAATCTCCCGGCGGGTGTAGATGTTATAACTAGCCCAGAAGCAGGTCCTGACAACAGTTGCTCTGTAGAGTTGTCCTCAGACTCGGGCTCCTCAGGGTCCGACCCGAAGTCAAACTCGTACGCGGGGTCCGAGTAGAAGCTGAAGAGGGGTTGGAGTCCGAGGCGTAGACGGGGGCGGTGTCGGAGTCCGAGTCGTACTCGGGTACGGGCTCCTTGCCGGTCCGGTGTGTAGTGGGAGCCTTCATGTGGGCCCTGCTGACGTTGCGGGGGCCACGTGTGAAGCGCTCGCGAGGTGGGGAGTCCACATGCGATGGCTGAGTGGCCGACTTGCATACGATAGCCCACGGGGACGTCGAGTTCGAGTTGGAGGCGGATCCAAGCTCGAAGTCGACGTGTTGGTTGAAGAGCGAAATGTCGCCGAATTTGCCGGCGAGTTCGCCCGTGACTATTTCAGGAAGTGTCACGAGGCCAGTCTCCGGGTTGGACGGCATGGTGAGGCGGCGTTGGAAAGATCCGGTGCCGTCGAGTTCACCATGTGATCTCCGGCGAGAGCCCCTACCTGGCGCACCAGCTATCGGTGTTTTAGACCGCAACCTACTAAGAGGAGTACCCGAAGTAGATGAATGTGGCCTCGCCGAGATCGGTAACTCGAAGGAAGAGACACGTGGCACACAATTTAGACAGGTTCGGGCCGCGAGGTGCGTAATACCCTACGTCCTGTATGCTGCGTGGCTCTGGATTGATTGGGCGCAATTACAAGATGATGCAATCTGATGCGTATGAGCGAGATTAGATAGAGGGGGGGTCCCTGCCTCACCTTATATAGTCCGGGAGGCAGGGTTACAAGTCGGTTCATGGAGAGAGTACTAGTCGAGTACGTCTAGAAGTCCTCCAAACAGTGCGGGACATGTACGGCTTCCTATCCGAGTACTTCTCCTCCGTAGTCCTTGTGCTTCACGCCAGCAGGTGCCGTGCAGCGCAAGTCGAGTAGTCCCAGGGGCCCACCGAGTAGTCGGTCCTGGTACCCACCGAGGTAGTGGGCCCAGGGAGGTCCATACGACAGATGCTACATATCCTAACCATGTCTATAGGTTGCACAAGGCGTTGTATGGACTCAAGCAAGCTCCTAGGGCATAGTATGAAAGGCTTCGGGATTTTCTCATTGAAGCGGGATTCAAGATTGGTAGAGTGGACAACATGCTATTCACAAAGATAATCAACAAAGAACTTTTCATTTGTCAAATTTATGTTGATGATATTATCTTTGGCTCTACTAATCTCAAAGTGTGCAACGATTTTAGTGATCTCATGACTAGGGAATTCGAGATGTCAATGATCGGAGAGCTTAACTTCTTCCTTGGGTTTCAAATCAAGCAATTGAAGGAAGGGACTTTCATCCATCAAGAGAAGTACACCAATGATATTCTCAAGAAGTTCAAGATGGATGATTGTAAGCCGATCAAGACTCCAATGCCTACTAATGGACATCTCGACCTAGATGAGGGAGGTAAATCGGTTGGCCAAAATCTTTACCATTCTATGATTGGTTCTCTCCTTTTATCTTACCGCATCTAGGCTCGATATCATGTTTAGTGTTTGTATGTGTGCTCGGTTTCAAGCCAACCCTAAAGAATCTCACCTAAGTGCTTTGAAAAGGATCCTTAGATATTTAAAATACACACCTAGCATTGGCTTGTGGTACCCCCATGGTGCTTGTTTTCAGCTCTTGGGTTATTCAGATTCGGACTTTGCTGGATGTCGAGTAGACCGTAAGAGTACTTCGGGTGGGTGCCATTTGCTAGGTCGCTCTTTGGTTGTTTGGTCCTCTAAGAAGCAAAACTCCATGGCCTTATCCACCGCGGAGGCGGAATACATTTCCGCAGGGGCTTGTTGTGCTCAAATCCTCTATATGAAGAAAAGCCTCTTGGATTATGGTGTGGTTCTAGATAGGGTTCCCCTTCTTTGTGACAATGAAAGTGCCGTAAAAATTGCTAACAACCCAGTTCAACACTCACGTACCAAGCATATTGATATCCGTCATCACTTCTTGCGAGACCATGTTGCTAAAGGGGACATTGTCCTTTGTGTTGTTCGTTCTGAGGAGCAATTGGCGGATATATTCACCAAGCCTCTTGATGAAAACACTTTTTGTAGGCTTTGGAGTGAATTAAATGTGCTTGATGTGTCCAACATCATGTAATGCTTGTCATATAGTTTGCACTTGCATATGTACATGATTAGGGGCTTGTCTAACCTTGATGAGATAGTGGTGAGTATGGGTCTTGCTTGAGCCGGTGGTTCTCTTGTTTCGCTCAAGGCATGTTGAATGGCTCACCATGAATAAGCTTATAAAGGTTTCAAACTTGGCAAGATAGTCTACCTTTTCGTTTTGCACTTATGCTTGTCATATAGGATGCATTCATGTTTAATTACATGCATTTGTTCTTGCATAGCATTGCGTGAGAGAAGTCACAAAGGAAACTCACACTATGAGAAAGTTGCTTAACGTTGAATGCAAACCAACAACTCTTAACGTGTGATTAGACAAATTATTGTGCTTAATGCCTATTGAGTTAAGTCCTAACAAGCTTATGGTGTTAATCTCTAAGTTCAAAGGCAATTAACTCATACATTCCCTTTTTGGAGTTCCCTCCCTGCTTTGGTTCTTAATTTGCCTATTTTTATCTATGGTTTATCCCTTTTTAGGGAGCTAATTGTGTATCTATAAGTATTTTATAAAGGAGTGCTTGAGGGGTGAGGTTGTCACTCAAGATTGATCCAAGGATGCGCTTGTGTTGGCTTGTGTGTGACATTCGACGGATCAAAAATGATAAATAGTTCAACCAAAATCGAAATGTCACCATCGGATGAACCGACGCCCAGTAGGTTCTAGCGTCGGATCATCCAGTGAAGGGGTCTGTGCGCTTAGTTGCTCTCTGTTAGAAAATTTCCTACCGTCAGATGAACTGATGCCTACGCGTTTTACACCATCGGTTCATCCGGTGCTGAAGGAATTTTCAAAAATTCACAGACCCGCGCGCAACTGCTCCGACGCATTAATTTTTCAGGCCGTCGGATCATCCGATGCCTGCTTTCACCCAGGAGCAGCGTTGCACCGACGGTTCGACCGACGCTCGTATTTTTCTAGCGTCGGTTCATCCGACGCTACACTGACGCGTTGGTCCCACCCGTCATAACGATTCGGCGCGGCGGTCATCCCTAACCCTAATCGTCTTAGCCCACCGCCGCCTGAGCTTGCCCGCGCCCGTACGTCACCATCTCCATTGCCTCTGGTGACTCCTCCATGTACACGTGCGCCCGCCGGCCCTCCGCCGTCCTCCGCGCTCACCGCCGGACATCTGCGCCGCCCATTCTCACGGATTCCGCGCGCGCAGGACATCCTCGAGCTAGGAATTCGGCCGCCTCCTCAATCCCAGCCAAGCGACGCCGTGGCGGCTCGCTGGCATATCTCCAAGGGTGCGCAAGGCTCAATTCGTCATCCACAGCTGCCTCTCGTCGACATCTCCACACGCTGTGGTGAGGATTGTGAGCTCTCCTATTTTTCTCCCCTATTCTTTCACTGTTCTCTTTTGAATTAAGGGGATCTTGCCTACTGATCATGCTCTTAGGGATAGAATTGAATTGTTCATACCATTGATCCTTAGAGCATTTGATTCAGTAGCTGTTTGCCATGTTTTTTCATGCCCACATTGTCACTGGTCATTGCTAGATTCACTTTGTGAGCACATTTACCATGGCATGTTCAAGCACTGTAGCTCCTATCCACACCACTAGCACATCCTGTTCACCTAAGGACATCCTAGCTTTCCAAATCCTTGTCTGTGGTAGTAACTCCTCTAGTTTTCGAAATTAGGCTCATATCTATTCATTTGCTTTGCTTAAAAACCTCTTACCCTTAGATACATATCACGTTTATTCGTATCTCGCCATTCTATAATCTTCTATCTTTTCTCTCACAGATGGCAGGCGACAAGAGGAAGGGTAAGGCGGTAGCCGAGCCGAAGAAGAAGACCCGTCAGGAGAAGGAGTGGGATCGTGTTCTTTCAGTGCCAGATACACAGGGTCAGCCACAGAGGGGTATCAGGATCGGAGAGAGTGCACAAAGTCAGGGGGAGCAGCCCCAGGGTGAGCAGCAGCTGCAGACTCAGTAGCAGCAGCAGTTACGTCGGTCAAGCAAAGGTCAGCCAGCAAAGCAGACAGAGTCACCTCCTTCACTGGCCAGGTCCGGACCACGGACTCATGGAGGACACACCCAGCCATAGCCGACACCACGACAGAGGAGAGCTGTAGTTGAGGAGCTTACTGAGCGAGAGCAGCAGGCACACGACCCACAGATCACCAGAGGTCCACGAGCAGAGGCCTTCGGTGTCAACCTCCATGACCTCCGTCACTTGCCCGGGCCGAAGATTCGTCGCTTGCGGAGTGTGCCCGAGGAGCAGTGGTTCCTGTGTGGGCGAGAGGACTATGACCCCATGTTCTGGACAATACTGCAGGAGAGCTTCTACGCTTCCTACGTACACCGGGGTTCCCAGCTGAGTCAGCACAAGATGCTACAAGTAACCGCACTTAGAGCAGCTGCAGCTGGAGAGGCTATTTTGCCGTTCTTTGACTACTAGCGGGGCTTGGTGGACTTGGTGACCAGGAGGTCGCATTACGTCCCCGACTGGGTACGAGTCTTCTACGCCACAGTGTACATCGAGGCTGACCGGCTGTCTATCAGGTTTATGTTCATGGGTCAGCAGCAGAGGGTCACTAGAGAGGGGATCACAGAGTTGCTCCAGGTTGACCTCCACGACGACTCTATCCACTACCTGGCTTACCCTGACGTCGAGCCTCCTCGTTGTGCCCACTCTCGAGTGTTACCTTCAGACGAGGAGATCAATTTCCTATTCCAGCATCCGTTCCTCCCCGGTACTCCCAGGACACCAGACCGTTTGATCCGCGAGGCGTACGTCGTTACGCTCTCCAGAGGTTCGTTCTCTACAGGATGGGGAACGCTGAGTCGTTGACAGGGGTGCAGCAGTGGCTTCTGATGTACGTGATGGCGAAGCGCCCCTTCGACATAGTTGATATCATGATTGCTGAGATCGAGGATGCTATTATGGATGGCATGGGGATGACACGTCAGCAGCCTTTCGCGCACTGGATCAGCTGGTTGTTGTCCGTCTTGAGGCCCAGAGGTACGTCAGGATGCTTGATTCATCGAAGTTCATATTCCCGATATACCGCCCTCTGATGTCAGGTGATAAGAGGAGAGACCCGAGAGGCTTGAGGAGAGCAGAGGAGACCCTCCAGGCACAAGTAGCAGCTAAGGCTGTGATGGACGAGGCAGCCCGACAGGATGCTACACTAGCAGCAGCTGAGGCACCTCTCCCACAGTACTTCGCCACAGACGACGAGTCCTCCAGTGACGACGAGGACTTTGTGCCAGCTCCTGAGCCCGTGTTCTGAGTCCGTCGTACTCACTATGATGAGGCAAGAGGATCCACTTTGCCAGGCCAGAGAGAGCCTGAGTCACCGGTTCCCACGATCACAGCTGCTCAGGTGACCCAGCCAGACTAGCTCACTACACTGATCCAGGCTATGGCTGCTCAGTCTTAGGCCACACTCCAGGTACAGTAGCAGATACAGGCACAGTTTCAGTAGTACCAGGAGTCTCAGCAGGTGATCCTTGAGGGGATCCGTCAGCAGCAGGAGGCACAGAGGCAGCAGATGCTCCAGCACCAGATGATGACCACTCAGATGTTCACGTTCATGTCTGGTTTCCTTGATCAGCTTTTCCAGTAGTCAGGGATGCATCTACCTCAGTTTCCGACCGCTCAACAGCTCTAGGCTGACCCGACTACACCTCTACCTCCTGTCGGTGGGTTCGTGAATGTCCCTCTCATGTCCTTTCCACAGTCACCACTCCTTCAGATGGGGATGTTCGCGATACCCCAGATGACGACACCACAGGCAACGGTCACTTCTTCCTTCCTGGACCAGCTTCAGATGACCACTCCGACATCGTCTCAACTGGTGTCTCCACTCACCACAGGAGCACTTGTCTTTGAGACGCTAGCTCGCACCACTCTACCTAGTCCGAGGGTGTCTTCACCTCTTCCGAGCTTCACTACACCACGGACTGATGGTTTGGGTCAGGAGGATCACTACCTTCGTGTTACCTCCAAGCAGATCTCTGCAGCGATCGTATCCGACCCAGAGGTTACAGGTTCCGAGGCCACTCAGGCTCCGACTTCAGGTACCGGGACGACTACAGCTCCACCTCCTCCGTCTCCTGGTTCCTCCTCTCCGGCTTGGGACATTCTCGGCGACGACTCCGACAACGATGACGCCTCCAGCTTCTCTGTTCGACCTTCGAGGACCGTCTCTACCTCGCCACCGGATCCTTCCTCTCCGCCTCAGATTTAGACTCCTTTTTGGTGCTTGTTGCCAAAGGGGGAGATAGATAGGGGGAGTAGAGATAGGGGGAGTTAGGGGAGAGTGCAGGATTTCGAGTTTTTGTAGCCTCTCTCGTTTTGTGGAAGTTTCATGGTGAGACATGTATTTGGATCTTGTGCTTGTCATTGATTTACATGTCTACTCATGTTTGTGGTGCTTGTTTACCTTATTGCATGTGCGTTTATTGCTTATCTTATCTCATGCATTAGAAGTAGAGTTTATATGCTTATAAATTCAAATTTTCGTATATCTCTACTCGTGTTGTCATCTATCACCAAAAAGGGAGAGATTGTAACCATCTAGGCCCTTTCGCACCTTTGGTAAGGGTGTGTTTCGGTGATAAATGACAGCCATATGCTTGTGACTAACCTTTGTTTTATAGCGGATTTCATATTGGGTTATTGTCACAAGTATTGAATGAAATGAGACCCCTCAATTTGAATTGAGGACTAAAAATGGATGAATACTACAAGGCTAAGGACTTTGTTAGTTCCAAGTGTCACAAGGAGATGAAGGACACTTGGACTGCTAGTTTGTAGTGTTCGACCGTACTATTAAGAGGGGTTCGTACACTAGTAGCTTGACCATGCACTCAAAAGCCATAAAAATATGCACACTCAAGTTCCTTGGTTTTGAACTAGCTCAGAGAGTTCATGGAAGCAAGGTTGAAGCAAAAGAATCGACGGAAAACTCAAAGGCGCTGAATTGGATGAGTTGAAATCAAGTTCATAGCGTCGGATGATCCGATGCCCTCATTTTTAGATGCGTCGGATGAGTTATGTGGCCAAGGGATTCAAAACGGACCGTCGGATGAACCGACGGTACAGGCATCGGTTCATCCGACGCCTTAGGGTTTGGCTACGGTATGGGTCAAGGCTCAGTGCTTAAGCACCGGACGATCCGACGCCTTGACCATCGGTTCATCCGACGGTTGCATTTAAATCATACAGAGACACGCCAACTCAACTGCTTTAGCACCGGATGAACCGACGCTTGGATAGAGGACTCAGCGGTTCATCCGACGGTTATATTCAAATCATACAGTACCGCCCCGAGTGTGGAGTGTTCAGCACCGGATGATCCGACAGGGCGTCGGTGTATAGCGTCGGTGCATTGTCTGGGTTTCTTGGTTCAACGTCTATATTGGGAGCTGTGAGACACCAGATGATCCGACGCTTCGCAGGGGGAGACCATGGTTCATGCGACGGTACTACTTTTTCAGGAAACCTTTTCTAACGGCTAGCCTCCCTCGCTAGGCCTATAAATATGACCCCCCTGCCTCTCTTGAGCTGCCTTTGCCATTCTGAAGATCCATTGCAGCCAAGGAGAGAAGGAGAGTGTGTTCTTACCATTTGGGATTCTCTTCCTCTTGTTTGAGGGCCTTTTTCTTAGTGATCATGAGTTTTCAAGGTGCATACATGGGTTAGCTGAGTGCTCAGGTCAAGTGAAGGTGTGCGGGCTTGTTACTCTTGGAGTTTGACGGCTCCTAGACTGGAGCCTCAAGACAAGATTGGTGTACACGGTTCAAGACCCACCATTCCGGAGATGGAGAACGAGTACTCTTAGTGAGCACTTGTGTCTTGGTGACTCAAGGGGGAGCAATACTCTAAGTGAGTGATCCAACGTGGATTAGGGGGAAGCGTCAACTTCTTGATACCATGGGAAAAAATTCGGTCATCTCTTGTGCCTCTCTATTTACTTTCTAGCATTTAAATTCAGCACCTATTTTCCGCAATTAAGTTTCCTCGTCTTTGCTCTTGTCTTTTGCTTGTGTGCTTCATATCTTGCCTAAGTTGTTTCTTATCTACTAGTGTGTTATTTGCTAAGGAAACTTTTGTTAGTGTGCTCTAGTAGTAGAGAAAAACTGTTTTTAGGTGGGAACACTAGTTGATAGGTTAAAGTTTCTTCTTTAGTATAGAATTTGAAAAGAAGTCCTATATTCAATCCCCTTCTATGTGACTACGATCCTACAGATACCGAGGACCACCGGTGTTCTTCCGACGCCGGTCACCACCGTCATTCCAGCAGCTCTGTCTGGTAGACAGTATGATCCTGTTCCTGATGCTACGACCTTCACAACGTCGGTGGAGGATGAGCAAGCTGAAACGCTCTTCATACCATCGCCGGCGTGCTCCCAGTCAGAGCTGTTGCCCGCAGAGGTCACCAAGGTTGAACCACACGGTCCACCCTTGTGGATGGAGCACGATGTGGCACGTGATGATGAGATTGTTGATTTCGCGATGCCTGAGTTATAACATTCGTATATAAGTATAATAAAAGGATCATATACATCCAATACAAGTGATGCAGGACCGTCTTAGCCAGCATCACTGATTAAGTGGAGTCCAATTTTGTCTTTGTGCAACTCTGCTTTCAGAAAATTTTAGAACAACTGCGCATAAACATGAACATTCTGCAACACAGGATCACCGATGCTTTCTTCTTGGGAGTGTTTACAAGTCACTCGGGTAAAACAGAGGCCCTCCTTACACGAATTTTCGCAACTATTTACAACCTAAATCTATTATTTTTCACATCTCAAACCCTCTCTTTCTTGCCCTTCCCACCCACCCCCACTGACATCTTAGCCTGCTCCCATCCGCTCCCAGCCTCCCACGCCTGACGCCTCCTCCCTGGATCGCCCCCACCCCCAGCTCCTCTACCACCCGGCCAACTGGCGTCGGCGGACTAGGGTCCATCGGAGCCGATCACCTCGCCTCTAGCCAATGTTACCCTACACGCTACACAGATAGTCACCCTTCGTTTAGCGAATAGTCGGACTATACAGTTGATTAAACAGACAAAAAACTGATTACACGGGATTGAACGACCTACACGACCAACATGGTTGACTATTGTGTAGGGTTTAAAAGTCTTGTAAGTTCTACACAACCGTTTACGACAACATTGCCTCCAGCCCCAACCGCCGCCCCTGCGCCCCCACACCCACCACCGGTCTTCACCGTCACGCCTCCGCCCAACACTGGCCCCAACCGCTGGCCTCCACCGCCCGACCGGTGGTGCCCAACGTTGCCAACCTGCCGACCGCCACCTCCGCCGGCCTGGCCTGCCACCGCCAGCCCTCCCTCTATGGCCGGCAGCGAGCAGCAACCCCCCAGCAACCCGAAACCCCTAACCCGAACCCTAATCTCGCCTGAGTGTCACCAAAGTTGAAGAATAAGGTGGAGATGAGGCGAAGAAAAAATCATGTCAGGAGGAGCTCCAAATCACCCAGGTAACATATAACTTTCCCTTTCTTTTTTGACTGCGTTCAGTTGTTCTATTTTTTGTAAGATGTGCATAGCGCATTTTTCATTAAGAGAAGCAGAGTGTTACACAACGCAACTTTAGGAGAACCCCTATAGTGGAAAGTTACAAAATTCTTTACCAAACCAAGAAAGATAACACAGATGACAACATGAAATAAGAGAAAATCACCACCCCACTAACACATTAGAAACAACTTAAGATGACATGTGCATACAAAGGAGAAAGACATCACAAATACATGCACATCATCGCTTGCTGAACAACCCGGAGGCAGCGGATACAGAGTGAAGAGATCCTGCAAGACGACACCCTCAAGAAGGAAGCAATGACAACGCCACCATCGTCCTCCCGCCCACAGAGGAGTAGGCCAAGTCTTCACCTAGCAAACCAAGAAGATTCAGGCTGCAACAATACCCAGCAGGGAAAGCTATGAAAGGAAGCGCAACCGTTGGCGAACTAGCAAACGCTAGGCAAAGCTTTCGCCATAGGCCTCAAAAATCAAATCACACACCACTGACCACCAACACTAGAGTGAGAATCAAAGCGATGGAATTTGCAACGGGAATTCCTGACGATGACAACGAGAAACAACTGTAGGCACCATCGAGAAGAGACAAGAAGATAGACCCAAGATGAACCAGCTGATGGGCGAGCATGAAGACCGAAACCAGACACAGACTCGCCGAAGGGGCTCACACAAGAAGTTACCTTGGGGGTCTACCGAGCAGAGGAGGGTGGAGCGAAAGAGATTGGAGGTGGGAGGAGACACATCGCAGTGGTGCGAAAGAGAGCGGTCTGCCAAGGAGCACTCCGAGTAGCACGTTTGTGGTAGGTCCACCGAGCGGAGTTGAAGCCACCATGGTCTGCCAGCACGTTAGATGGGAAGGGAGGGTAGACATCGTTATCCACAATAGCACTAAACATCGATAGGAGGAAGGAGGACACCGAACAACACATGAAAGGGAAGGGCAACGCCGCGAGAGGTGGTGGTTGGGGGGGGGCGATGTAGCTCTGAGTAGCTCGCATAGAGAACCGCCCCACCCGCACTGCGCTAGAGAGCAAAGCAAAGGCGCATCAGGACCTGCAGCACCACTCACCGGAGGGTGGTAGGGGCTGGACGGAGCCGCGGCCCATCGATGTGTAGGAGAAGGTTGCGTTGACAGTGCTATGCGTAGGGCGGAGACGACCACTGGTAATGTGCCCACCGTGGAGGCAGGGGAGGCAGTGACACTATAAAGATGCCGACAGCAGCCCCGATCCCACAACCCTAGACGTTGAAATACGTTTGAGAAAACCAAGTTGAGATGTGCCATGGTTTATATATGATGAGTGATTGATCAGATGATTTGAGGCTTTGTGTCTGTGTGTGCGTAGTGTTGTGATGTCTTTTTTACATGTTTTACTGTTATGTTAATGTGGTGTGTTGTTAGTGCACTCGGGTTGAGTGGTTGACAACTTTGAGTGGACCGACTCTTGGCATAGTATTGCAGGTGTTGGTTGTGGCTTTGTTCATTTGTGCATGTGAAGAACAGATGCGAAAGGTCTTAACCTTGCGGGGTCTCTGAGGAGTGGAGAGACAAGTATTCTTAGTTTGAGGGACCCAGTGGCTGACTAGATCCAGTGCGGGCTGCATGGTGGCAAGAAGAGTAAGAAGAAGTCGTGTACAAGGGTCTGGTGCAGGGTAGCAGCTAACGACCGAAGCTTGCATGTGGGGTTCTCAGTGATTTTGCCACAAAACCATCGGGTTCCTCGGTTGCTCCACAAAGCCGAGCTCGATGGTTTATTGGTTTGGCCTAAAAACCAACATGGAGTCAGTCTAGGGTAGTGGCTAACAACCGTAGTCTGCATGCGAGGTTTGTTGGTTTACTCCACAAAACCAAACACCTTGTCGGGACGACTATGACGACCAAGTCAAGACGAGCGTGGTGTGGAGGCTGCACCAAGTCTGCGGGGTTTTCCAGTGTGTTCATCCATAAAACTGTTGAGGTTCCTTGGTTGCGCCTGAAAGCCAAGTCCGGAGGCTCGGCGTGACATAAATGATATCGAAGTGCGTCAGGAAGCTTCAAAGTGGGCGACACGCGACATGATCGAGGTGCTTGCGTCGGGAGGATGCGAAGGCCCGATGCATGTGCGGCCGTCCGATGGAGAACTTCATGTGTTGACCAAAATGCTCCTGTGAGGATTTGTGTTGTAACCCCTAGTATTGGGGCACTTCAATCATTTTCTGGAAGGCCTATATATAGGAGGAGTGGAATTCCAGCCAACTCTTTGGCTAGTGGTGGGAGTGCTCTTTCATTTTGGGATGCTCCTTGGAGAGGAAGTGAGAGGACACTGTGTGGCTCTTTGTTTGAGATTTTTGCCATCCAAGATTTGTGATTCTTGAGAGTGTCTTATAATCAACATGGCATGAATATTCAGAGTGAATTCGTCCATCAAATCTTGTGCCAATTCCTCGAGTAAATTTTATTTCCTTCTAAATTCCCGAGTTGGTTTTTGTGCTATTTTCTGAGCTTTTCGGTTTGATTCATGTTCCTCGATTTTAGGCTGTTTTCTCTTGGGTTTCTTTCAAGAGATCATGGATGAGTGCCTTGTGCCTCTTTAAGTATGATGTTGACTCAAACGCCGGGAATCGGTCTCGATTTGGTGAGGATTGGATGAACTCGTGTTCATGGCTCCAGTGGCTTGGATTTGCAATTCCACGAGTTTGAGTTGTTTTGAGGCCATAAGATTTTGGGCATAGCGTCTCCTAGATCAGACACTTCTTATCTAACCCAAATTTGGGCTCAATCCATCCAACTGTTTGAGGGATTTGTCGATCGGAAGGTGTTTTCACGGGCGATTCAGTTTTTGCTCCTGCATGAAGGACAAAGCGTCTGTGGTCCTAGGACGGACTGTCTGTGCCTGTGGTGTCCGTCCTGTGTTCTTCACAAGTTCTTGAGTCGTTTCATTTGATCCATGCCAGTCTCGTTTTTGTTCTGGAGGAGGTTTGACGGACGGTCCGTGTGTGAGGGTCGGACAGTCCGTGGAGGACGGGTAGTCCATGGTGAACCCACGGACGGTCCATATTGGACGGTTGGCTGCTGGATGTCCCTAAGCTAAATATAGAAAGTCTGTAGCCTAAGGTCGGACGGTCCACCCAAGCCCGACGGACTGTCTGTGGGTCACTAGCGGACAGTCCGTCCTGGCTCGACAGTTTTGCCTAATTTTAGCCAACGGTTCTTTGGATGCCTTGGGCTATTTATACCCCATCCACTCACCTATTTGAGGTGGGTGGATAGTAGAAGTGCAGAGGACTGCAAGACACTTAGAAAATCATATCCAAGTCATGCAAGTGCTAAATTGCTCATCCATAGACTTGCACATACTTTGTGTGTGTGCTTAGTGCTAGGCTTAGCTTAGAGCTGAGTGAGTGAAAGGTGTGCCTAGCTTGTGAGGTGTTTTTGTAGTAAATCAAGTTGTACAAGGTGCGTCGGAAGCCTTGGGCCGAGTGGCTCACCGACATAGTCTTCGACCCCCCGGCTTGGTATGTAGTGGTGATGATACTTTACGTGGAAGACGTGGACACTCACTTCCTTGGTGGAGAAGCTCCTTAGTGGAGTTGTATGTTAAGTTTCACACTGGATCAACCTTAAATTGCACATCTAGATAGAAATGATCTGATTTACTTTATGCAAAGTAGTGGAAGCTATATGTTAAGTTTTTAAATGTTAAGTTTTAAGTTGTTTAATTCACACCCTCTCCGGTATCCGATTATATACACTGCGGTATCGAGTACACCTCGATAGAAAGGGAAAATAGCGCAGTGTCGTGAACGAAAACTCAAATCATCACGCAACAGACTGGGAAAGGAATAAGTGACATGAAAGTTACAGAAGCCAGCATAAGGAGACGAGGAAAATATAAAATCTGACCTGGGTGCGCCTTGTCCACTCTTTTAATTAGTTTCCTTCGAGTGATAGGGATTGGCAACCTACCTTGTGTTAATAAGCACGTCAAGGTAGCGTAATCAGGCAAACAAGCAGAATCCAAGGCCATGTCTACTCCACTGCGGTTGCTGCTGCCTCTCCTGCTTCTCGTGCTTCCCCTTCCCCTCCGGGGGCCAGCCAGCAGCCAAAGAAGTCCGGCTTCAGCGGCGATCTGGAGGCGCGCCTCACCGAGGAGTACAAGCCATCGGCGCCACGCTGCGGCACAATGAAGGGAAAGGGATGGTTCGGGCTATGGAAGAACGCCTCTGACCTGACGGCCCACGACTACGTTGATTGCTTCCTGGAGCAGATGCGTCTCGTCTACGACCCTGCGATCAACGACTACCGGAACCTGCCCGGTGTCGAGACGCGCGTCCCCAACTTCGGCTCCGCGAGAGGATTCCACGCGAAGGATCCCCTTAACCCGTACGTAATCCTGCCAAACTCATGGTCTAATATATGTATGTGTCGTGATACACTCAGCTCATGAGTCTGCACTCGTTTTTTTTACGGTAATGCTTTGGCCCGGTCGTACGGACGCGGAGTAAAATATCGGACGCGGGTCCCCTCCCACAGCTCCATTTTCTAGTGGCCACCGATCGTCTCTCACACCTACCTCCCTCTCTCTCTGTGCAGCCCTCTCCACCACACGAGCAAACCTCACACACCTCGCAGCCACCGCCGCGGGGGATCTACCTGCGCCGGCCACCTCTGCGCAAACCAAGCACAGATCTGTGATCCCCGCTGCTCCACCTTCCCATCCCCTCCGGTTTCACCTCCTCCCGTGGTGTGTGCGCGGAGATCGGGCAACCGCCACTGACGCCGGTCATCGTGGTTGGCGCGCTCCGACGACCGCTCCCCCGCCGCCATGATGGTGATCCGTGAGCTCCTCGACGACGAGGACCCCCTCTCCCTGTGGCTCGCCTCCCTTCGTCTCTCATGTCGGTGTGCTCCCGCGACGCTCACCGTCGACGTATCTGGTGCGAGACACCGCCCATCCATGGCCGGTGGCACGGCCTCGCCACTCACCATGGCCAAGGGCGAGCTCCCCAACGGCTAGGGGAGGACCTCGCCGACAACCGCAGCCCCCTCCCGGCAGCCGTGCCTCCGATTCGTGTTGTAGCAGCCAAGTCGCTCACCCCTTTGTCGTGTTTTTCGATGTTGCATGAGACGTTTTGAGATGTTCCATCCGGTGTCATTCGATGTTGCACAAATTGATTGAGGTCTTTCATCTAGTGATGTTTGATGTTGCATGAAGTGATTTGAGAGGTTGCAGTCATGGTTTTTGGTCCGATGAGTTGTAATTCCAACTAGTTCATGGTTTGATGTTGCAATGGGTAACTTGAGATGTTGAGGTTATTGTGTCCCAATGTTGCAAACATTTTCTTGTTGATGTTGCAAACAATTTTTTTTATGTTGCACAAGGTGCTTTTTGGATGTTTCATTAACAAATTTCAGAGTTACAGTTCTTTTGACTAACATGGGATTTTTAGTTGGCATGTTGCATGAAACATCTCCATTTGTTGCGATGCTAATGTTTTCTGTAGGATTGGACACCTACGACGCGTGCTTGTCTTTTTATGTTGCAAAAGTTAAAATGTGATGTTGCACCTTCTCTTTCTAAGTGTTGCAACCGGTGTTGCTGGGAAGCAGGGCCTAGAACGGGCGCGGAGGTGAGCGGCTCGCCGGTGTCAGTCTCGAGGACGGAGAGGAGCAGCTCGCCGGCGGCGGACTTGGGGATGGAGGGGGCAGTTTTGTCGGTGCGGACTCCGGTGTTTGCATTTTGTTGCAGTAGCGAGGCGAGCCTTACCGGTGGCCGCTCCCTGCGGCCAGAGACGGGCGCGACCAGGGGCTCATGTGGTGGTGAGGGGGCGGAGTTCCCCATGGCCAAGGACCTCGTCGCTCGTCGGCGGCCGAATGAGCTCTGAGTGGCGTCCACGGAAGAGAGAACACGGTGTTCAAGTATGTTGCAAGTGCATGTTTGGGGTGTTCCTGAGGTTTCGAGAAAATGTTGCAAGTGTTTCATATTTATGTTGCAAAAGTGGATCTTGATGTTGCAAAAATTGATATCGATGCTGCAATGTTGCAAAGTAGATCTCGATGTTGCGGACGTTGTTTTCAAATGTTGTGTATGTTGTTTTTTAATGTTGCGAAATTTTTTGTCTATGTTGCGACGGGATGCCTTGATGTTGCGACGGGATGGCTTAATGATGCGACGGGATTGGGACTTTTTCTCAAGTGCTACAGTGTTTGATCTGACGTCTACAGTACCTCGATCTGACGGTTGCGCATGCGTCCGATTTTTTCCTCTCCTCCGGACGTCCGGGCGCTAGCAATCCCCTTTTTTTTAAATTAGTCAGGAGACATATCCTGACCGCACACCACTGGTGAGCCTGCTCGAGCGGTCTGGAAACGCGCCTTCACACCCCGCCTGCCACCAAACACACACCACCCCCACCCCCACCGCCACACCCACACGGGAAACCTGGGTTTGCCGTGAGCCCGATTCTCACGGCAAAGCCCGGTTAACTCTCGGCAAACCGTTTGCCATGAGTTGCCCTCGGCAAAGTACTCACGACCAACACGTTCACGACAAATACCTCTTTGCCGTGAGTCGAAGTTCAAGCTCATAACAAAGGTGTGTCGTGAGTACATATGGCTCTCAACAAATAGTTTTGAAAACAAATAAAAAGCAAATGCACAGAGCACCTCGGCCCCACACACTGGCCGTTGCGACCCACCGCACCACCGCTGCCACCTCCCTGCAGCGACCGAGCCGCCACCACCACCTCCACGCTCCTTGGGAGGAGGCCGCACCATGGATGGAGGTCGTCGTGCAAGGAGGAAGCCGACAAGGAGGAGAGCAGGTCGTGTGCCTGCCGCGCTAGAGTAGAGGAGGCAGTGGCCACCGCACCCAGTGAAGAAGGTCGTCGTCGTCATGGTAGATCACACTGCCGCCATCCTCGAGATGCACGGTAGCCATCCTTGTAGATCCCAAGGAGAGGAGGTCGTGGCTGCCGCTAGGGGAGGAGAGGTCGTGGTCGCCTTCGCTGCTGCCGAGCCATGCCGGATCTGGAGGAGCCGCAGAGGAAAAAATCGACCCATGCCAGGGGAAGAAGAGCTCGAGGCCGCACCTGATGGAGCTCGTGGCCGCCGTGGTGGTGGAGGCCGCTGCCAGAGCACGCGCACAGACGGCCGCCACCACTCCTCACCATGAGGTGAGGGGCGAGCGGAGGGGAGAGGAGTGGGACGGCGCGATTGCGGTAGAGGGCGGGTGGTGACATGGAGCCGTTGTGGGAGAGAGAGGAGAGGATGTGGCGACATGCATGGAGAAGGCCGGCGGCGGCGGCTCCGAGGGAGGGATGAGTTATGGAGGGGGGGGGGTTATATAGTCTAAGGTTTGGGGGGTGGGGACGATGGTGGTTATTGGGCTAACTGGCCCAATTAGGCTTTGCCGTGAGTGTGAGTTTCGACCACGTGAAAATATTTTTTCAAAATATTTATATCAAATGCATTTAATTAGTTACATATAGAAAATATCGGCAAAAAGTAGCAAATTTTAATATGAAGTAGAACATGTAGTATGTGGAGAGTCTAAAAAATTTTTGAACTCAAATTCCAATTCGAATGTCTCATTTCCTACAAATCTAACCGCATCCTTCTTAAGTTTATGAAATTTCTTTAGAGATGTTTCGATTTTTAAGCAATGTAGATGACAAAATGTTT
Organism: Cenchrus americanus; assembly: GCA_947561735.1. Lineage (NCBI taxonomy): Eukaryota > Viridiplantae > Streptophyta > Magnoliopsida > Poales > Poaceae > Cenchrus > Cenchrus americanus. The sequence goes on from OX387245.1 coordinate 184,093,805, forward strand.
GAAATACAGTAAATTTTCATCACAACCTCTGTGTATGATATGATGAGATATTAACAAAGTTCATGATTTTCAAACTGAATTTGCGTTTTTAGAATTTCAAAATCATTTAGACATGCGTCTTTGATTGTGTTTCCTGGACAAGGTTTTGGAAATTCTTTTCATTTTATGGGTAAGGTCCCAAATTTGGCGAAATAACATGAATATCATTTTTTACTTATTTTCTTCTATTATTTCAATTAGTTGCAGTGAAATTTGACGTGACTCAATAAAATTCCTGAAATGCAATTAATTAGTTAGACATAGCAAACAAATTCAAAATTGTATCAAATTTTAACATGGAGTATCACATGTTATATATGAAAAGTATAAAAAGTTTAGGGTATGAAAGATAACAAATTGAATGAAAAAGCTATGAAGGTGTTTTGAGATGAGAAAAGAGCCTTTTGCCGTTGGTAAAAGTACTCATGGCAAAATTGAGATTTGCCGTGAGCCTGGAATCCGGCTCACGACAGAAAGTCTATTTGTCGTGAGATAGAGGCCGGCTCACAACAAAATGTCCATTTTACCATGAGCCGTCCTCTATCTCACGGCAAATAGCTTTTTTGCCGTGAGCTAAGACTTTGCTGCAAGTTAGCCTCTTAGCCGATTCGTCCTCAGCTCAACTTTTGGCTCACGGCAAAGCCTGGGGCTCACGGGAAAAAACCGGTTTCCGGTAGTGCCCCCCAAGACCTACAGCCCTGACGTGACGCAAGTGTATATGCTAGGCCCTGGGACTCGAATGCTGGTGAGTGGCCTCAACACAGTGAGGGAGTGAGGTTCTACCACAGGATTGTCGGCTAGGCAACGCGGGCAGGAGTGAGGTTCTACCACAGGACTGTCGGCTAGGGAACGTGGGCATGTTTTGTGTTTTGGGAACTTCATCAGGGGACTGGAAAATGGATTGACGATTCAGGACAGGTTCCTAGTCCTGGACATACCTCACGTCGGTCAATGTACGTCGGCAGGACGACCGCTGGCAACACCGCCAAGGGCTCCGAACTCAAACATCACGAGGCTCTCGCCTCTCGCTCGAATCCTAGCACCATGGCCCTTGGCCGTCTGCCATTGCCGGCTCGCCCGTCGCGCTCCGCGCTCCGCGCGCGCTGCGGCCGTGGGGGCGCAAGCCACAAATTGCAATGGCTCAACGAGTAGTGTGGATCACCGACCTCGCCTCGCCCACGGCCTGATCAGCAGGCTCAAACCACCACGGTCTAGTAGTGGTAAACCGCTCTGGTTTGACCGGTAATCGGAAAAAACCAGCCAAATTCAAATTTCAAACCAAAACACATAGTGCAAACTGTTTGGAACGGTTTAGCGAGCGGTTTGACCGATAAGCCGGACCGGTTTGAGCGGCAATCGGTTGTTGAACAAACAAAAATGAATCAGTATAGAATTTTGCGTGTTTTCAATTTTTTTTATTATTAAAAAATTGGAAATTAAAAGAAAATTTTGTAAAAATATTTCAAGATGCATAGAATCTAATGGTGTCAAAATTTTCAAATACCAGTGCATTTAGTATTTTTTACGGGCATTAGGGACGTGTTTGAAGGGGCGGCCCGTGGATTCAGCTACACTCCTGGGAGCCCATATCGGTGTTTGGGTCCACTTCCCCTCCCTCGGCCTCGCCGGCGAGAGCCAAATCTCCCCCCTCCGCCTGGCTCCACTCGTATGCCATTTTCCACCGTGGCTGGGGGGCTTGGCTCCACGTGGCATTGAGCGGGCGATTTTGGGGTGATTCGCGCCGGCGGCGGGTGGCCTTGGCAGGCTCGCGAAGGACAGGGGAAGTTCCTCCCGCTATTCTCCACCGCGAAATCCATGACTTTTAAAGCTGACCGTCGTCACCCTCTCTCTTCTTCCCCGCCCGTTCTCCATTTTTGCTTTCCCATGAGACACCAGGGGGTTTCGTGGTGGTGTGTGACAAGCCCTAGTCTGCCACCGGTGGGCTTCCTCTCCGTTCTCCCGCTGCGGATCTGCTCTGTCTCACCGACGTGCCTCACTTCCTCACTGGGACATCGGGCGGTGCGGTTCTTCTTCCTCAGTACCGGCATTGACCTAGGGTTTGCTACCTACCCGATTTGCTTCCTATTCCGCTTGGTCTTCTTTTGTGCTTCACGTGCCTCCTCCGAGCTCCCCAATGTGAAATCAACCCCTAAATCCCCATCCTTCTTATGGATTTCTGTTGTGCCTTGAATGATTTGTTTTGATGTGATGCTTTTACTACTGTTTCGATGTTGTGGGTTTACTTTTCTTTAGATGCGTTGTGTTTACTCTTGTTTCGATGTGGTGCGTTTAGTCTTGTTTCGATGTGGTGTTTTTACTCATTTAAATGTGGTCGATGATGCTATCCTATGCAATGGGAGGCTTGTTGAATCAAGCAGCTGTGCACAAATATTTTGAAGCATGCAGTTCCTTGTTGATGCTTGTCAGGGCTACATTCCCTAGATATTCTTTGAATTACTATGCATGTAGATGGATGTTCCTGACACCCGTGATATGATGGTGAGGCAAGCTACTGGCATGATAATGTCCATGGTGTCTGAGCATGATACAGAGCTAAACCCTCTCCTGTATGCCTTGTTTTGTTGCATCTATGTTAATGTCTTGGTGGATCATGATGGATTTGAACATGCCTATGATGCAAACATATACATGAGGTGGCTACTATTTTCATATGTTAACTGCTTCTTATGACTATCATCAAGCTTTTGTGAGCCATCACTCAGTTGCAACACAAAGTTGTTGCTTCAGATGATGGCACTGAATGATGTTGTCAACATGAGTTCCATGACAACCATGAGTTCTGAATTGCTTCTTCTTGAATCTTTTGTTCTTGCTTCTTTGTTCTGTTTCTAGCAACCACTACAAGGTTTTGTATCAAAATCAATGCCGAAAAAGTGTTGCAATAGGCCGAAAAATGGTAGTAATAGTACTTGCTACCATATTATTTTGGTTAAAAGTCGTTGCACTTGTAACCGTAGCAATAGCTTAATGCAACATTTTACGTTTTAGTAGCGATACAGTACCCATCTATTGCAACAATTTTGACTCTTTTGCAACACTTGGTGAGCGTTGTAACATAGGCCATTGCAACCACTATGGGTGTTGCAATGGTACCAATCGCAATGAACGAGACGTTGCTAGTGACACGTATTGCGACACGTTAGTTGTGTAGCAACACAATGCAGTGGCAACAGAACATAGGTGTTGCAATAGACTTTTTTGCTACGCGTAGAAATCATTGCAATAAAGTGTCTCTATTACCACATCAACTAAATGGTTGCTATAGTTGGCTTAGGATATTGCAACGTTTTGGGAGGTCCGTTGCTACAGATAGGTCCTCTATTGCCACGTTTCCGAATGGTTGCTATAGGAGACATATGCTATTGCCACAGTACTTAGGTTGGTTGCTACAGTTAGGTCATCTATTGCCATGATACTGAATGGTTGCTATAGATAGGTTCTCTATTGCCACCGTCGCCTTTTTGTAGTTGCAAGAGAATGTATATGTTTTGCCACGATAGTTGTACCTATTGCCACATTTAAACGTAGTTGTTATATGTGAGTCTATTGGAACGGAATTTTGGTTGATTTCAAACGTATATTGCGACGCCAGATTCATATATATGAATAATTAAATGCGTTGTTTTAATTATTGAATAGAATCACAAATCGAGAAATATGTAATGAATGAGGCATCAACATCCATTAAACCCAAATAAAATTTGTTCATACAGAATGAAACCAAAGACACCGAGTGTCAAGATCATTGAGAACACAAGTACGTAGCTTAACACATAATAATGCGGACACCACACACAATTGTTTGAACTTATTGTACTGAAAAGACTAATGTTGTAGAAGCGAAGGTTCCATTGATGGCCATCTTCCCAACATTCGCATGCTCCTTCTAAGCTCAAGATTCCTCCTGAAAAAATCATTGACATGCATTAGTCAAACAAAAGTTGTATAAATAAAATTCATTGACATTCGAAAGGCAAATATGAACCTTCTCGAAAAGGAGTACATGTTCCTTGTCAATGCAAAGAGAGATAAAAGGTTTGACATAGTACCTGTGCATTCTTTTTGGATGCTCTTTTCCTAGCTGCAATCTCCTTCAATTGCTTTGTTGTAGTGTAAACAACACCCGAATTCGCTTCTTTGTTTGGGGTTGCTGAATTACTTCTAGTTGTGCGCCCTCTAGGACGTTCTTCACCTGCAAGAGGAGTGGGTTGCTGTTCTGGCAGGCTGACATCTTGTTTAACCTGAAAAAAATGGTTGGTGGTTAAAATTACACCCTTTGACAAGAATATGACATGTATGTTACAATTAAACATCCTTTAATTATCATGCAGCTACCTGCTCATTATGCATCATGTGTTCTCCCTCTGTAGTTACATTTTGTGACCCCTCAATTGTTGCATCAGCAGCAACAATTGCAGGTGGTTCCACAACCGTTGCAGCAGTAGCCTGCATTTTGAATTGGGTTGAAGATCATGATTTTTAGTAAATGGACTATGAAGAAATAGATGTTAATATTACCGGTTGTAGTGAAGCTTGTTTTTGGGCTGCTTGCAACAACAACTTAGCTTGCCTAACTGCTTCTCTATCGGCCTCCCTTTCCTTGTTGACCTGTTCAAGCTGACGCTTATGTTCTTGCCTCTCTGCTTCCCTCTCCTCATTCTGAGCGTCTAGTCTATCTTGCAGTTGTCTAAACGATTCAATGAGGGCCTCCTCCTGTTGTACCCTGGGCTGGTAGTCCTCGGACAGTAGCTCCTTTCTAGTTGGGTACCTTGCAAGGTAACCATTAGCATGCATCTTGTTTGATTTGCATTTCCTTGTTTCCTTGTAGGTTGATTGGAAAATCTGGTTCTGCTCCAAGTCTGAGACGACATTTGCGTCAGGCCTTGACTCCAGCTCCATAATCTTCCTGTTTGTATTTTCCTAACAAAGTACATACATTTAGTTAATTATATATGTAATTCTAAGTTTGGACAGTTGCATCACTTAATAAGGGTTGTAAAAAAATTTAATACTCACATTTTATTGGTGGGTGATCATAAAAAGCTCTATATCATTTGGCTCTTCACCGGTTAGTTGGTCCCTCTAATTAGGCAAGAATGTAAACAAATTAATCATTTTCCATAATCTAGGGTACTATACAAGCTTATGTAAAGTGTAAAGATTAGGAAGACATTAACCAGGAAATAAAAAACAAATCGTAACAGAAATATTTATTGCTATTGAATAACTAAAGGAATCCAATGTTTAAATTTTTTTAACACTTAGCATCCAACTTTCTGTTTACAAGAATGGAAAATAAATTATGCTATCTAGGCAGTGGGCATTGTTATTCGGGGGCACAATTAAAAACCATAAAATTTGCAAGAAGGAAAAACTTGTGACATAATTTGTTACCTTCTCATAGCTCACTTGAGAAAAACCCTTTGATCCGGTATTATGGTGCATCTTTCGATTCTGCCGATTTTGAGAATTCTTATTGCTAATTCTCTGCACACAAGCAGCAACGATTTTAGTTTTATAAAATCAGTAGTTCACTATACATAAACCTTGATAGTGCCAAAACCTGGAATTACAAAATCAGCAGTGCACTGTATATAAACCTTGATAGTGTCAAAACCTTTATAAAATCAGCAGTGCACCATTTTAAAAAATGGCAACAAACCTGGAATTCTTCGGTACCAAAATACAACACTAGATAGTTCCACTCAACAATGTCTAATTCTTCTGGCCTATGTCTCATTCTCTCTTCATAGGTGGTGTACGCCTTGTAGGTAGCACTCAATGTAGAACGCCATCCCTTGTAGCGGTCATTAACCACAGTCCAAATCTTGATTCTGTTTGCCTCATTATCCTCAAGGTCCCACTTAGCCTGCTCAAATTAAATCCAAGATAAATTACTTCTTATACAATTTTTTTATTGCAATTTTGACAACCACGCACATGGATGACATAAGCTTACCAGCACATCATTTGCTATTGCAATTCTGACGTCCACATGGATATCTCTCCATGTTCTTACTCCAATGAGAGGTGCTCTTTTCCGTGTGAACAGTGTTATTTCATCAATAAATGTTCGTTTGTTTGCACCTACAGGTCCTCCAAGCCTGGAGAACTGGATGCTAAGCTTCTGAGATGCCTCCCTGCTTCTCTTCTTTGTTGTTGTCCATCCCTTCAAGTTACCTCTTGGATTTCTCTTTTCGGAGTCTTTTCCATGAAAAACAAATATATTCAAAGCAAAAGAATTAATTAAGAAAGTGTTTACATAGTACAAATTTAATTGAACCTTGCAATAAACTGAAAATATTCAATACTTACTACTAGTTCTCTCTCCCAGTGGAATGAAGTGCCGAGCATGGGATGGTCTGCTTACTAGTGGTGTGGGGTTGCTATATTGACTAGAATGTTCAACTTGTGTATGCTGATTACTGTCGACATATGCCACTGCAGAAAATATTGTTCACTTGTGTCAGATATAATATGATTGTGAATGAATTAATAATAGACACTTAGGGACAGATGTTATATTACTAATATCATCTAGTAGTCGTTCCACCCTTAACCATTCTTTGTAAGTTTTGGTGGTGTCATCCCTCTCGATATCTTTCAAATCTGGGTCAATAAAGCAAATATTAGTACAAAGGCTTCTGGAATATTGTTGACGGTCGATTTTGGTACACCTAGCTATAAGTTTACCGTCAACATTTGCACATATTTGATATTCTAACCAATGGTACTAACCCCCCGGAGGTATCAAGTTCACTCTCGCATGTCAATTTTGGAGTTTGTTGTTTATGTAGGAAACTAGAGCTTAAAGGGAGACATTCGGGATAAGTTCATCAAGCACTTCAAGAGACGATCATGAAGCCCGACACAAGTCAAGACACATCATGAACATGACTCCAAAGGGTCCAGGGACCGAAGCATGAAGCCGTGAAACTCCAGGGACCTGGACGAGAAGATGCCGAAGCTTGCGCGACAAGGAGCTCGTCCAAACCGTGGAGAAGACGACGTCAAGGGCCCACATGCATAAGGGAGCAAGTCAACAATTGACCGAGAAGCATCGGGGAGCGAGACGGGGCCGAACCGGGCCAAAATGGGCTCGGGGCCGGCCGGCCCAGCCGGCCGGCCCAACCCGATCCGAGCCCGTTCGCGCCCCCCTTTTGCCCTAGGTGGTTGTCTATTTATTGCCTCTACCTCCGCTGGCCGCCACATCCATCCATTCATCAGAGAGCCGCCGAGACGAAGGAGAAGCACCGGGAGGAAGCCGACGGCCGCCGCGAGACCTCGAGTTGCCAAGGAGATGGCTTAGGCCATGCCCTAGCCGCCATGGCTGGCCCTGCGTGGTGAAGCCATGGTGGAGTTCCGGAGCCGCGACTTGAATTCGTCAAGTCGTTTGTACCTTCAACATTCGGTGATGTAATCATATCTTGTTATACTTTGATCTACTACGAGTTATGCTTATTCATATGTGAAGCTACCATATGCGATTAGTAGGACTAGATCGAATCATGGTGATTAGTCTTCTCTTGCGGACACACCGTAGTAGTGCACGGACCAAGGTTGTTGCTCGGTGATGATTATCCTCGCGTAGTGACATTACGAGAGGGGAGAAAGCGGCGAGTGAACGTGCATCAGACCACTCCATATCAGGTTACTCCATATCGAGTGTAATCCTTATCATAGTATAGGTTTAGATTGGTTTATCACATTGGCCGGAACGGCAACAAGAAGACGATAGGCTAGGTTAACCTTTGGTTTGCTTACCTTTATGGCTAGGTGGATGTGATCCATACATCCCTTCGTGTTTGTATGTTATATTTATGCAATCAACACTTCACATAGGGTTAGACCGGTAGGTTAGATACAAAACCTTGGTGGTTTGCTTCCGATCCTTGGATTGACAAATCTAGGGAGAACCCTCCTTGGTGAAAAAGGCACCAAGTCACCCGTAGGCTTGCGGTGAACTTGAGCACGGTTTTACACTGTCAACAAGCCCCTTTTTCTGGCGCTGTTGCCGGGGATCGGCAACTCGAACCCTAGGGCGATCTATCTTTCTTTTAACTAACCCTAATTTTTATCATTGCAGATACACTTGCTTTCTTTTTTGTGTCCTTGAAAGTAGGTGGAAAACTAGACACAAAGCGATCGAGAAAAGTTCTCGACATTCGGACTTCAACAAGTCCAACCTTGCTCAATCAAGTTTATGGCTACACATGTTTTGCTCTTTAGTGGTAGGTGCTAACCTTGGTTAGTGGATCAACATCCGCTATTGAGCCCCCACCCAAAGCAAACAAAGATGAACAAGGTATGCCCACATGTGTCAATTAAGGTTTTAGACTAATGTCTTTTGGAGGATTGTTTGTCCAAGCTATAGGTTTCGGAAACGACCATGTCAAGCACGATGGAGAAGGATTCCATTACCATCATGCTCATGCAGCGATGGTTATGATTTTTGGAAGCCAAAGGATGCGTGACATGGTGCCCTAAAAGACTTCAAGATGAAGACCACATGTACATCTCCGGATCGATGGACGAAAGGATGACGATATCATCACGATACTTGCATGAGCCTCAGCAGAAAACAATTAGATATATTTGGATTTTCAGAAGCTGCATGAATTCTACGCTCCAACGAATCAAGCGGCATGGCAATCGGAGGTCCCTACAAGCGGATATGGCCAAATCACCGATGGTTGCACATGCTGAAATTCTGGACAGCAAGCAGTGCTGAAGTGAAACAGCCATAGCTCCCTCATTCGGACTCCGATTAAGGCGAATGAGTACCCGTTGGAAAGGTAATTTCATAAATTTTTCAATATAACTATATTTTGGTATATGTTCTGTTCTGGATGCAGGGGTAAATCCACGAAGAAGAGGCAGAAACAAGGCGATGACAACAAGATAGAGGAGATGGACTCAATGATAATAAATAGAAGATGGGGCAACGTTTCCACAACACGTACATGATGAAATTCAGAAGCTAAGGACTAAAATAAACCCTCCGGAGCAGGGATGAATGAAGACACAAGAGGCACCACTCAACACATGATGACGTTGGAAGCTAACCATGACAGATTTCCTAAAGGCAACATCAAGCTGCATGACTACTTTGGATTCTGGCAAAAGTGACCATGGCTCTGCGACAATAAAAAGGTACGTGAGAAAGTCGAGCTCTATGACTTTAAATGAAGCTCTTTGCGGGAGGCAACCCAATCTTTTTATATATCTATATAAACTATGACAAGTCTACATTGTGTGCTTTATTTTAAAACTTCAAGTAACATCGTACCATTGCTCTAATAAATGTCACAACCACATGTTGTATGCTTTATATATATATATATATATATATATATATATATATATATATATATATATATATATATATATATATATATAGACACACACACACACACATTGAGTGAGTACTTTGCTACTTGAAATTTTGGAAACTTGTAAACCTTTTTTTTGTGTGCTTATTAGTGTTTAGAGTCTTTTTATTTGTATCTTTAGAGAGAAATATGAAGCATGATCCGTTTTTGATTCTAAACTTGTGGCTAGTTAACTTAGGTTAACTTTTGCTTTTGGTTTAGATCACCACCATATCATGTCATATCATTTTGTTCATTCATAATCATGTTTGGCTTCATTCCACTTTGTTCTCCACCTTTGCATTATGTTGCATGTTGCATCTCATCTTTTATAACCCTTAAAAAATCTCATCTTTACCTAAACCTTCCTATCAAACCACACCTAGAACCTAGGCCAACAAAGGGAGGGATCGACTTATGTCAAGTCGACAAAGTATATCTCTATCCCTTCCTAATTAAAGTTTTGACTAGCCTCATCCTAAACCCTTAGCAAAAACCTCGCATACCTTTAGTAATCCTAAAACCATAGGTTTGTTTTTCATCCGAAAATCTAACCCTTGCTTTCCTTTTTTTTCAAAACCACCTTAGATAGAATTTTTTCACCCGACTTATCTTTTCCAAATTCTTGTCTTAAGCCAAAAATATAGGATACCCATAAGCCTTACCTTAAAACCTTGTTAGCACATTTGATTAGGTCTTTTGATAAAAGGTGTTGACAAAACTCTACCTCTCATAAAGTGACTTGCTTGTCATTATTGAAGAACGACATCGAAAGCCTTTTCAAACATTGCTGCCCTTTTTACTAACTCCTTTGCATTTGCATTTTGCATGAACCCCCTTTGTTCTATCATGCATAGGTTAGCTTGGCTTCTTCGCGAAACTTTTTGATGAATGCTTCATTTCCATAATGGTGCTTCGCGCGCAAGGCATTTTCTTTTGTAATCTTATGTAAACATGGTGTTTAGACTTGATTACGGACAATCATCATTTGAGTTTTTTTAGCCTTGTTAATTTATATTGCATTGGTTGGTTTATAAACTTCACAATGCGCCCTACCTTTCTTACACTATTAAGAATTGTTAATCTTGGGATAAACATGGTGTTTTGACCTTGGTTGATAAATTTTTATGCCGGTGGAGAAGTTTGGCAACCACTTTGTAAGCATGGAGCTTAGAATTTGGTGTAAACATTGTTTTGTTTATATCCCTTCCTTTCATTTGCATTTTCACCTACACGCACGTACACTCATTAGGTTCTTACTTTTCTCTTTACTAGGTGAGCTATGCCACAAGCTAAGATCTTAGGGATGCATTTGGTTTGTTGGCAATTCTTTCTACTCCCGACCATCACCCCGGGGGTAGAATGTGGATTATATTTGTTTTGTAGGCATGGAGAAGTGTTCCCATGAGTTCTTGACCAATTGCAATCAAGATCATTAGTCATCTACAAGGCTTGAGAGGGAAGTTGCTGTTTCCATCAAGATGTGAGCACATGTTCAGAGATGTACAATGGAATAAAATTTTATTTTCAGAATTTCCTTCAAACCTTGTTTCCAACGCATCAAGAATCATCAATTTCGAAGACACGTACAATGAGATATGGCAAAACCATTGAGCACTGCGTAGTCTGAAATCAGCCTTGGATAGATTGCATCGCCGGAGTAAAATTGGCACAACTCTCTTGTTCGGAACCCGTTTCATGCATATGATGGCTCGTTGGAAAGATAATTTCATAAACTTCAACGTGGAGGGGTGTTTCAGTACATTTTCTGTTCTGGAGGAAAAATAAAAACTGTGTAAGATGAGGCAGCGACAAAGGACGACATTGAAGTCGATGATGACGATATGACGAAGGATTGGAACCATGGCTTGATGATGATAAGAAAAAGTTGAGGGACAAATGAGCAACAAAGGCAAGGAAGTGAAGACGATTCTCAAACACATTGCGAATTACAAGCAATTCAAGTTCTTCCACACTTAGCAACACACTAAGCATGGGGGGGGCGGGATTTGAAGGGAGAAAGAGAAAGGCCACATGGAGTACAAAGATCACCTTCAACACAAGCTGCTCATCATTCTTTCTCCATGCTAAGCACAATGCTTAAGCATGGGGGAGGCATCGCTGCACTTCATTATGAGCATCGAAAAGGACGGTACCTCGCCCTTAACTTTATCTTTGTTCATCGCCTTTTAAATGCTTGCACATATATGCTTTCAACCATAGACAACCTTTGTATTTATCTCTCTATCAATAACATGGCTACTAGGAGGACAACCTAGGTTAGTTAGTTTTTACTTTTCAATAAATAAATCACCATCTCTTTTGAGCTTACCACGATGATATTATTTGTATATCTTGATTATGGAAAAATGATGAAAGTTGCCGCCTTGTTTTACTTGCATGATGTTTTATATAACATGACTATTTGCTCTCTATTAAATAGAACTTAAATTGATTAAATACCGGATCTTTCATTTGTGGAGGTTAAATGATTAATCTTTAGACCCACATACTTTTTTATTGTGGCATGTTCTTTAATGATAGTCTATCTTCCATAATGAAGTAGCTGGTTAAAACTTGAACCTTAAATGCTAAATACTTGAGAGAGCAATATGTCTTGTTGTGTATAACAAAGTGCAGGGAAGACATTGAAGGGCAACGCTGATTTCCAAATTAAGCAAAGATCTTGGACTTGCTCGTGGACGAGAAAGGTTTAAGCATGGGGGTATGTTGACGGTCGATTTTGGTACACCTAGATATAAGTTTACCGTCAACATTTGCACATATTTGATATTCTAACCAATGGTACTAACCCCCCGGAGGTATCAAGTTCAATCTCGCATGTCGATTTTGGAGTTTGTTGTTTATGTAGGAAACTAGAGCTTAAAGGGAGACTTTCGGGATAAGTTCATCAAGCACTTCAAGAGACGATCATGAAGCCCGACACAAGTCAAGACACCTCATGAACATGACTCCAAAGGGTCCAGGGACCAAAGCATGAAGCCGTGAAACTCTAGGGACCTGGACAGAAGATGTTGAAGCTTGTGCGACAAGGAGCTCTATCCAAACCGTGGAGAAGACGACGTCAAGGGCCCACATGCATAAGGGAGCAAGTCAACAATTGACCGAGAAGCATCGGGGAGCTAGACGGGGCCGAACCGGGCCAAAATGGGCCTGGGCCGGTCCACCAAGCCGGCCGGCCCAGCCTGATCCGAGCCCGGTTCGCGCCCCCCTTTTGCCCTAGGTGGTTGTCTATTTATTGCCTCTGCCTCCACCGGCCGCCACATCCATCCATTCATCAGAGAGCCGCAGAGACGAAGGAGAAGCACCGGGAGGAAGCCAATGGCCGCCGCGAGTCCTCGAGTTGCCTAGGAGATGGCTTAGGCCATGCCCTAGCCGCCATGGTTGGCCCTGTGTGGTGAAGCCATGGTGGAGTTCCGGAGCCGCGACTTGAATTCGTCAAGTCGTTTGTACCTTCCACATTCGGTGATGTAATCATATCTTGTTAAACTTTGATCTACTACAGGTTATGCTTATTCATATGTGTAGCTACCATATGCCATTAGTAGGACTAGATCGAATCATGGTGATTAGTCTTGTCTTGCAGACACACCGTAGTAATGCACGGACCAAGGTTGTTGCTCGGTGATGATTATCCTCGCGTAGTGACAGTACGAGAGGGGAGAAAGCGGGAAGTGAACGTGCATCGGACCACTCCATATCGGGTTACTCCATATCGAGTCTAATCCTTATCATAGTATAGGTTTAGATTGGTTTATCACATTGGCTGGAACGGCAACAAGAAGACAATAGGCTAGGTTTACCTTTGGTTTGCTTACCTTTATGGCTAGGTGGATGTGATCCATACATCCCTTCGTGTTTGTATGTTATCTTTATGCAATCAACACTTCACATAGGGTTAGACCGGTAGGTTAGATCGAGAACCTTGGTGGTTTGCTTCCGATCCTTGGATTGACAAATCTAGGGAGAACCCTTCTTGGTGAAAAAGGCACCAAGTCACCCATAGGCTTGCGGTGAACTTGAGCACGATTTTACACCGTCAACAAATATATAGAAAATAATACAACATGACACTTATCAGTGAATCGGTTTTGCCTATGCATGTTGGCGAGCCAGTCCTTGTAAGCATCAATTGGCTCCTCATCTTCATCTAAATTCATTTCCCTAATGGGTCTCCTTCTAGGTACTTTCAAGGGTGTTATGCTAACATGTTCGTCTATTATTTGGTCCTTGGACAGCAATAGTCTGACCTCTTTTTCCGCCTCGTTACATGCTATCATAGCATCTACATGGTCTTCTACTTCGAGTTCTAACAGTGTTGCTGCATTACCACATCTCCTCTTGTAGTACAAATAGTCCCTTACCCTGTACCCCAATTGTAACTTCAACACAATCAAGTTACTCATGGTGAGCTCAGACCTACTGATTCTAACAGTAGAAGATTCTTGCGTCCCCCCCGGCGCCCCCTCGCAAGTGACGTAGAGAGTCCATGTTTCAGCCGTGCTGCCAAATATTAGAATAGTATCAAACTTAAGCACTAGTGATTATATATACAGGTTATACTTAAAAGAAAACCAGTGTACATATAGTATGTGTACAGATAGTTAAAGTAATTAAAACTTAGTACCACTTGTTTTAACTCCCCTAAATCCTAAACCCTGAATTATAGGTAAACTAATAAATATTTTATGTGTATAATTTGAATCAATAGTGTGTATAATTTGAGAACCAATGCTCTCAATGATCATATGATAGAGTGAAATTTCAGAAAACTGCACACACCATGCCATTGTCACTAAATCTTTAGAGTACAACTTTACTAATCAGTACTATAGTAATCAGCTGAAGAACTTAAACAGTGGGTCCTCTCGCTAGAGTAGAAAATTTCACACAACATTACATCTTTGCTACAACCCTAAACCAACATATCATCTTTCGTACAACCCTAAACTTGACACTACTGAAACTCGAGATGATGAATCCAATCCAATAATAGGAAGCATACATATCATTTTTCCCATGGCACACTAAGATGATGAATCCAAAAATAACATCTTCCCTAGAACCCTAAACCCGAGATGATGAATCCATATAGATAGGAAGCCAAGTGTTGTTACCTATCATTGGTCTCATCGATTGGCAGGTGTCGGGCATACACCCCGGGTACTCATTCAAGGAAAGAAGAAAAGTAGAAGACGAACTCCTACTAGAATTCCCCTGTACTCCTACTAGGACTCGCTCTGTGTAATCCTACTATGACTCCTGCCTTGTAACCGACTAGGAACCTGCCCCCTGGACTATATAAAGGAGGGCTGGGTACCTAGGAGGACATCCTCAATCCCTCCGGGGACAACACCAAGCGCAGGGCGCAATACTACCCCAAACAGGACGTAGGGTAGCTACTCCGGCTACCCGAACCTGTATAAATCTTGTGTCTTGTGTCCTCGCGCATACCTTCGAGTTCCAGATCATGGTGATCCCCACCTTCTACCTTGCTGCAGGTACCTCCCATGGAGGTCGAGTGGTTTAAACACCGACAGCTGGTGCCCACTGTGGGGCCATCGTCACGATCATCGAGCGAATCCGAAGGACCACTTTTCAAAATCAATCTACTCAGCGGCAAACAGCGCGTCACGTCTCAAGTTTGTCGCACTACCAACAAAGATCAATTTCCAATTTGGCGAGGTCTACATCCGAGTTGGATCAGTGCACGTGGAATACTAATTGGCTCAAGATCGGTCAACACGCAAATCCGCGTCTCCGTCCCTCATCCGGTCATCCTGCCGAAGTGCTCGGAGTCCGCATCTGAAACGTGCCCATGGGGCGTACTGCAACTTGATGGACAGGAAAGTACGGGATGTTAATCAAGCGGAGGAAGGCGACAACAGCTGGCCAAGTACAAGTCAAAGCACCTGTTAACACCAAAATTTGGTAAGGAGTCTGACATGTGGGTCCGGTTCGAAGAAGAGTCCGTCTGGTGGAAGGAAGGGTGTTTTCAGAGATTTTCGGCAGAAGGATCTGCGGTCGGCTATCTGCTCCGGTTCGGCAAAGGAACAGTAGAGCTGATTTTGCGGGATTGGACGGTGACGTGGCTCAATCAGGGGAAGCGAATGGATGGATAGGCGATCAGGTTTAGTTAGGCAATGAATCCATTCGCAGTTGTAATCAACAGGGTATAAATACGATCCCTGGATGTATGTAACAAACACGATCATTCCTCAATACACACCGGCCTTACGCCAAACCCTAGAGTCCTTGTCGTGTCGTCGAGTTCTTCGAGAGGGCCAATCGATCCGTCGACCTCCGTAAGTACCGGCAACCTTGTATCATGTCTAGTATCATGCGGTGGATTTAGATCCGATGCAAGTAGTCTTGTTACCATGCTTCGTGTCATGCGGTAGATTCAAGCTTGGTTCAAGAGGGTTTCTTGTTAGATCATGAGCCATGCGGTAGGCTAAGATCTGGCTCGAAGCTAGTTATCGGCTCTATTGGATTTTGGCAAGATCCAATAGATTCATTAAGTTACCCCGTATTATCATGAGTTTTACTTTATGTTTTAATTCATGTAATACACTCTTGCCCAATCTAGATGGGTTTGGATCGGCTATATTTCTTTTAAGATCCTTGTACGAGCAGGTTTCGTGTTTTGACGCGTGGATCTTGTGCTCTCCGATAGCCGAAACCGAATCGATCTAGGTTGTTACGTGTTGCGGGTTCAAGCTTGCTTTGTTCGTATAAATCTTGAAAGAACCGGGTATCATGCGGTAGATGCAGGTTTTTGGGTTGCTTTGGAGCTAGTCATCCAGTGGATTAGATTTCCAATTCAGCCTGATAGATTTATTCACGTGGTAATGTTTGTTCCTTCTTCATGGACCCTGAATCGGCTGTTCAGCCGTATTCGGTTATGTTTTCACGAGTAGATCACGTGCATTGTTTATGTTCTAAATGACGTATGCTTTTAGCTTTCCATATTTAGATTGTATCATGCGGTGGATAGATCTATTTGTGGAAAGTGGTATGTTTTTCATGCAAGTCGTATCATGCGGTGGATAGATTTGTTTGTTGTTGTACCCGACGGGTTTGAAAGTACCTAGACATGCGGTAGACTAGTGCTTTGGATCTATGCATGCTTATTTAATACATGATCATGTCCGTGCTTTACCTCATTTTATTTAATGATAAACCTCATGGGGATCGGTCATAACTTCATGCTTGCATCTTTATTTATACAAAGACCGATCGTCGTCATGCTTACGTCATCCATTCGGCAGTATTCCTTTTTCCTCTGTAATGGTCCGGATGGTTGTGATTCTTTGGCATATAGCTCTACATAGCTACATGTCATCTTGCTTGGCTTCTTAGCCGTAAATATGGAAGCTGCGGTACCACCCGACACGTTCCAAGCTTTGGTATCTAAATGCTTTATCTTTTGTTAATTTTCAGGAAAAATTGACTGGCACGTCACTTACTCTCGCGCGTGCGAAGCTAGCTTTGTTCGGTTCTTTGTGTGATTGGCGTTGAGTGCACATTTTACGTCAACACACTTTTTGGCACGCCCAGTGGGACAACAGCCGAATTGGTTCAAGATGCACTGAAGTTTCGGACCTCCCGGATGTCAACATCGAAGAGCTTTCTCCGAAGCGGCATCGGCGGCTCTAGACGCCGTGAACCGGTTTCGGCAAAAGTGTCTCATGTCGTTTAAGAAGAATCAAAGTGGTGTACCGTATTTAAAGAATGACCGCCCGAGTCTTGTTGCCGGAGAGAGCGATGCCACAACCCAACAAGAGAAGGAGGAATGCGCGCGGATGTTCCAAGAGTCGGTAGACGACATGCTCACCAAGCACAACCGGGCTTTCCTCGGGTCGCTCCGGCGGATGATGGTGGCCCTCTTTGGCCGGGCGCGGGGCAAGCGTTCGGGAAGGCGCCCGCCGGGAAGAGCACCGTGGAGCCGGGTGAATCAAGCTCTCGGCCGCCGGCGCGGGAGCCGGTTGCGGCGACCTCCTCCTCAAAGCTCCGGAAGCCAAGCATTCCAACCTCCTCCGCGAGGCGGCGGGGGCGGCCGGTCCGGCCCCGTTGCAAGCTTCAGGAAGTCAACCAATCCTGCCGCCACCACGGAGCGGCACGGGTCGGCCCCGTGCAACGCGGCCGAATCCGTACCGGCTTACGTACGGAGACCTAGCGTTCGGCTCATGCGGGGCCCCACTTGACCCCGGTCGAAGAATAGCTCCGTCGACCAAGCGGCTCCCGAGAAGAATTTGTACGGCGGTGGTTATCATGAAGTGGGAAATTACGGGGCGTTCGACGCCTTCCCTCATCCGGGGTACGCGCGGCTGCGGGCGCGCAAGAAGATGACGCCCTAGCACGCAAGATGGCCGAATTGATGCAGAATCAGTTCGGCCTCAAGCCAAAGATGCGGGGCCCCACCTATAGGCCGCCGTTCCCGCAGTGGTACTATAACGTGCTCCGCCGCCGAGGGTGAAGCCGCCGACCGAATTCACGAAGTTCTGCGGGCGAGGACGAGACAAGCACGGTCGAGCACATCGCCGTTACCTCATGCGGCTTGGGGGAATGCTCGGCCGAGGAGGCGTTCGGGGTTCTCTACTTCCCCGCCTCGGCCGACGGGTCCCGGCTTTTCGGTGGTTCTCGTCCCCGCCGCCGGAATCGGTGGCCGGATGGAAGGATTTGGAGCGTAAATTCCACGCTCATTACTTCGGCAGCGATTCCGAGAAGAAGTTGATTGATCTCGCCACCCCGAAACAAAGGCACGGCGAAACACCGCCGGGAGTTTCTTAGAAGATTCGGGGAAGTCAAAGGCATGTGCTTCTCGGCCGAACTTGCCGGACGATCGGCCGGGGATATGGCCGTCGCCGGGATGTTGCGGCCGTGCGCGAGAAGCTATTTGGGATGGAGTTCGAAAACCTGGGCCAGCTATCACAAAAGTTATCCCTGATGAGCAATCAGGCATATGGCCTCAAGAAGGACCCCAAGTTTGGCAAGCAGCACGACGTCGCTGATATCTACAATCAATTCTTGGACAAGGCTGATTTGTTCGAGGATTCTGACGACGAATTGGAGATAGCTGCAGCAGAGATCATGTGGGGTAAAGAACCCTTGACAATGAATCAGCGTTGGGTCAAGCAGACCAAAGGAACTTACGACTTCGACATCACAAAGGCTGATAAGTTGTTTGAGCTCTTGGTAAAGGAAGGCCGAATTAAGGCGCCGAGGGGGCATTCTATGCTTCGGCCGATGGAGTCAAAGCGAAACGTTACTTGCGGCTTCCATGACAGGGGACTCGCACTCCATCAACGATTGCAGGGTCTTCAGGATGAGGATCCAGAAGGCTATCCAGGAGGGACACCTCAAGTTCGATAACAAGATGAAACTGGATGGCCACCCCTTTCCTCAAAACATGCTCGGCTTTTCTGTCAATGCGATAACAGCCGAGGAGAAGGGGAAGGTCAAGGTCCTGACCTCAGCCAGGTCCAAGCAAGGTGGATCAGTGGACCCGGAGCGCCAGGTGACCCTAGAGCAAGTGCGGGCGACGCCCCCGCGTTCTCAAAAGCCACATCGAGATTGGGGAATCGTCCGGGCCTAAACCCAAGGTGACGTCACGTATTCTCCTCAACAAGTGGCGGCGCCGGGATGGAAAAGGAGCGCTACCGGAGGCGTCGTCACGAGGGAGGAGCAGCGCGGGGGCGAAGAGGAAGCGCGCGAAGGGACCAAGAACGAGTACACGCGCGAACGGGGAGCGCGCCCCACCGGGGGTGCGCCTTCTTCGTGCACCGCCGGGAATGAGGGCCTAAAGCTGCCCACATTGAGGAACTATCCCGAATGCGGCGACGGATATGTTGAGTACGGGCGGGGAAGCGCAATCGCCGATCCGTCCACGAAAGACTTGGAAGGATCCACCCGAATGGGGATCGGCGTCAAAAAATTGAGATCATCGATCACCCCGGGGAAGCGCCAAGCCGATCTCGGGTGGGCTGATCGGGGAAGAGGACGAGGATGTCCACGTGCGGCGAAGGGGCGGTGGTGCCCGCCCGGTCTACGCGGGGAGCCAAAAGAGGCGGGTCCGGCGCTTGAGGAACCGCGAGATGAAACAAGCCGGGATCCGGACGAGGCGAAGTGGCGCCCCAAGGATCGCCGGAAGGATCGAAGCGTTCGGCGCCGCTTGCATGGTATACTTCTGCCGAATGAGTTCATGGCTCCTGCTAACCGGGTTATGCGGGGAGGAAGCTTCCTTTGATGACGAGCGCCCGAGGAGATGATGGCACAGTTGGTGCTCGCCAAGCAGGCCGTCTTCGACAAGCCGGCCAAGAATCGCCATATGAGGCCGCCGTACTTGAGGGGGGTACGTCAATGGCAAGCCATTGACCAAGATGTTCGTCGACGGCGGGGGCGGCGGTCAACGTCATGCCGTACACCACCTTCGGGAAGCTTGGCATGGGCCCGAGCGATCGACGCCTACAAGCATCATCACGAACGACTTCGCGGGAACCCCTCGGACACCAAAGGATGCGCTCACGTGGACTTGATGATCGGGTCCAAGACGCCGGCTCACCACCTTCTTTGTCATCGAGGGCAAGGGAGCTTACGGCCTGCTCGCTTGGGCGGGGACCGGATTCACGCCAAGCTGCTGCGTCCCATCCACCATGCATCGGCGGCTTATCCGGTGGGTGGATGATGAGATCGAGGTCGTCCGGGCGGATGACTCCGTGAGCGTGGCCAACATGGAACCGGCCTTGCGGGAGTACCAAGGCATCGATTGCTTCTCGGGGAAGGAGCGGGGAGAAGGTCTGTTGAACTGTCGGCGGTGACCAACGGCCGATTCAAGCGGTCGGCTCTTATAGTAATTTTTAATGGAGAACCCCGTGGATGGCAACGATGGCAAGTTAGGACGAGGATTCATGTCGGCCGATAAGCCGGAAGAAGTTGACATTGGAAGCGGTGATAAGCCAAGGCCGACGTTCATCGGTGCAAATTTGCAACCGGACTTCGGGGGGAACTTAATTGAGCTTCTCGGAGAATATAAAGATTGCTTCGCACGGGGATTACTCGGAGATGCCCGGATTGGATCGTTCCATCGTCGAGCACCGGTTGCCAATCAAGCACGGTTTCAAACCATATAAGCAACCGCCCCGGAAAATCTACAAGGATGAAGTATTGGCCGATGTGAAGAAGGAGATCGAAAGATTACTTGATGCAAACTTCGTTCGGCCGTGCAGATATGCGGAGTGGATTTCTAACATCGTCCCTGTGTATAAGAAGAATGGAAAAATGAGAGTTTGCATAGACTTCAGGGACCTAAACAGAGCTACTCCCATGGATGGATACCCGATGCCTATTGCCGATTTGTTGATCGACGCCGCTGCTGGACACAAGGTGATTAGTTTCATGGATGGCAACGCGGGATACAATCAGATTTTTATGGCAATAGGGGACATATCAAAAACGGCCTTCAGATGCCCTGGTCATATAGGCCTATTCGAGTGGATAGTCATGACGTTTGGATTGAAAAATGCCGGTGCAACCTATCAGCGGGCCATGAATTACATTTTTCATGAGTTGATCGGCAAAGCGTGGAAATCTACATCGATGACGTGGTGATCAAGTCCTTAAGTCATGACACCCATCTAGAAGATGTGAAGAAGACCTTGGAATGCACCGGAAGCACGGTCTAAAGATGAATCCAAACAAGTGTGCATTTGGGGTATCAGCTGGAGAGTTCTTGGGGTTTTTGGTCCACGAAGGGGGAATCGAGGTTGGCAAGAAGAGCATGAAAGCCATTGATGAAGTCGTTCCTCCAACCAACCTCAAGGAATTGCAATCACTACTCGGCAAGATCAACTTCGTGAGAAGATTCATATCAAATTTATCGCAGAAGGTGTTGCCATTCTCTCCATTGCTGAAGCTAAAGAAGGATCAGAAATTCACATGGGGCGACGAACAACAGAAGGCTTTTGATGAGATCAAGCAATACATGAAGGAGCCACCGGTGCTGGTTCCTCCCCAGCTAAACAAGCCTTTCAAGTTGTACGTGGCGGCCGATACCCAAACTATTGGATCGGCCCTTATTCAAGAATTCGAAGGAAAGGAGCGGGTAGTAGCTTATCTTAGCCGAAAACTACTTGATCCTGAAACCGGGTATTCGGCTATAGAGAAAGCTGTGTCTTTGCGTATACTACTCGTGTACAAAGTTTCGGCACTACTTGTTGAATGCCGAATGCACCGTATACTCGAAGTTTGACGTGATAAAACATATGTTATCTATGCCAATTTTGAATGGTCGGATTGGCAAATGGATTTTAGCTTTATCGAGTTCGAGTTGAAGTTCGAATCGGCAAAAGCCATCAAAGGTCGGTCATTGCCGATTTTATAACCGAACATCGCGACCCATCAATTGATGCGCTTGAAATTACCCCTTGGGCTTTATTTTTCGATGGGTCATCATGTGGCAAAGGTGGAGGAGTAGGGATCCTACTGATTTCGCCCAGAGGTGAGATGTTTGAATTCGCTATTCCTATACAACCCACTTTGTCACAAATAACCAGCCGAGTACGAGGCACTACTTCGAGGGCTTCAATATTTGAGAGAAGGCCGGGGCCGTATCGGTTGAGGTCTATGGGGATTCAGAACTAGTAATCAAGCAATTGAACGGCCAATACGAGTGCGGGAGCGAAGCGGCGAGGAGTTACTACGAAGAGTGCGGGGAAATCTTGAAGAGCTTCCCACCGGTAACCCTGCAAAGCACATTCCTAGAGAGCATAACGAAGAAGCAAACGAGGCTAGCTCGGAGCGCCTGCGGTTACAAGGAGAGTCAAGAAGCATTTCTTTGCGAGAGGTGTGTGCACTAGGGGCGGATCTTGCAGAAGATGATTGGAGGAAAGAGATCGTTGATTACTTGAGAGATCCATCCCGAAAAGTCTCCAGGAAACTCAGGTACAAGGCAATCAAGTTCGTTCTTCTGGATGATAATTTATTCTATAAATCATTAGACGGGGTATTGCTACGGTGCCTGGGTCCAGAAGAAGCCAAGAACATGATGAGCGAGGTGCATGATGGGATATGTGGAGCGCACCAATCGGCCTATCGGATGAAATGGGTTATTAGACAAGCTGGATGCTTTTGGCCGACGATATTAGAGGATTGCTTTGAGTATTACAAGGGATGTCAAGACTGCCAGAGGTTCGGGAATATTCAAAGAGTCCCTGCATCAGCATTGAATCCCATCGTCAAGCCATGGCCATTCAGGGGCTGGGGTATAGACTTGATTGGCCAAATTAATCCGCCGTCTAGCAAGGGGCATAAGTTCGTGCTTTTGGCTACAGATTACTTCACCAAATGGGTCGAGGCGATCCCACTGAAGAAAGTGACGTCAGAAAACATGATCGAGTTCGTCAAGGAACACATAATCTATCGATTTGGGATCCCTCAAACAATTACCAGTGACCAGGGGGCACAATTCGTGTCATTAGAGTTCAGAGATTTTGCCGAAAGCATGGGAATCAAATTGTTTAATTCTTCTCCATATTATGCCCAAGCTAATGGTCAAGCAGAGGCTTCTAACAAGATCATGATCAAGCTGATACAGAAGAAGATCGACCAGAAGCCAAGGAGATGGCATTCGGTACTCGGTGAAGCGGCGTGGGCTTACCGAATGGCCCCCCATGGAGCTACAAAGACTTCTCCTTACGAGTTGGTTTACGGGCATCATGCAATCCCGCCCGGGAAATGCAATCGAGTCAAGGAGAGTAGTGCTTTGCAAAACGAGTTGAGCTCCAAGGATTACGGTGGCCTAATGATGGATGAGTTAGAAGATTTGCATATGATCCGTCTCGGGGCCCCGGAGAACATCGAGAAAAACAAGCTGCGGGTCGCCAAATACTATAACAAGAAAGTAAAGGTAAAGCAATTCGCGAGAAGGCGATCTAGTTTGGAAAGCGCTATTGCCGATTGGAACTAAATACGATGAATTCGGCAAATGGTCCCCTAGCGGGAGGGGCCTTTTCGTGTGGTCGGATGCGTTCTGGTAATGCATACATATTAAAAACTTTGCTAGGGGAAGAATTTTCCGCTGCGATAAATGGAAGATATCGAAGAAGTATTATCCTAGCATTGAGATCGATCGGTGATTACACACATACGGCACAAAATAGCGGCGCTCGAGAACGAGGCCGCCTTCGAACAAAATCCATGAACAAGAAAGAATGGCCGGTGCTGGATGCATTGCCCTTAGCTCAATACTACATTACAAGCGTTTCTTGCGGGATTACATATAGCAGCCCTGATGGTCAGGTCCCCTAAAGGGTGGGAAGCAGAAGGCGTGGAGAAAGAAGCGAAAGTATGATTCAATCTTTTCTTTGCTTCTTCGGTTGCTGCTCCCTCTTCAGTTGTTCCAGGACCACCGTGACGGCGACTTGGAACGCACGAGGATGACCATGATTGGCGGCCTCTACCAAGCTATCCCAGGCCGCCTTCAGGTTGCTGTACCTGTCGGGAGACATACGGAGCAAAAGAATCAAGGTTAGGGGCAAGAAATCCAGATGCAAACATGAAGGAGTCAGAAGCATTTACCCCCTACTAGTGCTTCCAGCGCCATGCGACGCTCGCGCTCGGCTTGGCAACGGACGGACATGTCCACGAGGCCACGCTCCGGGTGCGGACACGGCGGCGCGGCCCCGATGGATGGCCCTCTGCTCGGGCGTGGCATCCTGCGCTTCGGGGAGAGGAATCGGAGGAGATGTACTCAGGAACATCTTCGGTCCCGATGACCTCTTCGGGAAGCAAATCAAGGCTGAAAGGGGCAAAAGGAAAACATGAAGCGCAAGATCAAGCGGGAGAACAAGGAGCAGATCAAGAAAGAACTCACTTCCGAATCGTACGCTTCCTTGATGAGCCGCTCCCCTGAGGTTGTTTACCCTTGTCCATGGCGTTGGGGTTTTTCTTCTAGCAGCAGAGGAAGAGACGAGAAATGATGGAGGAGTGTGCGAGTGGATTTGCAGAGCACCCCACGGGCTATTTTATTGACCAAGGAGGCGCATTGGGAGTGATGATTTGGCCAGTACACACTGTTGGAATACCAAGCAGCAGGGATTTCCACCAGGTGCGAAGGGCTTTCTCTTGAACAGTGTTCACGGATTGCCGAATTGGGATCCTCTGTGGATTTCACGCCAAGGGGCAGTTGTTCTCACGCGTTCGGCTAAAGATAGTTCCCGGATGCGTTCAAAGGAAAATTTGCAGATGCAAAATGCAAAAGGGAGTCATCACGGAACAAGTGCAGAATTCAAAAGTTCATCATATATTGCCGACATTTACACATCCCTAGTACAATCTAGTCAAAGAGCCTATTCAACATAGATTGGGGATGGGTAATTTCGGCAATGGCGTCGCCGTGGCCGTCGAGGCGCTCCAGGATGAGCTCGATCTCGTCGATGTCCTCCGGCGCGCCGCCCTGAAAGCCACGCGGCCTGGTGGAGTAGTCGACGTCCGTATGCGTCGCCATCGCGGCCGGGGCCCAAGGTGGTGCCCAAGCGAACGCCATGAACGGCCACCTCGTCGACGCGGCGCTCCACCGCGGCCGGGCGCTCCGCCGGCGTGTCGCCGTGGGCATTCACCTTCTCGGCCAATTGCTCTACCGGCGCCTTTAGGCGGGTTGAGCTCGGCATCGCGGGGCCGCGAAAGACAAACGAAGGGATTAGCATCAAAGGCCGAGCTGGACCAAGAATCAATCTCGGGGCCATACGCGTCAATGGCCTCCGGCGGTGTTTGCGGCGGTCCTCCCATTCTAACTCGGCCACGCCCGCTTTCTTGGAGACGTCCTCCGGTTCGCGACGGGACGCCTCTAGCTCCTCCTTGAAGCGGATGGCGTCCGCTTCCCCGTGCGGTGCGGGGAGTGGCCATCGGACTCGAGGAGTCATGCGGGAGGGGCCGATTGACCGGCGCACGGGGCGGATTCCACCGAATCGGCCGAAAAAGGAGAGATGATCGTCAAGGCAAAGGAAGATTAAAAAGCAGAATCACAGAGGAGAGGTTGACGGTCGTCACCGCCTGCGCGCATTGGCGGCGCTCCCCTCGGCCTCGTCGGAGGCACGGCGGCGGTTGAGGGCGGCGCACCATTGTGGTTTGGGATGTGCCTTGTTTGCGAGAAGGCTAAAGATTGGCAAAGATTCGAGAGCTAGAAGGCCTGGTGGAGAGCTAGGGGCACCTATGGCAACATTTATAGGCACAGCGGGGGTGAATCGTGGCTTCGAGTCGTGGCTGTGGATCGTGGCGCACGTCCCAATAAAATCGGAAGGTGGAAAGATTTCCTTGACCAACCGCGCGGCGGGTCGTTTGGAGTTCTAAGGCCGGACCGTGCGCAGGTCGATTGGTTCGGCTAAGGGAACTCAAGGTGTCGTTCGGGAGTTAGCGTTTCACTGCCGAATGGGTCGTTCAGCATTACATCTCAAAGTACGCAAAAGAAAGGAAACGAATCACAAAGGAAATATTACAAGAACGACCAGTTCAGGTATACATCAATAAGGACATTCAAGCATTAAGGAGTTTTGCGAGTACGCGACGAACATTGGATATTATCAAATGGGAATTATCCAGCATCTCCTGGCAGTCCTTTTGAGCACCGGATAAATCAGTGAGTTCCGCATTGCATTGCTCCATCTTGGTGACAGCCGATTTTACTTCCGCTTGGGTCTTTGCTATCAATCCAGGAAGTTCGGCTATTTTCTGTTTGTCAATCTCCATCTCCGCCGACGAGGCTTCTTAGTTCGGCTTCTAGAGCGGCCTTCCTAGCGGCTTTCGGATCATAAGAAGCTTGCGGGTTAGCCAATGCATTTTTATGGTCCTCTCGCTTGGGATTGTGCCCCATTCATGGCTTGTTCAGCATCGGTTTTCCTTTTCTCAATGGCGGAAGGGGAGCGCAATTTCCTCCAAGCGCGCCTCAAGGGTACATAAAGGGGCTCTAAGTCATAGACGGATGATAGAGAGGCTCTGATGTCTTCAGGGAGTTCTTGACTAATGGATTCAAACATCTCTTCGAAATGATGAAGATCATTGAACTGATCCTGGACATCTTTCTCTAGCCAGGCAGCAATTTCTGTGAGCTTGGACAACACTTCATTTGGCAGCGGCTGGGATACTCCTTCCATCACCTCGGCGGTTTGGATTGCTCTCGATGGCAGGCTTGGTGATGATGGAACCTGACCCTGATGAACAACATTGCCGAATTAGGGATATTAAACACCGAGGCACCAGAATTAGTACGGGTGGTTACCTCGTGGCTGGTTTCTTGAGTAGGGGCAATCACAGGTGAAGAAGGCGCTCCAAGCAGAGCCGAAACTTCCGAGCTAGACGGTGCCGATACGGCCATTGGCAGCTCGTGGGTTTCTGGCTGGAAAGGAGTCGGGTCTGCCGCCTCTGGCGGGTTGGTTATCTCTGCTTGACCAATAGGCGATGGCACCCTGGGAGAATTTGTTGGCTCCAGTTGAGCTGGGAGATTCATCTCTGGAGAATTTATTGCTTCTGCAGAAGGTGATGAAGATGAGATCTCCACCGGGATGAGTAACTCAACCCTGGATGGACTCGCCTGTTGAACCACTGGAACATCTACAAGCTGTTCTTCCACAGCTTCTTCTGCAAGTGTCCAATCGAAAGAGTAAGTGCCAGTGCTCATCCTTGAGAAAGAACAGTAAAAGTCATACCAGTGGATGGGGCATCGGCAGGTACTGGTTCTGAAGGATGCTGGGCTCTGGTCTGAAAGTTCACAAAGATATGATCCATCAAGAACAGAGTGACCTGGTAATCAAGAAGGTAAAGGGTTTTACCTCAACAAGCACCTTCTTGACAGTTCTTCTCCTTTTGGCACTTGGAGGGGCAATCAGGTGCGGACCTTGCCCTCTGTCACAGCAAGGCTAGAAAGGCTGGGATCTGTGGTAGCATACCTGGCCATTAATTGTTGCAGGGTTGTGGATTTGAACCCCAGTGCTGAAATTGGGCCTTTAGCATTGTAAGCAATTGCCCTGGCTCGAGGGGCAGGCACTGTGTTCTGTGAACAGGGAGGTAAAGGTCAGAGCCATGAATGAAGAGGAAGGTCTGATCTAAGGGCTCATTGTATTACCTCTGAAGTTGGCAGGAAGTCAGGTACCAACTCTGCGCAAAATACATGAACAGGCTCACTGAAGATATGGTCATGAAATTCTTGCCACCAGGAGTTGAAGGTGAAGTGAGCTATGGTTATGGGCACAAAAGGATATGTGTAGACCGTGGGGCTGCACACATAGTTGAAAACTCTGCTGCCCTGCATCAGTTCTTTGATTTCCTCCCTGGGGTTGAGGAATTCATGCAGGAACAATCTTGGGGGCATCTGGCCGCATCCAAGTTGTACGGCCGTTACATTAGGTGGTAGTACTCATAAGTGCGACATTACGCACTCCCTCCATTGAACTCGGCCGGTAATATGCATGGGCGGATTATGATATTAAAGATCTCCAAGAATCCCCTATCTTGATGGCCGGGCTCGAAGGAGAATTCGACGGGGAAGGTCAAAGTGTCATTGCCTAGATAAGGAAGCCACAGAGGATTGGAGAAACCTTTGAAGAACAACTCGAAGAGCCGGGCCGATGTCTGTTTGGATAAGAACGATTGAAGCCGCTTCTCCATAGTTTTGGCATCCTGCGGTAGCTTGAGGCTCTCCTTCGGGGGATTGGACAAAGGGAAGAACCTGGAGTTCGGATCGACGCCGACAATCCGATGCATGTGGAGGCTGCAGCCACATTTGAACAAACCACCAAGGGCCATTGACGCATGTTATCCTCTGGCTGGTGTACATTTGGGTAACAGTCTGATGAAGCATATGATATACACTGCCCAAGAAGAATTTTCCCAGAGGGAGGCGATTGCCACTAGCCAGATGAATCGCCATTGCGATATGGTTCAAAGTGGGTTCGTTGGCCTTGCCACAGAAGACAAATCTGCATAGCCACATGTTCAGAAAGGCTCTGTATTCAACTTCGCCAAGGGGATTATCTCTCATGTGCTTCAGGATATAATGCTTGTAGCCATTCCCTGGCTTTACCCCTGTCTGGCGTGAAGAATTTTTGAAGTTCCAGGGCTGGACAGACCCGGTGATGTCAAGGCCGGTGATCATGTATACATCGGCCAAGGTTGGAGACATTGGGCCATGCCCAAAAAGGAAGGCGTTGACGCCATTTGACCAGAAGTGGCATGCGGCTATCAGAAGATCTTCATTCTTGGGTGTCTCAGCTACGGATAACTCCAGACATTGAGCGATACGGAGAGCATCCGATTGGTCAATCCACTCTTATCCACAAGAATCCTCCGATACCAAGTCTTCCGGCCGCAATCGGGGGTAAAGGCCAGTTCTTGAACGTATCTTGCCATGGGGAGGTGGAGATAAAGCTGCCTTGAAAGGGATTCTGCGAGATTCGGCGGCAATAAAATCTCGAGGGTCGGGATTCCCTTCGGGACCAAGGTAATAAGGCGCGAATTGGCCTCGGTAGGAATCGGAAAAGAGCAGTAGAAGGCTCCTGGAGGAAAGCGGAAGAGGAAAATCTCAGGTAAAATTGAAAACCTAATGCCGAACAAAGGTTTGAAGGGGTGAATTTACCTGAGCAGCTTGGTTCTGAGTTGCCATTGGAAGTTCGAGCTCAGAGCGAGGGGATCTAGGGTTAGATCTGGACGAAGATTCCGGCGGATTGCGAAGAACAGGTGTTGACAGATTCGTGGCTGGAGTCAATTGTGGAACAAAATTACTTTTATCCCACAATTGAAGGGGCATGTGTTAACACCAAAATTTGGTAAGGAGTCTGACATGTGGGTCCGGTTCGAAGAAGAGTCCGTCTGGTGGAAGGAAGGGTGTTTTCAGAGATTTTCGGCAGAAGGATCTGCGGTCGGCTATCTGCTCCGGTTCGGCAAAGGAACAGTAGAGCTGATTTTGCGGGATTGGACGGTGACGTGGCTCAATCAAGGGAAGCGAATGGATGGATAGGCGATCAGGTTTAGTTAGGCAATGAATCCATTCGCAGTTGTAATCAACAGGGTATAAATACGATCCATGGATGTATGTAACAAACACGATCATTCCTCAATACACACCGGCCTTACGCCAAACCCTAGAGTCCTTGTCGTGTCGTCGAGTTCTTCGAGAGGGCCAATCGATCCGTCGACCTCCGTGAGTACCGGCAACCTTGTATCATGTCTAGTATCATGCGGTGGATTTAGATCTGATGCAAGTAGTCTTGTTACCATGCTTCGTGTCATGCGGTAGATTCAAGCTTGGTTCAAGAGGGTTTCTTGTTAGATCATGAGCCATGCGGTAGGCTAAGATCTGGCTCGAAGCTAGTTATCGGCTCTATTGGATTTTGGCAAGATCCAATAGATTCATTAAGTTACCCCGTATTATCATGAGTTTTACTTTATGTTTTAATTCATGTAATACACTCTTGCCCAATCTAGATGGGTTTGGATCGGCTATATTTCTTTTAAGATCCTTGTACGAGCAGGTTTCGTGTTTTGACGCGTGGATCTTGTGCTCTCCGATAGCCGAAACCGAATCGATCTAGGTTGTTACGTGTTGCGGGTTCAAGCTTGCTTTGTTCGTATAAATCTTGAAAGAACCGGGTATCATGCGGTAGATGCAGGTTTTTGGGTTGCTTTGGAGCTAGTCATCCGGTGGATTAGATTTCCAATTCAGCCTGATAGATTTATTCACGTGGTAATGTTTGTTCCTTCTTCATGGACCCTGAATTGGCTGTTCAGCCGTATTCGGTTATGTTTTCACGAGTAGATCACGTGCATTGTTTATGTTCTAAATGACGTATGCTTTTAGCTTTCCATATTTAGATTGTATCATGCGGTGGATAGATCTATTTGTGGAAAGTGGTATGTTTTTCATGCAAGTCGTATCATGCGGTGGATAGATTTGTTTGTTGTTGTACCCGACGGGTTTGAAAGTGCATCTAGGCTCCTAGTTATTTTGGTGATAATGACAATGCAATTAGGGAGGATTAATGCTTTGAATGAGATGTGTGCAGGCTTTAAAGTGAAATAAATATGAATTCTCAAAGGAAGGCCCTCATTTTCTTTCTTATGGTGTTGAAGCTCAATTGGAGGTTTAATTTTAATTTTCGGTTTGAATTTGAGTTTAGGAAACACCGTACTATAAAGAGGGATACGGTCGATTAATTAAGGTTTGCTACAAGTGCTTCTTGTGATCTCTTCTCATCTTTTCTAAGAGTGAAAAACCTAGAAAAACCTTTAGAAAATTCAAAAACGACCCCCTCTTGTTAAAACCCTTCCCCTCCGGGCCTACGGGTCAACCGGCACAAGTGGCCGGGCCACCGGGAACCGTCTTGGGAGGGAGGCGGGTGACCCGGCCACCGTGCTTGGGTGACCCGGCCGGAGACGCCGATCGCCCCCAACGGTCAAGTCGGGGGGAAGCGGGTATATATACCCCTTCTTCCTCCTCTTTAGGGTTCCGCCTTCTCCTCCATTGCTACACCCCCAAAGCTTCATCTCCTCTCTTCTAACTCATTCCCAAGCACTCCAATCAAGAATTCGTTCTAGGGTTTGAGTGTGAGAGCATTTGAGGTGTAGGATTTAGCCCCTTTGTGAGAGCTCTTCCTTTCCTCCTCTCAAGAAGCACTTGTGGTGGCTTTGGTTGATTGATTTGTGTTCATTACTCTTGAAGCTTGCTTCTAGACGGTTAGGCGTCGCCCGTTGAGTGCCCTCTCCGTGTGGAGCACCCGGGATCGTTTGTATTGCCCCTCCTTTGTGGAGTTTTTCTTAGTGAGCACCAATTTGCCTTTGTGGTGAATTGGAGAGGCAAGAGGCTCTTCGTGATAGCCCTCCCTTTGTGGGAACCTCAACGGAGACGTAGCCTTCTTAGTGGAGGTGAACTTCGGTAAACAAATCGATTGTCTCTTGCTTGCTTGTGTTCTTCACCATCAACCCTAACCCTAGAAGTTATATTTGAATCAATCTCTATATTTGTGTTGTTGTGTGTAATATCCTTTGTTGCAGGTCTTCTTCACTTCATTTACACCAAGTTGGTTCACATATTTGCTGCAAATTCATTTTCCCTTTAAGTTATTGAGTTTTACTCCTCGCGTCTTGGTTGATCGGCACAAGTGCCGGGGTGACCGGACCCCGGTCATCGGTCGGTCGTCGTGGGGTCATCCGATCCCGATCCGCCATTGCTCGGATTTTGCGAATTTTAAAGTGATCCTATTCACCCCCCCCCCTCTAGGCATCACAAGATCCTTTCAATTGGTATCAGAGCCTAATCCCTTGATTTAGGCTTAACCGCTAAGGGATCAAGATGTCGGGGATTGGAAGCAACCCAACCGCCGAAGAAATTGCCGCAAAAGAAGCTCAAGAGAGAGAGCTCACTGCGGCTCAAGTCGGCGACCTCATCGGCAGGGCCCCAAGCCGCACTCCATCCAACGTGGACACCTCCGACGACTCCTCGTCAGATTCCGACTCCGACTCGGATTCCGACTCAAGTGATGAGGATGCCAAGGACGATGATCTTGCGGCAAAGAAGGCGGCCAAGAAGAGAAGAAAGGCTAAGAAGAAGAAGAAGGCCAAGAAGATGGCAAAGAAACTCCTCAAGAAGATGATCAAGAAGGAGCAAGCCAAGTACTCTCACTCCGGCTTCCACGAAGTGCCCCATCACTACGGGCAAATTCCGGGCAACAACTCTAACGATAAATTTTATTCCGTGCATTTGGGAAAGCCTCCTCATTTTGATGGGAAGGACTATCCCAAATGGGCTTATGATATGCAAATGCACCTTTACGGGCTTCACCCGTCTCTTTGGAAGATTGTGGTTGTAGGTGTAACAATTCCCGCCGAAGGAGAAGCCCTCACCATTGAGCATGAGCAAGATCTTCACCGCAACGTACAAGCCACGAGAGTCATCACGGGATCCTTGTGTGCACAAGAATTCAACAAGGTTCGGAACATCCAAATTGCCAAGGTAATTTGGGACACACTCAAGGAAGCACATGAGGGAACCGAGCATGTGAGACAAGGCAAGATGGACCTAATCAATGGGGAACTTGAGCTTTTCTTCATGAAGGATGGAGAGACCGTTCAAGAAATGTATGATAGACTCATGGTGCTTGTCTCGGACATTAGAGCTCTTGGGAGCAAAGATTGGGATGACTCAAAGGTCACAAAGAAGTTGCTAAGAGCCTTTGCCCCCAAGGACAAGAACTTGACGCAAATGATTAGAAGAGATCCAAGATACCCAACAATGACACCCACTCAACTCCTTGGAGAAATTTTGCATCAAGAACTAGTTGATCAAGATGTGGAGAAGTCTTTAACCTTGAAGTTGGGCAAGAGTCTAGCTCTCAAAGCAAGCTCTAGTGAAGTTGTTGAAGAAAAGCCCAAGCCCTCCAAGAGCAAAAAGGAAGACACTAGCGATGAAGAAAGCACGGATGAAGAAACCGCCTTTGCTATAAGGAAGTACAAGAAATTCTTGAAGTCAAGAAATTCAAGAAAAGGTGGAGATGATAGAAGGAAGAAGTCACAAAGAAAATGTTATGAGTGTGGAGAGTATGGACATTTCATCGCCGAATGCCCCAAGAACAAGAACAAGAATGAGGAAGAAAAGAGGTTCAAGGAGAGAAGCAAAGAATACAAGAACAAGTATCAAGGGCGTGCGCACGTGGGTCAACAATGGGACTCAAGTGATGAAGATGAAGAACCAAAGAAGCAAGGGATGGCAACAATTGCCATGGCACAAGCTTCATCCTCAACACGCCTCTTCAACAATCTCTCCGATGATGAAGATCACTCTCATTTTTGCCTCATGGCAAGGGGGAGCAAGGTACAAGAATTGACCATCTCATCCTCTCTAACATCCTCTTCATCCACCTCTAGTAGCGACATAGAAAACCTAGATGAGGAAAAGGAACTAGAGAACAACATGATAAAGAGATTTGGTAAAAAGGGCCACAAGGAAATTAAAAGGCTATTGGACAAACTAGAGAAAAAGAAAGAGATTCTTCATGAGCAAGAAGACTTGCTTATCCTTGAAAAGGAAAGAAACCTTGCTTTAGAAAAATCTCTTGCCGAAGAGAAGGCTAAGGTGGAAAAGTTGACCATGGACTTGTCCTTGATCGGCGATTCCAATAAGAAGATGTCAAAGGACCTCACCTTGGCAAATGAATCTTTAGCTTCCCTAAAAACTACTCATAGTGAGCTTCAATCAAGCTTTTCATGCTTGACGGAGAAATACAAATCTCTTGAAGCTAACTTTAGTAGTCTTTGGGAAAGCACCAAAGCAACTCCATCGGCAAACTTGGACTCTAGTGCCTCCACTAGCAAAACTTGCTCTTCTTGTGCTAACATTGATATGAATGCTATCAAGACTAACCTTGCAAGGCTTGAAGAGAAAATTAAGAGCAAGGACAAAGAAATTGCCCGATTGAACATGTTGTTTACGCAAGGCAACATTAGTGCCAAGCCAATACCCAAGGTGGTGGACAAGCAAGGACTTGGACACCGCAAGAACAACAAGGCAAATGGTAGGGTGACGGTGAAAGGGCATGAGATCCCCTTATGGAACAAGGGAGGCTACCTCAACACAATAATGGATATTGCCCATGGAGTCACCACATCTACCACAACCAAGGAAGCTCCAAAGATGGTGCAAACCGCAAAGGGAATTGGTGGTAGTAACACCCCACCTAAGGCATCGAAGAATGTGGTTGAGCACAAACCCACACCCAACTACACTTGTGATTACATTGTAACCTTGGACCATAATGGCAAAATGGTTGTCAAGTATGTTGGGGCCTATGCCATGAAGGCCATGAGAAAGAGTGTGTGGGTTCCAAAAGTTTTTGCATCTAACCTCCAAGGACCCAAATCCTTTTGGGTACCTAAACCAAGAGCTTAAACCTGTTTTGTAGGCCTACTCCTCCGGTGGAAGTGCATGGTTGATTGATAGTGGTGCCACTAATCACATGACCGGAGATGAAGGCTTGTTTGCATCCCTTGACCGTTATGACAACCCTACGGAAACTATCATTTATGGAGATAATGGTCAAGGGGATGTCATTGGCTTAGGTAAAATTGCTATCTCAACAACAAATTCAATTGAAGATGTTTATCATGTGCAAGGGTTGGGATACAACTTGTTGTCGGTTTCACAACTTTGTGAGAAAGGCTACAATTGTCTCTTTACTCATGAGGGTGTGACCGTCTCTAGAAGGGAGGATTCCTCTATTGTCTTTGCGGGTCACCTAAGGGGAAAACTTTACTATGTGGACTTCACAAAAGTAAAGGTGGATCCTAAGGCTTGCTTAGTGGCAAAATCCGACTTGGGTTGGCTATGGCATCGCCGACTAGCCCATGTTGGCATGAGGAACTTGGCCAAACTTCAAAAGGACGAGCACATCCTAGGACTAACAAATGTTGTTTTTGAGAAAGATAGGTTATGTAGCGCATGTCAAGCCGGGAAGCAAGTTGGAGCTCACCATCCCGTCAAGAACATTCTATCCTCATCAAGACCATTGAAGTTGCTACACATGGATTTATTTGGACCAATTGCATACATAAGCATCGGTGGTAATAAATATGGTTTAGTAATTGTTGATGACTTTTCCCGTTTCACTTGGGTATTCTTTTTGCAAGATAAAAGTGAGGCAAAGGGAATTGTGAAGAAGTTCATTAGAAGAGTTCAAAATGAGTTCGAGCTCAAGGTCAAAAACATAAGAAGTGACAACGGCTCGGAGTTTAGGAACACACAAGTTGAAGAGTTTCTAGATGAAGAAGGCATCAAGCATGAACTCTCCGCTCCATATACACCTCAACAAAATGGCATTGTTGAGAGGAAGAATCGCACATTGATAGAAGCGGCAAGGACAATGCTTGATGAGTACAAGACTCCGGACTCATTTTGGGCGGAAGCCATCAACACCGCATGCCACGCCGCCAACCGACTCTACCTCCACAAGTACTTGAACAAGACTCCCTACGAAATCATCACCGGTAAGAAACCTAGTGTGCATTACTTTAGGGTCTTTGGGTGTAAGTGTTTCATACTTAACAAGAAACCCAAAGCCTCAAAGTTTGCATCCAAGGTTGATGAAGGTTTTCTACTTGGTTATGGTACTAACGAGCATGCCTATCGTGTTTTCAACAAGACCACCGGTTGTGTTGAAACCACGGTAGACGTGAAATTTGATGAATCCAACGGCTCTCAACGAGAGCAAGTTAGTGAAAACCTTGTAGATGATGAAGAGCCTCCAAGCATATCCATCTTTAGAATGGGGACCGGTGAAGTGATGCCTCGGGAGATTCAAGCACAAACTCCGGTTGACACAAGCGCTCATGATCCATCATCATCAACAAGAGTGGAACCATCTAGTTCTCTAGTCAATCAAGATGAGAGTCAAGTTCATGGTGACGATCATGGACGGGGCTTTGATCAAGGGGGGAGAACAAGGTGGTGAAACTCAAGAAGAAGCTCCACAAGTTGAAAATGATGATGATGGACCAATTCAACGTCAATCTCAAGCACCACACCCAAGAGTACATCAAATGGTTCAACGGGATCATCCCGTTGACAACATTCTTGGGAGCATTCGAAGAGGGGTAACAACTCGCTCAAGATTGTCAAATTTTTGTGCATTTTACTCGTTTGTTTCCTCTTTGGAACCTCTTAGTGTGGAACAAGCTCTTGAGGACCCAGATTGGATTATTGCCATGGAGGAAGAATTGAACAACTTCAAGAGAAATGAAGTTTGGGAGTTGGTACCAAGACCCAAGAAAAATGTGATCGGCACCAAGTGGGTTTTTAGAAACAAGCAAGATGAATTTGGTGTCGTCACAAAGAACAAGGCTAGGCTCGTTGGCAAGGGTTACACACAAGTTGAAGGCTTGGACTTTGGAGAGACCTATGCTCCGGTAGCAAGACTTGAGTCAATTCGTATTCTTTTAGCTTATGCTACCCATCATGATTTCAAGCTTCATCAAATGGATGTGAAGAGTGCTTTCTTGAATGGACCTCTCCAAGAAGAAGTGTATGTGGATCAACCACGGGCTTTGAAGACTCAAGGTTTCCAAATCATGTGTACAAGCTCCATAAGGCGCTCTACGGGCTTAAGCAAGCTCCTAGAGCATGGTATGAATGCCTTAAGGATTTTCTTCTCAAGAACGGCTTTGAGATAGGCAAAGCCGATTCTACTCTCTTTATCCAAAGAAATGGAAAAGATATTTTCGTTTGTCAAATTTATGTCGATGATATCATTTTTGGGTCTACTAATGATAAATTTTGTGAAGAATTTAGTAGGATCATGACCAAGAGATTTGAGATGTCTATGATGGGAGAATTGAAGTTCTTTCTTGGGTTTCAAATCAAACAAATGAAGGAAGGGACTTTCTTGTGTCAAACCAAGTATGTGAAGGATATGCTCAAGAGGTTTGACATGGCCGATTCCAAGCCCATCAAAACACCCATGGCATTAAATGGACATCTTGATCTCAGTGAAGAAGGAAAGTCGGTCGACCAAAAGGTATTCCGTTCCATGATTGGCTCCCTCCTTTACCTTTGTGCATCTAGGCCCGATATAATGCTTAGTGTGTGCATGTGTGCAAGATTTCAAGCCAATCCTAAGGAGTGCCATCTAATGGCCGTTAAGAGAATCTTTAGATATTTGGTTCATACTCCTAACCTAGGCTTGTGGTATCCCAAAGGCTCCACTTTTGATCTACTTGGATACTCCGATTCGGACTATGCCGGTTGCAAAGTAGACCGAAAGAGCACCACCGGGACTTGCCAATTTCTTGGTCGGTCCTTGGTGTCATGGAGCTCAAAGAAGCAAAACTCGGTTGCGTTATCCACGGCGAGGCCGAATATGTGGCGGCGGTGCTTGTTGTGCACAACTCTTGTGGATGAAGCAAACGTTGAGTGATTATGGTTGCACGTTTAGTAAGATTCCACTCTTATGTGACAATGAGAGTGCTATCAAGGCGGCGAACAATCCAGTCCAACACTCTAGAACAAAGCACATAGACATTAGACATCACTTCTTAAGGGATCATGAGGCTAAGGGCGATATTGCTTTACGTCACGTAAGCACCGAGAGGCAACTTGCCGATATTTTCACTAAGCCTCTAGACGAGCAAAGGTTTTGTGCTTTGAGGAGTGAGCTAAACATCTTAGATTCTCGTAACTTGGCTTGACTTATTGCACATACTTGATTGTTGCCTAGATAGGTTGAAAATGATTTATTTTGTTTGTTTGTGTGAGTCTTTCGAAAATATTGGATCTTGAGATCTTTTGATCAATTACTCGGCCCAAGTGACTATTGTTATGAATGTTTGATTGTGGCTAGTCACTTGTTGCTGAGAGTTTATTACGTGTCCACTAGATGAATCCTTTACTAATCTCAAATCTTGAAAGATCTCACATCTATCGACATCTTTCATAATCCATTCTCTTAAATTTCTTTTGTCGCAAATCCTCCTCCAATCTTGAGTATATATCATCTCTAATTCCCTTATAAAATCATTTACTTTAAAAAAAAAAGTTTTTTTCCTCCTTCTGGGCGAGGCGGGTCAACCGGCACGGGTGCCCGGTTGACCCGCGCGGTCCCGATGGCGGCCGGGGTGGACCGGGCCACCGGTGCCGGTCGCCGGGCGGCTCGTTGGCCACCGGGTCGCCGGCTACCCGTCTCGGTCGCCCGGACCCCCCTTGCCAGGAACCGTGACCTCTGGAACAAAAAAAAAAAAAAAAAAACAAAAAAAAACGCGCGAACCCTAGGCCACCGCCGGTCGCCCGCACGAGTGCCGGGTCGCCGGGGCTCCTCTGGAGGTCGCCGGGTCGCCCGGCCACCCATGCCGGGTCGCCCGGCCCCCCGCGGCAGGT
The DNA here is from genome assembly GCA_947561735.1 of Cenchrus americanus. Lineage (NCBI taxonomy): Eukaryota > Viridiplantae > Streptophyta > Magnoliopsida > Poales > Poaceae > Cenchrus > Cenchrus americanus. Next base: position 184,132,160 of record OX387245.1, read on the forward strand.
CATATATAAGCCGCGGCCGGCGGCTCTAGAACCCTAACTCCCCTTCTCTGCTTCAGACCGCCGCCACCGCCTCCTTTATCGCCACCTGGGCGATTCCGCCGCCCCTCCAAGGTTTTCTTGCGCCACGTGGTGGATTCAACCCTCCTCTCCATCTTGAGCTCCTTCCTCATCGGATTTTCCGGGAACTTCGCGGGAATCCAACGGTAAACTCTTTTTAAACTCCGGATTTCCCGATCTACTTTTGTGATTCGTTCTAGCTGATTTCCCTTGGTCAAATGTCTCCATTTAGGTCCTAGAACAACCTCCCATGATCTTGTCCCAATCCCATGGCTACATTTCTCAGACCTTCGATTTTGGCGTTCTAGGGTTCATCCCGCCGAGCCGGTTGACCCGGCCACCCATGCGGTTGACCGGCTCCGTCGGGGTGACCCAATGACGCTTGATTCATGCACCTTCAATCGTGTATCTCATTCCTTGCATATCCTATCATCTTTCAGATGGTTCGTGAGAAGGCTAGCTCTCGTGGCAAGGAGATTTGGTGGAGAAGTGGCAAGGAGATTCGCTCCGAATCAAGTGAAGAGGAGATTGAGGAATTTGAGGAGCGCTCTTCCGGCGAGGAGTTTGGCATCCATGTGCATGAGAAGAGGACCAAACCTCAAGCTCCTCCCTCTCGTGCTCAAGGCCGAGGCCGTGGTCATGATGGCAATCCCATTCTCAAGAAGAAGACCACAACCGTCGGTGCTAGGACCAAGAGGGCGAGCACCGCCGCTCGAGGTTGAAGACCGCTATGATGATAACATTGACTTATCTATCTATGAGCGGATGGCGGTTCTCGTTCACCGACCCGTGCGCTCACGCCGTGATCCTCCTTTGGTTAACTTCATGAAGGCGGGCACCGACATGAGGTCTCTTCGGTTTTGGCCGAAGATCCGAGGCGGCTTCGCAGGTCTTTCTTCGGTGATGACGGGTTTTGGCTTGCTCATCAAGCGGATTGGTATGAGTCGACCATCCTACTCAAGGGACGTGTCACAAGCGAGATGAAATGGGTGGATTGGCCGTACTTGCTTGATCTTCCTGCTCCCATTGAATAGGTTATGCGGTTGTTCACTCTCGGTGCCGGTTCATGGGGATTTCTTATCTCATGGGTCTTCGGTGTGACTACTCTCGGGAGGTGGTGGCCCCGTTCTATGCCACCCTATATGTTGATGAAGATGAAAATGAGATGCACTTCACTGCGGGTGGTAAGCGCTTCAAAATCTCTCGTTTATGATTTTGCTCAACTTTTCCAACTTAGAGGTGCCACTTCAACCAATCGGTTCAAAAGTGATCTTGTCCGACTTCATTGTGAGGATGAACTAGAGGTGACCAAGATGAGATTTATGTATGATCGTGCCTATGGAAACATCAACTATGGTCATACTAGTGGACTCACCCCATATTACAAGATGCTAAATCTTTTGTTTCGATACACTCTTTGCCCTAGGGGTGGGGATTCCGATAACATATCTCATAGAGCTAGAAATCTTCTTTATCAAATGGCTCCCGGTCAACCTAAGTTCAATGCTTGTCACTTTCTTTGGAGTGAGATCATCATTTGTTCACACACTTCCTCTAGTGGTTGTCACTATGCGCCCTATATTTTCATGATGGTTAAGCATGCCACCCAACTTGATCTCAAGACGGATGTTGTTCATGAATCTTACAAGACTAGTAAAGGCAAACTAGCTCAATCTTTCCGTCTTGGCAAGCACACCACCGGTGTTGATGCTAGAGGTCGCTATCCGGGTATTTATACTATAGATGGACCGTCTGATGCGGGTGCCTCTTCCTCTCAAGCTCCACCACCAAGAGGCCCATATGATCCACTTCCTTTGGAGGGTGCCTCTCACTCTCATGGGGCTCCTAGGGGCAAGAGGGGCAAATTCAACTTTCTTGCCAAAGGGTTGTTTGCTTGCTTCAACATGCTCGCAAGGATGCTAGGGAGCGTGAGGCCGATCGTCGGTGGTTGGCTCAAGAGCTTCATCGGCAAGAGAAAAATCAAAAGGAAATGGTCGCTAGTCTTAATCTTCCACACTCTCGGTCCATGAGATGAGAACCTTTGACCCCCCTTCTCCCGTTCCAAATCCTTGGGAGGACCTTGGCTCTTGGGTTCCCGTTGATGATGAAGAGGAAGATTATGAAGAAGAGGAGGAGTACGACGAGGACGACGAGGAGTAGCTTCCCTTTTTGGTGCTTGGTGCCAAAGGGGGAGTGAATTTGGTGGATGGACGCCCCTACCTCTATCTTTATCTATCTTATCGTTATTCATGTAATAGAACTAGTGGACATGTAATGAACTATGTGTGATGTGATGGATGTTGGTGTGCCAAGTGCAAAACTTTTATTTGTAAGACTTAATTATGGTACTTTTATCCATGCTAGTGTGATGTAAGGATCCTAATGGTTATTTGTGATGCTTGTGTTGGTTGATGATTTGTTATTTCTCACTTTATTGTCGTGATATATTTTGTCATTTGCATCACGGGATAATTCTTTTCACACTTGTGCACAATGTGTTTATGCAAAGATTTAGGGGGAGTTCTTGCAAATGTGTGTGCAAAGGCATTTGAGGCCTCTCTTCTTTAACGATGCACACATCTAGGGGGAGCCCCTCACTAAATTGTTGGATATACACATCTCTTTCTTTTAACCAAATTGTGTTGTCATCAATCACCAAAAAGGGGGAGATTGAAAGTGCATCTAGGCTCCTAGTTATTTTGGTGATAATGACAATGCAATTAGGGAGGATTAATGCTTTGAATGAGATGTGTGCGAGGCTTTAAAGTGAAATAAATATGAATTCTCAAAGGAAGGCCCTCATTTTCTTTCTTATGGTGTTGAAGCTCAATTGGAGGTTTAATTTTAATTTTCGGTTTGAATTTGAGTTTAGGAAACACCGTACTATAAAGAGGGATACGGTCGATTAATTAAGGTTTGCTACAAGTGCTTCTTGTGATCTCTTCTCATCTTTTCTAAGAGTGAAAAACCTAGAAAAACCTTTAGAAAATTCAAAAACAGCCCCCTCTTGTTAAAACCCTTCCCCTCCGGGCCTACGGGTCAACAAGCACAAGTGGCGGGCCACCCGAACCGTCTTTGGAGGGAGGCGGTGACCCGGCCACCCGTGCCTTGGGTGACCGGCCGAGACGCCGATCGCCCCCAACGGTCAAGTCGGGGGGAAGCGGGTATATATACCCCTTCTTCCTCCTCTTTAGGGTTCCGCCTTCTCCTCCATTGCTACACCCCCAAAGCTTCATCTCCTCTCTTCTAACTCATTCCCAAGCACTCCAATCAAGAATTCGTTCTAGGGTTTGAGTGTGAGAGCATTTGAGGTGTAGGATTTAGCCCCTTTGTGAGAGCTCTTCCTTTCCTCCTCTCAAGAAGCACTTGTGGTGGCTTTGGTTGATTGATTTGTGTTCATTACTCTTGAAGCTTGCTTCTAGACGGTTAGGTGTCGCCCGTTGAGTGCCCTCTCCGTGTGGAGCACCCGGGATCGTTTGTATTGCCCCTCCTTTGTGGAGTTTTTCTTAGTGAGCACCAATTTGCCTTTGTGGTGAATTGGAGAGGCAAGAGGCTCTTCGTGATAGCCCTCCCTTTGTGGGAACCTCAACGGAGACGTAGCCTTCTTAGTGGAGGTGAACTTCGGTAAACAAATCGATTGTCTCTTGCTTGCTTGTGTTCTTCACCATCAACCCTAACCCTAGAAGTTATATTTGAATCAATCTCTATATTTGTGTTGTTGTGTGTAATATCCTTTGTTGCAGGTCTTCTTCACTTCATTTACACCAAGTTGGTTCACATATTTGCTGCAAATTCACTTTCCCTTTAAGTTATTGAGTTTTACTCCTGCGTACTGGTTGATCCGGCACAAGTGCCAGGGTGACCCGGACCCCCGGGTCATCTGGTCAGTCGTGCCGGGTCATCCGGTCCCTGATCCGCTGCTCAGATTTTGCAGAATTTTAAAGTGATCCTATTCACCCCCCCCCTCTAGGCATCACAAGATCCTTTCAGGGTTTTAAAGTACCTAGACATGCGGTAGACTAGTGCTTTGGATCTATGCATGCTTATTTAATACATGATCATGTCCGTGCTTTACCTCATTTTATTTAATGATAAACCTCATGGGGATCGGTCATAACTTCATGCTTGCATCTTTATTTATACAAAGACCGATCGTCGTCATGCTTACGTCATCCATTCGGCAGTATTCCTTTTTCCTCTGTAATGGTCCGGATGGTTGTGATTCTTTGGCAGATAGCTCTACATAGCTACATGTCATCTTGCTTGGCTTCTTAGCCGTAAATATGGAACTGTCTGGTACCACCCGACACGTTCCAAGCTTTGGTATCTAAATGCTTTATCTTTTGTTAATTTTCAGGAAAAATTGACTGGCACGTCACTTACTCTCTGCGCGTGCGAAGCTAGCTTTGTTCGGCTTGCTGTGTGATTGGCGTTGAGTGCACATTTTACGTCAACAGCACCATGCAAAATTGCACGCGGATCAATGGCAAAATCCATCTGCTTGGATTCCAACTCAATCAGCCAAGAAATTGCTACACTCACGCTTGAAGTACAATTATGAGGCTCTTTGCTACCCGCACACGGGAACCTACCAGGCAAGCTACAAGGTCCCTGCTTGATGTACACCGAAGATGTACGCGAGTACGGCTACGTCTCCGGCCGCACGGGCTCTACGTCAACCTCATTGTGCGCCGCGAGTACTCGTCTCCCGACCACAGCGGCTCTACATCGACTACACCGTACGCTGCCGCGACATCATCTCCTGGGTGTACGACTACTTCGAATACTATCTCGACTAGAAAACTAGTCGAGGATGGCTCCCGCGACATCAACAACTAGTCGGATCCCCCTCCGACTAGTCGACTTCAGCAACAACCGTCGCGGCTCCATCACCGACCGCCACGGCTTCGTCGACTCTCGTCCGCGAATTGAGCTAAGTCACTTATTTCAATAATTATTTCTTCTTCGGCTTGTTTTCCGCATACAGGAACCAACGTTGAAGACTACTTCATGTATGCCTCTCAACGGCTACCTGCCAGCAGAGCTACACCGTGCCAGCTATTCCTTGGGGACCGTTGACTGACTGTCACAGGCTTGGTACACCAAATTAGGAGGCTCTTGCCACGACGTTTCGTGTATTAAGTGCTAGAGGCGCACAACGGCTACATCCTGAGGAGGCACTGTGCAATCCTGCTCTCCGACATGCGGAACAATGAGCAATCGCGCTCTCTCTTGTCGCCATGTCGACTACTTTCGTCTACCTCTTAATGGTCTCGCTACAGTAGCACACGCCTTGATCCGCGCAAAGCCTCGGCTCTCCTGTCATGCCTCCACGCCCCCAGCGGCTATGGCTAAACAGGCTCCTCAGAGACCGGTCGCTTAAACCAGCTCTCCTGTCATGCCTCCACGCCCCCAGCGGCTATGGCTAAACAGCGACCAAAGGGACTGGGCGCTAAACCGCATCAGGCTAACTACTCGACGCCTTACGACCGAAACAAGAGCATGACACATGACATTTACATCTATATTCATATTTGTATTTGAAGCGTCCCCTCATCAGAGGTGACTAAATGTGACACAAATACCAGTCCCAGGAGGCTGGTAACACATTTATTACAACAGGTGGAATCAGTCTTTTACATCACGGCGACACAGAGGGCACGGTAGTGCCAACGCTGCAAGGAACAACACAAACGCTAACGACCACACTACAATGGCAAAGGCTTCCATAGCCTCCTCAGAGTACCACACCATGGAAGCTTTCGGTAGGGGCCCTAGGTACACAGGCACGGTTGGGTGTAGGGCGCGACCTACTCAACATCTTCGGGAATGTAATCGGGATCCTCCTCTGTAAAATAGTTAGTAAAACAAGGGTGAGCACATACGTACTCAGCAAATCCAACCCCACCCACGGAGGGGCATATAAGCAGAATCATGCACAGAGTATAACAAGGATCAGGTTAAGGTTCATTTTGCAACTTACTCATGCAGGGGTTCATTTCAAAAAGGTTTTCGCAAATCATTTTCATAACCAAAGTGACTCAATTGTTTTAGGAAAACCATTGTGGAACTACCGGACTTCCCGTCCGTCGTAGCTCAGGCACACAGCCACACACACATCACCGGAAAACAACTCACACCGGAAAACATCCCATCCCAAACACTAGTTTTTGTGACCACACCGTGACTCGTCCAATACCGTGGACACGGCTATTCGAATAGGTTTGACACTGCGAGAGGTTGTACATCTTTACCCACAAGTAGGGTACTATCACACGGACACCTCAGCGCCGGTACGGATCCCATCATAGCCATTACCCACCTTAGCTAACACTACGAGCCACCACGGAAGCACCCCAAGGGGTTATACCACATAACCGGGGCGTACCTCACACAGAGCGTACCCCTGCTCCTTGGTCTCCCGCTGCTCACCCGCACACCAAATGGCAAGTAGATTAACTAGTGGGGTTTATGCTAAGCCGTTGCCACATACAACGGTCGAGTGGTTGTACGAGGGTTTGGGTCAGGTGAGATGTCACGCAACCCGGTCCTTAACCGACAAGATGGACAACTCCAATCATGCTCAACCACACAGGTACGAGCTCACCCATACTCCTGACACACACGTCCATCCCGTCTACCCAGTTCTTTACTCCTTCTCCAAACATGTCCCCTTTTTGTTTTTAAAGCACTCACACATTTTGAAAGCACACACACATTTTTAAAGCACTCGTTTAGGCCAAAACAAGGTTCAATCATAGCAATCAAGGGTGGCTATCCTACCATGTTTTGCAGTAAAACAATATGCAATTTATAAAACGGGTATAGGATATATATTTTTAAAACTAGGACAGAAGCATGCATCAAAGGGGGAGGTTGAACTTGCCGTCTTCGAAGTCTTCGGGGAGTGTCGGCTCGACGTTCGGGGCTTCGGGCTCCTGCTCGCAGTAGTCGGCTTCGATCTCCGGTTCGGGGTACCTTCCTCCGTCTACTCCGTCGGCTATGGCGCACACACAAGCAAGCAAGCAATATTAGCACACACGTTTCCGACCGAGCTCGGGGAGGCGGAAGTGAGCGGAGAGGGGTATTTATAAGCCCCAGGGAGGGGGTGGTTCAGTGGTGTACTACGGGAAAATAGCGGGGTGAGGTCTGGGTTTAATCGCGCATAAAATGTTGGTCACAGGGAAGGTATAGGGTTTAAGGACCTATTAGCAATTTCTACTAATGGTAAAAGGGGTGATTGTGCTAATATAAACTAGGTTAGGGTCACTTTGTAAATTGTTTTAGGGTATAGCAGTGTTCAATCTATAATTAGGTGTTGATCCAGGGGCTAATTGAAAAGAATAAAGAGAGAGAGGAAATAGGGCTCGGATTTGAGGGAAATAAAGGGAAAGCAGGGGGGTCTTGGCAAAAGTGCCATCTTCTTCCTCCCCCCCTCGAACCAGAACAGAGAGGGAGGAGTGGCGCGGGCACGGCCGGCCGGCGGGGGCGCCCGCCGGCGGTCCCGCCCATGGCCGCGGGCGGGGAGTGGGGCAAATCGGAGAGGGGGACGAGGGAATCCTTTCCCCGTGCTCACCTTGGGCTAGAGTGCACGGTGGAGGCGGCTCCGCGGGAGGTCAGTGGTGCGGCGGCGGCGCTAGGGGGCGACGGCGCGGTGGTGCTCGGGGAAGATGGGAGGAGGTGCTGAGAGACCGCAGTGGTGAGGTGCGGCGAGCCGGGGAAGCCGTCGGCCCTTTTTATAGGCGGCGGATGGCGGTTTGGGGGGAGATTTTTCCCGGCGAGCTCCACTCCGGCGAACTCGAGGAGCTTCGCGAGGGCGGCGGCCGGCGATGCGACGGCTCGTGCGCCGCCGGTCAACTTGTGCGGGGCGTGCTAGGGCGCGGGGCGGCGCGGTCGGGCCGGTTGTGGAGGTGACGGCTCGGGCGGGGGGGGGATTAATGGCGGCCGAGTCCCGGTGGCCGGGGCACCGGCGTGCGCGGGCCGTGGTGGCGTGGGGAGGAGGGCGGCCTTGCCGGCGTGCCGAGGGAGGACGGCGGACGGGCGCGGTAGGCCGCGGGCCGGGGTCAACTCCCCGCCGGGCGCGCCGGTCGGGCGCGTGCTCAGGCCGCGCGGGAGGAAGCACTACAAAAAACCTTGTGATCCATGACGATATTCACATGACGTTTTCAGATTTCGTCATAGATCACACTGCATCCATGACAAACTGTCAGATTTCGTCATAGATTCGCAGTGTTGGATATGAAGCCCAATATGAAGTCCAAACACCATGACGTTGTGCCAATTTCGTCATACATTTCATCACAGATCACGATGCATCCATGACAACATTCAGAATTCGTCATAGATTAGCAGTGTTGGATATGAAGCCCAATATGAAGTCCAAACACTATGACGTTTCACCAATTTCGTCATAATCCAACCACATTGCATTTCAACATTTCCTCATGATTAATTTTAAAATTAACAATTTCTTAAAATTAAAAGTTCTACTACTTTCATATTGAAAGGTTTTTTATTTGATCCCTAGATCTAGGAGAAAAATTGAGTTTACTTTTCAACTTCCTTAAATGAATTTGAACTTGAATTTTCAATTGGAGTTTAACTAAAAACTTTTGAAATATTTGAAATAATAGAAATATTCCAAATTTTCTAAAATTTATTAAGTCGTAAATAAAATTTTCTGAGTTTTAATTGGAATTTCTAGCCCTTTTAATCAAATTAAATATCACAATAAACAATTTTAGCGAAAATAATTTTTTGTTACATTCATGTTGTTTCATTGTTCTTTGTTTGCTAGTACATTAATTTGGGATTTAAATTCTGTTTGAATTCAAATTTAATTTGCATTTGTTGGGCTTCAGAATAGTTTGTTTCTGTTGAGTTCGTTTTACCCCTTCCAACTCTTCTTAAGTCTATTTTTGCCCCTCTAACTCTTCCATGTCGAGGTAGAGTTGCTGTGGGCCGAAATCTATTTTTGCCCCTCCAACTCTTCCATGTCGCGGGTGGGAGTTGTTGGGCCGGTGCGCGGGTTCAGCCCATGAGGGAGGTTGAGAGGAGGGGCGAAAACAAACCGGGCCGAGAGTTCAAGGTGTATTTCCGGACTTGGGCCTAACAACTTATAAAACCAAACAAATGTCATTCAAATTTGAATTTAAATATAGCTTAAATTTTAGGGTGTGATATCTAACTTCATATTTTTTTAATTGTATGGTGAATATAAGTTTCTATCCAAGTTTGAGTTCCATATGAGTTAGAAAATTTAATGTGCTACTTAAATTTCAAAGTTTGACTTCAGTTATCAGAAGTTATGTTTGAGATGTATCCATTTTATGAACAATGTATACTCTTTTTTCATGAAATCAATGAAAAATTTATGTCAAGTGTAAACATCCATAAAATGATTCCATGTCAATTTTTAGAATTTTTGGAGAAGTTTTAGGTATTATTATTATTATTATTGTATAACACGGTGACTAGTAGAAGTTCGAGTTTTCCCTATAAGTCAAATGAATTTTTCATTAACCTCTTAGATGTGGGCTATAATGGACCACAGAAACATAAATATATTTTTTTGAATTATTTGAATCTTATTAGAAGTACATATAAGTCAGTTTGGCATTACTTTTGATAAACACGTAGAAAATCATTTAAATGATAGAAAATAGCAAATCTACTTGAAATTTTTTGAAACTCCCGGTGACAACTTCTATGTTGTTTGTTACATGTGAAAAATAAATTGGGATCATATAAGATAACAATTTTGCAACTTTCTTCACAAGGGTGTACTCATTAGTGATTTAAAAAATAGAAAAATCAACTTTTTGCACAACTATATAGAAAAACCATTTTTTTTTCTTTGTAAAAGTTGTAGATCTTGGTAGAGAATGATTTTAGAAATTTTTAGAAAAACGAATCATCCAATTTGGAGTTAGTATGAGGCAAAAAAACTAGTTACGAGTTTTAGACAAAGATTAAAAGAGAAAACACACTTGTTCATCTCAGTTCATAGCAAGTGCAATTTCTGTTTTTAATCTTCGGATAAAACTTGTAAACTGTTTTTCTTCCTCATACGAACTCCAAATCAGTTGATTCTTTTTCCTAATTTTTTCTAAAATCACGTTCTTCCATATAATTTCATTTTTTTGTATGTTAATTATTATTAAAAGTATAATCTTCATAGGGCTTGTTTCCTTCTATTAAAGCATGTAACATAAATACATGTTTTTTCTATGCCAATTAGTAATTAAACTTCATAATTGTTAAAGTCAAGGTCGACTTATGTTTGGGTACAAATTTTAGATGTAATGGAGTTTGAAAACGTTATGAGGTGTTCAAATATCAAAGTTCATGTTGAGATGTATGAAACAATATGGGGGATCCATTCATTTTGTGAGCAATGTACACTTCTTTTTTGCAAAATCCAATGAAACTTTTATGTCAAGTTTAAACATCAATACAATGATTTAATGGCAATTTTTAGAAGTTTTTAAGAAGTTTTAGATTTTATTATCATTATTTTACAGTAAATATGCAAGTAGAAGTTTGAATTATGACAAGAAACATTTGAAACTTTCATATATTTTCAGAATACGAGTTATAGTAGATCAGAAGTACTTAAAATATAATTTTGATTTTTTTTAAAAAATTTTATTTGAGATACATATAGTTCAAATTGGAATTGTTCCATATTGCAAAAAAAATGGAAAAAAAAAGAAAAATGTTAAGCAGAGTAGAAATGTAACAGGCCCATTATGGCCCAAAAAGCCCGCATAACTCTAGCTGCTGGTGGCCATTGATCTTACGATCCGACGGTCAAAAATAGACACAACAGACATATGTAGACCACCTCAAACCCTATCCCTCTCTCCCTCTCCTATCCCCTCGCTGCCTCACCTCTCCCCTGCGCCCTACCGCGCCACCGCCGCCGCCTCCTTTCTCCCCTACGCCCCACCACCGCTGGCGCGTCTAGGGAGGGCGCGGACTCCTCCATGGCGCGCCCGGGGAGGAGCACGGGGAGGGCGCGACCGTATCCGGCCGGCAGCCCCTCCCCCGACTGTCGTGGAGATCTCCCCATCTCCTCCTCCTCCTCGCACGCCGGCTCCGCTCGCTCCTTCTCCTCCCCTACTGCGACAAGCACTTCCTCGGCGGCGGCATCCACCGCTTCAAGGAGCACCTCGCCCACCGCCCCGGGAACGCCTGCTGCTGCCCCAAGGTGCCCCACCAACAGCAGCCGGGGTACGAGCTGGCCTTGTCGTCGGAGTCACCACCGCCAGCGGGAGCGGCGGCGGCCAAGAAGCGGGGAGGAGCCGCGGCGGCCGGCGTGGCGGGAGGTGGAGGCCCCGACGGGCGGGTTCGACGAGGCCGCCGTCGTGGGCCGCGGCGGCTCCAAGGCACCGTGTACCTCGCAAGGCTCCGCGGCGGCGCGCCCGTCGCCGTCAAGGTGCACCGGCGGTGCGGCGGCGAGCGGCGCCGCGCGCGTTCGGCGAGAGCTCGGCCTGCTCCGCCGGCTCCGGCACCCGCACATCGTCGCGCTCCTCGCCTACTCCGACGACCACGGTGCGTGCCCACTGCTCAGATTCTTGCTTTTGCAATGTTCGTACCCCCCATGTCAGTTTAATTTACTCCCCTCTTCTTCTTTTTTCCCCCCTGCTCGATGTCGTATAAGATTAAAAAAAATTTATTCGTCTCCCCATGTAAGTTTATATTAATTTCGCCCTACTCGGTCGTATAAGTTGAAAATTAACAAAAGGAGCTACGATGGGTGAAGTGAAAGATTTTTCTTTGAGAAAGATCGAGTGATGGAGTGAAGCTTTGACCCTACGCCACACGTTACTTGCTCCACCTGCTTCAAACTTATTACTGTCCCACGTGTTGCTTCTTTTTCATCATTTCTTGATCGCTTGTTTAGCTTCATGTAGGTTCTGTTTACCCACCAGTTCATCATCATACACACACACACACACACACACACACACACACACACACACACACACACACACACACACACACACACACACACACACACACACACTATATATATATATATACACAAGCAAATACTAGGTACTAATTTGGATTAGCACAGAGTATTTCTTTTCTTGACTTTTTTATATAGTTTGAGGGGGGGGGGGGGAGTGCTAGCTCGATTCTGGCCATTGGCACGGCCAATCCTTGCAATGATGTGGAGCAGTCAGAGTTCCCGGACTTCTACTTCCGCATCACCAACAGCTACCACAAGAAGGACTTCAATGATTTGTCCATATGTTTTCCCTGCACACATCTAGTGATCACTTGGTGTTGTGGCCATACGATTGTAAGCAAACCACCTGAGTGAATTGTTTCCCAGCCTATCCCCTGTTCTGCTGGTTGTTCCGTTTTCTTCTGCACTGCACGTACTGTAGATCAGATGTAGCAAAATTTTCTTTTTGAAAGAATGATCAGCTAGCTGTGGTAACTAGATCTCAATTTCTTTCATCGTTTTTATTGCATACTACTCGACCTGTTATAAACTTGGTGCTCACTAAATATGTTATAACACTATGTGTGTATCAGATTAACAGAAAAGTAATTAAAAGAAGCAGAATTTATGATGTTTGGTTTCCTGATAGGTCATGTAGATTAAGTAATTGTGCACAATTCATGATGGTTGGTTTCCTGATAGGTCATGTAGATACATACATATTCCATACATAATCAGTAAGCTGTGCTTTGCATGTCAGTTTTGCATGCCTGTTAGCTAGCTCTCAATTTCCTCTTTAATTTTCTGCTAGTTAGCTGAATCTCTTCACCAGGAAGTAACTGAGTGCCATGTTGCTTGCTCTAGCTTTCAGCTTGCCTTCTTTTAAGTGATGCTCGGAGAATTATGGCTGGCTCTACTAGTTTATCACTTAATCTCTCAGTCTGAATGTTCTATTTGAAACCTCTCAGGTCCCATGGAGGTTGTGGCTAGATTGATCTATGGAGGTGGCCGGATCCGTCCATAGAGGTTGGCTGCACGACATTGCCCTTGTCGTCTTTGGTATGATAATCGCTTTGTTAAGTCCACGTTGATGCAGCACCTGTATGTCAACATGTTTGACGAGGTCATCCTCTCTATCCCCCATCTGTTCTTATTTGCATGTCGTTCTTAGGCAATGTTGTGATCAAGCAGTGACACAATTTATATGTTTGTGTTCTTAGGCGCTTCCATGACAACTAACACTGTGATTCATATCTACTTGCGGCGGCCACTAGAATATTAATTCACATAGTCATTAATAAACAACGCAACTCACTTGTTAGCCTACTAGTTTAGTAGTCTAGAAATTTCTTGTCTGATAATGCCATGGTTTCATTGCATAATGTTGTATGTGTGCATCCAAATAGCTTGTGTTTGCTTAAATTTCTCAGTATTTTTTTTTGCACATGCTGCATATTTGTACTTAGTAGCTTATCCTCTTTGGTCTCTATTTTGTTCTGCAGTGAACTATTTGTCTAGCACAATATATATGATATATTGTTAGTGCACAACTTGGTGGTCTATATTATTTAACTTATCACTGGTATGCTCCTTATGCAGATTTGAAGAAGAAATGAGGTCAGTGAAGCTGACAACCAATGCCAACTCTTTTTTACGGTAATGTTCCTCTTTCAGGTTATGGCTTAGATGCATAAGAGAAGTGATCAGTAATCAATGGACTTGATATCTGGAGTTCCGGACTGTTGGACTACTAGTGATGCTACAAGGACATTTGATTTGTTGTTTTGTGATTTCTAGGATTGTTGGGTTGAATTTTATGTCGATTTTGTATTTCTTGTTGAATGATTGGGTTTAAAAATTGGGCCTATTGAGCTTTGTTGACGAAATTATATTTTGTTTGCCATTGAGGTGGTGTGAATGTACTGGAGATTTATTAATTTAAGAATTATTATTATTGAAATGTGTGGCTTTATTGTTGTATTCTGTTTTGTGGAAATACGATCGGTACTGAATTTGCCACGTGAATGCCACGTCAACGCCACGTGGCAGCCACGGTAGCGCCACGTGGCAGCCACGGTAGCGCCATGTGGCAGCCAGGCAGTGACATGTGGCAGCCACATCAACAATGCGTCATCTAGCTACCTTGTGCCTGCCACGTCAGCGCCTCATCATCTTCCATGTCAGCAGCCACCTTGTCTCTATGAGTGATGTGGCAAGTTAATCCATGACGATCACTTTCGTCACAGATTTTGGGCTTCGGGCTGGGTTCAATGGGCTTTACACCAATCTATGACGGTTTGAGAACGTCATAGATCACGCTAATCCATGACGAAAATTTAAGGACGTCACGAGAAGGGATCCGTGACGCTCAATACATGACGTTCTCAAATTTCGTCATAGATGTCATTTTATGACGAAATTTTGACGATCCGTGACGAAAATTGACCGTCATAGACCACGAGATTTTTTGTAGTGAAGGAGAAGGAAGGGGAGGGAGAGAGAAGAAGGAAGGGAAAGGAAAGAAAGAGAAGGAGGAAAAGAAAAGAAAAAGAAAAGGAAAAAGGAAGGAAGGAAAAGAAAGGAAAGGAAGAAAAAGAAAAGAAAGAGAAAGAAAATAAAATAGGGGGAAAGTTTTTTAGAAAATCTTGGAAAATTGTTAGGGGAATTTGGAGAGGGGTTTTTGCGGGATTTTCCCGGTTTTCGGGTGTCGGCGCGTTTTTCCGGGACGGCGGTGATGGCGAGGCGGACCGGTCGTCGGGACCGCGGCGTGCGCGGGATTCCCGGCCGGTGGCCGACCGCGGCGTTGGGAAGGCGCGCACGGGTGCTGGCCTGGGTGCGGTGCCGGCGGGATTCGCGGCACGCGCGTCGGGGAGAGAGAGGGGAAGAACAGTGGCTAGGGTCTGGATGGTAATTGAGCTCGGCGGTTCATATTTGAAAACACGCATGATTTATTAGGTGATTTATTTTGAGCTAAAAACGCGGGCGTTACAAACCTACCCCACTTAAAATGAATCTCGTCCTCGAGATTCGGCTAAGTTTCGAATAGGTGGGGGAACTCCTTCCTCAGTGCATCCTCTCGTTCCCACGTAGCCTCTTCCACCCCGTGTCTGCTCCATTGGACTCTGCACACCCGTACTTCTGACGTTCTTGTCCGCTTGACCACAGTGTCTAAGATTTTGACAGGCACCTCCTGGTACCTAAGGTCTGGCTGTAGATCGATGGTCTCCACCGGTACTTGCTTCTCTTCCAGAACCTTCAAACATCGGCGTAGCTGGGAGATGTGAAATACTGGGTGTATATCTGACATTTCTTCGGGTAGCTCCAACCGGTATGCTACTGCTCCGTCTTTCTTTAGCACTTTATACGGTCCGATGTACCGAGGGGCCAACTTCCCATGTACTTGAAATCTCCGAGTCCCCCGGATGGGTGAAACCTTGAGGTAGACGAAGTCTCCTGGATTGAAGCTCGCTTCACGCCTCTTCTTGTCTGCGTAGCTCTTCTGTCGGGACTGAGCGGCTTTCAACTTTTCTCGGATATCAGCTACTCGCTCCTCGGCTTCCTTTATAAGCGCGGGCCCGACCAGGGCACGCTCTCCTACTTCTGACCACATCAGGGGTGTCCTACACTTTCTCCCGTATAGTGCTTCGAATGGCGACATTCCCAGACTTGCTTGGTAGCCGTTGTTGTAGGAAAATTCTGCATATGGTAGGCTCTGCTCCCAATCTTTGCCGTAGGTGAGGACGCATGCTCTCAACATATCTTCCAAAATCTGATTCACTCTTTCGGTCTGTCCGTCTGTCTGTGGGTGGTACGGCCGAGCCGAAGTCTAGCTTGGTGCCCATGGCTTTGTGCGAGCTTTTCCAAAACCTAGAGGTGAAGTGGGTCCCTCTGTCTGAGACTATTCTGCTAGGCACTCCATGCAGCTTCACTATATTTTCTATGTAGAGTTTCGCCAACTTCTCTCCACCATAAGTGGTCCGTACGGGTAGAAAGTGAGCGACTTTAGTGAGTCGGTCCACGATCACCCATATGGAGTCATGTCCCTTCTGAGTCCTTGGCAACCCTACTATGAAGTCCATACCTATCTCATCCCACTTCCATGCGGGATTGGTAAAGGTTGCAACGATCCTGGCGGCTTCGATGTTCGGCTTTGATCCTCGACAAGTGTCACGGTGGGCGACGAACCGTGCGATGTCCGCTTTCATCCCATTCCACCGTACTTCGCTTTAAGTCCATGTACATCTTGGTGGATCCCGGGTGAATGGAGTATGCTGAGTTGTGTGCCTCATCCATGATGGTCTGTCGAAAATCTCCACCCTCGGGCACGCATATCTTGTTTTTGTACCACAGGGTGCCTTGGTCATCTACCCTGAAGTCAGGGGCCTTGTTCTCTCCGGTATGCTTGCGGATCCTCATCAGATTTTCGTCGGTCTCTTGGGCCTTCCGGATCTTTTCCTCTAGGGTAGGCTGAACACTCAGCTGGCGGACGTAGCCTTGGGGAACGATGTGTACGTTGAGCCGTGCTATCTCCTCTTGCAACTGGGCACTCTTGGGTGCTGTCTTCTCATAGGTTTTCTGGCTTAGTGCATCTGCTACTACATTGGCCTTCCCCGGGTGGTAGTGAATCTCCAGGTTATAGTCCTTGACTAGTTCTAGCCATCTTCTCTGCCTTAGGTTCAGGTCGGGCTGGGTGAAGATGTACTTTAGACTCTTGTGGTCTGTGTAGATTTCACACTTGTTCCCGATCAGATAGTGTCTCCAGATCTTCAGGGCATGCACAACGGCTGCAAATTCCAGATCATGGGTGGGATAGTTCTGCTCATGGGGTTTGAGCTAACGGGAGGCATATGCCACTACCTTCCCATCTTGCATGAGAACACATCCCAATCCTTGTCGGGAGGCGTAGCAATACACGACAAAGTCCCGTTGAATGTACGGCGGGGGTCAGCACTGGGGCTGTGGTCAACCTCTTCTTCAACTCTTGGAAACTTCTTTCGCAGGCCTCGGTCCAGTTAAACTTCTTCTCTTTCTTGAGCAGCTCTGTCATGGGCCGGGCGATCTTGGAGAATCCCTCGATAAATCTCCGGTAGTACCCTGCTAAACCTAGGAAACTCCTGAGCTCACTCACGTTGGTTGGTTGCTGCCAGTTGGAGACTGTCTCAACTTTCCCGGGTCTACAGCTACTCCTTCTGCAGTCAATATGTGCCCAAGGAAGGATATTTTCTCTAGCCAAAATTCACACTTGCTGAACTTGGCGTATAGCTTGTGGGCCCTCGACCTTCCCAGCACTACTCGAAGATGTTGTTCATGCTCCTCCCTGCTCTTAGAGTAAACAAGTATGTCGTCAATGAAGACCACGACAAACTTGTCCAGCTCTTCCATGAACACCTTATTCATGAGGTTCATGAAGTAGGCTGGTGCATTGGTTAGTCCAAAGGACATCACCGTGAACTCATATTGCCCGTAGCGAGTGACAAAAGCAGTCTTGGGGATGTCACTTTCCCTAATCTTGAGCTGGTGGTACCCCAATCTTAGATCCACCTTCGAGAAATACTTGGCTCCCTTCAGCTGGTCAAACAGGTCATCTATTCTGGGAAGAGGGTACTTGTTTTTAATAGTGACCTCGTTCAGCGAGCGATAGTCCACGCACATCCTCATGCTCTTATCCTTCTTCTCCACGAAAAGCACTGGTGCTCCCCATGGTGATGAGCTTGGTCCGATGAACCCGCTTCGGCCGAAGCTCGCTAGCTGCTTCTTCAATTCTGCTAACTCGGGGGCTGCCATCCTATAGGGCCTCTTGGCTATGGGAGAGGTTCCGGGGATAAGGTCGATTACGAACTCTATATCCTGTTCGGTGGCATCCCAGGGAGTTCTTTGGGGAACACATCTGGGTATTCTCGTACTACTGGGACATCTTCTATGGACTTGGCTTCTATGTTGAAAACCATTATATCCGGCTTTTGTCCCCGGGTGTGGCAGGTCACTTGTATCCCATCTGGGTTGGTCAAGTGCACTACTTTATCGGCGCAACTTATGAGGCCATGGTGTTGGCTTAACCAGTCCATACCAAGGATCACATCTATCCCCTTGGATTTCGGTACTACCGGGTCGCTAGGAACTCTACCCCACTTAAAATAATCCTTACCGGGGGCATCCCAGTTGACACTTAATGTCACCTCCGGGCGTTCGAGTTATTAGGGGTGCTTTGAGTAGTACTGTGGGTATGCTATGCTTTTCCACAAAGCTTGAGGATATGAATGAGTGTGATGCTCCCGAATCGAATAGTATGGTAGCCAAAACTGAGCTGACCAGGAACTCACCGAGTACTACGCCTTGTGCTTCCTGTGCCTCCTGCGCATTGATGTGATTCACCCGGGCGCGTCCATACGACTCGCGGGGCTGCCTCACCCTGCGGTTGCTTGGTGTTGTTGCCGAAGTTATTGTTCTTCGCGCACGGCATGCGGTTGGCTCGACACAAGTGGCCTTGGCTCGTTCACCGAGTTGGAGTAGGTGGTGGTGGTTGACTTTTTAGCATAGGGGCGAGTTGGCGATGAAGTGCCCGGTTTCTCGGCGGTTGAAACACACTCGGGAGGCTGTTGTTGTTGTTGGTAGTGATCCGGGCCGGTGTTGTTCTGTGGGGGCTTCATGGCACTGCGGTTGTAGGAGGGCTTGGGCGGGGCTGCGGGGGGCTTGTGAGCTCGTGGCTTGGGATTGGGTTCGCATGCGCATAGGAGCTTGGAACCTGGACATGGGGTGTCCAAAGTTTCTCGGCCTCTAGGACCGCTCTTGCTGCTTGGCCTTGTGTTCCATGAACTTGCGCTTGTTTTCCTTCTTTTCCTCGGCCCTTGCTCTCTCCGTGAGTATTGCCATGTTCATAAGGGTGTTAAAGTCCGGATAAATCCGAGGAGTCAGCAGTGTCCTCAGTTCCGGAGTCAGCCCCTTCTTGAACATCTCTTGCTTTTTGGAGTCTTTATCCACCTCCTCGGGGGCATAGCGTGCCAGCTCTATGAACTGGTACGTGTATTCCTCCATAGACATGTTGCCTTGGCGGAGTTTGCGGAACTCATCTGCCTTTCGCTTCAGTGTGGCCTCCGGGATGTGGTAGCGGTGGAACTCCTCCACGAATTCATCCCATGTGATGGCGGAGGGATCCTTGGGCGCGGCGCAGTAATTCTCCCACCAGGCTAGGGCGGTCCCGGTGAGCTGGTGAGCTGCCAGGAGAACCTTGTCATGGTCCTCGCAGTGGAGGGGCTCCAGTTCCCTCAGGATGGCTCTCATCCAATCGTCAGCGTCCAAAGGATTCACCGACCCGCTAAAGGTGGGCGGCTTAGTCCTGAGGAACTCGATCAGCTTCTCATTCATGCTCATAGCACGGGGTCTTCGGCGGTTGATGGCATTGAAGATAGCCTCCATCAGGACGGTCTGGTTGGCTAAGACTTGTGCCAAGTCAACAGGAGGGGGTGGCGGTGGCAGGACCACGTTCTCTCCTCCATCTTCATTTTGGTTAACCTCCTGGTCGTGGAGACGTTCCCTCCGATCGGCTTGCGATCCCTCAGCGTCCGATCGGTGGGTCCGGACAGGGCGCCTGGAAACCATCTATAAAGGAACGGGTTTTCTAAGAGATCTAGTTTTATGTGATGTTTAAGTGGATTATATCGGATTTGTTTTGAAAAAGGCAGGGTCTACTCGGCCGGTAAGCACACAACAAGCACATAGCAAACAAGCAAGCACAAACAAGTTTTTATTACAAACCAGCGAGGAGGATACATCCCGACTACGCGGTCACACTACACAACTAAGGACTAAGAGCGCGACTTGGACCAGTACGACTTCATTCCCTGGGTCTTGGGGGTACACTACTCGCGAGGGGAGCTGTCTTCTGGGGTCGAGTGTTCTTCCAGCGGAATGAGCAACTCGTCATCGTTTCCGCCTTCGGGGTCTCCGTTTTCCTAAGGCTGTGCTGCGGCTTCAGCGGTAGCTGTTGGGGGTTCGGTGACTACTGGTGGTGCTGGGGGGACTTCGATAGTTCCTCCCCATCCTACAAGGGGTGTTCCCAGCAGGACTTGAGCTTCTCCAATGGCTGGAATGGGTGTTCTGCCGTGGGTCCATTCTTGCATGCATTGGTCCTGGATCCTGAGGCTTTCCTGGGCAACGGCTTCGCTGCTTATGGCTGCTGCGGTCCTTGCTTCAGCTTGAGCCACTCGGACTTGGTGCATCCTCACTGTGACTTCAGCTTGCTCGGCCCGGCTGATCTGTTCCCTCAAGTGCCTGGCCTGGTCATCAAAGAGCTTGTCCAGGGAGACAAGGTAGGCGACTACGTGGTACGGCGGGGTCTTCTTGGTGGCGACGTCGTTCCAGGTTCCTCATGCGGGCTTGCCAAACGGGGTTCTGATGGCGGGAGGGAAGTATCTCATCGGTGTGGGGACGAGGTGTTCCTCGTAGATCCGGCACAGGTAGCGGAGGGCTTTTCTGAGGGCCAAAGGATAGGTATCCCGGTGTCGGAACCCTGTGGCGGTCACGCGCCACGGCTCGATGTTGGTGTGGCGGTTGCTTCTAGCGACGGAGAGGACCACTCTACAGCGAAGAGTACCGAGTTGCTCGTACTCTCTCGCCGTAGTACCTAGGAGCGCTCGGTGATACCGAGGCACTCCGGGGAGTTGATGAGCGGGCGAGCAAAACCAGGCTCCTCCGGCACACGCCTTGGGTCCATCCATCTTCCGCCATCTGAAAACAAAGATAGAGTTGAACAGGTTGTGGTGGGGTACAAGAGATGGATAACTTTATTTAGTAGGAAGGTTGGGGTACATCCTTCGGGGTACACTTATTATTGCTAGGACTCGATTTCTAGCCTAAACACCCTAGTCTCATGGTGATTCTGCCTCTAGCTGGATACGGCGCTTCTTTAGTGGAAGATCTTGCTCCAGTATCTCATCTTCAGTCTGGGTCCCTTTGTCCCAGTGGGTTTCTTCGAGTTCATCTTCTTCTGCTCTGGCTCCTTCATCTCTGCTTCTTCGCTCCTTTAGTTCATCCCATAGGGCTTTATGGGCCAACAGCGTGCGTTCTCTTTCCCTGAGGTATTCTTGCTTTGTGTTGTGTAGTTCAACTTCTGCTATAGTCGTCTTCAGCCTTTCTAGTTCTATCCTCTGTTCCGCTCTTTCCGGTCTGTCGATCTGCTGCTTCAGTTGCTGGGCTTGCTCCTGATAAAGGTGGTCTAGGCCTCTAAGGTATATGGATAGGTGGGAAACTGCTTCTTCTATGTCTTCTTCCTCTCGTTCTAAACCTCTCATGCGATCAATCCACGAGCGTCCTCTTCCTCCGGAGGGTGGAAAGAATCCCATTGGAGTCCTTCGGAGGTGCTGTCTATAAACCACTCGTAGCTGTCGCAGGGCCTTCCGAGCAGCCTTGGGGTAGGTGTCGGCAAAGCGAAAACCAGTGGCGGAGAAGAACCATGGCTCTATGTCGGGGTAAAGCGTGCTTCTTCCCACAAAGATCAGCAGCTTACACCGAGGGGTGCCGAAGCATTCGTACTCTCGGTAGACGAACTCTGGCGGATCTCTTACTCCGACGCGCTCCAGGCTGAGTAGCAACAGGTTAGGGAGGCCAGGCTGGACGGGGCAAATTCCTCCGTTCCACTCGGGGTTAGCCATCTGGAAACAGGCCGGAATCAAGGTAAGGGTTTGGGAAAAGGTGAGCTTAGCAAAGGAAAGGTTAGAGAGGGCTAGAGGAGGTCTCGTATCCTAGGGGTCATGTCCTACGGCCAACCTACGGCTCTGATACCACCTGAAGCGTCCCCTCATCAGATGTGACTAAATGTGACACAAATACCGGTCCCGGGAGGCGGTAACACATTTATTACAACGGTGGAATCGGTCTTTTACATCACGGCGACACGAGAGGGCACGGTAGTGCCAACGCTACAAGGAACAACACAAACGCTAACGACCACACTACAATGGCAAAGGCTTCCATAGCCTCCTCGAGTACCACACCATGGAAGCTTTCGGTAGGGGCCACAGGTACACGAGCACGGTTGGGTGTAGGGCGCGACCTACTCAACGTCTTCGGGAATGTAATCGGGATCCTCCTCTGTAAAATAGTTAGTAAAACAAGGGTGAGCACATACGTACTCAGCAAATCCAACCCCACCCACGGAGGGGCATATAAGCAGAATCATGCACAGAGTATAACAAGGATCAGGTTAAGGTTCATTTTGCAACTTACTCATGCAGGGGTTCATTTCAAAAAGGTTTTCGCAAATCATTTTCATAACCAAAGTGACTCAATTGTTTTAGGAAAACCACTGTGGAACTACCGGACTTCCCGTCCGTCGTAGCTCAGGCACACAGCCACACACACATCACCGGAAAACAACTCACACCGGAAAACATCCCATCCCAAACACTAGTTTTTGTGACCACACCGTGACTCGTCCAATACCGTGGACACGGCTATTTGAATAGGTTTGACACTCTGCAGAGGTTGTACATCTTTACCCACAAGTAGGGTACTATCACACGGACACCTCAGCGCCGGTACGGATCCCATCATAGCCATTACCCACCTTAGCTAACACTACGAGCCACCACGGAAGCACCCCAAGGGGTTATACCACATAACCGGGGCGTACCTCACACAGAGCGTACCCCTGCTCCTTGGTCTCCCGCGCTCACCCGCACACCAAATGGCAAGTAGATTAACTAGTGGGGTTTATGCTAAGCCGTTGCCACATACAACGGTCGAGTGGTTGTACGAGGGTTTGGGTCGGGTGAGATGTCACGCAACCGGTCCTTAACCGACAAGATGGACAACTCCAATCATGCTCAACCACACGGTACGAGCTCACCCATACTCCCGACACACACACGTCCATCCCGTCTACCCAGTTCTTTACTCCTTCTCCAAACATGTCCCCTTTTTGTTTTTAAAGCACTCACACATTTTGAAAGCACACACACATTTTTAAAGCACTCGTTTAGGCCAAAACAAGGTTCAATCATAGCAATCAAGGGTGGCTATCCTACCATGTTTTGCAGTAAAACAATATGCAATTTATAAAACGGGTATAGGATATATATTTTTAAAACTAGGACAGAAGCATGCATCAAAGGGGGAGGTTGAACTTGCCGTCTTTGAAGTCTTCGGGGAGTGTCGGCTCGACGTTCGGGGCTTCGGGCTCCTGCTCACAGTAGTCGGCTTCGATCTCCGGCTCGGGGTACCTTCCTCCGTCTACTCCGTCGGCTATGGCGCACACACAAGCAAGCAAGCAATATTAGCACACACGTTTCTGGCCGAGCTCGGGGAGGGGGAAGTGAGCGGAGAGGGGTATTTATAAGCCCCAGGGAGGGGGTGTGAGGACCATGTGTGGTTCAAGGACCGGTGGATGGTCGCTTCCTTGTGTGATGAGTGATTGACAACGTTGTGTGGACTGATTCTTGGCTAAGTATTGCAGGTGCAGGTTGCGGCTTGACTCGTGTTGGTGCAGGTGAAGAACAAGCGCGAAAGGTCGTTGCGGTGAGGCCTCCGGGTGTGGAGAAGACAAGTAGGCTTCGTTCGAGGGACCCGGTGGCCGGCGGGGGTCAAGTGCGGGCCGCATGGTGGCATGAACGAGCAAGATGAAGTCGTGGACGGTTTCTTGGTTGAGCCTCAAAACCAAGGTCGAGCCGGGACTACGTGGGAGCCAAGTCATGAGTGGAGATTGGCGGAGGCTACACCGAGTTCGCGGGGTTTCCGGTGGTTCCCCGAGGGAAAACCACCGGGTTCCTTGGTTGATCTACAAAGCCAAGACCGGGAGAACCGAAGACGGAGGTGCGGCGGCACCGGACCGGTCGACCGGTGGGTCTTCCCGGTCGGCCGGTGGGGACCGGTCGGCCGGTGAGGAGCACCGGTCGACCGGTGTGCGGCGGCGCGGTCCGGAATCTTCGAAGCGGAGGACACGCGTCGGGATCGCATGGCTTGCGTCGAGGCTACGCAGGGTGCAGTCGCCGGGCATCCGTCCGATGGTGAAAACATCAAGAATTCCAAATCCGCCCTTGAGGGGCTTGTATCCCTAGTTAGTAAAGAAGGGCATTTTAGACATTCGGTTGCCTCCATATAACCCAAGAGGTGAGAGGATGGTAGCCAACTCTTGGAACCCTAGCTCATTAGTTTTCCTATTTTCCACCTATTTTCTCTAGGTTTTCCTTAGGACTAGCAAGAGAGCTTCACGGAGAGATCTTGTAGAGAGGGATGGATGATCGGGCGGCTTGCTAGACCTTGTACGAACCTTTGTTTCATGTATAGATGATTCGGCGTGGTTCCTCAAGGTTTGGATGTGTTTTCCCCGGTTGTTCTTGGTGGTGATTTTCGGAGCCCTCTCTTCGTGATTTTTTTGGGGTGTTTTCGGGGCTTTTCTCTTGGGGATTTGATGGGGGAAATTTGTGGGAACCCTTCGTGGTTCTTTGGGCTGTGATTCCCCTCCCAAATCCGTGAGTAAAAGTGCTCGATTTTTGGGTTTTCTTGAGTTCTTGGGTTGGAAGTGCTTTCGGCGGGATTTCTTCGATTCCTCCTTTTTGGACGAGATTTGGCGGGATTAAACTTGGCTATGGACTCCTCATGAGGTGTTCCTCATATCCCCAAAGTCTTGTTCAAGTCCGTGGAGCGATTCGGGAGATCGAGATTTGGATTTGGGGGAGTTGACCGCGGGTCTTTGTTCATCCCGAGCTGCCCGAGCTACACCGGTCGACCGGTGCTCTTGACCGGTCGGCCGGTGCGAGCTCTTGTTGGTTTTTGCTCGGGTGAACGTCTTGGTGTGTTCGTTGTTGTCCCGTGTTCTGCTTGTTTCGAGTTTGGGTCCGTTTGGTGGTCGGTTGGCTGTTTGGTGCCTTGGGGGCTTTCAGTCGCCATCGGTCCGACCGGTGTGTCTCCCCGGTCGACCGGTGTAGAGCCACTTAGTGAAAGTTGCTCAGTTTCACCAGCAGGGACCGGTCTGACCGGTGGTGCTCACCGGTCTGACCGGTGTGGGACTGTAGACTCGGGGTTTGTTTTTCCGCTGTGTTGTCGAGTCGGAAGGCTGTGTGTGTTGGTTCCTAGGTCCAGTGGCACTCCAGTGGCTACGTGGGCTTGACCAAATTGGGTAGTGAGTCGGAGACGTGTGTTGGAAGCCGTGTTCGTCTTGTTGGAGTTTTCATCTCCTTCGAGAAGAATTTTTATCGGCTCCCATTCACTCCCCCCCTCTCTGGTTCGCCGTATCGGTCCTTCAAGTGGTATCAAGCCGGTTCGGGGCTTTGTTGACTCTAACCGAGTCTAAGATCCAAGGATGGTGTACCAGGAACGGGGTTCGGGTCCTCCACACTTCGATGGCAAGAACTACCAGATGTGGAGCAAGCGGATGGGTGCGTTCCTCCGCGGAAAGGGTCAGCTGCTCTGGGATGTCACAGTGGACACAGGCTATGTCCAGCCGATGGATTTCCTTGCTCCAGGGTCGAGGGACAGATTCGACGCCAACAATAAAGCGGTCGACTACTTGTTTCGTGCTTTGTGTCAGCCTAAGTTCGATCGGGTGCACACCGAGCACTTGGCTTGTAGGATTTGGGCAGTGTTGAAGGAGGCTCATGTTGGGAACGCCCAGGTTCAGGCACGGCTGTATGCGACCTACCGGAGAGAGTACGAGAACTTCACTCATCTCCCCGGTGAGTCCATCGATGCCTTGTTTCAGAGGTTCACGGTGGTGGTGAACAACATGAGGGCCAATGTGGACGTGCTCCCGTACGATGATCATGATAGAGCGGTCAAGCTCTTACACTCTTTGGATCGTACGATATGGGGCGGGAAGTTCGAGGCCATAGTCGAGTCGGAGAGGTATGATACTCGACGGTGAACGAGCCGTTCTTGAAGCTCAAGTCGGGCCGAGGTGGATAGTGGCATGATCGCCAAGCTCGAGGGACCGGCGGATTCCCATAGTCTTGCCCTCGTTGGTGGTTCCAAAGGAAAGACTAACTCTAACCCATCCACCGAGGATGTTCTCGTTTTCCTCTTTGATGTCTATGCCGGATGAGGAGTTTGATGACCTTGGAGAGGACGAGCCGGCGGCGTTGACGAGGCGGTTCGAGAGGGCCGCACGAGAACCGCGTGAACATGAGGAGGAACACGAGGACTTGCTTCCGGTGCGGCAAGCGGGACACTTCGTCGCCGACTGCCCGGAGAAGGCCGAGAACAAGGACAGCCACAAGCACAAGCCGAGGATGAACGATGGCAAATACCGTTCGAGGCGCGACCACAAGAGGAAGCACAAGAACAAGTACAAGGACGAGCGACGATCGAGGAAGAAGGAGGGCCGAGGCAAGGCCCGAGCGATTGTTGGAGCGAGCGACGTCGACTCCGATTCCGCGTACTCCACCTCGAGCTCGAGCGGCGGTGAAGACGAGGGCGATCGCCGCAAGAACAAGAAGTCGTCCAAGAACCCGAGCGGGGCCGAGCCGCTTCGCGAGAGATGGCTTCGCACCATGGGCGCGAGCTCCGGCGGCAAGAAGAGCACACGGAGCGACTCGAACTGCGAGTCCGACGACGAGGTGCGTGATGAACTTCCCTTCTTGCGCCAGGAGAATGAGAGGCTTGGCTCTTTGATTGATAACCGTGATGACATGCTTAGAGAGGCCAAGAAAATGAGGAAAGAGCTTAGGGCTTCACTCGAGGATGCTAGGACTAGAGTGGGCTGAGCTAGAGACACGGGTGCTTGATAGCAAGCTTGAGATTGATTCGCTTAAGGCTAGCCCGTTGTTTCGATGAGAATGATTGTCTTGATTGCTCTATATTCGTTCTTTGATCTTGCTTTGTTCAAGGAGAAGCATGCCTCCAAGTGTGAGGAACTAGATGTGCTTAGGGTTGAAGTGGGCGAGCTTAAGTCTAGACTGCTTTGCTAGGTGCTTGCACTTCTTGCCCGTTTTGCATGCTAAGATTGATGAGATGCATGCTTACACTAGTTCGCTCGAGGCTAAATTGAAGGAACCCATGCCTACATCTTTCTCTACTGTGAAATGCATGCATTGAAAAATTTGGAGCTTGCACATTATGTTGATCGTTTGCGGGATGAGAATGATGATTTGAGGAAGTTGATGGGTTGGTTGTCGGTCACGAGCCTCGGTTGAGGATGATGATCGAGGCCTTTAAGAGGCAAGATGGTGAGGGGCTTGGAGCAAACAAGGTTGGTGAGGGAAGTGGAAAGAATATCCACGAGCCACCAAAAACCCACCACAAAAATGATTTCCCCCCAAAACCTAACCATCTAAGGAACCGACTAGACACAACCCCAGCTCCACCCGTGTTTCCTACACCCACAAATGACCTACAAAAGCCTATCAAGTTTGTGAGCACTTCAGGGAAAGTGTTCTTTGGGAAGGAGAGTGAGAAGGCTAGTGGTGAGAAACCGGTGGAGGGTTTGACTGGAGAGAAACCAAGTGAGAAGCCACATCCCAAGCCAAAGCCTAAGCTTGTGAGGTTCCATTGTGGCTATTGTGGGAGAGATGGCCATAAGGAGGAGTTTTGCTTCAAGAGAAAGCGAGAGGAGAGAATGGAGATGGAGTGGGCTAACAAGGACAAGTACCACCCTTCCGATGGTGTACTTGAGCCTCGTATGCAGATGCCCAGGGGCAAGGCGATTGTGAGGACAGTTCGGGCTTGGGGAGAGAAGAAGGCTGCAGGTGGTGTTGCTGCCCCGGGTCACACCGGTCGGACGGTGTGGAGCACGGTCGGACCGGTGCGGGCACAGACGGAGACGGTGTTCGGGTTTCGAGCTCATACGGAGTGCGAAGGTTGTTTCGGTGGTCGTGGTTACGGTGGTTGGGGTGGAAAGGGTGCGGGTGGTCGGTTGCTAGGCGTTCTCCTCCTCGTGCTCAATACGGGGATTGAAGGAGTCGTGGCGTTGAGTTGGAGAGGAAGGACGTTCCACGGGCCTTCTTGCGTGGTTTTGGTCCTCCTCCGGGCGAGAGAGGGGTGGTTCCCTCAGGGTGGTTACCGTGGTGGTGTTCGTGGAGGTAGTTTTGGTAGGAGAGATGCTTTGGTTGGTGCTAACCCCACTTTCGAGCAAATGGCTCGGCACTGGTTTTCCTCTTTTGGTACTAACCCTAGTGCTGAGTCGTTTGTTCGCTCACGTGCCTATTTTTAAAATTTCAGGTGGGAGACTTGAAGAACATTTGGTTGATTGACTCCGGTTGCTCGAGGCATATGACCGGAGACAGGGGGTGGTTCTCAAGTCTCGTCCCGGTGGTGACGAAGAGGTACATCACCTTTGGGGACAATGGGCGTGGGCGTGTGCTTTCGAAGGTGAGATAAAAGTGAGTGACAAGATCACTGCGAGGCGTGTTGCTCTTGTTCAATTCTTTGGGGTACAATTTGCTTTTGTGTCCCGGTTGTTGGATGAGGGCTTTGAGGTGTTGTTTCGGCCGGGGTGGTTCTCGGATTGTGGACTCTCGAGGGGACCTTGTTTGTATGGTCGTTCCCGAGGGTCGGGTGTTTCGTCTTGATTTTTCTCGGTCTTCGGGTGTGGAGCGTTGTTTCTTGGGTTGGTTCTTCGAGTGAGTTGTGGAAGTGGCATAGGAAGTTGGGTCACTTGAGCTTTGACCTTTTGTCTCGCTTGAGTAAACTCAATTTGGTCCGAGGATTGCCACGTTTGAGGCTTGAGAAGGAGTTGGTTTGTGCGCCGTGTAGGCATGCCAAGATGGTAGCCTCTTCTCACCCTCCTCTCACCAATGTGATGACTGAGCATCCATGCGAGCTGCTCCATATGGACCTTGTTGGCCCAGCTCGTGTGCGATCTGCGGGTGGGAAGTGGTATGTCCTTGTTGTGGTGGACGACTATTCTCGGTATGCGTGGGTGTTCTTTCTCGAGGATAAGGGGGAGACGTTTGGTTCTGTTCGAGATCTAGTCTTGAGGTTGAGGAACGAGAGGCACGGAGATGCCATACGAGCTATCCGCAGTGATAATGGCACGGAATTTAGGAACTCTCGTTTTGAAACCTTTTGCCATGACTTGGGTCTTGAGCACCAGTTTTCGAGTCCGTATACGCCTCCCCGGAATGGTGTTGTGGAAAGGAAGAACGAGGACCTTGTGCGAGATGGCTCGGACGATGCTTGATGAGCATAGGACTCAGGAGGTATTGGGGTGAGGGCGGTGAATACCGCATGCTATGTGTCGAACGGGATATACCTCGAGTGCACAAGAAAAAGACATGCTATGAGTTGATGCATGGTCGCACACCCAAGGTGAGTCACTTCCATGTCTTTGGTTGCAAGTGTTTCATTCGAAGAAAGGCGGGAAGTTGGATAAGTTTGAGGCTAGGTCGTCGATGGCATTTTCTTTGGTTATGCATCTCATTCTAGAGCATATCGTGTGCTCAATCTTGAAACTAACCAAATCGTGGAGACTTGCGAGGTAACCTTCGACGAGACGAGAGCCACGTAGTCAGCTTGTTTTTGAGTGTGCAGGTGATGATGAGCTTGGCGAGGAGATCTTTCAGGAGGAGGAGCATGAACATGGTTATGATGAGGATGGTGGTGCGGTGCCCCCGGCTGAACATGTACCCACTACTTCGACTATGATGATGGATGGACCCTCTGCTACACCTACGACGACAAATCAAGAACGAGGAGAAGCTGATGTTGAGGGGGAGGTAGCTTCGAGGCGAGAACCTCCTCGGCGAGTTCAAGTGGATCCCACCATTTGGATCATCGGTGACATGAATGAACGCACTACACGGTCGAGGGTTCGGAACAATTCCCATTTTGCTCATGCTGCGTTTGTTGCTTCTTTCGAGCCCAAAGACATTGGACACGCACTATCTGATCACAATTGGGTTAACTCGATGCATGAGGAGTTGGAGAACTTTGAGAGGAATCAGGTGTGGGAGTTGGTTGACCCTCCCCCAGGGTGTAAGCCGATTGGTACAAAGTGGGTGTGGAAAAACAAAGAGGGAGAGAAGGGTGAGGTTGTGAGGAACAAGTCGAGACTTGTTGCTCAAGGGTTCAGTCAGAAGGAGGGGATCGACTACGAAGAGACCTTTGCTCCCGTAGCCCGTTTGGAGGCGATTAGGATCCTTCTAGCCTTTTCCGTGGCTAAAGGGCTCAAGTTGCACCAAATGGATGTGAAGAGTGCTTTTCTGAATGGAGTGTTGGAGGAAGAAGTGTATGTGAGACGACCTCGGGGTTTGAGAGTGAGAAGTACCCCCACGGGTGTACAAGTTGAGGAAGGCGTTGTATGGGTTGAAGCGAGGGCGCCTAGAGCTTGGTATGGCGAGGTTGAGGGGGGTTCTTGTTTGAGAGAGGTTTTGAGATGGGGAAGGTCGATCGGACCTTGTTTTTCTTGAGGGAGGGCGAGAGATATCTGATTGTGCGGGTGTACGTGGATGATATTGTCTTTGGTGGCTCGTCTAACTCTCTTGTTGCAAGGTTTGCGAGATGATATGAGCGGGGAGTTCGAGATGAGCATGATGGGTGAGTTGCGAGTTCTTCCTCGGGCTACAAATCAAGCAATCAAAGGAAGGAACATTTGTGCACCGAGCTAAGTACACCAAGGACATTGTGAGGAAGTTCAAGATGGAGGACTCCAAGGCTATGACGACGCCGATGAGTACGACTACAGCTCTTGATGCGGACGAGGAAGGTGAACATGTGGACCAGAAGGAGTACCGGAGCATGATCGGTCACTCCTCTACTTGACGGCGACGAGGCCGGACATACAGTTCTCAGTGTGTCTGTGCGCTCGTTTTCAAGCGTCTCCGAGGACTTCGCATCGGCAAGCGGTGAAGAGAATTTTCAGGTACTTGCGTCCCACTCCCGACTTCGGCCTTTGGTACTCCGCGTCCTCTTCTTTGGCGTTTCATGGCTTTTCAGACGCGGATTTTGCCGGGTGTCGGTTGGATAGGAAGTCCACTTCTGGGACTTGCCGGTTTTGGGTTCCTCTTTGGTCTCTTGGTCTTCCCGCAAGCGGTCGAGTGTTGCTCAATCCACGACCAGAGGTCGAGTATGTTGCCGCTGCTAGTTGTTGCTCTCAGCTCCTTTGGATCACCTACACCATGAGTGACTTTGGTGAGGAGTATACCCATGTCCCACTTCAATGTGATAGCACCAGTGCCATAAGCGTTGCAAAGAACCCAGTGCTTCATTCCAAAACAAAACACATAGAAGTGAGGTATCATTTTCTGAGAGACAATGTCGAGAAAGGAAGCTTTGATCCATGTACCCACACATGACCAACTAGCCGATATT
This sequence comes from Cenchrus americanus, assembly GCA_947561735.1. Classification (NCBI taxonomy): domain Eukaryota; kingdom Viridiplantae; phylum Streptophyta; class Magnoliopsida; order Poales; family Poaceae; genus Cenchrus; species Cenchrus americanus. The sequence goes on from OX387245.1 coordinate 184,163,412, forward strand.
TTCACCAAACCCCTAGATCAAGCAACTTTCACTCGTTTGCGGGGGGAACTTGGTGTGTGTTTGATTTCTTGAGTTGGGTGTGTGGGAGCTCTCTTTTGCCGGTGGTGTCGAGCCCGTTTTGCCTCCCCTTGAGGAGCCGGTTTGTAGCATATGTATAGCTTTCTTTTGTGCATTTCTTGCATTTTGGCATGGCATGTGTAACATGATGTATAGGCATCCTTGTATCTTAGATTGCATGCATTTTGTATCATATGCATTGGTTAGGAAAGCTTCTCTCATATACATTGTTCACCATGGAATGAGATATATGTCTTTGTGAGCTTGTTTGGTATGCTACGGGTAGTTTGGCTTAGCTCTTGATGATCTTGATGAATAATCCATGGTTGATAGTTATGCTTTTGAAAAATGTCACATGTATGCTCTCTCATGTGTAAATGCCTTTACATGCTCTTGACATGTTTTTGTGGCCTTGCTATGCTTAATTTGTGGTTGGATAGCTAGTTTATTGATCATATGGAGTCAAAGGCTCATTTGCCATCATGAATGTTTAGCCCTCTTGATTTATCTTGTGGAGGAGCATAAGTTCCTTTTTGTCGCAAAGACATTTCATGTACCATTTACAAATCTGAAAATGAAATGAAAAATGCTTGGAAAATATGCTCCCATGTCATGTGCTGAATTTCTAGGAGTCTTTGTGCTCATCGAGCATCGTCCTAGCCATCTCACAAAGAGTCCGATTTTTCCTTTCCATGACTCCATTTTGAGGGGGCACATAAGGAGTCGAATCTTGATGTTCAAGACCTAGATCACGACAAAAGGCATCAAAACGAGAGTTCTTAAACTCGAGCCATTATCACTAGCGGATAGCTCGAATAGCATTCCCATGCCTCTCGTTTTTCAACCTCACGATCGGATCTCGAACAAAACCAAAAAGTCTCACTCTTATCCTCAAGAAGAACACCCCGGGCATAAGCCGAGAGTAATCGTCCACCACAACAAGGACATACCACTTCCCACCAGAAGCCGGAGCTCGGGCGGCCCCCTTGAGTCCATATGCAACGGCTACGTCGGACGCTCGGTCATGACATCGGTCGGGGGTGGATGGGGGGTAGCTACCATCTTACCATGCCTACAAGGAGCACAAACCAAATCCTTCTCAAGCTTCAACCTCGGCAATCCTCGGACGAGGTCAAGACCACTCAAGCGGAAACCAAATCAAAGCTCAAGTGTCCCAACCGCACATGCCATTTCCACAAATCGAGAAGAAGGACCGGCCATCAAACGACGGCCGGGACCCGAAGAACGAGAGAAATCGACCACAATCTGACCCTCGGGGATGATCATACAAGCAGATCACCTCGAGAATCGAGCAAACGAGACTCGCCGGACTTGAAACGCACCTCAAAACCCTCATCAAGCAGGCGAGAAACCGAAAGCAAATTAAAACCCAAAGACTTCACAAGAGCCACTCTCTTCAACGTTACCTTGTCACTCACATGCACAACACCCTCGGACGACACCCTACCTCGTCCATTGTCCCCAAATGTGATGTACATCTTTTTACTTCAACGGGGTGAGAGTGGAGAACCACTTCTTATCTCCGGTCATGTGTCGAGAACACCGGAGTCGATCAACCAAATGTTCTCCAAGCCTCCTGCCTACGGTCGAAACGAGAACGAGAATGAGCTAGCGACTCGACAGGGTTAGCACGGAAAGTTAAACCGGTGTCGAGCCATGCTGCTCGAAGGGGGTTAGCAAACATCACTCCCTTGCCACACGGCTTCCCATGTCCCATGGGAGGAGTACGAGCACCACGAGGGGGAAAACGTGGTCCGTAGTTCCTCTAGAACCCAAGGCTGCGATCATCTCCCTTAAACCCGTGCGGTGCAGTGGGGACGTCCGGCCAAAACCACCACGAGCCGACCAAACCTCTCACCCGACACGCACACCATCATCTCTCACGACAAACCTCTCACCACCACCTCTCTGTGGGAACACCTTAACCTCTCCACCGCCACACCCGAGTGGAAGTGGCACTCTAGGCTCGGGAATACCGCGAAATTTCGCCGATACAATCTCGGATTCCTTTGCTCCCTAGCAAACCTCTCATCCCTCTTCCTCTTGTAGCAAAACTGCGAGATGCCTCTCCTTGCCACAATACTCACACCTGGAAAGGGGATGGGTTTGGTTTTGGCTCTGGCTTCTCTCTAGGCTTCTCACCCTTCTCACCCACAAACTTCCTTTGGTTTAAAATCATTTGTCTTAGGTGGGAATTTGGGTGGATCTTAGGTTGTGTCAAGCTTGTTAAAGGTGGTTGGGCTTTGGTGTGAAAGAGTTCTTGGGTGCTTTTGGGAGTGGGACTTGGACTCTCTCAGAATCACCTCAAACCCGGGGTTAGACTCAACACACTTCTCGTACACACTCTCCCCATTGTTTTCTCCACTTTTTCACCCCAACTTCTCAAACCCCAAACCACGACCATCGGCCCTCTTGAACTCCTCAATCATGATTTTCAATTGAGTTCACACGGTTTCTTGACCTAACACCTTCCTCAAATAGTCATTCTCCTCATAGATGACATCCAAACGGGAAGTAAGTTCAAGATTACGCAAAGTGACTTCATCACAGCTAGAACATGCATTTGCAACAGGAGATTTCAAAGATGCTTCCAAAGAACTGATGATAGAACGAGCATCGACAAGCTTAGCATGCATAGTAGGACATGACTTGCAAGCACCAAGTAAAGTAGGTCTAGCCTTAAGCTCATCATGTTCATTCCTAAGAGCATCTAGTTGAGCCAAAATAGAAGCATTCTTCTCATTAAGCGATTTGATCTCATTCAACCAAGCATCACATTCAACACATTCAACATCATCGGGAGGAGTAGGAGCAAGTTTCAAAGAGTCATTCTCAAGTTTCAATTCAAGCAATTTGACTCTAACTCTCCTACTTTCTCACTAGCATTCTCAAGGCTGAGCCCTAAGACGAATCTTTCCTCATCTTTTTGGCATCTCTCGACGCACTATCACACCGGTTATCAAGCAAACCATTCAACCTAGCAATCTCGGCAAGAAAAGAGTCGGGGTCACGGTTTACCTCATCCTCCGAGTGGGAGTCGTGTCCTCCTTCACACTCTTCTTCTTGCTCGAGCTATGGGCCATGCCACAAAAAAGCCCTCGGCGCCACACGGCTTCCGGCCGTGAGGTTCAGAAGCACTCTTCTTGCCTTGCGCCTCCCGACGTCTTCATCTTATTTGCTTGAGCTTCGGCCTCCTCGCTTGAGCTTGAGTCGACGTCGCTCGCACGGCCACCATCGCTCTTGCCTTGTTCTTCTTGTAGGTGCTCTTGCTCGGTCGCCGCTTGTCCTTGTCCTTGCTCTTGGACTTGTTGAAGTGCTTGCCCTTGGAGGAGTACTTGTCTTCACGCCTCGGATGCGCCTTGTACTCGTTCACCTTGTACTTGTTCTCCTCGGCTTCCCGGGCACTCGGCGATGAAGTGGCCACACTTGCCACACTTGTAGCACGTCACGAGAGCTCGCCTTGGTTGTAGACTCTCGTGTAGTCGTTCAAACCTCCTTGAGAGCAAGGCCGACTCCTCCTCTTGACACATCAAACTCCTCATACGGAATGGACATAAGAGAGGACAAAGCGCTGTCGACGGGAAGGGTTAGATTTGCCCCTTGATCCTCCCCAAGAGCAAGACTATGGTCGGTCGAGCCCTCATGCTTGGATAGCATCTTCTGTCAACCTCGGCCGACTTGAGCTTAGAAAAGAGGGTCATCCAACTCAATAGTCAAATAGTTCCCCGAGACTCCTTGATGGCCTCAACCTTAGCACCCCAAACATTTGGGTCCAGAACATGCAAGAGCTTCAAAGCTGATCATGCTCGGAGTACGGAAAATCCTCAACATTAGCCTTCATGTTGTTCACGATGGCGGTGAACCTGCGAAACATGCATCGATGTCCTCACCGGAAGTGGAGTGAAATTCTCATATTGCATCGGTAAGAGACAAGGCGAGCCTTCACATGGTTATCACCACCGTGAGCAACCAACTTAACTTATCCCAAATTTGCCAAACAGATTCAAATGGCGAACACGCTCAAACCTGGATCACACAAGCTCATAGGCACAAGTGATCAACGGCTTTTGCATTAGCCTCATACTTGGCCTTGGCATCGGCATCGGTCACCATAAGTATGGATGTTGGCCAAGATAGCATATGTCTTGTCAAGCACAATAAACTCCAACGGCTTTCCTCGAAGAAAGATCATCATACGAGCCGCCCACTTGTGGTAACCCTTGCCATCGAAGTGCGGCGGACCTACCGCTCAACGTACGCTATCTTGGGATTCAAGACTTGTCAAAGTCGCAAAGAATGCGACACCAAGCTACGATACCAATTGAAGGATCGGATGGCGACTAGAGAGGGGGAGTGAATGAGGCCGGTAAAAATTCTTCCCAAAGGAGCAGGGCCTATGTCCTACTCAAAATGAGGTCACACACGAGCGATGGATCGGAATCTGCACATCACCAATCGCCAAGACCACGGAGTTATGGATCAACCTCTAGCCTTAGGAACGATTCCTCGAAGCACACGCGGAAGCACTAGAAAGGGAGGAAGGAATCGAACCAAGAAGCAAAGCACACGAGCTCGGCGGACCGTCGCGCGGGGAGCGGGCCCATCGTCGCGGGAGCCCCGCGGGGAACACGTCCGTAGGGTATCGCGGACTGTCGCACCGAACCGCGGACCGTCGACGCGCGCCGGACCGTCCGTTAATTTACGAACGACCTGAACGCCGTGCCACGGGCCGGAGTCCGCGGGGAGCACGCGGGCCGTCGCCGCACCGCGGACCGTCGCGACCGCCCCGGGCCTGACCCCGAAACCGTCCGACAAAAACCTAAATCACAATGGATCGAAACGAAGGACGAGCAAGAACGCGAGAACACGGGATGGGCGAACCGCGCGGACCGTCGCACGGTCTCGCGGGCCAGGTACGCGAGCGCGGACGGAAGCTGACGGCCCCAGGCCACAGGTCAACTCCCCAAATCATCATCGGATTTCCCAAACGGTTGAAGCTATGGAGACAAGGGTTTGGGGACTTGAAAAGCGTCACACAAGGATGCTATAGCCAAAAATCTTGCCTCCTAACTCCCTAAATGCGGGGAATCGCGAATCCTTTGAGCACCACCAAAAGGCCCAGAGCACGGAGACGAAAACTCACGAATCGAAGTGATTTCAGGGCGTTTGAGGACACAAGATCAAGCACGAAAGATGCACAAGACATCTATCCATGTTTTCCTTGAAGAAATCCCGGAAGAAACTCACTCCTGTCCGCGGAGTCCACCACGGGAACAAGGCACGAAAATAAGCACAAAAAGCCACGAAAAACAACCCAGAATCTTCTATACAAACCGGGGAAAGATTCACAAGGTCCTAGCATGCGCCCTAGCATCCATCCCTCTCAATAAATCTCTCATGAAGCTCTCATGCCCCAGCCTAGAGAAAATAGGAAGAGGAAAATAGCTACGAAAAATGAGAAAGAGAAGGGGGGGAAATCAAACCCTAAGTCACGGAGAGAGAGAGAGCCATCAACACACACTCCAGGCTTATATATATCGGGTCCCGCGGAGTGGTAAATGACTCGACTACCCCTAACTACACTGCGGCGATACAACCCACGTAGGAAGCATTTTGGTAATGTATGTGCGCAGTCTTGCCATCGGACGGCCACGCCTTTGCCGCACCCGCATCCGCGCCAGCGCAAGCCATGCGACCCGGCGCGTGTCCTCAAGCTTCGAAGCTTCCGACACGCCGGATCCGTCTCGTCGTGTTGGGCCCTCGGACTTGGTTTTGAGGCCCAAACCAAGAAGCCGTCCGCCGATGGTTTTGTGGGCAAACCACCAAACCCCGCGATGCCGTCCGGTCTCATGAAGCCACTTGACTTGACGCCACGGTGCCGTGTCTGTCCACGTAACCCGTCTTGCTTGTGTCGCCACCATGTGACCCGCACCCCGATCCCGTGTCAAGGGTCCCTCGAACCGAGCCTACTTGTCTCTCCATCTCCGGAGGCCCTGAAGGCTTAAGACCTTTCGCGCCCGTTCTTCACCCTCGCAACAACACGAACTAGGCCGCGGCCTACACTCGCGCACTAAGCCAAGAGTCAGTCCAACACCCGTTGTCAATCACTCATCACTAAGGAGCGGTCATCCACCGACCACTGGGACGTTCCTGGTCCTCAGTCTTGGCAAAAGTGCCATCTTCTTCCTCCCCCCCCTCGAACCAGAATAGAGAGGGAGGGGTGGCGCGGGCACGGCCCCGGCGGCAGGGGCGCCCGCCGGCGGGCCCCGCCCATGGCCGCGGCTGGGGAGTGGGGCAAATCGGAGAGGGGGACGAGGGAATCCTTTCCCCGTGCTCACCTTGGGTTAGAGTGCACAGTGGAGGCGGCTCCGCGGGAGGTCAGTGGTGCGGCGGCGGCGGCGCTAGGGGGCGACGGCGCGGTGGTGCTCGGGGAAGAGGGGAGGAGGTGCTGAGAGACCGCAGTGGTGAGGTGCGGCGAGCCGGGGAAGCCGTCGGCCCTTTTTATAGGAGGCGGATGGCGGTTTGGGGGGAGATTTTTCCCGGCGAGCTCCACTCCGGCGAGCTCGAGGAGCTTCGCGAGGCGGCGACCGGCGATGCGACGGCTCGTGCTGCCGCCGGTCAACTTGTGCAGGGCGTGCTAGGGTGCGGGGCGGGGGCCGCGGTCGGGCGGTGGTGGAGGTGACGGCTCGGGCGGGGGGGATTAATGGCGGCCGCGTCCCGGTGGCCGGCCGCGCACCGGCGTGCGCGGGCCCGTGGTGGCGTGGGGAGGAGGGCGGCCTTGCCGGCGTGCCGAGGAGGACGGCGGACGAGCGCGGTGGCCGCGGGCCGGGGGGTCAACTCCCCGCCAGGCGCCGGTCGGGCGCGTGCTCAGGCCGCGCGGGAGGAAGGAGAAGGAAAGGGAGGGAGAGAGAAGAAGGAAGGGAAAGGAAAGAAAGAGAAGGAGGAAAAGAAAAGAAAAAGAAAAGGAAAAAGGAAGGAAGGAAAAGAAAGGAAAGGAAGAAAAAGAAAAGAAATAGGAAGAAAATAAAATAAGGGGAAAGTTTTTTAGAAAATCTTGGAAAATTGTTAGGGGAATTTGGAGAGGGGTTTTTGCGGGATTTTCCCGGTTTTCGGGTGTCGGCGCGTTTTTCCGGGACGGCGGTGATGGCGAGGCGGACCGGTCGTCGGGACCGCGGCGTGCGCGGGATTCCGGCCGGTGGCCGACCGCGGCGTTGGGAAGGCGCGCACGGGTGCCGGCCCGGGTGCGGTGCGGCGGGATTCGCGGCACGCGCGTCGGGGAGAGAGAGGGGAAGAACAGTGGCTAGGGTCTTGATGGTAATTGAGCTCGGCGGGTCATATTTGAAAACACGCATGATTTATTAGGTGATTTATTTTGAGCTAAAAACGTGGGCGTTACAGTATTTGTCATTTGTAGATTCAATTTCTACAAAAATGCTACATAATGTACACATCCTTACTTTTAGGGCAAGCTTCGACGACGACTTCTCAGGACGCTCCGCGTACCTCCATCGGCGCGGGTAGTTCCCAAACTCGGGGGCTACGCACCAAATCACTACTCGATGACAACTCGAGTAGTCTCCGCTAGCTCTCTAGCTCGGGGGCTCAGCACCAACAACTACTCGACGTGGCTCCTATGGCTCTCCTGGCGACGAGCTCGGGGGCTGAACGCTACAAGAGTACTCAGATGATGACTTCCGCGAACATTGAAGACCTTTGGATTGATTCTTCAATCATTCCAAGGCTCGGGGGCTACTAGGCTACACTCATCAGTTGTTTTTTTCAAGACGGAAGCAGAATCAAGATTGACCCTCAGCCAGAGTCTACAACTCAACCTAAGGCTCGGGCGCTACTCCATATGGAGTGCGATTTTGCAATCGCACTTCCATATAATCTCGACTTCAAGACTGATGAGCTGGACCACCTTCCAGCCTCGCGTCAGTTCAAGTACTATTGAAGACTTCTCCAAGTAGTACTTAAGGATGCTCAAGAACTACTCGAAGAGGCTTCAAGACTACTCGAACTGCTACTCTCGACTCCAACGTGCTCGGGGGCTTGTCGGGCATACACCCCGGGTACTCATTCAAGGAAGGAGGAAAAGTAGAAGACGGACTCCTACTAGAATTCCCCTGTACTCCTACTAGGACTCGCTCTGTGTAATCGTACTAGGACTCCTGCCTTGTAACCGACTAGGAACCCGCCCCCCTGGACTATATAAAGGAGGGCCGGGTACCTAGGAGGACATCCTCAATCCCTCTCGGGACAACACCAAGCGCAGGGCGCAATACTACCCCAAACAGGACGTAGGGTAGCTACTCCGGCTACCCGAACCTGTATAAATCTTGTGTCTTGTGTCCTCGCGCATACCTTCAGGTTCCAGATCATGGCGATCCCCACCTTCTACCTTGCTGCGGGTACCTCCCATGGAGGTCGAGTGGTTTAAACACCGACAGTAGGGAGATTTGTTGTTGAGCAGCAGCCACTCCCGTCAACCCGGACATGGTGGCGTTGGGCCTGGATGAACTTGCCGGCGTCGCTGCCGCCACCGCCAGAGTGTTGGCGTCCCCAGTGATGTCGACCCAAAGGCACGTGTTGACCCGAAAATAGACGTGGTGATGTTGAGTCTCGATGAATGGGTCGGCGCCGCCGCTACTGGAGTTGTTGGCGTCCCCGTTCTTGAAGGTGTGCGCATAGACGCCGACAGAGGAGTTTCACTCGTTGGAGAAGTCGCCATGGTCGACTTCTCTTTGGTGGAAAGACAAAACCCTAACTCGGTGGAGACAGGAGAAGGCGACATGGGGAAGATGAGGAACCGCGTGTAGATGAGAAGTTGCGAGGTTTAAGGGCGGCCTGGGGGAGGAAACGCGCGCGATCAATTTTTCGGCACGACATTTTCCCGCGAGCGTGGAAACTTTCCTTGGGAAGCTTTTGGAGCTCATGTACATCACAGAGGTTTTGGAAATTGTTTAGCCGCGTGGGGGGAGGACACTGGGGTGGGCGCGTGTTTAGATTGATTAGGTTTTTGTGCAAATTTTTGGCGCTCGACTGGTGCTCGACTTGGACAGCTTGGAGATTTTTTTAAATAAAAATTTTAATACTTACAAAATGTAAGATATATTTTTACCACTTTGAGAAAATCAATCCTAACTTTAATGGGATGTTTATGGGGCCAAACTATAACTTTGTGTGCATGTACGCAATTTTCTGAGCAAGTTTACCTATTATTGTAATTTTTTATTACTTACATAAAGATAAATGCTAGAAAACCCTAAAGTGCCAAAAAACTTCAAAGAACTAGGAGCAACACATCCTTTTGGATGCATAGGTGTTCCAAAAAAAGTATGAAGCCATTCGGAGAAATCGGTCAAGCACATCCTCACAAAGTCGTATGAGCCGGCACACATGCCCCTATAGACGAGCGAGAGATGTTCGTCCCCGTACGAGATGATTTGTACCACTTTGTGAAAATCAGTCCTAACTTTAATGGGATGTTTATGGGGCCAAACTATAACATGGTGTGCATGTACGCAATTTTCTGAGCAAGTTTACCTATTATTGTAATTTTTTTATTACTTACATAAAGATAAAAGCTAGAAAACCCTAAAGTGCCAAAAAAATTCAAAGAACTAGGAGGAACACATCCTTTTGAATGCATAGGTGTTCCAAAAAAAGTATGAAGTCATTCGGAGAAATCGGTCAAGCACATCCTCACAAAGTTGTATGAGCCGCCACACATGCCCCTATAGACGAGCGAGAGATGTTCGTCCTCGTACGAGATGAATTGTACCACTTTGTGAAAATCAATCCTAACTTTAATGGGATGTTTATGGGGCCAAACTATAACTTTGTGTGCATGTACGCAATTTTCTGAGCAAGTTTACCTATTATTTTAATTTTTATTACTTACATAAAGATAAATGCTAGAAAACCCTAAAGTGCCAAAAAAATTCAAAGAACTAGGAGGAACACATCCTTTTGGATGCATAGGTGTTCCAAAAAAGTATGAAGTCATTCGGAGAAATCGGTCAAGCACATCCTCAGAAAGTCGTATGAGCCGCCACACATGCCCCTATAGACGAGCGAGAGATGTTCGTCCTCGTACGAGATGATTTGTACCACTTTGTGAAAATCAATCCTAACTTTAATGGGATGTTTATGGGGCCAAACTATAACTTTGTGTGCATGTACGCAATTTTCTGAGCAAGTTTACCTATTATTTTAATTTTTATTACTTACATAAAGATAAATGCTAGAAAACCCTAAAGTGCCAAAAAATTCAAAGAACTAGGATGAACAGATCCTTTTGGATGCATAGGTGTTCCAAAAAAAGTGTGAAGTCATTCGGAGAAATCGGTCAAGCACATCCTCACAAAGTCGTATGAGCCGCCACACATGCCCCTATAGACGAGCGAGAGATGTTCGTCCTCGTACGAGATGATTTGTACCACTTTGTGAAAATCAATCCTTACTTTAATGGGATGTTTATGGGGCCAAACTATAACATTGTGTGCATGTACGCAATTTCCTGAGCAAGTTTACCTATTATTGTAATTTTTTTATTACTTACATAAAGATAAATGCTAGAAAACCCTAAAGTGCCGAAAAAAATTCAAAGAACTAGGAGTAACACATCATTTTGGATGCATAGGTGTTCCAAAAAAGTATGAAGTCATTCGGAGAAATCGGCAAGCACATCCTCACAAAGTTGTATGAGCCGCCACACATGCCCCTATAGACGAGCGAGAGATGTTCGTCCTCGTACGAGATGATTTGTACCACTTTGTGAAAATCAATCCTAACTTTAGTGGGATGTTTATGGGGCCAAACTATAACATTGTGTGCATGTACGCAATTTTCTGAGCAAGTTTACCTATTATTGTAATTTTTTTTATTACTTACATAAAGATAAATGCTAGAAAACCCTAAAGTGCCAAAAAAATTCAAAGAACTAGGAGGAACACATCCTTTTGGATGCATAGGTGTTCCAAAAAAGTATGAAGTCATTCGGAGAAATCGGTCAAGCACATCCTCACAAAGTCGTATGAGCCGCCACACATGCCCCTATAGACGAGCAAGAGATGTTCGTCCTCGTACGAGATGATTTGTACCACTTTGTGAAAATCAATCCTAACTTTAATGGGATGTTTATGGAGTTGATGTTGTCAAGTCTAAAATAATAGAAGTTACATATAAAACATATTTTAAAAATTCAAAATAAAAAATTTCTAACAAAAAGATTAGGCAACAACAAAAAACGTCCCCTTCAGGAATTGAACCAGGGACCTCAAGTTCATATAAAACCTTCCCTACCACTGTGCTATGTATGTGAGTTCGATGTGTCTCTGCTTTTAATTTTATTTGATAGAACAATAGACTAAAGGTTATAAAACACCCTAACCCGGCCCCGTCTCGGCCCCTCCGTTGTCTCCCAATCTCGGCCTTTCCGTCTTCCTGATCAATCTCGCCCCCTTCGCCTTCTCTCCATCTCCCCCCATCTTGGCATCTCCCTCCTTCCCCGGCGGCGATGACTGGTGGCAGCGGCAGCGCTGCCTACTCCCCCGAGGATCGGGCCAGGAGCAGCGAGCAGGTGTGGAGTCAGTTCCGGATCAAGGGCCAGTTTGCGAGGGCCGGCCGTGGTGCACCTGCCACCTCCGTCGAGTACAATCTTGACGTGGAGGAGGACATCAAGCCCTCGGAGGAGGATCTGATGCTGCCAAGGAGTACCGGCGGTGGGGCATCCGCGGCCAGGAGAACTCAAGTAGGGGTCGCCGCCGACAAGAAGGGGAAGTGCAGAGCGCCTGTCTCCGCCGCGGCCAAGAAGCAGACGGCGATCCCCCACGGCAAGCGGGGCAGAGGTTCTTCCTCGACTCATTCCAGGAACAAGGTGAGTGCTCATGCCTATCAATGGACTTAGGGTTTGGTTGTATGTTTGTGTTCATATTAGGTGTTATATGTCTATCTGATAGTTGTCTATCTAGTTAAATCATAGCTAAATGTTGAGTGCAGTTAAATGTTGAGTTGAGTTAGTACTGCTATTAGGTCAATTTATGTTGTCATTAGATTATTTGGCTCCTGAGGTAAAAATGGGAAAAAGGTCATGGAAGTTGTATTATGTTGTCATTAGATTATTCAATGTAATGCATTTGCTTGTTAGGAACTGGCTTAATTTTGTGAGGTTTGTTTGTACAGTTCTAGTATAAATGAAGCTAGTTCTACTAGAATTTATTGGATTATTAGCTTATTGGCTTAATGGCTAGTTCAAGAATCTAGTACACTATCAGTAAAATATGGAAACCATTAACTAATAATAACTTATTCGCTTTGTTTGAACCAAATTTGTATATCTGTTAGACAATTAGATAGGAAAAGCATAATTCAACTTATTAACAGCTCATGATGTTCATTATCAGCTCAAATTATTAACAAGGTTGTTAATGAGTAATGATAATGGGTTCAGCTCTTTTGCCTACATTCATTACCCTTTAGACAGATCTGACAACTTGATTATGCTCTTTTGCTACCAAAAAATGCTTTAGTTAATTTCTTTAGCCAGATTTATTATTTTTGGCAGATGTTCAAAGAAATGCATGTTCCTGATTTTTTATGTCAAACCTATGGGAGTACTAGATATGTTTGAAGGTTGAATGCTCTTTTCTATGATTTTTACTTAACAACAACTACTATTTAACTCAAAGTTTCAGATATATGTCAAATTGACTTATGTTCCTGAATGCTATTTTCTATGTTAATTGCACAATACTTGTATTCTAACTGACTTATGTTAATTCCATGCTTGCAGAAAGTGTATGAGACATCAAGTAATGACACTACTTCTTCTGATTCCAGTGGTCCTCTAACTGGTGTACCTGAGCTTGTTCGGTTCCACATTGAGATTGCACAGACAGATCTCAAAGACTACGTGGAGGGAATGAACTCCAAGTTGAACAAGTATGTTCAGGGAATGAACTACAAGTTCAACAAGTTTGTCGATGCGAGGATGAAGACCCTGGTTGAAGACATTCAGAAGGAACTGGACGACGAGGCGTAGTCCACCTCTGTGAACTGAAGCAATCCACCTCTTAGGCTGCTCTAAGTTATGTTAATATAGATAAATATGTGTCCTCTAAGTATGACTTGTGCCTTGGTGTGTTAAGTACTCGATGTTAAAGTGGTCATGGATGGGATCTGGTGTTAAGTACTTTTGCTGGTGTTATGTACTACTTTATGGTTTTAAGTACCTGTTGTTAAGTACTACTTGATGTTATCTGAGATGCAAATCCACTTTTGCAATCTTCTAGTGGCCACTATATTTTCATATGAACCTATGTATAGCGGGCCTCTTGTTTCTGCCAACATAATCTGTATTTGACCTTCCAACTTATAAGACATATTTAGAGTTATAATCACTGCTCCTTAATGTGATCAGTTGAAAATAGTTTAATGCAACAACACCATTTGATCAGTTGAAAATAAAAAATAATAAAGTTCGACATGTGTACGAAGAAAATAATAAAGTTCGACATGTGTACGAAAAAATTGTCTTCAAACAAAGAAATCATCTTCTGCATTTTCTTCCATGGCTGGTGCAATAACCCCATCATCAATGTAGGTGTCCTCGTCATCACATTCATCATGACCAATGTAGTCATCAGCAGGTTCTGGAATTGCTTCGCTACACACTTGATTAATAATGGCGGCTGAACCAGTTGTGCCAGCCCTATCCTGTCTTGACCAGCTTGATAACTCCTGACCTCGGCCTGATTCAATCATTTCTTGAATTCCCACATTAAGTGCATCCGCGTCATTTCCAGTTTCTAGCATGGAAAACAAAATTTTGGTCTGACCAAAACAACACTAGACCATCCCGGCTTGTCCACGATTGGGGCATAAAACACCGGTTCAGCGTTTGAAGCAACAATGTAAGGTTCATCTGAATATCTAAACATGGAAGTAGCAATGTCGATAATAACAAATTTATCCCTAGAGTACCCTTTGCTTCTGCTGGTACTAGTAGCGGCACATCATACCAATCGCACTGAAACAATATAACTTCTTTTGCTTATGGGAATTCCAATGAGATTATATTTCTAATGACTCCATACCAGGTCATGTCGCTATTCTCAGACTTCACAAGCACACCAGAATTTTGTGTGACGAGGCTTTTGTCTGTCGCAGCTGTCCGAAATAGCCAGTTATTGATGTGCGCTCTATTCAACACACGAGCTCGAGGGTCAGGTCCTTGAGAAAGGCCATGCATCAGTTTACATACTTCCCCTTTCTCGTATAGTTTTGCTATCTGCAATTGTTAAATAAACTTAGACATCTACTGGCTAATTACTACATCGGTCTGATCATAAAGTGGAGTATTAAAAAATAAAATATTATTGATCCATACCTCGATTTCAAACCATCTTACGAAGTGGTCCTTGTGTCGTTTTTTAAGGTTAACTTGACTAACCCTTTTTAGTTCTGCCTTATGCTCCCTACATCATAGTGCACCAAATTAGTAGTTGACACCACAAAAAGGAGATAATAGATAAATTTAGTGGCAAAAATTGCGACTTACTCTACCCATTTGCTGGCTTCATCGCAATTAGTAATTATGTAGTGCCTCATATTATGAAGTTCAGGATTCTCCAAATTCTTAATCTTATTTCCTCTCCTCTTGTAATAAATTTCACCAAATGTGCTTAGCCCATTTGGAGGCTTGTTCACAACTGTATTTTCATGATGATCAGCTCGACTCAGCTTGGTGTCAATGTCGAAGAATCGAGAGCATAAAGTAAGACACTCTTCAGCTATGTATGCCTCGGCTATTGATCCTTCTGGCTGCACCTTGTTCCGGACATATCCTTTAACAGTACGTAGATACCTCTCTACTGGATACATCCATCTGTAACACACGGGCCGTCCTACTTTAGCCTCTTCATCTAGGTGGACCGGCAAATGAATCATTATGTCAAAAAATGCAGGTGGAAAAACCATCTCAAGCCGACAAATAGTCTCTTTAATTGAACTGCTTAGTTTGTCAAGATCTGATGGCACCAACTCATTTGAACAAAGTGCACTGAAGAACCTACTGAGCTCAATCAATGGTTTGGCAACATCTTCTGGCAAAATCCTTCTAATGACCAAGGGCAGTAGTTTTTGTACAATGATATGGTAGTCATGAGTTTTGAGTCCAGACACCTTACATGTTTTATCATCAACACATCTCTTCAAATTGGAGCAGAACCCATCAGGCATCTTCACGCCTTGAAGAAATTGGCATGAAATCCTCTTGTCATCCTTGTCTAGAGAGTACAACACCCCTGGCAAGGTGTACTCATCATCTTCAATCACAGGGTGTTGATCCTGCCTTATCCCAAGATGTTCCATGTCAAGGCGTGCATTCTCGCTGTCCTTACATTTCCCTTCAATTTCAAGCAAAGTCCCTAATATGCTCTCGCATATGTTTTTCTCAATATGCATCACGTCCAAATTATGTCTTATGAGCAAAGAAGACCAGCAGGGGAGCTAAAATATACTCTTCTTCCTCCAATTGTGCCATCTTGCATCTTCATCACGCTTCCTCTTTTTTGATATGTCCTTTCCAAATTTCACTTGATCAAAAGTTGCATATTGGTCTAATACAGCTTGACCAGACAGCGGAACTGGAGCCTCCCTGGTTTCCTCCTCATTATTGAAACTCATCTTGTTCATTCGCCATGGCTGGTCTAAGTGCAAAAACCGACGATGTCCAATGTAGTAGTACTTCTTCCCATGTTTCAACCATAAATAATTTGTATCCTTGTGACAGTAAGGACATGCAAATTTTCCTTTTGTGCTCCAACTAGAAAGCATCGCATATGCAGGGAAGTCGTTGATTGACCAAAGCAACATTGCACGTAGTGTAAAGTTTTCCTTCTCCTTGACATACCTACAATCAACCCCAGTATTCCACAACTCCTTCAACTCTTCAATGAGGGGCCTCAGGTAAACATCAATATTCATTCCAGGACTTTTCTTGTCAGGTATCAACATCGACATGATCCAATAAGATTGTTTCTCATACAACCAAGGCGGCAAATTATAAGGTATTAGGATAACAGTCCAACAACTGTAAGTAACATTTTGCATACCAAATGGGTTGAAACCATCAGAAGCAAGACCCAGCCGAACATTGCGTATTTCTTCAAATAATGGAAAAGTATTGTCCACATGCTTCCATGCCATGGAGTCAGCAGGATGACGTAGTTTCCCGTCTTTTATTCTCCCATCGTCATGCCAATGCATTTCTGTGGATGTCCTCTCTGACATGTACAATCTGCGTAGCCGAGGTGTGAGAGGGAAGTACCGAAGGATTTTTTTAGGGACACGATGACGGTTCTTATCCTCACCATCGTCCAAATGGCCACCACCACTGTTCTTATCTTTATCATCTATTTTCCACCTAGATGCTTTACATTTGGGGCATATGTCTAGCTTCTCGTATTCCTTCCAAAATAACACACAATGATTCTCGCATGCATCTATCTTGATATAGTTCAAGCCCAGATCACGAACCACCCTTTGCACTTTCTCCATTGTGTCTGGGACACAATGACCTTTAGGGAGAAACTTTGATATCAGAAACAGTACCCCCTCCAATGCTTTGTTACTTATGCCATACATGCACTTAAGCTGGAAAAGTTCCACAATAAAAGATATTTTCGTACCATCTTCGCAACCTGGATATAATTCCTTTTTAGCCTCCTGTAGTAACTTGAAGAATACCTTGGCTTGGTCGTTCCTTGTCCTATCTTCATCACTGATCTCTCCTCGTATCTCTCCTCTGATTAGGGATTTAATCAAATGACTGGACCCATCATCTTCACTCGGTGCATCACCTTCTTCATTGTCTACTCCACAATCATGTGGCACATCTTCATCGTTGTTCCGTACTTGTACATCTGCTGCTACTGGGTTGTCGTCATTGTGTACTTGTAGATCACTAGGTCTAGCATCATCATTGTGAAATACCACATCAGCTGAACCTTCCCTTTCCTTGATAAAAGCTTCAGCGAACCCTCTTGAAAGGACATGACTCTGAAGCATAGCTCGTGTTTTATGTGCATTGCACAGACATCTAGGGCAAGGACATGCTGCAGTACCACCACTGGAAGTGCCACTAAATGTCCTGTCCATAAACTCCGGGAATTTCTTCCTCCACTCAGACGAACCACGAGGCAAGCGCATCCAACTCCTATCATCCCCTGACATCTGCGTAATGAAGATGAATGATCACCAATTTCAGCTTGCGTATTTACATACATATAATTCAAATATATGTGCAACCCATGATGATCTTGCTCATACCTTTCGACGCGCGTCGAGGACGGCTTGTCTGATCAATCGATTGACGTGGACGATGCAGGGCGTGCCACCACCAGCGATTAGGGCAGAAATCACCCCCTACGCAGCAACCTGTCGGAGGAGTCCAGATGCCCAAAAGCGGAGACTGTCGCCCTCACCCCGGCCCCGTGCGCAACAGCTGTCGTCCAAGGAGTCGAGAGCCAAGCAGCGGCAGCAGTACGTCGCCCTGACCCGGCCGTGCGCAGCAAACCGCGTCGAGGAGTCTAGATGTCGCGCCGTCCCCCCTGCGCGCCGTGTGGGAGTCGAGAGATCGACCTTGATCGCCCCCCTCCTGACGTGTAGGCCCGAGATAAGGCCCAATCCAACTTAGACTAGACTCTTACTTGTTGCAACACTCCAATTACATATTGCAACAACACCTAAACGTTGCAATAGAACACAATTTTCACTTCGGAGCTAAACATCTTGTTGCAATAAAGTTTTTCAATTGCAACAACATCTAAGTATATTGCAACTGTAAATATATGTTGCAATTGAACCTCCCTTTTGCTTCGCCTCCAAGAGTTCTTGTTGCATTAAGCTTCAATAATTTGCAACGCTTCTAAAAATTTATGCAACACCACACAAGAGAAACAATAGTCACAACTAAATGCAACTAACACAAATGTGGTTGCCGTACTACCACACAATTGCAACCACAATCAATTCTAGTGCAACCATTTGACACCATTGCAACATCGTCACCCAAATGCAACAAAGCTTTGCAACACCTTCAAAACCTTTGTATTAACAACACGTATCGCTACAGTTTTTAAGAATTGTTGCAAAAAAACAATCTATACCAACCAAATTTTCAGCGTTGCAATTCAGAGGCGTTGAATTTGATACAAAACCTTGTAGTGAGCCACCAATGAAAGGAACCATGTAGTTAGTCCACCCAATAACATAAGCTGAGGCCTCTTGTTTCTATCCATTTGCCTATGATGATACAATTTGTACTTGCAAATCATATGATGACCTTGATTGTGTTTGTGGTTATGCTTCTCATAACTCCCATCAAAACATGAAACTCATCCATGCCCATGTTTTCAAGCCTGTCCTATGTGTGTTTCATGTTTTCATGGTTTCCATGAACCCATTATTCTCCTCCTTTATTTCTTTGCTGCCACCAATTTTGAGGTAAAGGTCATCTGAAACAAAAAAATTATTTGACGCAAACCTTTACCATAATCTCTGTTCATTTGATTCTAATTACCTTTGTTACAGTCAAATGTGTGACAAGATGTAAGGAATCAGATGCTCGTAGCCTAAGAGGGGGAAGGGGCGAATTAGGCAACTAAAAAACCTAACCTATGGCTTCCACTACTTTACATAAAGTAAATTAGATCATTCCTATCTAGTGCGCAATCTATGGTTGATTTAGTGTGTAATCCTCATCCCAAAACAAGTTTGCCAACCTATAGCCATTCCTAGCATGATACTACTCTAGAAGAGTAAAGACAAGCAAGGATGCAAGAGAGTAATGCGGAATCGTAAACATGGATGAGAGGAAGCAAACTCTTGACAAGCGATTTATCCCATGTTATCGTTAAGCACTAAGCCGCCCCTAGTCCGTGTTGTTGAAGCACTCCACACAAGAGTATTTCTTCCCGGTCACCAAGCCTCTCCCAAGAGCACCACTTGACTAGCCACAAAGGCTCACCACAAAGGCACTCGCCAAGCTCCCTTGGTCACCTTGATGCTGCCTTCACTAAAGGAGCTTCTCCACCAAAGAAGGGGGTCTCCACGTCCCCCGCACAAAGTGTCCTCACCACTCCACACCAAGCATGAGAGTTGAAAACAATTTTTGATGAGGCACTTAGGCCCAAGCTTCCGTTGCACCTTGTAGAACTTGATACACTCAAGAATCACCTCACAAGGTTGGCACACCTTGCAATTAACTCTAAGCTAAGCCTAGCACTAAGCGCGCATGCACACACACGCACACAAAGCATGTGCAAGTCTTTGGATGAACAATTTAGCACTTGGATGGCTTGGATATGATTTTCTATGTGTCTCACTCTCTCTTGGTCTTCCTCATACTCCAACAACCTCAAATGGGTGAGTGGAGGGGGTATGAATAGCCCAAGGCGTCCAAAGAGTTGTTAGTTAAAAGATGCATAAAGTTATACCATCAGATGATCTGACGCTATGCTTTTCCCGGGCGTCGGTTCATCCGGTGCTACTAGCTGTTACTCTCCACCGCACATGACCGTTAACAAGAATCATCCTACGCTTCAAACGATGCACCATCGGTTCATCCGGTGCTGATACGTTCACGGCCAAAACCTTACTGTTTTGAATTTCATAGCCGTCGTATGAACCGTTGCTTGTATCCTTTTGACCATCAGATAGATTGACGGCTCCTGCCAATGTACCGTCGGTTCATCCAGCGCCTCCTGTGTTCTCTTCTTCGTCTTCTTGTATTCATCCGGTGCATGTAGAAGATGGACTGTCGGTTCATTCGAGCTACCATTTGACTCAATCCTCTATGCAGTTACCATACCCTCCGACGCTTGCACCGACGACGTCTTTGAAGGTACCGTCGGTTCATCCGACATTGTCTTTTTTTCTTTTTTTTCCTCCATTTATACCCTTAAAATATATACTATCTTCTCATTTTGGCATGTGGCATTTTTGCATCGTTGGGACGTAGAAATGTCTACAAAGACATGCACAACAATATGGTTAGTCACATTGATCATGTTGTCATTAATGACCATAATCAAACTCGAATAAATGACATATGTGGCTAGGTTTGCTACACTATTCTCTTCATATGAACTTATGAAATTGTAATTGTGATGATGAATTCGTATATGAAAATGTGTATGTGAAAGTAGTTGGTTTTGATCATCATGTGTATCTGATATTGTGTTGTGAGAGCCGGTGGTTGCGCGGCCTGGCCTATAGGAGAGATTGGTGGCAGTTGGGCTACCAGCCCGACTCCCTGTTGGTACCCACCAGCTTGTCGCGGCCAGGTTGGGCTAGGCCAGGCAACCAAACAGGAGGGGTCACCCGTTTTAACTGGCCTCTGGCTGGCCGCGGCCGGGACGCTGGGCTAGGCTGGCCACAAGCACCCTTCCAAACATGCCCTAGAAGTTCAACCGACTAAATTGTTTTCCTTTTTCTTTTTTGTTGAACTTCTGATGCCCGCAAAGTATAGAGATAGGGAAAACCCTACTCAAGGCTCTGCCTCGCCAGCATGGCAATGGCCACATGGACATCGAGTCCGGCGGGGGCCTAACAGCGGAGTGGCGGATGGATGAAAGGATAGAGATAGGAATTTTCTTTTCCGTTTGGAAATCAGGGTAACCAACGACCGGCCAGATTAGAGTCGTTGACAAAATGGACCAAAATTCACATAGGAGTATAACTTAAAAACAAAAAAAACAGCTCAAATCGAACCCACGACCACAGCACTTCCGAGGTGCAAAGATGGAGATGAAATGCCACCGCAGAAACATGATTCCCATCACACTTGGAACACGATCCATCTGGGATTGGATTATTGGAACATACGCCCTTTGTCCACGAAAGAATGCAATTCTCACTTTTCGATGAGTCAAACTATTTGAATTTTGACCAAAGATATAGAAGAAAGTAATAACATTCATGAAACAAAATAAGTATCATTAGATTAGTTATGGAATATACTTTCATGATAAAACTATTTGAAGTTACAAGTGTAAATACTATTTGTTTTAGATTTGGTCAAACTTGAGCAAATTTGACCGACACGGATCCCATAGTTTGTAGCGAACATGGCCTCTTTTGCCATTTGTTCGACTTGATTTTAGTGATTCATGCTAACACAAGTAATGAGACTAACCATATTGTCTAGCATGTCTGTGTAGGCATTCCTAGGTCCCATGGATGTTACCACATGTTAACATACCATGCCCAAGCTAACATGTCACACCACAAGTTAACATATCATGGACATCTTAGGTTACTTATAGCAAAATTGAGGACTTAGTATATATTTTGAGGCTATAAGTAATGGCATGTTAAGTATGCTAAGTATGTTAAGTTGAAGCAAAGATCCAAGTTGAAGACGCGAAGAAAAAGAAGGAAAAAGACACCGTCGGATGAACCGACGGTACCATCGGTAGATAACGTCGGAGCACTTGGTACACTGCGCAACGACTGGAGTTGACACCGTCGGATGAACCGACGGTCCCTTTCTTAGTTGCGTCGGATGAATTGGAGAAAACAAGCCGCGAAGACAGTAGCATCGGATGAATGAACGGTCCATTGGAGGGAACCATCGGTCTATCCGGTGGTCAAGTTTAAACAAGATAGAGACACGCCAAGATCAACGCAGTAGCACCGGGTGAACTGATGGGTCGGCAGCGATTTATCCGACGGTCGCGTGGAAGCTACCAGAGACGTTTTGGCCGCAGGGTCTTCAGCACCAGATGATCCGACGGTGCGTCGGAGCATTGCGTCGGAGTAGTTCTATCAGGGACCTCAACGACTAAGTGACGTAGGAGGGGCACCGGATGAACCGATGCCTTGAAAAGGATAGCATCGGTTCATCCGGCACTTGCTTTTTCAGAGGCCGTTAGCCAACGACTCTGGGATGCCTTGGGCTATTTATACCCCCTCCACTCACCCATTTGAGGTTGCTGGATTGTGTGGAAGTGCAGGAGAGTGCAAGACACCTAGAAGATTATATCCAATCCATCCAAGTGCTTATTTGCTCATCCATAGACTTGCATATGCTTAGTGTATGTGCTTAGTTCTACGCTTAGCTTAGAGTTGAGTGAGTGCAAGGTTGTGCCAGCCTTGTGAGATGATTCTTGAGTGAATCAAGTTGTACAAGGTTCCCCGGAAGCCTTGGGGCCTAAGTGGCTCACCGGCAATCGTCATCGACCCTCCGGCTTGGTGTGGAGCGGTGAGGACACTTTGTGCGGGGGACGTGGAGACCCCCTTCCTTGGTGGAGAAGCTCCTTAGTGGAAGCGGCACTAAGGAGCTTCTCCACCAAGGAAGGGGGTCTCCACGTCCCCCGCACAAAGTGTCATCGCCGCTCCACACCAAGCCGGAGGGTCTATGACGATTGCCGGTGATCCACTTAGGCCCCAAGGCTTCCGGCGAACCTTGTACACCTCGATTCACTCAAGAATCACCTGACAAGGTTGGCACAACCTTGCACTCACTCAGCTCTAAGCTAAGCCTAGCACTAAGCACATACACTAAGCATATGCAAGTCTAAGGATGAGCAATTAAGCACTTGGATGGATTGGATATGATCTTCAATGTGTCTTGAACTCCTCTACACTTCCACACAATCCAGCAACCTCAAATGGGTGAGTGGAGGGGGTATAAATAGCTCAAGGCAACCAAAGAGCCGTTGGCTAACGGCCACTGAAAAAGGTAGCGTCGGATGAACCGATGCTATGCTTTTTCAAGGCGTCGGTTCATCCGATGCCCCTCCCACGTCACTTAGCCATTGAGATTCTCTGACACAACTGCTCTGACGCTATACACCGACAGTGCGTCGGATCACCCGGTGCTGAAGACCCCGTGTCCAAGTGGCCTCTGTTAGCATTCACACGACGGTCGGATAGACCGACGCTTCCTCTTTATCAAGGCGTCGGATCATCCGGTGATGAAGGCTTCGTCTTGGCGCGTCTCTGTCTTGATTCAAACTGAGCGTCGGATAGACCGACGGTGTCCCCACTCAGACCGTCGGATCATCCGGTGCTACTGTCTTTGCTTCTTCTTCTCTGCAACTCGTCCGACGCTACTAGAAAATGGACCGTCGGTTCATCCGACAGTGCCTAGGTTTTCACAAGTGTACCAACTCGTCCGAAGATTGCACCGACGCTTGCTATTTAGGTACCGTCGATTCATCCGACGGTGTCCTTTTCCTTCTTTTTCTTCGCGTATTCAACTTGAATCTTTGATTCAACTTAACATACTTAGCATACTTAACATGTCATTACTTATAGCCTCAAAATATGTACTAAGTCCTCAATTTTGCTATAAGTAACCTAACATATCCATGATATGTTAACTTGTGGTGTGATATGTTAGCTTGAGCATGGTATTTTAATATGTGCATGGTATGTTAACATGTCGTAACATCATAGGACCTAGGAATTCCTACAAAGACATGCTAGATAATGTGGTTAGTCCCATTACTTGTGTTGTCATGAATCACCAAAATCAACTCGAACAAATGGCAAATGGGGCCATGTTCGCTACAGATGTGCATTCACAGTAGGCACACTGTGCTAATTAATACTCCGTAACAGCTCTGCTATTGCTACTATTTTTTTTCCATGGTCTGCACTCGATGTTAGATGTGCATTCACAACAGGCACACTGTGCTACATAATAACAACTGATACACTGCTACTACTTTTTTCTCTAAACTTTGTAGGAAAACGTGCTTCGATTATGTTACAGAAGGCCTGGAAAGGGTCAGATACCGTGACGGAGATACCCTCTTTAGAGCTCCTTATGATTGGCGCTATGCTCCTCCCGTGCCTGGCCAGAAATCTCATGTCTACTCGTGCTACTTCAAACAGTTGAAGTCGCTCGTCGAGACCGCGAGCAAGAAACATCACAAGAAGGTCATCATCACTAGGCATAGCTACGGAGGAATGGTTGCCCTCTAGTTCGTCAGGAACACTCCGCTAGCGTGGAGAAACGATTACATCAAGCACCTTATCCTAGTGGCGCTTGTACTCTCTGTTGGCATCGTACAGCAGGCACATAACATTGCTTCCGGGCCAGATTTTAGCTACGTCGGAGCTAACAGTCGTCTTCAAGGGCAATGTCGAGAAGTTTTGAAAGTGGCATCGCGGATCTACCGTCTCCAAAAGTATTCGGGCACACGCCACTTGTGATCACCGAGCAAAGAAACTACTCTGCATATGACATGGAGGATTTCCTTGCCGCCGTCGGTTTCAGCGACAGCGTAGAGCCTTTCAGAAGGCGGATGGTCCCGAAGATGAGCTACTTTGAGGCACCCATGGTGCCCGTAACATGCATCAACGGAGTGGGTATTAAGACGGCAAAGCAACTCGTGTACTAGAAGAGCGACTACGACATGTCCCCAGATATTGTGCCTGAGATGGAGATGGGCCTGTCAATTTGATTAGTATGTTGGCATTTGATAATGTAATGGCACGGAAACCAGGACAAAAAAAGCAATTCAAGTCCATTAAGATTAATGGGGCGGAGCACTGTGGGCTTCTTACAGAGGAATGGGCGGTGAAGAGAGTCATTCAAGAAATTTTTGAAGCAAATCGGATTTCTTCATAAGCTAACGTGCTGAGTGCTACCATGTGCTTTAAGTATGATAACTTGTGAACTTGTATATATGTGAATGAATTCCATCATTGGCCTGCATATTCGTCATAGATTAATATATGACGTTCTCAAACCGTCAAAGATTTGTCTAGGGCCCATTGAACTGAACCCAAAGCCCAAAATCTGTGACGAAAAGCGACTAACATGGATTAACTTGCCACATCACTTGTAGAGATGAGTTGACAGCCGCGTGACAGATGACATAGTAGCCACAACCACGTGGTGATGACGTGGCAGCCGCGTGGCACTGACGTGGCATCTGTGTGGTGCTGACGTGGCCACATTCAGTACCGGACGTAATTCCACATAGCAGAATACAACAATAAAGCCACCCAATTCAGTAATAGTTCTTTAATTAATAAATCTCTAGTGCATTCACACCACCTCAATGGCAACCAAAATATAATTTCTATCAACGAAGCTCAACATACCCAATTTTTAAACTCAGTCATTCAACAATAAATACACAATCCATATAAAGTTGAACCCAACAAGCCTAGAAATCCCAAAGTAGCAGATCAAATATGTCCATGTAGCATCACTAGCAGTCCAGCATATCAAGTCCATTGCTCACTGATCACTTCTAATGTCTTGCTCCTGTAACATCCCTGATGTTTTTGAACAGTTATTGAGTTGATTAGTGAATTCTGAGCAAGATTGACTAGTCAAACCCCTCCTTAAGTGATCAAAGCCCTAGAACCCTAGCACTACAATGTCTTCTCCCTATCTCAAAATTTTCCCTAAACTAAAAATTCTGCGAATACAAAAATTGTTCCTCTTTGCCGGGAACATATTTCTCCTGATTGGTGGCATTTCAAATTTTGAGTGGTAGGACACCATAATGCTGATTGAAGACAGTAGCTACACGAGTTCAGGGCCGAGAAAAACTACAAGTTTGGCTCGATTTTCTGATCAACCCCTTGATCTAAATATAGGTCGCCCTTTGTAAAAGTTGTCGAGCTATGGTTCCTCTACAACTCTCTTCTTGGCTGATTTTCACAAAAATATAGTCATTTCACATGCATACATATCCAAAGCTACCAAGAGCATATCTATACATCATAAGAGCTCACAAGCATGATCATAGGGTCACATCCAACATATCCCAGTGATCAATGTATATGAGAGAAGCACATCCTCCAATGCATATGATACAAATGCAGTCTATGATACAAAGATACTGAAAATGATATGTTACACAAATGAAACATGAAAGATGCATATGTACATGAGATGTCCAACCCAAACTCAAAACGGGTACACCACACGAAATTCATCTCACAAACGAGAAAAGGTAGCTTGGTCCAAAGGTTTTATGAGAATATCGACAAGTTGTTTCTGGGTTGGCACATGTATCAAAACTATGTTCTCCTTCTCCACAATATCTCTCAAAAAGTGGTATCACACCTCTATATGTTTGGTTATGGAATGGAGCACTGGATTTTTGGCTACGCTTATGGTACTGGTTGTATCACACATGAGAGGAACGTGGGTGCACTCCTAACCAAAATCACTCAAGGTATAGGTGATCCAAAGAACTGGGAACAACAACTAGAAGCAACTACATACTCGGCATCAGTGGTAGAATGGGCTACACTTGACTGTTTGCGAGATGACCAATCAACCAACGAGGAACCCAAAAACTGACAAGTACCTGAGGTGGATTTTCTATCCACACGACAACCAGCAAAATCGGCATCCGAAAAATCATGAAGCGCAAGAGAAGAGGACACCGAGTACCAAAGCCCAAGCTCAGGAGTATATCAAAGATACCTATAAATCCAATTAATGGCCTGACAATGTGAAGTCCTCAGCGACGCTTGAAAGCGAGTGCACAATCACACACTGTATTGTATGTCCGGCCTTGTTGCCATCAAGTATAGGAGGGACCCGATCATGCTCCGGTACTCCTTCTGGTCCACGGGATGAATGTCCTCGTCTGCGTCCAGCGATGTAGTCATACTCATCGGTGTCGACACGGGCTTGGAGCCATCCATCTTGAATTTCATGATGATGTCCTTCGTGTACTTGGCTTGGTGCACATATGTTCCCTCCTTTGGCCTGCTTGATCTAAAGCCCAAGAAAGAACTGCAATTCTCCCATCGTAGATGTGACGCCCCAAGTTTTTAAGTAGCGTCATTAAGGCTAAAGACCGAATCAACCAAGTCAAACACCGTTGACATTGGTATAACCTTGGTCAACATGGGTCATCACCTCGAAAACTGAGTCAACAATCCCGAATGACCTTCTTAATCGAGTCAACACCCACCCTTAATCAAAGCTTGGTCAAAGAGTTGGTCAAAACCTCGGTCAAACCCCTATGTTATTGAGCATCCTCCAGAACTTTTGCCTCGTTCTCCAAATTTTTCCTAAACACTCCAAAATCTCCCAATATAAATGTTGTCCAGTTTGTCGAAGGAAACACTTTGCTTTTGGGTGGCATTATTTTGGAGTGGAAAATAGTGGAAAACTTGGTCAACTGCAGATTTTACAATTCATCGGCACCCTGAAAAACTAGAAATTTCCGTGACGTTCCTGCTCAAACCGTTGAGAAAAATATAGGACGACCTTTGTAAAAGTTGTAGAGGGACACTTGATCTACAACTTTGCTATTTACCATATAGTGCACTTTTATTCATATTTTTGGAGAACAGGGCAGTCAAACATGTGTTGACCGGTGTCCCTAACATCTCCTGACGCTCTAGAGTGCGAACTCGCGTGCGACGCCGTCCGATCGGCGCTCGCGCCTCCGCGCCTCGTGCCGCCCCCACGGCCACGACGTCCGGCCCCCGGCCACGCCGCGTGCGCACCTAGGTGCCTTGAAGGTCGCGCGTCCGCGCGTGTCGCCTTCTCACCCTGCGCAACGCCAAGCCTTGCCCGTGCCGCCCGCCGTCGTCCTGCACGCCGCGTGAGTCCCTCCTTGTTTCAAGACGCGGCGGACTCCGCCTATAAAAAGTCCACCCGCCTGTACTCGTGCGCACACCGGTCCGCCACCACACCATTGTCGCGCGCCCCGCTCCGCCGTCCGCCAGGGGAGCCACCGCTGGCGAAACCCCTTGTCACCTCGCGCCAATGCCAACCAAGCCCCCTAGGCTCTTCCCCGCGGTCCCCTGGAGCTACTCGGGCCACGCATTGCTAGGCTGAGCCACCACTGCGCCGGAACAGCAGAGCAGCGCCGTTGTCTGCCGGGCACCGCCGACCACCGCTAGCGGTCACTTCTCTGCTCGAATTTCAGACATAAATCAACCCTAGGTGAGCTCGCACGCCTCCTCGCACTCCTACCCAGTCGGGAGCGACGCCGGAGCCGCCGGGATTCCGGCGAGCCGCCGCCTCCCCATGGCCAAGGGCCGCATTGCAAAGTTCTTAATCTTTCTAGGGCCAATATGTGATCTAGGGGTATATCTGTGAAACTTTAAAACTTACCAGAGGCTTAAGTGAAAGTAGATTCTCAAAATAGTGTTTAAGTAGTTGCTGAATATTGTAAAATGCATAGAAAACCATAGAAAAATCAAAAAATGCAAACCCAGTTTTGTTGTAATCCTTGTGAAAAATCCTACAACTTTTGTAAAGCATGAGCATAGTTTTTCCTAATAGTTTTTTCATGAAAAATACAAAACTGAAAAACCTAGATCTATTGTATCTCAAAATCTATAAGACCTCTATAGCTGAATTTTGGATATGTTGTGTGTCATGCCATGCCTATTTGTTGTACCAAACATTGCACAAAGTTATATTGTAAGTCTTTTTATATAAATTGTTTTCAATTATGCAGAAACTACCCAAATGATTTTTGTAGATAAAAATAATTAGATTTTTGTGCTCAACTTCTGCATGTTATCTTTTTATGCCAAAATGCACCTCTGATGAATTAATCACAATTTTATAATTGTGAATTATTTAGTCTTGAAATATGCTTGCTTTTCTTTGTAAATGCATAACTCAAGATCTATAGAATCTCTAGGTGTATATGTTGCATTCCTAGCTTAGGTTTGAACCATAGATCGTGTGCAAGAAAGTTGGAATCATTTTGATGTGTATTTATTTTTGTATGCATTTATCTTACTTTAGTAGTTAGCTTTTGTTATTTTTGGTATATTTAATTTGTTAGCTCTCCTAAGTGTGCATGTGTGTTCAGTGGCTTTGTATAGGTGTTTAGTGCTTAATAAACCCTTCCACTAAATTTTATTAAATTATTTTGTGAATAAAAGCAATAGAGACCAATTATGGTGTAATATTAAATTAAATGAGAAAATCACCAACCACACGCCTTTTAACCCTATGTGTGTAATGTAAATCTTTTGAAAAGGATAAAGACTAACCATTGCTATCATGTGGAATTTAAATTAATTTACTTAAAAAAATGTGTACACGGTCACCATTAAAAAGATTAAATAATAAAGAGCTGCATATTGTTCCTTTTTGGAAGAGTATGCTAAATGTATTCTTATCTAGGTGAATGTGATCAACCATGCACTCCATGGTTGTCATTAGTTCTTTGTAATTAATTAAATTAAAAATCATCAATTGAATCTTGCATTGCATCCTCATGTAGATCTTGCCGACGGTAGTTGTATGCGTGTGCCGGAAGGAGGGGACGAAGGTGCTGATGAAGAGCTGCAGCACGTGTACGTAACTCAAGACCTGAACCAAAGTCCAGAAGGGCCCAAGGCCAACCTTGCCAGCGAAGGCAATCCCCGGATCATTAACCCCTACCTTTAAAAGTTATGCAATTATCTTTTGCTATGATTGTGCATTTACGTTTCAGGAATTGAATTGAAACCCTAGATGCATGATCCCTAGGTACCTATGCTCTATCACTAGTATGTTAGGTCGATAGCTGCTATGCTAGAGGACCCGGTAGAAGTCGAGTGATGTTCATCACTCGCGAGAATAGGCTCTTATGTTGGAATCATAAGATCTATATAAATGGATTGCTCATGTGGTAAGAGCATGGGATTTGGGCTCCGGTCCAGTGTCTTTCCTGGGCTAAGCTTTTGAATGTACTAAGCACTTGTCGGGAATGGGACCGATAAGCCTAGTACATTAATGAGACGGTGCGGGGAACTTACCCTTACTAATCTTGAGTATTCACCTACCCGGCTACCTATCGGGGAGGGTGGTACATGTGTGATGTCGGGTACCTCGCGGGGTATGCCAGCTAGCCTTGTACCCAGGACTTAAGCTTTGATCCCATGCTGAGGATTTTTGAGAACCGCCTGGTGGTTGTCCTCGCGGGGGGCACCCTCCGTGTGCTCATGTTTACCTTGCAAGGTTTAAATTAATCAATTGTCGGCCTCTCACCGTTATCTAAGACTGCTTAATCAACTGGCCATGATATCCCCTAATGATAGAAGTTGATGAATATTTATGCTTGATTAATTGTCTTGCACAACTTATGCTTGCAATAGTTTGCTAACTTAAAAAAGAGTAATCAACTAGACCTTGTGCTAAAACTTGAAAGTAAGGACATACTCTTTGTTGCTTTTCAGCTATAGAAACCTAGTGGCCAAAAAGCCTTTCATGTCTAGAGTTGGCGATGTTGTTATCACCGATGGGTAAGTCTTGCTGAGTATTAGTATACTCAACCTTGCTATAATCTGTTGTTCCAGGTAATGCCTTTGCTGACGTGTGGCCTAGAGAGATCCCACCTGGCTGGGAGCTAGAGTGGGTGGAAGACGGTGAATGAAGGCATCATGGCTGGCCTCCTTTGATGTTCATCGCTCCGTTTAGTTTCATTCCGCTATTTTCAAAACTCTGAACGTTGTGGTCATGTCAAAGACTCCAGTTTGTAATAATTAAGCCCTTCGAGGTGAATTTGGATGTTAATCATGTGTTGTCTCTGGAATCGCCTTCGTGTGAGTTTTAATGCATATATGTCGATCCTTGTTGCTATGTAAAGTGATTTCACCGGGCGTTAACCCGGCAACTAATGACAGGATGATACTTTATTTTTGCTTAATGGCCAAACTGGATTGGTTTAGGCGATAGTACGGTATTTTCCTGGGCGGGTTGTCACAATAGACATCTCGAATTATTTGCTCATGTCCTCTGCAAAACTCGCAACCAAAGAGTGAGACAAGCCACCAAAGATAATATCATGCACATACACCTGAACAATTAGGTATCATCATCCTGCCTGAGGAGAAATAGAGTCTTATCTACTTTGCCCGTCTCAAACCTTTTGCTGAACAAGAACCCCCTCAACCCGCCGTACCATGCCCAGTGAGCTTGTTTCATCCCATATAGAGCCTTCCTAAGCTTAAACACTCAGTGTGGGAACTCAACACTCTCAAAGTCCGGGGGTTGCCTTAACACCTCTTCCTCCAAAAATCCATTCATGAAGGTACTCTTCACATCCACTTGGTAAAATTTGAACCCTTTGGCCACAGACTAGGCTAGAAGGATCCTAATTACCTCCAAATGGGTGATAGGAGCAAATGTCTCCTCATAGTCTATCCCCTCTTTTTGGCTAAAACCCCGATCAACCAACCTCATTTTGTTTCTCACCACTTGTCCTTTCTCTCCCTCTTTGTTCTTCCACACCCATTTTGTTCCTGTAGGTTTGCAATGTGGTGGAGGTTCTACTAACTCCCAAACTTGGTTTCTCTCAAAGTTCTCTAACTCCTCATGCATTGAGTTCACCCAATTAGAATTAGGGAGTTCATGTCCAATGTTTTTTGGCTTGAAAGAAGGGACAAAAGTTGAATGAGCGAAGTGAGAGATTTTTTTGGGACCTCGACCGTGTAGTGCATCATTGATGTCACCGATGATTCTTGAGGGAGGATGATCAACTTGCACGCGTCTCGATGCTTCTTGCCTAGAGACGACCTCCCCCTCAACAACAACTTCCACTTGATCTTGCTGGATCGCAGTCAGTGTAGGGGATGGATCATCTTGAACCATAATCGTAGTAGTGGAAGCAGAGGATACATGCTCGGCTGGAGCTTTAACATCATCACCATAATCCTCTCCAACATCATCCTCTTCATCCTCAAATATCTTCTTGCCAATTTCATCATCACCTGATCACTCAAAGATAGAAGAGTTGCATGGCTGTGTCTCATCGAAGGTTACCTCACAAGTCTCCATGATTTGGTTAGTTTCAAGGTTGAGCACACGATATGCTCTAGAATGATTCACATAACTAAGGAAAATGCCATTGGAGGACCTTGCCTCAAACTTATCAACCTTGCCTTCTTGAGAATAAAGCACCAACAACCAAAAGTCCGAAACTGGCTTACTCTAGGTGCTTGCCCACGCATGAGATCATAGTACGTCTTTTTCAAGAAAGCCTGAAGAAAGCTGATTTCCCACATGGCACGCGGTGTTCACCACCTCAACCCAAAATCTCCTCGGAGTCCTATGCTCATCGAGCATTGTCTGAGTCATCTCACAAAGGGAACGGTTTTGCCTCTCTACCACACCATTCTGACAAGCGACATAGGGTGAGGAAAACTGATGCTCAAGACCTAGATCACGGCAAAAGGTTTAAAATTGAGAGTTTTTAAATTTTGTGCCATTATTGCTACGAATAGCTCGAACAACATTTCCATGTCTCTCATATTTCAACATCAAGATAACATTCCGGACACCAAATGTCTCCTTGTGAGCCAAAAAGAAGACCCAAGCATAGCGTGAGTAGTCATCCACTATCACAAGGACATATCACTTCCCACCTGTCGAGCACACATGAGCTGGACCAACCAAGTTTGGAACAGCTCACATGGGCACTCTGTTGTGACAGCTGTCAGGGGCGGATGGGAGGTGGCTGCCATCTTGCGATGCCTATAGGGAGTGCAAACCAAATCCTTTTGGAATTTCAACCTAGGCAATCCTTGGACCAAGTCAAGCCCACTCAAGCATGACAACAAGTCAAAACTTAAGTGATCCAACCTCATGTGCCATTTCCAAAGCTCTACTGAAACACCCGCAACCAAGCAACGAGAAGAGCCAACAGACTGAGAAAAATCAGCTCTGAAAATCTGACCCTCAGGGGCGGTCATGCATACAAGATCACCTCGATAATCCAACACACAAGAAGCGCCCATCTTGAAACGGACCTCAAAACCCTCATCTGGGAAACGGAAAGAAGATTGGACCTGAGAGACTTGATATGAGCAACATGCCTGGGAGTCACATTCTCACTTACCTTCACTATGCCCACTAAAAGCACTCTACCTCGTCCATTGTCCCCAAAAGTGATGTAGTCCTTGGACACCACCGAGGTGAGGCTTGACAACCACCTTCGATCTCTATTCATGTGTCGAGAGCAACCAAAGTCGATCAACCAAAAGTTCTCCAAACCTCCCACCTACAAAATAAAAAACGAGAGTGAGAGTGAGCAAACAACGCAAGACCGGGATTAGCGAGAAAAAGAATCAAACTAGTGCCATGCCATTTGCTCAAAAGTGGGGTAAGCAAAATCCATCCTATCACTCCTATGTGGTACACCCACACGTCTTCTTGGATGACTACGAGTACCACAAGGTGGAGACCGTGGTCTATATCTCCCCCGAGACATAAAGATGTGATCGTTCCCCCCATACCCGTATTGGCCACGAGTGAAGGAACGACTAGAAAACTCACCATGCCCAAACCCAACATGCTTACCACTATCTATCCGAAAAGGCACACCCGTGTAGATCCTAAGTAGGAATCGTATGCATCACACCCTCACCACTAGGCACAACACGAGGCTCGGGCACATCACGAGAAGGGCGGTACTGTCCTTGTTTGAAATCTCCCTAGCAAACCACTTCTCCTTTCTCCTCCTAAAGCAAAACTCCTCTTTGTGCCCATCCCTCCCACAATGGTCACAATGGAATGGGATTGGCTTTGGCTTTGGCTTTGGATTCTCTTTGGGTTGTGGCTTCTCACTTGGTTTCTCTCCCTTCTTCCAAAGAACTCATTACCCATGTCACTCTTGAACTTGATGGGTTTTTGGAAATTGTTTGTCTTGGGAGTAAACACTAGTGGATTTGCGGTTGTGTCTAGTCAGTTCATAAGTGGGTTTGACTTAGGCTCAAAGGTGTTTTTGTGGAAGGTTTGTGGTGGAGCTGGGATATCACCAATCTTCTCCTCTTTCTCACCAATGCTCTTCCCAACCTTATCTGACTCAAGCGCTTGACCATCATAGCGCTTGTACGTCTCAATCATCATCTTGAGCTGAGGCTCATGACCCGACAACCAACCCGTCATCTTCCTCAACTCATCATTCCCATCTTGCAAGCGATCAACATAATGTGCAAGCTCAATATTTTTCAAAGCAGTGACTTCACAGCTAGAGTAAGATGTAGAAATGGGAGACTTCAAATCATCCTCAAGGGATTTAATGCGAGCACGAGATTCATCTAACTTAGCATGCAAAATAGGGCAAGAAGTACAAGCACCTAGCAAGGTCTAGATTTCAACTCGTCGAGCTCAACCCTAAAAAACATCTAGTTCTTCAACCTTGGAGGCATACTTCCCTCTAAGCACAGTCAAATCACCAAGGAAAATAGGGCACTCAATGCATTTAGGTTCATCCGTCACAATAGAAGCAGACTTCAAAGACTCAAGCTGAACTTTAGCGTCAACAAGCATGGACTCTAGTTCAACCACCTTCTCCTTAGCCTCTCCTAGAAAAGATCTATACTCCCTCTTCTTCTTGATGGTATTTATAAGCACATCATCACGGTTGTCAAGCAATTCATTCAACCTAGCATTCTCCGCTAGCAAGAAGTCAGGGTCAGTGTTTACCTCATCCTCGGAGTCCAAGTCTGAGTCACCCTTCCTCCTCCTCTTGCTTCCAGAGCTATGTGCTACGCCACAAAAGCCTTGGGTGGTGAAGCACAAGCCGTGGAATTCTTTCCCAACCACTTGCCCTTGTGTCGATCACAATCTTCTTCTTCATCACTTGAACTTGATGAAGTGTAGCATGAACTTGAGTCGATGCCGCTCGCTCCAGCGACCATCGCATGCTCCATCTTCTTCTTGTGGCCGCCACTCTTCCTCGGCCTCCACTCCGACTTGTTTTTGTTCTTATTCTTGTAGTCATTCCTCGAGCGGTGCTTGCGCTCGACCTTTTTCTCCACGGCCTTCGGGCACTCGGTGATGAAGTGCTTGTCCTTCTCGCACTTGTAGCACATGCCCGAGCTCCTCTGAGTGTTCTTCCGGTTCACCTACATGCGCTCAAACCTTCTGCTCAGCAATGCGAGATTCTCCTTGCCTAGCATATCAAACTCCTCATCTGGCATGGAGACAAGAGCAGACAATGGGACCTACCTAGAATGCATGTTAGCGTTAGACCTCGATCCAGAAATGAGAGCCAGACTATCGGGGTCAGTCAGGTTCTCGATCTTGCCTCTCACACCACAATCAACTTCACAGGACTTATGCTTGGAGATCAACTCATCCACACGAGCGTCTCATAGTTGTCGAACTCCAGAATGGCCTCAGCCTTAGCATTCCATATCGTATGATTGAGTGAGTGCAAGAGCTTCATGGCTCTGTTATTATCATCGTATGGAACAACGACCACATTAGCCCTCATGTTATTCACGGTCACGATATAGCACGAGAACATGGTGTCAATTGACTCACCGAGCAGATGAGTGAAATTCTCATACTCTATCCACTAGGTCGCAAACAATTGTTCCTTCACCTGATTGTTCCCAGCATGAGCCACCTTAAGCTTCTCCCAAATCTTGCAACCCAAATAATCAACCGCCTTATTGTTGGCGTCGTGCATATCCCTCGATCATGGGGCAAGGAAGTTTATGGGATGAACATAGGAGGTGTTGTCACGAAGAAAAGCAGACATCCATTTGTGCCACATATGGTAGTTCTTCTCATCAAAGTGCGGGGGACTCGAACCCCTTTCCTGGTACGCCATCTTTGGATCTTAGACTGGTTAGAATCACGAAGATCCATATCCAGCTCTGATACTAATTGAAGGACCAAGTAGGCAACCAGAGAGGGGGAGTGAATGGGAGTCGATAAAAATTTCTCTAAAGAAAACTTGGCTAAGTCCCAAAAACACAACCAAGGATTCTCACACAAGCTTGCTAAGGTCACATAGTCACAATGGACCTACCAACCGTAGGAATGAGTCTCAACTCAAACTGAAGCGGAAGCACAACTCAAGAAGCGAGGAACTTAGCCACTTTGCGACTGCGAGGCACCAGGGCGACCGTCCGCAGGAACCAGGCAGACTGTCCGCGAGGGTCAGGCAGACCGTCTGTGGGTAGGGCACGGACCATTCTAAATTTCCCACCCGAATCTCCAGTAGCGCAGCGAGAAAAAGGGTTGTTCATGATGGACCCGCGGACCACCCACCTCGTTGCGGACCGCCCGACACTGTAGTACGGACCGTTCGCAAATTCCATGCAACAAAAACCTTCCGACACAATGGATCAAAACAAGAGCTCACAAGAACAAGCGAAGAACACAACAAACACCTGGTCAGTCGGCTCCTCGCGGACCGTCCGCGAGCACCTGGCGGGCTGTCCGCCACGCGCGGACAGAAC
Organism: Cenchrus americanus; assembly: GCA_947561735.1. NCBI lineage: Eukaryota > Viridiplantae > Streptophyta > Magnoliopsida > Poales > Poaceae > Cenchrus > Cenchrus americanus. The sequence goes on from OX387245.1 coordinate 184,199,694, forward strand.
AGCGGGTTGTCCGCCACGCGCGGACAGAACAACGGGTTGTCCGCCATGCGCGGATAGAACAACCTGAGCTCAACCCTTTGAAGGTCAACTCTTCCTTCTCTTTACCCGATCTCTTGAATTAACCAATCGATTGCTACCCAATCATAAGGGATGAAGAAGCGTCTCTAGGATATGCTATCCCTACGAATTTGCGGCCTCAAACCAACTGAAATGAGAGGAATCGAGATTCAACAGTGCTCAACAAAAAGCCTATGGTTCCAACCGAAATCCGTGAATCGAAGGCGAAATCCAGAGTTTGAGGTGTCAAGATCATACACAAAGATGCACAAGACATACACCCATGACCCCCTCAAAGAAATCTAAACAAAAACACCTCCAAATCGATGAATCAAGCAAAGCACGAAAATAGCTCGAAAAAGACATGAAAATCACACGAGCTAAGAGAAGAAAATCGACGCAACCATGAATGCTTACAGACAACCAGAGGTCTGATTTTCTACAGAATCATGAAGCAAATCTAGCCTACATAGAAAAAGAATTGGGAAGCAGTCCGGATGGATGATGAGTTTCCATCCAACATCCCTATATATATATGAAGTCTCTCTGGCAGGGCAAATGACCAAGCTTCCCCTAGAACTTAAATGAAGACACACACCCCTCTGGGGCACTTTGGTAAAGACTTGGTATTTCTCATCGGGCGGCCACACCTTCGCCACAGTCCGTGTCATCTCGACGCAAGCCCCGCGATCCTGGCGCATGTCCCCCGACATCGAAGCTTCTCGGCGCGCCCGGATCCCGTTTCTGCCCGCTGAGCCTCTGGTCTTGGTTTTGTGGATCAACCGATTAATCTGAAAGTTTCTTGGTGAACCACCACAAACCCTGTGTGCAAACTATGGTTGTGATCTGCTACCCTGCACCGGCTCATATCCATGACTTCATCTTGCTTTTCATGCAACCATGCAGCCCGCACTTGATCCCGTTCGGCCATCGGGTCCATCGAGCCAAGCCTACTTGTCTCTCCACTCCATAGAGGCCCCGCAAGGCTAAAACATTTCGCGCCTGTTGACGTAAAATCTGCACCTCACGCTAAGCACACAGCAAGCCGAACAAGCTAGCTTCACACGCGAAGATATCACAAGACGCGCTAGTCAATTTTCCCTGAAAATTAACAAAAGACAAAGTAGTTAAATTCCAAAGCTTGAAACTTGCCAGGTGGTACCAGACAGTTCCATATTTACGGCTAGAAAGCCAGGTGAGATGACATATAGCTATAAGGAGCTATCTGCCAGCAAACTGAAACCATTCAGGGCTTTAAAGTGCAAAAAAGTAACATAGCCGAATAGGTGACGTAAGCATGACGATAGATCGGTCTTTATTTGGATAAAAATGCATGTGCGCAAGGCCATGACCGATCCCTGTGATAAACAACATTAAATAATGAACGAAGTAAAAGCATGAGCATAATTATGTAATAAACAAGCATGCATAGGTCCAAAGCACTAGTCTACCGCATGTCTAGGTACCTTAAAACCCGTCTAGCATGATACCAAACAAATCTATCCACCGCATGATACAACTTGCTTGGGATCATACCACCATCCACAAATAGATCTATCCACCGCATGATACAATCTAAATATGGAAAGCTAAAAGCATACAATATTTAAAGCATGAATTATGAACATGTTTAACTCATGAAAGCATAACCGAATACGACTGAACAGCCGAATCGGGGTCCATGAAGAAGGAACGAACATTACCAAACAAGATAAATCTATCAGATTGGATTGGAATCTAATCCACCGGATGACTAGCTCCAAAACAACCCAAAAACCTGTATCTATCGCATGATACCCAGTTCTTTCAAGATTTATACAAGATTTGACAAGCTTGAACCCGCAACACGTGACAACCTATATCGATTCGATTTCGGCTATCATGGAACATGTGATCCACGTGCTGTTTAAGCCAAGGGTGCAAACTCGATTCGCATAAGGATCATCAAAAAGATAAAACCGATCCAAATCCATCTAGATTGGGCAAAGAAGTGTTACATGAATTTAAACATAAAGCAAAACTCAAGGCAACACGGGGTAACTTAATGAATCTATTGAATCTTGCCAGAATTCAATAGAGCCGATAACTAGCTTCAAACTAGATCTTAGCCTACCGCATGGCTCATGACCTAACAAGAAACCCTCTTGAACCAAGCTTGAATCTACCGCATGACACTAAGCATGGTAACAAGACTACTTGCATCAGATCTAAATCCACCGCATGATACTAGACATGATACAAGGTTGCCGGTACTCACGGAGGTCGACAGATCAATGAACCCTCTCGAAGAACTCGACGACACGACAAAGGACTCTAGGGTTTGGCGTAAAGCCGGTTTGTATTGAGAATGTTTCGAATGTCGGTTACATACATTCAGGGTCCATATTTATACCTTGTTAAGCATGACCACGAATGGATTCGATACCTAATTTATCTCTAAGTGCGATCGCTTATCCATCCATTCGTTCTTTCCGCTCGGGCCACGTCACCACGCAATCCCGCAAAATCAGCGCAACAGTCTTCTCGCCGAACGGAAGCAAATTGCCGACCGTGGACTCTTCTGCCGAATTCATCTGCAGAAACCTTCCTTCCGCCGGACGGATTCCTCACCGAGTTGGACCCACAAGTCAGACTCCTTACCTTACCAAATTTTGGTGTTAACAGCGCCTACTCTTCACCAGCACCAATGCAAATCAAGCAGCAACCTGCACCAGCAACACTCGACCAAGAGTCAGTCCACACCACGTTGTCAATCACTCATCACACTAGGGAGAGACTATCCACCAGTCCTCGGGCGCTCCGGTCCTCACCTTTGGTCTAATTAGTAGTACTTATACAAATTAATAACTTCTTTTAATTGTAGTTTCAGTGTATGCAAAAGGAGAGATATCTCAAGATGGAAAAAATCCAGTTAATTCAAGAACATCTCTACAGATTTCTTCTGGTTGAGCTAACTAATCCAGCGGGAGAGTTCTTTCAAACTAGATCAACTCTAATACCCAATGCGGAAAATAACTTTTACTTCTGACTTGGGCTCATATGGGAAAAAATAAATACTGAACTCCACGAATATTTAATTCTATATAATATTTTCAACTTTACGATTGTATGACTACATATGTATTAAGTCTAATGTAATGTTATATATGAAATATGACATTATAATATTGCGTATTAGTTTTGGTACACGTAATGCAAAAACAAATGCGAGATACGAGTATATATATAATTTAAAGAAATACAACCCAAATCAATATATAAACAAAAGTCACAAACAGAATCATCACTTAGTACCGGTTGGTGTCTATGACTGGTACTAATGTAGGTGCTACCACGTGGTGCGTCGCAGCCCCATTAGTACAGGTTGTGGCCACCAGTTGGTACTAATGGAAGGGTTTTTTACCAACCACCGGATTTTTACCGCTAGGGGGCGGTAAGGGTATCTACCGCGGTATACCGCTCGAATTCAAATTTCAAACCAAAACCACTAAAAACCGTTAGTTCAAACGGTATCCAGTGGTATACCGCGGTATAAACTATTTATACCGCGGTATAAACTATTTTTACCGCGCGGTAACGAGTTTATACCGGTGCAAAGAAAAAGACCATCCGGCTTCGAATAAATGAAAATTTTGGCATGGTGTTGGCACAAATTAGTGTTAAATAGCACCCCCAATCAATGATTTATAGTTATACATAGAAATACTACACCAAACACAATAATACTAGCCGTGCATAAGTGAGTTGGTAGTTCAAATACAAATAGTTCATACAAATAATTCATACAAATAGTTCATACAACACAAGTTCTACCTCACATCCTAAATCCTACCAAAAATCCTAAACCAAATTAAACCTAAATCCTAACACAATTCCTAAAGCCTAAATCTACTCAAAAGCAAAAAAAATACCTAACCGCGGTATACCGCGGCGTCGCCCGCGGTATACCGCACCTCCCGCGCGACTAACCGCGCCGCCCGCGCGGTAGGGGGTAGATCCGCCCGCGCGCGCGCGCCCCGCCGCTACCGCGTGGTAAACCGCGGCCGGGCGCGGTAAACCGCCGGCGCGCGCGCGCGCGGTGGCGGACGGGGCTTGGGGGCTTGCGGACGGGGAAGAACCGGATGCTCGGATGCCGGGGGCACGCGGTTGGGCACGAGGTAGGTCATCTACTTCATTTGGGCTTCATGGGCCTTAACGGGCCGGCCCATGTTTTTTTCTTTTTCTTTTTTTTTCAACTTCTAAAGCTCCAAATAAATACCAAATGCGCTCAAATTTGAAAACATTCAACACCATAAGACTCTACAAATCATGAACTATTTTTTGGTGTTTTTATTGATTTTTTCATTTTTTTGAATTCAAATTCAAATTTGAATTTTGGGGCCGGTTCCTACCGCTGGGTACCGTTACCGTACCCCAGCGGTAGGAGCGGTTACCGCGGTAAACCGCGCGGTAACCAGCGGTAAAAAAACCCTGACTAATGGACCCCATTAGTACTGGTTTTATATCTGGCACAAATTAAATGGACCCCCTTTCATCTCAGAAGTCTAATACCGGAGCTATAACAAGTACTAATGACAGTTGAGAACCGGCACAAATGTTCGTATCTCTGTAGTTGTAAATCTGGAGTCTGTTCCATTTGGGTTGTAACTTAACATTGTACCAATTTCTTATTCGTCTTAATACAACACTACTAGGGATTTTGGACCGATTTCAAACCACCTTTAGTACCTTGTATCACACTGGTATTGTTCCTCGGGAACTAAAGGGGGAGGTGTATTAGTATCGGGTGGCTCACTCGGTACTAAAGTACATTTTAGTAACTGTGTTCACCACTACTCGGTACTAATTTGCACACCCCACAAGCCTCTACATTGTTCTTTTTATTTTATTCTTTTTCTTCTGTCATTATCTCAATTAAAAACACCTACCAAGCATCTCACAATCAACCAGAAAATTCATCCCATAAGAACATATCACAAGAGCATATACATCACAATCACATGAACATCTCAAAAAACATACATGTCATAATAAGCACAAGAATATCTTATGAAAATAATATCACAATCTTAAAGATCACGGGAAAGAACCTCACACAATTATACAAATCAGGCTGGCGTTGCCGGCACCTCCAAACCAAGGCCGGCAGCCGCGCCCCAGGCACCGCTCACACGCCATCCACTCATCCCTCGACTCGAGCCATGTCACCGTGCCCCTGGCCGCCTGAGAGACCGCGTCTCGAGCCTCGTGCATGAACACCGGAGAGGCTGCGCGTCGGGCCCCGCACGCCGTTGCCAGCACGGGGGCTCGCCAATCGCCGCTCCCTAGGATAGAAAGAAAAATGTGAGATGAAAATAAGAGTGAAGCCAATAGAAAGAAGATAGAGAGAGCTAGTGGTTGAGAACAGAGACAAAATATAGAGATGGGAGAAGATTTATGTGATGGGGGAAGCAGCAATGGGGGGCGAGCGGGGACAATAGTACTGGTATTTCCTTCGGACCGTGTCACACTTGTTTTTCCAATGAAAACACAAGTGCAAATCTGTATGCATGCCAGGATCATGTTTCATGCATATAGTTGACATAAGTGAATGACAGAAACAATATCACGTAAGGGAAAGGAGGATCATCAGAGTTTACGCTTAATCCTGGAAATGAAGGCACCAAACTCCACAAGCATTCAACTGGGGGTTGCGTATGCCTAGAACTCCACAACATCACCACATCATCTTCATGCAGCAACTTTTTCTCTCTGAGCAACATTGTTTATATCAAGGGTGAGCACTTGTCGTACTCAGCAAGTGTGGGGAAAGGATGAATGCAAATGGTTTATAGTGGACTGGGCTAAGCATTTAGCATTTTAGTTGGTCAAATTTTATTAAAGAACTATTTACTATCAAGTATAAGTATATACCATCCCACAATTAGCATAAAGAGATAGATAAGATACACCATAAGCATATGGCTAAGAGAATGAGAAATCATGATTTAAGTCCATCTTCAAGTTTGATTAATCATGTGAGGGTCCAGGCCGCTCTTGACCGTGAGCACGGCTAATCTATTAGTTTTACACTCTGCAGAGGTTGTACACTTTAACCACAAGCAGCGTAAAAGCTCCGAAGAACTTTGAACCCAACCATGCAATGTTGTGCAGGCACCATATCACACTACCGAGGTGTGATTGCACAGGGACGCTACAAAGGTTCTCCAACAAGTAGTGACCCACAAGGTCTGGATCAGTTAGCAAGGTATAAAGTCCCCTAGCAGGTCAATACCCCACCATAGAAAAGTATAACTCACCCAACCTCCTGCTAAACCGAGTCCATACCCTGCAGTACCGCCGATCTCTTGTCCTTATCAGGTAAGATCACCCAAAGCTAAAGTTCCTAACACTACGTGAAAACCTCAAATAGGTCACGCAACATTCGTAACGGGCCCTTAACGCCCGTTACATCCACCAACATCTTTAATAGTTGTTGTTTGGCGCCCGTTACCTATAAGCGCGCCAGGACGACCCCGGGGTTGGTATCCACAATGGCCGTTACCAATGTGGACTTCTGGTAACGAGCTTCTTAAACGCCCGTTACATAAATTCTTTGTAACAGATGTTAAAAGAGCTCGTTACAAATGTCAAACCTATCGGTAATGGGCTTGTAAAGTCCATTACCGATCAATGCCCTATCAGTAACGGGCTGCTTAAGTCCGTTACTTATCGGTGTTGTATTGTGAGGACCTGGAGCGTCCCGGTGGTCGATGGATGACCACTCCTCAGTGATGAGTGATTGATAATGGGTGTTGGACTGACTCTTGGCTCAGTGTGCAGGTGTAGGCTGCGGCCTAGTTCGTGTTGTTGCAGGTGAAGAACGGGCGCGAAAGGTCTTCGGCCTTGAGGGGCCTCCGGGAGATGGAGAGACAAGTAGGCTCGGTTCAAGGGACCCGGTGGACGGTGGGACTAGGTGCAGGCCACATGGTGGCGATACAAGCAAGACGAAGTCATGGACAGTCGAGCCGGTGCACGGTGGCGGTCGAGTCAAGTGGTTTGGCGGGAGGCCGGACCGAGCATGCGGGGTTTGGTAGTTTGCCCACAAAACTATCGGAGGACGGTTTCTTGGTTTGGGCCTCAAAACCAAGTCCGAGGGCCCAACACGACGGAGACGGGATCCGGGCGTGTCGGGAAGCTTCGAGGCGGAGGACACGCGGCGGGATCGCATGGCTTGCGTCGGGAGGACGCGGGGTGCGGCAAAGGCGCAGCCGTCCGATGGCAAGACCCACAAACACTACCTAAATGCCCCTACGTGGGTTGTATTGCCAGTAGTTAAGTTAGGGTTAGTCGAGTCATTTACCACTTCGGTGGGACCTGATATATAAGCCATGAGTGTGTGTGGATGGCCCTCTCTCTCCGCGACTTAGGGTTTCATTTCCCCCTCCCATTTTCTCATTTTCGTAGCTATTTTCTTCTCCATTTTCTCTAGGATAGCATGAGAGCTTCATGTGAGATTTGTTGAGAGGGATGGATGCTAGGGCGGCATGCTAGACCTTGTGAATCTTTCCTGGTTTGTATAGAAGATTCGGAGTTGTGTTTTTCGTGGTCTTTTTGTGCTTGTTTTAGTGCCTTTGTTCTCGGTGTGATTCCTCGGATTTGAGTTGGTTTCTCCCCGGATTTCTTTGAGGAAAACATGGATGTATGCCTTGTGCACCTTTGTGATTGATCTTGTGCCCTCAAACGCCGGGAAACCACTTCGATTCAAGGATTTTCGTTCGGTGCTCTAGCTTTTGGTGGTGCTCAAAGGATTCGCGATTCTCAGTGATTTAGGGAGTTAGGAGGCAAGATTTTTGGGCTATAGCATTCTTGTGTGACGCTTTTCAAGTCCCCAAACCCTTGTCTCCACAGCTTCTACCGTTTGGGAAATTCGATGATGATTTGGGGGAGTTGACCTTCGGGGTCGGGCTGTTTTTCTGTTCTGTCCGTAAGGGGCGGACAGTCCGCGTGGGGACGACGGATGGTCCACGAGGAGCAAGCTCTTCCCGTGTTCTTCGTGTTCTTGCTCGGCTTCGCTTTCGATCCGTCGTGGCTTTGAGTTTTCGTTGGGCGAGGTTTCAGACAGTCCGCAGCAGCGGGTGGACGGTCCGCGGGTGCCTGGCGGACGATCTGCGTGCTCCCCGCGGACGGTCCGTTATTCGGGGTCGTCTCTGGTGGTTTGGTTAGCTTTTTCGAACGGTCCGCGGCGCAGGACCGGACAGTCCGCGGTGTTGGTGCGGACAGTCTGTGGCAGCAGGCCGGACGGTCCGCGTGGCCAGTGCGGACGGTCCGCCCCTCCTGGCCGGACGGTCCGCCACAGCCTATGTGCTTTGCTTCTTGGTTCGATTCCTCCCTTCCTTTCTCGTGCTTCCGCGTGTGCTTCAAGGAATCGTTCCTAAGACTAGAGGTTGATCCATAACCTCGTTGTCTTGGCGATTGGCGTGTGATTCGATCCATCACTTGTGTGTGATCGGGATTTGACTAGGGTATAGGCCGGGTTCTTTGAGAAGAATTTTTACCGGCTCCTATTCACTCCCCCCCTCTCTAGTCGCCATCTGATCCTTCAATTGGTATCAGAGCTTGGTGCCGGATTCTTTGTGACTTTGACAAGTCTCGAATCCTAAGATGGCGTACGTTGAGCTGGGCGGTCCGGCGCACTTCGATGGCAAGGGTAACCACAAGTGGGCGGCTCGTATGATGATCTTTCTTCGTGGCAAGTTGTTGGATTTCATTGTGCTTGACAAGACCTATGCTATTCCGGTCAACATCCATACTCTTATGGTGACCGATGCTGGCGCTAAGGCCAAGTATGAGGCAAATGCAAAAGCCGTTGATCACTTGGTCCGGAGCTTGTGTGATCCTGAGTTTGAGCGTGTTCGCCATTTGAATCTTGCTTGGCAAATTTGGGAGAAGTTGTTGGTTGCTCACGGTGGTGATAACCATGTGAAGGCTCGCCTCTTTGTTTCTTACCGGATGCAATATGAGAACTTCACTCAACTTCCCGGTGAGGACATTGATGCGATGTTTCAGAGGTTCACCGCCATCGTGAACAACATGAAGGCTAATGTTGAGGATTTTCCTTACACCGAGCATGATCAGGCTTTGAAGCTCTTGCATGTCTTGGGTCCAAATGTTTGGGGTGCTAAGGTTTAGGCCATCAAGGAGTCTGGGCAGTATTTGACTATTGAGTTGGATGACCTCTTTTCTAAGCTCAAGTTGACAGGAAGTTGCAATCCAAGCATGAGGGCTCGACTGACCATAGTCTTGCTCTTGTGGGCGGATCAAAGGGCAAATCTAACCCTTCCCGTCGACAGTTTTCCTTGTCTTCTCTTATGTCTATTCTAGATGAGGAGTTTGATGTGCTGGGCGAGGAGGAGCTGGCCTTGCTCTCAAGAAGGTTTGATCGACTACACGAGAGTCGGAGGAATGCAAGGCGGAGCTCAGGGACGTGCTACAAGTGTGGCAAGCGTGGCCACTTCATCGCCGAGTGCCCGGAAGCGGAGGAGAACAAGTATAAGATGAACGAGTACAAGGCTCACCCGAGGCGTGAAGACAAGTACTCCTCCAAGGGCAAGCACTTCAGCAAGTCCAAGAGCAAGGACAAGGACAAGCGGCGATCGAGCAAGGGCGGCTACAAGACGGACAAGGCAAGAGCTATGGTGGCCGGTGCAAGCGACGTCGACTCAAGCTCAAGCGACGCGCAGTCAAGCTCAAGTAGTGAAGATGAAGACGCCGGGAGGCGCAAGGGCAAGAAGAGTGCAAGCCGGAACATCAGTGGGTTGAGCTGTGTGGCGCTTGAAGGCTTTTGTGGGATGGCCCATAGCTCGAGCAGCAAGAAGAGCGAGAAGGAAGACAGCGACTCCGACTCGGAGGATGAGGTAAATCGTGACCCCGACTCTTTGCTTGCTGAGATCACTAGGTTGAATGGCTTGATTGACAACCGTGATAGTGTGTTGAGAGATGCTAAGAAGATGAGGAAAGATCTTAGGGCTCAACTTGAGAATGCTAGTGAGAAAGTAGGAGAGTTAGAGTCCAAATTGCTTGAATTGAAACTTGAGAATGACTCTTTGAAACTTACTCCTACTACTCCTGATGATGTTGAGTGTCTTGAGTGTGATGCATGGTTGAATGAGATCAAGTTGCTTAATGAGAAGAATGCTTCCACTTTGGCTAAACTAGATGCTCTTAGGACTGAGTATGATGAGCTTAAGGCTAGACCCACTTTGCTTGGTGCTTGTAAATCATGTCCTACTATGCATGCTAAGCTTGTTGATGCTCGTTCTACTATTAGCTCTTTGGAAGCTTCTTTGAAATCTCTTGTTGTCAATGCATGCACTAGCTGTGATGAAGTTACTTTGCGCAATCTTGAACTTACTTCCCGTTTGGATGTCATCTATGAGGAGAATCACTATTTGAGGAAGGTGTTGGGTTGGTTGTCTGGGCAGGAACCTCAATTGAAAATCATGATTGAGGAGTTCAAGAGAGCTGAAGGTCGTGGTTTGGGGTTTGAGAAGTTGGGTGAGAAAGTGGGAGAGAACAGTGGGGAGAGTGTGTATGAGAAGTGTGTTGAGTCTAACCCCGAGTTTGAGGTGATTGGAGACATCCAAGTCCCACTTCCAAAGGCACCCAAGAACACTTTCACACCAAAGCCCAACCACCTTTGCAACAAGCTTGACACAACCCAAGATCCACCCAAATTCCCACCTAAGACAAATGACTTCCAGAAACCGGTGAAGTTTGTGAGTGAGAAGGGTGAGAAGCCTAAAGAGAAGCCAGAGCCAAAACCAAAACCCACCCCCTTCAGGTGTGAGTATGATGGCAAGGAGAGACACCTAGCAGAGTTTTGCTATAAGAGGAAGAGGGATGAGAGGCTTGCTAGGGAGCAAGCAAACCAAGACAGGTATCGCCAGTCTCATGGTATTCCTGAGCCTAGAGTGCCACTTCCAGGGGTGTGGGAAGTGTGAAGAGTGTTGGTAGAGTTGGAGCTCAGGGTGGTAGGTTTGTTAGGAGATATGATGGTGTGCGTGCTAGTGAGAGGTTTGGTCAGGCTCGTGGTGGTTTTGCTGGACGTCCCCCTACTCGTCCTCAATACGGGTTTATGGGAGATGATCGCAGCTTTGGGTTCCAGAGGAACTACGGACCATGTTTTCCCCCTCATGGTGCTCGTACTCCTTCCATGGGACATGGGAAATTTGGTGGCAAGGGAATGATGTTTGCTAACCCCTCTTTTGAGCAGATGGCTCGACACTGGTTTAACTTTTTTTGTGCTAACCCCAGTGTCGAGTCGTTAGCTCACTCTCATTCTTGTTTCTGACTACAGGCAGGAGGCTTGGAGAACATTTGGTTGATCGACTCCGGATGTTCCCGACACATGACCGGAGATAAGAAGTGGTTCTCCAGCCTCACCCCAGTGAAGGAAAAGATGTACATCTCATTTGGGGACAATGGACGAGGAAGGGTGATTTCTGAGTGTGTTGTGCATGTGGGTTACAAGGTAACGTTGAAGAGGGTTGCTCTTGTGAAGTCTTTGGGTTTCAATTTGCTTTCGGTTTCTCAGTTGCTTGATGAGGGTTTTGAGGTGCGTTTCAAGTCTGGTGAGTCTCGTTTGCTAGATTCTCGAGGTGATCTTGTCTGTATGATCATCCCCGAGGGTCAGATTTTCAGGACTGATTTCTCTCGTTCTTTGGGTCCTGCTTGCTGTTTGATGGCCGGTCCTTCTTCTGATTTGTGGAAATGGCATAGGCGGTTGAGACACTTGAGCTTTGATTTGGTTTCCGCTTGAGTGGTCTTGACCTTGTCCGAGGATTGCCGAGGTTGAAGCTTGAGAAGGATTTGGTTTGTGCTCCGTGTAGGCATGGCAAGATGGTAGCCACTCCCCATCCACCCCTGACCGATGTCATGACCGAGCGTCCGACAGAGCTGTTGCATATGGACCTTGTTGGGCCAGCTCGAGTTCGCTCGGTGGGTGGGAAGTGGTATGTCCTTGTTGTGGTGGACGATTACTCTCGCTATGCCTGAGTGTTTTTCTTGGAAGATAAGAGTGAGACATTTGGTTTTGTTCTAGATCTGATCGTGAGGTTGAAAAACGAGAGGCAAGGGAATGCTATTTGAGCTATCCGCAGTGATAACGGCTCAGAGTTCAAGAACTCTCGTTTTGATGCCTTTTGTCGTGATCTAGGTCTTGAACATCAGTATTCGACACCTTATGTGCCCCCTCAAAATGGAGTTGTGGAAAGGAAAAATCAGACTCTTTGTGAGATGGCTAGGACGATGCTCGATGAGCACAGGACTCCTAGGAGGTTTTGGGCTGAGGCGGTCAATACGGCTTGTCATGTTTCCAATAGGATTTTACTGCGAACTTTCAAGAAGAAAACCTGTTATGAGCTTATGCATGGTCGGGCACCTAAGGTGAGTCATTTCCGAGTTTTTGGCTGTAAGTGCTTTATTCTTAAGAAGGGAAAACTCAACAAGTTTGAGGCTAGGTCTAGTGATGGTATTTTCTTTGGTTATGCTAACCACTCTAGAGCCTATAGGGTGCTTAACCTTGAGACTAACAAAATCATGGAGACTTGTGAGGTAACCTTCGACGAGACAATGCCATTTACCTCTCTTGGCTTTGAATGTGCAGGTGATGAGGAGATGGCCGAGGACCTCTTTGAAGAGGAGAAGGATGAAGCTGGAGATGATGATGGAGAGAACCATGCGCCTGAAGCTGAGTGTGTACCCACTACTTCCCCTACGACCACTATGGAGCGTGGACCGTCTACTTCATGGACAACGATGGTGCGACAAGAGGACCAGGCGAGAGAAGCTGAAGGTGAGGGGGAGGTAATCTCGAGGCGTGAGGCTGCCCGACAGATTCAAGAAGTGCATCCCCTGTCGAAGATCATTGGGGACATCGACGAACGTACTACACGGTCAAGGTCCAGGAATTCCTCTCATTTTGCTCATGCTGCTTTTGTTGCCACCTTTGAGCCCAAGGACATTGGATACGCTTTATCTGATGCAAACTGGGTCAATTCTATGCATGAGGAGTTGGAAAACTTTGAGAGGAACCAGCTGTGGGAGTTAGTTGAACCACCTCCAAATTGCCATCCTATAGGAACCAAGTGGGTTTGGAAGAACAAAGAGGGTGAGAATGGGATGGTTGTGAGGAACAAGTCCAGACTTGTTGCTCAGGGGTTTAGTCAGAAGGAGGGGATCGACTATGAGGAGACCTTTTCTCCTGTGGCCCGTCTTGAGGCAATTCGGATCCTTCTAGCCTTTTCCGTGGCTAAAGGGTTCAAGTTGTTTCAGATGGATGTGAAGAGTGCCTTTCTGAATGGGGTCATAGAGGAGGAGGTGTATGTGAAGCGGCCACCTAGGTTTGAGAGTGAGCTGTACCCACACAGGGTGTACAGGTTGAAAAGGGCTCTGTATGGGTTGAAACAGGCGCCCCGTGCTTAGTATGGGAGATTGAGAGGTTTTCTGTTGAGCAGAGGGTTTGTGATGGGTACCGTGGATAGGACTCTGTTTCTTCTCAAGCATGGGAATGACTTGTTGATTGTTCAGGTATACGTGGATGATATTGTCTTTGGTGGCTCGTCACATAACCTTGTTTTCCAAGTTTGCAGATGAGATGAGCAGGGAGTTCGAGATGAGCATGATGGGCGAGTTGCAGTACTTTCTCGGGCTGCAGATCAAGCAAGTGAAGGACGGAACTTTTGTGCACCAGACCAAGTACACGAAAGACATGCTGAGGAAGTTCCAGATGCAAGATGTGAAGCCGATGTCGACTCCCATGGAGAGTATGGCCACTTTGGATGCGGACGAGGACGGAGAACCAGTGGACCAGCGGGAGTACAGGAGCATGATAGGCTCCCTCATCTACTTGACGGCGATGAGGCCAACATACAGTTCAGTGTGTGTCTGTGCGCTCGTTTTCAGGCTTCACCGAGGACATCACATCGACAGGCCGTCAAGAGGATTTTCAGGTACCTACAGTCTGCCCCTGGTCTTGGCCTTTGGTATTCTTCCTCCTCGACTCTTTCTCTTCATGGTTTTTCCGATGCGGATTTTGCTGGTTGTCGAGTCGAGAGGAAGTCTACTTCTGGTACTTGCCAGTTTCTTGGGTCTTCATTGGTTTCTTGGTCTCCCCGCAAGCAGTCTAGTGTAGCTCAGTCTACCACCGAGGCGGAGTATGTTGCAGCCGTGAGTTGCTGTTCCCAGCTGTTGTGGATTTCATACACTTTGAGAGACTTTGGTGAGGAGTGCACCCAGATCCCACTTCTTTGTGATAGCACCAGTGCCATAAGCGTAGCCAAAAACCCAGTGCTTCACTCCAGAACCAAACACATAGAAGTGAGGTATCATTTCTTGAGGGACAATGTGGAAAAGGAACCATTGTGTTGAGTCATGTCCCTACCCAAGATCAGCTAGCCGACATCTTTACAAAGCCTCTCGACCAAGCTACATTTGTGCGCTTGCGGGGGGAACTTGGGGTTTGTTGCCCTTTCTAGTTGATTCTTGGGGGATTTTCTTTTGTATCATATGTATCATACCATGTTTCACTTTGATGTATATACATGCTTTGCTTGATGTACAAACCATGGTAGGATAGCCATCTTGTCATATATCATGTTGCATTTGTCTCATATTGCATTTTAGGATGATGAGCTTCTTCCATATGCCCTATCTGAGTCTCTTTGGCTATTTGTGAGATGTTGGTCATATGTGTGGAAAAATTGTGATGTGAGGCTATGTTCTTGGAATATTTGAGATATATGTGTGGTGAGATAGCCCTTTTTGAAATAAATGCTAATCTTGACTAATTTTTGGTGAAATGTGCTCCACTCATGTGTAGTAGTGTATCCATGTCACGTTTTGGTCTAAATGTGCTTTCTATGCTTAGATTGTGCTTGGATGTCTTTTTCTTGCATTTGGGCCAAAGGCCGAATATCATTGTGAATGTTTAGCCTGTGTTGCATTCATGGGGGAGCATAAGCTTCTTTTTGCCGCAAAGGCACTTCATGTGCCATGAAATGAATTAATCTTGAAAAGAAGTGTGTATGCTTGAAAGATGCTCTATCCATCATGTATATGCTTAAAATGTCTTATTTTTCACATATGGGTGCAAATATGTTGCATGATGTTCACCAGTGGAGAAGTCTCCCCGAAGTGGACACATGGCTCATGAGCTTTGACATGACATGCTTTGCTTTATGGGTGTTTACAATGATCTTTTGCTGCGAATTTGATATCCTTGTATGATCTCTGAACGGTATGCATGTTTGTGGCTTAAGTGTGACATGGATAGGCTTTTACATGTGAAGCGAGCCTTCTTTTGGTAAAACTGCTTAAATCTAAAAATTTTGCTTTGTCACATGCTTGTATTTTCATATATTACTTGTGGCAATGCTTTGACTATGCTATGATTCATGTGTGTGATCTTTGTCTCATTTCTAGCCTTTGACACTAGATTTGGCCTATTTGAGAAGTTCATGTAGATGTTTATATGCTTTGTTTTGCATTTCTGCATTTTCACCTTGATTCATACATTGTCAACAAGGGGGAGAGGAGGTGAGCTTAATGAAAATTTAGATGAGTTGAGCTTCTTTGTTTTTCTTTCTTCTTCCTTTCTTTCTTTCTTTCTCTGAATTTCATTTCGCGCTGTGTGTTGTCAATGCACTCATCAAGGGGGAGATTGAGGACCAGGAGCATCCCGGTGGTCGATGGATGACCGCTCCTCAGTGATGAGTGATTGACAACGGGTGTTGGACTGACTCTTGGCTCAGTGCGCGGGTGTAGGCCGCGGCCTAGTTCGTGTTGTTGCGGGTGAAGAACGGGCGCGAAAGGTCTTCGGCCTTGAAGGGCCTCGGGAGATGGAGAGACAAGTAGGCTCGGTTCGAGGGACCAGGTGGACGGCGGGACTAGGTGCGGGCCACATGGTGGCGATACAAGCAAGACGAAGTCATGGACAGTCGAGCCGGTGCACGGTGGCGGTCGAGTCAAGTGGTTTGGCGGGAGGCCGGACCGAGCACGCGGGGTTTGGTGGTTTGCCCACAAAACCATCGGAGGACGGTTTCTTGGTTTGGGCCTCAAAACCAAGTCCGAGGGCCCAACACGACGGAGACGGGATCTGGGCGTGTCGGGAAGCTTCGAGGCAGAGGACACGCGACAGGATCGCATGGCTTGCGTCGGGAGGACGCGGGGTGTGGCAAAGGCGTGGCCGTCCGATGGAAAGACTCACAAACACTACCTAAATGCCCCTACATGGGTTGTATCACCAGTAGTTAAGTTAGGGGTAGTCGAGTCATTTACCACTCCGGCGGGACCTGATATATAAGCCATGAGTGTGTGTGGATGGCCCTCTCTCTCCGCGACTTAGGGTTTCATTTCCCCCTCCCATTTTCTCATTTTCATAGCTATTTTCTTCTCCATTTTCTCTAGGCTAGAATGAGAGCTTCATGTGAGATTTTTTGAGAGGGATGGATGCTAGGGCGGCATGCTAGACCTTGTGAATCTTTCCTGGTATCTATAGAAGATTCGGAGTTGTGTTTTTCGTGGTCTTTTTGTGCTTGTTTTCGTGCCTTTGTTCTCGGTGTGATTCCGCGGATTTGAGTTGGTTTCTCCCCAGATTTCTTTGAGGAAAACATGGATGGATGCCTTGTGCACCTTTGTGATTGATCTTGTGCCCTCAAACGCTGGGAAACCACTTCGATTCAAGGATTTTCGTTCGGTGCTCTAGCTTTTGGTGGTGCTCAAAGGATTCATGATTCCCGGTGATTTAGGGAGTTAGGAGGCAAGATTTTTGGGCTATAGCATCCTTGTGTGACGCTTTTCAAGTCCCCAAACCCTTGTCTCCACAGCTTCTACCGTTTGGGAAATCCGATGATGATTTGGGGGAGTTGACCTTCGGGGTCGGGCTCTTTTTCTGTTCTGTCCGTAAGGGGAGGACAGTCCGTGTGGGGACGACGGTCGGTCCGCAGGAGCAAGTTCTTCCCGTGTTCTTCGTGTTCTTGCTCGGCTTCGCTTTCGATCTGTCGTGGCTTTGAGTTTTCGTTGGGCGAGGTTTCGGACAGTCTGCAGCAGCGGGCGGACGGTCCGCGGGTGCCTGGCGGACAGTCCGCATGCTCCCCGAGGACGGTCCGCTATTCGGGGTCGTCTCTTGTGGTTCGGTTAGCTTTTTCGGACGGTCCACGGCGCAGGGCCGGATAGTCCGTGGTGTTGGTGCGGACAGTCCGCGGTAGCAGGCCGGACGGTCCGCGTGGCCAGTGCGAACGGTCCGCCCCTCCTCGCCGGACGGTCCGCCAGAGCCTGTGTGCTTTGCTTCTTGGTTCGATTCCTCCCTTCCTTTCTCGTGCTTCCGCGTGTGCTTCAAGGAATCGTTCCTAAGACTAGAGGTTGATCCATAACCTCGTTGTCTTGGCGATTGGTGTGTGATTCGATCCATCGCTTGTGTGTGACCGGGATTTTACTAGGGTATAGGCCGGGTTCTTGAGAAGCATTTTTCCGGCTCCTATTCACTCCCCCCTCTCTAGTCGCCATCTGATCCTTCATATTGATAACGAGCTATAAAGTCTGTTACTGATAATTTCGTATTGGAGACGCATGCTTGTAGGATGCGTCTCCTTTGATTGCCACCCAGGGTCGCCTTTTTCTCACATCGGAGATGCATGTTGTTATCTCGTCTATGTCTTATCCTTGCAACACCACTCGCTCTCTCTCTCTCTCTCTCTCTCTCTCTCTCCGCAGAAGGCCACTCCTGTTCCGACAATAACACTCGCTCTCTCTCTCTCCGCAGAAGGTCACTCGCTCGATCTGCGTGCTCAGATGTCCCCGTCGGCCTGTCCTGTTCGGCACCGCTAGCTACGCGCATTATGAGGATCACACTTAATTACTCTCCTCAAAAAGCCGGCGCTGCAGCAGGCCGGCCGGCCGTGCGTGCGCGACGGCGAAAGGGGCCAAAGTCGACATCGACCGCGCCGTCCTCCGCACTGTTGCCGCGGTCGTGACGCCGCCTCCAATCCTTCTCCTCGGCCGTGCTCGCCTCGTAGAAAGTCCTCGTCAAGGTGGAAATTAATTGGCCCCTTTTATTGAAATTATTCAGCTGTCTTTTTGTGTGATGAATTATGCTCATTGGGTGTATGGAATGCAGATGGCGTCTGCTGCTCGAGCATGGATGTACAGACAGCCCCAACAAGATTGGAAGAATTTCTTAAGCAGGGTCAATGGTTTTCTAAATAAATCAGATAGAGGCAGATATGAGAAACCGTGGTGTTCAGGCAATGCTTTGCCTCTGTATTGATTTTCTCAACCAAAAGAAATCCGCACAACGGGAAATCATTTTTCATCATTTGGTCACACGTGGATTCACAAAAAATTACACGTGTTGGACTAAACATGGTGAGGAAGGCCTTAATGACCTCGAAGCAGGCTGCCTAAATGAAGGTGAAGTGCGACACCATGCTATCCATGATGAAGACCTTGATGACAGTGGACTTTTTGAGGGAAATGAACCATTATTCCCACCAAATGTGTTGAGGCCTAAGGATATCACTGATCAAGAAGTTAGGGGCTTCGATGATGGTGAGGTGTTGCAACATGTGCACAATGTTGATCAAATGTTGCGGAATGTTGAGTTTCAATGAGTGTACACACCTTCTGAATTAGCGAGGCTGAATCAGTTCATTGAAGATTCAAAGAAACCCCTCTATCCTGATTGACAGAAGTACTCTCACCTTTCTGGTGATCTAAAACTTCTACAGCTTAAGGCAGATCATGGTTGGAGCAACAAAAGTTTCAAACATCTATTGGATGTGCTTAGAGACATGCTACCTGAAGGAAACCAAATAGCAGAGTCTATCTATGAGGCAAAGAAGATAATCTGTCCTCTGGGAATAGAGGTTGAAAAAATACATGCATGCAAGAACAGTTGTGTATTGTTCCGTGGAGAATATGCAGACCTTGACAAGTGCCCCAAGTGTAGCTATGATCGGTACAAGAGGAAAAAGGATGGTGGAGATGATAATAATGCTGATGACGAGAACGAGCCCGACGAGATCAGAAGCAAGAAGAAGGCTAACAGAGGGGCTCTTGTGAGGGTGGCATGGTATTTTTGCATCATTCCTTGGCTGAGAAGATGGTTCGTAACACGAAAGGAGGCCCAACTCTTGCATTGGAATGAAGAAGGCCGAAAGGAGCTTAACTATAAGAAAGATGGCAAGTTTAGGGACCCCACAGATGCAGTGCAATGGGGTAACATTAATACCCACTTCCCATGGTTTGCGACGCAAGGAGCATACAGTTTGCTATAAGCACAGATGGTGTGAACCCATTCGGTAACCAGAGCTCAACACATAGCACCTGGCATGTCGTGCTGTCGTTGTACAATCTTCCACCTTGGCCTTGGAAGAAACAGAAATATATGATGCTGACAGTATTGGTCTCTGAGCCAAAGCAACCTAGCGACCGTATTGATGTCTACTTGAGGCCACTAGTTGATGACTTGAAGATATTGTGCAAGCCTGGTGTGCCGGAGGTTTGGGATGAGTACAAGCATGAGGAGTTCACAATGCATGGCATGTTGTTCACCACCATCAAAGACAACCCGTCTCATCGCAACCTCTCTAGCCAGAGTAAAAAAAAGTGCAGCTTGTCCACACTACTTGGAAGATACTTGTGCAATATGGCTAAGACATTCAAAGAAATACATATTTATGGGGCACCGTCGTTTCCTCGGCAAGAAACATCCGTATCGAGCCATGGATTGTCAGTTTAATGGGAAAAATGAGAATCAAGAGGCACCGGTGCATGTGACTGGAGATCTGGTCCACTTGAAAGTCAAGGACATCAAAACTATCAAGGAGTTACCCAAACTGACTGAAAAACCCCTTGGCAGAAGAAAGAAACGAGATAATGAAGAAGAAGAAGGAATGTGGAACAAGAAATCAATTCTGTGGGAGCTAGAGTATTGGCCGATGTTGGATGTGCGTCATTCGATTGACAACATGCACGTCAAGAAGAATATGTGTGAAGCTACTTGTGGAACATTGCTACAACAGATGTCCAAAGAAAAAGATCATAAAAATGCAAGGGAGGATCTTAAAGAGTTGGGCATTAGGCCGGATCTCTATGCAGAGGAAACAGAGACGGGGACGAACCTTCCCATTGGTGCAACCACCTTGTCAAAGGCATAGAGAAAAGAATTATGTCAGTTTTTGCATGATTTGAAAGTACATTCAGGCTACTCATCAAACTTCAAGAGGCTAGTGTTAGTGAAGGAGATGAAAATGAATTTCAACTTGCTGAAATCTCATGATTGCCATGTGTTGATGACAGCTCTTCTTCCTGTTGCACTTAGAGGTATCAAGACAGAACTGGTTCGCGACGCGGACACGAGCTTGTGTTTATACTTCAATGCAATAGAACAGAAGGTGATTGATAAGGAAAAACTATTGGACTTGGAGAGGAGGCATTTCGAGACCCTATGTCTGCCCTAAGCTACCTTCCCACCGTCATTCTTTGATCTCATGCTGCATCTAACAACACACCTCGCGAGGGAAATCTGGTTCCTTGGCCCATCTTACCTTCATCAGATGTTTCCATATGAGAGGTTCTATGGATTCCTGAAATCATTGGTACATAACCGGTTATTTCCGGAGGGAGCCATTTTTCATGGCTACGAGACCACCGAAGTAGTGGAGTGGGCCATGGGTCATATGGACCCACAAAACCCCATTGGTGTTCCTCGCTCATGGCATGAAGGTAGGCTTTCAGGTGTTGGGACAATAGGGAAAAGTTCAGTCACTCCGGATGCAAATGCCTTCGAAAAGGCTCATTTCACTGTGATACAACAGCTGCACCTAATTACACCATTTGCCAATGAGCACAAATGTCAACTACGTGAAGACAACCCTAACTGTGGTAGGGCTTGGCTTGCAAAGATGCACATGCAAGGTTTCAGCAGGTGGCTCCGAGATTATGACGAGACATGTAGCAATAATGATATAATTACCGACGAGATAAGGAATATAGCAGCGAGGCCATTGTTCACTGTTACAAGATACGAAAAAATGGATATCAATGGATACACGTTCTACACCATGACCCAGGATAAAAAGAGCGTCTATCAAAATAGTGGTGTGCGTGTACGGGCCGTCGTTGACGACAGTCATGATGATGATGATGACACAGAGATAGACACATATTATGGTCAAATAGAGGAGATATGAGAGCTTGATTATGTAGGATTGAAGGTGGCCTTGTTTCGGTGTAGATGGGTCACCAATGGGAAGAGAGCTGTGAGCAAGGAAAAATATGGTTATGTTAGTGTTGATCTCCGGGTCTTTGGTTACAAAAATGAACCGTTTGTCTTCACCAACGATGTTGAGCAAGTGTTCTATGTTCCTGACCCTGCAAAGAAGAACTAGTCTGTGGTTATGCCTGGAAAAAAGGATTGTGGGGATCGAAAATGTTGTTGAGGAGGAGAAATACAACCAGTTTGACGAAATTCCATCCTTTGACACTTCATACAAGCCCCAGCTCTTGGGAACTAACAAAACACCGTACTTGCGAAGCGACCATAGTGAAAAAAAATCCATATACAGAAATCAAGGAAGAAAAAGCAAGCCTGATTTCTGCTGAATCGTTTTTTTGTAATGCCAGAGGATGTGTCTATTGGTGGAAATGGAATCCGTTTTGTAATATAAAGGATGTGATGTATTGGTGGTATTTCAATCCTTTTTGTAATATATGGGATATGGTGGAATTTGAATCCTGCTTGTAATATATTCTGCCAAAGATACTATATATACTCTGTTTATATTCTGCTTCAGTTCAGTAATGGGCAAGAGACGAGGATTAACGAACCCGCGTCGCCTTTGTTACGGGCAAGAGACGAGGACTAACGAACCAGCGTCACCTTTGTTATGGGCAAGAGACGAGGACTAACGAACTAGCGTCGCTTTTGTTATGGGCAAGATATGCGAAATCACGAACAGATTACATCAAAAGAGACACGGATTAGAGCATCTCCAAGAGTTTGCCAAATTTTACTTAGCAAATCTTGTGCTTTGCCAACTTCTAAAACGATATGCCAAGTAAAAAAAGAGTTCATCTCCAACAATCTGGCATAATTTCACTTACCAAATCCAGATCTAACTTACATCAGGAATCCTGAGAGAAACAAGTTGATTTGCCAAACTGTTGGAGTTGCTCTTAGCCAGCCCCCGTCGGCTTGTTCTTCAAGCTTTGCAAGTGAGTAGGTAAATCATACAAAAAATTGTACTGCACAGGGATGATCACAAAAGCATGTCTCTTGAGATGCAAAATCACACACACAGATTACAGTCATCATTGATACATCATAACAAGGTTATATGCGGCCATATCTTCATGACGCGATATGCAAAATCACACGCACACATATTACAGTCATCATTGATACATCAGAACAAGGTTACAATGCAGCCATATCTTCATGACGAGATATGCAAAATCACACACACATTGATCTTGCTCGCAGGTTGTCGATCTTACTGCACGTGGTCATTGAACAAGCTCCATTTTTGTTGATGGCTTAGAGAGAAGATTCCTGGCTTTCAATGAGTCCACAAAGCTTCCTAGCTTAACCTGCACTTTTGCTTTGCAAGAGCATTCCGCGAGTGGAAGGAGAAAGCATAGGAAAAATAATGATCATTGGACACAGGATGAAGTTCGCACAGAGTATTAGAATAGGAAATCAGTAGTAGATTAGCTTTGGTATGATGCTCAAATTATCTGTGTAAAAATTTGGGAGAGTAGCAAATCCGACGCGGGTATCAGCCCAACGTCGCAAATGACTGTGGGGCCCAGTTTTATTCAAATGAAGATCAGTTCTCACTTCTCCTTTTAATCTGCAATCAAATGTTGTAACAAGTATTTCTTCGTTGTTATTAGTCCAAATTTGATACTTTTTTTCTAAACTTTTCTAAAATCTCCATCTATTCATTAATTTCATTGTTTAGTGTACATTTCGTTTGTTGAGTGATGTTTATATGCCTTATTTTGTTATTTGTAAGTACAACATACAAATAATAATTTTTTTACACAACCATTAGTGATGGAAAATTACATTTCGTAAGCTTAAGGTGAACACAAGGTTTTGTTAAGTTTTCAAATGCATAAGAGTTCAAACATGTTGCAAAGTGTGGAAAACTTCAATGTTCAAGCAAACATTCTAGGAAACTATGTGAGAGATATAGACATTTGTACACAAGTATATTATTCCTTCATCGATACCACTTGAAATTTTGTAGACAAGTTTAGGCACCCAAATTATGTTGCGAAGTCAATTTGTTGATTTTTAGAGCAAATTTGATGTTATTAGAATTATTATATAATTACCATGGGGTGTAAAAACGAAATATATGAATTTTGGGCACACAAGTGTGACTGTTGAAATTTTATGCAAATATTGAATGTCCAAATACGAATTGTTCATATTTTATGATTTTAGGTGCCATTTTATGGGCTCTAATAATTCAGGGAAGTAAGTTTCATTCCAAAAAATATTGTGACAGACCCACACGTCAGCATCAGCAGCCAATATAAAAAAGATAACCGTTGCCTGCCCGCCCTGACCGAACTGCCAACAAATGCGATGCGGGTTCACTAACCATCGTCGCCAATGACACTGGCCCACGAGTCAGCAGACTAACTGTGTCGACAGTGACTACTTTAATAAGATCTAATTCATCACAACAGATCTCCAGTTCATCACAACAGAACACCGTTCATCATAACGTGGTTGGATCTACTCGTGTATATTAGATTGAGTTCATGACATACAAAATCTAACAACCAAACTAATTAATTAAGCAGTTCATGATCGACAGACAAACTAAGCAGTTCAGGTCCAAGAATTGGACAAAGACACAAAAGCACACAAACATTATTGTTACTAATTGGTAGAGGAGTCTATCAATTAGTTAGAGTCCCGCCATCATCGCCGCCGTCGTCGATGTGGCTACCATCGTCGCCGCCGTAGCTGCCGTCGTCGTCGTCGGAGCCGCCGTCGTCTAAGAAGAAGTGGCGGTGGGAAGCTCGCCTGACCACGGGGAGGTTCTCGAGCTTCTCAGCCAACCCGTGGATCCTGAAGGCGAGACTCTTCACGCTCGGGTCCTTGTACACATCATGATGCGCCTTCATGTCAAAGATTTCGCCAACACCTTCAAGCTTGAAGGCGCTCCTGAGCAGCTCGACGGCAAACTTAGTGTCGTCGAAGAGCGATTTCTCGTCGGCGTCCTTGGCCGTCGGCTCCTTCCCCTTCTCTAACTTCTTCCGACGGCAGCTATCGTCGTCGTCGTCCTCCCTTCGTCCCCGCTTCGACAGCGGTGGGCTCCTCGACACCATCTCCTCCTTCTCTCGGTGACCGAAGATTTGTAATGGTGAATCGCGAGGAGGAAGAAGAAGTGAAGAAAAAGATGATAAGCTTATGGAAGAAGCAGGGGAAAGCAGGGGAGGGCGACTGGGCTAGGGAGTTATATTGACAAGACGCGGAACCGTTAGGCGCCTCTGCCCCCACCCACTACTCCATTACTGCCAGCACGTGCCACTTGATTGCGCATCAGGCTCCGTCTCGGGTGTAAAGCCACGAGTCGCCTTTCACTTACGTGGGAAGGAGAAGGGGCGGGGCAAAGATGTCGGACCCACTTGTCAACGGCAGCAGCCATGCAAACTGCGGCGCCTTTTCAACTTCCAATTATTGTTTTATTACGACATGGCCGAGGTGCCACCTTCAACCTTCAACCCTCTTCGCCTCCTTCAACTTCAATCCTCGTCACCAACTTCATCCCTCTTCAACTTCAATACTCCTTGCCAACTTTAGCCCTCGTCGCCGCCAACTTCAATCGTCGTCGCCATTCAAATTCCAAACCCCATCGCTGTGCTATTTCCTCCCCTTCTCCTTGATGATGTCTGTGGTGTTGTGCTTGATGCTGCTGCTGCCAGATGAACTTCTCACCAAGATCATCATCCACTCCATCAAGGATGAGCTCGTTTTCCGTTTTTTGAACCTTCGCAATAAAATCTGCAGCACCTTCCAGCGCATCTGCAACTTCGATGAGGTACTACTGCACGTGTCGCTGTGTGATCTTCGTGATGCGTGTAGGAATCGCTACGTCAGGTCGTGCTTTGAGCGGTGCTTCCGCGAGGCCAATCATCAAGAGGCATTGTGCTTCGAGGGGATGGAGAGGTTGATGAGGCGACGGAACCCCGATACGGGTCTGAAGCTTATCGGAGATGCCGCTGCTAAAGACTCTAGTGCCAAGTACTTCTTAGTGATGCTGAAGTACCGTTACAATACGGCGGACCCCGAAGCCATGGCACTGCTCTAGGAAATCAGCGGCGGCCCGTTGCCCCCTGATGGTCGGTGGAAGAACCCCAACCTGCAGCGGCTGCACTACCGCGTCAAGCAAGATCTCGACAACATTGCGTGGTGGTACTAGCTTGATGACGGTGACGACGACGACAATCCGTTGCTGCCCGTCCAAAATCCCCACATCTGCATTTGAGAAGCGGGATGTAGGCGCTACGGGCCGAATACCAAAGAGATCATCCACTACTGCAGCGCCGAGTGTCGCATCCGTCATGAGTTCGACCTCTAGACGCGTAAATTCCCCCCCGCCGTGGAGTACGCCGTCAGCAGGATGAACATCGGGATGTAGGCGCAAGCATCAATATGAACATTATCTATCTTGAATGTAAATTATTAGATAATACTAAACGCGAATTTGATTTTATCGGAATGTCAGTTTTTAATCAGTTTTTGATAGATAATATTTGATTTGTCACGTTTGTGAGTCAAATCGAAAGTTGCGGTGGTCTCATTTGCCGCCGACGAGGCCTGCGATGCCCTCTTGGGTGTCAAAACCGCCGAAGCGGGCACGGCGGCGGCGACAGCGGGCGGCGGTGCCCTCTGCTTCCACCTTTGTTCTATTCAAAATGACTGTGGGGGCAGTTCTATTCAAATGAAGAATAGTTTTTATTTCTCCTTTTAATCTGCAATCAAATGTTCTAACAAATATTTCTTTGTCGTTATTAGTCCAAATTGATATTTTTTACATTTCTCTAAAATCACCATCTATTCATTAATTTCATTGTTTAGTGTACATTCCTCTTGTTGAGTGATGTTTATATGCCTTATTTGTTCTTTGTCAGTGCAACATACAAACAATATTTGTTTTACACAACCATTAGTGATGGAACTTTACATTTCGTAAGCTTAAGGTGAACACAAGGTTTTGTCAAGTTTTCAAATGCATATGAGCTCGAACATATTTCAAAGTGTGGAAAACTTCAATGTTCAAGGAACATTCTAGGAAACTATGTGAGAGATGTAGATATTTGCACACAAGTATATAATTCCTTCATAGAAACCATTTGATTTTTTGAAGACAAGTCTAGGTACCCAAATTATGTTGGCAAGTCAATTTGTAGATTTTTTAGAGCACACTAGATGTTAGTAGAATTATTACATCATTAACATGGGATGTAAAAACGAATTCTAAGAATCTTGGGCACACAAGTGTGACTGTTAATATTTTATTCAAATACTAAATGTCCAAATACGAATTGTTTGTATTTTTATGATTTTTAGGTGTTGTTTTATGGTCTCTAATATTTTAGGGAAGCACATTTCATTCGAAAGAAAATAGTGGCTGGACCACGCGTCAGTAGCCAAAATAAAAAGATAACCGCTGCCCACCCGCGCGCTGGACCCAACTCCCTACAAAGGCGATCTGGGTTCACTAACCATCATCGCCCATGACACTGGCCCACTCGTCAGTGTTAGCAGGCAAACCGTGCACGGGTTGCTCAAAATTTCCCACCTATATTTACTATAGTGCCCATGAAATTCCAATTGCTTCACAGAGCCGTCAAGGGCACGCCAGTAGTTTCATTAAACACAGTTACGCACATCGTTCATATTCGACTCCTCGCTAGACAGATCCACAATGCGCGCATTCTTCCCACCACCGCTGCCACTCGCCCCGCTCGCCTTCGCCGCTCTCTCCCCTTCGCAGCCCTGCTCTTCTCCAGCCCCACCGCTCCCTGCGTGACGACGGTGACGAGGACACGGTTATTGGCGTGCGGACGTACGTCCGGCCAACCTAAAGATGGTTGACGCGGATCCGTCGACGTCGTCCCTGGCCACGATGACGAGCCAGCCGCCTCAGGCCACGAGCCGACGTGGATCCGGCCCCTCCGACCAACACGAGAACAACTACTTCATTCACGACAGAGGTTAGTCCTGCTTGAACCCCCAACGCCCTCTCTTTCATCGGCCACAAAAATCTGCTATATATTCATGTCAATGTGTATTAATTATGGAGACGTGCCTTGATAGTTCATCTTTAATTGATTGACTGCGGATTTGATGGATGGATTCTGTTGCTCCAAGTCTATTTTAATAAATTGTTGCAAATAGATGTAGTTATATGAATGTTGAAATTCATTTTCATGTTCCTGGTAATACAATTTTTGCACTGTAAACTCATGAAAAGCATCGAGGATGTTAGCATAATTTAATTCTGCTATGCTTTGAATGTACCAGATCGACAGTTATGCTTTGGACCTGTTAGTATACTTTAATTCTGCTATGCTTTGAATGTACCAGATCGACAGTTATGCTTTGGACCTGTTAGCATATACTTTAATTCTGCTATGCTCATATCGACAGTTATGCTTTGGACCTGTTAGCATATTTTAATTCTGATGGCCACATAATGTCATTGGGAATTGCATCGCAGTGGTTTATAATGTAGTCCACCCAATATGCTATATATTCATGTCAAGGTGGATTAGGGAGACATGCCTTAATATTTCATCTTCAGTTGATTGACTGTGGATATGATGGATGTATTTTGTTGCTCCAAGTCTGTTTTGAATAAATTGTTGCTAACAGATGAAGTTATATGAAATGTTGAAATTCATTTTCATGTTCTTGGTGCTATAATTTTTGCACTGTAAATCATAAAAAGCATAAAGGTTGTTAGCATACTTTAATTTTGTTATGCTTTGAATGTACCAGATCGACAGTTATGCTTTGGACCTGTTAGCATATACTTTAATTCTACTATGCTCAAATCGACATTTATGCTTGGGACCTGTTAGCATATTTTAATTCTGATGGCCAAATAATGTCATTGGGAATTGCATCGCAGTGGTTTATAATGTAGTCCACCCAATCTGCTATATATTCATCTCAAGGTGGATTAGGGAGACATGCCTTAATAGTTCATCTTCAATTGATTAACTGTGGATTTGATGGATGTATTTTGTTGCTCCAAGTCTGTTTTGAATAAATTGTTGCTAACAGATGAAGTTATATGAAATGTTGAAATTCATTTTCATGTTCCTGGTGCTATAATTTTTGCACTGTAAATTCATGAAAAGCATAAAGGATGTTACGATACTTTAATTCTACTATTCTTCGAATGTACCAGATCGACAATTATGCTTTGGACCTGTTAGCATACTTTAATTCTGATGGCTACATAATGTCAGTGGGAATTGCATCGCAGTGGTTTATAAGGTAGTGATAACTAGACTGTCTTATGCTTTGTTGTGAGTGTTAATTGTTTCACTACTGTCATATATATTGTTATTGTTGGTGTCATGATGTGTTGTGAGTGTTGTTTCGCTACTGTCATATATAATGTCATGACCATTGCTTTATCCTCTTGTTGCATGTACATATGGAACACAGAATCCATCGATGCTCAAGTTGGACAAGGAAGCAGTTGAAGGAATTTATTCTCTGCTTTGATATATAAGCATATTGTTGTGTCCCTGTCAAAATGGTTAGCACCTATCCCTGTATGCTAATTAAGTAAAATATGAACTGTGTATGTCTATGCTGATTTTATTTACGACTATATCAGCTATTTTGCCTATCAAAGAAAACGAATTTATCTAATAAGAATTTTGTTTAGATTTTCAGTCTTGCTTATGTTGCTCTACTGTCAAACCTGACATATCATCTATGCAGTCTCCCACAACAACAAACTCCTCTACCTCCAGTGCATCATCACAGCCCATCGTCGGTGAACCTTCTTCACAGGGTCACTCAGCACAGACTGCTGCGAGTAGTACTCGATCCCGCGGGTCAAGGACACAAACCAATGGCCAGAAGACAAGTTGACTGCAACTGGACTTGATGCCAATTTTTGGCCTATCCCAGATGTTGCGAGGGATAGATTTGTATTGGTCTGTGGTCTCATTCCTCGGGAGAGGGTGTCAATCAACAAGGCAGTTGATGATCTCTCACCGACTGAGAAGGTTCATCTGTTCACAGCTTTAGAGGAAAAGCTAGATTACCCAGCCAATCTGGAAGAATCTGTTCGCAAGAAAGCAGTTAAAGCAGCTATATCACATATTGGAACCTTGTAACAGTGGTTCAAGGCCCATTAAAGAAACAAATATGTGAGTGAAGAGGAGACTCCCTTTGTGAAGTATGCCTTTTTGCAGCAACAAGACTGGGACATGTTTGTGTAGGAAACCAATTCTCTTTCATTTCAGCAATTGAGCCAGGAGATGAAACAAAAGAGAGCATTGCATAATAAGCCACACAAAACGGGCAAAAAAGGTTATCGTGGTAAAAGGAAAGAGTGGGAGGAGGAGGATGCAAAGCTCGCTGCCGAAGGGAAACAGAACCCTTGGGACCAATTTTCTGGACGTTCGAGACCTTATCTGCGGGCAAGGGTAGGGAAGAAGAAGAAGAATACTAGTGAAGGAAGCGGGGGCATAACATTAAGTAACCCTGCGATGGTGGGGGTAGCAGATAAGGTGAAAACACTTGTAGCTCAGGGTAGTGATGGTTCTTTCTCTGGGGTTAGGGAGGATGATATCCTCACCGCAGCACTTGAGACTCTATAGCATCGAGGTCGGGTCCGAGGCGTGTATAGTTCACTTGGCTGGGGTAAAGGGTTTGGTGAAGAGTTCGCTGGAATGTACAGGAAGAAGAGGAACAAGAGGTCTGATGCTCATGATGTGATGGTAGACAAAACATTTAAATCAATTGTCCATGCTCTAAGACTATCAAGCATCATCATACCGAAAAATACACTTCTTCCTTCCCAATTACCAGTGCCTGTCAGTAGCAGCGAGGAAAGAAGATATGGATGGCATTGAGGAAGAAGATGGGCTTGACCGCGATGAAGAACATGCGCATGACAGCAAGGAAGATGGCAGAGAGCAAGATCATTGGAATGCCAATGGTGACGAAATGAATGAAGTGCACACTGATAGTCGATCACCTATGCTAGACACAATAGATATAGAGCCAACCGCGTGCAGCCTTTTGGTGGCACCGTGGAGCTCACACTAGCGAAAGTCTTTCCATCTCAAAAGGTTTGCCATTCAGTATCGGTGCAGGATGGGTATGTTGTGGTGCAACCTACTTATGTGTGGGCCAATGCAAGTCAATACCCTCTGCCTGTACCAATTGATGGGGGTGACGTAGCAACCCTGCTGAGGCTCTTGTTCAAAGGATCCAATGGCCAAAGGACAGGATCATTATACCACCCATGACGAGAGATCCCAACCCTGAAGCCGCAACAGGTAGTAGGGGTACAACATCAGATGGAGGTGCTGCAGCTCAGTGTCAGCAAGAGAAGGCTCAACAGCAGCAGCAGCAAATCAGCAAAACTACGCAGTAGGAGCGTCGACAACAATCAGAGGAGGAGCCCAGGCAAACTCCACCTAAGTAGCAGCTGCAACTTGAGGATAATCAACAGACGAAACATCAGCCTCTCCCGGCGGCGGGGGCGTCGACAACGGCGGGGAGGAGCCCGGGCAAACTACGCCTAGCGGCGGTAGGCCGCAACATGAGGATAAGCAACGGACAAAACGATAGCGTCTCCCGGCGGCGGCGGGGAGGAGCGCGGGGCAATCTCCCCCGAAGCAGCAGATGCAACAAGTACAGCAGCCTCTGCAACAGGAGGAGCCCAGGCAATCTCAACTGCAGAAAGGGAACCCGACCAGACAACCTCTGTCTAAAGATGAAATTCTTACTGTGTTAATGGGACATAACAGGACCGACCAAAATACAAGCCTGGTGCACCTATGTTGTCAAAAAATGTAAAGGCTGCTGGACCAAATTGTGCCAAGTTGCATGCTTATGTCATGGAACATAGTAAGGATAAACTTGCCTTTCCAGCAAAGGTGAATCAAGACTACTTTAAAGGTGGTTGTGGTGCTTTAATGTTAAACATTGGATTCAGTAGCATGTATAACCATATAACCCTGGCTTCTCTGGATGTTACCTTCATGAGGTTGTGGACATTGTAAGTCCTTTAAAACCTTAAAAGATATTTCTTTAATTTTGACCGCAAAGTTCATGCATGCTAACAATTTGATTTTTTTTGTAGGAAAATGATTGACAAGGCAGCGGAGAAGCAGATCAGTGTTGGGTTTTTAGATCCAGATTTGTTTACTTCAACAAATATTTCTCAGCATTCTCAGCAAGTTGGCAAAGCAATCTCAAATGCAATGATGAACAACTACTATGTGGTGGGTGCCTACTACACTAGCCACTAGGTAACAGTGATCATTTGTATGAAGTTCAAAGAGGTTTGGTATCTAGATTCTGCTAAACAACATCCCCCGCTAAAGTTCCCAGATCTCCTAATTGTTTTGAACTGGTCAGTTTCTTGTAGGTTTTGTTCACAAAAATTCAATCTCTTAGTGTTTCTAATTGGTATTGCTGACCTTGCAGGGCCTTTGGTACAGTATTTTTTGTTCACAAAAAAGCAATCTCTTAGTATTTCTAATTGGTATTGCTGATCATGCATGGCCTTTGGTGATACACAGGACAGAGTGACGAAAGCAAAGAAAAAAGCCAAAAGCCACACTCAAGCACAAAACAAATCTCGTTGTAAGACCGAGGTTTTTTTATGGTCCCTTCTTACCTATTTGGTACTGCATTAACTTGTCATTTTGGTACCTCGATGCAATGTGCTCAGCAGCCACGGGGGTCCTCTTTGTGTGGATTTCATGTGTCATTCCATATGTTAAGGCTACTCGATGACATACCTGACATCAAGAAGGCTGCTGTAAGTAGATAATAATGCTCAACTTTGTCTCTGCTCATATTATCCATCTGATTTTAGATAATGATTTCTACTTGTATTCTCATAAATGATTGTATTTTGCAGGATTTCAAACCTCTTGTAGATGTTTCCATAGAAGATGTAAAGCGTGTCCGGGAGATGCTGTGCGAGTACATTCTTAAGGAGACCATCGACCGAAAGGGCAACTTCTACAGTGGTGCACCGTGAGTTTATTGTGACCAAAAACTTGAAACTCATTCAGTCTTATTTAGTCAGGTGTTGCCTGAGAAACCTGCTTGGCTTGCTTGGTTGGGGTTAGATACTGCCTGGTTCAGGCAGTTTTCTCATGACTCCATCCAAACAAGCCCTGATGAGAGTAACTTGAAACTTGATGTGATCCTAGCTTGTCTATAAATGTGATCTTGCTTTGCATATATCTGTGATGTGAGAATGTGTTTGTGATGTCTCCTTGCTGTGGTGGCTGCCATATCCTGGCTGGTTCAAAGATGTAGCCTCTGGTGGCCGCCAAATCTGGGCCGGTTCCGGGATGCGACCCACAGTGATCGCCAAATCTGGCCGGTTCCGGGGATGTTGCCGGCAACCGGGCAGGTTACTGTAGGGGTGGCCACTGTATCTATAATGGGCATAATTAAAGCTCGTTACAAACACTGATCAGTGAGTAACGGGCTTCATTCGGAAAGCCTGTTACAAAAATGCCCACAATGTAACAAGCAGTGTAAAAGCCCGTTACCAGTCCTGACCGGTGGACCCCAGGGCCTGGCCCGTTCATCGAGATATAGGAGACGCAGGTTGAAAGAAAGCGTCTCCTTTAATAGAGAGAAAGCAGACACGCGTAGAAACAGATGCGTCTTGTTTCGTCGAGACAATGGAGACGCAGGTTCACAGAACGTGTCTGTGAAGTTAATTTCACAATAACGAGCTCTGTTTCATGCCCGTTACCAAAGTTCCATGTGGGCCCAGAGAAATAGTGATTTCACGTGACCGGTGACTAGTTGTGGTAACGGTCGTTGTTTGATGCCCGTTATGAATCCTATATGTACTGAGACGCGCGTGAAATAGACGCGTCTCAGTTTGTCAAGATAGTGGAGACGCAGGTGCACATCAGGCGTCTCTGATATTGAGCTTCTATAACGGGCTTTGCTTTGGTGCCCGTTACGAAAGTTCCCTGTGGGCCCAGAGAAACAGCCATTTCATGTGACCGGTGGCTAGTTGTGGTAACAGTCGTTGTTTAATGCCCATTACGTATGTCTTATTAGTAACAGGCATCTGCCTGTTACCTTTCTTGGCTTATTTGTAACACTTGATCGGTAACGGGCGCATTGCCCGTTCCCAAAGGCGATCTACGCCCCTTACCAAAGCCAATTTTTCACGTAGTGTAATTAATTGGCCAAGACTAGTGCCCGTTTAGTTCTTGTGATTGTACTGTTTTCCTAGGTGGTTCTCCATGTTCCGATTAACATAACACAGGTGGTCTTGCAATTAAAATAACATATAGCGTAACATAGAACATAAAGGTATCCATGTAGATTAATACCATCCCAGTTAAGCATGCTAAGCAATAGCTACCATTAGTATTAATTAAAACCAGGTTCAAGATAATGGTAAAAAGAGGCTAGTCATCCTTAATAGGAACCCATCAAAATTAATGCAAGCAATGCAATGAGTTATAGTTATTAGGACAAGGAACCACACACTTGCCTGTAACCAGAGTAGTGTTGCTGCTCAGAGTTCTTCAACCTCTTGCTCTTCAAAGCTCCTGAACCACGTTCACTCTATGCGCATCAATCATCGGGCACAAGCATACTAAGCAAACTAAGAACAAGGCGCCATTCGAATCAAAGCTTTAAAAGAACACACTAAAGGATAGGTTTGATTCTGTGGATCACTAAAGAACACAAACCGTGCTTAGAAGGGAAAGGTTTGCTTAGATGCACACGGTTTGAGCTTGAGCTAACACTAGAAAGATTTAGGGTTTCAGATATACTTGATCAAAAGAGATAAAAGAACGTCTCACGATCGATTTGCATTTACGAACATAAATGACTATAAGCTTAGGTTCGTTTTAATCAACAAATAGTATGTAAAGGGTATTTAGAAAATACCCTAGGTTGGAATTAATGCAATATTATATTTTATTCGCAAAGACCGAAGTAATGAACTACTCAAGTTTTATTTATAAAGATTCATATATCAATTATACCAATTAAGCATTTAACTTACAAAAGATAAACTATATGAATAACCTGAACGTGACTTTATGATTCGAGTAAATCTTATTATTATTAAAAACATTAGGGTATTGGCATTAATCAAATTAACCTTTATTATAAACGCTGATGTAAAAGCCTAATCAAATTTTAATTAGAAAAGGTTAATTAATTATTAAAAAAATTAATAATTTGTGTATGAAAACCCGAGATAAAGATCCAATTCGCTTTTATTCAAAAAAACATGTGAAATAACATTACTCAAATTAATTTTGACAAAGAAAAATGGCGTACAACACTATATAGATTTTATTAGGAAAAGACATGTTTACTAAGCATTAATCAAAATTAATATTAAATTAATTTTCAGGAAACAAACATGATGAAATCTCACTACTAACGTGTGCTTTGCATTATTATGAACCTAACGCAACTTGATTGAATTAAAACGGATCAAAAACAAAAGATCTATGCATAAAACAAGATTGGAGGATCTAGTTGCGATTATCTATAGATCTCAGGGGTTAGCAGATAAGATTCCCGAGACACATCAAACAGTGCTCGTGAATAGATCTAAACCTAGGGTTAGATCTACAAAAAGGGCTCAGCTGGATCTGTCTGGGGGAATCTAATAGATCTACGGTTTAACTTGTAAAAGACACAAGACACAAAAGATAACAAAGGATTACATAAAAGGATAGGATCCTAATTGTAAAACCGCAGGGGCTTTCTTCAACCTCTAGAAGGGGGCAGATGGCGGGTCCGGTGGCTCCAATCGCCGGTGCATAAGCCATCCAGGAGCTTGACCAGGTTGGGGAATAGAAAGAGCAGGTCATGGGGAGTAC
Source organism: Cenchrus americanus (assembly GCA_947561735.1). NCBI lineage: Eukaryota > Viridiplantae > Streptophyta > Magnoliopsida > Poales > Poaceae > Cenchrus > Cenchrus americanus. The sequence goes on from OX387245.1 coordinate 184,234,914, forward strand.
GAGGAGATGCTCACCGGCGCGGAAGGTGATGGGAGGCGCCTGTAATCCGACGGCGGGCAGAAGGTCACGGTTAGCCGGCTCGGCATCCCATGGACAGCGACGTTCCAAAGGTTCTCTGACGGCGGGAGACAACTCCTTAGATGGGGCTCGACAAGGCGAAGCTCTCCACGGCGACAGCCTGCTCTGGCGGTGCTCCCGTGCGCCGAATCGAGGCGACGCCTGGCTCGACCGGCGGTCTCCTGCAGCGGTGGCGGCGCAGGGTGGTGCAGGGGCGAGGCGACGGGGACGTGTGGGGGGAAAAGGGAGCACGCTGCCTTGGCTCTGCCCCTTTATAGGGCGCGGTGGCGTCCGCAGCTTGGCGTGGAAGCCAAGGCCGGCAGCGGCAGCTACGCCATGGAGGCCACAACCTCTGTGGCCGGTCGGGCTCCGCTAGGCCCAGATGTGACAACCCGCCCAGGAAAATACCGTACTATCGCCTAAGACCGATCCACTTTGGTCGTTAAGCAATAGTAAAGTATCATCCTGTCGTTGGTTGCCGGGTTAACGCCCGGTAAATCACTTGAACATCGAACAGAGGATCGATACATGCATTACACTCACGCAAAGGCGAGTCCAGAGTACAACATTAATTAAACATTTATTACAAACCATTGTTCAAGGCATTAGATAAAGATTCAGAGTTCGAAAATACAGCGGAAATAATTTAAACTAGCGCAACGGTAGACATCACAGGAGGCCATCCGTGATGTCCTTACTTGTCGTCACCCATCCGGTCAATCACACCTGCAACAACATTTTTAAAGCAAGGCTGAGTATACTAATACTCGGCAAGACTTAACTTGTCGGGTGATGACTACATCACCAACCTCTAGACATGAAAGGCTTTTGGCGGTGGAGGTTCTTTTCTTTGGAAAGCCACTAAGAGTGGATCCCGACTTTCAATCTTTTAGCACGAGTTCTAGTTGACTACCGGTTCTATGTGTGCCAACTAATTCAATCAAGAATTGGGCAAGAAATTAGTTCATCCAACATATTCTCGAGTTCCATCATTATGGGATATCATGGCCGATAGAATAAGCGAGTCTCGGATAACGGTGAGAGGCCGACAATCGATTGATTTAAACCTTGCAAGGTAGACCCAAACACACGGTCGGTTGCCCCCGCGAGGACAACTCCCCAGGCCGTCCCCAGAAATCTTCGGGTTGGGATCGAATCTTACAGTCCCTGGTGCAGGCTATCCGGCATACCCCGCGAGATACCCGGAGTCACCATACACCATCCTTTCCGGTAGCTAGCCGGTAAGGAGAATTGCTCGAGAGTAGTAATAGTAAGATCCCGTGCCGCCTCATTAAGGTACTAGGCTTACCGGCCCCATAACCGGCATGTGCTTAGTACGTTCAAAAGCTTAGCCCACATGCCCACTGGACCGGAGCCCAATCCCATGCTCTTACCACATGAGCGATCCATTTAGGGATATCTTATGATTCCTATCTAGGAACCTATTCTCGCGAGTGACGAACATCACTCGACTTCTATCGGTCCTATAGCATGGCAGCTATCGACCCAGCATACTAGTGATAGAGCATAGGTACCTAAGGATCATGCATCTAGGGTTTCAATTCAATTCCTGAAACGTAAATGCACAATCATAGCAAACATAATTGCATAATTTTATAAGGCGGGGTTAATGATCCGGGGCTTGCCTTCGCTGGCAAGGTTGGCCTTGGGCCCTTCTGGACTTGGGTCCAGGTCTTGAGCTACGTTCACGTGCGGCAGCTCTTGGTTAGCACCTTCGTCTCCTCCTGCCGGCACGAGCGTACGGCTATCGGCGGAAAGATCTACACGAAGATGCAAATGAAAGATTTATTCGACGGTTTATACTTTCATTACTTACGAACCATTTTGACAATCAAGGGGTGTATTTGTTGGGCACATTCACCTAGATAAGACTATATTCAGCATACTCTTCCATAAAGGAACAAGATGCAACTCTTTATTAATTATTCTTTTTGATGGTGACTGTGTACATATATATGTAAATAATTTAATTAATCTTCATCAATAGTAGTGGGTAGGTACATTTAACCCTTTTAACATGATTTGCATCCACACTCAAGTTACATGGGTGGTTGGGTGATTTCTCTTTATTGCACAATTGAATAAAGGTTTCCTTATACTTGTCATTTCATGTAGAGGCTTTTAATCATTTTATCTTCACCAATCAAAGGTGTAATTACTATTCTTATTCATGAATTAATTTCTTATCAGTAATGTTATTAAAATTTCTTTTATTTATATTAAGTAATATTCCCAAAAAGAAAAAGGATTTAATTAAGGATTTTCTTTTATTCAATTTTCCCTTTAATATTAAATGGGCATTTAAGCCATTTATTAACCAATTAAATTACCAAAAATTACATGAGTGTTTCTTAAGCCTACTAGCATCTATACTGGGCCATTGGACCCACATGTAAAGGTTGGAGGCTAGGAAATTAATTATTATGGAAAATAACAAAGGTCATCTAGTGATTCAATTTAAATGCATATAAAAATAATTAAGCATCCAAATGACCTAGAATTTCTTGTGGATGTTCTCTGGTCCTAAACAAGCTTGGAAAACCAACATGTTCACATGGAATCTCTACTGAACTTGGTTTATTAATTTACAACGGAAAACATGCATAATTCAAGAATAATTATTTCTGTTCATCCAAAATTCATGATTAAATCACAAGATGTGCATTTTGGTATTATAAGACAGTGTGCACAAGTTGGGGTCAAAAACATAAATATATTTAACATGAAAAATTCTTTATTCAGTTCTGCCAGAGATAAAAAAACATTTTTATAAAACGATTTACATGATAACTCTGTGCAATTTTTGGCATAGGATCTAGTCATTACCTAATACACAACATATCCAAAAATTAGCTACATAGGAGTTATGGTTTTGAGTTATTGCAGATCTAGGGTTTTCACATTTGTATTTTTCATGCCAAAATTAAAAGGAATCAGCTCAGGCTAGAATAACAAAAGTTGTAGTTTAAATCTCCACGGATCTAACAAAATTGGCTTCACATTTTTCTGAATTTTCTGAGATTTTCTACACAATTTACAAGAATCAGCACTTTGGATCTACTATTTGAGTTACGGTTTAACCTTGAGGCCCCTATAACTCTTTCGGGTTTCACAAGTATGCCCTCGGGTTGCGTAAAAGTCCCTGGAAAGAACGGGCACTTCGCAATTGGGTCCCCCGGGGGGGGGGGTGGCCGCCGGCGGTCTCGCCGGATTCCGGCGAGATGGCAGCCGGGGTTGGGGAAAGGAGGTGGGGAAAAGCTTCATGGCCCACCTAGGAGCTGTTTTGAGGGGTTGGAGATGGCGTGGGAGGTCCCGGCGGGGGAGTCCGGCGGCGCTCGGCTCCGGCCACCGCGGCGGCGGGGAAAAGCTCCGGCGAGCGGGGGCGGGTTCGGGCAATGCGCGGCAGGGGCGGCGTCCACGGGGTCCTAGGGAGTGGAGAGGACGGCTGGACAGCGATGGAAGGGCAGGGAGGGCGCGCTTCACCGAGCGGCCCTTATGGCGGCCGGCGGCGGCGTGAAGCAGTGGGTGGGGAGGAGCAGGTGCGTCCAGGGAAGAGCAGCGAGCGGCCTCTCCTTATAGTCGACAAGCGTTCGCGCCGGCTAGCACATGTGCCCCCGCCTTAACTCGCCGTACGGCGTGTCCCCTGACCGGCGCGCGCACGGAGCGGCGGCGGACCGCCGGGTAACATCGAGCGCGACGGGCGGCGAAGACCGGGGCTCCACGTGGCGGGGCACGGATTCCGGGGGGGCCTCGGAGTGCGCCCCCACCTCGGGCAACGCGGCCTCGGGACGGCGCGAAGGCCACGACTCCGAGGCGGGCGCGGCGCTCGCGCCGGCGTGCGCGACCGCTCGACGCCGTGGCGCGACACCGGCCGGCCTGAAGTTTTACAGTGCCCCAGTTTGAACGCTGAGATCTCCAAAAAGTTGAATAAAAGTGCTCCAAGCAATGAATAGGAAAGTTGTAGATCTAACTACCCTCTACAACTTTCAAAAAGGTCCTATAGCGTTTTTCTCAACGGATTTTGCAGGAACGTCGTGCCAACTTTGAATGTCGACACATCCTGGAAAACAGGGAAATCTGTCTTGCAAGGGCTTTTTCACAATTTTCCACCCAAAATTTGAAATGCCAATCTACATGAAAGTTGTGTCCCTCAACAAGATCTACAACTTTCATAAAGGTAGATTTTGAAGTGTTTAGGTGAATTTTGGGGAACGCGGCAAAAGTTCGGACGACGATCGGCGACGTCAACGGTCAAGCGGGGTTTGACCGTGTCTTTGACCAAGGGTTGACTACGGGTGTTTGTAGGCTTGGTCAAGGGATTCATCGGGGTTCATTGGCGAGGTTTTCGGGTGATGACCCAGGTTGACCTTAGGTTTGACCGGGGTTTGACTGGTTTGACCCGGCTGATCCGGTCATTAGCGTTAATGACGGTAATTAAAAACCTGGGGCGTCACAGTCTACCCCCCTTAAGAGGAATCTCGTCCCGAGATTCGAAAGTACAAGGGGAGGTGAGAAAGGATTTTGGGATAGAGTTATTACCCAGTTAATCGGATCTGGCTCTCCTTGAATACTTGGGCGCTTGTCTTGAGCACACTTAGCCGTTCCGAGGTTCTGAATTTGATGTTGGTGATTTGGACAATTACGTCTGTAATGTCCGGGTTGTCTGCATTTGTGACACAAATACGGTGAAAACTCTCCGGGATTGGAGAATTGTTGTTGGGCTTTCTTGATAAGGCGGAGCCTCCTTCTTTCCTTTTTCCTTGCCTTCTTCGAGGTTCGCGCGGGTGTTGTCATAGCGGTGCATTGAGTGGTCTCGCTAGGGTTACAGCTTCGTTTGCCTTCACGCGGACAAGTCTCCGTACAGGTAATTTCCCACTCACTTACATCTATCTCAGGTAATCCTCGTTTGTTACCTCGGATTGCCTCCTCTTCTGCCCTAAGATCCATTGGTAGTCGAGAAGGTGGTAATATGGAGTCGGAGGCTTGGAGTTGGTCTTGATTAACATACTCCTCCATCAGATTGAACAAACGGGCTTGTTCGACCATAGAGGCAGATAAGGACTGAGAGAGACTGTCTGCCGGACTATTCTGATATGGTTTCCCATAACGTCCTTTGATGATATCGTTCACTATCTGATTCAGCACGGAATTCTGCCCTTCTAGAAGTTGAGTTATGCCGACAATGGTGTTTATGTCCCTCTGGGTGGGTACTTCTGGTGAACAGGGCTTGGAAGATTGAAGTTTCGATTGCATCGGTGGCATTTGTTGTAGATGTTGAGCCATTTGCTGTTGTGTCTGCAGGAGTTGACACAACACTTCGGTATGGGCTGCTATGAAAGCTTCGGTCAACATCGTGGGCGGCGGTTGTGTACGATCGCCACTACCTGATGCTTCAAGATCATTGGGGTTGTTCCATGCCGGTCGGAACATCTGAAATTTGAGTCCCTAATTAGCGCATGATCGGAATCTCACTCAAGCTTATAATTCGGACATATTGTACGGAACTTGTTCACGGTAAGCAATGCAAACCGGACATCTCAATAGTCACAATATCAAATTGGCAAAACTTTGCCTACACACATCCCATGATCGGGAATGCAGATGGAACAAAAAAGTACAAGGTGTGTCCTCATACTACCTCATCGCCGTTCATGAGGAAGCGGACGATGAATGTGCACATGCACGGCTAATAGTAGACACAATCCTCCTATGATACAGAGGTACATTCCTAACAATGTCCAGCGAAACGACTCGAGCTCTTCTGAAGACGGAGTCATGAGTGGCAGCTTGGATTAATTTCTGCTTTCAGTCTGCTCTGAGCTTCTTCTCAACATCGGAAATGGAGACGAAGAACAGTTTGCTCGGGAAGATCGAAGTAGCTGGGAGAGGTACTCTAGTGGCAAGTAGCCAGGCTAGCTAGAAGAAGAACAAGAACAGTGATACTGCCGAGCTCTGATGGAAATGGAGCCTTTGTATCGGCGGTTCCGGGTAAAAAGGTTCCATTTTATAGCCGATGCGGGGCTGTAACGGTCAGTTGACCCAGTTGGTTATCTGGTGTATTCAACACGGAGCTCAACAAGGTCAGCTCACGCGGTCTCTGCGTCGCGAATACGGTTGCGGAAATCTATGGTGGAGCGACGTCAAGGCGTCGTATGGTCGTGATACTGGTGATGATGGGCTCAACGGTCCAATTAATTGACTGTGATGTGGAGCGAAACGAGAAAGGCTTGGTGTACTACGCCTCACACTTGTGATAGCAAACTGAGGAGCGTAGCAACAAGCTTCGATCGATCCTGGGCGTACTTCCTTGTTTGATTTGACCATTGGAAGGTTAAGAGCACGGACCAAGAACGAATACACGATGGATGACTTCTCCAAGTTGACTATTCGAGAACCTTGACTGCTCGGGAGAAGTTTCTACTTCTACTGTTTTCCACTTGGCTAGCGGAAAAGGAATCGATGCTACAAGGTCGTCAAGATTCACGGCAAGGAACCAATTGGTCAAGGATTCCCAATAGGCCATTTACCAGGAAAGAAGGTTAAAGATAGATTTCCACAAATTCATGTACGAAAGGTGACATCAAGTGGGAACTTCAAGGAATAACCTTGCTCACACCTTTACTTTTTTTCGCAAATTTTTGAGGTTTTGACAACTCGTTGTTTTGAAAGCGTAACACTTTTCAAAATTGACGCGATGCATATGCTTGTGCAGCATGGTGCTTATGATGTATGTTAGAATGACTCGGTTACCCATATGCATGGATGATTGGAAATGCAATCAATAGTAGGGGGAGGATCTGTGTGACGAGATGCTATCTCACAACCAAGATACCTAGCGCGCTCCTAGTGGCAGTCGTGTGGCTGCAGCACACACGGTACCCTAGGTTCCGTCGCGGCACCTTTGACTATGGGGTAACAACATCACCAAACACAAGAGGTAGGGGTACGGAGTTTCATGCGAATGCACGTTAGTATACCCATGCTTCCCAAATGCACATGTTATGCAGCGCATGCTCAAAAGCCACATTTTAAGTTTTAAAATCACAAGGTTTGAGCAAGACCGAAAAGAACAAGTTCAGGATTTTGAATCGATCGGATCTTGGATTGGCACGAAGTTGGTGGAGCACAGAACTTGATTGATCACAACTTAGCATGAATAATGCCTTACGAACATCATTGCTGAATGGGATGTTTAATCAAGGCAGTACATCGATGAGAGTTTTCAGAATTACTAACAACAATTAGGATTACAAAGCAACTAGCTGCAATGACAAGGTTCCTAGTCCAACTGACAGCGATAACCGACCAAAAGTGGTCAGGGTACACTAGGATTCCTCACAACACTGGATTCTGACGACTCAGAACTTTATTCCTGACAGATCAACCTCCAAGGGTGGGGTCCTCCATGCTGAAAGACTACGGTGACGCGGGTCCAGACTCAATTCCAGATTCACCCTGGATATCTTCAACATCTTCTTCTTGGGCTGGTCCCGGAATGACAGGTTCTGGGGGTGGAACGGCTAGAACTTCCAGTTGATTTTCTAATTCAAGCATATACTGATCGTTATGCTGCAACAAGAAATTTTGCTCATGGATGATCTCGGTTAACTCTTGTATCTTTGCCTTGTCCTTGCGTCTTTCCTTCCTGAGAGCAGCAATCATTGCTCGGGCTTCCTTCAACGCTTGAGCTGAACACTCTACTTCCTTAACTTTGTATCTATAGATTTGGTGTCTATAGAATATGCTTTCTCCCACCATCCGCAGATAGGTGTCGTACATGGCTTCTGAAAAGTGGACTGAGGTGACAAGTTCAGGACTATAGTGAGAGTTGCTCTGGGCTGGAAGGATAGTTTCTCGTTCACCACCCGGTGCAATGTGTCGCTCGGGTACCGGAATGACTTTGGCTGCGGAGTTGGCTATCTCGGTCGGGTGCTTCCCACAGAAAGTGGTGAGTGCTTCAAGAGCAGCCTTCTGCACTGTGTCGGACAAGTTTCTTCCGTGTGCCGTACATTCCCACTCATCCCAAGCAGGTTTGGTCGGGCACACTGAAATCTTCACCTTCACTTCACAACGAAGGAGTTGACCGGTGGTCATGATCTCACGTGTCGAGTACTCTGGATAAGTGGTGTACCCAAAGCTCCTTAGGGTGTCCCACAAAAGTGCAGGAAAACCACCCTCCTCGATGTAGTCCACGAGAGTCCATGATTCCACATCGGTCGATGTAGAGCCAACGTTGTCCATCTGGACATAACGACAAAAGTGAGAATCAGGCGGGTGCGAGTGTACAAAAGTAACTCGATCCACGAATTGGGTAAGGGTTAAGGTATGGGGTAACCATGCATACTTAAATACTATCGTATGCTGAGCTTCGAACGAGCGGGCATACCAACGATACAAGGTCTGGCAATCGGGAACTGAACATCCTACTCAAAACCAGAGTTCAACACTTTCCCAATTGGCGTAGCAACTTAGCAAGGTTATGAAACTGAAGTTGGGTACTCAAGGTTGAGCTGAGGATCTAGAAAGGTGTTGGACCGAGCAAGGTTCAAAGATTGCAGGGGAATGTCAAGACAAGGTTGACTACCAAGCATAACTTGCGGTAGACCAAGGTATGATCACGAACTGGGGCTAGCAGATCGGAATTAGGTTGGAGCAACCTAGGCTAGAATCACCTAGACGACAGATTCGGGAACAAGAACAGCCATCTAAGCAACACTTTTGTTAAATTTAAGCTCGATGGCACTTCTACACCTAAAGAAGCTAAACAGAACAAAACACGCCATAACTGTTTTCTTCGGAGAGCACGAAAACAGATATGAATTCAGTTAAGTTCTTTCACGATTTTTAGCATGATGCAAGGCGTTCTATTCGTCCTCGCAAGGCAATCAAGCCAAACTTCGGAGTTAGTGCCGGTGGCATGGCACATACGCATATCTCCCTATAATATCTAGTCGAGATCTAGTCGATGCTTGCTTAGCGAGCTTACGAAACGAGGTTAGTGTACCTGCAGAAGATCACAGAACACAACGAACCTTTCATGCCAGCACTCATGAAAGCGTCCACATTCATTACCGTTCACCATAGAAACGGCATCCATGCGTTAAGCCGCTGCATGGACAACGTCCAACCTCGGACATGCTCCGTTTGAATGGAGTATATCCTTGCCTCACATGAGCGACATGCGGAATGCTCACGTATGACACACGTGGCAAGACACCACTCATAGCCAGACGCGAAGATGGGATCCGTGGAATGGATCACTCCATCAACCCTCGCAATTCCCGTGATGCGGAACCAGCACACGTATAAAACACGTGGCTCCTAGTTTGGTTGTGCGAGAAAGTAAGTCTGACATAAAGTAACGTGCTGGAAGTTAGCAAAATAGACCATAGATTAATAAGCCACCTGAAAGAAACCAAAATTCCCTTCTAGGGCCTCTCGGTTTAGTTTATCCTTAACGGACCAACGTATTTTGCAGAACAACAATCTTGGCAAATTTTATTCGAAAATCATGTGATTAGAGTTGTTAATTAAACTCTGGTGCATGTAATCGCTCTGATACCAGCTGTGACAACCCGCCCGGGAAAATACCGTACTATCGCCTAAGACCGATCCACTTTGGTCGTTAAGCAATAGTAAAGTATCATCCTGTCGTTGGTTGCCGGGTTAACGCCCGGTAAATCACTTGAACATCGAACAGAGGATCGATACATGCATTACACTCATGCAAAGGCGAGTCCAGAGTACAACATTAATTAAACATTTATTACAAACCATTGTTCAAGGCATAAGATAAAGATTCGAAAATACAGCGGAAATAATTTAAACTAGCGCAACGGTAGACATCACAGGAGGCCATCCGTGATGTCCTTACTTGTCGCCACCCATCCGGTCAATCACACCTGCAACAACATTTTTAAAGCAAGGCTGAGTATACTAATACTCAGCAAGACTTAACCGTCGGGTGATGACTACATCACCAACCTCTAGACATGAAAGGCTTTTGGCCGGTGGAGGTTCTTTTGCTGGAAAGCCACTAAGAGTGGATCCTGACTTTCAATCTTTTAGCACAGGTTCTAGTTGACTACCAGTTCTATGTGTGCCAACTAATTCAATCAAGAATTGGGCAAGCAATTAGTTCATCCAACATATTCTCGAGTTCCATCATTATGGGATATCATGGCCAGTAGAATAAGCAGTCTCGGATAACGGTGAGAGGCTGACAATCGATTGATTTAAACCTTGCAAGGTAGACCCAAACACACGGTCGGTTTCCCCCGCGAGGACAACTCCCCAGGCCGTCCCCCCGCAAATCTTCGGGTTGGGATCGAATCTTACGGTCCCTGGTGCAGGCTATCCGGCATACCCCGCGAGATACCCGGAGTCACCATACACCATCCTTTCCGGTAGCTAGCCGGTAAGGAGAATTGCTCGAGAGTAGTAATAGTAAGATCCCGTGCCGCCTCATTAAGGTACTAGGCTTACCGGCCCCATAACCGGCATGTGCTTAGTACGTTCAAAAGCTTAGCCCACATGCCCACTGGACCGGAGCCCAATCCCATGCTCTTACCACATGAGCGATCCATTTAGGGATATCTTATGATTCCTATCTAGGAACCTATTCTCGCGAGTGACGAACATCACTCGACTTCTATCGGTCCTATAGCATGGCGGCTATCGACCCGGCATACTAGTGATAGAGCATAGGTACCTAAGGATCATGCATCTAGGGTTTCAATTCAATTCCTGAAACGTAAATGCACAATCATAGCAAACATAATTGCATAATTTTATAAGGCGGGGTTAATGATCCGGGGCTTGCCTTCGCTGGCAAGGTTGGCCTTGGGCCCTTCTGGACTTGGGTCCAGGTCTTGAGCTACGTTCACGTGCGGCAACTCTTGGTTAGCACCTTCGTCTCCTCCTTCCGGCACGAGCGTACGTCTATCGGCGGAAAGATCTACACGAAGATGCAAATGCAAGATTTATTCGACGGTTTATACTTTCATTACTTACGAACCATTTTGACAATCAAGGGGTGTATTTGTTGGGCACATTCACCTAGATAAGACTATATTCAGCATACTCTTCCATAAAGGAACAAGATGCAACTCTTTATTAATTATTCTTTTTGATGGTGACTGTGTACATATATATGTAAATAATTTAATTAATCTTCATCAATAGTAGTGGGTAGGTACATTTAACCCTTTTAACATGATTTGCAACCACACTCAAGTTACATGGGTGGTTGGGTGATTTCTCTTTATTGCACAATTGAATAAAGGTTTCCTTATACTTGTCATTTCATGTAGAGGCTTTTAATCATTTTATTTTCACCAATCAAAGGTGTAATTACTATTCTTATTCATGAATTAATTTCTTATCAGTAATGTTATTAAAATTTCTTTTATTTATATTAAGTAATATTTCCAAAAAGAAAAAGGATTTAATTAAGGATTTTCTTTTATTCAATTTTCCCTTTAATATTAAATGGGCATTTAAGCCATTTATTAACCAATTAAATTACCAAAAATTACATGAGTGTTTCTTAAGCCTACTAGCATATATACTGGTCCATTGGACCCACATGTAAAGGTTGGAGGCTAGGAAATTAATTATTATGGAAAATAACAAAGGTCATCTAGTGATTCAATTTAAATGCATATAAAAATAATTAAGCATCCAAATGACCTAGAATTTCTTGTGGATGTTCTATGGTCCTAAACAAGCTTGGAAAACGAACATGTTCACATGGAATCTCTACTGAACTTGGTTTATTAATTTACAAATGAAAACATGCATAATTCAAAAATAATTATTTCTGTTCATCCAAAATTCATGATTAATTCACAAGATGTGCATTTTGGTATTATAAGACAGTGTGCACAAGTTGGGGTCAAAAACATAAATATATTTAACATGAAAAATTCTTTATTCAGTTCTGCCAGAGATAGAAAAACATTTTTATAAAACGATTTACATAATAACTCTGTGCAATGTTTGGCATCGGAGCTAGTCATGACCTAATACACAACATATCCAAAAATTAGCTACAGAGGAGTTATGGTTTTTGAGTTATTGCAGATCTAGGGTTTTCACATTTGTATTTTTCATGCCAAAATTAAAAGGAATCAGCTCAGGCTAGAATAATAGAAGTTGTAGTTTAAATCACCACAGATCTAACAAAATTGGTTTCACATTTTTCTGAATTTTCTGTGATTTTCTACACAATTTACAAGAATCAGCACTTTGGATCTACTATTTGAGTTACGGTTTAACCTTGAGGCCCCTATAACTCTTTCGGGTTTCACAAGTATGCCCTCGGGTTGCGTAAAAGTCCCTGGAAAGAATGGGCACTTCGTAATTGGGTCCCCGGGGGGGGTGGCCGCCGGCGGTCTCGCCGGATTCCGGCGAGATGGCAGCCGGGGTTGGGGAAAGGAGGTGGGGAAAAGCTTCGTGGCTCACCTAGGAGCTGTTTTGAGGGGTTGGAGATGGCGTGGGAGGTCTCGGCAGGGGAGTCCGGCGGCGCTCGGCTCCGGCCACCGCGGCGGCGGGAAAAGCTCCCGGCGAGCGGGCGGGTTCGGGCAATGCGCGGCGGGGGCGGCGTCCACGGGGTCCTAGGGAGTGGAGAGGACGGGCGGGACGGCGATGGAAGGGCGGGGAGGGCGCGCTTCACCGAGCGGCCCTTATGGCGGCCGGCGGCGGCGTGGCAGCGGTGGGTGGGGAGGAGCGAGGGTGCGTCGGGGAAGAGCGACGAGCGGCCTCTCCTTATAGTCGACAAGCGTTCGCGCCGGCTAGCACATGTGCCCCCGCCTTAACTCGCCGTACGGCGTGTCCCCCCGACCGGCGCGCGCGCCGGGAGCCGGCGGCGGACCGCCGGGTAACGTCGAGCGCGACGGGCGGCGAAGACTAGGGCTCCACGTGGCGGGGCACGGATTCCGGGGGGGCTCGGAGTGCGCCCCACCTCGGGCGGCGCGGCCTCGGGACGGCGCGAAGGCCCCGACTCCGAGGCGGGCGCGGCGCTCGCGCGGCGTGCGCGACGCGCGACGCCGTGGCGCGACACCGGCCGGCCCGAAGTTTTACAGTGCCCCAGTTTGAACGCTGAGATCTCCAAAAAGTTGAATAAAAGTGCTCCAAGCAATGAATAGGAAAGTTGTAGATCTAACTACCCTCTACAACTTTCAAAAAGGTCCTATAGTGTTTTTCTCAACGGATTTTGCAGGAACGTCGTGCCAACTTTGAATGTCGACACGTCCTGGAAAACAGGAAAATCTGACTTGCAAGGGGGTTTTTCACAATTTTCCACCCAAAATTTGAAATGCCAATCTACATGAAAGTTGTGTCCCTCAACAAGATCTACAACTTTCATAAAGGTAGATTTTGAAGTGTTTAGGTGAATTTTGGGGAACGCGGCAAAAGTTCCGGACGACAGTCGCTGACGTCAACGGTCAAGCGGGGTTTGACCGTGTCTTTGACCAAGGGTTGACTACGGGTGTTTGTAGGCTTGGTCAAGGGATTCATCGGGGTTCATTGGCGAGGTTTTCGGGTGATGACCCAGGTTGACCTTAGGTTTGACCGGGGTTTGACTGGTTTGACCCGGCTGATCCGGTCATTAGCGTTAATAATGGTAATTAAAAACCTGTGGCGTCACACCAGATGGGCTTCGGCAGGCCTGCTCGCTGGGCTGGCCGAGATGAGGGTCGGGCTTTCGGGCTCGTCCCGGTGAAGAAGGATTTTTTCCGAAATTACTTTTCAAAGCGAAAACAATTCCAGGAAATCTTAGAAAATGTTTTGAAGCACGAAAACTATTCAGAAAATCACAAAAAAATCCAGGAAAATTCCCAGAGACAGATTGGGACACGAACAATCCAAATAAAGTATTTGGTGCTCATGAAAAAGATTGTAGAGCATTCTAATAAATAGAATAAGCTTATGGATAATGAGAATAAATTTCAGAAAATTCCGGAAAATTCTCAGAAGGATTTGGACAGCACCTAAACACATTTTTTAAACCTTTTGCACTCAAGAAGCACCAAGATGCATTGCATGAATGCAACACTCATAACAATTTATTTGATTCAGAAAATCAAACAAGGATTTTTCATATACTATATTTCTTGTAAAGAAAATAAATGTTAGAAAAATTTTAAAATTATGGAAAACTGTTATTTAGTCATTCTCTCAATTCACATCCTGAAATTGGGAAATTTCAGGGTGTTACAGCCCGGTACTAATGCATCCCATTGAGTACCAGGGCTTTTCTACACCCAGTACTAATGGGTTGGCACCTTTTAGTACCGGCGGTATAAAAAGTGACCCTTTAGTTTGGGGTCACCTCCACCCGGTACGAGAGGGTGTCACGGATGGGTGTGTCGGGGTCTTCCCTTCCCACCCGGTAACAAATGCGTCCATTAGTATCGGGTGCAAAAATACCCGGTACAATTGGACTTCGAGGCTCAGGATATAAAGTCCATTTTCTATTAGTGCAGTGATATGTTGCCTGTGTATTGGAGCAAAAAATATTTGTGGTGCATGCAGTACGATATGAAGGGCCTCCAGATGGTACAGGCGTCGCTCAACTAGAAGACAATGAGTGTGAAATTAGCTCCAAAATGGTGAAAAAGGATATAAATCGACAGCTAGTAATTATCATAAAATCCATATATCGGGTTGGTCTCATCCAATCCATCAAGATTGGTGAGGACCACGACCTCAACAAAGTGGCCTTTTCGTCTATAATCTCTTGCAAACCCTCAATGTTGTTCTTTCTCAATCTTTGTGAAGATTGCCCTTGCTGATCCTATGACACTCCATTAGACGAGCTCCCTAACGATGTTCTTGGGCAATTTCTTTTGCATTGCAGTTATCATCGTATCGAAGGCATGTTCAGTTTACAACACATAATGATGTCAGTTGAGTGAAAAGTTACATGTTTACAAAAAAGAGTACAATGCATGGGGTCTCTAAACTTGAGCTGTTGTGTCCTCTAAGTTCCCAAACTCTGAAACGCATGTATCAGGTACAACCGTACAACTCAAAAGAAAGGGGAAATAGTACGAGGGGATAACGTCGTGAAGGAAAACTCAAAAGATCACGCGACAGACAGGGAAAGTAATAATGACATGAAAGTTACAGAAACCAGCACAAGTAACGAGCAAAATAAAGACACGTGGGTGCGCGTTGTCCAAGCTTTAAGTTTTCTCCAGGGATAGGGATTGCCAATCTACATACCTTGTGCTATTCGTAACCACGTCAAGGAAGCTAGCAATCAAGCAAGAACGGAGAATCCAAGGCCATGTCTACACCACTCCTGCGGTTGCTGCTTCCTCTCCTGCTTCTCGTGCTTCCTCCTCCCCTCCGGGAGTACTTCTCGCCCAGCCATCACCTGCCAAAGGACCCGGGCTTCAGCGGGGAGCTCCACCCGGTTGTTCTGGTGCCTGGGCTGAGCTGCTGCGACCTGGAGGCGCAGCTCACCGAGGCGTACATGCCGTCGGCGCCACGCTGCGGCGCGATGAAGGGGAAGGGATGGTTCGGCCTGTGGAAGAACTTTTCAGATCTGGCAGCCTATGACTACGTCGACTGCTTCGTGGAGCAGATGCGGCTCGTCTACGACCCCGCCATCAACGACTACCGGAACCTGCCCGGTGTCCTGACGCGCGTCCCCAACTTCGGCTCCGCGAGAGGGTTCCACGAAAAGGACCCCCTTTACCCGTACGTAATCCTGTCAAGTTCAATCTGTACTTTGCTTTTTTAAAGGGACTAGTTCAGTGCGTGCGCGTTGCTACGTGCTTAAAAGATTTTCAACGCAAAAACATATAGTATGAGAAACAGGATTTTTAAAGATACATAAATAAAATTTATCAGGTTTATAGCCAACACTATGTCATTGTTCAAGTAATGAAATGGTTAAACAACATTATTGGTTGCTTCTGTCAACACACTTGTGTAGAAAACAATATAAATAATATATATGCTCTTAGTTCATACAAATAATTGCAAGGTCACAAAATATATTCAGGGTCTTGATGATACATAGTTGAATAAAACAAACGTTCACAAGCATATCATTGTACTGTACACATCTACAAAATGTTAAGACGTGTACCCAAGCATCAAGCATATATATAGTGTACTTGAAAAACAAATGACACTTCTTATAAGCAATACATTCCTCATAGTAGATTATTTTGTTAAGCTTCTGGTCAGGATGATAAATGGAGCTCTACATTCATAATAAAAAGAAACTTCACCTTCTTTTGTTAACCTTCTGACCAGGTTGACAATGAGGCAGGTACTGTATCGGTAAAATAGCTGGAGTGTATAAGTTCCCAGTTGCAAAGTATTGCTAAAAATAATGATAGAACAAAGAGCACAATATCAACATCATTGCATCTGAAGAACCCAACTGATTGATTCCAAAGAATCCAATTGATTAGAACTACAAAATTTTAGGAACCTACACCAGTAATAAAGTCAAAGATGTTATGAACTGATGAAAGAAAAAGTGAACATGATGACATAAAAAGCTACAATAAATTCAAGCAGGTTCAGATTCTCCATAATCCTAACCTTTCTGCTGACAAGAAATCAAATTCATGGTCAAAAGAAAAGGATGCAACTTTCCTCATCTAGCCATGTCCAGCAACTGTAGCAAATAAAAATGCACTACATGCTTCGTTCTAGCATTTTCAGGATATCTAACATGGGAGAATTATAGCAAAGTCTAAGGAAATATTTTGGGGTCTCCATTGAATATTGGTGCAAGGTGTTTATCCAAAACTGATCCAGTGGAAGTTGATGGACATACCAGGGCAAATTTGGAGAAGCTATGAATGGGGAATACCATGTCACAGGGATGAACATGACCTCCCACACCACATGCTAGTACTCAAGAACAATTGTGCTGCCGTGGTCTTAAAGAAAGGATCAATCGATGACGGCATCCAATGGGTTCCCATGGCCGCTTCCTACATATGTTGCATGAATTCACCATTCTGGTTGCAGTTATGTGACATATCCAACTTTCTTATGCAGCAGAGTAAAAACAGCAGATAAAATATATAAAATAACTAATGGAATCACATGCAGTCTTTTTTGAAGCACTTAAGATAACAATAATATCTTGATAATTCCTGTTTCATGCGTGATCACTCAAGAACTAACGGAACTATATGAACTTCGCACGAAAGACTCAGGAACGGAAACTTCATTTGGAAGAAAAAGTGCAACTTTATTAACTGATTTATGAACATTAAACTAGTTATATGTCACGAGATTTAAAGAATAGTTTGTAGCGAACATGGCCCCATTTTCCATTTGTTCGAGTTGATTTTGGTGATTCATGCTAACACAAGTAATGGGACTAACCACATTGTCTAGCCTGTCGGCATTCCTAGGTCCCATGGATGTTACCACATGTTAATATACCATGCCCAAGCTAACATGTCATACCACAAGTTAACATAACATGGACATGTTAGATTACTCATAGCAAAATTGAGGACTTAGTATATATTTTGAGGCTATAAGTAATGGCATGTTAAGTATGTTTAGTATGTTAAGTTGAAGCAAAAAATCCAAGTTGAAGACGCGAAGAAAAAGAAGGAAAAGGACACCGTCGGATGAACCAACGGTACCTAAATAGCAAGCGTCGAAGCAATCGTCGGATTTGTTTGTACACTGGTGAAAACCTAGGCACCGTCGGATGAACCGACGGTCCATTTTCTAGTAGCGTCAGACGAGTCACAGAGGAAGAGCAGTGAAGACAGTAGCACCGGATGATCCGACGGTCTGAGTGGGGACACCGTCGGTCTATCCGACGCTCAGTTTGAAACAAGACAGAGGCGCCAAGACGAAGTCTTCAGCACCGGATGATCCGACGCCTTGGTCTAGGTGAAGCGTTGGTCTATCCGACGGTCGCGTGAAAGCTAACAGAGATGACTTGGTCGCAGGGTCTTCAGCACCGGATGATCCGACGCACTGTCGGTGTATAGCGTCGGAGCAGTTGTGTCAGAGAATCTCAACGGCTATGTGATGTGGGAGGGGCACCGGATGAACCGACACCCTGGAAAATCTAGCATCGGTTCATCCGACGCTACCTTTTCAGTGGCTGTTAGCCAACGGCTAGTTTGAAGCCTTGGGCTATTTATACCCCCTCCACTCACCCATTTAAGGTTGCTGGATTGTGTGGAAGTGCAGAGGAGTTCAAGACACATTGAAGATCATATCCAATCCATCCAAGTGCTTAATTGCTCATCCTTAGACATGCATATGCTTTGTGTATGTGCTTAGTGCTAGGCTTTGCTTAGAGCTGAGTGTGTGCAAGGTTGTGCCAACCTTGTGAGGTGATTCTGTCACACCCTAAAATTTCCAATTTCAGGATGTGAGTAGAAAGAATAATTAAATAACGATTTCCTCATAATTTTAAATTTTTTCCCACATTTATTTTTCTTTACAGGGAATATAGTATAGTAAAAATCCTTTGATTGATTTTCTAAATTAAATAAAAGTTATGTGTGGTGCATTCATACCGATGCACCTTGGTGTTTCTTGAGTGTAAAAGGTTTTAAAATGTGTGTAGGTGCTAACCAAGTCATTCCAAGAATTCTTCGGTCAATTCTGAAATTATTTTTCTCTTTTTTTTTCTCGAAGCTAAATCTTTTTCTTACATGGCTCTATAATCTTTCTCACAAAGCTCCACACAAGGCTCCAAATATTTTATTTGAACTCCTCATGTCCCAAACTATCTCCAGAGTTTATGCCTGCATTGTGCCATCCACAATTTACAAGGCAACCGTACATGAGATTAAGGTAATGCCTTCCAGTTTGCCGATTGTTGACAAACTCTGGCCATAAGCTTCGCCCCAATCCCTAATGTCTCATCAAGGTTGATATACGAGCTAACTGTTCTTCCCACCATAATATCAATCGCTACTCCAATTGCTTGCAATATAATATCATTGCCAATATAGCTTAACTAATTATCATCCTCTACATGGCGTATGCATTGGGCATGCTACTTTCTTCCATGTAAGGCAAGCTTTCCACAATTTAAATGCTCACCAGGCTACCCTTGTGTTTACTAGCACCTCAACACATCTGCTAGCTTTTTCTTTTCATCTTGTCGAATATCTTTCTTGGCCAAAATGAAGCTACAATTGGTTGGCCTGCACATGAATGGAAAGGCACACAAAACCACTCTATTTTCTATTTCAGCTTTGCTGTTTCTTATTCCGTCTCTATCTTGTTGCAAGGCTTGTTCCTCTCACCTCTCGTAGCTACCGGGAACGTGAGTTCAATCCTGACCGTCGAGTTTGTTTCCAAACAGAATCAGGGTCCGATATATATATCCGTAGCATGCACTTTGCGAGTCCTTTAAGCTGCAAGCTAGATACATCTTTTTCCATCTATTTCTATTTTGGCCATCTACCCTAGGTCCCTGGCAGGCTGCCTCCGCCGCCGCCAACCTGTCGAGACCTAGCATCGCGGTCTCACTCCGCATGGCCTTCGCCAGGAGTTCCGCCTCGCCGGACTGCACATACGCCGCCTCTTCTCGTCGTCGGTCGTCTGCCTGAACACCACCGCCGTCCGTGTGAAGACCGTGCCGACCACCACCCTCGCCGTTCACCGATCAACCCTGCCGACGCGATCGATCCTCGATCACCATCAACTCCGACGGCCATCACGTAGCCGTCACCGAGTTGCTGCTGGAGGAAGACGTATACGTACGTCCAGGCTGAAGGCCGAACTCTGAACACCAATTGTCATCCTCATCGAGTTCGTGTTTGGTCTCGAGTTCACGCTCATCGCCATCGTTCATTCTTTGCCTGACCTGAGAACATCAGCACTTTCTTTCGTCCAGTTGTTTCCTGTCATGGCAGCTACCTGTGATCTGCTCCGCTGCATGCCAACGTCGTGCACACACATCACCTGCGTTGCCGAGCCAGCGTCGAGCCCGGCCGTCGTCGCTGCTCTGGTGAGATGACTTGCACATCATGTTTCTCTCCATCTATGTTTTCTCTCTTATCCATGCTGCGTACAACTCATCCAACCTTGGTCACCAGTCGTTCCTCGCCATAAAGCAGTGGAAGCCTTCTCTGTGTTTTTGCAACAGACATCGCAAGCCATCAAGGGCTACATGATCACCGGCCATGAAGTCCATGTACGAGAGCTATGGAAAGAGTGTTACGTTCTTGTACATACAGAAGCAAACAAGCCATGCATCCTCGGTCAAACTTGCTCTTGCCGGTGATGACATCACGGTGACATCATGCTTATGTGGTAACTAGGACTTTTCCCTTACCAAATAATCAATACTTTTCCTACACTTCTTTTCGGTAATGTGAAACTTCATTGATCATCACTAGGCCTTGCAAATCTTTGATCTATAGAATAATTATTTATTCATCTAAAATCCTTGCTCACGTCAGCCAATTTATCTATCATTTAATTTCTTTTCTTGATTATTTCTTACGGAGACATCATCTTTATGTCATATTCAATCAGTTATCTTTTTCTTGTTATTAAAATTCATATCTTATTCTATTCAATTCCGATCTCAGTAATTCATTCACTGGCATCTTCTTCTTAACTAGTTTTGTACCGTTATAGTATGTTTGTGCCGTTGTATAGTTTGTTTCACCATAACTTGTGCGTTAGCATGTGTATCACCTGTTATTTATTTTCATACTAAAGTTGCGTGCTAATCTTGGTTAATATTTATTCCAATACCTTTTTCAATAAAAGTGATTAGATTCTATCCCGATTTTCATAAGCTAAGATTTAATTGGTTAATTCTTATTTATAACTAGCTTTTATAAATAAAAGATGTTTAGTGCAACATATCAGTTTTCATAATAAAGTTAATGTGCTTAATGATATTATAAATGTTTTTTCAATATCAATATGTTTAGTTGAACACGCAATATAAAGTTATTCGATTAGATTTTTTTGACATGCTTTGTCCTTTTAATGCTAACTTTTAATCTCACATAACTTGTACTTAAAAATATGCAAATAAAATATGATTAGGCTTATCGTGTTTCTTAATTAAATATAACATGTTTTGGTAATATTCTTGCCACATTATTTTCTAATTAAAACATATGAAGCACGTAGTCTCTTGTTGTTTGATAATAACCGTTCGATAGCTTCGACCTTAGTTTTGTTTTTATCGTTCTTTCGTCGTTGCGTAACCATAGAATCGAGCTCTATCTCAATGTGACCTTTCCGGATTCTTGCTCAATCTTCCGCAACCATCTCTTTAAAGCTAACCAAGCCTTTCCCTTCCAAGCATCCTTTGTGTTCTTTAGTGATCCAGCCTATCCTTTAGTGCGTTCTTTTAAAGTTTTCTTTTGATTGGTACTTTGTTCTTAGTATGCTTGTTTGTTTACTTTGTGTATGTTTGTGCCGATAATTGATGCGCTTAGAGTGAACGCCGTTCGAGGAGCTTGGAAGAGCTTGAAGTTGAAGATTCTGAGCAATTACCCTCTGGTTAAAGGTAAGTGTGTCCTTGATCTTTGTCCCAATAACTATGATTAATCACTTTGCATTGCTTTGCATTAATATTGATGGGTCCTATTAAGGTTTGTCTAGTCTTTATCATCATCCCTTGTCAACCTGGGTTTATCATTTATGTTGGGTAGCTATGCTTAGTTGCTATACCTGGGTTATGGTGGTTTTAATGAACAATAACGATGAATCAGGATATACCTTTATGTTATATCTTTGTTTGCATAATACAAGACCATATGTTTAATCAGAACATGGAGAACCACCCAGGAAAACAGTACTACCACAAGACATATGGCTCTGTCTTGGCTTATTAATTAGTGAACTATGTGTTAGGTATGCTTTACCTGACAAGGGATGGGGGCTGGCGGGTAGTGGCGTATGGACCTCCTCGGGCGTAGGTGTGGGCTTAGCTAAGACACGGTACTCGTCCGGGAGCTTTATACGTTGCACTGACCAGGTAACCTAGCGGGCGACCTACATCCGGGGATCTTTGTAACGGCCTCGTAGCGTCCCTATGCAATCACACCTCGGTAGTGTGGTATGATGCTTGGCCGGCATCGCATGGTTTGGTTTAAAGTTCTTCGGGACTTTTACGCGACTTGTGGGTAAAGATGTACGACCTCTCGCAGTGTAAAACTAATCGATTAGCCGTGCCCACAGTCAAGGGCGGCCTGGACCCTCACATGATAATTGAACTTGAAGATGGACTTAAATCGTGTTCTCTGGTTATGCTTGCCATGTGCTTATGGCGTACCTCTTATCTTATGCTTAATGTGAGATGGTATATACTTATACTTTATTAGTAATCAGGTGCTAATAAAACTTGACCAACTAAAATTGCTTAAATGCTTATAGCCCAGTCCACTATAAAGCCTTTGCATTCATGTCTTTCCCCACACTTGCTGAGTACGACAAGTGCTCACCCTTGCTATATATACGTTGCTCAGAAGGAGGAGGATACTCTGACGTCTTATGAAGATGTTGCTGGTGCTAGGCGTACGCAACCCCCAGTCGACTGCCTGTGATGTTTGGAGCCTTCGTTTCCAGGATTAAGCGTAAATCTCTGATAATCTTTATTTTTCTTACGTGATATTGTTTCTGTATTCACTTATATGTCACTATATGCATGAAACTTGATCCTGGCATGCATATAGTTATGCACTTGGTTTTCTTCGGAAAGTCGGGTGTGACAGCTGAGTGTGTGCAAGGTTGTGCCAACCTTGTGAGGTGATTCTTGAGTGGATCGAGTTGTACAAGGTTTGCCGGAAGCCTTGGGGCCTAAGTGGCTCACTGGCAATCGTCATCGACCCTCCAGCTTGGTGTGGAGCGGTGAGGACACTTTATGCGGGGGACGTGGAGACTCCCTTCCTTGGTGGAGAAGCTCCTTAGTGAGGGCGGCATCAAGGTCACCAAGGGAGCTTGGCAAGTGCATAAGTGGCTAGCCTTTGTGGCGAGTCAAGTGGTGCTCTTGGGAGAGACTTGGTGACCGGGATGCAATACTCTTGTGTGAGTGCTTCAACAACGTGGACTAGGGGTGGCTTAGTGCCTACCGATACCACGGGATAAATCGCGTGTCAAGAGTTTGCTTCCTCTCATCCCCTTTACGTTTCCACATTTACTCTTTTGCAATCTTTGCTTGTCTTTACTTTCCTAGAGTAGTATTATGCTAGGATTGGCTATAGGTTGCAAACCTTGTTTTGGGATGGGAGTCTCACACTAGAACAACCCTAGTTGCACATCTAGATAGTATGTTCTAGTTTATATTTGTGTAAAAATAGTGAAGCCATAGGTTAAGGTTTTACATTGCCTAATTCACACCCTCCCCCTCTTAGGCTAACGAGCATCCGATTCCTTACACAGTTGAGTGGTAAAAAGATTCTGTACCCTTGTGTAGCTACCATATGGAGCTCCATAACTGCATCCCTCCCCTGAAATACAAGTGTTCAGACCATGTGTTGGATGATCCTCCATAGCATGGTAGCTCAGTGTTCAGGTACATGACTGCAAGAGAATCCATGAAGTCAGTCCTAACATCAAGATGTGGTATTCAAAAAAGAAAAAGATTTTCAAGATCAATAAAAATATGCCACCTTCCTTCATAGCAACAGGTGATTCCTGACCAATGGAACAAATCTCTCCAGCATCAGAATGAGTAGGTTAGCACTCCAAAGCATAAAAACTTAATATCCAATGGTTAAATGAAGAACCTGCAAAAGATATACAAACTTAATATCCAAGAGTTAACTGAAGAACCTGCAAGTTCTTCCTACTGATTTTTTTGTGGAACATTCTTTCCTACTGAATTGATGGATTTGCCATATAAACCTCCAAAATAAAAGACAATAGAGAAAACAATATGGCACTTTCTTGCTTGTCACAAATTTTCCTAGAAAAAAATAAAACCACGTCATATCTGATAAAACTTCAATCAGCAAATACTTAAGTTTTCCGAGGACAATAAGAAAGACATACTTAGATGAGCTGAGAAATTCGTCGCTTCATTGTGAGTTAGTCTGAATACATAATCATCAAATTGTCAGCACAAGGACAAATCATGCCTACATGCATCACACATATGTAAGCATCAGAGTGGAAGAAACCATGCTGACAAGAGGAGAGGGGATCATAATTAATGCATCATTACCCAAATAACCTCCTTTGAATTTGAAATGATATGTATTGGCTCCACTCAGTGCTCTATAAACACATCTATTCATTTCCTCTTCTTTTCTCACTACCAAATGGGTATTTTCTTGATAATATGACCATCAGACCATATGATGTGCTTGTAAAATAAAGAAAACACAATGACACAATTCAGTGAAGTAAGGCAAAATGTCTTAGCCATACACTAAAGTATAAAAGTCAATAGGCACCTTGGTTCTGGTTGGCTGATTCTTGAATAGGTGATTGGATAGGCCGATTCCTCAGAATCCTCTAGTTGCTGTGTTCTGTAAAGAAATATATGAATAGACAGCGGCTGCTAATTCCGTAATCGCACCAATAACACACAGCAAGAAAGGGAGCAAAGATTTGTGCACCATTTGCCTTCTTGTCCTCACCCTCCCGCTGCCTAATGCCCTAATCACAAGGTGTCCTCATCATCATCGTCGTTCTTGCTGGCACCCGGATTTGAGAATTCCCCGACGGGTGCCCCGTGGAGAGAAGGCCTGGCAGTAGGCTGGGCGCTGGCACAAAGGGGCAACCGAATACGGTGGAGTGGGTGGCGGTGGAGATGGAATCGACAACGGTGCGCAGAGGATGTGCGGTGGCCGCGGTGCGGAGAGGACACGAGGTGGTGGTAGCACGGTGCGAATCGAGGGGCTGGTGCGCTGCCGACGGTGGCACGCGGCTGGCGTTGGTAGCAGATCCAGCGGACGACGACACAGAGCTTCAGTGGTTGCCGCCGCCACCTCCTCCGCCACGGCATCGATGGAGATGGGGGGTGGGCTGCGGCCTGCGGCGACGTCCATGGGTAGCGGTTGTTGATGGCGGATCCTCCGGCGTGGCAGGGGACGTGAAATGGATCTGTTTCTGCGGCGGCGGCCTCGACGGAAGGGATGCGGGTGTCGCGGCGGTCGGCGTGTGGGTGGATCGGGGGTTGTTTCTGCGGCGGCGGCCTCGACGGAGACCGAGGGACAGGCGGCGGCGATGTGAGGGGAGGAAGGTGGAGGCGGCGTCGCGGGGCGCGGTGGTGGCGAGGCCCTCCGTGCGGAAATCCAGAGAGGGGACGTCTAGGTTTCAGGCATTGGCGTCGTGAGGAAAGGGAGGCGGCATCGCGGGCGTGCGGTGGTGGCGAGTTGGGGCGGAGTGACGAGAGGTGGGCGGCTAGGTCTCAGGCTGGAGATGGAGGCGGAGCGCGTGGAGTCGATGGTGGGGGATGAGTCGATCGAACGACAGGAATGCGAGGGTGGGCGGGTGAAGGCACGAAAGGCGGGCGGGCAGACTCGCGACGGTGGTAGAATCACAGCGCAAAGGGTGTTTCATGTACCACTTTTTTTCTCCATTTCATACTTTTTAGGAGTAGAGATACACCAGAATAACTAAATGTTGTGCCGTGCGCGCTAATGTAATCAGCTCATGATCCGGCACTAAATGTGTTTTTTAAGGACGGGCTCACCTCTACTGATTATATTAATAATTATGAATAATGTAGTTGCTCTAAAGGCACTTCAAGAAACTATACAGAAATGAAAAAAAACAACTACAAAAGAGAAGTAATGTATAATAATGAATAATGTATAAAAAAAGTACAAACTACAAAAGAGGAAAGCTCGGTCGCCGAGAAAAGCTCGCCTAGCCCTGGCAGTGTGGCCCCACAGAGGACCTCTGCCTCGCGGTCGGCGTCATGGCCCGGTCCTCAGAGGAGCACGCCAAAGGTAAATGTTATGTGTCTCTTCAGCGACAGATTCGAAGGCATCACGCAGGTGGGACCCACTCGTCAGATCCATCTTCTTCCTCTCCTTGCCTACGACCTTAGAAGCTGCCGGCCGGCCGGGGGAGGTAGGTAGGCCAGGCTGTGGGGAAGGTCGTGGGACGGCTTAGGGCCCTGGCGGCGGAAGAGGTGGCCGGGCTAGGTCGGGGCGGGGGAGTAGCTCGTCGGCGGTGGGCAGAGCTAGGGTTCCGATGGCGGGCGGCTAGGGTTCGGTGGTGGCGGGGGGGGGGGGCACTTGAGGGGAAAGGGGAAGAAGGAGGCCGCCGCGGGCATGGTAAGGTCTCGCCGGAGCTCCACGACCGCGACGGCGAGCTCCGACGAGACCCTACCGCGCCGCGGCGGTGTGCGGTGGGCGGCGAGGCGACAATCGGTGATGGAGGCGGGGGCGACCAATGGACGTGTTAGCGCGTGGGGGAGGCGACCCGCCGAATCCGGCGGCGGCGGCCCGCGGGGAGACGGGGCGGGAGGGCGGAGGCGGGGGCGAGCGTCTGGAGGTGGAAGACGAGGGGGGAGAAGATAATGTCTTCAGTGACGGTTTGTTTTTCGTCGCTGAAGCAACGAGACCACCCCACGCCCAACCCCAAGGAGGATCTAGGCCTCGCAGCCAGCTGCACGGCTCAGTCCCCATAGGAGCTCGCCCAGCTGGCGGGGTAGGACCACTGGATGTAAGGGGGTGTTTGAAGAGTCTGTTGGATCCGGTTTTTAGAGAAGTTTTTCTTTTTTTAAGCTAATAACAAGGCCAAGCTAGGTAGCCTTTTGGATTATTAAAGTTCTGCAAAAATATCATAAGATTTTTCATCTGGATCAATATAATATTAAGGTATAGTTTCTGTTGACACCTTTTTACAGGATCAACAAACACGGGGCGGTCAAACCGCCTGCGTAGGGCAGTTAGACCGGGTAGGGCGGTCAGACCGCCTGTATGGGCGGTTAGACCTGGTTGCCAGGATCAACCTGCGGTAGACCTACGAACGTCGACTCAGGAGGGACCCTGTCGGAGTTGATGCACGTTGGGTTGCTCTAGGATCGGCAGACCACCTAGTACGCCTTCGGTCGTCCCGGAGACGAAGGAAGAACAGCAGATCGAGGTTGGAAGAGCTTGGGTAAAGAGATAAAAGCAAAGGCAGAACGATAAATAGTAAATTGTGTTTGATCGATTGGATGATGCTCAATCGGTCGTGACCCTTTATATTTATAGGGAGGGGGGGTCTTGCCCCATTAGGAGTCAAAACCCTTACACAATCATGTCAAAATACAACTCTTAACCGGTTTTGGCAGGACGGGGCGGTCTAACCGCCTATGGGGGCGGTCTAACCACCTCAGCGATGTGTAGATCTTTCAGAAGCCATATATCTCCTTCATCCGGACTCCGATTTGAACGTTCTATATATGGATCTTAATGTACTCGATAAGACCTATCCAATAGTGAAATCCAAATTGACTTTTGAGTACTTTGACCGGGGCGGTCTGACCGGGTGGGCCCACCGGTTAGACCGGTCTACCTAGTCTTGGCAATTTTGGGTGTCAACAGTTTCATCCAGCAATCTTGAGCCAAAACACCACGGAGAAGTAGATGCTTTAAAGATTCTTCAACTGCATCCAATTCCGGGTACAACACACATTTCGTAAGATTGCAGGGTCATATTATTTTTGCTAGGTTTCTAGTGTTAAGTCTATCTTTTAGGAGCAGCCAAAATAAGATTTTGTGTTGTTATGACATCTTGCTTTCTATAAGGCCAGGCTCAATGGGGTGTCATGATAGGTTTCATGGGCATTAAATTCTATGCCACATAAGCAGATTTGATGACTTGGCGCTCTATTTATGAAGAGAGAGATGATAAGAGTTTCATGGGAGTTTCATCACCATGACACTCACATGGCACACTTACCTAGTCCCATGAAATCCAATGAAACTTACATTGATGGTGTTATAGTTTAATCACATGACACATATGATCATTAACTCTATGCAAAAATTAAATGCTACAAGTTGTATATGAAATTGTGCAATGAAAAGGTGCACTGAGAGTGAGAGTTTCATTCACTTCAAAAGATGACATGGCAGTCTTGGTAATAGTGCGATGAAATCATGCACTGAGACTGGCCTAACCATTTAAATACTAAATGAATTTATCTGCGACCAATTAACTGCTTTTATGCCTTTTGCTAAAGAAAAAAAATATTTGAACCCTGAGTATATGTCCCTTGATCATATTCCTCAGAGTTCCAATGTTCCTGCTGCAATCATTGTTACAAGTGCATTCACAAATCACAACGCACACTGCGCTAATAACGTAGGGCTTTTTTTTGGCAAGCTCTGCAGGAAACGGTGCATTGATCATGTTAGAGAAGGCCTGGAAATAGTTGGATACCGCGACGGAGATACCCTCTTTGGAGCTCCTTACGACTGGCGCTACGCTCCTCCAGTGCCTGGCCAGCAATCTCAGGTCTACTCGCGCTACTTCAAACAGTTGAAGACGCTCGTGGAGGCCGCGAGCAAGAAACACCACAAGAAGGTCATAATCTTTGGGCATAGCTACGGAGGAATGGTCGTCCTCGAGTTCGTCAGGAATGCTCCGCTGCCGTGGAGGAACGAGTACATCAAGCACCTTATCCTGGTGGCGCCAGTGCTCCCTTATGGCATGGTATCACACGTACAGGTCGTTGCCTCTGGGATGGATATGCTGAGCTACATCGGAGCTTCCATGTCATCTCTGAGAACCATGTTTAGGAGCTTCGAAACTGGCATCGCGGTTCTGCCATCTCCGAAAGTATTCGGGCACAGGCCACTTGTGATCACCGAGCAAAGAAATTACTCTGCTTATGACATGGAGGATTTCTTTGCCGCCGTCGGTTTCAGCGACGGCATAGAGCCTTTCAGAAGGCGGACGGTCCCGAAGATGAGCTACTTCGAGGCACCCATGGTGCGCGTAACATGCATCAATGGATTGGGCACTAGGACGCCAATGCAACTCGTGTACTGGGAGAGTGACTACGACAGGTCCCCAGAAATAGCGTACGGAGATGGAGATGGAACTGTCAATTTGATTAGTATGCTGGCATTTGACAAAGACATGAATCGGCAACCAGGACAAAAGAAGCAATTCAAGTCCGTTAAGATTCATGGGGCGGAGCACGGTGACCTTGTTAATAAGGAATGGGAGGTAAACAGAGTCATTCAAGAAATTTTGGAAGCAAATCGGATGTCTTCATAAGCTCACCTGAGTGCTAGTGTGATGTGTGCTGTGTGCTTTAAGTATGATATCTTGTGAACTTGTGTGAATGAATTCCATCGTTCGCCTGTATACTAATCATTCTATTAATAAATAAGAATTGCACGGTCAGGGAAAGTGTTGCAGAACAAGCTGACATCACAATATCAAGTTCCTGGAACATTGAGAAGGTCCGTGTCACAGGCAAATTCAGTACACTAACGGAGAGCAGTACAGGTGTTCTGCATTTCATTTGTGCCCTCCTTCTGGTTGCACGCAATTTGTGTGCAAAAAGAAAACATCTCCAAGAAAAAAACTTGCACGTTTAGTAGACATCACCACGTCCTCCCCACCTGTCTTGTATTGATAGAAATTCGGATACAGCACCGGAAGCAGTACTGCTTACATCAGGATGTTCAAAAGTTCAGAACCAGTACTGCTTACAAACATGCATATTCGTCAACACAAAAGCACCGGAGATTATTGTACGTTCCTGGGAGGGCGAGACCTGACGTTGTCGTCTCCGACTTCACAATACTAGAATAGTAGTAGCATCAATGATGTTTAGCCATTGTGATGTTGAAGGTCGCACTGGCACACAAGATATACATGTTGTGATGTTGAAGGTCTAATCATCTCAAAAGTCAAAAGTATTTCAGCTAGGGGTGTAGCCACGATTTGAACATTGGGGGCCGAGCCGCCGCCAATGGGCAATGGTAGAAGCGACAGATATACGACACCATATATACAGATGCTAACTCGAATCGAGCATTGATACTAACTAATAAATCAACATGAGGTCACCAGGTGTTGAAACGTCTTCCTCCCGCTCGCGTTGTCGCTGCTTAGGGCGACTTGGGCGGCGGCGCTCCCTAAACCGAGCGAGCTCCCTCTCGGCTTCCCCCTCCCTGCCGCCGCCGGAGGGGCCGCACAGGACACCGCGAGGGCCCCAAGGACGGTGGCGGTAGGGCCACTCCTCTATGCGGCGGTGTTGTTCCGGGGCGGCAGAGCTGTTGATGCGAAAATAGGAAAATAGGACGTCACCTCCGCGCGCAGCACACGTGACTCCCCGATCTGTAGCGAAGCGTGCCAGCCAATCTTACCTATTGATTGACAATGGAAAATATTAGGATCGGCTAGAGAACCGATAGCCTTTTAGTGACACGTGTACCAGCCGATTGGCCGATATTATTAAAGCGGGATCGGCTGGCTCGAGAGCGATCGCAGTGCAGGTGTGTGAACAGATAAATCGGTTGGAATCGGCCGATCGTGACGTCAGCACTCGAACAAGTCGAAATCGGCTATAGTGTTAGAAGTCGATAGGATCTAGATCGAGTGGGATAATTAATGATAATTGCTACAAACCACAAGAATTGGTAAAAAACTTGCAGATCTAGCTAGTATCGGTAAGGGGTGAATAAAGAACTAGACGAAACCTTAGCGATGCGCCCGGAGGTTGAAGCCTAGGGTTATTCGGTAATATGGTACTCAAAAGCTTGTCGGAGGTCGATAGATGCAGCTCAACGAACTTGGAGAACGATGTTGTAGAAAAGAGAAAAACGCAATGACGAGGTCACCGAAAAGTAGATGTTGTAAAGTTGATGTTGTAAATTGTAAAGGGTTTGCCCGGAGGTGGTTTGTTTAATATTGGTATGTACTCTTTTCCCGACCATGCAGGGTCGCTACTTATGCCCTAAGGGCAACCCGACTCCTAACCGATTACGGCATTGCCTACTTGCATCTAAAGAAAGACAAAAACTACTAAAAGTTGAAGGACCGATACAACGAACCAGAGAGGGGGGAGTGAATGGGAGCCGATAAAAATTCTTCTCGAAGGAGAGAGAGGCTCCAATAAGACGAACACGGCTTACAACACACGTCTCCGACTCACTACCCAAATTGGCCATGTCCACGTAGCCACCGGAGTGCTACTGAACCTAGGAACCAACTTCCAACCTCACAGACCCGAGAACGCAGCGGAACACCAACCTCGAGCCCACTGACCAACACCGGTCAGACCGGTGAGCACCACCGGTCAGACCGGTCCCTGCTGGTGAAACTTGGCGACTTCCGCAGAGTGGCTCCACACCGGTCAGGCTGGTGCAACACATCGGTCAGACCGGTCACAGCCAGAAAGCCCCAAAACACCAAACAGGCCTACCGACCTCCAAACTGACCCAAACTCAAAATAGCTGCAACACAGGACTACAGCGAACACACCCAAACGTTCACCTGAGCAAAACCCCAACAGGGGTTGCACCGGTCAGACCGGTGAGAGGCACCGGTCAGACCGGTGTGACCTGGGCTTCTCGGGATGAACAACACCCGCGGGTCAACACCTCCAAATCCAAGCCTTGATCTCCCGAATCGCTCCACGAACTTGAACAAGACTTTGGGGGATAGTAGGAACACCTCATGAGGAGTCCATAACCACGATTAATCCCACCAAACCTTGTCCAAAAAAGAGGAATCGAGGAAATCCCGCCAAGAACACCTCTAACCCTAGAACACGGAAAACCCCAAAATCAAGCCCCTTAACTCACGGATTTGGGAGGGGAATCACAACCCAAAGAACCACGAAGGGTTCCCACAAATTCCCCCCATCAAATCCCCGAGAGAAAGGTCCCGAAAACACCCCAAGAGAAACACAAAGAGAGGGCCCCGAAAATCACCATCAAGAACAACCGGGAACTACTCATCCAAACCTTCAGGAACCACGCCGAATCATCTATACATGCCACAAAGGTTCATACAAGGTCTAGGTTGCCGCCCGATCATCCAACCCTTTCAACAAGATCTCACCATGAAGCTCTCAAGCTAGTCCTATGGAAATCCTAAGAAAATAGGAAGGGAAAATAGGAAAGCAAATGAACTAGGTTTCCAGGAGATGGCTATCATCCTCTCACCTCATGGGTTATATGGAGGCAAGCCTAAAGTCTAAAATGCCCTTACTTAACTACTAGGGATACAAGCCCCTCGAGAGTGGTTTTGAAGTCTTCATGTCTTCTCCATCAGACGGATGCCCGGCGACCGCACCCTGCGTAGCCTCGACGCAAGTCATGCGATCCCGACGTGTGTCCTCTGCTTCGAAGTCTCTGGACTGCGTCGTCGCACACCGGTCAGACCGTGCTCCTCACCGGTCAGACTGGTCTGGAGCTGCTGCAGCACCATCTTCGGTTCTTCGGTCTTGGCTTTGTGGATTAACCAAGGAACCCAGTGGTTTTCTGGTGAACCACTTGAAACCCCGCGAACTCGGTGTAGCCTCCGCCAATCGCCACTCATGACTCGGCTCCCACGTAGTCCCGGCTTGACCTTGGTTTTGAGGCTCAACCAAGAAACCATCCATGACTTCATCTTGTTGTTCATGCCACCATGCGGCCCACACTTGACCCCGCTGGCCACCGGGTTCCTCGAACGAAGCCTACTTGTCTTCTCCACACCTGGAGGCCTCATCGGCGACGACCTTTCGCGCTTGTCCTTCACCTGCACCAACACCAGTCAAGCCGCAACTTGCACCTGCAATACTTAGCCAAGAATCACTCCACACAACGTTGTCAATCACTCCTCACACAAGGAAGCGACCATCCACTGGGCCTCGAACCACACATGGTCCTCAATCTCCCCCTTGATGAGTGCATTGACAACACCCACATAAGGTAACAAGAGAGAAAAGAAAAAGAAAAGAAAAGAATAAAAAGAAACTCCAACAAGCGATCGAAAGCCAAACAAAGGCAAAGAGCAAGATCACTTGAAGAAGACAAGTCTTGGACCCCTTAGGCAAGGGCAACGACTCGACACATCTGAGACAAAACTATGCTCAAGCAAAGAGCACAAACCACCAAACCAAGCACAAACCACCAAACCAAAGCTCGAAGACCACAAAGAGCTCCCCTTGCACACATGCAAGCTCCCCCTGAACCAGTGCAACTCCCCCTGGACAAATGCATGCAAACCACTTGAAACAAATAGAGCAGCAGCATCAGCTCAGCTCTGACCGGTCAGACCGGTCACCACCACCGGTCGGACCGGTGCCCAACATATGAACAGGGCTAGTACTCTGACCGGTTAGGCCGGTGACCTTGACCGGTCAGACCGGTGTGAAACAGAGCCTAGAAAAGGCTCAAAACCACCTGAAAACCTTCTAAATGCACCCAGCAAGCCATTTAAGGCTCAAACTTCTCCCCCTTGTTGACAATGCATGAATCAAGCCAAAAATGCAAAAAAATGCAACCTAGAGCTTCTCAAATAGACCAACAAGGAATGCTACACATGTCCAAATGAGCAAGTTAGATACTCGATAGCTTCGTATCGATCTCAACTACATGATCACCAAGTTTCACAACCATTGGACAAAGCTAAGGTGGATTTGGGAAATTTTGCGAAAAAATTCCCTCTCATGAGCAAAGTCTTAAATATGAGAAAAACATGTCAAAATGTCAAAGCCACACAAACTTCATGATTGAACAACCATTCTAATCATAAGACCATCACAAACACCCACAAGCACCTCATGTCATGTCAAAGCCACTGAGCCATGTGCCTATGTCTATATATGAGACTTCTCATTGGTAGGCATCATGCAACGGTTTAGCACCCAAAGCAATTTAAATTTAGCACACATGACATGGGAGCACATTTTCCAAGCATTTTACATTTCATTTTCAGATTCTTACATGGTACATGAAATGTCTTTGCGATAAAAAGGAACTTATGCCCCTCCACAAGATAAAGCAAGAGGGCTAAACATTCATGATGACAAATGAGCCTTTGGCCCCATATGATCATTAAATTAGCTATCCAACCACAAATTAAGCATAACCAAGCCACTAAAACATGTCAAGATCATATAAAGGCATTTACTCACAAGAGAGCATATATGTGACATTTTTCAAAAACATAGCCATCAACCATGGATATAAACCAAGATTATCAAGAACTAAGTCACACTAACCATAGCTTACCAAACAAGCTCACAAAGACATATATCTCATTCCATGGTGAACAATGTATATAGGAGAAGCTTTTCCTAACCAATGCATATGATACAAAATGCATGCAATCTAAGATACAAGGATGCCTATACATCATGTTACATATGCCATGCCAAATGCAAGAAATGCACAAAGGAAAGCTATATATGCTACAAAGGAGCTCCCACACACCCAACTCAAGAAATCAAACACACACCAAGCTCCCCCCGCAAACGAGTAAAAGTTGCTTGATCTAGTGGTTTGGTGAAAATATCGGCTATTTGGTCATGTGTGGGTACATGGATCAAGGTTATCTTCCCTTTCTCTACATTGTCTCTCAGAAAATGATACCTCACTTCTATGTGTTTGGTTTTGGAATGGAGCACTGGGTTCTTTGCAACACTTATGGCACTGGTGCTATCACATTGAAGTGGGACATGGGTATACTCCTCACCAAAGTCACTCATGGTGTATGTAATCCAAAGGAGCTGAGAGCAACAACTAGCAGCGGCAACGTACTCTGCCTCGGTAGTGGATTGAGCAACATTCGACTGTTTGCGGGAAGACCAAGACACCAAAGAAGAACCCAAAAACTGGCAAGTCCCAGAAGTGGACTTCCTATCCAACCGACACTCAGCAAAATCCGCATCCGAAAAACCATGAAGCGCCAAAGAAGAGGACGCGGAGTACCAAAGGCCGAAGTCGGGAGTGTGAAGCAAGTACCTGAAATTTCGCTTCACCGCTTGTTGATGCGAAGTCCTCAGAGACACTTGAAAACGAGTGCACAGACATACCGAGAACTAGATGTCCGGCCTCGTCGCCGTCAAGTAGAGGAGTGACCCGATCATGCTTCGGTACTCCTTTGGTCCACATGTTCATCTTCCTCGTCCGCATCAAGAGCTGTAGTCGTACTCATCGGCGTCGTCATAGCCTTGGAATCCTCCATCTTGAACTTCCGCACAATGTCCTTGGTGTACTTAGCTTGGTGCACAAATGTTCCTTCCTTTGATTGCTTGATTTGTAGCCCGAGTAAGAACTGCAAGTAGCCCATCATGCTCATCTCAAATTCCCTGCTCATATCATCTGCAAACCTTGCAACAAGAGAGTTAGACGAGCCACCAAAGACAATATCATCCACGTACACCTACACAATTAGGATATCTCTGACCTGCCTCAGTAGAAACAAGGTCTGATCGACCTTCCCCATCTCAAAACCTCTCTCAAACAAGAACCCCCTCAACCTACCATATCAAGCTCTAGGCGCCTGCTTCAACCCATAAAGCGCCTTCCTCAACTTGTACACCCGGTGGCGGTACTTCTCACTCTCAAACCCCGGTGGTTGCCTCACATACACTTCTTCCTCCAACACACCATTCAAGAAGGCACTCTTCACATCCATTTGGTGCAACTTGAACCCTTTAGCCACAGAAAAAGCTAGAAGGATACTAATCGCCTCCAAACAGGCTACGGGAGCAAAGGTCTCCTCATAGTCAATCCCCTCCTTCTGGCTGAACCCCTGAGCAACAAGCCTTGACTTGTTCCTCACCACTTCACATTTCTTCCCTCTTTGTTCTTCCACATCCACTTTGTACCAATCGTCTTACACCCTGGGGGAGGATCAACCAATTCCCAAACCTGATTCCTCTCAAAGTTCTCCAACTCCTCATGCATCGAATTAACCCAATTATGATAAGATAGTGCATGTCCAATGTCTTTGGGCTCAAAAGTAGCAACAAATGCAGCATGAGCGAAATGAGAATTGTTCCGAACCCTCGACCGTGTAGTGTGTTCATTCATGTCGCCGATGATCCTCGAAGCTGGGTGATCCACTTGTACTCGCCGGGGAGGTTCTCGTCTTGATGCTACCTCCCCCTCAACAACAGGTTCTCCTTGATCCTGGTTTGTCGTCGTAGGTGTGGGAGTGGGTCCGTCCACCACTGTAGTAGAAGTAGTAGGTACATGTTCAGCTGGGGGCACCACACCACCATCTTCAGCATCTCCATGTTCATGCTCCTCCTCCTGAAAGATCTCCTCGCCAAGTTCATCATCACCTACACACTAAAAGACAAGCTGACTACGTGGCTGTGTCTCGTCGAAGGTTACCTTGCAAGTCTCCACGATTTGGTTAGTTTCAAGATTGAGCACACGATATGCTCTAGAATGAGATGCATAACTAAAGAAAATACCATCGACCGACCTAGCCTCAAACTTATCCAACTTATTGCCTTTCTTCGGAATAAAGCACTTGCAACCAAAGACATGGAAGTTACTCACCTTGGGTGTGCGACCGTGCATCAACTCATAGCAGGTTTTCTTCTTATGCACTCTGAGGTAGATCTTGTTCGACACATAGCACGCGGTATTCACCGCCTCAGCCCAGAACTTTCTCGGAGTCCTATGCTCATCAAGCATCGTCTGAGCCATCTCACACAAGGTTTTGTTCTTCCTTTCCACAACACCATTCTGGGGATGCGTATACGGACTCGAAAACTGGTGTTTAAGACCCAAGTCATGGAAAAAGGTTTCAAAACGAGAGTTTCTCAATTCTGAGCCATTGTCACTGCGGATTGCTCGTATGGCATCTCCGTGCCTCTCGTTCCTCAACCTCAAGATAAGATCTCGAACAAAACCAAACGTCTCCCCCTTATCCTCGAGAAAGAACACTCACGCACACCGAGAGTAATCGTCCACCACAACAAGGACATACCACTTCCCACTCGCAGATCGCACACGAGCTGGGCCAACAAGGTCCATATGGAGCAGCTCGCATGGACGCTCAGTCAGCACATCGGTGAGAGGCGGGTGAGAAGAGGCTACCATCTTGGCATGCCTACAAGGCGCACAAACCAACTCTTTCTCAAGCCTCAACCGTGGCAATTCTCGGACCAAATTGAGTTTACTCAAGCGAGACAAAAGGTCAAAGCTCAAGTGACCCAACTTCCTATGCCACTTCCACAACCCACTCGAAGAACCAGCCAAGAAATAACGCTCCACACCAGAAGACTGAGAAAAATCAGCCTGAAACACCTGACCCTCGGGAACGACCATACAGACAAGGTCCCCTCGAGAGTCTAAAATCTGAGAACCACCAGGTCGAAACAACACCTCAAAACCCTCATCCAACAGCTGGGACACATAAAGCAAATTGTATCCAAGCGATTGAACAAGGGCCACATGTTTGAGAGTGATCTTGTCACTCACCTTAATCTCACCTTCTGAAAGCACACGCCCACGCCCATTGTCCCCTAAAAGTGATGTACCTCCTTGTCACCACCGGGACGAGACTTGAGAACCACCCCTTGTCTCCGATCATATGCCTCGAGCAACCGGAGTCAATCAACCAAATGTTCTTCAAGTCTCCCACCTGAAATTAAAAAACGAGCACGTTAGCGAGCAAACAACTCAGCACTGGGGTTAGTACCAAAAGAGTAAAACCAGTGCTGAGCCATTTGCTCGAAAGTGGGGTTAGCACCAACCAAACCATCTTTCCTACCAAAGCTACCTCCACGAACACCACCACGGTAACCACCATGAGGGAACCATCCCTCTCTAACTGGAGGAGGACCAAAACCACGAAACAAAGCCCGTGGAACGTCCCTCCTCTCCAACTCAAAGTTATGACACCCCCATCCCCGTATTGAGCACGAGGGGAGAACGCCTAGCAAACTGACCTCCTGCAAACTCTCCAGCCCAACCACCAGAACCACGACCTCCGGAAACAAACCTCTCACCTGTACGAGGACGAAACCCAAACTACCACCTGTCCAGCCCTGCACCGGTCTGACCGGTGTAGCCTGGGCAGCAGCACCTCCAACAGCTTTTCTCTCTCCCCAAGCCGGAACTGTCCTCACACTAGCCTTAGCCCTGGGCATCTGCACATGAGGCTTAAGTACACCATTGGAAGGGTGGTACTTGTCCTTGTTGGCACACTCCTTCGCCATTCTCTCCTCTCGCTCCCTCTTGAAGCAAAACTCATCCTTGTGGCCATCTCTCCCACAATAGCCGCAATGGAACCTCACAATCTTAGGCTTAGGCATGGGTTGTGGTTGCTCACTTGGTTTCTCTCCACTCAACTTCTCCACCGGTTTCTTCTCACTAGCCTTCTCACTTTCTTTCCCAAAGAACACTTTCCCCGAAGTGCTCACAAACTTGATAGGCTTTTGGAAATCATTTGTTTGTGGGGAAAACATGGGTGGAGATGGGGTTGTGTCTAGTCGGTTCCTAAGATGGTTAGGTTTAGGAGGGAAATCATTTTTGTGGTGGGTTTTTGGTGGCTCTGGGATATTTTCTCCACTTCCCTCACCAACCTTGTTTGCCCCAAGTCCCTCACCATCCTGCCTCTTAAATGTCTCGATCATTATCCTCAACTGAGGCTCATGACCAGACAACCAACCCATCAACTTTCTCAGCTCATCATTCTCATCCTGCAAACGATCAACATAATGGGCAAGTTCCAAATTCTTCAAAGCATGCATTTCACAGGTAGAGCAAGATGTAGGAATTGGTTCTTTCAGCTTAGCCTCAAGAGAAACAGTGTAAGCATGCATCTCGTCAATTTTAGCATGCAAAACAGGGCAAGAAGTGCAAGCACCTAGCAAAGCAGATCTAGATTTAAGCTCAGCCGCTTCAACCCTAAGCACATCTAGTTCCTCACACTTGGAGGCATGCTTTTCCTTGAATAAAGCAAGATCAGCAAGGAAAATAGAGCAATCAGCACAATCAACCTCATCAGAAACAACAGGACTAGCCTTAAGGGAATCAATTTCAAGCTTGCTATCAAGAACCTGTGTTTCTAGCTCAGCCACTCTAGTCCCAGCATCCTCGAGTGAAGCCCTAAGCTCTTTTCCCATTTTCTTTGCCTCTCTAAGCATGTCATCACGATTATCAAGCAATGAACCAAGCCTTTCATTCTCCTGGAGCAAGAAGGGAAGTTCATCACGCACCTCGTCATCGGAGTTAGAGTCCGAGTCGCTCTGTGTGCTCTTCTTGCTGCCGGAGCTCAGCGCCATGGTGCAGAAGTCGTCTCTAGCGAAGCAGCTCAGCCCGCTCAGGTTCTTGGATGACTTCCTACTCTTGCGATGGTCACCTTCGTCTTCACTGCTGCTCGAGCTCGAGGTGGAGTACGCGGAACTGGAGTCGACGTCGCTCGCTCCCACCATCGCTCGGGCCTTGCCTCGGCTCTCCTTCTTCCTCGATTGTCACTCGTCCTTGTGCTTGTTCTTATGCTTGCTCTTGTGGTCACGCCTCGACTGGTACTTGCCATCCATCCTTGACTTGTGCTTGTAGCCGTCCTTGTTCTCAACCTTCTCCGGGCAGTCCACGACGAAGTGTCTCGGCTTGAGGCACTGGAAGCTTGTCCTTGTGTTCCTCCTCATGTTCACCCGGTTCTCGTGCAGCCTCTCGAACCTCCTCGTCTGCAACACCAGCTCGTCCTCTCTAAGCACGTCGAACTCCTCATCTGGCATAGACATCAAAGAGGACAAAGAAAACATCCTGGTGGATGGGTTAGCGTTAGCCTTTCCTTTTGAACCATCGACGAGGGCAAGACTATGGGAGTCAGTCGGGCCCTCGAGCTTGGCTGTCATGCCCCTATCCACCTCAGCCGACTTGAGCTTCGAGAACAGCTCGTTCACCGTCAAAGTGTCATACTTCTCCGACTCCACAATGGCCTCGAACTTTCCGCCCCATATCGTACGATCCAAAGAGTGTAAGAGCTTGACATCTCTATCATGATCATCGTACGGGAGCACGTCCACATTGGCCCTCATGTTGTCCACAACAACCGCGAACCTCTGAAATAAGGCATCGATGGACTCACCGGGGAGATGAGTGAAGTTCTCGTACTCTCTCCGGTAGGTCGCATACATCCGTGCCTGAACCTGGGCATTCCCAACATGACCCTCCTTCAGCACCGACCAAATTCTACAAGCCAAGTGCTCGGTGTGCACCCGATCGAACTTAGGCTGATGCAAAGCATGAAACAAGTAGTCGACCGCCTTATTGTTGGCGTCGAACATGTCCCTCGTTCCTGGAGCAAGGAAGTTCATCAGCTGGACATAGCTGCTGTCCACCGTGACATCCGAAAGGATCTGACCTTTCCCACGGAGGAACGCCGCCATCCGCTTACTCCACGTCTGGTAGTTCTTGCCATCGAAGTGTGGAGGACCGGAACCCCGTTCCTGGTACGCCATCCTTGGATCTTAGACTGGTTAGAGTCAATAAAGACCCGAACCAGCTCTGATACCACTTGAAGGACCGATACGGCGAACCAGAGAGAGGGGAGTGAATGGGAGCCGATAAAAATTATTCTCGAAGGAGAGAGAGGCTCCAACAAGATGAACACGGCTTCCAACACATGTCTCCGACACACTACCCAAATTGGCCATGTCCACGTAGCCACCGGAGTGCTACTGAACCTAGGAACCAACTTCCAACCTCACAGACCCGAGAACGCAGCGGAACACCAACCTTGAGTCCACTGACCAACACCGGTCAGACCGGTGAGCACCACCGGTCAGACCGGTCCCTGCTGGTGAAACTTGGTGACTTCCACAGAGTGGCTCCACACCAGTGAGGCCGGTGCAACACACCGGTCTGACCAGTCACAGCCAGAAAGCCTCAAAGACACCAAACAGGCCTACCGACCTCCAAACTGACCCAAACTCGAAACAGCTGCAACACAGGACTACAGCGAACACACCCAAACGTTCACCCGAGCAAAAACCCGATAGGGGTTGCACCGGTCAGACCGGTGAGAGGCACCGGTCAGACCGGTGTGACTGGGCTTTTTGGGATGAACAGCACCCGCGGGTCAACACCTCCAAATCCAAGCTTTGATCTCCCGAGTCGCTCCACGAACGTGAACAAGACTTTGGGGATAGTAGGAACACCTCATCAGGAGTCCATAGCCACGATTAATCCCACCAAACCTTGTCCAAACAAGAGGAATCGAGGAAATCCCGCCAAGAACACCTCTAACCCTAGAACACGGAAAACCCCAAAATCAAGCCCCTTAACTCACGGATTTGGGAGGGGAATCACAGCCCAAAGAACCACGAAGGGTTCCCACAAATTTCCCTCATAAAATCCCTAGGAGCAAGGTCCCAAAAACACCCCAAGAGAATCCCAAAGAGAGGGCCCCGAAGATCACCACCAAGAACAACCGGGAACAACTCATCCAAACCTTGAGGAACCATATCGAATCACCTATACATGCCACAAAGGTTCATACAAGGTCTAGCTTGCCGCCCGATCATCCAACCCTCTGAACAAGATCTCACCATGAAGCTCTCAAGCTAGTCCTATGGAAATCCTAAGAAAATAGGAAGCGAAAATAGGAAAGCAAATGAACTAGGTTTCCAAGAGATGGCTGTCATCCTCTCACCTCATGGGTTTTATGGAGGCAAGCCTAAAGTCTAAAATGCCCTTACTTAAATACTAGGGATACAAGCCCCTCGAGTGCGGTTTTGGAAGTCTTCATGTCTTCTCCATCGGACGGATGCCCAGCGACCGCACCCTGCGTAGCCTCGACGCAAGACATGCGATCCCGACGCATGTCCTCCGCTTTGAAGTCTCCGGACTGCGTCGTCGCACACCAGTCAGACCGGTGCTCCTCACCGGTCAAACCGGTACCCACCGGTCAGACCGGTTTGGAGCTGCTGCTGCTGCACCGTCTTCGGTTCTTCGGTCTTGGCTTTGTGGATCAACCAAGGAACCCAGTGGTTTTCTGGTGAACCACTGGAAACCCCGCGAACTCGGTGTAGCCTCCACCAATAATGACTCGGCTCCCACGTAGTCCCGGCTTGACCTTGGTTTTGAGGCTCAACAAAGAAATCGTTCATGACTTCATCTTGTTGTTCATGCC
The DNA here is from genome assembly GCA_947561735.1 of Cenchrus americanus. NCBI lineage: Eukaryota > Viridiplantae > Streptophyta > Magnoliopsida > Poales > Poaceae > Cenchrus > Cenchrus americanus. The sequence goes on from OX387245.1 coordinate 184,276,986, forward strand.
ACCGTGCAGCCCGCACTTGACCCTGCTGCCCACCGGGTCCCTCGATCGAAGCCTACTTGTCTTCTCCACACCTGGAGGCCTCACAGGCGACGACCTTTCGCGCTTGTCCTTCACCTGCACCAACACCAGTCAAGCCGCAACCTGCACATGCAATATTTTGCCAAGAATCATTCCACACAACGTTGTCAATCACTTATCACACAAGGAAGCGACCATCCACTGGTCCTCGAACCACACATGGTCCTCAAAAGTAGAAAAGGTCTCTCGCAGGAGTCAAAATTCCCTAAAACCGACTCTTGACCAGTTGCCAATCATGGATTGACCTACCTTTGCCGTACTTTTTTTGGCGCATCTTCTCGATTGCCATCTTCTTTCTTTTCATCGGTCGATCCCCTATTTGACTATCGGCCGATCGGTTTGACCTGCTGGTCCATCGACAGATTTGAGCTCCCTTAACCATCGGCAAGTCTTATTGACCAACCTTTCTCTCTCTCTTCAATCAGCCGATTGTCTTAATTCTTCATCGGCTGACGCTTCTTATCCCTTTGACCCATTTTTTCTCCAAAAAACGGTGTCGATGCATGCCCCCTGTTTCAGAGTAAATGATCTTTTGCTCTGAAATTTGCTCGAATCTGACATCTTTCTCTTAATTTGAGTGATAGCCAAATGTCTTCATGTAACCGATGCGATCAATCTTCATTGATAGTGTCCTGTTCTCCCAAAGTGACATATCATCTGATACTTTCCAGGATAGTTTACCATGTGACATTTTTAACCCTTTCGTTCCTCCTTTCTATAAGACTTGCCTTCTTACCCAGGGGTTCTTTCATGACCTTTTCAGCCCTTTGGATTTTTCTTATGTAGGTATTAGCTCCTTTAGCTTTTGGGTATGAGAGGTATCTTCCCTTGGAAAACTCTGTGAGCGTTGATGATCACCACTGGTCATTGACAGACTCTCAATTGAAATGATGTTTCTTATGGGTGCTATCAGTGGGCTTGTTACCTTTGTTTGTGATGCCGAGCAGAGGATTTCCGAGGACCATGTGTGGTTCGAGGACCGGTGGATGGTCTCTTCCTAGTGTGATGAGTGTTTGACAACGTTTTGTGGACTGACTTTTGGCTAAGTATTACAAGTGCAGGTTGCGGCTTGACTGGTGTTAGTGCAGGTGAAGAACCAGCGAGGAAGGTCATCGCCGGTGAGGCCTCCAGTGTGGAGAAGACAAGTAGGCTTGGTACGAGGGACCCGATGGCCACCGGAGTCAAGTGCGGGCCGCATGGTGGCAAGAACAGCGGGACGAAGTCGTGGACGGTTTCTTGGTGGAGCCTCAAAACCAAGGTCAAGCCGGGACTACGTGGGAGCCGAGTCATGAGTGGCGATTGGCGGAGGCTACACCGAGTTCGCGGGGTTTCGTAGTGGTTCACCAGAAAACCACTGGGTTAGTCGGTTGTGCCACAAAACCGAGGCCAAAGACTCGACGAGGAGGTGCGGCCACCTAGGCTGGTTCAACCACCCAGGAGGGGCGGTCAGACCGCCTGGGCCGGTCTAACCGCCCAGGGGCCCAGGGGGCGGTCTGACCGCCCGGGTCACTGCGACCGAGAAGCTCCGAAGCGGAGGACACACATCGGGATCGCAAGGCTTGCGTCGTGGCTAAGCAAGGTTGCGGTCGCTGGGCATCCGTCCAATGGAGAAGTTCTAAAGACTTCCAAATTCGCCCTTGAGGGGCATGTATCCCTAGTTATTAAGTAAGGGTAGTTTGGTATTTTGGGTGCCTCCATATATACTCTTGAGGGGATGGATGGCAACGAACTCTTGGAACCCTAGCTCATTTGTTTTCCCATTTTCGTTCTTTTTTTCCTCTAGTTTTTCCTAGGACTAGCATGAGTGCTTCATGTGAGATCTAGAGAGAGGGATGGATGTATGGGTGGCAAGCTAGACCTTGTATGGACCTTCATGGTATGTATAGATGATTCGGCGTGGTTCCTCAAGGATTTCTGTTGCCTTTCCCGTCTTTCTTTTTGGTGATTTTCGGAGCCCTTTGTTGTGATTTTCGTGGCGGAGTTTTGAGCACGGTTTCTTGCGAGATTCTTGTTGGGTGTCACGTATGAGTTTTGTGTTGCCTCTTTGGCTGGTGACTTTGCCCCAAGAATCCCCTTGAATCGGTCTCGATTTGGTGGTTTTTCGAGTTGTTTGAGTTCTTGACCTAGATAGCCTAAATCCGCGATTCCCTTTGATTGTGAGCGTTTCAGGTCGATTCCTTTGAGGAAGAGGTTGCCCAGGAGGTAACCCAGCCATCCCTGAAGTTTCGCTGCAATCCGTGGGGTGATTCAGGAGATCGGGTGACGGAAGTTGAGAGTTGACCCGCGGCTAGGTTTTCTGGGAGAGGCAGTCTAACCGCCTAGGGGGGGCGGTCTAACCGCCCTGGGCCTCCCAGGAGAAGGTTTTGATTTTGCCGGATTTTCCTCTGTGAGTTTGTTCGCCTTGATCAAAGGAGCGTTCAGGTGAAATCTCGGTTCGTTTAGGTGCTGTTTCCTAGGAGTTCTTGCTTGGAGTTATTTGCTGGGTACAGGAGGTTAGACCGCCCCTGGTAGCCGGTCTAACCGCCCCTAAGCCCCTGGGTGAAGTTTTGTTTTTCGCCAAGATTTCCTGGTAGCTAGCTTGGCTTTGACCAGAGATTTCTGTTGGTGAAACTGTGGTGCGTTTTGGTGCTCGGAAGAGGTGTTTTGGAGGATTTCTCGGTTGCCTGGTGGAGGCGGTCAAACCGCCCCCATACCCGGTCTAACCGCCCTTTTCAAACAACCTGCTCCCGAGTCGTGTCCGCTGCCGTGTGCATGTAGGAGTTGAGGCTGCTGGTAGTGTTTGTTCATAGGACCAGTAGCACTTCAGTGGCTACGTGGTTTTGGCACATAGAAGGTAGAAGTGTGGAGCGTGTGATTTTGCGTGTCCGACCAAGTTCATCTTGTTTGGGAAGTCATCTCGGCTCCCGTTCGCTCCCCCCCTCCCTGGTCGCCTAATCGGTCCTTCAATTTCTTTGAACCATGCTCTGCAGTTTGTGAACGTGTTAGAGAAATTTCCCACCGTTTTGTGTGTCAATCCTATTCTTGGAGTTATTTCTCTGAATCGATCATCCTTTGGAAACTGAACCATTCACGGGTTATCTGTTTCCCCTTTTGCCGGATCTAGCATCTTTGACCTCCGTCTTTTCTGGTTCCTTCATCTTTTATCTCTTCTAGCACTTCGACTATAAATAACCACCCTTATGCCCTTATGGAGAACGCACTTCTCCTCTGTCCATGGCCCAGTGAGTATTAGGCTCTTATTCTTCGATTTCTTTCTTCCTCTCTAATTCATAATGGCTAGAAGAATTCTTGTGAAATAGTCTAGGACATACTTTCCTCTTTAGTCTCCCTTTGTGAAGTCAGGATGTCCAACAGCTAGAAGAACCCTTGTGATGCGTTTTGGGTGAATCAGCTAATGGAGGAGGGTAGAAGTCGTCCCTGGGCATTGCGGAAAAAACAACCCTATGTCTTCTTTTCCAACAATCCTGATGGAGAAAGTCACCGAATCTGGTGATTCATTTTCGTCAAATCTACGCTTTCTTTTGATTTTCTCTTTCTTCGCCCTCGTCACCTGTCTAGTGATGATGAATGTAACCGACCCATAGTGACTCACCTCAACTTCATCTTCTTAATGTATTCTTCAGATCTATATTGTAACATCATCATTGTAATTGAAGACGATATATATATATATTATATATATATATATTATATACATATATATCGGGCGATACTAAAATGCACCCAGGTGCATTCTGTATAGTAAATGCACAGACCCTGCGGTTGCAACTTCGCAGCTGAACCAATTGCAACTTGACGGACCAATTGCAACTCAACGTGAACCAATTGCAACTAGACCCAGTCAAGCTGCAACTAGGCGCGAACCAGTTGCAACAAAGAGACTAACCGATTGCAACTATGACACTACACTAATTTCAACTCGACGGAACTAATTACAACGAATCTAACTCCGTTGCAACCGGACACGAACCAATTGCAACTAGACTCCTAGTTGCAACCCGACGTGAACAAATTGCGACCAGGATGATCTCCAGTTGCAACTGGACAAGATCTAGTTGCAACAACTAACAAGGGTGGGTGTATTCTGAGAATGCACCTATGTACACTATAGCAAAACTATATATATATAGTTCTAAGGGTGATTTTTACATCGGCCATGTTCTGAAGCCGAAGATGATCGGCTATTTTATACTGAAGACGACCACACTCGCAATCGGCTATAACTTGAGTCTTTAATCGACCGTTTAGGCTTTGATTTGACTAAGCGTCTACCCATATGCTTGGATAGTATTTATTCAAAAATTTTCTATTTAGTGCTCTGGCAAACTTTTCTCCCTCCAACATTTCTAAGTTTTATGCATTACCTAGCACACATTGGCTGATACGATATGGTCCTTCCCAAGTCGGTGACCACTTTCTATACTTTGGATCTCTGGAGCCGGTCGGTAAATAAGTTTCCAAACCTGATCTCCTTCAGCAAACTCTTTAACTTTGACTTTCTTATCAAACCATCTGACTATTCTCTTCTTATTCTTTTCAATGTTCTCCAAAGTCCTTAGCCGATTACCAGCAAGGCGCTCTAGTGTTTCTTTCATCATGACTGAATAATCATTGGTCGATAGCTGGTCTTGTAAAGAAGTCCTTCTGGATCCAGTTTTTAACTCACAAGGCAATACAACATCATGACCGTACACCAGTTGATATGGTGATAGTTTGGTCGCCCCATGGCATGCCATCCTGTACGCCCATAGTCCTTCATTAAGGATCATATGCCACCGCTTGGGATTTTCATTGATCTTGTGTTTGATTAACTTGATGATGCCCTTGTTTGCTACCTCTGCTTGTCCGTTTGCTAGAGCATAGTAGGGAGATGGGTTCAGCAGCTTGATCCCCAAAGAATTTGTGTATTCCTCAAATTCCCCTGAAGTGAATTGACTCCCTTGATCGGTTGTGATGGTCTGAGGTATACCAAACCGATAGACAATATGTTTTTTTAACAAAATCAATCACATTGCATGATGTCACAATCTCAATTGGGATGGCCTCAACCCACTTTGTGAAATAATCTGTAGCCACCAGTACGAATTTATGACCTTTGCTCGATGGTGGGTATATTTGTCCAATCATATCAATCGCCCAACCTCTGAACGACCATGGCTTAATTATTGGGTATATTGCTGATGCCGGAACTCTTTGAATGATTCCAAACTTTTAACACTCTTGGCATCCTTTGTAGTATTTGAAGCAATCTTCCAATATTGTCAGCCAATAATTATTATTATTTATGATCATCCTCTTCATCTTGAATGCCGATTGATGGGCTCCACAGATTCCCTCTAGAATTTCCCCCATTAAGGTTTTAGCCTCTTCTTCACCAAGACATTTAAGCAGAACCCCATTGATGGTATGATAGTATAACTCATCTTCTAGTAGAACGTATTTAATGGCCCTGTATCTTAATTGTTTATCATTCTTCGATTGATCTTTCAAATAATCTACTATCTCTTTCCTCCAATCCTCGGCTGATAACTCCACAGTCAGAATCGACTGATAACCTGATGCTCCTTGAGCCAGCCTATTAGCTTCAATGCTGTGACACTTAGGGATGTGTTCAAGTTTTACTATATTAACTCTCAAAGTAGCTAAAGACATTCTTCATGATAAATCCTTAATATGTCATCTTTGCATTCATATTCTCCTTCCAATTGATTTATCACGAGTTGAAAATCTCCAAATATCTCAACAACTTCAGCATTAACTTCTCGTAGTAGCTTTATCCCCTTTAACACTGTCTGGTACTCAGCTTGATTGTTTGTTGAAGTCTTCTCAATTGGGATGGAAAACTCATAATTTGCTCCTTGGGGTGAGATGAGGATGATTCCAATCCCAGCTCCTACTCCACATGATGATCCATCAAAGAACATAGTCCACAGAATAGGTTCTACAATTGCAATCTTAGGTCCACAGTGCTGAGTTACCAGATCAGCAATTACTTGCCCTTTAATTGCTTTGGCTGATTGATAGGTCAGGTCAAACTCTGACAAAGCTAAGATCTACTTTTCGATCCTGCCCTTCAAGATTGGCAATGACAGCATATATTTGACCACATCGTCTTTGCAAACCACGGTAGATTCAGCAATTAATAAGTATGGTTTCAATTTTGTTCACGAGAAATATAAGCTTAAGCACAATCTTTCCACTGCTGAATATCTAGTCTTCGCATCCAAGAGTCTTCTGCTTAGGAAGTATATGACTTGCTCTTTCCCTTCGAACTCTTGTATAAGGGCCGATCCAATAGCCCGCTCATTAGCCTATAAATATAATTTGAACGGCTTTTTGTCTTGAGGTGGAATTAGGACATGGGGATATTTCAAGTACTACTTGACGTTATCTAAAGCCTTTTGTTGTTCTTCTCCCCATACGAATTTCCGTTTAGCCTTGAGCTTCAGTAGAGCTGTGAACGACTGAATCCTCTCAGATAGGTTAGATATAAATCTTTTGATAAAATTGATCTTGTTGATCATTGACTAAAGTTGTTTCTTATTTGATTATGCTTCTATTTATCTATCACGCTTTGATTTCTCCAACCTCGATTCCTCTTTCATGTATTAAGAAACCTAAGAATTGACCAGCTAAAACAACAAAACCACACTTGTTGGGGTTCATCTTTAAACCATGCTTCCTTGTGCATTCTAATATTCTCTGTAGGTCGGCTAGATGTTCCTTGTAACCTTTTGACATGACAACTACGTCATCAATGTAGATTTCTACTATTTTGCCAATGAGCTCATGGAATATATAGTTCATGGCCCTCTGATATGTGGCACTAGCGTTCTTTAGTCCAAAAGTCATGACAATCCACTAATATAATCCAACGTGGCCAGGGCACCCGAAAGCAGTTTTGGCAATATCCTCTATGGCCATGAATATTTAATTGTATCCCGCGTTACCATCCATAAAGCTGATGACTTTGTGCCCTGCAGCAGCGTTGAGCAATGCATCGGCTACTGGCATCAGATATCCATCCATCGGCGTTCTTTATTTAAGTACCTGAAATCAATGCATATAGGTAGTTTGCCATCCTTCTTGTAGATAGGGACTATGTTAGAGATTCATTCAGCATAATGACATTGCCGAATAAAACTAGCTTCGAGTAACTTTGTTATCTCGGCCTTTATATCAGGGTAGATCTTTGGATTACACTGCCTGGGGTGTTGCTGGAATGGTCGATACCCCGGTTTAATAGGTAATCGATGCTCAACAATGGATCGGTCTCAACCAGGCATCTCATAATACTCCAATGCAAAACAATCCTTGAACTCTTTTAATAGTGCAATCAGTTCCTCCTTGTATTCTACATCTAGCTTGGCACTGATGTACGTCGGCCTTGGTTTGCTCCCATCTCCAAGATCTATTTTCTCCAATTCGTCAGCTGATGTAAATCCATGCCCAAGCTTCCCTTCATCTTCAATGAATTGATCCATTAAATCTTGTCATCAGAGTCAACTGCTTGAACCGACTTTAATCCGAAATCAGACACTTTGAGATACTTGTTATATCATGCTTTTCCAAATATGCAGCTTACTCGATCATAGGTCCACCCTTGTGCTTCTGTAGCTGCCACTGTCAAAGAGGTTTCTCCTGGGACCAGTTTCACTAAATCTCTGATCCATTAGATGATGCACTGGTGCATTGTAGATGGTATGCAATAGTTGGTATGTATCAAGTCCTGCCCCAGCAGTAAATTATAAGATCTCCCCTTTAATGACGAAGAAAGCGATTGGAACGGTCTTACTACCGATGGTGAACTACACGCAGATTGCACCTTGAGCCGGAGAGACGTTTCCTTCAAAGTCCACCAGCATCATGTCGGTTTGAGTTAGATCTTCATTAGACTTCCCAGTCTTGCGTAGCATGGTGTATGGCATCAGACTGACTGCTGCTCCTGCATCCACAAGCATCCTGGTGACTGGCTTCCCATTGACAAAGTCTTTGAGAAACAATGCCTTCAAATGATGTCTCTTCTCATCTTCTGGCTTCTCAAAGATAGCTTGTGTAGGCTCCAATGTTAACTGAGCCATGCCACGTTCTTCATCGGACACATCCGAATCAACTGGAGCCATGAACTCTTTTGGTAGGAAGACAACCATGTTTATATTAGCTCGGGGTTTGTTATATTTCCCATCATCAACCTTAGGCTTTGGACGCCATACTTTAGAACAAACTTTCTTCTTGTCCAGCTGTTGTCTTTCTGCTTCTTCTTGCTGTTCTAGCTGCCGTAGGTGTTGGACTCTCCTTTTCTGGGATTTGGTCAAGCCATCTGGACACCATTGTGGATTGGGCTTCTTATGCGTTTGGCTTGATCCTTCATCATCCAGTTGCAGTGTGCGTCTACGTTCAGGAGCTCGGCATATTATATCTTCATCAGGGACCAGAGGATCAGCCATCTCTTCTAGCCGATTGTTTGACTCCTCATTGACTCGCCCTCCTAGCTGATCACAAACACTGGCCTTGCCCCCAGCCAATCGTGGACGCTGGCCTTGCCCCCAAGCCGATCGTAGACTAAGACCCTTTGATTGCTGAATTCACGGTAATCCCCAGTTGTAGGTCTTCTGTCGCTGAAGCAAAACCTATTATATGAGTTGTTGTTGTAAGCCCCATTGCACTCTGAACAATTCTCTATTGTTGGCAGCTTGATCCCTTCCTCCCAGCAGTACTTGAAGAACAGACATCTCCAATGTCCCTTATTGCAACATGCCCACTCTTCTCTTGCCTTTGCTTTCTATTATCAGCGTTGAAACTTTTTGACCAGCATCTGGCACGTGACAAGTCGGCGTGGCTTCAAGTCTCCTTCTTCAAGTATCAACCCTTTTCCTTTGACATCAGCAGCAGTTGCTTGGACCTTGGGATCAACAACTCCTTTATTTTGAGCCTAATCAGATGTCAGCAACTTAACTCATGATGTGTCTTTGCTAGACACCTCAATTGTATTAGTTGGGAAGGGGTGCTGATCAATATTCATTGGTTTTTCAGCTTTGGAAGAGGTTTCAAATTTAAGTCTCCCTTGCTCAATAGCTGATTGGATCTGTTGTCTAAAGATCTTGCAATCATTGGTGTCGTGCGATGTTGCATTGTGCCATTTGCAATACGTCATCCTCTTTAGATCCTCTGTAGATGGTATGGTATGGAACTGAGAGAGTTTGATTTGCCCTTGCTGAAGCAATAGATCAAATATTTTATCTGTCTTAGCGATATCAAAGCTGAATTTTTCTGGTTCTTTCTTGCCAAAGGGACAGGATACTGTCTTCTTGCCCTTGACCCACTCTGCAAGTCCTATAATATTGTTTTCATCTTCTCAGTTAGAATAATCCACATAAGACACCTTCTTTTGGAAGTTCTTTCTAGGCTCATAGGACTTTGCATTTTCCCGACTCATCCGACTGACTAGTTGGTTGAGACTCTCAAAGTCATGTGATGCATATTTCTCCCTCAAGGTTGGCAAGAGACCTAGGAAAGCCAACTTAGACAGTTGTTTATCTGCTAGGTTCAGACTATAGCACTTGTTTTTAATCTCTCTGAATCTCTGAATGAATCCAACAACTGTTTCATCGTTCCTTTGCTTGAGTCTGGTCAGATCAGTAATCTTCATCTCATGAATGCGAGAAAAGAAATAGTTGTGGAACTGCTATTTTAAATCGGACCACTTGATAATGTAATTAGTTGGCAACGAGGTAAACCATAAGAATGTTGGTCCCGATAGAGATGAAGAGAACAACTATATCCAGAGTGCATCAACATTTCCTACTTCCCCACACTGGATGATGAACCGAGTGATATGCTCCATTTTGGATGTCTCATCTTACCTAGAGAACTTGGTGAAGTCTGGCACCTTGAATCTTGGAGGGAATGGTACCTGATCGTAGCCAGATGGATACAGTGTCCTGTACATACAAGACTGCTGCTTGGGTTTTATCCCATATTGTTTCCACAACATCTTTGAGAAGTGGTCGATCAACTCCTGCTTCACATGAGACTTCAACTCAGCATATACTTGTTCAATTACTTGCATATCAGCTGATGGAGTTTTTGGAGGTTGATTTTTTGAGGTTCTTGGTTGTGGATCAGGTACTATTGATGTCCTTGCTCCGGATGAATCTTGCGTGTTTGACTGACCCGTCATAGGTTGGATTTGTTTAATCAGCTGTCCAGCCGATGGAGTTGGCTGATGCAAATGCAACTGGCTTGAGATAGCCAATTGATTTGGAGCATTTGTAGCACCTGTGCAGGATCCACCTGTAGAATTGTTGGCTGTCCTGTCACCCATTGGTTGATCAGCTGCTGAGGTGATGATCTTGTATGAGCCACCGTATTAGTCGGGGTTAAGACAGGTTGCATTGGTGTTGATTGTTATAGTGGGGCAGTCTGCACGGGCATCCCTAGCGTCGACTGCTGAGCCGATTTCTGAGGTTGAACAGGAGCTTTTCTCCCTATTGGTATGATCATATGAGCATGAACTGGACTGATCTTGACTCTTTCAAAAGCCTTGCTCCCGTGATTGAAGTAGGCAAACTCTACTCCATCTTTGTTCATGTGCACAGTCCCTGGAGTACCTCCAAACATAGATTGATAAGACTGCGGGTACTTCACCTCTGGAATTTCCTCAGGCTGAGGTTCGAAGAAATTTGACATGTTAGTCTCAAAATGATTGCAAGGTAAATCCCATCCTTCAAGCTTTCCGTCCTGATCTCTTATTGTAGGATACTTCTGATGCTGATTCTGCATTAAGAAACTCTGATATTAGACGTTGGACTGTGTTAAGTGAGTTTGGATCACAGGCATTGTAACAATAGGGTCTTTGGACTTATCTCCAACACCCAGATTCTGAATCGGCTGAGAATCCAATGAAGAACCAGGGGCAGTTGCATTGATCTATGGAGATGGTGAAACCCCTATTGTTGAGTCATCAATCCGTAGGGGAGCCAATTGGTTATGTTGGAACACCGGAGGAGTTCGATTTAGTTGGAAGTATGCAGGTCCCAGATATCCTCCTTCTTCTCCCTTTTTGAGGGTTTCAATCAGACAATTCTGAATGGTATTGGCGAAAACTTTAGCTTGATCAATCATTGTTTGATGCATCGCCTTATTCATCATGTCTTGAAGCCCTTCAGGATCGGCCGAGAAGGTGACTTGCTTAGGTGTTGGCAAAGGATTTTTCTTGAAGACTCCACCTTTGGTAAGGCCATATGATGCCAAACAAAGCTCTTCATAATACTTCATGTGAGCTTCGAATTCGGCTTTGTCTATATCTTTTAGCTGATCCTTGGTGATTGTTTGGACGTTGTCCGGGTCAACCTCAAAAGTACCACTATTCATGTTCTTTGTCATTGTCGACTTTTCGGGTCCCGGTGTGCCAAAAGTGTGTTGACGTGAAAATAGGACATCACCTCCGCGCGTAGCACACGTGACTCCCCGGTCTGTAGCGAGGCGTGCCAACCAATCTGACTTATTGATTGACAATAGAAAATACTAGGAATCGACTAGAGAACCGGTGGCCTTTTAGCGACACGTGTACCAGCCAACTGGCCGATGCGATTAAAGCGGGATCGGACGGCTCGAGAGTGACCAAAGCGCGAGTGCGTGAGTAGATAGATCGGCTGGAATCGACCGATCGTGACGCCAGCACTCGAACAAGTCGGAATCGAATGTAGTGTTAGAAGCTGATAGGATCTAGATCGATTGGGGTAATTGGTGATAATAGCTAGAAACCACAAGAATTGGTACAAAAACTTGCAGATCTAACAAGTATTGGTAAGGGGTGAATAAAGAACTATACGAAACCTCAACGATGCGCCCGTAGGTTAAAGCCTAGGGTTATTCGGTAAAATTGTACTCAGAAGCTTGCCAGAGGTCGATCGATGCAGCCGACAAACTTGAAGAACAACGTTGTAGAAAAGAGAAAAAAGCAATGGTGAAGTCGCCGAAAAGTAGGTGCTGTAAAGTAGATGCTGTAAATTGTAAAGGCTTTGCTCGGATGCAGTTTATTTGATATTGGGGTGTACAATTTTCCCGACCATGCAGGGTCGCTATTTATGTCCTAAGGGCAAACCGACTCCTAGCTGATTATGGCGTTGTTTACTTGCATCTAAAGAAAGACAAAAACTACTAAAATTAGAAAAGGACTCTCGCAGGAGTCAAAATTCCCTAAAACCGACCCTTGACCCGTTGTCAATCGTGGATTGACCCGCCTCTGTCGTACTTTCCTTGTGGCGCATCTTCTCGATTGTTATCTTCTTTCTTTTCATCGCCTGATCCCCTGTTTGACTATCGGGCGATCAGTTCGACCTGCTGGTCCATCGACAGATTTGAGCTCCCTTGACCATCAGCGAGTCTTGTTGACCAACCTTTCTCTCTTTTCAATCGGTTGATTGCCTTAATTCTTCATCCCGCTGATCCTTCTTATCCCTTTGACTTGTATTTTCTCTAAAAATGGTGTCAACAGAAGCAATGGTCCCAGCGATGACGGAGGTGGGGTTGTAGATCCGGAGACCCCATGGCCGGATCCGTCTTTCCCCGGGTCGGATCTACGGCATATGATTGCGGGTGGCGCTGTCCGGGGTGACGACGACACTGGCGGCGGGGGTGCAGATCCTGCGTCCCCCGGCTCGGGCCCGGCGGTGGCGACTTCTAGAGTGCGACATGGTGACAGTCGGGCGGTGGCTCTGCTTTGTGCTGCGGCGTTCACGCCGACGGGGACCATAGATAGCCTGCGACGGCTTAGGCACCGTGCTGCGGACGACCGGCAAAGCGCGGAAACAGCGCCATGGTGGCGCCTCGCGTCCCCCTAAGGGCTGACCGGCACCATGGTGGTGCGGCTCTGCCTCCGGCGTTGCTCTGTGGTCGCGCAGTGGCGTCCTGCCCTGTTGCCCGAGGCGCGGCGTCACGGTAGTGCACACCTCTTCTGCGACAGGTGCGGGCGGTGGGTGGTCTACGACGGCTTCGGTCGCGGTGGCGGCGAATGCGGTGTGGCGTCAGCGCTTCGCCGGGTGCGGAGACGACAACAGTGATAGTGTCGTTCCTCGGTTGGGTTGGTCGCGGTGATGGTGTTGGCCTACTGCGGTGAACGTGTGCAGTGGATGATCTGTGCTATGGACGAAAGCACTTGCTAGATCCCTCTGGTGGAACTGCGGTGGCGCCTTCGGGTGTCACTCTCGCTGTTGAGGGCGCCGTTTTGGAGCCTCTATCCTACTGCACGACGTCTCTAGGTGAAAACCCTATCCAGTTCACTAGGCGAGCGACGGCGACACCTGCCAGCGTCGTGACCTCCTTGGAGGAGTCGACTCTACAGACAACATTCGTTCGGCGGCATGGCCGGCCTTCTACTTGTGGTCATTGTGGCCGGTGGTAACAACTCTGTCGTAAGCCATGCGCGAAGGGGGTTGTCTACCTCACATTAGGTCACTTGCTCTCCTGTTGGAGGCCAGGGGTCTTCCCTCGGTTGTTGTTCGGCTGCTCGCAGCGTTCTGCGACGCCTGGAGTTTCTCAGCAATATTCAGTGTGGCGCAGGACAGCGTTGAAGGACGACACTTGCAGCAATGACAACCCGTGAGGACTTGGCCTACAGCGGATCGCAGTGGGGTTTTCAGCACGGTAGAATCCTCTCGGGGTGGTGCAATGACGGAAGATGGCGCAGGCGACATCTTCGGTCTTCTAGCTCGACGGTGGCGGCTTGTGCGACGGGGGATAATGTGACGACTTCGAGCCACGATGGTGGTCTGGCAGCTTGATACGGATTCTGGGGGCGGGGCACCTCTCCTTACTCCTTGACAGTAATCCATGAGACGAGTTCGTAGCGTGGAGCCGTGCGGCGGGTTGGGAGGTCCCCGCGCACGAGAGTGGGACGTGCAGAGTGGCGGGTTGGAGGTCCCCGCGCACATGAGAGCGTTGTCCAACGGCTGATGCGACGAGGCCCCTACGCATTGGGTTGCTTTGGACTCGGTGTTCTTCATGTTGTCAGGCGGTCAGCTTGGGTGCAACACCACTGCTACGGTAGGTTCTGCATTGCGGTGTCCCTCTCGGTGTATTGGTGTCCGTTCCTATGCTCCTTTTCACTAGTGGATCATTTTAGAGGTTTTGATACATGCAAGAGTGCGGTATGCTGGTAAAAGCTGCAGTTGTCCTTTCTCTCCACCGTCGTTGTTTGTGAGTTGTGTCTGGCCGTGTTGATATCCCAATCCAACCGGCCAATGTGTATAGTAGAGCGGTAACATGTGTTGATGTCCCAATCAAACCGGGTGAGTTTGTTTTTTATTTCTTTTTTTTGGCTTGTGATCTCCCAGAATCATAATCTGGTATTTGCTTCTTTTTTATCAATGAAACACGTACTATCTTGTGCGGTTCGTTAAAAAAACATGAGGTTCACCATACAATATTGTCTACTAATTAGATTTAAAGGGTAACAAAATAAGGTACAATATAGCCTGTGATATGTTGGAGCAGCTTAGATTTACATTGATGGTTACATATCTATTAACTTTAATTTACCTCTGCGAGGACCACCTTGATCAAAAGCTCCCATTATATCAAGCGAACTAATCTTGCTGCCAAGTCCTTCTCAATATAAATGCTGGCATACCATTGCAGATATTCTTCTCCCATTTTATTCTGTGTACGTGTCTCGCAAAGTGTCACAGCTAAAAATACTCTCGGTGGTTGCAGTTGAAACTGGAAGGGTCACCACTAATCTTAACAATCTGTCAACCATTGGATACATGGAATTTGTACCTAGTTTAAAAAAGTCTTTTTTATCATATCAGCAAGAGATGACAGTGTACTTAGCTATGGAATGTTGCACATATCAAGTTGAAAATGTGGAAGTTGACACTATAATAGGGCCCTTTTTGATTAGTAAAATCAGCAAGCTATTATTTTTCTACCAAGGTGCATATCTTTGATATATCAAAGGAATCACGTCTTGGATCCAAAGAGGCACAAAGAGATAAGCTCCATCGCTTGAGAACTGAACCCATCTTCCAACTCAATTAGTTGTCAATCAATTACCACATTAAACACATCTAAGTGACAAGTCAATGGCGCCTTGAAAGAGACATGGTGACCGAAAAGCAATAATCTTCTGTGAGTGCTTGAATAAAGTGGACTAGTTTTGGCTTAGTGCCTACTGATACCATAGGATAAATCTTGTGTCAAGAGAGTTTGCTTCATCTCTTCTCTTCTTTATGTTTTCACATTTCATACTTACAATCTTTACTTGCTTCTACTTTCATAAAGTAGTATTTTGATAGGATTGACTATAGGTTGTAACACTCTTTTGGATGAAAGTTTCACACTAGATCAACCTTATAATGCACATCTAGGTAGCATGATCTACTTTATGTTTTAAGCAAGTAGTGGTAGCCATAAGTCTTAAGGTTTTAAATTTGTCTAATTCACCCCTCCTTTTCTAAGGCTAAGAACGCCGATTCCTTTTGAGGCTTATATTGTTTTGTTCAGTTTCCAGTAGATAACTGTGTCAATAGAAAGCATTTTACAAAGCATTTCTGAAATCTAAAATGGGATTCGGCTAGTCGCTGCCACATTATACCATGCTACCTAACTTAGACAACACTACAAATTAAATTCAAATAGAAAATAAAGTGAGTAGTTTTAATATAGATTTTTTACGCTGGATCATACCAACGGTATGAGTTCATTTTTATTAAGAGTACAAAGGTAATTATTGTAAATTTAGTACGGTACTGGTCATAAATACCCGTTAGGGTTTTCCATTGGAGATTGATTCATTCTTTTCTTGTAAGCCGCCGCCGTTGGCGTTGTAACCTGACTCTCGATATAGTGAAGTTCTTGCTAGCTGGCGCCCGTGGTTTTTCCCTCTCGTGTTGAGGGGGTTTTCCACGTTAAATCTCGTGTCTCTTGCAGTTTGATTCCTTTACTTGTCGTCGTTTATTCGCCATCGTTTATAACAAGTGGTATCAGAGCTGGTTTCAGATTTGTTTTCTTCGATGTCGTCGACGATGAAGTTTGATCTACCGCTGTTGGATTACAAGACGAGGCTCTCGCTGTGGCAAGTCAAGATGCGGGCTATTCTGGCGAACACTGATGATCTTGATGTGGCGCTGGATAAGTTCGGTGGCAAGTCGTCCAAAGATTGGACCGATGAGGAGAGGTGCAAGGATCGTAAGGCTCTGTCTTTAATTCAACTTCATTTGTCTAATGATATTCTGCAAGAATGTCTGCAGGAAGAGACTGCTGCAGCACTCTGGTTGAAACTGGAATCGATCTGTATGTCCAAGGATCTAACTAGTAAGATGCATATGAAGATGAAGTTGTTCACACTCAAGATGGTGGAGGGTGGTTCGGTGTTGAGCCACATATCTACTTTCAAGGAGATCGTTGCCGACCTAGTGTCGATGGAGGTGAAGTATGAGGATGAGGATTTAGGCCTCTTACTGTTATGCTCTCTGCCCAGTTCGTTTGCATCTTTTCGTGACACCATACTTTTGAGCCGTGATGAACTAACCGTCTCGGATGTTTATGAGGCACTCCAATACAGGGAGAAGATGAAAGGCATGGTGCACTCTGATGGGTCGTCCTCCAAGGGCGATGCTTTGCATGTAAGAGGCAGAACCGAGCAGAGATCTTCTAATGAAAGCAATGATCGTTTCAAGAGCCAAGAAAGCAGAGGTCGTTCTAAGTCTAGACCGCCCAAGAAGTTCTGTAAGTATTGAAAGAAAAAGACTCATTTTATTGAGGAATGTTGGAAGCTTAAGAACAAGGAGAACAGAAAAAAAATAATTCAGATGGTAAGGCCTCTGTTGTTTCTGGTGCTTGGAATACTTCTGATTCAGGAGATTGTCTGGTTGTCCTTGTCGGTTGTGTTTCTAGTCATGATGAATGGATACTTGATTCAACATGTTCATTTCATATCTGCACTAACAGAGATTGGTTCAGTTCTTATAAGCCTGTGCAGAATGGTGATGTAGTGCGTATGGGAGATGATAACCCATGTGAGATTGTGGGTATAGGCTCCGTTCAGATCAAGGCGCATGATGGCATGACACGCACGCTACAAAATGTGAGGCACATACCGAGGATGATTAGAAATCTCGTCTTACTCAGCACACTTGATGCAAAAGGGTTCAAATACTCCGGTTCAGGTGGAGTTTTAAAGGTATCAAAAGGTTCCCTTGTCTTCTTGGTAGGTGATATGAATTCTTCAAAGTTATATGTCCTTAGAGGAACTACTTTACATGGTTCCACTTCCACTGCTGCTGTTACTAATGCTGAACCTAGTAAGGCTAACCTTTGGCATATGCGTCTTGGACATATGAGTGAACTTGGTATGGCAGAATTGGTGAAGAGAAACCTACTGGATTGCAGTACTTTGAGTGGCAAGAAGTTTTGTGAGCATTGTATTTTCGGGAAGCACAAAAGGGTAAAGCTAACTACCGCTGTTCATACCACCAAAGGTACTCTTGATTATGTACATGCTGACTTATGGGGTCCCTCTCGTAAGCCTTCTTATGGTGGTGCTCGTTACATGCTTACTATTATTGGTGACTACTCTAGAAAAGTATGGCCTTACTTTCTGAAAAATAAAGATGATACTTTTGCTGCTTTTAAAGATTGGAAAGTGATGATAGAAAGGCAAACTGATAGGAAGGTGAAGGTGCTTCGTACTGATAATGGTGGAGAATTTTGTTCTACTGCGTTTAATGACTATTGCAGGCAGGAAGGCATTGTCAGGCACCACACCATACCGTATACTCCGCAGCAAAACGGTGTGGCTGAGCGCATGAACAGGACCATCATCTCGAAGGCCCGTTGCATGTTGTCCAACGCGTGGATGAGCAAGCGTTTTTTGGCTGAAGCAGCTAACACCGCATGCCACTTGATAAACAGGTCGCCGTTTATTCCACTTAATAAGAAAACACCTATTGAGGTATGGTCTGGCACACCCGCTGATTATTCACAGTTAAAAGTTTTTTGCTGCACTACTTATGCTCATGTTGATAATGGAGAATTGGAGCCTAGAGCTATTAAATGTCTTTTTCTTGGTTATGGTTCGGGAGTTAAAGGATATAAGTTGTGGAATCCTGAAACTAAAAAGATTTTCATAAGCAGGAGTGTTGTTTTCAATGAATCTGTGATGTTTAATGATAGTTTGTTCTCAGATCATGTTCCAAATAATTTTGATAAAGGGCTGCAGCATATGAGCGTGCAGGTGGAGCATGTGGATGATGAAAAAGGTGTGCAGGTGCAGCAACATGTGCATGATGACACAGATGAGCAGGTGGAGCCGCCTGTAGATGACCAGGAAAATGAAGCTGTTGATGATGAGGCTCATGATGATGTTCAGCACTGACCCCCTGTTTTGCACCTGGATGAAGATTTGTTTATTGCTACTCGCAAGTCTAAAAGGGTTTGTGGACGGCCACGTCGTCTTATTGAGGAGTGCAATATGATATATTATGCTTTGAGTTGTGCTGAACAGGTTGATAGCAGTTATGAGCCAGCCACATATTCCGAAGCTATCTCTTGTGGTGATCGTGAGAAGTAGATTGCAGCTATGCAGGATGAGATGCAATCTCTTGAGAAGAACTGCACATGGGAGGTTGTTCCTTTGCCTAAGGGAAAGAAGCATGTTCGCTGTAAATGGATCTTCAAGAGAAAGGAGGGTTTATCTCCTAGCGAACCTCCAAAGTTTAAAGGAAGGTTAGTGGCTAAAGGTTACAGTCAAATTCCTGGTGTTGATTATAATGATGTGTTCTCTCCAGTTGTAAAGCATAGCTCAATTCGTACATTCTTGAGTATTGTTGCTGAACATGATCTTGAGCTTGAGCAGTTAGATGTGAAGACTGCATTTTTACATGGAGAGCTTGAGGAGGAGATTTACATGGACCAGCCTGAGGGGTTCATAGTGCCTGGCAAGGAGAATTATGTTTGCAAGTTCAAGAAATCCTTGTATGGTTTGAAACAGTCTCCCCGTCAGTGGTATAAAAGGTTTGATTCATTTATGTTGTCACATGGCTTTAAGAGATCAAAATATGATAGCTGTGTTTACATCAAGTATGTTAATGGATCACCTATATACTTGTTATATGTTGATGATATGCTGATTGCTGCCAAGAGTAGGAAAGAGATCACTACATTGAAGAAATTGTTGAGTAGTGAGTTTGACATGAAGGATCTTGGTGCTGCTAAGAAGATTCTAGGTATGGAAATCACTAGAGACAAGAAAAGCTGGTTTATTATTTCTTAGTCAGCATAGTTATATTGAGAAGGTTCTTCAGCGTTTCAATATGCATGATGCAAAGCCTGTTAGTACTCCTATTGCACCGCATTTTAGATTATCAGCTGAGCAGTGTGCTAGTACAGTTGAGGATGTTGAGTATATGTCAAAGGTTCCGTATTCTAGTGCTGTTGGTTCTTCGATGTATGCTATGGTTTGCTCTCGCCCGGATTTGTCTTATGCTATGAGTTTGGTTAGCAGATGCATGTCTATTCCTGGTAAAGAACACTAGAGGGCAGTTCAGTGGATTTTCAGGTATCTTCGAGGCACAGCAGATCATTGCTTGAAGTTTGGCAGGACAGATAAGGGACTTATTGGCTATGTGGATTCAGATTATGCCGGTGATTTGGACAAGCGAAGGTCACTCACAGGTTATGTGTTTACTATTGGCAGTTGTGTTGTGAGCTGGAAGGTGTAACACCCTAAAATTCCATCACCAAAAAATGTAAGCAACATGGTGTTTAGATTTTATTTTCTAAGGATTAATTAAATTATCAAATAAATTTGGCCTTAAAAATATTTAAATATCATTTTAATAATTTAGAAGCAATAAGTGCTTGTGCATCATGATTTGAATGCATGAGTTTTGGATGTGGTGTGGTTTTAAAAGTCTTAAAATACTTATGAAAATTCATAAAAATAATTGTGAAATAGTTTGTGAGAATTTGTGTAAAGGTTTGAATTTAAAATATGTTTGAAAAGTTGTTAAAAATGGTTTGTGAAAAGCCTTTAAAATAGTTGGAGAAATTTGTGTTAAAATTTGAATTTGAAAAGATGTAAAAGATTTGAATTTAAAAGGGTTTGAAATTGGTTTGAAATGGATTTGAAAAAGAAAAAGAAAAACAAAACAAAACCTATCTACCTAAACCACCGCCGGCCCAAGTCATCCCCTTCCTCCTTTTCCTTTTTTCCCCGAGGCCCAGTTTGGTTCGCCTGGCCCGTCTCCCTTTTTCCCTCCCCCGCGGCCCAACTCCCTCTCCCTCTCTCACAGCAACTGACGGACGGGGCCCACCCGTCAGCCCCGTCCCCAACCTCCAGCCCCTTCTCCCTGGCCGCGCCGCCCGTCCCCGGCGCCGCCCCTCCTCCCGCGTCTTCCGCGCCCTTGCTTCTTTAAAACCTCGAATCAATCTGCATTGAAGCCCGGCTTCACTCCCCCTCCTTTACTCTCTCCCGTTTCACCTCAATCAAGCGCCCCTCTTGATTGCCTTGAAGCAACCGGCCGCCGCCATGGCATTAATGGACATTGTAGCCATGGCCGTCGCCCCCTCTCGCCTTCCTCGCACTATAAAACCGACCCCAGAGCCCCTGCGACTGTCCCTTTTCACTCTCCCGCGCTCCCACATCCTTCTCCGCTTGATCCCGGGTCGCCGCCGCCGCCATTAATGGCCGTCGCCGGAGTGCGCCCCCACCGCCTCCACGCTGCCTCCCCTTCACCTCTACCGTCCTATAAAAGGCGGAGCAAGGTCTCCTCTCCACCCCGCGCCCCTCCCCTTCTCTCCTCCCTCTCCACAGTGCCGCCGCCGCGGAGCACCGCCGCCACCGCCGCCCCTCGCCGCCGATCTCTTTCTCCGCCGCTCCTCTCACCGTTCCGAGCCCCCAGGTAAAGTCCTTGTGTCCTCCTCTTTATTTTGGTGATCTTGCCATGCAATTTGGTGGCCGGGAGGCCGTCCTTTGCTCCTCCGGCGAGCCTCGCCGCGCGCGCGCCGCCGGGCGCCGCCGCGGGCCGGCCGCTCCCCCCGCCGGCCTCGCCTACACGCGATCGGGGCCGTCCGATCGGCGCGGACGGCCCGCATTAAAAGAAGGGGCGTACCCCTTCGGCGGTCCACCGTGGACCGGGTGGGACCGGGTCCACAAGCGCGGTCCACCGCTGGCGTCAGCAGCCGCGTCACCGCTTGCGTCAGCTTCGCGTCAGCGTTGCATCAGCCAGCCAATCGCAGCTCGCCCGCCGGCCGCCCTGGCAAGTTTGCAAATAAGCCCCCCCATTTCTGGAAATTACAAATATACCCTTCCACCTATATAAAAGCCTTTCAACTAAGTCCTTTCTTTTATGCTTAGGCCCCTGCAGTCCTTGATTTCTCTATTCTAAAGCCCATCCTTGATCTTTTACATGTTAGACCTCCTAGTTTCACATATAATTATGTTTAGGTCCCTGAAATCTTGCAGAAAACTCCATAAACTTCCAGATATTCACAAATTAGTCCCTGAATCTTGTTTTAGCCATATCTTTTCCGTCCTAGCTCCGTTTTAAGCGTTCTTGGTGTCCGTGCGACCGTCTTTTCAAGCCCGTCAGCTTTAGAACCTTGTTTTGGTCGCATCTTTTGCGTTGTAGCTCCGATTCCACCGTTTCAAGTTGCGTTAGGATCATATCAACTAAAACTACGTGATAGGACCAATGTTGTACATGTTCTTTGTTTTATATTTTATTTACATATTAAGTATGATTAAATCCTATTACACATGCTTTTCTAATTAAAATCTAATTAGAAGTTTAACACGTGTTTTCATAAGAAAGTTAATATGATTAATATTAAATGAACATTTCTTTTAATTAAAAGTTAATTAGATGTATACCTCTGTTTTATAATCAAACTTAATTTGATTAATGATTATGCAATTTGCTTTCTACCAAAATGTAACATAGGCTATATCCCGAGTTTTCTTAATTAAATGTTAATTTGATTAAAATGAATATAAATGTGTTTTCAAATTATAATTTGATTAGAATAACTCAAAATATAAAGATAAACGCCTAGATGCTTTTACATGCTTCTTTTAAAATTAAATGTTTAATTTGCATAAATCATACTTGAATATTTATAAGTAAAACTGGAATAGGCTTACATCGTCTTTTAAATATAAATATAACTTGCTTAATTATAAATAGGGTATTTCTCTGAAATAACCTATACACATGATTTTACTTAATTAAAAGATATCAAACGCATAGCTAGCTCTTGTTTGTGATCATCCAAATCTCCCGATAGTTCCGAGTGTTCCTTGTGTTCGCTTTACTAGACCCAAACCCTGTTTCCCTTTAAGCTTTTCATGCTTGGAGTATTGTTTTGTTTATTGTATGTATTCTTGTGTGCTCGTAGACATCGTGCTAGTTTCAAGCGAGCAACTAGTTGAAGTAGATCAAGAGCAAGTGTTTGAAGAAGAAGAACCTTAGTGTTCAAGCAAGGAAGGCAAGTGGTCTTCTCCCCGTGCATGATTCTATTTTATCCTATGTAATTGCATGACAACTAAGTTTATATTTATTGATATTGCATTAAATTGATGGGAACACCCTTTTTAAGGACTTACCTAGACTTTTACCCACAATCCTTGTATCAACCCTGTTTAATAAATGTTTTTGGGTAGAATATGTAGTTGCTCAACTTGGGTTGGATAAAAATGGTTTTCCAAGATAAATGCTTATATGTTTTATGTCGATGATGCTTTTGGTAATACAAGATCATATGACTTAATCGGAACATGGAGAACCACCCAAGAAAACATGCGCAACCACAGTGTTACACGGCTCTGACCTTAGCCAATTAATTAGGTGTGCGATTGATCTGATGGCCCTTTTCCTAAAGGAGCAGAGGGGGATCTGGGTTGCAGGGGTATAGCCCGGTCCTTTTGGGGTAGCAGCCTTTGCTAAAGTGCTGACCACTAGGGAGGGTTATGGTCCGCCCTGATCTGTAACTATGCGGGTCGTTAGTCTTTTGTATACCTTTGTAAAGGCTTCGTAGCGTCCCTATGCAATCACACCTCGGAAGTGTGGTATGATGCCTGATCAGCATCGCATGGTTGGGTTCAAAGTTCTTCGGAACTTTTGCGCGAGCTGTGGGTAAAGTGTGCAAACCTCTGCAGAGTGTAAAACTGATCGATCAGCCGTGCTCACGGTCATGAGCGGCTTGGACCCTCACATGATTAATAAACTTGAAGATGAGAATAAATCGTGGTTTTGTGAAGCTCAATGAGCTTTGGGTTGTTTTGCTTAAAAGTTTCTTAAGTGGGTTGGTATATACTTACATCTAGTAAGTAGGCGTTCTTTAATTAAAAGTTTGACCAACATTAAAATGCTAACCGCTGCAAAACCATAGCCTATCCTTGATATCCTTGCATCTTCCCCCACTTGTTGAGTACCAACCATAAGTGTACTCAGCCTTGCTTACCGCTATTCAGAAGAGAACAATGGTGAAGAGTCCTACAATGACTTGAGGAGTTCTGAGGCTTGCGTCTCCCCCAGTCAAGTGCCTGTGGAAGCGGAAGACGAAGACTCGACGTGTAGTTATCGTTTTCTGATGTTAAAGACCTTTGTGTCTTCCTAATGAGTGTAGTAAGTTGTTAAACCCCTTGTTACGTTTTTACTGTCTATGATATTACACTCATTTCGTCTATCATATGTGTGGAACTAGATCCTGGCACACATATGAGATGCATCTGGTTTCCCTCCGGAAATCGGGTGTGACAGAAGGCTGTCTTGCAGCCTGTTTTTGCTTTGTCTACTACTGAGGCCGAGTACATGGCTATTGCTGAAGCATGCAGAGAGTTGTGTTGGCTGAAAGGATTGTTTACTGAGCTTTGTGGTGTTGATTCTTGCATTAACCTGATTTCGGATAGTCAGAGTGCTATATATCTTACCAAAGACCAGATGTTCCATGAGAGGACAAAGCACATTAAGATCAAGTATCATTATGTGCGTGATGAGGTTGAAAAGGGTAAGTTAAAGGTATGCAAGATACACACTCTTGATAATCCCTCTGATATGTTGACAAAGCCAGTTCCTGTCTCTAAGTTTGAGCTTTGCTCAAGCTTAGTTGGCTTAACTGTGTAGCCCAAGAGGCTATTTGGCGCCAGAGGTATTTTGTTTCTTTGATGTGTTCAGGATGAAGGTTCTTTTTGTTTATGCTGCAAGAAGGAATTTGTCTCAAGGTGGAGTTTGTTGAGTTATGATCCAAATTCTGTCTCCCAAGAGAAAGGCCGACTTCTGACGGAGCGAAGCGGAGGCCCGTCGCGGTTGGGGGTGCGGGGGGGGGGGGGGGGGTGGCCCCGCGGTACGGTACGGGTCATAAATACCCGTTAGGGTTTTCCATTGGAGATTGATTCATTCTTTTCTTGTAAGCCGCCGCCCGTTGGCATTGTAACCTGACTCCTGATATAGTGAAGTTCTTGCTGGCTGGCGCCCGTGGTTTTTCCCTCTCGTGTTGACGGGGTTTTCCACGTTAAATCTCGTGTCTCCTGCGGTTTGATTCCTTTACTTGTCGTCGTTTATTCGCCATCGTTTATAACATCAAGGTAGAAGAAAGGTCCGACAGGCGGGCCCGAGCGCCGATGCATTGAAACCAGGCCAGCTTGGCTGCCACCTAAGCAAAACCAGGTAGGGAAAACCAGCTAGGGTGCTATTTACACAGTTTTGCAAACATGAGGGGGTTAGAAATCTGATTTCAAAGTTCAGGGGTTATGTGTCGCACCCATGGTACTTTGGGGGGTCATCTAGACTTTTTCCCAACCGTATCCCCATTGTACTGTCGTGATCACCATCGTTGTTTTTGATCTCGCGATCGTCTCTACTCCAAATCAACCACTTTGAGACTATCCACAGCGGGGGACGGGATGTTCCCCGCCATCCGTTTCCCGTCGAGGGATGCCGTAAAACGGCCTGCAGCGGGTCACTGGGCATCGAACGGGAAAAAGCCGGAGCCGTCTCGTTCCTCCAATACTAGCGTGCTCCGCCAAAAGAAAATCGACCGAAAGGACCACCCCAGTTCCCCTCCCGCGAGTCCCCCAACCACCAGCTCCCACCCTCCCCGCCGTCCTCCCGCGGGGCGTTCGTCCGCCGCCGCCCCCGTCGAGGCCGTCCGGCGCGGCCTCCGCCGCTCTCGAGCCAACCGGTGTGGCCCGCCCTTGCGCTCCTCTTCGGCTACGGTGGACGCGGCGGCGGCGGACCCCGGACGGGGCGGATCCGGGCGCGTGCACCGCCGCGGCCCACGAGCCTCCCCCGGCGGCGATGGTGCGGGCCGATCCGTCCGGGCGAGAGAGAAGTGTGGCATCCTGGAGCAGCCGGCTTCTCCGTCCGCGGTGAAGGGCATCTACGGTGGCGTAGAGAAGGAGGAGCCCCGATCCGGCGGCCGGAGTAGCAGGAAGGTTGGACGAGAGGGTTGTCCTCTCGGCAAGCGGCGACGGCAACATTCACCGGAGACCTCATCCGAGGAGAGCTCCACCGCGCGCTCAAGGTACATCCACTCTTACCCCCGCGATGTGAACATTAACATGGGAACCTCGTAAAGTCCGAAACTAGGATCCAACGAATGAGTTTGTTATTCCGTGATTGAAAGCCCCGGTGAATACTTTGATGGTTGTATAATTGTATTTATTGATGTGGATTTCTCAAAAATCGAAATAGTAATTAGATCGGTTATTTATCCGTAAAGGGATTCCAATACTCAATTCCTTTACCCAATTCCGCAAAGTGCATATCTTCCCGAAGCCACCGGCTAGACCCTACTTGAAATTAAAACTAAGGCTCTATAGATCCTTTGGTTTTGCACAACCCGGAAAAAGAAACATGGCTAATTGGTCATTACCATATTACCATCTAATGATTACTTCTCTAACACCACTCACAGAGACCATACATAAGAACTGCGAAGCAAAAGAGACAAACAAGCCGTTAGTTTGGTAGAAAGGACTTAATCATGCAATGAGAGCAAAGACAAATAAAACTTCAATGCAACTTGCAACTTGCAAGTGACACCGAAAAACAATATAGCAATCGGGAATGTGATTCCGAAATGCACCGTCCTAGAGTAAATGCAGCCACATGTCAATGCCTCACTAGGATAATTAGAATGGCATGCAAGCATATCGGTGCTAACTTACGGGTATAGGCGAGTTCATGTTCCAAGCACAACGAGAAAATATTCTATGTGCACCAAGAGAAAGCGTCATTATTTATGTCAAATCTGTATGTTTTTTCATACTATTCACAGAACATTCTTTGCATTTGCCTTGGTCTAAAGAGCTTCAATAGATAGGAGGCCACAAATTAAAGACAAGCATATCTATTGCTGGCTATCGTATGCAGACTGGGAACTCTATCTGTATTTGGGAACTTTGAAGCGTTACCCCAATCCCTAATGTAACTGTTGTGCATGGGTTGGTCTTTAAGCTTATGGTGTGCAGCAACAAATGCATCCCTGCCTTCACTTCTTCTATACGGTTCGACAATCTCACCAACCCTCGAGAAATCAGTATTAGCAGCCCCGTGTTGTTCATCCTCAACTGTCATGTTATGCAAAATAATACAAGTCATCATTATATCATTTAGTTGCTCACGGTCCCAACCATATGCGGGTCCTCTGATCACCGCAAACCTACTTTGCAAGACACCAAATGCACGCTCAATGTCCTTACGTGCACTTTCTTGGACAGCTTTAAAGTGCTGACTCTTCTGTTCCATTGGGTGATTTATAGTTTTAACAAATGCTGCCCAATTAGGGTAAATCCCATCAGCTAGGTAGTATCCCATGTTATAGGTCCTTCCATTCACTTCATATTGCACGGGGGGTGAACGGCCTCTAAGGAAATCTGAGAATATATGGGATCTATGAAGCACATTAATGTCGTTGTTACTTCCAGGCATGCCGAAGTAAGCATGCCAAATCCATAGATCGTGCGATGCAACCGCCTCTAAGATCAAAGAGGGAGACTTATAGTGGCCCTTGAACTGACCCTTCCATGATGTGGGACAGTTCTTCCACGCCCAGTGCATGCAATCAATACTTCCTAGTAACCCGGGCCAACCACGAGCCTCACTCTCTTGAAGAAGCCTTGCTAAATCGACAGCATTGGGATGTCGTAGGTACCACGACCCGAAGACATCAATGACAGCCCGACAAAAATGATGTAAAGATTGTCGAGCAGTTGACTCAGCAATACACACATACTCATCAACGGCATCAGCCGGGACACCGTAAGCAAGAATGCGTATAGCCGCGACGCACTTCTGAAGAGCCGACAATCCTTCCTTTCCAGTGGCATCACACTTCTTTTTGAAGTAGTTATCATAGTTTTTTACTGCCTCTTTGATGCGCTTGAATAAAGGACGACGCACCCTGAACCTGAAATAACAATGCAACTATGAGGTAATGTAGACAATTATTTATCGCCATTGCAAACATACTCAACTTTACCTTCTACGAAACTGCTTATCACTGTAAGTAGGGTTTGGACCAAAGTAGTCGTCTTTGATCTTCTTGTGACCGGCAGCATGGTCCCTCGGGCGAATTCGCTTTGGTGGCGCATCAGATCGATGACGCCCCCCTTGAGAGGTCTCTGCTTCCACCATGTGGTTGTACGTTGCAAATTGTGCCTCACGGGCAGCAATCAAGAATTTTGTGGAATCATCATCGTCCACCATCTCCAAGTATGTGCGCATCAAGCTTCGATAGCCGTCCATGGCCTCACCACACTATTTGTACAAAGCAAGCAACAGCCCTGCTCCCAATACCTTCTTTGCTGTCTGTTCCTTGGCGACGATGCAGAACACGGGTGCAGAACACGGATGTCGTGGAGAGCACCGACGGCAGGAAAGATCCCCAGCGCCGCACGTCCCCGGCGGGGGCAACCTGCTCCCCAGCGCCAAGCACGTCGACGAGCACGTCCCCAGCGCCGACCCAGCCACGGTCGCCGGCGGGTGGCCGGCCGCGAGCGCCCACGGCGGCACGGCCCGCGGCGAGCGGCGACGGCGGGACCCGCGGCGTCCAAGGACGGCGCCGTCCGCGGCAAGATGCCCCCGGCGCGAGCACGTCACCACCAGCGCGCAGATCCACAGCCGCGAGCAAGTCCTAGCGCCGTGCGCGGCGCCGTCCGCGGCGAGCAGGGGATTCCCCTGCGGTGAGGAAGATGGGGGGAAGGGAAGCCAGGAAGGAGAGGAGAATATAGTAAAATATTTGGGTAGTTGGTATAGTGTAAAGTTTGAAGGAAGATGAATGTGGAAGGAAGGTTTTGAAGGAATGGAATCTTGCTTTCCAGGATGGAATATTCTGTTTTGGAGGAGAAAATGAAGGATGACGAGGGTGGGTAGTCTGAGTAGCCCCATATTGGCGGGCCTCATCAAATTCCGATCCGGCGAGTACCTGAAAGCAGAAACCGAGAGAGTAATGACAAGAAAGGCACAAGACCAGCTGAAGTAGATGAGCAAAATAAACACAGTGCAGACGTGCAGTTGATGCGTACTGTACGAGGTACGATGCTCGCTAGCTTTAAATCACAGGGGGTAGGTGCGCTATGCGGTGCTCTATAGTCTATATATGTAGCTAGGCACGTCGAGCTACCTGGCAAACACAGAGAATCCATGGGGGCCATGTCTACTCCACTCATGCGGTTGCTGCTGGCTCTGCTGCTCTTCCTGCTTCCCCCTTTCCTCCGGGAGCACATTTCGGTTAGCCACCTACCCAAGGATGCCGGCGTCGGCAGCGAGCTCCACCCGGTCGTTCTGGTGCCTGGGCTGGCCTGCAGCGACCTGGAGGCGCGCCTCACAGAGGCGTACAAGCCGTCGGCGGCGCCACGCTGCGGCGCATTGAAGGGGAAAGGTTGGTTCAGCCTCTGGAAGAATGTTTCGGACCTGGTGGCCAACGACTACGTCGACTGCTTCCTGGAGCAGATGCGCCTCGTCTACGACCCTGACATCAACGACTACCGAAACCTGCCCGGTGTCGAGACGCGCGTCCCACACTTCGGCTCAGCCAGAGGGTTCCACTGTAAGGACCCTCTATACCCGTACGTAATCTCTGCGAAATCCTTCACTCATGCATAGAGATGTATCAGTTGGTGTACGTATGAAACGTCTGAACGCAATCGACCCACTGCTCACAAATGGCAGAGCTACAGCGAAATATATAGAAGGGGATGCACACTTTGTTACTTGCTCTCACAAGTACAGTGAATATAGTGAATATGAAACAGTAGTTATTTGAAAAATGTTAGTACAACATATTTTTCCCTTGATGTCAAAACATATATTTTTTTATTTTTGTTCCAACAAGTAATGTTTCTTGTTACAACAAGTAGTGTTTGTATCGCACAAGAAATTTACTCCACGAACAAAAGGGGTGAACAAATGAAGAAATGGTTTCATCAACGGGTGAAGACTTGCACTAGAAAATCTTCTTTTTACGTAAAAATGGGGCAGGGCGGATGCCTGTCAGTTCTAAAAAAAAATTCATGACGCACACTGCGCTACTGACTTTTTTGCAACCCTGCAGGAAACAGTGCGTCGATTATGTAAGAGAAAGCCTCGAAAGAGTCGGATACCGCGACGGAGACACCCTGTTTGGAGGTCCTTACGACTGGCGCTACGCTCCTCCAGTGCCTGGGCAGCAATCTCAGGTCTACTCGCGCTACTTCGAACAGTTCAAGTTGCTCGTCGAGGCCGCAAGCAAGAAACACCACAAGAAGGTCATCATCTTTGGGCATAGCTACGGAGGAATGGTTGTCCTCAACTTCGTCAGTAACACTCCGCTGGCGTGGAGGAACGAGTACATCAAGCACCTTATCCTGGTGGCGCCTGTACTCTCTGTTGGCATCGTATGGCCGGTACACATGGCTGCCTCTGGGATAAATACCATGAGCTACATCAGAGGAACTACCGAGTTGTCTGTGAGAACTATGTTCAGGAGTTTCGAAACTGGCATCACGGATCTGCCGTCTCCAAAAGTATTCGGGCACAAACCACTTGTGATCACCAAGCAAAGAAACTACTCTGCATATGACATGGAGGATTTCCTTGCCACCATCGGTTTCAGCGACGGCATAGAGCCTTTCAGAAGGCGGATGGTCCTGAAGATGAACTACTTCGAGGCACCCATGGTGCCCGTGACATGCATCAATGGAGTGGGCATTAAGACGCGAAATCAGCTCGTGTACTGGAAGGGTGACTACGACAGGTCCCCAGAAATAGTGTATGGAGATGGAGACGGGAATGTCAATTTGATTAGTATGTTGGCATTTGACAAAGAGATGCGCCAGCAACCAGGACAAAAGGAGCAATTCAAGTCTATCAAGATTCATGGGGCAGAACACAGTGGGCTTCTTACGGAGGAATGGGCGGTGGAGAGAGTCATTCAAGAAATTTTGGAAGCAAATATGATTTCCTCATAGGCTGACCTGAGTGCTACTATGTGCTTTAAATATGATATCTTGAATTTGTATGCGTATGAATTCCATTGTTGGCCTGTACACTCAGTCATTCTATTAATAATAAATAAGAATTGAACGGGTAGGGTAAGTGTTCTCGGAACATTGAGAAGGTTTTTGTCTCCTAGAAAAAACTTGCACGTTTAGCAGACATCACCAAGACCTTCCCCGCCTACCATGTATGCTTGCTAGACAATCGGAAAGAAATGTAAAAAATATGAAAATTTCCCAAAACTCTTATAACGTATGAGGCTGTTGACGCGAAATGTGCACCTAGCGCCAAGCACACAGCAAGCCGAACAAGCTGGCTTCACACGTGCAGAGATCACAAGACGTGCCAGTCAATTTTTCCTGAAAATTAACAAAAGATAAAGTAGTTAAATTCCAAAGCTTAGAACTTGCCGGGTGGTAACCAGACAGTTCCATATTTGCGTCTACAAAGCCAGATGAGATGACATATAGCTATAGAAAGCTATCTGCCAGCAAACTGAAACCATTCGGGAGCTTAAAGAAGGAAAAAGTAACATAGCCGAATGGATGACATAAGCATGACGATGATCGGTCTTTGTCTGGACAAAGAGGCATGTGCGCAAGACCGCGACCAATCCTCGTGGTAATCAACATTAAATAAACAAATGAAGTAAAGCGCGAGCATAAATATGTAATAAACAAGCATGCATAGATTCCAAAGCACTAGTCTACCGCATGTCTAGATACTTTAAAACCCGTCAGGTACGACACCAAGCGAATCTATCCACCGCATGATACAACTTGCTTGGGATCGTGCCACTTTTCACAAATAGATCTATCCACCGCATGATACAATCTAAGTATGGAAAGCTAAAAGCATACATTATTTAAAACACAAATTACGCACGTGTTTTACTCATGAAGAACGTAACCGAACACGGCTGAACAGCCGATTCAGGATCCATGAAGAAGGAACGAACATTACCAAGTAAGATAAATCTATCAGATTGATTTGAAAATCTAATCCACCTGATGACTAGCTCCAAAGCAACCCAAAAACCTGCATCTACCGCGTGATACTCGGTTCTTTCAAGATTTATACAAACGTTGGCAAGCTTGAACCCGCAACACGTAACAACCTAGATTGATTCGGTTTCGGCTATCAAGGAGCACGTGATCCACGTATTAAAATAGCCAAAGGATCGAACTTGACTCGCATTAGGGTCACCAAAAGGTATAAAGCCGATCCAAACCCGTCTAGAT
Organism: Cenchrus americanus; assembly: GCA_947561735.1. NCBI lineage: Eukaryota > Viridiplantae > Streptophyta > Magnoliopsida > Poales > Poaceae > Cenchrus > Cenchrus americanus. The sequence goes on from OX387245.1 coordinate 184,308,787, forward strand.
TGGGCAAAAAGGTGTTACATGAATTTAGACATAAAGCAAAACTCAAAGCAACACGGGGTAACTTAATGAATCTATTGAATCTTGCCAAAATTCAATAGAGCAGATAACCAGCTTCAAGCTAGATCTTAGCCTACCGCATGACTCATGACCTAACAAGAAACCTTCTTGAACCAAGTTTGAATCTACCGCATGACACGAAGCATGGTAACAAGACCACTTGCATCAGATCTAAATCCACCGCATGATACTAGATATGATACAAGGTTGCCGGTACTCATGGAGGTCGACGGATCGATGAACCCTCTCGAAGAACTCGACGACACGACAAATGGACTCTAGGGTTTGGCGTAAGGCCGGTTTGTATTGAGAATGATTTCGTATCTCTGTTACATACATTCAGGGCTCATATTTATACCCTGTCAAATACAACCTCGAATGGATTTGATACCTAATTTATCTCTAAGCCTGATCGCCTATCCATCCATTCGTCCTCTCCGCTTGAGCCACGTCACCGCACAATCCCGCAAAATCAGCTCAACAGTTCTTTTGCCGAACGGAAGCAAATAGCCGACCGTGGATTTTTCTGCCGAACGCATCTGAAGAAACCTTCCTTCCACCGGACGGATTTCTCACCGAGTTGGACCCACAAGTCAGACTTGTCGGGGACAGCCCTAGGGGTCCCCTTAAATAAACTGGGGAATCCCCGCTTAAAATCCACGACAAACCAAAGCCAAGCGCACCTCACTTAAACACACAAGGCAGGGCCCACGCCACGGTGGCCCCGACGGCCCACCAGGACGGCCCACTCAAAGATCCCCTCGAACAGGCTCCGCCTCGCTCGAGGGCGCACGCCTCCCCTCGAACAGGCTCCGCCTCGCTCGAGGGGGTGCGCTCACCTCGAGCAGGCTCCGCCTCGCTCGAGGGCCTGCTCCGCCCTCGAGCGGGCTCCGCCTCACTCGAAGGCGCCCCGCACGCGCACGCCCGCTCGTTCCCCGTACGCGGGCATTAAATGTCCTGACGACGGTGGGGCGGCGCCATCATACGACTGGGGCTCGCGCCCCGGCGCCGTCGCACCAACTCCCCAGGAGGGAGCCCATCCCCGCCACTGTGGGGGACTGTGCAGCGTGGCCGGTGCTAGTCCCGTGACGCCGCACCGCCTGCTCCGGTACGGCTAACGCGCCGAGCCCTCGAAGGGGGCCGGCCGCACCCTCGGTCCGCTTTCTCGTGACCCCGCAGGTTAGGGTGGAGGCGTTAGGCCGGCGGGGCGCCATCCCCGCCACTGTAACGGCATGGCAGTCGCCCCCGCGCATACAAACCCACACCGGGCGCTGTGGCAACAGCTCCGGCGCTGTGCAGCATGCAGGAACAGGGCGCCGCCTTACCTGCCACTATGTCCCGTACGGACCGACATCAGCAACTCCCTCGAATCCGCCTGAAGACATCACGGCCGTCCGCTCTACTCCTACCCTCGAGGCCACCCCTGTGCGGGTACAAGATACGCCATGATGGCCGGATCGCGGCAAGGACTGCCCAGGCGGCCGCCTACTCTACAGAACGACACACCATGCCTCCCTGCGTAGCTAAATAGCGCGGCATGCATGTGATTCACTCTCTCCTTGGTCTATAAAAGGAGGACGAACCCCCCTGCCGCGGGGGGAGAGATGGAACACAACGGACAAGTGAGGACATAGCACATCACGCACTTGCTCTCCAATTCTCCCACAACATCTTCAGCCACTTCACCAGGGACTTGGGAGCCACGCTTCCTCTCCCGCCTTGCTTGTAGCCGCCCCACTACAGGCACCCCGGTGCTGAGCAATATAGTGCCTCGAGCACACCGCTGCTGGACGTACGGTCCCTCGGCCGGAACCAGGATAGAACTCGTGTCATCGGTTGCTTAGCATCGACCATTGAGGGATAGACCTCGGCGCTCATCACTGGTTAGTGTGAGGACCACTTTTCGCACCGACAAGACTCCTTACCAAATTTTGGTGTTAACACATGCCCCTTCAATTATGGGATAAAAGTGATTTTTATTCCGGAATTGACTCCAGCCACCAACGTTTTCAAATCGAATCTGTTTAACACCTGTTCTCTCTCTTCGCAATCCGCCGGAATCTTCGTCTAGATCCAAACCCTAGATCCCCTCGTTCTGAGCTCGAATCCCCAATGGCGGGTCAAAATCAAGTTGCTCAGGTAAATTCCTCCTCCATAAGCTTTATTCGGCACTTAGATTTTTAATTTTTTACCTGAGATTTATTTTCCGCTTTCCTTCAGGAGCTTCCCACCGAGCTTTTGATTCGTACCGAGGCCAATTCAAGATCCTACTACCTTGGTCCTGTGGGAGCTTCTGGTCCTCGAGAATTTATCGCAGCTGAATCCCGAAGGATCCCTTTCAAAGCGGCTTTGACCACACGTCCTCAGTGGCAGGATGCTTTCAAGAACTGTCCCTTGCCCCCTATCGCAGGCTGGAAAAATTGGTACCAGAGGATCCTTGCAGACAAGAGTGCCAGGACCCAGAATTGGGATACCCTTCGCATTGCTCAATGCCTGGAATTATCTTTGGCCGTGACCCCAAGAACGAAGACCTTTTGATAGCGGCTTGCCACTTCTGGTCAAATGGCGTCAATGCCTTCCTCTTTGGTCATGGCCCGATGTCCCCAACTCTGGCCGATGTGTACATGATTACCGGCCTTGACATTACAGGCTCAGTTCGTCCCTGGGATTTCAAAGGTTCCTCCAAACAAACAGGGGTGAAACCAGGGAGCGGATACAAGAATTATATCCTGAATCACATGAAGGACGGCCCCCTTGGTGAAGTTGAATACAGGGCGTTTCTGAACATGTGGCTATGCAGGTTCATCTTCTGTGGTAAAACCAATGAGCCTACCCTAAATCATATTGCAATGGCTTCACACCTAGCCAATGGCAATTGCTTCCCTCTTGGGAAATACCTCCTGGGCAGTGTGTACCACATGCTTCATCAAACTGTCACCCAGATGTACACCAGCCAAAGGATAGCATGTGTCAACGGTCCCTGGTGGTTTGTCCAAATGTGGCTGCAACTGCACATGCATCAGATTGTTGGTGTTGATTTGAACACCCGACTCTTCCCTTCATCCAATCATCATGAAGGGGAACCCCAAGCCACCAGAGGATGCCAGACTTATGGAGAAGCTGCTTCAACTGTCCTCATCAAGCAGAATGTCAGCCAGCTCTTCGAGCTCTTCTTTAAAGGTTTCCAAAACCCTCTCTGGCTCCCTTATTTGGACAATGACAATTTGACTCTCCCTTGTGAGTTCTCCTTTGAAACTGAACGCCAAGATGGAAGATTCCTGGAGATCCTCAATATCATTATCCGCCTATGCATTCTGTCGGCTGAATTCAGTGGAGGAAGGCTGAACCATAGTACTTATGAATATTATCAGCCCAACCTGATGGCTCGGCAACTCGGATGTGGCCAGATGCCCCAAGACTGTTTCTGCATGAATTCCTCAAGCCCAGAGAGGAAATCAAAGAACTTATTCAAACTAGCAGAGTTTTTCAATATGTATGCAGTCCTTCTGTTTACACCTGGCCTTTCATACCCACAACAGTAGCTCACCCCACCTTCAACTCCTGGTGGCAAGAATTCCATGATCACATCTTTAGTGAGCCTGTGCATTTGTTCTGTGTAGCACTGATGCCTGACTTTCAACCATCTTCAGAGGTATTATGATTAATCCTTAAATCATACAGTCCCTCCTCCAACCATGATCCTGATTTTATCTCTTTTGCCCACAGAACTCAATGCCTGCCCCTTTGGCCAGGGAGATCGCTTACAATGCAAGAGGGCCCAATCTCGCATTGGGATTCGGATCACCAACCCCGGCTCGCTTAATGGCTAGGTATGCCACAATAGATCCAACTCCTGCGTCCAAAGATTACCGCGACGACAGAGGCAAGGCTTGTCTCTGATTGCTCCTCCAAATGCCAAGAGGAGAAGAACCATCAAGAAAGTCCTTGTTGAGGTAAAATTTCTTCCTTTCTTGAGCACAGGATTACTCTTTTCTGATAAATCACATCTTATGCATTTTCAGACTAGAACTCAGCAATCCTCGGCTTCAGAACCTGCCAATGCCCCATCCATTGGTATGACCTTTACTGTCTTTTTCTTGAGGATGAACACTGGCATTCATTCCTAATTTGGCATTTGCGTAAAGAAACAATGGAGGATCAACTCGGTGGACGTCCCGTTGTCTCAACAAGCAAGTCCACCCGGGGTTGAGCCACCCGTCCAAGTGGAAATCTCATCTTCATTAGGGACTCAATCACCCCCTCGTTCGGACGAAGCACCAAACTCGCCGGAGATAAATTTCCCAATCCAACCCGCAGCCATCAAGTCCTCCAAGGGCTCAATCACCCACCGGTCAAGCGAAACATCAACCCCGGCAGAGGTGAACCCATCTCCTCCTCGGCCCGAAGCTCCCGAGTTGCCGTAAACCGCATCGGCGCCCTCTCACACGAAGCTTCCGGCTTTGCCCGGAACACCTCCTTCACCGGTGACCGCCCCCCGAACAAAATCTCGCTCCGGTTCGGAAATCGACATGAGGTACTTATTTGTACTTAACCCTCGCTACCTTTTACTTCCAACACTCCCGACTCGGCAATATTGCTTTCTTAGGACCAGGCCCCATCATCATCAAGTCCATCAATGGGGAACAATCCAGTTGCCGAGGCAAGGGAAGGAGTGCCTCAAACTTTGTCAGAGGAAGTGCTAGAAAAGCTCAAGGAGATTTTTGCCTGGCTGCAAAAGGATGCGCGAGATCAGTTCAAAGATCTTGATCACTTTGAAGAAATGCTTGAACCCATCAGCCAAGAACTCCCAGAGGACATCAATGCCTCGCTTGCATCAATCTCCGGTTTGGAAATCCATTATGTGCCCATAAGACAAGCTCTGAGAAAGGTGTCCTCCCGCCCAGCTGTTGAACAGAAGAGGGCCCAAGCTGAACAAGCCGTGAAGGGGGCACAATCTCAAACCGAAAGCCACAAAGATACATTGGCCAAACTGCAAGCTTCTCGTGAATTGAAGGTCGCCAGAAAAGCCGCCTCGGAGGCAGAACTGAGAAGCCTGTCAGCTGAAATAGAGGCCGATGACAAGAAAATAGCCGAGCTCCCTGGATTGATAGAGAAGACCCAAGAGGAAGCAATATCGGCTATAGCTAAGGTGAATCAATGTGATGCGTAACTTACCACCCCGTCCGCGCCCGTAAAGATTATCAAGAGCGGATGGAAAGTTTTCGCCAAGCAACATCGAATGTCCGTAGTGTAATTGCGAAATATTTGAACATCTAGATGCCTCAATCGATGTGTAACCGAATTGGTCGCTCTTGTAACATTTGTTCTTGCAATTTTATTTCTCTTTTCTTCTACGCATCCTTAGATGCAACGCTGAACGACCCTTTCGGTAAAGAAATGCCAATACCTGAATGGCACTTTGACTCCTCTCGGTACGAGCCGCCAACCGAATATGACTCAGCCTAGAACTCCAAACGACCCGTCGGCGGACTGGTCAAGGAAACCTTTGCACCTTCCGATTTTCTTGGGATATGCGCCACGATCCAGAGCCACGACCTGATGTCACGATCTGTCTTGCCAGGCCTATAAATGAAAACCGTAGGTGCCCCTAGATCTCCACCAAGCCTTTAGCTCTCAAATCTTTGCCAACCTCAAGTCTTCTTCTTCTTTTCCAAACAGCGCAAATCCCAGAAGCATGGTGCACAGCCTTAACCGATGCCGCACCTCTGATGAGGCGGAGGGAAGCCGCGCCAGCGCGCGCCGGAGGCAATGATCGTCAATTCCTCTTTTCTGGTTCATCTTTGACTCCCTTTTGTTTTGACGATCATCCTTTTTTTCAGGTTGATTCAATGGAATCCATCTCCCGCGCCGGCCGGTCAGCCCCTACCGAACGACTCCTCGGAGTCCGATGGTCACTCCCCCGTGCCCCTACTGGGAACTCGACGCTCTCCGCTTCAAGGCGGAACTGGAGGTGGCCCAGCGCGAGCTGGAGGAGGTCTCCAAAAAGGCTGGCATAGCCGAGTTGGAGTGGGAAGACCAGCGCAAGCAGCTGCTGGAAACCATCGACGGTACGGCCCTGACACCGCTCTTTGATCCAATCTGGCCTTTGATGCTAATCTCCCTTTTTCTTGCACTTTGCAGCCCGTGATGCCGAGCTCAACCAGCTAAAGATGCTGGTGGAGCAATTGGCCGACAAGGTGAATGCCCGCGGAGACACGCCGGCAGAGCGCCTTGCTGCGGTGGAGCACCGCGTGGACGAAGTGGCAACCCATGGCGTCCGCTTGGGCACCACCCTGGGCCTGGCTGCCATGGCGAAGCATACTGACGTCGACTACTCCACCAGGCCACGCGGCTTCCGGGGTGGAGCGCCAGAAGACATCGAGGAGATTGAGCTCATCTTGGAGCGCCTTGATGGCCACGGCGACACCATTGCCGAACTCACTCATCCCCAATCTGTGCTGAACAGGCTCTTTGACTAGATTGTATTAGGGATGCTTGATATCAGCAATAATAAAGAACTTTTGAATTCTGTGCCCGCACTGCGATGATTTTCTTCATGTTTGCATCCGTGAATCTTGTTTTTCCTTAAACGTATTCGGGAACTAGCTTGAGCCGAACACGCGAAAACAGATGCCCCTTGGCGCAAAATCCACAGAGATCCCTGAATCGGCAATCCGTAAGCACTGTTCAAGCGAAAACCCTTCGCATTCGGGAAGAAAACCCTGCTGTTTGGTATTCCAATAGTGCACGCCGGCCAGTCATCACTCCCCATGCACCCCCTCGGTCAATAAAATAGCCTGCTGAGATGCCCTGCAAATCCACTCGCACACTCATCCATCACTTCTCATTTCCTCCCCTGTCCTCAGAGGAAAAAACCCCAAGGCCATGGACAAAGGCAAGCAACCCCAGGAGAGCAGCGCTCCGAAGAAACGCACGATTCGAGAGTGAGTTTTCCCTTGATTTACTCCTTGTTTTCCCATATGATCTCGCGCTTTACCTCCTTTCTACCTTTCCTCTTCCAGCCTTGATTTGCTTCCTGAAGAAATCATTGGGACCGAAGACATGCCTGAATACATCTCCTCTGATTCCTCCCTCGAAGCACAGGGTGCCACGCCCGAACGAGGGACCAGCCATCGGTTGCGCCGCCGCGTTCGGCACCTGGAGCACGACCTCAGGGACATCACCGCTCGTTGCCAGGCCGAGCGCGAGCGTCGCATGTCTTTGGAGGCATTAGTGGGAGGTAAATGTTTCTGACTCCTTCTTGACTTCGCATCCACATCTGGATTCTTTGCCCCGAACAACCACTCCTCTGTTTCAGATGTCTCTGATAGGTATAATAACCTGAAAGCAGCTTGGGACAGCTTGGTGGAGGCAGCCAATCACGGTCATCCCCATGCATTTCAAGTTGCCGTCACGGTGGTCTTGGAGCAACTGAAAAGGGAACAACCGAAGAAGCAAAGAAAAGATTGAATCATACTTTCGCTTCTTTTCCTGGCCTTCTGCTTCCCGCCTCCTCGTAGTCCAGATCACCAGGGTTGCTAGATGTAGACCTGCAAGGAGCAGTTGTAATGTAGTTTTGTGCTAAGGGCAATGCATCTAGGCACTGGTCGTCCCTTCTGTTTGTGAATTTTTGTTCTAAAGGCGGCCTCGTTCTTGAGCGCCGGCTATTCCTGTGTCAGGTGCATGTAACCCCACTGCTGGTGATCACCGATCGATTTCAATACTAGGATAATATTTCTTCAAATATCTCCCATTTATTGCAGCGGAAAATTCTTCTCCTAGTAAAGTTTTCAATACGTATGCATTACCAGGGACGCATCTGACCACGCGAAAGGGTCCTTCCCAGTTAGGGGACCATTTGCCGAATTCGCTGTATTTGGTTCCAATCAGCAATAGTGCTTTCCAAACCAAATCCCCTTATGCAAATTGCCTGACTTTTACTCTCTTGTTATAATACTTGGCAACCCGCAGCTTGTTCTTCTCGATGTTTTCCAGGGCCCTGAGACGGATCATGTGTAAATCCTCTAGCTCATCCATCATTAGGCCAGTGTAATCTTTGGAGCTTAAATCTTTCTGTAACACGATTCTCCTGGAATCTGATTGCATCTCCCAAGGTAGAACCGCATGATGTCCATAAACCAATTCATAAGGAGACGTCTTTGTAGCTCCATGAGGGGCCATTCGGCAAGCCCATAATGCTTCACTGAGTACCGAATGCCACCTCCTCGGCTTCTGATCGATCTTCTTTTGTATAATCTTGATCATGATCTTATTAGAAGCCTCTGCCTAACCATTAGCTTTGGCGTAATAGGGAGAAGAATTAAACAATTTGATTCCCATGCTTTCGGCAAATTCCCTGAACTCCAAGGACACGAATTGGGCCCCTTGATCAGTTGTGATTGTCTGAGGGATTCCAAACCGATAGATGATGTGTTCCTTGACAAATTCAACCATGTTTTCTGACGTCACCTTCTTCAGTGGAATTGCCTCTACCCATTTAGTAAAATAATCGGTAGCCAAAAGCACAAACTTATGCCCCTTGCTAGATGGTGGATTAATCGGCCAATCAAGTCTATACCCCACCTCCCCGAATGGCCATGGCTTGATAATGGGATTTAATGCCGATGCGGGGACCCTTTGAATATTTCCAAACCTCTGGCAATCTTGACATCCCTTGTAATACTCAAAGCAATCCTCTAATATCGTCGGCCAAAAGCACCCAGCTTGCCTGACAACCCATTTCATGCGGTAGGCCGATTGGTGTGCTCCACATATCCCATCATGCACTTCACTCATCATCTTCTTGGCTTCTTCTGGACCCAGGCATCGTAACAACACCCCATCTAATGATTTGTAAAACAAATTGTCATCCAGAAGAACGAATTTTATGGCCTTCTACCTGAGCTTCCAAGAGACCTTTCGGGATGGATCTTTCAAATAGTCAATGATCTCTTTTCTCCAATCATCCTCCGCAAGATCCGTTCCCAGTGCACATATGTCTGCAGCAAACGCTTCTTGACTCTCTTTGTAACCAGAGGCGCTCTGAGCCAACCTGTTCACTTCTTCGTTATGTTCCCTAGGAATATGCTGTAGAGTTACCAATGGAAAGCTCTTCAAGATCTACCTGCATTCTTCGTAGTAACTCCTCAGTGCTTCACTTTTGCATTCGTATTGGCCGTTCAATTGCTTGATTACCAACTCTGAATCTCCATAAACCTCAACAGAAACGGCCCCGGCTTCTCTCAAATATTGAAGCCCTCGAAGCAATGCCTCGTACTCAGCCTGATTGTTTGTAACAGTGGGTTGTATAGGGATGGAAAACTCAAACATCTCACCTCTAGGCGAAATCAGTAGAATCCCTACTCCCCCACCTTTACCACATGATGATCCATCAAAAAATAAAGCCCAAGGAGTAATTTCAAGCAAATCAATTGATGGATCGCGATGTTCAGTTATAAAATCGGCAATGATCTGACCCTTAATATCCTTTGCCGATTCGAACTTTAACTCAAACTCTGATAAAGCCAAGATCCATTTGCCAATCCTGCCATTCAAAATTGGCATAGATAACATATGTTTTATTACATCAAACTTGGAATACACAGTGCATTCGGCATTCAACAAGTAGTGCTGAAACTTTGTACACGAGTAGTATACGCACGAGCACGCCTTCTCTCGCACCGAATACCTGGTCTCAGGATCAAGTAATTTTCGGCTAAGATATGCTACTACCCGCTCCTTTCCTTCGAATTCTTGAATAAGGTCCGATCCAATGGTTTGGGTATCGGCCGCCACGTACAACTTGAAAGGCTTATCGAATTGAGGAGGGACCAACACTGGTGGCTCCTTCATGTATTGCTTGATCTCGTCAAAAGCCTTTTGTTGTTCGTCGCCCCATGTGAACTCCTGATCTTTCTTTAGTTTTAGTAATGGAGAAAACGGCAAAACCTTCTGTGACAAATTTTAAATGAACCTCCTTACGAAATTAATTTTGCCGAGCAGTGATTGCAATTCCTTGAGATTAGTTGGAGGGACAACTTCATCAATGGCCTTCATGCTCTTCTTGCCAACTTCAATCCCCCCTTCGTGGACCAAAAATCCCAAGAACTCTCCAGCTGATACTCCAAAAGCGCACTTGTTTGGATTCATCTTCAGGCCATGCTTTCGGGTGCACTCCAAGGTCCTTTTCACATCCTCCAAATGTGTGTCATGACTAAGGGACTTGATTACGACATCATCAATGTGAATTTCAACGACTTTGCCGATCAACTCGTGAAAGATGTAGTTCATGGCTCGCTGATAAGTTGCACCGGCATTTTCAACCCAAAAGTCATGCTATCCATTCAAACAAGCCTATATGACCAGGACATCTGAAGGCCGTATTTGATATATCTTCTATTGCCATAAAAATTTGGTTGTATCCCGCATTGCCATCCATGAAATTGATAACTTTATGTCCAGCAGCGGTGTCAACCAACAAATCGGCAACAGGCATGGGGTAACCATCCATCGGAGTAGCTCTGTTCAAATCCTTGAAATCTATGCAGACCCTCATCTTTCCATTCTTCTTGTAAACAGGGACAATGTTAGAAATCCACTCCGCATATCTGCATGGCCGAACGAAGTTTGCATCAAGTAATCTTTCAACTTCTTTCTTCACATCGGCCAATACCTCATCCTTGTAGATTTTCCGGGGTGGTTGCTTGTATGGTTTGAAACCAGATTTGATTGGCAACCGATGCTCAACGATGGAACAATCCAGTCCAGGCATTTCCGAATAATCTCAGGTGAAGCAATCTTTATATTCCTTGAGTAGCTTGATTAATTCCTCCCTGATGTCTGATTGCAAGTTTGCGCTGATGAACGTCGGCCTTGGCTTGTCACCGCTTCCAATGTCAACTTCTTCTAATTTATCGGCCGACATGAATCCTCGCCCCAACTTGCCATCAGTACCATCGACGGGGTTCTCCATTAAAAATTGCTATAAGAGCCGACTGCTTGAATCGGCTGTTGATCGCCGCCGACAGCTCAACAGACCTTCTCCCCGCCTTTCCCCGAGAAACAATCCAATGCCTTGATACTCCCGTAAAGATGGTTCCACGTTTGCAACGCTCACGGAGTCATCCGCTCGGACCACCTCAATATCATCATCCACCCATTGGATGAGCCGCCGATGCATGGTGGATGGGACGCAACGAATTGGCATGAATCCGGTCCCGTCCAAGCAAGAGGGTCGTAGGCTCCTTTACCTTCGATAACAAAGAAGGTCGTGAGCAAGGTCTTGGACCCGATCATCGCATCCACGTGAGCGCATCCCTTGGTGTCCGAAGGATTCCCCGTGAAATTGTTCGCATTATGCTTGTAGGCGTCAGATTGCTAGGGCCCATGCCAAGTTTCCTGAAGGTGGTGTACGACATTACATTGACCGCCGCTCCACCGTCGACAAACATCTTGGTCAATGGCTTGCCATTGACATATCCCTTCAAGTACAGAGGCCTCATGTGTCGATTTTTGGCCGGTTTGTCGAAGATGGCTTGCTTGGCTAGCACCAGCTGCGCCATCAGCCCCTCGATCTACTCATCGTCTAGGGACGCCTCTTCCTGCACAACCTGATTAGCAGGAGCCATAAATTCATTTGGTAAAAAATATACCATGCACGCTGGAGCCGAACGTTTTGAGCCTTCAGGTTTATCCTTTGGACGCCACACCTGCCTTGTCTGGATCCCTGCCTGCCTCAGTTCACGGTTCCTCAAGCGTTGAACCCTTCTCTTCTGACTTTTTCTCAAGCCAGGCGGGCACCATTGCCCCTTTTGCCAGACGTAGTTGTCCTTGTCTTCATCTTGATCAGCCCACCTCGAATCAGCTTGCCTTTTCCTGGGATGATCAATGATTTCAATTTTTTGACGCCGATCCTCGCTAGGATGTACCCTTCCAATTCTTTCATGGACGGATCGGCGATTGGTAGTCTCCTGCCTGTACTCAAAATACCTATCACTGCACTCAGGGCAGTTTCTCAGCATGGGTAGCTTCAAACCTTCGTTCCAACAGTGCCTGAAAAACGCACATCCCCAGTGCGCGCGCTCCTGCTCGCGCGTGTATTGCTCCAGATCTCTTCTGCGTGCTTCCTCTTCGGCCCTGCGCCTCTCCTCCTCGTACTTCCGCTTCTGATAGCGCTCCTTTTCCAGCTGGCGCTGCCACTTATTGAGGAGGATACGTGTGGTCACCCTAGGTTTGGCTCTGGATGATTCCCCGATCTCGACATGGCTCTTGAGGACGCGGGGGGCTTCACCATGCACCTGTTCCAAGGTCACTTGACATTCCGGATCTACAGCTCCATCCTGCCTTGCCCTGGCTGAGGTCAAGACTTTGACCTTGCCCTTCTCCTCAGCTGTCACCATGTTGACGGAAAAACCCACCATGTTCTGAGGAAAAGGGTGGCCATCCAGCTTCATCTTGTTATCAAATTTGAGGTGTCCCTCCTGGATGGCCTTCTGGATCCTCATTCTGAAGACCCTGCAGTTGTTGATGGAGTGCGAGTTCCTGTCGTGGAAGCCTTAGTAACGTTTCTCCTTTACTCCATCCGGCCGAAGCATGGAATGCCCTTCAGGCAATCTGATTCGGCCTTCCTTCACTAGGAGCTCAAACAGCTTGTCAGCTTTTGTGATGTCGAAATCATAGGTGCCTTTGGTCTGTTTGACCCAGTGCTGATTCATAGTCAATGGCTCTTTTCCCCACATGATTTCGGCCGCAGCCACGTCCTGGTCATCATCAGAATCCTCCATCAGGTCGGCTTTGTCCAGGAACTGGTTGTAGATATCCGCCACGTCATGCTGTTTGCCAAACCTGGCATCCTTCTTGAAACCGTATGCTTGGTAGCTCATTAACGACAGCTTTTGGGACAGTTGGCCCAAGTTATCGAACTCCATGCCAAATAGCTTCTCACGCACGGCCGGCAGCATCCCGGCAACGGCCATGTCGGCCAACTGGTCATCTGGTAGATTGAGCGAAAACACATGCCCTTCACTTCCCTGAACCTCCTTAGGAATTCTAAGGGGGTCTCACCGTGTCTCTCGCTTCGGGGTAGCGAGGTCGATCAGCTTCTTTTCCGAGCTGCCGCTGAAATAGTGAGCGTGGAATTTTCGTTCCAGCTCCTTCCACGTGCTAACTGATTGAGGGGGCAAAGATGAAAACCACTGGAACGCTGCACCTGTCAGTGACGCGGGGAAGTATCTGACTCAGTACGCTTCCTCAGATGAGCACTCTCCAAGTTGCATCAGGTAGCGAGCGATATGCTCCACCGTGCTCGTGTCATCCTGCCCGGAGAACTTCATGAATTCCGTCGGAGGCTTCACCCTTGGCGGCAGGATCACGTTGTAGTACCACTCCGGGAACGGCGGCGTGTTGGTAGGCACTTGCATTTTTGGTTTGAGGCCGAACTGATTCTGCATCAAATCGGCCATCTTCTGCGCCAGGATATCGTCCTCCTGCGCGCCTGCAGCTGGTCCGTAACCCAGGTTCAGGAGAGCGTCGATGGCTCCGTAGTTCCCCACCTCGTGGTAGCCTCCGCCGTATAGATTCCTCTGCAACATGTTGCTTGCTGGAGCAATCCTGTAGCCGGAAGAAAGCGGGGCCCCAGGCAAGCCGAATGCCAACTCCCCGTACGTGGGCTGGTACGGGTTTGGCTGTTGCACAGGTTAACCCGTGCTGCCCTGCGGTGGTGGCTGGACTGGTCGCCCTCCTGCGGCATGCAGTGTGGGCTGAACTGGCTGACCCCCAGCGCCTTGTGGAGGAGGCTGGAAAGCTTGGCTCCCAGCGCTCTGAGGAGGAGGCTGGGATGGTTGGCTCTGCAATGGCGGTTGAGAACTGGACTCGCCCAACTCCACGGTGCCTCCTAGAATGGGCATCTTACTGAACGCCTGTTCCATGCCTGGACCGAAGACAGCCACCATCATTTGTTTGAACGCACCCAGAAAAGCTCTGTGGTGCTTGCTTAGGTATCTCGGAACGCCTGCATGCATTCCTCCCTCTCATGCTGGGTTGTAGCGTCACTTTCCCCTGGCAACAACACCCTGGGCATCTCATTTTGAAGTACGGGACGCCGCTCCTATTCTTCTTGAAGGACAGCAAACACTTCTGTTGGAATTGGTCCACGGCGTCCTGGAGCTGCTGCCGTTGCTCAGGAGAGAGGTCTTCGATGTTGACATCCATGATATCCGCAATGTCAGGCATTTTGATTTTCGGCTGTGGTCCCACTGGGCGTGCCAAAAAGTGTGTTGACGCGAAATGTGCACCTAGCGCCAACCACACAGCAAGCCGAACAAGCTGGCTTCACACGTGCAGAGATCACAAGACGTGCCAGTCAATTTTTCCTGAAAATTAACAAAAGATAAAGTAGTTAAATTCCAAAGCTTGGAACTTGCCGGGTGGTAACCAGACAGTTCCATATTTGCGGCTACAAAGCCAGATGAGATGACATATAGCTATAGAAAGCTATCTGCCAGCAAACTGAAACCATTCGGGAGCTTAAAGAAGGAAAAAGTAACATAGCCGAATGGATGACATAGGCATGACGATGATCGGTTTTTGTCTGGACAAAGAGGCATGTGCGCAAGACCGCGACCAATCCTCGTGGTAATCAACATTAAATAAATAAATGAAGTAAAGCGCGAGCATAAATATGTAATAAACAAGCATGCATAGATTCCAAAGCACTAGTCTACCACATGTCTAGATACTTTAAAACCCGTCAGGTACGACACCAAGCGAATCTATCCACCACATGATACAACTTTCTTGGGATCGTGCCACTTTCCACAAATAGATCTATCCACCGCATGATACAATCTAAATATGGAAAGCTAAAAGCATACATTATTTAAAACACAAATTACGCACGTGTTTTACTCATGAAGAACATAACCGAACACGGCTGAACAGCCGATTCGGGATCCATGAAGAAGGAATGAATATTACCAAGTAAGATAAATCTATCAGATTGATTTGAAAATCTAATCCACCAGATGACTAGCTCCAAAGCAACCCAAAAACCTGCATCTACCACGTGATACTCGGTTCTTTCAAGATTTATACAAACGTTGGCAAGCTTGAACCCGCAACACGTAACAACCTAAATCGATTCGGTTTCGGCTATCAAGGAGCACATGATCCACACATTAAAATAGCCAAAGGATCGAACTTGACTCGCATTAGGGTCACCAAAAGGTATAAAGCCGATCCAAACCCGTCTAGATTGGGCAAAAATGTGTTACATCATTTTAGACATAAAGCAAAACTCAAAGCAACACGGGGTAACTTAATGAATCTATTGAATCTTGCCAAAATTCAATAGAGCCGATAACCAGCTTCAAGCTAGATCTTAGCCTACCGCATGACTCATGACCTAACAAGAAACCTTCTTGAACCAAGCTTGAATCTACCGCATGACACGAAGCATGGTAACAAGACCACTTGCATCAGATCTAAATCCACCGCATGATACTAGATATGATACAAGGTTGCCGGTACTCACGGAGGTCGACGATCGATGAACCCTCTCGAAGAACTCGACGACACGACAAATGGACTCTAGGGTTTGGCGTAAGGCCGGTTTGTATTGAGAATGATTTCATATCTCTGTTACATACATTCAGGGCTCATATTTATACCCTGCCAAGTACAACCTCGAATGGATTTGATACCTAATTTATCTCTAAGCCTAATCACCTATCCATCCATTCGTCCTCTCCGCTTGAGCCACGTCACCGCACAATCCCGCAAAATCAGCTCAACAGTTCTTTTGCCGAACGGAAGCAAATAGTCGACCACGGATTTTTCTGCCGAACGCATCTGAAGAAACCTTCCTTCCACCGGAGGGATTTCTCACTGAGTTGGACCCACAAGTCAGACTCCTTACCAAATTTTGGTGTTAACAGAGGCGAACCAGCATCAGCATGTAGCCAGCATTCGGAGGTTCAGAAGTTTAGAACCAGTACTGCTCAAACATCAAACGTGCATATTCGGCAACACAAAATCACTGGTGATTTTTTTTCTGGCGGTGCTTCAATTATATTGTTTATTTTTTTTAGGAAATGCTTCAATTGTTCCCGGGAAAGCAAGACCTGACGTCGAAGTACAATGATATAATCGTCCCCGACTTCACAGTACTAGAAAGTAGTAGCATCAATGATGTTTAGACATTCATGTTGAAGGTGGCACTGGCGTTGGAGCTCTTCCCGGCTCTCTTCTCCCACTGCACCCGAGGTAATGTGACGGTTGCAGCTGAGTTCGACGGGCAAACTGTAACCATCTAGGCTCTTTCGCACCTTTGGTAACGGTGTGTTTCGGTGATAAATGACAACCACATGCTTGTGACTAACCTTTGTTTTCTAGCGGAATATATCTTGGGTTATTATCATAAGTATTGAGTAAAAAGATACCTCTCAATTTGAATTTATGGACGATAAATAGACAAATACTACAAGGCTAAGGACTTTGTTAGTTCCACATGTCACAAGTAGATGAAGGACACTTGGATTGCTAGTTTGTAGTGTTTTACCGTACTATTAAGAGGGGTTCATACACTAGTAGCTTGACCATGCACCAAAAGCCATGAAAATATGCTCTCTCAAGTTCCTTGGATGTTAATCAGCTCAAAGTAATCAGGGAAGCAAAGTAGAAGCAAAAGAATCGACGAAAAACTCAAAGGAGATTGAATTGGATGAGTTGAAGTTCAAGTCATAGCATCGGATGAACTGACGCCCTAGTTTCTACATTCGTCAGATAAGTTCTGTGGCTTAAGTTTTCCAAACAGACTCAACTACCGTGTAGCGGGAGCGTGGCGTCAGTGAACAAATGAGATGGAGGTTTGTTAATCATCATCTCCTTTAAGTCTGTCCTCATTGACAAGTCAACTCGATCCATCTCTCATTGCTTCCATTTCGACATACAGGCACAATCAAGACACATATCTTCTGAGACAAAATAGACATCATAAGAGAGATAACTTGTCCACAAAGATGAAGCTAACTTGTCCACAGGAATAAAGATAATTATTACAAAAGGTTAACTTGTCCATATATCAGGCTAGGACTTAACTAGTCCATCACATTATTTACTATGGTCGTGCTATCTGACCATACACATCAACAAAGGAATGCCCCTTGAACATCCGCAAAAGTATGGCTACTCACCCAGTCACCCTGCACATCAACAAGCTTGAACTAGATCATGCCCCATCAGGATTATTGGCTATTTTTGTAGCCTCTTCGTAAGCAACCAAGGATTCTTGAAGCCCTTCTAGCGCACCCTCAATGGGCTCGAGATTTTTTTCAGTAGTATAATTGTACCTCCTTATGTGCTTAGCCTTTTTGATGAGAATGTTCACTTCTTATGTGATTTTTCAAACTCAAGTTTCACATAATCCCAGACATTAAGGTTAAGAAGTAACTCAAGCTCTCCTCGCGACTCAAAGAGTTTTGCCTGAAACAGAGTTGTGGGGATTGAAAATGTTGTTGAGGAGGAGGAGTACAACCAGTTTGACCAAATTCCATCCTTTGACACTTCATACAAGCCCCAACTCTTGGGAACTAACAAAACACCATACTTGCAAACTAACCATAGTAAAAAAATCCATATATAGAAATCAAGGAAGAAAAAGCAAGCCTGATTTCTGCTGAATCCTTTTTGTAATGTCGGAGGATGTGTCTATTGGTGGAAATAGAATCTGTTTTGTAGCATAAAGATGCAATGTATTGGTGGGATTTCAATCCTTTTTGTAATATATGGGATGTGGTGGAATTTGAATCCTGCTTGTAATATATTCTGCCAAAGATACTATATATTCTGTTTATATATATTCTGCTTCAGTTCAGTAACGGGCAAGAGACGAGGATTAACGAACCCGCATCGCCATTGTTACGGGCAAGAGACGAGAACTAACAAACCAGCATCACCTTTGTTATGGGCAAGATATGTGAAATCACGAACATATTACATCCAAGAGTTTGCCAAATTTTACTTGACAAATCTTGTGCTTTGCCAGCTTCTAGAAAGATATGCCAAGTAAAAAAAGAGTTCATCTCCAACAATCTGGCATAATTTCACTTGCCAAATCCAGATCTAACTTACATCAGGAATCCTGAGAGAAACAAGTTGATTTGCCAAACTGTTGGAGTTGCTCTTAGCCAGCCCCCGTCGGCTTTGTGACGCCCCATGTTTTCAGCCGGGTTCTTTAACCCTAATGATCCGGTTAACCGAGTTGACTTCAGTCAAACGACGGTCAACCTGGGCCATCACCTAAAAAACATAACTAATGACCCCTAATGACTCCTTTTGGTCAACCCTTGGTCAAACTGTACTCCAAACCCCTTGAACACCCCTTTGCCCTCCCGTGTCAGCCGGAGCTTTTGCCGCATTCTCCAAATTTCACCTAAACACTTCAAAATCTCCCAATGTAAAAGTTGTGTATTTCGTCAAGGGACACAACGTTCATGTTGAATGACATTTGAAATTTGGAGTGGAAATGTGTGAAAACCTCAAGTCAACACTTTTGGTTACTATTCACCGGCGCCCAGAAAACTGCCGACTTGGCATAGCTTTTGTGCACAAATGGTTGAGAAAAAGACCCTATGCCTTTTACGAAAGTTGTAGAGCAATACGAGATCTACAACTTTCGTATTATCCACTTGGTCCACTTCAGTTCAAATTTTTGGAGAAAAATCATGGTCAAAGCAGGCAGGCTGAAACGAATTTTGACTCTGGCGCTCCAGAGCGCGCGCGCCCGCGCCGGCACCGCCGTCGCCGCGCCCCCGGCCGCGCCGGGCCCGCACGCCGAGGCCGGCCTTGGTCCGCCGGTCCACGCGCCGTAGACCCCTCCCACTTGCGCCACACCGCACCGCTCTCCCCGTCCGCGCGCGCGCCGCGCGTCCCCATTGCGCCGCCCCGACCGCGGGCCGTGACGCCGTACTTGGCCGGCGTCCACGCACGTCGTGGCCGTCCCACTGCTCACGCCACGCCCTGTACTGCCTCCTTTCGCCGTGGTGTGCAAGGAACAACCAACCACCTCGAGCCGGCTATAAAAGTTGCTTTCCCTTTCTCCTCGCGCGAGCACAAGCATGCGCCACCGTCCGCCATAGGAGCCACCGCGGTGAACTCCGTACTTCGGCCGCTTGCAACGCCAACACGCGCCACTCCCGCCTCCCTCCTACTCCAACGAAGCTCCCACGCTAGCTTGTTGGCCCGCCCGAGCCGCCGGCTCGCCGGAGCAAAGTAAAATACCTAGATCTGTGATTCTGCAAAATCCACACATGATCTTGAGCTGGATTTTGGATATGTGTGAGCACTAGCATGTGTAGGTCCTGTGCCAAAAATTGCACAAAGTTACTGAAGAAATCTTTTTATATAAATCATATTGTGAAATTGAAAAATCAGCTTAGATGATTTTTGTAGCTTAAAATATAATTATTTTTAGCCCAACTTCGGGCTATTTTCATGTTATACCAAAATGCACCTTTGGTGAATTTACCATGATTTTATCTCTATTAGAAATATCATTTACCAATTTATGCTTGTTTTTAATCATAAATGTGTAGATCAAGATCTATAAAGGCTATATATGTATTTGTTGGTTTCCTAGACTTGTTTTGGACCATAGAATCAGTGAGAGAAAGTTTAGATCCAGAAGTGATATATTCATTTTTATATTCATTTATCTTGTTTTTGGTGAATAGGAATGCCATGCTTGATATATTTCTTTTTATTGCTTAAGCAAGTGTGCATGTGTGATCAGTGGGTTGTCTTAGACTCAATGAGACCAGGGAGCACCACTCTTGGTGTTTTACGATTTATTTTTGTGCATTAGTGTGAAGGACCTTTGTAGGTTAATATTGGAATTAATCGGAAAATCAACCCTTAGCTGAGGATCTTTGTGTTGGTGTGGTAAAACTTGCTAACAAGGGTATAACCAACCCCTTGCTGTTTTGTGAGATTTAAATTAAATTACTTGTATATATATGTACCCAGTCTCTATTAAAAAGTCTAGATAATAAAGCAGCGCATATTGTTCCTTATAGGAAGAGTGTGTTGAATGTATTATTATCTAGGTGAATGTGGTCAACCATGCACCCCATGTTTGTCACAAGTCGTTTTGAAATTAACTAAATCAAATTGTCACTTAAGTCTTGCATTGCATCCTCTGTGTAGAAGTTTCCGACGGTAGCTACATGCTCGTGCCAGTGGACGTGAACGAGGAAGCTGGAGGAGACGTGCACTACGCCACCGTAGAGCAAGACCCGGGCCAAAGTCCGGAAGTTTGTCTAACTGCTTGTGCCATCGAAGGCAAGCCCCGATTTTATCATTAACCCATGTTTTATTTAAATTTATGCAACTATCTTTGTTATTCTATGTGCATTTACGTTTAGGAATTGAATGAAACCCTAGTTGCATGAACCCTAGGTGCCTATGTTCTTTTACTAGTATGCTAGGCGTTAGATGCTATGCTCTAAGGACCCGGTAAAAGTCGAGTGATGTTCGTCACTCGCGAGAGTAGGATCTCCTTTTGGAATCACCCTATTTATAAATGGATTTCTCTGTGGTAAGAGCATGGGATTTGGGCTCCGGTCCAGTGGGTTAGTGGGCTAAGCTTTTGAACGTACTAAGCACTTGTCGGGAATGAGACCGGTAAGCCTAGTACCTTAATGAGACGGCATGGGATTTTACTACTACTACTCTCGATTCGTCTCCTGCCCGGCTTGCTACCGGGAGGAGGGTACATGTGTGAGGCTGGGTGTACTGGGTGGGGCATGCCAGATAGCCTTGTACCCGGGACTGTAGGCTATCATCCCAACCCGAGGACTTTTGGGAACCGTTTGGTCGGTGTCTGCTCTGTTGGGGCACCGATCCGTGTGTTTAGGTTTACCTTGCAAGGGTTATGAATCAATCGATTGTCGGCCTCTCACCGTTACCCGAGACTGCTTAATCAACTGGCCATGATATCCCTTAATGATGGAACTATGTGAAATCTTCTCCGTGAGATAATTGTATTGTACAATTCTTGATTGTATTAGTTGCTCATTATAGTAATGACAATCTCACTAGAATCTGAGCTAAAATATTGAAAGTAAGGATCCATGATCCTAGTTATTTTTTGGCAAAACGAACCCACCAGCCAAAAGCCTACATGTCTAGAGGTAACTTTTGTCGGGTAAGTCCTGTTGAGTATTAGTATACTCAGCCTTGCTATAATTGTTGTTTTCAGGTGAAGTTGTTTGGACTGGTGAGGTTCCACCCGGCTGGGAGCTGGAATGGGTGGATAATGACGCCGAGTAATGGCATCACGGATGGCCTCTTATGACGTCGTATCGTATTGCTATTAGTACTTCCACTGTTTTAAGAAAACTCTGAATGATTTACTTTTATGTCAAGAGCTATGATTTGTAATAATAGACCCTACGGGGAGATTGGTATTAATTTGTAAGGCACTCTAGACTCTCCTTCGTGGGAGTTTAATGCATACGTTCGATCCTCTCTGAGATTTCAACTGATTTACCGGGTGTAAACTCGGCAACACTCAACGGGATGGTTCTTTATTATCGCTTAATGACCAAATGGAGTGGTTTAGGTGATAGTATGGATGGGGTTGTCACAGCTGGTATCAGAGCATCCGTATGCACCAGAGTGATTAGATTAATGCTAATCACATGATTTACAATAAAACTTGCTAAGATTGATTGGATTTTGAAAATTTGTTGGATCGTTAAGGAATGATCTAGATCGAGAGGCCCTAGAGGGAATTTTGGATTCTTTAAGGTGGCATAAGAATCTATGGTTCATTTTGCTAACTTCCAGCACTTATTTTATGTCAGACTTACTTTATTGCACAACCAAACTAGATGAGCCATGTGTTTCATACGTGTGTTGTTCCGCATCACGGGAATTGCGAGGGTTGAGGAGTGATCCACTCCACGGATCCCATCTTCTCGTCTAGTTATGAGTTGTGATGTCGCCACGTTTTGTCGTACATGTGCATTCCGCATGTCGATCATGCGAGGTAGGGATACATGTCGTATGGACCTCCCTGGGCCCACTACCTCGGTTGGTACCAGGACTGACTACTCGGTGGGCCCCTGGGACTACTCGACTTCTGTTGCATGACACCTGATGGAGTGAAGCGTAAGGACTACGGTGGAGAAGTACTCGGATAGGAAGCTATACAAGTCCTGTACTGTGTAGGGAACTCCTAGACGTAACCGACTAGTACTCTCTCCCTAAACTGACTTGTAACCCTGCCTTCCGGACTATATAAGGTGAGGCTAGGACCTCTCTCTCACACGACCATCATACGCATCATCTTGTAAACACACCAAATCAATCCAGAGCTATACAGCATACAGGACGTAGGGTATTATGCACCTCGCGGCCCGAACCTGTCTAAATTGTGTGCCACGTGTCTCTTCCTTCGAGTTACCGATCTCGGCGAGGCCACATTCATCTACCTCGGGTACTCCCCTTGGTAGGTTGTTGGTCTAAAACATCGACAGCTGGTGCGCCAGGTAGGGGCTCTCACTGAAGATCTCATGGCAAACTCGACGGCTTCAATCTTCATCAGGCCAACTGTCGCCTTCAATCGCGGCGACACCTTCGTCTTCGGCTCCTGGGTCTGCACTGCTGACGGCGCCGGATCCTTCCAGTGCCGCCTCACCATGACACCCAACCCGAAGACCAGGCTCGTGACGCTTCCCGAAGTTGTCACGGGCAATCTCGCCAGAAAGTTCGGCGAAATTACGCTCTACCACCAACACGCTGACTTCGAGCTCGGATCCGCTTCCAACTCGAACTCAACGTCCCCATGGGCTATCGTATGCGAGTCGTCTACTGATCCATCACGTGCGGACTCCCCACTCCGTGAGCGCTTCACATGCGGCCCTCGCAACGTCAGCAGGGCCCACGCGAAGGCTCCCACTACGCGCCGGGCCGGCAAGGAGATCGTATCCGAGTACAACTCGGACTCCAACACCGTCTCGGGCTACGACTCGGTCTCCAACCCCTTCTCGGAGTCTTCCTACGAGTTCGACTTCGGGTCGGATCCTGATGAACCCGAGTCCGAGAACAACACTACAGAGCAACCTCTGTCAGGACCGGCTTCTGGCCTGGTTATAACATCTACACCCGCCGGGAGATTCGTCTACTGGCCAGACCGCAAGCCTGCAGACCTGACAGACGGGAACTCACGCCGCGTCGCCTACCTCGACTCACTTCCCTTCCAGGAGGGAACACCGCTCGCTCCAGGTGGGGAGCACACTCCAACAGAGGTGGCGAGTTCCGACTCCAGTCTCGGCATCCCTGATCGCCAAGTCCTCATGGCTGCTGGCGAGACGCCGGGACCCTCAGGGACATGCTCGGATCGATATCTCGAGGATATCTCAACAGACGAGCTGTCTGCCAATGCACCCGCAAACGAAACTGACAAGAACAAGACTGCCCGACGTGAACGCAACAGGAAGTGGAACGAACGGCGTCGACGTATCCGTGAGACCCTACCCATCCGGAACCTCATAGAGGCTCTCGACCAAGTCGAGAGTTGGGTGCACACTACCCCGGAGCAATGCCTCATGTCTATCACAGCGATAGCACGTCAAGCTCAGGGGATGCACGCGGGAGAAGTCATCGCCATGCTCGCAGAGGACGCCTACTTCATGCGAGTTGACAACAGAGTCACTCAAGTGCCCCCCGTCAGGAATCGCCAGCAAGACAACGAAGCCACAAGTCGCAGCCCAACTGACAACGGACGAAACCGTACTCGAGCAGAGCTACTGGCTAACCCCAACCGTACTCGGGCATCGGCCGGTGGACCCTCTCAGGGTGGCAACAGTGCCGGCGGTGCTGGCGGTGATCGTGAGATCGTTCCTCATCGCGACCCTGGTGGTGGAGGCAGCGACGGCGGGAGCTCCAACCATGGGGCTGGAAGGAGAGCCGGTGGCGGAGGCGACCGCGACGGCCGAGACCACGCGAACAGCCACAGCTCCGTAGTCTCACGTGGCGGCTACGATGCCCGCCAAAAAATTGAAGAACTACGACGTAAGAAGTCCTCCACGGCAGGCGACAACGATGGCTTCCTTGCCTTCTCTTCTCGGCTTCGCAACCTACTCCTCCCAGAGAAATTCAAACCTCTGGGATCACCAAGTATGACGCGAAGCAAGATTCCATACAGTGGCTCAGATGCTACGCCCTCTCCATCAAAAATGTTGGTGGCAATAACGACACGAAGTGCCTCTACTTCCCCTTCTGCCTGGACAAAGCTCCGTTTACATGGCTCGAGTCACTCGAGAAGTACTCGATCGACAAGTTTGACCAGCTCAAGGAACAGTTCACCAGCAACTTCGCGGGCGCCATGGGCCGCTCGGGTACTCGCATGGACCTAGCAATGGTGAAGCAAGAACAGGGCGAGACCCTTCTCAAGTACATGCGGAGCTTCTTCGACAAGCGCGTCACCATAGTCGACGTCGCCGACAAGGAGGTCATCGACCTATTCCAAGACGGTCTCTACCACTGTCGCACCTTTGAAGACTTCGGTCGACGCCGCCCGAGCTCCATCACCCACCTCAAGGACATGATCACCTCCTGGGCTGATGAAGAAGACAAGGCTAACGCCAAGTACGACGCCATCCGTGGCAAGAGCAAGCAGAACACGAGCGGCAACAACAACAACAACAACAACAACAATGGGAACCAAGGTGGTCGCAACAACAACTACTCGAGTCCTAATCGCAAGCGTAAGCCAACAACACTGTCGCGGCTATCCAGCGCCCTGCGAAAGACAACTCGAAGAAGACCTCTGGCGGCTTCAAGGACTTGCTGAAAGAGGAGTGCCTGTGGCATCTAGACGGCAACCACACCACCGAGCAGTGTACCAACTCCGGTGAGCACTCAAGGACACTCCAGAGCCACGATACCCTCACAACAAGAAAGTCAAGAAAAAGGCCGACGTAGGCAACGACGACTTCCAGGAACCCGACAAGACGGTGAACGTCCTCTTCGGTGGACTACCCAGTAGACGGGCTCAGAAAGCTACTCGACGAGAGGTCTTGAACATTGAACCAGCGGTCCCAACACCTCTCAGGTGGTCGGAGGTCCCCATCACCTTCTCCCGCGCGGATCAATGGACAAGCTTCTCTGAACCAGGGCGGTTTCCACTTGTCCTAAAGCCGGTAGTCGCGGGCTCTAGACTCAACAAGGTCCTCATCGATGGTGGAAGCGGGCTTAACGTCCTTTTCACCAAGACCTTGAAGAAGATGAAGCTCGACATCACCCACATGCTCACCAAGAGCACCTCGCCTTTCTATGGCATCGTCCCCGGGAACGCGGCTGTTCCACTGGGCTCAGTGGTCCTGCCAGTTACCTTCGGGGAGACAAGGGAAAACTACCGCACCAAGTACGTCAAGTTCGAAATCGCGGACTTCGAGACTTCCTACCATGCCATCCTCGGCAGACCAGCTATCGCCAAGTTCATGGAGGTACCCCACTACACCTACTTGGTACTCAAGATGCCAAGTCCAATCGGTGTAATCTCGCTGCAAGGGGACCTGAAGATATCCTTCGACTGCGACACAGAAGCTGTGGAACTCGCAGCCACGAATCAAGTACCCAACGCAATGATGGAGATCTATGTTGCATCCAAGAAGCTTGCCCCAAGTGAACTCGACATCCCAGAGAAGTCGGATAACGCCAACAAGCCTCAGCCAGCTGAGGAGGTTCAAGTCAAGACGATTGACCTCGAGAAAAGCGACATCAGCAAGACCAGCACCATCGGGGCGGGCCTTGACCCGAAATAGGAAGACGCGCTCGTCAGCTTCCTCCGGGCTAACCGAGACATCTTCGCGTGGAAGCCAGCGGACATGCCAGGGGTGCCCAGGCAACTGATTGAGCACTCACTCAACGTCGACCCTAAAGCTACCCCAAAGCGACAACACCTCCGCTTTTTCACCGACGACAGACGAGAAGCCATCAAGAAGGAACTCGCCAAACTACTCGCGGCTGGCTTCATCAGAGAAGTCTTCCACCCTGAGTGGCTAGCCAACCCCTTCCTCGTCCGCAAGAAGAACTCGAACGAGTGGAGGATGTGCATCGACGACACCGACCTCAACAAGCACTGCCCCAAGGACCCCTTCGGGTTGCCGTGGATTGACCAAGTCATGGACTCCACGGCGGGCTGCGACCTGCTCTGCTTCCTTGACTGCTACTCCGGGTATCACCATGTCTCCATCAAGGAAGAAGACCAGGAGAAGACCGCGTTCATCACCCTGTTTGTTGCGTACTGCTACACGACCATGTCCTTTGGGTTGAAGAACGCCGACGCTACTTACCAACGAGCTATCTAGGCCTGCTTCAAGAAGCAGCTCAACAAGAATGTCGAAGCCTATGTGGATGACGTGGTTGTCAAGACCAGAAAATCTGACAAGCTCATCGCCGATCTTGAAGAGACTTTCGCATCCTTGCGAGAGTACCGCTGGAAGCTCAACCCGAACAAGTGCGTCTTCGGTGTACCGTCGGGCAAACTACTCGGCTTCATCATCAGCCATCGCGGCGTCGAAGCCAACCCCGAGAAGATCTCCGCCATCACCAACATGAAAGCTCCCACGTGCATCAAAGACGTGCAGAAGCTCACCAGGTGCATGGCGGCCCTGAACAGATTTATCTCGAAGCTTGGAGAACGGGGGCTCCCCTTCTTCAAATTACTCAAGCATCAAGAGGAGTTCGTGTGGACTCCAGAGGCAGACCAAGCCCTTGCTCAGCTCAAGGACTTCTTATCCAAGCCACCAATCCTCACGGCTCCTCGCAAAAGTGACCAACTACTGCTCTACCTCGCTGCGACTACTCATGTGGTCAGCACTGCCATCGTCGTCGAGCGACAGGAAAACGGCCACGCCTATCCAGTCCAGCGCCCAGTCTACTTCATCAGCGAGGTCCTATCAGAATCTAAGGCACGCTATCAACCAGTACAGAAGCTACTGTATGCAGTGCTCATCAACTTGCAGAAGTTACGACACTACTTCCAGGAGTACTCGATCTCCGTCGTCACCGACTACCCGCTCGGAGACATCTTGCAGAACCAAGATGCTACTGGAAGGATCTCGAAGTGGGCAGTCGAACTCGGCGCCCTCAACATTGACTTCAAACCACGAACGACCATCAAGTCGCAGGCACTAGTCGACTTCATGGCAGAGTGGCGGGAAAATTAGTTACCTACTTCAACCGAGCGCCCAGAGCACTGGGTGATGTACTTCGACGGCTCGCTCAAGCTGGAAGGCGCAGGTGCAGGGGTACTCTTGATTTCTCCAACGGGCAAACAACTCAAGTACGTCCTGCAGATCTTCTTGAAGGTCTCAAACAACGAAGCCGAGTATGAAGCTCTGCTACACGGGCTCCGGCTCGCAGCTTCACTGGGCATCAAGCGGCTACTAGTCTACAGCGACTCCGCAGTGGTCATCAACCAAGTCAACAAGTCCTGGAACCGCAACAAGGAGAACATGGACGCCTACTGTCTAGAAGTTCGCAAGCTTGAGAACAAGTTCTACGGTCTCGAGTTCCACCACGTTGTCCGCGACAACAACGTTGTAGCGGACGTCCTGTCAAAGCTTGGTTCTACTCGTGCTCAAGTACCAGTGGGTGTCTTCGTCCACGAGCTTCACGTGCCATCCATCCCGGAGCTAGCACCTCTGACCACCGATCCAGCACATCCCCCAGCTGGCCAAAAGGTCCTGATGGTAGACGTGGACTGGATGCAACCGTTCATCGACTACATCCGCGAGCAGAAGGTTCCAACGGACAAGAACTTGGCGGAGCAACTCATCCACCGCACCAAGTCCTACGTCCTAGTCGGAGACAAGCTCTACAGGAGGGGCACATCTTTCGGAGTACTCATGAAGTGCGTTCCCCGAGAAAAAGGCAAGGGCATCTTGGAGGAGATCCACAAAGGCGTCTGCGGCAACCACGCGTCTTCACTCACGCTGGTCAGCCTGGCCTTCTGACGAGCTTTCTATTTGCCCACAGCTCTGGGCGATGCCGAAGAACTCGTCACTCGGTGCCTAGGGTGCCAATACTTCGCCAAGCAACAACACGTCCCAGCCTACAAGCTAGTCACCATACCGCCAACCTGGCCTTTCGCCTGCTGGGGGCTCGACATGATTGGGCCTCTTCCGACTGCGCCAGGAGGATTCAACAGAGTCTTGGTGGCCATCGACAAGTTCACCAAGTGGATCGAAGTCAAGCCGGTCACATGCCCCAAGGATGACAGAGTACTGGACTTCCTGGATGAACTCGTGCATCGCTACGGACTACCCCATCGCATCATCACAGACCTGGGCTCCAACTTCAACAATCACCAGTTCTGGGAGTACTACGAGAACAGCGGGATCGACGTCCGATATGTCTCAGTCGCCCATCCACGGGCCAATGGACAAGTCAAGCGTGCCAATGGGATGGTACTCGACGCTCTCAAGAAGCGGCTACACGACGCTGCCAACACCAAAGGAGGAAAGTGGATCAAGGAACTACCCAATGCACTCTGGGGGCTGCGTACTCAACCCTCCAAGCCGACGGGTCAGTCGCCATATTTCCTGGTCTACGTCTCTGAAGCTATTCTCCCTGCCGACGTCATGTGAGATTCACCTGCAGTGGAACAATACAACGAAGGCATATCTGAAAATAGCAGATGAGTTGACATCGACGGACTCGAAGAAGCTCGTTGTGCCGCCCTCTTCCAATCAGCAAGGTACCTTGAGGGTATCTGACGCTACCATGATCGCAACGTCAAGGAACGCTCCGTCAACGTTGGTGATCTCGTCCTCCGCCGTATCCAGAACACGGAAGGACTACACAAGCTCAGCTCGCCATGGGAGTTCCCTTCACAGTTGCAAAGGTGACCGGACCAGGTTCATACCGCCTCCAAACTCCCGAAGGCGAAGACGTCGGCAACTCGTGGAACATCGACCCGCTCTGTCGATTCTACGCCTAGTCTCTCAACTACCCTGGGGGCTCAAGTCTATACGACTACTCCAAGACCCCTTCGCTGTAAGCGGCCTCCGGGTCCAGGCACTAGTCTCCGGACTACTCTACTCCAAGATCCAGCGTTAATGGCTACTAACGGATCTTGGGCTGCTCAGAGCGTCAAAGGACTCCAACAGTGGTTTATCAAGAGACCATGTACCTCTAGATCCATCCTATACGGCTACTAACGGATCTACTACTGTAAGCGGCTATGCGCCCTAGCACCACTTAGCTATAGGCGGCCTCCGGGTCCTGGCGACTACACTTGTAACAACGGCCCTGGCCATCCAGAAGTATTCTTTCAGTAATAAAGTTTGATTTTCTATCAACTAACTTATTGTTTCTCCCTTGACGGGTCTACTAGCGAGCACAACTACTCGCGACAACTCCATGATGGGCACTCCGCTAACATACATCGCGACAACGAGTACTCATTGATGGAAGTTTTCTCATGAATATTTAAACAAGTTCATTACAACTTTTTTTATCTACAACTATTGCTACAAGCTAACCCTACAGGACTACTGGAGGTTCAGCTTCTCGGCAACTTGTTCAGCTATTGGCGCCATCTGCTCCAGGAGCTCCGCATATTGTTCGTCAGTACAGTTGGCGACTAGTCCACCCGCGACTACTTCGACCGGAGCCTTGGGGAAATATGACTTCATGTACGCCAAGACTTGATTGGGGATGGACTTCGCCAAGTGCTTGACATATGTTGCCAGGCGACCGAGGGCTTCTCTCAACCGGTCAACCAATGGAGCGATCTTCGGCCCGCCCGGATGAGGCACCAACAGACTTGCAATGGGAAGTGCGGCTTCTTCGAGTTCCTTGATTTACCCACGCAACTTCTCGCAGTCTTCGTTCAACTTCTGCAAGGATTTGTAGTAGTTGACGTGGTCACGGTCCGAGGCTATTCGAAGCTCCATGTGCTTGTCGCTCTAGTAAGCCAACTGCTTATAATCATATTCAAGTACCTCGCGGGCCTCCTTCTCCCGGTAGAAGAGGTTCTTCATGTCGATTTCTGAGGCCTTCAGTTGCTCGACCCGGGTCTCAAGCTCAGCAATCAACAAGCAAGGCGGGGTTAGACTACTGCAAGGTACTTCCAATGAGTACTCGACAAGACATCGGTGTACATTTGTTCTTGTTGCGAAGCGACTTGTTCTTCCACACCAGTTCGTCGCTCTTCGCCTACATGTCCTGAACTTCATTATGGTACTGGGTGAAGGCGCCATGAAGCTTCGACTGGAGCATGGCGGAGTGCTTCCTGGCCTAAGTGAGTTGTTCCTCCAATGCTTCCGCTCGGAGCATTGTATCGCCATATCCTTGGAACTTGTCAGATTTTTGTCAGGATCTCTCCACGACATCCTGCAGCAGACAACAACTGTTACTCGGGTACTCAGCACCTATGGCAGATTGACTACTCAAGGGTACCGATAACTTACCATCATCCACTGCTCGTCCCGGCGCATCGCCTCCAAGTTGCGCGCTACTGCCGCCGGGTCGACGAGATCGTCCGCCACAAGTTCGATCCCACCACGACTAGTCGTGGCGGCCCCGGACATCGGCGCCAAACGGATCGTCTCCGCGTCCTGAATCTCCGGCGAACGGACGACTACTTCTAGACTTGAATCTGGCAGTACTTCGTCGCGCTTCTCTTCGGCCATCGTGGGGGCTCCTCTGCTGGCTACCTCTGTCAGCTCGGTTGCTGCTCCGGCGGCCTCTCGGGTCTCCGGCACCAAGCCTTCAAAGGGCACAGCCTCGGGGATATTGCTTCCCTCGGCTTCGGCTCCTGTCAACAGAAGAGACATCGGATTAGTTTCCCGGGGGCTACGACTACTCTTCGAGGAAGACTGCGTCTGCGCAGTGTACTCACCTTCTACTACGCTAGCCTCCGGCAGCGTGGCCTCCACGGCTGGCGCCACGGTCTCAGCTAGGGGGCGGGGAGCGGACTCCTCAGCGGCTGGCGTGGAACCTTCTTCAGCCACTGCCGCGCTGGGTTCATCCCCCTCCCAGGACAAGTCTGTGGATTTCCTGCACAGTATACAATTGGTTGTCAACCAAGTACGACTACCAACATACATGTACTACTCGGGAAAGATGTTCACTTACAAGCTCGACCGGACAACAGTCACGGTCAGGGCGCCAAGTAAGTCCGGCTTCCTCAGGCGCCTCTTCTACGACTTCCGTTGCCGCTGGTTCCTCCGCAGCAGGGGCCGCGACCGGCTCCTTCCTGCTCTCATCAACCATCGGCGCCTACGGTTCGACTTCTGTCATGGCGGGGGCTGGGCTGCGGCTTCTCTCAGCCGTCTCCCCCACCGTCTCCCAGTCGCCTTCGTCCCCTTGGTCTATAGGGTCGGAAGGCGGAATCTCCTTCGAGCACTTGGAAATTTGTCGTCAGCATACATACAATTCCAAGTCAAGAACTCAACTACTCTACTCGAGGAATTTACCTCTCGAGACATGGTCTCAGTGACTTTCAGCTTCTTGGCAACGCGCTTGCGTGCCATGTTGTGCGGCCTCCTCGGTGGCGCAGGCAAACTAGCCTCCAAACTAGTCGGAGGATCTTGGATGAGAGGAACATTGGCCTCGACCGCAGCTGGAACCGCTCTTGAAGCGTCTCCTTGTCTTCTTCATCCGATGTGTCCTCAACGATGACGGTGTCGTCACCTTCGCCGACTTCGCGGCGCCCTTTAGCTTTGCCTTTCCCCTCTTCTGGGATTTCCACAAGTCGGGGAGGTGAAGCTGGCTCAGAGACAAACTTTACTATGTCATCCTGCAATAAGTGCATTGGGTGAGCACAACTACTACTACGTAATCAGTACTCGTACACTGAGTTCGGCTACTGACCTTGTTCGGCGGATGAGCGACGGAGTACTCGGGGACCGGACAGGGCGTGTACGCCGACATATCCTTGAAGATCCTGCCTAGCCTATCGATGATGTCGTCATCATCAATCTCGCCGCCGGGCATCCGCGACGAGTCGCCCTCACCGGTGTACTGGTAGCCGAGGGTGTCGCGAGCCATCAGTGGCTGCACCCTCCTCTTCATAAAGCTGAAGGCCACATGCTCGGCCCTCAGCCCGGCTTCCCTCAAAGCTTTGATCTTCACCAGCAGTTCGGTTAGCTGGATACCTCCTGCATCGTCGGCTCCGTATTCCACCAAGGTCGGTGCTTCGGCTGCTTCCTGCTGGGCTTCGGCAGCTTCGGGTGGTGGTTGGTGATGTAGAACCACTTCGACTTCCAGTCCAGGTTGGAGTCGATCAACTTGTATGCCAAGTACTGTTCAGCAGCGTCTTCGCGCATCTGGATCCCGACCCCTCCGACTACTCGCGGGTCATTGGCGCTCGGCTGGGGCTTCACGCGGAAGAACTTCCGGAACAGTACCCAGTGGGGCTTGATCCCCAAGAACGCTTCGCAAAAATGGACGAAGACAGAAGTGTGGAAGATTCCATTGGGCTTGAGATCGAGGTACTCAATACCTTAATACTCAAGAATCCCCTTGAAGAAGTCGCTTGCTGGGAGGGCCAACCCGCGCTCCACGAAACGCATGAACAAGGGGATCTCATCGGGATTCTTCTCCATCGGGTATGGATCTCCCGCGGCGGCGCGCCACATGTCGACTTCCTTCTCCCGGAGAAATCCGTTGTTGAGCAGCGCCAACAGGTCTTCAGTCTTCGCCTTCGATTTCTTCCACTCCTTATTGGGATTCAGGCGCGGAGGAGACACTGGCGGTGTTGATCCTCTGGCAGAGCCAGCAGCCTCCTCCCGGGATCTCTTCTTCCCGCCGGCGGTCTTCATGCTCTTGGATGGTGAGGGCTTCATTCTCCAAGAATAGCGGGTTTTCACTTGCATTCGCTCGGGGGCTACGACGTGGCTACTGGCGGCGGCGCGCGTGGATCTACGATCTACAGCGTGGTGGCAGTGTGCACTGGTGGCAGATTTCCCGCGAGATCTGCTACGAATGGCTGCAAGTGCGGGGTGTGAAAAACCCTAAGGGTTTCGGCTTCTATTTAAAAGTCAACCGGTGGCTTCGCAACGGCCAGATGGATATGTATCGGTAGCTGACTTAGCGGCGGCCGCCTGACTCTTCAGCTTCTAGTAGTCGATGCGCTCTATCTCGGGGGCTCGGCTACGACTACTCAACTTTTTGGGTAGCGACAAGATTCAAGAGAAACTCATGACACCTTCTACAATCAGATGACCCTTCAATTCGAGAGGAAGTACTCGACTCAAGGCTCGGGGGCTCCGTGCCACGTGTCCTTCAGTTTTTTCTCTGGATTTTACGGGACAATCTTGCAAGAACTTCAGATGGACCCTTAGCCAGAGTCTACAATTCAACCTAAGGCTCGGGGGCTACTCTTTATGGAGTACGATTTTGCAATCGCACTTCCATATAAAATTTGGCTTCAAGACAACACGGGTATTATTGAAGACCTTCAAGATGAGAACTCCAGGACGCTTGGGAACTACTCAAGAAGATTTCAAGACTACTCAAGGATCAGCTGGAGTACCTTCCAGCCTCGGGATGCTTCAAGAATTCTTGAGGACTTTTGGCTTGTAGTACTCGGGGACGCCTGAGGACTACTTGTCAAGGCCGTCAAGACTACTCGAAACTATCCTGCTCGGCTACAAAGTACTCGGGGGCTTGTCGTATGGACCTCCCTGGGCCCACTACCTCGGTGGGTACCAGGACTGACTACTCGGTGGGGCCCTGGGACTACTCAACTTGTGTTGCACGGCACCTGATGGCGTGAAGCGCAAGGACTACGGTGGAGAAGTACTCAGATAGGAAGCTATACAAGTCCTGTACTGTGTAGGGAACTCCTAGACATACCCAACTAGTACTCTCTCCCTAAAATGACTTGTAACCCTGCCTCCCGGACTATATAAGGCGAGGCAGGGACCTCTCTCTTTCACACGATCATTATACGCATCATCTTGTAAACACACCCAATCAATCCAGAGCTACGCAGCATACAGGACGTAGGGTATTACACACCTCGCGGCCCGAACCTGTCTAAATTGTGTGCCATGTATCTCTTCCTTCGAGTTACCGATCTCGGCGAGGCCACATTGATCTACCTCAGGTACTCCCCTTGGTTGGTTGCCGGTCTAAAACACCGACAATACACTCCATTCAAACGGAGGATGTCCGAGGTTGGATGCTATCCATGCCGCGGTGTGACGCATGGATACCGTTTCAATAGTGAACGGTAATGTATGTGGACGCTTCCATGACGTGCTAGCACGGAAGGTTCGTTTTCTGCAGGTATACTAACAACGTTTCGTAAGTCGTCAAGTGCGAATCGAGTAGCTACGACAAGGAGAGCCGATTATAAGCTTGCCACCGGCACTAACTACGTCTTTTGGATCCATGTGTGAGAGGTCGTTTAAGACGTGTGCATGCATGAGTAAAATCATGTGGAACCTAAAATTTGGCCCTTGCTTGCTTGAATAATTTTTCTAGGGTGATTGCTTGATCTTAGATAAGAATTCCTCTCCTTCGATCTTAGGAAATTTCTGGCAGATTCTGTTGTTGTCATTTCTCAATTTTTGTAGCCAAATCTGTAAGGAATCTGACTAGACATTCTTTAGGAAAGTTGTTTCTTATCAAATTGAGCATTTACTGTGAATTTATCAGGATTTTAGTAATTTTCTGCAGATAGGTATGCTCTGTTTAGTGAGTCTCTGTTCTGTTGTTTTTCAGAGCAGCATTCCTCTGCAAATGAACTTTTTCGATCATGTTCGAATCCAATCTAGATCTACCTTTGAATACCAAAAAGATGTGTCATAATCTCCCCGAGTTACTATCAAAATTTGGTAATTTTTGGGTTCATAGGTTCAGAGTTATGAATTTTTGATTCACAACCTCCGAACTTTACGCCATGATTTTATGCGTACTCGTCTCGAGTTCCGGCATATCTGCACCCTGTGCTAATGGCTGCCCTGAATTTCACCCACATGAGGATCAAACTTACCCTTGTACTCGTGGACATCTTGCGGAAAATTTGAAACCGTTAGTAGTGGTTTGGGTATGCAACTTTCGTTTATAGCCGTAAAAACTGATCCTTGTACGCGTGCTTGCATCTGGTTCTGACATTTGTCACTTATTCCAGATGTCTGCCTCCGGATTCATGACCGTTGATGCGCGGGTGTGGACTCACTTAAACTGCCTCGAGGAGGGTGGTTTTCCTGCACTTTTGTGGGACACCCTAAAAGACCTTGGGTACACAGCGTATCCCGAGTACTCGGCACGTGAGCTCATGACCTCATGCCAACTATTTCGTTGGGAAGTGAAGGTGAAGATCCCTGTGTGCCCGAAACATCCTACTTGGGAAGAGTGGGAGGTGAAGGCACAAGGGTTGAACTTGGCTAACACCGTGCAAAAGGCTGCTTTTGAAGCACTCACAACTTTTTGTGAGAAGCACACTAATTTGGTAGCTAGCACTGCTGCCAGGGTGATTCCTTTGCCTAAGCAACATTCCGGACATGGGATTGAGCGCGAAGCCTTTATCTCCGCTCAGGACAGTCACCACAGTCGTGAACTAGTCACTTCAATCCGTTTCTCCAAAGCTATGTTTGACGCCTATCAAGCGATGGTTGTAGAAAGCTTGTCATATAGACACCAAGTTTATAGACAATAAGTTAATGGTGCAGAAGCTATCACACAAGAGTTGAAGGAAGCTCGAGCAACGATAGCCTGTCTTAAGAAGAAAAGGAGAAAGGATAAAACAACAACATAAGAATTGAGTGAAGTCATTCATGAACAGAATTTCTTGTTGCAGCATAATGATCAATACATGCTTGACTTAGAGAATCAACTAGAAGTTGTAGCAGCTCCACCTCCTAATCCCAAAGAGGAAGAAGATCCCGAAGAGATTCAAGGAGAATCTGGAGTGGAGACTGGACCTGCTTCGCCTTGAGTGAACCTAGGCTAGATTGTTAACTAGTTGATGTTGGTTACGCTTGCAATAAAATAATGTGTTGTAAGAATGGATCTTGTAATGACGTTGTTTGTGATCAACTTTGAACCATGTGTTGAATATCAAGTTGTATGAAATGTCTGGAGATCATGCTCCCCAAATTTTATCATGTTACATATACGTACCGAGAATTTAGGAAATTTTTTGTGCATCTCGGCCTTCTGTGAAAACAGCTAGGCAGCACCTCGGTGACGGAATTTTTCGGGCATGTTAATGTTGGAATTTGACTCGGAGTTGAATACCAACATCGGACCTTATGAAATCCTACATCCACTGACCAAGAATGAGAATTTTTCGGGGTATAAGCAAGAATTTATGAATTTTCTGCTTATAGCTACCACACTGTCCGATTTCGAAAGTTTGCAAGGAATGAGTTTTCGTCATGCATATTCTACTTGTTAATTTATGTGAGAAAGCTTACGAATATGTGTTTAATGAGAGCTCAACTTCTCAGATGGTCGGATCGACATGTAGCACCACCAACGGTTTTGACGCGTCAGGTAGTGGTGATCTACCACCGCCACCGCCCATGACGCCGGTGGAGACTTTCATGGCCACCCAAACCGAAGTGTTGCGCCAAATCCTACAGACGCAACAACAAATCGCCCAACAAATGCAGCAGAGACCTCCAATGGGAGTTAATCATGATGGACCACAAATGGTTACCACCTATTCTCAGTTTATCGGGATGAAGCCCCCAACTTTCACTAGAGCAGAAGAGCCCCTTGAAGCTGACACATGGGTTAGGGCCATTGAGGCCAAATTCTCTGCATTTGTCCTACCTTGTCCTGAGGAGCACAAGGCTAGATTTGCAGCCTTGCAGCTTCGTGGAGAACCTTTAATGTGGTGGGAGCACTTTAATACCATGCAACTTGCTGGACACGAAATTACTTGGACTGAATTCAAGAGAGCTTTCAAGGACCACCACATCCCAAAAGGACTCATGGTTAGAAAGATGAAAGAGTTGCTTGCTCTTAAGCAAGGTGATGACACTGTGTATCAATATGCACAGAAGTTTAACAGCCTTTGCCAGTATGGTGAACATCACGTGGACACCGATGCCAAAAAGATAGAACGTTTCCGTGATGGTCTTAGGAGCGAATTGTATGAAAGACTAAACCTATTAGAGCCAAACAGTTATCATGAGTTAGTGAACAAAGCTATCTCTCAAGAGGATGCCGTGATGAAGGTACAGAAGGAGAAGAAGAGACAAAATGAATTTACTTTGGGAGATGGAGCGGGCAAGAAATTTCGTTTCGTCAAGAAGAATGCGCATGGTTCTTCCCAATCATCCGCATCAGGCCATTGGAGAATGACTCCGTCCCAGCATAAGCCTTCGGGAAATTTTCAGTACCGTCAGGCCCAGCCGCAATTCTCCAAGCCAAAGGAACTTCCACCCCGCATTTGTTCCAATTGTTGGCAACCAGGGCATTATGCCAATGAGTGCCCAAACCCTAGGTGGATCAAGCCCGAGCAGCAGAATCAGAACCCCGAAGTAGCCAAGGGCAATCGTGACAAGAAGCCCACAATTCAAGTGAAGCAAGGCCAGCGACTTCATGGGTAACTTTTCTATCCGAGAACATTCCTCCTTACCTTGGACTTTTGAGGATGGAATTTTACTCCTTCCTCACATTTTAGATGCTTTTAAAAACTAAACCCAGGAATCTTAGTGAACAAATGTAAAGACACATTTGTTTACTAGCCTTCCCTTCCTCATAGAAATCTTTATGGTAATCACCTTTTTCAATTTGGTCTTTCCGCCTAATCTCCACTCTCCTAGATTCACATCAATTGGCTGGCTAAGTTGAAGGAGTAGGATCAGAGTTTTTCTCGAGAAATCCCGGGCAGATCTTTAGATCGTTGGACCCCATTCGTTTCAGTGCCGCGATGGTACGACGCCGTAGCGTCGCCCTGCCATCTCTTTTCCCGTGACCACGATCATGTCGTCGAGACCTCATGGGCCGACCGGTATCGAGCCCCGTGTGGCAACCGCCGGATCGCTCCGCTAGCCCCACCTTAGTCGGTTGGGATGACAGTTGCGTTCCGTCGAGCTATAAAAAGAGGAACCCTTCCGCGGTGTTGCCATTGCCAAGACTCGCCTGCTTTCGAGCTCGATAGTGTCGCTGCTCTTGTTTTTCCCCTCCGGCTAGTTTTTGGCCTACCTGCTACCAGCCCATCTCCATTATTGCTTCGCCACTCACCGAGCAAGCTGTTTAGCCATCTTCATCGACAACCTCCAGAAGAAGCTTGGAAGGAGATCGAGAGAAGAACCCCAGCTGCATCGCCGTCCATGCCTCAGATCGTGGAGATGTTCGAGTCTCTCCGTTGGACGCTTGCAGCGATGTACCTCTGCATCG
Source organism: Cenchrus americanus (assembly GCA_947561735.1). Classification (NCBI taxonomy): domain Eukaryota; kingdom Viridiplantae; phylum Streptophyta; class Magnoliopsida; order Poales; family Poaceae; genus Cenchrus; species Cenchrus americanus. The sequence goes on from OX387245.1 coordinate 184,347,223, forward strand.
TCGGTGGAGTTTGCCTTCTTTTAGTTTTCCATGTACATATTCATCGCCCGCTCCCTCATGAACTTCGTTGAGGCAGGAAGGAGAGCACCATGTATCTTTTGCCCTATTTGAATTCTCGCTGTCTAGAAATATAAGCGAGTATGTCTTCCATCTTTGTAACCTTTAACTTGTTAAAAAGTGTTGCTTTGATCTTGTTGTCGAATCTCGGGACGAGATTCTGTTTAAGGGGGGTAGGCTGTGACGCCCCAGGTTTTTAGTCGGGTTCTTTAACCCTAATGATCCGGTCAACCGAGTTAACTTCAGTCAAACGACGGTCAACCTGGGCCATCACCTCGAAAACATAACCAATGACCCCTAATGACTCCTTTTGGTCAACCTTGGTCAACCCTTGGTCAAACCCTAATACAAACCCCTTGAACACCCCTTTGCCCTCCGCTGTCAGCCGGAACTTTTGCTGCGTTCCCTAAATTTCACCTAAACACTTCAAAATCTCCGAATGTAAAAGTTGTGTATTTTGTCAAGCGACACAACTTTCATGTTGAATGGCATTTGAAATTTGGAGTGGAAATGTGTGAAAAACTCAAGTCAATGCTTCTGGTTACTATTCACCGGTGCCCAGAAAACTGCCGACTTGGCATAGCTTTTGTGCACAAATGGTTGAGAAAAAGACCCTAAGCCTTTTACGAAAGTTGTAGAGCAATATGAGATCTACAACATTTGTATTATCCACTTGATCCACTTCAATTCAATTTTTTGGAGAAAAATCACGGTCAAAGCAGGCAGGCTGAAACGAATTTTGACTCCAGCGCACCAGAGCGCGCGCGCCCGCGCCGGCGACACCGTCGCCGCGCCGGGGCCCGCACGCCGAGGACGGACTCGGTCCTCCGGTCCGCGCGCCGTGGACCCCTCCCACCCTGAGCCGCACCGCCCTCGCTCTCCCCCGTCCGCGCGCGCCCACGCGTCCCCACCACGCCGCCCGACCGCGGGTCGCGCCGCCGTACTTGGCCGGTGACCACGCACGTCGCGGCCGTCCCACTGCCCACGCCGCGCCCTGTACTACCTCCTTTCGCCTTAGTGTGCAAGGAACACCCAACCGCCTCGAGCCGGCTGTAAAAGCTGCTTTCCCTTTCTCCTCGCGCGAGCACAAGCATGCGCCGCCGTCCGCCATAGGAGCCGCCTCGGTGAACTCCGTACTCCGGCCGCTTGCAATGCCAACACACGCCACTCCCGCCTCACTCCTACTCCAACAAAGCTCCCACGCTCGCTTGTTGGCCCGCCCGAGCTGTCGGCTCGCCGGGGCAAAGCTCCCAGCGGCCGCCGCCGCCGCCGGCGTCCACCACACCCGACCGCCGGTCGCCTCCCCGCTGTGAGTAAGCCCCCAAGTCGATTCCCCGCAACTCATAGACCCTCTCCAGCCATTGCCCCGGCCATCTCCGCCGCCGGCCTCGCCGGAATCCGGCAAGCCGCGCCGCCCCCCTTGCCCTGGACTACATTGCTCACTCTGATTTATTTCCAAGGGTGTAAACGTGAACTAGGGGCATAACTGTAAACACTCAACACTTTTCAAGGGTCTGTGCGCAAAAAGTTTCTTGCCTCTATTGTGTGTTCTGGCAGTAACTTGTAAATTCCATATAAAATCGTAGAAAAATTCAAATAATGCAAACTCAATTTTGTTGTGCTTTGTGTAACCAGAACTACAACTTTCTCCAAATATGTATATACTTTTGAGCTATAGTTTTTGCTTGAAAAATTGAAAAGTAAAATATCTAGATCTGTGATTCTGCAAAATCCACACATTATCTTGAGCTGGATTTTGGATATGTTGTGAGCACTAGCATGTGTAGGTCCTGTGACAAATATTGCACAAAGTTACTGAAGAAATGTTTTTATATAAATTATATTGTGAAATTGACAAATCTGCCTAGATGATTTGTGTAGCTTAAAATATAATTATTTTTGAGCCCAACTTCTGGCTATTTTTATGTTATACCAAAATGCACCTTTGGTGAATTTACCATGATTTTATCTCTGTTAGAAATAACATTTACCAATTTATGCTTGTTTTTAATCATGAATGTGTAGATCAAGATCTATAAAGGCTATATATGTGTTTGTTGGTTTCCTAGACTTGTTTTGGACCATAGAATCAGTGAGAGAAAGTTTAGATCCAGAAGTTCTATATTCATTTTTATATGCATTTATCTTGTTTTTGGTGAATAGGAATGCCATGCTTGATATATTTCTTTTTATTGCGTAAGCAAGTGTGCATGTGTGATCAGTGGGTTGTATTAGACTCAATAAGACCAGGGAGCACCACTCTTGGTGTTTTACAATTTGTTTTTGTGCATTAGTGTGAAGGACCTTTGTAGGTTAATATTGGAATTAATCGGAAAATCAACCCTTAGCTGAGGATCTTTGTGTTGGTGTGGTAAAACTTGCTAACAAGGGTATAACTAACCCCTTGCTGTTTTGTGAGATTTAAATTAAATTACTTGTATATATATGTACGCAGTCTCTATTAAAAAGTCTAGATAATAAAGCAGCGCATATTGTTCCTTATAGGAAGAGTATGTTGAATGTATTATTATCTAGGTGAATGTGGTCAACCATGCACCCCATGTTTGTCATAAGTCGTTTTGAAATTAACTAAATGAAATTGTCACTTAAGTCTTGCATCGCATCCTCCGTGTAGAAGTTTCCGACGGTAGCTACACGCTCGTGCCAGTGGACGTGAACGAGGGGGCTGAAGGAGACGTGCACTACGTCACCGTAGAGCAAGACCCGGGCCAAAGTCCGGAAGTTTGTCTAACTGCTTGTGCCATCGAAGGCAAGCCCTGATTTTATCATTAACCCATGTTTTATTTAAATTTATGCAACTATCTTTGTTATTCTATGTGCATTTACGTTCAGGAATCGAATGAAACCCTAGTTGCATGAACCCTAGGTGCCTATGTTCTTTTACTAGTATGCTAGGTCGTTAGATGCTATGCTCTAAGGACCCGGTAAAAGTCTAGTGATGTCCGTCACTCGCGAGAGTAGGATCTCCTTTTGGAATCACCCTATTTATAAATGGATTGCTCATGTGGTAAGAGCATGGGATTTGGGCTCCGGTCCAGTGGCTTCGTGGGCTAAGCTTTTGAACGTTCTAAGCACTTGTCGGGAATGGGACCGGTAAGCCTAGTACCTTAATGAGACGGCACGGGATTTTACTACTACTACTCTCGATTCGTCTCCTACCCAGCTTGCTACTGGGAGGAGGGTACATGTGTGAGGCTGGGTGTACTGGGTGGGGCATGCTAGATAGCCTTGTACCGGGACTGTAGGCTATCATCCCAACCCGAGGACTTTTGGGAACCGTTTGGTCGGTGTCGGCTCTGTTAGGGCACCACTCCGTGTGTTTAGGTTTACCTTGCAAGGGTTATGAATCAATCGATTGTCGGCCTCTCACCGTTACCCGAGACTGCTTAATCAACTGGCCATGATATCCCTTAATGCTGGAACTATGTGAAATCTTCTCCGTGAGATAATTGTATTGTACAATTCTTGATTGTATTAGTTGCACATTATAGTAATGATAATCTCACTAGAATCTGAGCTAAAAGATTGAAAGTAAGGATCCATGATCCTAGTTGCTTTCTGGCAAAACAAACCCACCAGCCAAAAGCCTACATGTCTAGAGGTAACTTTTGTCGGGTAAGTCTTGCTGAGTATTATTATACTCAGCCTTGCTATAATTGTTGTTTTCAGGTGAAGTTGTTTGGCCTGGTGAGGTTCCACCCGGCTGGGAGCTGGAATGGGTGGATGATGACGCCGAGTAATGGCATCACGTATGGCCTCTTGTGATTTCGTATCGTATCGCTATTAGTATTTCCGCTGTTTTAACAAAACTCTGAACGATTTACTTTTATGTCAAGAGCTATGATTTGTAATAATGGACCCTACGGGGAGATTGGTATTAATTTGTAAGGCACTCTGGACTCTCCTTCGTGGGAGTTTAATGCATACGTTCGATCCTCTCTGAAATTTCAAGTGATTTACCGGGTGTAAACCCGGCAACACTCAACATGATGGTTCTTTATTATCACTTAATGACCAAATGGAGTGGTTTAGGCGATAGTACGGAATTATCTCGGATGGGGTTGTCACAGGCTTGTTCTTCAAGCTTTGCAAGTGAGTAGGTAAATCATACAAAAAATTTTACTGCACAGAGATAATCATAAAAGCATGTCTCTTGAGATGCGAAATCACACACACACACAGAGATTACAGTCATAATTGATACATCAGAACAAGGTTACATTGCGGCCATATCTTCATGACGAGATATGCAAAATCACACACACACAGATTACAATCATCATTGATACATCAGAACAAGGTTACAATGCGGCCATATCTTCATGACAAGATATGCAAAATCACACAGATCAATCTTGCTCGCAGGTTGTCGATCTTGCTGCATGTGGTCATTGAATAAGCTTCATCTCTGTTGATGGCTTAGAGAATTGATTCCTGGCTTGCAATGAGACCACAAAGCTTTCTAAACTTGCACTTTTGGTTTGCAAGAGCATTCGACGAGTAGAGGGAGAAATCATAGGAAAAATAATGATCATTGGACAAACGATGAAGGATTGTTCATCCTGAAAACAATGATCATTAGACACATGACGAAATTGTTCATCCTGATGCCAGGAGGTTCTGGGCTACCTACCCTGGACACGGCTACGAGGAAGGAGTATATCACAAGAATTCTTCTCGCAGCTGTGTTATAGGGATGAGCAACCCAATCACCCTCTATCACAAGAATTCTTCTAGCAACTGAGAGATCGAGGAGGAGGAAGAAGAGAGAAAAGCAAAAGCTTGCGCCCTACAAGATCTATTCTTTACGCCATAGCTAGATCTAGATCTAGAGAAGAAGGAAGCAAGTGCCTCGCTTTATTGTATCAGAAGAAGGAACCATATACTAGCTAGATCCAGATCTAGAGAAGAAGGAAGCAAGTGACTCGCTTTATTGTACTAGAAGAAGGAGCAATATAGCTAGATCTAGATCTAGGGAAGAAGGAAGCAACTTGAAGTGAGGAGGACCGATAGGCGTCAGTACCTTTTTATAGAAAACAAGGAAGGGATAAGATCAAGAGCACAGGAATGGTCGGGAAGGTTCCCAAGATAGTCAATGGCGAAACTGTTGTTAGTCAATGGCTGAAAGCAGAGCTGCAGAGGTAGTGATTCCGATGTAGAATTAAATGATACGCAGAGTAAGCAAACATCGTCTCCAATGGCCGTGTTTGGATCTTAGATGTTATTGTTATTGTTAGTGGTAGTTTTTAACACCTCCAAATTAACACATGTGTTTGGCTCCAAAGTGTTAGTTTTGGTGTTAGTTTGCTACAAACTAACACTAACACCTCCATCCAAACATCCAATGTAGTCATCATCTCCAAAAAAAAGAGAGGAAGGCATAAGATCAAGAGCACAGGAAACGAGAAGAAGTTCCCAAGACGGTCAATGGCAAAACTGTTGCCATTCAATGGCTGAGAGTAGAGCTGCAGAGGTAGTAATTCCAATGTAGAATTAAATGATACACGGGGTAACGAAACGTCGCCTCCATTGCATACTTAAACCGTGTTTGGAAACAAATCTCTTGTATCTTCTCCTTCCAAAACAATTAGATCCCCTGCCCTTCATCTCTACCCGTGAAAAACAACAACTGCCTACTCCTCATCGTCACCATTTCGTCCAGAGATGGATAGCATGCCGGGAAGAAACACGTGGCACTAGGCGTCATCGCTACTGCTGGGCCACTCTCAAAACCTCCGCATTGAGATTGCGGCGCGCGTCGGTGCGACCTCGGAGCGGCCCTTGGCTGACTTCCGCAGCCTACACGGTACTTGCTCGACCATGCGCCGCGTGTGCGGCCACGGCGACGTCGGCCAGCGTTTGTCGATAAAGGGGATACAAGATGAGATTTCTTGGGTGTGGAACCCCACCGCTTACAAAGCATTCCTTGCTATGCTGAGCGGTCTTGGGAATCCGGAGGCTTGTTTCCTCTCCGGAATCAAAGCCTTCTTCATCGAATACAGGGGATACAATGATCTCCGGCGCGCCGCCGAGGGTGGGCACGATGCGGCGGCCTATCTATACACCGTCTTGCTCTACAGAGCCAATGGCGGTGTCACCATCGATGACACCGCGAAGGGGTACATGAGGCAGGTGAAGGACCGATACGGCGAACTAGAGGGGGAGTGAATGGGAGCCGATAAAAATTCTTCTCGAAGGAGATGGGGGCTCCAACAAGATGAACACGACGTCCAACACACGTCTCCGACTTACTACCCAAGTTGGCCAAGCCCACGCAGCCACTGGAGTGCTACTAGACCTAGGAACCAACTCCCAACCTCATAGACCCGAGAATGCAGCAGAACACAAAACTCGAGCCTCACTGACCTATACCGGTCAGGCCGGTGAGCACCACCGGTCAGACCGGTCTCTGCTGGTGAAACCTAGCGACTTCCACAAAGTAGCTCTACACGGGTCAGGCCGGTGCAACACAAAGGTAAGACCGGTCCCAGCCAGAAAGCCCCCAAAACACCAGACATGCCTACCGAGCTCCAAACAGACCCAAACTCGAAACAGCAGCAACATGGGGTGACAGAGAACTCACCCAAACGTTCACCCGAGCAAATCCCAACAGGGGTCCGCACCGGTCAGACCGGTGAGAGGCACCGGTTAGACCGGTGTGGCCTGGGTTTCTCGGGATGAACAACACCCGCGGGTCAACACCCCCAAATCCAAACCCCAATCTCCCGGATCACTCCACGGACATGTGCAAGACTTTGGGGATAGTAGTAACACCTCATGGGGAGTCCATAGCCAAGTTTATGCCCACAAAAACTTGCCAAATCAAGAGGAATCGAAGAAATCCCGCCAAGAACTCCTCTAACCCTAGAGCACCGAAAACCCCAAAATCGAGCCCCTTAACTCACGGTTTTGGGAGGGGAATCAAAGAGAAAAGAACCACAAAGGGTTCACACATACATCCCATACCAAATCCCCAAGAGCAAGGTCCCGAAAACACACCAAGAATACCACCAAGAGAGGGCTCCGAAAATCACCACCAAGAACAAACGGGAACAACACAACCAAGCCTTGAGGAACCACGCTGAATCATCTATACATACCAAAGAGGTTCATACAAGGTCTAGCTATCCGCCCGATCATCCAACCCTCTCACAAGATCTCACCATGAAGCTCTCAAGCTAGTCCTATGGAAATCCTGAGAAAATAGGAAGGGAAAATCACAAAGCAAATGAACTAGGGTTCCAAGAGATGGCTGCCATCCTCTCACCCCTTGGGTTATATGGAGGCAAGCCGAAAGTCTAAAATACCCTTACTAGCTAATTAGGGATACATGCCCCTCGAGGGCGAATTCAGAAATTTTTGTCATCGCTCCATCGGACGGATGCCCGGTGACCGCAACATGCTTAGCCTCGACGCAAGCCTTGCGATTCCGACGCGTTTTCTCTGCTTCGAAGATTCCGGACTGCGTCGTCGCACACCGGTCAGACCGGTGCTCCACACCGGTCAGACCGGTCAGACCCACCGGTCAGACCGGTCTGAAGCTATTGTAGCTCTGTCTTCGGTTCTTCGGTCTTGGCTTTGTGGATCAACCAAGGAACCCAGTGATTTTCTGGTGAACCACTGGAAACCCCGCGAACTCGGTGTAGCCTCCGCCAATCGCCACTCATGACTCGGCTCCCACGTAGTCCCGGCTCGACCTTGGTTTTGAGGCTCAACCAAGAAACCATCCATGACTTCAACTTGTTGTTCATGCCACCATGCGGCCCGCAGTTGACCCCGCTGGCCACCGGGTCCCTCGAACAAAGCTTACTTGTCTTCTCCACACCTGGAGGCCTCACTGGCGACGACCTTTCGCGCTTGTTCTTCACCTGCACCAACACCAGTCAAGCCGCAACCTGCACCTGCAATACTTAGCCAAGAATCAGTCCACACAACATTGTCAATCACTCATCACACCAGGAAGCGACCATCCACCAGTCCTCGAACCACACATGGTCCTCAATCTCCCCCTTGATGAGTGCATTGACAACACCCACTTAACGTAACACAAGAGAAAAGAAAAAGGAAAGAAACGAATAAAAAGAAACTCCAACAAGCGATTGAAAGCCAAACAAAGGCAAAGAGCAAGGTCACTTGAAGAAGACAAGTCTCGGACCCCTTAGGCAAGGGCAACGGCTCGACACAGTCGAGACAAAACTATGCTTAAGCAAAGAGAGCAAACCACCAAACCAAAGCTCGAAAAACCACAAAGAGCTCCCCCTGCACACATGCAAGCTCCCCTGAACCAATGCAACTCCCCCTAATCGAATGCATGCAAACCACTTGAAGAAAATAGAGCAGCTGCATCAGCTCAGCTCTAACCGGTCAGACCGGTCACCCTCACCAGTCAGACCGGTGGGCAAGATCGCCCAGCACCTGGGAACTACACCAGTCAAACCGGTGCCCTCCATCGGTCAGACCGATGCCACCTGGGAAACTGAAGAGCTCAAAAAATAGCTCGAAACCACTTGGAAACCTTCTAAATGCGTGCAGCAAGCCATTTCAAACTCAAACTTCTCCCCCTTGTTGACAATGCATGAATCAAGCCAAAAATGCGAAAAATTCAACCTAGAGCTTCTCAAATAGACAAAATTCAATATAGGATGCTACACATGTCCAAACGAGCAAGTTAGATACTCTACGGCTTCGTATCGATCTCAGCTACATGATCACCAAGTTTCACAACCATTGGACGAAGCTAAGATGGATTGTGGCAATTTTGCGAAAAACTTGCCTCTTATGAGCAAAGTCCTAAACATGATCAAAGCATATCAAAATGACAAAGCCACACAAACTTCATGCTAGGACAACCATTCTAACCATAAGACCATCACAAACACCCACAAGCACCTCATGTCATGTCAAAGCCACCGAGCCATGTGCCTACTTCTATATATGAGACTTCTCATTGGTGGGCATCATGCAACGGTTTAGCACCCAAAGCACACTTAAATTAAGCACATATGACATGGGAGCACAATTTTCCAAGCTTTTTACATTTCATTTTCAGATTCATACTTGATACATGAAATGTCTTTGCGACAAAAAGGAACTTATGCCCCTCCACAAGATAAAGCATGAGGGCTAAACATTCATGATGGCAAATGAGCCTTTGGCCCCATATGATCAAAATAAGCTATCCAACCACAAATTAAGCATAGCCAAACCACTAAACATGTCAAGGTCATATAAAGGCATGTCACACCCGGTTTTAAAGGCAAAACCAAATGCATTGATCACGTGTGCGCCAGGATCAAGTTACACACACGCTTAGACATTATGAATACCAAAATCAGTGCCACACGAATAAAGAGTTATTACAAACCATAGTCTTAATCGAAACTTAAACAAACAAGTTCTCGCAGCGGACAAAATGCCTCCACAGTAAGACTCGAAGACTACGCACACCTAGAACTCCCCGGAAATCTTCTCGGATTATCTTCAAAGTTCTCCCGGCTCCGAGCAAAGAATCCGGTATTGTAGATGCAAGAGAATAAACAAGCGTGAGCACATTTCGTACTCAGCAAGGGAAAACAACATAACATGCAAGGCCATATGGTGGATGGCTAAGGTTCAAGCACTTTAGCATTTTAGTTGGTCAAATTTTATTAGCAACCTGATTACTAAAGGTGTAAGTTCATACCAACCCATTTACTTAAGATATAAGCATCATAAATAAAGGAATAAACCACAATTTAGGCATTAAAGTTCCATAATTTAATCATGTGAGTGTCCAGGCCGCTCTTGACCGTGAGCACGGCTAATCGATTAGTTTAACACTCTGCAGAGGTTGTACATCTTTACCCACAAGCGCCGTAAAAGCTCCGAAGAACTTTGGACCCAACCATGCGGTGTTTGCAAGACACCATACCACACTTCCGAGGTGTGATTGCATAGGGACGCTACATGGCCTTTACAAAGGTTCCCTAGCAAGTTATGACCCACAAGGTCCGGATCGCTTAGCAAGGTATAAAGTCCCCTAGCAGGTCAATACCCCACCATAAAAAGAATAACTCACCCAACCCCCTCGCTAGAGCGAGTCCATACCCCACAAGCACCGCCGATCCCTTGTCCTTATCGGGTAAGACCATCCCATGCTAAAGTTCCTAATTAATCGCCCAAGACCATTGCCCATTAGTTCTTGTGGTTGTACTTGTTTTCCGGGTGGTTCTCCATGTTCCGATTATCAAATTAAAGTGGTCTTGCAAAGTAAAAGATCATAAACGGAACATGAAATAACAAAAAGGTAACCAAGTAGATTAATACCAATACCCGATTGAGCATGCTAAGCAATAACTACCACAAGATTAATTTATTTCCCGCATCAAGGTAAAGGTAGTCAAAAGCTAGGCATGATCCTTAATAGGTTCCCATCAAATTAATGCAAGCGAAAAGTAAAAACAGTGAATTTAAATGCATGTTATGTAGGACAAGCGGGCATGCATCAAGGAATACTTGCCTTCAACAAAGCCTTGCTGCTCAAACTCTTGCACGACCGGATCTTCAAATCCCTCGAACGAATCGCTCTCTACGATCCACAATCATCACATACAAGCATACAATAGAAATAAATAAGAAACAGTCACCAAACAGATCAAACAGATCTAAACAGTAGCATAAAACTAATCTACGCTTCGAGACGAACGCGTGGACATAAAGAACGCTAAAATCGGAGCTAAAACGACCAAGATAAGGGCTCGGGAAGTTCCAGGGACTAATCTGCGAAGATTTGAAAAGGTTTCAGGCTAAAATAAAGAAAAAAGGACTAAACTGTAAGAAATCTTATACGGTGGAAGGATATTTTTGTAAATAAAGAAAATCCAGGGGCTTTTCTGCAAAAGTGCCAGGGCTGGCGGCGGGTTTGACCTAGTTGACCCGGGTTGACCCGATCTAGATCCGTCGGATCTAGATCTGACGGTTGCGGCTGCTCGCGGTGCGGTGGCTTAGATCTGGCCATCGGATTTCGATCCGGCGGCCACGGGCGCAGGAAAACGGCAGGGGAGACAGACGCGGCGGCGGGGCGGCGGCCGGCGACGACACGCGGCGGCGAGCGGCGGCGCCGCACACGGGTTTGAGCCGGGGGGCTCCGCCTCGTGCACAAACGGCACCAAGACGTAGCGCGGCGATGGGGAATCCAACTAGGGCGGCGCGGACGGCTAGAGCGCAACGGCGACGGCGCTCCACGCGGCGGCGCGGCTCGGTGCGGCGGCGGATTCCGGCGACGGCTCCAAGGCGACGTAGGTGCACGCGAGTCGACAACAAACGGTGCCGGCGGGTGCCTCACCTCCTTGCGCGGCTCCGGATGTGCTTCACGGCGGCGAGAGGGCGGGCCGACGGCGACGGAAACCCGAGCGGCGGCGGCTAGGGTTTCGGCGGCGGCGGTGCACGGGGTTCGAGCGGCTAGGGCACGCGGTTGGGGAGGTCCCGGGTAGCGGCGTGCTTTAAATAGTCCCGGGCGGTCTCCTTGGCGTGCGGGCCACGCACGGGGGGGCGTGCTCCCCGTCGGACTCGGGCGGCGGCGCGGCCCTCGGCCCGAGACCCGGTCGGGCACGGCGCGGCGGGAGGGATGACACGCGGGCCCCTCCCGTCGGCGGCTCGGGGCGGAGGCGGGGGGCGGGGAAGCGGGCGCGGGCGGCCGTGGGCCGGCCGAGCCGGGCTAGGTGGGCCGCGAAGCGGTGGCCGGGCCGCCGCGCGGGTGGAAACGGGCCGGGCGGGGCCGGGCGAGCGCGCGCGCGCGGCGGGCCGGATGGTCGGCCGGCGCGGGCGCCGCAAGGCCGCCGGGCCGGATTAGCTAGATGGGTTGGGGTAGAGGGAAAAGGGTAGGGGTTTAAGGGTTGATTAAGAAGGGTTCCAATCAAATGGGATTCAAACCTTGAATTCGAATTCCAAAGAACCAAAAGAAATGCCCCGAAGATGAATGCAACAATTAACTCCTATATTTTATTAACTTTATTTTAGAAAAGTTTTAAATGCCTAAAATTAAATAAAACAACCTTATACTCCTTAAGCAATTAAATGGTTGCTATCAAATTTTAATAAAGCCAAGTTTTTAATAGAATTAGGGTGTTACAAATCCTACCCCCCTTAAGAAGAATCTCGTCCTCGAGATTCGGACAGATTGGGAAAAAGATCTGGAAACTCTGCTTTCAGCTCATCCTCTCTTTCCCATGTTGCCTCATCCTCTGCATGATTACTCCATTGTACTTTGCACATCTTAATCACACTATTCCTGGTGATCCTTGTCATGGTTTCCAATATTCGAACGGGGTGTTCAACAATAGTGAGATCTTCTCCAACGTTTAGATCATCCAAGGGTAACGGCTCTTTGTCATGAGGGCCAAAACCCTTCTTCAACTGAGAGATATGGAACACATCATGCACATCAGCTAGCTGGACTGGCAACTCTAACCTGTAAGCCACTTCTCCCACTCTCTCAATGATCTTGAAAGGTCCAATAAAGCGAGGTGACAACTTTCCTTTAACTCTGAATCGACGCAAACCTCTGATAGGTGATACCTTTAGATACACGTAATCACCTTCCTGAAAGATCACATCTCTTCGTTTACCATCTGCATAGCTTTTCTGTCTAGACTGAGCAATCCTCAAATTTTCTCTGATAATCTGAACTTGTTTCTCCGCTTCTCTGATGATATCTGCCCCAAATAACCGCCCTTTCGCCCGTCTCACTCCAAAATAACGGAGTCCTACACTTCCTTCCATATAGAGCCTCAAAGGGTGACATTTTGAGACTAGCTTGGTAGCCGTTGTTATAAGAGAACTCAAGCATACGGCAAGCTCTTATCCCAACTACAACCATGCTTAAGCGCACATGCTCTCGCATGTCCTCTAGGATCTGATTAGTTCTCTCCGTCTGTCCATCCGTCTGTGGATGATAAGCCGAGCTGAAATTTAGCTTAGTATCCAGAGATTCATGCAACTTCCCCCAGAAACGAGAAGTAAACTGAGTACCTCTATCTGACACGATCTTCTTTGGTACACCATGCAAACACACGATCCTGGACATGTATAGCTCTGCCAACTTAGCTCCCGTATAGGTAGTCTTTACCGGAATAAAGTGAGCTACCTTAGTCAAACGATCCACGATAACCCAAATCGAATCATAACCATCTCGGGTCCGGGGTAAACCCACTATGAAATCCATTCCGATCTCTTCCCACTTCCACTCAGGCACCTTCAAAGGTTGAAGCAAACCAGGGGGTCGGTCTCGATGTTCAGCCTTAACCCGGTGGCAAGTGTCACACAAAGCCACATGTGCGGCCACATCTCTCTTCATACCGTACCACCAATATCTCTGTTTAAGATCCCGGTACATCTTAGTACCGCCCGGATGGATAGAGTAAGCCGAGTCGTGAGCTTCTCTCAAGATCTTCTCTCTCCGAGATCTCCCCGTCTCCGGTACACACAACCGGTTCTTAAACCACACGGTTCCTTGCTCATCTTTTGTGAAATCTGGGGCTTCTCCTTGTTGCATACTCTCTTTAATCTTTTGTATTCCAAAGATCCTCTAGCCGCCACTTGCGTATCTCTTGCTCTAGAGTAGATCGTACTTCCAAAGTCACTCCTTCCGCATGTGAAACCACTTTCAAGTTGAGCCTTTCAAACTCTTTTACCAACTCGTCAGGAAACTGAATGGTCATTGCCATGTTAGTGTGGCCCTTCCGACTTAAAGCATCGCAACCGCATTCGCTTTACCCGGATGGTAGTGAATCTCTAGATCATAGTCCTTGATCAGTTCTAACCAACGACGCTGTCTTAGATTAAGATCCTTCGAGTAAAGATGTACTTCAAACTCTTGTGATCGGTATAGATCCGGCACTTAGTTCCCATAATGTAGTGTCTCCAAATCTTCAATGCATGAACCACCGTCGCTAACTCAAGATCATGCGTAGGATAGTTCAACTCATGCTTCCTCAACCGACGAGATGCATAGGCTATAACATGACCTTCTTGCATCAACACACATCCTAGTCCTTGTCGAGATGCATCACAATATATGTCAAAGCTCTTTCGTAGATCGGGCATTACTAGAACAAAGTCTTGTGGTTAACCGCTTCTTTAACTCTTCAAAACTCGGATCGACATGCACCGGTCCATTTGAATTCCCCGTCCTTCTCTAGCAATGTAGTGAGGGGCTTCACAATCTTAGAGAATCCTTCAATAAACCGACGATAGTAACCAGCAAGTCCAAGGAAACTCCGGATCTCGTACACGTACGAGGGGCTTCCCACTTCAATACATCACTAACCTTGCTAGGATCCACTGCAATACCTCCGTTGGTGATGATATGACCTAGAAAAGACACTTCCTTGAGCCGAACTCACACTTGCCGAACTTCGCATATAACTCATGCTCTCTCGCCCTTCGCAACACAAGTCTCAAATGCTCCTCATGGTCCTCCTCATTCTTGGAGTAGATCAGAATGTCATCAATGAATACCACAACAAACTTGTCCAGATATTCCATAAAGATCTTGTTCATCAAGTACATAAAGTACGCGGGTGCATTGGTTAACCCAAAAGACATAACTGTGTACTCATAAAGTCCGTACCCGGTAGTAAAAGTCGTCTTAGGAATATCTCAAGGCCTAATCTTCAATCGATGGTAACTCGATCGCGGATCGATCTTAGAAAACACGGTTGCTCCTCTCATCCGATCAAACAAATCTTCAATACGTGGCGAGGATACTTGTTCTTGATAGTAACATCATTAAGAGACCCGTAATCAACACACATCCTCTCGTGTGCCATCTTTCTTACCAACAAAGATAACGGGTGCTCCCCAAGGTGATGAACTAGCACGAATGAACCCTTTACCCAATAATTCTTTAATCCGAGCTTTAAGTTCTTGTAACCGATCGCTAGACATTCTATATGGGCGCTTAGAGATAGGAGCAAGACCGTGTAAAAAATCAATAACGAACTCAACATCTCGGTCGGGGGCATACCCGGCAACTCCTCGGGAAACACATCGGGATAATCGCATACTACTCGTATGTCTTCCAAGGCCGCTCCGTCAAGCTTATTCACGGCACCGGCATTTGATGGTGCGGGATCCGCCGCAAACTCAAACCTTTCACCACCGGACTTGTAAGAAGGATTGACCTCTTAGCACACTGAATCACCGCATCACACGCGGTCAACCATCCCATCCCCAATATCACATCGATTCCCTTTGAATCCAAGATTATAAGATTGGCACGGAAATCTCTGCCCACGATCTTGAGATGGATGTTATCACATTTATAGATAGCTTTCAATTCCCCCCCCTAGGTGAGGTAACTAACATGTGGCGAGACATGGGACTGATAGGTAGATTATGTTGAGCTACGAACTGGGATGTAATGAAAGAATGGGATGCTCCAGAATCAAACAAAACTGAGGCGGGAGTAGAGTTAACTAGAAACATACCGAGCACTACTCGGGGTTCTCTCGGGGCGACTTCGCATCAACGTGCATTGCCTTGCCTCGTGCATAGCTCTGTTGTCCCTTGTTAGACTGCGGGGTTTGGCTTCCGCTCCTTGTCTGCTGCTGGTTCTGTGTGGGGGTGTGTGGAGGGTTCCTCTTTGGGCAAGCATTGGCATAGTGACCAAGCTCTCCGCACTTGAAGCAAGTAGTGGTGGCAGGATTGGGCGGTGCCACGGTCCTTACAGTGTGTGCCAACTGGGGCTCTCTCGCCGACTCGCCGGGAAGCCGGGCGGGGAGTCCGAGGAACAGACGCCGAAACCGCCGAGCGACCGCCGGAACCGCCGAACAGACGCCGGGACCGCCGCCGCCCAAAGTTTCCACCCGGTCCCCCATAGCGGAACGGGGTGTTCGGCGGTGGGTTGAAGCGCGGGCGAGACGCACTCCCAAACCGCCCGTAGCCGGCGGCCTTCCTCTTCTCGCTCTCCGAGCTCCTTGCGCTTGTGCTCCAAGCGGATAGCGGCATCAACTAGCCGCCGAAAGTTAGGAAAAGGATATGACATCACCGGTACCGCAGCGAACCAACCAATCCATCCAAGAACAGCTCTCGCTTCTTCCTATCTTCAACAACCTCCTCACCGCATAGCGAGATAGCTCGTTGAACTTGTCTCTATACTCGCCACCGACATTCCTCCCCGCTTCGCAGAAAGGAACTCCTTCTTCTTGATCTTCATGACTCCGCAGGGTATGTGATGGCTCCCGAAGTTGGTGATAAACTCCTCCCAAGTGATAGTGTCCGGGGCGGCATGAGCGGCGAGTACGCATCCCACCAAGCGGCCGCAGAGCCTCGAAGTCGTCCCGCAAAGATACAGGACCTTCTCTCCGTCGTCACACCGACAGTAGTGAGCATCTTAAGTATTGTCTTGAGCCAATCTTCAGCTTCCGGTGGATCAGCGGCGTGAGTAAACACGGGAGGGTGATGACTCATGAACTCTCGGTGCTTGTTGCGAGGCGCGGTGGCGGCACCGGCGGATTGTTGACCCGAGCTTGCAAGTTTGTCACAATGGTGGTCAAGTTCGGAGGAGCCGGGTCTGTGCCTCCAAGAACTGCCGCATAGCAGATCCATTTGTACCGGGCTGGGGTGCTCTTCCTGCTAGTTGATTAACACCTGATCCTGACCTGGTGTTCACCATCTGAGTGTTAGGAACATTATTTTAGATGATTGCACCAAGGTTTAAACTTAGGAAGATAAGATAGCAATGATATTCAGATAAGACAGATTCTGTTGACTCCAAACAATCAGGCATAGCTCTCTGTATAAGTAACCCAAAAATTATGGATTGTGAACTGATAAAAGGTAATGAAATTATGAAACTACTCCAACTGGAATCACCTCAATCGGAGTTGTGTAGCTCTGGTTATAAAATAAACAAGTCAGGTAGGTCGGCAGTGTTTAACAGATTCGTGGGGCTGTAATGTTTTAGTCATATCTCTCTGGTTTTCCATCCAAATATTCTGAATTTTTCACAGAAAATCAGTAATGAAATTCTTGAACTTTTCCAATTGGTTTTACTGTAATCGGAGTTCTGTAGCCCGAGATAAAATTACAACAGTACTGCTGACTCAGAAAACTGTGCGAACAGATTTTTGGGATCTCGAATTTGTATTAAGGAAAAACTTAAGAGGACAAAAAGATTAGGATAAATAATTGATTGAGACTGAAAGATAACCCCACAAACTTACTACTAAACCAATGTCGTTGTGGTCATCACTCCACAACACATTGCACTCAACCAAAAATCCAACTCATACATTAAGCACAAAATCAAGCATTCAACCACACCTCTAAGCTAAACACACTTTACCGATCGTCTACTAGCGATTACAAAGAAATCCTATCCTTAATCTTTAACCTAAGGACTATCTTCTGCCATGGCATCTGTGCGAGCGTCAGGGGAGTCGTAGTGTGGCCTCTTGGGTGATGGGGAGGTACATCCTTCTGCGGCTTCATGGGCTTCCGGCTGCTCCCTGTTCAAAAGTGCAGCTTCCAAGGCACGCCTCTGCGTCTCCCGTAGTGAAGATTTGCTGCTGTGCTGCATATAGCGTGTTGTTGGCATCATCCAATGCAGTGTTCACAGCTGCAAGTAGGCCTCGGACATTGTTGAGCGTCCCTTCATAGGCTGGTGCTGGGGCGATGTAAGTCTTGGCTTCCCCACTTGCCCTGAATGGTGTGTAGCGGCAGTGGGTATCCTCCAACCTGTCACGCTCCTTGTGAGAGAGCACATAAAGCACTCTCCGAGCTGACTCTGCTATCCCAGCATCCATAGTAGTCCTGTGAGCCACATCATGGTGCTTGGACATCTCCTTCACTCCACGGCATGGAATGTACTCCTCCAAGATGGCAGCAACCTCCCAATGGGGCTCGAACCACGGATGGGTCCACAGCTCACAATGGTAGACAGGGGCCTTATCATAGCCTAGGCGAAGTACCATTGCCCTCAGGTGGTCCGCCATGGGTATGCCTACTCCATCGCTCCGTAATGGTACACTTCCCGCATCGCTTCCCTCTCTTCCTCCTCTTGCTCTTGTTCCTCCATCTCCCGATCCGAGGAATCTTCATCTTCTTCCGGCGCTTGCTCCTCTAGGTTGGGTTGTTCGGCTAGCTCATCCTCCTCTTGGATCACCTCCTCCCGGATCTTCCTCATCATCGTGCACCACGATAAGGTTAGGGAAAACCACAAAAGTGTGGCTCCATCTCAATCTCCTCATCCGTATCTCCATCATGCAAATCATGGTACCGTTCTCGTGGAGCATACCGGTGGACTCGCTCCCAGGCTCGAGAAGTCTCCAAGCTGCGAACCATCTGTAGTGTAGTGCAGAATGAGAAAGATGGTAAGGCAAAAGGACGAGAGCTAAGGCAAGCACAAGATAAAGAATGCAGACAGCTCAAGAGTGAAGCAAAAAGGCAAGAGTAAGGTTAGTAAGAATAAAGCAAGCACGTGTAAGAAAGCTTCTATGAGTATAAAATCCTTAATTCGACCATTTTCTATCTAGGCTAGCGTTCCTACAGTCAACACAGCTCTGGTACCACTCTGTCACACCCGGTTTTAAAGGCAAAACCAAATGCATTGATCACGTGTGCGCCAGGATCAAGTTACACACACGCTTAGACATTATGAATACCAAAATCAGTGCCACACGAATAAAGAGTTATTACAAACCATAGTCTTAATCGAAACTTAAACAAACGAGTTCTCGCAGCGGACAAAATGCCTCCACAGTACCGACCGAAGACTACGCACACCTAGAACTCCCGGAAATCTTCTCGGATTATCTTCAAAGTTCTCCCGGTCCGAGCAAAAATCCGGTATTGTAGATGCAAGAGAATAAACAAGCGTGAGCACATTTCGTACTCAGCAAGGGAAAACAACATAACATGCAAGGCCATATGGTGGATGGCTAAGGTTCAAGCACTTTAGCATTTTAGTTGGTCAAATTTTATTAGCAACCTGATTACTAAAGGTGTAAGTTCATACCAACCCATTTACTTAAGATATAAGCATCATAAATAAAGGAATAAACCACAATTTAGGCATTAAAGTTCCATAATTTAATCATGTGAGTGTCCAGGCCGCTCTTGACCGTGAGCACGGCTAATCGATTAGTTTAACACTCTGCAGAGGTTGTACATCTTTACCCACAAGCAGCGTAAAAGCTCCGAAGAACTTTGGACCCAACCATGCGGTGTTTGCAAGACACCATACCACACTTCCGAGGTGTGATTGCATAGGGACGCTACATGGCCTTTACAAAGGTTCCCTAGCAAGTTATGACCCACAAGGTCCGGATCGCTTAGCAAGGTATAAAGTCCCCTAGCAGGTCAATACCCCACCATAACAAGAATAACTCACCCAACCCCCTGCTAGAGCGAGTCCATACCCCACAGTACCGCCGATCCCTTGTCCTTATCAAGTAAGACCATCCCATGCTAAAGTTCCTAATTAATCAGCCAAGACCATTGCCCATTAGTTCTTGTGGTTGTACTGTTTTCCTGGGTGGTTCTCCATGTTCCGATTATCAAATTAAAGTGGTCTTGCAAAGTAAAAGATCATAAACGGAACATGAAATAACAAAAAGGTAACCAAGTAGATTAATACCAATACCCAGTTGAGCATGCTAAGCAATAACTACCACAAGATTAATTTATTTCCCGGCATCAAGGTAAAGGTAGTCAAAAGCTAGGCATGATCCTTAATAGGTTCCCATCAAATTAATGCAAGCGAAAAGTAAAAACAGTGAATTTAAATGCATGTTATGTAGGACAAGCGGGCATGCATCAAGGAATACTTGCCTTCAACAAAGCCTTGCTGCTCAAACTCTTGCACGACCGGATCTTCAAATCCCTCGAACGAATCGCTCTCTACGATCCACAATCATCACATACAAGCATACAATAGAAATAAATAAGAAACAGTCACCAAACAGATCAAACAGATCTAAACAGTAGCATAAAACTAATCTACGCTTCGAGACGAACGCGTGGACATAAAGAACGCTAAAATCGGAGCTAAAACGACCAAGATAAGGGCTCGGGAAGTTCCAGGGACTAATCTGCGAAGATTTGAAAAGGTTTCGGGCTAAAATAAAGAAAAAAGGACTAAACTGTAACAAATCTTATACGGTGGAAGGATATTTTTGTAAATAAAGAAAATCCAGGGGCTTTTCTGCAAAAGTGCCGTGGCCGGCGGCGGGTTTGACCTAGTTGACCCGGGTGACCCGATCTAGATCCGTCGGATCTAGATCCGACGGTCTGCGCGGCCGCCGCGGTGCGGTGGCTTAGATCCGGCCATCGGATTTCGATCCGCGGCCACGGCGCGCAGCAAACGGCAGGGGAGACGGACGTGGCGGCGGGCGGCGGCCGGCGACGACACGCGGCGGCGAGCGGCGGCGCCGCACACGGGTTTGAGTCGGGGGGCTCGGCCTCGTGCACAAACGGCACCAAGACGTAGCGCGGCGATGGGGAATCCAACTAGGGCGGCGCGGACGCCTAGAGTGCAACGGCGACGGCGCTCCACGCGGCGGCGCGGCTCGGTGCGGCGGCGGATTCCGGTGACGGCTCCAAGGCGACGTAGGTGCACGGAGTCGACAACAAACGGTGCCGGCGGGTGCCTCACCTCCTTGCGCGGCCTCCGGATGTGCTTCACGGCGGCGAGAGGGCAGCGACGGCGACGGAAACCGGAGCGGCGGCGGCTAGGGTTTCGGCGGCGGCGGTGCACGGGGTTCGAGCGGCTAGGGCACGGGTTGGGGAGGTCCCGGGGTAGCGGCGTGCTTTAAATAGTCCGGGCGGTCTCCTTGGCGTGCGGGCCACGCACGGGGGGGCGTGCTCCCGTCGGACTCGGGCGGCGGCGCGGCCTCGCCCGAGACCCGGTCGGGGCACGGCGCGGCGGGAGGGATGACACGCGGGCCCCTCCCGTCGGCCGGCTCGGGCGCGAGGCGGGGAGCGGGGAAGCGGGCCGGCGGCCGTGGGCCGGGCCGAGCCGGGCTAGGTGGGCCGCGAAGCGGTGGCCGGGCCGCCGCGCGGGTGGAAACGGCCGGGCGGGGCCGGGCGAGCGCGCGGCCGGGCGGGCCGGATGGTCGTCGCGGGCGCCGCAAGGCCGCCGGGCCGGATTAGCTAGATGGGTTGGGGTAGAGGGAAAAGGGTAGGGGTTTAAGGGTTGATTAAGAAGGGTTCCAATCAAATGGGATTCAAACCTTGAATTCGAATTCCAGCAACCAAAAGAAATGCACCAGCATGAATGCAACAATTAACTCCTATATTTTATTAACTTTATGTTAGAAAAGTTTTAAATGCCTAAAATTAAATAAAACAACCTTATACTCCTTAAGCAATTAAATGGTTGCTATCAAATTTTAATAAAGCCAAGTTTTTAATAGAATTAGGGTGTTACAAGGCATTTACTCACAAGAGAGCATACATATAACATTTTTGAAAAACATAGCCATCAACCATGGATATAAATCAACATTATCAAGAGCTAAGCCAAACTAACCATAGCTTACCAAACAAGCTCACAAAGACATAAATATCATTTCATGGTGAACAATGTATATAGGAGAAACTTTTCCTAATCAATGCATATGATACAAAATGCATGCAATCTAAGTACAAGGATGCCTATACATCATGTTACATATGCCATGCCAAATGCAAAAAATGCACAAAGGAAAGCTATACATATGCTACAAAGGAGCTCCCACACACTCAACTCAAGAAATCAAACACACACCAAGCTCCCCCCGCAAACGAGTGAAAGTTGCTTGATCTAGGGGTTTGGTGAAAATATCGGCTAGTTGGTCATGTGTGGGTACATGGATCAAGGTTATCTTTCCTTTCTCTACATTGTCCTCAGAAAATGATACCCCACTTCTATGTGCTTGGTTTTGGAATGGAGCACTGGGTTCTTTGCAACACTTATGGCACTGGTGCTATCACATTGAAGTGGGACATGGGTATACTCCTCACCAAAGTCACTCATGGTGTATGTGATCCAAAGGAGCTGAGAGCAACAACTAGCTGCGGCAACGTACTCTGCCTCGGTAGTGGATTGAGCAACACTCGATTGTTTGCGGGAAGACCAAGACACCAAAGAAGAACCCAAAAACTGGCAAGTCCCTGAAGTGGACTTCCTATCTAACCGACACCTGGCAAAATCCGCATCCGAAAAACCATGAAGCGCCAAAGAAGAGGACGCGGAGTACCAAAGGCCAAAGTCGGGAGTGTGACACAAGTACCTGAATATGTGCTTCACTGCTTGCTGATGCGAAGTCTTTGGAGATGCTTGAAAACGAACGCACAAACATACCGAGAACTGGATGTCCGGCCTCGTCACCGTCATGTAGAGGAGTGACCCGATCATGCTCTGGTACTCCTTCTGGTCCACGTGTTCACCTTCCTCATCCGCATCAAGAGTTGTAGTCGTACTCATCGGCGTCGCCATAGCTTTGGAGTCCTCCATCTTGAACTTCCTCACAATGTCATTGGTGTACTTAGTTTGGTGCACAAATGTTCCTTCCTTTGATTGCTTGATTTGTAGCCCGAGGAAGAACTGCAACTCACCCATCATGCTCATCTCAAATTTCCTGCTCATATCCTCTGCAAACCTTGCAACAAGAGAGTTAGATGAGCCACCAAAGATAATATCATCCACATACACCTACACAATCAGGATATCTACCCTGCCTGAATAAAAACAAGGTCTGATCGACCTTTCCCATCTCGAACCCTCGCTCAAACAGGAACCCCCTCAACCTACCATACCAAGCTCTAGGCGCCTTCTTCAACCCATACAACGCCTTCCTCAACTTGTACACCCGGTGGGGGTATTTCTCACTCTCAAACCCCGGTGGTTGCCTCACATACACTTCTTCCTCCAACACACCATTCAAGAAGGCACTCTTCACATCCATTTGGTGCAACTTGAACCCTTTAGCCACAGAAA
The DNA here is from genome assembly GCA_947561735.1 of Cenchrus americanus. Lineage (NCBI taxonomy): Eukaryota > Viridiplantae > Streptophyta > Magnoliopsida > Poales > Poaceae > Cenchrus > Cenchrus americanus. The sequence goes on from OX387245.1 coordinate 184,370,261, forward strand.
AGGCTAGAAGGATCCTAATCGCCTCCAAACAGGCTACGGGAGCAAAGGTCTCCTCGTAGTGGACCCCCTCCTTCTGACTGAACCCTGAGCAACAAGCCTTGACTTGTTTCTCACCACTTCTCCTTTCTCTCCCTCTTTGTTCTTCCACACCCATTTTGTCCCAATCGGCTTACACCCTGGGGTAGGGTCAACCAATTCCCAAACCTGATTTTTTTCAAAGTTCTCCAACTCCTGATGCATCGAATTAACCCAATTGTGATCAGATAGTGCGTGTCCAATGTCTTTGGGCTCAAAGGTGGCAACAAATGCAGCATGAGCGAAATGAGAATTGTTCCGAACCCTCGACCGTGTAGTGCGTTCATTCATGTCGCCGATGATCCTTGAAGCTGGGTGATCCACTTGTACTCGCCGGGGAGGTTCTCGCCTTGATGCTACCTCCCCCTCAATAGCAGCTTCTCCTTGATCTTGGTTTGTCGTCGTAGGTGTGGGAGAGGGGCCGTCCACCACCGTAGTTGAAGTAGTAGGTACATATTCAGCCGAGGGCACCACACCGCCATCTTCATCGTCTCCATGTTCATGCTCCTCCTCTTGAAAGATCTCCTTGCCAAGTTCATCATCACCTGCACAGTCAAAGACAAGCTGACTACGTGGTTGTGTCTCGTCGAAGGTTACCTCGCAAGTTTCGACGATTTGGTTAGTTTCAAGATTGAGCACACGATATGCTCTAGAGTGAGATGCATAACCAAAGAAAATACCATCGACCGACCTAGCCTCAAACTTATCCAACTTCTTCCCTTTCTTAAGAATAAAGCACTTGCAACCAAAGACATGGAAGTGACTCACCTTGGGTGTGCGACCGTGCATCAACTCATAGCAGGTTTTCTTCTTATGCACTCTGAGGTAGATCCTGTTCGACATATAGCACGCGGTATTCACCGCCTCAGCCTAGAACCTTCTCGGAGTCCTATGCTCATCAAGCATCATCCGAGCCATCTCACACAAGGTTCTGTTCTTCATTTCTACAACACCATTCTGGGGAGGCGTGTACGGACTCGAAAACTGGTGTTCAAGACCCAAGTCATGGCAAAACGTTTCAAAACGAGAGTTTCTGAATTCTGAGCCATTGTCACTGCGGATTGCTCGTATGGCATATCCGTGCCTCTCGTTCCTCAACCTCAAGACAAGATCTCGAACAAAACCAAACGTCTCCCCCTTATCCTCGAGAAAGAACACCCACGCATACCGAGAGTAGTCGTCCACCACAACAAGGACGTACGACTTCCCACCCGCAGATCGCACACGAGCTGGGCCAACAAGGTCCATATGGAGCAGCTCGCATGGATGCTCAGTCATCACATCGGTGTGAGGCAGGTGAGAAGAGGCTACCATCTTGGCATGCCTACACGACGCACAAACCAACACTTTCTCAAGCCTCAACCGTGGCAATCCTTGGACCAAATTGAGTTTACTCAAGCGAGACAAAAGATCAAAGCTCAAGTGACCCAACTTCCTATGCCACTTCCACAACTCACTCGAAGAACCAGCCAAGAAACAACGCTGAACACTAGAAGACTGAGAAAAATCAGCTCGAAACACCTGACCCTCGGGAACGACCATACAGACAAGGTCCCCTAGAGAGTCCAAAATCCGAGAACCACCAGGCCGAAACAACATCTCAAAACCTTCATCCAAAAGCTGAGACACAAAAAGCAAATTGTTTTCAAGAGATTGAACAAGAGCAACACGCCTGAGAGTGATCTTGTCACTTACCTTAATCTCACCTTCTGACAACACATGCCCTCGCCCATTGTCCCCAAAAGTGATGTACCTCCTTGTCACCACTGGGACGAGACTTGAGAACCACCCCTTGTCTCCGGTCATATGCCTCGAACAACCGGAGTCAATCAACCAAATGTTCCTCAAGTCTCCCACCTGAAATTCAAAAACGAGCATGTGAGCGAACAAATGACTCAGCATTGGGGTTACCACCAAAAGAGTAAAACCAGTGCTGGGCCATTGTTGACGGTGAAAATCCGTCAACCTAGCCATGAGTTTACCTTCGGTGTTAGCATAAGTTTTATACCTTATCGATTGGTACTAACCCCCGTGATATAACAAGTTCACTTGTGCATGTCAGTTTTGGAGTTTAGTGTTTATGCAGGGTTTTAGCGTTGGAAGCAAGACTTCTGAGATAAGTTCATCAAGCACCTTGTGACAAGACCTTGAAGCCCCGTACAAGTCATGCAATGAAGCAAACTTAACTCCAAGAAGCCCAGGGACCTAACCCGAGAAGATGACAAACTCCGAGGACGTAACCAGAAAAGTGTTGAATCTTGCGGGACATGGAGCTACGTCCAACTCGGAGAAACTGACGACAAGGGCCTACATGCAGAAGGGGGAAGGATCTAGAAGACTCGGGAACCAACGCCACACGAAGGAGGCCGGGAACTGGGCCTGGATGGGCCCAGGCCGGCCAGCCCAGCCCAGTCTAGGGCCCATTTGCCCCCTCCTTTGACCTAACCACCAACTGGGCTATTTATAGCCCCGAGGTCGAGAGCCACGGAGGAATAAATTCGTCATCAGCCACCGAGGAGCAGAGAAGAGAGGGACACCATCCCGGAGAGGAGAGGGTCGAGCTAGTTGACTAGGGTTTTCCTAGCCGACGTGGGAACCTTGCAAGGAAGACCACGTCGGAGTTCCTGGAGCTAGAAGCAAGATCATGGTAGGATCCCGGTGGTGATCTTGTTTATGTATCATTATATTAGTTGAATTATCAGGTTGAATCCGATTTCTAGCGATCAAGTGTTTCTTCGATGATTTCGTTTTTTGATCGGCTTTGCTTATTTTAGATCTATTCTCAAGATAGATCACATAGGGTGTTCTTGTAGCCGCGGTGGCTAGAGGTACACGCCGGATCTTCCAAAAGAACTCGACTTGTCCTTGGACTCGCCATAGACTACCCGCATGAATAGGGATACGTTGTGACAGAACGGGGGTTCCGAAAGGCGGGCGTTTTCGGAGTCGGACGGGAAACCACGATTTAAAGAGGCTTCTAATGAGATTCGATTTGCTACTTCTTCTTTGCTTGGAACTTCAACAAATGGCTTAACCAGATCTGTCTAGATCGGTTTATCTACCCTATCTATCTTTGTTACCTCCGGTCTTTAGTACATTAGATTCATTCTTGTTTTGTGTTCTTTATCTAGATGCATTAGGGTTTCTCTTTACCGAAGATTGAAGTTACTTGGCTTTACTAGATCATCTTTTGCGTCACACATTTGTTCCACGGATTCGATACCTTGGGTTCACTGTTAACACCAAAATTTGGTAAGGAGGCTGACCTGTGGGCCCAGATCGGTGAAGAGTCCGTCTAGCGGAAGAAAAGGGTTTTTTTCAGATGCATTCGGCAAAGAGGTCTGCGGTCGGCTAACTGCTCCTGTTCGGCAAAGGAAAAGTAGAGCTGATTTTGCGGGATTGGACGATGACGTGGCTCAAGCAGGAAGGACGAATGGATGGATAGGCGATCAAGCTTAGAGATAAGTTAGGCAGCGAATCCATTCGAGGTTGTACCTGGCAGGGTATAAATATGAACCCTGAATGTATGTAAAGGACACAATCATTCTTCAATACAAACCGGCCTTACGCCAAACCCTAGAGTCCTTTTGTCGTGTCGTCGAGTTCGTCGAGAGGGTTCATCGATCCGTCGACCTCCGTGAGTACCGGCAACCTTGTATCATGTCTAGTATCATGCGGTGGATTTAGATCTGATGCAAGTAGTCTTGTTACCATGCTTCGTGTCATGCGGTAGATTCAAGCTTGGTTCAAGAGGGTTTCTTGTTAGGTCATGAGCCATGCGGTAGGCTAAGATCTAGCTTGAAGCTAGTTATCGGCTCTATTGGATTTTGGCAAGATCCAATAGATTCATTAAGTTATCCCGTGTTGCTTTGAGTTTTACTTTATGTTTAAGTTCATGTAACACCTTTTTGCCCAATTTAGATGGGTTTGGGTCGGCTTTGTTCTTCCCATGATCCTCGTACGAGTAGATTTCGTGTTTTAACACGTGGATCTTGTGCTTTCCGATAGCCAAAACCGAATCGATCTAGGTTGTTACGTGTTGCGGGTTCAAGCTTGCCAATGTTGGTATAAATCTTGAAAGAGCTGAGTATCATGTGGTAGATGCAGGTTTTTGGGTTGCTTTGGAGCTAGTCATCCGGTGGATTAGATCTCAAATCAATCTGATAGATTTATTCGCTTGGTAATGTTCGTTCCTTCTTCATGGATCCCGGATCGGCTGTTCAGCCGTATTCGGTTATGTTTCTTCATGAGTAGAACACGTGCGTAATACATGCTTTAACTAATGTGTGCTTTTAGCTTTCCATATTTAGATCGTATCATGCGGTGGATAGATCTATTTGTGGAAAGTGGTATGATTTTCATGCAAGTTGTATCATGCGGTGGATAGATTTGCTTGCTGTCGTGCCCGATGGATCTTTGAGTACCTAGACATGCGGTAGACTAGTGCTTTGGATCTATGCATGCTTATTTATTACATGTTTATGTTCGCACTTTACTTCATCTATTTATTTAATATTAGTTATCATGGGGATCGGTCATGACCTCGTGCACGTGCATCTTTGCTCAAACAAAGACCGATCACCGTCATGCTTACGTCATCCATTCGGTAGTGTTACTTTTCCTTTTATAAGTTCTCGAATGGCTTTCAGTTCATTGACAGATAGCTTTCTATAGCTATGTGTCATCCCATTTGGCTTCTTAGCCGTAAATATGGAACTGTCTGGTACCACCCGGCAAGTTCCAAGCTTTGGTATCTAACTGCTTTGTCTTTTGTTAATTTTCAGGAAAAATTGACTGGCACGTCTTGTAACTCTTTGCGCGTGTGAAGCCAGCTTGTCCGGCTTGCTGTGTGTTTGGCGCTAGGTGTATGTTTTGCGTCAACACACTTTTTGGCACGCCCAGTGGGACCCAGCCGAAAGGATCAAGATGCCTGAAATCGCGGACATCATGGATGTCAACATTGAGGACCTCTCTCCTGAGCAGCAGCAGCACCTCCAGGACGCCGTGAACCAATTCCAGCAGAAATGTCTGCTATCCTTCAAGAAGAACAGAAGTGGCGTCCCCTACCTGAAGAATGACATGCCCAGGGTATTGTTGCCAGGGGAGAGCGACGCCACAACCCAGTAGGAGAAAGAGGAATGCCTGCAGGCGTTCCGGGATGCTGCGGATCTCGTTTTGAGCAAGCACCACAAAGCCTTTCTTGGTGCGTTTTAGCAAATGATGGTGGCTGTCTTCGGCCCAGGCATGGAGCAGGCATTTAGCAAGGCGCCCGTCCAAGGGGGCACCGTGGAGCTGGGCGAATCAAGCTCTCAACCACCACTGCGGAGCCAGCCAATTCAGCCTCCTCCTCAGAGCGCTGGAAGTCAAGCTTTCCAGCCTCCTCCGCAGGGCGCTGGGGGTCAGCCAGTTCAGCCCCCACTGCAGGCCTCAGGAGGACAGCCAATCCAGCCACCACCGCAGGGCAGCACGGGTCAACCTGTGCAACAGCCGAATCCGTACCAGCCCACGTACGGAGACCTAGCATTCGGCTCGCCTGGGGCCCCGTTCGCTTCCGGTCACAGGATTGCTCCGGCGAACAAATGGCTGCAGAGAAACCTATATGGTGGAGGCTATCACGAGGTGGGAAACTATGGAGCCATTGACGCTTTCCCACATCCAGATTACGCGCCTGCTGCAGGCGCACAGGAGGACGACGCCCTGGCGCGGAAGATGGCTGAGTTGATGCAAAATCAGTTCGGCCTCAAGCCAAAAATGCAGGGTCCTGCCTACAAGCCACCGTTCCCAGAGTGGTACTTCAACGTACTCCTCCCGCCAAGAGTGAAACCTCCAACGGAGTTCACGAAATTTTCCGGGCAAGACGACACAAGCACTGTGGAGCACATTGCTCGTTACCTGATGCAGCTCGGAGAATGCTCAGCTGAGGAGACGTTCAGGGTCAGATACTTCCCCGCGTCGCTGACAGGCCCGGCATTCCAATGGTTCTCGTCCTTACCCCCTGAATCAGTTAGCAGATGGAGGGACCTGGAACGGAAATTCCACGCCCATTATTTCAGTGGCAGCTCGGAGAAGAAGTTGGTCGATCTTGCCACCATGAAACAGAGGCACAGCGAGACACCGTTGGAATTTCTTAGGAGGTTTAGGGAGGTGAAAGGCATGTGCTGCTCGCTCAACCCCGCCGACGACGACCAGGCCGGTGGCCGACATGGCCGTCGCCGGGATGCTGCCGGCCGTACGTGAGAAACTGTTAGGGATGGAGTTCGAAAACCTGGGCCAGTTGTCTCAAAAGCTATCGTTGATGAGCAACCAGGCGTACGGCTTCAAGAAAGATGCCAGGTTTGGCAAGCAGCATGACGTGGCGGAGATCTACAACCAGTTCTTAGACAAGGCCGATCTGATCGAGGATTCCGATGATGAACTGGATGTGGCCGCAGCCGAAATCATGTGGGGGAAAGAGCCTTTAACGATGAATCAGCGCTGGGTCAAACAGACCAAGGGCACCTACGATTTCGATATCACGAAGGCTAACAAGCTGTTTGAGCTCTTAGTGAAGGAAGGCCGAATCAGGCTGCCTGAGGGGCATTCCATGCTTCGGCCCGATGGAGTCAAGGGGAAACGTTACTGTGGCTTCCACGACAGGGATTCGCACTCCATCAATGATTGCAGGGTCTTCAGGATGAGGATCCAGAAAGCCATCCAGGAAGGGCACCTCAAGTTTGACAACAAGATGAAGCTGGATGGTAACCCCTTCCCTCAAAACATGATGGGCTTCTCTGTTAATATGGTGACGGCTGAGGAGAAGGGAAAGGTCAAAGTCTTGACCTCAGCCAGGGCTAGACAGGATGGAACAGTGGACCCGGAGCGCCAAGTGACTCTGGAACAGGTGCATGGTGAAGCCCCCCACATTCTCAAGAGCCACATCGAAATCAGGGAGTCATCCAGAGCCAAACCCAGGGTGACCACGCGCATCCTCCTCAACAAGTGGCAGCGCCAGATGGAAAAAGAGCATTACCAGAAGCGCAAATACGAGGAGGAGAAGCGCAGAGCTGAAGAAGAGGCACACCGAAGGGACCTGGAGAAATACACGCGTGAGCAGGAGCGCGCGCACTGGGGATGTGTGTTCTTCAAACACTGCTGGAACGAGGGTTTGAAGCTGCCCACGCTGAGGAACTGCCCTGAGTGCAGTGACAGGTATGCTGAGTTCAGGAAGGAAACTGCCAATCGCCGATCCGTCCACGAGATAATTGGGAGGATCCACCCTAACGGGGATCGGCGCCAAAAAATTGAAGTCATTGATCACCCCAGGAAGCGACAAGCTGATCTAAGGTGGGCTGATCAAGAGGAGGATGAAGACGACTACATCTGGCAAAAGGGGCAATGGTGCTCGCCCGGCCTGAGGAGAAGCCAGAAGAGACGGGTTCAGCGCTTGAGGAACCGCGAGCTGAGGCAGGCTGGGATCCAGACAAGGCAGGTGTGGCGCCCAAAGGATCAACCTGAAGGGTCAAAGCGTTCGGCTCCAACATGCATGGTATATTTTCTGCCGAACGAATTCATGGCTCCCGCTAATCAGGTTGTGCAGGAGGAGACGTCCCTAGATGATGAGCAGACCGAGGGGATGATGGCGCAGCTGATGCTAGCCAAGCAGGCCATCTTCGACAAACCGGCCAAAAATCGACACATGAGGCCGTTGTACTTAAGGAGATACGTCAATGGCAAGCCATTGACCAAAATGTTCGTCGACGGTGGAGCGGCAGTCAACGTAATGCCGTACACCACCTTCAGGAAACTTGGCATGGGCCCGAGCGATCTGACGCCTACAAGCATAATACTGAATGATTTCGCTGAAAATCCTTCAGATACCAAGGGATGCGCTCACGTGGATCTGATGATCGGGTCCAAGACGCTGCTCACGACCTTCTTTGTGATTGAAGGTAAAGGAGCCTATAGCCTACAACTGGAACGGGACTGGATTCATGCCAATTGCTGCGTCCCATCCACCATGCATCAGCAGCTTATCCAGTGGGTGGATGATGATATTGAGGTAGTCCAAGCAGATGATTCCGTGAGCGTTGCTAACATGGAACCAGCTTTCTGGGAATACCAAGGCATTGATTGTTTCTCAGGAAAAGACTGGGGAGAAGGTCCTGTTGAGCCTGTCAGCAGTGATCAACAGCTGATTCAAGCAGTCGGCTCTTATAGTAATTTTTAATGGAGAACCCCGTAGATGGCACTGATGGCAAGTTGGGGAGAGGATTTATGTCGGCCGACAAATTAGAAGAAGTTGACATCGGAAGCGGTGATAAGCCAAGGCCGACGTTCATCAGCGCAAACTTGCAGCCAGACTTCAGGGATGGATTAATCAAGCTACTCAAGGAATACGAGGATTGCTTCTCCTGGGATTATTCGGAGATGCCTGGATTGGATCGTTCTATCGTAGAGCACCGGTTGCCAATCAAATCTGGTTTCAAACCGTACAAGCAACCGCCCCGGAAAATCTACAAGGATAAAGTATTGGCCGATGTGAAGAAGGAAGTTGAAAGATTACTTGATGCAAACTTCGTTCGGCCATGTAGATATGCGGAGTGGATTTCTAACATTGTCCCTGTTTACAAGAAGAATGGAAAGATGAGGGTCTGCATAGATTTCAGGGATCTGAACAGAGCTACTCCGATGGATGGTTACCCCATGCCTATTACCGATTTGTTGATTGACGCCAAGGCTGGACACAAGGTGATAAGTTTCATGGATGGCAACGCAGGGTACAACCAAATATTCATGGCAATAGAGGATATATCAAAGACGGCCTTCAGATGTCCTGGTCATATAGGCCTGTTTGAATGGATAGTCATGACATTTGGGTTAAAAAATGCCGGTGCAACTTATCAACGAGCCATGAACTACATTTTTCACGAGTTGATCGGCAAAGTTGTGGAAATATACATTGATGACGTGGTAATCAAGTCCCTAAGTCATGACACACATTTGGAAGATGTGAAGAAGACCTTGGAGTGCACACGGAAGCATGGTTTAAAGATGAATCCAAACAAGTGCGCTTTTGGGGTATCAGCTGGAGAATTCTTGGGGTTTTTAGTCCACGAGGGAGGAATTGAAGTTGGCAAGAAGAGCATGAAGGCCATTGATGAAGTTGTTCCTCAAACTAACCTCAAGGAGTTGCAATCACTGCTCGGCAAGATTAATTTCGTAAGAAGATTCATATCAAATTTGTCACAGAAGGTTTTGCCGTTCTCTCCATTGTTGAAGCTGAAGAAGGATCAGAAGTTCACATGGGGCGACGAACAACAGAAGGCTTTCGATGAAATCAAGCAGTACATGAAGGAGCCACCAGTATTGGTCGCTCCTCAGCTGGATAAGCCTTTCAAGTTGTACGTGGCGGCCGATACCCAAACCATTGGATCGGCCCTTATTCAAGAATTTGAAGGGAAGGAACAGGTGGTAGCATATCTTAGCCGAAAATTACTTGATCCTAAGACCAGGTATTCGGCTGTAGAGAAACTGTGTCTGTGCGTATACTACTCGTGTACAAAGTTTCGGCACTACTTGTTGAATGCCGAATGCATTGTGTATTCTAAGTTTGATGTGATAAAACATATGTTATCTATGCCAATTTTGAACGGCAGGATTGGTAAGTGGATTTTAGCTTTATCAGAGTTCGAGTTGAAGTTCGAATCGGCAAAAGCCATCAAAGGTCAGATCATTGCCGATTTTATAACTGAACATCGCGATCCGTCAATTGATTTACTTGAAATTACCCCCTGGGCTTTATTTTTTGATGGATCATCATGTGGTAAAGGTGGGGGAGTAGGGATCCTACTAATTTCACCTAGGGGTGAGATGTTTGAATTCGCCATCCCTATACAGCCCACTGTTACAAATAATCAGGCCGAGTACGAGGCACTGCTTCGAGGGCTTCAATATTTGAGAGAAGCTGGGGCCGTTTCAGTTGAAGTTTATGGAGATTCAGAGCTGGTGATCAAGCAATTGAACGGCCAATACGAGTGCAAAAGTGAAGCGCTGAGGAGTTACTACGAAGAGTGCAGGGAAATCTTGAAGAGCTTCCCGTTGGTAACTCTACAGCATATTCCTAGGGAGCACAATGAAGAAGGAAACAGGCTGGCTCAAAGCGCCTCTGGTTACAAAGAGAGTCAAGAAGCGTTTGCTGCAGAGGTATGTGCACTGGGGACGGATCTCGCAGAAGGTGATTGGAGGAAAGAAATCGTTGATTACTTGAGAGATCCATCCCGGAAGGTCTCTAGGAAGCTCAGGTACAAGGCTATAAAATTCGTTCTTCTGGATAACAACTTATTCTATAAATCATTAGATGGGGTATTGGTACGATGCCTGGGTCCAGAAGAAGCCAAGAACATGATGAGCGAAGTGCACGATGGGATATGTGGAGCACACCAATCGGCCTACCGTATGAAATGGGTTATTAGACAAGCCGGGTGCTTTTGGCCGACGATATTAGAGGATTGCTTTGAGTATTACAAGGGATGTCAGGATTGCCAGAGGTTTGGAAATATTCAGAGAGTCCCCGCATCAGCATTGAATCCCATCATCAAGCCATGGCCATTCAGGGGCTGGGGCATAGACTTGATTGGCCAAATTAATCCACCATCTAGTAAGGGGCATAAGTTCGTGCTTTTGGCTACGGATTATTTTACTAAATGGGTTGAGGCGATCCCACTGAAGAAGGTGACGTCAGAAAACATGGTTGAATTTGTCAAGGAGCACATCATCTATCGGTTTGGAATCCCTCAGACAATCACCACTGATCAAGGGGCACAATTCGTGTCACTAGAGTTCAGAGAGTTTGCCGAAAGCATGGGAATCAAATTGTTTAACTCTTCTCCCTATTATGCCCAGGCTAATGGTCAAGCAGAGACTTCTAACAAGATCATGATCAAGTTGATACAAAAGAAGATCGTCCAGAAGCTAAGAAGGTGGCATTCGGTACTCAGTGAGGCACTGTGGGCATACCGAATGGCCCCCCATGGAGCTACAAAAACCTCTCCTTATGAATTGGTTTATGGACACCACGCGGTTCTACCTTGGGAGGTGCAATTAGATTCAAGGAGAGTGATGTTGCAGAAAAATTTGAGTTCCAAAGATTACAGTGGCCTAATGATGGACGAGCTGGAAGATTTACATATGATCCGTCTTAGAGCCTTGGAAAACATCGAGAAAAACAAGCTGCGGGTTGCCAAGTACTATAACAAGAAAGTAAAAGTCAGGCAATTTGCAGAAGGAGATTTGGTTTGGAAAGCGCTATTGCCAATTGGGACTAAATACAGTGAATTCGGCAAATGGTCCCCTAACTGGGAGGGGCCTTTTCGCGTGGTCAGATGCGTCCCTGGTAATGCATACATATTGAAAACTTTGCTAGGGGAAGAGTTTTCCGCCGCAATAAATGGAAGATATCTGAAGAAATATTATCCTAGCATTGAGATCGATCGATGATCACCAGTAGTGGGATTACACACATCTGACACAGAAATAGCCGGCGCTCGAGAACGAGGCCGCCTTCAGAACAAAATTCACAAACAGAAGATATGGCCAGTGCATAGATGCATTGCCCTTAGCACAAAAACAACTGTTTCTTGCAGGTTTACATCCAACGACCCTGGTGATCAGGACCTCAAGGAGGTGGGAAGCAAAAGGCATGGAGGAAGAAGCGAAAGTATGATTCAATCTTTTCTTTGCTTCTTCTTCGACTGCTCCCTCTTCAGCTGTTCCAGGACCACCGTGACGGCAACTTGGAACGCACGGGGGTGACCATGGTTTGCGGCCTCCACCAAGCTGTCCCAGGCCGTCTTCAGGTTGTTGTACCTATCAGAGACATCTAAAGCAGAGGAATCGATGTTAGGGGCAAGAAATCCAAATGCAGGCATAAAGTCAAGAAGAGGACAGAAGCATTTACCCCCTACTAGTGCCTCCAGAGCCATGCGACGCTCGCGCTCGGCTTGGCAGCGGGCGGTGATGTCCCTGAGGCCGTGCTCCAGGTGCCGAACGCGGCGGCGCAGTTGATGGGTGGTCCTCTGTTCAGGTGTGGCTTCCTCTGCCTCGAGGGAGGAATCGGAGGAGATGTACTCAGGCACATCTTCGGTCCCGATGATTTCTTCAGGGAGCAAATCAAGGCTGAAAGAGGAAAAGAAGAAAATATGAAACGCAAGACCATATCGAGAACGAGGAGTAGATCAAAGGAAAACTCACCCTCGAATCGTGCGTTTCTTTAGAGGGCTGCTCTCCTGGGGTTGCTTGCCCTTGTCCATGGCCTTGGGGTTTTCTCCTCTGGAGACAGAGGAGGAGATGAGAAATGATGGATGAGTGTGCGAGTGGATTTGCAGGGCATCTCAGCAGGCTATTTTATTGACCGAAGGGGTGCATTGGGAGTGATGACTGGCCAGTACGCACTGTTGGAATACCAAGCGGTAGGGTTTTTGCTTGAACAGTGCTTATGGGTTGCCAAATCGGGGATCCTCTGTGGATTTTGCGCCGAGGGGCATCTGTCCTCACGCGTTCGGCTCAAGACAGCTCCCGGATGCATTTAAAGAAAAATAAGATTCACGGGAGCAAATTCAAAGGAATCATCACAGTACAAGCAAGGAATTCAAAAGTTCTTATTTATTGCCGATGATCAAACATCCCTAATACAATCTAGTCGAAAAGCCTGTTCAGTACAGATTGGGGATGAATGATTTCGGCAATAGCGTCGCCGTGGCCATCGAGGCGCTCCAGGATGAGCTCAATCTCCTCAATGTCCTCTGGCGCGCTGCCCCGGAAGCCGCGCGGCCTGGTGGAGTAGTCGACGTCCGTGTGTGTCGCCATGGCAGCCAGGCCCAGGGTAGTGCCCAAGCGAACGCCATGGGTGGCCACCTCATCGACGCGGTGCTCCACCGCAGCAAGGCGCTCCGCCGGCGTGTCACCGCGGGCGTTCACCTTGTCGGCCAGCTGCTCCACCAGCGCCTTCAGCTGGTCGAGCTCGGCATCGCGAGCTGCAAGGAGCAAGAAGAAGGGAGATTAGCATCAAAAGCCGGGTTGGATCAAAGATTTGATTACAGAGCTCTACCGTCGATGGTCTCCAGCAGCTGTTTGCGCTGGTCCTCCCACTCCAGCTCGGCTATGCCCGCCTTTTTGGAGACATCCTCCAACTCGCGCCGGGCCGTCTCCAGCTCCTCCTTAAAGCGGAGGGCGTCAAGTTCCCCGTAGCGTACGGGGGAGTGGCCGTCGGACTCCGAGGAGTCGTCCGGAAGGGGCTGATTGGCCGGCGCGGGAGATGGATTCCACTGAATCAACCTGAAAGGGAGATGATCGTCAGAACAAGAAAAGACCTAAGGGGAATCAAAGAAGAAGAATCGACGATCATTGCCTTCGGCGCGCATTGGCGCTGCTCCCCTCTGCCTCATCAGAGGCACGGCGGCGGTTGAGGCGGTGCACCATGTTGCTGTGGGATGTGCACTGTTTGGAAAGAAGAAGAATTGAAATTGGCAAAGGTTCGAGAGCTAAAAGGCTTGGTGGAGAGCTAGGGGCACCTGCGGTTTCATTTATAGGCCTGGCAAGACAGATCGTGGCCTCAAGTCGTGGCTCTGGATCGTGGCGCATATCCCAAGAAAAATCGGAAGGTGGAAAGGCTTCCTTGACCAGTCCGCCAATGGGTCGTTTGGAGTTCTAGGCTGAGTTGTGTTCGGTTGACTGGCTTGGCTAAAGGGAGTCAAGGTGCCATTCGGGTATTGGCATGTCTTTGCCGAATGGATCGTTCAGTATTACGTTGGAGGAGCGCAGCAGGAAAGGAAAATGAAATTGCAAGAACAGATATTACAAAGCAGCCAACTCGGTTATACATCAATTGAAGCATTCAAATGTTCAAGTATTTTGCAATTACGCTACGGACATTGGATATTGTCTGACGAATATTATCCCACCGCTCCTGATAATCCTTCTGGGCACTAGACAAGATGATAAGCTCTGCATCGCATTGTTTCATCTTGGCCATAGTCGATTTTGCCTCCTCTTGGGTCTTCTCTATCAATTCAGGGAGCTCGGCTATTTTCCTGTCATCGACCTCTATCTCAGCTGACAAGCTTCTCAATTCTGCTTCCAAAGCAGCTTTCCTGGCAATTTTTGAATCGCGAGAGGCTTGCAGATTGGCAATTGCATCTTTGTGACTCTCGGTCTGAGATTGCGCCCCGCTCATGGCTTGTTCAGCACTGGTTCTCTTCTGTTCAATAGCCGGGCGGGAGCGCACCTTCCTCAAAGCCTTCCTTATGGGCGCATAATGATCCTCCAGGCCACAGATAGATGTGAGAGAAGCATTGATGTCCTCAGGGAGCTCTTGGCTGATGGACTTGACCATTTCTTCAAAATGATCGAGATCTCTGAACGGATCTTGTGTATCCTTTTCCAGCCAGGCAAAGATCTCCCTGAGCTTTGCTAGCACTTCCTCTGACTGGTTTTGGTGCATTTCTTCCATCACCTCGGCAGCTGGATTGATCCCTACTGACAGACTTGATGATGAAGGGGCCTGATCCTAAGAAGACAGTATTGCCGAGTCAGAAGTGCTAAAGTAAAGGCAGCAGAGTTGAAATGCGAATGAGTACCTCGTGTCTGGTCTCTTGAGCTGGGGCAGGACTCTGTTCAGGGGCAATCACAGGCGAAGGAGGTGTCCCAGGTAGAGCTGGAGTTTCTGAATGAGAAGGTGTTGCTGCAGTTGCTGGCAATTCAGGAGCTTCTGGCTGAAGGGAAGGTGAGTTCACCTCTGCTAGGGTTGGTGTCTCTTCATGACCAGTAGGTGATTGGGCCCTTGGAGGATTTGTTGGTTCTGGTTGAATTGGGAGATTCATCTCTGGAGAATTTATTGCTTCTACAGAGGGGGATTGGGTCCCTGATGAAGATGAAACCTCCACTGGGATAGGTAATTCAACCCTGGATGGACTGGCTTGTTGAGACACTGGGACGTCCACAAGTTGCTCTTCCCTTGTATCTTCTGCAAATGTCAAATTAAAAAGTTAAATGCCAGTGTTCATCCTCAAAAGGGGACAGTGAAGGTCATACCAGTAGATGGGGCATTGGCAGGTTCTGATGCTGAAGGTTGCTGAGCTCTGGGATGAAAATACACAAGATATGATTTATCAGAACCAGAGTGATTTGGTGATCAGGGGAAGAAAGGGTGTTCACCTCAACAAGGACCTTCTTAATAGTTCTCCTCCTCTTGGCATTTGGAGGAGCAATCAGGGTCAAACTGTGCCTCCTGTCAGCAGCAAGGCTGGAAAGGCTTGGGTCTGTTGTGGCAAACCTAGCCATTAGCTGAGCCAGAGTTGGGGGCCCGAATTCCGGTCTTTGAAATCGGGCCTACAGCATTGTAGGTGATATTCCTGGCTCGAGGGGCAGGCACTGTGTTCTGTGGGTAAAACAAATAAGATCTGAATCATGATTGAAAGAGAGATATCTGATCCAGAGGTTAGATATGTTACCTCTGAAGTTGGCTGAAAGTCAGGCATCAATTCTGCACAGAACAAGTGCACAGGTCACTGAAGATATGATCATGAAATTCTTGCCACCATGAATTGAAGGTGGGGTGAGCTATTGTTGTAGGCACAAAAGGCCAGGTATAGATAGTGGGACTGCACACATAGTGGAAGACTTTGCTGCTGTGCATAAGTTCCTTGATTTCTTCTCTGGGCTTAAGAAATTCGTGCAGGAACAGTCTTGGGGGCATCTGGCCACATCCAAGTTGCCGGGCCATTACATTGGGCTGATAATATTCATAAGTGCTATGATTCTGCCTTCCTCCATTGAATTCAGCCGGCAGCATGCATGGGCGGATTATGATATTGAGAATCTCTAGGAATCTCCCATCTTGGCGTTCAGATTCAAAAGAGAATTCACAGGGAAAAATCAAAGTATCATTATCCAGATAAGGAAGCCAGAGAGGATTTTGGAAACCTTTGAAGAATAGCTCGAAAAGTTGGCTGATGTCCTGCTGAACAAGGACAGTTGAAGCTGCTTCTCCATAGTTCTGGCAACCTCTGGTGGTGTGGGGTTCCCCTTCAGGGTGATTGGATAAAGGGAAGAGCCTAGTGTTTAAATCAACACCTACAATCTGATGCATGTGAAGCTACAGCCACATTTGAACAAACCACCAAGGGCCGTTGACACATGTGATCCTCTGGCTAGTATACATCTGGGTGACAGTTTGGTGAAGCATATGGTACACACTGCCTAGGAGGAATTTCTCGAGGGGTAGGCGGTTGCCACTGGCCAAATGAGAAGCCATTGCAATGTGATTCAAGGTAGGCTCATTGGCTTTACCACAGAAGATGAACCTGCATAGCCACATGTTCAAGAATGCCGTGTATTCAACTTCACCAAGGGGTTTGTCCTTCATGTGCTTCAAGATGTAGTTCTTGTATCCGCTCCCTGGTTTCACCCTTGTTTGCCGTGAAGAGTTTTTGAATTCCCTGGGTTGGACGAATCCTGTAATGTCAAGGCCGGTGATCATATACACATCGGCCAGAGTTGGAGACATCGGGCCGTGGCCGAAGAGGAAGGCGTTGACGCTGTTTGACCAAAAATGGCAAGCTGCTATCAAAAGGTCTTCGTTATTGGGGGTCTCGGCCAAGGATAACTCAAAGCACTGAGCAATGAGGAGGGTATCCCAGTTTTGGGTTAGTGCACTCTTGTCTGCGAGAACCCTCCAGTACCAAGTTTTCCAGCCTGCGATTGTAGGCAAGGGCCAGTTCTTGAAAGCATCTTGCCACCGAAGAGGTTGGGACAGAGCTACTTTGAAAGGGATCCTCTGAGATTCAGCTGCAATGAAATCTTGAGGATCAGAGTTTCCCACGGGACCAAGATAATAGGATCTCAAATTGGCCCCGGTGCGAATCAGAAGTTCAGTGGAAGGCTCCTGCAGAAAAGCAGAAACGAAATCTTAGGTAAAATTGAAAACCTAAATGCCGAATGAAGCTTACGGGAAGGGGATTTACCTGAGCGTCTTGATTTTGAGCCGCCATTGGAGATTTGAGCTTAGAGCAAAGGGATCTAGGGTTTGGATCTGGACGAAGACTCCGGCGGATTGCGAAGAGAAAGGAACACATGTTGACAGATTCGATTTGAAAATATTCGTGGCTGGAGTCAATTGCGGAACAAAATCACTTTTATCCCGCAATTGAAGGGGCATGTGTTAACACCAAAATTTGGTAAGGAGGCTGACCTGTGGGCCCAGATCGGTGAAGAGTCCGTCTAGCGGAAGAAAAGGGTTTTTTCAGATGCATTCGGCAAAGAGGTCTGCGGTCGGCTATCTGCTCCCGTTCGGCAAAGGAACAGTAGAGCTGATTTTGTGGTATTGGACGATGACGTGGCTCAAGCAGGAAGGACAAATGGATGGATAGGCGATCAAGCTTAGAGATAAGTTAGGCAGTGAATCCATTCGAGGTTGTACCTGGCAGGGTATAAATATGAACCCTGAATGTATGTAAAGGACACAATCATTCTTCAATACAAACCGGCCTTACGCCAAACCCTAGAGTCCTTTTGTCGTGTCGTCGAGTTCGTCGAGAGGGTTCATCGATCCGTCGACCTCCGTGAGTACCGGCAACCTTGTATCATGTCTAGTATCATGCGGTGCATTTAGATCTGATGCAAGTAGTCTAGTTACCATGCTTCGTGTCATGCGGTATATTCAAGCTTGGTTCAAGAGGGTTTCTTGTTAGGTCATGAGCCATGCGGTAGGCTAAGATCTAGCTTGAAGCTAGTTATCGGCTCTATTGGATTTTGGCAAGATCCAATAGATTCATTAAGTTATCCCGTGTTGCTTTGAGTTTTACTTTATGTTTAAGTTCATGTAACACCTTTTTGCCCAATTTAGATGGGTTTGGGTCGGCTTTGTTCTTCCCATGATCCTCGTACAAGTAGATTTCGTGTTTTAACACGTGGATCTTGTGCTTTCCGATAGCCAAAACCGAATCGATCTAGGTTGTTACGTGTTGCGGGTTCAAGCTTGCCAATGTTGGTATAAATCTTGAAAGAGCTGAGTATCATGCGGTAGATGCAGGTTTTTGGGTTGCTTTGGAGCTAGTCATCCGGTGGATTAGATCTCAAATCAATCTGATAGATTTATTCGCTTGGTAATGTTCGTTCCTTCTTCATGGATCCCGGATCGGCTGTTCAGCCGTATTCGGTTATGTTTCTTCATGAGTAGAACACGTGCGTAATACATGCTTTAACTAACGTGTGCTTTTAGCTTTCCATATTTAGATCGTATCATGCGGTGGATAGATCTATTTGTGGAAAGTGGTATGATTTTCATGCAAGTTGTATCATGCGGTGGATAGATTTGCTTGGTGTCGTGCCCGACGGATCTTTGAGTACCTAGACATGCGGTAGACTAGTGCTTTGGATCTATGCATGCTTATTTATTACATGTTTATGTTCGCGCTTTACTTCATCTATTTATTTAATATTAGTTATCATGGGGATCGGTCATGACCTCGTGCACGTGCATCTTTGCTCAAACAAAGACCGATCACCGTCATGCTTACGTCATCCATTCGGCAGTGTTACTTTTCCTTTTATAAGTTCCCGAATGGCTTTCAGTTCATTGACAGATAGCTTTCTATAGCTATATGTCATCCCATTTGGCTTCTTAGCCGTAAATATGGAACTGTCTGGTACCACCCGGCAAGTTCCAAGCTTTGGTATCTAACTGCTTTGTCTTTTGTTAATTTTCAGGAAAAATTGACTGGCACGTCTTGTAACTCTTTGCGCGTATGAAGCCAGCTTGTCCGGCTTGCTGTGTGTTTGGCGCTAGGTGTACGTTTTGCGTCAACATTCACCACTCGAGGAAAGAAGGGTCCCTTGACTACGACGAGAGACTTGTCTGCTTGCAAGTCTTAACGAACTTTGATACAACTATTAACTGTCAACAAGCCCCTTTTTCTGGCGCCGTTGCCGGGGAACAAGTGATCAAGATTTGATATTTTATTGCTTTTTTGTGATTTTCAGTTTTCTGTAAGTTTTTTTGCATCTACTAAACTTTGATCATTCTCAAAATAAATCTAATCTAGTTTGTCTAACCCTAGTTTTCATAGATTTATTTTTACTTTCTAGTTTTTGCATATTTTGTTTATTGCTAACCCTAACAGGAGATGGACGGCTACCTGTCCAACAAACCTGATAATTTTGTGGATGATCCAGAAAAACTTTACAGGCTAAGGAGACGCAAAGCACATCAAGCTAAAAAGCTAGATTTTGTAGATTCGGAGTCGGAAGACAAAGAATCGAAGGAATCTCCAAAAAATTTACCACCTCAAATTCCTCGGGAGAATCGACTTCCACCAATGGGTGAACAACCGCAAGAACGCAAGATCGGGGACCTATGCACCCCCGACATCATCGACCTACCAATCTTGAATCTTGAGGAGATCGGGAGACCGTTCGAGATCAAGACCTCAACAATCCGCATGGTGCAACGTTCACCCTTCACCGGTAAAGAGGATCCGAAGCTTCACCTCCAAGCATTCATTCAACTATGTCAGACTTTCAACATGGATGGGGTGACTCAAGACCAAATGAGGGCAAGGCTTTTTCCGTTCTCACTACTCGGGAAGGCTTTGCAATGGTTCCACTCTCAACCGGTGGAGACGGTGCAAAATTGGAACACGTTGATGAAGGCTTTCATGAAGGAATACTACTCGCCGGGTAAAACTCAAAGCCTGGTAATAAGATTGCCACCTTTACTCAATATCCTACGGAAACTATCTCGGAGGCATTCGAGCGCTTCAACGAGTACACTCGGGCGGTTCCACATCACAAGTTTTCGAAGTAAGACCTCGTGCAAAAGTTCTATCAAGGACTCACCATGGCGTCAAGGACGATCATCGACGCATCGGCGGGAGGATCTATCATCGAGCTTACACCCGCGGAAGCTTTCGCTTTATTCAAGAAGGTCACGGATAATGACATGTGGGTGTCATCCGGACGCTTACATCTGGTTCAACCAACGGGGAACATCAAAGGAGTCTTGCAAGTGGAGAAGGAGAACATACTTGAAGGCAAGATTGACTCGCTCATGAGGAGGTTGGAGAAGATGGAGATAGAAAAGAAAGAGGCTCAAGACTTGAAGGCTGCCGAAGCAAGATCCACATGCGAAGAATGCAGAGAGTATGGCCATGTCCACAAGGATTGTCTGGAGGAAGCCAAAGTGCTCGACTACATGAGGAAGGGAGAATTGTCGAACTTCTGCTACGGGCAAGGTAGACCTCAATTTAATGCAAGCTAATCCATTCCAAATTCGGTTCCGCTTCAAATACAATTGAAGGAATTCGTGGACGAGCAAGCCAAGATCAACAAGGACACCGTCACCAAGTTCAAAACCATGGACAAGGTGTTGGAGAACATCGATAGCAAGGTGACGGAGGTCGGAAGCTCCAACCATCAAGTGCTCAACATGATGAAGATGCTCGAGACGCAAGTTGGACAACTCGCGGGGCGCCTCACTAATGATGAAGGGAAGCTTCCGGGACAACCTAAACGTCCTGAATCGGCGAAGGCTATTCAAACACGTTCGGGAAAGGAGACCGAAGATCCGAAACGTTCCGCGGGAGCAAGGAAGCCTAAACCATCTGCCGAGGTGGAAAAAATTGCTAAGGAGAAGGTTACGGGGATCGTCACTGAAGAGCCCGAGTTTGAGATGCCGGGAGAAGACACGAGGATACCACAACTCAAGCCACGCTACTTCTGAGGTAAACTTGACAACCACTTTGAGAAGTTTGTGGAGGTTGTGCGTAGACTTAGTATCAACATGCCATTTTTAGATGCCCTACAAGTACCTACATATTCTCATTACTTTAAAGACATACTTGCAAATAAATATAAGATAGAAACACTTGGGGTAGGTCATGTCAAAATGTCTGAGGAGTGTAGTGTCGCTATTGCTAATGGGCTAGAGAAGCAAAAGGACCCCGGATGCCCTACAATTCCATGTTCCGTTGGTTCTTTCAAGTTCGAGAAGGCGTTATGCGACCTTGGAGCAAGTGTGAGCGTCATGCCAAGGGATGTGTTCGAGAAGCTACGCCTACCATTGGAGCCTACGGGTATGTGTTTGGAGTTGGGAGATAACTCCATTCGCTATCCCTTGGGCATCGCCGAAGATGTACCCGTGAAGGTCGGACACCACTTCATCCCCGTCGACTTCGTGGTGCTCGAGATGGGAGAGAGGGAGAAGCCACCGCTCATCCTTGGGAGGCCTTTCCTCAAGACCGTGGAACTACTATTGATGTTGGCAAGGGGGAGATCATGTTCGATATTAACGGAGAAAGGAGTTCCTTCAAGTTCCGGCCACGACTCAAGGCATGCAATATGATTGAAGTTAAAAATGTTCCATCTCAACGTCGTGTTGTTAAGGAAGAACCAAGGAAGAAGGAAGGGCTGAAGAAGAAGAAAGAGCCGAAGAGGAAGGACGTAAAGAAAATCAAGGAAGATGTTGCATCCGTCAAGACAAAGGAAGAAAAGCCGCCTGTGGAGACCAAAAAATGACTAAGCCTGAAGATAAGCCCATGCTAAAGATGGTGCGGAAGTGGGTACCCAAGATTGCAACACCCGCAAAGAGCGTTGATCCGAAGTAATCAAATGAATAAGTCTATCTATGGACTATAAACGAAGCGCTAGGCGGGAGGCAGCCCGTTTCGTCATGTCAAGAATAAGCTACCGGGAGGACAACCCGATACCAGGTTTTTCGAGTCTTTTTTAAATAATTTAGTTTTGAATTTTATTACACAAAGACATTAGACTTAGAAGTGGTTGAACAATATTAGAGACATAATTCTTGGTTGAATATTTTGCTTTATCATAAACCCTTTACATGAACCCTCCTATGTGTTTGTTTGTTTCTTTTCGAGAAACCACAACCAAATAAATTCAAACCTAACTCAACCATTCATCCTCATTATGATGTTGTGTTTGACTTATTTTTCATGCTAAAAACACACGAGTATAGCCACGACTTATACATAGGTGTTATTTAAATTTCGGCACGTGGTAGGACTCGCGTGAACCTAGAAACTAAACTTTTGGTTGGTTTAAAAATCTATATCCTTGGTTTCTCTAAGATTAGAATTTTTCTAAGCCTAATTTAATTTTATTTTGTTCAAAATCTCTCTCATTTAGACAAAATTAGAACCTAAACCTATGCCCCCATGATCAAGCCGGGAAAAGTTTGCTCTCAACCAATGAAGGCAAATTATACCGGTGAGACCGATATCAATGTAGTCGGAAAATATTTTTGACTTACATTTGTTTTTAATGGTTTAAAAACTTCTCTAAATTTATGCTTGAGCTTTCCCATAGCTCTGAAAATATTTTTAATTTTCGAAATTAGAGGGGTGCTTAGCCTTAAACATACTTAGAGGGAGGCAATCTAGTTAAAGTTAATCATGCATGCACCATTGGATGCCCTTTCATCAACTTTCATCAAGACCACATGCAAAGGACAAGCATGGGTGGGCAGCAAGCATAACTTTGCAGGAAATTCATGGTGACATGTGAAGCAAGTGGAGCAAGGGAGCATGGACATGACTTAAAGCATGAAGCATCAAGTGGAAGGACCAATAATGCAAGAAAAGGAGTGGACGAGAGCGTTTGGGCGGTGCAACTCGTGGAGCACGCGGCACCCCGGGCCGGCCGGCCCAGGCCGGCCGGCCTCCCCTACAAAAGGAGCCCCCTGGCTCCCGTCTTCGGCAGGCAAGCATCCCTCTCCTTCCTCAGTTTGTGTGCTCAAGTTTTCGTGCCTAGAACCACCGTAGACATAGCCAACCTTCCCAAGCTTGATAGCTCAACCAATACACACCTTTAATCCACTCAAAGTCCACATCCCGAATTAATCTTTGAAGTACCTAGTCACTGGTTGAAACCCGGAATTTTAGTAGAGAGAAAGAGTGCTGCAATCATGTGGAAGAAAACCACAAGTCTCTTCTCCAAGAAGAAGGGGTCATCGTCGTCCAAGCCGTCTTCGACGACGTCTTCGAGGAGGCACTCGGTTTCCGAGTCTCCTCGGAGCATGGAGGAGGACACGGCACCGCAACGACACTCTCCTCCTCGGTGGCATGAGGGCAACAAGGAGCACGTCCATGAGGTTTACCGAACCTCAAGGGCATACGGAGGAGACGCCCATCCCACCTCTTCGATCGACCCGTTCTCCGCGCCACCTCCATACACTCCGCGGTATTACACATTGTTGACGGATAAAAGACGTATCCCTCTACGATCCGCAAGCGTACGGACCCCACACCTTTTTCACCACGGGATTCCCAAGGTTCTTGTCAATCCGCGGAGCAAGGGGATTACAAGCGTTCGATCAACAACGACACACTAGCTACTAAAACCCTAACTTACTATTAAACTAGAAAACAACTCGACTACACTAGAGAGAATGATAAACGATCAAGATAGAAGACACTCGCCCACGGGTCTACGATACTAGAGCATGCAATCGCTTAAAGACATGAAAAACCAATCTAATCTATTGGGGATGTGACCACGGTTTCGCCCTTTCCCTCCTCTCGTACTGTCACTACGCGAAGGTATTCATGACTAGACCTTTGATGGCCACGGCGTATTGAATGGATCCAAGGAAGCATTGAGGCCTATACTCCCTTTACAGCACGGTTGCAAGCCTTAAGCATTAAAGTATATTCAACACAAGATGATAGGTAGATAATCCGACAAAGTGCGATTACATCTCAAGATCGATTACAACCCATGGACGAATGAGAAGATTACCCCATCAAGGTGCTGATCATGGCACCGTTGATCATGGTTTCCCTTCCGCCGGTGTCTTCCTCCTTCTCCACGAGAGGGTGCTTCCTTCGAGGTGGTTGATCTCCCCCGCCGAGATCCTCCTCCTCTCTCTCTAGCTTGTGGATGGCCTTCGGTGCGAATAACTCCTCCTCCCCTTGTGTTGGCGGCGCGTCGGGGGTTTTAGGGTCGAAGATCCTTCGAGGGCAAGGAAGACGGGACCGAACCGGTGCCCGAAGTGGGCCGGGCCGGCCCGCCCGGGCCGGCCGGCCCAGCCCAATTTCGGCCCGGTTCGGTCGCCCTTTTTGCTCCGTGGGTCCTCGTGCACTTATCTACTTTGCCCCCTCCACTTGCATGATTTTGACGCCGTTATCCTCGCGATCAAGATGGAGGCTCTCTTTGCATGAAGTTTGATCTTTTACGCTTCAATCCCCGGGGGTGTTCCTCGTAGCACTTCGGTCCTCGCCACCATTGGAAGTGATTTCAGCAAGCTCATGAACACGAACAAGACTCCATGAATGCTCCTTTGAACTTGTTGCGAATCCGTCCTTTATGTCCATGTTTTCCTACATAAACACAACACTTCCAAATGCATGCACAAAGATGAACTTGTTATATGATTAGTGTGCCTAGTGGCGGGTTAGTTCCATAATCAAATCCAAACCAAAGTGTAATGAACATGCTAGGTGCACCAAAATACACCGTCAACACACATATGGCTTCATCATATTGTAGGAGGAGGAGGAAAAGAAACTCTCTCGTCTTGAGAAGAGGCTTGTGGAAAATGTCGATTTCGACGACCAAGCACTCAACTATTTGGGTTTCGGCATGGACATATATTATATGTTGGGGCACCTTGGATGGGTGCAATTCTCCAACGGGGTGTCAGCAAACACTCATAAGGAGTTTGCCTTGGAAATCTTGATGACTATGGCGCCCATCCTTGATGATGGGGTGCAAAGTTTATCATTCCGTTTGGAGGGAATCCAACAAGTGGTTCCCTACGAGTATGTTAGGGAACTACTTGGGTTCCAAAAGGGAGCTCCGGAGAAAGTTGACGTGCCGGATGGCTTGTTAGATGGATTTTGGAATTTAATCTTCGGACAAGCCCACCAACAACACAATTCCATCCGCAACCCCATTATCCAAGTATTCCACTCTTGGATGTGCAAGAGGATTATGGGGAGGATGAGGGAGACTAAGGTGACCAACACAGAGTTGAATTGGCTCTACTCGGCTTTAATTGCCAGGCAGCCAATAGACCCCTCATACCTTATGATCAACCGATGGTGTTGCGAGGCAACATCGGGATCGGGAGATATTGGTTCGGGGTGCTACCTCTCTATGTTGGCCATCTCTTTAATGCCGGGGATCACAGAAATCCCGAACATCTTCTACGTGGGACCCCTCTCGGATTTGAATATTTGAAGCAAGGAAAATATATTAGTGGAGATGAGAGAGGAGGCTTTCATGTGGCCAAGGTGAACCTACCCCTTCCGGACCCAAGGATTAGGCTTTTTATTCAAGGGAAGGAAGATTGGTTGGAGGAGGGACTCCTTGTCCCGGTGAAGAAAAATAAAAGAGGAAGAATTGTAGAGGAGGGATCCTCCTCCGCGCAAGTGGGTGGTGCACAACCCAACTATGTGCCACCATTCGGTGGGATCCCTACTCCGCCAAGTTATTACGGAGGGTCACAAATGCAAGCATGGGGGGTGGTGCACCGGTGCCCCCACAAAATTATGTGGTGCCCAACGTAACCTTCACGGAGCCCTACACACAATATCCCCAACCACAACAAAGCATGGCCATAATTGGAGGGTATGTTGCGAGAAACATGCAAACCGTCGCCGCCATCCAATCCAATGTGGCTCAACTTGGTGATGGCAATGCAAATATTGCTTATGAGCTTGGGCGTCTTCACCTAGTGCCGTCGGATCAATTCGTTGGAGGGGATGTCCAAACCTACTACGAGCAAGGGTACAACTACCAAGACCACCAATACCAACCACCGACGGAGGATTAAGAAGAAGGAGGAGCTTTAGTTTTCTTTTCTTTTCCCTTTTTCTGTAATTTTCAGCTTGTTTTAACTTGTGTTTGCGTAATATTTTCAGTTTTCATTTAAATTTCAGCAAGTGTGTTAGTTTATTTTCAGCATGTATTTCATCTTGATTTCATTATTAATAAAGACACCACCTTGATTGCACCATTGGAAAAGTTACAAAATTTGTGCCATGATGATATATGATTATAATTGCCTCTTTGCTTATCTTTGTAATTGATTTATGCATGTTAAAGCTAGTGCTCTCTTAAAATACGAATCTGAATTCTAAATGCTAGCTTAATCTTTAGCGGTGGTTATGATTAAAATGAAGACCCATAGTGTTTTATGTGCTCTCAAGTTATAGATAGATTAAAGATGGTTTTTATGCACAAAAATATTGCTAACCTTGTCATGAATATCACTTGTGTGTTGCTCAACCTATCCAGAGCCTTATATATATTTTAGTGCATAAACCTTAGTGTACAAGATTTATTTTTGAGTGAGTTATTACAGGCCGTGATTTCTCTGGCCCGAGACTAAGAAGCTGGTCATTCCGTTTTTGCGTATCTATCGTTTTGCTAGCCTTTTATCCGTGCCTTGTGTATCCCCGCATCGGAGATCTCACAAACCTCGCCGGATATCCACCCTTAAAACCAAATATCATCTTTTGTGATTACCTCCTTGACTACAACCTATCGTTGAGAATGGATCATCAATTCAAGGAAGATCACAAGACGGTGCCAACATTAAAGAATTCAAGTATCTCTCCAAGGAAAAATATTCCCGGTACCTACCTTATTTAACGCCTCTTTGCCCGAGGACGAGCAAACGTCTAAGCATGGGGGAGGAGGTAGGTACGATGCAATTTTAGAGTTCAAAGGGGAGCAAGTAAAAAAAATTATAAAAAAGAAAAGGAGAAAAAAATGAGAAAGGAAAAGAAAGAAAGAGAGAAAGAAAGAGAAATATGAGAAAAAGAAAAAAAATATGAGTATGTGTAAAAATAAAAATAAAATGAACTCCCCGATTCTCTAAAAGTGCATTAGGAATTTCAAGGCTTCAAGATTAAAAAATCCATACTCATTTTTCAACCATGTGCAATCCGATAACGAGGACTTCCTTTGTTCCTCAGGATCACTCTTTGCCATTTGCACATGTCCACCCATCTCAAGTGTGTGTATTTTTATCTTTTCCCTCCTTGATATAACATTATTTTCCAATGACATTTTTGATGAGTCTCGGTAAGACCATGAGAAGCTTGTCTTGTTTTGACAACATCTCATTTATAATATCTTGGTAGGACTAAACTTTCCCAAAAAGCTCCATATAAAGCCTACCACACATCTATGTTATGAGAGGGAAAGGAGTAGAACATATAGGCTTGAGAGACAAGATGAGACGAGAGTTCATGAGCAATATGCAAGATGATTTAAATTTGTGAACTTGGTTTAGCTCTTTTTCATCTTGTTCTTTATTTCAAAATTTATGAGATCTATTTAAATTTTGGGAGCATATTAATACTTGTGGGATAAGCTTAATTAAGAATCTACCCTCCGTAGAGATGAAAGATAGTACATTATGGAACTTTAACGAATTAAAATTTTGAGAGCATATTAATACTTGTGAGATAAGCTTAATTAAGAATCTACCCTCCGTAGAGATGAAGGATAGTACATTATGGAACTTTAACGAATTAAAATTTTGAGAGCATTATGTTTTCTCATGTATGATCAAGTGCAGGGTTTAAACATTCATAGGCAACGATGATATCCATCGAAGGCTTACTCGAGGACGAGCAAGGTTTAAGCATGGGGAGATGTTGACAGTGAAAATCCGTCAACCTAGCCATGAGTTTACCTTCGGTGTTGGCATAAGTTTTATACCTTATCCATTGGTACTAACCCCCGTGGTATAACAAGTTCACTTGTGCATGTCAGTTTTGAAGTTTAGTGTTTATGCAGGGTTTTAGCGTTGAAAGCAAGACTTCCGGGATAAGTTCATCAAGCACCTTGTGCCAAGACCTTGAAGCCATGTACAAGTCATGCAATGAAGCAAACATGACTCCAAGAACCCCAGGGACCTAACCCGAGAAGATGACAAACTAGGAGGACTTAACCAGAAAAGTGTCGAATCTTGCGGGACAAGGAGCTACATCCAACTCGTAGAGAAACTGGCGACAAGGGCCTACATGCAGAAGGGGGAAGGATCTAGAAGACTCGGGAACCGACGCCACGCGAAGAAGGCTGGGAATTGGGCCTGGATGGGCCCAGCCGGCCGGCCCAGCACAGTCCAGGGCCCATTTTCCCCCTCCTTTGACCTAGACGCCAACCGGACTATTTATAGCACCGGGGTCGAGAGCCACGGAGGAAGAAATTCGTCATCAGCCGCCGAGGAGCAGAGAAGAGAGGGACACCATCCCGGAGAGGAGTGGGTCGAGCTAGTTGACTACGGTTGCCCTAGCCGACGTGGGAACCTTGCAAGGAAGACCACGTCGGAGTTCCCGAAGCTAGAAGCAAGATCAAGTTAGGATTCCGGTGGTGATCTTGTTTATGTATCATTGTAATAGTTGAATTATCAAGTTGAATCCGATTTCTGGCGATCAAGTGTTTCTTCAATGATTTCGTTTTTCGATCGGCTTTGCTTATCCTAGATCTATTCTCGAGATAGATCACATAGGGTGTTGTTGTAGCTGCGGTGGCTAGAGGTACACTCTGGATCTTCCGAAAGAACTCGACTTGTCCTTGGACTCGCCCGAAACTACCCGCATGAATAGGGATACGTTGTGACAGAATGGGGGTTCAGAAAGGCGGGCGTTTTCGGAGTCGGACGGGAAACCACGATTTAAAGAGGCTTATAATGAGATTTGATTTGATACTTCTTCTTTGCTTGGAACTTCAATAAAAGTCTTAACCCGATCTCTCTAGATCGGTTTATCTACCCTATCTATCTTTGTTACCTCCGGTCTTTAGTAGATTAGATTCGTTCTTCTTTTGTGTTCTTTATCTAGATGCATTAGGGTTTCTCTTTACCGAAGATTGAAGTTACTTCGCTTTACTAGATCATCTTTTGCGTCACACATTTGTTCCAAGGATTCGATACCTTGGGTTTACCACTCGAGGGAAGAAGGGTCCCTTGACTACGACGGGAGACTTGTCCGCTTGCAAGTCTAAATGAACTTTGATACAACTATTAACCGTCAACAGCCATTTGCTCCAAAGTGGGGTTAGCACAATCCAAACCATCTTTCCTACCAAAGCTACCTCCACGAACACCACCACGGTAACCACTATGAGGGAACCATCCCTCTCTAACTGGAGGAGGACCAAAACCACGAAAGGCAAACCGTGGATCGTCCCTCCTCTCCAACTCAAAGCTACGACTCCTCCCATCTATTGAGCACGAGGGGGAGAATGTCTCGCAAACTGACCACCTGCAAACTCTCTAGCCCAACCAACAGAACCACGACCTCCAGAACCAAACCTCGCACCTGTACGAGCACGAAACCCAAACTGCCGCTGCCGTCCGTGCCCGCACCGATCTGACCGGTGCCTCCCACCGGTCTGACCGGTGTAGCCCGGCTAGCAGCACCTCCAACAGCCTTTCGCTCTCCCCAAGCCGGAACTGTCCTCACACTAGCCTTGGCCCTGGGCATCTACACACGAGCCTCAAGTACACCATTGGAAGGGTGGTACTTGTCCTTGTTAGCCCACTCCTTCGCCACTATCTCCTCTCGCTTCCTCTTGAAGCAAAACTCATCCTTATGGCCATCTCTCCCACAATAGCCACAATGGAACCTCACAAGCTTAGGCTTAGGCTTAGGTTGGGGCTGCTCACTTGGTTTCTCTCCACTCGGCTTATCAATTGGTTTCTCCTCACTAGCCTTCTCACTCTCTTTCCCAAAGAACACTTTCCCAAAGTGCTCACAAACTTGATAGGCTTTTGGAAATCATTTGTTTGTGGGGGAAACACGGGTGGAGCTGGGGTTGTGTCTAGTCGGTTCCTAAGATGGTTAGGTTTAGGAAGGAAATCATTGTTGTGGTGGGTTTTTGGAGGCTCTGGGATATTCTCTCCACTTCCCTCACCAATTTTGTTTGCCCCAAGTCCCTCACCATCTTGCCTCTTGTATGTCTCAATCATTATCCTCAACTGAGGCTCTTGACCAGAAAACCAACCCATCAACTTTCTCAACTCATCATTCTCATCATGTAAATGATCAACATAATGTGCAAGTTCCAGATTCTTCAAAGCATGCAGTTCACAAGTAGAGCAAGATGTAGGAATTGGTTCTTTTAACTTAGACTCAAGAGAAACAGTGTAAGCATGCATCTCATCAATTTTTCCATGCAAAACAGGGCAAGAAGTGCAAGCACCTAGCAAAGCAGGTCTAGACTTAAGCTCAGCCACTTCAACCCTAAGCACATCTAGTTCCTCACACTTGGAGGCATGATTTTCCTTATACAGGGCAAGATCAGCAAGGAAAATAGGACAATCAGCACATTCAACTTCATCAGAAACAACAGGTGAAGCTTTCAGGGAATCAATCTCAAGCTTAGCATCCAAGTTCTGTGTTTCTAACTCAGCCACTCTAGTCCTAGCATCCTCAAGCGAGGCCCTAAGCTCTTTCCTCATCTTGTTGGCCTCTCTAAGAATGTCATCACGATTATCAAGCAACAAGCCAAGCCGTTCATTCTCCTGATGCAAGAAGGGAAGTTCATCACGCACCTTGTCGTCGGAGTCGGAGTCCGAGTCGCTTTGTGTGCTCTTCTTGCTGCCGGAGCACAGCGCCATGGTGCAGAAGCCGTCTCTCGTGAAGCATCTCATCCTGCTCAGGTTCTTAGATGACTTCCTACCCTTGCGACGATCACCTTCATATTTACTGCTGCTTGAGCTCGAGGTGGAGTATGTGGAACTGGAGTCAACGTCGCTCGCTCCAACCATCGCTCGGGCCTTGCCTCGGCTCTCCTTCTTCCTCGATCGTCGCTCGTCCTTGTGCTTTCCCTTGTTCTTGCTCTTGTGGTCACGCCTCGACCGATACTTGTCATCTGTCCTTGACTTGTGCTTGTAGTTGTCCATGTTCTCGACCTTCTCCGGGCAGTCGGCGACGAAGTGTCCCGGCTTGTCGCACTGGAAGCATGTCCTAGTGTTCCTCCTCATGTTCACCTGGTTCTCGTGCAGCCTCTCGAACCTCCTCGTCAGCAATGCCAGCTCGTCCTCTCGAAGCACTTCGAACTCCTCATCTGGCATAGACATCAAAGAGGACAAAGAGAACATCATGGTGGATGGGTTAGCGTTAGCCTTCCCTTTCGAGCCACCGATGAGGGCGAGACTATGAGAGTCAATCAGGCCCTTGATCTTGGTTGTCATCCCCCTATCCACCTCAGCTGACTTGAGCTTTGAGAACAGCTCGTTCACGGTCAAAGTGTCATACTTCTTTGACTCCACAATGGCCTCGAACTTTCCGCCCCAAACCGTACGATTCAATGAGTGTAAGAGCTTGACAGCCCTATCATGATCATCATGCGGGAGCATGTCCACATTGGCCCTCATGTTGTTCACAACCACCGTGAACCTCTAAAACAAGGCATCGATGGACTCGCCAAAAACATGAGTGAAGTTCTCGTACTCTCTCCGATAAGTCACATACATCCGAGCCTGAACCTGGGCATTCCCAATATGAGCTTCCTTCAACACCGACCAGATTCTAGAAGCCAAGTGCTCGGTGTGCACCCGATCGAATTCAGGCTGACACAAAGCACGAAACAAGTAGTCGACCGCCTTATTGTTGGCGTCGAACATGTCCCTCGATCCTGGAGCAAGGAAGTTCATCGGCTGGACATAGCCATTATCCACCGTGACATCCCAAAGGATCTGGCCCTTTCCGCGGAGGAACGCCGCCATCCGCTTACTCCACATCTGGTAGTTCTTGCCATCAAAGTGTGGAGGACACGAACCCCATTCCTGGTACGCCATCCTTGGATCTTAGACTGGTTAGGGTCAATCAAGACCCGTAACTGGCTCCGATACCACTTGAAGGACCGATACGGCGAACTAGAGAGGGGGGATTGAATGGGAGCTGATAAAAAAATCTTCTCGAAGGAGATGGGTGCTCCAACAAGATGAACACGGTTCCAACACACGTCTCTGACTTACTACCCAAGTTGGCCAAGCCCACGCAGCCACTGGACTGCTACTGGACCTAGGAACCAATTCCCAACCTCACAGACCCGTGAATGCAGAGGAACACAAAACTCGAGCCTCACTGACCTACACCGGTGAGGCCGGTGAGCTCCACCGGTCAGACCGGTCCCTGCTGGTGAAACTTGGCGACTTCCACAGAGCAGCTCTACACCGGTCAGGCTGGTGCAACACACGGTCCCAGACAGAAAGCCCCAAAACACCAAACAGGCCTACTGAGCTCCAAACAGACCGAAACTCGAAACAGCAGCAACACGGGGCGATAGAGAACTCACCCAAACGTTCACCCGAGCAAAACCCAACAAGGGTCGACACCGGTCAGATCGGTGAGAGGCACCGGTCAGACCGGTGTGGCCTAGGCTTCTCGGGATGAACAACACCCGCGGGTCAACACCCCCAAATCCAAATCCCGAACTCCCAAATCGCTCCACGGACTTGCACAAGACTTTGGGGATAGTAGGAACACCTCATGGGGAGTCCATAGCCAAGTTTATGTCCACCAAAACTTGCCAAATCAAGAGGAATCAAAGAAATCCCACCAAAAACTCCTCTAACCCTAGAGCACCGAAAACCCAAAAATCGAGCCCCTTAACTCACGAATTTGGGAGGCAATCAAAGGGAAAAGAACCACGAAGGGTTCACACATACATACCCCACCAAATCCCCAAGAGCAAAGTCTCGAAAACACACCAAGAAATCCACCAAGAGAGGGCTCCGAAAATCACCACCAAGAACAAACGGGAACAACACAACCAATCCTTCAGGAACCACGCTGAATCATCTATACATACCAAAGAGGTCAATACAAGGTCTAGCTTGCCGCCCGATCATCCAACCCTCTCACAAGATCTCACCATGAAGCTCTCAAGCTAGTCGTATGGAAATCCTAAGAAAATAGGAAGGGTAAATCATAAAACAAATGAACTAGGGTTCCAAGAGATGGCTGCCATCCTCTCACCCCTTGGGTTATATGGAGGAAAGCGGAAAGTCTAAAATACCCTTACTAGCTAATTAGGGATACATGCCCCTCGAGGGCGAATTTGGAAATCTTTGTCATCGCTCCATCAGACGGATGCCCAGCGACCGCAACGTGCTTAGCCTCGAAGAAAGCCTTGCGATTCCGACGCGTGTCCTCCACTTCGAAGATTCCGGACTGCGTCGTCGCACACCGGTCAGACCGGTCTGGAGCTGCTGCAGCTTCATCCTTGGTTCTTTGGTCTTGGCTTTGTGGATCAACCAAGGAACCCAGTGGTTTTCTGGTGAACCACTGGAAAACTCGTGAACTCAGTGTAGCCTCCGCCAATCGCCACACATGATTCGCACGTAGTCCTGGCTCGACCTTGGTTTTGAGGCTCAACCAAGAAACCGCCCATGACTTCATCTTGTTGTTCATGCTACCATGCGGCTCGCACTTGACCCTGCTGGCCATCGGGTCCCTCGAACGAAGCCTACTTGTCTTCTCCACACCTGGAGGCCTCACCGGCGACGACCTTTCGTGCTTGTTCTTCACCTACACCAACACCAGTCAAGCCGTAACCTGCACCTGCAATACTTAGCCAAGAATCAGTCCATACACATTGTCAATCACTCATCACACCAGGAAGCGACCATCCACCGGTCCTTGAACCACACATGGTCCTCAGCGGGTCGCGGGCAGCGGTAGTATGATGTTGAGATGGCTGAGCAACGAAGGGTGCCTTCCTTTGCGTGAGAAGGCCACGCGTGCGCTCCACTACTCAACTTGACGCATTTGGGGTGAACGCTTCGCCTCCCGGCACGGGTGCGCGGCGATCAGCCGTGCGCAGGAACCGGCGGTGGCTGCGGTGTAGAAAAAGGATGGATTCAAATTTCTGTATTTTGCAGCGAAGATTGTAGGCTGCGCTGCGAAATGGTGAAGTTCACACAGAGAATAGGAAATCAGCAGTAGATTAGATTTTGTATGATGCTCGAATTATTTATGTAAAATTTTGGGAGAGGAGCAAGTTCGACGCGGGTTATCAGCCCCGCGTCGCTAATGACTGTGGGGCCCAATTCTATTCAAATGAAGAACAATTCCCATTTCTCCTTTTAATCTGCAATCAAATGTTGTAACAAGTATTGCTTCGTCGTTATTAGACCAAATTTGATACTTTTTTCTAAATTTTTCTAAAATCACCATCTATTCATTAATTTATTGTTTAGTGTACATTCCGTTTGTTGAGTGATGTTTATATACCTTATTTTGTTCTTTGTAAGTACAACATACAAATAATATTTGTTTTACACAACCATTAGTGATGGAACTTTACATTTTGTAAGCTTAAGGTTATTGACGGTGAATTTCCGTCAACCTAGAGTACTTGTTATACATTGGTTTTGATTATGATTTGCAACTAACCTGCCACTAGGCATACTAATGATGTAACAAGTTCACACTTTGAGGACCATGTGTGGTTCGAGGACCGGTGGATGGTCGCTTCCTTGTGTGATGAGTGATTGACAACGTTGTGTGGACTGATTCTTGGCTAAGTATTGCAGGTGCAGGTTGCGGCTTGACTCGTGTTGGTGCAGGTGAAGAACAAGCGCGAAAGGTCATTGCTGGTGAGGCCTCCAGGTGTGGAGAAGACAAGTAGGCTTCGTTCGTGGGACCCGGTGGCCAGCAGGGTCGAGTGCGGGCCGCATGGTGGCAAGAACGAGAAGATGAAGTCGGTGGACGGTTTCTTGGTTGAGCCACAAAACCAAGGTCGAGCCGGGACTTCATGGGAGCCAAGTCATGAGTGGTGATTGGCGGAGGCTACATCAAGTTCGCGGGGTTTGCGGTGGTTCACCGAAAATCACCGGGTTACTCGGCCGAGCCACAAAGACGAGGCCGAAGACCGGCGTGGTCGTGTCTAGCCAAAACCGGCCCGACCGGTTTGGAGAACCGGTCCGACCGGTTTGGGGTCGCGAGGCGCCGGAAGCTTCGAGGCGGGGACACGCGTCGGGATCGCAAGGCTTGCGTTGAGGCTACGCGAGGTGCGGTCGGCCGGGCATCCGTCCGATGGTGAATACATCAAGAATTCCGAATCCGCCCTTGAGGGGCTTGTATCCCTAGTTAGTAGAGAAGGGCATTTTAGACATTCGGTTGCCTCCATATAACCCAAGAGGTGAGAGGATGGCAGCCAACTCTTGGAACCCTAGCTCATTAATTTTCCTATTTTCCACCTATTTTCCTTAGGTTTTCTCTAGGACTAGCAAGGGAGCTTCACGGAGAGATCTTGTAGAGAGGGATGGATGATCGGGCGTCTTGCTAGACCTTGTACGAACCTTTGTTTCATGTATAGATGATTCGGCGTGGTTCCTTAAGGTTTGGATGTGTTTTCCCCGGTTGTTCTTGGTGGTGATTTTCGGAGCCCTCTCCCGGTGATTTCTTTGCGGTGTTTTCGGGACTTTTCTCTTGGGGATTTGATGGGGGAAATTTGTGGGAACCCTTCGTGGTTCTTTGGGCTGTGATTCCCCTCCCAAATCCGTGAGAAAAGGTGCTCGATTTTGGGGTTTCTTGAGTTCTTGGGTTGGAAGTGCTCTCGGCGGGATTTCTTCGATTCCTCCTTTTTGGACGAGATTTGGTGGGATTAAACTTGGCTATGGACTCCTCATGAGGTGTTTCTGATATCCCCAAAGTCTTGTTCAAGTCCGTGGAGCGATTTGGGAGATTGAGATTTAGTTTTGGGGGAGTTGACCCGCGGGCTGTGTTCTTCCCGACTGTCCAGGCTAAAACCGGCCTGACCGGTTTCCCAAACCGGTCTGACCGGTTTCACCCTGTGGGCTGTCGAGAAAGATCTTTGAACAAGGAAGTCTTTGCTGCTCCATGGCTTCGTTTGTTCAGATGTGGAAAGGCGTGTGAAGTGTGTGGGGTCTTTGGGGAGTTTCTGGACAGAATCGGTCTGACCGGTTTGCCTAACCGGTCTGACCGGTTTCCCCTGCCTGCGTGAGGCTAAGTCCAATAGAAGCGGTCTGACCGGTTTCAGAAACCGGCCTGACCGGTTTGTGCTGTCAGCAGCCTTGTCGTGTGTGTTTCCGCTGCGAGTGTGTTGAGGCTGTTGTTTGGGTCTTGTTCCTAGGTTCAGTAGCACTCCAGTGGCTACGTGAACTTGGCAAGAGAAGCTTGAGGAGGTGCACGAGTGAATTTGGGTTCATAGGCCGAACTCTTGATTAGAATTTTTATCGGCTCCCATTCACTCCCCCTCTCTGGTTCGCCGTTTCGGTCCTTCAAGTGGTATCAGAGCCGGTTCGGGTCTTTGTTGACTCTAACCAGTCTAAGATCCAAGGATGGCATACCAGGAACGGGGTTCGGGTCCTCCACACTTCGATGGCAAGAACTACCAGATGTGGAGCAAGCGGATGGGTGCGTTCCTCCGCGGAAAGGGTCGGCCGCTTTGGGATGTCACGGTGGACACGAGGCTATGTCCAGCCGATGGATTTCCTTGCTCCGGGGTCGAGGGACGGATTCGATGCCAACAATAAGGCGGTCGACTACTTGTTTCGTGCTTTGTGTCGGCCCGAGTTCGATCGGGTGCACACCGAGCACTTGGCTTGTAGGATTTGGGCGGTGTTGAAGGAGGCTCATGTTGGGAACGCCCGTGTTCGAGCACGGATGTATGCGACCTACCGGAGAGAGTACGAGAACTTCACTCATCTCCCCGGTGAGTCCATCGATGCCTTGTTTCGCAGGTTCACGGTGGTGGTGAACAACATGAGGGCCAATGTGGACGTGCTCCCGTACGATGATCATGATAGAGCGGTCAAGCTCTTACACTCTTTGGATCGTACGATATGGGGGGGAAGTTCCGGGCCATAGTCGAGTCGGAGAGGTATGATACTCGACGGTGAACGAGCCGTTCTCGAAGCTCAAGTCGGCCGAGGTGGATAGGGGCATGATCGCCAAGCTCGAGGGACCGACCGACTCCCATAGTCTTGCCCTCGTTGGTGGTTCCAAAGGAAAGACTAACTCTAACCCATCCACCAGGATGTTCTCGTTTTCCTCTTTGATGTCTATGCCAGATGAGGAGTTTGATGACCTTGGAGAGGACGAGCTGGCGCTGTTGACGAGGCGGTTCGAGAGGCTGCACGAGAACCGCGTGAACATGAGGAGGAACACGAGGACACCTTCCAGTGCGGCAAGCCGGGACACTTCGTCGCCGACTGCCCGGAGAAGGCCGAGAACAAGGACAGCTACAAGCACAAGCCGAGGATGAACGATGGAAAGTACCGTTCGAGGCGCGACCACAAGAGCAAGCACAAGAACAAGTACAAGGACGAGCGACGATCGAGGAAGAAGGAGGGCCGAGGCAAGGCCCGAGCGATGGTTGGAGCGAGCGACGTCGACTCCGGGCCCGCGTACTCCACCTCGAGCTCGAGCAGCAATGAAGACGAGGGAGATCGCCGCAAGAACAAGAAGTCGTCCAAGAACCCGAGCGGGGCCGAGCCGCTTCGCGAGAGATGGCTTCTGCACCATGGCGCTGAGCTCCGGCAGCAAGAAGAGCACACAGAGCGACTCGGACTCTGATTCCGACGACGAGGTGCGTGATGAACTTCCCTTCTTGCGCTAGGAGAATGAGAGGCTTGGCTCTTTGCTTGATAACCGTGATGACATGCTTAGAGAGGCCAAGAAAATGAGGAAAGAGCTTAGGGCTTCACTCGAGGATGCTAGGACTAGAGTGGCTGAGCTAGAGACACAGGTTCTTGATAGCAAGCTTGAGATTGATTCGCTTAAGGCTAGCCCTGTTGTTTCTCATGAGAATGATTGTGCTGATTGCTCCATATTCCTTGCTGATCTTGCTTTGTTTAAGGAGAAGCATGCCTCCAAGTGTGAGGAACTAGATGTGCTTAGGGTTGAAGTGGCTGAGCTTAAGTCTAGACCTGCTTTGCTAGGTGCTTGCACTTCTTGCCCTGTTTTGCATGCTAAGATTGATGAGATGCATGCTTACACTAGTTCGCTCGAGGCTAAATTGATGGAACCCATGCCTACATCTTGCTCTACCTGTGAAATGCATGCATTGAAAAATTTGGAGCTTGCACATTATGTTGATCGTTTGCAGGATGAGAATGATGGTTTGAGGAAGTTGATGGGTTGGTTGTCCGGTCATGAGCCTCAGTTGAGAATGATGATTGAGGCCTTTAAGAGGCAAGATGGTGAGGGGCTTGGGGCAAACAAGGTTGGTGAAGGAAGTGGAGAGAATATCCCTGAGCCACCAAAAACCCACCACAAAAATGATTTCCCACCAAAACCTAATCATCTAAGGAACCGACTAGACACAACCCCAGCTCCACCAGTGTTTCCTACACCCACAAATGACCTACAAAAGCCTATCAAGTTTGTGAGCACTTCGGGAAAAGTGTTCTTTGGGAAGGAGAGTGAGAAGGCTAGTGGTGAGAAACCGGTGGAGGATTTGAGTGGAGAGAAACCGAGTGAGCAGCCACATCCCAAGCCTAAGCCTAAGATTGTGAGGTTCCATTGTGGCTATTGTGGTAGAGATGGCCATAAGGAGGAGTTTTGCTTCAAGAGGAAGCGAGAGGAGAGAATGGCGAAGGAGTGGGCTAACGGGGACAAGCATCACCCCTCCAGTGGTGTACTTAAGTCTCGTGTGCAGATGCCCAGGGCCAAGGTGAGTGTGAGGATAGTTCCGGCTTGGGGTGATCGAAAGAGTGCAGGAGGTGCTACTAGAGAAGTGAAACCGGTCAGACCGGTTTTGGAACCGGTCAGACCGGTTTGGGGTCTGCGGAATGACAAGCTTGGTTTCCGTGCTCGTACAGGTGCGAGGGTTGTTTCTGGAGGTCGTGGTTCTGGTGGATGGGCTGGAGAGTTTGCAGGTGGCCAGGTTGCTAGGCGTTCTCCCCCTCGAGTTCACTACGGGGATGGGAGGAGTCGTAGTTTTGAGAAGGAGAGGAGGGACAGTCCACGAGTTCTCTTTCGTGGTTTTGGTCCTCCTCCAGGCAGAGAGGGGTGGCTCCCTCAGGGTGGTTACCGTGGTGGTGTTCGTGGAGGTAGCTTTGGTAGGAGAGATGCTTTGGTTGGTGCTAACCCCACTTTCGAGCAAATGGCTCGGCACTGGTTTTCCTCTTTTGGTGCTAACCCCAGTGCTGAGTCGTTTGTTCGCTCACGTGCTTATTTTTGAATTTCAGGTGGGAGACTTGAAGAACATTTGGTTGATTGACTCCGGTTGCTCGAGGCATATGACCGGAGACAGGGGGTGGTTCTCAAGTCTCGTCCCGGTGGTGACAAAGAGGTACATCACCTTTGGGGACAATGGGCGTGGGCGTGTGCTTTCAGAAGGTGAGATAAAAGTGAGTGACAAGATCACTCTGAGGCGTGTTGCTCTTGTTCAATCGCTGGGGTACAATTTGCTTTCTGTGTCCCAGTTGTTGGATGAGGGCTTTGAGGTGTTGTTTCGGCCGGTGGTTCTCGGATTGTGGACTCTCGAGGGGACCTTGTCCGTATGGTCGTTCCCGAGGGTCGGTGTTTCGTGCTGATTTTTCTCAGTCTTCGGGTGTGGAGCGTTGTTTCTTGGCTGGTTCTTCGAGTGAGTTGTGGAAGTGGCATAGGAAGTTGGGTCACTTGAGCTTTGACCTTTTGTCTCGCTTGAGTAAACTCAATTTGGTCCGAGGATTGCCACGGCTGAGGTTTGAGAAAGAGTTGGTTTGTGCTCCGTGTAGGCATGCCAAGATGGTGGCCTCCTCTCACCCGCCTCTCACCGATGTGATGACTGAGCGTCCATGCGAGCTGCTCCATATGGACCTTGTTGGCCTAGCTCGTGTGCGATCTGCGGGTGGGAAGTGGTATGTCCTTGTTGTGGTGGACGACTATTCTCGGTATGCGTGGGTGTTCTTTCTCAAGGAGAAGGGGGAGCCGTTTGGTTTTGTTCGAGATCTAGTCTTGAGGTTGAGGAACGAGAGGCACAGAGATGCCATACGAGCTATCCGCAGTGATAATGGCTCGGAATTCGGGAACTCTCGTTTTGAAACCTTTTGCCATGACTTGGGTCTTGAGCACCCGCTTTTCGAGTCCGTATACTCCTCCCCGCAATGGTGTTGTGGAAAGGAAGAACAGGACCTTGTGCGAGATGGCTCGGACGATGCTTGATGAGCATAGGACTCCGAGGAGGTATTGGGCCGAGGCGGTGAATACCGCGTGCTATGTGTCGAACAGGATATACCTCAGAGTGCACAAGAAGAAGACATGCTATGAGTTGATGCATGGTCGCACACCCAAGGTGAGTCACTTCCATGTCTTTGGTTGCAAGTGTTTCATTCGAAGAAAGGCGGTAAGTTGGATAAGTTTGAGGCTAGGTCTGTCGATGGCATTTTCTTTGGTTATGCATCTCATTCTAGAGCATATCGTGTGCTCAATCTTGAAACTAACCAAATCGTGGAGACTTGCGAGGTAACCTTCGACGAGACAGAGCCACGTAGTCAGCTTGTCTTTGAGTGTGCAGGTGATGATGAGCTTGGCGAGGAGATCTTTCACGAGGAGGATGAACATGGTGATGATGAAGATGGCGGTGTGGTGCCCCCGGCTGAACATGTACCCACTACTTCGACTACGATGATGGATGGACCCTCTGCTACAACTACGACGTCAAACCAAGAACGAGGAGAAGCTGATGTTGAGGGGGAGGTAGCTTCGAGGCGAGAACCTCCCCGACGAGTACAGGTGGATCACCCAGCTTCGAGGATCATCGGCGACATGAATGAACGCACTACACGGTCAAGGGTTCGGAACAACTCTCATTTCGCTCATGCTGCATTTGTTGCTTCTTTCGAGCCCAAAGACATTGGACACGCACTATCTGATCACAATTGGGTAAATTCGATGCATGAGGAGTTGGAGAACTTTGAGAGGAATCAGGTGTGGGAGTTGGTTGACCCTCCCCCGTGGTGTAAGCCGATTGGTACAAAGTGGGTGTGGAAAAACAAAGAGGGAGAGAAGGGTGAGGTTGTGAGGAACAAGTCGAGACTTGTTGCTCAAGGGTTTAGTCGAAGGAGGGGATCGACTACGAGGAGACCTTTGCTCCCGTAGCCCGTTTGGAGGCGATTAGGATCCTTCTAGCCTTTTCTCGTGGCTAAAGGGTTCAAGTTGCACCAAATGGATGTGAAGAGTGCTTTTCGAATGGAGTGTTGGAGGAAGAAGTGTATGTGAGGCGACCTCGGGGTTTGAGAGTGAGAAGTACCCCCACCGGGTGTACAAGTTGAGGAAGGCGCTGTATGGGTTGAAGCAGGCGCCTAGAGCTTGGTATGGCAGGTTGAGGGGGTTCTTTTTTGAGAGAGGCTTTGAGATTGGGAAGGTCGATCAGACCTTGTTTTTGTTGAGGAAGGGCAGAGATATCCTGATTGTGCAGGTGTACGTGGATGACATTGTCTTTGGTGGCTCGTCTAACTCTCTTGTTGCAAGGTTTGCAGATGATATGAGCAGGGAGTTCGAGATGAGCATGATGGGTGAGTTGCAGTTCTTCCTCGGGCTACAAATCAAGCAATCAAAGGAAGGAACATTTGTGCACCGGTGCTAAGTACACCAAGGACATTGTGAGGAAGTTCAAGATGGAGGACTCCAAGGCTATGACGACGCCGATGAGTATGACTACGGCTCTTGATGCGGACGAGGAAGGTGAACACGTGGACCGAAGGAGTACCGAAGCATGATCGGGTCACTCCTCTACTTGACAGCGACGAGGCCGGACATACGGTTCTCGGTGTGTCCGTGCGCTCGTTTTCAAGCATCTCCGAGGACTTCGCATCGGCAAGCGGTGAAGCGAATTTTCGTGGTACTTGCGTCACACTCCCGACTTCGGCCTTTGGTACTCCGCGTCCTCTTCTTTGGCACTTCATGGTTTTTCGTACGCGGATTTTGCCGGTGTCGGTTGGATAGGAAGTCCACCTCTGGGACTTGCCAGTTTTTGGGTTCTTCTTTGGTGTCTTGATCTTCCCGCAAGCAGTCGAGTGTTGCTCAATCCACGACCGAGGCCGAGTATGTTGCCGCGGCTAGTTGTTGCTCTCAGCTCCTTTGGATCACCTACACCATGAGTGACTTTGGTGAGGAGTATACCCATGTCCCACTTCAATGTGATAACACCAGTGCCATAAGCGTTGCAAAGAACCTAGTGCTCCATTCCAAAACCAAACACATAGAAGTGAGGTATCATTTTCTGAGAGACAACGTCGAGAAAGGGAAGATAGCTTTGATCCATGTACCCACACATGACCAACTAGCCGATATCTTCACCAAACCCCTAGAACAAGCAACTTTCACTCGTTTGCGGGGGAACTTGGTGTGTGTTTGATTTCCTGAGTTGGGTGTGTGGGAGCTCTCTTTTGCCGGTGGTGTCGAGCCCGTTTTGCCTCCCCTCGAGGAGTCGGTTTGTAGCATATGTATAGCTTTTCTTTGTGCATTTCCTGCATTTGGCATGGCATATGTAACATGATGTATAGGCATCCTTGTATCTTAGATTGCATGCATTTTGTATCATATGCATTGGATAGGAAAAGCTTCTCTTATATACATTGTTCACCATGGAATGAGATATATGTCTTTGTGAGCTTGTTTGGTATGCTATGGTTAGTTTGGCTGAGCTCTTGATGATCTTGATGAATAATCCATGGGTGATGGCTATGTTTTTGAAAAATGTCACATGTATGCTCTCTCATGTGTAAATGCCTTTATATGATCATGACATGTTTTAGTGGTTTGGTTATGCTTAATTTGTGGTTGGATAGCTAGTTTATTGATCATATGGGGCCAAAGGCTCGTGTGCCATCATGAATGTTTAGCCCTCTTGCTTTATCTTGTGGAGGAGCATAAGTTCCTTTTTGTCGCAAAGACATTTCATGTACCATTTACAAATCTGAAAATGAAATGAAAAATGCTTGGAAACTATGCTCCCATGTCATATATGCTGAATTTAATTTGCTTTGGGTGCTAAACCGTTGCATGATGCCTACCAATGAGAAGTCTCATACATAGAAGTAGGCACATGGCTCGGTGGCTTTGACATGACATGAGGTGCTTGTGGGTGTTTGTGATGGTCTTATGATTAGAATGGTTGTCCTAGCATGAAGTTTGTGTGGCCTTGCCATTTTGGCATGTTTTGCTCATGTTTAGGTTTTTGCGTATGAGAGAGTAACTTTTCGCAAAATTACTCAAATCCTTGTTAGCCTTGTCCAATGGTTGTGAAACTTGGTGATCATGTAGTTGAGGTCCATACAAACCTGTAGAGTATCTAACTTGCTCATTTGGACATGTGTAGCATCTTGTGATGAATTTTGTATATTTGAGAAGCTCTAGATTGCATTTGTGCCTTGATTCATGCATTGGCAACAAGGGAGAGAAAGGAAGGTGGAGAAAAGTTGCTTTGTACCCCTGGAACCTATCCCAAGTGTCAAGGGGGAGTTTGTGCATTTCTTTTGCATTTTTGGCTTTTGGGGGTATGGTCTGCTGTGTGAAATCGGCCTGACCGGCTGTGGAAACCGGTCTGACCGGTTTTGGTGGAACCGGCCTGACCGGTTATGGGAACCGGTCTGACCGGTTTGTGCCCTGAGTTGGCACTTGATCAGGGGGAGCTTACATTTGTGGAGGGGGAGCTCTTGTGTGCTTTGGTGGTTTGTGCTCTTTGCTTGAGCATGGTTTTTGTCTCGGATGTGTCGAGCCGTTGCCCTTGCCTAAGGGGTCCGAGACTTGTCTTCTTCAAGTGATCTCGTCTTTTGCCTTTCTCGGCTTTCGATCGCTTCTTGGAGTTTTTCTTTTTGTTTCTTTTCTGTTTTCTGGTGA
Organism: Cenchrus americanus; assembly: GCA_947561735.1. Lineage (NCBI taxonomy): Eukaryota > Viridiplantae > Streptophyta > Magnoliopsida > Poales > Poaceae > Cenchrus > Cenchrus americanus. The sequence continues at coordinate 184,414,147 of OX387245.1, forward strand.
ACCACTGGAAAACTCGTGAACTCAGTGTAGCCTCCGCCAATCGCCACTCATGATTGGCACGTAGTCCTGGCTCGACCTTGGTTTTGAGGCTCAACCAAGAAACCGCCCATGACTTCATCTTGTTGTTCATGCTACCATGCGGCTCGCACTTGACCCTGCTGGCCACCGGGTCCCTCGAACGAAGCCTACTTGTCTTCTCCACACCTGGAGGCCTCACCGGCGACGACCTTTCGTGCTTGTTCTTCACCTACACCAACACCAGTCAAGCCGTAACCTGCACCTGCAATACTTAGCCAAGAATCAGTCCATACACATTGTCAATCACTCATCACACCAGGAAGCGACCATCCACCGGTCCTTGAACCACACATGGTCCTCAGCGGGTCGCGGGCAGCGGCAGTATGATGTTGAGATGGCTGAGCAATGAAGGGTGCCTTCCTTTGCGTGAGAAGGCCGCGCGTGCGCTCCACTACTCAACTTGACGCATTTGGGGTGAACTGCTGCTGCCTCCAGCACAGGTGCGCGGCGATCAGCCGTGCGCAGGAACCGGCGGTGGCTGCGGTGTAGAAAAAGGATGGATTCAAATTTCTCTATTTTGCAGCGAAGATTGTAGGTTGCGCTGCGAAATGGTGAAGTTCACACAGAGAATAGGAAATCAGCAGTAGATTAGATTTTGTATGATGCTCGAATTATCTATGTAAAATTTTGGGAGAGGAGCAAGTTCGACGCGGGTTATCAGCCCCGCGTCGCTAATGACTGTGGGGCCCAATTCTATTCAAATGAAGAACAATTCCCATTTCTCCTTTTAATCTGCAATCAAATGTTGTAACAAGTATTGCTTCGTCGTTATTAGACCAAATTTGATACTTTTTTCTAAATTTTTCTAAAATCACCATCTATTCATTAATTTATTGTTTAGTGTACATTCCGTTTGTTGAGTGATGTTTATATACCTTATTTTGTTCTTTGTAAGTACAACATACAAATAATATTTGTTTTACACAACCATTAGTGATGGAACTTTACATTTTGTAAGCTTAAGGTTATTGACGGTGAATTTCCGTCAACCTAGAGTACTTGTTATACATTGGTTTTGATTATGATTTGCAACTAACCTGCCACTAGGCATACTAATGATGTAACAAGTTCACACTTTGAGGACCATGTGTGGTTCGAGGACCGGTGGATGGTCGCTTCCTTGTGTAATGAGTGATTGACAACGTTGTGTGGACTGATTCTTGGCTAAGTATTGCAGGTGCAGGTTGCGGCTTGACTCGTGTTGGTGCAGGTGAAGAACAAGCGCGAAAGGTCGTTGTTTGGTGAGGCCTCCGTGTGTGGAGAAGACAAGTAGGCTTCGTTCGAGGGACCCGGTGGCCGGCGGGGTCGAGTGCGGGCCGCATGGTGGCAAGAACAACAAGATGAAGTCGGTGGACGGTTTCTTGGTTGAGCCACAAAACCAAGGTCGAGCCGGACTTCATGGGAGCCAAGTCATGAGTGGTGATTGGCGGAGGCTACATCAAGTTCGCGGGGTTTGCGGTGGTTCACCGTAAAATCACCGGGTTACTCGGGCCGAGCCACAAAGCCGATGCCGAAGACCGGCGTGGTCGTGTCGGCCAAAACCGGCCCGACCGGTTTGGAGAACCGGTCCGACCGGTTTGGGGTCGCGGGCGCCGAAGCTTCGAGGCGGAGGACACGCGTCGGGATCGCAAGGCTTGCGTTGAGGCTACGCGAGGTGCGGTCGCTGGGCATCCGTCCGATGGTGAATACATCAAGAATTCCGAATCCGCCCTTGAGGGGCTTGTATCCCTAGTTAGTAGAGAAGGGCATTTTAGACATTCGGTTGCCTCCATATAACCCAAGAGGTGAGAGGATGGCAGCCAACTCTTGGAACCCTAGCTCATTAGTTTTCCTATTTTCCACCCATTTTCCTTAGGTTTTCTCTAGGACTAGCAAGAGAGCTTCACGGAGAGATCTTGTAGAGAGGGATGGATGATCGGGCGGCTTGCTAGACCTTGTACGAACCTTTGTTTCATGTATAGATGATTCGGCGTGGTTCCTCAAGGTTTGGATGTGTTTTCCCTGGTTGTTCTTGGTGGTGATTTTCGGAGCCCTCTCCCGGTGATTTCTTTGCGGTGTTTTCGGGACTTTTCTCTTGGGGATTTGATGGGGGAAATTTGTGGGAACCCTTCGTGGTTCTTTGGGCTGTGATTCCCCTCCCAAATCCGTGAGAAAAGGTGCTCGATTTTGGGGTTTCTTGAGTTCTTGGGTTGGAAGTGCTCTCAGTGGGATTTCTTCGATTCCTCCTTTTTGGACGAGATTTGGTGGGATTAAACTTGGCTATGGACTCCTCATGAGGTGTTCCTAATATCCCCAAAGTCTTGTTCAAGTCCGTGGAGCGATTTGGGAGATTGAGATTTGGTTTTGGGGGAGTTGACCCGCGGGCTGTGTTCTTCCCGATCGTCCGTGCTAAAACCGCCTCGACCGGTTTCCCAAACCGGCTCGACCGGTTTCACCCTATGGGCTGTCGAGAAAGATCTTTGAACAAGGAAGTCTTTGCTGCTCCATGGCTTCGTTTGTTCAGATGTGGAAAGGTGTTTGAAGTGTGTGGGGTCTTTGGGGAGTTTCTGGACAGAATCGGTCTGACTGGTTTGCCTAACCGGTCCGACCGCTTCCCCCGCTCGCGTGAGGCTAAGTCCAACAGAAGCGGTCTGACCGGTTTCAGAAACCGGCCTGACCGGTTTGTGCTGTCAGCAGCCTTGTCGTGTGTGTTTCCGCTTCGAGTGTGTTGAGGCTGTTGTTTGGGTCTTGTTCCTAGGTTCAGTAGCACTCCAGTGGCTACGTGAACTTGGCAAGAGAAGCTTGCGGAGGTGCACGAGTGAATTTGGGTTCATAGGCCGAATTCTTGATTAGAATTTTTATCGGCTCCCATTCACTCCCCCCCTCTCTGGTTCGCCGTTTCGGTCCTTCACACTTGCATGTCGATTTTGGAGTTTGTTGTTTACGCAGAAAATCTATGCTAAAGAGAAGACTTTCGGGATAAGTTCATCAAGCACTTCAAGAGAAGATCATGAAGCCCATCACAAGTCAAGAGACACGATGAACATGACTCCAAATGACCCGAGGACCGAAGCGTCAACATGCAAGTCTTCAGGGACTCAACCAGAAAATAGCGAAGCTTGCATAGCAAGAATTCAAGCCTTAACCGTGAAGGAAACGACGTCAAAGGCCCACATGCAAGTGCACACAAATAAGGGATCACGCAAGAAGCAACCAGGGAGGAAACCGGGGCCGAACCGGGCCGAAAAGGTCCTGGGCCGGCCGGCCTGGGCCGACCGGCCAAGCCCACTTCGGGCCCAGTTCGCGTCCCCCTTTTGCCCTAGGTGCTTGTCTATAAATTGTCTCTGCCCCCGCCGGCCGCCACATCCATCCTTTCATCAGAGAGCCGCCGAGACGAAGGAGAAGCACCGGGAGGAAGCCGTCGGCTGCCGCGAGTTCTCGAGTTGCCTAGGAGATGGCTTAGGCCATGCCCTAGCCGCCATGGTTGGCCCTGCGTGGTGAAGCCATGGTGGAGTTCCGGAGCCGCGACTTGAATTCATCAAGTTGTTTGTACCTTCAACATTCGGTGATGTAACTATATCTTTTCATACTTTGATCTACTACGAGTTATGCTTATTCATATGTGTAGCTACCATATGCCTTTAGTAGAACTAGATCGAATCATGGTAATTAGTCTTGTCTTGCGAATACACCGTAGTACTGCACGGACCTAGGTTGTTGCTCGGTGATGATTATCCTTGCATAGTGACAGTACGAGAGGGGAGAAAGCGGCGAGTGAACGTGCATCGGACCACTCCATATCGGGTTACTCCATATCGAGTGTAATCCTTATCATAGTATAGGTTTAGATTGGTTTATCGCCTTGGCCGGAACGGCAACAAGAAGACGATAGGCTAGGTTTACCTTTGGTTTGTTTACCTTTATGGCTAGGTGGATGTGATCCATACATCCCTTCGTGTTTGTATGTTATCTTTATGCAATCAATGCTTCACATAGGGTTAGACCGGTAGGTTAGATAGAGAACCTTAGTGGTTTGCTTCCGATCCTTGGATTGACAAATCTAGGGAGGACCCTCCTTGGTGAAAAAGGCACCAAGTCACCCGTAGGCTTGCGGTGAACTTGAGCACGGTTTTACACCGTCAGCAAGCCCCTTTTTCTGGCGCCGTTGCCGGGGATCGGCAACTCGAACCCTAAGGCGATCTATCTTTCTTTTAACTAACCCTAATTTTATTATTGCATATATGCTTGCTTTCTTGTTTGTGTCCTTGAAAGTAGGTGAAAAGCTAGACACAAGACGTTCGGGAAGTTCACATCCACTCCGACAAGATGATACATCAAGATTCACTCTTTAGTGGTAGGTGCTAACTTTTGTTAGTGTCCCATCATCCGCTATTGAGTGCACACCCTACACAGTGATGTTGAACAAGGTATGTCAATGTGTCAATTAATGTTTTAAGACTAATGTTTCGTGGAGGTTTGTTTGTCCAAGCAATAGGTGTTGGAAGCAATCACGAAAGAAGCACCCGTCACTTTGGCTAAAGCAAAATCATGAAGAAGACACACCATTTACATCATGCTACTCGCTGGTCCGGCAATGGTGAGGACTTAAAGCCAAAGGAGACGCGATGTAACGCCCCAAGACCACAAGATCAAGGTCGTCAACATATTCGGATCAATTCACAAGAAGTTTCTGTTCCCATCAATTTCTGCACAACCTCAATGGAGAACAATAGGATATCTTTGGATATTTAGAAGCCCCATGAAGTTCTGCTTCCAACGAATCAAGAATCAAGTCAATCGGAGGTTTCTACAAGCGAGTATGGCCGAATTACCGAAGGTTGCGCGTTCTGAAATTTTCTGGACAGCATGCAAGAGCGGAAACAAAACGGCCATAGCTCCCTCATTTGGGATCCGATTAAGATGAATGAGTACCCGTTGGAAAGGTAATTTTATTAAGTTTTCAATGGAACAATATTTTTGTATATGTTCTGTTATGTACACAGGGGAAAATCCACGAAAAAGAGGCAGCAGCAACACGATGAGAACAAGATAGTGGAGATGAGGACGGCGACAACAAAGAGAAGTTTGGGCAACACTTCCATTGGACCACACGAGATGAAATTCAGAAGTTTGGTAAAAACAAAGACTCCAAGAGCATTGGCAAAAGAAGGCACAAGTTGGCAACATCCGACGCTAGGAGATGCTAGAAGCAAATCACCATGGATTACACACAAATGATGGCATCCAATGGCGCGGATACTCCGGGCTCTCACACGAATGATCATGGAGTTACATGAAGATATTTGAGACATGTGTGAAGTCCCACAAATGAATAAGAAGAGTGAGTCCACACAAGGCAACATTGATGATGTGTGGCACGAACGAAGGAATTGGGAAAAGACGATACAAGCCACCGGTCATTTATGATTGTTTGCTTTCAACTCCGAGAGACCACTCACAATGAAAAGCTTGAAGGCCAAGGTACAAACTAACCTCTCAAGATACTTTTGGAGCTGATAATATTCCTTCGATATATCTATGATTCATATCCATTAGTGAGGTTGATTCAATTCTATGCCTTGTTCTTATGATAATCATGATAGGCTAGATTTTCTTGAAGAGTGATAAAGAGGCTTTGTTGTGCTTAAAATTTGTTACATGCCTAATGAACCTTTGCCTAATGAGAGCTTAGTGTTGAGCAAGAAAACTTATGCTATAATTAATCACAACTTACTTTGTCATAAATTGTGGTTATGGAAGCGTTTGTTTGCAATATGATTTGTAAATCTTGGACTTGTTTTGTGCTCGATCAAGATAGTGACCTTAAAAGAGCAAATTGTGGGAGAAATCCCAAGTTTCACTAACCATGCAGGGCATTAAATATAAATTAAGATGAGAGAAGTCATACCCTAAGGAATTGCAAACCCGTGCATCACCGTCACCCAACCTCAAAAACGGACATCGCTGTTTTCATCAATTTTGAGGACCTGGTCAGACATGTTCAAAGAAGAAAAGTTGAAAAATCAGAAGCTCCATCAAGTGCCGGTTCCAACGCATCCAAGATCGATGAATTTGAAGACCTGTATAAGGAGATATGGCAAAAACATTGAGCGATGTGCAGTCTGAAATCAGCTTTGGACAGATTGCAGCGCCGGAGTAGAACAGGCATAACTCACTCGATCGGAGTCCGTTGGGGGTGAATAAATACTTGATGGAAAGATAATTTCATGCACCACGCATGGAAGCTATTGTTCTCTACATGGTCTGATCTGGACAGAGAGGAAAATTTGTGAAAGAAGAGGCAGCGATAAAGTGCGATGGAGAAGGTGATGATGATGATGCAATGAGATGATTGGGCAAGCTTCTCATCGAGCATAAGTGATCGTGTCAAGCATGGAGAGTGGATCAAGGCTGCATGAACACCTTCAAATCTTGCATGAAGGATCATGGCTCTGCAACAATAAGAAGGTATGTGAGAAAGTCGAGCTCTATGACTTTAAATGAAGCGCTTTGCAGGAGGCAACCCGGTTTTTATTTATATATATACATGACCGTCTACATTGTGCTATTTAATCGAACCATCAAGTAACATTGTACCTTTGCTCTAATAAAACCACAACACCATGTTGTATGATCTAATTGCTATTGAGGGAGCGCTTTGTTATTTGATCTTGGAAAACTTGTATACCTTTTTGTGTGCCTATTAGAGTTTAGAGTCTTTTTCTTTTGTGTCTTTTTAGAGAGATATATGAAGTTGACACCATCCTTTGATTCTAAACATGTCGCTAGTTAATTTAGGCTAACTTTTGTTTTTGCTTTAGACAACCTCCATATCATGTTGTTTTGTTCATCCATGTTATGTTGCATTGCATGTTTGATTTGATCTAACTTTTCGTCCAACCTAAGCCTTCCTATAACTCCCACCAAAAACCATACCCAATAGAGGTAGGATTGATTGTGTTGACCGTGTCTGGGTTGAACAAGTCTATCTCTTTCCTCTCTTCTAACTAAAAACTTTGACTAGCCTCCCCATAAAATCCTTAGGAAAACCTTTCACACCTTTAGCCATCCTAAAACCATAGGTTAGCTTTTCTTTAAATGACTCGTAGCTCCACCATAGTTAGAATTTCTACACTTGAATTCCTCTCTTCAAAATCCTTGTTTGAGCCAAAAATATAGGATACCTATAACATATCCTTAAACCTTGTTAGTTTGGTGGATTGATTCTTTTTGATGGGTTACTTCCTATAGACCACATCAAAAGTGTTTTTAAAACCTTGCTCATGTTTGCTTGTGCTAACATCTTGCATTTTCATTTTGCATCCATCTCTTTCATCCACTTTATGTTAGCTTGGGATCTTGTGAAGCTTTATGATGAATGCTTACGTACCTATTTTAATGCTTCATACGACGATATGGGCATTTTTGTAATCTTGTGTAAACATGGTGTTTAGACACGACTGGAGACCACCATCATTTAGTCTTATATCCTGAGCTATCATGTTGTAGTAGTTGGTTTATAAACTTAGCAATGTGCCATACTTTTCTTGCACTATAAAGAATTATTGATCTTGTGATGAACATGGTATTTTGACCTTGGTTAACAAATCTCTATGGGAATAGAAAGTTTGGCAACCACTTTGTAAGCATGGAGCTTAGAATTTGGTGTAAACATTGTTTTGTTTTTATACCAACCTATCATTTGCATACACACTTGCACTCACGTACACCCATTAGTATTTTCGCTAGATTAACTATGCCATAAGTGAAGATCGTAGGGATGTCATGGTTTGTTGGCATAGGGTGAGTATTCTCTACCGTCACCTCGGGGGTACTTTGTGCATTATAGTTATTTTGCAGGCATGGTGAATCTCCCCATGAGTTCGTGATAAAAGCTGAAATCAAGATCATCAACACCTCCAAAATCCCAAAGGGAGCACTGCTGTTTTCATTAAGATTAAGCACATGTTCAGATATGTACAAAAGGGGAAAATTAGATATTCAAGTGCTCCATTGAGTCTACTTTCCAATTCATCAAGAATCAACATTTTAGGAGACCTGTGCACGAAGTTACAACCAAATCTTTGGGCGTCGCACATTCTGAAATCAGCCTGGGACAGCTTGCACCGACAAAGTAAAAAGGGCATAACTCTCTTGTTCGGAGTCGATCGGGATGAATGACCACTCATTGGAAAGACTGTGCAATGGAGCTATTATTCAGTGCATACTCAGTTCTGGAAGTAGAAGAAAAACTCGTGGAAGATGAACTAGCGGTAAGGGACAACATGGAAGGAGGAGAAGATGAGATGAGAAACATTTGGGAGCAAGGCTCGTGGCAAAGGGAGGACATTGAAGGATGAACAAAGGAAACAATGTGATGATGATCTCCACGCATGGCGGTGGGACTTCAAGAATTTTAAGATGGTTCATCATCTTCTGTGCCTAGCAACATGCTAAGCATGGGGGAAGACTTGGTGGATGAAAGAAGACTGCATGGAGTTCAAGGATCACGGTTGCTACGGATGCCGATCTTCCTTCTTCCATGCTAGGCACAATGCTTAAGCATGGGGGAGGGCGCGCTACATCACAAGCATCAAAGGATGGTAACAATTCCTCAACCCTCTCTTTGTCCTTGTCTTTCTAAATGCTTGTATATATGTATGTGCCTTCAACAACCTTAGATGCAACTTTTGTATGTCTCTCTCGTTAAATAACATGGCTTCTATGAGTACAACCTAGTTTTAGTTTTTGTTTATTGTCATCACCTTGTGCTCACCATGATGAAATACTTTTGGCTTGATCTTGCTCGTTGATATATGATGACCGTTGCCACTTTGTTTAAACTTTGTGCTTGTTTATGTATGATTAAGCTATTGCTCTCTCTAGTACCAATCTGAAATTAATTAAATGCTAGCTTAATCTTTTGTGGAGGTCATGATAAAAATAAAGACTCATGGTTTCTTTTATGCTCTCAACTTTGGATGGGTCGAAGAACATATTACTTTTTGCTTAAAAGTCATGCTAACCTTGTCATTAGTACCTCTTGCATTTTGCTCTACCTATCCAAAGCCTTATATATTGAGTGCAACCATAGATTACAAGAGTTATTGTTGGGTGAATTGATTCAAGGCTCGATTCTCTGGCTCGTGATTAAGAAGCTGGTCATTCCGTGTTTTGCGTAACTTATCTTTTGCTAGCCTATTCTATCCGTGCATTGTGAGCTCCCACATCAGAAGCCTTGCAAATCTCGCCGGATATCCACCCTTTAAACCAACATCATCTTTTGTGTTAACCTCCTTGACCTACCTACCTATCACTTGAGTATGGAGACGACACGTCACAAGAAGGTGCTTAAAAGGGAAGATTCAAGTTCCCTCTCATCAAGCATCCGGTACCTACCTTCACACCACTTCCTCTTTTCTCGGGGACGAACAAACATATAAGCATGGGGGAGGAGGTAGGTACTATGCAAATTAGAGTTCTAGGGGAGATAAAAGACGAAAGATGGAGATATGCATGACGAGGCTAGCAACAAAAGAAATAAAAAAATGAATAAGATAAGAGGACGAAACAAAAAAATTCAAAGTACCTCACATTTCAAAAAAAAAGAAGGAAAAAGGAGGAAAATAAGAAAAAGAAAAAGAAAAAAAATAGAGTAATAATAATCTCCCCCAGTTCTCCAGTTGCTTAAGGATTTTCCAATGACTTCAATATCAAGACCCATACTCATTTTTCCAACCATGTGCAATCCGATAACGAGGACTTCATTGGGGCCTCGGGATCATTCTTTGCCATTTGCACATGTCCACCTATCTAAAAGTGTGAGTTCTTTCTCTTCCCCCTTCTTGTGAACATTATTTTTCCAATGACCTTTTTGACGAGTCATGATAAGTCCATGAGAAGCTTGCCTTGTTTTGATAATAGTCTCAACTTTAGCATCTTGGTAGGATAAAAACTTTCCTATGAGCTCCAAATAAAACCCTTCCACCTACAAACATGAGAGGGAAAGGATATAGATCAAGTAGGCTTGAGAGTGTTGTGAGATGAGAGAGTTCATGAGCAAGATGCAAGAAGGTTTAAATTTTTGTACTTGGTTTAGCTCTTTTATTCACCTTGTTCTTCACTTCAAAAGTTTCTAAGACCTATTCAAATTTTATGGAGCATGATTGATTACTTGTGGAAAGAGCTTAAATTATATCTACCCTCCATAGAGATGAAAGCTAGTTGCATTATGGAATTTTAACAAATATAAACTTGGAGAGCATTATGCTTTCTCATGTGTGATCAAGTGCAGGGTATGAACAATGAAAGGCAATGTTGATATCCATTGAAAACTTACTCGAGGATGAGCAAGGTTTAAGCATGGGGGAGATGTTGACGGTGAATTTCCGTCAACCTAGAGTACTTGTTATACATTGGTTTTGATTATGATTTGCAACTAACCAGCCACTAGGCATACTAATGATGTAACAAGTTCACACTTGCTTGTCGATTTTGGAGTTTGTTGTTTACGCAGGAAATCTACGCTAAAGAGAAGACTTTCGGGATAAGTTCATCAAGCACTTCAAGAGAAGATCATGAAGCCCGTCACAAGTCATGACACGCGATGAACATGACTCCAAATGACCCAAGGACCGAAGCGTCAACGTGCAAGTCTTCAGGGACTCAACCAGAAAACAGCGAAGCTTGCATAGCAAGGATTCAAGCCTTAACCGTGAAGGAAACAACGTCAAAGGCCCACATGCAAGTGCACACAAATAAGGGATCACGTGAGAAGCAACCGGGGAGGAAACCAGGGCCGAACCGAGCCGAAAAGGGCCTGGGCTGGCCGGCCCAGCCCACTCCGGGCCCGGTTCGCATCCCCCTTTTGCCCTAGGTGTTTGTCTATAAATTGTCTCTGCCCCCGCCGGCCGCCACATCCATCCTTTCATCAGAGAGCCGCCGAGACAAAGGAGAAGCACTGGGAGGAAGCCGTCGGCCGCCGCGAGTCCTCGAGTTGCCTAGGAGATGGCTTAGGCCATGCCCTAGCTGCCATGGTTGGCCCTGCGTGGTGAAGCCATGGTGGAGTTCCGGAGCCGCGAATTGAATTCGTCAAGTCGTTTGTACCTTCAACATTCGGTGATGTAACTATATCTTGTCATACTTTGATCTACTATGAGTTATGCTTATTCATATGTGTAGCTACCATATGCCTTTAGTAGGACTAGATCGAATCATGGTGATTAGTCTTGTCTTGCGGATACACCGAAGTAGTGCACGGACCTAGGTTGTTGCTCGGTGATGATTATCCTTGCGTAGTGTCAGTACGAGAGGGGAGAAAGCGGCGAGTGAACGTGCATCGGACCACTCCATATCGGGTTACTCCATATCGAGTGTAATCCTTATCATAGTATAGGTTTAGATTGGTTTATCACCTTGGCCGGAACGGCAACAAGAAGACGATAGGCTAGGTTTACCTTTGGTTTGTTTACCTTTATGGCTAGGTGGATGTGATCCATACATCCCTTCATGTTTGTATGTTATCTTTATGCAATCAATGCTTCACATAGGGTTAGACCGGTAGGTTAGATAGAGAACCTTAGTGGTTTGCGTCCGATCCTTGGATTGACAAATCTAGGGAGGACCCTCCTTGGTAAAAAAGGCACCAAGTCACCCGTAGGCTTGCGGTGAACTTGAGCACAGTTTTACACCGTCAACAAAGGTGAACACAAGGTTTTGTTAAGTTTTCAAATGCATATGAGTTCGAACATGTTGCAAAGTGTGGAAAACTTCAATGTTCAAGCAAACATTCTAGGAAACTATGTGAGAGATGAAGACATTTGTACATAAGTATATTATTCCTTCATCGATACCACTTGAAATTTCGAAGACAAATTTAGGTACCCAAATTATGTTGCAAGTCAATTTGTAGATTTTTTAGAGCAAATTTGATGTTATTAGGATTATTATATAATTACCATGGAGTGTAAAAACAAAATATATGAATTTGGGGCTCACAAGTGTGACTGTTGATATTTTATTCAAATACTGAATGTCCAAATACGAATTGTTCGTATTTTTATGATTTTTAGTTGTTGTTTTATGGGCTCTAATAAATCAGGGAAGCAAGTTTCATTCCAAAGAAAATTGTGACAGGCCCACGCGTCAGCGTCAGCAGCCAATATAAAAAAGATAACCGTTGCCTGCCCGCCCGGACCCAACTGCCAAAAAATGTGATGCGGGTTCACTAACCATCGTCGCCAATGACACTGGCCCACGCGTCAGCGTCAGCAGGCTAACCTGCATTGGCAATGACTACTCTAATAAGATCTAATTCATCACAACAGATCTCCAGTTCATCACAACAGAATACAGTTCATCACAACGCGGTTGGATCTACTCGCATATATTAGATCGAGTTCATGACATACAAAGTCTAACAACCAAACTAATTAACTAAGCAGTTCATGATCGACAGACAAACTAAATAGTTCATGTCCAAGAATCGGACGAAGACACAAAAGCACACCGAGACATTATTGTTATTAATTGGTAGGGGAGTCTATCAATTAGTCGGAGTCCCACCATCGTCGCCGTCGTGGCTGCCATCGTCGCCGTTGGAGCCGCCATCGTCGAAGAAGAACTGGCAGCGGGCAGCCCGCTTGACCACGGGGAGGTTCTCGAGCTTCTAAGCCAACCCGTGGATCCTGAAGGCGAGACCCTTCATGCTCGGGTCCTTGTACACGTCATGATGCACCTTGATGTCGAAGGCCTAGCCAACACCTTCAAGCTTTCTGAAGGCACTTTTGAGAATGACAAACTTAGTGTCGTTGAAGAGCGGTTCCTCATCGGCATCCTTGGCCGCTGGCTCCTTCCCCTTCTCCAACTTCTTCCGACGGTGGCTTTCGTCGTCGTCGTCCTCCCTTCGTCCCCGCTTCGACGGCGGTGGGCTCCTCGACGCCATCTCCTCCTTCTCTCGGTGACCGAAGATTTGTAATGGTGAATCGCGAGGAGGATGAAGAAGTGAAGAAAAAGATGATAAGCTTATGGAAGAAGCAGGGGAAAGTAGGGGAGAGCGACTGGGCGAGGGAGTTATATTGACAAGACGCGGAACCGTCAGGCGCCTTTGCCCCCACACACTACTCCATTACTGCCAGTACGTGCCACTCGATTGCGCATCAGGCTCCGTCTCGGGCGCGAAGCCACGCGTCGCCTTTCACTTACGCGGGAAGGAGCAGGGGCGGGGCAATGATGTCGGGCCCACTTGTCAACGGCAGCAGCCAAACTATGGCGCCTTTTCAATTTCCATTTATTGTTTTATTACGACATGGTCGAGGCGCCATCTTCAACCTTCAACCCTCGAGCTCGTCGCCTCGCTCCTTCAACTTCAATCCTCGTCTCCAACTTCATCCCTCTTCAACTTCAATCCTACTTGCCAACCTCACCCCTCGTCGCCACCTACTTCAACCCTCGTCGCCATTCAAATTCCAAACCCCGTCGCTATGCTATTTCCTCACTTCTCCTTGATGGTCGCTGCGGTGTGCTTGATGCTGCTGCTGCCAGATGAACTTCTCACCAAGATCATCATCCACTCCATCAAGGATGTTGCCGTTTTCCATTTTCTGAACTTTTGCAATAAAATCTGCGGCACTTTCCGGCGTATCTGCAACTACAATGAGGTACTACTGCACATGTCACTGCGTGATATTCGTGAGGCGTGCAAGAATCGGCACGTCAGGTTGTGCTTTGAGCGGCGCTTTCGCGAGGCCAATCATTCGGAGGCATTGTGCTTCGAGGGGATGCAGAGGTTGATGAGGCGTCGGAACCCCGATAAGGGTCTGAAGCTCATCAGAGATGCCACTGCTAAAGACACCGGTGCCAAGTACTTCTTAGCGATGCTGAAGTACTGTTGCAACCCAACGGACCCCGAAGCCATGGCACTGCTCCAGGAAATCAGTGGTGGCCCGTCGCCCCTTGACGGTCGGTGGAAGAACCCCAACCTGCGGCGGTTGCGCTACCTCGTCAAGCAGGATCTCGACAACATTGCGTGGTGGTACTGGCTTGAAGACGGCGACGACGGCGACATTCCGTTGTTGCCCATCCAGAATCCCCACATCTGCATTTGGGAAGCGGGATGTAGGCGCTACGGGCCGGATACCAAAGAGATCATCCACTAATGCAGCGCCGAGTGTCACACCCGTCATGAGTTTGACCTCTGGACGCGTAGCTTCGGCCGCCCCGCCGTGGAGTACGCCGTCAGAAGGATGAACATCGGGATGTAGGCGTAAGCATCAATGAACATTATCTATCTTGAATGTAAATTATTAGATATATTACTAAATGCGGATTTGATTTTATCGGGATGTCGGTTTTTAATCAATTTTTGATAGATAATATTTGATTTGTCACGTTTGTGAGTCAAATCGAAGGTTGCGGTGGTCTCACTTGCCGCTGACGAGGCCTGGGATGCCCTCTTCGGTGTCAAAACCGCCGAAGCGGGCACGGCGGCGGCGGCGGCGGGCTGCGGTACCCTCTGCTTCCTCCTTTCTTCTATTCAAATGACTATGGGTCCAGTTCTATTCAAATGAAGATCAATTCCCATTTCTCCTTTTAATCTGCAATTAAATATTGTAACAAGTATTTCTTCGTCGTTATTAGTCCAAATTTGATATTTTTTCTATTTTTTTCTAAAATCACCATCTATTCATTAATTTCATTGTTTAGTGTACATTCCGTTTGCTGAGTGATGTTTATATGTCTTATTTTGTTCTTTGTAAGTACAACATACAAATAATATTTGTTTTACACAACCATTAGTGATGGAACTTTACATTTCGTAAGTTTAAGCTGAACACAAGGTTTTGTTAAGTTTTCAAATGCATATGAGTTCGAACATTTTACAAAGTGTGGAAACTTCAATGTTCAAGCAAACATTCTAGGAAACTATGTGAGAGATGTAGACATTTGTACACAAGTATATTATTCCTTCATCAAAACCATTTGAAATTTTGAAGACAAGTCTAAGTACCCAAATTATGTTGGCAAGTCAATTTGTAGATTTTTAGAGCACACTAGATGTTAGTAGAATTATTACATCATTAACATGAGATGTAAAAACGGATTCTAAGAATCTTAGGCACACATGTGTGACTGTTGATATTTTATTCAAATTCTAAATGTCCAAATACGAATTGTTCGTATTTCTATGATTTTGTAGGTGTTTTTTATGGGCTCTAATATTTTAGGGAAGCACGTTTCATTCCAAAGAAAATAGTGGCTGGCCCACGCGTCAGCGTTAGCAGCCAAAATAAAAAGAAAATTGCTGACCCAACTCCCAACAAAGGCGATCTGGGTTCACCAACCATCGTCGCCCATGACACTGGCCACTCGTCAGCGTTAGCAGGCAAACCGTGAGCGAGCTGCTCAAAATTTCCCACCTATATTTACTATAGTGCCCATGAAACTCCAATTGCTGACAGAGCCGTCAAGGGCACGCCAGTAGTTGCATTAAGCACAGTGATAGTCGAAGCGAATGAAGAGCACAGTGATAGTTGATCACCTATGCTGGACACAATAGACAAGCTGATAGAGCCAACCGTGTGCAGCCTTTTGGATGGCACCGTAGAGCTCGCACTAGAGAAAGTCTTTCCATCTCAAAAGTCTTGCCATTCAGTACCGGTGCAGGATGTGTATGTTCTGGTGCAACCTATTTATGTGTGGGCCAATACGAGTCAATACCCTCTGCCTGTACCAATTGATGGGGGTGACGTAGCTACCCTAGCTGCAGCTCTCGTTCAAAGGATCTAATGGCCAAAGGACAGGATCATTATACCACCCATGACGAGACATCCCAACCCTGAAGCCGCAACAGGTAGCAGGGGTACAACATCTATGGAGGTGCTGCAGCTCAGTGTCAGCAAGAAAAGGCTCAACAGCAGCAGTAGCAGCAATAACACAAGATTAGCAAAACTACGCATTAGGAGCGTCGACAACAACTGGAGGAGGAGCCCAGGCAAACTCCGCCTAAGCACCAGCTGCAACTTGAGGATAATCAATATATGAAACAGCAGCCTCTCCAGCAGCAGGAGTGTCGACAATAGCAGGAGGAGCTCAGGCAAACTACGTCTAAGCAGTAGCTGCAACATGAGGATAAGCAACAGATGAAACTGCAGCCTCTCCAGCAGGAAGAGGAGGAGCGCAGGCAATCTCCCCCTAAGCAGCAGAGGCAACAAGTACAGCAGCCTCTGCAACAGGAGGAGCCCAGGCAATCTCCACTGCAGAAGGGGAACTAGGCCAGGAAACCTCTGTCTAAAGATGAGATTCTTAACTGTGTTAATGGGACAGAATAGAACCGGCCAAAATACAAGCCTGGTGCACCTATGTTGTCAGAAGCAAATGTAAAGGCTGCTAGACCAAATTGTGCCAAGTTTCAAGCTTATGTCATGGAACACAGTAAGGATAAACTTGCCTTTCCAACAAAGGTGGATCAAGACTACTTTAAATGTGGTTGTGGTGCTTCAATGTTAAACATTGAATTCAGTAGTGTGTTTAACCTTATAACCCTGGCTTCTCTGGATGTTACCTTCATGAGGTTGTGGACATTGTAAGTCCTTTAAAACCTAAAAAGTATTTCTTTAATTTTGACTGTAAAGTTCATGCATGCTGACAAATTGATTTTTTGTAGGAAAATGATGGACAAAGCAGCGGAGAAGCACATCAGTGTTAGGTTTTTAGATCCAGATTTGTTTACTTCAACAAATATTTTTCATCATTCTCAGCAAGTTGTCAAAGCAATCTCAAATGCAATGATGAACAACTACTACGTGTTGGGTGCCTACTGCACTAGCCACTAGGTAACAGTGATCATTTGTATGAAGTTCAAAGAGGTTTGATATCTAGATTCTGCTAAACAAGACCCCCCGCTAAAGTTCCCAGACCTCCAAAATGTTTTGAACTGGTCAGTTTCTTGTAGGTTTTGTTCACAAAAATCAATCTCTTAGTGTTTCTAATTGGTATTGCTGACCACGAAGGGCCTTTGGTACAGTTTTTTTCACAAAAAATCAATCTCTTAGTGTTTCTAATTGGTATTGTTGATCATGCAGGGCCTTTGTTGATGCACAGGACAGAGCGACAAAAGGAAAGAAAAAAACCTAAAAGCCACACTCAAGCACAAAACAAATCTTGCTGTAAGACCGAGGTTTTTTTATGGTCCCTTCTTACCTATTTGGAATTGTATTAACTTGTCATTTTTGTACCCGATGCAGTGTGCTCAGCAGCCACGGGGGTCCTCTTTGTGTGGATTCCATGTGGCATTCCATATGTTTAGACTACTCGATGACATACCTGACATCAAGAAGGTTGTTGTAAGTAGATAATAATACTCAACCTTGTCTCTGCTCATATTATCCATCTGATTTTAGAGAATAATTTCTACTTGTATTGTCATAAATGATTGTATTTTGAAGGATTTCAAACCTCCTGTAGATGTTTCCACAGAAGATGTAAAGCGTGTCTGGGAGATGCTGTGCGAGTACATTCTTAAGGAGACCATCGACCGAAAGGGAAAGTTCTACAGTGGTGCACCGTGAGTTTATTGTGACCAGAAACTTGGAACTCATTCAGTCTTCTTTAGTCAGGTGTTGTTGCCTGAGAAACCTGCTTGGCTTGCTTGGTTAGGGTTAGATACTGCCTGGTTGAGGCAGTATTCTCATGACTCCATCCAAACAAGCCCTGATGAGAGTAACTTGAAACTTGATGTGATCCTAGCTTGTCTATAAATGTGATCTTGCTTTGCCTATATCTGTGCGTGAGAATGTGTTTGTGATGTCTCCTTGCTGTGGTGGCTGCTGCTGGCTGGTTCCAGGATGCAGCCCCTGGTGGCTGCCAAATCCTGGCTGGTTCCAGGATGCCGGCGGCAACCGGGCAGGTTACTGTAGGGGTGGCCACCGTATCTATAACGGGCGTTAATTAAAGCTCATTACAAACACTGATCAGTGAGTAATGGGCTTCATTTGGAAAGCCCGTTACAAAGATGCCCACAATGTAACGGGCAGTGTAAAAGCTCATTACCAGTTCTGACCGGTGGGCTCCAGGACCTGGCCATTCATCGAGATATAGGAGACGCAGGTTGAAAGCAAGCGTCTCCTTTAATAGAGAGAAAGCAGACGCGCGTAGAAACAAATGCGTCTCATTTCGTCGAGACAGTGGAGACGCTGGTTCATAGAATGTGTCTCTGATGTTAATTTCACAGTAACGAACTCTGTTTCATGACTGTTACCAAAGTTCCCCGTGGGCCCAGAAAAATAGCCATTTCACGTGACCGGTGGCTAGTTGTGGTAATGATCGTTGTTTAATGCCCGTTACGAATATGTCTTATCAGTAACGAGCATCTGCCCATTACCTTTCTTGGCTTATTTGTAACACTTGATCGGTAACGGGCGCATTGCCCGTTACCAAAGGCGATCTACGCCTGTTATCAAAGCCAGTTTTTCACGTAGTGCTCGGTAAATCTAATCATCGTTTCTCTGCGTGGAGAATAGCAGGAGGCTCGTCACCGCGGAGGGCTAATTTCTTACACTTGCCTGTTGTGGTTGTCTAAAAATAAGGTGGCACTGGCACCGAAGATATACATGTTGTGATGTTGAAGGTCTAATCATCCCACAAACTTTTGAGCAACCTGATGATGTTCGATTTAATTAAGAATTAGCATATGTACATGTATACGTACAAAGCAGGGTAACAATATTTTGCAATTAGAAGCAAGATCACATTGAAACCTTTCTGAGTTCCCTGCTTCTTCCTAGAGACCGCACTCGTTAGCATCCACTACTCACAACTGAACACATAGTTGTAGTTGGGCGGTATGTGTGATCTCCACGCAAGAGCAGCAAACCTTCCGCGAGGCCTACACGTCCAAGCATGACATCTTGCACTGTGAACTTCGGAGCTGTGCTATCACCATAGACATAGGAAGTGATAGTTCTTGACAACCACAAAGTATACAGGAGATACGCTGTGTTGGATTTAGTTATACATCGGAAATTGATGGATAAAGGTGAGGACAGTCCCCGCCTTGCTATTCTTTTGAATTGAGTTGAGCCTAAGTTCTTATTGTTTTAGACTCTGTTAGACCTAGGCCAGTTGAGGCGTCAGCTCGTTGGTATAAATTCCTGGGCTGGATTCCGCTGCACTCTCTAGCACGCTGTTCACGATTGGGAAAAGCACTGGTCTTGAAAGGGCCTAAGGATTAGCCGGACTTTCGGTAAGTTGCACGGATAAGGCTCCAAGTACCGATGTCAAAACTTGATCTCAGCATCCCACCGAAGATAGTTGTACACATGAAGCATCCACCCAACTCCCTGGCCATTTCCATGGCTATTGAAGCGAGCTTCGGAACTGCAACTTTAGAGGTAAAGTGGTTCCAAATCTCACAATCTTGTCGGATCGACTTGCGACAATGATTTTACTGCCATGTACGGAACAATTTTTGACAGAAATCCTCACTGATATCCCTATCTATCTCTACAATGATCAGCACCCTCCCTCCACCCGACACAACTCGATTCTCATGCTTGATCATACTCGCACCATCAGCAAGATATTCCATGTCTTTACCTATAAGATCACCTCCACCAAGAAGCACAATCCTTGAGAAGTGATTATGCATCCTCTCGTCGATGCAAGCATAATCAGTCAGGATGCTCTTCGCAACATTTGCCGGACCAACGATAGGCAGATCACCTAAATTCTCGGCACCCGGATTCCGTGCATCTTGAAGCAGGAAGTTGATGATGCGTTCCATCTCCATCTGACGACCGAACATGCAGTTGTTGAGGATCAGGTACGTGTTGTAAGGCTGACGAGCAAGAAGAGGGTATCTGCCGGAGAGTAGGATGAACTCCTTTGCGTTCTGAACAGAGGCTTCTAGGCTTGCTACAACCCGTCGAAGATCTCTGGAGCTCTCGCCACTGGCGCTATGGATGTAGACACGCTTTGCAGGGTTGAACATGAAGGGAGCGAAAGAGTGCTGACGTATCTCATGTCCAAGAGATAGATGAAGAACTCATTTGTTTGCTATGAATAATTCAGCCATAAATTTCAAACTACCATTAGATTAATTGTAATAATATGTAATTTTTTTCAAAATATTATAAAAAGTTGGTATGAAAACATATTTTAACCTCATATAGGCTTTTTACGGTACACAATATGACCGGTTGAAAAAGGACTCGTATGTAATAGAAAAGGACATATATGTAAGGGATCTGACGGTTGAGTTAATTATATACGACTGGTTTTTTTAGTTGTCGTACGGTAGTATTCAAAGGTCGTATGGGTAGTATAAGGGTATCGAAAATGTAAAATGATATTATTGTACTATAGGAAATGAAGTATATGAAATAGTTTAGATAGTATAAGGGGCAGCGGGGAAATTTTTTTCTAAATAATATATATCTATCAACTTACCATTTTACCCATAGGGAAACAACCGAAGAAATCGATAATACGACCGTACGACTGTTGGGTCATATTGTGTACCATAAAAAACCTCATATTACGATAAAAAAATTATATGATTTTAACAAAGTGTGATTACATGTTGTTCACAAATAGGTACATCCCTTACATAGTGCCACACCTGTTTTTCCAAAAAAAAGTGCATAACTTTATGCATGCTGAAAAGATCTAAAGCTCTATGCAAGACTAGACGCACAAAAGAGGCACTGAGAAAGAGATGACAAAGAATGTCTATCGAATTATTTGCAGATATGAACATGAAAGACTATAAGCTTAGGTTCATTTTGACTAGCAAAACATGTGTAAAAGATATTTCAAAAAGAAAATATCCTAAGTTAGAATTAAAGAAAGTTAAACTTTATTTACAAAACCATAAAAAGATTCTAGTCTAGTTTTATTCATAAATATTTATGTATAAAATTATATCAATTAAACATTAATTTGATAAACAACTTAAGTGAAAAGATCTAAGCGTACCACCTTATGATTTGTATAGATCTAACCAAGTTATATTAGAAACACATTTGTGTTGGGATTAACCAAGTCAATATTTATTATAAAAGCCGGTGTAAAAGCCTAATCAACTTTTAATTAGAAAATTTAATTAACTATTTAACAAATTAACATTTGGTTTAGGAAAAACAGAGATGAAGATCTAATTAGCTTTTATTCATAAAAACACATGGAGTAATCATTAATCAAATTAACATTGTTCAAGAAAAGCAATGTATAACATTATATAGCTTTTATTAAGAAAATAAGTGCTTATTAGAAATTAACAAAATTAATATCAAATTAATTTTCAGAAGACATGCATAATGAAAACTCACTATTAACGTGTACTTTATGTCATTATGGACCTAACGCAACTTGAACTGATGAAAACAGATCTAAAACAAACAAGATACATGGACCTAGATGTGATTATCTATAGGTTTCAGGAGCTATTAGAGAAGATACACTAGACTCAGTGAATAATCACTGCGAATAGATGGATCTCCAGGGTTAGATATGCAAAAGGATAGGGATAGGGCTTGATTGTAAAGATCTAATAGATCTACGGGGTTACTGGTAAAAGATGCAAGACACAAGAATCTAACTAAGGATAACAAGAAACCCTAGGGGCCAAAACAAAAAATAGGAGGGGCTTCTCCTACCTCTATCCATGCCGGTCAGGGAGCTCCTAGCGGCCAAAATCGTCAATGGCTCAGGCGGCTTCGGGTTCGATTGGGTTGTGCAGGAGGAAGGGAAACTCAAGGAGATTCTCACTAGCGTTAGAGACGGAGGGGAGCGGCCGGAATCGGCGACCGACGGCGGACGGCGGCCGGTTCGATTCCAAGTGGAGGCAGCGCTCCGGCTTCGAGACGGGGTGGATGAGCGACTGCCAGTGGAAAGCTCAGTGTCCCACACCTCCTAGCGGCTTCTCCTTGCCCCGACGGTGTCCACGTCCGGTGAATCGATGCGAAGGACCGGTGTCCACCCCTATCTCCATGGATGGCGGCGGTGTTGCGGCGGCGCGGGATGGGGCGAGGAGCTAGGGAGCGCAGGGGCTACGCAGGCGGCTCGGCAGTGGTCTTTAAAGGGGTGTGGGCGCACCCTAGCGTGGCGTGCACGCCGAGGGAGGCGGCGGCCTACGGCCGTGCTAGCCATGGCTGGTCAGCGCTTGGGCCCGGATGGGCTCTGACGGACCTACGGGTGGGCCGATCGGAGATAGGTCAGGCCCTCAGGCTCGGCCGCAACCGAAAGGATAAGTTTTAGATTTTATTTTCTGAAATTAATTTTCAATGCTAAAACAATTCACAGAAGTCTAGAAATGTTTTTAAGGAATGAAAAATACTCGAAAAATTCCCAAAAATCCATGAAAATTCTTGGGGATAGATTGGAGTATGAACAATCCAAATAAAGTGTTGGAGCTCATAAAAAGCATTTTAGAGCCTTCCAATAAATAGAATTTTCTCAAGACAAAAGAGAATAAATTCCAGAAAAGCTGGAAAATTCTCAGGAGGATTTGGTCAGCACCTAAACGTATTTTAAAAGCCTTTTGCACTGATTAACACCCAGATCTATCGGCATGAGTGCAACACTCACATAACAATTTATTTAATTAAGAAAAATCAAACAAAGACTTTTCCTACACTATATTTCCTGTAAAGGAAATGAATGTTGGAAAAATTTTAAAATTATGTGAAAGATCTTGTTTAATTCTTCTTTCTATTCACATCCTGAAATTAGGAAATTTTAGGGTGTGACAAGTATGAAAACTATTTGTGTGTTCATCATCTTAGATCACCACATGGCACAACCTGATTGGTCTAACCAGCCACACATGGATCACCCTTGGCGTGGTTTGCGAAGTAGCAGACATGTGCCCTTAATTTAACTAGTAGTGAAAGGACTTGTTGCAAACACAAAGCATCTCTTGTTGCAAACACAAAGCATCTGTTGTTGCAATGGTAAAGTGTATGCTTTAAGAAAGTGGAGGTCTTGGTTTAAAGTCCCACCTACACTTAGTGTCTTTTGCCTTTTACTTGGCGAGGTGTTGACAGTTGTTAAGTACCCAATTTAGAGCCATCAACTCCTACATTTTATCATGTGGAACATGCATCTACACTAGAATAGGAGGTTAAAGTAACAATTTCCACAAGTGGTGATTGTTAACACCAAAATTTGGTAAGGAGTATGACATGTGGGTCCAATTCGAAAAAGAGTCCGTCTGGTGGAAGGAAAGATATTTTCAGAGATTTTCGGCAGAAGGATCCGCGGTCGGCTATCTGCTCCAGTTCGGCAAAAGAACGAGAGAGCTGATTTTGCGGGATTGGACGGTGACGTGGCTCGATCGGAGGAAGCGAATGGATGGATAGGCGATCGAGTTTAGTTAGGCAATGAATCCATTCGCAGTTGTAATCAGCAGGGTATAAATACGATCCCTGGATATATGTAACAGACACGTTCATTCCTCAATACACACCGGCCTTACGCCAAACCCTAGAGTCCTCGTCGTGTCGTCGAGTTCTTCGAGAGGACCAATCGATCCGTCGACCTCCGTGAGTACCGGCAACCTTGTATCATGTCTAGTATCATGCGGTGGATTTAGATCTGATGCAAGTAGTCTTGTTACCATGCTTCGTGTCATGCGGTAGATTCAAGCTTGGTTCAAGAGGGTTTCTTGTTAGATCATGAGCCATGCGGTAGGCTAAGATCTAGCTCGAAGCTAGTTATCGGCTCTATTGGGTTTTGGCAAGATCCGATAGATTCATTAAGTTACCCCGTGTTATCATGAGTTTTACTTTATGTTTTAATTCATGCAACACACTCTTGCCCAATCTAGATGGGTTTGGATCGGCTTTTTTCCTTTTAAGATCCGTGCATGAGCAGGTTTCGTGTTTTGACGCGTGGATCTTGTGCTCTCCGAACGGCCGAAACCGAATCGATCTAGGTTGTTACGTCTTTGCGGGTTCAAGCTTGCTTTGTGCGTATAAATCTTGAAAGAACCGGGTATCATGCGGTAGATGCGAGTTTTTGGGTTGCTTTAGAGCTAGTCATCCGGTGGACTAGATTTCCAATTCGATCCGATAGATTTATTCACGTGGTAATGTTTGTTCCTTCTTCATGGACCCTGGATCGGTACATTCGGCCGTATTCGGTTATACCTTCACGAGTAGATCACGTGCCTCGTTCGTGCCTTAAGTGATGTATGCTTTTAGCTTTCCGTATTTAGATTGTATCATGCGGTGGATAGATCTATTTGCGGGAAGTGGTACGTTTTTCATGCAAGTTGTATCACGCGGTGGATAGATTTGTTTGTGATCGTACCCGACGGATCTTAAAGTACCTAGACATGCGGTAGACTAGTGCTTTGATCTATGCGTACTCATTTAATACATGATCATGTCCGTGCTTTACTTCATTTAATGTTAATCTTCATGAAGATCGGTCATGGCTTTGCACATGCATTCATGTTTATTCAAAGATCGATCGTTGTCATGCTTATGTTACCCGTTCGGCAATGTTCTTTTTTCCTTCGCGGTTACCCGAATGGTTGTGGTTCTTTGACAGGTAGCTTCGCATAGCTACATGTCGTCTTGCTTGGCTTCTTAGCCGTAAATATGGAACTGCCTGGTACCACCCGGTAAGTTCCAAGCTTTGGTATTTAACTGTTTTATCTTTTGTTAATTTTCGGGAAAAATTGAGCGGCACGTCACCCTCTCTCGCGCGTGCGAAGCTAGCTTTTCGACTTTGCCGTGTGATTGGCGTTGAGTGCACATTTTGCGTCAACACACTTTTTGGCACGCCCGGTGGGACCATACGGCCGAATTGGTTCGAGATGCCCGAAATCTCGGACCTCCCGGATGTCAACATCGAAGAGCTTTCTCCGGAGCAAGCATCGAGCGGCTCCTAGACGCCGTGAATCAATTTCGGCAAAAGTGTCTCATGTCATTTAAGAAGAATCGAAGTGGTGTACCATATCGAAGAGTGGCACCGCCCGTAGTGCGCTTGCGGGAGAGGCCGACGCCACAACCCAACAAGAAAAAGAGGAATGCGCGCGGATCTTCCAGGGAATCGGTAGACAACATGCTCACCAAGCACAACCAAGCTTTCCTCGGATCGCTCCGGCGGATGATGGTGGCCCTCTTTGGCCGGGTGCGGGGGCGGGCGTTTGGAAAGACGTACGCCGGAAAGAGCACCGTGAGCCGGGTGAATCAAGCTCTCGGCCGCCGCTACGAAGCCGGTGCGGCAGCCTCCTCCTCAAAGCTCCGGGAGCGAGACATTCCAACCTCCTCCGCAGGCGCCGGGGGGCGGCCCGGTTCGGCCCTCCGCCGCAAGCTTCGGGAAGTCAACCAATCCCCGCCGCCACCACGGAGCAAAGCACGGGTCGGCCCGTGCAACGGCCGAATCCGTGCCGGCCTACGTACGGAGACCTAGCGTTCGGCTCACCTGGGGCCCCACTTGACCCCAGTCGAAGAATAGCTCCGTCGACCAACTGGCTCCAGAAGAATTTGTACGGCGGTGGCTATCATGAAGTGGGAAATTACGGGGCGTTCGATGCCTTCCCGCACCCAGGGTACGCGCCGGCTGCAGGCGCTCAGGAGGAAGATGCCCTAGCACGCAAGATGGCCGAATTGATGCAGAATCAGTTCGGCCTCAAGCCAAGGATGCAGGGCCCCACCTACAGGCCGCCTTCCCGGAGTGGTACTATAACGTGCTCCCCGCCACCAAGGGTGAAACCGCCGACGGAATTCACGAAGTTCTCTGGGCAGGACGAGACAAGCACGGTCGAGCATATCGCTCGTTACCTCATGCGGCTTGGGGAATGTTCGGTCGAAGAGACGTTCGGGGTTCGCTACTTCCCCGCCTCGGCCGACGGGTCCAGCTTTTCAGTGGTTCTCGTCCTTGCCGCCTGAATCAGTGGCCAGGTGGAAAGATTTGGAGCGTAAATTTCACGCTCATTACTTCAGCGGCGATTCCGAGAAGAAGTTGATTGATCTCGCCACCCTGAAGCAAAGGCACAGTGAAACGCCACTGGAGTTTCTTAGAAGATTCGAGAGAAGTCAAGGGCATGTGCTTCTCATTGAACTTGCCGGACGATCGGTGGCCGATATGGCCGTCGCCGGGATGTTGCCGGTCGTGCGCGAGAAGCTATTTGGGATGGAGTTTGAAAACTTGGGCCGGCTATCGCGAGTTGTCCTTGATGAGCAATCGGGCATATGGCCTCAAGAAGGACCCCAAGTTTGGCAAACGAAGCATGACATCGCCGACATCTACAACCAATTCTTGGACAAGGCTGATTTGTGCGAAGATTCGACGACGAATTGGAGATAGGCTCGCAGAGAGATCTTGTGGGGTAAAGAGCCCTTGACAATGAATCGGCGGTGGGTCGAGCGGACCAAAGGAACCTACGACTTCGACATCACAAAGGCCGATAAGTTGTTTGAGCTATTGGTAAAGGAAGGCCGAATCAAGCCGCTCGAAGGGCACTCTATGCTTCGGCCGATGGAGTCAAAGCGAAACGTTACTGCGGCTTCCATGACAGGGACTCGCACTCCATCAACGATTGCAGGGTCTTCAGGATGAGGATCCAGAAGGCTATCCAGGAGGGGCACCTCAAGTTCAATAACAAGATGAAGCTGGATGGCCACCCCTTCCCTCAGAACATGCTCGGCTTTTCTATCAATGCGATAACAGCCGAAGAAAAGGGGAAAGTCAAGGTCCTGACCTCAGCCAGGTCCAAGCAAGATGGGTCAGTTGACCCGGAGCTCCAGGTGACCCTAGAACAAGTGCAGGGCGACGCCCCCCGCGTTCTCAAGAGCCACGTCGAAATTGGGGAATCGTCCAGGCCTAAACCCAAGGTAACGTCACGCATTCTCCTCAACAAATGGCGGCGCCGAGATGGAAAAGGAGCGCTACCAAAAGCGTCGTCACGAGGAGGAGCGGCGCGGGGGCCGAAGAAGAGGCGCGCGAGATGGAATCGGGAACGACGCGCGCGCGCGCGGAGCGCGCCCACCGGGGATGCGCCTTCTTCGACCGCCTTTGGAATGAGGGCCTAAAGCCGCCCACATTAAGGAACCGTCCCGAGTGCGGCGACGGATATGCGAGTACGGGCGCGAAAGCGCCAATCGCCGATCCGTCCATGAAAGACTTGGAAGGATTCACCCAAATGGGGATCGGCGGCAAAAAATTGAGGTTATAGATCACCCCGGGAAGCGCCAAGCCGATCTCGGGTGGGGCGACCGGGGAGGAGGACGAAGATGTCTACGTGCGGCGAGGAAGGGCGGTGGTGCCCACCCGGTCTACGCAAGAGCCGAAGAGGCGGGTCCAACGCTTGAGGAACCGCGAGATGAAACAAGCGGGATCCGGACGAGGCAGAAGTGGCGCCCCAAAGACCAGCCGGAAGGATCGAAACGCTCGGCCCCTGCATGCATGGTATACTTCCTACCAAACGAGTTCATGGCTCCCGCTAACCAGGTGATGCAGGAGGAAGCTTCCTTTGACGACGAGCAGCCCGAGGAGATGATGGCGCAGCTGGTGCTAGCCAAGCAGGCCATCTTCGACAAGCCGGCCAAGAATCGCCATATGAGGCCGCTGTACTTGAGGGGGTACGTCAATGGCAAGCCATTGACCAAGATGTTCGTCGACGGTGGCGCGGCAGTCAACGTAATGCCGTACACCACCTTCAGGAAGCTTGGCATGACCCCGAGCGATCTGACACCAACAAGCATCATCCTGAACGACTTCGCCGGGAACCCCTCAGACACCAAAGGATGTGCTCACGTGGACTTGATGATCGGGTCCAAGACGCTGCTCACCACCTTCTTCGTCATCGAAGGGAAGGGAGCCTACAGCCTGCTGCTTGGGCGGGGCCGGATCCACGCCAACCGCCGCGTCCCATCCACTATGCATCAACAGTGATCCAATGGGTGGACGATGAAATCGAGGTCGTCCGGTGCGGATGACTCCGTAAGCGTGGCTAACATGGAACCAGCCTTCGGGAGTACCAAGGCATCGATTGCTTCTCGGGGAAGGACCGGGGAGAAGGTCTCGTTGAACCCGTCGGCGGTGACCAACGGCCGATTCAAGCGGTCGGCTCTTACGGTAATTTTTAATGGAGAACCCCGTGGATGGCACCGATGGCAAGTCGGGACGAGGATTCATGTCGGCCGATAAGCCGGAGGAAGTTGACATTGGAAGCGGTGATAAGCCAAGGCCGACGTTCATCGGTGCGAATTTGCGGCCCGGACTTCGGGGGGAACTTAATTGAGCTTCTCAAAGAATATAAAGATTGCTTCGCCCGGGATTACTCGGAGATGCCCGGATTGGATCAATCCATCGTCGAGCACCGGTTGCCAATCAAGCCTGGTTTCAAGCCATATAAGCAACCGCCCCGGAAAATCTACAAGGATGAAGTATTGGCCGATGTGAAGAAAGAAATCGAGAGGTTACTTGACGCAAACTTCGTTCGGCCCCGCGATATGCGGAGTGGATTTCTAACATCGTCCCCGTGTATAAGAAAAATGGAAAAATGAGAGTTTGCATAGACTTCGGGGACCTAAACGAGCTACTCCCATGGATGGATACCCGATGCCTATTGCCGATTTGTTGATTGACGCCGCCGCCGGGCACAAGGTGATTAGCTTCATGGATGGCAACGCAGGGTACAATCAGATCTTTATGGCAATAGAAGACATCTCGAAGACGGCCTTTAGATGTCCTGGTCATATATGCCTATTCGAATGGATCGTCATGACATTTGGGTTGAAAAATGCCGGTGCAACCTATCAGCGGGCCATGAATTACATTTTTCATGAATTGATCGGCAAGACCGTGGAAATCTACATTGACGACGTAGTGATCAAGTCCTTAAGTCATGACACCCATCTGGAAGATGTGAAGAAGACCTTGGAATGCACCCGGAAGCATGGCCTAAAGATGAATCCAAACAAGTGTGCGTTCGGGGTGTCAGCTGGAGAGTTCTTGGGGTTTTTGGTCCACGAAGGGGGAATCGAAGTTGGCAAAAAGAGCATGAAAGCCATTGATGAAGTCGTTCCTCCAACCAACCTCAAGGAGTTGCAATCACGCTCGGCAAGATCAACTTCGTGAGAAGGTTCATCTCAAATTTATCACGAGAAGGTGTTGCCGTTCTCTCCGTTCTTGAAGCCGAAGAAGGATCGAAATTCACATGGGGCGACGAACAACAAAAGGCTTTCGAGGAAATCAAGCAATACATGAAGGAGCCGCCGGTCTTTGGTTCCTCCTCGAATCGGACAAGCCTTTCAAGTTGTACGTGGCGGCCGATACCCAAACTATTGGATCGCCCCTTATTCAAGAATTCGAAGGAAAGGAGCGGGTAGTAGCTTATCTTAGCCGAAAACTACTTGATCCCGAAACCGAGGTATTCGGCTATAGAAAGATTGTGTCTTTGCGTATACTACTCGTGTACAAAGTTTCGGCACTACTTGTTGAATGCCGAATGCACCGTATACTCGAAGTTTGATGTGATAAAACATATGTTATCTATGCCAATTTTGAATGGTCGGGTTGGCAAATGGATTTTAGCTCTATCGAATTCGAGTTGAAGTTCGAATCGGCAAAAGCCATCAAAGGTCGGTCATTGCCGATTTTATAACCGAACACCGTGACCCTTCAATTGATCCGCTTGAAATTACCCCATGGGCTTTATTCTTTGACGGGTCATCATGTGGCAAAGGTGGGGGAGTAGGGATCCTACTAATTTCTCCCGCAGGTGAGATGTTTGAATTCGCCATTCCTATACAACCCACCGTCACGAATAACCGAGCCGAGTACGAGGCACGCTTCGAGGGCTTCAATATTTGAGAGAAGCCGGGGTCGTTTCGGTTGAAATTTATGGAGATTCGAGTTGGTCATCAAGCAATTGAACGGCCGGTACGAGTGCGGGAGCGAGGCGCCGAGGAGTTACTACGAGGAATGCGAGAGAAATCTTGAAGGGCTTTCCATCGGTAACCCTACAAAGACATCCCTAGAGAGCATAACGAGGAAGCAAACAGGTGGCTCAAAGCGCCTCTCGGTTATAAAGAGAGTCAAGAAGCATTTGCTTTGCAGAGGTGAATGCACTAGGGACGGATCTTACGAGAAGATGATTGGAGGAAAGAGCTCGTTGATTATTTGAGAGATCCATCCCGAAAAGTCTCTAGGAAGCTCGGTACAAGGCAATCAAGTTCGTTCTTCTGGACGATAATTTATTCTATAAATCATTAGATGGAGTATTGCTACGATGCCTGGGTCCAGAAGAAGCCAAGAACATCATGAGCGAGGTGCACGATGGGATATGTGGAGCGCACCAATCGGCCTATCGCATGAAATGGGTTATTAGGCAAATTTGGATGCTTTTGGCCGACGATATTAGAGGATTTGTTTTGAGTATTACAAGGGGTGTCAAGATTGCCAAAGGTTCGGGAATATTCAAAGAGTCCCCCGCATCGACATTGAATCCCATCATCAAGCCATGGCCATTCAGGGGCTGGGGTATAGACTTGATTGGCCAAATCAATCCGCCATCTAGCAAGGGGCATAAGTTCGTGCTTTTGGCTACAGACTACTTCACCAAATGGGTCGAGGCGGTCCCACTGAAGAAAGTGACATCAGAAAACATGATCGAGTTCGTCAAGGAACACATCATCTATCGATTTGGGATCCCTCAGACGATTACCACTGACCAGGGGGCACAATTCGTGTCATTGGAGTTCAGAGATTTTGCCGAAAGCATGGGAATCAAGTTATTTAATTCTTCTCCATACTATGCCCAAGCTAATGGTCGGGCGAGAGGCTTCTAACAAGATCATGATCAAGCTTATACGAAGAAGATCGACCGAAGCCAAGGAGGTGGCATTCGATACTCAGTGAAGCGTTGTGGGCTTACCGAATGGCCCCCCATGGAGCTACAAAGACTTCTCCTTACGAGTTGGTTTACGGGCATCACGCGATCCTGCCCTGGGAAATGCAATCAGAGTCAAGGAGAATAGTGCTGCAAAACGATTTGAGCTCCAAGGATTACAGTGGCCTAATGATGGATGAGTTAGAAGATTTGCATATGATCCGTCTCAGGGCCCTGGAAAACATCGAGAAAAACAAGCTGCGGGTCGCCAAATACTATAACAAAAAAGTAAAGGTAAAGCAATTCGCAGAAGGCGATCTAGTTTGGAAAGCACTACTGCCGATTGGAACTAAATACAGTGAATTCGGCAAATGGTCCCCTAACTGGGAGGGGCCTTTTCGTGTGGTCAGATGCGTCCCTGGTAATGCATACATATTGAAAACTTTGCTGGGAGAAGAGTTTTCCGCTGCGATAAATGGGAGATATCTGAAAAAATATTATCCTAGCATTGAGATCGATCGATGATTACACGCATCTGGCACGAAATAGCCGGCGCTCAATAACGAGGCCGCCTTTAGAACAAAATCCATGAACAAAAGAAGATGGCCAGTGCCTGGATGCATTGCCCTTAGCTCAACACTACATTACAACTGTTTCTTGCAGGATTACACATAGCAGCCCTGAAGGTCAGGTTCCCTAAAGGGAGGGAAACAGAAGGCGTGGAGTAAGAAGCGAAAGTATGGTTCAATCTTTTCTTTGCTTCTTCGGCTGCTGCTCCCTCTTCAGTTGTTCCAGGACCACCGTGACGGCGACTTGGAACGCACGAGGATGACCATGATTGGCGGCCTCTACCAAGCTATCCCAGGCCGCCTTCAGGTTGTTGTACCTGTCAGAGACATCTGGGGCAAAAGAATCAAGGTTAGGGGCAAGAAATCCGGATGCAAACATGAAGGGGTCAGAAGCGTTTACCCCCTACTAGTGCTTCCAGCGCCATGCGACGCTCGCGCTCGGCTTGGCAACGGACGGACATGTCCCTGAGGCCGCGCTCCAGGTGCCGGGCACGGCGGCGCAGCTGGTGAATGGCCCTTTGCTCAGGCGTGGCATCCTCTGCTTCAGGGGAGGAATCGGAGGAGATGTACTTGGGGACATCTTCGGTCCCGATGACCTCTTCAGGAAGCAAATCAAGGCTGAAAAGACGAGAAGAAGACGTGAAGCGTAAGATCAAGCAGGAGAACGAGGAGCAGATCAAAGAAAAACTCACTTCCGAATCGTACGCTTCCTCGATGAACCGCTCCCCTGAGGTTGTTTACCCTTGTCCATGGCGTTGGGGTTTTTTCTTCTGGCAGCAAGGGAAGAGACGAGAAGCGACGGAGGAGTGTGCGAGTGGATTTGCAGAGCACCCCACGGGCTATTTTATTGACCAAGGAGGCGCATTGGGAGTGATGATCTGGCCAGTACGCACTGTTGGAATACCAAGCGGCAGGGGTTTCCACCGAGTGCGAAGGGTTTTCTTTTGAACAGTGTTTACGGATTGCCGAATTGGGATCCTTTGTGGGTCTTGCGCCGAGGGGGAGTTGTTTGCGAGCGTTCGGCTAAAGACAGTTCCCAGATTGCATTCAAAGAAGACAAAATTCACAGATGCAAATGCGAAGGGAGATATCACGGAACAAATGCAGAATTCAAAAGTTCATCATATATTGCCGACATTTACACATCCCTAGTACAATCTAATCAAAGAGTCTGTTCAACACAGACTGGGGATGGGTAATTTCGGCAATAGCGTCGCCGTGGCCGTCGAGGCGCTCCAGGATGAGCTCGATCTCGTCGATATCCTCCGGCGCGCCGCCCTGGAAGCCACGCGGCCTGGTGGAGTAGTCGACGTCCGTATGCGTCGCCATCGCAGCCAGTGCCCAAGGTGGTGCCCGGGCGAACGCCATGAACGGCCACCTCGTCGACGCGACGCTCCACCGCGGCCGGGCGCTCCACCGGCGTGTCGCCGTGGGCATTCACCTTCTCGGCCAATTGCTCTACCGGCGTCTTTGGCCGGTCGAGCTCGACGTCGCGGCCGCAAAGGACAAGCGAAGGGATTAGCATCAAAAGACGAGCCGGACCAAGAATCAATCTCGGGGCCATACCGTCAATGGCCTCCAGCAGTTGTTTGCGCTGGTCCTCCCATTCTAACTCGGCCACGCCCGCTTTCTTGGAGACATCCTCCAGTTCGCGACGGGATGCCTCCAACTCCTCCTTGTAGCGGATGGCGTCTGCTTCCCCGTACGGTACCGGGGAGTGGCCGTCGGACTCCGAAGAGTCATCTGGGAGGGGTTGATTGGTCGGCGCGCGGGGCGGATTCCACTGAATCAACCTGCAAAAGGGGGGTGATTGTCAAGGCAAAAGAAGATCAAGGGAAGGATCGACGAGGAGAAATTGATGATCATCACCGCCTGCGCGCATTAGCGCTGCTTCCTTCAGCCTCGTCGGAGGCGCGGCGGCGGTTGAGGCGGCGCACCATTGCGGTTTGGGGATGTGCAAGAAGACCAGAGATTGGCAAAGATTCGAGAGCTAGAAGGCCTGGTGGAGAGCTAGGGGCACCTATGGCAACATTTATAGGCCTGGCAGGGTAATCGTGGCTTCGAGTCGTGGCCGTGGATCGTGGCGCACGTCCCAATAAAATCGGAAGGTGGAAGGATTTCCTTGACCAACCCGCCGGTGGGTCGTTTGGAGTTCTAAGCTGAAACGCGTGCGGATCGATTGTTTCGGCTAAAGGAAATCAAGGTGTTTTTCGGGAGTTAGCATTTCACTACCGAATGGGTCGTTCGGCATTACATTTCAAAGTACGCAAAGGAAAGGCAACAAATCGCAAAGGAAATATTACAAGAACGACCAGTCCAGGTATACATCAATAAGGACATTCAAACACTGAGGAGTTTTGCGAGTGCATGACGAACATTGGATATTATCAAGTGGGAATTATCCAGGATCTCCTGGTAGTCCTTTTGGGCACTAGCTAAATCGGTGAGCTCTGCATCGCATTGCTTCACTCTGGTGACAGCCGATTCTACCTCCGCTTGGGTCTTTGCTATCAATCCAGGAAGATCGGCTATTTTCTTCGGTCAATTTCCATCTCCGCCGACAAGGCTTCTCAATTCCGCCTCTAGAGCAGCCTTTCCGGCGACTTTCAAATCGTAAGAAGCTTGCGGTGTCGCCCAAGGCATCTTTATGGCTTTCCGCTTGGGATTGTACCCCGTTCATGGCATGTTCGGCATCGCTTTTCTCCTTTTCAATGGCCGGACGGGAGCGCAATTTCCTCCAAGTGCGCCTCAAGGGAACATAGAAGGGCTCTAAGTCGTAGACGGACGATAGAAAAGCTCTGATGTCATCGGGAAGTCTTCGACTAATGGGTTCAAACATCTCTTCAAAATGGCGAAGATCATTGAGCTGATCCTGAACGTCCTTTTCTAGCCAGGCCGCAATTTCTTTGAGTTTGGGCAACACTTCATCTGGCAGCGGCTGGTTTATTTCTCTCATCACCTCGGCAGTTGATGGGCCCTCTGACGGCAAGCTTGATGATGACGGGGTGTGACCCTGGAAACAACATTGCCGAGGTGAGAATGCTAGCATCAAGGTATCGAAATTAAGAGCGGAATTGGGCACCTCATGAGTGGTTTCTTGAGCGGGAGCAATCGCAGACGGAAGAGGCGTCCCGAGTAGAGCCGAAACTTCCAAGTCAGGAGATGCTGGTGCAGCAATCAGCGACTCGTGAGTTTCGGGCCGGTGAAGAATTGGATCCTCCTCTCGTTGGGTTGGTCATTGCTGCTTGGCCGATAGGCGATGGCATCCCGGGGGAATTTGGTGGCTCCACCGAGTTGGGAGATTCATCTCTCGGAGAACGTATCGCTTCGCAGAAGGTGATGAAGATGAGATCTCTACCGGGATGGGCAATTCAACCCCGGAAGGGCTCGCTTTGTTGAACCACCGGAACATCTACAAGTGGTTCTCCCACGCTTTCTTCCGCAAATGTCCAATTGAAGGGATAAGTGCCGGTGCTCATCCTTGAGAAAGAACAAGAAAAGTCATACCGAAGGATGGAGCATCGGCGAGTGCCGGTTCCCAAGAATGTTGGGCTCGGTCCGAAAATGCACAATGAATATGATCCATCAAGAACAGAGTGACTTGGTAATCAAGAAGGTAAAGGGTTTTACCTCAACAAGCACCTTTTTGACAGTTCTTCTCCTTTTGGCACTTGGAGGGGCAATCGAGTGCGGACCTTGCCTCCTATCTGCAGCGAGGCTAGAAAGGCTGGGATCTGTAGTAGCGTACCTGGCCATTAATTGATGCAGGGTTGTGGATTTAAACCCCAGTGCTGAAATCGGGCCTTCGGCATTATAAGTGATTACCCTGGCTCGAGGGACAGGTACTGTGTTCTGTGGACAAAAGATGAAGGTCAAAACCATGAATGGAGAAGGAGTGCTTGATCCAAGGGTTCATTATGTTACCTCTGAAACCGGCAAGAAATCAGGCACCAATTCTGCACAGAACACATGAACGGG
Organism: Cenchrus americanus; assembly: GCA_947561735.1. Lineage (NCBI taxonomy): Eukaryota > Viridiplantae > Streptophyta > Magnoliopsida > Poales > Poaceae > Cenchrus > Cenchrus americanus. The sequence continues at coordinate 184,449,595 of OX387245.1, forward strand.
TTCACTGAAGATGTGGTCATGGAATTCTTGCCACCATGAATTGAAGGTGGGGTGAGCTATGGTTGCAGGCACAAAAGAACATGTGTAGACAGTGGGACTGCACACATAGTTGAAAACTCTCGCTCGCATCGCATCGCTTCTTTGATTTCCTCCCTGGGCTTGAGGAATTCATGCGAAACAATCTTGGGGGTATCCGACCGCATCCAAGTTGCCCGGCCATTACATTAGGCCGGTAGTACTCATAAGTACGGTATTCGCCTCCCTCCATTGAACTCGGCCGTAATATGCATGGGCGGATTATGATGTTAAAGATTTCCAAGAATCTCCCATCTTGATGGCCGGGCTCAAAGGAGAACTCGACGGGGAAGGTCGAGTGTCATTGCCTAGATAAGGAAGCCAAAGAGGATTGGGGAAGCCTTTGAAGAATAACTCGAAGAGCCGGATGATGTCTCGCCGAATGATAACGATTGAAGCCGCTTCTCCATAGCTTTGGCATCCTCTGGTAACTTGAAGCTCTCCGTCAGGGGGATTGGACCAGGGGAAGAACCTGGAGTTCAAGTCGACGCCTACAATCTGATGCATGTGAAGCTGCAGCCAAATTTGAACAAACCACCAAGGGCCATTGACGCACGTTATCCTCTGGCTGGTGTACATTTGGGTAACGGTCTGATGAAGCATATGGTATACACTGCCCAAGAGGAATTTTCCCAGAGGAAGGCGATTGCCACTAGCCAGATGGATCGCCATTGCGATATGATTCAAAGTGGGTTCGTTGGCCTTGCCACAGAAGACAAATCTGCATAACCACATGTTCAAAAAGGCTCTGTATTCAACTTCGCCAAGAGGATTGTCTCTCATGTGCTTCAAAATATAATTCTTGTAGCCATTCCCTGGCTTTACCCCTCGTCCGGCGTGAGGAATTTTTGAAGTTCCAAGGCCGGGACCGAACCGGTGATGTCAAGGCCGGTGATCATGTACACATCGGCCAAAGTTGGAGACATTGGGCCGTGCCCAAAAAGGAAGGCGTTGACGCCATTTGACCGTAAATGGCATGCGGCTATCGAAGATCTTCATTCTTGGGTGTCTCGGCTACGGATAACTCCGGACATTGAGCAATGCGGAGAGCATCCGGATTGGTCAATCCGCTCTTATCCGCAAGAATCCTCCGATACCAAGTCTTCCGGCCGCAATTGGGGGCAAAGGCCAGTTCTTGAACGCATCTTGCCACTGGGGAGGTGGAGATAAAGCTACCTTGAAAGGGATTCTCTGAGATTCAGCGGCAATAAAATCTCGGGGATCAGGATTCCCTTCGGGGCCAAGATAATAAGACTGCGAGTTGGCCTCAATAGGAATCAAAGAGCGAGAGAAGGTTCTCGGAAGAGAGCGGAAGGGGAAAATCTCAGGTAAAATTGAAAACCTAATGCCGAACAAAGGTTTGGAGGGGTGAATTTACTCCGAGCAGCTTGGTTCCGAGTTGCCATTGGAGATTCGAGCTCGGAACGAAAGGGATCTAGGGTTGGATCTGAACGAAGAATCCGGCGGATTGCGAAGAACAAAAGTTGACGAGTTTGGCTCAAGGATTCGTGGCTAGAGTCAATTGTGGAACAAAATTACTTTTATCCCACAATTGAAGGGGCATGTGTTAACACCAAAATTTGGTAAGGAGTATGACATGTGGGTCCAATTCGAAAAAGAGTCCGTCTGGTGGAAGGAAAGATATTTTCAGAGATTTTCGGCAGAAGGATCCGCGGTCGGCTATCTGCTCCAGTTCGGCAAAAGAACAGTAGAGCTGATTTTGCGGGATTGGACGGTGACGTGGCTCGATCGGAGGAAGCGAATGGATGGATAGGCGATCGAGTTTAGTTAGGCAATGAATCCATTCGCAGTTGTAATCACGGGGTATAAATACGATCCATGGATATATGTAACGGACACGTTCATTCCTCAATACACACCCGGCCTTACGCCAAACCCTAGAGTCCTCGTCGTGTCGTCGAGTTCTTCGAGAGGACCAATCGATCCGTCGACCTCCGTGAGTACCGGCAACCTTGTATCATGTCTAGTATCATGCGGTGGATTTAGATCCGATGCAAGTAGTCTTGTTACCATGCTTCGTGTCATGCGGTAGATTCAAGCTTGGTTCAAGAGGGTTTCTTGTTAGATCATGAGCCATGCGGTAGGCTAAGATCTAGCTCGAAGCTAGTTATCGGCTCTATTGGGTTTTGGCAAGATCCGATAGATTCATTAAGTTACCCCGTGTTATCATGAGTTTTACTTTATGTTTTAATTCATGCAACACACTCTTGCCCAATCTAGATGGGTTTGGATCGGCTTTTTTCCTTTTAAGATCCGTGCATGAGCAGGTTTCGTGTTTTGACGCGTGGATCTTGTGCTCTCCGACAGCGAAACCGAATCGATCTAGGTTGTTACGTGCTTGCGGGTTCAAGCTTGCTTTGTGCGTATAAATCTTGAAAGAACCGGGTATCATGCGGTAGATGCGGTTTTTGGGTTGCTTTAGAGCTAGTCATCCGGTGGACTAGATTTCCAATTCAGTCTGATAGATTTATTCACGTGGTAATGTTTGTTCCTTCTTCATGGACCCTGGATCGGCTGTTCAGCCGTATTCGGTTATACCTTCACGAGTAGATCACGTGCCTCGTTCGTGCCTTAAGTGATGTATGCTTTTAGCTTTCCGTATTTAGATTGTATCATGCGGTGGATAGATCTATTTGCGGGAAGTGGTACGTTTTTCATGCAAGTTGTATCACGCGGTGGATAGATTTGTTTGTGATCGTACCCGACGGATCTTAAAGTACCTAGACATGCGGTAGACTAGTGCTTTGATCTATGCGTACTCATTTAATACATGATCATGTCCGTGCTTCACTTCATTTAATGTTAATCTTCATGAAGATCGGTCATGGCTTTGCACATGCATTCATGTTTATTCAAAGATCGATCGTTGTCATGCTTATGTTACCCGTTCGGCAATGTTCTTTTTTTCCTTCGCGGTTACCCGAATGGTTGTGGTTCTTTGACGGTGTAGCTTCGCATAGCTACATGTCGTCTTGCTTGGCTTCTTAGCCGTAAATATGGAACTGCCTGGTACCACCCGGTAAGTTCCAAGCTTTGGTATTTAACTGTTTTATCTTTTGTTAATTTTCAGGAAAAATTGACTGGCACGTCACCCTCTCTCTGCGCGTGCGAAGCTAGCTTTTCAGCTTGCTGTGTGATTGGCGTTGAGTGCACATTTTGCGTCAACAGTGATGTATATCTGAATGCAGACATTTAGCATAAGAAATGAAAAGAAAGCACACATCTTTGATCCAAGCATTTCAGGCTCAGCCAATGAGAGGGATGGAAGGGCCCACAAACCGTCCAAACTTCCTCTATCCACCGTGTATATCTACAACCACCATAAGGGCCCACATGCCAGTCACCACGGAAAACACAAGGTGAGTGGGCTCCCCTCTTGATCTGCTTGCACATGTCACTTGTTGATTGGTCCAAAAGGACCATTTCTGGGTGCACAATGTGATCTCAAGAACACACATAGGTGCTCCACACCTATAAATATGAAGGCAGGTGGTAAGAAAGGATAACACACTTGACTTTCTCCTCCCTTTTCATTCTCTCTTGGTAGAGGTGATCCCTCACCTCTCCAGGGGTTGTGTGTGTTTAGCCAAGGATAGAGCTAGGTAGAGATGGGTGAAGGGAGAGATGGAGGCTTGTGAGCGATGATTCTTTAATCATTCGTCAAGTCTTGTACCTCTGCGGATGCTTGAATTCTTCATTTAGAATAAAGTAAGTATTCATGCATTTCCTAGTTAGACTAAAGTAGTATTCATGCATAGGTGATATGTTCATGTGTCATTCGTCTATTCTTGTTTTATAGGCTCGTGTTCTTCATGACATGACCCTTTAGATCCTGTAGATTAAGCTAATTGGTGCGCATATCCGTTTGTGTGATCAACTCATTTTTGCTCTAGCCGGGGTGTACGAATGCTTTAGCATTCATTCTTTCATGTTGCATTGCCTATGTGGTTCAACCATGAGTAAGCTCTAGTCTGTACCTCACGTGTTCGTCGCTTCGTATGTGTATGGAGTGCTATAGTGTTGTTGTAGGTCGACATATGCAGTCGTGTCATAGTTTTGATCGGTACGTAGTATAGATGTGGTGTTTAGACCGCGAGTTATCCTTAAATTACTTTGTGCCCCACGTTTAGATAGAGGTAGACCGCGGTAGAGACAACTGTTGGACCCTTCGTATTTCTCCGCGTCCGGATACAACGTAGAGCCAAAGGCCAGAGACTCCTATTAGAGCCAGGGTGGGCCGGTGCCTGAAGAAGAACCTCTTTAACGCGTGACTGATTCTTTCTCTAGAACCTACAGCCTTAGAGAAACCTTCGCTACCCAAACCTCTTTAACGCGTAACTGACTCTTTCTCTAGAACCTACAGCCTCAGAGAAACCTTCGCTACCCAATCTGCCTCAGCAGGTTCGGTGTCCTTGGATAGACATCTGATAGTTCTCATCCCCCATTCCTTAAAACGATACCATTTGGAATACTCCTCAGGGGAAGTGCTACAACGGTGTATCCGTGCACTTTTGGATTCGTTCGCACCTACCAACATACCCGGGTGTTCTTACACACTCTCGCTACCCAGCGCCATAGCTGTGAGGTTAAGAAATACCAACACAAGGTGGGCAATGTGGTGGCTGCGCAACGGGATGACGTGGATTCTATAAAATGAGAGGATGAAAGAGTACCTTAATGGTAAGTTTGTTGTTTTCCTTACTTAAGGTCATGGGTACGAGTCTTTGCATTGTCAGTCCTTCGCTGTTCGTTTGGCTAGTGGCTGATGGCTGGTGCTGATTTGTTGTGAGAGAAAAGTATTGTTGTCTGGTTGCTGCTGGCTGGTTTGTTCTGAGAGAAAAGTACTGCTTGCTGGTGGCTGATAAGCCAAACAAACAGGCTGCAAAGGTAGCCCATCTGGCACTGTTGGACGCATGGTCTTTTTAAAAAAACGGTCCTTGTACAATACTTTGTTTGTTAAAAAATATTTTAATATTTTGGCAAGTTGATACTGGAAAAAAATTACTTGTCATGAGAGACTAGCGGTAGTCTAAAATTTCTCATTATACATAGCATATTTTAGCTAGTTGATAGTGAGCCGGGTAGGAAGTACTTATTATCATTATTTTAAAAAATAAGTTGATGTGCTCCCAAGCTAGTGGTAGTCCAAACCTCCCAATTGATCCGTAACATATGCAATCCACGAGACTAGCACATTTTCCATTTTATTTTATCATCTTATTTATCTTTTTGAACTTACATGTGGGATCTATGTATATGTTGGTTTATGACTTTTTTGGAGCTTATATAGTCACAAAACCTAATAGAGAACTAGGTGAATTCCCCGAGGGTTGCTGCGGGATATATTACTTAATTTTATAAGATTATTTGATGCATTTGAAAAAATCAATTTATATACCTATAAAATTCAGAATGAGTAGCTATCGTTGCTACACCTGGATACGAAACTCCCTCAGCAACCTTCATCTCTCTTCTTTGCCTCCCATCATACACCGTGCTGTGGTACCTGCAAGTTCTGCAACGTAGAGCAACAATCCAGATAGAATGTAATAGTGCGAACAGTAGTGGTTGTACACAATTGTTATTGTGTTGTTACTGTCAAAGGAAGCAATTTCAGATAGCGGTAGTAGGTGCAGACCCATCATTTATTATTAATTAAGAAATCACTTGCGCCCCTGCAAAAACATTGGAAAAAGAAAGCACCTACGCCTCTCCTTTTCTCTATCGTCGCATGCTGGCAGGCACGAAACTTCTGGAGTTACAAAGCAGCAAACAGTTTTCCCCATCCCCGTCTAAACTTTTTCCCCATCGGAGCTCTAGCTTCCACCCGATCCGGTGCTGCCCCCCATGGCTGTGGGCATCAAGGACCGGATCTCTGCACACGGAGTTGCAGCACGGGATCTATCCAAGAGAAAAAAAACAGCACAGGATCGGATCCATGTCCCTGCGTGCGAGATCTTACCGCCGGTGCCGATGGCTTCCCTCGCCGCCGGTGGGAGCTACTTGATGGAGGCGCGGGCGGCACATTCCTCCCTACCTCACTCTCTTGTCCCTCCTTCATTGCCCTGCGGGTGAGCAGGCGCGGCGGGGTCGAGGGTGGGTGAGCAGGTGCGGCGGAGTTGAGAGCAGGTGAGCATGCACGACGGGTGCTGGTGGCGCCCCCCTCTTCTGGCAATCTTCCTCGTCGACGGCAGCCTCCTCCTCCAGCCGGATCCGGCGGCAAGCTCGGGGCCAGGCGAGTAGGCGTGGCGGGTGCTGGTGGCGTCCTCTTCCTACCGGCGGCGACCTCCTCCTCTTCCTGTCGGTGGTGGCCTTTTTATGGATGCGGTGGCGCTTTTGTGGGGAGGGGAAGGGGCGGGACGCTGGTGGGGAGGGGAAGGTGCAGCGATAGGGAGGCGAGGGGATGCTGGTGGGGAGGCGGCGGGCGGGGCGGTGACGGCGGCGCGGGATCCAGGAGGCGCGGGGTTGGAGGGAGACATCACGGGGCTGGGTCCTGGGTGGGATCGGGGGACCTCAGGTATTGAATGCAGATGGCGCATGCGGACGACGTGGCACGCCGAGGGTCAAAAGAAATAGGGGTAAGGTGGGGATTGGGGTGGGTGATGACGTGGATCGCTGAAAGGTAGAGAATGGTATCGAAAATATAGTTTTGTATGATGTCTTGGCTACAGTAGCAACTTTTATGACGTCTTTTTATTATATCAGCCAGGAATGTTATAAATCAACGATGATAATTTTTTTGCCACAAAAGTTGTGTTACTAGTCAACATTTTTCTTGCCCTGGCATCAGGGAAAATAAGGGATAGCACGTTCATAATCGCATTAAATGCGACATTGCTGATGTGATGGAAAGACTTGGTATAAAGTAACTTCACAACAAATGTAAATTGTGTATATTTAGATCCCAATGACACCTTACAGTACATAAGTTCGTTTATAAATTCTAACATGTTCCCTCCAAAGTCTCTACCCTTGCACATGTCGGCTATCGTTTCAGAAAAAGCCTTTATCTTTCTCCATACCCGATATTGCTTCTTCAAATTTCCATCATGTCATTGTCCCATCACCATCGCAAAGCCGAAGACGGTAGGAGGTTATCAACGTACTTTATCAGCGTCTGCGCCCCCTGCGCAATAAGAGTGCTTGCAGTTTTTTTCCATCATCACGTCTGCACGATGTGTCCGTTTGGTTTTCCGGGTGGTCCTCGTGATCACGGGTGATTGAGACATTGACAATCAGCGGTCTTGCCCAAAAGCACTCCAACTGCCATGGTCGCAACTACAAAAGTGTCATTGTTAAGCACAACCATAGGTTGTCATATGCTCTGGCATTGCGATAACCAGGTCTTGGGATCTAAACACAATTGTTGTTGCAGTGAGTCCATTCTTTCATCTTCTTGCATTGAACTAAATTTTTGTGTGGTGTGGATGAAAATATTGTGATGTGTGTTAATATAAGATTATTTTCATGCACGCCGCATGTACCTCTTTCTCGTGAACGTATAGTAAACATGTGTGTCACGTGTGCACTCTACTAGTATAAAGATAGGAATAAGAAAAAATTTGAAGCTCCTTGCCTCCAAACACAATGCATATATATAGGTGGACATCTGTCACAGGTAAACTGAGGTTGACCATGAAAGAATTGAGTCAAATTTTGAAGTTGTTTGATAGAGAAGATCCTCGTTATGACAACTTTCATAGCAATACAAGTTGTTTGAGCAATTCACGGATGAAGGGAATAATGCAGGACTAAATCTCACTTTTTCTAAAGAGTTAGAGGCTCTTGTTAAACTAGGATCGTGCCTGTGCGTTGCTACGGGCAAAAACAATTATGATTCCTTATTGTTATATAACAAGATAAACATTTGATATAGCCTATATATACACCTCATGTTTATACTGTTTCCCCTCTTTGAAATCCATCAAAAAAAATTATAATGTAATTTTTTAGTAGCATGCACAAACATTGATATCATGTGAAGTCTTATTGACAATGGAAGACTACAATAGAGTATAAGGTGTTGGAATGCCAGACCAATGCAGTTCTATCTCGACCGGGATGAGGCTCCTCTGCAGTAGTTGAGCATGCCCCTGAGTCACTGACGTGCGGGCCCGGTCCCATACGTCACTGACTCAACTGCTCTCTAAAGTTATGTAGAGGAACCACTTCCCTCTGCCAACCCTTCACTTGGATGACCAACAACCTGTATGGGACTATGCCCTCTAGCTCTTCAGTTCCTTCATTCAAGCAACATCTTTTCAGCACTAACATGCAATGGAGGTCATCCACTACATCCCACCTATGCAAATATAATGAAAAATGTTGTGCTATTAGATATTAGAATAAAATGCAAAGCCTAAGTCTACAAATGCAGTAAGAACGAATTGACTTTCCTGGATCACAAGCTGCAGCCTGACAAATAGAGATCAGGCAAATATACATGAATGCAGAACTACTAATCATCAGAAATTATGTGTGCTGTGAATGCACCAGACCTTTCTTTTCCTTTCTATCACTTGGCTGCCCATTTAGAGTTTAAGACAATATAGAAGTTCAAAAAAAATAAAACTTAACCTCCCTGCTGGCAACTATTCCACTCCAGTATCTCCACCTCCTTCCCTTGGCAAGCAAAGAACACATAATGGATCAAGAAAAAAACTACAGAAGCACCTATGAAGATAAATTAATGTAAAAAACTGAAAGAGCAACTTAACCTTTGAATCCAGCCCAATGTCTATTGCATTGCAGATTTTAACCCATTGCTACCTCCTATTAAAAAACATGAGAAAAGCAGAGAGCATGATCAATTTGTCCAACCTTTATACTGTAAACCATACCTCATATCAAGAAATAGTGGTTAAATTGATCAAATGATGCATGCCAACTGTAACCGCGAGAAACATGAAATGTGGAAACAATATTAAAAGTTCAGAAACATTGCAAATAAATCATAACACTGATTTTTTATTTCTTAACACAACCATAGAGCATGGAAAAACATGATGTTATTGTAAGCTTGCACAAATAAAAAAGATAATTCTAGAACGTTAGTGATTTCCATGTTCACTGTTAAGTGTAGTAGAGTGTTAAGTGTAGTAGACGTTCTGGTGACAAGTTCCACATCACATAAATGCATGTATTTGAAGACAGAAATATTTGGAGCACTAATTTGTATGAAAGTACATCAAAACTCAATGACAAATGCCTTATCAAAATTTAATTCTTTCGTACAACTTCGAGAGATCGAAGCACCACTTCTCGCATCCATACAAATGCTATGCAAGTTCGAAAAATATGAAATGTAATAAGCAACTGAAACTTGCAAGACCTGAGAAAAGAGAGAGCTTGACTTTCTGAAAATGAGGGATGGAACATTTTTTTTGACAGCTCTTGTTTACCCATTGGTGTATAATTTCAGTTCAAAAGGTATATTCAGTACCACAATTTAAAGATGCTGCATTGTACAAACCTACAGATATTCAGTGTAAACATCAAGGAGGATTGTATAGGGAACATGATATAAAAACATTGTGATTGACAAACATTGATTCAGAAAAAGGTTTGATGTCTACTCTCTTTTTCCTCCACCAACACCCACGTGCTGGAAACCACAAGAATTCAGGATCAAATACATCAGCTATGGATTCAAATTAAGTTAACTGCCAATTAAATTTCTAGGGCACTCATTCTATGTTGAAAAGTAGTCCATTAATAATTTTTATGGGTCAAGTTGTAGGCAAAGTTAATAATAAGAGAGCCAAAAATTAATGTCAGTGAGATCGGTTGATCCAACTCAGATTGGTTAGCTGCACACTCACATTGTGTGGATACGTTTGTTCATCCCATGCGCCTCAGATATCAGCCATTTATGTACCTTGTTTATGACCTCTGTTGTTCTCAACCCCGCAGTCCAGAATGGCAATGAAAAATGAAGCTAATGTAATATATTCTTGCATAAACATTTCAATGGTCAGGAATGAAAAAATTATTGATGGAAACAGAAATATCAGTGGAGAATAGTTTCCTATCTCACATAAGAATTCTATCAAACACCTAGTGGGAACACAGTGACATTGGAGACCAGGAGGATGTATTTGGTGGCGAGGCTGGTGTCATGCTCCAGGGGGTATTTGGCCATTGAATAGGAAATGCCAACAAACATTATGCACATCAACATCGACGATTAGTAATCAGTAAGAGCAATAAGGATGGAAGAGAGCGGGGTGTACCTGGGAAGGTCCAACATGTGCCGGTGAGCACTGCATCCGGAGTCGGCCGCCCGCTCCAGCAATCCCAACCGCCGGATCCCTCTCCGCTGGATCCCGAGCATGTCGTGCCCGATGTGAGTTGCTCCTCACCACTGGACCCTGCACCCCAGCCTCGCCAATCGCCGAGTGCGGAGAGGACGGGGGTTGACGGCGGCAGCGGCGGATCGAGATCGACTGAGAAGTATCAATGTGGATGCGGGGAAGGAGAGGCAGCGGCGGGGGCAGACGAAAGAGGCGTGCAGCTAGGGGGCGGAGGTGAATGCGGGCGTGGGGAGGCGTCAGCCTCTCGGGTAACTCGGTAAAAACTTGTCACCCTCGAAAAGTCGGATTCCCGAAATTCATGAGACAAGTTCGCGAAGCGGCTTTGTGAGGAAGGTTTGTGTTTATGAAAAGGGGCGGAGTGAAGAGTCCAGATGAGTTTCTGGTTTTTTGCAAGTTCTTAAACTGACACGGAACTAATAGCTGAACAAGGCCCTTATATTCGAATTCTCGATCTGTTTCAGGATATGCGATTTTTGCGGGAATCTGAAGCCAGAAAATCGCGGAAGCATGGAATTAGGAAGTCGCGGGAATCAGGGGATCGAGGACCGGCGAGGCCTCGGAATCACGGACCTGCAAACCTATGTGTTCAGATCTCTGAAATTCGAGGGTCACGGATGGGAGATTCGGGGATCAGTAAGAAGCCAAGTCAAAGACGTTACCCAAAAAGTCCGGGTATGGCGTGTGAACTAGTGGCAGACTTGTAAATGTATGAAATTAGCCCCGCAAATCACAGGATGTAAAAGACGTTTATGTACGTGTTCACACTAGGAATATTCCCTAGATTCGAGGGTATTTTCGGAATGTAAAAGTCCCATCGTCTCCCTATAAAAGGGGGCGCGAGGGCACGTGTAAAAGGGTTCACAACTTTTGAGGCATGAGCAGTTTTTAGGAGATTCTTTGTCTCCTCTTACGTCATTTGCGACTTTGACTTGAACGTTTGTGCATTCTCTTCTCTTGTGTTAGGGGATCTTATCCAGATTTTCGGAAACCCCCCAACATTGGCGCCCACTGTGTTTCAGCCGAAAAACAACTCACGATGCCACCACAAAAGAGGTCGAAGAAGAACATTCCAGCTGAGACAAACCAAGAATAGCACCATCATGTCGAAGGCAATGAAATCTCTCTTGCCTCTGAACCTTCAAACATCACAGATCAAGAACGAAGAGCAAAACTTGAAGCTCTGATGAAAGCAAGAGCTGAAAAGGCAGCGCACATTCAAGAACAACCTACTGAACAACAAACACATGAAAATGATGATGATGATGATGACGAAACCATAGATAAAGACCTAGAAAAAGTTCAGCGAAAAATACAGCAGCTGCAGAAAGAAAAAGAAAAATTTGCAAGCCAATTGTAAGCAAAAAGAAAGGCCTCTGAAAAGCTAGAAAAGCTCAATCAAGCAAAAGAATAAATTGAAGCAATATAAAGAGAGATAGAGGAAATGAAAGAACAAGAAAACAGTTCACCGTGGCAAGAATCACCACTCCAGAATTCTGGACCAAGCAGAAGAACCCCGAAAGAAAATTTCTTCGCGGGAAATGGAATCTCACAGTTCGTAGATTTTGAGTCACCACTATCCATAGGGCTGCAAACTGCATCGTGGCCACCAAAGTTCAAACCGGTCTCTCTCCCGAAGTATAATGGCTTCGGAAACTCTAGGTAATTCCTCATGAGATATGAATCGGATGTGAATTCGGCAGAAGGAGACGATGTTGCACTAGACAAATCCTTCATCATTGCCTGCGAAGGACCAGTCCTGAATTGGTATTCTCTGCTGCAACTGCATTCACTCTGCATCTGGGTCGACCTCAAGACAAAATTCATGCAAGCATTTCAGATGTTCCACGACACAACAGCCGAATCATCAGATCTCTACAACTGCAAGCAGAAAGATAGAGAGCCATTACGGAACTTCGTGAGAAGGTTAATGCAATAGAGATCCCAGATTCCTGAGGCGGATGACAAAACAACGATCAAAGCACTAATCAAGGGTCTGACTCCAGGACCAACAGCTTCGCATCTGACGCGAAAGAAACCCAAGACAGTTGAAGAACTTTTTCATGAACTAGAAAAATACATCTTGTCCGATGGTGATCATCGCAGAAGCGTCGCCGAACGAAATGAAGCACAGCAAGGCAACAGAGAAATGACATGGAGACCACAATCCCAGAATCCACGAAACATCAACAACGTGGAAAATCATCAGCCTGACCAGAACAGTAGACCAAGCACAAGAGGAGGATTCGCATCCAGAGGAAGGGGAAGAGGAAGAGGACCTCCAAGACTTACGAACCACAATCCAAGGGACCCGTACTTCTATTGTCGGTATCATGGAAGAGGGCACAACACTGAAGGGTGCCCAGAAACTAAGAAGAACATCACGAGAATTCAGCAAGAAAAATCTATGATGAGCATCACATCCTCAATGTCGAACCAGATTCGCCCGAATTTCTGGCAGCCACAGTTCATGAACTCTCAGCCAAGTCCAATCGCTTTGCAGCAATTTCAACAACCACAACCATCATGGCAACCCTCTCAGCAGTTTTTCTTCAGTCACAAGCAATTCAGTCGATACAGCAACTGCAGCCAATTCGAGAAATTCTGCCACCACCACCTGACAGTTCGTCAAGGCCAGAATCAAGTTCAAGACCTCAGAACTCAAAGACCCTACCATCTTTCGGGACAATCATGCCAATTTCGGGAGGGTCAGCCATGGAATTCGAAATTAAGAAACAGAGAAACAACTACTTCAGGTCTATGAACACCATCATCAACGACGGTCCAGCTGCCCGACCAGAGTGGGCCAAGGTGCCAATCACTTTCACTGAAGAGGATTTCAAAATGAAATCTGTGAATCACAATGACGCCATGGTCATCGAGGTGAACATAGCTGGATGGGTTATTGGGAAAATTTTGGTGGATAATGGAAGTTCGGCAGATATTCTGTTCTTCAAAACATTCGAAAAAATGAACCTGAGTCAGCATATGCTGCATCCGCCAGAGTACCCATTGCAAGGCTTCAGAGGAAAACCAATCAAGCCAGTTGGAAAGGTATCACTTCCAGTATCTTTCGGTGATCTGGACAACGCCAAAACAGAGACCCTCACATTTGATGTGGTTGACATTTATCACCCGTACCTTGCGATTTTCGGCAGAGGTTTCATGAACAAATTTGATGCAGTCATAAGGCAGCAATTCTTTTGTATGAAGATACCAGCGCCCAAAGGGGTTATCACAGTGTTCGGCGACCAGCAAGAGGCCAGAAACATAGAAAAAGGCCATACTCCGGGCCAGGTCAATGTGTACCAGCTGAAAACAACCAAAGAAAGAAATGAACCTTACAAAGAGGCCAAGCGAGACAAAGAAAAGACCAAGATAGCAGCTGATGGTGAAACCAAGAAAGTATACCTGGATGATATGCCCGATAGAGCAGTCATAATTGGGGTTCATTTCAATCCCGAAGAAGAGAGAGAGCTCGTACAATTCTTGAATAAGAACAAGGATGTTTTTGCCTGGTCAGGCAAAGATTTGCAAGGAGTCGACAGGGACATCATCGAGCATGCCCTAGAAACAGATGAGAAAATAGCACCAAAAAAGCAGAAACTTCGGAAAATGTCCGAAGAAAAGTAAAAGCAGTTGAAGCTGAAGTGCAAAGGCTGCAAGACGCGAAAGTGATTAGAGAAGTCAAATATCCAGTATGGTTGGCCAACACTGTACCAGTGAAAAAGAAGAACAGAAAGTGGAGAATGTGTGTAGATTTCACGGATTTGAACAAGGCATGCCAGAAAGACGATTTTGCCTTGGAAAGGGTAGATAAAATCGTAGACGATGCAGCCAACAGTGAGATGTTGTCACTTCTGGACATGTTTTCAGGATATTATTAGATTAGAGTACGTAAAGAAGATGAAGAAAAGACAAGCTTTATCACCCCCTTTGGAACATTTTGTTTCGTGAGAATGCCAGAGGGGCTGAAGAACGCAGGCTGCACATTTTTGAGAATGATAGCAATAGTCCTCCATCCCGAAATTCGGAGAAACATCTTGGCATACGTGGATGACATAGTTGTCAAGAGTGTCCAGAGAAGAGATCATATCAGTGATCTAGCAGAGACATTCGCGAACTTGAGAGCAGCGAATTTGAAGTTGAATCCTGAGAAGTGTGTTTTCGGCATTCACAAAGGGAAAGTTCTCGGATGCCTAGTCTCAACAAAGGGCATAGAGGCCAATTCCGACAAAATCAAGGCACTGATAGAAACGCAAGAACCAGTTTCCGTGAAGGATGTGCAGAAATTGACAGGGAGAGTGGCCGCGCTCAACAGGTTCATTCCTAGGGCTGCAGAAAGAAGTTTGCCATTCTTTCAAGTTCTCAGAAGTACTAAGAATTTTCAATGGTCCAAAACTCAGAAGCAAGCTTTCCAAGAACTAAATGATTACCTGTCTAACATGACCAAGTTGTGCCCTCCTGAACCAAGATCGCCACTTCTGCTATATGTATTTGCATCAAATTCGGCAGTGAGCGCCGTATTAGTGCAAGAAAAGGAAGAAGAAGGAAAACTTAAGCAGATTCCAGTATATTTCGCTTCAGAAGCCTTCTCTGGCTCAAAACTCTTCTATTCTGAGTTAGAGAAGATTGCATACGCGGTCATCATGGCTGCGAGAAAGCTGAGACATTACTTCGAGGGTCACAGGATAAGGGTCATCACCAATCAACCACAGAGTGACTTGTTCGCAAATAGAGAGGCATCTACCCGAATAATCAAGTGGGGCGCTGAACTCTCAGAATACATCGTGGACTTCAAGAGAACAAGCATGATAAAATCGCAAGTCCTGGCAGACTTTGTCGTGGATTGGACTTCACCAACTCAAAATCTTGATGAAGAAATACCTACGCCTTGGATAGTGCAGTGCGATGGAACTTGGTGTCACAAGGGAGTCGGAATTTCAGCAGTCGTAACATATCCGACGGGAGTTGTGATAAGATATGCATCTCGACTCATATTCGCGAATAACGAGCATTCCACGAACAATACAATAGAGTGTGAAGCCTTACTCTTAGCACTGAGGAAGATGAAAGCCTTGGGACAACAGACCTTCATAATCAGAACTGATTCAAAATTTATTCAAGAACATATTGAAAAAGAAAGTGAAGCAAGGAATCTCGTTTTGATGAAGTACCTGGAAAAAGTCAGAGAAATGGAAAGGCACTTCAAAGGTTATTTAGTGCAGCATATTCCAAGAGATGACAACAATGAAGTAGACAAACTGGCGAAAGCGGCAGCCAGAAATCAAGAATTGCCTCCCGATGTGTTCTTCGAAATCATCAAAGAACCATCTATCAAGGAATCAAGGCTGAGAATTGTGAATGTTGTGGAAACTCCAGATTAGAGAGCAGAAATCATGGCTTATCTGAGAGGCCATCATGAACCACAAGATGAGTTGCAGGAAACAAGATTGAAACAAAGGGCAAGGGGCTATGCAGTGGTAAACAGAGAGTTGTATAAATCGGGAGTTACTGAGCCATGGTTGAGGTGCATCACCTTCGAAAAAGGCCTTGAACTTCTCAAAGAGATCCACAGTGGATTCTGCGGTGCACACATAGGCACTAGGGCCCTAGCGGGAAAAGCAATAAAGTAGGGATTCTATTGGCCTACCATAAACATAGATGCAAAAGCGCTAGTTCGGCAATGTGAAGCATGCCAGAAAACGGCAAATCAGAAAAACTTACCCTCTATGCCAGTTCACCTAATTCCACCATCGTGGCCCTTGCGAAGGTGGGGAATGGATCTGGTCGGACCATTACCAACAGCCCAAGGAAACTGCAGATTCGCAACTGTTGCTGTGGATTATTTCACGAAGTGGGTAGAAGCAAAACCACTCGCGAACATCAAGGCATCAACAGTTCAGAAGTTCTTCTGGTAGAACATAATCTGCAGATTCGGAGTTCCGAGAGAGCTGACTGTTGACAATGGGAAACAATTTGACTGTTACACTTTCAAAGAACATTGCAAGTCCTTGGGCACTCATGCGAAGTTCTCATCTTTGTATCATCTGCAGTGTAATGGAGCAGTTGAAAGGGCAAATGGGCTGATATTTTCAGGAATCAAGAAGTGCTTATTTGATCAGAAGAAGGGCAAATGGGTCGATGAACTGCCAAAAGTAATTTGGTCCCATAACACTACTGTGTCAAGAGCAACAGGTTTCACACCTTTTCACCTACTCTTCGGCACTGAAGCAATGACACCAGAGGAAATCAAGAATGAAAGCATAAGAGTGCTGAAAGCAAAAGAAGTTGACCATAAGATTGAAAAAGACATGATTGAACTGACAATCCTTGAAGCCGCTGAGAACATAGAGAAGTACCAAAAAGAAACCAAGGCATGGAAAGATAAGAAAGTGGTTAGAAAAGACATCAAAACAGGAGATTTGGTGCTGAAAAGAAAGAAGAACTGAGAAAACTCGGGGAAACTTCATGAATCATGGGAAGGGCCATACATAGCAAAAGAAACAGACATACCAGGCACTTTTCGCTTGTTAGAGCAAACTGGCGAAGAATTGCCATATTCGTGGAATCCTGATAGTCTGAAAAGATACTACCCTTGAGAATTATAGAGTTAGATAGAGTTATTTTAGAGTTTTTTTCTTCTATTTCGCGATTTTACATTTTAGAAAAGCAAAATCCGAATCACGAATCTATAAGTGATTTCAGGAACAAAAATATTTACTTTCTTTTCCGCAATTTCATTACAATAAGGAGGACCGTACTCTTTTCCTTGCAAAGGGGGCTCTAAATCAAGAGGCAAGGTTTTTAACGAGGCGGATCCTATGTAAATACTCTTTGTGATATATATAAATAGAGTCTTCACCCAAATCGTGCATTTTATGAATTCCACCTTCTGAAAAGGCTTCGTGATAGCCGAGATTCCACCATGTGAAAGAAAAGTTCGTGTGAAAAGGCTTCGTGATAGCCGAGATTCCACCATGTGAAAGAAAAATTCATGTGAAAAGGCTTCGTGATAGCAGAGATTCCACCATGTGAAAGAAAAATTTGTTAAAAGGCTTCGTGATAGCCGAGATTCCACCATGTAAAAAAATCGTGAAAAGGCTCCGTGATAGCCAGAATTCCATCGTGAAAGAAAGAAAAAAGTTCGTGTAAAAGGCTCCGTGATAGCCAGAATTACATCGTGAAAGAAAGAAAAAAAGTTCGTGTAAAAGGCTTCGTGATAGCCAGAATTCCATCGTGAAAGAAAGAAAAAAGTTCGTGTGAAAAGGCTTCATGATAGCCAGAATTCCATCGTAAAAGAGGAAGAGTTCGTGAAAGGGCTTTGTGATAGACAGAGGCTCCGTGAAAGCCTAAATCCCATCGTCAAAGGATTCCCACCGAAAGGCCTGAGACAACAACAAGTTGTGGCCTAAATCCCACCGTCAAAGGGATTCCCACCGAAAAGGCCTGACACAACAATAAGTTGTGGCCTAAAATCCCACCGTCAAAGGGATTCCCACCGAAAAGGCTCGAGACAACAATAAGTTGTAGCCTAAGTTTCCGTCATGATAATTAATGGTAATCGCGACTAGGCGAATGTATATGTCATTGTTAAAGAATTTTATGTAGAGATTCATAAAGTTTTTTTTGCGATGAATATGTTCCGTTGAAGAGTCAAGGAGTTTGAGTGAAGATTCGTAGAAAATTGTGGTTGAAGCAACTGAGGGTTGCAATATCAACCGGGGCAAGCATGCCAAGCGGGTCAACTCCACAAAATTCGTAAACAAATTTTGTCAACTTGCATCACATTGTTTACAATTTCAAAATTCGCGAACAATTCTCGAAGATATAGATGATCAAGCTGTCTGCAAAAAGCAAAAGCTTCCGAAACTTGCCTCGAAATTTTCATGCAAAACGGCAAGGTGGGGAAGGGTGACATTTTTTCTCAAGAAAATGTCTTTATTGCCTTAGTTTCATAAAAATTTCGAATTAGTATCATCACGATTACATTGAGAATTACAATCTCTAGAATGAAAGTTAAACAACATGTCCTGGTTCGCGGCTATTATTTTCTACAATATCACTAGCATAGGAGAAGTCAAGTCCAGTAGTGATGGGGCTAAGGGGCTCCGTCTTCACGACCGTCGAAGAGCTTGAATTCGTAGCAGGGGAGCTCTCATCTTCACGAAGAAGAAACAATGAAGAAAGATCAAAACAACCAGTTGAAAATTTAAGCGAAACTTCAAGCCAAAAAAATCCAAGAAATCTTGCTCTGGATCAGCTTCTTTGAACAAGCGCCATGCTTCACCACTGACAAACATGTTTCCACGATGAATTCGCAGCGGCATCCCATCCTGCACAGGCCCAACTTGCAGGACCTGCGCAGGTTAAAGTTTACAAGACAACTTGTTCAGACAAAGCATTACAACCTCATAAATTTACATATGTACACGAATGGCCACGAAGGACAAATGCTTCAGCAATGTTCAGCCCATGATGTCAACCTTCGGGGAATCTAACTCATGTTCGGAGGTTTGATCGGCGCCGCTGCCATCGTCGCTGCTGTCGCCAGAACCTTCCCCGTCCGAGTCTGTAGACTCTTCATCTTCATCATCATCAGAAGAAGACTCTGGCAGTGCAATGTCTTTACCCCGCTCCTCCTCTTCGAGCAACTAAAGAAAGCAAAGGAAGAAATGTCAGAAAAATCAAAAAAATTCGCGAATTCGCAAGAATCAGCAGCATTTTTAAGAAAAACAACCTGGGTAAGCTTAGCACAGGCGACGTTCTTAACAATTTCCCTCCCGCTGGCAAACCAAAATTCTCTTGCAAACTTCGTTTTGATAGCGAGGACGTCTTCGTTAGGTCAAAGTCTCGAAGTGCTCGAAGCATCAGGAAATTGTGGAAGTTTCTCGCGAAACTTCACAAGATCAGCGCAGTCAAAATCGTGGAGCAGCTTCAGAATACTTTCGACTAAAAACACCACAGCAAAATCACTGGCACTAGTAATAACTTCGGGAAGCGCTTTGAATCTAGTCTCGATCCAACTCATGAAATCGGAAACACTTATATCGGCAGGATGTGGAGCAGGACGAATGCCAAAATTCATCAAAGATTTCTTATACTCCTTGAACAAAAGACGTAGTTTGTTAACGATTTCAGAGATATCTTTTCCTGAAGACTCCCTCTGTTCATCTAATGCTCTCTCAAGATCTTGGATTTTCTGCTCTTTGTTGCTCAGTGTCTTAGCAAGATCAGCATTGTTATGACAAAGATCTTCAACGGCCTTTGAGCACTTGTCATGATCTTTGCGAAGATTTTCAATCAAACTCAGATCGTCATCGTGTGTTTTTTTGTAGTTTCTCAAAATCCTTCTTAGACAGTTCAAGGGCCTCTTCGGCGATCCTCTTGCCATCCTGGCATTTCCTGAGGGTTTCAGCCAACTCGGCCACCTTTTTCTCAAGGTCAAGATTCGCAGCTTGAGCAAGATCAAAGTTGCGCCTAAGTTCCTTAGACTCTTGAGATAACCGTTCATTGACTTTTTCTTGTTCAACCAGCCGCTCAGAAGCAATCTTTCCAAGCAAGGAGGATTTCAGAGCATAATCCTTTTAATAGTTCGCAATTTTAGACGACGGGTATGAACGAAGAAGATCTTCAAATTCTAAAAAATCCATAATTAAAGTCATAAGCAAGAAATCATAAAACTGCAAGGCTGAAGGATTAACGGAAAGAGATGAAGCTTTTTTGCTTAGGTTTTGTATAGTAACCTTCTTCCCCGAACTCGCGGAAGTTTTACCCAAAGAGACGGAAGTTTTCTTCAAAGAAGAGCGAGGTTCCTTTCCTGAATCACGAACAGCTTGTCCGAGCGAGTGAAGTGATTGTTCTAAACCTCCCTCTCATGTTTCATCAATAAGCGCAGATGATTTCCAAAGTGTTAAAATCCTGGGTGCGCCACCTCTATTTCTAGCAACTTCACAACAAACGCTTAGCAATTCACCATGGTGTGACGTACCGAAGCTTTTATTGAAGGCAACTACGGAAGGAGAAGGATCTTGACCCTCGGGGAGATCTTCGCGAGTTTCAAGCAAGAGAACATCTTGGACGGGATCTTCACCCTTGTGAATGGTTAGTTCAAGATCTCTCGTGAATTCGGCAGACGCATTTTTTTGGTGATGCACAGGCTGAGGAACAACAGCCTCAACAACAGCAACGGATGACTCAGCCTTTGTAGCAACTTCTTCGGCAACATCTGAAAAAGAACCGATATCCATGAACTCATTTTCAGAACTTGGAGTATGCTGGTCAGGAAAGTAGAATCGTAGGAAAGGCCAAGAAGAAAAACCTTTCTGTGCAAGCTCCACCGGGAAAACATCATCGAAAGCAGCAGGAACACACCGAACTTCAACAGCCGCAACTTTCTTCACAGCTTTCTTCGACTTCTTTAAGCTAAGCCCAGTGAGACCTGTGGCAGCTTGAAGTTCAACATCGGAAACACCTTCAGTTGACTGATGCTTTCGTTTGTTGGATTCTAGAGACTTGGTCTTTTCAGGACAGACGACAGCGGAAGGAGTTTCATCGTCACCGCCCTTCCATTTCTTCGAAGATGACGTCCTAGAAATCTTCAAAGCATCAGATGAGAAGCTAGCCACAGCAACGGCCGGGGTTCTTGTCTTAATTCCTGGGTGGCGAGAGCGAAAGGATTTGTCGACGCAAACTTCAGAAAGGACTCGATTAATTCTCTTCTTATGTTTCACCAAATTCTTGAAAGCTTTGTATTCGTTTATTGTAGATTCACCAATCATAGCGTTCACCTTCTTCTCAATTTCATCCATAAAATCATCAGCGTTCTGGTCTTCTGGAAGTTGAATCCCAAATCGAGGAAAAGGAACCTCTTGAGCCACCTAGTTTACATTGAAAAATAAGATTTCAGTCAGAGCCCATCCGTAAGAAATCAGCCAAATGTTGGCGGCAACAAATTCTTCGATGATGTCTCGGCCACCAAGAATTTTACTGGCCAAGTGGAAGGCACTTTCGCAGTTTTTGAAGCCAACTGCGCGGTGGTTGTAGGGAGCGGTACAGGTAGCAGTCAGCTTCGCGATAGGCAAAGAAAGGGGAAAGGCTGGACCTTCATATTCGGGAATCTTTGACATGTCTACCTTCACGTAGAACCAGTAAGAATTCCAGTCTTTGGCAAAATTCGTCTTGCAGCAAGGCACAATCTGAACTCGAGTGAGCCCTCGTCGCGTATTTTGTCGACGAGTGTTGAATGTGCAACTGCTGAAGTGCGATTCCCGGTATTGGCCATCACTTAGCTTGATAATCTTCGGCTCAATAACCAATTCAAATAACCTTGCGAATACATCGGCGCTGAAATTGCACCTGAAGGTCCTCATGATCCAAAAGAACTTTGACAATTCCAAGAACGAGTTTGGTGAAAGTTGATGGATCTTCACCGAAAACTTCTTCAAAATAGCAACCAGCATAGGATCGTAGGGAAATCTGAGTCTACATGTAAAGAAGTCTCGAAAAACAACAACTTCGCCGGGTGCGGGAGTGGGGGTTTGCTCGTTGAGAGGAGCACGACCATCACCAGCAGGAAAGTAACCAGCAGCCTCATACTCCCGAATCATGTTAGTGGTAACCTTGGATTCGCCGAAATTGAATGAGGCAGGCAGGGATTTTGATCGCTTCGTGGAAACAAGAGCTCTAAGATCGGCTTCAACATTTCCGAGATCTTCTTTTGATCCGACCTCTCCTTCTTCATGACATTCTGAATCGCGAGCGCTGCAGTTGTCCAAGTCACTCTCACGAACATGAATGTCTTCAGATTCGTGAGATACATCTCTGTACGGAGACAGGCCGGCAGCGGCCAGTTCTTCGGAAGTCATTGTTCTAGCAGTACTCTTAGTCCGAGCCACCTGGTTGAAATGTACGAAATCGTGGGCATAGGTACAATATTTCGAAACAATATGAACTAAAATTCACAAAAGCAAGACTTTAGGGAAAATGAGAAAGTACCTTGCGAATCGAAAGAAAAACCTGAGACTCGCGTGGACGAAAACGAGAGCGACTTTAGCAGAAATCTTGAAGGTGCTCCTGAAAGTCGGGAGAGCGATGAACACTTTTTACGGCCAAGGCACAATATTTATAGGGGAGGAGGGGGCACTTTCAAGAACGGGCCTCGATTCGACCGTTGCGAGATCTATGGAGGACGCGTGTCCACTCCGACGTTCCGAGGGTGACGTTTTTACCAGAGTTCATAGGTTTTCGTGGAAACGGATCGTCGGAGTCAACCCGCTTCCCTGAGGGGCTAGGGTTGGGGAACTCGGTAAAACCTTGTCACCCTCGAAAAGTCGGATTCCCGAAATTCATGGGACAAGTTCGCGAAGAGGCCTTGTGAGGAAGGTTTGCGTTTGTGAAAAGGGGCGGAGTGAAGAGTCCAGATGAGTTTCTGGTATTTTGCGAGTTCTTAAACTGACACGGAACTAATATCCGAACAAGGCCCTTGTATTCGAATTTTCGATCTGTTTCAGGATATGCAATTTTTGCGGGAATCTGAAGCCAGAAAATCGCGGAAGCATGGAATCAGGAAGTCGCGGGAATCAGGGGATCGAGGACCGGTGAGGCCTCGGAATCACGGACCTGCGAACCTATGTGTTCAGATCTCTGAAATTCGGGGGTCACGGATGGGAGATTCGGGGATCAGTAAGAAGCCAAGTCAAAGACGTTACCCAAAAAGTCCGGGTTTGGCGTGTGAAATAGTGGCAGGCTTGTAAATGTATGAAATCAACCCCGCAAATCAGGGGATGTAAAAGACGTTTATGTACGTGTTGACACTAAGAATATTCCCTAGATTCGAGGGTATTTTCGGAATGTAAAAGTCCCTTCGTCTCCCTACAAAAGGGGGCACGAGGGCACGTGTAGAAGGGTTCACAACTTTTGAGGCATGAGCAGTTTTTTAGGAGATTTTTTGTCTCCTCTTATGTCATTTGCGACTTTGACTTGAACGTTTGTGCATTCTCTTCTCTTGTGTTCGGGGATCTTATCCGGATTTTCGGATACCCCCAACACAGCCCAGCGAGGCGGCGACGATGACGACGTCGATCCGGAGACGCAGAGGGGCGACACCGTCTTCTTCTTTTCCCCTCCCCTCTCCACTGTGCCCGACGCCTTGCTGCTCCCCATGTGCGCCGCTTCCTCACGTATGTTGTTGTCGTAGCTAAGGTCGGCAGCCCCGACCACCCCAGCGTCCACATCCTTGGCGACGTGTTGGGTGGAGAGGGTAGAGATCTCGCGAGAAAAACACGACCGAAAAAATGGATCAGCGGCGGCGATGCGGCGGGGAGAAGAGATGAGGATGGACGGGTGGTGGCAGTGCGGGGAGAGGAGAAGAAGAGAGATGGGTGGCAGCATCGGGACGGCGACGTGAGGACGGGAGGGTGAGTGCGCAGTGCCGCGGGATTGGGGGAGGGTGCCACGGTTTGGGGGAGCGGCGCGGAGATCAAACGCCAGGAGCGTGTGAACGTCGCGAGGGAGCGGTGGATGTACGTTCGCCGGGTGAAATTTTCGAACATATTTTTTCGCCACTTCGTACTTTTTAGGAGTAGAGATAGAGATACATGAGAAACACACTGCTCTTGGCCCTTATGGTTTCTCTATCCTGCTCTTGAAAGAATTTTGGCCATTAGTAAAAAAGAACATCAAAGAAATCACTACCAGAATCATGGCTTTGTCGAGAGCCAATTGCTCTCCGCACAGGTCGGATTCCTCTCGGCATAGGCTGCACCAAGAGGGAACTCTCGGCAACAGCCACTCGGCACTGCTGGGTCGGCAAAGGGCTCTGCACCGAGAGCCAGAGTAAAACTCCACAGCACACATGTGCCGAGAGACCAGATGGCTCTCGGCAAAGAATGTTGCAAAAGAATTAAAAAAATAAATCCCACAGTCGTGGGCCCACCGGCCGTCGCCGTGGCCCACCGCCGCCGGAGCTCCACTGCTGGAGCCACCGCTGTCGTCACAGCAAGACCGTCACCACTAGGCCGCAATGGAAATGAGCTTAAGGACCACCACACTGACGCCACTATCACTGCCACCCCCACCACACCGCCGACGCCACTGCCACCACCAGACCTCCACCCGTCGTCGCCGCACCTCACCCCTCCACGCCACATCACACCATTAGTCGCGCCACCTGACATGAGAGAGAGGGGGGTGAGAGGTCATGGATCCAGCCACCATTGATGAGAGATAGAGGGAGGAAGGGCCTGTATCCGGCCGCCCTAGATCCAACCGTCGTAGATCCGACCACCGTAGTACTGGCCGTCGTAGTTGTCGTCGTCTCTGACCGTCATGGCGCCGCCGCTGAGCCGCCGAGGCTGGAGGAGAGCACCCGTGGCGCATAGTTGACGGAGGCCGACGCATAGTCGATGGAGGCCGGCGTAGAGTCGATGGAGGTTCTGACATCCGCCACCCTCAAGATGCGTTGGCACCACACCTCACCCCGCCGCCACTCCTCACCGCCGGTGAGGGGCGAGCAGAGAGGGAGGGGAGGGTGTTGACGGTGAAAATCCGTCAACCTAGCCATGAGTTTACCTTCAGTGTTGGCATGACTTTTGTATCTTATCCATTGGTACTAACCCCCGTGGTATAACAAGTTCACTTGTGCATGTCGGTTTTGGAGTTAAGTGTTTACGCAGGGTTTTAACGTTGAAAGCAAGACTTCCAGGATAAGTTCATTAAGCACCTCATGACAAGACCTTGAAGCCCGATACAAGTCAAGCAATGAAGTGAACATGACTCCAAGAGCCCAAGGACCAAGCCAGAGAAGATGATAAACTCCGAGGACCGAACCAGAATAGTCCTGAATCTTGCAAGACAAGGAGTTGAGTCCAATTCGGAGAGAAACCGACGTCAAGGGCACACATGCAAAAGGGGAGAGGATCTAGAAGACGAGAGAAGCAACACCGGGCGAAGCAGGCCACAGATTGGGCCGAAAGGGCCCAGGCCGGTCGGCCCAGGCCGATCGACCCAGCTTGTTCCGGAGCCCAATGGGCCTCCCCTTTGACCTAGTTGCATCTCTGGCTATTTTATAGCCCCCTGACCGAGAGCCACGCATCAATCAATTCGTAATCCGCCGCCGAGGAGCAGAGAAGCTTGAGGGAGACCATCTCGGAGATGAGGGTCGTGCTAGTTGTCTAGGGTCTCCCTAGCCGACGTGGGAACCTTGCATGGAAGACCACGTAAGAGCTCCGGAGCAAGGATCAAGATCGAGGTAGGATCCCGGTGGTGATCTTGTTCATGTAATCATTCATGGTGAAGTTTGTAAGTGAATCTGATTTCTAGCGATTAAGTGCCTTCTCGATGATTTTGTTTTCTTCTTGGTTTTGCTTCTTCTACGGTCTAGTCTATAGCTAGATTACATAGGGTGCTCTTGTAGCCGCGGTGGCTAGAGGTGCATACCGGACCGGCCAAGTGTTTTCAACTTGTTCCTGTCGAACTCGCCCTAGACTACCCGCATGAGTAGGGATACGTTGTGACAGAACGGGGGTTCCGAAAGGCGGGCGTTTTCGGAGTCGGATGGAAGGCCACGATTTAAAGATGATTTTAATGAGATTCGCTTTTCTATCTTCATCTGTCTTGTTTGGAGCTACAACATAAGCATGATCTAGATTCTCTAGATTGGTTATCTCTTGCTTTCTCTTGTTACCTCTTTAGTAGATTAGATTAGATGTGTTTTCTTTATGAGTTAGTAGATTAGATGCAACTTGTCTTCATAAGATAGTTGACCTTGCTTTACTAGATTGAATCCTTGCGTTGCACATTGTTCCACGGATTTGATACCTTGGGTTCACCACTCGAGGGAAGAAGGGTCCCTTGACTACGACAGGAGACTGTTCCGCTTGCAAGTCTAAACGAACTTTGATACAACTATTAACCGTCAACAAGCCCCTTTTTCTGGCGCTGTTGCCGGGGAACAAGCAATCAAGTTCCAATCTAGTATCGCTTTTTTTCAGTTTTTCTTTTAATTTTCTTTTGCATCTCTTAAGTTTGATCATTCTCAAAAAGAAAAAAAATAAATCTAATCTAGTTTTGATTAACCCTAATTTTTCTCTTTTTAGATTTTTGTTTTATTGCTAACCCTAACCGGAGATGGTTGGCTACCTCTCCAAGAAACCCAAACTTTTTGTGGATGATCCAGGAAAACTTTACAGGCAAAGGAGACGTGCAACACAAGCTAAAGGGTTGGAAACCGTAGATTCAAAAGTCAAACTCGAAGGACCATCAAAATCTCCAAGGGAATCACCACCTCCAAGTCAAGACGCCGGAAGGCCGTTCAAGATCAAGGTCTCAACTATCCGCATGACGATTGCGAGAGCTGAATGCATACGAGCCGGATTCCTTGAGTGGCATATCGGTTTACTTAAGAGGAGGATGGAGAAGATGGAGATGGAGAAAGAAGCTCAACACCTAAAGGCCGCCGAAGCAAGATCCACATGCAAGGAGTGTGTGGAGTACGACCATGTCCCAGGTAACCATGATTTAATGCAAGTTCGTCGATTCAAGATTTGGTTCCTCTTTGTGCACAATTCAAGGACTTGATGGACAACCAAGCTAAGATCAACAAGGATGCCATCACTAAGTTCGAGGCTATGGAGAAAATATTGAAGAATTTCGATGGCAAGGTGACGAAGGTCGGAAGCTCTATACATGAAGTGTTCATCGTGATGAAGATGCTTGCCGCAAGTGGGACAACTTGCCGGGCGCCCGATGCGTAACAAAGAAGAATATCCGAGACAACTCCAAGGTCCCAAGATGGCGAAGGCTACTCAAACTCATTCGGGAGAGATGGAGGATCACACTAGGAGACCATGAAGATCACGACCGAAGGACCGGAGTTTGAGATACCGAGCCACTACATGAAGGAAGTTGTTGCATCCGTCAAGACCGAAGGACAAAGCCAGCCTGTGAAAACCAAAAAAATTGACTAAGCCAAAGAAGAAGCCCGTGCCCAAGATGGTGCGGAAGTGGGTACCCAAGATTGCAACGCCCGCAAATAGCGTTGATCCCGAGTAATCAAGTGAAGAAGTCTAGCCATGGACTATAAACGAAGCGCTAGGCGGGAGGCAACCTGTTTTGTCGAGTCAAGAATAAGCTACAGGGAGGACAACCCGATTCCAGGTTTTTCGAGTCTTTTTAAATATAATTCAGTTTTGAATTTTACTATGCAAAACATTAGACTTAGAATGGTTGAATGACATTAGAGACATAATTCTTGGTTGAATATTTTGCTTGATCATAAACCCTTTACATGAACCATCCTATGTTGTTTTCTTCTTCTTCGAAAAACCAAAACAAAAAAATCAGAACCTAACTCAACCTTTCATCCTCTTTATGAAGTTGTGATTGACTTGTTTTTCATGCTAAAAACACAAGAGTAGAGCCACGACTTGTATCTAGATGTTATTTAAATTTCAGCACGTGGTAGGACTCGCGTGAACCTAGAATCTTGATTTTTGGTTGATTTAAAAATCCATATCCTTGGTTTCTCTAAAGATTAGAATTTTCTAAGACTCACTTAATTTTATTTCATTCAAAATCTCTCTCATCTAATTAAAATTAGAACCTAAACCTATGCCCCCGTGATCAAGCCGGGAAAAGTTCGCTCTCAATCAATGAAGGCAAACTATACCGGTGAGACTGATATCAACATAGTCGGAAAATATTTTCGACTTTCATTTGTTTTTTAATGGTTTAAAAACTTCTCTAAATTTATGCTTGAGCTCTTGCATGGCTCTGAAAAATATTTTTAAATTTCGAAATTAGAGGAGTGCTTAACCTTAAACACACTTAAAGGGGGGCAATCTAGTTTGAATTAATCATGCATGCACCAAGACCACCAAATCCACATGCAAAGGACAAGCATGGTGGGCAGAAAGCATACTTTGCAGGAATTTCATGGTGGCATGTGAAGCAAGTGGAGCAAGGGAGCATGGACATGACTCAAGACATGAAGCATCAAGTGGAAGCACCAATGAGTGGACGAGAGTGTTTGGGCGGTGCAACTCGTGGAGCACGCGGGCAGGAAAGTTGTAGAGGCGAAATGATCGTGCTGGAAGAAAGCCGAGGCGGGCAGGAGCACCAGGCCATCCAGGCCGGTCGGCCCAGGCCGACCGGCCTCCCCTACTAAGGAGACCCCCCGGCTCCCGTTTTCTGCAGGCAAGCTTCTCTCTCCTTCCTCAGTTTGTGTGTTCAAGTTTGTGTGCCTAGAACCTCCGTAGACATAGCCAACCTTCCCAAGCTTGATAGCTCAAAAAAATCCACACCCTTAATCCACTCAAAGTCCAGACTCCAAAATAATATTTGTGTACCTTGTTACTAGGTGAAAACCCCGGATATATATTTGTGAGGGAGAGCGCTGCAATCATGGAAGAAAACTACAATCCTTTTCACCAAAAAAAAGAAGGGATCATCGTCGTCTAAGCCATCATCGACAACCTCTTCGAGGGGGCGCTCGGTTTCCGAGTATCCTCGGAGTATGGAGGAGGACACGGCACCGCCGAGAAGGAACCACACTCTTCTCCTCGGTGGCATGAGGGCGACACGAAACTCGTTTATGAGGTTCACCAAACCTCAAGGACATATGGAGGAGCCGCCCGTCCAACCTCACCACTCGACACGATCATCTGCTCCACCTCCATACGCTCCGCGGTATTCCGAGGGGTATGTCATCATGACGGAGGAGGAGAAGAAGAAGCTCGCTCGCCTTGAGTAGAGGCTTGTAGCGAACGTCGACTTCACAGACCAAGCTCTCCACATTTTGGGTTTTCATACGGGACACCGGTGCAATTCTCTAACGGAGTGTCGGCAAACACCCACAAGGAATTCGCCTAGGAAATTTTCATGACCATGGCGCATACCCTTGATGAAGGAGTGCTGAGTCTCTCATTCCGTTTAGAGGGAGCCCACAAGTGGAGAAGAAGGAAGACACCGTTGGAAGGGTAACCTTGATCAACGGTGCTATTTCTAGCACCTTGATGGGGTAATCTCCTTTCATCCGTGGGTTGCAATCGATCTTGAGATGTAATCACACTTTGTTGGATTATCTATCTATCATCTTGTGTTGAAAATACTTTAATGCTTAAGGTTAGCTACCATGCCATAAAGGGAGTAGAGCCCCAATGCTTCCTTGGATCCATTCAACACATCGTGTCCATCATAGGTCTAGTCATGAATACCTTCGCGTAGTGAGAGTATGAGAGGAGGGAAAGGGCGAAACCGTGGTCACAACCCCTGATAGATTAGATTGGTTTTCATGTTCAAAACGATTGCATGTTCTAGTACCGTAGACCCATGGGCGAGTGTCCCCTATTTTCAAAAGGGAGCTCCGGAACAAGTGGATGTGCATGAGGCACATGGGAAAGTTTTTGGAGTATGATCGCGGGAGGAGACCATCAACAAAGAAATACTATCTAGAACCCCATCATCCAAGTGTGTCACTTTTGTGCAAGTGGATTTTTGGGAGAATAAGAGAGACAAAGATAACCAACACAGAGTTGAATTGGCTTTACTCGGCTTTGATTGCCAAGTGGCCAATAGACCCCACTCACCTATGATCAACCGGTAGTGTTGTTAAGCAACATCAAGTTCGGGAGATATTGGTTCAGGGTGTTGCCTCTCCATATTGGCTATCTCTTTAAAACCGGGTATTACAAGGAACCCGAATCATCTCCTACCCGGGACTTCCCTAGGAATATATGAAGAAAGGAAAATATATAAGTGAAGATGAGAGAGGAGGCTTCAAAGTGGCCTAGGTGAATTTGCCCCTTCCGGAAGTAAGGTTAGGACTTTTTCTTGAGGGGAAGAAGATTGGTTAGAGGAAGGACTTCTTGTGCCGGCGAAGAAAAAAAATAAAGGAGAAGGATCTTCTATGGCCCAAGAAGAAGGTGCACAACAAAATTATGAGCCACCATTTGAAGAAATTCCGGCGCTGCCAAATTACTACGGTGGTGTACCAATGCAAGCATGGGGGAGTGGTGCAGCCATACCCCCACCATTTTTGCGGTGCCCAACGTAGCCTTTGCGGAGCCATATGCACACCTTCCTCAACCACAACAAAATGTGGCCACCATTGGAGGATGCGCTGCAAGGAACGTGCAAATTATTGCAGCCATCCTAACCAATGCAAACCAAATGGGTGAAGGAAATGCAAACGTCGCTTATGTGCTTGGACACCTTCACCTAGCACCGTCGGACAATTCATAGGAGGAGTGGTGCATTCCTATTACAAGTAAGGGTACAACAACTAAGACTATCAATATCAACCACCGGCGGAAGATTAGAGAGAGGAGGAGCTTTAGTTATCTTTCCTTTACCCCTTTTCTTTAATTTTCAGCTTGGATGTGCCTATGTATGCGTAGTATTTTCAGCTTTACTTTAATTTTTAGTTTTTAGTTTAATTTTCAGCGTGTGTGTTAGTTTTTATTTTCATCATGAATAATGTCACCACCAAGTTTTTATCATTGGAAAAGTTACAAAAATTTGTGCCATGATGATATATGATTATAATTGCCGCTTTATTTATCTTTGCAATTGATTTATGCATGTTTAAGCTAGTGCTCTCTTAAAATTCAAATCTGAAATTATCTAAATGCTAGCTTAATCTTTAGCGGAGGTTGTGATAAAAATAAAGACCCATAGTGTTTTATGTGCTCTCAAGTTTTAGATGGATTAAAGATGATTTATTTTTGTTCTTAAAAGTAATGCTAACCTTGTCATAAATACCACTTGCGTGTTGCTCTACCTATCCAGAGCCATATAAATATTTAAGTGCAAAAACTTAGTATACAAGGTTTATTTTTGGGTGAGTTATTGCAGGCCATGATTTCTCTTGCCCGAGACTAAGAAGCTGGTCATTCCGTTTTTGCGTATCTATCTTTTTGCTAGCCTTTTATCCGTGTATTGTGTATCCCGCATTGGAGATCTCACAAACATCGCCGGACATCCACCCTTAAAACCAAATATCATCTTTTGTGATTACCTCCTTGACCAAACCCTATCGTTGAGAATGGATCATCAATTCAAGGAAGATCGCAAGATGGTGCCAACATTGAAGATTTCAAGTATCTCTCCAAGGAAAAATATGTCCGGTACCTACCTTATTTATCGCCTCTTTGCTCGAGGACGAGCAACGTCTAAGCATGGGGGAGGAGGTAGGTACGGTGCAGTTTTAGAGTTCATAGGGGAGCAATTTAAAAAAATGTATGAAAGAAAATTCAAAGGCAATGTACGTGACTTCCAATGTGAAAGTCTAAAAAAATGAATGAATGAAATTAAGAAAGAAAGGAAGAAAGAAAGAAAGAAAGAAAAGAAGGAGAAATATGAGAAAGAGAAAAAAATATGAGTATGCGTAAGGTGAACTCCCCGGTTCTCTAAAGTGCATTAGGAAATTCAAGGCTTCAAGATTAAAAGATCCATTCTCATTTTCCAACCATGTGCAATCCGATAACGAGGACTTCCTTTGTGCCTCGGGACCACTCTTTGCCATTTGCACATGTCCACTCATCTAAAGTATGTGTATTTTTCTCTTTCCCCTCCTTGATATAACATTATTTTCCAATGACCTTTTTGACGAGTCTCGGTAAGACCATGAGAAGCTTGTCTTGTTTTGACAACACCTCATTTATAAAATCTTGTTAGGACTAAACTTTCCCAAAGCTCCATATAAAGCCTACAACGCATATATGTTATGAGAGGGAAAGGAGTAGAATATATAGGCTTGAGAGACAAGCGAGATGAGTGTTCATGAGCAATATGCAAGATGATTTAAATTTGTGAACTTGGTTTAGCTTTTCTTTATCTTGTTCTTTATTTCAAAAATTCTGAGATCTATTTAAACTTTGTGAGCATGTTAATACTTGTGGGATAAGCTTAATTAAATATCTACCCTCCGTAGGGATGAAGGCTAGTACATTATGGAACTTTAACGAATTAAACTTTTGAGAGCATTATGTTTTTTTTCATGTATGATCAAGTACAAGGTTTAAACAATGAAGGGAAACGATGATATCCATCGAAGGCTTACTCGAGGACGAGCAAGGTTTAAGCATGGGGGAGATGTTGACGGTGAAAATCCGTCAACCTAGCCATGAGTTTACCTTCGGTGTTGGCATGACTTTTGTATCTTATCCATTGGTACTAACCCCCGTGGTATAACAAGTTCACTTGTGCATGTCGGTTTTGGAGTTAAGTGTTTACGCAGGGTTTTAACGTTGAAAGCAAGACTTCCGGGATAAGTTCATTAAGCACCTCATGACAAGACCTTGAAGCCCGATACAAGTCAAGCAATGAAGTGAACATGACTCCAAGAGCCCAAGGACCAAGCCCGAGAAGATGATAAACTCCGAGGACCGAACCAGAAAAGTGCTGAATCTTGCAAGACAAGGAGTTGAGTCCAAATCGGAGAGAAACCGACGTCAAGGGCCCACATGCAAAAGGGGAGAGGATCTAGAAGACGAGAGAAGCAACACCGAGCGAAGCAGGCCACAGATTGGGCCGGAAAGGGCCCAGGCCGACCGGCCCAGCCTGTTCCGGAGCCCAATCGGCATCCCCTTTGACCTAGTTGCATCTCTGGCTATTTATAGCCCCCTGACCGAGAGCCACGTATCAATCAATTCGTAATCCGCCGCCGAGGAGCAGAGAAGCTTGAGGGACACTATCTCGGAGATGAGGGTCGTGCTAGTTGTCTAGAGTCTCCCTAGCCGACGTGGGAACCTTGCATGGAAGAGCACGTCGGAGCTCCGGAGCAAGGATCAAGATCGAGGTAGGATCCCGGTGGTGATCTTGTTCATGTAATCATTCATGGTGAAGTTTGTAAGTGAATCCGATTTCTAGCGATTAAGTGCCTTCTCGATGATTTTGTTTTCTTCTTGGTTTTGCTTCTTCTACGATCTAGTCTATAGCTAGATTACATAGGGTGCTCTTGTAGCCGCGGTGGCTAGAGGTGCATACCGCACCGGCCAAGTGTTTTCAACTTGTTCCTATCGAACTCGTCCTAGACTACCCGCATGAGTAGGGATATGTTGTGACAGAATGGGGGTTCCGAAAGGCGGGCATTTTTGGAGTCGGATGGATGGCCACGATTTAAAGATGCTTTTAATGAGATTCGCTTTTCTATCTTCATCTATCTTGTTTGGAGCTACAACATAAGCATGATCTAGATTCTCATTGAGCACGAGGGTGCGGGACGCCGCGTGGTGACCGCACACGCCCGCGTGGATGTCCCGGAGGAGCTCGCACCCCTGAGGAATGGGTATGCACCGCTGCAAGACACCCGATGCGGTGCGCTTGTACAGCTCACCGTCGATGAGGGTGAATGACTTGGCCATCCTGGCGATGCGCCTGGCCTCGGATCGATCTCAGGGGAGTCCCCCTCGATCCATCCAGGCAATGTACTTGTCTCGCCAATCCTCAGCGCGGGGGGGGATGGCTCTGTGTCCATGGCCTCAGCCTCGTCCGCGCCATACCCCTTGAGCAGGGAGAGTACGAACGCCTCGTTCGAGGGGTCCTCGTCCATGGGCTCCGTGCCCGTTGGGTTCGAGGGAGCCCTTGAGCGTTCCTCTTGACTCGAGGGCGCCAACTCAAGGTTGACAGACGGTTTCGCAATGTCTCGCGCAAAGACATTCGGGGGGACGGTGATCCGCCCCGACGCGATCTTGGCGAGTTCGTCGGCCTCCTCGTTGTACCTGCGGGGTACGTGGTTGAGCTCGATGTCGTAGAACCTGTCCTCGTGGGCCCATATGACATTGCAGTATGCTTCCATCTTGTCGTCGTGACAACTCGCATTCTTCATGACTTGGTCGATCACGAGCTGCGAGTCCCCCCTAACATCGAGGCACTTGATGCCTGTCTCGATGGTGATTTTGAGGCCGCAGAGAAGGGCCTCGTACTCCGCCATGTAATTTGACGCGGGGAAATGTAGGCGCACCGCGTACCTCATGTGCTCCCTGAGGGGTGAGATCAAGAGCAGGCCCGCGCCCGCCCCTGTTTTCATCACCGACCTGTCGAAGTAGATGGTCCAGCACTCGGCCTGGATTTGCAGCGGCGGCAGCTGTGTGTCCGTCCATTCGGCGACGAAATCCGCTAGGATCTGGGAATTAATCGCCTTGCGTGGCGCATAGGCGAGCGTTTCGCCCATCAATTCCACCGACCACTTGGCGATTCTGCCCGCCGCGTTCGGGTTTCGAATAATCTCCCCCAACGAGAAGGAACAGACTACCGTAACTGGGTGGGACTGGAAGTAGTACAGGAGCTTGCGCCGCACGAGCACCACCGCGTGGAGTAGCTTTTGGATCTGAGGGTAACGTGCCTTGGTCTCAGACAACACCTCGCTGATGTAGTGCACGGGCCGCTGGACTGGTAGGGCGTGCCCCTCCTCTGTATGCTCCACCACGATGACGGCGTTGACCACGTGAGTGGTTGCAGTGACGTAGAGGTATAGAGGCTCGCCGTCCTGGGGCGGTGTTAGGATTGACACACGGGTGAGCGTCGCCTTGAGTTTGTCAAGCGCCTCCTGGGCTCGTGCTTCTTCAGGAGTCGGTAGAGGGGTAACCCCTTTTCACCGAGCCGTGAAATGAAACAGCTCAAAGCGGCAAGGAACCCCAGCACCTTTTGGACCCCCTTGAGGTCTCGAATCGGGCCCATCCGATCGAGGGCTGCGACCTTCTCAGGGTTGGGCTCGATGCCCCGCTGGGAGACTATGTATCCCAGTAGCATGCCTCGCGACACTCCGAAGACGCACTTCTCGGGGTTCAACTTCACCCCGTTTTCTCGCAGGCAGTCGAATGCCACACGAAGGTCACTAACTAGGTCATCCGCCTTCCTAGTTTTTACGACTATGTCGTCAACGTAGGCCTCAACGGTCTGCCCGATGTGGTCTCCGAAGACGTGCTGCATACACCGCTGGTACGTTGTGCCCGCGTTTCGGAGGCCAAATGGCATTGTCACGTAGCAAAACGTTCCAAACGGCGTGATGAATGAAGTCGCGAGCTGGTCAGACTCCTTCATTTTTATTTGGTGGTACCCGGAATAGGCATCAAGGAAGCATAGAAGCTCACACCCTGTGGTCGAGTCAACAATTTGATTGATTTGTGGCAAAGGAAAAGGAACTTTAGGACATGCTTTATTCAAACTAGTGTAATCTACACACATCCGCCACTTCCCATTCTTTTTCTTAACTAGTACAGGATTAGCTAGCCACGTAGGGTGGAACACTTCCTTGATGAACCCGGCCTCGAGGAGCTTACGCAGCTCTACTCCGATCACTCGGCGCCGCTCTTCATCAAAGCAGTGCAGTCGTTGTTGCACGTCGCGGGAGTGAGGTAGGATATCAAGGGAGTGCTCGGCGATCTCCCTCGGGATGCCTGGCATGTCCGAGGGGCTCCACGC
The DNA here is from genome assembly GCA_947561735.1 of Cenchrus americanus. Classification (NCBI taxonomy): domain Eukaryota; kingdom Viridiplantae; phylum Streptophyta; class Magnoliopsida; order Poales; family Poaceae; genus Cenchrus; species Cenchrus americanus. The sequence goes on from OX387245.1 coordinate 184,485,423, forward strand.
AAAGATGTCGGCGTTGGCGCGGAGGAAGTCGACGAGCACCACTTCCTATTTTGGGTCGAGGGTGGAACTAACCCTCAACGCCTTGCCCTCGGGAGCAGCGGGGTTGAGGGGCACCTCCTTGGTCTGCTCAGTAGCCACGAAGCTGCCGCCGTGCTTGGCGGTGGAGTCGAGGTCCTCGTTGACCAGCTTCTCCATGGTCGCCACGATCGCTTCATCCAGCGCTAGGGCTTCATCGTGTTCCCCGCACTCAACGTTGCAGTCCACTGCGTGCTCGATCGATGAGCCCACGGTGATGACGCCCTTGGGGCCCGACATCTTCATCTTGAGGTAGGTGTAGTTCAGGACCACCATGAACTTGGCGTAGCACGACCGCCCAAGAATGGTGTGTTACGCGCCCCTGAACCCCACCACCTCGAAGGTGAGTGTCTCCTTGCAGAAATTGTCCGGCGTGCCGAACCAGACCGGGAGGTCGATCTGCCCGAGGGGCTATACTCGCTTGCCCGGCGCGACACCATGGAACAGCGTCGTGCTGGGCCGCAGCTGGCGTTGACGCAAAATCTGCACCCTACGTCAAGCACACAGCAAGACGAACAAGCTAGCTTCACACGCGAAAAGATTCCAAGACGTGCCAGTCAATTTTTCCTGAAAATTAACAAAAGGCAAAGTAGTTAAAGTCCAAAGCTTGGAACTTGCCGGGTGGTACCAGACAGTTCCATATTTACGGCCAGAAAAGCCATGTGAGATGACATATAGCTACAAGAAGCTATCTGCCAGCAAACTAGAAACCATTTGGGAGCTTCAAAGTGTAAGACAGAACATAGCTGAACGGATGACATAAGCGTGATGAAAGATCGATCTTTATTTAGATAAAATTGCGTGTGCACAAGGCCATGACCGATCCTCGAGGATAAATAACAATAAACAATAAATGAAGTAAAACACGTTCATAAATATGTAATGAACAAGCATGCATAGGCCCAGAGCACTAGTCTACCGCATGTCTAGGTACTTTAAAACCCATCAAGCATGATGCCAAACAAATCTATCCACCGCATGATCCAACTTGTTTGAAAATCACACCACTAACCACAAATAGATCTATCCACCACATGATACAATCTAAATATGGAAAGCTAAAAGCATACAATGTTTAAAACGTAACTTATAAACACGTTTCACTTGTGAAAGCATAACCGAATACGGCTGAACAGCCGAATCGGGGTCCATGAAGAAGGAACAAACATTGCCAAGGATGGCAAACCCATCAGATTGAATTAAAGATCTAATCCACCGGATGATTAGCTTCAAGACAACCCAAAAAACCTGCATCTACCGCATGATACCCGGTTCCGTCAAGATTCACACAAAATTAGCATGCTTGAACCCGCGACATGTAACAACCTAGATCAGATTGGTTTCGGCTATTTGACAAACACGTGATCCACGTGCCTTTCGGAGCAAGGTATAAGCGTACGATGTGAAATCACGAAACAAGATAAAGCCGATCCAAACCAATCTAAATTGGGCAAAGAGTGTTACATGAATTTAAACATAAAGTAAAAACTTAAAACAACACGTGGTAACTTAATGAATCTATTAGATCTTACCAAAAATCTAATAGAGCCGATAACTAGATACAAGCTAGATCTTAGCATACCGCATGGCTCATGACCTAACAAGAAACCTTCTTGAACCAAGGTTAAATCTACCGCATGATACTAAGCATGGTAACAAGACTACTTGCATCACGATCTAAATCCACCGCATGATACTAGACATGATACAAGGTTGCCGGTACTTACGGAGGTCGACGGATCGATGAACCCTCTCGAAGAACTCGACGACACGACAAAGGACTCAAGGGTTTGGCGTAAAGCCGGTTTGTTATGAGAATGTTTCGAATGCAATTACATACATCCAGGGTCTATATTTATACCCTGTCATGGCATGACTCCGAATGGACTACGACCACAATATTTGATACCTAATTTATCTCTAAGTGCGATTGCTTATCCATCCATTCGTCCCTTCCGCTCGGGCTACGTCATCACGCAATCCCGCAAAACCAGCGCAAACAGTTTCCTTGCCGATCGGAAGCAAACTGCCGACCGCGAGCCCCTTTGCAGAATCTTTCTGGAGAAACCTTCCTTCTTCCGGACGGATTTTTTCACCAAGCTAGGCCCACAAATCAGACTCCTTCCTGTGCCAAATTTTGGTGTTAACATATGCCCCTTCAATTACGGGATAAAAGTGATTTTATTCCAAAATTGACTGCAATCGCCAATGTCTTCAAATTGAACCTGTTCAACACCTATTCTCTCTCCTCGCAATCCATCGGAGCCTCTGTCCAGATCCAAACCCTTGGTCATCTTTTCCCCAAGCTCAAATCCCCAATGGCAGGTCAAAATAAAGCTGCTCAGGTAAATTCCATCCCTGTAAGCTTCATTCGGCATTACTTTTTTTCAATTTTACCTTAGATTTCTCCCCCGCCTTTTCTCAACAGGAGCTTTCGAGCTTTTGATTCGCACTGAAGCCAATTCGTCATCTTATTTCCTTGGTCCTGTGGGAACTCCCGATCCTCGCGAGTTTATTGCAGCCGAATCCCAAAGAATTCCTTTCAAAGCGGCTTTATCTAAGCCTTCCCTGTGGCAGGACGCCTTCAAGAACTGGCCTTTGCCCCCAATTGCAGGCTGGAGAAATTGGTACAAAAGGGTGCTTGCGGATAACAGTGCTAAGACCCAAACTTGGGACAGCCTCCATATTGCTCAATGTCTGGAACTTTCTTTAGCCGAGACCCCAAAGAACGAAGACCTTTTGATAGTAGCTTGTCATTTTTGGTCGGCGTCAATGCCTTCCTCTTTGGTCACGGCCCAATGTCCCCAACTCTGGCCGACGTATATATGATCACCGGCCTTGATGTTTCAGGATCCGTGTACCCCTGGGACTTCAAAGGCTCCACAAGACAAACAGGGGTGAAACCAGGAAGTGGATATAAATCATATATCCAGAATCACATGAAGGATGGCCCCCTGGGTGAAGTCGAATACAGAGCATTCCTGAACATGTGGTTGTGCAGATTTATTTTCTGTGGTAAAGCCAATGAACCCACTCTGAATCACATTGTAATGGCTACACATTTGGCTGGTGGTAAACGCATTCCTCTTGGAAAATACCTCCTGGGTAGTGTGTATCATATGCTTCATCAGACTATCACACAAATGCATACTGGCCAGAAGATACTATGCGTCAACGACCCTTGGTGGTTTGTACAGATGTGGCTGCAACTGCATATGCACCAGATTGTCGGCATTGACCTCAACAACCGGCTTTTCCCTTCATCCAGCTATAATGAAGGGGAAACTCAGATCACCAGAGGATGCCAAACCTATGGAGAGGCTGCTTCAACTGTTTCCATTAATCAGAATGTCAGCCAACTTTTCGAGCTCTTCTTCAAAGGCTTCCCTAACCCTCTTTGGCTTCCTTATCTTGATAATGACAATCTAACTCTCCCCTGTGAATTCTCCTTTGAGACTAGACGCCAAGATAGAAGGTTTGTAGATATCTTTAACATCTTGATCCATCCATGTCCTTTGCCAGCTGAATTTTGTGGGGGAGGTTAAACCACAACACTTATGAATACAATCATCCAAATATGATGGCCCGACAGCTTGGATGTGGCCAGATGCCCCCAAGATTATTCCTTAATGAATTCCTTAAACCCAGAGAGGAAATCAAGGAAAACATGCAATCCAGAAGGGTTTTTGAGTATGAATGCAGCCCAACTCTTTACACCTGGCCTTTCACACCTACAACAATAGCTCATCCCACCTTCAACTCTTGGTGGCAAGAATTTCATGACCATATTTTCAGTGAGCCATTACACTCATTTTGTTTAGAGCTGATGCTTGATTTTCAGCCAACTTCAGAGGTAACATAATTGTTTTTCTCTTCAGATCAGACACTCCTTTTACTAATTGTGATCTTGACCATTCCCTGCAGAATACAGTTCCTGCCCCTCAAGCCAGGACAATCATTTATAATGCAAGATATCCACTTCTCGCTCCGGGATTTAAATCCCCAACCTTGGCTCGCTCGATGGCCGGGTATGCCACAATGGACCCAATTCTCTTCGGTGCTACCGCCGACAAGAGAAAAGGCTCGTCCCTGATTGCACCTCCAGCTGCCAAGAGGAAAAGAACCACCAAGAAAGTCCCTGTTGAGGTAAGATTTCCTCTTTCTCGATCACAAGATTACTCTTATTCTGACAAATTTCACCTTGTGCAATTTCAGACTAGAATCTAGCAGCCTTCAGCTTCGGAACCTGCCAATGCTTCATCTACTGGTATGACCTTCATCACCTTTTCCTCAAAGATCAACACTGGCATTTACCCATAATCTGGTATTCGCAGAAGAAACACTGGTGAATCATCCTGTGGATATCCCTGTTCCTCAACATGTAAGTCCACCAAGAGCTGAGCCATCTGCTCAAGTAGAGATCTCATCCTCATCAGGGACCCAGTCACCCCCTGCTCGAACAGAGGTGTCAGCTTCAACGGAGATGAACCCTTCAATCCAACCAGAGGCTTCAAGCCCTTTAAGGGTTCAATCCCCTATTGGCCAGGCAGAAACCCCAACCATAATAGAGGTAAATCCACTTCCTCTTCAGCCAGAAGCTTCAAATCGCCGCAGACCGCACCAAAGACCCTCTCAGCGTAAGCCTCAGCTTTGCCAAGAGCTCCTCAGACTCCTCCTTCACCAGTGGCCCAAGAAATCCCCTCTGAAACTGAACAAAACATTGTCCCAGCTCAGGAAGTGTCACACCCTGAAATTTCCAATTTCAGAATGTGAATAGAGAGAATAATTAAATAACAATTTTCTCATAATTTTAAAATTTTCCAACATTTATTTTTCTTTACAGGAAATATAGTATAGGAAAAAAATCCTTGTTTAATTTTCTTAAGCAAATAAAAAGTTGTGAGTGTTGCATTCATGCCGATGCATCTAGGTGCTTCTTGAGAGCAAAAGGTTTCAAAAATGCGTTTAGGAGTTGTCCTAACTCTCCCGAGAATTTTCCGGATTTTTCTGGAATTTGTTCTCATTTTTCCTTGAGCTATTTCTATTTATTAGAAGGCTCTAAAATCTTTTTCATGAGCTCCGAATGCTTTATTTGGATTGTTCATGTCTTAATCTATCGCTAGGAATTTTCTTGGAAGTTTTGGGATTTTCTGAGTATTTTTAGTGCTTTAAATGAATTACTGGAGTTTCTCTGGAATTCTTTTGTACTGAAAATGTATTTCAGAAAATTAAAAAAAAACAATCCTATCTAACAGGGCCGAGCCCGAAGCCCGACCCAGGTCTGCACCGGCCCAGCCGTCGGCCCGGCGAGGCCCATCTGGCCGGCCACCGTGGTGGGCACGGCCGGACGCCGCCGCCGCCGCCGGCCCGCCGCCCTTGGCATGCGCGCCACGGTCTGCCGCCTCCCTGCGCCCCATAAAACTCCAGAAGCCACACCCTTAGCCCTGCACCTCACCCTGCCTCGCGACCTGCTATGCGGAGACGCCGCCTCGCGAGCTCGCCGGCCGAACTGGGCGCCACCGCTGGCCATTGTCGATTCGGCGCAAGGGAGCATCGATGGACTGAGCCGCGACCCCTAGAGCTGTGCGACGACAAGCTGCTCCTGTGGAGCACCTTCACCTTGTCGGATGCCACCCGGAACGCCGCCGCTGGCGTCATGGAGCACAGCCGTCCGCCGGCTGCCCCTCTGCAAAATCCCGCCGCTCTCGTTCTCCTCCTACCCCGGTGAGCACTCCTACTTGTTCCCCTTGACCTCCTCTATCCGTTCCGCGAGTTACCCGAGCTTCCCCTCGCACGTAGCTCAGGCGATTGAAACCACCAGCACCTCCCATGTGCCCCTGTACGCACGAACCAGAGGTTGAAGATGATATGCCTCTTTTGCGTTTTGACCCTGGAGATAGATGTAACTCCTCGGTTAATTCTTGTGCCTTGGTAAATCTGCAGCAAACCCCCTAGAAAGATCCCACTTTCACACATAAAGCCCACCCAGGCCCTTTTATAGATCTAACCCTGTCCTTTATCCTTTTCGCGAGCACTATTCAATGTGTCTTGCAAATTTCCTCTGCTACTCCCTGAGATCTATGGTTAATCTCGTTTAGGTCCTTATCACCTTGTTTATTTCATAAATTCTTTGTTTTAGCTCCGTTTTAATCCATTCAAATTGCGTCATGTCCATAATGATGTAAAGCACGCATTAGTGGTGTGTTTTTCACCATGTTGGTTTTCTGAAAATAAATTTAATATTAATTTTGATTAATGCTTCATAAACATGCCTTTTATAAATAATAGCAAAATAGATCTATATATTGTTTTTCATAAGCAAATTTAATTTGATTAAATGTTTCTATCACATGTTTTTGTACATAAAAGTTAATTAGATCTTCATCTCAGTTTTCGTAAACTAAATGTTAATTTGTTTAATAGTTAATTAATCTTTCCTAATTAAAATTTGATTAGGCTTTTACATCGGCTTTTATAATAAATGTTAATATGATTAATGGCAATACCATAATGTTTTTAATAATAATATGATCTACTCGAATTACAAAGTTTCGTTTAGATTGTTCATATAGTCTAGTTTTTCTAAATTAAATATTTAATTGATTAATTAATATATGAATCTTTATAAATAAAACTTGATTAGTTCTTTACACCGGTTTTGCAAATAAAGTTTAATTTACTTTAATTCCAACATGGGGTATTTTATTTATGAAATATCCTTACATATATTTTGTTAATTAAAATAAACCTAGCTCAGAGCTTGATCGCTCATATATATGTGCAAATCAGTCGTTAGACGTTCTTTACCTCAGTATCTCCTTTGATCAAGTTTATCAGAATTCTAGTGTTAGCCCAAGCTAAACCGTGTGCATCTAATAAAGCCTTAGAGTTTTTGCTTAGCTTAGTAGCTTCATCTGTGTGAGTAGTTTGCACTGCTCATTTGCCTGTCAAGTAATCTTATCACTCTTGTTTCATGTTTATCTTAGAATCTTGTTTATCAGCATCTAGCTAGTGGATGTCTATTCCATCTCGCTTGGTTGTCTCTTTTTGATTCGATGTGTTCTTGTGCCTAATCTATCATAGCTACCTTTCCTTAGAGTTTACCTGTTTCTCTGTCAGATCAGATCACCCTTGGTTAATATGTCAGTTGTTCATCCGAGTTTTCTTCGTAGACTAGTTTTCCTAAACCTAGCCTAAGCTTTCTTATGCGCTTGATAGTTCGTTGCTACCGTTCTCGTTCGTTTCACCTTAACTCGTACGTTAGCATGTGTATCACCTGTTACTTGTTTTAACACTAAAACCGCATGTTAATCTTGACTAATTCTTATTCCAATGCTTTTATAAATAAAAAGTGATTAGGTTCTAATGCGGTTTTCTTTAATCATGATGTAATTGGTTAATCTCTATTCATAACTAGTTTTTCTAAATAAAAGATGTTAGAGTTAAACATCGGTTTTTATAATAAAGTTAATATGCCTAATGACATCATAAATGCCTTTTCAATATTAAATATGCTTAGTGAACACGTGACATAAAGTTACTAGCCTAGATCTCTTATACTTGCTTTATCTTTTTAAAGTAATTGTTAATTTGACATAATTTCTACTCGAATGTTATAAATATAATATGATTAGGTTTATCGTGATTTCTTTAATTAAATATAACTTGTTTAATAGTAACATAGAGTATTTCTCTGAAATATTCTTTCACGTGATTTCTTAATTAAAATATGCCAAGCATAGTTTCTTGTGGTTTGATAATAATCTTTCGATAGATTTGAGCTTAGTTCCATTCTCAGTGGTTCCCTCGTTTCTTGCGTAACCATTAGAATCGAGCTCTGTTTCAATGTGATCTTTCCGGTCCTTGCTCAATCTTCCGCAATCATCTCTTCAAAGTTAACCAAGCCTTTCCCTTCCAAGCACTTTGTGTTCTTTAGTGATCCATCTAATCAAGCCTATCCTTTAGTGCGTTCTTTTAAAGCTTTTCTTTCGAGTGGTGTATTGTTCTTAGTTTGTTTGTTTGTCTGTCTGCTTTGTGTATGTTTGTGCCCGATGATTGATGCGATTAGAGTGAACGTTGTTCGTGGTTCGAGAGCTTGGAAGAATGTGAAGGTGAAGATATTCTGAGCAACTACTCTTTGGTTAAAGGCAAGTGTGTCCTTGATCTTTTGTCCCAATAACTTTATTAATCACCTTGCATTGCTTTGCATTAACTTTGATGGGTTCCTATTAAGGATGACTAGCCCCTTTTGACTGTTATCTTGAACCTGGTTCTTAATTAGTATGGATGGTAGATATTGCTTAGCTTGCTCAACTGGGTTGGTAATAATCAACATGGTTATCATTTTATGCTCTATGTTCCTTTATGATAATTTTAATACAAGATCACTGTGCATTAATTGGAACATGGAGAACCACCCAGGAAAACAGTACAACCACAAGAACTAACGGGCAATGGTCTTGGTTGAATAATTAGGAACTTTAGCTTGGGGTGATCTTACCTGCTAAGGACAAGGGATCGGCGGTACTGCGGGGTATGGACTCGCTCTAGTAGGGAGTTGGGTGAGTTATTTTTTTTGTGGTGGGGTATCGACCTGCTAGGGGACTTTATACCTTGCTAACTGATCCGGACCTTGTGGGTCACTACTTGTTGGAGAACCTTTGTAAAGGCCATGTAGCGTCCCTATGCAACCACACCTCGGTAGTGTGGTATGGTGCTTGGCCGTCATCGCATGGTTGTGTTCAAAGTTCTTCGGAGCTTTTATGCTGCTTGTGGTGAAAGTGTATAACCTCTGCAGAGTGTAAAACTAAACGATTAGCCGTGCTCACGGTCAAGAGCGGCCTGGACCCTCACATGATTAATTAAACTTGAAGATGGACTTGAATTGTGGTTTCTGGTTATGCTTGCCATGTGCTCATGGTGTACCTCTTATCTTATGCTTAATGTGGGTTGGTATAAACTTATACTTTTGTTAGTAATCAGGTGCTAATAAAACTTGATCAACTAAAATGCTAAATGCTTATAGCCCAGTCCACTATAAAGCCTTTGCATTCATTCTTTCCCCACACTTGCTGAGTACGACAAGTGCTCACCCTTGCTATAAACAATGTTGCTCAGAAGGAGGAAGCTACTCTGAAGTCTTGTGAAGATGTTGCTGGTTCTAGGCGTACGAAACCCCCAGTCGACTGCTTGTGGAGTTTGGTGCCTTCGTTTACAGGATTTAAGCGTAAATCTCTGATAATCTCCCTTTTTCTTTCGTGATATTGTTTCTGTTATTCACTTATGTCAGCTATATGCATGAAACTTGATCCTGGCATGCATATAGGTTTGCACTTGGTTTTTTTAGAAAAACAGGTGTGAAAGAGTGGTATCAGAGCTGTATCGACTATAGGATGTGAGCCTAGATGGTAATGGTCGTTTCTTAAGGTTTCCTTTGATCTAAAATTCATCACTACCTCTCCCTTGAGCTCTGTGATGAATATTTTTGCTCCTTAAACCATATCTTTCATTGATCCTCCTTGATAGCTCATCTTTGACTGTCACATTTTCATTTGCACATCATTATTTTGCGAATGATTACAACCTCTACCCTTGCCTATTTATTTACTCTTCCCTTGGTATTTATCTTGTCGCTCTTTCCACTTCTCTCAAGCAATTCCACCAATAAGTCAAAAGGGAATTGTTACCCTTGATATTCTATCTGTTCGCGCAGCTCTCCGACACATCAGCGCTGTTTCAATTTTATCTCGAGCTACAGAACTCCGATTGACATGAAATCAGTTGGGTTAGTTCTTAAATTTCATAATTGAATTTCTTTCAAAAATTCAGCCATATCCAGTATATATTCCTGGAGCTATGCCTGAAACATTGGAGCTATCAGAATCTGTAAACCCTGCTTACCTAGTTACCTTCATTATTTTGTATCTCGGGCTATGGACCTCCGATTGAGTTAAATCCAATTGGAGTAGTTCCGGAATTTCATAAGATTCACTCTGTCCAAAATTCATCAATTTTGGTTGTATGTACAGAGAGTTATGCCCGAAACTTTGGAGGTTTCCGAATCTGTCAACACTGCTGACATAGCCATGTTGTTTAATTCATATCTCGAGTTCTAAACCTCCGGTTGAGGTGATTCCAGTTCGGATGAACTCATAATTTCGGCCTCCTTTATCTGGGAAAAAAAATCCATTATTTATGGATATCCTTGCTGGGAGTCACATCGGATCTATTAGGATACCCTCTGACTTTATTAACAACGAATAGTTCGCCCCCTTAACCATGTCTTGTTGGTGAAGTTCTGTGCTTGCATGATGATGCTTGGTTTTATGACATTGCTTGTGTTGGTTCTTTGAAGTGAGTGTTGGTGTATTGTGGATCTTGTGTCTACGATGACATCAGTTGCTTAGTTGAGTTCTTCTTTTGTATCTCCCACCTCCTTGCTCTTCCCATTCTTTCTCTCTACTCTCCAGCCTATCTCTTCTGATCCTAACACACATACCCAATCAGATGGAGAGCTCCAACTTAAATCATGAAGATAAAGATAATGAAGGAAATGTCAACATCCCTCTTGCAACCCCATCATTGGAGTGGAAGATGATGGAGTATATCGCTGCACAAACCCAGGTTCTGCAAGCAATGGCCCAAACCATGGTTAAGATTCATCGGTCCATTACAGGGCAAGATTCACTCCCTGAAGACCAAAATACCGTCACCAATGATAACCATCAAGACATGACTCCCCCACCATTTGATAAAGAGAAGCTATCAGCTATGCAGACCCAAGTCTTACAAGGAAAGATGCAGCCTAGCACAACCTACTTTCATGATGAGATGGCCAAAGACAGAATTCCCATTGGGCCAGTGAAGAGGCAAGTTGTTGAAGTATGGAATAATCAAAGAAAGAATAATAAGCATGAAGCACTGAAACTAACAATGGAGAATAACATGAGGTTAACAAGGCTCCAGATATGTGTTCGTGTGGTGAGCACCATGGTTTTCATGCCCCAGACGGAAGCTAGCCTTATGACAGCAGAAGCTCGCCAACATAACCCTATAGATATCAATAAGCAGAAGATGTTGTCCACCGAAAACCCAACTCAAGAAGAAGGTTCTCAAAGCTGAAGGTCATACTCAAACCCTGAACCTTGATGATTGGATTATCACTTGCGAGGAACACAAACCTGGTAGACGCAAGCGATCTAACCAACAAAATCGTAGAACTAGACGAGAGAAGAAGTTAACATATCTAGGGGCAGATAATGGTACTAAACCTGGTTCGGACAAACCCCAGCCTAAGATTGTTCGACCTATATATGTCACTCCTATCCAGAAGAATCCTGATAAACAAATTGATCTACCAAGGACTATGATGGAGCAAAGCGAAGAATGGAGAAATCACAATGAAGAAGAATGGATAAGTTATAAGAGGGACCAGACTATATACTCCTATACAAGTCCAATGAGCTATGGAGAATAAAAGAGCATGTTTTGCTTGTGTAAGGAAGGTCGATATGAGGAAAGTTGATAAGCCTTGGATAATACCCACATGAGCCTTGTTTCTTGCTAGCCTTTCTCGAATCTCGGGACGAGATTCCTTTTAAGGGGGGTAGAGTTATCACACCCTGAAATTTCCAATTTCAGGATGTGAATAGAGAGAATAATTAAATAACAATTTTCTCATAATTTTAAAATTTTCCAACATTTATTTTTCTTTACAGGAAATATAGTATAGGAAAAAATCCTTGTTTGATTTTCTTAAGCAAATAAAAAGTTGTGAGTGTTGCATTCATGCCGATGCATCTTGGTGCTTGTTGAGTGCAAAAGGTTTCAAAAATACGTTTAGGAGTTGTCCTAACTCTCCCGTGAATTTTCCGGATTTTTCTGGAATTTATTCTCATTTTTCCTTGAGCTATTTCTATTTATTAGAAGGCTCTAAAATCTTTTTCATGAGCTCCGAATGCTTTATTTGGATTGTTCATGTCTTAATCTATCGCTAGGAATTTTCTTGGAAGTTTTGGGATTTTCTGAGTATTTTTAGTGCTTTAAATGAATTACTGGAGTTTCTCTAGAGTTCTTTTGTACTGAAAATGTATTTCAGAAAATTAAAAAAAACAATCCTATCTAACAGGGCCGAGCCCGAAGCCCGACCCAGGTCCGCACCGGCCCAGCCATCGGCCCGGTGAGGCCCATCTGGCCGCCAGCCGTGGTGGGCACGGCCAGACGCCGCCGCCGCCGGGCCCGCCGCCTTGGCGTGCGCGCGCGGTCCGCCGCCTCCTCGCGCCCCATAAAACGCCGAAGCCGCGCCCTTAGCCCTGCACCTCACCCTGCCTCGTGACCTGCTGTGCGGAGACGCCGCCTCGCGAGCTCGCCGGCCGAACTGGGCGCCACCGCTGGCCATTGTCGATTCGGCGCAAGGGAGCATCGATGGACTGAGCCGCAACCCCTAGGAGCTATGCGAAGACAAGCTGCTCTTGTGGAGCACCTTCACCTCGTCGGATGCCACCCGGAACGCCGCCGCTGGCGTCATGGAGCACAGCCGTCCGCCGGCCGCCCCTCTGCAAAATCCCGCCGCTCTCGTTCTCCTCCCACCCCGGTGAGCACTCCTACTTGTTCCCCTTGACCTCCTCTCTCCGTTCCGCGAGTTACCCGAGCTTCCCCTCGCACGTAGCTCAGGCGATGGAAACCACCAGCACCTCCCATGTGCCCCTGTACGCACGAACCAGAGGTTGAAGATGATATGCCTCTTTTGCGTTTTGACCATGGAGATAGATGTAACTCATCGGTTAATTCTTGTGCCTTGGTAAATCTGCAGCAAACCCCCTAGAAAGATCCCACTTTCACACATAATGCCCACCCACGCCCTTTTATAGATCTAACCCTGTCCTTTATCCTTTTCGCGAGCACTATTCAATGTGTCTTGCAAATTTCCTCTGCTACTCCCTGAGATCTATGGTTAATCTCGTTTAGGTCCTTATCACCTTGTTTATTTCATAAATTCTTTGTTTTAGCTCCGTTTTAATCCGTTCGAATTGCGTCAGGTCCATAATGATGTAAAGCACGCGTTAGTGGTGTGTTTTTCACCATGTTGGTTTTCTGAAAATAAATTTAATATTAATTTTGATTAATGCTTCATAAACATGCCTTTTATAAATAAAAGCAAAATAGATCTATATATTGTTTTTCATAAGCAAATTTAATTGGGATAATTTGAACCATGCCATTTTGATTCTGCTAAATTGGAGATATGCCATCCTGACCCACATGTCAATGACTGTGGTGGTACCCACCTGTCAGTGAGATACCAATGGCATATTTCTAAACTGTGAAAATTATAATGGCATATTTCCATCTAACCCTATTTAATTTGATTAATGCTTCTATCACATGTTTTCGTACATAAAAGTTAATTATATCTTTATCTCGGTTTTCGTAAACTAAATGTTAATTTGTTTAATAGTTAATTAATCTTTCCTAATTAAAATTTGATTAGGCTTTTACATCGGCTTTTATAATAAATGTTAATATGATTAATGGCAATACCATAATGTTTTTAATAATAATATGATCTACTCGAATTACAAAGTTTCGTTTAGATTGTTCATATAGTCTAGTTTTTCTAAATTAAATATTTAATTGATTAATTCATATATGAATCTTTATAAATAAAACTTGATTAGTTCTTTACACCGGTTTTGTAAATAAAGTTTAATTTACTTTAATTCCAACATGGGGTATTTTATTTATGAAATGTCCTTACATATATTTTGTTAATTAAAATAAACCTAGCTCAAAGCTTGATCGCTTATATATATGTGAAAATCAGTCGTTAGACGTTCTTTACCTCAGTATCTCCTTTGATCAAGTTTATCAGAATTCTAGTGTTAGCCCAAGCTAAACCATGTGCATCTAATCAAGCCTTAGAGTTTTTGCTTAGCTTAGTAGCTTAATCTGTGTGAGTAGTTTGCACTGCTTATTTGCCTGTCAAGTAATCTTATCACTCTTGTTTCATGTTTATCTTAGAATCTTGTTTATCAGCATCTAGCTAGTGGATGTCTATTCCATCTCAGTTTGGTTGTCTCTTTTTGATTCAGATGTGTTCTTGTGCCTAATCTATCATAGCTACCTTTCCTTAGAGTTTACCTGTTTCTCTGTCAGATCAGATCACCCTTGGTTAATATGTCAGTTGTTCATCCGAGTTTTCTTCGTAGACTAGTTTTCCTAAACCTAGCCTAAGCTTTCTTATGCGCTTGATAGTTCGTTGCTACTGTTCTCGTTCGTTTCACTTTAACTTGTACGTTAGCATGTGTATCACCTATTACTTGTTTCAACACTAAAACCGCATGTTAATCTTGACTAATTCTTATTCCAATGCTTTTACAAATAAAAAGTGATTAGGTTCTAATGCGGTTTTCTTTAATCATAATGTAATTGGTTAATCTCTATTCATAACTAGTTTTTCTAAATAAAATATGTTAGAGTTAAACATCGGTTTTTATAATAAAGTTAATATGCCTAATGACATCATAAATGCCTTTTCAATATTAAATATGCTTAGTGAACACGTGACATAAAGTTACTCGCCTAGATCTCTTATACTTGCTTTATCTTTTTAAAGTAATTGTTAATTTGACATAATTTCTACTCGAATGTTATAAATAAAATATGATTAGGTTTATCGTGATTTATTTAATTAAATATAACTTGTTTAATAGTAACATAGAGTATTTCTCTGAAATATTCTTTCACGTGATTTCTTAATTAAAATATGCCAAGAGTAGTATCTTGTGGTTTGATAATAATCTTTCGATAGATTTGAGCTTAGTTCCGTTCTCAGTGGTTCCCTCGTTTCTTGCGTAACCATTAGAATCGAGCTCTGTTTCAATGTGATCTTTCCGGTCCTTGCTCAATCTTCCGCAATCATCTCTTCAAAGTTAACCAAGCCTTTCCCTTCCAAGCACTTTGTGTTCTTTAGTGATCCATCTAATCAAGCCTGTCCTTCAGTGCGTTCTTTTAAAGCTTTTCTTTCGAGTGGTGTATTGTTCTTAGTTTGTTTGTTTGTCTGTCTGCTTTGTGTATGTTTCTGCCCGTTGATTGATGCGATTAGAGTGAACGTTGTTCGTGGTTCCAGAGCTTGGAAGAATGTGAAGGTGAAGATATTCTGAGCAACTACTCTTTGGTTAAAGGCAAGTGTGTCCTTGATCTTTTGTCCCAATAACTTTATTAATTACCTTGCATTACTTTGCATTAACTTTGATGGGTTCCTATTAAGGATGACTAGCCTCTTTTGACTGTTATCTTGAACCTGGTTCTTAATTAATATGGATGGTAGATATTGCTTAGCTTGCTCAACTAGGTTGGTAATAATCAACATGGTTATCATTTTATGCTCTATGTTCCTTTATGATAATTTTAATACAAGATCACTGTGCATTAATCGAAACATGGAGAACCACCCAGGAAAACAGTACAACCACAAGAACTAATGGGCAATGGTCTTGGCTGAATAATTAGGAACTTTAGCTTGGGGTGATCTTACCTGCTAAGGACAAGGGATCGGCGGTACTGCGGGGTATGGACTCGCTCTAGTAGGGAGTTGGGTGAGTTATTTTTTTATGGTGGGGTATCGACCTGCTAGGGGACTTAATACCTTGCTAACTGATTCGGACCTTGTGGGTCACTACTTGTTGGAGAACCTTTGTAAAGGCCATGTAGCGTCCCTATGCAACCACACCTCGGTAGTGTGGTATGGTGCTTGGCCGTCATCGCATGGTTGGGTTCAAAGTTCTTCGAAGCTTTTACGCTGCTTGTGGTGAAAGTGTACAACCTCTGCAGAGTGTAAAACTAATCGATTAGCCGTGCTCACGGTCAAGAGCGGCCTGGACCCTCACATGATTAATTAAACTTGAAGATGGACTTGAATTGTGGTTTTTGGTTATGCTTGCCATGTGCTCATGGTGTACCTCTATCTTATGCTTAATGTGGGTTGGTATAAACTTATACTTTTGTTAGTAAGCAGGTGCTAATAAAACTTGATCAACTAAAATGCTAAATGCTTATAGCCCAGTCCACTATAAAGCCTTTGCATTCATTCTTTCCCCACACTTGCTGAGTACGACAAGTGCTCACCCTTGCTATAAACAATGTTGCTCAGAAGGAGGAAGCTACTCTGAAGTCTTGTGAAGATGTTGCTGGTTCTAGGCGTACGAAACCCCCAGTCGACTGCTTGTGGAGTTTGGTGCCTTCGTTTCCAGGATTTAAGCGTAAATCTCTGATAATCTCCCTTTTTCTTTCGTGATATTGTTTCTGTTATTCACTTATGTCAGCTATATGCATGAAACTTGATCATGGCATGCATATAGGTTTGCACTTAGTTTTCTTTGGAAAAACAGGTGTGACAGGAAGTCAGGCATGAGGTAAGCACTTGGGATGTTTGATTTTCGGCAATAAATAAAGAACTTTCAATTCCCATGCTTGTATTGTGATGATTCCTCCGTGTTTGCAACTGCGAGCCTTATTTTCCTTAAACGCATTCGGGAACTTGCTTGAGCCGAACACGCGAAAACGGATGCCCCTTGGCGCAAAACCCGCAGAAAATCCTCAATTCGGTAATCCATAGGCACTGTTCAATGAAAACCCTTCGCATTCGGAAGAAAAAACCCTGCCGCTCGGTATTCCAATAACGTACGCCAACCAGTCATCACTCCCATTGCACTCTCTCAGTCAATAAAATAGCCTGCTGAGATGCCCTGCAAATCCACTCGCACACTCATCCATCACTTCTCATCTCCTCCCCTGCTCCAGAAGAGAAAACCCCAAGGCCATGGACAAAGGCAAGCAACCAAGGGAAGACAACACCCCAAAGAAACGCACCATTCGAGAGTGAGTTTTCCTTTAACTTGCTTCTTGCTTTCTTGTGTGATCTCGTGCTTTACCTCCTCTTTATTTTCTTTTAGCCTTGATCTGCTTCCTGAGGAAATGATTGGGACCGAAGAAACGCCTGAATACATCTCCTCTGACTCCTCCCTCGAAGCAGAGGACGCCACGCCAGAGCAGAAGATCAACCACCAGTTACGTCGCCGCGTCCGACATCTGGAGCATGACCTCCGGGACATCACCGCTCGCTGCCAAGCTGAACGCGAGCGCCGCATGACTTTGGAGGCGTTGGTAGGAGGTAAACATTTCCATCTTCACCTTGACTCCATGCTTGCGCCCGGATCCCTGTCTCTAACAACTGTTCCTCTGTCCCAGATGTTTCCGACAGGTACAGTAACCTGAAAAGCAGCTTGGGACACCTTGATGGAGGCAGCAAGCCACGGTCATCCCCGCAGCTTCCAAGTTGCCGTCACGGGGGTCCTGGAACAACTGAAGAGGGAGGAGCTGAAGAAGCAAAGAAAAAAGGATTGAAGCATACTTTCACTTCTTATACCAGGCCTTCTGCTTTCCACCCCTTCGTAGTCCTGAGCAACTGGGTTGTTAGATATAAACCTGCAAGAAGCATTTGCAATGTAGTTTCATGCTAAGGGCAATACATCTATGTATTGGCTATTCCCTCTATTTAGGAATTTCTGTTCTAAAGGCGGCTTCGTTTTCGAATGCCGGCTGTTTCCGTATCAAATGCATGTAACCCCAATGCTTGTGATCAACGATCGATTTCAATACTAGGATAATATTTCTTCAAATATCTTCCATTTATTGCAGCAGAAAATTCCTCTCCTAGTAAAGTTTTCAGCATGTAGGCATTGCTGGGCACGCATCTGACCACCCGAAAAGGTCCCTCCCAGTTTGGGGACCATTTGCCGAATTCACTGTATTTGGTTCCAATCGGCAGTAAAGCTTTCCAAATCAAATCCCCTTCTGCAAATTGCCTGACTTTTACTTTCTTGTTGTAATATTTGGCAACTCGCAGCTTGTTCTTTTCGATATTTTCCAGGGCTCTGAGACGGATCATGTGCAAGTCCTCTAATTCATCCATCATTAGGCCACTGTAATCTTTGGAGCTTAAGTCCTTTTGCAAAACCACTCTCCTAGAATCTGATTGTATTTCCCAAGGTAAAACTGCATGGTGCCCATAAACCAATTCATAAGTAGACGTTTTTGTAGCTCCATGAGGGGCCATTCGGTAAGCCCATGAAGCTTCATTGAGCACCGAATGCCACCTTCTTGGCTTCTGGTCGATCTTCTTTTGTATAAGCTTGATCATGATCGTATTAGAAGCCTCTGCCTAACCATTAGCTTGGGCATAATAGGGAAAAGAATTGAACAATTTGATCCCCATGCTTTCGGCAAACTCCCTGAACTCCAACGACACAAACTGAGCTCCTTGATCAGTTGTGATTGTTTGAGGAATTCCAAAAAGATAAATGATGTGTTCTTTGACAAACTCAACCATGTTCTCTGATGTTACCTTCTTTAGTGGAATTGCCTCAACCCATTTCGTAAAGTAATCTGTCGCTAAAAGCACAAACTTATGCCCCTTGCTAGATGGTGGGTTAATCTGGCCAATCAAGTCTATACCCCAGCCCCTGAATGGCCATGGCTTGATAATGGGATGTAGTGCTGATGCAGGAACCCTTTGAATATTTCCAAACTTTTGACAGTCTTGACATCCCTTGTAATACTCAAAGCAATCTTCCAACATCGTCGGCCAAAAGCACCCAGCTTGCCTGATGACCCATTTCATACGGTAGGCCGATTGATGTGCTCCACATATCCCATCATGCATCTCACTCATCATCTTTTTTGCTTCTTCTGGACCCAGGCATCGCAGCAATACCCCATCCAATGATTTGTAGAATAGACTTCCATCCAGAAGAACAAATTTTATGGCTTTGTACCTGAGTTTCCTAGAGACCTTTCGGGATGGATCCTCCAAATAATCAACGATCTCTTTTCTCCAATCATCATCTACAAGATCCATTCCCAACACACACACCTCCATGGCAAACGCTTCTTGATTTTCTCTATAGCCTGAAGCGCTTTGAGCCAACCTGTTTGCCTCTTCATTGTGTTCTCTAGGAATATGCTGTAGAATTACTAACTGAAAGCTCTTTAAAATCTCTCTGCATTCCTCGTAGTAATTCCTCAGGGCCTCACTTTTACACTCGTATTGGTTGTTCAATTGCTTTATAACCAACTCTGAATCACCATAAACCTCAACTGAAATAGCCCCGGCTTCTCTTAAATATTGAAGCCCCCGAAGCAATGCCTCGTACTCAGCTTGATTGTTAGTAACAGTGGGCTGGATAGGGATAGCAAACTCAAATATCTCACCCCTGGGTGAAATTAATAGAATCCCTACTCTCCCACCTTTACCACATGATGATCCATCAAAGAAGAAAGCCCAAGGAGTAATTTCAAGCAAATCAATCGATGGATCACAATGTTCAGTTATAAAATCGGCAATGATCTGACCTTTTATAGCTTTTGCCGATTCGAACTTCAACTCAAACTCAGATAAGGTAAGATCCACTTGCCAATCCTGCCATTCAAAGTTGGCATAGATAACATATGTTTTATTACATCAAACTTGGAGTATACAACGCATTCGTCATTCAACAAGTAGTGCCAAAATTTTGTACACGAGTAGTACACACATAGGCACAACTTCTCTGCAGCTGAATACCCGGTCTCAGGATCAAGTAATTTTCGGCTAAGGTACGCTACTACCCATTCCTTTCCTTCAAATTCTTGAATAAGGGCCGATCCAATGGTTTGGGTATCGGCCGCCACGTACAACTTGAAAGGCTTATTCAACTGTGGAGGGACCAGTACTGGTGGTTCCTTCATATATTACTTGACCTCATCAAAAGCCTTTTGTTGTTCGTCACCCCATATGAATCTCTGATCCTTCTTAAGCTTCAACAATTGAGAAAAGGGCAAAACCTTTTGCGACAGATTTGAAATGAACCTTCTCACAAAATTGATCTTGCCAAGCAATGATTGCAACTCCTTGAGATTGGTTGGAGGGACAACTTCATCAATAGCTTTCATGCTTTTCTTGCCAACTTCAATCCCCCCTTAGTGTACCAAGAATCCCTAGAATTCTCCAGCTGATACCCCAAAAGCGCATTTGTTTGGATTCATCTTCAAACCATGCTTTCGGGTGCATTCCAAAGTTCTCTTCACATCCTCCAAGTGTGTGTCATGATTCAAAGACTTGATCACGACATCATCAATGTAAATTTCGACAATTTTGCCAATCAACTCGTGAAAGATGTAATTCATGGCTCGCTAATAAGTTGCACCAGCATTTTGCAACCCAAATGTCATGACTATCCATTCAAACAGGCCTATGTGGCCAGGACATCTGAAGGCTGTCTTTGATATATCCTCTATTGCCATGAAAATCTAGTTGTATCCTGCATTACCATCCATGAAACTGATAACTTTATGCCCAGCAGCAGCATCAACCAATAAATCGGCAACAGGCATTGGGTACCCATCCATAGGAGTAGCTCTGTTCAAGTCCCTGAAATCTATGCAAACCCCCATCTTTCCATTCTTCTTGTAGACAGGGACGATATTAGAGATCCACTCCGCATATCTGCATGGCCGAATGAAGTTCGCATCAAGTAGTCTTTCAACTTCTTTCTTCACATCGGCCAATACTTCGTCTTTGTAGATTTTCCGGGGAGGTTGCTTGTATTGTTTAAAACCAGATTTGATTGGCAACCGATGCTCGACGATGGAACGATCCAAACCAGGCATCTCAGAATAATCCCAAGCGAAGCAATCCTTATATTCCTTTAGCAGCTCAACCAATTTCTCTCTGAAATCTGATTCCAAGTTTGCACTGATAAATGTCGGCCTCGGCTTGTCACCGTTTCCAATATCAACTTCCTCCAATTTGTCAGCCGACATGAATCCTCGCCTCAACTTGCCATCAGTTCCATCAATGGGATTGTCCATTAAAAATTACTATAAGAGCCGACTGCTTGAATCGGCTGTTGATCACTGCTGACAGGCTCAACAGGACCTTCTCCCCAGTCTTTCCCTGAGAAACAATCGATGCCTTGATATTCCCAGAAAGCTAGTTCCACATTCGCGACGCTCACTGAGTCATCTGCTTGGACCACCTCAATATCGACATCTACCCATTGAATGAGCTGCTGATGCATGGTAGATGGGATGCAGCAATTGGCGTGAATCTAGTCCCGCCCAAGCAGTAGGCTATAGGCTCCTTTGCCTTCGATGACAAAGAAGGTCGTGAGCAATGTCTTGGACCCAATCATCAAGTCCACGTGGACGCACCCCTTGCTATCTGAAGGATTCCCAGCGAAATCGTTCAGAATTATGCTCGTGGGCGTTAAGTCTCCAGGACCCATGCCAAGCTTCCTGAAGGTAGTGTATGGCATCATGTTGACCGCAGCCCCACCATCGACAAACATCTTAGTCAATGGCTTGCCATTGACGTATCCCTTCAAGTACAATGGCCTCATGTGTCGATTCTTGGCCAGTTTGTTAAAGGTGGCTTGCTTGGCTAATACCAGTTGCGCCATCAGTCCTCCAAGTTGTTCATCATCATTGACGTCCAGGGACGTCTCTTCCCGCACAACTTGATTAGGCGGAGCCGTAAACTCATTCGGCAGAAAGTATACCATACATGCCGGAGCCGAACGACCTGATCCCTCAGGTTTGTCCTTTGGACACCACACCTGTTTCTTCCGGATCCCCGCCTGCCTCAATTCACGATTCCTCAAGCGCTGAACCCTTATTTTTTGGATTTTTCTGAAGCCAGGCGGGCACCAATGTCCTTCTTGCCAGATGTATTCGTGTTCATCTTCTTCTTGATCAGCCCATCTCTGATCAGCTTGCCTCTTTCTGGGGTGATCAATGACCTCAATTATTTTTTGACGCCGATCGTCACTAGGATGTATCCTTCCAATTCTCTCATGAACGAATCAGCGATTGGTAGTTTCCTACATATACTCAAAGTATCTGTCACTGCACTCAGGGCAGTTTCTCAATGTAGGAAGTTTCAAGCCTTCATTCCAGCAGTGCCTGAAGAATGCGCACCCCCAATGTGCACGCTCTTGTTCGCGCGTGTATTGCTCCAGATCTCTCCTGTGCGCTTCTTCCTCGGACCTGTGTCTCTCCTCCTCGTGTCTCCGCTTCTGGTAGCGTTATTTCTCTAGCTGACGCTGCCACTTGTTGAGGAGGATGCGCGTAGTGACCCTGGGTTTGGCCCTGGATGACTCCCCAATTTCAATGTGGCTTTTGAGAACACTAGGGGCTTCTCCATGAACCTGCTCCAACATCACTTGCCGTGCTGGATCCACTGCTCCATCTTGTCTTGCTCTAGCTGACGTCAAGACCTTGACCTTCCCTTTCTCCTTAGCAGTTACCATGTTAACAAAAAAGCCAATCATATTCTGAGGAAAAGGGTGACCATCCAGTTTCATCTTGTTGTCAAACTTGAGATGTCCCTCCTGGATAGCTTTCTGGATCCTCATCCTGAAGACCCTGCAGTCGTTGATGGAGTGAGAATTCCTATCATGGAAGCCACACTAACGTTTCTCTTTTACTCAATCGGGCCGAAGCATAGAATGCCCTTCAGACAACTTGATTCGGCCTTCCTTTACCAGGAAGTCGAAAAGCTTATCGGCTTTGGTGACATCGAAGTCGTATGTGCCCTTGGTCTGCTTGATCCAACACTGGTTCATGGTCAACGGCTCCTTGCCCCACATGATCTCAGCAGTAGCCACTTCCTGGTCATCGTCAGAATATTCCATTTGGTCGGCCCTTTCAAGGAACTAATTGTAGATATCAGCTATGTCGTGTTGCTTGTTGAACCTGGTGTCCTTCTTAAACCCATAGGCCTGGTTGCTCATCAATGAAAGCTTTTGAGACAATTGGCCCAGATTATCAAACTCCATACCAAACAACTTTTCTCGTACGGCCGGCACCATTCCTGCGATGGCCATATCGGCCAACTGATCATCTGGCAGATTTAACGAGAAACACATGGCTTTGACCTCCCTGAATCTCCCTAGGAATTCCAAAGGCGTCTCATTGTGCCTCTTCGTCAAAGTGGTTAGATCAATGAGCTTCTTTTCTGTGCTACCACTGAAGTAATGGGCGTGGAACTTCCGCTCCAGCTCCCTCCACGTGCCAACTGATTGGGGAGGCAAAGAAGTGAACCACTGGAACGCTGGGCCCGTCAGTGACATGGGAAAATACCTGACCCTGAATGCCTCCTCAGCTGAGGCCTCTCCAAGCTGCATCAGATAACGAGCAATATGCTCAACCGTGCTCGTATCATCCTGCCCAGAAAACTTTGTAAATTCCGTTGGAGGTTTCACCCTTGGCGGTAGGATCACTTTGTAGTACCATTCTGGGAAAGGGGGCATGTAGGCTGGTCCTTGCATTTTAGGCTTGAGGCCGAATTGATTTTGCATCATATCGGCCATCTTCTGAACCAGGATATCGCCCTCTTGCACTCCTGCAGCTGGACCATACCCCGGATTCGGGAGAGCATCACTAGCACCATAGTCCATAACTTTGTGGTAGCCTCCACCGTACAAGTTCTTCTGCAACCTATTGCTAGCCGGGGCAATCTTGTAGGTGGAAGTGAGCAGAACTCCAGACGAACCGAACACCATCTCCCCATACGTAGGCTGATATGGGTTCGGCTGCTGTATCGGTTGACCTGTACTGCCTTGTGGAGGTGGCTGGACTCGCTGTCCCCCTGCAGCCCGCAGAGGAGGTTGAATTGGCTGACCTCCAGCGCTTTGCAAAGGGGGATGGATGGGCTGGCTCCCGACGCTCTGCGGAGGAGGCTGGACTGGCTAGCTTCGCAATGGTGGCTGAGTTCCTGGTTGGGCAGAGCTGGACTCTCCAACCTCCATACAGTATCCCTGAGGGGATACTCGACTGAATACTTGCTCCATGCCCGGGCCAAACACACCCACCATCATTTTCTTGAACACGCCCAAGAAAGCCCTGTGATGCTTACCCAACACGTCTTCCGCAGCATCCCGAAATGCTTGCATGCACTCTTCTTTCTCCTGCAGAGTTGTGGCGTCAGTCTCTCCTGACAATAGAACCCTGGGCATTTCGTTTTTGAGATACGGAACGCCACTTCTGTTCTTTTTGAATGACATCAACATTTTTTCTGAAACTGATCTGTAGCATCTTTCAGCTGTTGTAGCTGCTCTGGAGAGAGATCCTCAATGGCGACGTCCAGAATGTCACCGATTTCAGGCATCTTGATTTCGGCTGTTGGTCCCACCAGGCATGCCAAAAAGTGTGTTGACGCAAAATCTGCACCCTACGTCAAGCACACAGCAAGCCGAACAAGCTAGCTTCACACGCGAAAAGATTCCAAGACGTGCTAGTCAATTTTTCCTGAAAAATAACAAAAGGCAAAGTATTTAAATTCCAAAGCTTGGAACTTGCCGGGTGGTACCAGACAGTTCCATATTTACGGCTAGAAAAGCCATGTGAGATGACATATAGCTATAAGAAGCTATCTGCCAGTAAACTAGAAACCATTCGGGAGCTTCAAAGTGTAAGACAGAACATAGCCGGACGGATGACGTAAGCGTGACGAAAGATCGATCTTTATTTAGATAAAATTGCGTGTGCACAAGGCCATGACCGATCCTCGAGGATAAATAACAATAAACAATAAATGAAGTAAAACACGTTCATAAATATGTAATGAACAAGCATGCATAGGCCCAGAGCACTAGTCTACCGCATGTCTAGGTACTTTAAAACCCGTCAAGCATGATGCCAAACAAATCTATCCACCGCATGATACAACTTGTTTGAAAATCACACCACTAACCACAAATAGATCTATCCACCGCATGATACAATCTCAATATGGAAAGCTAAAAGCATACAATGTTTAAAACGTAACTTATAAACACATTTCACTTGTGAAAGCATAACCGATTACGGCTGAATAGCCGAATCGGGGTCCATGAAGAAGGAACAAACATTGCCAAGGATGGCAAACCTATCAGATTGAATTAAAGATCTAATCCACCGGATGATTAGCTTCAAGACAACCCAAAAAACCTGCATCTACCGCATGACACCCGGTTCCGTCAAGATTCACACAAAATTAGCAAGCTTGAACTCGCGACATGTAACAACCTAGATCGGATCGGTTTCGGCTATTTGACAAACACGTGATCCACGTGCCTTTCGGAGCAAGATATAAGCGTACGATGTGAAATCACGAAACAAGATGAAGTCGATCCAAACCAATCTAAATTTGGCAAAGAGTGTTACATGAATTTAAACATAAAGTAAAAACTCAAAACAACACGTGGTAACTTAATGAATCTATCAGATCTTGACAAAAATCTAATAGAGCTGATAACTAGCTCCAAGCTAGATCTTAGCCTATTGCATGGCTCATGACCTAACAAGAAACCTTCTTGAACCAAGCTTAAATCTACCGCATGATACTAAGCATGGTAACAAGACTACTTGCATCACAATCTAAATCCACCGCATGATACTAGACATGATACAAGGTTGCCGGTACTTACGGAGGTCGACGGATCGATGAACCCTCTCGAAGAACTCGACGACACGACAAAGGACTCAAGGGTTTGGCGTAAAGCTGGTTTGTTATGAGAATGTTTCGAATACAATTACATACATCCAGGGTCTATATTTATACCCTGTCATGGCACGACTTCGAATGGACTACGACCACAATATTTGATACCTAATTTATCTCTAAGTGTGATTGCTTATCCATCCATTCGTCCCTTCCGCTCAGGCCACGTCATCACGCAATCCCGCAAAACTAGCGCAAACAGTTTCCTTGCCGATTGGAAGCAAACTGCCGAAAGTGAGCCCCTTTGCCGAATATTTTTGGAGAAACCTTCCTTCTTCCGGACGGATTTTTTCACCAAGCTAGGCCCACAAATCAGACTCCTTCCTGTGCCAAATTTTGGTGTTAACAGCTGGTCCAACCCGATCCCCAGCAGGCATAGAGTGTGCGTGTAGAGGATGTTGAGGCTGCTACCTCCGTCCATCAGCACCTTGGAGAAGTGCGCATTGCCGATGACCGGGTCGACGACAAGTGGGTACTGGCCCGGGTTGGGGATGCGGTTCGGGTGATCCTCGCGGCTGAAGGTAATGGCGTCCTCCAACCAGTCGAGGAAGGAAGGAGGGGCCTTTCCCGCGGTGAGGACCTCGTGCCGCTCCCGCTTGCGCGGGCTATTGGACATGTCCACAGTCGGCCCCCCAAAGATGAGGATGACGTTCTCCACCGCGGGGAAGCCACCGACATCGCCGTGACTCCTATCCTTCTTGGCCTCACCATCCTTCGCGGCGGCGCGGCTGTAGTATCTTTTGAGCAGGTCGTACTGCTCGAGGGTGTGGTTGACCGGCGTCTTGTGGTACGGGTAGGGCTTCTTGAGCATGTCGTCGAATACGTCGGGGCCTCGAGGGGCCGCTCGAGGACCCCTTCGAGCTGGGCCAACAGCGAGGGCCTCGTCCCTGTCATCGTCGCGTTCCTGCGCGCGCGCCTCGCGGCGCGGCTTCTTGCCCGCTTGTGCTTCTGTTAGGGCTCCTTGGACTTGCTGCCCTCCACGGGCGCGTCGTCCACGCGCTAGCCCTTCTGTCCGTCGAAGATGGCCCCCACCGCTTCCTCGCCAGAGGCAAAGCTGGTGGCGATGTCGAACAGCTTGTTGGAGTCGACCGGTGGGCTGCGCCCGAGCTCGCGCATGAGGTCCCAACAGGTCGTACCCTCAAGGAAGGCATGCACAATCTCTGACTGGGAGACGCTCGAGACTCTGTACAGCGCTTGGAGAAGCGTCGTATGAAGTCCCGGAGCGAGTCACCGGGCTTCTGGGTGCATGTGCGCAGGTCCCAGGAGTTCCCAGGGCGTACGTACGTGCCCTGGAAGTTCCCCACGAAGGTGCGGACCAGGTCATCCCAGTTCTGGATCTGGCTAGGCGGCAGGTGCTCGAGCCACGTCCGCGCCGAATCGGCAAGGTGCAGCGGTAGGTTGCGGATGATGACCTCAACAGTGGTGGCTCCACCCAGCTGGCATGCCAGGCGATAGTCGTTGAGCAATACACGGGGGTCCGTCTCCCTTATGTACTTGTCGATCGACGTGGGCTGGCGGAAGTGCTGCGGGAAGCTCGCGGTGCAGATCTGCCGGCTGAACACGCGGGTCCCCAGGGGCTCCGGTGTCGGTGAGCGGTCCTCACGGCTGTCGTAACGCCCACCCCGCCGCGGTTGGTAGCCCACCGTCGCCCGCGTTTCCGTGTTGCCCGTCCTCCGGGCGTTGATGACGTTGCGGGCATCGTTGTCTTGAGCATGTCCGCGTGTCGAGGATTCACTCCCTAATTGGCATTCGACCTTGGTTGGCGGGTTGCCTCGTTGCGCCACCCGTGTGAACCGACGCCTCGGGGCCCTACGCGCCCCCGTCGTCCCGCGCGCTTACCTATTGCACGGACGCTTGCTCAATGAGCGCTTGCGCCTCGCGATGCAGGTTCTGCGCCTCGAGCGTCGAGGGAGCAGGCATGGCTCACAGCAGTGTCGCAGCTATGATGAGCTTTTGGCTCGCTCGCGGGGGCGTGTTCGGGTTGTTGATGTCGAAGTCGGCGTTGATGCGATTGCGCGCCTGCCTGCCCAGCTCGCGCGCGAGTTCACCGCACGCGGAAGCTTCTCCAGCGATGGAGGCGTGAAGCAGTCGCACCACACGGTATTCCTCCGCGAGCTTGGCCTCGAGTTCGCGTGCTTGGGCTAGCCGCGCATTGATGTCGGCGCCTCTCGCCGGTGAGGTGGGGGCGCACTTGGCCCTGAGCCCTAGAGTGGTCCAGTTCGTGGGTTGAGGGGGGCTTCTCCGTCGCCAGCTCCTGCCGTGTTCGCGCCGTTCGCCTGGTCGTTGACGACCACAACGAAGCACTCACGCGCGGGGTGGTAGCTCCCGGTGCTGGAGTCGTCGGAGTAGCCGAACCAGTAGTCCGCGGCGTCAAGGAACCGCTGGAACGTCACAGGGTCCAGCACACCGGAGAAGTCCCATTCCGCGTACCCAGGCGAAGTGGCGGGTGGTAGCTCTCTGGCGGAGCCGTGGTAGGACTCGTCGTTGGTGGTGGCGATGAGGTTCCTAGCCGCTAGGAGGTGACGGCCGGGATGGCCCTCGCATGCCGCCACATCGGTGTTGGCAGATGAGGCGTACGCCATCGTGGCATTGAGCATGCCGTGGGGGAATTGCGACTCGGGAACCGCGCACTCCCCCGCGGGTGCGGTCGCCACCTTGCCAGTGGGCGCGTCGCATTGGGAGGCGACGCGCGCAACCCGATGTCGTTCCATCTGCGCCTGTCGAGAGCGCTGGCCGGAGCGTCGTCGGTGTTGTGGCGCTGAGGGGACTGCGGTGTCCGCCTGGGCGGGCGCCAGGGCTTCAGCACCGGGCATGGCGGGGACCAGACCTGGTCCGGTCGACCGCCACGGGTGAAGCTCGTCGCGGTTGGTGATGCGCATGAGGTAGCCGTCCCCTGTGGCCTGAAAGTTCATGCTCCCGAACTGAATTTTGAATTCGGCTGGGAGGGGTCCGAACTGCCCATGGAGTACCTCTGAACCCGGTACTCGAGATGGCTGGTAGAAGCTGATCTTCAGCGCGCGATCCCCCTACCTGGTGCGCCAACTGTCGGTGCGGAAAGTAGTCCCGACACTAACTAGTAAGAAGCGCTTAGATCTATCTCTCGATGGCCGGTGCTAAGCAACTAGTGACACTGTATTTTATCCTGGTTCCGGCCGGGGGCCGTACATCTAGCAGTGGTGTGCTCGAGGCACTATATTGCATTGCACCGTGGTGCTTGCGGAGGGGGGATACCAGCGAGGCGGGAGAGGAGGCCTGGCCTCTAGGTCCCCGAGGTACTGATTGAGGCAAGTGCCAATATCGCGGCGAAGGCAGGAAGTGTGCGAGTGCATGCTCCCTGTCGTCCCCCCTGCGGCTGGGGGACTGCCACTCCTTTTATAGGCCAAGGAGGAAGCAGCTGACAATCGTGCCTCACTGTTTTAGCTACGTGTGGCGGTATGCCGTACAATGCCGTGGAGTAGAAGGCCGTCCTGGCGAATCTTGCTTCTGGCGGGACGTCATGGAGCGCACTGTAACTATCCAGGAACGGCTTAGAGTGTGGTGGCATAGAGGCTTCTCGTTTGGTTGTCGTCCGTACGTTGGCTTCGAGGGTGCGGCTGATGAGAGGCCGCTGGGCGCACAACAGCTGGCGTGGCGGCGTCTTGTTGCCCCGTCCCCCCACAGTGTTGGAGATGGTGATGCAGTGCCCGGGATGGTGTTGGGACGGCGGGGATGGCCGCACAGGGCCGATGGCGATGGAGGTGTCTGGTCTCGCTAGCCTGATGTCACGGCGTAGTCTTGTGCGGGCGTGGAGTAGTCGTCTGTCTCACCTTCTAGGGCTCCGTCGTCCTCTTTTGAGGGCGCGGCGCATCAGCCGTACGGGAGTGGGCGGCACAGTGTCATGGGAGTGTCGCCTGCCATGCCGCACAGCGTCACACCGTGGCGGGGATGGCCTCACCGGGGGAGTTCGCAGAACAGTGCCGGGCGCGATTCCCAGGCGCTTCGTGGCGTGGATTCGTCTTTGACTCGAGCACCTGCGAATGTCAGTGCATTAAATGCCCCTGTCCGGGCAGTAGGTATGGGGGCAGCGGGCCCATTGTCACACCCGGTTTTAAAGGCAAAACCGAATGCATTGATCACGTGTGCGCCAGGATCAAGTTACACACACGCTTAGACATTATGAATACCAAAATCAGTGCCACACGAATAAAGAGTTATTACAAACCATAGTCTTAATCGAAACTTAAACAAACGAGTTCTCGCAGCGGACAAAATGCCTCCACAGGCAGCTGACTGAAGACTACGCACACCTAGAACTCCTGGAAATCTTCTGGATTATCTTCAAAGTTCTCCTAGTCTGAGCAGCAATTCCGGGTATTGTAGATGCAAGAGAATAAACAAGCGTGAGCACATATCGTACTCAGCAAGGGGAAAACAACATAACATGCGAGGCCATATAGTGGATGGCTAAGGTTCAAGCACTTTAGCATTTTAGTTGGTCAAATTTTATTAGCAACCTGATTACTAGTGGTGTAAGTTCATACCAACCCAATTAATAAGATATAAGCATCATAAGTAAAGAATAAAACAGCAATTAAACATTAGAGTTCCATAATTTAATCATGTGAGTGTCCAGGCCGCTCTTGACCGTGAGCACGGCTAATCGATTAGTTTAACACTCTGCAGAGGTTGTACATCTTTACCCACAAGTAGCGTAAAAAGCTCCGAAGAACTTTGGACCCAACCATGCGGTGTTTGCAAGACACCATACCACACTTCCGAGGTGTGATTGCATAGGGACGCTACATGGCCTTTACAAAGGTTCCCTAGCAAGTTATGACCCACAAGGTCCGGATCAGTTAGCAAGGTATAAAGTCCCCTAGCAGGTCAATACCCCACCATAAAAGAATAACTCACCCAACCCCCTGCTAGAGCGAGTCCATACCCCACGGTACCGCCGATCCCTTGTCCTTATCGGGTAAGACCATCCCGGGCTAAAGTTCCTAATTAATCGGCCAAGACCATTGCCCATTAGTTCTTGTGGTTGTACTTGTTTTCTGGGTGGTTCTCCATGTTCCGATTATCAAATTAAAGTGGTCTTGCAAAGTAAAAGATCATAAACGGAACATGAAATAACAAAAAGGTAACCAAGTAGATTAATACCAATACCCGATTGAGCATGCTAAGCAATAACTACCACAAGATTAATTTAATTCCCGGCATCAAGGTAAAGGTAGACAAAAGCTAGGCATGATCCTTAATAGGTTCCCATCCAATTAATGCAAGCGAAAAAGTAAAAACAGTGAATTTAAATGCATGTTATGTAGGACAAGCGGGCATGCATCAAGGAATACTTGCCTTCAACAAAGCCTTGCTGCTCAAACTCTTGCACGACCGGATCTTCAAATCCCTCGAACGAATCGCTCTCTACGGACCACAATCATCACATACAAGCATACAATAGAAATAAATAAGAAACAGTCACCAAACAGATCAAACAGATCTAAACAGTAGCATCAAACTAATCTACGCTTCGAGACGAACGCGTGGACATAAAGAACACTAAAATCGGAGCTAAAACGACCAAGATATGGGCTCGGGAAGTTCCAGGGACTAATCTGCGAAGATTTGAAAAGGTTTCGGGCTAAAATAAAGAAAAAGGACTAAACTGTAAGAAATCTTATACGGTGGAAGGATATTTTTGTAAATAAAGAAAATCCAGGGGCTTTTCTGCAAAAACGCCAGGGCTGGCGGCGGGTTTGACCTGGGTCGACCGGGTTGACCCGATCTAGATCCGTTGGATCTAGATCCGATGGCTGTGGCGGGTTGCGGCGGCGCGGCTCAGATCTGGCCGTCGGGTTTCAATCCGGCGGGCGAGGTCTTGCGCATGCGGCGGGGGTGGCGGCCGCCGGCGGGTCGAGGCCGGCGGCGAGCGGTTGCGGCGGCGCGAGGGCGGCGAGGCTCGCCGGCGGGACCCGATCTAGGGTTTCCGGCCACGGATGGGGACGCGAAGAGCACCTACACAACGCGCGCGCGCACGGGCGAAACGATCTAGGGCGGCGGCTCGGGCGGAGACGCGGCGGTGCGGGCGGTCCACGCGGCGGCCGGCGCGCGCGGCGCGGGCGCGAACTCCGGCGACGGGCCTAGGGCGGCGGAGTGCTCGGGAACGTAAACAAGCGGCGCCGGCGGGTGGCTCACCTCCTTGCGCGGCCTCCGGATGCGTTCCACGGCGGCGAGCGGGCGACGGGCGGCGGACACGAAGCGGCGGCGGGCTAGGGTTTTGGCGGCGGCGGCGCACGGGCTCGAGCGGCTAGGGCACGGCGGCTCGGGTTGGGGGTCCAAGGGGGGGCGGCGGCGCGCTATAAATAGCCCGGCGGGGGCGTCCTTGGCGTGCGGGCCACTCACGGGGAGTCGTGCCCCCGTCGGACTCGGGTGGCGGCGCGGCCGTGGCCGAGGCCGGGTCGGGCACGGCGCGGCGGCGGGGATGACGGTGGGGCCCCCGTCGGCGGCGGGGCGCGGCGGAGGCGCGGGTGGCGGGCTGGCGCGGCAAGCTGGGCCGGTTTGGCTTGCTGGGCCGGAAGGCTTGCTGGGCCGGACAGCTGCGGCCTTGCGGGCTGGCTAAAAAAAGAAAGGACTGGTGCTGTAGCTGCTGGGCTGGGCTAGATGGAGAAGGGAAAAAGGAGAAAAGATTTTGGGGTTTTTGGGATTTAGGAAGGGCACCAAACAAAATGGAAATTCAAATTTGAATTTGAATTCCAACAACCAAAACAATGCTCCAGCATGTATGCAACACTTAAATCCTATATTTCATTGAAGCTATTTTAGAAAAGTGTTAAATGCCTAAAATTAAATAAAACAACCTTATACTCCTTAAGCAATTAAATGGTTGCTATCAAATTTTATTAAAGCCAAGTTTTTAGTAGAATTAGGGTGTTACAAATCCTACCCCCCTTAAGAGGAATCTCGTCCTCGAGATTCGGACAGATTGGGAAAAAGATCTGGAAACTCTGCTTTCAGCTCATCCTCTCTCTCCCATGTTGCCTCATCCTCTGCATGATTACTCCACTGTACTTTGCACATCTTAATCACACTATTCCTGGTGATCCTTGTCATTGTTTCCAATATTCGAATGGGGTGTTCAACTATGGTGAGATCTTCTCCAACGTTTAGATCATCCAAGGGTAACGGCTCTTTGTCATGAGGGCCAAAACCCTTCTTCAACCGAGAGATATGGAACACATCATGCACATCAGCTAGCTGGACTGGCAACTCTAATCTGTAAGCCACTTCCCCCACTCTCTCAATGATCTTGAAAGGTCCAATAAAGCGAGGTGACAACTTTCCTTTAACTCTGAATCGACGCAAACCTCTGATAGGTGATACCTTTAGATACACGTAATCACCTTCCTGAAAGACCACATCTCTTCGTTTACCATCTGCATAACTTTTCTGTCTAGACTGAGCAATCCTCAAATTTTCTCTGATAATCTGAACTTGTTTCTCCGCTTCTCTGATGATATCTCGCCCCAAATAACGCCTTTCGCCTGTCTCACTCCAAAATAACGGAGTCCTACACTTCCTTCCATATAGAGCCTCAAAGGGTGACATTTTGAGACTAGCTTGGTAGCTGTTGTTATAAGAGAACTCAGCATACGGCAAGCTCTTATCCCAACTACAACCATGCTTAAGCGCACATGCTCTCAGCATGTCCTCTAGGATCTGATTGGTTCTCTCTGTCTGTCCATCCGTCTGTGGATGATAAGCTGAGCTGAAATTTAGCTTAGTATCCAGAGATTCATGCAACTTCCCCCAGAAACGAGAAGTAAACTGAGTACCTCTGTCTGACACGATCTTCTTTGGTACACCATGCAAACACACGATCCTGGACATCTATAGCTCTGCCAACTTAGCTCCTGTATAGGTAGTCTTTACCGGAATGAAGTGAGCTACCTTAGTCAAACGATCCACGATAACCCAAATCGAATCATAACCATCTCGGGTCCGGGGTAAACCCACTATGAAATCCATTCCGATCTCTTCCCACTTCCACTCAGGCACCTTCAAAGGTTGAAGCAAACCAGCGGGTCTCCCGATGTTCGGCCTTAACCCGGTGACAAGTGTCGCACAAAGCCACATGGGCGGCCACGTCTCTCTTCATACCGTACCACCAATACCTCTGCTTGAGATCCTGGTACATCTTGGTACTGCCTGGATGGATAGAGTAAGCTGAGTCGTGAGCTTCTCTCAAGATCTTCTCTCTAAGATCTCCTGTCTCTGGGACACACAACCGGTTCTTAAACCACACGGTTCCTTGCTCATCTTCTGTGAAATCTGGGGCTTCTCCTTGCTGCATGCTCTCTTTAATCTTTTGTATTCCAGCATCCTCTAGCTGCCACTTGCGTATCTCTTGCTCCAGAGTAGACTGTACTTCCAAGGTTACTCCTTCCGCATGTGCAACCACTTTCAAGCTGAGCCTTTCAAACTCTTTTACCAACTCATCGGGAAACTGAATGGTCATTGCCATGTTAGTGTGGCCCTTCCGACTCAAAGCATCAGCAACCAGATTCGCTTTACCCGGATGGTAATGAATCTCTAGATCATAGTCCTTGATCAACTCTAACCAACGACGCTGTCTTAGATTAAGATCCTTCTGAGTAAAGATGTACTTCAAACTCTTGTGATCAGTATAGATCTGGCACTTAGTTCCCATAATGTAGTGTCTCCAAATCTTCAATGCATGAACCACTGCTGCTAACTCAAGATCATGCGTAGGATAGTTCAACTCATGCTTCCTTAACTGACGAGATGCATAGGCTATAACATGACCTTCTTGCATCAACACACATCCTAGACCTTGTCGAGATGCATCACAATATATGTCAAAACTCTTTCGTAGATCGGGCATTACTAGAACAGGTGCTGTGGTTAACCGCTTCTTTAACTCTTCAAAACTGGACTGACATGCACTGGTCCATTTGAATTCCCTGTCCTTCTCTAGCAATGTAGTGAGGGGCTTCACAATCTTAGAGAATCCTTCAATAAACCGACGATAGTAACCAGCAAGTCCAAGGAAACTCCGAATCTCAGAAACTGTACGAGGGGCTTCCCACTTCAATACATCGCTAACCTTGCTAGGATCCACAGCAATACCTCCGTTGGTGATGATATGACCTAGGAAAGATACTTCCTTGAGCCAGAACTCACACTTGCTGAACTTCGCATATAACTCATGATCTCTTAGCTTCTGCAACACAAGTCTCAAATGCTCCTCATGGTCCTCCTCATTCTTGGAGTAGATCAGAATGTCATCAATGAATACCACAACGAACTTGTCCAGATACTCCATAAAGATCTTGTTCATCAAGTACATAAAGTACGCGGGTGCATTGGTTAACCCAAAAGACATAACTGTGTACTCATAAAGTCCGTACCTGGTAGTAAAAGCTGTCTTAGGAATATCTGAAGGCCTAATCTTCAACTGATGATAACCTGATCGCAGATCGATCTTAGAAAACACTGTTGCTCCTCTCATCTGATCAAACAAATCTTCAATACGTGGCAGAGGATACTTGTTCTTGATAGTAACATCATTAAGAGACCTGTAATCAACACACATTCTCTGTGTGCCATCTTTCTTACCAACAAAGATAACGGGTGCTCCCCAAGGTGATGAACTAGCACGAATGAACCCTTTACCCAATAATTCTTTAATCTGAGCTTTAAGTTCTTGTAACTGATCACTAGACATTCTATATGGTCGCTTAGAGATAGGAGCAGTACCAGGTAAAAGATCAATAACGAACTCAACATCTCGGTCAGGGGGCATACCTGGCAACTCCTCGGGAAACACATCAGGATAATCGCACACTACTCGTATGTCTTCCAAGGCTGCTCTGTCAAGCTTATTCACGGCACGGCATTTGATGGTGCGGGATCTGCAGCAAACTCAAACCTTTCACCGAGTTTGGACTTGTAAGAAGGATTGACCTCTTAGCACACCTGAATCACCGCATCACACGCGGTCAACCATCCCATTCCCAATATCACATCGATCCCCTTTGAATCCAAGATTATAAGATTGGCACGGAAATCTCTGCCCACGATCTTGAGATGGACGTTATCACATTTATAGATAGCTTTCAATTCCCCCCCAGGTGAGGTAACTAACATATGGCGAGACATGGGACTGATAGGTAGATTATGTTGAGCTACGAACTGGGATGTAATGAAAGAATGGGATGCTCCAGAATCAAACAAAGGCGAGGCGGGAGTAGAGTTAACTAGAAACATACCGAGCACTACTCTGGGGTTCTCCTGGGCGACTTCAGCATCAACGTGCATCGCCTTGCCTCGTGCATAGCTCTGTTGTCCCTTGTTAGACTGCGGGGTTTGGCTTCCGCTCCTTGTCTGCTGCTGGTTCTGTGTGGGGGTGTGTGGAGGGTTCCTCTTTGGGCAAGCATTGGCATAGTGACCAAGTTCTCCGCACTTGAAGCAAGTAGTGGTGGCAGGATTGGGCGGTGCCACGGTCCTTACAGGTGTGCCAACTGGGGCTCTCTGCTGACTCGCCGGGAAGGCCGGGCGGGGAGTCCGAGGAACGGGACGGCGAAACTGCCGAGCGGCTGGCCGGAACTGCCGAACGGGACGCCGGGACTGCTGCCGCCCAAAGTTTCCACCCGTTCCCCCATAGCGGAACGGGGTGTTCGGCGGTGGGTTGAAGCGCGGGCGAGACGCACTCCCCAAGCGCCCGGAGCCGGCGGCCTTCCTCTTCTCGCTCTTCGAGCTCCTTGCGCTTGTGCTCCAAGCGGATAGCGGCATCAACTAGGCGCCGAAAGTTAGGAAAAGGATATGACATCAGCTGGTACTGCAGCGAACCAACCAATCCATCCAAGAACAGCTCCTACTTCTTCCTATCTTCAGCAACCTCCTCGGCTGCATAGCGAGATAGCTCAGTGAACTTGTCTCTATACTCAGCCACTGACATTCCTCCCTGCTTCAGCGAAAGGAACTCCTTCTTCTTGATCTTCATGACTCCAGAGGGTATGTGATGGCTCCTGAAGTTGGTGGTAAACTCCTCCCAAGTGATAGTGTCCGGGGGCGGCATGAGCGGCGAGTATGCATCCCACCAAGCGGCTGCAGAGCCACCTGAAGTCGTCTGCGGGCATACAGGACCTTCTCTCTGTCGTCACACTGACAGGTAGTGAGCATCTTAAGTATTGTCTTGAGCCAATCTTCAGCTTCCAGTGGATCAGCGGTGTGAGTAAACACAGGAGGGTGATGACTCATGAACTCTCGGTGCTTGTTGCGAGGCGCAGGTGGCGGCACCGGTGGATTGTTGACCTGAGCTTGCAAGTTTGTCACAGTGGTGGTCAAGTTTTGGAGGAGCTGGGTCTGTGCCTCCAAGAACTGCTGCATAGCGGGATCCATTTGCACGGGCTGGGGTGCTCTTCGTGCGGGTTGATTAACACCTGATCCTGACCTGGTGTTCACCATCTGAGTGTTAGGAACATTATTTTAGATGATTGCACCAAGGTTTAAACTTAGGAAGATAAGATAGCAATGATATTCAGGTAAGACAGATTCTGTTGACTCCAAACAATCAGGCATAGCTCTCTGTATAAGTAACCAAAAATTATGGATTTTGGACTGATAAAAGGTAATGAAATTATGAAACTACTCCCACTGGAATCACCTCAATCGGAGTTGTGTAGCTCAGGTTATAAAATAAACAAGTCAGGTAGGTCGGCAGTGTTTAACAGATTCGTGGGGCTGTAATGTTTTAGTCATCTCTGGTTTTCCATCCAAATATTCTGAATTTTGCACTGAAAATCAGTAATGAAATTCTTAAACTTTTCCAATTGGTTTTACTACAATCGGAGTTCTGTAGCCCGAGATAAAATTAAAACAGTACTGCTGACTCAGAAAACTGTGCGAACAGATTTTTGGGATCTCGAATTTGTATTAAGGAGAAACTTAAGAGGACAAAAAGATTAGGATAGATAACTGATTGAGACTGAAAGATAACCCTACAAACTTAAACCAATGTCGTTGTGGTCCACAACACATTGCACTCAACCAAAAATCCAACTCACAAATTAAGCACAAAGTCAAGCATTCAACCACACCTCTAAGCTAAACACACTTTACCGATCGTCTACTAGCGATTACAAAGAAATCCTATCCTTAATCTTTAACCTAAGGACTATCTTCTGCCATGGCATCTGTGCGAGCGTCAGGGGAGTCGTAGTGTGGCCTCTTGGGTGATGGGGAGGTACATCCTTCTGCGGCTTCATGGGCTTCCGGCTGCTCCCTGTTCAAAAGTGCAGCTTCCAAGGCACGCCTCTGCGTCTCCAGAGTGAAGATTTGCTGCTGTGCTGCATATAGCGTGTTGTTGGCATCATCCAATGCAGTGTTCACAGCTGCAAGTAGACCTCGAACATTGTTGAGCGTCCCTTCATAGGCTGGTGCTGGGGCGATGTAAGTCTTGGCTTCCCCACTTGCCCTAAATGGTGTGTAGCGGCGGTGGGTATCCTCCAACTTTGTCACGCTCCTTGTGAGAGAGCACGTAGAGTGCCCTCCGAGCGACTCCGCTATCCCGGCATCCATAGTAGTCCTGTGAGCCACATCATGATGCTTGGACATCTCCTTCACCCCACGGCATGGAATGTACTCCTCCAAGATGGCAGCAACCTCCCAATGGGGCTCGAACCACGGATGGGTCCACAGCTCACAATGGTAGACAGGGGCCTTATCATAGCCTAGGCGAAGTACCATTGCCCTCAGGTGGTCTGCCATGGGTATGCCTACTCCATCAGCTCTGTAATGGTACACTTCCCAGATCGCTTCCCTCTCTCCCTCCCCTTGCTCTTGTTCCTCCATCTCTTGATCTGAGGAATCTTCATCTTCTTCTGGCGCTTGCTCCTCTAGGTTGGGTTGTTCAGCTAGCTCATCCTCCTCTTGTATCACC
Source organism: Cenchrus americanus (assembly GCA_947561735.1). Taxonomy (NCBI): domain Eukaryota; kingdom Viridiplantae; phylum Streptophyta; class Magnoliopsida; order Poales; family Poaceae; genus Cenchrus; species Cenchrus americanus. Next base: position 184,524,017 of record OX387245.1, read on the forward strand.
TCCTCCGGATCTTCCTCATCATCAGGCACCATGATAAGGTTAGGGAAAACCACAGGTGCAGGCTCCATCTCAATCTCCTCATCTGTATCTCCATCATGCAAATCATGGTACTGTTCCTGTGGAGCATACTGGTGGACTGCTCCAGCCCGAGAAGTCTCCAAGCTACGAACCATCTGTAGTGTAGTGCAGAATGAGAGAGATGGTAAGGTAAAAAGGATGAGAGCTAAAGCAAGCACAAGATAAAGAATGCAGACAGCTCAAGAGTGAAGCAAAAAGGCAAGAGTAAGGTTAGTAAAGAATAAAGCAAGCATGTGTAAGAAAGCTTCTATGAGTATAAAATCCTTAATTTCGACCATTTTCTATCTAGGCTAGCGTTCCTACAGTCAACACAGCTCTGGTACCACTCTGTCACACCCGGTTTTAAAGGCAAAACCGAATGCATTGATCACGTGTGCGCCAGGATCAAGTTACACACACGCTTAGACATTATGAATACCAAAATCAGTGCCACACGAATAAAGAGTTATTACAAACCATAGTCTTAATCGAAACTTAAACAAACGAGTTCTCGCAGCGGACAAAATGCCTCCACGGGCGAGTACCGATCGAAGACTACGCACACCTAGAACTCCTGGAAATCTTCTGGATTATCTTCAAAGTTCTCCCAGTCTGAGCAGCAATTCCGGGTATTGTAGATGCAAGAGAATAAACAAGCGTGAGCACATATCGTACTCAGCAAGGGAAAACAACATAACATGCGAGGCCATATAGTGGATGGCTAAGGTTCAAGCACTTTAGCATTTTAGTTGGTCAAATTTTATTAGCAACCTTGATTACTAGTGGTGTAAGTTCATACCAACCCAATTAATAAGATATAAGCATCATAAGTAAAGAATAAAACAGCAATTAAACATTAGAGTTCCATAATTTAATCATGTGAGTGTCCAGGCCGCTCTTGACCGTGAGCACGGCTAATCGATTAGTTTAACACTGCGAGAGGTTGTACATCTTTACCCACAAGTAGCGTAAAAAGCTCCGAAGAACTTTGGACCCAACCATGCGGTGTTTGCAAGACACCATACCACACTTCCGAGGTGTGATTGCATAGGGACGCTACATGGCCTTTACAAAGGTTCCCTAGCAAGTTATGACCCACAAGGTCCGGATCAGTTAGCAAGGTATAAAGTCCCCTAGCGAGGTCAATACCCCACCATAAAAGAATAACTCACCCAACCCCCTGCTAGAGCGAGTCCATACCCCACGGTACCGCCGATCCCTTGTCCTTATCGGGTAAGACCATCCCGAGGCTAAAGTTCCTAATTAATCAGCCAAGACCATTGCCCATTAGTTCTTGTGGTTGTACTGTTTTCCTGGGTGGTTCTCCATGTTCCGAATATCAAATTAAAGTGGTCTTGCAAAGTAAAAGATCATAAACGGAACATGAAATAACAAAAAGGTAACCAAGTAGATTAATACCAATACCCAGTTGAGCATGCTAAGCAATAGCTACCACAAGATTAATTTAATTCCCGACATCAAGGTAAAGGTAGACAAAAGCTAGGTATGATCCTTAATAGGTTCCCATCCAATTAATGCAAGCGAAAAAGTAAAAACAGTGAATTTAAATGCATGTTATGTAGGACAAGCGGGCATGCATCAAGGAATACTTGCCTTCAACAAAGCCTTGCTGCTCAAACTCTTGCACGACCGGATCTTCAAATCCCTCGAACGAATCGCTCTCTACGGACCACAATCATCACATACAAGCATACAATAGAAATAAATAAGAAACAGTCACCAAACAGATCAAACAGATCTAAACAGTAGCATCAAACTAATCTACGCTTCGAGACGAACGCGTGGACATAAAGAACACTAAAATCGGAGCTAAAACGACCAAGATATGGGCTCGGGAAGTTCCAGGGACTAATCTGCGAAGATTTGAAAAGGTTTCGGGCTAAAATAAAGAAAAAGGACTAAACTGTAAGAAATCTTATACGGTGGAAGGATATTTTTGTAAATAAAGAAAATCCAGGGGCTTTTCTGCAAAAACGCCAGGGCTGGCGGCGGGTTTGACCTGGCTGACCGGGTTGACCCGATCTAGATCCGTTGGATCTAGATCCGATGGCTGTGGCGGGTTGCGGCGGCGCGGCTCAGATCTGGCCGTCGGATTTCAATCCGGCGGCTGGGGTCTTGCGCATGCGGCGGGGTGGCGGCCGGCGGCGGGTCGAGGCCGGCGGCGAGCGGTTGCGGCGGCGCGGGCGGCGAGGCTCGCCGGCGGGACCCGATCTAGGGTTTCCGGCCACGGATGGGGACGCGAAGAGCACCTACACAACGCGCGCGCACGGGCGAAACGATCTAGGGGCGGCGGCTCGGGCGGAGACGCGGCGGTGCGGGCGGTCCACACGGCGGCCGGCGCGGCGGCGCGGGCGCGAACTCCGGCGACGGGCCTAGGGCGGCGGAGTGCTCGGGAACGTAAACAAGCGGCGCCGGCGGGTGGCTCACCTCCTTGCGCGGCTCCGGATGCGTTCCACGGCGGCGAGCGGGCGACGGGCGGCGGACACCGAAGCGGCGGCGGGCTAGGGTTTTGGCGGCGGCGGCGCACGGGCTCGGCGGCTAGGGCACGGCGGCTCGGGTTGGGGGTCCAAGGGGGGCGGCGCGCGCTATAAATAGCCGGGCGGGGCGTCCTTGGCGTGCGGGCCACTCACGGGGAGTCGTGCCCCCCGTCGGACTCGGGTGGCGGCGCGGCGGTGGCCGAGGCCGGGTCGGGCACGGCGCGGCGGCGGGGATGACGGTGGGGCCCCCCCGTCGGCGGCGGGCGCGGCGGAGGCGCGGGTGGCGGGCGGCGCGGCAAGGCCGGGCCGGTTTGGCTTGGCCGGGCGGAAGGCTTGCTCTGGGCCGGGACACCGCGCGGCCTTGCGGGCGGCTAAAAAAAAGAAAGGACCCAGTGCCGTAGCTGGCCGGGCTAGATGGAGAAGGGAAAAAGGAGAAAAGATTTTGGGGTTTTTGGGATTTAGGAAGGGCACCAAACAAAATGGAAATTCAAATTTGAATTTGAATTCCAACAACCAAAACAATGCTCCAGCATGTATGCAACACTTAAATCCTATATTTCATTGAAGCTATTTTAGAAAAGTGTTAAATGCCTAAAATTAAATAAAACAACCTTATACTCCTTAAGCAATTAAATGGTTGCTATCAAATTTTAATAAAGCCAAGTTTTTAGTAGAATTAGGGTGTTACACCCATGAGGCCCTCGAGCGAGGCGGAACCTCACTCGAGGGGGCATTCAGCTCTGATCGAGACGGGACCTCGCTCGAGGGGGCGTCCAGCCCCTGAGCAAGGCGGAATCCCGCTCGAGGGGGCGTCCGGCCCCCGAGCGAGGCGGAACCTCACCCGAGGGGGCACCCAGCCCTCGAGCGAGGCGGAGTTTTACCAGTGCGGCATCGTGCCCCTCGAGCGAAGCGGAGTTCCGCCGGAGGGTGGTTAGGCCGACTGCCTGGTGGGCCGTGGGCCCGTGGGTTTATCTCACGCGTGTTTTTAGGTTCGATTTCGTTTGTTTTTTACGAAGGTAAGCGAGTCTTCCTCGTTTGTTTAGGGGACCCTTATGAGTGTCCCCGACAGATTTGCACAAGACTTTGGGGATAGTAGGAACACCTCATTAGGAGTCCATAGCCAAGTTTATGCCCACCAAATTTTGTCAAATCAAGAGGAATCGAGGAAATCCTGCCAAGAACTCCTCTAACCCTAGAACACCGAAAACCCCAAAATCGAGCCCCTTAACTCACAGATTTGGGAGGGGAATCAAAAGCAAAAGAACCACGAAGGGTTCACAAAGATTCCCCCCATAAAATGCCCAAGAGCAAGGTCCCGAAAACACACCGAAAAAACCACCAAGAGAGAGCTCCGAAAATCACCACCAAGAACAACCAGGAACAACACAACAAAGCCTTGAGGAACCACACTGAATCATCTATACATACCAAGTAGGTTCATACAAGGTCTAGCTTGCCGCCCGATCATCCAACCCTCTCACAAGATCTCACCATGAAGCTATCAAGCTAGTCCTATGGAAATCCTAAGAAAATAGTAAGGGAAATTAGGAAAGCAAATGAACTAGGGTTCCAAGAGATGGCTGCCATCTGTCAGATGGTGAGATCTGGACAGCCCACGGGGTTGTTAATCACTGTGGTTTAGTTGTTCGGCGGGAAGGAGTCTAAGACTAAGAACTCGAAGGTTGCACACGAGTACGCAGAATACAGAGAACACGACGAGTTTATACTGGTTCATGCCTCCAGAGAGTAATACCCTACGTCCAATTGTCGGTGTAGATTGCTTGAGGATTGCGTATGTTACAAGGGGTCGCCTCATCTGCCTTATATTGGCCAGCGAGTGAGGTCGGTTCCCAGACTCTGGTCCGTTACGACCGGGGAGACCTTAGTCTATGTTACACATCTTCCCATATCCTGTCGATTTCCTCTGGGTGAAGTCCATCAAGGTCATGTCTTGTATGCCAAGTCTTGAGATCGTGATGGATTAGGTCGTCTAGGGAATCTTCTGGAAGGTCTTCAGGAAGTCGTGTGAGACGCCAACTAGGTCGGTTGGGCCCACTGACAGGTCGGCAGGTCTTCTAGTAGGCCGCACCCACTTGTCGGGGACGACCGTGAGCCTGGTTGGTGGGGACCCAGGGGTACCCATGTCTCACAAGCCCTCGAGCAAGGTGTAGGCGCAACGACCTTAGAAAGGTCATGACGAAGTGATAGAGCTATCGACAGGTCGAATAGCGTGCACGTCGGTCCAAAAGAAAAATAACAAATCAACTTGGCAGCTGACCTGTTTGTAGTCTTGCCGAACAAAAGGAGGTCGAGTGACGACCTATAGAAAGCAGGCTTCCAATAGATCGAAACGACGATGAAAAAATTCAGAGGGCATCGAAGATGCACTCATGAGTAGTATCTGAGCATCGTGGCGGGCAGGATGGCCGGTATGATGGTCCAAAAAGGAAGAAGAGATAAATGTAGGTCGAGTAACGATGTGATGAGAAATGGGTTTCCCAACAGTTCGGTACGATGAGGGAAAACAAGAGGGCGTCGAAGACGCACTCGTAGAGTAGTCCCCGAGCATTGATGCTCAAGAGAGAAGAAAACTGAGTCATGGTCTTGATAGAACAAAGTGTAGAGACACCCAGATCTCCGAGCATACCTGCAAGGAGTCTGGTAGGGCCAACCTCAAAGAGGCCTTGTAGGCGTGCTGACCTCGAAGAGGCCACAATTCATCCAGTATCCGAGGATACCCCGTAGGATCTTGAAAGGTGCGTCGCATGAAGAAGTCGTCGATTATGTCGTACCTGAAGTTGTGATGGTCGATGATAAAGCCATAAATTTGTTGATCTTGAACATATGGAGTGTAGGGACACCCAGATATCTTGCATAGCTGCAAAGAGTCTGGAAGAGCCACTCAAGGCATGCCGACCTCAAGAAGGTCTCAAGTCTATAGCGCCCAAGCACCCAGAAGCACTTGGCAGGGCCATCAGGCGTGCACCCCACAGGGAGGCCTTCATTCCCATGTAATATCCCAGGTGTCCATAGCATTCTGGCAGGGCTACGAAAGCACACCGACCTTGGAAGGTCACGCATCCGGGGCGCCCAACTAGGTTGGCAAAGCCGTAAATATACCGAGGTATTGCAAGACCTAGGTTTTTAAGGCGCGCCAACCTCAAGGAGGTCGTTTTGGTGTCCAGACGACCAACATAGCTGCCAACTATCCAGCGAAGCCATGATACTAAGGTATTGGCAACCTTAGCAATAGGCACACCGACCACAGGGGTTTGACGAAACTTGCAGATCGTCGTAATGCTTCTGATCTCCATGGTGTTGTTGATCTCCAGGCACCTAGATGGACCTAGCAGAGCAGCGAGGCATGCCTACCTCAGAAGGTCTTCAATCGAACCTACGACCATTCTGCTCAAGAAACAGAAATATAGGCTGATTGGAATAGGCCCGTTTACGCACAGAGCCATAGCGGGTGCACCAGGACGGAGAGCCTAGCGGGTGCAAATAAAGACATTAGGGCACAGAAGGGGGCCATGAAGTTGTAAAGTCATCAAAAGGGGGGGTAAGTTAGGCGCGGAGCCATCTGTCACAGGTCCAGGTCTTGTCGTGTAGCATAGACTGCAGAGTCACGGGTCAATAGTGGTCGGAGATTCTCTTGCCACCCAGAAAACGACAAACTTCCCACTTATCGAGGGGGTTACTGTAGCCATGTGACCTCTGCGGCGGGAGCTCAGGCATCATTGATGCACAAAAGACAAAAATGTCGTGAGTCAGAAAGAGTAATGTCGTCACCTTTAATTATGCACAGGCTACACGTCCTGATATCACGTGGTGATAGTGTCATTACCTTGCCAGCTTCCTGGGGCACGACGTTGGCTATAAATAGCATGCTTGTGACTTGAGGGAGGCAAGCTCTGAGCGCCGTTGAGCTATGAGACCGCAATGTAGTATTCCCACCATGTCGCTGGCATGTGTTCGTCCACCAGATTGTAGAGCTTTGTTCTCGTAGATGCTTGGAGCTAGGAGAATTCTCGAGAAGTGTAGGCAACATCTCCATCCTTTGAGGCCAGCCTCTGCGTGGTACTAGGTAGAGTTTGGAGGTGCTGCTGTCCGAGCTGGAGCTATAGCAGGACATCTCTGGTGAGCACTGGCAGCTCACTAGGGCTTGGTTTTCAACGCCGAAGAGCAGGCCCGTGTCTCCATTCCAATAGTTGGAGCTGAGCGTGCCTTAGATTACGTGCCGTCGTGGAGTTGTCTCCCGCAAGGCCGCCATCAAGGTCCTAGTGCTAGGAGAAATCTCGCGATGCACTCTACTCCGACAAAGTAGGTCGTGGTGACTGCTCTGGGTGGCCCAGGCCTTGTAGTATGTTTCTTTTGTGTCAAGTTCTGGATCCAATGAGGTCACATGCGACTTGTGTACCTTCGGATTTTGGATCTAGTGAGGTCGTAGGTGGCTATGTACCCTGGGGTAATCCATGTAATGTTCGCTCTCTTTTGTCATCTACTTGGTCGATTTGGCAAAATGATTTGACAAAGACCTGTATTAATGTGTCTTGGGGGCTTGCAAAATGATTTGTCATCAGGACGACATGATGTTGTCTTTTTAGCTAACAACCTAAACTCAGATTTAGGTCGTAGCTGTGGCTTGTTTAGCGAAGAATCCGCCTTGATCTTCTCATGTGCTTCTCAAGATAGAGCCATTGAGGCGTACTGTACGGTAGAAGGAACCGCAACGGATAGATTCGGTGGACCCCCTATAAATAGGATGGCCCAGGGCGGGGTTGACCCCATTCCCCTTTGTCTTCCTCCGTCGCTATCGCTTCCGTCACTTTCTCTCTCCCGCGTGCGCCGTAGCGATCTTGCGACCGCCTTGCTCCCGCACCCATCCGTCCAGCCGCCAGCTTTGGCCAAGCACATGCTAGCGCGCCGCTCCACACCGTGCTCCTCCTACGCATGCGAGTAAAAACCTTGTGCCACATTAGATCCAACACCAACCCTAGCGGTGAAATTGTGACGCCCCAGGTTTTGAGCCGGAGTTATTAACCCTAATGAACCGGTCAACTGTGTAGACTTTGGTCAAATGACGGTCAACCTGGGCCATCACCTCGAAAACATCCCCAATAACCCCTAATGACCCCTTGTGGTCAACCTTGGTCAAACCCCACTAAAAACCCCTTGAACACCCCTCCACCCTCCAGTGTCAGCCGGAACTTTTGCCGCGTTCTCCGAATTTCACCTAAACACTTCAAAATCTCCCAATGTAAAAGTTGTGTGTTTTGTTGAGGGACACAACTTTCTTGTTGAGTGGCATTTGAGATTTGAATTTTAAATGGGTGAAAAACTCAAGTCAACGCTGGAGGTTACTATTCATCGGCGCCCAAGAAATCTGCATCTTGGCATGCATTTTGTGCACAATCAGTGGAGAAAAATTCGACATGGCCTTTGTAGAAGTTGTAGCTGGTCACATGATCTATAACATTGGTTATTAGCCCTTTGTGCACTTTAGTTGATAAGTTTGGAGAAATTCGCATTCGAACAGGGCTATACCGAACGGTTTTGGCGCTGGACCGCGCGCTCGCGCTGCGCGCGCGACGTCGTGCTCGGCCACGTCGGCCCACCGCCGTACGTCATCGTACACACACACCAAGGCCGGCCCGCGTCCGGGGGTCCGTGCGCCGCGCGTGTTGGCTCCTCGTGCACGACGTTAGTGGGCTCCCGGGGCCGTCCACGTGCCGCTCGCCCACCGGTCGCGCCCGCTGCCCGCCGCTCGCCATTGGTCACGGCGCCGCCGCACGTCGTGGTCCTGTTGCACCATGCAGCGCCCCATGCCGTGCCGTGGAGTTAACCTGTCCATAGCGCACCGCCTCTACCTGTGCCCCGCTATAAAAGCCTCCTCTTCGCCCCTGCTAGCGCGAGACACCGAGCCTTGCCGCAGCCACCATTACCGCCGCCGACGAGCTTTTCCCCACACCCAGAGAGCCTGCACGCCAGCGTGTTGCCTTGGTCGTACCACCTGCTCGTCGGAGTACGGGTTCCAGTGGCCGCCGCCGAGCAGCCGCCGGTGAGTCCCGCTTTCCACTTGCTCCCCGGGCCAGCCAACCCTTCCAGGACCTCCACTAGGTCGCAGGGAAGCTAACCATGCCACACATTGATCAGCCCCGTCCCTATCTTCGCCAGAGCCCAAGCAGCCGTGGCCGCTGCCGCCGGTCTCCGCCGCGCCCGCTCGTCGGAGCAACCCCCACCCTCCAATTTGTGGCCAATCAACCCTAGGTGAGGGGAATCGCGCGCCTGATTCGCAGGTTTGCCAACACCGGGCCCACATCGCCGGCGGCGAGCCGCCCCCGCCGCCGAGGGCACCTCTGTGAGGCCTTTCTGTACTCGAGGGCCTAGGTCTTAAAGGCAAGGGCAGTTTTGTGAAAGTTCAAAACTTCCAGGGGTGTTGGTGAAAGAAGATTCTTCACTCCTTTTTGTGTTTTACCTGCAACTTTGTAAAATCGTATAAAATCACAGAAAAGGGAAAAAATTGCAAACCCAATTTTGTTGTGCTCCGTGTAACTAGAAATACAACTTTCTCGAAGCATGTATATAATTTTGAGCTTTAGTTTTTTCTTGAAAAATTGAAATGTGAAATATCTAGATTTGTGTTTCTGCAAACTCCATACATGATCTTGAGCTGGATTTTGGATATGTTGTGAGCACTAGAATGTGTAGGTCCCGTGCCAAAAATTGCGCAAAGTTACTGAAGAAATCTTTTTACATGATTTATCTTTTATTATTGTCAAATCTTCCTAGATGAATTTTATAGCTTAAAATACATTTATTTTTGAGCCCAACTTCTGGCTATCATCTTTTTATGTTGAGGTGCACCTCCGGTGAATTTATCATGATTTCATCACTGTCAGAAATAGTTATTCCTGATTTATGCTTGTTTTTAATCATAAATGTGTAGATCAAGATCTATAAAGGCTATAGATGTGTTTGTTGGTTTCCTAGGCTTGTTTTGGACCATAGAAACAGTGAGAGAAAGTTTGGGTCCAGAAGTGTTATATTTATTTTTATATGCATTTATCTTGTTTATGGTGAATAGAAATGCTATAATTGATATATTTATTTTTATGGCTTAAGCAAGTGTGCATGTGTGATCAGTGGTTGGTCTTAGACTCAAGGAGACCAGGAGCACCACTATTGGTGTTTTATGATTTATTTTGTTAAAGAAAAATGGAGAAACCCTTGTAGGTGGAATATTGAAATTAATTGGAAAATCACAACTCTTAGCTGAGGACTTTGTGTTTGTGTTGAGAAACTTGCTAACAAGTTTATAACCAACCCCTTGCTGTTTTTGTGAGAATTAAATTAATTTACTTGTATATATATGTACACAGTCACTATTAAAAAGTCTAGATAATAAAGCAATGCCTATTGTTCCTTTATAGGAAGAGTATGCTGAATGTATTATTATCTAGGTGAATGTGGTAAACCATGAACCCCATGGTTGTCATGTCTTTTTTGTGATTAACTAGATCAACTTGTCACTTAAGTCTTGCATTTGCATCCTCCGTGCAGAAGTCCCCGACGGTAGCTACACGCTTGTGCCAGCTGACGAGTACGAGGGAGCTGGAGGAGACGTGCACTATGTCACTGTAGAGCAAGACCCGGGCCAAAGTCCGGAAGTTTGTCTAACTTCTTGTGCCAGCGAAGTCAAGCCCCAGTTTTATCATTAACCCATGTTTTATTAAATTTATGCAACTATCTTTGTTATTCCATGTGCATTTACGTTCAGGAATTGAATGAAGCCCTAGTTGCATGATCCCTAGGTGCCTATGTTCTTTTACTAGTATGCTAGGTTGTTAGATGCTATGCTCTAAGGACCCGGTAAAACTCGAGTGATGTTCGTCACTCGCGAGAATAGGATCTCCTTTTGGAATCACCCCTTTTTATAAATGGATTGCTCATGTGGTAAGAGCATGGGATTTGGGCTCCGGTCCGGTGGCTTCGTGGGCTAAGCTTTTGAACGTACTAAGCACTTCTCGGGAATGGGACCGGTAAGCCTAGTACCTTAATGAGAAGGCACAGGATTCTACTACTACTACTCTCGATTCGTCTCCAGCCCGGCTTGCAACCGGGAGGAGGGTACATGTGTGAGGCTGGGTGTACTAGGTGGGGCATGCCAGATAGCCTTGTACCCGGGACTGTAGGCTATCATCCCAACCCGAGGATTTTTGGGAACCGTTTGGTCGGTGTCGGCTCTGTTGGGGCACCGCTCCATGTGTTTAAGTCTACCTTTCAAGGGTTTATGAATCAATCGATTGTCGGCCTCTCACCATTATCCGAGACTGCTTAATCAACTGGCCATGATGTCCCTTAATGATGGAACTATGTGAAATCTTCTGCGTGAATTAATTGTATTGTGCAATTCTGGATTGTATTAGTTGCTCATGGTAGTAATGGTAATCTCACTTGAATCTGAGCTAAAATATTGAAAGTAAGGATCCATGATCCTAGTTGCTTTTTGGCAAAACAAATCCACCAGCCAAAAGCACTACATGTCTTCGGGTAACTTTTGTCGGTTACGTCTTGCTTAGTATTAGTATACTCAGCCTTGCTATAATTGTTGCTTAAGGTGAAGTTGTTTGGCCTGGTGAGATTCCACCCGGCTGGGAGCTGGAATGGGTGGATGACGACGCCGAGTAACGGCATCATCGATGGCCTCCTGCGATGGCATATCGTATCGCTATTAGTACTTCCGCTGTTTTTTAATAAACTCTGAACTATTTACCTTTATGTCATGAAATGTGATTTGTAATAATGAACCCTACGGGGAGTTTGGTACTAATTTGTAAGGCACTCTAGACTCTCCTTCGTGGGAGTTTAATGCATACGTTCGATCCTCTCTGTGTTTCCAAGTGATTTACCGGGTGTAAACCCGGCAACACTCAACGGGATGATTCTTTATTATGTCTTAATGACCAAAAGGAGTGGTTTAGGCGATAGTACAGAATTATCTCAGGTGGGGTTGTCACAGAAATGGCGGGGGAGGGAGCTTCCATCCCGGACCCGCAGGCAGCATGGGTCCGGTCGATGATGAGCGAGGCCAAGATCCAGGCGCTGGTGGATCGTGGACTACTCTTGCCGAAGGTGGAGGTCGAATGGAGGGCTGCTGACGGGGAGCAGTTCCCGAGTGAGGACGTCAAGGAGCATGTCGTCTTCGCCTCCTTCTTCGAGTGCGGCTTTAACCTCCCGGCGGGAGACTTCTTCCGTGGGCTGCTGTACTATTACAGATTGTAGTTGGTACATCTTGTTCCCAACTCCATTACCATAGTATCGACGTTTATTCATTTCTGTGAGGTGTATCTGGGGATATCGCCTCACTTCCTGTTGTGGAGATATTTCTTTTGTGTGAAGAGCACTGGCAAGAGGTCAGGGCCATTGGGGGCTGTAATGTTTAATTTGAGGTCGGGCCTCAAGGCGGAGTGGATAGACACCATCCTCCCCGACAACACTGCTGGGTGGAGGTCAGAGTGGTTTTATATTGCAAATCAAATTCCTGGACTTCCACATCGGACTGGCCATAAGCCAGTGAGGATAAAGGAGTGGGATTTGGGTCTGTCGTCCCAGGATCTCAAGGAGCTCGAGCTGGTGCTGGAGCTCGTCAGTGGGCTGAAGAAGTAGGGGGTGACAGGAGCCGCAGTGGCTAGGTCGTTCTGCCGGCGGATGATCCAACCGATCAAGGATCGGGTCCACCCAACGTACGAGTATTGGGGGTAGTCGGACCCCACACGCGAGATCAACCGCAAGGTATCCAAGGAGGAGATGGCGGCTAGAGTTTCCCAGATGTATTATGGGAGAGTAAAGGTGAAGAAGTGCCCTAAGGCACATTCGTTGAAGAGGCCGGCCGATCCAGTAAGATCCTGGGATCTACCTTTAAGTCGTTTCACTTCGCTTGTTAGTTGTGTAGGTCGTATAACACCCTTGTCATCTATTTGCAGGAGCGTGAGCTTCAGATGTGGTGCCCAGCACCTCTTCCTGAAAGTGAGCAACACCGGAGGAAGCTTAGGTCGGACAAGTACAAGCCTCCAGCAGGTCGTCTGCTGGAGTTTTACAAGTCTGACTCGTCAGTGGAGGCCGACGAGGATACTGATGTAGAGACTGGTGTAGGCCCAGACGCTGGCGTCGTGAAGTCCCGGCGCAGGACCAGGTCGACGGTTGGAAAGAAGTCGGCTTCGACTATTGCTGCTGCTATCTCTGCGGTGAAGGCCGCAGAGCAAAAGAAGAAGAAGAGAAAGAGGAAGGTTGCTTCCCCTCCGGCGGTGGTCACTCCATTGATTCCGACGCCTCGCTCACGAGGGGTCGAGTCATAAGAGGAGGAGGAGGAGTCGGACAAGGAGAAAGATGAGTTGATCGAGGAGTTGCCTGTTCCCGAGGAGCGACCGGCTAGGAGGTCGAAGAGTCCTACTGCCAAGAGGCAGCGGGAGTTAGTGCAGAAGACGTCGGAGGATGCCCTCCGACGTGGATTGGAGGTGCAGTGTACTGCTGCAGCGGCGCAGGCAAGGATGCCTGCGATGATTAAGCCTCGGGTATTCTGGCCGAAAACTAGGCTCCCGGCTATGATGAGGTAAAGTCTTTCTACTTGTGTCTTTTACGTAGTATCTTGCAAGTTCTTGTGTTAACGAGGTGTTTTGCCTTGTAGGCTGGTGACGAGGCCGCAGTGGGGCAAGGCGCCCCATCTTCCCCGTCTCGCACGAGGTCGCCTGAGCCACAGATCGTGGGGGAGGCGCTTGATGACGACGTGCGCACTGCTACTCCGCCACGGGGGGGGGGGGGGGGGGCAGCTGAGGGGAGGGCGACCTCACCACTCGTGGCTGACGCAAAGGTGGACACTCCCCCGCGCGCTGCTGACACTGGAGGAGCTTCCGCTGGGGACGTCGGGGCGACGACCACCCCGGCGGTTATTGATGTCGACCCCATCTGCGCTGTGCCTGGTGGGGCTGACGACCTGGTTAGGGACCAGCCTCAGATTGACCTGGCGCCAGAGGTCCAGAAATGTCTGGCGCACAGGTACCTCCATCTTCGTCTTCGAGCCCAAGGTTGCCACGGCGCACGATTAATTGGAATCACACCCCTTGGCAGGAGGACTGGTTTGAAGACATCGAGGACATGCAAGCCTTGCGAACCAGCATCATCACCATCAACACCGCGCTGACGATGAGTACTCCATGACATGTTGTTATTGTTTGATCACATGTGATCGAAGCATTGTTGACGATCTTATTGTTTTGTGGCAGTCGCTGGCAGAGAGGGCCAAAGGCCAGGCCGACCTGCTGAAGAATGCGATGGAGAAGGAGCAACGGATTGTCGACCTCGAGCGATGTCACACCCGATTTTCCGAAGGAAACCAAGTGCATACCTATATGCATGCCAGGATCAAGTTTCATGAATATAGTGACATATAAGTGAATACAAAAACAGTATCACGAAAGAAAAAGGAAGATTAACAGAGATTTACGCTTAATCCTGGAAACGAAGGCACCAAACTTCACAGGCAGTCGACTGGGGGTTGCGTACGCCTAGCTCCAGCAACATCTTCAAAGAAGCTTCTTCTTTCTGAGCAACATTGTTTATAGCAAGGGTGAGCACTTGTCGTACTCAGCAAGTGTGGGGAAAGACATGAATGCAAAGGCTTTATAGTGGACTGGGCTATAAGCATTTAAGCAATTTTAGTTGATCAAATTTTATTAGCACCTTATTACTAATAAAATATAAGTATATACCATCCCACAATTAAGCATAAGGTAAGAAATACGCCATAAGCATATGGCCAGCATAACCAGAGAGCAAGATTTAAGTCCATCTTCAAGTTTAATTATCATGTGAGGGTCCAGGCCGCTCTTGACCGTGAGCACGGGTAATCAATTAGTTTTACACTCTGCAGAGGTTGTACATCTTTACCCAAAAGTCGCGTAAAAGTCCCGAAGAACTTTAAACCCAACCATGCGATGCTGCGCAGGCATCATACCACACTACCGAGGTGTGATTGCATAGGGATGCTACAAGGCCTTTACAAAGAGTCCTCCCGTGCGTATTAGTCCATAGTAGTATGTAATAGAGGCTATCTTTCGTACCACACTTCTATTACGGACGGTCAGCCATAGAGTACTTCTGTTCCAACACCACTCCAGAATAGAAGAGCCATAAAAGCATTCCTCCGTCCCCAACCTACTATGCGAGTAATAACCACACAAAGACTTCCCTAATTACTCGGCCAAGACCAGAGCCATATAGTCCTTGTGGTTGCACTGTTGTCCTGGGTGGCCGCTTCATGTTCCGATTAAACATATGGTCTTGTATTAAACATCCAAAGATATAACATAAAGGTATAGCATGATTCATCATTATTGTTCATTAAAACCACCATAACCCAGGTATAGCAACTAAGCATAGCTACCCAACATAAATGTAAACCCAGGTTAACAAGGAATGACCATGAAGACTATGTAATGCTTAATAGGAACCCATCAAAATTAATGCAAGCAATGCAATGAGTGATTAAATATAATTCTTAGGACAAAAGATCAAGGACACACTTGCCTTCAACCAAAGTAATGTCGTTGCTCAGAATATCTTCAACCTCTTGCTCTTCAAAGCTTCACGAACAACGTTCACTCTACTCGCATCAACCATCAGGCACAAACATACACAAAGCAAACAAACAAGCATACCAAGAACAAAGCACAAATCAAAAGAAAGCTTTAAAAGAACGCACTAAAGGATAGGCTAGATTAGATGGATCACTAAAACACACAAACCGTGCTTGGAAGGGAAAGGCTTGGTTTGCTTTAAAGAGATGGTTGTGGAAGATTAACCAAGAACCGGATAGATCACACTTAGATTGAGTTGAGAAAAGAACGTCTAACGAACGTTTTGCATATATGAGAGAGCAAGGCTATGAGCTAGGTTCATTTTAATTAACAAAAAAAATATAAAGGATATTTCAGAAATAAAATACCCTATGTTGACATTAATGCAATATTAAACTTTATTTATGAAACCGGTGTAAAGAACTAGTCAAGTTTTATTTATAAAGATTCATTTATTGATTAAACCGATTAAACATTTAATTTTAGAAAAACTAAACTATACGAACAATCTAAATGAAACTTTGTAATTCGAGTAGATCATATTATTATTAAAAACATTATGGTATTGGCATTAATCAAATTAATACTTATTATAAAAGCCGATGTAAAAGCCTAATCAAATTTTAATAAGAAAAGATTAATTAGCTATTAAACAAATTAACATTTGGTTTACGAAAACCGAGATAAAGATGTAATAAACTTTTATGTACAAAAACATGTGATAGAAACATTAATCAAATTAAATTTTCTTATGAAAAACGATGTATAGATCTATATTACTTTTATTTATAAAAGGCATCACTACAAAAAATCTCGTGGTCTATGACGGTCAATTTTCGTCACGGATGACGAAATTTGAGAACGTCATGTATTGAGCGTCACGGATCCCTTCTCGTGACGTCCTTAAATTTTCGTCATAGATTAGCGTGATCCATGGCGTTCTCAAGTCGTCATAGATTGGTGTAAAGCACATTGAACCCAGCCCGAAGTCAAAATCTGTGACGAAAGTGATCGTCATGGATTGACTCGCCACGTCACTTGTAGAGATGAGTTGGTTGCTGACGTAGCTGCCAGTGGCGTTGACGTGGCTGCCACGTGGCGCTGACGTGGCGAGGCAAATTTAATATAATGATCTAGATCTACATGGCCCACAAGATTCCAGCCCAACATAGCCCATTTCACAATTCGTGTCATTCAGCAATATACACCAAGCCCATATAAAATTCAGCCCAACAGGATCAATTTTTAAACCAAAGTAATTCAACAACATATACACAACCCATATTTATTCAATCCAACAGGCCTAGTTTTCAACTAGACTTATCAAATTGCAAGAAAAATACAGAAATCACAAGCAATTCCGGACAAGAACACCATAACATGACATGGAAACAACGAGACGGATATCAAACATATTCTTGTAGCATCGCTAGCGGTATCATGTCATTTCCTTGCCAATCACTTGATATGTGAGCTCCCTATCTACTCCAAGATGCTCTCACACTGCAACGTGACACATTAAAACAAATTGTCAAATAAGTGAACATCCAAGCCGAAACTACGGTGACATTTCGCTGTTCTAAATACCGCAAATTAATCTACTTGATATTTGACGCCATCCTGCTATTAAAGCCGATATTATTACACATTGAACCACTATCCCCATAGGAGGCGGCTCCCAACCGATGATGATGTTGGCCTCCTCGAGTTCCGATGTTCGGCATTTAGTGAAAGTTCGGACTACGAACTCATCATCCTTCTACCACCCATCCTTGTTTGGGATAAATTCGATCGAAAAAACATATTAAGACAACCAAAGCATGCCGCGGAAAACCATAACTTTTAAGCCAAGCTTTGACTATATTTGGAGGTGAATCGCAAAGATCTTATTGCTAATAACAGTGAAAATATGCAAAGAAGCTTCAATTGCTCAAGGACAATGAAAACCTAAGCTGCTTAAAAAACCACAGGTAAACACAGGTAAACACCATAGGTAAACACCATATATTTGCATCAATATATGTTGAAATCAACAAATCACAGGTAAACAGATCTCAGTACGACATATTGCTTGACCTTGGTTGTGGGAATCTCCATAAGTTGAGAATCCAGAAATTTACAATTTTACAACACCTATTTTTATCCTCGTCCTCAGCGCTGAAAGGAAAACACAGAGTACACATATAGAGCATGCATGTGGCATGTGATAACTAGCTAAACAGACTGAAATGTCAGCTGGCCTGCAGAGATTTCATTTGATCTCGATCGGTTCAAGAGTAGCCATCATCAGCTGTGCAACACGAATCATTGTAATAACTAACAGGTACAACCGGTTTAATCATGGATCGATCATCTGCAGTTGCAGAGCAGCATTATTGCGATCGAATTAGTACGCGTGGCTGGAACTATATATAATTAGTGGCCTAATGCTGATCGTAGTTTGAGTTGACATAATTGACTGCATACATAATCTTGACGCGCTCGACGGCTAAATCAAAAGATGGATTAGGATAAACAAAACTTGATGGGTCGAGTAAGGTAAGCTAGCTCAACCATGCATGCAACGAAATCGAACAATCATGCACACATTATTCATGATATATATAAGAACTGGACAGATTGAGTCACGGCATAAGATAACCGTATGTATGTATGGACGCCGATCGGCGACATAATTAAAGCCGCTCGTGCACCGCAAATTGAAAGATGCGAGAGGAGCACACCCAACCCAACAAATCCAACCTTGGATTGGATCCCAGATGATTCCCGCTCAACAGATTGGCTACTAACTAACAAATGCGGGACGAAAGGAAGCAGACCTGGAAGGTGAAGAGGCGGTCGTCGATCTGGACCTCCTTGGTGAGGAAATCGGCGCCGATGGTGGCCTTGTACTGGTTCATCAGCGAGGTCTTGCCGACCCTGTCTCAGGAATCGCAAACGCAAGAGGAGCAGAGAAGGGGGATCAGAGAGAGAAAGGGGGAAAACGGGGGGAAAGGCTAACAAAATCGAGAAGAGGAAGGTTAATCGCGGCACCCGCTGTCGCTGAGGATGATGACCTTGAGGAGCATTCGCCTGTGCATCGCCATGGGAGGTCGCGGCGGATCTGGCGGAGGAGGGAATCGGATCGGACCGGACCGCGCGAGGGTGACAGCGACGAGGAGCGGGGCGAGGCGGGGCGGGGCAGCGCCTCTCCTCTCACGGACCACACACCCACAGCCACAGCCACTTCCCTACTGTGCCTCACGGCGCGGGCATCCCGTCGCACGGGGCTCGCCGTGGCGTCCACGGCGGGGGGCTCGTTCGACGCGGCCGCCTTCGAGGCCGAGCGCCTACGCCTCGATGTGGCGGCGCGGGACGGGATGGCGACCGCTGCCGCGGCGGCGGAGGCGGAGGCGGACCTCCTTGACCATGCGTCGTGGATCTAGGGGGAGCCATGCGCTACGGGCCGGAAGTGAGCTCCGCAGAATCGCTGGGACCGGAGCAGGAGGGAGGCGTCGGTGGGGAGGGGTGGCCACAGAGGGGAAGGAGGCTGGGGTGCCAAGCTGCGGCGGCCATGGGGGCTTCAAGTGGATCTGGGGATGGTGAGGATGCAGCGGCTGGGGAGGGGGTAGGAAGGAGGGAGAAGTGAAGGCAGGCGTCCGGTGAGTGAGAGAGCTAGGGTTTTGGGAGCCTTTTATTTGTCTCGGGATCATTTTCAAACGTTCGATCGCTCACGAATGACTGAGATGAGTTGGGCCATCTGAGTCAAAAACACGATCTCAGCCATCCATTCGTCGATGAACGGTCCAAAATGAATGGGCTTTTTGGCCATAATGGGCCTGTTACATTCCTCCTCTACTTAACATTTTTCTTTTTCTTTTTCCATTTTTTTGCAATATGGAACAATTGAACTATATGTATCTCAAATAAAATTTAAAAAAATTATCAAAATTATATTTTAAATACTTCTGATCTACTATAACTCGTATTCTGAAAATATATGAATGTTTCAAATGTTTCTTGTCATAATTCAAACTTCTACTTGCATATTTACTGTAAAATAATGATAATAAAATCTAAAACTTCTTAAAAACTTCTAAAAATTGCCATGAAATCATTGTATTGATGTTTAAACTTGACATAAAAGTTTCATTGGATTTTGCAAAAAAGAAGTGTACATTGCTCACAAAATGAATGGATCCCCCATATTGTTTCATACATCTCAACATGAACTTTGATATTTGAACACCTCATAATGTTTTCAAACTCCATTACATCTAAAATTTGTACCCAAACATAAGTCGACCTTGACTTTAACAATTATGAAGTTTAATTACTAATTGGCATGAAAAAACATATATTTATGTTATATGCTTTAATAGAAGGAAACAAGCCCTATGAAGATTATACTATTAATAATAATTAACATACAAACAAATGAAATTATATGGAAGAACGTGATTTTAGAAAAAATTAGGAAAAAGAATCAACCGATTTGGAGTTCGTATGAGGAAGAAAAACAGTTTACAAGTTTTATCCGAAGATTAAAAACAGAAATTGCACTTGCTATGAACTGAGATGAACAAGTGTGTTTTCTCTTTTTAATCTTTGTCTAAAACTCGTAACTAGTTTTTCTCGCCTCATACTAACTCCAAATTGGATTATTCTTTTTTCTAAAATTTTCTAAAATCATTCTCTACCAAGATCTACAACTTTAACAAATAAAAAATGATTCTTTTTTCTGCCTCATACACGTCTCTCACATTCTTTCATACAACTCAACTTAAACTTTGAAGTTTGTGTACCATGGAGTATTTTCTTGCTCACGTACACCTTAATTCTACAAATAACCTTACATTTACTCTTCTATTAACACATGGAGATTCACATTTCCAATTATTGTGCAATTTTTTTTCTATTTTATATTACCTAATTAAGACACCTTTATGCATTAATTGAAAAAAATAATTATTTTATATACCCCAAACATATTTTTCACATGTAAAGAAACACATTTAACTTGTCTTCTACAAGTTTCAAGATTTTTTGAACAAATTGCTATTTTCTACTATTTAAATTAATTTATACAGGTTTATTGGAAATAATCAATTTTTGAACTCATTGATGTCAAAAAGTCTGCAGGTAGCCCTCCATTTTTGCGCACCTGGGCGAGCCTTTTGGGCTGCGCAACTGGGCCGGCCTGTTGTGTTGCGTGGGCCAGTTTGGGATCTCGGGGTGGTTTCCTAGTCTCGTTAAGGAGTTAGAGGGCCACCAGAAGACTTCTACTCCGGTTACCAAGCCCAGCATAATTTGAGTTCAATTTTCGCAAAAGTCTAGTTTTGCCCCTAAACTTCGTAACTACACAAAGCATATCCTTGAACATTTAAAACTGTCCAGATTACATCTCGAGCTTGGTTATGTGTGATTTTAAATACGTTTTTGTCATTTTCTTTTTTATCTAACTCAACTGAATATTTAAAAATAATAATAAATTATAAAAAAATCATAAAATGGAAATCCAATTTTGTTTGCCTTTATATAGGTATATCTATATATACTGAATATATAATATTATATGGTTTAGAAAAAAATAAAATTTAGATTTTTTTTAATTTTGACTGTGATTATCTCTAATTATTTTCACACATTATATGATTTTTTTAGAATTTTATTGATCATGAGAAAATGTTGAAATGCAATGTGGTCGGATTATGACGAAATTGGCGCAACGTCATAATGTTTGGACTTCATATCGGGCTTCATATCCAACACTGGTAATCTATGACGAAATCTGACTGTTGCCATGGATGCATTGTGATCTATGACGAAATCTGTGACGAAACTGGCACAACGTCATAGTGTTTGGACTTCATATCGGGCTTCATATCTAGCGCTGCGAATCTATGACGAAATCTGACAGTTCGTCATGGATGTAGTGTGATCTATGACGAAATCTGAAAACGTCATGTAAATATCGTCATGGATCGCAAGGTTTTTTGTAGTGCATGTATAACTAGACATTAATCAAAATTAATATTAATTTTATTTTCAGAAAACAAAACTGCTGAAAACACACCACTATGCGTGCTTTACATTATTATGAACCTAACGCAACTTGAATGAATTAAAACGGAGCTAAAACGAGAAAGATATGAGCAAAACAAGATTACAGGGACCCAGCTTGTGATTAACTATAGATTTGGAGGGGTAGCAGAAAAGATTCCCGAGACACAGGAAACAGTGCACGTGAAAAGGATAAAACTCGGGGTTAGATCTGAAAAAGAGCTTGGTGGGGTTTATGTGCGAAGGGTGGGATCTTCCTAGGGGGTTCTCTGAGAAGGAGCAAGACACATGAAAAGATCTAATTATTCCAGGATCTTGCAGGGGCATCTTGCAAAAATTACTTCTTCATCCTCAGGACCGAACAGAGGGTAGGGAGGGCACCCCGCCGGCGGCTCTGGTGGCCTAGGGCGTCGGCGACTGGAGCGGCTAGGAGCTCGGGCGCCTAGGGAAAAGGGAAGAGGAGAACGAGGGGACCAAGATGGAGTGCTCACCTCAGGAGGAGAACGACGGGACGCGGCCGGATTTGAAGGTCAACGCTGTCGGTCGGGGTCGGCCTGCCTGCGGCGGCGCGGGCTCGGCCGAGGCGGGGACGCTTCGCGCGCGGCGCTAGAACACGGGCGGCGCACGCATCGGGCGCGGCGCGTTTTATTGGGGGCGCGGCGTGGGGTGTCCCGGGCGCGCACGCCAAGGGAACGGCGGCGGCGCCGCCGGCCGAAGAGGCCGCGGCCTGCGGCCGCGCGGGCTCCGCCCCGGGCCCCGATGGGCTTTGCCGGGCCTGCGGCTGGGCCGGTGCGGATCTGGGTCGGGCCTTCGCGCTCGGCCCAGTTAGATATGATAGGGTTTTTCTTTTTTTTCAGAATTTATTTCTAGTGCGAAGAATAAATCTAGAAAAATCTTTAAATTATTTTAAAGCACGAAAAATACTCAGAAAATCACAAAACTTCTAGGAAAATTCCAAGAGATAGATTATGACATGAACAATCCAAATAAACCATTTGGAGCTCATGAAAAGAATTTTAGAGCCTTCTAATAAATAGAAATAGCTCAAGGAAAATGAGAATAAATCCCAGAAAAATCCGTAAAATTCTCGGGAGAGTTTGGATAGCTCCTAAACGCATTTTTGAAACCTTTTTCCTCTCAAGAACCACTAGGTGCAACGGCATGAATGCAACACACATAACCTTGTATTTATTTTAGAAAATCAAACAGTTGATTTTTCCTATACTTTATTCCCTGTAAAGAACAATAAATGTTGGAAAATTTTTAAAATTATGAGAAAATTGTTATTCAAATCTTTTCTCTATTCACATCCTGAAATTGGAAATTTCAGGGTGTGACAAATCTACCCCCTTAAAAGGAATCTCGTCCCGAGATTTGAAAAAGGATAGCAAGAGACAAGGGTTTATTTCGAACTCTTTTCATATACTTCAGCAATATTCTTCCTTTCATATTACAGAAAAATTCTCCAAGCCTAACTTATATTAACATCCTTAGGTATCGGGGGTCTTGTCTTGCTTGTGTCGTTGTCGCCATTCCTTCTTAAAACGATGATCTAGAAACTTCTTCGGGCACCTGTTGATAAAGTGTTCACCAGCTTTGCAATAGAAACAAGCTTTACTTTCCCTAATGTTTTGACGATTCTGTGGTGTCTAATAAATCACTGGCACTGTGAAACCATGAGGATATTCTAGATATGCATCTTTGTAGTGACCTTCAGGAAAACCTTGGGCTTGAGTCATATGATGTAGGTGAGAATTGTTATTGGCTTCCCCTGGATATTTCCTTTTTCTCTTCTTACTCATGATCTCCTGTAGCTTGCTTTCTAGCCCAATGGTTTTGTTGATTAAATCTTGTAGACTGGAATAATCATGTATGCTTAGTATACTTTGAAGATCTTCATTCAACCCTTTGATGAAATGCTCTCGTTTCTTCTTATCACTTTCAGCTGATCTTGGGGCATACAGAGATAATTGAACAAACTTATCCCCGTACTTAGTTACCGTCATCTGTCCCTGCTTTAAGTTAAGGAACTCCTTCCTTTTGAGCTTCATCACACTTACAGGAGTATGGTGTAAGATAAAGTTGTCTTTGAATTCCTTCCACACAGTACTCTCAGGTTGCTGATGTCCATTGATGTAAGAATTCTATAAGTTGCCAAGATGCATATAAAGCTGTCTCTCCATCATTGCATTGTGTCATGTGTAACTTCTCTTCAATTGTCTTGATCCAGTCTTCAGCTTCTAAGGGATATGTGGTACTACAGAACGTTGTTGGCTCAGTGCTCATAAACTCTGCATACTTATCATTCGAGGGTGGAAATGATAGCGCATCTTGGTTGTATCCATAGTCATCATTGTTCTCATAGCTTTCGCCTTGGTTACCTCCTTCTTGGTTTTCCATCTGGTTGGTAGGTAAAGATATGATCAGAAGGGATCAAGAGTAGTGCAAAACGAGTGGGGGAGAACAAGGAGGTGGGAGGTACAAAAGAAGAACCCAACTAAGCAACTAATGTTTTTGCGGATGTAAGACCCACAATACACCAACACTCACTTCAAAGAACCAACATAAGCAATATCATAAAACCAAGTATCATCATGCAAACACCGAATTCCACCAATCAAGACATAGCTAAGGGAACGATACTACATGTTGTTAATATAGTCAGGGGGTATCCTTCTAATAGATCAGATGTAGCTCCCAGCAGGGATCTCCATAAATAATGGATTTTTTGCAGATCAAGGAGGCCAAAATTATGAGTTCATCCCAACTGGAATCACCTCAATCGGAGGTTTAGAACTCGAGATATGAATTAAACAAGATGGCTACGTCAGCAGTGTTGGAAGATTCTGAATGCTCCACTAATTCGTATGTATCTCCATGGATACAAAACTAATACTACTGAATTTTGGAAAGAGTGAAGCTGATGAAATTCCTGAACTACTCCAATTGAATTTACCTCAATCGGAGGTCTATAGCCCGAGATATAGAATATTGAAGGTAACTAGGTCAGCAGAGTTTACAGTTTCTGATAGCTCTAATGTTTCCGGCATAGCTCCTGGAACATGTACTGGATAGGGCTGAATCTTTGATAGAAATTCACTTATGAAATTTAGGAACTAACCCAACTGGTTTCATGTCAATCGGAGTTCGGTATCTCGAGATAAAATTAAAACAGCGCTGATGTGCCGGGGAGCGGCGCGAACAGATAGAATGCTAAGGATAACAATTCCACCAATAAATCAAGGGGGTGTTATTGCTTGAGAGGATAGACATATTAGGTCGAAGAAATATTCAAGGAGAGTGAAGATATATATACAAGAATTCATGGTATGGAGATAAGAAGATGATTAAGATGCGAGATCATTCATCAGAGAGGTCAAGGAAAATGTAAGATGAGACTTTAGATGAAAATGACCTTAGGAAACATCTGTTGCTAACTAGGCTTACGTCCTACAGTCGATACAGCTCTGATACCACTATGTCACACCTGATTTTCCGAAGGAAACCAAGTGCATACCTATATGCATGCCAGGATCAAGTTTCATGCATATAGTGACATATAAGTGAATATAGATACCGTATCACGAAAGAAAAAGGAAGATTAACAGAGATTAATGCTTAATCCTGGAAACGAAGGCACCAAACTTCACAGGCAGTCGACTGGGGGTTGCGTACGCCTAGCTCCAGCAACATCTTCAAAGCAGCTTCCTCTTTCTGAGCAACATTGTTTATAGCAAGGATGAGCACTTGTCGTACTCAGCAAGTGTGGGGAAAGACATGAATGCAAAGGCTTTATAGTGGACTAGGCTATAAGCATTTAAGCAATTTTAGTTGATTAAATTTTATTAGCACCTGATTACTAATAAAATGTAAGTATATACCATCCCACAATTAAACATAAGGTAAGAAACACGACATAAGCTTATGGCCAGCATAACCAGAGAGCAAGATTTAAGTCCATCTTCAAGTTTAATTATCATGTGAGGGTCCAGGCCGCTCTTGACAGTGAGCACGGCTAATCGATTAGTTTTATACTCTGCAGAGGTTGTACATCTTTACCCACAAGTCGCTTAAAAGTCCCGAAGAACTTTAAACCCAACCATGCGATGCTGCGCATGCATCATACCACACTACTGAGGTGTGATTGCATAGGGATGCTATGAGGCTTTTACAAAGAGTCCTCCCGTGCGTATTAGTCCATTGTAGTATGTCATAGAGGCTATCTTTCGTACCACACTTCTATTACGGACGGTCAGCCATAGAGTACTTCCGTTCCAACACCACTCCGGAATAGAAGAGCCATAAAAGCATTCCTCCGTCCCCAACCTACTTTGCGAGTAATAACCACACAAAGACTTCCCTAATTACTCGGCCAAGACCAGAGCCATATAGTCCTTGTGGTTGCACTGTTGTCCTGGGTGGTCGCTCCATGTTCCGATTAAACATATGGTCTTGTATTAAACATCCAAAGATATAACATAAAGGTATAGCATGATTCATCATTATTGTTCATTAAAACCACCATAACCCAGGTATAGCAACTAAGCATAGCTACCCAACATAAATGTAAACCCAGGTTAACAAGGAATGACCATGAAGACTATGTAATCCTTAATAGGAACCCATCAAAATTAATGCAAGCAATGCAATGAGTGATTAAATATAATTCTTAGGACAAAAGATCAAGGACACACTTGCCTTTAACCAAAGTAATGTCGTTGCTCAGAATATCTTCAACCTCTTGCTCTTCAAAGCTTCACGAACAACGTTCACTCTACTCGCATCAACCATCGGGCACAAACATACACAAAGCAAACAAACAAGCATACTAAGAACAAAGCACAAATCAAAAGAAAGCTTTAAAAGAACGCACTAAAGGATAGGCTCGATTAGATGGATCACTAAAACACACAAACCGTGCTTGGAAGGGAAAGGCTTGGTTTGCTTTAAAGAGATGGTTGTGGAAGATTAAGCAAGAACCGGAAAGATCACACTTAGATTGAGCTGAGAAAAGAACGTCTAACGAACGTTTTGCATATATGAGAGGGCAAGGCTATGAGCAAGGTTCATTTTAATTAACAAAAAAATATAAAGGATATTTCAGAAATAGAATACCCTATGTTGACATTAATGCAATGTTAAACTTTATTTATGAAACCGGTGTAAAGAACTAGTCAAGTTTATTTATAAAGATTCATATATTGATTAAACCGATTAAACATTTAATTTTAGAAAAACTAAACTATACGAACAATCTAAATGAATCTTTGTAATTCGAGTAGATCATATTATTATGAAAAACATTATGGTATTGGCATTAATCAAATTAATACTTATTATAAAAGCCGATGTAAAAGCCTAATCAAATTTTAATAAGAAAAGATTAATTAGCTATTAAACAAATTAACATTTGGTTTACGAAAACCGAGATAAAGATGTAATAAACTTTTATGTACAAAAACATGTGATAGAAACATTAATCAAATTGATGTAATAAACTTTTATGTACAAAAACATGTGATAGAAACATTAATCAAATTAAATTTTCTTATGAAAAACGATGTATAGATCTATATTACTTTTATTTATAAAAGGCATGTATAACTAGACATTAATCAAAATTAATATTAATTTTATTTTCAGAAAACAAAACTGCTGAAAACACACCACTAATGCGTGCTTTACATTATTATGAACCTAACGCAACTTGAATGAATTAAAACGGAGCTAAAACGAGAAAGATATGAGCAAAACAAGATTACAGGGACCCAGTTGTGATTAACTATAGATTTGGAGGGGTAGCAGAAAAGATTCCCGAGACACAGGAAACAGTGCACGTGAAAAGGATAAAACTCGGGGTTAGATCTGAAAAAGAGCTTGGTGGGGTTTATGTGCGAAGGGTGGGATCTTCCTAGGGGGTTCTCTGAGAAGGAGCAAGACACATGAAAAGATCTAATTATTCCAGGATCTTGCAGGGGCTTCTTGCAAAAATTACTTCTTCATCCTCAGGACCGAACAGAGGGCAGGGAGGGCACCCCGCCGGCGGCTCTGGTGGCCTAGGGCGCCGGCGACTGGAGCGGCTAGGAGATCGGGCGCCTAGGGAAAAAGGAAGAGGAGAACGAGGGGACCAAGATGGAATGCTCACCTCAGGCGGAGAACGACGGGGCGCGGCCGGATTTGAAGGTCAACGCTGTCGGTCGGGGTCGAGCTGCCTGCGGCGGCGTGGGCTCAGCAAGGCGGCGACGCTTCGCGCGCGGCGCTAGGACACGGGGGCGGCGCACGCGGCGGGGCGGCGCGTTTTATTGGGGGCGCGGCGCGGGGTGTCCCGGGCGCACACGCCAAGGGAACGGCGGCGGCGCCGCCGGCCAAAGAGGCCCCGGCCTGCGGGCGCGCGGCTCCGGCCCGGGCCCCGATGGGCTTTGCCGGACCTGCAGCTGGGCCGGTGCGGATCTGGGTCGGGCCTTCGCGCTCGGCCCAGTTAGATATGATAGTTTTTTTTTCTGAATTTATTTCCAGTGCCAAGAATAATTCTAGAAAAATCTGTAAATTATTTTAAAGCACGAAAAATACTCAGAAAATCACAAAACTTCTAGGAAAATTCCAAGAGATAGATTATGACATGAGCAATCCAAATAAACCATTTGGAGCTCATGAAAAGAATTTTAGAGCCTTCTAATAAATAGAAATAACTCAAGGAAAATGAGAATAAATCCCAGAAAAATCTGGAAAATTCTCGGGAGAGCTTGGACAGCTCCTAAACGCATTTTTGAAACCTTTTTGCTCTCAAGAACCACTAGGTGCAACGGCATGAATGCAACACACATAACCTTGTATTTATTTTAGAAAATCAAACAATGGATTTTTCCTATACTATATTCCCTGTAAAGAAAAATAAATGTTGGAAAATTTTTAAAATTATGAGAAAATTGTTATTCAAATCTTTTCTCTATTCACATCCTGAAATTGGAAATTTCAGGGTGTGACAAATCTACCCCTTTAACAGGAATCTCGTCCCGAGATTCGAAAAAGGCTAGCAAGAGACAAGGGTTTATTTCGAACTC
Source organism: Cenchrus americanus (assembly GCA_947561735.1). Classification (NCBI taxonomy): domain Eukaryota; kingdom Viridiplantae; phylum Streptophyta; class Magnoliopsida; order Poales; family Poaceae; genus Cenchrus; species Cenchrus americanus. The sequence continues at coordinate 184,552,307 of OX387245.1, forward strand.
TTTTCATATCCTTCAGCAATATTCTTCCTTTCATATTACAGAAAAATTCTCCAAGCCTAACTTATATTAACATCCTTAGGTATCGGGGGTCTTGTCTTGCTTGTGTCGTTGTCGCCATTCCTTCTTAAAACGATGATCTAGAAACTTCTTCGGGCACCTGTTGATAAAGTGTTCACCAGCTTTGCAATAGAAACAAGCTTTACTTTCCCTAATGTTTCGACGATTCTTTGGTGTCTAGTAAATCACTGGCACTGTGACACCATGAGTATATTCTAGATATGCATCTTTGTAGTGACCTTCAGGAAAACCTTGGGCTTGAGACATATGATGTAGGTGAGAATTGTTATTGGCTTCCCCTGGATATTTCCTTTTTCTCTTCTTACTCATGATCTCCTGTAGCTTGCTTTCTAGCCCAATGGTTTTGTTGATTAAATCTTGTAGACTGGAATAATCATGTAAGCTTAGTATACTTTGAAGATCTTCATTCAACCCTTTGATGAAATGCTCTCGTTTCTCCTTATCACTTTCAGCTGATCTTGGGGCATACAGAGATAATTGAACAAACTTATCCCCGTACGTAGTTACCGTCATCTGTCCCTACTTTAAGTTAAGGAACTCCTTCCTTCTGAGCTTCATCACACTTACAGGAGTATGGTGTAAGATAAAGTTGTCTTTGAATTCCTTCCACACAGTACTCTCAGGTTGCTGATGTCCATTGATGTAAGAATTCCACCACTCTGAAGCTGCTCCTATAAGTTGCCAAGATGCATATAAAGCTTTCTCTCCATCATTGCATTGTGTCATGTGTAACTTCTCTTCAATTGTCTTGATCCAGTCTTCAGCTTCTAAGGGATATGTGGTACTACAGAACGTTGTTGGCTCAGTCCTCATAAACTCTGCATACTTATCATTCGAGGGTGGAAATGATAGCGCATCTTGGTTGTATCCATAGTCATCATTGTTCTCATAGCTTTCGCCTTGGTTACCTCCTTCTTGGTTTTCCATCTGGTTGTTAGGTAAAGATATGATCAGAAGGGATCAAGAGTAGTGCAAAACGAGTGGGGGAGAACAAGGAGGTGGGAGGTACAAAAGAAGAACCCAACTAAGCAACTAATGTTATTGCGGATGTAAGACCCACAATACACCAACACTCACTTCAAAGAACCAACATAAGCAATATCATAAAACCAAGCATCATCATGCAAACACCGAATTCCACCAATCCATAGCTAAGGGAACGATACTACACATTGTTAATATAGTCAGGGGGTATCCTTCTAATAGATCAGATGTAGCTCCCAGCAGGGATCTCCATAAATAATGGATTTTTCGCAGATCAAGGAGGCCAAAATTATGAGTTCATCCCAACTGGAATCACCTCAATCGGAGGTTTAGAACTAGAGATATGAATTAAACAAGATGGCGATGTCAGCAGTGTTGGAAGATTCTGAATGCTCCACTAATTCGTATGTATCTCCATGGATACAAAACTAATACTACTGAATTTTGGAAAGAGTGAAGCTGATGAAATTCCTGAACTACTCCAATTGGATTTACCTCAATCGGAGGTCTATAGCCCGAGATATAGAATATTGAAGGTAACTAGGTCAGCAGAGTTTACAGTTTCTGATAGCTCCAATGTTTCCGGCATAGCTCCTGGAACATGTACTGGATAGGGCTGAATCTTTGATAGAAATTCACTTATGAAATTTAGGAACTAACCCAACTGGTTTCATGTCAATCGAAGTTCGGTATCTCGAGATAAAATTAAAAAAGCGCTGATGTGCCGGGGAGCGGCGCGAACAGATAGAATGCTAAGGATAACAATTCCACCAATAAATCAAGGGGGTGTTATTGCTTGAGAGGATAGACATATTAGGTCAAAGAAATATTCAAGGAGAGTGAAGATATATATACAAGAATTCATGGTATGGAGATAAGAAGATGATTAAGATGCGAGATCATTCATCAGAGAGGTCAAGGAAAATGTAAGATGAGACTTTAGATGAAAATGACCTTAGGAAATATCTGTTGCTAACTAGGCTTACGTCCTACAGTCGATACAGCTCTGATACCACTATGTCACACCTTATATTCCGACGGAAACCAAGTGCATACCTATATGCATGCCAGGATCAAGTTTCATGCATATAGTGACATATAAGTGAATAAAGAAACCGTATCACGAAAGAAAAAGGAAGATTAACAGAGATTTATGCTTAATCCTGGAAACGAAGGCACCAAACTTCACAGGCAGTCGACTGGGGGTTGCATACGCCTAGCTCCAGCAACATCTTCAAAGCAGCTTCCTCTTTCTGAGCAACATTGTTTATAGCAAGGATGAGCACTTGTCGTACTCAGCAAGTGTGGGGAAAGACATGAATGCAAAGGCTTTATAGTGGACTAGGCTATAAGCATTTAAGCAATTTTAGTTGATCAAATTTTATTAGCACCTGATTACTAATAAAATGTAAGTATATACCATCCCACAATTAAACATAAGGTAAGAAACACGACATAAGCTTATGGCCAGCATAACCAGAGAGCAAGATTTAAGTCCATCTTCAAGTTTAATTATCATGTGAGGGTCCAGGCTGCTCTTGACAGTGAGCACGGCTAATCGATTAGTTTATACTCTGCAGAGGTTGTACATCTTTACCCACAAGTCGCGTAGAAGTCCCAAAGAACTTTAAACCCAACCATGCGATGCTGAGCATGCATCATACCACACTACTGAGGTGTGATTGCATAGGGATGCTACGAGGCCTTTACAAAGAGCCCTCCCGTGCGTATTTGTCCATAGTAGTATGTCATAGAGGCTATCTTTCGTACCACACTTCTATTACGGACGGTCAGCCATAGAGTACATCCATTCCAACACCACTCCGGAATAGAAGAGCCATAAAAGCATTCCTCCGTCCCCAACCTACTTTGCGAGTAATAACCACACAAAGACTTCCCTAATTACTCGGCCAAGACCAGAGCCATATAGTCCTTGTGGTTGCACTGTTGTCCTGGGTGGTCGCTCCATGTTCCGATTAAACATATGGTCTTGTATTAAACATCCAAAGATATAACATAAAGGTATAGCATGATTCATCATTATTGTTCATTAAAACCACCATAACCCAGGTATAGCAACTAAGCATAGCTACCCAACATAAATGTAAACCCAGGTTAACAAGGAATGACCATGAAGACTATGTAATCCTTAATAGGAACCCATCAAAATTAATGCAAGCAATGCAATGAGTGATTAAATATATTTCTTAGGTCAAAAGATCAAGGACACACTTGCCTTTAACCAAAGTAATGTCGTTGCTCAGAATATCTTCAACCTCTTGCTCTTCAAAGCTTCACGAACAACGTTCACTCTACTCGCATCAACCATCGGGCACAAACATACACAAAGCAAACAAACAAGCATACTAAGAACAAAGCACAAATCAAAAGAAAGCTTTAAAAGAACGCACTAAAGGATAGGCTCGATTAGATGGATCACTAAAACACACAAACCGTGCTTGGAAGGGAAAGGCTTGGTTTGCTTTAAAGAGATGGTTGTGGAAGATGAAGCAAGAACCGGAAAGATCACACTTAGATTGAGCTGAGAAAAGAACGTCTAACGAACGTTTTGCATATATGAGAGAGCAAGGCTATGAGCTAGGTTCATTTTAATTAACAAAAAAAATATAAAGTATATTTCAGAAATAAAATACCCTATGTTGACATTAATGCAATGTTAAACTTTATTTATGAAACCGGTGTAAAGAACTAGTCAAGTTTTATTTATAAAGATTCATATATTGATTAAACCGATTAAACATTTAATTTCAGAAAAACTAAACTATATGAACAATCTAAACGAAACTTTGTAATTCGAGTAGATCATATTATTATTAAAAACATTATGGTATTTGCATTAATCAAGTTAATATGTATTATAAAAGCCGATGTAAAAGCCTAATCAATTTTTAATAAGAAAAGATTAATTAACTATTAAACAAATTAACATTTGGTTTACGAAAACCGAGATAAATATGTAATTAACTTTTATGTACAAAAACATGTGATAGAAACATTAATCAAATTAAATTTTCTTATGAAAAACAATGTATAGATCTATATTACTTTTATTTATAAAAGGCATGTATAACTAGACATTAATCAAAATTAATATTAATTTTATTTTCAGAAAACAAAACTGCTGAAAACACACCACTAATGCGTGCTTTACATTATTATGAACCTAACGCAACTTGAATGAATTAAAACGGAGCTAAAACGAGAAAGATATGAGCAAAACAAGATTACAGGGACCCAGTTGTGATTAACTATAGATTTGTAGGGGTAGCAGAAAAGATTTTCGAGACACAGGAAACAGTGCTCGTGAAAAGGATAAAACTCGGGGTTAGATCTGAAAAAGAGCTTGGTGGGGTTGTGCGAAGGGTGGGATCTTCCCAGGGGGTTCTCTGAAAAGGAGCAAGACACATGAAAAGATCTAATTATTCCAGGATCTTGTAGGGGGCTTCTTGCAAAAATTACTTTTTCATCCTCAGGACCGAACAGAGGGCAGGGAGGGCACCCCGCCGGTGGCTCTGGTGGCCTAGGGCGCTGGCGACTGGAGCGGCTAGGAGCTCGGGCGCCTAGGGAAAAAGGAAGAGGAGAACAAGGGGACCAAGATGGAGTGCTCACCTCGGGCGGAGAACAACGGGGCGGGGTCGGGCTGCCGGCGGCGCGCGGGCTCAACGAGGTGGCGGCGCTTCCGAGCGGTGCTAGGGCACGGGCGGCGCACGCAGCGGGGGCAGCACGTTTTATAGGGGCGCGGCGCGGGATGTCCCGGCGCGCACGCCAAGGGAACAGGGCGGCGGCTACGCCGGCCGAAGAGGTCGCGGCCTCGGCCGCGCGGGCTCCGCCGGGCCCCGATGGGCTTCGGCGGGCCCGCGGCTGGGCCGGTGCGGATCTGGGTCGGGCCTTCGGGCTCGGCCTAGTTAGATAGGATAGGTTTTTTTCTTTTTCTCTTTTTTTCTGAATTTATTTCCAATGCAAGGAATAATTCCAGAAAAATCTGTAAATTATTTTAAAGCACGAAAAATACTCAGAAAATCACAAAAATTCCCGGAAAATTCCTAGAGATAGATTATGACATGAACAATCCAAATAAAGCATTTGGAGCTCATGAAAAGAATTTTAGAGCCTTCTAATAAATAGAAATAGCTCAAGGAAAATGAGAATAAATCATAGAAAAATCTGGAAAATTCTCGGGAGAGTTTGGACAGCTCCTAAGCGCATTTTTGAAACCTTTTTGCACTCAAGAACCACTAGGTGCAACGACATGAATGCAACACACATAACCTTGTATTTATTTTAAAAAATCAAACAATGGATTTTTCCTATACTATATTCCCTGTAAAGAAAAATAAATGTTGGAAAAATTTTAAAATTATGAGAAATTGTTATTTAAATATTTTCTCTATTCACATCTTAAAATTGAAAATTTCAGGGTGTGACAAGCGAGAGCTCAAGGAGGTCACCAAAGAGAAGTGCAAGGCCGTGGAGGCTACTGCGCAATTTAACACCGCGGCTACTGGTAGGGCGAATCCTTATCCCTTTTGAGAGGATGGTCGTTAGCTATGTGCTAATTGTTGTATCCAGCAGATTTCTGTAACCGTGAGTAGGAGCTGAAGAACGCTCTGGCGACCTCCTGGAGCAAGGTTCGGGACCTGGAGATAAAGGACCGAGAGATCAAGGCTGGAGGCCTAGAACTCAAACGGGCGATGAAAGAAATTACTGATAGTGAGTACGCCGTATCTCAAAAGCTGGCTTATGAGATAGCAGCTCGTCGGGGCCTTGAAGCCGAGTTCGAAGTTGTTTTGAAGTCATTCCAAAGTGACTAAATCACCATTGCAGGGTATGAGGTGCACCTGAACGACCTCAAGGGTGCTGCCAATTATGCAATGTCTTGCATAGCTGTTCCAGAAGAAGGGGAGCAGCAACAATCCATTATTGATCGCCTGGTAGATACTCCTAACACGCTTTTGACTTTGCTGAGGGCGACGAGCTTGGTGGCTGTGACCGATGCATTGGTGAGGGATAAGTCTCACTATTGAAGATCAGATGGCGACTAGAGAGGGGGGGAGTGAATAGGAGCCGGTAAAAATTCTTCCCAAAGAACCCGGCCTATGTCCTACTCAAATCCCGGTCACACACGAGCGATGGATCGAATCACGCACCAATCGCCAAGACCACGAGGTTATGGATCAACCTCTAGCCTTAGGAACGATTCCTCAAAGCACACGCGGAAGCACTAGAAAAGGGAGGAAGGAATCGAACCAAGAAGCAAAGCACACAGGCTCTGGCGGACCGTCCGCGCAGGAGGGGCGGACCGTCCGCAAGAGCCGCGCGGACCGTCCGGCCGGGTATCGCGGACTGTCCGCACCCGGCCGCGGACCGTCCGGCCTTAGCCGCGGACCGTCCGTTAATTTACACGAACGACCCAAAGACACCCCGTGTCACGGACCGTCCGCGGGGAGCACGCGGACCGTCCGCCTAGCACCCGCGGACCGTCCGCCCGACACCGCGGACTGTCCGAAACTTCGTCCAACCAAAAATCAAAATCACAACGGATCGAAACAAAGGACGAGCAAGAACACGAAGAACACGGGATGAACTGGAGTCGCGCGGACCGTCCGCCTGGTCCTCGCGGACCGTCCGCCAGGTGCGGACAGAACAGAAAATAGCCCGACCCCGAAAGTCAACTCCCCCAAATCATCATCGGATTTCCCAAACGGTTGAAGCTGTGGAGACAAGGGTTTGGGTACTTGAAAAGCGTCACACAAGGATGCTATAGCCCAAAAATCTTGCCTCCTAACTCCCTAAATCACCGGGAATCGCGAATCCTTTGAGCACCACCAAAACCTAGAGCACCGAACGAAAACTCACGAATCGAAGTAGTTTCCCGGCGTTTGAGGGCACAAGATCAAGCACAAAGATGCACAAGACATCTATCCATGTTTCCCTCAAAGAAATCCGGAAGAAACTCACTCAAATCCGCGGAATCACACCGGGAACAAAGGCACGAAGATAAGCACAAAAAGCCACGAAAAACAACCCCGAATCTTCTATACAAACCAGGAAAGATTCACAAGGTCTAGCATGCCGCCCTAGCATCCATCCCTCTCAACAAATCTCTCATGAAGCTCTCATGCTAGCCTAGAGAAAATAGGAAGGAAAATAGCTACAAAAATGAGAAAGAGAAGGGGGAAATGAAACCCTAAGTCGCGGAGAGAGAGAGCCATCAACACACACTCCAGGCTTATATATCAGGTCCCGCCGGAGTGGTAAATGACTCGACTACCCCTAACTACACTACTGGCGATACAACCCACGTAGGGGCATTTTGGTAATGTATGTGGGTCTTGCCATCGGACGGCCACGCCTTTGCCGCACCCCGCGTCCTCCCGACGCAAGCCATGCGATCCCGCCGCGTGTCCTCCGCTTCGAAGCTTCCCGACACGCCGGATCCCGTCTCCGTCGTGTTGGGCCCTCGGACTTGGTTTTGAGGCCCAAACCAAGAAACCGTCCGCCGATGGTTTTGTGGGCAAACCACCAAACCCCGCGTGCCGGTCCGGTCTCCCGCCAAACCACTTGACTTGACCGCCACCGTGCACCGCTCATCCGTCCATGACTTCGTCTTGCTTGTGTCGCCACCATGTGACCCGCACCCGGTCCCCGCTCGTCCACCGGGTCCCTCGAACCGAGCCTACTTGTCTCTCCATCTCCCGGAGGCCCCTCAAGGCGAAGACCTTTCGCGCCCGTTCTTCACCCGCAACAACACGAACTAGGCCGCAGCCTACACCTGCGCACTAAGCCAAGAGTCAGTCCAACACCCGTTGTCAATCACTCATCACTAAGGAGCGGTCATCCACCGACCACTGGGATGCTCCTGGTCCTCAATCTCCCCCTTGATGAGTGCATTAACAACACACAACGCGAAATGAAATTCAGAGTAAAAGAGAAAGAAAGAAGAAAGAAAAACGAAGAAGCTCAACTCATGACCAAAACCGAAGAAAGGCGAAGAAAGGTCACAAGCCAAGCAAAGCACAAAATCCACACCGAAAACGGCAAGAAAGCCCCCCCTGAACAAATGCAAGCCCCCCTGAACATGTGGATGCAAACTCATGCAAACTCTCAAATTTCAGCTCACCTCTTCTGAATTTTCATTAAGCTCACCTTTTCTCCCCCTTGTTGACAATGTATGAATCAAGGTGAAAATGCAGAAATGCAAAGCAAAGCATATAGACAACTACATGAGCTTCTCAAATGGGCCAAATCTAGTATCAAAGGCTAAAAAAATGAGACAAAGATCACACACATGAATCATAGCATAGTCAAAGCATTGCCACAAGTAATATATGAAAATACAAGCATGTGACAAAGCAAAATTTTCGGATTTAAGCAGTTTTACCAAAAGAAGACTCGCTTCACATGTAACAGCCTATCCATGTCACACTTGAGCCACAAACATGCATACCATTCAAAGATCATACAAGGATATCAAATTCTCAGCAAAAGATCATGGCAAACACCCATAAAGCAAAGCATGTCATGTCAAAGCTCATGAGCCATGTGTCCACTTCGGGGAGACTTCTCCACTGGTGAACATCATGCAACATGTTTTGCACCCATATGTGAAAGATACGACATTTTCAGCATAGACATGATGGATGGAGCATTTGTCAAGCATTTGACACTTCTTTTCAAGATTAAATTATTTCATGGTACATGAAGTGCCTTTGCGGCAAAAAGAAGCTTATGCTCCCCCATGAATGCAACATAGGCTAAACATTCACAATGATATTCGGCCTTTGGCCCAAATGCAAGAACAGGCATCCAAGCACAATCTAAGTATGAAAAGCACATTTAGACCAAACTGTGACATGGATACACAACTACACACGAGTGGAGCATATTTCATCAAAAATTAGTCAAGTTAAGCATTTATCTCAAAAAGGGCTATCTCACCACACATATATCTCAGATATTCCAAGAGCATAGCCTCACATCACCATTTCTCCACACATATAACCAAAATCTCACAAATAGCCAAAGAGACTCACATATGGCATATAAAAGAAGCTCATCATCCTAAAATGCAATATGACACAAATGCAACATGATATATGACAAGATGGCTATCCTACCATGGTTTGTACATCAAGCAAAGCATGTATATACATCAAAATAAACATGGTATGATACATATGGTACAAAAAGAAAATCTCCCAAGAATCAACTAGAAAGGGCAACAAACCCCAAGTTCCCCCCGCAAGCGCACAAATGTAGCTTGGTCGAGAGGCTTTGTAAAGATGTCGGCTAGGCGATCTTGGGTAGGGACATGGCTCAAAACAATGGTTCCTTTCTCCACATTGTCCCTCGGAAATGATACCTCACTTCTATATGTTTGGTTCGGAGTGAAGCACCGGGTTTTTGGCTACGCTTATGGCACCGGTGCTATCACAAAGAAGTGGGATCCGGGTGCACTCCTCACCAAAGTCTCTCGAAGTGTATGAAATCCACACGGCACTGGGAACAACAACTCGCGGCGAAGCAACATACTCCGCCTCGTGGTAGACCGAGCTACACTAGACCGCTTGCGGGAAGACCATGAGACCAACGAAGAACCAAGAAACCGACAAGTGCCGGAAGTAGACTTCCTCTCGACTCGACAACCCCAAAATCCGCATCGGAAAAACCATGAAGAGACGAGTCGAGGAGGAAGAATACCAAAGGCCAAGACCGAGGGCGGATCGTAGGTACCGAAAATCCTCTTGACGGCTGTCGATGTGATGTCCTCGGCGAAGCACGAAAACGAGCGCACGGACACACGGCCGAACCGTATGTCCGGCCTCGTCGCCGTCAAGTAGAGGAGGGAGCCGATCATGCTCCCGTACTCCCGCCGGTCCACCGGTTCTCCGTCCTCATCCGCATCCAAAGTGGCCGTACTCCCCATGGGAGTCGACATCGGCTTCACATCTTGCATCCGGAACTTCCTCGACATGTCTTTCGTGTACTTGGTCCGGTGCACAAATGTACCGTCCTTCACTTGCTTGATCTCGATCCGAGAAAATACCGCAACTCGCCCATCATGCTCATCTCGAACTCCCCGCTCATCTCATCTGCAAACTTGGCAACAAGGTTATGTGACGAGCCACCAAAGACAATATCATCCACGTATATCCGAACAATCGGCAAGTCATTCCTATGCTTGAGGAGAAACAAGGTTCTATCCACCGTACCCATCACAAACCCTCTCGCTCAAAAGAAAACCTCTCAATCTCCCATACCAAGCACGGGCGCCCGTTTCAACCCATACGAGCCCTTTTCAACTCGTATACCCCGTGTGGGTACAACTCGCTCTCAAACCCGGAGGTCGCTTCACATACACCTCCTCTTCTATAACCCCATTCGAAAAGCACTCTTCACGTCCATCCGAAACAACTTGAACCCTTTAGCCACGGCAAAGGCTAGAAGGATCCGAATTGCCTCAAGACGGGCCACGGCGCAAAGGTCTCCTCATAGTCGATCCCCTCCTTCGACTAAACCCCCGAGCAACAAGTACGGACTTGTTCCTCACAACCATCCCATTCTCTCCCTCTTTGTTCTTCCAAACCCACTTGGTTCCTATGGGATGGCAATTTGGAGGTGGTTCAACTAACTCCCACACTCCGGTTCCTCTCAAAGTTTTCCAACTCCTCATGCATAGAATTGACCCAGTTTGCATCGGATAAAGCATGTCCAATGTCCTTGGGCTCAAAAGTAGCAACAAAAGCAACATGAGCAAAATGAGAGGAATTCCCGGACCTCGACCGTGTAGTGCGTTCATTGATGTCTCCAATAATCTTCGACGGGGGATGCACTTCTTGAATCCGCGGGGGAGCCTCACGCCTCGAGACTACCTCCCCCTCAACTTCGCCTTCTCTCGCTTTGATCCTCTTGTTGCACCGTCGTTGTCCATGAAGTAGACGGTCCATGCTCCGAGTGGTCGTAGGGGAAGTAGTGGGTACATGCTCGGCTTCGGCGCATGGTTCTCCCCATCATCATCTCCGACTTCATCTTTCTCCTCTTCAAAGAGGTTCTCGGCCATCTCTTCATCACCCGCACATTCAAAACCAAGAGAGGTACATGGCATTGTCTCGTCGAAGGTCACCTCGCAAGTCTCCATGATTTTGTTAGTCTCAAGGTTAAGCACCCTATAGGCTCTAGAGTGGTTAGCATATCCAAAGAAAATACCATCACTAGACCTAGCCTCAAACTTGTCGAGTTTTCCCTTTTTCAAAATAAAGCACTTGCGGCCAAAAACTCGGAAGTGACTCACCTTGGGTGCCCGACCATGCATAAGCTCATAACGGGTCTTCTTCTTGAAAGCTCTCAATAAAATCCGATTGGAAACATGACAAGTCAGTATTGACCGCCTCGGCCCAAAACCTCCTAGGAGTCCCGTGCTCATCGAGCATCGTTCTAGCCATCTCACAAAGAGTCCGATTTTTCCTTTCCACGACTCCATTTTGAGGGGGCACATAAGGGGTCGAATACCGATGTTCAAGACCTAGATCACGACAAAAGGCATCAAAACGAGAGTTCTTAAACTCGCAGCCATTATCACCTTGCGGATAGCTCGAATAGCATTCCCATGCCTCTCGTTTTTCAACCTCACGATCGGATCTCGAACAAAACCAAAAGTCTCACTCTTATCCTCCAAGAAGAACACCCGGGCATAGCGAGAGTAATCGTCCACCACAACAAGGACATACCACTTCCCACCCACCGAGCGAACTCGAGCCGGCCCAACAAGGTCCATATGCAACGGCTACGTCGGACGCTCGGTCATGACATCGGTCGGGGGTGGATGGGGAGTGGCTACCATCTTACCATGCCTACAAGGAGCACAAACCAAATCCTTCTCAAGCTTCAACCTCGGCAATCCTCGGACAAGGTCAAGACCACTCAAGCGGGAAACCAAATCAAAGCTCAAGTGTCCCAACCGCCTATGCCATTTCCACAAATCGAAGAAGGGCCAGCCATCAAACGGCGAGCGAGGACCCAAAGAGCGAGAGAAATCGGCCACGAAAATCGACCCTCGGGGATGATCATACGGACAAGATCACCTCGAGAATCAAGCAAACGAGACTCGCCGGACTTAAAACGCACCTCAAAACCCTCATCAAGCAACCGAGAAACCGAAAGCAAGTTAAAACCCAAAGACTTCACAAGAGCCACTCTCTTCAACGTTACCTTGTCACTCACATGCACAACACCCTCGACAACGGCACCCTACCTCGTCCATTGTCCCCAAATGTGATGTACATCTTTTCCTTCACCGGGGTGAGGGCCGGAGAACCACTTCTTATCTCCGGTCATGTGTCGAGAACACCGGAGTCGATCAACCAAATGTTCTCCAAGCCTCCCCTGCCCGATCGAAACAAGAACGAGAATGAGCTAGCGACTCGACACCGGGGTTAGCACGGAGAAAGTTAAACCGGTGTCGAGCCATCTCGCTCAAAAGAGGGGTTAGCAAACATCACTCCCTTGCCACCAAACTTCCCATGTCCCATGGGAGGAGTACGAGCACCACGAGGGGGAAAACGTGGTCCGTAGTTCCTCCGGAACCCAAAGCCGCGATCATCTCCCCTAAACCCGTACCGAGGACGAGTAGGAGGACGTCCGGCAAAACCACCACGAGCCCGACCAAACCTCTCACCGAGACGCACACCATCATCTCTCCTGACAAACCTCTCACCACCACCTCTCTGTGGGAACCTGCCAACACTCCTCACACTTCCCACACCCCGTGGAAGTGGCACTCTAGGCTCAGGAACACCATGAGGCTGGCGATACCTGTCCTGGTTCGCTTGCTCCCTAGCAAGCCTCTCATCCCTCTTCCTCTTGTAGCAAAACTCTGCAAGATGCCTTTCCTTGCCACAGTACTCACACCTGAAGGGGATGGGTTTTGGTTTTGGCTCTGGCTTCTCTCTAGGCTTCTCACCCTTCTCACCCACAAACTTCACCGGTTTCTGGAAATCATTTGTCTTAGGTGGGAATTTGGGTGGATCTTGGGTTGTGTCAAGTTTGTTGCAAAGGTGGTTGGGCTTTGGTGTGAAAGAGTTCTTGGGTGCTTTTGGGAGTGGGACTTGGATCTCTCCGATCACCTCAAACCCGGGGGTTTGACTCAACACACTTCTCGTACACGCTCTCCCCCTTTGTTCTCTCCCACTTTCTCACCCAACTTCTCAAACCCCAAACCACGACCATCGGCTCTCTTGAACTCCTCAATCATGATTTTCAATTGAGGTTCCTGCCCAGACAACCAACCCAACACCTTCCTCAAATAGTCATTCTCCTCATAGATGACATCCAAACGGGAAGTAAGTTCAAGATTACGCAAAGTGACTTCATCACAGCTAGAGCATGCATTTGCAACAGGAGATTTCAAAGATGCTTCCAAAGAACTGATGGTAGAACGAGCATCGACAAGCTTAGCATGCATAGTAGGACATGACTTGCAAGCACCAAGTAAAGTAGGTCTAGCCTTAAGCTCATCATGTTCATTCCTAAGAGCATCTAGTTGAGCCAAAATAGAAGCATTCTTCTCATTAAGCAGTTTGATCTCATTCAACCAAGCATCACATTCAACACATTCAACATCATCAGGAGGAGTAGGAGCAAGTTTCAAAGAGTCATTCTCAAGTTTCAATTCAAGCAATTTTGACTCTAACTCTCCTACTTTCTCACTAGCATTCTCAAGCTGAGCCCTAAGATCTTTCCTCATCTTTTTGGCATCTCTCAGCACACTATCACGGTTATCAAGCAAACCATTCAACCTAGCAATCTCAGCAAGCAAAGAGTCGGGGTCACGGTTTACCTCATCCTCCGAGTCGGAGTCGCTGTCCTCCTTCACACTCTTCTTGCTGCTCGAGCTATGGGCCATGCCACAAAAGCCCTCGAGCGCCACACGGCTCGGCCGCCGAGGTTCCGGCTTGCACTCTTCTTGCCACTGCGCCTCCCGGCGTCTTCATCTTCGCCGCTTGAGCTTGATCGCTCCTCGCTTGAGCTTGAGTCGACGTCGCTCGCACCGGCCACCATCGCTCTTGCCTTGTTCTTCTTGTAGGTGCTCTTGCTCGGTCGCCGCTTGTCCTTGTCCTTGCTCTTGGACTTGTTGAAGTGCCCTGCCCTTGGAGGAGTACTTGTCTTCACGCCTCGGATGCGCCTTGTACTCGTTCACCTTGTACTTGTTCTCCTCCGCTTCCGGGCACTCGGCGATGAAGTGGCCACGCTTGCCACACTTGTAGCACGTCCCTGAGCTCCGCCTTGCGTTCCTCCGACTCTCGTGTAGTCGTTCAAACCTCCTTGAGAGCAAGGCCAGCTCCTCCTCGCCCAGCACATCAAACTCCTCATCTGGAATGGACATAAGAGAGGACAAAGAAAACTGTCGACAGGAAGGGTTAGATTTGCCCCTTGATCCTCCCCAAGAGCAAGACTATGGTCAGTCGAGCCCTCATGCTTGGATAGCATCTTCCTGTCAACCTCAGCCGACTTGAGCTTAGAAAAGAGGTCATCCAACTCAATAGTCAAATAGTTCCCAGACTCCTTGATGGCCTCAACCTTAGCACCCCAAACATTTGGGTCCAAGACATGCAAGAGCTTCAAAGCCTGATCATGCTCGGAGTACGGAAAATCCTCAACATTAGCCTTCATGTTGTTCACGATGGCGGTGAACCTCTGAAACATCGCATCAATGTCCTCACCCAGAAGTGGAGTGTAATTCTCATATTGCATCCGGTAAGAGACAAAGAGGCGAGCCTTCACATGGTTATCACCACCGTGAGCAACCAACAACTTATCCCAAATTTGCCAAGCAAGATTCAAATGGCGAACACGCTCAAACTCGGATCACACAAGCTCGGCACAAGTGATCAACGGCTTTTGCATTAGCCTCATACTTGGCCTTGGCATCGGCATCGGTCACCATAAGAGTATGGATGTTGACCGGAATAGCATATGTCTTGTCAAGCACAATAAACTCCAACAGCTTTCCTCGAAGAAAGATCATCATACGAGCCGCCCACTTGTGGTAACCCTTGCCATCGAAGTGCGGCGGACCACCCCGCTCAACGTACGCCATCTTGGGATTCAAGACTTGTCAAAGTCGCAAAGAATCCAGCACCAAGCTCTGATACCAATTGAAGGATCAGATGGCGACTAGAGAGGGGGGGAGTGAATAGGAGCCGGTAAAAATTCTTCCCAAAGAACCCGGCCTATGTCCTACTCAAATCCCGGTCACACACGAGCGATGGATCGAATCACGCACCAATCGCCAAGACCACGAGGTTATGGATCAACCTCTAGCCTTAGGAACGATTCCTCAAAGCACACGCGGAAGCACTAGAAAAGGGAGGAAGGAATCGAACCAAGAAGCAAAGCACACGAGCTCGCGACCGTCCGCGCAGAGGGGCGGACCGTCCGCAAGAGCCGCGCGGACCGTCCGGCCGGCATCGCGGACCGTCCGCACCCGGCCGCGGACCGTCCGGCCTTAGCCGCGGACCGTCCGTTAATTTACACAGAACGACCCAAAGACACCCCCGTGTCACGGACCGTCCGCGGGGAGCACGCGGACCGTCCGCCTAGCACCCGCGGACCGTCCGCCCGACACCGCGGACTGTCCGAAACTTCGTCCAACCAAAAATCAAAATCACAACGGATCGAAACAAAGGACGAGCAAGAACACGAAGAACACGGGATGAACTGGAGTCGCGCGGACCGTCCGCCTGGTCCTCGCGGACCGTCCGCCGGTGCGGACGAACGTAAAATAGCCCGACCCCGAAAGTCAACTCCCCCAAATCATCATCGGATTTCCCAAACGGATGAAGCTGTGGAGACAAGGGTTTGGGTACTTGAAAACCGTCACACAAGGATGCTATAGCCCAAAAATCTTGCCTCCTAACTCCCTAAATCACCGGGAATCGCGAATCCTTTGAGCACCACCAAAACCTAGAGCACCGAACGAAAACTCACGAATTGAAGTAGTTTCCCGCGTTTGAGGGCACAAGATCAAGCACAAAGATGCACAAGACATCTATCCATGTTTCCCTCAAAGAAATCCGGAAGAAACTCACTCAAATCCGCGGAATCACACGGGAACAAAGGCACGAAGATAAGCACAAAAAGCCACGAAAAACAACCCCGAATCTTCTATACAAACCAGGAAAGATTCACAAGGTCTAGCATGCCGCCCTAGCATCCATCCCTCTCAACAAATATCTCATGAAGCTCTCATGCTAGCCTAGAGAAAATAGGAAGGAAAATAGCTACGAAAATGAGAAAGAGAAGGGGGAAATGAAACCCTAAGTCGCGAGAGAGAGAGCCATCAACACACACTCCAGGCTTATATATCGGGTCCCGCCGAGTGGTAAATGACTCGACTACCCCTAACTACACTACCGGCGATACAACCCACGTAGGGGCATTTTGGTAATGTATGTGGGTCTTGCCATCGGACGGCCACGCCTTTGCCGCACCCCCGCGTCCTCCCGACGCAAGCCATGCGATCCCGCCGCGTGTCCTCCGCTTCGAAGCTTCCCGACACGCCCGATCCCGTCTCCGTCGTGTTGGGCCCTCGGACTTGGTTTTGAGGCCCAAACCAAGAAACCGTCCGCCGATGGTTTTGTGGGCAAACCACCAAACCCCGCGTGCCGGTCCGGTCTCCCCGCCAAACCACTTGACTTGACCGCCACCGTGCACCGCTCATCCGTCCATGACTTCGTCTTGCTTGTGTCGCCACCATGTGACCCGCACCCGGTCCCGTCGTCCACCGGGTCCCTCGAACCGAGCCTACTTGTCTCTCCATCTCCCGGAGGCCCCTCAAGGCTGAAGACCTTTCGCGCCCGTTCTTCACCTGCAACAACACGAACTAGGCCGCAGCCTACACCTGCGCACTAAGCCAAGAGTCAGTCCAACACCCGTTGTCAATCACTCATCACTAAGGAGCGGTCATCCACCGACCACTGGGACGCTCCTGGTCCTCAACTATACTGACGTCGACATGGCCAAGATCAGGGGAGGTGCGGACACCACGAAGGACCTTCAGTCCTTGGAGCTTGAAGTTGAAGAAGCCGCCAATGAAGTGATGGAGAACATCGACTTTGAAGGCGATGGTGGCGACAATGGCGACCAGTAGTGTTGAGTTAGGGGCTGTACCTCCTCCTCCTCTCATAAGTTGTAAATAATGCTTCAGGGATATGTTGGGAAAAAACTTAACGAAGTACTTGCCTTTTGCTTGTGCGAGCTTGGTTGATCTTGTAGATGACGACGTCTTGTGTTCTTGACTCGCTAAACACTACTCGCGGAGAGGCTGGCTTACCGACCTCCATAGCTCAGCGTGGAGGCTTACGCGAGGTCAGCGCGCGAGGGGGGGAGCCTAGGGCTTAGGTCTGGCGACCTTTCTGACCAAGCATGCTTGTAGCGGCAAGAGGCTTCATACTCGTTAGGGATGGTGTCCTTAGGTCGGGATGACCCTTAGGTTGGCTTTGTGCCAAGCCCCCGAGCATGTCGAGGGGAAGGAATAAGAGAGACTCGGAACCCTAGGTTTTGCAACCCATATGTTGGCTTTAGTCAAGCCCCCGAGCATGTCGAGGGGAAGGAATAAGAGAGACTCGGAACCCCAGGTTTTGCAACCCATATGTTGGCTTTAGTCAAGCCCCCGAGCATGTCGAGGGGGGCATGAGGAAGGAGAAGGTAGTGCTCGACTCATAGCAGATGACTGCTTGAAATAATTATTTATTTAAACTAAAAAAGGTACAAGAAAGGGAAATACATAGCTTAAATTTGAAACAATTCTACGGATAGAATCGACGTAGATGCTCCACATCCCAGGGGTGGGGTACTCCTTGCCCGTCGCCCCATTGGAGTTGATATGTTGACGGGCTGATAACTTCTGTGACGATGAAGGGTCCCTCCCAAGGGGCAGAGAGCTTGTGCATGCCGTCAGTCTTCTGGATGCGTCTAAGGATGAGGTCGCCAACGTTGAAGGATGTTTCCTTAACGTTGCGATCATGATAGCGACATAATTGTTGGTCATGACGAGCTTGTCTCATGACGGTGGCGAGTCTTTGTTCCTCGAGGCTGTCGAGGCCAATGCGACGTGTTTGTTCGGCCTCTCCTTCCTCGTAGAACTAGATTCGTGGGGCTCCGAAGGCAACGTCGGTAGGTAGCAGCTTCTGATCCGTAGACCAGAAGGAAGGGCGAGAAGCCCGTAGCAGAGCTGACTTGAGTCCTGAGACCTGAAATCACGTGTGGTAGCTCAGCTAACCACCAGGTGGTGTAGTTGGAAGCGTCGTCGTAGATACGGTCCTTGAGTGCTTGGAGCACCATGCCGTTGGCTCTTTCCACCTGGCCGTTGCACCGTGGGTGGGCGACCGAGGAGTAGTAGACGTCGATAAGGTTATCTTGGCAAAAGTCCCAGAAGACCGAGCCAGTGAAGGCTGCACCTAGGTCGGTGATGAACCTGTTAGGCACACCGAAGCGATGTTTGATGTCTCTGATGAATTTGACTGCTTCTTCCGATGTTACTTTCCCAACAGGTCGGACTTCAATCCATTTGGTGAATTTGTCTACGGCAACCAGGATATGTTTGTAGCCGCCCGGGGCGGTACGAAACGGTCCTACAGCACCGAGACCCCACATGACGAAGGGCCATGACGGAGGGATAGTGCGCAGGGCCTGAGCTAGTAGGTGATGCTGTTTAGCAAAGAATTGGCATCCTTTGCACCTCTTTACGAGGTCTTTAGCATCGGTTACGGCCATGGGCTAATAGAATCCAGATCGGTACGCTTTGCCGACCAAGTTGGTGGATGCCACGTGGCAACCACACTCGCCACTATGAATTTCAGTTAAGAGCTGGAGACCCTCTGATCGTAGGATACACTTCATCAAGATGCCAGTGGAGGCAGCTTCCTGTATAGGTCGGAACCAATCACGACATAGTTAGCACTTCATCGTGTGATGCGTTCTCGCTCTGCTTTGTCATCGGGGACAAGTTGGTCGAGTATGAAGTCTATGAAGGGCTTGCACCAATCATCCTCTTTATCAGACATGAGCACGTGAGGACCATGTGTGGTTCGAGGACCGGTGGATGGTCGCTTCCTTGTGTGATGAGTGATTGACAACGTTGTGTGGACTGATTCTTGGCTAAGTATTGCAGGTGCAGGTTGCGGCTTGACTCGTGTTGGTGCAGGTGAAGAACAAGCGCGAAAGGTCGTCGCGGTGAGGCCTCCAGTGTGGAGAAGACAAGTAGGTCGTGTTCGAGGGACCCGGTGGCCGGCGGGGTCAAGTGCGGGCCGCATGGTGGCATGAACAAGCAAGATGAAGTCGTGGACGGTTTCTTGGTTGAGCCTCAAAACCAAGGTCGAGCCGGGACTACGTGGGAGCCAAGTCATGAGTGGAGATTGGCGGAGGCTACACCGAGTTCGCGAGGTTTCCGGTGGTTCACCAGAAAACCACTAGGTTCCTTGGTTGATCCACAAAGCCAAGACCGGAGAACCGAAGACGGAGGTGCAGCAGCACCAGACCGGTCTGACCGGTGAGGAGCACCGGTCCCGACCGGTGTGCGACGACGCGGTCCGAATCTTCGAAGCGGAGGACACGCGTCGGGATCGCATGGCTTGCGTCGAGGCTACGCGAGGTGCGGTCGCGGGCATCCGTCCGATGGTGAAGACATCAAGAATTCCAAATCCGCCCTTGAGGGGCTTGTATCCCTAGTTGTTAGAGAAGGGCATTTTAGACATTCGGTTGCCTCCATATAACCCAAGAGGTGAGAGGATGGCAGCCAAGTCTTGGAACCCTAGCTCATTAGTTTTCCTATTTTCCACCTATTTTTCTTAGGTTTTCTCTAGGACTAGCAAGAGAGCTTCACGGAGAGATCTTGTAGAGAGGGATGGATGATCGGGCGGCTTGCTAGACCTTGTACGAACCTTTGTTTCATGTATAGATGATTCGGCGTGGTTCCTCAAGGTTTGGATGTGTTTTCCCCGTTGTTCTTGGTGGTGATTTTCGGAGCCCTCTCTCCGTGATTTCTTTGGGTTGTTTTCGGGGCCTTTCTCTTGGGGATTTGATGGGGGAAATTTGTGGGAACCCTTCGTGGTTCTTTGGGCTGTGATTCCCCTACCAAATCCGTAAGTAAAGGTGCTCGATTTTGGGGTTTCTTGAGTTCTTGGGTTGGAAGTGCTCTCGGCGGGATTTCTTCGATTCCTCCTTTTTGGACGAGTTTTTGTGGGATTAAACTTGGCTATGGACTCCTCATGAGGTGTTCTTGATATCCCCAAAGTCTTGTTCAAGTCCGTGGAGCGATTCGGGAGGTCGAGTTTTGGATTTGGGGGGAGTTGACCCGCGGGTGCTGGTTCATCCCGAGTCTGCCCGTGCTACACGGCCTCGACCGGTGCTCCTGACCGGTCTGACCGGTGCGAGCCCTTGTGGGACTTTGCTCGGGTGAACGTCTTGGTGTGTTCGTTGTTGTCCCGTGTTGCTGCTATTTCGAGTTTGGGTCCGTTTGGTGGTCGGTTGCCCTGTTTGGTGCCTTGGGGGCTTTCAGGCTGCCATCGGTCTGACCGGTGTGTCTCACCGGTCTGACCGGTGTAGAGCCACTTAGTGGAAGTTGCTCAGTTTCACCTGCAGGGACCGGTCTGACCGGTGGTGCTCATCGGTCTGACCGGTGTGGGTCTGTAGACTCGAGGTTTGGTTTTTCCGCTGCGTTTCTCGGGTCGGAAGGTTGCGTGTTGGTTCCTAGGTCCAGTGGCACTCCAGTGGCTACGTGGGCTTGACCAACCTTGGTAGTGAGTCGGAGACGTGTGTTGGAAGCCGCGTTCGTCTTGTTGGAGTTTTCATCTCCTTCGAGAAGAATTTTTATCGGCTCCCATTCACTCCCCCCCCCTCTCTGGTTCGCCGTATCGGTCCTTCAAGTGGTATCAGAGCCGGTTCGGGTCTTTGTTGACTCTAACCGCCTAAGATCCAAGGATGGCGTACCGGGAACGGGGTTCGGGTCCTCCACACTTCGATGGCAAGAACTACCGGATGTGGAGCAAGTGGATGGGTGCGTTCCTCCGCGGAAAGGGTCGGACCGCTTTGGGATGTCACGGTGGACACAAAGGCTATGTCCAGCCGATGGATTTCCTTGCTCCGGGGGTCGAGGGACGGATTCGACGCCAACAATAAGGCGGTCGACTACTTGTTTCGTGCTTTGTGTCGGCCGAGTTCGATCGGGTGCACACCGAGCACTTGGCTTGTAGAATTTGGGCGGTGTTGAAGGAGGCTCATGTTGGGAACGCCCGTGTTCGAGCACGGCCGTATGCGACCTACGGAGAGAGTACGAGAACTTCACTCATCTCCCCGGTGAGTCCATCAATGCCTTGTTTCGCAGGTTCACGGTGGTGGTGAACAACATGAGGGCCAATGTGGACGTGCTCCCGTACGATGATCATGATAGAGCGGTCAAGCTCTTACACTCTTTGGATCGTACGATATGGGGCGGGAAGTTCGAGGCCATAGTCGAGTCGGAGAGGTATGATACTCGACGGTGAACGAGTCGTTCTCGAAGCTCAAGTCGGCTGAGGTGGATAGGGGCATGACTGCCAAGCTCGAGGGACCGACTGATTCCCATAGTCTTGCCCTCGTTGGTGGTTCCAAAGGAAAGACTAACTCTAACCCATCCACCAGGATGTTCTCATTTTCCTCTTTGATGTCTATGCCAGATGAGGAGTTTGATGACCTTGGAGAGGACGAGCTGGCGCTCCTGACGAGGCGGTTCGAGAGGCTGCACGAGAACCGCGTGAACATGAGGAGGAACACGAGGACTTGCTTCCGGTGCGGCAAGCGGGACACTTCGTCGCCGACCGCCCGAGAAGGCCGAGAACAAGGACAGCTACAAGCACAAGCCGAGGATGAACGATGGCAAGTACCGGTCGAGGCGCGACCACAAGAGCAAGCACAAGAACAAGTACAAGGACGAGCGACGATCGAGGAAGAAGGAGGGCCGAGGCAAGGCCCGAGCGATGGTTGGAGCGAGCGACGTCGACTCCAGTTCCGCGTACTCCACCTCGAGCTCGAGCAGCAGTGAAGACGAGGGAGATCGCCGCAAGAACAAGAAGTCGTCCAAGAACCTGAGCGGGCTGAGCTGCTTCGCGAGAGATGGCTTCTGCACCATGGCGGTGAGCTTCGGCGGCAAGAAGAGCACACAGAGCGACTCGGACTATGAGTCCGATGACGAGGTGCGTGATGAACTTCCCTTCTTGCGCCAGGAGAATGAGAGGCTTGGCTCTTTGCTTGATAACCGTGATGACATGCTTAGAGAGGCCAAGAAAATGAGGAAAGAGCTTAGGGCTTCACTCGAGGATGCTAGGACTAGAGTGGCTGAGCTAGAGACACAGGTGCTTGATAGCAAGCTTGAGATTGATTCGCTTAAGGCTAGCCCTGTTGTTTCTGATGAGAATGATTGTGCTGATTGCTCTATATTCCTTGCTGATCTTGCTTTGTTCAAGGAGAAGCATGCCTCCAAGTGTGAGGAACTAGATGTGCTTAGGGTTGAAGTGGCTGAGCTTAAGTCTAGACCTCCTTTGCTAGGTGCTTGCACTTCTTGCCCTATTTTGCATGCTAAGATTGATGAGATGCATGCTTACACTAGTTCGCTCGAGGCTAAATTGAAGGAACCCATGCCTACATCTTGCTCTACCTGTGAAATGCATGCATTGAAAAATTTGGAGCTTGCGCATTATGTTGATCGTTTGCAGGATGAGAATGATGATTTGAGGAAGTTGATGGGATGGTTGTCCGGTCACGAGCCTCAGTTGAGGATGATGATCGAGGCCTTTAAGAGGCAAGATGGTGAAGGGCTTGGGGCAAACAAGGTTGGTGACGGAAGTGGAGAGAATATCCCGGAGCCACCAAAAACCCACCATAAAAATGATTTCCCACCAAAACCTAACCATCTAAGGAACCGACTGGACGCAACCCCAGCTCCACCCGTGTTTCCTACACCCACAAATGACCTACAAAAGCCTATCAAGTTTGTGAGCACTTCGGGGAAAGTGTTCTTTGGGAAGGAGAGTGAGAAGGCTAGTGGTGAGAAACCGGTGGAGGGTTTGAGTGGAGAGAAACCAAGTGAGCAGCCACGTCCCAAGCCAAAGCCTAAGCTTGTGAGGTTCCATTGTGGCTATTGTGGGAGAGATGGCCATAAGGAGGAGTTTTGCTTCAAGAGGAAGCGAGAGGAGAGAATGAATAAGGAGTGGGCTAACAAGGACAAGTACCACCCTTCCGATGGTGTACTTGAGGCTCGTATGCAGATGCCCAGGGGCAATGCGATTGTGAGGACAGTTCGGGCTTGGGGAGAGAAGAAGGCTGCAGGTGGTGTTGCGCCGGGTCACACCCGCCGGACGGTGTGGGGCACCCGTCGGACCGGTGCGGTGCCCGTACGGACGGATGTTCGGGTTTCGAGCTCGTACAGGTGCGAGGGTTGTTTCTGGTGGTCGTGGTTCTGGTGGTTGGGCTGGACAGGGTGCAGGTGGTCAGTTTGCTAGGCGTTCTCCTCCTCGTGCTCAATACGGGGATTGGAGGAGTCGTGGCGTTGAGTTGGAGAGTGTCGGGGACCGCCCTAGGGGTCCCCTTAAACAACGGGGAATCCTCACTTAATCCCGGCATCAAAACACGCTAAGCCTAACCATGCAGGTAACTAACCATGCAGGACACGGCCCACGCCGGGATCCCGACGGCCCACCGAGACGGCCCACGGAGAAGACCCCTCGAGCAGGCTCCGCCTCGCTCGAGGACGCGCTCCCCCTCGGGCGGGCTCCGCCCCCGTTCGAGGGGCAACCCTTTCCCTCGAGCGGTCCCGCCCCGCTCGAGGGATCGCCCCCCCCCCTCGAGCGGTGTCTCGGCTCGCTCGAGGGTTCGCTCCGCCCTCGGGGTCGCCGGGGCCCGCCACGCTCACGCGGCGCGCCGCACGCGTGCGCCGGCCCCGTACTTGGGCATTTAACGCCCCGACGCCGCAGACGGCGCCATCATGCGCCCTGGGCTCACGCCCGGTGCCGCCGCACCAACTCCCCGGGGAGGAGCCCATCCCCGCCACCGTGGGGGATGGACTGTGCGGTACGGCCGGTGACAGTCCCCGTGACACCGCGCGCCCACTACGGTACGGCTAACGCGCCCGACCCTCGAAAGGGGGCGGGCGCACCCTCGATCTCACTTTCCCGTGACCCTACGGGTTAGGTAGGGGGCGCCGTGCCGGTGGATGGCCATCCCGGTCACGCGCGGTGCGGGCCGCCGTACCCACGCGTGCGGACGCACGCCCGCACCACGGGGCGCACGCCCGAGCACCGCAAGCAACCACTCCGCGGCCGCGGAACGCATTGGGAAGGAACGCCGTTCGCCCGCGCCCGTTCCCCGTACCGGCCATCATCGGCGCCTCCCTCGAAGCCTATCGAGGACACCACCGCCATCCGCCGCCTTCCTACCCTCGAACCGCCACCGTTCGGGTACGGGTAGGCCATCATGGCCGGATCGCGGCGAAGATCGTCCGACGGCCGCCCACTCTACACCGTAGCGCGACGTGCTCCCTCACGTAGCTAGGTAGCGCGGCGTGCATGTAACCCGTCGCCCCCTTGGCCTATAAAAAAGGGGAGGCGAGCCCCCAGCCGCGGGGGGGGGGGGGGGGGGGGGAGACGAGTTCGAGGGACACAAGACACCGTGCACTCACTCTCTTATTTCTCCCACAACATCTTTAGCCACTCTCCCAGGGACTTGGAGGCCACGCTTCCTCTCCCGCCTTGCTTGTACTTGCCCCACTACAAGCACCCCCGGTGCTGAGCAATATAGTGCCATGAGCACGCCCCTGCTGGACGTACGGCCCCCTCGGCCGGAACCAGGATAAAACCTTGTGTCTTTTGTTGCTTGGCATCGACCATTGAGGGATAGACCTAGGCGTTATCTACTGGTTAGTGTCGGGACCATATTCCGCACCGACAGTTGGCGCCCACCGTGGGGCTCACGAGCGCCTAAGGTCATTTCACCAACTCCCTCCATGGTGATTCGCACTGAGTACCGCGCTACGCGCTACAACATGGGTAGCTCGGACCCTCTCCCGGCCGGGTTCGAGATCCGCTTCGGAGACTTGAACTTCCAGGCCACGGGGAACGGCTATCTCATGCGCCTCACTAATCGTGAGGAGCTTCGCGCGCAGCGCGAGGCCAGGTCCGCTCTGGTCTCCGCCGCACGCACGACACCGGCGCGCGCGCCGCGAGGCACGGATGCGCGCGGGTCCGTCGACGCCGCGACGCCGGTCATCGCTGCGGGGCCGCGCTCACGCCGGGCGCGGTCCGAGCGGCGGCAAGCCGAGCGCGCCGCCGCCCAATGCGGTGCGCCCACCGTCACAACGCCGCCACCACCCCGGCGGGACCGCGTGCGGTCTCGGGACCGCGCGTCCCAATCGGCCGCGTGGCGCCACGACGGCCCATAACGCCAACGTGAGCACGACGATGCGCCGGGTTCAACCCCGGCGCGTCACGTCTTCGTAGCCGGGGACCCCGGCACCTCGGCCCCGACGACGAGTCGTCCCCGGGCTCCGTCGACACGATGCCACCCGCCAACCGCCACGGGTACGCGGAGTGGGACTTCTCCGCGTGCGGGACCCGGGCGCGTTCGGGCGTTTCCTCGACGCCACGGACCTACGGTTTGGTTGCTCCGACGACTCCCGACGCGGGAGCTACGACCCCACGCGGGGAGTGTTGCGCCGTCATCACCAACGACCGGCTAACGCCGCCGGTGCGGCGGGTGCGGAGACGGGGAAGTCACGCCGCCCCCGGGGATCGCCACGCGCCCGGCCGTGGGGCCGAGCGCTCCCCGCCGGGGCCGACGTCAACGCACGGCCGGCCCAAGCCCACGAGCTCGAGGCCAAGCCGGCGGAGGAGTACGGACGGTGCGGGCGCTCCGCGCCTCGATGGCGGGGGAGGCCTCCGCGCGTGGCGAACGCGCGCGGGGCCGGGCCGACAGGTCCGTGACCGCCTCAACCCCGTCCCCAACGTCGACAACACGGATACTCCGCCACGGGCGAGCCAAAAGCTCATCGCCGTCGCGACGTTGCTACGCGCCATGCCGGCACCCTCGACCCCCGAGGCTCGAGACATGCACCGCGAGGTGCAGACTCTCCTCGAGCAAGCGGCCGTCCAGCAGGCCGAGAGCTCAGCCTCACGCATCCGCCAACAGGGGGACGCACGAGGTGGTGATCCTGCACCAGGAGGCGAACCCTCGGTGCACGTGGGTCAACCCGCTGACCAGGGGCGCACGCCGGCCAAGGAACGGCTCCTCGACACGCGCGGGCGGCGGATGGCGATGCCCGCAACGTCATCAACGCCGGCGCACCGGCAAGAGGCGGACGCGCGAGCGGCTAGGGGTTACCATCCTCGAAGGGGTGGACGCTACGACAGCGGTGAGGATCGCTCCCCGACGCCGGAGCCCCCGGGCACCCGTGTGTTCAGCCGAGAGATCCGCACGGCGGCGTTCCCCCAGCGCTTCCGTCAGCCCTCGACAATCGTCAAGTACAACGGGGAGACGGACCCCCGCGTCTGGCTCAACGACTACCGCCTAGCTTGTCAGCTGGGCGGGGCCACTAACGACGAAGTGATCATCCGCAACTTGCCCCTGCACCTGGGCGACGCGGCCGGACATGGCTAGAGCACTTGCCCGCCAGCCAGATCCATAACTGGGACGATCTAGTCCACACGTTCGTGGGCAACTTCCAGGGCACGTACGTGCGCCCTGGGAACTCCGGGGATGCCGCGCTCCCGCACGCGAGGCCGGGCGAGTCGCCGCGGGACTTCATACGGCGCTTTTCCAAGCGCTGCACGGAGCTACCCGGGCCGTGGCACAGTCCGAGATCGTGCACGCGTTCCTCGAGGGCACCACGTGCCGGGACCTTGTGCGCGAGCTGGGACGCAGCCCGCCCACGGACTCGAACGAATTGTTCGACATTGCCACCAGCTTCGCCTCCGGAGAGGAGGCCGTGGGGGCGATCTTCGACGGCAAGAAGGGCAAGCGCTCCGAGGACACGCCCGCGGAGGGCAGCGGGTCCAAGGAGTCGCGCCACAACGACAAGCGGGGCAAGAAGGGGAAGAAGCCGCGCGCGAGGCGCGCGAGCAGGGCGCAATGGCGGCAACGCCGAGGCCCTCGGCGTTGACCCGGCCCGACGGGGCCCTCGACCGGCTCCTCGAGGCCGGGGGTGTTTGACGACATGATGAAAAAACCATGCCCCTACCACAAAACTCCCGTGAACCACACTCTTGAGCAATGCGACATGCTCAAGAAGTTCTACGGCCGTGCCGCCGCGAAGGAGGCGAGAGGCCAAGAAAGATGGGGGCGATGGCGACGCGGGTGGTTTCCCCGTCGTCGAAAATGTGTTGCTCATCTTTGGGGGACCTACGTCGACATGTCGACCCGCAACGCAAGAAGGAGCGGCACGAAGTCCTCGCCGCGAGAGGGCACCTCCGGCCTTCCTCAACCGGTCGAAGGATGCCATCACTTTTAGCCGGGATGATCACCCAAACCGCATCCCGAACCCGGCCGCACCACCGGTGGTCGATCCCATCATTGGGAACGCCGGTTTTCGAAGGTCCTTATGGACGGAGGCGCTAGCCTCAATATCCTCTTCGCGCATACATTGCGCCCGATGGGGATTGGCGTGGACCGGGTGCGGCCCGGCACGAAGGCCGTTTCACGGCATCGCGCCGGCAAGCGAGTTCAACCCCCTCGGGCATCGATGCGCCCGTCTGGTTTGGGACCCCCAAGAATTTCCGCAAGGAAACCCTCACCTTCGAGGTGGTGGGATTCAAAGGGGCCTACCATGCCATCCTTGGGCGACCATGCTATGCCAAGTTCATGGTAGTCCCCAACTACACGTACCTGAAGATGAAGATGCCGGGTCCAAACGGCGTCATCACCGTCGGGTCGTCGATCGAGCACGCATTCGACTGTGACGTCGAGTGCGTGGAACATGCGGAGGCGCTAGCGCTGGATGAAGCGCTGGTGAACACGCTGGAGAAGATGGTCAACGACGACCTCAGCTCCGCCACCAAGCATGTCGGCACCTTCGAGGCCGCCGATCAAACCAAAGGGGTCCCCCTCGACCCGTCGGCCCCCGAGGGCAGGGCGTTGAGGGTCAGCTCGACCCTCGACCCCAAATAGGAAGCAGTGCTCGTCGACTTCCTCCGCGCCAACGCCGACGTCTTCGCGTGGAGCCCCTCGGACATGCCAGGCATCCCGAGGGAGGTCGCCGAGCACTCCCTTGATATCCTGCCTAACGCTCGCGCTGTGCAGCAGCGGCTGCGCCGCTTCGACGAGGAGCGGCGACGGGCGATCGGAGCGGAGCTGCGGAAGCTCCTCGAGGCCGGGTTCATCAAGGAAGTGTTCCACCCTACGTGGCTAGCTAATCCTGTGCTTGTAAAAAAAGAAAAATGGGAAGTGGAGGATGTGCATAGACTACACTAGTCTCAATAAAGCGTGTCCAAAAGTTCCCTTTCCTTTGCCACGTATAGATCAAATCACTGATTCAACAGCCGGGTGTGAACTGCTCTGTTTCCTCGATGCCTACTCGGGATATCACCAAATAAAAATGAAGGAGTCCGACCAGCTCGCGACTTCATTCATCACACCGTTCGGGACGTTCTGTTACGTCACGATGCCTTTTAGCCTCAGAAACGCGGGCGCGACATATCAGCGCTGCATGCAGCACGTTTTTGGGGACCATATCGGGCGGACGGTCGAGGCTTACGTGGACGACATCGTCGTCAAGACTAGGAAGGCGGACGACCTGGTTAACGACCTTGGCGTCGCGTTCGGTACCGCCACGGGCCAACGGGGTCAAGCTAAACCCCGAAAAATGTGTCTTTGGAGTGCCGCGGGGCATGCTCCTAGGATACATCATCTCCCGCCGAGGAATCGAGGCCAACCCCGAAAAGGTCGCGGCCCTCGAGCGAATGGGTCCACCCGGGACCTCAAAGGGGTGCGAGAAGGTGTTGGGGTGCCTCGCCGCCTTAAGCCGCTTCATCTCGAGGCTCGGTGGAGAAGGGCCTGCCCCTCTACGAGCCGCTCAAGAAGCACGAGCGCTTCTCTTGGACCGCCGAGGCCCGGGGAAGCGCTCAACAAGCCGAAGGGCGTCTCCGACGCACGCCCCAATACTTACGCCGCCGCGAGACGGGGCCGAACCCCTCCAACTCTACGTGGCCGCAACCACCCGCGGTGGTCGGCGCGTGATCGTTGTGGAGCGCACGGAGGAAGGGCATGCCTTGCACCGTGCGCGAGGCCGGTCTACTACATCGGCGAAGTCTCCGTCGACACGAAGACGCGCTACCCCCGTGGTCCGAGAAGGCTGTTGTACGCGGTAGTCCTCGCGCGGCGCAAACTCCGCCACTACTTCGAGGCCCACCCGATTACGGTGGTCTCTTCCTTCCCCGCTAGGAGAGATCATCCGCAACCCCGACGCGGCGAGCGAATGCCAAGTGGTCCGTGGAGTTGATGGGCGAGACGCTCGCCTACGCTCCGCGCAAGGCCATCAAGTCGCAAATCCTAGCCGATTTCGTCGGCCGAGTGGACGGACACACGAGCCGCCCCCTCGGATTCGAGCGCAGTGTTGGACTCCGTTCTTCGATGGCTCGGTGGTGAAGACGGAGCGGGCGCGGGCACAGCTCTTCGTGTCACCCCCTCGGGGAACACATGCGCTACGCAGTGCGCCTCCACTTCCCCGCATCTAACAATATGGCGGAATACGAGGCCCTTCTCTGCGGCCTCAAAATCGCCATTGAGTTGGGCGTCAAGCGCCTCGACGTACGAGGGGATTCGCAGCTCGTGATCGATCAAGTCATGAAGAACGCGAGCTGCCACGATGACAAGATGGAGGCCCTACCGCAAAGCCGTGCGGGCCCTCGAAGACAAGTTCTACGGCATCGAGCTTAATCATGTACCCCGCTGGGTACAACGAGGAAGCGAGATGAGTTGGCAAAAATAGCATCCGGGCGGATCACCGTTCCCCCGAACGTTTCGCGCGCGACATCGTGCGGCCCTCGGTCACCTTCGAGCCCTACCCCTCGAGCGACGGCGGACCCTCGGGGGCTCCCTCGAATCCAGCAGGTGCGGAACCCATGGAAGAGGACCCCTCGAACAAGGCGTACGTACTCTCCCTTCTCGAGGGGTACGGCTCCCACGAGGCTTTCGCGATGGACATCGAGCCGGCTCCCGCCCAGGCGGACTGGCGGGAGAAATATATCGCCTGGATTGCTCGAGGGGAACTCCCCCGCGGACCGGCCACGGCCAGGCGCATCGCCAGAATGGCCAAGTCATTCACCCTCGTCGACGGCGAGCCGTGCAAGCGCGCGCATCGGGCATTCTCCAGCGGTGTATACACATTCCCGAGGGGCGCGAGCTCCTACGTGACATCCACGCGGGGATCCGTGGCCACCACGCCGCGCCGCGCACCCTCGTTGGCAACGCGTTCCGCCGGGGCTTCTATTGGCCTACGCGGTCGCGGATGCCGCCGAAATTGTGCGCACCGCGAAGGGTGCCGGTTCTACGCCCCGCAAGTCCAACTTGCCCCGCTCATGCCCCGCAAACGATCCCCGTGACATGTGTCGGGGACCGCCCGGGGGGTCCCCTCAAACAAGGGGGGAACCCCCGCTAAATTCCCGCATCCATATAAGCTAAGCCTAACCATGCGAGAAACCAACCCCCGGGGACGCGGCCCACGCAGCGAGGGACTTCGGAGGCCCACCAAGGCGGCCCGCCTAGGAAGACCCCTCGGCGGGCTCCGCCTCGCCGAGGGCATGCTCCCTCCTCGAACGAGCTCCGCCCCGTTCGAGGGGCAACTCCCCTCCTCGAACAGGTACCGCCCCGCTCGAGGGGCGGCCCTTCCCTCGAGCGCACCGCCCCGCCGAGGGCGCGCTCCCCTCGAGCGAGTCCCGCCTCGCTCGAGGGTCCGCTCCGCCCTCGGCCGGGGCCCGCCACGATCACGGGCGCCCCGCACGCGTGCGCCGGCCCCCGTACTTGGGCATTTAACGCCCCGACGCCGCGGACGGTGCCATCATGCGCCCGGGGCTCACGCCCCGGTGCCGCCGCACCAACTCCCCATGGGAGGAGCCCATCCCCGCCGCTGTGGGATGGACTGTGCGGTACGGCCGGTGTCAGTCCCGTGACACCGTGCGCACGCCGCTGTACGACTAACGCGCCCGACCCTCGAAAGGGGGCCAGGCGCACCCTCGGTTCCACTTTCCCGTGACCTTGCAGGTTAGGTGAGGGGCGCTAGGCCGGTGGGTGGCCATCCCGGCCGTTGTAACGGCGCGGCCGCCGTACCCACGCGTGCGGGCGGACGTCTGACTCAACGAGGGCGCACGCCCAAGCACCGCAAAGAACCACTCCGCCACCGCGAGCTCATTGGGAAGGAACGCCGTTCGCCCGCTCCCCGTATCCCGTCCGGTCGTCCACGCACCTCCCTCGAAGCCTATCGAGCACGCCATCACCATCCGCCGCCTCCTACCCTCGAACCGCCACCGTTCGGGTACGAAGTAGGCCATCATGGCCGGATCGCAGCGTGGATCATCCGGACGATCGCCCGCTCTACACTATAGCACGACATGCTCCCACACGTAGCTAGTTAGCGCGGCGTGCATGTAACTCGCCGCCCCCTTGGTCTATAAAAGGGGAGGCGAGCCCCCAGCCGCGGGGGACGAGTTCGAAGGGTTCGGACGAATCCGGAGGAACACAGCGCATCGTGCACTCTCCATTATTCTCCCACAACATCTCCAGCCACTCACCAGGGACTTGGAAGCCACGCTTCCTCTCCCACCTTGCTTGTACTTGCCCCACTACAAGCACCCCGGTGCCGAGCAATATAGTGCCACGAGCACGCCACTGCTGGACGTACGGCCCCCTCGGCGGAACCGGGATAAACCTTGTGTCATTTGTTGCTTTGCATCGACCATCGAGGGATAGACCTAGGCGTTATCTACCGGTTAGTGTCGGGACCATATTCCGCACCGACGCTTGGCGCCCACCGTGGGGCATCCGAGCGCCTAAGGTCATTTCGCTAACTCCCTCCATGGTGATTCGCACCGAGTACCGCAGCACCCGCTACAACATGGGTAGCTCGGACCCCCTTCCGCCGGGTTCGAGATCCGCTTCGGGGACTTGAACTTCCGTGCCACGGGGAAGTGGCTATCTCATGCGCCTCACCAACCGTGAGGAGCTACGCGCGCGGCGGGAGGCCGGGTCCGCTCGGTCACCGCCGCACACACGACACCGGCGCGGTACCGCGAGGCACGGATGCCGCGGGGTCGGTCGACGCCGCGACGCCGTCGCCGCTGCGGGCTACGCTCGCGTCGGGCACGGTCCCGGCGGCGGCCGAGCGCGCGCGCCGCCCGGCGCGGTGCGCCCACCGGTCACGACGGCCCGCCACCGCCCCGGCGGGACCGCGTGCGGTCTCGGGGACCGCGCGTCCCCATCGGGCTGCGTGGCGCCACTACGGCCTACAACGCCAACGTCAACACGACAATGCGCGGGGGTTCCGCCCGGTCGGCACGTCTTCGTCGCCGGGAATCCCGGCACCCGGCCACGGACGAGTCGTCCCCCGGGCTCCGTCGACACGATGCCACCCGCCAACCGGTCATGGGTACGCGGAGTGGGACTTCTCTCGGTGTCTGGGACCCGGTCGCGTTCGAGGCGCTTCCTCGACGCCACGGACTGCGGTTCGGGCCGCTCCGACGACTCCCGACACGGGAGCTACGACCCCACGCGGGAATGCTGCGCCGTCATCACCAACGACCGGCCAACGCCGTGCGGCGCGGGGCGCCGGGAGATGGGGGAAGTCACGCCGGCCCCGGGGGGTTGCCACGCGCCCGGCCGCGGGGCCAAGCGCACCCGCCGGGGCCGACGTCGACGCGCGGTGGCCCAAGCTCGCGAGCTCGAGGCCAAGCCGGGCCGAGGAGTACGGACGTGCGGGCGCTCCGCGCCTCGATGGCGGGGAGAGGCCTCGCGCGCGGCGAACGCGCGCGGGAGCCGGGCCGACAGGTCCGCGACCGCCTCAACCCCGTCCCCAACGTCGACAACGCGGATACTCCGCCGCGGGCGAGCCAAAGCTCATCGCCGCCGCAACACCGCCGCGCGCCATGCCGGCACCCTCGACCCCCGAGGCTCGAGAAATGCACCGCGAGGTGCGGACCCTCCTTGAGCAAGCGGCCGGTCCGGCGGCCGGCCGAAAGCTCGGCCTCACGCATCCGCCAACAGGGGGACGCGCGGGGGTGATGATCCGGCACCGGGGGGCGAACCCTCGGTGCATGCGGGTCGACCCGGCGACCAGGGACGCACGCCGGCCAAGGAACGCCTCCTCGACACGCGCGAGGCGCCGGGATGGCGACGCCCGCAACGTCATCAACGCCGGGCGCACCGGCAAGGCGGACGCGCGAGCGGCCGGGGGCTACCACCCTCGAAGGGGGTGGACGCTACGACGACGGTGAGGATCGCTCCCCAACGCCGGAGCCCCCGAGTGCACCCGCGTGTTCGGCGGGGAGATCCGCACGGCGGCGTTTCCCCGCCGCTTCCGTCAACCCTCGACGATCATCAAATACAACGGGGAGACGGACCCTCGTGTCCGGGCCGAACGACTACCGCCCGGCTCGTCAACCGGGCGGGGCCACCAACGACGAAGTAATCATCCGCAACTTGCCCCCGCATCCGGGCGACGCGGCCCGGACATGGCTCGAGCACTTGCCCGCCGCCCGCATCCACAACCGGGACGACCTAGTCCACACCTTCGTGGGCAACTTCCGGGGCACATACGTGCGCCCGGGAACTCCGGGACTCGCGCTCCCCGCACGCGAAGCGGGCGAGTCGCCGCGGGGGTTCATACGGCGCTTCTCCAAGCGCCGCACGAGCTCCCCGGCGTGGCACAATCGAGAGATCGTGCACGCGTTCCTCGAGGGCACCACGTGCGGGACCTTGTGCGCGAGCCGGGCCGCTGCCCGCCCGCGGATTCGAACGAGCCGTTCGACATTGCCACCGCCGCGCTCCGGGGGAGGAAGCCGTGGGGGCAATCTTCGACGGCAAGAAGGGCAAGCGCTCCGAGGACACGCCCGCGGAGGGCGGCGGGTCCAAGGAGCCGCGCCGCAACGACAAGCGGGGCAAGAAGGGGAAGAAGCCGCGCGCGAGGCGCGCGAGCGAGGGGCGCAACGGCGGCAACGCCGAGGCCCTCGGCGCTGACCCGCCCGACGGGGGCCCTCGGCCGGCTCCTCGAGGCACGTTGACGGTTAATAGTTGTATCAAAGTTCGTTTGTGACTCGCAAGCGGACAAGTCTCCCGTCGTAGTCAAGGGACCCTTCTTCCCTCGAGTGGTGAACCCAAGGTATCGAATCCGTGGAACAATGTGCAACGCAAGGATTCAATCTAGTAAAGCAAGGTAAAGCTATCTAATGAAGACAAGTTGCATCTAATCTACTAACTCATAAAGAAAACGAATCTAATCTAATCTACTAAAGAGGTAGCAAGAGAAAGCAAGAGATAACCAATCTAGAGAATCTAGATTATGCTTATGTTATAGCTCCAAACAAGATAGATGAAAATAGCAAAGAGAATCTCATTAAAAGCATCTTTAAATCGTGGCCTTCCCATCCGACTCCGAAAACATCCGCCTTTCGAGACCCCCGATTCTGTCACAACGTATCCCTATTCATGCGGGGAGCTTAGGGCGAGTTCGATAGAACAAGTTGAAATCACTTGGCCGGTCCGGTATGCACCTCTAGCCACCGCGGCTACAAGAGCACCCTATGTAATCTATCTTAAGTATAGATCGTAGAAGAAGCAAAACCAAGAAGAAATCAAAATCATCGAGAAGGCACTTAATCGCTAGAAATCGGATTCACTTACAAACTTCACCATGAATGATTACATGAACAAGATCACCACGGGGGCCCTCCCTCGATCTTGATCCTCGCTCCGAACTCCGACGTGGTCTTCCATGCAAGGTTCCCACGTCGGCCCGGGGAAACCCTAGACAACTAGCACGACCCTCATCTTCAAGTTGGTGTCCCTCAAGCTTCTCTGCTCCTCGGCGGCGGAATACGACTTCGGTTCTGCGTGGCTCTCGGTCAGGGGACTATAAATAGCCCGATTGGCGACTAGGGCAAAGGAGGACGAATTTGGGCCCTAAATGGGCTCGGCCGACCGGACCCGGGCCGGCCGGCACGGGCCCATTTAGGCCCGGCCCGCGGGCTCCCTTTGCCCGAGGTCGGTTCCCTTGCTTCTGGATGCTTCCCCCTTCCGCATGTAGGTCCATGTCGTCGGTTTCTCTCCGAATTGGACTCAACTCCTTGTCTTGCAAGATTCGACACTTTTCACGAGTCGGTCCCCGGAGTCCGTCGTCTTCTCGGATCAAGTCCCCGGCTTCTTGGAGTTAATTTTGCTTCATTGCATGACTTGTTCGGGACTTCAAGGTCTTGTCATGAGGTACTTGATGAACTTATCCAGAAAGTCTTGCATTCAACACTAAAACCCTGCGTAAACACATAACTCCAAAGCCGACATGCACAAGTGAACTTGTTATACCACGGGGGTTAGTACCAATGAATAAGATACAAAAGTTATGCCAACACCGAAGGTAAACTCATGGCTAGGTTGACGGATTTTCCACCGTCAACATCTCCCCCATGCTTAAACCTTGCTCGTCCTCGAGTAAGCCTTCGATGGATATCATCATTGCCAAACAATGTTTAAACCTTGCACTTGATCATACATGAAAAAAAAACATAATGCTCTCAAAAGTTTAATTCGTTAAAGTTCCATAATGTACTAGCCTTCACCTCTACGGAGGGTAGATTCTTATTAAGCTTATCCCACAAGTATTAACATGCTCACAAAGTTTTAAATAGATCTCAGAATTTTTGAAATGAAGAACGAGATAAAGAAAAGCTAAACCAAATTCACAAATTTAAATCATCTCATGTATTGCTCATAAACTCTCATCTCACTTGTCTCTCAAGCCTATATATTCTACTCCTCTCCCTCTCATATATATGTGGTAGGCTTTATATGGAGCTTTGGGAAAGTTTAGTCCTAACAAGATTTTATAAATGAGGTGTTGTCAAAACAAGACAAGCTTCTCATGGTCTTACCGAGACTCGTCAAAAAGGTCATTGGAAAATAATGTTAAATCAAGGAGGGGAAAGAGAAAAATACACACACTTTTAGATGAGTGGACATGTGCAAATGGCAAAGAGTGATCCCGAGGCACAAAGAAGTCCTCGTTATCGGATTGCACATGGTTGGAAAATGAGAATGGATCTTTTTAACTTGAAGTCTTGAATGCACTCTTAGAGAACCGGGAGTTCACTTTACGCTCATATATATTTTTTTCTTTTTCTCTTTCTCATTCTTTTCTTTCTTTCTTTCTTTCTTTCTTATATATATTTCTCATTCTTTTTCTTTCTTTCTTCACCTTGGAAGTCACGTACATCGCCAAATTTTTTTTCTTTCATCATTTGATATATATATATTTTTAAAATACTCCCTTTTGAACTCTAAAACTGCACCGTACCTACCTCCTCCCCCATGCTTAGACATTGCTCGTCCTCGAGCAAAGAGGCGAAAAATAAGGTAGGTACCGGGATATTTTTCCTTGGAGAGATACTTGAAATCTTCAACGTTGGCACCGTCTTGCGATCTTCCTTGAATTGATGATCCATTCTCAACGATAGGTTGTGGTCAAGGAGGTAATCACAAAAGGATGATATTTGGTTTAAGGGTGGATATCCGGCGAAGTTTGTGAGATCACCGATGCGGGGATACACGGTGCACGGATAAAAGGCTAGCAAAAAGATAGATACGCAAAAATGGAATGACCCGACTTCTTAGTCTCGGGCCGGAGAAATCACGGCCTGCAATAACTCACTCAAAAATAAACCTTGTACACTAAGGTTTATGCACTCAAATATATATAAAGCTGCTGATAGGTTGAGCAACACACAAGTGATATTTATGACAAGGTTAGCAATATTTTTGAGCATAAAAGACATCTTTAATCTATTCATAACTTGAGAGCACATAAAACACTATGGGCCTTTATTTTAATCATAACCTCCGCTGAAGATTAAGCTAGCATTTAGATAATTTCAGATTTGTATTTTTAAGAGAGCATTAGTTCAAACATGCATAAGTCAATTACAAAGATAAACAAAGCGGCAATTATAATCATATATCATCCTGGCACAAACTTTGTAACTTTACCAAAGGTAAAAACTTGGTGGTGACATTATTCATGATGAAAATAAACACTAAGATACACGCTGAAAATTAAACTAAAAACTGAAAATTAAAGCAAAGCTGAAAATACTACGCAAACATAGGTGCAAACAAGCTGAAAATTAAAGAAAAAGGGGTAAAGGAAAGATAACTAAAGCTCCTCCTCTCTCTAATCTTCCGCCGGTGGTTGATATTGATAGTCTTGGTTGTTGTACCCTTACTTGCAATAGGAATGCACCACTACTCCTATGAATTGTCTGACGGTGCTAGGTGAAGGTGTCCAAGCACATGAGCGACGTTTGCATTTCCTTCACCCATTTAGTTGGCATTGGTTTGGATGGCTGCAATAATTTGCATGTTCCTTGCGGCGTATCCTCCAATGGTGGCTCCATTTTGTTGTGGTTGAGGAAGGTGTGCAAATGGCTCCGCAAAGGCTACGTTGGGCACCGCAAAAATGGTGGGGGTAGGGCTGCACCACTCCCCCATGCTTGCATTGGTACACCACCGTAGTAACTCGGCGGCGCGGGTTCCCCCAATGGTGGGACATAATTTTGTTGTGCACCTCCTTCTTGGGCCATAGAAGATCCTTCTCCTAATCCTTCTCTTTTGTTATTTTCTCTTCACCTAAGCACAAGAAGTCCTTCCTCTATCCGATCTTCTTCCCCTCAAGAAAAGTCTTAATCTTCAAATCGGAAGGGGCAAATTCACCTAGGCCACTTGTAAGCCTCCTCTCTCATCTTCACTCTTATATTTTCCTTTCTTCATATATTCCTCGGGAAGTCCCGGGTAGGAGATGATTTGGGTTCCTTGTAATACCCGGTTTTAAAGAGATAGTCAACATGGAGAGGTAACAACCCGATCTCCCGAATCCGATGTTGCCACAACACCACCGGTTGATCATAGGTGAGTAGGGTTGATTGGCTGCGAGTAAATCCAATTCAACTCGTGTTGGTTATCTATGTCTCTCTTATTCTCCCCAAAAATCCACTTGCACAAAAGTGACACACTTGGATGATGGGGTTCGGATAGTATTTCTTCGTTGATGGTCTCTTCCGTGATCATACTCCAAAAGCCTTCCCATGTGCCTTTATGCACATACTTGTTCGAGCTCCTTTTTGAAAATAGGAGACACTCGCCCATGGGTCTACGATACTAGAACATGCAATCATTTCGGACATGAAAACCAATCTAATCTATCGGGGATTGCGTTGAATGGATCCAAGGAAGCGGTGGAGCCCTTACTCCCTTTACGGCATGGTTGCTAGCCTTAAGCATTAAAGTATTTTCAGCACAAGATGATAGATAGATAATCCAACAAAGTTCGATTACATCTCAAGACCGAATGCAACCCATGGGTGAAAGGAGATTACCCCATCAAGGTGCTAGAAATAGCATCACGATCAAGGTTACCCTTCCAACGGCGTCTTCCTTCTTCTCCTCTTGTGGGCTCCCTCCAACGGAATGAGAGACTCGGCACTCCTTCATCAAGGGTATGCGCCATGGTCATGAAAATTTCCTAGGCGAATTCCTTGTGGGTGTTTGCCGACACTCGCTAGAGAATTGCACCGGTGTCCGTGTGAAACCCAATATGTGGAGAGCTTGGTCGTCGATGTCGACGTTCGCTACAAGCCTCTACTTAAGGCGAGAGAGCTTCTTCTCCTCCTCCGTCATGATGACATACCCCTCGGAATACCGCGGAGCATATGGAGGTGGAGCGGATGATCGTGTCAAGTGGTGAGGTTGGACGGGCGGCTCCTCCATATGTTGGTAAAGTTTGGTAAACCTAATAAACGAGTTTCGTGTGGCCCTCATGCCACCAAGGAGAAGAGTGTGGTTCCTCCTCGGCGGTGCCGTGTCCTCCCTCCATACTCGGGGATACTCGGAAACCGAGCGCCTCCTCTAAGAGGTTGTCGATGATGGCTTAGACGACGATGATCCCTTCTTCTTCGGTGAAAAGGCTTGTAGTTTTCTTCCTTGATTGCAGCACTCTCCCTCACAAATAAATATCCGGGTTTTCACCGTGTAACAAGGTACACAAATATTATTTTGGAGTCCGGACTTTGAGTGGATTAAGGATGTGGATTTTTTTTTTCTTGAGCTATCAAGCTTGGGAAGGTCGGCTATGTCTACGGAGGTTTTGAGCACACAAACTTGAACACACAAACAAAGGAAGGAGAGGGAAGCTTGCACAGAAAAACGGGA
This sequence comes from Cenchrus americanus, assembly GCA_947561735.1. NCBI lineage: Eukaryota > Viridiplantae > Streptophyta > Magnoliopsida > Poales > Poaceae > Cenchrus > Cenchrus americanus. Next base: position 184,591,868 of record OX387245.1, read on the forward strand.
GCGGGGGGCTCCTTATGTAGGTGAGGCCGGCCTCGGTGCTCCTCCCCGCCTCGTCTTTCTTCCGGCACGATCATTTCACCCTCTCGCAACTTTCCTGCCCGCGTGCTCCACGAGTTGCACCGCCCAAACGCTCTCGTCCACTCCTTTATTGGTCCTTCCACTTGATGCTTCATGTTTTGACTCACTTCCATACTCCCTTGCCTCACATGCATCCATGATATTCCTACAAAACAAAGCCTTGGCTGTCCCCCCATGCTTGTACTTTGCATGTGGTTTAAATATGTTGGAGGGGCATCCCGTGATGTATCATGGTGCATGCATGGTTAGGTTAACTAGATTGCCTCCCTTTAAGGCTAAGCACTCCTCTAATTTCGAAATTTAAAAATATTTTTCAGAGCCATGCAAGAGCTCGAACATAATTTTAGAGAAGTTTTTAAACCATTAAAAACAAATGCAAGTCGAAAATATTTTTTTTTACGTCGATTTCGGTCTCACGGTATAGTTTGCACCTTCATTGGTTGAGAGCAAGCACCCGACTTGATCATGGGGGCATAGGTTTAGGTCCTAATTTTGATTAGATGAGAGAGATTTTGAATGAAATAAAATTAAGTGAGGCTTAGAAAAATTCTAATCTTAGAGAAACCAAGGATATGGATTTTTAAACCAACCAAAAATCAAGTTTCTAGGTTCACGCGAGTCCTACCACGTGCTGAAATTTAAATAACATCTAGATACAAGTCGTGGCTCTACTCGAGTGTTTTTAGCATGAAAAAAAAAGGTCAACCTCAGCACCATAATGAGGGTGAAAAGTTGATTAAGGTTCTGAAATTTTTTCTTTTTTGGTTGTGGTTTCTCGAAAAAGAAGCAAACAATCACATAGGATGGTTCATGTAAAGGGTTTATGATCAAGCAAAATATTCAGCAAGAATTATGTCTCTAATATTGTTCAACCATTCTAAGTCTAAGGTTTTGCGTAGTAAAATTCAGAACTGAATTAAAAAGACTCGAAAAACCTGGAATCGGGTTGTCCTCCCGGTAGCTTATTCTTGACTCGACGAAACGGGTTGCCTCCCGCCTAGCGCTTCGTTTATAGTCCATGGCTAGACTTCTTCACTTGATTACTCCGGATCAACGCTCTTTGTGGGCGTTGCAATCTTGGGTACCCACTTTGGCTTAGTCAAATTTTTTTTTGGTCTTCACAGGCTGGCTTTGTCCTTTGGTCTTGACGGATGCAACATCTTCCTTGTGGCTCGGCATCTCGAACTCCGGTCAGCAAATTCGTGATCTTCATGGTCTCTAGTGTGATCCTTCATCTCTCCCGAATGAGTTTGAGTAGCCTTGCTCCGTCTTGGGACCTTGGAGTTGTCTCGGATATTCTTCTTTGTTGCCCATCGGGCGCCCGGCAAGTTGTCCCACTTGCGTCTAGCATCTTTATCACGATGAACACTTCACGCTCCTTGCATGTGGATCTTGCCTTGGCAGCCTTTAGGTGTTGAGCTTCTTTCTCCATCTCCATCTTCTCCATCCTCCTCTTGATCTTGAATGGCCTTCCGGCGTCTTGACTTGGAGGTGGTGATTCCCTTGGAGATTTCGACAGTCCTTCGACTTCAACTTTTGAATCTAGGGTTCCACCCTTTTAGCTTGTGTTGCATGTCACCTTTTGCACGTAAAGTTTTTCTGGATCATCCACAAAAAAGTTTGAGGTTTCATATGCTTGGAGAGGTAGCCAACCATCTCCGGTTAGGGTTAGTGATAAAACAAAAATCTAAATAGAAAAGAAAAATTAGGGTTAATCAAAACTAGATTAGATTGACTCTTTTTTTTTCTTTTTGAGGATGATCAAACATAAGAGATGCAAAAGAAAATCAAAAGAAAAACTAAAAGATAAGCGATACTAGATCGGATCTTGATTGCTTGTTCCCCGGCAACGGCGCCAGAAAAAGGGCTTGTTGACGGTTAATAGTTGTATCAAAGTTCGTTTGTGACTCACCAAGCGGACAAGTCTCACGTCGTAGTCAAGAGGCCCTTCTTCCCTCGAGTGGTGAACCCAAGGTATCGAGGTCAGAGTGGAACAATGTGCAACGCAAGGATTCAATCTAGTAAAGCAAGGTAAAGCTATCTAATGAAGACAAGTTGCATCTAATCTACTAACTCATAAAAGAAGCAAAGATCTAATCTAATCTACTAAAGAGGTAGCAAGAGAAAGCAAGAGATAACCAATCTAGAGAATCTAGATTATGCTTATGTTGTAGCTCCAAACAATATAGATGAAAATAGCAAAGAGAATCTCATTAAAAGCATCTTTAAATCGTGGCCTTCCCATCCGACTCCGAAAACATCCGCCTTTCGAGACCCCCGTTCTGTCACAACGTATCCTATTCATGCGGGAGCTTAGGGCGAGTTCGATAGAACAAGTTGAAATCACTTGGCCCGGTCCGGTATGCACCTCTAGCCACCGCGGCTACAAGAGCACCCTATGTAATCTATCTTAAGTATCGATGGCCAGAAGAGAAAAGAAAAGCAAAACCAAGAAGAAATCAAAATCATCGAGAAGGCACTTAATCGCTAGAAATCGGATTCACTTACAAACTTCACCATGAATGATTACATGAACAAGGTCTCTGAGACCCTCCCTCGATCTTGATCCTCGCTCCGAACTCAGAAGCGTGGTCTTCCATGCAAGGTTCCCACGTCGGCCGAGGGAAACCCTAGACAACTAGCACGACCCTCATCTTCAAGTTGGTGTCCCTCAAGCTTCTACTTGCTCCTCGGCGGCGGAATACGACTTCGATTTCTCCATTGGCTCTCGGTCAGGGGACTATAAATAGCCCGATTGGCGACTAGGGCAAAGGAGGACGAATTTGGGCCCTAAATGGGCACGGGCCGACAGTTTGGGCCGGCGGCTTTGAGCCCCGGTAGGCCCAGCCCCGCAGGCTCCTTTGCCCGAGGTCGGTTCCCTTGCTTCTGGATGCTTCCCCTTCTGCATGTAGGTCCATGTCGTCGGTTTCTCTCCGAATTGGACTCAACTCCTTGTCTTGCAAGATTCGGCACTTTTACGAGTGGGTCCCTGGTCATGCGTCTTCATAGATCAGTCCCCGGCTTCTTGGAGTTAATTTTGCTTCATTGCATGACTTGTTCCAGGGGGGACTTCAAGGTCTTGTCATGAGGTACTTGATAGACATACACGAAAGTCTTGCATTCAACACTAAAACCACTGCGTAAACACATAACTCCAAAACACGACATGCACAAGTGAACTTGTTATACCACGGGGGTTAGTACAATGAATAAGATACAAAAGTTATGCACCATGCCGAGAAAGTGAAGCTCCTTGGCTAGGTTGACGGATTTTCACCATCCAACAAGGCCGAGGGTTTCCGACAATAACCGATGAAGAAGCCGTGCACCCCTACCACAGACCCCCGTGAATCACACTCTTGAGCGATGCGAGCATGCTCAAAGAAATTCTCTCAACCCCGTGCCGCCGCGAAGGAGCGAGAGGCCAAGAAAGATGCGGGCATTGCTTGGCTTTATGAGTGGCTTCTGCAGTCGAAAATGTGTTCCTCATTTTTGGGGGATCCACCGTTGACATGTCAACCCGGCAACGCAAGGAGCGGCACGAGGTCCTCGCGCGAGAGGGCGCCTCCGGCCTTTCTCCAACTGGTCGAAGGATGCCATCACCTTTAGCCGGGATGATCACCCAAACCGCATCCCGAATCCAGGCGATGCCCCCTGGTGGTCGATCCCATCATTGGGAACGCCCCGGTTTCGAAGGTCCTTATGGACGGAGGCAGTAGCCTCAATATCCTCTTCGCGCATACATTGCGCCTAATGGGGATTGGTGCAAGGACCACGGCTGGCCCGGCCTCGCTCCGTTTCACGGCATCGCGCCTGGAAAGCAGGTTCAACCCCTCGGGCAGATCGATCTGCCCGTCTGGTTTGGGACCCCCAAGAATTTCCGCAAGGAAACCCTCACATTCGAAGTGGTGGGATTCAAAGGGGCCTACCACGCCATCCTCGGGCGACCATGCTATGCCAAGTTCATGGCAGTCCCCAACTACACGTACCTGAAGATGAAGATGCCGGGTCCAAACGGCGTCATCACCGTCGGGTCGTCGATCGAACATGCATTCGAGTGCGATGTCGAGTGCGTGGAGCATGCGGAAAAGCGCTCGCCTTCGGATGAAGCGGTGGTAAACACGGAGAAGATGGTCAACGACGACCTCAGCTCCGCCACCAAGCACGCCGGCACGTTCGAGGCCGCCGAGCAAACCAAAGGGGTCCCCCTCGACCCATCGGCCCCCGAGGGCAAGGCTTTGAGGGTCAGCTCGACCCTCGATCCTAAATAGGAAGCAGTGCTCGTCGACTTCCTCCGCGCCAACGCCGACGTTTTCGCGTGGAGCCCCTCGGACATGCCAGGCATCCCGAGGGAGGTCGCCGAGCACTCCCTTGATATCCTGCCTAACGCTCGCGCTGTTCAGCAGCGGCTACGCCGCTTCGACGAGGAACGGCGACGGGCGATCGGAGTGGAGCTGCGGAAGCTCCTCGAGGCCGGATTCATCAAGGAAGTGTTCCACCCGACATGGTTAGCTAATCCTGTGCTTGTAAAAAAGAAAAATGGGAAGTGGAGGATGTACATTGAAGCTACACAGTCTCAATAAAGCGTGTCCAAAGTCCCTTTTCCTTTACCGCATAGATCAGATTGTCGATTCCACTGCTGGGTGTGAACTACTCTGTTTCCTTGATGCCTATTCGGGATATCATCAAATAAAAATGAAGGAGTCCGACCAGCTCGCGACTTCGTTCATCACACCGTTCGGGACGTTTTGTTACGTCACGATGCCTTTTGGCCTCAGAAACGCGGGCGCAACATATCAGCGCTGCATGCAGCACGTTTTTGGGGACCATATCGGGCGGACGGTCGAGGCTTACGTAGACGACATCGTCGTCAAAACCAGGAAGGCGGACGACACAGTCGACGATCTCGGCATCGCATTTAGTTGCCTCCAGCAGACTGTGAGAGGTCAAGCTCAACCCCGAAAAATGTGTCTTTGGAGTGCCGCGGGGCATGCTCCTAGGATACATCGTCTCCCAGCGGGGAATCGAGGCCAACCCTGAAGGTCGCGGCCCTCGAGCAGATGGGCCCAATTCGGGACCTCAGAAGTGCGAGAAGGTGTTGGGGTGCCTTGCCGCCCTGAGCCGCTTCATCTCGAGGCTCGGTGAGAAGGGCCTGCCCCTCTACCGGCTGCTCTGCCGAAGCAGGCGCTTCTCTTGGACCACCGAGGCCCAGGAAGCGCTCGACAAGCTAAAGGCGTCTCTGACGCACGCCCCAATCCTTAGCGCCACGGGAGCCGGCGAACCCCTCCAACTCTACGTGGCTCGACCACCCGGTGGTCAGCGCCGTGATCGTCGTGGAGCGCACGGAGGAAGGCATGCCTGCTGTGCGAGGGCCGATCTATTACATCAGCGAAGTCCTGTCGGACACAAAGACGCGCTACCCCCAGGTCCAGAAGCTGTTGTACGCGGTAGTCCTCGCGCGGCGCAAGCTCCGCCACTACTTCGAGGCCCACCCGGTCACGGTGGTCTCTTCCTTCCCGCTAGGAGAGATCATTCGCAACCCCGATGCGGCAGGCAGAATTGCCAAGTGGTCCGTGGAGTTGATGGGCGAAACGCTCGCCTATGCTCCGCGCAAGGCCATCAAATCGCAAATCTTAGCAGACTTCGTCGCTGAGTGGACGGACACACGGGCGCAGCCCCTCAGAATTCAGCGAGTCTTGGACTGCGATTTCTTCGACGGCTCGGTGATGAAGACGGGGAGCGGGTGCGGAGCACTGCTCTTCGTGTCACCCCTCGGGGAGCACATGCGCTACGCAGTGCGCCTCCACTTCCCCGCGTCCAACAACATGGCCAGGTCCCGGGCCCTCCTGCGGCCTCAAAATCGCCGCTGAGTTGGGCATCAAGCACCTCGACGTGCCGAGGGGATTCGCAGCTCGTAATGAAGCCAAGTCATGAAGAACGCGAGCTACCCGACGACAAGATGGAGGCCTATTGCAAGGCCGTGCGGGCCTCGAAGACAGATTCTACGGCATCGAGCTCAATCACGTACCTCGGTACAACGAGGAGGCAGATGAACTGGCCAAGATCGCGTCCGGGCGGATCACCGTTCCCCCGAACGTTTTCGCGCGCGACATCGCGCAGCCATCGGTCGCCTTCGAGCCCTACCCCTCGAACGACGGCGGACCCTCGGGGGCTCCCTCGAATCCAACGGGTGCGGAACCCATGGAAGAGGACCCCTCGAACGAGGCATGCGTGCTCTCCCGCTCTCGAGGGGTACGGCTCCCACGAGGCTGTCGCGATGGACATCGAGCCGGCTCCCCGCCCGGGCGGCGGGAGAAGTACATCGCTGCTTGGATGCTCGAGGGAGCTCCTGCGGACCGGGCCACGGCCCGGGCGCATACCGGGATGGCCAAGTCATTCACCCTCATCGACGGCGAGCTGTACAAGCGCGGTTCGTCCGGGCATTCTCCAGCGGTGTATACCCATTCCCGAGGGGCGCGAGCTCCTACGGGACATCCACGCGGGGATCTGTGGCCACCACGCCGCGCCGCGCACCCTCGTCGGCAACGCGTTCCGCCAGGGCTTCTATTGGCCTACCGCGGTCGCAGACGCCAACGAAATCGTGCGCACTTGCGAGGGGTGCCAGTTCTACGCCCGCAAGACCAACCTGCCTGCTCACGCCTTACAAACAATCCCCGTCACATGGCCGTTCGCCGTGTGGGGGTTGGACATCGTCGGGCCCCTGCGGAAGGCGCCCGGGGGCTTCACCCACCTGCTCGTCGCAATCGACAAGTTCTCCAAGTGGGTGGAGGTGCGCCCCATTACGAATTTGAGGGCCGAGCAGGCGGTCTCGTTCTTCACCGACATCGTCTACCGCTTTGGAGTGCCAAACTCCATCATCACGAACAACGGGTCCCGAGTTCACGGGCCGAAAGTTCTTCGGGACCGCGGACAAGTTCCACATCCGTGTGGATTGGGCAGCTGTGGCACACCCACAGACCAACGGCCAAGTAGAACGCGCCAACGGCATGATCCTACAGGGCCTCAAGCCCAGAATTTTCGACCAGCTCAACAAATCTGGCCGGAAATGGCTCCAGGAACTACCAGCAGTCGTGTGGAGCCTAAGGACCACCAAACGGTACTTGGGTTCACCACAGGTTTTTCCTAGTCCATGGCGCGGAGGCCGTCCTCCCCACGGATCTGGAATACGGGTCGCCCAAGGTTCGAGGCTACAACGAGGATGCTAACCAGCGAGCCCGCGAGGACTCGCTGGATCAGCTGGACGAAGTACGCCTCGTGGCGTTGATGCACTCCGCAAGGTATCCAACGGTCCTACGGCGCTACCGGGCACGCAAGATACGTCGCGGGGATTTCGAGCGAGGGGACCTGGTCCTAGGCTCGCCAAGACAATCGAGCGCCACAAGCTATCGCCCCCATGGGAGGGACCCTCGTCGTGGTAGGGGTGCTCAAACCCGGGCACGTACAAGGCAGCCAACGAGGACGGCGAAGAACTCTGCGCTTGGAACATCCAACAGCTACGTCGCTTCTACCCTTAGCTAGGATTTCCAAGTATTTTGTTGTACAAACGCCGGCCAACGCCCCAGTTGGTGTCACCTATGTAAATACTCCAAGTATAATAAAAGGGCAACTCGGCTTTCCCCTGAAACCCAAGTTACCCTCGGGGGCTACTGCGGGGGGCACCCCCCCCAAATGGTCCCATTTTTTCGCGCAAAAAACGTAATAACACGCGCTAAGTTTGTTTCCTACTTCAACCTCGAGCCATGATTTGAAAAGGGCGTAGGCGGCACAGTGGAAGGAGCGCGCGAGCCAGGGAACGGCCCTACGCCGCGTGGCTATGGCCCGTCTCTCTCGCCTCCAACCCGGCGGGCCTACCGAAAGGCAGACTTCCTAACTAGAATCTACTCAGGAAGAAGAAGAAGCAAAAAGCGCAATAAAGCGATTTCATTTACAAACTGACCATGTTCATGAATTTACTTGTCTGTTACAAGAGGCCACCGGGCAGAGTTCTGATACATGTAAACAAAAAACGGGCCTAGCGCCCAGGGGCTTTCAGGCGGGCGGAGCGGCAGCGTCAGCGGCGTACGGGAAGAGGAATTCTTCGAAGGCCTCGGCCGAGCGACTCGGCGTCAGCAGCAAGCGCGTCCGCACGGCTCATGGCCACCTCGTCCTCGACGCCCTCGGGCACGATGTGGCCTTCCGCTACCGCCTCCGAGGTTGACCTCGTGGTGGGATCGCACCACTCCAGGGGCCTTCTGCACGCCCGAGGTGCGGCGCCCGACGCATCCGCCCCGTGACGTGGCCGCCAAGGGCGCGTAGGCGGCTGGCCAGCGAGCTGCCGGCCTGGACATCCTTGTCCCTCGGCCCGGCCGGCGGCAGATGCGCCGGGCCGCGTCCCGCAGCTCCTGCGGCCTCTGTGAGAGGAGTTGTAGAGCCTAAGGGCCTCGGCCCGCCCAGCGGCGTGTCCCAGGGCAGTGCGCAAGCCTGGAAGCGACAAGACGACAGGAAATCAGAAAAGGGGAAGACGAACCCTCTAAAGCAAAAACCAACGAGCGGGATCAGGCAATAGCTTACCTTCGATTTGCCTCCTCCCCAGGTCGAGGTCGTGGCGCACGGACTCAAGCGCCGCCTCGAGGCCCCGGACGGTCTCGCCTTGCTCGACGAGGGCCATCTCTTGGGCGGCGTTGCTGATGCTGAGCGTCAACGCCTCATCCTCAACCTCAGAGAATGCGGCGTTCCGCTCCTCCGACGACTTCTCCGCCGCCCCACTCGCAGGCGCGCGCTCCGCTCCGGCCGCCGCCGGGCGTTGCCAGGAGCAACCTGTCTGTTGGAGCCGCCCCTCAGCCCCTGGCGGGCCGACATCCTGCTGGGCTGCCCCTCAACGGCGACGAGAGCCGCAGCCTTGGCGTCGAGGCGGCCTTGGGTCTGTCCGCCTCCTTGTGTGTTGCTCCGGCCCGCGCCGCTCCTCGGCCACCGCGGCGCTGCGCTGCGCTCCCTCGGCCGACGTGCGGGTCTCCCGGTCTCGGCGCGGCGGTGGCCACCTCCGCCTCCCCGGTGGCGGCTGACGTCCGCGTCTTCTCCAGGTCCTCGCGCGCGTTCCACAGCGCCTGCGTCCACTACGATCGACGAGGCTGCGCGGACCCGCAGAAACCGGGTCACGCGCCGCGTCTGCTGAGCTCTCGGGGAGCACGTCACACCACGCCAACGCCGGTAGACCAGCCGGTGTCCAGAGCGTCCCCTGAGGGCCTCCTGGCGCCGCGTCGAAAGCGCTGCACCGCTCCCGGAGCTGGCGGGCCTCGGCGTTCACCTGGTCGAACGCGCTGTACTTCTCGCGGGCGCGGCGCTCAAGCTCCTGGCATCCACGCATCGAGCCTCGTCAGCGCCAAGTCTTGAATACAGCGCGCGAAAGCGAAAAAGAGAAAGAAGAAGAGCAACCGTGGCTCACCTGGAAGACGATCCAGGCCGGGCCGCTGTGAACCCGCAGCGCCTCGTTCAACGCGCGGTTGAGCGTGGCGCCGTGGCTCATGAGCTCGCCCCAGGCTCTTGCTCTCTGCGGGCGTCGGCAAACGCCGGGGGGATCCTCCACGGCCCCCCACACAGGCGGGGCGACCGGCATGGGAGGACGAGGCCTCGACGTCGTGCCCTCGGCCCCCCACTGTCATACGACCCTCGTGACGCCTCCACGGGGCCCTCCCCACGGGGCTCGAAGGAGAGTTCGTGGACGGGGCGGCCCTTTGGTTCCACCCGGGCGGCGAGAGTCATCCGAGAGCTCCACCACCTCCCGCACAGGGACCGCCGGCGGGCGGGCCCTTTGCTCCGCCTCCGCGGCGCCTCCGCGCCTCCGCGGCGCGCGCCGGCCCAATGGCCGCCGTTGCGCACACTCCCGTCCTTGCCCGCCACGTCCGCGGGCGCTCTCACAGGTTGCGCCCGCTCTGCCTCCCCCGCGAGGGGTCGCCACCACGGGCAGCCACCTCCAAGTAGCCGCCAGCTGGCGACCCGCGCCTCCATGGCGGCCCGGCGCGGCCGCCCCCCGGCAACCTCCGAACACGCGGCGCGGAGTTGATCCACCGGCCCGGGGCCTCGAAGCCCCAGCCGGGCCTTGCGCGCGTGCCCGCCGCCGCGCGGCGCGTCACGGGCGCGACCCCCTCGACGAACGCCGCCGGGTGGGGATCGACGCATCCGTCCTCAGCACCTTGGCCGGTGCAAGAGGAGGGACGGTGGGCACCGCCCTGCGGAAACGCGAACGGAGGATTAGAGCGTCTAATAACCAAGCAAATTAAGGCCAAGCAAAGGAAGAACAGATTCCTTACCTCGCGGAGGAAAAGGCCCGCTTCCTTTTTCCTCGAGGCCTCCCGACGAGGGCCGGCGCGGGGGCCGCGCCGCCGCGAGCGCCCCACGACGGCGCCGCCGCACGCACGGGCACGCCCGCCTCACGCGTGGGCGCGCATGGAGATGCCGCCACCACGCGCGGCGGCCGGCAGCCCCGCGCGCGCGCGCGCCACGCGCGCCCACGACGGGGACGCCGCGCGCGCGGGCGGGCGCTCCGCCACGGCGGGCACGTGAGCGCGCGCGGGCACGTGCGCCGCGCGCGCCTCCGTGGCGCGCGCCGGCACTTCCGCGGCGCGTGCCGCCCCCGGCCGACGAGCGCGGCGGGCGGCGGCGCGCCCGCCCGAGGCAAAGCCACCCACGACGCCGGCGCGAGATCCGGCGACGGGGCCTCGAGCTGCCACCTGTCGAGGGGCCCTCCCCCTCGGACTCTTCCTCCGTCTGGTCCCGAACGAGGGCTCCTCGATCGGGGAGGAGAGCCCGGCTCCTCCGCCCGCGGGTACTCTGCCCGGACCGTGCGTCGCGGCGCGCTTGGCGCCGCCTTGCGTACGCCCTGCGGCGCCGCCCGCTCCTGCTGCTCCCGCTGCGCCGCCCGGCCGAGCGCACGGGAGTCGGGGGTGGGTGGAACGGACTTGGCGGCGGTGAACCGCACCAGCTGCGCACGAGAACAACGGCGGCACATCAGGAAACGAAATCGAGAACAAGGACTAAAACGAGTAGAAAACCACACTCACCAACGGGCCGGTGGGGAGCATCTCCCGAGTCCCACGGGGTCCGACCCACGAGGCGCCGACGTCCGGGTGTCGGCCGGCGCTCCGCGCCGGAGTGACGCGTACGGCCGCTCCGGCGGCGTCGGGGAGCATCCGCGACCTCGCGGTCGACGGGGGTTGGCCGCCTCCGTCATCTCGAAGATGCAGAGCGGCCTCTGCATCAACGGCACGATTCGCCGGTGATGAAGGAAGGCGAGGACGCCCATCGCGTTGAGCCCTTCCCTCGCCAGCCGCTGCAAGGCGGCGAGGATGGAGTCCTGGCGCGCCCGGTGGTTGGCCGTAGGCAACCCGTAGCCCCAGCAGTCCGGCCTCTCCTTGAACACCCGCCCGGTGTAGGGAGGGAGGCCGGGCTCGGCGTTGCGCAGGTAAAACCATCCCCGCTCCCAGCCGGCGTTGTTCGTCGTCATGGTGCAGGGGATGTAGGAGTTCTTGAGCTGCCCCCGCACAGCAAGCGACATCCCGCCGGCGCGCACCGCGCGGCGGGTCCTCGGCTCCGTCGTAGGCTGCGTGATGAGCTCCGCGCGGAAGAGGTGTACCCAGAGCTCCCAGTTGACTGGGATCCCCAGGTACCCTTCGCAGACGCCCACGAATGTGGCCGCCTGCGAGATCGCGTTGGGGGCGAAGTTGTGCAGCTCCACCCCGTAGTGGAAGCACAACGCCCGCATAAATGTGCTCGCCGGCGCGTTGAAGCCGCGCTCGTGGTAGCGGAGGAAGCTCACCACGTATCCCTCCGGCGGATTGGGCTCGAGGTGCGACGATGGCGGCACGATCCCTCCGCCGGGCGTCCTTCTTCGTTGGCCGGGCGGCCGGCGGCGACCAGCTCGCCCAGGGCGAGCTGGGTCACGGTCGACCTCTCCCAAGCGTGCGGCTCCAGGACCCGGATCGGGAGCTGAGGCGGCGCCATAAGGAAGGACAGACAGACGCAGGGGGCGGAGGACAAGGAAGCGAGAAGAAAGCTCTAAGCAACGAAACCGCGCGGTGGCAAGAGCAAAACGAAGACGAAGCGACGGAGGATTGAAAACGGTGAGGAGCCAAGGTAAAAACCGCCACCTACTCCTCCCCGCAGTTTTATAGGCAACGGGCGAGTTCTCCGGAGCGCACGCCCCGCCAACAGTAACTGCAGGAATCTTTCCATCGCGTCGACGGGCGGAACCCCACCACGGCGCGGCGACTAGCCTGCAGGCGGGTCATCATTACGGCGAGACCGGCGGCGACCGAGGCGAAACCGTCACATCCGCCGGCCCACGTCGCCCACTACGGCGCGCGCGGCCGCCGCGCCTAAGGCGCGCCCGCGCTACAAAACCACGGCACGCCCGCATGGCAATTAAATGCCGGGCCTGCCAAGCGAGGAGAGCCCTCGAGCGAGGCGAATCCTCGGCTCGAGACAAAGGTGACCCTCGATGGACAGCCGAGCGTGAGAAGGTGCCCGGGACTGCTCGGTGTAGAGCGAGGGCAGCACGAGCACCCATGCCACGCAGAAGCCCTCAGCCGGCATGACCCTCAACTCGAAACAAGGCGACCCTCGATGGGATATCAGCGTGAGAAGGTCGCCCGGGACCTGCTCGATGTAGAGCAGACCACCGCGGCACCCATTCCACGTGGGACCCTCGGCGGCATGACCCCCAACTCGAGACGATGTCAACCCTCCGAAAGAAGGCACGCGCGTAAAGGATCGCCCAGGTCACGCGGGGAAATAGAGCGACACCGAAAGCACTCATACCGCGCCACGCCGCCAACAAGCACCTCGAGGACTGGCACGCCCAGACCCCTCGACGGCCGCAAACGTGAAAAGACGGAGCTGTCCATGCACAGCCCCGCACGGCCTTACTGATCAGGGGTTCGAAGCCTGACCCTCGACGGGTTCGAACGACGGATCTGGAGGTTAGGGACGACGAGGGCACGCGCATTCGAGCCGTTCCTCCGAGCCCCGTGAGCTCGAGGGTGCCCCACATGTCGTCGAGAGCCAGCGAGGGCAGCTGGCCAGGGGGATCCCCACCGAGGAGAGCTTCCCCGCCCTCGGTCCCTGTGACGAGGATGAGAGCCCCACCTAGCAAACCCACGCAAGCGCTTCCATGGACGTGTCTCGGACCGCGCAGCCTACCCTTATCGAACGGGGCATGGACGTCCACTTGAACTACCCGCTAGCAGCTCAGAAGAGGAATCACGATTCGCACTCGACCCGCTCGATGGGAGTCGTGCGACCTCACCTCCCGACCCCGCGGAGGGACGGCGAGCGCGATAAGCAAGTCGTCGAGGCTCGACCCGATCGCCTCGAACGAGGCCAAGGCTCGGGGGCTTGACGCACGGCTACACCTCCTTGGAATTGCACCCGCGGAGACGGTGACGGGGGAGCGTGCACGATGCCGGGCGAAACACCGCCGATGCCGGTTGGCATATGTGCCACGCCTTTCGACCGGGTGCTCGCGGTAAACCCCTGCGGGGAGAGCCCACACTCTGCGAGGGGCTTCCCGGGGCTAGACCCGCGGGTCCGCTGACGCGGCCCCACGGATAGCGTTCGCAAACAAGGAGGGAAGAACGTCCTATCAGTAGGTTCCAGCATGCGCGGGAGCCTCGATGGCAAACCCGCGGATGCTCGGGGGCCTCTTGTCGGGGACCGCCCCAGGGGTCCCCTCAAACAATGGGGGAACCCCTACTTAAATTCCCGCATCCATATAAGCTAAGCCTAACCAACAGAAACTAACCCTGCAGGACGCGGCCCACGCAGCAGGACTTCGGAGGCCCACCAAGGCGGCCCGCCTAGGAAGACCCCTCGAGCAGGCTCCGCCTCGCCGAGGGCATGCTCCCCTCCTCGAACGAGCTCCGCCCCGTTCGAGGGGCAACTCCACTCCTCAAACAGGTACACGCCCCGCTCGAGGGGCGCCCTCGAACGGCACCGCCCCGCTCGAGGCGCGCTCCCCTCGGGCACGAGTCCCCGCCTCGCTCGAGGGTCCCGCTCCGCCTCCTTCGGGGCCCGCCACGATCCACGGGCGCCCCGCGCGCGCGCGGCCCGTGCTTGGGCATTTAACGCCTGACGCACGGGACAGTGCCATCATGCGCCCGGGCTCACGCCCCGGTGCCGCCGCACCAGCTCCCATGGGAGGAGCCCATCCCCGCCGCTGTGGGATGGAGCATGCGGTACGGCCGGTGTCGATCCCCGTGACACCGTGCACGCGCCTGGCCACGACTAACGCGCCGACCCTCGAAAGGGGGCCGGGCGCACCCTCGGTTCCACTTTCCCGGCCTTGCAGGTTGGGGTGAGGGGCGCTAGGCCGGTGGGTGGCCATCCCGGCCGGTGTGAGCGCGCGGCGCACGCGTGCGGGCGGACGTATGACTCCAACAGGCGCACGCCCAAGCACTGCAGCAACCACTCCGCCACCGCAGAGCTCATTGGGAAGGAACGCCGTTCTGCCCGCTCCTGTATCCCGTACCGGTCGTCATCAGCACCTCCCTCGAAGCCTATCGGAGGCACGCCATCACCATCTACGCCGCCTCCTACCCTCGGGCCGCCCTTGTTCGGGTACGAAGTAGGCCATCATGGCCGGATCGCAGCGTGGATCATCCGGACGATCGCCCGCTCTACACTATAGCACGACATGCTCCCACACGTAGCTAGTTAGCGCGGCGTGCATGTAACTCGCCGCCCCCTTGGTCTATAAAAGGGGCGAGCCCCTGGCCGCGGGGCCCGAGTTCAGAAGGGTTCGGACGAATCCGGAGAGACACGACGCATTGTGCACTCACTCTCTTATTCTCCCACAACATCTCCAGCCACCCACCGGGGACTTGGAAGCCACGCTTCCTCTCCCACACCCAACGCTTGCCCCACACAAGCACCCCCGTGCCCGAGCAATATAGTGCAGGCACGCCACTGCTGGACGTACGGCCCCTCGGCCGGAACCAGGATAAACCTTGTGTCATTTGTTGCTTAGCATCGACCATCGAGGGATAGACCTAGGCGTTATCTACTGGTTAGTGTCGGGACCATATTCCGCACCGACGGTAGTTCGCCGTATGGGGGTTGGACATCGTCGGGCCCTTGCGGAAGGCGCCCGGGGGCTTCACCCACCCACTAGTCGCGATCGACAAATTCTCCAAATGGGTGGAGGTGCGCCCCATCACGAATTTGAGGGCTGAGCAGGCGGTCACGTTCTTCACCGACATCGTCTACCGCTTTGGAGTGCCAAACTCCATCATCATGGACAATGGGTCCCAGTTCACGGGCCGGAAGTTTTTGGAGTTCTGCGACAAATTCCACATCCGCGTGGATTGGGCAGCTGTGGCACACCCACAGACCAATGGCCAAGTGGAGCGTGCCAACGGCATGATTCTGCAAGGCCTCAAGCCCCGAATTTTCGACCAGCTCAACAAATCTGGCCGAAAATGGCTCCAAGAACTACCAGCGGTCGTGTGGAGCCTAAGGACAACCCCAAGCAGAGCCACCGGGTTCACCCCGTTTTTCCTAGTCCATGGCGCGGAGGCCGTCCTCCCCCACGGACCCGGAATATGGGTCGCCCGGAGTCGAGGGTACGACGAAGATGCTAACCGGCGAGCCCGCGAGGACTCGGCCGGACCGGCCCAGACGAAGTACGCCTCGTGGCGTTGATGCATTCCGCAAGGTACCAACAGTCCCTACGACGTTACCAAGCACGCAAGATACGTCGGAGGGATTTCGCCGAAGGGGATGCGGTCCCTAAGGCTACGCCAAGACGACCGAGGGCGCCACAAGCTATCACCCCCATGGGAGGGACCCTATGTCGTGGTGAAAGTGCTCCAGCGGCACGTACAAGCTGGCCAACGAGGACGGCGAAGAACGCACCAACGCTTGGAACATCCAACAGCTACGTCGCTTCTACCCTTAGCTAGGATTTTCCAAGTATTTTTTGTTGTTGTAAAATCACATGGCCAACGCCCCAGTTGGTGTGAACTATGTAAATAATGCAAGTCTAATAAAAGGGCAACTCGGCTTTCAATTGAAACCCAAGTTACCCTCGGGGGCTACTGCGGGGGGGCACCCCCCCCCAAAATGGTCCCATTTTTTCGCGCAAAAAACAACTCACACGCGCTAAGTTTGTTTCCTACTCCAACCTCGAGCCATGATTCGAACAGGGCGTAGGCGGCACAGCGGAAGGAGCGTGCGAGCCAGAGATAGCCTACGCCGCGTGGCTACGGCCCTTCTCTCTCGCCTCCAACCCAGCGGGCCCCCTGCGAAAATCGAACTCCCCTAACTAGAATCTACTCAGGAAGAAGGAGAAACAAAAAGCGTAATAAACAAGCAACTTCATTTACAGCAACTGCTCATGTTCACAAGACAATTTGTTTATTTACAAAAGGCCACGAGGCAAGAATTCGATACACGTAAACAAAAAATGGGCCTAGCGCCCAACTCGCTTCGGGCGGGGAGGAGCGGCAGCATCGGCGGCGTCGGGAAGAGGAATTCTTCGAAGGCCTCGGCGAGCGACCCGGCGGCGTCGGCGGCAAGCGCGTCCGCGCGCTCCATGGCCACCTCGTCCTCGACGCCCTCGGGCACGATGTAGCCCTCGCCGCCGCCTCGAGGTTGACCTCGTAGTGGGATCGCACCACTCCGAGGGCCTTCCGGACGCCTAGGTGCAACGCCCGGCGCATCCGCTCCGTGACGTGGCCGCCTAGGGCGCGCGGCGGGGCCGGCCGGCCGAGCCGCCGGCCCGGGCCTCGCCTTCCTCGACGACGCGGCAGGTCTCGAGGGCCGCGTCACGCGGCTCCCGGCTCTCCGCTCGGAGGAGTTGTAGGAAGCCTGCCGGGGCCTCGGCCCGCCCGGCCAGCCGTGCCCCAAGGTAGTGCGCAAGCACCGGAATCAACAAGACGACAAGAAATCAGAAAGGGAGAAACGAACCCTCCAAAGCAAAAAACCAGCAAACAGAGTCAAAAAGTGACTCACCCTCGACTTGCTTCCTCTCCAAATCGAGGTCGCGGCGCGCGGACTCGAGCGCCAACTCGAGACGCTGGACGGTCTCGCCTTGCTCGCGGAGGGCCAGCTCCTGGCTGGCGTTGCTGATGCTGAGCGCGAGCGCATCATCCTCAACCTTGGAAAGCACGGTGCTCCGCTCCTCCAATGACTTCCGCGTCCCCTCGTGGGCGGCGCGCTCCCGCTCCAGCGCTGCACGGGCATCGACGAGGGCGGCCGCCCCTCGCTGCCGCCGCTCCTCGGCCCCTTGGCGGCGGGCGGCGCTCTCTTGCGGAGCCGCTCCTCGGCAACGACGAGGGCCACGGCCTTGGCGTCGAGGGGCGGCCTTCGGGTCATCGGCCTCCTTGGCGCGGCGCTCCGGCCCGCGCGCCCGCTCCTCGGCCGGCGGTGCAGCGCTGCGCCCCCTCGAGCGACGTGCGGAGCTCCCGAGGCTTCGGCGCGAGCGGTGGCCACCTCCGCCTCCCGCTTGGCGGCCGGCGTCCGCGCCTTCTCCCGTGTCCACGCGCGCATTCCACGGCGCCTCGTCGCGATCGACGAGGGCCGCACGAATCCGCTCGAGGCTCGAACGCCGCGGGGCGTCCTGTCCTGAGCTCTCCGAGAGCTCGTCGCACCATGCCGTCGCCCGATACGCCAGCCAGCCGTCCGGCGTCCTAAGAGCGTCTGCAAGCGCGTCGAAAGCGTTGCATCGCTCCCGAAGCCGCTGGGCTTCGGCGTTCACCCGGTCGAAGGCGTCGTACTTGTCGTGGGCGCGACGCTCGAGCTCCTGGCAATTACAGAATCGAAGCCCGTAAGCGCCAAGACTTGAATGCAGTACACGAAAACGAAAGGGAAAAAGAGCGAACGATCGTAGCCTACCTGGAAGACGAGCCAGGCCGGGCCGCCATGGACCTGCAGCGCCTCGTTCAGCGCGCGGTTAAGCGTGGCGCCATGGCTCCGAAGCTCGCCCCAGAGCTCCTGCTCCCCCTGGCGTCAGCGAACGCAGGGGGATCCTCCACGGCCCCCTCCACCCGGGCGGGGCGGCCGGCGTGGGAGGACGAGGCCTCGGCACCGTGTCCTCGGCCCCCCACCACCATGTGACCCTCGCGCCGCCTCACGAGGGCCCCCTCCTGGGGCTCGGAGGAGTTCGTGGGCCAGCTGGCCCACTGATTCCATCCAGGCGGCGGGGAGTCGTCCGAGAGCTCCACCACCTCCGCCTGCAAATCGCCGGCGGGCGCAGCCGCTTGCGCCGCCTCCGCCGGCACCTCCATCCGCGCCTCCGCGGCCACGGCGCCCGCCGCGCCGCCGTGGCCGCCACCTCCCGGCGGTACCGCCGCATCCACGGCGCTCCCGCGGTTGCGCCGGCTCCACCTCCACCGCAAGGGTGGCGCCCCCGCGGGCTCCACCACCACCGTCGCCGCCACCGCGGCCCGCGCCTCCGTGGCGACCGACGCCGGCCGGCTCCCCGGCCGACCGCCGGCCGCGCCCGCGGCGGGCCGATCCGCCGGCCGGGGCCTCGAGGCCCCGAGCCGGGCCTTGCGAGCTAGTGCCCGCCGCCACGCTTGTCCCCGGGCGCGACCCCCTCGACGAGCGCCGCCGGGTGGGGATCGATGCGTCCGTCCTCAGCACCTTGGCCGGTGCAAGAGGAGGAACGGTTGGCACCGCCCTGCGCAGGCACGAACGGAGGGTTAGAGCACCTAATCACCAGCAAACCAAACCAAACGAAGGAGGACAAGCTCCTTACCTCGCGGAGGAAAAGGCCCGCTTCCTTTTCCTCGAGGCCTCTGCGGAAGAGGCCGGCGCAGCGGCCGCGCCTGCCGCGGCGCCTCCCCGACGGCGCCGCCGCACGCACGGGCACGCCCGCCCCCATGCGCGGGCGCGCCCGATGCCGCACCCCCCGAAGAAGCCACCGCGCGCGGGGGCACGCTTGCCCCGCGCGCGGGCACGCTTGCCGACGCGCCCCTTGACGACGACGCCGCGCGCGCGGACACGCTCCCCCTCGGCGCGCGAGCACGCTCGACGCGCGCACGGGCGCGCCGCGTCGCGCGCGTACCTCCGCGGCACGCGCGCCGGCACCTCCGCGGCGCGTGCCGCCCCCGATGACGAGTGCTCGGCGGCGGCGCGCGGTGCGCCCGCCCCGCACGAAGCCACCCCCCGACGCCGGCGCGGGTTCGGCGACGGGGGCGCGGGCCGCCACCTGTCCGAGGGGCCCTCCCCCTCGTACTCTTCCTCCTCGTCCTGCTCCGAGGACGAGGGGCTCCTCGATATCCGGGGAGGGAGAGCCCCGGCTCCTCGCGCCGCCGGTACTCGCGGACCGTCGGTCGCGGCGCGCTTGGCGCCGCCTCGCGTGCTCCCTCTTGCGCGCCGCCCGCTCTGCGCCGCTCCCGGCCGCGCCGCCCGGCCGAGCGCACGGGGAGTCGGGGGGTGGGTGGAACGGACTTGGCGGTGTTGAACTTCACCACCGGTGTACACGGGAGCAACAAAGGCGTGTCGGGGAGGCGAGAGGCAACGCTAAAGAACCAAAACGAAATCGAGAACCACACTCACCAACGAGCCGATGGGGAGCATCTCGATGTCCCACGGAGTCCGCCCCTCGGGCATCGGCGGCGTCCGGGTGTCGACGGCGCTCCGCGCCGGAGTGAGCGCATACGGCCGCTCAAGGGGCGTCGGGGAGCATCCGCGACCTCGCCGGAGTCGACGGGGTTGGCCGCCTCTCGTCATCTCGAAGATGCGAGCGGCCTCTCCATCGAGGCACAACCCGCCGATGGTGGAGGAAGGCGAGGACGCCCATCGCGGTCGGCCCCGTGCTTCCTTAGTCGCTGCGCCGCGCCCGAGCCCGATTCTGCCCGCGTCCGATCCGGGGTGGGGACACCCCGTACCCCCGGAGGCGGGCCTCTCCTTGAACACCCGGCCGGTGTAGGGGGGGAAAGGCCGGGCTCGGCGTTGCGCGGATAAAACCATCCCCGCTCCCCGGCCGGCGTTGTTTGTCGTCATGGTGCGGGGGGATGTAGACATCCTTGAACCGCCCCCGCGGGGCGAGCGACATCCCTGCCGGCGCGCATCGCGCGGCGGGTCCTTGGCTCCTCGTCGGGGCTGCGTGACGAGCTCCGCGCGGAAAAGGTGCACCCAGAGCTCCCAATTAACTGGGATCCCCAGGTACCCTTCGCAGACGCCCACGAATGTGGCCGCTTGAGAGATCGCGTTGGGGGCGAAGTCATGCAGCTCCACCCCGTAGTGGTAGCACATCGCCCGCATGAAGACGCTTGCCGGCGCGTTGAAGCCACGCTCGTGGTAGCGGAAGAAGCTCACCACGTAGCCCTCCGGCGGGTTGGGCTCGTGGTGCGCCGCCGGCGGCACGATCCACTCCGCCGGCGCCCTTCTTCGTTGGCGACACCGGTCGGCCGGCGACGACCAGCTCGCCCAGGGCGAGCTGGGTCACCGTCGACTTCTCCCAGGCGTACGGCTCCAGGATCCTAATGGGAAGCTGAGGCGGCGCCATGAGGGAGGGCGAAGGGGTGCGAAGGCGGAGGACAAGGAAACGGGAAAAGAGCTCTAATGGCGAGACCGCGCGGTGGCGAGAGCGAGGCGAAGGCGAAGGGACGGGGGACTGAAAGTGGTAAGATGCCAAGGTAAAAAAAACCGCCGTCCCCTCCTCCCCGCAGTTTTATAGGCCGACGGGCGAGCTCTCCGGAGCGGACGCCCGGCCCGCATTGCTTGCGGGGGAATCTTCCCATCGCGTCGACGAGTGGGCCCCACCACGACCGCGGCGGCTCTAACTCCTTGCGGCGGGTCATCATTACGTCGAGGACCGGCCGCGACCGAGGCAAAACCGTCACGTCCGCCCGCCGCGCCGCCCACTACGCGCGCGCGCGCGGCCGCGGGCGCCTAAAAGGCGCGCGCCCGCGCTGCAAAACCGCGGCCACGACCGCAAGGCAATTAAATGCCCGGGTCCCTTGCCAAGCAAGGAGAGCCCTCGAGCGAGGCGAACCCTCAGCTCGAAACAAAGGCATCCCTCGATGGGATATCCGCGTGAGAAGGTCGCCCGGGACCTGCTCGACGTAGAGCAGGCAACCGCGGGCACCCATGCCATGTAGAACCCTCGAGCGGCATGACCCTCGACTCGAAACAAAGGCGACCCTCGATGGGATGTTAGCGTGAGAAGGTCGCCCGGGACCCGCTCGATGTAGAGCAGGCAACCGCGGGCACCCATGCCACGTGAAGCCCTCGAGCGGCATGACCCTCCGGCTCGAGACAATGTCAACCCTCTAAAAGAAGGCACGCGCGCAAGAGGATCGCCCGTGTCACGCTTGAAATGGAGCGGCACCGAAAGCACTCATGCCGCGTCGTACGCCAACAAGCACCTCGAGGGTCGGCACGCCCGGACCCCCTCGACGGCCGCAAACGTGAAAAGACGGGGCTGTCCGGCACGACCCCGCACGGCCTTGCGATCGAGAGGTTCGAAGCCTGGCCCTCGACGGGTTCGAACAGGCGCCCCAGATCACAGAGTTAGGGACGACGAGGGCACGCGCATACGAGCCGTTCCTCGAGCCCGTCGGCTCGAGGGTGCCCCACATGTCGTGTTCGAGAGCCAGCGAGGGCAGCTAGCCGGGGGATCCCACCGAGGGAGAGCTTCCGCGCCCTCGGTCCCTAGCGAACGGACCGAGCCCCACCTAGCAAACCCACGCAAGCGCTTCCATGGATGTGTCTCCGGACCGCGCAGCCTACCCTTATCGAACGGGGCATGGACGTCCACTTGAACCACCCGCTAGCAGCTCGATGAGGAATCCGCGATTCGCGACCCGCTCGATGGGAGTCGTGGAAACCTCACCCTCCGTCCCGCGGAGGGACGGCGAGGGCGCGTTAAAAAACAAGTCGTCAGGCTCGACCCGATCGCCTCGAACAGGCCAAGGCTCGGGGGCTTGACGCACGGCTACACCTCCTTGAAATTGCACCCGCCGGAGACAGTGACAGGGGAGCGTGCACCCCCGAAGCCGGCTGAAACACCGCCGATGCCGGTTGGCATATGTGCCACGCCTTTCTGACCAAAGTTCTCGCGGTTAACCCCTGCAGGAGAACCACACTCCTGCAGGGCTTCGGGGGCTAGACCCGCGGGTCCGCTGACGCGGCCCCACGGAAAGCGTTCGCAAACAAGGAGGGAAGAACGTCCTATCAGTAGGTTCCAGCATCTGCGGGAGCCTCAATGGCAAACCCGCAGATGCTCGGGGGCTGCGCGTCGGGGACCGCCCTAGGGGTCCCCTTAAACAACGGGGAATCCTCACTTAATCCCGGCATCAAAACACGCTAAGCCTAACCATGTAGGTAACTAACCATGCGGGACACGGCCCACGCGGGATCCCGACGGCCCACCGAGACGGCCCACGGAGAAGACCCCTCGAGCGAGGCTCCGCCTCGCTCGAGGACGCGCTCCCCCCTCGGGCGGGCTCCGCCCGTTCGAGGGGCAACCCTTTCCCCTCGAGCGGTCCCGCCCCGCTCGAGGGATCGCCCCCCCCCCTCGAGCGAGGTCTCGGCTCGCTCGAGGGTTCGCTCCGCCCTCGGCTAGGGCCCGCCACGCTCACGGGCGCGCCGCACGCGTGCGCCGGCCCCGTACTTGGGCATTTAACGCCACGACGCCGCAGGACGGCGCCATCATGCGCCACGGGCTCACGCCCCGGTGCCGCCGCACCAACTCCCCGGGGAGGAGCCCATCCCCGCCCCCGTGGGGGATGGACGTGCGGTACGGCCGGTGACGCTCTCGTGACACCGCGCGCCCACTACGATGCGGCTAACGCGCCCGACCCTCGAAAGGGGGCCGGGCGCACCCTCGATCTCACTTTCCCGTGACCCTACGGGTTGGTAGGGGGCGCCGTGCCGGTGGATGGCCATCCCGGTCCATCGGAACGGTGCGGGCCGCCGTACCCACGCGTGCGGACGCACGCCCGGCACCACAGGCGCATGCCCGAGCACTGCAGCAACCACTCCGCGGCCGCGGAACGCATTGGGAAGGAACGCCGTTCGCCCGCGCCCGTTCCCCGTACCGACCATCATCGGCGCCTCCCCTCGAAGCCTATCGAGAGGACACCACCGCCATCCGCCGCCTTCCTACCCTCGAACCGCCACTTTGTTCGGGTACGGGGTAGGCCATCATGGCCGGATCGCGGCGAAGATCGTCCGGACGGCCGCCCACTCTACACCGTAGCGCGACGTGCTCCCTCACGTAGCTAGGTAGCGCGGCGTGCATGTAACCCGTCGCCCCCTTGGCCTATAAAAGGGGGAGGCGAGCCCCCGGCCCGCGGGGGGGGGGGAGACGAGTTCAGAGGGACACAAGACACCGTGCACTCACTCTCTTATTTCTCCCACAACATCTTCAGCCACTCTCCCAGGGACTTGGAGGCCACGCTTCCTCTCCCGCCTTGCTTGTACTTGCCCCACTACAAGCACCCCCGGTGCTGAGCAATATAGTGCCACGAGCACGCCCCTGCTGGACGTACGGCCCCCTCGGCCGGAACCAGGATAAAACCTTGTGTCTTTTGTTGCTTGGCATCGACCATTGAGGGATAGACCTAGGCGTTATCTACTGGTTAGTGTCGGGACCATATTCCGCACCGACAGAGAGGAAGGACGTTCCACGGGCTTTCTTGCGTGGTTTTGGTCCTCCTCCGGGCAGAGAGGGGTGGTTCCCTCAGGGTGCTTACCGTGGCGGTGTTCGTGGAGGTAGCTTTGGTAGGAGAGATGCTTTGGTTGGTGCTAACCCCACTTTCGAGCAAATGGCTCGGCACTGGTTTTCCTCTTTTGGTACTAACCCCAGTGCTGAGTCGTTTGTTCGCTCACGTGCCTATTTTTGATTTTCGGGTGGGAGACTTGAAGAACATTTGGTTGATTGACTCCGGTTGCTCGAGGCATATGACCGGAGACGGGGGGTGGTTCTCAAGTCTCGTCCGGTGGTGACGAAGAGGTACATCACTTTTGGGGACAATGGGCGTGGGCGTGTGCTTTCGGAAGGTGAGATCAAAGTGAGTGACAAGATCACTGCGAGGCGAGTTGCTCTTGTTCAATCGGCGGGGTACAATTTGCTTTCGTGTCCCAGTTGTTGGATGAGGGTTTTGAGGTGTTGTTTCGGCCTGGTGGTTCTCGGATTGTGGACTCTCGAGGGGACCTTGTCTGTATGGTCGTTCCCAAGGGTCAGGTGTTTCGTGCTGATTTTTCTAAGTCTTCGGGTGTGGAGCGTTGTTTCTTGGCTGGTTCGTCGAGTGAGTTGTGGAAGTGGCATAGGAAGTTGGGTCACTTGAGCTTTTACCTTTTGTCTCGCTTGAGTAAACTCAATTTGGTCCGAGGATTGCCACGTTTGAGGCTTGAGAAGGAGTTGGTTTGTGCGCCGTGTAGGCATGCCAAGATGGTGGCCTCTTCTCACCCGCCTCTCACCGATGTGATGACTGAGCGTCCATGCGAGCTGCTCCATATGGACCTTGTTGGCCCAGCTCGTGTGCGATCTGCGGGTGGGAAGTGGTATGTCCTTGTTGTGGTGGACGACTATTCTCGGTATGCGTGGGTGTTCTTTACGGAGGATAAGGGGGAGACGTTTGGTTTTGTTCGAGATCTAGTCTTGAGGTTGAGGAACGAGAGGCACGGAGATGCCATACGAGCTATCCGCGGTGATAATGGCTCGGAATTCGGGAACTCTCGTTTTGAAACCTTTTGTCATGACTTGGGTCTTGAGCACCGCGTTTTCGAGTCCGTATACGCCTTCTCGGAATGGTGTTGTGGAAAGGAAGAACGGGACCTTGTGCGAGATGGCTCGGACGATGCTTGATGAGCATAGGACTCGAGGAGGTATTGGGGCGAGACGGTGAATACCGCATGCTATGTGTCGAACGGGATATACCTCGAGTGCACAAGAAGAAGACATGCTATGAGTTGATGCATGGTCGCACACCCAAGGTGAGTCACTTCCATGTCTTTGGTTGCAAGTGTTTCATTCGAAGAAAGGGCGGGGAAGTTGGATAAGTTTGAGGCTAGGTCTGTCGATGGCATTTTCTTTGGTTATGCATCTCATTCTAGAGCATATCGTGTGCTCAATCTTGAAACTAACCAAATCGTGGAGACTTGCGAGGTAACCTTCGATGAGACGAGCCACGTAGTCAGCTTGTCTTTGAGTGTGCAGGTGATGATGAGCTTGGCGAGGAGATCTTTCAGGAGGAGGAGCATGAACATGGTGATGATGAGGATGGTGGTGCGGTGCCCCCGGCTGATCATGTACCCACTACTTCGACTACGATGATGGATGGACCCTCTGCTACACCTACGACAACAAATCAAGAACGAGGAGAAGCTGATGTTGAGGGGGAGGTAGCTTCGAGGCGAGAACCTCCCCGGCGAGTTCAAGTGGATCACCCAGCTTCGAGGATCATCGGCGACATGAATGAACGCACTACACGGTCGAGGGTTCGGAACAACTCTCATTTCGCTCATGCTGCATTTGTTGCTTCTTTCGAGCACAAAGACATTGGACACACACTATCTGATCACAATTGGGTTAACTCGATGCATGAGGAGTTGGAGAACTTTGAGAGGAATCAGGTGTGGGAGTTGGTTGACCCTCCCCCAGGGTGTAAGCCGATTGGTACAAAATGGGTGTGGAAAAACAAAGAGGGAGAGAAGGGTGAGGTTGTGAGGAACAAGTCGAGACTTGTTGCTCAGGGGTTCAGTCAGAAGGAGGGGATCGACTACGAGGAGACCTTTGCTCCCGTAGCCCGTTTGGAGGCGATTAGGATCCTTCTAGCCTTTTCTCGTGCCAAAGGGGTTAAAGTTCCACAAAATGGATGTAAAGAGGGTTTTTTGAATGGAGTGTTGGAAGAAGAAGTGTATGTGAGGCGACCTCGGGGTTTGAGAGTGAGAAGTACCCCCACCGGGTGTACAAGTTGAGGAAGGCGGCGTATGGGTTGAAGCGGCGCCTAGAGCTTGGTATGGCGAGGTTGAGGGGGTTCTTGTTTGAGAGAGGCTTTGAGATGGGGAAGGTCGACCGGACCTTGTTTTTGCTTAGGCGGGGGCGAGAGATATCCCGATTGTGCGGGGTGTACGTGGATGATATTGTCTTTGGTGGCTCGTCTAACTCTCTTGTTGCGAGGTTTGCGAGATGATATGAGCGGGGAGTTTGAGATGAGCATGATGGGCGAGTTGCGGTTCTTCCTCGGGCTACAAATCAAGCAATCAAAGGAAGGAACATTTGTGCACCGAGGCTAAGTACACCAAGGACATTGTGCGGAAGTTCAAGATGGAGGACTCCAAGGCTATGACGACGCCGATGAGTACGACTACGGCTCTTGATGCGGATGAGGAAGGTGAACACGTGGACCGGAAGGAGTACCGGAGCATGATCGGGTCACTCCTCTACTTGACGGCGACGAGGCCGGACATACGGTTCTCGGTGTGTCTGTGCGCTCGTTTTCAAGCGTCTCCGAAGACTTCGCATCGGCAAGCGGTGAAGCGAATTTTCGAGTACTTGCGTCACACTCCCGACTTCGGCCTTTGGTACTCCGCGTCCTCTTCTTTGGCGCTTCATGGCTTTTCGAGACGCGGATTTTGCCGAGTGTCGGTTGGATAGGAAATCCACTTCGGGACTTGCCGCTTTTTGGGTTCTTCTTTGGTGTCTTGGTCTTCCCGTAAGCGGTCGAGTGTTGCTCAATCCACGGCCGAAGCCGAGTATGTTGCCGCCGCTAGTTGTTGCTCTCGGCTCCTTTGGATCACCTACACCATGAGTGACTTTGGTGAGGAGTATACCCATGTCCCACTTCAATGTGATAGCACCAGTGCCATAAGCGTTGCAAAGAACCCAGTGCTCCATTCCAAAACCAAGCACATAGAAGTGAGGTATCATTTCCTGAGAGACAACGTTGAGAAAGGAAAGATAGCGTTGATCCATGTACCCACACATGACCAACTAGCCGATATTTTCACCAAACCCCTAGATCAAGCAACTTTCACTCGTTTGCGGGGGGAACTTGGTGTGTGTTTGATTTCTTGAGTTGGGTGTGTGGGAGCTTTCTTTTACCGGTGGTGTCGAGCCCGTTTTGCCTCCCCTCGAGGAGCCGGTTTGTAGCATTTGTATAGCTTTTCTTTGTGCATTTCTTGCATTTGGCATGGCATATGTAACATGATGTATAGGCATCCTTGTATCTTAGATTGCATGCATTTTGTATCATATGCATTGGTTAGGAAAAGCTTCTCTCATATACATTGTTCACCATGGAATGAGATATTTGTCTTTGTGAGCTTGTTTGGTATGCTACGGTTAGTTTGGCTTAGCTCTTGATGATCTTGATGAATAATCCATGGTTGATAGCTATGCTTTTGAAAAATGTCTCATGTATGCTCTCTCATGTGTAAATGCCTTAAAAGCTCTTGACATGTCTTTGTGGCCTTGCTATGCTTAATTTGTGGTTGGATGGCTAGTTTATTGATCATATGGGGGCCAAAGGCTCATTTGCCATCATGAATGTTTAGCCCTCTAGATTTATCTTGTGGAGGAGCATAAGTTCCTTTTTGTCGCAAAGACATTTCATGTACCATTTACAAATCTGAAAATGAAATGAAAAATGCTTGGAAATGTGCTCCCATGTCATATGTGCTGAATTTAATTTGCTTTGGGTGCTAAATCGTTGCATGATGCCTACCAATGAGAAGTCTCATACATAGAAGTAGGCACATGGCTCGGTGGCTTTGACATGACATGAGGTGCTTGTGGGTGTTTGTGATGGTCTTATGATTAGAATGGCTGTCCTAGCATGAAGTTTGTGTGGCTTTGCCATTTTGATATGCCTTGATCATGTTTAGGACTTTGCTCATGAGAGGCAAGTTTTTCGCAAAATTGCCAAAATCCATCTTAGCTTCGTCCAATGGTTGTGAAACTTGGTGATCATGTAGTTGAGATCGATACGAAGCCGTAGAGTATCTAACTTGCTCATTTGGACGTGTGTAGCATCCTATGTTGAATTTTGTATATTTGAGAAGCTCTAGGTTGAAAGTTTTGCATTTTTGGCTTGATTCATGCATTGCCAACAAGGGGGAGAAGTTTGAGCTTGAAATGGCTTGTTGGACGCGTTTAGAAGGTTTTCGGTGGTTTCGAGCCATTTACGGGCTCTCGTTGTACACCGATCGACCGGTGATGAGCACCGGTCCGACCGGTGTGAGTGCTGGTCCTGTACACATGTTAGGCACCGGTCTGACCGGTGGTGATGACCGGTCTGACCGGTGTGAGCTGAAAGTGATGCAGCTGTCCTGTTTTCAAGTGGTTTGCATGCATTCGTCCAGGGGGAGTTGCATTGGTTAAGGGGGAGCTTGCATGTGTGCAGGGGGAGCTCTTTGTGATTTTTCGAGCTTTGTTTCGGTGGTTTGTGCTCTTTGCTTGAGCTTTGTTTTGTCTCGGATGTGTCGAGCCGTTGCCCTTGCCTAAGGGGTCCGAGACTTATCTTCTTCAAGTGATCTTGCTCTTTGCCTTTGTTTGGCTTTCGATCGCTTGTTGGAGTTTCTTTTTGTTCGTTTCTTTTCTTTTTCTTTTCTCTCTTGTTACTTTCGTGTGGGTGTTGTCAATGCACTCATCAAGGGGGAGATTGAGGACCATGTGTGGTTCGAGGACCGGTGGATGGTCGCTTCCTTGTGTGATGAGTGATTGACAACGTTGTGTGGACCGATTCTTGGCTAAGTATTGCGAGTGTGCGGGTTGCGGCTTGACTCGTGTTGGTGCGGGTTTAGAACAAGCGCGAAAGGTCGTCGCGGTGAGGCCTCCGGGTGTGGAGAAGACAAGTAGGTCGTGTTCGAGGGACCCGGTGGCCGGCGGGGGTCAAGTGCGGGCCGCATGGTGGCATGAACAGCAAGATGAAGTCGTGGACGGTTTCTTGGTTGACCCTCAAAACCAAGGTCGAGCCGGGACTACGTGGGAGCCAAGTCATGAGTGGAGATTGGCGGAGGCTACACCGAGTTCGCGGGGTTTCCGGTGGTTCACCAGAAAACCACTGGGTTCCTTGGTTGATCCACAAAGCCAAGAACGGAGAACCGAAGACGGAGGTGCAGCGGCACGGCCCGGTCCCGACCGGTGGGGACCGGTCGACCGGTGAGGAGCACCGGTCCGACCGGTGTGCGACGACGCGATCCGGAATCTTCGAAGCGGAGGACACGCGTCGGGATCGCATGGCTTGCGTCGAGGCTACGCAGGGTGCGGTCGCCGGGCATCCGTCCGATGGTGAAGACATCAAGAATTCCAAATCCGCCCTTGAGGGGCTTGTATCCCTAGTTGTTAGAGAAGGGCATTTTAGACATTCGGTTGCCTCCATATAACCCAAGAGGTGAGAGAATGGCAGCCAAGTCTTGGAACCCTAGCTCATTAGTTTTCCTATTTTCCACCTATTTTTCTTCGGTTTTCTCTAGTACTAGCAAGAGGGCTTCACGGAGAGATCTTGTAGAGAGGGATGGATGATCGGGCGGCTTGCTAGACCTTGTACGAACCTTTGTTTCATGTATAGATGATTCGGCGTGGTTCCTCAAGGTTTGGATGTGTTTTCCCCGGTTGTTCTTGGTGGTGATTTTCGGAGCCCTCTCTCCGTGATTTCTTTGGGTTGTTTTCGGGGCCTTTCTCTTGGGGATTTGATGGGGGAAATTTGTGGGAACCCTTCGTGGTTCTTTGGGCTGTGATTCCCCTCCCAAATCCGTAAGTAAAGGTGCTCGATTTTGGGGTTTCTTGAGTTCTTGGGTTGGAAGTGCTCTCGGCGGGATTTCTTCGATTCCTCCTTTTTGGACGAGTTTTTGTGGGATTAAACTTGGCTATGGACTCCTCATGAGGTGTTCTTGATATCCCCAAAGTCTTGTTCAAGTCCGTGGAGCGATTCGGGAGGTCGAGTTTTGGATTTGGGGGAGTTGACCCTCGGGTGCTGTTCATCCCGAGCTGCCCAGGCTACACCGGTCGGCCGGTGCTCCCCGGCCGTCGACCGGTGCGAGCCCTTGTGGGATTTTGCTCGGGTGAACGTCTTGGTGTGTTCGTTGTTGTCCCGTGTTGCTGCTGTTTCGAGTTTGGGTCCGTTTGGTGGTCGGTTGGCTTTGTTTGGTGCCTTGGGGGCTTTCGAGTCGCCATCGGTCGACCGGTGTGTCTCACCGATCCGACCGGTGTAGAGCCACTTAGTGGAAGTTGCTCGGTTTCACTGCAGGGACCGGTCCGACCGGTGGTGCTCATCGGTCCGACCGGTGTGGGTCCGTAGACTCGAGGTTTGGTTTTTCCGCCGCGTTTCTCGGGTCGGAAGGTTGCGTGTTGGTTCCTAGGTCCAGTGGCACTCCAGTGGCTACGTGGGCTTGACCAACCTTGGTAGTGAGTCGGAGACGTGTGTTGGAAGCCGCGTTCGTCTTGTTGGAGTTTTCATCTCCTTCGAGAAGAATTTTTATAGGCTCCCATTCACTCCCCCCCTCTCTGGTTCGCCGTATCGGTCCTTCAGCACGTCACGGGGAGGTGTTGAGTTTCGATCATTTGAAGGTGGCTCTAGATTATCGAGATCCAAGAGCTTGATTGAAGGCTTGCGTAGGTCTTGAACGAACACGCCTGCTGGGACTAGAGCTCGACGAGAGCCTAATTTGGAAAGCACATCGGCGGCGACGTTGTTGTTCTGTGGGACATGTTGGAACTCGATCCCCTCAAAGTGGCCTTCAAGTTTATGAATCTCAGTGCAGTAAGCATCCATCGTGTCCTTGACACAGTCCCACTCCTTGTTGACTTGCTCGATAACGACCTTGGAATCGCCAAAAGACAAATATCGCTTGATGCCAAGGGAAACTGCTATGCAGAGCCCGTGGATCAGGGCTTCGTACTCTGCACCATTGTTGGAGGCCTTGTAGTGGATTTGTAAGACGTACTTGAGCTGTTCTCCCTGGGAGAGAAGAGCAATACGCCCGCACCCGTCCCTTCAAGGTTAAGGGCGCCGTCGAAGTACATTATCCAGTGTTTAGGCCGCTCCTTGGGAGGGGGCATCTGGATCTCTGTCCATTCCGACACAAAGTCTGCGAGGATCTGCAACTTGATCGCTTGCCTGGGGCAGAACTCGATTTCGAACTCTCCAAGCTCAACTGACCACTTGACGATGCGGCCATTGGCATCGCGGCTGCAAATGATCTCTCCTAGGGGAACGAAGACAGAACCACAATCTTGTGAGCTTGGAAGTAATGTCGAAGCTTTCTCAACATAATCAGGAGCGCATAGAGCAGCTTCTGAGGTTGTGTGTAACGTGTCTTAGCGTCGGCCAGGATCTCGCTCACGTAATACACAGGTCGTTGAACAGGATAGGTCTTCCCTTCTTCTTCTCGCTCGGCGACGAGAACTGTGCTGACCACATTAGTGGTGGCGGAGATGTAGAGTAGGAGTGTTTGCTCCGGGATTGGAGGTGTCATAACTGGTGGTGTCGTTAATGATTCTTTGAGAGCCTCGAACGCTTTTTGGGCTTTGTCATCCCATACGAACTTGTCAGCCTTCTTCAATGGCTTGAAGAAGGGTAAGCCTTTTTCACCAAGCTTGCTGATGAAACGACCTAGAGCCACCATCATGCCGGTGAGCTTCATGACGTCTTTTTTGTTGGATGGCTTGGCCATCTTGCATATAGCGTCGACCTTCACTGGGTTGGCTTCAATGCCTCGGTGCCCAACCATGAAGCCCAGGAGCAGTCTGAAGGGGACACCGAAGACACACTTTGTTGGATTGAGCTTCCACTGGAACTCTCGCAGATTGGCGAAGGTTTCGGTGAGGTCGGCGATGAGCCTGTCTTCCTCTGTGGTTTTGACAACCACATCGTCTACATATGCTTCGACGTTCTTCCCGATTTGGGACTTCAAGCACTTCTGGATTGCCTTCTGGTATGATGCTCCAGCGTTTTTCAGACCAAAGGTCATGACCTTGTAGCAATAGATGCCATGAGGCGTTATGAATGTTGTTTTTTCTTCGCCGTCAGGATGCAGGGATATCTGGTGATACCCTGAGTAGCAGTCGAGGAAGCAAAGTAGAACGCTACCAGCCGTGGAGTCCACGACCTGGTCAATACGAGGGAGAGGGAAAGGGTCCTTCGGGCAGTGCTTGTTAAGGTCGGTGTAATCGATACACATCCTTAATCCACCAATTTTCTTTGGTACAAGAACCGGGTTTGCGAGCCAAACCGGGTGTTGACATTCTCTAATAAAACCAACAGGTAAGAACTTACTGACTTCTACTTCTATAGCTTGTTTTCTATCTTTTGCAAATCGCCGGAGCTTATGCTTGATAAGTCGTGCGGTCTTGTAAACTTCAAGTCTGTGCTCACCCAGCTTCCTAGGGACACCAGGCATATCAGATGGACTCCATACGAAGATGTCAGTGTTGTCCCTGAGGAAACTGGTGAGCGCGAGTTCCTATTTGAGGTTGAGGTCGGCCCAGATGACGACTTCCTTGGATGCGTCGGGCAGGCCGAGGCAAACCTTCTTGACAGCTGGACTTCGATCCAAAGCCGTACCTATATGCTTCTGCTCTGGTACTCGTAGTGTAGTTTGGTCGATCTTGGCTGCCTGGGTGACCATGACCGTTGCTGCAGCTTTGATCGCTGAATCTTTGGAGAGCTCGACAGTGGCACTTTCACAATTGTAGGAGATCATGATGTCTCTGAGGACGGAAAGGATTCTTTTTGGCGCCGGCATCTTCATGATGAGGTAGGTGTGATGTGGTATAGCCATGAACTTGGCGAGCATAGGTCGTCCGAAGATGGAGTGGTATGATGAGTGGAAGTCCGCGACCTCGAACGTTAGATACTCTGTACGGAAGTTCTCCTCTGTGCCAAAGGTGACCGGAAGGCATACATGACCTATGGGGTACGCAGCCTTTCCGGGAACGACCCTGTAGAAGGGTTCATCACAAGCAGTCATCTTGCTGAAGTCGAACTCCATCTTGCGCAGCGTCTCTATGAAGATGATGTTTAGGCTGCTACCTCTGTCGATGAGGGTCTTAGGCAGCCAGGCCCCATTGACTATGGGGTTGACGACCAGCGGATAGGTCCCGAGGTCAGGGATGTGAACCCAATGATCTTTTCTGGAGAAAGTGATTGGGAATTTGGACCACAACAGAGGTCGCGGGTTTTCGGTATTGTCGTGCCTGATCTCCCTGGCGTTTGATCGAGTCTGTTGGTTGCTTTTGATTGCTTGGTGACCTCCGACGATGAAGTTGATCCCGCGGTTAGCCTTCTGGAATGCACCATTGGGGTTTCCCCCTTTGAGCGGTGGCGGAGTGGTCCGCTCTTTAGGGTTGTTGTCCTGATGATTGTGGTCGTCCTGACGATGTCGATCATCATGTCGGTAGTTGTGACGATCATCAGGGCGATCATCGCGATGATCTCTCCTGTGGTCGTCACGCCTGTTGTTGCGGTCATCGCGACGGTAGTCGTCACTTGTCATCGCAGTGGTAGTCGCGGAGATAATCACGTCGATCCTGCGGTCACGGTAATCTCGTCGATCAGGTCGACGGTTACGATTGTCGAGGCGTTGACCACCGTTGCGGTCGTCGTTGCTGTTGCTCCAGGTCTTCTTGGAGGTAGAAGGGACTCCAAGGGCACACTTCAGCTACTCGCACTCCCTCAGGGTGTGCTTGGCATCACAGTGGAACTGGCACTAGTTGTCCATGACCATATTGAAGTCACATTCGAGGAAGGTGGAAAGTCTTGGTGGATC
Organism: Cenchrus americanus; assembly: GCA_947561735.1. NCBI lineage: Eukaryota > Viridiplantae > Streptophyta > Magnoliopsida > Poales > Poaceae > Cenchrus > Cenchrus americanus. Next base: position 184,625,663 of record OX387245.1, read on the forward strand.
TACTACATAGGCTTCACCAGATCGCTTGTGCAACCTGGTGCCTCTATCGTCGTCGTCTTCTCTGTTGAAGTCATGCATTACCGCAGCTTCAGTGTGGACCAGTTTTTCGACGTAGGCCATGAGGTCACCAATGGTTTTTGCGTCGGCTTCATGGAACATCTCAAACAACTTGATGTTGGTGATTCCCTTTTGTAGAAGGCGATGACGTCGTCGTCTCTGACACCTGCAAGAGTGTTGCGGTTCTCGAAGTAGTGGTTGGTGTACTCACAGAGAGTTTCATCACTTCTCATCCATACTCTGGCGAGGTGATGAGTATTGCCAGGACAATTGTAGGTCGCCTGATAGTTGGCTGTGAAGAGGCGAGATAGAGTTGCCCAGGAGGTGATGCACTCTGCTGGGAGATTGTCGAGCCACAAGAGTGGTGTCTCGCCCATCACAAGGGGGAAGTATCCCGCCATGTGGTCTTCATTGCCTCTAGAGGCACGTGCCGCTATGCTGTACATCTTGAGCCATATACTTGGGTCGGAGCGACCGTCATACTTCTCAATAGCTGGCTTGAAGTCTTTTGGGTATCTGATCATCCGGAGGCATTGTGAGAAAGCTGGGAAATTATTGACCGCTCCCGGGCTTGCATATGGGGCGTGAGCTGCGGGGATGACGTAGAGGTCATTGAGAGGGCCATTGTCTTGGTCGTAATGAGCACGTCCCAGGAGTTCCTGGTCATGCATGATCCGGACATCTGCTCGCGGTCGTAGTTAGCGCGTCGAGCTATCTCGACTTCATCTCTTATGCGGTGACGCTGGCTTCCTTCTGCACGATTGGCCTGGACCAGAGGAGGCTGAGCTCTTGCGTTGTGTCTTGGGTTTGGAGCGACGTTTTCCTGAACATTGGCAGCATTTGCTGCGTTGTTGACGACGTTACCAGCGGCATTGGCCGGAGCGTTTGCTGGAGCATTAGCCACAGGGTTGCCTGGAGCGTTGGCTGCAGCATTGGCAGTGGGGTTGACCGGCTGCGCTATTCGTTTTCGCCTCGACCTTCTTCAGCCACCAGGTCGAGGGGACCCTGGCTACGACGTCGCTGGCGAGGGCACATCGATCTGCTTCTGGAGTAGGAACTTGCTACGGATCTGCTGTATCCAGGACCTTTTTCTTCGATCTGAGCAGTTGCGACGCGGACATTGGCTTGGAGGTGTTGGACCATTGGCGAATATTCGAGGTGATTCAGAGCAGCAAGAGCGGCTCCCAAGCTGGTTTGCGGTGAATTGTAAACATCGAGTCCGTCGCAGTCGAAGTCCCTGAGGAGGCCTCGCGCACGCAGTCTGTTTGCACGAGGTGGGTAATCTTGGCGTCACTGTTGTGGGCTAGCTGGTGCCGCAGGTGCTTGTTGCCCGACGTTGGCGTTGACTTGTCCAGTGTTAGCCGGTTAGTGGCCTGCACATGGGGCAGCAACATCGAGCTCTTGTTGTCGTCGGACGGCTCTAGCAGCATTAGCGTTCTCACGTTCTTGACGTTACTCGCCTGTTTCTCCATCTTGCGACGATACATCCGCAGAGACGACCAAGATCTGGCGATGTAGGGTCTCGAACTCTTCTCCTGGATAGTTCGGGGAAATCATTGTGTGGGCGACCTGGAACGCAAGGCGGTCCGGGACGACTCTTGGTTCAACCGGCGGCTGTGGGCCGTAGTAAGAGGTCGGCGAAACTTCTTGTGGACATGACACTGGCGTGCGGTGTGTTTGGACTTCTCATGGATAGGGCAAGGTTCATCGAGGTGATTCCTGTGGCTTCCACAATCTTGAGAGTTGAGTCCAGATTCGATCTGGATCTTGTGTTTCATGTAGCGTGATGCTACGTGAGTAGCGTTGCGCAAGCCAAGGGGCATGTTAGAGGCCGAAGGGGTCATGCGAGGATGTTTGCCATGCTCACAGACTTTGATTGTATCATAGAGCATTCCCTCGACACGATCGATCCCGGCGATCAGGTTGCTAGGAGTGGGTGGGTGGGTTTCCTTTGACAGATTTGTTTCGATCTGTTGGTTGGTGGTGACCGCGTTGCCTTCGATGAAGAGGCAAGCGGTTGGAGCGGTGGATGTCGCCAGCATCGAGCCAAAGCAGGTGTCGACGGGGCTGGCGAGGATGTCCGCCATGCTCTCTGTGAAGATGATGCCATTGGTCGAAGCCATCGAGTTGCACGAAGAACCTTGATTGAGCCCCTACCTAGCGCACCAACTGTCAGATGGTGAGATCTGGACAGCCCACGGTGGTGTTAATTCGTGTGGTTTAGTTGTTCGGCGGGGAGGAGTCTAAGGCTAAGAACTCGAAGGTCGCACACGAGTACGCGGAACACAGAGAACACGACGAGTTTATATTGGTTCGAGCCTCCGAAGATAATACCCTACGTCCAGTTGTCGGTGTAGATTGCTTGAGGATTGCGTATGTTACAAGGGGTTGCCTCGTCCGCCTTATATTGGCCAGCGGATGAGGTCGGTTCCTAGACTCCTGGTCGGTTACGACCAGGAGACCTAAGCTACGTTACACATCTTGCCATATCCCGTCGATCTGCTTTGGGCGAAGTCCACTGTGGTCCTGTCTTGTGTGCCAAGTCTTGAGGTCGTGATGGATTACGTCGTCTAGGGAATCTTCTGGAAGGTCTTCAGGAGGTCGTGTGAGCTGCCAACTAGGTCGGTTGGGCCCACTGACAGGTCAGCGGGTCTTCTAGTAGGCCGGACCCACTTGTCGGGGAAGGCCGTGAGCCTGGTCGGTGGGGACCCAGGGGTACCCATGTCTCACATCATCCTCTCACCACTTGGGTTATATGGAGGCAACCAAAAATCTAAAATACCCTTACTAGCTAACTACGGATACATGCCCCTCGAGGGCGAAATCAGAAATCCTTGTCATCATCAGACGGATGCCCGGCGACCGCAACCTGCTTAGCCTCGATGCAAGCCTTGCAATCCCGACGCGTGTCCTCCGCTTCGAAGTCTCCGGACTACGTCGTCGCACACCGGTCAGGCCGGTGCTCCTCACTGGTCAGACCCACAGGTCAGACCGGTCCGATGCTGCTGCACCTCCGTCTTCGGTTCTTTGGTCTTGGCTTTGTTGATCAACCAAGGAACCCAGTGGTTTCTGGTGAACCACTAGAAACCCCGCGAACTCGGTGTAGCCTCCTCCAATCACACTCATGACTTGGCTCCCATGTAGCCCCGACTCGACCTTGGTTTTGAGGCTCAACCAAGAAACCGTCTATGACTTCATCTTGCTATTCATTCCACCATGCGGCCCGCACTTGACCCAGCTGGCCACCGGGTCCCTCGAACGAAGCCTACTTGTCTTCTCCACACCTGGAGGCCTCACCGGCGACGACCTTTCGCGCTTGTTCTTCACCTACACCAACACCAGTCAAGCCGCAACCTGCACCTGCAATACTTAGCCAAGAATCAGTCCACGCTACGTTGTCAATCACTCATCACACAAGGAAGCGACCATCCACCGGTCGTCGAAGCACACATGGTCCTCAATCTCCCCCTTGATGAGCGCATTGACAACACCCACATAAAGTAACAAGAGAGTAAAGAAAAAGAAGAGAAACGAATAAAAAGAAACTCAAACAAGCGATCGAAAGCCAAACAAAGGCAAAGAGCAAGATCACTTGAAGAAGACGAGTCTCGGACCCCTTAGGCAAGGGCAAAGGCTCGACACATCCGAGACAAAACTATGCTCAAGCAAAGAGCGCAAACCACCAAACCAAAACTCGAAAAACACAAAGAGCTCCCCCTGCACACATGCAAGCTCCCCCTGAACCAATGCAACTCCCCCTGGACGAATGCATGCCAACCACTTGAAGAAAATAGAGCAGCTGCATCAGCTCAGATCTGACCGGTCAGACCGGTCACCACCACCGGTCAGACCGGTGCTCAACATGTGCACAGGACCAGCACTCTTTCCGGTTAGACCGGTGACCCCGACCGGTCAGACCGGTGTGCAACAGAGCCCAAAAATGGCTCGAAACCACCTGAAACAATTCTAAATGCATCCAGTAGCCCAAAACAAGCTCAAACTTCTCCCCCTTGTTGACAATGCATGAATCAAGCAAAAAATGTAAAACTTTCAACCTAGAGCCTCTCAAATAGACAAAATTCAACATAGGATGTGACACATGTCCAAATGAGCAAGTTAGATACTCTATAGCTTCGTATTGACATCAACTACATGATCACCAAGTTTCACAACCATTGGACGAAGCTAAGATGGATTTGAGCAATTTTGCGAAAAATTTACCCTCTCATGAGCAAAGTCCTAAACATGAGAAAAACATGTCAAAATGCAAAGCCACACAAACTTCATGCTAGGACAGCCATTCTAATCATAAGACCATCACAAACACCCACAAGCACCTCATGTCATGTCAAAGCCACCGAGCCATGTGCCTACTTCTATGTATGGGACTTCTCATTGGTAGGCATCATGCAACGGATTAGTACCCAAAGCAAATTAAATTTAGCACATATGACATAAGAGCACATTTTCCAAGCAATTTACATTTCATTTTCAGATTCATATTTGGTACATGAAATGTCTTTGCGACAAAAAGCAACTTATGCCCCTCCACAAGATAAAGCATGAGGGCTAAACATTCATGATGGCAAATGAGCCTTTGGCCCCATATCATAAATAAACTACCTATCCAACCACACATTAAGCATAACCAAGCCACTAAAACATGTCAAGATCATATAAAGGCATCTACACATGAGAGAGCATATATGTGACATTTTTCAAAAACATAGCCACCAACCATGGATATAAATCAAGATTATCAAGAGTTAAGCCAAACTAATCATATCATAGAAAACAAGCTCACAAAGACATAAATATCATTCCATGGTGAACAATGTATATAGGAGAAGCTTTTCTTAACCAATGCATATGATACAAAATGCATGCAATCTAAGATACAAGGATGCCTATACATCATGTTACATATGCCATGCCAAATGTAAGAAAAGCACAAAGGAAAGCTATACATATGCTACACAGGAGCTCCCACACACCCAACTGAAGAAATCAAACACACACCAAGCTCCCCCCTCAACCGACTGAAAGTTGCTTGATCTAGGGGTTTGGTGAAAATATCGGCTAGTTGGTCATGTGTGGGTACATGGATCAAGGTTATCTTCCCAATTTCTACATTGTCTCTCAGAAAATGATATCTCACTTCTATGTGCTTGGTTTTGGAATGGAGCACTGGGTTCTTTGCAACGCTTATGGCACTCGTGCTATCACATTGAAGTTGGACATGGGTATACTCCTCACCAAATTACTCATGGAGTATGTGATCCAAAAGAGCTGAGAGAAACAACTAGCTGCGGCAACGTACTCTGCCTCGGTAGTGGATTCAGCAACACTCGACTGTTTGAGGGAAGACCAAGACACCAAAGAAGATCCCAAAAACTAGCAAGTCCCAGAACTGGACTTGCTATCCAACCGACATCCGGCAAAATCTGTGTCTGAAAAACCATGAAGCGCCAAAGAAGAAGACGTGAAGTACCAAAGGCCGAAGTCGGGAGTGTGATGCAAGTACGTGGAAATTCGCTTCACCGCTTGCCAATGCGAAGTCCTCGGAGACGCTTGAAAACGAGCGCACAGACATACCGAGAACTGGATGTCCGGCATCGTCACCGTCAAGTAGAGGAGTGACCCGATCATGCTTCGGTACTCCTTCTGGTCCACGTGTTCACCTTCCTCATCCGCATCAAGAGCTGTAGTCGTACTCATCGGCATCGCCGTAGCCTTGGAGTCCTCCATCTTGAACTTCTGCACAATGTCCTCGGTGTACTTAGCTTGGTGCACAAATGTTCCTTCCTTTGATTGCTTGATTTGTAGCCTGAGGAAGAATTGCAACTCGCCCATCAAGCTCATCTCAAATTCCCTACTCATATCCTCTGCAAACCTTGCAACAAAAGAGTTAGTAGAGCCACTAAAGACAATATCATCCACGTACACCTGCACAATCAGGATATCTCTGCCCTGCTTGAGTAAAAACAAGGTCTGATTGACCTTTCCCATCTGAAACCCTCACTCAAACAGGAACCCCCTCAACCTACCATACCAAGCTCTCGGCGCCTTCTTCAACCCATACAATGCCTTCCTCAACTTGTACACCCGGTGGGGGTACTTCTCACTCTCAAACCCCGGTGGTTGCCTCACATACACTTCTTCCTCCAACACACCATTCAAGAAGGCACTCTTCACATCCATTTGGTGCAACTTGAACCCTTTAGCCACGGAAAAGGCTAGAAGGATCCTAATCGCCTCCAAACGGGCTATAGGAGCAAAGGTCTCCTCATCGTCAATCCCCTCCTTCTGACTGAACCCCTTAGCAACAAGTCTTGACTTGTTTCTAACCACTTCACCTTTCTCCCCCTCTTTGTTCTTCCACACCCATTTTGTCCCAATCGGCTTACACCCTGGGGGAGGGTCAACCAATTCCCAAACCTGATTTCTTTCAAAGTTCTCCAACTCCTCATGCATTGAATTAACCCAATTATGATCAGATAGTGTGTGTCCAATGTCTTTGGGCTCAGAGGTGGCAACAAATGCAGCATGAGCGAAATGAGAATTGTTTCGAACCCTCAACCGTGTAGTACGTTCATGTCGCTGATGATCCTCGAAGCCGGGGAGGTTCTCGCCTTGATGCTACCTCCCCCTCAACTGTAGCTTCTCCTTGATCTTGGTTTGTTGTCTTAGGTGTGGGAGAGGGGCCGTCCATCACTGTAGTCGAAGTAGTGTGTACATGTTCAGCCGTGGGCACCACACCGCCATCTTCATTGTCTCCATGTTCATGCTCCTCCTCCTGAAAGATCTCCTTGCCAAGTTCATCATCACCTGCACACTCAAAGACAAGCTGACTATGTGGCTATGTCTCGTCGAAGGTTACCTCGTAAGTCTCCACGATTTGGTTAGTTTCAAGATTGAGCACACGATATGCTCTAGACTGAGATGCATAACCAAAGAAAATACCATCGACCAACCTAGCCTCAAACTTGTCCAACTTCTTCCCTTTCTTCAGAATAAAGCACTTGCAACCAAAGACATGGAAGTGACTCGCCTTGGGTGTGTGACCGTGCATCAACTCGTAGCAGGTTTTCTTCTTATGCACTCTGAGGTAGACCCTGTTCGACACATAGCACGCAATATTCACCGCCTCAGCCCAGAACCTTCTCGGAGTCCTATGCTCATCAAGCATCGTCCGAGCCATCTCACACAAGGTCTTGTTTTTCCTTTCCACAACACCATTCTGGGGAGGCGTATACGGACTTGAAAACTGGTGTTCAAGACCCAAGTCATGGCAAAAGGTTTCAAAACGAGAGTTTCTGAATTCTGAGCCATTGTCACTGCGGATTGCTCGTATGGCATCTCCGTGCCTCTCGTTCCTCAACCTCAAGACAAGATCTCGAATAAAACCAAACGTCTCCCCTTTCTCCTCAAGAAAGAACACCCACGCATACCGAGAGTAATCGTCCACCACAACAAGGACATACCACTTCCCAACAAGGTCCATATGGAGCAGCTCGCATGGACGCTCAGTCATCACATCGGTGAGAGGCGGGTGAGAAGAGGCTACCATTTTGGCATGCCTACACGGTGCACAAACCAACTCTTTCTCAAACCTCAACCGTGGCAATCCTCGGATCTAACTGAGTTTACTCAAGTGAGACAAAAGGTCAAAGCTCAGGTGACCCAACTTCCTATGCCACTTCCACAACTCACTCGAAGAACCAGCCAAGAAACAACGCTCAACACCAGAAGACTGAGAAAAATTAGCTTGAAACACCTGACCTTTGGGAACGACCATACAGACAAGGTCCCCTCGAGAGTGCATAATCCGAGAACCACCAGGCGGAAACAACACCTCAAAACCCTCATCCAACAGCTGGGACACAGAAAGAAAATTGTATCCAAGCGATTGAATAAGAGCAACATGCCTAAGAGTGATCTTGTCACTCACCTTAATCTCACCTTCTGAAAACACATGCCCACGCCCATCGTCCCCAAAGGTGATGTACCTCTTTGTCACCACCGGGATGAGACTTGAGAACCACCCCTTGTCTCCGGTCATATGCCTAGAGCAACTGGAGTCAATCAACCAAATATTCTTCAAGTCTCCTACCTGAAATTAAAAAACGAGCATGTGAGCGAACAAACGACTCAGCACTGGGGTTAGTACCAAAAGAGTAAAACCAGTGCCGACCCATTTGCTCAAAAGTGGGGTTAGCACAATTCAAAACATCTTTCCTACAAAAGCTACCTCCACGAACACCACCATGGTAACCACTATGAGGGAACCAACCCTCTCTACCCGGAGGAGGACCAAAACCATGGAAGGAGTACCGTGGACCGTCCCTCCTCTCCAACTCAAAGCTATGGCTCCTCCCATCCCCGTATTGAGCGGGAGGGGGAGAACGCCTAGCAAACTGACCTCCTACTAACTCTCTAGCCCAACCACCAGAACCACAACCTCCAGAACCAAACCTAGCACTTGTACGAGCACGAAACCCAAACTGCTACATGTCCAGGCCTGCATCGGTCTGACTGGTGCCTCTCACCGGTCTGACCGGTGCAGCCCGGCCAGCAGCACCTCCAACAGCCTTTCGCTCTCCCCAAGCCAGAACTATCCTCACACTCACCTTGGCCCTAGGCTTCTGGACACGAGGCTCAAGTACACCATTGGAAGGGTGGTACTTGTCCTTGTTAACCCACTCCTTCGCCATTCTCTCTTCTCACCTCCTCTTGAAGCAAAACTCATCCTTATGGCCATCTCTCCCACAATAGCCACAATGAAACCTCACAAGCTTAGGTTTAGGCTTGGGTTGGGGCTGCTCACTTGGTTTCTCTCCACTCGTCTTCTCACCCAACTTTTCCTCACTTGCCTTCTCACTTTTTTTCCCAAAGAACACCTTTCTCGAAGTGCTCACAAACTTGATAGGCTTTTGGAAATAATTTGTATGTGGAGGAAACACGGGTGGAGCTGGGGTTGTGTCTAGTCAGTTCCTAAGATGGTTAGGTTTAGGAGGGAAATCATTGTTGTGGTGAGTTTTTGGTGGCTCTGGGATATTCTCTCCACTTCTATCACCAATTTTATTTGCCCCAAGTCCCTCACCATCCTGCCTCTTGTATGTCTTGATCATTATCCTCAACTGAGGCTCATGACCAGACACCAACCCATCAACTTTTTCAACTCATCATTCTCATCCTGCAAACGATCAACATAATGTGCAAGTTCTAGATTCTTCAAAGCATGGAATTCACAGGTAGAGCAAGATGTAGGAATTGGTTCTTTCAACTTTGCCTCAAGAGAAACAATGTAAGCATACATCTCATGAATTTTTGCATGCAAAACAGGGAAAGAAGTGCAAGCACCTAGCAAAGCAGGTCTAGACTTAAGCTCAGCCACTTCAACCCTAAGAACATCTAGTTCCTCACACTTGGAGGCATGCTTTTCCTTAAACAAGGCAAGATCAGCAAGAAAAATAGGATAATCAGCACATTCAACTTCATCAGAAATAATAGGTGAAGCTTTCAGGGAATCGATTTCAAGCTTAATATACAAGTTCTATGTTTCTAACTCGGCCACTCTAGTCCTAGCATCCTCAAGCGAAGCCCTAAGCTCTTTCCTCATCTTTTTGGCCTCTCTAAGCATGTCATCACGATTATCAAGTAACAAGCCAAGCCGTTCATTTTTCTAATGCAAGAAGGGAAGTTCATCACGCACCTCATCGTCGGCGTCAGAGTCCGAGTCACTCTGTGTGCTCTTCTTGCTGCCGGAGCTCAGCGCCATGGTGCAGCAGTCGTCTCTAGCGAAGCAGCTCAGCCCGCTCAGGTTCTTGGATGACTTCCTCCCCTTGCGACGATCACCTTCATCTTTACTGCTGCTTGAGCTCGAGGTGGAGTATGCGGAACTGGAGTCGACGTCGCTCGCTCCAACCATTGCTCGGGCCTTGCCTCGGCTCTCCTTCTTCCTCGATCGTCGCTCGTCATTGTGCTTGCTCTTGTGATCACGCCTCGACCGGTACTTGCCATCCGTCCTTGACTTGTGCTTGTAGCTGTCCTTGTTCTCGACCTTCTCTGGGCAATCGGCGACGAAGTGTCCCGGCTTGCCACACTGGAAGCATGTCCTCATGTTCCTCCTCATGTTCACCCGGTTCTTGTGCAGCCTCTCGAACCGCCTCGTCAGCAACGCCAGCTCGTCCTCTCCAAGCACGTCGAACTCCTCATCTGGCATAGACATCAAAGTGGCCAGAGAGAACATCCTGGTGGGTGCGTTAGCGTTAGCCTTTCCTTTTGAACCACTGATGAGGGAGAGTCAGTCGCGCCCTCGATCTTGGCTGTCATGCCCCTATCCACCTCAGCCGACTTGAGCTTCGAGAACAGCTCCGACTCCACAATAGCCTCAAACTTTCTTCCCCAAACCGTACGATCCAACGAGTGTAAGAGCTTGACAGTCCTATCATGATCATCGTAAGAGAGCACGTCCACATTGGCCCTCATGTTGTTCACAACCACTGTGAATGTAACACCCTAATTTTTCCGAAAATTTGGCTTTATTAAAATTTGCTAGAAACCTTTAATTGCTTAAAGGTTGGTTTATTTTCTTTTAGGCATTTAAAACTTTTCTAAAATAAAATTAATGAAATATAGGAATTAATTGTTGCATTCAAGCTGGTGCATTCCTTTTGGTTGCTGGAATTCAAATTCAAATTTGAATTCTATTGTTTGAATCCTTTTCTTAAACCCTTAAACCCCTATCCTACCCATCCTACCTAATTCAGCCTAGCCCAGCAGTAGTAGCAGGCCGCCGCACCCGCCTCGGCCGCCTAGCGGCCCGGCCATCGCGCCCGTGGCCCGGCTCCGCGCGGCCCGGCTCGCCGCACCGCCGGTTCTTGCGCGCGCGTCGCGGCCCGCCCAACCAGGCCCGCGCGGCCCGGCCTCCGCCAGCCCGCTTCCCCCACCCTCGCCCACGCGGCCGCCGATGACGGGCGGGCCCCCGCCCGTCATCCCCAACCCGTGGCCGAGCCGGGACTCGCGCGCAGTCCGACTCCCACCCGCGCCGGCCGGATGCGCCGCCTGCCCTGCGTGGTCCGCACGCCAAGGGCCCTCCCCGGGCTATTTATAGCCGGCCGCCACCCCCTGGACCCCCTACCCAGAAACCTAGCCGCCACCTTTGCCCTCACCGCGAGCCGCCTGAACCCTAGCTCGCCGCCGCCATCGATTCTCGCCGTCATCGTCGCTTCGTCGTCGAGGAGCAGCTCCGGAGACGCGCAAGGAGGTGAGGAGTTCAACCGCGCCGCTTGTGGACGTCCCCATGCATCACACCGCCCATTGTAGCTCGCCGGAGTTTTCTTGCCGCGCCGCCACGCCGAGCGCCTGTGCCGCCGCGACTCCGCCGCTCTCGCCGCCCTAGGATGCTTCGTCGTCTTGCGCGCCGCACGTAGATGCCACCCGCGCTTCGAATCGTGCTCGGGAGCCCGAGTTCGAGCTCGCCGGCGAGTCCCACCGCCGCTCACCGCCGGCCGCCGCCGCCCGCCGTTGCTCGGCCGCTCGCACGCGTTCTCGGCCGTCGGATTAAGATCCGACGCCCCTGTCCAATCCCACCGCCTGCGTGCCACTACAGTCGTCGGATCTAGATCCAATGGATCTAGATCAAGCCGACCCAAGTCAACTAGGTCAAACCCAGCCGGCTCAGGCGATTTTGTAGAAAAGCCCCTGAGTTTTCTGGAATTCACAAAAATACCCTTCCACCTTAGGAAGTTTCTTTACGGTTTAGTCCTTTTTCTTTATTTTAGCCCAGATTCCTTTTTAAACTTTACAGTTTAGTCCCTGCACCTTCTTTAGGCCGTAACTTAGTCGTTTTAGCTCTGATTTTAGCGTTCTTTATGTCCACGCGTTCGTCTCGAAGCGTAGATTAGTTTATGCTACTGTTTAGTTCTGTTTGATCTGTTTGGTGACTGTTTCTTATTTATTCTTGTTGTATGCTTGTCTGTGATGATTGTGGGTCGTAGAGAGCGATTCATTCGAGGGATTTGATGACCAAGTCGTGCAAGAGTTTGAGCAGCAAGGTTTTGTTGAAGGCAAGTCTTCCTTGATGCATATCCTCTTGTCCTACATAACATGCATTTAAGTTCTCTGTCTTTACTTTTCTGCTTGCATTAACTTGATGGGAACCTATTAAGGATCATGCCTAGTCTTTTACTATCTTTACCTTGTCCCCGGGAAATAAATTAATCTTGTGGTAGCTACTGCTTAGCATGTTGTTGACGGTGAAAATCCGTCAACCTAGCCATGAGTTTACCTTCGGTGTTGGCATGACTTTTGTATCTTATCCATTGGTACTAACCCCCGTGGTATAACAAGTTCACTTGTGCATGTCGGTTTTGGAGTTAAGTGTTTACGCAGGGTTTTAACGTTGCAAGCAAGACTTCCGGGATAAGTTCATTAAGCACCTCATGACAAGACCTTGAAGGTCGATACAAGTCAAGCAATGAAGTGAACATGACTCCAAGAGCCCAAGGACCAAGCCCGAGAAGATGATAAACTCCGAGGACCGAACCAAAAAAGTGCTAAATCTTGCAAGACAAGGAGTTGAGTCCAATTCGGAGAGAAACCGACGTCAAGGGCCCACATGCAAAAGGGGAGAGGATCTAGAAGGAGAGAGAAGCAACACCGGGTGAAGCAGGCCACGAGCTGGGCCGAATTGGGCCCAGGCCGGTCGGCCCAGGCCGGCCGGCCCAGCCCGTTTCGGGGCCCAATCGGCCTCCCCTTTGACCTAGTTGCATCTCTGGCTATTTATAGCCCCTTGACCGAGAGCCACGCATCAATCAATTCGTCATCTGCCGCCGAGGAGCAGAGAAGCTTGAGAGACACCATCTCGGAGATGAGGGTCGTGCTAGTTGTCTAGGGTTTCTCTAGCCGACGTGGGAACCTTGCATGAAAGACCACGTCGGAGCTCCGGAGCGAGGATCAAGATCAAGGGAGGGCCCCGGTGGTGATCTTGTTCATGTAATCATTCATGCCGAAGTTTGTAAGTGAACCCGATTTCTAGCGATTAAGTGCCTTCTCGATGATTTTGTTTTCTTCTTGGTTTTGCTTCTTCTACGATCTAGTCTATAGCTAGATTACATAGGGTGCTCTTGTAGCCGCGGTGGCTAGAGGTGCATACCGGACCGGCCAAGTGATTTCAACTTGTTCCTATCGAACTCGCCCTAGACTACCCGCATGAGTAGGGATATGTTGTGACAGAACGGGGGTTCCGAAAGGCGGGCGTTTTCGGAGTCGGATGGAAGGCCACGATTTAAAGATGCTTTTAATGAGATTCGCTTTTCTATCTTCATCTATCTTGTTTGGAGCTACAACATAAGCATGATCTAGATTCTCTAGATTGGTTATCTCTTGCTTTCTCTTGCTACCTCTTTAGTAGATTAGATTAGATTCGTTTTCTTTATGAGTTAGTAGATTAGATGCAACTTGTCTTCATAAGATAGCTTACCTTGCTTTACTAGATTGAATCCTTGCGCTGCACATTGTCCCACGGATTCGATACCTTGGGTTCACCACTCGAGGGAAGAAGGGTCCCTTTACTACGACGAGAGACTTGTCCGCTTGCAAGTCTAAACGAACTTTGATACAACTATTAACCGTCAACAAGCCCCTTTTTCTGGCACCGTTGCCGGGGAACAAGCAATCAAGATCCGATCTAGTATCACTTATTTTTCAGTTTTCGTTTTTGATTTTCTTTTGCATCTCTTAAGTTTGATCATACTCAAAAGAAAAAAAATCAATCTAATCTAGTTTTGATTAACCCTAATTTTTCTCTTTTCAGATTTTTGTTTTATTGCTAACCCTAACCGGAGATGGTTGACTACCTCTCCAAGAAACCCAAACTTTTTTGTGGATGATCCAGGAAAACTTTACAGGCATAGGTGACGTGCAACACAAGCTAAATGGTTGGAAACCCTAGATTCAAAAGTCAAAGGACCATCAAAATCTCCAAGGTAATCACCACCTCCAAGTCAAGACGCCGGAAGGCCTTCAAATCAAGAGGAGGATGGAGAAGATGGAGATAGAGAAAGTTGTTGCATCCGTCAAGACCAAAAGACAAAGCCAGCCCGTGAAGACAAAAAAAATGACTAAGCCGAAGTGGGTACCCAAGATTGCAACGCCCGCAAAGAGCGTTGATCCGAAGTAATCAAGTGAAGAAGTCTAGCCATGGACTATAAACGAAGCGCTAGGCGGGAGGCAACCCGTTGCGTCGAGTCAAGAATAAGCTACCGGGAGGACAACCCGATTCCAGGTTTTTCGAGTCTTTTCAAGTAATTCAGTTTTGAATTTTACTACGCAAAACATTAGACTTAGAATGGTTGAACAATATTAGAGACATAATTCTTTGTTGAATATTTTGCTTGATCATAAACCCTTTACATGAACCATCCTATGTTGTTTGCTTCTTTTTCGAGAAACCAAAACCAAAAAAATTCAGAACCTAACTCAACCATTCATCCCCTTTATGATGTTGTGGTTGACTTGTTTTACATGCTAAAAACACACGAGTAGAGCCACGACTTGTATATAGATGTTATTTAAATTTCAGCACGTGGTAGGACTCGCGTGAACCTAGAATCTTGACTTTTGGTTGGTTTAAAAATCCATATCCTTGGTTTCTCTAGATTGGAATGTTTCTAAGCCTCACTTAATTTTATTTCATGCAAAATCTCTCTCATCTAATCAAAATTAGAACCTAAACCTATGCCCCCATGATCAAGCCGGGAAAAGTTCGCTCTCAACCAATGAAGGCAAACTATACCAGTGAGACCGATATCAACGTAGTCGGAAAATATTTTCGACTTACATTTGTTTTTAATGGTTTAAAAACTTCTCTAAATTTATGCTTGAGCTCTTGCATGGCTCTGAAAAATATTTTTAAATTTCGAAATTAGAGGAGTGCTTAACCTTAAACACACTTAAAGGGGGGCAATCTAGTTTGAATTAATCATGCATGCACCAAGTCCACCAAGTCCACATGCAAAGGACAAGCATGGTGGGCAGCAAGCATAAACTTTGCGGGGAATTTCATGGTGGCATGTGAAGCAAGTGGAGCAAGGGAGCATGGACATGACTCAAGGCATGAAGCATCAAGTGGAAGGACCAAGGAGTGGACGAGAGCGTTTGGGCGGTGCAACTCGTGGAGCACGCGGGCAGTAAAGTTGTAGAGGCGAAATGATCATGCTGGAAGAAAGACGAGCCGGTGAGGAGCACCAGGCCACCCAGGCCGGCCGGCCTCCCCTACTAAGGAGCCCCTCCGGCTCCCGTTTTCTGCAGGCAAGCTTCCCTCTCCTTCCTCAGTTTGTGTGTTCAAATTTATGTGCCCAGAACCTCCGCAGACATAGCCAACCTTCCCAAGCTTGATAGCTCAAAAAAAATCCACACCCTTAATCCACTCAAAGTCCAGACTCTAAAATAATATTTGTGTACCTTGTTACCGGGTGAAAACCCCGGATATATATTCGTGAGTAAGAGTGCTGCAATCATGGAAGAAAACTACAAGCCCTTTTCACCGAAGAAGAAGGGATCATCGTCGTCTAAGCCATCAACCTCTTTGAGGAGGCACTCGGTTTCCGAGTTTCCTCAAAGTATGGAGCAGGACACGGCACCGCCGAGGAGGAACCACACTCTTCTCCTCGGTGGCATGAGGGCTACACGAAACTCGTTTATGAGGTTCACCAAACCTCAAGGACATATGGAGGAGCTGCCCGTCCAACCTCACCACTCGACACGATCATCCGCTCCACCTACATATGCTCCGCGGTATTCCGAGAGGTATGTCATCATGATGGAGGAGGAGGAGAAGAAGCTCACTTGCCTTGAGTAGAGGCTTGTAGCGAACGTCGACTTCACAGACCAAGCTCTCCACATATTGGGTTTTCATACGGGACACCGGTGCAATTCTCTAACGGAGTGTCGGCAAACACCCACAAGGAATTCGCCTAGGAAATTCTCATAACCATGGCGCATACCCTTGATGAAGGAGTGCCGAGTCTCTCATTCCGTTTGGAGGGAGCCCACAAGTGGAGAAGAAGTAAGACACCGTCGGAAGGGTAACCTTGATAAACGATGCTATTTCTAGCACCTTGATGGGGTAATCTCCTTTCATCTATGGGTTGCAATCGATCTTGAGATGTAATCGAACTTTGTTGGATTATCTATCTATCATCTTACACCGTGACCATCATAGGTCTAGTCATTAATACCTTCGCGTAGTGAGAGTACGAGAGGAGGGAAAGGGCGAAACCGTGGTCACAACCCCCGATACATTAGATTGGTTTTCATGTTCAAAACGATTGCATGTTCTTGTATCGTAGACCCATGGGCGAGTGTCTCCTATTTTCAAAAGGGAGCTCCGGAACAAGTGGATGTGCATGGGGCACATGGGAAAGTTTTTGGAGTATGATCGCGGGAGGAGACCATCAACAAAGAAATAGTATCCGGACCCCATCATTCAAGTATGTCACTTTGATGTGCAAGTGGATTTTGGGGAGAATGAGAGAGACAAAGACAACCAACACGGAGTTGAATTGGTTTTACTCGGCTTTGATTGCCAAGTGGCCAATAGACCCCTCTTACCTCATGATCAACCGGTGGTGTTGTGAAGCAACATCGGGTTCGGGAGATATTGGTTCGGGGTGTTACCTCTCCATATTGGCTATCTCTTTAAAACTGTGTATTACAAGGAACACGAATCATCTCCTACCCGGGACTTCCTTAGGAATATATGAAGAAAGGAAAATATATAAGTGAAGATGAGAGAGGAGGCTTCGAAGTGGCCTAGGTGAATTTGCCCCTTTCGGAAGTAAGGCTAAGACTTTTCTTGAGGGGAAGAAGATTGGTTAGAGGAAGGACTTCTTGTGCCGGCGAAGAAAAAAATAATAAAGGAGAAGGATTATAGGAGAAGGATCTTCTATGGCCCAAGAAGGAGGAGCACAACAAAATTATCCGGCACCGCCAAGTTACTACGGTGATGTACCAATGCAAGCATGGGGGAGTGGTGCAGCCATACTGTCGTATGGACCTCCCTGGGCCCACTACCTCGGTGGGTACCAGGACCGACTACTCGGTGGGCCCCTGGGACTACCCGGCTTGCGCTACACGGCACCTGAAGGCGTGGAGCACAAGGACAATGCAGGAGTAGTACTCGGTTAGGACTCTGCACACGTTCCGCACTGTGTAGAGGTCTCCTAGACGTACTCGACCAGTACTCCTTCCCTACTCTGACTTGTAACCCTCGCTTCCCGACTATATAAGGCAAGGCGGGGACCGATCTCGGGATCACCTCATCCAATCTCAACTCACGGCGCACTATTGCACCATCCCGTAATCGTGCCCTATCAATCCCGTAGCTACGCGGCATACGGGACGTAGGGTATTACGCATCTCGCGGCCCGAACCTCGTCTAAATTGTGTGCCACGTGCCTCTTCCTTCGAGTTACCGATCTCGGCGAGTCACATTCATCTACTTCGGGTACTCCCCGTAGTAGGTTGCCGGTCCAAAACACCGACACCGGCGCGCCCGGGTAGGGGCTCTCGCTCGAGATCACATGGCGAACTCGACGGCTCCCGTTCACATCAAGCCAACCGTTGCCTTCAACCACGGCGACACCTTCGTCTTCGGCGCACCGGGTCCGCACTTGCGGATGGCGCGGGCTCCTTCCGGCCGCCGCTTGATCATGCAACCCGACTCGAGGACGGACCTTGTGACGCTTCCCGAAGTTGTCACGGGCAAGCTCGCCGCAAGTCCCGCGAAATTTCGCTTTCCAACCTCCACGGCCGACTTCGAGCTCGAGTCCATCTCCAACTTGAACCCGACGTCGCCATGGGCCATCGCATGCGAGCCGGCTCCTCGCCCATCGCAGGCGGTCCCCTCTCCACGCCGGCGCTCCACGCGTGGCCCTCGCGTTCCCGGCGGGCCCGCACGGAGGCTTCTACACCACGCCGGCCGGCAAGGAGCCCGTAACCGAGTACAACTCGGACTCCGACGCCGTCCCCAGCCGCGTCTCGGACTCCAGCCCTCTCTCCGAGTTCTACTCGAACCCGGACTATGAGTTCGACTTCGGGTCGGACCCTGAGGAGCCCGAGTCCGAAGACGACTCCTCTGAGCTTCCCTTGTCAGGGCCGGCCTGCGGGGCCGGTTATAAGATCGACGCCGGCCGGAAGATACGTCTACTGGCCAGACCGCAAACCTGCTGAGCTGACAAAGGAGGACTCACGCTACGTCGCCTACATCGACTCGCTACCGTTCCAGGAGGGAACACCACTAGCCCAGGCTGACTCAAACACACCAACTGAGGTGGCACCTTCTGAGCCAAGCTTGGGTACGCCTGATCGTCAAGTCTTCATGGCTGCCGGTGACACCCCGGGAACCTCAGGCACGGCCGCAGACAAGTACTTGGAGGACATCTCCGCGGACGAGCTGTCTGCTAATGCCCCTGCGGACGAGACCGACGCCAACAGGGACACCCGGCGCGAACGTAACAGGAAGCGCAACGAACGACGCCGGCGGCTCAGAGACAACCTTCCCATCCGCAACCTTGCGGAAGCTCTCGGCGCTTGAGAGCGAGTCCACACCACTCCCGAGCAATGCCTCATGTCGATCACGCCGATCGCACGCCGGAGCTCGGGGCATACGAGCCGGGGAGGTCATCGCCAAGCTCGGCTGAAGAAGCCTACTTCATGCGGGTCGACAAGAGAGTCAGCCAACCTCCCCCAGCTAAGCCTCGCGACAACGAAGCCACTAGTCGCAGTGCTGACCCCGGTCCTAACCGTACTCGTGGCGACATCCCAGCTGACCCAAACCGTCGACGCTCCACCGCCGGCGGACCTTTACGGCAAGAGCAAGGCAACCGAGAAGTCGTCCCCCACCGTGCTCCGGCCGGTGGCGGCGGCAACGACCCCCGACGGCGGCGGCGGCGACGGCGGCGGCTCCAACCACGGGGCCAACAAAAAAGCCGGAGGCGGCGGCGCCGCGGCGGCCGCGGCCACGCGCATAGCCACGCCTCCGTGCCTCCCATGGCGGGGTACGATGCTCGTCGAGGATCGAGGAGTTGCGGGTGAAGAAGTCGGCCACCGCTGGCCGAAGGCGACGGCTTCCCCGCCTTCTCACCACGGCTTCGCAACTCTGCTCCTCCCCGACAAGTTCAAGCCTTTGGGGATCACCAAATACGACGCGAGCGGATCCCATCCGGTGGCTCCGATGCTACGCTCTCTCCATCGAGAACGGCGGCGGCAACGGCGACACCAAGTGCCTCTACTTCCCCTTCTCGCCGGGACCAAGCCCCACTCACGTGGCTCGAGTCACCGGACAAGCACTCAATCGACAAGTGGGACCAGGCGAAGGAACAGTTCACGAGCAACTTCGCGGGCGCCATGGGCCGTTCGGGTACTCGCATGGACCTCGCCATGATCAAGCAGGAACAAGGCGAGACCCTCCGCAAGTACATGCGCCGCTTTTTCGACAAGCGCGCTACCGTCGTGGACGTCACCGACAAGGAGGTCATCGACCTCTTCCAGGACGGGCTCTACCATCGCCGCATCTTCAAAGACTTCGGTCGTCGCCGCCCCCGGTCCATTCCCCACCTCAAGGACATGATCACGTCCTGGGCGGACGAAGAGGACAAGGCCAACGCCAAGTACGACGCCATCCGCGGCAAGTCCAAGCGGGAACCGGGGCGGCGGCGGCGCGAGAATCCAAACCAAGGCGGCCGCAACAACAACAACAACAACAACAACTTCTCGGGTTCCAACCGCAAGCGCAAGCCAGACAATACCGTCGCGGCTATCCAGCGCCCTCCGAAAGGGAACTCGAAGAAGAATTCCGGCGGGTTCAAAGACCTGCTGAAGGAGAAGTGCCCGTGGCACCCGAACGGCAACCACACTACCGAGCAGTGCTACCAGCTCAGGCATGCACTCAAGGATACGCCGGAGCCACCGCACCCTCACGATCAGAAGAACAAGAAGAAGGACGGCGACGACTTCCAAGAACCCGAGAAGACCGTCAACGTCCTCTTCGGGACTACCCTGCAGGCGGGAGCAGAAGGCTACTCGCCGTGAAGTGATGTCCATTGAACCAGCGGTTATGACCCCTCTCAGGTGGTCAGAGACGCCCATCACCTTCTCCCGCGCGGACCAATGGACCAGCTTCTCCGAACCAGGACGTTTTCCTCTCGTCCTGAAACCAACAGTGGCGGGCTCTAAGCTCAACAAGGTGCTCATCGACGGCGGAAGCGGGCTCAACGTCCTCTTCACCAAGACTCTGAAGAAGATGAACCTTGACGTCACCCCCATGCTCGACAAGAGCAACGATGCCTTTCTACGGCATCGTCCCAGGCAACGCGGCTGTCCCACTAGGCTCAGTGGTACTGCCAGTTACCTTCGGGGCGTCTCGCGACAACTACCGCACCGAGTACATCATGTTCGAGGTCGCGGATATCGAGACTTCCTACCATGCCATCCTCGGCGGACCGGCCATTGCCAAGTTCATGGCGGTGCCCCACTACACATACTTGGTACTCAAAATGCCAAGCCCGGTGGCGTACTCTCCCTCCAAGGGGACTTGAAGATCTCTCACGACCGCGATACGCGAGGCCGTGGTGATCGCTTCAACAAATCAAGTACCCACCCCAATGATGGAAGTCTACGCCGCCTCGAAGAAGCTTGCCACAAGCGAACTCGACATCCCAGAGAAGTCTGACAGCGCCAACAAGCCTCGGCCACCTGAGGAGGTGCTCGTCAAGTCGGTCGACCTCGGAACAAGCGACCCCACCAAGACCACCACCATCGGGGCCGGCCTCGACCCCAAATAGGAAGACGCGCTCATCAGCTTCCTTCGGGCTAACCGCGACATCTTCGCGTGGAAGCCGACGGACATGCCGAGTGCCCGGGGAGCCGATCGAGCACCGCCTCAACGTCGACCCAAAGGCCACCCCCAAGCGACCAGGCACCTCCGACGCTTCGCCGACGACGGACGGGATGCCATCAAGAAGGAGCTCGCCAAGCTACTCGCGGCGGCTTCATCGCAGAAGTCTTCCATCTCGAGTGGCTCGCCAACCCCCGTCCTCGTCCGCAAGAAGAACTCGAACGAGTGGAGGATGTGTGTCGACTACACCGACCTCAACAAGCACTCGCCCCAAGGACCCCTTCGGGTTGCGCGGATTGATCAAGTCATTGACTCCACGGCGGGGCTCGCGACTCGCTCGCTTCCTTGATCGCTACTCCGGGTACCACCGGATCGCAATCAAGGAAGAGGACCAGGAGAAGACCGCGTTCATTACCCCGTTTGGCGCGTCTTGCTACACGACCATGTCATTCGGCCGAAGAACGCCGGCGCCACCTATCAACGGGCCATCCGGAGCTCGCTTCAAGCGGCAACTCAACAAAAACGTCGAGGCCTACGTGGATGACATGGTTGTCAAAACCGGGGACTCCGGTACCCTCATCGACGACCTTGAACGTACCTTCGCATCCTTTGCGCGAGTACCGCCGGAAGCTCAACCCGAACAAGTGCGTCTTCGGCGTACCTTCGGGTAAACTACTCGGCTTCATCATCGGCCCGGCGCGGCATCGAAGCCAACCCCGAGAAGATCTCCGCCATCACCGGCATGAAAGCTCCCACGAGCATCAAGGACG
Source organism: Cenchrus americanus (assembly GCA_947561735.1). Classification (NCBI taxonomy): domain Eukaryota; kingdom Viridiplantae; phylum Streptophyta; class Magnoliopsida; order Poales; family Poaceae; genus Cenchrus; species Cenchrus americanus. The sequence continues at coordinate 184,647,392 of OX387245.1, forward strand.
TCCGAAGCCGACGGGGTGCATGGCGGCATTGAACGATTCATCTCGAAGCTAGGAGAACGGGGTCTCCCCTTCTTCAAACTACTCAAGCACCACGAGAAGTTCGTGTGGACTGCAGAGGCGGACCAAGACCTTGCCCGGCTCAAGGACTTCTGTCGAAGCCACCGGTCCTCACGGCTCCCTACAAGGGCGAGCGCACCTCTTGCTCTACCTTGCTGCGACTACTCACGTGGTCGCATCGCCATCGTTGTCGAGCGGCAGGAAGACGGCCACGCCTACCCGGTCCAGCGCCCGGTCTACTTCGTCAGCGAGGTCCTGTCAGAGTCCAAGGCTCGCTACCAGCCCGTGCAGAAGCTTCTGTACGCTCTACTCATCACCTCGCGGAAGCTACGACGCTACTTCCAGGAGTACTCGGTCTCCGTCGTCACCGACTACCCGCTCGGCGACATCATGAGGAACCCAGACGCTACCGGAAGGATCTCCAAATGGGCTGTCGAGCTCGGCGCCCTCACCATCGACTTCAAGCCACGCACAGCCATCAAGTCGCAGGCTCTAGTCGACTTCATGGCAGAGTGGCGGGAGAACCAGCTACCCGCTCCCACTGTGCGGCCGGAGCATTGGGTGATGTACTTTGACGGCTCACTCAACCTCGAGGGCGCAGGCGCAGGAGTACTCCTGATCTCTCCAACGGGCGAACAGCTAAAGTACGTCCTGCAGATCTTCTGGAAGGTCTCGAACAACGAAGCCGAGTACGAAGCTCTCCTACACGGGCTCCGCCTCGCGGCTTCACTTGGCATCAAGCGGCTACTAGTCTATGGCGACTCCGCAGTGGTCATCAACCAAGTCAACAAGTCCTGGGACTGCAACAAGGAGAACATGGACGCCTACTGCCTAGAAGTTCGCAAGCTCGAGAACAAATTCTACGGTCTCGAGTTCCACCACATCGTCCGCGACAACAACGTTGCAGCGGACGTCCTCTCGAAGCTCGGATCCACCCGCGCGCAAGTACCCGCGGGCGTCTTCGTCCATGAGCTTCACGCGCCATCCATCCCGGAGCCGGCGCCACCGACCACTGCCCCAGCCCATCCACCACCGGGCGGGGAGGTCATGATGATCGACGTGGACCGGAGGCAACCCTTCATCGACTACCTCGGCGAGCGAAGGTCCCCTCCGACAAGAACGCGCCGAACAACTCGTCCGCCGCGCCAAGTCCTACGTCCTCGTCGGCGACAAGCTTTACAAGCGAGGCGCGTCTTCTGGAGTACTCATGAAGTGCGTCCCTCGCGAAGAAGGCAAGGACATCCCGGAGGAGATCCACAAGGGCGTGCGCGGCAACCACGCGTCCTCCCGCACGCCGGTCGGCAAGGCCTTCCGGCGAGCCTTCTGCGGCCCCACGGCCCCGGGCGATGCCGAAGAACTCGTCGAAGGTGCCAAGGATGTCGGTTCTTCGCCAAGCGACAACACGTCCCCGCCTACAAGCTAGTCACCATACCGCCAACCCGGCCCTTCGCCCGCCGGGGGCTCGACATGATTGGGCCACCGCCAACCGCGCCGGGAGGATTCAACGGGGGTGCGGTGGCTATCGACAAGTTCACCAAGTGGATCGAGGTCAAGCCGGTCACATGCCCCAAAACTGACAGAGTACTCGACTTCCTGGATGAACTTGTACACCGCTACGGGCTACCCCACCGCATCATCACAGACACGGGGTCCAACTTCAACAACCACCGCTTCGGGAGTATTGCGAGAACAGCGGGATCGACGTCAGATACGTCTCCGTCGCCCACCCACGGGCCAACGGACAAGTCGAGCGCGCCAACGGGATGGTGCTCGACGCCCTCAAAAAGCGGCTACACGACGCCGCTAACTCAAAAGGGGGCAAGTGGATCAAGGAACTACCCAACGCACTCGGGGGCGCGGACTCAACCATCCAAGCCAACGGGGGCAATCCCCCCTACTTCTCGGTCTACGGCTCCGAAGCCATCCTCCCCGCCGATGTCATATGGAACTCGCCGGCGGTGGAGCACTACGACGAAGGCGTCTCGGAAGACGACGGACGAGTTGATATCGACAGCCTCGAAGAAGCTCGCTGTGCCGCCCTAGTCCAATCAGCAAGGTACCTGGAGGGTATTCGACGCTACCACGATCGCAACGTCAAGGAACGCTCCTTCAACGTTGGAGATCTTGTCCTCCGCCGTATCCAGAACACGGAAGGACTTCACAAACTCAGCTCCCCCTGGGAAGGGCCCTTCACCGTGGCTAAGGTGACCGGCCCAGGCTCCTACCGCCTCCAAACACTTGAAGGCGAAGAAGTCAACAACTCGTGGAACGTCGACCAGCTCTGTCGATTCTACGCCTAGTCTATACGACTACTCTGGGGTTCAAGTCTACACGGCTACACCAACACCCCTTGCCACAGGCGACCCTCCGGGTCCAGGCTCCAAGTCTCCGGACTACTCTCCTCCAGGTCCAGCCCGTGCGGCTACCTACGGACCCTGGGCTGCAACGAGCGTCAAGGACTCTAGCAGCGGTCTACCAAGAGACTACACTCCAAGATCCAGCCTCCGCGGCTACCTACGGATCTGCGATCCAGCCTACACGGCTACCTACGGATCACTCACTGTAAGCGGCTACCCGCTCCGAGTACTACTCGGTACGTAAGTGGCCTTCGGGTCCAGGCGACTACCTGTAACTACGGCCCTGGCCACCCAGGTGTACTTCTTCAGTAATAAAGCTTGATCGTTCATCAACTTCTTTACTGTCTACTCCCTAAGACGGGACTACTAAGCCGAGTACTACTACTCGCACCTACTCCACGATGGGCGCTCCGCACTCTGAGATCGTGGTTACGAGTACTCATTGATGGAACATCACATTTCATTGATATATGAAAGAGTTCATTACAATTGTTTCCTATACAACTACGGCTACTAGCTATCTATGCAGGGCTACTGGAGGTTCAACTTATCGGCTACCTGCTCCGCGATGGGAGCCATCTCGCTCCGGCAACTCGCGCTTCGCTCATCCGAGCCGGTTGGCGGCTACCCCGCCGGCGACTACCTCCACCGGGGCCTTCGGGAAGTACGACTTCATGAAGGCCGGCCACTGCTTCGGGATTGACTTGGCCATGTGCTTCACGTAGGCGGCCGGCCGGCTTGGCGCCTCACGAAGTCGATCCGCCAACGGAGCGATCTTGGGGCCGCCCCCGGTGCGGCACCGGGAGCCTCGCGATCGGGAGGGCGGCCTCTTCAAGGTCCTTCGGCGGGCCCGGAGTGCCTCGCGGTCCTCGTTCAACTTCGCAAAGATTTGTAGCGTTGACGAGGTCTCTATCGATGCAATTCGCAACTCCATGTGCTTCTCGCACTCGAAGGCCGCTCCTTGTAGTCGAGTTCAAGTACCTGGCGGGCTTCTTGCTCCCGGTAGAAGAGATTCTTCATGCTGATCTCCGAGCCTTTCAGCCGCTCCACCTGGCCTTCGAGTTCTGCAACAACGGAACACAACAACGGGTCAGAGCTTGATGACTCCCAACAAGTACCCGACAAGTCAAGAGACATACCTTTATTCTTGTTGCGGAGGCCTTTGTTCTTCCGCACCAGCTCGTCGCCCTTCGCCTGCAAGTCCATCACATCGTTGTGGTACATGGCGAAGGCGGCGTCAAGCTTCGACTGCATGGCGGCCGCATGCTTCCTCGACTTCATGAGCTGCTCCTCCAGGGCTTCGGCTCGCGATGCACGTGTCGCCGTAGCCTTGCAGTAGATTCGACTTCTCGCGGGATCGCTCCGCGACGTCCTGCACAAGACAAGTTCAAGTCTAGCAGAGTACTCAACGCAAAGGATTGACTACTCGAGAGGCAACGGCTACGTACCTTCATCCACTGTTCGGCTCGCCGCATCGCCTCCAAGTGCTGCGCCAACACCGCCGGTTCGACGAGATTGTCGGCAAGCAGCCCGATCCCGCCACGGCTACTCGACGTAGCCTCCGTCATTGGCGCCGAGCGGATAGGCTCCGCGTCTTGGATCTCCGGGGATCGGATCGCCACCTCCAGGGCAACCCCTGGCGACGTGGTAGCCGCCTCCTCCTCGGCGGACTTCTCGACGGTTTCCCCCATGGGCTCGGGGGCTCCTACCGCAGCCTCTGGGGCTTCTGGTGTCAACTCCTGCATGGGCACCCCTGCAGGGATGTCACCTCCTTCGGCGCCTGTCACCAAGGAACACGCGCATCAGTATCTACGACTACTCTTTTTGGGGCTCTACAGCTTCAGGAGGAGTACTCACCTTCGACTACGACCGCCTCTGGCAGCGGCGCTTCGGCAGCTGGGGGCTCGGTCGCGGCTTGGGCTTCTGGTCCGTGTTCCAGTCCGTGTTGGAGTCTACGAGCTTGTACGCCAGGTACTGCTCAGCGGCATCTTCCCTCAACTGGATCCCGGCCCCTCCGACTACTCTGGGGTTGGAGGCGCTGGGCTGCGGCTTCACGCGGAAGAATTTCCGGAAGAGAACCCAGTGTGGCTTGGTCCCCAAGAATGCTTCGCAGAAATGGACGAAGACAGAAGTGTGGAATATTCCGTTGGGGTTCAAGTTGAGGTACTCGATGCCATAGTACCTGAGAAGCCCTTTGAAGAAGTCACTCGCTGGGAGTGCAAGACCACACTCCACAAAGCGCGAGAACATCGGGATCTCGTCTTGTGCTTTCTCCATCGGATAGGGATCTCCTGCGGCGGATCTCCACATATCGATCTCCTTCTCCCCGATGAACCCGCCGTTCAACGGGGGTCGGCAAGTCTTCGGTCTTCACCTTCGACTTTTTCCACTCGCGGCTTGGGTCAGCGCGCGGTGGAGATGTGGGCGGCGCCGCTCCGGTGCGGCCGCGGTAGCCTCTCGCATGGCTCCTTTTCTTCCCGCCGGCCTTCGACGTCTTCGACGGGGACGGCTTCATCCTCCAAGAACAGGGAGTCTTCACTCGCATCCGCTCGGGGGCTACCCTACAGCTTTCGGGTGGCGATGCGCTCGGATCTACTACGGCGGCAGTGCTCGCTGGAGTGGATCTATTTCAAGATTCAAGTGGCGAATGACTGCGGCTCACTTGGGTGAAAACCCTAAGGGTTTAGGCTTGTATTTATAAGCCAAAACGCCTCCGCAACGGGCGGCTGGATAAGTCCACGCGCGGCTGACTCAGCGGCTGCGCGTGACTCTTCGTATTCTACTAGTCGACGCGCCTCATCTCGGGGGCTCGGCTACTTCTACTCGACTACCTGGGACGCGGCTAGTTTCAAGAGCATCTCAGGACACATTCTACAAGAAGACCCTTCAATTCGAGAGGAAGTACTCGACTCAAGGCTCGGGGGCTCCGTGCCACGTGTCCTTTGGTTTTTTCTCTCCGGATTTTTCGGGATTTTCTCGCCAAGACTTCGGATAGATCCTCAGCCAGAGCCCGCGGCTCGAGGCTCGGGGGCTACTCCACGTGGATTGCGGTTCTGCAAATCGCATCTCCTTGATGGCTCCGCTTCAAGACAAGGCGAGCATTTTTGAAGACCTTCGAAGGCAGATTTCAAGGACGCTTGGGACTACTCGAGAAGACTTCAAGATTGCTCAAACATCGACCGGAGTACATTCCCGGCCTCGGGATGCTTCGACTACTCTTGAGGACTTTTGACTTGTAGCACTCGGGGACGCTTGAGGACTACTTGTTAAGGCCGTCAAGACTACTTGAAGCTATCCTTCTCGACTACAAAGTACTCGGGGGCGTGTCGTATGGACCTCCCCGGGCCCACTACCTCGGTGGGTACCGGGACCGACTACTCGGTGGGCCCCTGGGACTACCCGGCTTGCGCTACACGGCACCTGAAGGCGTGGAGCACAAGGACAATGCAGGAGTAGTACTCGGTTAGGACTCTGCACACGTTCCGCACTGTGTAGAGGTCTCCTAGACGTACTCGACCAGTACTCCTTCCCTACTCTGACTTGTAACCCTGCTTCCCGGACTATATAAGGCAAGGCAGGGACCGATCTCAGGATCACCTCATCCAATCTCAACTCACGGCGCACTATTGCACCATCCTGTAATCGTGCCCTATCAATCCAGAGCTACGCAGCATACAGGACGTAGGGTATTACGCATCTCGCGGCCCGAACCTGTCTAAATTGTGTGCCACGTGCCTCTTCCTTCGAGTTACCGATCTCGGCGAGTCACATTCATCTACTTCGGGTACTCCCCGTAGTAGGTTGCCGGTCCAAAACACCGACACATACCCCCACCATTTTTGCAGTGCCCAACGTAGCCTTTGCGGAGCCATATGCACACCTTCCTCAACCACAACAAAATGTGGCCACCATTGGAGGATATGCTGCAAGGAACGTGCAAATTATTGCAGCCATCCTAACCAATGCAAACCAAATGGGTGATGGAAATGCAAACGTCGCTTATGTGCTTGGACACCTTCACCTAGCACCGTCGGACAATTCATAGGAGGAGTGGTGCGTTCCTATTACAAGTAAGGGTACAACAACCAAGACTATCAATATCAACCAACCGGTGGAAGATTAGAGAGAGGAGGAGCTTTAGTTATCTTTACTTTACCCCCTTGTCTTTAATTTTCAGCTTGGTTGTGCCTATGTATGCGTAGTATTTTCAGCTTTACTTTAATTTTTAGTTTTTAGTTTAATTTTCAGCGTGTGTGTTAGTTTTTGTTTTCATCATGAATAATGTCACCACCTAGTTTTTACCATTAGAAAAGTTACAAAGTTTGTGCCATGATAATATATGATTATAATTTCCGCTTTGTTTATCTTTGTAATTGATTTATGCATGTTTAACCTAGTGCTCTCTTAAAATACAAATCTGAAATTATCTAAATGCTAGCTCAATCTTTAGCGGAGGTTATGATAAAAATAAAGACCCATAGTGTTTTATGTGCTCTCAAGTTTTAGATGGATTAAAGATGATTTATTTTTGTTCTTAAATGTAAAGCTAACCTTGTCATAAATACCTCTTGCATGTTGCTCTACCTATCCAGAGCCATATAAATATTTGAGTGCAAAAACATAGTATACAAGATTTATTTTTGAGTGAGTTATTGCAAGCCATGATTTCTCTGGCCCGAGACTAAGAAGCTGGTCATTCCGTTTTTGCGTATCTATCTTTTTGCTAGCCTTCTATCCGTGCATTGTGTATCCCCACATCGGAGATCTCAAAAACCTCGCCGGATATCCACCCTTAAAACCAAATATCATCTTTTGTGTTTACCTCCTTGACCACAACCTATCGTTGAGAATGGATCATCAATTCAAGGAAGATCGCAAGACGGTGCCAACATTGAAGATTTCAAGTATCTCTCCAAGGAAAAATATTTCTGGTACCTACCTTATTTACCGCCTCTTTGCTCGAGGACGAGCAACGTCTAAGCATGGGGGAGGAGGTAGGTACGATACAATTTTTAGAGTTCAAGGGGATCAATTTTAAAAAAAATGATGAATGAAAGAAAATTCAAAGGCGATGTACGTGACTTCCAAGGTGAAAGTCTCACAAGAAAAAAAAATGAATTAATGAAAAAAAGAAAGAAAGAAAGAAAAGAAGGAGAAATATGAGAAAGAGAAAAAAATATGAGTATGCGTAAAGTGAACTCCCCGGTTCTCTAAAGTGCATTAGGAAATTCAAGGCTTCAAGATTAAAAGATCCATTCTCATTTTCCAACCATGTGCAATCCGATAACGAGGACTTCCTTTGTGCCTCGGGATCACTCTTTGCCATTTGCACATGTCCACCTATCTCAAGCGTGTGTATTTTTCTCTTTCCCCTCCTTGACATAACATTATTTTCCAATGACCTTTTTGACGAGTCTCGGTAAGACCATGAGAAGCTTGTCTTGTTTTGACAACATCTCATTTATAATATCTTGTTAGGACTAAACTTTCCAAAAAGCTCCATATAAAGCCTACCACATAAATAAATGCTATGAGAGGGAAAGGAGTAGAATAAATAGGCTTGAGAGACATGATGAGATGAGAGTTCATGAGCAAGATGCAAGGCGGTTTAAATTTGTGAACATGGTTTAGCTCTTTTTCATCTCGTTCTTTATTTCAAAAATTCTGAGATCCATTTGAATTTTAGGAGCATGTTAATACTTGTGGGATAAGCTTAATTAAATATCTACCCTACGTAGGGATGAAGGCTAGTACATTATGGAACTTTAACAAATTAAACTTTTGAGAGCATTATGTTTTTTTCATGTATGATCAAGTACAAGGTTTAAACAATGAAGGGCAACGATGATATCCATCGAAGGCTTACTCGAGGACGAGCAAGGTTTAAGCATGGGGGAGATGTTGACGGTGAAAATCCGTCAACCTAGCCATGAGTTTACGTTCGGTGTTGGCATGACTTTTGTATCTTATCCATTGGTACTAAGCCCCGTTGTATAACAAGTTCACTTGTGCATGTCGGTTTTGGAGTTAAGTGTTTACGCAGAGTTTTAACGTTGGAAGCAAGACTTCTGGGATAAGTTCATTAAGCACCTCATGACAAGACCTTGAAGCCCGATACAAGTCAAGCAATGAAGTGAACATGACTCCAAGAGCCCAAGGACCAAGCCCGAGAAGATGATAAACTCCGAGGACCGAACCAGAAAAGTGTTGAATCTTGCAAGACAAGGAGTTGAGTCCAATTCAGAGAGAAACCGACATCAAGGGCCCACATGCAAAAGGGGAGAGGATCTAGAAGGCGAGAGAAGCAACACCGGGCGAAGCAAGCCACGAGCTGGGCCGAATTGGGCCCATGCCAGTCGGCCCAGGCCGGCCGGCCCAGCCCGTTTCGGGGCCCAATCGGCCTCCCCTTTGACCTAGTTGCATCTCTAGCTATTTATAGCCCCCTGACCGAGAGCCACGCATCAATCAATTCGTCATCTGCCGCCGAGGAGCAGAGAAGCTTGAGGGACACTATCTCGGAGATGAGGGTCGTGCTAGTTGTCTAGGGTTTCCCTAGCCGGCCTGGGAACCTTGTATGGAAGACCACGTCAGAGCTCCGGAGCGAGGATCAAGATCGAGGGAGGGCCCCAGTGGTGATCTTGTTCATGTAATCATTCATGGTGAAGTTTGTAAGTGAATCCGATTTCGAGCGATTAAGTGCCTTCTCGATGATTTTGTTTTCTTCTTGGTTTTGCTTCTTCTACGATCTAGTCTATAGCTAGATTACATAGGGTGCTCTTGTAGCCGCGGTGGCTAGAGGTGCATACCGGACCGGCCAAGTGATTTCAACTTGTTCCTATCGAACTTGCCCTAGACTACACGCATGAGTAGGGATACGTTGTGACAGAATGGGGGTTCCGAAAGGCGGGCGTTTTCGGAGTCGGATGGAAGGCCACGATTTAAAGATGCTTTTAATGAGATTCGCTTTTCTATCTTCATCTATCTTGTTTGGAGCTACAACATAAGCATGATCTAGATTTTCTAGATTGGTTATCTCTTGCTTTCTTCCTACCTCTTTAGTAGATTAGATTAGATTCGTTTTCTTTATGAGTTAGTAGATTAGATGCAACTTGTCTTCATAAGATAGCTTACCTTGCTTTACTAGATTGAATCCTTGCATTGTACATTGTTCCACGGATTCGATACCTTAGGTTCACCACTCGAGGGAAGAAGGGTCCCTTGACTACGACGGGAGACTTGTCCGCTTGCAAGTCTAAACGAACTTTGATACAACTATTAACCGTCAACACATGCTCAACTGGGATTGGTATTAATCAAACTTGGTTACCTTTATGATCTATGTTCCGTTTATGATCTTTACTTTACAAGACCACTTTAATATGTTAATCAGAACATGGAGAACCACCCAGGAAAATAGTACAACCACAAGAACTAATGGGCAATGGTCCTGGCTGAATAGGAACTTTAGCTTGGGATGGTCTTACTTGATAAGGACAAGGGATCGACGGTACTGTGGGGTATTGACTCGCTCTAGCAGGGGGTTGGGTGAGTTATTCTTTTTACGGCGGGGTATCGACCTGCTAGGGGACTTTATACCTTGCTAACTGATCCGGACCTTGTGGGTCATAACTTGCTAGGGAACCTTTGTAAAGGCCATGTAGCGTCCCTATGAAATCACACCTCGGTAGTGTGGTATGGTGCATTGCAAACACCACATGGTTGGGTCCAAAGTTCTTCAGAGCTTTTACGCTACTTGTGGTGAAAGTGTACAACCTCTGCAGAGTGTTAAACTAATCGATTAGTCGTGCTCACGGTCAAGAGCGGCCTAAACACTCACATGATTAAATTATGGAACTTAAATGTTTAATTGCTGTTTTATTCTTTATTTATGATGCTTATATCTTATTAATTGGGTTGGTATGAACTTACACTCTTTAGTAATCAGGTTGCTAATAAAATTCGAGTCACTAAAATGCTAAACTACTTGAACCTTAGCCATCCACCATATGGCCTTGCATGTTATATTGTTCTCTCTTGCTGAGTACGTCATGTGCTCACGCTTGTTTATTCTCTTACATCTACAATACCCGGATTGCTGCTCAGACTGGGAGAAATTCGAAGATATTCTAGGAGATTTCCAAGAGTTCTAGGTGTGCGTAGTCTTCAGTCAGCTGCCTGTGGAGGCATTTTTGTCCGCTGCGAGAACTCGTTATTTAAGTTTTGATTAAGACTATGGTTTGTAATAACTCTCTATTCATGTGGCACTAATTTTGGTATTCACAATGTCTAAGCGTGTGTGTAACTTCATCCTGGCGCACACGTGATCTATGCACTCGGTTTTGCCTTTAAAACCGGGTGTGACAGAGTGGTATCAGAGCTGTGCTGACTGTAGGAACGCTAGCCTAGATAGAAATGGTCGAACTAAGGATTTTATAATCATAGAAGCTTTCTCTTACATGCTTGCTTTACTTTTATTAATCTTACTCTTGCCTTTTTTGCCTCACTCTTGAGCTATCTGGATTCTTTACCTTGTGCTTGCTTTAGCTCTCATCCTTTTTGTCTTACCATCTATCTCATTCTACACTGCACTACAGATGGTTCGCCGTTTGAAGACTTCTCATGCTGGTGCTGCCCACCAGTATGCTCCACAAGAACAGTACAACAACTTCCATGACGGAGACACGGATGAGGAGATTGAGATGGAGCCTGCACCTATGGTCGTTCCTAACCTCATCATGGTGTCTGATGATGAAGAGGATCCAGAAGAGATGATCCCAGAGGAGGATGAGCCAACTGAACAGCCGAACCCAGAGGAGCAAGCGCCAGGAGAAGATCTGGAAGATCACCTTGATCTAGATATGGAGGAAGAAGAACAAGAGCAAGAGCAAGAAGAAGCTGAGGAAGTGATCTGGGAAGTGTACCACTACAAAGCTGATGGAGTGGGCATTCCCATGGCTGATCACCTGTGAGCTATGGTACTCCGCTTGGGCTATGATAAGGCCCCTGTTTACCATTGTGAGCTATGGACTCATCCCTGGCTCGAGCCCCATTGGGAAGTTGCTGCCATCCTAGAGGAGTACATTCCATGTCGTGGAGTGAAGGAGATGTCCAAGCATCATGATGTGGCTTACAGGACTACTATGGACGCTGGTATAGCCGAGTCAGCTCGGAGAGCGCTTTATGTTCTCTCTCACAAGGAGTGTGACAGGTTGGAGGATACCCACTGCCGGTACACACCCTTCAGAGCCAGTGGGGAAGCTAAGACCTACATCGCCCCAGCGCCAGCCTATGAAGGAACACTGAACAATGTCCGAAGTCTACTTGCAGCTGTTAACACCGCTTTGGACGGCACCAACAACACCTTGTACGTGGCACAATAGCAGATCTTCACTCTGGAGTTGCAGAAGCGTGCCTTGGAAGCTGCACTGCAGAACAGGGAGCAGCAAGTTGTCCATGATGCCACAGAAGAATGTACCTCCCCGTCGCCAAAGAGGCCACACTACGACTCCCCTGACGCCCGCACAGATGCTATGGCAGAAGATAGTCTTTAGGATTAAGTTAAGAATAGGGTCTTTTTGTAATCGCTACTAGACGATCGGTAAAGTGTGCTTAGTTAGAAGTGTGGTTGAATGCTTGGTTTTGTGCTTAATGTTTGAGCTGGATTTTGTTTGAGTGCAATGTGCTGTGGAGTGATGACCACAACGACATTGGTTTAGTAGTAAGTTTGTGGGGGTCAACTTTCAGTCTCAATCAATTATCTATCTTATTCCTTTTGTCCCTTTAAGTTTTTCCTTAATGCAAATCCGAGAGCTCTAAATCTGTTCGCGCAGCTTTCTGAGTCAGCTGCACTGTTTTAATTTTATCTCGAGCTACAGAACTCCGATTGTAGTAAAACCAATTGGAGAAGTTCAGAAATTTCGTGACTGATTTTCTGTGAAAAATTCAGAATATTTGGGTGGATAATCAGAGAGTTATGACTGAAACATTACAGCCTCACGAATCTGTTAAGCACTGCTGACCTACCTGACTTGTTTATTTTATAACCAGAGTTACAGAACTCCGATTGAGATCATTCCAGTTGGAGTAGTTCTGTAATTTCATTACCTTTTATCAGTCCAAAATCCATAATTTTTGGTTACCCGCACTGAGAGTTATGCCTGATTGTTTGGAGTCAACAGAATCTGTCTTATCTAAACACCATTGCTATCTTATCTTTCTGGGTTAACTCTTGATGCAAACATCTAAAGTAATGTCCCTAACACTCAGATGGTGAACACTAGGTCAGGAGCAGGAGTTGAAAAACCAGCAGTGAATCGTCCAAGAAGAGCACCCCAGCAAGCACCAATTGATCCCGCTATGCAGCAATTCCTGGAGGCACAGACTCAGCTCCTTGTTGACGGTGAATTTCCGTCAACCTATAGTACTTGTTATACATTGGTTTTGATTATGATTTGCAACTAACCCGCCACTAGGCATACTAATGATGTAACAAGTTCACACTTGCATGTCGATTTTGGAGTTTGTTGTTTACGTAGGAAATCTACGCTAAAGAGGAGACTTTCGGGATAAGTTCACCAAGCACTTTGGAAGAAGATCATGAAGCCGACAAGAGTCAAGACACGCGATGAACATGACTCCAAATGACCCGAGGACCAAAGAGTCAACGTGAAAGTCTTCAGGGACTCAACTAGAAAACTGCGAAGCTTGCATGGCAAGGATTCAAGCCTTAACCGTGAAGGAAACGACGTCAAAGGCCCACATGCAAGTGAACACAAATAAGGGATCACGCGAGAAGCAACCGGGGAGTAAACTGGGGCCGAGCCGGGCCGAAATGGGCCTGGACCGGCCGGCCTGGGCCGACCGGCCCAGCCCACTCCGGGGTCGGTTCGGTCCCCCCTTTGCCCTAGGTGTTCGTCTATTTATTGCCTCCGCCTCCGTCGGCCGCCACATCGAACAAATCATCCTACCGACGCCAATCACCAAAAAACCGCCGCCGCAAGATGAGGGAGAGAGTTAGATGAGCTCGTCGCAAGGATCAACACCAGCGGAGAGAAGGAAGCAAGAGGAGGACTCCAAGCCGCTGGCCTAGGGGTGTTCCCAAGTCCATCGCCGCCATCTTCATCGACGGCATTCTCCGGAGTCTCCATCACCCCTATGTGCTTCAATCCGTATAAGATGATGGGGTAATGTCTCCGTTCATCCCTAGGATTAGATGGATACATGCTATGTGATCGCTACTTGATTCGTGGTTTCAATCTATTGTTTTCATGTTGATGATGCTTTGATGATTAAAGTAGGCCACCGTGTTTTTCGGGCGTATGATATCCGCTACTCCCATAGATTCCATCAACATACTATGTCCATCATAGGTCTAGTCACGAATACCTTCGCATAGTGACAGTACGAGAGGAGGGAAAGGGCGAAACCGTGGTCACAACCCCTGGTAGATTGGTTCACCGCTTTCGTGTAGTAGATGCATACCATTTTATCCTAGATCCTAGGGAGGGAGCGCTTATCTTTCTTACTCACTATCTTGTGTTCACCCCTTTACCATCTAGTTTAACCCTAGATTTGTTTGATCAACTTAACTTAGATTAATTTAGGTTAGATTGTCTTTACTTTTAGATTAATACTCTCTTTAAAGGTTTCCTTAGTCAACTAGATTAGTACTTGGTTAAGCACTAGTAATCCCCTTGCTCCGCGGATTGACAAGAACCTTGGGAATCCCGTGGTGAAAAAGGTGTAGGTCCGTACGCTTGCGGATCGTAGGTGGATACGAGTTTTATCCGTCAACACTCCTCCAGAACCTGACAAACACCGTGAAGAACCTGCAAGCCCAGGTCAACAACCCACCGGTGCAGCCACCGGCGCCTCGCAACAAGCACTGGGAGTTTATGAGTCATCATCCTCTCGTGTTCACTCATGCCGCTGATCCGCTTGAAGCTGAAGATTGGCTGAAGACAGTGCTGAAGATGCTCACTACCTGTTAGTGTGACGACAGAGAGAAGGTCCTGTATGCTGCAGGTCGGCTTCAAGGATCTGCAGTCGCTTGGTGGGATGCGTATTCTGCCGCTCATGACGCCCCAGACACTATCACCTGGGAAGAGTTTACCACCAACTTCAGGAGCCATCACATACCCTCTGAAGTCATGAAGATCAAGAAGGAGTTCCTTTCACTGAAGCAGGGAGGAATGTCAGTGGTTGAGTACATAGACAAGTTCACTGAGTTGTCTCGTTATGCAGCTGAGGAGGTTCAGAAGACAGGAAGAAGCAAGAGCTATTTCTGGATGGGTTAGCTGGTTCGCTGCAGTACCAGTTGATGTCTTATCCTTTCCCCAACTTTCAGCAGTTAGTTGATGCCGCCATCCGCTTGGAGCACAAGAACAAGGAGCTCGGGGAGCAGAAGAGGAGGCCACCAGCTCTGGGCAGTTTGGGAGTGCGTCTCGCCCGTGCTTTAACCCACCGCCGAACACCCCGTTCCGCTTTGGGGGACCGGGTGGAAACTTTGGGCAGCAGCAGTCCCAACATCCTACTCAGCAGTTCCAGCAGTCTGCTCAGCAGTTTCAGCATCCTGTCCCTCAGACTCCACGCCCAGTTTCCCAGCAGAGTCAGCAGAGAGCTCCAGTTGGCACACCTATGACGTCCGTGGCACCTCCTAATCCCGCCACCACTACTTGCTTCAACTGCGGAGAGCTTGGTCACTATGCCAATGCTTGCCCAAAGAGGAACCCTCCACACACCCCAGTGCAGAACCAGCAGCAGACAAGGAGTGGGAATCAGACCCCGCAGACCAACAAGGGACAACAGAGCTATGCACGAGGCAAGGCGATGCACGTTAATGCTGAAGTCGCCCAGGAGAACCCCAGAGTAGTGCTCGATATGTTTCTTGTCAACTCCACTCCTGCCTCAGTTTTATTTGATTCTGGAGCATCCCATTCTTTCATTACATCACAGTTCGTAGCTCAACATAATATACCCATCAGTCCCATGTCTTGCCACATGTTAGTTACCTCACCTGGAGGGGAATTGAAAGCCATATATAAATGTGACAACGTCCATCTCAAGATTGTGGGCAGAGATTTCCGTGCCAATCTTATAATCTTGAATTCAAAGGGGATTGATGTGATATTGGGAATGGGATGGTTGACCGCATGTGATGCGGTGATATAGTGTGCTAAGAGATCAGTCCTTCTTACGAGTCCAGCTGGTGAAAGGTTTGAGTTTGCAGCAGATCCCGTACCATCAAACGCCAGTGCCGTGAATAAGCTTGATGGAACGGCCTTGGAAGACATACGAGTGGTGTGCGATTACCCTGATGTGTTTCCTGAGGAGTTGCCAGGTATGCCCCCTGACCGAGATGTTGAGTTCGTTATTGATCTTTTGCCTGGTACTGCTCCTATCTCTAAGCGCCCATATAGAATGTCTAGTGATCAGTTACAAGAACTTAAAGCTCAGATTAAAGAATTAATGGGTAAAGGGTTCATTCGTGCTAGTTCATCACCTTGGGGAGCACCAGTTATCTTTGTGGGTAAGAAGGATGGTACACAGAGGATGTGTGTTGATTACAGGTCTCTCAACGATGTTACCATCAAGAACAAGTATCCTCTGCCTCGTATTGAAGACTTGTTTGATCAGATGAAAGGAGCCAAAGTGTTCTCTAAGATTGATCTTTGATCTGGATATCATCAGATGAAGATTAGACCTTCGGATATTCATAGGACAGCTTTCACTACCAGGTGCGGACTTTATGAGTACACAGTTATGTCCTTTGGGTTAACCAATGCACCTTCCTACTTCATGTACTTGATGAACAAGATCTTTATGGAGTATAGCACGAGTTATATGCAAAGTTTAGTAAGTGTGAGTTCTGGCTCAAGGAAGTGTATTTTCTGGGTCATATCATCACCAACGGAGGTATTGCGGTAGATCCAAGCAAGGTCAGTGAAGTGTTGAAGTGGGAAGCCCCTTGTACGGTGTCTGAGATCAGGAGTTTTCTAGTACTCGCTGGTTACTACCGTCGATTCATTGAGGGATTTTCCAAGATTGTGAAGCCTCTCACCACACTACTAGAGAAGGACTGGAAGTTCAAGTGGACCGGTGCATGTCAGTCCAGTTTTGAAGAATTGAATAAGCGGTTGACCACAACACTTATTCTAGTGATGCCAGATCTGCAAAAGAGCTTTGACATCTATTGTGATGCATCTCGACAAGGTCTGGGTTGTGTGTTGATGCAAGAAGGTCACGTTATAGCCTATGCATCTCGTCAGCTGAGGAAGCATGAATTGCACTACCCCACACACGATCTTGAGTTAGCAGTAGTAGTTCATGCATTGAAGATTTGGAGACACTACATTATGGGAACTAAGTGTCAGATCTACACTGATCAAGAGTCTGAAGTACATCTTTACTCAGAAGGATCTCAATCTGAGACAGCACCGTTGGTTGGAGTTGATCAAGGACTATGATCTGGAGATTCACTATCACCCTGGTAAAGCGAATCTGGTCGCTGATGCTTCTAGTCGGAAGGGCCATACTAACATGGCCATGATTCTCCAGTTTCCCGATGAGTTGGTGAAGGAGTTCGAAAGGCTCAACTTGAAGGTGGTCACACATGCAGAGGGAGTGACTTTAGAAGTACAGTCCACTTAGGAACAGGAGATACGTAAGTGGCAGTTAGAGGATGCTGGAATACAGAAAAACAAGGAGAGTATGAAACAAGGAGAAGCCCCAGATTTCACAGAGGATGAACAAGGAACCGTGTGGTTTAAGAACCGGTTGTGTGTGCCAGAGACAGGAGACCTAAGAGAGACTATCTTGAGAGAAGCTCGCGACTCAGCTTACTCTATCCATCCAGGCAGTACTAAGATGTACCAGGATCTCAAGTAGAGGTATTGGTGGTACTGTATGAAGAGGGATGTGGCCGCACATGTAGCTTTGTGCGACACTTGCCATCGGGTTAAGGCTGAACATTAGAGGCCCGCTGGTTTGCTTCAACCGTTGAAGGTGCCTGAGTGGAAGTGGAAAGAGATCGAATGGACTTCATAATGGGTTTACCCCGAACCCGAGATGGTTATGATTCGATCTGGGTCATTCTGGATCGCTTGACCAAGGTAGCTCACTTCATTCCGGTGAAAACCACGTATACTGGAGCTAAGTTGGCAGAACTATACGTGTCCAGGATTGTGTGTTTGCATGGTGTACCAAAGAAGATCGTGTCAGATAGAGGTACTCAGTTCACTTCTCGTTTCTGGGGGAAGTTGCATGAGTCTCTGGATACTAAGTTAAATTTCAGCTCAGCTTATCATCCACAGACTGATGGACAGACAGAGAGGACCAATCAGATCCTAGAAGACATGCTGAGAGCATGTGCACTTAAGCATGGTGGTAGTTGGGAAAAGAGCTCACCGTACGCTGAGTTCTCTTATAACAACAGCTACCAAGCTAGTCTCAAAATGTCACCCTTTGAGGCCTTGTATGGAAGGAAGTGTAGAACTCAGTTATACTGGAGTGAGACAGGCGAAAGGATGTTATTTGGGGTAGACATCATCAGAGAAGCAGAGAAACAAGTTCAGATCATCAGAGAGAATTCGAGGATTGCTCAGTCTAGACAGAAAAGTTATGCAGATGGTAAACAAAGGGACGTGGTCTTTCAGGAAGGTGATTATGTGTACCCAAAGGTGTCACCTATCAGAGGTTTATGCCGATTCAGAGTTAAAGTAAAGTTGTCACCTCGATTTATTGGACCTTTTAAGATCCTTGAGAGAGTGGGAGAAGTGGCTTACAGGTTGGAGTTGCCAGTCCAGCTAGCTAATGTGCATGATGTATTCCATATCTCTCAGTTGAAGAAGGGTTTTGGTCCTCATGACAAGGAGCCGTTACCCTTGGATGATCTAAACGTTAAGGAGGATCTCACTATTGTAGAACACCCTATCCGGATATTGGAAACTATGACAAGGGTCACCAGAAATAGTGTGATCAAGATGTGCAAAGTACAGTGGAGTAATCATGTAGAGGATGAGGCAACATGGGAAAGAGAAGATGACCTGAAAGCAGAGTTTCCAGATCTTTTTCCCAATCTGTCCGAATCTCGAGGACGAGATACTTCTTACGGGGGGTAGGATTTGTAACACCCTAATTTTTCTAAAAATTTGGCTTTATTAAAATTTTCTAGAAACCTTTAATAGCTTAAGGAATATAAGGTTGCTTTAGTTTCTTTTAGGCATTTCAAACTTTTCTAAAATAAAATTAATGAAATATAGGAATTAATTGTTGCATTCATGCTGGTGCATTCCTTTTGGTTGCTGGAATTTCAAATTCAAATTCTATTGTATGAATCCTTTTCTTAAACCTTAAATCCCTATCCTACCCATCCTACCTAATTCAGCCTAGCCCAGCAGCAGCAGCAGCAGGCCTCCACACCCGCCTCAGCCGCCTAGCAGCCCAGCATCGCGCCCGCGGCCCGGCCCTTCGTGCGGCCCGGCTCGCCACACCGCGAGTTCTTGCGCGCCGCGTCGCGGCCCGGCCCAACCGCCCCGCGCGGCCCGGCTCCGCCGGCCCTCTTCCCCCACCCTCACCCGCACCACGGCCGATGACGGGCGGGGCCTCGCCCCGTCATCCCCAACCCATGGCCGAGCCGGACTCAAGGCAGAGTCCGACTCCTGCCCGCGCCGACCGGATGCGCCGCCTGCCCTGCGTGGCCCGCACGCCAAGGGCCCTCCCCGGGCTATTTATAGCCGGCCGCCACCCCTTGGACCCCCTACCCGAAAACCTAGCCGTCGCCTTTGCCCTCACCGCGAGCCGCCCGAACCCTAGCTTGCCGCCGCCATCGATTCTCGCCGTCGTCGCCGCTTCGTCGTCGAGGAGCAGCTCCGGAGACGCGCAAGGAGGTGAGGAGTTCAACCGCGCCGCTTGTGGATGTCCCCGTGCATCACACCACCCGTTGTAGCTCGCCGGAGTTTTCTTGCCGCGCCGAGCGCCTGCGCCGCCGCGACTCCGCCTCTCTCGCCGCCCTAGGATGCTTCGCCGTCTCGCGCGCCGCACGTAGATGCCACCCGCGCTTAGAATCGTGCTCGGAAGCCCGAGTTCGAGCTCGCCGGCGAGTCCCACCGCCGCTTGCCGCCGGCCGCCGCCGCCCGCCATTGCCTGGCCGCTCGCACGCGCTCTCGGCCGTCGGATTAAGATCTGACGCCCCTGTCCAATCCCGCCGCCCGCGTGCCACTGCAGCCGTCGGATCTAGATCCAAGGGATCTAGATCAAGCCGACCCAAGTCAACTAGGTCAAACCCAGCCGAATCAGGTGATTTTGCAGAAAAGCCCTTGAGTTTTCCGGAATTCACAAAAATACCCTTCCACCATAGGAAGTTTCTTTACGGTTTAGTCATTTTTCTTTATTTTAGCCCAGATTCCTTTTAAACATTACAGTTTAATCCTTGCACCTTCTTTAGGCCGTTACTTAGTCATTTTAGCTCCGATTTTAGCATTCTTTATGTCCACGCGTTCGTCTCGAAGCATAGATTAGTTTTATTCTACTGTTTAGTTCTGTTTGATCTATTTGGTGACTGTTTCTTATTTATTCTTGTTGTATGCTTGTATGTGATGATTGTGGATCGTAGAGAGCGATTCGTTCGAGGGATTTGAAGATCAAGTTGTGCAAGAGTTTGAACAGCAAGGTTTTGTTGAAGGCAAGTCTTCCTTGATGCATATCCGCTTGTCCTACATAACATGCATTTAAATTCATTGTCTTTACTTTTCTGCTTGCATTAACTTGATGGGAACCTATTAAGGATCATGCCTAGTCTTTTACTATCTTTACCTTGTCCCCGGGAATTAAATTAATCTTATTGTAGCTATTGCTTAGCATGCTCAACTGGGATTGGTATTAATCAAACTTGGTTACCTTTATGATCTATGTTCCATTTATGATCTTTACTTTACAATACCACTTTAATATGTTAATCGGAACATGTAGAACCACCAGGAAAATAGTACAACCACAAGAACTAATGGGCAATGGTCTTGGCTGAATAATTAGGAACTTTAGCTTGGGATGGTCTTACCCGATAAGGACAAGGGGTCGGTGGTACTGTGGGGTATAGACTCGCTCTAGCAGGGGGTTGGGTGAGTTATTCTTTTTATGGTGGGGTATCGACCTGCTAGGGGACTTTATACCTTGCTAATTGATCTGGACCTTGTGGGTCATAACATGCTAGGGAACCTTTGTAAAGGCCATGTAGCGTCCCTATGCAATCACACCTAGGTAGTGTGGTGTGGTGCCTTGCAAACACCGCATGGTTGGGTCCAAAGTTCTTTGGAGCTTTTACGCTACTTGTGGTGAAAGTGTACAACCTCTGTAGAGTGTTAAACTTATCGATTAGCCGTGCTCACGGTCTAGAGCGGCCTGGACACTCACGTGATTAAATTATGGAACTTAATTGTTTAATTGCTGTTTTATTATTTATTTATGATGCTTATATCTTATTAATTGGGTTGGTATGAACTTACACTCTTTAGTAATCGAGGTTCTTGTCGGTGCGGAATATGGTCCCGACACTAACCGAGTAGATAACGCCTAGGTCTATCCCTCAATGGTCGATGCTAAGCAACAAATGACACAAGGTTTATCCCGGTTCCGGCCGAGGGGGCCGTACGTCCGACGGGGCGTGCTCGTGGCACTATATTGCTCGGCACCGGGGTGCTTGTAGTGGGGCAAGTACAAGCAAGGCGGGAGAGGAAGCGTGGCTCCCGGGTCCCCGGTGAGTGGCCGGAGATGTAATGGGAGAATAAGAGAGTGAGTGCACAATGCGCCGTGTTCCTCTTCCTTCGTCCCCCCGCGGCCGGGGGCTCGCCTTCCCTTTTATAGGCCAAAGGAGCGGCGAGTTACATGCACGCCGCGCTACCTAGCCGTGCGTGGGAGCACGTCGTGCTACGGCGTAGAGCGGGCGACCGTCCGGTCGATCTTCGCCGCGATCCGGCCATGATGGCCTACCTTGTACCCGAACGGTGGCGGCTCGAGGGTAGGAGGCGGCGGATGGCGATGGCGCCCCCCGATAGGCTTCGAGGGAGGTGGCCGATGATGGCCGGCACGGGGCACGGGAGCGGGCGAACGGCGTTCCTTCCCAATGAGCTCGCGGTGGTGGAGTGGTTCTTGCGGTGCTCGGGCGTGCGCCCCGCGAAGTCGGGCGTGTGCCCGCGCGCGTGGGTACGGCGGCCGCGCCGCGCGCCTGGCCGGGATGGCCACCCACCGGCCTAGCGTCCCTCACCCAACCCGCAGGGGTCACGGGAAAGTGGGATCGAGGGTGCGCCCGGCCCCCTTTCGAGGGTTGGGCGCGTTAGTCGTACGGTGGCGTGCGCACGGTGTCATGGGACCGACGCCGGCCGTACCGCACGGTCCACCCCACGGTGGCGGGGGATGGGCTCCTTCCCCGGGGAGTTGGTGCGGCGGCACGGGGCGTGAGCCCCGGCGCATGATGGCGCCGTCCCCGCGGCGTCGGGCGTTAAATGCCCGAGTACGGGGCCGGCGCACGCGTGCGGGGCGCCCGTGAGCGTGGCGGGCCCCCGGCCGAGGGCGGAGCGGACCCTCGAGCGAGGCGAGGCTCGCTCGAGGGGGAGCGGGCCCTCGAGCGGGGCGGGACCGCTCGAGGGAAGGGTCGCCCCTCGAACGGGGCGGAACCCGTTCGAGGAGGGGGTTGCCCCTCGAGCGGGGCGGAGCCCGGTCGAGGAGGGAGCGTACCCTCGGGCGAGGCGGAGCCCGCTCGAGGGGTCTCGTGGTCGGGCTATCTTGGCGGGGCCTCCGAAGTCCTCGCCGCACGGGCCACGTCCCGCATGGTTAGTTCCCCGCATGGTTAGGCCTAGTTCATTTGATGCGAGAATTTAAGTGAGGGTTCCCCCATCGTTTGAGGGGACCCCTAGGGCGGTCCCCGACGCAGCCCCCGAGCATCCGCGGGTTTGCCATTGAGGCTCCCGCGGATGCCGGAACCTACCGATAGGACGTTCTTCCCTCCTTGTTTGCGAACGCTTTCCGTGGGGCCGCGCTAGCGGACCCGCGGGTCTAGCCCCGAAGCCCGCGCAGAGTGTGGGCTCTCCTGCAGGGGTTAACCGCGAGCAATTCGGTCAGAAAGGCGTGGCACATATGCCAACCGGCATCGGCGGTATTTCAGCCGGCATCGGGGGTGCACGCTCCCCTGTCACTGTCTCGGGCGGGTGCAATTCCAAGGAGGTGTAGCCGTGCGTCAAGCCCCCGAGCCTTGGCCTGTTCGAGGCGATCGGGTCGAGCCTGACGACTTGTTTTTTATCACGCCCTCGCCGTCCCTCCGCGGGTCGGGAGGTGAGGTTTCCACGACTCCCATCGAGCGGGTCGCGAATCGCGGATTCCTCTTCGAGCTGCTATCGGGTGGTTCAAGTGGACGTCCATGCCCCGTTCGATAAGGGTAGGCCGCGCGGTCCGGAGACACGTCCATGGAAGCGCTTGCGTGGGTTTGCTAGGTGGGGCTCGGTCCCGTTCGCTAGGGACCGAGGGCGCGGAAGCTCTCCCTCGGTGGGATCCCCCCCGGCTAGCCGCCCTCGCCGGCTCTCGAACACGACATGTGGGGCACCCTCGAGCCGACGGGCTCGAGGAACGGCTCGAATGCGCGTGCCCTCGTCGTCCCTAACTCTGTGATCTGAGGCGCCTGTTCGAACCCGTCGAGGGTCAGGCTTCGAACCTCTGATCAGTAAGGCCGTGCGGGGCCGTGCCTAGGCCAGCCCCGTCTTTTTCGCGTTCGCGGCCGTCGAGGGGTCTGGGCGTGCCGACCCTCGAGGTGCTGGTTGGTGGCATGGCGCGGTATGAGTGCTTTCGGTGTCGCCCTATTTCAAGCGTGACCTGGGCGATCCTCTTACGCGCGTGCCTTCTTTAGGGGGTTGACGTCGTCTCGAGTTGGGGGTCATGCCGCTCGAGGGTCCTACGTGGCATGGGTGCCCGCGGTGGCCTGCTCTACATCGAGTAGGTCCCGGCGACCTTCTCACGCTGATATCCCATCGAGGGTCACCTTGTTTCGAGGGGGTCATGCCGCTCGAGGGGTCCTACGTGGCATGGGTGCCCGCGGTGGCCTGCTCTACATCGAGTAGGTCCCGGGCGACCTTCTCACGCTGATATCCCATCGAGGGTCACCCTTGTTTCGAGGGGGTCATGCCGCTCGAGGGGTCCTACGTGGCATGGGTGCCCGCGGTGGCACTCGCTCTACATCGAGTAGGTCCCGGGCGACCTTCTCACGCTGATATCCCATCGAGGGTCACCCTTGTCTCGAGCCGAGGATTCGCCTCGCTCGAGGGCTCTCCTTGCTTGGCAAGGGGCCCGGGCATTTTAATTGCCTAGCGGTCGTGGCCGCGGTTTGCAGCCGCGGGCGCGCTTTTTTGGCGGCGCGCGCTGCGCGCGCGCGCGTAGTGGGCGGCGCTGCCGGCAGATGTGACGGTTTCACCTCGGTTGTCGCCGGTCTCGCCGTAATGATGACCCGCTCGCAGGTGTTAGAGCTGCTGCGGTCGTGGTGGGGCCCGCCCGTCGACGTGATGGAAAGATTCCCCGATTCTTGTTGGCGGGGCGTGCGTTCGGAGAACTCGCCCGTTGCCTATAAACCGCGGGGAGGAGTAGGCGGCGGTTTTTTACCTTGGCTCCTCACCGTTTTAGTCCTCCGCCTATTCGCCTTCGCCTCACCCCCTTGCCGTCGCGCGGGCTCGCTTGCTTAGAGCTTTCTCCTCGTTTCCTTGTCCTCCGCCCTTGCACTCGTTCGCCCCCCCCTCATGGCGCCGCCTCGGCTTCCGATTAGGGTCCCGGAGCCGTACGCATGGGAGAGGTCGACCGTGACCCGGCTCGCCCCCGGGCGAATCGGTCGCCGCCGGCCGGCTCTCGGCCAACGAAGAAGGGCGCCGGCGGAGTGGATCGTGCCGCCATCGTCGCACCTTGAGCCCAATCCGCGGAGGGTTACGTGGTGAGCTTTCTCCGCTACCACGAGCGCGGCTTCAACGCGCCGGCGAGCACGTTCATGCGGGCGTTGTGCTACCACTACGGGGGTGGAGCTGCACAACTTCACCCCCAACGCTATCTCGCGGCGGCCACATTCGTGGGCGTGCGCGAAGGGTACCCGGGGATCCCGCTCAATTGGGAGCTACGGGTACACCTCTTCCGCGGGGAGCCGATCACGCAGCCCCACGTCGGAGCCGAGGACCCGCCGCGCGGTGCGCGCCGGCGGGATGTCGCTTGCCTGCGCGAGGGCAGCTCAAGAACTTCTACATCCCCCGCACCATGACGACGAACAACGCCGGTCGGGAGCGGGGATGGTTTTATCTGCGCAACGCCGAGCCCGGCCTCCCTCCCTACACCGGGCGGGTGTTCAAGGAGAGGCCGGATTCTTCGGGGCTACGGGTTGCCCACGGCCAACCATCGGGCGCGCCAGGGGTCCGTCCTTGCTGCCTTGCAGCGGCTGGCGAGGGAAGGGCTCAACGCGATGGGCGTCCTTGCCTTCCTTCATCACCGGCGAATCGTGCCGGCGATGGAGAGGCCGCTCTGCATCTTCGAGATGACGGAGGCGGCCAACCCCGTCGACCTGGCGAGGTCGCGGATGCTCCCGACGCCGCTGGAGCGGCCGTACGCGCTCACCCGGGCGCGGAGCGCCGTCGACACCAGGACGCCGCTACCTGCGGGTCGGACCCCGTGGGACATCGAGATGCTCCCCACCGGCCCGTTGGTGAGTGGGGTTTTTTGATTCTGTTTTAGTCCTTGTTCTTGATTCCGTTTCCTGATGTGCCGCCGTTGCTCTCGTGCGCAGCTGGTGCACTTCAATGCCGCCAAGTCCGTTCCACCCACCCCCCCGACTCCCCGTGCGCTCGGCCGGGCGGCGCGGCGGGGCGGCGGGAGCGGGCGGCGCGCCGAGGGAGCACGCAAGGCGGCGCCAAGCGCGTCGCGACGCACGGTCCGCCGAGTACCGGCGGCGGGAGGAGCCGGGGCTCTCCTCTCCCGGACATCGAGGAGCCCTCGTCCTCGGATCGGGACGAGGAGGAAGAGTCCGAGGGGGAGGGCCCCCTCGGACGGGGGCAGCCCCCGCGCCCCCGTCGCCGGATCTCGCGCCGGCGTCGGGGGCGGCTTCGTCCGGGGCCGCGCGCGTCGGCGTCCGCCGCCGCGCGGTCGTCGTCGGGGCGGCGCGCGCCGCGGAGGTGGCCGGCGCGCGCGCCGCCGCGGAGGCGCGCGCGCGCGCCGGCGCGCTGCGCGCGCGTCGAGCGTGCCCGCACGCGGCGGGAGCGCGTCCGCGCGCGCGGCGTCGTCGTCGAGGGGCGCGTCGGGAGGGCGTGCCCGCGCGTGGGACGAGCGTGCCCCCGCGTACCGTGGCGCCGTCGGGGGGTGCGGCGTCGGGCGCGCCCGCGCACGGGGCGGCGTGCCCGCGCGTGCGGCGGCGCCATCGGGGAGGCGCCGCGTCGGGCGTGACCGCTACGCCGGCCCCGTCCGAGGCCTCGAGGAAAAGGAAGCGGGCCTTTTCCTCCGCGAGGTATGTAGCCTTGCCTTCCTTCGTGTGGCTTTAGTGTGCTTGGTGGTTAGATGTTCTAACTCTCCGTTCGTGATTGCGCGGGCGGTGCCGACCGTTCCTCCTCTTGCACCGGCCAAGGTGTTGAGGACGGACGCGCCGATCCCCACCCCGGCGGCGCTCGTCGAGGGGGTCGCGCCGAGGGAACGGCGCGCGCGGCGGCGGGCACGAGCTCGCAAGGCCGGCCGAGGCCTCGGGGGCCGGCCGGCGGATCAACCCGCCGCGGCGCAGGCCCGGAGGTTGTCGGGGGGCGACCGGCGCCGGTCGCCACGGAGGCGCGGCCGCGGCGGTGGCTATGGTGGAGGTGCCGCCCGCGGTGGCGGCCACCGCGGAGGGGGCGGAGCGGGCGCAGCCTGCGGGAGCGCCGCGGATGTGGCGGTGCGGACGGTGGTGGCGGCCACGGCGCCACGACGGGTGCCCGTAGTCGCGGAGGCGCGGTGGAGGCGCCGGCGGGGGCGGCGCGGGGCGGCTCCGCCCGCCGGCGGTCCCCGGGCGGAGGTGGTGGAGCTCTCGGATGACTCCCCGCCGCCCGGGTGGAACCAGTGGGCCGGCCGGCCCGCGAACTCCCCCGAGCCCCGGGAGGGGGTCCTCGTGAGGCGGCACGAGGGTCGCATGACGGCGGGGGCCGAGGGCACGATGCCGAGGCCTCGTCCTCCGCGCGGCCGCCGCCCGCCCGTGGGGGGGGGGGGGGCCGTGGAGGATCCCCCGGCGTTTGCCGACGCCGGGGGAGAGCGAGGAGCTGCGGGGCGAGCTCCCGGGCCATGGCGCCACGCTCAGCCGCGCGTTGAACGAAGCGGCGCGGGTCCACGGCGGCCGGCCTGGGACCGTCTTCCGGGTGAGCCACGGTTGCTCGTTTCCCTTCCTTTTTTCGTTTTCGCGTCTTGCACTCAAACTTTGGCACTTACGGAATTCGATGTGTGTTATGCCGGGAGCTCGAGCGCCGCGCTCGCGAAAAGTACGGCCGCGTTCGACCGGGTGAACGCCGAGGCCCGCCGGCTCGGGAGCGATGCGGCGCTTACGACGCGCTTGCGGATGCCCCTCGGGACGCCGGACGGTGGGCCGGTGTGCGGGCGATGGCATGGTGCGACGTGCTTCCCGAGAGTTCGGGGGCGGGACGCGGCGCGTGACCCGAGCCTCGGGCGGATCCGCGCGGCCCTCGTCGATCGTGACGAGGCGCCGTGGAACGCGCGCGAGGACCCGGAGAAGACGCGGTCGTTGGCCGCCACCGCGGGGAGGCGGAGGTGGCCACCGCTCGCGCCGAGGCCGGGAGCTCCGCACGTCGCTCGAGGGAGCGCGGGCGCGGCGGCGCCGGGCCGAGGAGCGGGCGCGCGGGCCGGGAGCGGCGCGCCAAGGAGGCCGATGACACGAAGGCCGCCCTCGACGTCAAGGCCGCGGCTCTCGTCGCCGGCGAGGGGCAGCTCCGGCGAGGAGCGCATCGCCCGCCGGGGGGGCGAGGGGCGGCTCCGGCGGGGAGCGAGGGCGCCCTTGGCGACGCCGGACGGCGCCGGGAGCGGGAGCGCGTCGCGCGCGAGACGGCGGAGAGGTCGCTGAAGGAGCGGAACGCCGCATTCTCCGAGGTTGAGGATGAGGCGTTGGCGCTTAGCATCAGCAATGCCGCCCAAGAGTTGGCCCTCGTCGAGCAAGGCGAGACCGTCCAGCGTCTCCAGTCGGCGCTCGAGTCCGCGCGCCGCGACCTCGATCTGGAGAAGAGGCAAGTCGAGGGTAAGCTGCTGTCTGACCCTGCTCGTTAGTTTTTGCTTTAGAGGATTCGTTTCCCCCTTTCTAATTTCTCGTCATCTTGTTGCTTCCAGGCCTGCGCACAGCCTTGGGGCACGCTGTTGGGCGGGCCGAGGCCCTGCAGGCTTCCTACAACTCCTCTGAGCAGGAGTTGCGGGAGCTGCGTGCCGCGGCCCTCGAGACCTGCCGCGTCGTCGAGGAGGGCGAGGCCCAAGCCGGCAGCTCTCTGGCCGGCCGCGCGCGCGCCCTCGGTGGCCACGTCACGGAGCGGATGCGCCGGGCGTTGCACCCGGGCGTGCGAAGGCTCTCGGAGTGGTGCGATCCCACTACGAGGTCAACCTCGAGGCGATGGCGGAAGGCTACATCGTGCCCGTGGGCGTCGAGGACGAGGTGGCCATGGAGCGCGCGGACGCGCTTGTTGCCGACGCCGCCGGGACGCTCGCCGAGGCCTTCGAAGAATTCCTCTTCCGGACGCCGCCGACGCCGCCGCTCCACCTCGCTCGAAAGCACCCGGGCACTAGGCCCGTTTTTTATGTGTATCGAACTCGGCCTCGTGGCCTCTTGTAAATGAACAAGTAGTTTTGTGAATCATAGACGGTTCGTAAATGAAATTGCTTGCTTATTGCGCTTTTTGCTTCTTCTTCTTCCCCGAGTAGATTCTAGTTAGGGAAGTCCGCCTTTCGCGAGGGGCCCGCCGGGTTGGAGGCGAGAGAGACGGGCCATAGCCACGCGGCGTAGGCCGGCCCTCGGCTCGCGCGCTCCTTCCGCCGTGCCGCCTACGCCCCGTTCGAATCGTGGCTCGTGGTTGAAGTAGGAAACAAACTTAGCGCGTGTTATTACGTTTTTTGCGCGAAAAAATGGGACCATTTGGGGGGGGGTGCCCCCCCGCGGTAGCCCCCGAGGGTAACTTGGGTTTCGGGGGAAAGCCGAGTTGCCCTTTTATTGGATTCGGAGTATTTACATAGGCGACACCAAGCGGGGCGTTGGCCGTGCGTTTTTACAACGGAAAATACTTGGAAAACCTAGCTAAGGGTAGAAGCGACGTAGGCGTTGGATGTTCCAAGCGTTGGTGAGTTCTTCGCCGTCCTCGTTGGCAAGCTTGTACGTGCCGGTTTGAGCACCTTCACCACGACGTAGGGTCCCTCCCATGGGGGCGATAGCTTGTGGCGCCCTCGGTTGTCTTGGCGTAGCCTTAGGACCGAGTCCCCCTCGCCGAAATCCCTCCGACGTATCTTGCGTGCTTGGTATCGCCGTAGGGACCGTTGATACCTTGCGGAGTGCATCAACGCCACGAGGCGTACTTCGTCTAGCTGATCCAGTGAGTCCTCGCGGGCTCGGCCGGTTAGCATCCTCGTTGTAGCCTCGAACTTTGGGTGATCCGTATTCCAGATCCGTGGGGAGGACGGCCTCCGCGCCATGGACTAGGAAGAACGGGGTGAACCGGTGGCTCGCTTGGGGTGGTCCTTAGGCTCCATATGACCGCTGGCAGCTTCTTGGAGCCATTTCGCCGCATTTGTTGAGTTGGTCGAAAATTCTGGGTTTGAGGCCCTGTAGGATCATGCCGTTGGCACGTTCCACTTGGCCGTTAGTCTGTGGGTGCGCCACAGCTGCCCAGTCCACTCGGATGTGGAACTTGTCGCAGAACTCCAAGAACTTCCGGCCCGTGAACTGGGACCCGTTGTCTGTGATGATGGAGTTTGGCACTCCAAAGCGGTAGACGATGTCGGTGAAGAACGTAACCGCCTGCTCAGCCCTCAAATTTGTGATGGGGCGCACCTCCACCCACTTGGAAAACTTGTCGATCGCGACAAGCAGGTGGGTGAAGCCCCCGGGCGCCTTCCGCAGGGGCCCGACGATGTCCAACCCCCACACGGCGAACGGCCATGTGACGGGGATTGTTTGTAAGGCGTGAGCGGGCAGGTTGGTCTTGCGGGCGTAGAACTGACACCCTTCGCAGGTGCGCACGATTTCGTTGGCGTCCGTGACCGCGGTAGGCCAATAGAAGCCTTGGCGGAACGCGTTGCCGACGAGGGTGTGCGGCGCGGCGTGATGGCCACGGATTCCCGCGTGGATGTCTCGTAGGAGCTCGCGCCCCTCGGGAATGGGTATACACCGCCGGAGGATGCCCGACGCGGCGCGCTTGTACGGCTCGCCGTCGACGAGGGTGAACGACTTGGCCATCCCGGCGATGCGCCCCGGCCGTGGCCCCGGTCGCGGGGAGCTCCCCTCGAGCAATCCGGGCGATGTACTTCTCCCCGCCGGTCCGCCCGGACGGGAGCCGGCTCGATGTCCATTGCGACGGCCCTCGTGGGAGCCGTACCCCTCGAGAAGGGAGAGTACGTACGCCTCGTTCGAGGGGTCCTCTTCCATGGGGTCCGCACCCGCCCGGATTCGAGGGAGCCCCCCGAGGGTCCGCCGTCGCTCGAGGGGTAAGGCTCGAAGGTTACCGAGGGGTCGCGCGATGTCGCGCGCGAAAACGTTCGGGGGGAACGGTGATCCGCCCGACGCGATCTTGGCAAGTTCATCCGCCTCCTCGTTGTACCGGCGGGGTACATGATTGAGCTCGATGCCGTAGAATTTGTCTTCGAGGGCCCGCACGGCCTTGCGGTAGGCCTCCATCTTGTCGTCATGGCGGCTTGCGCTCTTCATGACTTGGTCGATCACGAGCTGCGAATCCCCTCGCACGTCGAGGCGCTTGATGCCCAATTCAATGGCGATTTTGAGGCCACAGAGGAGGGCCTCGTATTCCGCCATATTGTTGGACGCGGGGAAATGGAGACGCACTGCGTAGCGCATGTGCTCCCCGAGGGGTGACACGAAGAACAGGCCCGCGCCCGCTCCTGTCTTCATCACCGAACCGTCGAAGAACGCAGTCCGGCCTCTGCTTGAATCCGAGGGGGCGGCGGTGTGTGTCCGTCCATTCGGCGACGAAATCGGCTAGGATTTGCGATTTGATGGCCTTGCGCGGGGCGTAGGCGAGCGTCTCGCCCATCAACTCCACGGACCACTTGGCAATTTCCCTGCGCCGCGTCGGGGTTGCGAATGATCTCTCCTAACGGGAAGGAAGAGACCACGCGCCGGGTGGGCCTCGAAGTAGTGGCGGAGCTTGCGCCGCGCGAGGACTACCGCATACAACGGCTTTCGGACACGGGGGTAGCGCGTCTTCGTGTCCGATAGGACTTCGCTGATGTAGTAGACCGGCCTCTGCACGGGCAGGGCATGCCCTTCCTCCGTGCGCTCCACGACGATCACGGCGCTGACCACCTGGGTGGTTGCGGCCACGTAGAGTTGGAGGGGTTCGCCGTCTCGTGGCGGCGTAAGGATTGGGGCGTGCGTCAGAGATGCCTTCAGCTTGTCGAGCGCTTCCCCGGGCCTCGGCGGTCCAAGAGAAGCGCTCGTGCTTCTTGAGCGGCCGGTAGAGGGGCGAGGCCCTTCTCACCGAGCCTCGAGACGAAGCGGCTCAAGGCGGCGAGGCACCCCAACACTTTCGCACTCCTTTGAGGTCCCGAATTGGACCCATTCGCTCGAGGGCCGCGACCTTTTCAGGGTTGGCCTCGATCCCCCGCTGGGAGACAATGTACCCTAGGAGCATGCCCCGCGGCACTCCAAAGACACATTTCTCGGGGTTGAGCTTGACCCCGTTGGCCCGTAGGCAGCTGAACGCGATGCCAAGATCGCCCACCAGGTCGTCCGCCTTCCTGGTTTTGACGACGATGTCGTCTACGTAAGCCTCGACCGTCCGCCCGATATGGTCCCCAAAAACGTGCTGCATGCAGCGCTGATATGTTGCGCCCGCGTTTACGAGGCCAAAAGGCATCGTGACGTAACGAACGTCCCGAACGGTGTGATGAAGGAAGTCGCGAGCTGGTCGGACTTCTTCATTTTTATTTGGTGATAGCCCGAATAGGCATCAAGGAAACGAGTAGTTCGCACCCGTTTGTGGAATCAATGATCCGATCTATGCGCGGCAAGGGAAAAGGAACTTTTGGACATGCTTTATTGAGACTCGGTGTAGTCAATACACATCCTCCACTTCCCATTTTTCTTTTTTACAAGCACAGGATTAGCCAACCATGTCGGGTGGAACACTTCCTTGATGAATCCGGCCTCGAGGAGCTTCCGCAGCTCCACTCCGATCGCCCGTCGCCGTTCCTCGTCGAAGCGGCGCAGCCGCTGCTGAACAGCGCGAGCATTAGGCGGATATCAAGGGAGTGCTCGGCGACCTCCCTCGGAATGCCTGGCATGTCCGAGGGGCTCCACGCGAAAACGTCGGCGTTGGCGCGGAGGAAGTCGACGAGCACCGCTTCCTATTTAGGATCGAGGGTCGTGCGACCCTCAATGTTTTGCCCTCGGGGGCCGATGGGTCGAGGGGGACCCCTTTGGTTTGCTCGGCGGCCTCGAACGTGCCGACGTGCTTGGTGGCGGAGCCGAGGTCGTCATTGACCATCTTCTCCGGAGTGTTTACCGGCGCTTCATCCGGCGCTAGCGCCTCGCATGTTCCACGCACTCGACATCGCGGTCGAATGCATGCTCGATCGATGACCCGACCGTGATGACGCCGTTTGGACCCGGCATCTTCATCTTCGAGTACGTGTAGTTGGGGACCGCCATGAACTTGGCATAGCATGGTCGCCCAAGGATGGCATGGTAGGCCCCTTTGAATCCCACCACCTCGAAGGTGAGGGTTTCCTTGCGGAAATTCTTGGGGGTCCCGAACCGGACGGGCGGATCGATCCGCCCGAGGGGTTGAACCCGCTTTCGGGCGCGATGCCGTGAAACGGCTTCGTCTTCGGGCCGCAGCTGTCCAGCCCAATCCCCATTAGACGCAATGTATGCGCAAAGAGGATATTGAGGCTACTGCCTCCGTCCATAAGGACCTTCGAAAACCGGGCGTTCCCAATGATGGGATCGACCACCGGGGGTATTGGCCGGGTTCGGGATGCGGTTTGGGTGATCATCCCGGCTAAAGGTGATGGCATCCTTCGACCGGTTGAGAAAGGCCGGAGGTGCCCTCTCTCGCGGCGAGGACTTCGTGCCGCTCCTTCTTGCGCCGCCGGGTTGACATGTCGACGGTAGGTCCCCCAAAAATGAGGAACACATTTTCGACCGGCAGGAAGCCACTGCGTCGCCGTCGCCCCCATCCTTCTTGGCCTCTGCCTCCTTCGCGGCGGCACGGCCATAGAACTTCTTGAGCATGTCGCATCGCTCAAGAGTGTGATTCACGGGGGTCTTGTGGTAGGGGCATGGCTTCTTCATCATGTCGTCGAACACCCCCGGCCTCGAGGAGCCGGTCGAGGGCCCCGTCGGGCCGGGTCAACGGCGAGGGCCTCGGCGTTGCCGCCGTTGCGCCCGCTGCTCGCGCGCCTCGCGGCGCGGCTTTTCCCCCTTCTTGCCCCGCTTGTCGTTGCGGCGCGGCTCCTTGGACCCGCCGCCCTCCGCGGGCGTGTCCTCGGAGCGCTTGCCCTTCTTGCCATCGAAGATTGCCCCAACCGCCTCCTCTCCGGAGGCGAAGCTGGTGGCAATGTCGAACAGCTCGTTCGAGTCCGTGGGCGGGCTGCGTCCCAGCTCGCGCACAAGGTCCCGGCACGTGGTGCCCTCGAGGAACGCGTGCACGATCTCGGATTGTGCCACGCTGGGGAGCTCTGTGCAGCGCTTGGAGAAACGCCGTATGAAGTCCCGCAGCGATTCGCCCGGCTTTTGCGTGCAGGAGCGCAGATCCCAGGAGTTCCCGGGGCGCACGTACGTGCCCTGGAAGTTGCCCACGAAGGTGTGGACTAGATCGTCCCAGTTGTGGATCTGGCTGGCGGGCAAGTGCTCGAGCCATGTCCGGGCCGCGTCGCCCAGATGCAGGGGCAAGTTGCGGATGATCACTTCGTCGTTGGTGGCCCCGCCCGGGGCCGACAGCCAGGCGGTAATCGTTGAGCCAAACACGAGGGTCCGTCTCCCCGTTGTATTTGATGATCGTCGAGGGCTGACGGAAGCGCTGGGGGAACGCCGCCGTGCGGATCTCCCGGCTGAACACGCGGGTGCCCGGGGGCTCCGGCGTTGGGGAGCGATCCTCACCGCTGTCGTAGCGTCCACCCCCTTCGAGGGTGGTAGCCCCCGGCCGCTCGCGCGTCCGCCTTGCCGGTGCGCCCGGCGTTGATGACGTTGCGGGCGTCACCATCCGGCGCCTGCGTGTGTCGAGGAGGCGTTCCTTGGCCGGCGTGCGTCCCCGGTCGGCGGGTCGACCCGCATGCACCGAGGGTTCGCCCCCGGTGCCGGATCATCACCCCGCGCGTCCCCCCCGTTGGCGGATGCGTGAGGCCGAGCTTTCGGCTTGCCGGACGGCCGCTTGCTCAAGGAGGGTCCGCACCTCGCGGTGCATGTCTCGAGCCTCGGGGGTCGAGGGTGCCGGCATGGCGCGCGGCGGTGTTGCGGCGGCGATGAGCTTTTGGCTCGCCCGCGGCGGGAGTATCCGCGTTGTCGACGTTGGGGATGGGGTTGAGGCGGTCTCGGACTGTCGGCCCGGCTCCCGCGCGCGTTCGCCGCGCGCGAGGCCTCTCCGCCATCGAGGCGCGGAGCGCCGCACGGTCCGTGCTCCTCGCCGGCTTGGCCTCGAGCTCGCGAGCTTGGGCCGCCCGCGCGTCGACGTCGGCCCCGGCGGGAGCGCTTGGCCCCGCGGCCGGGCGCGTGGCGATCCCGGGCCGGCGTGACCTCCCCATCTCCCGGCGCCCGCCGCACCGGCGGCGTTGGCCGGGTCGTTGGTGATGACGGCGCAGCATTCCCGCGTGGGGTCGTAGCTCCCGCGTCTTTGGAGTCGTCGGAGCGGCCCGAACCGCAGTCCGTGGCGTCGAGGAAACGCCCGAACGCGACCGGATCCGGCACACCGCAGAGAAGTCCCACTCCGCGTACCCATGGCGGCCGGCGGGTGGCATCGTGTCGACGGAGCCCGGGGACGACTCGTCCGTCGGCGAAGTGCCGGGGTTCCCGGCGACGAAGACGTGACGGCCGGGGCGGAACCCCGCGCATTGTAGTGTTGACGTTGGCGTTGTAGGCCGTAGTTGCGCCACGCAACCCGATGGGGACGCGTGGTCCGAGAGACCGCACGCGGTCCCGCCGGGGGCGGTGGCGGTCGTCGTGACGGTGGACGCACCGCGTTGGGCGGCGGTGCGCTCGGCCCGCCGCCGCTCGGACCGCGCCCGACGCGAGCGCGGCCCGGAGCGACGACGGCGTCGCGGTGTCGACGGTCCCGCGGCATCCGTGCCTCGCAGGTGCCTCGCGCCGGTGTCGTGCGTGCGGCGGTGACCGGAGCGGACCCGGCCTCCCGCCGCGCGCGTAGCTCCTCACGGTTGGTGAGGCGCATGAGATAGCCATTCCCCCGTGGCCCGGAAGTTCAAGTCCCCGAAGCGGATCTCGAACCCGGCGGAAGGGGGTCCGAGCTACCCATGTTGTAGCGGGTGCTACGGTACTCAGTACGAATCACCATGGAGGGAGTTAGCGAAATGACCTTAGGCGCTCGTTTGCCCCACGGTGGGCGCCAACTGTCGGTGCGGAATATGGTCCCGACACTAACCGGTAGATAACGCCTAGGTCTATCCCTCAATGGTCGATGCTAAGCGGCAAATGACACAAGGTTTATCCCGGTTCCGGCCGAGGGGGCCGTACGTCCCGGCGCGTGGCGTGCTCGTGGCACTATATTGCTCGGCACCGGGGTGCTTGTAGTGGGGCAAGTACAAGCAAGGCGGGAGAGGAAGCGTGGCTCCCGTGTCCCCGGTGAGTGGCCGGAGATGTAATGGGAGAATAAGAGAGTGAGTGCACAATGCGCCGTGTTCCTCTTCCTTCGTCCCCCCGCGGCGCGGGGGCTCGCCTTCCCTTTTATAGGCCAAGGGAGCGGCGAGTTACATGCACGCCGCGCTACCTAGCCGTGCGTGGGAGCACGTCGTGCTACGGCGTAGAGCGGGCGACCGTCCGGTCGATCTTCGCTGCGATCCGGCCATGATGGCCTACCTTGTACCCGAACGGTGGCGGCTCGAGGGTAGGAGGCGGCGGATGGCGATGGCGCCCCCGATAGGCTTCGAGGGAGGTGCGATGATGGCCGGTACGGGGCACGGGAGCGGGCGAACGGCGTTCCTTCCCAATGAGCTCGCGGTGGTGGAGTGGTTGCCGCGGTGCTCGGGCGTGCGCCTGCGAAGTCGGGCGTGTGCCCGCGCGCGCGTGGGTACGGCGGCCGCGCCGTTACGGTGGCGGGATGGCCACCCACCGGCCTAGCGTCCCTCATCTAACCCGCGGGGTCACGGGAAAGTGGGATCGAGGGTGCGCCCGGCCCCCTTTCGAGGGTTGGGCGCGTTAGTCGTACGGTGGCGTGCGCACGGTGTCATGGGACCGACGCCGGCCGTACCGCACGGTCCACCCCACGGTGGCGGGGATGGGCTCCTTCCCCGGGGAGTTGGTGCGGCGGCACGGGCGTGAGCCCCGGCGCATGATGGCGCCGTCTGCGCGGCGTCGGGGCGTTAAATGCCCAAGTACGGGGCCGGCGCACGCGTGCGGGGCGCCCGTGAGCGTGGCGGGCCCCGGCCGAGGGCGGAGCGGACCCTCGAGCGAGGCGAGGCTCGCTCGAGGGGGAGCGGGCCCTCGAGCGGGCGGGACCGCTCGAGGGAAGGGTCGCCCCTCGAACGGGGCGGAACCCGTTCGAGGAGGGGGTTGCCCCTCGAGCGGGGGCGGAGCCCGGTCGAGGAGGAGCGTACCCTCGGGCGAGGCGGAGCCCGCTCGAGGGGTCTCGTGGTCGGGCTATCTTGGCGGGGCCTCCGAAGTCTCGCCGCACGGGCCACGTCCCGCATGGTTAGTTCCCCGCATGGTTAGGCCTAGTTCATTTGATGCGGGAATTTAAGTGAGGGTTCCCCCATCGTTTGAGGGGACCCCTAGGGCGGTCCCCGACGGTTGCTAATAAAATTCGACTCACTAAAATGCTAAACTGCTTGAACCTTAGCCATCCACCATATGGCCTTGCATGTTATGTTGTTCTCTCTTGCTGAGTACTTCATGTGCTCACACTTGTTTATTCTCTTGCATCTACAATACCCGGATTGCTGCTCAGACTGGGAGAACTTCGAAGATATTCCAGGAGATTTCTAGGAGTTCCAGGTGTGCGTAGTCTTCAGTCAGCTGCTTGTGGAGGCATTTTTGTCCGCTGCGAGAACTCGTTATTTAAGTTTCGATTAAGACTATGGTTTGTAATGACTCTCTATTTGTGTGGCACAAATTTTGGTATTCACAATGTCTAAGCGTGTGTGTAACTTGATCCTGGCGCACACGTGATCTATGCATTCGGTTTTGCCTTTAAAACCGGGTGTGACAGTGAACCTCTGAAACAAGGCATCGATGGACTCGCCGGGGAGATGAGTGAAGTTCTCGTACTCTCTCCGGTAAGTCGCATACATCCGAGCCTGAACCTGGGCATTCCCAACATGAGCTTCCTTCAATACCGACCAGATTCTACAAGCCAAGTGCTCGGTGCGCACCCGACCGAATTCAGGCTGACACAAAGCATGAAACAAGTAGTCTACTGCCTTGTTATTGGCGTCGAACATGTCCCTCGATCCTGGAGCAAGGAAGTTCATCGGCTGGACATAGCCTGTGTCCACTGTGACATCCCAAAGGATCTGACCCTTTGCGCGGAGGAACGCCGCCATCCGCTTACTCCGCATCTGGTAGCTTTTGCCATCGAAGTGTGGAGGACCCGAACCCTGTTCCTAGTACGCCATCCTTGGATCTTAGACTGGTTAGACTTAATCAAGACCCATAACCAGCTCTGATACCAATTGAAGGACCGATACGACGAACTAGAGAGGGGGAGTGAATGGGAGCCGATAAAAATTCTTCTCGAATGAGATAGAGGCTCCAACATGATGAACTCGTCTTCCAACATACGTCTCCGACTCAACTACCCAAGTTGATCAAGACCACGTAGCCACTAGAGTGCTACTGATCCTAGGAACCAACAAACTGAGGACCATGTGTGGTTCGAGGACCGGTG
The DNA here is from genome assembly GCA_947561735.1 of Cenchrus americanus. Taxonomy (NCBI): domain Eukaryota; kingdom Viridiplantae; phylum Streptophyta; class Magnoliopsida; order Poales; family Poaceae; genus Cenchrus; species Cenchrus americanus. The sequence continues at coordinate 184,685,103 of OX387245.1, forward strand.
GATGGTCCCTTCCTTGTGTGATGAGTGATTGACAATGTTGTGTGGACTGATTCTTGGCTAAGTATTGCAGGTGCAGGTTGCGACTTGACTGGTGTTGGTGCTGGTGAAGAACAAGCGCGAAAGGTCGTCGCCGGTGAGGCCTCCAGGTGTGGAGAAGACAAGTAGGCTTCGTTCGAGGGACCCGGTGGCCAGCGGGGTCAAGTGCGGGGCGCATGGTGGCATGAACAACAAGATGAAATCATGGACGGTTTCTTGGTTGAGCCTCAAAACCAAGGTCGAGCCGGGACTATGTGGGAGCCAAGTCATGAGTGGAGATTGGCGGAGGCTACACCGAGTTCGCGGGGTTTCGGTGGTTCACCAAAAAACCACTAGGTTCCTTGGTTGATCCACAAAGCCAAGACCGAAGAACCTGAGGACCATGTGTGGTTCGAGGACCGGTGGATGGTCGCTTCCTTGTGTGATGAGTGATTGACAACATTGTGTGGACTGATTCTTGGCTAAGTATTGCAGGTGCAGGTTGCGGCTTGACTGGTGTTGGTGCAGGTCGAGAACAAGCGCGAAAGGTCATCGCCGGTGAGGCCTCCAGGTGTGGAGAAGACAAGTAGGCTTCGTTCGAGGGACCCGGTGGCCAGCGGGGTCAAGTGCGGGCCGCATGGTGGCATGAACAGCAAGATGAAGTCATGGACGGTTTCTTGGCTGAGCCTCAAAACCAAGGTCGAGCCGGGACTACGTGGGAGCCAAGTCATGCGTGGAGATTGGCAGAGGCTACACCGAGTTTGCGGGGTTTCCGGTGGTTCACCAGAAAACCACTGGGTTCCTTGGTTGATCCACAAAGCCAAGACCGAAGAACCGAAGACGGAGCTGCAGCAGTGCCAGACCGGTCTGACCAGTGGGTACCGGTCTGACCGGTGGGGAGCACTGGTCTGAATGGTGTACGACGACGCGGTCCGGAGACTTCGAAGCGGAGGACACGCGTCGGGATCGCATGGCTTGCGTCGAGGCTACGCAGGGTGCGGTCGCCGGGCATCCGTCCGATGGTGAAGACATGAAGACTTCAAAATCCGCCCTTGTGGGGCTTGTATCCCTAGTTATCAGGAAAGGGCATTTTAGACTTTTGGTTGCCTCCATATAACCCAAGAGGTGAGAGGATGGCAGCCAAGCTTTGAAACCCTAGTTCATTTGCTTTCCTTTTTTCCCTTCCTATTTTCCTTAGGATTTCCATAGGACTAGCTTGAGAGCTTCATGGTGAGATCTTGTGAGAGGGTTGGATGATTGGGCGGCAAGCTAGACCTTGTATGAACCTTTGTTGCATGTATAGATGATTCGGCGTGGTTCCTCAAGGTTTGGATGTGTTGTTCCCGGTTGTTCTTGGTGGTGATTTTCGGAGACCACTCTTGGTGATTTCTTTGGGTTGTTTTCGGGACCTTTCTCTTGGGGATTTGATGGGGGAAATTTGTGGGAACCCTTCGTGGTTCTTTGGGCTGTGATTCCCCTCCCAAATTCGTGAGTAAAGGGGCTCGATTTTGGGGTTTTCCGTGTTCTAGGGTTTGTGGTGTTCTTGGCGGGATTTCTTCGATTCCTCCTTTTTGGACAAGTTTTGGTGGGTTTAAACTTGGCTATGGACTCCTCATGACGTGTTCCTAATATCCCCAAAGTCTTGTTCAAGTCCGTGGAGCGATTCGGGAGATCGAGGTTTGGTTTTGGGGGAGTTGACCCGCGGGTGTTGTTCATCCCGAGCTGCCCAGGCTACATCGGTCTGACCGGTGCTCTTGACCGGTCTGACCACTGCAACCTTCGGTGGGTTTTTGCTCAAGTGATCGTCTGGGTGTGTTCGCTGTTGTCCTGTGTTGCTGTTGTTTCGAGTTTGGGTCAGTTTGGTGGTCAGTTGGCCTGTTTGGTGCTTTGGGGGCTTTCAGGCTGTGACCGGTCTAACCGGTGTGTCTCACCGGTCTGACCGGTGTGGAGCCACTTAGTGAAAATTGCCCAGTTTCACCAGCAGGGACCGGTCTGACCGGTGGTGCTCACCGGTCTGAGCGGTGTTGGTCTGTAGACTCGAGGTTTGGTGTTCCGCTGCGTTCTTGGGTCGGAAGGTTGTGTGTTGGTTCCTAGGTCCAGTGGCACTCCAGTGGCTACGTGGGCTTGGCCAACTTGGGTAGTGAGTCGGAGACATGTGTTGGAAGCCATGTTCATCTTGTTGGAGTTTCCATCTCCTTCGAGAAGAATTTTTATCGGCTCCCATTCACTCCCCCCTCTCTGGTTCGCCGTATCGGTCCTTCAAGTGGTATCAGAGCCAGTTTGGGTCTTTATTGACTCTAACCAGTCTATGGTCCAAGGATGGCATACCAGGAATGGGGTTCGGGTCCTCCACACTTCGATGGCAAGAAGTACCAGATGTGGAGTAAGCGGATGGGTGCGTTCTGAAGGACCGATTAGGCGACCAGAGAGGGGGGGGAGTGAATGGGAGCCGATAAAAATTCTTCTCGAGGGAGATTGAAACTCCGACAAGACGAACTAGCTCGGTTGAACCCCCGAAATCACACACTCCGCATTTCTACCTCCCGTTTGCCAAAACCACGTAGCCACTGGAGTGCTACTGGTCCTATGAACAAACTCTACCAGCAACCACAACACACACACAGCACCGACAGCGGAAACGACTCGAAAGCCGGCTAACCAAAGGGGGGCGGTTAGACCGGGTATAGGGGGCGGTTAGACCGCCTCCACCGGCAACCAAGAACTCCTCCGAAACGCCTCTTCCGAGCACCAAAACACACCACGGTTTCACCAACGAGAGATCTCCGGTCAAGGCCATGCTAGCTACCGGAAAATCTTGGCAAAAACTAAAACTTCACCCAAGGGCCTAGGGGCGGTTAGACCGGCTACCGGGGGCGGTCTAACCTCCCGTACCCAGCAACGAACTCCAACCAAGAACACCTAGCAAACCGCACGAGAACGACCCCAAATTTCACCCGGACACTCCTCGATCAAGGCGAACAAACTCACAGAGGAAAATCCGGCGAAACAAAACTTTGACCCGGAAACACCCAGGGCGGTTAGACCGCCCCCTTTAGGCGGTTAGACCGCCCCTTCCAGAAAACGAACCCGCGGGTCAAACCTCAACTTCCTCGCGCCCGATCTCCCGAATCACTCCACGGATTGCAGTCAAACTTCGGGAATAGCTGGGTTACCTCCTGGGCAACCTCTACCTCAAAAGAATCGACCCAAAACGCTCACAATCAAGAGGAATCGAAGAAATCGCTCCTCTAGGTCAAGAACTTGCCCAACTCGAGAAACCACCAAATCGAGTCCGATTCAAGGGGGATTTGGGGGCAAAGTCACCAGCCAAAGAGGCACAAGAACCTCATACGTGACACCCACCAAAAGCCCCAAGAAATCGTCCTCAAAACACCGCCAAAAAGAGCTCCGAAAATCAACACCAAAGAGACGGGAAAACCACCATGAGGAACAACGCCAAACCTTCTATACATGGCATGAATGGTTCGTACAAGGTCTAGCTTGCCACCCAAACATCCATCCCTCTCTCTAGATCTCACATGAAGCTCTCAAGCTAGCCTTCTAAAATCCTAAGGAAAATGGAGAACGAAAATGGAAAAACCAAATGAGCTAGGGTTCCAAGAGTTGCCTGCCATCCTCTCACCTCTTGGGTTATATGGAGGCAACCGAATGTCTAAAATGCCCTTCTCTACTAACTAGGGATACAAGCCCCTCAAGGGCGGATTCGGAATTCTTGATGTCTTCACCATCGGACGGATGCCCGGCGACCACACCTCGCGTAGCCTCGACGCAAGCCATGCGATCCCGACGCGTGTCCTCCGCTTCGAAGATTCCGGACTGCGTCGTCGCACACGGTCGACCGGTCCCCACCGGTCGGACCGTTCGGACCCACCGGTCGGACCGGTCGTGGCCTTCTTTGCAACGACCGTCTTCGGTTCTCCGGTCTTGGCTTTGTGGATCAACCAAGGAACCCAGTGGTTTTCTGGTGAACCACCGGAAACCCCGCGAACTCGGTGTAGCCTCCGCCAATCTCCACTCATGACTTGGCTCCCACGTAGTCCCGGCTCGACCTTGGTTTTGAGGCTCAACCAAGAAACCGTCCACAACTTCATCTTGTTGTTCATGCCACCATGCGGCCCGCACTTGACCCCGCTGGCCACCGGGTCCCTCGAACGAAGCCTACTTGTCTTCTCCACACCTGGAGGCCTCACCGGCGACGACCTTTCGCGCTTGTTCTTCACCTGCACCAACACCGGTCAAGCCGCAACCTCGCACCCGCAATACTTAGCCAAGAATCGGTCCACACAACATTGTCAATCACTCATCACACAAGGAAGCGACCATCCACCGGTCCTCGAACCACACATGGTCCTCAACCTCCCCCTTGATGAGTGCATTGACAACACCCACACGAAAGTAACAAGAGAGAAAAGAAAAAGAAAAGAAACGAACAAAAAGAAACTCCAACAAGCGATCGAAAGCCGAACAAAGGCAAAGAGCAAGATCACTTGAAGAAAACAAGTCTCGGACCCCTTAGGCAAGGGCAACGGCTCGACACATCCGAGACAAAACAAAGCTCAAGCAAAGAGCGCAAACCACCAAAACAAAGCTCGAAAAACCACAAAGAGCTCCCCTTGCACACATGCAAGCTCCCCCTGAACCAATGCAACTCCCCCTGGACGAATGCATGCAAGAAACCACATGAAACAGGACAGCTGCAGCACTTTCAGCTCACACCGGTCAGACCGGTCATCACCACCGGTCAGACCGGTGCCTAACATATGTACAGGACCAGCACTCACACCGGTCGGACCGGTGCTCATCACCGGTCGGACCGGTGTACAACGAAACCCGAAATGGCTCGAAACCACTCGAAAACCTTCTAAACGCGTCCAACAAGCCATTTCAAGCTCAAACTTCTCCCCCTTGTTGGCAATGCATGAATCAAGCCAAAAATGCAAAACTTTCAACCTAGAGCTTCTCAAATATACAAAATTCAATAAAGAATGCTACACATGTCCAAATGAGCAAGTTAGATACTCTACGGCTTCGTATCGATCTCAACTACATGATCACCAAGTTTCACAACCATTAGACGAAGCTAAGATGGATTTTGGCAATTTTGCGAAAAAACTTGCCTCTCATGAGCAAAGTCCTAAACATGATCAAAGCATATCAAAATGGCAAAGACACACAAACTTAATGCTAGGACAGCCATTCTAATCATAAGACCATCACAAACACCCACAAGCACCTCATGTCATGTCAAAGCCACCGAGCCATGTGCCTAATTCTATGTATGAGACTTCTCATTGGTAGGCATCATGCAACGGTTTAGCACCCAAAGCAAATTAAATTCAGCACATATGACATGGGAGCACATTTTCCAAGCATTTTTCATTTCATTTTCAGATTTGTAAATGGTACATTAAATGTCTTTGCGACAAAAAGGAAGTTATGCTCCTCCACAAGATAAATCTAGAGGGCTAAACATTCATGATGGCAAATGAGCCTTTGGCCCCATATGATCAATAAACTAGCCATCCAACCACAAATTAAGCATAGCAAGGCCACAAAAACATGTCAAGAGCATGTAAAGGCATTTACACATGAGAGAGCATACATGACATTTTTCAAAAGCATAGCTATCAACCATGGATTATTCATCAAGATCATCAAGAGCTAAGACAAACTAACTGTAGCATACCAAACAAGTTCACAAAGACATATAACTCATTCCATGATGAACAATGTACATGAGAGAAGCTTTTCCTAACCAATGCATATGATACAAAATGCATGCAATCTAAGATACAAGGATGCCTATACATCATGCAACATATGCCATGCAAAATGCAAGAAATGCACAAAGAAAAGCTATACATATGCTACACAGGAGCTCCCACACACAAAGCTCACAAACCACCGGCTCCTCGAGGGGAGGCAAAAAGGGCTCGACACCACCGGCAAAAGAGCAAAGGAGCACCAAACTCACAAGCTCCCCCTAAACTCATGCATTAAGGCCAAAGAGCGTACAAAGCTCACCTTACACACATGAGATAAGGAAAAGAGCAAAAGAGACCAAGTGGCTTGACCAAGACAACACACTCGAAGGTCACAAATACACTTACCTTTATCATTTCTTCACAATTCACTCATCCTTGTCCACCATCCCCGAAAGTGATGCACCTACATGTCACCACCGGGATATGAAGCCGAAGAACCACCCCCAATATCAACCAAATGTTCTCCGGGCTATCCACCTGCGACTCAAAACAAAGAGCGAGAGAGAGCAAATGACTCAACACTGGGCTTAGTTCCAAATGTGTAAAACCAGTGCCTAGCCATTTGCTCGAAAGTGGGGTTAGCACAAAACAAACCATCTTTCCTACCAAAGCTACCTCCACGAACACCACTATGGTAACCACCATGAGGGAACCAACCCTCTCTGCCTGGAGGAGGACCAAAACCACGAAAGAAACCCGTGGACCATCCCTCCTCTCCTTCTCAAAGCCATGACTCCTCCCATCCTCGTAGTGAGCTCGAGGGGGAGAATGCCTAGCAAACGGCCTCCTGCAAACTTTCCGGACCAACCACCAGAACCACGACCTCCAGAAACAACCCTCGCACCTGTACGAGCACGAAACCCAAACTGCTGCCTGTCCAGGCCTGCACCGGTCGACCGGTGCTCCACACCGGTCCGACCGGTGTAGCACAGGCAAGCAGCACCTCCAACGACCTTCCGCTCTCCCCGAGCCCGAACCGACCTCACACTCGCCTTGGCCCCGGGCAACGCACACGAGGCTCAAGTACACCATCGAAAGGGTGGTACTTGTCCTTGTTAGCCCACTCCTTCGCCATTCTCTCCTCACGCTTCCTCTTGAAGCAAAACGCTCTCTTGTGACCATCCTTCCCACAAAACTCACAATGGAAACGGATCGATCCGGGCTTAGGCTTGGGATGAGGCTCTTAGAAGGCTTCTCACTTGGTTTCTCACTAGGCGTTTCACTTGCCTTCTCACTCGGTTTTTCTCTTGGTTGGTTTGGCTTGCATGCAAACTTGTCTTTGGGTGTGGGTTGTGGTGGAACTGAAACATCCCCAAATTTCCTTTCTCTCTCACCACTGCCCTCACCAACCTTATCCAATCCCAAAGCCCAACCGTCAAAGCGCTTACAACTAGCAATCATCATACCAAGCTGAGGTTCTTGACTCGACAACCAACTCAGCGCTTCACACAACTTATCATTCTCATCTTGCAAGCGACCAACACATTTTGCAAGATCCAAATTCTTTATAGCATGCAACTCACATGTAGAGCAAGAAGTAGGAATAGGCACTTTCAAATCAGCCTCAAGTGAAACAATGCGAGAACGGAGCTCAACAATTTTCTCATGCAAACTAGGGCAAGAAGTGCAAGCACCAAGCAAAGTGGGTCTAGATTGTAGCTCGGCCAACTCAACCCTAAGCACATCTAGTTCCTCACACTTGGAGGCATACTTCTCCCTAAGATCGGTCAAGTCGGCTAGGAAAGCGAGCAATCGGCACAATCATTTTCATCGAAACAACAAGGCTAGCCTTGAGCGAATCAATTTCTAGCTTGCTATCAAGAACTCGTGTTTCTAGCTCAGCCACTCTAGTCCTAGCATCCTCGAGCAAAGATCTAAGCTCCTTCCTAAGCTTCTTAGCCTCTCTAAGCATGTGATCGCGATTATCAAGCAAGTCAACCAACTCCTCATTCTCCTTGCGCAAAGAGGAGAGCTCATCACATACCTCATCCTCGGAATCCAAGTCCGAGGCGTCCTTCTGGCTTCTCTTGCTGCTCGAACTGCGAGCCATGCCGCAGAAGTCGTCCTTGAGGCTTAGGCCCGTCACACAAAGGCCGTTGAGATACTTGCCAAAGTTCTTCTTCTTCCTCCTCTTCTTCTCATCCTCTCCGTCTTCATCACTCGAGCTTGAAGACGTGTCCTCGGAATCGGACTCGATGTCGCTCGATCTCTTCATCTTCTCTCGAGATCGAGCCTTCTTCCCATGTTCATGATCCTTCTTCTTGGACTTCTTGCTCTTGTCCATGAACTTGTGCTTGTCTTGGTTGTTCACCTTCGGACACTCGGCGAAATAGTGTCCAGCATTGCCACACTTGAAGCATGTCCTCGTGTTCCTCCTCTTGTTCACCCGGTTCTCGTGCAGCCTCTCGAACCGCCTCGTCAGGAGCGCCAGTTCGTCCTCTCCAAGCACGTCGAACTCCTCATCTGGCATAGACATCAAAGAGGACAAAGAGAACATCCTGGTGGATGGATTAGTGTTAGCCTTTCCATTAGAACCACCGATGAGGGCGAGACTATGAGAGTCAGTCGGGCCCTCGATCTTGGCTGTCATGCCCCTATCCACCTCAGCCGACTTGAGCTTCGAGAACAGCTCGTTCACCGTCAGAGTATCATACCTCTCCGACTCGACTATGGCCTCGAACTTTCCGCCCCATATCGTACGATCCAAAGAGTGTAAGAGCTTGACCGCTCTATCATGATCATCATACGGGAGCACGTCCACATTGGCCCTCATGTTGTTCACCACCACCGTGAACCTGCGAAACAAGGCATCGATGGACTCACCGGGGAGATGAGTGAAGTTCTCGTACTCTCTCCGGTAGGTCGCATACATCCGTGCTCGAACACGGGTGTTCCCAACATGAGCCTCCTTCAACACCGCCCAAATCCTACAAGCCAAGTGCTCGGTGTGCACCCGATCGAACTCGGGGCGACACAAAGCACGAAACAAGTAGTCGACCGCCTTATTGTTGGCGTCGAATCTGTCCCTCGACCCTGGAGCAAGGAAATCCATCGGCTGGACATAGCCTGTGTCCACCGTGACATCCCAAAGCAGCTGACCCTTTCCGCGGAGGAACGCACCCATCCGCTTGCTCCACATCTGGTAGTTGTTTCCATCGAAGTGTGGAGGACCCGAACCCCGTTCCTAGTACGCCATCCTTGGATCTTAGACTGGTTAGAGTCAACAAAGACCCGAACCGGCTCTGATACCACTTGAAGGACCGATTAGGCGACTAGAGAGGGGGGGAGTGAATGGGAGCCGATAAAAATTCTTCTTGAGGGAGATTGAAACTCTGACAAGACGAACTAGCTCGGTCGAACCCCCGAAATCACATGCTCCGCACTTCTACCTCCCATTTGCCGAAACCACGTAGCCACTGGAGTGCTACTGGTCCTAGGAACAAACTCTACCAGCAACCACAACACACACACAGCACCGACAGCGGAAACGACTCGAAAGCCGGCTAACCAAAGGGGGGCGGTTAGACCGGGTATAGGGGGCGGTTAGACCGCCTCCACCTGGCAACCAAGAACTCCTCCGAAACGCCTCTTCCGAGCACCAAAACACACCACAGTTTCACCAACAGAGATCTCTGGTCAAGGCCATGCTAGCTACCAGAAAATCTTGGCAAAAACCAAAACTTCACCCAAGGGCCTAGGGGCGGTTAGACCGGCTACCGGGGGCGGTCTAACCTCTCGTACCCAAGCAACGAACTCCAACCAAGAACACCTAGCAAACGCACGAGAACGACCCCAAATTTCACTCGGACACTCCTCTGATCAAGGCGAACAAACTCACAGAGGAAAATCCGGCGAAACAAAACTTTGACCTGGAAACACCCAGGGCGGTTAGACTGCCCCCTGTAGGCGGTTAGACCGCCCCTTCCAGAAAACGAACCCGCGGGTCAAACCTCAACTTCCTCGCGCCCGATCTCCCGAATCACTCCACGGATTGTAGTCAAACTTCGAGAATAGCTGGGTTACCTCCTGGGCAACCTCTACCTCAAAAGATTCGACCCGAAACGCTCACAATCAAGAGGAATCAAAGAAATCGCTCCTCTAGGTCAAGAACTCGCCCAACTCGAGAAACCACCAAATCGAGTCCGATTCAACGGGGATTTGGGGGCAAAGTCACCAGCCAAAGAGGCACAAGAACCTCATACGTGACACCCACCAAAAGCCCCAAGAAATCGTCCTCAAAACACCGCCAAAAAGAGCTCCGAAAATCAACACCAAAGAGACGGGAAAACCACCATGAGGAACAACGCCAAACCTTCTATACATGCCATGAATGGTTCGTACAAGGTCTAGCTTGCCACCCAAACATCCATCCCTCTCTCTAGATCTCACATGAAGCTCTCAAGCTAGCCTTCTAAAATCCTAAGGAAAATGGAGAACGAAAATGGAAAAACCAAATAAGCTAGGGTTCCAAGAGTTGGCTGCCATCCTCTCACCTCTTGGGTTATGTGGAGGCAACCGAATGTCTAAAATGCCCTTCTCTACTAACTAGGGATACAAGCCCCTCAAGGGCGGATTCGGAATTCTTGATGTCTTCACCATCGGACGGATGCCCGGCGACCGCACCCTGCGTAGCCTCGACGCAAGCCATGCGATCCCGACGCGTGTCCTCCGCTTCGAAGATTCCGGACTGCGTCGTCGCACAACGGTCAGACCGGTGCTCCTCACCGGTCAGACCGGTCCCCACCGGTCAGACCGGTCAGACCCACCGGTCAGACCGGTGCAGTGCTTCTTGCGGCACCGTCTTCGGTTCTCCGGTCTTGGCTTTGTGGATCAACCAAGGAACCCAGTGGTTTTCGGTGAACCACCGGAAACCCCCGCGAACTCGGTGTAGCCTCCGCCAATCTCCACTCATGACTTGGCTCCCACGTAGTCCCGGCTCGACCTTGGTTTTGAGGCTCAACCAAGAAACCGTCCACGACTTCATCTTGCTTGTTCATGCCACCATGCGGCCCGCACTTGACCCCGGCCGGCCACCGGGTCCCTCGAACGAAGCCTACTTGTCTTCTCCACACCCCGGAGGCCTCACCGGCGACGACCTTTCGCGCTTGTTCTTCACCTGCACCAACACCAGTCAAGCCGCAACCTGCACCTGCAATACTTAGCCAAGAATCAGTCCACACAACGTTGTCAATCACTCATCACACAAGGAAGCGACCATCCACCGGTCCTCGAACCACACATGGTCCTCACGTTCCTCCGCGGAAAGGGTCAGATCATTTGGGATGTCACGGTGGACACAGGCTATGTCCAGCCGATGGACTTCCTCGCTCCTGTATCGAGGGACAGATTCAACGCCAACAATAATGCGGTCGACTACTTGTTTCGTGCTTTGTGTCAGCCTGAGTTTGATCGGGTGCACACCGAGCACTTGGCTTGTAGGATTTGGACGGTGCTAAAGGAGGCTCATGTTGGGAATGCCTAGGTTCAGGCACGGATGTATGCGACCTACCGGAGAGAGTACGAGAACTTCACTCATCTCCCCGGTGAGTCCATCGATGCCGTGTTTCAGAGGTTCATGGTGGTTGTGAACAACATGAGGGCCAATGTGGACGTGCTCCCGTACGATGATCATGATAGAGCGGTCAAGCTCTTACACTATTTGGATCGTACGATTTGGGGCGCAAAGTTCGAGGCCATTGTGGAGTCAGAGAAGTATGATACTCTAACGGTGAACGACCTGTTCTCGAATCTCAAGTCGGCTGAGGTGGATAGGGGCATGACTGCCAAGCTCGAGGGACCGGCTGATTCCCATAGTCTTGCCCTCGTTGATGGTTCGAAAGGAAAGGCTAACACTAACCCAATCACCAGGATGTTCTGTTTGTCCTCTTTGATGTCTATGCCAGATGAGGAGTTCGATGTGCTTGGAGAGGACGAGCTGGCGCTGCTGACGAGGAGGTTCGAGAGGCTGCACGAGAACCGGGTGAACATGAGGAGGAACATGAGAACATGAGTCCAGTGCGGCAAGCCGGGACACTTCGTCGCCGACTACACGGAGAAGGTCGAGAACAAGGACGGCTACAAGCACAAGTCGAGGATGGATGGCAATCACCAGTCGAGGCGCGACCACAAGAGCAAGCACAAGAACAAGTACAAGGACGAGCGACGATCGATGAAGAAGGAGAGCCGAGGCAAGGCCCGAGCGATGGTGGGAGCAAGCGACGTCGACTCCAGTTCCGCGTACTCCACCTTGAGCTCGAGCAGCAGTGAAGATGAAGGTGATCGTCGCAAGAACAAGAAGTCGTCCAAGAACCTGAGCGGGGGTCGAGGCGCCGCGAGAGACGGCTTTTGCACCATGGCGCTGAGCTCCGGCAGCAAGAAGAGCACACAGAGCGACTCGGACTCCGATTCCGACGACGAGGTGCATGATGAACTTCCCTTCTTGCGCCAGGAGAATCAGAGGCTTGGCACTTTGCTTGATAACCGTGATGACATGCTTAGAGAGGCCAAGAAAATGAGAAAAGAGCTTAGGGCTTCACTCGAGGATGCTAGGACTAGAGTGGCTGAGCTAGAGACACAGGTGCTTGATAGCAAGCTTGAGATTGATTCCCTTAAGGCTAGACCTGTTGTTTCGGATGAGGTTGATTGTGCTGATTGCTCCATCTTTCTTGCTGATCTTGCTTTGCTTAAGGAGAAACATGCCTCCAAGTGTGAGGAACTAGATGTGCTTAGGGTTGAAGCGGCTGAGCTTAAGTCTAGATCTGCTTTGCTAGGTGCTTGCACTTCTTGCCCTGTTTTGCATGCTAAGATTGATGAGATGCATGCTTACACTAGTTCTCTTGAGGCTAAGCTGAAAGAACCCATGCCTACATCATGCTCTACCTGTGAAATGCATGCTTTGAAAAATTTGGAACTTGCACATTATGTTGACCGTTTGCAGGATGAGAATGATGAGCTGAGAAAGTTGATGGGTTGGTTGTCTGGTCATGAGCCTCAGTTGAGGATGATGATCGAGGCATTTAAGAGGCAGGAGGGTGAGGGACTTGGGGCAAACAAGGTTGGTGAGGGAAGTGGAGAGAGTATCCCAGAGCCACCAAAAACCCACCACAAAAATGATTTCCCCCCAAAACCTAACCATCTTAGGAACCGACTAGACACAACCCCAGCTCCACCCGTATTTCCTACACCCACAAATGATTTCCAAAAGCCTATCAAGTTTGTGAGCACTTACGGGAAAGTGTTCTTTGGGAAGGAAAGTGAGAAGGCTAGTAAAGGGAAACCGGTGGAGGAGTTGAGTGGAGAGAAACCAAGTGAGCAGCCACAGCCCAAGCCTAAGCTTGTGAGGTTCCATTGTGGCTATTGTGGGAGAGATGGCCATAAGGATGAGTTTTGCTTCAAGAGGAAGCGAGAGGAGAGAATGGCAAAGGAGTGGGCTAACAAGGACAAGTACCACCTTTCCGACGGTTTACTTGAGCCATGTGTGCAGATGCCCAGGGCAAGGCGAGTGTGATGACGGTTCGGGCTTGGGGAGAGCGGAAGGCTGTTGGAGGTGCTGCTACCCAGGTCACACCAGTCAGACCGGTGTGGGGCACCGGTCAGACCGGTGCAGGCCTGGACAGGCAGCGGTTCGGGTTTCGTGCTCGTACAGGTGCGAGGGTTGTTTCTAGAGGTCGTGGTTCTGATGGTTGGGCTGGAGAGTTTGCAGGTGGTCAAGTTGCTTCGCGTTCTCCCCCTCGAGTTCACTACGAGGATGGGAGGAGTCGTAGCTTTGAGAAAGAGAGGAGGGACGTTCCACGGGCTTTCTATCGTGGTTTTGGTCCACCTCCAGGCAGAGAGGGGTGGTTCCCTCAGGGTGGTTACCGTGGTGGTGTTCGTGGAGGTAGCTTTGGTAGAAGAGATTCTTTGGTTGGTGCTAACCCCACTTTCGAGCAAATGGCTCGGCACTGGTTTTACTCTTTTGGTACTAACGCCAGTGCTGAGTCGTTTGTTCGCTCACGTGCTCGTTTTTGAATTTCAGGTGGGAGACTTGAAGAACATTTGCTTGACTTACTCCGGTTGCTCGAGGCATATGACCGGAGACAGGGGGTGGTTCTCAAGTCTCGTCCCAGTGGTGACAAAAAGGTACATCACTTTTGGGGACAATGGGCGTGGGCGGGTGCTTTTAGAAGGTGAGATTAAGGTGAGTAACAAGATCACTCTGAGGCGTGTTGCTCTTGTTCAATCGCAGGGGTACAATCTGCTTTCTGTGTCCCAGTTGCTGGATGAGGGCTTTGAGGTGTTGTTTCGGCCAGGTGGTTCTAGGATTTTAAACTCTCAAGGGGACCTTGTTTGTACGGTCGTTCCCGAGGGTCAAATGTTTCGTGCTGATTTTTCGCAGTCTTCGAGTGTGGAGCGTTGTTTCTTGGCTGGTTCTTCAAATGAGTTGTGGAAGTGGCATAGGAAGTTGGGTCACTTGAGCTTTGACCTTTTGTCTCTCTTTAGTAAACTCAATTTGGTCCGAGGATTGCCACGGTTGAGGCTTGAGAAAGAGTTGGTTTGTGCGCCGTGTAGGCATGCCAAGATGGTAGCCTCTTCTCACCCGCCTCTCACCGATGTGATGACTGAGCGTCCATGCGAGCTGCTCCATATGGACCTTATTGGCCCAGCTCGTGTGCGATCTGCAGGTGGGAAGTGGTATGTCCTTGTTGTGGTGGATGACTATTCTCGGTATGCGTGGGTGTTCTTTCTCGAGGATAAGGGGGAGACGTTTGGTTTTGTTCGAGATCTAGTCTTGAGGTTGAGGAACGAGAGGCACGGAGATGCCATACGAGCAATCCGAAGTGATAATGGCTCGGAATTCATAAACTCTCGTTTTGAAACCTTTTGCCATGACTTGGGTCTTGAGCACCAGTTTTCGAGTCCATATACGCCTCCCCAGAATGGTGTTGTGGAAAGGAAGAACAGGACCTTGTGCGAGATGGCTCGGACGATGCTTGATGAGCATAGGACTCTGAGGAGGTTTTGGGCTGAGGCGGTGAATACCGCGTGCTATGTGTCGAACAGGATCTACCTCAGAGTGCACAAGAAGAAAACATGCTATGAGTTGATGCATGGTCGCACACCCAAGGTGAGTCACTTCCATGTCTTTGGTTGCAAGTGTTTCATTCTGAAGAAAGGCAGGAAGTTGGATAAGTTTGAGGCTAGGTCCGCCAATGGTATTTTCTTTGGTTATGCATCTCACTCTAGAGCATATCGTGTGCTCAATCTTGAAACTAACCAAATCGTGGAGACTTGCGAGGTAACCTTCGGCGAGATAGAGCCACGTAGTCAGCTTGTCTTTGAGTGTGTAGGTGATGATGAGCTTGGCGAGGAGATCTTTCAGAAGGAGGAGCATGAACATGGAGACGATGAAGATGGCGGTGCGGTGCTCCCGGCTGAACATGTACCCGCTACTTTGACTACAGTGATGGACGGACCCTCTACTACACCTACGACAACAAATCAATAACGAGGAGAAGCTGATGTTGAGGGGGAGGTAGCATCGAGGCTAGAACCTCCCCGGCGAGTACAAGTGGATCACCCAGCTTCGAGGATCATCAGCGACATGGATGAACGCACTACACGGTCGAGGGTTCAGAACAACTCTTATTTCGCTCATGCTGCATTTGTTGCTACTTTTGAGCCCAAAGACATTGGACACACACTATCTGATCACAATTGGGTTAATTCGATGCATGACGAGTTGGAGTACTTTGAGAGGAATCAGGTTTGGGAGTTGGTTGACCCTCCCCCAGGGTGTAAGCCGATTGGTACAAAGAGGGTGTGGAAGAACAAAGAGGGAGAGAAAGGTGAGGTTGTGAGGAACAAATTGAGACATGTTGCTCAAGGGTTCAGTCAGAAGGAGGGGATTGACTACGAGGAGACCTTTGCTCCCATAGCCCGTTTGGAGGCGATTAGGATCCTTCTAGCCTTTTCCGTGGCTAAAGGGTTCAAGTTGCACCAAATGGATGTGAAGAGTGCTTTTCTGAATGGTGTGTTGGAGGAAGAAGTGTATGTGAGGCAACCTCCGGGGTTTGAGAGTGAGAAGTACCCCCACCGGGTGTACAAGTTGAGGAAGGCGCCGTATGGGTTGAAGCGGGCGCCTAGAGCTTGGTATGGTAGGTTGAGGGGGTTCTTGTTTGAGAGAGGTTTTGAGATGGGGAAGGTCGATCGACCTTGTTTTTTTCTTGAGACTGGGCAGAGATATCCTGATTGTGCAGGTGTACGTGGATGATATTGTCTTTGGTTGCTCGTCTAACTCTCTCGTTGCAAGGTTTGCAGAGGATATGAGCAGAGAATTTGAGATGAGGATGATGGGCGAGTTGCAGTTCTTCCTCGGGCTACAAATCAAACAATCAAAGGAAGGAACATTTGTGCACCAGGCTAAGTACACCAAAGACATTGTGCGGAAGTTCAAGATGGAGGACTCCAAGGCTATGACGACGCCGATGAGTACGACTACAGCTCTTGATGCGGACGAGGAAGGTGAACACGTGGACCAGAAGGAGTACTGGAGCATGATCGGGTCACTCCTCTACTTGACGGCGACGAGGCCAGACATCCAGTTTTCGGTGTGTCTGTGCGCTCGTTTTCAAGCGTCTCCGAGGACTTCGCATCGGCAAGGGGTGAAGCGAATTTTCAGGTACTTGCGTCACACTCCCGACTTCGGCCTTTGGTACTTTGCGTCCTCTTCTTTGGCGCTTCATGGTTTTTCAGACGCGGATTTTGCAGGGTGTCGGTTGGATAGGAAGTCCACCTCTGGGACTTGTCAGTTTTTGGGTTCTTCTTTGGTGTCTTGGTCTTCCCGCAAACAGTCGAGTGTTGCTCAATCCACTACCGAGGCCGAGTATGTTGCCGCTGCTAGTTGTTGCTATCAGCTCCTTTGGATTTCATACACCATGAGTGACTTTGGTCAGGAGTGTACCCATGTCCCACCTCAATGTGATAGCACTAGTTCCATAAGCGTTGCGAAGAACCCAGTGCTCCATTCCAAAACCAAGCAAATAGAAGTGAGGTATCATTTTCTGAGAGACAATGTAGAGAAATAAAAGATAGCTTCGATTCATGTACCCACACATGACCAACTAGCCGATATTTTCACCAAACCCCTAGATCAAGCAACTTTCACTCGTTTGCGGGGGGAACTTGGTGTGTGTTTGATTTCTTGAGTTGGGTGTGTGGGAGCTCCTTTGTAGCATATGTATAGCTTTCCTTTGTGTATTTCTTGCATTTGGCATGGCATATGTAACATGATGTATAGGCATCCTTGTATCTTAGATTGCATGCATTTTGTATCATATGCATTGGTTAGGAAAAGCTTCTCTCATATACATTGTTCACCATGGAATGAGATATATGTCTTAGGAAAAGCTTGTTTGGTATGCTATGGTTAGTTTGGCTTAGCTCTTGATGATCTTGATGAATAATCCATGGTTGATAGCTATGTTTTTGAAAATGTCACATGTATGCTCTCTGATGTGTAAATGTCGTTATATGATCTTGACATGTTTTAGTGGCTTGGCTATGCTTAATTTGTGGTTGGATAGCTAGTTTATTGATCATATGGGGCCAAAGGCTCATTTGCCATCATGAATGTTTAGCCCTCTTGCTTCATCTTGTGGAGGGGCATAAGTTCCTTTTTGTCGCAAAGACATTTAATGTACCAATTATGAATCTGAAAATGAAATGGAAAATATGCTCCCATGTCATATGTGCTGAATTTAATTTGCTTTGGGTGCTAAACCGTTGCATGATACCTACCAATGAGAAGTCTCATACATAGAAGTATGCACATGGCTCGGTGGCTTTGACATGACATGAGGTGCTTGTGGGTGTTTGTGATGGTCTTATGATTAAAATAGCTGTCCTAGCATGAAGTTTGTGTGGCTTTGCCATTTTGATATGTTTTGATCATGTTTAGGACTTTGCTCATGAGAGGCAAGTTTTTCGCAAAATTTCCCAAATCCATCTTAGCTTCGTCCAATGGTTGTGAAACTTGGTGATCTTGTAGTTGATGTCGATACGAAGCTATATAGTATCCAACTTGCTCATTTGGACATGTGTAGCATCCTATGTTGAATTTTGTCTATTTGAGAAGCTCTAGGTTGAGAGTTTTGCATTTTTGGCTTGATTCATGCATTGCCAATAAGGGGGAGAAGTTTGAGCTTGAAATGGCTTGCTGGACGCATTTAGAAGGGTTTCAGGTGGTTTCGAGCCATTTTTGAGCTTTGTTGTGCACCGGTCTGACCGGTAGAGGTCACCGGTCTGACCAGTGTGAGTGCTGAAGTTGCTGCAGCTGCCCTATTTTCAGCTGGTTTGCATGCATTCGTCCAGGGGGAGGTGCATTGGTTCAGGGGGAGCTTGCATGTGTGTAGGGGAGCTCTTTGTAGTTTTTCGAGCTTTTCTTTGGTGGTTTGCGCTCTTTGCTTGAGCTTTGTTTTGTCTCGGATGTGTCGAGCCGTTGCCCTTGCCTAAGGGGTCCGAGACTTGTCTTCTTCAAGTGATCTTGCTCTTTGCCTTTGTTTGGTTTTCGATCGCTTGTTGGAGTTTTTTTTTGTTCGTTTCTTTTCTTTTTCTTTTCTCTCTTGTTACTTTCGTGTGGGTGTTGTCAATGCATTCATCAAGGGGGAGATTGAAGACCATGTGTGGTTCGAGGATCGGTGGATTGTCGCTTCCTTGTGTGATGAGTGATTGACAATGTTGTGTGGACTGATTCTTGGCTAAGTATTGTAGGTGCAGGTTGCGGCTTGACTGGTGTTGGTGCAGGTGAAGAACAAGCGCGAAAGGTCGTTGCCGGTGAGGCCTCTAGGTGTGGAGAAGACAAGTAGGCTTCGTTCGAGGGACCCGGTGGCCAGCGGGGTCAAGTGCGGGCCTCATGGTGGCATGAACAGCAAGATGAAGTCATGGACGGTTTCTTGGCTGAGCCTCAAAACCAAGGTCGAGCCGGGACTACGTGGGAGCCAAGTCATGCGTGGAGATTGGCAGAGGCTACACCGAGTTTGCGGGGTTTCCGGTGGTTCACCAGAAAACCACTGGGTTCCTTGGTTGATCCACAAAGCCAAGACCGAAGAACCGAAGACGGAGCTGCAGCAGTGCCAGACCGGTCTGACCAGTGGGTACCGGTCTGACCGGTGGGGAGCACCGGTCTGACCGATGTGCGACGACGCAGTTCGGAGACTTCGAAGCGGAGGACACGCGTCGGGATCGCATGGCTTGCATCGAGGCTACGCAGGGTGCGGTCGCCGGGCATCCGTCCGATGGTGAAGACATGAAGACTTCCAAATCCGCCCATGAGGGGCTTGTATCCCTAGTTATTAGGAAAGGGCATTTTAGACTTTCGGTTGCCTCCATATAACACAAGAGGTGAGAGGATGTCAGCCAAGTTTTGATACCCTAGTTCATTTGCTTTCCTATTTTCCCTTCCTATTTTCCTTAGGATTTCCATAGGACTAGATTGAGAGCTTCATGGTGAGATGTTGTGAGAGGGTTGGATGATTGGGCGGCAAGCTAGACCTTGTATGAACCTTTGTTGCATGTATACATGATTTGGCGTGGTTCCTCAAGGTTTGGATGTGTTGTTCCCGGTTGTTCTTGGTGGTGATTTTCGGAGCCCTCTCTCCGTGATTTCTTTGGATTGTTTTCGGGGCCTTTCTCTTGGGGATTTGATGGGGGAAATTTGTGGGAACCCATCGTGATTCTTTGGGCTGTGATTCCCCTCCCAAATCCATGAGTAAAGGTGCTCGATTTTGAGGTTTTCCGAGTTCTAGGGTTTGTGGTGTTCTTGGCGGGATTTCTTCGATTTCTCCTTTTTGGACAAGTTTTGGTGGGATTAAACTTGGCTATGGACTCCTCATGAGGTGTTCCTAATATCCCCAAAGTCTTGTTCAAGTCCGTGGAGCGATTCGGGAGATCGAGGTTTGGATTTAGGGGAGTTGACCCGTGGGTGTTGTTCATCCCGAGCTGCCCAGGCTACACCGGTCTGACCGGTGCTCTTGACCGGTCTGACCGGTGCAACCCTCGGTGTGTTTTTGCTCGGGTGAACGTCTGGGCGTGTTCGCTGTTGTCCTGTGTTGCTGCTGTTTCGAGTTTGGGTCAATTTGGTTGGTCGGTTGGCCTGTTTCGTGCTTTGGGGGCTTTGAGGCTGTGACCGGTCTAACCGGTGTGTCTCACCGGTCTGACCGGTGTGGAGCCACTTAGTGAAAGTTGCTCAGTTTCACCAGCAGGGACCGGTCTGACCGGTGGTGCTCACTGGTCTGACCGGTGTTGGTCTGTAGACTCGAGGTTTGGTGTTCCGCTGCGTTCTCGGGTCAGAAGGTTGTGTGTTGGTTCCTACGTCTAGTGGCACTCCAGTGGCTACGTGGGCTTGACCAACTTGGGTAGTGAGTTGGAGAAGTGTGTTAGAAGCTGCGTTCATCTTGTTGGAGTTTCCATCTCCTTCGAGAAGAATTTTTATCGGCTCCCATTCACTCCCCCCTCTCTGGTTCGCCGTATCGGTCCATGACAAACAACCTTCCAAGCCAAAACACAACAACATGCACAGCGGAAACTTACACGGCTTGCTGCCTATGCTACACCGGTCAGACCGATGGCCTACGTCGGTTACACCGGTGACAGCGTTAGACCGCTGGACAGAGCCGGTCAGGCCGGTGGCAGCAGTAGCCGCACAACAACTGTTCCAGAGAGCCTCAGTGACTTATCTAGGCCCTGGAACAAGAACACCCTCCAAAACCCAACCTGCACCAAGAACTGACCAGCAGCACAACGACCCAAAAACACACGAGTCAAGCAGTTCACCTGAGGCAAATCCCACAAGTGGCATACACCGGTTAGACTGGTCACACACACCGGTCAGACCGGTCAAGCCTGGGCAGCTCAGGATGAACAGCACCCGCGGGTCAATTCCTCCAAATCTAACTCCCGATCTCCCGAATCGCTCCACGGATTTGCACAATACTTTGGGGATAGTAGGAACACCTCATGAGGAGTCCATAGCCAAGTTTATGCCCATCAAATCTTGTCAAATCAAGAGGAATCGAGGAAATCCTGCTAAGAACTCCTCTAACCCTAGAACACCGAAAACCCCAAAATTGAGCCTGTTAACTCACGGATTTGGGAGGGGAATCAAAGGCAAAAGAACCACGAAGGGTTCACACAGATTCCCCCCATCAAATCCCCAAGAGCAAGGTCCCAAAAACACACTAAGAAAACCAGCAAGAGAGAGCTCCGAAAATCACTACCAAGAACAACCAGGAACAACACAACAAAGCCTTTAGGAACCACGCCGAATCGTCTATACATACCAAGGAGGTTCATACAAGGTCTAGCTTGCCGCCCGATCATCCAACCCTCTCACAAGATCTCACCATGAAGCTCTCAAGCTAGTCCTATGGAAATCCTAAGAAAATCGGAAGGGAAAATAAGAAAGCAAATGAACTAGGCTTCCAAGAGATGGCTGCCATCCTCTCACCACTTGGGTTATATGGAGGCAACCGAAAGTCAAAAATACCCTTACTAGCTAACTAGGGATACATGCCCCTCGAGGGTGAAATCAGAAATCTTTGTCATCGCTCCATTAGACGGATGCCCGGCAACCGCAACCTGCTTAGCCTCGACGCAAGCCTTGCGATCCTGACGCGTGTCCTCTGCTTCGAAGTCTCCGGACTGCGTCGTCGCACACCGGTTAGACCGGTGCTCCTCACCAGTCAGACGTGTACCACCGGTCAGACCGGTCCGATCCTTCTACACCTCCGTCTTCGGTTCTTCGGTCCTGGCTTTGTGGATCAACCAAGGAACCCAGTGGATTTCTGGTGAACCACTAGAAACCCCACGAACTCAGTGTAGCCTCCGCCAATCACACTCATGACTCGGCTCCCACGTAGTCCCGACTCGACCTTGGTTTCGAGGCTCAACCAAGAAATCATCCATGACTTCATCTTACTGTTCATGGCACCATGCGGCCCGCACTTGACCCCGCTGGCCACCGGGTCCCTCGAACAAAGCCTACTTGTCTTCTCCACACCTGGAGGCCTCACCGGCGACGACCTTTCGCGCTTGTTCTTCACCTGCACCAACACCAGTCAAGTCGCAACCTGCACCTGCAATACTTAGCCAAGAATCAGTCCACACAACATTGTCAATCACTCATCACACAAGGAAGTGACCATCCACCAGTCCTCGAACCCCACATGGTCCTCAAGTTCTGGTGGGAAGCTCTTGTGAAAGCGAAGAAGTGGACAAAGCTCTAGTAGAGATTGACAGGCTTGATGCAGTGGAAAATCTATTAAAATACCAAGAGGAAACAAGAAGTGGAGAAACAAGAAGGTTTCTCTGAAGAACATTCAGGTCGGAGATTTCATCCTGAAAAGGAAAAAGAACGCCGATTCAGTGGGCAAGTTCCGATTCGCATGGGAAGGGCCTTACATTGTCGCGAGCAGCGGTAGAAATAGAGCCTTTTGTCTCAAGGACGAGGGAGGTGTGGAGTCACCGCATTCGCGAAATGTGGATAATTTGTGAAAGTTCTTTCCATAGTGTAAATTAGTACGAGTCAATCACATCGAACTATAAATGTGAAAGACTCATAAGTTTTACTTTTTATAGTTTTTACTTTCGCGCAATTTAAATTCAATAACAAGGTGTGTACTCTTTTCCTCACATAGGGAGGACTCCACCCTGGAGCGTGAGGTTTTTAACGAGGCAACCTTGATGTAAAATTTCCATTCCTTAATGAATGGAATAATTCCTCCCTACGTTGGTTGCTTTTTTACTTTCATGCATGTTTTAAAGCGCTGTCCACGGATAGCCCACTCCAAAAGCTAGTGATTCGAAGTGCTACTCGAGAGTAGCGCACCCACAAGTGGTGAAATGAAAATGATTCATAAGAATCAGTACTCTTAAAGAGCTGTTTTCGCAACAGCTCGTCCGCAAAGGGCGTATAAAAAGTGGTTCAATTTTGAATCGAAATAGAGTAAATGGTTCACAAGAATAAACGTTTTCAAAGATCTATTTTCGCAACAGCCCATCCATAAAGGATGTGTCAAAAACAAGTCGATTTTGTTTTGAAACAGCAATGGAAAGTTGTCAAGTATAAAGTCAAATTTCAAGCTTTTGTGTAAGTGAAACCTGGTGTTGCACCAAGATGCCAAGACCAAATCAGGGAGAAACTTTCGTTGTCAAAAAAGAGCTCCAAAGTTGTAATATTCAATGTGATTTGTACGGCTCCTAGTCCTACAATGCGTTTCACGCTTATGCGACGCATAGTAGGCTAGTTTTTCCATAATGAAAAGAGACAAGAAAAAGTAAGCAAGTTCACTCAAAATTTCTCGCCAACAAAAACTTCATTAAGCGAAGCATTATTTAGTACAAACAGTCAAACAAAGTTCGAAGTGCGAGGCTTCGCTAGGTACAATTTGATATTCTCAGTTTTGCATTCTCCCTGCTTCCGAAGGGGGGAAGACGTTTTATTTCAGAAATTTCAATCGAAAGCAGTGAGAATGCTAATATAAGTACACAATCTTCACGAGAAAGGTAGATCTATGTAGCTACCATCTAAGTACCACCCCCCACGACCTTTAGCCATATCATAAATGAAACAGTGATATGTGTCTTTCTCTTTAAGTGGTTCTTCTTTTACCACCGAGCCTTCGTAAGTCTTTGGTTCTACCAGAACAACTTTGCTATTGTCGTTCATAGTCATACAAAAGCGAAGGGGTTAACTGTGCAACGAATAGTAGTGACATCAAAACTCCCAAAATTCCGTAAAAGTTTTATCAGGGTACTAACGTTGGAAGACCTTCCAAGATGCACCGCTAACGCAGGTGTTGCCACGGCGAAAAGTCTTAGGCATCACATCCAACACTACGCCTCCGCTCAGCCTTTGTGAAAAGAATTCACACAAAATTTATGTCACAAGTTTCGAAGACCTAAACAAGGCTACGTTGAGTAATTCCCTAAGAGTTTTTGTTCGCTTTACACCTCCGTAGTTGGGTCGGTGGCCGGATTGGAGGGTGATCCTTCATGCTGGAGCGGTGCGAGGGTCTCGCCGGTCACTGGATCCACATGCTCCCTTTCAGTTTTTGTTGCTTCACGAAGTGGGGCTCCGGGAACGACGGTTTCACCATCGTCAACACTGGGCTTCAGCGGCCAACTTCTGTATGGCCCAAAAGGTCCAAAAGTCGCCTCCGTGCCATGCGTCGTGTGGTGCTCACGAAGCTCCAAAGCTTGCTTAGCCTGGCCAAAATAGAACTATGAGAAAGGAAACTGTATCAAAAACACCAAACATTAGGACAAAAATACATAGGGATAATCGAAACTATGTAAACAAGACGAAAGGTCTAACCTTAGTCAAGTGATCCACGACCTTTTTCCGGGCATATTCCCGGCCGCTCTTCATCTAGAAGTTATGCAGAACTATCTTCGTGATCAGATTGACTGTTTTACTTTGGTCTGGCATGTTCTCCGAAGAAGGGAACCCAAAACCTCAGGCGCTGAAAGTTTTGAAATGCTCACAGCCCTGTTCCTACAACAGATGGAACATAGTCTCGGAGCATGTCGCAGCCTCGTAATCACCAACTTTAAACATTGTATCGGGTAAAAGTTTGAGCTCACTATTCATCCACAGGCAGTAACTCCCAATATTGTCAATGATCTTGAACTCTTTGGTTTTGGCACTGTAGCGTTCAAGCACGTGATGATAGGCTATTGCCAGATGTGCCCCCATTGATGGCAGTAGGTTTCATTTTTCGCCAAAGTTTCTTCCAGTTCGCCCTTCACCTTTTTCAATTCTGTGATCAAATTGTCACGGGACTGGATTTGTACTTGCTGGGCATTGTACTGTACAACGGGGTAACGAAGCTCAACGTGGCACTCTTCATAACATTTCATGCTTTTTTTTCCAGCTCTTGTTTCAAAGCATCCATTGCTGTCTTCTAATTAGTGCATTGCCCTGTTAAGGTCTGAACCTGGCCGACAACTTGATGAGAATGATTCTTTAACCTCTCGTTCTCTTCACGCAACTTGCGATTTTCCTCCTCCAAGAGTTTCTTTTCTTCACAAAACACTTTTGCTTCATGGGACATTTGTTCAAATCCTTTCTAGCCTGTTGTTATGCCTTTCGAGAGAAAAGATTGCATCATTTGCAGCAATTGATTTTCGTCAAGGCCTTCCAAAGATTGAAGAAAATCTTCAATCACAAAGCAGCGAAGGGTCGTAAGTTAAAACAGCAAAGTAGATACAACATGCATTCTATAGTGAAAAATTAATCAGAAATTCGCCCAGACAATTAGTCAATCAATAACACATACCAGGCTCTAGCATTGAAGGATTAGTGCTCAACCCAAAGGAAGGTGAAGCAATCTGAGGATCGATCGAGTCTTTTCCTTGCCACTTAGGGTGATCAAAGTCGTAGCCACTTAAAATAAAAACAATGGAAAATGGTAAGCTTTTACAAACAAATATGTCAAAAAGGTTAGAGAAAAAGCAAGCCAAAGAAATATACCAGTCTTTTCAAGTTGAAAGGTGTCGTCATTCTAGGGATTCAGAATAGCGTCATCTCCAGTGGTTTTCTCAACAGGCCTTTCGACCTCTTCAAATCAAGGAGGTGGAGACTGAGATTGGTTTTCCACGGGTGTCTCGGCTTCAGATGAGTCCAAGTCAATTGGATCACTTGATTTCAGGCCTGAGATTTGACCTTCACCCGACACCGGATTGATCCCAGCTTCATCAGGTTTCTTAGCGGAGGGATTCTTTTCTGAGATTTCCATAAGGGTACCATCGTCAATGAAGGACCGACTAGGCGACCAGAGAGGGGGGAGTGAATGGGAGCTGATAAAAAATCTTCTCTAAGGAGATCGAAACTCCAACAAGATGAACTAGCTCGGTCGGACACCCAAAATCACATGCTTCGCACTTCTACCTTCCGTTTGCCAAAACCACGTAGCCACTAAAGTGCTACTGGTCCTAGGAACAAACACTACCAGCAACCTCAACTCCTACACGCTCACGGCAGTGGAACAACACGGGAGCCGGCAGACTGGAGGGGGCGGTTTGACTGGGTATGGGGGCGGTTAGACCGCCTCCACCTGGTGACCAAGGGAACCTTCGAAAAGCCTCTTCCGAGCACCAAAACTCCTCATGGTTTCACTAGCAGAAATCTCTGAACAAGGCCAAGATGGGTATAAGGAAATCTTGGTGAAAACCAAAACTTCACCCAAGGGCCTAGGGGCGGTTAGACCGGCTACCAGGGGCGGTCTAACCTCCTGTACCCAGCAAGAAACTCCGAGCAAGAACTCCTAGCAAACAGCACAGATATGACCTGAGATTTTACCTGAACGCTCCTCTGATCAAGGCAAACAAACTCACAGAGAAAAATCCGGCAAAATCAAAACCTTCACCTGGAAGGCCCAGGGTGGTTAGACTGCCCCCTAGGCAGTTAGATTGCCCCTTCTAGAAAACCTACCCTCGAGTCAACCCTCAACTTCGCATCGCCCGATCTCCCGAATCACTCCAAGGATTGCAGCGAAACTTCGGGAATAGCTGGGTTACCTCCTAAGAAAACTCTACCTCAAAGGAATCGACCCAAATCACTCACAATCAATAAAAATTGAAGATTACGACTCTCTAGGGCAAGAACTCAAGCAACTCGAAAAACCACCAAATCGAGTCCGATTCAAGGGAGATTTGGGGCAAAGTCACCAGCCAAAGAGGCTTAAAGTCCTCATATGTGACACCCAACAAAATCCCCAAGAAATTGTCCTCAAAACTCCGACAAGAAAATCACCAACAAAGAGCTCCGAAAATCACCACAAAGAAGGATGGGAAAAGCATCACACAACCTTGAGGAACCACGCCGAACCATCTACACATACCATGAAGGTTCGTACAAGGTCTATCTTGCCACCCATACATCCATCCTTCTCTCTAGATCTCACATGAAGCACTCAAGCTAGTCCTAGGAAAAAGTAGGGCAAAATGAGAAATAAAATGGAAAACCAAATGAGCTAGAGTCCCAAGAGTTGGCTGCCATCCATCCCCTCAATGAGTATATATGGAGGCACCCAAAAGACCAAACTACCCTTACTTAATAACTAGGCATACAAGTCCTCAAGGGTGAATTTGGAAGTCTTCAGATTTTTTCGATCAGACAGATGCCCAGCGACCGCAACTTGCTTAGCCTCGATGCAAGCCTTGCCATCGCGACGCGTGTCCTCTGCTTCGAAGCTTCTCGGCGGCAGCGACCAGGGCGGTCAGACCGCCCCTGAGCGGTTAGACCGGCCCAGGCGGTATGACCTCCCTCCTAGGCAGTTGAACTGGCCTGGGTGGCCACACCTCCTCGTCGAGTCTTCGGCATCAATTTTGTGGCTCAATCGAGTAACCCAGTGGTTTTCTGGTGAAGAACTGCAAACCCCGCGAACTCGGTGTAGCCTCTACCAATCGCCACTCATGACTCGGCTCCCACATAGTTTCGCCCCAAGACTGGAGAACCGAAGATGGTGCTGTAGTAGTTCTAGACTGGTCTGACCGGTGAGGAGCACCGGTCTGACCGGTGTGCGACGACACAGTCGGGAATCTTCGAAGCAGAGGACACGTGTCGGGATCGCAAGGCTTGCGCCTTGGCTAAGCAGTGTGCGGCCGCCGGGCATCCGTCCGATGGAGAAAATCTAAAGACTTCCAAAACCGCCCTTGAGGGGCTTGTATCCCTAGTTATTAAGTAAGGGTATTTTATACTTTTGGTTGCCTCCATATAACCATGAGGTGAGAGGATGGAAGCCATCTCTTGGAACCCTAGTTCATTTGCTTTCCTATTTTCCCTTCCTATTTTCCCTTCATGGTGAGATCTTGTGAGAGGGTTGGATGATCGGGCGGCAAGCTAGACATTGTATGAACCTTCTTGGTATGTATAGATGATTTCGCGTGGTTCCTCAAGGCCTTGTTGTGTTGTTCACGGTTGTTCTTGGTGGTAATTTTCGGAGTCCTCTCTTGGTGGTTTTCTTGGGGTGTTTTCGGGACCTTGCTCTTGGGGATTTGATGGGGGAAATTTGTGGGAACCCTTCGTAGTTCTTTGGGCTGTGATTCCCCTCCCAAATCCGTGAGTTAAGGGCTCGATTTTGAGGTTTTTGGTGTTCTAGGGTTAGAGGAGTTATTGGCGGGATTTCTTCAATTCCTCTTGATTTGGCAAGTTTTGGTGGACAAAATCGTGGCTATGGACTCCTCGTGAGGTGTTCCTATCATCCCCAAAGTCCTGTTCATGTCCGTGGAGCGATTCGGGAGATCGAGATTTGGATTTGGAGGAGTTGACCCGCGGGTGCTGTTCATCCCGAGCTGCCCAGGCTACACTGGTCTGACCGGTGCTTTTTACCGGTCTGACCGGTGTGAGTCACTTGTGGGATTTTCCTCGGGTGAACTGCTTGACTCGTGTGTCTTTGGGTCTTCGTGCTACTGGTCAGTTCTTAGTCTGTTTGGAGTTGTTTTGTTAGGTTTTGTGTAGGGTTTTCCTTCATTGCAGGTTTTGTTTTGGGGGTGGTTTTATTCCAGGGCCTAGAGAAGTCACTGATGCTTTCTGGAATGATTGTTATGCGGCTGTTGTAGCCACCGGCCTGACCGGCGCAGGCCATCGGTCTGACCGGTGCGGCACAGGCAGCAAGCCGTGCAAGTTTCCGCTGTGTGTGTTGGTGTGTCTTGGCTCGGAATGTTGTGTGTTGGTTCCTAGGTCCAATGGCACTCCAGTGGCTACGTGGGCTTCGCCAACTTGGGTAGTGAGTTGGAGAAGTGTGTTGGAAGCCGTGTTCGTCTTGTTGGATTCTTCATCTCCTTCGAGAAGAATTTTTATCGGCTCCCATTAACTCCCCCCCTCTCTGGTTCGCCGTATCGGTCCTTCAAGTGGTATCAAAGCCGGTTCGGGTCTTTGTTGACTCTAACCGGTCTAAGATCCAAGGATGGTGTACCAGGAACGGGGTTCGGGTCCTCCGCACTTCGATGGCAAGAACTACCAGATGTGGAGTAAGCAGATGGCTACATTTCTCTGTGGAAAGGGTCAGATCCTTTCGGATGTCACAATGGACATAGGCTATGTCCAGCCGATGAACTTCCTTGCTCCAGGATCGAGGTGCACGTTCGACGCCAACAATAAGGCTGTTAACTACTTGTTTCATGCTTTGTGTCAGCCTGAGTTCGATCGGGTGCACACCGAGCACTTGGCTTGTAGAATCTGGTTGGTGTTGAAGGAGGCTCATGTTGGGAATGCCCAGGTTCAGGCTCGGATGTATGCGACCTACCGGAGAGAGTACGAGAATTTCACTCATCTCCCCGGTGAGTCCATCGATGCCTTGTTTCAGATGTTCACGGTGGTTGTGAACAACATAAGGGCCAATGTGGACATGCTCCCGTACGATGATCATGATAGAGCTGACAAGCTCTTACACTCTTTGGATCGTACAATTTGGGGTGGAAAGTTCGAGGCCATTGTGGAGTCGAAGAAGTATGACACTCTGACGGTGAACGAGTTGTTCTCGAAGCTCAAGTCGGCTGAGGTGGATAGGGGCATGACAGCCAAGCTCGAGGGCCCGACTGACTCTCATAGTCTTGCTTTCGTTGGTGGTTCGAAAGGAAAGGCTAACACTAAC
This sequence comes from Cenchrus americanus, assembly GCA_947561735.1. Taxonomy (NCBI): domain Eukaryota; kingdom Viridiplantae; phylum Streptophyta; class Magnoliopsida; order Poales; family Poaceae; genus Cenchrus; species Cenchrus americanus. Next base: position 184,714,534 of record OX387245.1, read on the forward strand.
CCATCTACCAGGATGTTCTCTTTGTCCTCTTTGATGTCTATGCTAGATGAAGAGTTCGACGTGCTTGGAGAGGACGAGCTGGCGTTGCTGATGAGGAGGTTCGAGAGGCTGCACGAGAACCAGGTGAACATGAGGAGGAACACGAGGACATGCTTCCAGTGCGGCAAGCCGGGACACTTCGTCGCCGACTGCCCGGAAAAGTTCGAGAACAAGGATGGCTACAAGCACAAGTCAAGGACGGATGGCAAGTACCGGTCAAGGCGTGACCACAAGAGCAAGCACAAGAACAAGCACAAGGACGAGTGGCGATTAAGGAAGAAGCAGAGCCGAGGCAAGGCCCGAGCGATGGTTGGAGCGAGCGACGTCGACTCCAGTTCCGCATACTCCATCTCGAGCTCAAGCATCAGTGAAGATGATGGTGATCGTCACAAGAGTAGGAAGTCGTCCAAGAACCTGAACGGGCTTAGCTGCTTCGCTAGAGACGGCTTCTGCACCATGGCGGTGAGCTCCGGCAGCAAGAAGAGCACACAAAGCGACTCGAACTCTGACTCCGACGACGAGGTGCGTGATGAACTCCCTTCTTGCGTCAGGAGAATGAACGGCTTGGCTTGTTGCTTTATAATCGTGATGACATGCTTAGTGAGGCTAAGAAAATAAGGAAAGAGCTTAGGGCTTCACTCGAGGATGCTAGGACTAGAGTGGCTGAGCTAGAAACTCAGAATTTGGATGCTAAGCTTGAAATTGACTCTTTGAAAGCTTCACCTATTGTTTCTTATGATGTTGAATGTGCCGATTCCTCTATTTTCCTTGCCGATCTTGCTTTGTTTAAGGAAAACCATGCCTCCATGTGTTAGGAACTAGATGTGCTTAGGGTTGAAGTGGCTGAGCTTAAATCTAGATCTGCTTTGCTAGGTGCTTGCACTTCTTGCCCTGTCTTGCATGCTAAAATTGATGAGATGCATGTTTACACTGCTTCTCTTGAGCCTAAGCTGAAAGAACCAATTCCTACATCTTGCTCTACCTGTGAAATGCATGCTTTGAAGAATTTGGAACTTGCACATTATGTTGATCACTTGCAGGATGAGAATGATGAGCTGAGAAATATGATGGGTTGGTTGTCTGGTCATGAGCCTCAGTTGAGGATAATGATCGAGACATTCAAGAGGTAGGATGGTGAGGGACTTGGGGCAAACAAGGTTGGTGAGGAAAGTGGAGAGAATATTCCAGAGCCACCAAAAACCCATCACAAAAATGATTTCCCTCCCAAACATAACCATCTTAGGAACTGACTAGACACAACCCCAACTCCACCTGTGTTTCCCCCACAAACAAATGATTTCCAAAAGCCAATCAAGTTTGTGAGCACTTCGGGGAAAGTGTTCTCTGGGAAAGAGAGTGATAAGGCTAGTGAGGAGAAACCCATGGAGAAGTCGAGTGGAGAGAAACCAAGTGAGCCGCCCCAACCCAAGCCTAAACCTAAGCTTGTGAGGTTTTATTGTGGCTATTGTGGGAGAGATGGCCATAAGGATGAGTTTTGCTTCAAGAGGAAGCGAGAGGAGAGAATGGCGAAGGAGTGGGCTAACAAGGATAAGTACCACCCTTCCGATGGTGTACTTGAGCCTCGTGTGCAGATGTCCAGCGCCAAGGTGAGTGTAAAGACAGTTCCGGCTTGGGGAGAGCGAAAGGCTGTTGGAGGTTCTGCTGGCCGGGCTACACCGGTCAGACCGGTGAGGGTCACCAGTCAGACCGCTGCAGGCCTAGACAGGCAGCAATTCGGGTTTCGTGCTCGTACAGGTGCGAGGTTTGGTTCTGGAGGTCGTGGTTCTGGTGGTTGGGCTAGAGAGTTTGCAGGAGGTCAGTTTGCTAGGCGTTCTCCTCCTCGTGCTTAATACGAGGATGGGAGGATCCATATCTTTGAGATGGAGAGGAGGGACAGTCCACGGACTTTCTTTCGTGGGTTTGGTCCTCCTCCAGGTAGAGAGGGTTGGTTCCCTCATGGTGATTACCATGGTGGTGTCCGTGGAGGTAGCTTTGGTAGGAAAGATGGTTTGGTTTGTGCTAACCCCACTTTCGAGCAAATGGCTCGGCACTGGTTTTACTCTTTTGGTACTAACCCCAGTGCCGAGTCGTTTGTTCGCTCACGTGCTCATTTTTGAATTTCAGATGGGAGACTTGAAGAACATTTGGTTGATTGACTACGGTTGCTCGAGGCATATGACTGGAGACAAGGGGTGGTTCTCAAGTCTCGTCCTGGTGGTGACAATGAGGTACATCACTTTTGGGGACAATGGGTGTGGGCGTGTGCCTTCTGAAGGTGATATTAAGGTGAGTGACAAGATCACTCTCAGGCGTGTGGCTCTTGTTCAATCGCTTGGTGTTGACGGTTAATAATTGTATCAAAGTTCGTTCGTGACTCGCAAGCGTACAAGTCTCCCGTCGTAGTCAAGGGACCCTTCTTCCCTCGAGTGGTGAACCCAAGGTATCGAATCCGTGGAACAAATGTGTGACGCAAGACTTAATCTATTAAAGCCAAGTAATCTTCAATAATCGATAAAAGACCTAATGCATCTAAGTAAAAGACACAAAACGAATCTAATCTACTAAAAACCGGAGAAAACAAAGTAAGATTGGGTAGATAAACCGATCTAGAGGGATCGGGGTAAGCCTTTTGTTGAAGTTCCAAGCAAAAGAAGAAGTAGCAAATCGAATCTTAATAAAAGCCTCTTTAAATCGTGGTTTCCCGTCCAAATCCGAAAACATCCGCCTTTCGAGACCCCCGTTCTATCACAACGTATCCCTATTCATGCGGGGAGCTTAGGGCGAGTCAAAAGACAAGTCGAGATTCTTTCGGAAGATCCGGCGTGTACCTCTAGCCACCGCGGCTACAAGAACACCCTATGTAATCTATCTCGAGAATAGAATTGGAATAAGCAAAGCCGATCGAAAAACGAAATCTTCGAGGAAACACTTGACCGCCGAGAAAAGATTCAACTTGATAATTCAACTATAACAATGATACATACACAAGATCACCACCGGGATCCTTCCTTGATCTTGCTTCTAGCTCGGGAACTCCGACGTGGTCTTCCTTGCAAGGTTCCCACGTCGGCTAGGGAAACCCTAGTCAACTAGCTCGACCCTCTCCTCTCCTAGATGGTGTCCCTCTCTTCTCTCGCTTCTCGGCGGCCGAAGACGAAATCTCCTCTCGCGTGGCTCTCGGTCGGGGGACTATAAATAGCCCGATTGGCGGCTAGGGCAATGGGCGACGGGTTTGGGCCCTAAATGGGCCCCGGGCCGACCGGATCGGCGGCCGGCGCCGGGCCCATTTAGGCCCGCCCCCGCGGCTCCTTTGCTCGAGGTCGGTTCCCTTGCTTCTCGGATGCTTCCCCCTTCGCATGTAGGTCCATGTCGTCGGTTTCTCTCCGAATTGGACTCAACTCCTTGTCTTGCAAGATTCAGCACTTTTCTGGTCAGGTCCCTGGAGTCTGTCGTCTTCTCGGATCAAGTCCCCGGCTTCTTGGAGTTAATTTTGCTTCATTTCAAGGTCTTGTCATGAGGTGCTTGATGAACTTATCCCGAAAGTCTTGCATTCAACACTAAATCCCTGCATAAACATTAAACTCCAAAAACGACATGTACACGTGAACTTGTTATACCACGGGGGTTAGTACCAATGGATAAGGTATAAAACTAATGCCAACACCGAAGGTAAACTCATGGCTAGGTTGACGGATTTTCACCGTCAACATCTCCCCCATGCTTAAACCTTGCTCGTCCTCGAGTAAGCCTTCGATGGATATCATCATTGCTAAACAATGTTTAAACTTTGCACTTGATTACACATGAGGAAACATAATGCTCTCAAAATTTTAATTCATTAAAGTTCCATAATGTGCTAGCCTTAATTTCTACGGAGGGTAGATTCTTTTTAAGCTTATCCCACAAGTATTAACATGCTCACAAAGTTTTAAATCGATCTCAGAATTTTTGAAATAAAGAACGAGATAAAGAAAAGCTAAACCAAATTCACAAATTTAAATCATCTCGTGTATTTCTCATAAACTCTCATCTCACTTGTCTCTCAAGCCTATATATTCTACTCCTTTCCCTCTCATATATATGTGGTAGGCTTTATATGGAGCTTTGGGAAAGTTTAGTCCTAACAAGATTTTATAAATGAGGTGTTGTCAAAACAAGACAAGCTTCTCATGGTCTTACCGAGACTCGTCAAAAAGGTCATTGGAAAATAATGTTAAATCAAGGAGGGGAAAGAGAAAAATACACACACTTTAGATGAGTGGACATGTGCAAATGGCAAAGAGTGATCCCGAGGCACAAAGGAAGTCCTCGTTATCGGATTGCACATGGTTGGAAAATGAGAATGGATCTTTTTAACTTGAAGCCTTGAATGCACTCTTAGAGAACCGGGAGTTCACTTTACGCACATATATTTTTTTTTCTCGTTTCTCATATTTCTCATTCTTTTCTTTCTTTCTTTCTTTCTTTCTTATATATATATATATTTTTTTTTTCTTTCTTCACCTTGGAAGTCACGTACATCGCCGAATTTTTTCTTTCATCATTATATATATTTTTTTTAAAAAAAATACTCCATTTTGAACTCTAAAACTGCACCGTACCTACCTCCTCCCCCATGCTTAGACGTTGCTCGTCCTCGAGCAAAGAGGCGAAAAATAAGGTAGGTACCGGAGATATTTTTCCTTGGAGAGATACTTGAAATCTTCAACGTTGGCACCGTCTTGCGATCTTCCTTGAATTGATGATCCATTCTCAACGATAGGTTGTGGTCAAGGAGGTAATCACAAAAAGATGATATTTGGTTTAAGGGTGGATATCCGGCGAAGTTTGTGAGATCACCGATGCGGGGATACACAATGCACGGATAAAAGGCTAGCAAAAAGATAGATACGCAAAAACGGAATGACCATCTTCTTAGTCTCGGGCCAGAGAAATCATGGCCTGCAATAACGCACTCAAAAATAAATCTTGTACACTAAGGTTTATGCACTCAAATATATATAAGGCTTTGGATAGGTTGAGCAACACACAAGTGATATTTGTGACAAGGTTAGCAATATTTTTGAGCATAAAAGACATCTTCAATCTATTCATAACTTGAGAGCACATAAAACACTATGGGTCTTTATTTTAATCATAACCTCCGCTGAAAATTAAGCTAGCATTTAAATAAATTCAGATCTGTATTTTTAAGAGAGCACTAGCTTAAACATGCATAGATCAATTACAAAGATGAACAAAGCTGCAATTTTAATCATATATCATCATGGCACAGATTTTTGTAACTTTTCCAATGATATAATCAAGGTGGTGTCTTTATTAATGGTGACATCAAGTTGAAATACATACTGAAAATAAACAAACATGCTTGCTGAAAATTAAATAAAAACAGAAAATACTAGGCAAACACACATAAGCAAAAGCTGAAAATTACAGAGAAAAAGAAAAGAAAAGAAAACTAAAGTTCCTAAGCCTTCTAGTCCTCCGCCGGTGGTTGATGTTGATAGTCTTGATAATAATACCCTTGCTCATAATATGGTTGGACGCTTCCTCCGTCGAATTGATTTGGCTCCACAAGGTGAAGGCGTCCAAGTTCAAAGACAATATTTGCGTTGCCTTCACCGAGTTGGGCTGCGTTAGATTGGATGGCTGCGATGTTTTGAGCATTTCTTGCAGCATACCCTCCAATAATGGCCATGCTTTGTTGTGGTTGGGGATGATGAGCGTAGGACTCCGCGAAGTTAGCGTTGGGCACAACATTATTTTGTGGGGGTACCGGTGCACCACCCCCCCATGCTTGTTGTTGTGACCCTCCGTAATAACTTGGCGGCGGAGGAACTCCGCCGAATGGTTGCACATTGGGTTGTGCTCCACTCGCTTGTGCGGAGGATGTTCCCTCCTCTACGATTCTTCCTCTTTTGTTCTTCCTTGCAGGGACAAGTAGTCCCTCTTCCAACCAATCTTCTCTTCCTTCGGTGAAAAGCCTAAGCCTCTCATTCGGAAGGGGGAGGTTCACTATGGCCAACCGATAACCTCCTCTCTCCTCTCCACTAATGTACTTGCCTTGCCGCAAGTACTCAAAACCGAGAGAGGTACCACGCAAAAGGTGAGCGGGGTTTCTTGCGATCCCCGGCCGCAAGGAAAAGGCCAACATGGAGAGGTAACACCCCGAACCAATATTACCGGCCCCCCGATGTTGCTTCACAACACCAATGGTTGATCATGAGGTAAGAGGGGTCAATTGGCTGCCCGGCAATTAAAGCCGAGTATAGCCAATTCAACTCCGTGTCGGTCACCTTTGTTTCCCTCATCCTCCCCAATACCCTCTTGCACATCCAAGAGTGAAATATCCGGATAATGGGGTTGCGGATGCAATTGCGTTGTTGATGGGCTTCTCCGGAGATCATGCCCCAAAATTCCGCCAACATGCGGGAGGCACGTCAACTTTCTCCGGAGCTCCCTTGTGGAATCCAAGCAGCTCCCTTACGTGCTCGTAGGGAACCACTTGCTCGATTCCCTCCAACCGGAATGACAAGCTTTGCACCCCATCATCATCAACGATGGGTGCAATAGTTATCAAAATTTCCAAGGCGTAACCCAAATGGGTGTCCACCGATATTCCGTTGGAGAACTGCACCCAACCGAGGTGCCCCAACATATAGTATATGTCGGTGCAAAAACCCAAGGTGTAGAGTGCTTGGTCGTCGAACTCGACGTTTGGCACAAGCCTCTTCTCAAGATTGGCGAGCCTCTCCTCCTCCTCCGCCGACAAGATGATGAAGCCGTACGAAGATTGTGTCGGGGTGCAAGGAGGTGGTGCGGTTGAGCGAGTCGATCATTGTGGTGGCGCGGGCTGCTCCTCCGTGTGCCCACGTGGTTCGGTGAACCTCATGGAAGTGCTTCTTGCAGCCCTCATACCACCAAGGAGGAGAGCGTCGTTCCTCCTCGGTGGTGCCGTGTCCGTCTCCATGCTCCGGGGAGACTCGGAAACCGAGTGCCTCCTCGAAGACGTGGTTGATGACGGCTTGGACGACGACGAACTCTTCTTCTTAGAGAAGAGACTTGTGGTCTTCTTCCACATGGTTGCTGCACTCTTTCTTCAACTAAAATTCCGGGTTGCAACCGGTAAACTAGGCACTTAAACTCTTTGCTTCGGATGTGGACTTTGAGTGGATTAAGGATGTGGATTTTTCTTGAGCTATCAAGCTTGGGATGGTTGGCTAAGTCTACGGAGGTTCCGAGCACACAAACTTGAACACACAAACAAGGGAAGGAGAGGGAAGCTTGCACTGCGAAAAACGGGCGCGGGGGGCTGCTTTTATAGGGCGGGCCGGCCGGCCTGGGCCGGCCGGCCCGGGGGTCCTCCGGCTCCTCCTCGGCGCGTCTTTCTCCCGGCACGATCATTTCGCCTCGCAACTTTCCCCGCCCGCGTGCTCCACGAGTTGCACCGCCCAAACGCTCTCGTCCACTCCTTTTCTTGAATTATTGGTCCTCCCACTTGATGCTCCATGCTTTGGGTCATGTCCATGCTCCCTAGCTCCACTTGCTTCACATGCCACCATGAAAATCCTGCAAAGTTGATGCTTGCTGCCCACCATGCTTGTCCTTTGCATGTGGAATTGGTGAAAGTTGATAAAAGGGAATCCAATGGTGCATGCATGATTAATTCAAACTTGATTGCCTCCATTTAGGTGTGTTTAAGGTTAAGCACTCCTCTAATTCGAAATTTAAAATATTTTTCAGAGCCATGCAAGAGCTCAAGCATAATTTTAGAGAAGTTTTTAAACCATTAAAAACAAATGTAAGTCGAAAATATTTTTCGACTACGTCGATTTCGGTCTCACCGGTAAAGTTTGCTTTCATCGGTTGAGAGCGAACGTTTTCCCGGCTTGATCATGGGGGCATAGGTTTAGGTTCTAATTTTGGCTAAATAAGAAAGATTTTGAATGAAGCAAAATTAGAATAGGCTTAGAAAAATTCTAATCCTAGAGAAACCAAGGATAAAAATTTTTAAAACCAACCAAAAGCTTTGATTTCTAGGTTCACGCGAGTCCTACCACGTGCTGAATTTTTATAACACTTAAATATAAATCGTGGCTCTACTCGTGTGGTTTTAGCATGAAAAATAAGTCAACCTCAGTACCATAATGAGGGTGAAAGGTTGAGTTAAGGTTCTGAAATTATTTGGTTGAGGGGTTTCTCGAAAAGAAAAGAATCAAACAAGCGCATAGGAGGGTTCATGCAAAGGGTTTATGATAAAGCAAACATTCACTCAAGAAATATGCCTCTAATATTGTTCAAGCACTTCTAAGTCTAATGTCTTTGCGTAGTAAAACTCAAAAACTAAATTATTAAAAATACTCGAAAAACCTGGAATCGGGTTGTCCTCCCGGTAGCTTATTCTTGACTTGACTTGACGAAACGGGTTGCCTCCCGCCTAGCGCTTCGTTTATAGTCCATGGCTAGACTTCTTCACTTGGTCACTCCGGATCAACGCTCTTTGCGGGCGTTGCAATCTTGGGTACCCACTTCCACACCATCTTGGGCGCGGGCTTGTCTTTTGGCTTGGCTGGCTTAGTCATTTTTTTGTTCTTCACAGGCGGCTTCTCTTCCTTTGTGTTGACGGATGCAACACCTTCTTTAATTTTCGTTACGTTCACTTTTTTTTCGGCTCCTTCTTCTTTTTCAGCCCCTCCGTTTGTTTTGGTTCTCCCTTCACTCCAATCATGTTGCATGCCTCAATCCTTGGACGGAACTTGAAGGAACTCCTTTCTCCGTTGATATCGAACATGATCTCCCCCTTGCCAACATCAATAGTAGCTCCCACGGTCTTGAGGAACGGCCTCCCTAGGATGAGTGGCGGCTTCTCCCTCTCTCCCATCTCGAGCACAACGAAGTCGACGGGGATGAAGTGGTGTCCAATCTTCACGGGTACATCTTCAGCAATGCCCAACGGATAGCGAATGGAGTTGTCACCCAACTCCAAACATATTCCCGTAGGCTCCATTGGTAGGCGTAACTTCTCGAACACATCCCTCGGCATGACACTCACACTAGCTCCAAGGTCGCATAACGCCTTCTCGAAGTTGAAAGAACCAACCGAACATGGAATTGTAGGGCACCCGGGGTCTTTTTGCTTCTCTAGCCCATAAGCAATAGCTGCACTACACTCCTCGGACATCTTGACATGATCTACCCCGAGTGTTGCTATCTCCTATTTATTTGCAAGTATATCTTTAAAGTAACGAGAATATGTAGGTACTTGTAGGGCATCTAGTAATGGCATGTTGATGCTAAGTCTACGCACAACTTCCACAAACTTCTCAAAGTGGTTGTCAAGTTTACCTCGGAAGTAGCGTGGCTTGAGTTGCGGTATCCTCGTGTCATCTTCCGGCATCTCGAATTCGGGTTCCTCGGTGACGATCCCCCGTAACCTTCTCTTTAGCGGCTCCTTCCACCTCGGTGGACGGTTTAAGCTTCCTTGCTCCCGCGGAACGTTCCGGATCTTCGGTCTCCTTCCCCGAACGTGTTTGAATGGCCTTCGCCGATTCGGGACATTTGGGTTGTCCCGGAAGCTTCCCTTCATCATTAGTGAGGCGCCCCGCAAGTTGTCCAACTTGCGTCTCGAGCATCTTCATCATGTTGAGCACTTGATGATTGGAACTTCCGACCTCCGTCACTTTGCTATCGATGTTCTCCAACACCTTGTCTATGGTCTTGAACTTGGTGACGGTGTCCTTGTTGATCTTAGCTTGCTCATCCATGAACTCCTTCAATTGTATCCAAAGTGGAACCGCGTTAGGAATAGATGAGCTTGCATTAAATTGAGGCCTACCTTGCCCGTAGCGGAAGTTCGGCAACTCTCCCTTCCTCATGTAGTCGAGCACTTTGGCTTCCTCGGACAATCTTTGCGGACATGGCCATACTCTCCACATTCTTCGCATGTGGACCTTGCTTCGGCGGCCTTCAAGTTTTGAGCCTCTTTCTTTTCTATCTCCATCTTCTCCAACCTCCTCATGAGCGAGTCGATCTTGCCTTCAAGTATGTCTTCCTTCTCCACTTGCAAGACTCCTTTGACGTTCCCCCATGGGTTGAGCGGGTGTAGGCGCCGGACGACGCCCACGTGTCATTATCCGCGACCTTCTTGAATAGCGTGAAAGCTTCCGTCGGTGTAAGCTCGATGATAGATCCTCCCGCCGATGCATCGATGATCGTCCTTGACGCCATGGTGAGTCCTTGATAGAACTTTTGCACGAGGTCTTCTTTCGGGAACTTGTGATGTGGAACCGCCCGGGTGTACTCGTTGAAGTGCTCGAATGCCTCCGAGATAGTTTCTGTACGATATTGAACAAAGGTGGCAATCTTATTACGCAAGCTTTGAGTTTTACCCGGTGAGTAGTATTCCTTCATGAAAGCCTTCATCAACGTGTTCCAATTTTGCACCGTCTCCGCCGGTTGAGAGTGGGACCATTGCAAAGCCTTCCCGAGTAGTGAGAACAGAAAAAGCCTTGCCCTCATCTGATCTTGAGTCACCCCATCCATGTTGAAAGTCTGACATAGTTGAATGAATGCTTGGAGATGAAGGTTCGGATCCTCTTTGCCGGTGAAGGGTGAATGTTGCACCATGCGGATTGTTGAGGTCTTGATCTCGAACGGTCTTCCGATCTCCTCGAGGTTCAAGATTGGTAGGTCGATGATGTCTGGGGTGCATAGCTCCCCAATCTTGCGTTCTTCCGGTGGTTGGTCACCCATTGGTGGAAGTCGATTCTCCCGCGGACTTTGAGGTGGTGAATTCTCCGGAGATTCCTGCGATCCTTTGTCTTCCGACTCCGAATCTACAAAATCCGGCTTTTTAGCTTGATGTGCTTCGCGTCTCCTTAGCTCTCGTAAAGTTTTTCTCGGATCATCCACAAAATTATTGGGTTTGTTGGAGAGGTAGCCGTCCATCTCCTGTTAGGGTTAGCAATAAACAAAATATGCAAAAGAAACTAGAAAACAAAACAAATCTATAAAGACTAGAGTTAGACAAACTAGATTAGATTTATTTTGAGGATGATCAAAATTTAATAGATGCAAAAATAAAACAAAATCAGTACTGAAAATTACAAAAAAAAGCGATAAAAATCAAATCTTGATCACTTGTTCCCCGGCAACAGCGCCAGAAAAAGGGGCTTGTTGACGGTTAATAATTGTATCAAAGTTCGTTCGTGACTCGCAAGCGTACAAGTCTCCCGTCGTAGTCAAGGGACCCTTCTTCCCTCGAGTGGTGAACCCAAGGTATCGAATCCGTGGAACAAATGTGTGACGCAAGACTTAATCTATTAAAGCCAAGTAATCTTCAATAATCGATAAAAGACCTAATGCATATAAGTAAAAGACACAAAACGAATCTAATCTACTAAAAACCGGAGAAAACAAAGTAAGATTGGGTAGACAAACTGATCTAGAGGGATCGGGGTAAGCCTTTTGTTGAAGTTCCAAGCAAAAGAAGAAGTAGCAAATCGAATCTTAATAAAAGCCTCTTTAAATCGTGGTTTCCCGTCCAAATCCGAAAACATCCGCCTTTCGAGACCCCCGTTCTGTCACAACGTATCCCTATTCATGCGGGGAGCTTAGGGCGAGTCAAAAGACAAGTCGAGATTCTTTCGGAAGATCCGGCGTGTACCTCTAGCCACCGCGGCTACAAGAACACCCTATGTAATCTATCTCGAGAATAGAATTGGAATAAGCAAAGCCGATCGAAAAACGAAATCTTCGAGGAAACACTTGATCGGCGAGAAAAGATTCAACTTGATAATTCAACTATAACAATGATACATACACAAGATCACCACCGGGATCCTTCCTTGATCTTGCTTCTAGCTCCGGGAACTCCGACGTGGTCTTCCTTGCAAGGTTCCCACGTCGGCTAGGGAAACCCTAGTCAACTAGCTTGACCCTCTCCTCTCCTAGATGGTGTCCCTCTCTTCTCTGCTTCTCGGCGGCCGAAGACGAAATCTCCTCTGCGTGGCTCTCGGTCAGGGGACTATAAATAGCCCGATTGGCGGCTAGGGCAAAGGGCGACGGGTTTGGGCCCTAAATGGGCCCGGGCCGACCGGACTGGGCCGGCCGGCCCGGGCCCATTTAGGCCCGGCCCCCGCGGGCTCCTTTGCCCGAGGTCGGTTCCCTTGCTTCTTGGATGCTTCCCCCTTCTGCATGTAGGTCCATGTTGTCGGTTTCTCTCCGAATTGGACTCAACTCCTTGTCTTGCAAGATTCAGCACTTTTCTGGTCAGGTCCCTGGAGTTTGTCGTCTTCTCGGATCAAATCCCCGGCTTCTTGGAGTTAATTTTGCTTCATTGCATGACCTGTTCAGGACTTCAAGGTCTTGTCATGAGGTGCTTGATGAACTTATCCCGAAAGTCTTGCATTCAACACTAAATCCCTGCATAAACATTAAACTCCAAAAACGACATGTACACGTGAACTTGTTATACCACGGGGGTTAGTACCAATGGATAAGGTATAAAACTAATGCCAACACCGAAGGTAAACTCATGGCTAGGTTGACGGATTTTCACCGTCAACACTTGGGTACAAATTTCTTTCTGTGTCCCAGCTGTTGGATGAGGGTTTTGAGGTGTTATTTCGGTCTAGTGGTTCTCGGATTTTGGACTCTTGAGGGGACCTTGTGTGTATGGTCGTTCCCGAGGGTCATGTGTTTCGTGCTGATTTTTCTCAGTCTTCTGGTGTGGAGTGTTGTTTCTTGGCTGGTTCTTCGAGTGAGCTGTGGAAGTGGCATAGGAATTTGGGTCACTTGAGCTTTGACCTTTTGTCTCGCTTGAGTAAACTCAATTTTGTCCGAGGATTGCCACGGTTGAGGCTTGAGAAAGAGTTGGTTTGTGCACCGTGTAGGCATGCTAAGATGGTAGCCTCTTCTCAACCACCTCACACCGATGTGATGACTGAGCATCCATGTGAGCTGCTCCATATGGAACTTGTTGGCCCAGCTCGTGTGCGATCTGCGGGTGGGAAGTGGTATGTCCTTGTTGTGGTGGACGACTACTCTCGGTATGCGTGGGTGTTCCTTCTCAAAGATAAGGGGGAGTCATTTGGTTTTGTTCGAGACCTTGTCTTGAGGTTGAGGAACGAGAGGCACGGAGATGCCATACGAGCAATCCGTAGTGACAATGGCTCAAAATTCAGAAACTCTCGTTTTGAAACCTTTTACCATGACTTGAGTCTTGAACACCAGTTTTCGAGTCCGTATATGCCTCCCCAGAATGGTGTTGTGGAAAGGAAGAACAGGACCTTGTGTGAGATGGCTCGGACGATGCTTGATGAGCATAGGACTCCGAGAAGGTTCTGGGCTGAGGCGGTGAATACCGCGTGCTATGTGTCGAACAGGATCTACCTCAGAGTGCATAAGAAGAAAACATGCTACGAGTTGATGCACGGTTGCACACCCAAGGTGAGTTACTTCCATGTCTTTGGTTGCAAGTGTTTTATTCTGAAGAAAGGGAAGAAGTTGGATAAGTTTGAGGCTAGGTCTGTCGATGGTATTTTCTTTGGTTATGCATCTCATTTTAGAGCATATCGTGTGCTCAATCTTGAAACTAACCAAATCGTGGAGACTTGCGAGGTGACCTTCGATGAGACACAACCATGTAGTCAGCTTGTCTTTGAGTGTGCAGGTGATAATGAGCTTGACGAGGAGATCTTTCAGGAGGAGGAGCATGAACATGGGGATGATGAAGATGGTGGTGTGGTGCCCCCGGCTGAACATATACCTACCACTTCGACTATGGTGGTGGACGGACCCTCTCCTACACCTACGACGACAAATCAAGATCGAGGAGAAGCTACAATTGAGTGGGAGGTATCTGTGACGCCCCAGGTTTTTATGTAGCGTCATTTGAAGGATCAGATGGCGACTAGAGAGGGGGGGGGAGTGAATAGGAGCCGGTAAAAATTCTTCCCAAAGAACCCGGCCTATGCCCTACTCAAATCCCGGTCACACACAAGCGATGGATCGAATCACGCACCAATCGCCAAGACCACGAGGTTATGGATCGACCTCTAGCCTTAGGAACGATTCCTTGAAGCACACGCGGAAGCACTAGAAAGGGAGGGAGGAATCGAACCAAGAAGCAAAGCACACATGCTCTGGCGGACCGTCCGCACAGGGCCACGCGGACCGTCCGGCCGGGTACCGCGGACTGTCCGCACCCGAGCCGCGGACCGTCCGGCCTGAGCCGTGGACTGTCCGTTAAATCACACAGAACGGACCAAAGCCACCCACGAACCACGGACCGTCCGCGGGGAGCACGCGGACCGTCCGCCAAGCACCCGCGGACCGTTCGCCCAACACCGCGGACCGTCCAAAACTCCGTCCAACCAAAAACCAAAATCGCGACGGATCGAAACAAAGGACGAGCAAGAACACGAAGAACACGGGACGAACTCGACCCACGCGGACCGTCCGCGACCTCCCCCGCGGATCGTCCGCGAGTGCGGACGGAGCGAGAAACGGCCCCGACCCCGAAAGTCAACTCCCCCAAATCATCATCGGATTTCCCAAACGGTTGAAGCTATGAAGACAAGGGTTTGGGGACTTGAAAAGCGTCACACAAGGATGCTATAGCCCAAAAATCTTGCCTCCTAACTCCCTAAATCACCGGAATCGCGAATCCTTTGAGCACCACCAAAAGCTAGAGCACCGAACAAAAACTCACGAATCGAAGTGGTTTCCGGCGTTTGAGGGAACAAGATCAAGCACAAAGATGCACAAGACATCTATCCATGTTTCCCTCAAAGAAATCCGGGGAGAAACCCACTCAAATCCGCGGAATCACACCGGGAACAAAGGCACGAAAACAAGCACAAAAAGCCACGAAAAACAACCCCGAATCTTCTATACAAACCAGGAAAGATTCACAAGGTCTAGCATGCCGCCGTAGCATCCATCCCTCTCAACAAATCTCTCATGAAGCTCTCATGCTAGCCTAAAGAAAATAGGAAGGAAAATAGCTACGAAAATGAGAAAGGGGAGGGAGCAAATGAAACCCTAAGTCGCGGAGAGAGAGAGCCATCCACACACACTCATGGCTTATATATCAGGTCCCGCCGGAGTGGTAAATGACTCGACTACTCCTAACTAAACTACTGGCGATACAACCCACGTAGGGGCATTTTGGTAATGTTTGTGGGTCTTGCCATCGGACGGCCACGCCTTTGCCGCACCCCGCGTCCTCCCGACGCAAGCCATGCGATCCCGCCGCGTGTCCTCCGCCTCGAAGCTTCCCGACACGCCCGATCCCGTCTCCGTCGTGTTGGGCCCTCGGACTTGGTTTTGAGGCCCAAACCAAGAAACCGTCCGCCGATGGTTTTGTGGGCAAACCACCAAACCCCGCGTGCTCGGTCCGGCCTCCCGCCAAACCACTTGACTTGACCGCCACTGTGCACCGGCTCACTTGTCCATGACTTCGTCTTGCTTGTGTCGCCACCATGTGGCCCGCACCCAGTCCCGCTGTCCACCGGGTCCCTCGAACCGAGCCTACTTGTCTCTCCATCTCCCGGAGGCCCCTCAAGGATGAAGACCTTTCGCGTCCGTTCTTCACCTGCAACAACACGAACTAGGCCGGAGCCTACACCTGCGCACTAAGCCAAGAGTCAGTCCAACACCCGTTGTCAATCACTCATCACTGAGGAGCGGTCATCCATCGACCACTGGGACGCTCCTGGTCCTCAATCTCCCCCTTGATGAGTGCATTGACAACACACAACGCGAAATGAAATTCAGAGAAAAAGAGAAAAGAAGAAGAAAGAAAACAAATAAGCTCAACTCATGACCAAAACCGAAGAAAGGCGAAGAAAGGTCACAAGCCAAGCAAAGCACAAAATCCACACCGAAAACAGCAAGAAAGCTCCCCCTGAACAAGTGGATGCAAACTCATGCAAACTCCCAAATTTCAGCTCACCTCTTCTGAATTTTCATTAAGCTCACCTCTTCTCCCCCTTGTTGGCAATGTATGAATCAAGGTGAAAATGCAGAAATGCAAAAGCAAAGCATATAAACAACTACATGAGCTTCTCAAATAGGCCAAATCTAGTGTCAAAGGCTAAAAATGAGACAAAGATCACACACATGAATCATAGCATAGTCAAAGCATTGCCACAAGTAATATATGAAAATACAAGCATGTGACAAAGCAAAATTTTCAGATTTAAGCAGTTTTTACCAAAAGAAGGCTCGCTTCACATGTAAAAGCCTATCCATGTCACACTTGAGCCACAAACATGCATACCATTTAAAGATCATACAAGGATATCAAATTCTCAGCAAAAGATCATGGCAAACACCCATAAAGCAAAGCATGTCATGTCAAAGCTCATGAGCCATGTGTCCACTTCGGGGAGACTTCTCCACTGGTGAACATCATGCAACATGTTTTGCACCCATATGTGAAAGATAAGACATTTTAAGCATAGACATGATGGATGGAGCATTTTCGGGCATTTTACACTTCTTTTCAAGATTAAGTCATTTCATGGTACATGAAGTGCCTTTGCGGCAAAAAGAAGCTTATGCTCCTCCATGAATGCAACATAGGCTAAACATTCACAATGATATTCGGCCTTTGGCCCAAATGCAAGAACAGGCATCCAAGCACAATCTAAGCATGAAAAGCACATTTAGACCAAACTGACATGGATACACAACTACACACGAGTGGAGCATATTTCATCAAAAATTAGTCAAGTTAAGCATTTATTTCAAAAGGGGCTATCTCACCACACATATATCTCAAATATTCCAAGAGCATAGCCTCATATCACCATTTCTCCACACATATAACCAATATCTCACAAATAGCCAAAGAGACTCAAATATGGCATATGAAAGAAGCTCATCATCCTAAAATGCAATATGATACAAATGCAACATGATATATGACAAGATGGCTATCCTACCATGGTTTGTACATCAAGCAAAGCATGTATATACATCAAAGTAAACATGGTATGATACATATGATACAAAAAAAGGAAATCCCCCAAGAAACAACTAGAAAGGGCAACAAACCCCAAGTTCCCCCCGCAAGCGCACAAATGTAGCTTGGTCGAGAGGCTTTGTAAAGATGTCGGCTAGCTGATCTTGGGTAGGGACATGGCTCAAAACAATGGTTCCTTTCTCCACATTGTCCCTCAAGAAATGATACCTCACTTCTATATGTTTGGTCTGGAGTGAAGCACTTGGGTTTTTGGCTACGCTTATGGCACTAGTGCTATCACAAAGAAGTGGGATGCTGGGTGCACTCCTCACCAAAGTCTCTCAAAGTGTACGAAATCCACAACGGTGGAACAACAACTCGCGGCGGCAACATACTCCGCCTCCGTGGTAGACCGAGCTACACTAGACTCGCTTGCGGGAAGACCATGAGACCAACGAAGAACCAAGAAACCGACAAGTGCCGAAGTAGACTTCCTCTCGACTCGACAACCCAAAAATCCGCATCGGAAAAACCGTGAAGAGACAGAGTCGAGGAGGAAGAATACCAAAGGCCAAGACCGAGGGCGGATCGTAGGTACCGAAAATCCTCTTGACGGCCCGTCGATGTGATGTCCTCGGCGAAGCACGAAAACGAGCGCACGGACACACGGCCGAACCGTATGTCCGGCCTCGTCGCCGTCAAGTAGAGGAGGGAGCCGATCATGCTCCCGTACTCCCGCCGGTCCACTGGTTCTCCGTCCTCATCCGCATCCAAAGTGGCCGTACTCCCCATGGGAGTCGACATTGGCTTCACATCTTGCATCTGGAACTTCCTCAGCATGTCTTTCGTGTACTTGGTTTGGTGCACAAATGTACCGTCCTTCACTTGCTTGATCTGCAACCCGAGAAAATACTGCAACTCGCCCATCATGCTCATCTCGAACTCCCTGCTCATCTCATCTGCAAACTTGGCAACAAGGTTATGTGACGAGCCACCAAAGACAATATCATCCACGTATATCTGAACAATCAACAGGTCATTTCCATGCTTGAGGAGAAACAAGGTTCTATCCACGGTACCCATCACAAACCCTCTGCTCAAAAGAAAACCTCTCAATCTCCCATACCAAGCACGGGGCGCTGTTTCAACCCATACGAGCCCTTTTCAACCTGTATACCCCGTGTGGGTACGGCTCGCTCTCAAACCCCGGGTGGTCGCTTCACATACACCTCCTCCTCTATGACCCCATTCAGAAAAGCACTCTTCACGTCCATCTGAAACAACTTGAACCCTTTAGCCACGGCAAAGGCTAGAAGGATCCGAATTGTCTCAAGACGGGCCACAGGAGCAAAGGTCTCCTCATAGTCGATCCCCTCCTTCTGACTAAACCCCTGAGCAACAAGTCTGGACTTGTTCCTCACAACCATCCCATTCTCTCCCTCTTTGTTCTTCCAAACCCACTTGGTTCCTATGGGATGGCAATTTGGAGGTGGTTCAACTAACACCCACACTCGGTTCCTCTCAAAATTTTCCAACTCCTCATGCATAGAATTGACCCGGTTGCATCGGATAAAGCATGTCCAATGTCCTTGGGCTCAAAAGTAGCAACAAAAGCAGCATGAGCAAAATGAGAGGAATTCCTGGACCTCGACCGTGTAGTGCGTTCATCGATGTTCCCAATGATCTTCGACAGGGGATGCACTTCTTGAATCCGCCGGGGAGCCTCACGCCTCGAGACTACCTCCCCCTCAACTTCAGCTTCTCTCACCTGGTCCTCTTGTTGCACCGTCGTTGTCCATGAAGTAGACGGTCCATGCTCCAAAGTGGTCGTAGGGGAAGTAGTGGGTACATGCTCAACTTCAGGCGCATGGTTCTCCCCATCATCATCTCCAGCTTCATCTTTCTCCTCTTCAAAGAGGTCCACGGCCATCTCTTCATCACCTGCACATTCAAAGCCAAGAGAGGTACATGGCATTGTCTCGTCGAAGGTCACCTCGCAAGTCTCCATGATTTTGTTAGTCTCAAGGTTAAGCACCCTATAGGCTCTAGAGTGGTTAGCATATCCAAAGAAAATACCATCACTAGACCTAGCCTCAAACTTGTCGAGTTTTCCCTTTTTCGAATAAAGCATTTGCGGCCAAAAACTCGGAAATGACTCACTTTGGGTGCCCGACCATGCATAAGCTCATAACGAGTCTTCTTCTTGAAAGCTCGCAATAAAATCCTGTTGGAAACATGACAAGCTGTATTGACCGCCTCAGCCCAATATCTTCTAGGAGTCCTGTGCTCATCGAGCATCGTCCTAGCCATCTCACAAAGAGTCCGATTTTTCCTTTCCACGACTCCATTTTGAGGGGGCACATAAGGGGTCAAATACTGATGTTCAAGACCTAGATCACGACAAAAGGCATCAAAACGAGAGTTCTTGAACTCAGAGCCATTATCACTGCGGATAGCTCGAATAGCATTCCCATGCCTCTCGTTTTTCAACCTCACGATCAGATCTCGAACAAAACCAAAAGTCTCACTCTTATCCTCCAAGAAGAACACCCAGGCATAGCGAGAGTAATCGTCCACCACAACAAGGACATACCACTTCCCACCCACCGAGCAAACTCGAGCTGGCCCAACAAGGTCCATATGCAACAGCTCTGTCGGACGCTCGGTCATAACATCAGTCAGGGGTGGATGGGGAGTGGCTACCATCTTACCATGCCTACAAGGAGCACAAACCAAATCCTTCTCAAGCTTCAACCTCGGCAATCCTCGGACAAGGTCAAGACTACTCAAGCGGGAAACCAAATCAAAGCTCAAGTGTCCCAACCACCTATGCCATTTCCACAAATCAGAAGAAGGACCAGCCATCGAACAGCGAGCAGGACCCAAAGAACGAGAGAAATCAGCCCTGAAAATCTGACCCTCGGGGATGATCATACAAACAAGATCACCTCGAGAATCAAGCAAATGAGACTCGCCAGACTTGAAACGCACCTCAAAACCCTCATCAAGCAACTGAGAAACCGAAAGCAAATTAAAACCCAAAGACTTCACAAGAGCCACTCTCTTCAACGTTACCTTGTCACTCATATGCACAACACCCTCCGAAAGCACCCTACCTCGTCCATTGTCCCCAAATGTGATGTACATCTTTTCCTTCACTGGGGTGAGGCTGGAGAACCACTTCTTATCTCCAGTCATGTGTCGAGAACACCCGGAGTCGATCAACCAAATGTTCTCCAAGCCTCCTGCCTGTAGTCAGAAACAAGAACGAGAGTGAGCTAGCGACTCGACACTGGGGTTAGCACAAATAAAGTTAAACCAGTGTCGAGCCATCTGCTCAAAAGAGGGGTTAGCAAACATCACTCCCTTGCTACCAAACTTCCCATGTCCCATGGGAGGAGTACGAGCACCACGAGGGGGAAAACGTGGTCCGTAGTTCCTCTGGAACCCAAAGCTGCGATCATATCCCCTAAACCCGTACCGAGGACGAGTAGGAGGACGTCCAGCAAAACCACCACGAGCCTGACCAAACCTCTCACCAGACGCACACCATCATCTCTCCCGACAAACCTCTCACCACCACCTCTCCCGTGGGAACCTCGCCAACACTCCTCACACTTCCTACACCCCGTGGAAGTGGCACTCTAGGCTCGGGAATACCATGAGGCCGGCGATACTGTCTCGGTTTGCTTGCTCCCTAGCAAGCCTCTCATCCCTCTTCCTCTTGTAGCAAAACTCGCAAGATGCCTCTCCTTGCCACAATACTCACACCGAAGGGGATGGGTTTCGGTTTTGGCTCGGCTTCTCTCTAGGCTTCTCACCCTTCTCACCCACAAACTTCACCGATTTCGGAAATCATTTGTCTTAGGTGGGAATTTGGGTGGATCTTGAGTTGTGTCTAGCTTGTTGCAAAGGTGGTTGGGCTTTGGTGTGAAAGAGTTCTTGGGTGCTTTTGGGAGTGGGACTTGGATCTCTCCGATCACCTCAAACTCGGGGTTAGACTCAACACACTTCTCGTACACACTCTCCCCACTCGTTCGTCCCACTTTCTCACCCACCTTCTCAAAACCCAAACCACGACCATCAGCTCTCTTGAACTCCTCAATCATGATTTTCAATTGAGGTTCCCGCCCGTACAACCAACCCAACACCTTCCTCAAATAGTCATTCTCCTCATAGATGACATCCAAACGGGAAGTGAGTTCAAGATTACGCAAAGTGACTTCATCACAGCCTAGAACATGCATTTGCAACAGGAGATTTCAAAGATGCTTCCAAAGAACTAATGGTAGAACGAGCATCGACAAGCTTAGCATGCATAGTAGGACATGATTTGCAAGCACCAAGCAAAGTGGGTCTAGCCTTAAGCTCATCATGTTCGGTCCTAAGAGCATCTAGTTGAGCCAAAATAGAAGCATTCTTCTCATTAAGCATTTTGATCTCATTCAACCAAGCATCACATTCAACACATTCAACATCATCGGAGTAGTAGGAGCAAGTTTCAAAGAGTCATTCTCAAGTTTCAATTCAAGCAATTTTGACTCTAACTCTCCTACTTTCTCGCTAGCATTCTCAAGCTGAGCCCTAAGATCTTTCCTCATCTTTTTGGCATCTCTCAGCACACTATCACGATTATCAAGCAAACCATTCAACCTAGCAATCTCAGCAAGCAAAGAGTCGGGGTCACGGTTTACCTCATCCTCAGAGTCGGAGTTGCTGTCTTCCTTCTCGCTCTTCTTGCTGCTTGAGCTATGGGCCATGCCACAAAAGCCTTCGAGCGCCACACAGCTCAGCCCGCTGAGGTTCCGGCTTGCACTCTTCTTGCCATTGCGCCTCCCGGCGTCTTCATCTTCGGGCCGCTTGAGCTTGATCGCTCCTCGCTTGAGCTTGAGTCGACGTCGCTCGCACCGGCCACCATCGCTCTTGCCTTGTTCTTCTTGTAGTCGCTCTTGCTCGGTCGCCGCTTGTCCTTGTCCTTGCTCTTGGACTTGTTGAAGTGATTGCCCTTGGAGGAGTACTTGTCTTCACGCCTCGGGTGCGCCTTGTACTCGTTCACCTTGTACTTGTTCTCCTCCGCTTCCAGGCACTCGGCGATGAAGTGGCCACGCTTGCCACACTTGTAGCACGTCCCTGAGCTCCGCCTTGCATTCCTCCGACTCTCGTGTAGTCGTTCAAACCTTCTTGAGAGCAAGGCCGCTCCTCCTCGCCCAAGACATCAAACTCCTCATCCGGAATGGACATAAGAGAGGACAAAGAAAACCGTCGACAGGAAGGGTTAGATTTGCCCTTTGATCCTCCCACAAGAGCAAGACTATGGTCAGTCGAGCCCTCATGCTTGGATAGCAACTTCCTGTCAACCTCAGCCGACTTGAGCTTAGAAAAGAGGTCATCCAACTCAATAGTCAAGTAATGCCCAGACTCCTTGATGGCCTCAACCATAGCACCCCAAACATTTGGGTCCAAGACATGCAAGAGCTTCAAAGCCTTATCATGCTCGGAGTACGGAAAATCCTCAACATTAGCCTTCATGTTGTTCACGATGGCGGTGAACCTCTGAAACATCGCATCAATGTCCTCACCGGAAGTGCGGTGAAATTCTCATATTGCATCCGGTAAGAGACAAAGAGGCGAGCCTTCACATGGTTATCACCACCGTGAGCAACCAACAACTTTTCCCAAATTTGCCAAGCAAGATTCAAATGGCGAACACGCTCAAACTCTGGATCACACAAGCTCCGGCACAAGTGATCAACGGCTTTTGCATTAGCCTCATACTTGGCCTTAGCATCGGCATCGGCCACCATAAGAGTATGGATGTTGACCGGAATAGCATAGGTCTTGTCAAGCACAATGAAATCCAACAGCCTTCCCACGAAGAAAGATCATCATACGAGCCGCCCACTTGTGGTAACCCTTGCCATCAAAGTGCGGCGGACGCCCCGCTCAACGTGCGCCATCTTAGGATTCGAGAC
Source organism: Cenchrus americanus (assembly GCA_947561735.1). NCBI lineage: Eukaryota > Viridiplantae > Streptophyta > Magnoliopsida > Poales > Poaceae > Cenchrus > Cenchrus americanus. The sequence goes on from OX387245.1 coordinate 184,737,517, forward strand.
TTGTCAAAGTCGCAAAGAATCCGGCACCAAGCTCGATACCAATTGAAGGATCGATGGCGACTAGAGAGGGGGGAGTGAATAGGAGCCGTAAAAATTCTTCCCGCAGAACCCGGCCTATGCCCTACTCAAATCCCGGTCACACACAAGCGATGGATCGAATCACGCACCAATCGCCAAGACCACAAGGTTATGGATCAACCTCTAGCCTTAGGAACGATTCCTTGAAGCACACGCGGAAGCACTAGAAAGGGAGGGAGGAATCGAACCAAGAAGCAAAGCACACATGCTCTGGCGGACCGTCCGCGCAGGAGGGGCGGACCGTCCGCACAGGGCCGCGCAGACCGTCCGGCCGGGTACCGCGGACTATCCGCACCCGAGCCGCGGACCGTCCGCCCGAGCCGCGGGACCGTCCGTTAAATCACACGGAACGGACCAAAGCCACGCACGAACCACGGACCGTCCGCGGGGAGCACGCGACCGTCCGCCAGCACCCGCGGACCGTCCGCCCAACACCGCGGACCGTCCGAAACTCCGTCCAACCAAAAACCAAAATCGCGACGGATCGAAACAAAGGACGAGCAAGAACACGAAGAACACGGGACGAACTCGACCCACGCGGACCGTCCGCGACCTCCCCGCGGACTGTCCGCCAGGTGCGGACAGAGCAGAAACAGCCCGACCCCGAAAGTCAACTCCCCCAAATCATCATCGGATTTCCCAAACGGTTGAAGCTATGGAGACAAGGGTTTGGGGACTTGAAAAGCGTCACACAAGGATGCTATAGCCCAAAAATCTTGCCTCCTAACTCCCTAAATCACCGGGAATCGCGAATCCTTTGAGCACCACCAAAAGCTAGAGCACCGAACAAAAACTCACGAATCGAAGTGGTTTCCCGGCGTTTGAGGGAACAAGATCAAGCACAAAGATGCACAAGACATCTATCCATGGTTCCCTCAAAGAAATCCGGGGAGAAACCCACTCAAATCCGCGGAATCACACCGGGAACAAAGGCACGAAAACAAGCACAAAAAGCCACGAAAAACAACCCCGAATCTTCTATACAAACCAGGAAAGATTCACAAGGTCTAGCATGCCGCCCTAGCATCCATCCCTCTCAACAAATCTCTCATGAAGCTCTCATGCTAGCCTAATGAAAATAGGAAGGAAAATAGCTACGAAAATGAGAAAGGGGAGGGTGCAAATGAAACCCTAAGTCGCGGAGAGAGAGAGCCATCCACACACACTCATGGCTTATATATCAGGTCCCGCCGGAGTGGTAAATGACTCGACTACCCCTAACTAAACTACTGGCGATAGAACCCACGTAGGGGCATTTTGTTAATGTTTGTGGGTCTTGCCATCGGACGGCCACGCCTTTGCCGCACCCCGCGTCCTCCCGACGCAAGCCATGCGATCCCGCCGCGTGTCCTCCGCCTCGAAGCTTCCCGACACGCCCGGATCCCGTCTCCGTCGTGTTGGGCCCTCGGACTTGGTTTTGAGGCCCAAACCAAGAAACCGTCCGCCGATGGTTTTGTGGGCAAACCACCAAACCCCGCGTGCTTGGTCCGGCCTCCCGCCAAACCACTTGACTTGACCACCACCGTGCACCGGCTCACTTGTCCATGACTTCGTCTTGCTTGTGTCGCCACCATGTGGCCCGCACCCGGGCCCCGCCGTCCACCGGTCCCTCGAACCGAGCCTACTTGTCTCTCCATCTCCCGGAGGCCCCTCAAGGCTGAAGACCTTTCGCGCCCGTTCTTCACCTGCAACAACACGAACTAGGCCGCAGCCTACACCTGCGCACTAAGCCAAGAGTCAGTCCAACACCCGTTGTCAATCACTCATCACAGAGGAGCGGTCATCCATCGACCGCTGGGACGCTCCTGATCCTCATCATTAACGCTAATGACCGAATTAGCCGAGTCAAATCGGTCGACACTGGTCAAAACTAGGTCCACCTGGGTCATCACCTCAAAAACCTTGCCAATGAACCCTATTGAAACCCTTGACCAAATCTACACATACCCGTGGTCAACCCTTGGTCAAAGACACGGTCAAACCTGGCTTAACCATTGACGTCGGCGAATGTCGTCCGGAACTTTTGCCGCGTTCTCCAAATTTCACCTAAACACTTAAAAATCTACCAATATGAAAGTTGTCCAGTTTGTTGAGGGACACAACTTTCATGTAGATTGGCATTTCAAATTTTGAGAAGAAATTGGTGAAATACTTGGTCAACCGCCAGCACCTCCTGTTCATCAAAACATGGCGACATTCAGAGTTTGGCAGTAATTTGTGCAAAATCCGTTTAGAAAAACACTATACGGCCTTTGTGAAAGTTGTAGAGGGTAGTGAGATCTGCAACTTTCCTCTTTACCACTTTGAGCACTTCTATTCAGAATTTTTGAGAAAATGTCAGTCAAACGTCGCCAGTCTGACACGTTTGCGTCGCGCCGCGCCGCGCCCGCGCCGTTGCCTCGCGTCCGCGCGCACCGCCCGAGGACATGCCCTCTTAGGCCGCTCCTTCCCCATGACCGCGCGCATGCCGAGGACGCCTCGCGCTTCGCGTCGTCGTACCGCCACGCAGCCGACCCGCGGTCCGACCGATGTCGTCCGGCCGCGAGGCCCCCCGAGGCGCTCCGTCCGTCCGCCGGTCACTAGGGAGGCTCGCGTGTCGCCTATAAAGCGACCGCAGCTCCTTGCCTTAGCGCGCAAGACACCCCAGCCACCGGTCGTGCCGTCCGCCGGCTCCAGGCAGGGCGGCCGCGGCGAGCCTAGTTTCCCTCAGCCGCCTTTCCAAACCATCGTGCCCTCCACCACCTCTCGCACCTACGGTAGCCTGTCGACCCCCCTCGCCATCCAACCGGGCCGTCGTGTCGCCGGAGCCGAGCTCCTGGCAGCCGACACCGCCTGGCTCCACCGCGCGGACCCTACCGCACCGCCGCCCCCCCGAGTGAGAGTGGAAATCGAGCCTATGCACTCACTTGGACCGCCTCCCCGCCCGCTCTCAGCCGACCCCGGCCGTCGACTGGCCGGAATTTGGCCGGAGCCGCGCCGGCCGACCCCCAAGGGCCGCATTGCGAGGTCTGTAATCTTTCCAGAGTCCTAAGTGTAAACCGAGGGTATATCTGTGAATTCCTGAAAAATCCCAGGGACCCCGCTGCAAAAGTGAATCTTAAATAGTAATGCCATTTAGCTGATTCTTGTAAAATGCGTAGAAAATCGTAGAAAAATCAGAAAAATGCAAACCCAATTTAGTTGGATTCGTTGTGAAAACTCCTACAACCTTTTTTATTCTAGACTGAGCTAGTTCCTAAAAGTTTTTGCATGAAAAATAGAAATGTGAAAAACCTATATCCGATATATCTCAAAATCTATAAATCCTCTGTGTCCAATTTTTGGGTATGTTGTGTGTTATGACATGGCAAGCTCCTGTACCAAAAATTGCACAAAATTATGTTGTAAATATTGTTATAAAAATTGGTTTCTATTTCTGCAAAATCTGCATATCTGATTTTTGTAGCTAAAAATATTTATAGTTTTGCAACCAACTTTTGCATACTGTCTGGTTATTCCAAAACACATATTTGATGAATTAATCACAATTTTCTAATTACAGAAATAGTTATTCTTGAATTATGCCTGTTTTTCTTGGTAAATGCATAACTCAAGTTTCATAATAGTTCTAGGTGTATATGTTGCATCCCTAGGCTAGTTTTGGACCATGTAACATGTGTGAGAAAGTTTGGATCATTTTGTTGAGTATTTATTTTTGTGTGCATTTACCTTGTCCTTCTAGCTAGCTTTTGTCTTTTTCAAAAAATAATTAATTTCTAGCTTTCCAAAGCACGCATGTTTGTCCAGTGGCTTGTTATTAGTGTTTAGTGTTTAACACACCCCTCCACTGAATTTTATTAATTAATTTCACGAATAAAAGCTTTGAAGGCCATTAAGGGCTTAATAATCTTTTAATGGGAAAAATCACTAACCATCCCTAATAATCTTGTGTGTGGTTGTAAATCATTTTAAAAGGCCAAATATACCCACCCACTACTGTTTGTGAAGTTAAATTAAATTACTTACATATATCTGTACACAGTCACTATCAAAAATAATATTTAATAATGAACTGCATACTGTTCCTTTACGCGAGAGTATGCTGAATGTATTTCTTATATAGGTGAATGTGTCAAACCAATACACCCCTTGGTTGTCATTTATTGTTTGTGGTTAATTAAATTAAAAATCGTCGAATAAATCATGCATTGCATCTTCGTGTAGATCTTTCTGACGGTAGACATACGCTCGTGCCGGAAGGAGGAGAAGAAAGTGCCGACGAAGAGTGCAGTACGTGGACGTAGCTCAAGACCTGGACCCAGGTCCAGAAGGGCCCAAGGCCAACCTCGCCAGCGAAGGCAAGCCCCCGATCATTAACCCCGTCTTTTAAAATTATGCAATTATGTTTGCTACGAGTGTGCATTTACGTTTCAGGAGTTGAATTGAAACCCTAGATGCATGATCCCTAGGTACCTAAGCTCTATCACTAGTATGCTAGGTCGATAGCTGCCATGCTATAGGACCGGTACAAGTCGAGTGATGTTCGTCACTCGCGAGATTAGGTTCTTATGTTGGAATCATAAGATCTTTATAAATGGACTGCTCATGTGGTAAGAGCATGGGATTTGGGCTTCGGTCCAGTGGCCTTCGTGGTCTAAGATTTTGAACGTACTAAGCACTTGCCGAGAATGGGACTGGTAAGCCTAGTACCTTAATGAGACGGCGCGGGAACTTTTCCCTACTACTCTCGAGTATTCACCTAACCTGCTACCTACCGGGAAGGGGGGTGCATGTGTGACACTAGGTACCTTGCAGGGGTATGCCAGCTAACCTTGTACTCAGGACTGTAGGCTCTGTTCCCAACCCGAGGACTTTTGGGAACTACCTGGGAAGTTGTCCTTGCCGGGGCAGCCTACCGTGTGTTTAGGTTTACCTTGCAAGGTTTAAATCAATCGATTGTCGGCCTCTCACCGTTATCTGAGACTGCTTAATGAACTAGCCATGACATCCTGTAATGATGGAACTCGAAGAATATTGTTGTATGAATTAATTGCTTGTCCAATTCTTGATTGAATTAGATGGCACATTTAGAAATGATAATCACCTAGAACTCGTGCTAAAATATTGAAAGTAAGGATCTACCCTTAGAGGTTGTAAAGCAAAAGAAACTCCACCGGCCAAAAGCCTTTCATGTCTAAAGTTTGGTGATGTAGTTATCACCCAACGGTTAAGTCTTGCTGAGTATTAGTATACTCAGCCTTGCTTTAAAACTGTTGTTGCAGGTGTTGTTGACTGGAAGGGTGACGACAAGTGATGACATCACGGATGGCCTCCTCTGATGTTTACCGTTGCGCTAGTTTAATTTATTTCCGCTGTTTTCGAACTCTGAACCTTTACTCCATGTCATGAACAATGGTTTGTAATAAATTGTTTTTAACTCGTGTTGTACTCTGGACTCGCCTTCGCGTGAGTTTTAATGCATGAGTCGATCCTCTTTATGTACTCCAAGTGATCTACCGGGCGTTAACCTAGCAACTAACGACAGGACGATACTTTACTATTGCTTAATGACCAAAGTGGATCGGTCTTGGGAGATAGTATGGTATTTTCCTGGGTGGGTTGTCACAGTAGCATCAAGGCGAGAACCACCCCGGCGAGTACAAGTGGATCACCCAGCTTCAAGGATCATCGGCGACATGAATGAACGTACTACACGGTCGAGGGTTCGAAACAATTCTCATTTTGCTCATGCTGCATTTGTTGCCACCTTTGAGCCCAAAGACATTGGACACGCACTATCTGATCATAATTGGGTTAATTCGATGCATGAGGAGTTAGAGAACTTTGAGAGGAATCAGGTTTGGGAATTGGTTGACCCTCCCTCAAGGTGTAAGCCGATTGGTACAAAGTGGGTGTGGAAGAATAAAGAGGGGGAGAAAGGTGAAGTGGTGAGAAACAAGTCGAGGCTTGTTGCTCAGGGGTTCAGTCAGAAGGAGGGGATCGACTACGAGGAGACTTTTGCTCCCGTAGCCCGTTTGGAGGCAATAAGGATCCTTCTAGCCTTTTCCGTGGCTAAAGGGTTCAAGTTGCACCAAATGGATGTGAAGAGTGGTTTCCTGAATGGTGTGTTGGAGGAAGAAGTGTATGTGAGGCAACCACCGGGGTTTGAGAGTGAGATTTACCCCCACCGGGTGTACAAGTTGAGGAAGGCGCTTTATGGGTTGAAGCAGGAGCCTAGAGCTTGGTATGGTAGGTTGAGGGGTTCTTGTTTGAGAGAGGTTTTGAGATGGGGAAGGTCGATCAGACCTTGTTTCTACTTAGGCAGGGCAGAGATATCCTGATTGTGCAGGTGTAAGTGGATGATATTGTCTTTGGTGGCTCGTCTAACTCTCTTGTTGCAAGGTTTGTAGAGGATATGAGCAGAGAATTTGAGATGAGCATGATGGGCGAGTTGCAGTTCTTCCCGGGCTACAAATCAAGCAATCAAAGGAAGGAACATTTGTGCACCAAGCTAAGTACACCAAGGACATTGTGCGGAAGTTCAATGTGGAGGACTCCAAGGCTATGGCGATGCCGATGAGTACGACTACAGCTCTTGATGCGGATGAGGAAGGTGAACACGTGGACAAGAAGGAGTACCGAAGCATGATCGGGTCACTCCTCTACTTAACAGCGACGAGGCCGGACATCCAGTTCTCGGTATGTCTGTGCGCTCGTTTTCAAGCGTCTCCTAGGACTTCTCATCGGCAAGCGGTGAAGCGATTTTTAGGTACTTGCATCACACTCCCGACTTGGGCCTTTGGTACTCCGCGTCCTCTTCTTTGGCGCTTCATGGTTTTTCGGATGCGGATTTTGCCGGGTGTCGGTTGGATAGGAAGTCCACTTCTGGGACTTGCCAGTTTTTGGAATCTTCTTTGGTGTCTTGGTCTTCCCGCAAACAGTCGAGTGTTGCTCAGTCCACTACCGAGGCAGAGTACGTTGCCACTGCTAGTTGTTGCTCTCAACTCCTTTGGATCACATACGCCATGAGTGACTTTGGTGAGAAGTATACCCATGTCCCACTTCAATGTGATAGCACCAGTGCCATAAGCGTTGCAAAGAACCCAGTGCTCCATTCCAAAACCTAGCACATAGAAGTGAGGTATCATTTTTTGAGAGACAATGTAGAGAAAGGAAAGATAGCTTTGATCTATGTACCCACACATGACCAACTAGCCGATATTTTCACCAAACCCCTAGATCTAGCAACTTTCACTCGTTTGCGGGGGGAGCTTGGTGTGTGTTTGATTTCTTGAGTTGGGTGTGTGGGAGCTCTTTTGTAGCATATGTATAGCTTTCTTTTGTGCATTTCTTGCATTTGGCATGGCATATGTAACATGATGTATAGGCATCCTTGTATCTTAGATTGCATGCATTTTTGTATCATATGCATTGGATAGGAAAAGCTTCTCCTATATACATTGTTCATCATGGAATGTTATCTATGTCTTTGTGAGCTTGTTTGGTAAGCTATGGTTAGTTTGGCTTAGCTCTTGATGGTCTTGATTTATATCCATGGTTGATGGCTATGTTTTTTGAAAAATGTCACATATATGCTATCTCATGTGTAAATGCCTTTATATGATATTGACATGTTTTGGTGGCTTGGTTATGCTTAATTTGTGGATGGATAGCTAGTTTATTGATCATATGGGTCCAAAGGATCATTTGCCATCATGAATGTTTAGCCCTCTTGCTTCATCTTGTGGAGGGGCATATGTTTCTTTTTGTCGCAAAAACATTTCATGTACCAAATACGAATCTGAAAATGAAATGTAAAATGCTTGGAAAATGTGCTCCCATGTCATATGTGCTAAATTTAATTTGCTTTGGGTGCTAAACCGTTGCATGATGCCTACCAATGAGAAGTCTCATACATAGAAGTAGGCACATGGCTCGGTGGCTTTGACATGACATGAGGTGCTTGTGGGTGTTTGTGATGGTCTTATGATTAGAATGGTTGTCCTAGCATGAAATTTGGGTGGCTTTGCCATTTTGACATATTTTGATCATGTTTAGGACTTTGCTCATGTGAGGCGAATTTTTCGCAAAATTACCCAAATCCATCTTAGCTTCGTTCAATGGTTGTGAAACTTGGTGATCTTGTAGTTGATGTCAATATGAAGCTATAGAGTATCTAACTTGCTCATTTGGACATGCGTAGCATCCTATGTTGAATTTTGTATATTTGAGAATGTCTAGGTTGAAAGTTTTGCATTTTTGGCTTGATTCATGCATTGCCAACAAGGGGGAGAAGTTTGAGCTTGAAATGGCTTGCTGGATACATTTAGAAGGTTTTCAGGTGGTTTCGAGCCATTTCTGGGCTCCGGTGTGCACCGGTCTGACCGGTCAAGGTCACCGGTCTAACCGGTCAGAGTGTTGGTCCTGTTCACATGTTGCACACTGGTCTGACCGGTGGTGTTGACCGGTCTGACCAGTCAGGGCTGAGTTGTTGCAGCTGCCCTGTTTCAAGTGGTGTTTTGCATGCATTCGTCCAGGGGGAGGTGTATTGGTTCAGGGGGAGCTTGCATGTGTGCAGGGGGAGCACGTTGTGGTTTTTCGAGTTTTAGTTTGGTGGTTTGTGCTCTTTGCTTGAGCATAGTTTTGTCTCGGATGTGTCGAGCCGTTGCCCTTGCCTAAGGGGTCCGAGATTTGTCTTCTTCAAGTGACCTTGCTCTTTGCCTTTGTTTGGCTTTCGATCGCTTGTTGGAGTTTCTTTTTATTCGTTTCTTTTCTTATTATTTTCTCTCTTGTTACTTTATGTGGGTGTTGTCAATGCACTCATCAAGGGAGAGATTGAGGACCATGTGTGGTTCGAGGTCCGGTGGATGGTCGCTTCCTTGTGTGATGAGTGATTGACAACATTGTGTGAACTGATTCTTGGCTAAGTATTGCAGGTGCAGTTTGCGGCTTGACTGGTGTTGGTGTAGGTAAAGAACAAGCGCGAAAGGTCGTCGCCGGTGAGGCCTCCAGGTGTGGAGAAGACTAGTAGGCTTCGTTCGAGGGACTCGGTGGCTAGCGGGGTCAAGTGCGGGCCGCATTGTGGCATGAATAGCAAGATGAAGTCATGGACGATTTCTTTGTAGAGCCTCAAAACCAAGGTCGAGCCGGGACTACGTGGGAGCCGAGTCATGAGTGGCGATTGGCGGAGCCTACACTGATTTTGCAGGGTTTCCATTGGTTCACCAGAAAACCACTGGGTTCCTTGGTTGATCCACAAAGCCAAGACCGAAGAACCGAAGACGGTGCTGCAGCAGCTCCAGACCGGTCAGACCGGTGTGGAGCATCGGTCTGACCGGTGTGCAACGACGCAGTCCGGGATCTTCGAAGCGGAGGACACGCATCGGGATCGCAAGGCTTGCGTCAAGGCTAAGCAGTGTGCGGTCACCGGGCATCCGTCTGATGGAAAAAATCTGAAGACTTCCAAAACCACCCTTAAGGGGCTTGTATCCCTAGTTATTAAGTAAGGGTATTTTAGACTTTCGGTTGCCTCCATATAACCCATGAGGTGAGAGGATGGCAGCCATCTCTTGGAACCCTAGTTCATTTGCTATCCTATTTTCCCTTCCTATTTTCTTAGGATTTCCATAGGACTAGCTTGAGAGCTTCATGGTGAGATATTGTGAGAGGGTTGGATGATCAGGCGGCAATCTAGACCTTGTATGAACATTTTTGGTATGTATAGATGATTCGGCGTGGTTCCTCAAGGCCTTGTTGTGTTGTTCCCGGTTGTTCTTGGTGGTGATTTTCAGAGTCCTCTCTTGGTGGTTTTCTTGGGGTGTTTTCGGGACCTTGCTCTTGGGGATTTGATGGGGGAAATTTGTGGGAACCCTTCGTGGTTCTTTGGGCTGTGATTCCCCTCCCAAATCCGTGTGTTAAGGGGCTCGATTTTGAGGTTTTCGGTGTTCTAGGGTTAGAGGAGTTCTTGGCGGGATTTCTTCGATTCCTCTTGATTTGGCAAGTTTTGGAGGACAAAATCGTGGCTATGGACTCCTCATGAGGTGTTCCTATCATCCGCAAAGTCTTGTTCAAGTCCGTGGAGTGATTCGGGAGATCGAGATTTGGATTTGGAGGAGTTGACCCGCGGGTATTGTTCATCTCGAGCTGCCCAGGCTACACCGGTCTGACCGGTGCTCTTGACCGATCTTACCGATGTGAGTCATTTGTGGGATTTGCCTCGGGTGAACTCCTTGACTCATGTGTCTTGGGTCTTGGTGCTGATGGTCAGTTCTTGGTCTGTTTGGACTTGTTTTGTTAGGTTTTGTGTAGGGTTTTCCTTCAGTGCAGGTTGTGTTTTGGGGGTGGTTTTGTTCCAGGGCCTAGAGAAGTCACTGAGGCTTTCTGTAACGCTTGTTGTGCGACTGCTGTAGCCACCGGCCTGACTGGCATTGTCCACCGGTCTGACCGGCGTAGGCCATCGGTCTGATCGGTGCGGCACATGTAGCAAGCCGTGCAAGTTTCTGCTGTGCGTGTTGGTGTGTCTTGGCTCGGAAGGTTGTGTGTTGGTTCCTAGGTCCAGTGGCACTCCAGTGGCTACGTGGGCTTGGCCAACTTGGGTAGTGAGTCGGAGAAGTGTGTTGGAATCCGTGTTCGTCTTGTTGGAGTCTTCATCTCCTTCGAGAAGAATTTTTGTCGGCTCTCATTCACTCCCCCCCTCTCTGGTTCGCCGTATCGGTCCTTCAGTTCTTCACCTGCACCAACACCAGTCAAGCCACAACTTGCACCTGCAATATTTAGCCAAGAGTTAGTCCACACAACGTTGTCAATCACTCATCACACCAAGAAGCGACCATCAACCGGTCCTCGAACCACACATGGTCCTCAATCTCCCCCTTGATGAGTGCATTGACAACACACAAGATTTGGTAACTAGAGAGAAAAGAAAAAGAAAAGAAACGAATAAAAAGAAACCTCAACAAGCGATCGAAAGCCAAAGAAAGGCAAAGAGCAAGATCACTTGAAGAAGACAAGTCTCAGACCCCTTAGGCAAGGGCAACGGCTCGACACATCCGAGACAAAACCATGCTTAAGCAAAGAGCACAACCCACCAATCCAAAGCTCGAACAACACGAAGAGCTCCTGCTGCACATGTGCAAGCTCCCCCTGAGCCAAAGCACACTCCCCCTGAACCAATGCAGCACTGCAACACGGGAATGCAACAAAGAGCAAAATCATGCTCACTTTGCTCAGTGCGGTTAGACCGCCTGCACCGGGCGGTTAGACCGCCAACCGGTCATCTGACCGCCTGGGGGCGGTTAGACCACCCCATGAGACCGGCCCTGCACCAAACTTTTCAAAAACTGCTCGAATCAATTTGAACACCTTGCAAATGCTCCCAGGTGCCCAAATCATGCACAAACTTCTCCCCCTTGTTGACAATGCATGAATATAGGCAAAATGCAAAAAGTTTCAACATATAGATTTTCAAATATACAAAATTCATCACAAGGTGCTACACATGTCCAAATGAGCAAGTTAGATACTCTACAGGTTCGTAATGACCTCAACTACATGATCACCAAGTTTCACAAGCATTGGACAAGGATAAAAAGGATTTGGGCAATTCTGCAAAAATTTACCCTCCCATGAGCAAAGTCCTAGATATGAGCAAAACATGTCAAAATAGCAAAGCTACACAAACTTCATGCTAGGACAACCATTCTAATCATAAGACCATCACAAACACCCGCAAGCACCTCATGTCATGTCAAAGCCACCGAGCCATGTGCCTACTTCTATATATGAGACATCTCATTGGTAGGCATCATGCAACAGTTTAGCACCCAAAGCAAATTTAAGTTAAACACATATGACATGGGAGCACATTTTCCAAGCATTTTATATTTCATTTTCAGATTCTTATTTGGTATATGAAATGTCTTTGCGACAAAAAGGAACTTATGCCCCTCCATAAGATAAAGCAAGAGAGCTAAACATTCATGATGGCAAATGAGCCTTTGGATCCATATGATCAAAAATAGCTATCCAACCACAAATTAAGCATAACCAAGCCACTAAAACATGTCAAGATCATATAAAGGCATTTACACACAAGAGAGCATATATGTGACATTTTCAAAAACATAGCCATCAACCATGGGTTATAAATCATGATCATCAAGAGCTAAGCCAAACTAACCATATCATACCAAACTAGCTCACACGATCATATATAGCACATCATGGTGAACAATATATATAGGAGAAGCTTTTCCTAATCAAATGCATATGATACAAAATGCATGCAACCTAAGATACAAAGATGCATATACATCATGTTACATATGCCATGCCAAATGCAAGAAATGCATAAAAGAAAGCTATACATATGCTACAAAGAAGCTCCCACACAACAACTCAAGAAATCAAACAAACACCAAGATCCCCCAACAAACGAGTGAAAGTTGCTTGATCTAGGGGTTTGGTGAAAATATCGGCTAGTTGGTCATGTGTGGTTACAAGGATCAAGGTTATCTTCTATTTCTCTACGTTGTCTCTCAGAAAATGGTATCTCACTTCTATGTGCTTGGTTTTGGAATGGAGCACTGGGTTCTTTGCAACGCTTATGGCACTAGTGCTATCACATTGAAGTGGGACATGGGTATACTTCTCATCAAAGTCACTCATGGTGTATGTGATCCAAAGGAGCTGAGAGCAACAACTAGCTGCGGCAACGTACTCTGCCTCGGTAGTGGATTGAGCAACACCCGAATGTTTGCGGGAAGACCAAGACACCAAGGAAGATCCCGAAAGCTGGCAAGTCTCATAAGTGGACTTTATATCCAACCAACACACGGCAAAATCCACGTCTGAAAAACCATGAAGCACCAAAGAAGAGGACGCGGAGTACCAAAGGCCGAAGTCGGGAGTGTGATGCAAGTACCTGAATATGCGCTTCACCGCTTGTCGATGTGAAGTCCTTGAAGACGCTTGAAAGAGCACACAGACATACCGAGAACTGGATGTCTAGCCTTGTCGCCGTCAAGTGGAGGAGTGACCCGATCATGCTTCGGTACTCCTTCTGGTCCACGTGTTCACCTTCCTCATCCGCATCAAGAGCTGTAGTCGTACTCATCGGTGTCGCCATAGCCTTGGAGTCCTCCATCTTGAACTTCCTCACAATGTCCTTGGTGTATTTAGCTTGGTGCACAAATGTTCCTTCCTTTGATTGCTTGATTTGTAGCCCGAGGAAGAACTGCTACTCACCCATCATGCTCATCTCAAATTCCCTGCTCATATCCTCTACAAAACTTGCAACAAGAGTGTTAGACGAGCCACCAAAGACACTATCATCCACGTACACCTGCACAATCAGGATATCTCTGCCCTGCCAGAGTAAAAACAAGGTCTGATCGACCTTTCCCATCTCAAACACTCGCTCAAACAGGAACCCCCTCAACCTACCATACCAAGCTCTAGGCGCCTGCTTCAACCCATACAGCGCCTTCCTCAACTTGTACACCCGGTGGGGGTACTTCTCACTCTCAAACCCTGTGGTTGCCTCACATACACTTATTCCTCCAACACACCATTCAAGAAGGCACTGTTCACATCCATTTGATGCAACTTGAACCCTTTATCCACGGAAAAGGCTAGAAGGATCCTAATCACCTCCAAATGAGCTACGGGAGCAAAGGTCTCCTCGTAGTCAATCCCCTCCTTCTGACTAAACCCCTGAAAAACAAGGCTTGACTTGTTTCTCACCACTTCACCTTTCTCTCCCTCTTTGTTTTTCCACACCCATTTTGTCCCAATCGGCTTTCACCCTGGGGGAGGGTCAACCAATTTCCAAACCTTATTTCTCTCAAAGTTCTCCAACTCCTCATGCATCAAATTAACCCAATTATGATCAGATAGTGCGTGTCCAATGTCTTTGGGCTCAAAGGTGGCAACAAATGCAGCATGAGCGAAATAAGAATTGTTCTGAAACCTCGATCGTGTAGTACATTCATTCATGTCGCCGATGATCCTTGAAGCTGGGTGATCCACTTGTACTCTCTGGGGAGGTTCTCGCCTTGATGCTACCTCCCCCTCAACAATAGCTTCTCCTTGATCTTGGTTTGTCGTCGTAGGTGTGGGAGAGGGGCCGTCCATCACGGTAGTCGAAGTAGTAGGTACATGCTCAGCCGCGGACACCACACCACCATCTTCATCGTCTCCATGTTCATGCTCCTCCTCCTGAAATATCTCCTCGCCAAGTTCATCATCACCTGCACACTCAAAGACAAGCTGACTACATGGCTGTGCCTCGTCGAATGTTACCTCGCAAGTCTCCACGATTTGGTTAGTTTCAAGATTGAGCACACGATATGCTCTAGAGTGAGATGCATTACCAAAGAAAATACCATCGACCGACCTAGCCTCAAACTTGTCCAACTTCTTCCCTTTCTTCAGAATAAAGTACTTGCAACCAAAAACATGGAAATGACTCACCTTGGGTGTGCAACCGTGCATCAACTCGTAGTAGGTTTTCTTCTTATGCACTATGAGGTAGATCCTGTTCGAAACATAGCACGCGGTATTCATCACCTCAACCCAGAACCTTCTCGGAGTCCTATGCTCATCAAGCATCATCCGAGTCATTTCACACAAGGTTCTGTTTTTCCTTTCCACAACACCATTCTGGGGAGGCGTATAGGGACTTGAAAACTGGTGTTCAAGACCCAAGTCATGGCAAAAGATTTCAAAACGAGAGTTTCTGAATTCTGAGCCATTGTCAATGCCGATTGCTCGTATGGCATCTTCGTGCCTCTCGTTCCTCAACCTCAAGACAAGATCTCGAACAAAACCAAACGTCTCCCCTTTCTCCTCCAGAAAGAACACCCACGCATACCGAGAATAGTCGTCTACCACAACAAGGACATATCACTTCCCACCCGCGGATCGAACACAAGCTGGGCCAACAAGGCCCATATGGAGCAGCTCGCATGAACGCTCAGTCATCACATCGGTGAGAGGCGGGTGAGAAGAGGCTACCATCTTGGCATGCCTACACGGCGCACAAACCAACACTTTCTCAAGCCTCAACCGTGGCAATCCTCGGACCAAATTGAGTTTACTCAAGCTAGACAAAAGATCAAAGCTCAAGTGACCCAACTTCCTATGCCACTTCCACAACTCACTCGAAGAACCAGCCAAGAAACAATGCTCAACACCAGAAGATTGAGAAAAATCAGCTCGACACACCTGACCCTTGGGAACGACCATACAGACAAGGTCCCCACGAGAGTCCAAAATTCGAGGACCACCAGGCCGAAACAACACCTCAAAACCCTTATCCAATAGCTGGGACACAGGAAGCAAATTGTATCCAAGCGATTGAACAAGAGCAACACACCTGAGAGTGATCTTGTCACTCACCTTAATCTCACCTTCTGATAGCACAAGCCCTCGCCCATTGTCCCCAAAAGTGATGTACCTCTTTGTAACCACCGAAACGAGACTTGAGAACCATCCCTTGTCTTCGGTCATATGCCTCGAGCAACCAGAGTCAATCAACCAAATGTTCTTCAAGTCTCCCACCTGAAATTTAAAAACGAGCACGTGAGTGAACGAACGACTCAGCACTGGGTTAGTACCAAAAGAGTAAAACCAGTGCCGAGCCATTTGCTCAAAAGTAGGGTTAGCACAATCCAAAACATCTTTCCTACCAAAGCTACCTCCACGGACACCACCACGGTAACCACTACGAGGAAACCATCCCTCTCTAGCTAGAGGAGAACGAAAACCACGAAAGGAAGACTGCGAACCGTCCCTCCTCTCCATTTCAAAGCTACGACTCCTCCCATCCTCGTATTGAGCACGAGGGGGAGAACGCCTAGCAAACTGACCACTTGCAGACTCTCCAGATCAACCACCAGCACCACGACCTCCAGAACTGAAACCACTCGACTCACCACCTCGAAAACCTCCCTGCCCAGAATTCTGGGGGGTGGTTGAACTGCCTAGCCAGGCCGGTCTGACCGCCCCTTTCTGGGCAGGGCCGGTCTAACCGCCCTCTCCAGAAAAACACCTCGGCTGCGGGAACTCGCATCTCCCCATGCCGGAACACTCCTCACAACAGCTTTACCCCTAGGCTGTGGCATACGAGGCTTAGGTACACCACGGGAAGGGTTGTACCTATCCTTGTTCGCCCACTCTATTGCCATCCTCTCCTCACGCTTCCTCTTGAAGCAAAACTCATCCTTGTGACCATCTTTCCCACAATAGCCACAATGAAACTTTATGGACTTAGGATGGGGCTGCTCACTTGGTTTCTCTCCACTTAGCTTCTCAACCGGTTTTTCCTCACCAGGTTTCTCAACCGGTTCCTCCCCACTTGCCTTCTCACTCGCTTTCCCAAAGAACACTTTCCCCAAAGTGCTCACGAACTTGATAGGCTTTTGGTCATTTGTTTGTGGATGAGACACAGGTGGAGCTGTGGTTGTGTCTAGTCGGTTCCAAAGATGGTTCGGTTTAGTAGGGAAAGCATTTTTGTGGTGGGTTTTCAGTGGCTCTGGATATTCTCTCCACTTCCCTCACCAACCTTATTTGCCCCAAGTCCCTCACCATCCTACATCTTATATGTTTCAATCATTATCCTCAAGTGAGGCTCATGACCAGACAACCAACCCATCAACTTTCTCAACTCATCATTCTCATCCTACAAACGATCAACATAATGTGCAAGTTCCAGATTCTTCGAAGCATACAATTCACAGGTAGACCAAGATGTAGGAATTGGTTCTTTCAACTTGGCGTCAAAAGAAACAGTGTAAGCATGCATCTCATCATTTTTTTTCATGCAAAACAGGGACAGAAGTGCAAGCACCTAGCAAAGCAGGTCTAGACTTAAGCTCAGCCACTTCAACCCTAAGCATATCTAGTTCCTCACACTTGGAGGCATGCTTTTCCTTGAACATAGCAAGACCAGCAAGGAAAATAGGACAATCAGCACATTCAACTTCATCAGAAACAACAAGTGAAGCTTTAAGAGAGTCAATTTCAAGCTTAGCATCCAAGTTCTGTGTTTCTAACTCAGCCACTCTAGTCCTAGCATCCTCAAGCGAAGCCCTAACTCTTTCCTCATTTTCTTTGCCTCTCTAAGCATGTCATCACGATTATCAAGCAACAAGCCAAGCCATTCATTCTCCAGACGCAAGAAGGGAAGTTCATCACGCACCTCGTCATCGGTGTCGGAGTCCGAGTCGCACTGGGTGCTCTTCTTGCTGCCGGAGCTCAGCGCTATGGTACAAAAGCCTTCTCTAGCGAAGCAGCTCAGCCCGCTCAGGTTCCTGGACGACTTCCTTTCCTTGCAATGATCACCTTCATCTTCATTGCTGCTAGAGCTTGAGGTGGAGTACGCGAAACTAGAGTCGACGTCGCTCGCTCCAACCATCGCTCGTGCCTTGCCTCGGCTCTCCTTCTTCCTCGATCGTCGCTCGTCCTTGCGCTTGCCCTTGTGCTTGCTCTTATGGTCGCGCCTTGATCAGTACTTGCCATCTGTCTTCGACTTGTGCTTGTAGTTGTCCCTGTTCACGACCTTCTTCGGGCAGTCGACGACGAAGTGTCCCAGCTTGCCGCACTAAAAGCATGTCCTCGTGTTCCTCCTCATGTTCACTCGGTTCTCGTGCAGCCTCTCGAACTGCCTCATCAGCAGCGCCAACTCATCCTCTCCAAGCACATCAAACTCCTCATCTGGCATAGACATCAAAGAGGACAAGGATAACATCCTGGTGGATGGGTTAGCGTTAGCCTTTCCTTTCGAACCACCGATGAGGGCAAGACAATGGGAATCAGTCGGGTTCTCAATCTTAGCTGTCATGCCCTGATTCACCTCAGCCGACTTGAGCTTCGAAAATAGCTCATTCACGGTCATGGTATCATACTTCTCAGACTCAACTATGGCCTCGAACTTTCCACCCCAAACCGTACGATCTAACGAGTGTAAGAGCTTGACGGCTCTATCATGATCATCGTACGGGAGCACGTCCACATTGGCCGTCATGTTGTTAACCACCACCGTAAACCTCTGAAACAAGGCATCGATGGACTCACCGGGGAGATGAGTGAAGTTCTCGTACTCTCTCTGATAAGTCGCATACATCCGATCCTGAACCTAGGCATTTTCAACATGAGCTTCCTCCAACACCGACCAGATTCTACAAGTCAAGTGCTTAGTGTGCACCTTATCGAATTCAGGCTGACACAAAGCACGAAACAAGTAGTCAACCGCCTTGTTGTTGGCGTTGAACATGTCCCTCGATATTGGAGCAAGGAAGTTCATCGGCTGGACATAACCTGTTTCCACCATGACATTCCAAAAGATCTGACCCTTTCCGCGGAGGAACGCCACCATCTGCTTACTCCACATCTGGTAGTTCTTCCCATCGAAGTGTGGAGGACCCGAACCCCATTTCTGTTATGCCATCTTTGGATCTTAGACTGGCTAGAGTCAATAAAGACCCGAACCTACTCTGATACCAATTGAAGGACTGATTAGGCGACCAGAGAGGGGGGGGGGAGTGAATGGGAGCCAATAAAAATTATTCTCGAAGGAGATCGAAACTCCAACAAAATGAACTAGCTCGGTTGGACACCCAAAATCACATGCTCCGCACTTCTACCTTCCGTTTGCCAAAACCACGTAGCCACTGAAGTGCTACTGGTCCTAGGAACAAAAACTACCAGCAACCTTAATTCCTACACGCTTACGGCAGCGGAACAACACGGGAGCCGGCAGATTGGAGGAGCGGTCTGACCGGGTATGGGGGGTGGTTAGACCGCCTCCACCTAGTGACCAAGGGAACCTTCGAAAAGCCTCTTCCGAGCACCAAAACACCTCACGGTTTGACTAGCAGAAATCTTTGAACAAGGCCAAGATGGCTATCAGGAAATCTTGGTGAAAACCAAAACTTCACCCAAGGGCCTAGGGGCGGTTAGACCGGCTACCAGGGGTGGTCTAACCTCCTGTACCCAGCAAGAAACTCTGAGCAAGAACTCCTAGCAAACAGCATGAAAAGGACCCGAGATTTCACCTGAACGCTCCTCTGATCAAGGCGAACAAACTCATAGAGAAAAATCCGGCAAAATCAAAACCTTTACCTGGAAGGCCCAGGGCGGTTAGACCACCCCCCGTAGGCGGTTAGACCACCCCTTCCAGAAAACCTACCCGCGGGTCAATGTGACAACCCGCCAAGGAAAATACCGTACTATCGCCTAAACCAATTCACTTTGGTCATTAAGCGATAATAAAGTATCATCCTGTCGTTAGTCACCGGGTTAATGCCCGGTAAATCACTTGAATAGCAACAAGGATCGAAATATATGCATTAAAACTCACTCGAAGGCGAGTCCAGAGATACATCATCATTATCATCCAAATTCGTATCACGAGGGGCTTAATTATTACAAACCGAAGTTTTTCCATCAAGAAGTAATTCAGAGTTTTGAAACAGCAGAATTTAAACTAGCGGAAAGCAGAAACACCATGGGAGGCCATCCATGATGCTTTCAGTCGTCGTCCTCCACCCACTCCAGCTCCCAGCCGGGCGGGATCTCTCCGGGCCACACATCACCGAAAGCATTACCTGGATCAACTATTAAGCAAGGCTGAGTATACTAATACTCAGCAAGACTTACCCGTCGGTGATAACTACTTCACCAATTCTAGACCATGAAAGGCTTTTTGTCTACTGGGTTGCTTTTGCTAAAAAGTAACAAAGAGTATGTTCTTACTTTCAAGATTTTAGCACCAGTTCTAGTGGGTTTAATCTTTACTACATTAGCCAACTAGTACAAACAAAGTTGTACAATACAATTAATCAAACATAATATTCATAAACTTCCATCATTAGGGATCTCATGGCAAGTGGAGTAAGTAGTCTGAGATAACGGTGAGAGGCCGACAATCGATTGATTCAAACCTTGCAAGGTAGATCGAAACACACGGTAGGCTGCCCCCGCAAGGACAACTTTCCCAGGCAGTTCCCGAAAATCCTCAGGTCGGGATGAAAGGCCACAGTCTTTGGTGCAGGCTATCCAGAATACCCCGCAAGATACCCAGAATCACCATACACCACCGGTAGCTAGCCGTGAGATAGACCCCAAGAGTACTGACAGTTCCATCCCTAGCCGTCTCATTAAGGTACTAGTCTTACCGGTCCCATTTCCGACAAGTGCTTAGTACGTTCAAACAGTTAACCCACAATAGCCATTGGACCGGAGCCCAAATCCCATGCTCTTACCACATGAGCAATCCAATTAAGGATATATTGTGATTCCTATCTAGGAACCTATTCTCGCGAGTGAGGTCATCACCCGACTTGTAACGGTCCTATAGCTTAGCAGCTATCGACCTATCATTCTAGTAAGGACAAAGGTACCTAGGGATCATGCATCTAAGGTTCCATTCAACTCTTGAACTTAAATGCACACGCAACCATAAGTAATTGAATAAAGAATTTGAAAACTGGGTTAGATGCACCGGAGCTTGCCTTCGTCAGCTAGGTTAGCCTGGGCACCCTCGGCGTCGTCGAGCACTTCCACGTACTGCAGCGAAGCTTCTGCTCCTCCTTCCTCGGATTCCGGGACGAGTGAGTAGTCACCGTCCGGAAGATCTACACGGAATGCAATGCAAGTTCAGGTGAGGTGACAGTTTGCTATCTTATCCAACTCTTGTTGGTCATATTAACCTTAACAGGTATCTAGATAGTACATCTCTTTTAGGAAGGTTATTAATCATGTGCGATTCATTCCTTTATTGCACATTTGAATAAATGTTCCTTTGTACTTGATATTTTATGTAAAGGTTTAGTCTTTTTTCTCTTCACTAGCAAGGGTATGAACAATATTTTTATTCATGAATCAATTCCTTAACAGCAAGGGTGTTTTATTAATCTTAATTAAGTGAGGTAATACTTTCCCAAAAGGGAAAAGAATTAAATATGGCTTTTCCTTATTAATTTGCTTTTTAATATTTAAAAGGGCTTTTAATATTTTTATTAAACAATAAATTACCAAAAATTTAAAGAAGTGTTTCTTAAGCATATTAGCACCTATACTGGTCCATTGGACCCACATGTAAGGCTTGGAAGCTAGGAAATTAAATGCTATAGAAAATAACAAAGGCTAGCTAGTGATTCAAATTAAATGCATACAAAAATAATTAAGCACCAAAATGATCCAAACTTCCTCATGCGTGCTCTCTGGCTCTAAACAAGCCTAAAGAACTAGCATGTACACCTAGAAACTCTACTGATCTTGCTTTATTAATTTACAAAGGAAAACATGCACAAATTAAGAATAAATATTTCTGTTCCACCAAAGATCATGGTTAATTCACAAGAGGTGTGTTTTGACATAACAAGATAGTATGCACAAGTTGGGCACAAAAACATAAAGATTTCTAGCTACAAAAATCAGCTAGGCAGTTTCTGCAGAAATGGACAACAATTTATATAGCAAGGTTCACTTCATAACTTTGTTCATTTTTTGGCACAGGAGCTAGTCATGACATGATACACAACATTTCCAAAATTTAGATACAGGGGAGTTGTAGTTTTTGAGTTATGGCAAATCTAGGTATTTCACAATCCTATTTTTCATGTTAAAAATATTTAGAATCAAGCCATGTGAGAATAACAAAAGTTGTGGAATTTCTCTCCCTGAATCCAACAAAATTTGTTTGTCATTTTTCTCAATTTTCTACAATTTTCTAGTGCTCTGGACCAAAAGGCAAGAAAACTTAGATAGGATCCTTCACGAACAGGTCCTAAAATTTGCACAAGACACCCAGATAAGAAATCGATCCTTGCAATTGGGCCCTTGACCGGGGAGGCGGCGCGGCTCTGGCCAAATCCCGGCGAGCCGGCGGCGCCCCGGCCGGCAAGTGGCTAGGCTCGGCCGGGGGCTCACCTAGGGGCGTTGGGTGACGCAGTTGGGACGGAAGGGATGGCCGGCGAGGGGGTTCGACGGCGGGCCGGCGACGGTGGCCGCGGCGGCTCGGGGAAAACGGCGAGGAAGGCGCCGGCGTGGACAACAAGCGAACTGGGGAGGTTCACTGTTGTCTAGTGAAGCTATTGGAGCGGTTGGCCGGCGGCGAGCGCGAGCGGGCGCACGAGCTCAAGGCGGCGGCAATGGCGGGTGGGAGCTCAGGATGGCGCGTGGGGGCAGAACGACTGGCTTTTATAGGTGGCTTGGGGTCCGTGCCGCCGTGCCGCGGCGGCTCGGGTGGCGCGCGCGTTGCGGAGACACCGCCGACGGACCGGCGGTCCGTGGCGCGCGCGCGCGCGCGCGGCGTGGCCGGCGCGGACTCGAGGTGCCTCGGGCGGGGGCGCGTCGGGGCGTGCGTGGCTCGGGCGGCGCACGCCTTGGGCGGTGCTCGGCCTCGAGCGACGCGTGGGGCGCGGATGCCGAGGGGCGACCGGCTCCGGCCGGCGACGCACGCGCGCGCGCGGGCGCAAGACGTCGCGGCACGCTGGCGCTCTGCCCGGTTTTTATTTACTAGTGCTGTGTTTGAGTTGATTTTTCTCCAGATTTTTGTATAAAAGTTGACCAAGCGTTGAATATGAAAGTTGTAGATCCAACCACCCTCTACAACTTCTAAAAAGGCTATATGGGGTTTTTGCCCACAGAATTTGAAATACACCAGTGCCAACTTTGAATGTCAGCCTGTTCTTTTGAACAGTGAATCCTGCCTTGCAACCAATTTTTCAAGCTTTTCCACTCAAAATTTGAAATGCCAATCTACATTAAAGTTGTGTCCCTCATCAAGATGGACAACTTTCATAAAGGTAGAATTTTAAGTGTTTAGGTGAATTTTGGAGAACGCGGCAAAAGTTCCGACAGACATCCAGGACACTAGGGGTGGCAAGGTTTTTGACCAAGTCTTTGACCATGGGTTGGCCCCACAAGTGTGTTTACTATTCAAAGGGGGTCACTAGGGAGGTTAGTGAGTTTTTCGAGGTGAGGGCCCAGGTTGACCGTGATTTGACCACTGTTAGCTGCTTTGACCTACCTTGTTAGGGTTAATTAAAAACCGGGCGTCACGGCCTACCCCCGATTAGATAATGAAAAGATGGGGAGGAGAACTCACGGTTTCGAGATTGCAGGAAGCCCGGATACTTAGTGTTGAGATAGTCCTCCGTCTCCCACGTTGCTTCTTCTTCCGTGTGATGACACCATTAGATCTTGTACATCCGCACGGTCTGTCTTCGGGTCTTTCGCTCTTTTTGGTCTAGTACTTGCAATGGGTGCTCGATGAGCGAGAAATCCGGCTCAATCGAAGCATTAGCTTTCGCGATAACTTCATTCTCCGGTACAGACATTCCCTTCTTCAATTGAGTTACATGAAACACATTGTGGACTGCGGAAAACCGTTCCGGCAACTGGATACGATGAGCCACTGGCCCACATACTTCTATAACTTCATAGGGTCCAATGTAGCGCAGAGCTAACTTTTTCTTGATTCCGAACCTTGCAACACCTTTGGTGGGGACACCTTCAAATATACGTAATCTCTCACTTCAAAGTGTCGAGGTGCGGTTCCCTTGTCATGGTAACTCTTTTCCCTCATCTGTGCCATCTTCAAATTCTCTCTTATCACTTGCACTCTTTCTTCGGCATCTTTAACTAAATTCGGACCAAAGAGTGTTCTCTCTCTGGCTTCTGACCAATTCAGCGGAGTGCGGCATCTTCGTCCGTAAAGAGCATCGAACGGTGCCATCTTCAAGCTGGCTTGATAACTATTGTTGTAAGAGAATTCTGCCAAGGACAAACACTTGTCCCAACTCTTTTCAAAGTGCAAGATGCTTGCTCTCAACATATCTTCCAAAATCTGATTTATTCTTTCCGTCTGACCATCAGTCTGAGGATGATAACTGGAATTGTGAATTAGCTTGGTTCCCAAACACTCGTGCAACTGCTCCCAAAAACGAGCTACAAACTGAGTTCCTCTGTCAGAGATTATAGTCTTTGGGATTCCATGCAAACGAACTATGTGATCCATGTACAACTCTGCATATTGTTGTACTGAATAAGTGGTATGCACGACAATGAAGTGAGCGGTCTTGGTGAGTCTGTCTACGATTACCCAAATAGAATTTTTCTTTCTAGCTGTTAGGGGTAAACCCACAATGAAATCCATACTAATATCGTACCACTTCCACAGGGGTATCGACAGGGGTTGGAGTACACCTACCGATTTCAAATGGCTTGCTTTCATCCGGTGGCAAGTATCGCACTCGGCTACATACTTGGCTATATCCACCTTCATATTGGACCACCAGAAGTTCTGTTTTAGATCTTGGTACATCTTGGTACTGCCGGGATGAATGGAGAATTTGGACATGTGAGCCTCATCTAGAATGATATTTTTAATTTCCGGATCAACGGGGACCACAAGACGTTTTCCAAACCAGACCACACCCTGGTGATCTTTCTGGAAACAAGTATACTTAGGATCTCCCTCTGCTAGTTTCTGTTTGATGGTTTGTATATCTTCATCATTGCGCTGAGCAGTGACAATCCTATCATAAAGATTGGACTCTGCCGTCAAGGCATAAAGACTTCCTTGTGGTACCACCTCTAAGTTGAGCCTTCTCATTTCTTCACACAACGGTTCACTAATTGGCTCCAACTCTAGGTGGTTGCAGTGATCTTTGCGACTACGAGCATCCGCAACATTGTTTGCCTTGCCAGGGTGATAGTGCACTTCTAGATCATAATCCTTGATCAACTCAAGCCATCTTCTCTGCCTCATATTCAACTCTGACTGAGTGAAGATGTATTTGAGACTCTTGTGATCAGTGAAGATGTTGCAACTATTACCCATTAGGTAATGCCTCCATATCTTGAGAGCGTGGATAATTGAGCTCATGAGGTCGAAGTGCCCGTGAAGCATAGGCAATGACTCGGCAACTATTACCCATTAGCTAACTCAAGATCGTGGGTAGGATAATTGAGCTCATGAGGTCGAAGTGCCCGTGAAGCATAGGCAATGACTCAGCCTTCTTGCATAAAGACACAGCCGAGACCCATGCCTGATGCGTCACAGAAGACTTCAAATGGTTTGGAATTATCCGGTTGCACTAGCACTGGGGCTGAGGTTAAATGTTGCCTCAAGGTGTGGAAGGCTTTCTCACATGCTTCGCTCCACACAAACTTTACTCCTTTCTTGAGTAGTTCAGTCATAGGTTTTGCGATTCTAGAGAAGTCAGGAATGAATCGACGGTAGTATCCTGCCAACCCTAGGAAACTGCGGATTTGGTGTACGGACTTGGGTGGTTTCCAATCCATCACCTCTTGGACTTTGCGAGGATCTACAAAGATACCATCATGGGAAATGGTGTGCGCTAAGAATTTCATACTTTTCAACCAGAATTCACGTTTGGACAACTTAGCATAAAGCTTATGATCTCGCAAACGCTGAAGGACAACTCGGAGGTGTTTGGCATGTTCTTTCTCGCTTTTGGAATAGATGAGAATATCATCAATAAAGACCACGACAAACTTATCGACCTCCGTCATGAACACGGAGTTCATGAGGTACATGAAGTAGGCTGGGGCATTTGTGAGACCAAAAGACATTACCAAGAACTCGTAAAGACCATAACGAGTGGAGAAAGCGGTTTTAGGAATGTCACAAGGTCGAATTTTGATTTGATGATAACCAGAACGAAGATCAATCTTAGAGAAGACTTTGGCTCCAGCCAATTGTTCAAAAAGAACATCGATTCGGGGAAGAGGGCATTTGTTCTTGATGGTGACTGCATTGAGCGGTCGGTAATCTACACACATTCTCAAGCTACCATCTTTCTTCTTGACAAAGAGAGCAGGACAACCCCAAGGAGAAGAGCTTGGGCGAATATAACCCTTATCTAACAATTCCTGAAGTTGAGTTTTCAGTTCGGCTAACTCTTTGGGTGGCATATGATAAGGTCTTTTGGAAATGGGTGCGGTACCTGGTTGGAGTTCGATCACAAACTCGACATCTCTGTCTGGCGGCATACCAGGCAACTCATCAGGAAAGACGTCCGGATACTCACACACTACTGGAATTTCATCAAGAGGGGAGATAATGGTCACATAGGCACAAGAGTCGGTACCGTCCTTGAAAGGTAGGTACAAGGTAGTGTGCTCGACCGTAGGAGAATTGATCTCTATGATCCTATCTGATATATCTAGAATTACCTTATGCTGGGTCATCCACTCCATACCCAAGATAACATCCATACCAACCAAGTTTATGACGATAAGGTTTGTTGGAATGATTTTACTACCTAATCCCAAACATACTCCACGTATTAATATACTAGAGGTTATTTGCCCTCCGAAAGTAATTATCTTATAAGCGGAAGTGGTATGAGAACCCTTCAAACCCAGTTTGCTTATTAGTTTTTCACTGATGAAACTATGGGTAGCTTCTGAATCAAATAAAATCTTAACAGGAGTGTCGTTGATAGAGAATGTACCCGTGAGCACTGAAGCTCTTTCTGGAATATCACTCATGGCGGTGAAGTTCAGCTTGCCTTGGCGTACTTGCACCATAGGCTTCTTGGCCGGAGTGGCAGGCTTGTTTCCTGCACCTTGATTCTGGGTTTGGGCTTGATCTGCCTGGGCTTGGGACAATCGCTGATGTAATGCCCCGGCTGGCCACAGTTGAAGCAACGGCGATCACCAACGTTACGAGGAGGTGCATTAGGCTTTCGAGTCTGCTGCTGAGCATTGCGGAACTGGAAGTTCCCGGTGGGTTTGCTCTGGGGTGGCTTCATCATCCAGCGTCCAGTTGAAGATTGTTGGGATGGGCCTGGAACGTTCTTCTTTACAAAGCGAAACTTTTTACCAGTTCCGCTGCCCGGAGCAAAACCAGACATCCTCTTTTTGTCCCCGTGGGCCTTCTTCATAGCATCCTCTTGGGAGATGGCCTTGTTCACTAGCTCATAGAAGTTCGCGGGCTCGAGCAGGTTCAGACGCTCGTACAACTTGCCATCTAGCCCGTCACCGAACCTCTCCATCTTCTTTGCATCAGTATCGACGTGGTGCCCACCATACTGGCATAAGCTGTTAAACTTTTGGGCGTAGTGGTACACTGTGTCAGATCCTTGCCTGAGGGCCAACAGCTCCCTCATCTTCCTATCCATCAGTCCCTTGGGAATGTGATGGCTCTTGAAGGCTTGCTTAAACTCATCCCAAGTTACAGCGTGCCCTCGCTGCATCGACTTGAAATAGTCCCACCACATCAAAGCTTCTTTGCAGAGCTACGAAGTTAGCCTTGTTCTCCTCAGAGCAAGGCAGCACAAAGGCAGAGAATTTTGCCTCTATGGTCTTGATCCAAGCCTCAGCTTCTAGGGGGTCGTCCGCTTTAGCGAAGGTTGGCGGCTTCATTGCGATTAACTGGGCATACGTGGTGACCTGATTAGGTCCCTCGTGGTTGGCCCCGTGTGGCGGCCCTCGGTTCATCTGCTGGGCGATCTGCTGCTTCGCGTCGCGGGATCCGGCACAAAGACCTCGGCTTGGGTGGCCATGAAGGCCTCCGACGGCGTCATGGGCGGTGGTGGCGGCAAGTCACCGCTACCGTTCGCTCCGAACTTGTTGGGTGAGCTGCGCGTGGTTCCCACCATCTGAAATGTGAGCCTTATTAGTTACATAATCAAAAGCTTATTCCAAAATGATGACAAGCATGATCATACATAACCAAAACTTGTTAGTATTCACGTGATGACGACAGCAACAGTCGAAAAGCATCACATAGCCAGCAAGGATTCATAGAATCGTTCTTTAACACGGTTAGGAATGCAATCACTCGAATAACACGAGCCCACATTCACTCTTGGACAATTACTGTCACTTCGGGTACCAACGAAGGTGGTATTCGAACGAGAACTTAAACGTTGGGCAGACGAGTGATGCCCCTAGAAATGCTAAGCACCACTGTACGTAGGCGACGCTGGGGGAGTCGGTAAGGGTGGTCCTGTCTGGCTCGTCTGATCCAAACCAGACAAACCCCCGCTCGCTCCTCCGGTGTTCTGTGCGGGGGCGGTGGCCGTAAGGCCACTATAGCTCGCAAGGCCGCCACCCCGTACCTTGGCCTCCTCCACCCGCTTCTCGCATATCGCAATGTTCTGAAGTAGCGTCAACCTCTCAATCTCATGCGCATCGGCATTCTCCTCTAGGGTATGATTCTCTGCCTCCAGATCTACAATCCTCTGCAGGCGGTCGACTCTCTCTAGCTCTAACTGGAATCTCCTAGCACGCAGCCTGTCATTCTCCTGCTGCACCTGCATCAGTGTAAAGTTCAGCTGCTGATGTGATGCTGATAGCTGCTGCCAATCACGCCTAGATGCCTCCAAACGCTGCCAAATAACCGCTGCGGTATTATAGCGCAGCCCCTGAAGTGTGAAAACCACGTTGCGACAGCGAGCTAGCGTCTGAGTAACATCCAACGGCTTTGCTAGAGTCAACAGCTCCCGTGGGTGATCCATACGGTCCAACCATGCCGGGTCGTGAGGACTCACAGCAGGGAACAGTCCGAACGGAGAGAGAGCTACCACAGTGGGGTTGTGGTCATAGAAGTCCGTCAACACTCTGAGGGCGGCTGACTCAACGGCCTTGTGGGTAATGAATCCCCAGTAGATAAAACTCAAGTCGAACCAGTCGGCGTGGTCCAGGTGTGGCAGAAAGTGACAATCACTCTGCAATGGGGAACGCCACAGTGCTCGAACTCGGACACCTCATAAGTCGGTGGTGTGAGGTAGCTTGCAGCACTGAGTGCTTCCCACGCAAGGCGTGGAAAACCCTCCCAGTGCAACCCGTCGGTACGGATCGTACCGTCGGCTTCGAACTCGTGAAACACGGGGAAAGCCATCTGTACAAAATGTAACACATGTCAGGTCTCAAAGAGAACGGCATGTCAAATGGTGAAGTTCTGGCAGCTGTGAATAAAATTCATAACCAAAAATCCAGAACCCTCGACTCTTTCCCAAGTTTCCCGGTTACTACAAAAGTTCCATGATACATATTTGATTTTTAAGGTTGACCTCGAACAAGGAAACAAGGTGGATGGATACAAGATCTAGATGTGCCTAGGAAAGTGTAAACCAAACCTAAAAGAAGCTAGGATCGAAACTTGCGACTACAAGCTAGACTAGCTAAGGAGCAACTGTTTTAAACCAACTAGTTCAATGAAAACTAGGACAAGGTTCAACAAGGTAAACAAGCTTTTTTCAAAATTCCGGCAGCATGACAGCTAGGTATGAGAGGTACTCTAGTTTATAAAAAAATACACACTAGCATAATCTTCCTTAGAGAGCATATGGAAATTTAGTTTTCGGGTCCATTTTAGTTGTTTCGATTTTTGACATGCATGCAAGACGTCCTATCCGACCTCACATGGCAATCAAGCCAAAAATCGAAGTTAGTGCCGGTGGCAAGGCTTTTATTCGTCTCTCCCTATAATATCTAGTCGAGAGCTATACAGTACTTGTTTAACGACTAACGAAGCGCTGTTATGTACGTGCAGAAAACGAACCTTTCGTGCCAGCACATCACGAAAGCGTCCACATACATTACCGTTCACTATAGAAACGACATCCATGCGTTAAGCCGCTGCATGGACAACGTCCAACCTCGGACACCCTCCGTTCGAATGGAGTGTATCCTTGCCTCGCATGATCGACATGCGGAATGCACTCGTATGAAACATGTGGCGACACACAACTCATAAACAGACGCGAAGATGGGATCCGTGGAATGGATCACTCCATCATCCCTCCCAACTCCTGTGATGCGGAACAGCACACGTATAAAACACGTGGCTCATCTAGTTTGGTTGTGCATGAAAGTAAGTCTGACATAAAGTAATGTGCTGGAAGTTAGCAAAATAAACCATAGGTTAAATAAGCCACCTGAAAGAACCCAAAATTCCCTCTAGGGCCTCTCGGTCTAGTTTATCCTTAGCGGACCAACGTATTTTCGAAAATCAGACAATCTTGGCAATTTTATTCGAAAACCAGTGATTAAGTTTATTAATTAATCTCTGGTGCATATAATTGCTCTGATGCTAACTGTGACAACCCGCCTAGGAAAATATCGTACTATCGCCTAAACCAATTCACTTTGGTCATTAAGCGATAATAAAGTATCATCCTGTCGTTAGTCGCCGGGTTAACACTCGGTAAATCACTTGAATAGCAACAAGGATCGAAATATATGCATTAAAACTCACTCGAAGGCGAGTCCAGAGATACATCATCATTATCATCCAAATTCGTACCCCGAGGGGTTTAATTATTACAAACCGAAGTTTTTGCCATCAAGAAGTAATTCAGAGTTTTGAAACAGCGGAATTTAAACTAGCGGAAAGTGGAAACACCACGGGAGGCCATCCATGATGCTTTCAGTCGTCGTCCTCCACCCACTCCAGCTCCCAGCCGGGCGGGATCTCTCCGGGCCACACATCACCGAAAGCATTACCTGGATCAAAATATTAAGAAAGGCTGAGTATACTAATACTCAACAAGACTTAACCGTCGTTCATAACTACTTCACCAATTCTAGACCATGAAAGGCTTTTTGGCTACTGGGTTACTTTTTCTAAAAAGTAACAAAGAGTATGTTCTTACTTTCAAGATTTTAGCACCAGTTCTAGTGGGTTTAATCTTTACTACATTAGCCAACT
Organism: Cenchrus americanus; assembly: GCA_947561735.1. Classification (NCBI taxonomy): domain Eukaryota; kingdom Viridiplantae; phylum Streptophyta; class Magnoliopsida; order Poales; family Poaceae; genus Cenchrus; species Cenchrus americanus. The sequence continues at coordinate 184,768,268 of OX387245.1, forward strand.
AGTACAAACAAAGTTGTACAATACAATTAATCAGACATAATATTCATAAACTTCCATCATTAGGGATCTCATGGCTAGTGGAGTAAGTAGTCTCAGATAACGGTGAGAGGCCGACAATCGATTGATTCAAACCTTGCAAGGTAGATCTAAACACACGGTAGGCTACCCCCGCAAGGACAACTTTCCCAGGCAGTTCCCGAAAATCCTCGGGTCGGGATGAAAGGCCACAATCTTTGGTGCAGGCTATCCGAAATACCCTGCAAGATACCCGGAATCACCATACACCACCGGTAGCTAGCCGTGAGACAGACCCCAAGAGTAGTAACAGTTCCATCCCTAGCCGTCTCATTAAGGTACTAGGCTTACCGGTCTTATTCCCGACAAGTGCTTAGTACGTTCAATCACTTAACCCACAATAGCCATTGGACCGGAGCCCAAATCCCATGCTCTTACCACATGAGCAATCCAATTAAGGATATATTGTGATTCCTATCTAGGAACCTATTCTCACGAGTGAGGTCATCACCCAACTTGTAACGGTCCTAGCAGCTATCGACCTATCATTCTAGTAAGGACGAAGGTACCTAGGGATCATGCATCTAAGGTTCCATTCAACTCTTGAACTTAAATGCACAAGCAACCATAGATAATTGAATAAAGAATTTGAAAACTGGGTTAGATGCACCGGAGCTTGCCTTCGTCAGCTAGGTTAGCCTGGGCACCCTCGGCGTCGTCGAGCACTTCCACGTACTGCAACAAAGCTTCTGCTCCTCCTTCCTCGGATTCCGAGACGAGTGAGTAGTCACTGTCCAGAAGATCTACACGGAATGCAATGCAAGTTCATGTGAGGTGACAGTTTGCTATCTTATCCAACTCTTGTTGGTCATATTCACCTTAACAGGTATCTAGATAGTACATCTCCTTTAGGAAGGTTACTAATCATGTGCGATTCATTCCTTTATTGCACATTTGAATAAATGTTCCTTTCTACTTGATATTTTCTGTAAAGGTTTAGTCCTTATTCCCTTCACTAGCAAGGGTATGAACAATATTTTTATTCATGAATCAATTCCTTAATAGCAAGGGTGTTTTATTAATCTTAATTAAGTTAGGTAATACTTTCCCAAAAGGGAAAAGAATTAAATAGGGATTTTCCTTATTAATTTGCTTTTTAATATTTAAAAGGGCTTTTAAGCTTTTTATTAAACAATAAATTACCAAACATTTAAAGAAGTGTTTCTTAAGCATATTAGCACGTATACTGGTCCACTGGACCCACATGTAAGGCTTGGAAGCTAGGAAATTAAATTCTATAGAAAAGAACAAAGGCTCGCTAGTGATTCAAATTAAATGCATACAAAAATAATTAAGCACCAAAATGATCCAAACTTCCTCATGCATGCTCTCTGGCCCTAAAAAAGCTTAAAGAAACAGAATGTACACCTAGAAACTCTACTGATCTTGCTTCATTAATTTACAAAGGAAAACATGCACAAATTAAGAATAAACATTTCTGTTCCACCAAAAATCATGGTTAATTCCAAAGAGGTGTGTTTTGACATAACAAGACAGTGTGCACAAGTTGGGCACAAAAACATAAACATTTTTAGCAACAAAAATCATCTAGGCAGTTTCTGTAGAAATGGACAACAATTTCTATAGCAAGGTTCACTTCATAACTTTGTGCAATTTTCGGCACAGTAGCTAGTCATGACATGATACACAACATATCCAGAATTTAGATACAGGGGAGTTGTAGTTTTTGAGTTATGGCAAATCTAGGTATTTCACAATCCTATTTTTCATGTTAAAATGTTTAGAATCAAGCCATGTGAGAATGACAAAAGTTGTGGGATTTCTCTCCCTGAATCCATCAAAACTGGTTTGGTATTTTTCTGAATTTTCTACAGTTTTCTAGGAATTCTCTAGTGCTCTGGACCAAAAGGCAAGAAAACTTAGATAGGATACTTCACGAACAGGTCCTAAAATTTGCACAAGACACCCTGATAAGAAATCGATCCTTGAAATTGGGCCCTTGGCCGGGGAGGCAGTGTACCTCCGGCCAAATCCCGGCGAGCCGGCGGCGCTCCCGGCTAGGCAAGTGGCTAGGCTCGGCTAGGGGCTCACATAGGGGCGTTGGGTGACGGAGTTGGGGCAGAAGGGATGGCAGGCGAGGGGGTTCGATGTCGTCCGGCGGCGGTGGCCGCGGCGGCTCGGGGAAAACGGTGAGGAAGGCACTGGCGTGGACAACAAGCGAACTAGGGAGGTTCAATGGTGTCTAGTGAAGCTATTGGAGCGGTTGGCCGGCGGCGAGCGCGAGCGGGCGCACGAGCTCAAGGCGGCGGCGGCAATGGTGGGTGGGAGCTTGGGATGGCGCGCGGAAGGGAGAACGGTCAGCTTTTATAGGTGGCTTGGGGTCCGTGGGTGACGGCGGCGTGACGGCGAAGATGCTCCGCCGTGCTACGGCGGCTCGGGCGGCGCGCGTACGGCGGGGACACCGCCGACGGACCGGCGGTCCGTGGCGCGCGCGCGTACGGTGGCGTGGCCGGCCCGGACTCGAGGTGCCTCGGGCGGGGGGCACGTCGGGGCGCGCGTGGCTCGGGCGGTGCACGCCTCGGACGGCGCTCGACCTCGGGCGGCGCGTGGGGCGCGGACACCGAGGGGCGGCCGGCGCCGGCCGGTGACGAGCGGCTCGCGCGGGCGCGCGACGTCGCGGCGCGCTGGCGCTCTGCCTGGTTTTTATTTACTGGTGTTGTGTTTGAGTTAATTTTTCTCCAAATTTTTGTATAAAAGTTGACCAAGCGTTGAACATAAAAGTTGTAGATCCAACCACCCTCTACAACTTCTTAAAAGGCTATATGGGGCTTTTCTCCACATAATTTGAAATACACCAGTGCCACCTTTGAATGTCAGCCTGTTCTTTTGAACAGTGAATCCTGCCTTGCAACCAATTTTTCAAGACTTTCCACTCAAAATCTGAAATGCCAATATACATGAAAGTTGTGTCCCTCATCAAGATGGACAACTTTCATAAAGGTAGAATTTTAAGTGTTTAGGTGAATTTTGGAGAACGCGGCAGAAGTTCCGGCAGACATCCAGTACACTAGGGGTGGAAGGGGGTTTGACCAAGTCTTTGACCATGGGTTGGTCCCACAAGTGTGTTTACTATTCAAAGGGGGTCACTAGGGTAGGTTAGTGAGTTTTTCGAGGTGAGGTCCCAGGTTGACTGTGATTTGACCACTGTTAGCTGCTTTGACCGGCTGTTAGGGTTAACTAAAAACCCGGGGCGTCATAGTCAACCCTCAACTTCCCATCGCCCTATCTCCCGAATAACTCCACAGATTGCCGCGAAACTTCGGGAATAGCTGGGTTACCTCGTGAGCAACCTCTTCCTCAAAGGAATCGACCCGAATCGGTCACAATCAAGAGGAATCGAAGATTTTGGCTCTCTAGGGCAAGAACTCGAGCATCTCGAAAAACCACATAATCGAGTCCGATTCAAGGGATATTTGGGGGCAAAGTCACCAGCCAAAGAGGCACAAAGTCCTCATACGTGACACCTAACAAAATCTCCAAGAAATCATCCTCAAAAGTCCGCTAAGAAAATCACAACAAAGAGCTCCGAAAATCATCACAAAGAAGGATGGGAAAAGCACCACACAACCTTGAGGAACCACGCCGAACCATCTATACATACCATGAAGGTTCGTACAAGGTCTAGCTTTCCACCCATTCATCCATCCCTCTCTCTAGATCTCACATGAAGCACTCTAGCTAGTCCTAGGAAAAATTAGGGGAAAATGAGAACGAAAATAGAAAAATAAATGAGCTAGAGTCCCAAGAGTTGGCTGCCATCCATCCCCTCAATGAGTATATATGGAGGAACCCAAAAGACCAAACTACCCTTACTTAATAACTAGGGATACAAGCCCCTCAAGGGCGAATTAGGAAGTCTTCAGATTTTCTCCATCGAACGGATGCCCAGCGACCGCAACCTGCTTAGCCTCGACGCAAGGCTTGCCATCCCGACACGTGTCCTCCACTTCGAAGCTTCTCGACGACAGCGACCAGGGCGGTCAGACCGCCCCCCTGGGCGGTTAGACTGGCCCAGGCGTTCTAACCGCCCCTCCTGGGTGGTTGAACCGGCCTGGGTGGCCGCACCTCCTCATCGAGTCTTCGGCCTCGGTTTTGTGGCTCAACCGAGTTACCTAGTGGTTTTCTAGTGAACCACTGCAAACCCCGCGAACTCGGTGTAGCCTCCGCCAATCGCCACTCATGACTCGGCTCCCACGTAGTTCCGGCTCGACCTTGGTTTTGAGGCTCAACCAAGAAACTGTCCACGACTTCGTCCTGCTGTTCTTGCCATCATGCGGCCTGCACTTGACTCCGTTGGCCACCGGGTCCCTCGAACCAAGCCTACTTGTCTTCTCCACACTTGGAGGCCTCACCAGCAACGACCTTTCGCGCTTGTTCTTCACCTGCACCAACAACAGTCAATCCGCAACCTGCACCTGCAATACTAGCCAAGAGTCAGTCCACACAATGTTGTTAATCACTCATCAAACCAGGAAGCGACCATCCACCGGTCCTCGAACCACACATGGTTCTTAGTCAATATAGCACGACTCCTCATCCTTGTCAATTACATGCATCAAACCGGCCACGCGCTTCTCGGGCACGGGACCAGTCACCAGAAACTCCCCAGTTTTCTCATAATGATCCCAGTACCTTTTCCCTGTAGCCTCCTCCTCTGGAGTTTGTTTCATGCGCTCCCCAAGAGGGCAGGTGGACGAAAAGTATACTCACTTGCTCGCTTCTGGCCTCAATCTCCACAGCCTCGACTGGATCAACCGGAGCAACCACGGGTTGGTCTTTCAGTTCTTCAATCTCTTGAGCTTTCGGAGGAGAAAAAGTCGAGGGTTGAATTTGCGGTGTCGCAAAGACATCCACGTTGCATCCACCTATATGGCTTTATCCATTCGCGGTTTCTTCTCTTGGGGTTTCACAGTCTCGGGCTGTTGGTCTTCAATAACAATCACCTTTTCTTTCTCGCTCACGCTTGCAGCCTTCCTCTTAGAGATTGTTTTCTTTTCAAGAGTGATTGCCGGAGGCCCATCGTGAGGCTTTTTCTTCTCTCTTTCCACGGAGGCCACTTTCACCACGTCGGTCTTCTGACGAATTAAATTTTCACTAACTTTCATCAGCTTAGTAGATTTCATCGAAATGGGAGGCAGGGTGGTTTTGGCAGCTTCGACCTTTCGCTGCACCAAAACATTTGTGGCTTTCGCAATCTTTGAAGTCCCTTCTGTCGCTGCAACAGTCTTGCTCGGTTTACCCTTCTTGGATGTTTCCGCCAGCTCGGACCCAATGTTCCAGGCGGGTTGCATTTTCTTACCCGGCGCTGCAGGTTTCGGCCGCGAAGGGCATGGAACTTTCATTTCCTCCAAGACGCGATTGACACGGACCTGGTGCTTCAGAATCTTTTGGGCACACTCCCACTCCTTGTGAGTGTAGTTTCCGATCATCAGAATGACCTTCCTCTCAACTTCAGCCACAATTCCTTAATCAGTCTTTCCCTCACGACGCTTTATATTGAATTTGAGGCTTCACGTCTCGAAATCCAACCTGGGTAATTTCCTCATCTTGAAAGCCCACGAACCCCACCGAAGCTTGCAGGGCCAAATATCAGCGGCCATGAATTCTTCAAGCGCGTCTCGCGTGGTGATCACATGGGTGGCTTGGAAATAAGCACTTGTGCTAGCAGAACTGCAGTTAGCTTTCCTGAGCTTTAGGGCCAAATCAACGTCCAATGAATCATGCAACTGGCCAAGTCGTAAGTTGTCACTTCCTCTGGATTCGTATCCCTGCCAACTACTAGAATAGTGGCATAAAACCAGCAAGAGTTCCACCAATTGGCCCACTCGTTTTTGTATGTAGGGGCTAGCTCCACCAGTGCCTGATTATTATTAACTCTTCCGGTTTGAAAGGTACAACAACCATATTGAGATTATTTATCTTCATCATCAATGGTGACGACCCTTTTCGCCCAATGAATCTCAAATTGTTGAATGAAAGTTTCTACATCATTATCCCCGGCAAAGGTCCGACAAGCCCACAAAAACTTCATAATCTGAGGAAATGAGTTGGGAGTCAGCTGATGAATCTGAAACATATAAGCTACAAGGATGTTAGCAAACCTTTTCGACACTGGCAGTCGCAGGCCCACTATGACGAAATCCCTAAATACAACACTCTCATTCTTCCTGGGTTTCAGCGTGGTTTCTCTTCCAGGCAGTCGACAGGTGCCAGATGCAAAACAGCCTTCCAAAACCATAGCATCCAAATTAGCTTGAGTCATTAGGGACCGACCAAGACAACAAGTGCTCGGTTTGACCAAGTCTTGAGGACCGGCGTTCATGCCTGCCAAATTCTCTCCAGACTCCTCAGCAGCCGCGGCTGCGCCAGTTCCTTCATCAATCTCGCCTTCCTCAATGTCAGCGACGCGTTTCTTGGCATCTGTGTTGCTCAACACTATTTCCACATCACCTCCGCTATCAGAATCACTACTTGCATCGCTATTCGAGGTAGATGTAGAACTGCCACTCTCGCGAGAGCTAGCAGATCCATCCAAACCAGAAATCTTACCAGATTCCGAGCTGGATGACAAAGATGAAGAAGTAGCGGCAGCATCCGCAACCACTGGAGAAGCAGGATGCTCCTCTTGATTTGACGGGGAACCTTGACCTTCCATTGCCTTCGACGTATGCCTAACGCGAGCCATGTATCTATAAAGCCTTAATCTCAAAATACACTATGGCGAAAGGTAGGGGATCAAAAGTATCTTTCATCAAAGATAAAAGTTAACCTTTAGAGATGATCGGCCTTCGTGGAGCGCGACTTGCAGGAAACGAAGCAGCACTTCAATTGTGAAATCTAAAAGAGAAAGGGGGTGGTGAAAGTGACAGCAGTAAGAATACAGTGTCGACCCCCCTATATAGGCAGTAAACCGCAACAATTAAAATTTTGAACCTAACGGCTAAAAAGCGGGGGCTTTTTGGTAACTTGCACGGTTATCTCGGGAGTCAACACTGCGGAAGACTTTCTTTTGCCTTGATTCTCGAACCTTGAGTTTCGATGGCTCAAGTTTGTGGTCTCGCAAATGTTTCGCCACCAAGGGCTTCTGTTCGGGGATTCGGAATCGAGTTCATCATAGTCAAAACCATAAGCCTGACGCAGCTCAGTGAGAGCAATTTGAAAAGTTAACAGCGAAACCCCCGAAGACAATCAATACTCTTATATCTTTCGCGTCATAGCTTTCGCTAGGTACCCTTCGTCACCCGAAAGTTCCCATACAGGGAGGACGGTGCAGCTTGCCAAAATTTGTGTTTGATACTTGAGGACCATGTGTGGTTTGAGGACCGGTGGATGGTCGCTTCCTTATGTGATGAGTGATTGACAACGTTGTGTGGACTGACTCTTGTCTAAGTATTGCAGGTGTAGGTTACGGCTTGACTGGTGTTGGTGTAGGTGAAGAACAAGTGCGAAAGGTTGTCGCCGGTGAGGCCTCCAGGTGTTGAGAAGACAAGTAGGCTTGGTTCGAGGGACCCGGTGGCCAACGAAGTCAAGTGCGGGTCGCATGGTGGCAAGAACAACAGGACGAAGTCGTGGATGGTTTCTTGGTTGAGCCTCAAAACCAAGGTCGAGCCGGGATTACGTAGGAGGCGAGTCATGAGTGGTGATGGGAAGAGGCTACACCGAGCTCGCTGGGTTTGCAGTGGTTCACCAGAAAACCACTGGGTTCCTCGGTTGAGCCACAAAACAGAGGCCGAAGACTCGACGATGAGGTGCGCCACCCAGGCCGATTCAACTACCCAGGAGGAGCGGTCATACTGCGTGGGACGGTCTAACCGCCTAGGGGAGGCGGTCTGACCGCCCAGGTCGCTGCTGCCGAGAAGCTTCCAAGTGAAGGACACGCGTCGGAATCGCAAGGCTTGCGTCGAGGCTAAGCAAGGTTGTGGTCGCTGGGCATCCGTCCGATGGAGAAAATCAGAATACTTCATGTATCCCTAGTTATCTAGTAAGGGTAGTTTAGTCTTTTGGGTGCCTCCATATAAACACTTGAGGGGATGGAAGGTAGCCAACTCTTGGAACTCTAGCTCATTTGTTTTCCCATTTCTCATTATTATTTTCCTCTAGTTTTCCCTAGGACTAGCGTCACACCGTGGAAATTTCAGGATGTGAATATAGAGAATAATTAAATAACAATTTCTCATAATTTTAAAACTTTTCCAACATTTATTTTCTTTACAGGAAATATAGTATAGGAAAAACCCTTGTTTGATTTTCTAAATCAAATAAAAAGTTGTGAGAGTTGCATTCATGCCAATGCATCTAGTGGTTCTTGAGTGCAAAAGGTTTCAAAAATACGTTTAGGTGCTGTCCAAACTCTTTCGAGAATTTTCCGAACTTTTCTAAAGTTTATTCTCACTTTCCACGAGCTATTTCTATTTATTAAAAGACTCTAAAATCTTTTTCGTGAACTCCAACTATTTTATTTGGGTTGTTCAGTTTCCAATCTATCTCTGGGAATTTTCCTATAATTTTTGGAATTTTTAGATTATTTTTCATGGCTTATAAAAATTGTCTAGCTATTTCTGGGTTATTCTTTTCACGAAAATGTATTCTGAAAATAAAAAGAAATTCTTAATCTTTTTCTTTAAACCTTTCTCCCTTTTGGCCCATGAAAGCTTTCAGCCCAAATCTCCGGAAGTCTGGCTGGCCACCCCAAACTTTTTTCCTCTGTCCGCCCTTTAGCTTTTGGCCCACCAATCTTTTCAGGAACTCCTCAAGTCTGTTCGTTCCCCCTCAACTTTCTCTCGGCCCAATCTCTAGAGGTCAGCGGACCCCTCCAACTTCTCCAGCCTGCTCAATCTTTGTCCCGCCTCAGCCCGGTCCACCAGCCCGCCGTGGCCCTACGCTAGCCCGCGCCTGGCCCATCTGACCCGCACCCCCCCACCGTGTCCATGGCGAACATGACAGGGAGTCCGCATAGCCGCCGACCACTGCCTAGGCGTCCGTGTCAGGTACACTTGCCCCGGCCGCGCCCCATAAAACCCCGCGCCCTCGCCTGCCCTACCTCACCCAGCACCGTGCGCCGCCGCCCCGCTCCGCGACTTAGTGCCACGCCCGCCGCCCGGGGGCCGAGCCGGCGAGCTCGCCGCCGCAAAGACGATTCGCCGCCTCCGTTGTCCGCCGGGCCAAGCCGAGGCCGCCATGAGGTTCATGTGGACGTGCTGCACCTCCTCAGCCCCTCATCGTCGCCAATCAATCACCAGAACACCACCACCGCCATGAGCCGCCGCCGGTGCTTCTGCTCTCCGTCGCCGGCCATCCTCCGCCCGTCCCCTCGACCGGTTAGTGCCCCTCCGTGTTCCCCGTGGACTCCTCTTCGTCTTCCCCCTCCTGCCACAGCCCCTCGTGCCATAACCGTCGGAACCGCCGCTGCCCAGAGCCCACCGGCGGAGAGCTCCCCTGCTCTATTCAATCTAAGGAAGGAAGAAGAAGCCCGTTTTTCAGATAGCCCCCTCAGGAACCCTCTATTTATGAAATCCAAATTTGTGTCTTGCCAGTTTTCTGGAAAACCCCCTACAAAGATCCCACTTTCGGACATAAAGCCCACCCACCCCCTTTTATAGATCTAACCCTGATTTTAGGTGTATTCACGAGCACTGTTTGCTGTGTCTCAGGTTTCTTGTTTGCTAGCTCCTGAAGTCTATAGTTAATCGCAGATAGGTCCCTGCAGTCTTGTTTTCTTCATAGAATCTTTGTTTTAGCTCCGTTTTGATCCGTTCAAGTTGCGGTAGGTTCATAATAAAGTAAAGCACGCATTAGTGGTGAATTTTCATCATGATTGTTTTCTAAAAATAAATTTAATATTAATCTTGATTAATGCCTAGATATGCATGCCTTTTATGAATAAAAGCAATTTAGATCCATATACCATTTCTCATAAGCAAATTTAATTTGATTAATGTTTCTCTCACATTCGTTGTAAATAAAATCTAATTAGATCTTTTATCCGGTTTTCCATAAGTCAAATATTAATTTTCTTAATGATTAAATTAACTTTATAATGAAAAGTTGATATGCTTTTACACCGGCTTTTATTAACAAAAGTTAACTTGATTATTGCTAATGCCATAATGTTTTTTTAATAATAATATGATCTACTCGAACAAAGTTTCGTTTAGATTCTTCATATATTTTAGTTTTTCTAAATTAAGTGATTAATTGGTTAATTCATATATGAATCTTTATAAATAAAACTTGACTAGTTCTTTACACCGGTTTTGTAAATAAAGTTTAATTTGCTTTAATTCCTACATGGGGTATTTTATTTGTGAAATATCCTTACATATATTTTGTTAATAAATCTACCTCGTAGCCTTGTTCTCTTATTTATGCAAATCGTTCGCTAGACATTCTCTTTTGTGTTTCTAGCCTTGTGTAAGCTTTAGATCTTTCTAAATCTAGTTCTAGTTCAGATCATGTTGTTTCCTAAGCTGTGCCCTTCTAAGAACGATTTGTGTGCTTTGGTGATTCAAGTAGATATCTTAGAGTTTCTGTTCTGCATTTCTTTACCAAGTAATCCTACCTTGATTATTTCATGTTTCTCTTAGAATCTCGTTCATCAATATCTAGTTCATGTCTATCCTATCTCAGTTAGGTTGTCTCTTTATGAATCTGCTGTGTTTTTGTACCTAATCTATCGTAGCTACCTTTCTTTAGAGTTTACCCTGTTATCTATTTCTCCTGTCAGATCACCCTTGGTTAGTGTGTCAGTTGTTCATCCGAGTTCTCTTTGTAGATAGTTCTCCTAAACCCTAGCCTAAGGTTTGTGTGTGCGTTATAGTTCGCTTCTACCATTCTCGTTCGTTTCACCTTAACTTGTACGTTAGCATGTGTATCACCTGTTACTTGATTTAACACTAAAACTACATGGTAATCTTGACTAATTTTTATTAAATTGCTTTTATAAATAAAAATTGATTAGGTTCTAATCCGGTTTTCTTTAATCATGATGTAATTGGTCAATCCCTATTCATAACTAGTTTTTCTAAATAAAAGATGTTAGAGTTAAACACCGGTTTTCATAATAAAGTCAATATGCTTAATGACATCATAAATGCCTTTTCAATATTAAATATGTTTAGTTGAACACGTGACTCGCCTAGATATCTTATATTTGCTTTATCTTTCTAAAGTAATTGTTAATTTGACATAACTTCTACTCGAATGTTATAAAATATGATTAGGTTTATCGTGATTTCTTTAATTAAATATAACTTGTTTAATGGTAACATAGAGTATTTCTCCGAAATATTCTTTCCACATGATTTCTCATTAAAATATGAACAAGCACGTAGTCTCTTGTTGTTTGTTAATGATCTCACGATAGATTCGAGCTTAGTTCCATTTTCAGCGTTTCTTGCGCTTGCGTAACCATAGAATCGAGTCTATCGTATAGTGTGTTCTTTTAAAGCTTCTCTTTGATTGGTGCTTTGTTCTTAGTATGTGTCGGGGACAGCCCTGGGGGTCCACTTAAACAACTGGGGAAACCCGACTTAAAACCTGCAAAAAGCCAAGGCTAAACACGTCTCGCTTAAACACACACACGGGCATGGCCCATGCCGCGGTGGCCCCGACGACCCACCAAGGCGGCCCACTCAAAGATCCCCTCGAGCAGGCTCCGCCTCGCTTGAGGACAAACGCCTCCCTCGGATAGGCTCCGCCCCGTTCGAGGGGGTACGCTTACCTCGAGCGGGCTCCGCCTCGCTCGAGGGTCCGCGCCGCCCTCGAGCGTGCCCCGCCCTCGCTCGAGGGCGCTCCTGCACGCGCACGCCCGTTCCCGTACGCGGGTACGGGCATTTAATGCTCTGACAATGGCGGGGGCGGCGCCATCATGCGCCTGGGACTCGCGCCCCGGTCCCGTCGCACCAACTCTCTAGGAGGGAACCCATCCCCGCCACTGTGGGGGACTGTGCGACGTGGCCGGTGCCAGGCCCGTGACGCTGCGCCGCCTACTCCAGTACGGCTAACGCGTCGAGCCCTCGAAGGGGGGCCGGCCGCACCCTCAATTTTTTTTCCCGTGACCTTGCAGGGTTAGGTCGCGACGTTAGGCCGGCGGGGCGCCATCCCTACCACTGTTAACGGCATGGCGGCCGCCCCCGCGCGTACAACCCGATGCCGGGCACTGTGGTAACAGCTCCGGCGCTGTGAAGCAAGCGGGAACGGGACGCCGCCATACCTGCCACTGCATCCCGTACGGATCGACGTCAGCAACTCCCTCAAGCCCGCCTGGGGACATCACAGCCATCCACCGCACCCCTACCCTCGAGGCTACCACTGTTCGGGTACAAGATACGCGATGATGGCCAGATCGCATCAAGGACCGTCAAGGCGACCGCCTACTCTACAGCGCGGCGCACCACACTTCCCCATATAGCTGAATAGTGCGGCATACATGTAATTCGCTCTCTCCTTGGCTTATAAAAGGAAGGCGAACTCCCCCGCCGCAAGGGACAAGACAGAGGACACAAGGCAGAACAACAATACTCGACACACCACGCACTTGCTTTCTAATTCTCCCACAACATCTTCAGCTACTTCACCAGGGACTTGGAGGCCACGCTTCCTCTCCCGCCTTGCTTGTAGTAGCCCCACTACAGGCACCCCGGTGCTGAGAAATATAGTGCCCCGAGCACACCACTGCTGGATGTACGGCCCCTCGGCCGGAACCAGGATAAAACTCTGTCTCTGATTGCTTGGCATCGACCATTGAGGGATAGACCTTGGCGCTTATTACTGGTTAGTGTCTGGACCACATTCCGCACCGACAGTTGGTGCCCACCGTGGGGCAAACGAGCGCCTAAGGTCAATCCACCGTTAACTCCCTCCATGGTGATCCGCACCGAGTACCGCGGTACGTTCTACTCCATGGGCAGCTCGGACCCCCTCCCCGCCGGGTTTGAAATCCGGTTCGGGGGCCTGAATTTTCAGGCCACGGGGAACGGCTACCTGATGCGCCTCACCAACCGTGAGGAGCTCCGTGCTCGGCGCCAGGCCGGGTCTGCCCCGGTCGCCGCTGCGCGCGTCGCCACGACACAGGCACCTGCAGGCACGGATGCCGTGGGCCCGTCGGCGTCACGGCGTCGCAGCTCGCTCCCGCCGCCGTTCACGCCCGGCGCGGCCGGAGCGGCGGCAAGTTGAACGCGCCGCCTCCCAACGCGGCGCACCCGTCAGTGCAACAATCACCACCCCGGCGGGGGAGTGCGCAGTCTCCAGGCCGCGCTTCCCCATCGGTCTGCGCGGTGCCACGACAGCCTACAAAGCCAACGTCAACACCACGATGTGCAGGGTTCCCCCTGGCCGCCACGTCTTCGTCGCCAGGGACCCCGGCGCCTCTGCTGGTGACGAGTCGTTCCTGGGCTCCCTTGACGCGTTGCCACCTGCCAACCTGCATGGGTACGTGGAATGGGACTTCTCTGGCGTGCCGGACCCAGTAATGTTCAGGCGTTTTCATGATGCCACGGACTACTGGTTCGGCTGCTCCGACGACTCCAAAGACCGGAGCTACGACCCCGCGCGGGAATGCTGCGTCGTCATCGCCAATGACCCAGCAAACGCCACCGGTGCAGCGGGCGCCGGCGACGGGGAGGTTACGCCCGCCCCAGGGATTGCTCCGCGCCTGGCTGCGGGACCGAGCACCCTTGCTGGAGCCGACATCGACGCGCAGCTAACCCAAGCTCGCGAACTCGAGGCCAAGCTGGCGGAGGAATATCGGACGGTGTGGTTGCTCCGCGCCTCCATGGCAGGGGAAGCCTCCGCGCGCGGCGAACGCGCGCGGGGGTTGGGCATACAGGCCCGCGACCGCATTAATGCCGACTTCAACGTCGACAACCCGGACACGCCTCCGCGGGCGAGCCAGAAGCTTATCGCCGCCGCGACGCCGCCGCGAGCCATGCCGGCCCCCTCGACGCCCGAGGCGCGAAACCCGCACCGTGAGGTGCGGTGCACTCATCGAGCGGCGGCCGTTCAACGGGCCAAGTGCTCGGCGTCACGCATCCGCCAACGGGGTGACGCGCGGGCCGACGGGGCCGCGCGAGGGGGCGAACCCTCGGTCCATGCAGGTGAAGCGGCGGAGCGACCCGCCAACCTGGGACGCACACCGGCCAAAGAGCGGCTCCTCGACACGCGCAGGGCGCGGGACGGCGACACCCGTAACGTCATCAACGCTCGGCGGACGAGCAAGGCGGATGCGCGAGCAGCGGTAGGATACCATCCTCGGCGGGGTGGATGCTACGACAGCGATGAAGACCGCTCTCCGACGCCGGAGCCCCCGGGGACCCGTGTGTTCAGCCCGGAGATCCGTGCGGCGGCCTTCCCCCAGCGCTTCCGCCAGCCCATGACCATCGTGAAGTATAACGGGGAAACGGATCCCCGCGTATGGCTTAATGATTACCGCCTAGCATGCCAGCTGGGCGAGGCCACCAGCGACGAGGTCATCATCCGCAACCTCCCCCTGCACCTTGGCGATTCAGCCCGGACGTGGCTCGAGCATCTGCTAGCCAGCCAGATCCACAACTTGGATGATCTGGTCCGCACGTTCGTGGGCAACTTCCAGGGCACGTACGTGCGCCCTGGGAATTCCTAGGACCTGCGCTCCTGCAGCTAGAAGCCCGGCGAGTCGCTCCGAAACTTCATACTGCGCTTCTCCAATCATTGCACGGAGGTCCCAAGCGTGGCGCAATCCGAGATTGTGCACGCCTTCCTCGAGGGCACCACGTGCCGGGATCTCGTGCGGGAGCTGGGGCACAGCCCGCCTGCGGACTCAAACGAGATGTTCGACATCGCCACCAGCTTCGCCTCAGGAGAAGAGGCCGTGGGGGCGATCTTCGACGGCAAGAAGACCAAGCGCCCAGACAACGCGCCCGCGGAGGGCAGCAAGTCCAGGGAGCCCCACCGGAAGGACAAGCGGGGCAAGAACGGGAAGAAGCCGCGCCGCGAGGCGCGCGAGCAGAGGCGCGACGGCGATGACGCTGAGGCCCATGCTGTTGACCCGGCTCGACGAGGCCCTCGACCGGCCCCTCGAGGTCCGGGGGTGTTCGATGACATGCTAAAAAAACCATGTCCATACCACAAGACCCCAGTGAACCACACCCTTGAGCAATGCGACATGCTCAAGAAGTTCTACGGTCGCGGCGCCGCAAAGGACACGGAGGCCAAGAAGGACGGAGGAGATGGCGACGCCGGCCGCTTCCCCGCTGTAGAGAACGTGTTCCTCATCTTCAGGGGACCAACCGTCGACATGTCGAGCCGCCAGCGCAAGCGGGAGCGGCACGAGGTCCTCGCCGCGGATAGGGTGCCTCCCTTCTTCCTCGACTGGTCGGAGGACGCCATCACCTTCAGCCGTGATGACCACCTGAACCGCATCCCCAACCCGGGCCAGTACCCACTGGTGGTCGACCCGGTCATTGGGAACGCGCGGTTCTCAAAGGTCCTGATGGACGGAGGTAGCAACCTCAATATCCTCTACGAGCACACGCTGCGCCTGCTGGGGATTGGGTTGGACCAGCTGCGGCCCAACACGACGCCGTTCCATGGCGTCGCGCCAGGCAAGCGCGTCCAGCCCCTCGGGCAGATCGACCTGCCGGTTTGGTTCGGCACCCCGAGCAATTTCCGCAAGGAAACGCTCACCTTCGAGGTGGTGGGGTTCCGGGGCGCCTATCACGCCATACTTGGGCGGCCTTGCTACGCCAAGTTCATGGCCGTCCCCAACTACACCTACCTCAAAATGAAGATGCCGGGACCAAACGGTGTCATCACCATGGGCTCGTCCATCGAGCACGCATTCGACTGCGACGTCGAATGCGTGGAGCACGCGGAAGCATTAGCGCTGGACGAAGCGCTGGTGACCACCTTGGAGAAGATGGTCAACACCGGCAATTTCGACTCCACCGCCAAGCACACCAGCAATTTCGAGGCCGCGGAGCAGACCAAGGAGGTGCCCCTCGACCCTGCTGCCCCCGAGGGCAAGGCGCTGAGGGTCAGCTCCACCCTCGACTCGAAATAGGAAGTGGTGCTCATCGACTTCCTCTGCGCCAATGCCGACATCTTCGCGTGGAGCCCCTCGGATATGCCAGGCATCCCGAGGGAGGTCGCCGAGCACTCCCTTGACATCCTGCCTCATTCCCGCGCCGTGCAGCAGCGGCTCCGCCGCTTCGACGAGGAGCGGCGGCGGGCGATCGGAGCGGAGCTGCGGAAGCTTCTCGAGGCCGGGTTCATCAAGGAGGTGTTCCACCCTACGTGGCTAGCGAATCCTGTACTAGTAAAGAAAAAGAACGGGAAATGGCGGATGTGTATAGACTACACTAGTCTTAATAAAGCATGTCCTAAAGTCCCCTTTCCTTTGCCACGCATCAATCAAATTGTTGATTCGACAGCTGGGTGTGAGCTACTTTGCTTCCTTGATGCCTACTCCGGGTATCACCAAATAAAGATGAAGGAGTCCGACCAGCTCGCGACTCCATTCGTCACGCCGTTCGGGGTGTTTTGCTACGTCACAATGCCATTCGGCCTCCGGAACGTGGGTGCGACGTATCAACGCTGCATGCAGCACGTTTTCGGAGACCACATCGGGCGGACGGTTGAGGCGTACGTGGACGACATCGTCGTGAAAACCAGAAAGGCGGACGACCTGGTTGGCGACCTCAACATTGCGTTCGGCTGCCTACGGGCCAACGGGGTAAAATTGAACCCCGAAAAATGTGTCTTTGGTGTGCCGCGGGGCATGCTCCTAGGATACATAGTCTCCCAGTGAGGCATCGAGGCCAACCCCGAAAAGGTTGCGGCCCTCGAGCGAATGGGTCCAATTCGGGACCTCAAAGGGGTGCAAAAGGTGCTGGGGTGCCTTGTCGCCTTGAGCCGCTTCATCTCGCGGCTCGGCGAAAAGGCTTGCCCCTCTATCGCCTCCTCAAAAAGCACGAGCGCTTCTCCCGGACCGCCGAGGCCCAAGACGCGCTCGACAAGCCGAAGGCATCCTTGACCCACGCCCCGATCCTCACGCCGCCGGGGACGGCGAACCTCTCGCAGCCTCTACGTGGCCGCGACCACCCGGGTGGTGGCCGCCGTAATCGTAGTAGAGCGCACGGAGGGAGGGCACGCCCTGCCGGTCCAACGGCCGGTGTACTACATCAGCGAAGTCTTGTCCGACACCAAGACACGCTACCCTCAAGTCCAAAAGCTGTTGTACGCGATGGTCCTCGCGCGGCACAAGATTCGCCACTACTTCGAGGCCCACCCTGTCACAGTGGTCTCCTCCTTCCCGCTGGGGGAGATCATCCGCAATCCGGACGCGGCGGGCAGGATCGCCAAGTGGTCGGTGGAGCTGATGGGCAAGACGCTCGCCTACGTCCCGCACAAGGCCATCAAGTCCCAGATCCTGGAGGATTTCGTTGCTGAATAGACAGACACGCAACTACCACCGCCACAGATCCAGGCAGGGTGCTGGACTCTGTATTTCGACGGCTCAGTAATGAAAACAGGGGCGGGCGCGGGCCTGCTCTTCGTGTCACCCCTCGGGGAGCACATGCGGTACGCAGTGCTACTCCACTTCCCCGCGTCAAACAACATGGCTGAGTACGAGGCCCTCCTTTGCAGCCTCAAGATCGCCATCGAGATAGGCGTCAAGCGCCTCGACGTGCGGGGGG
This sequence comes from Cenchrus americanus, assembly GCA_947561735.1. Classification (NCBI taxonomy): domain Eukaryota; kingdom Viridiplantae; phylum Streptophyta; class Magnoliopsida; order Poales; family Poaceae; genus Cenchrus; species Cenchrus americanus. The sequence continues at coordinate 184,786,036 of OX387245.1, forward strand.
ATTCGCAGCTCGTGATTGACCAAGTCAGGAAAAATGCGAGCTGCCACGACGACAAGATGGAAGCATAATGCAAGGCCGTGCGAGCCCTCGAGGACAGGTTCTACGGCATCGAGCTCAATCACGTGCCCCGCCGGTACAACGAGGAAGCGGACGAGCTGGCCAAGATCGCGTCCGGGCGGATCACCGTTCCCCTGAACGTTTTTGCCCGAGATATCGCCCAGCCCTCCGTCACTCTCGAGCCCCACCCCTCGAGCCACGCAGAACCCTCGGGGGCTCCCTCGAATCCGGCAGGTGCGGAGCCCATGGATGAGTGTGACACCCCAGTTTTCTAATTAACGTCATTAACGCTAATGACCGAATCAGCCGAGTCAAACCGGTCAAACACCGGTCAAACCTAGGTCAACCTGGGCCGTCACCCGAAAACCTCGCCATTGAACCCTATTGAACCCCTTGACCGAGCCGAAGATCGACGGAAACGGCCTGGGAAAGTTGTCCTTGCGGGGGCAGCCTACCGTGTGTTTGGGTCTACCTTGCAAGGTTTAAATCAATCGATTGTCGGCCTCTCACCATTATCCGAGACTGCTTAATCAACTGGCCATGATATCCCATAATGATGGAACTCGAGGAATATTGTTGGATGCATTAATTGCTTGTCCAATCTTCGATTGAATTAGATGGCACATTTAGAAATGGTAATCAACTAGAACTTGTGCTAAAACATTGAAAGTAAGGACCTACTCTTAGGAGTCGTTCAAAGAAAAGAAACTCCACCGGCCAAAAGCCTTTCATGTCTAGAGTTTGGTGATGTAGTTATCACCCGTCGGTTAAGTCTTGCTGAGTATTAGTATACTCAGCCTTGCTTTAAAATTGTTGTTGCAGGTGTGATTAATCGGATGGGTGACGACCAGTGATGACATCACAGATGGCCTCCTGTGATGTCTACCGTTGCGCTAGTTCATTTCATTTCCGCTGTATTTTTGAACTCTGAACCTTTACTCCATGTCATGAACAATGGTTTGTAATAAATTATGTTAATTCATGTCGTACTCTGGACTCGCCTTCGCGTGAGTTTTAATGCATGTGTCGATCCTCTGTTCGATGTCCAAGTGATTTACCGGGCGTTAACCCGGCAACTAACGACAGGATGATACTTTACTATTGCTTAATGGCCAAAGTGGATCGGTCTTAGGCGATAGTACAGTATTTTCCCGGGCGGGTTGTCACAAACTCGGTATCGTAGCGATTGCATGCACCAGAGCTTAATTAGCAACCTCAATTACATGATTTTGGAATAAAAGCTGCCAAGATTGTTTGATTTGCAAAACACGTTGGTCCGTTAAGGATGAAATAGACCGAGAGGCCCTAGAGGGAATTTTTGGGTTCTTTCAGGTGGCCTATTAATCTATGGTTTATTTTTCTAACTCCCAGCACATTACTTTATGTCAGACTTACTTTCCTGCACAACTAAACTAGATGAGCCACGTGTTTTATACGTGTGCTGTTCCGCATCACGGGAATTGCGAGGGTCGATGGAGTGATCCATTCCACGGATCCCATCTTCGCGTCTGTTTGTGAGTTGTGTGTCGCCACGTGTTTCATACGTGTGCATTCCGCATGTCGCTCATGCGAGGCAAGGATACACTCCATTTAAACGGAGGGTGTCCGAGGTTGGACGCTGTCCATGCAGCGGCTTAACGCATGGATGCCGTTTCTATAGTGAACGGTAATGTATGTGGACGCTTTCATGAGTGCTGGCATGAAAGGTTCGTGGTGTTTTGTGATCTTCTGCAGGTACACTAACCACGTTCGTAAGTCGCTAAGCGAGTACCGATAGTCTCGACTAGTTATTATAGGGAGAGACGTAATTGTTGCCTTGCCACCGGCACTAACTCCGATTTTTGGTTTAATTGCTTAGTGAGGACGAATAGGTCGTTCTTGCATCATGATCAAAACCTGCTGAATATTAAAAGGGTCACATGTGTGGTTTTCCTTAAGTAATATTCTAGTAACAACAAAAACAACCTTTAAACCGAATTAAAAGTGTTGTTGAACCGTCTAAGTCGACCCTGTTGTCGTGACTTCTTCTCAGACCTTTCTGCGGAGTTTCCGTAATAGTGATCTACACCCAAGTGCTCCCAATCTATCCAAATCCTTGTCGAGAAGTATTTGCACGATCATAGGTGTTCAAATCTCAAGCTATGCTCAAATAGTAAACCTAGATCTTGTCGTCTTTCCGGAACACGTCATTCCGAATCTTGCACCTTTGCACTTTGTCCCTGACTCATCCAGTTTAACCTTCGACTACCAAGTTTGGTCTCATGAACCTACCGAGTTGCCGGAAAATTTTGAACATTCGGGAACTTTGGTTTCGGAATGTTGGAAATTGTCATTTCGATGCAGTGCAACTGTCTCGAGTCTAGCTATTTGGTCAATTTGAGTTTTCGTCGTACATGTTCTACTTGTTGAACAAGCTTACGAATGTGTAACTTATGAAAACTCGAATTTTTCAGATGGTGGGCTCGACACGCAGCACTCCGAATGGTTTCGGTGATCCTAGTGGCCGCAACCAGCCGCCACCATCGCCAGACCCGACAATAGTGGCTACTCAAACCGAGATGATGCGCCAAATTCTTCTATACCTGCAGCAGCAATCCAAGCCGCAGCAACCTCATGGGAATCAGATTAATGCCCAAGGTCAAGTAACCGAGTACAAGCACTTCCTGGATATGAATCCTCCGCAGTTCAATGGGACGGAAGAACCCTTGGATGCTGATGCTTGGATTCGGGCTATTGAAGCTATGTTTGTGGTGTTTACCTTGCTGTGTTCAGAAGGACGCAAGGCTAAATTCGCGGCATTGCAGCTTCGTGGTTCTGCTTTAATGTGGTGGGAACACTACAAATCCATGCAACCACCGAAGTATGAAATCTCTTGGGAAGAATTCAAAAAGGCTTTCAGAGATCATCACCTTCCTAAGGCACTTACCGATAGGAAAATGAGAGAGTTATTGGCTCTCAAGCAAGGGTCGACACGAAGTACCAATACGCGCGTGTTTAATAACCTCTCCCCCGCATGGAGGGTATCATGTGGATACCGACACGAAGAAGATGGAGCTTTTTCGTGAAGGTCCGAATAGTAAATTGGCCGAATGGTCGAACCCGGTAAAGTTTGATAGCTACCCCATGCTAGTAAATAAGGCTATCTCCCGGAAGATGCCATGAAGAGAGCCCAAGCCGAGAAGAAAAGAAAGGCCGACTCCATGCCCAAGAATGCACGCATTGCAAGATACGCATTATGCGAAGACCTTACCGTACTTCCAAGAGGCTTCACAGAGCGGAAACGTTGTTGGCTAAGTTGTCCCAGGATCGGACTCAAGAAACTCTTTGCCTTCCCAACACTCAACAGCCGACTCCCAAGCCTACTGTACCTAGTCCTAATGGCAACAATGAGCGTTGTTGTTTCAAGTGTGGTGAACCAGGACACTTCGCTAGGACATGCCTGCAACCGTGCCAGACCAACAGGCGGCACCGGCTAACTCAGCCTAATCAGAGACAAGTTTCCAAACCCATCAAGAAGGGCAAGAAGAAGATTGCTCAAGTCAGGGAGGGCAGACTCAGCTTCACTTCTGTGGGTGATATTCCAGAAGGAGCACCAGTAATGATGGGCACATTCTCTATTCGAGGCAAACCCATCCGTGTGTTGTTTGATTCTGGCGCTACCCATAGTTTCATGAATGCAAAGACGCCGAGCAAAGTAGGACTCAACTCCCCGCAACACCAAAGACTCTTTTACAATCAAAACAGCAGAGGGAACATCTCTTCCGAGTTGGTGACCAGGGGAGTACTCTTGGAATTAGGAAGCAAAACAATTGACACGGACCTTATCATTTTGGGATTAGAAGGTATGGATGTCATTCTAGGAATGGACCGGATGAACCGACATAAGGTAGTACCGGATATTTCGAGAGAGTGGTAGAGATCAACTCACCAATTGTTGGGGCCACGACTCTATACCTACCTTTCAAAGATGATGTGAATCCTCGTTCTTATGTGGCAATCACTTCTCAGCTGGAAGGAATTCCAGTGGTTCGAGAGTTTGTGGATGTTTTTCCCGATGAATTGCCGGGTATGCCACCCGACCGAGATGTCGAGTTTGTCATTGAACATCAACCGGGGACAGCCCCCGTCTTCAAAAGACCTTACCGTATGCCACCCAAGGAATTAGCAAAATTGAAGACCCAACTTCAAGAGTTGCTAGATAAGGGTTATATTCGCCCAAGTTCTTCACCTTGGGGTTGCCCAGCTTTATTTGTGAAGAAGAAAGATGGTAGTTTGAGGTTATGTGTGGATTACCGACCTCTCAATGCGGTAACAATCAAGAACAAGTACCCACTACCCCGCATCGATGTTCTGTGATCAGTTGGCTGGAGCCAAAGTTTTCTCCAAGATTGATCTTCGATCAGGGTACCATCAAATAAAGATTAGGCCATGTGATATTCCCAAGACAGCTTTCTCCACCCGATATGGTCTTTATGAGTATTTGGTAATGTCCTTTGGTCTTACCAATGCACCTGCTTATTTCATGTATCTCATGAATTCTGTATTCATGACGGAATTGGACAAGTTTGTAGTGGTATTCATTGATGACATCTTAATATATTCCAAGAATGAAGAAGAACATGCAGAACATCTTCGAGTTGTTTTGCAACATTTGCGAGATCACAAGCTTTATGCCAAGTTCTCCAAATGTGAATTTTGGTTGGATAGTGTGAAATTTTTGGGGCACACTATTTCCAAGGAAGGCATATCTGTGGATCCTAGCAAAGTTCAAGAGGTTATGGATTGGAAACCACCCAAGACAGTACATCAAATCCGAAGTTTTCTTGGTTTAGCAGGCTATTATCGTCGTTTCATTCCGGATTTCTCCAGGATCGCTAAACCCATGACTGAACTGTTAAAGAAGGGAGTTAAGTTTGTGTGGAGCCAAGATTGTGAAAAAGCTTTCCACACATTGAGGCAACATCTGACTACGTACCCTGCTAGTGCACATGGATAATTCTAAACCGTTTGAAGTCTTTTGTGATGCTTCGGCACTGGTCTCGGTTGTGTTCTTATGCAAGAAAATCGAGTCATTGCCTATGCCTCACGATCTCTTCGACCCCATGAAGTGAATTACCCGACCCATGATCTTGAGTTAGTAGCGGTTGTTCATACTCTCAAGATTTGGAGGCATTATCTTATGGGAAACCGTTGTAATATCTTCACCGATCACAAGAGTCTTAAGTATATCTTCACCCAATCAGAATTGAACATGAGGCAGAGAAGATGGTTGGAATTGATTAAAGACTATGATCTAGAAGTACACTATCATCCCGGAAAAGCCAATGTTGTTGCAGATGCGCTTAGCCGAAAGGTTCACTGCAACTGCTTAACCGTGGAGTCGTATAGTGAGACCTTGTGTGAAGACTTGAGGAAGCTCCGATTAGAAATTGTGGAGCAAGGAAGCTTGAATGCTATCTCAGCTGAGTCCAATCTATATGACAGAATCGTTTTGGCTCAACTCAATGATGAAGATGTCCAGCTAATAAAACAGAAATTAGCGGAAAGAGACCCCAAATATAGTTGTTTCCACAAGGATGCAAAAGATGTGGTGTGGTTTGAGCAACGTCTCGTAGTTCCTGTTGATCCGGAACTCCGAAAGGAAATTTTCGACGAAGCACCAAAATGTATCAAGATCTGAAGAAAAACTTTTGGTGGTCAAACATGAAGGTAGACATAGCCAAATACGTGGCAGAGTGTGATACTTGTCATCGAGTCAAAGCCAGCCATTTGAAGTCAGCCGGTGTACTTCAACCGTTGACCATACCTGTGTGGAAGTGGGATGACATAAGTTGGATTTCATTGTGGGTCTACCCCTGACTGCCAGAAAGAAGGATTCCATCTGGGTGATAGTGGATCGATTGACCAAGACCGCTCATTTTATCGCAGTGCACACCACTTAATCCGTCCAAGATTATGCAGAACTATATATTGATCAAATTGTGCGCCTGCACGGGATTCCCAAGACCATTGTTTCTGATCGAGGTACTCAATTTGTGGCTCGTTTTTGGGAACAGTTGCATGAATCTTTGGGAACCAAATTGATTCGTAGTTCAAGTTATCATCCTCAGACCGATGGTCAGACCGAGCGAGTCAATCAAATTGTGGAAAACATGCTGAGAGCAAGCATCATGCATTTTGATAAGAGTTGGGACAAGTGTCTATCTGTGGCAGAATTCTCTTATAACAATAGTTATCAAGCTAGTTTGAAGATGGCACCATTTGAAGCTCTTTATGGACGATGATGTCGAACTCCTTGGAATTGGTCAGAAGCCGGAGAGCGAACGCTCTTTGGTCCAGATTTAGTTAAAGACGCAGAAAAGAAGGTGGAAGTGATCCGAGAAAACTTGAAGTTAGCTCAAATGAGACAAAAGAGTTATCATGACAAAGGGACAGCACCCCGACACTATGTAGTGGGTGATTACGTATACCTCAAGGTTTCCCCGACCAAAGGTGTACAGAGATTTGGCGTCAAAGGGAAGTTAGCCCCACGCTATATCGGCCCATACGAGATCATTGAGATATGTGGACCGCCGCTTATCGTATCCGACTTCCGTGATCGACTCTCGGCTGTGCACAATGTGTTTCATGTGACACAATTGAAGAAAGGTGTGAAAGTACCCGAGACAGAAGTGATCACGGAAGCAAACGCTTGGATCGAGCCAGATCTTTCAGTGGTTGAGCATCTGCTGAGAGTGCTAGATCAAAAAGAAAGGCAAACTAGGAGACATACCGTGAAGATGTACAAAATACAGTGGAGTCACCATACTGAAGAAGAAGCTACGTGGGAGACCGAGCACTTCCTAAATACCAAGTATCCGAGTTTTCTTCAATCACGGAACGGTAAGAACCTTACCCCTACCTTTGTCTTTAATTTCCGAATCTCGGGTCGAGATTCCTTTTAAGGTGGGTAGGCTGTGACGCCCCAGTTTTCTAATTAACGTCATTAACGCTAATGACCGAATCAGCCGAGTCAAACCGGTCAAACACCGGTCAAACCTAGGTCAACCTGGGCCGTCACCCGAAAACCTCGCCATTGAACCCTATTGAACCCCTTGACCGAGCCGAAGATCGACGGAAACGGCCTGGGAAAGTTGTCCTTGCGGGGGCAGCCTACCGTGTGTTTGGGTCTACCTTGCAAGGTTTAAATCAATCGATTGTCGGCCTCTCACCGTTATCCGAGACTCGCTTAATCAATCGGCCATGATATCCCATAATGATGGAACTCGAGGAATATTGTTGGATGCATTAATTGCTTGTCCAATCCTTTGATTGAATTAGATGGCACATTTAGAAATGGTAATCAACTAGAACTTGTGCTAAAACATTGAAAGTAAGGACCTACTCTTAGGAGCCGTTTCAAATAAAAAGAAACTCCACCGCCAAAAGCCTTTCATGTCTAGAGTTTGGTGATGTAGTTATCACCCGTCGGTTAAGTCTTGCCGAGTATTAGTATACTCAACTTTTGCTTTAAAATTGTTGTTGCGGTGTGTGATTAATCGGATGGGTAACGACCGATGATGACATCACGATGGCCTCCGTGATGTCTACCGTTGCGCTAGTTCATTTCATTTCCGCTGTATTTTTGAACTCTGAACCTTTACTCCATGTCATGAACAATGGTTTGTAATAAATTATGTTAATTCATGTCGTACTCTGGACTCGCCTTCGCGTGAGTTTTAATGCATGTGTCGATCCTCTCGTTCGATGTCCAAGTGATTTACCGGCGTTAACCCCAAGCAACTAACGACAGGATGATACTTTACTATTGCTTAATGGCCAAAGTGGATCGGTCTTAGGCGATAGTACAGTATTTTCCTGGGCGGGTTGTCACAATGAGGACCCCTCGAACGAGGTGTATGTGCTCTCCCACCTCGAGGGGTATGGCGCTGGAGAGGCCGATGTGATGGATGTCGAGCCAGCCCCCATCAAGGCAGATTAGCGCAATAAGTATGTCGCCTGGATGGCTCGAGGGGAACTCCCCTCGGACCGGGTCGAGGCCAGGCGCATCGCCAGGATGGCCAAGTCCTTCGCCCTCGTCGACGGCGAGCTGTACAAGCGCGCCGCTTTTGACATCCTGCAGCGGTGCGTGCCCATCCCCGAGGGGCGCGAGCTCTTACGGGACATTCACGCGGAGATCTGTGGCCATAACGCCGCACCCCGCACCCTCGTAGGCAATGCGTTCTGTCAAGGCTTTTACTGGCCTACCGCGGTCGCGCATGCCAGCGAGATCGTGCGCACCTGCGAAGGGTGCCAGTTCTACGCTCGCAAATCAAACCTTCCTGCTCACGTCCCGCACCATCCCCATAACATGGCCTTTCGCCGTGTGGGGGCCGGACATCGTCGGGCCCCGCGGAAGGCGCCGGGGGCTTCACCCACTTGTTGGTCGCAATCGACAAATTTTCCAAGTGGGTAGAAGTACGCCCCATTACGAATCTCATGGCAGAGCAAGCGGTGACGTTCTTCACCAACATCGTCCATCGTTTTGGAGTGCCAAACTCCATCATCACCGACAACGGGTCCCGCTCACGGGCAGAAATTCCCGGAATTCTCGCGACAAATTCCATGTCCGTGTGGATTGGGCGCGGCGTGGCACACCCGCGTACTCAACGGTCAAGTAGAGCGTGCCAATGGCATGATCCTACAAGGCCTTAAGCCCCGAATTTTCGACCACCGAATAAGTCCGGTCGAAATGGCTCCAGGAGTTACCAGCGGTCGTGTGGAGCCTAAGGACCACCCCAAGCAGACCCACTGGGTTCACCCCGTTTTTTCTAGTCCATGGCGCAGAGGCCGTCCTCCCCACGGACTTAGAGTATGGGTCACCCAGGGTACGAGGCTATGACGAGGACGCCAACTAGCGAGCCCGCGAGGGCTCACTGGACCAGCTGGATGAAGCGAGCCACGTGGCCTTGATGTACTCCGCAAGATACCAACAGTCCCTCAGGCGCTACCAAGCACGGAAGATACGCCGGCGGGACTTCAGCGAAGGGGATTTGGTCCTAAGGCTACGCCAAGACAACCGAGGACGCCACAAGCTATCGCCTCCGTGGGAGGGACCCTACGTCGTGGTGAAAGTGCTCAAGCCCGGCACGTACAAGCTGGCCAACGAGGACGGCGAAGAACTCACCAATGCTTGGAACATCCAACAGCTACGTCGCTTCTATCCCTAGCTAGGATTTCCAAGTCTTTTGTTGTAAATCACGTGCCCACACCCCAGTTGGCAACAACCATGTAAACATCACCAGTTCAATAAAAAGGGCAACTCGGCTTTCCCCTGAAACCCAAGTTACCCTTGGGGGCTACTACGGGGGGCATCCCCCGCCCCCAAAAAAATGGTCCCATTTTTTCGCAAAAAAGAAACAACTCACGCTCGCTAAGCATGTTTTCACTTCGGCCTCGAGCAAAATTCGAACAGGGCGCAGGCAGCCTAGCGGAAAGTGTCGGTGCGGAATGTGGTCTCGACACTAACCAGTAGAAAGCGCCGAGGTCTATCCCTCAATGGTCGATGCTAAGCAACAAGTGACACAAGGTTTTATCCTGGTTCCGGGCGAGGGGGCCGTACGTCCAGCAGTGGCGTGCTCGAGGCACTATATTACATAGCACCGGGGGTGCCTGTAGTGGGGCAGCTACAAGCGAGGCGGGAGAGGAAGCAAGGCTTCCAAGTCCCTGGCTAAAGATGTTGTGGGAGAATTGGGGAGTGAGTACGTGGTGTGTGTGAAAGGCTCCTGTCGTCTGCTATCTTGCCTTTTTTGTCTTCCCCTGCGGCTGGGGAGTTCGCTCCCCCTTTTATGGATCAGGGGGGAGGCGATTTACATGCGCGCCGTGCTACCTAGCTACGGGGGGAAGTGCGACGTGCTATCCCGTAGAGTGGGCGGCCGTCCGGGCGATCCTCGCGGTGATCTGGTCATCATGGTATGACTTGTACCCGAACAGTGGCGGTTCGAGGGTAGGAGAGCAACGGATGGCGGTGATGCCTTCTGATAGGCTCGAGGGAGGTGCCGACGCAAGCTCCGTACGGAGTACGAGATTTGGCGAACGGCGTTCCTTCCCCGACGCGCTTCGGTGCCCAGAGTTGTTGCTACGGCGTCGGGGCGTGCTCCTCGCACGCGCGGCACAGGTGGCCACGCCGCGCGGGCGGGGATGGCCGCTCCACCCGGCCTAGCGCCTCCACCTAACCCCCGTAGGGTCACGGGGAAAGTGAATCGAGGGTGCGCCGGCCCCCTTTCGAGGGCTCGGCGCGTTAGCCGTACCGGAGCGTGCGACGGTGTCACCGGGACCGACACCGGCCGCGCCGCACGCCCCTTCCCACGCAGCGGGGATGGGCTCCTCCCCGGGGAGCGGGTGCGGCGGCGCCGGGTGCGAGCCCCGGCGCATGATGGCGCCGTCCCGCCCGTGTCGGGGCATTAAACGCCCGTGTACGGGGGCCGCGCACGCGTGAGGGGCGCCGAGCGTGGCGGACCCCGACCGAGGGCGGGACGCACCCTCGAGCGAGGCAGAACCCGCCCGAGGGGGGAGCGAGCCCTCGAGCGAGGCGGAGCCTCGCTCGAGGGAAGTGTTGCACCCCTCGGACGGGCGGGAGCCCGTCCGAAGGGAGCACGCATCCTCGAACGAGGCGGAGCCTCGGTCGAGGGGATCTCTGGGTGGGCCGCCTCGATGGGCCGTCGGAGTCCCTGCGGCGTGGGCTGTTCCCTTCATGGTTAGACGATTTGTGTTTTGGCCTTTTTGTGGGTTTTAAGTGAGGATTTCCCCATTGTTTAAGGGGACCCCTATGGCTGTCCCCGACAGTAGCCCCCGAGCATCTGTGGGTTTGCCATTGAGGCTCCCGCGTATGCCGGAACCCACCGATAGGACGTTCTTCCCTCCTTGTTCCCCGCGAACGCTTCCCGTGGGGCCGCGTCGGGCCGACCCGCGGGCTCCCCCTCGAAGCCCCCGCAGAGTGTGGGTGCTCCCCGCGGGGTTAACCTTGAGAATTTTGGTCGCAGGGCGTGGCACATATTCCAATCGGCATCGGCGGTGTTTCGGCCCGGCCGGGGGTGCACGCGCCGTCGGCACGGCTTGTCCGCGCGGGTGCAATTTCAAGGAGGTGTAGCCGTGCGTCAAGCCCCCGAGCCTTGGCCCGTTCGAGGCGATCGGGTAGAGCTTTGCGACTTGTTTTTTAACGTGCCCTCGCCGCCCCCTCCCCCGCGGGACGGAGGGTGAGGTTTCGCAACTCCCATCGAGCGGGTCGCGAATTGTGGATTCCTCTTCGAGCTGTTAGCGGGTGGTTCAAGTGGACGCCCATGCCCCGTTCGATAAGGGTAGGCCGCGCGGTCCCGGAGACACGTCCATGGAAGCGCTTGCGTGGGTTTGCTAGGTGGGGCTCGGTCCCCGTTCGCTGAGACCGAGGGCGCGGAAGCTCTCCCTCGGTGGGATCCCCCGCCTGTTGCCCTCGCCGGCTCTCGAACACGACATGTGGGGCACCCTCGAGCCGACGGGCTCGAGGAACGGCTCGAATGCGCGTGCCCTCGTCGTCCCTAACTCTCGCGATCCGAGGCGCCCGTTCGAACCCGTCGAGGGTCGCTTCGACCTCCGATCGCAGGGCCGTGCGGGGTGGCGCCCGGGCGGCCCCGTCTTTTCGCGTCTGCGGCCGTCGAGGGGTCTGGGCGAGCCAGCCCTCGAGGCGCTGGTTGGTAGCACAGCGTATGTGCCCTTTTTGGGAGAATTTATATTGTCTCGAGCCAGGGGCTCGTGCCGCTCGAGGGTTTTGCGTGGCATGGGTACTCGTGGTGCCCACTCTACATCGAGCGGGCCCCGGGTGACCTTCTCACGCCGATGTCCCTTCGAGGGCTGACATCGTCTGGAGCCAGGGGCTCTTGCCGCTTGAGGGTTTTACGTGGCATGGGTACCCGTGGTGCCTGCTTTACATCAAGAAGTTCCCAGGCGGCCTTCTCACGTCGATGTCCCATCGAGGGCTGTTTTCGTTTTGAGCCGAGGGCTCGTGCCGCTCGAGGGTTCTCCTTGCTTGGCAAGGGACCCAGTCATTAAATGACTCGCAGTCGAGGCTGCGGTTTTTGCAGCGTGGGCGCATCTTTTTAGGCGATGCGGCTGCGCGCGCGCGTAGTGGGCGGCGTGGCAGGCGGACGTGACGGCTTCGCCTCGATCCTTGCGGGTCTTCGCCGTGATGATGGCCCGCCTGCAGTGAAGTGGCCGCTGCAGTCGTGGTGGGGCCCGTCCGTCGACGTGAAGGGAAGATTCTCTCGGTTAATGCGGCGAGGGGGCATCCGCTCCGGAGAGCTCGCCCGTCGGCTTATAAATCCGAGGGGAGGAGGAGACGGCGGTTTTTTACCTTAACGCCTCACCATTTTCGCTCCCCGCCCATTCGTCTTCGTCTCGCTCCTGCCACCGTGCGTGTCGCCGTTAGAGCTTTTCTTCCGTTCCTTGTCCTCCGCTCCTCGCTTTTCTTTGCCTTCTTCATGGCGCCGCCTCGCCCTCCCCTCACGATCTTGGAGCCGTACGCCCGGGAGAGGTCGACGGTGACCCGCCGGGCCCTTGGCGGGCCGGTCGCCGCCGCCGGCGGCCGGGCGGCCAATGAAGACGGACGTCCGGCGGAGGGATAGTGCCGCCGCCGCGGATCGCGTGCCCAACCCGCCGGAGGGCTACGTGGTGAGCTTCATCCGCTACCACGAGCGGGGCTTCAACACGCCGGCGAGCACCTTCATGCGGGCGATGTGCCACCACTACGGAGTGGAGCTGCACAACTTCGCCCCCAACGCGATTTCGCAGGCGGCCACCTTCGTGGGCGTCTGCGAGGGGTACCTGGGGATCCTAGTCAACTGGGAGCTCTAGGTTCACCTTTTCCGCGCGGAGCTCTACACGCAGCCCACGACGGAGCCGAGGACCCGCCGCGTGGTGCGCGCCGGCGGATGTCGCCTCCCCGCGGGGGCACCGCAAGGACGTCTACATCCCCCGCACCATGACGACGAACAACGGCGCCGGGAGCGGGGATGGTTCTACTTGCGCAACGCGAGCCCGGCCTCTTCCCCCCCCTTACACCGGTCGGGTGTTCAAGGAGAGGCCTCGACTCCCCGGGGCTACGGGTGTCCACGGTCCGAAGACGGAGGCGGCAGAGTCGGTCCCGCCGCCCGGCGCCGGCGGTGATGGGGCGAACGCGATGGGCGTCCTCGCCTTCCTTCATCACGGGCGGGTCGTGCCCTTGATGGAGAGGCCGCCCGCATCTTCGAGATGACGAGGCGGCCAACCCCGTCGATCCGACGAGGTCGCGGATGCTCCCGACGCCCCTCGAGCGGGCGTACGCGCTCACCCGGCGCGAGCGCCGTCGACACCGGTGCCGACGCGTGCGGGCTCGGACCCCTGCGGGACCTCGAGATGCTCCCCACCGGCCCGCCGGTGAGTTTGGTTCTTAATTTTGTTTTGGTTCTTGGTCTTGCTTCGTCTCCGCACGCGCCATTGTTGCTTACGTGTGCGGTCGGTGAACTTCACCATCGCCAAGTCCGTTCCGCCCACCCCCCCGACTCCCGCGCGCTTGGCCGGGCGGCGCGGCCGCGGCGGGGCGGGCGGCGCGCGGGAGAGAGCGCGCGAGGCGACATCGCGCGCCGCGGCCGGCGGCCGCGGAGTACCGCGGCGTGAAGAGTTGGGGCTCTCCTCCCCGGGGACCGAAGACTACTCGTCCTCGGAGGAGGACGAAGAGGAAGAGGGGAGGGGGGGAGGGCCCCCTCGACGTGGTGGCGGCTGCCCCCCTCGCCGGAGCCGCCCCGCGGCGAGGGCGGCACTCGCTCAGGGCGGGCGCAACGGCGCCCGCCGCCGGCCATCGACATCGGGGGGGCGACGCGCGCCACGGAGGTGCGGCGCGCGCCGCGGGGCGCGCGCGCGGCCCCGGCCCCCGTGCGCGCGTCGAGCGTGCCCTGCCGCGCGTGGGGCAAGCGTGTCGCGCGCGCCGCGGCGCTCGAGCGGCGCTACGGCAAGAGCCTCGCCCGCACGCGGGCGGCGTGCCCCGCGCGCGCGGCGGCGCCTTCGGGGAGGCGCTACGGCAAGCCGCCCGCAATGCGGGGCGAGCGTGCCCGCGCGCGCGGCGCGCGCCTTGCGAGAGGCGCGGCGTCGGGGCGCGACCGCGCGCGGGGCGGGCGCCCGCGCCCGCGCGCGGTGGCGCCGCCCGAAGAGGCGCCGCGGCGCGCGCTCGGCACCGGCTTCATCCGTCGGGGAGGCCCCGAGGAAAAGGAAGCGGGCTCTGGCCTGCTTCGAGGATGAGGAGCTCGTCTTTGCTTGGTTCGATTTGTTGATGTCAGGCGCTCTAATCCTCTCGTCCGTGCTCGCGCGGTGGTGCCAACCGTGCCTCCTCTCGCACCTTGCCAAGGTGCGAGGACGACGCGTCCATCCCCACCGGACGGCGCTCGCGGAGAGTGCCGCCGGCGGCGGGGCAAGCACGGCGGCGGCGGGCGAGGCTCGCAGGGGTCGTGAGGCCTCTTGTGGCCTCGGCGCCGATCCGGCCCCGCCGGGGAAGGCGGCCGCCGCCGAGGAGCGGCCAGCGCCGGCCATCGTGGGGGTGCAGGCGCGGCGGCGGGCGCAGGGAGGCGCGCCCGCCGAGGAGGGCAGGCTCGTTGCGAGGCGCGGCTCGCGGCGCCGGCCGCCGAGAGGAGGCGGAGCGGCGCAACCCCGCGGCGCGGCCGTGGATGCGGCGCACACCCGAGAGGTGATGGCCGCGGCGCCGCGCCGGTGCCGCCGGCGCGGAGGCGCAAGTGGAGGCGCCGGTGGAGGCGGCACAAGCGGCGGCGCCGCCGGCGATGCAGCGGGGAGGTGGTGGAGGTCTCGGACGACTCCCCCCCCGCCCAGATGGGGATCGGTGGGCCGCCCGGCCCGCACATCCGAGCCCGGGGAGAGGGCCCCCGTGAGGCGGCACGAGGGTCACATGGTGGTGGGGGGTCGAGGACATGGTGCCGGGCCTCGTCCTCGGCGCGGCCGCCCCGCGCGTGGAGGGGGGCGGGTCGACGATCCCCTGCGTTCGCCGACGCCGGGGAGCAAGAGCTCCGGGGCGGCTGGAGCCATGGCGCCACGCTCAACCACGCGGCGAACGAGGGCTCGCGGGTCCATGGCGGCTCCGCATGGCTCGTCTTCCGTGTAAGCACGGTTGCTCGTTCTCTTCTTTCTTTCGCTTGTGCATGCGCGCTCTGTGTCTCCGTACGGCGGGGTTTTGGATTCCGCGGTTGCCAGAGCTTGAGCGCCGTGCCCATGACAAGTACGATGCCTTCGCCAACGGGTGAACGCCGAGGTCCACCAGCTCCCGGGGAGCGGTGCGCGCTGGCGCGCTTGCCGCCGCTCTCGGTCCCGGACACTGGCCGCGCGCCCACGGCCCCGGCCGGCCCGACGACCCCCGAGAGCTCGAGGCGGAGACACCCGCGCGCCACTCGAGCTCGAGCGGGTCCGTGCAGCCCCTCATCGATCGTCATGAGGTTCCGTGGAATGCGCGGTCGGACTTGGAGAAGACGCGGACGCCGGGCCGCCAACCGGGAGGCGAGGTGGCCACCGCTCGCGCGGAAGCCCCGGGAGCTCGCACGTCGCCGAGGGGGGCGCAGCCGAGGGCAGGAGCGGGCGCGCGGCGGAGGCAGCGCGCACGAGGGAGGCCGACGACCGAAGGCCGCCCTCGACGCCCAGGCCGCGGCCCTCGTCGCTCGCCGAGGAGCGGCCCCAAGCAAGAGCGCACCGCCCGCCAAGGGGCCGAGGGCGGCTCCCGGCGAGGGAAGCGAGGGGGCCGCCCTAGTCGATGCCCGTGCGCCGCCGGGAGCGAGGAGCGCGCCGCCCACGAGGTGTCGTGGAAGTCCTTGGCGGATCGGGACGCCAGAGCTCTCCCAAGATCGAGGGAGTAGGGTCATCGTGCTCGCATTGCGAGCGCGAAGCCAGAGATGGCCCTTCGGGAGCAAGCAGCGAGGGCGCGATCGAAGCGCCTCGAGGCCGGCGGTCGAGGCCGCAGCGCCACGCCCTCGAGATGGAGGTAGGAAGTCCGTCGAAGGTGAGCCACCGTTTCACTCTTGCTTTATTGGTTTTTTTTTGAGGGTTCTTGCTGCCCCTTTCTTTCGATTTCTTTTCTCGTCTTGGCGTTTCTCTCTGTGGCTTGCGCACCGCCCCCGGGCACGCAAACACCGAGAGGGCCGAGGCGTCGTTGCTTCGTACAACTCCTCCCAGTCGAGCCGCGGAGCTGCGCGATGCGGCCCTCGAGACCCGCCGCGCCGTGGAGGAGGGCGAGGCTCGTGCCTACAGCTCGGGCCGCCGCCCGCCCCCGCGCGCCCTCGGCGGCCACGCTCACGGAGCGGATGCGCCGGCGCCGCATCCGGGCGTCTTGTCGGCTGCCCCTGAGCGGTGCGATCCCACTACGAGGTCAAATGCGAGGCGCCGGCGGAAGGCTACGTCGTTCCCGAGGGCGTCGAGGACGAGGTGGCGATGGAGCGTGTGGATGCGCTCGCCGCCGATGCCGCCGGTCGCTCGCCGAGGCCTTTTTGACGAGTTCCTCTTCCCCGACGCGCCGATGCCGCTCGCTCCCTCCCGCTCGAAACATCCGGGCGCCGGGCCCGCTTTTTGTGTATCAATATTCGGGGCCCGTGGCCTTTGTAAATAAATACATTATCTTCATCGTAAACATTTGATGATACGTAATGAAGTGTTTTGCCTATTGCGCTTTTTTGTTTCTCCTTCTTCCCCGAGTAGATTTTACTTGGGGGAGTTCGATTTTCGCCGGGGGTCCGCTGGGTTGGAGGCGAGAGAGAAGGGCCATATCCACGCGGCGTAGGCTATCTCTCGGCTCGCACGCTCCTCCCGCTGGGCCGCCCGCGCCCTGTTCAAATCGTTGCTCGTAGTTGAAGTGGAAAACAAACTTAGCTCGTGTGAGTTGTTTTTATTTTTGCGCAAAAAATGGGACCATTTTGGGGGGGTGCCCCCCGCATTAGCCCCCGAGGGTAACTTGGGTTTCAGGGGAAAGCCGAGTTATCCTTTCCATTAGACTTGAAGCATTTACATAGTTGTTGCCAACTGGGGCGTTGGCCATGTGATTTTTACAACAAAAATACTTGGAAAATCCTAGCTAAGGGTAGAAGCGACGTAGCTGTTGGATGTTCCAAGCGTTGGTGAGCTCTTCACCGTCCTCGTTGGCCAGCTTGTACGTGCCCGGCTTGAGTACCTTCACCACGACGTAGGGTCCCTCCCATGGGGGCGATAGCTTGTGGCGCCCCTGCTATCTTGGCGTAGCCTTAGGACCGCATCCCCTCGCCGAAATCCCGTCGACGTATCTTGCGTGCTTGGTAGCGTCTTAGGGACTGTTGATACCTCGCGGAATGCATTAAGGCTACGAGGCGTGCCTCGTCCAGCTGGTCCAGCGAGTCCTCGCGGGCTCGTTGGTTAGCATCCTCGTTATAGCCTCGAACCTTGGGCGACCCGTATTCTAAGTCCGTGGGGAGGACGGCCTCCGCGCCGTGGACTAGGAAAAACGGGGTGAACCCGGTGGCTCGCTTGGGGTGGTCCTTAGGCTCCACACGACCGCTGGTAGTTCTTGGAGCCATTTTCGCCCGCATTTGTTGAGCCGATCGAAAATTCCGGGCTTAAGGCCCCGTAGGATCATGCCGTTGGCACGCTCCACTTGGCCGTTGGTCTGTGGGTGTGCCACGGCCGCCCAATCCACACGGATGTGGAACTTGTCACGTAACTCCAAGAACTTCCGCCCGTGAACCGGGACCCATTGTCTGTGATGATGGAGTTTGGCACTCCAAAGCGGTAGACGATGTCGGTGAAGAATGTCACCGCCTGCTCAGCCCTTAGGTTCGTGATGGGGCGCACCTCCACCCACTTGGAGAACTTGTCGATCGCGACTAGCAAGTGGGTGAAGCCCCCGGGCGCCTTCCGCAGGGGCCCGACGATGTCCAGCCCCCACACGGCGAATGGCCATGTCACGGGGATGGTTTGTAGGGCATGGGCGGGCAGGTTGGACTTGCGGGCGTAGAACTGGCACCCTTCGCAGGTGCGCACGATCTCGCTGGCGTCCGAGACCGCAGTAGGCCGCAAAAGCCCCGGCGGAACGCGTTGCCGACGAGGGTGCGGGTGCGGCGTGGTGGCCACGCATCCCCGCGTGGATGTCCCGTAGGAGCTCGCGCCCTCGGGAATGGGCACGCACCGCTGTAGGATGCCGGAGGCGGCGCGCTATGTGCGCCTCGCCGTCGACGAGGGTAAACGATTTGGCCATCCCGGCGATGCGCCTGGCCGCGGCCCGGTCTGCGGGGAGCTCCCCTCGAGCGATCCAGGCGATGTACTTTTCGCGCCAGTCCTCCTGAGCGGAGCCGGCTCGATGTCCATCGCGTCGCGCCTCGTGGGAGCCGTACCCCTCGAGGAGGGAGAGCACGTACGCCTCGTTCGAGGGGTCCTCGTCCATGGGTTCCGCACCCGCTGGATTCGAGGGAGCCCCCGAGGGTCCGTCGTGACTCGAGGGGTAGGGCTCGAAGACGACCGAGGGTTGCGCGATGTCGCGCGCGAAAACGTTCTGGGGAACGGTGATCCGCCCGACGCGATCTTTGCCGCCTCGTCCGCCTCCTCGTTGTACCGCGCGGGTACATGGTTGAGCTCAATGCCGTAGAACTTGTCCTCGAGGGCCCGCACGGCCTTGCGCAAGCCTCCATCTTGTCATCATGGCAGCTCGCGTTCTTCATGACTTGATCGATCACGAGCTGCGAGTCCCCCCGCACGTCGAGGCGCTTGACGCCCAACTCAATGGCGATTTTGAGGCCGCAGAGAAGGGCCTCGTATTCAGCCATATTGTTGGACGCGGGAAGTGGAGGCGCACTGCGTAGCGCATGTGCTCCCCGAGGGGTGACACGAAGAGCAGGCCCGCGCCTGCTCCCGTTTTCATCACTGAGCCGTCGAAGAACGCAGTCCGAAGACTCGCCCGGATTTGTGGGGGCGGCAGCTGCGTGTCCGTCCACTCAGCAACGAAATCCGCCAGGATTTGCGATTTGATGGCCTTGCGCGGGCGTAGGCGAGCGTTTCGCCCATCGCCTCCACGGACCACTTGGCGATCCTTCCCGCGGCGTCGGGGTTGCGATGATCTCTCCTAGCGGAAAGGAAGAAACCACCGTGACGGGGTGGGCCTCGAAGTAGTGGCGGAGCTTGCGCCGCGCAAGGACTACCGCGTACAAGCAACTTCCGGACTCCGGGGGTAGCGCGTCTTCGTGTCCGACAGACCTCGCCGATGTAGTAGACCGGCCGCCGTACATGTGCAAGGCGTGCCCTTCTTCCATGCGCTCCACGACGATCACGGCGCCGACCACCCGGGTGGCTGCGGCTACGTAGAGCCGCAGGGGCTCGCCGTCTTGCGGCGGCGTGAGGATCGGGGCGTGCGTTAGGGACGCCTTCAACTTGTCGAGCGCATCCCCGGGCCTCGCGGGTCCAGGAGAAGCGCTCGTGCTTCTTGAGGAGGCGATAGAGGGGCAGGCCCTTCTCACCGAGCCGCGAGATGAAGCGGCTCAAGGCGGCGAGGCACCCCAGACCTTCTGCACCCCTTTGAGGTCCCGGATCGGACCCATCCGTTCGAGGGCCGCAACCTTTTCGGGGTTGGCCTCGATTCCCCGTTGGGAGACAATGTACCCCAGGAGCATGCCTCGCGGCACTCCAAAGACACATTTTTCGGGGTTTAACTTGACCCCATTGGCCCGTAGGCAACCGAACGCGACGGCGAGGTCGCCGACCAGGTCGTCCGCCTTCCTGGTCTTCACGACGATGTCGTCCACGTACGCTTCGACCGTTCGCCCGATGTGATCCCCAAAAACGTGCTGCATGCAACGCTGGTATGTTGCACCCGCGTTTCTGAGGCCAAATGGCATCGTGACGTAACGTAACGTCCCGAACGGTGTGATGAACGAAGTCGCGAGCCGGTCGGACTCCTTCATTTTTATTTGGTGGTACCCGGAGTAAGCATCGAGGAAGCAAAGCAATTCGCACCTGCACCGTTGAATCAACGATTTGATCAATGCGTGGCAAAGGAAAAGGAACTTTAGGACATGCTTTATTAAGACTAGTGTAGTCTACACACATCCGCCACTTCCCATTCTTTTTCTTTACAAGCACGGGGTTAGCTAGCCACGTTGGGTGGAACACCTCCTTGATGAATCCGGCCTCGAGAAGCTTCCGCAGCTCCGCTCCGATTGCCCGTCGCCGCTCCTCGTCGAAGCGGCGCAGCCGCTGCTGCACGGCGCGGCGTTTGCGCAGATGTCAAGGGAGTGCTCGGCGACTTCCCTCGGGATGCCTGGCATATCCGAGGGGCTCCACGCGAAGATGTCGGCGTTGGCGCGGAGGAAGTCGACGAGCACCACTTCCTATTTGGGGTCGAGGGTGGAGCTGACCCTCAACGCCTTGCCCCTCGGGGCCGAGGGGTCGAGGGGGACCCCTTGGTCTCGCTCCGCCGCCTCGAAGGTGCCGGCGTGCTTGGCGGCGGGGTCGAGGTCGTCGTTGACCATCTTCTCCAGCCGTGTTCACCGCCGCTTCGTCCCGCCGCGTGCCTCCGCGTGCTCCACGCACTCGACGTCGCAAGCCGAACGCGTGCTCGATGGATGACCCGACGGTGATGACGCCGTTCGGTCCCGCATCTTCATCTTCGGTAAGTATAATTGGGGACCGCCATGAATTTGGCGTAACAGGTCGCCCAAGTATAGCGTGGTAGGCCCCCTTGAACCCCACCACCTCGAAGGTGAGGGTCTCCTTGCGGAAGTTCTTTGGGGTGCCAAACCAGACCGGCAGGTCGATCTGCCCGAGGGGCTGAACTCGCTTGCCCGCGCGATGCCATGGAACGGCTTCGTGCCGGGCCGCACTCGGTCCAACCCGATCCCCATCGAGGCGCAATGTATGCGCGTAGAGGATGTTGAGGCCGCCGCCTCCGTCCATGAGGACCTTCGAGAACCGGCGTTCCCGATGATGGGGTCAACCACCGCCGGCACCGGCCCGGTTGGGGATGCGGTTCGGTGGTCCTCCCGCCGAAGGTGATGGCGTCCTCCGACCAATTGAGGAAGGACGGAGGCGCCCTCTCCGCGGCGAGGACCTCGTGCCGCTCCTTCTTGCGCCGGCCGGTCGACATGTGGACGGTTGGTCCCCCAAAGATGAGAAACACATTCTCAACGGCGGGGAAGCCGCCCGCGTCGCCATCGCCTCCGTTCTTCTTGGCCTCTCGCCTCCTTCGCGGCGGCACGGCCATAGAACTTCTTGAGCATGTCGCACTGCTCAAGGGTTTGGTGCACTGGGGTCTTGTGGTAGGGACATGGCTTTTTCGAAGCATGTCGTCAAACACCCCCGGCCTCGAGGGGCCGGCCGAGGGCCCCGTCGAGCCGGTCGACCGCCGAGGGCCTCGGCGTTGCCGCCGCCGCGCCCTCGCTCGCGCGCCGCGGCGCGGCTTCTTCCCCTTCTTGCCCCGCTTGTCGTTGCGGTGCGGCTCCTTGGACTTGCTGCCCTCCGCGGGCGCGTCCTCCGAGCGCTTGCCCTTCTTGCCGTCGAAGATTGCCCCCACGGCCTCCTCTCCCGGAAGCGAAGCTGGTGGCGATGTCGAACAGCTCGTTGGAGTCCGCAGGCGGGCTGCGTCCCAGCTCCCGTACGAGGTCCCTGCACGTGGTGCCCTCGAGGAAGGCATGCACGATCTCGGACTGCGCCACGCTGGGGAGCCTGCGGCGCCGCTTGGAGAAGCGCCGTATGAAGTCCCGCAGCCGACTCGCCGGCTTCGCGTGCAGGAGCGCAGTCCCGTGAATCCCTGTGGCGCACGTACGTGCCCTGGAAGTTGCCCACGAACGTGTGGACCAGGTCGTCCCGGGCCTGTGGATCCGGCTAGCGGCAAGTGCTCGAGCCATGTCCCGGCCGCGTCGCCCGTATGCAGGGGCAAGTTGCGGATGATGACCTCGTCACCGGTGGCCCCGCCCACCGACAAGCTAAGCGGTAGTCGCTGGAGCCATACACGGGGGTCCGTCTCCCCGTTGTACTTGACGATGGTCGAGGGTTGGCGAAGCGTTGGGGGAACGCCGCCGCGCGGATCTCCCGCCGAACACACGGTGCTCGGGGGCTCCGCGGCCGGAGAGCGGTCCTCGCCGCCGTCGTAGCGTCCACCCCGTCGAGGGTGGTAGCCCCTTGCCGCCGTGCGTCCGCCCTTGCCGGTGCGCCCGGCGTTGATGACGCTGCGGCGTCGCCGTCCGCCGCCCGCGTGCGTCAAGGAGCCGCTCCTTGGCCGGCGTGCGTCCCTGGTCGGCCGGTCGCCCCGCCGGCCCCCCCGCGTGCACCGAGGGTTCGCCCTCCCGCGCGCCTTCGTCGTCCCGCGCATCCCCCCGTTGGCGGATGCGTGAGGCCGAGCTCTCGCCCGCCGGACGCGCCGCTTGCTCGATGAGAGTTTGCACCTCGCGGCGCGTGTCTCGAGCCTCGGGGTCGAGGGTGCCCGCATGGCCCGCGCAGCGCCGCTGCGGCGGCGATGAGCTTTTGGCTCGCCTCGCGGGGCGCGTCCGCGTTGTCGACGTTGGGGACGGTGCTGATGCGGTCGCGGACCCGTCGCGCCCAGCCCTCCCGTGCGCGTTCGCCGCGCGCGGAGGCCTCCCCCGCCATTGAGGCGCCGAGCGCCGCACCGTCCGCACTCTTCCGCCGCCTGGCTTCGAACACCAACGGTTGATCATGAGGTAGAGGGTCAATTGGCTGCTGGCAATCAAAGCCGAGTATAGCCAATTTAACTGCGTGTCGGTCACCTTTGTTTTCCCTCATCCTCCCCAATACCCTCTTGCACATCCAAGAGTGAAATATCCGGATAATGGGGTTGCGGATGCTTTTGCGTTGTTGATGGGCATCTCCGAAGATCATGCCCCAAAATTCCGCCAACATGCCGGGAGGCACGTCGACTTTCTCCAGACGCCCTTGTGGAATCCAAGCAGCTCCCTTACGTGCTCGTAGGGAACCACTTGTTGGATTCCCCTCCAAACGGAATGACAACATTGCACTCCATCATCATCAACGATCGGTGCCATAGTCATTAAAATTTCAAGGTGTAACCCAAGTGGGTGTCCACCGAGATTCCGTTGGAGAATTGAATCCACCCGAGGTGCCCCAACATGTAGTTTATGTCGGTGCGAAAACCCAAGGTGTGGAGTGCTTGGTCGTCGATCTCGACGTTTGGCACAAGCCTCTTCTCAAGATTGGCGAGCCTATCCTCCTCCTCCGCCGACATGATGATGAAGCCCCGTACGAAGATTGTGTCGGGAGTGTGGGGAAGGTGGTGCGGTTGACGAGTCGATCGTCGTGGTGGCGCAGGCTGCTCCTCCGTGTGCCCACGAGGGTTCGGTCGAACCTCATGGAAGTGCTTCTTGCGGCCCTCATCCCACCAAGGAGGAGAGCGTCGTTCCTCCTCGGTGGTGCCGTGTCCGTCTCCATGCTCCGGGAGACTCGGAAACCCGAGTGCCTCCTCGAAGACGTGGTTGATGACGGCTTCGACGACGACGAACTCTTCTTCTTAGAGAAGAGACTTGTGGTCTTCTTCCACATGCTTGCTGCACTCTCTCTTCAACTAAAAATCCGGGTTGCAACCGGTAAACTAGACACTTAAACTCTTTGCTTCGGATGTGGACTTTGAGTGGATTAGGGAGGTGGATTTTTTCTTGAGCTCTCAAGCTTGGGTGGTTGGCTAAGTCTACGGAGGTTCTGACACTGAAACTTGAACACACAAACAAAGGAAGGAGAGGGAAGCTTGCCTGCAGAAGACGGGCGCCGGGGGCTCCATTTATAGGGCAGGCCGGCCGTCCTGGGCCGGCCGGCCCGAGAACTGCGGCTCCTCCTCGGTGCGTCTTTCTCCCAGCACGATCATTTCGCCTACCTTTCCTGCCCGTGCTCCCCAGTTGCACCGCCCCAAACTTAACTCTCGTCCACTCCTTTTCTTGAATTATTGGTCCTCCCACTTGATGCTCCATGCTTTGGGTCATGTCCATGCTCCCTAGCTCCACTTGCTTCACATGCCACCGCATTGAAATCCTGCAAAGTTGATGCTTTTCTTACCATGCTTGTCCTTTGCATGTGGAGTGGGTGAAAGTTGATAAAGGGAATCCAATGGTGCATGCATGATTAATTCAAACTTCATTGCCTCCATTTAGGTGTGTTTAAGGTTAAGCACTCCTCTAATTCGAATTTTAAAATATTTTGCAGAGCCATGCAAGAGCTTGAGCATAATTTTAGAGAAGTTTTTAAACCATTAAAAACAGATGTAAGTCGAAAATATTTTTCGACTACGTCGATTTTGGTCTTACCGGTAAAGTCTCTGCTTTCATCGGTTGAGAGCAGACGTTTTCCCCGCTTGATCATGGGGGCATAGGTTTAGGTTCTAATTTTGGCTAAATAAGAAAGATTTTGAATAAAACAAAATTAGAATGGAGCTTAGAAAAATTCTAATCCTAGAGAAACCAAGGGTAAAGATTTTAAGATCAACCAAAAGCTTTGATTTCTAGGTTCACGCGAGTCCTACCACGTGCTGAATTTTTATAACACTTGAATATAAATCGTGGCTCTACTCGTGTGGTTTTAGCATGAAAAATAAGCCAACCTCAGCACCATAATGAGGGTGAAAGGTTGAGCTAAGGTTCTGAAATTATTTGGTTGAGGGTTTCTCGAAAAAGAAAGAATCAATCAAGCACATAGGAGGTTCATGCAAAGGGTTTATGATAAAGCAAACATTCAATCAAGAATTATGTCTCTAATATTGTTCAACCACTTCTAAGTCTAATGTCTTTGCGTAGTAAAACTCAAAACTAAATTATTAAAAATACTCGAAAAACCTGGAATCAGGGTTGTCCTCCCGGTAGCTTATTCTTGACTTGACTTGACAGAGAGCAAGGTTGCCTCCCGCCTAGCGCTTCGTTTTATAGTCTATAGCTAGACTTCTTCACTTGATTACTCCGGATCAACGCTTTGCGGCGTTGCAATCTTAATTATCCACTTCCGCACCATCTTGGTAGCCGGGCTTGTCTTTTGGCTTGGTGGCTTAGTCATTTTTGGTCTTCACGGTGACTTCTCTTCCTTTGTCTTGACGGATGCAACACCTTCTTTAATTTTCGTTACGTTCACTTTTTTCGGCTCCTTCTTCTTTTTCAGCCCCTCCGTTTGTTTTGGTTCTATCTTCACTCCAATCATGTTGCATGCACCTCAATCCTTGGACGGAACTTGAAGGAACTCCTCCGTTGATATCGAACATGATCTCCCCCTTGCCAACATCAATAGTTGCTCCCACGGTCTTGAGGAACGGCCTCCCTAGGATGAGCGGCAGCTTCTCCCTCTCCCATCTCAAGCACAACGAAGTCGACGGGGATAGTGGTGTCCAATCTTCACGGGTACATCTTGACAATGCCCAAGGGATAGCGAATGGAGTTGTCATCCAGCTCAAAACATATTCCCGTAGGCTCCATCGGTAGGCGTAACTTCTCAAGAACATCCTTTGGCACGGCCTCACACTAGCTCCAAGGTCGCATAACGCCTTCTCGAAGTTGAAAGAACCAACTGAACATGGAATTGTAGGGCACCGGGGTCTTTTTTGCTTCTCCGGCCATAAGCAATAGTGCACTACACTCCTCGGACATCTTGACATGATCTACCCCGAGTGTTGCTATCTCATATTTATTTGCAAGTATGTCTTTAAAGTAACGAGAATACGTAGGTACTTGTAGGGCATCTAGTAACGGCATGTTGATGCTAAGTCTACGCACAACTTCCACAAACTTCTCAAAGTGGTTGTCAAGTTTACCTCGGAAGTAGCGTGGCTTGAGTTGCGGTATCCTCGTGTCATCTTCCGGCATCTCAAATTCGGGTTCCTCAGTGACGATCCCGTAACCTTCTCTTTAGCAGCTCCTTCCACCTCGGTGGACGGTTTCGGCACTGCTCCAACGCTCCCCTTGATGCGTTCCGGATCTTCCCGGGTCTCCTTCCCCGAACGTGTTTGAATGGCCTTCGCCGGTCCCGGGACATTTCGTTTGTCCCCGGGCTTCCCTTCATCATTAGTTAGGCGCCCCGCAAGTACATTCAACTTGCGTCTCAATTTATCTTCATCATGTTGAGTACTTGATGATTGGAACTTCCGACCTCCGTCACTTTGCTATCGATGTTCTCCAACTTGCCTTGTCTATGGTCTTGAACTTGGTGACGGTGTCCTTGTGATCTTAGCTTGCTCATCCATGAACTCCTTCAATTGTATCCGAAGTGGAACCGCGTTAGGAATAGATGAGCTTGCATTAAATTGAGGCCTACCTTGCCCGTAGCGGAAGTTCGGCAATTCTCCCTTCCTCATGTAGTCGAGCACTTTGGCTTCCTCCGGACAATCTTTGCGGACATGGCCATACTCTCCACATTCTTCGCATGGACCTTGTCGGCGGCCTTCAGTCTTGAGCCTCTTTCTTTTCTATCTCCATCTTCTCCAACCTCCTCATGAGCGAGTCCGATCTTGCCTTCAAGTATGTCTTCCTTCTCCACTTACCAAGACTCCTTTGACGTTCCCCATAGGTTGAGCCGGGTGTAGGCGCCGGATGGCCGCCCACGTGTCATTATCCGCGACCTTCAGATAGCGTGAAAGCTTCCGTCGGTGTAAGCTCGATGATAGATCCTCCCGCTGATGCATCGATGATCGTCCTTGACGCCATGGTGAGTCCTTGATAGAACTTTTGCCCGGGCATTCTTTCGGGAACTTGTGATGTGGAACCACTGCCGGGTGTACTCGTTGAAGCGCTCGAATGCCTCCGAGATAGTTTTACGTAAGGATATTGAACAAAGGTGGCAATCTTATTACGCAAGCTTTGAGTTTTACCCGGTGAGTAGTATTCCTTCATGAAAGCCTTCATCAACGTGTTCCAATTTTGCACCGTCTCCGCCGGTTGAGGAGTGGAACCATTGCAACACCTTCCCGAGTAGTGAAAACGGAAAAAAGCCTTGCCCTCATTTGATCTTGGGTCACCCCCTCCATATTGAAAGTCGACATAGTTGAATGAATGCTTGGAGGTGAAGGTTCGGATCCTCTTTGCCGGTGAAGGGTGAATGTTGCACCATGCGGATTGTTGAGGTCTTGATCTCGAACGGTCTTCCGATCTCGTCGAGGTTCAAGATTGGTAGGTCGATGATGTCTGGGGTGCATAGCTCCCCAATCTTGCGTTCTTCCGGTGGTTGGTCACCCATCGGTGGACGTCAGTTCTCCCGCGGACTTTGAGGTGGTGAATTCTCCGGAGATTCTGCGATCCTTCGTCTTCCGACTCGGAATCTACAAATCCGGCTTTTTAGCTTGATGTGCTTCGCGTCTCCTTAGCACAGCAAAGTTTTTCTGGATCATCCACAAAATTATTGGGTTTGTTGGAGAGGTAGCCGTCCATCTCCTGTTAGGGTTAGCAATAAACAAAATATGCAAAAGAAACTAGAAAACAAAACAAATCTATAAAGACTAGAGTTAGACAAACTAGATTAGATGTATTTTGAGGATGATCAAAATTTATTAGATGCAAAAATAAAATAAAATCAGTACTGAAAATTACAAAAAAGCAATAAAAAAATCAAATCTTGATCACTTGTTCCCCGGCAACGGCGCCGAGGAAAAAGGGGCTTGTTGACGGTTAATGTTGTATCAAAGTTCGTTACGTGACTCGCAAGCGTACAAGTCTCCCATCGTAGTCAAGGGACCCTTCTTCCCTCGAGTGGTGAACCCAAGGTATCGAATCCGTGGAACAAATGTGTGACGCAAGAATTAATCTATTAAAGCCAAGTAATCTTCAATAATCGATAAAAGACCTAATGCATCTAAGTAAAAGACACAAAACGAATCTAATCTACTAAAAACGGAGAAAACAAAGTAAGATTGGGTAGATAAACCGATCTAGAGGGATCGGGGAATGGCCAACTTTCGTTGAAGTTAGAAGCAAAAGAAGAAGTAGCAAATCGAATCTTAATAAAAGCCTCTTTAAATCATTGGTTTCCCGTCCAAATCCGAAAACATCCGCCTTTCGAGACCCCGTTCTGTCACAACGTATCCCTATTCATGCGGGGAGCTTAGGGCGAGTCAAAAGACAAAGTCGAGATTCTTTCGGAGGATCCGGCGTGTACCTCTAGCCACCGCGGCTACAAGAACACCCTATGAGTCCCTGCGGCGTGGGCTGTTCCCTGCATGGTTAGACGATTTGTGTTTTGGCCTTTTTGTGGGTTTTTAGTGAGGATTTCCCCATTGTTTAAAGGGACCCCTAGGGCTGTCCCCGACAGAAAGGACGCGCAAGTCAGAGATAGCCTACGCCTCCGCGAGGATACGACCCTTCTCTCTTGCCTCCGACCCAGCAGGCCGCTCGTGAAAATCGGACTCCCCTAACTAGAGTTTACTCAGGAAGAAGGAGAAACAAAAAAGCGCAATAAAGTAAAAGACGTCATTTCACTTTCACAAACATTTGAAGAAAGTGATCTGTTTATTTACACGGCCACATGGCCCGCACACTAACACATAAACAAAAATGGGCCTAGCGCCCGGCAATCTTCAGGCTGGCGGAGCGGCAGCGTCGGCGGCATCTGGGAACAGAAACTCCTCAAAGGACTCGGCGAGCCCCCCGGCAGCGTCGGCGGCTAATGCGTCCACACGCTCCATCGCCACCTCATCCTCGACGCCTTCAGGGACGATGTAACCCTCCGCCACTGCCTTGAAGTTGATCTCATAATGAGATCGCACCACCCCGAGGGCCTTCTGGACGCCGAGGTGCAGCGCCCGGTGCATGCGCCCGGTGACGTGCCTGCCAAGGGCGCGCAGGCAGCTGGCCGCAAGCTCCCAGCCTGCACCTCGCCCTCCTTCATGGCCTGGCAGGTCTCGAGGGCTGCGGAGCGCAGCTCCAGCAGCTCCTGCTCGGAGGAGTTGTAGGAGGCCTGCAGAGCCTCGGCCCGCTCGGCCGCGTGCCCCAGCGCAGTGCACAAGCCTGAAGTTGCCCAGTTAGAAGGGGATCAGAAAGGGGGGCGAACCCTCTAAGGGAAAATCAGCAAAACAAGAGACAAACAGCGACTTACCCTCGACTTGCTTCCTCTCCACATCGAGGGCGCGGCGCTCGACCTTAACCGCCTCCTGAAGGCCGCTGAGGGTCTCGCTCTGCTCCTGGAGGGCCAGCTCCTAGCTCGCGCTCGTGATGCTGAGCACCACCAGCTCGCCCTCGAGCTTCGAGAACTCAGCGTTCCGCCCCTCCAGCGACTTCTGTGCCGCCTCGCGAGCGACGCGCTCCTGCTCGAGTGCCGACCGGGTGTCCGCAAGGGCAGCCCGCTCCTGCTGGAGCTGCCCCTCAGCCCCGTTGCGGGCGGTATGCTCCTGCAGGAGCTGGTCCTCCGCGACGGCGAGCACCGCAGCCTTGGCGTCGAGGGCGGCCTTCAGATCGTCGGCCTCCTTGGCCTTCTGCTCGAGCACTCGCACCCGCTCCTCAGCCTGGCTCTGCTGAGCCTGCGCCCCCCAGAGCAACGAATGGAGCTCCAGGTTGTCGCGGCGGACGGCGACCACCTCCGTCTCCCGGTCGGCGCCGCGGGGTGCGCGCCCTCTCCAGGTCCGCCCGCGCCTGCCGCAGCGCCTCATCCCGGTCGATGAGGGCCATGCAGACCTGCTCGAAGGTGGAGGGGCACGCCGCGTCCTGCCTTTCACTCTCATGGAGCTGATCGCGCAGGGCCACGGCACGGTATGACAGCCAACCGTCCGGAGTCCTCAAGGCGTCGGCGAGCGCGTCGAAGGTGTCGCACCCCTCCCGGAGCTGGCGGAGCTCGGCGCTCACCTGATCGAAGGCGCCGTACTTGTTGCGGGCGCGGTGCTCGAGCTCCTGTCACCAACAAGCCGAGACCTATGAGTGTTACGCTGCAAGGATCGTGCGCAAAAACGAGAAAAACGAAGAAAGCAGACGATGACGCCCCACCTGGAAGACGCGCCACGCGGGGCCGCCATGAATCCGCAGCGCCTCGTTCAGCGCTCGGTCAAGCGCAGCGCCGTGGTTGCGGAGCTCTCCCCACAGCTCCTGCTCCCCCTGGGCGTCGGCAAAGGCGGGCGGATCGCCAACTCGCCCTTCTCCCGGGCGGAGCGGCCGGCGCGGCAAGAAGAAGCCTCGGCGCGCGTGCCCTCGGCCTCCTGCCACCATGTGACCCCTCCCGCCACCTCACAAGAGCCCCCTCACGGGACTCGGGGACGGCGTGGGGAAACTCACCCACCGGGTCCCCACCGGGCGGCGGGGAGTCGTCGTCGGGATGCGCACCACCGCCGCCCGCCGGGAGCCGCGGCGGGTGCCGCCCCTCGCGTTGCGTCCGGCGACATCTCCGCCCGCGCCTCGGTGACCGCGGGCTCTCGCCGCGGCGCCGCGGACACCGCCTCGCCGCGTCTCGCAACCGCGGGCGCCGGCTCGCCCTCCTCGATCGGCGGCCGCCGCGCCGCGGCCGCCGCCACGGGCCGGCGCCGCTAGGCCGCGCCTCCACCACGGCCCCGGCGTCCGCCGCCCCCTTGACGGCCGCCGGTGCGGCGCGCGGCGGACAGATCCGCCGGGCCGTGTCCTCGGGGCCTCAGCCGCGCCCGTGAGCTCTCGCCCGCCGCGGCCGCCGCGCTCGCCCCGCCCGCGTCGCCCTCGATGAGCGCCGCCGGGTGGGAACAGATGCGTCCGCCCTCAACACCTTGGCCGGTGCGAGGGGAGGTAGGTCGGCACCACCCTACGCAAATGCGAACAAACAGTCAGGTCCTTGATTGTCAGGTTTGCAACCCCGCAAGAGAGCAAGTCCCTCACCTCGAAGAAGAGAAGGCGCGCTTCCTCTTCCTCGAGGTCCCGACAGACAACGCCGGCGCGGCGGCGGCGCGCCGCCGCCGCACCTCGGCCGTCTCCGCCGCACGCGCACCTCTTGGGCGCGCGCGGCGCCTCGCGGCCCGCGCCGCTCCTGTCGTCGATTTCCTGGCGACGGGCGCCTCCGCACCCGCCCCGAGCGATCCTTGCTCTTGCCGCCGGAGCTGGCTCCGGCGGTGGGGGCGCGGGCTCCCACCTATCAGGGATGCCCTGCCCCCGGCCTCTTCCTCCTCCGAGGATGAGTACTCCTCGGTTCATGGAGAAGAGAGCCCCTGCTGCTCACGCAGCCGGTACTCTTCGTTCCTCCGTTCGTGATGCTCGCGGTGTCGCTTCAAGCGCTCCTTCTTGCGCGCCGCCCGCTCCCGCTCCCGTTGCTGCGACGCTCGACCCAGCGCGCGAGAGTGGGGAGTGGGCGGATCAGACTTCGCGGTGCTCAGGCTCACCAGCTGCAAGCGAAACATCGAAGCGCGTCAGCAACCTGAAGTATTAGCAAGATCAAGAACGGAACCAAGAATTCTACTCACCAGCGGGCCAGTGGGGAGTATCTCGAGATCCCACAAGGACCGGTCGCTGCGCAGGGACCCGGTGTCGACGGCGCTCCGCGTCCGTGTGGCCGCATACTCCCGCAGGAGGGGGCTCGGAAGCATCCGCAACCTCTCCAGCGCGACGAGGTTCGCCGTCTCCGTCATCTCGAAGATACGGAACGGCCTCTCCCTCAGGGGGACGACCCGCCGGTCGGTCGCCGCGGTCAGACCTGAAGGACCGATACGGTGAACCAGAGAGAGGGGGGGAGTGAATGGGAGCCGATAAAAATTCTTCTCGAAGGAGATTGTAACTCCAACAAGATGAACACGGCTTCCAACACACGTCTCCGACTCACTACCAAGGTTGGTCAAGCCCACGTAGCCACTGGAGTGCCACTGGACCTAGGAACCAACACACCACCTTCCGACCCGAGAAACGCAGCGGAAAAACCAAACCTCGAGTCTACAGACCCACACCGGTCAGACCGGTGAGCACCACCGGTCAGACCGGTCCCTGCTGGTGAAACTGAGCAACTTTCACTAAGTGGCTCTACACCGGTCAGACCGGTGAGACACACCGGTCAGACCGATGGCAGCCTGAAAGCTCCCAAGGCACCAAACAGGGCAACCGACCACCAAACGGACCCAAACTCGAAACAGCAGCAACACGGGACAACAACGAACACACCAAGACGTTCACCCGAGCAAAAACCCACAAGGGCTCGCACCGGTCAGACCGGTCAAAAGCACCGGTCAGACCGGTGTGGCCTGGGCAGCTCGGGATGAACAGCACCCACGGGTCAACTCCCCCAAAACCAAAACTCGATCTCCCGAATCACTCCACGGACTTGAACAAGACTTTGGGGATATCAGGAACACCTCATGAGGAGTCCATAGCCAAGTTTAATCCCAACAAATCTCGTCCAAAAAGGAGGAATCGAAGAAATCCCGCCGAAAGCACTTCCAACCCAAGAACTCAAGAAACCCCGAAATCGAGCACTTTTCCTCACGGATTTGGGAGGGGAATCACAGCCCAAAGAACCACGAAGGGTTCCCACAAATTTCCCCCATCAAATCCCCAAGAGAAAAGCCCTGAAAACAACCCAAAGAAAACACCGTTAGAGAGCTCCGAAAATCACCACCAAGAACAACCGGGGAAAACACATCCAAACCTTGAGGAACCACGCCGAATCATCTATACATGAAACAAAGGTTCGTACAAGGTCTAGCAAGCCGCCCGATCATCCATCCCTCTCTACAAGATCTCTCCGTGAAGCTCTCTTGCTAGTCCTAGAGAAAACCTAAGAAAAATAGGTGGAAAAAATAGGAAAACTAATGAGCTAGGGTTCCAAGAGTTGGCTGCCATCCTCTCACCTCTTGGGTTATATGGAGGCAACCGAATGTCTAAAATGCCCTTCTCTAACAACTAGGGATACAAGCCCCTCAAGGGCGGATTTGGAATTCTTGATGTCTTCACCATCGGACGGATGCCGGCGACCGCACCCGCGTAGCCTCGACGCAAGCCATGTGATCCCGACGCGTGTCCTCGCGCTTCGAAGATTCCGGACCGCGTCGTCGCACACCGGTCGACCGGTGCTCCTCACCGGTCGGAGCCGGTCCCCACCGGTCGGACCGGTCGGACCCACCGGTCGGGACGGTGCGGCGCGGCTGCAGCTCTACGTCTTCGGTTCTCCGGTCTTGGCTTTGTGGATCAACCAAGGAACCCAGTGGTTTTCTGGTGAACCACCGGAAACCCCGCGAACTCGGTGTAGCCTCCGCCAATCTCCACTCATGACTCGGCTCCCACGTAGTCCCGGCTCGACCTTGGTTTTGAGGCTCAACCAAGAAACCGTCCACAACTTCATCTTGCTGTTCATGCCACCATGCGGCCCGCACTTGACCCCGCTGGCCACCGGGTCCCTCGAACGAAGCCTACTTGTCTTCTCCACACCTGGAGGCCTCACCGGCGACGACCTTTCGCGCTTGTTCTTCACCTGCACCAACACGAGTCAAGCCGCAACCGCACCTGCAATACTTAGCCAAGAATCAGTCCACACAACGTTGTCAATCACTCATCACACAAGGAAGCGACCATCCACCGGTCCTCGAACCACACATGGTCCTCAATCTCCCCCTTGATGAGTGCATTGACAACACCGACACGAAAGTAACAAGAGAGAAAAGAAAAATAAAAGAAACGAACAAAAAGAAACTCCAACAAGCGATCGAAAGCAAAACAAAGGCAAAGAGCAAGATCACTTGAAGAAGACAAGTCTCGGACCCCATAGGCAAGGGCAACGGCTCGACACATCCGAGACAAAACAAAGGTCAAGCAAAGAGCGCCAACCACCGAAACAAAGCTCGAAAAACCACAAAGAGCTCCCCCGGCACACATGCAAGCTCCCCCTGAACCAATGCACCTCCCCCTGGACGAATGCATGCAAGATACCACTTGAAACAGGGCAGCTGGAACAACTTCAGCTCACACCGGTCAGACCGGTCATCACCACCGGTCAGACTGGTGCCTAACATGTGTACAGGTCCAGCACTCACACCGGTCAGACCGGTGCTCTTCACCGGTCAAACCGGTGTACAACAGAGCCCAGAAATGGCTCGAAACGACCTGAAAACCTTCTAAATGCGTCCATTAAGCCATTTCAATCTCAAACTTCTCCCCCTTGTTGGAAATGCATGAATCAAGCCAAAAATGCAAAACTTTCAACCTAGAGCTTCTCAAATAGACAAAATTCAACAAAGAATGCTACACATGTCCAAATGAGCAAGTTAGATACTCTACGGCTTCGTATCGATCTCAACTACATGATCACCAAGTTTCACAACCATTGGACAAAGCTAAGATGGATTTTGGCAATTTTGCGAAAAACTTGCCTCTCATGAGCAAAGTCCTAAACATGATCAAAGCATATCAAAATGGCAAAGCCACACAAACTTCATGCTAGGACAGCCATTCTAATCATAAGACCATCACAAACACCCACAAGCACCTCATGTCATGTCAAAGCCACCGAGCCAAGTGCCTACTTCTATGTATGAGACTTCTCATTGGTAGGCATCATGCAACGGTTTAGCACCCAAAGCAAATTAAATTCAGCACATATGACATGGGAGCACATTTTCCAAGCATTTTTCATTTCATTTTCAGATTTGTAAATGGTACATGAAATGTCTTTGCGACAAAAAGGAACTTATGCTCCTCCACAAGATAAATCAAGAGGGCTAAACATTCATGATGGCAAATGAGCCTTTGGCCCCATATGATC
This sequence comes from Cenchrus americanus, assembly GCA_947561735.1. NCBI lineage: Eukaryota > Viridiplantae > Streptophyta > Magnoliopsida > Poales > Poaceae > Cenchrus > Cenchrus americanus. The sequence continues at coordinate 184,820,755 of OX387245.1, forward strand.
AATAAACTAGCTATCCAACCAAAAATTAAGCACAGCAAGGCCACACAAACATGTCAAGAGCATGTAAAGGCATTTACACATGAGAGAGCATACATGTGACATTTTTCAAAAGCATAGGTATCAACCATGGATTATTCATCAAGATCATCAAGAGCTAAGCCAAACTAACCGTAGCATACCAAACAAGCTCACAAAGACATATATCTCATTCCATGGTGAACAATGTATATGAGAGAAGCTTTTCCTAACCAATGCATATGATACAAAATGCATGCAATATAAGATACAAGGATGCCTATACATCATGTTACATATGCCATGCCAAATGCAAGAAATGCACAAAGGAAAGCTATACATAAGCTACCACCGCTCCTCGAGGGAGGCAAAACGGGCTCGACACCACGGCAAAAGAGAGCTCCCACACACCCAACTCAAGAAATCAAACACACACCAAGTTCCCCCCGCAAACGAGTGAAAGTTGCTTGATCTAGGGGTTTGGTGAAAATATCGGCTAGTTGGTCATGTGTGGGTACATGGATCAAGGCTATCTTTCCTTTCTCGACGTTGTCTCTCAGAAAATGGTACCTCACTTCGATGTGCTTGGTTTTGGAATGGAGCACTGGATTCTTTGCAACGCTTATGGCACTGGTGCTATCACATTGAAGTGGGACATGGGTATACTCCTCACCAAAGTCACTCATGGTGTAGGTGATCCAAAGAAGCTGAGAGCAACAACTAGCAGCGGCAACATACTCGGCCTCGGTCGTGGATTGAGCAACACTCGACTGCTTGCGGGAAGACCAAGACACCAAAGAAGAACCCAAAAAGCGGCAAGTCCCGAAGTGGACTTCCTATCCAACCGACACCGGCATAATCCGCGTGCGAAAAACCATGAAGCGCCAAAGAAGAGGACGCGGAGTACCAAAGGCCGAAGTCGGGAGTGTGACGCAAGTACACGAAAATTCGCTTCACTACTTGCCGATGCGAAGTCCTCGGAGACGCTTGAAAACGAGCGCAAAGACACACCGAGAATCGTATGTCGGCCTCGTCGCCGTCAAGTAGAGGAGTGACCCGATCATGCTCCGTACTCCTTCTGGTCCACGTGTTCACCTTCCTCGTCCGCATCAAGAGCTGTAGTCGTACTCATAGGCGTCGTCATAGCCTTGGAGTCCTCCATCTTGAACTTCCGCACAATGTCCTTGGTGTACTTTGCCTGGTGCACAAATGTTCCTTCCTTTGATTGCTTGATTTGTAGCCCGAGGAAGAACTGCAACTCGCCCATCATGCTCATCTCAAACTCCCTGCTCATATCATCTGCAAACCTTGCAACAAGAGAATTAGACGAGCCACCAAAGACAATATCATCCACGTACACCTGCACAATCAGGATATCTCCGCCCTCGCCTCGGCAAAAACAAGGTCTGATCGACCTTCCCCATCTCAAAACCTCTCTCAAACAAGAACCCCCTCAACCTGCCATACCAAGCTCTGGGCGCTGCTTCAACCCATACAACGCCTTCCTCAACTTGTACACTCGGTGGGGGTACTTCTCACTCTCAAACCCCGGAGGCTGCCTCACATACACTTCTTCCTCCAACACTCCATTCAGAAAAGCACTCTTCACATCCATTTGGTGCAACTTGAACCCTTTAGCCACGGAAAAGGCTAGAAGGATCCTAATCGCCTCCAAACGGGCTACGGGAGCAAAGCCCTCCTCGTAGTCGATCCCCTCCTTCTGACTGAACCCTTGAGCAACAAGTCTCGACTTGTTCCTCACAACCTCACCCTTCTCTCCCTCTTTATTTTTCCACACCCATTTTGTACCAATCGGCTTACACCCTGGGGGAGGGTCAACCAACTCCCACACCTGATTCCTCTCAAAGTTCTCCAACTCCTCATGCATCGAGTTAACCCAATTGTGATCAGATAGTGCATGTCCAATGTCTTTGGGCTCAAAAGAAGCAACAAATGCAGCATGAGCGAAATGGGAATTGTTTCGAACCCTCGACCGTGTAGTGCGTTCATTCATGTCGCCGATGATCCTCGAAGCTGGGTGATCCACTTGAACTCGCCGGGGAGGTTCTCGCCTCGAAGCTACCTCCCCCTCAACATCAGCTTCTCCTTGTTCTTGATTTGTCGTCGTAGGTGTAGCAGAGGGTCCATCCATCATCGTAGTCGAAGTAGTGGGTACATGTTCAGCCGGGGGCACCACACCGCCATCTTCATCATCACCATGTTCATGCTCCTCCTCCTGAAAGATCTCCTCGCCAAGCTCATCATCACCTGCACACTCAAAGACAAGCTGACTACGTGGCTCTGTCTCGTCGAAGGTTACCTCGCAAGTCTCCACGATTTGGTTAGTTTCAAGATTGAGCACACGATATGCTCTAGAATGAGAAGCATAACCAAAGAAAATGCCATCGACAGACCTAGCCTCAAACTTATCCAACTTCCTGCCTTTCTTCAGAATGAAACACTTGCAACCAAAGACATGGAAGTGACTCACCTTGGGTGTGCGACCATGCATCAACTCATAGCATGTCTTCTTCTTGTGCACTGCGAGGTATATCTGTTCGACACATAGCACGCGGTATTCACCGCCTCGGCCCAATACCTCCTCGGAGTCCTATGCTCATCAAGCATCGTCCGAGCCATCTCGCACAAGGTCCTGTTCTTCCTTTCCACAACACCATTCTGGGGAGGCGTATACGGACTCGAAAACTGGTGCTCAAGACCCAAGTCATGGCAAAAGGTTTCAAAACGAGAGTTCCTGAATTCCGAGCCATTGTCACTGCGGATAGCTCGTATGGCATCTCCGTGCCTCTCGTTCCTCAACCTCAAGACTAGATCTCGAACAAAACCAAACGTCTCTCCGAAAAACCAAATTAGCAATCGGTCGCTTCAAGCGACCGATCGGACCAAGCCCCGCGCGCGGGAGCGGTCCCTCCCACGTGCTTCTTTCTTCTTTTTTCCTTTATTCTTTTTTATTCAACAAAATTTTTTCCTACATAATTTATGTGTATAACTTACCATTGCATAAAAAATTATGTGCACAACTCATCATTTATAGAAAAATTATGTATACAACTTGTCGTTAGAGAAAAAATTATACACACAAGTTATACTTCAAACAGTTGTGCATACAAGTTGTACGTATAAACTTTGCGCATATCAAACTTATACTCAAAAATTTTCTGACAAAATTTTGTATCTCGAAGTTATGCATCAAAGTTGTGTATATAAGTTATGGTTTTTCAGAAATGAATATTTATTAGAAGAAAAACTAAAAGAATGTTTGGAAGTCGGAGTGGACCGGTCGCTAGCAACCATCCTAGCGACCGGTCGCTAGTTAGTCGTTCCCACGTCTCCCCCTTCTCCTCGAGAAAGAACACCCACGCATACCGAGAATAGTCGTCCACCACAACAAGGACATACCACTTCCCACCCGCAGATCGCACACGAGCTGGGCCAACAAGGTCCATATGGAGCAGCTCGCATGAACGCTCAGTCATCACATCGGTGAGAGGCGGGTGAGAAGAGGCCACCATCTTGGCATGCCTACACGGAGCACAAACCAACTCTTTCTCAAGCCTCGGCCCGTGGCAATCCTCGGACCAAATTGAGTTTACTCAAGCGTGACAAAAGGTCAAAGCTCAAGTGACCCAACTTCCTATGCCACTTCCACAACTCACTCGAAGAACCAGCCAAGAAACAACGCTCCACACCCGAAGACTGAGAAAAATCAGCACAAAACACCTGACCCTCGGGAACGACCATACAAACAAGGTCCCCTCGAGAGTCCACAATCCGAGAACCACCTGGCCGAAACAACACCTCAAAGCCCTCATCCAACAACTGGGACACAGAAAGCAAATTGTACCCCAGTGATTGAACAAGAGCAACACGCCTCAGAGTGATCTTGTCACTCACTTTTATCTCACCTTCTGAAAGCACACGCCCACGCCCATTGTCCCCAAAGGTGATGTACCTCTTCGTCACCACCGGGACGAGACTTAAGAACCACCCCCTGTCTCCGGTCATATGCCTCGAACAACCGGAGTCAATCAACCAAATGTTCTTCAAGTCTCCCACCTGAAATTCAAAAATAGGCACGTGAGCGAACAAACGACTCAGCACTGGGGTTAGTACCAAAGGAGGAAAACCAGTGCCGAGCCATTTGCTCGAATGTGGGGTTAGTACCAACCAAAGCATCTCTCCTACCAAAACTACCTCCACGAACACCACCACGGTAACCACCCTGAGGGAACCACCCCTCTCTGCCTGGAGGAGGACCAAATCCACGCAAGAAAACCCGTGGAACGTCCTTCCTCTCCAACTCAAAGCCACGACTCCTCCAATCCCCGTATTGAGCACGAGGAGGAGAACGCCTAGAAAACTGACCATCTGCACCCTTTCCAGCCCAACCACCAGAACCACGACCACCAGAAACAACCCTCGCACCTGTACAAGCTCGAAACCCGAACAGCTGTTTGTCCAGGCTTGCACCGGTCTGACCGGTGCCCCACACCGTCCGGCCGGGTGTGACTCCGGGACGACACCACCTGCAGCCTTCTTCTCTCCCCAAGCCCGAACTGTCCTCACAATCGCCTTGCCCCTGGGCATCTGCATACGAGGCTCAAGTACACCATCGGAAGGGTGGTACTTGTCCTTGTTAGCCCACTCCTTTGCCATTCTCTCCTCTCGCTTCCTCTTGAAGCAAAACTCCTCCTTATGGCCATCTCTCCCACAATAGCCACAATGGAACCTCACAAGCTTAGGCTTAGGCTTGGGATGTGGCTTCTCACTCGGTTTCTCTCCACTCAAACCCTCCACCAGTTTCTCACCACTTGCCTTCTCACTCTCCTTCCCAAAGAACACTTTCCCCGAAGTGCTCACGAACTTGATAGGCTTTTGTAGGTCATTTGTGGGTGTAGGAAACACGGGTGGAGCTGGGGTTGTGTCTAGTCGGTTCCTTAGATGGTTAGGTTTTGGAGGGAAATCATTTTTGTGGTGGGTTTTTGGTGGCTCCGGGATATTCTCTCCACTTCCCTCACCAACCTTGTTTGCCCCAAGCCCCTCACCATCTTGCCTCTTAAATGCCTCGATCATCATCCTCAACTGAGGCTCATGACCGGACAACCAACCCATCAACTTCCTCAAGTCATCATTCTCATCCTGCAAACGATCAACATAATGTGCAAGCTCCTTCAATTTAGCCTCGAGCGAACTAGTGTAAGCATGCATCTCATCAATCTTAGCATGCAAAACAGGGCAAGAAGTGCAAGCACCTAGCAAAGCAGGTCTAGACTTAAGCTCAGCCACTTCAACCCTAAGCACATCTAGTTCCTCACACTTGGAGGCATGCTTCTCCTTAAACAAAGCAAGATCAGCAAGGAATATGGAGCAATCAGCACAATAATTCTCATCGAAACAACGAGGGCTAGCCTTAAGCGAATCAATCTCAAGCTTGCTATCAAGCACACCGTGTCTCTAGCTCGGGCACTCTAGTCCTAGCATCCTTGAGTGAAGCCCTAAGCTCTTTCCTCATTTTCTTGGCCTCTCTAAGCATGTCATCACGGTTATCAAGCAAAGAGCCAAGCCTCTCATTCTCCTGGTGCAAGAAGGGAAGTTCATCACGCACCTCGTCGTCGGACTCAGAGTCCGAGTCGCTCTGTGTGCTCTTCTTGCTGCCGGAGCTCAGCGCCATGGTGCAGAAGCCATCTCTCGCGAAGCAGCTCGGCCGCTCAGGTTCTTGGACGACTTCTTGTTCTTGCGGCGATCTCCCTCGTCTTCACTGCTGCTCGAGCTCGAGGTGGAGTACGCGGAACTGGAGTCGACGTCGCTCGCTCCAACCATCGCTCGGGCCTTGCCTCGGCTCTCCTTCTTCCTCGATCGTCGCTCGTCCTTGTACTTGTTCTTGTGCTTGCTCTTGTGGTCGCGCCTCGAACGGTACTTGCCATCGTTCATCCTCGGCTTGTGCTTGTAGCTGTCCTTGTTCTCGGCCTTCTCCGGGCAGTCGGTGACGAAGTGTCCCGGCTTGCCGCACTGGAAGCAAGTCCTCGTGTTCCTCCTCATGTTCACGCGGTTCTCGTGCAGCCTCTTGAACCGCCTCGTCAACAGCGCCAGCTCGTCCTCTCCAAGGTCATCAAACTCCTCATCTGGCATAGACATCAAAGAGGAAAACGAGAACATCCTGGTGGATGGGTTAGAGTTAGTCTTTCCTTTGGAACCACCAACGAGGGCAAGACTATGGGAATCAGTCGGTCCCTCGAGCTTGGCAGTCATGCCCCTATCCACCTCATCCGACTTGAGCTTCGAGAACAGCTCGTTCACCGTCAGAGTATCATACCTCTCTGACTCGACTATGGCCTCGAACTTTCCGCCCCATATCGTATGATCCAAAGAGTGTAAGAGCTTGACCGCTCTATCATGATCATCGTACGGGAGCACGTCCACATTGGCCCTCATGTTGTTCACAACCACCATGAACCTCTGAAACAAGGCATCGATGGACTCACCGGGGAGATGAGTGAAGTTCTCGTACTCTCTCCGGTAGGTCGCATACATCCGTGCTCGAACTCGGGCGTTCCCAACATGAGCCTCCTTCAACACCGCCCAAATCCTACAAGCCAAGTGCTCGGTGTGCACCCGATCGAACTCAGGCTTACACAAAGCACGAAACAAGTAGTCGACCGCCTTATTGTTGGCGTCGAATCTGTCCCTCGACCCTGGAGCAAGGAAATCCATCGGCTGGACATAGCCTGTGTCCACCGTGACATCCCAAAGAAGCTGACCCTTTCCGCGGAGGAACGCACCCATCTGCTTGCTCCACATCTGGTAGTTCTTGCCATCGAAGTGTGGAGGACCCGAACCCCATTCCTGGTACGCCAGGGATCTTAGACTGGTTAGATTCAACAAAGACCCGAACCGGCTCTGATACCACTTGAAGGACCGATACGGCGAACGAGAGAGGGGGGAGTGAATGGGAGCCGATAAAAATTCTTCTCGAAGTAGATTGAAACTCCAACAAGATGAACACGGCTTCCAACACACGTCTCCGACTCACTACCAAGGTTGGTCAAGCCCACGTAGCCACTGGAGTGCCACTGGACCTAGGAACCAACACACCACCTTCCGACCCGAGAAACGCAGCGGAAAAACCAAACCTCGAGTCTACAGACCCACACCGGTCAGACCGGTGAGCACCACCGGTCAGACCGGTCCCTACTGGTGAAACTGAGCAACTTTCACTAAGTGGCTCTACATCGTTCAAACCGGTGAGACACATCGGTCAGACCGATGGCAGCCTGAAAGCCCCCAAGGCACCAAACAGGGCAACCGACCACCAAACGGACCCAAACTCGAAACAGCAGCAACATGGGACAACAACGAACACACCAAGACAAAAACCCACAAGGGCTCGCACCGGTCAGACCGGTCCAGAGCACCGGTCAGACCGGTGTGGCCTGGGCAGCTCGGGATGAACATCACCCACGGGTCAACTCCCCCAAAACCAAAACTCGATCTCCCGAATCACTCCACGGACTTGAACAAGACTTTGGGGATATTAGGAACACCTCATGAGGAGTCCATAGCCAAGTTTAATCCCAACAAATCTCGTCCAAAAAGGAGGAATCGAAGAAATCCCGCCGAAAGCACTTCCAACCCAAGAACTCAAGAAACCCCGAAATCGAGCACTTTTCCTCACGGATTTGGGAGGGGAATCACAGCCCAAAGAACCACGAAGGGTTCCCACAAATTTCCCCCATCAAATCCCCAAGAGAAAAGCCCCGAAAACAACCCAAAGAAGACACCGAGAGAGAGCTCCGAAAATCACCACCAAGAACAACCGGGGAAAACACATCCAAACCTTGAGGAACCACGCCGAATCATCTATACATGAAACAAAGGTTCGTACAAGGTCTAGCAAGCCGCCCGATCATCCCCCCCTCTCTGGTTCGCCGTATCGGTCCTTCAAGACCGCGCCCCGCCAGGTTCCTCAGCGCGGCCAGGAGCGAGTCCAACCGCCTTCGATGCGAGGCCGGAGACACGCCGTGGCTCAAGGAGTCGGGCCTCTCCCGGAGCACCAGACCGGTGTAAGGGGGGAGACCGGGTTCGGCGTTGCGAAGGTAGAATCACCCCCACTCCCAGCCGGCGTTGTTGGTCGTCATGGTGCAGGGGATGTAGTCGTCCTTGTACTGCGCCCGCAAGGCGAGCGATATGCCGCCGGCGCGCACCGCGCGGCGGGTCCTCTGCTCTGACGTCGGCTGCGTGAACAGTTCCGCACGGAAGAGGTGAATCCAGAGATCCCAGTTCACCGGGATCCCCAGATACCCCTCGCAAACGCCCACGAACGTGGCCGCCTGCGAAATTGCGTTCGGCGAGAAGTTGTACAACTCCACGCTGTAGTGGTGGCAGAGCGCCCGCATGAAGCGGCTCGCCGGCGCCACGAAGCCGCGCTCGTGGAACCGGGTGAAGCTAACCACGTAGCCGCTCGGCGGGTTGGGCGCGTGGTCCCCGGCCCGGCGGCACGATCCACTCGGCCGGCCGGCCCTCCACGTTCGCCGCCGGGGCCGACCGGCGGCCACCGGCTCACCCCGGGGCCGGCCCGCGTCACCGTAGAGCGCTCCCACGCGTACGGATCGACGATGACGAGAGGCGGTAGAGGCGCCATGAGGAAAGGCAAGGGGGTCAGGAACGAAGAACAGGGAGGAGGAGGAGAGCTCCAAAGGCGGAATGGCGCTGTGGCGAGAACAAGACAGGGGCTGGAGCGCAAGGAGCGAAAGTGGCGAATGCTAAGGTAAAAACCGCCGTTTTTCCCTCTCCTCAGTCTTATAAGCCGCGGGAGTGCTCTCCGGAGCGCAGGTCTCGCGCGCATTAACTGCAGGGGAAATCTTCTCTCGCTGACGGGCGGGCCCCACCACGACCGCGGCGGCCACGCCACCGCTGACGGGCCATCATCACGGCGTAGAACCGGGAGGGCCGTGGCGGCGGTCACGTCCGCCGCCCACGCCGCCCCCACTACGCGCGCGGCTGCGACGCCTAAAAAGGCGCGCCCACGGCGCGAAATCGCAGCCGCGGCTGCGAAGCATTAAATGGCCCGGTCCCTTACCAAGTAAGGAAGACCCTCGAGCGGCGTGAGCCCCTGGATCAGGAAAAATTCAACCCTCAAAGGGCGCAAGCATCGGACGGTCACCTTGGGGCCCGTTTGAGGTAAAACAGGCACCACAGGTACCTTCGATGCGCCATTTTAATGATCAGCGCCTCGAGGGCTGACGCGGTCAGACCCCTCGAGGATTCTCAGATGCAAAGACGGGGGTGCCTAGCCGCCACCCCGCACCATTTTACTGATCAGCGCCTCGAGGGCTGACGCGGTCAGACCACTCGAGGATTCGCAGATGCAAAGACGGGGGCGCCTAGCTGCCACCCCGCACCATTTTACTGATCAGCGCCTCGAGGGCTGACGCGGTCAGACCCCTCGAGGATTCGCAGATGCAAAGAAGGGGGGCCTAGCCGCCACCCCGCGCCATTTTACTGATCAGCGCCCTTCTAAGCACGATTTATGTGCTTTGGTGATCCAAGTAGATATCTTAGAGTTTCTGTTCTGCATTTCTTTACCAAGTAATCCTACCTTGATTATTTCATGTTTCTCTTAGAATCTCGTTCATCAATATCTAGTTCATGTCTATCCTATCTCAGTTAGGTTGTCTCTTTATGAATCAGCTGTGTTTTTGTACCTAATCTATCGTAGCTACCTTTCTTTAGAGTTACCCTGTAATCTATTTCTCCTGTCAGATCACCCTTGGTTAGTGTGTCAGTTGTTCATCCGAGTTCTCTTTATAGACTAGTTCTCCTAAACCCTAGACTAAGGTTTGTGTGTGCGTTATAGTTCGCTTCTACCATTCTCGTTCGTTTCACCTTAACTTGTACGTTAGCATGTGTATCACCTGTTACTTGATTTAACACTAAAACTACATGTTAATCTTGACTAATTTTTATTCTATTGCTTTTATAAATAAAAATTGATTAGGTTCTAATCCGGTTTTCTTTAATCATGATGTAATTGGTCAATCCTTATTCATAACTAGCTTTTCTAAATAAAAGATGTTAGAGTTAAACACCGGTTTTCATATAAAGTCAATATGCCTAATGACATCATAAATGCCTTTTCAATATTAAATATTTTTAGTTGAACACGTGACTCGCCTAGATATCTTATATTTGCTTTATCTTTCTAAAGTAATTGTTAATTTGACATAACTTCTACTTGAATGTTATAAAATATGATTAGGTTTATCGTGATTTCTTTAATTAAATGTAACTTGTTTAATGTTAACATAGAGTATTTCTCCGAAATATTCTTTCCACATGATTTCTCATTAAAATATGAACAAGCACGTAGTCTCTTGTTGTTTGTTAATGATCTCACGATAGATTCGAGCTTAGTTTCGTTTTCAGTGTTTCTTGCGCTTGCGTAACCATAGAATCGAGTCTATCCTATAGTGTGTTCTTTTAAAGCTTCTCTTTGATTGGTGCTTTGTTCTTAGTATGTGTCGGGGACAGCCCTGGGGGTCCCCTTAAACAACTGGGGAAACCCCACTTAAAACCTGCAAAAAGCCAAGGCTAAACACGTCTCGCTTAAACACACACGCGGGCATGGCCCACGCCGCGGTGGCCCCGACGACCCACCAAGGCGGCCCACTCAAAGATCCCCTCGAGCAGGCTCCGCCTCGCTCAAGGACACACGCCTCCCTCGGATGGGCTCCGCCCCGTTCGAGGGGGTACGCTTACCTCGAGCGGGCTCCGCCTCGCTCGAGGGTCCGTGCCGCCTTCGAGCAGGCCCCGCCTCACTCGAGGGCGCTCCGCACGCGCACGCCCGTTCCTGTACGCAGGTACGGGCATTTAATGCTCTGACAATGGCGGGGCGGCGCCATCATGCACCTGGGACTCGCGCCCCGGTCCTGTCGCACCAACTCCCTAGGAGGGAACCCATCCCCGCCACTGTGGGGGACTGTGCGACGTGGCCGGTGCCAGCCCCGTGATGCCGCGCCGCCTACTCCAGTACGGCTAACGCGCCGAACCCTCGAAGGGGGGCCGGCCGCACCCTCGATTTGCTTTCCCGTGACCTTGCAGGGTTAGGTCGCGACGTTAGGCCGGCGGGGCGCCATCCCTACCACTGTTAACGGCATGGCGGCCGCCCCTACGTGTACAACCCCACGCCGGGCACTGTGGTAACAGCTCCGGTGCTGTGATGCGTGCGGGAACGGGATGCCGCCATACCTGCCACTGCTTCCCGTACAGATCGACGTCAGCAACTCCCTCAAGCCCGCCTGGGGACATCACGGCCATCCACCGCACCCCTACCCTCGAGGCTACCACTGTTCGGGTACAAGATATGCCATGATGGCCAGATCGCAGCAAGGACCGTCAAGGCGGCCGCCTACTCTACGGCGCGGCGCACCACACTTCCCCATGTAGCTGAATAGTGCGGCATACATGTAATTCGTTCTCTCCTTGGCTTATAAAAGGAAGGCGAACAAGACAGAGGACAAGACAGAGGACACAAGGCAGGACAACAATACGCGACACACCACGCACTTGCTTTCCAATTCTCCCACAACATCTTTAGCTACTTCACCAGGGACTTGGAGGCCACGCTTCCTCTCCCGCCTTGCTTGTAGCAGCCCCACTACAGGCACCCCAGTGCTGAGCAATATAGTGCCCCGAGCACAACACTGCTGGATGTACGGCCCCTCGGCCGAAACCAGGATAAAACTCTGTCTCTGATTGCTTGGCATCAACCATTGAGGGATAGACCTTGGCGCTTATTACTGGTTAGTGTCGGGACCACATTCCGCACCGACAGTATGCTTGTTTGATTGCTTTGTATACTTGTGCCCAATGATTGATGCGCATAGAGTAAACGCTGTCCGAGAAGCCATGAAGAGCTTGGAAGAGTGTGATGTTGAAGATTCTGAGCAACATCATTACTCACTGGTTAAAGGCAAGTGTGTCCTTGATATTTTGTTCCAATAACTATGATTAATCACTTTGCATTGCTTTGCATTAATATTGATGGGTCCTATTAGGGTTTATCCTAGTCTTTGATTGTCATTCCTGGTCAACCTGGGTTTATGTTTATGTTGGGTAGCTATGGTTAGTTGCTTTACCTGGGTTATGGTGGTTTTAATGAACATTAATGATGAACATGCTTTATCTTTATGTTGTATATTTTTGCTTGCTTAAATACAGGATCACTGTTCATTAATCAGAACATGGAGAACAACCCAGGAAAACAGTACAACCACAAGAACTAAACGGGCACTGGTCTTGGCTGAATAATTAGAAACTTTAGCTTGGGGTGATCTTACCTGATAAGGACAATGGATTGGTGGTACTGCGGGGTATGGACTCGCTCTAGCAGGGGTTGGGTGAGTTATTATTTTTATGGTGGGGTATCGACCTGCTAGGGGACTTTATACCTTGCTAACTGATCTGGACCTTGTGGGTCACAATTTGCTGGGGAACCTTTGTAAAGGCCTTGTAGCGTCCCTATGCAGCCACACCTCGGTAGTGTGGTATGGTGCCTAATCAACATCACATGGTTGGGTTCAAAGTTCTTCGGAGCTTTTATGCTGCTTGTGGTGAAAGTGTACAACCTCTGCAGAGTGTAAAACTAATCGTTTAGCTGTGCTCATGGTCAAGAGCAGCCTGGACCCTCACATGATAACTAAACTTGAAGATGGACTTAAATTGTGCACTCTGGTCATTCTTGCCATATGCTTATGGCATATCTTATCTATCCCTTTATGATAATTCTGGGTTGGTATGAACTTATACTTTATTAGTAATCAGGTGCTAATAAAACTTGACCAACTAAAATTGCTTAAATGCTGATAGCCCAGTCCACTATAAAGACATTGCATTCATCCTTTCCCCACACTTGCTGAGTACGACAAGTGCTCACCCTTGCTATAAACAATGTTGCTCAGAAAGAGGAAGATGCTATGAAGACTTGTGAAGATGTTGCTGGAGCTAGGCGTACGCAACCCCCAGTCGACTGCCTGTGATGTTTGGTGCCTTCGTTTCCAGGATTAAGCGTAAATCTCTGATAATCTCCCCTTTTCTTTACGTGATACTATTTTTGTATACACTTATATGTCATTATATGCATGAAACTTGATCGTGGCATGCATATAGGTTTGCACTTGATTTTCTTTGGAAAAATAGGTGTGACAGAGTGGTATCAGAGCTGTATCGACGGTAGGACGTAAGCCTAGTTAGCAATGGTTGTTCCCTAAGGTTTCATATGATCTGAAATTCATCACTACTTTCCCTTTGAGCTCTGTGATGAATAATCCCACTCTTTGACCATTTTCTTTTGAAAATCCTCCTTGATATCTTAACCCGTCCCACTTAACTTCTTTTTATTTTCACTTCATTGTTTTGCAAATGTTAAGACCCCTACCTTGATCTTGACCTTGCTTTCCCTTTCCACTTGTTCCATGCAAGGCATATACCAGATAAGTTGCTTGACTAACTATTTTGAACCTAGCTGTCATTTCTTATCCACATATCTTCTTCATTTAACTTCTCCTTTATATAATGCTACTTTGGACTTCTCCTTGTTTCCATGTCTTTTCATTCCAAAGAGTCGTTCTACTTTTTAGTTGATCCTTGCGACGTACCCTGAAGCAAGCATACCCAAAGCAAACATAGATAGAAATGGTCGTTTCCTCATGTGTCCTTTGTTCTACAATCCATTATTACCTTATCAATGACCTCTATGATGAATGTTCTCAGTTCTTAATCATCCTCTTCTCTCCTCACTATGAAAACTCTTCTGCATAGTTGACTCTTAGTATTTGCAATTCCTTTCCTCACAAATGCTAAATCATAAATTCTTGTATGTTTACCTTTAATCTCCTTGAACGCTTCCGGATCTTTCTCCCAAGCAATGACATCACCTTGGTTTGGTGGAATTGTTATCCTTGATATTCTATCAGCATGTCCTTTTAAAAAAATATATATATCTCCTCCTTATTTCCAATATATCTATCTCCACCAAATATATCTATTCATCTACCATCCCAGTTAAGTTGGTGCTAAATCTGTTCGCGCAGCTCTCCGACACATCAGCGCTATTTTAATTCTTTCTCGAGCTACAGAACTCCGATTGACATGAAACCAGATGGGTTAGTTCATAAATTTCATAAGTGAATTTCTATCAAAAATTTAGCCATATCCAGTACATATTCCAGAAGCTATGCTCGAAACATTGGAGCTATCAGAAACTGTAAACTCTGCTGACCTAGTTACCTTCATTATTTTATATCTCGGTCTATAGACCTTTGATTAAGGTAAATACAAATGGAGTAATTCAGGAATTTCATCAGTTTCATTCTGTCCAAAATTCATCAATTTAGGTTCCATATAAAGAGAGTTATGCCCGAAACTTTGGAGGTTCCCGAATCTGTCAACACTGCTGACATAACCATCTTGTTTAATTCATATCTCGAGTTCTTAACCTCCGATTGAGGTGATTCTAGTTGGGATGAACTCATAATTTCATACTCCTTGATCTGGGAAAAATCCATTATTTATGGATATCTGTTCTTGGAGCTACATCTGATCTATTAGGAGGATACCCTCTGATTTTATTAACAACGTGTAGTTCGTTGCCTTAACTATGTCTTGTTTGGTGGAATTCAGTGTTTGCATGATGATGCTTGGTTTTATGACATTATTTGTGTTGGTTATTTGAAGTGAGTGTTGGTGTATTGTGGGTCTTATATATGCAATAACATCAGTTGCTTAGTTGGGTTCTTTCTTTAGTACCTCCCACATCCTTGTGATCTCTCTTTCTCTCTACCTGATCAAGTGGAGGACACCAAAAGAAGAAAATGAAGCCCACAACAACAAGCCAATGCTACTGCCACCATTACCATCTAGAAGTGAGCAAGTTGAAGAAAAGAAGACATCACTCTACCTTCCTTCCTACCTTATGCTTGCTTTTATTCCACCTAGATCACTCTAATGAAGACCCCAATAACCAGGACGAGAGAAGAAGTTATCACATCTAGGGGCAGATAATGGTACTGAACCTGGTTCTGACAAACCCCAGCCTAAGATTGTTCGACCTATATATGTCACTCCTATCAAGAAGAATCCTGATGCACAAGTTGATCTACCAAGGACTATGATGGAGCAAAGCAAAGAGTGGAGAAATCACAATGATAGAAGAATGGATAAGTTATAAGTGGGACTAGACTATATATTCCCATACAAGACCAACGAGCTATGGAGAATAGAAGAGCATGTTTGGTATGCTTGTGTAAGGAAGGTCGATATGAGGAAAGTTGATAAGCTTTGGATAATACCCACATGAGCCTTTATTTCTTGCTAGCCTTTCTCGAATCTCGGGACGAGATTCCTTTTAAAGGGGATAGGTTTGTCACACCCTGAAATTTCCAATTTCAGGATGTGAATATAGAGAATAATTAAATAACAATTTTCTCATAATTTTAAAACTTTTCCAACATTTATTTTCTTTACTAAAAATATAGTATAGGAAAAACCCTTGTTTGATTTCTAAATCAAATAAAAAGTTGTGAGAGTTGCATTCATGCCGATGCATCTAGTGGTTCTTGAGTGCAAAAGGTTTCAAAAATTCGTTTAGGTGCTGTCCAAACTCTTCCGAGAATTTTCTGGACTTTTCTGAAGTTTATTCTCTGTTTCCTCGAGCTATTTCTATTTATTAGAAGGCTCTAAAATCTTTTTTGTGAACTCCAAATATTTTATTTGGGTTGTTCATATTCCAATCTATCTCTGGGAATTTTCCTAGAATTTTTGGATTTTTAAAAATATTTTTCGTGGCTTATATGAATTGTCTAGCTATTTCTGGGTTATTCTTTTCACGAAAATGTATTCCAAAAAAAAGAAATTCTTAATCTTTTTCTTTAAACCTTTCTCCCTCTTGGCCCATGACACCTTTCAACCCAAATCTCCGGAAGTATGGCTGGGCACCCAGAATTTTTCCCTCCATCCGCCCTTCAGCTTTTGGCCCACCAATCTTTTCAGGAACTCCTCAAGTCTGTTCGTTCCCCCTCAACTTCCTCTCGGCCCAATCTCTAGAGGTCTGTTCGGCCCCCTCCAATTTCTCCGGCCTGGTCAATCTTCCTCCCACCTCAGCCCGGTCCACCAGCCCGTCGTGGCCCTGCGCCAGCCCGCGCCTGGCCCATCTGAGCCGCACCACCCACCGTGTCCATGGCGGACACGACAGGGAGTCCACATAGCCGTCGGCCACCGCCTAGGCGTCCGTGTCAGGTACGTTTGCCCCAGCCGCGCCCCATAAAACCCCGCACCCTCGCCTTCCCTGCCTCACCCAGCACCCCGCGCCGCCGCCCGCTCCGCGCCTAGTGCCACCGCCGCCGCCTGGGGCCGAGCCGGCGAGCTTGCCGCCGCAGCACGATTCGCCGCCTCCATTGTCTGCCGGGCCAAGACGAGGCCTCCATGAGGTTCACGTGGACGTGCTGCACCTCCTCAGCCCCTCATCGTCGCCAATCGATCACCATAACACCACCACCGCCATGAGCCACCACCGGTGCTTCTGCTCTCCGTCGTCGACCATCCTCCGCCCGTCCCCTCGACCGGTGAGTGCCCCTCCGTGTTCCCCGTGGACTCCTCTTCGTCGTCCCCCTCCTGCCACAGCCCTCATGCCATAATCACCGGAACAGCCACTGCTCAGAGCCCACCGGTGGAGAGCTCCCCTGCTCTATTCGATCCAAGGAAGGAAGAAGAAGCCCGTTTTTCAGATAGCCCCCTCAGTTCCCTCTATACATCAGATCCGAATTTGTGTCTTGCCAGTTTTCCAGAAACCCCCCTACAAAGATCCCACTTTCACACATAAAGCCCACCCACGCCCTTTTATAGATCTAACCCTGATTTTGGATCTATTCACGAGCATTGTTTGTTGTGTCTCAGGTTTCTTGTTTGCTAACCCCTGATGTCTATAGCTAATCGCAGATAGGTCCCTCCAGTCTTGTTTTCTTCATAGAATCTTTGTTTTAGCTCCGTTTTGATCCGTTCAAGTTGCTGTAGGTTCATAATAAAGTAAAGCACGCATTAGTGGTGAATTTTCATCATGATTGTTTTCTGAAAATAAATTTAATATTAATCTTGATTAATGCCTATATATGCATGCCTTTTATGAATAAAAGCAATATAGATCCATATACCATTTTTCATAAGCAAATTTAATTTAATTAATGTTACTCTCACATTCGTTGTAAACAAAATCTAATTAGAATTATCCAGTTTTCCATAAATCAAATATTAATTTGCTTAATGATTAAATTAACTTTATAACTAAAAGTTGATAGGCTTTTACACCGACTTTTATTAACAAAAGTTAACTTGATTAATGCTAATGCCATGATGTTTTTTAATAATAATATGATCTACTCGAATTACAAAGTTCCGTTTAGATTGTTCATATAGTTTAGTTTTTCTAAATTAAGTGTTTAAATGGTTAATTCATATATGAATCTTTATAAATAAAACATGACTAGTTCTTTACACCGGTTTTGTAAATAAAGTTTAATTTGCTTTAATTCCAACATGGTGTATTTTATTTATGAAATATCCTTACATATATTTTGTTAATAAATCTACCTCATAGCCTTGTTCTCTTATTTATGCAAATCGTTCGGTAGGCGTTCTCTTTTATGTTTCTAGCCTTGTGTAAGCTTTAGGTCTTTCTAAATCTAGTTCTAGTTCATATCAAGTTGTTTCTTACATCTAGCTGAGCTTTGCCCTTCTAAGCACGGTTTGTGTGCTTTGGTGATCCAAGTAGATATCTTAGAGTTTCTATTCTGCATTTCTTTACCAAGTGATCCTACCATGATTATTTCATGTTTCTCTTAGAATCTCGTTCATCAATATCTAGTTCATGTATATCCTATCTCAGTTAGGTTGTCTCTTTATGAATTAGCTGTGTTCTTGTACCTAATCTATCATAGCTACCTTTCTTTAGAGTTTACCCTGTTATCCATTTCTCCTGTCAGATCACCCTTGGTTAGTGTGTCAGTTGTTCATCCGAGTTCTCTTTGTAAACTAGTTCTCCTAAACCCTAGCCTAAGGTTTGTGTGTGCGTTATAGTTCGCTACTACCATTCTCGTTCATTTCATCTTAACTTGTACGTTATCATGTGTATCACCTGTTACTTGTTTTAGCACTAAAACTGCATGTTAATCTTGACTAATTTTTATTCCATTGCTTTTATAAATAAAAAGTGATTAGGTTCTAATCCGGTTTTCTTTAATCATGATGTAATTGGTTTATCCCTGTTCATAACAAGTTTTTTCTAAATAAAATATGTTAGAGTTAAACATCGGTTTTCATAATAAAGTCAATATGCCTACTGACATCATAAATGCCTTTTCGATATTAAATATGATTAGTTGAACACGTGACTCGCCTAGATATCTTATACTTGCTTCATCTTTCTAAAGTAATTGTTAATTTGATATAACTTCTACCCAAATGTTGTAAAATATGATTAGGTTTATGATGATTTCTTTAATTAAATGTAACTTGTTTAATGGTAACATAGAGTATTTCTCCGAAATATTCTTTCCACATGATTTCTCATTAAAATATGAACAAGCGCGTAGTCTCTTGTTGTTTGTTAATGATCTCACGATAGATTCGAGCTTAGTTCCGTTTTCAGCGTTTCTTGCGCTTGCGTAACCATAGAATCGAGTCTATACTATAGTCAGTTCTTTTGAAGCTTCTCTTTGATTGGTGCTTTGTTCTTAGTATGCTTGTTTGTTTGCTTTGTATACTTGTGCCCAATGATTGATGTGCATAGAGTGAACGCTGTCCGAGAAGCCATGAAGAGCTTGGAAGAGTGTGAAGTTAAAGATTCTGAGCAACATCATTACTCACTGGTTAAAGGCAAGTGTGTCCTTGACTTATTGTCCTAATAACTATGATTAATCACATTGGATTGCTTTGCATTAATATTGATGGGTCCTATTAGGGTTTATCCTAGTCTTTGATTGTCATTCCTTGTCAACTTGGGTTTATGTTTATGTTGGGTAGCTATGCTTAGTTGCTTTACCTGTGTTATGGTGGTTTTAATGAACATTAATGATGAACATGCTTTACCTTTATGTTGTATATCTTTGCTTGCTTAAATAAAGGATCACTGTGCATTAATTGAAACATGGAGAACCACCCAGGAAAACAGTACAACCACAAGAACTAAACACGCACTGGTCTTGGCTGAATAATTAGGAACTTTAGCTGCGGGGCATGGAATCACTCTAGAAGGGGTTGGGTGAGTTATTATTTTTATGGTGGCGTATCGACCTGCTAGGGGACTTCATACCTTGCTAACTGATCCGGACCTTGTGGGTCACAACTTGCTGGGGAACCTTTGTAAAGGCCTTGTAGCGTCCCTATGCAGCCACACATCAGTAGTGTGGTATGGTGCCTGATCAGTATCGCATGGTTGGGTTCAAAGTTCTTTGGAGCTTTTACGCTGCTTGTGGTGAAAGTGTACAACCTCTGCAGAGTGTAAAACTAATCGGTTTGCCGTGCTCATGGTCAAGAGCAGCCAAGACCCTCACATGATAACTAAACTTGAAGATGGACTTAAATTGTGCACTCTGGTCATGCTTGCCATATACTTATGGCGTATCTTATCTATCTCTTTATGATAATTGTGGGTTGGTATGGACTTATACTTTATTAGTAATCAGGTGCTAATAAAATTTGACCAACTAAAATTTCTTAAATGCTGATAGCCCAGTCCACTATAAAGCCTTTGCATTCATCCTTTCCCCACACTTGTTGAGGATGACAAGTGCTCACCCTTGCTATAAACAATTTTGCTCAGAAAGAGGAAGATGCTATGAAGACTTGTGAAGATATTGCTGGAGCTAGGCGTACGCAACCCCCACTCCACTGCCTGTGATGTTTGGTGCCTTCATTTCCAGGATTAAGCGTAAAACTCTTATACACTTATATGTCACTATATGCATGAAACTTGATCCTGGCATGCATATAGGTTTGCACTTGATTTTCTATGGAAAAACAGGTGTGACAACTAGCTTGAGTGCTTCATGTGAGATCTAGAGAGAGGGATAGATGTATGGGTGGCAAGCTAGACCTTGTATGAACCTTCATGGTATGTGTAGATGATTCAGCGTGGTTCCTCAAGGATTTGTGTTGCCTTTCCCGTCCTTCTTTTTGCTGATTTTTGGAGCTCTTTGTTGTGATTTTCATGGCGGAGTTTTGAGGATGATTTCTTGCAGGATTCTTGTTGGGTATCACGTATGAGGACCTTGTGCCTCTTTGGCTGGTGACCTTGCCCCAAGAACCCCCTTGAATCGGTCTCGATTTGGTGGTTTTTCGAGTTGCTTGCACTATGTGAAAACCTCAAATAGGTCACGCAGCATTTGCAACAGGCCCTTAACGCCTATTACATCCACCCACATTTGTAACGGTTGTTGTTTGGCGCCTGTTACCTATAAGCGCACTAGGACGACCCCTGGGTTGGCCTCCACAACGCCCGTTACCAATGTGGACTTCTGGTAACGGGCTTCTTAAACGCCCGTTCCATAAATTCTTTGTAACGGATGTTAAAAGAGCCCATTACAAATGTCAAACATATCGGTAACGGGCTTGTAAAGTCCGTTACCGATCAAAGCCCTATCATTAATGGGCTTCTTAAGTCCGTTACTGATCGCTGCCGTATTGGTAACGGGCTATAAAGTCCGTTACCGATAAGTTCGTACTAGAGATGCATGCTTGTAGGATGCGTCTCCTTTGATTGGCACCCAGTTTCGCCTTTTTTCTAAAATCGGAGACGCATGTTGTTATCTCGTCTGTGTGCCTATCTTATCCTTTCGACACCACTCGCTCTCTCTCCATAGAAGCTAGGACACTCCTGTTCCGACAACAACACTCGCTCTCTCTTTCATCAGAAGGTCACTCGCTCGATCTATGTGCTCAGATGTCCCCGCCGGCCTGTCCCGTACGCTGCCGCCAGCTACGCGCGTTCTGAGGATTGCGCGGCGGCGAAAGGGGCTAGAGCGGATGTCGACCGTGTCGTCCTCTGCACCTCCGATCCTCCTCCTCGGCCGCGCTCGCCTCGTAGGAAGTCCTCGTCAAGGTGGAAATTAATTGGCCCATTTTATTGAAATTCTTCAGCTGTCCTTTTGTGTGATGAATCATGCTCATTTGGTGTATGGAATGCAGATGGCTTCTGCTGCTTGGGCTTGGATGCACAAACAGCACCAAGAAGATTGGGGAATTTCTTAAGCAAGGTCAATGGTTTTCTAAATCAAGCAGAGGCGGATATGAGAAACCGTGGTGTCCAGGCAAGGCTTTGCCCCTGTATTGATTGTCTCAACCAAAAGAAATTCGCACAATGGGAAATCATTTTTCATCATTTGGTCACACGTGGTTTCACAAAACATTACACGTGTTGGAATAAACATGGTTAGGAAGGCCTTAATGAACTCGAAGCAGGCTGCCTAAATGAAGGTGCAGTGCGACACCATGCTAACCATGATGAAGACCTTGATGACAGTGGACTTTTTGAGGGAAATGAACCATTATTCCCACCAATTGTGTTGAGGCCTGAGGATATCACTGATCAAGAAGTTAGGGGCTTCGATGATGGTGAGGTGTTGCATCGTGTGCACAATGTTGATCAAATGTTGCTGGATATTGAGTTTCAACGAGTGTACACACCTTCTGAATTAGCGAAGCTGAAGCAGTTCATTGAAGATTCAAAGAAACCCCTCTATCCTGATTGCCATAAGTACTCTCGCCTTTCTAGTGATCTAAATCTTTTCCAGCATAAGGAAGATCATGGTTGGAGCAACAAAAGTTTCAAACATCTATTAGATGTGCTTAGAGACATGCTACCTGAAGGAAACCAAATAGTAGAGTCTGTCTATGAGGTGAGATAATCTGTCCTCTGGGAATAGAGGTTGAAAAAATCCATGCATGCAAGAACAGTTATGTATTTTTCCGTGGAGATTATGCAGACCTTGACAAGTGCCCCAAGTGTGGCTATGATCGGTACAAGAGGAAAAAGGATGGTGGAGATGATAATAATGCTGATGACGAGAACGAGCCCGGCGAGATCAGAGGCAAGAAGAAGAAGGCTAACAGAGGGGCTCCTGTGAGGGTGGCATGGTATTTTTGCATCATTCCTCGGCTGAGAAGATGGTTCGCAACACGAAAGGAGGCCCAACTCTTGCATTGGCATGACGAAGGCCGAAAGGAGCTTAATTATAAGAAAGATGGCAAGTTTAGGCACCCCGCATATGCAGCGCAATGGGGTAACATTAATATCCACTTCGACAATGCAAGGAGCATACAGTTTGCTATGAGCACAGATGGTGTGAACCCATTCGGTAACCAGAGCCCAACACATAGCACCTAGCCTGTCATGCTGTCATTGTATAACCTTCCACCCTTTCTATGCAAGAAACAGAAATATATGATTGAGGACCAGGAGCGTCCAGGTGGTCGATGGATGACCGCTCCTCAGTGATGAGTGATTGACAATGGGTGTCGGACTAACTCTTGGCTCATTGCGCAGGTGTAGGCTGCGGCCTAGTTCGTGTTGTTGCAGGTGTAGAACGGGCGCGAAAGGTCTTCGGCCTTGAGGGGCCTCCGGGAGATGGAGAGGCAAGTAGGCTCGGTTCGAGGGACCCGGTGGACGGCGGGACTAGGGCGGGCCACATGGTGGCAAGACGAGCAAGACGAAGTCATGGACGATCGAGCCGGTGCACGGTGGCGGTCGAGTTAAGAGCCTTGGCAGGAGGCCGGGCCGAGCACGCGGGGTTTGGTGGTTTGCCCACAAAACCATCGGAGGAAGGTTTCTTTGTTTGGGCCTCAAAACCAAGTCCAAAGGCCCAACGCGACGGAGACGGGATCCGGGCGTGTCGGGAAGCTTCGAAGCGGAGGACACGCAGCGGGATCGCATGGCTTGCGTCGGGAGGACGCGGGGTGCGGCGAAGGCGTGGCCGTCCGATGTTAAGACCCACAAACATTACATAAATGCCCCTGCGTGGGTTGTATCGCCAGTAGTTTAGTTAGGGGTAATCGAGTCATTTCCCACACCGGCGGGACCTGATATATAAGCCATGAGTGTGTGTGGATGGGGCTCTCTCTCCGCGACTTAGGGTTTCATTTCCCCCTCTTCTTTCTCATTTTCCCGAGACATTTTCTCCTCCATTTTCTTGTCTAGGCTAGCATGAGAGCTTCATGAGAGATTTGTTGAGAGGGATGGATGCTAGGGCGGCATGCTAGACCTTGTGAATCTTTCCTGGTTTGTATAGAAGATTCAGCGTCGTGAATTTCGTGGTCTTTTTCGTGCTTGTTTTTGGTGCCTTTGTTCTTGGTGTGGTTTCGCGGATTTGAGTGGGTTTCTCCCCGGATTTCTTTGAGGGAAACATGGATGGATGTCTTGTGCATCTTTGGGATTGATTTTGTTCCCTCAAATGCCGGGAAACCATTTTGATTCAAGGATTTTCGGTTGGAGCTCTTGTTTTTGGTGGTGTTCAAAGGATCCGCGATTCCCAGTGATTTAGGGAGTTAGGAGGCAAAATTTTGGGGTATAGCATCCTTGTTTGACGCTTATCATGTCCCAAACGTTTTGCTCTACAGCTTCTACCGTTTGGGAGATCCGGTGATGAGTTGGGGGAGTTGACCTTCGAGGTCGGGCTGTTTCTGGGTGTGTTCGTGTAGGGCGGACAGTCCGCGAGGTGGTGGCGGACGGTCCGCGCGGGCAGTGTTCATCGAGTGTTCTTCGTGTTCTTGCTCGCCTTCATTTTCGATCCGTTGTGATTTCAAGTTTTGGTTGGGCGAGGTTTCGGACGGTCCGCGTGTGCCGGGTGGACAGTCCGCGGGTGCCTGCCGGACAGTCCGCGTGCTCCCCGTGGACAGTCCGTTATTCGGGGTCGCTACTGGAGGTTCTGTTTGCTTTTTCGGACAGTTCACGGCTCAGGGCCGGACAGTCTGCGGTGTGGGCACGGACAGTCCGCAGCAGCAGGACAGACAGTCCGCGTGACCTGTGCGGACAGTCCGCCCCTCCTGGCCGGACGGTCCGCAAGAGCCTGGCTGCTTTGTTCCTTGGTTCGATTCCTCCCTCCTTCTTTCGTGCTTCCGCGTGTGCTTCAAGGAATCGTTCCTAAGACTTGAGGTTGATCCATAGCCTCGTTGTCTTGGCGATTGTGTGTGATTCGATCCATCGCTTGTGTGTGACCGGGATTTGTCTAGGGTATAGGCCGGGTTCTTTGAGAAGAATTTTTACCGGCTCCTATTCACTCCCCTCCCCTCTCTAGTCGCCATCCGATCCTTCAATGATGCTGACAATATTGGTCTCCGGGCCAAAGCAACCTGGCAACCGTATTGATGTCTACTTGAGGCCACTAGTTGATGACTTGAAGATATTGTGGAAGCCTGGTGTGCCGGAGGTTTGAGATGAGTACAAGCGTGAGGAGTTCACAATGCATGGCATGTTGTTTAACACCATCAACGACAACTCGGCTCAGCGCAACCTCTCCAGCCTGAGTAAAAGGAAAGGTGCAGCTTGCCCACACTGCTTGGAAGATACTTGTGCAATATGGCTAAGACATTCAAAGAAATACGTATTTATGGGGCACCGTCGTTTCCTCGGCACGAAACATCCATACCGGGCCATGGATTGTCAGTTTAATGGGGAAAAGGAGAATCGAGAGACGTCGTTGCGTGTGACTGGAGATCTGGTCCACTTCAAAGTCAAGGACATCAAAACTATTGAGGAGTTACCCAAACTGACTGAAAAACCCTTGGCAAAAGAAAGAAATGAGATAGTGAAGAAGAAGAAGGAATGTGGAACAACAAATCAATTCTACAGGAGCTAGAGTATTGGCCGATGTTGGATGTGTGTCATTCGATTGACAACATGCACGTCAAGAAGAATGTGTGTGAAGCTACTTGTGGAACATTGCTACAATAGAAGTCCAAAGGAAAAGATCATAAAAATGCAAGAGAGGATCTTAAAGAGCTGGGCATTAGGCCGGAGCTCTATGTAGAGGAAACAAAGATGGGGACGAACCATCCCGTTGCTGCAACCACCTTGTCAAAGGCAGAGAGAAAAGAATTCTGTCAGTTTTTGCATGATTTGAAAGTACCTTTAGGCTACTCATCAAACTTCAAGAGGCTAGTGTCAGTGAAGGACATGAAAATGAATTTCAACTTGATGAAATCTCATGATTCCCATGTGTTGATGATAGCTCTTCTTCCTGTTGCACTTAGAGGTATCAAGACAGAACTGGTTCGTGACGCGGTCACGAGCTTGTGTTTATTCTCCAATGCAATAGAACAGAAGGTGATTGACGAGGAAAAACTATTGGATTTGGAGAGGAGGCATTTCGAGACCCTATGCCTGCTTGAAGCTACCTTCCCACCGTCATTCTTTGATCTCATGCTGCATCTAACAGCACACCTTGCGAGGGAAATCTGGTTCCTTGGCCCATCTTACCTTCATCAGATGTTTCCATATGAGAGGTTCTATGGATTCCTGAAATCATTGGTACATAACCGGTTATTTTCGGAGGGAGCCATTGTTCGTGGCTACGAGACCATCGAAGCACTGGAGTGGGACATGGGTTATATGGACCCACAAAACCCCATTGGTGTGCCTCACTCACGGCATGAAGGTAGGCTTTCAGGTGTTGGGACCATGGGGAAAAGGTCAGTCACTCCGGATGCAGATGCCTTCGAAAAGGCTCATTTCATCGTGATACAATAGCTGCACCTAATTACACCGTTTGCCAATGAGCACAAACGACAACTACGTGAAGACAACCCTAACTGTGGTAGAGCTTGGCTTGCAAAGATGCACATGCAAGGTTTCAGCAGGTGGCTCTGAGATTATGTCAAGACATGCAACAATAATGCTGTAATTACCGACGAGATAAGGAATCTAGCAGGGGCCATTGTTCACTGTTACACGATACGAAGGAATGGATATCAATGGGTACACATTTTACACCATGACCTAGGATAAAAAGAGCGTCTATCAAAATAGTGGTGTGCGTGTATGGGCCGTGGTTGACGACAGTCATGACGATGATGATGACACGAAAAAAGACACATATTATGGTCAAATAGAGGAGATATGGGAGCTTGATTAAGTAGGATTGAAGGTAGCCTTGTTTCAGTGTAGATGGGTTACCAATGGGAAGAGAGCTGTGAGTAAGGACAAATATGGTTATGTTAGTGTTGATCTCCGGGTCTTTGGTTACAAAAACGAACTGTTTGTCTTCGCCAACGATGTTGAGCAAGTGTTCTATGTACCTGACCTTGCAAAGAAGAACTGGTCTGTGGTTATGCCTCGAAAAAAAGGATTGTGGGGATTGAAAATGTTATTGAGGAGGAATACAACCAGTTTGACGAAATTCCATCCTTTGACACTTCATACAAGCCCCAACTCTTCGGAACGAACAAAACACCGTACTTGCGAAGCGACCATAGTGAAAAAATCCATATACATAAATCAAGGAAGAAAAAGCAAGCCTGATTTCTGCTAAATCCTTTTTGTAATGCCGGATGATGTGTTTATTGCTGGAAATATAATCCGTTTTGTAATATAAAGGATGCGATGTATTGGTGGAATTTCAATCTTTTTGTAATGTATGGGATGTGGTGGAATTTGAATCCTTCTTGTAATATATTCTGCGAAAGATACTAGATATACTCTGTTTATATTCTGCTTCAGTTCAGTAACGGGCAAGAGACGAGGTCTAACGAACCAGCGTCGCCTTTGTTACGGGCAAGAGACGAGGACTAACGAACTAGTGTCGCCTTTGTTACGGGCAAGAGACGAGGACTAACGAACCAGTGTCGCTTTTGTTATGGGCAAGAAGATATGCAAAATCACGAATAGATTACATCAAAAGAGACATGGATTAGAGCATCTCCGAGAGTTTGCCAAATTTTCCTTCGCAAATCTTGTGCTTTGCCAACTTCTAAAAAGATTTGCCAAGTAAAAAAAAGAGTTCATCTCCAACAATCTGGCATAATTTCACAAAAGCATGTCTCTTGAGATGCAAAATCACACACACAGATTACAATCATCATTGATACATCAGAACAAGGTTACAATGCGGCCATATCTTCATGACGAGATATGCAAAATCACACACACATATCGATCTTGCTCGTAGGTCGTCGATCTTGTTGCACGTGGTCATCGAACAAGGTCCATTTCTGCTGACGGCTTAGAGACTTGCTTCTGTCTAGCAACCCTAATTTTGGTTTACAAGACAATATCTTTCCTTAATTATGCTCATCTTACAAGGAAAAATAATGAGATATGCTACATCTAGATTCTGGCTGCTTCCTCATCTTACAAGTGAACACAAGAGAAAGATACAAGGAGGGTGGAAACATATCCCTTAAAAAATCCCATCTCCTGGAGGAGAAGGGGAATGCAAAAGGAGGCCCAAGTGTGACAGAAAAGCTGCAGCAAGCTTTCCGTCGGCTTGTTCATCCTGATGCCAGGAGCTTCTGGGCTACCTTCCCCGGACACGGCTACGAGCAAGGGGTATGTCACAAGGATTCTTTTGGCAGCTGTGTTCGAGGGATGAGCAACCCAATCACCCCCTATTACAAGAATTCTTCTAGCGACTAAGAGATCGAGGAGGAGGAAGAAGAGAGAAAGCAAAAGCTTGCGCCCTACAAGATCTATTCTTTGCGCCATAGCTAGATATAGATCTAGAGAAATTGGAAACAAGTGACTCGCTTTATTGTATCAGAAGAAGGAACCATACACTAGCTAGATCTAGATCTAGAGAAGAAGGAAGCAAGTGACTCGCTTTATTGTATTAGAAGAAGGAACCATATAGCTAGATCTAGATCTAGAGAAGAAGGAAGCAACTTGAAGTGAGGAGGACCGATAGGCGCCGGTGCCTTTTTTTAGAAAAAACAAGGAAGGGATAAGATCAAGAGCACATGAACGGTCAGGAAGGTTCCCAAGACGGTCAATGGTGAAACTGTTGCTAGTCAATGGCTGAGAGCAGAGCTGCAGAGGTAGGGATTCCAATGTAGAATTAAATGATACACAGAGTAAGCAAACATCGTCTCCAATGACCATTTTGGATGGTAGATGTTAGTGTTGCTGTTAGTGGTAGTTTTTAACACCTCCAAATTAACACATTTGTTTGGCTCCAAAGTGTTAGTTTTGGTGTTAGTTTGCTACAAACTAACACTAACACCTCCATCCAAACATCCAATGTAGTCATCATCCCCAAAAAAATAGAGGAAGGGATAAGATCAAGAGCACAAGAAACGGGAAGAGGTTCCCAAGACAGTCAATAGCGAAACTATTGCTAGTCAATGGCTGAGAGCAGAGCTGCAGAGGTAGTGATTCCAATGTAGAATTAAATGATACGCGGGGTAACGTAACATCGTCTCTACGCGGATTAGTCAAACGTCGTTTCTAATGGAGAATTAAATGATAATGCGGATTAGCAAAACGTCATCTCCATTGCATACTTAAATCGTGTTTGGAAACAAATATCTTGTATCTTCTCCTTCCAAAACAACAGTTAGATCCCCTGCCCCTTGATCTCTACCCGCGAAAAACAGCAACTGCCTACTCCTCATCGTCACCATTCCCGGTCGGAGATGGATAGCATGCCAGGAAGAAGCACATGGCACAAGCCGTCATCGCTACTGTTGGGCCTCCCTCAAGACCTCTGCATTGAGATTGCGGCGTGCGTCGGTGTGACCTTGGAGCGGCCCTTGGCTGACCTCCGCAGCCTACGCAGTACTTGCTCGACCATGCGCCGCGTGTGCGGACACGGCGACGTCAGCCGACGTTTGTCGATAGAGGGGATACGAGATGAGATTTCTTGGGTGTGGAACCCCACCGCTTACAAAGCATTCCTTGCTATGCTAAGCGGTCTCGGGAATCTGGAGGCTTGTTTCCTCTCCAGAATCAAAGCCTTCTTCATCGAACACAGGGGATACAATGATCTCCGGCGCGCCGCAGAGGGTGGGCACGATGTAGCGGCCTATCTATATGCCATCTTGCTCTACAGAGACAATGGCGGAGCCGCCGCCGACGACACCGCGAAGGGGTACATGAGGCGGGTCGCGGGCGGCGGCAGTATGACGTCGTCGAGATGGCTGAGCAACGAGGGGTGTCTGCCTTTGCGCAAGAAGGCCGCGCGTTGAAGGACCGATTAGGCGACCAGAGAGGGGGGGAGTGAATGGGAGCTGATAAAAATTCGTCTCGAAGGAGATTGATACTCCGACAAGATGAACTCGCTCGGTCGGACCCCCAAAATCACACACTCCGCACTTCTACCTTCCGTTTGCCAAAACCACGTAGCCACTGGAGTTCTACTGGTCCTAGGAGCAAACACTACCAGCAACCTCAACACACACGCACCCACGACAGTGGAAACAACTCGAAAGCCGGCTGTCCAGAGGGGGCGGTTAGACCGGGTATGGGGGGCGGTTAAACCGCCTCCACCAGGCAACCAAGAAATCCTCTGAAACACCTCTTCCGAGCACCAAAACGCACCACGGTTTCACCAACGAGAGATCTGTGGTCAGGGCCATGCTAGCTATCAGAAAATCTTGGCGAAAACCAAAACTCCACCCAGGGGCCTAGGGGCGGTTAGACCGGCTACCAGGGGCGGTCTAACATCCTGTACCCAGCAACGAACTCCAAACAAGAACACCTAGCAAACGGCGCGAGAACGACCCGAAATTTCACCCAGACGCTCCTCTGATCAAGGCGAACAAACTCACAGAGGAAAATCCGGTGAAACAGAACTATGACCTGGAAAGCCCAGGGCAGTTAGACCGCCCCTCCAGGCGGTTAGACCGCCCCTTCGAGAAAACCAACCCGCGAGTCAAACCCCAACTTCCTCGCGCCCGATCTCCCGAATCACTCCACGGATTGCAGCAAAACTTCGGGAATAGCTGGGTTACCTCCTGGGCAACCTCTACCTCAAAGGAATCGACCCGAATCGCTCACAATCAAGAGGAATCGAAGAAATCGCTTCCCTAGGTCAAGAACTCTCCCAACTCGAAAAACCACCAAATCGAGTCCGATTCAAGAGAGATTTGGGGGAAAAGTCACCAGCCAAAGAGGCACAAGATCCTCATACGTGACACCCACCAAAAACCGGCCTGGGTTGGCCACACCTCCCCGTCGAGTCTTCGGCCTTGGTTTTGTGGCTCAACTGAGTAACCCAGTGGTTTTCTGGTGAACCACTGCAAACCCCGCAAACCCAGTGTAGCCTCCGCCAATCTCCACTCATGACTTGTCTCCCACGTAGTCCCGACTCAACCTTGGTTTTGAGGCTCTACCAAGAAACCGTCCACGACTTCATCTTACTGTTCATGCCACCATGCGGCTCGCACTTGACCCCACTGGCCACCGGGTCCCTCGAACGAAGCCTACTTGTCTTCTCCAAACATGGAGGCTTCACCGGCAACGACCTTTCGCGCTTGTTCTTCACCTGCACCAACACGAGTCAAGCCGCAACCTGCACCTGCAATACTTAGCCAGGAATCAGTCCACACAACGTTGTCAATCACTCATCACACAAGGAAGCGACCATCCACCGGTCCTCGAACCACGCATGGTCCTCACGCGTGCGCTCCACTACTCCACTTGGCGCATTTGGGGTGAACCGCTGCCGTATCCGGCAAAGGTGCGCGGCGATCAGCCGTGCGCAGGCACTGCCAGCGGCTACAACGTGGAAAAAGAATGGCTTCGAATTTCTCTGTTTTGCAGCAAAAACTGTAGGCTGCGCTGTGAAATGGTGAAGTTCGCATAGAGAATAGGAAACCAGTAGTAGATTAGCTTTTGTATGATGCTCGAATTATCTGTGTAAAATTTTGGGAGAGCAGCAAATCCGACCCGGGTTATCAGCCCCGCGTCGCTAATGACTGTGGGGCCCAGTTCTATTCAAATGAAGAACAGTCCCCATTTCTCATTTTAATCTGTAATCAAATGTTGTAACAAGTATTTCTTCGTCGTTATTAGTCCAAATTTGATACTTTTTTTTCTAAGTTTTTCTAAAATCGCCATCTATTCATTAATTTTATTGTTTAGTGTACATTCCGTTTGTTGAGTGATGTTTATATGCCTTATTTTGTTCTTTGTAAGTACAACATACAAATAATATTTGTTTTACACAACCATTAGTGATGGAACTTTACATTTCGTAAGCTTAAGGTGAACACAAGGTTTTGTTAAGTTTTCAAATGCATATGAGTTCGAACATGTTGCAAAGTGTGGAAAACTTCAATGTTCAAGCAAACATTCTAGGAAACTATGTGAGAGATGAAGACATTTGTACACAAGTATATTATTCCTTCATCGATACCACTTGAAATTTCGAAGACAAGTTTAGGTACCATAATTATGTTGCCAAGTCAATTTATAGATTTTTTAGAGCATATTTGATATTATTAGAATTATTGTATAATTACCATGGGGTGTAAAAACGAAATATATGAATTTTGGGCACACAAATTTGACTGTTGATATTTTATTCAAATACCGAACGTCCAAATACGAATTGTTCGTATTTTTATGATTTTTTAGGTGCTAGTTTGTGGGCTCTAATAATTCAGGGAAGCAAATTTCATTCCAATAAAAATTGTGACAGGCCCACGTGTCAGCATCATGAAGGACCGATACGGCAAACCAGAGAAGGGGGGAGTGAATGGGAGCCGATAAAAATTCTTCTAGAAGGAGATGGAGACTCCAACAAGACGAACACGGCTTCCAACACACGTCTCCGACTCACTACCCAAGTTGGACAAGTCCACGTAGACACTGGAGTGCCACTGGACCTAGGAACCAACAAACAACCTTCCGAGCCAAAACACACCAACACGCACAGTGGAAACTTGCACGGCTTGCTGCCTGTGCTGCACCGGTCAGACCGATGGCCTGCGCCGGTCAGACCGGTGACATCGGTCAGACCGGTGGGCAGAGCCGGTCAGGCTGGTGGCTGCAGCAACTGCACAACAAATGTTCCAGACAGCCTCGGTGACTTCTCTAGGCCCTGGAACAAAAACACCCCCAAAAACACAACCTGCATGAAAGGAAAACCCTACACAAAACCTAAAAAACAACTCCAAACAGACCAAGAACTAACCAGCAGCACCAATACCCAAAGACACACGAGTCCAGCAGCTCACGCGAGGCAAATCCCACAAGAGACTTGCACCGGTCAGAACGGTCAATAGCACCGGTCAGACCGGTGTAGTCTGGGCAGCTCGGGATGAACAACACCCGGGGGTCAACTCCTCCAAATCCAAACCTCGATCTCCCGAATCACTCCACGGACTTGAACAAGATTTTGGTGATGATAGGAACACCTCATGAGGAGTCCATAGCCACCATTTTGTCCACCAAAACTTGCCAAATCAAGAGGAACCAAAGAAATCCCGCCAAGAACTCCTCTAACCCTAGAACACCGAAGACCCCAAAATCGAGCCCCTTAACTCACGAATTTGGGAGGGGAATCATAGCCCAAAGAACCACGAAGGGTTCCCACAAATTTCTCCCATCAAATCCCCAAGAGCAAGGTCCCGAAAACACCCCAAGAAAACCACCAAGAGAGGGCTCCGAAAATCACCACCAAGAACAACCGGGAACAACACAACAAGGCCTTGAGGAACCATGCCGAATCATCTATACATAGCAAGAAGGTTCATACAAGGTCTAGCTTGTCGCCCGATCATCCAACCCTCTCACAAGATCTCACCATGAAGCTCTCAAGCTAGTCCTATGGAAATCCTAAGAAAATAGGAAAGCCAATGAACTAGGGTTCCAAGAGATGGCTGCCATCCTCTCACCTCATGGGTTATATGCAAGCAACCGAAAGTCTAAAATACCCTTACTTAGTAACTAGGGATACAAGCCCCTCAAGGGCGATTTTGGAAGTCTTCAGATTTTCTCCATCGGACGGATTCCCGGCGGCCACACCCTGCTTAGCCTCGACGCAAGCCATGCGATCCCGACGCGTGTCATCCGCTTCGAAGATTCCGGACTGTGTCGTCGCACACCAGTCAGACCGGTGCTCCTCACCGGTCAGACTGCTGCAACACCGTCTTCGGTTCTTTGGTCTTGGCTTTGTGGATTAACCAAGGAACCCAGTGGTTTTCTGGTGAACCACTAGAAACCCCGTGAACTTGGTGTAGCCTCCTCCAATCACACTCATGACTTGGCTCCCACGTAGTCCCAACTCGACCTTGGTTTTGAGGCTCAACCAAGAAACCGTCCATGACTTCATCTTGCTGTTCATTCCACCATGCGGCCCACACTTGACCCTGCTGGCCACCAGGTCCCTCGAACGAAGCCTAGTTGTCTTCTCCACACCTGGAGGCCTCACCGACGACGACCTTCCGCGCTTGTTCTTCACCTGCACCAACACCAGTCAAGCCGCAACCTGCACCTGCAATACTTAGCCAAGAATCAGTCCACGCAACGTTGTCAATCACTCAAAACATAAGGAAGCGACCATCCAACGGTCCTCGAAGCACACATGGTCCTCAATCTCCCCCTTGAGGAGTGCATTGACAACACCCACATAAAGTAACAAGAGAGTGAAGAAAAAGAAGAGAAACGAATAAAAAGAAACTCCAACAAGCGATCGAAAGCCAAACAAAGGCAAAGAGCAAGATCACTTGAAGAAGACAAATCTCGGACCCCTTAGGCAAGGGCAACGGCTCGACACATCCGAGACAAAACTATGCTCAAGCAAAGAGCGCAAACCACCAAACCAAAACTCGAAAACCACAAAGAGCTCCCCCTGCACACATGCAAGCTCCCCCTGAACCAATGCAACTCCACCTGGACGAATGCATGCCAACCACTTGAAGAAAATAGAGCAGCTGCATCAGCTCAGTCTTCGGTTCTTTGGTCTTGGCTTTGTGGATCAACCAAGGAACCCCAGTGGTTTTCTGGTGAACCACTAGAAACCCCGCGAACTCGGTGTAGCCTCCGCCAATCTCCACTCATGCCTTGGCTCCCACTTAGTCCCAGCTCGACCTTGGTTTTGAGGCTCTACCAAGAAACCGTCCATGACTTTATCTTGCTGTTCATGCCACCATGCGGCCCGCACTTGACCCCGCTGGCCACCGGGTCCCTCGAACGAAGCCTACTTGTCTTCTCCACACCTGGAGGCCTCACCGGAACCTTTCGCGCTTGTTCTTCACCTGCACCAACACAAGTCAAGCCGCAACCTGCACCTGCAATACTTAGCCAAGAATCAATCCACACAACGTTGTCAAACACTCATCACACAAGGAAGCGACCATCCATTGGTCCTCGAACCACACATGGTCCTCAAGTCAGTAGCCAATATAAAAAAGATAAACATTGCCTGCCCGCCCAGACCCAATTGCCAACAAATGTGATCCGGGTTCACTAACCATCATCGCCAATGACACTGGCCCACGCGTCAGCGTCAGCGTCAGCGTCAGCAGGCTAACTTACGTCGGCAATTACTACTCTAAGAAGATCTAATTCATCACAACAGATCTCCAGTTAATCACAACAGAACACATTTCATCACAACGCGGTTGGATCTACTCGTGTATATTAGATCGAGTTCATGACATACAAAATCTAACAACCAAGCTAATTAACTAAGCAGTTCATGATCGACAAACAAACTACGCAGTTCATGTCCAAGAACTGGACGAAGACACAAGCACAGAGACATTATTGTTACTAATTTCTAGATGAGTTTATCAATTAGTCGGAGTCCCGCCGTCGCAGTCGTGGCTGCCATCGTCGCTGCCGTCGTCGCCTTGGCTACCGTCGTCGCCGTCGGAGCCGTCGTCGTCGAAGAAGAAGTAGTGGCGGGCAGCCCGCTTGACCACAGGGAGGTTCTCGAGCTTCTCAACCAACCCGTGGATCCTGAAGGCGAGACTCTTCAAGATCGGGTCCTTGTACACATCATGATGCGCCTTGATGTCGAAGGCCTCGCCAACACCTTGAGGCTTTCTGAAGGCGCTCCAGAGCAGCTCGGCGGCGAACTTATTTTCGTCGTAGAGCGGTTCCTCGTCGGCGTCCTTGGCCGCCGGCTCCTTCCCCTTCTCCAACTTCTTCCAACGGCAGCTTTCGTCGTCGTCTGTTGACGGTGAATTTCCGTCAACCAAGCTATGAGTTTACCTTTAATGTTGGTATTGATTTATTACTCTAACCACTGGAACTAACCCCTGTATATAACAAGTTCACCCTTGCATGTCGATTTTGGAGTTCATTGTTTACGCAGGAAATCTACGCTAAAGAGGAGACTTTCAGGGTAAGTTCACCAAGCACTTTGGAAGAAGGTCATGAAGCCTGAAAAGAGTCAAGACACGCGATGAACATGACTCCAAATGATCCGAGCACTAAAGCTTCAACATGCAAGTCTTCAGGGAGTCAACCAGAAAACAGCGAAGCTTGCATAGCAAGGATTCAAGCCTTAACCGTGAAGGAAACGACGTCAAAGGCGCACATGCAAGTGCACACAAATAAGGAATCATGCAAGAAGCAATCGGGGAGGAAACCGGGGCCGAACCAGGCCGAAATGGGCCTTGGCCAAGCGGCCTGGGCCGACCGACCCAGCCCACTCTGGGCCCGGTTCGACGCCCCCTTTTGCCCTAGGTGCTTGTCCATTTATTGCCTATGCCTCCGCCAGCCCCCACATCCATCCATTCATCAGAGAGTCCCCGAGACGAAGGAGAAGCACCAGGAGGAAGCCGACGACCGTTGTCAGTCCTCAAGTTGCCTAGGAGATGGCTTAGGCCATGCCCTAGCCACCATGGTTGGCCCTGCGTGGTAAAGCCATGGTGGAGTTCCGGAGCCGCGACTTGAATTCGTCAAGTCGTTTGTACCTTCAACATTTGGTGATGTAACCATATCTTGTCATACTTTGATTTACTACGAGTTATGCTTATTCATATGTGTAGCTACCATATGCCTTTAGTAGGACTAGATCGAATCATGGTGATTGGTCTTGTCTTGCGGATACACCGTAGTAGTGCACGGACCGAGGTTTATCGCTCGGTATTGAATATCCTTGCGTAGTGACAGTACGGTGGAGGAGAAAGCAGTGAGTGAACGTGCATCGGACCACTCCATATCGGGTTACTCTATATCGAGTGCAATCCTTATCATAGTATAGGTTTAGATTGGTTTGTCACCTTGGCCGGAACGACGACAAGAAGACGATAGGCAAGGGTTACCTTTTGATGCTTACCTTTATGGCTAGGTGGATGTGATCCATACATCCCTTCGTGTCTGTATGTTACCTTTATGCAATCAATACTTCACATAGGGTTAGACCGGTAGGTTAAATAGAGAACCTTAGTGGTTTTCTTCCGATCCTTGGATTGACAAATCTAAGGAGGACCCTCCCTTAGTGAAAAGGCACCAAGTCACCCATAGGCTTGCGGTGAACTTGAGCACGGTTTTACACCGTCAACAAGCCCCTTTTTTTGGCGCCGTTGCCGGGGATCAGCAACTGGAACCCTAGGGCGATCCATCTATCTCTTTGATTAACCCTAATTTTTATTATTACATACATACTTGCTTTCTTGTTTGAGTCCTTGAAAGTAGGTGAAAAGCTAGACACAAGACGTTCGAGAAATTTACATTCCACTCAGACAAGATGATGACTACATCAAGATTCACTCTTTAGTGGTAGGTGCTAACTTTTGTTAGTGTCCCATCATCCGCTATTGAGTCCACACCCTACACGAGTGATGTTAAACAAGGTATGTCAATGTGTAAATTAAACTTTTAAGACTAATGTTTCGTGGAGGTTTGTTTGTCCAACCAATAGGTGTTGGAAGCAATCACGTTGCGGGAGAAGTATCCGTCACTTTGGCTAAAACAAAACCATGAAGAAGACACTCCATTGCCATGATGCTACTTGCTGGTCCAGTAATGGCGATGACTTAAAGCCGAAGGAGACGGGACGTAACGCCCCAAAGACCACAAGATCAAGGTCGTCAACATTTTCGGATCGATTCGCAAGAAGATTCTGTTCCCATCAATTTCTGCACAACGTCAAGGGATAACAACAGGATATGTTTGGATATTTATAAGCCTCATGAAGTTATGCTTCCAACGAATCAAGAATCAGGTCAATCAAAGGTTCCTACAAGCGGGTATGGCCGAATTACCAAAGGTTGCGCGTTCTGAAATTTTCTGGACAGCATGCAAGAGCGGAAACAAAACGGCCATAGCTCCCTCATTTGGGCTCCGATTAAGATGAATGAGTACCCGTTGGAAAGGTAATTTTATAAAGTTTTCAATGGAACAATATTTTTGTATATGTTCTGTTATTTACCCAGGGGAAAATCCACGAAAAAGAGGCAGCACCACATGATGAGAAAAAGATAGTGGAGATGAGGACGACGACAACGAAGAGAAACTTGGGCAATGCTTCCATTAGACCACACGGGATGAAATTCGGAAGTTTGGAACAAAACAAAGACCCCAAGAGCATTGGCAAAAGAAGGCACAAGTTGGAAACATCCGACGCTAAGAGATGTTAGAAGCAAATCACGATGGATTACTCACAAATGATGGCATCCAATGGCGCTGATATTCTGGGCTCTCGCACGAAGGATCATGGAGTTACATGAAGATATTTGAGACAGGTGTGAAGTTCCTCAAATGAAGAGTGAGTCCACACAAGGCAACCTTGATGATGTGTGGCGCGAACGAAGGAATTGCGAAAAGACGATACAAGCCACCGATCATTGATGATTGTTTGCTTTCAACTCCAAGAGGCCACTCACGATGAAAAGCTCGAAGGCCAAGGTACAAATTAACCTCTCAATATACTTTTGGAGCTGATAATATTCCTTTGATATATCTATGATTCATATCCAATAGTGAGGTCGATTCAATTCTATGCCTTGTTCTTATGATAATCATGATAGGCTAGAATTTCTTGAGAGTAGTAAAGAGGCTTTGTAGTGCTTAAAAGTTGTTACATGCCTAATGAACCTTTTGTAAGGAATCGAATGCCCGTTAGCCTAAGAGGGGGAGGGGGTGAATTAGGGAACTTAAAACCTTAACCTATGGCTTCACTATTTTTACATAAAAGTAAACTAGAACATACTAGCTATATGTGCAACTAAGGTTGTTCTAGTGAGAAACTCCCATCCCAAATCAAGGTTTGCAACCTATAGCCAATCCTAGCATGATACTACTCTAGGAAGGTAAAGGCAAGCAAAGATTGCAATAGAGTAAATGCGGAAACGTAAAGGGGATGAAAGGAAGCAAACTCTTCACATGCGATTTATCTCGTGGTATCGGTAGGCACTAAGCCACCCCTAGTCCACGTTGTTGAAGCACTCACACAAGAGTATTGCTTCCTGGTCACCAAGTCTCTCCCAAGAGCACCAACTTGACTTGCCACAAAGGCTAGCCACTTAGGCACTTGTCAAGCTCCCTTGGTCACCTTGATGCCGCCTCCACTAAGGAGCTTCTCCACCAAGGAAGGGGGTCTCCACGTCCCCCCCCCCCCAGTGTCCTCGCCGCTCCACACCAAGCCGGAGGGTCGATGACGATTGCCGGTGAGCCACTTAGGCCCCAAGGCTTTCGGCGAACCTTGTACAACTAGATTCACTCAAGAATCACCTCACAAGGTTGGCACAACCTTGCACTCACTCAGCTCTAAGCTAAGCCTAGCACTAAGCACATACACAAAGCATGCACTAGTCTAAGGATGAGCAATTAAGCACTTGGATGGATTGGATATGATCTTGAATGTGTCTTGAACTCCTATGCACTTCAACACAATCCAGCTTCCTCAAATGAGTGAGTGGAGGGGGTATAAATAGCCCAAGGCATCAAACTAGCCGTTGGCTAACGTCCACTGAAAAAGGTACCATCGGATGATCCGACTCTATGTTTTTCCAGGGCGTCGGTTCATCTGATGCCCCTCCCACGTCACGTAGCCGTTGAGGTTCTCTAACGCAACTGCTCTGACGCTGTGCTCCGACGCTATGTCGGATCATCCGGTGCAGAAGGCCTCACGTCCAAGTCACCACTGTTAGCTTCCAACTGACCGTCGGATAGACCGGCGCTTCACCCTTGCCAAGGCGTCGGATCATCCGGTGCTGAAGGCTTCGTCTTGGCACGTCTCTGTATGAATTCAAACTGAGTTTTGGATAGACCGACGGGGTCCTCACTCAGACCGTCGGATCATCTGGTGCTACTGTCTTTCTTGCTCTTCCTCTGCAACTCGTCCAACGCTACTAAATAACGGACTGTCGGTTCATCCGACGGTACCTAGGGTTTGACCCTGTGCACCAACTTGTCCGACGATTGCACCGACGCTTGTATTTGAGGGACTGTCGGTTCATCCGATGGTGTCTTCTCTTTTCCTTTTTCTTGCTTGGTTTTGACCCTTTGTTTTGGCATTTTTGCATCTGGTTTTCTTGCATCCTTGGGACCTAGAAATGTCTACAAAGACATTCTCAAACAATATGGTTAGTCCCAATGATCATGTTGTCATGAATCACCAAAATCAAACTTCGAACTAATGGCATATGAGGCCATGTTCGCTACAATCTCCCCCTTTTTGGTGATTTATGACAACACAACCAAAGCAAGCATAAATTTGCTGGAATTGACAGAATTAGAACCACTTACACTTGCTTGGATACTTACCATCATCCAAACTCCCCCTAGATCAAACTTCCCCCTTTTTGATCTTCACGTTCACATTATCTCCCTTTGGTCTCATATCCTTGAAACCATTTGTAAGCATCCTTGAAACCACTTGTAGGCTTCAGCCACAAGCTTGCTTTGGTCTCACATTCTCCCCCTTTGGAATAAAATCTCCAAAAAGTCCAAAGCAAACGGGTCCAAGGAAACTAGCAAGATCTAGCAACCATAGCTCAAAGTAGAGATGTTAAATGCAAGGGAGAAAGCCGCATGAACCATGATCCATATGTATGATATCAAAGAAGATACCACATGTGAGAATTACTAAGGTGGATCACAAGCTCATGAGACTAGCATGATACAAAGTAAGCTCCCCCTAAGTGTGTGCACAAAAGGATACCACTTGTAAGACAAGGGTAGTGAGAAACAAGTGCACAACTACAAACTTGAAAGACAAGGAAGCTTAGAGCATATCATGCAAGGAGGTAGCTTAAGGGACAAGAGATAAGACAAATGGGTTCTTGTTACATTACCACTTGTAGATATTACTTGTAGTCTTTTGATCATTGCATACCTCCGGGGATTGATCCTCTCTACTTTGTTGGCACCACATTGAGATGAACCACTTTGAAATGATATCACTAGGTGACACCACTTGAAAGAAGCTTGCATAGAAGACACTTGGGGTACCACAAGGATTAGGAATGTATGAGTACATTTCCATTGAACTTATATATAGACATAAGCTCGCAAGGACATGACTCAATAGCCTGAAGCTCATATTGCTATATTTACTCTTTTAGAGATGTTAGATCACATTGAGAGTGAAACCGCACCAGAACGTGTCGCTAAGGGACTACATAAGATAAGCTTGAAACAATGTTAGTCCCATAACCAAACCATAGGATGCGCTCCCCCTAAATGTGTGCATTTAGTGTTTGAATCACCAACCAAATGTATGCACATTGTTTATGACCACTAACGGGAAGCTAACCCTATAGCTTGCTCATGATGCAAAAAGATATATATATATATATATACATGCACCATGAAAGAACAAGTGTAGCTTTCCTACACACTAATCAAACCATGTAGGTTGCTCATGGTTTAGCATGACACAAGCACCCTACCATATGTAAACATTGCAACAAATGCAACCTAAGCAAGGCAATGGAGCTGCAATGATACAAGAGATAGGTACTAGTTTCCATTACCTCAACCAGGGAACTTGGGCAACACATGTCCAATTTGCAAGCTTGGCTTGTAGGCTTGAATCTTCTCATCTTGATTATGCCAAGCCTCCCAAGTCCCCACCGTTAAGGCCTTCAAGTGGCCTTTGGAACCCAAACCATTTGAGGCCCCTTCATGTTGGTGATGACTTCCGTGGGCACCCAAATAGGTTGGTTCCTATCCCGCTCTTGCTTCATCTTCCCAACCTTGTGTGCAACCACCTTGCATTGCTTTCTTTTTGATGACGTAGGTGCTGCTATTTGTCTTGTTCTTGCGGTTGGGCTTGGTGTAGATGAGGGAGCTCTTCATTGTGGGCTTCAATTTCTTGTTTGCGCCCTTCTCCATCTTCTTGACAAATTGAGGGCATTTGTAGAACTTGTGCCCTTCTCCATGACACTTGTAGCAAGTCAAGGTTGCACCCTTCTCAAGCTTCTTCACCATGGGATCACGGTTATCTTGAGAAAGTTGGACTTTTCTCTTCATGTCTTGAGAGATGTCCACTTGTTCTTCATCGTTCTTGCCCTTGCCCATCAAGTTTGCCAACCTCTCTCGGAGCCATTTCACTTCTTGCTTGAGCTCATCATTTTCCTTGCCTATGAGATAATCACATGTTTCTACAACAACATTCTCATAACAAGATGGTGAGCAACATTCATCAATTAAATCAATGCAAGAAATTAAAGCATCTACCTTGGAGATATGAATTGCACAAAGGATAGATGTTTCATCAAGCTCAAAGGAATCACTTGATTTAGTTTCATTTCTCTCAAGCTTAGATTTTAGCTCCTCACAGTCCTTGCTAAGCAATTTGAATTCGCACAACAAATATTCATAATTTGTAGCAAGGGTGTCACTAAGATCATTGAGAGCATTGAGTTCTTTAATTTCATTAGCTTGTTTTTCAAGCATTCCTTTTTGCTCATGAACTAGCTCAACAAGATCATTGATAGAGGTGGTGTCAGATTCGTCATCACATACATTGCTTTCCATACCTTTGGCCATAAGGCACATGTGTGATGATGAAGGACCTTGCATGAAGCGGGTGGTGAAGTTCTTTCTTGATTCATCGCTTGATCTAGAAGAACTTGATTCTTCACCACTTGTCCATTCAAGGATGGCCAAAGTTGCTTCTTGCCTTGGTCTTCTCTCCTTTACCACCTTCTTCTTAGGCTTGTGCTTGATCTTGGTGAACTTGATGTGTTGATGATGACGCCCTTCTCTCAAGTGGACGTTGTAGCCGTACATGTTGACTTTCTTCACATACTTGAAGATCTTCTTCACGTACTCGGCCACCATGGATTCAACCTCTTCATCACTTGAGGAATCTCCATCGTCACCATCATCACCATCATCTTCGCTTGAGCTTCCATGAGTAGCCATCCTACTCAACATTTTCTCTTGTCGGCTTGAGAGAGCATGGCTTGTAGTTGGGGAGGATGGTTCTTGGGGCGCCTTCTTTGACTTGGGCATGAGTTGGAGCTCATGTGCCATGATCTTGCTCAAGATATGCGATGGCTTCAAATCTTCGAGCTTCTTCTCATAGATGATTGCCTTCACCAAGTCATAATCGGGCTTCCAGAGACTTTGAAGGATCTTGCGGTTGATGTTCAAGTCCGTGATGTCCTTCACACCTAAGGAATTAATCTCATTGACAAGCACATTTAGGCGTGAGTACATAGATTCGGCATTTTCATTTGCAAGTTGCTTAAAGCTATTGAATTCCTCAAGGAGACAACCTTAGCGTTCATTAGCAACTTCTTTTGAACCCTCATTTTGCTCCTTGATGGTTTTCCATAGCTCATGAGTATTTTCACAAGTAAAAACTCTATTGAAAACACCTACATCTAGTGAGGACAAAATGATACTCTTAGCAATCACATCAAATTGCTTTTCCTTTCTAGTACCATTTTTCATGCCCTCATCGGTGACTCTCCAAACATCAAGGTCCCTTGCTTGGAGATAGGCTTCCATGAGAACCTTCCACCGAGGATAGCTCGTGCCATCGAAATGTGGAGCCAAACCTAAGGTATCCACCCCTTTCATTCCTCTATAGAGCAACTCACTAGGCGGTGAAGCCTAACCGTTCCAATGAGCCGGTTTTCACAATTTACCAATCGAATTGGTGTATCCTTGTGAAGGAAGTGAGTCCCGGCTCTGATACCACTTGTAAGGAATCGGATGCCTGTTAGCCTAAGAGGGGGAGGGGGTGAATTAGGCAACTTAAAACCTTAACCTATGGCTTCACTACTT
Source organism: Cenchrus americanus (assembly GCA_947561735.1). Lineage (NCBI taxonomy): Eukaryota > Viridiplantae > Streptophyta > Magnoliopsida > Poales > Poaceae > Cenchrus > Cenchrus americanus. The sequence continues at coordinate 184,863,965 of OX387245.1, forward strand.
TTACATCAAAGTAAACTAGAACATACTATCTATATGTGCAACTAAGGTTGTTCTAGTGAGAAACTCCCATCCCAAACCAAGGTTTGCAACCTATAGCCAATCCTAGCATGATACTACTCTAGGAGGGTAAAGACAAGCAAAGATTGCAATATAGTAAATGCGGAAACGTAAAGGGGATGAGAGAAAGCAAACTCTTGACACGCAATTTATCCCGTGGTATCGGTAGGCACTAAGCCACCCATTGTCCACGTTGTTGAAGCACTCACACAAGAGTATTGCTTCCCGGTCACCAAGTCTCTCCCAAGAGCCACAACTTGACTTGACACAAAGGCTAGCCACTTAGGCACTTGTCAAGCGCCCTTGGTCACCTTGATGCCACCTCCATTAAGGAGCTTCTCCACCAAGGAAGGGGGTCTCCACGTCTCCCGCACAAAGTGTCCTCGCCGCTCCACACCAAGCCGGAGGGTCGATGACGATTGCCGATGAGCCACTTAGGCCCCAAGGCTTCCGGCGAACCTTGTACAACTGGATTCACTCAAGAATCACCTCACAAGGTTGGCACAACATTGCATTCACTCAGCTCTAAGCTAAGCCTAGCACTAAGCACATACACAAAGCATGCACTAGTCTAAGGATGAGCAATTAAGCACTTGGCTGGATTGGATATGATCTTGAATGTGTCTTGAACTCATCTACACTTCCACACAATCCAGCTTCCTCAAATGAATGAGTGGAGGGGGTATAAATAGCCCAAGGCATCAAACTAGCCGTTGGCTAACGTCCACTGAAAAAGGTACCGTCGGATGATCCGACGCTATGCTTTTTCAGGGCGTCGGTTCATCCGATGCCCCTCCCACGTCACGTAGCCGTTGAGGTTCTCTGACACAACTGCTCCGACGCTGTGCTCCGACGCTCGTCGGATCATCTGGTGCTGATGGCCTCGCGTCCAAGTCACCACTGTTAGCTTCCAACTGACCGTCGGATAGACCGACGCTTCACCCTTGCCAAGGCGTCAGATCATCCGGTGCTGAAGGCTTCGTCTTGGCACGTCTCTGTATGAATTCAAACTGAGCGTCGGATAGACCGACGGGGTCCTCACTCAGACCGTCAGATCATCTGGTGCTACTGTCTTTCTTGCTCTTCCTCTGCAACTCGTCCAACGCTACTAAATAATGGACCGTCGGTTCATCCGACGGTACCTAGGGTTTGACCCTGTGCACCAACTTGTCCGATGATTGCACCGATGCTTGTATTTGAGGGACTGTCGGTTCATCCGATGGTGTCTTCTCTTTTCCTTTTTCTTGCTCGGTTTTGACCCTTTGTTTTGGCATTTTTGCATGTGGTTTTCTTGCATCCTTGGGACCTAGAAATGTCTACAAAGACATGCTCAAACAATATGGTTAGTCCCAATGATCATGTTGTCATGAATCACCAAAATCAAACTTCGAACTAATGGCATATGAGGCCATGTTCTCTACACCTTTGCCTAATTAGAGCTTAGTGCTGAGCAAGAAAACTTATGCTATAATTAATCACAACTTACTTTGTCATAAATTGTGGTTATGGAAGCGTTTGTTTGCAATATAATTTGTAAATCTTGGACTTGCTTTTTTGCTCGGTCAAGCTAGTGACCTCAAAAGAGCAAATTGTGGGAGAAATCCCAAGTTTCACTAACCATTCAGGGCATTAAACATAAATTAAGAGGAGAGAATCATACCCAAAGGAATTGCAAACCCGTGCATCACCGTCACCAAACCTCAAAAACTGTCGTCACTGTTTTCATCAATTTTGAGGACCTGGTAAGACATGTTCAAGGAAGAAAAAGTTGAAAATCAGAAGCTCCATCAAGTGCCGGTTCCAACGCATCCAAGTCTAAAATCAGCTTTGGACAGATTGCAGCGTCGGAGTAGAACAGGCATAACTCACTCGATCGGAGTCTGTTGGGGTGAATAAATACTTGATGGAAAGACAATTTTATGCACCACGTATGGAAGCTATTGTTTTCTACATGGTCTGATCTGGGCAGAGAGGAAAATTTGTGAAAGAAGAGGCAAAGATAAAGTGTGATGGAGAAGGTGATGATTATGATGCAATGAGATGATTGGGCCAGCCTCTCATCGAGCATAAGTGATCGTGTCAAGCATGGAGAGTGGATCAAGGCTGCATGAACACCATAAAATCTTGCATGAAGGATCATGGCTCCGCAACAATAAGAAGGTATGTGAGAAAGTCGAGCTCTATGACTTTAAATGAAGCGCTTTGCGGGAGGCAACGCGGTTTTTATTTATATATATACATGACCGTCTACATTGTGCTCTTTAATTGAACCATCAAGTAACATTGTACTATTGCTCCAATAAAAACCACAACACCATGTTTTATGATCTAATTGCTATTGAGGGAGCGCTTTGTTATTTGATCTCAAAAACCATGTTGACCTTTTTGTGTGCCTATTAGAATTTAGAGTCTTTTTCTTTTGTGTCTTTTTAGAGAGATATATGAATGTTGCACCATCCTTTGATTTTAAACTTGTTGCTAGTTAATTTAGGATAACTTTTGTTTTTGCTTTAGACAACCTCCATATCATGTTGTTTTGTTCATCCATGTTATGTTGCATTGCATGTTGTGTTGGTCTAACTCTTCGTCAATCAACCTAGGCCTTCCCATAGCCCCCACCAAAAACCATAGCCAATATAGGTAGGATTGATTGTGTTGACCGTTTGCGGTCCAGATTGAACAAGTCTATCTCTTTCCTCTCTTCTAACTAAAAACTTTGACTAGCCTCCCCTTAAAACCCTTAGAAAAACTTCCCCTAGATATATACATCCTAAAACCATAGGTTTGTAGAAAGACCCTAGCACTACCTTAGTTAGAATTTCTATACTTGAATTCCTCTCTTGAAAATCCTTGTGTGAGCCAAAAATATAGGATACATGTTGACGTAAAATCAGCACCTCACGCCAAGCACACAGCAAGCCGAAAAAGTTGGCTTAACACACGTGGCCGAATCCGAAGCGTGCCAGTCAATTTTCCTTGAAACTGACAAAGGATGAAGACAGTTAGATAAAACCTGGAACTTGCCGGGTGCTACGAGATAGTTCCGTATTTACGGCTACAAAGCCAATCAAAACGATATATAGCTACAACAAGCTATCTGTCAGCAATTTGAACATTATTCGGGAACTGATGAAACATGTAAATAGGGTATAGCCGAATGCATGACGTAAGCATGATGAAAGATCGGTCTTTATTTAAACAACATTGCAATACATAACCATGACCGATTATCAAGGATAAGTCACAATAAAATAAATAAAAGCGAAGCATGATTATAAATTTGCAATAAACATGCATGCATAGGCCAAAAGCACTAGTCTACCGCATGTCTAGGTACATTCAAACCCGTCGAGCATGACACCAAACAAGTTAATCCTCCGCATGATACAACTTGTTTGAAATCACACCACCAACCAGGAGTAGATCAATCCACCGCATGATACAATCTAAACATGGAAGGCTAAAAGCATACTTTATTTAAAACAAAACTTTGTTTCACTCGTGACAGAGTTGCCGAATACAGCTGTACAGCCGATTCGAGTTCCATGGAAAAGGAACAAACTATGCTAGATTAACATGCTTGAACCTGCAACACGTGGCAATCTAGATTGATTCGAATTCGGCTTGTTAAAGAGCATGTGACCCGACCACCACATCGAGTTAAGGATTTGAACATACATCATGTGGATCACAAACAAGATAGAGTCGAATCTAGTCAATCTAAATTGGGCAAAATAGTGTTACATGAATTAAACATAAGAGAAAAATTCAAAGCAACTCATGGTAACTTAATGAATCTATTAGATCTTGCCAAATCTAGTAGAGCCGAATAACTAGCTCCAAGCTAGATCTTAGCCTACCGCATGGCTCATGATCTAACAAGAAAGCCCTCTTCAACCAAGCTTAAATCCACTGCATGATACTAAGCATGGTAACAAGACTAATTGCATCACGGTCCAAATCCACCGCATGATACTAGACATGATACAAGGTTGCCGGTACTTACGGAGGTCGACGGATCGATGGCTCCTCTCGAAAAACTCGACGACTCGACTAAAGGACTCGAAAGTTGGCACGGGGCTGGTTTGTTGTGAAATTGTTCGATACCTATTACAAACACTAAGGGTTCATATTTATACCCTTGTTCTAACACGACTCCTAGTCGACCACGATTACAACATTTATTGCCTAAATTAATGCCCCGGCGCCAATGTCCGTCTTGCACCCGTCATTAATTCGTCCCTTCTTTATGTTCAAGCCACGTCATCACGCATTCCCGAATGCTTCCTCTTCCAAGCATGAAATAGCTCTTCTGCCGAATGACGATGTACTCAAGACCGCAGGCGTCTTTACCAAATGCTTTGAGGAAAACCTCTTGCCGAATGGTGCTCTCTTACCAAACATGGCCCACAGGTCAGTCTTTTCCTTATACCAATTTTTGGTGTTAACAATACCTATAACCTACCCTTAAACCTTGTTAGTTTGGTTGATTGATTCTTTTCGATGGGTTACTTCCTTGTTGAAAATGCTTACCTCGTAAGTGTGAGATCAAGCTTTGTCTATTTATAGACCACATCAAAAGTGTTTTTAAAACCTTTCTAATGTTTGCTTGTGCTAACATCTTGCATTTTCATTTTACATCCATCTCTTTGTCATCATCCACTTTATGTTAGCTTGGGATCTTGAGAAGATTTATGATGAATGCTTTCGTACGTATGTTAATGCTTCATATGATGATATGGGCATTTATTCTTTTGGTAATCTTGTGTAAACATGGTGTTTAAACATGATTAGAGACCCACATCATTTAGTTTTATGTACCTTGCTATCATATTGCATTGGATTGTTTATAAACTTTGCAATGTGCCCTACTTATCTTACACCATGAAGAGTTGTTAATCTTGGGATAAGCATGGTGTTTTGACGTTGGTTAACAAATCTCTATGGTAATAGAAAGTCTGGCAACCACTTTGTAAGCATGGAGCTTAGAATTTGGTGTAAACATTGTTTTCTTCCGTCCTCTCATTTGCATACACACTTGCACTCACGTACACCCATTAGTATTTTCGCTAGATTAACAATACTACAAGTGAAGATCGTAGGGATGTCATGGTTTGTTCGCATTAGGTGAGTATTCCCGACCGTCACCTCGGGGGTACTTTGTGCATTGTAGTTATTTTGCAGGCATGGTGAATCACTCCCATGAGTTCGTGATAAAAGCTGAAATCAAGATCATCAACACCTCCAAAATCCCGAAAGAAGCACTGCTGTTTTCATCAATATTAAGCACATGTTCAGAGATGTACAAAAAAGGAAAAATTGGATGTGCAAGTGCTCCATTAAGTCTACTTTCTAATGCATCAAGAATCAACATTTTAGGAGACCTGTGCAAGAAGTTACAACCAAATCTTTGGGCGTCACACATTCTGAAACCAGCCTGGGACAGCTTGCACCAACAAAGTAAAAAGGGTGTAACTCTCTTGTTCGGAGTCCGATCGGGATAAATGACCACTCGTTGGAAAGATAATTTCAAGAACTCTGCAATGGAGCTATTATTCAGTACAAACTCAGTTATGGAAGTAAAAGAAAAACTCGTGGAAGATGAACCAGCAATAAAGGACAACATGGAAGGAGGAGAAGATGGGGTGAGAAACATTTGGGATCAAGGCTCGTGGCAAAGGGCAGACATTGAAGGATGAACAAGGGCAACAATGTGATGATGACCTCCTTGCATGACGGTAGGACTTAAAGAATTTTAAGATGGTTCATCATCTTTCGTGCCTAGCAACATGCTAAGCACGGGGGAAGACTTGGTGAACGAAAGAAGACCGCATGGAGCTCAAGGATCATGGTTGCTACGGATGCCGATCTTCCTTCTTCCATGCTAGGCACAATGCTTAAGCATGGGGGAGGGCGCGCTACATCACAAGCATCAAATGACGGTAACAGTTCCTTAACCCTCTCTTTGTCCTTGTCTTTCTAAATGCGTGTATATATGTATATGCCTTCAACAACCTTAGATGCAACTTTTGTATGTCTCTCTCGTTAAATAACATGGCTTCTAGGAGTACAACCTAGTTTTTGTTTTTGTTTATTGTCATCACCTTGTGCTCACCATGATGAAATTCGGCTTGATCTTGCTCATTGATATATGATGACCGTTGCCGCTTTGTTTAAACTTTGTGCTTGTTTATGTATGATTAAGCTATTGCTCTTTCTAATACAAATCTAAAATCAATTAAATGTTAGCTTGGAGGTCATGATAAAAATAAGGACCCATGGTTTCTTTTATGCTCTCAACTTTGGATGGGTCGAAGGACATATTACTTTTTGCTTTTAAAAGTCATGCTAACCTTGTCATTAATAACTCTTGCATTTTGCTCTACCTATCCAAAGCCTTATATATTGAGTGAAACCATAGATTACAAGAGTTATTGTTGGGTGAATTGATTCAAGGCTCGATTATTTGGCTTGTGACTAAGAAGTTGGTCATTCCATTTTCTTGCGTAACTTATCTTTTGCTAGCCTATTCTATCAGTGCATTGTGAGTTCCCACAACGAGAGCTTTGCAAATCTCGCCGGATATCCACCCTTTAAACCAACATCATATTTTGTGTTATCCTCCTTGACCTACCTACCTCTGACTTGAGTATGGAGATGACACGTCACAAGAAGGTGCTTCAAAGGGAAGATTCAAGTTCCCTCTCAGACATCTCGTACCTACCTTAACACCACTTCCTCTTTGATCGGGACAAGCAAATGTCTAAGCATGGGGGAGGAGGTAGGTACTATGCAAAATAGAGTTCTAGCGGAATAAAAAAATGAATAAGATAAGGGAAAAAATCCAAAATACCTCACATGTCAAAAAAAGGAAGAAAACAAGAAAAAGAAAAAGAAAAAATATAGAGTAATAATAATCTCCCCCGGTTCTCTAGTTGCTTAAGGATTTTCCCAAGGACTTCAAAATCAAGACCCATACTCATTTTTCCAACAATGTGCAATCCGATAACGAGGACTTCGTTGGGGCCTCGGGATCATTCTTTGCCATTTGCACATGTCCACCTATCTAAAAGTGTGAGTTCTTTCTCTTCCCCCTTCTTATGAACATTATTTTTCCAATGACCTTATTGACGAGTCATGATAAGTCCATGAGAAGCTTGCCTTGTTTTGATAATAGTCTCAACTTTATCATCTTGGTAGGATAAAAACTTTCCTATGAGCTCCAAATAAAACCCTTCCACCTACAAACATGAGAGGGAAAGGATATAGATCAAGTAGACTTGAGAGTGTTGTGAGATGAGAGAGTTCATGAGCAAGATGCAAGAAGGTTTAAATTTTTGTACTTGGTTTAGATCTTTTATTCACCTCGTTCTTCACTTCAAAAGTTTCTAAGACCTATTCGAATTTTGTGGAGCATGATTGATTACTTGTGGAAAGAGCTTAAATTATATCTACCCTCCATAGAGATGAAAGCTAGTTACATTATGGAATTTTAACAAATATGAACTTGGAGAGCATTATGCTTTCTCATGTGTGATCAAGTGTAGGGTATGAACAATGAAAGGCAATGTTGATATTTCTTGAAAACTTACTCAAGGATGAGCAATGTTTAAGCATGGGGGAGATGTTGACTGTGAATTTCCGTCAACCGAGCTATGAGTTTACCTTTAATGTTGGTATTGATTTATTCTTCTAACCACTGGAACTAACCCCCCATATATAACAAGTTCACCCTTGCATGTCGATTTTGGAGTTCATTGTTTACGCAAGAAATCTACCCTAAAGAGGAGACTTTCTGGATAAGTTCACCAAGCACTTTGGAAGAAGGTCATGAAGCCCAACAAGATTCAAGACACATGATGAACATGACTCCAAATGACCCGAGCACCGAAGCGTCAACGTGCAAGTCTTCAGGGACTCAACCAGAAAACGGCGAATCTTGCATAGCAAGGATTCAAGCCTTAACTGTGAAGGAAACGACGTCAAATGCCCACATGCAAGTGCACACAAATAAGGAATCATGCAAGAAGCAATCGGGGAGGAAACCGGGACGAACCAGACAGAAATGGGCCTGGGCCGACCTGGGCCCGATTCAGTGTCCCCTTTTGCCCTAGGTGCTTGTCCATTTATTGCCTCTACCTCCGCCGGCCGCCACATCCATCCATTCATCAGAGAGTCGCCGAGACGAAGGAGAAGCACCGGTAGGAAGCCGACGGCCGTTGCGAGTCGTTGAGTTGCCTAGGAGATGGCTTAGGCCATGCCCTAGCCACCATGGTTTAGGCCATGCCCTAGGAGATGTGTGGTAAAGACATGGTGGAGTTCCGGAGCCGCGACTTGAATTTGTCAAGTCGTTTGTACCTTCAACATTCGGTGATGTAACCATATCACGTATAGGTTTAGATTGGTTTGTCACCTTGGCCGGAACGGCAACAAGAAGGCGATAGGCTAGGGTTACCTTTTGATGCTTACCTTTATGGCTAGGTGGATGTGATCCATACATCCCTTTGTGTTTGTATGTTACCTTTATGCAATCAATACTTCACATAGGGTTAGACCGGTAGGTTAGATAGAGAACCTTAGTGGTTTGCTTCCGATCCTTGGATTGACAAATCTAGGGAGGACCCTCTTTGGTGAAAAGGCACCAAGTCACCCGTAGGCTTGCGGTGAACTTGAGCACGGTTTTACACCGTCAACATCGTCCTCCCTTCGTCCCCGCTTCGGCGGCGGTGGGCTCCTTGATGCCATCTCCTCCTCTCGGTGACCGAAGATTTGTAGTGGTGAATCGCGAGGAGGAAGAAGAAGTGAAGAAAAAGATGATAAGCTTATGGAAGAAGTAGGGAGAAAGCAGGGGAGGGTGACTAGGCGAGGGAGTTATATTGACAAGATGCGGAACCGACAGGCGCCTCTGCCCCCACCCACTACTCCATTACTGCCAGTACGTGCCACTCGATTGCGCATCGGGCACCGTCTCAGGCGCGAAGCCACGTGTCGCCTTTCACTTTCGCGGGAAGGAGAACGGGCGGGGCAATGATGTCGGGCCCACTTGTCAACGGTAGCAGCCAAACTGCGGCGCCTTTTCAATTTCCATTTATTGTTTTATTACGACATGGCCGAGGTGCCATCGTCAACCTTCAACCCTCGAGCTCGTCGCCTCCTTCAACTTCAATCCTAGTCGCCAACTTCATCCCTCTTCGACTTCAATCCTCCTTGCCAACTTCATACCTCGTTGCTGCCAACTTCAACCCTTGTCGCCATTCAAATTCAAACTCCGTCACTGTGCTATTTCCTCCCCTTCTCCTTGATGGTCGCGGTGTGCTTGATGCTGCTGCTGCCAGATGAACTTCTCACCAAGATCATCATCCACTACAACAAGGATGTGGCCGTTTTCTATTTTCTGAACCTTCGCAATAAAATCTGCGGCACCTTCCGGCGCATCTACAACTCCGATGAGGTACTACTGCACGTGTCGCTGCGTGATCTTCGTGAGGCGTGCAAGAACCGCTACATCAGGTCATGCTTTGAGCGGCGCTTCTGTGAGGCCAATCATCTAGAGGCATTGTGCTTCGAGGGGATGGTGAGGTTGATGAGGTGGCGGAAACCCGATAAGGGTCTGAAGCTCATCGGAGATGCCGCCGCTGCTGAAGACTCTGGTGCCAAGTACTTTTTAGCGATGCTGAAGTACCATTGCAACCCGGCGGACCCCGAAGCCATGGCACTACTCCAGGAAATCCGCGGCGGCCCGTCGTCCCCTGACGGCCGGTGGAGGAACCACAACATGCGGCGGCTGTGCTACCTCGTCAAGCAGGATCTCGACAACATTGCGTGGTTGTACTGGCTTGATGACGGCGACGACGACGACGACATTCCGTTGTTGCCCGTTTAGAATCCCCACATCTGCATTTGGTAAGCGGGATGTAGGCGCTACGGGCCGGATACCAAAGAGATCATCCACTACTACAGCGCCGAGTGTCGCATCCATCATGAGTTCGACCTCTGGACGCGTAGCTTCCGCCCCGCCGTGGAGTATGCCACCAGCAGGATTGAAGGACCGATACAGGGAACCAGAGAGGGGGGGAGTGAATGGGAGCTGATAAAAAATCCTTCTTGAAGGAGATAGAGACTCCAACAAGATGAACACAGCTTCCAAGACACGTCTCCGACTCACTACCGAAGTTTGCCAAGTCCACGCAGCCACTAAAGTGCTACTGGACCTAGGAACCAACCAACAACCTCCCGAGCCAAAACACACCAACACGCACAGCGGAAACTTGCACGGCTTACTGCCTGTGCTGCACCAGTCAGACCGATGGCCTACGCCGGTCAGACCGGTGACACCGGTCAGACCGGTGGGCAGAGCCGGTTAGGCCGGTGGCTATAGCAGCCGCACAACAAGTGTTCCAGAAAGCCTCAGTGACTTTTCTAGGCCCTGGAACAAAAACACCCCCAAAACACAACCTGCACGGAAGGAAAATCCTACACAAAACCTAACAAACCAACTCCAAACAAACCAAGAACTGACCAGTAGCACCAAGACCCAAAAACACACGAGTCAAGCAGTTCACCCGAGGCAAATCCCACAAGTGACTCGCACCGGTTAGACCGGTCAAGAGCACCGGTCAGACCGGTGTAGCCTGGGCAGCTCGGGATGAACAGCACCCGCGGGTCAACTCCTCCAAATCCAAACTTCGATCTACCGAATCGCTCCACGGACTTGAACAAGACTTTGGGGGATGATAGGAACACCTCATGAGGAGTCCATAGCCATGATTTTGTCCACCAAAACTTGCCAAATCAAGAGGAATCAAAGAAATCCCGCCAAGAACTCCTCTAACCCTAGAACATCGAGAACCCCAAAATCGAGCCCCTTAACTCACGGATTTGGGAGGGGAATCAAAGGCAAAAGAACCACAAATGTTTCACACGAATTCCCCCTAACAAATCCCCAAGAGCAAAGTCCCGAAAACACACCGAGAAAACCACCAAGAAAGGGCTCCGAAAATCACCACTAAGAACAACCGGGAACAAAACAACAAAGCCTTGAGGAACCACGCCGAATCATCTATATATACCAAGGAGGTTCATAAAAGGTCTAGCTTGCCGCCCGATCATCTAACCCTCTCACAATATCTCACCATGAAGCTCTCAAGCTAGTCCTATGGAAATCCTAAGAAAATAGGAAGGGAAAATATGAAAGCAAATGAACTAGGGTTCCAAGAGATGGCTGCGATCCTCTCACCTCATGGGTTATATGGAGGCAACCGAAAGTCTAAAATACCCTTACTTAATAACTAGGGATACAAGCCCCTCAAGGGCGGTTTTGGAAGTCTTCATATTTTCTCCATCGGACGGATGCCCGCCGACCGCACCCTGCTTAGCCTCGACGCAAGCCATGCGATCCCGACGCGTGTCCTCCGCTTCGAAGTCTCCAGACCGCGTCGTCGTACACCGGTCAGACCGGTGCTCCTCACCGGTTAGACCGGTCTGGAGCTGCTGCATCTCCGTCTTCGGTTCTTCGGTCTTGGCTTTGTGGATCAACCAAGGAACCCAGTGGTTTTCTGGTGAACCACCGGAAATCCCGCGAACTCGGTGTAGCCTCTGCCAATCACCACTCATGACTCGGCTCCCACGTAGTCCCGGCTCGACCTTGGTTTTGAGGCTCTACCAAGAAACCGTCCATGACTTCATCTTGTTGTTCATGCCACCATGCAGCCCGCACTTGACCCCGCTGGCCACCGGGTCCCTCGAAGGAAGCCTACTTGTCTTCTCCACACCTGGAGGCCTCACCGGCGATGACCATTCGCGCTTGTACTTCACCTGCACCAACACCAGTCAAGCCGCAACCTGCACCTGCAATACTTAGCCAAGAATCAGTACACACAACGTTGTCAATCACTCATCACACAGGGAAGCGACCATCCACCGATCCTCGAACCACACATGGTCCTGAATCTCTCCCTTGATGAGTGCATTGACAACACCCACATAAAGTAACAAGAGAGAAAAGAAAAAGCAAAGAAATGAATAAAACGAAACTCCAACAAGCGATCGAAAGCCAGACAAAGGCAAAGAGCAAGATCACTTGAAGAAGACAAGTCTCGGACCCCTTAGGCAAGGGCAACGGCTCGACACATCTGAGACAAAACTAAGCTCAAGCAAAGAGCGCAAACCACCAAACCAAAGCTCGAAAAACCACAAAGAGCTCCCCCTGCACACATGCAAGCTCCCCTTGAACCAATGCAACTCCCCCTGGACGACTGCATGCAAAACAATTCAGCCCTGACCAGTCAGACTGGTCGACTCCACCGGTCAGACCAGTGTGCAACATGTGAACAGGGCCAGCACCCTGACCGGTTAGACAGGTGACCTCGACCGGTCAGACCGGTGCACACCAGAGCCCAGAAATGGCTCGAAACCACCTAAAAACCATCTAAATGCATCCAGCAAGCCATTTCAAGCTCAAACTTCTCCCCCCTTGTTGGCAATGCATGAATCACGACAAAAATGCAAAACTTTCAACCTAGAGCTTCTCAAATAGACAAAATTCAACACAGGATGCTACACATGTCCAAATGAGCAAGTTAGATACTCTATAGCTTCATATTGACATCAAATACAAGATCACAAAGTTTCACAACCATTGGACGAAGCTAAGATGGATTTGGGCAATTTTGCGAAAAATTTACCTCATGAGCAAAGTCCTAAACATGATCAAAACATGTCAAAAAGGCAAAGCCACACAAACTTCATGCTAGGACAGCCATTCTAATCATAAGACCATCACAAACACCCACAAGCACCTCATGTCATGACAAAGCCATCGAGCCATGTGTCTACTTCTATATATGAGACTTCTCATTGGTAGACATTATGCAACGGTTTAGCACCCAAAGCAAATTAAACTTAGCACATATGACATGGGAGCACATTTTCCAAGCATTTTACAATCCATTTTCAGATTCAAAATTGGTACATGAAATGTCTTTGCGACAAAAAGGAACTTAGGCCCCTCCGCAAGATAAAGCAAGAGGGCTAAACATTCATGATGGCAAATGAGCCTTTGGCCCCATATGATCAATAAACTAGCTATCCAACCACAAATTAAGCATAACCAAGACACTAAAACATGTCGAGATCATATAAAGGCATTTACACATGAGAGAGCATATATGTGACATTTTTCAAAAACATAGCCATCAAGCATGGATATAAATCAAGGTCATCAAGAGCTAAGCCAAACTAACCATAACATACCAAACAAGCTCACAAAGACATAAATAGCATTCCATGGTGAACAATGTATATAGTAGAAGCTTTTCCTAACCAATGCATATGATACAAAATGCATGCAATCTAAGATACAAGGATGCCTATACATCATGTTACATATGCTATCTTTCCTTTCTCTACATTGTCTCTCAGAAAATGATACCTCACTTCTATGTGCTTGGTTTTGGAATGGAACACTGGGTTCTTTGCAACGCTTATGGCACTGGTGCTATCACATTGAAGTGGAACATGAGTATACTCCTCACCAAAGTCACTCATGGTGTATGTGATCCAAAGGAGCTGAGAGCAACAACTAGCAGCGACAACGTACTCTGCCTCGGTAATGGATTGAGCAACACTCTACTGTTTGCGGGAAGACCAAGACACTAAAGAAGATCCCAAAAACTGGCAAGTCACAGAAGTGGACTTCCTATCCAACCGACACCCAGCAAAATCCGCATCCGAAAAACCATGAAGCGCCAAAGAAGAGGACGCGGAGTACCAAAGGCCAAAGTCGGAGCGTGACGTAAGTACCTGAAAATTCGCTTCACCGCTTGCCGATGCGAAGTCCTCGGATACGCTTGAAAACGAGCGCACAGACATACCGAGAACTGGATGTCTGTGCTCGTCGCCGTCAAGTAGAGGAGTGACCTGATCATGTTTCGGTACTCGTTCTGGTCCAAGTGTTCACCTTCCTCGTCCGCTTCAAGAGCTGTAGTCGTACTCATCGGCGTCGTCATAGCCTTGGAGTCCTCCATCTTGAACTTCCGCACAATGTCCTTGGTGTACTTAGCTTGGTGCACAAATGTTCCTTCCTTTGATTGCTTGATTTGTAGCCCGAGGAAGAACTGCAACTCACCCATCATGCTCATCTCAAATTCCATGCTCATATCCTCTGCAAACCTTGCAACAAGAGAGTTAGACGAGCCACCAAAGACAATATCATCCACGTACACCTGCACAATCAGGATATCTCTGCCTTGCCTAAGTAGAAACAAGGTCTGATCAACCTTCCCCATCTCAAAACCTCTCTCAAACAAGAACCCCCTCAACCTACCATACCAAGCTCTAGGCTCCTGCTTCAACCCATACAGCGCCTTCCTCAACTTGTACACCCGGTGGGGTACTTCTCACTCTCAAACCCCGGTGGTTGCCTCACATACAATTCTTCCTCCAACACACCATTCAGGAAAACACTCTTCACATCCATTTGTGCAACTTGAACCCTTTAGCCATGGAAAAGGCTAGAAGGATCCTTATCGCCTCCAAACGGGCTACGGGAGCAAAGGTCTCCTCGTAGTCGATGCCCTCTTTCTGATTGAAGCCCTGAGCAACAAGCCTCGACTTGTTTCTCACCACTTCACCTTTCTCTCCCTCTTTGTTCTTCCACACCCACTTTGTACCAATCGGCTCACACCCTGGGGGAGGATCAACCAATTCCCAAACCTGATTCCTCTCAAAGTTCTCCAACTCCTCATGCATCGAATTAACCCAATTATGATCAGATAGTGCATGACCAATGTCTTTGGGCTCAAAGGTGGCAACAAATGCAGCATGAGCGAAATGAGAATTGTTCCGAACCCTCGACCGTGTAGTGCGTTCATTCATGTCGCCGATGATCCTTGAATCCGGGTGATCCACTTGTACTTGTTGGGGAGGTTCTCGCCTTGATGCTACCTCCCCCTCAACTGTAGCTTCTCCTCGATCTTGATTTGTTGTCGTAGGTGTAGGAGAGGGTCCGTCCACCACCGTAGTCGAAGTAGTAGGTACATGTTCAGCTGGGGGCACAACACCGCCACCTTCATCGTCCCCATGTTCATGCTCCTCCTCCTAAAAGATCTCCTCGCCAAGCTCATCATCACATGCACACTCAAAGACAAGCTGACTACGTGGCTATGTCTCGTCGAAGGTTACCTTGCAAGTCTCCACGATTTGGTTAGTTTCAAGATTGAGCACACGATATGCTCTAAAGTGAGATGCATAACCAAAGAAAATACCATCGACCGACCTAGCCTCAAACTTATCCAACTTCTTCCCTTTCTTCAGAATAAAGCACTTGCAACCAAAGACATGGAAGTGACTCACCTTGGGTGTGCGACCGTGCATCAACTCGTAGCATGTTTTCTTCTTATGCACTCTGAGGTAGATCCTGTTTGACACATAGCACGCAGTATTCACCGCCTCAGCCCAGAACCTTCTCGAAGTCCTATGCTCATCAAGCATCATCCGAGCCATCTCACACAAGGTCCTGTTTTTCCCTTCCACAACACCATTCTGGAGAGGCGTATACGGACTCGAAAACTGGTGTTCAAGACCCAAGTCATGGCAAAAGGTTTGAAAACGAGAGTTTCTGAATTCGGAGCCATTGTCACTGTGGATTTCTCATATGGTATCTCTATGCCTCTCATTCCTCAACCTCAAGACAAGATCTCGAACAAAACCAAACGGCTCCCCCTTATCCTCGAGAAAGAACACCCACGCATACTGAGAATAGTCGTCCACCACAACAAGGACATACCACTTCCCACCTGCAGATCGCACACGCACTGGGCCAACAAGATTCATATGGAGCAGCTCGCATGGACGCTCAGTCATCACATTGGTGATAGGCGGGTGAGAAGAGGCTACCATCTTGGCATGCCTACACGGAGCACAAACCAACTCTTTCTCAAGCCTCAACCGTGGCAATCCTCTGACCAAATTGAGTTTACTCAAGCGAGACAAAAGGTCAAAGCTCAAGTGACCCAGCTTCCTATGCCACTTCCACAGCTCACTTGAAGAACAAGCCAAGAAACAATGCTCCACACCAGAAGACTGAGAAACATCAGCTCGAAACACCAGACACTCAGAGAATGACCATACAGACAAGGTGTCGGTGTTTTAGACCGGCAAACCTACCAAGGGAGTACCCGAGGTAGTAGATTGTGAGGTGAGGATCATGATCGGGAGACCGAGAGCTCGAAGGTATGCGCAAGGACACGAGACACAAGATTTATACAGGTTCGGGTTGCCAAGGTGGCCAACCCTACGTCCTATTTGGGGATCAAGTATGGCGCCCTGCGCTTGGTGTTGGGTTGAGATCAGGTGCCCGGCTAGGTACCCGGCCCTCCTTTATATAGTCCAGGGGGCGGGTTCCTAGTCGGTTACAAGGCAGGAGTCCTAGTAGGATTACACGGAACGAGTCCTAATAGGATTACAGGGGAATTCTAGTAGGAGTTCGTCTTTGAAAGGATCAAGATGTCGACTAGAGGGGGGGTGAATAGTCGAACCTGAAAATCACAAACTTTTTTGCAGCTGTTAGACCAGGTCCGGAGACTCCGGATATTTTTCCGGATACTCCGGGAAATCCGGAGAATCCGGGAAAATGTCCGGATAGTCTGGCCTGCTAAGAGAGGATTAAATCGACAGGATTTAAACTTGCTCAAAAGTAAATCTGTGAAAATAGGTTATGCACTGAAGTGATACAAGCCTGTTTATCCACTTAAAACCTGCAGGAACCTCAACACAAAGTAGATCGGCACCAAACCCTAGATAAGTGTTCAAGCAAGACACAAGCATGCAACAAGATGAACAAGCACAAGAAACACAGGATTTGTTACCGGAGTTCAACCTCACACCTTGAGGTCTACGTCTTCGTTGAGTGTTGACGGTTAATAGTTGTATCAAAGTTCGTTTATGACTTGCAAGCGGACAAGTCTCCCGTCGTAGTCAAGGGACCCTTCTTCCCTCGAGTGGTGAACCCAAGGTATCGAATCCGTGGAACAATGTGCAACGCAAGGATTCAATCTAGTAAAGCAAGGTAAAGCTATCTAATGAAGACAAGTTGCATCTAATCTACTAACTCATAAAGAAAACGAATCTAATCTAATCTACTAAAGAGGTAGCAAGAGAAAGCAAGAGATAACCAATCTAGAGAATCTAGATTATGCTTATGTTGTAGCTCCAAACAAGATAGATGAAAATAGCAAAGAGAATCTCATTAAAAGCATCTTTAAATCGTGGCCTTCCCATCCGACTCCGAAAACATCCGCCTTTCGAGACCCCCGTTCGTCACAACGTATCCCTATTCATGCGGGGAGCTTAGGGCGAGTTCGATAGAACAAGTTGAAATCACTTGGCCGGTCCGGTATGCACCTCTAGCCACCGCGGCTACAAGAGCACCCTATGTAATCTATCTTAAGTATAGATCGTAGAAGAAGCAAAACCAAGAAGAAATCAAAATCATCGAGAAGGCACTTAATCGCTAGAAATCGGATTCACTTACAAACTTCACCATGAATGATTACATGAACAAGATCACCACCGGGGCCCTCCCTCGATCTTGATCCTCGCTCCGAGCTCCGACGTGGTCTTCCATGCAAGGTTCCCACGTCGGCCGGGGAAACCCTAGACAACTAGCACGACCCTCATCTTCAAGTTGGTGTCCCTCAAGCTTCTCTCGCTCCTCGGCGGCGGAATACGACTTCGGTTCTGCGTGGCTCTCGGTCAGGGGACTATAAATAGCCCGATTGGCGACTAGGGCAAAGGAGGACGAATTTGGGCCCTAAATGGGCACTGGGCCGACCGGACCGGGCCGGCCGGCCCGGGCCCATTTAGGCCCGGCCCGCGGGCTCCTTTGCCCGAGGTCGGTTCCCTTGCTTCCCGGATGCTTCCCCCTTCGCATGTAGGTCCATGTCGTCGGTTTCTCTCCGAATTGGACTCAACTCCTTGTCTTGCAAGATTCAAGCACTTTTCCGGTCGGGTCCCCGGAGTCCGTCGTCTTCTCGGATCAAGTCCCCGGCTTCTTGGAGTTAATTTTGCTTCATTGCATGACTTGTTCGAGACTTCAAGGTCTTGTCATGAGGTACTTGATGAACTTATCCCGAAAGTCTTGCATTCAACACTAAAACCCCGCGTAAACACATAACTCCAAAACCGACATGCACAAGTGAACTTGTTATACCACGGGGGTTAGTACCAATGAATAAGATACAAAAGTTATGCCAACACCGAAGGTAAACTCATGGCTAGGTTGACGGATTTTCACCGTCAACATCTCCCCCATGCTTAAACCTTGCTCGTCCTCGAGTAAGCCTTCGATGGATATCATCATTGCCAAACAATGTTTAAACCTTGCACTTGATCATACATGAAAAAAAACATAATGCTCTCAAAAGTTTAATTCGTTAAAGTTCCATAATGTACTAGCCTTCACCTCTACGGAGGGTAGATTCTTATTAAGCTTATCCCACAAGTATTAACATGCTCACAAAGTTTTAAATAGATCTCGAATTTTTGAAATGAAGAACGAGATAAAGAAAAGCTAAACCAAATTCACAAATTTAAATCATCTCATGTATTGCTCATAAACTCTCATCTCACTTGTCTCTCAAGCCTATATATTCTACTCCTCTCCCTCTCATATATATGTGGTAGGCTTTATATGGAGCTTTGGGAAAGTTTAGTCCTAACAAGATTTTATAAATGAGGTGTTGTCAAAACAAGACAAGCTTCTCATGGTCTTACCGAGACTCGTCAAAAAGGTCATTGGAAAATAATGTTAAATCAAGGAGGGGAAAGAGAAAAATACACACACTTTTAGATGAGTGGACATGTGCAAATGGCAAAGAGTGATCCCGAGGCACAAAAGAAGTCCTCGTTATCGGATTGCACATGGTTGGAAAATGAGAATGGATCTTTTTAACTTGAAGCCTTGAATGCACTCTTAGAGAACCGGGGAGTTCACTTTACGCTCATATATATTTTTTTTCTTTTTCTCATATTTCTCATTCTTTTCTTTCTTTCTTTCTTTCTTTCTTATATATATTTCTCATTCTTTTTCTTTCTTTCTTCACCTTGGAAGTCACGTACATCGCCGAATTTTTTTTCTTTCATCATTTGATATATATATATTTTTTAAAATACTCCCTTTTGAACTCTAAAACTGCACCGTACCTACCTCCTCCCCCATGCTTAGACGTTGCTCGTCCTCGAGCAAAGAGGCGAAAAATAAGGTAGGTACCGGGATATTTTTCCTTGGAGAGATACTTGAAATCTTCAACGTTGGCACCGTCTTGCGATCTTCCTTGAATTGATGATCCATTCTCAACGATAGGTTGTGGTCAAGGAGGTAATCACAAAAGGATGATATTTGGTTTAAGGGTGGATATCCGGCGAAGTTTGTGAGATCACCGATGCGGGGATACACAGTGCACGGATAAAAGGCTAGCAAAAAGATAGATACGCAAAAATGGAATGACCAGCTTCTTAGTCTCGGGCCGAGAAATCACGGCCTGCAATAACTCACTCAAAAATAAACCTTGTACACTAAGGTTTATGCACTCAAATATATATAAAGCTCGGATAGGTTGAGCAACACACAAGTGATATTTATGACAAGGTTAGCAATATTTTTGAGCATAAAAGACATCTTTAATCTATTCATAACTTGAGAGCACATAAAACACTATGGGCCTTTATTTTAATCATAACCTCCGCTGAAGATTAAGCTAGCATTTAGATAATTTCAGATTTGTATTTTTAAGAGAGCATTAGTTCAAACATGCATAAGTCAATTACAAAGATAAACAAAGCGGCAATTATAATCATATATCATCCTGGCACAAACTTTGTAACTTTACCAAAGGTAAAAACTTGGTGGTGACATTATTCATGATGAAAATAAACACTAAGATACACGCTGAAAATTAAACTAAAAACTGAAAATTAAAGCAAAGCTGAAAATACTACGCAAACATAGGTGCAAACAAGCTGAAAATTAAAGAAAAAGGGGTAAAGGAAAGATAACTAAAGCTCCTCCTCTCTCTAATCTTCCGCCGGTGGTTGATATTGATAGTCTTGGTTGTTGTACCCTTACTTGCAATAGGAATGCACCACTACTCCTATGAATTGTCTGACGGTGCTAGGTGAAGGTGTCCAAGCACATAAGCGACGTTTGCATTTCCTTCACCCATTTAGTTGGCATTGGTTTGGATGGCTGCAATAATTTGCATGTTCCTTGCAGCGTATCCTCCAATGGTGGCTCCATTTTGTTGTGGTTGAGGAAGGTGTGCAAATGGCTCCGCAAAGGCTACGTTGGGCACCGCAAAAATGGTGGGGGTAGGGCTGCACCACTCCCCCATGCTTGCATTGGTACACCACCGTAGTAACTCGGCGGCGCCGGGGTTCCCCCCAATGGTGGGACATAATTTTGTTGTGCACCTCCTTCTTGGGCCATAGAAGATCCTTCTCCTAATCCTTCTCTTTTGTTATTTTCTCTTCACCGGCACAAGAAGTCCTTCCTCTATCCGATCTTCTTCCCCTCAAGAAAAGTCTTAATCTTCAAATCCGGAAGGGGCAAATTCACCTAGGCCACTTGTAAGCCTCCTCTCTCATCTTCACTCTTATATTTTCCTTTCTTCATATATTCCTCGGGAAGTCCCGGGTAGGAGATGATTTGGGTTCCTTGTAATACCCGGTTTTAAAGAGATAGTCAACATGGAGAGGTAACAACCCGATCTCCCGAATCCGATGTTGCCACAACACCACCGGTTGATCATAGGTGAGTAGGGTTGATTGGCTGCGAGTAAATCCAATTCAACTCCGTGTTGGTTATCTATGTCTCTCTTATTCTCCCCAAAAATCCACTTGCACAAAAGTGACACACTTGGATGATGGGGTTCCGGATAGTATTTCTTCGTTGATGGTCTCTTCCCGTGATCATACTCCAAAAGCCTTCCCATGTGCCTTTATGCACATACTTGTTCCGGAGCTCCTTTTTGAAAATAGGAGACACTCGCCCATGGGTCTACGATACTAGAACATGCAATCATTTCGGACATGAAAACCAATCTAATCTATCGGGGATTGCGTTGAATGGATCCAAGGAAGCAAAGTGGAGCCCTTACTCCCTTTACGGCATGGTTGCTAGCCTTAAGCATTAAAGTATTTTCAGCACAAGATGATAGATAGATAATCCAACAAAGTTCGATTACATCTCAAGACCGAATGCAACCCATGGGTGAAAGGAGATTACCCCATCAAGGTGCTAGAAATAGCATCACCGATCAAGGTTACCCTTCCAACGGCGTCTTCCTTCTTCTCCTCTTGTGGGCTCCCTCCAACGGAATGAGAGACTCAAAGCACTCCTTCATCAAGGGTATGCGCCATGGTCATGAAAATTTCCTAGGCGAATTCCTTGTGGGTGTTTGCCGACACTCCGCTAGAGAATTGCACCGGTGTCCCGTGTGAAACCCAATATGTGGAGAGCTTGGTCGTCGATGTCGACGTTCGCTACAAGCCTCTACTTAAGGCGAGAGAGCTTCTTCTCCTCCTCCGTCATGATGACATACCCCTCGGAATACCGCGGAGCATATGGAGGTGGAGCGGATGATCGTGTCAAGTGGTGAGGTTGGACGGGCGGCTCCTCCATATGTTATTAAAGTTTGGTAAACCTAATAAACGAGTTTCGTGTGGCCCTCATGCCACCAAGGAGAAGAGTGTGGTTCCTCCTCGGCGGTGCCGTGTCCTCCTCCATACTCCGGGGATACTCGGAAACCGAGCGCCTCCTCTAAGAGGTTGTCGATGATGGCTTAGACGACGATGATCCCTTCTTCTTCGGTGAAAAGGCTTGTAGTTTTCTTCCTTGATTGCAGCACTCTCCCTCACAAATAAATATCCGGGGTTTTCACCCGGTAACAAGGTACACAAATATTATTTTGGAGTCTGGACTTTGAGTGGATTAAGGATGTGGATTTTTTTTCTTGAGCTATCAAGCTTGGGAAGGTCGGCTATGTCTACGGAGGTTTTGAGCACACAAACTTGAACACACAAACAAAGGAAGGAGAGGGAAGCTTGCTTGCAGAAAACGGGAGCCGGGGGGGCTCCTTATGTAGGTGAGGTGGGCCTCGGTGCTCCTCCCCGCCTCGTCTTTCTTCCAAGCACGATCATTTCACCTCTCGCAACTTTCCCCGCCCGCGTGCTCCACGAGTTGCACCGCCCAAACGCTCTCGTCCACTCCTTTATTGGTCCTTCCACTTGATGCTTCATGTTTTGACTCACTTCCATACTCCCTTGCCTCACATGCATCCATGATATTCCTACAAAACAAAGCCTTGGCTGTCCCCCCATGCTTGTACTTTGCATGTGGTTTAAATATGTTGGAGGGGCATCCCGTGATGTATCATGGTGCATGCATGGTTAGGTTAACTAGATTGCCTCCCTTTAAGGCTAAGCACTCCTCTAATTTCGAAATTTAAAAATATTTTTCAGAGCCATGCAAGAGCTCGAACATAATTTTAGAGAAGTTTTTAAACCATTAAAAACAAATGCAAGTCGAAAATATTTTATTTTTACGTCGATTTCGGTCTCACCGGTATAGTTTGCCTTCATTGGTTGAGAGCAAGCTTTTCCCGGCTTGATCATGGGGGCATAGGTTTAGGTCCTAATTTTGATTAGATGAGAGAGATTTTGAATGAAATAAAATTAAGTGAGGCTTAGAAAAATTCTAATCTTAGAGAAACCAAGGATATGGATTTTTAAACCAACCAAAAATCAAGTTTCTAGGTTCACGCGAGTCCTACCACGTGCTGAAATTTAAATAACATCTAGATACAAGTCGTGGCTCTACTCGAGTGTTTTTAGCATGAAAAAAAAAGTCAACCTCAGCACCATAATGAGGGTGAAAGGTTGATTAAGGTTCTGAAATTTTTTCTTTTTGGTTGTGGTTTCTCGAAAAAGAAGCAAACAATCACATAGGATGGTTCATGTAAAGGGTTTATGATCAAGCAAAATATTCAACCAAGAATTATGTCTCTAATATTGTTCAACCATTCTAAGTCTAAGGTTTTGCGTAGTAAAATTCAGAACTGAATTAAAAAGACTCGAAAAACCTGGAATCGGGTTGTCCTCCCGTAGCTTATTCTTGACTCGACGAAACGGGTTGCCTCCCGCCTAGCGCTTCGTTTATAGTCCATGGCTAGACTTCTTCACTTGATTACTCCGGATCAACGCTCTTTGTGGGCGTTGCAATCTTGGGTACCCACTTTGGCTTAGTCAATTTTTTTTTTTTGGTCTTCACAGGCTGGCTTTGTCCTTTGGTCTTGACGGATGCAACATCTTCCTTGTGGCTCGGCATCTCGAACTCCGGTCCTTCGGTCGTGATCTTCATGGTCTCTAGTGTGATCCTTCATCTCTCCCGAATGAGTTTGAGTAGCCTTCGCCGTCTTGGGACCTTAGAGTTGTCTCGGATATTCTTCTTTGTTGCCCATCGGGCGCCGGCAAGTTGTCCCACTTGCGTCTAGCATCTTTATCACGATGAACACTTCACGCTCCTTGCATGTGGATCTTGCCTTGGCAGCCTTTAGGTGTTGAGCTTCTTTCTCCATCTCCATCTTCTCCATCCTCCTCTTGATCTTGAATGGCCTTCCGGCGTCTTGACTTGGAGGTGGTGATTCCCTTGGAGATTACGACGGTCCTTCGACTTCAACTTTTGAATCTAGGGTTTCCACCCTTTTAGCTTGTGTTGCATGTCACCTTTTGCCCGTAAAGTTTTCCCCTGGATCATCCACAAAAAAGTTTGGGTTTCTTGGAGAGGTAGCCAACCATCTCCGGTTAGAGTTAGTGATAAAACAAAAATCTAAACAGAAAAGAAAAATTAGGGTTAATCAAAACTAGATTAGATTGACTCTTTTTTTTTCTTTTTGAGGATGATCAAACATAAGAGATGCAAAAGAAAATCAAAAGAAAAACTAAAAGATAAGCGATACTAGATCGGATCTTGATTGCTTGTTCCCCGGCAACGGCGCCAGAAAAAGGGGCTTGTTGACGGTTAATAGTTGTATCAAAGTTCGTTTATGACTTGCAAGCGGACAAGTCTCCCGTCGTAGTCAAGGGACCCTTCTTCCCTCGAGTGGTGAACCCAAGGTATCGAATCCGTGGAACAATGTGCAACGCAAGGATTCAATCTAGTAAAGCAAGGTAAAGCTATCTAATGAAGACAAGTTGCATCTAATCTACTAACTCATAAAGAAAACGAATCTAATCTAATCTACTAAAGAGGTAGCAAGAGAAAGCAAGAGATAACCAATCTAGAGAATCTAGATTATGCTTATGTTGTAGCTCCAAACAAGATAGATGAAAATAGCAAAGAGAATCTCATTAAAAGCATCTTTAAATCGTGGCCTTCCCATCCGACTCCGAAAACATCCGCCTTTCGAGACCCCCGTTCTGTCACAACGTATCCCTATTCATGCGGGGAGCTTAGGGCGAGTTCGATAGAACAAGTTGAAATCACTTGGCCGGTCCGGTATGCACCTCTAGCCACCGCGGCTACAAGAGCACCCTATGTAATCTATCTTAAGTATAGATCGTAGAAGAAGCAAAACCAAGAAGAAATCAAAATCATCGAGAAGGCACTTAATCGCTAGAAATCGGATTCACTTACAAACTTCACCATGAATGATTACATGAACAAGATCACCACCGGGCCCTCCCTCGATCTTGATCCTCGCTCCGGAGCTCCGACGTGGTCTTCCATGCAAGGTTCCCACGTCGGCCAGGGAAACCCTAGACAACTAGCACGACCCTCATCTTCAAGTTGGTGTCCCTCAAGCTTCTCTGCTCCTCGGCGGCGGAATACGACTTCCGTTCTGCGTGGCTCTCGGTCAGGGGACTATAAATAGCCCGATTGGCGACTAGGGCAAAGGAGGACGAATTTGGGCCCTAAATGGGCTCGGGCCGACCGGACCGGGGCCGGCGGCCCGGGCCCATTTAGGCCCGGCCCCGCGGGCTCCTTTGCCCGAGGTCGGTTCCCTTGCTTCCCGGATGCTTCCCCCTTCGCATGTAGGTCCATGTCGTCGGTTTCTCTCCGAATTGGACTCAACTCCTTGTCTTGCAAGATTCACGCACTTTTTCCGGTCGGTCCCCGGAGTCCGTCGTCTTCTCGGATCAAGTCCCCGGCTTCTTGGAGTTAATTTTGCTTCATTGCATGACTTGTTCGGGACTTCAAGGTCTTGTCATGAGGTACTTGATGAACTTATCCCGAAAGTCTTGCATTCAACACTAAAACCCCGCGTAAACACATAACTCCAAAACCGACATGCACAAGTGAACTTGTTATACCACGGGGGTTAGTACCAATGAATAAGATACAAAAGTTATGCCAACACCGAAGGTAAACTCATGGCTAGGTTGACGGATTTTCACCGTCAACATTGAGGTACCCACAAAGGGTGGACCTTTACACCTAGGTCACTTTCCTCCCTCTAGCGACCACAAAG
The DNA here is from genome assembly GCA_947561735.1 of Cenchrus americanus. Classification (NCBI taxonomy): domain Eukaryota; kingdom Viridiplantae; phylum Streptophyta; class Magnoliopsida; order Poales; family Poaceae; genus Cenchrus; species Cenchrus americanus. The sequence continues at coordinate 184,889,545 of OX387245.1, forward strand.
ATCAAGCTAGAGTTACTTACTCAATGTCGGGGTAATACAAACTTCCTTGGGCAGCCACAACCTTTGGATGCTCCAAGGCAACGCCTAGCCGGCTAGGAGCTCAAAGCTCCAAGAGTAACAAACACGAATTTTGCCAACCAAGCGAAGAACTAGGTGCTCTAGAGATGGGAAATCAGCTCACTAGCACTCTCCAAGCCCTTGCTCTCAAATCCTCTTAACTCCCACAACAAATCTCACCAACTTTGAGCCAAAGGGAGAGAGGAGAGGAGTAAATGAGGGTTGCAGCTGTTTAGGACGAAAATGGCAGGGAGAGAAGTAAATGAAGGTGTGGAGGGGGCTTTTATACCCCCTCACCCAGAATATAGCCGTTGAGGCTTTATGACCCGGAGTATCCGGGTTAAACCCGGACTATCCGGGAAGTCCGGAGTCTCCGGGAATAAACCCGGACACTCCGGCCTTCCAAGGCCAGCACCCAAGATAAGATTCCCGTGAATGTGTTGGTGCAAAGGTGTTTCTCATAGGTTTTGATTTAGCAACTAGAGCACCTGTTCGACCCTTGGAAGACATAATTCCTGTCCCTCTTGATAGTACGGCATTCCTAGGACTCAAATTCAAAAGTAAAAATAAATAAGCCGTCTTAGGAATCCTTTTAGAGCACCACTTTCTTTTTGTGTAGTCAACGAGCTGTGCTTGATGCCATACATGATTTTAATACCTGCTCATGGACTAGATAAACTCATTAGCCACTTAGGTGTGTGTCATTATATCACCAAAACCCACTTAGGGGGCCAAGATACTCTTCAATCTCCCCCTTTTTGGTGATTGATGACAACACAACTAAGTCATATAAGAGATAAACAATGAATATTTAAAGCTTTTGTAATACTCCCCCTTAATATGTGCATTTTGATTTTGAATATCAAAGGTCCTATTAGGGCCAATATTTTGCACAACAAGAAAAGCAGGAGGGTATTACAATAGTGGGGTGCTTGTGATGTGCAGCAGCTTACACGGTGAAATGCTCATGACAGATTATGCACTCAACAAAAGAGAAAAGAAATCTGGTGCTGAGAAGTCCGGAGTCTCCGGGCCAAGTCCGGATTGTCCGGAAAATCCGGATACTCCGGGAAAAAGTCCGGACTCTCCGGGCTTCAGCACAGCAGCAGAAAAACAGACAAAACACAGTTTTTCAATCTAGCATAAGTTGTCCTTAGCAGATGTAAAGCAGATAAAACACACCAAGCACACAAACAAATGTCTCAAACTCACATAGTCTCACACGAGCGAATATTAGAGTTATTACAAACCGAGTTCCAAATTCAAATTATTACAAGCCAGTTCATTGTTCCAAAGACACGAATAGATAATATCACTCCCCCTTTGGCATCAAGCGCCAAAAAGGAAGTGTAGAGCAGCGGAGTCACTCGGAGTCATCGTCCTCCTCCTCTTCTTCTTCTTCTTCATTTCCCTCTTCTTCTTCTTCTTCTTGGGCACCTTGGGCGTCCCACTCCGCAAACGGGTCGTCAAACTCGGGAAGCTCGCGGTAGGGATCGGTGGGGAGGCCAAGGTGAGACTTGATCTCGATGATGTCGCGCCGGTTCTCATTGGTCTCTGTGGCGATGGTCTTGCACATGCTGAAAATGCTTTTAAGCACTCTTTTGATCATGGAGCCATGGTGCCGACGAGGAGGTGGTGAAGAGGAACGTGCAGCGGGCACATCATCGTGGGACGGAGCTGCACTCGACGATCCAACATACTTACGGCCTTTGGGAGGCCTCTTGGCACGATCACGGAGGTGACGAAGGGGCTCATGGACAACATCCTTGGGATAGCGGACATTGGTCACTCTCTCAATCATATACATGAGATAGGGGGCATAAGGAAGATGCTTCATTGGATCATTCATTGCCCTCCTCAACTCATTCCAAATGAAGTCAAAGACACAAAAGCCTTCTTCATCCGGTGCCATCCTATTGAGAAGATTGGGAGCGAAGTACCTCAAAGCTGTGACATCTCCAATCTTAGGGTCGATAGTGGCACGAATGAATTGATTGAGATAGTAGTAATAAGGGTTAAGTTGGTCCGCCTTGCCCTCAATGGCCGCATCTCGGCTAGGAAACAAAAAGGGGATCTCCTTGGGCTTGTATTTGTTCTCATTGTGCACGGGGGTGCGCCTTTCATCCTTAGAACCAAGACCCAAGAGCCGAGAGAAAGTCATGTAGTCAATTGTGCACTTTTGGCCTTGAGTTGTCCGTGTGATGGTGTTGTCTTGGGGATTGAAGTAGTAAGAACAATGGAATTGAGCAAGGATTTCTTTGTTCCAATTGTACCTAAAGCCCATGATGTCGTAGAGCCCGACCTCCTTGCACTTCTGTTGACGGTTAATAATTGTATCAATGTTCGTTCGTGACTCGCAAGTGTACAAGTCTCCCGTCGTAGTCAAGGGACCCTTCTTCCCTCGAGTGGTGAACCCAAGGTATCGAATCCGTGGAACAAATGTGTGACGCAAAACTTAATCTATTAAAGCCAAGTAACTTCAATCTTCGATAAAAGAAACCTAATGCATCTAAGTAAAAGACACAAAACGAATCTAATCTACTAAAAACCGGAGAAAACAAAGTAAGATTGGGTAGATAAACCGATCTAGAGGGATCGGGGTAAGCCTTTTGTTGAAGTTCCAAGCAAGAGAAGAAGTAGCAAATCGAATCTTAATAGAAGCCTTTTTAAATCGTGGTTTCCCGTCCAAATCCGAAAACATCCGCCTTTCGAGACCCCCGTTCTGTCACAACGTATCCCTATTCATGCGGGGAGCTTAGGGCGAGTCAAAAGACAAGTCGAGATTCTTTCGGAAGATCCGGCGTGTACCTCTAGCCACCGCGGCTACAAGAACACCCTATGTAATCTATCTCGAGAATAGAATTGGAATAAGCAAAGCCGACCGAAAAACGAAATCTTCGAGGAAACACTTGATCGCTAGGAAAAGATTCAACTTGATAATTCAACTATAACAATGATACATACACAAGATCACCACCGGGATCCTTCCTGGATCTTGCTTCTAGCTCCGGGAACTCCGACGTGGTCTTCCGTGCAAGGTTCCCACGTCGGCTAGGGGAACCCTAGTCAACTAGCTCGACCCTCTCCTCTCCGAGATGGTGTCCCTCTCTTCTCTGCTTCTCGGCGGCCGAAGACGAAATCTTCTCTCCGTGGCTCTCGGTCAGGGGGCTATAAATAGCCCGATTGGCGGCTAGGGCAAAGGAGAGGGTGTTTGGGCCCAAAATGGGCCTGGGCCGACCGGACTGGGTGTATTGCTCATGAACTCTCATCTTGTGTATTGCTCATGAACTCTCATCTCACTTGTCTCTCAAGCCTATATATTCTACTCCTTTCCCTCTCATATATATGTGGTAGGCTTTATATGGAGCTTTGGGAAAGTTTAGTCCTAACAAGATTTTATAAATGAGGTGTTGTCAAAACAAGACAAGCTTCTCATGGTCTTACCGAGACTCGTCAAAAAGGTCATTGGAAAATAATGTTAAATCAAGGAGGGGAAAGAGAAAAATACACACAATTTTAGATGAGTGGACATGTGCAAATGGCAAAGAATGATCCCGAGGCACAAAGGAACTCCTCGTTATCGGATTGCACATGGTTGGAAAATGAGAATGGATCTTTTTAACTTGAAGCCTTGAATGCACTTTTAGAGAACCGGGGAGTTCACTTTACGCACATATATTTTTTTTCTCTTTCTCATATTTCTCATTTCTTTCTTTCTTTCTTTCTTTCTTATATATATATTTTTTTCTTTGCCTTGAAAGTCATGAGTATCGCTGGATTTTTTTCTTTCATCATTATATTATTATTTTTTTTAAATACTCCCTTTTTGAACTCTAAAACTGCACGGTACCTACCTCCTCCCCCATGCTTAGACGTTGCTCGTCCTCGAGCAAAGAGGCGAAAAATAAGGTAGGTACCGGGGTATTCTTCCTTGGAGAGATACTTGAAATCTTCAATGTTGGCACCGTCTTGCGATCTTCCTTGAATTGATGATCCATTCTCAACAATAGGTTGTGGTCAAGGTGGTAATCACAAAAATGATATTTGGTTTAAGGGTGGATATCCGGCGAAGTTTGTGAGATCTCCGATGCGGGGATACACAATGCACGGATAAAAGGCTAGCAAAAGGATAGATACGCAAAAACGGAATGACCAACTTCTTAGTCTCGGGCCAGAGAAATCATGGCCTGCAATAACTCACTCAAAAATAAATCTTGTACACTAAGGTTTATGCTCTCAAATATATATAAGGCTTTGGATAGGTTGAGCAACACACAAGTGATATTTGTGACAAGGTTAGCAATATTTTTGAGCATAAAAGACATCTTCAACCCATTCATAACTTGAGAGCACATAAAACACTATGGGTCTTTATTTTAATCATAACCTCCGCTGAAAATTAAGCTAGCATTTAAATAAATTCAGATTTGTTTTTGTAAGAGAGCACTAGCTTAAACATGCATAGATCAATTACAAGGATGAACAAAGCTGCAATTATAATCATATATCATCATGGCACGAATTTTGCAACTTTTCCAATGATATAATCAAGGTGGTGTCTTTATTAATGATGACATCAAGTTGAAATACATACTGAAAATAAACAAACATGCTTGCTGAAATTTAAATAAAAACAGAAAATACTACGCAAACACACATAAGCAAAAGCTGAAAATTACAGAGAAAAAGAAAAGAAAAGAAAACTAAAGTTCCTAAATCTTCTAGTCCTCCGCCGGTGGTTGATATTGATGATCTTGATAATAATACCCTTGCTCATAATACGATTGGACATTCCCTCCGACGAATTGATTTGGCTCCACGAGGTGAAGGCGTCCAAGTTCAAAGGCAATATTAGCGTTGCCTTCACCGAGTTGAGCTGCGTTGGCTTGGATGGCTGCGATGTTTTGAGCATTTCTTGCAGCATACCCTCCAATAATGGCCATGCTTTGTTGTGGTTGGGGATGATGAGCGTAGGACTCCGCGAAGTTAGCGTTGGGCACAACATAATTTTGTGGGGGCACCGGTGCACCCCCCCCATGCTTGCTCTTGTGGCCCTCCGTAGTAACTTGGCGGAGGAGGAACTCCGCCGAATGGTTGCACATTGGGTTGTGCTCCACTCGCATGTGCGGAGGATGTTCCCTCCTCTACGATTCTTCCTCTCTTGTTCTTCCTTGCAGGGACAAGTAGTCCCTCTTCCAACCAATCTTCTCTCCCCTCATTGAAAAGCCTAAGCCTCTCGTTGGGAAGGGGTAGGTTCTCTATGGCCAACCGATAACCTCCTCTCTCATCTCCACTAATGTATTTGCCTTGCCGCAAATATTCAAAGCCGAGAGAGGTACCACGCAAAAGGTGAGCGGGATTTCTTGCGATCCCCGGCCGCAAGGAAAAGGCCAACATGGAGAGGTAACACCCCGAACCAATATTACCTGCCCCCGATGTTGCTTCACAACGCCAACGGTTGATCATGAGGTAAGAGGGGTCTATTGGCTGCCTGGCAATTAAAGCCGAGTATAGCCAATTCAACTCCGTGTCGGTCACCTTTGTTTCCTTCATCCTCCCCAATACCCTCTTGCACATCCAAGAGTGAAATATCCGGATAATGGGGTTGCGGATGCAATTGCGTTGTTGATGGGCTTCTCCGGAGATCATGTTCCAAAATCCCGCTAACATGCCGGGTGGCACGTCAACTTTCTCCGGAGCTCCCTTGTGGAATCCGAGCAGCTCCCTAACGTGCTCGTAGGGAACCACTTGTTGGACTCCCTCCAAACGGAATGACAAGCTTTGCACCCCATCATCATCAACGATGGGTGCAATAGTCATTAAAATTTCCAAGGCGTAACCCAAATGGGTGTCCACCGATATTCCGTTGGAGAAGCGCACCCATCCGAGGTGCCCCAACATATAGTATATGTCGGTGCAAAAACCCAAGGTGTAGAGTGCTTGGTCGTCGAACTCGACGTTCGGCACAAGCCTCTTCTCAAGATTGGCGAGCCTCTCCTCCTCCTCCGCCGACAAGATGATGAAGCCGTACGAAGAGTGTGTCGGGGTGTAAGGAGGTGGTGCGGTTGAGCGAGTCGATCGTCGTGGTGGCGCGGGCTGCTCCTCCGTGTGCCCACGAGGTTCGGTGAACCTCATGGAAGTGCTTCTCGCAGCCCTCATACCACCAAGGAGGAGAGCATCGTTCCTCCTCGGTGGTGTCGTGTCCGTCTCCATGCTCGGGGAGACTCGGAAACCGAGTGCCTCCTCGAAGACGTGGTTGATGACGGCTTGGACGACGACGAACTCTTCTTCTTGGAGAAGAGACTTGTGGTCTTCTTCCACATGGTTGCTTGCACTCTTTCTTCAACTAAAATTCCGGGTTGCAACCGGTAAACTAGGCACTTAAACTCTTTGCTTCGGATGTGGACTTTGAGTGGATTAAGGATGTGGATTTTTTTTCTTGAGCTATCAAGCTTGGGATGGTTGGCTATGTCTACGGAGGTTACGAGCACACAAACTTGAACACACAAACAAGGGAAGGAGAGGGAAGCTTGCACACGAGAAAACGGGAGCCGGGGGGCTCCTTAAATAGGTCGGGCCGGCCGGCACGGGGCCGGCCGGCCGGGGGTCCTCTCCGGTTCCTCCCCGCCGCGTCTTTCTCCCGGCACGATCATTTCGCCTCTGCAACTTTCCCCGCCCGCGTGCTCCACGGGTTGCACCGCCCAAACGCTCTCGTCCACTCCTTTTCTTGAATTATTGGTCCTCCCACTTGATGCTCCATGCTTTGGGTCATGTCCATGCTCCCTAGCTCCACTTGCTTCACATGCCACCATGAAAATCCTGCAAAGTTGATGCTTGCTTCCCACCATGCTTGTCCTTTGCATGTGGAATTGGTGAAAGTTGATAAAAGGGCATCCAATGGTGCATGCATGATTAATTCAAACCAGATTGCCTCCATTTAGGTGTGTTTAAGGTTAAGCACTCCTCTAATTCGAAATTTAAAATATTTTTCAGAGCCATGCAAGAGCTCAAGCATAATTTTAGAGAAGTTTTTAAATCATTAAAAACAAATGTAAGTCGAAAATATTTTTCGACTACGTCGATTTCGGTCTCACCGGTATAGTTTGCCTTCATCGGTTGAGAGCAAACATTTCCCGGCTTGATCATGGGGGCATAGGTTTAGGTTCTAATTTTGGCTAAATAAGAAAGATTTTGAATAAAACAAAATTAGAATAGGCTTAGAAAAATTCTAATCCTAGAGAAACCAAGGATAAAGATTTTTAAAACCAACCAAAAGTTTTGATTTCTAGGTTCACGCGAGTCCTACCACGTGCTGAATTTTATTAACACTTAAACACAAATCGTGGCTCTACTCGCGTGGTTTTAGCATGAAAAATAAGTCAACCTCAGCACCATAATGAGGGTGAAAGGTTGAGTTGGGGTTCTGAAATTATTTGGTTGAGGGTTTCTCGAAAATAAAAGAATCAAACAAGCACATAGGAGGGTTCATGCAAAGGGTTCATGATAAAGCAAACATTCAATCAAGAATTATGTCTCTAATATTGCTCAACCACTTCTAAGTCTAATGTCTTTGCGTAGTAAAACTCAAAAACTAAATTATTAAAAATACTCGAAAAACCTGGAATCGGGTTGTCCTCCCGGTAGCTTATTCTTGACTCGACGAAACGGGTTGCCTCCCGCCTAGCGCTTCGTTTATAGTCTATAGCTAGACTTCTTCACTTGATTACTCCGGATCAACGCTCTTTGCGGGTGTTGCAATCTTGGGTACCCACTTCCGCACCATCTTGGGCGCGGGCTTGTCGTCCGGCTTAGTTGGCTTAGTCATTTTTTTGGTCTTCACAGGCGGCTTCTCTTCCTTTGTCTTGACGGATGCAACACCTTCTTTGATTTTCGTTACGTTCATTTTTTTCGGCTCCTTCTTCTTTTTCAGCCCCTCCGTTTGTTTTGGTTCTCCCTTCACTCCAATCATGTTGCATGCCTCAATCCTTGGACGGAACTTGAAGGAACTCCTTTCTCCGTTGATATCGAACATGATCTCCCCCTTGCCAACATCAATTGTAGCTCCCACGGTCTTGAGGAACGGCCTCCCTAGGATGAGCGGCGGCTTCTCCCTCTCTCCCATCTCGAGCACAACGAAGTCGACGGGGATGAAGTGGTGTCCAATCTTCACGGGTACATCTTCAGCAATGCCCAAGGGATAGCGAATGGAGTTGTCTCCCAACTCCAAACATATTCCCGTAGGCTCCATCGGTAGCCGTAGCTTCTCGAACACATCCCTCGGCATGACACTCACACTAGCTCCAAGGTCGCATAACGCCTTCTCGAAGTTGAAAGAACCAACTAAACATGGAATTGTAGGGCACCCGGGGTCTTTTTGCTTCTCTAGCCCATAAGCAATAGCTGCACTACACTCCTCGGACATCTTGACATGATCTACCCCGAGTGTTGCTATCTCATATTTATTTGCAAGTATGTCTTTAAAGTAACGAGAATATGTAGGTACTTGTAGGGCATCTAGTAATGGCATGTTGATGCTAAGTCTACGCACAACTTCCACAAACTTCTCAAAGTGGTTGTCAAGTTTACCTCGGAAGTAGCGTGGCTTGAGTTGCGGTATCCTCGTGTCATCCTCCGGCATCTCAAATTCGGGTTCCTCGGTGACGATCCCCGTAACCTTCTCTTTAGCGGCTCCTTCCACCTCGGTGGACGGTTTAAGCTTCCTTGCTCCCGCGGAACGTTCCGGATCTTCGGTCTCCTTCCCCCGAACGCGTTTGAATGGCCTTCGCCGATTCGGGACATTTGGGTTGTCCGGAAGCTTCCCTTCATCATTAGTGAGGCGCCCGCAAGTTGTCCAACTTGCGTCTCGAGCATCTTCATCATGTTGAGCACTTGATGATTGGAACTTCCGACCTCCGTCACTTTGCTATCGATGTTCTCCAACACCTTGTCTATGGTCTTGAACTTGGTGACGGTGTCCTTGTTGATCTTAGCTTGCTCATCCATGAACTCCTTCAATTGTATACGAAGCGGAACCGCGTTAGGAATAGATGAGCTTGCATTGAATTGAGGCCTACCTTGCCCGTAGTGGAAGTTCGGCAATTCTCCCTTCCTCATGTAGTAGAGCACTTTGGCTTCCTCCGGACAATCTTTGCGGACATGGCCATACTCTCCACATTCTTCGCATGTGGACCTTGCTTCGGCGGCCTTGAAGTCTTGAGCCTCTTTCTTTTCTATCTCCATCTTCTCCAACCTCCTCATGAGCGAGTCGATCTTGCCCTCAAGTATGTCTTCCTTCTCCACTTGCAAGACTCCTTTGACGTTCCCCATGGGTTGAGCCGGGTGTAGGCGCCGGATGACGCCCACGTGTCATTATCCGCGACCTTCTTGAATAGCGTGAAAGCTTCCGTCGGTGTAAGCTCGATGATAGATCCTCCCGCCGATGCATCGATGATCGTCCTTGACGCCATGGTGAGTCCTTGATAGAACTTTTGCACGAGGTCTTCTTTCGGGAACTTGTGATGTGGAACCGCCGGGTGTACTCGTTGAAGCGCTCGAATGCCTCCGAGATAGTTTCGTAGGATATTGAACAAAGGTGGCAATCTTATTACGCAAACTTTGAGTTTTACCGGTGAGTAGTATTCCTTCATGAAAGCCTTCATCAACGTGTTCCAATTTTGCACCGTCTCCGCCGGTTGAGAGTGGAACCATTGCAAAGCCTTCCCGAGTAGTGAAAACGGAAAAAGCCTTGCCCTCATTTGATCTTGAGTCACCCCATCCATGTTGAAAGTCGACATAGTTGAATGAATGCTTGGAGGTGAAGGTTCGGATCCTCTTTGCCGGTGAAGGGTGAATGTTGCACCATGCGGATTGTTGAGGTCTTGATCTCGAACGGTCTTCCGATCTCCTCGAGGTTCAAGATTGGTAGGTCGATGATGTACGGGGTGCATAGCTCCCCAATCTTGCGTTCTTCCGGTGGTTGGTCACCCATTGGTGGAGGTCGATTCTCCCGCGGACTTTGAGGTGGTGAATTCTTCGGAGATTCCTCGCGATCCTTTGTCTTCCGACTCCGAATCTACAAAATCCAGCTTTTTAGCTTGATGTGCTTCGCGTCTCCTTAGCTCGTAAAGTTTTTACGGATCATCCACAAAATTATTGGGTTTGTTGGAGAGGTAGCCGTCCATCTCCTGTTAGGGTTAGCAATAAACAAAGTATGCAAAAAACTAGAAAGTAAAAACAAATCTACAAAAACTAGAGTTAGACAAACTAGATTAGATGTATTTTGAGGATGATCAAAATTTAGTAGATGCAAAAATAAAAACAAAAAGAAAACTGAAAATTACAAAAAAGGCAATAAAAAATCAAATCTTGATCACTTGTTCCCCGGCAACGGCGCCAGAAAAAGGGGCTTGTTGACGGTTAATAATTGTATCAAAGTTCGTTCGTGACTCGCAAGTGTACAAGTCTCCCGTCGTAGTCAAGGGACCCTTCTTCCCTCGAGTGGTGAACCCAAGGTATCGAATCCGTGGAACAAATGTGTGACGCAAAACTTAATCTATTAAAGCCAAGTAACTTCAATCTTCGATAAAAGAAACCTAATGCATCTAAGTAAAAGACACAAAACGAATCTAATCTACTAAAAACCGGAGAAAACAAAGTAAGATTGGGTAGATAAACCGATCTAGAGGGATCGGGGTAAGCCTTTTGTTGAAGTTCCAAGCAAGAGAAGAAGTAGCAAATTGAATCTCAATAGAAGCCTCTTTAAATCGTGGTTTCCCGTCCAAATCCGAAAACATCCGCCTTTCGAGACCCCCGTTCTGTCACAACGTATCCCTATTCATGCGGGGAGCTTAGGGCGAGTCAAAAGACAAGTCGAGATTCTTTCGGAAGATCCGGCGTGTACCTCTAGCCACCGCGGCTACAAGAACACCCTATGTAATCTATCTCGAGAATAGAATTGGAATAAGCAAAGCCGATCGAAAAACGAAATCTTCGAGGAAACACTTGATCGCTAGGAAAAAAATCAACTTGATAATTCAACTATAACAATGATACATACACAAGATCACCACCGGGATCCTTCCTTGATCTTGCTTCTAGCTCCGGGAACTCCGACGTGGTCTTCCGTGCAAGGTTCCCACGTCGGCTAGGGGAACCCTAGTCAACTAGCTCGACCCTCTCCTCTCTGAGATGGTGTCCCTCTCTTCTCTGCTTCTCGGCGGCCGAAGACGAAATCTTCTCTCCGTGGCTCTCGGTCAGGGGGCTATAAATAGCCCGATTGGCGGCTAGGGCAAAGGAGAGGGTGTTTGGGCCCAAAATGGGCTCCGGGCCGACCGGGACCGGGCCGGTCGGCTCGGGCCCATTTAGGCCCGGCCCGTGGGCTCCTTTGCCCCACGTCGGTTCCCTTGCTTCTGGATGTTTCCCCCTTCGCATGTAGGTCCATGTCGTCGGTTTCTCTCCGAATTGGACTCAACTCCTTGTCTTGCAAGATTCGACACTTTTCCGGTCGGGTCCCCGGAGTCTCGTCGTCTTCTCGGATCAAGTCCCCGCTTCTTGGAGTTAAGTTTGCTTCATTGCATGACTTGTACGGGGCTTCAAGGTCTGGTCATGAGGTGCTTGATGAACTTATCCCGAAAGTCTTGCATTCAACACTAAAACCCTGCATAAACATTAAACTCCAAAACCGACATGCACACGTGAACTTGTTATACCACGGGGGTTAGTACCAATGGATAAGGTATAAAATTCATGCCAACACCAAAGGTAAACTCATGGCTAGGTTGACGGATTTTCACAGTCAACAACTTGTCAATTACAGAGTTGAACACTGTGTTGTTGAGCTCCTCATAATACTTCCAATCAATATACTTCATTGGCACAATGGGTGCCATGTTCTTGGAGGCCAACTTGGGATTGCGGATCACTGATTGATAGAAGTCCCGGTGGCAGTCACACCAAAACCTAGCCTCAAGTCCCTCTCCCTTGAGATAACGATAGACATTTTCCTCCCTTTGCTCCCTCACTGCTAGGGAGTTCCTTGAGTAGTCCCTGATCATGTGCTCAGCAAATCCAAGGACTGAGTCTGGGTCCCATAGCTTGATAGGTGTCTCAACCACTCGGACATTGGGTGGAAGGGTAGGGATAAGTCTAGGAGGGGTTTTAGGACAGATATGAGCAGCTACTCCTTGCTTGTGTTTAGGAGGAACTCGAGTAGTTGGGCGGGTTTGGTGGATATAGGGGGCTTGATGGCTCTTTTTGGGATGGGGCTTGTAGCGGGATCTCTCTTTAGCTGGCCCCTTTTCATGACGACGAGGAGGCTTAGGGGATTGCTCATAGGTTTCATCCTCAACTTCATCATCATCACTCTCCGTTTGCTCCTCCTCCTCCTCCACAATTTCTTCTTCACTCCCTTCGGCATAGGAGGGAGGAGGGTCACCCCTTCTAGGTCTTGAGCTGCGCTGAGAACCTTCTTGCCCCAAGGCTTCTTGCACGGCCCGAAAAGCAGCGGGATCATGCCTAGCCTTGGTCCTCCTTTGGGTGGAGGGCTCCTCATTGCCACGGCTGACCTTCAACCTCACCATCTGGATGGATAAAATGATATGGAAGTGAGAGATTATCAAAGGTGAAGACACATTGCATTAGTGTTTTAGGGTTGCAGTGCGAACCCCGGATACTCCGGGAAAAAGTCCAGAGACTCCGGATTTTCCGGAGACTCCGGGTCCTTCGACCCCGGAGAGTCCGGGTTTCGCAGGCCGAAACCCTAACTCACAATGCAGTGAGGTACGTCCACCCAAACTGAGAGGAAACACAGATCTAGAGCCTAAAGAGTGTTTCCTACCTATTCCCTACTGGGATACTGCAAGAACTACGCTAGGGAAATAGATCGGGAAAGTTCCTTTTGAGAATACCTTGGGAAGAGAGGGTAGAGAGCTTGGATCCTTTGAAACTTGAGTAGATCCTTGTTCTCCACGCTTTGGAGACTTCAAATCCTCACTCTCACGCGATTTAGGTGTTTGGATGGCAAAATCGCCCAAGGGGATGAGAGGGGGCGAAGGGAGAGGTAGGGCACGGTTAAAAGATAGAGTGGGGTGAAATGGAGGGTTTCACTGCGGTCAAAAAAACCTTATATACCTTTAAAACCCGGAGTCTCCGGGTCAGGTCCGGATTATCCGGGAAACCCGGAGTGTCCGGCCTCAACCCCGGATACTCCGCTTCCCCTGAGTCTAGCGAGCAGATTTTCAAGGAATATGATTTTGAATGGATTTGGAAGGTTGCTTATGTGATAAATGTGAGCCTGAGCGGTATCAACACCTTGGACTAGCCACAAACAAGCAAAGAGAACAATAGTCCAAGTGTTGTACCTAAAGATCCAAAATTTTCAAAAACAAATGCAATACAAGCCTTTTTACAAATCTTTTGTTTTTAAAAGTCCTGTACTAGATCACTCAAGTATGTGCATGATCTCAAGCCAAGTTACGAGAATCCAAGATATTTAGCTCACTCCTCAAAGCACAAAACCTTAGTTCATCAAGAGGCTTTGTGAAGATATCGGCTAGTTGCTTATCGGTGCTCACATGACTTAAAGCGATATCTCCTTTGGCTTCATGGTCTCTCAAGAAATGGTGTCTTATGTCTATGTGCTTTGTTCTTGAGTGGTTTACGGGATTGTTCGCTAGCTTAATGGCACTCTCGTTGTCACACAAGAGTGGCACCTTGCTAAACTTGCAACCAAAGTCTCTCAAAGTGAGCCTCATCCAAAGTAGTTGAGCACAACAAGCGCCGCCGCAACATACTCGGCCTCGGCGGTGGAAAGGGCAGCGGAGTTTTGTTTCTTGGAACTCCAAGACACCAAGGACCTTCCAAGGAATTGGCAAGTCCCGGATGTACACTTCCTATCTACTTTGCAACCGGCATAATCCGAATTGGAGTAGCCAAGTAGATCGAAAGTGGAGCCCTTAGGATACCATAAACCAAGGTTAGGAGTATGAACCAAGTATCTGAAAATTCTCTTAACGGCCATTAGATGGCACTCCTTGGGATTAGCTTGAAACCTTGCACACATGCACACACTAAGCATAATATCGGGCCTAGATGCACAAAGGTAAAGCAAAGAACCAATCATGGAGCGTTATACCTTTTGGTCGATGCTTTTGCCTTCTTCATTTAGATCAAGATGTCCATTTGATGGCATAGGTGTTTTGATGGGCTTGGCGTTGTTCATGTCAAACTTCTTAAGCATGTCGTGGGTGTACTTGGTTTGACTTATGAAGGTGCCATCCTTGAGTTGCTTGATTTGAAAACCGAGAAAGAATTTCAACTCGCCCATCATAGACATCTCGAATCTTTTGGTCATGATCCTACTAAACTCATCAACCCAAATTTGATTAGTAGAGCCAAATATGATATCATCAACTTATATTTGACATACAAACAAATCATTGCCTTGTTTACGAGTGAAGAGAGTAGGATCGGCTTTGCCTATTTCAAAGCCTTTCTTTAAGAGAAAATCCTTAAGGCATTCATACCATGCTCTAGGGGCTTGCTTGAGCCCGTAGATCGCCTTATGGAGCTTGTAGACGTGGTTTGGGAGTTGTGGATCTTCAAAGCCCGGTGGTTGCTCAACATAGACTTCTTCGGATATTGGACCATTCAAAAGGCACTCTTGACATCCATTTGATGTAGCTTGAAGTTGTGATGAGTGGCAAAGGCTAGAAGTATACGAATTGCTTCAAGTCTTGCCACCGGTGCATAAGTCTCTCCAAAGTCTAAGCCTTCTACTTGAGTATAACCCTTTGCAACCAATCTAGATTTGTTCTTGGTCACCACGCTGTCTTCATCTTGTTTGTTGCGAAACACCCACTTGGTTCCAATCACATTTTGTTTGGGGCGTTCCACTAAGGACCAGACTTCATTCCTAGTGAAGTTGTTGAGCTCTTCTTGCATTGCCATCACCCAATCAGCATCTCCAAGAGCATCTTCAACCCTAAGAGGTTCCAACATGGAAACAAACGAGTAATGTTCACAAAAATTTGCTAATCTTGAACGAGTTGTTACCCCTCTACGAATGCTTCCAAGTATGTTATCAACGGGATGATCCCGTTGAACACTTTGTCGAACTCTTGGATGTGGGTCAGACACTCCTTGTTGAATCAAGTCCTCATCTTCTTGACTGCACTGTGACGTTTCAGCAGCAGGTCCGGAGTCTCCGGGCTTATCTCCGGATTCTCCGGAAAATCCAGAGTCTCCTGGTTTTTGCCCGGATACTCCGGGTTGCGCAGCTGGGGGCAGATCTGCAGCATCCTCAACTATGCAGTCCTCATCTTCTTCTTCTTGAGGCTTGATTTCTCCAATGGCCATCCTCTTTATAGCCTTTTTTGCGGGTACTTCCTTGCCTACACACAATTCATGAACTTGCTCCTCTTGAGAGCCATTAGATTCATCAAACGTCAAGTCACACGTGACTTCAACACAACCGGTGGTTTTGTTGAGGACACGATAGCCATGAGCGTTTGAGGCGTAACCAAGAAAGATACCTTTGTCAACTTTAGATGCAAACTTAGAGCTTTTGGGCTTCTTGTTGAGAATGAAGCACTTACAACCAAAAACTCTAAAGTAAGAAACATTAGGCTTTTTACCAATAAGGAGCTCATAGGTGGTCTTGTGGCGAAGCTTGTGAAGATACAAACGGTTGATAGCATGACACGCCGTGTTAATTGCTTCCGCCCAAAAACTATCCGAAGTCTTGTACTCATCAAGCATGGTTCTTGCAGCTTCAATAAGAGTTCTATTCTTCTGCTCTACAATCCCATTTTGTTGTGGAGTATATGGGACAGAGAGCTCATGACCAATGCCTTCTTCATCAAGATACTCTTCAATGTTGGTGTTCTTGAACTCGGTGCCATTCTCACTTCTTACTCTTTTGATCTTCACATCAAACTCATTTTGGGCTCTCGTTGCAAATTTCTTGAAAATTACATGAACTTTGCTCTTGTCTTTCATAAAGAATACCCAAGTGTACTGAGAGTAATTATCAACAATGACAAATCCATACTTGTTTCCCCCAATGCTAACATAGGCTACCGGACCAAAGATATCCATGTGAAGTAGTTCCAATGGTCTTGTGGTCGATACAATGTTCTTCGCGGGATGAGGGGCACCAACTTGTTTTCTGGCTTGAAAAGCATTACAAATTCTATTTTTCTCAAAATGAACATTTGTTAGTCCTAGGATGTGTTCCCCCTTTAGAAGCTTATTGATATTGTTCATCCCAACGTGAGCTAGTCGGCGATGCCAAAGCCAACTCAAGCTAGACTTTGCCAATAAGCATGTATCAAGTTGGGCTTTATCCGATGAAAAATCTACCAAGTAAAGCCTTCCCTTGAGTTCACCCTTAAATGCAACGGAGTCATCGCCCCTTCTAAAGACGGTCACACCCTCATTTGTGAACAAACAATTGTAGCCCATCTCACAAAGTTGTGAGACGGACAACAAGTTGTAGTCCAAAGATTCAACCAAATAAACATCGGAAATTGAATGATTGATTGAGATAGCAATTTTACCAAGACCAACAACCGTTCCTCCGCCATTGCCTCCAAAGGCAATGGTTTCCGTGGGATTTTCAATCATATCACAAGATGTAAACATTTTATTCTCTCCGGTCATATGATTTGTGCAACCACTATCAATCACCCATTTTGTTCCACCGGAGGAGTATGCCTACAAAACAAATTATGCTTGTGTTTTAGGTACCCAAGTGGATTTGGGTCCTAGAGTGTTAGTCACAAGAATCTTGGGCACCCACACACTCCTTTTTATCATTGTTCCTTTTGTGCGAGGCCCTACATACTTGGCAACCACCTTACCCTTGTGGTTCCAAGTCAACACATAATCGGCATAAAAGCTATCTTGTGATGCATGAGGTTTGGGCTTCTTGATTGACTTGTTTGGCCTCGAATGTGATGCTTGTGAGGTTACTTGGGTGCTCTTGAACTTGATTGGAGTGTTGTATCTCACTTGATTGTCATGCTTCTTGACACCCATTTGCTTCATCCCGTGCACCACATTCCTTGTTCCCATTCCTTTTGGTGTGGTGATTCTTGATGAATGGGATGGGGTCTTTTGTACCTTGTTCTTTCTTACCAAGCCCCTTCCCATCCTCAAAGCCAAACTTCTTCATGTAGCTTGACCCAAAACCTTTCGTGCGGTTTTCAAACTCACCTCTCTTGGGTTCTTTCTTCTTTTCAATCATAAGGGAGTTTGACAACCTAGCAATTTCCTTTCTCATGGCATTCATCTCGGCAACATTAGTAGCACAAGCATTTATATCAAATTTATAGCATCTAGAACAACCTTTGCTTGTTGATGTTTGAGAGTTTGAGAGAGCATCATTAGATGAAGTTGTAGCATTGTTCTTGAGGTTGTCAAGCTGAACTTCTATTGCTATGTGACTAGTCTTTAAGCTATCAAAGCTCTTTTGAAGTTCAAGCTTTTCACCCTCAAGTTTCTTGCAAGCATCCTTAGCTAGGAAAGATTACCTAGTTAATTCATCTACCAACAACTTATCTTTAGCTAGGGATTTCTTGAGGCTAAGAATTTCTTTCTCCTTTTCTTTGAGCGAGTCCTCTTGCACCTTGAAACCCTTCTTTTCAATTACAAGGGCATCCTCGAGGGCAATGGTTTTCTCCCGCTCAAGTCTAAAGAGTTCTTCTTGCACCTCAAGAGTCCCATCTCTATTCTCAATTTCTTTCATTAAAAACATTATTTTCTTAGTGGCCTTTTTACCAAAGCTAGTGATCATTTTTCAAAATCGAAATCATTTTCACTATCATCATCTAGGGGAGGGGTAGGAGTGTCTACCTTGGAGCCCCTAGCCATGAAGCAAGTGTGGGTGAAGTCATCTTCACCATCGGTGAGATCTTCAAATAGTGATGACTTGTTGATTGGTTCCTTAATGGTTATGGTAGCAAGACCGGCTTCTATTTCGGAGTCGGAGCTATCATCATTTGAGTCCCATTCTTCACCCAAATGAGCTTCACCAACTTCCTTTCTCTTGTTCTTGTCAAACTTGTTGGTGTCTCTTCTTCTCACTTTTATGTTAGGACACTCCGCAATGAAATGTCCCTCCTTGCCACATCCAAAGCATGGTCTCCTTGAGGTTCTCTTGGTCTTGATCTTGTCCTTGTCCTTGTTCTTGTTGAAGAAGCCACTGTTGTTGAACATTTTGTTGAACTTCTTTACAAAGAGAGCGATTTGTTCGGGGGTCATGTCCATGTCACTATCTTCATCATCATCTTCCTCGGCCATGTTTCTTGAGGTTGATGAGGTTGACCTTTTCTCCTTGCTAGATGCCTTGAGGGCCACTCCCTTGTTCTTCTCAAGTTGTTCATGCATCTTTGACATCTCTTGTGAGAGCTTGGACTCCTTGACGGTGATAAGGTGTTCTTCCATTCTTCCAATCACATCCGCCGGAGTGAACTTGTTGAATCCTCTCTTTTCCCTTATGAGAGTGGGGAGTTGAACATCCCTTGCCATGTATGCGGAGAGGATCTTGTCAACCACTTCTCTTCTTCCCCATCTTGTACTTCCAAGTGATTTGATCTTGTTGATAATCTTGTTCAATCAGTTGTACATGTCTTGTGGTGATTCATCGTCCTTGATGACAAACCGGTTGAGCTCACTTTCTAAGGCTCGGATTCTTCCTTCCCTTACTTGCTCTGTCCCTTCATGATTGATGAACAAGGTGTCCCACACTTCTTTGGCGGACTTCAATCCATCTACCTTGTCATATTCTTCGGCCGTGAGAGAACTCTTGATGATGCGGATGGCTTGATAGTTTCTTTGTATCTCATTTGCTTGATCTTGAGTTAGCGTCGCATCACCACTTGGAAATGTAATTCCCTTGTTCACAATAGTCCAAAGTGCGGGATTCGCCGCCATCAAATACTCCTCCATCGAGTTCTTCCACTTGGAATAGCCGGTTCCATCAAATTGGGGTATCTTCCCAATGTGGCTAGAACCCGATGGATGGTTAAAGGATAAGCGAGAATAATCGAAAGAGGTTCGAGTGTAATCCCTTGATGGTCGCCGAGCGGAGCGGGTGGATCTTGCATCATCGAATTCTTCGTCCTCACTATCGGAGGACTCATCACCTCTTCCGGGCGCTTGATGACTAGTGCTTGCACCACGCGTGTTGTCTCCTCGAAGGGGAGGAGGCATGCCAACAACATTGTTGACGGGATCACCTTCGGCGAGAGGCGTGGCTTGATCATTTGGATTCGACATCTTCTTGACTCCAAGCGGTTAGGCTTCAAATACGGAGAACCAGGCTCTGATACCAATTGAAAGGATCAAGATGTCGACTATAGGGGGGGTGGGTGAATAGTCGAACCTGAAAATCACAAACTTTTTCGCAGCTGTTAGACCAGGTCCGGAGACTCCGGATATTTTTCCGGATACTCCGGGAAATCCGGAGAATCCGGGAAAATGTCCGGATAGTCCGCACGCTAAGAGAGGATTAAATCGACAGGATTTAAACTTGCTCAAAAGTAAATCTGTGAAAATAGGTTATGCACTGAAGTGATACAAGCCTGTTTATCCACTTAAAACCTGCAGGAACCTCAACACGAAGTAGATCGGCACCAAACCCTAGATAAGTGTTCAAGCAAGACACAAGCATGCAACAAGATGAACAAGCACAAGAAACACAGGATTTGTTACCGGAGTTCAACCTCACACCTTGAGGTCTACGTCTCCTTTGAGGTACCCACAAAGGGTGGAACTTTACACCTAGGTCACTTTCCTCCCTCTAGCGACCACAAAGATCAAGCTAGAGTTACTTCCTCAATGTCGGGGTAATACAAACTTCCTTGGGCAGCCACAACCTTTGGATGCTCCAAGGCAACACTGTCGGTGCGGAATGTGGTCCCGACACTAACCAGTAGAAAGCGCCGAGGTCTATCCCTCAATGGTCGATGCTAAGGAACAAGTGACACAAGGTTTTATCCTGGTTCCGGCCGAGGGGGCCGTACGTCCAGCAGTGGCGTGCTCGAGGCACTATATTACTTAGCACCGGGGGTGCCTGTAGTGGGGCGGCTACAAGCGCGGCGGGAGAGGAAGCAGGGCTTCCAAGTCCCTGGTTGAAGATGTTGTGGGAGAATTGGGGAGTGAGTACGTGGTGTGTGTGAAAGGCTCCTGTTGTCTGCTATCTTTTTGTCTCCTGTGGCTGGGGAGTTCGCTCCCCCTTTTATAGATCAGGGGGGAGGCGATTTACATGCGCGCCGCGCTACCTAGCTACGGGGGGAAGTGCGACGTGCTATCCCGTAGAGTGGGCGGCCGTCCGGGCGATCCTCGCGGTGATCTGGTCATCATGGTCTGACTTGTACCCGAACAGTGGCGGTTCGAGGGTAGGAGAGCAACGGATGGCGGTGATGCCTTCTGATAGGCTCGAGGGAGGTGCTGACGCAGGCCTGTACGGAGTACAGGAGTTGGCAGAACGGCGTTCCTTCCCGACGCGCTTCACAGGCCTAGAGTTGTTGCTACGGCGTCGAGTGCTCCCGCACGCGCGCGGGTACGGTGGCCACGCCGTTACAGTGGCAGGGATGGCAGTCCACCGGCCTAGCGCCTCCACCTAACCCTGTAGGGTCACAAGAAAGTGAATCGAGGGTGCACCGGCCCCCTTTCGAGGGCTCGGCGCGTTAGCCGTACTGGAGCGTGCGCACGGTGTCACGGGACTGACACCGGCCGCGCCGCACGGTCCCCTTCCCACGTAGCGGGGATGGGCTCCTCCCCGGGGAGTTGGTGCGGCGGCACCGGGGTGCGAGCCCCGGCGCATGATGGCGCCGTCCCGCCCGTGTCGGGGCATTAAACGCCCGTGTGCGGGGGGCCGGCGCACGCGCGAGGAGCGCCCTCGAGCGTGGCGGACCCAGGCCGAGGGCGGGGCGTACCCTCGAGCGAGGCGAAACCTGCTCGAGGGGGAGTGAGCCCTCGAGCGAGGCGGAACCCGCTCGAGGGAAGTGTTACCCCTCGGACGGCGTGGAGCCCGCCCGAAGGGAGCACGCATCCTCGAACGAGGCGGAGCCTGTTCGAGGGGATCTCTAAGTGGGCCGCCTTGATGGGCCGTCGGGGTCCCTGCGGCGTGGGCCGTGTCCTGCATGGTTAGGCACCTGCACGGTTAGGCTTAACGTGTTTTGGTTTCTTTGCGGGTTTTAAGTGAGGTTTTCCCCCATTATTTAAGGGGACCCCTAGGGCTGTCCCCGACAGTAGCCCCCGAGCATCTGTGGGTTTGCCATTGAGGCTCCCGCAGATGCCGGAACCTGCGATAGGATGTTCTTCCCTCCTTGTTCGCGAACGCTTTCCGTGGGGCCGCGTCGGCGGACCCGCGGGTCCCAGCCCCGAAGCCTCGCGGGGAGTGTGGGTGCTCTGCGCAGGGGTTAACCGCGAGAATTTTGGTCAGAGGGCGTGGCACATATTCCAACCGGCATCGGCGGTGTTTCAGCCGGCTTCGGGGGTGCACGCGCTGCTGGCACTGTCTCCGGCGGGTGCAATTTCAAGGAGGTGTAGCCGTGCGCCAAGCCCCCGAGCCTTGGCCCGTTCGAGGCGATCGGGTAGAGCTTTGCGACTTGTTTTTTTTTAACGTGCCCTCGCCGCCCTCCGCGGGACGGAGGGTGAGGTTTCCGCAACCCCCATCGAGCGGGTCGCGGATTGCGGATTCCTCGTCGAGCTGGTAGCGGGTGGTTCAAGTGGACGTCCATGCCCCGTTCGATAAGGGTAGGCTGCGCGGTCCGGAGACACGTCCATGGAAGCGCTTGCGTGGGTTTGCTAGGTGGGGCTCGGTCCCGTTCGCTAGGGACCGAGGGCGCGGAAGCTCTCCCTCGGTGGGATCCCCGGCTAGTCGCCCTCGGCGGCTCTCGAACACGACATGTGGGGCACCCTCGAGCCGACGGGCTTGAGGAACGGCTCGAATGCGCGTGCCCTCGTCGTCCACGACTCGCGATCTGAGGCGCCTGTTCGAACCCGTCGTGGGTCAGGCTTCGGACCTCTGATCAGTAGGGCCGTGCGGGGTGGCGCCTGGGCGGCCCCGTCTTTTCGAGTCTGCGGCCGTCGAGGGGTCTGGGCGAGCCAGCCCTCGAGGCGCTGGTTGGTAGCACAGCGTATGTGCCCTTTTTGGGAGAATTGATATTGTCTCGAGCCAGGGGCTCGTGCCGCTCGAGGGTTTTGCGTGGCATGGGTACTCGTGGTGCCCACTCTACATCGAGCGGGCCCTGGGTGACCTTCTCACGCCGATGTCCCTTCGAGGGCTGACATCGTCTGGAGCTAGGGGCTCGTGCCGCTCGAGGGTTTTACGTGGCATGGGTACCCGTGGTGCCTGCTTTACATCAAGCAGTTCCCAGGCGGCCTTCTCACGTCGATGTCCCATCGAGGGCTGTTTTCGTTTTGAGCCGAGGGCTCGTGCCGCTCGAGGGTTTTACGTGGCATGGGTACCCGCGGTGCACCGCTTTACATCAAGCGAGGTCCCGGCGGCCTTCTCACGTCGATATCCCATCGAGGGTTGCCCTTGTCTCGAGCCAGGGGTTCGCCCCGCTCGAGGGTTCTCCTTGCTTGGCAAGGGACCCAGTCATTAAATGCCTCGCAGTCGAGGCTGCGGTTTTTGCAGCGCGGGCGCGTCTTTTTAGGCGATGCGGCCGCGCGCGCGTGCGTAGTGGGCGGCGTGGCGGGGGCGGACGTGACGGCTTCGCCTCAATCCCTGCGGGTCTTCGTCGTAATGATGGCCCGCCTGCAGTGAAGTGGCCGCTGCAGTCGTGGTGGGGCCCGTCCGTCGACGTGAAGGGAAGATTCCCCTGGGTTAATGCGAGCGGGGCATCCGCTCCGGAGAGCTCGCCCGTCGGCTTATAAATCTGAGGGGAGGAGGAGACGGCGGTTTTTTACCTTAACGCCTCACCATTTTCAGTCCCCCGCCCCTTCGTCTTCGTCTCGCTCTTGCCACCGTGCGGTGTCGCCGTTAGAGCTTTTCTTCCGTTCCTTGTCCTCCGCTCCTGCTTTTCTTTGCCTTCTTCATGGCGCCGCCTCAGCCTCCCCTCACGATCTTGGAGCCGTACGCCTGGGAGAGGTCGACGGTGCCCGGCCGGCCCTTGGCGAGCGGTCGCCGCCGGCCACCGGCGGCCAATGAAGACGGACGTCCGGCGGAGTGGATAGTGCCGCCGGCGGCGGATCGCGCGCCCAACCCGCCGGAGGGCTACGTGGTGAGCTTCATCCGCTACCACGAGCGGGGCTTCAACACGCCGGCGAGCACCTTCATGCGGGCGATGTGCCACCACTACGGAGTGGAGCTGCACAACTTCGCCCCCAACGCGATTTCGCAGGCGGCCACCTTCGTGGGCGTCTGCGAGGGGTACTACGGGGGATCCCGGTCAAGCGGGAGCTGCGGGTTCACCTTTTTCCGCGCGAGCTCTACACGCAGCCCCACGATGGAGCCGAGGACCCGCCACGCGGTGCGCTCCGGCGGGATGTCGCTTGCCCCGCGCGGGGCAATTCAAGGACGTCTACATCCCTTGCACCATGACGACGAACAACGCCGGCTGGGAGCGGGGATGGTTCTACTTGCGCAACGCCGAGCCCGGCCTCCCCCCCTACACCGGTCGAGTGTTCAAGGAGAGGCCTGACTCCTGGGGCTACGGGGTGTCCACGGTCCAGCATCGGAGGCGGCAGGAGTCGGTCCTGGCCGCCCTGGAGCGCCTGGCGGCGATGGGGTTGAACGCGATGGGCGTCCTCGCCTTCCTTCATCACAGGCGGGTCGTGCCCTTGATTTAGAGGCCGCTCTGCATCTTCGAGATGACAGAGGCGGCCAACCCCGTCGATCTGGCGAGGTCGCGGATGCTCCCGACGCCCCTCGAGCGGGCGTACGCGCTCACCCGGCGCGGAGCGCCGTCGACACCCGGTGCCGACGCCGCGGGTCGGACCCCCATGGGACCTCGAGATGCTCCCCACCGGCCCGCCGGTGAGTTTTGTTCTTAATTTTGTTTTGGTTCTTGGTCTTGCTTCGTCTCCCCCGACGCGCCATTGTTGCTTCGTGTGCGGTGGTGAACTTCACCATCACCAAGTCCGTTCCGCCCACCCCCGACTCCCGCGCGCTTGGCCGGGCGGCGCGGCGGCGAAGCAGCGGGAGCGGGCGGCGCGCGGGGAGGGAGTGCGCAAGGCGACATCAAGCGCGGGCCGCGACCGGCGGGCCGCGGAGCACCGGCGGAGTGAAGAGTTGGGGCTCTCCTCCCCGGGGGACCGAAGACTACTCGTCCTCGGAGGAGGACGAAGAGGAAGAGGCCGAAGGGGAGGGCCCCTCGACGGTGGCGACCGCGCCCCCCTCGCCGGGCCGGCGCCGGCGGCGAGGGCGGCATCGCCGGGGGCGGGCGCAACGGCGCCCGCCGCCGGCCATCGACATCGGGGGCGGCGCGCGCCGCGGAGGTGCCGGCGCGCGCCACGAGGCGCGCGCGCGGCGAGCGCGCCCGTGCGGCGCATCGAGCGTGCGCGCGCGCGCGGTGCGAGCGCCGCGCCGCGCGTGGGGCAAGCGTGCTGCGCGCGCGCGGCGGCGTCGTCGGGGCGGCGCTACGGCAAGCTCACCGCACGCGGGGCGAGCGTGCCCGCGCGCGCGGCGGCGCCTTCGGGAGGGCGCGGCGTCGGGGCGCGACCGCGCGCGCGGCGGCGCGCGTCGGAGGCGCACGCGCGGCGGGCGCGCCGCGCACGCCGACTTCATCCCGCGAGGCCTCGAGGAAAAGGAAACGGGCCTTTTCTTCTTCGAGGTGAGGAGCTCGTCTTTTTGCTTGGTTCGATTTGTTGATGTTCGGGCGCTCTAATCCTCTCGTCCGTGCCTCGCGCGGTGGTGCCAACCGTGCCTCCTCTCGCACCGCCAAGGTGCCGAGGACGGACGCGTCCATCCCCCACCGGCGGCGCTCGTCGAGGGCGCCGCGGGTGGGGGCAAGCACGGCGGCGGCGGGCGAGAGCTCGCGAGGGTCCGGTGGAGGCCTCGAGGCCTCGGCCGGCGGATCAGCCGCCGCGGCGGGGCAGCCGGCGGTCGGCGAGGAGCGGCCGGCGCCGGCCATCGTGGGGGGGGTGCGGGCCGCGGCGGCGGGTGGTGGAGGCGCGCCCGCGGAGGCGATTCTGTTGCGGAGGCGCGGCGCCGCGGCGCCGGCCGCAGGAGGAGGCGGAGCGGGTGCAACCTGTGGCGGCGCCGTGGATGCGGCGGCACGGCCCGAGGTGATGGCCTCGGCACGGTGCCGGGCGCGCCGCCGCCGCGGAGGCGCAAGTGGAGGCGCCGGTGGAGGCGGCACAAGCGGCGGCGCCCGCCGGCGATCTGCAGGCGGAGGTGGTGGAGGTCTCGGACGACTCCCCGCCGCCTGGGTGGGATCGGTGGGCCGGCCGGCCCCACGACTCCCCCGAGCCCCAGGAGGGGGCCCTCGTGAGGCGGCACGAGGGTCACATGGTGGTGGGGGGTCGAGGACATGGTGCCGAGGCTTCGTCCTCCGGCGCCGGCCGCCCTGCCCAGGTGGAGGGGGCCGTCGACGATCCCCCTGCGTTCGCCGACGCCAGATGGGAGCAGGAGCTCTGGGGTGAGCTTCGGAGCCACGGCGCCGCGCTCAACCGCGCGCTGAACGAGGCGCTGCGGGTCCATGGCGGCCCGGCATGGCTCGTCTTCCAGGTAAGCCACGGTTGCTCGTTCTCTTATTTCTTTCGTTTGTGTATGCTGTCTTTGTGTCTCGGTACTTATGGGTTTTGATTCTGTGGTTGCCAGGAGCTTGAGCGCCGTGCCCATGACAAGTACGATGCCTTCGACCGGTTGAACGCCGAGGTCCACCAGCTCCGGGAGCGGTGCAGCGCTTTCGACGCGCTTGCTGACGCTCTCGGGTCCCCCGGACACCGGGCCGGCGTGCACGGCCCCCGGCCGGCCCGACGAGCTCCCCGAAAGCTTGAGGCGAGGACACGGCGCGCCGCTCGAACCTCGAGCGGGTCCGCGCGGCCCTCATCGATCGTGATGAGGCGGCGTGGAATGCGCGCTCGGACTTGGAGAAGACGCGGGCCGCCGGGCCGCCAAGCGGGAGGCGGAGGTGGCCACCGCTCGCGCCGGAAACCCGGGAGCTCCGCACGTCGCTCGAGGGGGCGCGGGCGCAACGGCGCCGGGGGCCGAGGAGCGGGCGCGCGGGCGGGAGCGGGCGCCGCGCCAAGGAGGCCGACGACACGAAGGCCGCCCTCGACGCCAAGGCCGCGGCCCTCGCGCCGCCGAGGAGCGACTCCGGCAAGAGCGCACCGCCCGCCAAGGGGCCGAGGGGCGGCTCCGGCGCAGAGCAGAGCCGCCCTCGTCGATGCCCGTGCGGCGCCGGAGCGAGGAGCGCGCCGCCCACGAGGTGTCGCGGAAGTCCTTGGCGGATCGGGGACGCCAAGCTCTCCAAGGTCGAGGGCGAGGTCATCGTGCTCAGCATTGCGAGCGCGAACCGGGAGAGATGGCCCTCCGGGGAGCAGCGAGGCCGTCCAAGCGCCTCGGGGCGGTCGAGGCCGAGCGCCGCGCCCTCGAGATGGAGAGGAAGAAGGTCGAAGGTGAGCCACTGTTTGACTCTTGCTTTATTGGTTTTTTGTTTGAGGGCTCGCGTCCCCCTTTCTGATTTCTTTCTCGTCTTGGCGTTTCCAGGCTTGCGCACCGCCCTGGGGCACGCACACGAGCGGCCGAGGCGTGTGCGAGGCTTCGTACAACTCCTCCGAGCAGGGCCGCGGGAGCCGCACGATGCGGCCCTCGAGACACGCCGCGCGCGCCGTGGAGGAGGGCGAGGCTCGGGCCGGCGGCTCGGCCCCGGCCGCCCGCCGCGCGCGCCCTTGGCGGCCACGTCACGGAGCGGATGCGCCGGCGCGGCGCATCCGGGCGTCCGAAGGCCCTCGGAGTGGTGCGATCCCACTACGAGGTCAACTTCGAGGGCGGCGGAAGGCTACGTCGTTCCCGAGGGCGTCGAGGACGAGGTGGCGATGGAGCGTGTGGATGCGCTCGCCGCCGACGCCGCCGGTCGCTCGCCGAGGCCTTCGACGAGTTCCTCTTCCCCGACGTCGCCGATGCCGCTCGCTCCTCCCCGCCCGAAACATCCGGGCGGCGGGCCCGCTTTTTGTGTATCAATATTCGGCCTCGTGGCCTTTGTAAATAAATACATTATCTTCATCGTAAACATTTGACGATATGAAGTGAAGTCTTTTGTTTATTGCGCTTTTTTGTTTCTCCTTCTTCCGAGTAGATTTTACTTAGGGGAGTTCGATTTTCGCCGGGGTCCCGGTGGGTTGGAGGCGAGAGAGAAGGGCCATATCCACGCGGCGTAGGCTATCTCTGGCTCGCACGCTCCTCCCGCTGGGTCGCCCGCGCCCTGTTCAAATCGTTGCTCATGGTTGAAGTAGAAAACGAACTTAGCGCGTGTGAGTTATTTTTATTTTGCGCGAAAAATGGGACCATTTGGGGGGGGTGCCCCCCCGCAGTAGCCCCCGAGGGTAACTTGGGTTTCAGGGGAAAGCCGAGTTATCCTTTCCATTAGACTTGAAGCTTTTACATAGTTGTTACCAACTGGGGCGTTGGCCATGTGATTTTTACAACAAAAATACTTGGAAAATCCTAGCTAAGGGTAGAAGCGACGTAGCTGTTGGATGTTCCAAGCGTTGGTGAGCTCTTCACCGTCTTCGTTGGCCAGCTTGTATGTGCCCGGCTTGAGTATCTTCACCACGACGTAGGGTCCCTCCCATGGGGGTGATAGCTTGTGGCGCCCTCGGTTATCTTGGCGTAGCCTTAGGACCGGATCCCCCTCGGCCGAAATCCCGTCGACGTATCTTGCGTGCTTGGTAGCGTCTTAGGGAGCGTTGATACCTCGCGGAATGCATTAAGGCTACGAGGCGTGCCTCGTCCACCGGTCCCGGCGAGTCTTCGCGGGCTCGCCGGTTAGCATCCTCGTTGTAGCCTCGAACCTTGGGCGACCCGTATTCTAAGTCCGTGGGGGGAGGACGGCCTCCGCGCCGTGGACTAGGAAAAACGGGGTGAACCCGGTGGCTCTGCTCGGGGTGGTCCTTAGGCTCTACACGACTGCTGGTAGTTCTTGGAGCCATTTTCGCCCAGATTTGTTGAGCTGATCGAAAATTCTGGGCTTAAGGCCCTGTAGGATCATGTCGTTGGCACGCTCCACTTGGCCGTTGGTCTGTGGGTGCGCCACAGCCGCCCAATCC
The DNA here is from genome assembly GCA_947561735.1 of Cenchrus americanus. Lineage (NCBI taxonomy): Eukaryota > Viridiplantae > Streptophyta > Magnoliopsida > Poales > Poaceae > Cenchrus > Cenchrus americanus. The sequence continues at coordinate 184,917,826 of OX387245.1, forward strand.
ACGCGGATGTGGAACTTGTCGCAGAACTCCAAGAACTTCCGGCCCGTGAACTGGGACCCATTGTCTGTGATGATGGAGTTTGGCACTCCAAAGCGGTAGACGATGTCGGTGAAGAATGTCACCGCCTGCTCAGCCCTTAGGTTCGTGATGGGGCGCACCTCCACCCACTTGGAGAACTTGTCGATCGCGACTAGCAAGTGGGTGAAGCCCCCGGCGCCTTCCGCGGGGGCCCGACGATGTCCGGCCCCCACACGGCGAATGGCCATGTCACGGGGATGGTTTGTAGGGCATGGGCGGGCGGGGTTGGACTTGCGGGGCGTAGAAGCGGCACCCTTCGCAGGTGCGCACGATCTCGGCCGGCGTCCGAGACCGCGGTAGGCCGTAAAAGCCCTGGCGGAACGCGTTGCCGACGAGGGTGCGGGGTGCGGCGTGGTGGCCACAGGTCCCCGCGTGGATGTCCCGTGGGAGCTCGCGCCTCTCGGGGATGGGCACGCACCGCTGTAGGATGCTGGAGGCGGCGCGCTTGTCCCGGCTCGCCGTCGACGAGGGTGAACGATTTGGCCATCCCGGCAATGCGCCACGGCCGCGGCCGGCTCCGCGGGGAGTTCCCCTCGAGCGATCCGGGCAATGTATTTTTCACGCCGGTCCTCCCCGAGCGGGAGGCCGGCTCGATGTCCATCGCGTCGGCCTCGTGGGTGCCGTACCCCTCGAGGAGGGAGAGCACGTACGCCTCGTTCGAGGGGTCCTCATCCATGGGTTCCGCACCCGCTGGATTCGAGGGAGCCCCCGAGGGCTCGTTGTGACTCGAGGGGTAGGGCTCAAAGACGACTGAGGGTTCCGCGATGTCGCGCGCGAAAACGTTCGGGGGAACGGTGATCCGCCCGGACGCGATCTTTGCCAGTTCGTCTGTCTCCTCGTTGTACCGGCGGGGTACGTGGTTGAGCTCGATGCCGTAGAACTTGTCCTCGAGGGCCCGCACGGCCTTGCAGTAAGCCTCCATCTTGTCATCATGGCAGCTCGCGTTCTTCATGACTTGATCGATCACGAGGCGCCGGTCCCCCCCCGCACGTCGAGGCGTTTGACGCCCAACTCAATGGCAATTTTGAGGGCCGCGAGAGAAGGGCCTCGTATTCAGCCATATTGTTGGACGCGGGGAAGTGGAGGCGCATTGCGTAGCGCATGTGCTCCCCGAGGGGTGACACGAAGAGCGAGGGCCCGCGCCCGCTCTGTTTTCATCACTGAGCCGTCGAAGAGCAGAGTCCAACACTCTGCCTGGATTTGTGGGGGCGGCAGTCGCGTGTCCGTCCACTCGAAGCAACGAAATCCGCCGGGGATTTGCGATTTGATGGCCTTGCGCGGGGCGTAGGCGAGCGTTTCGCCCATCAGCTCCACGGACCACTTGGCGATCCTTCCCGCGGCGTCGGGGTTATGGATGATTTCTCCTAGCGGGAAGGAAGAAACCACCGTGACGGGATGGGCCTCGAAGTAGTGGCGGAGCTTGCGCCGCGCAAGGACTACCGCGTACGGCAACTCGGGACACGGGGGTAGCGCGTCTTCGTGTCTGATAGGACCTCGCCGATGTAGTAGACCGGGCCGCCGTGCGGGCAAGGCGTGCCCTTCCTCCATGCGCTCCACGACGTTCACGGCGCTGACCACCTGGGTGGTTGCGGCTACGTAGAGCTGCAGGGGTTCGCCGTCTTGCGGCGGCGTGAGGATCGGGGCGTGCGTTAGAGACGCCTTCAGCTTGTCGAGCGCATCCTGGGCCTCGGTGGTCCAGGAGAAGCGCTCGTGCTTCTTGAGGAGGCGATAGAGGGGTAGGCCCTTCTCACCGAGCCGCGAGATGAAGCGGCTCAAGGCGGCGAGGCACCCCAGCACCTTCTACACCCCTTTGAGGTCCCGGATCGGACCCATCCGTTCGAGGGCCGCGACCTTTTCGGGGTTGTCCTCGATTCCTCGCTGGGAGACAATGTACCCCAGGAGCATGCCTCGCGGCACTCCAAAGACACATTTTTCGGGGTTTAACTTGACCCCATTGGCCCGTAGGCAACCGAACGCGACAGCGAGGTCGCCGACCAGGTCGTCCGCCTTCCTGGTCTTCACGACGATGTCGTCCACGTATGCTTCGACCGTTCGCCCGATGTGATCCCCAAAAACGTGCTGCATGCAACGCTGGTATGTTGCACCCGCGTTTCTGAGGCCAAATGGCATCGTGACGTAACAGAACGTCCCGAACGGTGTGATGAATGAAGTCGCGAGCTGGTCGGACTCCTTCATTTTTATTTGGTGGTACCCGGAGTAAGCATCGAGGAAACAAAGCAATTCACACCTGGCCGTTGAATCAACGATTTGATCAATGCGTGGCAAAGGAAAAGGAACTTTAGGACATGCTTTATTAAGACTAGTGTAGTCTACACACATCCGCCACTTCCCATTCTTTTTCGTTACAAGCACGGGGTTAGCTAGCCACGTCGGGTGGAACACCTCCTTGATGAATCCGGCCTCGAGAAGCTTCCGCAGCTCCGCTCCGATTGCCCGTCGCCGCTCCTCGTCGAAGCGGCGCGGCCCGCCGCCGCACGGCGCGGGCGTTTGGCGGAGATGTCAAGGGAGTGCTCGGCGACTTCCCTCGGGATGCCCGGCATATCCGAGGGGCTCCACGCGAAGATGTCGGCGTTGGCGCGGAGGAAGTCGACGAGCACTGCTTCCTATTTGGGGTCGAGGGTGGAGGCCGACCCTCAACGCCTTGCCCTCGGGGGCTGAGGGGTCGAGGGGGACCCCCTTGGTCTGCTCCGCCGCCTCGAAGGTGCCGGCGTGCTTGCCGGCGGGGGTCGAGGTCTTCGTTGACCATCTTCTCCGGCGTGTTCACCCGCTTCGTCCCGGCGCGCGTGCCCTGCGTGCTCCACGCACTCGACGTCGCAGTCGAACGCGTGCTCGATGGATGACCCGACGGTGATGACGCCGTTTGGTCCCGGCATCTTCATCTTCAGGTAAGTATAATTGGGGACCGCCATGAATTTGGCATAACAGGGTCGCCCAAGTATAGCGTGGTAGGCCCCCTTGAACCCCACAACTTCGAAGGTGAGGGTTTCCTTGCGGAAGTTCTTTGGGGTGCCAAACCAGACTGGCAGGTCGATCTGCCCGAGGGGCTGGACTTGCTTGCACGGCGCGATGCCATGGAATGGCTTCGTGCTGGGCCGCAGCTGGTATAACCTGATCCCCATCAGGCGCAATGTATGCGCGAAGAGGATGTTGAGGCTACTGCCTCCGTCCATGAGGACCTTCGAGAACCGGGCGTTCCCGATGATGGGGTCAACCACCACGGGTACTGGCCCGGGTTGGGGATGCGGTTCGGGTGGTCCTCCCGGCTGAAGGTGATGGCGTCCTCCGACCAATTGAGGAAGGACGGAGGCGCCCTCTCTGCGGCGAGGACCTCGTGCCGCTCCTTCTTGCTCTGTCGGGTCGACATGTCGACGGTAGGTCCCCCAAAGATGAGGAACACATTTTCGACGGCGGGGAAGCCGCCGGCGTCGCCATCGCCTCCGTCTTTCTTGGCCTCTGCCTCCTTCGCGGCGGCGCGGCCATAGAACTTCTTGAGCATATCACACTGCTCAAGGGTGTGGTGCACTGGGGTCTTGTGGTAGGGACATGGCTTTTTCAGCATGTCGTCAAACACCCCGGCCTCGAGGGGCCGGTCGAGGGCCCCGTCGAGCCGGTCAACGCCGAGGGCCTCGGCGTTGCCGCCGTCGCGCCCCTCGCTCGCGCGCCTCGCGGCGCGGCTTCTTCCCCTTCTTGCCCCGCTTGTCGTTGCGGTGCGGCTCCTTGGACTTGCCTGCCCTCCGCGGGCGCGTCCTCCGAGCGCTTGCCCTTCTTGCCGTCGAAGATTGCCCCCACGGCCTCCTCTCCGGAGGCGAAGCTGGTGGCGATGTCAAACAGCTCGTTGGAGTCCGCAGGCGGGCTGCGTCCCAGTTCCCGTACGAGGTCCCTGCACGTGGTGCCCTCGAGGAAGGCATGCACGATCTCGGACTGCGCTACGCTGGGGAGCTCAGTGCAGCTCTTGGAAAAGCGCCGTATGAAGTTTCGCGAGCCGACTCGCCGGGCCACGCGTGCGGGGAGCGCGAGTCCCGAGAATTCCCGAGGCGCACGTACGTGCCCTGGAAGTTGCCCACGAACGTGTGGACCAGGTCGTCCCAGTTGTGGATCTGGCTAGCGGGTAAGTGCTCGAGCCATGTCCGGGCCGCGTCGCCTAGATGCAGGGGCAAGTTGCGGATGATGACCCCGCCCAGCTGACAGGCTAAGCGGTAGTCGTTGAGGCAGACACGGGGGTCCGTCTCCCCGTTGTACTTGACGATAGTCGAGGGTTGGCGGAAGCGTTGGGGGAACGCTGCCGTGCGGATCTCCCGGCTGAACACACGGGTGCCAGGGGGTTCCGGCGTCGGGGAGCGGTCCTCGCCGCTGTCGTAGCGTCCACCCCGTCGAGGATGGTAGCCCCTTGCTTGCTCGCGCGTCGGCCCTTGGCGCCGGTGCGCCCGGCGTTGATGACGTTTCGGGCGTCACCGTCCAGCGCCCTGCGTGCGTCAAGGAGCCGCTCCTTGGCCGGCGTGCGTCCTTGGTCGGCGGGTCGCCCCCGCCGGTACCCCCCGTGTGCACCGAGGGTTCGCCCCCCGGCGCAGCTTCGTCATCCCGCGCATCCCCCTGTTGGCGGATGCGTGAGGCCGAGCTCTCGGCCTGCTGGACGGCCGCTTGCTCGATGAGGGTTTGCACCTCGCGGTGCAAGTCTCGAGCCTCGGGGGTCGAGGGGTGCGGCATGGCCGCGCGGCGGCGTCGCGACGGCGATGAGCTTTTGGCTCGCCCGCGGCGGCGCGTCCGCGTTGTCGACGTTGGGGACGGTGTTGATGCGGTCGCGGACCTGTCGGCCCGGCTCCGTGCGCGTTCGCCACGCGCGGAGGCCTCCTCCGCCATTGAGGCGCGGAGTAGTTGCACCGTTCGGTACTCTTCCGCCGGCTTGGCTTCGAGCTCGCGGGCTTGGGCTAGGCGCGCGCGCGTCGGCGTCGGCCCCGGCGGGGGCGCTTGGCCCGCGCCCGGGCGCGTGGCGATCCCCGGGGCGGCGTGACTTCCCCGTCTCCCGGCGCGCGCGCGCCGGCGGCATTGGCCGGGTCGTTGGTGATGACGGCGTAGCACTCCCGCGCGGGGTCGTAGCTCCCGTGCTGGAGTCGTCGAATAGCCGAACCAGTAGTCCGCGGCGTCTAGGAAACGCCGGAACACAACTGGGTCAGGTACACCGGAGAAGTCCCACTCCGCGTACCCGTGGCCGTTGGCGGGTGGTAACGTGTCGACGGAGCCCAGGGATGATTCGTCCCCTGCTGAGGCGCCGGGACCCCTGGCGACAAAGACGTGGCGGCCAGGTGGAACCCTGTGCATCGTGGTGTTGACGTTGGCATTGTAGGCCGACGTAGCACCACGCAGCCCGATGGGGATGCACGGTCCGGAGACCGCGCGCGGTCCCGCTGGGGCGGTGGCGGTCGTCGTAACGGTGGGCGCGCCGCGTTGAGTGGCGGCGCGCTCGGCCGCCGTCGCTCCGACCGCGCCCGGCGTGAACGTAGCCCGGAGCGGCGGCGGCGTCGCGGCGTTGATGGGCCCGCGGCATCCGGTGCTGCGGGCGCCCGTGCCGGAGTCGTGCATGCGGCGGGGGTCCGAGCGCACCGTCCGGCGCCGCGCGCGGAGTTCCTCTCGGTTGGTGAGGCGCATGAGATAGCCGTTCCCCGTGGCCCCGAAAGTTCAGGTCCCCGAAGCGGATTTCGAACCCGGCTGGGAGGGGGTCCGAGCTACCCATGCAGTAGCGGGTACCACGGTACTCAGTGCGAATCACCATGGAGGGAGTTGGCGAAATGACCTTAGGCGCTCTCTTGCCCCACGGTGGGCGCCAACTGTCGGTGCGGAATGTAGCCCCGACACTAACCAGTACAAAGCGCCGAGGTCTATCCCTCAATGGTCGATGCTAAGGAACAAGTGACACAAGGTTTTATCCTGGTTCCGGCCGAGGGGGCCGTACGTCCAGCAGTGGTGTGCTCGAGGCACTATATTACTTAGCACCGGGGGTGCCTGTAGTGGGGCGGCTACAAGCGAGGCGGGAGAGGAAGCAGGGCTTCCAAGTCCCTGGTTGAAGATGTTGTGGGAGAATTGGGGAGTGAGTACGTGGTGTGTGTGAAAGGCTCCTGTTGTCTGCTATCTTTTTGTCTCCTGCGGCTGGGGAGTTCGCTCCCCCTTTTATAGATCAGGGGGGAGGCGATTTACATGCGCGCCGCGCTACCTAGCTACGGGGGGAAGTGCGACGTGCTATCTCGTAGAGTGGGCGGCCATCCGGGCGATCCTCGCGGTGATCTGGTCATCATGGTCTGACTTGTACCCGAATAGTGGCGGTTCGAGGGTAGGAGAGCAACGGATGGCGGTGATGCCTTCTGATAGGCTCGAGGGAGGTGCCGACGCAGGCCTGTACGGAGTACAGGAGTTGGCAGAACGGCGTTCCTTCCCGACGCGCTTCACAGGCCTGGAGTTGTTGCTACAACGTCAGGCATGCTCCTGCACGCGCGGGTACGGTGGCCACGCCGTTACAGTGGCAGGGATGGCAGTCCACCGGCCTAGAGCCTCCACCTAACCCTGTAGGGTCACAAGAAAGTGAATCGAGGGTGCACCGGCCCCCTTTCGAGGGCTCGGCGCGTTAGCCGTACTGGAGCGTGCGCACGGTGTCACGGGACTGACACCGGCCGCGCCGCACAGTCCCTTCCCACAGTAGCGGGGATGGGCTCCTCCCTGGGGAGTTGGTGCGGCGGCACCGGGGTGCGAGCCCCGGGCGCATGATGGCGCCGTCCCGACTGTGTCAGGGCATTAAACGCCCGTGTACGGGGGGCCGGCGCACGCGCGAGGAGCGCCCTCGAGCGTGGCGGACCCCGTCCGAGGGCGGGGCGTACCCTCGAGCGAGGCGAAACCTGCTCGAGGGGGAGTGAGCCCTCGAGCGAGGCGGAGCCCGCTCGAGGGAAGTGTTACCCCTCGGACGGGGTGGAGCCCGCCCGAAGGGAGCACGCATCCTCGAACGAGGCGGAGCCTGTTCGAGGGGATCTCTAAGTGGGCCGCCTCGATGGGCCGTCGGGGTCCCTGCGGCGTGGGCCGTGTCCTGCATGGTTAGGCACCTGCACGGTTAGGCTTAACGTGTTTTGGTTTCTTTGCGGGTTTTAAGTGAGGTTTTCCCCCATTATTTAAGGGGACCCCTAGGGCTGTCCCCGACAAACGCCTAGCCGGCTAGGAGCTCAAAGCTCCAAGAGTAACAAACACGAATTTTGCCAACCAAGCGAAGAACTAGGTGCTCTAGAGATGGGAAATCAGCTCACTAGCACTCTACAAGCCCTTGCTCTCAAATCCTCTTAACTCCCACAACAAATCTCACCAACTTTGAGCCAAAGGGAGAGAGGAGAGGAATAAATGAGGGTTGCAGCTGTTTAGGACGAAAATGGCAGGGAGAGAAGTAAATGAAGGGGTGGAGGGGGCTTTTATACCCCCTCACCCAGAATATAGCCGTTGAGGCTTTATGACCCGAGTATCCGGGTTAAACCCGACTATCGGGAAGTCCGAGTCTCCGGAAAAAACCCGGACACTCCGGCCTTCCAAGGCCAGCACCCAAGATAAGATTCCCGTGAATGTATTGGTGCAAAGGTGTTTCTCATAGGTTTTGATTTAGCAACTAGAGCACCTGTTCGACCCTTGGAAGACATAATTCCTGTCCCTCTTGATAGTACGGCATTCCTAGGACTAACATTCAAAAGTAAAAATAAATAAGCCGTCTTAGGAATCCTTTTAGAGCACCACTTTCTTTTTGTGTAGTCAACGAGCTGTGCTTGATGCCATACATGATTTTAATACCTGCTCATGGACTAGATAAACTCATTAGCCACTTAGGTGTGTGTCATTATATCACCAAAACCCACTTAGGGGGCCAAGATACTCTTCAGTCTTCTTCCTTCCTTCCATGAGTACCCGGGGAGTATGCCCGACAAGCCCCCGAGCACGTTGTAGTCGAGAGTAGTAGTTCGAGTAGTCTTGAAGCCTCTTCGAGTAGTTCTTGAGCGTCCTCGAGTACTACTTGGAGAAGTCTTCAATAGTACTTGAACTGTCGCAAGGTTGGAAGGTGGTCCAGCTCATCAGTCTTGAAGTCGAGATTATATGGAAATGCGGTTGCAAAATCGCACTCCATATGGAGTAGCCCCGAGCCTTAGGTTGAGTTGCAGACTCAAGCTGAGGGTCAATCTTGATTCTGAATCTTCCATCTTGAAAATTTTGAATGATGGGTGTAGCATAGCAGCCCCTGAGCCTTGAAATGATTAGGTAATCAATCCAAGGGTCTTCAGTGTTCGCGAAAGCCATCATCCGAGTACTCTTGCAGTGTGTAACCCCCGAGATAAGAGAGCTGTATGAGCCACGTCGAGTAGTTATTGGTGCGGAGCCCCCGAGCTTGAGAGCGAGCGAAGCATGCTGAAGTTATCCTCGAGTAGTATGTTGAGTGCAGCCCCCGAGCTGGAGAGATTCCGAGTAGTAATTTGGCATCGAGCCATGGAGCTTGAGAAGTAGCCATGCCGTCAGAGCGGACTTTAAATGCGACCAAAGTCGACTTTAGATGCCGGCAGTGCGGACTTTAGAATGCGACTTAAAAACCGAAGTCGACTTTGTGCCACACGGAGCGGACTTTGAGATGCGACTTGAAAACTGAAGTCGACTTTAGTTGCCGCATAGGGCGGACTTTGAGACGCGACTTAAAAACCGAAGTTGACTTTAGTTGCCGCACAGAGCGGACTTTGATATGCGACTTTAGAAGTCGACTTTAGGATGCCGCTCGGAGCGGACTTTGAGATGCGACTACAATAGTCGACTTTGTGCCATGCAGGGTGGATTTAAATGCAAAAAATGAAAAGCACTTGCCAGAAAGCCAAAGCGAATGAAAAATCAGAGAAAACGAGTAGTTTTGCTGCCGGAGCGGGCTTAAGATTGCGACTGAAGTCGGCTTGTGCCACCGGAGTGGGCTTGGATGCGATCGTTAGCATCGACTTGTGCCACCGGAGTGGGCTTGGGTGCGACCGTTACCGTCGACTTGTGCCACCGGAGTGGGCTTGGGTGCGACCGTTAGCGTCGACTTGTGCCACCGGAGTGGGCCTGAGTACCTGAGCCATGGATTTCAGACCCAAGGTACAATTGCCGCCAGAGCGGGCTTGAAGGTGCGACCAAAGTCGACTTGTGTATCTGGGCCACGGATTTCAGACCCAAGGTACGGGTGCCACCGTAGTGGACTTGAAGGTGCGACCGGAGTCGACTTGTGTACCTGGGCCATGGATTTTAGACCCAAGGTACGGAGCGCGAGTACTTAGAGTACTTGGACCCATGGTACAAAGCGTGAAGACCACGTGTAGCTAGGCTTCATCGTCGGCAGGACTCGAGGGCCACGTACAGCTAGGTTCCATCGAAGCTTACACACGTAGTATGCCACCGAAGCAGGCGAAGATGTGACCGGAGTCGACTTTAAGTTGCCACAAGGAGCGGACTTTAGAATGCGACTTTAGATTGCCGCGCGTAGCGGACTTTAGAAGCTTCCTCCTAGGGATAGCCCCCGAGTTGATGAAGTAGTTTCGTGGTGACTTGATTGATATACGCCAAGAGTAGTCAGCAGAGTGTAGCTCCCGTGAAAACCCGCCGAGAAGCGTACACAAATGAGTGGTCGGCAAGTAGTCCTACATGTTGAGGAGAACAAGCAAAGAAAATAAAATAGTAATCATTTAAATAAATGACTTAGCTGTTGCTGCCTGGGCAGACTGTTGATGAAGCCGTGGTGGTCGGCGATAGAGCCACGACGGTTGTTGCTGAAGTTGACTAGTCAGAGTTGATTCCAATTAGTTGTTGTGGGCGTGACTACCATTCTCGACTAGTTTGGAAAACTAGTCGAGATGAATGGTCGACGTGATGTGACCGGAAGACGACGTCGTGGCGGCGCGCGGCGTACTCGAAGTAGAGCCAGTGTTGCCGCGAGACAAGAAGTCACGACGCACGGCGTGGCTGAAGTAGAGCCAGCGTGGCCGCAAGACGAAGTCGCGGCGCACGGAGTAGTCGACGATGAGCCTCGTGACAGGCCGCGCGATGTGCCGAGGCACCCGGACGCGCGGCGTAGGCGAAGTAGTCGACGACGAGCGACGCAATGAGCCACGCGACGAGCCGCGCGACGTGCCGAGGAACCCTGTCACGTGGCATAGGCGAAGTAGTCGACGACAAGCGATGTGTCGCGCGACGTGCCGAGGCACCCAGTCGCGCAGCGTAGGCGAAGTAGTCGACGACAAGCGATGAGTCGCGCGACGTGCCGAGGCACCTGGTCGCGCGGCGTTGGTGAAGTAGTCGACGACAAGCGATGAGCCGCGCGACGTGCCGAGGCACCCGATCGCATGACATAGGCGAAGTAGTCGACGACAAGCGATGAGCCGCACGACGTGCCGAGGCACCCAGACGCGTGGCGTAGGCGAAGTAGTCGACGATGAGCCGCGCGACGATCCGCGTGACGAGCCGCGCGACGTGCCGAGGCACCCGGACGCGCGGCGGACACGAAGTAGTCGACAACGAGCCTGAGCGAGGCGGAGAAGTCGACGACGAGCGGTGTGACGAGCCGCGCGACGTGCTGAGGCACCCGGACGCGCGGCGGAGGCGAAGTAGTCGACGATGAACCTGTGCGAGGCAGAGTTGTCGACGACGAGCCTGGGCGAGGCAGAGTAGTCGACAACAAGCCTGCGCGAGGCGGAGAAGTCGACGACAAGCGGCACGACGAGCCGCGTGACGCGCCGAGGCACCCGGACGCGTGGCGAAGGCGAAGTAGTCGACGACGAGCCTGCGCGAGGCGGAGTTGTCGACGACGAGCCTGCTCGAGGCGGCGTAGTCGACGACGAGCCTGCGCGAGGCGGAGAAGTCGATGACGAGCCTGCGCGAGGTGGAGTTGTCGACGACGAGTGGCGCGACGAGCCGCGCGACGTTCCGAGGCACCCGGACGCGCGATGGAGGCGAAGTAGTCGACGACGAGCTTGCGCGAGGCGGAGTTGTCGACGACGAGCCTATGCGAGGCAGAGTAGTTGACGACGAGCCTGCACGAGGCGGACAAGTCGACGATGAGCGGCGCAACGAGCCGTGTGACGAGCCGCGCGACGTGCCGAGGCACCCGGACGCACGGCGAAGGCGAAGTAGTCGACGACGAGCCGGGCGAGGCAAAGTAGTCGATGATGAGCCGCGCGACATGCCGAGGCACCTGGACGCACGGCGTAGGCGAAGTAGTCGACGACGAGCTGCACGACATGCCGAGGCACCCGGACGCGCGGCGTAGGCGAAGTAGTCGACGACGAGCCACGCGACATGCCAAGGCACCCGGATGCGCAGCGTAGGCGAAGTATATCCGTTGCGTCCGCGAGAGGGGTAGTCACGATGCACAATGGAATTATTGGGCACACAGCGAGAGCCAGTGCGACTGACTGACGAGAAGTCGAGCGGCGAGACGACGCGTCCAGACGCACGACATAGGCGCAGTAGGGCCGGTGCAATCTGGACGACGAGTAGTCACGCCGCGAGACGCAGTGACCAGACGCACGGCAAGAGCCAGTGCGATCGACCGACGATAAGTCAAACGTCGAGACGGCGCGCCCGGATGCACGGCATAGGCGCTGTAGAGCCGGTGCAATCCGGACAACGAGTAGTCGCGGCGAGATAGCACGTGAGGTAGAGCCCGTGCAATCAGGAGACGAGTAGTCATGGCGCACGACATAGTTGATGTAGAACCCGTGCGACCGGGAGATGAATAGTCGCGGCGCACGGTGTTGTTGAAGTAGAGTCGGTGCGACCGAGAGACGAGTACTCGCGGCGCACGGAGTAGTTGACGAAGAGCCGCTGCGTACGGCGGCAACGTAGCCGTACTCGCTTACATCTCCGGTGTGGGCCAAGCGAAGGTCTTGAAACTAGCTGGTAGCCTTTCGTGTGTGTCAAGCAAATAATCTTGAAGTCTTGTGGGAGCTTCTCTGTGTGCGAGTAGCAATTCTCCATCACATTGAATTTTAGTCAAATAAAACCGCTGATTGCTCCGTAGTCTTCACGGGGGCGCGCATCACCAGATTGAGTAGATGTGCACTTTTTTTTCTTTCGGACAAGGTGCAACAGCAATTCCATCGGAGGTCCAGTTTGGAGTTTGAATTGGTGTCGGACCAGGACACAGAGCACATCGGAAGTTCAGGACTCTGTTGTTTATTGCATCTTGGACTTGGGCTGTGGACTGCGGTCGGATGCAGAGACGGATTAGCGACTTTGAACTCCGCACCAGACGTGAACTCAGCATGTTGCAGATCGATGGAAAATAATTTGATTCCATAATTCGCTGAGCTGAAATTGGTACCAGTGGAGATGTCTCTTCGATCGTAAGAACGCCGAGCAAAGTGCATGTTTGAACTCGATATGGGTAGCGCTGATCATCGCTGATCATGTAGATTAGTCTTGAATAGAAATCTAGCGCACCACGCCGAGTAGATTGATATTGATAATTGGTCCTTCGAATTCACCCGGTGGTGATGATCACCCCTACCCGACGCGCCAGCTGTAGGTGTTTTAGACCGGCAAACCTACCAAGGGGGTACCCGAGGTAGTAGATTGTGCGGTTAGGATCGTGATCGGGAGACCGAGAACTCGAAGGTATGCGCAAGGACACGGGACACAATATTTATACAGGTTCAGGTTGCCAAGGTGGCGAACCCTACGTCCTGTTTGGAGATCAAGTATGGCGCCCTGCGCTTGGTGTTGGGTTGAGATCAGGTGCCCGGCTAGGTACCCAGCTCTCCTTTATATAATCCAGGGGGCGGGTTGCTAGTCGGTTACAAGGCAGGAGTCCTAGTAGGATTACACGGAACGAGTCCTAATAGGATTACAGGGGAATTCTAGTAGGAGTTCGTCTTATTCCTTCCTTGCATGAGTACCCGGGGAGTATGCCCGACACAAGGTCCCCTCGAGAATCCAAAATTCGAGAACCACCAGGCCGAAACAACACCTCAAAACCCTCATCCAACAGCTGTGACACAGAAAGCAAATTGTATCCAAGCGATTGAACAAGAGCAATACGCCTGAGAGTGATCTTGTCACTCACCTTAATCTCACCTTCTGAAAGCACACGCCCACACCCATTGTCCCCAAAAGTGATGTACCTCCTTGTCACCACCAGGACGAGACTTGAGAACCACCCCTTGTCTCCGGTCATATGGCTCGAGCAACCGGAAATCAACCAAATGTTCTTCAAGTCTCCCACCTGAAATTCAAAAACGAACATGTGTTGACGGTTAATAGTTGTATCAAATTTCGTTTATGACTTGCAAGCGGACAAGTCTCCCGTCATAGTCAAGGGACCCTTCTTCCCTCGAGTGGTGAACCCAAGGTATCTAATCCGTGGAACAAATGTGTGACGCAAAACTTAATCTAATAAAGCCAAGTAACTTCAATCTTCGATAAAACCCTAATGCATCTAAGTCAAAGACACGAAACTAATCTAATCTACTAAAGACCGGAGAAAACAAAGTAAGATTCGGTAGATAAACCGATCTAGAGGGATCGGGGTAAGCCTTTTGTTCAAGTTCCAACCAAGAGAAGAAGTAGCAAGTTGAATCTTATTAGAAGCCTCTTTAAATCGTGGTTTCCCATCCAAATCTGAAAACATCCGCCTTTCGGAACGCCCGTTCTGTCACAATGTATCCCTACTCATGTGGGGAGCTTAGGGCGAGTCAAAAGACAAGTCGAGATTCTTTTGAAAGATCCGGCGTGTACCTCTAGCCACCGCGGCTACAAGAACACCCTATGTAATCTATCTCGAGAATGGAATTGGAATAAGCAAAGCCGACCGAAAAACGAAATCTTCAAGGAAACACTTGATCGCTAGGAAAAGATTCAACTTGATAATTCAACTATAACAATGATACATAACAAAGATCACCACCAGGATCCTTCCTTGATCTTGCTTCTAGCTTCGGGAACTCCGACGTGGTCTTCCGTGCAAGGTTCCCACGTCGGCTAGGGAAACCCTAGTCAACTAGCTCGACCCTCTCCTCTCCGAGATGGTGTCCCTCTCTTCTCTGCTCCTCGGCGGCTGATGACGAATTGTATTCTGCGTGGCTCTCGGCCAGGGGGTTATAAATAGACTGATTAGCGGCTAGGGCAAAGGGGAGCCTCACTGGGCCCTGGACAGGGCTGGGCGGACCGTCCTGGGCCGGCCGGCCTGGGCCCATCCAGGCCCAGCCCGAGGCCTCCTTTGATCTATGTCGGTTCCCTTGCTTCCTGGATGTTTCCCCTTTCTGCATGTAGGTCCATGTCGTCAGTTTCTCTCTGAATTGGGCATAACTCCTTGTCATCTTCTCGGATCAAGTCCCTAGCTTCTTGGAGTTAAGTTTGCTTCATTGCATGACTTGTACGGGGCTTCAAGGTCTTGTCATAAGGTGCTTGATGAACTTATCCCGAAAGTCTTTCTTTCAACACTAAAACCCTTCATAAACATTAAACTCCAAAACCGACATGCACACGTGAACTTGTTATACCATGGGGTTTAGTACCAATGGATAAGGTATAAAACTCATGCCAACACCGAAGGTAAACTCATGGCTAGGTTGACGGATTTTCACCATCAACATCTCCCCCATGCTTAAACCTTGCTCGTCCTCGAGTAAGCCTTCGATGGATATCATCGTTGCCAAACAATGTTTAAACCTTGCACTTGATCATACATGAGAAAACATAATGCTCTCAAAATTTTAATTCATTAAAGTCCCATAATGTACTAGCCTTCATCTCTACGGAAGGTAGATTCTTATTTAAGCTTATCCCACACGTATTAACATGCTCACAAAGTTTAAATAGATATCATAATTTTTTAAATAAAGAACGAGATAAAGAAAAGATAAACCAAGTTCACAAATTTAAATCATCTTGCATATTGCTCATGAACTCTCAACTCGCTTGTCTCTCAAGCCTATATATTCTAGTCCTTTCCCTCTCGTAACATATATGTGTGGTAGGCTTTATATGGAGCTTTGGGGAAGTTTAGTCCTAACAAGATTTTATAAATGAGGTGTTCTCAAAACAAGACAAGCTTATCAAGGTCTTACCGAGACTCGTCAAAAAGGCCATTAGAAAATAATGTTAAATCAAGGAGGGGAAAGAGAAAAATATGCACACTTTAGAGGAGTGGACATGTGCAAATGGCAAAGAGTGATCCCGAGGCACAAAGGAAGTCCTCGTTATCGGATTGCACATGGTTGGAAAATGAGAATGGATCTTTTAAACTTGAAGCCTTGAATTTCCTAATGCACTTTAGAGAACCGGGGAGTTCACTTTACGCATACTCATATTTTTTTCTCTTTCTCATATTTCTTCTTCTTTTCTTTCTTTCTTTCTTTTTTTTCATTCATTCATCAGTATTTTTTCTCTTGTGAGACTTTCACCTTGGAAGTCACGTACATCGCCTTTGAATTTTCTTTCATACATTTTTTTTAAATTGCTCCCCTATGCACTCTAAAACTTCACCGTACCTACCTCCTCCCCCATGCTTAGACGTTGCTCGTCCTCGAGCAAAGAGGCGATAAATAAGGTAGGTACCGGAAATATTTTTCCTTTGGAGAGAAACTTGAAATCTTCAATGCTGGCACCGTCTTGCGATCTTCCTTGATATGATGATCCATTCTCAACAATAGGTTGTGGTGAAGGAGGTAATCACAAAAGATGATATTTGGTTTTAAGGGTGGATATCCGGCGAGGTTTGTGAGATCTCCAATGTGGGGATACACAATGCACGGATAAAAGGCTAGCAAAAAGATAGATACGCAAAAGCGGAATGACCAACTTCTTAGTCTCGGGCCAGAGAAATCATGGCCTGCAATAACTCACTCAAAAATAAATCTTGTACACTAAGGTTTATGCACTCAAATATATATTAGGCTTTGGATAGGTTGAGCAACACACAAGTGATATTTATGACAATGTTAGCGATATTTTTGAGCATAAAAGACATCTTTAATCTATTCGTAACATGAGAGCACATAAAACACTATGGGTATTTATTTTAATCATAACCTCCTCTAAAGATTAAGTTAGCATTTAAATAAATTCAGATTCGTATTTTAAGAGAGCACTAGCTTAAACATGCATAAATCAATTACAAAGATAAACAAAGCGGCACAGATTTTTGTAAGTTTTCCAATGATATAATCAAGGTGGTGTCTTTATTAATGATGATATCAAGTTGAAATACAAACTGAAAATAAACAAACACGCTTGCTGAAATATAAATAAAAACAGAAAATATTACGCAAACACACATAAACAAAAGCTGAAAAATACAGAGAAAAAGAAAAGAAAAGAAAACTAAAGTTTCTAAATCTTCTAGTCCTCCGCCGGTGTTTGGTGTTGATGATCTTGATAGTAATACCCTTGCTCATAATATGATTGGACATTCCCTCCGACGAATTGATTTGGCTCCACTAGGTGAAGGCGTCCTAGCTCATAGGCAATATTTGCATTGCCCTCACCAAGTTGAGCCGCGTTGGCTTGGATGGCTGCGACGTTTTGGGCGTTTCTTGCAACATACCCTCCAATTATGGCCATGCTTTGTTGTGGTTGGGGATGTTGTGCGTAGGGCTCCGCGAAGTTAGCGTTGGGCACCACAAAATTTGGTGGGGGTACCGGTGCACCACCCCCCCATGCTTGCTCTTGTGGCCCTCCGTAATAACTTGGCGGAGGAGGGATCCCGCCGAATGGTGGCACATTGGGTTGTGCTCTACTCGCTTGTGCGGAGGATTTTCCCTCCTCTACGATTCTTCCTCTTTTGTTCTTCCTTGCCGGGACAAGGAGTCCCTCTTCCAACCAATCTTCCCTCCCTTCGGTGAAAAGCCTAAGCCTCTCATCGGGAAGGGGTAGGTTCACTATGGCCAAACGATAACCTCCTCTCTCATCTCCACTAATGTATTTGCCTTTCCATAAATACTCAATGCCGAGAGAGGTACCACGCAAAAGATGGTCGGGGTTCCTTGCGATCCCCGGCCATAAGGAGAAGGCCAACATGGAGAGGTAACACCCCGAACCAATATGTCCCGCCCCCGATGTTGCTTCACAACACCAACGGTTGATCATAAGGTAAGAGGGGATCTATTGGCTTCCTGGCAATTAAAGCCGAGTAGAGCCAATTCAACTCCGTGTCGTTCACCTTCGTCTCCTTCATCCTCCCCAATACCCTCTTGCACATCCAAGAGTGAAATATCCGGATTATGGGGTTGCGGATGCAATTGCGTTGTTGATGGGTGTTGACGGTGAAAATCCGTCAACCTAGCCATGAGTTTACCTTCGGGGTTGGCATGACTTTTGCATCTTATCCATTGGTACTAACCCCCGTGGTATAACAAGTTCACTTGTGCATGTCGGTTTTGGAGTTAAGTGTTTACACAGGGTTTTAACGTTGAAAGCAAGACTTCCGGGATAATTTCATTAAGCACCTCATGACAAGACCTTGAAGCCCGATACAAGTCAAGCAATGAAGTGAACATGACTCCAAGAGCCCAAGGACCAAGCCCGAGAAGATGATAAACTCCGAGGACCGAACCAGAAAAGTGCTGAATCTTGCAAGACAAGGAGTTGAGTCCAATTCGGAGAGAAACCAACGTCAAGGGCCCACATGCAAAAGGGGAGAGGATCTAGAAGACGAGAGAAGCAACACCGGGCGAAGCAGGCCACGAGCTGGGCCGAATTGGGCCCAGGCCGGTCGGCCCAGGCCGGCCGGCCCAGCCCGTTTTGGGACCCAATCGGCCTCCCCTTTGACCTAGTTGCATCTCTAGCTATTTATAGCCCCCTGACCAAGAGGCTAGTTTGCAGATGAGATGAGCAGGGAGTTCGAGATGAGCATGATGGGCGAGTTGCAGTATTTTCTCGGGCTGCAGATCAAGCAAGTGAAGGATGGAACATTCGTGCACCAGACCAAGTACACGAAAGACATGCTGAAGAAGTTCCAGATGCAAGATGTGAAGCCGATGTCGACTCCCATGGGGAGTACGGCCACTTTGGATGCGGACGAGGACGGAGAACCAGTGGACCAGCGGGAGTA
This sequence comes from Cenchrus americanus, assembly GCA_947561735.1. Classification (NCBI taxonomy): domain Eukaryota; kingdom Viridiplantae; phylum Streptophyta; class Magnoliopsida; order Poales; family Poaceae; genus Cenchrus; species Cenchrus americanus. The sequence goes on from OX387245.1 coordinate 184,935,998, forward strand.
CAGGAGCATGATCGGCTCCCTCCTCTACCTGACGGTGACGGGGCCAGACATACAGTTCAGTGTGTGTCTGTGCGCTCGTTTTCAGGCTTCGCCGAGGACGTCACATCGACAGGCCGTCAAGAGGATTTTCAGGAATCTACAGTCTGCCCCTGGTCTTGGCCTTTGGTATTCTTCCTTCTCGACTCTTTCTCTTCATGGTTTTTCCAATGCGGATTTTGCTGGTTGTCGAGTCGAGAGGAAGTCTACTTCCGGTACTTGCCAGTTTCTTGGGTCTTCGTTAGTTTCATGGTCTTCCCGCAAGCAGTCTAGTGTAGCTCAGTCTACCACTAAGGCGGAGTATGTTGCAGCCGCGAGTTGTTGTTCCCAGCTGTTGTGGATTTCATACACTTTGAGAGACTTTGGTGAGGAGTGCACCCAGATCCCACTTCTTTGTGATAGCACCAGTGCCATAAGCGTAGCTAAAAACCCAGTGCTTCACTCCAGAACCAAACACATAGAAGTGAGGTATCATTTCTTGAGGGACAATGTGGAAAAGGAACCATTGTGTTGAGCCATGTTCCTACCCAAGATCAGCTCACAGACATTTTCACAAAGCCTCTCGACCAAGCTACATTTGTGCGCTTGCGGGGGGGGACTTGGGGTTTGTTGCCCTTTCTAGTTGATTCTTGGGGGATTTTCTCTTGTACCATATGTATCATACCATATTTTACTTTGATGTATATACATGCTTTGCTTGATGTATAAACCATGGTAGGATAGCCATCTTGTTATATATCATGTTGCATTTGTATCATATTGCATTTTAGGATGATGAGCTTCTTTCATATGCCTTATTTGAGTCTCTTTGGGTATTTGTGAGATATTGGTCATATGTGTGGAGAAATAGTGATGTGAGGCTATGATCTTGGAATATTTGAGATATATGTGTGGTGAGATAGTCCCTTTTGAAATAAATGCTAATCTTGACTAATTTTTGGTGAAACGTGCTCCACTCATGTGTAGTAGTGTATCCATGTCATATTTTGGTCTAAATATGCTTTCTATGCTTAGATTGTTCTTGGATGTCTTTTTCTTGCATTTGGGCCAAAGGCCGATTATCATTGTGAATGTTTAGCCTATGTTGCATTCATGGGGGAGCATAAGCTTCTTTTTGCCGCAAAGGCACTTCATGTACCATGAAATGATTTAATCTTGAAAAGAAGTGTATAATGCTTCAAAAATGCTTCATCCATCATGTCTATGCTTAAAATATCTTATCTTTCACATATGGGTGCAAAACATGTTGCATGATGTTCACAAGTGGAGAAGTCTCCCCGAAGTGGACACATGGCTCATGAGCTTTGACATGACATGCTTTGCTTTATGGGTGTTTGCCATGATCTTTTGCTGAGAATTTGATATCCTTGTATGATCTTTGAATGGTATGCATGTTTGTGGCTCAAGTGTGACATGGATAGGCTTTTACATGTGAAGCGAGCCTTCTTTTGATAAAATTGCTTAAATATGAAATTTCTGCTTTGTCACATGCTTGTATTTTCATATATTACTTGTGGTAATGCTTTGACTATGCTATGATTCATATGTGTGATCTTTATCTCATTTTTAGCCTTTGACACTAGATTTGGCCTATTTGAGAAGCTCATGTAGATGTTTATATGCTTTGCTTTGCATTTATGCATTTTCACCTTGATTCATACATTGTCAACAAGGGGGAGAAGAGGTGAGCTTAATGAAAATTCAGAAGAGGTGAGCTAAATCTTGGAAGTTTGCATCCACATGTTCAGCTAAATCTTGGAAGTTTGTATCCACATGTTCAGGGGGAGCTTGCATTTGCTCAGGGGGAGTTTTCTTGCTGATTTCAGTGTGGAGTTTGTGCTTTGCTTGGCTTGTGACCTTTCTTTGCCTTTCTTTGGTTTTGGTCATGAGTTGAGCTTCTTTGTTTTTCTTTCTTCTTCCTTTCTTTCTTTCTCTGAATTTCATTTCTCGTTAAGTCTTGTCAATGCACTCATCAAGGGGGACATTGAGGACCAGGAGCGTCCCGGTGGTCGATGGATGACCGCTCCTCAGTGATGAGTGATTGACAGCGGGTGTTGGACTGACTCTTGGCTTAGTGCGCAGGTGTAGGCTGCGGCCTGGTTCGTGTTGTTGCAGGTGAAGAACGGGCGCGAAAGGTCTTCAGCCTTGAGGGGCCTCCGGGAGATGGAGAGACAAGTAGGCTCGGTTCGAGGGACCCGGTGGACAGCGGGACTGGGTGCGGGTCACATGGTGGCGACACAAGCAAGACGAAGTCATGGACAAGCGAGCCGGTGCACGGTGGCGGTCAAGTCAAGTGGTTTGGCGGGAGGCCGGACCGAGCACGCGGGGTTTGGTGGTTTGCCCACAAAACCATCGGAGGACGGTTTCTTGGTTTGGGCCTCAAAACCAAGTCCGAGGGCCCAACACGACGGAGACGGGATCCGGGCGTGTCGGGAAGCTTCGAAGCGGAGGACACACGGAGGGATCGCATGGCTTGCGTCGGGATGACGCGGGGTGCGGCAAAGGCGTGGTCGTCCGATGGCAAGACCCACAAACATTACCTAAATGCCCCCGCGTGGGTTGTATCGCCAGTAGTTAAGTTAGGGGTAGTCGAGTCATTTACCACTCCGGCGGGACCCGATATATAAGCCATGAGGGTGTGTGGATGGCTTCTGCTCTCCGCGACTTAGGGTTTCATTTCCTCCCTCCCATTTCTCATTTTCGTAGCTATTTTTCTTCCATTTTCTCTAGGCTAGCATGAGAGCTTCATGAGAGATTTGTTGAGAGGGATGGATGCTAGGGCGGCATGCTAGACCTTGTGAATCTTTCCTAGTTTGTATAGAAATTCGGAGTTGTGTTTTTTGTGGTATTTTTGAGCTTGTTTTCGTGCCATTGTTCTCGGTGTGATTCCGCGGATTTGAGTGGGTTTCTCCCCGGATTTCTTTGAGGGAAACATGGATAGATGTCTCATGCATCTTTGTGATTGATCTTGTGCCCTCAAACGCCGGGAAACCACTTCGATTCGAGGATTTTCGTTCGGTGCTCTAGTTTTTGGTGGTGCTCAAAGGATTCGCGATTCCCGGTGATTTAGGGAGTTAGGAGGCAAGATTTTTGGGCTATAGCATCCTTGTGTGACGCTTTTCAAGTCCCCAAACCCTTGTCTCCACAGCTTCTTCCGTTTGGGAAATCAGATGATAATTTGGGGGAGTTGACCTTCGAGGTCGGGCGTTTTTCTGCTCTGTCCGTGCCTCGCAGACGGTCCGCGCCCTCCTGGCGAACGGTCCGCACTTCACGTGTTCGTCCTGTGTTCTTTGAGTTCTTGCTCGCCTTTCGTTTCGATCCGTCGTGGTTTTGAGTTTTGGTTGGACAAAGTTTCGGACGGTCCGTGTGTGTTGGGCGGACGGTCCGCGGGTGCCTGGCGGACAGTCCGCGTGCTCCCCGCGGACGGTCCGTGGTTTGCGATGTGCCGCTGGAGGTTCCGTTCGCTTTAACGGACGGTCCGCGGCTCGGGCCGGACGATCCGCGGCAAGGGTGCGGACGGTCCGCGGTACCCTCCGCCGGACGGTCCGCGCGGCCCATCGCGGACGGTCCGCCCGTCCGGCCGGGACGGCCCGCCAGAGTCTGTGTGCTTTGCTTCTTGGTTCGATTCCTCCCTTCCTTCTTTCGTGCTTCCGCGTGTGCTTCAAGGAATCGTTCCTAAGGCTAGAGGTTGATCCATAATATCGTTGTCTTGGCGATTGGTGTGAGATTCGATCCATCGCTTGTGTGTGACCAGGATTTGACTAGGGCATAGGCCGGGTTCTTTGGGAAGAATTTTTACCGGATCCTATTCACTCCCCCCCCCTCTATAGTCGCCATCTGATCCTTCATGCACAACAAAATTATGTGCCACCATTTGAAGAAATTCCGGCGCCGCCAAATTACTACGGTGGTGTGCCAATGCAAGCATGGGGGAGTGATGCAGCCATACCCCCACCATTTTTGCGGTGCCCAACGTAGCCTCTGCGGAGCCATATGCACGCCTTCCTCAACCACAACAAAATGTGGCCACCATTGGAGGATACGCTGCAAGGAACGTGCAAATTATTGCAGCCATCCTAACCAATGCAAACCAAATGGGTGAAGGAAATGCAAACGTCGCTTATCAGCTTGGACACCTTCACCTAGCACCGTCGGACAATTCATAGGAGTGGTGCATTCCTATTACAAGTAAGGGTACAACAACCAAGACTATCAATATCAACCACCAGCGGAAGATTGGAGAGAGGAGGAGCTTTAGTTATCTTTCCTTTACCCCTTTTCTTTAATTTTCAGCTTGTATGTGCCTATGTATGTGTAGTATTTTCAGCTTTACTTTAATTTTTAGTTTTTAGTTTAACTTTCAGCGTGTGTGTTAGTTTTTATTTTCATCATGAATAATGTCACCACCAAGTTTTTACCATTAGTAAAGTTACAAAGTTTGTGTCATGATGATATATCATTATAATTGCGGCTTTGTTTATCTTTGTAATTGATTTATGCATGTTTAACCTAGTGCTCTCTTAAAATACAAATCTGAAATTATCTAAATGCTAGCTTAATCTTTAGCGGAGGTTATGATAAAAATAAAGACCCATAGTGTTTTATATGCTCTCAAGTTTTAGATGGATTAAAGATGATTTATTTTTGCTCTTAAATGTAAAGCTAACCTTGTCATAAATACCATTTGCGTGTTGCTCTACCTATCCAGAGCCATATAAATATTTGAGTGCAAAAACTTAGTATACAAGATTTATTTTTGGGTGAGTTATTTCAGGACTTGATTTCTCTGGCCCGAGACTAAGAAGCTGGTCATTCCGTTTTTGCGTATCTATCTTTTTGCTAGCCTTTTATCCGTGCATTGTGTATCCCCGCATCGGAGATCTCACAAACTTCGCCGGATATCCACCCTTAAAACCAAATATCATCTTTTGTGTTTACCTCCTTGACCACAACCTATCATTGAGAATGGATCATCAATTCAAGGAAGATCGAAAGACGGTGCCAATATTGAAGAATTCAAGTATCTCTCCAAGGAAAAATATTTCCGGTACCTACCTTATTTACCGCCTCTTTGCTCGAGGACGAGCAACGTCTAAGCATGGGGGAGGAGGTAGGTACGATGCAATTTTTAGAGTTCAAAGGGAGCAATTTAAAAAAATGATGAATGAACAGAAAATTCAAAGGCGATGTACGTGACTTCCAAGGTGAAAGTCTCACAAGAAAAAAATGAATTAATGAAAAAAAGAAAGAAAGAAAGAAAAGAAGGAGAAATATGAGAAAGAAAAAATATGAGTATGCGTAAAGTGAACTCCCCGGTTCTCAAAAGTGCATTAGGAAATTCAAGGCTTCAAGATTAAAAGATCCATTCTCATTTTCCAACCATGTGCAATCCGATAACGAGGACTTCCTTTGTGCCTCGGGATCACCCTTTGCCATTTGCACATGTCCACCTATCTCAAGCGTGTGTATTTTTCTCTTTCCCCTCCTTGATATAACATCGATTTCCAATGACCTTTTTGACGAGTCTCGGTAAGACCATGAGAACCTTGTCTTGTTTTGACAACATCTCATTTATAATATCTTGGTAGGACTAAACTTTCCCAAAAAGCTCCATATAAAGCCTACCACATAAATAAATGCTATGAGAGGGAAAGGAGTAGAATAAATAGGCTTGAGAGACAAGATGAGCTGAGTGTTCATGAGCAAGATGCAAGGTGGTTTAAATTTGTGAACTTGGTTTAGTTCTTTTTCATCTTGTTCTTTATTTCAAAATTTCTGAGATCCATTTGAATTTTGGGAGCATGTTAATACTTGTGGGATAAGCTTAATTAAATATCTACCCTCCGCAGGGATGAAGGCTAGTACATTATGGAACTTTAACGAATTAAACTTTTGAGAGCATTATTTTTTTTTCATGTATGATCAAGTGCAAGGTTTAAACATTGATGGGCAACAATGATATCCATCGAAGGCTTACTCGAGGACGAGCAAGGTTTAAGCATGGGGGAGCTGTTGACGGTGAAAATCCGTCAACCTAGCCATGAGTTTACCTTCGATGTTGGCATGACTTTTGCATCTTATCCATTGGTACTAACCCCCGTGGTATAACAAGTTCACTTGTGCATGTCGGTTTTGGAGTTAAGTGTTTACGCAGGGTTTTAACGTTGAAAGCAAGACTTCCAGGATAAGTTCATTAAGCACCTCATGACAAGACCTTGAAGCCCGATACAAGTCAAGCAATGAAGTGAACATGACTCCAAGAGCCCAAGGACCAAGCCCGAGAAGATGATAAACTCCGAGGACCGAACTAGAAAAGTGCTGAATCTTGCAAGACAAGGAGTTGAGTCCAATTCGGAGAGAAACCAACGTCAAGGGCCCACATGCAAAAGGGGAGAGGATCTAGAAGACGAGAGAAGCAACACCGGGCGAAGCAGGCCACGAGCTGGGCCGAATTGGGCCCAGGCCGGTCGGCCCAGGTCGGCCGGCCCAGCCTGTTTCGGGGCCCAATCGGCCTCCCCTTTGACCTAGTTGCATCTCTGGCTATTTATAGCCCCCCTGACCGAGAGCCACGCATCAACCAATTCGTCATCCTCCACCGAGGAGTAGAGAAGCTTGAGGGACACCATCTCGGAGATGAGGGTCGTGCTAGTTGTCTAGGGTCTCCCTAGTCGACGTGCGAACCTTGCATGGAAGACCACGTCGGAGCTCCGGAGTGAGGATCAAGATCGAGGGAGGGCCCCGGTGGTGATCTTGTTCATGTAATCATTCATGGTGAAGTTTCTAAGTAAATCCGATTTCTAGCGATTAGGTGCCTTCTCGATGATTTTGTTTTCTTCTTGGTTTTGCTTCTTCTACGATCTAGTCTATAGCTAGATTACATAGGGTGCTCTTGTAGCCGCGGAGGCTAGAGGTGCATACCGGACCGGCCAAGTGATTTCAACTTGTTCTATCGAACTTGCCCTAGACTACCCGCATGAGTAGGGATACGTTGTGACAGAACTAGGGTTCCGAAAGGCGGGCGTTTTCGGAGTCGGATGGAAGGCCACGATTTAAAGATGCTTTTGTAGCGAACATGGCCTCATATGCCATTTGTTCGGAGTTTGATTTTGGTGATTCATGACAACATGATCATTGGGACTAACCATATTGTTTGAGCATGTCTTTGTAGACATTTCTAGGTCCCAAGGATGCAAGAAAACCCCATGCAAAAATGCCAAAACAAAGGGTCAAAACCGAGCAAGAAAAGGAAAAGAGAAGACACCGTCGGATGAACCGACGGTCCCTCAAATACAAGCGTCGGTGCAATCGTCGGACGAGTTGGTGCACAGGGTCAAACCCTAGGTACCGTCGGATGAACCGACGGTCAATAATTTAGTTGCATCGGACGAGTTGCAGAGAAAGAGCAAGGAAGACAGTAGCACCGGATGATCCGACGGTCTGAGTGAGGACCCCGTGGGTCTATCCGACGCTTGGTTTGAAATCATACAGAGACGCGCCAAGACGAAGCCTTCAGCACCGAATGATCCGACGCCTTGGTCAAGGCATAGCGTCGGTCTATCCAACGGTCTGTTGGAAGCTAACAGTACCGACCTGGACGCGAGGCCTTCAGCACCGGATGATCTGACGTGGCGTCAGAGCATAGCGTCGGAGCAGTTATGTCAGAGAACCTCAACGGCAACATGACGTGGGAGGGGCACCGGATGAACCGACGCCCTGGAAAAGCATAGCGTCGGATCATCCGACGGTACCTTTTTCAGTAGCTTCTAGCCAACGGCTTGTTTGCTGCCTAGGGGTATTTTTACCCCCCTCCACTCACCCATTTGAGGAAGCTGGATTGAGTGGAAGCGCAGAGGAGTTCAAGACACATTCAAGATCATAACCAATCCATCCAAGTGCTTAATTGCTCACCCTTAGACTAGTGCATGCTTTGTGTATGTTCTTAGTGCTAGGCTTATCTTAGAGCTGAGTAAGTGCAAGGTTGTGCCAACCTTGTGAGGTGATTCTTGAGTGAATCCAGTTGTACAAGGTTCGCTGGAAGCCTTGGGGCCTAAGTGGCTCACCGGCAATCGTCATCGACCCTCCGGCTTGGTGTGGAGCGGCGAGGACACTTTGTGCGGGGGACGTGGAGACCCCCTTCCTTGGTGGAGAAGCTCCTTAGTGGAGGCGGCATCAAGGTGACCAAGGGAGCTTGACAAGTGCCTAAGTGGCTAGCCTTTGTGGCAAGTCAAATTGGTGCTCTTGGGAGAGACTTGGTGACCGGAAAGCAATACTCTTGTGTGAGTGCTTCAACAACGTGGACTAGGGGTGGCTTAGTGCCTACCGATACCACGGGATAAATCGCGTGTCAAGAGTTTGCTTCCTCTCATCCCCTTTACGCTTCCGCATTTACACTATTGCAATCTTTGCTTTCCTTTACCTTCCTAGAGTAGTATCATGCTAGGATTGGCTATAGGTTGCAAACCTTGTTTGGGATGGGAGTTTCACACTAGAACAACCGTAGTTGCACATATAGATAGTATGTTCTAGTTTACTTTTCTGTAAAATTTAGTGAGCCGTAGGTCAAGGTTTTAAATTGCCTAATTCACCCCATCTCCCTCTTAGGCTAACGGGCATCCGATTCCTTACAAGTGGTATCAGAGCCGGGACTCACTTCTGTCACAAGGATACACTAATTTGATTGGTAAATTGTGAAAACCGGCTCATTGGAACGGTTAGGCTTCACCGCCTAGTGAGTTGCTCTATAGAGGAATGAAAGGGGTGGATACCTTAGGTTTGGCTCCACATTTCGATGGCACGGGCTTTCCTCGGTGGAAGGTCCTCATGGAGGCCTATCTCCAAGCAAGGGACCTCGATGTTTGGAGAGTCACCGATGAGGGCATGAAAAATGGTACTAGAAAGGAAAAGCAATTCGATGTGATTGCTAAGAGTATCATTTTGTCCTCACTAGATGTAGGCGTTTTCAATAGAGTTTTTACTTGTGATAATGCTCATGAGCTATGGAAAACCATCAAGGAGCAAAATGAAGGTTCAAAAGAAGTTGCCAATGAACGCTACGGTTGTCTCCTTGAGGAATTCAATAGCTTTAAGCAACTTGCTAATGAAAATGCTGAATCTATGTACTCACGCCTAAATGTGCTTGTCAATGAGATTAATGCCTTAGGTGTGAAGGACATCACGGACTTGAACATCAACCTCAAGATCCTTCAAAGTCTCCGAAAGCCCGACTATGACTTGGTGAAAGCAATCATCTACGAGAAGAAGCTCGAAGATTTGAAGACATCGCATATCTTGAGCAAGATCATGGCACATGAGCTTCAACTCATGCCCAAGTCAAAGAAGGCGCCCCAAGAAAAGCCTCAAGAACCATCTTCTCCAACTACAAGCCATGCTCTCTCAAGCCGACAAGAGAAAATGTTAAGTAGAATGGCTACTCATGGAAGCTCAAGCGAAGATGATGGTGATGATGGTGACGATGGAGATTCCTCAAGTGATGAAGAGGTTGAATCCATGGTGGCCGAGTACGTGAAGAAGATCTTCAAGTATGTGAAGAAAGTCAACATGTACGGCTACAACGTCCACTTGAGAGAAGGGCATCATCATCAACACATCAAGTTCACCAAGATCAAGCACAAGCCCACGAAGAAGGTGGTCAAGGAGAGAAGACCAAGGCAAGAAGCAACTTTCGCCGTTCGCGAGTGGACAAGTGGTGGATCAAGTTCTTCTAGCTCAAGCGATGAATCAAGAAAGAACTTCACTACCCGCTTCATGCAAGGTCCTTCATTATCACACATGTGCCTTATGGCCAAAGGTATGGAAAGCAATGTAAGTGATGACAAATCCGACACCACCTCTCTCAATGATCTTGTTGAGCTAATCCATGAGCCAAAAGGAATGCTTGAACAAGAAGCTAATGAAATCAAAGAACTCAATGCTCTCAATGATCTTAGTGACACCCTTGCTACAAATTATGAATATTTGTTGTGCAAATTCAAATTGCTTAGCAAGGAGTGTGATGAGCTAAAATCTAAGCTTGAGAGCAATGAGATTAAAACAAGTAATTCCTTTGAGCTTGATGAAACATCTATCCCTTGTGCAATTCCTATCTCCAAGGTAGATGCTTCAACTTCTTGCATTGATTTAATTGATGAATCTTGCTCACCATCTTGCCATGAGAATGTTGTTGTAGAATCATGTGATTATCTCATAGGCAAGGAAAATGATGAGCTCAAGCAAGAAGTGAAATGGCTCCGAGAGAGGTTGGCAAACTTGATGGGCAAGGGCAAGAATGATGAAGAACAAGTGGACATCTCTCAAGACATGAAGAGCCAAGTCCAACCTTCTCAAGATAACCGTGATCACATGGTGAAGAAGCTTGAGAAGGGTGCAACCGTGACTTGCTACAAGTGTCATGAGGAAGGGCACAAGTTCTACAAATGCCCCCAATTTGTCAAGAAGATGGACAAGGGCGCAAAGAAGAAATTGAAGCCCACCATCAAGAGCTCCCTCATCTACACCAAGCCTAACCGCAAGAACAAGACCAAGAGCAACACCTACGTCATTAAGAAGAAGGCAAATGGCAAGGTGGTTGCACACAAGGTTGGGAAGATGAAGGAAGAGCGGGGTTGGAACCAACCCATTTGGGTGCCCAAGGAAGTCATCACCAACATGAAGGGGCCTCAAATGGTTTGGGTTCCAAAGGCCACTTGAAGGCCATATGTGCGGGGACTTGGGAGGCTTGGCACAATCAAGATGAGAAGATTCAAGCCTATAAGCCAAGCTTGCAAATTGGACATGTGTTGCCCAAGTTCCCCGATTGAGGTAATGGAAACTAGTACCTATCTCTTGCATCATTGTAGCTCCATTGCCTTGTTTAGGTTGCATTTGTTGCAATATTTACATATGGTAGGTTGCTTGTGTCATGTGCTAACCCATGAGCAATCTACATGGTTTGATTAGTGTGTAGGAAAGCTACACTTGTTCTTTCATGGTGCATGTTTTCATATATATCTTTTTGCATCATGAGCAAGCTATAGGGTTAGCTTCCCTTTTTGTTGTCATAAATAATGTGCATACATTTGGTTGGTGATTCAAACACTAAATGCACACATTTAGGGGGAGCTCATCCTATGGTTTGGTTATGGGACTAACATTGTTTCAAGCTTATCTTATGTAGTCCCTTAGCGACACGTTCCGGTGTGGTGTTTCATTCTAAGAGAATGCTATTTCACTCTCAATGTGATCTAACATCTCTAAAAGAGTGAATATAGCAATATGATCTTCATGCTATTGAGTCATGTCCTTGCGAGCTTATGTCTCTATATAAGTTCGAAGGCAATGTACTCATCCATTCCTAATCCTTGTGGTACCCCAAGTGCCTTCTATACAAGCTTCTTTCAAGTGGTGTCACCTAGTGATATCATTTCCAAGTGGCTCATCTCAATGTGGTGCCAACAAGGTAGAGAGGATCATGCCCCAGAGGTATGCAATAATCAAAAGACTACAAGTGATATCTACAAGTGGTAATGTAACAAGAACCCATTTGTTTTATCTCTTGTCCTTTAAGCTACCTCTTTGCATGACATGCTCTAAGCTTCCTTGTTTTACAAGTTTGTAGTTGTGCACTTGTTTCTCACTACCCTTGTCTTGCAAGTGGTATTCTTTTTATGCACACACTTAGGGGGAGCTTAGTTTGTATCATGCTAGTCTCATGAGCATGTGATCCACCTTAGTTATTCTCACATGTGGTATCTTCATCGATATCATACATATGGATCATAGTTCATGCGGCTTTATCCCTTGCATTTAACATCTCTCCTTTGAGCTATGGTTGCTAGATCTTGCTAGTTTCCTTGGACCCGTTTGCTTTGGACTTTTTGGAGATTTTATTCCAAAGGGGGAGAATGTGAGACCAAAGCAAGCGTGTGGCTTAAGCTTACAAGGATGCTTACGAGTGTTTTCAAGGATATGAGACCAAAGGGGGAGAATGTGAACATAAGATCAAAAAGGGGGAAGTTTGATCTAGGGGGGTTTGGATGATGGTAAGCATCCAAGCAACTGTAAGTGGTTCTAATTCTGTCAATTCAGCAAATTTATGCTTACTTTGGTTGTGTTGTCATAAATCACCAAAAAGGTGGAGATTGTAGCGAACATGGCCTCATATGCCATTTGTTCGGAGTTTGATTTTGGTGATTCATGACAACATGATCATTGGGACTAACCATATTGTTTGAGCATGTCTTTGTAGACATTTCTAGGTCCCAAGGATGCAAGAAAACCCCATGCAAAAATGCCAAAACAAAGGGTCAAAACCGAGCAAGAAAAGGAAAAGAGAAGACACCGTCGGATGAACCGACGGTCCCTCAAATACAAGCGTCGGTGCAATTGTCGGACGAGTTGGTGCACAGGGTCAAACCCTAGGTACCGTAGGATGAACCGACGGTCAATAATTTAGTTGCATCGGACGAGTTGCAGAGGAAGAGCAAGGAAGACAGTAGCACCGGATGATTCGACGGTCTGAGTGAGGACCCCGTCGGTCTATCCGACGCTTGGTTTGAATTCATATAGAGACACGCCAAGACGAAGCCTTCAGCACCGGATGATCCGACGCCTTGGTCAAGGCATAGCGTCGGTCTATCTGACGGTCTGTTGGAAGCTAACAGTACCGACCTGGACGCGAGGCCTTCAGCACCGGATGATCCGACGCCTTGGTCAAGGCATAGCGTCGGTCTATCCGACGGTCTGTTGGAAGCTAACGAGCCGACCCGGACGCGAGGCCTTCAGACCGGATGATCCGACGTGGCGTCGGAGCATAGCGTCGGAAGCAGCTTGTGTCGGGAGAACCTCAACGGCAACGTGACGTGGGAGGGGCACCGGATGAACCGAGGCCCTGGAAAAGCATAGCGTCGGATCATCCGACGGTACCTTTTTCAGCAGCTTTTAGCCAATGGCTAGTTTGCTGCCTTGGGCTATTTATACCCCTTCCACTCACCCATTTGAGGAAGCTGGATTGACTGGAAGCGTAGAGGAGTTCAAGACACATTCAAGATCATATCCAATCCATACAAGTGCTTAATTGCTCACCCTTAGACTAGTGCATGCTTTGTGTATGTGCTTAGTGCTAGGCTTAGCTTAGAGCTGAGTGAGTGCAAGGTTGTGCCAACCTTGTGAGGTGATTCTTGAGTGAATCCAGTTGTACAAGGTTCGCCGGAAGCCTTGGGGCCTAAGTGGCTCACCGGCAATTGTCATCGACCCTCCGGCTTGGTGTAGAGCGGCGAGGACACTTTGTGCGGGGGACGTGGAGACCCCCTTCCTTGGTGGAGAAGCTCCTTAGTGGAGGCGGCATCAAGGTGACCAAGGGAGCTTGACAAGTTCCTAAGTGGCTAGCCTTTGTGGCAAGTCAAGTTGGTGCTCTTGGGAGAGACTTGGTGACCGGGAAGCAATACTCTTGTGTGAGTGCTTCAACAACGTGGACTAGGGGTGGCTTAGTGCGTACCGATACCACGGGATAAATCGTGTGTCAAGAGTTTGCTTCCTCTCATCCCCTTTACGCTTTCGCATTTACTCTATTGCAATCTTTGCTTGCCTTTACCTTCCTAGAGTAGTATCATGCTAGGATTAGCTATAGGTTGCAAACCTTTTTTTGGGATGGGAGTTTCACACTAGAACAACCGTAGTTGCACATATAGATAGTATGTTCTAGTTTACTTTTGTGTAAAATTTAGTGAGCCGTAGGTCAAGGTTTTAAATTGCCTAATTTACCCCCTCCCCCTCTTAGGCTAACGGGCATCCGATTCCTTACAGGTTTTAATGAGATTCACTTTTCTATCTTCATCTATCTTGTTTGGAGCTACAACATAAGCATGATCTAGACTCTCTAGATCGGTTATCTCTTGCTTTCTCTTGCAACTTGTCTTCATAAGATAGCTTACCTTGCTTTACTAGATTGATTCCTTGCGTTGCACATTGTTCCATGGATTCGATATCGTTGACGGTGAAAATCCGTCAACCTAGCCATGAGTTTACCTTCGGTGTTGGCATAACTTTTGTATCTTATTCATTGGTACTAACCCCCGTGGTATAACAAGTTCACTTGTGCATGTCGGTTTTGGAGTTATGTGTTTACGCGGGGTTTTAGTGTTGAATGCAAGACTTTCGGGATAAGTTCATCAAGTACCTCATGACAAGACCTTGAAGCCCCGAACAAGTCATGCAATGAAGCAAAATTAACTCCAAGAAGCCGGGGACTTGATCCGAGAAGACGACGGACTCCGGGGACCCGACCGGAAAAGTGCCGAATCTTGCAAGACAAGGAGTTGAGTCCAATTCGGAGAGAAACCGACGACATGGACCTACATGCGAAGGGGGAAGCATCCGGGAAGCAAGGGAACCGACCTCGGGCAAAGGAGCCCGCGGGGGCCGGGCCTAAATGGGCCCGGGCCGCCGGCCCCGATCCGGTCGGCCCGGGCCCATTTAGGGCCCAAATTCGTCGTCCTTTGACCTAATTGCTTCTCGGGCTATAAATAGCCCCTTGACCGAGAGCCACGCGAGAACCGAAGTCGTATTCCGCCGCCGAGGAGCGAGAGAAGCTTGAGGGACACCAACTTGAAGATGAGGGTCGTGCTAGTTGTCTAGGGTTTCCCCGGCCGACGTGGGAACCTTGCATGGAAGACCACGTCGGAGCTCGGAGCGAGGATCAAGATCGAGGGAGGGCCCGGTGGTGATCTTGTTCATGTAATCATTCATGGTGAAGTTTGTAAGTGAATCCGATTTCTAGCGATTAAGTGCCTTCTCGATGATTTTGATTTCTTCTTGGTTTTGCTTCTTCTACGATCTATACTTAAGATAGATTACATAGGGTGCTCTTGTAGCCGCGGTGGCTAGAGGTGCATACGGACCGGCCAAGTGATTTCAACTTGTTCTATCGAACTCGCCCTAAGCTCCCCGCATGAATAGGGATACGTTGTGACAGAACGGGGGTCTCGAAAGGCGGATGTTTTCGGAGTCGGATGGGAAGGCCACGATTTAAAGATGCTTTTAATGAGATTCTCTTTGCTATTTTCATCTATCTTGTTTGGAGCTACAACATAAGCATAATCTAGATTCTCTAGATTGGTTATCTCTTGCTTTCTCTTGCTACCTCTTTAGTAGATTAGATTAGATTCGTTTTCTTTATGAGTTAGTAGATTAGATGCAACTTGTCTTCATTAGATAGCTTTACCTTGCTTTACTAGATTGAATCCTTGCGTTGCACATTGTTCCACGGATTCGATACCTTGGGTTCACCACTCGAGGGAAGAAGGGTCCCTTGACTACGACGGGAGACTTGTCCGCTTGCGAGTCACAAACGAACTTTGATACAACTATTAACCGTCAACAAGCCCCTTTTTCTGGCGCCGTTGCCGGGGAACAAGCAATCAAGATCCGATCTAGTATCGCTTATCTTTTAGTTTTTCTTTTGATTTTCTTTTGCATCTCTTATGTTTGATCATCCTCAAAAAGAAAAAAAAAAGAGTCAATCTAATCTAGTTTTGATTAACCCTAATTTTTCTTTTTGTTTAGATTTTTGTTTTATCACTAACCCTAACCGGAGATGGTTGGCTACCTCTCCAAGAAACCCAAACTTTTTTGTGGATGATCCGGGAAAACTTTACGGGCAAAAGGTGACATGCAACACAAGCTAAAAGGGTGGAAACCCTAGATTCAAAAGTTGAAGTCGAAGGACCGTCGTAATCTCCAAGGGAATCACCACCTCCAAGTCAAGACGCCGGAAGGCCATTCAAGATCAAGAGGAGGATGGAGAAGATGGAGATGGAGAAAGAAGCTCAACACCTAAAGGCTGCCAAGGCAAGATCCACATGCAAGGAGCGTGAAGTGTTCATCGTGATAAAGATGCTAGACGCAAGTGGGACAACTTGCCGGGCGCCCGATGGGCAACAAAGAAGAATATCCGAGACAACTCTAAGGTCCCAAGACGGCGAAGGCTACTCAAACTCATTCGGGAGAGATGAAGGATCACACTAGAGACCATGAAGATCACGACCGAAGGACCGGAGTTCGAGATGCCGAGCCACAAGGAAGATGTTGCATCCGTCAAGACCAAAGGACAAAGCCGACTCGTGAAGACCAAAAAAAAAATTTGACTAAGCCAAAGTGGGTACCCAAGATTGCAACGCCCACAAAGAGCGTTGATCGGAGTAATCAAGTGAAGAAGTCTAGCCATGGACTATAAACGAAGCGCTAGGCGGGAGGCAACCCGTTTCGTCGAGTCAAGAATAAGCTACCGGGAGGACAACCCGATTCCAGGTTTTTCGAGTCTTTTTAATTCAGTTCTGAATTTTACTACGCAAAACCTTAGACTTAGAATGGTTGAACAATATTAGAGACATAATTCTTGGTTGAATATTTTGCTTGATCATAAACCCTTTACATGAACCATCCTATGTGATTGTTTGCTTCTTTTTCGAGAAACCACAACCAAAAAGAAAAAATTTCAGAACCTTAATCAACCTTTCACCCTCATTATGGTGCTGAGGTTGACCTTTTTTTTTCATGCTAAAAACACTCGAGTAGAGCCACGACTTGTATCTAGATGTTATTTAAATTTCAGCACGTGGTAGGACTCGCGTGAACCTAGAAACTTGATTTTTGGTTGGTTTAAAAATCCATATCCTTGGTTTCTCTAAGATTAGAATTTTTCTAAGCCTCACTTAATTTTATTTCATTCAAAATCTCTCTCATCTAATCAAAATTAGGACCTAAACCTATGCCCCCATGATCAAGCCGGGAAAAGCTTGCTCTCAACCAATGAAGGCAAACTATACCGGTGAGACCGAAATCGACGTAAAAATAAAATATTTTCGACTTGCATTTGTTTTTAATGGTTTAAAAACTTCTCTAAAATTATGTTCGAGCTCTTGCATGGCTCTGAAAAATATTTTTAAATTTCGAAATTAGAGGAGTGCTTAGCCTTAAAGGGAGGCAATCTAGTTAACCTAACCATGCATGCACCATGATACATCACGGGATGCCCCTCCAACATATTTAAACCACATGCAAAGTACAAGCATGGGGGGACAGCCAAGGCTTTGTTTTGTAGGAATATCATGGATGCATGTGAGGCAAGGGAGTATGGAAGTGAGTCAAAACATGAAGCATCAAGTGGAAGGACCAATAAAGGAGTGGACGAGAGCGTTTGGGCGGTGCAACTCGTGGAGCACGCGGGCGGGGAAAGTTGCGAGAGGTGAAATGATCGTCTTTGGAAGAAAGACGAGGCGGGGAGGAGCACCGAGGCCGGCCTCACCTACATAAGGAGCCCCCCGGCTCCCGTTTTTCTGCAGCAAGCTTCCCTCTCCTTCCTTTGTTTGTGTGTTCAAGTTTGTGTGCTCAAAACCTCCGTAGACATAGCCGACCTTCCCAAGCTTGATAGCTCAAGAAAAAAAATCCACATCCTTAATCCACTCAAAGTCCAGACTCCAAAATAATATTTGTGTACCTTGTTACCGGGTGAAAACCCCGGATATTTATTTGTGAGGGAGAGTGCTGCAATCAAGGAAGAAAACTACAAGCCTTTTCACCGAAGAAGAAGGGATCATCGTCGTCTAAGCCATCATCGACAACCTCTTCGAGGAGGCGCTCGGTTTCCGAGTATCCCGGAGTATGGAGGAGGACACGGCACCGCCGAGGAGGAACCACACTCTTCTCCTTGGTGGCATGAGGGCCACACGAAACTCGTTTATTAGGTTTACCAAACTTCAATAACATATGGAGGAGCCGCCCGTCCAACCTCACCACTTGACACGATCATCCGCTCCACCTCCATATGCTCCGCGGTATTCCGAGGGGTATGTCATCATGACGGAGGAGGAGAAGAAGCTCTCTCGCCTTAAGTAGAGGCTTGTAGCGAACGTCGACATCGACGACCAAGCTCTCCACATATTGGGTTTCACACGGGGCACCGGTGCAATTCTCTAGCGGAGTGTCGGCAAACACCCACAAGAAATTCGCCTAGGAAATTTTCATGACCATGGCGCATACCCTTGATGAAGGAGTGCTGAGTCTCTCATTCCGTTGGAGGGAGCCCACAAGAGGAGAAGAAGGAAGACGCCGTTGGAAGGGTAACCTTGATCAGTGATGCTATTTCTAGCACCTTGATGGGGTAATCTCCTTTCACCCATGGGTTGCATTCGGTCTTGAGATGTAATCGAACTTTGTTGGATTATCTATCTATCATCTTGTGCTGAAAATACTTTAATGCTTAAGGCTAGCAACCATGCCGTAAAGGGAGTAAGGGCTCCTTTGCTTCCTTGGATCCATTCAACGCAATCCCCGATAGATTAGATTGGTTTTTATGTCCGAAATGATTGCATGTTCTAGTATCGTAGACCCATGGGCGAGTGTCTCCTATTTTCAAAAAGGAGCTCCGGAACAAGTATGTGCATAAAGGCACATGGGAAGGCTTTTGGAGTATGATCACGGGAAGAGACCATCAACGAAGAAATACTATCCGGAACCCCATCATCCAAGTGTGTCACTTTTGTGCAAGTGGATTTTTGGGGAGAATAAGAGAGACATAGATAACCAACACGGAGTTGAATTGGATTTACTCGCAGCCAATCAACCCTACTCACCTATGATCAACCGGTGGTGTTGTGGCAACATCGGATTCGGGAGATCGGGTTGTTACCTCTCCATGTTGACTATCTCTTTAAAACCGGGTATTACAAGGAACCCAAATCATCTCCTACCCGGGACTTCCCGAGGAATATATGAAGAAAGGAAAATATAAGAGTGAAGATGAGAGAGGAGGCTTACAAGTGGCCTAGGTGAATTTGCCCCTTCCGGATTTGAAGATTAAGACTTTTCTTGAGGGGAAGAAGATCGGATAGAGGAAGGACTTCTTGTGCCGGTGAAGAGAAAATAACAAAAGAGAAGGATTAGGAGAAGGATCTTCTATGGCCCAAGAAGGAGGTGCACAACAAAATTATGTCCCACCATTGGGGGGAACCCGGCGCCGCCGAGTTACTACGGTGGTGTACCAATGCAAGCATGGGGGAGTGGTGCAGCCCTACCCCCACCATTTTTGCGGTGCCCAACGTAGCCTTTGCGGAGCCATTTGCACACCTTCCTCAACCACAACAAAATGGAGCCACCATTGGAGGATACGCTGCAAGGAACATGCAAATTATTGCAGCCATCCAAACCAATGCCAACTAAATGGGTGAAGGAAATGCAAACGTCGCTTATGTGCTTGGACACCTTCACCTAGCACCGTCAGACAATTCATAGGAGTAGTGGTGCATTCCTATTGCAAGTAAGGGTACAACAACCAAGACTATCAATATCAACCACCGGCGGAAGATTAGAGAGAGGAGGAGCTTTAGTTATCTTTCCTTTACCCCTTTTTCTTTAATTTTCAGCTTGTTTGCACCTATGTTTGCGTAGTATTTTCAGCTTTGCTTTAATTTTCAGTTTTTAGTTTAATTTTCAGCGTGTATCTTAGTGTTTATTTTCATCATGAATAATGTCACCACCAAGTTTTTACCTTTGGTAAAGTTACAAAGTTTGTGCCAGGATGATATATGATTATAATTGCCGCTTTGTTTATCTTTGTAATTGACTTATGCATGTTTGAACTAATGCTCTCTTAAAAATACAAATCTGAAATTATCTAAATGCTAGCTTAATCTTCAGCGGAGGTTATGATTAAAATAAAGGCCCATAGTGTTTTATGTGCTCTCAAGTTATGAATAGATTAAAGATGTCTTTTATGCTCAAAAATATTGCTAACCTTGTCATAAATATCACTTGTGTGTTGCTCAACCTATCCAGAGCTTTATATATATTTGAGTGCATAAACCTTAGTGTACAAGGTTTATTTTTGAGTGAGTTATTGCAGGCCGTGATTTCTCCGGCCCGAGACTAAGAAGCTGGTCATTCCATTTTTGCGTATCTATCTTTTTGCTAGCCTTTTATCCGTGCACCGTGTATCCCCGCATCGGTGATCTCACAAACTTCGCCGGATATCCACCCTTAAACCAAATATCATCCTTTTGTGATTACCTCCTTGACCACAACCTATCGTTGAGAATGGATCATCAATTCAAGGAAGATCGCAAGACGGTGCCAACGTTGAAGATTTCAAGTATCTCTCCAAGGAAAAATATCCCGGTACCTACCTTATTTTTCGCCTCTTTGCTCGAGGACGAGCAACGTCTAAGCATGGGGGAGGAGGTAGGTACGGTGCAGTTTTAGAGTTCAAAAGGGAGTATTTTAAAAAAATATATATATATCAAATGATGAAAGAAAAAAAAATTTCGGCGATGTACGTGACTTCCAAGGTGAAGAAAGAAAGAAAAAGAATGAGAAATATATATAAGAAAGAAAGAAAGAAAGAAAGAAAAGAATGAGAAAGAGACAAAGAAAAAATATATATGAGCGTAAAGTGAACTCCCCGGTTCTCTAAGAGTGCATTCAAGGCTTCAAGTTAAAAAGATCCATTCTCATTTTCCAACCATGTGCAATCCGATAACGAGGACTTCTTTTGTGCCTCGGGATCACTCTTTGCCATTTGCACATGTCCACTCATCTAAAAGTGTGTGTATTTTTCTCTTTCCCCTCCTTGATTTAACATTATTTTCCAATGACCTTTTTGACGAGTCTCGGTAAGACCATGAGAAGCTTGTCTTGTTTTGACAACACCTCATTTATAAAATCTTGTTAGGACTAAACTTTCCCAAAGCTCCATATAAAGCCTACCACATATATATGAGAGGGAGAGGAGTAGAATATATAGGCTTGAGAGACAAGTGAGATGAGAGTTTATGAGCAATACATGAGATGATTTAAATTTGTGAATTTGGTTTAGCTTTTCTTTATCTCGTTCTTCATTTCAAAAATTCTGAGATCTATTTAAAACTTTGTGAGCATGTTAATACTTGTGGGATAAGCTTAATAAGAATCTACCCTCCGTAGAGGTGAAGGCTAGTACATTATGGAACTTTAACGAATTAAACTTTTGAGAGCATTATGTTTTTTTTCATGTATGATCAAGTGCAAGGTTTAAACATTGTTTGGCAATGATGATATCCATCGAAGGCTTACTCGAGGACGAGCAAGGTTTAAGCATGGGGGAGATGTTGACGGTGAAAATCCGTCAACCTAGCCATGAGTTTACCTTCGGTGTTGGCATAACTTTTGTATCTTATTCATTGGTACTAACCCCCGTGGTATAACAAGTTCACTTGTGCATGTCGGTTTTGGAGTTATGTGTTTACGCAGGGTTTTAGTGTTGAATGCAAGACTTTCGGGATAAGTTCATCAAGTACCTCATGACAAGACCTTGAAGCCCCGAACAAGTCATGCAATGAAGCAAAATTAACTCCAAGAAGCCGGGGACTTGATCCGAGAAGACGACGGACTCCGGGGGACCACGACCGGAAAAGTGCGTCGAATCTTGCAAGACAAGGAGTTGAGTCCAATTCGGAGAGAAACCGACGACATGGACCTACATGCAGAAGGGGGAAGCATCCAGGAAGCAAGGGAACCGACCTCGGGCAAAGGAGCCCGCGGGGCCGGGCCTAAATGGGCCCAGGCCGGCCGGCCCAGTCCGGTCGGCCCAGGCCCATTTAGGGCCCAAATTCGTCGTCCTTTGACCTAATTGCTTCTCGGGCTATAAATAGCCCCTTGACCGAGAGCCACGCAGAACCGAAGTCGTATTCCGCCGCCGAGGAGCAGAGAAGCTTGAGGGACACCAACTTGAAGATGAGAGTCGTGCTAGTTGTCTAGGGTTTCCCTAGCCGACGTGGGAACCTTGCATGGAAGACCACGTCGGAGCTCCGGAGCGAGGATCAAGATCGAGGGAGGGCCCCGGTGGTGATCTTGTTCATGTAATCATTCATGGTGAAGTTTGTAAGTGAATCCGATTTCTAGCGATTAAGTGCCTTCTCGATGATTTTGATTTCTTCTTGGTTTTGCTTCTTCTACGATCTATACTTAAGATAGATTACATAGGGTGCTCTTGTAGCCGCGGTGGCTAGAGGTGCATACCGGACCGGCCAAGTGATTTCAACTTGTTCTATCGAACTCGCCCTAAGCTCCCCGCATGAATAGGGATACGTTGTGACGAACGGGGGTCTCGAAAGGCGGATGTTTTCGGAGTCGGATGGGAAGGCCACGATTTAAAGATGCTTTTAATGAGATTCTCTTTGCTATTTTCATCTATCTTGTTTGGAGCTACAACATAAGCATAATCTAGATTCTCTAGATTGGTTATCTCTTGCTTTCTCTTGCTACCTCTTTAGTAGATTAGATTAGATTCGTTTTCTTTATGAGTTAGTAGATTAGATGCAACTTGTCTTCATTAGATAGCTTTACCTTGCTTTACTAGATTGAATCCTTGCGTTGCACATTGTTCCACGGATTCGATACCTTGGGTTCACCACTCGAGGGAAGAAGGGTCCCTTGACTACGACGGGAGACTTGTCCGCTTGCGAGTCACAAACGAACTTTGATACAACTATTAACCGTCAACGGATACCTTGGGTTCACCACTCGAGGGAAGAAGGGTCCCTTGACTACGACGGGAGACTTGTCCGCTTGCAAGTCTAAATGAACTTTGATACAACTATTAACCGTCAACAATGGGCTTCTCCGGAGATTAAATTCCAAAATCCCGCTAACATGCCCGGTGGCACGTCAACTTTCTCCGGAGCTCCCTTATGGAATCCAAGCAGCTCCCTAACATGCTCGTAGGGAACCACTTGTTGGACTCCCTCCAAGCGGAATGATAAGCTTTGCACCCCATCATCAAGAATAGGTGCAATGGTCATCAAAATTTCCAAGGCGAACCCCTTGTGGGTGTCCGTCGATACACCGTTGGAGAATTGCACCCATCCAAGGTGCCCCAACATGTAGTATATGTCGGTGCCAAAACCCAAGGTGTAGAGTGCTTGGTCGTCGAACTCGACGTTGGGCACAAGCCTCTTCTCAAGATGAGAGAGCCTCTCCTCCTCCTCTGATGACAAGATGATGAAGCCGTACGAAGAATATATCGGAGTGTAAGGAGGTGGCGCGGTCGAACGGGTCGATCGTCGTGGTGGCGCGTGCTGCTCCTCCGTGTGCCCTTGAGGTTCGGTAAACCTCATGGTTGTGCTCCTTGCAGCCCTCATACCACCAAGGAGGAGAGCATCGTTCCTCCTCGGTGGTGCCGTATCCGTCTCCATGATCCGGGGAGACTCGGAAACCGAGTGCATCCTCGAAGACGTCGTTGATGACGGCTTGGATGACGACGAACCCTTCTTCTTGGAGAAGAGACTTGTGGTTTTCTTCCACATGGTTGCTGCACTCTTCTCTTCTACTAAAACTCTGGGTTGCAACCGGTAACTAGGCACTAAAAATCTTTACTTCGGATGTGGACTTTGAGTGGATTAAGGATGTGGATTTTTTTGAGCTATCAAGCTTGGGAAGGTTGGCTATGTCTACGGAGCTTTTGGGCACACAAACTTGAACACACAAACAAAGGAAGGAGAGGGAAGCTTGCTCGAGAAAACGGGAGCCGGGGGGCTCCTTAAATAGGGTAGGCCGGTCGGCCTGGGCCGACCGGCCTGGGGTCCTCGGTGCTCCTCCCCGCCTCGTCTTTCTTCCAGCACGATCATTTCGCGTCTGCAACTTTCCTGCCCGCGTGCTCCACGAGTTGCACCGCCGAAACGCTCTCGTCCACTCCTTTTCTTCAATTATTGGTCCTCCCACTTGATGCTTCCTGCTTTGGGTCATGTCCATGCTCCCTAGCTCCACTTGCTTCACATGCCACCATGAAATTCCTGCAAAGTTGATGCTTGCTGCCCACCATGCTTTTCCTTTGCATGTGGATTTGGTGAAAGTTGATGAAAGGGAATCTAATGGTGCATGCATGATTAATTCAAACTAGATTGCCTCCATTTAGGTATGTTTAAGGTTAAGCACTCCTCTAATTCGAAATTTAAAATATTTTTCGGAGCCATGCAAGAGCTCAAACATAATTTTAGAGAAGTTTTTAAACCATTAAAAACAAATGTGAGTCGAAAATATTTTCCGACTACGTTGATATCGGTCTCACCGGTATAGTTTGCCTTCATCGGTTGAGAGCAAACTTTTCCCGGCTTGATCATGGGGGCATAGGTTTACGTTCTAATTTTGGCTAAATAAGAGAGATTTTGAATAAAACAAAATTAGATGAGGCTTAGAAAAATTCTAATCCTAGAGAAACAAAGGATATAGATTTTTAAATCAACCAAAAGTTTTGATTTCTAGGTTCACGCGAGTTCTACCACATGCTGAATTTTATTAACACCTAGATATAAGTCGTGGCTCTACTCGTGTGGTTTTAGCGTGAAAAATAAGTCAACCTCAGCACCATAATGAGGGTGAAAGGTTGATTTAGGTTCTGAAATTATTTGGTTGAGGTTTCTCGAAAAGAAAAGAACAAACAAGCACATAGGAGGGTTAATGCAAAGGGTTTATGATAAAGCACAACATTCAATCAAGAATTATGTCTCTAATATTGTTCAACCACTTCTAAGTCTAATGTCTTTGCGTAATAAAACTCAAAACTAAATTATTAAAAAGACTCGAAAAACCTGGAATCGGGTTGTCCTCCCGTAGCTTATTCTTGACTCGACGAAACGGGTTGCCTCCCGCCTAGCGCTTCGTTTATAGTCTATAGCTAGACTTCTTCACTTGATTACTCCGGATCAACGCTCTTCGCGGGCGTTGCAATCTTGGGTACCCACTTCCGCACCATCCTGGGCACGGGCTTGTCTTCCGGCTTAGTCATTTTTTTGGTCTTCACAGGCGGCTTTTCTTCCTTTGTCTTGATGGATGCAACAGCTTCTTTGATTTTCTTTACGTTCATTTTTTTCGGCTCCTTCTTCTTTTTCAGCCCCTCCTTTTGCTTTGGTTCTCCCTTCACTCCAATCATGTTGCATGCCTCGATTCTTGGACGGAACTTTAAGGAACTCCTTTCTCCGTTAATATCGAACATGATCTCCCCCTTGCCAACATCAATAGTAGCTCCCACGGTCTTGAGGAAAGGCCTCCCAAGGATGAGCGGCGGCTTCTCCCTCTCTCCCATCTCGAGCACAACGAAGTCGACGGGGATGAAGTGGTGTCCGACCTTCACGGGTACATCCTCAGCAATGCCCAAGGGATAGCGAATGGAGTTATCTCCCAACTCCAAACATATACCCGTAGGCTCCATTGGTAGGCGTAGCTTCTCGAACACATCCCTCGGCATGATGCTCACACTTGCTCCAAGGTCGCATAACGCCTTCTCGAAGTTGAAAGAACCAACCGAACATGGAATAGTTGGGCACCCGGGGTCCTTTTGCTTCTCTAGCCCATTAGCAATAGCGGCACTACACTCCTCGGACATCTTGACATGATCTACCCTAAGTGTTGCTATCTCATATTTATTTGCAAGTATGTCTTTAAAGTAACGAGAATATGTAGGTACTTGTAGGGCATCTAGTAATGGCATGTTGATGCTAAGTCTACGCACAACCTCCACAAACTTCTCAAAGTGGTTGTCAAGTTTACCTCGGAAGTAGCGTGGCTTGAGTTGTGGTATCCTCGTGTCTTCCTCCGGCATCTCAAATTCGATTCCTCGGTGACGATCCCCGTAAGCTTCTCTTTAGCAACTACTTCCACCTCGGTGGATGGTTTAAGCTTCCTTGCTCCCGCGGAACGTTCCGGATCTTCGGTCTCCTTCCCCGAATGTGTTTGAATGGCCTTCGCCGACTCAGGACTTTTGGGTTGTCCCGGAAGCTTCCCTTCATCATTAGTGAGGCGCCCCGCAAGTTGTCCAACTTGCGTCTCGAGCATCTTCATCATGTTGAGCACTTGATGATTGGAACTTCCGACCTCCGTCACCTTGCTATCGATGTTCTCCAACACCTTGTCTATGGTCTTGAACTTGGTGACGGTGTCCTTGTTGATCTTAGCTTGCTCATCCATGAACTCCTTCAATTGTATACGAAGCGGAACCGCGTTAGGAATAGATGAGCTTGCATTAAATTGAGGCCTACCTTGCCCGTAGAGGAAGTTCGGCAATTCTCCCTTCCTCATGTAGTCGAGCACTTTGGCTTCCTCCGGACAATCTTTGCGGACATGGCCATACTCTCCACATTCTTCGCATGTGGACCTTGCTTCGGCGGCCTTCAAGTCTTGAGCCTCTTTCTTTTCCATCTCCATCTTCTCCAACCTCCTCATGAGCGAGTCGATCTTGCCTTCAAGTATGTTCTCCTTCTCCACTTGCAAGACTCCTTTGATGCTCCCCGTGGGTTGAACCAGATGTAGGCGCCCGGACGATGCCCATGTGTCATTATCCGCGACCTTCTTGAATAGAGTGAAAGCTTCTGTCGGTGTAAGTTCGATGATGGATCCTCCCGCCGATGCATCAATGATCGTCCTTGATGCCATGGTGAGTCTTTGATAGAACTTTTGCACGAGGTCTTCCTTCGGGAACTTGTGATGTGGAACCGCCCGGGTGTACTCGTTGAAGCGCTCGAATGCCTCCGAGATAGTCTCTATAGGATATTGAACAAAGGTGGCAATCTTATTACACAACCTTTGAGTTTTACCCGGTGAGTAGTATTCCTTCATGAAAGCCTTCATCAACGTGTTCCAATTTTGCACCGTCTCCGCCGGTTGAGAGTGGAACCATTGCAAAGCCTTCCCGAGTAGTGAGAATGGAAAGCCCTCATTTGATATTGAGTCACCCCATCCATGTTGAAAGTCTGACAAAGTTGAATGAATGCTTGGAGGTGAAGGTTCGGATCCTCTTTACCGGTGAAGGGTGAATGTTGCACCATGCGGATTGTTGAGGTCTTGATCTCGAACGGTCTCTCGATCTCCTCAAGGTTCAAGATTGGTAGGTCGATGATGTCTGGGGTGCATAGCTCCCCAATCTTGCGTTCTTGCGGTGGTTGGTCACCCATCGGTGGAAGTCGATTCTCTCGAGTACTTTGAGGTGGTGAGTTCTTCGGAGATTCCTGCGATCCTTTGTCTTCCGACTCCGAATCTACAAAATCCAGCTTTTTAGCTTGATGTGCTTCACGTCTCCTTGGCCTGTAAAGTTTTTCTGGATCATCCACAAAATTATCGGGTTTGTTGGAGAGGTAGTTGTCCATCTCCTGTTAGGGTTAGCAATAAACAAAGTATGCAAAAACTAGAAAGTAAAAACAAATCTATAAAAACTAGGGTAAGACAAACTAGATTAGATGTATTTTGAGGATGATCAAAGTTTAGTAGATGCAAAAAGAAAAACAAAAAGAAAACTGAAAATTAGGAAAAGGCAATAAAAAATCAAATCTTGATCACTTGTTCCCCGGCAACGGCGCCAGAAAAAGGGGCTTGTTGACGGTTAATAGTTGTATCCAATTTCATTTATGACTTGCAAGCGGACAAGTCTCCCGTCGTAGTCAAGGGACCCTTCTTCCCTCGAGTGGTGAACCCAAGGTATCGAATCCGTGGAACAAATGTGTGACGCAAAACTTAATCTAATAAAGCCAAGTAACTTCAATCTTCGATAAAACCCTAATGCATCTAAGTCAAAGACACGAAACTAGTCTAAGCTACTAAAGACCGGAGAAAACAAAGTAAGATTGGGTAGATAAACCGATCTAGAGGGATTGGGGTAAGCCTTTTGTTGAAGTTCCAAGCAAGAGAAGAAGTAGCAAATCGAATCTTATTAGAAGCCTCTTTAAATCGTGGTTTCCCGTCCAAATCCGAAAACATCCGCCTTTCGGAACCCCCGTTCTGTCAC
The DNA here is from genome assembly GCA_947561735.1 of Cenchrus americanus. Classification (NCBI taxonomy): domain Eukaryota; kingdom Viridiplantae; phylum Streptophyta; class Magnoliopsida; order Poales; family Poaceae; genus Cenchrus; species Cenchrus americanus. The sequence continues at coordinate 184,963,830 of OX387245.1, forward strand.
AACGTATCCCTACTCATGCGGGGAGCTTAGGGTGAGTCAAAAGACAAGTCGAGATTCTTTCGGAAGATCCGGCGTGTACCTCTAGCCACCGCGGCTACAAGAACACCCTATGTAATCTATCTCGAGAATAGAATTGGAATAAGCAAAGCCGATCGAAAAACGAAATCTTCGAGGAAACACTTGATCGCTAGGAAAAGATTCAATTTGATAATTCAACTATAACAATGATACATACACAAGATCACCACCGGGATCCTTCCTTGATCTTGCTTCTAGCTCCGGGAACTCCGACGTGGTCTTCCGTGCAAGGTTCCCACATCGGCTAGGGAAACCCTAGTCAACTAGCTCGACCCTCTCCTCTCCGAGGTGGTGTCCCTCTCTTCTCTGCTCCTCGGCGGCCGATGATGAATTGTATTCTGCGTGGCTCTCGGCCAGGGGGCTATAAATAGCCTGATTGGCGGCTAGGGCAAAGGGGAGCCTCACTGGGCCCTGGACAGGGCTGGGCGGACCGGCCTGGGCCGGCCGGCCTGGGCCCATCTAGGCCCAGCCCGAGGCCTCATTTGCTCTACGTCGCTTCCCTTGCTTCCTGGATGTTTCCCCCTTCTGCATGTAGGTCCATGTCGTGAATTTCTCTCCGAATTGGGCATGACTTTTTGTCTTGCAAGATTCATCACTTTTCTGGTCAGGTCCTCGGAGTTTGTCATCTTCTCGGATCAAGTCCCTGGCTTCTTGGAGTTAAGTTTGCTTCACTGCATGACTTGTACAGGGCTTCAAGGTCTTGTCATAAGGTGCTTGATGAACTTATCCAGAAAGTCTTGCTTTCAACACTAAAACCCTGCATAAACATTAAACTCCAAAACCGTCATGCACACGTGAACTTGTTATACCACGGGGGTTAGTACCAATGGATAAGGTATAAAACTTATGCCAACACCGAAGGTAAACTCATGGCTAGGTTGACGGATTTTCACCGTCAACAGCATGTGAGCGAACAAACGACTCAGCACTAGGGTTAGTACTAAAAGAGTAAAACCAGTGCCGAGCCATTTGCTCGAAAGTGGGGTTAGCACAAACCAAACCATCTTTCCTACCAAAGGTACCTCCATGAACACCAACACGGTAACCACCATGAGGGAACCAACCCTCTCTACCTGGAGGAGGACCAAAACCACAAAAGAAAGCCCGTGGACTGTCCCTCCTCTCCATCTCAAAGCTACGACTCCTCCCATCCCCGTATTGAGCACGAGAGGGAGAACGCCTAGCAAACTAACCTCCAGCAAACTCTACAGCCCAACCACCAGAACCACGACCTCCAGAACCAAACCTTGCCCCTGTACGAGCATGAAACCCGAACTGCTGCCTGTCCAGGCCTGCACCGGTCTGACCGGTGCCCATCACCGCTCTGACCGGTGTAGCTCGGCCAGCAGCACATCCAACAGCCTTTCGCTCTCCCCAAGCCGGAACTGTCCTCACACTGGCCTTAGCTCTGGGCATCTGCACATGAGGCTCAAGTACACCATCAGAAGGGTGGTACTTGTCCTTGTTAGTCCACTCCTTCGCCATTCGCTCCTCTCACATCCTCTTGAAGCAAAACTCATCCTTATGACCATCTCTCCCACAATAGCCATAGTGAAACCTCACAAGCTTAGGCTCAGGATTGGGTTTGGGCTGCTCACTTGGTTTCTCTCCACTCGACTTCTCTACCAGTTTCTCCTCACTAGCCTTCTCAGTTTCCTTCCCAAACAACACTTTCCCGGAAGTGCTCACAAACTTGATAGGCTTTTGGAAATCATTTGTTTGTGGGGAAAACACGGGTGGAGCTGGGGTTGTGTCTAGTCGGTTCTGAAGATGGTTAGGTTTAGGAGGGAAATCATTTTTGTGGTGGGTTCTTGGTGGCTCTGGAATGTTTTCTCCACTTCCCTCACCAACCTTGTTTGCCCCAAGTCCCTCACCATCCTGCCTCTTGAATGTCTCGATCATTATCCTCAACTGAGGCTCATGACCAGACAACTAACCCATCAACTTTCTCAGCTCATCATTCTCATCCTGCAAACGATCAACATAGTTTGCAAGTTCCAAATTCTTCAAAGAATGCATTTCACAGGTAGAGTAAGATGTAGGAATTGGTACTTTTAGCTTAGCCTCAAGAGAAACAGTGTAAGCATGCATCTCATCAACTTTAGCATGCAAGACAGGGCAAGAAGTACAAGCACCTAGCAAAGCAGGTCTAGACTTAAGCTCAGCCACGTCAAACCTAAGCACATCTAGTTCCTCACACTTGGAGGCATGCTTTTCCTTAAACAAAGCAAGATCAGCAAGGAAATAGAGCAATCAGCACATTCAATATCATCAGAAACAACAGGTGAAGCTTTTAGAGAGTCAATTTCAAGCTTAGCATCCAAATTCTGAGTTTCTAGCTCAGCCACTCTAGTCCTAGTATCTTCGAGTGAAGCCCTAAGCTCTTTCCTCATTTTCTTAGCCTCTCTAAGCATGTCATCACAATTATCAAGCAACAAGCCAAGCCGTTCTTTCTCCTGACGCAAGAAGGGAAGTTCATCACACACCTCATCGTCGGAATCAGAGTCTGAGTCGCTCTGTGTGCTTTTCTTGCTGCCGGAGCTCAGCGCCATGGTGCAGAAACCATCTCCAGCGAAGCAGCTCAGCCCACTTAGGTTCTTCGATGACTTCCTGCTCGTGCGACGATCACCTTCATCTTCACTGCTGCTTGAGCTCGAGGTGGACTACGCGGAACTGGAGTCGACGTCGCTTGCTCCAACCATAGCTCGGGCCTTGCCTCGACTCTCTTTCTCCCTCAATCATCGCTCGTCCTTGTGCTTGTTCTTGTGCTTGCTCTTGTGGTCACGCCTCGATCGGTACTTGTCATTCGTCCTTGACTTGTGCTTGTAGTCATCCTTGTTCTCGACCTTCTCCGGGCAGTCGGCGACGAAGTGTCCCGGCTTGCCGCACTGGAAGCATGTCCTCGTGTTCCTCCTCATGTTCACCCGGTTCTCGTGCAGCCTCTCAAATCTCCTCGTCACAACGCCAGCTCGTCCTCTCCAAGCACACCGAACTCCTCATCTGGCATAGACATCAAAGAGGAAAAGAGAACATCCTGGTGGATGGGTTAGTGTTACCTTTTCCTTTCGAACCACCGACAAGGGCAAGACTATGATAGTCAGTCGGGCCCTCGAGCTTGGCTGTCATGCCCCTATCCACCTCAGCCGACTTGAGCTTCGAGAACAGCTTGTCACCGTCAGAGTATCATACTTCTCCGACTCCACAATGGCCTCAAACTTTCTGCCCCAAATCATACGATCCAAAGAGTGTAAGAGCTTGACCGCTCTATCATGATCATCGTACGGGAGCACGTCCACATTGGCCCTCATGTTGTTCAGAACCACTATAAACCTCTAAAACAAGGCATCGATGGACTCATCGGGGAAATGAGTGAAGTTCTCGTACTCTCTTCGGTAGGTCGCATACATCCGAGCCTGAACCTGGGCATTCCCAACATGAGCTTCCTTAAACACGAACCAGATTCTACAAGCCAAGTGCTCGGTGTGCACCCGATCGAACTCAGGCTGACACAAAGCATGAAACAAGTAGTCGACCGCCTTATTGTTGGCGTCAAACATGTCCCTCGATCCTGGAGCAAGAAAGTCCATCAGCTGGACATAGCCTTTGTCCACCGTGACATCCCATAGGATCTGACCCTTTCCGCGGAGGAACGCTGCCATCCGCTTACTCCACATCTGGTAGTTCTTGACATCGAAGTGTGGAGGACCCGAACCCCGTTCCTGGTACGCCATTCTTGGATCATAGACTGGTTAGAGTCATTAAAGACCTGAACTGGCTCTGATACCACTTGAAGGACCGATACAGCTAACCAGAGAGGGGGGGGAGTGAATGGGAGCCGATAAAAATTCTTCTCGAAGGAGATAGAGACTCCAACAAGACGAACACGTCTTCCAACACACGTCTCCGACTCACTACCTAAGTTTGCCAAGTCCACGCGGCCACTGAAGTGCTACTGGACCTAGGAACCAACCAAAACCCTCCCGAGCCAAAACACACCAACACACACAGCGGAAACTTGCACGGCTTGCTGCTTGTGCTGCACCGGTCAGACCGATGGCCTGTGCCGGTTAGCCCGGTGGGCAGAGCCAGTCAGGCCGGTGGCTATAGCAGCCGCACAACAAGTGTTTCAGAAAGCCTCAGTGACTTTTCTTGGTCCTGGAACAAAAAACACCCCCAAAACACAACCTGCACAGAAGGAAAATCCTACACAAAACCTAACAAACCAACTCCAAACAAACCAAGAACTGACCTGCAACACCAAGACCCAAAAACAAACGAGTCAAGCAGTTCACCCAAGGCAAATCCCACAAGTGACTCGCACTGGTCAGACCGGTCAAGAGCACCGGTCAAACCGGTGTAGCCTGGGCAGCTCGGGATGAACAGCACCCGCGGGTCAACTCCTCCAAATCCAAACTTCGATCTCTCGAATCGCTCCACGGACTTGAACAAGACTTTGGGGATGATAGGAAAACCTCATGAGGAGTCCATAGCCATGGTTTTGTCCACCATAACTTGCCAAATCAAGAGGAATCAAACAAATCCCACCAAGAACTCCTCTAACCCTAGAACATCGAGAACCCCAAAATCGAGCCCCTTAACTCACGGATTTGGGAGGGGAATCAAAGGCAAAAGAACCACGAAGGGTTCAGACAAATTTCCCCCATCAAATCCCCAAGAGCAAGTTCACGAAAACACATCGAGAAAACCACCAAGAAAGGGCTCCGAAAATCACCACCAAGAACAACCGGGAACAACACAACAAAACCTTGAGGAACCACGCCGAATCATCTATACATACCAAGGAGGTTCATGTTGGTGGAAATCGGGCCCGAAGGGTGGACGCCGACACAACAGCCCCCTTAGATCTCTCCTTTCCTTTGCTCACTCTCGCAAGGTTCCTACTTCTACTTGGGCGGGGGAAAGGAGACGCTGGAACTTAATGAGACTAAAAAGGAAATAAGGGAATACTCAGTAGACCGATGGCCGAAGAACTGGCAAACGCCTTCGGTGCTCTCTTCTCATTACAGTGTGTCCGTTTCATTACAAGGGGTTCACTATTTATAGGAGACCCCTGGGTATAGTCATTTGCCTCAATTACACCTTTTCCGTTCCTGACAAACCTCTTTAAACACTTTACAAGGGTATAACGATGTAAGTCCCCGCGTCGTACGGGCCTCCCGCCGTGTCTTCGTACGGCCGAAACACCTTTACACGCGGCCGCCCTTGTCTCTGCCTTGTCCGGAGCCCACTTTACACGTTGGCGGTGGCCACGTGTCCGAGCCGTCGCACCTTCGGTGACGAAGCGGCGGCCCGAGGATCCGGGCGTCGAGCCTCCGCATACGCTTCGTCTGCACCGCCGCCGGTCCCGGACGCGGTATCCTCGGCCGGCGCTCACCGCTCCCCGGCCCTCCCGGGCCTTCGTCACCGGAGCGCGGCCGTCGGCACCTTCGGCGCCGAAGGGCCGGCGCCGCCACAAGGGGTCATTCCGCACAACGAGACTCATGAGGCACAAGCGGCGTTAGTGTTTCATTAGTGCCCCGTGCGGCGAAGGGTCGCCACGTCGGACCGAAGCCGTGGCGGACCGAGGGTGCCGGCGTGGGCGGACGGGGGCGATGCTTCCGAAGACCAACTTCCCCAACGGTAGCCCCTTGTCGGTGAGGGCCGTCCCGAACCGCGAAGGGCCGAACTTACGATCAACTTTAGCCGGGTGAAGGACGGTCTTCGGAACTCCCCGGACGGCCCACGCTGACACGGTGGTTCGAAAAAAGACGCGCGCGCCCCTCTGCTAAATTTACCGTTGAGAGGGGCCGTCAGTGGGTAAAAAGGTAATTTTGGTCGTCGCCGGCGCGATTATCGGAACTCATTACTATATAAAGGGGGGCCGTCCTTTGGTTTACCCCACCCAGCGGCTGCAGCCCAGAGCTTACGACACGCGAGAGCTCCAAAGGCCTACTGTAAGACTTGCTCCAGACCCTTGCTTCTGCTTTCGCTTCGTGCGTAGTTAGTATTGATGGCGCCGAAGCGTAGACGCGATGCTGTCGCGAGGGAGATCGCGAAGACCTACACGTTCGGTCGAAGCCAAATCGACAAGACCGACGTGGAGGCGCTGGTAAAGAACCGCATGGTCGGAACCGGCCGAGCCCCCGGCCGCGAGACCGTGCCGCGGCCGCGGGACAACGAGGTCGTCATCCTCCGAGATCTTCTTTACGCGGGGCTTCGGTTCCCGCTGCACCCCGCCGTCGTCGACATACTTCGGTACTTCGACATCTACCTTCATCAGCTCACCCCTAATGCCATCCTCTGGCTATCGGTATACATGTGGATATGCCGGACAACGAAGATCAAGCCCTCCGCCGAAGGCTTCGCTTCGGCGCATCAGGTGCACCACCAGCGGCGGACGGTCTTCGAGGAAGAAGGGGACCAGTCCGTGGAGAAGGACTGCCAGTTCGGGTGTCTCAATTTTTCATACAAGACAGGAGTGGTGAGCCCGGTCACCGCGTACAGGTACAAGTGGCCTTCGGACTGGCAGCAGCATTGGTTCTACTACACCTTGAGCCCCCCTTCTTCCGGAGGCATCCACCCGCTAGCGACGAAGGAACTCCCGCCCCTGCATGAGTCCTACGCGAAGAACCCTTCGTGTCCGGAGGGGGATGAATTCGTGATGATGCTGCGTCGGTTCGCGCGGAAGTACGGTACTCGCAACATTGTGGAAGAGTACCGCAGCATTCCCGTGTGCCCACTGGTCGACGGCTGGTCCGTGGCCGAAGACGAGTGGGCGGAGGACATCGGTGGCATCCCCTGCCCTGACTGGACAAGAGTCTTCGGCTTTACGGTCGATTGTAAGTTGCTCCTTGCTTCCCTCGGATAGTTGTCTTTTTGCCACGCCCTTAGTAAGCACAGTGCTGACGGACTTGGCCGTCTTCCTGCAGTGTTGAGGAGAAGGAAGGTGGAGGCGCACGGGGACTTCATCCTCGGCCCCGTCTCACCAAAAGAGTACAAGGACACTGTCGCGGAGCTGAACGGGTCCCGGTCAAACCGTGTGTTTGAGTTTTTCAAGATCGCGCCGCCCGAGCGCGTCGGTTTTGCTAAGCACCGCGAGGCAGCCGAGAAGAAGGCCGCGGCGGTCGCAGCCGCCGAAGCGGACATGGAGGAGACGGCGACTTCGCCGCGCGCTGCTCCACAAAAGTCCGGCGGGGAGGAGCGCGCTGCGCGCGCGGCCACTGCGGCCGCCGAAGGGATGGCCCGGAAGAAACGGGGCGGGCGACCGGCAGACTCGCCCTCGTCTCCCAAGAGAACTCGTGTCGTCGACGTGGAGACAGGCGTTGTCGAAAATGTTATAGCCGTCGTGCCACTGCGCGCGGCAGCGCCTTCGGACATGCCTTCGGTGACGGCGGGGGCAGGGGCCGCCGGGCCGCTGCTGGTTCCCCTCAGTCCGCAAGAAAAAGATAGTGATGAAGATAGCGATGTCCGCATAGTGTCTTCCGTTGGGGACGCGCCGCGCAAGCTGAGCCCCCCCCGTCGTCGGCGCCGAAGCCCCCAAGAGAAAGATGACTCCAGCTCCACCTCCAGCAGCTCGTCTGACACCTCCTTCGAAGGTACCGAGCAGTCGGCCTCCCCTTCAGCCCCCGCCTCCGAGAGAAACGATGTCGTCCCCGAAGCCGAGGAAGAGGGGGACGAGGGGCCCGAAAGCAGCAGCTATCGGGTGACGCCTGAGGAGCCCCGGGCCGCCGCTGTTCGTCTGCACGTTCCCGCCGAAGCCAAACTGATTGGCGGGAAAACCATCCGCTTCTTGGGGCTGACGAGTGGCGGGCATGAGCGCCAGTTCCTGGAAGAAGCCGGAGCAAGCTTCTCCATCCCCCATGAAGAGGAGTACTATGGGAAGCCGACCGCGGGCCGAGGCTGACGACAGCGTGCGGGGACCTGTCGCTGAAGGCTTTTATTGCGTCGTGATGCCTCGCCCGAAGGTTGGAGCAGGAGAGCAAGGAGGCCAAGGAAAAATCAGTGGCTGCTGTCTCCTCGCTCGAAAACCGAGTGGCGGAGCTGGAGGGTCGGTTGGCTGCGGAGCAGGAGCGCTCCCGAAGACTGCAGGAGGAAAAAGAAGAGTCGGCGAAAAACTCCGAAGCCGCCCTCAACAAGCTGCGCCACGACGTTGAGACCCTGGGCAGCGCTAAGGAAGACTTGCAGGCTCGGCTCGCTGACAGGGAGGCAAAGTTGACCGAAGCGCAGGAGAAGGCGAGCAAACTGAGCGGGACGCTGGAGCGATATCGCACAGAGCACCTTCGGAGCGCGGAGGCCCTTCGTAATGATATACTGCAGGTGCTGGAGCAGTGCAATCTGGAAGCGCCACCTATCAGATTCCCCCGGTGCACCGTTGAGGCATACTACGAGTGGGTGAACGCGTGCTTCGATCTGATCACGATGAACACAAAGATCTTCGGAGAGCTTGCGGCTGCAGTGGGGGTTCGCACGCTGGCCTATTCGGTGTGCTCATTGGTGCCTCCGGATCGCCCATCTACGGAGAAGACGATTAGCAAGGGGGATCTTCGTCGTCTTACGAAGGACAACTTTGCATGGCCCAGCGACGCGGACTTGGACGTTAGTCAGCTCCCAGTGCTCCCAAAGAATCTCGCAAAAAAATTCATGAACACTTTCTTCGCCCAGCGTGGGTACCAACTCACTTTGGACGAGTCAGCTCGCCTTAGTGCGCAGGTGCGCCGAAGCTACTTCCTCCCTATGCTTATGATTGCATTAAAGGTGCACTTTCGTAACTAACTTGGCATACTGCCCCCATTGTCTTGCAGATAAGGCCCCGACTGCAGGACCGTGTGTACGACCGTCTCCGGGTCCGGTTTGGCGGCACTCCGCCCTTGCCCCGGTTCATGACGGAGGGGGAGTGGATCGCCATGCCCGGCGTCCCTCTTATCACCGCCGAGGGCTCCGTAGCTGCAGCACCGCAGGAAGGCGAAGCCGCCAGCGTTCCCGAGGACGAAGCTCGCAGTGCCGAGGACACCACGGCTCACAACACCGAAGAGGGGCATAGGGGGGGACGCGCCGGGGGCCGCAGCTCAAGAGGGGCAGGCCGAAGCGGACGCGGGGGCTGCCCCTCCGGCGCCCGCCGGCCTCGAAGCAGCCTCCGCCACCGAGGAAGAGGTCACACTTGCTCCTGTTGAAGCTGCGGCGGCCGCGGCCCCTACAGAACTTGAAGCTGATGCGGCAGATGCTTCGGACGCGGCGCACGCGGCAGAACTTGAAGCTGCACTATTAGCTGCCAGCTCTCCCGGCGGCGAGGAACCCGCAGAGGCAGCAGTCGCTACGACTGTTGCGTCGGTGGGGGCCACCGAAGCTAGCGCCGTGTTGAACGAGGCCCCCGTCGTCGCCGAAGGTGCCGAGGTGTGAAACGCTTCGGTGTGGGACTTGCGATGGACTTGTAACCTCCCCTTGAAGGGATGAAATTTTTGTAATGTAAACTGATGCACGGTATCTCTGCGCAGGTTCCTTCCGTGGCTCCTGCGCAGAGGGCCGAAGGTGCGAGCAACTCAACTTTGCCCCTTAACTCACTTTTTGTCGCGCCGAACGTGTGGACGAAGTTTAGCATCCGCCATCCTAATGTTACGTACGCGGAGTTTTTGTCGTACCGAGCGGAGCGCTACCGCCTTCACAACGAAGCGGCTAAGCGCTTTTTCGCTGAGTTTTCAAGGGATCCCGCGCGTCGGGATGCCATTCTTAGAGAGCGGGCCGCCCGTAGGGCGGCCAAGCGTAAGTTAGTGGACCCCTTCGTGGCCGAAGGGGTCGTTCCGAAAACGGAGCCAATTGAAGAGGGGGTCCTTGGGCCGCCCGAGTATGTATACTTAATTCCTGACACCTCGTCGGAAAGCTTCGCAGCGGTGAAGGTGGAGACGGAGGGATCTCCTTCGTATAGACTCTGACCCCGACTTCGGCGCAGGGCGGATGCCTACCGACAGCGAGCTTCGGGAGATGGCTTTGGAGATCATAGACATGGCATATCTTCGGCTGATCGACGAGATCTGTGAGGATGTACTAAACGAGGATTGATCGTTAAACGTGGCTACGGGCTGGCGCGAAGACTTGAAGCATAGGACTTCGGAACTCCCCCCCGGAAGTGTTCGCGGCAGGCCCGAAGCGGATGTCTGAGTGCGACTTTGTACAACTATTGTTCGAGGCAGTATGTGTTGTAACTACACTGTTATTCGTTTTGTAAAGTTATATTGTTTTTCACGATGGATGTTATAAGCTGAAAGTGTGGACGAGAGGTGTTTTTTGCCTGTCTTTTCGTGCTGCGTGCTTGATCGAGAAAAGCCCTGAGTTCGTTGGGATGAAGCGGCACCGCGCTTCGCCTTTAGAGTTAACGTGTGATGGCTCGCCTTCTCGATCCAAATCTGTGGTGTAAACCGCGCGAGGCGGGTTACTCATCGGTCTAGGACGTGACCGAAGGGCTAGTTTGAGTGTGCGTTCACTTCGGCCCAGTCGCGGCCTCGTTTTGTACTAAGTGTTTTTCCTTTGGACAAAAGCGAGACCAACGCGCCGCCGTAGGCATGCGTTTTCTCTGGCCGCCAAGCGGTTTTCTCTTCGGTCAACTCAAGACCGACGCAACGCTCCAGGCGTGCGCTTACTTCGGCCGAATCATGGCCCTGCCCCGCTTCAAGCGGTTTTCTCTTCGGTCAACTCGAGACCGACGCATCGCTCCAGGCGTGCGCTTACTTCGGCCGAATCATGGCCCTGCCCCGCTTCAAGCGGTTTTCTCTTCGGTCAACTCGAGACCGACGCAACGCTCCAGGCGTGCGCTTACTTCGGCCGAATCATGGCCCTGCCCCGCTTCAAGCGGTTTTCTCTTCGGTCAACTCGAGACCGACGCAACGCTCCAGGCGTGCGCGTACTTCGGCCGAATCGTGGCCCTTCCCCGCTTCAAGCGGTTTTCTCTTCGGTCACGACGATAAGTGACAGGCTTGGTGTGCGTGCCCCTAAGGTGATCTGCGCCAAGGCTGTTACTTACAGCGCCGAAGGCCACTTCGGAGACTAGGCCCCCCGGAGGCGGTGGCCTAGCTTCGATAGAGTGGCGAGAGCATTCTTTAAAAAGAAAGGTAAAGTGCACACGAAGGGATGGGGGAAAGCTGACTTATATTACATGTCAGAAATCGAAGGGATACAAAGGGCCGCCTCATTAAAAACCTCACACTTCGCGGATCCGGAGGGGAACCACGAAGCTTCCCCCGTAAGGAAAAGAGTACGTCCCCCACTACTTTAATGTACATAGGATACAAAGTCGGTATCTCGACCTAAAGGAAAGAGAAACTATTGAAACTCAAAGACTATGCTAAGAACTCGCAGTAATTGCTTCGACGAAGTACTTCGAAGCATATCCACATTCCGGGTGTATGGCTCTTCGTCGCCCGTCGCCCGACGCAGCTTGAAGGCCGCTTCGTTTGCGGTGGCCGTTGCTATGAACGGGCCTTCCCATTTCCCGTGCATCTTACCCTTCAATTTGCCCTTCGGCACCTTTCGTAGCACTAGGTCCCCTGACCGAATGAGCTTTGGTTTGATCTTCTTGTTTTTCCACCTTCGGGTTTCGTCTTGGTAGGCCAAGAGGTTTTCGGCTGCCTGTAAGCGGACCTCCTCGATGTTCTGAACCGAAGCCTTGAGGTCTTCGTCTCCGGAAGGTGTATTCCTCCAGGTGCCCAGGCACAATTCTTCGGGCAGCATGGCTTCCTCCCCGTACAGCAGCTTGAAGGGGGAGAACTGGGTGGTTCTGGATGTGGCGGTGTTGTGGGACCAGATTACCCTCGGTAGTTCTTCGGCCCATTTGCTCTTGGGTAAATCAGTGATGTTCCTCTTGATGCCAGCGAAGATGATTCCGTTGGCCCGCTCGACCGCCCCGTTGGACTGTGGGTGGTAGACCGAAGCGAAACACAACTTCGTTCCCAAGTATGCGCAGAATTCCTTGAACTCTGTGCTGTCAAACTGCTTGCCATTATCCAACGTGACCTCGTGAGGGACACCGAAGCGGCACACTATGTTTTGCCAGAAGAACTTCTGAATGGTTGCCGATGTGATGCTCAGCAACGGCTTCGCTTCAACCCACTTGGAGAAATATTCAACCGCCACAACCGCGTGAGTGTAGTTTCCGTGTGCCGTGGGTAGCGGGCCGACGATGTCAACACCCCACCGAGCGAAGGGCCACACCGGGTGGTAACAAGCGTATCTCGTTGGAAGCAAACTTGCCGTAGGGCGCATGGCGCCGGCACTGCGGGACGGGGGCGCACAATGTCGTGGGCGTCTGCCACTGCCGAAGGCCGTAGAAACCTTGGCGGAAAGCTTTCTGCACCAAAGCTCTGGTGCCGAGGTGGTGTGAGCACATGCCGCTGTGGATTTCGTGCAGTAGCTGCTTCCCCTCGGTGACTGATATGCACTTTAATAGTGGAGCGCACACCCCTCTTCGGTACAAGTTGCCGTCGACAAGGTGATAGTTCCTTGCCCTGATTGCCACCCTCTTGGCGATGACTCCATCTTCGGCCTCATAATATTCTTTGAGCGCCGCCACTATTGGGGCGCGCCAGTCCTCGCTCTGGATTGCGTTCACAAACTTGGGGGGTGCTGCTTCGTCGGCTGCGGACCTTGATGTGGTTGTTTCATAAAAAACATCTGGTGGCAGGGGCTCATTCAGGGCGGTTGCCTTCGCAATAGCATCGGCCTCCTTGTTATGATTCCTGGGAAAACTTCTCACTGTGATGCCGATGAAGAATTTCTCCATGCTTCGGACGGCTTGTAGATACTTCATCATATCTGGGTTCTTTGCCTTGTAGGTTTTCCCAATATGGCAAGCGACAAGCTCAGAGTCCGTCAGGATGACGAGCCTCCTGGCACCTACAGCCCTGGCCTTCCGAAGTGCAAGCAGCAGACCTTCATACTCTGCCACATTGTTTGTACAATTGTCATAGTTCAGCCGCAGGGCATATCGGAGTTTGATGCCCGAAGGGGACTTTAAGACTGCTGCGGCCGCCGAACCAAGGTGGCAGTATGCGCCGTCACACTGGACTTCCCATATTGGCTCTATGACTACTGCTTCCCCCTTCGGCGCCGAAGGCGTCCAATCAGCTACAAAGTCAGCGAGGACTTGAGATTTTATTGCGCTGCGGGCGACGAAGCTTATGACATGCTCCGCCAACTCCGAGGCCCACTTGCCCATCCTGCCTGTTGACTCCTTGTTCTCGAACATGTCCCGAAGGGGGAAAGCTGTGGGTACCGAGACGTTGTGGCTCTGGAAGTAATGCCGAAGCTTCCTTTTTGCCATCACAACCGCATATGCCATCTTTTCCATTTCGGAGTAGAGCAGCTTTGAGCCGCTCAGAGCTTCGGAGACATAGTATATAGGAAATTGCCTCAGGACATCTGCCTCCCTGCGCTCTTCCACGAGCATTGCACTAACTGCTGTATCGGTGGCTGCAATGTACAACAGCAGGTCGGCCTTCGGTGACGGCTTGGTCATGATTGCAGCATCTTCAAGGTATTTCTTCAGTTCATCGAAGGCTTGCTGCTGCTCTGGGCCCCATTGGAAGGCTGAGTTTGCTCGGAGGACCTTGAAAAAAGGCAGGCTTCGCTCGGCGGCTTTTGAGATAAATCGGTTCAGGGAGGCGATTCTGCCAGTAAGCCTTTGGACTTCCTTTCGGGTGGCTGGGGGTTGCATCCTTCGTAGGGCCTCGATCTTTTGGGGGTTTGCCTGGATGCCCCGCTTGGAAACCATGCAGCCCAACAGTTGCCCTTTCCGGATGCCGAAGATGCACTTCTTTGGGTTAAGCTTGAGGCCGTTTTGCCTCATGTTGTCGAAGGTCTCGGTTAGATCTGCGATGTGATCTTGCTCTTTCTCGCTCATGATGACGATGTCGTCGACGTACGCCGAAGCGTTGCGCCCCAGCTGTTTGCCCAGGATCAGCTTCATCATGCGGTTGAAGGTTGACCCGGCGTTGCGCAAGCCTTCGGGCATTCTGACGAAGCAGAAAACGCCAAAGGGGGTTGTAAATCCGGTTTTTGCTTCGTCCTCCCTTCGCATCCACACTTGGTGATAGCCGGAGAAGAAATCTAAGATGCTCAACATGTCGCGGCCGGCGGCCTGATCAATAATGACGTCGATCCTTGGCAGTGGAAAGGGGTCCTTCGGGCATGCCTTGTTGAGTTCAGGTGAAGTCAATACACATTCTCATGTTGCCGTTCTTCTTCGGTACCATGACCACGTTTGCCACCCAGATGGGGTATTGGACTTCTCTGATTATTCTTGCGTCGAGCAGCTTTTGCACTTCGGCCTCCGCAGATTTGACTCTATCCGCCGACATGGGCCGCTGCCTCTGCAACTTCGGTTTAACTCTTGGGTCAGTGTTGAGCGCATGCTCTATGACCGAGCGATGAACGCCTCTCAGGTCAGACTTGGACCATGCGAAGACATCTTGGTTGTTACGAAGGAACTGCAAGAGTCGGCCTTCGTCTTCTGCGCTGATCTCAGCGCCTATCATCACGGTTCTGCTTGTCACGTCCGCGCATAAGGGGAATGTCTTTGTGACGTCGACAGCCTTCATGCGTTCAGCTTCGACCCCCTTCATGGACTGCCTCATTTGGGCTTCGGCCTTGTGCTCTTCGGCCACTGCAGCTTCGTTGCTCTCGTCTTCATTGATAACATGGACTTGTCTGTTGAGGACCGAAGTGTTGCGCTCGGCTCTTCGGGCCTCCTCCCGGCGCCGTAGAGCGATATTACTCCCCGCCTCCGTCGGTATCTTCATTAGCAGGTACCCTTGGTGGATAACCGCCGCGAACTTGTTTATGGTGTTGCGGCCGAAGATGGCGTTGTACGGGTACGCGAAGTCCACAACATCGAATGTTATGACCTCAGTTCTCATGGTGGCGTCTTGGCCGAAGGATACGTTGACATCAATTTTGCCCAGGGCTTCGATTTTTTTGTTGCCGAAGCCGTACAGCGGGTGTTCTGCCTTCTTCAGGTCTTCCTTCTTGAACCCCATGCCGGTGAAACATTGCCAGGTCAGGATATCCGCTGAGCTGCCGTTATCGACGAGGATCCTCCCCACGTCGTTGCCGAAGTAGTACTTTGTGTTCTTGCCGATGTTGGCCCTTATGACGAGCGGATCGTTGTGGGGGTAGTGCTGCAGCCGGATGTCAGCTGCCGTAAAGGTTATGGGGACATGGGACCATGGCAGGTGAAAATACTTGCCGGAGCAAATATGCGATACGCTTCGGTAGTAGTCTTGGCGCTGCCTCTTTGTCTCGTGGGTCGGCTCATTGGATCCGCCGGAGATCGCATTGATTATGTTGAGCAT
Organism: Cenchrus americanus; assembly: GCA_947561735.1. NCBI lineage: Eukaryota > Viridiplantae > Streptophyta > Magnoliopsida > Poales > Poaceae > Cenchrus > Cenchrus americanus. The sequence continues at coordinate 184,979,243 of OX387245.1, forward strand.
GCCCGTCATCCCCGAGCTGCTGGTGTCAGGGATCTCTTGCTTTGGTGTGGGTGGAGGTGGGGGTTGGTTATGGGTGTAGTGTGCTTGGTGTTGGGTGGCTGGGTTCGGCCACGAAGGCACGAAGACCGAAGGCTGTTGCGTGAGCGGTGGAGGAGGTGGGAGCAATCGCGGCGCGGGGGGATGCGTAAGGCCGTGGTGGGTGGAAAGCAAGTGCGAGTGTGCCGAAGGTTGGTAGGGCCGGTGATGGTATGGTGGTGGCGGGGCCCCGAACTGGCCCGCATTTTGGTACTTCATGACATGGTTCACGGCCATGCCTGCTGCCTTCGCCTTCTCCTCCGCCTCCCACTCCATCTTCATCTTGACCGCCGCGGGGCACTGGTGCGTGTGGTGCTGGGCATCGATTCCGTGGAGCCAGCAGAAAAACCGCTCGCCGCCGGCCCGCTGCGGCTGGCTATGTTGCTGTGGCTTCGGCCCCTGTTATGCTTGTATCCGCCCTTGTGCCCGCCGCCCTTGTTCTGGTGCTGGTCGGGGGGCGCAGACACGTTGTTGATCTGACGGTTCGCTTGCTTCGGTGGCTGGTTATGCCACCCCTTCGGTTGGTCCCACTGCCCTTGTTGCTTCTGCTTCTTTGCTGCGTTCGCTCGGTCAATCCTTCGGCGGCGGCCCTTGTCACACTTGCAGTATTCTTGCATGACTTCAAATAACTCTTGCAGAGACTTCGGCTTGACCCTGTCAAGCACATCTTGGCAGTTTCCAACCCTCAGGCCCCCGACGATGGCGTCGATGATGCTGCTTTCGGACACCGTGGGCGCACGTGCTGTCAATTTGACAACCCTGTGCATGTACTCTTGTAGCGACTCGCGGTCCCCCTGGACACACATGTTGACGAGGTCGTTGGAGTCTAGCTCTTCGACCTGCATGCCTTTGAAGCTGGAGAGCAGCTTGTTCCGCAGCTGGAACCAAGATGTTATGTGCCCCTTCGGTATGTTGGCATACCAATACTGGACTTCTCCCTTGAGCGCGAGTACGAGGGCCTTCGCCTTTGTGGTGGCGTCACCCCCGTTGGACTCAACCGCCGCTTCGAACTTCATCAGGAACTCCTTGGGATCGTAGTCTCCGTCATACTGGGGCAGGGTGTTGGCGTTGAATCGACGAGGCCACGTCGCGCTCTCAAGCTCGACCGAGAGCGGGGACACCGGGACCACGTTACGGAGTGGAGCGTCGTCGGGAGCGAAGTGCTCGTGCACCTGCCCCATGTCTTGGCGGTGCCCTATGCTTTGTCCTTCGGAGGCATCCTTCTGCTGCCTCCATTGATCCAGCTGAGCCTGCATGGCCAGCAGGGTGAGCCAGGCATGCTGCTGGGCCGCCGGCGCAGCATGCACGGCGGGCGTCCGTGTTGGTGCGGGCGGCGTCGGAGCGGCCTGTCGTGGCGGCGTCGCGCCGGCGATCTGGCTTTGCAGCATGGCGAGGTAGCGCTCAGCCTGCCTGATGTTGAAGTCGATGGCGTCGGAGGCGGTGTGGGGCGGAGCCGCATCCTGGTGCTGGGATGGCTGCACTTGCGACGAGGATGGACGCGTCTCCTGCTCAGGCTGAGCCGGCACGGACTTGCCAGCGACGAGGGCCCGGATCCTTCGGAGAGCTTCGATGTCTTGCGCCGAAGCCCCCAGCCCCTCGAGGCTGACTTCGAGCATCCCCGAAGCGGTGTGCTCTACCTCCGGCGCGCTCGGCCCGGCACCGGTTCCCGCCGAAGGCTGGACGGCCGAAGGGGATGGGTTGGTGGGCTCCGACACGAGTGGAGGGGTTGCCGCCTGAGCCGTTGCGGCTTCGGCGCCTGCCGAACGTGTCCTGGCCATGTGGTCTTGAGATCTTCCACGAGGTGGGCGCCAAACTGTTGGTGGAAATCGGGCCCGAAGGGTGGACGCCGACACAACAGCCCCCTGAGATCTCTCCTTTCCTTCGCTCACTCTCGCAAGGTTCCTACTTCTACTTGGGCGGGGGAAAGGAGACGCTGGAACTTAATGAGACTAAAAAGGAAATAAGGGAATACTCAGTAGACCGAAGGCCGAAGAACTGGCAAACGCCTTCGGTGCTCTCTTCTCATTACAGTGTGTCCGTTTCATTACAAGGGGTTCACTATTTATAGGAGACCCCTGGGTATAGTCATTTGCCTCAATTACACCTTTTCCGTTCCTGACAAACCGCTTTAAACACTTTACAAGGGTATAACAGTAAGTCCCCGCGTCGTACAGGCCTCTAGCGTGTCTTCGTACGGCCGAAACACCTTTACACGCGGCCGCCCTTGTCTCTGCCTTGTCCGGAGCCCACTTTACACGTTGGCGGTGGCCACGTGTCCAGAGCCGTCGCACCTTCGGTGACGAAGCAGCGGCCCAGGATCCGGGGCGTCGAGCCTCCGCATACGCTTCGTCTGCACCGCCGCCGGTCCCGGACGCGGTATCCTCGGCCGGCGCTCACCGCTCCTCGGCCCTCCCGGGCCTTCGTCACCGGAGCGCGGCTGTCAGCACCTTCGGCGCCGAAGGCTGGCGCCGCCATAAGGGGTCATTCCTGCACAACGAGACTCATGAAGCACAAGCGGCGTTAGTGTTTCATTAGTGCCCTGTGCAGCGAAGGGTCGCCACGTCGGACCGAAGCCGTAGGCAGACCGAGGGTGCCAGCGTGGGCGGACGGGGGTGATGCTTCCGAATACCAACTTCCCCAACAGTTCATACAAGGTCTAGCTTGCCGCCCGATCATCCAACCCTCTCACAAAATCTCACCATGAAGCTCTCAAGCTAGTCCTATGGAAATCCTAAGAAAATAGGAAGGGAAAATAGGAAAGCAAATGAACTAGGGTTCCAAGAGATGGCTGCCATCCTCTCACCTCATGGGTTATATGGAGGCAACCGAAAGTCTAAAATACCCTTACTTAATAACTAGGGATACAAGCCCCTCAAGGGGGGTTTTGGAAGACTTCAGATTTTCTCCATCGAACGGATGCCCGACGACCGCACCCTGCTTAGCCTCGACGCAAGCCATGCGATCCCGACGTGTGTCCTCTGCTTCGAAGTCTCCGGACTGCCTCGTCGCACACCGGTCAGACCGGTACCCACCGGTCGGGGACCGGTCGACCCACCGGTCGACCGGTCCGGAGGCTGCTGCACCTCCGTCTTCGGTTCTTCGGTCTTGGCTTTGTGGATCAACCAAGGAACCCAGTGGTTTTCTGGTGAACCACCGGAAACCCCGCGAACTCGGTGTAGCCGCCGCCAATCACCACTCATGACTCGGCTCCCACATAGTCCCGGCTTGACATTGGTTTTGAGGCTCTACCAAGAAACCTTCCATGACTTCATCTTGCTCTATATGCCACCATGCGGCCCGCACTTGACCCCGCTGGCCACCGGGTCCCTCGAACGAAGCCTACTTGTCTTCTCCACACCTGGAGGCCTCACCGGCGACGACCTTTCGTGCTTGTTCTTCACTTGTACCAACACCAGTCAAGCCGCAACCTGCACCTGCAATACTTAGCCAAGAATCAGTCCACAAAACGTTGTCAATCACTCATCACACAGGGAAGCGACCATCCACCAATCCTCGAACCACACATGGTCCTCAAGGATAAACATCGGGATGTAGACGCAAGCATCAATGAGCATTATCTATCTTGAATGTAAATTATTAGATATTACTAAACGTGGATTTGATTTTATCAAGACGTCGGTTTTTAATCAGTTTTTGATAGATAATATTTGATTTGTCATGTTTGTGAGTCAAATCGAAGGTTGCGGTGGTCTCATTTGCCTCCGACGAGGCCTGGGATGCCCTCTTGGGTGTCAAAACCGCCGAAGCGGGCACGGCGGCGGCGGCGGCGGGCGGCGGTGCCCTCTGCTTCCTCCTTTGTTCTATTCAAATGACTGTGGGGGGCAGTTCTATTCAAATGAAGAATAGTTCCCATTTCTCCTTTTAATCTACAATCAAATGTTATAACAAGTATTTCTTTCTCGTTATTAGTCCAAATATGATACTTTTTTCTAAATTTTTCTAAAATCACCATCTATTCATTAATTCCATGGTTTAGTGTACATTTTGTTTGTTGAGTCATGTTTATATGCCTTATTTTGTTCTTTGTAAGTACAACATACAAATAATATTTGTTTTGCACAACCATTAGTGATGGAACTTTACATCTCGTAAGCTTAAGGTGAACACAAGGTTTTCTTATGATTTCAAATGCATATGAGTTCAAACATGTTGCAAAGTGTGGAAAACTTTAATGATCAAGCAAACATTCTAGGAAACTATGTGAGAGAAGTAGACATTTGTACACAAGTATATAATTCCTTCATCGATACCACCTGAAATTTCGAAGACAAGTTTAGGTACCCAAATTATGTTGCCAAGTCAATTTGTAGATTTTTTAGAGCAAATTTGATATTATTAGAATTATTATATAATTACCATCGTGTGTAAAAACGAAATATATGAATTTTGGGCGCACAAGTGTGACTGTTGATATTTCATTCAAATACTGAATGTCCAAATACGAATTGTTTGTATTTTTATGATTTTTAGGTGCTATTTTATGGGCTCTAATAAATCAGGGAAGCAAGATGCATTCCAAAAAAAATAGTGACAGGCCCACGCGTCAGCGTCAACAACCAATATAAAAAAGATAACTGCTGACCCAACTCCCAACAAAGGCGATCTGGGTTCACTAACCATCGTCGCCCATGACACTGGCCCACTCGTCAGCATTAGAAGATGAACCGTGCGCAGGCTGCTCAAAATTTCCCACCTATATTTACTATAGTGCCCATGAAATTCGAATTGCTGCACAGAGTCGTCAAGGGCACACTAGTAGTTTCATTAAACACAGAAACGTGCGTCGTTCATATTCAGCTCCTCGCTAGACAGATCCACAACACCCGCATTCTCCCCACCGCCATTGCCAGTCGCCTCGCTCGCCTTCGCCGCTCTCTCCCCGCAGCAGCCCTGCTCTTCTCCAGCCCACCGCTCCTTGCGTGACGACGGTGACGAGGACGCGGTTACTGGCGTGCGGACGTACATCCGGTGAATCTAAAGACAGTTGACGCGGATCTGTCGACGTCATCCCCGGCCACGACGACGAGCCGGCCGCCTCAGGCCACAAGCCGCCGTGGATCCAGCCCCTCCGACCATCACAAGAACAACTACTTCATTTGCGACAGAGTTTAGTCCTTGACGGAGCGTTCCTTGACGGAGAGTTTAGTCCGTGTTCTGGATACAGCGGAGGACGAGTTCACCAACGTTGAAGGAGCGTTCCTTGACGTTGTGATCATGGTAGCGTCGGATACCCTCTAGGTACCTTGCTAATTGGACGAGGGCAGCGCAGCGAGCTTCTTCGAGGCTGTCGATGTCAACTCGTCTGCTGTCTTCTGAGACGCCTTCGTCGTAGTGCTCCACTGCTGGCGAGTTCCATATGACGTCGGTAGGGAGGATTGCTTCGGAACCGTAGACCAGGAAGTAAGGGGATTGTCCCGTTGGCTTGGATGGCTGAGTCCGTAGCCCCCAGAGTGCGTTGGGTAGTTCCTTGATCCATTTGCCTCCTTTAGAGTTAGCAGCGTCATGTAGCCGCTTCTTGAGGGCGTCGAGCACCATCCCATTGGCGCGCTCAACTTGTCCGTTGGCCAGAGGATGGGCGACTGAGACGTATCGGACGTCAATCCCGCTGTTCTCGCAGTACTCCCAGAACTGGTGGTTGTTGAAGTTGGAGCCCAGATCTGTGATGATGCGGTGGGGTAGTCCGTAGCGGTGTACGAGTTCATGGTGAGGGCACCGAGCTCGACTGCCCACTTGGAGATTCTTCCAGTAGCATCTTGGTTCCGCAGGATGTCGCCGAGCGGGTAGTCAGTGACAACCGAGATCGAGTACTCCTGGAAGTAGTGTCGTAGCTTCCGCGAGGTGATGAGTACTGCGTACAGGAGCTTCTGCACAGGCTGATAGTGTGCCTTGGACTCTGATCGAACCTCGCTGACGAAGTAGATTGGGCGCTGGACTGGGTAGGTGTGGCCGTCTTCTTGCCGCTCGACAACGATGGCAGTACTGACCACACGAGTAGTCGCAGCTAGGTAGAGCAGTAGCTGCTCGCCCTTGTGAGCCGTGAGGATCGGCGGCTTCGATAAGAAGTCCTTGAGCTGGGCAAGGTCTTGATCCGCCTCTGGAGTCCACACGAACTTCTCTTGATGCTTGAGTAGTTTGAAGATGGGGAGTCCCCGTTCTCCGAGCCTCGAGATAAATCAGTTCAGTGCCGCCATGCACCCGGTCAGCTTCTGGACGTCTTTGATGCTCGTGGGAGCTTTCATGCTGGTGATGGCGGAGATCTTCTCGGGGTTGGCTTCAATACCACGCTAGCTGATGATGAAGCTGAGTAGTTTGCCCGAAGGTACACCGAAGACGCACTTGTTCGGGTTGAGCTTCCAGCGGTACTCGCGCAGGGATGCGAAAGTCTCTTCAAGGTCGTCGATGAGGGTACTGGAGTCTCTGGTCTTGACGACCACGTCATCCACGTAGGCTTCGACATTCTTGTTGAGTTGCCTCTTGAAGCAGGCCTGGATGGCTCGTTGATAGGTGGCGCCGGCATTCTTCAACCCGAAGGACATGGTCGTGTAGGAATACGTGCCAAACGGGGTGATGAACGCGGTCTTCTCCTGGTCTTCTTCCTTGATCGCGATCTGGTGGTACCCAAAGTAGCAGTCGAGGAAGCAGAGCAGGTCGCAGCCCACTGTGGAGTCGATGACTTGATCAATCCGCGGCAACCCAAAGGGGTCCTTGGGGCAGTGCTTGTTGAGATCGGTGTAGTCGACGCACATCCTCCACGCGTTTGAGTTCTTCTTGCGGACGAGGACGGGGTTGGCGTGCCACTCAGGATGGAAGACTTCTCTGATGAAGCCAGCCGCGAGTAGTTTGGCGAGTTCCTTTTTGATGGCATCCCGTCTGTCGTCAGCAAAGCGTCGGAGGTGTTGTCGCTTGGGGGTAGCCTTAGGATCGACGTTGAGGCAGTGCTCAATCAGCTCCCTGGGCACTCCTGGCATGTCCGCTGGCTTCCACCCGAAGATGTCGCGGTTAGCCCGAAGGAAGCTGATGAGCGCGTCTTCCTATTTGGGGTCGAGGCCGGCCCCGATGGTGGTGGTCTTGCTGGGATCGCCTGTTCCGAGGTCGATCGTCTTGACAAGTACCTCCTCAGGTGGTTGAGGCTTGTTGGTGCTGTCAGACTTCTCTGGGATGTCGAATTCACTTGTAGCAAGCTTCTTCGACGTAGCGTAGAACTCCATCATCGCGTTGGGTACTTGGTTTGTAGAGGCAATCTCCACGGCTTCTGTATCGTAGTCGTGGGAGATCTTCAAGTCCCCTTGGAGAGAGAGTACACCCGCTGGGGTTGGCATCTTGAGTACCAAGTAGGTGTAGTGGGGCACCGCCATAAATTGGCGATGGCCGGTCTGCCGAGGATGGCGTGGTAGGAAGTCTCGAAGTCCGCGACCTCGAACTTGATGTACTCGGTACGGTAGTTGTCCCAAGATTCCGCGAAGGTAACTGGCAGGACCACTGAGCCCAGTGGAATAGCCGCGTTGCCGGGGACGATGCCGTAGAAGGGCGTGTTGCTCTTGGTGAGCATGTGAGTGATGTCGAGCTTATTTTTCTTCAAGGTCTTGGTGAAAAGGACGTTGAGCCCGCTTCCACCGTCGATAAGCACCTTGTTGAGCTTGGAGCCCGCGACCACTGGCTTCAGGACGAGGGGGAACCGTCCTGGTTCAGAGAAGCTGGTCCATTGATCCGCGCGGGAGAATGTGATGGGTACCTCCGACCACCTGAGAGGGGTCGGGACCGCTGGTTCAATGGACATGACTTCACGACGGGTAGCCTTCGCTCCCCGCTTGCTGGGTAGCCCGCCGAAGAGGACGTTGACGGTCTTGTCAGGCTCCTGGAAGTCGTTGTTGTCGCCGTCCTTCTTCTTGCCCTTTTGGTCATGAGGGTGCGGTGGCTCTGGCGTATCCTTGAGTGCATGCCTGAGTTGGTAGCACTGCTCGGTGGTGTGGTTGCCGTTTGGATGCCACGGGCACTTCTCCTTCAGCAGGTCTTTGAAACCGCCGGAGTTCTTCTTCGAGTTCCCTTTCGCAGGGCGCTGGATAGCCCCGACAGTGTTGTCTGGCTTGCGCTTGCGGTTGGGACCCGAGTAGTAGTTGTTGTTGTTGTTGTTGTTGCGACCGCCTTGTTTCGCATTGTTGCCGCTGCCGCCGCCCTGGTTCTGCTTGGTCTTGCCACGGATGGCGTCGTACTTGGCTTTGGCTTTATCCTCTTCATCCGCCCAGGACGTGATCATGTCCTTGAGGTGGGGGATGGACCTGGGCGGCGACGACCGAAGTCTTCGAAGGTGCGGCGGTGGTAGAGGCCGTCTTGAAAGAGGTCGATGACCTCCTTGTCGGTGACGTCGACGACGGTAGCATGCTTGTCGAAGAAGCGGCGCATGTACTTGCGTAGGGTCTCGCCTTGTTCTTGCTTGATCATGGCCAGGTCCATGCGAGTACCCGATCGGCCCATGGCGCCCGCGAAGTTGCTGGTGAACTGCTCCTTCAGTTGGTCCCACTTGTCGATCGAGTGCTTGTCCAAGCGACTCGAGCCATGTGAGTGGAGCTTGGTCTAGGCAGAAGGGGAAGTTGAGGCACTTGATGTCGTTGTTGCCGCCAGCGTTTTCGATGGAGAGGGCGTAGCACCTGAGCCACTGGATGGGATCCTGCTTCGCGTCATACTTGGTGATCCCCAAAGGCTTGAACCTGTCGGGGAGGAGCAAGTTGCGAAATCGAGGTGAGAAGGCGGGCAAGCCGTCGCCGTCACCTGCGGTGGTCGACTTCTTCCGCCGTAGCTCCTTAATCTTCTGGAGGGCATCGTACCCGCCCTGTGAGGCGCCAGAGGCGTGGCTGTTCGCGTGGCCTCGGCCGCCGCGACCGCCGCCGCAGCCGATCCTCCCCGTTGGCTCCATGGTTGGAGCTTCCGCCGCCGCCGCCGCCGCCGTCGGGGTCGTGGCCGCCACCGCCGGCCGGAGCGCGGTGGGGGACGACCTCGCGGTTGCTGTTGTCACGCTGTGGACGTCCGCCGGCGTTGGAGCGGGTGCGGTTGGGTTCGGCTGGGAGCTCAGCTCGAGTACGGTTGGGACCGTTGCCAGCGCTGCGACTTGTAGCCTCGTTGTCGCGTTGCCTGGCGGGGGGAGGCTGGTTGACCCTGTTGTCGACTCGCATGAAGTAGGCATCTTCAGCTAGCTTGGCGATGACCTCTCCAGCGCGGATGCCCTGAGCCTGACGTGCGATCGCTGTGATCGACATGAGGCATTGCTCAGGGGTAGTGTGTACTCTGCTCTCGACCGTCTCGAGAGCTTCCGCAAGGTTGCGGCCGGGGAAGTTGTCGCGGAGGTGCAGGCGACGTTCGCTGCGCTTCCGGTTACGCTCGCGTCGAGCGTCTCTGTCTTCAGGTTTCTCATTTGGTGGAGCATCAGCAGAGAGCTCGTCGGAGGAGATGTCTTTCAGGTACTTGTCTTGAGCCGTGCCTGAAGGCCCTGGGGTGTCGTCGGCAGCCATGAAGACTTGGCGATCGGGGGTGCCAAGGCTGGACTCAGAAGGTGCCACCTCAGTTGGTGTGTTTGAGTCAGCCTGGGCAAGTGGTGTTCCCTCCTGGAACGGTAGCGAGTCGATGTAGGCGATGTAGCGTGAGTCTCCACTTATCAGGTCAGCAGGCTTACGGTCCGGCCAGTAGACGAATCTGCCGTGTGGATGTTATAACCAGCCCAGAGGCCGGCCCTGATAAGGGATGCTCGGTGGAGTTGTCCTCGGACTCGGGTTCCTCAGGGTCCGACCCGAAGTCGAACTCATATGCAGGATTCAAGTAGAACTCGGAGAGAGGGTTGGAGTCCGAATCGTGGCCGGGGGCGGTGTCAGAGTCTGAGTTGAACTCGGGTACGGGCTCCTTGCCGGCCCGGCGCGAAGAGGGAGCCTCTGTGCGGGCCCGGCTGGGGATGCGGGGACCACGCGCAGAGCGCTCGCGAGGTGAGGGGACCGCCTGCGATGGCTGAGCGGCCGGCTCGCATGCGATGGCCCATGGAGACGTCGAGTTCGAGTTGGAAGCGGACTCGAGCTCGAAGTCAGCGTGGTGGTTGAAGAGCGAAATTTCGCCGAACTTGCCGGCGAGATCGCCTGTGACAACTTCGGGGAGCGTCACGAAGCCGGTCTTCGGGTTGGGCGGCATGGTTAGGCGGCGCTGGAAGGAGCCCGCGCCGTCGGCAGTGCAGACCCAAGCGCCGAACACGAAGGTGTCGCCGCGGTTGAAGGCGACGGTTGGCTTGAAGTGGACGGAAGCCATCGAGTTCGCCATGTGATCTCGGGCGAGATCCCCTACCTGGCGCGCCAGCTGTCGGTGTTTTAGACCGGCAACCTACTAAGGGGAGTACCCGAAGTAGATGAATATGGCCTCGCCGAGATCAGTAACTCGAAGGAAGAGACACGTGGCACACAATTTAGACAGGTTCGGGCCGCGAGGTGCGTAATACCCTACGTCCTGTATGCTGCGTAGCTCTGGATTGATTGGGCACGATTACAAGATGGTGCAATAGTGTGCCGTGGGTTGTATGAGATGAGATGATCCTAGAGATCGGTCCCTGCCTCGCCTTATATAGTCCGGGAGGCAGGGTTACAAGTCGGAGTAGGGAGAGAGTACTAGTCGAGTACGTCTAGGAGTCCTTCATACAGTGCGGAACATGTACAGCTCCTTAACCGAGTACAACTCCTTTGTAGTCCTTGTGCTCCACGCCATCAGGTGCCATGTAGCGCAAGCCGGGTAGTCCCAGGGGCCCACCGAGTAGTCGGTCCTGGTACCCACCGAGGTAGTGGGCCCAGAGAGGCCCATACGACAATAATCACTCAACGTTTGCTTCATCCACAAAAGTTGTGCAAAACAAGCACTGTCCGCCTGTTGACGGTGCAAAACCATGCTCAACTTCACCGCAAGCCTACGGGTGACTTGGTGCCTTTTCACCAAGGAGGGTCCTCCCTAGATTTGTCAATCCAAGGATTGGAAGCAAACTCCTAAAGCTATCCATCTAATCTACCGGTCTAACCCTATGTGGAGCATTGATTGCATAAAGGTAACATACAAACACGAAGGGATGTATGGATCACATCCACCTAGCCATAAAGGTAAGCATCAAAAGGGAACCCTAGCCTATCGTCTTCTTGTTGCCGTTCTGGCCAAGGTGACAAACCAATCAAAACCTATACTATGTTAAGGATTACACTCGATATGGAGTTACCCGATATGGGGTGGTCCGATACACGTTCACTCGTCGCTTTCTCCTCCACCGTACTGTCACTACGCAAGGATATTCATACAGTAGCTACACATATGAATAAGCACAACTCGTAGAAGATCAAAGTAAAGACAAGAATAGATTTATATCACCATCGAATGTTGAAGGTACAAACGACTTGACGAATTCAAGTCGCGGCTCTGGACTCCACCATGGCTTCACCACACAGGGCCAACTATGGGGGCTAGGGAATGGCATAGGCCATCTCCTAGGCAACTCGAGGACTTGCGGCGGCCGTCAGCTTCCTCCCGGTGCTTCTCCTTCGTGTCGGCGAGTCTCTGGTGAATGGATGGATGTGGCGGCCGGCGGAGGCAGAGGCAATAAATAGACAAGCACCTAAGGCAAAGAGGGGCACGAACCGGGCCCGGAACAGGCCAGGCCGGTCGGCCTGGGCCAACCGTCCCAGGCCCGTTTCAGCCCGGTTCGGCCCCGTCTCGCTCCCCTATGCTTCTCAGTCAATTGTTGACTTGCTCCCTTATGCATGTGGGCCCTTGATATTGTCTTCTCCACAGTTTAGACAGAGCTTCTTTTCGCGCAAGCTTCAGCATCTTCTATCTAGGTCCTTGGAGTTTTCCGACTTCATGCTTCGGTCCCTAGGCCCTTTGGAGTCATGTTCATGAGGTGTCTTGACTTGTGTCGGGCTTTATGATCTTCTCTTGAAGTGCTTGATGAACTTATCCCTAAAGTCTCCTCTTTAATGTTAATTTCCGGTGTAAACAACAAACTCCAAAATCGACATGCGAGAGTGAACTTGATACCTCCGAGGGGGTAGTACCATTGGTTAGAATATCAAATACGTGCAAATTTTGACAGTAAACTTATAGCTAGGTGTACCAAAATCGACCGTCAACATACCCCCATGCTTAAACCTTGCTCATCCTCGAGCAAGTCCAAGATCTTTGCTTAACTTGGAAATCAGCGTTGTCTTTCAATGTCTTCCATGCACTTAGTTATACACAACAAGACATATTGCTCTCTCAAGTATTTAACATTTAAGGTTCAAGTTTTGACCGACTAATTCATTGTGGAAGATAGACTATCATTAAAGAACATGCCACAGTAAAACAAATATAGTGCTCTGGAACTTAAGCAAACTTCAAACGTTTACCTTGTTGCATCGTGAAGAGTTTTCAAAAAGTTGCACATCTAACATAAGTGAGGTTCTCTTGCAAAAGCTCATGGAAACACTCATCTTATCAAGTTTCTCAAGCCTACACTAGATTAATCTCAACCTATTCCACTCATATATGAAAGTAGAAAGCTTATGTGGAGCTTGGTAGGTAAAAACAATCCTAGCAAAACGTTATACTTGAAATATTGTCAAACTAAGAGAGAGATCTATTGGAATTACCGAGACTAGTCAAAAAGGCCATGGACAATAAATGTTGGAAAGAGAGAGAGATGGAACACACACATTTTAGAAAGGTGGACATGTGCAAGTGGCAAATGGGTGATCCTGAGACAAGAATGAAGTTCTCATTATCAGATTGCACATAGTTGAAAAAGATTGAGTATGGACTTGTCTTCAAAGCTCTCTAAGATTTAAATGAAGATAAAAAGAACCGAGGAGCATTTTTATTTTTCTCTTTTTTTGTTTTTTTTCTTTTCTTATTTTTTCTTTCTTTTCCATTTTTTATTCTTCATTTTTATGCTCCTCTGAACTTTTAAGCAACATAGTACTGCTATAGCAGTCCTCCCCCATGCTTAAATGATTGCTTGTCCTCGAGCATAGAAGTGAGGGGACCTATGGCTGCTAAAGAAGTACAAAATCCTTGTATTCCTTTATAAATCTTTTTAAATCTTCAAGGGCATCCTCAATGTCGAAACTTGCATAATCATTGATGAGTCCCTCCATATGTTATGTCTTGAAATCTTGCCAGAAAATCTCTAGAAAATTTGTTGAAAGATCATCCATACTCAATTTGGGTTGTGGACAAGGAGGCAATCACAAAAAGATGTTTTGGGTTTAGGGTGGATGCCCAGCAAAGTTTGTGAAATTTCCAATGTAGAAACTCACAATGCATGGACAAAAATGGCTAGCATGAAATAGATACGCAAAGGAATGACTAGCTTCTTAGTCTCGTACCATAGAAATCAGTCCTAATCCAACTCATCAAGATATAAGTTTGCAAACTAAAGGTTAACATCATGAATGTACTTGTATGTGTATAGGCTTTGATAGGTAGAGCCTTGCAAGAGATTCACAAATGTAGATAGCATAGTAATTTTAAATAAAACAAGTACAAGGCATAGGACATTGGTAAACTTAAATCAAAGAGCAACATAAAGTATGTGGGGCTTAGAATTTAGTAATTTAACCTCCACAAATTAAAGAGTCGATATTTATCAATTTAAATTCCTTTTAATAGATAGCAAAAGGTCATGTCGTATACAACATCATGCAAGTAAAACAAGGCCGCAACTTTCATCATTTTTCCATAAGCAAGACATACAAATGATATTATCATGGTAAGCTCAAAAGAGATGGTTATTCATTTATTGAAAAGTAAAAACTAACTAACTTAGGTTATCCTCCTAGTAGCCATGTTATTGATAGAGAGATAAATACAAAGGTTGTCTATGGTGGAAAGCATATATGTGCAAGCATTTAAAAGGATGATGAACAAAGGTAAAGTTATGGGAGAGTTACCGTCCTTTTCGATGCTCGTAGTGAAGTGCAGCATGGCCTGCCCCATGCTTAAGCATTGTGCTTAGCATGGAGAAAGAATGATGAGCATCTTGGTGATGGTGATCCTTGTACTCCATGTGGCCTTTTTTCCTTTCGTCCATCAAATCCTCCCCCATGCTTGGCATGTTGCTATGCGTGGAAGAACTTGAATTGCTTGTAATCCCCTATTGCCATGTGTTTGAGAATCGTCTTCACTTCCTTGCCTTTGTTAACTCAGTTGTCCCTCAACTTCTTTTTATCATCATCAAGCCATGGTTCCAATCCTTCGTCATATCGTCATCACCGACTTCAATGTCGTCCTTTGTCGCTACCTCATCTTCCACAGTTTTTATTTTTCCTCCAGAACAGAACATGTACTGAAACACCCCTCCAAGTTGAAGTTCAAAAATTATCTTTCCAACGAGCCATCATATGCATGAAATGGGTTCCGAACAAGAGAGTTGTGCCAATTTTACTCTGGCGATGCAATCTGTCCAAAGTGATTTCAGACACGCAGCGCTCAATGTTTCTGCCATATCTCCTTGTACAGGTCTTCAAAATTGATGATTCTTGATGCGTTGGAAAGAAGGTTTGAAGGAGCTTCTGAATATTAAATTTTCTTCCATTGTACATCTCTGAATGTGTGCTCAAATCTTGATGGAAACAGTGACTTCCCTCTCAAGCCTTGTAGATGACTAACGATCTTGATTGCAATTGGTCAAGAACTCTTGGGAACACTTCGTCATGCCTGCAAAATAAATCAAATGCACGTTCTACCCTTGGGGTTATGGTCGGGAGTGGAAACAGTTGCCAACAAACCAAATACATCCCTAAGATCTTAACTTGTGGCAAAGCTTACCTAGCAAGAAGAAAAGAAGAATCTAATGAGTGTACGTGCGTGTAAGTGAAAAAAATGCGAATGAGAGAAAGGGATATAAACAATGACAATGTTTGCACCAAGTTCTAAACACCATGTTTACAACTAGATTGCTTTATTTCTACATAACCATAAAGATTTAACCAAGGTTAAAACACCATGTTCATTTCAACGTTAATAATTCTTTATGCCGCAAGAAAGTTAAAGCGCATTGCAAAGCTTATAAACAAACATATGCAACGTGAAAGCAAGGTTTATAAAATTGAATGATGGTGGTCTCCAATCATGTCTAAACACCATGTTTACACAAGATTGCAAAAGAAAATGCCTCGTGCGCACGAAGCACCATTATGGAAATAAAGCATTCATCAAAAAATTTCGCAAATAAACCAAGCTAACTTATGCATGATAGAACAAAGGGGGTTCATGCAAAATGCAAATGAGTTAGTAAAAAGGGTTACAAATGTTTGAAAAAGGCTTTCGATGTTGTTCCTTAATGATGAGAGGTAGAGTCAAAAGTTTTATCAAAAGACCTTAAAAAATGCTAAGAAGGTTTTAAGGTAAGGCTTATGGGTATCCTATATTTTTGGCTTAAGACAAGAATTATGAAAAGATAAGTCGGATGAAGAAATTCTATCTAAGGTTGTTTTGCAAAAGAAGAAAAGCAAGGATTAGATTTTCGGATGAAAACAAACCTATGGTTTTAGGATTACTAAAGGTATGAGAAGTTTTCCCTAAGGGCTTAGGATGAGGCTAGTCAAAATTTTAGAAAAGGGATAGAGATAGACTTTGTCGACTTGACATAAGTCAATTCCTCCCTTTGTTAGCTAGGTTCTAGGTGTGGTTTGATAGGAAGGTTTAGGCAAATATGTATATTTTTTTCTTTTTCACAAAAAGGGTTTTAAACATGATATGCATCATGCAACAAAATGCAAGGGTGGAGAACAATGATAAAAGAAGTGCAACATGATATGAATGAACAAAATTACATGACATGATAAGGTGGTGATCTAAACCAAAAGGAATTATGCTTCATATTTCTCTCTAAAGACACAAACAACAAGACTCTAAACACTAATAAGCACACAAAAAAGTGGTCTATAAGTTTTCCAAAATTCAAGTAGCAAAGTGCTAACTCAATATCTATTAAAGCATACAAGATGTGGTTGTGACATTTATTAGAGCAATGGTACAATGTTACTTGAAGTTTTCAAATAAAGAACACAATGTAGACTTGTCATAGTTTATATAGATATATAAAAAGGTCGGGTTGCCTCCCGCAAAGCGCTTCATTTTAAGTCATAGAGCTCGACTTTCTCACGTACCTTTTCATCATCGTGAAGCCATGGTTTTTTGTGTGAGAATCCAAAGTAGCCATGTAGCTTGATGTTGCCTTTGGGAAATCCGTCGTGGTTCGCTTCCAACATCATCATGTGTTGAGTGGTGCCTCTTGTGTCTTCATTCATCCATGCTTCAGAGGGTTTGTTTTAGTCCTTAGCTTCTGAATTTCATCATATATGTGTTGTGGAACCGTTGCTCCATCTTCTATTTATTATCATTGTGTCCATCTCCTCTATCTTGTCGTCATTGCCTTGTTGCTGCCTCTTCTTCGTGGATTTTACCCCTGCATCCAGAACAGAACATATACCAAAATATAGTTCTATTGAAAAATTTATAAAATTAACTTTCCAATGGATACTCATTCGTTTTAATCAGAGTCCGAAAGAGGGAGCTATGGCTGTTTCACTTCAGCATTGCTTGCTGTCCAGAATTTCAGCATGTGCAACCATCGATGATTCGGCCATATCCGCTTGTAGAAACCTCCGATTGCCTTGCCGCTTGATTCATTGGAACGTAGACTTCATCTAGCTTCTGAAATTCAAATATATCCAATTGTTTTCTGCAGAGGTTGTGCAAGGCATCTTGATGACATCATTATCCTTTCGTCCATCGATCCGGAGATGTACGTGTGGTCTTCATCTTGAAGTCTTTTAGGGCACCATGTCACGCATCCCTTGGCTTCAAAAATCATTACCATCGCTGCATGAGCATGATGGTTATGGAATCCTTCTCCATATTTCTTGACATGGTTGTTTCCGAAACCTATAGCTTGAACAAACAAACCTCCAAAAGACATTGGTCTTAAAAACTTAATTGACACACGTAGGCATACCTTGTTCATCTTCGTTTGCTTTGGGTGGGGGCTCAATAGTGGATGTTGGGCCACTAACCAAGGTTAGCACCTACCACTAGAGATAAAATCTTGCGTATCCATCAACTTGGTTGAGCGAGGTTGGACTTGTTGAAGTCCGAATGTCGAAAACTTTTCTTGATCGCTTTGTGTCTAGTTTTCCACCTACATTCAAAGACACAAACAAGAAAGCAAGCGTATATGATAAAATTAGGGTTAGTTACAAGGAGATAGATCACCCAAGGGTTAGAGTTGCCGATCCCCGGCAACGGCGCTAGAAAAAGGGGCTCGTTGACAGTGCAAAACCGTGCTCAAGTTCACTGCAAGCCTACGGGTGACTTGGTGCCTTTTTCACCAAGGAGGGTTCTCCCTAGATTTGTCAATCCAAGGATCGGAAGCAAGCTCCTAAAGCTATCCATCTAATCTACCGGTCTAACCCTATGTGAAGCATTGATTGCATAAAGTTAACATACAAACATGAAGGGATGTATGGATCACATCCACCTAGCCATAAAGGTAAGCATCAAAAGGTAACCCTAGCCTATCGTCTTCTTGTTTCCATTCCGGCCAAGGTGACAAACCAATCAAAACCTATACTATGATAAGGATTACACTCGATATGAAGTAACCCGATATGGAGTGGTCTGATACCCATTCACTCGCCGCTTTCTGCTCCACGGTACTGTCACTACGCAAGGATATTCATCACCGAGCAACAACCTTGGTCCGTACACTACTACGGTGTATCCGCAAGACAAGACTTATCACCATGATTCGATCTAATCCTACTAAAGGCATATGGTAGCTACACATATGAATAAGCACAACTCATAGTTGTAATACCCCGTGTTTTTGCTCAGTGGTGATTAGTGCTAATGACCCTCTTAACTACTTCTCTAACCACCCTTGTGTACCCTAGGTCAACCCATGGTCAAACCCCTAGCTTAAAACCCTAGTTTCCCCTTTGACCCCTTGTGCCATTCTAGAACTTTGGCTTGTTCTCCAAAATCTCTCTAAACACTTCAAAACCACCCAATAGGAGAAATGTGCAGTTTGGCAAGGCACACAACTTTTCTGTAGAGTGGCATTGCTAGTTTGGAGTGGAAGGTGCTGAAAAAAGGCAAAACAATGTGTTGGTTACTATTCACCAACGCCGAGTTTTTGCCTGACTTTCCCTGCAATTTGTGTTCAAACCAGTGAGTAAAAACCATGGAGCCTTTGGCATTAGTGAAGAGGGTAACTTGCTTGATAACTTTGGCATTCAAAGTTTGGAGCACTTCTGTTTGAAATATTGGAGAAAAATCATGTTGAAATGGGCTAAGTAAAATTGTTTTGGGGCTGAGCGTGTCTGCGCGCGACGTCACGCGCGACTTGCCACATTGGCTCGCCGCCTTACCGCCGGGAGCGCACGCCGGAGCACGTCCGCGACCGGCAGTCCATGGCAGGCCTCCGCGAGCACTGTATGCCTACGGGCGTGACACGCCGCCTACCCCTAGGTGTGTTTATTGGTTTCTTAGGCTTGTTTTAGACCAAAGCATGTGTAGGAGGAAGTTTGGCTCCAGTGCTGTTATATTTATTTTTTTTATATGCTTTAATCCTTTTATTGCTAGCTAGACATGCTTTTATTTGTGTGTATTAATTTTAGTGGCTCAAACTTGTTGCTTGCTGTACAAATAAGAGTTCCCTGGTCAGTAGGACCAGTGGGCACTATTTGGCTAATTTTGAGGCTTGTTGGTTGTTTAAAAGTAGGAAGACTAGATTAATCTAGTGAGGGAAAAATAGGGAAAATCATTCCTTTTTGTGCTGAAGCTCTATAAATGAAGTAGGAGAGTAATGTGTGTCATGAGAGCACTTTTGCTTGTTGTTGGTGCATTTAAATTAAGTATTCTTTTAGATGTGTACACAATCACCGCAAAGAGAAGTTTAAGTAAGCCTTTTTGATTATCTTTAAGGGGAAAGTGTTAAATGCTTTTGTTAAGGTGAATATGGCCAACCAGGTGATCCTTGTGGCTGTTTCCTACTATTTTGTTAATTAAATTAAATTAATTGCACTTCTAAGCACTGCATTGCATCCTCCGTGTAGAAGTCCCAGACGGTAGTTACACACTCATGCCGGCTGACGAGGACGAGGGAGCAGGAGGAGACGTGCACTACGTGATCGTAAAGCAAGACCCGGACCAAAGTCCGAAAGTTTGTGTGTCTGCTTGTGCTGACGAACTCAAGCCCCGGTTTGATCATTAACCTATGTGTTTACTTTCAAGTTTCTGATCTTATCATTGCTATCTTATGTGCATTTACGTTCAGGAGTTGAATTGAAACCCTAGTTGCATGATCCATAAAAGCCTATGATCTTTTACTAGCATGCTAGGTCGCTAGTTGCTATGCTCTAAGGATCTGGTACAAGTCGAGTGATGTTCGTCACTCGCGAGAATAGGATCTCCTTTATGGAATCACCTTAATGATTAAATGGATTTCTCATGTGGTAAGAGCATGGGATTTGGGCTCCAGTCCAATGGCTTCATTGGTTAAGTGTTTGAAAGTACTAAACACTTGTCGAAAATGGGCACGGTAAGCCTAGTACCTAAATGAGGCGGTACGAGGTTTTACTATCACTACTCTTAGGGTTGCGGCCCCGGGCTCGCCACCCGAGTGCATGCGTGAGGCTGGGTGACCTTAGTGGCGTACCCCAGGTAAACCTTGTACTTAGGACTGTGAGATATTATCCCCAAACCGAGGAATGATGGGAACCGCCTGGTTGGTGAACTCTTAGTGAGTGCACCTCCCATGTGTTTAGGTCCACCTTGCAAGGTTTGAATCAATCGATTGTCGGCCTCTCACCATTATCTGAGACTACTTAATCTACTGGCCATGATATCTCTTTATGATGGAACTTTGTGAAGATTATTACTTTGATTAATTGTATGTACAACTATGATTGCAATAGTTGCCTACCTAGTCATGATTAATTGTTTGTACAACTATGATTGCAATAGTTGACTACTTAATCTACTAGAACATGAGCTAAAATGTGAAAGTAAGGATTCACTACTTAGTAGCTTTTTGGCAAACAAATCCACTAGCCAAAAGCCTTGCATGATTAGAGGTAAAGTCTTTCTTTTAGATGGGTAACTCTTACTGAGTATTAGTATACTCAGCCTTGCTTTTTAAATGTTGTTTCCAGGTAATGCATATGATGTGTGGCCCGGAGAACTTCCACCCGGCTGGGAGCTGGAATGGGTGGATGACGATGAGTGATTACATCATGGACAGGCCTCCTATGATGTGATCGTATTTCTTCCGCTGTTATCAATAAACTCTGAACCATTTACTTTCATGTCAAAGAACTATGTTTGTAATAATGGACCCTATGGGAATTTGATGTTAATTTGTAAGGCACTTTGGACTCTCCTTCGTGGGAGTTTTAATGCATACGTTTGATTCTCTCTGTGTTGTTAAGTGATTTATTGGGCGTTAACCCGGAAACACTCAACGGGATTATTCTTTATTATAACTTAATGACCAAATGGAATGGTTTAGGTGATAGTACGGAATTATCTCAAATGGGGTTGTCACATTAGTAGATCAAAGTAAAGACAAGAATAGATTTATATCACCATCGAATGTTGAAGGTACAAACAACTTGACGAATTCAAGTCGCGGCTCCGGAACTCCACTATGGCTTCACCACGCAGGGCCAACCATGGCGGCTAGGTCATGGCCTCTAGGCCATCTCCTAGGCAACTTGAGGACTTGCGGCAGCCATCGGCTTCCTCCCGGTGCTTCTCCTTCGTGTCGGCGACTCTCTGTCTTTTTGAAGTTTGGCCAAGTTTCTCATGCCAACATGGGCTAGTCGGCGATGCCATAGCCAACCCAAGTCAGATTTTGCCACTAAGCAAGCCTTAGGGTCCACTTTCACTTTTGTGAAATCCACATAGTAAATCTTTCCCCGTAATGACCTGCAAAGACAATAGAGGAATCCTCCCTTCTAGAGACGGTCACACCCTCATGAGTAAAGAGACAATTGTATCCTTTCTCACAAAGTTGTGAAACCGACAACAAGTTGTATCCTAACCCTTGAACATGATAAACATCTTCAATTGAATTTGTTGTTGAGATAGCAATTTTACCTAGACCAACAACATCTCCTTGACCATTGTCTCCATGGATGATAGTTTCCGTAGGGTTGTCATAATGATCAAGGGATGCAAATAAGCCTTCATCTCCGATCATATGATTAGTGGGACCACTATCAATCAACCATGCGCTGCAACCGGAAGAGTAGGCCTACAAAACAAATTTAAGATTTTGGTTTAGGTACCCAAAATGATTTGGGTCCTTGGAGGTTAGATGCATAAACTTTTGGAACCCACACACTCTTCCTCATGGCCTTCATGGTGTAGGCCCCAACATAATTGACCACCATTTTACCATTATGATCCAAGGTCATGATGTAGTCACAAGTGTAGTTGGGAGAGGGCTTGTGCTCAACCACATTCTTCGATGCCTTTGGTGGAGAATTAACTCTGCCATTTCCTTTTGTGGTGTTCATCACCTTTGGCATATCCTTGGATGTGGTAGAAATGGTGACTCCATGGGAAATATCCATAATGGTGTTGAGGTAGCCACCCTTGTTCCACAAGGGAATCCCATGCCCTTTCACTACCACTCTACCATTGGCCTTGTTGTTCTTGCGGTGGCCAAGTCCTTACTGAAGGATCAGATGGCGACTAGAGAGGGGGGGGAGTGAATAGGAGCCGGTAAAAATTCTTCCCAAAGAACCCGGCCTATACCCTAGTCAAACCCCGGTCACACACGAGCGATGGATCGAATCACACACCAATCGCCAAGACCACGAGGTTATGGATCAACCTCTAGCCTTAGGAACGATTCCTAGAAGCACACACGGAAGCACTAGAAAGGGAGGGAGGAATCGAGCCAAGAAGAAAAGCACACAGGCTCTGACGGACCGTCCGGCCAGGAGGGGCGGACCGTCCTCGCAGGCCTCGCGGACCGTCCGCCTGCTCTCGCGGACCGTCCGCGCCAACCCCGCGGACTATCCGGCCCTACACCGCGGACCGTCCGTTAAAGCACACAGAACACCAGAAGCGACCTGAGAAAAACGGACCGTCCGCAGAGGTCGGGCGGACCGTCCGCGCCACCCGCGGACCGTCCGCTACTCAAGCCCGGACCGTCCGCAAACTGGCTGCAACAAAAACCAAAAGCCAAACCGGATCGAAAACAAAGGCGCGCAAGAACACGACGAACACGTGACGAACCCTAGCCGCGCGGACTGTCCGCCAGCACCCCGCGGACTGTCCGCCAGGTGCAGACAGAGCAGAAACCGCCCGACCCCGAAAGTCAACTCCCCCAAATCATCATCGGATTTCCCAAACGGTTGAAGCTATGGAGACAAGGGTTTGGGGACTTGAAAAGCGTCACACAAGGATGCTATAGCCCAAAAATCTTGCCCCCTAACTCCCTAAATCACCGGGAATCGCGAATCCTTTGAGCACCACCGAAAACTAGAGCACCGAACAAAAAACTTCGAATCCAAGTGGTTTCTCGGCGTTTGAGGGCACAAGATCAATCACAAAGATGCACGAGACATCTATCCATGCATCCCTCAAAGAAATCCGGGGAGAAACCCACTCAAATCCGCGGAATCGAACCGGTAACAAAGGCACGAAAACAAGCACAAAAAGGCCACGAAAACACAACTCCGAATCTTCTATACAAACCAGGAAAGATTCACAAGGTCTAGCATGCTGCCCTAGCATCCATCCCTCTCAACAAATCTCTCATGAAGCTCTCATGCTAGCCTAGAGAAAATGGAAGAAAAATAGCTACGAAAATGAGAAAGAGGAGGGGGAAAATGAAACCCTGAGTCGCGGAGAGAGAGAGCCATCCACACACACTCATGGCTTATATATCAGGTCCCGCCGGAGTGGTAAATGACTCGACTACCCCTAACTTAACTACTGGCGATACAACCCACGTAGGGGCATTTTGGTAATGTTTGTGGGTCTTGCCATCGGACGGCCACCCCTTTGCCGCACCCCGCGTCCTCCCGACGCAAGCCATGCGATCCCGCCGCGTGTCCTCCGCCTCGAAGCTTCCGGACACGCCCGGATCCCGTCTCCGTCGTGTTGGGCCCTCGGACTTGGTTTTGAGGCCCAAACCAAGAAACCGTCCGCCGATGGTTTTGTGGGCAAACCACCAAACCCCGCGTGCTCGGTCCGGCCTCCCGCCAAACCACTTGACTTGACCGCCACCGTGCACGGGCTCGCTTGTCCATGACTTCGTCTTGCTTGTGTCGCCACCATGTGACCCGCACCCGGTCCCGCCGTCCACCGGTCCCTCGAACCGAGCCTACTTGTCTCTCCATCTCCGGAGGCCCCTCAAGGCTGAAGACCTTTCGCGCCCATTCTTCACCTGCAACAACACGAACTAGGCCGCAGCCTACACCTGCGCACTAAGCCAAGAGTCAGTCCAACACCCGTTGTCAATCACTCATCACTGAGGAGTGGTCATCCATCGACCACTGGGACGCTCCTGGTCCTCAATCTCCTCCTTGATGAGTGCATTGACAACACACAACACGAAATGAAATTCAGAGAAAGAAAGAAACGAAGAAGAAAGAAAAACAAAGAAGCTCAACTTATGACCAAAACCAAGGAAAGGCAAAGAAAGGTCACAAGCCAAGCAAAGCACAAACTCCACATCGAAAACAGCAAGAAAGCTCCCCCTGAACAAATGTAAGCTCCCCCTGAACAAATGCAAGCTCCCCCTGAACATGTGGATGCAGTTCAAATTTCAGCTCACCTCTTCTGAATTTTCATTAAGCTCACCTCTTCTCCCCCTTGTTGACAATGTATGAATCAAGGTGAAAATGCAGAAATGCAAAACAAAACATATAAACATCTACATGAGCTTCTCAAATAGGCCAAATTTAGTGTCAAAGGCTAAAAATGAGACAAAGATCACACATATGAATCATAGCATAGTCAAAGCATTGCCACAAGTAATATATGAAAATACAAGCATGTGACAAAGCAAAATTTTCAGATTTAAGCAGTTTTACCAAAAGAAGGCTCGCTTCACATGTAAAAGCCTATCCATGTCACACTTGAGCCACGAACATGCATACCATTCAAAGATCATACAAGGATATCAAATTCTCAGCAAAAGATCATGGCAAACACCCATAAAGCAAAGCATGTCATGTCAAAGCTCATGAGCCATGTGTCCACTTCAGGGAGACTTCTCCACTGGTGAACATCATGCAACATGTTTTGCACCCATATGTGAAAGATAATATATTTCAAGCACAGACATGATGGATGGAGCATTTTTTCAAGCATTATACACTTCTTTTCAAGATTAATTCATTTCATGGTACATGAAGTGCCTTTGCGGCAAAAAGAAGCTTATGCTCCCCCATGAATGCAACATAGGCTAAACAATCACAATGATATTCGGCCTTTGGCCCAAATGCAAGAACAAGGCATCCAAGCACAATCTAAGCATGAAAAGCACATTTAGACCAAACTGTGACATGGATACACAACTACACATGAGTGGAGCATATTTCATCAAAAATTAGTCAAGATTAGCATTTATTCCAAAAAGGGCTATCTCACCACACATATATCTCAAATATTCCAAGAGCATAGCCTCACACCATTTCTCCACACATATGACCAAAATCTCACAAGTAGCCAAAGAAACTCAAACATGGCATATGAAAGAAGCTCATCATCCTAAAATGCAATATGATACAAATGCAACATGATATATGAAAAGATGGCTATCCTACCATGGTTTATACATCAAGCAAAGCATGTATATACATCAAAATAAACATGGTATGATACATATGATACACAAAGGAAATCCCCCAAGAGTCAACTAGAAAGGGCAACAAACCCCAAGTTCCCCCCGCAAGCGCACAAATGTAGCTTGGTCGAGAGGCTTTGTAAGGATGTCGGCTAGCTGATCTTGGGTAGGGCCATGGCTCAACACAATGGTTCCTTTCTCCACATTGTCCCTCAAGAAATGATACCTCACTTCTATGTGTTTGGTTCTGGAGTGAAGCACTGGGTTTTTGGCTACGCTTATGGCACTGGTGCTATCACAAAGAAGTGGGATGCGGGTGCACTCCTCACCAAAGTCTCTCAAAGTGTATGAAATCCACAACAGTGGGAGCAACAACTCGCGGCGAGCAACATACTCCGCCTCCGTGGTAGACCGAGCTACACTAGATCGCTTGCGGGAAGACCATGAGACCAACGAAGAACCAAGAAAGCGGCAAGTACCGAAGTAGACTTCCTCTCGACTCGACATCCAGCAAAATCCGCATCGGAAAAACCATGAAGAGAAAGAGTCGAGGAGGAAGAATACCAAAGGCCAAGACTAGGGGCAGACTGTAGGTACCTGAAAATCCTCTTGGCGGCCTGTCGATGTGATGTCCTCGGCGAAGCCTGAAAACGAGCGCACAGACACACGCTGAACTGTATGTCTGGCCTCGTCACCGTCAAGTAGAGGAGGGAGCCCATCATGCTCCTGTACTCCCGCTGGTCCACTGGTTCTCCATCCTCATCCGCATCCAAAGTGGCCGTACTCCCCATGGGAGTCGACATCGGCTTCACATCTTGCATCTGGAACTTCCTCAGCATGTCTTTTGTGTACTTGGTCTGGTGCACGAATGTTCCATCCTTCACTTGCTTGATCTGCAGTCCGAGAAAATACTGCAACTCGCCCATCATGCTCATCTCGAACTCCCTGCTCATCTCATCTGCAAACTTGGCAACAAGGTTATGTGATGAGCCACCAAAGACAATATCATCCACGTATATCTAAACAATCAACAAGTCATTTCCATGCTTGAGGAGAAACAAAGTCCTATCCACGGTACCAATCACAAACCCTCTGCTCAACAGAAAACCTCTCAATCTCCCATACCAAGCACGGGGCGCCTGTTTAAACCCATACAGAGCCCTTTTCAACCTGTATACCCTGTGTGGGTACAGCTCGCTCTCAAACCCAGGTGGCCGCTTCACATACACCTCCTCCTCTATGACCCCATTCGGAAAAGCACTCTTCACGTCCATCCGAAACAACTTGAACCCTTTAGCCACGGCAAAGGCTAGAAGGATCCGAATTGCCTCGAGACGGGCCACGGGAGCAAAGGTCTCCTCATAGTCGATCCCCTCCTTCGACTAAACCCCCGAGCAACAAGTCCGGACTTGTTCCTCACAACCATCCCATTCTCTCCCTCTTTGTTCTTCCAAACCCACTTGGTTCCTATGGGATGGCAATTTGGAGGTGGTTCAACTAACTCCCACACCCGGTTCCTCTCAAAGTTTTCCAACTCCTCATGCATAGAATTGACCCAGTTTGCATCAGATAAAGCATGTCCAATGTCCTTGGGCTCAAAAGTAGCAACAAAAGCAGCATGAGCAAAATGACAGGAATTCCTGGACCTCGACCGTGTAGTGCGTTCGTCGATATTCCCAATGATCTTCGACAGTGGATGCACTTCTTGAATCCGCCGGGGAGCCTCACGCCTCGAGACTACCTCCCCCTCAACTTCAGCTTCTCTCGCCTGGTCCTCTTGTTGCACCGTCGTTGTCCATGAAGTAGACGGTCCACGCTCCATAGTGGTCGTTGGGGAAGTAGTGGGTACACACTCAGCTTCAGGCGCATGGTTCTCCCCATCATCATCTCCAGCTTCATCCTTCTCCTCTTCAAAGAGGTCCTCGGCCATCTCTTCGTCACCTGCACATTCAAAGCCAAGAGAGGTACATGGCATTGTCTCGTCGAAGGTTACCTCGCAAGTCTCCATGATTTTGTTAGTCTCAAGATTAAGCACCCTATAGGCTCTAGAGTGGTTAGCATATCCAAAGAAAATACCATCACTAGACCTAGCCTCAAACTTGTCGAGTTTTCCCTTCTTCAGAATAAAGCTTTTGCAGCCAAAGACTCGGAAATGACTCATCTTGGGTGCCCGACCATGCATCAGCTCATAACAGGTCTTCTTCTTGAAAGCTCGCAATAAAATCTTGTTGGAAACATGACAAGCCGTATTGACCGCCTCAGCCCAATACCTCCTAGGAGTCCTGTGCTCATCGAGCATCGTCCTAGCCATCTCACAAAGAGTCCGATTTTTCCTTTCCACGACTCCATTTTGAGGGGGCACATAAGGGGGTCGAATACTGATGTTCAAGACTAGATCATGACAAAAGGCATCAAAACGAGAGTTCTTGAACTCAGAGCCATTATCACTGCGGATAGCTCGAATAGCATTCCCATGCCTCTCGTTTTTCAACCTCATGATCAGACTTCAAACAAAACCAAATGTCTCACTCTTATCTTCCAAGAAAAACACCCAGGCATAGCGAGAGTAATCGTCCACCACAACAAGAACATACCACTTCCCACCCACCGAGCGAACTCGAGCTAGCCCAACAAGGTCCATATGCAACAGCTCTGTCGGACGCTCGGTCATGACATCGGTCACGGGTTGATGGGGAGTGGCTACCATCTTACCATGCCTACAAGGAGCACAAACCAAATCCTTCTCAAGCTTCAACCTCGGCAATCCTCGGACAAGGTCAAGACCACTCAAGCGGGAAACCAAATCAAAGCTCAAGTGTCCCAACCGCCTATGCCATTTCCACAAATCGAAGAAGGACCGGCCATCAAACAAAGGCGAGCAGGACCCAAAGAACGAGAGAAATCGGCCACGAAAATCGACCCTCGGGGATGATCATACGAGACAAGATCACCTCGAGAATCAAGCAAACGAGACTCGCCGGACTTGAAACGCACCTCAAAACCCTCATCAAGCAACCGAGAAACCGAAAGCAAATTGAAACCCAAAGACTTCACAAGAGCCACTCTCTTCAACGTTACCTTGTCACTTACATGCACAACACCCTCGGACAAAGACCCTTCCTCGTCCATTGTCCCCAAATGTGATGTACATCTTTTCCTTCACTCGGGGTGAGGCCGGAGAACCACTTCTTATCTCTCGGTCATGTGTCGAGAACAACCGGAGTCGATCAACCAAATGTCCTCCAAGCCTCCCCGCCCGTAGTCGGAAACAAGAACGAGAGTGAGCTAGCGACTCGACACCGGGGTTAGCACAAAGAAAGTTAAACCGGTGTCGAGCCATCCGCTCGAAGAGGGGTTAGCAAACATCATTCCCTCGCCACCAAACTTCCCATGTCCCATGGAAGGACTACGAGCACCACGAGGGGGAAAATGTGGTCCGTAGTTCCTCCGGAACCCAAAGCCGCGATCATCTCCCCCGAACCCGTATTGAGGACGAGTAGGGGGACGTCCAACAAAACCACCACGAGCCCGACCAAACCTCTCACCAAAGACGCACACCATCATCTCTCCTAGCAAACCTCTCACCGCCACCTCTCTGTGGGAACCTGCCAACACTCCTCACACTTCCCACACCCCGTGGAAGTGGCACTCTAGGCTCAGGAATACCATGAGGCTGGCGATACCTGTCCTAGTTTGCTTGCTCCCTAGCAAGCCTCTCATCCCTCTTTCTCTTGTAGCAAAACTCTGCAAGGTGCCTCTCCTTGCCACAATACTCACACCTGAAGGGGATGGGTTTTCGTTTTGGCTCTGGCTTCTCACTAGGCTTCACACCCTTCTCACCCACAAACTTCACAGGTTTCTTGAGATCATTTGTCTTAGGTGGAAATTTGGGTGGATCTTGGGTTGTGTCAAGCTTGTTGCAAAGGTGGTTGGGCTTTGGTGTGAAAGAGTTCTTGGGTGCTTTTGGAAGTGGGACTTGGATGTCTCCGATCACCTCAAACTTGGGGTCAGACTCAACACACTTCTCATACACACTCTCCCCACTCGTTCTCTCCCACTTTCTCACCCAACTTCTCAAAACCCAAACCACGACCATCAGCTCTCTTCAACTCCTCAATCATGATTTTCAATTGAGGTTCCCGCCGTACAACCAACCCAACACCTTCCTCAAATAGTCATTCTCCTCATAGATGACATCCAACCGGGAAGTGAGTTCAAGATTGCGCAAAGTAACTTCATCGCGGCTAGTGCATGCATTTGCAACGGGGAGATTTCAAAGATGCTTCCAAAGAGCTAATGGTAGAACGAGCATCAACAAGCTTAGCATGCATAGTAGGACATGATTTGCAAGCACCAAGCAAAGTAGGTCTAGCCTTAAGCTCATCATACTCAGTCCTAAGAGCTTCAAGTTTAGCCAAAGTGGAAGCATTCTTCTCATTGAGCAGTTTGATCTCATTCAACCAAGCATCACACTCAACACATTCAACATCATCAGGAGTAGTAGGAGCAAGTTTCAAAGAGTCATTCTCAAGTTTCAATTCAAGCAATTTTGACTCTAACTCTCCTACTTTCTCGCTAGCATTCTCAAGCTGAGCCCTAAAATCTTTCCTCATCTTTTTGGCATCTCTAAGCACACTATCTCGGTTGTCAAGCAAGCCATTCAACCTAGCAATCTCAGCAAGCAAAGAGTCGGGGTCACGGTTTACCTCATCCTCCGAGTTAGAGTCGCTGTCTTCCTTCTCGCTCTTCTTGCTGCTTGAGCTATGGGCCATGCCACAAAAGCCCTCAAGCGCCATACAGCTCAACCCGCTGAGGTTCCGGCTTGCACTCTTCTTGTCCTTGCGCCTCCCGGCGTCTTCATCTTCGCTGCTTGAGCTTGACTTCTCCTCGCTTGAGCTTGAGTCGACGTCGCTCGCACCGGCCACCATCGCTATTGCCTTGTTCTTCTTGTAGCCGCTCTTGCTTGATCGCCGCTTGTCCTTGTCCTTGCTCTTGGACTTGTTGAAGTGCTTGCCCTTGGAGGAGTACTTGTCTTCACGCCTCGGGTGCGCCTTGTACTCGTTCACTTTGTACTTGTTCTCCTCCGCTTCCGGGCATTCGGCGATGAAGTGGCCTCGCTTGCCACACTTGTAGCACGTCCCTGAGCTCCGCCTTGCGTTCCTCCGACTCTCGTGTAGTCGATCAAACCTCCTTGAGAGCAAGGCCAGCTCCTCCTCACCCAGCACATCAAACTCCTCATCTGGAATGGACATAAGAGAAGACAAGGAAAACTGTCGACAGGAAGGGTTAGATTTGCCCTTTGATCCGCCCACAAGAGCAAGACTATGGTCAGTCGAGCCCTCATGCTTGGATTGCAACTTCCTGTCAACCTCAGCCGACTTGAGCTTAGAAAAGAGGTCATCCAACTCAATAGTCATGTACTTCCCAGACTCCTTGATGGCCTCAACCTTAGCACCCCAAACACTTGGGTCCAAGACATGCAAGAGCTTCAAAGCCTGATCATGCTCGGTGTAGGGAAAATCATCAACATTAGCTTTCATGTTGTTCACGATGGCGGTGAACCTCTGAAACATCGCATCAATGTCCTCACCGGGAAGTGGAGTGAAATTCTCATATTGCATCCGGTAAGAGACAAAGAGGCGAGCCTTCACATGGTTATCACCACCGTGAGCAACCAACAACTTCTCCCAAATTTGCCACGCAAGATTCAAATGGCGAACACGCTCAAACTCTGGATCACACAAGCTCCAGACCAAGTGATCAACGGCTTTTGCATTAGCCTCATACTTGGCCTTAGCACCGGCATCGGTCACAATAAGAGTATGGATGTTGACCGGAATAGCATAGGTCTTGTCAAGCACAATGAAATCCAACAGCTTCCCACGAAGAAAGATCATCATACGAGCCGCCCACTTGTGGTAACCCTTGCCATCGAAGTGCGGCGGACCGCCCCGCTCAACGTACGCCATCTTAGGATTCGAGACTTGTCAAAGTCGCAAAGAATCCGGCACCAAGCTCTGATACCAATTGAAGGATCGGATGGCGACTAGAGAGGGGGGGGAGTGAATAGGAGCCGGTAAAAATTCTTCCCAAAGAACCCGGCCTATACCCTAGTCAAACCCCGGTCACACACGAGCGATGGATCGAATCACACACCAATCACCAAGACCATGAGGTTATGGATCAACCTCTAGCCTTAGAAACGATTCCTAGAAGCACACACGGAAGCACTAGAAAGGGAGGGAGGAATCGAGCCAAGAAGCAAAGCACACAGGCTCTGACGGACCGTCCGGCCAGGAGGGGCGGACCGTCCGCGCAGGCCTCGTGGACCGTCCGGCCTGCTCTCGCGGACCGTCCACGCCAACCCCGCGGACTGTCCGGCCCTACACCGCGAACCGTCCGTTAAAGCACACAGAACACCAGAAGCGACCCGAGAAAAACGGACCGTCCGCCGAGGCCGGGCGGACCGTCCGCGCCACCCGCGGACCGTCCGCTACTCAAGCCCGGACCATCCGCAAACTGGCTGCAACAAAAACCAAAAGCCAAACCGGATCGAAAACAAAGGCGCGCAAGAACACGACGAACACGCGACGAACCCTAGCCGCGCGGACTGTCCGCCAGCACCCCGCGGACTGTCCGCCAGGTGCGGACAGAGCAGAAACAGCCCGACCCCGAAAGTCAACTCCCCCAAATCATCATCGGATTTCCCAAACGGTTGAAGCTATGGAGACAAGGGTTTGGGGACTTGAAAAGCATCACACAAGGATGCTATAGCCCAAAAATCTTGCCCCCTAACTCCCTAAATCACCGGGAATCGCGAATCCTTTGAGCACCACCGAAAACTAGAGCACCGAACGAAAAACTTCGAATCCAAGTGGTTTCCCGGCGTTTGAGGGCACAAGATCAATCACAAAGATGCACGAGACATCTATCCGTGCATCCCTCAAAGAAATCCGGGGAGAAATCCACTCAAATCCGCGGAATCGAACCGGGAACAAAGGCACGAAAACAAGCACAAAAAGGCCACGAAAACACAACTCCGAATCTTCTATACAAACCAGGAAAGATTCACAAGGTCTAGCATGCCTCCCTAGCATCCATCCCTCTCAACAAATCTCTCATGAAGCTCTCATGCTAGCCTAGAGAAAATGGAAGAAAAATAGCTACGAAAATGAGAAAGAGGAGGGGGGGAAAATGAAACCCTGAGTCGCGGAGAGAGAGAGCCATCCACACACACTCATGGCTTATATATCAGGTCCCGCCGGAGTGGTAAATGACTCGACTACACCTAACTTAACTACTGGCGATGCAACCCACGTAGGGGCATTTTGGTAATGTTTGTGGGTCTTGCCATCGGACGGCCACGCCTTTGCCGCACCCCGCGTCCTCCCGACGCAAGCCATGCGATCCTGCCACGTGTCCTCCGCCTCGAAGCTTCCCGACACGCCCGGATCCCGTATCCGTCGTGTTGGGCCCTCGGACTTGGTTTTGAGGCCCAAACCAAGAAACCATCCGCCGATGGTTTTGTGGGCAAACCACCAAACCCCGCGTGCTCGGTCCGGCCTCCCGCCAAACCACTTGACTTGACCGCCACCGTGCACCAGCTCTCTTGTCCATGACTTCGTCTTGCTTGTGTCGCCACCATGTGACCCGCACCCAGTCCCGCTGTCCACCGGGTCCCTCAAACCGAGCCTACTTGTCTCTCCATCTCCCAGAGGCCCCTCAAGGCTGAAGACCTTTCGCGCCCGTTCTTCACCTGCAACAACACGCAACTAGGCCATAGCCTACACCTGCGCACTAAGCCAAGAGTCAGTCCATCACCCGTTGTCAATCACTCATCACTGAGGAGCGGTCATCCATCGACCACTGGGACGCTCCTAGTGCTCACTTACTTGTCAACCACCTTAGGTATGGACTTGGCACCAATGTTGCCTTGAGTGATCAACATGTTCAATCGAGCAATTTACTTGTCTTTGCTCTTAAATTTCTCTTCAAGCCTTGCATGGTAATTCTTGAGAACATTTATATCAATGTTAGAGCAAATACAACAACCTTTGCTCGTGGAGGCACTAGAGTCCAATATTGACAAAGGAGTGCCTTTGGTGCTTTCCCAAAAACTACTATAGTTAGCTTGAAGATTTTTATATTTCTCCGTCAAGCATGAAAGGCTTGATTGAAGTTCACTATGAGTAGCATTTAGGGAAGCTAGAGATTCATTTGCTAATGTATAATCTTTTGACATCCTCTTGTTGGAATCATTGGCCAAGGACAAGTCCGTGGTCAAATTTTCCACCTTAGCCTTCTCCTCAGCAATAGATTTCTCTAAAGCAAGGTTTCTTTCCTTTTCAAGGATAAGCAAGTCTTCTTGCTCATGGAGAATCTCTTTCTTTTCCTCTAGTTTGTCCAAAAGCTTTTTAATTTCCTTATGGCCCTTCTTACCAAATTTCTTTATCATATTATCTTCCATTTCCTTTTCCTCATCAAAGTTTTCTATGTCACTACTAGGTGTGGATGAAGAAGAGGTTGGAGAAGATGAGGTGGTAGATTCTTGTACCTTGCTCCCCCTTTCCGTGAGGCAAAAGTGAGAGTGGTCCTCATCGTTAGAGAGGTTGTTGAAGAGGTGTGGTGAAGGTGGCCCTTGTACCATGGCTACGGTTGCCATGTCTTGCTTCTTTGGTTCCTCATCTTCATCACTTGAGTCCCATTGTTGACCCACATGTGCACACCCTTGGTACTTGTTCTTGTACTCCTTGCTCTTCTCCTTATATTTCTTCTCCTCCTCATTCTTGTTCTTGTTCTTAGGACACTCGGCAATGAAATGTCCATACTCTCCACACTCATAGCACTTTCTTTGAGACTTCTTCTTTCTTTCATCGCCGCCTTTTCTTGATGCTCCCGACTTCAAGAATTTCTTGTATTTCCTTATAGCAAAGGCGGTTTTTTCATTCGTGCTTCCTTCATCGCTAGTGTCTTCCTTCTTGCTCTTGGGGGGCTTGGGCTTTGCTTCCACCACTCCACTAGAGCTAGCATTGAGGGCTAGACTCTTGCCCATCTTCAAGGTTAAAGACTTCTCCACGTCTTGATCAACTAGTTCTTGATGCAAGATTTCTCCAAGAAGTTTAGTGGGTGTCATTGTTGGGTATCTTGGATCCCTTCTTATCATTGCCGTCAAGTTCTTGTCCTTAGGGGCAAAAGCTCTTTGCAACTTCTTTGTGACCTTTGAATCATCCCAATCTTTACTTGCAAGACCTCTAATGTTCGAGACAAGGACCATGAGCCTATCATACATCTCTTGTATGGTCTCTCCATCCTTCATGAAGAATAGCTCAAGCTCTCCATTGATTAGGTCCATCTTCCCTTGCCTCACATGTTTGGTTCCCTCATGTGCTTCCTTGAGTGTATCCCAAATCACCTTGGCAATTTCGATGTTTCACACCTTGTTGAATTCTTGTGCACACAAGGATCCCGTGATGACTCTTGTAGCTTGCACATTGCAGTGAAGGTCTTGCTCATGCTCAATTGTGAGGTCTTCTCCTTCGACGGGTATTGTAACACCTACAACCACAATCTTCCAAAGAGAAGGGTGAAGCCCGTAAAGGTGCATTTGCATATCATAAGCCCATTTGGGATAGTCCTTCCCATCAAAATGAGGAGGCTTTCCCAAATGTACGGAGTAGAATTTATTGTTAGAGTTGTTGCCCGGAATTTGCGCGTAGTTGTGGGGCACTTCGTCGAATCCGGAGTGAATTTACTTGGCTTGCTCCTTCTTGATCATTTTCTTGAGGAGCTTCTTGGCCATCTTCTTCTTCTTAGCCTTTCTTCTCTTCTTAATTGCCTTCTTTGCCAGATCATCATCATCTTTGACATCTTCATCACTTGAGTCGGAGTCCAAGTCGGAGTCGGATGAAGAGTCATCGGAGCTATCAACGTAGGATGGTGTACAACTTGGAGCCTTGCCGATGAGATCACCGACTTGAGCTGCCTTGAGCTCTCTCTCTCTTGAGCTTCTTTTGCGGCAATTTCATCGGCGGTTGGGTTGCTTCCAATCCCCGACATCTTGATCCCTTAACAGTTAAGCCTAAATCAAGGGATTAGGCTCTGATACCAGTTGAAAGGACCTTGTGATGCCTAGAGGGGGGAATAGGATCACTTCAAATTTCTGAAACAAATGGAGCGGTTAAATGACCTGTCGATACTACCGACGTGGTGTCGGAACTACCGAGGGCTCGGTACTTCCAGTACCAGGTCGGTACTACCAACAGGGTAGAGTTGACTTAAAACAAATTTGAAGTCAGCAGCTATTCTAGTAATTCTATTTGAATCAATGTCTTAGTTTAGAGGCTAAGAACCACCTACAACCAAAGAGATGAGTTGGAACACAACCAATATATAGATCGGGCTCAAACACGTTCTAGGGTTAGTAAGAGACAAAGAATTCAAGCAAGCAAAAGGAGACACAAAGATTTAATCTGAAGTTCACACCCACAAAGGATGTTTCGTCTCCGTTGAGAATCCCACAAAGGGAGGGCTATCACCAAGAGCCTCTTTTCCTCTTCCAACCCCCACAAAGGAAGATTGGTGCTCACTAAGAATTCTCCACCAAGGAGAGGGTAATACAAACGATCCTGGGTGCACCACACCAAGAGGGCACTCAAGGGACGCCTAACCGTCTAGAAGCAAGCTTCAAGAGCAACAAATGCGAATCAAGAACCCGGAGATGCTTCAAGTGCTCCTGAGATGGGGAGATTCAAAGGGGCTCTCAAAGCTTCTCTAATCCTCACTCGAAATCACTTCTCCACTCAAGCTCTAGCTCAAAGGAATCAAAGGATTGGCTCTAGAGGAGAGGGGAGAGGTGGAGTGAATGCTCAAAGAGGAGTTTGTCTCGTGGTTGGTCAGCAATGAGTGAGGAGGGAGAAGGGGGTTTTTTATGCTAGAGCTCAAAAACTAGCCGCTATTGTGCTGGAACGAATACCCTTGGTACTTTCGACATGGTGTCAGTACTACCGAGGGGTTTCCCAGAAACCTAACAGTGGAGGCTTATCGGTAGTTCCGACCCCGGGCGGGTACTACGAGCCCCTGGCTAAAACCTGCCAGAGAAGACTTATCGGAAGTACCGACCTGGCGTCGGTACTACCGACAAAAGGCTGAATTTTCAGGAAAGAATAGCAAACGTGTACGTGTTGCCTCTAAACTTCTCTCACTCACTTAGATCATCTCTTAGAGCACTTTTAGCATCTCTTGGCTACCAAATCGCATCCCCCTTTGTAGTATGGTGTTTCCTATACTCAAATTCGAAATTCAAAAGGAATTAAGCCTTGATTCGATATGAAAACATCATCTTGGAGTTGGGGGCCTTCCTTTGGTCAAAACCATGAGTTTCTTTAAGTTAAGTCCTGCACACATCTTGATCAAGCATTAAATACCACAAATTGTGTTTGTCACCATCACCAAAACAATTAGGGGCCAAGATGCACTTTCAGGGGGGCGGTTAGACCCGCTTGGCTAGGCGGTCAAACCACCCCCCCCAGAAATCTGGGTGCCTTGATTTTCGAGGTGGTGAGTCGAGTGGTTTCAGTTCTGGAGGTCATGGTTCTAGTGGTTGGCATAGTGAGTCTGCAGGTGGTAAGTTTACTAGACGTTCTCCCCTTGTGCTCAATACGTGGATGGGAGGAGTCGTAGCTTTGAGATGGAGAGGAGGAACGGTCCACGGTCTTCGTTTTCTGGTTTTGTTCCTCCTCCAGTTAGAGAGGGTTGGTTCCCTCGTCGTGGTTACCATGGTGGTGTTCGTGGTGGTAGCTTTGATAGGAGGAATGTTTTGGATTGTGCTAGCCCCACTTTGGAGCAAATGGCCCAGCACTGGTTTTACTCTTTTGGTACTAACACCAGTGTTGAGTCGTTTGTTCGCACACGTGCTCATTTTTTAATTTCAGGAGGGAGACTTGAAGAACATTTGGTTGATTGACTCCGGTTGCTCGAGGCATATGACCGGAGACAAGGGGTGGTTCTCAAGTCTCGTTCCGGTGGTGACTAAGAGGTACATCACCTTGGGGGACAATGGGCGAGGGCATATGTTGTCAGAAGGTGAGATTAAGATGAGTGACAAAATCACTCTCACGCGTGTTTCTCTTGTTCAAACGCTTGGATACAATTTTCTTTCCGTGTCCCAGCTATTGATGAGGGTTTTGATGTGTTGTTTCGGCCTGGTGGTTCTCGGATTTTGGATTCTTGAGGGGACCTTGTCTGTATGGTCATTCTCGAGGGTCAGGTGTTTCAAGCTGATTTTTCTCAGTCTTCTGGTGTTGAGCGTTGTTTCTTGGATGGTTCTTCGAGTGAGTGGTGGAAGTGGCATAGGAAGTTGGTGAAGGACCGATACGGCGAACCAGACAGGGAGGAGTGAAAGGGAGTCGATAAAAATTCTTCTCGAAGGAGATGGAGGCTCCAACAAGATGAACACGGCTTCCAACACACGTCTCTGACTCACTGTCCAAGTTGGCCAAGCACACACAGCCACAGGAGTCCTACTGGACCTAGGAACCAACTTTCAACCTCACAGACCCGAGAATGCAGCGGAACACAAGACTCGAGCCAAACTGACCTACACCGGTCAGGCCGGTGAGCACCACCTGTCAGACCGGTCCCTGCTGGTGAAACCTGGTGACTTCCACATAATAGCCCTACACTGGTCAGGCCGGTATAGCACACTGGTCAGACCGGTCCAAGCTAGAAAGCCCGAAAACACCAAACAGGTCTACCGAGCTCCAAAACGACCCAAACTGGAAACAGCAGCCACACCGGATGTTGACGGTGAATTTCCGTCAACCTAGAGTACTTGTTATACATTGGTTTCGATTATGATTTGCAACTAACCCGCCACTAGGCATACTAATGACGAAACAAGTTCACACTTGCATGTCGATTTTGGAGTTTGTTGTTTACGCAGGATATCTACGCTAAAGAGGAGACTTTCGAGATAAGTTCACCAAGCACTTTGGAAGAAGATCATGAAGCCCGACAAGAGTCAAGACACGCGTGTTGACGCGAAATGTGCACCTAGCGCCAAGCACACAGCAAGCCGAACAAGCTGGCTTCACACGTGCAGAGATCACAAGACGTGCCAGTCAATTTTTCCTGAAAATTAACAAAAGATAAAGTAGTTAAATTCCAAAGCTTGGAACTTGCCGGGTGGTACCAGACAGTTCCATATTTGCGGCTAGAAAGCCAGATGAAATGACATATAGCTATAGAAAGCTATCTGCCAGCAAACTGAAACCATTCGGGAGCTTAAAGAAGGAAAAAGTAACATAGCCGAATGGATGACATAAGCATGACGATGATCGGTCTTTGTCTGGACAAAGAGGCATGTGCGCAAGACCGCGACCAATCCTCGTGGTAATCAACATTAAATAAATAAATGAAGTAAAGCGCGAGCATAAATATGTAATAAACAAGCATGCATAGATACTTTAAAACCCGTCAGGTACGACACCAAGCGAATCTATCCACCGCATGATACAACTTGCTTGGGATCGTGCCACTTTCCACAAATAGATCTATCCACCGCATGATACAATCTAAATATGGAAAGCTAAAAGCATACATTATTTAAAACACAAATTACACACGTGTTTTACTCATGAAGAACATAACCGAACACGGCTGAACAGCCGATTCGGGATCCATGAAGAAGGAACGAACATTACAAAGTAAGATAAATCTATCAGATTGATTTGAAAATCTAATCCACCGGATGTCTAGCTCCAAAGCAACCCAAA
Organism: Cenchrus americanus; assembly: GCA_947561735.1. Classification (NCBI taxonomy): domain Eukaryota; kingdom Viridiplantae; phylum Streptophyta; class Magnoliopsida; order Poales; family Poaceae; genus Cenchrus; species Cenchrus americanus. The sequence goes on from OX387245.1 coordinate 185,017,967, forward strand.
AACCTGCATCTACCGCGTGATACTCGATTCTTTCAAGATTTATACAAACGTTGGCAAGCTTGAACCCACAACACGTAACAACCTAGATCGATTCGGTTTCGGCTATCAAGGAGCACGTGATCCACTTATTAAAATAGCCAAAGCTTCGAACTTGACTCGCATAAGGGTCAACAAAAGGTATAAAGCCGATCCAAACCTGTCTAGATTGGGCAAAAGGGTGTTACATGAATTTAGACAGAAAGCAAAACTCAAAGCAACACGGGGTAACTTAATGAATCTATTGAATCTTGCCAAAATTCAACAGAGCCGATAACTAGCTTCAAGCTAGATCTTAGCCTACCGTATGACTCATGACCTAACAAGAAACCTTCTTGAACCAAGCTTGAATCTACTGCATTACATGAAGCATGGTAAAAAGACTACTTGCATCAGATCTAAATCCACCGCATGATACTAGATATGATACAAGGTTGCCGGTACTCACGGAGGTCGACGGATCGATGAACCCTCTCGAAGAACTCGACGACACGACAAATGGACTCTAGGGTTTGGCGTAAGGCCGGTTTGTATTGAGAATAATTTCGTATATCTGTTACATACATTCAGGGCTCATATTTATACCCTGCCAAGTACAACCTCGAATGGATTTGATACCTAATTTATCTCTAAGCCTGATCGCCTATCCATCCATTCGTCCTCTCCGCTTGAGCCACGTCACCGCACAATCCCGCAAAATCAGCTCAACAGTTCTTTTGCCGAACGGAAGCAAATAGCCGACCGCGGATTTTTCTGCCGAACGCATCTGAAGAAACCTTCCTTCCACCAGACGGATTTCTCACCGAGTTGGACCCACAAGTCAGACTCCTTACCAAATTTTGGTGTTAACACATGCCCCTTCAATTACGGGATAAAAGTTATTTTTATTACGGAATTGACTCCAGCCACCAACGTCTTCAAATCGAATATGTTTAACACCTGTTCTCTCTCTTCGCAATACGCCGGAATCTTCGTCTAGATCCAAACCCTAGATCCTCTCGTTCTGAGCTCGAATCCCCAATGGCGGCTCAAAATCAAGCTGCTCAGGTAAATTCCTCCTCCATAAGCTTCATTCGGCACTTAGATTTTCAATTTTTTACCTGAGATTTCTTTTCCGCTTTCCTTCAGGAGCTTTCCACCGAGCTTTTGATTCGTACCGAGGCCAATTCAAGATCCTACTACCTTGGTCCTGTGGGAGCTTCTGATCCTCGAGAATTTATCGCAGCTGAATCCCGAAGAATCCCCTTCAAAGCGGCTTTGACCACACCTCCTCAGTGGCAGGATGCTTTCAAGAACTGGCCCTTGCCCCCAATCGCAGGCTGTAAAAATTGGTACCAGAGGATCCTTGCAGACAAGAGTGTCAGGACCAAGAATTGGGATACCCTCCGCATTGCTCAATGCTTGGAATTATCTTTGGCCGAGACCCCCAAGAACGAAGACCTTTTGATAGCGGCTTGCCACTTCTGGTCAAATGGCGTCAATGCCTTCCTCTTTGGTCACGGCCCGATGTCCCCAACTCTGGCCGATGTGTACATGATTACCGGCCTTGACATTACAGGCTCTGTTCGTCCCTGGGATTTCAAAGGTTCCTCCAGACAAACAGGGGTGAAACCAGGGAGCGGATACAAGAATTATATCCTGAATCACATGAAGGACGGCCCCCTTGGTGAAGTTGAATACAGGGCGTTTCTGAACATGTGGCTATGCAGGTTCATCTTCTGTGGTAAAGCCAATGAGCCTACCCTAAATCATATTGCAATGGCTTCACACCTAGCCAATGGCAATCGCTTCCCTCTTGGGAAATACCTCCTGGGCAGTGTGTACCACATGCTTCATCAAACTGTCACCCAGATGTACACCAGCCAAAGGATAGCATGTGTCAACGGTCCCTGGTGGTTTGTCCAAATGTGGCTGCAATTGCACATGCATCAGATTGTTGGTGTTGATTTGAACACCCGTCTCTTCCCTTCATCCAATCATCATGAAGGGGAACCCCAAGGCACCAGAGGATGCCAGACTTATGGAGAAGCTGCTTCAACTGTCCTCATCAAGCAGAATGTCAGCCATCTATTCGAGCTCTTCTTCAAAGGTTTCCAAAACCCTCTCTAGCTCCCTTATTTGGACAATGACAATTTGACTCTCCCTTGAGAGTTCTCCTTTGAAACTGAACGCCAAGATGGAATATTCCTAGAGATCCTCAATATCATTATCCGCCCATGCATTCTGCCGGCTGAATTCAGTGGAGGAAGGCTGGACCATAGTACTTATGAATATTATCAGCCCAACCTGATGGCTCAGCAGGTCGGATGTGGCCAGATGCCCCCAAGACTGTTTCTGCATGAATTCCTCAAGCCCAGAGAGGAAATCAAGGAACTTATTCAAACTAGCAGAGTTTTTCAGTATGTATGCAGTCCTTCTGTTTACACCTGGCCTTTCATACCCACAACAGTAGCTCACCCCACCTTCAACTCCTGGTGGCAAGAATTCCATGATCACATCTTTAGTGAGCCTATGCATTTGTTCTGTGTAGCACTGATGCCTGACTTTCAACCATCTTAAGAGGTAATAAGATTAATCCTTAAATCAGACATTCCCTCCTCCAACCATGATCCTGATTTTATCTCTTTTGCCCACAGAACACAATGCCTGCCCCTTTGGCCAGGGAGATCGCTTACAATGCAGTAGGCCCAATCTCAGCATTGGGATTCAGATCACCAACCCTGGCTCATTTAATGGCTAGGTATGCCACAACAGATCCAACTCTGTCCAGCATTACTGCTGACAGGAAGCAAGGCTTGTCTCTGATTGCTCCTCCGAATGCCAAGAGGAGAAGAACCATCAAGAAAGTCCTTGCTGAGGTAAAATTTCTTCCTTTCTTGATCACAGGATTACTCTTTTATGATAAATCACATCTTATGCATTTTCAGACTAGAACTCAGCAATCCTCGGCTTCAGAACCTGCCAATGCCCCATCCATTGGTATGACCTTTACTGTCTTTTTTTTGAGGATGAACACTGGCATTCATTCCTAATTTGGCATTTGCAGAAGAAACAATGGAGGATCAACTTGTGGACGTCCCAGTGTCTCAACAAGCAAGTCCACCCAAGGTTGAGCCACCTGTCCAAGTGGAAATCTCATCTTCATCAAGGACTCAATCACCCCTTGTTCAGACAGAAGCACCAAACTCGCCAGAGATAAATTTCCCAATCCAACCAGAGCCATCAAGTCCTCCAAGGGCTCAATCACCCACTGGTCAAGTAGAAACATCAACCCTGATAGAGGTGAACCCATCTCCTCCTCAGCCAGAAGCTCATGAGTTGCCAGAAACTGCATCAGCGCCCTCTCACACAGAAGCTTCAGCTTTGCCTGGAACACCTCCTTCACCAGTGGCCGCCCCTGAATAAAATCCTGCTCCAGTTCAGGAAATCAGACATGAGGTACTTATTTGCACTTAACCCTGCTACCTTTTACTTCCAACACTCCTGACTCGGCAATATTGCTTTCTTAGGACCAGGCCCCATCATCATCAAGTCCATCAATGGGGAACAATCCAGTTGCCGAGGCAAGGGAAGGAGTGCCTCAAACTTTGTCGAGGAAGTGCTAGAAAAGCTCAAGGAGATTTTTGCCTGGCTGCAAAAAGATGCGCGAGATCAGTTCAAAGATCTTGATCACTTTGAAGAAATGCTTGAACCCATCAGCCAAGAACTCCCTGAGGACATCAATGCCTCGCTTGTATCAATCTCCGGTCTGGAAATCCATTATGTGCCCATAAGACAAACTCTGAGAAAGGTGTCCTCCCTCCCAGCTGTTGAACAGAAGAGGGCCCGAGCTGAACAAGCCGTGAAGGGGGCACAATTTCAAACCGAAAGCTACAAAGATACATTGGCCAAACTGCAAGCTTCTCGTGAATTGAAGGTCGCCAGAAAAGCCGCCTTGGAGGCAGAACTGAGAAGCCTGTCAGCTGAAATAGAGGCCGATGACAAGAAAATAGCCGAGCTCCCTGGATTGATAGAGAAGACCCAAGAGGAAGCAATATCGGCTATAGCTAAGGTGAATCAATGTGATGCAGAACTTACCACCCTGTCCAGCGCCCAGAAAGATTATCAAGAGCGGATGGAAAGTTTTCGCCAAGCAACAACGAATGTCCGTAGTGTAATTGCGAAATATTTGAACATTTAGATGCTTCAATCGATGTGTAACCGAATTGGTCGCTCTTGTAACATTTGTTCTTGCAATTTTATTTCTCTTTTCTTCTGGGCATCCTTAGATGCAACGTTGAACGACCCTTTCGGTAAAGAAATGCCAATACCCGAATGGCACTTTGACTCCTCTCAGCCGATCCAGTCAACCGAATATGACTCAGCCTAGAACTCCAAACGACCCGTCGGCGGACTGGTCAAGGAAACCTTTCCACCTTCCGATTTTCTTGGGATATGCACCACGATCCAGAGCCACGACCTGAGGTCACGATCTGTCTTGCCAGGCCTATAAATGAAAACCGTAGGTGCCCCTAGCTCTCCACCAAGCCTTTAGCTCTCAAATCTTTGCCAATCTCAAGTCTTCTTCTTCTTTCCCAAACAGCGCAAATCTCATAAGCATGGTGCGCAGCCTTAACCGACGCCGTGCCTCTGATGAGGTGGAGGGAAGCCGTGCCAACACGCGTCGGAGGCAATGATCGTCAATTCCTCTTTTCTGGTTCATCTTTGACTTTCTTTCGTTTTGACGATCATCCCTTTTTTTCAGGTTGATTCAATGGAATCCATCTCCCGTGCCGGCCGGTCAGCCCCTACCGGATGATTCCTCGGAGTCCGATTGTCACTCCCCCGTGCCCTACGGGGAACTCGACGCTCTCCGCTTCAAGGCGGAACTGGAGGTGGCCCAGCGCGAGCTGGAGGAGGTCTCCAAAAAGGCTGGCATAGCCGAGTTGGAGTGGGAAGACCAGCGCAAGCAGCTGCTGGAAACCATCGACGGCACGACCCTGACACCGCTCTTTGATCCAATCCGGCCTTTGATGCTAATCTCCCTTTTTCTTGCACTTTGCAGCCCGTGATGCCGAGCTCAACCAGCTAAAGATGCTGGTGGAGCAATTGGCTGACAAGGTGAATGCCCGAGGAGACACGCCGGCGGAGCTCCTTGCTGCGGTGGAGCACCGCGTGGACGAAGTGGCCAACCATGGCGTCCGCTTGGGCACCACCCTGGGCCTGGCTGCCATGGTGACGCATACCGACGTCGACTACTCCACCAGTCCGCGCGGCTTCCGGGGCGGCGCGCCAGAAGACATCGAGGAGATTGAGCTCATCTTGGAGCGCCTCAATGGCCACGGCGACGCCATTGCCGAACTCACTCATCCCCAATCTGTGCTGAACAGGCTCTTTGACTAGATTGTATTAGGGATGCTTGATATCGGCAATAATAAAGAACTTTTGAATTCTGTGCCCGCACTGCGATGATTTTCTTCATGTTTGCATCCGTGAATCTTGTTTTTCCTTAAACGTATTCGGGAACTAGCTTGAGCCGAACACGAGAAAACAGATGCCCCTTGGCGCAAAATCCACAGAAGATCCCTGAATCGGCAATCCGTAAGCACTGTTCAAGCGAAAACCCTTCGCATTCGGGAAGAAAACCCTGCCGTTTGGTATTCCAATAGTGCACGCCGGCCAGTCATCACTCCCAATGCACCCCCTCGGTCAATAAAATAGCCTGCTGAGATGCCCTGCAAGTCCACTCGCACACTCATCCATCACTTCTCATTTCCTCCCCTGTCCTCAGAGGAAAAAACCCCAAGGCCATGGACAAAGGCTAGCAATCCCAGGAGAGCAGCGCTCCGAAGAAACGCACGATTCGAGAGTGAGTTTTCCCTTGATTTACTCCTTGTTTTCCCATATGATCTCACGCTTTACCTCCTCTCTACCTTTCCTCTTCCAGCCTTGATTTGCTTCCTGAAGAAATCATTGGGACCGAAGACATGCCTGAATACGTCTCCTCTGATTCCTCCCTCGAAGCAGAGGGTGCCACGCCTGAACAGAGGACCAGCCATCGGTTGCGCCGCCGCGTTCGGCACCTGGAGCACGAACTCAGGGACATCACCGCTCGTTGCCAGGCCGAGCGCGAGCGTCGCATGGCTTTGGAGGCATTAGTGGGAGGTAAATATTTCTGACTCCTTCTTGACTTCGCGTCCACATCTGGATTCTTTGCCCCTAACAACCACTCCTCTGTTTCATATGTCTCTGATAGGTATAATAACCTGAAAGCGGCTTGGGACAGCTTGGTGGAGGCAGCCAATCACGGTCATCCCCATGCATTTCAAGTTGCCGTCACGGTGTTCTTGGAGCAACTGAAGAGGGAACAGCCGAAGGAGCAAAGAAAAGATTGAATCATACTTTCGCTTCTTTCTCCAGGCCTTCTGCTTCCCGCCTCCTTGTAGTCCAGATCACCAGGGTTGCTGGATGTAGACCTGCAATCAGCAGTTGTAATGTAGTTTTGCGCTAAGGGCAATGCATCTAGGGACTGGCCGTCCCTTCTGTTTGTGAATTTTTTGTTCTAAAGGCGGCCTCGTTCTTGAGCGCCGGCTATTCCTGTGTCAGGTGCATGTAACCCCACTGCTGGTGATCACCGATCGATTTCAATACTAGGATAATATTTCTTCAAATATCTCCCATTTATTGCAGCGGAAAATTCTTCTCCTAGTAAAGTTTTCAATACGTATGCATTACCAGGGACGCATCTGACCACGCGAAAGGGTCCTTCCCAGTTAGGGGACCATTTGCCGAATTCGCTGTATTTGGTTCCAATCAGCAATAGCGCTTTCCAAACCAAATCCCCTTCTGCAAATTGCCTGACTTTTACTCTCTTGTTATAATACTTGGCAACCCGCAGCTTGTTCTTCTCGATGTTTTCCAGGGCCCTGAGACGGATCATGTGTAAATCCTCTAGCTCATCCATCATTAGGCCACTGTAATCTTTGGAACTTAAATCTTTCTATAACACGATTCTCCTGGAATCTGATTGCATCTCCCAAGGCATAACCGCATGATGTCCATAAACCAATTTATAAGGAGACGTCTTTGTAGCTCCATGAGGGGCCATTCGGTAAGCCCATAACGCTTGACTGAGTACCGAATTCCACCTCCTCGGCTTCTGATCCATCTTCTTTTGTACAAGCTTGATCATGATCTTACTAGAAGCCTCTGCCTGACCATTAGCTTGGGCGTAATAGGGAGAAGAATTAAACAATTTGATTCCCATGCTTTCGGCAAATTCCCTGAACTCCAGGGACACGAATTGGGGCCCTTGATCAGTTGTGATTGTCTGAGGAATTCCAAACCGATAGATGATATGTTCCTTGACAAATTCAACCATGTTTTCCGACGTCACCTTCTTCAGTGGAATTGCCTCTACCCATTTAGTAAAATAATCGGTAGCCAAAAGCACAAACTTATGCCCCTTGCTAGATGGTGGATTAATCTGGCCAATCAAGTCTATACCTCAGCCCCTGAATGGCCATGGCTTGATAATGGGATTTAATGCTGACGCGGGGACCCTTTGAATATTTTTCCAAACCTCTGGCAATCTTGACATCCCTTGTAATACTGAAAGCAATCCTATAATATCGTCGGCCAAAAGCACCCAGCTTGCCTGACAACCCATTTCATGCGGTAGGCCGATTGGTGTGCTCCACATATCCCATCATGCACTTCACTCATCATCTTCTTTGCTTCTTCTGGACCCAGGCATCATAACAACACCCCATCTAATGATTTGTAAAACAAATTGTCATCCAGAAGAACGAATTATATGGCCTTGTACCTGAGCTTCCTAGAGACCTTTCGGGATGGATCTTTCAAATAGTCAACGATCTCTTTTCTCCAATCATCCTCCGCAAGATCCGTTCCCAGTGCACATATGTCTGCAGAAAACGCTTCTTGACTCTCTTTGTAACCAGAGGCGCTCTGAGCCAACCTGTTCGCTTCTTCGTTATGTTCCCTAGGAATATGCTGTAGAGTTACCAATGGAAAGCTCTTCAAGATCTCCCTGCATTCTTCGTAGTAACTCCTCAGTGCTTCACTTTTGCATTCGTATTGGCCGTTCAATTGCTTGATTACCAACTCTGAATCTCCATAAACCTCAACCGAAACGGCCCCGGCTTCTCTCAAATATTGAAGCCCTCGAAGCAATGCCTCGTACTCAGCCTGATTGTTTGTAACAGTGGGCTGTATAGGGATGGCAAACTCAAACATCTCACCTCTAGGCGAAATCAGTAGAATCCCTACTTGTTGGTGCGGAATGTGGTCCCGACACTAACCAGTATTAAGTGCCGAGGTCCATCCCTCAATGGTCGATGCTAAGCAACAAGAGACATGGAGTTTATCCTGGTTCCGGCCGAGGGGCCGTACGTCCAGCAGTGGTGTGCTCAAGGCACTATATTGCTCGAAGACCGGGTGCTCGTAGTGGGGCTTCTACAAGCAAGGCGGGAGAGGAAGCGTGGCTTCCAAGTCCCCGGTGTAGTGGTCGAAGATGTTGTGGGAGAATTGGAGAGCAAGTGCGTGGCGCGTACCGTCTCGTGTTGTATTCTCGCTAGGTTCGTTGTTCATGTCGTGTGTTGTGTCCGTGTGTCCCCCGCGGCAAGGGGGTTCGTCCTCCTTTTATAGACTAAGGAGAGAGCGAATCAAATGCGCGCCGCGCTATTTAGCTACGTGAGGGAGCGTGATGTGCTATGTCGTAGAGCAGGCGGCCGCCCGGCGATCCTTGCGTGATCCGGCCATCATGGCGTATCTTGTACCCGAACGCGGGCGGCCTCGAGGGTAGAAGGGCGGCCGGACGGCCGTGATGTCTTCGGATAGGCTCGAGGGAGTTGTCGACGTTGGTCCGTACGAGGCACAAGGCGGAGTAAGGTGGCGTCCCGTTCCCGCACGCTCCACAAGCATCGGAGTTGCTGCCACGCCGCCCGGCGTGTGCCCGCACGCGCGGGGGCGGCAGCCATACCGTTAACGGGGGCGGGGATGGTGTCCCACCGCCTAGCGCCTCCACCTAACCCCCCGCAGGTCACAAGAAAGCGAATCGAGGGTGCAGCCGGCCTCCTTTCGAGGGCTCGGCGCGTTAGCCGTACCGGAGCGGGCGGCACGGCGTCACAGATCGGGCACCGGCCGCGCCGCACGGTCCCCCCACAGCGGGTGGGGATGGGCTCCCTCCGGGGAGTTGGTGCGGCGGCACGGGGGCGCGAGCCCCTAGGCGCATGATGGCGCCGCCCGCCGATGTCGGCCCTTTAATGACCGCGCACGGGAGCAGGCGCGCGCGCGTGCGGGGGTGCCCTCGAGCGAGGCGGACCCCGTTCGAGGGCGGGGGCGGACCCTCGAGCGAGGCGGAGCCCCCTCGAGGGAGGCGCATCCCCTCGAACGGGGCGGAGCCCGCCCGAGGGAGGCGCGCATCCTCGAGCGAGGCGAAACCTATTCGAGGGGGTCTTCGAGTGGGCCGCCTGGTGGGCCGCCGGGGCCTTCGCAGCATGGGCCATGTCCTGCATTGTTAAGTAAGGCGTGTTTGGCTTTGGCTTTGTTGCGGGTTTTAAGTGGGGATTTCCCAGTTGCTTAAGGGGACCCTTAGGGCACCCTCGACCCCTGAGGCGCGGAACCTGCAACGCGAGGTGTAGGCTCTCATCGAGCAAGCGGCCGTCCAGCAGGCTGAAAGCTCAGCCTCACGTATCCGCCAGCAGGGGGATGCGCGAGGAGGCGGGGCTGCACAGGGGGCGAACCCTCGGTCCACGCAGGTGAAGCTGCGGGGCATCCCGCCAACTCGGGACGCGCGCCGCCAAGGAGCGGCTCCTTGACACGCGCAGGCGCCGGACCGGTGACGCCCGCAACGTCATCAACGCCCGCCGCACGAGCAGGGCGGACGCCCGAGCGGCGGTAGGCTACCACCCTCGACGGGGTGGACGCTACGACAGCGACGAGGACCGCTCTCCGACGCCGAAGCCCCCGGGGACCCGTGTGTTCAGCCGTGAGATCCGTGCGGCGGCCTTCCCCCAACGCTTCCACCAACCCTCGACCATCGTCAAGTACAACGGGGAGACGGATCCCCGCGTGTGGCTTAACGACTACCGCTTGGCGTGCCAGCTGGGCGGGGCCACCAACGACGAGGTCATCATACGCAACCTGCCTCTGCACCTCGGCGATTCGGCTCGGACGTGGCTCGAGCACCTGCCCGCCAGTCAAATCCACAACTGGGACGATCTGGTCCGCACGTTCGTGGGCAATTTCCAGGGCACGTACGTATGCCCTGGAAATTCCTGGGATCTGCGCTCCTGCACCCAGAAGCCCGGCGAGTCGTTGCGGGACTTCATACGGCGCTTCTCCAAGCGCTGTACAGAGCTCCCCAGCGTGGCGCAATCTGAGATTGTGCACGCCTTCCTCGAGGGCACCACATGCCGGGACCTCTTGCGGGAACTGGGACGCAGCCCGCCCACGGATTCTAACGAGCTGTTCGACATCGCCACCAGCTTAGCCTCAGGAGAGGAGGCCGTGGGAGCGATCTTTGACGGCAAGAAGGGCAGGCGCTCGGACGATGCGCCCGCGGAGGGCAGCAAGTCCAGGGAGCCCCACCGCAAGGACAAGCGAGGCAAGAAAGGAAAGAAGCCGCTCCGCGAGGCGCGCGAGCAGGGGCGCGACAGCGGTGAGGCCGAGGCTCTTGCTGTTGACCCGGCTCGACGGGGCCCTCGACCGGCCCCTCGAGGCCCGGGGGTGTTTGACGACATGCTGAAAAAGCCATGCCCTTACCACAAGACCCCAGTGAACCACACCCTTGAGCAGTGCGACATGCTCAAGAAGTTCTATGGCCGCGCTGCCGCGAAGGAAGGAAGAGGCCAAGAAAGACGGAGGAGATGGCGACGCCGCAACTTCCCCCGCCGTGGAAAATGTGTTCCTCATCTTCGGGGGACCCACCGTCGACATGTCGACCCGCCGCCGCAAGCGAGAGCAAAGACGAGGTCCTCGCCGCGGAAAAGGCCCCACCCTCCTTCCTCAACCGGTCGGAGGACGCCATCACCTTCAGCCAGAAGACCATCCGAACCGCATCCCCAACCCGGCCAATACCCGCCGGGTGGTCGACCCCATCATTGGGAACGCGCGGTTCTCAAAGGTCTTGATGGACGGAGGCAGCAGCCTCAACATCCTCTATGCGCATACGCTGCGCTTGCTGGGGATCGGGTTGGACCAGCTGCGGCCCAGCACGAAGCCATTCCATTGCGTCGCGCCCGGCAAGCAAGTCCAGCCCCTCGGGCAGATCGACCTTCCGGTTTGGTTCGGCACCGCGAAGAATTTCCGCAAGGAAACGCTCACCTTAGAGGTGGTGGGGTTCAAGGGCGCCTACCATGCCATACTTGGGCGGCCCTGCTACGCCAAATTCATGGCAGTCCCCAACTACACCTACTTGAAGATGAAGATGCCAGGACCGAACGGCATCATCACCGTAGGCTCGTCCATCGAGCACGCATTCGACTGCGATGTCGAGTGCGTAGAGCACGCAAGCACCGGCGCCGGATGAAGCGCCGGGTGACCACTCGGGAGAAGATGGTCAACGAGGACCTCGACTCCGCCTCCAAGCACACCGGCAACTTCGTGGCCGCGGAGCGCACCAAGGAGGTACCCCTCGACCCCCGCGGCCCCCGAGGGCAAGGCGTTGAGGGTCGCTCCACCCTCGATCCCAAATAGGAAGTGGTGCTCGTCGACTTCCTCCGCGCCAACGCCGACATCTTTGCGTGGAGCCCCTCGGATATGCCAGGCATCCCGAGGGAGGTCGCAGAGCACTCCCTTGACATCCTGCCTCACGCCCGCGCCGTGCAACAACAGCTCCGCCGCTTCGACGAGGAGCGGCCACGGGCTATCGGAGCGGAGCTGCGGAAGCTTCTCAAGGCCGGGTTCATCAAGGAGGTGTTCCACCCTACGTGGCTAGCAAACCCTGTGCTTGTAAAGAAAAAGAACGGGAAATGGCGGATGTGTATAGACTACACTAGTCTCAATAAAGCATGTCCTAAAGTTCCCTTTCCTTTGCCACGTATTGACCAAATCGTTGATTTCACGGCTGGGTGTGAATTACTTTGCTTCCTTGATGCCTACTCCAGGTATCATCAAATAAAGATCAAGGAATCCGACCAACTCGCGACTTCGTTCATCACGCCTTTCGGGATGTTCTGTTACGTCACGATGCCGTTTGGCCTCCGAAACGCAGGTGCGACGTATCAACACTGCAAGCAACACGTTTTCGGAGATCACATCGGGCGGACGGTCGAGGCGTATGTGGATGACATCGTCGTGAAAACCAGGAAGGCGGACGACCTGGTTGGCGACCTTGGCATCGCGCTCGGCTGCCTACGGGCCAATGGGGTCAAATTAAACCCCGAAAAGTGTGTCTTTGGAGTGCCACGAGGCATGCTTCTGGGATACATCGTCTCCCAACGAGGAATCGAGGCCAACCCTGAGAAGGTTGCGGCCCTCGAACGAATGGGCCCGATCCGGGACCTCAAAGGGGTGCAAAAGGTGCTGGGATGCCTTGCCGCCTTGAGCCGCTTCATCTCGCGGCTCGGCGAGAAGGGCCTGCCGCTCTATCGCCTCCTTAAGAAGCACGAGCGCTTCTCCTGGACCGCCGAGGCCCAGGATGCGCTCGACAAGCTGAAGGTGTCCTTAACGCACGCCCCGATCCTCACGCCGCCGCAGGATGGCGAACCCCTGCAGCTCTACGTGGCTGCAACCACCCAGGTGGTCAGCGCCGTGATCGTGGTGGAGCGCACGGAGGAAGGGCACGCCCTGCCGGTCCAGTGGCCGGTCTACTACATCAGCGAGGTCTTGTCTGACACCAAGGCGCGCTACCCTCAGGTCCAAAAGTTGTTGTACGCGGTAGTCCTCGCGCGGCGCAAGCTCCGCCATTACTTCGAGGCCCACCCCGTCACGGTGGTCTCCTTCTTCCCGCTAGGGGAGATCATCCGTAATCCCGACGTGGCGGGCAGGATCGCCAAGTGGTCCGTGGAGCTGATGGGCGAGAAGCTCGCCTACGCCCCGCGCAAGGCCATCAAGTCCCAGATCCTGGCGGATTTCGTCGCTGAGTGGACGGATACGCAGCTGCCGCCGCCGCAGATCCAGGCAGAGTGCTGGACTCTATACTTCGACGGCTCGGTGATGAAAACAGGGGCTGGCGCGGGCCTGCTCTTTGTGTCACCCCTCGGGAAGCACATGCAGTACGCGGTGCACCTCCACTTCCCCGCATCTAACAATATGGCTGAATATGAGGCCCTCCTCTGCGGCCTCAATATCGCCACTGAGTTAGGCGTCAAGTGCCTCGACGTACGGGGGGACTCGCAGCTCGTAATCGATCAAGTCATGAAGAACGCGAGCTGCCGTGACGACAAGATGGAGGCCTACTGCAAGGCCGTGCGAGCCCTCGAAGACAAGTTTTATGGCATCGAGCTCAACCACGTGCCCCGCCGGTACAACGAGGAGGCGGACGAGCTGGCCAAGATCGCGTCCGGGCGGATCACCGTCCCCCCGAACGTTTTTGCCCGCGATATCGCCCAGCCCTCGGTCGTCCTCGAGCCTCACCCCTCGAGCCACGCAGAACCCTCGGGGGCTCCCTCGAATCCAGCGGGTGCGGAACCCATGGATGAGGACCCCTCGAACGAGGCGTACGTGCTCTCCCTCCTCGAGGGGTATGGCTCCCACGAGGCCGAAGTGATGGACATCGAGCCAGCTCCTGTCAAAGCTGACTGGCGCGACAAATACATCGCTTGGATGGCTCGAGGAGAGCTCCCCTCGGACCGGGCCGCGGCCAGACCCATCGCCAGGATGGCCAAGTCATTCGCCCTCGTCGACGGCGAGCTGTACAAGTGCGCCGCCTCTGGCATCTTGCAGCGGTGCGTGCCCATCCCTGAGGGGCGCGAGCTCCTGCAGGACATCCACGCGAAGATCTGCGGCCATCACGCAGCGCCTCATACCCTCGTTGGCAATGCTTTCCGCCAAGGCTTTTACTGGCCTACCGCGGTCGCGGACGCCAGCGAGATCATACGCACTTGTGAAGGGTGCCAGTTCTACGCCCGCAAGTCCAACCTCCCCGCTCATGCCCTGCAGACCATCCCCATAACATGGCCATTCGCTGTGTGGGGGCTGGACATCGTCGGGCCCCTGCGGAAGGCGCCCGGGGGCTTCACCCACTTGTTGGTCGCGATCGACAAGTTCTCCAAGTGGGTGGAGGTGCGCCCCATCACGAATCTCAGGGCAGAACAAGCGGTGACGTTTTTCACCGACATCGTCCATCGCTTTGGAGTGCCGAACTCCATCATCACCGACAACGGGTCCCAGTTCACGGGCAGGAAATTCTTGGAGTTCTGCGACAAGTTCCACATCCGTGTGGATTGGGCAGCTGTGGCACACCCACAGACCAACAGCCAAGTAGAGCGTGCCAACGGCATGATCTTACAAAGCCTTAAGCCTAGAATTTTCGACCAGCTAAACAAATCTGGACGGAAATGGCTCCAAGAGTTACCAGCAGTCGTGTGGAGCCTAAGGACCACCCCAAGCAGAGCCACCGGGTTCACCCCGTTTTTCCTAGTCCATGGCGCGGAGGCCGTCCTCCCCACGGACCTAGAATACGGGTCGCCCAGGGTCCGAGGCTACGACGAGGATGCCAACCAGCGAGCCCGCGAGGACTCGCTGGACCAGCTGGATGAGGCACACCTCGTGGCCTTGATGCACTCCGCAAGGTATCAACAGTCCCTCAGGCGCTACCAAGCACGCAAGATACGCCGACGGGACTTCAGCGAGGGGGATTTGGTCCTAAGGTTACGCCAAGACAACCGAGGACGCCACAAGCTATCGCCTCCATGGGAGGGACCCTACGTCGTGGTGAAGGTACTCAAGCCCGGCACGTACAAGCTAGCCAATGAGGACGCTGAAGAACTCACAAACGCTTGGAACATCCAACAGCTACGTCGCTTCTACCCCTAGCCAGGATTTCCAAGTACTTTGTTGTAAAAATCACATGACCAACGCCCCAGTTGGTGACAACTATGTAAACGCCTTAAGTCTAATAAAAAGGGCAACTCGGCTTTCCCCTAAAACCCAAGTTACCCTCGGGGGCTACTGCGGGGGGCATCCCCCCAAAATGGTCCCATTTTCGCGCAAAAACGAAGCAACTCACGCGCGCTAAGTTTGTTCTCTACTCCGGCCTCGAGCAACGATTCGAACAGGGCGCAGGCAGCCTAGCGGAAGGAGCGCGCGAGCCAGAGATAGCCCACGCCGCGAGGATACGGCCCTTCTCTCTCGCCTCCAACCCAGCAGGCCACCCGCGAAAATCGAACTCCCCTAACTAGAATCTACTCAGGAAGAAGGAGAAACAAAAAAGCGTAGTAAACAAAAGACTTCATTTTGCATCAACAAAAGTTTACGGCAAAAATAACTTGTTTAGTGGGCCTAGCATACTGACACATAAAACAAAAACGGGCCTAGCGCCCAGCTGTCTTCAGGTGGGAGGAGCGGCGGCGTCAGCAGCGTCCGTGAAGAGGAACTCCTCGAAGGCCTCAGCGAGCGTCCCAGCGGCGTCGGCGGCGAGCGCGTCCACACGCTCCATCGCCACCTCGTCCTCAACACCGTCGGGGACGACGTAACCCTCCGCCAGCGCCTCGAAGTTGACCTTGTAGTGGAACCGTACCACTCCGAGGGCCTTCTGGACGCCAAGATGCAGCGCCCGGCGCATCCGTTTGGTGACATGGCCGCCAAGGGCGCGCAGCGGCCGGCCGGCCGAGCTTCCGCCCTCGCGCCTCGCCCTCCTCCACGGATCGACAGGTCTTGAGGGCCGCATCGCGCAACTCCTGCAGCTCCTGCTCGGAGGAGTTGTAGGAGGTCTGCAGCGCCTCGGCCCGCTCAACCGCGTGCCCCAGCGCGGTGCGCAAGCCTGGAGTTGCCAAACGAGAAAGAAGTCAGAAAAAGAGTGCGAACCCTCTAAGAAAAACCCAACAATACAGGAGTCTGAAGGACCGATAAGGCGACCAGAGAGGGGGGGAGTGAATGGGAGCCGATAAAAATTCTTCTCGAGGGAGATTGAAACTCCGCCAAGACGAACTAGCTCGGTCGAACCCCCGAAATCACACGCTCCGCACTTCTACCTCCCGTTTGCCAAAACCACGTAGCCACCGGAGTGCTACCGGGTCCTAGGAACAAACTCTACCAAGCAACCACAACACACACGCAAGACCGACAGCGAAACAACTCGAAAGCCGGCTAACCGCAGGGGGCGGTTAGACCGGGTATAGGGGGCGGTTAGACCGCCTCCACCTAGCAACCAAGAAATCCTCCAAAACACCTCTTCCGAGCACCAAAACACACCACGGTTTCACCAACAGAGATCTCTCGGTCAAGGCCATGCTAGCTACCGTAAAATCTTGGCGAAAACCAAAACTTCACCAAAGGGCCTAGGGGCGGTTAGACCGGCTACACCGCGCCTAACCTCCCGTACCCAAAGCAATGAACTCCAACCAAGAACACCTAGCAACCGCGCGAGAACGGCTCCAAATTTCACCCGGACACTCCTCTCGATCAAGGCGAACAAACTCACGAGAGGAAAATCCGGCGAAACAAAACTTTGACCCGGAAACACCCCGTGCGGTTAGACCGCCCCCGTAGGTGGTTAGACCGCCCCTTCCAGAACACGAACCCGCGGGTCAAACCTCAACTTCCTCGCGCCCGATCTCCCGAATCACTCCACGGATTGCGGCCAAACTTCGGGGATAGCCGGGTTACCTCTCGGGCAACCTCTACCTCAAAGGAATCGACCCGAAACGCTCACAATCAAGAGGAATCGAAGAAATCGTTTCTCTAGGTCAAGAACTCGCCCAACTCGAAAAACCACCAAATCGAGTCCGATTCAAAGAGGATTTGGGGGCAAAGTCACCAGCCAAAGAGGCACAAGAACCTCATACGTGACACCCACCAAAAACCCCAAGAAATCGTTCTCAAAACACCGCCAAAAAAAACTCCGAAAATCAACATCAAAGAGACGGGAAAACCACCACGAAGAACAACGCCGAACCTTCTATACATGCCATGAATGGTTCGTACAAGGTCTAGTTTGCCACCCAAACACCCATCCCTCTCTCTAGATCTCACATGAAGCTCTCAAACTAGCCTTCTAAAAACCTAGGGAAAATAGAGAACGAAAATGGAAAAACCAAATGAGCTAGGGTTCCAAGAGTTGGCTGCCAACCTCTCACCTCTTGGGTTATATAGGCGGCAACCGAATGTCTAAAATGCCCCTCTCTACTAACTAGGGATACAAGCCCCTCAAGGGCGGATTTGGAATTCTTGATGTCTTCACCATCGGACGGATGCCCGGCGACCGCACCCTGTGTAGCCTCGACGCAAGCCTTGCGATCCCGACACGTGTCCTCCGCTTCGAAGCTTCTCGCCGGCGGCCGGGCGGTCGACCGCCCCCCCGTGCGGTTAGGACCGGCCCGGTGGATCCGACCGGCCCCGGGCGGTCCGACCGCCCCTCCCGGGCGGTTGAACCGGCCCGGGTGACCGCACCTCCTCGTCGAGTCTTCGGCCTCGCTTTGTGGCTCAACCGAGTAACCCGGTGGTTTTCTCGGTGAACCACCGCAAACCCCGCGAACTCGGTGTAGCCTCCGCCAATCTCCACTCATGACTCGGCTCCCACGTAGTCCCGGCTCGACATTGGTTTTGAGGCTCTACCAAGAAACCGTCCACGACTTCATCTTGCTTCGTTCATGCCACCATGCGGCCCGCACTTGACCCCCGCCGGCCACCGGTCCCTCGAACGAAGCCTACTTGTCTTCTCCACACACGGAGGCCTCACCGGCAACGACCTTTCGCGCTTGTTCTTCACCCGCACCAAAGACGAGTCAAGCCGCAACCCTCGCACCCGCAATACTTAGCCAAGAATCGGTCCACACAACGTTGTCAATCACTCATCACACAAGGAAGCGACCATCCACCGGTCCTCGAACCACACATGGTCCTCAATCTCCCCCTTGATGAGTGCATTGACAACACACTCAAATGAAGTAACACAAGAGAAAAGGAAAAGAAAAGAAACAAAATAAAAAGAGACCCCAACAAGCGATCGAAAGCCAAAGAAAGGCAAAGAGCAAGATCACTTGAAGAAGACAAGTCTCGGACCCCTTAGGCAAGGGCAACGGCTCGACACATCCGAGACAAAACACAGCTCAAGCAAAGAGCGCAAACCACCAAAGCAAAACTCGAACACCACAAAGAGCTCCCCCTGAGCCACAGCACTCTCCCCCTGAACACATGCATCAATGCACCTCGAGAATGCAACAAAGAGCAAAAACCTCTCACACTGCCCAGGGCGGTTAGACCGCCTGCCCAGGGCGGTTAGACCGCCTCTGCCTGAACTGACCGCCTGGGGGGCGGTTAGACCGCCCAAAGAGACCGGCCCCGCACCAAACTCGCTCAAAATTTGCCGAAACAATTGGAACACCTTCCAAACACTCCCAGGTGCCCAAAACATGCACAAACTTCTCCCCCTTGTTGACAATGCATGAATCAAGGCAAAATGCGAAAGCTTGCAACATATAGCTTCTCGAATATACAAAATTCATCACAAGGAGCTACACAAGTCCAAATGAGCAAGTTAGATACTCGACGAGTTCGTAAGGACCTTAACTACGTGATCACCAAGTTTCACAACCATTGGACAAGGCTAAAAAGGATTTTAGTAATTTTGCGAAAAGTTACTCTCTCACGAGCAAATACCTAAACATGAGCAAAACATATCAAAATGGCAAAGCCACTCAAACTTCATGCTAGGACAGCCATTCTAATCATAAGACCATCATAAACACCCAAAAACACCTCATGTCATGTCAAAGCCACCGAGCCATGTGCCTACTTCTATGTATGAGACTTCTCATTGGTAGACATCATGCAACGGTTTAGCACCCAAAGCAAATTAATTTCAGCACATATGACATGGGAACATATTTTCCAAGCATTTTTCATTTCATTTTCAGATTTGTAAATGGTACATGAAATGTCTTTGCGACAAAAAGGAACTTATGCCCCTCCACAAGATTAAGCAAGAGGGCTAAACATTCATGATGGCAAGTGAGCCTTTGGCTCCATATGATCAATAAACTAGCTATCCAACCACAAAGTAAGCATAGCAAAACCACTAAAACATGTCAAGATCATATATAGGCATTTACACATGAGAGAGCATGTATGTGACATTTTTCAAAAAATTAGCCATCAACCATGGATCATTCATCAAGATCATCAAGAGCTAAGCCAAACTAACCGTAGCATATCAAACAAGCTCACAAGAACATATATAGCAACCCATGATAAACATTGTATATAGGAGAAGCTTTCCTATCCGATGCATATGATACAAAATGCATGCAATCTAAGATACAAGGATGCCTATACATCATGTTACATATGCCATGCCAAATGCAAGAAATGCACAAAGAAAAGCTATACATATGCTACAAAAACCGGCTCCTCGAGGGGAGGCAAAACGGGCTCGACACCACCGGCAAAAGAAAACCCCCACACACCCAACTCAAGAAATCAAACACACACCAAGTTCCCCCCGCAAACGAGTGAAAGTTGCTTGATCTAGGGGTTTGGTGAAAATATCGGCTAGTTGGTCATGTGTGGGTACATGGATCAAAGCTATCTTCCCTTTCTCTACGTTGTCTCTCAGGAAATGATACCTCACTTCTATGTGTTTGGTTTTGGAATGGAGCACTGGGTTCTTTGCAACGCTTATGGCACCGGTGCTATCACATTGAAGTGGGACATGGGTATACTCCTCACCAAAGTCACTCATGGTGTAGGTGATCCAAAGGAGCCGAGAGCAACAACTAGCGGCGGCAACATACTCGGCTTCGGTCGTGGATTGAGCAACACTCGACCGCTTACGAGAAGACCAAGACACCAACGAAGAACCCAAAACGCGGCAAGTCCCGAAGTGGACTTCCTATCCAACCGACACCCGGCAAAATCCGCGTCTGAAAAGCCATGAAGCGCCAAAGAAGAGGACGCGGAGTACCAAAGGCCGAAGTCGGGAGTGTGACGCAAGTACCTGAAAATTCTCTTCACTGCTTGCCGATGCGAAGTCCTCGGAGACGCTTGAAAACGAGCGCACAGACACACTGAGAACTGTATGTCCGGCCTCGTCGCCGTCAAGTAGAGGAGTGACCCGATCATGCTTCGGTACTCCTTCTGGTCCACGTGTTCACCTTCCTCGTCCGCATCAAGAGCTGTAGTCGTACTCATCGGCGTCGTCATAGCCTTGGAGTCCTCCATCTTGAACTTCCTCACAATGTCCTTGGTGTACTTAGCCTGGTGCACGAATGTTCCTTCCTTTGATTGTTTGATTTGTAGCCCGAGGAAGAACTGCAACTCACCCATCATGCTCATCTCGAACTCCCTGCTCATATCATCTGCAAACCTTGCAACAAGAGAGTTAGACGAGCCACCAAAGACAATATCATCCACGTACACCCGCACAATCGGGATATCTCTCGCCCGCCTCAAGCAAAAACAAGGTCCGATCGACCTTCCCCATCTCAAAACCTCTCTCAAACAAGAACCCCCTCAACCCGCCATACCAAGCTCTAGGCGCCGCTTCAACCCATACGGGCGCCTTCCTCAACTTGTACACCCCGTGGGGGTACTTCTCACTCTCAAACCCCGAGGCCGCCTCACATACACTTCTTCCTCCAACACACCATTCGGAAAGCACTCTTCACATCCATTTGGTGCAACTTGAACCCTTTAGCCACGAGAAAAGGCTAGAAGGATCCTAATCGCCTCCAAACGGGCTACGGGAGCAAAGGTCTCCTCGTAGTCGATCCCCTCTTTCGATCGAACCCCCCGAGCAACAAGTCTCGACTTGTTCCTCACAACCTCACCCTTCTCTCCCTCTTTGTTTTTCCACACCCACTTTGTACCAATCGGCTTACACCCCGGGGGAGGGTCAACCAACTCCCACACCCGATTCCTCTCAAAGTTCTCCAACTCCTCATGCATCGAGTTAACCCAATTGTGATCGATAGTGCGTGTCCAATGTCTTTGGGCTCGAAAGAAGCAACAAATGCAGCATGAGCAAAATGGGAATTGTTTCGAACCCTCGACCGTGTAGTGCGTTCATTCATGTCGCCGATGATCCTCGAAGCTGGGTGATCCACTTGAACTCGCCGGGGAGGTTCTCGCCTCGAAGCTACCTCCCCCTCAACATCACCTTCTCCTCGTTCTTGATTTGTCGTCGTAGGTGTAGCAGAGGGTCCATCCATCATCGTAGTCGAAGTAGTGGGTACATGTTCAGCCGGGGGCACCGCACCGCCATCCTCATCATCACCATGTCCATGCTCCTCCTCTCCCGAAAGATCTCCTCGCCAAGCTCATCATCACCCGCACACTCAAAGACAAGCCGACTACGTGGCTCGTCTCGTCGAAGGTTACCTCGCAAGTCTCCACGATTTGGTTAGTTTCAAGATTGAGCACACGATATGCTCTAGAATGAGATGCATAACCAAAGAAAATGCCATCGACGGACCTAGCCTCAAACTTATCCAACTTCCGCCTTTCTTCGAATGAAACACTTGCAACCAAAGACATGGAAGTGACTCACTTTGGGTGTGCGACCATGCATCAACTCATAGCATGTCTTCTTCTTGTGCACTCGAGGTATATTCCGTTCGACACATAGCATGCGGTATTCACCACCTCACCCCAATACCTCCTCGGAGTCCTATGCTCATCAAGCATCGTCCGAGCCATCTCGCACAAGGTCCTGTTCTTCCTTTCCACAACACCATTCTGGGGAGGCGTATACGGACTCGAAAACTAGTGCTCAAGACCCAAGTCATGACAAAAAGTTTCAAAACGAGAGTTCCTGAATTCCGAGCCATTATCACTGCGGATAGCTCGTATGGCATCTCCGTGCCTCTCGTTCCTCAACCTCAAGACTAGATCTCGAACAAAACCAAACGTCTCCCCCTTCTCCTCAAGAAAGAACACCCATGCATACCGAGAAAAGTCGTCCACCACAACAAGGACATACCACTTCCCACCCGCGGATCGCACACGAGCCGGGCCAACAAGGTCCATATGGAGCAGCTCGCATGGACGCTCGGTCATCACATCGGTGAGAGGCGGGTGAGAAGAGGCCACCATCTTGGCATGCCTACACGGAGCACAAACCAACTCTTTCTCAAGCTTCAACCGTGGCAATCCTCGGACCAAATTGAGTTTACTCAAGCGAGACGAGAAGGTCAAAGCTCAAGTGACCCAACTTCCTATGCCACCTCCACAACTCACTCGAAGAACCAGCCAAGAAACAATGCTCAACACCCGAAGACTGAGAAAAATCAGCACGAAACACCTGACCCTCGGGAACAACCATACAAACAAGGTCCCCTCGAGAGTCCACAATCCGAGAACCACCTGGCCGAAACAACACCTCAAAGCCCTCATCCAACAACTGAGACACAGAAAGCAAATTGTACCCCAGTGATTGAACAAGAGCAACACGCCTCGAGTGATCTTGTCACTCACTTTTATCTCACCTTCGAAAGCACACGCCCACGCCCATTGTCCCCAAAAGTGATGTACCTCTTCGTCACCACGGGACGAGACTTGAGAACCACCCCCCGTCTCCGGTCATATGTCTCGAGCAACCGGAGTCAATCAACCAAATGTTCTTCAAGTCTCCCACCCGAAATTCAAAAACAAGCATGTGAGCGAACAAACGACTCAAAGATCGGGGTTAGTACCAAAGGAGGAAAACCAGTGCTGAGCCATTTGCTCGAAAGTGGGGTTAGCACACATCAAGCCATCTTTCCTACCATAGCTACCCCCACGAACACCACCTCGGTAACCACTCCGAGGAAACCACCCCTCACTGCCTGGAGGAGGACCAAAACCACGGAAGACAACCCGTGGAGCGTCCCTCCTCTCCTTCTCAAAGCTACGACTCCTCCCATCCCCGTAGTGACCTCGAGGGGAAGAATGCCTAGCAACCGACCACCGTCGTCTTTCCGGACCAACCACCAAGCAACTCCACCTCCGGACCCGAAACCTCTTGACTCACCACCTCGAAAACCACTCCGCCCGAGTGCTCGGGGGGACCGGTTAAACCGCCAGCCGGTGCCGGCCCGACCGCCCCCCCCTGCGGGGCCGGGCCGGTCCGACCGCCTAGCCGGGGCCGGTCTGACCGCCCCCTCCAGAACAGCTCCTCGGCTTCGGGAACTCGCGTCTCCCCATGCCGGAACACTTCTCACCACAGCCTTACCCCTGGGCAGTGGCATACGAGACTTAGGTACACCATGGGAGGGGTTGTACCTATCCTTGTTCGCCCACTCCTTTGCCATCCTCTCTTCCCGCTTCCTCTTGAAGCAAAACTCATCCTTGTGACCCTCCTTCCCACAATGGCCACAACGGAACCTCACAAGCTTAGGTTTTGGCTTGGATTGGGGCTGCTCGCTTGGTTTCTCTCCACTTAACTCCTCCACCGATTTCTCCTCACTTGCCTTCTCTCTCACTTTCCCAAAGAACACTTTCCCCGAAGTGCTCACAAACTTGATGGGCTTTCGGAGATCATTTGTGGGTGTAGGAAATATAGGTGGAGCTGGGGTTGTGTCTAGTCGGTTCCTAAGATGGTTGGGTTTTGGAGGGAAATCATTTTTGTGGTGGGTTTTTGGTGGCTCCGGGATATTCTCTCCACTTCCTTCACCAACCTTGTTTGCCCCAAGCCCCTCACCATCTTGCCTCTTAAAGGCCTCGATCATCATCCTCAACTGAGGCTCATGACCAGGACAACCAACCCATCAACTTCCTCAAGTCATCATTCTCATCCCGCAAGCGATCAACATAATGTGCAAGCTCCAAATTTTCCAATGCATGCATTTCACAAGTAGAGCGAGGATGTAGGCATGGGTTCCTTCAATTTAGCCTCGAGCGAACTAGTGTAAGCATGCAACTCATCAATCTTAGCATGCAAAACAGGGCAAGAAGTGCAAGCACCTAGCAAAGCAGGTCTAGACTTAAGCTCAGCCACTTCAACCCTAAGCACATCTAGTTCCTCACACTTGGAGGCATGCTTCTCCTTAAACAAAGCAAGATCAGCAATGGTACAGAAGCAAGATCAGCAATGGCACAAGAGTCCGAGTCGCTCTGTGTGCTCTTCTTGCTGCCGGAGCTCAGCGCCATGGTACAGAAGCCGTCTCTCGCGAAGCAGCTCAGCCCGCTCAGGTTCTTGGACGACCTCTTGTTCTTGCGGCGATCTCCCTCGTCGTCGCTGCTGCTCGAGCTCGAGGTGGAGTACGCGGAACTGGAGTCGACGTCGCTCGCTCCAACCATCGCTCGGGCCTTGCCTCGGCCCTCCTTCTTCCTCGATCGTCGCTCGTCCTTGTACTTGTTCTTGTGCTTGCTCTTGTGGTCGCGCCTCGAACGGTACTTGTCGTTGTTCTTCCTAGGCTTGTGCTTGTAGCCGTCCTTGTTCTCGGCCTTCTCCGGCGGTCGGCGACGAAGTGTCCCGCTTGCCGCACTGGAAGCAAGTCCTCGTGTTCCTCCTCATGTTCACGCGGTTCTCGTGCAGCCTCTCGAACCGCCTCGTCAACAGCGCCAGCTCGTCCTCTCCAAGGTCATCAAACTCCTCATCTGGCATAGACATCAAAGAGGAAAACGAGAACATCCTGGTGGATGGGTTAGAGTTAGTCTTTCCTTTGGAACCACCAACAAGGGCAAGACTATGGGAGTCAGTCGGTCCCTCGAGCTAAGCAGTCATGCCCCTATCCACCTCAGCCGACTTGAGCTTCGAGAACAGCTCGTTCACCGTCAGAGTATCGTACCTCTCCGACTCGACTATGGCCTCGAACTTCCCGCCCCATATCGTACGATCCAAAGAGTGTAAGAGCTTGACCGCTCTATCATGATCATCGTACGGGAGCACGTCCACATTGGCCCTCATGTTGTTCACAACCACCGTGAACCTGCGGAACAAGGCATCGATGGACTCCCGGGGAGATGAGTGAAGTTCTCGTACTCTCTCCGTAGGTCGCATACAACCGTGCCCTCGAACTCGGGCGTTCCCAACATGAGCCTCCTTCAACATCGCCCAAACCCTACAAGCCAAGTGCTCGGTGTGCACCCGATGGAACTCGGCCGACACAAAGCACGAAACAAGTAGTCGACCGCCTTATTGTTGGCGTCGAATCCGTCCCTCGACCCCGGAGCAAGGAAATCCATCGGCCGGACATAGCCCGTGTCCACCGTGACATCCCAAAGCAACCGACCCTTTCCGCGGAGGAACGCACCCATCCGCTTGCTCCACATCCGGTAGTTCTTGCCATCGAAGTGTGGAGGACCCGAACCCCGTTCCCGGTACGCCATCCTTGGATCTTAGATCGGTTAGAGTCAACAAAGACCCGAACCGGCTCGATACCACTTGAAGGACCGATAAGGCGACCGAGAGAGGGGGGAGTGAATGGGAGCCGATAAAAATTCTTCTCGAGGGAGATTGAAACTCCGCCAAGACGAACTAGCTCGGTCGAACCCCCCGAAATCACACGCTCCGCACTTCTACCTCCCGTTTGCCAAAACCACGTAGCCACCGGAGTGCTACCGGTCCTAGGAACAAACTCTACCGAAGCAACCACAACACACACGCAGCACCGACAACGGAAACAACTCGAAAGCCGGCTAACCGAGGGGGCGGTTAGACCGGTATAGGGGGCGGTTAGACCGCCTCCACACGGCAACCAAGAAATCCTCCAAAACACCTCTTCCGAGCACCAAAACACACCACGGTTTCACCAACGAGAGATCTCTCGGTCAAGGCCATGCTAGCTACCGTAAAATCTTGGCGAAAACCAAAACTTCACCAAAGGGCCTAGGGGCGGTTAGACCGGCCACCCGCGCGTCTAACCTCCCGTACCCAAGCAATGAACTCCAACCAAGAACACCTAGCAAACCGCGCGAGAACGGCTCCAAATTTCACCCGGACACTCCTCCGATCAAGGCGAACAAACTCACGAGAGGAAAATCCGGCGAAACAAAACTTTGACCCGGAAACACCCCGGCGGTTAGACCGCCCCCCGTAGGCGGTTAGACCGCCCCTTCCGAACACGAACCCGCGGGTCAAACCTCAACTTCCTCGCGCCCGATCTCCCGAATCACTCCACGGATTGCAGCCAAACTTCGGGGATAGCTGGGTTACCTCCTGGGCAACCTCTACCTCAAAGGAATCGACCCGAAACGCTCACAATCAAGAGGAATCGAAGAAATCGTTTCTCTAGGTCAAGAACTCGCCCAACTCGAAAAACCACCAAATCGAGTCCGATTCAAAGAGGATTTGGGGGCAAAGTCACCAGCCAAAGAGGCACAAGAACCTCATACGTGACACCCACCAAAAACCCTAAGAAATCGTTCTCAAAACACCGCCAAAAAAAAACTCCGAAAATCAACATCAAAGAGACGGGAAAACCACCATGAAGAACAACGCCGAACCTTCTATACATGCCATGAATGGTTCGTACAAGGTCTAGTTTGCCACCCAAACACCCATCCCTCTCTCTAGATCTCACATGAAGCTCTCAAACTAGCCTTCTAAAAACCTAGGGAAAATAGAGAACGAAAATGGAAAAACCAAATGAGCTAGGGTTCCAAGAGTTGGCCGCCAACCTCTCACCTCTTGGGTTATATAGGCGGCAACCGAATGTCTAAAATGCCCCTCTCTACTAACTAGGGATACAAGCCCCTCAAGGGCGGATTTGGAATTCTTGATGTCTTCACCATCGGACGGATGCCCGGCGACCGCACCCTCGCGTAGCCTCGACGCAAGCCTTGCGATCCCGACGCGTGTCCTCCGCTTCGAAGCTTCTCGGCGCCGGCGGCCGGGCGGTCGGACCGCCCCCCGGGCGGTTAGACCGGCCCCGGTGGATCCGACCGGCCCCGGGCGGTCCGACCGCCCCTCCCGGGCGGTTGAACCGGCCCGGGTGACCGCACCTCCTCGTCGAGTCTTCGGCCTCGCTTTGTGGCTCAACCGAGTAACCCGGTGGTTTTACGGTGAACCACCGCAAACCCCGCGAACTCGGTGTAGCCTCCGCCAATCTCCACTCATGACTCGGCTCCCACGTAGTCCCGGCTCGACCTTGGTTTTGAGGCTCTACCAAGAAACCGTCCACGACTTCATCTTGCCGTTCATGCCACCATGCGGCCCGCACTTGACCCCCGCCGGCCACCGGTCCCTCGAACGAAGCCTACTTGTCTTCTCCACACCGGAGGCCTCACCGGCAACGACCTTTCGCGCTTGTTCTTCACACCGCACCAAAGACGAGTCAAGCCGAAACTTGCACCTGCAATACTTAGCCAAGAATCAGTCCACACAACGTTGTCAATCACTCATCACACAAGGAAGCGACCATCCACCGGTCCTCGAACCACACATGGTCCTCAGAGTCAAACTGCGACTCACCTTCGACTTGCTTCCTCTCCACCTCGAGGGCGCGGCGCTCGGCCTCGACCGTCTGCTCGAGGCCCAGAACGGTCTCGCCCTGCTCCTGTAGGGCCAGCTCCTGGTTCGCGCTCGTAATACTGAGCACTATCAGCTCGCCCTCGACCTTGGAGAACTCTGTGTTCTGGTCCTTCAGCGACATCTGCGCCACCTCACGAGCAGCACGCTCCCGCTCCAGGGCCGACCGAGAGTTGACGAGGGCGGCCTGCTCCTGCTGGAGCCGCCCCTCAGCTCCTTGACGGGCGGTGTGCTCCTGCAGGAGCTGGTCCTCAGCAACGGCGAGCGCCGCGACCTTAGCGTCGAGGGCGGCCTTCAAGTCGTCGGCCTCCTTGACCCTTTGCTCGAGCGTGCGCGCCCGCTTTCCTCAGCCTGACGCTGCTGCGCCTGCGCCACCTCGAGCGACTAGCGGAGCCCCCGGTTCTCGCTGCGGACGCCGGCCACCTCCGCCTCCCAATTAGTCGCCAGCGTGCGCATCTTCCCCAGGTCCGAGCGCGCCTGCCGCAGCGCCTCATCACGGTCGATGAGGGCTGTGTAGACCCGCTCGAGGCTAGAGGGAAGCGCCGGGTCTTGCCTTGTGCTCTCGTGGAGTTCATCGCGCAAGGCCATGGCCCGGTACGATAACCAGCCGTCCGGAGTCCTGAGGGCGTCGGCGAGCGCGTCGAAGGCGCCGCATCGCTCTCGGAGCTGGTGGAGCTCGGCGTTCACCCGATCGAAGGCGCCGTAATTGTCGCGGGCACGGCGCTCGAGCTCCTGTCACCCACAAGTCAAAACCCGTAAGCACCATGCCGCAAGAATAAGCGCGCAGAAACAAGGAAAAAGGGAAGCAAGCAATGACACCCCACCTGGAAGACACGCCACGCGGGGCCGCCGTGGACCCTCAGCGCCTCGTTCAACGCACTGTCGAGCGTGGCGCCGTGGCTGCGGAGCTCTCCCCACAACTCCTGCTCCCCCTGGGCGTCAGCGAACGCTGGCGGATCGCCAGCAATCCCCTCCACCTGGGCGGAGTGGCCGGCGCGGGAAGACGAGGCCTCGGCGCCATGCCCTCGGCCCCCCGCCACCATGTGGCCCTCGCGCCGCCTCACGAGGGCCCCCTCCTGGGACTCTGGGGAGAGCGTGGGGAAGCTCGCCCACTGATCCCACCCGGGCGGCGGGGAGTCGTCGTCCGGGACCTCCACCACCACCGCCCGGGAGCCGCCGGCGGGTGCCGGCCCTTGTGCCGCCCTCCGCCGCACCGCCGCTTGCGCCTCCGTAGCCGCGGGCGCCCGACGCGGCGCCGCGGCCACCGCCCTCCGCCGCGCATCCGTGACCATGGGCGCCGGTCCGCCCTCCTCAACCGCCGCCGCCCACTCGCCTCCGCCGCGGCCGGCGCCACGGACCGCGCCGCCGGCCGCGGCGCCCACCGTGGGCCGCATCTCCACCACGTACGCAGCCGCGCGGCCGCGCCTCCGCCACGACCGCGCCCCCGCCGCTCCTCGACGACCGTCGGCCGCGCCATGGCGGGCCGATTCGCCGGCCGAGGCCTCGAGGCCTCGCCCGCGCCTCGCGAGCTCTCGCCCGCCGCCGCCGCCGTGCTCGCCCACGCCCGCGGCGCCCTCGACGAGCGCCGCCGGGTGGGAATGGACGCGTCCGCCCTCAGCACCTTAGCCGGTGCGAGGGGAGGCACGGTTGGCACCACCCTGCACAAGCACAAGCAAAAAATCAGAACGCCTGGGCACCAAAAATCCAAACCCCGCAAAAGAGCGAGTCCCTTACCTTGAAGAGGAGAAGGCGCGCTTCCTTTTCCTCGAGGCCTCGGCGGATGAGGCCGGCGCGGCCGACGCACCCGTCGCCGCCCCTCCTGACGCCTCCACCGCGCGCGCGGCCCCGCCCCCGCTCGCGGGTGCGCTTGCCGCGCGCGCCCGCGGCGCGCGCCGGCACCTCCGCGGCACGCGCCACCCCCGTTGTTGATTGCCGGCGGCGGCGCGCCGCTGCGCCCGCCCCAGATGATGCCGCCCTTGCCGCCGGAGCTGGCTCCGGCAGCGGGAGTGGAGGCTCCCACCTGTCAGAGGGGCCCTGCCCCCCAGCTTCCTCCTCCTCGTCCTCCTCAGAGGACGACTACTCCTCGGTCCCCGGCGAGGAGAGCCCTAGCTGCTCGCGCCGACGGTACTCTTCGCTCCGCCGCTCGCGGCGCTCGCGATGCCGCCTCGCGCGCTCCCTCTTGCACGCCGTCCGCTCCTGCTCCCGTTGCTGCGCCGCCCGACCAAGCGCGCGGGAGTCAGGGGTGGGCGGAACGGACTTCGCGGCGCTGAAGTTCACCAACTGCATGCGAGAACGTCAAAAGCGCGTCAGGGGCCAGGGGCAACATTGAGAACAAAGACAGGGCCAAGAATCATACTCACCAGCGGGCCGGTGGGGAGCATCTCGAGGTCCCACGGGGACCGATCCCCGGCGCAAAGATCCGTGTGTCGACGGCGTTCCGCGCCCGGGTGAGCGCATACCCCCGCTCGAGGGGGGTTGGGAGCATCCACGACCTCGCCAGCGCGACGGGGTCCGCCTCCTCTGTCATCTCGTAGATGCAGAGCGGCCTCTCCATCAGAGGAACAATCCGCCGGTGGTGGAGGAAGGCGAGGACGCCCGCCGCGGTCAGCCCGCACGTCACCAGGTTCTTCAGGGCGGCCAGGAGCGAGTCCAGCCGCCTCCGATGCTGGGCCGTGGACACCCCGTGGCCCCAGGAGTTGGGCTTCTCCCGGAGCACCAGACCAGTGTAGGTGGGGAGGCCGGGCTCCGCGTTGCGCAGGTAGAACCATCCCCGCTCCCAGCCGGCGTTGTTCGTCGTCATGGTGCAGGGGATGTAGTCGTCCCTGAACCGCGCCGCGCAGGCGAGCGACATCCCGCCGGCGCGCACCGCGCGGCGGGTCCTCTGCTCCGTCGTGGGATGCGTGAAGAGCTCCGCGCGGAAGAGGTGTATCCAGAGCTCCCAATTGACTGGGATCCCTAGATACCCCTCGCAGACGCCCACGAACGTGGCCGCCTGCGAAATCGCGTTCGGCGCGAAGTTGTGCAACTCCACGCCGTAGCGGTGGCAGAGCGCCGGCATGAAGCGGCTCGCCGGCGCGGCAAAGACGCACTCATGGAAGTGGATGAAGCTCACCACGTAGCCCTCCGGCGGGTTGGGCGCGTGGTCCCCCGCCGGGGGCACGATTCACTCCGCCGGTCGGCCCTCCTCGTTCGCCGCCAACTGGCCGGCGGATACCAGCTCGCCAAGGGCCATCCGGGTCACTGTCGACCGCTCCCAGGCGTATGGGTCGAGGATCGTGTGGGGCGGAAGCGGCGCCATGAGAGAAGACAAGGGATGCGAGAGCGGAAAACAAGGAGAGGAAAAGGAGCTCTAATGGCGAAGGCGCGCGATGGCAAGAGCAGGACGAAGGGGAGAGCGCAGGGGGCTAAAATGGCGGAGTGCTAAGGTAAAAAACCGCCGTTTTTCCCTCCCCTCAGATTTATAAGCCGCGGGCGTGCTCTCCGGGGCGGATGTCCCGCGCGCATTAACTGCAGGGAATCTTTTCTCTCGCCGACGGGCGGGCCCCACCACGACCGCGGCGGCCACGCCACCGCGAACAGGCCATCATCACGGCGAAGAATAGTAGGGACCGTGGCAGGCGGTCACGTCCGCCTGCCCACGCCGCCCACTATGCGCGCTCGCGGCTGCAACACCTAAAAAAGCGCGCCCGTGACGCGAAATTACAGCCTCGGCTATGGAGCATTTAATGGCCCGGTCCCTTACAAGGTAAGGAGAACCCTCGAGCGGCACGGGCTCCTGGCTCAGGAAAATTTCAGCCCTCGAAAGCGTACAGGCGTGAGAAGGTCGCCTCGGGGCCCGTTTGAAACATAGCGGGCACCGCAAGCACCCATGCCACGCTGTACCTCGAGCGGCACGAGCCCCTGGCTCAGGAGAATTTCAACCCTCGAAAGGGTACAGGCGTGAGAAGGTCGCCTCGAAGCCCGTTTGAAACATAGCGGGCACTGCAAGCTCCCATGCCACGCTGTATTACTGATCAGCGCCTCGGGGGCTGGCTCGCCCAGGCCCCTCGATGGTCGCAGACGCCAGGCCGGGAGCGCTTAGTCGCCGCCCTGCACCATCTCTACTGATCAGCGCCTCGAGGGCTAGCTCTCCCAGGCCCCTCGATGGCCGCAGATGCAAAGACGGGGCTGCCCAGGCGCCACCCCGCACGGCCCTACTGATCAGAGGTTCGGAGCCTGACCCTCGACGGGTTCGAACAGGCGCCCCAGATCACAGAGTCAGGGACGACGAGGGCACGCGCATTCAAGCCGTTCCTCGAGCCCGCCAGCTCGAGGGTGCCCCACATGTCGTGTTCGAGAGCCAGCGAGGGCAGCTAGCCGGGGGATCCCACCGAGGGAGAGCTTCCGCGCCCTCGGTCCTAAGCGAACGGGACCGAGCCCCACCTAGCAAACCCACGCAAGCGCTTCAATGGACGTGTCTCTGGACCACGCAGCCTACCCTTATCGAACGGGGCATGGGCGTCCACTCGAACCACCCACTAACAGCTCAACGAGGAATCCGCAATTCGCGACCCGACCGATGGGGGTTGAGGAAACCTCACCCTCCGTCCCGCGGAGGGACGGCGAGGGCGCGTCAAAAAACAAGTCGGAAAGCTCTACCCGATCGCCTTGAACGGGCCCAGGCTCGGGGGCTTGACGCACGGCTACACCTCCTATCTTGCACCCACCGGGGATGGTGCCAGCAGCGCGTGCGTCACCGAAGCCGGCTGAGACATCGCCGACGCCGGTTGAAACATGTACCACGCCCTCTGTCCAGGTCTCGCGGTCAACCCCTACAGGAGCACCTATGCTCCTGTAGGGCTTCGGGGGCTAGATTCGCGGGTCCGCTAACGCGGCCCCACAGAAAGCGTTCGCAAGACCAGGAGGGAAGAACGTCCTATCAGTAGGTTCCAGCATCTGTGGGAGCCTCAATGGCAAACCCACAGATGCTCGGGGGCTACTGTCGGGGACAGCCCTAGGGTCCCCTTAAGCAACTGGGAAATCCCCACTTAAAACCCGCAACAAAGCCAAAGCCAAACACGCCTTACTTAACCATGCAGGACATGGCCCACGCCGCGAAGGCCCCGGCGGCCCACCAGGCGGCCCACTCGAAGACCCCCTCAAATAGGTTTCGCCTCGCTCGAGGATGTGCGCCTCCCTCGGGGGGGCTCCGCCCCGTTCGAGGGGATGCGCCTCCCTCGAGCGGGCTCCGCCTCGCTCGAGGGTCCGCCCCGCCCTCGAACGGGGTCCGCCCTCGCTCGAGGGCACCCCGCACGCGCGCGCCTCGCTCCCGTACCCGGGCATTAAAGGCCCCGACATCGGCGGGGGGCCGCCATCATGCGCCCGGGGCTCGCGCCCCCGTGCCGCCGCACCAACTCCCCAGGAGGGAGCCCATCCCCACCACTGTAGGGGGGGACTGTGCGGCGCGGCCGGTGCCAGTCCCGTGACGCTATGCCGCCCGCTCCGGTATGGCTAACGCGCCGAGCCCTCGAAAGGGGGCCGGCTGCACCCTCGATTCGCTTTCTTGTGACCCTTCAGGGTTAGGTGGAGGCGCTAGGCCGGTGGGACGCCATCCCTGCCACTGTTAACGGTATGGCTGCCGCCCCCGCGCCTACGGGCACACGCCAGGCGCTGTGGCAACAACTCCAGTACTGTGGAGCGTGCGGGAACGGGACGCCACCTTACCTGCCGCTGTGCCTCGTACGGACCGACGTCAGCAACTCCCTCGAGCCTATCTGAAGACATCACAGCCGTCCGCCGCCCTTCTACCCTCGAGGCCGCCACTGTTCGGGTACAAGATACGCCATGATGGCCGGATCGCTGCAAGGATCGCCTGGGCGGCCGCCTACTCTACAACATAGCACATCACGCTCCCTCACGTAGCTAAATAGCGCGGCGCGCATGTGATTCGCTCTCTCCTTGGTCTATAAAAGGAGGACGAACCCCCTTGCCGCAGGGGACACACGGACACAACACACGACATGAACAACCGAACCTAGCAGAATACAACACGAGACAGGCTGCGCCACGCACTTGCTCTCCAATTCTCCCACAACATCTTCAGCCACTACACCAGGGACTTGGAAGCCACGCTTCCTCTACCGCCTTGCTTGTAGCAGCCCCACTACAGGCACCCCTGGTGCTGAGCAATATAGTGCCTTGAGCACACCACTGCTGGACGTACGGCCCCTCGGCTGGAACCAGGATAAACTCCGTGTCTCTTGTTGCTTAGCATCGACCATTGAGGGATAGACCTCGGCGCTTATTACTGGTTAGTGTCGGGACCACATTCCGCACCGACACTACTCCCCCACCTTTACCACATGATGATCCATCAAAAAATAAAGCCCAAGGAGTAATTTCAAGCAAATCAATTGATGGATCGCGATGTTCAGTTATAAAATCGGCAATGATCTGACCCTTAATAGCCTTTGCCGATTCGAACTTTAACTCAAACTCTGATAAAGCCAAGATCCATTTGCCAATCCTGCCATTCAAAATTGGCATAGATAACATATGTTTTATTACATCAAACTTGGAATACACAGGTGCATTCGGCATTCAACAAGTAGTGCCGAAACTTTGTACACGAGTAGTATACGCACGAGCACGCCTTCTCTCGCGGCCGAATACCTGGTCTCAGGATCAAGTAATTTTCGGCTAAGATATGCTAATACCCGCTCCTTTCCTTCAAATTCTTGAATAAGGGCCGATCCAATGGTTTGGGTATCGGCCGCCACGTACAACTTGAAAGGCTTATCCAATTGAGGAGGGACCAACACTGGTGGCTCCTTCATGTATTGCTTGATCTCGTCAAAAACCTTTTGTTGTTCATCGCCCCATGTGAACTCCTGATGTTTCTTTAGTTTGAGTAATGGAGAAAACGACAAAACCTTCTGTGACAAATTTGAAATGAATCTTCTTAAGAAATTAATTTTGCCGAGAAGTGATTGCAATTCCTTGAGATTAGTTGGAGGGACAACTTCATCAATGGCCTTCATGCTCTTCTTGCCAACTTCAATCCCCCCTTCGTGGACCAAAAATCCCAAGAACTCTCCAGCTGATACTCCAAAAGCGCACTTGTTTGGATTCATCTTCAGGCCATGCTTTCGGGTGCACTCCAAGGTCCTTTTCACATCCTCCAAATGTGTGTCATGACTAAGGGACTTGATTACGACATCATCAATGTAAATTTCAACGACTTTGCCGATCAACTCGTGAAAGATGTAGTTCATGGCTCGCTGATAAGTTGCACCGGCATTTTTCAAGCCAAAAGTCATGACTATCCATTCAAACAGGCCTATATGACCAGGACATCTGAAGGCCGTCTTTGATATATCTTCTATTGCCATAAAAATTTGGTTGTATCCCGCATTGCCATCCATGAAACTGATAACTTTATGTCCAGCAGCGGCGTCAACCAACAAATCGGCAATAGGCATGGGGTAACCATCCATCGGAGTAGCTCTATTCAAATCCCTGAAATCTATGCAGACCCACATCTTTCCATTCTTCTTGTAAACAGGGACAATGTTAGAAATCCACTCCGCATATCTGCATGGCCGAACGAAGTTTGCATCAAGTTGTTGACGGTTAATAATTGTATCAAAGTTCGTTTGTGACTCGCAAGCGTACAAGTCTCCCGTCGTAGTCAAGGGACCCTTCTTCCCTCGAGTGGTGAACCCAAGGTATCGAATCCGTGGAACAAATGTGTGACGCAAGAGTTGATCTAGTAAAGCCAAATAACTTCAATCCTTGGTAAAAGAGAAACCCTAATGCATCTAGATAAGAACACAAAACAAAGATAAATCTAATCTACTAAAGACCGGAGAAAACAAAGTAAGATTGGGTAGATAAACCGATCTAGGGGGATCGGGGTAAGCCTTTTGTTGAAGTTCCAAGCAAGAGAAGAAGTAGCAAATCGAATCTTAATAGAAGCCTCTTTAAATCGTGGTTTCCCGTCCAAATCCGAAAACATCCGCCTTTCGAGACCCCCGTTCGTCACAACGTATCCCTATTCATGCGGGGAGCTTAGGGCGAGTCAAAAGACAAGTCGAGATTCTTTCGGAAGATCCGGCGTGTACCTCTAGCCACCGCGGCTACGGGAACACCCTATGTAATCTATCGTACGAATAGAATTGGAATAAGCAAAGCCGATCGAAAAACGAAATCTTCGAGGAAACACTTGATCGCTAAGAAAAGATTCAACTTGATAATTCAACTATGACAATGATACATACACAAGATCACCACCGGGATCCTTCCTTGATCTTGCTTCTAGCTCCGGAACTCCGACGTGGTCTTCCATGCAAGGTTCCCACGTCGGCTAGGGAAACCCTAGTCAACTAGCTCGACCCTCTCCTCTCCGACATGGTGTCCCTCTCTTCTCTCGCTCCTCGGCGGCCGAAGACGAAATCTCCCCGCGTGGCTCTCGGTCGGGGGACTATAAATAGCCCGATTGGCGGCTAGGGCAAAGGAGGACGGATTTGGGCCCAAAATGGGCTCCGGGCCGACCGGACCGGGCCGGTCGGCCCGGGCCCATTTAGGCCCGGCCCGGCGGCTCCTTTGCCCGAGGTCGGTTCCCTTGCTTCCCGGATGTTTCCCCCTTCGCATGTAGGTCCATGTCGTCGGTTTCTCTCCGAATTGGACTCAACTCCTTGTCTTGCAAGATTCGGCACTTTTTCCGGTCGGGTCCCCGGAGTCCGTCGTCTTCTCGGATCAAGTCCCCCGCTTCTTGGAGTTAATTTTGCTTCATTGCATGACTTGTTCGGTGGCTTCAAGGTCTTGTCATGAGGTGCTTGATGAACTTATCCCGAAAGTCTTGCATTCAACACTAAATCCCCGCATAAACATTAAACTCCAAAACCGACATGCACACGTGAACTTGTTATACCACGGGGGTTAGTACCAATGGATAAGGTATAAAACTCATGCCAACACCGAAGGTAAACTCATGGCTAGGTTGACGGATTTTCACCGTCAACATCTCCCCCATGCTTAAACCTTGCTCGTCCTCGAGTAAGCCTTCGATGGATATCATCATTGCCAAACAATGTTTAAACTTTGCACTTGATCATACATGAGAAAACATAATGCTCTCAAAATTTTAATTCATTAAAGTTCCATAATGTACTAGCCTTCATTTCTACGGAGGGTAGATTCTTATTAAGCTTATCCCACAAGTATTGACATGCTCACAAAGTTTTAAATAGATCTCAGAATTTTTGAAATAAAGAACGAGATAAAGAAAAAGCTAAACCAAATTCACAAATTTAAATCATCTCGTGTATTGCTCATAAACTCTCATCTCACTTGTCTCTCAAGCCTATATATTCTACTCCTTTCCCTCTCATATATATGTGGTAGGCTTTATATGGAGCTTTGGGAAAGTTTAGTCCTAACAAGATTTTATAAATGAGGTGTTGTCAAAACAAGACAAGCTTCTCATGGTCTTACCGAGACTCGTCAAAAAGGTCATTGGAAAATAATGTTAATCAAGGAGGGGAAAGCGAAAAATACACACACTTTTAGATGAGTGGACATGTGCAAATGGCAAAGAGTGATCCCAAGGCACAAAGGAAGTCCTCGTTATCGGATTGCACATGGTTGGAAAATGAGAATGGATCTTTTTAACTTGAAGCCTTGAATGCACTTTTAGAGAGCTAGGGAATTTACTTTACGCACATTTTTTTTCTTTCTCATATTTCTCATTCTTTTCTTTCTTTCATTCATTCATTTTTTTCCTCGTCATATATTCAGCCCATGACTTCCACAATGAAGTTTTGATTTTTTTATACCTTGAAAGTCATGAGTATCGCTGGATTTTTTTTCTTTCATCATCATATTTTTTAAAATATTCCCCTTTGAACTCTAAAACTGCACCGTACCTACCTCCCCCCCATGCTTAGACGTTGCTCGTCCTCGAGCAAAGAGGCGAAAAATAAGGTAGGTACCGGAATATTTTTCCTTGGAGAGATACTTGAAATCTTCAACGTTGGCACCGTCTTGCGATCTTCCTTGAATTGATGATCCATTCTCAACGATAGGTTGTGGTCAAGGAGGTAATCACAAAAAAATGATATTTGGTTTAAGGGTGGATATCCGGCGAAGTTTGTGAGATCTCCGATGCGGGGATACACAATGCACGGATAAAAGGCTAGCAAAAAGATAGATACGCAAAAATGGAATGACCAGCTTCTTAGTCTCGGGCCAGAGAAATCATGGCCTGCAATAACGCACTCAAAAATAAATCTTGTACACTAAGGTTCATGCACTCAAATATATATAAGGCTTTGGATAGGTTGAGCAACACACAAGTGATATTTGTGACAAGGTTAGCGATATTTTTGAGCATAAAAAACATCTTTAATCTATTCATAACTTGGGAGCACATAAAACACTATGGGTCTTTATTTTAATCATAACCTCCGCTGAAAATTAAGCTAGTATTTAAATAAATTCAGATCTGTATTTTTAAGAGAGCACTAGCTTAAACATGCATAAATCAATTACAAAGATGAACAAAGCTGCAATTATAATCATATATCATCATGGCACGAATTTTGTAACTTTTCCAATGATATAATCAAGGTGGTGTCTTTATTAATGATGATATCAAGTTGAAATACAAACTGAAAATAAACTAACATGCTTGCTGAAATTTAAATAAAAACAGAAAATACTACGCAAACACACATAAGCAAAAGCTGAAAATTACGAGAGAAAAAGAAAAGAAAAGAAAACTAAAGTTCCTAAATCTTCTAGTCCTCCGCCGGTGGTTGATGTTGATGATCTTGATAATAATACCCTTGCTCGTAATATGATTGGACATTCCCTCCGACGAATTGATTTGGCTCCACAAGGTGAAGGCGTCCAAGTTCAAAGGCAATATTTGAGTTGCCTTCACCAAGTTGAGCTGCGTTAGCTTGGATGGCTGCGATGTTTTGAGCGTTACTTGCAGCAAACCCTCCAATAATGGCCATGCTTTGTTGTGGTTGGGGATGATGAGCGTAGGACTCCGCGAAGTTAGCGTTGGGCACAACATAATTTGGTGGGGGTACCGGTGCACCACCCCCCATGCTTGCTCTTGTGGCCCTCCGTAATAACTTGGCGGAGGAGGGACCCCGCCGAATGGTTGCACATTGGGTTGTGCTCCACTCGCTTGTGCGGAGGATATTCCCTCCTCTACGATTCTTCCTCTTTTGTTCATCCTTGCAGGGACAAGTAATCCCTCTTCCAACCAATCTTCCCTTCCTTCGGTGAAAAGCCTAAGCCTCTTATTCGGAAGGGGTAGGTTCACTATGGCCAACCGATAACCTCCTCTCTCATCTCCACTAATGTATTTGCCTTGCCGCAAATACTCAAAACCGAGAGAGGTACCACGCAAAAGGTGAGCGGGGTTTCTTGCGATCCCCGGCCGCAAGGAAAAGGCCAACATGGAGAGGTAACACCCCGAACCAATATTACCCGCCCCCGATGTTGCTTCACAACACCAACGGTTGATCATGAGGTAAGAGGGGTCTATTGGCTGCCTGGCAATTAAAGCCGAGTATAGCCAATTCAACTCCGTGTCGGTCACCTTTGTTTCCTTCATCCTCCCCAATACCCTCTTGCACATCCAAGAGTGAAATATCCAGATAATGGGGTTGCGGATGCAATTGCGTTGTTGATGGGCTTCTCCGGAGATCATGTTCCAAAATCCCGCTAACATGCCGGGTGGCACGTCAACTTTTCTCCGGAGCTCCCTTGTGGAATCCAAGCAGCTCCCTAACGTGCTCGTAGGGAACCACTTGTTGGACTCCCTCCAAACGGAATGACAAGCTTTGCATCCCATCATCATCAATGATGGGTGCAATAGTCATTAAAATTTCCAAGGCGAACCCCAAATGGGTGTCCACCGATATTCCGTTGGAGAACTGCACCCCATCCGAGGTGCCCCAACATATAGTATATGTCGGTGCCAAAACCCAAGGTGTAGAGTGCTTGGTCGTCGAACTCGACGTTGGGCACAAGCCTCTTCTCAAGATTAGGGAGCCTCTCCTCCTCCTCCGCCGACAAGATGATGAAGCCGTACAAAGAGTGTGTCGGGGTGTAAGGAGGTGGTGCGGTTGAGCGAGTCGATCGTCGTGGTGGCGCGGGCTGCTCCTCCGTGTGCCCACGAGGTTCGGTGAACCTCATGAAAGTGCTTCTCGCAGCCTCATACCACCAAGGAGGAGAGCATCGTTCCTCCTCGGTGGTGCCGTGTCCGTCTCCATGCTCCGGGGAGACTCGGAAACCGAGTGCCTCCTTGAAGACGTGGTTGATGACGGCTTGGATGACGACGAACTCTTCTTGGAGAAGAGACTTGTGGTTTTCTTCCACATGGTTGCTGCACTCTTTTCTTCAACTAAAACTCCGGGTTGCAACCGGTAACTAGGCACTTAAACTCTTTGATTCGGATGTGGACTTTGAGTGGATTAAGGATGTGGATTTTTTTCTTGAGCTATCAAGCTTGGGAAGGTTGGCTATGTCTACGGAAGTTTTGAGCACACAAACTTGAACACACAAACAAAGGAAGGAGAGGGAAGCTTGCCTGCAGAAAACGGGAGCCGGGGGGGCTCCTTATGTAGGTGAGGCCGGCCTCGGTGCTCCTCCCCGTCTCGTCTTTCTTCCAAGACGATCATTTCACCTCTCGCAACTTTCCCCGCCCGCGTGCTCCACGAGTTGCACCGCCCAAACGCTCTCGTCCACTATTGGTCCTTCCACTTGATGCTTCATGTTTTGGGTCATGTCCATGCTCCCTAGCTCCACTTGCTTCACATGCCACCATGAAATTCCTACAAAGTTGATGCTTGCTGCCCACCATGCTTGTCCTTAGCATGTGGAATTGGTGAAAGTTGATGAAAGGGAATCCAATGGTGCATGCATGATTACTAGATTGCCTCCATTAAGGTGTGTTTAAGGTTAAGCACCCCTCTAATTCGAAATTTAAAATATTTTTCAGAGCCATGCAAGAGCTCGAACATAATCTTAGAGAAGTTTTTAAACCATTAAAAACAAATGCAAGTCGAAAATATTTTCTTTTTACGTCGATTTCGGTCTCACCGGTATAGTTTGCCTTCATTGGTTGAGAGTAGACATTTTCCCGGCTTGATCATGGGGGCATAGGTTTAGGTTCTAATTTTGGCTAAATAAGAAAGATTTTGAATAAAGCAAAATTAGAATAGGCTTAGAAAAATTCTAATCCTAGAGAAACCAAGGATAAAGATTTTTAAAACCAACCAAAAGCTTTGATTTCTAAGTTCACGCGAGTCCTACCACGTGCTGAATTTTATTAACACTTGAATATAAATCGTGGCTCTACTCGTGTGGTTTTAGCATGAAAAATAAGTCAACCTCAGCACCATAATGAGGGTGAAAGGTTGAGTTAAGGTTCTGAAATTATTTGGTTGAGGTTTCTCGAAAAGAAAATAATCAAACAAGCACATAGGAGGGTTCATGCAAAGGGTTTATGATAAAGCAAACATTCAATCAAGAATTATGTCTCTAATATTGTTCAACCACTTCTAAGTCTAATGTCTTTGCGTAATAAAACTCAAAAACTAAATTATTAAAAAGAATCGAAAAACCACGGAATCGGGTTGTCCTCCCGTAGCTTATTCTTGACTTGACGAAACGGGTTGCCTCCCGCCTAGCGCTTCGTTTATAGTCCATGGCTAGACTTCTTCACTTGATTTTTCCGGATCAACGCTCTTTGCGGGCGTTGCAATCTTGGGTACCCACTTTGGCTTAGTCAATTTTTTTTGGTCTTCACAGGCTGGCTTTGTCCTTGGTCTTGACGGATGCAACAACTTCCTTGTGGCTCGGCATCTCGAACTCTGGTCTTCGGTTGTGATCTTCATGGTCTCTAGTGTGATCCTTCATCTCTCCCGAATGAGCTTGAGTAGCCTTCGCCGTCTTGGGACCTTGGAGTTGTCTCGGATATTCTTCTTCGTTACCCATCGGGCGCCCGGCAAGTTGTCCCACTTGCGTTAAGCATCTTCATCACGATGAACACTTCACGTATAGAGCTTCCGACCTCCGTCACCTTGCCATCTAAATTCTTCAATATTTTCTCCATAGCCTCGAACTTAGTGATGGCGTCCTTGGACATGGTCGTACTCCACACACTCCTTGCATGAGGATCTTGCTTCGGCGGCCTTTAGGTGTTGAGCTTCTTTCTCCATCTCCATCTTCTCCATCCTCCTCTTAAGTAAACCGATATGCCACTCAAGGAATCCGACTCGTATGCATTCGGCTCTCGCAATCGTCATGCGGATAGTTGAGACTTTGATCTTGAACGGCCTCCCGGCGTCTTGAAGGTCTATGATAGGTAGATCAACGATGTCCGGGGTGCGCAGCGCTCCGGTGGTTGAGGTTGATCTTCCTTTG
Organism: Cenchrus americanus; assembly: GCA_947561735.1. Taxonomy (NCBI): domain Eukaryota; kingdom Viridiplantae; phylum Streptophyta; class Magnoliopsida; order Poales; family Poaceae; genus Cenchrus; species Cenchrus americanus. The sequence goes on from OX387245.1 coordinate 185,059,983, forward strand.
GACTTGGAGGTGGTGATTCCCTTGGAGATTTCGACGGTCCTTCGACTTCAACTTTCGAATCTAGGGTTTCCACCCCTTTGGCTTGTGTTGCATGTCACCTTTGCCTGTAAAGTTTTCCTGGATCATCCACAAAAAAGCTTGGGTTTCTTGGAGAGGTAGCCAACCATCTCCGGTTAGGGTTAGCAATAAGGAAAGTATGCAAAAACTAGAAAGGAAAAATAAGTCTATGAAAACTAGGGTTAGACAAACTAGATTAGATGTATTTTGAGGATGATCAAAGTTTAGTAGATGCAAAAATAAAACAAAATCAGTACTGAAAATTACAAAAAAAACAATAAAAAATCAAATCTTGATCACTTGTTCCCCGGCAACGGCGCCAGAAAAAGGGGCTTGTTGACGGTTAATAATTGTATCAAAGTTCGTTTGTGACTCGCAAGCGTACAAGTCTCCCGTCGTAGTCAAGGGACCCTTCTTCCCTCGAGTGGTGAACCCAAGGTATCGAATCCGTGGAACAAATGTGTGACGCAAGAGTTGATCTAGTAAAGCCAAATAACTTCAATCCTTGGTAAAAGAGAAACCCTAATGCATCTAGATAAGAACACAAAACAAAGATAAATCTAATCTACTAAAGACCGGAGAAAACAAAGTAAGATTGGGTAGATAAACCGATCTAGGGGGATCGGGGTAAGCCTTTTGTTGAAGTTCCAAGCAAGAGAAGAAGTAGCAAATCGAATCTTAATAGAAGCCTCTTTAAATCGTGGTTTCCCGTCCAAATCCGAAAACATCCGCCTTTCGAGACCCCCGTTCGTCACAACGTATCCCTATTCATGCGGGGAGCTTAGGGCGAGTCAAAAGACAAGTCGAGATTCTTTCGGAAGATCCGGCGTGTACCTCTAGCCACCGCGGCTACAAGAACACCCTATGTAATCTATCGTACGAATAGAATTGGAATAAGCAAAGCCGATCGAAAAAAGAAATCTTCGAGGAAACACTTGATCGCTAAGAAAAGATTCAACTTGATAATTCAACTATGACAATGATACATACACAAGATCACCACCGGGATCCTTCCTTGATCTTGCTTCTAGCTCGGGAACTCCGACGTGGTCTTCCATGCAAGGTTCCCACGTCGGCTAGGGAAACCCTAGTCAACTAGCTCGACCCTCTCCTCTCCGACATGGTGTCCCTCTCTTCTCTGCTCCTCGGCGGCCGAAGACGAAATCTCCCCTGCGTGGCTCTCGGTCAGGGGACTATAAGTAGCCCGATTGGCGGCTAGGGCAAAGGAGGACGGATTTGGGCCCAAAATGGGCCTGGGCCGACCGGACTGGGCCGGCTGGCCTGGGCCCATTTAGGCCCAGCCCGCGGGCTCCTTTGCCCGAGGTCGGTTCCCTTGCTTCCTGGATGTTTCCCCCTTCTGCATGTAGGTCCATGTCGTCGGTTTCTCTCCGAATTGGACTCAACTCCTTGTCTTGCAAGATTCGGCACTTTTCCGGTCGGGTCCCCGGAGTCCGTCGTCTTCTCGGATCAAGTCCCCGGCTTCTTGGAGTTAATTTTGCTTCATTGCATGACTTGTTCGGGGCTTCAAGGTCTTGTCATGAGGTGCTTGATGAACTTATCCCGAAAGTCTTGCATTCAACACTAAATCCCTGCATAAACATTAAACTCCAAAACCGACATGCACACGTGAACTTGTTATACCACGGGGGTTAGTACCAATGGATAAGGTATAAAACTCATGCCAACACCGAAGGTAAACTCATGGCTAGGTTGACGGATTTTCACCGTCAACACAAGTAATCTTTCAACTTCTTTCTTCACATCGGCCAATACCTCATCCTTGTAGAGTTTCCGGGGTGGTTGCTTGTATGGTTTGAAACCAGATTTGATTGGCAGCCGATGCTCAACGATGGAACGATCCAGTCCAGGCATTTCCGAATAATCTCAGGCGAAGCAATCTTTATATTCTTTGAGTAGCTTGATTAATTCCTCCCTGAAGTCTGATTGCAAGTTTGAGCTGATGAACGTCGGCCTTGGCTTGTCACTGCTTCCAATGTCAACTTCTTCTAATTTATCGGCCGACATGAATCCTCGCCCCAACTTGCCATCAGTACCATCGACGGGGTTCTCCATTAAAATTTGCTATAAGAGCCGATCGCTTGAATCGGCTGTTGATCTCTGCTGACAGGCTCAACAGGACCTTCTCCCCAGTCTTTCCCTGAGAAACAGTCAATGCCTTGATACTCCCAGAAAGCTGGTTCCACGTTTGCAACGCTCACGGAGTCATCTGCCTGGACCACCTCAATATCATCATCCACCCATTGGATGAGTTGCTGATGCATGGTGGATGTGACGCAGCAATTGGCATGAATCCAGTCCTGTCCGAGCAGTAGGCTGTAGGCTTCTTTACCTTCGATAACAAAGAAGGTCGTGAGCAGTGTCTTGGACCCGATCATCAGATCCACGTGCATCCCTTGGTGTCTGAAGGATTCCTGGTGAAATCGTTCAGTATTATGCTAGTAGGCGTCAGATCGCTAGGGCCCATGCCAAGTTTCCTGAAGGTGGTGTATGGCATTACATTGACCGCCGCTCCACCGTCGACAAACATCTTGGTCAATGGCTTGCCATTGACATATCCCTTCAAGTACAGCAGCCTCATGTGTCGATTTTTGGCCGGTTTGTCGAAGATGGCTTGCTTGGCTAGCACCGACCGCGCCATCGGCCCTCGATCCGCTCATCGTCTAGGGACGCCTCTTCTGCACAACCGATTAGCGGGAGCCATAAATTCATTCGGCGAGAAAATATACCATGCACGCTGGAGCCGAACGTTTTGACCCTTCAGGTTTATCCTTTGGACGCCACACCTGCCTTGTCTGGATCCCTGCCTGCCTCAGTTCACGGTTCCTCAAGCGTTGAACCCTTCTCTTCTGACTTTTTCTCAGGCCAGGCGGGCACCATTGCCCCTTTTGCCAGACGTAGTTGTCCTCATCTTCCTCTTGATCAGCCCACCTCGAATCAGCTTGACTTTTCCTGGGATGATCAATGATTTCAATTTTTGACGCTGATCCTCGCTAGGATGTATCCTTCCAATTCTTTCATGGACGGATCGGCGATTGGCAGTCTCCTGCCTGTACTCAAAATACCTATCACTGCACTCAGGGCAGTTTCTCAGCGTGGGCAGCTTCAAACCTTCGTTCCAACAGTGCCTGAAGAACGCACATCCCCAGTGCGCGCGCTCCTGCTCGCGCGTGTATTGCTCCAGATCTCTTCTGCGTGCTTCCTCTTCGGCCCTGCGCCTCTCCTCCTCGTACTTCCGCTTCTGATAGCGCTCCTTTTCCAGCTGGCGCTGCCACTTATTGAGGAGGATACGCGTGGTCACCCTGGGTTTGGCTCTGGATGATTCCCCGATCTCGACATGGCTCTTGAGGACGCGGGGGGCTTCACCATGCACCTGTTCCAAGGTCACTTGACGTTCCGGATCTACAGCTCCATCCTGCCTTGCCCGGGCCGAGGTCGGGGACTTTGACCTTGCCCTTCTCCTCGCCGTGTCACCATGTTGACGGAAAAACCCACCATGTTCGAGGGAAAAGGGTGGCCATCCGCCTTCATCTTGTTATCAAATTTGAGGTGTCCCTCCCGGATGGCCTTACGGATCCTCATTCGAAGACCCCGGCAGTCGTTGATGGAGTGCGAGTTCTGTCGTGGAAGCCACGGTAACGTTTCTCCTTTACTCCATCGGGCCGAAGCATGGAATGCCCTTCGGAGCAAGCCGATTCGGCCTTCCTTCACCAGGAGCTCAAACGGCTTGTCGGCTTTTGTGATGTCGAAATTGAGGACCAAAGATGAAGTCGTGGACGGTTTCTTGGTAGAGCCTCAAAACCAAGGTCGAGCCGGGACTACGTGGGAGCCGAGTCATGAGTGGAGATTGGCGGAGGCTACACCGAGTTCGCGGGGTTTGCGGTGGTTCGTGAAGAACAAGCGCGAAAGGTCGTTGCCGGTGAGGCCTCCGGGTGTGGAGAAGACAAGTAGGCTTCGTTCGAGGGACCCGGTGGCCGGCGGGGGTCAAGTGCGGGCCGCATGGTGGCATGAACGGCAAGATGAAGTCGTGGACGGTTTCTTGGTAGAGCCTCCAAAACCAAGGTCGGCCGGGACTACGTGGGAGCCGAGTCATGGTGGAGATTGGCGGAGGCTACACCGAGTTCGCGGGGTTTGCGAGTGGTTCACGAGAAAACCGGGTTACTCGGTTGAGCCACAAAAGCGAGGCCGAAGACTCGGCCGGAGGGTGCGGCCACCCGGGCCGGTTCAACCGCCAGGGAGGGGCGGTCGAGACCACCGCCCACAGGGCCCGGTCGGATCCAGCGGGGCGTCCTAACCGCCACGGGGGGCGGTCGACCGCCACGACGCCGGCGCGGGGAAACCCCAGGCGGAGGACACGCGTCGGGATCGCAGGCGTGCGTCGGAGCTGCGCGGGGTGCGGTGGCCGGGCATCCGTCCGGATGGTGAAGACATCAGAATTCCAAATCCGCCCTTGAGGGGCTTGTATCCCTAGTTAGTAGAGAGGGGCATTTTAGACATTCGGTTACTTGCTTTATATAACCCAAGAGGTGAGAGGTTGGCAGCCAACTCTTGGAACCCTAGCTCATTTCGTTTTTCAATTTTCGTTCTCTATTTTCCTAGTTTTAGAAGGCTAGTTTGAGAGCTTCATGTGAGATCTAGAGAGGGATGGATGTTTGGGTGGCAAAACTAGACCTTTAATACGAACCATTCATGGCATGTATAGAAGGTTCGGCATGGTTCTTTATGATGATTTCCCATCTCTTTTGTGTTGATTTTCGGAGCTCTTTTGGCGGTGTTTTGAGGACGATTTCTTAGGGTTTTTGGTGGGTATAACGTATGAGGTTCTTGTGCCTCTTTTGGTGGTGACTTTGCCCCAAATCTCCTTTGAATCGGACTCGATTTGGTGGTTTTCGTTGGAACTCGAATTCTTGACCTAGAGAAGCGATTTCTTCGATCCTCTTGATTGTGAGCGTTTCGGGTCGATTCCTTTGAGGAAGGAGTTGCCCGGGGGTAACCACGGCTATCCCCGAAGTTTTGGCTGCAATCCGTGGAATGATTCGGGAGATCGAGGCGTGAGGAAGTTGAGGTTTGACCGGCGGGTTCGTTTTTACGGAAGGGGCGGTCCTAGCAGCCTACGGGGGCGGTCCTGGCAGCGACTAGGGTCAGGGATTACATTTTCGCCGGATTTTCCTGCGACGAGTTTGTTCGCCTTGATCGAGAGGAGTGTACAGGTGAGGGCAGGGTCGTTCTCGTGCGGCTTGCTAGGTGTTCTTGTTTGGAGTTCGGCTGCTGGGTACGGGAGGTTAGACCGCCCACAGTGGCCGGTCTAGCAGCCCCTAGGCCCTTGGGTGAAGTTTTGGTTTTCGCCAGATTTTGGTAGCTAGCATGGCCTTGACAGAGATCTCTGTTGGTGAAACCGTGGTGTGTTGGTGCTCGGAAGAGGCGTTTCGGAGGATTTCTTGGTTGCCGGTGGAGCGGTCACAACGCCCCTATACCGGTCTAACCGCCCCCTGCAGTTGGCGGCTTTCGAGTTGCTTCAGTTGTCGGTCTTTTGCGTGTGTGTTGTGGTTCTTGGTAGAGTTTGTTCCTAGGACCAGTAGCACTCCGGTGGCTACGTGGTTTGGCAAACGGGGAGGTAGAAGTGCGGAGCGTGTGATTTCGAGGGGGTTCGGCAAGGCTAGTTCGTCTTGTCGGAGTTTCAATCTCCCTCGAGAAGAATTTTTATGGCTCCCGTATTCCTCCCCCCCCCCCTCTGCGGAGTCGCCTTATCGGTCCTTCAAGTGGTATCGAGCTAGTTCGGGTCTTTGTTGACTCTAACCGGTCTAAGATCCAGGATGGCGTACCGGGAACGGGTTCGGGTCCTCCACACTTCGATGGCAAGAACTACCGGATGTGGAGCAAGCGGATGGGTGCGTTCCCTCCGCATTGAAGGGTCGGACTACGTGGGATGTCACGGTGGACACGGGATATGTCCGGCCGGTAGTTCCTTGCTCCCGGGGTCGAGGACAGATTCGACGCCAACAATAAGGCGGTCGACTACTTGTTTCGTGCTTTGTGTCGGCTGAGTTCGATCGGGTGCACACGAGCACTTGGCTTGTAGGATTTGGGCGGTGTTGAAGGAGGCTCATATTTGGGAACGCCCGAGGTTCGAGGGCACGGTTGTATCGACCTACCGGAGAGAGTACGAAACTTCACTCATCTCCCCGGTGAGTCCATGTCGATGCCTTGTTCCGAGAGGTTCACGGTGGTTGTGAACAACATGAGGGCCAATGTGGACGTGCTCCGTATGATGATCATGATAGAGCGGTCAAGCTCTTACACACTCTTTGGATCGTACGATATGGGGCGAAGAAGTTCGAGGGCCATAGTCGAGTCGGAGGTACGATACTACGACGGTGAACGAGGGCATTCTCGAAGCTCAAGTCGGTGAGTGGATAGAGGCATGAGCGCCGTCGAGGGGCCAGGGCGGATTCCCATAGTCTTGCCCTCGTTGAGGGTGGTTCCCAAAGGAAAGACTACTTCCCAACCCATCCACCGGGATGTTCTCGTTTTTCCTCTGCGATGTCTATGCCGGATAGAGGTTGGGCGGCCTTGGAGAGGACGGCGGTGACGAGGCGGTTCGAGGGGCGCACGGGCGCGTGAACATGAGGAGGAACACGAGGACACCTTCCGGTGCGACGGCGGGGCCGCCGTCGCCGGCTGTCCGGAGAAGGCCGAGAGCAAGACGACTACAAGCACAAGCGAGGATGAACGATGGCAAGTACCGTTCGACGCGACCACAAGAGCAAGCACAAGAACAAGTACAAGGACGAGTGACGATCGAGGAAGAAGGAGGGCGAGGCAAGGCCGGCGATGGTGGAGGCGGCGACGTCGACTCTAGTTCCCGGCGTGCTCCACCTCGAAGCTCGGCGGCGGCGGCGGGGAGAGATCGCCGCAAGAACAAGAGGTCGTCAGAACTGGCGGTGGCCGCCCAGCGAGAGACGGCTTCGGCCGCCAGGCGGCGGCTCACGGCGGCCAAGAAGAGCACACGGAAGCGACTCGGACTCGGGAGGTCCCGGCCGGCCGAGGTGCGTGATGAACTTCCTTTCTTGCGCCGGGAGAATGAGAGGCTTGGCTCTTTGCTTGATAATCGTGATGACATGCTTAGAGAGGCCAAGAAAATGAGGGAAAGAGCTTAGGGCTTCACTCGGATGCTAGGACTAGAGTGGGTGAGCTAGAGACACGGGTGCTTGATAGCAAGCTTGAGATTGATTCGCTTAAGGCTAGCCACATTGTTCTTGATGAAAATGATTGTCTTGGGTGCTCCATATTCCTTGCTTGATCTTGCTTTGTTTAAGGAGAAGCATGCCTCCAAGTGTGAGGAACTAGATGTGCTTAGGGTTGAAGTGGGTAGACTTAAGTCTAGACCACCTTTTTGCTAGAGTGCTTTTACTTCTTGCCGTATTTTGCATGCTAAGATTGATGAGTTGCATGCTTACACTAGTTCGCTCGAGGCTAAATTGAAGGAACCCATGCCTACATCACTCTGCTTGTGAAATGCATGCATTGAAAAATTTGGAGCTTGCACATTATGTTGATCGCTTGCGGATGAGAATGATGACTTGAGGAAGTTGATGGGTTGGTTGTCTAGGTCATAGGCCTCGGTTGAGGATATTGATCGAGGCCTTTAAGAGGCAAGATGGTGAGGGGCTTGGGGCAAACAAGGTGGGTGAAGGAAGTGGAGAGAATATCCGGAGCCAACAAAACCCACCACAAAAATGATTTCCCTCCAAAACCCCAGCCATCTTGGGAACCGACTAAGACACAACCCCGGCTCCACCTATATTTCCTACACCCACAAATGATCTCCAAAAGCCCATCAGTTTGAGCACTTCGGGAAAGTGTTCTTTGGGAAAGTGAGAGAGAAGGCAAGTGAGGAGAAATCGGTGGAGGAGTTGAGTGGAGAGAAACCTAGCGAGCGACCCCAATCCAAGCCAAAACCTAAGCTTGTGAGGTTCGGGTGTGGCCATTGTGGGAAGGAGGGTCTCAAGGATGGTTTGCTTCAAGGAGGCGGGGAAGAGAGGATGGCAAAGGAGTGGGCGAACAAGGATAGGTACAACCCTTCCCATGGTGTACCTAAGCCTCGTATGCCACTACCAGAGGCAAGGGTTTGTGGTGAGAAGTGTTAGGCATGGGGAGATGCGAGTTCCGCCGGCAGGAGGCACACTGACCACGGAGGGCGGTCGGAGCCGGCTCGGCTGGCGGTGAGCCGGCCCACGACCCCGAAGGGCGGTTCGGCAGAGCTGCAGCTGGCGGTTTCGCCGGCCCCCCCCGGGGTGCAGGCGGAGTGGTTTTCGAGGTGGTGAGTCGAGAGGTTTCGGGTGCGGAAGGTGGAGTTCTTTGGTGGTTGGTACGGAGAGACGACGGTGGTCGGTTTGCTAGGCATTCTCCCCGTCGAGGTCACTACGGGGATGGGAGAAGTCGTAGCTTTGAGAAGGAGAGGAGGGACGTTCCACGGGTTGTCTTCGATGGTTTTGGTCCTCCTCAGCGATCGAGGGGTGGTTCCCACGGGGTGGTTACCGTGGTGGTGTTCGTGGAGGTAGCTTTTGGTAGGAGAGATGCTTTGGTTGGTGCTAACCCCACTTTCGAGCAAATGGCTCGGCTTGGTTTTCCTCCTTTGAGTTCTTGATCTTGAGTCGTTTGTTCGCCTCACGTGCTTGTTTTTGAATTTCAGGTAGGAGACTTGAAGAACATTTGGTTGATTGACTCACGGTTGCTCGAGACATATGACGGAAAAGCGGGGGGTGGTTCTCAAGTCTCGTCCGTGGTGACGAAGGTACATCACCTTTGGGGACAATGGGCGTGGGCGTGTGCTTTCGAGAAGGTGAGATAAAAGTGGTGACAAGATCACTGCGAGGCGTGTTGCTCTTGTTCAATCAGGGGTACAATTGCTTTAAATTGTCTCGGTTGTTGGATGAGGGTTTTGAGGTGTTGTTTCGGCCGGGTGGTTCTCGGATTGTGGACTCTCGAGGGACCTTGTTTGTATGGTCGTTCAGGAGTCGGGTGTTTCGTCTTTGGGTTTTCTCGGTCTTCGGGTGTTGGCGTTGCTTCTTGTTTGGTTCTTCGAGTGAGTTGTGGAAGTGGCATAGGAAGTTGGGTCCTTGAGCTTTGACCTTAAATGTAGATAAACTCAATTTGGTCAGGATTGCCACGTTTGAGGCTTGAGAAAGAGTTGGTTTGTGCTCGGTGTAGGCATGCGAGATGGTGGCCTCTTCTCACCGCCTCTCACCGATGTGATGGCGAGCGTCCATGCGAGCTGCTCCATATGGACCTTGTTGGCCCGGCTCGTGTGCGATGCGGGTGGGAAGTGGTATGTCCTTGTTGTGGTGGACGACTTTTCTCGGTATGCATGGGTGTTCTTTCTTGAGGAGAAGGGGAGACGTTTGGTTTTGTTCGAGATCTAGTCTTGAGGTTGAGGAACGAGAGGCACGGAGATGCCATACGGAAGGCTATCCGTAGTGATAATGGCTCGAAGTCGGGAGACTCTCGTTTTGGGAAATCTTTTGTCATGACTTGGGTCTTGAGCACCCGGTTTTCGATTCCGTATACGCCTCCCGGAATGGTGTTGTGGAAAGGAAGAAACAGAACCTTGTGTGAGATGGCGGACGATGCTTGATGAGCATAGGACTCAGGAGGTATTGGGGTACAGGCGGTGAATACGCATGCTATGTGTCGAACAAAATATACCTCGAGTGCACAAGAAGAAGACATGCTGAGTTGATGCATGGTCGCACACAAAAGTGAGTCACTTCCATGTCTTTGGTTGCAAGTGTTTCATTCGAAGAAAGGCGAGGAAGTTGGATAAGTTTGAGGCTAAGGTACGTCGATGGCATTTTCTTTGGTTATGCATCTCATTCTAGAGCATATCGTGTGCTCAATCTTGAAACTAACCAAATCGTGGAGACTTGCGAGGTAACCTTCGACGAGACGAGCCCACGTAGTCGGCTGTCTTTGAGTGTGCGGGTGATGATGAGCTTGGCGAGGAGATCTTCCGGGAGGAGGAGCATGAACATGGTGATGATGAGGATGGCGGTGCGGTGCCCCAGGCCCGGGACATGTACACCCACTACTTCGGCCTACGATGATGGATGGACCCTCTGCTGCACCTACGACGACAAATCAAGAACGAGGAGAAGGTGATGTTGAGGGAGGTAGCCGAGGCGAGAACCTCCCGGCGGGTTCAGTGGATCACCCGAGCTTCGAGGATCATCGGCGACATGGATAGGCACTACACGGTCGAGGGTTCGAAACAATTCCCCCATTTTGCTCTGTTTGCGTTTGTTGCTTCTTTTGAGCCCAAAGACATTGGACACGCACTATCGATCACGGTGGGTTAACTCGATGCATGAGGAGTTGGAGAACTTTGAGAGGAATCGAGGTGTGGGAGTTGGTTGACCCTCCCCCGAGGGTGTAAGCCGATTGGTACAAGTGGGTGTGGAAAAACAAAGAGGAGAGAAGGGGTGAGGTTGTGAGGAACAAGTCGAGACTTGTTGCTCGGGGGATTGATGCGAAGGAGGGGATCGACTACGAGGAGACCTTTGCTCCCGTAGCGTTTGGAGGCGATTAGGATCCTTCTAGCCTTTACGTAGCTAAAGGGTTCAAGTTGCACCAAATGGATGTGAAGAGTGCTTTTGAATGGAGTGTTGGAGGAAGAAGTGTTTGTGAGACGACCTCGGGGTTTGAGAGTGAAGTACCCCCCGCCGGGTGTACAAGTTGAGGAAGGCGCTATGGGTTGAAGCGGCGCCTAGAGCTTGGTATGGCGGAGGGTTGAGGGGTTCTGCATTTGAGAGAGGTTTTGAAATGGGGAAGGTCGACCGGACCTTGTTTTCTTGAGGCGGGCGAGAGATATCTGATTGTGCGGGTGTACGTGGATGATATTGTCTTTGGTGGCTCGTCTAACTCTCTTGTTGCGAGGTTTGCGGAGGATGATATGAGCGGGGAGTTCGAGATGAGCATGATGGGTGAGTTGCGGTTCTTCCTTGGGCTACAAATCAAGCAATCAAAGGAAGGAACATTTGTGCACCGGGCTAAGTACACCAAGGACATTGTGAGAAGTTCGGGATGGAGGACTCCAAGGCTATGACAGCCGCCGATGAGTACGACTACGGCTCTTGATGCGGACGAGGAAAGGTGAACTCGTGGACGAAGAATCTTAGGAGCATGATCGGGTCACTCCTCTACTTGAGCGGCGACGAGGCGGACATACGGTTCTCGGTGTGTCTGTGCGCTCGTTTTCAAGCGTCTCGAGGACTTCGCATCGGCAACGGTGAAGAAAATTTTCGGGTACTTGCGTCACCTCCCGACTTCGGCCTTTGGTACTCCGCGTCTTCTTCGTTGGCGCTTCATGGTTTTCGGACGCGGATTTTTTTGCGGGTGTGGACGGATAGGAAGTCCACTTCGGGACTTGCCAATTTTTGGAGTTCTTCGTTGGTGGCTCTTGGTCTTCTCGTAGCGGTCGAGGTGTTGCTCAATCCACGACCGGCGATATGTTGCATTGCTAGTTGTTGCTCTTGCAGCTCCTTTGGATCACCTACACCATGAGTGACTTTGGTGAGGTATACCCATGTCACTTCATTTGTGATAGCACCGATTACTTAAAGCGTTGCAAAGAACCCGATTATGCTCCATTCCAAAACCAAACACATAGAAGTGAGGTATCATTTCTGAGAGACAACGTAGAGAAAGGGAAGATAGCCTTGATCCATGTACCCACACATGACCAACTAGCCGATATTTTCACCAAACCCCTAGATCAAGCAACTTTCACTCGTTTGCGGGGGGAACTTGGTGTGTGTTTAATCTCTTGAGTTGGGTGTGTGGGGGGCTTTCTTTTGCCGGTGGTGTCGAGCCCGTTTTGCCTCCCCTCGAGGAGCCGGTTTGTAGCATATGTATAGCTTTCCTTTGTGCATTTCTTGCATTTGGCATGGCATATGTAACATGATGTATAGGCATCCTTGTATCTTAGATTGCATGCATTTTGTATCATATGCATCGGATAGGAAAAGCTTCTCCTATATACATTGTTTACCATGGGTTGCTATATATGTTCTTGTGAGCTTGTTTGGTATGCTATGGTTAGTTTGGCTTAGCTCTTGGTAGTCTTGTTGAATGATCCATGGTTGATGGCTAATTTTTGAAAAATGTCATATACATGCTCTCTCATGCGTAAATGCCTATATATGATCTTGACATGTTTTAGTGGCTTTGCTTTTGCTTACTTTGTGGTTGGATAGCTAGTTTATTGATCATATGGAGCCCAAGGCTCGCTTGCCATCATGAATGTTTAGCCCTCTTGCTTAATCTTGTGGAGGGGCATAAGTTCCTTTTTGTCGCAAAGGCATTTCATGTACCATTTACAAATCTGAGAAAATGAAATGAAAAATGCTTGGAAAATATGTTCCCATGTCATATGTCTTGAAATTAATTTTGCTTTGGGTGCTAAACGTTGCATGATGCCTACCAATGAGAAGTCTCATGCATAGAAGTAGGCACATGGCTCGGTGGCTTTGACATGACATGAGAGGTGCTTTGGGTGTTTATGATGGTCTTATGATTGAATGGTTGTCCTAGCATGAAGTTTGAGTGGCTTTGCCATTTTGATATGTTTTTGCTCATGTTTAGGTATTTGCTTGTGAGAGAGTAACTTTTCGCAGAGTACTCAAATCCTTTCCAGCATTGTCAATGGTTGGCAAAACTTGGTGATCACGTAGTTAAAGGTCCTTACGAACTGTCGAGTATCTAACTTGCTCATTTGGACTTGTGTAGCCCCTTGTGATGAATTTTGTATATTCGAGAAGCTATATGTTGCAAGTTTTTTCGCATTTCTTGATTCATGCATTGTCAACAAGGGGGAGAAGTTTGTGCATGTTTTGGGCACACGGGTGTGTTTGGAAGGTGTTCCAATTGTTCGGGCAATTTTTGAGCAGTTTGAGTGCGAGCCGGTTTCTTTGGGGCGGTCCTAGCGCTGACCGATTGGACAGACGGCGGGGTCTCTTATCACTGATGACGATCTAGCAGCTGCAGGCGGTGTGAGCAAGTTTTGCTCTTTGTTGCATTCAGGTGCATTGATGCATGTGTTCGGGGGAGTGTCTTGTGGCTCGGGGGAGCTTGCATTTGTGCGGGGAGCTCTTTGTGGTGTTCGAGTTTTGCTTTGGTGGTTTCGCTCTTTGCTTGAGTTTGTGTTTTGTCTCGGATGTGTCGAGCCGTTGCCCTTGCCTAAGGGTCCGAGACTTGTCTTCTTCAAGTGATCTTGCTCTTTGCCTTTCTTTGGCTTTCGATCGCTTGTTGGGGTTTCTTTTTATTTGTTTCTTTTCTTTTCCTTTTCTCTTATGTTACTTCATGTGAGTGTGTTGTGATACACTCATCAAGGGGAGATTGAGGACCATGGTAGTTCGAGGACCGGTGGATGGTCGCTTCCTTGTGTGATGAGTGATTGACAACGTTGTGGAGCGATTCTTGGCCAAGTATTGCGAGTGCGAGGTTGCGGCTTGACTCGTGTTGGTGAGGGTGAAGAACAAGTGCGAAAGGTCGTTGCGGTGAGGCCTCCGGAGTGTGGAGAAGACAAGTAGGCTTCGTTCGAGGACCGGTGGCCGGCGGGGTGGGGTGCGGGCGCATGGTGGCATGAACGGCAAGATGAAGTCGTGGACGGTTCTTGGTAGAGCCTCAAAACCAAGGTCGGCGGGACTACGTGGGAGGCGAGTCATGAGTGGAGATGGCGGAGGCTACAGAGGTTCGCGGGGTTTGCGGTGCTTCACCCGAGAAAACCCGGGTTACTCGGTTGAGCCCTAAAACCGGGCCGAGGCCGGCGGAGGGCGGTCGGACCGCTGGGGCGGTCGGATCAGCTGGTAGGTCTAGCAGCCTGGGGGCGGTCGCGCGGCCGCGCGCGCGGGGAAACGGGCGGAGGACACGCGTCGGGATCGCAAGGCGTGCGTCGAGGCTACGCGGGGTGCGATGGCCGGGCATCCGTCCGTGGTGAAGACATCGGGAATTCCAAATCCGCCCTTGAGGGGCATGTATCCCTAGTTATTAGAGAGGGGCATTTTAGACTCGGTCGGTTTGCCGCCTATATAACCCAAGAGGTGAGAGGTTGGCGACCAACTCTTGGAACCTAGCTCATTTCGTTTTTCAATTTTTCGTTCTCTATTTTCCTAGTTTTTTAGAAGGCTAGTTTAGAGAGCTTCATGTGAGATCTAGAGGGATGGATGTTTGGGTGGCAAACTAGACCTTGTACGAACCATTCATGGCATGTATAGAAGGTTCGGCGTGGTTCTTTATGATGATTTTCATCTCTTTTGTGTTGATTTCGGAGCTCTTTTGGCGGTGTTTTGAGGGGCCGATTTCTTGGGGTTTTTGGTGGGTGTCACGTATGAGGTTCTTGTGCCTCTTTGAGTGAGTGACTGCCCCCAAATCTCCTTTGAATCGGACTCGATTTGGTGGTTTTAAGTTGGAACTCGAATTCTTGACCTAGAGAAGCGATTTCTTCGATTCATCTTGATTGTGAGCGTTTCGGGTCGATTCCTTTGAGGAAGAGGTTGCCCGGAAATTAACCCGGCTATCCTAGAAGTTGGGCGCAATCAGGTGGAATGATTCGGGAGATCGGGCGTGAGAAGTTGAGGTTTGACCCGCGGGTTCGTTTTACGGAAGGGGCGGTCTAACCGCCTACGGTCTAACCGCCGGGGTATTTCCGGGTCAAAGTTCTTTTTCGCCCGGATTTCCTCTGTGAGTTTGTTAAGCGCCGTGGAGGAGTGTCGGGTGAAATTTGGGGTCGTTCTCGTGCGGCTTGCTAGGTGTTCTTGTTTGGAGTTCGCTGCGGGTACGGGGGTTAGACCGCCCCGGCGCGGTCTAGCCGCCTAGGCCCTTGGGTGAAGTTTTGGTTTTCGCCAAGATTTACGGTAGCTAGCATGGCCTTGGCCAGGGGTCTGTTGGTGGCCGTGGTGTGTTTTGGTGCTCGGAAGAGGCGTTTCGGAGGGACTTCTTGGTTGCCGAATTGGAGGCGGTCTAGCCCTATGCAACCGCCCCCTCTGGTGGCGGCTTTCGAGGTACTCCATTGTCGGTCTTTGCGTGTGTGTTGTGGTTCTTGTGGGGGTTGTTCCTAGGACCCCGTGCCTCCCGGTGGCTACGTGGTTTGGCAAACGGGGTAGAAGTGCGGAGTGTGATTTCGAGTTCGGCCAGAGCTGGTTCGTCTTGTCGGGTTTCAATCTCCCTCGAGAAGAATTTTTATCGGCTCCCATTCCACTCCCCCCGCTCTCATTCGCCTTATCGGTCCTTGAGAAATCATAGGTGCCTTTGGTCTGTTTGACCCGGCGCGTTCATAGTCGATGGCTCTTTTCCCCCGCAGTTTCGGCGCGGCCACGTCCCCGGATATCATCGGAATCCTCCATCGGGTCGGCTTTGTCCAGAGCGGTTGTAGATATCCGCCACGTCGATGTTGTTTGCCGAACCGGCATCCTTCTTGCTTGTATGCTTGGTTGCTCACTAACGACGGCTTTTGGGACGGTTAGCCCAAGTTATCGAACTCCATACCAAATAGCTTCTCACGCACGGCGGCGGCATCCGGAGGCAACGGCCATCATCGGCCAGGCGGTCATCCCCGATAGATTGAGCGAAAAACACATGCCTTCACTTCCACGAACCTCCTTAAGAATTCCAAGGGGGTCTCCTTTGTGTCTGCGCGGGGTAGCGAGGTCGATCGGCTTCTTTTCAGTACGCATTTGAAATAGTGAGAAAGTGGAATTTTCGTTCCAACTCCTTCCACGTGCTAGCTGATTGAGGGGGCAAAGATGAAAACCAGGGCAGCCTACTGTCGGTGACGCGGGGAAGTATCGACTGCGAACGCTTCCTCGGATGAGCACTCTCCAAGTTGCATCGGGTAGCGAGCGATATGCTCCACCATGCTCGTGTCATCTGCCGGAGAACCGTGGTCTGTCGGAGGCTTCTCCCTTAAGCGGCGGGGATCACGTTGTGAGCCACTCGGGAACGGCGGCGTGTAGGTAGGCCCTTGCATTTTTGGTTTGAGGCCGAATTGATTCTGCATCAAATCAGCCATCTTCTACGCCAGGATATCGTCCTCTCGCGCGCACGGCGACAGTTCGTAGCCGTTCGGGAGAGCGTCGATGGCTCAGTAGTTCCCCACCTCGTGGTAGCCTCAAGCACGTATAGATTCTACGCGGCCTTTGTTGCTTGGCGGGAGCAATCCTTCAGCCGGAAGCAAGCGGGGCCCCGGGCGAGACGAATGCCAACTCCCCGTCGTGGGCTGGTACGGGTTCGGAGCCTGAGCACGGGTTGACCCGTGCGCACGCGGTGGCGGCTGGGCGGGAATTCGCCCTCCTCGCGACTGCCCCGGTGGGGGCTGAGCGGGGCGACCCCCGAGCGCCTTGTGGAGGAGGGCGGCTTCGCTCCCGAGCGCTGCGAGGAGGAGGTGGAAAGCTTGTCCCGGCGCTCGGGGAGGAGGAGCTGGGCTGATTCTTTCTTGCAATGGCGGTTGGAAGCTGGACTCGCCCAACTCCACGGTGCCTCCTTGAATGGGCGTCTTGCGAGCCTTTGTTCCATGCACGGACAAGACAGCCACCATCATTTGTTTGAACGCACCCCGGAAAGAAAGCTCTTGTGGTGCTTGCTTCGGAACGTGGTCCGCGGTATCTCGGAACGCATGCATGCATTCCTCCCTCTCTGCTGGGTTGTAGCGTCACTTTCCCTGGCAACAACACCACAGGCATCTCATTTTTCAAGTACGGGACGCCGCTCCTGTTCTTCTTGAAGGACAGCAAACACTACTGTTCGAATTGGTCCACGGCATCCTAGGGCTGCTGCCGTTGCTCAGGAGAGAGGTCTTCGATGTTGACATCCATGATATCCGCGATGTCAGGCATCTTGAATTTCGGCTGTGGTCCCACAAGGCGTGCCAAAAAGTGTGTTGACGCGAAATGTGCACCTAGCGCCAAGCTGACAAAGCCGAACAAAGCGCTTCACACGTGCGGAGATCACAAGACGTGCCGATCAATTTTCTGAAAATTAACAAAGATAATATAGTTAAATTCCAAACCTTGGAACTTGCTGGTGGTACCGAACCGGTTCCATATTTGCGGCTACAAAGCCGGATGAAATGACATATAGCTATAGAAAGCTATCACGGCAATGACTGAAACCATTTCGGGGAGCTTAAAGAGAAAAGTAACATAGCCGAATGGATGACATAAGCATGACGATGATCGGTCTTTATGCAGACAAAGAAGGCATGTGCGCAAGACCACGACCAATCCTCGTGGTAATCAACATTAAATAAATAAATGAAGTAAAGCGCGAGCATAAATATGTAATAAACAAGCATGCATAGATTCCAAAGCACTAGTCTACCGCATGTCTAGATACTTTAAAACCCGTCAGGTACGACACCAAGCGAATCTATCCACCGCATGATACAACTTTGCTTGGGATCGTGCCACTTTCCACAAATAGATCTATCACCGCATGATACAATCTAGGTATGGAAAGCTAAAAGCATACATTATTTAAAACACAAATTACGCACGTGTTTTGCTCATGAAGAACATAGCAGAGACAATTTCGAACGGCCGATTCGAGTCCATGAAGAAGGAAAGAATATTACCAAGTAAGATAAATCTATCGGATTGATTTGAAAATCTAATCCACAGATGACTAGCTCCAAAGCAACCCAAAAACACCATCTACGCGTGATACTCGATTCTTTCAAGATTTATACAAACGTTGGCAAGCTTGAACCCGCAACACGTAACAACCTAGATCGATTCGGTTTCGGCTATCAAGGAGCACGTGATACACGTATTAAAATAGCCAAAGGATCGAACTTGACTCGCATAAGGGTCACCAAAAGGTATAAAGCTGATGCAAACCCGTCTAGATTGGGCAAAAAGGTGTTACATGAATTTAGACATAAAGCAAAACTCAAAGCAACACGGGGTAACTTAATGAATCTATTGAATCTTGCCAAAATTCAACAGAGCCGATAACTAGCTTCAAGCTAGATCTTAGCCTACCGCATGACTCATGACCTAACAAGAAACCTTCTTGAACCAAGCTTGAATCTCTTAGCATGACACGAAGCATGGTAACAAGACTACTTGCATCAGATCTAAATCCACCACATGATACTAGATATGATACAAGGTTCTTGGAAACACTCACGGAGGTCGACGAATCGATGAACCCTCTCGAAGAACTCGACGACACGACAAATGGAGATCTAGGGTTTGGCGTATGGTAGGTTTTGTATTGAGAATGATTTCGTATATACGTACATACATTCGAGCTCATATTTATACTATGCCAAGTACAACCTCGAATGGATTTGATACCTAATTTATCTCTACAGCACGATCGCCTATCCATCCATTCGTCCTCTCCGCTTGAGCCACGTCACCGCACAATCATAAAATCGGCTCAACGGTTCTTTTTGCCGAACGGAAGCAAATAGCCGACCGCTTGGATTTTTACCTGCTGAAGCATATACGAAGAAACCTTCCTTCCTAGGACCGGTTCTCACGAGTTGGACCCACAAATCAGACTCCTTACCAAATTTGGTGTTAACAACGCGATGAACATGACTCCAAATGGCCAGGAGGACGAGAAGTGTCAACGTGCAAGTCTTCGGGGACTCAACCGGAAAACGGCGGCTTGCATAGCAAGATTCAAGCCTTAGTGAAGGAAACAACGTCAAAAGGCCCACATGCAAGAATTCGCACACCAAAATAAGGGGATCACGCAAGCAGCGAGGGAGGAAACCGCGGCGAGCAAGACCCGAAATGGGCTGGGCCGGCCGGCTGGGCAGCCAGCCCGGCTCCCTCGGGGTTGGTTCGGTCCCCTGCCCTAGGTGTTCGTCTATTTGTACCTCCCGCCGCCGTCGCGCTACGTCGAACAAATCATCCTACGAAAGCGCCAATCACACGAGAAAACCGCCGCCGCAAGATGAGGGAGAGAGTTAGATGAGCTCGTCGCAAGGATCAACGCCGGCGAGAGAGAAGGAAGCAAGAGGAGGACTCAAGCCGGCGGCCTAGGGGTGTTCCCAAGCTCCATCGCCGCATCTTCATCGACGACGTTCTCCGGAGTCTCCATCACCCCTATGTTCTTCAATCCATGTAATATGATGGAGTAATGTCTCCGTTCATCCTAAGTTAGTGGGACATGCTATGTGATCGCTACTTGGTTCGTGGTTTCAATCTATTGTTTTCATGTTGATGATGCTTTGATGATTAAGGTAGGCCACCGTGTTTTCGGGCTTATGATATCGCTACTCCATAGATTCCATCAACATACCGTGTCCATCATAGGTCTAGTCCGAATACCTTCGCTTAGTGACGATACGAGAGGAGAAGGCGAAACGAAGTGGTCACAACCCCCGTGGAATTGGTTTTACTTGCTTTCGTGTAGTAGATGCATACCATGTTATCCAAGATCCTAGGGAGGCAATGCTTATCTTCCTTACTCACTCTCTTGTGTTTACCCTTTACCATCTATTTTAACCCTAGATTTGTTTGATCAACTTAACTAAGTTACTTAGATTAGATTGTCTTTACTTTTAGATTAATACTCTCTTTAATGGTTTCCTTAGTCAACTAGACTGTAGTACTTGGTTAAGCGCTATTAATCCCATTGCTCTTTCTTCGGATTGATAAGAACAACCAGAATCCCGTAGTGAAAAAGGTGTAAGATGTACGCTTGCGGATCGTAGGTGGATACGAGTATTATCCGTCAACAAGCCCCTTTTTAAGCGCCGTTGCGGGGAACAAGCTTCGGTTGCTACGTTTAATCTAGTATTAATTTTGTTGATTACTAACATCTAACCCTTATTTTCTAGGAAAAAAATCTTTTTCTTTGTTTTTTGTTTTGTTTTCTTTCAACTTTTCTTGTGCCTAGATGGATTTGTTCACCTCACCATTGGAAGACAAAGAGATGTCGCTAAGGGAGCTAGCAATGTCGTCAATGGAGGACATTGAGATACAAAAATCAGACTTGATGCTTGCTACAACCCACTACGAAGTCAGCACGGAATCATCAAGTTAGTGGCGACAAAACCATTTAGAGGATTGGAGGATGACCCATATAGACACATTAGGGAATTCATGATGATATGCAACACGGTGCAACAAAAGGAGTTAAGTACCTTTGGTTCAAGTGGAATCTTTTCCATTCTCCTCGAAGATGAAGCGCGAAGATGGTACACACTTGCGTCCCAGTTGAAGCAAAAGGAAATTGGGATGAGCTAGTGAAGAAGTTTCTTTTGAAGTTCTTTCCCATAAGCAAGGTTCAAGACTTAAGGAGGCAAGTGCTCAATTTCAAACAAAGAAGAGGGAGAGGATGAAGGAATTGATGAAGCATGGGGCCGTTTTTAATGAACTACTTGAGAGGCCCGAACTTGGGATTTTGGGTGACTTGATGTTGCATACCTTTTTATTTTTCACTAGTTGAAGATATATTTGATCAAGAGATGAGTGGAGAGTCGATCCAAAAGATGTTTGAAGAAGAAAAGAAGAAGGAGATGAAGTTGATCGACGGAGTTTGATAACTCAAAGATTTATGATGAAGGAAGAGAAGAGAGTACAACGTGATGAGCCTAAGAGTAGCTCAAAGGATAAATGGGAGGAGATAGGACTCAAGCTAGATGATAACTTGTGTGCTATTGAAGCCTACAAACTAGCAAATCAAGACATGCCGATGCTAAAGGATGAAGGAAAAAGTGAATCAACAATGAGAGATCTTGACGACATGTGGTACATGGAAGATAGAAAGCAACATACAAGTCTTTAAAGATGAAGATACGGTTGATAAAGAAGACTTCAAGAAGAGATGAATCTGCGTACATAGTTGAAGGATTACATGTTCCACATGATGAGTTGAAGAAATTGCAAGATGGTGATAAAGAGGCAACTACACTTGTTGAGATCGATTACTTCAACACCGCTAGATGAACCCAAATATCACCTTGGCAGAAAAATCTCTAAGGCCAAAGATGCCTTGGCTGAAATCTCAAGATATTATTTGTATTGATGTTGATAAATTCAAATACTCATGCTCAACTAATAGTATGAATGATAGTTTAATGTCTATGCCTTGTTCCAATAGTGATCATGTTGATAGGCTAGATTTTCTTGAAAGGCGAAAAAGAGGAAACATTTATTTTTGATCCAATTAATCTCACACCTAAAACTGTACACTATTGAGCTAAGTGCTATGCATGAAACATATGCTTCTTTTATTTACACCTTGACTTGTTGCTACAATTCACATGTGGTGTTAATTATGGACGCGTATGTTTACAATAAGTTTTGTAAATCTTGATCATGCTTTGCGCTTGGTCAAGCTAATGACCTTAAAGAATCATATGTCGGGAAAAGCCATATTTTCACTAACCATGTAGACAAGGCTTGAATAATGAAAAAAGAAGTCATGCCTAAAAGAGTTGCAAGATAAATCATCAACCTATCCGAATCCCTTGATGGATGCTGCTGTCTTCATCAATTTGAGAGCTTGTTCAGAGGTGTACAAATGAAGAAAATGAGATATTCAGAAGCTCCATCAAATTACCATTCCAACGCATCAAGAACCAACAAGTTTGAAGACCCGTGCAAGGAGTTATGGAGAAAACATTGAACGTTGCACGTTCTGAAATTTCAGGACGAATTTGTCGCCGAAGTAAAACGGACGTAACTCTCTTGTCCGGAGTCCGATTTGAGCAAATGGAGATTCATTGGAAAGGAAATTTTGTGCACTGTGCAATGGAGTAGAGCTTGAGTATACTTTCTGTTCTGGACATTAAAAAAAATTCATGGAGTGAAGGCAGTTCCGAAGGATGATAAAGAAGGAGATAATGATGAAACAAAAGGATGCTTTGGGCAAGTCTTTTATAAGTGATCAATCACAACATGGGAAGTAAATTAAAGCTGCATTTGTACCTTTTCTTCTTGCATGAAGGGCCATGGCTATGCAACGAAAAGAAGGTATGTGAGAAAGTCCAGCTCTATGACTTTAAATGAAGCACTTTTCGGGAGGCAACCCGTTTCTTTATATTTTTACTACTTTCTTAGAGAAAATAAAGAATGGAACTATCTTATGATGATCAACTTGTGGTTATTAATCTAAGTTCAGTTTTCCTTTTGAGATACCATCATGTTCCATGATAATATTTATTTGTATGCATTGCATTTTGTTATCAATGTGATGTTTCTTTGTGTATACATGTTTTGCACATAGTTGGCTTGGTTGTTTTATATACTTAATGATGTATGCTTCAGTTTTCATGTTAATGCTTCATAGGTACCTATGGGTGTTTTCCTTTTGTGATCTTGTGTAAACGTGGTGTTTAAACAAGATTGCGGACCATCATCGTTAAGTTCGATAAACCTAGCTGGTTTTTCATATGTTTTCATGTTGCTTTGGTTAGTTTATAAGCTTTGCAATGTGCTTAATTTTTCTTGTGCTTTAAGAGTTATTGACTTAGGGATAGACATGGTGTTTTAACCCTAGATATATAAACCTTTATGGCTATGGAGAAATTCAGCAACCTAGTTGTAAACATGGTGTTTAGAACTAGGTGAAAACATTTTCTTTGTTTATATGTTTTCCTATCATGTGCATACACAACTTGCACCACGTACACTCATTAGGTTTTTATTCCTCATTAAACTAATTATGCCACAAGTTAAGAATCTTAGGAGACATTGTTGGATTGTTGGCAATTCTATCTACTCCCAACCGTCACCTTGGGGGTAGAATGTGAGTTTAAAACGTCTTATAGGCGAAGATAAAGACTCTCACTACAAGGAAATTGAAGGATGGCTAGAAGTGCTGTCTTCTTCTTCCATGACTAGCAAAATGCTAAGCATGGGGGAGACCCCGAATCTTCAACATGGAAGTGCAACATGACCTCTAGAAGATAGAATGATAAAGATCGTTAACATATCCGGATCAATGCGCAGCCACCAATCTCATCAAAATTCTGCATGGTCTCGAAGGGAAAACCTTTGGATATTTTGGAATGTAGAAGCCGGATGATAAATTCACGATTCCAAAAAATCAAGAATCAAGACAATCGGAGGTTCTAGAAGCGGTTATGCTAGAATCACGAGTGCAACACGTCTGAAATCAGTTTTGGGACCTTAACTGTAATGTTGAGAGTAAAACGGACATAGCCCCCTTGTTTGAACTCCGTTTTCGATGAATGACCACACGTTGGAAAGGTAATTTCATAAACATTTCAATAGAGCTATATTTCGATATATGTTCTATTTTGGACAGGGAAATCATGAAAAAGAGACAGCAAGGAGATGATGAGAACAAGAAGAAGTGGTGATGACAACATTGAAGAGAAGGTGACCAATGACTCCATTAAGCATACAAGATGAAATTCAGAAGTTTAGGAGCATTAATAAATCAAGACAAAGCAAATCCCACATTGATACATGCATGGAGATGTTGGAAGAAGGTAACGAAGAATTACAAAGGATGGTAAGAGAACACAATGAGGAGGCAAACAGGTTGGCTCAAAGTGCTTCAGGCTATAGAGAAAATCAAGAAGCGTTTGCCATGGAGGTGTCTGCTTTCGGTGGGGATCTCGCAGAGGATGATTGGAGGAAAGAAATTATTGATTATCTGGAAGATCCATCCTGAAAAGTTTCTAGGAAGCTCATGTACAAAGCCATAAAATTTATTCTTCTAGATGGAAGTCTATTCTACAAATCATTGGATGGGGTGTTGTCTTGCGCTGGCTCCGTCCTAAGAAGCAAAGAAGATGATGAGTGAGGTGCATGATGTGAGATATGTGGAGCACATCAATCGGCCTATCATATGAAATGGGTTATTAGACAAAGTGGATGTTTTTTGGGCGACGATGTTGGAGGATTGCTTTCAATATTACAAGGGATGTCAAGATTGTCGAAGTTCGGAAATATTCAAAGGGTTCCAGCTCAAACCATTGAATCCCATCATCAAAGCCATGGCCATTCAGGAGAGTTTAGGGGTATAGACACACCGATTGGCCGGATTAACCCACCATCTAGCAAGGGGCATAAGTTTGTGCTTTTGGCAACGAATTATTTTACCAAATGGGTTGAGGCAATTCACCTTTGAAGAAGGTAACATCGAGAGAACATGGTTGAGTTCATTAAGGAACACATCATCTATAGGTTTGGAATTCCTCAAACAATCACTACCGATCAAGGAGCCCGGTTTGTGTCCTTGGAATTCGGGAAGTTTGCCGAAAGCATGGGGATCAAATTGTTTAATTCTTCTCCCTATTATGCCTAGGCTAATGGTCGCGAGGGAGCTGCTAACAAGATCATGATCAAACTTATACAAAAGAAGATCGACCAGAAGCCAAAGAGGTGGCATTCGGTACTCAACGAGGCTTTATGGGCTTATCGAATGGCTCCTCATGGAGCTACAAAGACTTCTCCTTATGAATTGGTTTATGGGCATCATGCTCTTTTACCTTGGGAAATACAGTCAGATTCTAGGAGAGTGGTTTTGCAAAAGGACTTAAGCTCCAAAGATTATAGTGGCTTAATGATGGATGAGTTAGAAGACTTGCATATGATCCGTCTTAGAGCCTTGGAAAACATTGAAAAGAACAATTTGCGAGTTGCTAAATATTGTGGCAGGTAGCTAAGGTCGGGCAATTTGCGAAGGGGATTTGGTTTGGCTTGGCTATTGCCGATTGGAACCAAATACAAGGAGCATTCGGCAAATGGTCCCCAAATTGGGAAGGACCTTTTAGGGTAGTCAATGTGTGCCTGGTAACGCTTACATGTTAAAGACTTTTAGTAGGAGAAGAATTTTCTGCTTCGCAATAAACGTAAGATATTTGAAGAAATATTATCCTAGTGTTGAAGTTGATCGTTGATCACAAGCATCGTCTCACAAACATTTGACACAAAGATAGCTGGCGTTCAAAAAACCAGCCGCCTTTTTAGAACAAAAAGATCCTTAAACGGAGGAAAGAATAATACTGGATGGTATTGCCCTTATAACTAAACTACATTCAGATGCTTCTTGCAGTTTTATTTAACAAATCCAGGTTGCTGGTAGATTACAAGGGTGGGAAGCCAGAGCCAGGCGTAATAAGCGAAAGTTTGCTTCAATCTTTTTCTTTGCTTCTTGACTCCTCCCTCTTCAATTGTTCCGGGACCACCGTGACGGCAACTTGGAAGCTTTTGGGGATGACCATGGCTCGCGGCCTCCATCGGTGTCCCAAGCGGCTTTCGGGTTCTTGTACCTATCGGAAACATCTCGGACGGAGGAACAATTGTTAGAGACGAGGAGATCAGAGCATGAAGCCAAAATAAAGATGGAAGTTTTACCTCCTACCAACGCCTCCAGGCCATGCGGCATTCGCGTTCGGCATGGCCGAAGGCGGTGATGTCTCGCGATCGTGCTCCGGATGCGAACGCGGCGGCGCAGCCGGTGGTTGATCCTGCGATGCAGTGTGGCGTCCTCGCTGCGAGGGGAGGAGTCGGAGGGAGATGTACTCGGCGTTTCTTCGGTCCCAAAGATTTCTTCAGGAAGCAAATCAAGGCTGGAGAGAACAAAGAGGGGGTAAAACATGAGATTACACGCGAGAGCAAGAAGAAAGTTAAAAGAAAACTCACTCTCGAATGGTGCGCTTCCTTGGGGTGTTGTCTTCCTCGTTGGGTTGCTTGCCTTTGTCCATGGCCTTGGGGTTTTTTCTTCTGGAGCAGAGGAGAAGATGTGAAGTGATGGATGAGTGTGCAAGTGGATTTGCGGGGCATCCCGGGGGCTATTTTATTGAGCGAGAGAGCACATTGGGAGTGATGAGTCCGGTTGGCGTGCGTTATTGGAATACCAAGCGGCAGGGTTTTTCTCCGGAATGCGAGGGGTTTTCATTGAACAGCGCTTACGGATTCCCAAATTGAGGATTTTCTACGCCAAGGGGCACTTGTTTTCGTGCGTTCGGCTTAAGTAAAAGTTCTCAAATGCGTTAGGAAAAAAAGGCTCGCAGTTGCAAGCACGAAGGAATCATCACAATGCAAGCATGGAAATTGAAATTCTTTATTTATTGCCGAAGATCAAACATCCCTAGTACAATCTAATCGAAAAGCATGTTTAGCACAGACTTGGGATGAGTGAGTTCGGCAATGGCGTCGCCGTGGCCATCGAGGCGCTCCAGGATGATCTCGATCTCGACGATGTCCTCGGCGCGCCGCCCGAAGCCGCCCCGGTGGATGGAGCAGTCGACGCGGTGTGCGTCGCCATGGCGGCCAAGCCCAAAGTGGTGCCCAGGGCGGATGCGTGGTAGCCACCTCGTCCACGCGGTTTTCCACCGCGGCAAGGCGCTCCGCCGGCGTGTCTCCACGGGCGTTCACCTTGTCAGCCAATTGCTCCACCAACATTTTTAGCTGGTTGAGCTCGGCGTCGCGGGCTGCAAAGTTGCAGAAATAATGGCGGTTAGTATCAAAAAGATAATTGGATTTGAAGATCAATCTAAGGGATATACCATCGATGGTTGCCAGCAACTGTTTGCGCTGGTCCTCCCACTCGATTTCAGCAATGCAGGCCTTCTTGGAGACTTCTCCCAGCACATGCCGGGACACGTCGCACTCCGCTTTGAAGCGAAGGGCGTCTTCCTCCCCGTAGGGCACTGGGGAGTAGCTGTTCGACTCCGAGGAGTCGCCCGGCAGGGCCGGGTTCATGGCCGGCGCGGGGGACGGGTTCCATTGAATGAGCCTGAAACAAAGAGGATCGTCAGAAACAGAGGCAAATCTAAGGCAAGTCATGGAGGAAGTTGGCGATCACTGCCTCCGACGCGCGCGCAGCCGCCTCCTATGCCTCGTCGGCGGTGCGGCGCCTGTTGCTACCCGCCATGGTTCTTGGGGCTGCGCTGGTGATTGGGAAAAGAAAGCTTGAGGTTGGCAAAGATTTGAAGGCTAAAACGCTTGGTAAAAAGCTATGGGCACCTACGGTTTCATTTATAGGACTGGTGAAAAAGATCGTGTCCTTAGATCGTGGTGCATATCGAGAAACTTGGAAGGTGGAGAGGTTTCCATAACCGATTCGTCGTCGGGTCGTTTGGAATTCAAAGCCGAGTCATATTCGGTTAAGCTGGATCGGTAGAGTTGCGGTTGGAGTGTTGTTCGGGTGTAGTACTGTTTGACCGCTAATTACCGAATGGATCGTTCAGAGTTGCAATCGAGATCATGCAGGCAGAAAGAAAACAAGATTTATAGAAGGCAAATATTACAAGGACGGATAATTTGGTTACACATTGCTTAGGACAACTAAATGTTCAAGTACTTTGCAATTACATTAGAGGCATTTGATATTGTTTGATTGATGTTCTTCATCCGTTCCTGATAATCTTTCTGAGTGTTGGACAGGACGGTGAGCTTTGCCTCGCACTGGTTTACTTCAGTTATGGCCGATGATGCTTCCTCTTGGGTTTTCTCTATCAGTCCAGGAAGCTCGGCTATTTTCTTGTCGTCAGCTTCTATTTCAGTTGACAAATTCTTCAGCTCTGTCTCCAATGCAGTCTTTCTGGCAATTTTCAAATTGCAAGCAGATTGCAGATTGGTCAACATTTCCTTGTGGCTCTCGGTTTGGGTTTGTGCTCCCTTCGCAGCTTGTTCAGCTTTGGCTTTCTTTTGCTCAACAGCTGGTCGGGTAGATTGACTCTTCAAGGCTCGCCTTATTGCCACGTAATGAATGTCCAGACCAGAGATGGGCTCCAATGAAGCCTTGATGTCTTCGGGAAGCTTTTGGCTGATAGGTTCAAGCATCTCTTCGAAGTTATCAACATCTCTAATTTGATCTCGGGCGTCCTTTTGCAGCCAGGCAAAGATTTCTCTGAGCTTTGCCTGGATTTCCTCTGATAAAGCCTGATTTTGAGTTCCTCCATCTCCTGTTTTGGCAGCTGGATCATTCACCACTAATGGGCTTCATGATGATGGAGTTTGATCCTAAAAAAGTAAGATTGCCGAGTTAGGAGTGGTTCATTAAAAAAGGATAACATAATTGAGTGCATGCGCTTGCCTCGTGCCTGATTCCCTGAACTGGGGCAAGGTTTTGTTCAGGTTCAGGGGGGATTTCTTGGGCAACTGGAGGAGTAGGAGTTTGAGGAGCCCTTGGCAAAGTTGAAGCTTCTACTTGAGGGGAAGCTGGTGCATTCTCTGGCAAATTTGAGACTTCTGGCTGAGGTGAAGGTGGATTTACCTCTGTAAAGACTGGGATTTCTGCCTGGCCAAGAGGAGATTGAACCCTTAGAGGGCTTGAAGCTTCTGGTTGAATTAATGGGTTCATCTCTGGTGAAGTTGGCACTCCTACTTGAGAAGGGGGCAACTGGGTCCCTGATGAAGATAAAATCTCCACTTGAGCAAAAGATGGTTCAGTCCTTGGTGAACTTGCATGATGAGGGGGAGAGGTTTCCACAGGGTGATCCACCAATATTTCTTCTGCAAATACCAGATTAAGGGTAAATGTCAGTGTGGATAGTGATCTTTGGAGAAAAAGTAAGGTAATAAAGGTCATACCAATAGATGAAGCATTGGCGGGTTACAGGCGATGGCTGCTTTGGGTTCTAGTCTGAAATTGCATAAGACGAAATTTGTCAGAATAAGAGTAATCTTGTGTTCAAGAAAAAGGGAAATTTTACCTCAATATGGACCTTTTTGGTGGTTCTTTTCCTCTTAGCAGCTGGAGGTGCAATCAGGGATAGGCCTTTTTTCTTATCAGCAGTCGAGCTGGAGAGAATTGGGTCCATTGTAGCATACCTGGCCATCAGCTGAGCCAGGCTTGGGGATTTAAATCCCGGAGCTGAAAGTGGATATCCCGCATTATAAGCAATTGTCTGGCTCGAGGGGCGGTGACCGTATTCCCACAGAGTGATCAAGATCATGGTTAGTGGTATGCACGATCAAAAGGAAAAGACGGGTGTGTTACCTATGAGGTTGGTGAAAATCGAGGCATCAACTCCAAGCGGAATGGTGCTCGGCTCCACCGAAGATATGGTCATGAAATTCTTTCCACCAGGGAATGAAGGTGGGATGAGCTATTGTTATGGGTGTGAAAGGCCAGGTATAAAGAGTTGGGCTGCATTCATACTCGAAAACCCTTCTGGCTTGTATACTATCTTTGATTTCCTTTCTGGGTTTGAGTAATTCATGAAGAAATAATCTTGGGGGTATTTGGCCACATCCAAGCTGTCGGGCCATCATATTTGGCTAATAATACTCATAAGTGCTGTGATTTAACCTCCCTCCACAAAATTCAGCCGACAAAGGACATGGGTGGATGAAGATATTAAAGATTTCTACCGACCTTGCATCATGGCGTCCAGTTTCAAAGGAGAATTCACAGGTGAGAGTTAAATTGTCATTGTCCAGGTAAGGGAGCCAAAGAGGATCAAGGAAGCCTCTGAAGAAGAGCTCGAAAAGCTGACTGACATTTTGATCAATGGAAACAGTTGAAGCAGCTTCCCATGGGTTTGGCATCCTCTGGTGATTTGAGCTTCTCCTTCTTTGTAGTTGGATGAAGGGAAAAGCCGGTTGTTGAGGTCAATGTTGACAATACGGTGCATGTACAATTGCGGCCACATACGCACAAACCACCAAGGGCCGTTGACACATAGTATCTTGCGCGTGTGCATTTGAGAGATAGTACGATGGAGCATATGATACACACTACCCGGGAGGTATTTTCCAAGAGGAATACGTTTACCGGTAGCCAAATATGTAGCCATTGCAATATGATTCGAGTGGGCTCATTGGCTTTACCACGGAAAATGAACCCGCACGACCACATGTTCGAGAACACCACCGTATTCAACTTCACTCAGAGGGCCATCTTTCATGTGATTTAGGATATATGATTTGTATCCACTTCCTGACTTCACTCCTGTTTGCCTTGTGGAGCCTTTGAATTTTCAGGGGTACACGGATTCTAAAATGTCGAGGCCGGTGATCATGTACACATCGGCCAGAGTTGGGGACATCGGGCCATGACCAAAGAGAAAAGCATTGACGCCGTTTGACCAAAAATGACAAGCTGCTATTAAAAGATTTCCATTCTTTGGGGTCTCGGCCAAGGATAACTCTAAGCATTGAGCGATGCGGAGAGCTTGTCCCAATTCTTTGGTCTTGGCGACGTTATCTACAAGTATCCTTTTATACAAATTTCTCCGCCGGCAATTGGGGGCAAAGGCCGGTTCTTGAAGGCATCTTGCCACGGGGGGAGGTCTGATAAAGTCGCCTTGAAAGGGATTCTTTGGGATTCGGCCGCAATGAACTCGCGAGGATCGGAAGTTCCCACGGGGCCGAGGGAAATAAGATGTCGAATTGGTCTCAGTGCGAATCAAAAGCTTGGTTGAAAGTTCCTGTCAAGAAAAGGCGGGGGGAGAAATCTGAAGTAAAAATCAAAAAGGGTAATACCGAATGAAGCTTGCAGGGATAAAATTTACCTGAACAACTTGATTTTGACCCGCCATTGAAGATTCGAGCTTTGGGGGAGGATGACCTAGGGTTTGGATCTGGGCGGAGGCTCCGATGGATTGCGAGGAGAGAGAATAGGTGTTGAACAGATTTAACTTGAAGACGTTGGCAATTGGAGTCAATTTCGAAATAAAATCACTTTTATCCCGTAATTGAAGGGGCATATGTTAACACCAAAATCTCGGACGGAGGGAGTTTGATTTATGGGCCCGGCTTGGTGAAAAAATCCGTCCGGAAGAAGGAAGGTTTCTTCAAAAGGATTCGGTAGAGGAGCTTGCGGTCGGCGGTTGCTTCCGTTCGGCAAAGGGACTGTTTGCGCTGAATTCGCGGGATTGTGTGGTGACGTGTCCCGAGCGGAAGGGACGAATGGATGGATAAGCATTCGCACTTGGAGATAAATTAGGTATCAAATATTGTGCTCGTAGTCCATCGGGAGTCATGCCACGACAGGGTATAAATATCGACCCTGGATGTATGTAATGGTAATCAAAATATTCTCATAACAAACCGGCTTTACGCCAAACTCTTTGAGTCCTTTAGTCGTGTCGTCGAGTTCTTCGAGAGGTTCATCGATCCATCGACCTCCGTAAGTACCGGCAACCTTGTATCATGTCTAGTATCATGTGGTGGATTTAGATCGTGATGCAAGTAGTCTTGTTACCATGCTTAGTATCATGCGGTGGATTTAAGCTTGGTTCAAGAGGGTTTCTTGTTGGATCATGAGCCATGCGGTGGGCTAGATCTAGCTTGAAGCTAGTTATCGGCTCTATTGGATTTTGGCAAGATCCAATAGATTCATTAAGTTACCCCGTGTTGCTCTGAGTTTTACTTTATGTTTAAATTCATGTAACACTCTTTCGCCCAATTTAGATTCATTTGGATCGGCTTTATCTCGTTTGGTGATCTTTGCATCACACGTTCGCATCTTGCTTCAAAAGGCACGTGGATCATGTGTTTTCCAAATATCCGAAACCGAACCAATCTAGGTTGTTACGTGTTGCGGGTTCAAGCTTGTCAATTTTGCGTAAATCTTGACAGAACCGGGTATCATGCGGTAGATGCAGGTTTTTGGGTTGTCTTAGAACTAATCATCTGGTGGATTAGATTTTTAATTCAATCTGATAGGTTTATCATCTTTGGCAATGTTTGTTCCTTTTCCATGGACCCCGATTCGGCTGTTCAGCCGCATTCGGTTATGCTTTCACGAGTAAAATGTGTTTATAAGTTATGTTTTAAACAACATGTGCTTTTATCTTTCCATATTTAGATCGTATCATGCGGTGGATAGATCTATTTGTGGTCGGTGGTGTGATTTCAAACAAGTTGTATCATGAGGTGGATAAACTTGTTTGACCTCATGCTTGACAGGTTTTGAAGTACCTAGACATGCGGTAGACTAGTGCTTTGGGCCTATACATGCTTGTTCATTACATGTTTGTAATCATGCTTTACTTCATTTATTGTTTATTGTTATTTGTTCCCGAGGATCAGTCATGGTCTTGTGCACGTGCAATTTTGTCCAGATAAAGACCGATCTATCGTCATGCTTGCGTCATCCGTTCGGCTATGTTCTATTTTACGCTTTAAAGCTCCCAAATGGTTTCTAAATTTGCTGGCAGATAGCTTCTCATAGCTATATGTCATCTTACATGGCTTTCTAGCCGTAAATATGGAACTGTCTGGTACCACCCGGCAAGTTCCAAGCTTTGGTATTTAATTACTTTGTCTTTTGTTAATTTTCAGAGAAAATTGACTGGCACGCTTTGGAATCTACTCGTGTGTGAAGCTAGCTTGTTCGGCTTGCTGTGTGCTTGACGCGGGGTGCGGATTTTACGTCAACACAACCCATACAGCGCCTTCCTCAACTTGTATACCCGATTGGGGTACTTCTCACTCTCAAACCCCGGTGGTTGCCTCACATACACTTCTTCCAACACACCATTCAAGAAGGCACTCTGCACATCCATTTGGTGTAACTTGAACCCTTTAGCCACGGAAAAGGCGAGACAAATCCTAATCGCCTCCAAACGGGCCACGAAAGCAAAAGTCTCCTCGTAGTCAATCCCCTCCTTCTGACTGAACCCCTGAGCAACAAGCCTTGACTTGTTTAACACCACTTCACCTTTCTCTCCCTCTTTGTTCTTCCACACCCTGGGGGAGGGTCAACCAATTCCCAAACCTGATTTCTTTCAAAGTTCTCCAACTCCTCATGCATCGAATTAACCCAATTATGATCAGATAGTGCATGTCCAATGTCTTTGGGCTCAAATGTGGCAACAAATGCAGCATGAGCGAAATGAGAATTGTTTCGAACCCTCGATCGTGTAGTACGTTCATTCAGGCCACCGATGATCCTTGAAGCTGGGTGATCCACTTGTACTCGCCGGGGAGGTTCTCGCCTTTATGCTACCTCCCCCTCAACAGCAGCTTCTCCTTGATCTTGGTTTGTCGTCGTAGGTGTCGGAGAAGGGCCGTCCATCACCGTAGTCGAATTAGTGCGTACATGCTCAGCCGCGGGCACCACACCGCCATATTCATCGTCTCCATGTTCATGCTCCTCCTCCTAAAAGATCTCCTCGCCAAGTTCAACATCACCTGCACACTCAAAGACAAGATGACTATGTTGTTGTGTCTCGTCGAAGGTTACCTCGCAAGTCTCCACGATTTGGTTAGTTTCAAGATTGAGCACACTATATGCTCTAGAGTGAGATGCATAACCAAAGAAAATACCATCGACCGACCTAGCCTCAAACATATCCAACTTCTTCCCTTTCTTTAGAATAAAGCACTTGCAACCAAAGACATGAAAGTGACTCACCTTGGGTGTTCGACCGTGCATCCACTCGTAGCAGGTTTTCTTCTTATGCACTCTGAGGTACATCCTGTTCGAGACATAGCACGCGGTATTCACCGCCTCAGCCCAGAACCTTTCGGAGTCATATGCTCATCAAGCATCGTCCGAGCCATCTCACACAAGGTTCTGTTTTTCCTTTCCACAACACTATTCTAGAGAGGCGTATACAGACTCAAAAATTGGTGTTCAAGACCCAAGTCATGGCAAAAGGTTTTGAAACAAGAGTTTCTGGATTCTGAGCCATTGTCACTGCGGATTGCTCGTATGGCACCTTCGTGCCTCTTGTTCCTCAACCTCAAGACAAGATCTCGAACAAAGCCAAACGTCTCCCTTTTCTCCTCAAGAAAGAACACCCACGCATACCAAGAGTAGTCGTCCACCACAACAAGGACGCACCACTTCCCACCCACAGATCGCACACGAGCTGGGCCAACAAGGTCCATATGGAGCAGCTCGCTTGGATGCTCAGTCATCACATCAGTGACAGGCGGGTAAGAAGAGGCTACCATCTTGGCATGCCTACACGGAGCACAAACCAACTCTTTCTCAAGCCTCAACCGTGGCAATCCTCGGACCAAATTGAGTTTACTCAAGCAAGACAAAAGGTCAAAGCTTAAGTGACCCAACTTCCTATGCCACTTCCACAACTCACTCGAAGAACCAGCCAAGAAACAACGCTCAACACCAGAAGACTGAGAAAAAACAGCTCGAAGCACCTGACCCTTGGGAACAACCATACAGACAAGGTCCCCTCGAGAGTCCAAAATCCAAGAACCATCAGGCCAAAACAACACCTGAAAGCCCTCATCCAATAGCTGGGACACAGAAAGCAAATTGAACCCAAGCGATTGAACAAGAGCAACACGCCTGAGAGTGATCTTGTCACTTACCTTAATCTCACCTTCTGACAACACACACCCACGCCCATTGTCCCCAAAGGTGATGTACCTCCTTGTCACCACCGGGATGAGACTTGAGAACCACCCCTTGTCTCCGGTCATATACCTCGAGCATCCGGAGTCAATCAACCAAATGTTCTTCAAGTCTCCCACCTGAAATTAAAAAACGAGCACGTGAGCGAACAAACGACTCAGCACTTGGGTTAGTACCAAAAGAGTAAAACCAGTGTCGAGCCAGTTGCTCCAAAGTGGGGTTAGCACGATCCAAAACATCTTTCCTACCAAATCTACCTCCACGAACACCACCATGGTAACCACTATGAGGGAACCAACCCTCTCTACCTGGAGGAGGACCAAAACCACAAAAGGAAAATCTTGGACCGTCCCTCCTCTCCAACTCAAAGCTACGACTCCACCCATTCCCGTATTGAGCACGAGGGGGAGAATGCCTAGCCAACTGACCTTCTGCAAACTCTCCAGCCCAACCACCAGAACCACGACCTCCAAAACCAAACCTAGCACCTGTACGAGCACGAAACCCAGACTGCTACCTGTCCAGGCCTGCATCGGTCTGACCGGTGCCTCTCACTGGTCTGACCGGTGCAGCCCGGCCAGCAGCACCTCCAACAACCTTTCGCTCTCCCAAGCTGGAACTATCCTCACACTCGCCTTGGCCCTGGGCTTCTGCACACGAGGCTGAAGTACACCATTGGAAGGGTGGTACTTGTCCTTGTTAGCCCACTCCGCCATTCTCTCTTCTCGCCTCCTCTTGAAGCAAAACTCATCCTTATGGCCATTTCTCCCACAATAGCCACAATGAAACCTCTCAAGCTTAGCTTTAGGCTTCGGTTGGGGCTGCTCACTTGGTTTCTCTCCACTCGGTTTCTCACCCGACTTTTCCTCACTTGGCTTCTCACTTTCTTTCCCAAAGAACACTTTTCCCGAAGTGCTCACAAACTTGATAGGCTTTTGGAAATCATTTGTTTGTGGAGGAAACACGGGTGGAGCTGGTGTTGTGTCTAGTCGGTTCCTAAGATTGTTAGGTTTAGGAGGGAAATCATTCTTGTGGTGGGTTTTTGGTGGCTCTGGGATATTCTCTCAACTTCCCTCACCAACCTTGTTTGCCCCAAGTCCCTCACCATCCTGCCTCTTGTATGTCTCGATCATTATCCTCAACTGAGGCTCATGAACTTCATCAACTCATCAACTTCATCAACTCATCATTCTCATCCTGCAAACGATCAAAATAATGTGCAAGCTCCAGATTCTTCAAAGCATGCAATTCACAGGTAGAGCAAGAAGTACGAATTGGTTCTTTCAGCTTAGCCTCAAGAGCAAACAGTGTAAGCATGCATCTCATCAATTTTACCATGCAATACAGGGCAAGAAGTGCAGGCACCTAACAAAGCAGGTCTAGATTTAAGCTCAGCCACTTCAACCCTAAGCAGATCAGGTTCCTCACACTTAGAGGCATGCTTTTCTTTAAACATAGCAAGATCAACAAGGAAAATAGGACAATCAGCACATTCAGCTTCATCAGAAATAATAGGTGAAGCCTTCAGGGAGTCAATTTCAAGCTTAGCATCCAAATTCTGTGTTTCTAACTCAGCCACTCTAGTCCTAGCATCCTCAAGCGAAGCCCTAAGCTCTTTCCTCATTTTCTTAGCCTCTCTAAGCATGTAATCATGATTATCAAGCAACAAGCCAAGTCGTTCATTCTCCTGACGCAAGAAGGGAAGCTCATCACGCACCTCGTCGTCAGAGTCAGAGTCCGAGTCACTCTGTGTGCTCTTCTTGATGCCGGAGCTCAGCGCCATGGTGCAGAATCCGTTTCTAGCGAAGCAGCTCAACCCGCTCAGGTTCTTGGACGATTTTCTGCCCTTGCAACGATCACCTTTATCTTCACTGCTGCTTGAGCTCGAGGAGGAGTACGCGGAACTGGAGTCGACGTCACTCGCTCTAACCATCGCTCGGGCCTTGCCTCGGCTCTCCTTCTTCCTCGATCGTCGCTCATCCTTGTGCTTGCTCTTGTGGTCACACCTCGACCGGTACTTGCCATCCATCTTCGACTTGCGCTTGTAGTTGTCCTTGTTCTCGACCTTCTTCGGGCAGTCAGCGACGAAGTGTCCCGGCTTGCCGCATTGGAAGGATGTCCTCGTGTTCCTCCTCATGTTCACCCGGTTCTCGTGCAGCCTCTCGAATCTCCTCGTCAGCAACGCCAGCTCATCCTCTCCAAGCTCGTCGAACTCCTCATCTGGCATTGACATCAAAGAGGACAAGGAGAACATCTTGGTGGATGGGTTAGCGTTAGTCTTTCCTTTCGAACCACCGATGAGGGCGAGACTATGAGAGTCAGTCGGGCCCTCGATCTTGGCTGTCATGCCCCTATCTACCTCAGCCGACTTGAGCTTCGAGAACAGCTCGTTCACTGTCAGAGTGTCATACTTCTCCGACTCCACAATGGCCTCGAACTTTCTGCCCCAAACCGTACGATCCAACGAGTGTAAGAGCTTGATAGCCCTATCATGATCATTGTACGGGAGCACGTCCACATTGGCCCTGATGTTGTTCACAACCACTGTGAAACTCTAAAACAAGGCATCGATGGACTCGCCGATGAGATGAGTGAAGTTCTCATACTCTCTCCAGTAAGTCGCATACATCCGAGCCTGAACCTGGGCATTCCCAACATGAGCTTTCTTCAACACTGACCGGATTCCACAAGCCAAGTGCTCGGTGTGCACCCAATCGAATTCAGGCTGACACAAAGCACGAAACAAGTAGTCGACCGCCTTGTTGTTAGCGTCGAACATGTCCCTCGATCCTGGAGCAAGGAAGTTCATCGGCTGGACATAGCTTGTGTCCACCGGGACATCCGAAAGAATCTAACCCTTTCCGCTGAGGAACGTCGCCATCCGCTTACTCCACATCTGGTAGTTTTTGCCATCGAAGTGTGGAGGACCCGAACCCCATTCCTGGTACACCATCCTGGGATCTTAGACTAGTTAGAGTCAATCAAGACCCGTAACTGGGTCTGATACCAATTGAAGGACCAATACGGCCAACCAGAGAGGGGGGAGTGAATGCGAGCCGATAAAAATTCTTCTCGAAGGAGATGGAGGCTCCAACAAGATGAACACGGCTTCCAACACACGTCTCCGAATCACTATCCAAGTTGGCCAAGCCCACACAGTCACAGGAGTGCTACTGGACCTAGGAACCAACTTTCAACCTCACAGACCCGAGAACGCAACGGAACACAAGACTCGAGCCAAACTGACCTACACCGGTCAAGCCTGTGAGCACCACCTGTTAGACCGGTCCCTGCTGGTGAAACCTGGCGACTTCCATAGAACATCCCTTACACCGGTCAGGCTGGTATAGCACACTGGTCAGACCGGTCCAAGCCAGAAAGCCCCAGAACACCAAACAGGCCTACCGAGCTCCAAAACGACCCAAACTCGAAACAGCAGCCACACGGTGAGGACCATGTGTGGTTCGAGGACCGGTGGATGGTCGCTTCCTTGTGTGATGAGTGATTGACAACGTTGTGTGGACTGATTCTTGGCTATGTATTGCGAGGTGCGGAGTTGCGTCTTGATTGGTGTTGGTGCGAGTGAAGAACAAGCGTGAAAGGTCGTCGCCGGTGAGGTCTCCAGGTGTGGAGAAGACAAGTAGGCTTCGTTCGAGGGACCCGGTGGCCGGCGGGGTCAAGTGCGGGCCGCATGGTGGCATGAACAGCAAGATGAAGTCATGGACAGTTTCT
The DNA here is from genome assembly GCA_947561735.1 of Cenchrus americanus. Taxonomy (NCBI): domain Eukaryota; kingdom Viridiplantae; phylum Streptophyta; class Magnoliopsida; order Poales; family Poaceae; genus Cenchrus; species Cenchrus americanus. The sequence continues at coordinate 185,098,062 of OX387245.1, forward strand.
TGGTTGAGCCTCAAAACCATAGTCGAGCCGGGACTATGTGGGAGCCAAGTCATGAGTGGAGATTGGCGGAGGCTACACCGAGTTCGCGGGGTTTCCGGTGGTTCACCAGAAAACCACTGGGTTCCTTGGTTGATCCACAAAGCCAAGACCAAAGAACCGAAGTCGGTGCTGCAGTAGTGCCAGACCGGTCTGACCGGTGGGTACCGGTCTGACCGGTGAAGAGCACCGGTGTGACCGGTGTGCGACGACGCAGTCCGGAGACTTCGAAGCGGAGGACACGCGTTGGGATCGCATGGCTTGCGTCGAGGCTACGCAGGGTGCGGTCGTCGGGCATCCGTCCGATGGTGAAGACATGAAGACTTCCAAATCCGCCCTTGAGGGGGCTTGTATCCCTAGTTATTAGGAAAGGGCATTTTAGACTTTCGGTTGCCTCCATATAACGCAAGAGGTGAGAGGATGGCAGCCAACTCTTGGAACCCTAGTTCATTTGCTTTCCTATTTTCTTAGGATTTCCGTAGGACTAGCTTGAGAGCTTCATGGTGAGATCTTGTGAGAGGGTTGGATGATCGGGCGGGAAGCTAGACCTTGTAAGAACCTTTGTTGCATGTATAGATGATTTGGCGTGGTTCGTCAAGATTTGGATGTGTTGTTTCTGGTTGTTCTTGGTGGTGATTTTCGGAGCCCTCTCTTGGTGATTTCTTTGGGTTGTTTTCGGGACCTTGCTCTTGGGGATTTGATGGGGGAAATTTGTGGGAACCCTTCGTGGTTCTTTGGGTTGTGATTCCCCTCCCAAATCTGTGAGTAAAGGGGCTCAATTTTGGAGTTTTCCGAGTTCTAGGGTTTGTGGTGTTCTTGGCGGGATTATTTCGATTCCTTCTTTTTGGACAAGTTTTGGTGGGATTAAACTTGGCTATGGACTCCTCATGAGGTGTTCCTAATATCCCCAAAGTCTTGTTCAAGTCTGTGGAGCGATTCGGGAGATCGAGGTTTGGATTTGGGGGAGTTGACTCGCGGGTGCTGTTCATCCCGAGCTGCCCAAGCTACACCAGTCTGACCGGTGCTCCTCACCAGTCTGACCGGTGCAACCTTTTTGGGTTTTTGCTCGGGTGAACGTCTGGGTGTGTTCGCTGTTGTCCTGTGTTGCTGCTGTTTCGAGTTTGGGTCAGTTTGGTGGTCGGTTGGCCTGTTTGGTGCTTTGGGGGCTTTCAGGCTGTGATCGGTCTAACCGGTGTGTCTCATCGGTCTGACCGGTGTGGAGCCACTTAGTGAAAGTTGCTCAATTCCACCAGCAGGGACCGGTCTGACCGGTGGTGCTCATCGGTCTGACCGGTGTTGGTCTGTAGACTCGAGGTTTGGTGTTCCGCTGCATTCTCGGGTCGGAAGGTTGTGTGTTGGTTCCTAGGTCCAGTGGCACTCTAGTGGCTACGTGGGCTTGGCCAACTTGCGTAGTGAGTCGGAGACGTGTGTTGGAAGCCGTGTTCATCTTGTAGGAGTTTCCATCTCCTTCGAGAAGAATTTTTATCGACTCCCATTCACTCCGCCCTCTCTGTTCGCCGTATCGGTCCTTCAAGTGGTATCAGAGCCGGTTCGGGTCTTTATTGACTCTAACCAGTCTAAGATCTAAGGATGGCGTACCGAGAACGGGGGTTCGGGTCCTCCACACTTCGATGGCAAAAACTACCAGATGTGGAGTAAGCGGATGGGTGCGTTCCTCCGTGGAAAGGGTCAGATCCTTTGGGATGTCACGGTGGACACAGGCTATGTCCAGCCGATGGACTTCCTCGCTCCAGGATCGAGGGACAGATTCGATGCCAACAACAAGGTGGTCGACTACTTGTTTCGTGCTTTGTGTCAGCCTGAGTTCGATCTGGTGCACACTGAGCACTTGGCATGTAGGATTTGGACGGTGCTGAAGGAGGCTCATGTTGGGAATGCCCAGGTTCAGGCACGGATGTATGCGACCTACCGGAGAGAGTACGAGAACTTCACTCATCTCCCCGGTGAGTCCATCGATGCCTTGTTTCAGAGGTTCATGGTGGTTGTGAACAACATGAGGGCCAATGTGGACGTGCTCCCGTACGATGACCATGATAGAGCGGTCAAGATCTTACACTCTTTGGATCGTACGATTTGGGGTGGAAAGTTCGAGGCCATTGTGGAGTCAGAGAAGTATGACACTCTGACAGTGAACGAGCTGTTCTCGAAGCTCAAGTCGGCTGAGGTGGATAGAGGCATGACTGACAAGCTCGAGGGTCCGACTGATTCCCATAGTCTTGCCCTCGTTGGTGGTTCGAAAGGAAAGGCTAACACTAACCCATCCACCAGGATGTTCTCTTTGTCCTCATTGATGTCTATGCCAGATGAGGAGTTCGACGTGCTTGGAGAGGACGAGCTGGCGCTCCTGACGAGGCGGTTCGAGAAGCTGCACGAGAACCGAGTGAACATGAGGAGGAACATGAGGACATGCTTCCAGTGCGGCAAGCCGGGACACTTCGTCGTCGTCTGCCCGGAGAAGGTCGAGAACAAGGACGGCTACAAGCACAAGTCTAGGACGGATGGCAAGTATCGGTCAAGGCGCGACCACAAGAGCAAGCACAAGAACAAGTAAAAGGACGAGCGACGATCGAGGAAGAAGGAGAGCCGAGGCAAGGCCCGAGCGATGGTTGGAGCGAGCGACGTCGACTCCAGTTCCGCGTACTCCACCTCGAGCTCGAGCAGCAGTGAAGATGAAGGTGATCATCGCAAGAACAAGAAGTCGTCCAAGAACCTGAGCGGGCTGAGCTGCTTCGCGAGAGACGGCTTCTACACCATGGCGCTGAGCTCCGGCAGCAGGAAGAGCACAGAGAGCGACTCGGACTCCGATTCCGACGACGAGGTGTGTGATGAACTTCCCTTCTTGCGCCAGGAGAATGAGAGGCTTGGCACTTTGCTTGATAACCGTGATGACATGCTTAGAGAGTCCAAGAAAATGAGAAAAGAGCTTAGGTCTTCACTCGAGGATGCTAGGACTAGAGTGGCTGAGCTAGAGACACAGGTGCTTGATAGCAAGCTTGAGATTGATTCCCTTAAGGCTAGCCCTGTTGTTTCGGATGAGGTTGATTGTGATGATTGCTCCATATTTCTTGCCGATCTTTCTTTGTTTAAGGAGAAGCATGCCTCCAAGTGTGAGGAACTAGATGTGCTTAGGGTTGAAGTGGCTGAGCTTAAGTCTAGATCCGCTTTGCTAGGTCCTTGCACTTCTTGCCCCGTTTTGCATGCTAAGATTGATGAGATGCATGCTTACACTAGTTCTCTTGAGGCTAAGCTGAAAGAACCCATGCCTACATCATGCTCTACCTGTGAAATGCATGCTTTGAAAAATCTGGAACTTGCACATTATGTTGATCGTTTGCAGGATGAGAATGATGAGCTAAGGAAGTTGATGGGTTGGTTGTCTGGTCATGAGCCTCAGTTGAGGATGATGATCGAGGCATTTAAGAGGCAGGATGGTGAGGGACTTGGGGCAAACAAGGTTGGTGAGAGAAGTGGAGAGAATATCCCAGAGCCACCAAAAACCCACCACAAAAATGATTTCCCCCCAAAACCTAACCATCTTAGGAACCGACTAGACACAACCCCAGCTCCACCTGTGTTTCCTACACCCACAAATGATCTACAAAAGCCTATCAAGTTTGTGAGCACTTCCGGGAAAGTGTTCTTTGAGAAAGAAAGTGAGAAGGCTAGTGAGGGGAAACCGGTGGAGGAGTTGAGTGGAGAGAAACCTAGTGAGCAGCCACATCCCAAGCCTAAGCCTAAGCTTGTGAGGTTCCATTGTGGCTATTGTGGGAGAGATGGCCATAAGGATGAGTTTTGCTTCAAGAGGAAGCGAGAGGAGAGAATGGCAAAGGAGTGGGCTAACAAGGACAAGTACCACCTTTCCGATGGTGTACTTGAGCCTCGTGTGCAGATGCCTAGGGACAAGGCGAGTGTGAGGACAGTTCGGGCTTGGGGAGAGCGGAAGGCTGTTGGAGGCGCTGCTGCCCAGGTCACACCAGTCAGACCGGTGTGGGGCACCGGTCAGACCGGTGTGGGGCACCGGTCAGACCGGTGCAGGCCTGGACAGGCAGCAGTTCGGGTTTCATACTCGTACAGGTGCGAGGGTTGTTTCTGGAGGTCGAGGTTCTGGTGGTTGGGCCGGGAGAGTTTGCGGGTGGTCGGGTTGCTAGGCGTTCCCCCCCTCGAGTTCACTACGGGGATGGGAGGAGTCGTAGCTTTGAGAAGGAGAGGAGCGACGGTCCACGAGTTCTCTTTCGTGGTTTTGGTCCTCCTCCGAGGCGAGAGGGGTGGTTCCCTCGGGGGTGGTTACCGTGGTGGTGTTCGTGGAGGGCGGCTTTGGTAGGAGAGATGCTTTGGTTGGTGCTAACCCCACTTTCGAGCAAATGGCTCAGGCATCGGTTTTACTCTTTTGGTACTAACCCCGGTCTTTGAGTCGTTTGTTCGCTCACGTGCTCGTTTTTGAATTTCAGGTGGGAGACTTGAAGAACATTTGGTTGATTGACTCCGGTTGCTCGAGGCATATGACCGGTGGTGACAAAGAGGTACATCACTTTTGGGGACAATGGGCGTGGGCGTGTGCTTTCAGAAGGTGAGATCAGAGTGAGTGACAAGATCACTCTCAGGCGTGTTGCTCTTGTTCAATCGCTGGGGTACAATTTGCTTTCTGGGTCCCAGTTGTTGGATGAGGGTTTTGAGGTGTTGTTTCGGCCAGGTGGTTCTCGGATTTTGGACTCTCGAGGGGACCTTGTCTGTATGGTCGTTCCCGAGGGTCAAGTGTTTCGTGCTGATTTTTCTCAGTCTTCGGGTGTGGAGCGTTGTTTCTTGGCTGGTTCTTCGAGTGAGTTGTGGAGGTGGCATAGGAAGTTGGGTCACTTAGGCTTTGACCTTTTGTCTCGCTTGAGTAAACTCAATTTGGTCCGAGGATTGCCACGGTTGAGGCTTGAGAAAGAGTTGGTTTGTGCGCCATGTAGGCGTGCCAAGATGGTAGCCTCTTCTCACCCGCCTCTCACCGATGTGATGACTGAGCGTCCATGTGAGCTGCTCCATATGGACCTTGTTGGCCCAGCTCGTGTACGATCTGCGGGTGGGAAGTGGTATGTTCTTGTTGTGGTGGACGACTACTCTTGGTATGCGTGGGTGTTCTTTCTTGAGGAAAAAGGGGAGACATTTGGTTTTGTTCGAGATCTAGTCTTAAGGTTGAGGAACGAGAGGCACGGAGATGCCATACAAGTAATCCGTAGTGATAATGGCTCGGAATTCAGAAACTCTCGTTTTGAAACCTTTTGCCATGACTTGGGTCTTGAGCACCAGTTTTCGAGTTCGTATACGCCTCCCCAGAATGGTGTTGTGGAAAGGAAGAACAGGACCTTGTGCGAGATGGCTCGGACGATGCTTGATGAGCATAGGACTCCGAGGAGGTATTGGGCTGAGGTGGTGAATACCGCGTGCTATGTGTCGAACAGGATCTACCTCAGAGTGCACAAGAAGAAAACATGCTATGAGTTGATGCATGGTCGCACACCCAAGGTGAGTCACTTCCATGTCTTTGGTTGCAAGTGTTTCATTCTGAAGAAAGGCAGGAAGTTGGATAAGTTTGAGGCTAGGTCTATCGATGCTATTTTCTTTGGTTATGCATCTCACTCTAGAGCATATCGTGTGCTCAATCTTGAAACTAACCAAATCGTGGAGACTTGCGAGGTAACCTTCGACGAGACAGAGCCACGTAGTCAGCTTGTCTCTGAGTGTGCAGGTGATGATGAGCTTGGCGAGGAGATCTTTCAGGAGGAGGAGCATGAACATGGAGACGATGAAGATGGCGGTGCGGTGCCCCCGGCTGAACATGTACCCACTACTTCGACTACGGTGATGGACGGACCCTCTGTTAACACCAAAATTTGGTAAGGAGTCTGACCTGTGGGTCCGGTTCGAAAAAGAGTCCGTCTGGTGGAAGGAAGGATATTTCCAGAGATTTTCGGCAAAGAGATCTGCGGTCGGCTATCCGCTCCGGTTCGGCAAAGGAACAAAGAGAGCGATTTTGCGGGATTGGACGCTGACGTGGCTCAAATCTGGGGAGACGAATGGATGGACAGGCGATCGAGTTTAGTTAGGCAATGAATCCATTCGCAGTTGTACTCAACAGGGTATAAATACGACCCCTGAATGTATTTAAAAAAGACGATCATTCTTCAATACACACCGGCCTTACGCCAAACCCTAGAGTCCTTGTCGTGTCGTCGAGTTCTTCGAGAGGGCCAATCGATCCGTCGACCTCCGTGAGTACCGCAACCTTGTATCATGTCTAGTATCATGCGGTGGATTTAGATCGATGCAAGTAGTCTTGTTACCATGCTTCGTGTCATGCGGTAGATTCAAGCTTGGTTCAAGGGGGTTTCTTGTTAGATCATGAGCCATGCGTAGGCTAAGATCTGGCTTGAAGCTAGTTATCGGCTCTATTGGATTTTGGCAAGATCCAATAGATTCATTAAGTTATCCCGTGTTATCTTGAGTTTTACTTTATGTTTTAATTCATGTAACACATCTTTGCCCAATCTAGATGGGTTTGGATCGGCTATATCTCTTTTATGATCCTTGTTCGAGCAGGTTTCATGTTTTGACGAGTGGATCTTGTGCTCTCCGATAGCCGAAACCGAATCGATCTAGGTTGTTACGTGTTGCGGGTTCAAGCTTGCTATGTTCGTATAAATCTTGAAAGAACCGGGTATCATGCGGTAGATGCAGGTTTTTGGGTTGCTTTGGAGCTAGTCATCCGGTGGATTAGATTCCCAAATCAGTCTGATAGATTTATTCACGTGGTAATGTTTGTTCCTTCTTCATGGACCCGGATCGGTTCTGTTCAGCCGTATTCGGTTATATTTTCACGAGTGGATCACGTGCATTATTTATGTTTTAAATGATGTATGCTTTTAGCTTTCCATATTTAGATTGTATCATGCGGTGGATAGATCTAATTGTGGAAAGTGGTACGTTTTTCATGCAAGTCGTATCATGCGGTGGATAGATTTGTTTGATATCGTACTCGACGGATTTTTAAAGTAACTAGACATGCGGTAGGCTAGTGCTTTGGATCTATGCATGCTTATTTAATACATGATTATGCCTGTGCTTTACTTCATTTATTTAATGTTAATCTTCATGGAGATCGGTCATAACTTTGCACGTACATCTTTGTTTATACAAAGACCGGTCGTTGTCATGCTTACGTAATCCATTCGGCAGTGTTCCTTTTCCCTTTGCGGTTGTCCGAATGGTCGTGGTTCTTTGACAGATAGCTTTACATAGCTATGTGCCATCCTGCTTGGCTTTTTAGCCGTAAATATGGAACTGTCTGGTACCACCCGGCAAGTTCCAAGCTTTGGTGTTTAACTGCTTTATCTTTTGTTAATTTTCGAGAAAAATTGACTGGCACGTCATTTGCTCTCTGCGCGTGTGAAGCCAGCTTTGTTCGGCTTGCTGTGTGATTGGCGTTGAGTGCACTTTTTGCGCCAACACACTTTTTGGCACGCCTGGTGGGACCAACAGCCGAACTGATTCAAGATGCCTGAGATTGCAGACCTTATGGATGTCAACTTGGAAGATCTTTCTCCGGAGCAGCGGCAGCAGCTCCAAGACGTCGTAGATCAATTTCAGCAGAAGTGCCTGCTGTCGTTTAAGAAGAACAGAAGCGGCGTCCCATATCTGAAGAACGAGATGCCTAGAGTGCTGCTACCGGGAGAAGTCGATGCTACGTCTCAGCAGGAAAAGGAGGAATGCGCGCGGGTGTTCCAAGAGTCAGCAGATTACATGCTCACCAAGCACAACAAGGCCTTCCTCGGATCGCTCCAGCAGACGATGGTGGCCATCTTTGGCCCGGGCATGGAGCAAGCGCTCGGGAAGACGCCCTTCCAGAAGAGCACCATAGAGCTGGGTGAGTCAAGCTCTCAGCCGCCGCTACGGAGCCGCCCACGAGCAGCCTCCTCCTCAGAGCGCCGGAAGCCAAGCGTTCCAACCTCCTCCACAGGGCGCCGGGGGGCGGCCCGGTTCGGCCCCCCGTTGCAAGCTTCGGGGAAGTCAACCAATCCCTGCCGCCACCACGGAGCAAGACAGTCGGCCCCGTGCAACGGCCGGATCCGTACCGGCCTACGTACGGAGACCTAGCGTTCGGCTCGTGCGGGGCCCCACTTGACCCCCGGTCGGAGAATTGCTCCGTCGACCAACTGGCTCCAGAAGAATTTGTACGGCGGTGGTTATCATGAAGTGGGAAATTACGGAGCGTTCTACGCCTTCCCGCACCCAGGGTACGCGCCAGCTCCAGGCGCACAAGAAGATGACGCCCTAGCGCGCAAGATGGCCGAATTGATGCAGAATCAGTTCGGCCTCAAGCCAAAGATGCAGGGCCCCGCTTACAGGCCGCCGTTCCCAGAGTGGTACTATAACGTGCTCTTGCCGCCAAGGGTGAAGCCGTCGACGGAATTCACAAAGTTCTCGGGGGCGAGACGAAACAAGCACGGTCGAGCACATCGCCCGTTACCTCATGCGGCTTGGGGAATGCTCGGGCGAGGGAGACGTTCGGGGTTCGCTACTTCCCCGCCTCACCGACGGGCCCGGCTTTTCGGTGGTTCTCGTCCCCGCCTCCCGAATCGGTGGCCGGATGGAAGGATTTGGAGCGTAAATTCCACGCTCATTATTTCGGCGGCGGCTACGAGAAGAAGCCGATTGATCTCGCCACCCCGAAGCAAAGGCACGGCGAAACACCGCCGGAGTTTCTTAGAAGATTCGGGGAAGTCAAAGGCATGTGCTTCTCGGCCGAACTTGCCGGACGATCGCCGGGCCGATATGGCCGTCGCCGGGATGTTGCGGCCGTGCGCGAGAAGCTATTTGGGATGGAGTTTGAGAACACACGGGCCAGTTGTCGCAAAAGTTATCTCTGATGAGCAATCAGGCATATGGCCTCAAGAAGGACCCCAAATTTGGCAAGCAGCACGACGTCGCTGACATCTACAACCAATTCTTGGACAAGGCTGATTTGTTCGAGGATTCTGATGACGAATTGGAGGTAGCTGCAGCAGAAATCATGTGGGGCAAAGAGCCCTTGACAATGAATCAGCGTTGGGTCAAGCAGACCAAAGGGACTTACGACTTTGACATCACGAAGGCTGATAAGTTGTTTGAGCTCTTGGTAAAAGAAGGCCGAATTAAGCTGCCTGAGGGGCATTCTATGCTTCGGCCTGATGGAGTTAAAGCGAAACGTTACTGTGGCTTCCATGACAGGGATTCACACTCCATCAACGATTGCAGGGTCTTCAGGATGAGGATCCAGAAGGCTATCCAGGAGGGACACCTCAAGTTCGATAACAAGATGAAGCTGGATGGCCACCCCTTTCCTCAGAACATGCTCGGCTTTTCTGTCAACGCGATAACAGCCGAGGAAAAGGGAAAAGTCAAGGTCCTGACCTCAGCCAGGTCCAAGCAAGGTGGAGCAGTGGACCCAGAGCGCCAGGTGACCCTGGAGCAAGTACAAGGCAACGCCCCCCGCGTTCTCAAGAGCCACATCGAGATTGGGGAATCATCCAGGCCTAAGCCCAAGGTGACGTCGCGCATTCTCCTCAACAAATGGCAGCGCCAGATAGAGAAGGAGCGCTACCAGAAGCGTCGTCACGAGGAGGAGCAGCGCAGAGCTGAAGAGGAAGCGCGCAGAAGGGACCAAGAACAGTACACGCGCGAGCAGGAGCGCGCACACTGGGGATGCGCCTTCTTCAGGCACTGCTGGAATGAGGGCCTAAAGCTGCCCACATTGAAGAACTGTCCTGAATGCAGCGACAGATATGTTGAGTACGAGCGGGGAAGCGCAATCGCCGATCCGTCCACGAGAGACTTGGAAGGATCCACCCGAATGGGGATCGGCGTCAAAAAATTGAAGTCATCGATCATCCCGGGGAAGCGCCAAGGCGATCTCGGGTGGGGCGATCGGGGAAGAGGACGAGGATGTCCACGTCCGGCGAAGGGGCGGTGGTGCCCGCCCGGTCTACGCGGAGCCGGAAGAGGCGGGTCCCGGCGCTTGAGGAACCGCGAGATGAAGCAAGCCGGGATCCGGACGAGGCGAAGTGGCGCCCCAAGGACCAGCCGGGAGGGATCGAAGCGTTCGGCTCCTACATGCATGGTATACTTCTGCCGAACGAGTTCATGGCTCCTGCTAACCGGGTTATGCGGGAGGAAGCTTCCTTTGATGAAGAGCACCCGAGGGGATGATGGCACAACCGGTGCCGGCCAAGCGAGCCATCTTCGACAAGCCGGCCAAGAATCGCCATATGAGGCCGCTGTACTTGAAGGGGTACGTCAATGGCAAGCCATTGACCAAGATGTTCGTCGACGGTGGAGCGGCAGTCAACGTGATGCCGTACACCACCTTCAGGAAGCTTGGCATGGGCCCGAGCGATTTGACACCTACAAGCATCATCTTGAACAACTTCGCCGGGAACCCCTCAGACACCAAAGGATGCGCTCACGTGGACTTGATGATCGGGTCCAAGACGCTGCTCACCACCTTCTTTGTCATCGAAGGCAAAGGAGCCTACAGCCTGCTGCTTGGGCGGGACTGGATTCACGCTAAGCGTCGCGTCCCATCCACCATGCATCAACGGCTTATCCGGTGGGTGGATGATGAGATCGAGGTCGTCCGGGGCAGATGACTCCGTGAGCGTGGCCAACATGGAACTAGCCTTACGGGAGTACCAAGGCATCGATTGCTTCTCGGGGAAGGAGCGGGGAGAAGGTCCCGTTGAACTGTCGGCGGTGACCAACGTGCCCGATTCAAGCGATCGGCTCTTATAGTAATTTTTAATGGAGAACCCCGTGGATGGCAACGATGGCAAATTAGGGCGAGGATTCATGTCGGCCGATAAACTGGAAGAAGTTGACATTGGAAGCGGTGGTAAGCCAAGGCCGACGTTCATCAGTGCAAATTTGCAACCAGACTTCAGGGGGAACTTAATTGAGCTTCTCAAAGAATATAAAGATTGCTTCGCACGGGATTACTCGGAGATGCCTGGATTGGATCGTTCCATCGTTGAGCACCGGTTGCCAATCAAGCCCGGTTTCAAACCATATAAGCAACCGCCCGGAAAATCTACAAGGATGAAGTATTGGCCGATGTGAAGAAGGAAATCGAAAGATTACTTGACGCAAACTTCGTTCGGCCGTGCAGATATGCGGAGTGGATTTCTAACATCGTCCCTGTGTATAAGAAGAATGGGAAAATGAGGGTTTGCATAGACTTCAGGGACCTAAACAGAGCTACTCCCATGGATGGATACCCGATGCCTATTGCCGATTTGTTGATTGACGCCGCTGCTGGGCACAAGGTGATTAGTTTCATGGATGGCAACGCGGGATACAATCAGATCTTCATGGCAATAGAAGACATATCAAAGACGGCCTTTAGATGTCCTGGTCATATAGGCCTATTTGAATGGATAGTCATGACATTTGGGTTGAAAAATGCCGGTGCAACCTATCAACGGGCCATGAATTACATTTTTCATGAGTTGATCGGCAAAACTGTGGAGATCTACATCGATGACGTGGTGATCAAGTCCTTAAGTCATGACACCCATCTGGAAGATGTGAAGAAGACCTTGGAATGCACCCGGAAGCATGGTCTGATGATGAATCCAAACAAGTGTGCTTTTGGGGTATCAGCTGGAGAGTTCTTGGGGTTTTTGGTCCACGAAGGGGGAATCGAAGTTGGCAAAAAGAGCATGAAAGCCATTGATGAAGTCGTTCCTCCAACCAACCTCAAGGAATTGCAATCAGCCCGCTCGGCAAGATCAACTTCGTGAGAAGATTCATCTCAAATTTATCACAGAAGGTGTTGCCATTCTCTCCATTGCTGAAGCTAAAGAAAGATCAGAAATTCACATGGGGCGACGAACAACAAAAGGCTTTTGATGAGATCAAGCGGTACATGAAGGAGCCGCCGGCTTTGGTTCCTCCTCGCCTAAACAAGCCTTTCAAGTTGTACGTGGCGGCCGATACCCAAACTATTGGATCGGCCCTTATTCAAGAATTCGAAGGAAAGGAGCGGGTAGTAGCTTATCTTAGCCGAAAACTACTTGATCCCGAAACCGGGTATTCGGCTATAGAGAAACCGTGTCTTTGCGTGTACTACTCGTGTACAAAGTTTCGGCACTACTTGTTGAATGCCGAATGCACCGTATACTCAAAGTTTGATGTGATAAAACATATGTTATCTATGCCAATTTTGAATGGTCGGATTGGCAAATGGATTTTAGCTTTATCAGAATTCGAGTTGAAGTTCGAATCGGCCAAAGCCATCAAAGGTCAGGTCATTGCCGATTTTATAACTGAACATCGTGACCCTTCAATTGATCTGCTTGAAATTACCCCTTGGGCTTTATTTTTTGATGGGTCATCGTGTGGCAAAGGTGGGGGAGTAGGGATCCTACTAATTTCGCCCGGAGGTGAGATGTTTGAATTCGCCATTCCTATACAACCCATTGTCACAAATAACCGAGGCCGAGTACGAGGCACTACTTCGAGGGCTTCAATATTTGAGAGAAGCCGGGGCCGTCTCGGTTGAGATCTATGGAGATTCGAATCGGTAATCAAGCAATTGAACGGCCAATACGAGTGCGGGAGCGAAGCGCCGAGGAGTTACTATGAAGAGTGCGGGGAAATCTTGAAGAGCTTCCCATTGGTAACCCTACAAGACATTCCTAGAGAGCATAACGAAGAAGCAAAAACGAGCTAGAGCGCCTGCGGTTACAAGGAGAGTCAAGAAGCGTTCTTTGCGTGAAGTGTGTGCACTAAGGGCGGATCTTGCGTAAGATGATTGGAGGAAAGAAATCGTTGATTACTTGAAAGATCCATCCCGAAAAGTCTCTAGGAAACTCGGTACAAGGCAATTAAGTTCGTTCTTCCGGATGATAATTTATTCTATAAATCATTAGATGGGGTATTGTTACGATGCCTCGGGTCCGAAGAAGCCAAGAACATGATGAGCGAGGTGCACGATGGGATATGTGGAGCGCACCAATCGGCCTATCGGATGAAATGGGTTATTAGACAAGGCCGGATGCTTTTGGCCGATGATATTAGAGGATTGCTTTGAGTATTACAAGGGATGTCAAGATTGCCGGAGGTTTGGGAATATTCAAAGAGTCCCCGCATCGGCATTGAATCCCATCATCAAGCCATGGCCATTCGGGGGCCGGGGTATAGACTTGATTGGCCAAATTAATCCGCCGTCTAGCAAGGGGCATAAGTTCGTGCTTTTGGCTACGGATTACTTCACCAAATGGGTCGAGGCAATCCCACCGAAGAGGGTGACGTCGGAAAACATGATCGAATTCGTCAAGGAACACATCATCTATTGATTTGGGATCCCTCGACGATTACCACCGACCGGGGGGCACAATTCGTGTCATTGGAGTTCGGAGATTTTGCCGAAAGCATGGGAATCAAATTGTTTAATTCTTCTCCATGTTATGCCCAAGCTAATGGTCAAGCGAGAGGCTTCTAATAAGATCATGATCAAGCTGATACAGAAGAAGATCGATCAGAAGCCAAGGAGGTGGCATTCGGTACTCAGTGAAGCGCTGTGGGCTTACCGAATGGCCCCCCATGGAGCTACAAAGACCTCTCCTTACGAGTTGGTTTACGGGCATCATGCAATCCTGCCTTGGGAGATACAATCAGATTCAAGGAGAGTAGTGCGCAAAACGAGTTGAGCTCCAAGGATTACGGTGGCCTAATGATGGATGAGTTAGAAGATTTGCATATGATCCGTCTCGGGGCCCCGGAGAACATCGAGAAAAACAAGCCGCGAGTCGCCAAATACTATAACAAGAAAGTAAAAGTAAAGCAATTCGCGGAAGGTGATCTAGTTTGGAAAGCGCTATTGCCGATTGGAACTAAATACGGTGAATTCGGCAAATGGTCCCCTAGCGGGAGGGGCCTTTTCGTGTGGTCGGATGCGTTCTGGTAATGCATACATATTGAAAACTTTGCTAGGAGAAGAATTTTCCGCTGCGATAAATGGAAGATATCTGAAGAAATATTATCCTAGCGTTGAGATCGATCGATGATTACACACATCTGGCACAAAAAATAGCCGGCGCTCGAGAATGAGGCCGCCTTCAGAACAAAATCCATGAACAAGAATGGCCAGTGCCTGGATGCATTGCCCTTAGCTCAATACTACATTACAACTGCTTCTTGCAGGATCACGTCTAACAACTCTGATGGTCAGGTCCCCGAGGAGGTGGGAAGCAGAAGGCGTGGAGAAAGAAGCGAAAGTATGATTCAATCTTTTCTTTACTTCTTCGGCCGTCGCTCCCTCTTCGGTTGTTCCGGGACCACTGTGACGGCAACTTGGAACGCACGAGGATGACCATGATTGGCGGCCTCTACCAAGCTATCCCGAGCCGCCTTCAGAGTTGCTTGTACCTCGTCGAGACATCTGGAGCAGGAGAATCAAGGTTGGAGGCAAGAAATCCGGAGGCAGGCATGAAGGAGTCAGGAGCATTTACCCCCTACTAGTGCTTCCAGAGCCATGCGACGCTCGCGCTCGGCTTGGCAACGGGCGGACATGTCCCCGAGGCCATGCTCCGGGTGCGGACGCGGCGGCGCGGCCGATGGTTGGTCCTCTCGTTCGGGCGTGGCATCCCTCGCTTCGAGAGAGGAATCGGAGGAGATGTACTCAGGCACATCTTCGGTCCCGATGACTTCTTCGGGAAGCAAATCAAGGCTGAAAAGGACGAGAGGAAAAACATGAAGCGCAAGATCAAGCGGGAGAACAAGGAGTAGATCAAGAAAGAACTCACTTCCGAATCGTACGCTTCTTTGATGAGCCGCTCTCCTGAGGTTGTTTACCCTTGTCCATGGCGTTGGGGTTTTTTCCTCTAGCGGCAGGGGAAGAGATGAGAAATGATGGAGGAGTGTGCGAGTGGATTTGCAGAGCACCCCACAGGCTATTTTATTGACCGGGGAGGCGCATTGGGAGTGATGATTGGCCGGACACACCTTGTTGGAATACCAAGCGGCAGGGGTTTTCCACCGGTGCGAAGGGTTTTCTCTTGAACAGTGTTTACGGATTGCCGAATTGGGATCCTCTGCGGATTTTGCGCCAAGGGGCAGTTGTTCTCACGCGTTCGGCTAAAGATAGTTCCCGGATGCATTCAAAGAAAAATTCGTAGATGCAAAATGCGAAGGGAAGTCATCGCAGAACAGGTGCAGAATTCAAAAGTTCTTCATCTATTGCCGATATTTACACATCCATAGTACAATCTAGTCGAAGAGCCTATTCAACACAGATTGGGGATGGGTAATTTCGGCAATGGAGTCGCCGTGGCCGTCAAGGCGCTCCGGAGATGAGCTCGATCTCGTCGATGTCCCTCCGGCGCCGCCGCCACGAAAGCCACGCGGCCCGGTGGAATAGTCGACGTCCGTATGCGTCGCCATCGCAGCCAGGCCCAAGGTGGTGCCCAAACGAACGCCATGAACGGCCACCTCGTCGACGCGGCGCTCCACCACGGCCAGGCGCTCCGCCGGCGTGTCGCCACGGGCATTCACCTTCTCGGCCAATTGCTCTACCGGCGCCTTTCGCCGGTTGAGCTCGGCATCGCGGCCGCAAAGAGCAAACGAGAAAGGATTAGCATCAAAGGCGGGGGGCCGGATCAAGAATCAATCTCAGAGCCATACCGTCGATGGCCTCCAGCAGCTGTTTGCGCTGGTCCTCCCATTCTAGCTCGGCCACGCCCTCTTTCTTGGAGACGTCCTCCAGCTCGTGACGGGACGCCTCTAGCTCCTCCTTGAAGCGGATGGCGTCTTCTTCCCCGTACGGTACCGGGGAGTGGCCATCGGACTCCGAGGAGTCATCTAGGAGGGGCTGATTGGCCGGCGCACAAGGCGGATTCCACTGAATCAGTCTGAAAAAGGGGGATGATCGTCAAGGCAAAAGAAGATCAAGAACAGAATCAAAGAGGAGAGATTGACGATCATAACCGCCTGCGCGCATTGGCGCTGCTCCCCTCGGCCTCGTCGGAGGCACGGCGACGGTTGAGGCGGCGCACCATTGTGGTTTGGGATGTGCACTGTTTGCAAGAGGGCTAAAGATTGGCAAAGATTCGAGAGCTAGAAGGCCTGGTGGAGAGCTAGGGGCACCTATGGTAACATTTATAGGCACGGGCGGGGATGAATCGTGGCTTCGAGTCGTGGCTATGGATCGTGGCGCATATCCCAAGAAAATCGGAAGGTGGAAAGGTTTCCTTGGCCAGCCCGCCGGCGGGTCGCTTGGAGTTCCAGGCTGAGCCGCGTGCAGATCGATTGGTTCGGCTAAAGGAAATCAAAGTGCCATTCGGGAGTTGGCGTTTCACTACCGAATGGGTCGTTCAGCATTACATCTGAAAGTGCGCAAAAGAAAGAAAACAAATCACAAGAAGATATTACAAGAACGACCAATTCAGTTATACATCAATAAGGACATTCAGGCATTCAGAAGTTTGGCAAGTACACGACGAGCATTGGATGTTATCAAATGGGAATTGTCCAGCAACTCCTGGCAATCCTTTTGGGCACCGGATAAGTCAGTGAGTTCTGCATCGCATTGCTCTATTTTGGTGATAGCCGATTTTACTTCCGCTTGGGTCTTTGCTATCAATCCAGGAAGTTCGGCTATTTTCTCTTTGTCAATCTCTATCTCCGCTGACAGGCTTCTCAGTTCTGCTTCTAGAGCAGCCTTCCTGGCAACTTTCAGATCATAGGAAGCTTGCAGGTTAGCCAATGCATCTTTATGGCTCTCTGCTTGGGATTGTGCCCCGTTCATGGCATGTCCAGCATCGGTTTTCCTCTTTTCAATGGCCGGACGGGAGCGCAATTTCCTCCAAGCACGCCTTACGGGTGCATAAAGGGCTTCTAAGCCATAGACGGATGATTGAGAAGCTCTGATGTCTTCAGGAAGTTCTTGACTGATAGATTCAAACATCTCTTCGAAATGATGGAGATCATTGAACTGATCCTGAGCATCTTTTTCTAGCCAGGCTGCAATTTCTTTAAGTTTGGGCAACACTTCATCTGGCAGTGGCTGATATGTTTCTTTCATCACCTCGGCAGTTGAATTGCTCTCTAATGGCAGGCTTGATGATGATGGAGCCTGATCCTAAGAAACAACATTGCCGAGTTAAGAATGCTAAACATCAAGGTACCAAAATTAAGTGCAGATGGATACCTCATGGTCGGTTTCTTGAGCGGGGGCGATCACGGGCGAAGGAGATGCTCCGGGCGAGCCGAAACTTCCAAGGCGGGAGGTGCCGATGCGGCTATCGGCGGCTCGTGAGTTTCGGGCCGATGAGGAGTCGGATCCGCCTCTGTTGGGTTGGTTATCTCTCGCTTGACCAACGGTGATGGCACCCTTGGGGAACTTGGTGGCTCCGGTTGAATTGGGAGATTCATCTCTGCGGAGAATTTGTCGCTTCGCGAGAAGGTGATGAGGATGAGATCTCCACTGGGATAGGTAACTCGGCCCCGGGTGGACTTGCTTGCTGGACCACTGGAACATTTACAAGCTGACCTTCTGTTGTTTCTTCTGCAAATGCCAAATTGGGAGGGTAAATGCCAGTGTTCATCCTCAAGAAAAAACAGTAGAGGTCATACCAGTGGATGGGGCATTGGCAGGTACTGGTTCTGAAGGCTGCTGGGCTCTGGTCTGAAATGCACAATAATATGATTCATCAAGAACAGAGTGACCTGGTAATCAAGAAAGTAAAAGGGTTTACCTCAACAAGCACTTTCTTGACAGTCCTTCTCCTTTTAGCACTTGGAGGGGCAATCGGATGCAAACCTTGCCTCCGTCTGCAGTGAGCAAGGCTAGAAAGGCTGGGATCCGTGGTAGTATATCCGGCCATTGGTTGATGCGAGTTGTGGATTTGAATCCTAGTGCCGAAATTGGGCCTTCGAGCGTTGTAAGCAATTGCCCCGGCTCGAGGGGCAGTAACCGTGTCTCGTGGACGGAAAGATGAAGGTCGGGACCATGAATAAAGAAGGAAGGTCGATCTAAGGGCTCATTGTATTACCTCCGAAATTGGTAGAAAGTCGGTACCAACTCGCACGGGAATACATGAACGGGCTCACCGAAGATGTGGTCATGAAATTCTTGCCACCGGGGAGTTGAAGGTGGGGTGAGCTATGGTTGTGGGCACAAAAGGACATGTGTAGACGGTGGGACCGCACACATAGTTGAAAACTCTCTCGCCCCCGCATCGGTTCTTTGATTTCCTCCCTGGGTTTGAGGAATTCATGCAGGAACAATCTTGGGGGCATCTGGCCGCATCCAAGTTGTCTGGCCATTACATTAGGCTGATAGTATTCATAAGTGCTGACATTCAGCCTTCCTCCATTGAACTCGGCCGGTAGTATGCATGGGCGGATTATGATGTTAAAGATCTCCAAGAATCTCCCATCTTGATGGCCGGGCTCAAAGGAAAATTCAACAGGGAAGGTCAAGGTGTCGTTGCCTAGATAAGGAAGCCAAAGAGGATTGGGGAAACCTTTGAAGAACAACTCGAAGAGGCGGGCCGATGTCTGCTGGATGGAAACGATTGAAGCCGCTTCTCCGTAGTTTTGGCATCCTCTCGGTAGCTTGAGGCTCTCCTTCGGGGTGATTGGACAAAGGGAAGAACCTGGAGTTCAAATCGACGCCGACAATCTGATGCATGTGGAGTTGCAGCCACATTTGAACAAACCACCAAGGGCCATTGACGCATGTTATCCTCTGGCTGGTGTACATTTGGGTAACGGTCTGATGAAGCATATGATATACGCTGCCCAAGAAGAATTTTCCCAGAGGGAGGCGATTGCCACCAGCCAGATGAATCGCCATTGCGATATGGTTCAAAGTGGGTTCGTTGGCCTTGCCACAGAAAACGAATCTGCACAGCCACATGTTCAGAAAGGCTCTGTATTCAACATCGCCAAGGGGATTGTCTTTCATGTGCTTCAAGATATAATTCTTGTAGCCATTCCCTGGCTTTACCCCTGTCTGGCGTGAAGAGTTTTTGAAGTCCCAGGGCTGGACAGACCCGGTGATGTCAAGGCCAGTGATCATATATACATCGGCCAAGGTTGGAGACATTGGGCCATGCCCAAAAAGGAAGGCGTTGACGCCATTTGACCAGAAGTGGCATGCGGCTATCAGAAGATCTTCATTCTTGGGGGTCTCAGCCACGGATAACTCCAAACATTGGGCGATACGGAGATCATCCAGGTTGGTCAATCCACTCTTATCTGCAAGAATCCTCCGATACCAAGTCTTCCAGCCTGCAATTGGGGGCAAAGGCCAGTTCTTGAACGCATCTTGCCACTGAGGAGGTGGAGACAAAGCTGCCTTGAAGGGGATTCTGCGAGATTCGGCGGCAATAAGATCTCGAGGGTCGGGGATTCCCTACGGGACCAAGGTAATAAGACCGTGAGTTGGCCTCGATAGGAATCAAAAGAGCAAGAGAAGGCTCCCGGAAGAAAGCGGAAAAGGAAAATCTCGGGTAAAATTGAAAACCTAATGCCGAACAAGGTTTGCGGGGGGATGAATTTACCCGAGCAGCTTGGTTACGAGTTGCCATTGGAGGTTCGAGCTTGGAACGAGGGGATCTAGGGTTGGATCCGAACGAAGATTCGGCGGATTGCGAAGAACAAGGTGTTGACAGATTTGATTCAAGGATTCGTGGTCGGAGTCAATTGTGGAACAAAATCTACTTGGTGGAAGGAAGGATATTTCCGGAGATTTTCGGCAAAGAGATCTCGCGGTCGGCTATCCGCTCCGGTTCGGCAAAGGAACAAGAGAGCGATTTTGCGGAGATTGGACGGTGACGTGGCTCAAATCGGGGGAGACGAATGGATGGACGAGCGATCGAGTTTAGTTAGGCAATGAATCCATTCGCAGTTGTACTCAACAGGGTATAAATACGACCCCTGAATGTATGTAAAAAAGACGATCATTCTTCAATACACACCGGCCTTACGCCAAACCCTAGAGTCCTTGTCGTGTCGTCGAGTTCTTCGAGAGGGCCAATCGATCCGTCGACCTCCGTGAGTACCGGCAACCTTGTATCATGTCTAGTATCATGCGGTGGATTTAGATCTGATGCAAGTAGTCTTGTTACCATGCTTCGTGTCATGCGGTAGATTCAAGCTTGGTTCAAGGGGGTTTCTTGTTAGATCATGAGCCATGCGGTAGGCTAAGATCTGGCTTGAAGCTAGTTATCGGCTCTATTGGATTTTGGCAAGATCCAATAGATTCATTAAGTTATCCCGTGTTATCTTAAGTTTTACTTTATGTTTTAATTCATGTAACACATCTTTGCCCAATCTAGATGGGTTTGGATCGGCTATATCTCTTTTATGATCCTTGTTCGAGCAGGTTTCATGTTTTGACGCGTGGATCTTGTGCTCTCCGATAGCCGAAACCGAATCGATCTAGGTTGTTACGTGTTGCGGGTTCAAGCTTGCTATGTTCGTATAAATCTTGAAAGAACCGGGTATCATGCGGTAGATGCAGGTTTTTGGGTTGCTTTGGAGCTAGTCATCCGGTGGATTAGATTCCCAAATCAGTCTGATAGATTTATTCACGTGGTAATGTTTGTTCCTTCTTCATGGACCCTGGATCGGCTGTTCAGCCGTATTCGGTTATATTTTCACGAGTGGATCACGTGCATTATTCATGTTTTAAATGATGTATGCTTTTAGCTTTCCATATTTAGATTGTATCATGCGGTGGATAGATCTAATTGTGGAAAGTGGTACGTTTTTCATGCAAGTCGTATCATGCGGTGGATAGATTTGTTTGATATCGTACTCGACGGATTTTTAAAGTAACTAGACATGCGGTAGACTAGTGCTTTGGATCTATGCATGCTTATTTAATACATGATTATGCCCGTGCTTTACTTCATTTATTTAATGTTAATCTTCATGGAGATCGGTCATAACTTTGCACGTACATCTTTGTTTATACAAAGACCGGTCGTTGTCATGCTTACGTCATCTTTTCCCTTTGCGGTTGCCCGAATGGTCGTGGTTCTTTGACAGATAGCTTTACATAGCTATGTGCCATCCGCTTGGCTTTTTAGCCGTAAATATGGAACCGTCTGGTACCACCCGGCAAGTTCCAAGCTTTGGTGTTTAACTGCTTTATCTTTTGTTAATTTTCAGGAAAAATTGACTGGCACGTCATTTGCTCTCTGCGCGTGTGAAGCCAGCTTTGTTCGGCTTGCTGTGTGATTGGCGTTGAGTGCACTTTTTGCCCCAACACCCTCTACTACACCTACGACGACAAATCTAGAACGAGGAGAAGCTGATGTTGAGGGGGAGGTAGCATCGAGGCGAGAACCTCCCCGGCGAGTACAAGTGGATCACCCAGCTTTGAGGATCATTGGCGACATGAATGAACGCACTACACGGTCGAGGGTTCGAAACAATTCTCATTTCTCTCATGCTGCATTTTTTGCTACTTTTGAGCCCAAAGACATTGGACACGCACTATCTGATCACAATTTGGTTAATTCAATGCATGAGGAGTTGGAGAACTTTGAGAGGAATCAGGTTTGGGAGTTGGTTGACCCTCCCCCAGGGTGTAAGCCGATTGGTACAAAGTGGGTGTGGAAGAACAAAGAGGGAGAGAAAGGTGAGGTTGTGAGAAACAAGTCGAGGCTTGTTGCTCAGTGGTTCAGTCAGAAAGAGGGGATTGACTACGAGGAGACCTTTGCTCCCGTAGGCCGTTTGGAGGCGATAAGGATCCTTCTAGCCTTTTCCGTGGCTAAAGGGTTCAAGTTGCACCAAATGGATGTGAAGAGTGCTTTTCTGAATGGTGTGCTGGAGGAAGAAGTGTATGTGAGGCAGCCTTCGGGGTTTGAGAGTGAGAGGTACCCCCACCGGGTGTACAAGTTGAGGAAGGCGATGTATGGGCTGAAGCAGGCGCCTAGAGCTTGGTATGGCGGGTTGAGGGGTTTCTTGTTTGAGAGAGGTTTTGAGACGGGGAAGGTCGATCGGACCTTGTTTTTGCCGAGGGCGGGCGGAGATATCCTGATTGTGCAGGTGTACGTGGATGATATTGTCTTTGGTGGCTCGTCTAACTCTCTTGTTGCAAGGTTTGCAGATGATATGAGCAGGGAATTTGAGATGAGCGTGATGGGCGAGTTGCAGTTCTTCCTTGGGCTACAAATCAAGCAATCAAAGGAAGGAACATTTGTTCACCAGGCTAAGTACACCAAGGACATTGTGCGGAAGTTCAAGATGGAGGACTCCAAGGCTATGACGACGCCGATGAGTACGACTACAGCTCTTGATGCGGACGAGGAAGGTGAACATGTGGAACAGAAGGAGTACCGGAGCATGATCGGGTCACTCCTCTACTTGACGGCGACAAGGCCGGACATCCAGTTCTCAGTGTGTCTTTGCGCTCGTTTTCAAGCGTCTCCGAGGACTTCGCATCGACAAGCGGTGAAGCGAATTTTTAGGTACTTGCGTCACACTCCCGACTTCGTCCTTTGGTACTCCGCGTCCTCTTCTTTGGCGCTTCATGGTTTTTTAGACGCGGATTTTGCCGGGTGTCGGTTGGATAGGAAGTCCACCTCTGGGACTTGCCAGTTTTTGGGTTCTTCTTTGGTTTCTTGGTCTTCCCGCAAACAATCGAGTGTTGCTCAATCCACTACCGAGGCAGAGTATGTTGCCACTGCTAGTTGTTGCTCTCAGCTCCTTTGGATTTCATACACCATGAGTGACTTTGGTGAGGAGTATACCCATGTCCCACTTCAATGTGATAACACTAGTGCCATAAGTGTTGCAAAGAACCCAGTGCTCCATTCCAAAACCAAGCACATAGAAGTGAGGTACCATTTTCTGAGAGACAACGTAGAGAAAGGAAAGATAGCTTTGATCCATGTACCCACACATGACCAACTAGCCGATATTTTCACCAAACCCCTAGATCAAGCAACTTTCACTCGTTTGCCGGGGGAACTTGGTGTGTGTTTGATTTCTTGAGTTGGGTGTGTGGGAGCTCCTTTGTAGCATATGTATAGCTTTCCTTTGTGCACTTCTTGCATTTGGCATGGCATATGTAACATGATGTATAGACATCCTTGTATCTTAGATTGCATGCATTTTGTATCATATGCATTTGTTAGGAAAAGCTTCTCTCATATACATTGTTCACCATGGAATGAGATATATGTCTTTGTGAGCTTGTTTGGTATGCTATGGTTAGTTTGGCTTAGCTCTTGATGATCTTGATGAATAATCCATGGTTGATAGCTACGTTTTTGAAAATGTCACATGTATGCTCTCTCATGTGTAAATGCCTTTATATGATCTTGACATGTTTTAGTGGCTTGGCTATGCTTAATTTATGGTTGGATAGCTAGTTTATTGATCATATGGGGCCAAAGGCTCATTTGCCATCATGAATGTTTAGCCCTCTTGCTTCATCTTGTGGAGGGGCATAAGTTCCTTTTTGTCACAAAGACATTTAATGTACCAATTATAAATCTGAAAATGAAATGTAAAATGCTTGGAAAATCTGTTCCTATGTCATATGTGCTGAATTTAATTTGCTTTGGGTGCTAAACCGTTGCATGATGCCTACCAATGAGAAGTCTCATATATAGAAGTAGGCACGTGGTTCGGTGGCTTTGACATGACATGAGGTGCTTGTGGGTGTTTGTGATGGTCTTATGATTAGAATGGCTGTCCTAGCATGAAGTTTGTGTGGCTTTGCCATTTTGATATGCTTTGATTATGTTTAGGACTAAGCTCATGAGAGGCAAGTTTTTCGCAACATTGCCCAAATCCATCTTAGCTTCGTCCAATGGTTGTGAAACTTGGTGATCATGTAGTTGAGATCGATACGAAGCTATAGAGTATCTAACTTGCTCATTTGGACATGTGTAGCATTCTTTGTTGAATTTTGTCTATTTGAGAAGCTCTAGGTTGAAAGTTTTGCATTTTTGGCTTGATTCATGCATTGCCAACAAGGGGGAGAAGTTTGAACTTGAAATGGCTTGTTGGACGCATTTAGAAGGTTTTCAGGTGGTTTCGAGCCATTTCTGGGCTCTGTTGTGCACCGGTCTGACCGGTCGCGGTCACCGGTCCGACCGGTGTGAGTGCCGGTCCTCCGCACATCTTAGGCACCGGTCGACCGGTGGTGATGACCGGTCTGACCGGTGTGAGCCGAAGTTGCTTTGCAGCCTGCCCCGTTTTTGCTGGTTTGCATGCATTCGTCCAGGGGGAGGTGCATTGGTTCAGGGGGAGCTTGCATGTGTGCATGGGGAGCTCTTTGTGGTTTTTCGAGCTTTGTTTCAGTGGTTTGCGCTCTTTGCTTGAGCCTTGTTTTGTCTCGGATGTGTCGAGCCGTTGCCCTTGCCTAAGGGGTCCGAGACTTGTCTTCTTCAAGTGATCTTGCCCTTTGCCTTTGTTTGGCTTTCGATCACTTGTTGTAGTTTATTTTTGTTCGTTTCTTTTCTTCTTCTTTTCTCTCTTGTTACTTTCGTGTGGGTGTTGTCAATGCACTCATCAAGGGGGAGATTGAGGACCATGTGTGGTTCGAGGACCGGTGGATGGTCGCTTCCTTGTGTGATGAGTGATTGACAACGTTGTGTGGACTGATTCTTGGCTAAGTATTGCGGGTGCGGGTTGCGGCTTGACCGGTGTTGGTGCGGGTGAAGAACAAGCGCGAAAGGTCGTCGCGGTGAGGTCTCCGGGGTGTGGAGAAGACAAGTAGGCTTCATTCAAGGGACCGGTGGCCAGCGGGGTCAAGTGCGGGCCGCATGGTGGCATGAACAGCAAGATGAAGTCATGGACGGTTTCTTGGTTGAGCCTCAAAACCAAGGTCGAGCCGGGACTACGTGGGAGCCAAGTCATGAGTGGAGATTGGCGGAGGCTACACCGAGTTCGCGGGGTTTCCGATGGTTCACCAGAAAACCACTGGGTTCCTTAGTTGATCCACAAAGCCAAGACTGAAGAACCGAAGTCGGTCTTGCCGAAGAAGCGCTGCGACCGGCCTCGACCGGTGGGTCCGACCGGTCCCGGCCGGTGGGTGCCGGTCCGGCCGGTGAGGAGCACCCGGTCCGACCGTGTGCGACGACGCAACCGAGACTTCGAAGCGGAGGACACACGTCGGGATCGCATGGCATGCGTCGAGGCTACGCGGGGTGCGGTCGCCGGCATCCGTCCGATGGTGAAGACATGAAGACTTCCAAATCCGCCCTTGAGGGGCTTGTATCCCTAGTTATTAGGAAAGGGCATTTTAGACTTTCGGTTGCCTCCATATAACCCAAGAGGTGAGAGGATGACAGCCAACTCTTGGAACCCTAGTTCATTTGCTTTCCTATTTTCCCTTCCTATTTTCTTAGGATTTCCATACGACTAGCTTGAGAGCTTCATGGTGAGATCTTGTGAGAGGGTTGGATGATCGGGCGGCAAGCTAGACCTTGTAAGAACCTTTGTTGCATGTATAGATGATTCGGCGTGGTTCGTCAAGATTTGGATGTGTTATTTCCGGTTGTTCTTGGTGGTGATTTTCGAAGCCCTCTCTTGGTGATTTCTTTGGGTTGTTTTCGGGACCTTGCTCTTGGGGATTTGATGGGGGAAATTTGTGGGAACCCTTCGTGGTTCTTTGGGCTGTGATTCCCCTCCCAAATCTGTGAGTAAAGGGGCTCAATTTTGGAGTTTTCCGAGTTCTAGGGTTTGTGGTGTTCTTGGCGGGATTTTTTCGATTCCTCCTTTTTGGACAAGTTTTGGTGGGATTAAACTTGGCTATGGACTCCTCATGAGGTGTTCCTAATATCCCCAAAGTCTTGTTCAAGTCTGTGGATCGATTCGGGAGATCGAGGTTTGGATTTGGGGGAGTTGACTCGCGGGTGCTGTTCATCCCGAGCTGCCCAAGCTACACCAGTCTGACCGGTGCTCCTCACCGGTCTGACCGGTGCAACCTTTTTGGGTTTTTGCTCGGGTGAACGTCTGGGTGTGTTCGCTGTTGTCCTGTGTTGCTGCCTTGTTTCGAGTTTGGGTCGGTTGGTGGCTCGGTTGGCCGTTTGGTGCTTTGGGGGGCTTTCGGTGCCGTGACCGGTCTAACCGTGTGTCTCACCGGTCGACCGGTGTGGAGCCACTTAGTGAAAGTTGCTCAATTCCACCGACGAGGGACCGGTCTGACCGGTGGTGCTCACCGGTCTGACCGGTGTTGGTCTGTAGACTCGAGGTTTGGTGTTCCGCTGCATTCTCGGGTCGGAAGGTTGTGTGTTGGTTCCTAGGTCCAGTGGCACTCCAGTGGCTACGTGGGCTTGGCCAACTTGGGTAGTGAGTCGGAGACGTGTGTTGGAAGCCGTGTTCATCTTGTAGGAGTTTCCATCTCCTTCGAGAAGAATTTTTATCGGCTCCCATTCACTCCCCCCTCTCTATTTTGCCGTATCGGTCCTTCACATGGGACAACAGCGAACACACCCAATCGTTCACCAGAGCAAAAACTCAACTCGGGTTGCACCAGTCAGACCGGTGTGGCCTGGGCTTCTCGGGATGAACAGTGCCCGCGGGTCAACACCCCCAAATCCAACTCCCGATCTCCCGAATCACTCCACGGATTTGCGCAAGACTTTAGGGATAGTAGGAACACCTCATGGGGAGTCCATATCCAAGTTTATGTTCACCAAAACTTTCCAAATCAAGAGGAATCGAAGAAATCCCGCCAAGAACTCCTCTAACCCTAGAGCACCGGAAACCCCAAAATTGAGCCCCTTAACTCACGTATTTGGGAAGGGAATCAAAGGGAAAAGAACCACGAAGGGTTCACACATACATCCCCCAATAAATCCCTAAGAGCAACATCCCGAAAACACACCAAGAAAACCACCAAGAGAGGGCTCAGAAAATCACCACCAAGAACAAACGGGAACAACACAAGCAAGCCTTGAGGAACCACGTTGAATCATCTACACACACCAAAGAGGTTCATACAAGGTCTAGCTTTCCACCTGATCATCCAACCCTCTCACAAGATCTCACCATGAAGCTCTCAAGCTAGTTGTTGACGGATAAAAGATGTATCCCTTTACGATCCGCAAGCCTACGGACCCCACACCTTTTTCACCACGGGATTCCCAAGGTTCTTGTCAATCCGCGGAGCAAGGGGATTACAAGCGTTTGATCTACTATGACACACTTAGCTACTAAAACCCAAACTTACTATTAAACTAGAAAACAACTGAACTACACTAGAAAGAATGATTAAGATATCAAGATAAATGACACTCGCCCACGGGTCTACGATACTAGAGCATGCAATCGCTTAAAGACATGAAAACCAATCTAATCTATCGGGGTTGTGACCACAGTTTCGCCCTTTCCCTCCTCTCGTACGCGTCACTACGCGAAGGTATTCATGACTAGACCTTTGATGGACACGGCGTATTGAATGGATCCAAGGAAGCATTGGAGCTCTACTCCCTTTACGGCATGGTAGCTAACCTTAAGCATTAAAGTATATTCAACACAAGATGATAGATAGATAATCCGACAAAGTACAATTACATCTCAAGATCGATTACAACCCATGGACGAATAAGAAGATTACCCCATCAAGGTGCTGATCATGGAACCATTGATCATGGTTTCCCTTCCGCCAGTGTCTTCCTTCTTCTCCACGAGAGGGTGCTTCCTTCGAGGTGGTTGATCTCCCTCCGGAGATCCTCCTCCTCTCTCTCTCTCTAGCTTGCCTTCTGGTGCGAATGACTCTCCCCCCCGGTGTTGGCGGCGCCTCGGGGCTTTTAGGGTTGAAGATCCTTCGAGGGCAAGGAAAACGGGACCGAACCGGTGCCAGAACAGGGCTGGGCCGGCCGGCTTGGGCCGACCGGCCTAGGCCCTTTTCGGCCCGGTTCGGTCGCCCCTTTTGCTCCGTGGGTCCTCATGCACTTATGTACTTTTCCCCCTCCGCTTGCATGATTTTGATGATGTTATCCTCGCGTTCAAGATGGAGGTTCTCTTCGCATGAAGTTCGATCTTTTACGCTTCAATCCCCGGGGGTGTTCCTCGTAGCACTTCGGTCCTTGCCACCTTTGGAAGTGATTTCATCAAGCTCATGACACGAACAAGACTCCGTAAATGCTCCTTTGAACTTGTTGTGAATCCGTCCTTTATGTCCATGTTTTCCTACATAAACACAACACTTCCAAATGCATGCACAAAGATGAACTTGTTATATGATTAGTGTGCCTAGTGGCGGGTTAGTTCCATAATCAAATCCAAACCAAAGTGTAATGAACATGCTAGGTGTACCAAAATACACCGTCAACATCTCCCCCACGCTTAGCTCGTGCTCGTCCTCGAGCAAGTACTCGTAAAAGAACTTCGTACAAGGTGTTGTAATCATATACCACTTATCCTTCTTCACAAGTTAGTCAATCCCTTCATCTTTAATACATAAACACAAAGTAATGATAATCAAACATAAACATGGGCGTTTAGAATTTTTACCACATCAAGTTTTACCCCACAACTCAAACTCTTCACTCGAAGCTTTCAATCTCAACCATGCTTACTTCTTTGCTTCCATCGGAGGGTTTTTATGATTTTCGAAACAAAAATTCCTGCAACAAGTATTAGAAAAAAAACCTTTCTCCAAGTTCTCTCAAGTCACTCATATGAAGTGGCTATCCTAACCAAGTTTTATAAAACTCTCACCTCCCATTAATCTCTCATATATCATGTAAAGTGGAGCTATAGGTAGGGCTAGCGCAATCAACACAAGTATTGTCAAACTAAGAACTTCCTCTAATGGTTGTCTATCTTTCAAAGCCAATGATCATGAGAATTAACCATATGTAGGGATATCAAGGATGAGAAGATTTAGAATGGTGGACATGTGCAAGGGCAAAAGAAAATTGTGACTACAAGGCACCGATGATGTCCTCGTTGTCGAATTGCACATGGTTGGAAAAAGAATGAAAGTTTCGTCTCTCAACAACGTGACATCCTTCCTTACACTTTATTTTTCTTTTCTTTCACTTGATCCATCCCTCTCATATCTTTATTGCTACCTCATCTTTTTCTTTTTCTTCTTTCATTCACATATAAAAAAATTCATCTTTCTTTCTTTCTTTCTTTTCCATACTCATACTTTTTCTCTTTATTTTTCTCTCTTGACAACTTTTCAAAGCTTTCAATTCTCTCTTTCCTTGCATGCATACAATCTGAAATTTTAAATAAATCATGCTAGAGACGAGACGAAACTTTGAAAATAGGTTGTGTTCAAGGAATACGATGTACAAAAGAGATGTATAGGGTTGGGTATGGAATTCGGCGATGCACGTGACTTCCGTTGTGAAAGTCACGTAACCGAATATATGACGAGGCTAGCAACAAAAGATAAGCACAAGAACATGATCATTGCTCGAAATGAAAACTTACCAAGAGAGTAGGGTCATAGCCTAACTCGTCGTGCTAATCACACTTGTGGTGGAGCGAAAAAATAAGCTTGGCTTTGTATAGGATTTTTTTCTTACTCTCAACTTGAAAAAAGAGGTTTTGCTAACCTTTATTACAAGGGTTTTAAGATAATTTTCAGAACTGAAATCCTCCAACTTTTAGTATTGAACATAGCACAACTAACATGTGAAGCTCAAGATCGAAGTGCAGTATGGGTACTTTAAGTAGTAGCAATTCCACTAAGCACCATGTTAAACGTTTTTCAAACCACATACTTATGTTCATATGTCAAGAATCGAAGATTAAACAAACAAGTGAATAAAGATAAGCAATACATAAAACACAAAGATATATATAGACTCTTTTTATTTGATTTTCTTTGACTCAACACTAATTTAAGACACTTGGAAAAATTTTAATACACACTTGAAAACTAAAGACTCATTAAAACGCCAAGACTCTCACACGAAGATTAAACCGAACCTAAACTTAATGTTCAAAAGCTAAGGCTAGCGAGCTAGCTCTCCCCCAGGCTTAAAACATACGACGTCCTCGTCGTATCTTACAAAAATCCTAAGGGGAAAACTAGACCTAGTGGTACTTCAAGCAAGTATTGCACCACTTGCCTCTCATGTTTCCAAGCATGCCAAAAAGTTTGCGCACATTACGGTTAAGGAACTTGAAGTTGTCTCCAACTACGTGCTCCAAATCCTCCATACGCTGCTTCATCGCTTCCATGGCTTGGAGACATTCATCGGCCGACGTGTAGAGATCCCCAATGGATTGACGGCAAGTTCGACAGCACATCGGATGTAATCCGAAGGGGTCTTCATCGCCATAGTCTCCACCGTCGTCGCCACCGTCATCGCCACCTCCATTGTCGTTGCCGCTCTCGTTGCCATCGTTACCGTTGCCGTTAGGGCCTTCGGGAGTCCTCTCTTTGGGCAGCTCATCCCAATCGTCATCATCTCTTCCGGCGGCCGCCCACGAGCTCGGGCTACGATCGTCGGAGTAGTCGCTACCCCCATAATCCTTAGGCTCTGGCGACGCCTCCTTGTAGTCTTTGCGCTTGATGCCTTGGATGCGTGCTGACCTTCGAAAGGGCGTAGGGACCTTCTCTTCTTCGACGGGGTGGCGAGATGCAAGAGCTCCGGTCGGGACACGCCCTCCGCAACGGATGCGTGCTGTCCTCTTGACGGGTAGCTTGAGCTCGCATCGCATCGCCTCCTCCATCGATGGCTTCTTGGCTTCTAGCTTCAACTCTAAGCTTCTTGGGGGCACAATGGCTGCTACAAGGGTGCAAAATATTGCTTGAAAGGTTTGATCCTCGAGCTCCCAATTCGGCCAAATAAATAGTCCTGAGAGAAAAGCCCTGGGAACCTTATTTTCATTTTTTACACTTCCCTTAAAATTTTTTGACCAAACAAGGAAGTTGAAAAGGAGCAATTCGTGCGAAATTCGGCGTCATCGGCCGCTGGAAGCCTCTGGGCCGGTCGG
This sequence comes from Cenchrus americanus, assembly GCA_947561735.1. Lineage (NCBI taxonomy): Eukaryota > Viridiplantae > Streptophyta > Magnoliopsida > Poales > Poaceae > Cenchrus > Cenchrus americanus. Next base: position 185,129,070 of record OX387245.1, read on the forward strand.
CCTGGGTCGGCCGGCCCACCCTGCATCGGGGGCCGGGCCGGTCCAGTTTTTTTGCGCACCGCCCTATTTTTTCTTCCTTAGCCCATGGGAAAAAGTTGGCCCAGTAAATCTTCGCGAAAAACTCTAGAAAACTAAAAGAAAAACTATTTACAGAAATTCATGCCTTTTTTTCGTCCTAGGCGGGACGTTCGGGCTCTTCCTCCATGGTGAAGACGTCAACATGGTGAAGGGGCACGACGTCGGGTTCGTAGTAAACCTTAAGCCACTGACCATTCACCACAAATTGATCGCCGTTTATATCCATAATGGTTACCGCTCCGTTGGAGAACACCGAATGCATAACATAAGGTCTGTCCCATTTGCTTTGCAATTTCCCCTTTCCGAAGGTTTTAAACCTCGAATTGTAGAGGAGGACCTTATCTCCTTCTTTAAATTCTTTCTTTTTCAATCTTTTATCGTACCACCTTTTGATTCTCTCCTTGTATATGCTTGCATTTTCATATGCTTTCAACCTCAACTCCTCTAGCTCGCTTATTTGGATTCTTCGTTTCACCACCGCGGCATCGAGATCAAGGTTCATCTCTTTAATCGCCCAATAGGCTTTATGTTCCAACTCAACCGGAAGGTGGCAAGCTTTTCCATAGACGAATTGATAAGGGGTCATACCTATCGGTGTTTTAAACGCCGTTTGGTAAGCCCATAAAGCTCCGTCTAATTTCTTTGACCAATCTTTGCCTCCCTTCTCAATGGTCTTGTTGAGTATGCTTTTTAATTGCCTATTTGACGTCTCTGCTTGTCCGTTGGTTTGTGGGTGATAGGCCATAGAGACCCTATGCTCAATTCCCAACTTGGACAAGCACTTTTTGAAGTTCTTCCCGGTGAAGTGAGTTCCTCCATCACTTATCAAGATTCTCGGTGTACCGAAACGGGGAAAAATCATGTTCTTGATCATAGTAATGGACTCCTCCGTGGAAGCTTTATGACATGGTATTGCCTCTACCCACTTGGATACATAATCAACCATAACAAGATGTACTCGAATCCAAATGAGTTTTTAAAAGGCCCCATGAAGTCTATGCCCCATACATCGAATATGTCGATTTGTAAGTTGTATTTCAAAGGCATAGAATTTCTTTGAGAGATGTTTCTGGTTCTTTGGCATTCGGGGCATGATGCAACATATCTTTTAGTATCTTCATGCATCTCCAGCCAAAAGAATCCGCTCAACCATACCTTTGCTTGGGTTCGAAAATGGCTACAGTGTCCACCGTACTCCGCCGAGTGAAACTTTCTCAAAATCTCTACCCTTTCTTCTTTTGGCACACATCTTCTCATTACTCCATCATTGCCAAGTTTGAAGAGGTATGGTGCATCCCAAAAATATTTCCTACTTTCGGAGATTATCTTCTTTTGAGTGTTTTTATCTAGATGGTCGAGAGGCATCTTTCGAATTGCTCGAATGATATCGATCATCCATGTGTCTTTATCAAGCACTCTATAGAGGTGGTCATCTCTCATCTTTTCTTCTATGGGCTCTTTATCATCTTGTCCACGATTCATCCTAGACAAATGATCGGCCCCAACATTTTCCACCCCCTTTTTATCACGAATTTCAACATCAAACTCTTGGAGAAGAAGGATCCAACGAATCAAACGTGGTTTAGCTACCTTCTTAGCCAAGAGATACTTGATGGCTGCGTGATCGGTGTAAACAATGACCTTCGAGTTCACGATGTAAGATCTAAATTTTTCGAAAGCGAATACCACCGCTAGCAACTCTTTTTCCGTAGTGGCATAATGTAATTGCGCCCCACTAAGAGTTTTGCTAGCATAGTAAACGGCGTGAACTCGGCCTTCCTTTCTTTGACCCAAGACCGCGCTTACGGCGTAGTCACTTGCATCACACATGATCTCGAAAGGTTGGCTCCAATCCGGAGGTTGGATGATTGGAGCACTCACCAATGCATTTTTCAAGGTCCGGAATGCCGCTAGGCACTTCTCATCAAAGCCGAAAGCCACATCCTTTTGAAGAAGATGCGTTAAAGGCTTAGTGATCTTCGAGAAGTCCTTAATAAATCTTCTATAGAATCCGGCATGGCCTAGAAAGCTCCTTAAGGACTTAACATCTGTAGGAGGTGGGAGTTGCTCAACCGTCTCTACCTTAGCCTTGTCCACTTCAATCCCTCTCTCGGATATAATGTGTCAGAGTACTATGCCTTGCTTAACCATGAAGTGGCACTTTTCCCAATTTAACACCAGATCTACCTCCGCACACCTCGTAAGGACCTTTTCTAAGTTTGCTAAGCAATCCATGAACGTCTTCCCGTAAACAGAAAAATCATCCATAAACACTTCAACAATTTCTTCGATGAATTCCGAAAACACGGCCATCATGCAACGTTGAAAAGAGGCCGGAGCGTTGCATAGGCCGAAGGGCATCCTCCTATATGCAAACGTTCCGTAAGGGCACGTAAACGTTGTCTTATGTTGATCTTCCGGTGAATGGGAATTTGCATGAACCCCGAGTATCCATCGAGAAAGCAAAAATAAGCGTGGTTTGCTAACCTTTCGAGCATCTCGTCAATGAACAGAGGGGGAAGTGATCTTTCTTCGTCGCTTTGTTAAGCTTACGATAATCGATACACATCCGCCACCCGGTCACGGTTCTTTGCGGTATCAATTCGTTCTTCTCATTCTTCACCACGTTCAAACCTCCTTTCTTCGGTACACAATGTACCGGGCTCACCCACTCGCTATGCGGAACCGGGTAGATGATTCCAGCATCAAGTAACTTGATGACCTCTTTCATTACTACCTCTCGCATGGCATGAGTTAGCCTCCTTTGGTGGTCCACTACGGGCTTACATTGGTCTTCCATTGGTATACGATGAGTGCAAAAGGCTGGGCTAATACCTTTGAGATCATTAATTGAGTATCCAATCACCTTCCTATGTTTTTTCAATAAAATCAGCAACACTCCATTTTCTTCGGGACTCAACTCGTCGCTCACAATGACTGGATAAGTTGTCTCTGGGCCCAAAAATTCATACTTTAATCCCTTGGGCAAAGGTTTAAGGTCTACCTCGGGCACTTGTGGCTCCTCGGGTTTGATTTCTCCTATGTCTTCGAATTTCTCTTCCTCCACACTACCATCATGCGGCTCTAAGCCTTTTGTTGCTTCCTCTAGTTCTTCATCTTGTTGATTACTAATTTGATTTTCTATTGCTCTTGGCTCCTCGGGTTTGATTTCTCCTATGTCTTCGAATTTCTCTTCCTCCACACTACCATCATGCGGCTCTAAGCCTTTTGTTGCTTCCTCTAGTTCTTCATCTTGTTGATTACTAGTTTGATTTTCTATTGCTCTTTGCAGTGGGTCTCTAAGGGTTTCAACAAAACAAAGGCTATCTATCTCCTCTACTTCTTCATCTTCGGGAGGAAAGGGTGTAAGGTGTTTAGAAGCACGAAGAAAGTTATATGTGTACTTTGTTCCATTAAGGTTCATTGTTACTTTGCCTTCTCCGGCATCTAACACGGCATCAACCAACTTAAGAAAAGGCCTACCTAAGATTATGTGATCATGATTACTGTGGTAAGCGTCAATAACAAAGAAATCGGTTGGTATATAGTTTCTAGAGATTTTTACTTTCATGTTGCAAGCAATACCTAGAGGTTTGATAGTTCTACCATCTCCCATAATTAATTTCGTTGATGTTGGAGCTAAGTCTAGGTTGTGGTCTTGAACTTTATCATAAATTTTAGAAGATAGAACACTTACTTGGGCTCCGATGTTGCATAAAGCCTTGCATTGAACTCCGTTGATCTCGCAACTCAAGTGTGGTGTCATCTTCTCTTCTTCTTCGGATCCTGTCGAGTAGATTTCAGCGAGGGGAGTGTATGGTGATGCTTCGAGCTTGATCCCCATGATTCTCTTCACCTCGGCAATATGTTCCGGATCCACTATATCATCTCCAAAGAGCTTTTGAAAAATCTCACCGGTGGTTTCAAGGTCGTATGAATTTTCCGCTTTCTTCTTCAGTGGGAAATCCACTTCCAATGCTCTTGCCATTCCCTTTTGATTAGGGAACGGTCTTCTCTTGTCGAATAATTCTCCGTAATCAATAGGAACCCAATCCATTGGTTCGAACGCCCTTAGTGGCTTCGCGCTTGACCTGCTTCTCTTGTTCGTCTCATTTGGTGTGGCGAAGTCGACGCTTGGTGTAGTTCTTGACTTGATGTGTTCTTGTTCAAGCTTTTCCATGATTGGCTCCTCTTTTGTGACTTCCGGGGTTGCCTCTTTAGAAAAATCAGCACACTTCTTCTTCCTTGAATTGTATTCCGGTTCTTCCGCAAGTCTCGTTTCCCAATCTCTTCGCATGGCACCCGCTTTACTAACTTTTTGTAGAAGTTGAGCGGCTTCCGTGAGTGTTTTCTCCATGAGATCCCCACCTGCACACATTTCGACGTGTTGCATGCAACTAGGGGTTAGGGAAAAGAAAAATGTATGCAAGAGTACGTCACCGGTGAAGCCGAGTTTTGGTCCTTGTTCGATCAATCCATTAAACCTATCCCAGGCTTGGTCTATCCCTTCCTCTTCTCCTTGCATGAAAGTGATCACTTGCCTCCTTAGATGTTGAACCTTGCTAATTGGAAAGAACTTCTCGCAAAACTTCTTTGTCAACTTGTTCCAATTGCCTTCAACTACAAAGGACGCAAACGAATACCATGTCTTTGCATTGCCAGCAAGTGAGTAGGGAAAGAGATTCCATTTGAACCATTCATCGGGAACTCCTTCTTAACGCACCGTGTTGCATATCGTCGTGAAATCCCTTATGTGTTTATATGGGTTCTCCGTAACCATCCCTTCGAATGGGTTTGCCGCCACCATCTCGATGATTTTGGATTTAATCTCATACTTGGTCTCTTCGAGCTTCGAATCCGACTCTTGTACCTTTATGTCTTCACATCGAGGGCTAGCGTAATCCCTTAGTGATTTCTCCGGTTCTTCCATGGGTTGATTAACGAATGCCATCTAGACAATAAGATGAAAACAAAAACAAAAACGAAACAAGTGTTTTTCTAGATAATATATGTTAGATAAGGCAAATAAATGATAAACTAAAATATAAAACTAAGTTAGATGCAAATCAAACGATGTAAACTAACTTGCTCCCCGGCAACGGCGCCAGAAAAAGGGGCTTGTTGTCGAGCATACTCCCCGGGTACTCATGCAAGGAAGGAGGAAGAGTAGAAGACGAACTCCTACTAGAATTCCCCTGTACTCCTACTAGGACTCGCTCTGTGTAATCCTACTAGGACTCCTGCCTTGTAACCGACTAGGAACCCGCCCCCTAGACTATATAAAGGAGGGCCGGTACCTAGCCAAACATCCACAATCCCTCCGGGGAACAACACCAAGCGCAGGCGCAATACTACCCCAAACAGACGTAGGGTAGCTACTCCGCTACCCGAACCTGTATAAATCTTGTGTCTTGTGTCCTCGCGCATACCTTCGGGTTCCAGATCATGGCGATCCCCACCTTCTACCTTGCTGCGGATACCTCCCATGGAGGTCGAGTGGTTTAAACACCGACAGCTGGCGCCCACCGTGGGGCCATCGTCACGATCATCGGCGAATTCGAAGGACCTCATCTGCAAAATCAATCTACCGCAACGGTTGTTGGCTGATTCGATCAACTCGCCGCATCAATCTGCCTGACGGGTCAGCAACTCGTCGACTTGGTGGAGTTTCGCTCGAGTTCAAGAACGACACGGAATCAACTTCGTGTCACCTGTCCGCCGAGACGGAATCAAGTTCGGAATCAAGCTCCAATTATTGCTCGCGAGAAGTTAACCCTGTGCCCTGGCGGCATCGAGTCCGAAGCTGACCATGAAGATTACGCTGCACGTGAAGATCATGGAGAATATTGGCTCTTGACAATAGCCACACCAAAGCTATACCAGGAACATGCAAGATTTTTTGCTTGGTGAACACGGCAAGACGTACGTGGGCACACCTACTTCAACTACTCGAGTATGACTACTACATCGCCGTCTAGACGCATCAACTCGCCGACTACTCATCACCCGGCCGCACGGGCTCTACGTCAACCTGGCCGTGCGCCACAAGTACTCGTCTCTCGGCCACAGCGGCTCTACATCGACTACGCCGTACGCCGCCACGACGTCGTTTTCTGGGCGTACGACTACTTCGACTACTATCTCGACTAGTAAACTAGTCGAGAACGGCTTTCGCGACATCAACAACTAGTCGGATCCACACGACTAGTCGACTTCAGCAACAACCGTCGCGGCTCCATCACCGACCGCCACGACTTCGTCGACTCTCGTCCGCGAATCAAGCTAAGTCACTTATTCGGCTTGTTTTCCACATACAGGAACCAACGCTGAAGACTACTTCGTGTACGCCTCTCAACGGCTACCTGCCAGTAGAGCTACACCGTGCCAGCTATTCCTTGGGGACCGTTGACTGACTGTCACATGCTTGGTACACCAAATTAGGAGGCTCTTGCCACGACGTTTCGTGTACTGAGTGCTGGAGGCGCACAACGGCTACACCCCGAGGGAGGCACCGCGCAATCTCGCTCTCCGCCATGCGGAACAACGAGCAATCGCGCTCTCTCTTGTCGCCATGTCGACTACCTTCGTCTACCTCTTAATGGTCTCGCTACAGTAGCACACGCCTTGATCCGCGCAAAGCCTCGGCTCTCCTGTCATGCCTCCACGCCCCCAACGGCTATGGCTAAACAGGCTCCTCAGAGACCGGGCGCTTAAACCAGCTCTCCTGTCATGCCTCCATGCCCCCAGCGGCTATGGCTAAACAGCGATCACAAAGACTGGGCGCTAAACCGCATCAGGCTAACTACTCGACGCCTAACGACCACAACAAGAGCATGACACATGACATTTACATCTATATTCATATTTGTATTTGTCATTTGTAGATTCAATTTCTACAAAAATGCTACATAATGTACGCATCTCTACTTTCAGATCAAGCTTCGGCGACGACTTCCAGTACGCTCCACGTACCTCCACTGGCGCGGCTAGTTCCCAAACTCGGGGGCTACGCACCAAATTACTACTCGATGACAACTCGAGTAGTCTCCGCTAGCTCTCTGTCTCGGGGGCTCGGCACCAACAACTACTCGACGTGGCTCCTACGGCTCACCTGGCGACGAGCTCGGGGGCTGAACGCTACAAGTGTACTCAGATGATGACTTCCGCAAACACTGAAGACCCTTGGATTGATTCTTCAATCGTTCCAAGGCTCGGGGGCTACTAGACTACACTCATCAGTTGATTTTTTTCAAGACGGAAGCAGAATCAAGATTGACCCTCAGCCAGAGTCTACAACTCAACCTAAGGCTCGGGGGCTACTCCATATGGAGTGCGATTTTGCAATCGCACTTCCATATAATCTCGACTTCAAGACTGATGAGCTGGACCACCTTCCAGCCTCGCGGCAGTTCAAGTACTATTGAAGACTTCTCCAAGTAGTACTCGAGGACGCTCACGAACTACTCGCAAAGGCTTCAAGATTACTCGAACTACTACTCTCGACTACAATGTGCTCGGGGGCTTGTCGGGCATACTCCCCGGGTACTCATGCAAGGAAGGAGGAAGAGTAGAAGACGGACTCCTACTAGAATTCCCCTGTACTCCTACTAGGACTCGCTCTGTGTAATCCTACTAAGACTCCCGCCTTGTAACCGACTAGGAACCCGCCCCCGGACTATATAAAGGAGGGCCGGTACCTAACCAAACATCCACAATCCCTCTGGGGAATAACACCAAGCGCAGGGCGCAATACTACCCCAAACAGGACGTAGGGTAGCTACTCCGGCTACCCGAACCTGTATAAATCTTGTGTCTTGTGTCCTCGCGCATACCTTCGGGTTCCAGATCATGGCGATCCCCACCTTCTACCTTGCTGCAGGTACCTCCCATGGAGGTTGAGTGGTTTAAACACCGACACTTGTTGACGGATAAAAGACGTATCCCTCTATGATCCGCAAGCGTACGGACCCCACACCTTTTTCACCACGGGATTCCCAAGGTTCTTGTCAATCCGCGGAGCAAGGGGATTATAAGCGTTTGATATACTATGACACACTTAGCTACTAAAACCCTAACTTACTATTAAACTAGAAAACAACTAAACTACACTAGAGAGAATGATTAAGATATCAAGATAAAAGACACTCGCCCACGGGTCTATGATACTAGAGCATGCAATCGCTTAAAGACATGAAAACCAATCTAATCTATCGGGGTTGTGACCACGGTTTCGCCCTTTCCCTCCTCTCGTACTGTCACTACGCGAAGGTATTCATGACTAGACCTTTGATGGACACGGCGTATTGAATGGATTCAAGGAAGCATTGGAGCTCTACTCCCTTTACGGCATGGTAGCTAACCTTAAGCATTAAAGTATATTCAACACAAGATGATAGATAGATAATCCGACAAAGTGCAATTACATCTCAAGATCGATTACAACCCATGGACGAATGAGAAGATTACCCCATCAAGGTGCTGATCATGGCACCATTGATCATGGTTTCCCTTCCGCCGGTGTCTTCCTTCTTCTCCACGAGAGGGTGCTTCCTTTGAGGTGGTTGATCTCCCTCCGGAGATCCTCCTCCTCTCTCTCTAGCTTACCTTCTGGTGCGAATGACTCTCCCCCCCCCCCCGGTGTTGGCGGCGCCTCGGGGCTTTTAGGGTTGAAGATCCTTCGAGGGCAAGGAAAACGGGGCCGAACCGGTGCCGAACAGGCCGGGCCGACCGGCCTGGGCCCTTTTCGGCCCGGTTCGGTCGCCCCTTTTGCTCCGTGGGTCCTCATGCACTTATGTACTTTGCCCCTCTACTTGCATGATTTTGATGATGTTATCCTCGCGTTCAAGATGGAGGTTCTCTTCGCATGACGTTCAATCTTTTACGCTTCAATCCCCGGGGGTGTTCCTCGTAGCACTTCGGTCCTTGCCACCTTTGGAAGTGATTTCATCAAGCTCATGAACACGAACAAGACTCCCTAAATGCTCCTTTGAACTTGTTGCGAATCCGTCCTTTATGTCCATGTTTTCCTACATAAACGCAACACTTCCAAATGCATGCACAAAGATGAACTTGTTATATGATTAGTGTGCCTAGTGGCGGGTTAGTTCCATAATCAAATCCAAACCAAAGTGTAATGAACATGCTAGGTGTACCAAAATACACCGTCAACACTAGTCCTATGGAAATCCTAAGAAAATAGGACGGGAAATTAACAAAGCAAATGAACTAGGGTTCCAAGAGATGGCTGCCATCCTCTCACAACTTGGGTTATATGGAGGCAACCGAAAGTCTATAATACCCTTACTAGCTAATTAGGGACACATGCCCCTCGAAGGCGAAATCTGAAATCTTTGTCATCGCTCCATCGGACGGATGCCCGGCGACCGCAACCTGCTTAGCCTCGACGCAAGCCTTGCGATCCCGACGCGTGTCCTTGAAGGACCGATTAGGCGACCAGAGAGGGGGGGAGTGAATGGGAGCCGATAAAAATTCTTCTCGAGGGAGATTGAAACTCCGACAAGACGAACTAGCTCGATCGAACCCCCGAAATCACACGCTCCGCACTTCTACCTCCCGTTTGCCAAAACCACGTAGCCACTGGAGTGCTACTGGTCCTAGGAACAAACTCTACCAGCAACCACAACACACACACAGCACCGACAGCGGAAACAACTCGAAAGCCGGCTAACCAGAGGGGGGCGGTTAGACCGGGTATAGGGGGCGGTTAGACCGCCTCCACCTGGCAACCAAGAAATCCTCCGAAACGCCTCTTCCGAGCACCAAAACACACCACGGTTTCACCAACAGAGATCTCTGGTCAAGGCCATGCTAGCTACCAGAAAATCTTGGCGAAAACCAAAACTTCACCCAAGGGCCTAGGGGCGGTTAGACCGGCTACCTGGGGCGGTCTAACCTCCTGTACCCAGCAACGAACCCCGACCAAGAACACCTAGCAAACTGCACGAGAACGACCCCAAATTTCACCCAGACACTCCTCTGATCAAGACGAACAAACTCACAGAGGAAAATCCGGCGAAACAAAACTTTGACCCGGAAACACCCAGGGCGGTTAGACCGCCCCCTGTAGGCGGTTAGACCGCCCCTTCCAGAAAACGAACCCGCGGGTCAAACCTCAACTTCCTCGCGCCCGATCTCCCGAATCACTCCACGGATTGCAGCCAAACTTCGGGAATAGCTGGGTTACCTCCTGGGCAACCTCTACCTCAAAGGAATCGACCCGAAACGCTCACAATCAAGAGGAATCGAAGAAATCGCTTCTCTAGGTCAAGAACTCGCCCAACTCGAGAAACCACCAAATCGAGTCCGATTCAAAAGAGGATTCGAAAAGAAAGTCACTAGCCAAAGAGGCACAAGAACCTCATACGTGACACCCACCAAAAGTCCCCAAGAAATCGTCCTCAAAACACCGCCAAAAAGAGCTCCGAAAATCAACACCAAAGAGAGGCGAAAACCACCACGACGAACAACGCCAAACCTTTCTATACACGCCACGAATGGTTCGTACAAGCGTCTACCTTGCCACCCAAACATCCATCCCTCTCTAGATCTCACATGAAGCTCTCAAGCTAGCCTTCTAAAATACTAAGGAAAATGGAGAACGAAAATCTTAAAAACCAAACGAGCTAGGGTTCCAAGAGATGGCTGCCATCCACCCATCTAATGAGTATATATGGAGGCACCCAAAAGACTAAACTACCCTTCACTAATAACTATGGATACATGCCCCTCAAGGGCGGATTTGGAATTCTTGATGTCTTCACCATCGGACGGATGCCGGTGACCGCACCCCTCGCGTAGCCTCGACGCAAGCCTTGCGATCCCGACGCGTGTCCTCCGCTTCGAAGCTTCTCGCCGCCGGCGCCGTGGCGGTCGACCGCCCCCCCCGGGCGGTTAGGACCGGCCCGGGGGAATCCGACCGCCCCGGGGCGGTCCGACCGCCCCCCCCGGGCGGTTGAACCGCCCGGGTGGCCGCACCTCCTCGTCGAGTCTTCGGCCTCGGTTTTTGTGGCTCAACCGAGTAACCGGTGGTTTTCTCGGTGAACCACCGCAAACCCCGCGAACTCGGCTTAGCCTCCGCCAATCTCCACTCATGACTCGGCTCCCACGTAGTCCCGGCCGCCCTTGGTTTTGAGGCTCTACCAAGAAACCGTCCACGACTTCATCTTGCCGTTCATGCCACCATGCGGCCCGCACTTGACCCCCGCCGGCCACCGGTCCCTCGAACGAAGCCTACTTGTCTTCTCCACACCTGGAGGCCTCACCGGCAACGACCTTTCGCGCTTGTTCTTCACCTGCACCAACACGAGTCAAGCCGCAACCTGCACCTGCAATACTTAGCCAAGAATCAGTCCACACGACGTTGTCAATCACTCATCACACAAGGAAGCGACCATCCATCGGTCCTCGAACCACACATGGTCCTCAATCTCCCCCTTGATGAGTGCATTGACAACACACTCACATGAAGTAACATAAGGGAAAAAGCAAAGAAAAGAAACAAATAAAAAGAAACCTCAACAAGCGATCGAAAGCCAAAGAAAGGCAAAGAGCAAGATCACTTGAAGAAGGCAAGTCTCGGACCCCTTAGGCAAGGGCAACGGCTCGACACATCCAAGACAAAACACGGCTCAAGCAAAGAGCGCAAACCACCAAAGCAAAGCTCGAACAACACAAAGAGCTCCCCTGCACATATGCAAGCTCCCCCTGAGCCACAGCACACTCCCCCTGAACACATGCAGCAATGTAACTCGGGAATGCAACAAAGAGCAAAAACTTGCTCACACTGCCCAGGGCGGTTAGACCGCCTGTACAGGGCGGTTAGACCTCCTGTGCCTGATCTGACCGCCTGGGGGGTGGTTAGACCGCCCCAAGAGACCGGCCCTGCACCAAACTGCTCAAAATTTGCCCGAAACAATTGGAACACCTTCCAAACACTCCCAGGTGCCCAAAACATGCACAAACTTCTCCCTCTTGTTGACAATGCATGAATCAAGGCAAAATGCGAAAACTTTCAACATATAGCTTCTCGAATATACAAAATTCATCATAAGGAGCTACACAAGTCCAAATGAGCAAGTTAGATACTCGACAGGTTCGTAGTGACCTTAACTACGTGATCACCAAGTTTCACAACCATTGGACAATGCTAAAAAGGATTTGAGTAATTTTGCGAAAAGTTACTCTCTCACAAGCAAATACCTAAACACGAGCAAAACATATCAAAATGGCAAAGCCACTTAAACTTCATGCTAGGACAGCCATTCTAATCATAAGACCATCATAAACACCCAAAAGCACCTCATGTCATGTCAAAGCCACCGAGCCATGTGCCTACTTCTATGTATGAGACTTCTCATTGGTAGGCATCATGCAACGGTTTAGCACCCAAAGCAAATTAAATTCAGCACATATGACATGGGAGCACATTTTCCAAGCATTTTTCATTTCATTTTCAGATTTGTAAATGGTACATGAAATGTCTTTGCGACAAAAAGAAACTTATGCCCCTCCACAAGATTAAGCAAGAGGGCTAAACATTCATGATGGCAAATGAGCCTTTGGCCCCATATGATCAATAAACTAGCTATCCAACCACAAAGTAAGCATAGCAAAGCCACTAAAACATGTCAAGATCATATATAGGCATTTACACATGAGAGAGCATGTATGTGACATTTTTCAAAAATTAGCCATCAACCATGGATCATTCATCAAGATCATCAAGAGCTAAGCCAAACTAACCGTAGCATATCAAACAAGCTCACAAGAACATATATAGCAACCCATGGTAAACATTGTATATAGGAGAAGCTTTTCCTATCCGATGCATATGATACAAAATGCATGCAATCTAAGATACAAGGATGCCTATACATCATGTTACAAATGCAATGCCAAATGCAAGAAATGCACAAAGGAAAACTATACATATGCTACTAAGGAGCTCCCACACACCAAGCTCACAAACCACCGGCTCCTCGAGGGGAGGCAAAACGGGCTCGACACCACCGGCAAAAGAAAGCTCCCACACACCCAACTCAGGAAATCAAGCACACACCAAGTTCCCCCCGCAAACGAGTGAAAGTTGCTTGATCTAGGGGTTTGGTGAAAATATCGGCTAGTTGGTCATGTGTGGGTACATGGATCAAAGCTATCTTCCCTTTCTCTACATTGTCTCTCAGGAAATGATACCTCACTTCTATGTGTTTTGTTTTGGAATGGAGCACTGGGTTCTTTGCAACGCTTATGGCACTGGTGCTATCACATTGAAGTGGGACATGGGTATACTCCTCACCAAAGTCACTCATGGTGTAGGTGTTCCAAAGGAGCTGAGAGCAACAACTAGCAGCGGCAACATACTCGGCTTCGGTCGTGGATTGAGCAACACTCGACTGCTTGCGGGAAGACCAAGACACCAAAGAAGAACCCAAAAACTGGCAAGTCCCAAAGGTGGACTTCCTATCCAACCGACACTCGGCAAAATCCGCGTCTGAAAAGCCATGAAGCGCCAAAGAAGAGGACGCGGAGTACCAAAGGCCGAAGTCGGGAGTGTGACGCAAGTACCTGAAAATTCTCTTCACCGCTTGCCGATGCGAAGTCCTCGGAGACGCTTGAAAACGAGCGCACGGACACACCGAGAAGCGTATGTCCGGCCTCGTCGCCGTCCAAGTAGAGGAGTGACCCGATCATGCTCCGTACTCCTTCCGGTCCACGTGTTCACCTTCCTCGTCCGCATCAAGAGCCGTAGTCGTACTCATCGGCGTCGTCATAGCCTTGGAGTCCTCCATCTTGAACTTCCTCACAATGTCCTTGGTGTACTTAGCCCGGTGCACAAATGTTCCTTCCTTTGATTGCTTGATTTGTAGCCCGAGGAAGAACCGCAACTCACCCATCATGCTCATCTCGAACTCCCCGCTCATATCATCCGCAAACCTTGCAACAAGAGAGTTAGATGAGCCACCAAAGACAATATCATCCACGTACACCCGCACAATCGGGGATATCTCTCGCCTCGCCTCAAGCAAGAACAAGGTCCGATCGACCTTCCCCATCTCAAAGCCTCTCTCAAACAAGAACCCCCTCAACCTACCATACCAAGCTCTAGGCGCCGCTTCAACCCATACGCCGCCTTCCTCAACTTGTACACCCGGTGGGGGTACTTCTCACTCTCAAACCCCGGAGGCTGTCTCACATACACCTCTTCCTCCAATACTCCATTCAGAAAAGCACTCTTCACATCCATTTGGTGCAACTTGAACCCTTTAGCCACAGAAAAGGCAAGAAGGATCCTAATCGCCTCCAAACGGGCTACGGGAGCAAAGGTCTCCACGTAGTCGATCCCCTCCTTCTGACTGAACCCCTGAGCAACAAGTCTCGACTTGTTCCTCACAACCTCACCTTTCTCTCCCTCTTTGTTTTTCCACACCCACTTTGTACCAATCGGCTTACACCCTGGGGGAGGGTCAACCAACTCCCACACCTGATTCCTCTCAAAGTTCTCCAACTCCTCATGCATCGAGTTAACCCAATTGTGATCAGATAGTGCGTGTCCAATGTCTTTGGGCTCGAAAGAAGCAACAAATGCAGCCTGAGCGAAATGGGAATTGTTCCGAACCCTCGACCGTGTAGTGCGTTCATTCATATCGCTGATGATCCTCGAAGCTGGGTGATCCACTTGAACTCGCCGGGGAGGTTCTCGCCTCGAAGCTACCTCCCCCTCAACATCAGCTTCTCCTCGTCCTTGATTTGTCGTAGTAGGTGTAGCAGAGGGTCCATCCATCATCGTAGTCGAAGTAGTGGGTACATGTTCAGCCGGGGGCACCGCACCGCCATCTTCATCATCACCATGTTCATGCTCCTCCTCCTGAAAGATCTCCTCGCCAAGCTCATCATCACCTGCACACTCAAAGACAAGCTGACTACGTGGCTCTGTCTCGTCGAAGGTTACCTAGCAAGTCTCCACGATTTGGTTAGTTTCAAGATTGAGCACACGATATGCTCTAGAATGAGATGCATAACCAAAGAAAATGCCATCGACAGACCTAGCCTCAAACTTATCCAACTTCCTGCCCTTCTTCAGAATGAAACACTTGCAACCAAAGACATGGAAGTGACTCACCTTGGGTGTGCGCCCATGCATCAACTCGTAGCATGTCTTCTTCTTGTGCACTCTGAGGTATATCCTGTTCGACACATAGCACGCGGTGTTCACCGCCTCAGCCCAATACCTCCTCGGAGTCCTATGCTCATCAAGCATCGTCCGAGCCATCTCGCACAAGGTCCTGTTCTTCCTTTCTACGACACCATTCTGGGGAGGCGTATACGGACTCGAAAACTGGTGCTCAAGACCCAAGTCATGGCAAAAGGTTTCAAAACGAGAGTTCCTGAATTCCGAGCCATTATCACTGCGGATCGCTCGTATGGCATCTCCGTGCCTCTCGTTCCTCAACCCTAAGACTAGATCTCGAACAAAACCAAACGTCTCCCCCTTATCCTCCAGAAAGAACACCCACGCATACCGAGAATAGTCGTCCAGCACAACAAGGACATACCACTTCCCACCCGCAGATCGCACACGAGCTGGGCCAACAAGGTCCATATGGAGCAGCTCGCATGGACGCTCAGTCATCACATCGGTGAGAGGCGGGTGAGAAGAGGCCACCATCTTGGCATGCCTACACGGAGCACAAACCAACTCTTTCTCAAGCCTCAACCGTGGCAATCCTCGACCAAATTGAGTTTACTCAAGCGAGACAAAAGGTCAAAGCTCAAGTGACCCAACTTCCTATGCCACCTCCACAACTCACTCGAAGAACCAGCCAAGAAACAACGCTCCACACCCGAAGACCGAGAAAAATCAAGACGAAACACCTGACCCTCGGGAACGACCATACAAACAAGGTCCCCTCAAGAGTCCACAATCCGAGAACCACCCGGCCGAAACAACACCTCAAAACCCTCATCCAACAACTCGGGACACGAAAGCAAATTGTACCCCAGCGATTGAACAAGTGCAACACGCCTCAGAGTGATCTTGTCACTCACTTTTATCTCACTTTCTGAAAGCACACGCCCACGTCCATTGTCCCCAAAGGTGATGTACCTCTTCGTCACCACCGGGACGAGACTTGAGAACCACCCCCTGTCTCCGGTCATGTGCCTCGAGCAACCGGAGTCAATCAACCAAATGTTCTTCAAGTCTCCCACCTGAAATTCAAAAACAAGCACGTGAGTGAACAAACGACTCAAAGACCGGGGTTAGTACCAAAAGAGGAAAACCGTTGCCGAGCCATTTGCTCGAAAGTGGGGTTAGCACACATCAAGCCATCTTTCCTACCATAACCATCACCACGAACACCACCTCGGTAACCACTCCGAGGAAACCACCCCTCACCGCCCGGAGGAGGACCAAAACCACGGAAGACAACCCGTGGAACGTCCCTCCTCTCCTTCTCAAAGCTACGACTCCTCCCATCCCCGTAGTGACCTCGAGGGGGAGAATGCCTAGCAACCGACCACCGTCGTCTCTCCGTACCAACCACCAGCAACTCCACCTCCGTACCCGAAACCTCTCGACTCACCACCTCGAAAACCACTCCGCCCGGAATTCGGGGGGCGGTTGAACCGCCCGGCCGTGCCGGTCTAACCGCCCCCCTCGGGCCGGGCCGGTCCGACCGCCTAGCCGGTGCCGGTCCGACCGCCCCCTCCGATCCCGCTCCTCGGCCGCGGGAACTCGCATCTCCCCATGCCGAACACTTCTCACCACGGCCTTACCCCCGGCGGTGGCATACGAGGCTTAGGTACACCATGGAAAGGGTTGTACCTATCCTTGTTCGCCCACTCCTTTGCCATCCTCTCTTCCCGCTTCCTCTTGAAGCAAAACTCATCCTTGTGACCCTCTTTCCCACAATGGCCACAACGAAACCTCACAAGCTTAGGTTTAGGCTTGGATTGGGGCTGCTCGCTTGGTTTCTCTCCACTCAACTCCTCCACCGATTTCTCCTCACTTGCCTTCTCACTCACTTTCCCAACGAACACTTTCCCGGAAGTGCTCACAAACTTGATAGGCCTTCGGAGATCATTTGTGGGTGTAGGAAATATAGGTGGAGCTGGGGTTGTGTCTAGTCGATTCCTAAGATGGTTGGGTTTTGGAGGGAAATCATTTTTGTGGTGGGTTTTTGGTGGCTCCGGATATTCTCTCCACTTCCTTCACCAACCTTATTTGCCCCAAGTCCCTCACCATCTTGCCTCTTAAAAGCCTCAATCATCATCCTCAACTGAGGCTCATGGCCAGACAACCAACCCATCAACATTCTCAAGTCATCATTCTCATCCCCGCAAACGATCAACATAATGTGCAAGTTCCAAATTTTTCAATGCATGCATTTCACAGGTAGAGCATGATGTAGGCATGGGTTCCTTCAATTTAGCCTCAAGCGAACTAGTGTAAGCATGCATCTCATCAATCTTAGCATGCAAAACAGGACAAGAAGTGCAAGCACCTAGCAAAGCAGGTCTAGACTTAAGCTCAGCCACTTCAACCCTAAGCACATCTAGTTCCTCACACTTGGAGGCATGCTTCTCCTTAAATAAAACAAGATCAGCAAGGAATATGGAGCAATCAGCACAATCATTCTCATCCGAGACAACAGGACTAGCCTTAAGCGAATCAATCTCAAGCTTGCTATCAAGCACCTGTGTCTCTAGCTCAGCCACTCTAGTCCTAGCATCCTCGAGTGAAGCCCTAAGCTCTTTTCTCATTTTCTTGGCCTCTCTAAGAATGTCATCACGGTTATCAAGCAAAGAGCCAAGCCTCACATTCTCCTGGCGCAAGAAGGGAAGTTCATCACGCACCTCGTCGTCGGACTCGGAGTCCGAGTCGCTCCGTGTGCTCTTCTTGCCGCCGGGAGCTCGCGCCATGGTGCGAGGCCATCTCTCGCGGCGGCACCCCGCTCGGTGTTCTTGGACGACTTCTTGTTCTTGCGGTGATCTCCCTCATCTTCACCGTCGCTCGAGCTCGAGGTGGAGTACGCGGAATCGGAGTCGACGTCGCTCGCTCCAACCATCGCTCGGCCTTGCCTCGGCCCTCCTTCTTCCTCGATCGTCGCTCGTCCTTGTACTTGTTCTTGTGCTTGCTCTTGTGGTCGCACCTCGAATGGTACTTGCCATCGTTCATCCTCGGCTTGTGCTTGTAGCCGTCCTTGTTCTCGGCCTTCTCCGGCGGTCGGCGACGAAGTGTCCCGCTTGCCGCACCGGAAGCAAGTCCTCGTGTTCCTCCTCATGTTCACGCGGTTCTCGTGCGGCCTCTCGAACCGCCTCGTCAACGGCGCCGCCTCGTCCTCTCCAAGGTCATCAAACTCCTCATCCGGCATAGACATCAAAGAGGAAAACGAGAACATCCCGGTGGATGGGTTAGAGTTAGTCTTTCCTTTGGAACCACCAACGAGGGCAAGACTATGAGAGTCGGTCGGTCCCTCGAGCTTGGCGCTCATGCCCCTATCCACCTCGGCCCGACTTGAGCTTCGAGAACGCCTCGTTCACCGTCGTGAGTATCATACCTCTCCGACTCGACTATGGCCTCGAACTTTCCGCCCCATATTGTACGATCCAAAGAGTGTAAGAGCTTGACCGATCTATCATGATCATCGTACGGGAGCACGTCCACATTGGCCCTCATGTTGTTCACCACCACCGTGAACCTCTGAAACAAGGCATCGATGGACTCACCGGGGAGATGAGTGAAGTTCTCGTACTCTCTCCGGTAGGTCGCATACAACCGTGCTCGAACTCCGGGCGTTCCCAACAAGAGCCTCCTTCAACACCGCCCAAATCCTACAAGCACAGTGCTCGGTGTGCACCCGATCGAACTCGGGGCCGACACAAAGCACGAAACAAGTAGTCGACCGCCTTATTGTTGGTGTCGAATCCGTCCCTCGACCCCCGGAGCAAGGAAATCCATCGGCCGGGACATAGCCCTCGTGTCCACCATGACATCCCAAAGCGAGTCCGACCCTTTCCGCGGAGAAACGCACCCATCCGCTTGCTCCACATCCGGTAGTTCTTGCCATCGAAGTGTGGAGGACCCGAACCCCGTTCCCGGTACGCCATCCTTGGATCTTAGGCGGTTAGAGTCAACAAAGACCCGAACCGGCTCTGATACCACTTGAAGGACCGATTAGGCGACCAGAGAGGGGGGGAGTGAATGGGAGCCGATAAAAATTCTTCTCGAGGGAGATTGAAACTCCGACAAGACGAACTAGCTCGATCGAACCCCCGAAATCACATGCTCCGCACTTCTACCACCCGTTTGCCAAAACCACGTAGCCACTGGAGTGCTACTGGTCCTAGGAACAAACTCTACCAGCAACCACAACACACACGCAGCACCGACAATGGAAACAACTCGAAAGCCGGCTAACCAGAGGGGGCGGTTAGACCGCCTCCACCTGGCAACCAAGAAATCCTCCGAAACGCCTCTTCCGAGCACCAAAACACACCACGGTTTCACCAACAGAGATCTCTGGTCAAGGCCATGCTAGCTACCAGAAAATCTTGGCGAAAACCAAAACTTCACCCAAGGGCCTAGGGGCGGTTAGACCGGCTACCTGGGGCGGTCTAACCTCCTGTACCCAGCAACGAACCCCGACCAAGAACACCTAGCAAACTGCACGAGAACGACCCCAAATTTCACCCAGACACTCCTCTGATCAAGACGAACAAACTCACAGAGGAAAATCCGGCGAAACAAAACTTTGACCCGGAAACACCCCGGGCGGTTAGACCGCCCCCTGTAGGCGGTTAGACCGCCCCTTCCAGAAAACGAACCCGCGGGGTCAAACCTCAACTTCCTCGCGCCCGATCTCCCGAATCACTCCACGGATTGCAGCCAAACTTCGGGAATAGCTGGGTTACCTCCTGGGCAACCTCTACCTCAAAGGAATCGACCCGAAACGCTCACAATCAAGAGGAATCGAAGAAATCGCTTCTCTAGGTCAAGAACTCGCCCAACTCGAGAAACCACCAAATCGAGTCCGATTCAAAGGGGATTTGGGGGCAAAAGTCACCACCAAAGAGGCACAAGAACCTCATACGTGACACCCACCAAAAGCCCCAAGAAATCGTCCTCAAAACACCGCCAAAAAGAGCTCCGAAAATCGACACCAAAGAGACGGGAAAACCACCATGATGAACAACGCCAAACCTTCTATACATGCCATGAATGGTTCGTACAAGGTCTAGCTTGCCACCCAAACATCCATCCCTCTCTCTAGATCTCACATGAAGCTCTCAAGCTAGCCTTCTAAAATCCTAAGGAAAATGGAGAACGAAAATGGAAAAACCAAATGAGCTAGGGTTCCAAGAGATGGCTGCCATCCACCCATCTAATGAGTATATATGGAGGCACCCAAAAGACTAAACTACCCTTCACTAATAACTAGGGATACATGCCCCTCAAGGGCGGATTTGGAATTCTTGATGTCTTCACCATCGGACGGATGCCCGGCGACCGCACCATGCGTAGCCTCGACGCAAGCCTTGCGATCTCGACGCGTGTCCTCCGCTTCGAAGCTTCTCGGCGCCGGGCGCCGTGGCGGTCGACCGTCCCCCCGGGCGGTTAGACCGGCCCGGGGAATCTGACCGGCCCCAGGCGGTCTGACCGCCCCTCCTAGGCGGTTGTATCGGCCTGGGTGGCCGCACCTCCTCGTCGGGTCTTCGGCCTCGGTTTTGTGGCTCAACCGAGTAACCCAGTGGTTTTCTGGTGAACCACTGCAAACCCCGCGAACTCGGTGTAGCCTCCGCTAATCTCCACTCATGACTCGGCTCCCACGTAGTCCCGGCTCGCCCTTGGTTTTGAGGCTCTACCAAGAAACCGTCCACGACTTCATCTTGCTGTTCATGCCACCATGCGGCCCGCACTTGACCCCGCTAGCCACCGGGTCCCTCGAACGAAGCCTACTTGCCTTCTCCACACCTGGAGGCCTCACCGGCAACGACCTTTCGCGCTTGTTCTTCACCTGCACCAACACGAGTCAAGCCGCAACCTGCACCTGTAATACTTAGCCAAAAATCAGTCCACACGACGTTGTCAATCGCTCATCACACAAGGAAGCGACCATCCATCGGTCCTCGAACCACACATGGTCCTCAGTCCTCTACTTCGAAGATTCTGGACTGCGTCATCGCACACCAGTCAGACCGGTGCTCCTCACTGGTCAGACCTGTACCCACCGGTCAGACCGGTCTGGAGCTGCTGCATCTCCGTCTTCGGTTCTTCGGTCTTGGCTTTGTGGATCAACCAAGAAACCCAGTGGTTTTCTGGTGAACCACTAGAAACCCCGCGAACTCGGTGTAGCCTCCGCCAATCGCCACTCATGACTCGGATCCCACGTAGTCCCGGCTCGACCTTGGTTTTGAGGCTCAACCAAGAAACCGTCCATGACTTCATCTCGCTATTCATGCCACCATGCGGCCCGCACTTGACTCCGCTGGCCACCGGGTCCCTTGAACGAATCCTACTTGCAGTCTTCTCCACACCTGGAGGCCTCACTAGCAATGACCTTTCGCGCTTGTTCTTCACCTGCACCAACACCAGTCAAGCCGCAACCTGCACCTGCAATACTTAGCCAAGAATCAGTCCACACAACGTTGTCACTCACTCATCACACCAGGAAGCGACCATCCATGGATCCTCGAACCACACATGGTCCTCTGTTGGGTCTCTTGAGCTTTGACCTTTTGTCTCACTTGAGTAAACTCAATTTGGTCTGTGGATTGCCATGGTTGAGGTTTAAGAAAGAGTTGGTTTGTGCGCCGTGTAGGCATGCCAAGATGGTAGCCTCTTCTCACTCGCCTCTCACCGATGTGATGACTGAGCGTCCATGCGAGCTGCTCCATATGGACCTTGTTTGCCCAGCTCATGTGCAATCTACGGGTGGGAAGTGGTACGTCCTTGTTGTGGTAGACGACTACTATCGGTATGCAAGGGTGTTCTTTCTTGAGGAGAAAGGGGAGACGTTTGGTTTTGTTCGAGATCTTGTCTTGAGGTTGAGGAATGAGAGGCACAGAGATGCCATACGAACGATCCGCAGTGACAATGGCTCGAAATTCAGAAACTCTTGTTTTGAAACTTTTTGCCATGACTTGGGTCTTGAACACCAGTTTTCGAGTCCATATACGCCTCCCCAAAATGGCGTGGTAGAAAGGAAAAACAGAACCTTGAGTGAGATGGCTCAGACGATGCTCGATAAGCATAGGACTCTGAGAAGGTTCTGGGCTGAGGTGGTGAATACCGCGTGCTATGTTTCGAATAGGATCTACCTCAGAGTGCATAAGAAGAAAACATGTTATGAGTTGATGCACGATCGCACACCCAAGGTGAGTCACTTCCCTGTCTTTGGTTGCAAATGCTTTTTCCTTAAGAAAGGGAAGAAGTTGGATAATTTTGAGGCTAGGTCGGTCGATGGTATTTTCTTTGGTTATGCATCTCACTCTAGAGCATATTGTGCGCTCAATCTTGAAACTAACCAAATCGTGGAGACTTGCGAGGTAACCTTCGACGAGACACAGCCACGTAGTCAGCTTGTCTTTGAGTGTGTAGGTGATGATGAACTTGGCGAGGAGATCTTTCAGGAGGAGGAGCATGTACATGGAGATGATGAAGATAGCGGTGTGGTGCCTGTGGCTGAGAATGTACCTACTACTTCGACTACGGTGGTGGACAGCCCCTCTCCTACACCTACGACAACAAACCAAGATCAAGGAGAAGCTATTGTTGAGGGGAGGTAGCATCAAGGCGAGAACCTCCCCGATGACTACAAGTGGATCACCCAGCTTCAAGGATCATCAGCGACATGAATGAACATACTACACGGTCGAGGGTTCGGAACAATTCTCATTTCGCTCATGCTGCTTTTTTGCCACCTTTGATCCCAAAGACATTGGACACGCACTATCTGATCATAATTGGGTTAATTCGATGCATGAAGAGTTGGAGAACTTTTAGAGAAATCAAGTTTTGGAATTGGTTGACCCTCCCCCAGGGTGTAAGCCGATTGGGACAAAATGGGTGTGGAAAAACAAAGAGGGAGAGAAAGGTGAAGTGGTGAGAAACAAGTCAAGACTTGTTGCTCAAGGGTTCAGTCAGAAAGAGGGGATCGACTACAAGGAGACCTTTGCTCCCGTAACTTGTTTGGAGGCGATCAGGATCTTTCTACTTTCTCCGTGGCTAAAGGGTTCAAGTTACACCAGATGGATGTGAAGAGTACCTTCTTGAATGGTGTGTTGGAGGAAGAAGTGTATGTGAGGCAGCAACCGGGGTTTGAGAGTGAGAAGTACCCCCACTGGGTGTACAAGTTGAGAAAGCTGTTGTATGGGTTGAAGCAAGCGCCTAGAGCTTGGTATGGTAAGTTGAAGGGGTTCCTGTTTGAGCGAGGGTTTGAGATGGGGAAGATCGATCAGACTTTGTTTCTCCTCAGGCTGGGCAGAGATATCCTGATGGTGCAGGTGTACATGGATGGTATTGTCTTTGGTGGCTCGTCTAACTCTCTTGTTGCAAGGTTTGCAGAGGATATGGGCAGGGAATTTGAGATGAGCATGATGGGTGAGTTGCGCTCTTCCTGCCACAAATCAAGCAATCAAAGGAAGGAACATTTGTGCACCAAGATAAGTACACCAAGGACATTGTGAGGAAGTTCAAGATGGAGGACTCCAAGGCCATGGTGACGCCTATGAGTACGACTACATCTCTTGATGCGGATGAGGAAGGTGAAAACGTGGACCAGAAGGAGTACCGGAGCATGATCGAGTCACTCCTCTACTTGACGGCGACGATGCAAAATGTCTAGTTCTCGGTATGTCTGTGCGCTCATTTTCAAGCGTCTCTAAGGACTTTGCATCGGCAAGTGGTCAAGCGCATGTTCAGGTACTTGCGTCACACTCCTGACTTCGGCCTTTGGTACTTCGCGTCTTCTTCTTTGGCGCTTCATGGTTTCTCAGATGCGTATTTTGCCGAGTGTCTGTTGGATATGAAGTCCACTTCTGGGACTCGTCAGTTTTTTGGATCTTCTTTGGTGTCTTGGTCTTCCCACAAATAGTCGAGTGTTGCTCAATCCACTACCGAGGCAGAGTACATTGCCGCAGCTAGTTGTTGCTCTCAGCTCCTTTGGATCACATATACCATGAGTGACTTTGGTGAGGAGTATACCCGTGTCCCACTTCAATGTGATAGCACAAGTGCCATAAGCGTTGCAAAGAACCCAATGCTCCATTCCAAAACCAAGCACATAGAAGTGATGTATCATTTTCTGAGAGAAATTGTAGAGAAAGGGAAGATAGCTTTGATCCATGTACCCACACATGACCAACTAGCCGATATTTTCACCAAACCCTTAGATCAAGCAAATTTCACTCGTTTGCGGGGGGGCTTAGTGTTTGTTTGATTTCTTGAGTTGGTGTGTGGGAGCTCCTTTGTATCATATGTATAGCTTTTCTTTATGGATTTCTTGCATTTGGCATGGCATATGTAACATGATGTATAGGCATCTTTGTATCTTAGGTTGCATGCATTTTGTATCATATGCATTGTTTAGGAAAAGCTTCTCCTATATACATTGTTCACCATGATGTGCTATACATGATCGTGTGAGCTAGTTTGGTATGCTATGGTTAGTTTGGCTTAGCTCTTGATGATCTTGACTTATAATCCATGGTTGATGGCTATGTTTTTGAAAAATGTCATATATGCTCTCTTGTGAGTAAATGCCTTTATATGATCTTGACATGTTCTAGTGGCTTGGTTATGCTTAATTTGTGGTTGTATAGCTTATTTTGATCATATGGGGCCAAAGGCTCATTTGCCATCATGAATGTTTAGCCCCCATGTTTTATCTTGGAGGGGCATAAGTTCTTTTTTGTCGCAAAGACATTTCATGTACCAAATATGAATCTGAAATGCAAATTGCTTGGAAAATGTGCTCCCATGTCATATGTGCTAAATTTAATTTGCTTTGGGTGCTCAATCGTTGCATGATGCCTACCAATGAGAAGTCTCATATGTAGAAGTAGGCACATGGCTCGGTGCCTTTTACATGACATGAGGTGCTTGTGGGTGTTTGTGATGGTCTTATGCTTAGAATGGTCATCCTAGCATGAAGTTTGTGTGGCTTTGTCATTTTGACATGTTTTGCTCATGTTTAGGACTTTGCTCATGAGAGGGTACATTTTCGCAAAATTGCTCAATTCTATCTTAGTTTCGTCCAATGGTTGTGAAACTTGATGATCATGTAGTTAATGTCATTACGAAGTTGTAGAGTATCTAACTTCCTCATTTGGACATGTCTAGCATCTTGTGATGAATTTTGTATATTTGAGAACCTATATGTTGAAACTTTTCGCATTTTGCCTTGATTCATGCATTGTCAACAAGGAGAGAAGTTTGTGCATGATTTGGGCACCTGGGAGAATTTGGAAGGTGTTCAAAGTGGTTTGGGCAGTTTTTGAAAAGTTTGGTGCAGGGCCGGTCTCTTGGGGCGGTCTAACCGCCCCCTAGGCGGTCAGATCACATAGGGGCGTTCTAACCGCCCAGGATAGGCGGTCTAACCGCCATGGGCAAAGTGAGCAGGTTTTTGCTCTTTGTTGCACTCCCGTGTTCCATCACTACATTGGCTCCGGGGGAGTATGCTTTGGCTCAGGGGGAGCTTGCATATGTGCAAGGGGAGCTCTTTGTGTTGTCCGAGCTTTGGATTGGTGGTTTATGCTCTTTGCTTGAGCATAGTTTTGTCTCGTCTGTGTCGTGTTGTTGCCCTTGCCTAAGGGGTCCAAGACTTCTCTTCTTCAAGTGATCTTGCTCTTTGCCTTCTTTTGGCTTTCGATCGCTTGTTGGAGTTTCTTTTTATTTGTTTCTTTTCTTTTTGTTGACAGTCAATTTTGGTACACCTAGCTCTAAGTTTACCGTCAACATTTGCTCGTATTTGATATTCTACCCAATGGTACTAACCCCCCGGAGGTATCAAGTTCACTCTCGCATGTCGATTTTGCAGTTTGTTGTTTACACAGGAAATTAATGTTAAAGAGGAGACTTTCGGGATAAGTTCATGAAGCACTTCAAGAGAAGATCATGAAGCCCAGCACAAGTCAAGACACCTCATGAACATGACTCCAAATGGCCCAGGGACCGAAGCATGAAGCCGGAAAACTCAAGGTGAAACGACCCGGATTTCCGCGAACGGATCCCCGAATCTTAGCACCTCGGTGGTAGTCCCAGGAGGGCTACCACGTGCAATCCCTGTCTCAGCGATTCCAAAAATCCATACAGAAAGATAAAAACAGTAAAGCAGAGTACAACATTTATTTTATTACATTAATCGTAGTACATCTCTTCGGCACATGCCGGGTACAAGTCCATCGAGACCGAATCAAACGTAAATAAAACGTCCGGCGGCCGGCTCCATGAAAGCGCGGGAAACTCCATATCCGCAGAGCAGCCTCAAGTGTAGGAAGAGCTCTAGTCCACCCAACCGTCGTTGTCGAAGTCGTAGTCCGGCTCGCGTCGTAGTCACTGTGGTCTACCCGATAAGCGGGTAGGTCATGTCAGCTTCCCAACAAAGAGGCAAAAGCGGTGTATATTCTACTATGCATGAGATATCCCTAGTCTGGCTGTAGAAAGCTCAAGCAAAGCAGCATTGCAACGTACAAGGTAAGCAGAATATAGCGAGGAGGTCCACACCTCGGGGAAGCTTCCGCTTCCGAGGTCCACACCTCAGGGGTCCACACCCCGCTCAAGGAATACCACACCAAAACACCGGATCTCAACCACGATCCAGAACCCATCTCTCATCTGCGATGTGGGGCCCGCCGGCTCCTATCCCCACATCTCAACGGCCGAAGCCGGGCTCACACACTCGGGGGAGAGAAGAAGCACAAGAGAAGTGTAACTAGTCAGGTGAGAGATCGAAAGACTGTCCATAACCAAGGGACACGGACTATAGCTATAGGTTTAACACTCGCAAAGGTTGTACAACCGTACCCGCCCGAATAGGTCCGAACCGACCGTCACCGTGTCCGACCCTACCATACTACCGAAGCTCAAGTAAGTGGATAGTACCCTTCTGCATCTCCGAGCCTCGCCCAGCCTCCGCGGCAAAGCTCATACTACCCGCGAGAGGTCCCTCGAAGCTGTGGAACCCTTCCCCGGCCTCGCCAGGGCAAAGTCTACTAAGGAGGGAAAGACCACTCCCGACACGATCACACCGATCCTCCAACAGGAGGGGTACTATCCACTACAAGTCTCACCCCGCACCCCCGCCCAATACAAGGCAAGCGGTCTGTACGAAAATAGTCATCCGAAACAAGGTCAACCGACGATCGGCCCTTAAGGGGCCGAGAGCGAGCACTCAACATCTCCATCCCACACGACACGACCCTCGGGTAAGAGGCCGATCGCATCTTCCCTCGGCACCGTTCACAAGTATCCAAGTGGCTCGCTCCCGCCAAAACACAAGCAAGGAGATACGCACCCGTAACGCACGCTAGAAACACACCGAGATACCCACATCTCGACCCAAACCCATAGCACCATCCATAATCAAGCAACAAAAGTATGGATAGTTGAGGTAAGGGACTAGCTAGGGGTCTGTAGCTAGTCCCGCAGGTAGTAGAGCAAGGAACAGGATATATCAAAACATCAAGGCATGGCTATTAAACAGGTTATGCAATTCAACAGATCAATGCATTAAAGTAAAGCACTGGCAGCTAAATATCAACATGGGATCTATATGGTTGGGAGTGACATGACACCTTCGTTGCCGTTGAAGCAGTCGCTGTCCGGAGCAGTGTACTCGGGGTCCTCCACGTCCTCCTGGTCGAAGCTCGGGTCTGCGGCACGAGATTCGACGCGAAAGTAAGGTAACGGTGCACATCTAAGCAATAACTCCAAATAAGAATCAATTTAGAAGCTCCAAAAGAACCCAAACTACCTACAATCAGCAAGGTTTCGCAAATACGGATTTATAGAAATTAGTTTTGTATTTTTCTGAGCTTCCTAGAATTTATTATGAATTTTTAAAGGTTAAATACATTTTCTGGAATTTTTAAACAGAGAAGAAAAGGAATTTTCAGAAAATGAGCTACCGACGCGCATGACGTCGCCGCCACACGCTGACAGCCGAAAAGGGCCATAAGCGCTGTTGGGCCGTGGGCGGCCCAGCGGTCTCGTTTCTGCCCGCGGGTTGGTTTCGGCCCAATCAGCCTGCGCAACACAGCCCACTAGAGGGGCACCAGAAGTCCGGAATACACCCTCCACCTACCTATCCCGCGCTGGGCCGGCGGCCTGCTAGCAGCTAGCTGGGCTTAGGGCCCAGTTCTGGCCGGCGGCCCACTACTCCCTTTTAACCCAACGCTTTCCGTCGCCCACCAGATGGTCGACGAAAAGTCCTGGGAAGACGCCACGCGCGCGACGCGGCGCGGCGCGCCTGTGTGTCGTCCCCCGCCGGTGGCGAGGCCGTGGCCATGGCGCGCGTGGGTGCGGCCGGCCGCTCTCGCGCTCACCGCCCCTCGCAACAAAGGTCCCCGCACGAAGGCCGCGCTCACAAGACAAGACACGAACCACCGCGGCGGCCGCCCGCAGACGGCGCGGCGTTGACGGGGATCCCCCGCACACCGGCCGTGCCGGCTCCCTCGCAAGCTCCCGACACGGCGGTTGGACACGGCCCGGCTCGGCGCGGGGTGCGCCGGCTCCGCCACCGTGCTCTCCCCCGTGACCCGCACCCGAACGGCACCACGGCCAAAACAAGAAACCCGAGACGCGACGCGCGCCGCACCGTGGCTCGACGGCGCGGCGCGGGGACGTGCTCCCTTTTTCCCCGGCAAAGAAGGCAGCCCCAAGCTCCCGCCCCGACCGGTTCGCCGCGCGCGCGCGGCTTGGGTAGCCACGCCCCTGGACCTCACCGGCAGGGCACGACACGGCGTCGTCCATGGGGGGGGAATGGCGGCGCGGTGCGCCCTGTCACTGGCGGCTCGAAGGCACGCTCGCAGGCAGAACAATTAACGCGACCGGCGCAAGGAGAAGAGAGAGGGCCACGGTGCTCACTGCGGGTCGGCGGTGTAGACGTCGCCGGCCTGGCGTGGGTGGCGGCGCGCGTCCGGTGTTCACGGCGTGCTCGATCCTCTCGCTCCGGTCCGGCTCCTCTTCAATCACGTACGCGCGCCTCCCCCTCGTCCCGCTCCTCGCGAACTCGTCCCTCCGCGGCGGCGACGCCGCCGGGCGGCGCGCGGCTCACCAGCCTTCTCCCCGCTCCTCCTTCACTACTCTACTTTCCCCCTCCTGCTTCCCCTTCGGCGGCGGCTCTAGAAGGGGCAAAACCCCAATGTGGGTTGGTGGCGAGGCCAACTGTCCCTTGCCTTCCTCCTCTTGCTTTTGAATCCGCGGCGCCGCAGGGGCGAGGCGATTTCCCCGCGTCGCCCCCGCTTGGACCGCCGGTGCCCGTGGCGGCGCCGGCCTCTCCCTCACACGCGGCCGCCGGCACGGGGGCTAGGGCGGGGTAGTAGGGGATTTTCCCCTTCCCCGCCCCGGCTCGGCCGCGCGCGGCGCCCGGTCCCTCGGCGTGCGCGCCGGCCGGCGGCTCGGCCGCGCCCCGCGCCGCGCGAGCGGGTGCGACGGGACCGGCGGCGGCGCGGTTGGGCTGGCTGGCTGGCTAGCTGGGTAGGTGAAAAGGGAGGGCTGACGTGTGGGGTCCGCTGGTCAGTGGCTAAGGAGAGGGTGCTGCGGTGCGGGCGCGTTGGGCTGGATTGCCTCACGGGTTGGGCCGGCTGGGTTAGAAAGAGAGAGAAGCGGCCCGGTTAACTGAATGGCCTTAGCAAATAAAAGCACAAGCTTAAACTAGGGGTTGAAATAGAGTTTGAATTTGATTCCCAAACAAATTCAAACTTCACTCAATTGAACTCCAAGTAAACCAAAGAAAAACCAACTCACATATTTTACCATATTTTTAACATACTTTTTATAAATAGGATAAATTAGTGGAGAATTTAGTGAGAGGCTAGCAATTTTGGCTCAAAAATTGATAGCACCCAAATGCAAGCAAAAAGTTTTAAATTTTCGCAAAATTTACACACCTAAATTCCTGGGTTGTTACATTCTCCCCCACCACCGAGAATCTCGTCCTCGAGATTTAGTCCTCGACCTCCTCCGTGAACAAGTGAGGGTACTCTTTCCCCGAGATCGCCTTCCTTCTCCCATGTTGCCTCTCGCTCCGTATGGTTGCTCCACAATACTCTACGTAAAGGAATGGTAGTTCTCCTTGTTTCCTTGACAAAGCCCCGTCCAAGATTTTCTCGAGATATTCGTATACTCAAGGTTGTCTTGCAAGTCAAGCAACTCCATGGGCACTTGCTTTGCCTCCACCGCCTTCTCGCTCTTCTTCGACCGTGACACGTGAAACACCGGGTGAACTCCCGCCATTATCTCGGTAGTGCAAGCCGGTAGGCCAAACTTCCAATCCTCCGGTGATAGGGTACGGTCCCACGTACCTCGGTGCAAGCTTTCCCTTCACCAAGAACCTCTTAGTTCCTCGGAGCGGTGAGACTTTCAAGTACACTCGTCGCCAACCGCAAAGGTCAACTCTCTTCTTCTCTTGTCGGCATAGCTCTTCGACGACTTTGAGCGGTTTTCGTGTTCTCACGAACTTTCTCAACTTTCTCCTCTCGCTTCCTCAATGATTGTTGGCCCAAAGCGAGCTCGCTCTCCAACCTCCGACCAAGCTAGCGGGGTCCCGCACTTTCGACCGTAAAGTGCCTCAAAGGGTGCCATCCGAGACTTGCTTGAAAGCCGTTGTTGTACGAGAACTCGCAAACGGCAACCGCTCTCCCAATCGCACCATAGGTGAGTGCACAAGCTCGTAGCATGTCCTCTAGGACCCGGTTGACCCTCTCCGTCCGACCGCTCGGTTTGTGGGTGAAAAGTCCGTCGTAGCCGAGAGTGGTGCCCATAAGCTTGTGGAAGCTCGCCAAAACTTGGAGACAAATTGTGGCCCTCGATCGATACAATACTTCGGGTGCCCCGTGTAGCCCGAGTATGTGCTCTACGTACGCTCTCGCCAACTTCTCGGTTGCATACCGGTCTTCACCGCACAAAGTGAGCCACTTTGGTCGCCCCGTCCACTATGACCCAAACCGAGTCGTTTCCTTTTGGTGTTCTAGGAAGTCCCACCACAAAGTCCATGGAAATGTCCTCCCACTTCCAACCGGAATAGCCAATCGGCTTCAACAAACCAAGCAGGTTTCTGATGTTCAATCTTTACTCTGCTACAGGTGTCGCAACAGGCCACGTAGTGTGCTACGTCCTTCTTCATGTCCTTCCACCAGTACCTGATCTTCAGATCTCTGTACATCTTGGTGCTACCCGGGTGAATCGAGTACCTCGAGTCGTGAGCTTCTCTCATGATCCGCTCCCGAGTGCCTCGTCTTGTGGTACACGGATCCGTTCTTTCAACCACACAAAGGCCCTCGTTCATCAACCCGTAGTCCTCTCGCTTTGCCCCCGCTTCATTAGTTCTCGCAAAGACTTTGATTTCTGCACACTCCTTCTAGGCTGTACGGATTCGCTCCTCCAGGTCATAGGTCACTTGCATCACGTTGACTTGGCCTTGGTCTACAAATTCGATTCTCAGCTTCTCTAGCTCTTCATGCAGAGCAGGTTGCTCTTCTTTTACCATGAGGTTGTTGCAATATGTTTTCCGGCTCAGTGCATCTGCCACGACGTTAGCTTTGCCCGGGTGGTAGTTGATCTCGACGTCGTAGTCCTTGATCGCTCCGACCATCGTCTCGCCTCATGTTCAACTCTCGTCCGGGTAAAGAAGTACTTCGTGCTCTTGTGGTCGGAAAACAGTTCACACTTGTTCCCTATCGGGTAGTGTCTCCGCATCTTGAGCGCATGCACAACAAACTGCCGCTCCAAGTCGTGTGTCGGGTAGTTTTCCTCGTGTTTCTTCACCGCCCGGAAGCATAAGCCACAACTTTCCCTTCCCCGCATCGCACACATCCGAGCCCCCGCCTTGAAGCGTCACAAGAGGACCACAAAGTTTTTCTTGATATCCGGCAAGGTGAGCACCGGTGCCGTGGTGAGTCTCTTTTTCGGCCTCTTGAAAACTCTTCTCACACGCTTCGACCACTCGAACTTTGTGTTGTTCTTGAGCAACTCGTCATTGGCTTAGCGATCTTGGAAAAGTTCTCAATGAACCTCCGTAGTAACCCTCGCCAACCCAAGGAAGCTCCCCGACGTCCGTCACGTTCAACGGCCGCTCCCACTTGGTCACCGACTCTACTTTGGACGGGTCCACGGCTATCCCCTCCGCCGTCAACACGTGTCCCAAGAACGCGACCTTCTCCATCCGTAACTCGCACTTGCCGAACTTTGCGTACGGCTTCGCCGCTCGCCTCTCTAGCACGACTCTCGTGTGCTCCTCGTGTTCCTCGCGGGTTTCGTAGTAGATCAAGATATCATCGATAAACACCACTACAAACCTGTCCAACTCTTCCATAAAGACCTTGTTCATCAAGTTCATGAAGTAAGCTGGGGCGTTGGTCAGCCCGAAAGAAACCACCACGAACTCGTACAAACCGTAACGTGTGGTGAAGGCTGTCTTGGGTATATCCTACTCTCGGATCTTCATCTGGTGGTAACCCGATCTCAAGTCGATCTTGGAGAAGAACCTTGCCTTTTTGAGTCTATCCAGCAAATCCTCGATTCTGGGTAGCGGGTACTTGTTCTTGATTGTCATCGAGTTGAGCGTGCGGTAGTCAATGCACATTCTCTTGGTGCCGTCTTTCTTCTCCACGAAGAGCACTGGTGAACCCCACGGTGAGGCACTCGGCCGAACAAACCCTTGCTCGAGCAACTTCTTGAGCCGTTTCTTCAACTCGTCCGGCTCGTCGGACGACATCCCGTACGGACTCTTTGCAACGGGCCCCGCCCCCGGCATCGCCTCAATCACGAACTCCACGTCCCGGTGCGGGGGTAACTCCGTAAGCTCTTCTGGGAACACGTCCGGAAACTCACGGACCACTGGGATTTCCTCAATCTCTTTCCCACTCATGTTGCACATCATCGTAGCAACCTTCGGACTCTGCGGCTCGATCCGCACTATAGTTCCACTAGGGTGTTCTAGCCGTATCACTCGGGGTTGCAAGAGACTATCCCGTTGTGCTTTGCCAACCAATCCATCCCTAGGATCACGTCTATCCCGTAGACTCCAAAACCGTCGAGTCCGCCGTGAACCGTAGCCCCTCAAACACCACCCTCACTCCCCCGCACTCTAACGTACTCCTCTTCTCCCCTAGCGGAGAGCTAGTCAAGATAGGCCTTGGTCGAGGCTTAGTTGGTAAAGACCTTTCTTTAGCAAACTTGGTAGAAATATACGAAAACCGAGCTCCGCATCGAACAAAGCAGTTGCCAAAACTGAATCAACAAGGAACTCACCGAGTGTGGCGTCGGGTGCACCGCCGCATCCTCGCCGGTGAGGTGGTTCGGACGGCCTCGAGTAGCTGGTGGCTGAGCGGTCCTCTACTGTGTACGGGGTGGCCGTCCTCCCGGTGGCCGGTGGCTTGGCCGGGGTCCGGAACCGAGAGCCGCGGCTCGACTCCCCGGTGGTGCCTCGCCGGGGGACACTCAAACGACTTATGCCCAACCTGACGGCAGTTGAAGCATGTCGCCTTGGATCTGTCTGCCGTCCGCGGTGGTGGCCTCGGTTTCCACTGTTCGACCTCCACTCCCGCCCGGGTTAGCTCGCTCTCGCGGGGATGAGACCGAGAGACGTGGTGCCTCCGCCGTGATCGGTGGCCCCGAGCGTAACCTCGTCCTCTCGCCCTCGGGGTGGACCCGAGCGTCCCCGCTCGGTCCGTGCGCTTGGACTTGCTTCCACGAACCTCCATGTACTCAAGCCTTGACCTCTCCACGATCGCGTGCCTTGTCGATAATGGAGCGAAGTGTCGGCGGCCGTGCGCGGACAGGTGGTGTGCCATCCCCTTGTGCAGCCCCTTTCGAACCAAAGTAGACCTTCTTCTTTTCTCGTGTCGGTGTCGTCCGGCACGTACCTCATCGCCCTCCCGGTAGCGGTTGGCGTACTCCCCGCACCGACATGTTTCCCATCTTGAGGTGCCCGAACTCGTCGCCCTTTTCGTCCATCACCGCGTCGTGATGTGGTGACTCCCCGAAGGCCTCCACAAACTCGTCCCACCCGATGTGCACCGGGTCCCGTGCGAGTCAGCGCAGCCGTCCCACCACGCACCGGGCCGTGCTAACCGACCGGTGCGCGGCCACGGTCACACACTCCTCCTCCGTAAGCTCGGCCGGCTCCGCCTTCTTCTCAATCTCACGTAGCCAGTTGTCTGCGTCCATCGGGTCAGCTGAGTGGTCGAAGGTAGGCGGTCGCAGCTTGTTGAAGTTCTCAACCTTCTTCTGGAAACCCTCTGGAGCGTTGCAGTTCTGAGCCCTTTGGTTGTTGTTATTGTTCTGAGCTAGCATCTGGGTGATCGTTTGCATCAGCTGAGTCTGCACTGCCATCACGTCGGCCAAGTTCGGGGGAGGTGGCGGTGGTGGCACCTCGTGTCCCCGAGCCCGGCCTCGCTCCTCCCTTGGGCCGGGGTACCGCTCGTGCTCGAGCTCCTCGCTCCCCGAGCTCCCTCGTCGCCGTGCGCGGCTCCTCGACCGCCAACTCGGCCTCCTCGGCCAACGCGGCCCGCCGTGCCTCCGCGGAGCCCGCCTCGTGGCGCGTGACCTCCACGACGTCCGCGGCCTCTCGCTCCCCGCTCGGGTTAGGGGCATCCTCCCCTCCGTCGTCCCCGGCCGACCTCGTCGAAACGGGCCAAGAGTCGCCCGACCTCCTTGCTCCGGTACATCCGTTCCAGTTGCATGAGTTAGTAGTGGTAGGGAGAATGTATCTAATAAGGTTATTAACTATAACGGAGTAATCCTGCTAACAAACAAAGAATTTCATACAAACATAAAGAAGCATGAACTCCGAGAAAAACCATGAAGATCCATGTCACTCAATCAATGCCACCATACAAAAGGGGTGCACCTCGAGGTTTACTCCAACGACCTTCGAGGGTGCACGGCAACACATCACGCTAACGCATGGTACATCATGGGGTAGCTGCTAAGGTCATGACAACATGAGCGACAAGCATCACATCTAACTTATTACAACGACTCGAATCTACAAGCCGAAGACTCTACTCCCCGTCACGGGGTACACCGAGGTGCCTCGTGGCCGGCGTCCGGTGGAACCGAGTAGAACGGCGGTGAGTGTGCCCTCGGGTATCCCGCACCCCCGATCGCCGGTCCTCCGTAGTAGTCACGTGTATCCCGGAGAGCACGGTCCATCTCCGCCGTGTCCCGCGAACCACTCGAGTACGGCCGCACACGAGGTAGGAGCGTCGGGGAAGCTCGAAAGTCTCTCGTCCTCGGCCGGGGCCTCTTCTTGGGTGGTAGCCGTGCGGAGAGCGCCTCCGGCTCCGTCGCCCCTCGCTGGTCGGAACGCTCCCGGCCGCGCGTGTCCTCGGCTCGCTCGGTCTCTCTCCTCGTAGACCAGTCCACCAAGGTAGCACAAGTGGTGGTAGTTGTGTCGACTCGCCTCCGTAGATCCCACACCTTGACTTGATAGTCACGGCGGCGGCAGCCTCCGATCGACTCCAACCGGTCCCTCGCCTCTCGCCGCCCTCACTCGTCCTCTCGCGCGGCCTCTACCGAAGCCCGGTGTGACTCCCGCTCCGCCCTCAACCGTGCCTCCGCAGTAGCGATCCTCCGGCATCCCTCTCGGTCGTCGGCCGCGGCCGCCGCCGGTCCAAGCTGTACCAGCTCTCCGTTCCTCACGTGCGACGCCTCCAACTCGTCAAGTATATCCTCTCTCTCCACCTCCAGGTCCCGAACCTGCCGCAGGGCAGCATCACACCTCCACCGAAGGTACGTGACCTCACCGTCCGCCCAGTACAGCGCCTGGTCCTGAGCCAGGACGCACCGTCTAGCTGCGTGCATCACCCTGTCCTCCTCCACTGAAGTCACCTCCAAGTACCGTGCTCGGTCGCTCGTGTCCCAGCGACCCGGGTCGTAGATCTCTGTCGGAAGCACACTGAACGGAGTGTCCTTAAGCCTCTCCCTGAGCTGGACACAAACCTTCTTGAGAGCTCTGCGTGCGCCAGTCTGGTGTGCCTCCGTGACCGAACTCTCGAAACAGTGCACCTCAACCTCCTCGAACTCTGGCACCCGTGGGTCTGCCGGCACCGTGACGGCCAGGTAAGTGGGGGTCTGCTCCAAGTGCCCCATGGCCCTCCCCTTGTAGCTGACTCCGTCGGTCTCCACTCCGGCCTACCTCCGTGCACTCTCTCGGCAAGCGGCGAAGCCTCCGTAGCTCTTGCCGTCCGACTCCAAAGGAACCCACGTACTCTCCGCCATCTGCACAACGTTGTTAGAGCGTAGTTAGTAAGGTAGTTAGTGAAAGTTAATCAAGGTAATGCATATATATAAGTATAGTTATATACATACGGAAGCCAAGGGGTTTATATAAAGTTTCAAGGTTCAGAAACGGCTTCCTATTCTATCGACCATTCCCCGGGGCTCGTCCTACGATCAAGCATGGCTCTGGTACCAACTGAAACGACCCGGATTTCCGCGAACGGATCCCCGAATCTTAGCACCTCGGTGGTAGTCCCAGGAGGGCTACCACGTGCAATCCCTGTCTCAGCGATTCCAAAAATCCATACAGAAAGATAAAAACAGTAAAGCGGAGTACAACATTTATTTTATTACATTAATCAGAGTACATCTCTTCGGCACATGCCGGGTACAAGTCCATCAGGACTGAATCAAACGTAAATAAAACGTCTGGCAGCGGCTCCATGAAAGCGCGGGAAACTCCATATCCGCAGTGCTCAAGTGTAGGAAGAGCTCTAGTCCACCCAACCGTCGTTGTCGAAGTCGTAGTCCGGCTCGCGTCGAGTCACTCGTGGTCTACCCGATAAGCGGGTAGGTCATGTCGCCTTCCCAACAAAGAGGCAAAAGCGGTGTATATTCTACTATGCATGAGATATCCCTAGTCCGGGTCGTAGAAAGCTCAAGCAAAGCAAACATTGCAACGTACAAGGTAAGCGAATATAGCGAGGAGGTCCACACCTCGGGGAAGCTTCGCTTCCGAGGTCCACACCTCAGGGGTCCACACCCCGCTCAAGGAATACCACACCAAAACACCGGATCTCAACCACGATCCGAACCCATCTCTCATCTGCGATGTGGGGCCCGCCGCTCCTATCCCCACATCTCAACGGCCGAAGCCGGGCTCACACACTCGGGGGAGAGAAGAAGCACAAGAGAAGTGTAACTAGTCAGGTGAGAGATCGAAAGACTGTCCATAACCAGTGGACACGGACTATAGCTATAGGTTTAACACTCGCGAGGTTGTACAACCGTACCCGCCCGAATAGGTCCGGAACCGGCCGTCACCGTGTCCGACCCTACCATACGGCCGAAGCTCAAGTAAGTGGATAGTACCCTTCGCATCTCCGAGCCCGGCCCGCCCTCCGCGGCAGCTCATACTACCCGCGAGAGGTCCCTCGAAGCCGTGGAACCCTTCCCGGCCTCGCCAGGGCAAAGTCTACTAAGGAGGGAAAGACCACTCCCGACACGATCACACCGATCCTCCAACAGGAGGGGTACTATCCACTACAAGTCTCACCCCGCACCCCCGCCCAATACAAGGCGAGCGGTCTGTACGAAAATAGTCATCCGAAACAAGGTCAACTGACGATCGGTCCTTAAGGGGCCGAGAGCGAGCACTCAACATCTCCATCCCACACGACACGACCCTCGGGTAAGAGGCCAGATCGCATCTTCCCTCGGCAGCCGTTCACAAGTATCCAAGCGGCTCGCTCCCGCCAAAACACAGCAAGGAGATACGCACCCAGAACGCACGCTAGAAACACACCGAGATACCCACATCTCAGTCCAAACCCAGAGCACCATCCATAATCAAGCAACAAAAGTATGGATAGTTGAGGTAAGGGACTAGCTAGGGGTCTGTAGCTAGTCCCGCAGGTAGTAGAGCAAGGAACAGGATATATCAATACATCAAGGCATGGCTATTAAACGGGTTATGCAATTCAACAGATCAATGCATTAAAGTAAAGCACTGGCAGCTAAATATCAACATGGGATCTATATGGTTGGGAGTGACATGACACCTTCGTTGCCGTTGAAGCGCCGCCGTCCGGAGCAAAGGTACTCGGGGTCCTCCACGTCCTCCTGGTCGAAGCTCGGGTCTGCGGCACGAGATTCGACGCGAAAGTAAGGTAACGGTGCACATCTAAGCAATCACTCCAAATAAGAATCAATTTAGAAGCTCCAAAAGAACCCAAACTACCTACAATCAGCAAGGTTTCGCAAATACGGATTTATAGAAATTAGTTTTGTATTTTTCTGAGCTTCCTAGAATTTATTATGAATTTTTAAAGGTTAAAAACATTTTCTGGAATTTTTAAACAGAGAAGAAAAGGAATTTTCAGAAAATGAGCTGCTGACGTCAGCATGACGTCAGCGCCACACAGTTGACAGGCTGAAAAGGGCCACAAGCGCTGCTGGGCCGTGGGCGGCCCAGCGGTCTCGTTTCTGCCCGCGGGTTGGTTTCGGCCCAATCAGCCTGCGCAACACAGCCCACTAGAGGGGCACCAGAAGTCCGGAATACACCCTCCACCTACCTATCCCGCGCTGGGCCGGCGGCCTGCTAGCAGCTAGCTGGGCTTAGGGCCCAGTTCTGGCCGGCGGCCCACTACTCCCTTTTAACCCAACGCTGTCCGTCGCCCACCAGATGGTCGACGAAAAGTCCTGGGAAGACGCCACGCGCGCGACGCGCGCGCGCGCGCCCGCGTGTCGTCCCCCGCCGGTGGCGAGGCCGTGGCCATGGCGCGCGTGGGTGCGGCCGGCCGCGCTCGCGCTCACCGGCCCCCCGCAACAAAGGTCCCCGCACGAAGGCCGGCTCACAAGCACAAGACACGA
This sequence comes from Cenchrus americanus, assembly GCA_947561735.1. Classification (NCBI taxonomy): domain Eukaryota; kingdom Viridiplantae; phylum Streptophyta; class Magnoliopsida; order Poales; family Poaceae; genus Cenchrus; species Cenchrus americanus. Next base: position 185,168,203 of record OX387245.1, read on the forward strand.
ACCACCGCGGCGGCTCGCCCGCAGACGCGCGCGGCGTCGACGGGATCCCCCGCACACCGGCCGGGGCCGGCTCCCTCGCAAGCTCCTGACACGGCGGTTGGACACGGCCCGGCTCGGCGCTGGGGTGCGCCGGCTCCGCCACCGTGCTCTCCCTGTGACCCGCACCAGAACGGCACCACGGCCAAAACAAGAAACCCGAGACGCGACGCGCGCCGGCACCGTGGCTCGACGGCGCGCGCGCGCGGGACGTGCTCCCTTTTTTCCCCAAAGAAGGCAGCCCAAGCTCCCGCCCCGACCGGTTCACCCCGTGCGCGCGGCTTGGGGTAGCCACGCCCCCGGACCTCACCGGCGAGGCACGACACGGCGTCGTCCGGATGGGGGGGGGGGGGAACGGCGCGCGCGCGCCCGCCACCGGCGGCTCGAAGGCACGCTCGCAGGCAGAACAATTAACGCGACCGGCGCAAGGAGAGAGAGAGAGGGCCACGGTGCTCACTGCGGGTCGGCGGTGTAGACGTCGCCGGCCTGGCGTGGGTGGCGGCGCGGCGTCGGTGTTCACGGCGGTGCTCGATCCTCTGCTCCGGTCCGGCTCCTCTTCAATCACGTACGGCGCCTCCCCCTCGTTCGGCTCCTCGCGAACTCGTCCCTCCGCGGCGGCGACGCGCCGGCGGCGGCGCGGCTCACCAGCTTCTCCCGCTCCTCCTTCACTACTCTACTTTCCCCCTCCTGCTTCCCCTTCGGCGGCGGCTCTGGAAGGGGCAAAACCCCAATGTGGGTTGGTGGCGAGACCAACTATCCCTTGCCTTCCTCCTCTTTCTTTTGAATCCGCGGCGCCGCAGGGGCGAGGCGATTTCCCGGTGCTGCCCCCCGGCTTGGACCGCCCGCGTGCCCGTGGTGGCGCCGGTCTCTCCCTCACACGCGCCGCCGGCACGGGGGCTAGGCGCGGGGGTAGTAGGGGATTTTCCCCTTCCCGCCCTCGGCTCGCCCGCGCGCGGCGCCCGGTCCCTCGGCGTGCGCGCGCCGGCCGGCGGCTCGGCCGCGCCCGCGCCGCGCGAGCGGGTGCGACGGGACCGGCGGCGGCGCGGTTGGGCTGGCTGGCTGGCTAGCTGGGTAGGTGAAAAGGGAGGGCTGACGTGTGGGGTCCGCTGGTCAGTGGCTAAGGAGAGGGTGCTGCTGTGCGGGCGCGTTGGGCTGGAAAGCCTCACGGGTTGGGCCGGCTGGGTTAGAAAGAGAGAGAAGCGGCCCGGTTAACTAAATGGCCTTAGCAAATAAAAGCACAAGCTTAAACTAGGGATTGAAATAGAGTTTGAATTTGATTCCCAAACAAATTCAAACTTCACTCAGTTGAACTCCAAGTAAACCAGAGAAAAACCAACTCACATATTTTACCATATTTTTAACATATGTTTTATAAATAGGATAAATTAGTGGAGAATTTAGTGAGAGGCTAGCAATTTTGGCTCAAAAATTGATAGCACCCAAATGCAAGCAAAAAGTTTTAAATTTTCGCAAAATTTACACACCTAAATTCCTGGGTTGTTACACAAGGTACTTGGACAGAAGATGCTGAAGCTTGCGCGACAAGGAGCTCTATCTAAACCGTGGAGAAGACGACGTCAGGGGCCCACATGCATAAGGGAGCAAGTCAACAATTGACCGAGAAGCATCGGGGAGCGAGACGGGGCCGAACCGGGTCGAAACGGGCCTGGGCCGGTCCGCCCGGTGCAGGCGGCTCGGCTCCGTTTCGGCCCGGTTCGCGCCCCCCCTTTGACCTAGGTGCTTGTCTATTTATTGCCTCTGCCTCTGCCGGCCGCCACATCCATCCATTCATCAGAGAGTCACTGACACGAAGGAGAAGCACCGGGAGGAAGCCGACGGTTGCCGCGAGTCCTCAAGTTTCCTAGGAGATGGCCTAGGCCATGCCCTAGCCACCATGGTTGGCCCTGCGTGGTGAAGCCATGGTGGAGTTCTGGAGCCCATGCCTTGATTCCATCAAGGCAATTGTACATTCTACATTCAATGGTGATATAAATCATGTCTTTTCTTTACTTTGATCTACATCGATGAGTGTTTTATCCATATGTGTAGCTAGCATATGATTTTAGTAGGAATAGACCTAATCGTGGTGGTTAATCTATCTCTTGCGGATACATCATTGTAGTGCATGGACCTAGGTTGTCGTTCGGTGATGAATATCCTTGCGTAGTGACAGTATGGTGGAGGAGAAAGTGGTGAATGAATGTGCATCGGACCACTCCATATCGGGTTACTCCATATTGAGTGTACTCCTTATCATAGCATAGATTAGATTGGTTTGTCATCATGGCCAGAGCGGCAACAAGATGACGATAGGTTAGGGTTACCCCTTTGGATGCTTACCTTTATGGCTAGGTGGATGTGGTCCATACATCCTTTCATGTATGTTTAATCTCTATGCAATCAGCACTTTACATAGGGTTAGACCAGTAGGTTAGATAGAGAACTTTAGTGGTTTGCTTCCGATCCTTGGACTGACAAATCTAGGGAGGACCCTCCTTGGTGAAAAAGGTACCAAGTCACCCGTAGGCTTGCGGTGAACTTGAGCACGGTTTTGCACCGTCAACACTTTTTCTTTTCTCTCAGGTTACTATGTGTATGTGTTGTCAATGCACTCATCAAGGGGGAGATTGAGGACCATGTGTGGTTTGAGGACCGGTGGATGGTCGCTTCCTGGTGTGATGAGTGATTGACAACATTGTGTGGACTGACTCTTGGCTAAGTATTGCAGCGGTTGCGGCTTGACTGGTGCTGGTGCAGGTGAAGAACAAGTGCGAAAGGTCCTCGCTGGTGAGGCCTCCAAGTGTGGAGAAGACAAGTAGGCTTGGTTTGAGGGACCCGGTTGCCAGTGGAGTCAAGTGCGGGCCGCATGGTGGCAAGAACAGCAGGACGAAGTCGTGGACGGTTTCTTGGTTGAGCCTCAAAACCAAGGTCGAGCCGAGACTACGTGGGAGCCGAGTCATGAGTGGCGATTGGCGGAGGCTACACCGAGTTCGCGGGGTTTGCAGTGGTTCACTAGAAAACCACTAGGTTACTCGGTTGAGCCACAAAACCGAGGTTGAAGACTCGACGGGGAGGTGCGGCCACCCAGGCCGGTTCAACTGCCCAGGAGGAGCGGTCAGACCACCTAGGCCGGTCTAACCGCCCAGGGGGCGGTCTGACCACCCAGGTCACTGCCGCTGAGAAGCTTCGAAGCGAAGGACACGCGAAGAGACCGCAAGGCTTGCGTCGAGGATAAGCAAGGTTGCGGTCGTTGGGCATCCGTCCGATGGAGAAAATCTGAAGACTTCAAAATTCGCCCTTGAGGGGCATGTATCCCTATTTATCTAGTAAGGGTAGTTTAGTCTTTTGGGTGCCTCCATACAAACACTAGAGGGGATGGATGGCAGCCAACTTGGAACTTTAGCTCATTTGTTTTCCCATTTTTCGTTCTTATTTTCCTCAAGTTTTCCCTAGGACTAGCTTGAGTGCTTCATGTGAGATCTAGAGAGAGGGATGGATGTATGGGTCACAAGCTAGACCTTGTATGAACCATCATGGTATGTATAGATGATTCAACGTGGTTCCTCAAGGATTTGTGTTGCCTTTCCCGTCCTTCTTTTTGGTGATTTTCGGAGCTCTTTGTTGTGATTTTCGTGGTGGAGTTTTGAGGATGATTTCTTGTGGGATTCTTGGTGGGTGTCACGTATGAGGACCTTGTGCCTTTTTGGCCGGTGACCTTGCCCCCAAGAACCCCCTTGAATCGGTCTCAATTTGGTGGTTTTTCGAGTTGCTTGAGTTCTTGACCTAGAGGGACTAAATCCGCGATTCCCTTTGATTGTGAGTGTTTCTAGTTGATTCCTTTGAGGAAGAGGTTGCCCAGGAGGTAACCCAGCCATCCCCGAAGTTTCGCTGCAATTCGTGGGGGATTCGGGAGATCGGGTGATGGGAAGTTGAGGGTTGACCCGCGGCCAAGTTTTCTGGGTGGGGCGGTCTATCCACCTAGGGGCGGTCTAACCGCCCTGGGTCATCCAGGTGAAGGTTTTGATTTGGCCGGAGTTTCCTCTGTGAGTTTGTTCGCTTGATCAAAGGAGCGTTCAGGTGTAATCTCGGCTCGCTTCGGTGCTGTTTGCTAGGAGGTCTTGCTCGGAATTCTTTGCTGGGTACAGGAGATTAGACCGCCCCTAGTAGCTGGTCTAACCGCCCCTAGGCCCCGGGGTGAAGTCTTGGTTTTCACCAATATTTCCTGATAGCCAGTTTGGCCTTGATCGGAGATTTCTACTGGTGAAACCGTGAGGTGTTTTGGTGCTCAGAAGATGAGTTTCGGAGGAAATCTCGGTCACTAGGTGGAGGCGGTCTAACTGTCCCTCATACCCGGTCTGACCACCCCCTCCAGACAGCCGGCTCCCGAGTTGTTTCCACTGCTGTGTGTAGGAGTTGACGCTGCTGGTAGTGGTTGTTCCTAGGACCTGTAGCACTTCAGTGGCTACATGGTTTTGGCAAATGGAAGGTTGAGTGTGGAGCGTGTGATTTTGGGTGTCCGACCGAGTTCGTCTTGTTGGAGTTGTGATCTCCTTCGAGAAGAATTTTTATCGGCTCCCATTCACCCCTCCCCCCCCCTCTGGTCGCCTTATCGGTCCTTCAATACTTTCAATTTCTCCCACGACGAAACCCCAGGGCCGAATCCTCCCTGTCCGGTGAGTGTTAGCCCATATATCGCTTGGGGGTTTTGTCACCGCTAACGACTTATGTGTTTAAATTTGGTTTTGCATGTGTTTCAGGTACGAGAATTCACTAGGCGAAAGGGGACATCTCCAAGAAATGAAGGTCTTCACCCGACAGGCACACATGCTGATGCCAAGAAAAGCATCGTGATATGCGGCGTGACGTCAGGAAGCGCCGATTACATGAAGACCTAATGGAGAATTCCCAAAATTAGCCTAGTACGTTCTCGTTTGATCCGTTTTACATGGGTCAATTTCGGTATGTAAAAAGTATGTTCGTCTCCCTATAAAAGGAGGTCGGCCGGCATGTGTAAAGGGGATCGGCTTTTGAGAATTCTAGTGTTGAGAGATAGCTTTTTGTCTTCCGTTGGCATTCGATTCAGTTTGTGATCTTGAGCCCTTTCGTTTCCCTTCATTGTTCGTGTGTAGCATCGCTACAACACAACAACTAGTAAAGCTAATTTCACCTAAAAAGCAGAAAATGACACTAACTTCTCTTGTGGGCAAGTCATCATTTCCAGAATGGATTCAGAAAACTCCATTCTTCTTATAGATCCAATTATTCCTTCTTTTTATCAAACTCAAAATCAAGTGGTCTGAGCTAATCGGATTGCCCGGGTGATTCAAGACATCAGAACATCCAACCATTAGACACCAGCAACCATTGCTGGGCTGATGGATAGCATGCGCAAAGAATTGTGTGTTTGGCATAGCTATTGTTGTGGCTGTAGCTGAAACAACTTTGTCTTCGACTGCGCCGACTGTGCTAGTGGATCAGCTTTTTTTATTATGTCTTGTCTAGTTAGAAAACATTTGGCAAACAAATTCGTCTGTTTATGTAACATGGATAAGGATGAATATTCATAATACCCTTCCCATTTGCAAAGGAGCTCACGTTGCCGTCCAAATTAAAGACCACTAGCACCTTTGGGCTAGTTTTTCTAATAAAAACTAGCATTCTCTTTTTTTTCTCTTTCCTTTTTTCATTCCTATTGTTTTTTCTCTTTGGTTCTTATTTTTTCTCCATCTCTTACTTCCCACTTTATCCATTCACCTCGCCTCCTTCACCACTAGCTCTCGTCGTCGTCGTCACCCTCCTCCATCTCCACACCCACCGCCTCTACCCTGCCATGCAACGCCGGCGGCCACCTCCACCATGCCTAGCTCCATCGCGTCGCGCTGCTGTGATCTGGCCACCCACCTCCACGACACCACACTGTCACGGTCTTCCAGTCGTCTGCCTCCACCGCACCTGCCACCACCTTCGACCACCTCTCAGGGTGGCAAAATCCCCGATGGGGACGGAGCCCCGCAGTGACCCGTCCCGAATTTGGCGGGGACAGGGGATGTTTTTGCCCCGCGGGCAATGGAGCGTGGCCCCGAAATTCAAGTGGGGCAAGGACCAGGGGGGAAAATTTAACCCGTGGAGGCTTGTGGTGACCAGAAACAAGAACAAAATTGTATGCAGCCCACATCTACATGCAGCCCAAGACAGCCCAACTTGAGTCCCAATCACTCCTGTGAAGCCAAACCCTATCTTTATTCGTCGAACTCCCAAGTCCTCTCGTTCCCAACTTCTCGAGTCGCCGCTGCCGTCGTTGAGCGCCCCCCCCCCCCCCCCCAGGCCTCGACATCTCACCGTGCGACACCGACGCCCGTGGCCACAACCTCCTTAGTCCGCTCCTTCATTCACTCTATCTCTTCCTCGATTCCGCACGCCAGTGCCGCCCATATCAACTCATCCTTGCGCCGCTTATCCTCAGTTCATCGTTGCTGCACTCCGAGCACCCTCATCGTTAGTTTGCGGCTTCCTCGACCCCTCGCCATTGCCAATTTGCCATGCTGCCCATCCCCAGGGGACCCATCGGGGATCGGGGATCCGACGAAGTTGGGGACGAGGGCCATTTTTGCCTTGTTAAGCAATTCGGGACTGGGCGGGGAATGCGATTCGGGGAACAGGGTGGGGACGGGGATCACCTCCCTGCCCCTGCCCCACCCTGTTGCCACCCTAAACTACCTCCACCGCGCCACGCCACCGCGGTCCAACCTCCCATCTCCACCGTGTCCGCCGGCCACCTCCAGTCGTGCCACCCCACCTGTGGGCTCCCCTGAGGGCATAAGAAGGAAATAGCAGGGAGGAGCTGCGAGGAGCGAGTTTTTTCAGCTACTCCCTGCTGAATAGCTCTAGAGAGGAGGGGGTTGGAGTGCTTTGGTGCCAGAGCCGTTTTTTAGGCTGTTTGGCATGACTTTGTCTGAAACTGCTCAACACACCTTCCTCCGAAGTTGCTCACGGAACCATAACAAATTAACCCTTAGGACCAAACAAACTCAAGTCGGCAACTTGGTCACACGTTTTCTATATACCAATCTATTAATTTTGGTGGTGTCGCTCACCCACACCCCCCCCCTAATATGTCACCCTCGCGCGGAACCTCGCCCCTCCCGCCCAAGATGGAGAGGGGTGGGCAGAGGAGGAGGAGCTGGAGCGCGGGTGTCGGCCAGGCACCTCCCCAATCGCCCTCGCGCGCCGCCGCCGGTACGTGCCGGCCATGGACACGACGCCCTTCTCCGTGGCGCCACTTGCCTAGGGAGGGTGTCAAATCGAGGCTGCCATCCTCTCCTCGCCTCCATCCACCGGTCCGCCGTCCTCTCCTCGCCCGGATCTGGGCTCCCCTCCAGCGGGGGAGAGCAGGGGACACGCCGCGCACCACACCCGCCATCGGAGCTGGACGTCCTCCGCCGTGGACAGGCTCCATCGGCTCGCGACGGCAAGGACAACCGTCATTTATCACCTGGGTAGGACATCGCCCAAAGGGCAGAGGCCGCGAAGGCCACTGTGTTCCTTTGAACCCACGTCGCTGTCCTCCATCTGTCCAGCTTAGGGTTCAAAGGTGGGTTCATTGTTCTGTCTCTATTACATTGTTTCTGAATAGGCAATTGTATGTTGAATCTTGCAACTTATCTTGTGTTGTTGTGGAGCATTCTTTAATTGTGTAATCTTACAGCACCGAGGCTGCATCGTCCATGGAACAATCAAACACCACTTGTGGCAGAGATCCTTTTGCTAACATCGCCAACACAATTCCTCAAGGTACTCTTATCATTTCCATTTTTAGTGGTAATGTCGGTTGTTAAATAAATGGCAATTTTCTTTCTCTGGTGTGTGTTTCGAAATTTGATCTCACACAGGTACTGTAGTTCCCTTCGTCTTTCCATAAGTATCTCTATAGTACCAGGTTAGTTGTTCAGGGGATAATGCCTGGGGTATTTGCTATATGATGAAAAATGCATGGATTTAATTCAATCATAATGTCCTACTGTACCATTAAGTAGTTGTTTTGAAAAAAAATGTTTACTTTAATTCAATCGCAATGTTAACCATGGATGCCATTTAGAAATAGTGCTTCATAGTTCAAGGCTTAAGTGGCTTATTTCTCAATACATTCCTTTGTAACACAGATTTGCATGTCCTATTCCAATAGTTGGTGTTATATTTCTGATTTACTTATATTAGAATTGAATTAAGGAAATTATCTTACTGTGATGTGTTCTAAAACATGTTCCATCTCGACTGCATTTTCCATGAATTTTTCATTAAAGAACTACCCCTCCCCATGCACTGTATCTTACATGCATGCTAAAAACTGCAAAATCGGATGAAAACGTCCCATCAAGAAATGATGATCTTGATCTTGGTATTTTTTTCTGCCAGTACAGTAGGTAACATCGTATTCTCACCGTCGTTTGCCTTACATAACAACCATTATAGGACTAGGTAATTGGGGCTGAATTTGATTTTTTGCTTCATGAAATCTTTTTTTGGAGGCACAGACAGAATACAACACAATTGTTTTTGGTTTGGTTTAAAACAGAGAAATGGTTGTGAAGCTTCGCGGTTTTCTTTTGTCCATAATAAAAATTGTTGTAACGCTTTGCTCTTCTCATCAGGGACCTTGCTTGTGGCTGTTCTTGGTCAAGCTTCTCAATAAGACCTACATGTAAGGTAAGCTCCAATTGTGCTGGCATCCTCTCCAGAGCCACAAAGCTTACCATCTATGATTGAATCGCAAATGTGGCTTGAAGCTCCAATTTGATTACTTCCTGCAGGTTTGTTTGATCTACTAACACACCAGCATACCATCATACGTTTGTCAAAACTATAAAATGTTTAGTGGATACACATTGCAAAGAATTTTATTCGAAGTGTTAATGATGCCATATGTAACTAGCATTTTCTCAATGGGTCTCATGTTGCTATATCGATTTTTTGAACGTTGTTTATGAACACCAGTCCCAAGGGTGTATATACCAGTGAATGCGTCAGTAAACATAGGAGTCCCTAAGCATTTGCAACATACTAAACCCTCAACCAAATAGGAATCATGTCAGCTAACTAAAGAAATTAACAGTTAGCAGCTTTATCTATCGTGTTATAATGTCGAGCCAAATGATAGTTTGGTAGGATCATTTTCTTTCTGTCAGCTAACTAAAAATAAACAGGTCCAGAACTATGATTTCTTTATGAATGCATGAGACGACAATAAGTATAGTTGTGTTCAGTTTAGGTTACATTTGTTGCTGATGCTTCAGGGATTTTTTTTTGAAGTCATGTTGTGTTGACGGTTAATAGTTGTATCAAAGTTCATTTAGACTTGCAAGTGGACAAGTCTCCCGTCGTAGTCAAGGGACCCTTGTTCCCTCGAGTGGTGAACCCAAGGTATCGAATCCGTGGAACAATGTGCAACGCAAGGATTCAATCTAGTAAAGCAAGGAAATCTATCTTATGAAGAACCAAATTGCATCTAATTTAAGATATCATCAAGAAAACTAATCTAATCTAATCTACTAAAGAGGTAGCAAGAGAAAGCAAAAGATAACCGATCTAGAGAGTCTAGATCATGCTTATGTTGTAGCTCCAAACAAGATAGATGAAGATAGAAAAGTGAATCTCATTAAAAGCATCTTTAAATCGTGGCCTCCCGTCCGACTCCGAAAACGCCCGCCTTTCAGAACCCCCGTTCTGTCACAACGTATCCCTACTCATGCGGGTAGTCTAGGGAGAGTTCGAATAGAACAAGTTGAAATCACTTGGCTGGTCCGGTATGCACCTCTAGCCACCGCGGCTACAAGAGCACCCTATGTAATCTAGCTATAGACTAGATCGTAGAAGAAGCAAAACCAAGAAGAAAACAAAATCATCGAGAAGGCACTTGATCGCTAGAAATCGGATTCACTTAAAGACTTCACCATGAATGATTACATGAACAAGATCACCACCGGGATCCTACCTCGATCTTGATCCTTGCTTCGGAGCTCCGACGTGGTCTTCCATGCAAGGTTCCCACGTCGGCTAGGGAGGCCCTAGACAACAAGCACGACCCTCATCTCCGAGATGGTGTCCCTCAAGCTTCTCTGCTCCTCAGCGGCGGATGACGAATTGATTCATGCGTGGCTCTCGGTCAGGGGGCTATAAATAGTCCGAGATGCAACTAGGTCAAAGGAGGGGCTGACTGGGCCTCGAAATGGGCTGGGCCGGCCGGCCTGGGCCGGCCGACCTGGGCCCACTTCGGCCCAGTCCGTGTCCTCCTTCGTCTGGTATTGCTTCCCGAGTCTTTTAGATCCTCTCCCCTTTTGCATGTGGGCCCTTGTCGTCGGTTTCTCTCCGAATTGAACGAAGCTCCTTGTCTTGCAAGATTCAGCACTTTTCTGGCTAGATCCTCGGAGTTTGTCATCTTCTCGGGCTTGGTCCTTGGGCTCTTGGAGTCATGTTCAGTTCATTGCTTGACTTGTACCGGGCTTCAAGGTCTTGTCATGAGGTGCTTAAATGAACTTATCCCGAAAGTCTTGCTTTCAACGTTAAAACCCTGCGTAAACACTTAACTCCAAAACCGACATGGATAAGTGAACTTGTTATACCACAGGGGTTAGTACCAATGGATAAGATACAAAAGTCATGCCAACACCGAAGGTAAACTCATGGCTAGGTTGACGGAATTTCACCGTCAACATGTTGTCGTCGGGAAGTTCATGTCATCAGACCAATCATTTTGTTAACCGGTCCTGCTCCCTTTTATTCCAAAAGTAGTGGTTCTTTCATGTACTTTAGTTAGTAAGGGACTTATTATTCTCCTTTTTTTATTGCCTTCTTGCCAGGCATGTGGACTTATCTATTGTATATCAAATGAGTACAATGAAGAGGATAAGGAACCATTGTTGATGCTAAGATGAAGAGGAGATTGTTGTATGGTCTGTTGGGAGAAAGAATCGGATCAGATTTTGTGTTTATTTTGGCATAAAAGTTGGTTTTCCTCATAAGCTGAGTTGTGCCAAAATCACATCATCTTAAACTAATATTAATACAAAGCATATATATGTTAGTCATATAATGTCCTTAGAGATCGAAATGCACTAGGATTTAGTTATTGTATAAAATTGTCAAATGAAGAAACTTAACACGTAAATTTTAGATTTGACTATGATTTTGCATTAAGCATTTCTATGGATTTTTAAAAAAAATTGGGTGTTGTATAAGGGTATGATGTTTTGCCCGTAGCAACGCACGGGCACGACCCTAGTTTTATTCAAAGCAGAACAAAACCATGAAAGGTCAAAGGTGTAGTGTAACTAACTCTTAGCAAGTACAATTTTGATAGCATGGCCCTTTACCCCGCCACTTTTTTTTTTGTGAATTACACAATACATCGAAGACACTAACAACGCACACACACTCATCCCTATGAATGCACGCACGCAAACCCTACCCCTAGGAGCATCTTCGAAGATTGTGCCAGCGAATTCTCAAGATTGACGAAGTCACCACAGGCGCCTCGCTGTCGACGGAAACGTCGCCTACCACTGAAAGCACAGACGCCGTTAAATCCTGAGAAATTCGCTCTCACAGGGAGTCGAACCCAAGACCTGGGGTGCTACCGAGGCTCTTGTAACCACTAGGCTACAGGCCTTTCGCCTTTACCCCGCCACTTACATTGACACAAACAAGCATGGAAGCGCGGTGGCCATGGCAGCTGGTATGGATAAGCCTCAGCTGGACGGCGTTTGCTCCCTATCATTGTGCATTCGACGCCCATGGTCTCAAGCTTAATGGAGACAAGGCACCTCTCCTTGTTTGACGCCAGAGTGACGCAGCGGCCATTCGCCGTGACAATGCTTGCGGCCATATTGCCGAAGTACTCCTTGAGCCCTGCATGAAACCAAGAGGTGATCGCCATGGAGAAATTCGCTTGCTTCTCAAGCATCCAGTCGCTGCTGCCAGCACCATTCCAATAACTCCTAGAGAAGACCTTCAAGCAGGGTCCATCCAGGCAGGCAACGCGCACCCTGTCATCCATCCCGTCGACAACCCGGAACGCTGAGAAATCGACGCACAAGCGCGAGATGTGTTCAGGGAGATTTAAGAGTGAGATTTGCGTGCTCCCATGGGCACAAATTAGCCATCGGGGCTTCTCATCTCTTGCCCACCAAAACGAGGCGTTGGCAGCGCGCCCTACAAACTGCAGTGCATCTTTGCCTTGGACACTAAGGCCAGCATTTGAAGAACTTCGCCGGCCGACGCTCCACCGCCGCCGCCGGCCTCCACCGAAGACACATGCCCGGACTGTGCCAACCTCGCCGGACACCCCTGTGCAACTCTGGTAGAGCACGCAGGCTACAGCGAAATCTGATGCCTGGTTACCGTACACATTCAAGAATACGCCGAGGCACTCGTGATGCTTCATCTCCTTGGGGCAAGGTACAAGTTGGTAGAAACGCGTCAAGGGCTCGCAGACGACAAGGTCGGGGAAGCAATGGCGCATCCACCCACTCTTCTTCCTGGCGAGGAGCAGGAGGCTGCGCCTGCTGTCGACAAGCTTCCATGACTTGCTGCCGCCTGCGGGCAGGAAATCGAGGGAGAAGTGGCGGCGATCGACGGAGGTTATTACCTGTGAGGAGGGGACAAATACAGGGCCGCGGCTACCTGACTGAGGCTGCGGATTGTGGTAGTGTCCGGCAATGGAGCTTGGATGCGGCGCAGTAAGGATGGGGCGGGCAGTAAGGATGCGGCGCCACCGCCGGCACGCGGCTGCGGCACGGATGACACACACAGGAGAGGTGAGGTGGAGGAGAATGAGCTCGAGGAGCTTGTTGGAGACGTCGCTCACGGTCGTCGGCCTTGCCGCCGATGACTCGTTCCTCAGGGCCATCTCGCTCTTTGGTTTCTCCTTGGCCATGATGAGGCTCGAGATATCAGCCTACGAACTAAATTGTTTTCAATGGATTATTACGTGTAGGTGTAGCTGCAACTATTTATAGAGCTCATTATCTTCTGCATAACGTTGACTTTGGGAATCTGTCGCACATGTTGTCCACAAGCTGGAGTGGTGTGCCCGCCAAGTTGTTGCTGTTCAGCCTGTTCCGATTTGATAACTAAGTTTTACATATTCGACACTCTTTGGTGAAGAGGTCGGCAGGGTTATCCTATCTTCTTGCATAACATAAGAGGGAATACTTGTGCACCAAACGAACAGGACGCCAACCTCCTTGGTACACACGTATTATTTAAAAAAAAGTGGCATTCATTCCTCGCGTTTATACTAAACCGATCTAAACATGAAGAATGAAAGTCACACTTTTGTAATACCTAAGGGAGGAAAATACTTTTTCTTAGAAACTAATGTGTTAACACAAACAAACTCAGTATTCAAAATTGATATGTTCACCCTCACTATTTTACAGGTTTGTTTATACACATTTTTATATTCAACTAAAAGCCCAATATATTAACACATACAAACATTATATTTTTTAGTTTGGCTAATGTTTTTTGTAAACCTCATGTACTTGCGGCCTATTCGTTTGGCTTATCAGCCGAGCTCCTTTCCGGTGCCATATACTAGGGTATACTACTCTTAAAAAAGGACTAGTATACAAACATCCAATGGTTTAGATCATTGTATACTTCGTAAAACCAAACGGTAGTATGAGGTGGTATGCATGGGTAGTACTAAATTACCCCTTTATACTTCGTAAAACCAAGCGGTAGTATGAGGTGGTATGTATGAGTAGTACTAAATTACCCCTTCTGTACTTCATACCACTCATGGGTGGTATAAGGCACCGGAAAAGACCTCTATCAGCCACCAGCCAGCAGTACTTTTCTCTCAGAACAAACCAGCCACCAGCAACCAGTCATCAGTACTTTTCTCTCAGAACAAATCAGCACTAGCCACCAGCCAAACGAACATGCTGTTGGTTAGAAAGTAAAAATGAGTTGAGATAAAGAAACATAGATGCTTCTTTATAATTGTTGAATACGTAGGCAGAAGAAGAAACTTAAGGTCTACGGTCTCTTATATAAACTTTAGTCTTTCGGTAATGCTGATGGCACAATTCAAAATTTTGATTCAGATTTAACTAATGAACAAGTAAGTTATGTAGACAGTTAAGAAGCAATAGGCTGCCTTGTCACGGTCAATGAGTTTTATTTAAAATAGAACTATTGTAAGATTTGACTGTGAGTGCACTAATTTGTCAAATTATTATACTAAAATGAGCATTTCATGTACATGTAAAGTTATTATACTAAAATGAGTATTTTACAAGTTGTTGAACCAATTTGCGCCCACCTGATAAAATCTTAAACTAAATTGAGCATTTATGTCTTAAAGGTGTGTTCTTAGAGGTGAGTCTGCGTGCATCTAAGTCTATCTGGGGCACCGACCTTTACCTTCCAATGTTATGAGGACTACACCTCTCTTTCTTGGAAGACGGAGGAAGATTTGAGACGTGTCCTTGAGGAATCAGGAGTAGAAAGATCAGAAATGTTTCCTGAAACATCATAAACTGTTTTCAAAGATTGCAAAAGGTGTCAATTGTACTGTAAGGGCACTTTGTAAATTCTCCCTCCCTATGTAAGTTCTTTCCCTCCTTGTAAATATTTCTTTTTCTCTATTAATGCAATGATATGTTGTGGGGAACTCCCGCACAGTTTTACGGTAAAAAAGAAATTGTACTGTAACGACAAAGGTTTACATTATTGATAGTCTGTGAATACCAAATTGACACCTCTCATCAGGTTTCCTCGACTGAGCAGATGTCACCTGCTCTTTCAGCCCTTCCCGCCCGAGATGACTGTGAAGGCCCTGCAACTGTGCTCTTCTTACCGTCGCCATTTTTCCTTTAGAACCTATTGAATCGTAAAACTTCTGCTTGCAGTGGTGTTTCGTCCTTCAAGATCTTGACAGCAAACTCGACGCACGAGTCTGGCACGGAGATAGCACAGAGTGAACAGAGTGATGCCAGAGCAGATTCTGCTGTCGAAGTGTCAAACTTTTCAGCCCCATCGTTTAGATCCAAGCCTGGAATTATTGCAGGGTCAAACTTAGTACACTTCTTCTCTCTGTCTTGGTACAGACTGATAACATCAGTTGTGTCCATGAGATCGTCGGCAACTGCACCTTGGCTCTTGGTGAAACCAAGAAAAGTGTTGTTCATGAGGATGGCAGCCTGCTCGAGGGAGATTTCACTTGGTCCATTGTTCCCTTCCACTTCGGGTGATACACTAGCAGCCGATGCATCTGAATTAGGCCTGCTAAGATGTTTGGTAGCATTTGTTTGTGCTTCACAGCCCATGGACTGGTTAGTACTAGCATCACCTTCACCTCCAACATGTTTCTTTCCCTTAGCCACCCTATTCTTCACACGCCATGAATTGGTGCATCTACGAGTTCTTTTCATCTTCTTTGAACCAAAACCCCGATCATTCCGACGCACTCTTCTTGCCACATTTGTGAATTGTAAAGCATCAAGTTGTTGTAGCCAAGGTTCAGAACTTCCCCGTTGGGCTGATCGCTTTCCCCGTTTCATAGAGTTCATAATCTTGGTGATGTCTATTTCCACATCCAACTCTTCTTGGTTCTGCTTGTCTGATTTCTCACTCAAAGTGTAGTCTAAGGTTTCTTGCCTCACCTGCTGTGATGAGCATCTTGGAGCAGTCTTAACTGATTTGTTTGCTGATTCTACATGCCTGCTAGATGTTTTTGTGGCTGAAGTTTGTTTTGCCTCACGTTCAGACCGTTTCACTGCTCCTACAATACAAAAATAAGTAAACCAGCCCTTAATAAGTCACATGCAGAAAAGTATGTTGACAAAATTTGGTTCATGTAATTATATTGCACACAATAGACATGAGACAGAACTACACCTGTGGCAGTAATCGAGCATAAACATAGATAATAAATGCATATTTTTTCTATCAGATAAACATGTTACTACCCCCTTCTTCACAAACATAAACAAACTATATTTTCACAATTGAAGAGATGTAGACACATGATACCATGGGATAGAAAAGAGTTAAAGATGGCTTAGGCTACTAGATCTGAGTTCTTGCAGTAGAAATCTACTGACCTCCTGTGTTGAATTTTGCCATGAAAGTCATTCCCCAATCATTTCGAATCTTCATTCTTCTTTACTTTCAGCAGCTTAAACCTTCACTGAAGTGATATAATAAAATGAAAGGGGAAATTTAATGAGAAAGCAGTACAAGAAACTACTTTTTCTAGCAACAAAATAAACATATTAGAAGATTTTCTCAAACAATACTTCTGCAATCATTAAGGTTAAATATGAATAACTTTACCAAAGCTAAAATTTGCAGATGTTGTCGATGCAGAAACATGAAATAATTTTCAATTTTCTCAAAGGGAGTAGAATTGCATAGCATATATAAAAGTAAAACAAGGGATCTATTTAACAATGATTAGGAAATTTAATTAGAAACAATGCAAGAAACTTCTATTTCCATCTACAAAAATTCATACATGAATATGTTTTGAAACATTACGTTTACCGGCATTGAGTTCTATAAAGATAGCAAAAATATTAATTGGTTTGCCAAAGCTACATTTTGTAGATACAGTCAATGCAGAAATATGACATATTGTTTTACTAAATGGAGTAGTGATTTGACAGGACAGATTTATTAAATAAAAATGTATGAAACATGTAGATAGTACTCAATAGTATAGACAGAAACTAATTTTGTTGTCATTGCTGAAAAATCCATCAAACATCAATTGCAGATTGATTCAATAGGTAGGTATAAAAGAAAACAATGGCAATGGCAATAATAATAACTAAATATCAAAATAACTCAATTGCAAATAACTTTTGTTTATGGCTGTCTATAAGGGCACATAGTGTACTGTTTTCTGAATAGCATCGGCATAAAATTTTCATTGTTATCATTGTATATGCTTCGGTCACAGTTGCATCTAATTTCTGATATCACATAAATGCTATGATTATGCTTACTAATATTTTTAAGTTTTTATAAGAAACATGATGACACTATTTTCAACTCATCAAGTTTAGGAATTCTAGAATTATTTAACTACTTGACTCCACGGATCAATGCTATCATAGTAACTAGTAAAAGAATGTAGTCATAAGAAAATTGCTAACAAAATTATAAGAAAACACTGGTAATTATCAAATACCAATGTATTTGATGAGTTGCTTCGAACTAGATAGAAACAACAATGCACAAAAGCATTATAACTTGTGCAAAAAAAGGAAATAATTCCTTCAAGGTGATGGGAAATACCCCATACACATGCTTCCTGTGCACATTCAATTCAAGTAGGGCTCTTGAACTTCAAAAACCACGATGACATCATATTGCTAGCCTGGCCTACAAGATCATTAACCCATCATGTCCTCACCTTCCAACCACACATAAGGTGTAGTGTATGGAATAGAAATGGACCCACACTCATCGGACAAACAAAAGAAAAGAGGCGGACACATAACTTTTCATTTTCCTTAAGTTTGCATCTCGCACTCCAGCTCGCATCCCACTATAGCACCTACCGCATGAATCCCCCCCCCCCCCCCGCGCGCCCTGGTATTTCGCACTAGCATCATCTGTCCAACCCTCCCAAACCGCTTGTGCTTGTACTGCTAGTAATAAAGATTACCAATAATACATGAAAAATAGAAAGAAATTGTAACTTACCAAACAGATGTGCTGATATATATATATATCAGAGCAATAATGGTCAAGCTCCGAATGAGGCCATGGAGGATGTCGTAAAGACAAGCCCTAGATGCACAAACTTACGAATTGGGTTCCTTAAGAATGAAGGAATAAAGGATTAAGTGCTAGAACTCGATAGATTGGATTCGTAAAGTGGGTGAAATGTCAAGGGATTTGAGGAAAAGGCTTTAGCTACAAGAGAATGGGGAATTTCCTCTTCTTATAGCCCTAGGCAACCATTTGTTGTATATGAAGATGAGATTTCATCCATGTAATAAATTCATAAATAGGGGCGCTTATGTAAATTGCCAGCCAGTTTGTGTCATATCTTCCACTGATAGAAAAGTTGCTTTGTAACGTCACGACGCACCATCCCATGCTACACGTGTTGCATGGTCCCCACCGACCTATCCTTCAAAGATTGTTATATCTCTTAGGAAACATGAGATTTTCCCTTAGACATATTTATATATTATGTTGCATGGCTAGCTTTGAACAGCTATAACACTATCATCCCATCCGGGCATAGTTAGGGCCGTAGAGATTCGATACAATACTATCTATACTAGCATCACAAGCGGAATGGATAACCAACACATATCTATGTGATTTGGTCCCTCCTAATTGTACACATCAGAGTAAAGTTTCTATAGTATAGTAGGATGTATAGTCTTAATGCCTCCAAAGCGCAAGATTTGTAAATCCCAAGCTCATCATGTAGTTATGACTTTTACCTAAGAGTATTCTTTCAAAAATGCTATTTTTCACTATCTATACTAATTCACCTAATAAAGCTAATAAAAGGGGATTTATATGTCTAATCTTATAAAAGGGGATTTATGTGTGGTATCATCACACATTGGCAATAAATGATCTCACTCATGTGCTACGGTGATGCATCTATAGATATTAAGCAAACCATCATGATTATCATTAACCCTACTAAGATTTGTATGATGCTCGCAAATATATGAAATAACCATGCATTGATATAAAACCACACTAGTGTAAAAGATTGTAATCATAAGTGTGGCAGTTGCATATCAAGATCATCATTCAATTTAGGGATGAAAGGAGTGAAAGGATCTTAACTAATGTCGACTAGAGGGGGTGAATAGTCATTCCAAAAAATTTGTCACTTAAAAACAAGTTTGTTAGAAAATTTTTGGTGTTTTCAGAGATTTGCCGGGAAATCTGAATAAATCTTTGAGTTCTTTAAAGATGTGAGGAGATGAACTACAACACTATGTAAATGTTGCTCAAAAGTAAATCACCAAATATAAGATAAGGAGCAGGGTTAGAGTAGAACAACCTGCAACATTCTAGAA
Organism: Cenchrus americanus; assembly: GCA_947561735.1. Classification (NCBI taxonomy): domain Eukaryota; kingdom Viridiplantae; phylum Streptophyta; class Magnoliopsida; order Poales; family Poaceae; genus Cenchrus; species Cenchrus americanus. The sequence continues at coordinate 185,187,303 of OX387245.1, forward strand.
TAGGAGATTAGGACCAAATCCTAGAAATATATTCTGAGCAAGAATGCGAACAATATGATGAACAATAAGAACAAGTGACACTAGGATTGTTATTGTAGTTTAGCCTCACACCTTGAGGTCTACGTCCCCATTACAAATGGTGGACTTATACACCAAGTCATTTTCCTCTCTCGAACGACCATAAAAATCGATCTAGAGCTACTTACTCAATTCGTAAAGGTAATACAAACTTCTCGTAGACAGCCACAACATTGGATGCTCCACTAGCAACACCTAGGCAACTAGGAGCTCAAATCTCCAAGTGTAACAAACACAAAATCCAAATTTGGCCAAGAATAAGGTGTTCAATATATGGGGGAGATCAGCTCGCTACCACTCTCGTTTGCTTTCCCTTCAATCCTCTTTAAATCTCCACACCAAATCTCTCAAAGTGGTCAAGATGAGAGTGAATAAGGGTTTTGAATGCTAAAGAACAGTTTAGGGTGAGTAACTGAAGCAGAGTGACGGAGTATTTATGCGTAAGTTTCAGAGTTTTTCGAAATATTTTTCAGAAACTCTGAAATCTTTGGAATGTTATGAAGAGATCTTCGGAATACTCCAAAGCTCTCATGTTAGCACCTCTTCAGTTAACTAATTCCAATTCCAATATGCCGGCGCATGTAAGAAAAATGCAAAACGTCTTGCTTCTTCTTTTTAAAAAAATAAATGCACTGCAGAGGGTTATTTAGCCAGTATATTAAAAAGTTCATGGGATGGTTTATACGGTTTTGAAGTCTAAATTACCCTACTGAAGACTTTTCTCTTTATAAATGCTCCCTCCATTTTTCTTTACATGACGCTTCCAACAAACGTTTCGGCCTACTTAAACGTTAAGTATTCCCAGAGGTAGTAATAAGGCAGCCTCGTCGTTATTAGCATTCCCTTTGAGATTCACAAAACAATTAAATTATATGAACAATAACTAACATTGACACAATTCATATATAGTACAGTACATGCATACCATGAATAGCAATAGCATTGATCGGCTCACCTGTGTGCCACTAGCATTCAAGTTTATTTCAGAGTTCTTATGACACACATCACTGCGACACTACATCAGTCTACATGGGGTGGCCGGGTGGGGCAGTCGATCATGGGGGTAAGATAACTTCTTGGCACAATATGAGATCTGATAGGGTCTTTCCATGCCTATCTATCCTTCTCGAACAGTTCACGCCACCATCCAGAATATTCCTCACCACGACATTCAGAGAGCATATGCCTGGGACTTCGTAAATTTCAACATTCACCAGCTCAAGCAGATTGATTCGACGCTGGAGGGCTTGCTCATCAGGAAACGACGACAAATCAAGTAGGGGTGAAACAACATTCTTCACCCAATCTGGAGTGATCACTGCCATAAGCCGGCCAATGTCACCAGGGAAGTGAGGAATGACAGAGAAGTTCATATCATTCCCTTTATCACCGACCCTACTGTGGGCTATATGGTACAGGGAAATCTTTTTCCCATGTGAAGCACGAACAGGGGGTGTTGTCTCCATGCTTGTTTCAATGTGTTGAATGCCCATTGCACGACTTGTTGGGTCCTTTTGTGATTGTAATATATGCATCTCAACTGTTTCAGAATCTGTGGCCTGATCCTGTGGGCAAGGAATGCTTACCTTCTTTGCATGCACTCGCCAGAAGATGTCTTCCCGGTCAACCTGTCCAAACCACCACCATGTCATTGAAAGCTATGTGTGTTTCAATAACTCATGGGATGATTTGTAATGATTATCCATACCAGCAACTTTTGTAGAGTTATTTCCTTCCTCTGCCCAGTGCTGCAAGTGTCAAACAAATCCATCAAACGGGTAGAGTGGCCCCAGAATCAAGAATGCTACAGACATCTTTCATAGGACGAAACAATAAAATACCATGTGACATAATTCATTGGTTCATTGGAATTAGTACCAGTTTTCCTGATTGCCATACTATAAATGAAAAAAAAAATTGATGCTGAGGTTATCATCTGTGCAATTTACGATGCACTGTAGATGCATTTGTACTCCCTTCGGTTCCCTATTAGAAGTCGTTTAGGACAGCGACACGGTCACCAAAGCACAACTTTGACTTCTCTTTTTTATAAAAATATTTATTGGGAAGTTATATATGTATATTATTATGAAAGTAATTTTCAAGACAAATCTATTTATATGATTTTCATATTTTCAAACTCAACGACTTAAAAGTTATTCATGATTTATATTCCCAATGTTTGACTCAAACCTTGTCCAAAACGACTTCTAATAGGGAACCGGAGGGAGTATCCTATATTCAACTATGATGCCTCAGCACCAACATTCTGGATTGCTAAAAAAACAGAGCACTGAAATTACTTGTCAATACCTGATGCCACCACCACCAGCTGGACCATTTGTATAAAGAGCAATAAATTCTTCAACAAATTGAGCAGCATGCTCTTCAAGCTCAAAGAGGCCATCCATCCTAAGTCTAGCATCCATTACTTGCTTGGACGAGTAACTATCCTTGTCACCTCCAATAGCTTTCAAACTATCATAGCCCATGATGTATGAAACAATTTTTTCATTGATGTCAGGATATCTTTCACCAATCCACGACCTAACCTAATTGTCAGATGAAAATGTTTAAATAGAGATGATGTTTTCATCACTTTGTTTAAAAGGACTTTTGAGATGAAAGAAAATAGCAGGCAAACGGTACTTCTTTAACTTACAAGGTATTCTGCTGCTTGAGCTCGCTTTAAGCACTGCTGTCCCCCATAGGATATTTCTCCCCAGCCCTTCCATCCACCTTCCTGAAGAAACATGTAAACTTCACACTCTCAGAACTTAATTATGCCCACCTAAACAAATGAGTTAATAAAGTATTTGCAAATGGACCTTGTTCGACACATAAGACATAGTGCCTGTCTGAAGAAACTTGACGGATCAACAATAGTTATCAACAATAGTAATCAAGTCATACTCAGTTGTTTCAAAATATTACACTATTGGCTGCCTCAAAAAAATATCTCAATGGAAATGCATCAAATATTGAACGAATGAAAGAATGATACTTAAAAGAAAATACTTTTGAGAATAGTGAAAGGTTCGACTAGGAAAACCAACATAAGCCAGTCACTTCCCAGCTTCCAACAGTTTGTTATTAGCATAAAGATACTTTATATCTGTAAGACTGTAACTACAAATATGTTGTTTATTGATGCAAATGAAGTTCCAAGTCAGAAGAACTAAAAGATGACATTGAAACTTAGTGCATTAATTTACATACAGTAGGAGACAACTGGAGGAGTTTCTCAGGGCGACAAGCATCAGATGGTTTTGCTCCTTCACAGTGGACCTTGTCTTTTGATATTTGGTGAAAATGCACATGGCAGAAATCTACAACCTGGTCCACCAAAATATAATCACTGTTTGGATAAGCAAGATATAGTTTTAACTGGATTTGGCTTTTGATTTCACCAGATCAGGAGTAATGTAGTTTGCTGGGTCTCCAACTTCATAAAGAAGCTGTTCTGCACAAGTACTGTGGCTCAAAAGACCTCCACTGCCATCAGCCTTACCGACAATAACTTCTCCTCCATAATTAACTTCAGCATATGGAAGAGACAAATCCACAAGTTGCTCAAAAGAAAAATCCCTATATGTATCTCCTGCTCATTACGATGCCACAACAAATAGACCACACAAAGATTAAAATTTATTCCTATATTAAAAAAACACCCTAATTATTTTGAAAGGAGAAGAAACGAACCAGGGTGCATGAAATATCCTCCAGTGAGTTGGCAGCCACATTCCAGAAGATGGCTAGCTAATATCCCTTGTGCCAACTCATCTGTGTCATTCCAGTTCCAGCCTAATTCATAGATCTAGTTTTGAAAGCAAAGGTAGACAAGATGAATCATTAATTATCATAGGAAAGGAGTGTCTGGGTGTTCCGGGTTTAATTTTATTATAGTGTGCAATATATAGAAAGAACAATAATATCCCAAAGCTGTGAATAATACGGTTAGTAAAAATTTGAGTACAGGTTCCAACCTAAACAAATGTACTTCTGACAATCAAATGTGACATAACTTGCTCTGGTTATTCTTAGCAAGCAAATGAACCAGATAGAGGCTCCGAGCAAGTTAAGCATGCTAATAGCTGTGGCTTCAAGATTGCCTAGTCACACTAACTTATAATTTTAGACATAAAACAGACATTTCGGTGCATGCTGTAGTTTTATATCATCTCATTGAGCTTTATCAGTACAAATATGCATATGATCCTTAAAACAGTACAGTGCTCAGAACATTTTGATGAAGTCAATAAATGAAAAGGCGAGGGGGAAAAGTAACTCATAACACACAAACCAAGAAAGGCAAAAGTAGCCACACAAATTTATCCTGGTTCATCATGCATTATATCTCATCACACAAATTCATCCTAGTTCATCATGCATTATATCTCATCACACAAATTTATATAACATACAAGCTATGAGGCATGAATACCGTACCATAGGTGCTAGGAAAAGCGCAGCATCAGCAACCCGAGAAGTAATGATAACATTGGGCTTATAGTTTTCCAAACAATGTACAATGGATGCTGCCCCAAGGTATGTGCTTCTTCCCTACATCACATACATACAAAAGGAAACAGTAAGATAAAATAGCATGGGTTACAAATCTTGAAATTTATTCACTTAGTAAAATGTCTGGAAAAATGCAGGCATCAAAATAAGCAACCAAAAGGTATTAATAAAAATCTCAAATGAGGTATAATAGCTTGTCCTGAGCCCTTAACTGTAATTAGAACTTCCTTTCTTTTTTTTTCTCGAACACGCAGGAGAGTGTTGGCAATGGAACTGCCCAGCAGTCCCCAATGCCGAGCTCTCAGCTCTCCACACTCAGCCCAGATCAGAGAATGAAAGGAACACAGGTGAGTTCAGAACACACACGCCTGCACCTTATGCTGCTGGATAACAGAACTGAACTACTTTGCATTGTGCCTTCTACACCCTTTTGCAGAGGCTAAAGTCAACAGGTACTCATACCTTCTAGTACTTCTACTTTTACAGCTACTGGAACTTATACTAGTACACTACTTGCCTATGTACATGACTTGGCAAAGGGTATGCTTGCCCTGATACACTTGAGTGCCTCTGCTGCTCTTGGCAGTGCACGGCACGGGAGGGGGGGGGGCGTTTTCACCAACTCCTTTGACTTTGGTAATGGAGGGGATTAAGTGAGGAGGTGAGCGATTATCTAACAATCCTTCCCCTAATTCTTTTACTCCTTCTTGATCACCTCAACTCCCACCTTGCTCCTCAGTTCCTGGAACCTGAGCCGCCCCAATGGCTTGGTGAGAACGTCGCCAAGTTGCTGAGCAGTTTCAACATACTCAACCTTGATCTTCCCCTCCTCGATGCAGTCACGAATAAAATGGAATTTGGTGTCGATGTGCTTTCTGCGATCATGTAGGACGGGATTCTTGGCCAACGCAATAGCAGACTTGTTGTCCACCATCAGGACTGGCGCTTGGAGCCTTGCTCCGGTGAGCTCCTTGAGCAGGCGCGCCAGCCAGACCCCTGGCAGCTCGCCGTCGCTGCCGCAATGTATTCTGCCTCGCAGGTGGATAGCGCGACAATCTTCTGTTTTTGGGACTGCCAGGTGATGGGGCAGTCGCCGAGGAAGAACAGCACGCCGGAGGTGCTTTTCCTTCCGTCGATGTCGCCCGCCATGTCGCTGTCGCTGTACCCAGTCAGCTCCAGCGCCGCCGTACCTCGCCGCGGGTAGATTAGGCCATGCCCGCTCGTCCCTGCCACATAGCGCAGCAAGTGTTTGACCGCGGCGAGATGATCCTCCCTGGTATCCTCCATGAAGCGGCTCACATACCCCACGGCGAAGGTGATGTCGGGCCGTGTGTGTGTGAGGTACCACAGGCCGCCGACGATGCTCCTGAAATTCGTGGCGTCGACCTTCGCCGCCGTGCTGTCCCTTGACAGCTTCAGCCTCTCCTCCGTCGGCGCCTATACTCCCTTGCAGCCGCTCATGCCGCCCCGCTCCAGGAGCTTCTTCGCGTACGCGCTCTGGCACAGGGTGATACCGCGGCTCTCCTGCTCCACCTCGATTCCGAGGTAGTAGCTGAGCAATCCCAGATCGCTCATGCGGAACATCTTTGTCATCTCCTTGAACGCCTCGATGTCCCCTTTCGTCTCGCCGGTGATGACCAAGTCATCTACGTACACGCCGACGATGATGGCGCCATGCGCCGCTTGCTTGGTGTAGAGCGCGTGCTTGCTGGGGCATTTGGTGAAACCGAGCGTCGTCAAGCTCTCGTCGAGCCTGATGTTCCACGCCCGCGGCGCCGCCGCTGGCCGTAGAGCGCCTTGCGCAGGTGGAGCACCTGGTGCTCCTTGCCGGCGACCACGAAGCCCGGCGGCTGCTGCATGAACACCTCTTCCTTGAGTTCCCCGTTCAGGAAGGTGGATTTCACATCCATGTGATGGATTTCCCAATCCTTGATCGCCGCGAACGCAATCAGCAGCCGCACGGATTCCATCCGCGCAACCGGAGCAAAAACCTCCTCGAAGTCCACTCCTTCTCGCTGTACGTAGCCCTTCGCCACCAGCCTCGTCTTGTGCTTGACCACGTTGTCGTGCTCGTCGTGCTTCTCCTTGAAGACCCACTTCAATCCAATTGGTCGGCAATTCGCCGGTGGGTCGACGAGCACCCATGTCTTGTTCTCCTTGATCGAGTTCATCTCCTCGACCATCACTTTCCGCCAGTGGTGGTCGCGTTCCGCCTCGCGAAATGACGTCGGCTCCTCTGCGCTCCCTAGATGCAGCTCCTGATTGTCGAGGTTGCGCACCGCGAGCCCGGGCGGAGGCCCGTGTCCGATCATGTTGTCCATCACCCGGAATCACAGCGGCTCCCCGTCGTAGTCGTCGTTGATGAGATCTGATACCTCTGGTGGCGGAGACGCGTAGCGGATTGGTGAGGCTGCTCGAGGATGCGTTCGCCGGTGATGCATGTCCCACAGGCGTTCCCGGCGCTGGTGATCCCTGTCCAGCAGGTGACCCCGGCTCCTCTGCTTCTGCGGGTGCGTCGGGCTACTCTGCTTCAGCTGCTGCCCCTGGATCCCCTTCTCCTCGCACCTCCTCTACTTCACGGGTCACCCAGTGCTCGATGGTGAAGGAGCTGCTCGTCGTGCTCTCACTGCTACCTTCCCCGTCGCCACGCTCCTCCCAGCGCCACCCTTTCTTCTCGTCGAACACCACATCACACGAGATGCACACTCGCCGCGCACATGGATCGCGCAGGCGGTAAGCCTTGCTTCCTGCCTCGTAGCCAAGGAGCACCATTGGCGTGCTCTCGTCCGCCGCCTTCGCGAGGCCCGGCCTCGTCTCCTTCACGTGACCCACACACCCGAATGTGCGCGAGAACGACACGTCCGGCCTTCCGGCCGTGCCATGCCTCAAAGGGAGTCTTCCCCTTCAGGCTCTTCGTCGGCGATCGGTTCAAGATGAACACTGCCATGCTCACTGCTTCGCCCCAGAACGTCGCCAGCACGCCCTTGGCCTTGAGCATACTGCGTGCCATGCCGACGATGGTCTGGTTTCTTCTCTCCACCACGTCGTTCTGCTGTGGTGAGTAGGGCGCCGTCATGTGCCTCTGCATCCCCTCCTCTGCACAATATACACCAAATTCAATTGAGGTGAACTCACCCCCTCGATCTGTGCGGAGGATCCTGAGCTTCTTCCCCGTCTCCGTTTCTACCCGCGCCTTGAACTGCCGGATCGCCGTCGCCGCCTCAGCCTTGCTGGTCAGCAGTTGCAGCCACATGTAGCGGCTACAGTCGTCCACGAGCAAGAGGAAGTAGCACCTCCCGTCGTGGGTGGCCGGCGTAATTGGCCCGCACAAGTCACCGTGCACGAACTCCAGCAGCTCCTCGGCGCGGTACGTCACCGTCTTGGGGAATGGGCGCCTCCTCTGCTTCCCGGCGAGGCAACTGTGGCACAGCTCCCCGTCATGGACGATCTCCGGCAGGTCGCGCACAATTCCATGGCACGCCAAGTTCCTCAGCGTGTCGAAGCTGAGTTGGCCGAAGCGCGCGTGCCACAGCCAGGCCTCGTCGTCGCCGTGCGCCCCCAGGCACACATGTCTGGTGATCCGGAGGTCGATTTTGTAGAGGCGGTTCGCGGAGCGGTTAATCTTGGCGAGCAAATGGCGATCCTTGTCGCGAACCCGCAGCACGCCGTCGTCGATGAGCACCTTACACCCACGCTCGTCAAGTTGCCCAATGCTGATGATGTTGCTGCGGAGCTTGGGGATGAAGTACACGTCGGCGAGGGCTCGGTGCGCGCCGTTCTGGCACTTGAAGACGATGGTGTCACGCCCTCAAATTTCCACGCGCGAGCCGTCGCCGAACTTCACTATTCCGACGACCCCAGTGTCGAGCTCGGAGAAGGCCTCACGTTCTCCGATCATGTGGTTGTTGGCGCCCGAATCTAGGTACCACAGCTTCTTTTTCTTGTTGCCGCTGCTGCCGTCTCCGTCCTCCTCCCCGAGGTGAACTTGTGCCCGCCTTTCGTCGAGCACCACAGGGGCACGCGGCACGCCTTCTTCTTCTGCGTCGTGCATCGCGCAGACTTGCACCATCGGGAGCGCCGACTCGTCATCATCCTCCTAAGCCACATGGGCGCGCTCCAGGCGCGGCTGCCTGCAGTCCCTGGACCAGTGCCCTGTTTCCCCACAGTTGAGGCACTGGTCCTTGGCGATTCTGCGGTTGCCGTTGCGCCCGTCGCCGCCGCCACGACCGCGCGTGTTGGAGCGCCCGCGGCCTCTCGTCGTGTCCTCCCTCGCCGCGCGGAGCGAGAGGGCCCTTCCCCCGCTCGCGTCCACGCGGCTACGCGCGCCCGCTCCTCCTGAGCGGCGAGCAGAAGCTTGGCGTCGGCCGTCGTGGCGGCCGCCTTTGCTGCTCTTGCGTTGTAGCGGTCCTCGACCGCCTTGAGGCGTCCCGTGACGTCCTCAATCGTCAGAGATTCCAACTCCGTGCAGGTCTCAATGGAGATTGCGACTTGGTCGTACTTCTCCGGGACACAACGAAGAAGCTTCTGCACGGCGTCCTGCTCCCCGACGTTTGTGCCTACTGCGGCGAGCTCCGTCACCATGCCGGTGAGGAGCAGTGTGAAGTCCTCGACGGTCTCGCCGTCCTTGAACTCGAGCGCCTCGTACTCGCGCCGCAGTTGTTGCTGCTTGGCCTTGCGCGCCCGGTCGCCGCCCAGACGCATGGACTTCAAGGCGTCCCACGCCTCCTTCGCGGAGTCCTTGTTGTCGAGCGCGGCGCGGTACACCGCCGGCACGGCCTTGAGGATCCCCTCCATGGTGAGCTGATCCTCCTCTCCATCTTCAGTGTCGACGCTCACAGCTCTCCAGAGCCCGCGCGCCTTGAACATGACCTTGACGAGCACCTCCCACTCGGCGTAGTTGGTCCGGGTGAGGGTCGGGAACTGCGCGTTCCCAACGTCGCGGATCGTCTTCTTCACCACATACGTCGCCCCGCGACGCGGCGAGACCGACTCCCTGCGGCGACCGACGGAGTGGCGGTGCCCTAGGCCACGCCCGCGTCCGGCGTCACGCCTGCGCCCCTGGTCCGCCATCTCCACTTCCGTGCGCCTCTCCTCTCACCCGCGGCTCTGATGCCAACTGTTGGCAATGGAACTGCCCAGCAGTCCCCAATGCCGAGCTCTCAGCTCTCCACACTCAGCCCAGATCAGAGAATGAAAGGAACACAGGTGAGTTCAGAACACACACGCCTGCACCTTGTGCTGCTGGATAACAGAACTGAACTACTTTGCATTGATGCCTTCTACACCCTTTTGTAGAGGCTAAAGTCAAACCTAGGTACATAAGCTACTCATACCTTCTAGTACTTCTACTTTTACAGCTACTGGAACTTATACTAGTAAAACTACTTGCCTATGTACATGACTTGGCAAAGGGCATGCTTGCCCCTGATACACTTGAGTGCCCCTGCTGGGGGGGGGGGGGGGGCATTTTCACCAACTCCTTTGACTTTGGTAATGGAGGGGATTAAGTGAGGAGCTAAACAAATTATCTAACAGAGAGCTGCGTATCTTTATATTAGAAGAAAAAATGGCCCAAATTACAGAAAAAACAACCTCTCCACCTTTTTTTTTGAGGAATACATCTCTCCACCTTGGGCTAGAGTGGAGGATGCTGGGTTACATAACTGAAACTTTTACACGGGAGACGCCGCATAGGACCTGAACAGGGAAACTTCCTTTTTAATGATATTTTTCATTTGATCTATTCCCATGTGTTAGAAGCAGATAAAAATCACAAATACAAATACAGATATTTTGGGCTTGAAATCAAGATATTTCTCCACTTCTCATGGACATACAAATACATCAACAAACATGGGCCAAAGGGGCATCAGTCACATACACAGCCCAGACCCCAGACCCAATACTTGAAGTTACTCCAAATTCTTTACTGCCTCCTGGAGCAGAATTGGACATTACATTTTGCTCAAAAAGAAAATTGGTCATTAAATTTTCTAACTTAGACCTTTCATCAGCACAAGTGAAACTACCAACCGCGATGGTTTTAAATACATCAACACAGTATCTTTTTAAGAGTCAGGAGAAACAACAGCATAAAAAATTCTTTGATGACAGGGGCGTAAAGAATGGTCCTTGAACTGGATTAAATTGAAGGCAAAACGTGACTGGTAATCAATGCTGGAAGGGTATCGAGTGATCAATAAATTACCTGTCCCGCTCCTGTTGATTCAAAGGACGGTAGAGGATTGCCTACAGAAACAGGAAAAATTAAGAATAGCAGTATGAATACATCCAATATTGATTAGATTTTTGAGATACCAGTTTGATCTTGATTGCCAATTTCTACATAGAAGATAACCCATCATGGTTTTCAAGCAGCACAGAGATGCAGTACCTTGAGTTTCAAAGGATGATTCATAAGCTACAGCTACTGTTATCTCCAATCCCAAAATAGATGCCAGGTTCAGTACTTCTTTCTGTGCTCCAAGAGGATCCACTAACATAACACGAAGTGGGACTTGTAAAGTTACAGATAAAAGAAGTGAAAACAAAAAATCAGGTTACTTTTCTAAGGTTACACTGCAGTCAACAACGTCTTACTTGCACCCATGTTAGTTATTATGCAAACTTTCCGTTCGAGAGCCAATGGTAGTAGCACAGACATCCACTCATTGACTGCACAATGCCATAAGAAATGTACATATTTATTATAGTAAATAGAGGACAGCATAAGAAATGTGGACAAACTTAAGGGGCGGAATCACCATAACAAGTAAAAAAGGTATGTGATTTGGTAAATTTGAAATAATAACATATGCACTAAGGAAGATAACATGTACTGTCAATACTTGTTAAAAGCGTACCTCGAGGATCATATCCTTTGCCTCCTGACACCATGATTCGGTACCGATCTGCAAGAGTCCGTTCTGCCAAACACTCGAGCACCAGGTAGTTAAGCTCCTTGATCCTCTGCAGTAATTTTAAAGCAGCCAGTGGCCTGTCTCCCCCAAATCCAGCCCCACAGCCAACATACACTTTATCCCTGTGCCGCCTGGGATTGTTCCGCTGCCGAGTGAAAGTAGGGGCAATCAGATGGAAGCGCTTGTATCAACAAGTCATATGAAAATTATTGAGTTCCAGGAAAGTACTAACCAGCTTCACCACACAGTTTTGAACCTCTTCCATTGTCACCGCGTTGCTCAAATCACAACATTAAAGGATTGATCTGCACAGATACAATCGGGCAAGGTTCAGCTGATAACTTCCATTCCAACCAGTTGCATGGCAGAGACAATGAACTGGACATATTGGAAACATAAGGAACGAAATATATAAGGTTTCCCTTCAACAATTGCGAAGGAACACGTTGAGAACCTTTAACCTACTAATGAAACATTTCATCTATTAGTGGGAACAAAAAAAAGCAGTGTGATCAGTACAATACTCCAATTTCGAAGATGGTTCTGAGAGCGATTTCCGAATTCCCCACTATCTCACCAACTACTTACGACGCTACAGACATGGACGAAGTAAACAGAGCAGGCAGATAGCAGTTCCGGGTGGCAACTCCGGCGAAGAGGGGAAGTGCGGGGGCGCCTCAATCGATTGGGCTCGCGGGATTTTGTGCGTCTCACGTACCCCTAAGAAGGTAGCCGTCACTACGAAGAAGTCTCCCCAGCCGGCACACATCTGTTTTGCAGTTTTGGGGGCGGCACCGCGGCGGAGGCGCACGGGAGCGCAGCCGTCGAACCTCGGGCTCTTCGGCGAGGAGGGAGGAGGCGTCCACGCTCCAATCTGTTTGCTCGCTGCGGGTGCCACGAGACAGGATTTCGGTTGGAGTTGGAGGGGGTTCATGATCCACGGGCCCCACTCGTCAGTCAAACAGCACCGTCCCTTTCCCTTCCAGAAGCCCGCGGCCCGGCCGCCGGTGACTGCAGCGTGCCGTGCTTGCCATGGGAGATTGGGAGAAGACGAGTAGCTGCTGCCTGCCTGATGGTCCTACCGTGAGGAATAGAGAAAAGAAAAGGTTGCAGGCCGCTGGCTTGGCCTTGCGGTTGATTCGGGAGAGGAAATGACACAGCAAACAAAAATGAGACATGAAACATAGGATAGAGTTTGCCTTGTATTTGCACTCACTTAAACATGAAACATCAGTGCACGCGTGTTACTCTTTGCCAAAGGACCAAGAACCATTCTTTTTCGGAAATGGGTTGGACCTGCCGGTGTTCAAATGTCCAGTGTTCCAGTACATTACAAGATTTTGCACAGATCATGTACAGTATGCATGAACATAGCGTGTAAATAGCATTATATCCACATCAAAAATATATATAATGGGGAGTAAAAATGGAGACACTTTAAACCACGTTCTATAGGACTCTGAAGGTTGCATCAGTTGGGAAACTCTCGGTACATCTCACTGCCTCGGATAATATACAGGGCAAACTTCACTTCCAAAGTCTAAATGTTCAGGGTGACCACCTGAACCGGACCATCCTTGTCGACAACAAATGACCTAGCAACCTTTCCTGAAGGTGTGTCCACTTCCACCGTGTAGGAACCATGGTACCCTCTGAACTTGAACTCTCCCTGGTGACTGACATTGCCGTTCACACGGGTCAGCCACTCTTGTTTCAGGGCAAGGTACCTTCTGCCAGCCTCATTGATCGTCCCATCGGCATCGACTAGGTGAGCGTGCTCTCGGAACATAAACATCTCCCAGAATCCCCAGAGGATGATTCCCCCAACAGCAGGATGCGCAAATGCCTCACGGAGGAACACCTCCAGGTCATCAGCTCGTAGGTGTTCATTCTCTGCTGTCACATCCAACTCAGTAATCCAGATAGGGAGACCCAGAATGGCGAGCTTGTCTAGGTTATCACATATGACCTCTCCCACCGGATGGCTGATATGACCTTGCACCCCGATCCCACCAACTGGGGCACCCCGTTCCTGGAGATCAACGACCTGTTCAATGAATTTCTCAGGGGTAGATTTTGAGTCACATCCATCCTCAACGTTATAATCATTGACAAACAGGACAGCAGAAGGATCAAGCTTATGTGCTTCTCTGAACATGTAAGCTCTAATGTCCCTTCCCAATCTATCTTCATAGAAAGACCCATGAAGCATCTCGTTGTTTACATCGTGATGTCTAAACCGGCCTTTGTACCTTGACAGTAGGCTCTGCAGACGGTTTTGGATGGCAGCCATCAAGTGGTGGCCCTGCAATGACCGAACCCAAGGTTGGACGGCATCCTCCACTTCCCAGAATAAGCAGTGACCACGAACCTGTATATTATGTTTCTCACAAAATTCGAGCAACTCATCAGAATCTTTATAATTAAGTCGCCCTTGTTCTGCTTCTGTATAGTACCATTTCAGCTCATTCTCAAATACAGCCCAATTGAAGTTCTTCACAAAAAACTCAGCAAGATCCTCATTCTCAATGTTGTGTCTCGCTATGCATGATCCAAATGGAAAGCTGTTCTCAGTCTGTTGTATCCTCACAGTTGAACCTAAAAGATTCACTGCATTTGATCCTTGGAACTTAAGAACAACGTCGCGCTTTCTTACCTGTCAACAAATGGGCAACATTCATCTAGTGTAAATTTCACAAAATTGGAGGTTCTGTTACAGAAGACCCCAGGTTTATGTGCTAGTCATGATGCACCCTTCATAAAACTCCAAATTTGGCACATTCACATTAGACTAATTCTTAGCTACTGGCACCTTCACATTAGACTAACAAAATCCACCTTCAAGGATAGACTGTAATAACAAGTTGGGCAGATTAATTCTGATATAAAAACAAAAGGTTGGGCAGATAAAGGACTCCTGAGCCATTAGTTGGTTATGTAAAACTTCAAGAACAATAAATTGTCATTAATTGCAACTACACCAAAACAAATGTGTGCCTTTATGCAAACATGTAATATTTACACTCTATTTTTGTTAAAATCATCATGCACAGCCATAGATGAAATGTTGAAGTTTGTTTATGGTTTCTCGAAAGAACTCCCATCTAACACATGAAATCCTTCAAAGCTTACCTTGTCTGTTCTCTCCTTCAGATACTCAAATCGTGCTTTTCTGTCAACCGGATATATGTGAAGGTCCATGACTCTGAGGTCAACACCTGGAGGAGGGCCCTGAACATATGCAGTAACTTTGGATGGCTGCTTTTCAAGCTTGAATGCTCCTTTAATTTCGTACCATTGATCCCCATCAGCTTCCACTTGCCCGCCATTTACCCATTGGTTATCCACGGCAAGACAAACATTTACATGGTGACGTCCATGTCCTCCAGACCCAGCTCTTACCCAAGCAGATACTCTGTAAGTGACATGCAACCTTAGTTTGTCAGTTATTACCTGAGAAGGACCCATCCAAACTTCTGTACGGTTCGTAGCAAGGATATAACGACCACTGATATGATTCTGAATTGCGCGGTCCTTCAAGATAGAAGATAGCATATGGGGTGCTTCAGTCTGGATACTCAATCGACATGAACCCATGGGACTCCACCCAGCAAGCCCACGAGTGAAAGCACTATTATGTAGTAGATTAGCTCCATAAGCAACATTCTGCAATATGAAGTGTCATTAAATCAGATAGGACATTTTTGGAGTGTCATGATAGACAAAAGTTACAAGAAAAATAAAGGTCACATGCCTCAAGAATCAAGATCATTTAAATGAGCACATACTCTTGGATTGTTAGAAGCAATTAGCCTACAAACCTCAATTTTTGGGCATGGCGCAGCCTGGAGCTTTCTTGCTGGAGATAAGACAAGACCATCTACAAGAATGTCAATTCCTGCAGGAGGTCCTTCTATAAAAATAACAGCTTTGGTAAAGGGAGCATGAAGGAGGAACCTTCCTTTCAAATGTGTCCATTGCTTGTCAGAAGTTTGGTTCCTTTGGTTAAGGAAAAAGAAAGGTAAGGTAATGCTGGCTCCTATAAAAGAATAATGTCAACAGAGAACAAGAAATTAAATCATCTTACTTCGCAAGGCCAACATATCTCTCACGACCATATTCTTGTACCCACAAAGTAGCACGGACTTCAGTATCATTTGCACTCCCAAATATTCGAACAGCAGAACTAATCTCATAAAGAACTTTCCGCTGAACCCTGCCAGTGACTTCCTGCTGGATACCATTCCAATTGTGGACCCTTCCAGTTGCTGAAGCGAAATAGCTGCCATTTAAGGGCCGGACGTTCCCATATGCAGTCAGCTCATGTCTGCAGATATTGCATCCTCTTCCTGACCAATTTCTTAACCCATCTTCGAAGTGAGGATTTTTAATTATAGTCTTGATTTCACTTGGTACTTTTACTTCCTTCAATCAAAAGGAATCATTAATCAGAAAAGCAAGGCTGTACATGCAACATTTTTTATGACAATAAGGCAATGAATGAAGACATCAGAACCAAGGGTATATATGGTATACACAGGTATAAATGCATACAGAGATCGACATAACAGAAAGTAGATAGTAAAACATCAGTTACTACATTCCTCATTGTCAATTACATTAGAATCTAAACTATATGAAAAACAGAGATTAGAATATACTCCCTCCATTTTCAAATATATGATGTTTAGGACAAGCTAATTAGTCCATCCTTTGCCTAAATGCCGTATGTTTGAAAACAAGGAGTACTAGTCACTCCATGCTTAAATTGTTCAAAAGGTAAAACATTTTAGGTTTTTTATCAGATTTCTGAGAAATACACAAGTGCATAACAAGGCACTCATTCAAAAGGTAAAACATTTTATTCAAGAAGAGGTTACAAGAAACACATGATAACTCACTTTTGATTGTCTATGTCCAGAGCAAGTAATAGTAACAGAATCAATGATAAGATTAACACCAGCAGGAGGTCCTTCCAGATAAAATACAACATGTTTTGGCATGCTCGTCAAAGAGAAGGAGCCTTCCAATTTGTTCCACTTTTCTTTTGAGGCTAACACACTGTTACATCAAATTCTATCATCAGTTAAGGGTGGTGTCAAAAGAATATGATTGTTGAACAATTTAAGCATGGTACCTTCCAACAGGATTATAATGTGTCGATCCATCTGTATTGTGCAACCTAAGGGTTCCTTTGACTTCAACTTGGCCTTGGACATTCCCATCAACTCTAACGATGGCAGAAACAACATAAGCAGTGCCTGTAGACACTCTATTTGTAATATCTTGTTCAAGACCTTGCCAGTTTTCGGCCCTCTTCGAAACAACAGCATAGTTCTCTCCCAAGTTCCCTCTAATACCATCAAGGAAACCAG
Organism: Cenchrus americanus; assembly: GCA_947561735.1. Lineage (NCBI taxonomy): Eukaryota > Viridiplantae > Streptophyta > Magnoliopsida > Poales > Poaceae > Cenchrus > Cenchrus americanus. The sequence goes on from OX387245.1 coordinate 185,204,200, forward strand.
ACCATTGTGATGCCACATACGCATGGCAGCAGATGGGATTCCAAGGGTGAAGGCCTTTCGAAAAATCATAATTTGAAATGACGTTCTCTGTTCCACCAATTGATGAAGAAACAGACCTCTCTGTTTTCTGATGAAAATACAGAGTAGTTAATAAACTATAAGGAAGAGAATCTAATGAACCAAATCGGTATCATACAGCTAGTTGCCATTAGTTCAGGGATACATTTAACAAAAGATTGAAATGGAATCAGTCTTCTTAACAATGTTAACAGTAGGTCAGTAGTTCAAGCAAATAGATTTAGCAGATAATTCTTCCTATTCCAGGGCCATTGAGCAATTGTATACACCAGCATGGTGTTAATCATAGTCCAAAACATGAGTCCAGTTACTTCATAGTCCAATTCATAAGTAGGCAAGCAAAGGATCGACTGCAATACCTTGTAGGAGATAGTGATTGAATCTATGAGCAAGTCCACACCAGGAGGGGGCCCTTCAAGGTAGAACACTACATGCTTTGGTAGAGTTGTTAGATTAAATGAACCTTCCATCTTCTCCCAGCGTTCTCGTGAGGCAAGTATTCTAGTAAAAAATTATTAACAATAAAATAATGGTTATGGTAAAATATTATACAACACAATGAACATTATCTTCTGGTTGAAATACCTTTTAATATTAACATAGTTGGTAGAAGAGCCATCGACCTCAAATTTGAGAGTGGCCTGAACTGGGACAGACTCATGAACTTCCCCATGAACTCTGACATATGCAGCAACAAAGTACTCAGTACCAAGGGTGACCTTTTCCGTTATATCCTGCTCAAGCCCTTGCCAACTCTGTGTGCGATGAGTAAGAACGGCATAGCTTGACCCTGAATGTGGCCTTACACCATGATGGTAACCTGATCCTTCAACAGCTACAAATGCATGGCAACTATTTGGTTGCCACAAATGTAGACCTTCAGAAAAATCATTGTTTGACAGAATGTTCTCCATGACAACTTTGTCAGAAGTATCAGTCTTATCTACTACCTGTCCAACATTGCACAAGAAACAAAATTACCATGCGTCTAGCATCATGATAATGGGTGTAACCTGAGAAGGCATGGTTGGCAAATAATCTAGTATCACATATACTATTATACAGAAACTTTGAGCTAGAGAAACCACATTTTGCTCATGAAGTCCCAACGTTTCTAGCAGAAAGTAGGAAAAGATTGATATATTTCCTAACTGGCCAAATGATCACTATTCTGTTTGATTTGCACAAAGATTCACTTGAAAGTCATTTTTTTATTTTAACATAACTTTTTGTTTTTCACTTTATTGAAAACAAATGGTTTTTCTATATCATGATAGTGCAGACAAAGGGAAAAGGAATCATTAGGATGCAACATGGTTGCAGGCATGCCTGTTATTGTCAACATTGGTTTGATCCATATTTGCATTTGTTCTAACATCAAAGATGTAACAGGCCTTTCTGGTCGGGAAGGACAATTAAGATATTTGAAGCAACAGTTGACAGTCTGACACAGCCAGCATGTGATTGGGTTAAAACATATGAACATGGGTACTGGTTTTTAGAAATGCTAAGGATAAATTTGCAACCAGGTAATTACTGAACCATTTCACTTTCCTGAATCACATGTGTCTAATACGTCTCAAAGAATCACCCCAAGTCCCAATGGGTTGCATTTGGCACATAGAACATTTCAATATTTTCATTAGTGCTGACAAGATCACCAGAGTTATACATACTCCAAATAAACACAACCAGTACGCACACCTTCGTCCAGTGGGCAGCGAGTAATCAAATCAACATCGTATTAGTTTTAAAAAACATCAGATTGACTATAAACCGCCAAGCAATCATAGGCAGTTGACCTATTGAAGCAACCACAGCAAAAAAAAAAGATGCAGTGCCTGCCTTTCAGTATACCTCGGGCTCGGAATCAGGACGCGGTTGATCTGGTTGCGGGAGCATGCGGCCGCCCCGGCGCGGGCGGCAGAGGGACGATAGCCAGCCGCAGCGCCTCCTCATCTCATCCGACCCAGAAATCTCGCCCCGCGCAGCAGCAGGCCAGCGGCTGGCAAGAAGTCAAAACAGGGGAGCGCGAATGGGGAAGCGCGTAGCAGTGGTTACCTTCCCTCCCCCCTCACCTCACCTCACCTCACCTAACCCTGCAAATGGGTTGGGATCCAAATCATATCCACACTCATCCATCTCTTGAATACATAATTAATAAATCCACACCAATCCATTCCACCGTCTGTTATATCCACACCACACCAAACCGAGATGCCTTTTCAGCTAATAACAAACCAAATTATGGGTCACTAACAGATTACAACTTGTTTGAAAACCATTTGCAATCCACGAGTTCTCTTCTAGTCTTCTGTGTGCCGGGTCTCATGCGCGTGGATGAAGTTCTATACTAAGTTCAGGAGTACAGACTTACAGCACTACGCCGACGACCTCGCCGAGCACCGACGCCGGGAGATGCACGGACATCGACGCGCCGGCCTGCTGTGCTGGCCCGTGGTGTAGCTTGCCTGGTGCCGCGCTGACCTCCCTTGCGGTGTCCGCCTCGACAATCGTGTCGGCCCGCGGCAGATCTTGCTCGACAAGCCGCTGATCTCCCGGCGAAGCTCGCCGGTGGCCCCGCCGGCGTCTTGGCGCGGCTCGCGTGGCGTCGCGCTCGCCCGCGACGGATCTCGTCAAGAGACCATGCGCCCCCGCGCGGCGCGGATCCTCCGGCGCCTTCATGGAGAGCTCGTCGCTTCGCCGGCCTCGTCCGACCGCGGTCGGCACCGGCCGCCCCATCCCGCGGTGGTGGCGGTGCTCGCTAAAGACCCGCCCGTCGGTCGGCGGCGGCGTCCGGCACCCATTAGACACCGAATCGTTACAATGTCACACCAAACCACACCAAACTCGTTAACATCTTAAGCCCAAACCAACTCAATTCGCTTATGGTGTTGATCCGTTAGCACCGCGACCCAAATAAGCTTGTGGGGAAATCCAAACTATTAAACCCATTCCACCCAAAACCATTTGCGGGGACCGCTACCGAGGTGCCGACACGACAGCTTGGGACGGAAGAAAAGGCATGTTTGGGGACGGCACGGACAGAGAGATGCGCTTGTGTACGTGATGCCGACGCGTCTTCCAGGGGAAATGCCGGCGGGCGGCGGCGGGTAGGTGCGTCCGGGGAGATGGAAATGGAACCGGATGCCAAGAATGCCGAACGGCGAGGATAAAGAAGCGGTCCAAGGAAAGAAGGGGGCCTCTGGTTATTCTACCGCTCGTCTCCCGGCCCCCAGGTCTTGGAGGCATAAGGACGAACACCTCCTGGGCACGCACCAGAAAGTCGTCGAGGACTGCAACGCCAGATGCACACAAAGGAAGTGAGCAGTACCTCTTAGGAAGGCTCCGCGGACAACGGAGACGCCCTGTTCGGCGAGCTGGAAGTGGTATGTGCGGAGAAAGGCGGTGAATAGCAGGACGCCGGGGCAGCCGAGGAGCACCGCGGTTTGCGCCGTCGATCGGGATTCGGGAATGGGAAGAGTCTGCTGGGGACAGGGAGGGCAAGATCAGCGCAATCCTGAGCAAGTCAACCTCATAAACTGGTGACGTGTCCTCTCTCGCTGTCCAAACAGGGGCTGCTAGTTGGGTAGTCTTCTCGTGTTTTGTACTTTTGTGCGTTTCTAGTCCAATGGAACAATGCAAAAAAGAAGCATACTGATGAGAGAGGAGGGCTCAAGAGCATGTTGTAGGTGAAAGAAAAGAAGGATCTGACTTAAAAGGGGGGGAAATCGTGACGAAGGACATTCCCACCAACGATCACTACCTCAACAGGAATACATGATACATCTCATATTCCTATTGTTGATCCTATTACTTAATGCTTGTGCTCGTCAATTAAATAATCAGGTAACTTCCCTCATAAGTTCATGTACACCATGTTTAGATCGTGGAGACACGTGCACTATTGGTTTACTTAGGAATCATGGAGAAGAGCAACTCGGAAAAGGATTCGCGTCGGCTCGATTCGGACTGCAGCACAACACCAACTTCTAACGGACATCACGGACGCACACGGAGTCGGATTGGGGTGTTCAAGTACTTCCTGGAACCATGATGAAGTCAACTTTCATATGGATCCGGACTCATGTTCATATCTGTGATGTGGCGTCCGCAATCAACGAATCATTGACTGAAGGTCTTTCTGTCCAAGATGATGCGCCACCGTATTCTAGCCCAATGGGTCGTGTATCAAGTTGAGTCCGTTAGGGACGTGTCCTAGGGTTCGAGAACGACCCCAACACCTGTGTGGTCGTCCTCCCCCTGTCATATACTCTTTAGCCGCCACTGTGAACATTCGGGTTTTGTTTAGATCAAGTTTAGCCTTTGCTACTTGCTTGTAAGCGTGCGTGCTGGTCCAGCCGCCCGTCTTCGAGTCTTCGGAACCCCACATCGTTCGATATTAAGTTTGAGATTGAAACCTATCATTCCCACTAGTAATTTCAGTACTTGTTCAATACTTATTCTTGCTAGTTCTTCAATTGCTTGCACGACGGGTGCCCTAGAGGCCGATGACGCGACCCACACGATCGCGATAGTGGAGGAGGTGTATCGGTTGCAAAGGCGCAGCCCTGGAGGGTTGTAGTCAGGCCGAGAGCATCTCCTCGTTATCAATCGAGTTATCCACACCTCTCATCGAAAGATTGGGCATAAACCCTAGCGGGTTTATCATCAGTTGGTAATCAGAGCAAGGTTTTCGGTGAGAGTTTTCCACACCCTTTAAAAAAAATTCTGCTCCTATAGTCCATAAAAAGCCAAAAAAATAGTAGATCAGTTTTGTTCCTGCAATCCCATAACACCTTTGAGCCATACTAGCACTACTTGGTTAGGGCTTGTTGAGTTTTCGGTTGCATCGGGTTGTGTCGAGTTGCTGGTCTTAGTTTTAGTCCTTTAGAGTTTCGAGTTCTTGTCACTTTTTCTATCACAATTGTGGGATACCATCTTCATCTAGTGTTGGCTGAGCAAAGGAACCAATCTGTAAAACCCACGCATACCTAGTGGGAAGGTGACGACCGAAGCCACCTTGTGTTGAAGTTTGAATTGTACTCGGTTTGGTGGCTGCTTTGTGTTCCCATATATTTCTGTGAATCGCTCAGTCCTACATTCTGTCATTATCAAGAAAGATAGCAGTATCATATCTCTAGTTGCCCTCTCCTCATTTATACCATATTTGAGTTTCGGCTTACTCTAGAGATAGAGTATCTTTTAATTACCGGAATACCCCTGTGTTTTCTGGAAAAGTTTGTGTGGTAATTGGCTCTTTGGCAGTCCCTTTGTTCATATTTTCGGTTTTGAGGATCCCAAAAAAAGAAAAGAGAAAAAAAGAAAGAGAAATGGGGCTGATCTTTGTGTTGGGAGTGAGTTGTTCATTTCTTTTTCAGTGGTACGCTGTGACTTCGTTTGTGTCCAGGCTCGCGTCTCTAGCATGGTCTAGGACCAGCACAGTACCACCGTTGAACGATTATTCAGCTTGCTTTTTGATCTAACTTGGTGCTAGTCATTCCTTGTTCCAGCCCACCTATAGCTCCACATATTCGATTACAGCTTGACAGGTTTTGTTGCTTGTGGCACCGATACGCCTCACTCCGCGGTTGCATACTTGTGGTAGCCGTTCCGTCCTGTTGGGCAAGGTAAGAATTGGTAAGAGCTTGTATAACAAGTTGAGAGTGAGCGCCTTGCAGTAGCTACATCCTATTAGTTGTAGGAATTTTTTGTCCTCTCTTGCACTTGTTTGCTGACGGGGAAGTCAACAAAATTCCACAGTCTCCTCGCACTAAAGGAGTCATACAACACTTCGAGAGGCTGGTGAAGACACACAACGAAGTCATTGATAATGACTTGGTGGTGACAAAGGATAAGATTGGGCAATTGGAGGCCACACAGATCACCAACAACAACAGACTTGCAGGGGTGGAGGCATCAGTTGCTCGTATGAACAAGAGTCTTGTTGCACCTTTGAAGCGATTTGATGATCTGCATGCTAAGAAGGTTGGAGATGGCAAGAAGGAAGACAAGAAGCAAGACACAAAGAATGATGGCAACAAGGATGATGGATTTGATGGTGACTGGGATGCATATGGAGGAGACACTGAAGTTGACAATCTAGACCGACGTCGGCTACATCGTAATCGTCGAGGTACGCGTGGTAACCGTCCACGTGATTTGCATGGTCATGATGATGCTTTCAGTAAGATTAAATATAAAATACCTCCTTTTGATGGCAAATATGATCCTGATGCTTACATTACTTGGGAAATTATTGTTGATCAAAAATTTGCATGCCATGAATTTCCTGAAACTACACGTGTTAGGGCTGCTACGAGCGAGTTCACTGATTTTGCTTCTATTTGGTGGATAGAATATGGAAAGAAACGAGTCATGTGGGCTAGATTTGTTCTTTCTTACTATGCACGTGATTTGTTACATAAGTTGCAACAATTGAGACAAGGTACTAAATGTGTAGATGAGGACCAGGAGCGTCCCAGTGGTCGATGGATGACCGCTCCTCAGTGATGAGTGATTGACAACGGGTGTTTGACTGATTCTTGGCTTAGTGCGTAAGTGTAGGTTGCGGCCTAGTTCGTGTTGTTGCGGGTGAAGAACGGGCGTGAAAGGTCTTCGCCCTTGAGGGGCCTCCGGGAGATGGAGAGACAAGTAGGCTCGGTTCGAGGGACCCGGTGGACGGCGGGACCGGGTGCGGGTCACATGGTGGCGACACAAGCAAGACGAAGTCATGGACAAGCGAGCGGTGCATGGTGGCGGTCAAGTCAAGTGGTTTGGCGGGAGGCGGACCGAGCACGCGGGGTTTGGTGGTTTGCCCACAAAACCATCGGCGGACGGTTTCTTGGTTTGGGCCTCAAAACCAAGTCCGAGGGCCCAACACGACGGAGACGGGATCCGGGCGTGTCGGGAAGCTTCGAGGCGGAGGACACGCGGCGGGATCGCATGGCTTGAGTCGGGAGGACGCGGGGTGCGGCAAAGGCGTGGCCGTCCGATGGCAAGACCCACAAACATTACCTAAATGCCCCTGCGTGGGTTGTATCGCCAGTAGTTAAGTTAGGGGTAGTCGAGTCATTTACCACTCCGGCGGGACCCGATATATAAGCCATGAGGGTGTGTGAGTGGCTCTCTCTCTCGGCGACTTAGGGTTTCATTTCCTCCCTCCCATTTCTCTTTTTCGTAGCTATTTTTCTTCCATTTTCTCTAGGCTAGCATGAGAGCTTCATGAGAGATTTGTTGAGAGGGATGGATGCTAGGGCGGCATGCTAGACCTTGTGAATCTTTCCTGGTTTGTATAGAAGATTCGGAGTTGTGTTTTTCGTGGTCTTTTGTGCTTGTTTTCGTGCCTTTGTTCTTGGTGCGATTCCGCGGATTTGAGTGGGTTTCTCCCCGGATTTCTTTGAGGGAAACATGGATAGATGTCTCATGCATCTTTGTGATGGATCTTGTTCCCTCAAACGCCGGGAAACCACTTCGATTCGTGAGTTTTCGTTCGGTGCTCTAGCTTTCGGTGGTGCTCAAAGGATTCGCGATTCCCGGTGATTTAGAGAGTTAGGAGGCAAGATTTTTGGGCTATAGCATCCTTGTGTGATGCTTTTCAAGTCCCCAAACCCTTGTCTCCACAGCTTCAACCGTTTGGGAAATCCGATGATGATTTGGGGGAGTTGACTTTCGGGGTCGGGGCCGTTTTCGCCCGTCCGTGCCTGGCGGACGGTCCGCGAGGGTCAGGCGGACGGTCCGCGTGAACAGTGTTCGTCAAGTGTTCTTCATGTTCTTGCTCGTCCTTCGTTTCGATCCGTCGCAACTTTGAGTTTTCATTGGACGGAGTTTCGTACGGTCCGCAGCAGTGGGCGGACGGTCCGCGGGTGCCTGGCGGACAGTCCGCGTGCTCCCCGCGGACGGTCCGTGTTCCCGGGTCGCTTCTGTTGGTTCTGTGTGATTTAATGGACGGTCCGCGGCGTAGAGCCGGACGGTCCCGCGAGGTTGGCGCGGACGGTCCGCGGCATCAGGTCGGACGGTCCGCGAGGCCAGTGCGGACGGTCCGCCCCTCCTGGCCGGACGGTCCGCCAGAGCCTGTGAGCTTTGCTTCTTGGTTCGATTCTTCCCTTCCTTTCTCGTGCTTCCGCGTGTGCTTCAAGGAATCGTTCCTAAGGCTAGAGGTTGATCCATAACCTCGTTGTCTTGGCGATTGGTGTGTGATTCGATCCATCGCTTGTGTGAGACCGGGATTTGACTAGGGCATAGGCCGGGTTCTTTGGGAAGAATTTTTACCGGCTCCTATTCACTCCCCCCCCCTCTCTAGTCGCCATCTGATCCTTCAATTGGTATCAGAGCTTGGTGCCGGATTCTTTGCGACTTTGACAAGTCTCGAATCCTAAAATGGCGTACGTTGAGCGGGGTGGTCCGCCGCACTTCGATGGCAAGGGTTACCACAAGTGGGCGGCCTGAATGATGATCTTTCTTAGTGGGAAGCTGTTGGATTTCATTGTGCTTGACAAGACCTATGCTATTCCGGTCAACATCCATACTCTTATGGTGACCGATGCCGGTGCTAAGGCCAAGTATGAGGCTAATGCAAAAGCCGTTGATCACTTGGTCCGAAGCTTGTGTGATCCAGAGTTTGAGCGTGTTCGCCATTTGAATCTTGCTTGGCAAATTTGGGAGAAGTTGTTGGTTGCTCACGGTGGTGATAACCATGTGAAGGCTCGCCTCTTTGTCTCTTACCGGATGCAATATGAGAACTTCAGTCCACTTCCCGGTGAGGACATCGATGCGATGTTTCAGAGGTTCACCGCCATCGTGAACAACATGAAAGCTAATGTTGAGGATTTTCCTTACACCTAGCATGATCAGTCTTTGAAGCTCTTGCATGTCTTGGACCCAAATGTTTGGGGTGCTAAGGTTGAGGCCATCAAGGAGTCTGGGCAATATTTGACTATTGAGTTGGATGACCTCTTCTCTAAGCTTAAGTCGGCTGAGGTTGACAGGAAGTTGCAATCCAAGCATTAGGGCTCGACTGACCATAGTCTTGCTCTTGTGGGCGGATCAAAGGGCAAATCTAACCCTTTCTGTCGACAGTTTTTCTTGTTTTCTCTTATGTCTATTCCAGATGAGGAGTTTGATGTGCTGGGCAAGGAGGAGCTGGCCTTGCTATCAAGAAGGTTTGATCGGCTACACGAGAGTCGGAGGAATGCAAGGCGGAGCTCAGGGACGTGCTACAAGTGTGGCAAGCGTGGCCACTTCATCGCCGAGTGCCCGGAAGCGGAGGAGAATAAGTACAAGGTGAACGAGTACAAGGAGCACTCGAGGCGTGAAGACAAGTACTCTTCCAAGGGCAAGCACTTCAACAAGTCCAAGAGCAAAGACAAGGACAAGCGGCGACCGAGCAAGAGAGGCTACAAGAAGAACAAGGCAAGAGCGATGGTGGCCGGTGCGAGCGACGTCGACTCAAGCTCAAGCGACGAACAGTCAAGCTCAAGCAGCGAAGATGAAGATGCCGGGAGGCGCAAGGGCAAGAAGAGTGCAAGCCGGAACCTCAGCGGGTTGAGCTGTGTGGCGCTTGAGGGCTTTTGTGGCATGGCCCATAGCTCAAGCGGCAAGAAGAGCGAGAAGGAAGACAGCGACTCCAACTCGGAGGATGAGGTAAATCGTGACCCCGACTCTTTGCTTGCTGAGATCGCTAGGTTGAATGGCTTGATTGACAACCGTGATAGTGTGCTAAGAGATGCCAAAAAGATGAGGAAAGATCTTAGGGCTCAACTTGAGAATGCTAGTGAGAAAGTAGGAGAGTTAGAGTCCAAATTGCTTGAATTGAAACTTGAGAATGACTCTTTAAAACTTGCTCCTACTACTCCTGATGATGTTGAGTGTCTTGAGTGTGATGCATGGTTGAATGAGATCAAGTTGCTCAATGAGAAAAATGCTTCCACTTTGGCTAAACTAGATGCTCTTAGGACTGAGTATGATGAGCTTAAGGCTAGACCTACTTTGCTTGGTGCTTGCAAATCATGTCCTACTATGCATGCTAAGCTTGTTGATGCTCGTTCTACCATTAGTTCTTTGGAAGCATCTTTGAAATCTCCCGTTGCAAATGCATGCTCTAGCCGTGATGAAGTTACTTTGCGCAATCTTGAACTTACTTCCCGTTTGGATGTCATCTATGAGGAGAATGACTATTTGAGGAAGGTGTTGGGTTGGTTGTCTGGGCAGGAACCTCAATTGAAAATCATGATTGAGGAGTTCAAGAGAGCTGATGGTCGTGGTTTGGGGTTTGAGAAGTTGGGTGAGAAAGTGGGAGAGAACAGTGGGGAGAGTGTGTATGAGAAGTGTGTTGAGTCTAACCCCGAGTTTGAGGTGATCGGAGACATCCAAGTCCCACTTCCAAAAGCACCCAAGAACTCTTTCACACCAAAGCCCAACCACCTTTGCAACAAGCTTGACACAACCCAAGATCCACCCGAATTCCCACCTAAGACAAATGACTTCCAGAAACCGGTGAAGTTTGTGGGTGAGAAGGGTGAGAAGCCTAGAGAGAAGCCAGAGCCAAAACCAAAATCCATCCCCTTCAGGTGTGAGTATTGTGGTAAGGAGAGGCATCTTGCAGAGTTTTGCTACAAGAGGAAGAGGGATGAGAGGCTTGCTAGGGAGCAAGCAAACCAGGACAGGTATCGCCAGTCTCATGGTATTCCTGAGCCTAAAGTGCCACTTCCACGGGGTGTGGGAAGTGTGAGGAGTGTTGGCGGGGTTCCCACGGAGAGGTGGTGGTGCGAGGTTTGAGAGGAGAGATGATGGTGTGCGTGCTTGGTGAGAGGTTTGGTCGGGCTCGTGGTGGTTTCTGCTGGACGTCCCCCTACTCGTCCTCAATATGGGTTCGGGGAGATGATCGCAGCTTTGGGTTCCGGAGGAACTACGGACCACGTTTTCCCCCTCGTGGTGCTCGTACTCCTCCCATGGGACATGGGAAGTTTGGTGGCAAGGGAATGATGTTTGCTAACCCCTCTTTTGAGCGAGATGGCTCGACACACGGTTTAACTTTCTTTGTGCTAACCCCGGTGTCGAGTCGCTAGCTCATTCTCGTTCTTGTTTCGACTACGGGCGGGGAGGCTTGGAGGACATTTGGTTGATCGACTCCGGGTGTTCTCGACACATGACCGGAGATAAGAAGTGGTTCTCCAGCCTCACCCCAGTGAAGGAAAAGTTGTACATCACATTTGGGGACAATGGACGAGGAAGGGTGCTTTCGGAGGGTGTTGTGCATGTGAGTGACAAGGTAACGTTGAAGAGAGTGGCTCTTGTGAAGTCTTTGGGTTTCAATTTGCTTTCGGTTTCTCAGTTGCTTGATGAGGGTTTTGAGGTGCGTTTCAAGTCTGGCGAGTCTCGTTTGCTTGATTCTCGAGGTGATCTTGTCTGTATGATCATCCCCGAGGGTCAGATTTTCAGGGCTGATTTCTCTCGTTCTTTGGGTCCTGCTCGCTGTTTGATGGCCGGTCCTTCTTCTGATTTGTGGAAATGGCATAGGCGGTTGGGGCACTTGAGCTTTGATTTGGTTTCCCGCTTGAGTGGCCTTGACCTTGTCCGAGGATTGCCGAGGTTGAAGCTTGAGAAGGATTTGGTCTGTGCTCCATGTAGGCATGGCAAGATGGTAGCCACTCCCCATCCACCCCTGACCGATGTCATGACCGAGCGTCCGACAGAGCTGTTGCACATGGTCCTCGTTGGGCCAGCTCGAGTTCGCTCGGTGGGTGGGAAGTGGTATGTCCTTGTTGTGGTGGACGATCACTCTCTCTATGCCTAGGTGTTTTTCTTGGAGGATAAGAGTGAGGCATTTGGCTTTGTTCGAGATCTGATCGTGAGGTTGAAAAACGAGAGGCATGGGAATGCTATTCGAGCTATCCGTAGTGATAATGGCTCTGAGTTCAAGAACTCTCGTTTTGATGCCTTTTGTCGTGATCTAGGTCTTGAACATCAGTATTCGAACCCTTATGTGCCTCCTCAAAATGGAGTCGTGGAAAGGAAAAATCGGACTCTTTGTGAGATGGCTAGGTCGATGCTCGATGAGCATAGGACTCCTAGGAGGTATTGGGCTGAGGCGGTCAATACAGCTTGTCATGTTTCCAACAGGATTTTATTGCGAGCTTTCAAGAAGAAGACCTGTTATGAGCTTATGCATGGTCGGGCACCCAAGGTGAGTCACTTCCAAGTCTTTGGCTGCAAGTGCTTTATTCTTAAGAAGGGAAAACTCGACAAGTTTGAGGCTAGGTCTAGTGATGGTATTTTCTTTGGATATGCTAACCACTCTAGAGCCTATAGGGTGCTTAACCTTGAGACTAACAAAATCATGGAGACTTGCGAGGTAACCTTCGACGAGACAATGCCATGTACCTCTCTTGGCTTTGAATGTGCAGGTGATGAAGAGATGGCCGAGGACCTCTTTGAAGAGGAGAAGGATGAAGCTGGAGATGGTGATGGAGAGAACCATGCGCCTGAAGCTGAGTGTGTACCCACTACTTCCCCTACGACCACTACGGAGCGTGGACCGTCTACTTCATGGACAACGACGGTGCAACAAGAGGACCAGGCGAGAGAAGTTGAAGTTGAGGGGGAGGTAGTCTCGAGGCGTGAGGCTCCCCGGCGGATTCAAGAAGTGCATCCCCCGTCAAAGATCATTGGGAACATCGACGAACGCACTACACGGTCAAGGTCCAAGAATTCCTCTCATTTCGCTCATGCTGCATTTGTTGCCACCTTTGAGCCCAAGGACATTGGACATGCTTTATCTGATGCAAACTGGGTCAATTCTATGCATGAGGAGTTGGAAAACTTTGAGAGGAACCAGGTGTGGGAGTTAGTTGAACCACCTCCAAATTGCCATCCCATAGGAACTAAGTGGGAGAGAATGGGTTGGTTGTGAGGAACAAGTCCAGACTTGTTGCTCAGGGGTTTAGTCAGAAGGAGGGGATCGACTATGAGGAGACCTTTGCTCCTGTGGCCCGTCTTGAGGCAATTCGAATCCTTCTAGCCTTTGCCGTGGCTAAAGGGTTCAAGTTGTTTGAGATGGACGTGAAGAGTGCTTTTCTGAATGGGGTCATAGAGGAGGAGGTGTATGTGAAGCGACCACACCGGGTTTGAGAGCGAGCCGTACCCACACGGGGTGTACGGGTTGAAAAGGGCTCGTATGGGTTGAAACAGGGCGCCCGTGCTTGGTATGGGAGATTGAGAGGTTTTCTGTTGAGCAGAGGGTTTGTGATGGGTACCGTGGATAGGACCCTGTTTCTCCTCAAGCATGGAAATGACTTGTTGATTGTGCAGATATACGTGGATGATATTGTCTTTGGTGTCTCGTGACATAACCTTGTTGCCAAGTTTGCAGATGAGATGAGCAGGGAGTTCGAGATGAGCATGATGGGCGAGTTGCAGTATTTTCTCGGGCTGCAGATCAAGCAAGTGAAGGATGGTGCATTCGTGCACCAGACCAAGTACACGAAAGACATGCTGAGGAAGTTCCAAATGCAAGATGTGAAGCCAATGTCGACTCCCATGGGGAGTACGGCCACTTTGGATGCGGATGAGGATGGAGAACCAGTGGACCAGCGGGAGTACAGCTGCATGATCGGCTCCCTCCTCTACTTGACGGCGACGAGGCCAGACATACAGTTCAGCGTGTGTCTGTGCACTCGTTTTCAGGCTTTGCCGAGGACATCACATCGACAGGCCGTCAAGAGGATTTTCAGGTACCTACAGTCTTCCCCTGGTCTTGGCCTTTGGTATTCGTCCTCCTCGACTCTTTCTCTTCATGGTTTTTCCGATGCGGATTTTGCTGGTTGTCGAGTCGAGAGGAAGTCTACTTCGGTACTTGCCGGTTTCTTGGTTCTTCGTTGGTCTCATGGTCTTCCCGCAAGCGATCTAGTGTAGCTCGGTCTACCACCGAGGCGGAGTATGTTGCCGCCGCGAGTTGTTGTTCCCATTGTTGTGGATTTCATACACTTTGAGAGACTTTGGTGAGGAGTGCACCCGGATCCCACTTCTTTGTGATAGCACCGGTGCCATCGGCGTAGCCAAAAACCCAGTGCTTCACTCCGGAACCAAACACATAGAAGTGAGGTATCATTTCTTGAGGGACAATGTGGAAAAAGGAACCATTGTGTTGAGTCATGTCCCTACCCAAGATCAGCTAGCCGACATCTTTACAAAGCCTCTCGACCAAGCTACATTTGTGCGCTTGCGGGGGGAACTTGGGGTTTGTTGCCCTTTCTAGTTGATTCTTGGGGGATTTTCTTTTGTACCATATGTATCATACTATGTTTTACTTTGATGTATATACATGCTTTGCTTGATGTATAAACCATGGTAGGATAGCCATCTCGTCATATATCATGTTGCATTTGTATCATATTGCATTTTAGGATGATGAGCTTCTTTCATATGCCTTATTTTGAGTCTCTTTGGCTATTTGTGAGATATTGGTCATATGTGTGGAGAAATGGTGATGTGAGGCTATGCTCTTGGAATATTTGAGATATATGTGTGGTGAGATAGCCCCTTTTGAAATAAATGCTAATCTTGACTAAGTTTTGGTGAAATTTACTCCACTCATGAGTTGTAGTGTATCCATGTCACGTTTTGGTCTAAATGTGCTTTCTATGCTTAGATTGTGCTTGGATGTCTTTTTCTTGCATTTGGGCCAAAGGCCGTATATCATTGTGAATGTTTAGCCTATGTTGCATTCATGGGGGAGCATAAGCTTCTTGTTGCCGCAAAGGCACTTCATGTACCATGAAATGATTTAATCTTGAAAAGAAGTGTATATTGCTTGAAAAATACTCCATCCATCATGTCTATGCTTAAAATGTCTTATCTTTCACATATGGGTGCAAAACATGTTGCATGATGTTCACCAGTGGAGAAGTCTCCCCGAAGTGGACACATGGCTCATGAGCTTTGACATGACATGCTTTGCTTTATGGGTGTTTGCCATGATCTTTTGCTGAGAATTTGATATCCTTGTATGATCTTTGAATGGTATGCATGTTTGTGGCTTAAGTGTGACATGGATAGGCTTTTACATGTGAAGCGAGCCTTCTTTTGGTAAAACTGCTTAAATCTGATATTCTTGCTTTGTCACATGCTTGTATTTTCATATATTACTTGTGGCAATGCTTTGACTATGCTATGATTCATATGTGTGATCTTTGTCTCATTTTTAGCCTTTGACACTAGATTTGGCCTATTTGAGAAGCTCATGTAGATGTTTATATGCTTTGTTTTGCATTTCTGTATTTTCACCTTGATTCATACATTGTCAACAAGGGGGAGAAGAGGTGAGCTTAATGAAAATTCAGAAGAGGTGAGCTAAAATTTGGAAGTTTGCATCCACATGTTCAGGGGGAGCTTGCATTTGTTTAGGGGGAGGGGGAGCTTTCTTGCTGTTTTCGGTGGGGAGTTTGTGCTTTGCTTGGCTTGTGACCTTTCTTCGCCTTTCTTCGGTTTTGGTCATGAGTTGAGTTTCTTTGTTTTTCTTTCTTCTTCCTTTCTTTCTTTCTCTGAATTTCATTTCGCGTTGTGTGTTGTCAATGCACTCATCAAGGGGGAGATTGAGGACCGGGGAGCGTCCCGGTGGTCGATGGATGACCGCTCCTCGGTGATGAGTGATTGACAACGGGTGTTGGACCGATTCTTGGCTTAGTGCGCGAGTGTAGGCTGCGGCCTAGTTCGTGTTGTTGCGGGTGAAGAACGGGCGCGAAAGGTCTTCGGCCTTGAGGGGCCTCCGGGAGATGGAGAGACAAGTAGGCTCGGTTCGAGGGACCCGGTGGACGGCGGGACCGGGTGCGGGTCACATGGTGCGACACAAGCAAGACGAAGTCATGGACAAGCGAGCCGGTGCACGGTGGCGGTCAAGTCAAGTGGTTTGGCGGGAGGCCGGACCGAGCACGCGAGGGTTTGGTGGTTTGCCCACAAAACCATCGGCGGACGGTTTCTTGGTTTGGGCCTCAAAACCAAGTCCGAGGGCCCAACACGACGAGAGACGGGATCCGGCGTGTCGGGAAGCTTCGAGGCGGAGGACACGCGGCGGGATCGCATGGCTTGCGTCGGGAGGACACGGGGGTGCGGCAAAGGCGTGGCCGTCCGATGGCAAGACCCACAAACATTACCTAAATGCCCCTGCGTGGGTTGTATCGCCAGTAGTTAAGTTAGGGGTAGTCGAGTCATTTACCACTCCGGCGGGACCCGATATATAAGCCATGAGGGTGTGTGAGTGGCTCTCTCTCTCGGTGACTTAGGGTTTCATTTCCTCCCTCCCATTTCTCTTTTTCGTAGCTATTTTTCTTCCATTTTCTCTAGGCTAGCATGAGAGCTTCATAAGAGATTTGTTGAGAGGGATGGATGCTAGGGCGGCATGCTAGACCTTGTGAATCTTTCCTGGTTTGTATAGAAGATTCGGAGTTGTGTTTCTCGTGGTCTTTTGTGCTTGTTTTCGTGCCTTTGTTCTCGGTGCGATTCCGCGGATTTGAGTGGGTTTCTCCCCGGATTTCTTTGAGGGAAACATGGATAGATGTCTCATGCATCTTTGTGATGGATCTTGTTCCCTCAGACGCCGGGAAACCACTTCGATTCGTGAGTTTTCGTTCGGTGCTCTAGCTTTCGGTGGTGCTCAAAGGATTCGCGATTCCCGGTGATTTAGGGAGTTAGGAGGCAAGATTTTTGGGCTATAGCATCCTTGTGTGACGCTTTTCAAGTCCCCAAACCCTTGTCTCCACAGCTTCAACCGTTTGGGAAATCCGATGATGATTTGGGGGAGTTGACTTTCGGGGTCGTCGTTTTCGGTCCGTCCGTGCCAGCGGACGGTTCGCGAGGGTCAGGCGGACGGTCCGCGTGAACAGTGTTCGTCAGGTGTTCTTCGTGTTCTTGCTCGTCCTTCGTTTCGATCCGTCGCAACTTTGAGTTTTCGTTGGACGGAGTTTCGAACGGTCCGCAGCAGCGGGCGGACGGTCCGTGGGTGCCTGGCGGACAGTCGCGTGCTCCCCGCGGACGGTCCGTGTTCCCGGTCGCTTCGTTGGTTCCGTGTGATTTAACGGACGGTCCGCGGCGTAGAGCCGGACAGTCCGCAGGGTTGGCACGGACGGTCCACGGCATCAGGTCGGACGGTCCGCGAGGCCAGTGCGGACGGTCCGCCCCTCCTGGCCGGACGGTCCGCCAGAGCCTGTGAGCTTTGCTTCTTGGTTCGATTCTTCCCTTCCTTTCTCGTGCTTCCCCGTGTGCTTCAAGGAATCGTTCCTAAGGCTAGAGGTTGATCCATAACCTCGTTGTCTTGGCGATTGGTGTGTGATTCGATCCATCGCTTGTGTGAGACCGGGATTTGACTAGGGCATAGGCCGGGTTCTTTGGGAAGAATTTTTACCGGCTCCTATTCACTCCCCCCCTCTCTAGTCGCCATCTGATCCTTCAGTAGAAGATTATTGTCAAGAATTACAAATGGGTATGTTGCGTTGTAATATAGAGGAAAGTGAGGAATCTGCTGCTGCTAGATTTGTGGGTGGATTAAATAGAGAAATTCAGGACATCCTTGCTTATAAAGATTTTAATAATGTAACCAAATGTTTCCATCTTGCTTGTAAAGCTTAACGGGAAGTGCAGGGACGCCGTGGTGCCAAGTCTAACAATTTTGCAGGGCGATCTACGTCATGGCAGCAGCGTTCCTCTACGTCCGTGACCACACCGAACTGATCAGCACCACCACAATCTTCCTCCGACAAACCACGTGGTGTTACTACAAATTCAGCAACCAAATCCGCCTAGAAACCAGCCAATAGTGCATCGTCAGTTGCCTCCACAGGTAGAACAAGAGATGTTCAGTGCCATCGATGCAAGGGCTATGGACACATACAACATGACTGTCCTAGCAAGCGTGTTTTAGTGGTAAAGGATGATGGTGGGTATTCTTCCGCTAGTGATTTTGACGACGATACACTTGTTTTGCTTGCGGCTGACAATGTAGGTAGAGCAGAGCCACCTGACGAGTAGATTGGTCCAGAGGATGCAGACCATTATGAGAGTCTTATTGTGCAGCATGTGCTTAGTGCACAAATGGAGAACGCGGAGCAAAATCAGCGGCATACATTGTTCCAAACAAAGTGTGTCATTAAAGAACGTTCTTGTTGCTTGATCATTGATGGGGGAAGTTGTAATAACTTGGCTAGCAGTGACATGGTGGAAAAGCTTGCACTTTCAACCACACCACACCCACATCCGTATTACATTCAATGGTTGAACAACAATGGTAAGGTAAAGGTAACGAGGCTGGTACAGATTAGTTTTTCTATTGGTTCATACAATGATCTTGTTGAGTGTGATGTTGTGCCTATGGAAGCTTGTCATATTCTACTAGGTAGACCTTGGCAATTTGATACAGATTGTTTGCATCATGGTAAATCAAATCAGTATTCTCTCGTACACAATGATAAGAAAATTTTGTTGCTCCCTATGTCTCCTGATGCAATTGCGCGTGATGATATTGCTAAAGCTGCAAAAGCTAAAACTGAAAGCACTAAACATCTGAAATTTGTTGGTATTAATAACAATGGGATACAATTGAAAGGTCATTGTTTACTTATTACTAAATCTGATATTAATGAATTACTTGCTTCCACTTCTGTTGCCTATGCTTTGGTATGTAAGGATGTTTTGATTTCACTTCAAAGGTATGCAACATTCTTTGCCTCCTGCTATTGCTAACATTTTGTAGGAGTACTCTGATGGTTTTCCAAGTGAGATACTAGTGGGGCTGCCACCTATATGAGGGATTGAGCACCAGATTGATCTTATTCCGGGTGCTTCTTTGCCCAATCGTGCACCATACCGGTCAAATCCAGAGGAAACAAAAGAAATTCAACGACAAGTGCAAGAACTACTCGACAAAGGTTATGTGCATGAGTCTCTTAGTCTTTGTGTTGTTCCAGTTATTTTGGTGCCTAAGAAAGATGGAACTTGGCGTATGTGTGTTGATTGCAGATCTATTAATAATATCACTATTCGCTATTGACATCCTATTCCACGACTAGATGATATGCTTGATGAACTGAGTGGTGCTACTGTGTTTTCTAAGGTTGATCTGCGTAGTGGGTATCACCAGATTCGTATGAAATTGGGCGATGAATGGAAAACTACATTTAAAACTAAATTCAGTTTATATGAGTGGTTAGTCAAGCCTTTTGGGTTAACTAATGTACCTAGCACTTTCATGAGATTAATGAACGAGGTTTTGGGTGCTTTCATTGGGAAATTTGTTGTAGTTTATTTTGATGATATATTGATCTATAGCAAATCTATGACTGAACATCTTGATCATTTATGTGTTGTTTTCATTGCTTTACGTGTGCACCTTTTGTATCGATCGAGTGTCGTTTCTTGTCTATGTTGTGACTCCACAGGGAATTGAGGTTGATCAAGCCAAGGTAGAAGCTATACAGGGGTGGCCTGTACCAAAGAGTATCACACAGGTGTGGAGTTTCCTAGGACTCGCTGGGTTCTATCACTGGTTTGTGAAGGATTTTATCACCATTGTTGCACCATTAAATGAGCTTACAAAGAAGGGAGTGTCTTATAGTTGGGGGAAAAACAAGAGAATGCCTTCTACATTTTGAAAGATAAGTTGACACATGCACCTCTCCTCCAACTCCCTAATTTTAATAAGACTTTTGAGCTTGAGTGTGATGCTAGTGGGATTGGGTTGGGTGGTGTTTTGTTGCAAGAAGGAAAATGGTTACGTATTTTAGTGAAAAATTGAGTGATCCGATTCTGAATTATTTCACTTATGATAAAGAATTGTACGCTCTCGATGTTTGGAAACATGGGAGCATTATTTGTGGCCCAAAGAGTTTGTTATTCATTCGGGTCATGAATCTTTGAAACATATTCGTAGTCAAGGCAAACTGAACCGTAGACATGCTAAGTGGGTTGAATTTATTGAATCTTTTCCTTATGTTATTAAGCACAAGAAAGAGAAAGAGAATGTCATCGTTGATGCTTTGTCTAGGAGATATACCTTGTTGAATCAACTTGATTACAAGATCTTTGGCCTAGAAACAATTAAAGACCAATATGTTAATGATGTTGATTTTAAAGATGCATTGCTGCATTGCAAAGATGGAAAGGGATGGAACAAATTCATCGTTAGTGATGGGTTTGTGTTTAGAGCTAACAAGCTATGCATTCCAGCTAGCTCCGTTCGTTTGCTGTTGTTGCAGGAAGCGCATGGCGGTGGTTTGATGGGACATTTTGGAGCCAAAAAGACGGCAGACATTCTTGCTGGCCATTTCTTTTGGCCACAGATGAGGAAAGATGTGGAGAGATTTGTTGCTCGCTATGCTACATGCCAAAAGGCTAAGTCATGTTTAAATCCACACGGTTTGTATTTACCTCTACCTGTTCCTAGTGCTCCTTGGGAAGATATTTCTATGGATTTTGTGTTGGGTTTGCCAAGGACTAGGAAGGGTTGTGATAGTGTGTTTGTGGTTGTTGATAGATTTTCTAAAATGGCGCACTTCATACCATGTCATAAAACTGATGATGCTTCAAATATTGCTGATTTGTTCTTTAGAGAAGTTGTTCGCTTGCATGGAGTGCCAAATACAATTGTTTCTGATCGTGATGTTAAGTTTTTTAGTTACTTCTGGAAAACTTTATGGGCCAAGTTGGGTAGTAAGCTTTTGTTCTCTACTACATGTCATCCCCAAACTGATGGTCAAACTAAAGTTGTGAATAGAACTTTGGCTACTATGTTAAGGGTTGTGTTAAAGAACAATATTAAGATGTGGGAAGACTGTTTACCTCATATTGGATTCGCTTACAATCGTTTGTTGCATTCTACTACAAAGATGTGCCCATTTCAGATTGTTTATGTTTTCTTGCCTCGTGCTCCTATTGATTTAATGCTTTTGTCAGATTCTGAGAAACTAAATTTTGATGCTACTAAACGTGCTAAATTGATGTTAAAGCTGCATGAAACAACAAAAAATAACATAGAGCGCATGAATGCTCAGTACAAGTTATGGTTACATTTGAGGAAGGAGAGGTTTGCTGATTGCGTAAATCTAAATTATTGCCTAGGGCTGATGGACCATTTAAAGTTGAAGAGAGGATTAATGACAATTCATACAAACTAGATCTACCTGCAGATTTTGGGGTTAGTCCTGTAACATACCAGAAAATAGGTGTGCAAAATATGTGAAATTTAAAACTTTTTGGTTGAATTGGAGTGCTATCAAATTTTTAAATCAAATTTGCTAGCCCTCCCCCAAATTCTCCACAAACAAAACCCATTTATAAAAATATAAATTCAAATTATGGTGAATTAAGTGAGTTGGATTTTCATTGGATTTTATTTGGAATTTATTTGAGTGTTGTTTGAATTTGAAAGTATTTCAAATTCAAACAAAGTTTCAAACTTATTTTCAAACTATTTGTGAAATCCTAACACTAACTCGGGCCTAATTTCCCTAAGGCAGCCAACCGGCCCAAATCCACCGCAGCCCAGCAGCCCAGCAACCGCCGCCCTTTTCTTTTTTTCTCTCTTTCTCTAACGTGTGGGACCCACATCTCAACCACACGACTCCTTTCTTCCTCACCTTTTTCCTCTCTGCGACCGGCCGCACCGTGCTGACCCGCGCTTGTGCGCATGATGGGACGACCGGGTGCGGGCTGGCGTGCACGCCGAGCCACGCCGCGCTCGAGCCTACCCGTCCAGGGGGAGGGTTCGCAAGGGGATTTTCCCCTTTTGCCCTTGCCGATGACGCGAAAGGGGCAGAGGCGACCACTGGTGGCCGGCCACATAGCCATCTCCGCCCAGGCGCCCAATCCCGTGGCGCCGTGGCGACTTTGCCCCTGCGCCGCCTTGACCGGGCGCCAATACCCCAGGACCGAGCCCCCCTGCTGGCCTTTCACCAACCCGCCTGGGGTTTTCCCCTTTCCAATTTCTGCCGCCGCAAGAAGGAGGAGGGGAGGGGTGAGTGGAGGCAATGGGGGAAAGGAAGGAGGAGGCACCGAGCGTTGCATCACCGTCGACGCGTCGGGACCGGTGCAACCAAGGACCGACGCACCGGAGTTGTTCGAGGGAGCCGCACCGAGAGCCTTTCGGGGAAGCCGCGACGGGATGCCGTCGCGGGAAGGAGAAGCAGAGCAGATGGAGCGCCTCCGCTGTGTACCACTTTACCACGCCACCCGTCTTCCCCGAGTCGGCCACGACTACACCGCCGCCCAAATCTGAGCTTCGTAGCCGTCCTTCTCTTCCCTCCACCTTGGTCTCTTCCTGTGATGCACCGGCGGCGTCGAGAAGCACCGCCATGTAAACCTGCCTGTGTGCTGGCCTTCGAGCCGCAGACCTGCCGCCCCACGACGGTGTGAAGCTCCTGGACCGACCATGTCCCTGTGCTCGTTGTCGCCGTGCGATGAAACGCTTCTGTGAACCGGCCGTCACGCCGTGTCTTGTTTGCAGGGGACCCGTGCGCCGCCACGCCGCTTCGAGACGTGCCTCTGGATACCAGACAACTGCGCCGAGCGGGCATGACGAGGCCATGTGTGTGCTAGCACGGCTGTGTCCCGCGCACCCCAGCGTGTGGCCAAGGCATGGCTCTAGCCAGCCGCGCCGAACGCTGCCGCACCCGCTGGCCATGCCCCACTGTGCTGCGCGCCGGCCGTAGAGGTCCAGGGAGGGACCTTGGTCATGCATGTTTGCTGACCGAGCACGTCGCCCTGGTGGGCGCCTGACCACCAGCGGTGAGGAACCGACGACGAATCCGCGCGCCACCACCGCGGAATGCCACTGGCATTTCGTCGAGCACATGGTGTGCGGCGACGCGGGGATGAGTGTAGCCATCGAACCCCAGTTGGGTCCAGGGGGCTTGTTCGCACCCATCTTTGATCAGGGGGTGTTATGGAACTTCCATGCGTTAACAGATCCGGCGGGCTGGTAAATGGACCTTGGCCCATCAAGGTCCAGCAGGGCCCGTAACCAGCCCTGGTGCCTCGAACAGTATAGTTCGGGATGGTTTCCTGGACTTCGGTTTCATGGGTGAACTGGGCCGAGTCCAATGGGCCCTTAGGGCCCACTAACACTTTCGGCCCAACTTCAGCCCACTAACCGAGAGTCACTGACATCATGCTGACGTCAGTGGTGTTTTTAATGAAAATCCTTTTCTTTTCCTAAAATGATTTCAGAAATGTATTAAAATGATTTAAACCTTTGAAAAATCGTAACTATTTATAGGAAGCTCAGAAAAATATAAAACCAACTTCTATAATTTTGTAATTTCATAACCTTGCTGCTTGTAGATAGTTTGAGCTCTTTTGGGTTTTCTAAAAAGGTTTCTATTTGGAGTTAATGCTTAGATGTACACCGATTTCTTACACGCGCGTCGAATCTCATACCACAGACCCGAGCTTCGACCAGGAGGACAACGAGGACCCGGAGTGTCTGGCGGGAGCGAGCCATTTGGTTGAACATCTGCCTCGGGAAGATGCGATCTAGCCTCTTACTCGAGCGGCGTGTCAGACGGGATGACGATGGGGAATGCTCGCTCTCCACCCCTAAGGACCAAGTCGACTTACCACCAGATGCACTATCTACTTTTGTACAAACCGCCCGCCTTGTTATGGGTGGGGGTGCGGGGTGAGACTCATAGTGGATAGTACCCCGCCTGTAGGCGGATTGGTGTGATCGTGATGGGAGACGACGTTCTTCCTTAGAAGACTTCGCCCCGGCGAGGCCGGGGAAGGGTTCCACATCTTCGAGGGACCTCTCGCTGGTACTACGAGCTCTACAGTAGAGGCTGCACCAGACTTGGAGATGCAGGAGGGAACTATCCACTTACTTGGACTTCAACCGTATGGTAGGGCCTGGACCCGTTGACGACCGGTTTCGGTCCTATTCGGGCGGGTACAGTTGTACAACCTCTGCAGAGTGTTTAAACCTATAGCTATAGTCCGTGTCCACTGGTTATGGACAGTACTGCTATCTACCGCTACTTCTGACTAGACTCTTTTCTTGTGCTTCTTCTCTACCCCGAGCGAGTGAGCCCGGCCTGAGGCCGTTGAGATGTGGGGATAGGAGCCGGTGGGCCCCACATGGCAGATGAGAGTTGGGAGCTGGATTGTAGTTGCGATTCGGTGCTTTGGTGTGGACCCAGAGGTGTGGACCTCGGAGGTGTGAGCCTCCCTGAGGTGTTGACCTCGCTGCATATTCTGCTTTCCTTGAATGTTGCTTCATTACTTTGCTTAAGCCTTCTACAGCCAGAATAGGTTTATATCCTGCATAGTAGAATATACACTGCTTTTTCTTCTTTGTTGGGAAGCTGACATGACCTACCCGCTTATCGGGTAGATCCTGGTGTCTCTGACACAGAGCCGGACTACGACTTCGACAACGACGGATGGGATGATTAGAGCTCTTCCTACGCTCGAGTTACCTGCGGATATGGAGT
Organism: Cenchrus americanus; assembly: GCA_947561735.1. NCBI lineage: Eukaryota > Viridiplantae > Streptophyta > Magnoliopsida > Poales > Poaceae > Cenchrus > Cenchrus americanus. The sequence goes on from OX387245.1 coordinate 185,228,748, forward strand.
CTCCTGTGTTTGCATGAAGCCACTGCTAGACGATTTTTTCTGCTTGATTCAGTCCTGTTGGACTTGTACCCGGCATGTGCCGACGAGATGTACTCCGATTAATGTAATAAATAAATGTTGTACTCTATTTGTTTCCTATTTTGTATGGTTTTTGGTATTGCTGAGTCAGGGGATTGCACGTGGTAGCCCTCCTGGGACTACCACCGAGGTGCTGAGAGTTGGGTTTCCATTCGCGGAAATTGGGTTCGTTTCAGTTGGTATCAGAGCCATGCTTGACCGTAAGATGAGCCCTAGGAATGGTCGATAGCATAGGAAGCCCTTTCTGAACCTTAAAAACTCTATATAAACCCCTTGACTTCTGTGTGTATATATCTATACGTATATATATGGATTCCTTATTTAACTTCAACTAAATCCTTACTAACTACCCTTTAACGATGATGTGCAGATGGTGGAACGAACGTGGATCCCGCTCAAGTCGGACGGCAAGTGGGCTAGAGGGTTCTGCCTCATCCTGTGGGAGTGCTTGGAGACGGTAGGAGTGGAGGTTGACCAGGTGTACTACGAGGGGAAGACCATGGGTCCATTGGACCAGTCCTCCACGTACATGACGCTCACCATACCGGAGGACCCGCGAGTTCCAGAGATTCAAGGAAGTGAAGGTGCATTGCTTTGAGAGCTCCCCATGGAGGCGCACCAGGTCTACGCACGTCGGGCACTCAAGGAGGTCTGTAACCAGCTTGGTGGGAGGCTCAAGAACACACCGTTCAGCGTTCTACCGACGGCGGTCTACGACCCTATCTGCTGGGACACTTATGATGACGCCAAGTATCTCGAGGTAACCACGGAGGTGGGGGACAAGAGCTTGCACATGGCCAACCGGTGCATCTTATCATAGGACCAGGCACTTTACTAGGCAGACAACGAGATCATCTTCCTGAGGTGGAGGTGGGATGCAACCTTGGAGCTCAGCCAACAACTGGAGAGAGAGAGAATCAAGACTTGGAGCGTCGACTTGAGGAGGCCCACCTGAGGAACGGTGAGTTGGTGCAGTTGGACTAGCAGCCGCCAGGGCTAGCTCGGAGTGCGACACCGTGAAGACCGCGACCTTGGAGGCACGGTTGAGAGCCGCTGAGGAGAGGCACCGAGTCACCGTGGACACCACCCGCGCAAACAGGGAGCGGTTGGCAGAGGTCGAGTACCTGATTGAGTCCCTTGGAGCTACAGCAGTAGACTATCAGGAGAGGGTGTGGGACTTGGAGGAGAGGAGTCGCAACAACTACCACCACCTTTGTCACCTGGGAGGCCGAGTGTATGAGGAGTAAGACCTTGCTACCAGGACCTGCACGGCCTGGGAGCATTCCGACCAGCGGAGACTTGAGGAGTTGGAGGAGATCTCAGCACTGCTACCACCGAAGGAGAGGCCACGACTGCGAGCAGAGAACTTTGAGCTGCCCCGACACTTCTTCCACCGCTGCACCAGTACCCGAGAGGCACTCAGGACTCGGTTGATATGGACCGCATTCTCGAGTACGTTCGCGACTACTACGGAGGGTCAGTGATCAGGTTGCCGGGTTACCCAGGAGTCAACTCCCCACCATTCTACTCTGTACCCCAGACTCCAGCCCCAAGGCACCCCAATGCACCCCATGACTAGGAGTAGAGTTCTAGCAGTACATCCAGAGTTGTCCTGATGATCTAGCTGTAGCTGTTACCACCCATGTTGTTATGTCAGTAGTAGCTACCCCATGATGTACCATGCGTTAGCGTGATGTGTTGCCATGTAATCTTGAAGGTTGCTGGAGTAAACCTCGAGATACACCCCTTTTGTATGGTGGTATTGATTGAGTGACATGGATCTTCATGGTTTTACTTCGGAGTTCATGCTTTTTACATGTTTGATTGAAATTGTTTGATTGTTAGCAGGATTACTCCTATATAATTAATAACCCCATAATTTCTCTCCCTACCATTGCTGACTCTTAAACATGGAACAAATGTCGGGAGCAAGGAGGTCCGGACGGCTCCTGGCCCGCTTCGAGGAGGTCGCCGGAGACAACAGAGGGGAGGATGCCCCTATCCCAGTTGGAGTGAGAGCACGCGGGCGCTGTGGAGGTCACGCGCCGCATGGAGGACTCCGTGGTGGCCGAGGAGGCCGAGGTGGACAAGGAGGACGTGGACCCTCGAACGACGCCGAGGGTGGTTTGGAGCAGGAGCCTGAGCCTGAGCAGGGCCCGAGCCTGAGGGAGGAGCCGGTCAAGAGCAAGGTCAGAAGGTGCCACCGCCGCCACCCCCACCGAACTTGGCCGACGTGATGGCAGTGCAGACCCAGCTGATGCAGACAATCACTCACATGCTAGCTCAGAACAACAACAACCACAGGGCACATCACCGAAACATGCCAGAGGGTTTCCAAAAGAAGGTTGAGAACTTCAACAAGCTGCAATCGCCAACCTTCGACCACTCAGCAGATCCCATGGATGTGGACAACTGGCCGAGAGAGATCGAGAAGAAGGTGGCGTTGACTGAGCTTACAGAGGAGGAGTGCGTGACCGTTGCAGTGCACCAGCTGATCGACACCGCAAGTGCTTGGTGGGACAGTTACTATGACTCACACCCGGACCCGTTACGTATCGGGTGGGACGAGTTTGTGGAGACCTTCAGTGACCACCACATTCCCGAGGTCGTGGTGGACAGGAAGGCTGACGAGTTCCGACACCTCAAGATGGGAGGAATGTCTGTGCAGGAGTACGCCAACCGCTTCCAGGAACTGATGAGGTACGTGACAGACGATACCAACACTGAGAAGAAGAAGGTATACTAGTTCAGGAAGGGACTACACCGCAGGATGGCTCACCACTTGGCCGCGCACGACTGCCCGAGACTTCGCTCCATGATCGATAAGACACTGATCGTTGAGAGGTCAAGGCTTGAGTACGTGGAGGTCCGCGGGAGCAAGACGAAGCGCACTTACCAGGCAGGATGCTCAGGTCCATCCCAGAGGTAGAAGACAGGTTTCCCACAAGGCTACCAGTCACAGCCGAGGAACTACTCTACCCAGCCGCAGCAGCAGAACAGAACAAACCCAGGAGGGAGTGGGGGACCAAGCAACTGGAGGCCGAAACCACCACCGCAAGCAGCAGACAGAGCAAAGGTGACCTGCTTCAACTGCCGTCAGGTTGGACACAAGTCGTTCGAGTGCCCACAGCAAGTTCAACCAGGAGGTCAGAACCACAACTCACAGTACCAGACCCCGGCCAAGGCACCAGCACCGGGAGGACAACCACCCCGTACCCAGCAGAGGACCGCACAGCCGCCGGCTACCCGAGGACGCTTGAACCACCTCACCACCAAGAAAGTTGCAGCCGCACCTGACGTCGCACTCGGTGAGTTCCTTGTTGACTCAGTTTTGGCAACTGTTTTGTTCGACACCGGAGCTCAGTTTTTGTATATCTCTACCAAGTTTGTTAAAGAATGGCCATTACCAACTAAGCCTCGACCAAGGCCTATCTTAACTATCTCTCCACTAGGAGAAAAGAGGAGTACGTTAGAGTGCAGAGGGGTGAAGTTGGTTTTTGAGGGACAACTGTTCATGACAGACTTGACAGTTTTGGAGTGAGGACCATGTGTGGTTCGAGGACCGGTGGATGGTCGCTTCCTTGTGTGATGAGTGATTGACAACGTTGTGTGGACTGATTCTTGGCTAAGTATTGCAGGTGCGGCGCGCTTGATCGGTGTTGGTGTAGGTGAAGAACAAGCGCGAAAGGTCGTCGCCGGTGAGGCCTCCAGGTGTGGAGAAGACAAGTAGGCTTTGTTCGAGGGACCTGGTGGCCAGCGGGGTCAAGTGCGGGCTGCATGGTGGCATGAACAGCAAGATGAAGTCATGGACTGTTTCTTGGTTGAGCCACAAAACCAAGCTCGAGCCAGGACTACGTGGGAGCCGAGTCATGAATGGAGACTAGCGGAGGCTACACCGAGTTCGCGAGGTTTCCAGTGGTTCACTAGTAAACCACTGGGTTCCTTGGTTGATCCACAAAGCAAAGACCGAAGAACCGAAGACGGTGCTGCAGCAGTGCCAGATCGGTCTGACCGGTGGGTCTGACCGGTCTGACCGGTGTGCGACGACGCAGTCTGGAATCTTCGAAGCGGAGGACACGCGTCGGGGTCGCAAGGCTTGCGCCGAGGTTAAGCATTTTGCGGTCGTCGGGCATCCGTCCGATGGAGAAAGCTTGAAGACTTCCAAAACCGCCCTTGAGGGGCTTGTATCCCTAGTTATTAGGAAAGGGCATTTTATACTTTCGTTTGCCTCCATATAACTCATGGGTGAGAGGATGGCAGCCAATTGCTTGGAACCCTAGTTCATTTGCCTTCCTATTTTCCCTTCCTATTTTCTTATGATGTCCATAGGACTAGCTTGAGATCTTCATGGTGAGATCTTGTGAGAGGGTTGGATGATCGGGCGGCAAGCAAGACCTTGTACGAACCTTTGTGGCATGTATAGATGATTCGGCGTGGTTCCTCAAGGCGTTGTCGTGTTGTTCCCGGTTGTTCTTGGTGGTGATTTTCGGAGCCCTTTCTTGGTGTTTTTCTTGGGTTGTTTTCGGGACCTTTCTCTTGGGGATTTGATGGGGGAAATTTGTGGGAACCCTTCGTGGTTCTTTGGGCTGTGATTCCCCTCCCAAATCCGTGAGTAAAGGGGCTCGATTTTGGGGTTTTCCGAGTTCTAGGGTTAGCTGTGTTCTTGGTGGGATTTCTTCGATTCCTCCTTTTTGGACAAGATTCGGGAGATCGAGATTTGGATTTGGGGAAGTTGACCCGCGGGTGCTGTTCATCCCGAGCTGCCCAGGCTACACCGGTCTGACCGGTGCTCTTGACCGGTCTGACCGGTGCGAACCTTGGTGGGTTTTTGCTCGGGTGAACGTCTGGGTGAGTTTGCTGTTGTCCTGTGTTGGGGCTGTTTCGAGTTTGGGTCAGTTTGGAGGTCGGTTGGCCTGTTTGGTGATTTGGGGCTTTCTGGCTGTGACAGGTCTGACCGGTGTGTCGCACTGGCCTGACCGGTGTGGAGCCACTTAGTGGAAGTCGCCAAGTTTCACCAGCAGGGACCGGTCTGACCGGTGGTGCTCACCGGTCTGACCGGTGTTGATCAGTGGACTCGAGGTTTGGTGTTTCACTGTGTTCTCGGGTCGGAAGTTTGTGTGTTGGTTCCTAGGTCCAGTGGCACTTCAGTGGCTAAGTGGGCTTGGCCAACTTGGGTAGTGAGTCGGAGACGTGTGTTGGTAGCCGTGTTCATCTTGTTGGAGTTTCCATCTCCTTCGAGAAGAATTTTTATCGGCTCCCATTCACTCCCCCCTCTCTGGTTCGCCGTATCGGTCCTTCAAGTGGTATCAGAGCCGGTTCGGGTCTTTGTTGACTCTAACTAGTCTAAGATCCAAGGATGGTGTACCAGGAACGGGGTTCGGGTCCTCCACACTTCGATGGCAAGAACTACCAGATGTGGAGTAAGCGGATGGCGGCGTTCCTCCGCGGGAAATGTCAGATCCTTTGGGATGTCATGGTGGACACAGGCTATGTCCGGCCGATGAACTTCCTTGCTCCAGGATCGAGGGACATGTTCGACGCCAACAATAAGGCGGTCGACTACTTGTTTCGTGCTCTGTGTCAGCCTGAGTTCGATCGGGTGCACACCGAGCACTTGGCTTGTAGAATTTGGACGATGCTGAAGGAGGCTCATGTTGGGAATGCCCAGGTTCAGGCACGGATGTATGTGACCTACTGGAGAGAGTAGGAGAACTTCACTCATCTCCCCGGTGAGTCCATCGATGCCTTGTTTCAGAGGTTCACGGTGGTTGTGAACAACATGAGGGGCAATGTGGACGTGCTCCCGTACGATGATCATGATAGAGCTGTCAAGCTCTTACACTCTTCGGATCGTACGATTTGGGGCGGAAAGTTCGAGGCCATTGTGGAGTCAGAGAAGTATGACACTCTGACGGTGAACGAGCTGTTCTCAAAGCTCAAGTCGGCTGAGGTGGATAGGGGCATGACTGCCAAGCTCGAGGGTCCGATTGACTCCCATAGTCTTGCCCTCGTCGGTGGTTCGAAAGGAAAGGCTAATACTAACCCATCCACCAGGATGTTCTCTTTGTCCTCCTTGATGTCTATGCCAGATGAGGAGTTCGACGTGCTTGGAGAGAACGAGCTGGCACTCATGACGTGGCGGTTCGAGAGGCTACATGAGAACCGAGTGAACTTGAGGAGGAAAACGAGGACATGCTTCCAGTGCGGCAAGTCGGGACACTTCGTCGCCGATTGCCCGGAGAAGGTCGAGAACAAGGACGGCTACAAGCACAAGTCGAGGATGGATGGCAAGTCCCGGTCGAGGCGTGACCACAAGAGCAAGTACAAGAACAAGCACAAGGACGAGCGACGATCGAGGAAGAAGGAGAGCCGGGGCAAGGCCCGGGTGATGGTGGGAGCAAGCGACGTCGACTCCAGTTCGACGTACTCCACCTCGAGCTCGAGCAGCAGTGAAGACAAAGGTGATCGTCGCAAGAGCAGGAAGTCGTCCAAGATCCTGAGCGGGCTAAGCTGCTTCGCTAGCGACGACTTCTGCACCATGGCTTTGAGCTCCGGCAGCAAGAAGAGCCACCAGAGTGACTCGGACTCCGACTCCGATGACGAGGTGCGTGATGAGCTTCCCTTCTTGTGTCAGGAGAATGAGCGGCTTGGTACTTTACTTGATAATCGTGATGACATGCTTAGAGAGGCAAAGAAAATGAGAAAAGAGCTTAGGGCTTCACTTGAGGATGCTAGGACTAGAGTGACTGAGCTAGAAACACAGGTTCTTAATAGCAAGCTTGAGATTGATTCCCTTAAGGCTAGCCCTGTTGTTTCGGATGAGGTTGATTGTGCTGATTGCTCCATTTTCCTTGCTGATCTTGCTTTGTTCAAGGAAAAGCATGCCTCCAAGTGTGAGGAACTAGATGTGTTTAGGGTTGAAGTGGCTGAGCTTAAATCTGGATCTGCTTTGCTAGGTGCTTGCACTTCTTGCCCTGTGTTGACGGTTAATAGTTGTATCAAAGTTCGTTTAGACTTGCAAGCAGACAAGTCTCCCATCGTAGTCAAGGGACCCTTCTTCCCTCGAGTGGTGAACCCAAGGTATCGAATCCGTGGAACAAATGTGTGACGCAAAAGTTAATCTAGTAAAGCCAAGTAACTTCAATCTTTGGTAAAAGAGAAACCTTAATGCATCTAGGTAAAAGACACAAAACTAATCTAATGTACTAAAGACCGGAGATAACAAAGTAAGATTGGGTAGATAAACCGATCTAGAGAGATCGGGATAAGCCTTTTGTTGAAGTTCCAAGCAAGAGAAGAAGTAGCAAATCGAATCTTATTAGAAGCCTCTTTAAATTGTGGTTTCTCGTCCAAATCCGAAAACATTCGCCTTTCGGAACCCCTGTTCTGTCACAACGTATCCCTACTCATGCGGGGAGTCTAGGGCGAGTCAAAAGACAAGTCGAGATTTTTTCGGAAGATCCAGCGTGTACCTCTAGCCACCGTGGCTACAAGAACACCCTATGTAATCTATCTCGAGAATAGATTTAGAATAAGCAAAGCCGATCGAAAAACGAAATCTTCAAGGAAACACTTGATCGCTAGAAATAGATTCAACTTGATAATTCAACTATGACAATGATACATACACAAGATCACCACCGGGATCCATCCTTGATCTTGCTTCTAGCTCCGGGAACTCCGACGTGGTCTTCCGTGCAAGGTTCCCACGTCGGCTAGGGAGACCCTAGTCAACTAGCTCGACCCTCTTCTCTCCGGGATGGTGTCCCTCTCTTCTCTGCTCCTCGGCGGCTGATGACGAATTGGATCCTCCATGGCTCTCGACCCCGGGGCTATAAATAGCCCGAATGGCGGCTAGGGCAAAGGAGGGGACGAACGGGCACTGGACAGGGCTGGGCCGGCCGGCCTTGGCCCATCCAGGCCCAGCCTGCGGCCTCCTTTGCTTGACGTCGGTTCCCGTGTCTTCTAGATGGTTCCCCCTTCTACATGTAGGCCCTTGTCGTTAGTTTCTCTCCGAATTGGACATAACTCCTTGTCTTGCAAGATTCGGCACTTTTCTGGTTAGGTCCTCGGAGTTTGTCATCTTCTCGGATCAAGTCCGTGACTTCTTGGAGTCAAGTTTGCTTCATTGCATGACTTGTACGGGGCTTCAAGGTCTTGTCACAAGGTGCTTGATGAACTTATCCTGAAAGTCTTGTTTTCAACGCTAAAACCCTGCATAAACACTAAACTCCAAAACCGACATGCACACGTGAACTTGTTATACCACGGGGGTTAGTACCAGTGGATAAGGTATAAAACTTATGCCAACACCGAAGGTAAACTCATGGCTAGGTTGACGGATTTTCACCGTCAACATCTCCCCCATGCTTAAACCTTGCTCGTTCTTGAGTAAGTCTTCGATGGATATCATCGTTGCCCATCAATGTTTAAACCTTGCACTTGATCATGCATGAGAAAACATAATGCTCTCGAAATTTTAATTCGTTAAAGTTCCATAATGTACTAGCCTTCATCACTACGGAGGGTAGATTCTTAATTAAGCTTATCCCACAAGTATTAACATGCTCACAAAGTTTAAATAGATCTCAGCATTTTTGAAATAAAGAACGAGATGAAGAAAAGCTAAACCAAGTGCACAAATTTAAATCATCTTGTATATTGCTCATGAACTCTCACCTCATCTTGTCCCTCAAGCCTATATATTCTACTCCTTTCCCTCTCATAATTTATATGTGTGGTAGGCTTTATATGGAGCTTTTGGGAAAGTTTAGTCCTACCAAGATATTATAAATGAGATGTTGTCAAAGCAAGACAAGCTTCTCATGGTCTTACCGAGACTCGTCAAAAAGGTCATTGGAAAATAATGTTATATCAAGGAGGGGAAAGAGAAAAATACACACACTTGAGAGGAAGTCCTCGTTATCGGATTGCACATGGTTGGAAAATGAGTATGGATCTTTTAATCTTGAAGCCTCGAATTTCCTAATGCACTTAGAGAACTGGGGAGTTCACTTTATTTTTATACATACTCATATTTTTTTCTTTTTTTCTCATTTTTCTCTTTCTTTCTTTCTTTCCCTCTTTCTTATTCATTCATTTTTTCTTCTTCTTTCTCTTATAAAAATTTTATTTGCGCCCCTTTTGAACTCTAAAATTGCATTGTACCTACCTCCTCCCCCATGCTTAGACGTTGCTCGTCCTCGAGCAAAGAGGCGATAAATAAGGTAGGTACCGGAAATATTTTTCCTTGGAGAGATACTTGAATTCTTCAATGTTGGCACCGTCCTGCAATCTTCCTTGAATTGATGATCCATTCTTAATGATAGGTTGTGGTCAAGGAGGTAATCACAAAAAGATGATATTTGGTTTTTAAGGGTGGATATCTGGCGAGGTTTGTGAGGTCTCCAATGCGGGGATACACAATGCACGGATAAAAGGCTAGCAAAAAGATAGATACGCAAAAATGGAATGACCAGCTTCTTAGTCTCGGGCCAGAGAAATCATGGCCTGCAATAACTCACTCGAAAATAAATCTTGTACACTAAGGTTTATGCACTCAAATATATATTAGGCTCTGGATAGGTTGAGCAACACACACGTGATATTTATGACTAGGTTAGCGATATTTTTGAGCATAAAAACCATCTTCAATCTATCTATAACTTGAGAGCACATAAAACACTATGGGTCTTTGTTTTAATCATAACCTCCGCTAAAGATTAAGCTAGTATTTAGATAAATTCAGATTCATATTTTAAGAGAGCACTAGCTTTAACATGCATAAATCAATTACAAAGATAAACAAAGCGGCAATTATAATCATATATCATCATGGCACAAATTTTTGTACTTTTCCAATGATGTAAACAAGGTGGTGTCTTTATTAATGATAAAAACAAACTGAAATACATGCTGAAAATAAACTAACACACCTGCTGAAAATTAAATAAAAACAGAAAATATTACGCAAACACAAGCAAACAAAATCTGAAAATTACAGATAAAGGGAAAAGAAAAGAAAATTAAGGTTCCTCCTTCTTCCTAATCCTCCGCCGGTGGTTGGTGTTGATAATCTTGATAATTGTACCCTTGCTCGTAGTAAGGTTGGACATCCCCTCCAACGAATTGATCCGGCTCCACTAGGTGAAGGCGTCCAAGCTCGTAGGCAATATTTGCATTGCCCTCACCAAGTTGAGCCGCGTTGGTTTGGATGGCTGCGATGTTTTGCATATTTCTCGCAACATACCCTCCAATTATGGCCATGCTTTGTTGCGGTTGGGATATTGTGCGTAGGGCTCCGCGAAGGTTACGTTGGGCACCGCATAATTTGGTGGGGGTACCGGTGCACCACCCCCATGCTTGCACTTGTGGCCCTCCGTAATAACTTGGCGGAGGAGGAATCCCGCCAAATGGTGGCACATAGTTAGGTTGTGCACCACTTGGTTGCACGGAGGAAGATCCCTCCTCTACGATTCTCCCTCTTTTATTTTTATTCACCGGGACAAGGAGTCCCTCTTCCAACCAATCTTCCCTCCCTTGAATGAAAAGCCTAAGCCTTGCGTCCGGGAGGGGTAGGTTCACCGTGGCCAAACGAAAACCTCCTCTCTCATCTCCACTAATATATTTGCCTTGCCTCAAATACTCAATGCCGAGAGAGGTCCCACGTAAAAGATGTTCGGGGTTTCTTGTGATCCCCGACCGTAGGGAGATGGCCAACAAAGAGAGGTAGCACCCCGAACCAATATCTCCCGCCCCCGATGTTGCCTCGCAGCACCAATGGTTGATCATAAGGTATGAGGGGTCTATTGGTTGCTTGGCAATTAAAGCCGAGTAGAGCCAATTCAACTCCGTGTCGGTCACCTTGGTCTCCCTCATCCTCCCCAATATCCTCTTGCTCATCCAAGAGTGGAATACTTGGATAATGGGGTTACGGATGCAATTGCGTTGTTGGTGGGCTTCTCTGGAGATCAAATTCCAAAATCCATCTAACATGCCGGGCGGCACGTCAACTTTCTCCGGAGCTCCCTTATGGAACCCAAGTAGCTCCCTAACATGCTCGTAGGGAACCACTTGTTGGACTCCCTCCAAACGGAATGATAATCTTTGCACCCCATCATCAAGGATAGGTGCAATGGTCATCAAGATTTCCAAGGCGAATTCCTTGTGGGTGTCCGCCGACACCCCATTGGAGAATTGCACCCATCCAAGGTGCCCTAGCATATAATATATGTCGGTGCCGAAACCCAAGTAGTTGAGTGCTTGATCGTCGAAGTCGACATTGGGCACAAGCCTCTTCTCAAGACGAGAGAGTTTCTTCTCCTGCTCCTCCGACAATATGATGAAGCCATATGAGGAATATTGCGGAGTGTATGGAGGTGGCGCGGTCGAATGGGTCGATCGTCGAGGTGGTACGGGCGGCTCCTCCGTACGCCCTTGAGGTTCGGTAAACCTCATGGATGTGCTCCTTGTTGCCCTCATGCCACTAAGGAGGAGAGCGTCATTCCTCCTTGGCGGTGCCGTGTCCTCCTCCATGCTCCTAGGAGACTCGGAAACCGAGTGCCTCCTCGAAGACGTCATTGAAGACAACTTGGATGACGATGACCCCTTCTTCTTGGTGAAGAGACTTGTGGTTTTCTTCCACATGATTGCAGCACTCTTCTCTCCACTAAAATTCCGGGTTGCAACCGGTAACTAGGCACTTAAAAACTTACTTCGGGATGTGGACTTTGAGTGGATTAAGGGTGTGGATTGTTTGAGCTATCAAGCTTGGGAAGGTTGGCTATGTCTACGGTGGTTCTGGGCACACAAACTTGAGCACACAAACTGAGGAAGGAGAGGGATGCTTGCCTGAAGAAGACGGGAGCCGGGGGCTCCTTATGTAGGGGAGGTCGGCCGGCCTGGGCCGACCAGCCTGGGTGGCCGCGTGCTCTCCCCTAGCTCGGTTTTCTTCCAGCACGATCATTTCTCCTCCGTGACTTTCTTGCCCGCGTGCTCCACGCGTTGCACCGCCCAAACGCTCTCGTCCACTCCTTTTCTTGCATTATTGGTCCTTCCACTTGATGCTTCATCCTTTGAGTCATGTCCATGCTCCCTTGCTCCACTTGCTTCACATGCCACCTTGGAATTCTTGCAAAGTTATGCTTGCTGCCCACCCATGCTTGTCCTTTGCATGTGGTTTTGATGGAAGTTGATGAAAGGGTATCCAATGGTGCATGCATAATTAATTTAAACTAGATTTCCTTCCTATAAGTATGTTTAAGGCTAATCACTCCTCTAATTCGAAAATTAAAAATATATCAAGAGCTATGGAAGAGCTCAAGCATAAATTTAGAGAAGTTTTTAAACCATTAAAAACAAATGTAAGTCGAAAATGTTTTCTGACTACGTTGATATCGGTCTCACCGGTATAGTTTGCCTTCATTGGTTGAGAGCAAACTTTTCCCGGCTTGATCATGGGGGCATAGGTTTAGGTTCTAATTTTGGCTAAATGAGAGAGATTTTGAATAAAGCAAAATTAAATGAGGCTTAGAAAAATTCTAATCTTAGAGAAACCAAGGATATAGATTTTTAAAACCAACCAAAAGTTTAGTTTCTAGGTTCACGCAAGTCCTACCACGTGCTGAAATTTAATTAACACCTAGGTATAAGTCGTGGCTCTACTCGTGTGTTTTTAGCATGAAAAATAGATCAACCACAACACCATAATAAGGGTGAAGGGCCGAGTTAGGTTCTGAATTTATTTGGTTGTGGTTTCTCGAAAAGAATCAAACAAACACATAGGAGGGTTCAAGTGAAGGGTTTATGATCAAGCAAAATATTCAACCAAGAATTGTGTCTCTAATATTGTTCAACCACTTCTAAGTCTAATGTCTTTGCATAATAAAATTCAAAACTAACTTATTAAAAAGACTCGAAAAACCTGGAATCGGGTTGTCCTCCCGGTAGCTTATTCTTGACTCGACGAAACGGGTTGCCTCCCGCCCAGTGCTTCATTTATAGTCCACAGCTAGACTTCTTCACTTGATTACTTCGGATCAACGCTCTTTGCGGGTGTTGCAATCTTGGGTACCCACTTCTCACCATCTTGGGCACGGGCTTATCTTCTGGCTTAGTCATTTTTTTAGTCTTCACAGGCGTCTTTTCTTCCTTTGTCTTGACGGATGCAACACCTTCCTTGATTTTCTTTACGTCCTTCTTCTTCGGCTCTTTCTTCTTTTTCAGCCCTTCCTTCTTCCTTGGTTCTTCCTTAACAACGCAACGAGGAGGTGGAACATTTTTAACTTCAATCGTATTGCATGCCTCGAGTCGTGGTCGGAACTTGAAAGAACTCCTTTCTCCGTTAATGTCGAACATGATCTCCCCCTTGCCAACATCAATAGTAGCTCCCACAGTCTTGAGGAAAGGCCTCCCAAGGATGAGCGGCGGCTTCTCCCTCTCTCCCATCTCGAGTACCACGAAGTCGACGGGGATGAAGTGGTGTCCGACCTTCACGGGTACATCTTCGGCAATGCCCAAGGGATAGCGAATGGAGTTATCTCCCAACTCCAAACACATACCCGTAGGCTCCAATGGTAGGCGTAGCTTCTCGAACACATCCCTTGGCATGATGCTCACACTTGCTCCAAGGTCGCATAACGCCTTCTCGAAATTGAATGAACCAACGGAACATGGAATTGTAGGGCACCCGGGGTCCTTTTGCTTCTCTAGCCCCTTAGCAATAGCGGCACTACACTCCTAGGACATTTTGACATGATCTACCCCGAGTGTTGCTGTCTCATATTTATTTGCAAGTATGTATTTAAAGTAACGAGAATATGTAGGTACTTGTAGGGCATCTAATAATGGCATGTTGATGCTAAGTCTACGCACAACCTCCACAAACTTCTCAAAGTGGTTGTCAAGTTTACCTCGGAAGTAGCGTGGCTTGAGTTGTGGTATCCTCGTGTCTTCTTCCGGCATCTCAAATTCGGGCTCTTCGGTGACGATCCCCGTAACCTTCTCCTTACCAATTCCTTCCGTCTCGGCGGATGGTTTAGGCTTCCTTGCTCCCACGGAACGTTCCAGATCTTTGGTTTCCTTTCTTGAACGTGTTTGAATGACCTTCGCCGATTCGGGACTTTTAGGTTGTCCCGGAAGCTTCCCTTCATCATTAGTGAGGCGCCCGGCAAGTTGTCCCACTTGCGTCTCGAGCATCTTCATCATGTTGAGCACTTGATGGTTGGAGCTCCCGACCTCCGTCACTTTGCTATCGATGTTCTCCAACACCTTGTCTATGGTCTTGAACTTGGTGACGGTGTCCTTGTTGATCTTGGCTTGCTCGTCCATGAATTCCTTCAATTGTATACGAAGCGGAACCGAATTCGGAATGGATGAGCTTGCATTGAATTGAGGTCTACCTTGCCCGTTGCGGAAGTTCGGCAATTCTCCCTTCCTCATGTAGTCGAGCACTTTGGCTTCCTCCGGACAATCTTTGCGGACATGGCCATACTCTCCACATTCTTCGCATGTGGATCTTGCTTCGGCGGCCTTCAAGTCTTGAGCCTCTTTCTTTTCTATCTCATTCTTCTCCAACCTCCTCATGAGTGAATCAATCTTGCCTTCAAGTATGTTCTCCTTCTCCACTTGCAAGACTCCTTTGACGTCGGGTTGAACCAGATGTAGGAGCCCGGATGACGCCCATGTGTCATTATCCGCGACCTTCTTGAATAGAGTGAAAGCTTCCGTCGGTGTAAGCTCGATGATAGATCCTCCCGCCGATGCATCGATGATCGTCCTTGATGCCATGGTCAGTCCTTGATAGAACTTTTGCACAAGGTCTTCCTTCGGGAACTTCTGATGTGGAACCACCCGAGTGTACTCGTTGAAGCGCTCGAATGCCTCTGAGATAGTTTCCGTAGGATATTGAACAAAGGTGGCAATCTTATTACGCAAACTTCGAGTTTTACCTGGCGAGTAGTATTTCTTCATGAAAGCCTTCATCAACGTGTTCCAATTTTGCACCGTCTCCACCAGTTGAGAGTGGAACCATTGCAAAGCCTTCCTGAGAAGTGAGAATGCAAAAAGCCTTGCCCTCATTTGATCTTGAGTCACCCCATCCATGTTGAAAGTTTGACGTAGTTGAATAAACGCTAGGAGGTGAAGGTTCGGATCCTCTTTACCGGTGAAGGGTGAATGTTGCACCATGCGGATAGTTGAGGTCTTGATCTCGAACGGTCTTCCGATCTCCTCAAGGTTCAAGATTGGTAGGTCGATGATGTCCGGGGTGCATAGCTCCCCAATCTTGCGCTCTTGCGGTTGGTCACCCATCGATGGAAGTCGATTCTCCCGAGGACTTTGAGGTGGTGAATTCTTCGGAGATTCCTTCGATCCTTTGTCTTCCGACTTCGAATCTACAAAATCCAGCTTTTTAGCTTGATGTGCTTCGCGTCTCCTTAGCTTGTAAAGTTTTTCTGGATCATCCACAAAATTATCGGGTTTGTTGGAGAGGTAGCCGTCCATCTCCTGTTAGGGTTAGCAATAAACAAAATATGCAAAAACTAGAAAGTAAAAAACAAATCTATGAAAACTAGGGTTAGACAAACTGGATTAGATTTAATTTGAGGATGATCAAGGTTTAGTAGATGCAAAAAGAAAAACTAAAAGAAAACTGAAAATTACAAAAAAAGGAATAAAAGATCAAATCTTGATCACTTGTTCCCCGGCAACGGCGCCAAAAAAGGGGCTTGTTGACGGTTAATAGTTGTATCAAAGTTCGTTTAGACTTGCAAGCAGACAAGTCTCCTGTCGTAGTCAAGGGACCCTTCTTCCCTCGAGTGGTGAACCCAAGGTATCGAATCTGTGGAACAAATGTGTGACGCAAAAGTTGATCTAGTAAAGCCAAGTAACTTCAATGTTCGGTAAAAGAGAAACCCTAATGCATCTAGGTAAAAGACACGAAACTAATCTAATCTACTAAAGACCGGAGATAACAAAAGTAAGATTGGGTAGATAAACCGATCTAAAGAGATCGGGATAAGCCTTTTGTTGAAGTTCCAAGCAAGAGAAGAAGTAGCAAATCGAATCTTATTAGAAGCCTCTTTAAATCGTGGTTTCCCGTCCAAATCCGAAAACATCCGCCTTTCGGAACCCCCGTTCTGTCACAATGTATCTCTACTCATGCGGGGAGTCGCGGGGAGTCTAGGCGAGTCAAAAGACAAGTCGAGATTCTTTCGGAAGATCCGGCGTGTACCTCTAGCCACCGTGGCTACAAGAACACCCTATGTAATCTATCTCGAGAATAGATTTAGAATAAGCAAAGCCGATCGAAAAACAAAATCTTTGAGGAAACACTTGATCGCTAGAAATAGATTCAACTTGATAATTCAACTATGACAATGATACATACACAAGATCACCACCGGGATCCTTCCTTGATCTTGTTTCTAGCTCCGGGAACTCCGACGTGGTCTTCCGTGCAAGGTTCCCACGTCGGCTAGGGAGACCCTAGTCAACTAGCTCGACCCTCTTCTTTCCGGGATGGTGTCCCTCTCTTCTCTGCTTCTCGGCGGCCGATGACGAATTGGATCCTCCGTGGCTCTCGACCCCGGGGCTATAAATAGCTCGAATGATTTCCCTCCTAAACCTAACCATCTTAGGAACCGACTAGACACAACCCCAGCTCCACCCGTGTTTCCTACACCAACAAATGATCTCCAAATGCCTATCAAGTTTGTGAGCACTTAGGGGAAAGTGTTCTTTGGGAAAGAAAGTGAGAAGGCTAGTGAGGAGAAACCGGTGGAGAAGTTGAGTGGAGAGAAACCATGTGAGCGGCCACAGCCCAAGCCTAAGCCTAAGCTTGTGAGGTTACATTGTGGCTATTGTGGGAGAGATGGCCATAAGGATGAGGTTTGCTTCAAGAGGAAGCGAGAGGAGAGAATGGCAAAGGAGTGGGCTAACAAGGACAAGTACCACCCTTCCGATGGTGTACTTGAGCCTCGTGTGCAGATGCCCAGGGCCAAGGCGAGTGTGAGGACAATTCGGGCTTGGGGAGAGCGGAAGGTTGTTGGAGGTGCTGCTGCCTAGGCTACACTGATCAGACCGGTGTGGGGCACCGGTCAGATCGGTGCAGGCCTGGACAAGCAACAGTTTGGTTTTCGTGCTCATACAGGTGCAAGGGTTGTCTCTGGAGGTCGTGGTTCTGGTGGTTGGGCTGGAGAGTTTGCAGGTGGTCAGGTTGCTAGGCATTCTCCCCCTCGAGTTCACTACGGGGATGGGAGGAGTCGTAGCTTTGAGAAGGAGAGGAGGGACGGTCCACAGGCTTTCTTTCATGGTTTTGGTCCTCCTCCAGGCAGAGAGAGGTGGTTCCCTCAGGGTGGTTACCGAGGTGGTGTTCGTGGTGGTAGTTTTGGTAGGAAAGATGGTTTGGTGTGTGCTAACCCCACTTTTGAGCAAATGGCTCGGCACTGGTTTTACTCTTTCGGTACTAACCCAGTGCTGAGTCGTTTGTTCGCTCACGTGCTCGTTTTTGAATTTAAGGTGGGAGACTTGAAGAACATTTGGTTGATTGACTCTAGTTGCTCGAGGCATACGACCGGAGACAGGGGGTGCTTCTCAAGTCTCGTCCCAGTGGTGACAAGGAGGTACATCACTTTTGGGGACAATGGGCATGGGCATGTGCTGTTAGAAGGTGAGATTAAGGTGAGTGACAAGATCACTCTCAGGCGTGTTGCTCTTGTTCAATCGCTGGGGTACAATTTGCTTTCTGTGTCCCAGCTGTTGGATGAGGGTTTTGAGGTGTTGTTTCGGCCAGATGGTTCTCGGATTTTGGTCTCTCGAGGGGACCTTGTCTGTATGGTCATTTTCGATGGTCAGGTGTTTGAGCGTTGTTTCTTGGCTGGTTCTTCGAGTGAGTTGTGGAAGTGTCATAGGAAGTTGGGTCTCTTGAGCTTTGACCTTTTGTCTCGCTTGAGTAAACTCAATTTGGTCCGAGGATTGCCACGGTTGAGGCTTGAGAAAGAGTTAGTTTGTGCGCTGTGTAGGCATGCCAAGATGGTAGCCTCTACTCATCCGCCTCACACCGATGTGATGACTGAGGGTCCATGCGAGCTGCTCCATATGGACCTTGTTGGCCTAGCTCGTGTGCGATCTGCAGGTGGGAAGTGGTATGTCCTTGTTGTGGTGGACGACTACTCTCGGTATGCGTGGGTGTTCTTTCTCGAGGATAAGGGGGAGACGTTTGGTTTTGTTCGAGATCTAGTCTTGAGGTGGAGGAACGAGAGGCACGGAGATACCATACGAGCAATCCGCAGTGACAATGGCTCGGAATTCAGAAACTCTCGTTTTGAAACCTTTTGCCATGACTTGGGTCTTGAGCACTAGTTTTCGAGTCCATATACGCCTCCCCATAATGGTGTTGTGGAAAGGAAGAACAGGACCTTGTGCGAGATGGCTCGGACGATGCTTGATGAGCATAGGACTCCGAGAAGGTATTGGGCTGAGGTGGTGAATACCGCATGCTATGTGTCAAACAGGATCTACCTCAGAGTGCACAAGAAGAAAACATGCTATGAGTTGATGCATGGTCGCACACCCAAGGTGAGTCACTTCCATGTGTTTGGTTGCAAATGCTTTATTCTGAAGAAAGGGAAGAAGTTGGATAAGTTTGAGGCTAGATCTATTGATGGTATTTTCTTTGGTTATGCATCTCATTCTAGAGCATATCGTGTACTCAATCTTGAAACTAACCAAATCGTGGAGACTTGCAAGGTAACCTTCGACGAGACACAACCATGTAGTCAGCTCTTCTTTGAGTGTGCAGGTGATGATGAGCTTGGCGAGGAGATCTTTTAGGAGGAGGAGCATGAACATGGAGACGATGAAGATGGCGGTGTGGTGCCCCCGGCTGAACATGTACCCACTACTTCGACTACGGTGGTGGACGGACCCTCTCGTACACCTACGACGACAAATCGAGATCGAGGAGAAGCCGTTGTTGAGGGGGATGTAGCATCGAGGCGAGAACCTCCTCGGCGAGTACAAGTGGATCATCCAGCTTCGAGGATCATTGGCGACATAACGAATGCACTACACGGTCGAGGGTTCGGAACAACTCTCATATCGCTCATGCTGCATTTGTTGCTACGTTTGAGCCCACAGACATTGGACACGCACTATCTGATCACAATTGGGTTAATTCGATGCATGAGGAGTTGGAGAAATTTGAGAGGAATCAAGTTTGGGAGTTGGTTGACTCTCCCCCAGGGTGTAAGCCGATTGGTACAAAGTGGGTGTGGAAGAACAAAGAAGGACAGAAAGGTGAGGTTGTGAGAAACAAGTCGAGGCTTGTTGCTCAGGGGTTCAGTCAGAAGGAGGGGATCGACTACGAGGAGACCTTTGCTCCCGTAGCCCGTTTGGAGGCAATAAGGATCCTTCTAGCCTTCTCCGTGGCTAAAGGGTTCAAGTTGCATCAAATGGATGTGAAGAGTGCTTTTCTGAATGGAGTATTGGAGGAAGAGGTGTATGTGAGACAGCCTCCGGGGTTTGAGAGTGAGAAGTACCCCCACTGGGTGTACAAGTTGAGGAAGGCGCTGTATGGGTTGAAGCAGGCGCCTAGAGCTTGGTATGGCAGATTGAGGGGGTTCTTGTTTGAGAGAGGCTTTGAGATGGGGAAGGTCGATCAGACCTTGTTCTTGCTGAGGCAGGGCAGAGATATCCTGATTGTGCAGGTGTACATGGATGATATTGTCTTTGGTGGCTCGTCTAACTCTCTTGTTGCAAGGTTGGCAGAGGATATGAGCAGGGAATTTGAGATGAGCATGATGGGCAAGTTGCAGTTCTTCCTCGGGCTACAAATCAAGCAATCAAAGGAAGGAACATTTGTGCACCAATCTAAGTACACCAAGGACATTGTGCGGAAGTTCAAGATGGAGGATTCCAAGGCAATGACAATGCCGATGAGTACGACTACAACTCTTGATGCGAACGAAGAAGGTGAACATGTGGACCAGAAGGAGTACCGAAGCATGATCGGGTCACTTTTTTACTTGACGGCGACGAGGCCGGACATCCAGTTCTAGGTATGTCTGTGCGCTCGTTTTCAAGCGTCTCCGAGGACTTCGCATCAGCAAGCGGTGAAGCGAATTTTCAGGTACTTGCGTCACATTCCCAACTTCGGCCTTTGGTACTCCGCGTCCTCTTCTTTGGTGCTTCATGGTTTTTCAAACGCGGATTTTGCCGGGTGTCGGTTGGATAGGAAGTCCACTTCTGGGACTTGCCAGTTTTTGGGTTCTTCTTTGCTGTCTCGGTCTTCCCGTAAACAGTTGAGTGTTGCTCAATCCACTACCGAGGCCGAGTACGTTGCCGCTGCTAGTTGTTGCTCTCAGCTCCTTTGGATTTCATACACCATGAGTGACTTTGGTGAGGAGTATACCCATGTCCCACTTCAATGTGATAGCACCAGTGCCATAAGCGTTGCAAAGAACCCAGTGCTCCATTCCAAAACCAAGCATATAGAAGTGAGGTATCATTTTTTGAGAGACAATGTAGAGAAAGGAAATATAGCCTTGATCCATGTACCCACACATGACCAACTAGACGATATTTTCACCAAACCTCTAGATCAAGCAACTTTCACTCGTTTGCGTGGGGAACTTGCTGTGTGTTTGATTTCTTGAGTTGGGTGTGTGGGGGCTCCTCTTGTAGCATATGTATAGCTTTCCTTTGTGCATTTCTTGCATTTGGCATGGCCTATGTAACATGATGTATAGGCATCCTTGTATCTTAGATTGCATGCATGTTGTATCATATGCATTGGATAGGAAAAGCTTCTCCTATATACATTGTTCACCATGGAATGCTACTTATGTCCTCATGAGCTTGTTTGGTATGCTATGGTTAGTTTGGCTTAGCTCTTGATGATCTTGATGAATAATCCATGGTTGATGGCTATGTTTTTGAAAAATGTCACATATATGCTCTCTCATGTGTAAATGCCTTTACATGATCTTGACATGTTTTAGTGGCTTTGCTATGCTTAATTTGTGGTTGGATAGCTAGTTTATTGATCATATGGGGCCAAAGGCTCATTTGCCATCATGAATGTTTAGCCCTCTTGCTTTATCTTGTGGAGGGGCATAAGTTCCTTTTTGTCTCAAAGACATTTCATATACCAATTATGAATCTGAAAATGAAATGTAAAATTCTTGGAAAATGTGCTCCCATGTCATATGTGCTGAATTTAATTTGCTTTGGGTGCTAAACCATTGCATGATGCCTACCAATGAGAAGTCTCATACATAGAAGTAGGCACATGGCTCGGTGGCTTTGACATGACATGAGGTGCTTGTGGGTGTTTGTGATGGTCTTATGATTAGAATGGCTGTCCTAGCATGAAGTTTGTGTAGCTTTGCCATTTTGATATGTTTTGATCATGTCTAGGACTTTGCTCACGAGAGGCAAGTTTTTCGCAAAATTGCCCAAATCCATCTTAGCTTCGTCCAATGGTTGTGAAACTTGGTGATCTTGTAGTTGATGTCGATACGAAGCTATAGAGTATCTAACTTGACTATTTGGACATGTGTAGCATCCTATGTTGAATTTTGTCTATTTGAGAAGCTCTAGGTTGAAAGTTTTGCATTTTTGGCTTGATTCATGCATTGCCAACAAGGGGGAGAAGTTTGAGCTTGAAATGGCTTGCTGGATGCATTTAGAAGGTTTTCAGGTGGTTTCGAGCCATTTCTGGGCTCTGGTGTGCACGGTCTGACCGCTCGAGGTCACCGGTTTGAACGGTCAGAGTGCTAGTCCTGTGCACATTTTGGGCACTGGTCTGACCGGTGGTGGTGACCGGTCTGACCGGTGTGAGCTAAAGTTGTTTCAGCTGCCCTGTTTTCAAGAGGTTTGCATGCATTCGTTCAGAGGAGTTGCATTGGTTCAGGTGGAGCTTGTATGTGTGGAGGGGGAGCTCTTTGTGGTTGTTCGAGATTTGGTTTGGTGGTTTGCGCTCCTTGCTTGAGCTTTGTTTGTCTCGGATGTATCGAGCCGTTGCCCTTGCCTAAGGGGTCCGAGACTTGTCTTCTTCAAGTGATCTTGCTCTGTGCCTTTGTTTGGTTTTCGATCGCTTGTTGGAGTTTATTTTTGTTCGTTTCTTTCCTTTTTCTTTTCTCTCTTGTTAGCATATGTGGGTGTTGTCAATGCACTCATCAAGGGGGAGATTGAGAACCATGTGTGGTTCGAGGACCGGTGGATGGTCGCTTCCTTGTGTGATGAGTGATTGACAATGTCATGTGGACTGATTCTTGGCTAAGTATTGCAGGTGCAGGTTGTGACTTGACTGGTGTTGGTGCAGGTGAAGAACAAGCGCGAAAGGTTGTTGCCGGTGAGGCCTCGAGGTGTGGAGAAGACAAGTAGGCTTTGTTCGAGGGACCCGGTGGCCAGCGGGGTCAAGTGCGGGCCGCATGGTGGCATGAACAACAAGATGAAGTCATGGACGGTTTCTCGGTTGAGCCACAAAACCAAGGTCGAGCCGGGACTACGTGGGAGCCGAGTCATGAATGGAGACTGGCGGAGGCTACACCGAGTTCGCGGGGTTTCCGGTGGTTCACCAGAAAACCACTGGGTTCCTTGGTTGATCCACAAAGCCAAGACCGAAGAACCGAAGATGGTGCTGCAGCAGTGCCAGACCGGTCTGACCGGTGGGTACCGGTCTGACCGGTGAGGAGCACCGGTCTGACCGGTGTGCGACGACGCAGTCCGGAATCTTCGAAGCGGAGGACACGCGTCGGGATCGCAAGGCTTGCGTCGAGGCTAAGCAGTTTGCGGTCACCGCGCATCCGTCCGATGGAGAAAGCTTGAAGACTTCCAAAACCGCCCTTAAGGGGCTTGTATCCCTAGTTATTAGAAAAGGGTATTTTAGACTTTCGGTTGCCTCCATATAACCCATGGGTGAGAGGATGGCAGCCAATTGCTTGGAACCCTAGTTCATTTGCCTTCCTATTTTCCTTTCCTATTTTCTTAGGATGTCTATAGGACTAGCTTGAGAGCTTCAAGAGCTTCATGGTGAGATCTTGTGAAAGGGTTGGATGATCGGGCAGCAAGCTAGACCTTGTATGAACCTTTGTGGCATGTATAGATGATTCAGCGTGGTTCCTCAAGGCCTTGTCGTGTTGTTCCCGGTTGTTTTTGTGGTGATTTTCGGAGCCCTTTCTTGGTGTTTTTCCTGGGTTGTTTTCGGGACCTTTCTCTAGGGGATTTGATGGGGGAAATTTGTGGGAACCCTTCGTGGTTCTTTGGGCTGTGATTCTCCTCCCAAATCCGTGAGTAAAGGGGCTCGATTTTGGGGTTTTCCGAGTTCTAGGGTTAGAGGTGTTCTTGGCGGGATTTTTTCGATTCCTCCTTTTTGGACAAGTTTTGGTGGGATTAAACTTGGCTATGGACTCCTCATGAGGTGTTCCTATTATCCCCAAAGTCTTGTTCAAGTCTGTGGAGCGATTCGGGAGATCGAGATTTGGATTTGGAGAAGTTGACCCGCGGGTGCTGTTCATCCCGAGCTGCCCAGGCTACACCGGTCTGTCCGGTGCTCTTGACCGTCTGACTGGTGCGAACCTTGGTGGGTTTTTGCTCGGGTGAACGTCTGGGTGAGTGTTGTCCTGTGTTGGGGTTGTTTCGAGTTTGGGTCAGTTTGGAGGTCGGTTGGCCTGCTTGGTGATTTGGGGCTTTCTGGCCGTGACCGGTCTGACCGGTGTGTCGCACCGGCCTGACCGGTGTGGAGCCACTTAGTGGAAGTCGCCAAGTTTCACCAGCAGGGACCGGTCTGACCGGTGGTGCTCACCGGTCTGACCGGTGTTGATCAGTGGACTCGAGGTTTGGTGTTCCACTGCGTTCTCGGGTCGGAAGGTTGTGTGTTGGTTCCTAGGTCCAGTGGCACTTCAGTGGCTAAGTGGGCTTGGCCAACTTCGGTAGTGAGTCGGAGATGTGTGTTGGTAGCCGTGTTCATCTTGTTGGAGTTTCCATCTTCTTCGAGAAGAATTTTTATCGGCTCCCATTCACTCCCCCCCTCTCTGGTTCGCCGTATCGGTCCTTCATGGAGTCAACTGTCCTAGACGTAATCTTAGGAATGGATTGGTTGGCTAAGCACGTCGGAATGGTTTCATGAAATCCCAGGTTCATACAGCTAGAACACCCTAGTGGGACGAAAGTGCGGATTGAACCTTTGAGTCTGAAGACTGCAACGATGTTGTGTAACATGAATGGGAAAGAAATTGAGGAAATTCCAGTGGTCTATTATTTTCCGGACGTGTTTCCAGAGGAGCTTATGGAGTTACCCCCTGACCGTGACGTAGAGTTTGTGATCGAGCTGATGCTGGGAGTCGGACCCGTTGCAAAGAGTCCGTACCGAATGTCGTCCGAGGAGCTGGATGAGTTGAAGAAACAGCTCAAGAAGTTGCTAGAGCACGGGTTTGTTCGACCGAGTGCCTCACCGTGTACTCTTCATGGAAAAGAAAGATGACACCAAGAGGATGTGCATAGACTACCGCACGCTCAACTCGATGACGATCAAGAACAAATACCCGCTGCTAAGGATCGAGGACCTGTTGGATAGGATCAAGAAAGCAAAGTTCTTTTCCAAGATCGATTTGAGGTCAGGATACCACCAGATGAAAATTCGGGAGCAGGATATCCCCAAGACAGCTTTTACCACACGGTACGGTTTGTACGAGTTTGTGGTGGTTTCTTTCGGACTGACCAACGCCCCTGCCTACTTCATGAACTTGATGAACAAAGTCTTTATGGAGGAGTTAGACAGGTTCGTGGTGGTGTTCATCGACGATATCCTGATTTACTCTGAAACAGCAGAGGAGCACGAGGAGCACTTGAGGATCGTGCTAGAGAGGCTGAGGCAGCAAAAGCTCTATGCCAAGTTCAGCAAGTGTGAGTTCTGGATGGAGAAGGTCGCGTTCTTGGGACATGTGTTGTCAGCGGAAGGGATCGCCCGTGGATCCATCCAAAGTGGAGTTGGTTACCAAGTGGGAGCAGCTGTTGAACGTGACTGACGTTAGGAGCTTCCTTGGGATGGCAGGATACTACAGGATGTTCATTAAAAACTTCTCCAAGATCGCTAAGCCAATGACAGAGCTGCTAAAGAAAGACACCAAGTTCGAGTGGTCAGAAGCGTGTGAGAGAAGTTTCTAGGAGCTGAAAAGAAGACTCACCACAACCCAGTGTTTACTTTGCCAGATATTAAGAAGGACTTCGTGGTCTACTGTGATGCTTCAAGGCAAGGACTCAGTTGCGTCCTGATGCAAGAGGGAAAAGTTGTGGCTTATGCTTCGAGGCAGCTAAAGAAACACGAGAAAAACTACCCGACTCATGACCTGGAAGTGGCAGCTGTCGTGCACATACTTAAGATCTGGAGGCACTACCTGATGGGGAATAAGTGTGAGCTGTACATCGACCACAAAAGCCTAAAGTACTTCTTTACCCAGACAGAGTTGAACATGAGGCAAAGGAGGTGGTTAGAGTTGATCAAGGACTACGACGTGGAGATCAACTACTACCCGGGCAAAGCTAACGTCATGGCCGACGCACTGAGCTGAAAGACGTATTGCAACAACCTCATGGTGAGAGAAGAGCAACCTACCCTACACGAGGAGCTAGAAAAACTGAGGATTGAGATCGTGGACCGAGGTTAAGCCAACGAACTGCGAGTGACCTACGACCTGGAAAATCGTATCCGAAAGGCTCAAAAGTCGTGTGCAGAAATCATAGCTCTGCGGGAACTGACGAGGGAAGGAAAAGCAGAGGACTACCACCTGGATGAACAAGGCACAATGTGGCTGAAGGATCAGATTTGTGTACCACAAGACAAGGAACTCTTGGAGCAAATCATGAGAGAAGCCCATGACTCGAGATACTCGATCCACCCCGGAAGCACAAAAATGTACAGGGATTTGAAGACAAGGTACTGGTGGAAGGACATGAGGAGAGATATAGCACACTACGTGGCCTGTTGTGATACATGTAGTAGAGTGAAGATCAAGCAACAGAAACCCGTAGGGTTGCTTAAGACGTTGGAAATCTCGGTTTGGAAGTGGGAGGACATCTCCATGGACTTCGTTGTAGGTTTACCACGGACACCAAGAGGGAATGACTCCATTTGGGTGATTGTGGACCGCCTGATGAAGGTAGCTCACTTCATACGTGTCAAGACCCAACACCGAACCGAGAGACTAGCAAAGTTGTATGTTGAACACATTCTGAGGCTACACGGGGCACCCAAGAGCATTGTGTCCGACCGCGGACCGCAGTTCGTCGCCAAGTTCTGGCGGAGCTTCCACAAACTTATGGGCACCACTCTTAGCTACTGCACAGCGTTTGACCCCTAGACAGACGGGCAGACCGAGAAAGTCAACCAAGTTTTGGAAGACATGCTTCGATCCTGTACGCTCACTTACGACATAGATTGGGAGAGCATCTTACCGTTTGCAGAGTTCTCATACAACAACAACTTTCAAGCAAGTCTCCAAATGTCACCCTTTGAGGCCCTTTACGGGAGGAAGTGCAGGACCCCGCTAGCGTGGTCAGAGGTTGGTGAAAGGACTCTCTTTGGGCCAGTGATCATAGAAGAGGCAGAAGACAAAGTGGAGAAAGTCCGTGAGAACTGAAGGGTTGCTCAGAGTCGTTAGAAGAGCTATGCCGACAAGAGAAGAAGAGAGTTGACCTTTGCAGTCGGAGACCGTGTGTACCTGAAGGTCTCACCACTTCGAGGGACTAAGAGGTTCCTAGTGAAAGGGAAGCTTGCTCCGAGATACGTAGGGCCGTATCAAATCACCAAGAGGATTGGAAGTCTCGCTTACCAGCTCACGCTACCCGAGACAATGGCTGAGGTGCACCCCGTGTTTCACGTGTCACAACTAAAGAAGAGTGAGAAGGAAGTGGAAGAAAAGCAAGTGTCCATGGAGTTACTTGACCTGCAAGATACCCTTGAGTATGCTGAGTACCCCGAGAAGATCTTGGATTGAGCGGTCAAAGAGACGAAGAGAACCACCATTCTGTTCTACAAGGTGTTGTGGAGCA
The DNA here is from genome assembly GCA_947561735.1 of Cenchrus americanus. Classification (NCBI taxonomy): domain Eukaryota; kingdom Viridiplantae; phylum Streptophyta; class Magnoliopsida; order Poales; family Poaceae; genus Cenchrus; species Cenchrus americanus. The sequence continues at coordinate 185,255,877 of OX387245.1, forward strand.
ACCACACTAAGAGAGAAGCTACATGGGAGAAAGAATCTGATCTCAGGAAGGAGTACCCTCACTTGTTCGCGGAGGAAGAAGGAGCTTAAATCTCGAGGACGAGATTTTTGGTGGTGGGGGAGAATGTAACATACCGGAAAATTGGTGTGCAAAATTTGCGAAAATTTAAAACTTTTTGGTTGAATTGGAGTGCTATCAAATTTTTAAATCAAACTTTCTGGCCCTCCCCTAAATTCTCCACAAACAAAACCCATTTATAAAAATATAAATTCAAACTATGGTGACTTAAGTGAGTTGGATTTTCTTTAGATTTTATTTAGAGTTTATTTGAGTGCTGTTTGAATTTGAAAGTCTTTCAAATTCAAACAAAGTTTCAAACTTATTTACAAACTGTTGACGGTGAATTTCTGTCAACCTAGAGTATTTGTTATACATTGGTTTCGATTATAATTTGCAACTAACCCACCACTATGCATACTAATGATGTAACAAGTTCACTTCTGAATGTGGTATTTGGAGTATGTTGTTTACGCAGGATTTAGGCACTAAAAGGAGCACTTCCGGGAGAAGTTCAATGAGCACTTTGCGAGAAGATCATGAAGCACGGTACAAGTCAACACTTGAGGTGAACATGACTCCAAATGACCCAAGGACCACAATGTGAAGGCACAAAACTCTGGGAACTCAGACGGAAGATACAGAGGCTTGGACGACAAGACATCCTAACTATTCACGTAGATAAAGACGTTAAAAGGCCACACAATCGATAAGACAGAAGCTCACAATTGCAAAAGAAGCCCGCCCGCGAAAGATGGGCCTGAAATGGGCCAAAACACCCCTGGGCCGGTCAGCCCAGGCGGGCCGGCCAGACCCATTTTTGTGGCGGTTCGAGCCCCCTTTGACCTAGGTGTTTCCCTATAAATTGCCTCCACCGTCGTCGGCCGCCACATCCATCCATCCACAGGAACTCGATGAAACCTAGGAGAGAGTGACGACAGCCGCCGCGAGTCCTCGAAGTTGTCTAGGAGATGGCCTAGGCCTACCATAGCCACCATGGCCGCCTTGCACGGTTGAGCCATGGCGGAGTTCCGGAGCTAGTTGAGGTCATCAATGGTATGTACTCGTTGGAGATGATCTAAACATATTTATTATGTGAGTGAAGTACTTCATGTCATCCGATCTTTTAGCGACTCGATTCCTCCTTTTATGATTTTGCTCTCGCTTGGCTATGCTTCATCTTCAATCTATTCTATAAATAGATTGCTTGGGGTGCTCTTGTAGTCATGGTGACTAGAGGTGCATACCGGATCGACCAAGTGTTTTCAACTTGTTCTTCGAACTCGCCTTAGGCTAACCCGCACGAATAGGAGTGCGTTGTGTCAAGACGGTGGCTCCAAAAGGCGGGCGTCTTCAGAATCAGACCAGAGGATAGTAGTTTAAAGATGGCTTTTGATGAGATGCATGTCGCGCTTGCTCTTTTGGCTAGAACTATCACTAGAAGACGATAGGCCTTAGTTTCCCTTGCTTGCTCCTTACCTTGTCGATGTTCATGGATGTGATCAACCTTATGCTATAACTCGTATATCTTTAAGGTTTATCTTCTTATGCAATCAATGCTTCATGTTAGGTTAGATCGATAGGTTAGATGGAGAATCCTAGGAGTTTGCTTCCGATCCTTGGATTGACAAATCTAGGGAGGACCCTCCTTGGTGAAAAAGGCACCAAGTCACCCGTAGGCTTGCGGTGAACTTGAGCACGGTTTTGAACCATCAACAAGCCCCTTTTTCTGGCGCCGTTGCCGGGGATCGGCAGCTCGAACCCTAGGGCGATCCATCTGTCTCTTTGACTAACCCTAATTTTTATTAGTGCATATATGCTTTCTTTCTTGTTTGTGTCCTTGAAAGTAGGTGAAAAGCTAGACACAAGACGTTCGAGAAGTTCACAATCTACTCCGACAAGATGATGACTACATCAAGATTCACTCTTTAGTGGTAGGTGCTAACTTTTGTTAGTGGCCCATCATCCACTATTGAGTGCACACCCTACACGAGTGATGTTAAACAAGGTATGTCAATGTGTCAATTAAAGTTTTAAGACTAATGTTTCGTGGAGGTTTGTTTGTCCAAGCAATAGGTGTTGGAAGCAATCACATTGCGAAAGAAGTACCCGTCACTTTGGCTAAAGCAAAATCATGAAGAAGACACACCATTGCCATCATGCTACTCTCTGGTCCAGCAATGGTGATGACTTAAAGCTGAAGGAGACGCGACGTAACACCCCGAAGACCACAAGATCAAGGTCGTCAACATCTTTAGATCGATTCGTAAGAAGTCTATGTTCGCATCAGTCTCTGCACAACCTCAAAGGAGAACAATAGTATATCTTTGGATACTTAGAAGCCCATGAAGTTACGCTTCCAACGAATCAAGAATCAAGTCAATCGGAGGTTCCTACAAGCGGATATGGCCGAATTACCGAAGGTTGCGCGTTCTGATATTTTCTGGACAGCATGCAACAGCGGAAACAAAACGGCCATAGCTCCCTCATTTGGGCTCCGATTAAGATGAATGAGTACCCGTTGGAAAGTTAATTTTATAAAGTCTTTAATGGAACAATATTTTGGTATATGTTCTGTTATGTACACAGGGGAAAATCCATGAAAAAGAGGCAGCAGCAACACGATGAGAACAAGATAGTGGAGATGAGGACGACGACAACGAAGAGGAGCTTGGGCAATGCTTCCATTGGACCACACGAGATGAAATTCAAAAGTTTGAAACAAAACAAAGACGCCAAGAGCATTGGCAAAATAAGGCACAAGTTGGCAACATCCGACGCTAGGAGATGTTAGAAGCAAATCACGATGGATTACACACAAATGATGACATCCAATGGCGCAAATACTCTGGGCTCTCACACAAAGGATCATGGAGTTACATGAAGATATTCGAGACATGTGTGAAGTCCCACAAATGAATAAGAAGAGTGAGTCCACACAAGGCAACCTTGATGATGTGTGGCACGAACGAAGGAATTGCGAAAAGATGATGCAAGCCACCAATCATTGAAGATTGTTTGCTTTCAACTCGAAGAGACCACTCATGATGAAAAGCTCAAAGGCCAAGGTACAAGTTAAACTCTCAAGATACTTTTGGAGATGATAATATCCCTTTGATATATTGAGGACCATGTGTGGTTCGAGGACCGGTGGATGGTCGCTTCCTTGTGTGATGAGTGATTGACAACGTTGTGTGGACTGATTCTTGGCTAAGTATTGCAGGTGCAGGTTGCGGCTTGACTGGTGTTGGTGCAGGTGAAGAACAAGCGCGAAAGGTCGTCACCGGTGAGGCCTCCAGGTGTGGAGAAGACAAGTAGGCTTGGTTCGAGGGACCCGGTGGCCAGCGGAGTCAAGTGCAGGCCGCATGGTGGCATGAACATCAAGATGAAGTCATGGACGATTTTTTGGTTGAGCCTCAAAACCAAGGTCGAGCCGGGACTAAGTGGGAGCCGAGTCATGAGTGGAGATTGGCGGAGGCTACATTGAGTTCGCGGTGTTTCCGGTGGTTCACCTGAAAACCACTGGGTTCCTTGGTTGATCCACAAAGCCAAGACCGAAGAACCAAAGACGGAGATGTAGCAGCTCCAGACCGGTCTGGCCAGTGGGTCCGACCGGTCTGACCGGTGAGGAGCACCGGTCTGACCAGTGTGCGACGACGCAGTCTGTAGACTTCGAAGCGGAGGACACACATCGGGATCGCAAGGCTTGCGTCGAGGCTAAGCAGGTTGCGGTCGCCGGGCATCCGTCCGATGGAGCGATGACAAAGACTTCCGAATTTACCATCGAGGGGAATGTATCCCTAATTAGCTAGTAAAGGTATTTTAGACTTTTGGTTGCCGCCATATAACCCAAGAGGTGAGAGGATGGCAGCCAACTCTTGGACTAGCTCATTTGGTTTTCCTATTTTCCCTTCCTATTTTCCCTAGGATTTCGATATTTTAGCTTGAGAGCTTCATGGTGAGATCTTGTGAGAGGGAAGGATGATTGGGCGGCAAGCTAGACCTTGTATGAACCTCTTTGGTATGTATAGATGATTTGGGGTGGTTCCTCAAGGCTTGGTTGTGTTGTTCTCGTTTGTTCTTGGTGGTGATTTTTGGAGCCCTCTCTTGGTGGATTTCTTGGTGTGCTTTTGTGACCTTGCTCTTGGGGATTTAGTAGGGGATGTATGTGTGAACCCTTCATGGTTCTTTTCCCTTTGATTCCCCTCCCAAATCCGTGAGTTAAGGGGCTCGATTTTGGGGTTTTCGGTGTTCTAGGGTTAGAGGAGTTCTTGGCGGGATTTCTTCGATTCCTCTTGATTCAACGAGTTTTGGTGGACCATAACTTGGCTATGGAGTGCACATGAGGTGTTCCTACTATCCCCAAAGTCTTGTTCAGATCCGCAGAGCGAATCGGGAGATCGGGAGTTAGATTTGGAGGAGTTGACTCGCGGGTTCTGTTCATCCTGAGCTGCCCAGGTTACATCGATCTGACCGGTGCTCCTGACCGGTCTGACCGGTGTGAGCCCTTTGTGGGATTTGCCTCGAGTGAGTTGCTGAATCCATGTGTCTTTGGGCTGTGTTGGTGCTGGTCAGTTCTTGACAGTTTCGAAGGTGTTTTGTTTGGCTTTGTGTAGGGTTATTTTCCCGTGCAGGTTGGGTTTTGAGGGTGTTTTTGTTCTAGGGCCGAGAGAAGTCACTGAGGCTCTCTGGAACATTTGTTGTGTGGCTGTTGTAGCCACCGGCCTGATCGGCTCTGTCCACCGGTCTGACCGGCACAAGCCATCGGTCTGAACGGTGTAGCACAAGCAGCAAGCCGTGCAAGTTTCCGTTGTGCGTGTTGGTGAGTTTTGGCTCAGAAGGTTGTTTGTTGGTTCCTAGGATCAATACACTCCAGTGGCTACGTGGTCTTGATCAACTTGGGTAGTTGAGTTTGAGACGTGTGTTGGAAGTCGAGTTCATCTTGTTGGAGCCTGTATCTCCTTCGGAAAGAATTTTTATCGGCTCCCATTCACCCCCCCTCTCTAGTTCGCCGTATTGGTCCTTCATATATCTATGATTCATATCCAATAGCGAGGTTGATTCAATTCTATGCCTTGTTCTTATGATGATCATGATAGGCTAGGATTTCTCAAGAGTGATAAAGAGACTTTGTTGTGCTTAAACTTTGTTACATGCTTAATGAGCCTTTGCCTAATGAGAGTTTAGCGCTGAGCAAGAAAACCTATGCTACAATTAATCACAACTTACTTTGTCATAAATTGTGGTTATGGATGCGTTTGTTTGCGTTATGATTTGTAAATCTTGGGCTTGCTTTGTGCTCGGTCAAGCTAGTGACCTTAAAAAAAGCAAATTGTGGGAGAAATCCCATGTTTCACTAACCATGCAGGGCATTAAACATAAATTAAGAGGAGAGAAGTCATACCCAGGGGAATTGCAACCCCGTGCATCACCGTCACCGAACCTCAAAAACGGACGTCGATGTTTTCATCAATTTTGAGGACCTGGTATAACATGTTCAAGGAATAAAAAGTTGAAAATCAGAAGCTCCATCAAGTGCCGATTCCAACGCATCCAAGATTGATGAATTTGAAGACCCGTACAAGGAGATATGGCAAACATATTGAGCGATGTGCAGTCTGAAATCAGCTTTGGACAGATTGCAGTGCCGGAGTAGAACGGGCATAACTCACTCGATCAAAGTCCGTTGGGGGTGAATAAATCCTTGATGGAAAGACTATTTCATGCGCCATGCATGGAAGCTATTGTTTTCTACATGGTCTGAACTGGACAGAGAGGAAAATTTGTGAAAGAAGAGACAGTGATAAAGTGTGATGGAGAAGGTGATGATAATGTGAGGAAACGATTGGGCAAGCCTCTCATCGAGCATAAGTGATCGTGTCAAGCATGGAGTGTGGATCAATGATGCATTAACACCTTCAAATCTTGCATGAAGGATGTGTCGGTGTTTTAGACCGGCAACCTACTAAGGGGAGTACCCGAAGTAGATGAATGTGGCCTCGCCGAGATCGGTAACTCGAATGAAGAGAACGTGGCACACAATTTAGACAGGTTCGGGCCGCGAGGTGCGTAATACCCTACATCCTGTATGCTGCGTAGCTCTGGATTGATTGGGTACGATTACAAGATGGTGCAATTGTACGTCGTGAGATGAGATGATGAGAGAAGGGTCCCTGCCTCGCCTTATATAGTCCGGGAGGCAGGGTTACAAGTCGGAATAGGGAGAGAGTACTAGTCGAGTACGTCTAGGAGTCTTCCATACAGCGCGGGACATGTACAGCTTCCTAACCGAGTACTTCTCCTCTGTAGTCCTTGTGCTTCACGCCATCAGGTGCCGTGCAGCGCAAGGCGGGTAGTCCCAGGGGCCCACCGAGTAGTCCGTCCTGGTACCCACCGAGGTAGTGGGCCCAAGGAGGTCCATACGACAAGCCCCCCGAGTACTTTGTAGTCGAGAAGGATAGCTTCAAGTAGTCTTGACTGCCTTAACGGGTAGCTCTCAAACGTCCCCGAGTACTACAAGTCAAAAGTCCTCAAGAGTAGTCGAAGCATCCCGAGGCTAGAATGTACTCCAGCTGATGTTTGAGCAATCCTGAAGTCTTCTCGAGTAGCCCCAAGCGTCCTCGAGTGCTGCCCTCGAAGGTCTTCAAAAATGCCCGTGTTGTCTTGAAGCCGAAGCTGATATGGAAGTGCGATTGCAAAATCACATTCCATATGGAGTAGCCCCCGAGCCTTAGGTTGAGTTGCAGACTCTAGCTGAGGGTCCATCTGAAGTTTTGGCAAGAATATCCCGAAAAATCCAAAGAAAAAACCGAAGGACACGTGGCACGGAGCCCCCGAGCCTTGAGTCGAGTACTTCCTCTCGAATTGAAGGGTTATCTTGTAGAATGTGTCCTGAGATGCTCCTGAGTCTTGTCGCTTCTCAGGTAGTCAAATAGAAGTAGCCGAGCCCCCGAGGTGAGGCGCGTCGACTAGTTGAAGTCGAAGAGTCACGCGCGGCCGCTGAGTCAGCCGAGCGCAAACTTATCCATCCGGCCATTGGAGGGCCGCGTTGACTTATAAATAGAAGCCAAATCCCTTAGGGTTTTTCACCATACGCAGCTGTAGCCATTCCAAACACATCTTGGCCAGAAATCGCCACCAGTGCGCGCCGCCTCCGCTAAGTTAAGTGTAGATCCGAGCGCGCCGCCAGAGAGAGCCACCGCGGTAGCCCCCGAGCGAATGCGCGTGAAGACCCCGTGCACTTGGAGGATGAAGCCATCTCCGTCCAAGACCGCGAAGGCCACCGGCGGGAAGAAGAGGAGCCGTGACGAAGCCGCCGGATCTGCCGCGGGGACATCACCACCGATGTCTCCGCCGCGGCCAGATCCGAACCACGAATGGAAGAAGTCGAAAGCGAAGACCGAAGACCTTCTAGCCCTCCTCAACAGCGGATTCATCCGGGAGAAGGAGGTGGACATGTGGAGGGCCGCCGCCAGGGATCCATACCCGATGGAGAAGAATGAAGACGAGATCCCGATGTTCACGCGATTCGTGGAGCGCGGGCTCTCGCTCCCGGCGAGCAACTTCTTCAAGGGGCTCATGGGGTACTACGGCATCGAGTACCTCAACCTCAACCCCAACGGTATATTTCACACCGCCGTCTTCGTACATTTCTGCGAAGCTTTTCTGGGGATCAAGCCCCATTGGATCTTGTTCCGGAAGTTCTTCCGGGTGAAGCCGCAACCAAGCGGTAGCAACCCGCGGGTAGTCGGAGGAGCGGGAATCCAGATGCGGGAGGATGCCGCCGAGCAGTACCTCTCGTTCAAGCTCATCGACTCCAACCAAGACTGGAAGGCCAAGTGGTTCTACATCACGAACCACCATCCAGGGTTGCTGAAGCCGAGCGGGAAGCAGCCCAAGCATTGCTCGTGGTGGAACACGGAGCCGACGATGCAGGAGGGGATCCAGCTCCTGGAGTTGTTGGCGCGGATCAAGGCGCTAAGGGAAGCCGGGCTGAGGGCCGAGCACGTGGCCTTCAGCTTCATGAAGCGCAGGGTGCAGCCACTGATGGCTCACGAGACCCTGGGGTTCGAGACACCGGCGATGACGACACGTCGCGGATGCCTGGAGGTGGCGCGGATCTTCAAGGACATGCCGCCGTACACGGCGTGCCCCGTACCGGAGTACTCCGCCGCGTGCCCGCCAAAGGAGGTAAGTAGCCATACCCAGTGTCGAGTACCCATTCCGTGTGAGTAGTCGTACTGATGGGTTGTGTCTTGCAGGACGACTTGAAGAAGTTTGTCTCCGAGCCGCCGCCGCCCCCTCAGGAAGTCGAGATCCCAGAGGAGGGGAAGACCAAGGCCAAGAAGCGGTGGGAGGTCGGCGAAGGAGACGACACCGTTGTCGTGGAGGACACGTCTGACGAGGACGACGACGAGGAGACGCTGCAGGACCGCTTCCAGCTGCGGTCGAGGTTCAGCCGTCCTGGCTTGCCTCACGTTCCTCTTGTTCAGGATCCATCGGCTAGCCTAGAGGCTAGTCTGGCCGCGCTGCCGCAGAAGCCGCGCAATGCGTCCCGCAAGCGCGTGTCGAAGAAGTTGAAGGTCACTGAGACCACGTACCCAGAGGTAAGCCGTCTTGAGTAGTGTAGTCGATCACTAGTGTCTCGAGTTCACTTGTTGATGAAGAAGTTTCCTTACTTGCAGGAGTTGCCGCCTACGGAGCTCGTTGATCAGGGCGACGAGGGCGAGTGGGACACGGTGGGGGAAGCCACTGGGAGTCGTAGCCCAGCCCCCACTGTTGAAGAACTCCTGGCGCAGATGGAGCGCCAGCCCCCTGCTCCTCAGGAGAGCACGGAGCCGCCGCCGGCCGCCGCGGGAGAAGTGGTGGCCGCGAAGCGCGGTGAGCGCCGCACCCGCCGGCCGTGAGCGCGAGAAGAGGCGGCGGCCGCAGAGGCGCAAGAGGAGGCGCCCGCCGAGGCTGGACTGGTGGACATCGCCAGCATCCTCGGCACCCCGACCGTGACGGTGGTCCGGTCAAGCTTGTAAGTGTTGAATCTTCCCGAGTAGTACTTGATGTGGTAGTCGTGCTTGACTGACAACCGACTTGTGTACTCTGCAGGAAGTCGACGGATCTGTCCTGGGAGGGGGATGAACCCTCTGCAGCGGTGGCGGAAGAAGAAGCCGTGCCGCCCGCTGAGGAGTCCGCTCCCGCCCCTCAGGCGGAGCCCAAAGCATCGGCTGCTGAGGCTACGTTGCCTGAAGCCAGCGTAGTCGAAGGTGAGTACTCTGCTGAGGCTGTAGTACCGCTGAAGAGTAGTCGTAGTCATCAGATAACGCTGATGCGCTTGTCTTCTCATTGACAGGTGCTGAGGCCGAGGGGAACGACATCCCATCGGTGGTGCCCGTGGAGAACTTGACACCAGGAACTCAGGAGGCTACTGGAGGAGCCCACGAGCTGATGGAGGTGGCCGCCGGAGAGGCCGCCACGACGACCAAGGGAGAGGAGGCCACCACGCAGCCAGAACCCACTCTGGAGGTGGTCGCTCGCTCCCCGGAGATCCAAGGCGCGGAGCCCATCCGCTCTGCGCCGATGATCGAAGCCGCCACAAGTAGTCATGGCGGGGTAGAGTTGCTGGCGGATGACTTGGTCGATCCGGCAACGGTGGCTCGGCATCTGGAGGTGGTCCGCCAAGCCGAGCTGTGGATGAAGGTGAGTAGCCGTAACTCTTGAGTAGTCAATCCTCTAGCATTGAGTACCCATTTGATATATGTTGTCTGTGCAGGACGTCGTGGAGAGGTCCCGCGAGAAGTCCAGCATGCTTCAGGGCTTCGGCGACGCGGTGCTTCGGGCTGAGGCGCTGGAGGACCAGCTCGTGAAGTCCCGGAAGCACGCGGCCGCTATGCAGTCCAAGCTTGATACCGCCTTCGCCAAATACCACAATGACATCCAGGAGATGCAGGCGAAGAGCGACGACTTGGTGCGGAAGAACAAGTCGCTCCGCAACAAGAACAAAGGTACACCACTTGTCTTGTTGAGTACTTATTGGAGGTCGAGAGGCAGTCTAACCCGCTTTTCCTTGTTGTTTGTAGAGCTTGAAACCCGGGTAGAGAAGTTGAAGACTTCAGAGACGGATATGAAGAATCTCTTCTACCGGGAGCAGGAGGCCCGCCAGGTACTCGAGTTAGATTATAAGGAGCTTGCCTACGAGTGCGACAAGCACATGGAGCTTCGTATTGCCTCCGATCGTGACCTCGTCAACTGCTAAAAATCGTTGCAGAAGCTGAATGAGGACTACGAGAAGCTACGGGCCCAGCTGAAGGAGCTTGAAGAAGCCGCGCTCCCCATCGCGAGGCTCCTGGTGCCTCACCCTGGCGGCCCCAAGATAGCACCGCTGGTGGATCGACTGAAGGAAGCCCCCAGCCGGCTGGCGGCCTACGTGAAGCATCTGGCGAAGTCGATCCCGAACCAGGTGCTGGCCTTCATGAAGTCCTACTTCCCGAAGGTGCCCGTGGATGTAGTCGCTGGCGGACTAGCCGCCAACTGCACCGACGAGCAATATGCGGAGCTGCTGGAGCAGATGGCGCCCATTGCGGAACAAGTCGCCGATAAGCTTAACCGCCAGCAGTCCTGTAATAGTTAGCTCGTAGCAGTAGATGTACAAAAACAATTGTAATGAAATTGTTTAAGTATTAATGGAGAAAAGTTCCATCAATGAGTACTCGTAGTCGCGATCTCAGAGTGCGGAGTCCCATCGTGGAGTTGTCGCGAGTAGTCGTACTCGGCAGTAGTCCCGTTGAGGGAAGTAGACAGTAAAGAAGTTGATAAACGATCAAACTTTATTACTGAAAAAGTACACCTGGATGGCCAGGGCCGTAGTTACAGAGTAGTCGCCAGGACCCGGAGGCCGCCTACGGCTAAGTGGTGCTAGGGCGAATAGCCGCTTACGCAAAGAGATCCGTAAGTAGCCGTGTAGGCCGGATCTAGGAGTACATGGTCTCTCGGTAGACCGCCGCTAGAGTCCTTTGTCGCTCGTCGCAGCCCAGGATCCGTAGGTAGCCGCATGGGCTGGATTCTGGAGAAGAGTAGTCCGGAGACTAGTGCCTGGACCCGGAGGCCGCTTACAGCGAAGGAGTAGTCCAGAGACTAGTGCCAGGACCCGGAGGCCGCTTACGGCGGGGGGTCTTGACGTAGTCGTGTATACTTGAGCCCCGGAGTAGTCGTGTAAACTTAGGCGTAGAACCGACAGAGCTGGTCGACGTTCCACGAGTTGTTGACATCTTCTTTTTCAAGTGTGTGGAGGCGGTAGGAGCCCGACCCGGTCACCTTTGCCACGGTGAAGGAACCTTCCCAGTGGGAGCTGAGCTTGTGTAGTCCTTCCGTGTTCTGGATACGACGGAGGACGAGATCGCCAACATTGAAGGAGCGTTCCTTGACGTTGTGGTCGTGGTAGTGTCGGATACCCTCCAGGTACCTTGCTGATTGGACGAGGGCAGCGCAGCGAGCTTCTTCGAGTCCATCGATGTCAACTCGTCTGCTGTCTTTAGAGACGCCTTCATCGTAGTGCTCCACTGCTGGTGAATTCCATATGACATCAGCAGGGAGGATTGCTTCGGAGCCGTAGACCAGGAAGTAAGGGGATTGCCCCGTTGGCTTGGAAGGCTGTGTACGTAGCCCCCCAGAGTGCATTGGGTTGTTCCTTGATCCACTTGCCTCCTTTAGAGTTAGCAGCGTCGTGTAGCCTCTTCTTGAGAGCGTCGAGCACCATCCCGTTGGCGCGCTCGACTTGTCCATTGGCCCGAGGATGGGCAACTGAGACATATCGGACGTCGATCCCGGCTTGTTCTCACGGTACTCCCCGGAATCGGTGGTTGTTGAAGTTGGAGCCCAGGTCTGTGATGATGCGGTGGGGTAGTCCGTAGCGATGCACGAGTTCATCCAGGAAGTCGAGTACTCTGTCAGCCTTGGGGCATGTGACCGGCTTGACCTCGATCCACTTGGTGAACTTGTCGATGGCCAGCAATACTCTGTTGAATCCACCTGGCGCAGTTGGCAGTGGCCCAATCATGTCGAGCCCCCAGCAAGCAAAGGGCCAGGTTGGCGGTATGGTGACTAGCTTGTAGGCTGGGACGTGTTGCTGCTTGGCGAAGTATTTACATCCTTGGCACCTTCTGACGAGTTCTTCGGCGTCGCCCAGGGCTGTGGGCCAGTAGAAGGCTCACCGGAAGGCCTTGCTGACCAGCGTACGAGAAGACGCGTGGTTGCCGCAGACGCCCTTGTGGATCTCCTCCAAGATGTGCTTGCCTTCTTGCCTAGGGACGCACTTCATGAGTACTCCAGAAGATGTGCTTGTAAAGCTTCTGCTCGCTGAGGTAGTTGATGAAGGGTTGCCTCCAGTCCGCGTCGATCATCATGACCTCCTGGCCAGCTGGCGGATGCGCTGGGACAATGGTTGGTGGCGCCAGCTCCGGGATGGATGGAGCGTGAAGCTCGTGGATGAAGACACCCGCTGGTACTTGAGCGCGGGTAGAACCGAGCTTCGACAGGACGTCCGCTGCAACGTTGTTGTCGCGGATGATGTGGTGGAACTCGAGACCGTAGAACTTGTTCTCGAGCTTGCGGACTTCTAGGCAGTAGGCGTCCATGTTCTCCTTGTTGCGGTCCCAGGACTTGTTGACTTGGTTGATGACCACTGCGGAGTCACCATAGACTAGTAGCCGCTTGATGCCCAGTGAAGCCGCGAGGCGGAGCCCGTGTAGGAGAGCTTCGTACTCGGCTTCGTTGTTTGAGACCTTCCAGAAGATCTGCAGGACGTACTTGAGTTGTTCTCTCATTGGAGAGATCAGGAGTACCCCTGCACCTGCGCCCTCGAGGTTGAGTGAGCCGTCGAAGTACATCACCCAATGCTCTGGTCGCACGGTTGGAGTAGGTAGCTGATTCTCCCGCCACTCCGCCATGAAGTCGACTAGCGCCTGCGACTTGATGGCTGTACGTGGCTTGAAGTCGATGGTGAGGGTGCCAAGTTCGACCGCCCACTTGGAGATTCTTTCAGTAGCATCTTGGTTCCGCAGGATGTCGCCGAGCGGGTAGTCGGTAACGACGGAGATCGAGTACTCCTGGAAGTAGTGTCGTAGCTTCCGCGAGGTGATGAGTACTGCATACAGAAGCTTCTGCACAGGCTGATAGCGTGCCTTGGACTCTGAAAGGACCTCGCTGACGAAGTAGACAGGGCGCTGAACTGGATAGGCGTGGCCGTCTTCCTGCCGCTCGACGACGATGGCAGTACTGACCACGTGAGAGTCGCAGCGAGGTAGAGCAGTAGCTGCTCGCCTTTGCGAGGAGCCGTGAGGACTGGTGGCTTCGATAGGAAGTCCTTGAGCTGAGAAAGGGCTTGATCCGCCTTTGGAGTCCACACGAACTTCTCTTGGTGCTTGAGTAGTTTGAAGAAGGGAAGCCCCCGTTCTCCAAGCTTCGAGATGAATCTGTTCAAGGCCGCCATGCACCCGGTCAGCTTCTGGACATCTTTGATGCACGTGGGAGCTTTCATGCTGGTGATGGCAGAGATCTTCTCGGGGTTGGCTTTGATGCCGTGTTGGCTGATGATGAAGCCGAGTAGTTTGCCCGAAGGTACGCCGAGTAGTTTGTTCGGGTTGAGCTTCCAGCGGTACTCGCGCAGAGATGCGAAAGTCTCTTCAAGGTCGTCGATGAGGGTACCAGAGTTTCTGGTCTTGACGACCACGTCATCCACGTAGGCTTCGACGTTCTTGTTGAGTTGCCTCTTGAAGCAGGCCTGGATAGCTCGTTGATAGGTGGCGCCGGCGTTCTTCAACCCGAAGGACATGGTCGTGTAGCAGTATGCGCCAAACGGGGTGATGAACGTGGTCTTCTTCTGGTCTTCTTCCTTGATCGCGATCTGGTGGTACCCGGAGTAGCAGTCGAGGAAGCAGAGCAGGTCGCAGCCCGCCGTGGAGTCGATGACTTGATCAATCCGCGGCAACCCAAAGGGGTCCTTGGGGCAATGCTTGTTGAGATCAGTGTAGTCGACACACATCCTCCACTCGTTCGAGTTCTTCTTGCGGACGAGGACGGGGTTCGCGAGCCACTCAGGATGGAAGACTTCTCTGATGAAGCCAGCCGCGAGTAGTTTGGCGAGTTCCTTCTTGATGGCATCCCGTCTGTCGTCGGCGAAACGACGAAGGTGTTGTCGCTTGGGGGTGGCCTTAGGATCGACGTTGAGGTAGTGCTCAATCAACTCCATGGGCACTCCTGGCATGTACGCTGGCTTCCACGCGAAGATGTCGCGGTTAGCCCAGAGGAAGTTGATGAGCGCGTCTTCCTATTTGGGGTCGAGGCCGGCCCAGATGGTGGTGGTCTTGCTGGCGTCGCCCGTCTCGAGGTCGATCGTCTTGACCAGAACTTCCTCAGCTGGCTGAGGCTTGTTGCCTTTGTTAGACTTCTCAGGGATGTCGAGTTCACTTGTTGCAAGCTTCTTCGACGCGGCGTAGACCTCCATCATCGCGTTGGGTACTTGATTTGTAGAGGCGATCTCCACGGCTTCGGTGTCGCAGTCGTGCGAGATCTTTAAGTCCCCTTGGAGAGATAGTACACCTGCTGGACTTGGCATCTTGAGTACCAAGTAGGTGTAGTGGGGCACCGCCATGAACTTGACGATAGCCGGTCTGCCGAGGATGGCATGGTAGGATGTTTCGAAGTCCGCGACCTCGAACTTGATGTACTCGGTACGATAGTTGTCCCGAGATTCCCCGAAGGTAACTGGCAGGACCACTGAGCCCAGTGGGATAGCCGCGTTACCGGGGACGATGCTGTAGAAAGGCGTGTTGCTCTTGGTGAGCATGTGGGTGATGTCGAGCTTCATCTTCTTCAAGGTCTTGGTGAAAAGGATGTTGAGCCCGCTTCCACCGTCGATGAGGACCTTGTTGAGCTTGGAGCCCGCGACCACCGGCTTCAGGACGAGAGGGAACCGCCCTGGTTCGGAGAAGCTGGTCCATTGATCCGCGCGGGAGAAGGTAATGGGTACCTCCGACCACCTGAGAGGGGTCGGAACCGCTGGTTCAATGCTCATGACTTCTCGACGAGTAGCCTTTTGCTCCCGCCTGCTGGGTAGTCCGCCGAAGAGGACGTTGACAGTCTTGTCGGGTTCCTGGAAGTCGCCGTTGTCTCCGTCATTCTTCTTCTTGCCTTTCTTGTCGTGAGGGTGCGGTGGCTCTGGAGTACTCTTGAGTGCTCGTCTGAGTTGGTAACACAGATCGGTGGTGTGGTTGCCGTCCAGGTGCCATGGGAACTTCTCCTTCAGCAAGTCTTTGAAGCCGCCGGAGTTCTTCTTCGAGTTCTCCTTCGCAGGGCGCTGGATAGCCGCGACAGTGTTGTCTGGCTTGCGCTTGCGGTTGGGACCCGAGTAGTAGTTGTTGTTGCTGCGACCGCCTTGGTTCCCGTTGTTTCCGCTGCCGCCGCCTGCGTTTTGCTTGTTCTTGCCATGGATGGCATCGTACATGGCATTGGCCTTGTCTTCTTCATCCGCCCAGGACGTGATCATGTCCTTGAGGTGGGGGATGGACTTGGGGCGGCGACGACCGAAGTCTTCAAAGGTGCGGCGGTGGTAAAGGCCGTCTTGGAAGAGGTCGATGACCTCCTTGTTGGTGACGTCGACTACGGTAGCGCGCTTGTCGAAGAAGCGGCGCATGTACTTGCGGAGGGTCTCGCCTTGTTCCTGCTTGACCATGGCCAGGTCCATGCGAGTACCCGATCGGCCCATGGCGCCCGCGAAGTTGCTGGTGAACCGCTCCTTCAGCTGGTCCCACTTGTCGATCGAGTGCTTGTCCAGCGACTCGAGCCATGTGAGTGGAGCTTGGTCCAGGCAGAAGGGGAAGTAGAGGCACTTGGTGTCGTTGTTGCCGCCGCCGTTCTCGATGGAGAGGGCGTAGCACCCGAGCCACCGGATGGGGTCTCGCTTCGCGTCGTACTTGGTGATCCCCAAAGGCTTGAACTTGTCGGGGAGGAGCAAGTTGCGAAGTCGAGGTGAGAAGGCGGGGAAGCCGTCGTTGTCGCCTGCAGTGGCTGACTTCTTCCGCCGCAGCTCCTCCATCTTCTTGCGGGCGTCGTAGCCGCCCTGTGAGGCACCGGAGGTGTGGCTGTTCGCGTGGTCTCGACCGCCGCGGTTGCCGCCACCTCCGTCCCTCCTGTTGGCTCCGTGGTTGGAGCTTCCGTCGTCGCTGCCGCCGCCGTCAGGGTCACGGCCGCCGCCGTCAGGAGCACGGTGAGGGACGACCTCACGGTTGCTGTTTCCACCCTGTGAGGGTCCGCCGGCGTTCGCGCGAGTACGGTTGGGCTGAGCCGGCAGCTCGGCTCAAGTACGGTTGCGGCCGAGGTCAGCACTGTGACTTGTAGCTTCGTTGTCGCGGTTCCTGGCGGAAGGAGGTTGGTTGACCCTGTTGTCGACCCGCATGAAGTAGGCGTCTTCAGCGAGCTTGGCGATGACTTCTCCGGCGCGTATTCCCTGAGCCTGGCGTGCGATCGCTGTGATCGACATGAGGCACTGCTCGGGGGTAGTGTGTACTCTGCTCTCGATCGCCTCGAGAGCTTCCGCAAGGTTGCGGATGGGGAGGTTATCTCTGAGACGCCGACGCCGTTCGTTGCGCTTCCTGTTACGCTCACGTTGAGCGTCCTTGTTGGTGGCGGTCTCATCTGCAGGTGCGTCAACAGACAGCTCGCCTGCAGAGATGTCCTCAAGGTACTTGTCTTGAGCCGTCCCTAATGGTCCGGGAGTGTCGCCGGCAGCCATGAAGACTTGGCGATTGGGGTTGCCAAGGCTGGACTCAGAGCTCGCCACTTCAGTTGGAGTGTACGAGTCAGCCCGGGCAAGTGGTATTCCCTCCTGGAACGGGAGCGAGTCGAGGTAGGCGACGTAGCGTGAGTATCCACTTATCAGGTCCGCGGGCTTGCAGTCTGGCCAGTAGACAAATCTTTCGGCAGGTGTGGACGTTATAACCAGCCCAGAGGCCGGCCATGATAAGGGATGCTCAATGGTGTTGTCCTCGGACTCGGGATCCTCTGGATCGGACCCGAAGTCGAACTCGTATGCGGAATCTGAGTAGAACCCGGAGAGGGGGTTGGAGTCCGAGTTGTACTCGGGTACGGGCTCCTTGCCGGCCCGGCGCGAAGAGGGAGCCCCCGTGCGGGCCCTGCAGGGGTTGCGGGGGCCACGCGTGGAGCGCTCGCGGGGTGGGGGGACCACATGCGATGGCTGAGCAGCCGACTCGCATGCGATAGCCCACTGAGACGTTGAGTTCAGGTTGGAAGCGGACTCGAGCTCGAAGTCGGCGTGATGGTTGAAGAGCGAAATTTCGCCGAACTTGCCAGCGAGTTCGCCTGTGACAACTCCGGGAAGCGTCACGAAGCCAGTCTCCAGGTTGGGCGGCATGGTGAGGCGGCACTGGAAAGATCCCGCGCCGTCAGTAGTGCAGACCCAAGCGCCGAAAACGAAGGTGTCGCCGCGGTTGAAGGCGACGGTTGGCTTGAAGTAGACAGGAGCCGTCGAGTTCGCCATGTGATCTCGGGCGAGAGCCCCTACCTGGCGCGCCAGCTGTCGGTGTTTTAGACCGGCAACCTACTAAGGGGAGTACCCGAAGTAGATGAATGTGGCCTCGCCGAGATCGGTAACTCGAAGGAAGAGACACGTGGCACACAATTTAGACAGGTTCGGGCCGCGAGGTGCGTAATACCCTACGTCCTGTATGCTGCGTAGCTCTGGATTGATTGGGTACGATTACAAGATGGTGCAATTGTACGCCGTGAGATGAGATGATGAGAGAAGGGTCCCTGCCTCTCCTTATATAGTCCGGGAGGCAGGGTTACAAGTCGGAATAGGGAGAGAGTACTAGTCGAGTACGTCTAGGAGTCTTCCATACAGCGCGAGACATGTACAGCTTCCTAACCGAGTACTTCTCCTCTGTAGTCCTTGTGCTTCACGCCATCAGGTGCCGTGCAGCGCAAGGCGGGTAGTCCCAGGGGCCCACCGAGTAGTCGGTCCTGGTACCCACCGAGGTAGTGGGGCCAGGGAGGTCCATACGACAGGATGATGGCTCCGCAACAATAAGAAGGTATGTGAGAAAGTCGAGCTCTATGACTTTAAATGAAGCGCTTTGCATGAGGCAACCCGGTTTATATATATATATATATATGACCGTCTACATTGTGCTCTTTAATCGAACCATCAAATAACATTGTACCATTTTCTCTAATAAAAACGACAACACCATGTTGTATGTTCTAATTGCTATTGAGGGAGCACTTTGTTATTTGATCTTGGAAAACTTGTAGACCTTGTTGTGTGCCTATTAGAGTTTAGAGTCTTTTTCTTTTGTTTCTTTTTAGAGAGATATATGAAGTTGGCACCAACCTTTGATTCTAAACTTGTGGCTAGTTAAACTAGGCTAACGTTTGTTTTTGTTTTAGACCACCGGATATTATGTCATATCATTTTGTTCATCCACATTGCTTTGCACCGCATGTTTGATTTGATCTAACTTTTTGTCCAACCAACCTAAGCCTTCCTATAACCCCCACCAAAAACCATAGCCAATAGAGGTAGGATTGCTTGAGTTAACCAGGGGCTGTCACCCTCCAGGTTGAACAAGTCTATCCCTTCCCTCTTTTCTAATTAAAAACTTTGACTAGCCTCCCCATAAAATCCTTAGGAAAATTTCCCCTACCTATAGACATCCTAAAACCATAGGTTTGTAGAAAGACTCTAGCACCACCTTAGTTAGAATTTCTATACTTGACTTCCTCTCTTCAAAATCCTTGTTTGAGCCAAAAATATAGGATACCCATGACCTACCCTTAAACCATGTTAGTTTGGTTGATTGATTCTTTTCGATGGGTGACTTCCTCGTTGACAATGCTTACTTCGTATGAAGTGTGAGATCAAGCTTTGTCCTTTGCTTATTGTGGACCACTTCAAAAGTGTTTTTCAAACCTTGCTAATGCTTGTTTGTGCTAACTTTTTGCATTTGCATTTTACATCCATCTCTTTGTCATCATCCGCTTTATGTTAGCTTGGCCTTTTTGTGAAACTTTATGATGAATGCTTTCATATCTATGTTAATGCTTGTCGACATGCATTACTATTTTTTGTAATCTTGTGTAAACATGGTGTTTAGACATGATTGGAGACCACCATAATTTAGTCTTATATCTCGAGCTATCATGTTGCATTGGTTGGTTTATAAACCTAGCAATGCGCCCTACTTTTCTTGCACTACAAAGAATTGTTGATCTTAGGATGAACATGGTGTTTTGACCTTGGTTAATAAATCTCTATGGGAATAGAAAGTTTGGCAACCACTTTGTAAGCATGGAGCTTAGAATTTGGCGTAAACATTATTCTGTTTTTATACCATCCTATCATTTGCATGCACGCTTCCACTCACGTACACCCATTAGGATTTTCGCTAGATTAACTATGCCACAAGTGAAGATCTTAGAGATGTCATGGTTTGTTGGCATAGGGTGCATAGGGTGAGTATTCCCGACCATCACCCCGGGGGTACTTTATGCATTATAGTTATTTTGCAGGCATGATGAATCACTCTCATGAGTTCGTAATAAAAGCTTAAATCAAGATCATCAACACCTCCAAAATCCCGAAAGGCACTGCTGTTTTCATCAAGATTAAGCACATGTTCAGAGATGTAAAAAAGGGAAAATTAGATATTCAAGTGCTCCATTAAGTCTACTTTCCAATGCTTCAAGAATCAACATTTTAGGAGACCTGTGGAAGAAGTCACAACCAAATCTTTGGGCATCACACATTCTGAAATCAGCCTGGGACAGCTTGCACCAACAAAGTAAAAAGGGCGTAACTCTCTTGTTCGGAGTTCGATCGGGATGAATGACCACTCATTCGAACGATAATTTCAAGCACTTTGCAATGGAGCTATGATTCAGTACATACTCAGTTCTGGAAGTAGAAGAAAAACTCGTGGAAGATGAACCAGCGATAAGGGACAACATGGAAGAAGGAGAAGATGTGATGAGAAACAATTGGGATCAAGACTCGAGGCAAAGGGCGGACATTGAAGGATGAACAAAGGCGACAATGTGATGATGATCTCCTCGCATGGCGATAGAACTTCAAGAATTTTAAGATGGTTCATCATCTTCCGTGCCTAGCAACATGCTAAGCATGGGGGAAGAATTGGTGGACGAAAGAAGACCACATGGAGTTGAAGGATCACGATTGTTGTGGATGCCTATCTTCCTTCTTCCATGCTAGGCACAATGCTTAGGCATGGAGGAGGGCGCGCTACATCACAAGCATCAAAGGACGGTAACAATTCCTCAACCCTCTCTTTGTCCTTATCTTTCTAAATGCTTGTATATATGTATATGCCTTCAACAACCTTAGATGCAACTTTTGTATGTCTCTCTTGTTAAATAACATGGCTTCTAGGAGTACAACCTAGTTTTTTTTGTTTATTGTCATCACCTTGTGCTCACCATGATGAAATAATTTCGTCTTGATCTTGCTCATTGGTTTATGATGACCGTTGCCGCTTTGTTTAAACTTTGTGCTTGTTTATGCATGATTAAGCTATTGCTCTCTCTAATATAAATCTGAAAATAATTAAATGCTAGCTTAATATTTTGTGGAGGTCATGATAAAAATAAAGACTCATGGTTTCGTTTATGCTCTCAACTTTGGATGGGTCGAAGGACATATTACTTTTTGCTTTTAAAAGTCATGCTAACCTTGTCATCAATACCTCTTGCATTTTGCTCTACCTATCCAAAGCCTTATATATTGAGTGCAACCTTAGATTACAAGAGTTATTGTTGGGTGAATTGATTCGAGGCTCGATTCTCTAGCTCGTGACTAAGAAGCTGGTCATTCTGTTTTTTGCGTAACTTATCTTTTGCTAGCCTATTCTATCTGTGCATTGTGAGCTCCCACATCGGAAGCTTTGCAAAACTCGCCGGATATCCACCCTTTAAACCAACATCATCTTTTGTGTTAACCTCCTTGACCTACCTATCACTTGATTATGGAGACAACATGTCACAAGAAGGTGCTTCAAAGGGAAGATCAAGTTCCCTCTTATCAAGACATTCGGTACCTACCTTAACACCACTTTCTCTTTGCTCGGGGACGAGCAAACGTCTAAACATGGGGGAGGAGGTAGGTACTATGCAAATTAGAGTTCTAGGGGAGATAAAAAATGAATAAGATAAGAGGATAAAATAGAAAAATCAAAGCACCTCGCACATGTCGAAAAGAAAAAAAAGAAGAAAAAGAAAAAGAAAAAAGAGAGTAATAATAATCTCCCCCGGTTCTCTAGTTGCTTAAGGATTTTTCAAGGACTTCACGATCAAGACACATACTCATTTTTCCAACCATGTGCAATCCGATAACGAGGACTTCGTTGGGGCCTTGGGATCATTCTTTGCCATTTGCACCACCTATCTAAAAGTGTGAGTTCTTTCTCTCCCCCTCCTTATTGTGAAAATTATTTTTCCAATGACCTTTTTGACGAGTCATGATAAGTCCATGAGAAGCTTGCCTTGTTTTGATAATAGTCTCAACTTTAACATCTTGGTAGGATAAAAACTTTCCTATGAGCTCTAAATAAAACCCTTCCACCTACAAACATGAGGGAAATGATATATATCAAGTAGGCTTGAGAGAGTTGTGAGATGAGAGAGTACATGAGCAAGATGCAAGAAGGTTTAAATTTTTGTACTTGGTTTAGCTCTTTTATTCACCTCGTTCTTCATTTCAAAAGTTTCTAAGACCTATTCGAATTTTGTGGAGCATGATTGATTACTTGTGGAAAGAGCTTAAATTGTATCTACCCTCCATAGAGATGAAATCTAGTTACATTATGAAATTTAACAAATATAAACTTGGAGAGCATTATGCTTTCTCATGTGTTATCAAGTGCAGGGTATGAACAATGAAAGGCAATGCTGATATCCATTGAAAACTTACTCGAGGACGAGCAAGGTTTAAGCATGGGGGAGATGTTGACGGTGAATTTTTGTCAACCTAGAGTACTTGTTATACATTGGTTTCGATTATGATTTGCAACTAATCCGCCACTAGGTATACTAATGATGTAACAAGTTCACTTGTGAATGTGGTATTTGGAGTATGTTGTTTACGCAGGATTTAGGCACTAAAAGGAGCACTTCCGGGAGAAGTTCAATGAGCACTTTGCGAGAAGATCATAAATCCCGGTACAAGTCAACACTCGAGGTGAACATGACTCCAAATGACCCAAGGACCACAATGTGAAGGCACAAAACTCCGGGGACTCAGACGAAAGATACAGAGGCTTGGACGACAAGACATCCTAACTATTCACGTGGATAAAGATGTCAAAAGGCCACACAATCGAGAAACTCACAATTGCAAGAGAAGCTCGCCCGCGAAAGATGGGCCCGAAACGAGCCAAAAAGCCCCTGGGCCGGCCGGCCCAGGCGGACCGGCCCGACCCATTTTTGTGGTGGTTCGAGCCCCCCTTTGACCTCGGTGTTTCTCTATAAATTGCCCCCACCGTCGTCGGCCGCCACATCCATCCATCTATAGGAACTCGGTGAAACCTAGGAGAGAGCAACGATGGCCTCTGCGAGTCCTCGAAGTTGTCTAGGAGATGGCCTAGGCCTACCCTAGCCGCCATGACCGCCTGGCACGGTTGAGCCATGGCGGAGTTCCAGAGCTAGTTGAGGTCATCAATGGTATGTACTCGGTGGAGATGATCTAAACATATTTATTATGTGATTAAAGTACTTCTGTCATCCGATCTTTTAGCGACTCGATTCCTCCTTTTATGATTTTACTCTCGCTTGGCTATGCTTCATCTTCAATCTATTCTATAGATAGATTGCTTGGGGTGCTTTTGTAGTCATGGTGACTAGAGGTGCATACCGGATCGACCAAGTGTTTTCAACTTGTTCTTCAAACTCGCCCTAGGCTAACCCGCACGAATAGGAGTGCGTTGTTACAGGACGGTGGCTCCAAAAGGTGGGCGTCTTCGAAATCGGACCGGAGGATAGTAGTTTAAAGATGGCTTTGGATGAGATGCATGTCGCGCTTGCTCTTTTGGCTAGAACTACGACTAGAAGACGATAAGCCTTAGTTTCCCTTGCTCCCTACCTTGTCGATGTTCATGGATGCGATCAACCTTATGCTATAACTTGTATATCTTTAAGGTTTATCTTCTTATACAATCAATGCTTCGTGTTAGGTTAGATCGATAGGTTAGATGGAGAATCCTAGGAGTTTGCTTCCGATCCTTGGATTGACAAATCTAGGGAGGACCCTCCTTGGTGAAAAAGGCACCAAGTCACCCGTAGGCTTGCGGTGAACTTGAGCACGGTTTTGAACCGTCAACAAGCCCCTTTTTCTGGCGTCGTTGCCGGGGATCGACAACTCAGACCCTAGGGTGATCCATCTGTCTCTTTGACTAACCCTAATTTTTATTAGTGCATATATGCTTGCTTTCTTGTTTGAGTATGGAGTAAAATTCTAGAGATTCAAATATTCCGTAAGATTATGGAATTTATACTTACTTTAGCAGTCATTTCCCCTCTCTTTTATGCTCGAGGACGAGCATCATTCAAGCATGGGGGAGGAGTCATTCTCTGACACAAATGCTATGTAAGTATTATGTTGCAAAAAGTTTTGAGGAGCAAAAGAAAAAAAAAGAAAAAAGAAAAAAATTATGATGAGAAGAAAAGAAAAGTAAGAAAAATAGTAAGAATAAAGTGAAAAAAAAGAAAGAGAAAAAAATGAGAAGGAAATAAAATAAAAGTAAAAAATATAAAGATGCTCCTTGGATCTTTTTGCTTCATAAGTTCTCAAGTGCCTTTGTGACAAATCCATACTCAAATCTTCCAACAATGTGCAATCCGATAACGAGGACTTCACTCGTGCCTTGGGATCATCCATTTGCCACTTGCACATGTCCACTTATCTAAATGTGTGTGTTTCATCCCTCTCTCTTTCCAACATTTATTTTCCATGGCCTTTTTGACGAGTCTCGGTAATTCCAATAGACCTCTCTCTTAATTTGACAATATTTCAGATGTATGTTTTGCTAGGATTGTTATTAACCTTCCAAGCTCCACATAAGCCTTCCACTATCACATATGAGTAGGGTAGGTTGAAAATAATCTAGTATAGGCTTGAGTGACTTGATGAGATGAGTGTTTTCATGAGCTCTTGCAAGAGATTTTCACTTATGTTGGATATGCATCTTTTTGAAAATTCTTCCATGTAACAAGGTAATGGTTTGAAGTTCACTTAAGTTTGAGAGCATCGTGTTTAAATGTGGCTTGTTCTTTATTGTTAGTCTATCTTGCATAATGAAAAAGAAGTCGGTCACAACTTGAACTTTAAAAATAAATTTTGAAGAGAGAGCAATTTGTCTCGTCATGAATGACTAAGTGCAGAGATAACATTGGAAGTAACGTTGATTTCCCTTTTAAGCAAGGATTACTTACTCGAGGACGAGCAAGGTTTAAGCATGGGGGAGATGTTGACGGTGAATTTCCGTCAACCTAGAGTACTTGTTATACATTGGTTTCGATTATGATTTGCAACTAACCCGCCACTAGGCATACTAATGATGTAACAAGTTCACACTTGCATGTCGATTTTGGAGTTTGTTGTTTACGCAGGAAATTAACGTTAAAGAGGAGACTTTCGGGATAAGTTCATCAAGCACTTCAAGAGAAGATCATGAAGCCCGTCACAAGTCAAGACACGAAGTGAACAAGACTTGAAACAACCCAAGGACCGAAGCATCAACACGAAAAACTCCGGGGACTTGGATGTTTACCAATGAGATCAACTCAGCCCGAGAGATATTCTCGCAGCCCAGGACATAATGATCTTTCGGTGCAGATTCCGAGACTTAAACGGCCTTTAATGGCAAAAGGTTGACTACCAAAGTTGTGGTCCTTGAGGATACCTTTGATTTGGACATGTGGAAGGCCCAATTCGGATAAGGGGGCTAGAAGATATGGCCCACGAAATCCCTGCTGCGCAGTTAGTCCGAAATCAGAATAGATTATCTTCCAATACCGATTTGGAGATCTTATCTTCGTTTCCAAGGAAAGAAATGAATACCAAAGTTGAAGATAATTTTATGGCACACAACCTGGACACCGAATTTGCATTATTTGGAGTCCAGACTTGGGAGATATGGCACCGGCAAGGAAGGGCTGCGAATCAGGAAAATCTGGACGAGGCTGATTTTAACCAAGTTTGCTTCTCTCCCAAGGAGGATCTCGTGCAAGGCAAGGTGGAGCACGCCCCAAGGCACCAAAGGACATAAATAAAACCCCCTAGGCACCCCAAAATGGTTACCCATCGAACAAATCATTCTACCGACGCCATTCACCAGAAAACCACCGCCGCAAGATGAGGAAGAGAGTTAGATGAGCTCGTCGCAAGGATCAACGCCGGCGGAGAGAAGGAAGCAAGAGGAGGACTCCAAGCCACTGGCCTAGGGGTGTTCCCAAGCTTCATCGCCGCCATCTTCATCGACGACGTTCTCCGGAGTCTCCATCACCCCTATGTGCTTCAATCCGTGTAAGATGATGGGGTAATGTCTCCGTTCATCCCTAGGGTTAGATGGATGCATGCTATGTGATCGCTACTTGATTCATGGTTTCAATCTATTGATTTCATGTTGATGATGCTTTGATGATTAAGGTTAGCTACCGTGTTTTTCGGGCGTATGATATCCGCTACTCCCATAGATTCCATCAACATACCGTGTCCATCATAGGTCTAGTCACGATTACCTTCGCTTAGTGACAGTACGAGGGGAGGGAAAGGGCGAAACCGTGGTCACAACCCCCAGTAGATTGGTTTACCACTCTCGTGTAGTAGATGCATATCCATGTTATACTAGATCCTAGGGAGGGAACACTTATCTTTCTTAATCACTCTCTTGTGTCCACCCTTTTACCATCTAGTTTAACCCTAGATTTGTTTGATCAACTTATATTAAATTAGGTTAGATTGTCTTTACCTTTAGATTAATACTCTCTTTAAAGGTTTCCCTAGTCAACTAGATTAGTGCTTGGTTAAGTGCTAGCAATCCCCTTGCTCCGCGGATTGACAAGAACCTTGGGAATCCCGTGGTGAAAAAGGTGTAGGTCTGTACGCTTGCGGATCGTAGGTGGATACGAGTTTTATCCGTCAACAGTCGTCATTCGTACGTCAGCTCGAGGGTTGGGCTTACCGAGGATTGGAGTCACACAGTAGCGGGCGTGGTGATGTCTTGTGAAGGAACGATACGGCGAACCAGAGAGGGGGGGAGTGAATGGGAGCCGATAAAAATTCTTCTCGAAGGATATGGAAACTCCAACAAGATGAATGCGGCTTCCAACACACTTCTCCAACTCACTACCCAAGTTGGTCAAGC
This sequence comes from Cenchrus americanus, assembly GCA_947561735.1. Taxonomy (NCBI): domain Eukaryota; kingdom Viridiplantae; phylum Streptophyta; class Magnoliopsida; order Poales; family Poaceae; genus Cenchrus; species Cenchrus americanus. Next base: position 185,282,369 of record OX387245.1, read on the forward strand.
CCACGTAGCCACTGGAGTGCCACTAGACCTAGGAACCAACACACAACCTTCCGACCCGAGAACGCAGCGGAACACCAAACCTCGAGTCTACAGACCAACACCGGTCAGACCGGTGAGCACCACCGGTCAGACCGGTCCCCACTGGTGAAACTGGGCAACTTCCACTAAGTGGCTCCAAACCGGTCAGACCGGTGAGACGCACCGGTCGGGACCGGTCCCACGGCATCGAAAGCCCCTAAAGCACCAAACAGGCCAACCGACCACCAAACTGACCCAAACTCGAAACAGCAGCAACACAGGGCAACAACGAACACACCAAGACGTTCACCCGAGCAAAATCCCACCGAGGGTTGCACCGGTCAGACCGGTCAAAAGCACCAGTCAGACCGGTGTAGCCTGGGCAGCTCGAGATGAACAGCACCCGCGGGTCAACTCCCCCCAAATCCAAACCTCGATCTCCCGAATCGCTCCACGGACTTGAACAAGACTTTGGGGATATTAGGAACACCTCATGAGGAGTCCATAGCCAAGTTTAATCCCACCAAAACTCGTCCAAAAAGGAGGAATCAAGGAAATCCCGCCAAGAGCACTTCCAACCAAAGAACTCAAGAAACCCCAAAATCGAGCACCTTTACTCACGGATTTGGGAGGGGAATCACAGCCCAAAGAACCACGAAGGGTTCCCACAAATTTCCCCCATCAAATCCCCAAGAGAAAGGTCCCGAAAACAACCCAAAGAAATCAGCAAGAGAGGGCTCCGAAAATCACCACCAAGAACAACCAGGGAAAACACATCCAAACCTTGAGGAACCACGCCGAATCATCTATACATGAAACAAAGGTTCATACAAGGAATAGCAAGCCACCCGATCATCCATCCCTCTCAACAAGATCTCTCCATGAAGCTTTCTTGCTAGTCCTATGGAAAACCTAAGGAAAATAGGAAGGAAAAAGGGAAAAACAAATGAGCTAGGGTTCCAAGAGTTGGCTGTAATCCTCTCACCTCTTGGGTTATATGGAGGCAACCGAAAGTCTAAAATGCCCTTTCCTAATAACTAGGGATACAAGCCCCTCAAGGGCGGATTTGGAAGTCTTCATGTCTTCACCATCGGACGGATGCCTGGCGACCGCACCCTGCGTAGCCTCGACGCAAGCCATGCGATCCCGATGCGTGTCCTCCGCTTCGAAGTCTCCGGACTGCGTCGTCGCACACCGGTCAGACCGGTGCTCCCCACCGGTCAGACCGGTACCCACCGGTCAGACCGGTCTGGCGCTGCTGCAGCTCCGTCTTCGGTTCTTCGGTCTTGGCTTTGTGGATCAACCAAGGAACCTAGTGGTTTTCTGGTGAACCACCGGAAACCCCGCGAACTCGGTGTAGCCTCCGCCAATCTCCACTCATGACTTGGCTCCCATGTAGTCTCGGCTCGACCTTGGTTTTGAGGCTCAACCAAGAAACGGTCCATGACTTCATCTTGCTGTTCGTGCCACCATGCGGCCCGCACTTGACCCCGCTGGCCACCGGGTCCCTCGAACGAAGCCTACTTGTCTTCTCCACACCTGGAGGCCTCACCGGCGACGACCTTTCGCGCTTGTTCTTCACCTGCACCAACACCAGTCAAGCCGCAACCTGCACCTGCAATACTTAGCCAAGAATCAGTCCACACAATGTTGTCAATCACTCATCACACAAGGAAGCGACCATCCACCGGTCCTCGAACCACACATGGTCCTCATCTTGTCGTCCCGGGCTCCCACAGCACCGGGGATGGTGCTGTAGTGCCTGGGATGGTGGCACAGCGGTGGGGAAACTACATCTAATGATACTTCCCGCAACTATTGCACCACTTGCCCTTCATGTTCCCCACCATGCTGAATAACTTCCACACGTTGCGATTCAGAAATTTATAGTCATCTTCAACCACGCGTTCCAAATCATCTATGTGTTGCCTCATCGCCTCCATGGTATGGAAACACTCGTCGACCGACGCGTAGAGCTCCGAGATGGAGTGACGGCAAGCCACACAACACATTGGATGCATCCCGAAAGGGTCGTCATCACCAGGGTCTCAACTGTCGTCGTCGCCACCATCGTCGTCATCGTCGTCGTTGCCGCCGTCGTCGCCACCGTCGTCGTTGCCTCCGCCGTTGGGGCCGTCGGGAGTCTTCTCCTTGGGCACCTCTTCCCAATAATACAAGTCATTGTCATCCCTACCGGCGGCTGCCCACGAGCTCAGGCTACGATATCGGAATAGTCACTCCCCCATAGTCTTTAGGCTCGGGCGACACCTCCTTGTAATCCCTCCTCTTCATGCCTCGGATGCGTGCCGACTTTCGAACGGGAGTAGGGACCTACTCCTCCTTGAAGGGGTAGCGAGATGCGATTGCTCCGGTCGGAACACGCCCTCCGCAACGGATGCGGGCGGTCCTCTTGATCTCCACAGGTAGCTTGAGCTCGCATCGCTTCGCCTCCTCCATTGATGGCTCCTTGGAGCCTAGCTTCAACTCTACGCTCTTCGAGGACGTCATGGCTACTGCGTGGGTGCAAGAAAATGCAAGATGGGATGGATTCCCGAGCTCCCATCTCGGCCAATTAAGTAGTCCGAAAAGGAATACTAGAAACCGCATTTTCCTTTTTCAAACTTCCCTTAAAATTTTCTGACCAAAGAAGGAAGTCAAAAAGGTGCGTCCCAGGAAAAACTGGGGGCGAACCACCGCTCGGCCCCCCTAGGCCGGTCGGACCGGGCCGGCTGGCCTGCCTCGGTTTGCAGGCCGGTGCGGTCCGGTATTCCATGAATCCCTTTTATTTCGCATTTTCAGCCCATGAGAAAAAGATGGCCTGGTAAAACTTCACGAGAAACTCCAGAAAAATAAAAGAAAAACTAATTACAAAATCTCCACCTTATTTTACATCCTAGGCTAGACGTTCGGGCTCTTCTTCCATGGTGAAGACATCAATATGGTGAAGAGGCACGACATCGGGTTCGTAATAAACCTTAAGTTGTTGACCATTCACCATGAATTGATCACATTTCACATCCATGATGGTTACCGCTCCATTGGAGAGCAACGAGTGAACAATGTAAGGTTCTTCCCATTTGCTTTGCAATTTCCCCTTTCTGAAGGTTTTAAACCTCGAATTATAGAGGAGGACCTTATCTCCTTCTTTGAATTCGTTTTTCTTCAACCTTTTGTCATACCACCTTTTAATGCTCTTTTTGTAAATGCTCACATTTTCATATGCTTTCAACCTCATCTCCTCTAGCTCTCTTATTTGGATTCTTCGCTTTACCACCGCGGCATCTAGATTGAGGTTCATCTCTTTAATTGCCCAATAGGCTTTATGCTCTAACTCAACTGGAAGGTGACAAGCTTTGCCAGATACGAATTGATAAGGGGTCATACCTATCGGTGTCTTGAACGTTGTTCGATACGCCCACAAAGCTTCGTCTAATTTCTTTGACAATCTTTGCCTCCCTTCTCTATGGTTTTGTCGAGGATGCTCTTTAATTGCCTATTCGATGTTTCCGCTTGTCCGTTGGTTTGTGGATGATAGGCCGTAGAGATCCTATGTTCAATTCCTAACTTGGACAAGCACTTTTTGAAATTCTTCCCAGTGAAGTGAGTTCCTCCATCGCTTATCAAGATTCTCAGAGTACCGAAGCGAGGGAAAATCATGCTCTTGATCATTGCAATGGACTCCTTCGTGGAAGCTTTACGACATGGCATGGCCTCTACCCACTTGGATACATAATCAACCATGACTAGGATATGCTCAAATCCATGTGAGTTCTTGAAAGGCCCCATGAAGTCTATTCCCCACACGTCAAATAACTCGTTTTGTAGATTATATCTCAAGGACATGGAATTTCTTTGAGAAATATTCCAGGTTCTTTGGCATCCGGGGCATGACACAACATATCTTTTATTATCTTCATGCATCTCCGGCCAATAGAGTTCGCTGGACCACACTTTTGCTTGGGTCTGAAAATGGCTATAGTGTCCACCGTACTCCACCGAGTGGCACTTTCTCAAAATTTCTAGCCTCTCTTCTCTTGGCACACATCTTCCCATGACTCCATCATTGCCAAGTTTGAAGAGGTAAGGTGAATCCAAAAGTATTTTCGACTTTCGGAGACTATCCTCCTTTAAGTGTTTTTATCTAAATGATCAAGAGGCATCTTCTGAATTGCTCGAATGGTGTCAATCATCCAAGTATCTTTGTCGAGTACTCGATAGAGGTGGTCATCTCTCATCTTGTTTTCTATGGGCTCTTTATCATCTTGTCCACGGTTCATCCTAGACAAATGATCGGCCACAACATTTTCCACCCCCTTCTTATCACGAATTTCAACATCAAACTCTTGGAGAAGAAGGATCCAACAAATCAACCTTGGTTTAGCATCCTTCTTAACCAAGAGATACTTGATAGCCGTGTGATCGGTGTAAACAATGACCTTCGAGTTCACGATGTAAGATCTGAATTTTTCAAAGGCGAAAACCTCCGCTAGCAACTCCTTCTCTGTAGTGGCATAATTTAATTGTGCCTCATTATGAGTTTTACTAGCGTAGTAAACGGCATGAACTCTGCCTTCCTTTCTTTGACCCAAAACCGCTCCTACGGGTAGTCACTTGCATAACACATGATCTCGAAAGGTTGGCTCCAATCCAGAGGTTGAATAATGGGAGCACTCACCAAAGCACTTCTCAAGGTCTAGAATGCCGCTAGGCACTTCTCATCGAAGTCAAAAGCCACATCCTTTTGAAGGAGATGTGTTAAAGGCTTGATCTTTGAGAAGTCCTTAATAAATCTTCTATAGAATCTGGCATGGCCAAGAAAGCTCCTCAAGGACTTAACATCCGTCGGAGGTGGGAGTTGCTCAACCGTCTCTACCTTAGCCTTGTCCACTTCGATTCCTGTCTCGGATATAACATGTCTGAGCACTATGCCTTGCTTTACCATGAAGTGACACTTTTCCCAATTTAGCACCAAGTCTACCTCCACACACCTCATGAGGACCTTATCCAAGTTTGCCAAGCAATCCAAGAATGTCTTCCTATAAACAGGAAAATCATCCACGAACACCTCGACAATTTTTTTGATGAATTCCTAGAATACGGTCATCATGCAACGTTGAAAAGAGGCCGGAGCATTGCATAGACCGAAGGGCATCCTTCTATATGCAAACGTTCCATAAGGGAATGTAATCGTTGTTTTGTATTGATCATCTGGGTGAATAGGAATTTGCATGAACCCCGAGTACCCATTGAGAAAGCAAAAATAAGTGTGGTTTGCTAATCTCTCGAGCATCTCATCGATGAAAAGTAAGGGGAAGTGATCTTTCTTTGTTGCTTTGTTTAGCTTTCGATAATCGATACACATCTGCCACCCGGTCACAGTTCTTTGCGGTATTAATTCGTTCATATCATTCTTCACCACGTTAAACCTCCTTTCTTCGGTACACATTGTACTGGGCTTACCCATTCGCTATGCGGAACCGGGTAGATGATTCCGGCACCAAGTAACTTGATGACCTCTTTCTTTACTACCTCTCGGATGGCATGAGTTAGCCTCTTTTCGTGATCCACTACGGGCTTACATTGGTCTTCCATAGGTATACGATGAGTGCAAAAGGCTGGGCTAAGTCCTTTGAGACCATTGATCGAGTATCCAATCACCTTTCTATGCATTTTCAATAAATTCAGCAACTTCTCATTCTCTTCGGGACTTAATTCGTCACTCACGATGACTGGATAAGTTTTGTCTGGGCCCAAAAATTCGTACTTTAATCTTTGGGGCAAAGGTTTAAGATCCACCTTGGGCACTTGTGGCTCCTCGGGTTTAATTTCTCCTATGTCCTCGAATTTTTCTTCCTCCACGCTTCCATCTTGTGGTTCTAATCCTTTTGTTGCTTCCTCTAGTTCTTCGTCTTGTCGATCATCTTGATTCTCCATCGCCTTTTGCAGTGGGTCTCTAAGGGTTTCAACAAAACAAAGACTATCTACCTCCTCTACTTTTTCGCCTTTGGGAGGAAAAGGTGAAGGGTGTTTAGAAACGCGAAGAAAATTATATGTGTACTTCTTTCCATTAAGATTCATTGTTACTTTGCCTTTTTCGGCATCCAACACGGCATCAACCAACTTAATAAAGGGCCTACCTAGGATTATATGATCATAATTATTATGGTAAGCATCTATAACAAAGAAATCGGTTGATATACATTTTCCAGAGATGATTACATTAATGTTGCAAGCAATACCTAGAGGTCTAATAGTTCTACCATCTCCCATGATTAACTTTGTTGATGTTGGAGCTAAGTCTAGGTTGTGGTCTTTAACTTTATCGTAAATTTTAGAAGACAGGGCACTTACTTGGGCTCCGATGTCACACAAAGCTTTGCATTGAACTCCATTGATCTCGCAACTCAAGTGTGGTGTCGTCTTCTCCTCTTCTTCAGATGCTATCACGTAAACTTCGGCGAGGCGAGCATATGGTGATGCTCCGGGCTTGATGCCCATGATTCTTTTCACCTCAGCTATGTGTTCCGGATCCACTTCATCATCACCAAAGAGCTTTTGAAAGATCTCACCGGTGGTTTTAAGGTCGTATGAATCTTCCGCTTTCTTTTCCGGTGGGAAATCCACTTCCAACGCTCTTGCCACCCCCTTTTGGTTAGGGAATGGTCTTCTCTTGTCGAATACTTCTCTGTAATCGATCGGAACCCAATCCATATGTTCGAACTCCTTTAATGGCTTCGCGTTTGACATACTCCTCTTGTTTGTTTCATTTGATTCGGTGAAGTCAACGCTCGGGGTAGTTCTTGACTTGAAGCTCTTCTTCGAGCTTTTCCGGGATTGGCTCCTCTTTTGTGACTTCCGAGGTTGCCTCTTTAGAAATTTCAGCACACTTCTTCATCCTTGAATTGTGTTCTAGCTCTCCCGCAAGTCTTGTTTCCCAATCTCTTCGCATGGCCTCCACTTTGCTAATATTTTGTAAAAGTTAAGTGGCTTTCGTGAGTGTCGGGGACAGCCCTAGGGGTCCCCTTAAACAATGGGGAAAACCTCACTTAAAACCCACAACGAAACCAAAACACGCTAAGCCTAACCATGCAGGCGCCTAACCATGCAGGACACGGCCCATGCCACAGGGACCCCGACGGCCCACCAAGGCGGCCCTCTTAGAGATCCCCTCGATTAGGCTCCGCCTCGCTCGAGGACGCGCGCCCCCCTCGGGCGGGCTTCGCCCCGTTCGAGGGGTAGCACTTCCCGCGGGCGGGCTCCGCCTCGCGCGAGGGCTCCGCCTCGCGCGAGGGCTCGCTCCCCCTCGAGCGAGGCTCCGCCTCGCGCGATGGTACGTCCCGCCCTCGGCGGGGTCCGCCACGCTCGAGGGCGCCCCTCACGCCCGCGCCGGCCCCCGTACACGGGCATTTAACGCCCGACACCGTGGGACGGTGCCATCATGCGCCGGGGCTCGCACCCGTGCCGCCGCACCAACTCCCCGGGGGAGGAGCCCATCCCCATCACCGTGGAGAGGGGCATGCGGCCGCGGCCGGTGTCGGTCCCGTGACACCGTGCGCTCGCTCCAAGACGGCCGACGCGCCGAGCCCTCGAGAGGGGGCCGGCTTCACCCTCGATTCACTTTCTTGTGACCCTACGGGGGTTAGGTGGAGGCGCTAGGCCGGTGGATCGCCATCCCCGCCTTTGTAACGGCGTGGCCGCCGTGCCGTGCGTGCGGGGAGCACGCCCGGCGCCGTAGCAACAACTCCGGTGCACCGTGAAGCGCGTCGGGAAGGAACGTCGTTCGCCTACTCCCGTACTCCGTACGGGCTCGCGTCGGCACCTCCCTCGAGCCTATCAGAGGACATCACCGCCATCCGCTGCTCTCCTACCCTCGAACCGCCACTGTTCGGGTACAAGTCAGGCCATGATGACCAGATCGCTGCAAGGATCGCCCGGACGGCCGCCCGCCCTACGGCATAGCACGTCGCACTTCCCCACGTAGCTAGATAGCGTGGCGCGCATGTAAACCGCCTCCCCCTTGATCTATAAAAGGGGGAGCGAACCCCCCAGCCGCAGGGGACACAAGGCCACGAACAGGAACCCTTCACACACCACGTACTCATTCTCCAATTCTCCCACAATATCTTCAGCCAGGGACTTGGAAGCCACACTCCCTCTCCCGCCTCGCTTGTAGCCGCCCCACTACAGGCACCCCCGGTGCTAGGTAATATAGTGCCGTGAGCACACCCCTGCTGGACGTACGGCCCCCTCGGCCGGAACCAGGATAAAAACCCTGTGTCACTTGTTACTTAGCATCGACCATTGAGGGATAGACCTCGGCGCTTTCTACTGGTTAGTGTCGGGACCACATTCCGCACCGACAGATGGCGCCCACCGTGGGGCAAGCGAGCGCCTAAGGTCATTTCGCCAACTCCCTCCATGGTGATCCGCACCGAGTACCGTGGTACACGCCACCGCATGGGTAGCTCGGACCCCCTCCCCGGGCGGGTTCGAAGGTCGCTTCGGGGACCCGAACTTTCGGGCCACGGGGAACGACTATCTCATGCGCCTCACTAACCGTGAGGAGCTCCGCGCGCGGCGCCGGCCGGGTCCGCTCGGGCCCCCGCCGCACGCACAACCCCCCGGCGCGGCGCCGCGGGGCACGGATGCCGCGGGTCCATCGACGCCACGACGCCGCCGTCGTTCTAGACGGCTCTCGCGCCGAGGTGCGGTCCGAGCGGCGGCGGGCGAGCGCGTCGCCACTCAATGCGGCACGCCCACCGTCACGACCGCCACCACCCCGCAGAACAGCGCACGGTCTCCGGACCGCGCATCCCCATCGGGCTGCGTGGCGCTACGACGGCCTACAACGCCAACATCAACACCACGATGCGCAGGGTGCCACCTGGCTGCCACGTCTTCGTCGCCAGGGATCCCGGCGCCTCAGTAGGGGACGAATCATCCCTGGGCTCCGTCGACGCGTTGCCACTCGCCAACCGCCACGGGTACGCGGAGTGGGACTTCTCCGGCGTGCCAGACCCAGTTGTGTTCCGGCGTTTCCTAGACGCCGCGCGGACTGCGGGTTCGGCTACTCCGACGACTCCGGCACCGGGGGAGCTACGACCCCCGCGCGGGAGTGCTACGCCGTCATCACCAACGACCCGCCAATGCCGCCGGCGCGGCAGCGCCGGAGACGGGGAAATCACCCCCCGCCCCGGGGGATCGCCATGCGCCCGGCCGCGGGGCCAAGCGCTCCCGCCGGGGCCGACGCCGACGCACGGGGCCCGGCCCAAGCCCGCGAGCTCGAGGCCAAGCCGGCGGAAGAATACCGAACGGTGCGGGCCGCTCCGCGCCTCAATGGCGGGGGGAGGCCTCCGCGCGCGGCGAACGCGCACGGGAGGCCGGGCCGACGGGGTCCGCGACCGCATCAACACCGTCCCCAACGTCGACAACGCGGACGCGCCCCCGCGGGCGAGCCGAAGCTCATCGCCGCGGCGGCGCGTTGCGGGCCATGCCAGCACCCTCGACCCCCGAGGCTCGAGACCTGCACCGCGAGGTGCAAACTCTCATCGAGCAAGCGGCCGTCCGGCGGACCGAGAGCTCGGCCTCACGCATCCGCCAACGGGGGGGGATGCGCGGGACGACGAAGCTGCGCCGGGAGGCGAACCCTCGGTACACGTAGGGGGACCGGCGGGGCGACCCGCCGACCAAGGACGCACGCCGGCCAAGGAGCGGCTCCTTGACGCGCGCGAAGGGCGCTGGATGGCGACGCCCGAAACGTCATCAACGCCAGGCGCACCAGCAGGGCGGACGCACGAGCTGCGAGGGGCTACCACCCTCGACGGGGTGGACGCTACGACAGCGGCGAGGACCGCTCCCCGACGCCGGATCCCCCAGGTACCCGTGTTTTCAGCCGGGAGATCCGCGCGGCAGCGTTCCCCCAACGCTTCCGCCAACCCTCGACTATCGTCAAGTACAACGGGGAGACGGACCCCCGCGTATGGCTCAACGACTACCGCTTAGCTTGTCAGCTGGGCGGGGCCACCAGTGACGAGGTCATCATCCGCAACTTGCCCCTGCATCTGGGCGACGCGGCGCGGACATGGCTCGAGCACTTGCCCGCTAGCCGGATCCACAACCGGGACGACTCGGTCCGCACGTTCGTAGGCAACTTCCGGGGGCATGTACGTGCGCCCCGGGAATTCCCCGGGACCTACGCTATCGCACACGAAGCCCGGCGAGTCGGCCGCGGGACTTCATACGGCGCTTCTCTAAGCGCTGCACTGAGCTCCCCAGCGTGGCGCAGTCCGAAATCGTGCACGCCTTCCTTGAGGGCACCACGTGCCGGGACCTCATACGGGAGCTGGGACGCAGCCCGCCTGCGGACTCCAACGAGCTGTTCGACATCGCCACCAGCTTCGCTTCTGGAGAGGAGGCCGTGGGGGCGATCTTCGACGGCAAGAAGGGCAAGCGCTCGGAGGACGCGCCCGCGGAGGGCAGCAAGTCCAAGGAGCTGCACCGCAACGACAAGCGGGGCAAGAAGGGGAACAAGCCGCGCCGCGAGGCGCGCGAGCGAGGGCGCGACGGCGGCAATGCCGAGGCCCTCGGCGGTGACCGGCTCGACGGGGCCCTCGGCCGGCCCCTCGAGGCCGGGGGGGTGTTCGACGACATGCTGAAAAAGCCATGTCCCTACCACAAGACCCCAGTGCACCACACCCTTGAGCAGTGCGATATGCTCAAGAAGTTCTATGGCCGTGCCGCCGCGAAGGAGGCAGAGGCCAAGAAAGACGGAGGCGACGGCGATGCAGGCGGCTTCCCCGCCGTCGAAAATGTGTTCCTCATCTTTGGGGGGGCCAACCATCGACATGTCGAGCCGCCAGCGCAAGAAGGAGCGGCACGAGGTCCTCGCCGCGGAGAGGGCGCCTCCGTCCATCCTCAATTGGTTGGAGGACGCCATCACCTTCAGCCGGGAGGACCACCCGAACCGTGTCTCCCAACCGGGCCGACCCGGCGGTGGTTGACCCCATCATCGGGAACGCCCGGTTCTCGAAGGTCCTCATGGACGGAGGCAGCAGCCTCAACATCCTCTACGCGCATACATTGCGCCTGATGGGGATCGGGTTGGACCAGCTGCGGCCCAGCACGAAGCCGTTCCACGGCATTGCGCCGGGCAAGCAGGTTCAGCCCCTCGGGCAGATCGACCTGCCAGTCTGGTTTGGCACCCCAAAGAACTTCCGCAAGGAGACCCTCACCTTCGAAGTGGTGGGGTTCAAGGGGGCCTACCACGCAATACTTGGGCGACCCTGTTACGCCAAATTCATGGCGGTCCCCAATTATACTTACCTGAAGATGAAGATGCCGGGACCAAACGGCGTCATCACCGTCGGCTCGTCCATCGAGCACGCGTTCGACTGCGACGTCGAGTGCGTAGAACATGCAGAGGCACTGGCGCTGGATGAAACGCTGGTGAACACGTTGGAGAAGATGGTCAACGATGACCTCGACTCCGCCGCCAAGCACGCCGGCACCTTCGAGGCCGCGGAGCAGACCAAGGGGGTCCCCCTCGACCCCTCAGCCCCCGAGGGCAAGGCGTTGAGGGTCAGCTCCACCCGCGACCCCAAATAGGAAGTGGTCCTCGTCGACTTCCTCCGAGCCAACGCCGACATCTTCGCGTGGAGCCCCTCGGATATGCCAGGCATCCCGAGGGAAGTCGACGAGCACTCCCTCGACATCCTGCCAAACGCCCGCGCCGGTGCGGCGGCGGGCCGCGCCGCTTCGACGAGGAGCGGCGACGGGCAATCGGAGCGGAGCTGCGGAAGCTTCTCGAGGCCGGATTCATCAAGGAGGTGTTCCACCCAACGTGGCTAGCAAACCCCGTGCTTGTAAAGAAAAAGAATGGGAAGTGGCGGATGTGTGTAGACTACACTAGTCTTAATAAAGAATGTCCTAAAGTTCCTTTTCCCTTTGCCACGCATTGATCAAATTGTTGATTCAACGGCTGGGTGTGAATTGCTTTGCTTCCTCGATGCTTACTCCGGGTACCACCAAATAAAAATGAAGGAGTCCGACCAGCTCGCGACTTCGTTCATCACACCGTTCGGGACGTTCTGCTACGTCACGATGCCATTTGGCCTCAGAAACGCGGGTGCAACATACCAGCGTTGCATGCAGCACATTTTTGGGGATCACATCGGGCGAACGGTCGAAGCATACGTGGACGACATCGTCGTGAAGACCAGGAAGGCGGACGACCTGGTTGGCGACCTCGCCGTCGCGTTCGGCTGCCTACGGGCCAATGGGGTCAAGTTAAACCCCGAAAAATGTGTCTTTGGAGTGCCGCGAGGCATGCTCCTGGGGTACATTGTCTCCCAGCGGGGAATCGAGGCCAACCCCGAAAAGGTTGCGGCCCTCGAACGAATGGGTCCGATCCGGGACCTCAAAGGGGTACAGAAGGTGCTAGGGTGCCTCGCCGCCTTGAGCCGCTTCATCTCGCGGCTCGGTGACAAGGGCTTGCCCCTCTATCGCCTCCCCAAGAAGCACGAGCGCTTCTCCTTGACCACCGAGGCCCAAGATGCGCTCGACAAGCTGAAGGCGTCCCTAACGCACGCCCCGATCCTCACGCCGCCGCAAGACGGCGAACCCCTGCAGCTCTACGTAGCCGCAACCACCCAGGTGGTCAGCGCCGTGATCGTCGTGGAGCGCATGGAAGAAGGGCACGCCTTGCCTGTACAGCGGCCGGTCTACTACATCAGCGAGGTCCTGTCAGACACGAAGACGCGCTACCCCCAGGTCCAGAAGTTGCTGTACGCGGTAGTTCTTGCGCGGCGCAAACTCCGCCACTACTTCGAGGCCCATCCCGTCACGGTGGTTTCCTCCTTCCCACTAGGGGAGATCATCCGCAACCCCGACGCATCGGGCAGGATCGCCAAGTGGTCTGTAGAGCTAATGGGCGAGACGCTCGCCTACGCCCCGCGCAAGGCTGTCAAATCCCAAATCTTGGCGGATTTCGTCGCCGAGTGGACGGACACGCAGCTACCGCCGCCACAGATCCAAGCGGAGTGCTGGACTCTGTTCTTCGACGGCTCAGTGATGAAAACAGGAGTGGGCGCGGGCCTGCTCTTCGTGTAACCCCTCGGGGAACACATGCGGTACGCGGTGCGCCTCCACTTCCCCGCGTCTAACAATATGGCTGAATACGAGGCCCTCCTCTGCGGCCTCAAAATCGCCATTGAGTTAGGTGTCAAGCGCCTCGACGTGCGGGGGGACTCGCAGCTCGTGATCGATCAGGTCATGAAGAACGCGAGCTGCCACGACGACAAGATGGAGGCCTACTGCAAAGCCGTGCGAGCCCTCGAGGACAAGTTTTACGGCATCGAGCTCAACCACGTGCCCCGCCGGTACAACGAGGAGGCGGATGAACTGGCCAAGATTGCGTCCGCGGATCACCATTCCCCCGAACGTCTTTGTGCGCGACGTCGCACAACCCTCGGTCGTCTTCGAGCCCTACCCCTCAAGTCACAACGAACCCTCGGGGGCTCCCTCGAATCCAGCGGGTGCGGAACCCATGGATGAGGACCCCTCGAACGAGGCGTACGTGCTCTCCCTCCTCAAGGGGTACGGCACCCACGAGGCCGACGTGATGGACATCGAGCCGGCTCCTGTCCAGGAGGACTGGCGTGAAAAATACATCGCCTGGATCGCTCGAGGGGAAATCCCTGCGGACCGGGCCGCGGACAGGCGCATCGCCAGGATGGCCAAATCCTTTGCCCTCGTCGACGGCGAGCTGTACAAGCGCGCCGCCTCTGGCATCCTACAGCGGTGCGTACCCATTCCCGAGGGGCGCGAGCTCCTACGGGACATCCATGCGGGGATCTGTGGCCACCACGCCGCGCCCCGCACCCTCGTCGGCAACGCGTTCCGCCGGGGCTTTTGCGGCCTACCGCGGTCGCGGACGCCGGCGAAATCGTGCGCACCGCGAAGGGTGCCGGTTCTACGCCCGCAAGTCCAACTTGCACCGCCCATGCCCTGCAAACCATCCCCGTGACATGGCCATTCGCCGTGTGGGGGCTGGACATCGTCGGGCCCCTGCGGAAGGCGCCCGGGGGCTTCACCCACTTGTTGGTCGCGATCGACAAGTTCTCCAAGTGGGTGGAGGTGCGCCCCATCACGAATCTAAGAGCGAGAGCGAGGCGGTAACATTCTTCACCGACATCGTCTACCGCTTTGGAGTGCCAAACTCCATCATCACGAACAATGGGTCACGGTTCACGGGCCGGAAATTCTTGGAGTTCGCGATAAGTTCCACATCCGTGTGGATTGGGCAGGCGTGGCGCACCCACGGACCAACGGCCAAGTAGAGCGTGCCAACGGCATGATCCTACGGGGCCTTAAGCCCCGGAATTTTCGACCAACTCAACAAATGCGGACGAAAATGGCTCCAAGAACTACCAGCGGTTGTGTGGAGCCTAAGGACCACCCCGAGCAGAGCCACCGGGTTCACCCCGTTTTTCCTAGTCCACGGCGCGGAGGCTGTCCTCCCCACGGACTTAGAATACGGATCGCCCAGGGTTCGAGGCTATGATGAGGATGCTAACCAGCGAGCCCGCGAGGACTCGCTGGACCAGCTGGACGAGGCACGCCTCGTAGCCTTAATGCATTCCGCAAGGTACCAATAGTCCCTAAGACGCTATCAAGCACGCAAGATACGGCGGCGGGATTTCAGCGAAGGGGACCTGGTCCTAAGGCTCCGTTAAGACAACCGAGGGCGCCACAAGCTGTCACCCCCATGGGAGGGACCCTACGTCGTGGTGAAGGTACTCAAGCCCGGCACATACAAGCTGGCCAACGAGGACGGTGAAGAGCTCACCAACGCTTGGAACATCCAACAGCTACGTCGCTTCTACCCTTAGCTAGGATTTCCAAGTATTTTTGTTGTAAAAACCGCACGGCCAACGCCCCAGTTGGTTATGTAAAAGATTTAAGTTTAATAAAAAGGGCAACTCGGCTTTCCCCTGAAACCCAAGTTACCCTCGGGGGCCTCGGGGGGGGGGGGGGGGGGGGGGTTTCACGCGAAAACGAAATAACTCACACGCGCTAAGTTTGTTTCCTACTTCAACCTCGAGCAACGATTCGAACAGGGCGCTGGCGGCCTAGCGGAAGGAGCATGCGAGCCAGAGATAGCCTACGCCGCGTGGATATGGCCCTTCTCTCTCGCCTCCAACCCAGCAGGCCCCCCGCGAAAATCGAACTCCCCTAACTAGAATCTACTCAGGAAGAAGGAGAAACAAAAAGCGTGATAGACAAACAACTTCATTACAGCGAATGTTTATGTCCAAAGAACAACTTGTTCATTTACAAAAGGCCACGAGGCCAGAGTACTGATATACATCAAAACGGGCCTAGCGCCCAACTGCTTTCAGGCGGGAGGAGCGGCAGCGTCAGCGGCGTCAGGGAAGAGGAACTCCTTGAAGGCTTCGGCGAGCGACCTGGCGGCGTCAGCAGCGAGCGCATCCACACGCTCCATCGCCACCTCGTCCTCGACACCCTCGGGGACGACGTAGCCCTCCGCCAGCGCCTCGAAGTTGACCTCGTAGTGGGACCGTACCACTCGAGGGCCTTACGGACGCCCGGATGCGGCGGCCGGCGCATCCGCTCGGTGACGTGACCGCCAAGGGCACGCGGGCGGCGGCCGGCCGAGTCGCCGGCCGTCCGTCGCCCTCCTCCACGGCGCGGCAGGTCTCGAGGGCCGCACCACGCAGCTCCTGCAGCTCCTGCTCGGAGGAGTTGTAGGAAGCCTGCAGTGCCTCGGCCCGCTCAGCCGCATGCCCCAGGGAAGTGCGCAAGCCTGGAAACGCCAAGGCAAGAAAGAAATCAGAAAAAAGGAATACGAGTTCCCAAACGGAAAACCAACAAGGCAAGAGTCGAATAGTGGCTCACCTTCGACTTGCTTCCTCTCCGTCACGAAGTCGCGGTGCACGGCCTCGACCGTCAGCTCGAGGCGCTTGACGGTCTCACCTTGCTCCTGGAGGGACAGCTCCTGACTGGCGTTGGTGATGCTGGACATAATCACCTCGCCCTCGGCCTTGGAGAGCTTGTCGTCCCGCTCCGCCAAAGACTTCTGCGCCGCCTCGCGAGCGACACGCTCCTGCTCCAGCGCCGTCCGGGCGTCGACAAGGGTGGCCTGCTCCTGCTGGAGCCGCTCAGCCCCTTCGCGGGCGGTGCGCTCTTGCGAGAGCCGCTCCTCGGCGGCGACGAGAGCCGCGGCCTTGACGTCGAGGGCAGCCTTCAAATCGTCGGCCTCCTTGGCCCGCTGCTCCAACCCGCGCGCCCGCTCCTCGGCCCGGCGGCTCGCCGCGCTTGCGCCCCCTCGAGCGACGTGTGGAGCTCCCGGTTCTCGCCGCGGGCGGTGGCCACCTCCGCCTCCCGGTTGGCGGCCGGCGTCCGCGTCTTCTCCAAGTCCGAGCGCGCCGCCACGAGCCTCATCACGATCGATGAGGGCCGTGCGGACCCGCTCGAGGCTCGAGCGGCGCGCCGGGTCTGCATCGAGCTCTCGGGGAGCTCGTCGCGCCACGCCATGGCCCGGGTACGCCGGCCCAGCCGTCCGGCATCCTGAGGGCGTCAGCAAGCGCATCGAAAGCGCTGCACCGCTCCCGGACCTGGTGGACCTCGGCGTTCACCCGGTCGAAGGCGTCGTACTTGTCGTGGGCGCGGCGCTCGAGCTCCTGGCACCCACAAATCAAAACCCGTAAGCGCTACGACACGGAGACAGCATGCAAAAGCGAGAGATGGAAGAAAAGCAAGCGACCACGACCTACCTGGAAGACGCGCCATGCGGGGCCGCCATGGACATGCAGCGCTTCGTTCAGCGCGCGGTTGAGCGTGGCGCCGTGGCTCCGGAGCTCGCCCCGAGCCCTCGCTTCCCCCGGGCGTCGGCAAACGCGGGGGGGATCGTCGACGGCCCCCCTCCACCTGGGCGGGGTGGCCGGCGCGAGAGGATGAGGCCTCGGCACCGCGTCCTCGGTCCCCCCTCTACCATGTGCCCCTCGTGCCGCCTCACGAGGGCCCCCCCTCCGGGGGCTCGGGGGGAGCGTGCGGGGAAGCTACCCCACCGATCCCACCCGGCGGCGGGGAGTCGTCGTCCGGGACCTCCACCACCTCCGTCCGGAACCGCCGGTGGGCACCGGCCCTTGCGCCGCCTCCACCGCGCCTCCGTGGCCGCGGGCGCCCGACGCGGCGCCACGGCCACCACCTCCGGCCGCGCCTCGCAACCACGGGCGCCACCACGGGTTGCACCCGCTCCGCCTCCTCCGCGCCCCGGCGCCACGGACAACGCCTCCGTAGCGACGGCCTCCGCGGCTCGCGCCTCCGCCACGGCCGCCGCCGCGGCCGCGCACCCCCACAATGGCCGGCGCGGCCGCTCCTCGGCCGACCGCCGGCCGCGCCGCGGCGGGCGATCCGGCGGCCGAGGCCTCGAGGCCCCAACCGGGCTTTGCGGGCTCTCGCCGCCGCCGCCGTGCTTGCCCCCGCCCGTGACGCCCTCGACGAGCGCCGCCGGGTGGGGATGGACGCGTCCGTCCTCAGCACCTTGGCCGGTGCGAGGGGAGGCACAGTTGGCACCACCCTGCGCAGGCACGAACGGAGGGTTAGAATGCCTGATCATCAGAAAACCAGACCAAAATATAAGGTCGAACCCCTTACCTCGAAGAGGAGAATGCACGCTTCCTTTTCCTCGAGGCCTCAGCGGATGAGGCCGGCGCAGCTGGCACACCCGCCACCGCGCCTCCTCGACGGCGCCGCCGTGCGCGTAGGCGCGCCCGCCCCGCGCACGGGCATGCCCGATGCCGCGCCTCCCGACGGCGCGCCGCGCGCGCGCGCAGTACGCTCGCCCCGCGTGCGGGTGCGCCCGCCGCCGCGCTCCCCCCGCGACGACGCCGCCGCGCGCGCGCGCGCTCACCCCGCGCGCGCCCCGAGGAGCGCGCCGCGGCGCCCCGCGCGCGCGCGCGCCCCCGATGTCGATTCCCCGAGGGCGATGCCGCCCTTGCCGCCGGCGCGGTTTCGGCGACGGGGGGCGCGGCCGCCACCCATCGAGGGGCCCTCCCCCTCGGCCTCTTCCTCTTCGTCCTCCTCCGAGGACGAGTACTCCTCGGTCCCCGGGGAGGAGAGCCCCCGGCTCTTCGCGCGCGCCGGCCTCCGCGGCCCGCCGGTCGCGGCGCGCTTGATGTCGCCTCGCGCGCTCCCTCCTCGCGCGCCGCCCGCTCCCCGCTGCCGTTGCTGCGCCGCCCGACCAAGCGAGCGGGAGTCGGGGGTGGGCGGAACGGACTTGGAGGCAGTAAAGTTCACCAGCTGCACGCAAGAACATCAAAGACGCATCAAGGGGCAGAAGCAACACCAAGAACTAGAACAAAATCAAGAATCAAACTCACCAGCGGGCCGGTGGGGAGCATCTCGAGGTCCCACGGGGACCAGTCCGGGCGCATCGGCACCCGGGTGTCGACGACGTTCCGCGCCCGGGTGAGCGCATACGCTCGCTTGAGGGGCGACGGGAGCATCCGCGACCTCGCCGCATCGACGGGGTTGGCCGCCTCTCGTCATCTCGAAGATACACGGCGGCCTCTCCATCGAGGGGCACGACCCGCCGGTGATGGAGGAAGGCGAGGACGCCCATCGCGGTCGGCCCCGCGCCGCCGCGGGCTCGCAGGCGGCCGGGGACCGACTCCTGCCGCCTCCGGTGTTGGGGCGTGGACACCCCGTAGCCCCAAGAGCTGGGCTTCTCCTTGAACACCCGACCGGTGTAGGGGGGAAGGCCGGGCTCGGCGTTGTGCAGATAGAAGCATCCCCGTTCCCAGCCGGCGTTGTTCGTCGTCATGGTGCAGGGGATGTAGACGTTCTTGAATTTCCCCCGCAGGGCAAGCGACATCCCGCCGGCGCGCACCGCGCGGCGGGTCCTCGGCTCCGTCGTGGGCTACGTGAAGAGCTCCGCGCGGAAAAGGTGTACCCGCAGCTCCCAATTGAGCGGGATCCCCGGTGTACCCTTCACAGACGCCCACGAATGTGGCCGCCTGCGAAATCGCGTTGGGGGCGAAGTTGTGCAACTCTACTTCGTAGTAGTGGCACATCGCCCTCATGAAGCGGCTCGCCGGCGCGTTGAAGCCCCACTCGTGGTAGCGGATAAAGCTAACCACATAGCCCTCCGGTGGGTTGGGCGCGCGGTCCCCCGCCGGCGGCACTATCCACTCCGCCGACGTCCATCTTCATTGGCCGCCACCGGCCGGCGGCGACGCGGCCGCCAAGGGCCAGCCGGGTCACCGTCGACCTCTCCCAGGCGTACGGCTCCAGGATCGTAAGAGGCTGAGGCGGCGCCATGAGGAAGGACGAAGGAATGCGAGAACGGAGGACGAAAAACGGAAGGTGAGCTCTAATGGCGACGCCGCGCGGTGGCAAGGGCGAGGCGAAGACGAAGGCGCAGGGGGCTGAAACGGTGAGGAGCTAAGTTAAAAAACCGCCGTCTCCCTCTCCCCTCAGATTTATAAGCCACGGGCGAGCTCTCCGGGGCGGATGTCCCTCGCGCATTAACTGCAGGGAATCTTCTCCTCACGCCGACGAATGGGCCCCACCGCGACCGCAGCGGCCACATCACCGCAGCGGGCCATCATCACGGCGAAGACATGCGGGGACCGAGGCGAAGCGGTCACGTCCGCCCGCCACGCCGCCCACTACGCGCGCGCGCGCGCGGCCGCGCCGCCTAAAAAGACGCGCCCGCGCTGCAAAAACCGCACCCTTGACTGCGAGGCATTTAATGACCCGGTCCCTCGCCAAGCAAGGAGAACCCTCGAGCGGGGCGAACCCCCGGCTCGAGACAAAGACAGCCCTCGATGGGATATCGGCATGAGAAGGCCGCCTGGGGCCTGCTTGAAGTAAAGCAGGCACCGCGGGCACCCATGCCACGCAAAACCCTCGAGCGGCACGAGCCCTTGGCTCCAGACGATAACATCCCTCGATGGGATATCGGCGCGAGAAGGCCGCCCGGGGCCTGCTTGAAGTAAAGCAGGCACCGCGGGCACCCATGCCACGCAAAACCCTCGAGCGGCACGAGCCCTTGGCTCCAGACGATAACAGCCCTCGATGGGATATCGGCGCGAGAAGGCCGCCCTGGGCCTGCTTGAAGTAAAGCAGGCACCGCGGGCACCCATGCCACGCAAAACCCTCGAGCGGCGCGAGCCCTTGGCTCAAGACGATATCAACCCTCGATGGGATATCGGCGTGAGAAGGTCGCCCGGGGCCTCGCTTGGCGTAAGCGAGCACCGCGGGCACCCATGCCACGCAAAACCCTCGAGCGGCGCGAGCCCTTGGCTCAAGGCGATATCAACCCTCGATGGGATATCGGCGTGAGAGGGTCGCCCGGGGCCTGCTTGAAGTAAAGCAGGCACCGCGGGCACCCATGCCGCGCAAAACCCTCGAGTGGCGCAAGCCCTTGGCTCAAGACGATATCAACTCTCTAAAAAAGGGCGCATACGCTGTGCTACCAACCAGCGCCTCGAGGGCTGGCTCGCCCAGACCCCTCGACGGCCGCAGACGCAAAAGACGGGGCCGCCTAGGCGCCACCCCGCACGGCCCTACTGATCAGAGGTTCGAAGCCTGACCCTCGACGGGTTCGAACAGGCGCTTCAGATCGCAGAGTTAGGGACAACGAGGGCACGCGCATTCGAGCCGTTCCTCGAGCCCACCGGCTCGAGGGTGCCCCACATGTCGTGTTCGAGAGCCAGCGAGGGCAGCTAGTCGGGGGATCCCACCGAGGGAGAGCTTCCGCGCCCTCGGTCCCTATCGAACGGGACCGAGCCCCACCTAGCACACCCACGCAAGCGCTTCCATGGACGTGTCTCCGGACCACGCAGCCTACCCTTATCGAACGGGGCATGGGCGTCCACTTGAACCACCCGCTACCAGCTCGAAGAGGAATCCGCAATTCGCGACCCTCTCGATGGGAGTTGCGGAAACCTCACCCTCCGTCTCGCGGAGGGACGGCGAGGGCGCGTTAAAAAACAAGTCGTGAAGCTCTACCCGATCGCCTCGAACGGGCCCAGGCTCGGGGGCTTAACGCACGGCTACACCTCCTTGGCCTACACCCGCCGGAGACAGCGTCAATAGCGCGTGCGTCACCGAAGCCGGCTGAGACACTGCTGATGTCGGTTGAAACATGTGCCACGCCCTCTGACCAGTTATCGTGGTTAACCCCTGCAGGAGCACCCACACTCCGGCAGGGCTTCGGGGGCTAGACCCGCGGGTCCTCTGACGCGGCCCCACGGAAAGCGTTCGCAAAACAAGGAGGGAAGAACGTCCTATCAGTAGGTTCCAGCATCAGCGGGAGCCTCAATGGCAAACCCACAGATGCTCGGGGGCTACTGTCGGGGACAGCCCTAGGGGTCCCCTTAAACAATGGGAAAACCTCACTTAAAACCCACAACGAAACCAAAACACGCTAAGCCTAACCATGCAGGCGCCTAACCATGCAGGACACGGCCCATGCCACAGGGACCCCGACGGCCTACCAAGGCGGCCCTCTTAGAGATCCCCTCGATTAGGCTCCGCCTCGCTCGAGGACGCGCGCCCCCCTCGGGCGGGCTTCGCCCGTTCGAGGGGGTAGCACTTCCCGCGGGCGGGCTCCGCCCGCGCGAGGGCTCGCTCCCCCTCGAGCAGGCTCCGCCTCGCGCGAGGGTACGTCCCGCCCTCGGCCGGGGTCCGCCACGCTCGAGGGCGCCCCTCACGCGTGCGCCGGCCCCCGTACACGGGCATTTAACGCCCTGACACCGGTGGGACGGCGCCATCATGCGCCCGGGGCTCGCACCCCGGTGCCGCTGCACCAACTCCCCAGGGAGGAGCCCATCCCCATCAATGTGGAGAGGGGCTGTACAGCGCGGCCGGTGTCAGTCCCGTGACACCGTGCGCCTGCTCCAGTACGGCTGACGCGCCGAGCCCTCGAGAGGGGGCCGACTTCACCCTCGATTCACTTTCTTGTGACCCTACAGGGTTAGGTGGAGGCTCTAGGCCGGTGGATCGCCATCCCTGCCACTGTAACGGCGTGGCCGCCGTACCCGCGCGTGCAGGAGCACGCCTGGCGCTGTAGCAACAACTCCAGGCCTGTGAAGCGCGTCGGGAAGGAACGCCGTTCGCCTACCCCCGTACTCCGTACAGGGCCTCGCGCGCGCACCTCCCTCGAGCCTATCAGAGGACATCACCGCAATCTGCTGCTCTCCTACCCTCGAACCGCCACTGTTCGGGTACAACTCAGGCCATGATGACCAGATCGCTGCAAGGATCGCCCGGACGGCCGCCCGCCCTACGGCATAGCACGTCGCACTTCCCCACGTAGCTAGATAGCGTGGCGCACATGTAAACCGCCTCCCCCTTGATCTATAAAAGGGGGAGCGAACCCCCCAGCCGCAGGGGACACAAGGCCGGGGAACGGGGAACCCTTCACACACCACGTACTCATTCTCCAATTCTCCCACAATATCTTCAGCCAGGGACTTGGAAGCCACACTCCCTCTCCCGCCTCGCTTGTAGCCGCCCCACTACAGGCACCCCCGGTGCTAGGTAATATAGTGCCGTGAGCACACCCCTGCTGGACGTACGGCCCCCTCGGCCGGAACCAGGATAAAAACCCTGTGTCACTTGTTACTTAGCATCGACCATTGAGGGATAGACCTCGGCGCTTTCTACTGGTTAGTGTCGGGACCACATTCCGCACCGACAGTGAGTGTTTTCTCCATGAGATCCCCGCCTGCACACATTTGGACGTGTTGCATGCAACTAGGGGTTAGGGAAAGGAAAAATGTATGCAAGAGTACATCACCGGAGAAGCCGAGTCTTGGTCCTTGTTCAATCAACTCATTAAATCTATTCCAAGCTTGGTCTATCCCTTCCTCTTCTCCTTGCATGAAAGTGATCACTTGCCTCCTTAGATGTTGAACCTTGCTAATTGAAAAGAACTTCTTGCAAAATTTCGTTGTCAACTTATTCCAATTGCCTTCAACTTCTAAGGACGCAAACGAGTACCACGTCTTTGCTTCACCGGCAAGTGAGTAGGGAAAGAGATTCCATTTGAACCATTCATTGGGAATTCCTTCTTGATGCACTGTGTTGCATAGCGTCATGAAATACCTTATGTGTCTATATGGGTTCTCCGTAGCCATCCCTTCAAACGGGGTTGCCGCCGCCATCTCGATGATCTTGGATTTGATTTCATACTTGGTCGCTTCAAGCTTCAAATCCGACTCTTGTACTAGCATAATCCCTTAGTGATTTCTCCGGTTCTTCCACGGGGTGTTGACGAATGCCATCTAGACAGCAAAATAAAAACAAAAACGAAATAAAGTGGTTTTCTAGGTAATATGGGTTAGATATTAGCAAATAAACGATAAACTAAATATAAAACAAAGATGCAAAACCAAACGATGTAAACTAGCTTGCTCCCAGGCAACGGTGCCAGAAAAAGGGGCTTGTTAACGGATAAAAGACGTATCCATCTACGATCTGCAAGCGTACGGACCTACACCTTCTTCACCACAGGATTCCCTAGGTTCTTGTCAATCCGCGGAGCAAGGGGATTACAAGCGTTTGATCTACCTCCACTCACTAACTTATCTAAACCCTTATCTACGGTCAAACTAGATAACAACTACGCTACACTAGAGAGAACAATTAAGCTAACAAGATAAAAGACACTTGCCCAAGGGTCTACGATACTTGAACATGCAACCGCTTTAAACATGAAAACCAATATAATCTATCGGGGGTTGTGACCACGGTTTCACTCTTTCCCTCCCTCGTACTGTCACTACACGGAGGTATTCGTGACTAGACCTATGAAGGACATGGCGTATTGAATGGATCCAAAGAAGCATTGGGGCGTTACTCCCTTTACGACATGGTAGCTAACCTTAAACATCAAAGCTTCTTCAACACAAGATGATAGATAGATATCCGAACAAAGTAGCGATTACATCTCAAGATCGATTACAACCCATGGACAAATGAGAAGATTACCCCATCAAGGTGCTAGACGTGGCACTGTTGATCATGGTGACGCTTCCGATGATGTCTTCCTTCTTCTCCACTTGTGGGTGCTTCCTTCGAGTTGAGCGATCCTTCTCCAATGATCTCCCTCCTCTCTCTCTAGCTTGTGGATGCCCTCTCAGTGCGAATGGCTCTCTGTCTTACGAATGGCGGCACCTCCACGATCTTAGGGTTGAAGATCCTTCGGCTGTAAGAAAAGGGGAGCCGAACCGACCCTCGGAGTGGGCCAGGCCGGCCGGCTTGGGCCGATCGGCCTAGGCCCATCTCGGCCCGGTTCAGTCGCCCCTTCGCTGTCGTGGGTCCTCATGTGTTTATGCACATTGCCACCTCCATTTGCACTATTTTGACGATGTCATCCTCACGTCCAAGATGGAGGTTCTTCTTGCATGAAGTTTGGTCTTTTACGCTTCAATCCTCGGGAATGTTCCTTTGTAGCACTTCGGTCCTTGCCACCATTGGAAGTGATTCCATCAAGCTCATGAACACGAACAAGTCTCCTTAATTGCTCCTTTGAACTTGTTGTGAATCTATACTTTATGTCCATGTTTTCCTACATAAACATAACACTTCCAAATACACACACAAAGATGAACTTGTTATATGATTAGTGTGCCTAGTGGAGGGTTAGTTCCATAATCAAATCCAAACCAAAGTGTAATGAACATGTTTGGTGTACCAACAAAAGCGGTCTTGATTTACCTCATTCCCCACCAGCTAGCCCCCACGACTTCTCTCATCCCCCCAACCAATTCTAACCCTAGCCGCCACCCGCCGACGATGACCGCCTTCCTCGACCTCACCGGCGACGACCGCCTTCCTCGACCTCGCCAGCCTGGTACGTGAGCGCCTGTGACGCCCCAGGTTTTCAGCCGGGTTTATTAACCCTAATTGTCTTGTCAACCGAGTTGACTTTGGTCAAACGACGGTCAACCTGGGCCATCACCTCGAAAACATCCCCGACAACCCCTAATGACACCCCTTGGTCAACTCATGGTCAAGGTTGGGTCAAAACCCTAGTCAAACCCCTTGAACACCCGTTGACCCTCCAGTGTCAGCCGGAACTTTTGCCGCGTTCTCCAAATTTCACCTAAACACTTAAAAATCTTCCAATGTAAAAGCTGTGTATTTTGTCGAGGGACACAACTTTCATGTTGAGTGGCATTGCTAGTTTGGAGTGGAAATGGGTGAAAAATGCAAGTCAACGCCTCATGTTACTATTCACAGGCGCCCAGAAAACAGCAAACTTTGCGTGCGATTTGTGCTCAACTGGTTGAAAAAAAGACCCTAGAGCTTTTGGAAAAGTTGTAGAGGGTAGTGTGGTGCACAACTTTGGTATAGAAACCTTGGAACACTTCTGTTGAAAAATTTGGAGAAAAACGCTCTTGAACAGGGCTACTTGGAATTGTTTTGCTGGAGCGTGGCGCTCTCGGGCACTGGCCGCACGACGCTGGCGCGCACGCACGCACGCCCGCCGCGGTCTTCCCCCGGGCCCTCACGTCGAGGCACGCTAGCGCCCGTCGGTCCATCCGCCGCTCCGAGAACCACCATGCCACCGCCCGGCTCGCCCCGGTCCGCGCGCGGCGTGCGTCCACGCCGCGCCGCCCAACCCAGGTGGCCGCGCCGCCGTACCCCGCCCCACGTCGTCACCGTACGCGCACCGCGCCGTCCCTGAGCTGCTATTGGCTGTCGCGCCTCGCCACCACCTTGTCGCGCCATACCTTGACGTGCGTGATGGTCGTGATCCCTTCGCCAAGGCACACTGCCTATAAAAGCCCAGCCGGCCTTCTCCCCGCGCGAGCCACACCGGAGCCGCCGCTGGCACCATTTACGCCGACGCGAAGCTCTACCTCCCAAATCCCAGCACGGTCTTTTAACCCCTTGAACCGGCTCCCAAGCGCATGCTAAAGCTTGTCCCGGCGCTTGTTGCCCCAACCGCGCTGTCCCCTTGCCGGCATTGCGCCCGCGGCGACCGCAACTCCCTGGCACCGCCGTGCACCCCTCGCCGGCACCGCCCCACACCAACCCCGGCCACCATAGACTTCTGGGAGCTCCTAGACCCTGCCTCACCTCCTCCCCGGCTAGCCCTGCCGCCGGCCTCACCAGAATCCGGCGAACCGCGCCGCCCCAAGCCCCTAGGACCACATTGCGAGGTCTTGGTTTTTCCCAGAGGTCTGTGCGCAAACCGAGGGCAGATCCGTGAAGGTTCGAAACTTCCAGGGGTGCTTGCGCAAAATGATTCTTCCCTCCTTTGTCTTTTATAGATGCAACATGTAAATTCAATATAAAATCACAGAAAAATCCAACAATTGCAAACTCAATTTTGTGGTGCTCAGTATAACAAGAACTACAACTTTCTCCAAATATGTATATACTTTTGAGTTTTAGTTTTTGCTTGAAAAATTGAAATGTGAAATACCTAGATCTATGTTTCTGCAAAATCCACACAAGATCATGAGCTGGATTTTGGATATGTTGTACTCCATGCCATTACTGGTCACCACACCAAAATTTGCACAAAGTTACTGAAGGGATCATTATGTATAAATTATCTTGTGATATTGATAAATCTGCCTAGATGATTTTTGTAGCTGAAAATGTAATTATTTTTAGCTCAACTTCGGTCTATTGTCACATTATATCAAAATGCATCCTTGGTGAATTTACCATGATTTTACCTCTGTTAAAAATATTATTTCCTCATTTATGCTTGTTTTTAATCATAAATATGTGTAGCAAGATCCATAAGGGCTATAGGTGTGTTTGTTGGTTCTTTATGCTTGTTTTGGACCAAAGAATGTGTAGGAGAAAGATTGGATTCATTTTTGTTATATTTATTTTACTATGTATTAATCCTCTATTTGCTAACTAGAAATGCCTTCAATTTTGTGTATTAAATTCAGTGGTGCAAAAATCAAATGCTTGTTATCCAGAGGTGTGCCTCCTGGTCATTTGGACCAGTAGGTACTGTTGGATAAGTTTGTTATGTATTTAGTTGATTAAAAGGTTGCAAACTAGATTAATCTAGTAAAGGAAAAATACATTCTTTTGTGAATAAGTCACATAAATGAGTTAGGAAAGTAAATTGTGGCATAAAGGTGACCTTTCCTTGCTGTTTGTATTTAAATTAAATACTCTTTAATAGATTTGCACACAATAACCTTAAAGAGAAGGCTACATAGGCTTTTTGATTATCTTTTAAAAGGAAAAATGTTTAAATGCCTTTCTTAAGGTGAATATGACCAACCTTACACTCTTTGTTGCTGTTGGTACTGTTTTTGAATTAAATTAAAATATTTGCACTCCTAATCACTGCATTGCGTTCCCCGTGTAGAAGTCCCCGACGGTAGCTATACGCTTGTGCCGGCTGACTAGGACGAGGGAGCAGGAGGAGACGTGCACTACGTGACCGTAGAGCAAGACCCGGACCAAAGTCCGGAAGTGTGTGTGTCTGCTTGTGCTGACGAAGGCAAGCCCCGGTTTATTCATTAACCCATGTGTTTCTTTAAACTTCTGAATTTACTTATTGTTATTGTATGTGCATTTACGTTCAGGAGTTGAAATGAAATCGTAGTTGCATGATCCATAAGTACCTATGATCTTTTACTAGCATGTTAGGTCGCTAGTTGCTATGCTTTAAGGATCCGGTACAAGTCGAGTGATGTTCGTCACTCGCGAGAATAGGATCTCCTTTATGGAATCACCATATGTTTAAATGGATTGCTCATGTGGTAAGTGCATGGGATTTGGGCTCCGGTCCAATGGCTTCGTTGGCTAAATGTTTGAAAGTACTAAACACTTGTCGGAAATGGGTACAATAAGCCTAGTACCTAAATGAGGCGGTACGGGGTTTGACTATCACTACTCTTAGGGTTGCGGTCCCGGGCTCGCCACCCGAGTGCATGTGTGAGGCTGGGTGACCTTGGTGGCGTAGCCCAGATAAACCTTGTACTTAAGACTGTGAGCTATTATCCCCAAACCGAGGAATGACGGGAACCGCCTGGTTGGTGAACTCTTGGTGAGGACACATCCCATGTGTTTAGGTCCACCTTGCAAGATTATGAATCAATCGATTGTCGACCTCTCACCGTCATCTGAGACTACTTACCCGACTGGCCATGATATCCCTTTATGATGGAACTTTGTGAAGATTATTACTTTGAATTAATTGTTTGTACAACTTTGGTTGCAATAGTTGCTTATCTAGTAATGATTACTTCTACTAGAACTTGAGCTAAAATGTGAAAGTAAGGATTCACTACTTAGTAGCTTTTTGGCAAACAAACCCACAAGCCAAAAACCTTGCATGACTAGAGGTAAAATCTTTCTTTTAGACGGGTAAGTCTTGCTGAGTATTAGTATACTCAGCCTTGGTTTATAAATGTTGTTTCCAGGTAATGCATCTGATGTGTGGCCCGGAGAACTTCCACCCGGCTGGGAGCTGGAATGGGTGGATGACGAGGAGTGATTGCATCATGGACAGGCCTCCTATGATGTGATCATACCATTTAGTTATCTTCTGCTGTTTTCAATAAACTCTGAACCATTTACTTTCATGTCGAAGAACTATGTTTGTAATAATGAACCCTACGGGGATGTGGTGGTTAATTTGTAAGGCACTCTGGACTCGCCTTCGTGGGAGTTTTAATGCATACGTTATGGATTATTGGAAATCTCTGACAAATTGGTCCCTTGCCGTGAATCTCGACGACCTTGTGGCATTGATTCCTTTTCCTGCTAGCCAAGTGGAAACGGTAGAAGTAGAAATTGTCCTTGAGCAGTCAAGGTTCTCGAATAGTCAACATGGAGAAGTCATCCATCGTGTATTCGTTCTTGGTCCGTGCTCATAGCCTTCAAGTCCTCAGAATCGAGCGAAGAAGTACGCCCAGGATCGATCGAAGCATTTTGGCTACATTTCTCTTTGATGCTATTACAAGCGTGAAGCGTAGTACACCGAGCTTTTCTCGTTCTGCTCCCCATCACGGTCGATTATTTAGACCGTTGAGCCCCATCGTCATCAGTGTCACGGTCATACGACGCCATGACGTCGCTCTACCCTCGATTTCTGCAACCGTATTCACGACGCCGAGATCGTGTGAGCTGACCTTGTTCTCGGTGCGGAATATGGTCCCGACACTAACCAGTAGAAAGCGCTGAGGTCTATCCCTCAAAGGTCGATGCTAAGCAATAAGAGACATGGGATTTATCTTGGTTCCGGCCGGGGGGGCCGTACGTCCAGCAGTGGTGTGCTCAAGGCACTATATTGCTCAGCACCGGGGGTGCCTGTAGTGGGGCTGCTACAAGCAAGGCGGGAGAGGAAGCCTGGCTTCCAAGTCCCTGGCGTAGTGACTAAGGTGTTGTGGGAAGATTGGAGAGCAAGTGCGTGGCGCAGCTCGTCTCCTGTTGTGTTATGTCTGTCTCGTGTGCTTGTTGTTCCCTTGTTCTCCTCCGTCCCCTGTGGCAGGGGGGTTCACACTCCTTTTATAGATCAAGGAGGGAGCGAATCACATGCATGCCGCACTATTTAGCTACGTGAAGGGGCGTGGCATGCTATGCTGTAGAGTGGGCGGCCGTCCGGACGATCCTTGCAGCGATCTGGCCATCATGGCCTATCTTGTACCTGAACAGTGGCGGTTCGAGGGTAGAAGGGCGGCGGATGGTGGTGATGTCTTCTGATAGGCTCGAGGGAGCTGCTGACGTTGGCCCGTACGGAGTACAGGGATAGGTAAAACGGCGTCCCTACCCAACACGTTCCATGGTCTTTGGAGCGCCGCCGCTACGGCGCTCGGGCGTGCGCTCGCACGCGCGGGGGGCGCCAGCCATGCAGTAACGATAGCGGGGATGGCGCTCCACCGGCCTAGCGCCTCCACCTAACCCTACAGGGTCACAAGAAAGCAAATTGAGGGGTGCGCCGGCCCCTTCGTGGGCTCGGCGCGTCGGCGTACTTGGAGCAGGTGCACGGCGTCACGGGCACGGCACGGTCCTCGCCGCACGGTCCTTCCCCCACGGTGATGGGGATGGGCTCCCTCTGGGGGAGTTGGTGCGGCGGCAATCGGGGCGCGAGCCCCGGCGCATGATGGCGGCGTCCCGCCGGTGTCGTGGCGTTAAATGCCGCGTACGGGGGCGGCGCACGCGTGCGGGGCGCCCCTCGAGCGAGGCGGACCCCGGTCGAGGGCGGGACGGACCCTCGAGCGAGGCGGCCTCGCTCGAGGGGGAGCGGCCCTCGAGCGAGGCGGAGCCCGCTCGAGGGAAGCGCACCCCCTCGAACGGGACGGACCCCGCTCGAGGGAGGCGCTCATCCTCGAGCGAGGCGAAGCCTGCTCGAGGGGATCTTCAAGAGGGCCACCTTGGTGGGCCGTTGGGGTCCCTGCAGCGTGGGCCGTATCGTGCATGGTTAGGCAAAGTGTGTTTGGCTTTGTTGCGGGTTTTAAGTGGGGATTTCCCCGTTGTTAAAGGGGACCCCTAGGGCTGTCCACGACAGTAGCCCCCGAGCATCTGTGGGTTTGCCATTGAGGCTCCCGCGAGATCCTTGGAACCCTGCGATAGGACGTTCTTCCCTTCTTGTCTTGCGAACGCTTTCGGTGGGGCCGCGTCGGCGGACCCGCGGGTCTAGCCCCCCCCCGAAGCCCCGCAAGAGCGTGGATGCTCTGTAGGGGTTAACCGCGAGAGCCGGCCGGAGGGCGTGGTACTTGTCTCCCCAACCGGCATCGGCGATATCTCGGCCGGCTTCGGTGAGCGGAGGAAAGTCTTTGTGGCTCCATGGGGGGCCATTCGGTAAGCCCACGAGCGCTTCCTTTGATCTTAGAATGCCATCTCATAAGCCACGGTCGATCTTCTTCTGTATAAGCTTGATCATGATCTTGTTGAAACCTACCTTGACCATTAGCTTGGGCATAGTATGGAGAAAGAATTAAACGAGTTTGATTCCCATGCTTTTGGCCAAATCTCTGAATTCCAATGACACGAATTGTGCCCCTTGAGTCGATGGTAATCGTCGAGGAATCTTAAATCGATAGATGATGTGTTCCTTGAATTCGATCATGTTTTACGACGTCACCTTCTTGAGTGGGATTGCCTCGACCCATTTAGTGAAGTAATGCAGCCAAAAGCACGAACTTATGCCCCTTGCTAGATGGCGGATTAATTTGGCCAATCAAGTCCATACTGACCCACTGAATGGCCATGGCTTGGGATTCAATCTTGATGCGGGGACTCTTTGAATATTCCCGAACCTCTGGCAATCTTCAGACACCCTTTATAATACCAAGCGATCCTCTGAATATCGTCGGCCAAAAGCATCCGGCTTGCCCTAATAACCCATTTCATAAGATAGGCCGATTTGGTGCGCTCCATATCCCATCGTTGCACCTCGCTCATCATGTTCTTGGCTATTACAGGACCCGGGCATCGTAGCGATTACCCCCGTCTAATGATTTATAGAATAAATTATCATCCCCGAGAAAAGAACGAACTTGAGTGCCTTGTACACGAGTTTTCTGGAGACTTTTTCGGGATGGATCTTTCGGGTAGTCAACGATCTCTTTGTCTGCAGTCATTTTCTGCAAGACCAAGTCCCTAGTGCACACACCTACACGGCCAAATGCTTCTTGACTCTCCTTGTAACCGCGGGCGCTGCGAGCCGGCCTTTGTTTGCTTCCTCGTTATGCTCTACGGAGATGTCTTTGTAAGGTTACTAATGGGAAAGCCCTTCAAGATCTCCCTGCACTCCTTCGTAGTAACTCCTCGGCGCCTCGGCCCTGCCCTCGTATTGGCGGGTCCAAATTGCTTGATTACCAATTCAGAATCTCCATGAGTCTCAGCCCAAAGGCCCAGCCAAGCTTCCCTCTCAAATATTGAAGCCCTCGAAGTAGTGCTTCGTATTCGGCTGGTTATTTGTGACGGTGGGTTGTATAGGAATGGGCGAATTCAAACATCTCACCTACGGGCGAAATTAAGGGATTCCCTACTCCCCCACCTTTGCCACATCGTGACCGAGTCGAAGAATAAAGCCCATGGGGTAATTTCAGCAGTCAATCGAAAAGAGGTCACGGTGTTCGGGGGGTTATAAAATCGTAGGTGACGACAAACTTTGATAGCTGTGGGAGATTGAACTTCAACTCGAATTCGATAGAGCTAAAATCCAGTGCCAACGACCCGATAGTTCAAAATTGGCACCGCAAATCAACATATGTTTTATCACATCCAAACAGCGAGTATACGATCTACGTCGGCATTCAACAAGTAGAATATGAAACTTTGTACCGAGTGAGTATACGCAAAGACACAACCTTTCTATAGCTAGAATACCCTGGTTTCGGGATCAAGTAGTTTTCGGCTAGAGATAAGCTACTACCGCTCCCTTGCCTTCGAATTCTTGAATAAGGGCCGATCAATAGTTTGGGTATCGTAGCCCATTAACTTGAAGGCTTATTCGAGCCGGGAAGGAACCGGCTGCCAGCGGCTCCTTCATGTATTGCTTGATTTCGCTCGAAAGCCTTTTGTTGTTCGTCGCCCCATGTGAATTTCGATCCTTCTTTAGCTTCGGCAACAGAGAGAATGGCAGCACCTTACGTGATAGAATTTGAGATGAACCTTCTCACGAAGTTGATCTTCTTGGGCGAGTGATTGCGACTCCTTGAGGTTGGTTGGAGGAACGACTTCATCAATGGCTTTCATGCTCTTTTTACCAACTTCGATCCCTCCTTCGTGGACCAAAAACCCCAAGAACTCTCGAGTGACACCCCAGATGCACACTTGTTTGGATTCATCTTCAGAGCCATGCTTAGGGTGCATTCATAAGTCCTTCTTCGCATCTTCGCGGATGGGTGTCATGACGAAAGGACTTGATCACCACGTCGTCGACATAGATTTCCACGGTCATATGATCCAAGCTCATCAGGAAGATGTAATTTCATGGCCGTGATAAGTTTCTGCCGGCATTTTCCAACCCAAATGTCATAATGATCCATTCAAATAGGCGCTATATGACAAGGACATCTAAAATGGGTAGTCTTGGGGATGTCTTCTATTGCCATAAAGATCCGATTGTATCCTGTGTTGCCATCCATGAAGCTAATCCCACCTTGTACTTGACGGCGTCAATCGGCAAATCGACAATGGAAGCATCGGGTATCCATCCATGGGAGTAGCATCTGTTTAGGTCCAACCAGTCTATACAAAACTCTCATTTTTCCATTTTTCTTATACACGAGGCGATGTTAGAAAATCCAGTGATACGGGGAAGGGACGAACGAAGTTTGCGTCGAAGTAACCTCTCGATTTCCTTTCTTCACATCGGCTAATGCACTATCCTTGTAGATTTTCGGGGCGGTTGCTTATATGGCTTGAAGCCGGGCTTGATTGTAGCCGGGTGCTCGGCGATGGATCGATCCCAATCCGGGCATCTCAGAGTAATCCCGAGCTGACAATCTTTATATTCTTTGAGAAGCTCAATTAAGTTCCCCACGAAGTCATTTGCAAGTTTGCAACGATGAACGTCGGCCTTGGTTTATCACGGGTTCCAATGTCAACTTCCTCCGGCTTATCGGCGAACATAAATCCTCGTCCTAACTTGCCATCAGTCACCATCCTGGGTTCTCGGTAAAAATTCTTGTAGTAGTACTTGAATCGGTGACAGTCCCTTCTTGACAGTTCAACGAGGACCTTCTCCCCGATCCTTCCCCGAAGCAATCGATGCCTTGGTACTCCCGGAGAAATTTGGTTCCATGTGCTCACGCTCCACGGAGTCATCGCTGGACGACCTCGATTTCATCGTCCACCCTTGGATCAGTTGTTGATGCATAGTGGATGGGACGCAGCAGTTAGTGGATCCAGTCCTTGCGACGACGGGGGCTGTGAGCTCCCTTCCCTTCGATGGCGAAGAAGGTAGTGAGCAACGTCTTGGACCGTCATCAAGTCCACGTGTGCCATCCTTTGGTGTACGAGGGTTCCGGCGAGTCGTTTAGGATGATGCTTGTTGGTGTCGGATCGCTCGGGGTCATGCCAAGCTTCACGAGAAGGTGGTGTACGGCATTACGTTGGCCCTGGCATGCCAGGTCGACGAACATCTTGGTCAATGGCTTGCCATTGACGTACCCTCAAGTACGAGCGGCCTCATGTGGCGTTCTTGGCGGCTTGTCGAAGATGGCACCTTGTAAACACCAATTGCGCCATCATCTCCTCGGGGCGCCGTCGTCAAGGAAGCTTCCTCTGCATCACACAGTTGGCGGGAGCCATGAACTCGTTTGGCGGGAAGTACCACCGCCATGCGGGCGGACGCTTCGATCCTTGCAGGCCGGTCCTTGGGGCGCCACTTGCGGCTCTCCGTACGGACCCGGCGCTTCATCTCGCGGTTCCTCGGGCGTTGGACATACTCTTCGGCTCTTGCGTAGGCCGGGTGGGCACCACGCATACACGCCGGACGTAGACATCTTCGTCCTCCTCTGGTCGGCCACACGAGATCAGCTTGGCGCTTCACGGGGTGATCTATAACCTCAATTTTTTGCGCGATCCCCATTTGGGTGAATCCTTCCCCAGTCTTTCATGGACGGATCGGCGGTCAGCGATTTCTGCCTATTACTCGACATATCTGTCCCATTGCATTCGGGGCTGAGTTCCTTAATGTGGGCGACTTTAGGCCCTCATTCCGGCGGTGCTGAAGAAGGCGCATCCCCGTGGGCGCGCTCTGCTCGCGCGCGTCTTGTTCCCCGATTCCATCTGCTTCGCCTCCTCTTCGATACAGCGGCAGCTCCTCCTCGTGACGACGCTTTTGGTAGCGCTCCTTTCCATACGGCCAATGCCATTTGTTGAGAGGATGCGTGAGCGATCACCTTGGGTTTAGGCTTGGACGATTCCCCCGATCTCGATGTGGCTCTTGAGAACGCGGGGGCGTCGCCCTCGCACTTGCTCTAGGGTCACCGCGCTCGGGTCAAGCTGATCCATACTTGCTTGGACACGGGCGAGGTCGGGACCTTGACTTTCCCCTTCTCTTCGGGCTGCTTATCGCGTTGATGAAAAGGCGAGGCATGTTCCTAGCGGGAAGGGGTGGCCATCCACGGCTTCATCTTGTTATCGAACTTGAGGTGCCCTTCACAGGTAGCATCGGATCCCTCATCTGAAGACCTGTCCGTTGATGGAGTGCGAGTCCACGTTTGTCATAGACGCGATAACGTTTCGCTTTTGACTCCATTAAGTAGAAGCAAAGAGTGCCCTTCGGGCGGCCAGTTCGGCCTTCCTTCTGAGCTCGAACAACTTATCGGCCTTTGTGATGTCGAAGTCGTAGGTTCCTTTGGTGCGACCCACCGTGATTCATTGTCAAGGGCTCTTTACCCCACAAGATTTACTGCTTTGCGGCTACCTCCAATTCGTCGTGAGAATCCTCGCACAAATTAGCTTTGTCCAGGTAGTTGTAGATGTCGAGCGATATCGTCTTGCTTGCCAAACTTGGGGTCCTTCTTGAGCCCTTATACTCGGTGCTCATCAAGGATAACCTGCCTTGATTGGCCCAAGTTTTCAAACTCCATCCCAAATAGCTTTTCGCGCATTTTGGTAACATCCCGGCGAGCGGCCATATCGGCCAGTCGGTCGTCTCGCAAGTTCAATGAGAAGCACATGCCCTTGACTTCTCTGAATCTTGAAACTCCGGCGGTGTTCCAGCATTGCCTTTGCTTCGGTGGCGAGATCAATCAACTTCTTCTCGGAAGCTGCCCATTGGAAGTGTGGCGTGGAATTCCGCTCCAAATCTTTCACTTGACGCGGCTCGGGCGGCGGGGCCGAGAACCAGGCGGGACCGTCCCGGCGGGGCGAGAATGCTTGAACCACGGGCGTCTCTTGGTAGAGACATTCCCAATTTGCCGAGATAACGAGCGATATGCTCGGCACGTGCTTGTCTCCGTCCGCCGGAAGGAACTTTGTGAGATTCGGTCGGCGGTTTTACCCTTGGTGGCGAGGGCACGTTATAGTACCACTGCGGGAACGGCGGCACATAGGTGGGGCCACCGCATCCTTGGCTTGAGGCCGAGCCGGTGCATCGGGTCGGCCATCTTGCGTGCTAGGGCATCTTCCTCACGAGCGCACCGGGCCGGCGCGTACCCTGGGTGCGGGGAAGGCGTCGAACGCCCCCATCATTCCACTTCATGATAGCCACGCGTACAAATTCTATACGGAGCCGGTTGGTTGAGCGGAGCTATTCTTCGGCGGCAGGGTCAAGTGGGGCCCCGAGGTGAGCGGAGACGCTAGGTCTCAGAGCGTAGGCCCGGTACGGGTCGAGCTGTTGCACGGGGCGGCCGTCCTTTGCTGCGTGGTGGCGGGGCGGATTGGTTGACTTCACGAAGCTTGCGGCGGAGGGCGGGGCGGGCCGGCGCCTGCGGAGGAGGGTTGGAATGTCTCGCTCACCGGAGCTTTGAGGAGGAGGGCTGTTTGCATACGACGCCGTGGCGGCGGGCCCGAGCTCGATTCACCCGGCTCACGGTGCTCTTTTCCGTACGTCTTTCCAAACGCTGCCCGCGCCGGCGAGGGCCAAAGGGAGCCACCATCATGCGAAGGAGCGTGCAGGGGAAAGCTTGGATTGTGCTTGGTGAGCATGTTGTCTCGATTTCTGGAAGATCAGCGCGCATTCCTCTTTTTCTTTTGGGTTGTGGCGTCGGTCTCTCCCGGCAACGACACTGCGGGCGAGGGCCGCGCGCGGATATGGTACCCCACTTCGATTCTTCTTAAATGACATGAGACACTTTTCTTTGAAATTGATTCCACGGCGTCCCCAGGAAAACGTCTTGCTCGAAGAGGGCTCTTCGATGTTGACATGCGGGAGATTACGAGACTTCGGAGCATCTTGAACCAATTCAAATTGTTTGTCCCCAGGGGCGGGAGTACGAATGGGGGTGTTGACGCAAAATGTGCACTCGGCGCCAAACACACAACAAGCGAAAAATTTGACGGCATACGCGCGAGGGAGAAAGTGGCATGCCGAGTCAATTTTTCTGGAAAAAATTAACAAAAGATAATATGATTAAATACGAAGCTTGGAACATACCCAAGATTGGTACCAAGACGGTTCCATATTCTGGGACTAAAAAGCCAACCAAGACGACATGTAGCTATGCGAAGCTACTGTCGAAGAACCACGACCATTCGGGTAAACGCAAAGGGAAAAGAACATCCAATAGAACGGGTGACGTAAGCATGACAACGATCGATCTTTGAATAAACATGGCCGTATGTGCAAAGCCATGGCCAGATCTTCATGAAGATTAACATTAAATGAAGTAAAGCACGGACATGATCATGTATTAAATGAGCATGCATAGATCAAAGCACTAGTCAACAGCATGTCTAGGTACTTTAAAGATCCCGTCGAGATTACGATCACAAACAAATCTATCCATAGCATGATACAACTTGCATGAAAAACGTACCACTTCCCGCAAATAGATCTATCCACCGCATGATACAATCTAAATACGGAAAGCTAAAAGCATAAATCACTTAAGGCACGAACGAGGCACGTGATCTGCCTAGGTAATATAGGTGAATACGGGCCGAGCAGTAGAATCCAGAGTCCATGAAAAAGGAACAAACATTACCACGTGAATAAATCTATCAGACCGAATTGGAAACCTAATCCACGGATGAAGTAGCTCAAAAGCAACCCAAAAACCTGCATCTCCGATGATACCGGTTCTTTCAAGATTTATACGCACAAAGCAAACTTGAACCCACAACACGTGACAACCTAGATCGATTCGGTTTCGGCTATCGGAGAGCACGAAATCCACGGTCGAAGACACGAAGGACCTGCTCTTGCACGGATCTTAAGAGGAAAAGAGCGATCCAAACCCATCCCAAGATTGGGCAAGAGTGTATTACATGAATTAAAACATAAAGTAAAACTCATGATAACACGGGGTAACTTAATGAATCTACGAGGATCTTGCCAAAATCCAATAGAGGCGGAAGTAACTAACCCCGAGCTAGATCTTAGCCCTACCGCATGGCTCCATGATCTAGCAAGAAACCCTCTTGAACCCGAAGCTTGAATCTACGCGTGACACGAAGCATGGTAACGGAACTACTTGCATCGAGATCTAAATCCATAGCATGATACTAGACATGATACAAGGTTGCGGTACTCCACGGAGGTCGACGGATCGATTGGTCCTCTCGAAGAACTCGACGACACGGCAAAGGGACTGCGGGGTTTGGCGTAAGGCCGGTGTGTATTGAAGAATGAACGTGTACGGATACATACATCCGGGGATCGTATTTATACCTATGGCGATTACAACACGAATGGATTCATTGCACAACTAAAGCTCGATCGCCTATCCATCCATTCGCTTCCTACGATCGAGCCACGTCACGAGTCCAATCTCGCAAAATCGGCTCTCTTGTTCTTTTGCCGGCCCAGATGAGATAAGCGGCAAGCGGATCCTAATAGAAAATCTCCGAAAATATCTTTCCTTCCACCCGGAGCCAAACGGACTCTTTTCGAATCGGACCCCTGTCATACTCCTTACCAAATTACGGTGTTAGCTAGACCGCCCTCCACCTCGGCAACCAAGAAATCCTCCGAAACGCCTCTTCCGAGCACCAAACGCACTACGGTTTCACTCAACAGATCTCTCGGGTCAAGGCCATGCTAGCTACCGTGGTAAATCTCGCGAAAACCAAAACTTCACCCAAGGGCCTAGGGCGGCTAGACCCGCCACCGGGGCGGTCTAACCTCCCGTACCCGAAAGAACGAACTCCAACCAAGAACACCCAGCAAACCGCGCGATGAACGACTCAAATTTCACCTGCATACACCTCCGATCAAGGCGAACAAACTCACAGAGGAAAATCCGCGAAACAAAACTTGACCCTGAACACCCCGGCGCAGACCGCCCGTAGGCGGTTAGACCGCCCCTTCCAGAACACGAACCCGCCGGTCAAACCTCAACTTCCTCGCGCCCAATCTCCCGAATCACCTACCTGACAGCACGAAACTTGGGATAGCCGGGTTACCTCCCCGGGCAACCTCTACCTCAAAGGAATCAACCCGAAACGCTCACAATCAAGAGGAATCGAAGAAATCGCTTCTCTAGGTCAAGAACTCGCCCAACTCGAAAACCACCAAATCGAGTCCGAGTCCAAAGGGGATTTGGGGGCAAAATACCACTCAAAGAGGCACAAGATCCTCATACGTGACACCCACCAAAAACCCCAAGAAATCGTTCTCAAAACACCGCCAAAAAGAGCTCCGAAAATCAACACCAAAGAGACGGGAAACCACCATGATGAGCAACGCCAAACCTTTCTATATGCCATGAATGGTTCGTACAAGGTCTAGCTTGCCACCCAAACATCCATCCCTCTAGATCTCACATGAAGCTCTCAAGCTACCTTCAAAATCCTAGAGAAAATAGAGAACGAAAATGGAAAAACAAATGGGCTAGGGTTCCAAGAGTTGGTCCGCCAACCTCTCACCTCTTGGGTTATATAGGCGGCAACCGAATGTCTAAATGCCCTTCACTAATGACTAGGGATACATGCCCCTCAAGGGCGGATTTGGAATTCTTGATGTCTTCACCAACGGGACGGGATGCCCAAGAACCGCACCCTCGCGTAGCCTCGACGCAAGCCTTGCGATCCCGACGCGTGTCCCTCCGCTTCGAAGCTCGCGCGTCGGCGTCGTGCGGTCGGGACCGCCCCCCGGGCTGCCAGGGACCGGCCCCGGAACCGACCGACCCCAAAGGCCTCGACCGCCCTCCCGGGCGGCCGGGGGTCCCGCCCGGTGGCCGCACCTCCTCGTCGAGTCTTCGGCCTTCGCTTTGTGGCTCAACCGAGTAACCCGCGGGTTTTCTCGTGAACCACCGGCAGCCCGCGAACTCTGGGTAGCCTCCGCCAATCTCCACTCATGACTCGGCTCCCACGAGTCCCGCTCGACCTTGGTTTTGAGGTCTACCAAGAAACCGTCCCCGACTTCATCTTGGCCGTTCATGCCACCATGCGGCCCGCACTTGACCCCCGCTGGCCACGGTCCCTCGAACGAAGCCTACTTGTCTTCCACACCCGGAGGCCTCACCGGCGACGACCTTTCGCCTTGTTCTTCACCCGCACTAACACGAGTCAAGCCGCAACCTCGCACCTCGCAATACTTAGCCAAGAATCAGTCCACACAACGTTGTCAATCACTCATCACACGCAGGAAGCGACCATCCACCGGTCCTCGAACCCGACACATGGTCCTCACCATTTACTTTCATGTCAAAGAACTATGTTTGTAATAATGGACCCAAGGGATTTTATGTTAATTTGTAAGGCAATTATGGGCTCTTCCATCGTGGGAGTTTTAATGCATACGTTCGATCCCTTCGTGTTGCCATGATTTACCGGCGTTAACCCCAAGAACACTCAACGGGATGGTTCTTTATTATCGCTTAATCACTAAGAGGAGAGGTTTAGAGATAGTACGAAATTATCTCGGTGGGTTGTCGTTAGTTGGTACCAGAGCATCGTATGCACCGAAGTGAGCAGATTAATACTAATCACATGATTTACAAAAAAAAACTTGCCAAGATTGAGTGGATTTGAAAAAAATCTGATCGTTAAGGAATGATCTAGATCGAGAGGCCCTAGAGAGAATTTTGGTTTTCTAAGGTGGCTTGAGAATCTATGGTTTATTTTGCTAACTTCCAAGACCTTTTACTTTATGTTAGACTTACTTTCTCAGACAAATCAAACTAGATGAGCCACATGTTTCATATGTGTGTCAGTTCGCATCACGGGAATTGCGAGGGTTGATGGAGTGATCCATTCCACGATCTCATCTTCGTCTAGATATGAGTTGTGGTGTTGCCACGTGTCTCATACGGTGCATTTCGCATGTCGATCATGCGAGGCAAGGATACACTCCATTCAAACTCGAGGGTGTCCAAGGATGGACGCTATCTATGCAAATTGACGCATGGATACCGTTTCTATAAGCGAACGGTAATGTATGGGGACACTTTCATGATGTGCCGGCATGAATGGTTCATTTTCTCGCAGTACACTAACAACGTTCGTAAGACGTTAAGTGCGAATCGAGTAGCTCCGACTAGTTATTATAAGGAGAGCCGATTATGCTTGCCACCGCACTAACTACGTCTTTTTGGATCCAAACTTGAGTAAGGTCGTTTAAGACGTGTGCATGCATAATTAAAATCTTGTTGAACCTAAAATTGGTCCTCGGTTGCTTGAATAATATTTCTAAGGAAAATGATTGATCTTAGATAAGGTTTTCCTCCCTTTGCGTTTAGGAAATTTCTCTGGCAGATTCTCGTCTCCTTCGTTTCTCAATTTTTGTAGCCAAATCCGTAAGGAATCCGAGCAGACATCCTTATAAAAGTTGTTTCTTATCAAATTGAGCATCTACTATGAATTTCGAGATTTCAGGAATTTTCTGCAGAGAGTTATACTCCGTTTAGTGAGTCTCTATTCTGCTGTTTTTCAGAGCAGCACCCCTCTGCAAATGAAATTTTTCGAGCATGTCCCAATCCAATCAAGATCTACCTTTGAATACCAAAAGTGTGCATAATTATGTCATTAAGTTTCTGCGTAAATTTAAGAATTTTTGGGGCCCTGGTTTATATGTTATGAATTTTTGTTCATACCTACCAGATTTTATCCTTTTGCTTGTTTTGATGTCAAGGGAGTTTGTGTGGAGTGGGGAGTGTGATAAAACCTTCCATACCTTGAGGGAACACTTAACTCCGCCTCCCGTATTGACTCAACCTAGATATGTCCAAACCAATTGAGGTGTTTTGTGATGCTTCTAGTAATCGTGTGACGCCCCCGTTTTTTAATTACCGTCATTAACGCTAGTGACCGATCACCGAGTCAAACCGGTCAAACACCGGTCAAACCTAGGTCAACTCCGGGTCATCACCTCGAAAACCTCGCCAATGAACCCGAATGAACCCCTTGACCAAGTCTACACACACCCGTAATGGACCCTTGGTCAAAGGCCCTGGCCAAAACCGGCTTAACCGGCTCA
Source organism: Cenchrus americanus (assembly GCA_947561735.1). Taxonomy (NCBI): domain Eukaryota; kingdom Viridiplantae; phylum Streptophyta; class Magnoliopsida; order Poales; family Poaceae; genus Cenchrus; species Cenchrus americanus. The sequence goes on from OX387245.1 coordinate 185,324,448, forward strand.
CGCGCCGAATGTCGTCCGTGAACTTTTGCCGCGTTCTCCAAAATTCACCTAAACACTTCAAAATCTACCTTTATGAAAGTTGTCCATCTTGTTGAGGGACACAACTTTTATGTAGATTGGCATTTCAAATTTTGAGTGGAAATTGGTCAAAAACTTATCGACCCATTACGCACCTCCTCGTTTTCCGGTAATCGTGCCGCATTCAAAGGCATGACGTTCCGCAAAATCCGTTGAGGAAAACACGAAACGGCCTTTGTCAAAGTTGTAGAGGGTAGTGAGATCTACAACTTTCCTATTCACAACTTGGAGCACTTTTGTACAAGTTTTTGAAGATTTAACGCGCGTTGAACAAAGGCACATCAAATTAGCAAACCGCCGCGCGGACGCGCTCCCGCGCACCACGCCACGCGCCGCGCGCGCCTAGGCGCCGCCGCCGCCGCGCCGGCCCCGCACCCGCCCTTCGCCGTGCCCTCGTACCCGAGCCGCCTCGCGCCTTCCCAATGCAGCTCGCTCCGTCCCGAGGTAGCACGTTTACCACCGAGGGGCCCCGAAGTCCACGCCGCCCACCGCCCGCGCCCGGAACGCCGCACCGCCGTACGTCCCTCCCTACCCGCGCACGGGCCGTCGCCCGACGTCCTCGCCCGCCCGCGCCGCCCCTCTCTCCCGTGCTCCCGCCGCCCTTCGCCAGGTGCCGCCGCCTATACCCCGACGTGCGTACCCCCCCCCCCCCCATGGTCGACCGTGCGCCTGGCCGGCATCCCCGCGCCGCCGTGGCGAGCTCCGGCTATACACCAGCCAAGTAACACTCTCCTCAACCCTCCCCCGAACCCTACCATAGCTCGTCGTCCCGCTCACCAAGCCAACCGAGCCCCGCCCTCGCCGGAGCAGCAGCGCACGCGGCCGCCGTCCCTAGCCGCCGCGTGCCGCTCGCCGTGAGCCGCTCCACCCCCGTCCGACCCCCCCCCCAACCGAACCCTTAGTGACCAGAGGGGGACCCCTCCCCCCAGCCCTTCACCACCAAAGGTCACGGAGAGCTCGCCGAATCGAGCAGCCCGCGCCGCCGGCTGCCCAGGGCCACATTGATAAACCCAATTTCCTTTCCGAGGGCTTCCATGCAAAAGGTTAACTCAAATAGTTTTGTGATTTGGCCGATTCTTGTAAATTGCGTAGAAAAATCGTAGAAACATCTAAAAAATGCAAAACCAAATTTGTTGATTCATGGTGAATTATCTTACAACTTTTGTTATTCTTGCCCGAGCTATTTCCTGTTAGTTTTTGCATGAAAAATACAAATGTGAAAAACCTAGATCTGCAATATCTCAAAATATATAAATCCTATGTAGCTAATTTTTTGATATGTTCGTAAGCAAGTCATGACTAGCTCCTATGCCAAAAATTGCACAAAGTTATGATGTAAATCGTTTTATAAAAATGTTTTTCTTTTCTCTCGCTGCATTTGCATATGATTTTTCTAGCCAAAACTAATTAAGTTTTTCAACCAACTTTTGCACACTGTCTTTTAACTCCAAAACACACCTCTGGTGAATTAATTACAATTTTATAATCACCAGAAATATTTATTCTTGAATTATGCTTGTTTTTCTTTGATGATACATAACTCAAGTTTCACAATAGTTCTAGGTGTATGTGCTGCACCACTAGGCTAGTTTTGAACCATATAACATGAGTGAGAAAGTTTCACAATAGTTCTAGGTGTATGTGTTGAGTAATTATTTTGTGTGCATTTACCTTGTCCTTCTAGCTAGCTTTTGTCTTTTTTTTCAAAATAATTAATTATGGCTATCCAAGCTCGCATGTGTGTCCAAAGGGTTTGTTATAGGTGTTTAGAGGTAACACACCCATCTAATGAATTTTCTTAATTAATTTCATGCATTAAAGCATTGGAACTAATTAAAGGCTTAATAGTCGTTAAATGGGAAAAATCACCAAATCATCCTCACCAATCTTGGGTGTGGTTGTAAATCATTTTAAAAGGTTAAATATACCCACCCACTCATCGTTTGTGATGTTGAATTAAATGATTGACATATATATGTACACAATACCGTCAAAAAGAATATTTAATAAAGAGTTGCAAATTGTTCTCTTTTGGAAGAGTATGTTAAATGTATTCTTATCTAGGTGAATGTGTCCAACAAATACACCCCTTGATTGTCAATATGGGTTTTAAGTGATTAAATTAAAAAATCGTCGAATAAATCTTGCATTTGCATCTTCGTGTAGATCTTTTCGCCAATAGACGAACGCTCTCGTGCCGAAGGGAGGAACGAAGGTGCCGACAAGGAGCTGCCATACGTGGACGTAGCTCAAGACCTGACCTAAGTCCACAAGGGCCCAAGGCCAACCTTGCCGTTGAAGGCAAGCCCTGACATAACCCCGTCTTTTAAAATTGTACAATTATGTTTTCTACGATTGTGCATTTACGTTTCAGGAGTTGAATTGAAACCCTAGATGCATGATCCTTAGGTACCTATGCTCTATCACTAGTATGCTAGGTCGATAGCTGCTATGCTATAGGACCTGATAGAAGTCGAGTGATGTTCACTCGCGAGAACAGGTTCCTAGATAGGAATCATAAGATATCCTGAAATGGATTGCTCATGTGGTAAGAGCATGGGATTGGGCTCTGGTCTAGTGGCTTTCATCGGCTAAGCTTTTGAACGTACTAAACATTCACTCTAGTATGGGACCCAGAAGCCTAGTACTTTAATGAGGCTATGATCCTACTATTACTACTCTTGAGAAATCGCCTACCGCCAGCTACCGTGAAGGTGGCTGTGGACCGGATACTTTGCGGGTATACTACCTAACCTTGCACCCAGGATCGTAAGATTCGATCCCAACCCGAGGACTTTGGAACCGGCCGGGGAAAGTTCTAAGGTGCCCTACCGTGTGTTTGGGTTTACCTTGCAAGGTTTAAATCAATTGACTGGCTTCGCCTCTCAACGTTATCCGAGATCGCTAATCAATCGCCATGATATCCCATAATGATGGAACTCGAGGAATATTGTTGTATGAATTAATTGCTTGTCCAATTCTTGATTGAATTAGATGGCACATTGAGAAATGGTAATCAACTAGAACTTGTGCTAAAAGATTGAAAGTAAAGATCTACTTTTAGTAGCTATTCAAATAAAGAAACTCCACCTACCAAAAGCCTTTCATGTCTAGAGTTTGGTGATGTAGATTTCACCCGATAAGGCTTAAGTCTTGCCGAGTATTAGTATACTCACCTTGCTTTAAAATTGTTGTTGCAGGTGTGATTGCCCGGATGGGTGACGACAAGTAATGACATCACGGATGGCCTCCTGTGATGTTTACTGTTGCGCTAGTTAAATTATTTCCGTTGTATTTCCGAACTCTGAACCTTTACTTCCTGTCATGAACAATGGTTTGTAATAAAATGTATAATTCATGTTGTACTCTGGACTCGCCTTCGTGTGAGTTTTAATGCATGTGTCGATCCTCTATTCGTTGTCCAAGTGATTTACCTACGTTAAACCTAAGAACTAACGACAGGATGATTTTACTATTGCTTAACGATCAAAGTGGATCGGTCTTAGGCGATAGTACCAGATTTTCCTAGGCGGCTATCGCGGTTGGTATCGAGCGACCGTACGCACTGTAGCCTAATTAACAACCTCAATCACGATTTTGGAATAAAATCTGCCAAGATTGTTTGATTTGCAAAAGTCACGTTGGTCCGTTAAGGATAAACTAGACCGAGAGGCCCTAGAGGGAATTTTTGGTTCTTTCTGTGGCTTATTAATCTATGGTTTATTTTGGTTAACTTCCAAGACATTACTCAGGTCGTACTTACTTAGCACAACCAAACTAGATGAGCCACGTGTTTTATATGTGTGTGTTGTTCGCATCACGCGGAATTGCAGGATTGATGGAGTGATCCCTTCCACGGATCCCATCTTCGTCAAAGCAAGTTGTGTCTCGCCACGTGTTGCTCATACGTGAGCATTCCGCATGTCGAGTATGCGAGGCAAGGATATACTCCATTCAAACGAGGATGTCCGAGGTTGGGACGCCGTCCATGCGCCGGCTTAATGCATGGATGCCGTTTCCATATAGTGAACGGTAATGTATGTGGACGCTTTCATGAGTGCCGGCATGGAAGTTTCATTGTGTTCGTGATCTTCGCAGGTACACTAACCTCGTTTCGTGTAGTCGCTACAAGCATCGACTTGCACCTCGATTAGTTATTATAGGAGACACGTGTATGTGCCGTGCCACCGCGCTAACTCCGAGTTTTGGCCGAATGCCTTTGTGAGGACGCATAGGACGTCTTGCATCATTCTAAAAGTCGTGGAAAGAACCTAAACCGAACCCATGTTCTGCTTTCCTCGTGCTCTCCCGAGGTAAAATAGTGATAGCGTATTTTGTCCTGTTTAGCTTCTTTTGGTGTAGATGTGTTGTCATGCTTAAATTTATTAGAGTTGTTGCTTAGATTGCTATTCTTGTCCAAAAATCTTTAGTCTAGGTGATCTATACCTAGGTTGCTCCAATCTAATCCAAGCTTTCTCGCTCGCTCAAGTTCATGATCATAACTTAGGTCTACTCAGTTATGCCTCTACCAATCAACCCTTGTCTTGCCATCTTCCTAGAACCTTTTGATATCTTGCCTAGATAGCACCTTTCCTAATCTTCTAGCGATTTGCATACCCAACTTGAGTCTCAGAATCTCTGCTAAGTTGCTACGCATAATTTAGAAGTGTTGGACTCTAGTTCAAGTTGGGAAGTCCCAGCTCGATTGCCGTAACCTTGCACTATTTGGTATGCCCGCGCTCGTTCGAGTGCAGCATACGTTGGATCTTAGTATACATAATTACCCCATACCTTAACCCTACCCGTATTCGTAACCGAGTTACCTTTGTACACTCGCACCCGACCGATTCTCACTTTGTCGTTATGTCCAAGGAGCGGACAACGCTAGCTCTACGTCGGCCGATGTGGAATCATGGACTCGTGAACCACCTCGAGGAGGGTGGATTTCCCGCACTTTTGTGGACACCGGAGGACTTTGGTACACCACTTACCCGCAGTACTCGACACGTGAGGTCATGACCACAGCCAAATCCAGCGCAGAAGGTGGAAGACTTCCCCCGCGTGCCCGAACTCGCTTGGGAAGAATGAGAGTGTATGGCACACGGAAGAAACTTGTCCGACACGGTGCATGATGCTCGAGGCACTCACAACTTTCGTGAGAAACACCCCCGCCGAGATAGTCAACTCGCACCAGTACCTGCACCAGCGACACATTGCACCGGGTGGTGAACGAGAAACTATCCTTCCAAAACTTCGCAGCAACTCACTATAGTCCCGATCTTGTCACCTCATCCGCTTTTAGCCATGTACGACACCTACCGACGCATGGTGGGAGAGCGTATTCTATAGACACCAAATCTATAGATACCAAGTTAAGGAAGTGTAGTGTACAAAATTTCAAGCGTTGAAGGAAGCCCGAGCAATGATAGCTACCCTCAAGAAGGAAAGACGAAGGACAAGACAAAGATAAAAGAGTTAATCTGAGATCATACATACAGAATTTCGTTGCAAGATAACGATCAAGATATGCTTGAACTAGAAAATCAACTAGAAGCTCTAGCCGTTCCACCCCCGTAACCCGTCATTCCTAGACCAAGCAAGAAGAAGATGTTGGAATATATTCAAGGTGAATCCGGGAATTGAGTCCGGACCCGAGTCACCGTAGACTTTCGCCGTGGAAGATCCCACCTGTAGAGTTGTATGGGAAATAAAATTCTAAGTCGTAAGAGTGCGTTGTTGTAAGGAACCCTAGTGTACCATAAGCGCTTTTGGTTAACTCGTCGCGATCGGCCGAACTAGGAACCTTGTCGTTGCAAATAGTCCGCATTGTGGTCTCCAAATGTTGTTCGTACCTCAAAACCCTCATCGATGTAATGCGTTGATTAAACATCTCTTCGTAATGATCTTGTAAGCATTATTTATGCTAGTTGTGATCAATCAAGTTCAGGCCCCACAAGTTTCGTGTCAATCAAAGGTTCAATCGATCTCGGCCCTCAATTCATTCTTTTGGTCCTGTCACAACCTTGTGTTTTAAAGTAAAAAATGTTGCTTTTGAGCATGCACTGCAGACGCATATGCATTTGGGAAGTTTGGGTATACTAATGTGCATCCGTGTTCCGTACCCCTACTCTACCTCTCTTGATTGGTGACAATGTTATCCCATAACCAAAGGTGTCGCCACGAACCTAGGGTATTGTGTGTGCCGTGCCCACATGACTCGCCACTAGGAGCGCGCTAAGGTATCTTTGTTGTGAGATAGCAACCTGTCACCCGTGACATCCTCTCCCTACTTTTGATTGCCCTTGCAATCACTAACGCATATGGGTAACTGAGTCATTCTAACGTGCATCATGAGCACCATATCGCACGAGCATGTGCATAATGTCTTCACGAGCATGTTCATCGCATCAACTTTGAAAATTTTCACACCTTAAAAACAATGAGTTGTCAAACCTCACTTACGAAGTAAGTAAAGGTGTGAGCAAGATTATTCTTTGAAGTTCCCACTTGAAGTCATCTTTCGCACAACAAATTATGGAACTCTCGTCATTAGCCTTCCTTTCTTTGTAATGATCTTTTGGAAAGTCCCGATGACTTGGTCTCATGCCGCCAACCTCGAAGACCTTGTAGCATCAATTCCTTCCCCGCTAGCCAAGTGGAAACAGTAGAAGTAGAAAGTTTCTTCAAAGAACAAGGTTCTCGAATAGTCAACATGGGGAAATCATCCATCGTGTATTCGTTCTTGGTCCGTCGAGGGAAGCGCACCCCCTCGAACGGGACGGACCCCGCTCGAGGGAGGCGCGCATCCTCGAGCGAGGCGAAGCCTGCTCGAGGGGATCTTCAAGAGGGCCGCCTTGGTGGGCCGTTGGGGTCCCTGCAACGTGGGCTGTATCCTGCATGGTTAGGCAAAGTGTGTTTGGCTTTGTTGCGGGTTTTAAGTGGGGATTTCCCCGTTGTTAAAGGGGACCCCTAGGGCTGTCCCCGACACTTGTCGAGCTCCGTGTTGTATACACCAGAAACCCGACTGGGTCAACTGACCGTTACAGCCCCCACAGCGGTTATAAAATGGAACAGTTTAACCGGAACCGCCGATACGAAAGCTCCAATTCCATCCGAGCTCGGCGTTATCACTGTTCTTGTGCTTCTTCTAGCTAGCCTGGCTACTTTCCACTAGAGCACCTCTCCCAGCTACTTCAATCTTCCTGCGCAAATTGTTCGCCGTCTTCATTACCGACGTCAAGAAGAAGCTCGGAGCAGACCGAAAGCAGAAATCGATCCAAGCTGCCACCCATGACTCCGTCTTCGGAAGAGCTCGAGTCGTTCCGCTGGACATTGTTAGGGATGTACCCCTGTATCGTTGGAGGGTTATGTCTGCTATTAGTTGTGCATGTGCACATTCATCGCCCGCTTCCTCACGAACGGCGGTGAGGTAGTAAGAGGACACACCTTGTACCTTTTTGTTCCATCTGCATTCCCGATCATGGGATGTGTGGACAAAGCTTTATCAATTCGATATTGTGATTGTTTGGATGTCCGATTCGCATTCTTACCGTGAACGAGTCTAGTAGAAGTATGTTCGAATTATAAGTTTCTGGGTGAGATTCGGAACATGTACTACTTAGAGACTTAAAAAAAATTTCAGATGTTCAGACCGGCATGGAATAACCCCTATGGTTTTGATGCATCAGGTAGTGGTGATCTTATGCTACCGCCACCCACGATGTTTACCGAAGCTTTCGTAGCAGCACATACCGAGGTGTTGCGCCAACTCCTGCAAGCACAGCAATGGATGGCTCAGCAACTACCGCAGATGCCACCGATGCAACAAGAGATCCAACCTTCCAAGCCCTGTTCACCCGAAGTGCCTACCCAGGGTAACATAAACGCCATTGTCGGCGCAACTCAACTGTTAGAAGGGCAGAATTCTATGCTGAACCAGATGGTGTCTGATATCATCCAAGGACGTTATGGGAAACCATATCAGAATAGTTTGGCAGACAGTCTCTCTCAGTCCTTATCTGCCTCTATGGTCGAACAAGCCCGTTTGTTCAATCTGTTGGAGGAATATGTTAATCAAGACCAGCCCCAAGCCTCCGACTCCATATTACCACCTTCTCAACTACCAATGGATCTTAGAGCAGAAGAGGATGCAATCCGAGGCAACAAGCGAGTATTATCCGAGATAGATGTGAGTGAGTGGGAAATTACCTGTACGGAGACTTGTCCGCGTAAAGGCAAACAAAGATGTAACGCCAACGAGGCCACTCAACTCCGTGCTAGTGCAACACTTTCGCGAGCCGCGAGGTTAAAAAGGAAAAAGGAGAGGAAGAGGCTCCGCCTTATCAAGAAAGCACAGCGACAGATCTCCAAGCCCGGAGAAGTTCCATCCCGTTTGTGCTACAATTGTATACAACCTGGGCATTACGCAAAGGAGTGCCCGAACCCTAGACAGCAGAACCCCGGATCCGCTATCAACAACCCCAGCAACAAGCCAAGCCCTCAAGTGGAGCAAGGCCAACTGAAATTCTTGGGTAATACCTCTATCCCCGAATCACTTCCTCACGTCCTCTTGTAGTTTCGAATCTCGGGACGAGATTCTTCTTAAAGGGGGTAGGCCGTGACGCCCCAGGTTTTTAAATTACCGTCATTAACGCTAATGACCAGATCAACCGGTCAAACCCCGGTCAAACACCGGTCAAACCTAGGTCAACCTGGGCCATCACCCGAAAACCTCGCCAATGAACCCTAATGAACCCCTTGACCAAGTCTACACACACCCGTGGTGGACCCTGGGTCAAAGACACGGTCAAACCCCGCTTAACCGTTGACGTCGGCGAATGTCGTCCGGAACTTTTGCCGCGTTCTCCAAATTTCACCTAAACACTTCAAAATCTACCTTTATGAACGTTGTCCATCTCATTGAGGGACACAACTTTCATGTAGATTGGCATTTCAAATTTTGAGTGGAAATTAGTGAACAACTTGATCGACTGACAGTACCTCCTGTTTTCCCGGACAGGCCGGCATTCGATGTTGGCACGACGTTCCTGCAAAATCCGTTGAGAAAAACACTAGACGGCCTTTACAAAAGTTGTAGAGGGTAGTTAGATCTACATCTTTCCTGTTGAACACATGTTGCACTTCAGTTCAAATTTTTGGAGAAAACCTAATTTGAACAGGGGCACACCGGCTAGGGCTGGGCTGCGGACGCGCTCCCGCGCGAGCACCGACGCCGCGCCGGTGCCCGCCCTCGGCGTCCGAGCCCCCAGGGCGCACCCCGAGGCTGCTCTTTCCCCAGGCCGCGTGCCCCAAGGTGTCCTTGAACCCCGTGCCCCCGTTCCCCCTCTGGACCAACCCGTACTCGGCGATCGCGCGTGGACCGGTGGTCCGTCGACTGCCTCCCCACCGGGCGCTCCTACCGAGACCAGGACGGCGTACCGCAGCGTTAACTCGCTGCTCACTTCGAGGCAACACTCCCGAGGCACCCCTACTACTTAAGGCGACGGCCGGTGCTCCCCCGCGGCCAACCGCATGGCCGCCGGCGCCATGAGCGGCCGCCACGGCGAGTACTCGCCCTACCGGCGTTTTTCCCCAATTAAACCAACCAACACCCTCTGCGGCACGCGTGGGTGCTCGTCGTCTCGCCCTTCCGTTCCTCCGAGCCACCCTCGCCGGCCCGTGAGCAGCCGCGGCTGCCGCCACCGCGGGCCACCGGTGCGCCGCCCCGCCGGCAACTCCTCCACCCCCCGTCCGGTGCCCTAAACCGAACCCTAGACCCCCTAGGACCCTCCCCGGCCTGCTCCCGCTCGGCCAAGGCCGCCGGCCTCGCCGGATTCCGGTAGCCCGCGCCGGCCGGCAGCCCGAGGGCCACATTGCAAACATTCAACTCTTTCCAGGGCCTTATTTGCAAAAAGGTAACTCCAATAGTTACACAGATTTGCTGAATCTTGTAAATTGCGTAGAAAATCACAGAAAATTCAGAAAAATGTGAAACCAATTTTGTTGGATCCGTTGTGAATTATAATACAACTTTTGTTATTCTGTCCTGAGCTAATTCCTTTTAGTTTGTGCATGAAAAATACAAATGTGAAAACTCTAGATCTGCAATATCTCAAAGACCATAAATCCTCTGTAGCCCATTTTTGGATATGTTGTGTGTTAGGTCATGACTAGCTCCTATGCTAAAAATTGCACAAAGTTATAGTGCAAATCTTTTTCTAAAAATATTGTTCTATCTCTGGCAGAACTGCATAAATGATTTTTCATGTTAAATATATTCAAGTTCTTGAGCCCCACTTGTGCACACTGTCTTGTAATACCAAAATGCACATCTTGTGAATTAATCATGAATTGTGGATTAACAGAAATAATTATTCTTGATTTATGCATGTTTTCCTTTGTAAATTAATAAACCAAGTTCAGTAGTGATTCCATGTGAACATGCTGGCTCTTTAGACTTGTTTCGGACCAGAGAGCATGCACAAGAAAGTTTGGATCATTTTGAGGCTTAATTATTTTTATATGCATTTACCTTGAATCACTAGCTAGCCTTTGTTATTTTCAATAATATTTAATTTCCTAGCCTCCAACACTTACATGTGGGTCCAATGGACCAGTATAGGTGCTAGTAGGCTTAAGAAACACTCATTTAATTTTTGGTAATTTAATTGATTAATAAAAAGCTTAAATGCCCTTTTAATATTAAAGGGGAAATTAAATAAAGAAAAACCCCTAATTAATTCGTTTTCCTTTTTGAAGATATTATTTAATATAATTAAAATATAACTAAATATCATCACTGATCAGAAAGTAATTCATAAATAAAAGTGCTATTTATGCCCTTGCTTGTGAAGATGAAAAGGATTAAAGCTTTCACATGAAATGATAAGCTTAATAAAAACTTTTATTCAATTGTGTAATAAAAGAATAACCCATGTACAACCAATCACCTTCCTAAAAGAGAAATCATCAAACCACCCTTGCTAACTCGTGTGTGGTTGTAAATCGATTTAAAAAGCTAAATGCACTCACCCACGACTGTTTGTGATTCTTTCTAAATTAAATTACTTACATATATATGTACACAGTCACTATTTAATAAAGAATATTTAATAAAGAATAGCATATTGTTCCTTTTGGAGGAGTATGCTAAATGTATTCTTATCTAGGTGAATGTGTCCAACTAATGCACCCTATGGTTGTCATTTATTGTTTGTGATTAATTAAATTAAAATCGTCAAATAAATCTTGCATTTGCATCCTCGTGTAGATCTCCCGAACGGTAGCGTGTGCCGGAAGGAGGAGACGGGGGAGTTGGCGGAGACGTGCACCACGTCGTTGTAGAGCAAGACCTGGACCAAAGTCCAGAAGGGCCCAAGGCCAACCTTGCCAGCGAAGGCAAGCCCCGGATCATTAACCCTGGCTTTTAAAATTGTGCAATTATGTTTGCTACGATTGTGCACTTACGTTTCAGGAGTTGATTTGAAACCCTAGATGCATAATCCTTAGGTACCTATGCTCTATCACTAGTATGCTAGGTCGATAGCTGCTATGCTATAGGACCCGGTAGAAGTCGAGTGATGTTCGTCACTCGCGAGATTAGGTTCCTAGATAGGAATCATAAGATATCCTTAAATGGATTGCTCATGTGGTAAGAGCATGGGATTTGGGCTCGGTCCGGTGGCTTTCGTGGGCTAAGCTTTTGAACGTACTAAACATATGCCGGGTATGGGACCGGTAAGCCTAGTACCCGATTGACGCGGTAAGGGAACCTTTCCCTAGTAAACCTGAGGCACTTGTGTCCCCCTGCTCACAACAGTGTGGTACCTGCGTGAGTCTGGACGTTCATGTGGGAGCGATCCAGTAAAACCTTGTACCAAGGAATGTAGGTTCCGCTCCCGAGCCGAAGATCGACGGGAACGGCCTGGGAAAGTTGTCCTCGCGGGGGAAGCCTACCGTGTGTTTGGGTCTACCTTGCAAGGTTTAAATCAATCGATTGTCGGCCTCTCACCGTTATCCGAGACTACTTAATCAACTGGCCATGATATCCCATAATGATGGAACTCGAGAAATATTGTTGTATGAATTAATTGCTTGTCCAATTCTTGATTGGATTAGATGGCACATTTAGAAATGGTAATCAACTAGAACTTGTGCTAAAATTTTGAAAGTAAGGATCTACTCTTAGAAGGCTTTGTTTAAGCAAAAGAGACTCCATAGGCCAAAAGCCTATCATGTCTAGAGATTGGTGATGTAGTCATCACCCGACGGTTAAGTCTTCTTGAGTATTAGTATACTCGGCCTTGCTTTAAAATTGTTGATTGCGGTGTTGTTGACCGGAAGGGTGACGACAAGTGATGACATCACGGATGGCCTCTGTGATGTTTACCGTTGCGCTAGTTTAAATTATTTCCGCTGTATTTTCGAACTCTGAACCTTTACTCCATGTCATGAACAATGGTTTGTAATAAATTATGTTAACTCATGTTGTACTCTGGACTCGCCTTCGCGTGAGTTTTAATGCATATGTCGATCCTCTGTTTGAATTCCAAGTGATTTACCGGGTGTTAACCCGGCAACTAACGATAGGATGATACTTTACTATTGCTTAATGGCCAAAGTGGATCGGTCTTAGGCGATAGTACGGTATTTTCCTGGGCGGGTTGTCACAGTTTGGCTTGGATGCAAACTTGTCTTTGAGTGTGGGTTGTGGTGGAACTGAAACATTCCCAAATTTCCTTTCTCTCTCACCACTACCCTCACCAACCTTATCTAATCCCAAAGCCCAACCGTCAAAGCGCTTACAGCTAGCAATCATCATACCAAGCTGAGGTTCTTGACTCGACAACCAACTCAGTGCTTCACGCAACTTATCATTCTCATCTTGCAAGCGACCAACACATTTTGCAAGATCCAAATTCTTCATAGCATGCAACTCACATGTAGAGCAAGAAGTAGGAATAGGCACTTTCAAATCAGCCTCAATCGAAACAATGCGAGAACGGAGCTCAGCCATTTTCTCATGCAAACTAGGGCAAGACGTGCAAGCACCAAGCAAAGTGGGTCTAGATTGTATCTCAGCCAACTCAACCCTAAGCACATCTAGTTCCTCACACTTGGAGGCACACTTCTCCCTAAGATCAGTCAAGTCAGCCAGGAAAGCAGAGCAATCAGCATAATCGTTCTCATCAGAAACAACAGGGCTAGCCTTAAGAGAATCTATTTCAAGCTTGCTATCAAGAACCTGTGTTTCTAGCTCAGCCACTCTAGTCCTAGCATCCTAGAGCAAAGATCTAAGCTCCTTCCTAAGCTTCTTAGCCTCTCTAAGCATGTGATCACGATTATCAAGCAAGTCAACCAACTCCTCATTCTCCTTGCGCAAAGAAGAGAGCTCATCACATACCTCATCCTCGGAATCCAAGTCCGAGGCGTCCTTTTGGCTTCTCTTGCTGCTCGAACTGCGAGCCATGCCGCAGAAATCGTCCTTGAGGCTTAGGCCCATCACACAAAGGCCGTTGAGATACTTGTCGAGGTTCTTCTTCTTCTTCTTCTTTTTCTTGTCATCCTCTTCGTCTTCATCACTTGAGCTTGAAGACGTGTCCTCGGAATCAGACTCGATGTCGCTTGATCTCTTCATCTTCTCTCGAGATCGAGCCTTCTTCCCATGTTCATGATCCTTCTTTTTGGACTTCTTCCTCTTGTCCATGAACTTGTGCTTGTCGTGGTTGTTCACCTTCGAACACTCGGCGAAATAGTGTCCAGTCTTGCCACACTTGAAGCATGTCCTCGTGTTCCTCCTCATGTTCACCCGGTTCTCGTGCAGCTTCTCGAACCACCTCGTTAGGAGCGCCAACTCGTCCTCTCCAAGCACGTCGAACTCCTCATCTGGCATAGACATCAAAGAGGACAAAGAGAACATCCTGGTGGATGGGTTAGTGTTAGCCTTTCCATTTGAACCACCGATGAGGGCGAGACTATGAGAGTCAGTCGGGCCCTCGATCTTGGCTGTCATGCCCCTATCCACCTCAGCCGACTTGAGCTTCGAGAACAGCTTGTTCACTGTCAGAGTGTCATACTTCTCCGAATCCACAATGGCCTCAAACTTTCCGCCCCAAATCGTACGATCCAAAGAGTGTAAGAGCTTGATAGCCCTATCATGATCGTCGTACGGGAGCACGTCCACATTGGCCCTCATGTTGTTCACAACCACTGTGAACCTCTGAAACAAGGCATCGATAGACTCACCGGGGAGATGAGTGAAGTTCTCGTACTCTCTCCGGTAGGTCGCATACATCCGTGCCTGAACCTGGGCATTCCCAACATGAGCCTCCTTCAGCACCGTCCAAATTCTACAAGCCAAGTGCTCGGTGTGCACCCGATCGAACACGGGCTGACACAAAGCACGAAACAAGTAGTCGACCGCCTTATTGTTGGTGTCAAATCTGTCACTCGATCCTGGAGCGAGGAAGTCCATCGGCTGGACATAGCCTGTGTCCACCATGACATCCCAAAGCATCTGACCCTTTCCGCGGAGGAACGCACCCATCCGCTTACTCCACATCTGGTAGTTCTTACCATCGAAGTGTGGAGGATCCGAACCCCATTCCTGGTACGCCATCCTTGGATCTTAGACTGGTTAGAGTCAATAAAGACCCGAACCAGCTTTGATACCACTTGAAGTACCGATACGACGAACCAGAGAGGGGGGAGTGAATGGGAGCCGATAAAAATTCTTCTCGGAGGAGATGGAAACTCCAACAAGATGAACGTGGCTTCCAACACACTTCTCCAACTCACTACCCAAGTTGGTCAAGCCCACGTAGCCACTGGAGTGCCACTGGACCTAGGAACCAACACACAACCTTCCGACCCGAGAACGCAGCGGAACACCAAATCTCGAGTCTACAGACCCACACCGGTCAGACCGGTGAGCACCACCGGTCAGACTAGTCCCTACTGGTGAAACTAGGCAACTTTCACCAAGTGGCTCCACACCGGTCAGACCGGTGAGACACACCGGTTAGACCGGTCACAGCCTGAAAGCCCCCAAAGCACCAAACAGGCCAACCGACCCCCAAACTGGCCCAAACTCGAAACAGCAGCAACACAGGACAACAGCGAACACACCCAGACGTTCACCCGAGCAAAAACCCACAGAGGGTTGCACCGGTCAGACCGGTCAGGAGCACCGGTCAGACCGGTGTAGCCTGGGCAGCTCGGGATGAACAACACCCGCGGGTCAATTCCCCGAAATCCAAACCTCGACCTCCCGAATCGCTCCACGGACTTGAACAAGACTTTGGGATATTAGGAACACCTCATGAGGAGTCCATAGCCAAGTTTAATCCCACCAAAACTTGTCCAAAAAGGAGGAATCGAAGAAATCGCGCCAAGAACACCACAAACCCTAGAACTCGGAAAACCCCAACATCGAGCCCCTTTACTCACGGATTTGGGAGGGGAATAATAGCCCAAAGAACCACGAAGGGTTCCCACAAATTTCCCCCATCAAATCCCCAAGAGAAAGGTCCTGAAAACAACCCAAAGAAATCACAAAGAGAGGGATCCGAAAATCACCACCAAGAACAACCGGGAACAACACATCCAAACCTTGAGGAACCACGCCGAATCATCTATACGTGAAACACAGGTTCATACAAGGTCTAGCTTGCCGCCCGATCATGCAATCCTCTCAACAAGATCTCACCATGAAGCTCTCAAGCTAGTCCTATGGAAATCCTAAGAAAATAGCAAGAGAAAATAGGAAAGCAAATGAACTAGGGTTTCAAGAGTTGGCTGCCATCCTCTCACCTCTTGGGCTATATGGAGGCAACCGAAAGTCTAAAATACCCTTCTCTAACAACTACGGATACAAGCCCCTCAAGGGCGGTTTTGGAAGACTTGAAGCTTTCTCCATCGGACAGATGCCCGGCGACGCAACCTGCTTAACCTCGACGCAAGCCTTGCGATCCCGACACGTGTCTTCTGCTTTGAAGATTTCGAGCTGCGTCATCGCACACCGGTCAGACCGGTGCTCCTCACCGGTTAGACCGGTACCCACCGGTCAGACCGGTCAGACCCACCGGTCAGACCGGTTTGGCACTGCTGCAGCACCGTCTTCGGTTCTTCGGTCTTGGCTTTGTGGATCAACCAAGGAACCTAGTGGTTTTCTGGTGAACCACCGGAAACCCCGCGAACTCGGTGTAGCCTCCGCCAATCTCCACTCATGACTCGGCTCCCACGTAGTCCCGGCTCGACCTTGGTTTTGAGGCTCTACCAAGAAACCGTCCATGACTTCATCTTGTTGTTCATGCCACCATGCGGCCCGCACTTGACCCCGCCGGCCACCGGGTCCCTCGAACGAAGCCTACTTGTCTTCTCCACACCTGGAGGCCTCACCGGCAACGACCTTTTGCGCTTGTTCTTCACCTGCACCAACACCAGTCAAGCCGCAACCTGCACCTGCAATACTTAGCCAAGAATCAGTCCACACAACGTTGTCAATCACTCATCACACAAGGAAGCGACCATCCACCAGTCCTCAAACCACACATGGTCCTCAAACTCTCTAGCCAACCTCTCCTCACGCTTCCTCCTGAACCAAAACTCAGCAAGGTGCCCATCCCTCCCACAATGCTCACAATGGAAGGGTTTTGGTTTTGGCTTTGGTTTTGGGTTCTTTTTGGTATCTGGCTTCTCCTCACTCAATTTCACTCCCTTCTTCTTCCCAAAGAACTCATTCCCCAAAACACTTTTGAACTTGATGGGTTCCTGGAAGTTGTTGGTTTGTGGAGGAAACACAGGTGGAGTTGGGGTTGTGTCTAGTTGATTGCTAAGATGATTTGGCTTAGGAATAAAAGCATTTTTGTGGTGGGTTTTTGGTGGCTCTGGGATATCACTCTCACCACTTCCCTCATCCACTTTCTTTGCCCCAAGCGCTTCCCCATCCTAACGCTTGTATGTCTCGATCATTATCCTCAACTGATGAGGACCATGTGTGGTTCGAGGACCGGTGGATGGTCGCTTCCTTGTGTGATGAGTGATTGATAATGTTGAGTGAACTGATTTTTGGCTAAGTATTGCAGGTGCAGGTTGTGGCTTGACTGGTGTTGGTGCAGGTGAAGAACAAGCGCGAAAGGTCTTCACCGGTGAGGCCTCCAGGTGTGGAGAAGACAAGTAGGCTTCGTTCGAGGGACCCGGTGGCCAGTGGGGTCAAGTGTGGGCCGCATGGTGGCATGAACAACAAGATGAAGTTGTGGACGGTTTCTTGGTTGAACCTCAAAACCAAGGTCGAGCCGGGACTACGTGAGAGCCGAGTTATGAGTGAAGATTGTCGGAGGCTACACCGAGTCCGCGGGGTTTCCGGTGGTTCACCAGAAAACCACTGGGTTCCTTGGTTGATCCACAAAGCCAAGACCAAAGAACCGAAGATGGTGCTTCAGTAGTGCCAGGCCGGTCTGACCGGTGGGTCTGACCGGTCTGACTAGCGAGGAGCACCGGTCTGACCGGTGTGCGACGATGCAGTCCGAAATCTTCGAAGCAGAGGACACGCGTCGGGATCGCAAGGCTTGCGTCGACGCTAAGCAGGTTGTCGCCGGGCATCCGTCCGATGGAGAAAGCTTGAAGATTTCCAAAACTGCCCTTGAGGGGCTTGTATCCCTAGTTATTAGGAAAGGGTATTTTAGACTTTCGGTTGCCTCCATATAACCCATGAGGTGAGAGGATGGTAGCCAACCTCTTGGAACCCTAGTTTATTTGCTTTCCTATTTTCCCTTCCTATTTTCTTAGGATTTCCATAGGACTAGTTTGAGAGCTTCATGGTGAGATCTTGTGAGAGGGTTGGATGATCGGGCGGCAAGCTAGAGCTTGTATGAACCTTTGTGGCAAGTATAGATGATTCTGCGTGGTTCCTCAAGGCCTTGTTGTGTTGTTCCCGGTTGTTCTTGGTGGTGATTTTCAGAGCCCTTTCTTGGTGTTTTTCTTGGGTTGTTTTTGGGACCTTTCTCTTGGGGACTTGATGGGGGAAATTTGTGGGAACCCTTCATGGTTGTTTGGGCTGTGATTCCCCTACCAAATCCGTGAGTAAAGGGGCTCGATTTTGGGGTTTTCCGAGTTCTAGGGTTAGAGGTGTTCTTGGCGGGATTTCTTCGATTCCTCCTTTTTGGACAAGTTTTGGTGGGATTAAACTTGGCTATGGACTCCTCATGAGGTGTTCCTATTATCCCCAAAGTCTTGTTCAAGTCCGTGGAGTGATTCGGGAGATTGAGGTTTGGATTTGGGGGAGTTGACCCGCTGGTGCTGTTCATCCTGAGCTGCCCAGGTTACACCAGTCTGACCAGTGCTCTTGACCGGTCTGACCGGTGCAACCCTTGGTGGGTTTTTGCTTGGATGAACATCTGGGTGTGTTCGTTGTTGTCCTGTGTTGGGGCTGTTTCGAGTTTGGGTCAGTTTGGAGGTCGGTTGGCCTGTTTGGCGATTTGGGGACTTTCAGGCTTAGACCGGTCTGACCGGTGTGTCGCACCGGCTTGACCGGTGTGGAGCCACTTAGTGGAAGTCGCCAAGTTTCACCAGCAGGGACCGGTCTGACCGGTGGTGCTCACCGGTCTGACTGGTGGTGCTCACCGGTTTGACCGGTGTTGGTCAGTGGACTCGAGGTTTGGTGTTCCGCTGCGTTCTCGGGTCGGAAGGTTGTGTGTTGGTTCCTAGGTCCAGTGGCACTCCAGTGGCTATGTGGGCTTGGTTAATTTGGGTAGTGAGTCGGAGACGTGTGTTGGAAGCCGTGTTCACCTTGTTGGAGTTTCCATCTCCTTCGAGAAGAATTTTTATCGGCTCCCATTCACTCCCCCCTCTCTGGTTCGCCGTATCGGTCCTTCAAGTGGTATCAGAGCCGGTTCGGGTCTTTATTGACTCTAACTAGTCTAAGATCCAAGGATGGCGTACCAGGAATGGGGTTCGGGTCCTCCACACTTCGATGGCAAGAACTACCAGATGTGGAGTAAGCGGATGGCGGCGTTCCTCCGCGGGAAAGGTCAGATCCTTTGGGATGTCACGGTGGACACAGGCTATGTCCAGCCGATGAACTTTCTTGCTCTAGGATCGAGGCACATGTTCGACGCCAACAATAAGGCGATCGACTACTTGTTTCGTGCTTTGTGTCAGCCTGAGTTCGATCGGGTGCACACCGAGCAATTGGCTTGTAGAATTTGGACCGTGCTGAAGGAGGCTCATGTTGGGAATGCCTAGGTTCAGGCACGGATGTATGTGACCTACTGGAGAGAGTACGAGAACTTCACTCATCTCCCCGGTGAGTCCATCGATGCCTTGTTTCAGAGGTTCACGGTGGTTGTGAACAACATGAGGGCCAATGTGGACGTGCTCCCGTACGATGATCATGATTGAGCCGTCAAGCTCTTACACTCTTTGGATCGTACAATATGGGGTGGAAAGTTCGAGGCCATTGTGGAGTCAGAGAAGTATGACACTCTGACGGTGAACGAGATGTTCTCGAAGCTCAAGTCGGCTGAGGTGGATAGGGGCATGGCTGCCAAGCTCGAGGGTCCGACTGATTCCCATAGTCTTTCCCTCATTGGTGGTTCGAAAGGAAAGGCTAACACTAACCCATCCATCAGGATGTTCTCTTTGTCCTCCTTGATGTCTATGCCAGATGAGGAGTTCGACGTGCTTGGAGAGGACGAGCTGGCACTCCTGACGAGGCGGTTCGAGAGGCTGCACGAGAATCAGGTGAACATGAGGAGGAACACGAGGACATGCTTCCAGTGCGGCAAGCCGGGACACTTCGTCGTCGATTGCCCGAAGAAGGTAGAGAACAAGGACAGCTACAAGCACAAGTCGAGGATGGATGGCAAGTACCAGTCGAGGCGCAACCACAAGAGCAAGCACAAGAACAAGTACAAGGACGAGCGACGATCGAGGAAGAAGGAGAGCCGAGGCAAGGCCCGAGTGATGGTTGGAGCGAGCGACGTCGACTCCAGTTCCGCGTACTCCACCTCGAGCTCGAGCAGCAGTGAAGATGAAGGTGATTGTCGCAAGAGCAGGAAGTCGTCCAAGAACCTGAGCGGTCTAAGACGCTTCGCGAGAGTCGGCTTTTGCACCATGGCGCTGAGCTCCGGCAGCAAGAAGAGCACACAGAGCGACTCGGACTCTGATTCCGACGACGAGGTGCGTGATGAACTCCCTTCTTGCGCAGGAGAATGAGAGGCTTGGCTCTTTGCTTGATAACCTTGATGACATGCTTAGAGAGGCCAAGAAAATGAGAAAAGAGCTTAGGGCTTCACTCAAGGATGCTAGGACTAGAGTGGCTGAGCTAGAAACACAGGTTCTTGATAGCAAGCTTGAGATTAATTCCCTTAAGGCTAGCCCTGTTGTTTCGGATGAGGTTGATTGTGCTGATTGCTCCATTTTCCTTGTTGATCTTGCTTTGTTCAAGGAAAAGCATGCCTCCAAGTGTGAGGAACTAGATGTTCTTAGGGTTGAAGTGGCTGAGCTTAAATCTAGATCTGCTTTGCTAGGTGCTTGCACTTCTTGCCCTGTTTTACATGCTAAAATTGATGAGATGCATGCTTACACTAGTTCTCTTGAGGCCAAGCTGAAAGAACCCATTCCTACATCATGCTCTACCTGTGAAATGCATGCTTTAAAAAATTTGGAACTTGCACATTATGTTGATCGTTTGCAGGATGAGAATGATGAGCTGAGAAAGTTGGTGGGTTGGTTGTCTGGTCATGAGCCTCAGTTGAGGATGATGATCGAGGCATTTAAGAGGCAGGATGGTGAGGGACTTGGGGCAAACAAGGTTGGTGAGGGAAGTGGAGAGAATATCCCAGAGCCACCAAAAACCCAGCACAAAAATGATTTCCCCCCAAAACCTAACCATCTTAGGAACCGACTAGACACAACCCCAGCTCCACCCGTGTTTCCTATACCTACAAATGATCTCCAAAAGCCTATCAAGTTTGTGAGCACTTCCGGGAAAGTGTTCTTTGGGAAAGAAAGTGAGAAGGCTAGTGAGGAGAAACCGGTGGAGAAGTTGAGTGGAGAGAAACCAAGTGAGCAGCCACAGCCCAAGCCTAAGCCTAAGCTTGTGAGGTTCCATTGTGGCTATTGTGGGAGAGATGTCCATAAGGATGAGTTTTTTATCAGGAGGAAGCGAGAGGAGAGAATGGCAAAGGAGTGGGCTAACAAGGACAAGTACCACCCTTCTGATGGTGTACTTGAGCCTCGTGTGCAGATGCTCAGGGCCAAGGCGAGTGTGAGGACAGTTCGAGCTAGGGGAGAGCAGAAGGCTGTTGGAGGTGCTGCTGGCCAAGCTACACCGGTCAGACCGGTGTGGGGCACCGGTCAGACCGGTGCGAGCTGTACGAGCGGCGGTTTGGGTTTCGTGCTCGTACAGGTGCGAGGGTTGTTTCTGGAGGTCGTGGTTCTGGTGGTTGGGCTGGAGAGTTTGTAGGTGGTCAGGTTGCTAGGCATTCTCCCACTCGAGTTCACTACGGGGATGGGAGGAGTCGTAGCTTTGAGAAGGAGAGGAGGGATGGTCCACGGGCTTTCTTTCGTGGTTTTGGTCCTCCTCCAGGCAGAGAGGGGTGGTTCCCTCAGGGTGGTTACCGTGGTGGTGTTCGTGGAGGTAGCTTTGGTAGGAGAGATGGTTTGGTTGGTGCTAACCCCACTTTCGAGCAAATGGCTCGACACTGGTTTTATTTGTTTGGTACTAACCCCATTGCTGAGTCGTTTGTTCGCTCAGGTGCTCGTTTTTCAATTTCAGGTGGGAGACTTGAAGAACATTTGGTTGATTGACTCCGGTTGCTCGAGGCATATGACCGGAGACAAGGGGTGGTTCTCAAGTCTCGTCCCGGTGGTGACAAGGAGGTACATCACTTTTGGGGACAATGGGCGTGGGCGTGTGCTTTCAGAAGGTGAGATTAAGGTGAGTGACAAGATCACTCTCAGGCGTGTTGCTCTCGTTCAATCGCTGGGGTACAATCTGCTTTCTGTGTCCCAGTTGTTGGATGAGGGTTTTGAGGCATTATTTCGGCCTGGTGGTTCTCGGATTTTGGACTCTCGAGGGGACCTTGTCTGTATGGTCGTTCCCGAGGGTCAGGTGTTTCGTGCTGATTTTTCTCAGTCTTCGCGTGTGGAGTGTTGTTTCTTGGCTGGTTCTTCGAGTGAGTTGTGGAAGTGGCATAGGAAGTTGGGTCACTTGAGCTTTGACCTTTTGTCTCGCTTGAGTAAACTCAATTTGGTCCGAGGATTGCCACGTTTGAGGCTTGAGAAAGAGTTGGTTTGTGCGCCGTGTAGGCATGCCAAGATGGTAGCCTCTTCTCACCCGGCTCTCACCGATGTGATGACTGAGTGTCCATGCGAGCTGCTCCATATGGACCTTGTTGGCCCAGCTCGTGTGCGATCTGCGGGTGGGAAGTGGTATGTCCTTGTTGTGGTGGATGACTACTCTCGGTATGCGTGGGTGTTCTTTCTCGAGGATAAGGGGAAGACGTTTGGTTTTGTTCGAGATCTAGTCTTGAGGTTGAGGAACGAGAGGCATGGAGATGCCATACGAGCAATCCGCAGTGATAATGGCTCGAAATTCAGAAACTCTCGTTTTGAAACTTTTGCCATGACTTGGGTCTTGCACCAGTTTTCGAGTCCGTATACGCCTCCCTAGAATGGTGTTGTGGAAAGGAAGAACAGGACCTTGTGCGAGATGGCTCGGACGATGCTTGATGAGCATAGGACTCCGAGAAGGTATTGGGCTGAGGCGGAGAATACCGCGTGCTATGTGTCAAACAGGATCTACCTCAGAGTGCACAAGAAGAAAACATGCTACGAGTTGATGCACGGTCGCACACCCAAGGTGAGTCACTTCCATGTCTTTGGTTGCAAGTGTTTAATTCTGAAGAAAGGCAAGAAGCTGGATAAGTTTGAGGCTAGGTCTGTCGATGGTATTTTCTTCGGTTATGCATCTCATTGTAGAGCATATCGTGTGCTCAATCTTGAAACTAATCAAATTGTGGAGACTTGCGAGGTAACCTTCGACGAGACACAGCCACGTAGTCAGCATGTCTTTGAGTGTGCAGGTGATGATGAGCTTGGCGAGGAGATCTTTCAGGAGGAGGAGCATGAACATGGAGACGATGAAGATGGCGGTGTGGTGCCCCCGGCTGAACATGTACCCACTACTTCGACTACGGTGGTGGACGGACCCTCTCCTACACCTACGACGACAAATCAAGATCGAGGAGAAGCTGTTGTTGAGGGGGAGGTAGCATCGAGGCGAGAACCTCCCCGGCGAGTACAAGTGGATCACCCAGCTTCGAGGATCATCGGCGACATGAATGAACGCACTACACGATCGAGGGTTCGGAACAATTCTCATTTCGCTCATGCTGCATTTGTTGCTACTTTCGAGCCCAAAGACATTGGACACGCACTATCTGATCACAATTGGGTTAATTCGATGCATGAAGAGTTGGAGAACTTTGAGAGGAATCAGGTTTGGGAGTTGGTTGACCCTCCCCCAGGGTGTAAGCCGATTGGTACAAAGTGGGTGTGGAAGAACAAAGAGGGAAATAAAGGTGAGGTTGTGAGAAACAAGTCAAGGCTTGTTGCTCAGGGGTTCAGTCAGAAGGAGGGGATCGACTACGAGGAGACCTTTGCTCCCGTAGCCTGTTTGGAGGCGATTAGGATCCTTCTAGCCTTTTCGGTGGCTAAAGGGTTCAAGTTGCACCAAATGGATGTGAAGAGTGCTTTCCTGAATGATGTGTTGGAGGAAGAAGTGTATGTGAGGCAACCTCCGGGGTTTGAGAGTGAGAAGTACCCACACCGGGTGTACAAGTTGAGGAAGGCGATGTATGGGCTGAAGTAGGCGCCTAGAGCTTGGTATGGCAGGTTGAGGGGGTTCTTGTTTGAGAGAGGTTTTGAGATGGGGAAGGTCGATCAGACCTTGTTTCTACTGAGGCAGGGAAGAGATATCCTGATTGTGCAGGTGTACGTGGATGATATTGTCTTTGGTGGCTCGTCTAACTCTCTTGTTGCAAGGTTTGTAGAGGATATGAGCAGGGAATTTGAGATGAGCATGATGGGTGAGTTGCAGTTCTTCCTCGGGCTACAAATCATGCAATCAAAGGAAGGAACATTTGTGCACCAAGCTAAGTACACCAAGGACATTGTGCGGAAGTTCAAGATGGAGGATTCGAAGGCTATGACGACGCCGATGAGTACGACTACGGCTCTTGATGCGGACGAGGAAGGTGAACACGTGGACCAGAAGGAGTACCGGAGCATGATCGGGTCACTCCTCTACTTGACGGCGACGAGGCCGGACATCCAGTTCTTGGTATGTCTGTGCGCTCGTTTTCAAGAGTCTCCGAGGACTTCACATCGGCAAGCGGTGAAGTGAATTTTTAGGTACTTGCGTCACACTCCTGACTTCGGCCTTTGGTACTCCGTGTCCTCTTCTTTAGCGCTTCATGGTTTTTCAGACGCGGATTGTGCTGGGTGTCGGTTGGATAGGAAGTCCACCTCTGAGACTTGCCAGTTTTTGGGTTCTTCCTTGGTGTCTTGGTCTTCCGCAAACAGTCGAGTGTTGCACAATCCACTACCGAGGCCGAGTCAGTTGCCGCTGCTAGTTGTTGCTGTCAGCTCCTTTGGATTTCATACACCATGAGTGACTCTGGTGGGGAGTATACTCATGTCCCACTTCAATGTGATAGCACCAGTGCCATAAGCGTTGCAAAGAACCCAGTGCACCATTCCAAAACCAAGCACATAGAAGTGAGGTATCATTTTCTGAGAGACAACGTAGAGAAAGGAAAGATAGCTTTGATCCATGTACCCACACATGACCAACTACACGATATTTTCACCAAACCCCTAGATCAAGCAACTTTCACTCGTTTGCGGGGGGAACTTGGTGTGTGTTTGATTTCTTGAGTTGGGTGTGTGGGAGCTCCTTTGTAGCATATGTATAGCTTTCCTTTGTGCATTTCTTGCATTTAGCATGGCATATGTAATATGATGTATAGGCATCCTTGTATCTTAGATTGCATGCATTTTGTATCATATGCATTGGATAGGAAAAGCTTCTCCTATATACATTGTTCACCATGGAATGCTATTTATGTCTTTGTGAGCTTGTTTGGTATGCTATGGTTAGTTTGGCTTAGCTCTTGATGATCTTGATGAATAATCCACGGTTGATGGCTATGCTTTTCAAAAATTGTCACATGTATGCTCTCTCATGTGTAAATGCCTGTATATGATCTTGACATGTTTTAGTGGCTTGGTTATGCTTAATTTGTGGTTGGATAGCTAGTTTATTGATCATATGGGGCCAAAGGCTCATTTGCCATAATGAATGTTTAGCCCTCTTGCTTCATCTTGTGGAGGGGCATAAGTTCTTTTTTGTCGCAAAGACATTTCATGTACCATATATGAATCTGAAAATGAAATGTAAAATGCTTGGAAAATGTGCTCCCATGTCATATGTGCTGAATTTAATTTGCTTTGGGTGCTAAACCGTTGCATGATGCCTACCAATGAGAAGTCTCATACATAGAAGTAGGCACATGGCTCGGTGGCTTTGACATGACATGAGGTGCTTGTGGGTGTTTGTGATGGTCGTATGATTAGAATGGCTGTCCTAGCATGAAGTTTGTGTGGCTTTGCCATTTTGATATGTTTTGATCATGTTTAGGACTTTGCTCATGAGAGGCAAGTTTTTCTCAAAATTGCCCAAATCCATCTTAGCTTCGTCCAATGGTTGTGAAACTTGGTGATCTTGTAGTTGATGTCGATACGAAGCTATAGAGTATCTAACTTGCTTATTTGGACATGTGTAGCATCCTATGTTGAATTTTGTCTATTTGAGAAGCTCTAGGTTGAAAGTTTTGCATTTTTGGCTTGATTCATGCATTGCCAACAAGGGGGAGAAGTTTGAGCTTGAATTGGCTTGCTGGATGCATTTAAAAGGTTTTCAGGTGGTTTGGAGCCATTTCTGGGCTCTAGTGTGCACCGGTCTGACCGGTCGCAGTCACTAGAGCGGTGGTGACCGGTCTGACCGGTGGTGGTGACCGGTCTGACCGGTGTAAGCTGAAGTTGTTGCAGCTGCCCTGGTTTCAAGTGGTTTGCATGCATTCGTCCAGGGGAGGTGCATTGGTTCAGGGGGAGCTTGCATGTGTGCAGGGGGAGCTCTTTGTGGTTTTTCGAGCTTTGCTTTGGTGGTTTGCGCTCTTTGCTTGAGCTGTGTTTTGTCTCGGATGTGTCGAGCCGTTGCCCTTGCCTAAGGGGTCCGAGACTTGTCTTCCTCAAGTGATCTTGCTCTTTGCCTTTGTTTGGCTTTTGATCTCTTGTTGGAGTTTCTTTTTGTTCGTTTCTTTTTTTTCTTTTCTCTCGTGTTACTATATGTGGGTGTTGTCAATGCACTCATCAAGGGGGAGATTGAGGACCATGTGTGGTCGAGGACCGGTGGATGGTCGCTTCCTTTGTGTGATGAGTGATTGACAATGTTGTGTGGACTGATTCTTGGCTAAGTATTGCAGGTGCAGGTTGCGGCTTGACTGGTGTTGGTGCAGGTGAAGCACAAGCGCGAAAGGTCGTCGTCGGTGAGGCCTCCAGGTGTGGAGAAGGCAAGTAGGCTTCGTTCGAGGGACCCGGTGGCCAGCAGGGTCAAGTGCGGGCCGCATGGTGGCATGAACGACAAGATGAAGTCGTGGACGGTTTCTTGGTTGAGCCTCAAAACCAAGGTCGAGCCGGGACTACGTGGGAGCCGAGTCATGAGTGGAGATTGGCGGAGGCTACACCGAGTTCGCGGGGGTTTCGGTGGTTCACCGAAAAACCACCGGGTTCCTTGGTTGATCCACGAAGCCAGAACCGAAGAACAGAAGACGGTCTTTGCGGCGGTGCCGGACCCCGGCCGACCGGTGGGTCCGACGGCCCGACGGCCCAGGTGAGGAGCACCGGTCTGACCGGTGTGCAACGACGCAGTCCGGAATCTTCGAAGTGGAGGACACGCGTCGGGATCGCAAGGCTTGTGTCGAGGCTAAGTAGGTTGCGGTCGCTGGGCATCCGTCCGATGGAGAAAGCTTGAAGATTTCCAAAACCGCCCTTGAGGGGCTTGCATCCCTGGTTATTAGGAAAGGGTATTTTAGACTTTCGGTTGCCTCCATATAACCCATGAGGTGAGACGATGGTAGCCAACCTCTTGGAACCCTAGTTCATTTGCTTTCCTATTTTCCCTTCCTATTTTCTTAGGATTTCCATAGGACTAGTTTGAGAGCTTCATGGTGAGATCTTGTGAGAGGGTTGGATGATCGGGTGGCAAGCTAGACCTTGTATGAACCTTTGTGGCATGTATAGATGATTCGGCGTGGTTCCTCAAGGCCTTGTTGTGTTGTTCCCGGTTGTTCTTGGTGGTGATTTTCGGAGCCCTTTCTTGGTGTTTTTCTTGGGTTGTTTTCGGGACCTTTCTCTTAGGGACTTGATGGGGGAAATTTTTGGGAACCCTTCGTGGTTCTTTGGGTTGTGATTCCCCTACCAAATCCGTGAGTAAAGGGGCTCAATTTTGGGGTTTTCCGAGTTCTAGGGTTAGAGGTGTTCTTGGCGGGATTTCTTCGATTCCTCCTTTTTGGACAAGTTTTGGTGGGATTAAACTTGGCTATGGACTCCTCATGAGGTGTTCCTATTATCCCTAAAGTCTTGTTCAAGTCCGTGGAGCGATTAGGGAGATCGAGGTTTGAATTTGGGGGAGTTGACCCGCGGGTGCTGTTCATCCCGAGCTGCCCAGGCTACACCGGTCTGACCGGTGCTCTTGACCGGTCTGACCGGTGCAACCCTTGGTGGGTTTTTGCTCGGGTGAACGTCTGGTTGTGTTCGTTGTTGTCCTGTGTTGGGGCTATTTCGAGTTTGGGTCAGGTTGGAGGTCGGTTGGCTTGTTTGGCAATTTGGGGGCTTTCAGGCTTAGACCGGTCTGACTCGTGTGTTGCACCGGCCTGACCGGTGTGGAGCCACTTAGTGGAAGTCGCCAAGTTTCACCAGCAGGGACCGGTCTGACCGGTGGTGCTCACCAGTCTGACCGGTGTTGGTCAGTGGACTCGAGGTTTGGTGTTCCGCTGCGTTCTCAGGTCGGAAGGTTGTGTGTTGGTTCCTAGGTCCAGTGGCACTCCAGTGCCTACGTGGGCTTAGCCAATTTGGGTAGTGAGTCGGAGATGTGTGTTGGAAGCCGTGTTCATCTTGTTGGAGTTTCCATCTTCTTCGAGAAGAATTTTTATCGGCTCCCATTCACTCCCCCCCCCCCTCTCTGGTTCGTCGTATCGGTCCTTCAACTGAGGCTCATGACCTGACAACCAACCCATCAACTTTCTCAGCTCATCATTCTCATCCTGCAAGCGATCAACATAATGTGCAAGCTCCATATTCTTCACAACATTTATTTCACAAGTGGAGCAAATTGTAGGAATAGGAGCTTTCAGCTGAGCCTCTAGAGATCTAGCATACACAAGCGAAACATCTAGCTTCTCATGCAAGACAGGATAAGATGTACAAGCACCAAGCAAGGAGGACCTAGATTTCATCTCATCTAGTTCAACCCTAAGCACATCTAGTTCCACAACCTTGGAGGCATACTTCTCCTTAAGCACAGTCAATTCACCAGGAAAAGTGGAACAATCAGTGTATTCAGGTTCATTGGTCACAATGGGAGCAGACTTAAGGGAATCTATTTGAGCCCTAGCATCAACAAGCAAAGACTCTATCTCAACCACCTTCTCCTTAGCCTCTCCAAGCAAAGACCTATACTCCCTCTTCTCCATATTGGTCTTTCTAAGCACATCATCACGGTTGTCAAGCAAGTCATTCAACCTAGCATTCTCCGCTATCAAGAAGGATGGACTATTGTTTACCTCTTCCTCGGAGTCGGAGCCCGAGTCATCTTTGTTGCTCTTCTTGCTTGCGGTGCTACGTGACATGCCGCAAAAGCCTTAGGCGGCGAATCACAAGCCGTTGATGTTCTTGCCCGACCGCTTGCCCTTGTGCCGGTTCTCCTCTTCATCACTTGAGCTCGATGAAGAGTAGCAGGAGTTTGAGTCGATGTCGCTTGCACCGGCCACTATCGCTCGCTCCTTCTTCTTGTGACCACCACTTTTCCTTGGCCTCTGCTCGGACTTGTTCTTGCCCTTGTAGTCGTCCCTCGAGCGGTGCTTGTGGTCGGTCCTCGAACGGTGCTTGTGCTCGGGCTTGACCTCCATGGCTTCCCGACACTCGGCGATGAAGTGCCCGTGCTTCCTGCACCGGTAGAACATGCTCGAGCTCCTCCGAGCGTTCTTTCGGTTCGTGTACATGCGCTCGAACCGCCTGCTCAACAACGCGAGGTCCTCCTCACCTAGCACATCGAACTCCTTATCTGGCACGGACACAAGACAAGACAAAGAAAATTATCTCGAAGACATGTTAGCATTAGTCCTTGAACCAGATACGAGAGCCAGACTACAGGGATCAGTCGGGTTCTCGATCTTTGCACGCACCCCACAATCCACCTCGGACGACTTGAGCTTGGAAAACAGCTCGTCCACCGTGAGGGTCTCATACTTCTCTGATTCTAGAATGGCCTCGACCTTCTCACTCCACACGGTACGATCCATAGAATGCAAGAGCTTGACAGCCCTGTCATGGTCATCATACGGGAGCACGGCCACATTAGCCCTCATGTTGTTCACGATCACCGTGAATTGCTGAAACATGGCATCTATGGACTCACTGGGGAGATAAGTGAAGTTCTCGTACTCTCTCCAGTAGGTCGCAAAGAGCCAAGCCTGAACCTGAGCGTTCCCGGCATGAGCATTCTTCAGCTGCTCCCAAATCCTGCACGCCAAATCCTTTGTCCGAACCCATTCAAATTCGGATTCACACAAAGAACGGTACAGGTAGTCGACCGCCATTGTTGGCGTCGAACATGTCCCTTGATCCTGGAGCAAGGAAGTTTATCGGATGAACATAAGTTGTGTTCACCGCGACATCCCACAGGATCTGACCCTTGCCGCAGAGGAAAGTCGCCATCCGCCTTTGCCACATATGGTAGTTCTTACCATCGAAGTGTGGAGGACCCGAACCCCGTTCTTGGTACGCCATCTTTGGATCTTAGACTGGTTAGAATCACGAAGATCCGTAACCGGCTCTGATACTAATTGAAGGATTGATTAGGCGACCAGAGAGGGGGGGAGTAAATGGGAGCCGATAAAAATTCTTCCCGGAGGATGAACTCGGCCTATGCCCCAAAATCACAACCACGGATTCCCACACGAGTTTGCCAAGGTAGCGTAGTCACAGCGGACCTACCAACCCTAGGAGCAAACCCCAAACAATCCCAAAGCGAAAGCAAAACTCAAAGAAGCAAAGGAGTTAGCTGTCCTGCGAACACCCTGGAGGACAGTCCGCGACCCCTATGCGGACTGTCTGACAAACCCCTTCCGGCCAGAAATAGACGACCAAACGAATCGAAATGAAGACGCTCAAGAACACGCGACGAACACAAAGAACCCTAGGCCAAAAAGCTCCACGCGGACTGTCCGCGGCCTATAGGCGGACTGTCCGCCAGGCCCGAACAAAGCAGCTTGAGCTCCAAAACGCGAGGACAACCTCTCCTACCCGTCCATGGATCTCCCAAACGGCTTGAGCTCTTGAGGAAAGATTTGGGGAAGATGTGAAGCATCCCTAGGGGATGCTATGCCCCAAAACTTTGGTCCTCAAACGAACTAGAACGTCGGGAATCGAATCGCCACCAAACTCAACCAAAAACCTAGGTTCCAACTGAAATCTTTCAATCAGACGCCGAACTCGGAGTTTGGGGGATCAAGATCAAGAACAAAGATGCACGAAGCAACTATCCATGATTCCCACCAACAAATCCGAGCCCAAACACCTCAGAATCAAAGGAATAAGTCGCGCATGAAAAACTGACGAAAATAGCTCGAAAAAGACACGAAAATCCAACGAGCTACAAACCCGGAATCGACGCTACCATGAAAGCTTCCATTCACTCAGAGGTCAGATCCTTTACAAACGGAGGAAAAATCTAACCCTAGAGAGCAAGGAAATGATAAGCAATCCAGCTGGATGGTTTGCCTGGAAACCCTAGAGCTAATATATATGAGTCCCCTCCGGGCCAGGCAAAAGACCACACTACCCCTAGCATTTAAGTTGTGATACAACCCCTCAGGGGCAAATATGTCATGTAGCACTTCCTCTTCATCACACGGCCACGCCGTTGTCGCAGACTGCGTCCTCCCGACACAAGCCATGCGATCCCGCCACGCGTCCTCCGGCATCGAAGCTTCTGGACACGCCCGGATCCCGTCTCCGCCCGCCCAGCCTCCGGTCTTGGTTTTGTGGCTCAACCAAGTAACCCGTCGGTTTTCTGGTGAACCGCCGCAAACCCCGCGTGCAGACTCCGGTTGTGAGCTGCTACCCTGCACCGGCTATGATCGACGACTTCGTCTTGCTTTTCTTGCCACCATGCGGCCCGCACTTGACCCCGCTGGCCACCGGGTCCCTCGAGTCAGGTCTAGTTGTCTCTCCACTTCTCGGGCCTCGCAAGGCATAGACCATTCACGCTCACTCTTGACCTGCACCAACGCAAATCAAGCCACAACCTGCACCTGCAATACTCAGCCAAGATTCACTCCACACCATGTTGTCAATCACTCATCACAACCAGGAGTGACCATCCACCGGTCCTTAGACGCTCCGGTCCTCAACCGCGAGACCGCCGCCATCGACGCGCGTGACGAAATCCTCCATCGCCGTAGCTGACATAGAAAAAGGATAAAGGTCACATGCATACCTCACGATAGATTGGAAAAAATTAATGAAGAAATTGTATCGGGAGTTGAATAGTAGTTGAAATTAAATCTTCCCTGTTGACGTAGACTTGATGGACTTGTTGGTCCAATGCAGACACACAACGAGTTGGGAATCTGCCCGACGCCATGCATGCTTGCTGAGCTATCGTAAACTGATCCAACTCCTTGTGAAGTCAGCATGACGTAGATTAGATCGAATCTGCTTGGTGAAGATCCATTGCTGGTTTTTGTGGCATAGTGGCGGTGACTCAAAACTGTGTTCAGCTGGTGGTAACGAGGAGGTCGCCCTGGAGAAATTTTTTAGCGCGCCGTGGGGGAGTTCTTCGCGCCGTCGCCGAAGATGACACTGGGTCCGGCAACCATGCTGCACAACGAGCTCCCGATCACCCCTACCTGGCGCGCCAACTGTCAGGGGGTGAGACCTGCACAGATCCGCAAGGTGGCTACCCAAGCGGTTGTAGGTTGATTGATGGGTACCCATGTCTCACAGGCGTAGTCACTGTCAATAGTCTCCTTCATCACTCGCTTGAGCTCCTGGCCCCCAGCCTCGACCTCCCGAAGATTTTCCTCCAAGGACCGAACCTTGTCCTTTGTGTTCTTCAGGTCATTTTTGAGGTCATCCTTATGCCTGTGGAAGTCTACGACACACTAGCAATGTACACTCAATGTAAAGAACTCAGCTCTTCAAGAGAGCTACTAATGCGAAGTTTTGATCTTACCAATGTTTGCAGCATTGAATTGTGCATTGGCCTGTTGGGTCTTGCGCTTCTCTTCAGCCAGCTCGTCTTCGAGCTTCTTCATATCTGCTGCTGCCGCCTCACAAACCTATTTGAGTTCCTCCTCAAGCTCAACAACCCGCAGCTGTGTGGCCGCCGCGTTCTTCAAAAGGTCGACTCGACCCTTAGCACGACTGCTCCAACACAACAGCTCGTCAGTTACTACTCAGAAATACGTGGTCAGAAAAAAAAACACAAGAAGGAAGCTCGAGTGGGGTCCGATTGCCCCCAGTACTCGTACGCGGGGTGCACCCGGTCCTTAATCAGTTGGATCAATCGCCGGCAAAACGACCTGGCAACTGAGCCTCCTGCCACGCCCCTCTTCTTTAAGTCCTCGACCAAAGCAAGAACCTCCTTGATGTCATCAGCTTCGCACGAAGAAACCCCATGTCCCATTCTGAAATCTACACGGGCTTGTGGCCAGTACGCTTCGGAAGCGCCAGCAGCTAGTCGGTAATATAGAACCATTCCGATCTCCACCCAGTGGTGTTGTCGGGCAGATCAGTGTCAATCCATTTTGACTTGAGGCCCGACCTCAAGCAAAACATTACAGCCCCTACGGAACCAGCATGCTTGCTAGTGCTCTTCACACAGAACAAGTGCCTCCTGAAAGACCGATACGACAAACCAGAGAGGGGGGGAGTGAATGGGAGCCGATAAAAAATCTTCTCGAAGGAGATGAAAGCTCCAACACGATGAACACAGCTTCCAACACACGTCTCCGACTCACTACCCAAATTGGCCAAGCCCACGTAGCCACTAGAGTGCCACTGGACCTAGGAACCAACACACAACCTTTCGACCCAAGAACACAGCGGAACACAAACCTCGAGTCTACAGACCAACACCGGTCAGACCGGTGAGCACCACCGGTCAGACCGGTCCCTGTTGGTGAGAGTTGGCAACTTCCACTAAGTGGCCTCACACCGGTCAGGCCGGTGTAACACACCGGTCAGACCGGTCCAAGCCTGAAAGCCCCCAAATCACCAAACATGCCTACCGACCTCCAAACTGACCCAAACTCGAAACAGCTTCAACACAGGACAACAGCGAACACACCAAGACGTTCACCCGAGCAAAACCCCACCGAGGGTTGCACCGGTCAGACCGGTCAAGAGCACCGGTCAGACCGGTGTAGCCGAGCGACTCGGGATGAACGAAGACCCGCGGGTCAACTCCCCCAAATCCAAACCTCGATCTCCCGAATCGCTCCACGGACTTGAAGAAGACTTTGGGGATATTAGGATCACCTCATGAGGAGTCCATAGCCAAGTTTAATCCCACCAAAACTCGTCCAAAAAGTAGGAATCGAAGAAATCCCGCCAAGAGCACCACAAACCCTAGAACTCGGAAAACCCCAAAATCGAGCCCCTTTATTCAAGGATTTGGGAGGGGAATCACAGCCCAAAGAACCACGAAGGGTTCCCACAAATTTCCCCCATCAAATCCCCAAGAGCAAGGTCCCGAAAACAACCCAAAGAAATCACCAAGAGAGGGCTCCGAAAATCACCACCAAGAACAACCGGGAACAACACATCCAAACCTTGAGGAACCACGCCGAATCATCTATACATGCAACAAAGGTACATACAAGGTCTAGCTTGCCGCCCAATCATCCAACCCTCTCACAAGATCTCACCATGAAG
The DNA here is from genome assembly GCA_947561735.1 of Cenchrus americanus. Taxonomy (NCBI): domain Eukaryota; kingdom Viridiplantae; phylum Streptophyta; class Magnoliopsida; order Poales; family Poaceae; genus Cenchrus; species Cenchrus americanus. The sequence continues at coordinate 185,358,810 of OX387245.1, forward strand.
TTCTCAAGCTAGTCCTATGGAAATCCTAAGGAAAATAGGAAGGGAAAATAGGAAAACAAATAAACTAGGGTTCCAAGGCTTGACTGCCATCCTCTCACCTCTTGGGTTATATGGAGGTAACCAAAAGTCTAAAATACCCTTCTCTAACAACTACGGATACAAGCCCCTCAAGGGTGGTTTTGGAAGACTTGAAGCTTTCTCCATCGGACAGATGCCCGGCGACCGCACCCTGCGTAGCCTCGACGCAAGCCTTGCGATCCCGACGCGTGCTCCTCACCGGTCAGACCGGTACCCACCGGTCAGACCCACCGGTCAGACTAGTCTGGCACTGCTACAGCACCGTCTTCGGTTCTTCGGTCTTGGCTTTGTGGATCAACCAAGGAACCCAGTGGTTTTCTGGTGAACCACCGGAAACCCCGCGAACTCGGTGTAGCTTCCGCCAATCTCCACTCATGACTCGGCTCCCACGTAGTTCCGGCTCGACTTTGGTTTTGAGGCTCAACCAAGAAACCGTCCATGACTTCATCTTGCTGTTCATGCCACCATGCGGCCCGCACTTGACCCCGCTGGCCACCGGGTCCCTCGAACGAAGCCTACTTGTCTTCTCCACACCTGGAGGCCTCACCGGCGACGACCTTTCGCGCTTGTTCTTCACCTGCACCAACACCAGTCAAGCCGCAACCTTCACCTGCAATACTTAGCCAAGAATCAGTCCACACAATGTTGTCAATCACTCATCACACAAGGAAGCGACCATCCACCGGTCCTCGAACCACACATGGTCCTCAGTCTCCCCCTTGATGAGTGCATTGACAACACCCACATGAAAGTAACAAGAGAGAAAAGAAAAAGGAAAGAAATGAACAACAAGAAACTCCAACAAGCGATCGAAAGCCAAACAAAGGCAAGGAGCAAGATCACTTGAAGAAGACAAGTCTCGGACCCCTTAGGTAAGGGCAACGGCTCGACACATCCGACACAAAAACCAAGCTCAAGCAAAGAGCGCGAACCACTGAACCAAAGCTCAAACACCACAAAGAGCTCCCCCTGCACACATGCAGGCTCCCCCTGAACCAATGCACATCCCCCCTGGACGAATGCATGCAAACCGGTGAAAACGGGGCGAGGCAACGGCAACTTCAGCTCACACCGGTCAGACCGGTCATCACCACCGGTCAGACCGGTGCCTAAGATGTGCACAGGACCAGCACTCACACTGGTCAGACCGGTGACCTCGACCGGTCAGAGCGGTGCACAATAGAGCCCAGAAATGGCTTGAAACCACCTGAAAACCTTCTAAATGCGTCCAGCAAGCCATTTCAAACTCAAACTTCTCCCCCTTGTTGGCAATGTATGAATCAAGCCAAAAATGCAAAACTTTCAACCTAGAGCTTCTCAAATAGACAAAATTCAACATAGGATGCTACACATGTCCAACTGAGCAAGTTAGATACTCTACAGCTTCGTATCGATGTCAACTACATGATCACCAAGTTTCACAACCATTGGACGAAGCTAAGATGGATTTGGGCAATTTTGCGAAAAACTTGCCTCTCATGAGCAAAGTCCTAAACATGATCAAAACATATCAAAATGACAAAGCCACACAAACTTCATGCTAGGACAGCCATTCTAATCATAAGACTATCACAAACACCCACAAGCACCTCATGTCATGTCAGAGCCACCGAGCCATGTGCCTACTTCTATGTATGAGACTTCTCATTGGTAGGCATCATGCAACAGTTTAGCACCCAAAGCAAATTAAATTCAGCACATATGACATGGGAGCACATTTTCCAAGCATTTTTCATTTCATTTTCAGATTTATAATTGGTACATGAAATGTCTTTGCGACAAAAAGGAACTTATGCCCCTCCACAAGATGAAGCAAGAGGGCTAAACATTCATGATGGCAAATGAGCCTTTGACCCCATATGATCAATAAACTAGCTATCCAACCACAAATTAAGCATAGCCAAGCCACTAAAACATGTCAAGATCATATAAAGGCATTTACACATGAGAGAGCATACATGTGACATTTTCAAAAAACATAGCTATCAACCATGGATTGTTCATCAAGATCATCAAGAGCTAAGCCAAACTAACCATAGCATACCAAACAAGCTCACAAAGACGTATATCTCATTCCATGGTGAACAATGCATATGAGAGAAGCTTTTCCTAACCAATGCATATGATACAAAATGCATGCAATCTAAGATACAAGGATGCCTATACATCATGTTACATATGCCATGCCAAATGCAAAAAAATGCACAAAGGAAAGCTATACATATGCTACAAAGGAGCTCCCACAAACCCAACTCAAGAAATCAAACACACACCAAGTTCCCCCCGCAAACGAGTGAAAGTTGCTAGATCTAGGGGTTTGGTGAAAATATCGGCTAGTTGGTCATGTGTGGGTACATGGATCAAAGCTATCTTTCCTTTCTCTATGTTGTCTCTCAGAAAATGATACCTCACTACTATGTGCTTGGTTTTGGAATGGAGCACTGGGTTCTTTGCAACGCTTATGGCACTGGTGCTATCACATTGAAGTGGGACATGAGTATCACCAAAGTCACTCATGGTGTATGAAATCCAAAGGAGCTGAGAGCAACAAGTAGCAGCGGCAACATACTCGGCCTCGGTAGTGGATTGTGCAACACTCGACTGTTTGCGGGAAGACCAAGACACCAAAAAAGAACCCAAAAACTGGCAAGTCCCAGAAGTGGACTTCCTATCCAACCGACACCCGGCAAAATCCGCGTCTTAAAAACCATGAAGCGCCAAAGAAGAGGACGCGGAGTACCAAAGGCCGAAGTTGGGAGTGTGACGCAAGTACCTGAAAATTCGCTTCACCGCTTGCCGATGTGAAGTCCTCGGAGACGCTTGAAAACGAGCGCACAGACACACCGAGATCTGGATGTCCGGCCTCGTCGCTGTCAAGTAGAGGAGTGACCCGATCATGCTCCGGTACTCCTTCTAGTCCACGTGTTCACCTTCCTCGTCTGCATCAAGAGCTGTAGTCGTACTCATCGGCGTCGTCATAGCCTTGGAGTCCTCCATCTTGAACTTCCGCACAATGTCCTTGGTGTACTTAGCCTGGTGCACAAATGTTCCTTCCTTTGATTGTTTGATTTGTAGCCCAAGGAAGAACTACAACTCGCCCATCATGCTCATCTCAAATTCCCTACTCATATCCTCTGCAAACCTTGCAACAAGAGAGTTAGACGAGCCACCAAAGATAATAATATCCACGTACACCTGCACAATCAGGATATCTCTGCCCTTCCTCAGCAAAAACAAGGTCTGATCGACCTTCCCCATCTCAAAACCTCTCTCAAACAAGAACCCCCTCAACCTACCATACCAAGCTCTAGGCGCCTGCTTCAACCCATACAGCGCCTTCCTCACCTTGTACACCCGGTGGGGATACTTCTCACTCTCAAACCCCAGAGGTTGTCTAATATACACTTCTTCCTCCAACACACCATTCAAAAAAGCACTCTTCACATCAATTTGGTGCAACTTGAACCCTTTAGCCACGGAAAAAGCTAGAAGGATCCTAATCGCCTCCAAACAAGCTACGGGAGCAAAGGTCTCCTCGTAGTCAATCCCCTCCTTCTGACTGAACCCCTGAGCAACAAGCCTCGACTTGTTTCTCACAACCTCACCTTTCTCTCCCTCTTTGTTCTTCCACACCCACTTTGTACCAATCGGCTTACACCCTGGGGGAGGGTCAACCAACTCCCAAACCTGATTCCTCTCAAAGTTCTCCAACTCCTCATGCATCAAATTAACCCAATTGTGATCAGATAGCGCGTGTCCAATGTCTTTGTGCTCAAAAGTAGCAACAAACGCAGCATGAGCGAAATGAGAATTGTTCCGAACCCTCGACCGTGTAGTGCGTTCATTCATGTCGCCGATGATCCTCGAAGCTGGGTGATCCACTTGTACTCACCGGGGAGGTTCTCGCCTCGATGCTACCTCCCCCTCAACATCAGCTTCTCCTCGTTCTTGATTCATTGTCGTAGGTGTAGGAGAGGGTCCGTCCACCATCGTAGTCGAAGTAGTGGGTACATGTTCAGCCGGGGGCACCACACCGCCGTCTTTGTCGTCTCCATGTTCATGCTCCTCCTCCTGAAAAATCTCCTCGCCAAGCTCATCATCACCTGCACACTCAAAGACAAGCTGACTACGTGGTTGTGTCTCGTCGAAGGTTACCTCGCAAGTCTCCACGATTTGGTTAGTTTCAAGATTGAGCACACGATATGCTCTAGAATAAGATGCATAACCAAAGAAAATACCATCGATAGACCTAGCCTCAAACTTATCCAACTTCCTTCCTTTCTTCAGAATGAAACACTTGCAACCAAAGACATGGAAGTGACTCACCTTGGGTGTGCGACCATGCATCAACTCATAGCATGTTTTCTTCTTGTGCACTCTGAGGTAGATCCTGTTTGACACATAGCACGCGGTATTCACCGCCTCATCCCAATACCTCCTCGGAGTCCTATGCTCATCGAGCATCGTCCGAGCCATCTCGCACAAGGTCCTGTTCTTCCTTTCCACAACACCATTCTGGGGAGGCGTATACGGACTCGAAAACTGGTGCTCAATACCCAAGTCATGGCAAAAGGTTTCAAAACGAGAGTTTCTGAATTCCGAGCCATTATCACTGCGGATAGCTCGTATGGCATCTCCGTGCCTCTCGTTCCTCAACCTCAAGACTAGATCTCGAACAAAACCAAACGTCTCCCCCTTATCCTCAAGAAAGAACACCCACGCATACCGAGAATAGTCGTCCACCACAACAAGGACATACCACTTCCCACCCGCGAGATCGCACACGAGCCGGGCCAACAAGGTCCATATGGAGCAGTGGGCATGGACGCTCAGTCATCACATCGGTGAGAGGCGGGTGAGAAGAGGCTACCATCTTGGCATGCCTACACGACGCACAAACCAACTCTTTCTCAAGCCTCAACCGTGGAAATCCTCGGACCAAATTGAGTTTACTCAATCGCGACAAAAGGTCAAAGCTCAAGTGACCCAACTTCCTATGCCACTTCCACAACTCACTCGAAGAACCAGCCAAGAAACAACGCTCCACACCCGAAGACTGAGAAAAATCAGCACGAAACACCTGACCCTTGTGAACGACCATACAGACAAGGTCCCCTCGAGAGTCCAAAATCCGAGAACCACCTGGCCGAAAAAGCACCTCAAAACCCTCATCCAATAACTGGGACACAGAAAGCAAATTGTACCCCAGCGATTGAACAAGAGCAACACGCCTCAGAGTGATCTTGTCACTCACCTTAATCTCACCTTCTAACAGCACACGCCCCCGCCCATTGTCCCCAAAAGTGATGTACCTCCTTGTCACCACCGGGACGAGACTTGAGAAGCACCCCCTGTCTCTGGTCGTATGCCTCGAGCAACCGGAGTCAATCAACCAAATGTTCTTCAAGTCTCCCACCTGAAATTCAAAAACGAGCACGTGAGCGAACAAACGACTCGGCAAAGATCGGGGTTAGTACCGAAAGAGTAAAACCAGTGCCGAGCCATTTGCTCGAAAGTGGGGTTAGCACACACCAAACCATCTTTCCTACCAAAACTACCACCACGAACACCACCTCGGTAACCACCCTGAGGGAACCACCTCTCTCTGCCTGGAGGAGGACCAAAACCACGAAAGAAAGCCCGTGGACCGTCCCTCCTCTCCTTCTCAAAGCTATGACTCCTCCCATCCCCGTAGTGAACTCGAGGGGGAGAATGCCTAGCAACCTGACCACCTGCAAACTCTCCAGCCCAACCACCAGAACCACGACATCCAGAAACAACCCTCGCACCTGTACGAGCACGAAACCCAAGCTGCCCGTCTGTCCGCAGCCACCGATCCGACCGGTGCCCCACACCGGTCCGACCGTGTGCAGCCTCGGCAAGCAACACCTCCAACAGCCTTCCGCTCTCCCCAAGCCCGAACTGTCCTCACACTCGCCTTAGCCCTAGGCATCTGCACACGAGGCTCAAGTACACCATCGGAAGGGTGGTACTTGTCCTTGTTAGCCCACTCCTTCGCCATTCTCTCCTCTCGCTTCCTCTTGAAGCAAAACTCATCCTTATGGCCATCTCTCCCACAATAGCCACAATGAAACCTCACAAGCTTAGGCTTAGGCTTGGGCTGTGGCTGCTCTCTTGGTCTCTCTCCACTCAACTTCTCCACCGGTTTCCCCTCACTAGCCTTCTCACCTTCTTTCCCAAAGAACACTTTCCCCGAAGTGCTCACAAACTTGATAGGCTTTTGGAGATCATTTGTGGGTGTAGGAAACACGGGTGGAGCTGGGGTTGTGTCTAGTCGGTTCCTAAGATGGTTAGGTTTTGGAGGGAAATCATTTTTGTGGTGGGTTTTTGGTGGCTCTGGGATATTCTCTCCACTTCCCTCACCAACCTTGTTTGCCCCAAGTCCCTCACCATCCTGCCTCTTAAACGCCTCGATCATCATCCTCAACTGAGGCTCATGACCAGACAACCAACCCATCAACTTTCTCAGCTCATCATTCTCATCCTGCAAACGATCAACATAATGTGCAAGTTCCAAATTTTTCAAAGCATGCATTTCACAGGCAGAGCATGATGTAGGCATGGGTTCTTTCAGCTTAGCCTCAAGAGAACTAGTGTAAGCATGCATCTCATCAATCTTAGCATGCAAAACAGGGCAAAAAGTGCAAGCACCTAGCAAAGCAGGTCTAGAGTTAATCTCAGCCACTTCAACCCTAAGCACTTCTAGTTCCTCACACTTGGAGGCATGCTTCTCCTTAAACAAAGCAAGATCAGCAAGAAAGATGGAGCAATCAGCACAATCAACCTCATCCGAAACAACGGGGCTAGCCTTAAGGGAATCAATCTCAAGCTTGCTATCAAGCACCTGTGTCTCTAGCTCAGGCACTCTAGTTCTAGCATCCTCGAGTGAAGCCCTAAGCTCTTTTCTCATTTTCTTGGCCTCTCTAAGCATGTCATCACAGTTATCAAGCAAAGAGCCAATCCTCTCATTCTCCTAGCGCAAGAAGGGAAGTTCATCACACACCTCGTTGTCAGACTCAGAATCCGAGTTGCTCTGTGTGCTCTTCTTGCTGCCGGAGCTCAGCGCCATGGTGCAGAAGCCATCTCTCGCGAAGCAGCTCAGCCCGCTCAAGTTCTTGGATGACTTCTTGCTCTTGCGACGATCACCTTCGTCTTCACTGCTGCTCGAGCTCGAGGTGGAGTACGCGGAACTGGAGTCGACGTCGCTTGCTCCCACCATCGCTTGGGCCTTGCCTCGGCTCTCCTTCTTCCTCGATCGTCACTCGTCCTTGTACTTATTCTTGTGCTTGCTCTTGTGATCGCGCCTCGACCGGTACTTGCCATCCATCCTCGACTTGTGCTTGTAGCCATCCTTGTTCTCGACCTTCTCCGGGCAGTCGGCAACGAAGTGTCCTGGCTTGCCGCACTGGAAGCATGCCCTCGTGTTCCTCATGTTCACTCGGTTCTCGTGCAGCCTCTCGAACCGCCTCGTCAGGAGCGCCAGCTCGTCCTCTCCAAGCACGTCGAACTCCTCATCTGGCATAGACATCAAGGAGGACAAAGAGAACATCCTGGTGGATGTGTTAGTGTTAGCCTTTCCTTTCAAACCACCAACGAGGGCAAGACTATGGGAATCAGTCGGACCCTCGAGCTTGGCAGTCATGCCCCTATCCACCTCAGCCGACTTGAGCTTCGAGAACAGCTCATTCACCGTCAGAGTGTCATACTTCTCTGACTCCACAATGGCCTCGAACTTTCCGCCCCAAATCGTACGATCCAAAGAGTGTAAGAGCTTGACCGCTCTATCATGATCATCGTACGGGAGCACGTCCACATTGGCCCTCATGTTGTTCACAACCACCGTGAACCTCTGAAACGAGGCATCGATGGACTCACCGGGGAGATGAGTGAAGTTCTCGTACTCTCTCCGGTAGGTCGCATACATCCGTGCCTAAACCTGGGCATTCCCAACATGAGCCTCCTTCAGCACCGACCAAATTCTACAAGCCAAGTGCTCGGTGTGCACCCGATCGAACTCAGGCTGACACAAAGCATGAAATAAGTAGTCGACCGCCTTATTGTTGGCATCGAATCTGTCCCTCGATCCTGGAGCGAGGAAGTCCATCGGCTGGACATAGCCTGTGTCCACCGTGACATCCCAAAGGATCTGACCCTTTCCGCGGAGGAACGCACCCATCCGCTTACTCCACATCTGGTAGTTCTTGCCATCGAAGTGTGGAGGACCCGAACCCCATTCCTGGTACGACATCTTTGGATATTAGACTGGTTAGAGTCAATAAAGACCCGATCGGCTCTGATACCACTTGAAGGACCGATACAACGAACTAGAGAGGGGGAGTGAATGGGAGCCGATAAAAATTCTTCTTGAAGCAGATGCAAGCTCCAACAAGATGAACACGGCTTCCAACACACGTCTCTGACTCACTACCCAAATTGGCCAAGCCCACGTAGCCACTGGACCTAGGAACCAACACACAACCTTCCGACCTGAGAACGCAGCGGAACACAAACCTCGAGTCTACAGACCAACACCAGTCAGACCGGTGAGCACCACCGGTCAGAACGGTCCCTGCTGGTGAGAGTTAGCACCTTCCATTAAGTGGCCTCACACCGGTCGGGCCGGTGTAACACACCGGTCAGACCGGTCCAAGCCTGAAAGCCCCCAAATCACCAAACAGGCCTACCGACCTCCAAACTGACCCAAACTCGAAACAGCTTTAACACAGGACAACAGCAAACACACCAAGACGTTCACCCGAGCAAAAACCCACCGAGGGTTGCACCGGTCAGACCGGTCAAGAGCACCGGTCAAACCGGTGTAGCTCGGCGCTCGGGATGAACGACCCGCGGGTCAACTCCCCCAAATCCAAACCTCGATCTCCCGAATCGCTCCACGGACTTGAACAAGACTTTGGGGGTATTAGGAATACCTCATGAGGAGTCCATAGCCAAGTTTAATCCCACCAAAACTCGTTGAAAAAGGAGGAATCGAAGAAATCCCACCAACAGCACCACAAACTTAGAACTCGGAAAACCCCAAAATTGAGCCCCTTTACTCACGGATTTGGGAGGGGAATCACAGCCCAAAGAACCACGAAGGGTTCCCACAAATTTCCCCCATCAAATCCCCAAGAGCAAGGTCCCGAAAACAACCCAAAGAAATCACCAAGAGAGGGCTCCGAAAATCACCACCAAGAACAACCGGGAACAACACATCCAAACCTTGAGGAACCACGCCGAATCATCTATACATGCAACAAAGGTTCATACAAGGTCTAGCTTGCCGCCCAATCATCCAACCCTCTCACAAGATCTCACCGTGAAGTTCTCAAGCTAGTCCTATGGAAATCATAAGGAAAATAAGAAGGGAAAATAGGAAAACAAATAAACTAGGGTTCCAAGGCTTGGCTGCCATCCTCTCACCTCTTGGGTTATATGGAGGTAACCGAAAGTCTAAAATACCCTTCTCTAACAACTACGGATACAAGCCCCTCAAGGGCGGTTTTGGAAGACTTGAAGCTTTCTCCATCAGACAGATGCCCGGCGACCAAACCCTGCGTAGCCTCGACGCAAGCCTTGCGATCCTGACGCGTGTCCTCCGCTTCGAAGATTCCAGACTGCATCGTCGCACATCGGTCAGACCGGTGCTCCTCACCGGTCAGACCAGTACCCACCGGTCAGACCGGTTAGACCCACCCCCCGACCGGGTCCGGCACCGCTACTAAAGACCGTCCTCGGTTCTTCGGTCTTGGCTTTGTGGATCAACCAAGGAACCCAGTGGTTTTCTGGTGAACCACCAGAAACCCCGCGAACTCGGTGTAGCCTCCGCCAATCTCCACTCATGACTCGGCTCCCACGTAGTTCCGGCTCGACCTTGGTTTTGAGGCTCAACCAAGAAACCGTCCATGACTTCATCTTGCTGTTCATGCCACCATGCGGCCCTCACTTGACCCCGCTGGCCACCGGGTCCCTCGAACGAAGCCTACTTGTCTTCTCCACACCTGGAGGCCTCACCGGCGACGACCTTTCGCGCTTGTTCTTCACCTGCACCAACACCAGTCAAGCCGCAACCTGCACCTGCAATACATAGCCAAGAATCAGTCCACACAACGCTGTCAATCACTCATCACACAAGGAAGCGACCATCCTCGAACCACACATGGTCCTCACCTCCATAGAAGAAAGTGAGGCGATATCCCTAGATACGCCTCACAAAAATGGATGAATGTCGACACTACAGTAATGGAGTTGGGGATGAGATGTACCAGCTCCAATTTGTAGTAGAAGAAGAGACCGCGGAAGAACTACCCGGTGGGGATGTTGAAGCCACGCTCGAAGGACGCGAAGACGGCCTGCTCCCTCACATCTTCGGTTGGGAACTCCTCCCCCACCGTTGCCTTCCACTCCACCTCCGCCTTCGGCCTCAGCAGTCCGCGGTCCACCAGAGACTTAATCTTCGCCTCTGTCATTGTCGATGGCACCCACACTGTCCGCGGGTCTGGGATTGGAAGAGTCGTCACCGCCATTCCTCGGTTTGGGTTGGATCTGGATCTAAAGGAGACTAGGGTTATGATGCACATGCGCAGTGGTGCAGGGTGCAGATGGTGGTGCTAGCACGTGGATGGCTAGAGCCGGTGGCGGACTGGAGAGGCTCGCGCGGAGAGTGGGTGCAAGACCTTGGCAGCTAAGGCGCGGTGGCAGTGACGGCGACGGGAGGAGGAAGATGACGGGTGTGGTCAACTGTGACCCTTGGCGGTCTATTTATACGGGTCCTTCTATCGTACGGAGCTCACTACAACGGCTCTATCTCGATAATTTCACGAGATGATCACACCAGATTTTGCGCCAGCAGAACGAGCAGCGACCTAACCCCCGGGTTTAGGTCATAAGGAACAACAAAGTTATCAGGTCATCCTGGTAGTACCATTTCCATCTTCACAAGGTCGATAAGCCCCCAAATCATATCAATTTAGGTCTTTGACAAATAATTTTGTCAAAACGACCAAATACATGACAGAAGAGAGCGAACATTACACGGGTCGTCCGAAGGTACACAAGTCACCTGCGACCTTATTAGATCCAGAACCCGACACAAAAACACAAACATACTAGAAGACCTGGTCTACTTAGAGCTATCTATGCGACCTACTTTGCCATAGCAAAGCACATCACAAGATTTCTCCTAGGGCCAGGACCTTTATGGCGGCCTTGCGGGGGACAGCTGTACGACGTTGCACATAGTAGGGCATGCTCTGTGCCGGACTATGGAATGCCGACACGAGCTTGCTCTTCGACACGGGGCGCCAGCCTTTGACAAGCACTCGATGCTCACTAGCGACGTCTAGCTGCACCTCGAGCTGGTACATCATCACCTCCAAACTCTACCTGGTACCACGCAGAGGCACGGTACAAAGAATGGGTGTGTTGCCTACATTTCGCAAGAGTTCTCCTAGCTACAAGCCTCTAACAACATAACAATCTACAATCTGGTGGACGGACACAAGCCTATGGCATGGTCTCAGAACTACCCTGCGGCTTCATAGCTCAACAATGCTCGGTGCTTGCCTCCTTCAGTTTCACGACACTAGTTATAGCCAAAGCCAGACCACGGGTAGGTGGCTGAGTGATGACACTGTCACCACGTGGTCTAGAGGGCCTGCAGACATAAGCATGATTAAAGGCGATGACTTTACCCCTGCCTCGTGGCGTCTTTGTCGCTAGTGCATCAATGATGCCTAAGCCTGTCGTAGAGTCACATGGCTACAGTACCCCCTCGATTCGTGGTTAGTTTGTCATTTTTGGACGGCAAGGGAATCTACGACCACTATTGACCCGTGACCCTGCAGTCTATGGAACAAGACAAAATATGACCCTGTGTCAGAAGGCCCAGCGCCTAACTAAGCCCCACACGATGATGACTCCACGACCTTCCTCTACAACATGATGTCTCTTATTTGCACCCGCTAGGCCCTGCGCCCTAGTGCACCCGCTATGGCTCTACATGTAAATGGACCTATTCCAATCAACCTATATTCTGTTTCGTGAGCAGAATGATCGTAGGTTCGATTGAAGACCTTCCGGGGTAGGCATGCCTCGCTGCTTTGCCAGATCCGTCTGGGCGCCTAGAGATCAGAAGTTTCACGTTTACGATTTTGTCAGGCCCCCGTGGTCAGTGTGCCTATTGCTGAGGTCGTCAATACCTTAGTGTCTGTTGACGGATAAAACTCGTATCCACCTACGATCCGCAAGCGTACGAACCTACACCTTTTTCACCATGGGATTCCTTAGGTTCTTGTCAATCCACGAAGCAAGGGGATTACACGTGTTTGATCTACCTCTACTTCCTAACTTACCTAAACCCTAATCTACGGTTAAACTAGATAACAACTACGCTACACTAGACAGAACGATTAAACCAACAAGATATATAAAAGACACTTGCCCAAGGGTCTACGATACTTGAACATGCAACTGCTTAAGACATGAAAACCAATCTAATCTATCGAAGGTTGTGACCACGGTTTCGCCCTTTCCCTCCCCCCGTACTGTCAGTACGTAGAGGTATTTGTGACTAGACCTATGATGGACACGGCGTATTGAATGGATCCAAGGGAGCATTGAGATCTTACTCCTGTAACAACCCAGGATTCTAGGTGTGAAAATTTTGCGAAAATTTAAAACTTTTTGATTGAAATTGAGTGCTATCAAATTTTCAAACTAATTTGCTAGCCCTTTCCTAGATTCTCCACTTTTTAACCCATTTATAAAAACATACTTCCAAACTATGGTAAAATATGTGAGTTGGACTTTTCTGGTTTTAATTGGATCTTATTTGTGTGTGGTTTGAATTTGGAAAGTATCCAAATTCAAACTTAAACTTTAGCCTTTAAACCAACTTTAATTCCCAAAGCTCTAGTTCTCTTCCTGGGCCGGCCTTCCCTAAAGCCCGCAGCGGACCCAGCTCACCCAGCCGGCCCAGTAACCCAATCAACCGCGGCGGCCCGTTATCCTCACCCTCTTTAACTCTTTTCTGGTTCACCCGCTGACGAAGGGGACCCAGCTGTCAGCCCCCCCTTCATCCCCATCTTCCTCGCCTTCTCCCAGCAGCCGGTCAACCGAGCCGCATCGCTCCAGGGCGCGCGACGGGACGGCCGCGCCGGGCGGGCGGCCCGCACGCCGAGGATCGGTGCGTGCGCGTTGGGGTCGAAATCGACCGCGGGGTAGGCAATGACCCTATTACCCCCACACCGCGCGCATCCGAGGCGTGGCCGAGCGGCGGCCACGGGCGCCACCGCCCATCCCGGCGAACAGCCAGGGGCACTGGGGGCAATCCACCTCGGGCTGCCCGCGGCCTCGCTTCAAAAGGGCGCCAGGCAGGCGAATTGCGGACCCCAAGCCACCAACCCCATTGGGGTTTTCTCCTCTTCGTCACCTCTACTTGCGCCGGGAGAGAAGGGGAAGGGGACGACGTCGCGCCGCGCCGGGGGAAGGAGGACGCGAACCAGCTGGGGACGAGGACCCAGGAGCGAGGAGCCGGAGCTGAGGAGGACGACCACCGGCATGAACACGTACCCCGCCTGCGTACACCTCTTCACCGAGCCGGCCACGACTACACCGCCGCCCCACCGTGAGCACCGCCCGGCCACTCTGTTCTCTTCTCCCCCTTGGTCTCCTTCCTGCAATGGATCTGCGACGTCGAGATGCGTCGCCCGTTAAAACTTGCCTGGATGCTGGCCTTCGAGCCGCAGAACTGCCGTACCGCGATGGATGGAGCTCCTGAGCCGCTCGTGCTCTTGAGCGCCGCCGTCGCCGTGAGAGGAACGTGTGAGGTCTCGACGTTGCGCCACGCTGTTTTGTGGAGACCCCGCTCCGTGGCTACCCCAAGCCACGAAGTCGGGCGCTCTCGGTGTTGGCATCTTGCCGCACCCCTGTTCGCCGAACCGAGGGAAATCCCTCGACGCGCCGCCGTGCCGCGAGGCGCCGACGCGCCGAGCCTTGTGTTCTGGAGATCCGGCCTTCGAGCCGTGTTTTTCTTCCGCTCGTGGATGTTCGCGTGTGTCTAGGCCGGCCGCACCCCCGCGCGCCGCGGCCACGACCTCGCCGTGGAGATGCCGGCGCGTCGGCACTCCATGTCGCGTCGCGCGCCGCGGCTCGTGTTTACGGGAAGCCGGCCTTCGCGCCGTGGGTCCGTTTTTTTGTGCAGGAACGATCGTGCGGGCGTCCCGCGTCGTGCGCACCCCGGCGCCTAGGCCGGGAACGCCGCGCCGCCGAGCTTGCGCAGCAGCCGTGGCGCCGCCGTTTTCCGGCGCTGCGCTCTACGCGCTGTGCCATCCTGTGAGCCGGCCTTCGAGCCGTCGCGTCCTTGCGTTGAGTGTTAAGAGGTGGGGGTGGAAGTGTTGGAGCGCGTCCCCAGCGCCATGGTGATGAGACTCGGTCCCGATCTTCACGATGTAGGATATTGATCTCGATAACTAGCTGTAGGACAACCAAGATAACTTGCTGCAAGCAGCGATAACTAGTGCAACCTGACAAATAAAACTCGAAGCCAACCACCGTCTTTAACCGGCAACCTGAATCGAGGATTCGCCCAACCACACTCTAAAATAACCAACCAACACAACCTGGAATCAAAGGACCAGGAGCACCAATTGGGAGCCGATGAAGCGGCCGCTTTTGTAATCCCTCAAGGAAATCACAAGAGCAAAGGGGTAGAGATCTCTCTCTGAATTTGTTAGCACACAACTGAACAAAAGGGGTTCAATTTCATTATCAAAGTCTTGTTTAATCTCTGAGATACATGGGTTATTTATACTAGGAACATCCCTCCTAGTTGGGTGTGAAATGGACTTGGAATTTCTGGAGTTATGCCATCTCAAAGGTCACCACGAACTGAACTCCCGAAGAGCCTCGCGTGGCTGTTTGGCTTCTCGCGCGATCTCCACTAAATTGGTCATAACTCTTTATTGGAAAGTCCAAAAGACATGAGGTTTGTTGCGTTGGAATCTTGACTTGATGAAGCTTCCAACCATGTATATCATGCACCATGAATCGTGGCAGATTCGTACAGACTTGTACATGAAGATGAAGCTTCTGCAGTGTAACCCAAGGTCTTGTGCATGTAACTTGTCTTGGTTGGCACAGCAATCTTGCTGGTCTTCGTGTAACCCATCCTTGACTGGACGTAACCTTTCTCCTCTTTAGTGTCATCCATATCTTTATGTGTAAACCTTAAAACAATAAAAGTACAACTTTTAGGTAGTAAACAATTTTCATTTGCGTGTATCTTAAATTCAGCAAGGAGTGAAGTCACCTGTTGCTGTAGCTTTTTGGCTCGGCTACGTGTAATTGGTCCAATGTTCAATTGTTCTTGTTCTAGAGTGACATCTTTTATGTCATGTCCTTGGTTTACTTGTGATTGTGCAAAGCTTGTTGAGATGACCTCATCATCCTCCCCCTCTCGACAAGGAGTCGTCCTCGACTCTGATTCTTCAGGTCCAAAGTATGGTGCTAAATCAGCAACATTGAAAGTTGTGCTAACACCATAGTCATCAAGGAGTTCAATCTTGTAAGCATTATCATTTATTTTTGCTAGTACTCTGAATGGTCCATCTCCTCTTGGCATCAACTTTGATTTACGCTTCTCTGGAAAGCGTTCTTTGCGAAGGTGTACCCAAACAAAATCTCCTGGTTCAAATGTCACCTTCTTGCGACGCTTGTTCGCCCACTCAGCATAGTACTTGGCTTTCTTCTCGATTGCTTCCTTCGTCTGCTCATGTATCTTCTTTACATATGCTGCACGCTTAGAGGCATCCATGTTACTCCTTTCCCCGCAATGGTAATGACAACAAATCGATCGGAGCAAGTGGTTTGAATCCATATACAACTTCAAATGGACGAAATGTGTGGTAGAATGTCTTTGCCCTGTTATATGCAAACTCCACATGGGGTAAGCACTCTTCCCATTCCTTCAAGTTCTTCTTGATCATGGTACGCAGCAACATTGAAAGTGTTCTATTCACCACCTCTGTTTGTCCATCCGTCTGCGGGTGACAAGTTGTAGAAAATAGCAGCTTTGCTCCAAGTTTCGCCCACAATGTCTTCCAAAAGTAGCTCAAAAACTTCGTATCTTGATCTGAAACAATGGTCCTAGGCATCCCGTGTAGCCTCATAATTTCCCTAAAAACAAAGAGGCTACGTGTGAAGCATCATCGCTTTTATGACAGGTTATAAAATGTGCCATTTTTGAGAAACGATCAACAACAACAAAAATAGAATCACTCCCCCTCTTAGTTCTTGGTAAACCCAAAACAAAGTCCATACTAATATCTTCCCAAGGAGCATTAGGGGTAGGCAATGGAGTATATAAACCATGGGGGTCAGCTTTGACTTAGCTTTGTGGCATGTGACACATCGCTGGACAAGTCTCTCAACGTCCCTCCTCATCTTGGGCCAATAGAAGTGGTCGGCCAGCAGCTCGTAGGTCTTTTTCCAACCAAAATGACCCATTAGTCCACCCGCATGTGCTTCCCGTAACAACAAGAGTCTAACGAACAATTGGGCACACATAATTTATTAGCTCTAAACAAAAAGCCATCGAAACATGATATTTTTCCCATCCTTTTCTCGTTGTGCATTTTGCATATGGTTCGAAAATTCATGGTCGGTGGAATATAAATCTTTCAAGCTTTCTAATCCTGGCACCTTTACCTCTAGTTGGTTCAGCAAAACATTTCTTCGGGACAAAGCATCAGCAACAAGATTGTCTTTACCTTTCTTGTATTTCACCACATATGGAAAAGTTTCAATGAACTCAACCCACTTAGCATGACGTAGGTTCAGTTTAGCTTGGCCTTTCAAGTACTTCAAAGATTCATGATCTGAATGAATGATAAATTCTTTTGGCCATAAATAATGTTGCCAAGTCTCAAGTACTCTTACCAAGGCGTACAACTCCTTGTCATACATGGAGTAGTTCAGTTGTGCTCCTCCCAGCTTCTCACTAAAATAAGCAACGGGTTTTGCATCTTGCATTAGCACACCTCCAATTCCAATCCCACTTGCATCACACTCAATCTCAAATGTCTTTGTGAAATCCGGCAACACAAGTAGGGGTGCTTCAGTCAAACGTTTCTTCAATTCTTGAAAAGCATTTTCTTGTTGCTCTTTCCACTCAAATGCAACACCTTTCTTTGTTAACTCATTCAGCAGTGCAGCAATGGTGCTGAAATCTTTAACAAACCTTCTATAAAAACCAGCAAGGCCATGAAAACTTCTCACTTGGCTTACATTCTCAGGTGTTGTCCATTCCTTGATAGCTGCAACCTTAGATTCATCCACTTGAATTCCCTGTCCAGAGACAACAAAACCAAGAAACACAACTTGATCTGTGCAAAAGGTGCACTTCTCAAGGTTAGCATACAATTTTTCTTTTCTAAGCACATTCAAAACTTGTTGTATGTGTTCAGCATGTTCTTCCAATGTCTTGCTGTAAATAAGGATATCATCAAAGTAGACAACAACAAATTTTCCAATGAAAGCTCTCAGGACATGGTTCATCAATCTCATGAAAGTACTAGGAGCATTAGTCAAACCAAAAGGCATTACTAACCATTCATATAGCCCAAACTTTGTTTTGAAAGCAGTTTTCCATTCATCTCCAATTTTCATTCGAATTTGATGGTAACCATTACGCAAATCAATCTTGGAAAAAATTATAGAACCACTCAATTCATCAAGCATATCATCTAGCCTAGGAATAGGATGACGATAGCGAACAGTAATATTATTGATGGCTCTACAATCTACACACATTCTCCACGTGCCATCTTTCTTTGGAACCAAAATAACAGGAACAGCACAAGGACTTAAGCTTTCACGCACATAACCTTTATCTAAAAGTGCTTGTACTTGCCTCTGAATTTCTTTCGTTTCTTCTGGATTCGTGCGATATGGTGGACGATTGGGTAAGGCAGCCCCTGGAATGAGATCAATTTGATGTTCAATGCCTTGCAAAGGTGGCAGTCCAGTAGGGGTTTCCTCCGGAAAGACATCCTTAAAGTCCTGCAAAAGATGTGAAATAACACTAGGAAGAGATGTTATGTCATTAGCTGAAAGCAATGTGTTTTTGTACAATAGTACAATGAATTCTTGGTATGGATTACGCCTCACGTCTCTCATTTCAGATTTGGTGGATAACATGACCAGATTGTTTCCTTCTCTTTTCTTTAGATCTCCCTCATTTGGCTTGTCGCTCTCACTCACCGGTTTGTGGAGGGTACTCAATTTATTTTTTTCTCTTTCTTTCTCACTCTCAACCTTCACTTTGGAGCTGTTTTGTAAGTGCTCAGCTAGGATTTGTTGTGGTGTCATTAGCTTAAGTAGCAAGCTCTTTCCCTTCCACTTGATAGTGTATTCATTTGTGCGACCACAATGTAGAGATGAGCGATCATATTGCCATGGCCTTCCCAACAGCAGATGACACACGGTCATTGGTGCCACATCACACTCTATGGTGTCAACATATTCACCTATTTTGAATGGAACTTTCACCCTATATCCAATCTTGATATCTCCAGCATCACTCAACCACTGTACATGATAGGGATGAGGGTGTCGCAGCAGTTTTAAACCAAGTTTATCAACCATTTCACGGCTAGCAAGATTATGGCAGCTTCCACCATCAATAATTGCCTTGCATACCTTGCCTTCAACTTTGGCTCTTGTTTGGAATAAATTGTGCCGCTGTCCATTTTCAGCCTCCTTCATTTGTACACTCAAAATTTGAGTTACAACAAGAGCAGTACCTCTCTCAAATTCACATGTGGGCAGCTCTGCATTTTCAATAGCATCCTCAAGTTGTTCTTCATCAATAGCTTCCTGCTCATCGTCACTAGCTGATTCATACTCTCCATTGTTGTTGACAAGGATGGTGCGGTTGTTTGGGCACTCTCTAATAACATGACCATGACCTCCACACTTGAAACATTGAATTCCACTACTTTTTGCTGTAGAAGCCATCGATGTAGATGATGATATTGCAGGTTTGCTTTTCTCACTTTGAGAAGCCATCTCTTTCCCACTAGAACCACCATGGAAACTAGACCGTGAACCACCACTTGAGTTGGTGATTGCACCTCGATTTGCACTACTTTTTGGTGTAAATTTGCTTCCACTTGGGGTAATCTTTGTATTGAATGAGCCTCCTCTATTGCTCTTCATGTCTTGCTGCAATTGACGCTCAGCTTTGCTTGCTTGATGTACCAACTCAATAAGATTGCGGTACGGCTGAAATTCAACAATGCGCTGAATATTACGATGTAAACCGGACATGAACCTTGCAATTGATTGCTCTTGATCTTCAAATACATTAGCCCCGATCATTGCCTTTTCCATCTCTTTGTAATACTCATCAACGAGAGAGATTTCCTTGCTTTAAATTCTGCGGTTTGTCAAAAAGATCACGACGATGATGTTTAGGTACAAATCTTGCTCTCATTTCTCTTTTCATTTCAGCCCACGTATGAACAGCACCTTGCCCAGCTTCTTCTCTATCATTGAGCATTTGCTCCCACCAGATTAGAGCATAATCTTCAAACTCAAGTGCAGCCATTGCCATATTCTTCTCTTCAGAGTAATTATGCAAGCGAAAAATTTTATCAACCTTCAACTCCCATGTGAGATAAGTTTCTGGATCAGATCCTCCATCAAACTTGGGAATAGTGAATTTTAACTTGCCAAACCTCTCCTCATTAGGCTGACCACGTTCATAATTACCCCAATGATGACGACCATAGTTTGGGGGTTGTTCAACCTCTTCTTCTTCGTATTCATCCTCAAAATCAGCATGGTCATTGTCTTCATTTCCACGACCTCTTCCTCTACCTCGACCACCTCCATTACCTCCATCTCCACGCCCTGGACCAGCAGGTCTTCTAGCATGGAAAGCAGCTCGTTGTTGACGTTCTTGGTGTTCTCTTGCACGACGTTCAGCAGCTTCTTCTTCAGTTTCTTCCACTTCATCTTCATGATTACTTACATTTTCAGCAACACGAGGAATATGTCGCAGTTGTTCCATAATGGTTTGCAAATCATTGGACAATCTATCCTGTCTCTCCTCCATACTTCGCCTCATTTCATTGAATTGTATCATGGTGACACAATCTTCAATGTCGACTTGTTCAGACATCTTCCTGTATTGTTAGTGAAAACACAAATAGCAACTATATGTGGAATGGAAAATTATGTGGATCTCACAACCTCACCTTCTCTTACCAACCAAAGCTCTTATGAGTTCCCTGTAGATTACAGAAGTACTATGTGTAGTGGTAAAAAGAGTGATGGTTAAGCGAATACACGACCGGCGTTCAGTTTACAGTGGCTTATTTGTGGAGCTCGGTGGGGTATAAAACACAAGTAGCAATCTGAATTCTAGTTGTTGTAAAGATAAGTAGCAATCCAAACTAGAGATCCAATGCCTAGTGCTGATCACAATATATGAATGATGTAACCGAAGCATCACACACATAACAGATATTTCAGATTTGATGTAAACAAGGATTATGCTAGGGATGATTGAATGAAACTGAATCACCTAGCAAAATTGTACCAAAGAAGGATAGTAAACTGGTTACACAAACTAATATGATGGTTCAACACTTGTGCATACAAACAATCTGATCTTTCTCCTTACTTTCCAACACTATTTTTTGCAACTTTCTCAGTGCAATTTTTTTATGCAACTTTCTTTCACTTTTTTCGTGACTCTTTGTTTTAGAACTAATCACGAGACCAGATATAACACTTGCACAATTTAAAGATGCTAGAACTGAATATAACCAGCAACTATCTTGATAGGACAAAAGTTTACGCAAAGGATAGAATTGGTTTAATCTTCTTTTTTTTGTGGGGATTTTCAGAGATATGAAAGGCTCAAAAGGTACTCAAAGGATGATATGATCAGCAACTAAACAAAGACTCTAATGGACTGAAACTTAACCAAACTCGCTAGATAAACAGATGCAAACAAAGGCTATGATATAAACTTTTTATGGCTTTTTAGTGGATAGGACGAAGGCAAAAAAATATGTAGCTAAGGGTAAAGAATCCTACCGTGGCAACGCAGGCTTTGATACCAAATGATGAGACTCGGTCCCGATCTTCACGACGTAGGATATTGATCTCGATAACTAGCTGTAGGACAGCCAAGATAACTTCCTGCAAGCAGCGATAACTAGTGCAACCTGACAAATAAAACTCGAAGCCAACCACCATCTTTAACCGGCAACCTGAATCGAGGATTCGCCCAACCACACTCTCAAATAAGCAACGAACACAACCTGGAATCAATGGACCAGGAGCACCAATTGGGAGTCGATGAAGCGGCCGCTTTTGTAATCCCTCAAGGAAATCACAAGAGCAAAGGGGTAGAGATCTCTCTCTGAATTTGTTAGCACACAGCTGAACAAAAGGGGTTCAATTTCATTATCAAAGTCTTGTTTAATCTCTGAGATACATGGGTTATTTATACTAGGAACATCCCTCCTGGTTGGTGTGAAATGGACTTGGAATTTCTGGAGTTATGCCATCTCAAAGGTCACCACGAACTGAACTCCCGAAGAGCCTCGCGTGGCTGTTTGGCTTCTGCGCAGTCTCCACTAAATTGGTCACAACTCTTTATTGGAAAGTCCAAAAGACATGAGGTTTGTTGCGTTGGAATCTTGACTTGATGAAGCTTCCAACCATGTATGTCATGCACCATGAATCGTGGTAGATTCGTACAGACTTGTACGTGAAGATGAAGCTTCTGCAGTGTAACCCAAGGTCTTGTGCATGTAACTTGTCTTGGTTGGCACAACAATCTTGTTGGTCTTCGTGTAACCCATCCTTGACTGGACGTAACCTTTCTCCTCTTTAGTGTCATCCATATCTTTATGTGTAAACCTTAACACAATAAAAGTACAACTTTTAGGTAGTAAACAATTCTCATTTGCGTGTATCTTAAATTCAGCAAGGAGTGAAGTCACCTGTTGCTGTAGCTTTTTGGCTCGGCTATGTGTAATTGGTCCAATGTTCAATTGTTCTTGTTCTAGAGTGACATCTTTTATGTCATGTCCTTGGTTTACTTGTGATTGTGCAAAGCTTGTTGAGATGACCTCATCACATGGCCAAACCCGCACCGTCAACCCGCCGCTGGTGCGCGCGCCGGTGATGCCGAGCAGTGCTATGAACTTTGCCTGCAGGTGCTCGCGTGCTCCCTTGCGGCCTGGTCGGGCGCACCCCAGCACCGTAACAAGGCTGCCACCGGGGACGACGTCACCGGTGGAGCCGCGCCGTCGGAGAACGGCCGCATGCCCAGGGGGAAACGGCCGGCACTTCGCCCTGGGAATTTTAGGTCCGACCGGGGGGCGGATGGGCCTTAAGTTGCGCCCCGACCCAACAGCGCCTGCCTGAAGCCCAGTTAACCGCCTGGACCTCTGGGTCGATCTTCAAGGAGGTCCAGCAGACTTCTCCTACCTGGGCCAGTTGGGTCGAGTCCACTGGGCCGCTTTCGGCCCAGTAACACTATCAGCCCATCTTCGGCCCATGAACCGAGAGACGTTGACGTCATGCTGACATCAGCGGCCTTGTGAACTAAAAATCCTTTCCTTTTTCTGAAATGATTTTCTGAAATGTTTTATAAATGGTTTTAATCTTTAAAAATTCATAACTATTTATAGGAAGCTCAGAAAAATATAAAACTAATTTCTATAAATTCGTAATTTCGAAACCTTGATGTTTGTAGGTAGTTTGAGCTCTTTTGGATCTTCTAAAAATTGGTTCTTATTTGGAGTTATTGCTTAGATGTGCACTGTATTCTTATTTTCGCATCGAATCTTGTGCCGCAGACCTGAGCTTCGACCAGGAGGACGCGGAGGACCCCGAGTACACTGCTCCAGACAGTGACTGCTTCAACGGCAATGAAGGTGTCATGTCACTCCCAACCATGTAAATCCCATGTTGTTAATTAGATGCTAGTGCTTTACTTTATATGCATTGCTCTGATGAATTGCATAACCTGTTTAATAGCCTTGCCTTGATATTTTGTTATACCCTGATTCCTTGTTTTACTTCCTGCAGGACTAGCTACAGACCCCTAGCTAGTCCCATACCTCAACTATCCATACTTTTGTTGATTGATTATGGATGGTATTCTGGGTTTGGACTTAGACGCGGGAGATCTCGGTGTGGTTTTAGTGTGCGTTCTGGGTGCGTATCTCCTTGACGTGTTTTGGCGGGAGCGAGCCACTTGGCTACTGGTGAACGTCTGTCTCGGGAAGATGCGATCTGGCCACTAACCCGAGAGGCGTGTCGTATGGGAAGGATATGTGGAGTGCTCGCTCTCGGCCCTTAAGGACCGATCGTCAGATTAACCATGCTTCTTTGGACTCTTACCGTACAAACCGCCCGCCTTGTTATGGGCGGGGGTACGGGGTGAGACTTGTAGTGGATAGCGTCCCTCCTGTAGGCGGGTCGGTGTGACCGTGTCGGGAGTGGTCTTTCCCTCCTTAGAAGACTTTGCCCCGGCGAGGCCGGGGGAAGGGTTCCACGGCCTCGAGGGACCTCTCGCGGGTAGTATGAGCTCGCCGCGGAGGCCGAGCCGTGCTCGGAGACGCGGGGAGGGTACTATCCACTTACTTGGCCTTCAGCCGTAGGGTAGGGCCTGGAATCGGTGACGGCCGGTTCCGGCCCTATTCGGGTGGGTACGGCTTGTACAACCTCCCGCGAGTGTTTAAACCTATAGCTATAGTCCGTGTCCACTGGTTATGGACAATCCTGAGATCTGTTATTCTGGCTAGATACTCTTCTCTTGTGCTTCTTCTCTCCCCCGAGTGTGTGAGCCCGGCTTCAGCCGTTGAGATGTGGGGATAGGAGCAGGTGCGCCCCACATCGCAGATGAGAGTTGGGATCTGGATCATGGTTGAGATCCGGTGTTTTGGTGTGGTATCCTTGAGCGGGGTGTGGACCCCAGAGGTGTGGACCTCGGAAGCGTGAGCTTTTCCGAGGTGTGGACCTCACAGCTGAATTCTGCTTACCTTGATCGTTGCTTTGCTGCTTTGCTTTAGCCTTCTACAGCCAGAGTAGGGATAACTCATCCATAGTAGAATATACACCGCTTTTGCCTCTTTGTTGGGAAGCTGACATGACCTACCCGCTTATCGGTAGACCCTGGTGTCTCTGACACAGAGCCGGACTACGACTTCGACAACGACGGATGGGTGGACTAGTGCTCTTCCTATACTCGAGCTGCCTGCAGATTTGGAGTTCCCCGCGCTTTCATGGAGACGCTGCTAGACGTTTTATTTATGTTTGATTCAGTCCCGATGGACTTGTACCCGGCATGTGCCGAAGAGATGTACTCTGATTAATGTAATAAAATAAATGTTGTACTCTTTCTTTTCTGTTTTACCCTTTTTGTATGGATTTTGGCATCGCTGAGACAGGGTTTGCACGTGGTAGCCCTCCGGGGACTACCACCGAGGTGCTAAGAGTCGGGCTTCCATTCGCGGAAATCCAGTTCGTTTCAGTTGGTACCAGAGCCATGCTTGACTGTAGGATGAGCCCCAGGAATGATCGATAGCTTAGGAAGCCGTTTTTGAACCTTGAAACTTTATATAAACCCCTTGGCTTCCGTATATATATATATATACTTATATATATGCATTATCTTGATTAACTTTAACTAACTACGCTCTAACAATGTTGTGCAGATGGTGGAGGAAGTGTGGATCCCTCTGGAGTCGGACGACAAGTGGGCCGGAGGCTTCTGTCACCTTCTGAGGGAGTGCCTAGAGACAGCGGGAGTGGGGACCGACCGGGTCAGCTACGAGGGGAGGACCGTGGGGCCCCTGGACCAGTCAGCCACGTTCCTGACCGTCACTGTACCGGTGGACCCACGAGTGCCAGAGTTCAAGGGAGTCAAGGTGCACTGCTTTGAGAGTTCTACCATGGAGGCACACCAGGCTTGCGCGCGTCGAGCTCTCAAGGAGGTTTGTATCCAGCTTGGGGAGAAGCTTAAGGACACCTCGTTCAGCGTTCTTCCGACGGGGGTCTACGACCCGAGTCGCTGGGACACGTACGACCAAGCTCAGTACCTTGAGGTGACTACAGAGGAGGAGGACAAGAAGTTGCACACAGCCAACCGGTGCATCCTGGCACAGGACCAGGCGCTCTATTGAGCGGATAGTGAGATCACTTACCTGAGGTGGAGGAGGGACGACTGTCTGCAGCTTGCCCAGGAGCTGGAGATGGAGAAGCTAGACTTAGCCGACCGGCTGGAGGAGTCTCACCAGAGGAACGGTGAGCTGGTGCAGCTCGGGCTAGCAGCGACCAGAGCTAGCACCGAACGGGGCCCAAGGAGGATCGCCACACTGGAGGCACGATTTAGGTCAGCACAGGAGCAGCACCGGGCTACAGTGGAGGCCACACGCATGGACAGAGAGAGGCTGGCAGAGGCGAAGGACATGTTGGAGTCGGTTGGAGCTACAGCAGCTGACTACCAGGTGAGGACGTGGGACCTACAGGAGGCGAGTCGACACAACTACAACCACTTGTGCTACCTCGGTGGGTTGGTCTACGAGGAGAGGGACCGAGCTGCCAGGACCCGCACGGCCTGGGAGCGTTCCGACCAGTAGAGGCTGAGGGAGCTGGAGGAGCTCTCCGCGCAGCTACCGCCAAAGAAGAGACCACGACTGTGAGTAGAGACCTTTGAGCTACCCCCGACACTCCTTCCACGTCTACGCCCGTACCCGAGAGGCTCCCAGGACACAACGGAGATGGACCGTGCTCTTTAGGACACCCGAGACTACTACGGAGGACCGGCGATCAGGATGCCGGGTTACCCAGGGGCTTACTCACCACCGTTCTACTCAGTTCCACCAGACTCCAGCCCAGAGGCACCCCAGAGTACCCCGTGACGGGAGTAGAGATCTAGCAGTAGATTCTGAGATGTCTTAATGAGTTAGTTGTAATGCTACCGCTTATGTTGTCATGTCTGTAGTAGCTACCCCATGTTGTACCATGCGTTAGTGTGATGTGTTGTTGTGTACCCTCGAAGGTCGTTGGAGTAAACCTCGAGGTACACCCCTTTTGTATGGTGGCATTGATTGAGTGACATGGATCTTCATGGTTTTTCTCGAACTTCATGCTTCTTATTTGTCTGAATGAAATTCTTTGATTGTTAGCAGGATTACTCCTTTATAGTTAATAACCTTATTAATATTCTCCCTACCACTACTGACTCTTGCAAATGAAACAGATGTCGGGAGCAAGGAGGTCCGGACGACTCCTGGCCCGCTTCGAGGAGGTCGCTGGGGACAACGGGAAGGAGGATGCCCCTAACCCAGCAGGAGCAAGAGGCCGCGGATGCCGTGGAGGTCACGCGCCATGAGGAGGGCTCCGTGGAGGCCGAGCAGGTCGCGGAGGCCGAGTCGGCGGGCGAGGACCCATGTACGACGACGAGGGAGCTCAGGAGCAAGAGATCGAGCACGAGCAGGTACCCCAGCCTGAGGGAGGAGCAGGCCAGGCTCAGGGACACGAGGTGCCACCACCGCCACCTCCCCCGAACTTGGCCGACGTGATGGCAGTACATACCCAGCTGATGCAGACGATCACCCAGTTGCTAGCTCAGAACAACAACAACAACCACAGGGGTCAGCACCGCAACGCGCCAGAGGATTTCCAGAAGAAGGTTGAGAACTTCAACAAGCTGCGACCGCCAACTTTCGACCACTCTGCAGATCCGATGGACGCGGACAACTGGCTGCGAGAGATTGAGAAGAAGCTGGAGTTGACTGAGCTCACTGAGGAAGAGTGTGTGACAATGGCAGCACACTAGCTGATCGGCACAGCCAGTGCGTGGTGGGATAGCTACTGTGACTCGCACCCAGACCCGTTGCACATCGGGTGGGACGAGTTCGTGGAGGCCTTCAGGAGCCACCACATCCCAGAGGCCGTGATGGATAGGAAGGCTGACTAGTTCAGGCACCTCAAGATGGGAAGTATGTCAGTGCAGCAGTACGCAAACCGCTACCAAGAGCTGATGAGGTATGTGCCAGACGACACCGACACAGAGAAGAAGAAGGTTTACTGGTTCAGGAAGGGACTGCACAAGGGGATGGCACACCACTTGTCCGCGCAGGACTGCCCGACACTTCGCTGCATTATCGACAAGGCACTGATCGTTGAGAGGTCGAGGCTCGAGTACATGGAGGTTCGTGGAAGCAAGTCCAAGTGCACAGACTAGGCAGGACGCTCAGGTCCACCCCAGAGGCAGAGGACAGGTTACGCACAGGGCCACCAGACACAGCAGAGACACCATGTCACTCAGTCATAGCCGCAGAGCAGAGCCAACCCAGGAGGGAGTGGAGGACAGAACAACTGGAGACCGAGACCACCACCGCAGTCAACTGACAAGGCTAAGGTGACTTGCTTCAACTGTCGTCAGGTTGGGCACAAGTCGTTCGAGTGTCCACAGCAGGTGCAACCAGGAAGTCAGAACCGCAGCTCTCAGTTCCAGACTCCAGCCAAGCCACCAGCACCAGGAGAACAGCCACCCCGTACACAGCAGAGGACCGCTCAGCCGCCAGCTACTCGAGGCCGCCTGAACCACCTCACCGCCGAGGATGCTGCAGCCGCACCCGACGTCACACTTGGTGAGTTCCTTGTTGACTCAGTTTTGGCTAGCTCTCCGCTAGGAGAGAAGAGGAGTACGTTAGAGTGCAGGGGAGTGAAGATGGTGTTTGAGGGGCAACTGTTCACGGCAGACTTGACAGTCTTGGAGTCTACTGGGATAGATGTGATCCTAGGGATGGATTGGTTGGCAAAGCACAACGAGATAGTCTCTTGCAACCCCAGAATTATACAGCTAGAGCACCCCAGTGGGACTAAAGTGCGGATCGAACCACAGAGTCCGAAGGCTGCCACGATGATGTGCAACATGAGTGGGAAGGAAATTGAAGAAATTCCAGTGGCTTGTGAGTTTCCGGACGTGTTTCCAGAGGAGCTTACGGAGTTACCCCCAGACCGAGACGTGGAGTTTGTGATTAAGCTGATGCCCGGGGCAGGGCCCGTTGCAAAGAGTCCGTACCGGATGTCGTCCGATGAGCTTGACGAGTTGAAGAAACAGCTCAAGAAGCTGCTCGAGCAAGGGTTTGTTCGGCCGAGTGCCTCACCGTGGGGTTCACCTGTGCTCTTCGTGGAGAAGAAAGATGGTACCAAGAGGATGTGCATAGACTACCGCACGCTCAACTTGATGACGATCAAGAATAAGTACCCACTACCCAGAATCGAGGACTTGCTGGATAGGCTCAAGAAAGCAAAGTTCTTCTCCAAGATCGATCTGAGGTCAGGTTACCACCAGATGAAGATCCGAGAGCAGGATATTCCCAAGACAGCCTTCACCACACGGTACAGCTTGTACGAGTTCGTGGTGGTTTCTTTCGGGCTGACCAACGCCCCTGCTTACTTCATGAACTTGATGAACAAAGTCTTCATGGAAGAGTTGGATAGGTTTGTGGTGATGTTTATCGACGGTATCCTGATTTACTCTGAGACTACGGAGGAGCACGAGGAGCACCTGAGAGTCGTGCTAGAAAGGGCCGAGGCGACGAGAACCGTATGCCAAGTTCGGCCAAGTGCGAGTTCGGATGGAGAAGGTCGCGTTTTTGGGACACGTGTTGTCGGCGAGAGGGGATAGCCGTGGACCCGTCCAAGGTCGAGTCGGCCATCGAGTGGGAGCAGCCGTTGAACGTGACGGACGTCAGAAGTTTCCTTGGGTTGGCAGGTTACTACCGAAGGTTCATTGAGAACTTCTACAAGATCGCTAAGCCGATGACCGAGTTGCTCAAGAACAACACAAAGTTCGAGTGGTCAGAAGCGTGTGAGAAGAGCTTCCAGGAGTTGAAAAAGAGACTCACCACAGCCCCAGTGCTTACCTTGCCAGATATCAAAAAAGACTTCGTGGTCTACTGCGACGATTCGAAGCAGGGAATTGGTTGTGTGCTGATGCAGGAAGGGAAAGATGTGGCTTATGCTTCTAGGCAGCTGAAGAAACACAAGGAAAACTACCCGACACACGACTTGGAGTTGGCAGCTGTTGTGCATGCACTCAAGATCTGGAGACACTACCTGATAAGGAACAAGTGTGAGCTGTTTTCCGACCACAAGAGCCTGAAGTACTTCTTCACCCAAACAGAGTTGAACATGAGGCAGAGGAGGTGGTTGGAGCTGATCAAGGACTACGACGTCGAGATCAACTATCACCCAGGCAAAGCTAACGTCGTGACAGATGCACTGAGCCGGAAAACCTATTGCAACAACCTCATGGTGAGAGAAGAACAACCTGCCTTACATGAAGAGCTAGAAAAGCTGAGGATTGAAATTGTGGACCATGGCCAAGTCAACAAACTGCGAGTGACCTACGACCTGGAGGAACGAATCCGAACAGCTTAGAAGTCGTGTGCAGAGATCAAAGATTTGCGAGAACTGATGAAACAGGGTAAAGCAGAGGATTACCGGATAGATGAGCAAGGCACAGTGTGGTTGAAAGAACGGATCTGTGTACCGCAAGATAAGGCACTCCTAGAGTAGATCATGAGAGAAGCTCAAGATTCGAGGTACTCGATCCACCCAGGCAGCACAAAGATGTACAAAGATTTGAAGACCAGATACTGGTGGAGGGACATGAGGAGAGATATAGCTCACTACGTGGCCTGTTATGACACCTGTAGCAGAGTGAAGATCGAGCACCAGAAACCTGCAGGATTGCTTAAGCCGTTGGCAATTCCGGTTTGGAAGTGGGAGGACATCTCCATGGACTTCGTAGTGGGACTTCCCCGGACACCAAAGGAGAATGATTCGATTTGGGTCATAGTGGACTGACGGACCAAGGTGGCGCACTTCGTACCGGTGAAGGTGACCTTTGGGACAGAACGCTTGGCAAACTTGTACGTTGAGCAAATTTTGAGGTTACACAGGGCACCCAAGAGTATTGTGTCCGACCGCGGACCACAGTTTGTCGCCAAGTTTTGGCAGAGCTTCCATAAACTCATGGGCACCACCCTCAACTACGACACGCCTTTTCACCCACGTACGTATGGATAGACAGAGAGGGTTAACCAGGTTCTGGAGGATATGCTACGAGCGTGTGCACTCACCTATGGCACCGATTGGGAGAGCAGTTTGCCGTTTGCAGAGTTCTCGTACAACAACAGCTTTCAAGTAAGTCTTTGGATGGCTCCCTTTGAGGCCCTTTACGGGCGGAAGTGCAGAACCCCGCTAGCTTGGTCGGAGGTGGGAGAACGGGCACTGTTTGGGACAGCAATCATTGAGGAAGCAGAGGAGAAAGTTGAGAAAGTTCGTGAGAACTTGAGGGTCGCTCAAAGCCGTCAGAAGAGCTATGCCGACAAAAGAAGGAGAGAGTTGACTTTTGCAGTTGGAGACCGAGTGTCCTTGAAAGTCTCACCGCTCCGAGGAACTAAAAGGTTCTGGGTGAATGGGAAGCTCGCCCCGAGGTACGTGGGGCCGTACCCTATCACCCGAAGGATTGGAAGTCTAGCCTACCAGCTTGCGCTACCTGAGACAATGGCAGGGGTACACCCAGTGTTTCACGTGTCACAGCTGAAAAAGAGTGAGAAGGTAGTGGAAGCTAAGCAAGTGCCCATGGAGTTGCTTGACCTGCAAGATAACCTTGAGTGTGCAGAGTACCCTGAGAAGATCTTGGATCGAGCAGTCAAAGAGACAAGAAGAACAACCATACCCTTCTGTAAAGTGTTGTGGAGCAACCACACAGAGCGAGAAGCAACTTGGGAGAAGGAAGCTGGTCTCAGAAAGGAGTACCCTCACTTGTTCACGGAGGAGGTCGAGGACTAAATCTCGAGGACGAGATTCTCGGTGGTGGGGGAGAATGTAACAACCCAGGATTCTAGGTGTGAAAATTTTGCGAAAATTTAAAACTTTTTGATTGAAGTTGAGTGCTATCAAATTTTCAAACTAATTCGCTAGCCCTTTCCTAGATTCTCCACTTTTTAACCCATTTATAAAAACATACTTCCAAACTATGGTAAAATATGTGAGTTGGACTTTTCTGGTTTTAATTGGATCTTATTTGTGTGTGGTTTGAATTTGGAAAGTATCCAAATTCAAACTTAAACTTTAGCCTTTAAACCAACTTTAATTCCCAAAGCACTAGTTCTCTTCCTGGGTCGGCCTTTCCTAAAGCCCGCAGCGGACCCAGCTCACCCAGCCGGCCCAACAACGCAATCAACCGCTGCGGCTCGTTATCCTCACCTCCCCCCCCCCCTTAACTCCTTTCTGCTTCACCCACTGACGAAGGGGACCCATCTGTCAGCCCCCCTTCATCCCCATCTTCCTCGCCTTTTCCCAGCGGCCGGTCAACCAAGCCGCATCGCGCCGGGCGCGCGCGGCCGGACGGCCGCTCCGGTCCGGGCGGCCCGCACGCCGAGGACCGGTGCATGCGCGTTGGGGTCGGAATCGACCGCGGGGTAGGCAATGACCCTATTACCCCCACACCGCGCGCATCCGAGGCGTGACCGAGCGGCGGCCACGGCGCCACCTGCCCAGCCCGGCGAACGTCCAGGGGCACTGGGGGCAATCCACCCCGGGCTGCCCGTGGCCTCGCTTCAAAAGGGCGCCAGGCAGGCGAATCGCGGATGCCAAGCCACCAACCCCATTGGGGTTTTTCTCCTCTTCGTCACCTCTGCTTGCGCCGGGAGAGAAGGGGAAGGGGACGACGCCGCGCCGCGCCGGGGGAAGGAGGACGCGAACCAGCTGGGGACGAGGACCCGGGAGCGAGGAGCCGGAGCTGAGGAAGATGACCACCGACGTGAACACCTACCCCGCCTGCGTACACCTCTTCACCGAGCCGGCCATGACTACACTGCCGCCCCACCGTGAGCACCGCCCGGCCACTCTGTTCTCTTCTCCCCCTTGGTCTCCTTCCTGCGATGGATCTACGACGTCGAGACGCGTCGCCCGTTAAAACTTGCATGGATGCTGGCCTTCGAGCCGCAGAACTGCCGTACCGCGACGGATGGAGCTCCTGAGCCGCTCATGCTCTTGAGCGCCGCCGTCGCCGTGCGAGGAACGTGTGAGGTCTCAACTTTGCGTTGGGCTGTTTTGTGGAGACCCTGCTCTGTGGCTACCCCAAGCCGCGAAGTCGGGCGCTCTCGGTGTTGGCATCTTGTCACACCCCTGTTCGCTGAACAGAGGGAAACCCCTCGACGCGCCGCCGTGCCGCGAGGTGGCGACACACCGAGCCTTGTGTTCCGGAGATCCGGCCTTCGCGCCGTGTTTTTCTTCCGCTCGTGGATGTTCGCGTGTGTCCAGGCCGGCCGCACCCCCACGCGCCGCGGCCACGACCTCACCGTGGAGATGCCTGGCGCGTCGGCACTCCATGTCGTGTCGCGCGCTGCGGCTGGTGTTTACTGGAAGCCGGCCTTCGCGCCGTGGGTCTGTTTTTTTGTGCAGGAACGATCGTGCGGGCGTCCCGCGTCGTGCGCACCCCAGTGCCTAGGCCGGGAACGTCGCGCCGCTGAGCTTGCGCAGCAGCCGTGGCGCCGCCGTTTTCCGGCGCTGCGCGCTACGCGCTGTGCCATCTTGTGAGCCGGCCTTCGAGCTGTCGCGTCCTTGCGTTGAGTGTTAAGAGGTGGGGTGGAAGTGCTGGAGCGCGTCCCCAGTGAAGGACCGATTAGGCGACCAGAGAGGGGGGGAGTGAATGGGAGCCGATAAAAATTCTTCTCGAGGGATATTGAAACTCCGACAAGACGAACTAGCTCGGTCGAACCCCCGAAATCACACGCTCCGCACTTCTACCTCCCGTTTGCCAAAACCACGTAGCCACTGGAGTGCTACTGGTCCTAGGAACAAACTCTACCAGCAACCACAACACACACGCAGCACCGACAGCGGAAACAACTCGAAAGCCGGCTAACCAGAGGGGGGCGGTTAGACCGGGTATAGGGGGCGGTTAGACCGCCTCCACCTGGCAACCAAGAAATCCTCCGAAACGCCTCTTCCGAGCACCAAAACACACCACGGTTTCACCAACAGAGATCTCTGGTCAAGGCCATGCTAGCTACCAGAAAATCTTGGTGAAAACCAAAACTTCACCCAAGGGCCTAGGGGCGGTTAGACCGGCTACCTGGGGCGGTCTAACCTCCTGTACCCAGCAACGAACCCCGACCAAGAACACCTAGCAAACTGCACGAGAACGACCCCAAATTTCACCCAGACACTCCTCTAATCAAGGCGAACAAACTCACAGAGGAAAATCCGGCGAAACAAAACTTTGACCCGGAAACACCCAGGGCGGTTAGACCGCCCCTTCCAGAAAACGAACCCGCGGGTCAAACCTCAACTTCCTCGCGCCCGATCTCCCGAATCACTCCACGGATTGCAGCCAAACTTCGGGAATAGCTGGGTTACCTCCTGGGCAACCTCTACCTCAAAGGAATCGACTCGAAATGCTCACAATCAAGAGGAATCGAAGAAATCGCTTCTCTAGGTCAAGAACTCGCCCAACTCGAGAAACCACCAAATCGAGTCCGATTCAAAGGGGATTTGGGGGCAAAGTCACCAGCCAAAGAGGCACAAGAACCTCATACGTGACACCCACCAAAAACCCCAAGAAATCGTCCTCAAAACACCGCCAAAAAGAGCTCCAAAAATCAACACCAAAGGGACGGGAAAACCACCATGATGAACAACGCCAAACCTTCTATACATGCCATGAATGGTTCGTACAAGGTCTAGCTTGCCACCCAAACATCCATCCCTCTCTCTAGATCTCACATGAAGCTCTCAACCTAGCCTTCTAAAATCCTAAGGAAAATGGAGAATGAAAATGGAAAAACCAAATGAGCTAGGGTTCAAGAGTTGGCTGCCATCCACCCATCTAATGAGTATATATGGAGGCACCCAAAAGACTAAACTACCCTTCACTAATAACTAGGGTTACATGCCCCTCAAGGGCGGATTCGGAATTCTTGATGTCTTCACCATCGGACGGATGCCCGGCGACCGCACCCTGCGTAGCCTCGACGCAAGCCTTCCGATCCCGACGCGTGTCCTCCGCTTCGAAGCTTCTCGGCGCCGGCGGCCAGGGCGGTCAGACCGCCCCCCCAGGGCGGTTAGGACCGGCCCGGGGATCCGACCGGCCCCGGCGGTCCGACCGCCCCTCCTGGGCGGTTGAACCGGCCTGGGTGGCCGCACCTCCTCGTCGAGTCTTCGGCCTCGGTTTTGTGGCTCAACCGAGTAACCCAGTGGTTTTCTGGTGAACCACTGCAAACCCCGCGAACTCGGTGTAGCCTCCGCCAATCTCCACTCATGACTCGGCTCCCACGAAGTCCCGGCTCGACCTTGGTTTTGAGGCTCTACCAAGAAACCGTCCACGACCTCATCTTGCTGTTCATGCCACCATGCGGCCCGCACTTGACCCCCGCCGGCCACCGGGTCCCTCGAACGAAGCCTACTTGTCTTCTCCACACCCCGGAGGCCTCACCGACAACGACCTTTCGCGCTTGTTCTTCACCTGCACCAACACGAGTCAAGCCGCAACCTGCACCTGCAATACTTAGCCAAGAATCAGTCCACACAACGTTGTCAATCACTCATCACACAAGGAAGCGACCATCCACCGGTCCTCGAACCACACATGGTCCTCAATCTCCCCCTTGATGAGTGCATTGACAACACACTTACATGAAGTAACACAAGAGAAAAGGAAAAGAAAAGAAACAAATAAAAAGAAACCCCAACAAGCGATCGAAAGCCAAAGAAAGGCAACGAGCAAGATCACTTGAAGAAGACAAGTCTCGGACCCCTTAGGCAAGGGCAACGGCTCGACACATCCGAGACAAAACACAGCTCAAGCAAAGAGCGCAAACCACCGAAACAAGGCTCGAACACCACAAAGAGCTCCCCCTGCACATATGCAAGCTCCCCCTGAGCCACAGCACACTCCCCCTGAACACATGCAGTAATGCAACTCGGGAATGCAACAAAAAGCAAAAGCTTGCTCACACTGCCCAGGGCGGTTAGACCGCCTGTACAGGGCGGTTAGACCGCCTGTGCCTGATCTCACCGCCTGGGGGCGGTTAGACCGCCCTAAGAGACCGGCCCTGCACCAAACTGCTCAAAATTTGCCCAAAACAATTGGAACACCTTCCAAACACTCCCAGGTGCCCAAAACATGCACAAACTTCTCCCCCTTGTTGACAATGCATGAATCAAGGCAAAATGCGAAAACTTTCAACATATAGCTTCTCGAGTATACAAAATTCATCACAAGGAGCTACACAAGTCCAAATGAGCAAGTTAGATACTCGACAGGTTCGTAATGACCTTAACTACGTGATCACCAAGTTTCACAACCATTGGACAATGCTAAAAAGGATTTGAGTAATTTTGCGAAATGTTACTCTCTCACAAGCAAATACCTAAACATGAGCAAAACATATCAAAATGGCAAAGCCACTCAAACTTCATGCTAGGACAAACCATTCTAATCATAAGACCATCATAAACACCCAAAAGCACCTCATGTCATGTCAAAGCCACCGAGCCATGTGCCTACTTCTATGTATGAGACCTCTCATTGGTAGGCAACATGCAACGGTTTAGCACCCAAAGCAAATTAATTTCAAAGACTCGTCTCGGTGCGGAATATGGTCCCGACACTAACCAAGAGAAAGCGCCGAGGTCTATCCCTCAATGGTCGATGCTAAGCAATAAGAGACACGGATTTATCCCGGTTCCGGCCCGAGGGGGCCGTACGTCCAGCAGTGGTGTGCTCGAGGCACTATATTGCTCAGCACCGGGGGTGCCTGTAGTGGGGCTGCTACAAGCAAGGCGGGAGAGGAAGCCTGGTTTCCAAGTCCCTGGCGTAGTGACTAAAGGTGTTGTGGGAAGATTGTAGAGCAAGTGCGTGGCGCAGCTCGTCTCCTGTCTCGTGTGCTTGTTGTCCTCTGTCCCCTGCGGCAGGGGGGTTCGCCCTCCTTTTATAGATCAAGGAGGAGGCGAATCACATGCGCGCCGCGCTATCTAGCTACGTGAAGAAGCACGACGTGCTATGCTGTAGAGTGGGCGGCCGTCCGGACGATCCTTGCAGCGATCTGGCCATCATGGCCTACCTTCTACCCGAACAGTGGCGGTTCGAGGGTAGAAGGGCGGCGGATGGTGGTGATGTCTTCTGATAGGCTCGAGGGAGGCCGCGACGTTGGCCCGTACGGAGTACGGGGATAGGTAAAACGGCGTCCCCTTCCCAACACGTTCCATGGTGTCCGGAGCCGCCGCGCGCCGCCGGCATGCGCCCGCACGTGCGGGGCGGCGGCCCATACCGTAACGATGGCGGGGGATGGCGCTCCACCGGCCTAGCGCCTCCACCCAACCCCGCGCAGGTCACAAGAAAGCAAATCGAGGGTGCGCCGGCCCCCTTGAGGGCTCGGCGCGTCGGCCGCATCGTGGAGCGTGTGTGCACGGCGTCACGGATCGGCACCGGTCCCCGCCGCACGCTCCCTCCCCACGGTGATGGGGATGGGCTCCCTCCCCGGGGAGTTGGTGCGGCGACCGGGCGCGAGCCCCGGTGCATGATGGCGCCGTCCCGCCGGTGTCGGGCGTTAAATGCCCGCGTACGGGGCCGGCGTACGCGTGCGGGACGCCCCTCGAGCGAGGCGGACCCCGGCCGAGGGCGGGACGGACCCTCGAGCGAGGCGGAGCCCGATCGAGGGGGAGCGGGCCCTCAAGCGAGACCCGAGCCCGCTCGAGGGAAGCGCACCCCCCTCGAACGGGACGGACCCCCGCTCGAGGGAGGCGCGTATCCTCGAGCGAGGCGGAGCCTCGCTCGAGGGGGGATCTTCAAGAGGGCCGCCTTGGTGGGCCGTTGGGGTCCCCGCGGCATGGGCCGTATCCTCGCATGGTTAGGCAAAGTGTGTTTGGCTTTGTTGCGGGTTTTAAGTGGGGATTTCCCCGTTGTTAAAGGGGACCCCCTAGGGCTGTCCCCCGACGCAGCCCCCGAGCATCCGTGGGTTTGCCATTGAGGCTCCCGCAAATGCTGGATCCTACTGATAGGACGTTCTTCCCTTCTTGTCTTGCGAACGCTTTCCGTGGGGCCGCGTCGGCGGACCCGCGGTCTAGCCCCCCGCGCCCCGCAGAGCGTGGATGCTCCCGTAGGGCGGAACCGCGAGAGCCGGTCGGAGGGCGTGGTACTTGTCTCAACCGGCGTCGGCGATATCTCGCCCGGCCGCGTGACGCACGCGCCGGCCGGCGCTGCCTCCGACGGGTGCAATTCAAGGAGGTGTAGCCGTGCGTCAAGCCCCCGAGCCCGGCCCGTTCGAGGCGATCGGGTAGAGCTTTACGACTTGTTTCTTAACGCGCCCTCGCCGTCCCTCCGCGGGACGGAGGGTGAGGTTTCCGCAACCCCCCATCGAGCGGGTCGCGAATTGCGGATTCCTCGTCGAGCCGTTAGTGGGTGGTTCGAGTGGACGCCCATGCCCCGTTCGATAAGGGTAGGCCGCGTGGTCCGCAGACGCGTCCATGGAAGCGCTTGCGTGGGTTTGCTAGGTGGGGCTCGGTCCCGTTCGGTAGGGACCGAGGGCGCGGAAGCTCTCCCTCGGTGGGATCCCCCGGCCAGCCGCCCTCGCCGACTCTCGAACACGACATGTGGGGCACCCTCGAGCCGGCGGGCTCGAGGAACGGCTCGAACGCGCGTGCCTTCGTCGTCCCCGACTCGCGATCCGGGGCGCCCCGTTCGAACCCGTCGAGGGTCGGGCTTCGAACCTCCCGATCGCAGGGCCATGCGGGGCGGCGCCTGGGCGGCCCCGTCTTTTGCGTTTGCGGCCGTCGAGGGGTCTGGGCGAGCCAGCCCCCGAGGCGCTGGTCAGTAGCACAGCGTGGCATGGGTGCTTGTGGTGCCTGCTTTGTTTCAAGCGGGCCCCGGGCGACCTTCTCATGCCTGTGCCCCTTTAGAGAGTTGATGTTGTCTCGAGCCAGGGGCTCGTGCCGCTCGAGGGTTTTGCGTGGCATGGGTGCTTGCGGGGCCCGCTTTGCCTCAGACGGACCCCGTGGCGACCTTCTCACGCCAATGTCCCTTAGAGGGCTGACATCGTCTCAAGCCAGGGGCTCGCGCCGCTCGAGGGTTTTGCGTGGCATGGGTGCTTGCGGGGCCGCTTTGCCTCGGAACGGACCCCCGTGGCGACCTTCTCACGCCAATGTCCCTTAGAGGGCTGACATCGTCTCGAGCCAGGGGCTCACGCCGCTCGAGGGTTTTACGTGGCATGGGTGCTTGCGGGGCCCGCTTGGCCTCAGACGGACCCCGTGGCGACCTTCTCACGCCAATGTCCCTTAGAGGGCTGACATCGTCTCGAGCCAGGGGCTCACGCCGCTCGAGGGTCCTACGTGGCATGGGTGCTCGTGATGCTTGCTTTGTTTCAAGCGGGCCTCGAGGCGACCTTCTCACGCCTGGACCCCTTCGAGGGTTGAATTTATCCCGAGCCAGGAGTCCGTGCTGCTCGAGGGTTCTCGTTGCTTTGCAAGGGACCAGACCATTAAATGCTCCACAGTAGAGGCTGCGGTTTCGCATCGCGGGCGCACCTTTTTAGGCGTCGCGGCCGCGCGTGCGCGCGTAGTGGGCGGCGTGGGCAGGCGGACGTGACCGCCTGCCACGGCCCTTGCTAGTCTTCACCGTGATGATGGCCCGTTCGCGGTGATGAGGCCGCTGCGGTCGTGGCGGGGCCCGCTCGTCAGCGAGAAGAGAAGATTCCCTGCAGTTAATGCGCGCGGGGCATTCGCTCCGGAGAGCTCGCCCGCGGTTTATAAATCTGAGGGGAAAGGGAAGCGGCGGTTTTTTACCTTAACGCTCCGCCATTTTAGCCCCCTGTGCTTTCTTCTTCGCTTCGCTTTCGCCACCGTGCGGCTTCGCCATTGGAGCTCTTCTTCCTCTTCCCGTCCTCCGCTCTCGCATTCCTTTCTCCTCTTCTCATGGCGCCGCTTCCGCCCCTCACGATCCTTGCCCCGTACGCCTGGGAGCGGTCGTCGATGACCCAGCTGGCCCTTGGCGAGCCGGGTCGCCGCGCCGGTCGGTGGCGGCAAACGAGGATGGCCGCCCGGCGGAGTGGATAGTGCCGCCGGCGGGGGACCGCGCGCCCAACCCGCCGGAAGGATACGTGGTGAGCTTCGTCCGCTTCCACGAGCGAGGCTTCAACGCGCCGGTGAGCCGCTTCATGCAGGCGTTATGCCACTATTACGGCGTGGAGTTGCACAACTTCACGCCCAACGCGATCTCACAGGCGGCCACGTTCGTGGGTGTCTGCGAGGGGTATCTGGGGATCCCGCCAATCGGGAGCTCGGATACACCTCTTCCGCGCGGAGCTCTTCACGCAGCCCACGACGGAGCCGAGGACCCGCGCGCGGTGCGCGCGGTGGGATGTCACTCGCCCCGCGGGGCGCTTCAAGGACGACTACATCCCCCGCACCATGACGACGAACAACGCCGGCCGGGAGCGGGGATGGTTCCTACCCGCGCAACGCCGAGCCCCGGCCTCCCTCCCTACACCGGTCGGGTGTTCAAGGAGAAGCCCGGCCCCGGGGCTATGGGGTGTCCACGCCCCGGCATCGGAGGCGGCGGGGACTCGGTCCCGGCCGCCCCGAGGAGCCCCGGCGGCGCGAGGGGCGACCGCGGTGGGCGTCCTCGCCTTCCTCCATCACCGGCGGGTCGTGCTTCGATGGAGAGGCCGCTCCGCATCTACGAGATGACAGAGGAGGCGGACCCCGTCGCGGCGAGGTCGCGGGTGCTCCCGACCCCCTCGAGCGGCCGTATGCGCTCACCCGGACGCGGAACGCCGTCGACACCCGGATGCCGGCGCACCCGGACCGAACCCCCGTGGGACCTCGAGATGCTCCCCACCGGCCCGCTGGTGAGTGTGATTCTTGATTCTGTTTTAGTTCTTGGTGCTCGCTCCCTCGCCTCCCCGACGCGCCTTTGACGTTCCCCGCATGCACTGGTGAACTTCACCGCCGCGAGTCGTTCCGCCCACCCCCGACTCCCCGCGCGCTCGGTCGGGCGGCGCGGCCGGCGGGAGCGAGGAGCGGGCGGCGCGCGGGGAGGGAGCGCGCGAGGCGGCACCGCGAGCGCCGGGCGAGCGACGGAACGCGAGCACCGCGGCGCGAGGAGCCGGGGCTTTCCTCCCCGGGGACCGAGGAGTACTCGTCCTCGGAGGAGGACGAAGAGGAAGAGGGCGAGGGGCGGGGCCCCTCCGATGGGTGGGAGCCCCGCCCCCGTCGCGGAGCCGGCTCCCGGCGGCAAGGGCGCATCGCCTCGGGGCGGGCGCGGCGGCGCTCGCCGCCGGGGCAATCGACAACATGGACGGCGCGCGCCGCGGAGGTGCCGCGCGCGTGCCGCGCAGGCGCGGCGGCGAGCGCGCGCCGCGCGCGCGCGCAAGCGCGCGGTGGCGACGTCCGGGGGGCGAGGCGGCGGGCGCGGCCGGCCGCGCCGGCCTCATCCGCCGAGGCCTCGAGGAAAAGGAAGCGCGCCTTTTCCTCTTTGAGGTAAGGGGCTAGTTTTTCTGCTCGGTCCGGTTTTTTGACAATCAGGCATTTTAATTTTCTGTTTGTGCTTGCGCAGGGTGGTGCCAACTGTGCCTCCCCTCGCACCGGCCAAGGTGCTGAGGGCGGACGCATCCATCCCTACCCGGCGGCGCTCGTCGAGGACGTCGCGGGCGGGGGCGAGTACGGCGGCGGCGGGCGAGGGGCTCGCAAGGCGCGACGAGGGCCTCGCGACCTCGGTCGGCCGGTCGGCCGCCGCCGCGCGCGGCCGCCGGCCGTCGAGGAGCGGCGGGCGCCGGCCGTGGCGGGGGTGCGGCCCGCGGCGGCGGCCGCGGTGATGACGCCACCGGCGGGGGCGCCGCGACGAGGCGCGGCCCGCGGTGCCGGCGCGGCGGAGGCGAGCGGGTGCGGCTGCGGTGGCGCCCGTGGTCGCGGGCGAGGAGGGCGGACGGGCGCCGCCGCCGCGGAGGCGCGGCCGGGAGGCGGTGGCCGCGGCGCCGCGTCGAGCGCCCGCGGCCGTGGAGGCGCAAGTGGAGGCGCCGGCGGAGGCGGCGCAAGGGCGGCGCCCGCCGGCGGTTCCCGGCGGGGAGGTGGTGGAGGTCCCGGACGACGACTCCCCGCCGCCGGGCCGGATCAATGGGCGAGCTTCCCCATGCGCTCCCCCCCCCCCCCCGAGCCCCGGGGAGGGGGCCCTCGTGAGGCGGCGCGAGGGTCACATGGTGGCGGGGGACCGAGGACACGGCGCCGAGGCCTCGTCCTCTCGTGCGGCCACCACGCCCGTAGAGGGGGGCCGGCGGCGATCCCCCGCGTTCGGCGACGCCGGGGGGAGCGAGGAGCTCGGGGAGAGCTCCGAGTCACGGCGCCACGCTCGACCGCGCGCTGAACGAGGCGCTGAGGGTCCATGGCGGCCCCGCATGGCGCGTCTTCCAGGTAGGGCGTTGTTTTTCGTTTTCTTCTTTCTCTCGTTTTTGTGCGCTGTTTTTGTGTCATGGCGCTTACGGATTTTGATTTGTGGGTGCCAGTAGCTCGAGCGCCGCGCCCACGACAAGTACGACGCCTT
Source organism: Cenchrus americanus (assembly GCA_947561735.1). NCBI lineage: Eukaryota > Viridiplantae > Streptophyta > Magnoliopsida > Poales > Poaceae > Cenchrus > Cenchrus americanus. The sequence continues at coordinate 185,400,562 of OX387245.1, forward strand.
CGATCGGGTGAACGCCGAGCTCCACCAGCTCCGGGAGCGATGCGGCGCTTTCGACGTGCTCGCCGACGCCCTCAGGACTCCGGACGGCTGGTTGGCGTACCGAGCCACGGTCTTGCGCGATGAACTCCCCGAGAGCACGAGGCAAGACCGGCCGCGTCGCTCCGGCCTTGAGCGGATGCGCACGGCCCTCATCGACCGTGATGAGGCGCCGCGCGAGCACGCTCGGACACGGAGAAGATGCGGACGCCGGCGACCAACCGGGAGGCGGAGGTGGCCGCCGTCCGCGGCGAGAACCGGGAGCTCCGCTCGTCGCTCGAGGGGGCGCGGCGCGCGCCGCCGGGGCCGAGGAGCGCGCGCGCGCGCGCGCGCGGCAGGCGAGAGGGCCAAGGAGGCCGACGACACGAAGGCCACCCTCGACGCCAAGGTCGCGGCGCTCGCCGTCGGCCGAGGAGCGGCATCGCGAGAGCACACCGCCCGCCAAGGGGCCGAGGGGCGGCTCCCGGCGAGGAGCAAGCCGCCCCTCGCCGACGCCCGGTCGGCGCCGGGAGCAGAGGAGCGCGTCGCTCGCGAGGCGGCGCGCGGTTGCCGGGCGGAGCGAGACGCCAAGCTCTCTGAGGTCGAGGGCGAGCTGGTGGTGCTCGGCATCAACAGCGCGAGCCAGGAGCTGGCCCTGCAGGAACAGGCCGAGACCATCAAGGGCCTCGAGCTGGCGGTCGAGGCCGAGCGTCGTGCCCTCGAGGTGGAGAGGAAGCAAGTCGAAGGTAAGCCGCTGTTCGACTCCTGCTTTGTTGGTTTTTTGTTAGGAGGTTCGCATTCCTTCTTCTGATTTTTTCCTTGTCTTGGTGACTCCATGCTTGTGCACCGCCTTGGGGCACGCGACCGAGCGGGCCGAGGCGCTGCAAGCCTCCTACAACTCCTCTGAGCAGGAGCTGCAGGAGTTGCACAACGCGGCCCTCGAGACCTGCCAGGTCGTGGAGGAGGGTGAAGCGCAGGCCGGAAGCTCGCTGGCCAGCCGCCTGCGCGCTCTCGGCGGCCACGTCACCGAACAGATGCGCCGGGCGTTGCGTCTTGGCGTCCAGAAGGCCCTCGGAGTGGTACGGTCCCACTACGAGGTCAACTTCCAGGCGCTGGCAGAGGGCTACGTCGTTCCCGAAGACGTCGAGGATGAGGTGGCGATGGAGCGCGTGGACGCGCTCGCCGCTGATGCCGCCGGGTCGCTCGCTGAAGCCTTTGAGGAGTTCCTCTTCCCGGACGCTGTCGACACCGCCGCTCCTCCTGCCTGAAGACAGCTGGGCGCTTGGACCGTTTTTATTTGTGTATCAGTATTTTGGCCACGCGGCCTTTGTAAATAAACAAGTTATCTTGATCGTAAACATTTGTTGCTACGAAATGAAGTCTTTTGTTTATTGTGCTTTTTGTTTCTCCTTTTTCTTGAGTAGATTCTAGTTAGGGGAGTTCGATTTTCGCAGGGGGCCTGCTGGGTTGGAGGCGAGAGAGAAGGGCCGTATCCTCGCGGCGTAGGCTATCTCTGACTCGCGCGCTCCTTCCGCTAGGCCGCCTGCGCCCTGTTCGAATCGTTGCTCGGGGTTGAAGTAGAAACAAAACTTAGCGCGTGTGAGTTGCTTTATTTTTGCGCGAAAATGGGACCATTTGGGGGGGGTGCCCCCTGCAGTAGCCCCCGAGGGTAACTTGGGTTTCAGGGGAAAGCCGAGTTGCCCTTTTTATTTGACTTGAGGCGTTTACATAGTTGTCACCAACTGGGGCGTTGGTCATATGATTTTTACAACAAAAAATGCTTGGAAATCCTAGCTAGGGGTAGAAGCGACGTAGCTGTTGGATGTTCCAAGCGTTGGTGAGCTCTTCACCGTCCTCGTTGGCCAGCTTGTACGTGCCGGGCTTGAGTACCTTCACCACGACGTAGGGTCCCTCCCATGGGGGCGATAGCTTGTGGCGCCCTCGGTTGTCTTGGCGTAGCCTTAGGACAAAATCCCCCTCGCTGAAATCCCGCTGGCGTATCTTGCGTGCTTGGTAGCGCCTGAGGGACTGTTGGTACCTCGCGGAATGCATCAAGGCCACGAGGCGTGCCTCGTCCGGCCGATCCGGCCCGAGTCCTCACGGGCTCGGCCGGTTGGCATCCTCGTCATAGCCTCGAACCCTGGGCGATCCGTATTCTAAGTCCGTGGGGAGGACGGCCTCCGTGCCATGGACTAGGAAAAACGGGGTGAACCCGGTGGCTCGCTCGGGGGTGGTCCTTAGGCTCCACACAACCGGCCGGTAACTCTTGGAGCCATTTTCGCCCGCATTTGTTTAGCCGGTCGAAAATTCGGGCTTAAGGCCTTGTAAGATCATGCCATTGGCACGTTCTACTTGGCCGTTGGTCTGTGGGTGTGCCACAGCTGCCCAATCCACACGGATGTGGAACTTGTCGCGAACTCCAAGAACTTCCCCGCCCGTGAACTGGGACCCATTGTCGGTGATGATGGAGTTTGGCACTCCAAAGCGGTAGACGATGTCGGTGAAGAATGTTACCGCCTGCTCTGCTCTGAGATTCGTGATGGGGCGCACCTCCACCCACTTGGAGAACTTGTCGATCGCGACCAACAAGTGGGTGAAGCCCCCGGGCGCCTCCCGCAGGGGCCCGACGATGTCCAGCCCCCACACGGCAAATGGCCATGTTATGGGGATGGTCTGCAGGGCATGGGCGGGTAGGTTGGACTTGCGGGCATAGAACTGGCACCCTTCGCAAGTGCGTACGATCTCGCTGGCGTCTGCAACCGCGGTGGGCCAGTAAAAGCCCTGGCGGAACGCGTTGCCGACGAGGGTGCGAGGTGCCGCGTGGTGGCCACAGATTCCGGCGTGGATGTCCCGTAGGAGCTCGCGCCCTTCGGGAATGGGCACGCACCGCTGTAGGATGCCGGAGGCGGCGCGCTTGTACAGCTCGCCGTCAACGAGGGCAAAGGACTTGGCCATCCTGGCGATGCGCCTGGCCGCGGCCCGGTCCGCGGGGAGTTCCCCTCGAGCCATCCAGGCGATGTATATGTCACGCCGGTGCGCGGACAGAGCCGGCTCGATGTCCATCACGTCGGCTTCGTGGGAGCCATACCCCTCGAGGAGGGGAGAGCACGTACGCCTCGTTCGAGGGGTCCTCGTCCATGGGTTCCGCACCCGCTGGATTCGAGGGAGCCCCCGAGGGTTCGTCGTGACTCGAGGGGTGGGGCTCGAAGACGACCGAGGGCTGAGCGATGTCGCGCGCGAAAACGTTCGGGGGGACGGTGATACGCCCGGACGCAATCTTGGCCAGCTCGTCCGCCTCCTCGTTGTACCGTCGTGGCACATGGTTGAGCTCGATGCCGTAGAACTTGTCCTCGAGGGCTCGCACGGCTTTGCAGTAGGCCTCCATCTTGTCGTCATGGCAGCTCGCGTTCTTCATGACTTGATCGATTACGAGCTGCGAGTCCCCCCGCACGTCGAGGCGCTTGACGCCTAACTCAATGGCGATTTTGAGGCCGCAAAGGAAGGCCTCGTATTCAGCCATATTGTTAGACGCGGGGAAGTGGAGGCGCACCGCGTACCGCATGTGTTCCCCGAGAGGTGACACGAAAAGCAGGCCCGCGCCCGCCCCTGTTTTCATCACCGAGCCGTCGAAGAACGCAGTCCAAGCCTCCGCTTGAATGCCGCGGCGGCGGCAGCCTGCGTATCCGTCCATTCGGCGACGAAATCGCCGAGATTTGGGATTTGACGCGCCTTGCGCGGGCGTAGGCAAGCGCCTCGCCCATAAGCTCCACCGGACCACTTGGCGATCCCCGCCCGCGGCGTCGGGGTTGCGGATGATCTCCCCCGCGTGGGAAGGAGGAGACCACCGTGACGGGGGTGGGCCTCGAAGTAGTGGCGGAGCTTGCGCCGCGCAAGGACTACCGCGTACGGCAACTTCTCGGACCCGGGGGTAGCGCGTCTTGGTGTCCGACGGACCTCGCTGATGTAATAGACCGGCCGCCCGTACGGCAAGGCGTGCCCTTCCTCCGTGCGCTCCACGACGATCACGGCGCTGACCACCTGGGTGGTTGCGGCCACGTAGAGCTGCAGGGGTTCGCCATCTTGCGGCGGCGTGAGGATCGGGGCATGCGTTAGAGACGCCTTCAGCTTGTCGAGCGCATCCTGGGCCTCGGCGGTCCAGGAGAAGCGCTCGTGCTTCTTGAGTAGGCGGTAAAGGGGCAAGCCCTTTTCACCGAGCCGTGAGATGAAGCGGCTCAAGGCGGCAAGGCACCCCAGCACCTTCTGCACCCCTTTAAGGTCCCGGATCGGACCCATTCGTTCGAGGGCCGCGACCTTTTCGGGGTTGGCCTCGATTCCCCGTTGGGAGACAATGTATCCCAGGAGCATGCCTCGCGGCACTCCATAGACACACTTTTCAGGGTTTAATTTGACCCCGTTGGCCCGTAGGCAGCCGAACGCGACGCCAAGGTCGCCAACCAGGTCGTCCGCCTTCCTGGTCTTTACGACGATGTCGTCCACATACGCCTCGACCGTCCGTCCGATGTGATCCCCGAAAACGTGCTGCATGCAGCGCTGGTATGTCGCACCTGCGTTTCGGAGGCCAAACGGCATCGTGACGTAGCAGAACATCCCGAACGGCGTGAAGCTGGTCGGACTCCTTCATCTTTATTTGGTGATACCCGGAGTAAGCATCAAGGAAGCAAAGCAATTCGCACCCAGCCGTTGAATCAACGATTTGATCAATACGTGGCAAAGGAAAAGGAACTTTAGGACATGCTTTATTAAGACTAGTGTAGTCAATACACATCCGCCACTTCCCGTTCTTTTTCTTTACAAGCACAGGGTTGGCTAGCCACGTTGGGTGGAACACCTCCTTGATGAACCCGGCCTCGAGGAGCTTCCGCAGCTCCGCTCCGATTGCCCGCCGCCGCTCCTCGTCGAAGCGGCGCAGCCGTTCTTCGCACGGCGCGGGCGTGAGGCGGATGTCAAGGGAGTGCTCGGCGACCTCCCTCGGGATGCCTGGCATATCCGAGGGGCTCCACGCGAAGATGTCGGCGTTGGCGCGGAGGAAGTCGACGAGCACCACTTCCTATTTGGGATCAAGGGTGGAGCTGACCTTCAACGCCTTGCCCTCGGGGGCGGAAGGGTCGAGGGGGACCTCCTTGGTCTGCTCCGCGGCCTCGAAGGTGCCGGTGTGCTTGGCGGCGGAGTCAAGGTCTTCGTTGACCATCTTCTCCAAAGTGGTCACCAGCGCTTCATCCAGCGCCAGTGCCTCTGCGTGCTCTAGGCACTCGACGTCGCAGTCGAATACGTGCTCGATGGACGAGCCGACGGTGATGACGCCGTTCGGTCCTGGCATCTTCATCTTCAAGTAGGTATAGTTGGGGACCGCCATGAATTTGGCGTAACAGGGTCGCCCAAGTATAGCGTGGTGGGCCCCTTTGAACCCCACCACCTCGAAGGTGAGGATTTCCTTGAGGAAATTCTTCGCGGTGCCAAACCAAACTGGCAGGTCGATCTGCCCGAGGGGCTAGACCTGCTTGCTGGGCGCGATGCCGTGGAACGGCTTCGTGCTGGGCCGCAGCTGGTCCAACCCGATCCCCATCAAGCGCAGCGTATGCGCGTAGAGGATGTTGAGGCTGCTGCCTCCGTCCATCAGGACCTTCGAGAACCGCGCGTTCCCGATGATGGGGTCGACCACCAGCGGGTACTGGCCCGGGTTGGGGACGCGGTTCGGGTGGTCCTCCCGGCTGAAGGTGATGGCGTCCTCCGACCAATTGAGGAAGGACGGAGGCGCCCTCTCCGCGGCGAGGACCTCGTGCTGCTCCTTCCTGCGCTGGCGGGTCGACATGTCGACGGTTGGCCCCCCAAAGATGAGGAACACGTTTTCCACGGCGGGGAAACCGCCTGCGTCGTCGTCGCCTCCGTCTTTCTTGGCTTCTGCCTCCTTCGCGGCGGCGCGGCCATAGAACTTCTTGAGCATATCGCACTGCTCAAGGGTGTGGTTTACTGGGGTCTTGTGATAAGGACATGGCTTTTTCAGCATGTCATCAAACACCCCCGGGCCTCGAGGGGCCGGTCGAGGGCCCCGTCGAGCGGGGTCAACAGCGAGGGCCTCGGCATTACCGCCGTCGCGCCCCTGCTCGCTCACCTCGCGGCGCAGCTTCTTTCCCTTCTTGCCCCGCTTGTCGTTGCGGTGGGGCTCCTTGGACTTGCTGCCCTCCGCGGGCGCGTCCTCCGAGCGCCTGCCCTTCTTGCCGTCAAAGATTGCCCCCACGGCCTCTTCTCCAGAGGCGAAGCTGGTGGCGATGTCGAACAACTCGTTGGAGTCCGCGGGCGGGCTGCGTCCCGGCCTCTCGCATGAGATCCCGCACGTGGTGCCCTCGAGGAAGGCATGCACGATCTCGGATCGCGCCACGGCCGGGGAGCTCCGTGCGGCGCTTGGAGAAGCGCCGTATGAAGTCCCGCCAGCGACTCGCCGGGCTTTTGTGTGCAGGAGCGCAGGTCCCATGAATTTCCAGGGCGCACGTACGTGCCCTGGAAGTTACCTACGAACGTGCGGACTAGATCATCCCAATTGTGGATTTGGCTGGCGGGCAAGTGCTCGAGCCATGTCCGGGCCGCGTCGCCGAGGTGCAGGGGCAAGTTGCGGATGATGACCTCATCGCTGGTAGCCCCGCCCAGCTGGCAAGCCAAGCGGTAGTCGTTGAGCCACACGCGGGGGTCCGTCTCCCCGTTGTACTTGACGATGGTCGAGGGTTGGCGGAAGCGTTGGGGGGAACGCCGCCGCGCGGATCTCCCGGGCGAACACACGGGTCCCCGGGGGGCTCGGCGTCGGGGAGCGGTCCTCGCCGCCGTCGTAGCGTCCGCCCCGTCGAGGGTGGTAGCCCACCGCCGCTCATGCGTCCGCCCCGCTCGTGCGCCCGGCGTTGATACGTTGCGGGCATCGCCATCCGGCGCCTGCGTGCGTCAAGGAGCCGCTCCTTGGCCGGCGTGCGTCTGGGTCGGGGGTCGCCCCGCCGCCCCTCTTGCCTGGACCGAGGGTTCTCCCCCGGCGCGGCTCCGTCGTCCCGCGCATCCCCCTGTTGGCGGATGCGTGATGCCGAGCTCTCGGCCTGCTGGACGGCCGCTTGCTCGATGAGAGTTTGCACCTCGCGGTGCAGGTCTCGCGCCTCAGGGGTCGAGGGTGCCGGCATGGCCCGCAGCAGCGTCGCGGCGGCAATGAGCTTTTGGCTCGCCCGCGGGGGTGCGTCCGCGTTGTCGACGTTGGGGTCGGTGTTGATGCGGTCACGGACCTGTTTGCCCAGCTCCCGCGCACGTTCGCCGCGCGCGGAGGCTTCCCCTACCATTGAGGCACGGAGTAGCCGCACTGTCCGGTATTCCTCCGCCAGCTTGGCCTCGAGCTCGCGGGCTTGGGCCAGCTGTGCATCGGCGTCGGCCCCGGCGAAGCGCTTGGCCCCGCGGCCGGCGCGTGACGATCCCCCGGGCGGGCGTGACCTCCCCGTCTCCCGCGTGCCTACCGCACCGGCGGCATTGGCTGGGTCGTTAGTGATGACAGCGTAGCACTCCCGCGCGGGGTCGTAGCTCCCAGTGCTGGAGTCATCGGAACAGCCAAACCAGTAGTCCGTAGCGTCAAGGAAACGCCGGAACATGACTGGGTCCGGCACGCCGGAGAAGTCCCACTCCGCGTACCTGTGGCGGTTGGCGGGCGGCAACACGTCGAGGGAACCCAGGGACGACTCGTCACCCGCTGAGGCGCCGGTATCCCTAGCGACGAAGACGTGACGGCCAGGCGGAACCCTGCGCATCGTGGTGTTGACATTGGTGTTGTAGGCCGACGTGGCGCCACGCAGTCCAATGGGGATGCGCGGTCCGGAGACCGTGCGCTGTCCCGCTGGGATGGTGGTCGTCGTGACGGCGGCGCGCGCGCGCCGAGAGGCGCGCGCGCTCGGCCCTGCCGCCGCTCGGACCGCGCCCGGCGCGAACGCCGCCGGAGCGGCGGCGGCGTCGTGGCGTCGACGGGCCCGCGGCGTCCGTGCCGCGCGGCGTCCGCGCCGTGGTGGTGCGTGCCGCGGGGACCGGAGCGGACCCGGCCTGGCGCCGCGCGCGGAGCTCCTCATGGTTGGTGAGGCGCATGAGGTAGCCATTCCCCGTGGCCTGAAAGTTCAGGCCCCCAAACCGGATTTCGAACCCGGCGGGGAGGGGGTCCGAACTGCCCATGCAGTAGCGTGTACCACGGTACTCAGTGCGGATCACCATGGAGGAAATTGGCGGAATGACCTTAGGCGCTCAGATTGCCCCACGGTGGGCGCCAACTGTCGGTGCGGAATATGGTCCCGACACTAACCAGTAGAAAGCGCCGAGGTCTATCCCTCAATGGTCGATGCTAAGCAATAAGAGACACGGGATTTATCCTGGTTCCGGCCGAGGGGGCCGTACGTCCAGCAGTGGTGTGCTCGAGGCACTATATTGCTCAGCACCAGGGGTGCCTGTAGTGGGGCTGCTACAAGCAAGGTGGGAGAGGAAGCCTGGCTTCCAAGTCCCTGGCGTAGTGACTAAAGGTGTTGTGGGAAGATTGGAGAGCAAGTGCGTGGCGCAGCTCGTCTCCTGTCTCGTGTGCTTGTTGTCCTCTGTCCCCTGCGGCAGGGGGGTCACCCTCCTTTTATAGATCAAGGAGGAGGCGAATCACATGCGCGCCGCGCTATCTAGCTACGTGAAGAAGCACGACGTGCTATGCTGTAGAGTGGGCGGCCGTCCGGACGATCCTTGCAGCGATCTGGCCATCATGGCCTACCTTCTACCCGAACAGTGGCGGTTCGAGGGTAGAAGGGCGGCGGATGGTGGTGATGTCTTCTGATAGGCTCGAGGGAGCTGCTGACGTTGGCCCGTACGGAGTACAGGGATAGGTAAAACGGCGTCCCTTCCCAACACGTTCCATGGTGCTGGAGCCGCTGCTACAGCGCCTGGCGTGCGCCTGCACGCGCGGGGGCGGCAGCCATACCGTAACAGTAGCAGGGATGGCGCTCCACCGGCCTAGCGCCTCCACCTAACCCTGCAGGGTCACAAGAAAGCAAATCGAGGGTGCGCCGGCCCCCCTTCGAGGGCTCGGCGCGTCAGCCGTACTGGAGCAGGTGCACGGCGTCACGGGACTGGCACCGGTCCCCGCCGCACGCCCCTCCCCCACGAGTGATGGGGATGGGCTCCCTCCCCGGGGAGTTGGTGCGGCGGCACGGGGGCGCGAGCCCCCGGCGCATGATGGCTCCGTCCCGCCGGTGTCGGGCGTTAAATGCCCACGTACGGGGGCCGGGGTACGCGTGCGGGACGCCCTCGAGCGAGGCGGACCCCGGTCGAGGGCGGGACGGACCCTCGAGCGAGGCGGAGCCTCGCTCGAGGGGGGAGCGGGCCCTCAAGCGAGACGGAGCCCGCTCGAGGGAAGCGCACCCCCTCGAACGGGACGGACCCCGCTCGAGGGAGGCGCGTATCCTCGAGCGAGGCGGAGCCTGCTCGAGGGGATCTTCAAGAGGGCCGCCTTGGTGGGCCGTTGGGGTACCTGCGGCATGGGCCGTATCCTGCATGGTTAGGCAAAGTGTGTTTGGCTTTGTTGCGGGTTTTAAGTGGGGATTTCCCCGTTGTTAAAGGGGACCCCTAGGGCTGTCCCCGACAAGCACATATGACATGGGAGCATATTTTCCAAGCATTTTTCATTTCATTTTCAGATTTATAAATGGTACATGAAATGTCTTTGCGACAAAAAGGAACTTATGCCCCTCCACAAGATAAAGCAAGAGGGCTAAACATTCATGATGGCAAATGAGCCTTTGGCCCCATATGATCAATAAACTAGCTATCCTAACACAAATTAAGCATAGCAAAGCCACTAAAACATTTCAAGATCATATAAAGGCATTTACACATGCGAGATCATATATGTGACATTTTTCAAAAAATTAGCCATCAACCATGGATCATTCATCAAGATCATCAAGAGCTAAGCCAAACTAACCGTAGCATACCAAACAAGCTCACAAGAACATATATAGCAACCCATGGTGAACAATGTATATAGGAGAAGCTTTTCCTATCCAATGCATATGATACAAAATGCATGCAATCTAAGATACAAGGATGCCTATACATCATGTTACATATGCCATGCCAAATGCAATAAATGCACAAAGGAAAGCTATACATATGCTACACAAGGAGCTTCACCACCAACTTAGGAAACCAACCACACACACAAAGCTCACAAAAGACCGGCTCCTCGAGGGGAGGCAAAAAGGGCTCGACACCACCGGCAAAAGAGCAAAGGAGCACAAAACTCACAAGCCCCCCCCCTAAACACATGCACTAGGGCCAAAGAGCATACAAAGCTCACCCTACACACATGATATAGAGAAGGAGCAAAACAAACCAAGTGGTTTGACCAAGGCCACACACTCGAAGGTCACAAAGCACTTACCTTTATCATTTCTTCACAATTCACTCATCCTTGTCCACCATCCCCGAAAGTGATGCACCTACATGTCACCACCGGGGTATGAGGCCGAAGAACCAGCCCCGATATCAACCAAATGTTCTCCGGGCCTCCCACCTGCAACTCAAAACCAAGAGCGAGAACGAGCAAATGACTCAACACTAGGGTTAGTCCCAAAGGTGTGAAACCAGTGTCGGGCCATTTCCTCAAAAGTAGGGTTAGCAACATTCATCCTACCCTGCCTATCAATACAGCGATCAATCCTGTCAAACCTATCGAACCTGGAACCACCATGGGAACACCACTCCCGTCTCACTGAAGGAGTACGAGTACCACGAAAGGGAAAGCATGGTCCGTAGCCCCTCTGAGACTCAAAACTGCGACCTCTCCCAAACTCGTATTGATCACGAGGTGGAGAACGTCCAGCAAACTCAACGCCACAAGACTCAAAGTGTCTACCATCTACACCATGACCAAGGGAACTGAAACCACCAGCATCACGACCTCGAAAACAGAACTGCCCAGAAATCTGGGGAGGGCCGGTCTGACCGCCTAGCCAGGCCGGTCTGACCGCCCTCTCCAGACCACCACCGCGGCTACGGGATTTCTCATATTCCCATGCCGGATCCTTACGCACAAAGCCCTTTCCCTTAGGCAGTGGCATACGAGGCTCAGGCACACCATGAGAAGGGTGGTACCTGTCCTTGTTCGCCCACTCCTTAGCCATTCTCGCCTCTCTCTTTCTCTTATAGCAAAACTCTCTCTTGTGACCATCCTTTCCACAAAACTCACAATGAAAAAGGATTGGTTTGGGCTTAGGCTTGGGGAGAGGCTCTCCACTTGGTTTCTCACTAGGGTTTTCACTTGCCTTCTCACTCGGTTTTTCTCTCGGTTGGTTTGGCTTGGATGCAAACTTGTCTTTGGGTGTGGGTTTTGGTGGAACTGAGACATTCCCAAATTTCCTTTCTCTCTCACCACTGCCCTCACCAACCTTATCCAATCCCAAAGCCCAACCATCAAAGCGCTTACAGCTAGCAATCATCATACCAAGCTGAGGTTCTTGACTCGACAACCAACTCGCTTCACGCAACTTATCATTCTCATCTTGCAAGCGACCAACACATTTTGCAATATCCAAATTCTTCATAGCATGCAACTCACATGTAGAACAAGAAGTAGGAATAGGCACTTTCAAATCGGCCTCTAGCGAACCAATGCGAGAACGAAGCTCAACAATTTTCTCATGCAAACTAGGGCAAGAAGTGCAAGCACCAAGCAAAGTGGGTCTAGATTGTAGCTCAGCCCAACTCAACCCTAAGCACATCTAGTTCCTCACACTTGGAGGCATACTTCTCCCTAAGATCGCTCAAGTCGCCTAGGAAAGCGAGCAATCAAGACAATCATTTTCATCGAAACAACAGGGCTATCCTTAAGCGAATCAATTTCAAGCTTGCTATCAAGAACCCGTGTTTCTAGCTCGGCCCACTCTAGTCCTAGCATCCTCGAGCAAAGATCTAAGCTCCTTCCTAAGCTTCTTAGCCTCTCTAAGCATGTGATCGCGATTATCAAGCAAGTCAACCAACTCCTCATTCTCCTTGCGCAAAGAGGAGAGCTCATCACATACCTCATCCTCGGAATCCAAGTACGAGGCGTACTTCTGGCTTCTCTTGCTGCTCGAACTGCGAGCCATGCCGCAAAAGTCGTCCTTGAGGCTTAGGCCCGTCACACAAAGGCCGTTGAGATACTTGCCAAGGTTCTTATTCTTCCTCCTCTTCTTCTCATCCTCTTCGTCTTCATCACTCGAGCTTGAAGACGTGTCCTCGGAATCAGACTCGATGTCGCTTGATCTCTTCATCTTCTCTCGAGACCGTGCCTTCTTCCCATGTCCATGATCCTTCTTCTTGGACTTCTTCCTCTTGTCCTTGAACTTGTGCTTGTCGTGGTTGTTCACCTTCGGACACTCGGCGAAATAATGTCCAGTCTTGCCGCACTTGAAGCATGTCCTCGTGTTCCTCCTCATGTTCACGCGGTTCTCGTGCAGCCTCTCGAACCGCCTCGTCAGGAGCGCCAGCTCGTCCTCTCCAAGCACGTCGAACTCCTCATCTGGCATAAACATCAAAGAGGACAAAGAAAACATCCCGGTGGATGGGTTAGTATTAGCTTTTCCTTTCAAACCACCGACGAGGGCGAGACTATGAGAGTCAGTCGGGCCCTCGATCTTGGCTGTCATGCCCCTATCCACCTCAGCCGACTTGAGCTTCGAGAACAGCTCGTTCACCGTCAGAGTGTCATACTTCTCTGACTCCACAATGGCCTCGAACTTTCCGCCCCATATTGTACGATCCAAAGAGTGTAAGAGCTTGACGGCTCAATCATGATCATCGTACGGGAGCACGTCCACATTGGCCCTCATGTTGTTCACCACCACCGTGAACCTCTGAAACAAGGCATCGATGGACTCACCGGGGAGATGAGTGAAGTTCTCGTACTCTCTCCGGTAGGTCGCATACATCCATGCTCGAACTCCGGGCGTTCCCAACATGAGCCTCCTTCAACACCGCCCAAATCCTACAAGCCAAGTGCTCGGTGTGCACCCGATCGAACTCGGCCGACACAAAGCATGAAACAAGTAGTCGACCGCCTTATTGTTGGCGTCGAATCCGTCCCTCGACCCCGGAGCAAGGAAATCCATCGACCGGACATAGCCTGTGTCCACCGTGACATCCCAAAGCACCGACCCTTTCCGCGGAGGAACGCACCCATCCGCTTGCTCCACATCCGGTAGTTCTTGCCATCGAAGTGTGGAGGACCCGAACCCCGTTCTCGGTACGCCATCCTTGGATCTTAGACTGGTTAGAGTCAACAAAGACCCGAACCGGCTCTGATACCACTTGCAGGACCGATTAGGCGACCAGAGAGGGGGGAGTGAATGGGAGCCGATAAAAATTCTTCTCGAGGGAGATTGAAACTCCAACAAGACGAACTAGCTCGGTCGAACCCCCGAAATCACACGCTCCGCACTTCTACCTCCCGTTTGCCAAAACCACGTAGCTACTGGAGTGCTACTGGTCCTAGGAACAAACTCTACCAGCAACCACAACACACACGTAGCACCGACAAGCCGAAACAACTCGAAAGCCGGCTAACCGGAGGGGGGCGGTTAGGACCGGCATAGGGGCGGTTAGACCGCCTCCACCCGGCAACCAAGAAATCCTCCGAAACGCCTCTTCCGAGCACCAAAACACACCATGGTTTCACCAACGGAGATCTCTCGGTCAAGGCCATGCTAGCTACCGTAAAATCTTGGTGAAAACCAAAACTTCACCCAAGGGCCTAGGGGCGGTTAGACCGCTACCGGGGCGGTCTAACCTCCCGTACCCAGCAACGAACCCCGACCAAGAACACCTAGCAAACTACACGAGAACGACCCCAAATTTCACCCAGACACTCCTCTGATCAAGGCAAACAAACTCACAGAGGAAAATCCAGCGAAAGAAAACTTTGACCCGGAAACACCCAGGGCGGTTAGACCGCCCCTTCCATAAAACGAACCCGCGGGTCAAACCTCAACTTTCTCGCGCCCGATCTCCCGAATCACTCCACGGATTGCAGCCAAACTTCGGGAATAGCTGGGTTACCTCCTGGGCAACCTCTACCTCAAAGGAATCGACCCGAAACGCTCACAATCAAGAGGAGACGAAGAAATCGCTTCTCTAGGTCAAGAACTCGCCCAACTCGAGAAACCACCAAATCGAGTCCGATTCAAAGGGGATTTGGGGGCAAAGTCACCAGCCAAAGAGGCACAAGAACCTCATACGTGACACCCACCAAAAACCCCAAGAAATCGTCCTCAAAACACCGCCAAAAAGAGCTCCGAAAATCAACACCAAAGAGACGGGAAAACCACCATGATGAACAACGCCAAACCTTCTATACATGCCATGAATGGTTCGTACAAGGTCTAGCTTGCCACCCAAACATCCATCCCTCTATGTAGATCTCACATGAAGCTCTCAAGCTAGCCTTCTAAAATCCTAAGGAAAATGGAGAACGAAAATGGCAAAACCAAATGAGCTAGGGTTCAAGAGTTGGCTGCCATCCACCCATCTAATGAGTATATATGGAGGCACCCAAAAGACTAAACTACCCTTCACTAATAACTAGGGATACATGCCCCTCAAGGGCGGATTCGGAATTCTTGATGTCTTCACCATCGGACGGATGCCCGGCGACCGCACCCTGCGTAGCCTCGACGCGAGCCTTGCGATCCCGACGCGTGTCCTCCGCTTCGAAGCTTCTCGGCACGGCGGCCGTGGCGGTCGACCGCCCCCCCCGGGCGGTTAGACCGGCCGGGGGATCCGACCGGCCCCGGGCGGTCCGACCGCCCCCTCCCGGGCGGTTGAACCGCCCGGGTGGCCGCACCTCCTCGTCTTGTCTTCGGCCTCGGTTTTGTGGCTCAACCGAGTAACCCGGTGGTTTTCCCCGGTGAACCACCGCAAACCCCGCGAACTCGGTGTAGCCTCCGCCAATCTCCACTCATGACTCGGCTCCCACGAAGTCCCGGCTCGACCTTGGTTTTGAGGCTCTACCAAGAAACCGTCCACGACCTCATCTTGCCGTTCATGCCACCATGCGGCCCGCACTTGACCCCCGCCGGCCACCGGTCCCTCGAACGAAGCCTACTTGTCTTCTCCACATCTGGAGGCCTCACCGGCAACGACCTTTCGCGCTTGTTCTTCACCTGCACCAACATGAGTCAAGCCGCAACCTGCACCTGCAATACTTAGCCAAGAATCAGTCCACACAACGTTGTCAATCACTCATCACACAAGGAAGCGACCATCCACCGGTCCTCGAACCACACATGGTCCTCACCCAGCGCCATGGCCAAACCCGCACCGTCGACCCGACGCCGGTGCGACGCCGGTGATGCCGCGTCGTGCTATGAACTTTGCCTACAAGTGCTCGCGTGCTCCCTTGCGGCCTGGTCGGGCGCACCCAGCGCCGTAACCAGGCTGCCACCGGGGACGACGTCGCCAATGGAGCAGCGCCGTCGGAGACCGGCCGCATGCCCAGGGTGAAACGACCGGCATCTCGCCCTGGGAATTTTAGGTCCGACCGGGGGGCGGATGGGCCTTAAGTTGCGCCACGACCCAACAGCACCTGCCTGAAGCCCAGTTAACCGCCTGGACCTCTGGGTCGATCTTCAAGGAGGTCCAGCAGACTTCTCCTACCTAGGCCAGTTGGGCCGAGTCCACTGGGCCGCTTTCAGCCCAGTAACACTATCAGCCCATCTTCGGCCCATGAACCGAGAGACGCTGACGTCAGCCTTTTGAATTAAAAATCCTTTCCTTTTTCTGAAATGATTTTTAGAAATGTTTTATAAATGGTTTTAATCTTTAAAAATTCATAACTATTTATAGGAAGCTCAGAAAAATATAAAACTAATTTCTATAAATTCGTAATTTCGAAACCTTGCTGTTTGTAGGTAGTTTGAGCACTTTTGGATCTTCTAAAAATTGGTTCTTATTTGGAGTAATTTCAAAATCCCATGTTGTTAATTAGATGCTAGTGCTTTACTTTATATGCATTGCTCTGATGAATTGCATAACCTATTTAATAGCCTTGCCTTGATATTTTGTTATACCCTGATTCCTTGTTTTACTTCCTGCGGGACTAGCTACAGACCCCTAGCTAGTCCCATACCTCAACTATCCATACTTTTGTTGCTTGATTATGGATGGTATTCTGGGTTTGGACTGAGACGCGGGATATCTCGGTGTGGTTCTAGTGTGCGTTCTGGGTGCGTATCTCCTTGACGTGTTTTGGCGGGAGCGAGCCACTTGGCTACTGGTGAACATCTGTCTCGGGAAGATGCGATCTGGCCTCTAACCCGAGAGGCGTGTCGTATGGGAAGGAGATGGGGAGTGCTCGCTCTCGGCCCTTAAGGACCGATCTTCAGATTAACCATGCTTCTTTGGACTCTTACCGTACAAACCGCCCGCCTTGTTATGGGCGGTGGTACGGGGTGAGACTTGTAGTGGATAGCGTCCCTCCTGTAGGCGGGTCGGTGTGACCGTGTCGGGAGTGTTCTTTCCCTCCTTAGAAGACTTTGCCCCGGCGAGGTCGGGGAAGGGTTCCACAGCTTCGAGGGACCTCTCGCGGGTAGTATGAGCTCTGCCGCGGAGGCTGAGCCAGGCTCGGAGACGCAGGAGGGTACTATCCACTTACTTGGCCTTCAGCCGTAGGGTAGGTCCTGGAATCGGTGACGGCCGGTTCCAGTCCTATTCCGGCGGGTACGCTTGTACAACCTCTCGCAGTGTTTAAACCTATAGCTATAGTCCGTGTCCACCGGTTATGGACAATCCTGAGATCTGTTATTCTGGCTAGATACTCTTCTCTTGTGCTTCTTCTCTCCCCCGAGTGTGTGAGCCGGCTTCGGCCGTTGAGATGTGAGGATAGGAGCGGTGGACCCCACATCGCAGATGAGAGTTAGTAACTGGATCGTGGTTGAGATCTGGTGTTTTGGTGTGGTATCCTTGAGCGGGGTGTGGACCCTAGAGGTGTGGACCTCGGAAGCGTGAGCTTTTCCGAGGTGTGGACCTCACAGCTGAATTCTGCTTACCTTGATCGTTGCTTTGCTGCTTTGCTTTAGCCTTCTACAGCCAGAGTAGGGATAACTCATGCATAGTAGAATATACACCACTTTGCCTCTTTGTTGGGAAGCTGACATGACCTACCCGCTTATCGGGTAGACCCTGGTGTCTCTGACACAGAGCCGGACTACGTCTTTGTCAACGACGGATGGGTGGACTTGTGCTCTTCCTACACTCGAGCTGCCTGCGGATTTGGAGTTCCCCGCGCTTTCATGGAGACGTTGCTAGACGTTTTATTTATGTTTGATTTAGTCCCGATGGACTTGTACCCGGCATGTGCCGAAGAGATGTACTCTGATTAATGTAATAAAATAAATGTTGTACTCTTTCTTTTCTGTTTTCCCTTTTTGTATGGATTTTGGCATCGCTGAGGCAGGGTTTGCACGTGGTAGCCCTCCTGGGAGTACCACCGAGGTGCTAAGAGTCGGGCTTCCGTTCGCGGAAATCCGGTTCGTTTCAACTCCCTTTACAGCATGGTAGCTAACCTTAAACATCAAAGCTTTTTCAACACTAGATGATAGATAGATACACGAACAAAGTAGCAATTACATCCCAAGATTGAATACAACCCATGGACAAATGAGAAGATTACCCCATCAAGGTGCTAGACATGGCACCGTTGATCATGGTGACGCTTCCGACGGTGTCTTCCTTCTTCTCCACTTGTGGGTGCTTCCTTCGAGTTGAGCGATCCTTCTCCCGAACGATCTCCCTCCTCTCTCTCTAGCTTGTGGATGGCCTCACGGTGTGAATGGCTCTCTGTCTTGCGAATGGCGGCGCCTCCATGAACTTAGAGTTGAAGGATCTTCGGGTGCAAGAAAAGGAGGGCCGAACTGACCCCTCGGAATGGGCCAGGCCAGCCGGCTTGGGCCGACTGGCCCAGGCCCATCCCGGCCCGATTCGGTCACCCCTCGCTCCCGTGGGTCCTCATGTATTTATGGACTTTGCCCCCTCCACTTGCACTATTTTGACGATGTCATCCTCACGTCCAAGATGGAGGTTCTCCTTGCATGAAGTCCGGTCTTTTACGCTTCAATCCTAAGGGACGTTCCTTTGTAACAATTCGGTCCTTGCCACCATTGGAAGTGATTTCATCAACCTCATAAACACGAACAAGACTCCTTAATTGCTCCTTTGAACTTGTTGCAAATCCGTCCTTTATGTCCATGTTTTCCTACATAAACATAACACTTCCAAATGCACATGCGAAGATGAACTTGTTATATGATTAGTGTGCCTAGTGGCGGGTTATTTCCATAATCAAATCCAAACCAAAGTGTAATGAACATGTTTGGTGTGCCAAAATACACCGTCAACATCTCCCTCACGCTTAGATCTTGCTCGTCCTCAAGCAAGTACTCGTAAAAGAACTTTGTCTAAGGTGTTGAAATCGTGCTCCGCTAATTCTTTCTTCACAAGTTAGTCAATCTCTTATCTTTAATACTATAAACATAAAGCAATGATCATCAAACATAAACATGGGCGTTTAGAATTTTTACCAAATCAAGATTTACCCCACAACTTAAACTCTTCACTCGAGGTCTTCAATTTCAGCCATGCTTACTTCTTTGCTTCCATTGGAGGGTTTTCACAATTTTCAAAATAAAATTCCTACAACAAGTATTAGACAAAAACATTTCTCCAAGTTCTCACATGACGCTCATATGAAGTGGCTATCCTAAACAATTTTCATAAAACTCTCACCTCCCATAAGTCTCTCATATAACATGTAAAGTGGAGCTATAGGTATGGCTAGTACAATCAACACAAGTATTGTCAAGCTAAGAACTTCCTCTAATGGTTGTTTACCTTTCAAAGCCAATGATCATGAGAATTAAACCATATGTGGGGATATCAAGGATAAGAAGATATAGAATGGTGGACATGTGCAAGGGCAAAATAAATTAAGACTACGAGGCACCGATGACGTCCTCGTTGTCGGATTGCACATGGTTGGAAAAAGAGTGAAAGTTTCGTCTCTCAACAACGTGACATCCTTCCTTGCACTTTATTTATCTTTCACTTGATTCATCCACTTCATATCTTTCTTGCCATTCCTCTTTCTTTCTTTTTTTCTTCTTTTCTTTTCTATACACATATATTTGTTTTCTTTACTTTTCTTTCTCTTGACATCTTTATTTCTTTTTTCAAAGCTCTCAACTCATCTCTTTCTTGCACAAACACAATCTGAAATTTAAAATAAAAACTATGCTAGAGAAGAGACGAAACTTCGAGAATAGGTTGTGTTCAAGGAATTCGATGTACAAAAGAGATATAATGGTTTGGGTATGGAATCGAGCGATGTACAAGACTCGCGATGTGAAAGTCACGTTACCGAATGCATGACGAGGCTAGCAACAAAAGATAAGCACAAGGACATGATCATTGCTTGAAATTAAAACTTCCAAGAGAGAAGGATCCTAGTCTAACTCATTATGCTAATTGTTGAAGGTTGAAACACGTAACAACCTTCGATTCGCAAGCGTACGGACCTACACCTTTTTCACCACGGGGTGACCCCTAAGGTTTTTGTCAATCCGCGGAGCAAGGGGATTGCTAGCGCTTAACCAAGTACTAATCTAGTTGATGGCAAACCTTTGAAAGGGGTATTAATCTAAAGGTACGATAAAGACAATCTATCTATGTTAATCTAAGAAGTCTAGGGTTAAACTAGATGGCAAAGGGTGGACACAAGAGAGAGAGGTTAAGATAGATAAGTGTTCCCTCCCTAGGGTTTAGGAACACATGAAGATGCATCTACTACATGAAAAGGGTGTTGCCTACACTAGCTTCATGGCGGTTATGCGGCCGCTAAGCCTTTTCCCTCCACCGTACTGTCACTATGTAAGGTAATCAAACACTTTCACGTATAACCGCATCTATACCTAAGCATTCATAGGGTTAATCTATCACCACAATTACCACAAACCCTACTAAGACCACATGTTTCGCAAACATATGTAAATAAAGCATACACGAAGACATAGACCATAAAGCATTGATTGGCATAAGGTTCATGTATAGATTACATATCATGCATCCATCTAACCCTAGGGATGAATGGAGACAATACCCCGTCATCTTACATGGATTGAAGCACATAGGGGTGATGGAGACTCCGAAGAACGTCGTCGATGAAGATGGTGGCGATGAAGCTTGGGAACACCCCTAGGCCAGCGGCGTGGAGTCCTCCTCTTGCTTCCTTCCCTCCGTCGGCGTTGATCCTTGCGATGAGCTCATCCAACTCTCTCCCTCATCTTGCGGCGGCGGTTTTCTGGTGAATGATGTTGGTAGAATGATTTGTTTGATGTGGCGGCGAACGGAGGAAAAGGCAATAAATAGACAAACACCTATGGCAAAGGGGGCGCCGAACCGGGCCCGGAGTGGGCTGGGCCGGTCAGCCCAGGCCGGACTGGCCCAGGCCCATTTCAGCCCGATTCGGCCCCGGTTTCCTCCCCGGTTGCTTCTCGCGTGATTCCTTATTTGTGTGCACTTGCATGTGGGCCTTTGACGTCGTTTCCTTCACGGTTAAGGCTTGTATCCTTGCTATCCAAGCTTCGTCATTTTCTGGTTGAGTCCCAGAAGACTTGTTGACGCTTCGGTCCTCGGGTCATTTGGAGTCATGTTCATCGCGTGTCTTGACTCTTGTCGGGCTTTATGATCTTCTTCCAAAGTGCTCGGTGAACTTATCCCGAAAGTCTCCTCTTTAGCGTAGATTTCCCGCGTAAACAATGAACTCCAAAATCGACATGCAAGAGTGAACTTGTTATATACGCGGGGTTAGTTCCAGTGATTAGAATAATAAATCAATACCAACATTAAAGGTAAACTCATAGCTAGGTTGACGGAAATTCACCATCAACATCTCCCCCATGCTTAAAGCTTGCTCGTCCTCGAGTAAGTAATCCTTGCTTAAAAGGGAAATCAGCATTATCTTCCAATGTTGTCCCTGCACTTAGTCATTCATGACGAATTGCTCTCTCTCTTAAGAATTTATTTTTAAAGTTCAAGTTGTGACCGGCTTCTTTTTCATTATGGAAGATAGACTAACAATACAGAACAAGCCACATTTAATAAACACGATGCTCTCAAACTTAAGTGAACTTCAAACTCCATGGAAGAATTTTCAAAAAGATGCATATCCAATATAAGTGAAAATCTCTTTGCAAAAGCTCATGGAAACACTCATCTCATCAAGTCAATCAATCCTATACTAGATTATTTTCAACCTATTCTATTCATATGTGATAGTGGAAGGCTTATGTGGAGCTTGGAAGGTTAAAAACAATCCTAGCAAAACATACATTCGAAATATTGTCAAATTAAGAGAGAGATATATTGGAATTACCGAGACTCGTCAAAATGGCCATGGAAAATAAATGTTGGAAAGAGAGAGAGAGAGAGAGAGAGAGAGAGAGAGAGAGATGGAACACACACATTTAGAAAGGTGGCCATGTGCAAGTGGAAAATGGATGATCCCGAGGCACAAGTGAAGTCCTCCTGATCGAATTGCACATGGTTAGAAGATTTGAGTATGGATTTGTCATCAAGGCACTTGAGAACTTATGAAGCAAAAAGAACCGAGGAGCATCTTTATTAATTTTCTTAATTTTATTTTATTTCCTTCTCTTTTTTTTCTTTCTTTTTTCTCTTTCTTCTTCCCAATTTCTTCCTTACTTTTTTCTTGTCATCATATTTTTTTCATTTTTCATTTTTTTTTCTTTTGCTCCTTAGAACTTTTGCAACATAATACTTACATAGCATTTGTCAGAGATGATGTAATGAC
The DNA here is from genome assembly GCA_947561735.1 of Cenchrus americanus. Taxonomy (NCBI): domain Eukaryota; kingdom Viridiplantae; phylum Streptophyta; class Magnoliopsida; order Poales; family Poaceae; genus Cenchrus; species Cenchrus americanus. The sequence continues at coordinate 185,422,475 of OX387245.1, forward strand.
TTTGAGGACCATGTGTGGTTCGAGGACCGGTGGATGGTCGCTTCCTTTTGTGATGAGTGATTGACAACGTTGTGTGGACTGATTCTTGGCTAAGTATTGCAGGTGCAAGTTGCGGCTTGGCTGGTGTTGGTGCAGGTGAAGAACAATCATGAAAGGTCGTCGCCGGTGAGGCCTCCAGGTGTGGAGAAGACAAGTAGGCTTCGTTCGAGGGACCCGGTGGCTAGCGGGGTCAAGTGCGGGCCGCATGGTGGCATGAACATCAAGATGAAGTCATGGACGGTTTCTTGGTTGAGCCTCAAAACCAAGGTCGAGACGGGACTACGTGGGAGCCGAGTCATGAGTGGTGATTGGCGGAGGCTACACCGAGTTCGCGGGGTTTCCAGTGGTTCACCAGAAAAACACTGGGTTCCTTGGTTGATCCACAAAGCCAAGACCGAAGAACCGAAGACGGTGCCGCAAAGAAGGCGCACCGGCCTCGACCGGTGAGTCTGACCGGTCTGACTGGTGAGGAGCACCGGTCTGACCGGTGTGCGACGACGCGGTCTAGAATCTTTGAAGCGGAGGACACACGTCGGGATCGCAAGGCTTGCATCGAGGCTAAGCAGGTTGCGGTCGCCGGGCATCCGTCCGATGGAGAAAACTTGAAGACTTCCAAAACCGCCCTTGAGGGGCTTGTATCCCTAGTTGTTAAGTAAGGGTATTTTAGACTTTTGGTTGCCTCCATATAACCCATGAGGCGAGAGGATGGCAGCCATCTCTTGGAACCCTAGTTCATTTGCTTTCCTATTTTCCCTTCCTATTTTCTTAGGATTTCCATAGGACTAGCTTGAGAGCTTCATGGTGAGATTTTGTGAGAGGGTTGGATGATCGGGTGGCAAGCTAGACCTTGTATGAACCTCCTTGGTATGTATAGATGATTCGGCGTGGTTCCTCAAGGCTTTGTTGTGTTGTTCCCGGTTGTTCTTGGTGGTGATTTTCGGAGCCCTCTCTTGGTGGTTTTCTTGGGATGTTTTCAGGACCTTGCTCTTGGGGATTTGATGGGGGAAATTTGTGGGAACCCTTCGTGGTTCTTTGTCCTGTGATTCCCCTCCCAAATTCGCGAGTTAAGGGGCTCGATTTTGGGGTTTTCGGTGTTCTAGGGTGAGAGGAGTTCTTGGCGGGATTTCTTCGATTCCTCTTGATTTGGCAAGTTTTGGTAGACAAAATAATGGCTATGGACTCCTCATGAGGTGTTCCTATTATCCCCAAAGTCTTGTTCAAGTCCGTGGAGCGATTCGGGAGATCGAAGTTTGGATTTGGAGGAGTTGACCCATGGGTGTTGTTCATCCCGAGCTGCCTAGGCTACACCGGTCTGACTGGTGCTCTTGACCAGTCTGACCGGTGCGAGTAACTTGTGGGATTTGCCTCGGGTGAACTGCTTGACTCGTGTGTCTTTGGGTCTTGGTGCTGCTGGTCAGTTCTTGGTCTGTTTGGAGTTGTTTTGTTAGGTTTGCGTAGGGTTTTCCTTCCTTGCAGGTTGTGTTTTTGGGGGTGTTTCTGTTCCAGGGCCTAGAGAAGTCACTGAGGCTCTCTGGAACACTTGTTGTGCGGTTGCTGCAGCCACCGGCCTGACTGGCTCTGTCCACCGGTCTGACCGGTGTCACCGGTCTGACCGGTGTCACTGGTCTGACCGGTGTAGGCCATCGGTCTGACCGGTGTAGCACAGGCAGCAAGCTGTGCAAGTTTCCGCTGCGCGTGTTGGTGTGTTTTGGCTCGAAAGGTTGTTTGTCGGTTCTTAGGTCTAGTGGCACTCCAGTGGCTACGTGGACTTGGCCAACTTGGGTAGTGAGTCGGAGACGTGTGTTGGAAGCCGTGTTCTTCTTGTTGGAGTCTCCATCTCCTTCGAGAAGAATTTTTATCGGCTCCCATTCACTCCCCCGCTCTCTGGTTCGCCGTATCGGTCCTTCAAGTGGGATCAGAGCCGGTTCGGGTCTGTATTGACTCTAACCAGTCTAAGATCCAAGGATGGTGTACCAGGAACGGGGTTCGGGTCATCCACACTTCGATGACAAGAACTATCAGATGTGGAGTAAGCGGATGGCGGCGTTTCTCCGCGGAAAGGGTCAGATCCTTTGGGATGTCATGGTGGACATAGGCTATGTCCAGCCGATGAACTTCCTTGCTCCAGGATCGAGGGACATGTTCGACGCCAACAATAAGGCGGTCGACTACTTGTTTTGTGCTTTGTGTCAGCCTGAGTTCGATCGGGTGCACACTGAGCACTTGGCTTGTAGAATCTGGTTGGTGTTGAAGGAGGCTCATGTTGGGAATGCCCAGGTTCAAGCTCGGATGTATGCGACCTACCAGAGAGAGTACGAGAACTTCACTCATCTCCCCGGTGAATCCATCGATGCCCGGTGAATCCACGGTGGTTGTGAACAACATGAGGGCCAATGTGGACATGCTCCCGTATGATGATCATGATAGAGCTGTCGAGCTCTTACACTCTTTGGATCGTATGATTTGGGGCGGGAAGTTCGAGGACATTGTCGAGTCGGAGCTCTGACGGTGAACGAGCTGTTCTCGAAGCTCAAGTCGGCTGAGGTGGATAGGGGCATGACAGCCAGACTCGAGGGCCCGACTGACTCTCATAGTCTTGCCCTCGTTGGTGGTTTGAAAGGAAAGGCTAACACTAACCCATCCACTAGGATGTTCTCTTTGTCCTCTTTGATGTCTATGCCAGATGATGAGTTCGGCGTGCTTGGAGAGGACGAGCTGGCGTTGCTGACGAGGAGGTTCGAGAGGCTGCACGAGAACCGGGTGAACATGAGGAGGAACACGAGGACATGCTTCCAGTGTGGTAAGCTGGGACACTTCGTCGCCGACTGCCTGGAGAAGGTCGAGAACAAGGATGGATACAAGCACAAGTCAAGGATGGATGGCAAGTACCCGTCGAGGCGTGACCACAAGAGAAAGCACAAGAACAAGCACAAGGACGAGCGACGATCGAGGAAGAAGGAGAGCCGAGGCAAGGCCCGAGCGATGGTTGGAGCGAGCGACGTCGACTCCAGTTCCGCGTACTCCACCTCGAGCTCGAGCAGCACTGAAGATGAAGGTGATCGTCGCAAGAGCTGGAAGTCGTCCAAGAACCTGAGCGGGCTGAGCTGCTTCGCTAGAGACGGCTTCTGCACCATGGCGCTGAGCTCCGGCAGCAAGAGGAGCACACAGAGCGACTCGGACTCTGATTCCGACGACGAGATGGGAGACTTGAAGAACATTTGGTTGATTGACTCCGATTGGTCTAGGCATATGACCGGAGACAAGGGGTGGTTCTCAAGTCTCGTCCCGGTGGTGACAAGGAGGTACATCACTTTTGGGGACAACAGGCGTGGGCATGTGCTTTCAGAAGGTGAGATTAAGGTGAGTAACAAGATCACTCTCAGGCATGTTGCTCTCGTTCAATCGGTTGGATATAATTTGCTTTCTGTGTCCCAGCTATTGGATGAGGGTTTTGAGGTGTTATTTAGGCCTGGTGGTTCTCGGATTTTGGATTCTCAAGGGGACCTTGTCTGTATGGTCGTTCCCGAGGGTCAGGTGTTTCGAGCTGATTTTTCTCAGTCTTCTAGTGTGGAGCGTTGTTTCTTGGCTGGTTCTTCGAGTGAGTTGTGGGAGTGGCATAGGAAGTTGGGTCACTTGAGCTTTGACCTTTTGTCTCGCTTAAGTAAACTCAATTTGGTCCAAGGATTGCCACGGTTGAGGATTGAGAAAGAGTTGGTTTGTGCGCCGTGTAGGCATGCAAAGATGGGAGCCTCTTCTCACCCACCTCTCACCGATGTGATGACTGAGCATCCATGCGAGCTGCTCCATATGGACCTTGTTGGCCCAGCTCGTGTGCGATCTGCGGGTGGGAAGTGGTATGTCCTTGTTGTGGTGGACGACTACTCTCGGTATGCGTGGGTGTTCGTTCTCGAGGATAAGGGGGAGACGTCTGGTTTTGTTCGAGATCTTGTCTTGAGGTTGAGGAACGAGATGCACAGAGATGCCATACGAGCAATCCGCAGTGACAATGGCTTTGAATTCAGAAACTCTTGTTTTGAAACCTTTTGCCATGAATTGGGTCTTAAACACCAGTTTTCGAGTCCGTATACGCCTCCCCAGAATGATGTTGTGGAAAGGAAGAACAGGACCTTGTGTGAGATGGCTCGGACGATGCTTGATGAGCATAGGACTCCAAGAAGGTTCTGGGTTGAGGCAGTGAACACCGCGTGCTATGTGTCAAACAGGATCTACCTCAGAGTGCATAAGAAGAAAAACTGGTACGAGTTGATGCACGGTCGCACACCCAAGGTGAGTCACTTTCATGTCTTTGGATGCAAGTGTTTTATTCTGAAGAAAGGGAAGAAGTTGGATAAGTTTGAGGCTAGGTCAGTCGATGGTATTTTCTTTGGTTATGCATCTTCTAGAGCATATCGTGTGCTCAATCTTGAAACTAACCAAATCATGGAGACTTGCGAGGTAACCTTCGACGAGACACAGCCACGTAGTCAGCTTGTCTTTGAGTGTGCAGGTGATGATGAGCTTGGCGAGGAGATCTTTCTGGAGGAGCATGAACATGGGGACGATGAAGATGGCGATGTGGTGCCCCCAGCTGAACATGTACCTACTACTTCAACTACGGTGGTGGACGGACCCTCTCCTACACCTACGACGACGAATCAAGATCGAGGAGAAGCTACAGTTGAGGGAGAGGTAGCATCAAGGCGAGAACCTCCCCGGCGAGTACAAGTGGATCACTCATCTTCAAGGATCATTGGCGACATGAATGAATGCACTACACCGTCGAGGGTTCGAAACAATTCTCATTTCGCTCATGCTGCATTTGTTGCTACTTTTGAGCCCAAAGACATTGGACACGCACTATCTGATCATAATTGGGTTAATTCGATGCATGAGGAGTTGGAGAACTTTGAGAGGAATCAGGTTTGGGAATTGGTTGACCCTCCCCCAGGGTGTAAGCCGATTGGTACAAAGTGGGTGTGGAAGAACAAAGAGGGAGAGAAAGGTGAAGTGGTGAGGAACAAGTCAAGGCTTGTTGCTCAGGGGTTCAGTTAGAAGGAGGGGATCGACTACGAGGAGACTTTGCTCCCATAGCCCGTTTGGAGGCAATTAGGATCCTTCTAGCCTTTTTCGTGGCTAAAGGGTTCAAGTTGCACCAAATGGATGTGAAGAGTGCCTTTCTGAATGGTGTTGGAGGAAGAAGTGTATGTGAGGCAACCACCGGGGTTTGAGAGTGAGAAGTACCCCCACCGGGTGTACAAGTTGAGGAAGACGCTTTATGGGTTGAAGCAGGCACCTAGAGCTTGGTATGGTAGGTTGAGGGGGTTCTTGTTTGAGAGAGGTTTTGAGATGGGGAAGGTCGATCAGACCTTGTTTCTACTTAGGCAGGGCAGAGATATCCGGATTGTGCAGGTGTACGTGGATGATATTGTCTTTGGTGGCTCGTCTAACTCTCTTGTTGCAAGGTTTGCAGAGGATATGAGTAGGGAATTTGAGATGAGCATGATGGGCGAGTTGCAGTTCTTCCTTGGGCTACAAATCAAGCAATCAAAGGAAAGAACATTTGTGCACCAAGCGAAGTACACCAAGGACATTGTGCGGAAGTTCAAGATGGAGGACTCCAAGGCTATGGCGATGCTGATGAGTACGACTACAGCTCTTGATGCGGACGAGGAAGGTGAACACGTGGACCAGAAGGAGCACTGAAGCATGACCGGGTCACTCTACTTGACGGCGACGAGGCACGACATTTAGTTCTCGGTATGTCTATGTGCTAGTTTTCAAGCGTCTCCGAGGACTTCACATCGGCAAGCGGTGAAGTGAATTTTCAGGTACTTGCGTCACACTCCCGACTTCGGCCTTTGGTACTCTGCGTCCTCTTCTTTGGCTCTTCATGGTTTTTCGGATGCGGATTTCGCCGGGTGTCAGTTGGATAGGAAGTCCACTTCTGGGACTTGCCAGTTTTTGGGATCTTCTTTGGTGTCTTGGTCTTCCCGCAAACACTCGAGTGTTGCTCAATCCACTACCGAGGCAGAGTATGTTGCCACTGCTAGTTGTTGTTCTCAGCTCCTTTGGATCACATATACCATGTGTGACTTTGGTGAGGAGTATACCCATGTCCCACTTCAATGTGATAGCACCAGTGCCATAAGCATTGCAAAGAACCCAGTGCACCATTCCAAAACCAAGAACATAGAAGTGAGGTATCATTTTCTGAGAGACAACATAGAGAAAGGAAAGATAGTTTTGATCCATGTACCCACACATGACCAACTAGCCGATATTTTCACCAAACCCCTAGATCAAGCAACTTTCACTCGTTTGCAGGGGGAGCTTGGTGTGTGTTTGATTTCTTGAGTTGGGTGTGTGGGAGCTCCTTTGTGGCATATGTATAGCTTTCTCTTGTGCATTTCTTGCATTTGGCATGGCATATGTAACATGATGTATAGGCATCCTTGTATCTTAGATTGCATGCATTTTGTATCATATGCATTGGTTAGGAAAAGCTTCTCTCATATACATTGTTCACCATGGAATGAGATATATGTCTTTGTGAGCTTGTTTGGTATGCTATGGTTAGTTTAGCTTAGCTCTTGCTAATCTTGGTTTATAATCCATGGTTGATGGCTATATTTTTGAAAAATGTCACATGTATGCTCTCTCATGTGTAAATGCCTTTATATGATCTTGACATGTTTTAGTGGCTTGGTCATGCTTAATTTGTGGTTGGATAGCTAGTTTATTGATCATATGGGGACAAAGGCTCATTTGCCATCATGAATGTTTAGCCCTCTTGTTTTATCTTGTGGAGGGGCATAAGTTCCTTTTTGTCGCAAACACATTTCATGTACCAAATATGAATCTAAAAATGAAATGTAAAATGCTTGGAAAATGTGCTCCCATGTCATATGTGCTAAATTTAATTTGCTTTGGGTGCTAAACCGTTGCATGATGCCTACCAATAAGAAGTCTCATCAATAGAAGTAGGCACATGGCTCGGTGGCTTTGACATGACATGAGGTGCTTGTGGGTGTTTATGATGGTCTTATGATTAGAATGGCTGTCCTAGCATGAAGTTTGTGTGGATTTGCCATTTTGATATGTTTTGATCATGTTTAGGCCTTTGCTCATGAGAGGTAAATTTTTCGCAAAATTGCCCAAATCCATCTTAGCTTCGTCCAATGGTTGTGAAACTTGGAGATCTTGTAGTTGATGTCAATACGACGCTATAGAGTATCTAACTTGCTCATTTGGATGTGTGTAGCATCCTATGTTGAATTATGTCTATTTGAGAAGCTCTAGGTTGAAAGTTTTGCATTTTTGGCTTGATTCATGCATTGTCAACAAGGGGGGAAAGTTTGAGCTTGAAATGGCTTACTGGATGCATTTAGAAGGTTTTCAGGTGGTTTCGAGTAATTTTTGGGCTCTGTTGTGCACCGGTCTGACCGGTCAGAGTGCTGGTCATGTGCACATTTTGAGCACCGGTCTGACCGGTGGTGGTGACCGGTCTGACTGGTGAGAGCTGAGTTGTTGCAGCTGACTGTTTTCAAGTGGTGTTTTGCATGCAGTCGACCAGGGGGAGTTGCATTGGTTCAAGGGGAGCTTGCATGTGTGCAGGGGGAGCTCTTTGTGGTTTTTCGAGCTTTGGTTTGGTGGTTTGCGCTCTTTGCTTGAGCTTTGTTTTGTCTTGGATGTGTCGAGCCGTTGCCCTTGCCTAAGGGGTCCGAGACTTGTCTTCTTCAAGTGATCTTGTTCTTTGCCTTTGTTTGGCTTTCGATCGCTTGTTGGTTTTTCTTTTTGTTTGTTCCTTTTCTTTTTCTTTTCTCTCTTGTTTCATTATGTGGGTGTTGTCAATGCACTCATCAAGGGGGAGATTGAGGACCATGTGTGGTTTGAGGACCGGTGGATGGTCGCTTCCTTGTGTGATGAGTGATTGACAACGTTGTGTGGACTAATTCTTGGCTAAGTATTGCAGGTGCAGGTTGCGGCTTGACTGGTGTTGGTGCAGGTGAAGAACAAGCGCGAAAGGTCGTTGCCCGTGAGGCCTCCAGGTGTGGAGAAGACAAGTAGGCTTCGTTCGAGGGACCCAGTGGCCAGCGGAGTCAAGTGCGGGCTGCATGGTGGCATGAACAGCAAGATGAAGTCATGGACGGTTTCTTGGTTGAGCCTCAAAACCAAGGTCCAGCCGGGACTACGTGGGAGCCTAGTCATGAGTGATGATTGGCGGAGGCTACACCGAGTTCGCGGGGTTTCCAAGTGGTTCACCGAAAACCACCGGGTTCCTTGGTTGATCCACAAAGCCAAGACCGAAGAACCGAAGACGGTCTTTGCCGGCGGTGCCGGACGGTCGACCGGTGGGTACCCCGGCTCGATTGGTGAGCAAGACCGTCCGACCGTGTGCGACGACGCAGTCCGGAATCTTTGAAGCGGAGGACACGCGTCGGGATCACAAGGCTTGCGTCGAGGCTAAGCAGGTTGCGGTCGCCGGGCATCCGTTCGATGGAGAAAACTTGAAGACTTCCAAAACCGCCGTTGAGGGTCTTGTTTCCCAAGTTGTTAAGTAAGGGTATTTTAGACTTTCGGTTGCCTCCATATAACCCATGAGGTGAGAGGATGGCAGCCATCTCTTGGAACCCTAGTTCATTTGCTTTCCTATTTTCCCTTCCTATTTTCTTAGGATTTCCATAGTACTAGCTTGAGAGCTTCATGGTGAGATTTTGTGAGAGGGTTGGATGATCAGGCGGCAAGCTAGACCTTGTATGAACCTCCTTGGTATGTATAGATGATTCAGTGTGGTTCCTCAAGGTTTTGTTATGTTGTTCCTCGTTGTTCTTGGTGGTGATTTTTGGAGCCCTCTCTTGGTGGTTTTCTTGGGGTGTTTTTGGGACCTTGCTCTTGGGGATTTGATGGGGGAAATTTGTGGGAACCCTTCCTGGTTCTTTGGCCTGTGATTCCCCTCCCAAATCCGTGAGTTAAGGGGCTCGATTTTATGGTTTTCGGTGTTCTAGGGTGAGAGGAGTTTTTGGCAGGATTTTTTCGATTCCTCTTGATTTGGCAAGTTTTGGTGGAAAAAATCATGGCTATGGACTCCTCATGAGGTGTTCCTATTATCCCCAAAGTCTTGTTCAAGTCCGTGGAGCGATTCGGGAGATCGAAGTTTGGATTTGGAGGAGTTGACCCGCGGGTGTTGTTCATCCCGAGCTGCCCAGGCTACACCGGTCTGACTGGTGCTCTTGACCGGCTCGACCGGTGCGAGTCACTTGTGGGATTTGCCTCGGGTGAACTCGCTTGACTCGTGTGTCTTTGGGTCTTGGTGATCTTTGCCGTCGGTTCTTGGTCAGTTTGGAGTTGTTTTGTTTGGTTTGTGTAGGGTTTTCCTTCCTTGCAGGTTGTGTTTTTGGGGGTGTTTCTGTTCCAGCTCCTAGAGAAGTCACTGAGGCTCTCTAGAACACTTGTTGTGCGGTTGCTGCAGCCACCGGCCGATCGGCTCGTCCACCGGTCTGACCGGTGTCACTGGTATGACCGGCGCAGGCCATCGGTCTGATCGGTGTAGCACAGGCAGCAAGCCGTGCAAGTTTCCGCTGTGCGTGTTGGTGTGTTTTGACTCGAAAGGTTGTTTGTTGGTTCCTAGGTCCAGTGGCACTCCAGTGGCTACGTTGACTTGGCCAACTTGGGTAGTGAGTCGGAGACGTGTGTTGGAAGCCGTGTTCGTCTTGTTGGAGTCTTCATCTCCTTCGAGAAGAATTTTTATCGGCTCCCATTCACTCCCCCCCTCTGTGGTTCGCCGTATCGGTCCTTCAGACTCCTCTCCCATGCTTGAACGATCCTCGTCCTCGTGCATAAAAGAGAGGGGGGAAATGACTGCTAAAGTAAGTATAAATTCCATAATCTTACAGAATATTTGAATCTCCATCGAGAATTTTACTCCATACTCAAATTGGGTTGTGGACAAGAAGGTGATCATAAAAAGATGTTTTTGGTTTAGGGTGGATGCCCAGCGAAGTTTGTGAAATTTTTGATGTGAAAACCCACAATGCATGGACAAAAATGCTAGCATGAAGAGTTACACAAAGGAATGACCAGCTTCTTAGTCTCGAACCATAGAAATCAATCCTAGTCCAACTCATCAAAACATATGTTTGCAATCTACGGGTTTTGTTATCATAAAACATATATGTATACGGCTTTGGTAGGTAGAACCTTGCAAGAAAGTTTTCATAAAAACAACAAGTTATCCGGCTATCCATAAACTTAAATCAAAGAGCAAAGATATGTATGTGGATCTAGAACATAGTCATTTCACCTCCACAAATAAAAGAGCTAGTATTTAAATTAATTTTAGATCATATTATCGAGAGCAATTAGCCAAGACATGTATAACTTCATGTAGGTAAAACAAAGCGACAACTTTCATCATCTTTCCGTAAGCATAGGAAATATAAAACATCGAGGTTAACACATGGTCAAGCATATCTATTGAAAGTAAAAAGAAACCTAGGTTGTTCTCCTAGTAGCCATGTTATTGTTGGAAGAGAAAAACAAAAGGTTGCACCTAGTTGAGGTTGAAGGCATACTTACAAGCATTTGTGTTTGGAAAAGAGAAGGTCTATGGAGGTGTTACCGTCTTTTGTAGTTCTTCGTTGCCTTCTTCCGACATCTCCATGTATCGATGTAGCTTTGCTTTTCTCTTGATTTATAAACACTTCTAAACTCCTGTATTTGATCTTGTATGCTTAATGGAGTCATTGGTCGCCCTTCTCTTCAATGTTGTCATCACCATCTCCTCTTTCTTGTTCTTATCATCTCCTTGTTGTCTCTTTTTCATGGATTTCCCCTCTGTCCAGAAAAGAACATATATCGAAATATGGCTCTATTGAAAAGTTTGTGAAATTACCTTGCGTGTGGTCCAAAACTGATTTCAGGGCGTGTTGCACTCGGTGATTCGGGCATAACCGCTTGTAGGAACCTCCGATTGTCTTGATTCTTGATTTGTTGGAATCGTAACTTCATGGGGCTTCTAAATATCCAAAAATATCCAGTGTTTTCCCTTCGAGACCACACAGAATTTTGATGAGATCGGTGGCTTCTTGCGCATTGATCCGGAGACGATAATGATCTTGATCATTCTATCTTCTAGAGTGTCATGTTCCAATTCTGTGTTGAAGATTCAGGGTCTCCCCCATGCTTAGCATTTTGCTAGGCATGGAAGAAGAAGACAAAGCATTTTTATCTTAGTCATCCTTCAATTTCCTTGTAGTGAGAGTCTCTATCTTGCCTGCAAGACGCTTTAAGCGCACATTCTACCCCCAAGGTGACGGTTGGGAGTAGATAGAATTGCCAATAATCCAACAATGTCTCCTAATATTCTTAACTTGTGGCACAATTAGTCTAATGAGGAATAAAAACCTAATGTGTGTACGAGAGGAGAGCACATAAACAAAGACAATGTTTTCATCTAGTTCTAAACACCATGTTTACAACTAGGTTGCCGAATTTCTCCATAGCCATAAAGGTTGATAAATCTAGGGTTAAACATCATGTCTATCCCTAAATCAATAACTCTTATAGCACAAGAAATATTAAGCGCATTGCAAAGCTTATAAACTAACCAATGCAAAATGATAACATAAGAAAAGATAGCAAGGTTTATCGAACTTAATGATGATGGTCCGCAATCATGTTTAAACACCACATTTACACAAGATCACAAAAGGAAAATGCCTAGCTGGAGCATTAACATGGATATGAAAGCATACATCATTGGGCCTTAAAACAACCAAGCCAACTATATGCAAAACATGTACATGCAAAGAAACATCACGTTGATAACAAAATGCAATGCATGCAAATAAATAAATAAATAAATATGTTCATGAACATGATGGTGGTTCTAAAAAGAAAACTAAACTTAGATTAATAACCACAAGTTGATCATCACAAGATAGTTCCATTCTTTATTTTCTCTAAGAAAGGAATAAAAACAAAAAGAAACGGGTTGCCTCCCGAAAAGCGCTTCATTTAAAGTAATAGAGCTCGACTTTCTCACATACATTCGTTTCGTCGCATAGCCATGATCCTTCATGCAAAAAGAAAAGGTACCAATGCAGCTTTAATTTACTTCTCATGTTGTGCTTGATCACAGATAGAAGACTTGCTCAAGGCATCCTTTTGTTTCATCACTATCTCCTTCTTTATTATCCTTCGGTGCTGCCTTCACTCATGAATTTTTCTTTAATGTCCAGAACAGAAAGTATACCCAAGCTCTACTCCATTGCACAATGCACACAATTTTCTTTCCAACGAGTCTTTATTTGCCCAAATCGGACTTCGGACAAGAGAGTTACGTCAGTTTTACTTCGGCGATGAAATCTGTCCTGAAATTTCAGAACGCGCAACACTCAATGTTTTCTCCATAACTCCTTGCACGGGTCTTCAAACTCGTTGGTTCTTGATGCGTTGGAATGGTAACTTGATGGGGCTTCTGGATATCTCATTTTCTTCATTTGTACACCTCTGAACAAGCTCTCAAATTGATGAAGACAGCAGCATCCATTGCGGGATTTGGAGAGGTCGATGATTTATCTAGCAACTCTTTTAGGCATGACTTCTTTTTTTAATTATTCGAGCCTTGTCTACATGGTTAGTGAAAATCGGGCCTTCTCCCGACATGTACTTTTTTTAAGGTCATTAGCTTGACCAAGCGCAAAACATGATCGAGATTTACAAAACTTATTGTAAACATACGCGTCCATAATTAACACCACATGCGAATTGTAGCAACAAGTCAAGGTGTAAATAAAAGAAGCATATGTTTCATGCATAGCACTTAGCTCATCATTAGGCAAAGGTTCTTTAGGTGTGAGATTAATTGGATCAAACATAAATGTTTCCTGTTTTTCATTCTCAAGAAAATCTAGCCTATCAACATGATCATTATTGGAACAAGGCATAGAATTTAAACTATCATTCATACTATTGGTTGAGCATGAGTATTTGAATTTATCAACATCAATACAAATAATATCCTGAGATTTTAGCGTGTACCTTGGCCTTAGAGCTTTTTCAACAAGAGTGATATTTGGTTCATGTAGCGGTGTTGAAGGCGAATCAATCTCAACGAGTGAAGATATCTCTTTGTTACCTTTTTGCACCCCCTCCATCTCATCATGTGGAACGTGTAATCCATCAACTACATTTGCATTTGTCTCTTCTTTGAAGTCTTTATTGTCATCCCAATCTTCGTCTTCAAAGTCTTGTTTGTTACTTTCTTTATCCCCCGTGTACCACATGTCGTCAAGATCGCTCATCGTTAATTAACTCTTTTCTTCATCCTTGAGTGCTTCCATGTCTTGATTTGCTAGTGTGTAGGCTTCAATAGCACACAAGCTATCACCTTGTGGGGAGGGGCCTTCTTGGAGTACTTGCTCTATGTATACTCCTTCCCATTCATCTTCTAGCTTGAGTCCAATCTCCTCCCATTTATCCTTTGAGTCACTAGGCTCGTCACGGTTGTACTCTTCTCTTTCTTCATCATAAATCCTTGAGTTGTCAACCTGGTCGATCCATCCTTCATCTCCTTCTTCTCTTTCTTCTTCAAATATCTTTTGGATCGACTCTCCACTCATCTCTTGATCAAACATATCTTCAACTAGTTTGGCAATGTGTCAGGGTTCCTCCTTCCTTCGGTAGTTGATTAGTGGGGCAAAATCAACTTGAATCCAACCGGATTGATTGAACTCCACTAATGGTCTAGCATTCCACATACTTCGGCCTACATTCATGTTAGTTTAAACATTTTTAACATCCGAAATGACTTCTCTTACCTTGAGAAGTGGATCTTCAATTTCATGTATGGTCGGTTCATCTTCCTTGACCTCCGGTTCATCCTTTTCAGAAAATTCAGCACGCACCTTGGGCTTACTTTTGTCGTTTTGCTCCTCCCGACAACATCTTTGCCAATCTCGTTGCGTTCTTTGTTCATTGCTTATCCTTTGTAAGATTTGTGCAGCTTCACTAATTGTTTTATCCATTATATCACCGCCTGCACACATGCTTACAAAATGACACGAGTTAGGGGTTAGTGAAAAATAAAAGGTATGCAACATCAAGTCACCGGAAAATCCCAAGTTCGGGCCTCGCTCAAGTAGTTCATTAAAACGGTCCCATGCTTCATCAATTCCTTCATCCTCTCCTTGCTTGAATGTGAGCACTTGCCTCCTTAAGTCTTGGACCTTGCTTATGGGAAAGAACTTCAAAAGAAACTTCTTCACTAGCTCATCCCAATTTCCTTTTGCTTCAACGGACACGAGTGTGTACCATCTTCGTGCTTCATCTTCGAGAGAGAATGGAAAAGATTCCACTTGGACCAAGCGGCCGGAACTCCTTCTTGTTGCACCGTGTTGCATATCATTGTGAATTCCTTAATGTGTCTATATGGGTTGTTATCCTCCAATCTTCTAAACGGTTTTGTCGCCACTAATTCGATGATTCTAGGCTTCACTTCATAGTGGGTTGTAGCAAGCGCCAAATCTGATTTTTCAACTCAATGTCTTCCATTGACAACATTGCTAGCTCCCTTAGCGACATCCTTCGTCTTCCAATGGTGAGGTGAACAAATCCATCTAGGCACAAGAAAAGTAGAAAGAAAAACAAAAAAAGATTTTTTTCTAGAAAATAAGGGTTAGATGTTAGTAATCACAAAAATTAATACTAGATTAAACGTAGCAAACTGGCTTGCTCCCCGGCAACGGCGCCAGAAAAAGGGGCTTGTTGACGGTTGAAACACATAACAACCTTCGATTCGCAAGCGTACGGACCTACACCTTTTTCACCACGGGGTGACCCCCAAGGTTCTTGTCAATCCACGGAGCAAGGGGATTTCTAGAGCTTAACCAAGTACTAATCTAGTTGACGGGAAACCTTTGAAAGGGGTATTAATCTAAAGGTACGATAAAGACAATCTACCTATGTTAATCTGAGAAGTCTAAGTTTAAACTAGATGGCAAAGGGTGGAGACAAGAGAGAGAGGTTAAGATAGATAAGCGTTCCCTCCCTAGGGTTTAGGAACACATGAAGATGCATCTACTACATGAAAAGGGCGTTGCCTACACTAGCTTCATGGCAGTTATGCGGCCGCTAAGCCTTTTCCCTCCACCGTACTGTCATTACGCAAGGTAATCAAACACTTTCACGTATAACCGCATCTATACCTATGCATCCATAGGGTTAAGCTAATCACCACGATTACCACAAACCCTACTAAGACCACATGTTGCGCAAACATATGTAAACAAAACATACGCGAAGACATAGACCATAAAACATTGATTGGCATAAGGTTCATGTATAGATTACATATGCATCCATCTAACCCTAGGGACGAATGGAGACATTACCCCATCATCTTACACGGATTGAAGCACATAGGGGTGATGGAGACTCCGGAGAACGTCGTCGATGAAGATGGTGGCGATGAAGCTTCGGAACACCCCTAGGCCAGCGGCTTGGAGTCCTCCTCTTGCTTCCTTCCCTCCGCCAGTGTTGATCCTTGCGACGAGCTCATCCAACTCTCTCCCTCATCTTGCGGCGGTGGTTTCCTGGTGAATGACATCAGTAGAATGATTTGTTCGATGTGGCGGCGGACGGAGGAAGAGGCAATAAATAGACGAACACCTAGGGCAAAGCGGGCGTCGAACCAGGCCCGGAGTGGGCTGGGCTGGTCGACCCAGGCCGGCTGGCCCAGGCCCATTTCAGCCCGATTCGGCCCCGATTTACTCCTCGGTTGCTTCTCGTGTGATTCCTTATTTGTGTGCACTTTCATGTGGTCCTTTGACATCGTTTCCTTCACGGTTAAGGCTTGAATCCTTGCTATCCAAGCTTCGCCGTTTTCTAGTTGAGTCCTGAAGACTTGCACGTTGACGCTTCAGTCCTCGGGTCATTTGGAGTCATGTTCATCATGTGTCTTGACTCTTGTCGGGCTTCATGATCTTCTTCCAAAGTGCTCGGTGAACTTATCCCAAAAGTCTCCTTTTTAGCATAGATTTCCTGCGTAAGCAATGACCTCCAAAATCGACATGCAAGAGTGAACTTATTATATACGGGGGTTAGTTCCAGTGGTTAGAATAATAAATCAATACCAACATTAAAGGTAAACTCATAGCAAGGTTGAGGAAATTCACCGTCAACACTAATCACACTTATGGTGGAACGAAAATTAAATTTGGCTTCGTATAACATTTTCTTAAACTCTCAACTTGGAAAAGGAGAATTTTCTAACCTTTATTATGAGGGTTTTTCAATAATTTTCAGAATTAAATTCCTCCAAATCTTAGCATCGAACATAGCACAACCAAAATGAAGTTCTAGATCAAAGCATGATGCTGGTACTTTTAGAGGTAGAAACTCCAGTAAGCACCACGGTAAATGTTTCAAACCAAATACTTATGCTTATTTATCAAAAATTAAAGACGAAAATACAAGTAAAGTAAGAAAAGCATCACAAGAGACAAAAATTTAAATGGCTCTTTTTATTTGATTTTCTTGACACGAACACAAACTTTAAGACACTTTAAACTTTCGAAAAATTTAAAAGCACACTCCTGAAACTTAAGACTCTTAGACTCTCACACTCTTGCGAAAACTAAACCAAACCAAAACTAATTTTAAAGCAAAAGGCTAGCTAGCTAGCTCTCCCCCATGCTAAAATCATATGATGTCCTCATCATATCTTACAAAATACCTAAGGGGGGAAACTCTATCTAATGGTACTTCCCGCAGCTATTGCACCACTTGCCCTTCATGTTTCCCACCATGCCGAATAACTTCCGCACGTTGCGATTCAGAAATTTATAGTCATCTTCAACCACGCGCTCCAAATCTTCCATGTGCTGCCTCATCACCTCCATGGCCTGGAAACACTCGTCGACTGATGCGTAGAGCTCCAAGATGGAGTGACAGCAAGCCGCACAACACATCAGATGCATCCTAAAAGGGTCGTCATCACCAAGGTCTCCGTCGTCGTCCTCGCCGCTGTCGTCACCATTGTCACCGCTGTCATCTTTGTCGCCACCATTGGGGCCTTCGCGAGTCTTCTCCTTGGGCACCTCTTCCCAATAATACAAGTCATCGTCTTCCCTTCTAGTGGCCACCCACGAGCTCGGTCTACAATCATCGGAATAGTCACTCCCCCATAGTCTTTAGGCTCGGGCGACACCTCCTTGTAATCCTTCCTCTTCATGCCTCGGATATGCGCCGACCTTCGAACGAGAGTAGAGACCTTCTCCTCCTTGATGGGGTAGCGAGATGCGATTGCTCCAGTTGGGACACACCCTCCGCAATGGATGCGGGCAATCCTCTTAATCTCCATGGGTAGCTTGAGCTCGCATCACTTTGCCTCCTCCGTCGATGGCTCCTTGGCGCCTAGCTTCAACTCTAAGCTCTTTGGGGACGTCATGGCTGCTGCGTGGGTGCAAAAGAATGCGAGTTGGGATGGATTCCCGAGCTCTCATCTCGGCCAATTAGATAGTCCGAAAAGGAATACTCTAGAAACCACATTTTCCTTTTTTTTAACTTCTCTTCAATTTTTCTGACCAAAGCAGGAAGTCAAAAACGCGCGTCCCAGAGGAAACCGGGGGCGAACCGCCGCCTGGGCCCTCTGGGCCGGTCGGACTGGACCGGCCGGCCTGCCTCGGTTCGCGGGCCGGTCGGTCCGGTTTTTCATGTGTCCCTTTTATTTTGCATTTTCAGCCCATGAGAAAAAGATGGCCTGGTAAAAACTTCACGAGAAACTCCAGAAAAATAAAAGAAAAACTATTTACAAAAATCCTCACCTTGTTTTACGTCCTAGGCTCGACGTTCGGGCTCTTCCTCCATGGTGAAGACATCAATATGGTGAAGAGGCACAACGTCGGGTTCGTAATAAACCTTAAGTCGTTGACCATTCACTGTGAATTGATCACCTTTCACATCCATGATGGTTACCACTCCATTGAGAGCACCGAATGAACAATGTAAGGTCTGTCCCACTTGCTTTGCAATTTCCCCTTTCCGAAGGTTTTAAACCTCAAATTGTAGAGGAGGACCTTATATTCTTCTTTGAACTCCTTTTTCTTCAATATTTTGTCATACCACCTTTTGATCCTCTCTTTGTATATGCTCACATTTTCATATGCTTTCAACCTCATCTCCTCTAGCTCGCTTATTTCGATTCTTCGCTTTACCACCGCGGCATCTAGATCGAGGTTCATCTCTTTAATTGCCCAATAGGCTTTATGCTTTAACTCAACCAGAAGGTGACAAGCTTTGCCATAGATGAATTGATAAGGGGTCATACCTATCGGTGTCTTGAACGTCGTTCGATACACCCACAAAGCTTCGCCTAATTTCTTTGACAATCTTTGCCTCCCTTCTCTATGGTTTTGTCAAGGATGCTCTTTAATTGCCTATTCGATGTTTCGCTTGTTCGTTGGTTTGTGGATGATAGGCCGTAGAGATCCTATGTTCAATTCCTAACTTGGACAAGCACTTTTTGAAATTCTTCCCGGTGAAGTGAGTTCCTCCATCTCTTATCAAGATTCTCGGAGTACTGAAGCGAGGGAAAATCATGCTCTTGATCATTGCAATGGACTCCTTCATGGAAGCTTTATGACATGGCATGACCTCTACCCACTTGGATACATAATCAACCATGACTAGGATATGCTCAAATCCATGTAAGTTTTTGAAAGGCCCCACGAAGTCTATTCCCCACACGTCGAATAAGTCGATTTGTAGATTATATCTCAAGGACATGGAATTTCTTTGAGAAATATTCCAGGTTTTTTGGCATTCGGGGCATGATACAACATATCTTTTATTATCTTCATGCATCTCCGGCCAATAGAGTTCACTGGACCACACTTTTGCTTGGGTATGAAAATGGCTATAGTGTCCACCGTACTCCGCCGAGTGGCACTTTCTCAAAATTTCTAGCCTCTCTTCTCTTGGCACACATCTTCCCATGACTCCATCATTGCCAAGTTTGAAGAGGTAAGGTGAATCCCAAAAGTATTTTTGACTTTCAGAGACTATCATCCTTTAAGTTATTTTATCTAAATGATCAAGAGGCATCTTCTGAATTGCTTGAATGGTATCAATCATCCAAGTATCTTTGTCGAGTACTCGATAGAGGTGGTCATCTCTCATCTTGTCTTTTATGGGCTCTTTATCATCCAAGTATCTTTGTCGAGTACTCTTGAAGAAGAAGGATCCAATGAATCAATCTTGGTTTAGCATCCTTCTTAGCCAAGAGATACTTGATGGCCGCGTGATCAGTGTAAACAATGACCTTCGAGTTCACGATGTAAGATCTGAATTTTTCAAAAGCAAATACCACCACTAGAAACTCTTTCTCCGTAGTGGCATAATTAATTGTGCCTCATTAAGAATTTTACTAGCGTAGTAAAGACATGAACTCGGCCTTCCTTTCTTTGACCCAAAACCGCTCCTACGGCGTAATCACTTGCATCACACGTGATCTCGAAAGGTTGGCTCCAATTCGGAGGTTGAATAATGGGAGCACTCACCAAAGCACTTTTCAAGGTCCGGAATGTCGCTAGCACTTCTCATCGAAACTTCCGCAGGGCGCCATACTTGATCCCCCAAACAGGATGTATGGTAGCTACTCTAGCTACCCTAACCTGTATAAATCTTGTGTCCCGTGTCCTTGCGCACACCTTTGAGTTCTCGGTCTCTCGATCACGATCCTCACCGCACAATCTACTACCTCGGGTACCCCCTTGGTGGCTTGCTGGTCTAAAATGCCGACACATGCTGCTTTAAAATATTTTCTCACTAAGAAATATGCTAAACCTAGATTAATAAGATGGACTCTGCTTCTCCAAGAATTTGACTTAGAAATAAAATATAAGAAGGGAGTAGAAAATTCTATTGCTGATCATTTGTCTAGAATGTATTTTGAGAAACCACAGGAACTACCCATCAATGACGCTATGAGGGACAACATGCTCCATCGGATCACTCGGTCAAACCCCTGGTACGCAGATATTGTTAATTTTATGGTTGCAGGGCATGTACGACCAGGAGCCGACAAGAAAAAGCTTAATTACAAGAGTCGCCATCACCTGTGGGATGAACCATACCTTTTTCGAGTATGCTCTGACGGGTTACTCAGGAGGTGTGTACCAGCAGAAGAAGGAATGAAGATAATTGAGAACTGCCACTCATCGCCACATGGAGGTCATTATGGAGCTTTCCGCACACATGCAAAGATCTGGCAAAGCGGATTTTTCTAGCCAACCATGTATCAAGACACAAAAGATTTTGTACGAAGGTGCAACTGCTGTCAGAGGCACGGAAACATCAATTCCAGAAATGCCATGCCACTGACAACCAACCTTCAGATCGAGCTCTTTGATGTCTGGGGAATCGACTACATGGAACCATTCCCAAAATCCGGAAAATTTGAGTACATCTTAGTGGCAGTTGATTATATCTCCAAATGGGTTGAAGCCCTACCATGAAGATCTGCCAACCACAAAAGCTCAATAAGAATGTTTGAAGAGACAATATTTCCAAGATTCGGTACGCCAAGGTTAGTGATAAGTGATGGAGGATCCCATTTCATCGACAAGCGCTTCAAGAAAGAATCACGGGATCCAGCACAATGTCGCTACTCCTTACCACCCGCAAACAAGTGGTCAAGCAGAGACGTCCAATAAGCAGATCAAGAACATTGTACAGAAGACGGTGGACCAAATGGAGATAAAATGGAAAGACAAGCTACCCGAAGCACTTTGGGCTTATCGGACAGCTTATAAAACCCCCATTGGAATGTCTCCCTACCAACTGGTCTACGGGAAGACATGTCACTTGCCGGTTGAGCTAGAATTCAAGGCTCATTGGGTAATAAAGAGATGGAACATGGACTTTGAAGTAGACGGAACAAAAAAGAAAATGCAACTGTCCGACCTAGAAGAATGGAGAGAGAAGGTGTATCACAGTGCCAAGATCTACAAGGAAAGAACCAAGAGATGCCACGACAAGAGAATCATAAAGAAAGAAATCAACCCAGGCGATCATGTATTACTTTTAACTCCAGGGTACGACTCTTTGGGCACGAGAAGCTACGAAGCAAGTGCAACGGACCATACAAGGTGGTGAATTCATCTTAACAAGGAGCCATCACTCTTCAAGACGACGAAGGTACGTTATTCAAGGTAAATGGTCAACACCTTAAAATATTTTTAGAGTCCAATAAAGAGTCTAAGGATTTAGATGAAATAGATTTCTTTTATTTTCCCACGAATATTAATTTTAGGCCATAATGGGTCGTCTTAGGGTTTTTAAGGATCAGCACATGGTTAGAGCACCCCGCGAGGAAGATCATTGTGAGACGACGAGGTGAGGGACTGACCGGCCCCCTCACTAGGCCGATCGGGCCCTGCCCGCCGCCTCGCGCTGCCAGCTTTCGTCCATGCTATCTCTAAGGTGTTTAGGTTTGAAAAAAAACTTGTTTGGGAATCTTTTACGAGATATTCCGCAGCCTTTCCAAGCTAGGTCAATTCCCTCTGCAAGTCCGTGACCGATATATAAGCAGGGGCAGACCTCCACCTTTTCTCATCCCAAAGCCTCCAAGTAGCAGCAATGGCCGATAAGCAGCTTGTCCCCTTTAGCTTTGAAACCAAAGGGGTTGTTCCTTTCGAGAAGGAAGCAAAGCCGCTAGCCTCCTTGCCTCCTGATCTCTAACCTCTTTTGTTGTTCCCGCCTAGTCGTCCACATTTGCCGCGACCGCCTAAAGAAAGCAAGCAGGTGATGTACGCTCAGCCGTACGATCGCCATCGTGAAGCAGCTCAGAAGAAGACAATCCGTGTTCCTAGCTACATGGATCTGAAGAAACCAAAGGATGGAGAGTGACTCGTTGACATGCGCATGGACAAGAATGGCAACACAAGGGTGCATAAGTACACCACCTCCTCAAGTCATGTCACCATCGACGGAGTTCGTGCCAAAGAACCTCAAATCAAGAGAATTCCGGTCATCGAAGCCAGCCAGCGGATGCCGCAGAAACAGAAGACCCAGAAGACCATAGCTGAGCTAGCGCAGGAAGTAGCAAGCCTGGCAAAAACTTGCAAAGATACCCACTGCATCAACACTTCCCTCACCAAGACTGTCCTCAAGTTGTTAGAATCGAAAAAACATAGGGATGATGAGGAAGACCATAGCTGCAACCTTAAGAAGGGCAAGCGCCCTTTTGAGGACCATGTGTGGTTCGAGGACCGGTGGATGGTCGCTTCCTGGTGTGATGAGTGATTGACAATGTTGTGTGGACTGATTCTTGGCTAAGTATTGCAGTTGCAGGTTGCGGCTTGACCGGTGTTGGTGTAGGTGAAGAACAAGCGCGAAAGGTCATCGTCGGTAAGGCCTCCGGGTGTGGAGAAGACAAGTAGGCTTGGTTCGAGGGACCCGGTGGCCAGCGGAGTCAAGTGCAGGCCGCATGGTGGCATGAACAGCAAGATGAAGTCATGGACGGTTTCTTGGTTGAGCCTCAAAACCAAGGTCGAGTCGGGACTATGTGGGAGCCGAGTCATGAGTGGCGATTAGCGGAGGCTGCACCGAGTTCATGGGGTTTCCGGTGGTTCACCAGAAAACCACTGGGTTCCTTGGTTGATCCACAAATCCAATACCGAAGAACCGAAGACGGAAATGCAGCAGCTCCAGACCGGTCTGACCGGTGGGTCTGACCGGTCTGACCGGTGAGGAGCACTGGTCTGACCAATGTGCGATGACACAGTCCGAAGACTTCGAAGCGGAGGACACGCGTCGGGATCGCAAGGCTTGCATCGAGCTAAGCAGGTTGCGGTCACCGGGCATCCGTCCGATGGAGCGATGACAACGATTTCCGATTTTGCCCTCGAGGGGCATGTATCTCTAATTAGCTAGTAAGGGTATTTTAGACTTTTGTTTGCCTCCATATAACCCAAGAGGTGAGAGGATAGAAGCCATCCCTTGGAACCCTAGTTCATTTGCTTTGTTATTTTCCCTTTTTATTTTCTTAGGATTTCCATAGGACTAGCTTGAGAGCTTCATGGTGAGATCTTGTGAGAGGGTTGGATGATCGGGTGGCAAGCTAGACCTTGTATGAACCTCTTTGGTATGTACAGATGATTTGGCGTGGTTCCTCAAGGTTTGGATGTGTTGTTCCCGTTCGTTCTTTGTGGTGATTTTCGGAGCCCTCTCTTGGTGGATTTCTTGGTGTGTTTTCGGGACCTTGCTCTTGGAGATTTGGTGGGGGTGTATGTGTGAACCCTTTGTGGTTCTTTTCCCTTTGATTCCCCTCCCAAATCTTTGAGTTAAGGGGCTTGATTTTGGGGTTTTCGGTGTTCTAGGGTTAGAGGAGTTCTTGGCGGGATTTCTTCGATTCCTCTTGATTTGGCAAGTTTTGGTGGACAATTTCTTGGCTATGGACTCCCCATAAGGTGTTCCTACTATCCCCAAAGTCTTGCTC
This sequence comes from Cenchrus americanus, assembly GCA_947561735.1. Classification (NCBI taxonomy): domain Eukaryota; kingdom Viridiplantae; phylum Streptophyta; class Magnoliopsida; order Poales; family Poaceae; genus Cenchrus; species Cenchrus americanus. The sequence continues at coordinate 185,446,014 of OX387245.1, forward strand.
AAGTCCGTGGAGTGATTCGGGGGCTCAGGGTTTGGACTTGGGGGTGTTGACCCGCGGGTGCTGTTCATCCCGACGAGCTCAGGTCACACCAGTCTGACTGGTGCAGACCCTTGTTGGGTTTTGCTCGGGTGAATGTTTGGGTGAGTTCGCTATTGTCCTGTGTTGCTGCTGTTTCGAGTTTGGGTCGTTTTGGAGCACTGTAGGCCTGTTTGGTGCTTTGGGGCTTTCTGGCTTGGATCGGTCTGACCGGTGTGCTACACCGGCCTGACCGGTGTAAGAGCTGTTCTGTGGAAGTCACCAAGTTTCACCAGTAGGGACCGGTCTGACCGGTGGTGCTCACCGGCCTGACCAGTGTAGGTCAGTGAGGCTCGAGTTTTGTGTTCCGCTGCGTTCTCAGGTCTGTGAGGTTGGGAGTTGGTTCCTAGGTCTAGTAGCACTCCAATGGCTACGTGGGCTTGTCCAACTTGGGTAGTAAGTCGGAGACGTGTGTTGGAAGTTGTGGTCATCTTGTTGGAGCCTCCATCTCCTTCGAGAAGAATTTTTATCGGCTCCCAATCACTCCCCCCCCCCTCTCTAGTTCGCTGTATCGGTCCTTCACCTTTGTAAACACCGTAGTTAGAGAGCTCATTAGTGATAGTTAGTTCGAGTTAGTTAGTTTGCTTTAGTTTTTGGAGTTGTTTAATAAAGTGCTCTCTCCTTTAATAAAGAAGTATTCCACAAGTTGAGCTATTTTTGCTTATATTTATTTTTTGGATATGTTTTGTCTCCACCATACTGTGCATGCAAGATAACAAAAAACAAGTGTGGGGGATAAGAACAAACGACCAAACGGCATCTTCCACGACCAGAATCAAGAAAAACGGGAAAAGCACAGAACAAACAACTCGCACGACAAACCACAGCAGAACCCAGTTCGGTCACGTCTCGTCCACCACTCGGTTTGCTTCCTGAACTTTTTAAATTCTTGTAATTTTCTTTCCGTTTCGAATTTAAATAAAGATGATCTACTAAAATGCCCTCATAACCTAAAAGATAAAGTTTCACATGTTTATGCTCTTAGAAATATTTATTGCTTTTGGGATGATCAGAATGAGGTTAGAATAATGAGAACCATCTTCCTTTTATCTTGTCTATGGAGATTGCTTTAAAAATCATTAGCTAAGTTTCTCCTTTGTGATCAATAATATATCCAGCGGAGCTTTCATTGAAAATAAATTTGATTAAATGTTGCTTACTTGTATTGAGCTTTGCCAAATCTAGAGCTATGTTGAAGTTTTGTCTAAGTCTATGATCAAGATCACATACATTGCTTTCACTGAAGTATATATGCTCTAAGATTTTGGTCTCTGTCTCCCATATTATGAAAAAAGGTACAGCTAAAAAAGAAGAAGAGAGAAAAAGCCAAAGAAAAGAAAAAATTATTATGAGTGGAGAGAAAAGTGAGAGAGAGGAGAAAATGGACAAGTTCTACGGGTCAGAAGAACCCCCCTCTCAGAAAAAAAGGCATAAAAAAGAGAAGAATAATGTACATGTGTCCGAGGATGAGTAGGGCCCACTTCTATAAAAAAAATAAGTGAGAAAGTAATAATGGACGTGTGTCCTAGGGTGTGTAGAACCCAATTCTCCACAAAATAGTTGGATACCTTGTTCTAAAAAATGGGAAAAGACAGAAGATTCTAAAGTCAGAGCAATGGTTTTTAAAATGTGACACACGCATATATCTTGATCTACGACCTGTGACAGACCTCTTTATGGATACAGATTTTGACCCAGCAATATATGCAAGGTAAGTCTGCTATATCTTTACATTCTAGAAATTTGAGAGTATCACAAAGGAGTAAGCAATGATGCATTTTCTTTTCAAGGCTTATCTCTCTATTGACTTGATTTGAGAAATAAAGGTGATCTGTTTCTAACTATGCTCAGATTTTTCCTAAGTATAGATGTGACTAAGGAGTAAAATTATGTTGATTCTTGTATCTACGGTTGTAAACCATCCTTTTATCGAGAATGAGTAAAAGCCTAAGTGTGGGGGAGTTTGTTGACACATTTTATCTATGAATTTTATCCCTAACACTTACTGGAAAATGGATTAAAATATAATTAGATCACCTTATTAGGGTTTATATTGACAATTTCCACGAGTATTAATGAATCTATGAATTTGCAGGGACTATTCAGAAAATATGCAAAGAAACCACTCTAGAAGACTCCAGAAGGCTCCGGAACTCAACGTGACTCGGCACTTAAGAAAGAAGCATCTAGAAGGATCAAGGACCCACCTGGCCGAAGTGGACCCCGAGGGGGGCCACCCCAGCCTGAGCTGCCTGGTGGTGGGGCCGGTCTGCCCCCTGGCACCAAATGGGCCCAGCTTCTGGAATGTTCTTCCACCGCCTATGAGGATCAATCTAAACCACAAGTTAAGGTTGATTTGATCGTACGGTGCACGTCATCTCCTCCGGGCTATATAAGCAGACCCCCTGACCCCAGGGCAAACAACAATTCATTATATCAGATCCTCCATGCCTATCTGAGATTAGAGCTCTAGATTAGAATTAGAGTTGGAGAGTTAGTATCAAGTTGAGAGATTAGAGCCACGATCTATTTAGATCTAGCTAATCTTGTTCGAGAGGATTAGAGATCGGTAGAGGCGAAGCTGAAGGAAGGCCCGGACCAGTCGGTGTCTCCCCTTCATCTTCTACCTCTGGGATCAACTCCATTGGAGCATGATCCTGAGATCTTGTGGAAAGATTGACTTCTAATTCAAGTGAGCAACATTATTTTATTGTTCTTACGCTTCATAATTCTTTGAGTGCTTTAATTCTTGTCGCTCTTGAGTTAAAGTTGCATGTTTAGTGTAAGCGTGGTGCTTAGACTAGCTAGCTTATGAATGCCTTCTATATTCCGAATTGTGTGGTAGAAGCGGGAAGTGACCTTGTTTTTGTTTGTCCTTTGCAGTCCACCTCCCGTCTATAGAAACCGTAGGACTCCCCCCATAGATTCTCGGGAGGTTCCCTTTCCTAAGTGTGCCTTCAGACAATCACCCCATAAGAACAATATAGACATAGCTTGTGAGAATAAGAACCAGACATTCTTAAGTTATCCTTATCTCTCTTTCTGTCAAGTCCTTGATAGCTACTCAGTGATTAGTTATATACCTCAGATACTCTTTTTACCATTCTTCTTTTGGATTAGATATTTAAAACCCTCTCCCGGGTGGAATGCTCACTGGTATCCGTGCACTTGCGGATTATCCATCATAATATTTCTGTAGGCTTAACAAATACCAACAATCATCACGAACCAGCCACTGAATGACTTGTTCACGAATAAAGAAGCATCAATTCGAATCATCATATGGGTTGTTGAACTATCAGAATACACAGTTGATTTTGAGAGAAGAAGTGCAATAAAGTCGCAAGTTTTGGCGGACTTCGTTGTGGATTGGACATCTCCACAACACAATTTTGGCGAAGTCACAGTCACACCTTTGTTAGTACATTGTGATGGGGCTTGGTACGATAGAGGAGTCAGAATATCAGCAATCGTAACATCTCCAGCAGGAATCATGATAAGATACGCTGCTCGGCTCGATTTCGCGGATGATGTCCACTCTACGAACAGCACAATAGAATATGAAGCTCTACTGTTAGCCTTGAGGAAGATGAAAGCTCTAGGTCAACCAACCTTTATCATCAAGACAGATTCTAAAGTCATCCAGGAACACATTTAGAAAGTGAATGAAACAAAAAGTCCTGTTTTGATGAAGTATCTCGAGAAGGTTAGGGAGATGGAAAGGCACTTCAAGGGATATTCAGTTCAGCACATACCAAGAAATGACAATAATAAAGCAGACAAACTGGCGAAAGCAGCAGCCCAAAATCATGCAATGACTCCAGTTGTGTTCTTCAAAATCATCAAAGAACAGTCCATCAAACAATCAAAGCCAAAAATCGTGAACATGGTGGAAACTCGTGGTTGGAGAGCCAAAATCATGGCATACTTGAGGGGTCATTATGAACCACAAGACGAACTAGAGGAAAAAAGGCTAAAGCAAAGGGCAAGGGGCTATGCTATAGTGGATAGAGAACTCTACCAATCTGGGGTCACCGAACCATGGCTGAGATGCATAACCTCCGAAAAGGGTCAAGAAGTTTTCAAGGAAATCCATAGTGGATTATGTGGTGCACACATAGGCACAAGAGATTTAGAAAGCAAAGCAATAAAGTAAGGATTTTACTGGCCTTCTATAAACATTGATGCAAAGAAGCTTATTCAAGAATGTGAAGCATGTCAAAAAATAGCGAATCAGCAAAACTTGCCATCCATGCCAGTTCATCTAGTTCCTCCATCATGGCCTTTGCAAAGGTGGGGAATGGATCTAGTTGGCCCATTGCCAATAGCTCAAGGAAACTGCAAATTCACAGCAGTAGTGGTTGATTACTTCACCAAGTGGGTGGAAGCAAAAGCATTGGCGAATATCACTGCACCAACGATACAGAAATTCTTCTGGCAAAACATAATCTGCAGATTCGGGGTACCAAGGGAGTCGACTGTTGATAATGGGAAGCAATTCGACTGTTATTCTTTTAAGGAATACTACAGAACTCTGGGTACACATGCGAAGTTCTCTTCAGTTTATCGCCCGCAGTTTAATCGGGTTGTGGAAAGAGCAAATGTCATGATATTTTCAGGAATCAAAAAGTGTCTATATGATCAAAAGAAAGGTAAGTGGATAGATGAAATGCCGAAAGTGATCTCGTCACATAATACCATAGTTTCAAGAGCAACGGATTTCACACCTTTTCGCTTACTGTTTGGCACCGAAGCAATGACACTAGAAGAAATCAAGAATGAGAGCATGAGAGTGCAGAAAGCAACGGAAATCGAAGAAGTTGACATGAAGGTAGAGAAAGGCATGGTCGAGCTAACGATCCTTGAAGCTGCAGAAAACATCGAGAAATACCAAAAGGAAACCAAGGCATGGAGGGATAGAAAAGTGGTCAGGAAAGACATCAAGACTGGTGATCTAGTTCTAAAAAGAAAAAAAATGGGAGAATCCCGGGAAACTCCAAGAATCTTGGGAAGGGCCATACATATCAAAGGAAACAAAAATGTCAGGGGCTTCCCACTTGGCAGATCAAAAAGACGAAGAGTTGCCGCATTCATGGAATGCTGACAGCTTGAAGAGGTACTACCCTTAAGAATCTGGAAAGTAGTTAGATTTATTTTTTAGCATTTCTTTGCGCAAGATTAAATTTCATAAAAATGAAAAACTCCAAACCACGGATCTATAAGTGGTTTCGGGAACAAAAACATTTACTTTTTCACACTTAACTTAGAATAAGGAGGATCGTACTCTTTTCCTTGCAAAGGGGCCCTAAATCAAGGGGCAAGATTTTTAATGAGGCGGATCCCATGTAAATACTCTTTGTGATATATATGGAAAGAGTCTTCCCCCAAAGTATGTGTCTTGTGGAGTACCATTGTTAAAATTCGTGAAAAGGCTTTGTGATATCCTCGATTCCATCGTGAGAAAGAAAAATTTGTGAAAAGGCTCCGTGATAGCCTCGATTCCATCGTGAGAAAGAAAAGTTTATGAAAAGGCTCCATGATAGCCTCGATTCCATCGTGAGAAAGAAAAATTCATGAAAAGCCTTCGTGATAGCCTTGATTCCATCGTGAGAAACAAAAGTTCATGAAAAGGCTATGTGATAGCCTCGATTCCATCGTGAGAAGAAAAGTTCGCGAAAAGGCTCAGTGATAGCCCGAATCCCATCATTAGAAAGAAAAGTTTGTGAAAAAGGCTCTGTGATAGCTAAGATCTAAGAAGAGAGACAAATTATTCGAGAAAGAGGCTCCTTGATAGCCAAAGGCTTCGCGAAAGCTTAAATCCCACTGTAAAAGGGATTTCCTACCGAAAGGTCGGAGACAACAACAAGTTGTGGCCAAAATCCCACCGTAAAGGGGATTTTCTACCGAAAGGTCAGAGACAACAACAAGTTGTGGCCTAAATCCCACCGTAAAGGGGATTTCCTACCGAAAGGTCGGAGACAACAACAAGTTGTGGCCTAGGTCCCACCCTCGAAGGGACATCCCACCAGAAATTTGAGAATGAACGAAACTGTGATCCAGAAAAGTTCGAGGGTATTCATTCAAGATTCTTTGTGTACATGAAAAATTGTAAAAGCATAAGTTAAAATCTATTAGGCTGTAAAAACAAAATAGTAGCGTGGTATCAAAAGTTCAGAAAAATTCACATAAAGGGTCTCGGAAATCTTCGAAGACGAGTAAACGCACATGGTGGTTGAAGCAACTGAAGGTTGCGATATCAACCAGGGCAAGTATGCCAAGCAGACGCAAGTCCACAAAATCCATGGAAAAAATTTTTCGACTTACACTTTAAGGAAATTATAAATCCTTGGGTTTCCACGAAAATTTTTGCATGAAAACAGCAAGGTGGGGAGGGTGACATTTTTTCCTAAAAACGAGTTTATTGCCTTATTTCCATGCAAAAATTTAACAAGAATTAAGTTACATAGCTTCCAAGAGCTAAAACTTCAGAAAGAAAGTTTGACAATGTGGCCCGGGTTGCGACCACTATATTCAGCAGTATCACTAGCATAAGCGAAGTTACAGTCGTCAGCCTTGGGGCTAAGGGGCTCCGTCTTCACGAAGGTTCGAGAACTGGAGGCTTCGGTGGCAAGAGCATAGCCGTCGCGTTGAAGGAAGAACCAAGTCAACTGGAAACTACTCATCGAAAAAACTGGCACCACTCAAGCCAAAATTCATAGAATTTACGTCTGGGATAAACCCCTTTGAATAACCGTCAAGCTTCACCACTAACTACTTGATTCTCGTGATGAATTCGTAAAGGTATCACATCTTGCGCAGGCCCCCCTTGAAGGACCCGCGCAGGTTAAAGTTTACAAAACAACTGTTTAGAGAAGGGGTCGCAACCCACGAATTTACAAGTTTTTACAATGACATGAAAAGCGAATGATAAACATAATCTTATATGACGATGTCAACCTTCGGGGAACTAGCTTCATGATCAGAGCTCGCTGCATCTCCAACATCTTCGTCGTTGTTACTGCTGTTGCCGTCATCACTGCTCTCATCTCCTGAGCCGTCTTCTTCAACGTCAGTATCGTCGTCTCCTTCAGCTTCAGAAGATAATTCATGAACTTCAGCAGCCTTACCATGCTCTTCACTCTGGATCAACTGAAGAAACGCTAAAAGAAAAAAGATTTATAAAAATCAAGATACAAATGTTCGTGAGATGCCAAAAACTGTCACCGCCCGCCGGAAACTAACCTTATCTAATTTGGCGCGAGCAATCTTCTTCACGAACTCTTTTCCACTTGCAAACCAAAACTCTCTTGCGAATCTGATCTTTATGGCTTGAACGTCCCCGTTGGGACGAATAATTGAAGTGCTCCCAGCGTCAGCAAAATGCGAAAGATTCTCACAAAACTTCACGAGATCAATCGTAGAGAAGTTTCAAGATACTTTCTACTGAAAAGGCAGTGGTGAAGTCACTAGCATCCAAGACAACGTCAGGAAGAGCTCGGAACTCATTTTCAATCTAGTCCATCAGATCGGAGATCTCTTCATTCTTAGGGAGGGGGCCAGGACGAACACCGAAGTCTCTCAGGGCTTTTCTGTACTCCTCGAACAAGACCTTCATCTTTTTCTAATTTCATCATCTTGTCATGACGCTTCGCATCGCTCAGATAAAGCCTTCTCTAGATCTTGGATTTTATGTTCCTTGCTGCTCAAAGTATTTGCAAAATCAGAGTTCTTTGTTGAAAGCTCAGTATTGCTAACGCGAAGCTCATCAACAGCCTTGGCATTTCTGTCTGAATTCTTGCGAAGATTTTCAATCAAATTAAGATCATCTTCGTGTGTCTTCTTCAGCTTCTCCAGGTCTTTCTTTGAATCTTGAAGGGCAGCTTCAGCGATATTTTTTCGTCCTGACACTTCTTCAGGGAGTCCGCAAGTTCAGAAATTCACTGCTCTAATTCAATGCTTGAAGCTTGAGCCTTGTTGAATTCACGTCTTAGCTTCTTAGATTTGCCAGAGAGCTTCTTAATAACCTCATCCTTTTCAAAGAGCCCCTCAGTAACTACCTTGCCAACAGTTGATGCCTTCAAAACATAAGTCTTATAAAAATTGGCAAGCTCTGAAGAGGAGAGTTTCCGGGCATTTTCTACAAAAACTGCGAAAGATATAAAGCATAAAGTAACAAAAACTTAACAAATATAAGGAAACCTTAAAAGTGCAAAGAGTTGGCATAAGTGTGCGAACCTGCTAGGTTCAACTTTATTAACGGAATCTCGTTAACAAGCTCAGAAATCGTCAGATTTCTGAACAGACAAAGAGACGTGCTTCTCAACAACAGAGAAATGTTTTTCAGCAGTGGATGGTGTTTCACCAGTCAACCGAGATTTTTTCTTCGGCACTCCCTCTTTTGTTTCATCCACAAATTTAAGGGATTTCCATAGCAAGGAAAGCTTAGGACCACCACCATCCACAACAGCCATTTCACCATTAACACTTAACAATTCTCCCCTAAAGGATGTACCGAAAGTCTCATTGAAGCCAACAACTGAAGGAGAAGGGTCCTGACCTTCGGGAAGTTCTTCACGCGTCTCAACCAAAGGGAGGTCTTCAATAGGATCACCACTCGTTTGCACAGTCCACTCCAAATCTTCGTTAAATTCAGGAGAAGCTCTGTCTTCAGGGGCAAAAGCTTGGGAGGGTTTAGCCTTAACATCAACGGCAGCAGCAGAACCAATGGGAGCTTCCTGAACTTCAAGAACACCATCTGAAAATGTTTCAACATCGACGAATTCATTCTCAAAGCCTAGAGCATAACTGCGATGAACATTGAATCTCAAGTCACACCATAAGCAAGAAGAGAAACATGTTGGGCGAAGATCGTCAGTCATCTCGTCATCTGAGAAGGTGGAAGGAACGCGCTGAAGTGTGGCAACAACAATCTTTCTCACAACTTTCTTGGCTTTCTTTTGGCCTAATTGAGCAAGGCTCGAAGCTACTTGAATTTCAGCATCAAAAACATCCTCAGATGCCTTGCGCTTCCGTTTGCTAGATTCTAGGGATTTAATCTTCTTGGAATGAATGATAGAACAAGAAGTATCATCCGCACTGTTCCTTACTTTCCTCGAGGATTTCTTTCGTGGAGCCTTGGGAGGAGGAGCCAAATGTTGACGGTGAAAATACGTCAACCTAGTCATGAGTTTACCTTCGGTGTTGGCATAAGTTTTATACCTTATCCATTGGTACTAACCCCCGTGGTATAACAAGTTCACTTGTGCTTGTCGATTTTGGAGTTTAGTGTTTATGCAGGGTTTTAGCGTTGAAAGCAAGACTTCCGGGATAAGTTCATCAAGCACCTTGTGACAAGACTTTGAAGCCCCGTACAAGTCATGCAATGAAGCAAACTTAACTCTAAGAAGCCAGAGACTTAACCCGAGAAGATGACAAACTCCGAGGACCTAACCAGAAAAGTGCCGAATCTTGCGGGACAAGGAGCTACGTCAAACTCGGAGAGAAACTGACGACAAGGGCCTACATGCAGAAGGGGGAAGGATCTAGAAGACTCGGGAACCGACACCACGCGAAGGAGGCCGGGAACTGGGCCTAGATGGACCCAAGCCGGTCGGCCCAGGCTGGCCGGCCTAGCCCAGTCCAGGGCCCATTTTCCCCCTCCTTTGACCTAGCCGGCATTCGGGCTATTTATAGCCCCAGAGTCGAGAGCCACGGATCAATCAATTCGTCATCGGCCGCCGAGGAGCAGAGAAGAGAGGGACACCATCCCGGAGAGGAGAGGGTCGAGCTAGTTGACTAGGGTCTCCCTAGTCGACGTGGGAACCTTGCAAGGAAGACCACGTCGGAGTTCCCGGAGCTAGAAGCAAGATCAAGGTAGGATCCCGGTGGTGATCTTGTTTATGTATCATTGTATTAGTTGAATTATCAAGTTGAATCTATTTATAGCGATCAAGCGTTTCTTCGATGATTTCATTTTTCGATCGGCTTTGCTTATTCTAGATCTATTCTTGAGATAGATCACATAGGGTGTTCTTGTAGCCGCGGTGGCTAGAGGTACACGCCGGATCTTCCGAAAGAACTCGACTTGTCCTTGGACTCGCCCTAGACTACTCGCATGAATAGGAATATGTTGTGACAGAACGGGGGTTCCGAAAGGCGGGCGTTTTCGGAGTCGGACGGGAAACCACGATTTAGAAAGGCTTTTAATAAGATTTGATATGCTACTTCTTCTCTTGCTTGGAACTTCAACAAAAGGCTTACCCCGATCTCTCTAGATCGGTTTATCTACCCTATCTATCTTTGTTACCTCCGGTCTTTAGTAGATTAGATTAGTTTTGTGTTCTTTATCTAGATGCATTAGGGTTTCTCTTTACCGAAGATTGAAGTTACTTGGCTTTATTAGATCATCTTTTGCGTCACACATTTGTTCCACGGATTCGATACCTTGGGTTCACCACTCGAGGGAAGAAGGGTCCCTTGACTACGACAGGAGATTGTCCGCTTGCAAGTCTAAACGAACTTTGATACAACTATTAACCGTCAACAAGCCCCTTTTTCTGGCGCCGTTGCCAGGGAACAAGTGATCAAGATTTGATCTTTTATTGCTTTTTTTGGTAATTTTCAGTTTTCTTTTAGTTTTTCTTTTTTCATCTACTAAACTTTGATCATCCTCAAAATAAATCTAATCTAGTTTTTCTAACCCTAGTTTTCATAGATTTATCTTTAATTTCTAGTTTTTGCATATTTTGTTAATTGCTAACCCTAACAGGAGATGGACGGCTACCTCTCCAACAAACCCGATAATTTTGAAGATGATCCAAAAAAAACTTTACAGACTAAGGAGACGCGAAGCACATCAAGCTAAAAAGTTGGATTTTGTAGATTCGAAGTCGGAAGACAAAGGATCGAAGGAATCTCCGAAGAATTCACCACCTCAAAGTCCTCGTGAGAATCGACTTCCACCGATGGGTGATCAACCGCAAGAGCGCAGGATCGGGGAGCTATGCACCCCGGATATCATCGACCTACCAATCTTGAATCTTGAGGAGATCGGAAGACCGTTCGAGATCAAGACCTCAACAATCCGCATGGTGCAACATTCACCCTTCACGGGTAAAGAGGATCCGAACCTTCACCTCCAAGCATTCATGCAACTATGTCAAACTTTCAACATGGATGGGGTGACTCAAGATCAAATGAGGGCAAGGCTTTTTCCGTTCTCGCTACTCGGGAAGGCTTTGCAACGGTTCCACTCTCAATCGGCGGAGACGGTGCAAAATTGGAACACGTTGATGAAGGCTTTCATGAAGGAATACTACTCGCCGGGTAAAACTCAAAGCTTGCATAATAAAATTTCCACCTTTGTTCAATATCCTACGGAAACTATCTCGGAGGCATTCGAGCGCTTCAATGAGTACACTCGAGCGGTTCCACATCAGAAGTTCCCGAAGGAAGACCTCGTGCAAAAGTTCTATCAAGGACTCACCATGGCGTCAAGGACGATCATCGATACATTGGCGGGAGGATCTATCATCGAGCTTACACCGACAGAAGCTTTCACTCTATTCAAGAAGGTCGCGGATAATGACACATGGGCGTCATCCGGACGCCTACATCCGGTTCAACCCACGGGAAACGTCAAAGGAGTCTTGCAAGTGGAGAAGGAGAACATACTTGAAGGCAAGATTGATTCACTCATGAGGAGGTTGGAGAAGATGGAGATAGAAAATAAAGAGGCTCAAGACTTGAAGGCCGCCGAAGCAAGATCCACATGCGAAGAATGTGGAGAGTATGGCCATGTCCACAAAGATTGTCTGGAGAAAGCCAAAGTGCTCGACTACATGAGTAAGGAAGAATTGCCGAACTTTCGCTACGGGCAAGGTAGACCTCAATTTAATGCAAGCTCATCCATTCCGAATTCGGTTCCGCTTCGTATACAATTGAAGGAATTCATGGACGAGCAAGCTAAGATCAACAAGGACACCGTCACCAAGTTCAAGACCATAGATAAGGTGTTGGAGAACATCGATAGCAAAGTGACGGAGGTCGGGAGCTCCAACCATCAAGTGCTCAACATGATGAAGATGCTCGAAACGCAAGTGGGACAACTTGCCGGGCGCCTCACTAATGATGAAGGGAAGCTTCCGGGACAACCAAAAGGTCCCGAATCGGCGAAGGCCATTGAAACACGTTCGAGAAAGGAGAACGAAGATCCGGAATGTCCCGCGGGAGCAAGGAAGCTTAAACCATCCGCCGAGGCGGAGGAAGTTGCTAAGGAGAAGGTTACGGGGATCGTCACCGAAGAGCCCGAGTTTGAGATACCGGGAGAAGACACGAGGATACCACAACTCAAGCCACGCTACTTCCGAGGTAAACTTGACAACCACTTTGAGAAGTTTGTGGAGGTTGTGCGTAGACTTAGCATCAACATGCCATTATTAGATGCCCTACAAGTACCTACATATTCTCATTACTTTAAAGACATACTTGCAAATAAATAGGAGATAGCAACACTCGAGGTAGATCATGTCAAGATGTCCGAGGAGTGTAGTTCCGCTATTGCTAATGGGCTAGAGAAGCAAAAGGACCCCGGATGCCCTACGATTCCATGTTCCGTTGGTTCATTCAATTTCGAGAAGGTGTTATGCGACCTTGGAGCAAGTGTGAGCGTCATGCCAAGGGATGTGTTCGAGAAGCTACGCCTACCGTTGGAGCCTACGGGTATGTGTTTGGAGTTGGGAGATAACTCCATTCGCTATCCCTTGGGCATTGCGGAAGATGTACCCGTGAAGGTCGGAAACGACTTCATCCCCGTCGACTTTGTGGTGCTCGAGATGGGAGAGAGGGAGAAGCCACCGCTCATCCTTGGGAGGCCTTTCCTCAAGACCGTGGGAGCTACTATTGACGTTGGCAAGGGGGAGATCATGTTCGATATTAACGGAGAAAGGAGTTCTTTCAAGTTCCGACCACGACTCAAGGCATGCAATATGATTGAAGTTAAAGATGTTCCACCTCATCGTCGCGTTGTTAAGGAAGAACCAAGGAAGAAGGAAGGGCTGGAAAAGAAGAAAGAGACGAAGAAGAAGGACGTGAAGAAAGTCAAGGAAGATGTTGCATCCATCAAGACAAAGGAAGAAAAGCCGCCTGTGAAGACCAAAAAATGACTAAGCCGGAAGATAAGCCCGTGCCCAAGATGGTGTGGAAGTGGGTACACAAAATTGCAACGCCCGCAAAGATCGTTGATCCAAAGTAATCAAGTGAAGAAGTCTAGCTATGGACTATAAACGAAGCACTAGGCGGGAGGCAACTCGTTTCGTCGAGTCAAGAATAAGCTACCGGGAGGACAACCCGATTCCAAGTTTTTCGAGTCTTTTTAATAATTCAGTTTTGAATTATATTACGCAAAGACATTAGACTTAGAAGTGGTTGAACAATATTAGAGACATAATTCTTGGTTGAATATTTTGCTTGATCATAAACCCTTTACTTGAACCCTCCTATGTGTGTGTTTGTTTCTTTTCGAGAAACCACAACCAAATAAATTCAGAACCTAAATCAACCATTCATCCTCATTATGATGTTGTGGTTGACTTGACTTTCATGCTAAAAACACATGAGTAGAGCCACGACTTATACTTAAGTGTTAATTAAATTTCAGCACGCGGTAGGACTCGCGTGAACATAGAAATTAAACTTTTGGTTGGTTTAAAAATCTATATCCTTTGTTTCTCTAAGATTAGAATTTTTCTAAGCCACATTTAATTTTATTCAAAATCTCTCTCATCTGGCCAAAATTAGAACCTAAACCTATGCCCCCATGATCAAGCCGGGAAAAGTTTGCTCTCAACCAATGAAGGCAAACTATACCGGTGAGACCGATATCAACATAGTTGGAAAATATTTTTGACTTACATTTTTTTTAATGGTTTAAAAACTTCTCTAAATTTATGCTTGAGCTCTTCCATGGCTCTGAAAATATTTTTAATTTTCGAAATTAGAGGAGTGCTTAGCCTTAAACATACTTAGAGGGGGGCAATCTAGTTAAAGTTAATCATGCATGCACCATTGGATGCCCTTTTATCAACTTTCATCAAGATCACATGCAAAGGACAAGCATGGGTGGGCAGCAAGCATAACTTTGCAGGAAATTCATGGTGACATGTGAAGCAAGTGGAGCAAGCGAGCATGGACATGACCCAAAGCATGAAGCATCAAGTGGAAGGACCAATAATGCAAGAAAAGGAGTGGACGAGAGCGTTTGGGCGGTGCAACTCGTGGAGCACGCTGGCAAGGAGGTCATGGAGGAGAAATGATCGTGTTGGAAGAAAGCCGAGGCGGGGAAAGGCACGCGGCCACCCAGGCCGGTCGGCCCAAGCCGGCCGGCCTCCCCTACAAAAGGAGCCCCTCCGGCTCCCGTCTTCGGCAGGCAAGCATCCCTCTCCTTCCTCAATTTGTGTGCTTAAGTTTTTGTGCCCAGAACCACCGTAGACATAGCCAACCTTCCCAAGCTTGATAGCTCAAACAATACACACCCTTAATCCACTCAAAGTCCACATTCCGAAGTAAGATTTTAAGTGCCTAGTTACCGGTTGCAACCTGGAGTTTTAGTGGGGAGAAGAGTGCTGCAATCATGTGGAAGAAAACCACAAGTCTCTTCACCAAGAAGAAGGGGTCATCATCATCCAAGCCGTCTTCGACGACGTCTTCGAGGAGGCACTCGGTTTCCGAGTCTCCTCGGAGCATGGAGGAGGACACAGCACCGCCAAGGAGGAATGGCACTCTTCTCCTCGGTGGCATGAGGGCAACAAGGAGAACGTCCATGAGGTTTACCGAACCTCAAGGGCGTACGGAGGAGCCGCCCGTCCCACCTCGACGATCGACCCATTCATCCGCGCCACCTCCATACACTCAGCGGTATTCCGCATATGGCTTCATCATATTGACGGAGGAGGAGGAGGAGAAACTCTCTCGTCTTGAGAAGAGGCTTGTGGCCAACGTCGACTTTGACGATCAAGCTCTCAACGCATTGGGTTTCGGCACGGATATATATTATATGTTGGGGCACCTTGGATGGGTGCAATTCTCCAACGGGGTGTCGGCAAACACCCACAAGGAGTTTGCCTTGGAAATCTTGATGACTATTGCGCCTATCCTTGATGAGGGGGTGCAAAGTTTATCATTCCGTATGGAGGGAATCCAACAAGTGGTTCCCTACGAGTATGTTAGGGAACTACTTGGGTTCCAAAAGGGAGCTCCGGAGAAAGTTGACGTGCCGGATGGCATGTTAGATGGATTTTGGAATTTAATCTCCGGAGAAGCCCACCAACAACGCAATTGCATCCGTAACCCCATTATCCAAGTATTCCACTCTTGGATGAGCAAGAGGATTATGGGGAGGATGAGGGAGACGAAGGTGACTGACACGGAGTTGAATTGGCTCTACTCAGCATTAATTGTCAAGCAGCCAATAGACCCCTCATACCTTATGATCAACTGATGGTGTTGCGAGGCAACATCGGGATCGAGAGATATTGGTTCGTGAATATTTCGCAAGGTCTTTCGTGGCAAGAAAGCATTCTTGAAGGTACCTTGTCGCCTGTTTAACTTCGCGGATTCATTAACGACGTGCGAAACGAATCGCCGCATTGGCGGTAGTATCGCGGGTTTTTTCCTATTTCAGGATGACTGGAATCTGGTGAATTCAAGAAGTCATGAACTTGCGAACTTCGGACATTTGGAATCTGGCAAATTCAGGAAGTCATGAACTTGCGAACTTCAAACGTCTGGAATCTGGTGAATTCAAGAAGTCATGAATCGACGAACTTCGGGAAGCTTAAGGAATCATAGTTCAGGAGTCCTGATAAATGATGATCTTCGCGAAAAAAGGTTTCGGAAGTTAATGGAAGGCCAAGTCAAAGACGTCATCTCAAAAAGTCTGGGTTTGAAGTGTGAACTGATGGCAGGCTTGTAAATGTGTGAAATTGGCCCCGCAAACCACGGGATGTAAAAGACGTTCATGTACACGTTCACGCCACGAATATTCTCTAGATTCGAGGGTAATCTCGAAATATAAAAGTCCCTTCATCTCCCTATAAAAGTGGATGTGAGGGCACGTGTAAAGGGATTCACGACTTTTGAGATGAGTACATACTTTCTGGGATTCCATGTCCCCTGCTTCGTTCCTACTTTCGTGTTGTTTACTTCAGAACCCTGTGTTCGGGGACCCCGTCTGATTTTCAGACCCGCAACAACAACATCTACTTTACAACTAAGCAACACCTAGGAATCTAGAGACAACATGATCCAACTATAATGATCAAGTATGCTCCTCAAGGTAGTCAATACCAAATTGACTTTTACTTGCTACTATTGCCAAAATGCAACTTCGCTACTGATACTAGCTACTGCTGCTAGTCAGCATATGCAGCAAGTGCAGAGCACCATGCTGTAATTTGCTACAACCACTACTTGCCATAGCAATAGTCAAGATTATGGCTAGCATTGAGTAGCATATTCACTCTGCAAGTAAGTTGCTTCTTTCCACATTTGCAGAAGGTTGTTCATGTGCCAAACAATAACAAATAGTGATTGCATCATTCTTAATATACATGAATTGAAAATCTTGAAAGCAGTGCATGTGAAGCATTTTTTTGGTACTATTTCTTGGGAAATGCTCTGCCATAATTTTGTTTTGAAAAAAAAGAGAGAAATGGGCAGGGTCTATGTTTTTCTTTAGATATATGCTTTTTGGCACACAAGTTCACAATAGAAAATTATGTCTTCACAATATGACACAATGCAATCATCACATGTCCATTGAGGAACCACTTGGACCTTTCTTTTACAGTGGAAACTTACCTAGAAAAAGTACTGACAAACATGTGTGTCAAATGTAGGGTTTGGTTCCATAGGAGATTTGTCTCTAAATTGATTTTGTAAATTTATACTTAATATGTTTCTATATTTGTGCATGTCTGGAATAGCCAAAATATAATTAGATCGGCCACGTTTGACAATGCAACATACTAATGATTCTCTTGCTGAATTAGCATGTCATTACAACTTTAAAGAGAAAATCATAGCATCATTGTCATGAAATCGTCATTCCAGAATCTAATGTCCTACCATCCCAAGCAACACACTGGTTCATAATTTATCAAAAGATTTCTCAAATCCCGCAACAACAAGTGGGGAATCACTTAGTTTAATTTAATTTAATTACTTTGAAATTTTCTTACTACTGGTGGAGCCTCATTGCAAAGATCATTGTGGGATTAATATTTTAGAGTACCCTGAGTTTATGTGGAGGCAACCTAACTAAACTAATAAAGTCCAAGGTAGTTGTTGTGTACATTTTCTTTCTTTTTGGTACTAATTTACTATCGTGTTCACAGCATCGACATGCTTGTTTTGAAAAAGAATAGCCAACAAAAAGGCCAAAATAGGAGTCATTTGAAGCAGGTAGCACGAGGTCAAGTTTAGTACTTTTTATTATAATTAGACTAGTGGAAGGGCACATGCAGCACACATATGATATAAAAAGAATTACATAAAAGGTCTAATTAGTATGTATGTAGAAAAACAACAGGATACTAAAGTAAGTTTAATTGCCTCCGCGTCATCTCCGCACTGTGCCACATCACTGCTGCCACCTTCAAAGCGACTTTACAGCAGACTGGCCGGGGAGGTGGGGAGGGTAGCGCGTCACCGCCGCCACCTTTAAGGCATGGGTGAGGGTCTGCAGATCCAACGGGGGAGCCCGCCCCGAGGCCGACCACACCGCCCATGTGCTCGATCCTTGACGGGGGAGCTCGCCACCAGACATCAAGGAAGACGAGGCCCACACCGAGCAAGAGGCCGGCGGGAGCAGGGGTCGACGCCCGAGGGGAGCCAACGCAAGGAGGAGGCCAGCGGAGGAGGTGCCGGGAGGCGGTGGTGGCGCTAGCAGCTCGTGGATATGGGAATGGGGGTGGAGAGAATTGAGTTTTATAGGGGCACGGGGTGTAAAAAAGGAAGGAGTATTGACTGGTGTGATTGAAAAATTGAACTCAAAAGGAAATAGTCAATGACTCAAACCATCATTTACATATAAATGATGACCATCTAATTGCATTTGAATGTTGTTAATCTAATGTCACGGTGAATCTTTCTTTCCTTGTTTTCTCTTTCCTTGCTAACTATTTATGAATGACGTGACTATCATTGACAAAATGACACATCAATTGTTTCTTAGTTCACCTAATCACACAATGATTCTTTCCTTGTTTTTTCTTTTCTTTATATGTCATCAATCACACCAATCAATTTCCATTTACTTTGTACACCAATATGTCTTTCCTTTTGAGTACCTGGGTATTTCCTTTTGAGTCATACCATCAATCACGCCAATCAATTTATCTTTCCTTGTGAAAAGAATGAAGAAATGAAACAACAACCATGATTGCCTCTGACGTTTGTGAAAAACAATGAATAAAGGAAACAATAGACGTGATTGCGGGGGCAGGTCGGGTGGGTAAGAATGAGGTGGGTGAGAAAAAAATGATATTGGGCAGAAACATTTTCCTTCCTCTACTTTTTTTGTCGTTTCGTCATTCGTCGTCCTAGTTTGGGTGGGTCTGGCCTGACAAGTGGGGCTCTTGTGAGAGGTGGGTAGACTTAAACTTGGGTGAGATTTATTTTAAATTTGCTCAACTCTTATATTATAGATAGAAGAAGATATGTATGTGGTTGTTGTTTAATTCTTTTGTCTCACTGAACTGACGTGCTATAAAAAAAGTATGAACTGCTCAATAACATACAGCCATACAAGTTGATTGTCAAAAAGTGGGAAACTTTTCTACAAAATAAAAAAACAATAACACTTCAATATTTGATATAGATAAGTGGGGCATGATGCCCTTGCTGCCTTGTCCCTTTTTGCCTATGCAAGGAATGTGAGAGCAACGTGAGCTTCTACCTCCGGTGGGCATTGACAATATTTCCCATGAAGATATGTAGCGAACATGGCCTCATTTGTCATTTGTTTGAGATGATTTTGGTGTTTCATGCTAACACAAGCAATGGGACTAATCACATTGTCTAGCATGCCTTTGTAGACATATCTAGGTCCCATGGATGCAACCACAATCAAAGAAAGCAAAGAACCAAGTCAAAGACGCAAGAAAACAAAGAAAATACACCGTCAGATGAACCGATGGTACCCTAGAAGCTAGCTTCGGTGCACTTGGCACACTGCGCAAAAGGACAAACTGAATTGGCACCGCCAAATGAACTGACACTCCATATTCTAGTTGCATCGGATGATTGGAAGGAGGAGAGCTGCAGAAGACAGTAGCACCGGATGATCTGACGGTCTAAGTGGGGACACCATCGGTCTATCCGATGCTCATTTTATGTAACGACCTGGGTTTTCGGTGAGGAAAACCCGACTCTCTGTACCATTGTATTAGTCTCTGGATCGGTAGGCTATCACGTACAGAACTCGTCTCAGTATAATATCAGTTCCATACAACGAAAACATATTACACACTGAATTATTACACCCGAAAACAAATCGGTATACAATCGTAGTACAAGCTCTTTGGGCTAAACGACAAGTTGAAAGCCTATGTAACGCTAGCTAGAGCTTCAAGTCTTCATCTTCGATCAACTCCACAGGAAGCACTTGAGCGAAGCAACACAACCCTCTTCTTGAATTCTTTTGGATGGACCCTTCACTTCAAGTTAAGAACCTGCACACTCACCAACTATCCCCAAGGAATGGGATAGGTTCACGTCACCATCCTTATGTAGCTTTAAGTGGCCTACTTCTAAGGGGATAAAAAATATATAACAAGGATAGCTCGGGTTTCCTAAGTGACAACGGTAACATATATAGAGAGAGTAAACCATCCTTCCCAAACTCACACAACTCATCGGGTAGTCCTGGCTCGCTAGGTTCCTGTCTCCACCATCTCGGGCAAAACATAGCTCTCCAACACTCGCCCTCATTCCATGGCATCCAATGTGTCTCATCCCACATCCCTCATCTCAAAGCATCTGATGTGTCTCAGCCCCCATCCAAAGACTCTCTAACTAAGGCGGCACCTCCTACCGGGACTATGAGACTCAAAAGCAGGTCAGAAGTGCAGAGTATGTGGGAGACTAGGGTCGGTCAACGACCGAGCCCGACGCACCTCCCTCATGGAGCGTGTTCGGCCTACCCTCTCCCACACACTCATCAACATTGCCCAGTGGCTTCGAGGGTCTCGGAGACTAGGACATTGCCCGGCGCACCTCCACACTAAGCGTGTCCAGCCTACCCTCCCCGATCTCATAATCTCCTAACAGTCATGCAACATCGTCCAGCTAGGGAAATCGTTGGAACCTTCCTCTGGGGGTAAGCAACCTCCAACTTCTCCAAGAATCGTACTCACAATACCCCATACCCATATAAAAGCTCAGCGCATATACACGCATATATAGTATAGTAGTAATAGGACAATTAAGGAACATGATATAAAGGTAGGCTATGCAAGGTTCATCATCATCATCATCATCATCTCATCATCATGCAAATAAATAAAGCACTAGCATTCTAATAAGCAATGCCTAATAGGTATTCAAAGTCGGATGGGCGTGAACACCTGCGTGCAAGTAGTCGCCGTAGTTTCCGTAGTTGTTCTCGATCCTCAGGCTCGACTCCTCAGCTGGAAGGTAGATAGTTTAGAATGATTAATGCTGGAAGGTAGATGGTTTAGAACGATACTGGAGTTGAATAAACTTGCTAGCTTCCTGCACAGGCTGCAGTTCCTTGCTTTGGACCAGAAAGGGGACACAAGCCAGCATGTTAAAGAGCAAAAAGGATCAGGTTGTTGGTTCGAATAACACATACATGGCTTAGGAGCAACAACTTGTATGTTTAGTGGCAACTCCAAAATGCTCACGTGATGGAGCAAATGTGCTGCATGTAGGCCAATCATGAATTGATCTGAATCTTGTTAGCATTTTGCAAGGTTTTACGGCTGCAGCTAACAGGAAAGAGCACGCCTGCACACAATCTAGTATGCAGGATACTCCACATACTGTTCAAGGCAAGGACACTATGGACCAAACATGATATATTGGTGCATAGCAGGAGAACATGCACGGGGCTGAAGCTTCATGGTGTGAATTTAGAGTGGGGCCTGTGCTTGTTCCTGCTCGACGGTCAGCACATAGGAGCAGGTCAGCCAAGGAACGAAAAGGGTGCCAGCAAGGTCAACTTTGTGGTGTTCAAAGGCTCCTAAACTTGGGGCTTGGGTACACGTCCAGTGC
The DNA here is from genome assembly GCA_947561735.1 of Cenchrus americanus. Taxonomy (NCBI): domain Eukaryota; kingdom Viridiplantae; phylum Streptophyta; class Magnoliopsida; order Poales; family Poaceae; genus Cenchrus; species Cenchrus americanus. The sequence continues at coordinate 185,467,383 of OX387245.1, forward strand.
TCGATGGAATGCTGCAGAGGCATTCCACACTCAGCCGAGAAGGGTTTCAGTGGCAGCTTGGGAAAGAAAGGCAGCAATTGGGCATAGGGGTCCAGTGATAGGAACGCTCACGAGGTGCTTGAGTAAATGCCCGAGAGGCACTCCGTGATGGAAACAGCTGGCTGACGACGAGTTTAGCGGCAGCCGTTAGGATAAGGAAATGGTAGGGTGAAAAGGGTCTACTGACGGCGAGCTTTTCCGACGGCTGACCATCAGATGCAACAGTGAGGGTTAGGACGTCCTAAGGGAACACCCAGGATGGCAAAAAGGATTCAGCTTTGAACCGGTCTGGCATAGCTCGCACGGCGGTGAGAATCAGGAGTTCAGGATGGCAGAGCTGGTCTGCACGTTGGTGTCGGCGTTGTTGACGGTGTAAAACCGTGCTCAAGTTCACCGCAAGCCTACGAGTGACTTGGTGCCTTTTTCATCAAGTAGTGTCCTCCCTAGATTTGTCAATCCAAGGATCGGAAGCATACCACTAAGGTTCTCTATCTAACCTACCGGTCTAACCCTATGTGAAGCATTGATTGCATAAAGGTAACATACAAATACGAAGGGATGTATGGATCACATTCACCTAGCCATAAAGGTAAGCAAACCAAAGGTAAACCTAGTCTATCGTCTTCTTGTTGCCGTTCCGGCCAATGTGATAAACCAATCTAAACCTATACTATGATAAGGATTACACTCGATATGTAGTAATCCGATATGGAGTGATCTGATGCACGTTCACTCCGCTTTCTCCCCTCTCGTACTGTCACTGCGCGAGGATAATCATCACCGAGCGATAAACCTCGGTCCGTGCACTACTACGTTGTATCCGCAAGACAAGACTAATCACCATGATTCGATCTAGTCCTACTAAAGGCATATGGTTGCTACACATATAAATAAGTATAACTCGTAGTAGATCAAAGTATGACAAGATATGATTACATCACCGAATGTTGAAGGTACAAACGACTTGACGAATTCAAGTCGCGGCTCCGGAACTCCACCATGGCTTTACCACGCAGGGCCAACCATGGTGGCTAGGGCATGTCCTAAGCCATCTCCTAGGCAACTCGAGGACTCGCGGCGGCCGTCGGCTTCCTTCCGGTGCTTCTCCTTCGTCTAGGCGGCTCTCTGATGAATGGATGGATGTGGCGGCCGACGGAGGCAGACAATTTATAGACAAACACCTAGGGCAAAAGGGGGACGCGAACCGGGCCCGGAGTGGGCTGGGCCAGTCGGCCCAGACCCGGTTCGGCCCCGGTTTCCTCCCCGGTTGCTTCTCGCGTGATCCCTTATTTGTGTGCACTCGCATGTGGGCCTTTGACGTCGTTTCCTTCACGGTTAAGTCTTGAATCCTTGCTATCCAAGCTTCGCCATTTTTTGGTTGAGTCCCTGAAGACTTGCATGTTGACGCTTCGGTCCTCGGGTCATTTGGAGTCATGTTCATCGCGTGTCTTGACTTGTGACGGGCTTCATGATCTTCTCTTGAAGTTCTTGATGAACTTATCCCGAAAGTCTCCTCTTTAACGTTAATTTCCTGCGTAAACAACAAACTCCAAAATCGACATGAAAGTGTGAACTTGTTACATCATTAGTATGCCTAGTGGCGGGTTAGTTGCAAATCATAATCGAAACCAATGTATAACAAGTACTCTAGGTTGACAGAAATTCACCGTCAACAGGCGTGCCGGCTCACGTGCGGGCTCTTGGTTCAGGATCAACACCCCAAATTGACGGCTTTGCCCTTTCTGGTTGGTGGTGCCTCCCTGCGCATGTGCAAGCCCGCGGTCTTGACCACGTCGACGAGCTGGGCAACAACACGTGCACAGAGCACACGACGACGTTCCAACCCGGCGTGCGCATGACAGCAGGACATAGAAAAGGCGATCAAGCGGTGGCACGCGCAGTCGACGGCAGCGACACCTGCAGGCGTAACGCTCGACTCGATGGTCGGCACACAAGCGTCAGCGGTCGCGCGGCGGCGCGGTGCAAGCAAGCACAGGGACACACCAAGGCATGGCCCCTCGGCATGAACGCCGACACAACAAGGGACAACAAAGAAGGCTGAGAAGGCTCACCTACACGTGCTTGTTGTCACTGTCGGGCATTCTGTCGAATAGGTGGGTGGCGAGGAGAAGGCAACAGCTTGCGGTTCAACTTCAGCACGGTCACCATTGTCGTCGTACTTGCCCTCGTGTCCGACTCGATGACGGTGATGCAGGCAGGAGCGGAGGAAGGTGAAACAGCGGCATCGTTGAGGTCCTCAGCATCAGCAGCTTGACGGAGATATCGTGGCAGCCATCCAGCGTTCTGTCAGTGTCCGAGCATTTTGTCGAGCACGTGAGATGTAGCAGCTTGTCGGCGGTGTTGTCGAACTCGGTGTGCCGCTCCAACTCAATGGCCGCGGCGGCGTCCTCCCGGTCGGCATCTCCGCCTTAGCGTGGCCAAGACAGTCTCCGACGCAGCACAGCAGGGCGCGATGAGAGCGCGGAGCGCACGCGGCCAATTCCCTCCCCGGCGGTGCTCTCCACACGACCATCAGCAGCGCACACGCGTGGGCAGCAGTGCTACAGGGTTCGATTAGGGGCGAGGACAGAGCAGGCGGTGCAGGCCTTTGGCGGCGTGAGGGAAAAAGGAGGAGGCGGTCGATTTGGTGCAGGGGGCAGCAAGAAAACTAGAGTTGTTGTTGCCTATAGATTCGAGTGGAGAACTTCAGGGAGAGGCAGGAAGGTGCAACTGCTGATTTGCTCTACCGATTTGGAGAAAGGAGAGAGAGGTGCTCTGCTTGCTGGCTTGCTCCATCGAGAAGGAGAACAAAGATTAGAGGGGGAAATGATTGGATTGGTGGCCTTAGCTTGCTCCAATGGATTGTTGCTCGATTTGGGGAAGAAGTGAAGGGATACGGGGTAGCTACGCTAGCGCAAAACAAAATCCCCCCCCCCCCCCCGCAAAACAGAACCGCTCCCCGTCGAGATCACGGGATTACCACTAGATGCGCAGATGCAGCGGAACCGTCTCGATGTAGACGAACGCGTCGAGGGTAGCAAGCAGTGTAGCTGCTCACGTCATTCTTGACTTGCACGAGTGGCTCCTCTGATCCAAGTGCTCCAGATGTAGCACCTCTAAGGTATCCACACGTACGGAGAAGGAAGAGACGCACGTCGGACTGCTAGGTCCGCGAGTGCGACGAGGAGAGAGCGTTGGCGGCGCGGTAGCTACTTGAAAAAGTCATGCCTTTTCTGGAGGGGTGTGGTCCATATTTATTGGGAGGAAAACCCCCCACGCCATCGTCCATTAGCAATACGGGAGTAATAGATGGTGTACCCCTTCCAATGCTAATGGGCTTTAGAACATTTGTGGCCCATTAGGACTTTTACATCATAATGGATCAAATCCATCTGAGCCCACTAGTGGATCAAATCCAGTTGGCTCTAGGGCATAATTCCAACAGTCTCCCACTTGCACTAGAGTCAACTATGCAAGTATATTTATCCTCATTCGGCTTCCAACCCCTTAAGCGTGTGACCCTATAGGTTCACGTACACATAGACTTGACCCGAGTACTTTACTCGATCAATAGTTGATAGCGACCTCTAGCAAGGCGTGTCAACTCCTATGCATACATAAAGATCTTATCAGACAAACCATTACAACATTTCATACATGCTATTCCCTTTGCCTCACGATATTTGGTCTAGCTCCAAGCTAACCCCTCTTTCTCAACACTGTGATTCGGATCCTTTAAAAGAGGGTTAACTCTTAACCCAACTGGGCCATACATTTCTTGATCCGATCACTCAAGGGGCCAGAGATATCTCTTTCAAGTAGAGGGGCAAATTCTATCTTGATTAACCATGCCTCACAGCATGCTTCCGGACAAACCCGAAAGCCATCTTTATAACTACCCAGTTACGGAGTAGCGGTTGATAGCCCCTAAGTAGGTCAATTCACATCTTAAGTACATGTGACAATCTCAAGTCTAAGGACATAGCGTATACGTTGTGTAAACAGAGAACTATATAACAAAGTCTCAAATTGGATCAGTCCAGCCCCATGTCATACATGTGCCCACATTATTAGTTATACATCTCCATGTTCATGACTTGTGAAACATAGTCATCAACTAATTCATGTGCTAGTCATTAACTCATACTAGGGACAACTTTTGAATAACCATACAAGTAAAAGAGTTTCACAAACAATTCACATAATTGCCAATCAAATACAAGTCGTCTTTCATGGATATTCAATAAAAGAATCAAGTGACATGGATATAATGAAATATAATCATCTCTATGACAAGGGATCCCCTTCTTGCGCGTCCCACCGGCAGCCCAGCACGCATGTGATTGGCGGCGGCCACGGCCGGTGCGGCGCGAGCCGGCCCGCCGGCAGTCCGGCACGGCGGGATGGGTGGCGGTCACGGCCGGCGTGCGCGAGCCGGCGGCGCGTGGGTGCGCGGCCACGGCCGATAGCCTGGGATAGGTCGCGCGACGTCACTAGCCGGTCAACATGGCGTCCAGTACTATATGTGCGCGTATTCGATGCCCAGGACAGATGCCGGGATGAAGCGTTGCGTCTGCGGCATCCTCGCTCGCTACTCCCCTCCGTACCTCCCTACCCACCGTCGATGCCACCTATCCTCCATTCCCCCCGCACCTCCTCATCAGGAGACTTGGCGTCGACGGTGTCCGCATCCTCGACAAGGCTCCACGACGGGAGGTCCCCTTCGTCCGCACTATCATGGCAACCGGAGCGTCCGCCGATGGTGTCCGTGCTGCCATGGTGCTCGAGGATGCTCGACCTTCCCTCGGTGCAGCACGCAGCCATCCGAAGGTGCGGCCTTGAACCCTCCACCAGAAAGTATTGGTCATGATTTGGAGGAGAGGTGCTCAGGAACAGGAACTGCACCTCACCATCCTCCGCCAAGCTCACCCGCAAAGGTAAGAACAACATCACTGCAAGCCTCTTTCTTGTGTAATGTGCCCTTGCGTTGGATTATTCAGTTTCTTTTTTTAAGGATTAAGATGTTGTAGCCGGTGAGTAGGGTAATGGATTTCTTGATCCATCTGCACTTTTCTTTGTTTCAGAGATAAATTATTGAGCATCTTTTTCGTATTATGCAGACTCATGGAGGCAATAATGTTGTTGCAGGTTTGGGTAAGATCTCTTAATTTGATTTTGATACTTTAATTTCATATCAACATCTCTTTCTCTCTTCGTATGTGGTTTCAATGATCCAGATTAATATAAATTGATGGGTCCACAGTACAATTGTTTGCTAAATCCCATTTGACATACTTGGTTCAAAATTTGTAGTGTACTTTTCTGTTTCAGTTCAGTTATAAGTTCAATTTCAAGTCCACGGTTAGTTTTGATCTTCACTTCAATTGCAAATTAACTCTTTTATGTAATGTGCCCTTGCGTTGGATTAATAAGTTTCTTTTTTAGGATTAAGATGTTGTAACCGGTCAGTAGGGTAATGAATTTCTTGATCCATCTGCGCTTTTATTTGTTTCGGAGATAAATTATTGAGCATCTTTTTTTCATATTATGCAGACTCATGGAGGCAATAATGCTGCTGCAGGTGATACTTTAATTTCATATCAACATCTCTTTCTCTCTTCGTATGTGGCTTCAATGATCCAGATTAATATAAATTGATGGGTCCACAGTACAATTTTCTGCTAAATCCATTTGACATACTTGGTTCAAAATTTGTATGGTACTTTTCAGTTTCAGTTCAGTTATAAGTTCAATTTCTGGTCTAGGGTTAGTTTGAGCTTCATTTTAGTTGCAAATTAACTCTTTACATGGTTTATTTCACCTGTTGTAAAATCGTGAGAAACATGCATGCTACATGACACAAAAAATTCAGGCAGTTCATAACTCTTGCACGTTTATGCATGTTACTTACTGTAAAAAAAATACAGGAAGTTCATAAATCATCACTCTCACATTATGCATGTAGTTATGACATCCAAGGTGAGTAGGTGAGATCAGTTTCTTGGTTTCACTGAGTTAAGCTGCAGCGACATTTCATTTTTCATGCATATGGTCTTTTTTAGTGACTATTAAACCTTGCTTGTCATTACTAATGAATTTCTTATTTTGCTTAGAGATTTTTGAGAAAGAGAAATGAGAATATCTTAAACGAAAAGCCAAAAAGACTGAGCACTTGGTTGATTGTTAAGATTGCTTCAAGCATTAGAGGGATGCCATAAAAGGACATACATGTAGGTTTATCACTAATACAAACTTATTTATCTTTATATCTTCTTTAATTAGAAAGTACATAAGTAAGATTAAATAATAATCAAACTTCAATCAATAAATGTATATGTGAAGTTGCCTTAGCTTTCTCTTATTGTTCATGTTACTCAAACTACAACATGGGAGGAGCTAAATTATCGGATGCCTTTCAGGTTGTTGGTGTGCCAATTGCCATGTCAAATTGAAGTTAGTTCATCTGGTGGTAAGCATGTTTATATCAGCAACTAGCCGACTGCCATGAGATGTTTAAGGGAGAAAGGAAGATAGACTTGAAAAAAAAACAATGAGCTTATTTCTTTTATTTAATTTAATACAAAAGATGCTTTAGGGAAGAGACCCTCAGGAAATAGAAGTTGGTTTCAATTATCCTACCCGTGTACTTGTGGCACTTGTGGTGGTTAGCCATTTGTTATTTTAATAAATAGGTTTGTGTCTTCATATTCTGATTTTGCAGCGTGAACACATTGGCACTGCATCGTAAAAAAATTAATCTCAAGTGTATATACACCTTTAAATACTACGTAGTGGGTGCATTAAGGTGAATTGGTTGTGGCTGTTTCTCTGCAAAATAGATTTTTTTCTTTGTCAAATTTTGGTATTATGTATGTTCTATGAATATAACTCACATGTTCAATGTATTTTTTTCGAAAAATATAAATAGAGTAGAAACTGTGCACTATATAAATAAAAATTTAATTATTGTAATTTTTTTTAGGATTTTACTAGTGCTTGAGAAGATTCCAAGTCATACATGCATAGACAGCGGTGGGACAAGCCCCATGCGCCTTCAACATTTTTCTGACCATAGATGAAGGAGAGGAATAAGAAGAGAGAGGAGAAAGGAACGTGGGTGGATGAACCCCATGGCTGTTAGGTTGGCTTTGCCATTGTGCATAGATCACTGAAAGAGGAGCAAGCAACAGCAACATAAATCGAATAGTTTCATGTAAAATAGTGATTACGTTAAAATAACATGATTATTTGTAATGCTTGTATGTCTTAAAGCAGCATTGGTTCATGCTCCTCTCAAGTTTGATTTATGTGTTTTTTTGCAATTAAATTATCTTAGGTGGAGTGACATACTCAAGTTCTTGCATGTAAAAGATAGTTTCAAATGATTTAAAATTGCATCAGAATTATCCCATATATATACTCCTCCGTTCCCAACTTACTTATCATTTTGACTTTTTAAGATAGTACATTGTCTATATACATAAACGAAAAGAATGTATTTAGAAAAACTAAATGATGAGTAATTTGAAATGGAGAGAGTATGCTTTTGACCTTCACACATTTGTAATATTATGAAGTGTATAATTGGAATTATCGACGAAATTAGTTTCTTCCGATAGACAAAAATGTTATTTATTTATGATTGAATTGCCCGTAGCAGCACACTCTTAATATTTTGATAAAAATTAAACTTGACAATTATAAATTTAGTTATTTTAAATACTTTAAAATCTCTAAAATATTTGCTGGAAACAATAATAATATAACAAAATAGAGGGATAAGAAATGATTGTCCAAAAAGATCGTCAGCCTATGGTCCTCAAGAGTCCCAGGCAGCCCGACTCCCGACTGCAATGCTTCTTCTCCTGCGTAAATCCGTTCCCCTCCGCCTTTTTTCACGCCGTCCTCTCAATCTCTTCTTCCTACCGCCGCCATCTCGCCCCCGCCACCTCTCGCTCCTCCCGCGCGCCGCCATGGGCTCTGTAGCTGGCGACGCCGCCCGCCTCGCGTACCCGACGGCCCGCCGCGACGATTCCGTCGTCGACGAGTACCACGGGGTTAAGATCCTCGATCCCTATCGCTGGTAAGCAACCGCGCACGTCCTTTGTAAAGTCAAGTTCCGCTCGCTTGTGGTTAAGCCTTGCGCCGCGCACTGCGCAGGCTGGAGGACCCGGACTCGGAGGAGACGAAGGAGTTCGTGGCGAAGCAGGCGGAGCTGGCTGAGACTGTGCTTGTCGGGTGCCCCGACAGGGAGAACCTGCGCCGCGAGGTCACGCGGCTGTTCGACCATCCGCGCCACGCCGCGCCGTTCCGCCGCGGGAACAAGTACTTCTACTTCCACAACTCCGGCCTCCAGGCTCAGAGCGTACTCTACATGCAGGTATGCCCAGAATTATTCTTTCACGTTAGATCTGATGCTTAGAGCTATAGGGGACAACTAAGATTGGAATGAGGGAAAACAATTTGTTACATGTTATCAACAATAGATCACATAAGAAAAACCATACCACGTTTCTTAACGTCTGTTTGGGATTGGCAATTTGACATACTGTGATGAGTTTATTTGGTGGAAGAAATAAACACTTTGGGATTGGAAATTTGACGCCAAAACTTTGTATAGAAAAGCGACAGGATGATTACTTGAAGATACATCATAAATATAGACACTAACACTTTTGTGACATACCTTAATGACTTTATGCAAGTGCTGCCTGTCCTGTGGCTCCGGGTGGGTAGGTGTGTTTTGGTGGCAACAACATACCTCAACATTTGATGGAGTTTAAATGTGTCATATGCTATGTTTACATTGCAGGATGATTTGGATGGAGAGGCAGAGGTTCTTTTGGACCCAAATACTCTAAGCAAGGATGGGACGGTTGCTCTTTCAACATATTCTATTAGTGAGGATGGAAACTACATTGCCTACGGATTAAGTGAAAGTGGTAGTGATTGGGTCTCCATCCATGTGATGAGTGTTTCTAACAAGCAGCCTATGCCTGACAAGTTGTCCTGGGTAAGCAGTTGCAACTTCCACTAGATTGCCACAGGCTTGGTTTTCTTTTGGGTAAATAGCAGCACAATAGTGCCTACTTGTTGGCTTGTTGGTTCTTTTAATTAAGTCTTCACTATTCTGGATGCAGGTGAAGTTCTCTTCTATCAGCTGGACTCATGATGGGAAAGGGTTTTTCTATGGTCGGTATCCAGCACCTAGGTAGGTAGGCGTACCAATCCACCCCTGCACAAAGTCAATGCAAATACTGGAATTAATGTAGACACTTAAATCTGGTCCTCTATGTTATTCGTGATGTTTCTCTCACATTGATCTGAATGCTGGTTCTGCAATAAACCAAAGTAAAGTAGCACAAAAGTATTCTTGGAAGAGAGTTTTCCGTTACTTTATTGTCACTTGGTTTAGCAAACCTTACCAACTCAGGCTCTGTTTGCAAGCAAAATTGATATTCCCTGTTGCTTGGTGTCATGGGCATGCAGAGGGGCGCCGTAGGGCGCGAGTGACCTAGTTGGGCCTTAAGCCCATTAGTGTTAATTAGTGTCTCTCTTAGTTATTTATCTATAGGAATAGTACCATATTGTCTAGGTACAAGAGGTGTTAGTCCTATGTACCCTTTATAATCAGCCCATGAGGCAGAATGTAAATCAAGCAATGAATTATGAAGAAACAATCTAGTCTCGCCCCAATCTCTCGAGGCAAAGAATAAGGCCTAATTATCCCCCAGTTACCCCCAAACTATCCACGTTCATAACATCTGGTATCAGTTAGCTTCGGTTTCGATCCGATTCCTGTCGATCCTCTTCCAAAAAAAAATCATTCCGATCAGCCACCACATCTTCATCCTCTGCCACAGGCTCACCATCAGCCGCCGCCACACCACCATCTAGCGACAAACCCTACCAGCAACAAAAAAAGAACATCCCAATCCCGATCCAGTTCCACTTCTACCCGGCCCAACCACCGATAGTCGACGTCCGCTCCACTGCCCGTCGATCCAGATCGCCGTCGCCGCCAGGAAGACTCCCACACTTACGAACTCCACCTCAGCCACGCGCATCCAGGTCCGCTCACTACCATCCGCACCATCGAGCTTCTATTCTTAACCGCACCACCGGGCACCAGTCCACGCAAGAATTGCAGGATCAAGTCCTTCCCCTCCCCCACCATGGATTTTCCAAAATTCGATGGGAACTCTGATCCTGTGGCCTTCGCCAACCAGTGCGAGTCCTACTTCCGCAGGGAGCGCATCATGGCGGAAGAACAGGTATGGCTGGCTTCTCGCAGTTTGAAAGCTGACGCCCGAGAGTGGTTCCGCCAAGTTCAGCACGATGAATACCCGACATGGCGTCGCTTCACCGAGCTCTTGCACCGACGCTTCAAACCAACTCCGCGACCCGACCCGCTCCACCAGCTGTCCCTGGGTATCGACAACTCCCTTCTCACCCTTGCTGATGTCACCGCACAGCTGGATCGCCTCCGGACGCGTCTCGAGGCGAAGGAGGAGGACCGTGAACGCCGGGCGGCTGTACGTGTCCAGGCTGCAGCACGGGGACTTCTGGCACGCCGCCAAGTACAGGCTCTTTGTGCAGCAAAAGCCTTGAAGGAGCTAGCAGCGTTGCGCTTGCAAGCAGCAGGGCGAGCCGCCGGATGGTGCGGAAAATCCCCATGCTGATCAGCTCATCGCTGCACCAACTCGCAGCCTGCGCGATGCAGCTTTTGCACCCCTTGCAGAAGTCGAGTTTTGGTTATGCAGCCCTCCCGCACGGCCGAAAATGGTCGTCTCCATTCTGGCACCTGCCTTGATGCTGGAGAGACCCATCATAAGATCGGGCTGGTACCTCCTTCACCGTTCATCCAACATGACGTCCGCAGTTCAGCTCTTTCCTTGGGATCCCGGAGGACAGGAGGATATAGCGGCCGTCCAAATTTATATTTTAGTTTCCAGTTTATTTTCAATTTTAGTCTTCAATAACAGAGGTAATCCGAGATGTAAAAGGCTTAACCCTAGGTCGCGTCACATAAGTCTGCGGCAATTATTCAGCTCGAGGACGAGCTGGGTCTCCGAGAGCGGGGGAGATGTCATGGGCATGCAGAGGGGCGCCGTAGGGCGCGAGTGTCCTAGTTGGGCCTTAAGCCCATTAGTGTTAATTAGTGTCTCTCTTAGTTATTTATCCTATAGGGATAGTACCATATTGTCTAGGCACAAGAGGTGTTAGTCCTATGTACCCTTTATAATCAGCTCATGAGGCAGAATGGAAATCAAGCAATGAATTATGAAGAAACAATCTAGTCTCGCCCCAATCTCTCAAGCTCTTGGCAAAGCATAAGGCCTAATTATCCCCCAGTTACCTCCAAACTATCCACGTTCATAAGACTTGGACACATGCTTGGTATGGGTGATTTCTGATTCTGTGACAACTCCCATGTGAATTTATGGTTATGATCATCTGACGGGCTTACCAAGCTCTCAGATTGGTTGAGAAAACTCCAGATCATTTTAATATACTGTTCTGCATGAATTACTTGATTTCTTCAGTTCTAGTGTTGTGGACTCCTTTGTGGGTATTTCAGAAGGAGGCGCAGGACTCCAAGGCCGGCACCTGAAGCTCCAGGTGAATAGGAGATAAGTAGATTAGTTAGTTGGGCTGTTAGCTATTTGTTAGGATCGGCATTGATATAACTCGATCTTGTGGTTAGGCAGGCAAGAAGTTATCCCTTAGAGTTCAGAGCCTCTACGGAGGGAGAACTGGGTAACCTTTGCCAGAGATTTTGCTTGTTAAGATTCATCTTCGATCAATAAAATCAACCTTATCATCTATTGGCAATTCAACACCTCTTGATGTAGCCTGCGGCAGCCCCTTTTCACCTCTTGGCCCATGTGACAGCGGTACATAAAACAATAATCTCTGTGCGATTAAGTCTTGATCCTTTTATTAATCTTTTCTTGTCTAATTTATCACCTTGAGAATAGTCAAGCAAAGTCAAAAGAGAAACACACAATTGTGAGTGTGAATGATTAGCAAGAAGCAAGCTCGTATGTGGTTAATGTCTCCATGAGTTCTAACCATCATCTGTAACTGTAAATAATACCTCTTATTTCTTTTTTGAATTGGTCTGATCTGTTTGCTTTGAAGCACTTGAGCGGAATCATATGTTGTGTTTGGAATGACCCTCATCACTTGTCTTTTCCCATCGTTTATTTCTGCAGAGGAGGGGAACTGGATGCTGGAACTGAGACAAACATCAACCTTAATCATCAGATATATTACCATGTTTTGGGATCTGATCAGTCAGAGGATATATTGTGCTGGAAAAATCCTGAACACCCTAAGTATACGTTTGGTGCATCAGTCACTGAGGATGGAAAGGTAACTTGCTCTCGCCCATGTCATTTGTACAAAGATGTTTTAAGTAAAATTAAATGGCGTATTTTGCATATTAATTTTTTAGAACATAGGAACTTCATCTCTAAGGATTGAACCATTTCAAAAATCTTTTCTGTTCATTAAAAAGTTCTGAAAATTGTATTTTTGACAGTACATCATATTGGGCACCTATGATGGTTGCGACCCTGTCAATAAGTTATATTATTGCAAAATTTCTTCACTTCCTCGAGGAATTGAGGGTTTCAGAGACAGTCAGGAAATGCTTCCGTTTGTCAAGCTTATTGACAACTTTGATGCTCAATATCAAGTTGTGGCCAATGATGGTGATGAATTTACATTTTTGACCAATAAAAATGCCCCTAAGAACAAGCTGGTAAGGGTAAATATCAACAACCCAGAACTGTGGACCGATGTTCTTCCTGAGCATGAAAAAGATGTGCTTGAGTCAGCTGATGCTGTTAACAATAACCAACTGTTGGTGTGCTACATGTCAGATGTTAAGCATATTCTGCAGATAAGAGATCTTAGTACTGGAAATTTAATTCATCAGTTGCCTCTAGAGATTGGTTCTGTCTCAGAGATCTCCTGCAGAAGGGAAGATAAGGAAGTATTTATTGGCTTCACAAGCTTTCTTTCTCCAGGTATCATTTACAGGTGTAACTTAGCACCTACAATCCCTGAAATGAAGACGTTTCGGGAAATTTCAGTTCCTGGATTTGATCGCACAAGTTTTCAGGTTAAACAGGTAGATATCTTACCTGTACAAATTTGTTATGCATTCTACTATGACAATATCCCTAACTTTCAGCCTTGAATTTTTGGCTATGGTTCCAGATAGTAATAACTTGAACTTTCATCAGAAGAATCAAATGTAGTTTTGTCTTAAGTTCATGTCCACTTTCTTTTTGCTGGTCTGAATAATATTGGTTCTATATGTAATGTTTTTATTTACCACAATATTCTTTTTCCCAATTACTCAGGTTTTTGTCTCTAGTAAGGATGGGACCAAAATTCCCATGTTCATAATGTCTAAGAAAGATATCAATCTTGATGGATCACACCCAACTTTGCTATATGGTTATGGAGGATTCAACATAAGCATAACTCCTTCATTTAGTATTGGTCGTGTTGTGCTATGCAAGAACCTGGGTTTTGCTGTCTGTGTAGCAAACATTCGGGGTGGCGGAGAATATGGGGAGGAGTGGCACAAAGCTGGGGCACTTGCAATGAAACAAAATTGTTTTGATGACTTTGCTGCTTGTGCTGAATTCCTCATTTCTAGTGGTTACACCAGTTCCAGACGACTATGTATTGAAGGCGGAAGCAATGGTGGTCTTCTGGTTGCTGCTTCCATTAACCAAGTAATAAAATAGTAAACTCTCATTTTACATACAATGCTTCATGAACTTGTATTTTTTGTCTCATCATAATGCAATATTTGTACTTTCATGCATAAATTAAACTCATACACTGTATTGCAGCGGCCTGATCTCTTTGGGTGTGCTCTTGCTCATGTTGGTGTCATGGACATGCTTCGTTTCCACAAGTTCACAATTGGTATGTGTCTAAATAAAGTCATATAACCCCTCTCAAATGCATCTCCCACCCACTCACCCACCACACACACGTGCGCACAGATCTGGAGCCCTGACTGCCATTGGTCTTCAACCAGTCGACCACTATGGACACACCAGCAAGATAGTAATTAACTTTAGCTCTCAGTGATGCTGATGGCCATGGGGGAAGCCATCTTCACTGCAGCTGCTGTAGTGTTAACCTTCAGCTATTGCTCCCATCTTTATATTTCTATTGTTTCTATAACCTCACAGTACACATATCTGCTTCTCGTCCTATGTTATTATTAAGTCTAGCTTTGGCTCATTTGTTGGTTAAAGGAATACACCAGTGCTCCTATTGCACACAGCCCATTCTGAGTTCCAATATATCCAAAAGTATACATGTGCTATTAAGAAGTAACCCAGCGGTATACATGTGCTGTTAGAAGTGTCAGTTATCATCCTAAGGAGCGATGGTTGGGCCCTTTTGTGATTCGACCTCACGAATTTCTTGGTGGTTGCAAAAAAATGAGAGATGGGGGAATGCAAACTTGGTCTATTTCCAGTTTTCCCTCACTTTCAGTTATGCTGCTGATTAGCTATTCCTTTACCTTTAAATTGTTAGAAATTAACAGTTGATGCTTATTGTTTTGTATAGGTCATGCCTGGACTACAGACTATGGTTGTTCAGACAAGGAAGAGGAGTTCCAATGGCTCATTAAGTATGTCTGTTTCTGACTTTCTGTAGTTTCCAGTGTCATTGATACTGTAATTTCTGTTTGAGTCGCTTGCAATATTTTTCTGCTGACATTGGATTGATTATTGGGCTGTTCAGAGAATCATCAGGTCACATTGTTGATTTTTCCTTCAAAATTTACAATTTTAGACCTCAGGTTAGTTATGCAGGTCTGGCTCTCTGCAGGGATACTAGAAAATTGATCATGCGTTGCACGCCCTACCTGGGGATGCCTGATTGTGGATGTTGGATGTATTAACCTGTAAACATTCTCCCTGCAGTACTAAAAGCAAAAAAAAAAAAACAATAATCATGGGAAGAGTAGCAGAGAAAAAGAGAAACTGAGACTTTATTTCAAGAAAGAAAAACTCAGATTAAAAACAAGGGAGTAAATTATTTAGGGAATAGTTCAAATTACTCCTCTTAAGTATAGCCAAAGTCTGGATAACCCCCTAAAACATTTCTTGGCTCAGTTTACCCCCTAAACTATGTCATTTGGTTCAATTTACCTTTAACACAATTTGTCTTTTTCGTTTCTCCGTGCACTAGTGGAGTTTAAAGCTCAAATTTTGCTAGATGATAGCAGACAACATAAGACATGGTAAAAATATATCATGAATTTCGTCACTATTTTGACAGGTTAAGATATTTAATAATAAAATTTATCCTTGAGATACTAAATTATATAAAAATTCGTAATATATATATATATATATATACATGTTTAATATATATTATGATGAGTACCACCTTGCACAGTATCAAATTAAATTCAACTTGTGTATGGAGAAACAAAAATGACATATCGCATTATGGGGGTAAGTTGAACCAAATAACATAGTTTATGGGGTAAATTAAAGGGTTATATCTGAAGTTTCGCTAGACTTGAAGGGGGTAATTTGAGTTAAAAGTAAGTATCAATCAATTATAATGAGTCTTCTGCCCATGAGCTTTTAGCAAGAGTTGCACAGCCACATCTGCTGGGCTACAGAAATGTTATAGCCTCTGCCTCATCTAGGACCACACCTATATAGTCTCTCACCTGAAGAAAATAATTACCTTATTTGTACATATTAGTAATTGAAATGGATCCACCATGCATCTCTACAGGACGTATGTATATGATTCGACTGATGTGAGGCATTATATTCCTGGTGAAACTATTCTTCCCGGATAGGAGACATGCCACAGTCCAAAGCATGTATGGGTTGGACAGCCTGCTATTGTTTTTGTGCTTCACCTGATTGTTCTTTTTTTCTTTACTAATGGATAATTTGACTTTAGTTTAGATTTAGTGTATTGAGTTTATTCTGATCCTTTTGTTGTTTTTCTGCTCTGATGAACATAACAAGATATTCTCCCCTTCATAATGTGCGGAGACCTTGGGAACAAAACTCTGGTGACCCCTGCCAGTATCCAGCAACCATGTTGTTGACAGCAGATCATGATGATCGTGTTGTGCCATTGCATTCACTGAAGTTATTAGCAGTAAGTTCATTTTTGTATTATGTCTCTCTGAATTCTTATTTGGAGCGAAAATGGTCACTATGTTCATAGCCGTAGATTGAAGATATAATTAACTTTATATGCTAGTGATGCAACAAAGTATTTTAGTCTTGTGGAAAATCTTCTGCTAATCTTTCCAATATTGCCAGCATTTAGGAGTGCTTCTATGCTTTATTGGCACTCCCTCTGTACCAAAATGTAGACCGGTTTAGTTTTTTTCTCAAGCCAAACTTAACTTTGACCCAAACAAATAAATGATACCAAATAAATGCACTAAGGATTAGGAACCCACTTGTCACAGTGGCATGATATCTTTCTTTTTTTTCTCAAACATGCAGGAGTGTTGTGTATCATTGTATTAATAGAAGTCATACAGTGACCCAAACACCCACACACACACACACACACTAGTCCCTGAAGATCATAATCACCTTTGACAAGATAGAGAAACAACCACTAGAGAAACAAAAAATCAAGAGCCAAGGCCCAAGCAAAACCCCACTGGCAGCAGGCAGGGGGAGGCCCTTGGCTCCTGCCAGTGCCACAGTTGGGCATCTTCTTTGGCTACATAAGAGTCAGGGCCGTAACAACCCTGGGTGAAGCCCCATTAAACAGAGTCGTTGTGATGCCTCCAAATGGTCGAGGCTTCAAGAACGATAAGA
This sequence comes from Cenchrus americanus, assembly GCA_947561735.1. Classification (NCBI taxonomy): domain Eukaryota; kingdom Viridiplantae; phylum Streptophyta; class Magnoliopsida; order Poales; family Poaceae; genus Cenchrus; species Cenchrus americanus. The sequence continues at coordinate 185,484,278 of OX387245.1, forward strand.
GAGTTCAAGCCTTTACTCACATCAGTATCCACGACATTCTTCACTCTCGTCCACCATTCATTTAGAGATCAATCAGTTAGCTGCGGAGCAAAGTCCAAGAGACCTGCATGCTGCATGATATTAATCTCAGAGATAAACTTATTGCCCTTAGTTTTTCCCATGTTACGGCAGGGTAGATGGTGATATTGTTATATGATAGATAGCCACAGATAAGATTTATTTGCACTTACATTCAATGATGCACTCCAACTGTAGAGAATTAGGGAATCAGCTCACATCCTGTGTGTGTGCGGGGTGGGGGCTTCATTATATAGGAGGTATAGGCTTGGGATACGAGAAATCCAATGCAAGCACATATACAACACCATACGTCTAACAAAAACGATTTGTAAATATCATAAAAGTGATGTGCCAAATTGTGGGTTTACTATCAATATAGGCAGTCTAGGGCAGCAAGTGTTTGTGCACAGGCTGCAGCAGGCTTGGCTGCCATGCTTACAGATGAACCATCCCTCAGTTTTTGGCTGTGCCTGGTGTTGGCTTTTTTTTTCCTGATTTTATCAGCAACAGTTAATATTCCATGGATATTTAACGTTATATGAATTTTGTTAGGTTGTTTCTGAATCATTTTTTATTTTATTGCACTTGCATTGGTGATAAGTTTTGTTCCAAGTGCTATCTTATACAAGAGCTGTTTGATGTCCCGTAATTCGTTCACCTATTTGTTTTTTTGTCCTTACTAATCTTCCGTTGCTATTCAATCATAGACGTTGCAGCATGTCCTGTGTACCGGCACCGAGGACTCCACACAGACAAACCCAATAATTGGTCGCATTGACCGCAAGTCAGGGCATGGAGCTGGCAGGCCTACTCAAAAACTGGTTTGTGCAGCTGCTGCCCTGAATACTATTTTGGGCCTTTGGCTTCAAGTTTCAATTATTTATGCAACAGCATGTCTTCAATTTCAGATTGACGAAGCTGCAGACAGATATAGCTTTATGGCGAAGATGCTAGGCGCTCAGTGGACTGAGTAATTTATTTTATCCAGCTTAATTAATGCGGATATGGTGAGCAAAAATCACCCAATGCACTAAGACAATCCCCTCGATCAAAGTGGCACGAAAAGTTACATTGCTTATGTTTTGCTGTTGTCTTGGGTGATCACGACTGTAGGGTTTAATGCTTCGAACCTGGTTGAACCAGGGTACTGTTTGGTTGAGCGAATTCGGCCCATAATTAGTTTATAGCGCGATGTATTGCCTACTATATTGGTGCGCCATCTTTTAATATATCTCAGTTCACACAACTGAATGATAACCTGTTATGGTAGTGTTAGAATGTTTCTTTCCTGGGACCTTTTGGCAGCCGGAGTGTACAACTCACGACACACGTTACCACCTGATTGGTTAATCCCTCTCTTTTATCGTCTTATCCACACTAACCAAGACAATTTGAAGATCTGCTTGCCTTCGTCGCTCGCGCGGGACAGAGATCCCATGCGCTTTGGGACTCTGGGACACTGATATGTGGGCGTGGACACATATGCTACTTGTTTAACAAACTACAGATTAGCAATATTGGGCCCCTTCCACCCAACTAAGTTAAATCATAACGATTTTATTTTCTTTTTTTACTTGATTTTTTTATAAAGAATAATGTACGCTTGGTTCATTTGGCTACTTACCTTCTCTCCTTGCCAAGAGACCAGCCTGAGGGGATTTTTAGCCTGGTTTCGTGGGAAAAAGCACGAGCACCAAGACATTAAGGAAGGCAATGGGGTCGATTCGGATGGGTGGATTCTTTCCGCAACCAAACCCGAAACCTGAATTTTTGAATTTTTTGAAATAGACGAAACCTCAAATTGAAACCCAAAACCGCACCAAACACCGATTTGGGTGATAATCTGTTCCCAAAATCAAACCCGTAGATACCCGAAACCCAAATGGATACTCGAAACCCGCTTTGTATGGCAACACAGTAAGAGCAATATGGACTTTCTATAAACATAAGCATGATATATATACACATATTCACATGTATAAACGAGAGGAAACCAATAATAAATATTTCCACGAGTCAACTTAGAATAAATTCAATAATCTAAGTAAACAAGTAGTTATTAGCATATTATAGAACATGACTTTTAATTCCAAATGATTTATTTTGGATATCCATAGATTTTTCTCAACACCTTAGGTCAAACAGTCCGCATGGTGTGAACTCAAATATGTTTATTGAGAATTTAGCCAAATGATTAGTTAAATCCATGTAAAAATATGAATTACTAGCAACTATGCTCGTGAGTTGCAACGGGAGAAAACATTGCTCATATGTGATTGGTAATAATATTTAATCCTTTACCATGTGTTTTGTTTTGGAGCCAAGTGGAATGATTTTAACACATTTTTTTTGTTCGGGGAAAGAGTTAAGAGGGATCGATGCCTTTTAACACCATGTGCACCTGTTGTACGTGGGTCCAATATATCATGTTCAGCCATCTTTATGGGGCTATTTGAGGCCTGGCCTGGCTAAGAGGTAGCCCGGGCCAGCCTAACCCAGGCTATCTCTACCAATTTCACTCGCGTTTGGCAGGCTGCATTAGAACTTTTGGCCCGGTTAAACTGTGATTGGTAGCCTGCATATCTAGTTGGGCTGCACAACCTAGGTGTCCGTACCATTCTCCTCACCACTACTCCCTCTTCTTCCTCCTCTCACCCCATCTCCATCTGGGCGAGGTCCGCCAGGGGAGTTTCGTCGCCGGCCGTGTGGGCGGGCTCCGCCGCGGAGGCCGCCGTTGGCCGTGGAACCGGGCTTCGCCGCCGACCGCGTGGGTGGGCTCCGCCGCGGAGGCCGCCGGCGGCCGTTTGCGCGGGCTTCACCGCGGCCTACCATGCGAGCAAGCTCGAAGAAAGCGGAGGCGGCGTGGCCGGGAGCCGGGGCGGCCGACGGGGCGAGCTAGGGCAGCTGGCGGGTGGAGCCGCTCCCTCGTGCTCGGCGGTCCGCATGGTAGCCTTCATCGCCGGCAATTGGCTAGATCCGCGGCGGCGAGCAGGGACCCACAATAGTGCGCCCAGCTCCTCCCTCCCTCCCTCCATTCCACTCTCTTCTCTCTCGTTGTGCAATTTCCCGGTGACGCCATTGCCGGCCTCGAGGTCAAGCGCCGAGCGGCATCCTTCCCCACGCCGCGCCGCTCCGCTCTCCCTCTCCTTCCCCGGTGATCTCCCTCTCCTTCCCCGGTGATCTCCCTCTCCTCGCTCCGCGCGGATCCCGGAGCTCCTTCTCCTGACGATCCCTTCCTCCGCCGCCGGGAGGGGCGAGGTGATAAAGGAGCAACACGGACGACGGCGGTAGATGCTCACAGGAAGTGAGACGACTCACCCAGATTGACTTAAGCTAGCCTGCATAGCTGGAAACGGAACTTATTTGCGTTTCTGGTAAGCCAGGCTAGGAGCCTCTTTTTGCACTGCACAAGCCTGGCTAACGCCCTGTGCAGGCTACCAAACACTGACAGGGTGCATTATAGAAGCCTGGACAGGGGCTATGCAGCCTACCAAACACCCTATCTTCTCTTCACTTCCCTCCTCGTGACACCATCCTCCACAGCATTGTCATTTCCGAGGCTCCCGTGCCATCACCTCGTGGCTCCTGCACCTCCCAACATCACCGTCATTTTCCTAGTTGTGTTGCCGTTCCCGTGCGCAACACCACTCGATCTCGGCCATCGTCGTATGCGCCTTACCAGTCGCACCATTGCTCGCCCTAGCACGTCGTCGTTCCACTGCCTCCTCCTCTTCGATCTGGCCATCATCCCGGTCACACTTGAACCACCCTAACCACCTACCATCGTCTGTGCCTCCTAAACCTCAAGATGAGTGCCCCAACCTCACCGTCATTCTCGTTACGCACAAGACACTCGACATCACCCGCCGTCATCTGCACTTCCTGGCCTCACCATCGTCCGCCCTGGTCGTGTCGTCACCCTGCTACACCCACCTCCCCGACAACACCGTTGTTTTCATCGTGCCTACACCCCCATAACTTCCCAAACCTCATCGTCTTTCTCGACATCATGGTCATGTGCGGGATCTCACCTTCACTGGTTGCGTCGTCATTCCCATCACACATGCGCCACCCCTGCCTCACCTCCCTAGCCTTCCATTATCTGCCTTGGCTATAACGCTGAGCTGTCATCACTAACTCCCAAGTTCACCATCACGCCTACGCTACCCCAACCTCACCCCGCCATTATGTGTCGTCCAAGCTCGAAAACTAAACCAAATAGACAGAAAACACAAAGACTCATAAGGACTACAAATTAATTGCAGGAAATGTAGAAGCTTTTTTTAATAAAATTTTCAGATTGTTAAAATAAACATGCAGAACACGTGAAAGATTGCTTCCATATGTGAAAGAGCCACCCTAACCTCGCCCGCTATTGTCGTGCCTCCTAAACCTTGTGTTGTGTGCCCTGACATCAACGTCGTTTATGTCGCGCATGAGCCACCCAACCTCGCACGTCATCATCCATGCCTCTCGGCTTCGATGTCTTCTTCCCAAATGTTATCACCTTGTTGCGCACACCTCTCTGACATCGATATCGCTCGTCATACCAGCACCACCTTAACTCCGCCCGCTATCAAATGTGCCTACCAAACCTCACAATCGTCTTCTGTGGCCGCACCGTCGTGTTGCCGACCTCGGCTTCACTTGTTGCATTGTTATTTCCATCGCGCACGCAACGCCCCCACCTCACCTAAAAGGGGTTTGTACTGGCGGGTGGAGCAACCACCATACCTCATAGTCCTCTTCTGCGGCCTCACCATCGTGTTGTCGACCTCGCCTTCACTTGTTGCGTTGTTATTTCCACCACGCACGCACCGCCCTGTCACACCCTGAAATTTCCAATTTCAGGATGCGAATGGAGAGAATAATTAAATAACGATTTTCTCATAATTTTAAAATTTTCCAACATTTATTTTTCTTTACCGGAAATATAGTATAGGAAAAATCCTTGTTTGATTTTCTGAATCAAATAAAAGTTGTGAGTGTTGCAATCATGCCGATTCATCTTGGTGCTTCTAGAGTGCAAAAGGTTTCAAAAATGCGTTTAGTCAAATAAAACCTTCCGAGAATTTTCCGGATTTTTCTGGGATTTATTCTCATTTTCTTTGAGCATTTTCTATTTATTAGAAGGCTCTAAAATCTTTTTCTTCAGCTCCAAACACTTTATTTGGCTAGCTCAGGTCCCGATGTGTCTCTGGGAATTTTCCTGGAATTTTTGGGATTTTCTGACTATTTTTCGTGCTTTAAAGTATTTTTTGGACTTTTTCTGGAATTACTTATGCACTGGAAAATAGTTGGAAAAAAAACCTATCCTACCGGATTGGGCCGAGCCCGTGAGCCCGACCCAATCCGCTCCGGCCCAGTTCTTGGCCCACCCGGGCCCGTCGGCTGAAGAAGCCAGGCGGCCGCTGTCGCACTGCCGTCCTGGTCGTGCGTGCCTAGGGGAGCGGCCGCCTGTTGACAGTGAAAATCCGTCAACCTAGCCATGAGTTTACCTTCGGTGTTGGCATGACTTTTGTATCTTATCCATTGGTACTAACCCCCGTGGTATAACAAGTTCACTTGTGCATGTCGGTTTTGGAGTTAAGTGTTTACGCAGGGTTTTAACGTTGAAAGCAAGACTTCCGTGATAAGTTCATTAAGCACCTCAGGAAAAGACCTTGAAAGCCCGGTACAAGTCAAGCAATGAAGTGAACATGACTCCAAGAGCCCAAGGACCAAGCCCGAGAAGATGATAAACTCCGAGGACCTAGCCAGAAAAGTGCTGAATCTTGCAAGACAAGGAGCTTCGTCCAATTCGGAGAGAAACCGACGTCAAGGGCCCACATGCAAAAGGGGAGAGGATCTAGAAGACGCGGGAAGCAACACCGGGCGAAGGAGGACACGAACTGGGCCGAAACGGGCCAAGGCCGGTCGGCCTAGGCCGGTCGGCCTAGCCTGTTTCGGGGCCCAGTCGGCCTCCCCTTTGACCTAGTTGCATCTCTGGCTATTTTTAGCCCCCTGACCGAGAGCCACAGATCAATCAATTCGTAATCCACCGCCGAGGAGCAGAGAAGCTTGAGGGACACCATCTCGGAGATGAGGGTCGTGCTAGTTGTCTTGGGTTTCCCTAGCCGGCGTGGGAATCTTGCATGGAAGACCACGTCGGAGCTCCGGAGCGAGGATCAAGATCGAGGGAGGGCCCCGGTGGTGATCTTGTTCATGTAATCATTCATGGTGAAGTTTGTAAGTGAATTCGATTTCTAGCGATCAAGTGCCTTCTCGATGATTTTGTTTTCTTCTTGGTTTTGCTTCTTCTACGATCTAGTTTGCGGCTAGATTACTTAGGGTGCTCTTGTAGCCGCGGTGGCTAGAGGTGCATACGGACCGGCCAAGTGATTTCAACTTGTTCTATCGAACTCGCCCTAGACTACCCGCATGAGTAGGGATACGTTGTGACAGAACGGGGGTTCCGAAAGGCGGGTGTTTTCGGAGTCGGATGGAAGGCCACGATTTAAAGATGCTTTTAATGAGATTCGCTTTTCTATCTTCATCTATCTTGTTTCGAGCTACAACATAAGCATGATCTAGACTCTCTAGATCGGTTATCTTTTGCTTTCTCTTGCTACCTCTTTAGTAGATTAGATTAGATTCGTTTTCCTTATGATATCTTAGATTAGATGCAATTTTGATTCTTCAATAGATAGCTTTACCTTGCTTTACTAGATTGAATCCTTGCGTTGCACATTGTTCCACGGATTCGATACCTTGGGTTCACCACTCGAGGGAAGAAGGGTCCCTTGACTACGACGGGAGACTTGTCCTCTTGCAAGTCTAAACGAACTTTGATACAACTATTAACCGTCAACAAGCCCCTTTTTCTGGCGTCGTTGCCGAGGAACAAGCAATCAAGATCCGATCTAGTATCGCTTATCTTTCAATTTTTCTTTTGATTTTATTTTGCATCTCTTAAGTTTGATCATCCTCAAAAAGAAAAAAATCAATCTAATCTAGTTTTGATTAACCCTATTTTTTCTTTTGTTAGATTTTTGTTTTATTGCTAACCGTAACCGGAGATGGTTGGCTACCTCTCCACGAAACCCAAAACTTTTTGTGGATGATCCAGGAAAACTTTACAGGCAAAGGAGACGTGCAACACAAGCTAAAGGGGTGGAAACCCTAGATTCAAAAGTCAAACTCGAAGGATCGTCAAAATCTCCAAGGGAATCACCACCTCCAAGTCCAAAGGAAGATCAACCTCAACCACCGGAGTGCGAGATCGAGCTATGCACCCCGAACATTGTTGATCTACCTATCATAAGCCTTCAAGACGTCGGGAGGCCGTTCAAGATCAAGGTCTCAACTATCCGCATGACGATTGCGAGAGCTGAATGCATACGAGCCGGATTCCTTGAGTGGCATATCGGTTTACTTAAGAGGAGGATGGAGAAGATGGAGATGGAGAAAGAAGCTCAACACCTAAAGGCCGCCGAAGCAAGATCCACATGCAAGGAGTGTGTGGAGCACGACCATGTCCAAGGACGCCATCACTAAGTTCGAGGCTATGGAGAAAATATTGAAGAATTTAGATGGCAAGGTGACGGAGGTCGGAAGCTCTATATGTGAAGTGTTCATCGTGATGAAGATGCTAGACGCAAGTGGGACAACTTGTCGGGCGCCCGATGGGTAACAAAGAAGAATATCCGAGACAACTCCAAGGTCCCAAGACGGCGAAGGCTACTCAAACTCATTCGATAGAGATGGAGGATCACACTAGGAGACCATGAAGATCACGACCGAAGGACCGGAGTTTGAGATACTGAGCCACTACATGAAGGAAGTTGTTGCATCCGTCAAGACCGAAGGACAAAGCCAGCCTGTGAAGACCAAAAAAAATTAACTAAGCCAAAGAAGAAGCCCGTGCCCAAGATGGTGCGGAAGTGGGTACCCAAGATTGCAACGCCCACAAAGAGCGTTGATCCGAAGTAATCAAGTGAAGAAGTCTAGCCATGGACTATAAACGAGGCGCTAGGCGGGAGGCAACCCGTTTCGTCGAGTCAAGAATAAGCTACCGGGAGGACAACCCGATTCCAGGTTTTTCGAGTCTTTTCAAGTAATTTAGTTTTGAATTTTTCTACGCAAAACATTAGACTTAGAATGGTTGAACAATATTAGAGACATAATTCTTGGTTGAATATTTTGCTTTGTCATAAACCCTTTGCATGAACCCTCCTATGTGTTTGTTCGTTCTTTTTCGAGAAATCACAACCAAATAATTTCAGAACCTAACTCAACCCTTCACCCTCATTATGGTGTTGTGGTTGACTTACTTTTTCATGCTAAAAACACACGAGTAGAGCCACGACTTATACCTAGGTGTTAATTAAATTTCAGCACGTGGTAGGACTCGCGTGAACCTAGAAACTAAAACTTTTGGTTGGTTTAAAAATCCTTATCCTTGGTTTCTCTAAGATTAGAATTTTTCTAAGCCTCATTTAATTTTATTTTATTCAAAATCTCTCTTATCTAATCAAAATTACAACCTAAACCTATGCCCCCATGATCAAGCCGGAAAAGTTTGCTCTCAACCAATGAAGGTAAACTATACCGTGAGACCGATATCAACGTAGTCGGAAAATATTTTCGACTTACATTTGTTTTTAATGGTTTAAAAACTTCTCTAAATTTATTCTTGAGTTCTTGCATGGCTCTGAAAAATATTTTTAAATTTCGAAATTAGAGGAGTGCTCAACCTTAAAACATGCTTAGAGGGAGGCAATCTAGTTAACCTAACCATACATGCACCATGATACATCACGGGATGCCCCTCCAGCATCTTTTATCAAACCACATGCAAAGTACAAGCATGGGGGGCAGCCAAGGCCTTGTTTTGTAGGAATATCATGGATGCATGTGAGGCAAGGGAGTATGGAAGTGAATCAAGCGAAAACATCAAGTGGAAGGAGCAATAATGCAAGCGAAGGAGTGGACGGGAACATTTGGAAGGTGTACGCGGTCACGAAGCAACATGCACTAGAGAAGAACCGAGCCAAGAGGAGGAGAGAGGTAAGTCTTTCATCCAACTCTTTGTTCGTGTGCTCTAGTTTGTAGGCCGGAACCACCTTAGACTTAGCCATCCACCGCGTTTGTTTCGTGCAACAAATCACATCCTTAATCCACTCAAAGTCCAGACTCCAAAATAATATTTGTGTACCTTGTTACCGGGTGAAAACCCCAGATATATATTTGTGAGGGAGAGTTCTGCAATCATGGAAGAAAATTACAAGCCTTTTCACCGAAGAAGAAGGGATCATCGTCGTCTAAGCCATCAACCTCTTCGAGGAGGCACTCAGTTTCCGAGTTTCCTCGAAGTATGGAGGAGGACACGGCACCGCCGAGGAGGAACCACACTCTTCTCCTTGGTGGCATGAAGGCTACACGAAACTCGTTTATGAGGTTCACCAAACTTCAAGGACATATGGAGGAGCCGCCCGTCCAACCTCGCCACTCGACACGATCATCCACTCCACCTCCATACGCTCCGCGGTATTCCGAGGGGTATGTCATCATGACGGAGGAGGAGGAGAAGAAGCTCGCTCGCCTTAAGTAGAGGCTTGTAGCGAACGTCGACATCGGCGACCAAGCTCTCCACATATTGGGTTTCATACGGGACACCGGTGCAGTTCTCTAACAGATTGTCGGCAAACACCCACAAGGAATCTGTCTAGGAAATTTTCATGACCATGGCGCATACCCTTGATGAAGGAGTGCTGAGTCTCTCATTCTGTTTGTAGGGAGCCCACAAGTGGAGAAGAAGGAAGACACCGTTGGAAGGGTAACCTTGATCAACGGTGCTATTTCTGGCACCTTGATGGGGTAATCTCCTTTCATCCATGGGTTGCAATCGATCTTGAGATGTAATCATACTTTGTTGGATTATCTATCTATCATCTTGTGTTGAATATACTTTATTGCTTAAGGTTAGCTACCATGCCGTAAAGGGAGTAGAGCCCCAATGCTTCCTTGGATCCATTCAACACATCATGTCCATCATAGGTCTAGTCACGAGTACCTTCACGTGAGTACGAGAGGAGGGAAAGGGCGAAACCATGGTCACAACCCCCGATAGATTAGATTGGTTTTCATGTTCAAAACGATTGCATGTTCTAGTATCGTAGACCCACGGGCGAGTGTCTCCTATTTTCAAAAGAGAGCTCCGGAACAAGTGGATGTGCATGAAGGCACATGGGAAGGTTTTTGGAGTATGATCATGGGAGGAGACCATCAACGAAGAAATACTATCCGGAACCCCATCGTCCAAGTGTGTCACTTTTGTGCAAGTGGATTTTTGGGAGAATGAGAGAAACAAAGATAACCAACACGAAGTTGAATTGGCTTTACTCGGCTTTGCCAGGCACTCAATCAACCCCACTCACCTATGATCAACCGGTGGTGTTGTGAGCAACATTGGATTCGGGAGATCGGGTTGTTACCTCTCCATGTTGGTTATCTCTTTAAAGACCTGGTATTACAACCGAATCATCTCCTACCTAGGACCTCCCTAGGTATATGAAGAAAGGAAAATTTAAATGAAGATGAGAGAGGAGGCTTTAAAGTGGCCAAAGTAAATTTGCCCCTATCGGATGGAAGATTAAGACTTTTTCTTGAGGGGAAGAAGATTGGTTAGAGGAAGGACTTCTTGTGCCGGCGAAGAAAAAAATAAAGGAGAAGGATTATAGGAGAAGGATCTTCTATGGCCCAAGGAGAAGGTGCACAACAAAATTATGTGCCACCATTTGAAGAAATTCCGGCGCCGCCGAGTTACTACGGTGATGTACCAATGCAAGCATGGGGGAGTGGTGCAGCCATGCCCCCACCATTTTGCGGTGCCCAACGTAGCCTTTGCGGAGCCATATGCACACCTTCCTCAACCACAACAAAATGTGGCCACCATTGGAGGATACGCTACAAGAAACATGCAAATTATTGCAGCTATCCAAACCAATGCAAACCAAATGGGTGAAGGAAATGCAAACATTGCTTATGTGCTTCGACACCTTCACCTAGCACCGTCGGACAATTCATAGGAGGAGTGGCGCAATCCTATTATGAGTAAGGGTACAACAACCAAGACTATCAATATCAACCACCGGCAGAAGATTAGAGAAAGGAGGAGTTTTAGTTATCTTTCCTTTACCCCCTTTTCTTTAATTTTCAGCTTGAATGTGCCTATGTATGCGTAGTATTTTCAGCTTTACTTTACTTTTTAGTTTTTAGTTTAATTTTCAGCGTGTGTGTTAGTTTTTATTTTCGTCATGAATAATGTCACCACCAAGTTTTTACCATTAGTAAAGTTACAAAGTTTGTGCCATGATGATATATGATTATAATTGCCGCTTTGTTTATCTTTGTAATTGATTTATGCATGTTTAAACTGGTGCTCTTTTAAAATACAAATCTGAAATTATCTAAATACTAGCTTAATCTTTAGCGGAGGTTATGATAAAAATAAAGACCCATAGTGTTTTATGTGCTCTCAAGTTTTAGATGGATTAAAGATCATTTATTTTTGTTCTTAAATGTAAAGCTAACCTTGTCATAAATACCTCTTGCTTGTTGCTCTACCTATCCAGAGCCATATAAATATTTGAGTGCAAAAACTTAGTATACAAGGTTTATTTTTGGGTGAGTTATTTCAGGCCTTGATTTCTCTGGCCCGAGACTAAGAAGCTGGTCATTCCATTTTTGCGTATCTATCTTTTTGCTAGCCTTTTATCCGTGCATTGTGTATCCCCGCACCGGAGATCTCACAAACCTCGCCGGATATCCACCCTTAAAACCAAATATCATCTTTTGTGATTACCTCCTTGACCACAACCTATCGTTGAGAATGGATCATCAATTCAAGGAAGATCGCAAGACGGTGCCAACATTGAAGAATTCAAGTATCTCTCCAAGGAAAAATATTTCCGGTACCTACCTTATTTATCGCCTCTTTGCTCGAGGACGAGCAACGTCTAAGCATGGGGGAGGAGGTAGGTACGATGCAATTTTTAGAGTTCAAAAGGGAGCAACTAAAAAAAATTAAAAGGGTGTAAATTAAAAAAAATAAAAACTCCAAGGTGAAAGTCTCGTGACCGAATGAATGACAAAAGAAAAAAAGAAGGAAAGAAAGAAAGAAAAGAAGGAGAAATATGAGAAAGAAAAAAAATATAGGAGTATGCGTAAAGTGAACTCCTTGGTTCTCTAAAGTGCATTAGGAAATTCAAAGCTTCAAGTTTAAAAGATCCATTCTCATTTTCCAACCATGTGCAATCCGATAACGAGGACTTCCTTTGTGCCTCGGGATCACCCTTTGCCCTTTGCACATGTCCATTCATCTCAAGCGTGTGTATTTTTCTCTTTCCCCTCTTTGATTTAACATCATTTTCCAATGACCTTTTTGACAAGTCTCGGTAAGACCATGAGAAGCTTGTCTTGTTTTGACAACATTTCATTTATAATATCTTGGTAAGACTAAACTTTCCCAAAAAGCTCCATATAAAGCCTACCACATATATATGTGTTATGAGAGGGAAAGGAGTAGAATAAATAGGCTTGAGAGACATGATGAGATGAGAGTTCATGAGCAAGATGTAAGGCGGTTTAAATTTGTGAACTTGGTTTAGCTCTTTTTCATCTTGTTCTTTATTTCAAAATTTCTGAGATCCATTTGAATTTTGGGAGCATGTTAATACTTGTGGGATAAGCTTAATTAAATATCTACCCTCCGTAGGGATGAAGGCTAGTACATTATGGAACTTTAACGAATTAAACTTTTGAGAGCATTATGTTTTTTTTCATGTATGATCAAGTGCAAGGTTTAAACAATGAAGGGCAATGATGATATCCATCGAAGGCTTACTCGAGGACGAGCAAGGTTTAAGCATGGGGGAGCTGTTGACGGTGAAAATCCGTCAACCTAGCCATGAGTTTACCTTCGGTGTTGGCATGACTTTTGTATCTTATCCATTGGTACTAACCCCCGTGGTATAACAAGTTCAATTGTGCATGCCGGTTTTGGAGTTAAGTGTTTACGCAGGGTTTTAATGTTGAAAGCAAGACTTCCGGGATAAGTTCATTAAGCACCTCATGACAAGACCTTGAAAGCCCGGTACAAGTCAAGCAATGAAGTGAACATGACTCCAAGAGCCCAAGGACCAAGCCCGAGAAGATGATAAACTCCGAGGACCTAGCCAGAATAGTGCTGAATCTTGCAAGACAAGAAGCTTCGTCCAATTCGAAGAGAAACCGACGTCAAGGGCCCACATGCAAAAGGGGAGAGGATCTAGAAGACGCGGGAAGCAACACCGGGCGGAGGAGAACACGAACTGGGCCGAAACGGGCCCAGGCCGGTCGGCCCAGCCTGTTTCGGGGCCCAGTCGGCCTCCCCTTTGACCTAGTTGCATCTCTGGCTATTTATAGCCCCCTGACCGAGAGCCACGGATCAATCAATTCGTAATCCACCGCCGAGTAGCAGAGAAGCTTGAGGGACACCATCTCGGAGATGAGGGTCGTGCTAGTTGTCTAGGGTTTCCCTAGCCGACGTGGGAACCTTGCATGGAAGACCACGTCGGAGCTCCGGAGCGAGGGTCAAGATCGAGGGAGGGCCCCGGTGGTGATCTTGTTCATGTAATCATTCATGGTGAAGTTTGTAAGTGAATTCAATTTCTAGCGATCAAGTGCCTTCTCGATGATTTTGTTTTCTTCTTGGTTTTGCTTCTTCTACGATCTAGTTTGCAGCTAGATTCCTTAGGGTGCTCTTGTAGCCGCGGTGGCTAGAGGTGCATACCGGACCGGCCAAGTGATTTCAACTTGTTCTATCGAACTCGCCCTAGACTACCCGCATGAGTAGGGATACGTTGTGACAGAACGGGGGTTCTGAAAGGCGGGCGTTTTCGGAGTCGGATGGAAGGCCACGATTTAAAGGTGCTTTTCATGAGATTCGCTTTTCTATCTTCATCTATCTTGTTTGGAGCTACAACATAAGCATGATCTAGACTCTCTAGATCCGTTATCTTTTGCTTTCTCTTGCTACCTCTTTAGTTGATTAGATTAGATTCGTTTTCCTTATGATATCTTAGATTAGATGCAATTTTGATTCTAGATAGCTTTACCTTGCTTTATTAGATTGAATCCTTGCGTTGCACATTGTTCCACGGATTCGATACCTTGGGTTCACCACTCGAGGGAAGAAGGGTCCCTTGACTACGACGGGAGACTTGTCCGCTTGCAAGTCTAAACGAACTTTGATACAACTATTAATTGTCAACACCACCCGCGCCCCGGCGCGCCCTAGGCCGCGCCCGCACCTGCCTCGCCCTGACACCGCTGGAGCACCGCCCTGCATCGAGCCTGCCGGCTGGCCGACTGTCGCCGCCACGCCTCCAGATTCCGACCGCTCCCGCTCCTCTCCTCCGCCGGTAAGCACATCTATTTGGTCCCCTTGAGCTCCCCTACCTCCTGCGCCATCCGCCTGAGCCGCTAGCTGCCCAAAACGCCGGCGACCAGAACCACCAGACCCGTCGTTCGCCTCAAACCAGAGGAGGAAGAAGACTTCGGCCGGTTTGCACCTAGGCCCCTGTCCTTTCTGGTAATTTTTAGATCTTATCTTGTGTCTTGCAAACCTTACAGAAAACCCCCTAGATTTATTAGATTCCTTAGATCCAATCCACCCATGATCTTTTATAGATCTAACCCCGTGCTTTATCCTTTTCACGAGCACTGTTTCTTGTGTCTCGGGAATCTTTTCTGCTACCCCTTGAGATCTATAGTTAATTGCAGATAGGTCCTCCAATCTTGTTTATCTCGTAAAATCTTCGTTTTAGCTTCGTTTTAATCCGTTCAAGTTGCTTTAGGTTCATAATAATGTAAAGCACGCGTTAGTGGTGCGTTTTCACCATGTTTTGTTTTCTGAAATTTAATTTAATATTAATTTTGATTAATGGTTAGTTATACATGCCTTTTATAACTAAAAGCAATATAGTGCTACACACCGTTTTTCATAATTAATGTTAATTTGATTAATAATTATATCACATGCTTTTATATATAAAATCTAATTAGATATTTATCTCGGTTTTCATAAACCAAATGTTAATTTGTTTAATAGTTAATTAATCTTTTCTAATTAAAATTTGATTAGGCTTTTACATCGTCTTTTATAATAAATATTAATTTGATTAATGCCAATACCATAATGTTTTTAATAATAATATGATCTACTCGAATTACAAAGTTTCGTTTAGATTGTTCATATAGTTTAGGTTTTCTAAATTAAATGTTTAATCGGTTAATTCATATATGAATCTTTATTAATAAAACTTGACTAGTTCTTTACACCGGTTTCGTAAATAAAGTTTAATAATGCATTAATGTCAACATAGGTTATTTTATTTCTGAAATATCATTTATATTTGTTTTGTTAATTAAAATGAACCTAGCTCATAATCTTGTTCTATCATAAATGCAAATAATTCGTTAGACGTTGTGTCAGCTTTATCTTAGTATCTCTTTTGATCAAGTTTATCAGAAGCTCTAAACCTTTCTAGTGTTAGCCCAAGCTAAACCGTGTGCATCTAATCAAGCCTTAGAGTTTCTGCTTAGCTTAGTAGCTTTATCTATGTGAGTAGTTTGCACTGCTCATTTGCCTATCAAGTAATCTTGTCACTCTTGTTTCATGTTTACCTTAGAATCTTGTTTATCAACATCTAGCCAGTTGATGTCTATCCCATCTCTGTTAGGTTGTCTTTTTGCAAATCAGCTATGTTCTTATGCCCAATCTTTCGTAGCTATACCTTTCTTTAGAGCTAATCTTGTTATAGGTTCCTTTACCAACTAGTTTAGCTTACCTTTTGCTCAGTTGTTGCCCTTCGGTCTAGTTCTCTTCGTAGACTAGTTTTCCTAAACCCACCTTAAGGTTTTCTTGTGCGTTGATAGTTCGTTTGTGCCGTTCTAGTTCGTTTCACCATATCCTGTATGTTAGCATGTGTATCACCTGTTACTTGTTTTAACACTAAAGTTGCATGTTAATCTTGACTAATATTTATTCCATTACTTTTCAATAAAAGTGACTAGGTTCTATCCCGGTTTTCATAGGCTTTCCTATTTATAACTAGCTTTCTTTAAATAAAAGATGCTTAGCGTTAAACATCAGTTTCCATAATAAAGTTAATATGCCTAATGACATCATAAATGCCATTTCAGTATTAAATATGTTTAGTTGAACACGTGACATAAAGTTACTCGTCTAGATATCTTATACTTGCTTTATCTTTCTAAAGTAATTGTTAATTTGACATAACTTCTACTCGAATGTTATAAATAAAATATGATTAGGTTTATCGTGATTTCATTAACTAAATGTAACTTGTTTAATGGTAACATAGAGTATTTCTCTGAAATATTCTTTCACATGATTTCTTAATTAAAATATGCCAAGTGTAGTCTCTTGTTGTTTGATAATGATCTCACGATAGTTTCGAGCTTAGTTCTGTTTTCAGCGTTCCTTGCGCTTGCGTAATCAATAGAATCGAGCTCTATCTCAGTGTGATCTTTCTGGTCCTTGCTCAATCTTTCACAACCATTTCTTTAAAGCTAACCAAGCCTTTCCCTTCCAAGCACACTTTGTGTTCTTTAGTGATCCATCTAATCAAGCCTATCCTTTAGTGCGTTCTTTTAAAGTTTTTCTTTTGATTGATGTGTTGTTATTAGTTTGTTTGTTTGCTTTGTGAATGCTTGTGCCCGATGATTGATGCGCTTAGAGTGAACGCCATTCGAGAAGTTTTAGAGAGCTTGGAAGAGTGTGAAGTTGAAGATTCTGAGCAACATCACTACCCTCTGGTTAAAGGCAAGTGTGTCGTTGATCTTTTGTCCTAAGAATTATATTTAATCACTCATTGCATTGCTTGCATTAATTTTGATGGGTTCCTATTAAGGATTATGACTAGTTTCTTTTTACCATTGCCTTGCATAACTGGGTTGTTTAATTAATCTTGATGGTAGATCTTGCTTAGCTTACTCAACTGGGTTGGTCATAAACAACATGGATACTCTTTTACTTTATGTTCCAATGTGATGTGTGATGTTTAATATACAAGACCATATGATTAATTGGAACATGGAGAACCACCCAGGACAACAGTGCAACCACAAGACATATGGCTCTGTCTTGGCTGAATAACTAGAGAACTTGGTGTTAGGTATGCTTTACCTGATAAGGGTTGGGGGCTGACGGTAGATGGCGTATGGACCCTCGCTCGGCGTAGGTGTGGGCTTGGCTAAGACACGGTACTCGTCCGGGAGCTTTATACACTGCGCTGATCAGGTAACCTAGCGGGCAGCCTGCACTAGGGGATCTTCGTAAAGGCCTCGTAGCGTCCCTATGCAATCACACCTCGGTAGTGTGGTATGATGCTTGGCCGGCGTCGCATGGTTGGGTCTAAAGTTCTTTGGGACTTTTACGCGACTTGTGGGTAAAGGTGTACAACTTCTGCAGAGTGTAAAACTAATCGATTAGCCGTGCTCACAGTCAAGAGCGGCCTGGACCCTCACATGATAACTGAACTTGAAGATGGATTTAAATTGTGATATGTGTTACGGTTATGCTTGCCATATGATTATGGCGTATCTCTTACCTTATGCTTAATGTGGGTTGGTATAAACTTATACTTTATTAGTAATCAGGTGCTAATAAAACTTGATCAACTAAAATGCTAAATGCTTATAGCTTAGTCCACTATAAAGCCTTTGCATTCATATCTTTTTCCACACTTGTTGAGTATGACAAGTGCTCACCCTTGCTATAAACAATGTTGCTCAGAAAGAGGAGGCTACTCTGAAGTCTTGTGAAGATGTTAATGAGTGCTAGGCGTACGCAACCCCCAGTCGACTGCCTGTGAAGTTTGGAGCCTTCGTTTCCAGGATTTAAGCGTAAATCTCTGATAATCTTCCTTTTTCTTACGTGATACTGTTTATGTATTCACTTATATGTCACTATATGCATGAAACTTGATCCTGGCATGCATATAGGTTTGCACTTGGTTTTCTTTGAAAAACAGGTGTGACACGCCCCCACC
Source organism: Cenchrus americanus (assembly GCA_947561735.1). Taxonomy (NCBI): domain Eukaryota; kingdom Viridiplantae; phylum Streptophyta; class Magnoliopsida; order Poales; family Poaceae; genus Cenchrus; species Cenchrus americanus. Next base: position 185,502,436 of record OX387245.1, read on the forward strand.
TCACCTAAAAAGGGGTTTGTACTGGAGGATGGAGCAACCACCAATCTTGAGGCAGGTGCCTTAATGCACCAGCTAGCCACCCACCTGTCCTCATCATCAAGTCGCAAGTCGCGCTATTTTTCGCGTAAAATCGCGATGCTACACGGCTGGCGGGGTTCGAACCTTCGACCTCCTTCTCTCACATAGCCTCCTTTACCACTACACCACACAGTCACATGCATCTATGCATATTATACTTCACTGACTGTAAATTGCTTCTTTAAGGCTCTAAATGTATTCAAATTAAAAAGTTGACAAATACAAAGTTTCATAACTTTTCGGGATCTACAATTTTCATTTTGTGAGTTTCTCCATTAGAGGTCATTTACAAAATTTGAATTTTAAATTTAAGAGATTTAAACTTAGTTTTTTTCATTTACAATATGATTGAAATAAACAGGTTGTAAACTACAAAGTTTCATAACTTTTTAGGTTCTACAACTTTTATTTTGAATGTTTCTCCATTCGAGGTCGTTTGAAAAATTCATATTTTCAAATTTGAGAAATTCAGATGTATTTTACTTTGACAAAAGTAATTCAAATTAAAAATGGTTCAACTACAAAGTTCTATAACTTCTGAAGATGGACAACTTTTATTTTGGTCATTTTCTCATCCGGTATAGTAGTAGAAACATTCTTCACAAATCTCATATACCTCTCGTTATAGTTACATGAAACTTATATAAGAGATATAGATTTTGTAATAAAATTGCCACCACTTTGTCAAATGAAGAAACAAACTATGAAAGTTTGTAACTGGAAACTTTTTTATTTGAATTAATTTGCTACTTCAAAATGTGATTCAAAGGGGCTGAAAGGCGACAATTTGGCACTTGCCAGCAGAGATGAAACCATTTGTGCAGGCAGGTGCCTTATGTCACCACTTTGTCAAATGAAGAAACAAACTATGAAAGTTTTGTGACGCCCCAGGTTTTTGATTAGCGTTGTTACCGCTAATGACCGAATCAGCCGAGTCAAACCGGCTAACACTGGTCAAACCTAGGTCAATCTGGGTCGTCACCTCGAAAACCTCGCCGACACACCCTATTGACACCCTTGACCAAGTCAGCACACCCTTGTGGTCAACCCTTGGTCAAAGACACGGTCGAACCCCGCTTAAACCCTGACGTCGGTGAATGTCTTCCGGAACTTTTGTCGCGTTCTCCAAATTTCACCTAAACACTTCAAAATCTACCAATACAAAAGTTGTCCAGTTTGTCGAGGGACACAACTTTCATGTGGATTGTCATTTCAAATTTTTAGTGGAAATAGGTGAAAAACGTGGTCAACTGCCAGCATCTCCTGTTCACCGAGACATGGTGACGTTCAAAGTTTGGCTGCAATTTATGCAAAATCCGTGGAGAAAAACACGCTAGAGCCTTTGTGAAAGTTGTAGAGGGTAGTGAGATCTACAACTTTACTATTCACCACTTGGTGCACTTCTATTAAAAATTTTGGAGTTTTAAGGGTTCAAACACGGGAACAATAAAACAATTACGGGTCGGCCGACGCCGCGCCCACGCCGCGACGTCGTGCGCGCCGGGCCGCCGCGCCGCCCACGCGCGCGCACCGTGCCACCTCGGCATCCGCGTCGCGCGCCGCCCGAGGCCGTTCCTTCCCCCGGCCGCCCGCGCCCCGTGACGCCTTGAGCTCCGTGCCGCGCCACGTGCCGCGCCCACACTCGTCGGTCGCGCACCGCGCCAAGGACCGTCGGTCCGTCCGCCGTTCGCCCTGACGCGCGCATCCCTGAGGCACCGCCGTCGGTCCGCTGGTTGCGAGCTGGAGCGTGGGTCGCCTATAAAGGGCTTGTCGCCCTTTGCCTCGCGCACCCGAGCACCACCACCTCCCTGTGCATCGAGCCACCCCATGCCACCACCGGTCCGCCATGGTGCGCCCACCCCTCCGTCGGCTCCCCTCGCCGGTCGGTACCTCTAGTAGCTCCTCTAGCACCTACCCAGGCTCGCACAGTCGCGTGTCGACCCGGGCGCGCTCGTCCCTCGCCGGACGGCGCAGCCACCGCGGGCCGGCCCCGCCCGTCGCCGCCGAGCCCCGTCGCCGACAACGCCTCCACCCCCGACCAAACCCCCAAACCGGGCCTAGGGCACCCCTAGACCACCCCGCGCCCACCCCCGCCCGGCCACGGCCGCCGCCCTCGCCGGAATTGCGCCGCCCGCACCGGCCGCCGCCCCCAAGGGCCACATTGCGAGGTTGGGAATCTTTCTAAGGTCTAAACCGCAAAGCAAGGGCATGGTTGTGAGCTCCAAAATCTTCTAGGGGGCCGGCTGAAAAATTGAATCTTGAATAGTATTGCTGTTTTGCAGAATCTTGTAAATTCCGTAGAAAATCGTAGAAAAATTAGAAAAATGCAAACCCAATTTCGTTGGATTCCTAGTAACAAACACTACAACTTTTGTTATTCTCTCCTGAGCTGCTTCCTGATAATTGTTGCATGAAAAATAGAAATGTGAAAAACTAGATCTGAGATATATCAAAATATATAAGTCCTCTGTATCTAGATTTTGGATATGTTGTGTACTATATTATGGCTAGCTCATGCGCCAAATATTGCACAAAGTTATTTTGTAAATCTTTTTATAAAAATTGTTTCCTATTTATGCAGAATCTGTCCAAATGATCTTTGTAGCTAAAAATAATTATAGTTTTGTGGCCAACTTCTGCATGCTATCTTTTTGTGCCAAAATATGCCTCTGGTGAATTAATCACAATTTTATAATTGTCATAAATATTTGTTCTTGAAATAAGCTTGTTTTTCTTTGTAATTGCATAAGTCAAGTTTCATAATAGTTCTAGGTGTATATGCTGCATTCCTAGGTTAGTTTTGGACCATATAATATGTGTGAGAAAGTTTGAACCATTTAGATGCTTATTTATTTTTGTGTGCATTTACCTTGTTTTTCTAACTAGCTTTTGTTATTTCAAAATAATTAATTTATTAGCTATCCTAAGCATGCATGTGTGTCCAGTGGCTTATTATAGGTGTTTAGTGTTTAATAAACCCTTCCACTGAATTCTCATAATTTATTTCTTTAATAAAAGCTATGGAAGCAATTAAAGGCCTAATAGTCAATTAAATGGGGAAAAATCACCAACCTACCTTTGACGACCTTGTGAGTAATGAAAATCATTTTAAAAAGATAAATATCAACCCATTGCTGTTTGTGAAGTTAAATTAAATTATTTACATATATATGTACACAGCCACTATCAAAAAGAATAATTAATAAAGAACCACATATTGTTCCTTTTTGGAAGAGTATGCTGAATGTATTTCTTATCTAGGTGAATGTGGTCAACCATGCACCCCATGGTTGTCATTTGTTGATTGTAATTAATTAAAAGTCATCAATTAAATCTTGCATTTGCATCTTCATGTAGATCTTCCTGATGGTAGATATACGCTCGTGCCGGAAGGAGGAGACGAAGGTGCTGACGAAGAGCTGCAGCGCGTGGACGTAGTTTAAGACCTGGATCAAAGTCCGGAAGGGCCCAAGGCCAACCTTGCTATCGAAGGTAAGCCCCGGATCATTAACCATGTCTTTTAAAATTATGCCATTACCTTTGCTATGATTGTGCATTTACATTCCAGGAGTTGAATTGAAACTCTAGATGCATGTTCCCTAGGTACCGATGCTCTATCACTAGTATGGTAGGTCGATAGCTGCTATGCTATAGGACTGTTACAAGTCGAGTGATGTTCGTCACTCGCGAGAATAGGTTTTTATGTTGGCATCATAAGATCTTCATAAATGGATTGCTCATGTGGTAAGAGCATGGGATTTGGGCTCCGGTCCAGTGGCTTTCGTGGGCTAAGCTTTTGAACGTACTAAGCACTTGTCGGGAATGGGACCGGTAAGCCTAGTACCTTAATGAGACGGCGCGGGAACTTTTCCCTACTACTCCTGAGTGTTCACCTAACCGGCAAGCTACCGGGAAGGGGGGTGCATGTGTGAGACTGGGTGCCTCGCGGGGTATGCCAGCTAACCTTGTACCCAGGATTGTAGGCTTTGTTCCCAACCCGAGGACTTTTGGGAACCGCCTGGATGGTTGTCCTCGCAGGGGCATCCTACCGTGTGTTTAGGTTTACCTTGCAAGGTTTAAATCAATCGATTGTCAGCCTCTCACCGTTATCCGAGACTGCTTAATCAATTGGCCATGATATCCCGTAATGATGGAATTAGTGAATATTGTTGTATGAATTAATTGCTTGTCCAATTCTTGATTGAATTAGTTGGCACACTTAGAAATGGTAACCAACTAGAACTCGTGCTAAAATATTGAAAGTAAGGACATACTCTTTGATGCTTTCAGCAAAGGAAATCCACCAGCCATAAAGCCCCTCATGTCTAGAGTTTGGTGATGTAGTTATCACTCGACGGTTAAGTCTTGCTGAGTATTAGTATACTCAGCCTTGCTTTAAAACTGTTGTGCAGGTGTTGTTGATCGGATGGATGACGACCAGTGATGACATCACGGATGGCCTCTTGTGATGTTTACCGATGCGCTAGTTTAATTTATTTCCGCTGTTTCGAACTTTGAACCTTATTTATTGCCCTGAGCAATGGTTTGTAATAAACTATATTTTAACTCATGTTGTACTCTGGACTCACCTTCGCGTGAGTTTTAATGCTTATGTCGATCCTCTGTATGAATTCTAAGTGATTTATCGGGCGTTAACCCGGCAACTAACGACAGGATGATACTTTACTATTGCTTAATGGCCAAAGTAGATTGGTTTTAGGCGATAGTACGGTATTTTCCTGGGCGGTTTGTCACAAGTTTGTAATTGCAAACTTCTTTATTTGATTTAATTTACTACTTCAAAATGTGATTCAAAGGGGCGAATGGGCGACAATTTGGCACCCGCCAGCAGAGATGAAACCATTTGTGCTGGCGGGTGCCTTATGTCGCCCGGCAATAGGATGGCATAGTGCTGATGTCACACCCAGTTTTAAAGGCAAAACTACATGCATAGATTACATGTGCGCGAGGATCAAGTGACACACACGTAATGACTCAATGAATACCAAAATCAGTGACACATGAATATAAAGTTATTACATGACCAAAAGTCTTAAACGAACATAAATAACGAGTTCTCACAGCGGATAGAGATGCCTCCACAGGCAGCGGATAGAGACGCCTCCACAGGCAGCTGATTGAAGACACGTACGCCTAAAACTCCTTGGAATCTCCGGGATAGTCTTCAAACCTCTCCTAGTCTGAGTAGCAATCTGAGTATTGTAGATGTAATAAAATAGACAAGTGTGAGCACATGCCGTACTCAGCAAGCGGAAATCAACATATAACATGCAAGGCCATTTGGTGGATGGCTAAGGTTCAAGCAAATTAGTATTTTAGTTGGTCAAGTTTTATAGCAACAAAATTAATAATTACTAGAGAGTATAAGTTTGTACCAACCCACATTTAGTATTAAGCATGAACATCATAAATAAAGATAAAGAACCGATTTAATATCATATTCCATAGCTTAGTCATGTGAGGGTCCTGAAAGGACCTTGATGTCGCCTAAAGGAGGGTTGAATAGGCGAGAATGCCGAATTAAACTTTTCATCCCCCGAAAACTTGAGCTATCAGTGTCCACCGGTCAGACCGGTGGTGGTCACCGGTCAAACCGGTCGCGCACTGGGTTTCACAGGAGGCACCGGTCAGACCGGTGCGTGTCACCGGTCAGACAAGCTCCTCTTGACTTCTAGCACGAACCAAACTTGATGAGTGCTCTTGGTAGATGATCACAAGCAAGGTAATGACCCTGCACACACAAGTAGCACACCCAAGTAGATCGAAGCGAAAGCAAATAAAATATGCTAGAAAAACAACTTAGAAAGGCAAACCACACAAAGATGCAAGGATTTGTTTCCCGAAGTTCACCACCCACTAAGTAATGGCTACGTCTTCGTTGAGGAGCTTGTAAGGGAGAATTCCCACAACACACTAGTAGGGATGTTGTCATCAATGACGTTACATTAACGTCATTGAAGATGCCAGAATGGTCACAGTTAGTCTTTTGTGACGATTTTGTGACGATTTTGATTTGGTCACTATGGTGGCGTCACATTTGTTCATCGGTGATGAATTTGGTTTTTCCGTCATAGATGTGTCTCCAATCTGTGACGAATTTTGTGTCGTCATGGATTTAAATTCATTCTACGACAAACGTTTTTGGTCATAGATTATACCCTGTTTTCGTCATAATTTCACGTCCGCCTGGCTAACCGACGTCGCCGTTAACACCGTTAGTGATTTTGTGACGATCCTTTTTCGTCATAATCTCCCGTTAACGGCGTTTGCATCTGACGTGGAGCTGACGTCATCAACGACGTGGAAGCTGACATGGCGTTGACGTCATCAATGACGTGGCAGCTGACGACATCGTTTTGGAATCGCATAGAAGACAAGTTTATGTCGTCACAGAAAGTTATTTGTCATCGTCACCTTTTGATATAAAATGGTCACAGATTTAGCATTACTTTGGTCACAAAATAACATCAATTCATCACAGTTTAGAAATTAGTTTCTCACAGGTACAGGATCACAATGGTCACAGAATTGCAGATAATAATTTAATTTGAATTTGCAAATGATATATAATGGCCACACAAATCCATATACGATTGGAAATAGTATTCAAGTGTGCATACAACTGATTAGACACCAGTACACATAGCATCACATAGTTTGTTGAAACAGTACCAAATATAATTAAAATTTGCTCACACGACCTAGTTACTGAGTAGCGAAGTGAACATGCAGTTCAAAGCATAACTGTGCAGCAGCTATGTTCATGTCGATGAAGAAGCATTTCCCTGGAGGGACAAGAGCTTCTTGATGAGCAAATTGGTCTCGGCCATCTCCTTGGTGTTCGCTCTCCGTACTCGGATGCTTTCATATTTTGACGTGGTTTACACCGCAGAACAATAGCCAAAGACAACAATAGCTCAATAAGTGGTTTAAAAAAGAAGAGCAATTGCGAGTGCACCAACGGACAACCGCTTACTAAGCAAATGACAAGTCGATATACATAATCAAGACTTAAGTGACATACGAAAAAAAATGGACACACATCATGTGTTGACAGTTTACTAGCATGTGTTCAACATGAAGCTAAACTATGTTTCAATAATGCATCACGTATCAACTGCTACATGTTAGATAAGCACACTCAGTCAGAGGGGAGATGCAGACCTTGAGTGTGATTTACTCGAGAGCTCCTATAGATCCACGTGACTTGCACACCTGCAACAAGAAGATAGATTCTTCAGTTTGCTCATATGCCTATTCCAAAGCTTGGGTTCATGAACAAGATCATATCCAAGTATACATGCAGCAAATTTTGCTCGAGTTCCATTGGCACTATTAATTCCAGCAATCAGACGAAACGACATGCAGCAGATTTTGCTCGAGTTCCATTAAAAGATAAACAAACAAAATGTATGTGACAACTCAATCGCTGGTTCACATTTATCATTTATCAAAAGCAGGATGCAAGCTACGCCATGCAACCATTGTGTGCAGAGTTCCTGGTTGAGGACCATGTGTGGTTCGAGCACCGGTGGATGGTCGCTTCCTTGTGTGATGAGTGATTGACAACGTTGTGTGGACTGATTCTTGGCTAAGTATTGCAGGTGCAGGTTGTGGCTTGACTGGTGTTGGTGCAGGTGAAGAACAAGCGCGAAAGGTCGTCGCCGGTGAGGCCTCCAGGTGTGGAGAAGACAAGTAGGCTTCGTTTGAGGGACCCGGTGGCCAGCGGGGTCGAGTGCGGGCCGCATGGTGGCAAGAACAGCAAGATGAAGTCGGTGGACGGTTTCTTGGTTGAGCCACAAAACCAAGGTCGAGCCGGGACTTCATGGGAGCCAAGTCATGAGTGGTGATTGGCGGAGGCTACATCAAGTTCGCGGGGTTTGCGGTGGTTCACCGTAAAATCACCGGTTACTCGGCCGAGCCACAAAGCCGAGGCCGAAGACCGGCGTGGTCGTCGTCGGCCAAAACCGGCCTGACCGGTTTGGAGAACCGGTCTGACCGGTTTGGGGTCGCAGGGTGCCGGAAGCTTCGAGGCGGAGGACACACGTCGGGATCGCAAGGCTTGCGTCGAGGCTACGCGAAGTGCGGTTCGCCGGGCATCCGTCCGATGGTGCTACGAAGACAAATTCCCAAAGTGCCCTTGGTGGGCGTGTATCTTAGTTTAGGCTTTAGGGGCATTTTAGTCTTTCAGCTGGCCTCCATATAACCCAAGGGGTGAGAGGATGGCAGCCAACTCTTGGAACCCTAGCTCATTTTGTTTTCCTATTTTCCTTCCTATTTTCCTTAGGTTTTCCATAGGACTAGCAAGAGAGCTTCATGGTGAGATCTTGTTGAGAGGGATGGATGATCGGGCGGCTTGCTAGACCTTTTATGAACCTTTGTTTGATGTATAGATGATTCGGCGTGGTTCCTCAAGGTTTGGATGTGTTTTTCCCGGTTGTTCTTGGAGGTGATTTTCGGAGCCCTCTCTTGGTGATTTCTTTGGGTTGTTTTCGGGACCTTTCGCTTGGGGATTTGATGGGGGAAATTTGTGGGAACCCTTCGTGGTTCTTTGGGCTGTGATTCCCCTCCCAAATTCGTGAGTAAAGGTGCTCGATTTTGGGGTTTCTTGAGTTCTTGGGTTGGAAGTGCTCTTGGCGGGATTTCTTTGATTCCTCCCTTTTGGACGAGTTTTGGTGGGATTAAACTTGGCTATGGACTCCTCATGAGGTGTTCCTAATATCCCCAAAGTCTTGTTCAAGTCCGTGGAGCGATTCGGGAGATCGAGGTTTGGTTTTGGGGGAGTTGACCCGCGGGCTGTGTTCTTCCCGACTGTCCAGGCTAAAACCGGCCTGACCGATTTCCCTAACCGGTCTGACCGGTTTCGCCCTGTGGGCTGTCGAGAAAGGTCTTTGAGCAAGGAAGTCTTTGCTGCTCCATGGCTTCGTTTGTTCAGATGTGGAAAGGTTTTTGAGGTGTTTGGGGTCTTTGGGGAGTTTCTGGACAGAATCGGTCTGACCGGTTTGCCTAACCGGTGTGACCGGTTTCCCCTGCCCGCGTGAGGCTAAGTCCAACAGAAGCGGTCTGACTGGTTTCAGAAACCGGCCTGACCGGTTTGGGCTGCCAGCAGCTGTGTCGTGTGGTTCCGCTGCGTGTGTGTTGAGGCTGTTGGTTGGGTCTTGCTCCTAGGTTCAGTAGCACTCCAGTGGCTACGTGAACTTGGCAAGAGAAGCTTGCGGAGGTGCACGAGTGAATTTGGGTTCATAGGCCGAATTCTTGAATAGAATTTTTATCGGCTCCCATTCACTCCCACCCCCCCCCCCCCCCCTCTCTGGTTCGCCGTTTCGGTCCTTCACTGGTGACCAAAGAGCTAACACATGCATATATATCAAGCTCATATAATTACATTGCAGTGGCCGTAGAACAGAATTGCTAGCATGTAAGTGAAACTGACAAGCTAAGCTTATTAAACAGTGCAACACTGAAATACATCAACCACTTGCCATGAATAAACAAAGGAGCAGACTAACAAAAGTTGAGAATAAACAATAAGTGTGCTCTATTCCATGAAAGGGACTTATCCAACAAAGCTATTGCTGCTCCCAAATTAAACCCACCACCAATTACTAAGGTCACTATTTGCTGAAAGTAATCAGACTTAATTCTAATGGCATAGTAACCAAGTATGAAGATTTATGCAGTGGGTATAATGTGATAAGAAAGTTACCCAATAACTTTTCTATAAAAAAAGGTTTTTCTAATAGCAACATTCTTACCAAGACTTGTGTAGGGAAAATGACAAAACATCCTGAATGGACATCATCAGCATGTGTCATATTTGCTGCTTGTTGTTCTTTCACCCTAGAACAGTAGTAATTCTATCAAATACTAAGTGTAATCATGTGAACATATATATTCAAATGGATGTTTATATGCTACGAACTGTCCACTCCAAATCAACACAGACTGGAACATAACAACAAAGTTCCATCCACCAATCACAGCCTACACGGTAAAGAGGATCACAATATTAGTTTTCTGCAACAGGTAGCCACAACCAACAAGAACGTTATGAGGAATACCAATGACAGTGCTAATATGAGGCGAGGCCAACACCATGGCCATCTTTTAAATGTTATGACAGTCTAGTTGATGCTAGTGAGCACTACAATGTGCTTTGGCCGTCTTTTACTAACATGATGGATGGATGGATGGATGCATCTTTTAAATGTTATGACAGTCTAGTTGATGCTAGTGAGCACTAAAATGTGCTTTGGCCATCTTTTACTAACATGATGGATGGATGGATGCAGATGCCCTAGGAAGAGGGCATGCCCTGCTCCCAACAAATGGGAGAGTGCCTGCAACCCACTGGTGCTAGGATGGCATGACATGCCCCAGCACTGAATTTTCTTTCACTGCCTAAATGCCCAAGCAGGCAGTGCTGTTTGTAGGTGTTATATGATTGGAACTGTAGAAGGACTAGCTGGTGTCATCCATGATCTATCTCGCTTTAAGATATGTAGTTATCAGAACTTGAGCCTGAAATAGCTGTAGGTAGGATAGGAGTGGGGTATGCCAAATATGCAAAGAAATACCACCCTTAGAATATGTCGAGGACTGGTGTTTCTCTTCTCTCTGCACCTTCCAAGTCCCAAATACAGAAGAATAATCTTGTGCCTAAACCAAAGAACTAAACTGAAATTTCCTTGAGCAGTGAGCACATGGAATTTTTTAGCATGCTGTTGCACGACTTCTGCCTCACAAAGATAACTCTGTTATCATCCTTAAGCATACTTTATACCCTTTAGTTATCACTCCCAATCTTTTGGATAGTCATGCTATAACTGTCAGCTTTTAAAATTTGTTTACTACCATACTGTTATGTCCTCCCAACCCATTAAATTATTCATTAAATTATTGGTTGTTTTCTGACAAGTACAATTTCTTTTTTATCAGTGAGCAGGATGACTATGAAGTTTTCAGGAAAGTTGGTAGAGGAAAATACAGTGAAGTCTTTGAGGGCATCAATGTTAACAACAATGAGAAATGCATCATTAATATCCTCAAGCCTGTGAAGAAAAAGAAGGTAGACCTGAATCCTATTATTTGTTCATTATAGTTATCCCCTGAACCTACTTACCAATACCAGGTTACTGTTTTCATTACACACCTGTTTAGGTTTCGATGGCCCTTTATTGAGATTTTAACCTACACCTCACATGCTGGTGCAGATCAAAAGAGAGGCCACTGTTAAATGGTGCTAATACTGGAACTGGATGGTTCAGACCTGTATAACAGCACTCAATGTGATTCTGAACTTGTATAAGTGCTACAAGGAGAACATGCCTAATTTGTTCAGACCTAAGGCTATAATTTGTGAGTAAATGTGTGACTACTGCTATTGGACATGGTTATTTGGCCTCATGACTACTGCCATTGGACATGTGTGATTTGTCTACAACTATGCATCACCAGCAAGATAGGGTATCAATCACAACAAAGAAGATCGAAATTCTTTTTGTTATATCAAATATACAAAGAAAAGAGCAAACAAGATTAAAACCTACCCTAAGAAGGAAAAAAGATCACTATCTAGCAGTATGATATCGGGCAAAGAAAAAGACAATAAAATCAGAAAACAGTGCATTCTCCAGCGTTTCTAAAGCAATTCAAAGTAATTGGAGAGAAGCAATCCAAAGTAACGTGAGAAACCCACTTTCTACAAGCTTATCTCCAAATCCACCTCTTTTTCAAATAAATTGACACTATAAGGTGACAATGCATGCCTCATTGCAGTTTCAAAATTAAATCGATGACAATTCACACCCTTGTACATTCTACAGAGGAATCGATGACCCAAAGCATGTGTCCTAGTGTCTAATTCAGAAAACCAAAGTAAATAATCAACTAGGAAACTACGAGATTATGCAGATGTCTCACCACATATCATTATGGCAGGGAGAGGGGTGGGATCTACACTTTGATGATGCTCATCATGGCTGCCTCGTGACTGAAGGAGCCAACGGTGAGTTCCGGCCATGGTGATCTGGGAGGCCGAGGCAACTTCCAACAGCGGCGACCCGATCTGGGAGGGGGCAAGCGGCTTCTGACGGCGGCGACCCGATCTGGGAGGCCGGGGCAGCTTCTAACGACGACGACCTCGTTCTGGTGGATGTGCAGGAAGCAAGAACGGATCCGGGGGGAGAGCGGAGGCAGCCGGGCGGAGAGACGGGTGGAGAGCGGAGGCTGGGAGGAGGACGTGCAGAGATCGGAGGAGAGCGGGAGGAGAACGGGGCAATGGCCGACGGGAGGAGAGCCGCCGGGGTTCGACCCGAGGGTCACCGTGGGTCAACAGGGGAGGTGGCGGCGGGGAGGGAGAGAGATGCAAGGGGAGAGGAGGGTAGGGTTCGGGTGGGGTGGGTGGACGACGCGGTGGAATGGCGAGAGATGCAATGGATGAAACGTTCCGGTCCGAACTGGTGGAAAGAATATAATGGAATTTCTGCATGCTTCAAACATATTTTCCATTTTCTATCATTTAACGGAATTTCTGCATGCTTATCAAACATATTTTCAAGTTGACCTATATATAATAATAATAATAATAATAATAACAATAACAATAATATATTAATAATAATATCTAAATTTGTTCAAAATATTCTCCAAATTGACATGGAACCATATTTCAAGCATATAATGATGCTATAAAAAATTCAGATGGTTTTAATAAAATTATACTATAGATGTTCACAAATAGTAACATCTCTCACATAGTTTCTTATAACTATACTCAAACCTTTGAAGTTTGAACACCGCACAATATTGTTGAAGTCATATGCACCTCAAATTTGGTCACAATCTTATTTTGGTCTTAGTATGATAAAATATGAAGTTACACTACCACTTATTGTGCAAAAAAGTTGTTTTTCTATTTTTTTAAATACCTAAATAACACACCCTTTGAAACAACTCAAACATTAGTTACCTTAAATACCATTAATACATTTTTCACATGACTCATATGACATATAAGTTTTAATCTAGGAGTTTCAAGAATTTTCCAGTAGATTTGCTATTTTTCACGATATAAATGAATTTCTGCATGTTTACCGAAATAATTCCAAATTTACTTATATGTACCTCTAATAAAATATAAAAAAATTCAAAAAACTATATTTAGGCACCTATGATCTATTCTAGCCCACATATAGGAGATTGATGAAAAATTCAATTGACTTATATGGACAACTCAAACTTCTATTAGTCAACTTGTTATAAAATAATGATAATAATACATAAATATTCTCTAGAAATTCTAAAAATGGTTATAGAATCATTTTATGGATGTACAAGCTTGACAAAAAAGTTTTACAAGATTTTGTGAAAATTTGAGTATACATTATTCACAAACTATATAGGTGTGTGACATTGTTTCATACAAATCAACTTAAACTTTGAAGTTTCAAACAACTAAAGTCTTGTATAGCTCATATACACTTAAAAATTGGTATACAATCTCACACTTACCCTTATATCAACATTTGTGGGTTTTCATTGGCACTTGCTGTGCAAAAAAGTTGATTTGCTATTTTTAAATACCTAATTAAGACACCTTTATGAAGTAACTAGAAAAATAATTATCTTATATACCCTAAACACATTTTTCACATGTAAAAGAACACATTTAAGTTGCCTTTTGAAGTTTCAAGATTTTTTGAACATATTTGCTTTTTTCTATCATTTAATTCAATTTCTGCGTGCTTACCGAAAGTAATTCCAAGTTGACCTATGTGTACCTCCAATAAAACTGGAAAAAATTTCCAAAAATCATATTTACCCTTCTATGTTCCATTCTAGGCTATATTTTGGAGATTGATGAGAAATGCAATTTGAGTTCAAACAACATTCAAACTTTTATGTCAAAAGTACAACATAATAATCAAAATAATATTTAAATTTTGTCAAACAATTCTACAAATTGGCATAACAACATGTTTTTGCTTCACAATCTTGCCATAAAAATTTTAAGTGCTTTCAAGGAAGTGACAACATACACTTCTCACAAACGGATACATCTGTGACATAGTTTCTAATAACTCAACAAAACTTTGAGATTTGAGTGGTGATTTACATTTTCAAAGTCGTATGCATCTAAAACTTGGTTACAACCTTATGTTTATCATAACATTAGAAAATATGAAGTTGTGTTAGCATTTGCTATGCCAAAATATGTTTTATTTATTATCTTTCACTACAAGAAAAGAAGTTGTATAAAAAGGTAAATGAAATAGTAACTAATATGCAAACGAACGAAATTACATGAAAGATCATGATTTTAGAAAAAATCAAAAAAAAGAATCAATAAATTTGGAGTTAATATGACTGAGAAACACTAGTTTAAATTTTAATTGTAGATTAAAAAGAAAAAACGAGGGGAAAACGAGCTCAGCGTGCGCCAAGTGGTCCCGGCGAAGCAACTTGACCACCCCTGTGCTGTCACATGGTCCCGACGAAGCTCCATCGCTTGGTAAACACTATTATAAAAAGACAACATACACCAAAAGGACACAACTCATGTTATAGCTTAGTGGTAAGTCTCCCTCTTCCCACTAAGGAGACCAGGGTTCGAATCCCATGGGTGCACCTTTTTTGTTTTGCAAATTTAAATGTGGGTGGTGTTCCATTAAAATGTTGATAAGAGGAATGACATACACCAATGGGACAGAAATCATGTTATAGCTCAGTGGTAACTCCCCCCTTCCCACCATGCCGACCAGGGTTCAAATCCTCCTAGTCGCTCCTTTTTTCACGTTGATTAAAGCCAAAAAGAGCGGTCCATTTGTTGTGGCCTGAGGAGACCAGGGTTCGAATCCCATGGGTGCACCTTTTTTTGTTTTGCAAAATTAAATGTGGGTGGTGTACCATTAAAATGTTGATAAGATGAATGACAAACACCAATGGGACAGAAATCATGTTATAGCTCAGTGGTAACTCCCTCCCTTCCCATGGTGCAGACCAGGGTTCAAATCCCCCTAGTCGCTCTTTTTTTCATGCTGATTAAAGCGAAAAAGAGTGGCCCATTTGTTGTGGCCCAATTCCAAAAAAACAGGGAGCGGAGCGGCCCATTTGGAACACGCATCCCACGCCGTCAAGTGCACCACTGATTTGTGACCAATTTGTTTCATCATTAAGTGTGTCAAACAATTTCAATAAATGTTGATGATATCAAAACTAATTTGTGACGATCAGGTTTCGTCATTCCAATATGGTATACCCAAAAACAAGTTTTATGACGATCTCCTTTTACAATTCTGTGACGTTATTTTCATTTTCGTCATAATTTTCTAGGCCAAATCTTTGTCACTTGCCACCTATGACTAAATTGGAGAATTCGTCATATAAGACATATGTGATGAAAGTGAGCAGCGTCACGAGCAAATCGTCACAGATAGCAACTTTTCTAGTAGTGACAAGACGGGTCTCTTTCAATCTCTTTCCCCCTTTTCACTAAAGCGATCTTTTCCACGAAGAGGCAAGATCACAACCCTTACAAACTTCCCGCTGCTCACCACAACCTTGGGAGCTAGCCGGCGACACCTAGCCGTCTAGGAGGCAAACCTCCAAGAGTGACAAATGCTTCAAAGTTTGTAGACATGAAACCGAAGTGCTCAAGCTATGGGAATGCTCTTGTTAGCTAACAAAGACACTCTTGATCTCACTCTCTCAACCCAACACAAAGAACTCAATGAATACCAAAATCAGTGCCACGTGAATATAAAGTTATTACATGACCAAAAGTCTTAAACAAACATAAATAACGAGTTCTCACAGCGGATAGAGATGCCTCCACAGGCAGCTGATTGAAGATACGTACGCCTAAAACTCCTGGGAATCTCCGGGAAAGTCTTCAAACCTTTCCTAGTCTGAGACTCTGAGTAGCAATCCGAGTATTGTAGATGCAATAAAATAGACAAGCGTGAGCACATGTCGTACTCATCAAGTGGAAATCAACATATAACATGCAAGGCCATTTGGTGGATGGCTAAGGTTCAAGCGAATTAGTATTTTAGTTGGTCAAGTTTTATTAGCAACAAAATTAATAATTAGTAGAGTATAAGTTTGTACCAACCCACATTTAATATTAAGCATGAACATCATAAATAAAGATAAAGAACTGATTTATTATCATATCCCATAGCTTAGTCATGTGAGGGTCCTGAAAGGACCTTGATGTCGCCTAAAGGGGGGTTGAATAGGCGAGGCGGCCGAATTAAACTTTTCATCCCCGAAAACTTGAGCTGTCATTGTCCACCAGTCAGACCAGTCGCGCACTGGGCTTCACAGGAGGCACTGGTCAGACCGGTGCGTGCCACCGGTCAGACAAGCTCCTCTTGACTTCTAGCACGAACCAAACTTGATGAGTGGTCTTGGTAGATGATCACAAGCAAGGTAATGACCCTGCACACACAAGTAGCACACCCAAGTAGATCGAAGCAGAAGCAAATAAAATATGCTAGAAAAACAACTTAGACAGGCAAACCACACAAAGATGCAAGGATTTGTTTCCCGAAGTTCACCGCCCACTAAGGAATGGCTAAGTCTTCGTTGAGGAGCTTGTAAGGGAGAATTTCCACAACAAGCCGGGTCTCTTTCAATCTCTTTCCTCCTTTCCACTAAAGCAATCTTTTCTACAAAGAGGTAAGATCACAACCCTTACAAACTTCCCGATGCTCACCACAACCTTGTGAGCTAGCCGGCGACGCCTAGCCGTCTAGGAGGCAAACCTCCAAGAGTGACAAATGCTTCAAAGCTTGTAGACGTGAAACCGAAGTGCTCAAGCTATGGGAATGCTCTTGTTAGATCACAAAGACACTCTTGATCTCACTCTCTCAACCCAAGACAAAGAATGTGGCTTGAATCCACAACTCTTGCAAAGAGAGGGTTGGGGAGAGCCACTAAGGCTTAGGGCTTGCAAGAAGTAGCTTAGGATCTCAGCAACACCACTAGAAATAGCAGCCTTCAACTGAAGAAGGCTTGGGGTATTTGTACCCCGCAAAGGAGAAAACTAGTCGTTAGCCCTTGGGCGGAACCGATCAGATCGGTGTTTGAAAAACTAGCCGTTGGGGCTAGCGGCACCGGTCAGACCGGTGCCCATGGCCGGTCGGGCCCGATGCACCCACAAAACCCTTTCTAGGATACTAACACTTCACCAAAGAGATGAAGTGGCTCAGGTTAGGTTAGGAGGGTTTGTTAGCACACTCTAAGGCTCTCAAGGCTAGATCTTACTTAGGTCGACTAATGAGCACTTTGATTTGGTCAACTCGCTAATGTTGCATCCATCTTGATAGTACGACATACATATACTCAAGAATAAATAAAAACACTTTGTAAACCTCATGAGCTTGAATGTCTTCAATCTTGTGTCCACTTGAGGGCTTTCAACTTAGCCTTTGACTTCAGCACGTCCATACTTCAGCTAGTGACTTAGGATCTTTCCATCTAGTATAAGAGTGTACACTTGGATCCATAAGTCACTCCATGTTGCCAATTGTAACATGTTGATGAGTTGCATTGCTTCCCTCAGTAAGGCTTGGATATGATACTTGGAGACCCCACGGATGCTAGAACTTCACCTTAGCAAAACACTAATGGCGGCTTAGCTACGACCCAAAAGATTGCTTAGTCCCTCGCCCTAAACATCTCGGTTGATCTCTTCTTCACTTATCCAATCCACTTTTGAGTTCCACTTTGCTTCATACACAATTAACCTTTATTTAAAAAACCCACTTCAAATGCTTGATCTTGATTGACAACGAATGTGCAAGCTTCCAATTAAGAACCATAAAATCTAATCTCTTCCTTGTGTCCTTTCTCAATTACCACATGAAGCTTTGCACTTGACTTAGAGAATTACCATCTTCTCTTTTATGATCCTTGTAATTTTAATCAAACTATGTCTTGTACGAGAAACCATGAATTGATCTTCTCAAATTATCCCAATATTTATCCTCCTTTATTGCTTGATATTTGCCACAAATGCATTTGGATCATACATACATTTGTCTTCTCCAATGTGATCCATATAATATTCATCCACAAATAAATACTCCAATAATTGCTCATGAATATCTAAATAAAATTGCTCACAATCTTAGACAAATACATTAGTCCTTTAATCGCTTTGTCACTCAATTCACCAAAATCCACTTAGGGGCCTAGATGCACTTTCAGGTCCAGGCCGCTCTTGACTGTGAGCATGGCTAACCGGTTAGTTTTACACTCTGCAGAGTTTGTACACTTTCACCACAAGCAGCATAAATGCTCTGAAGAACTTTGAACCCAACCACGCGGTGCTGCGTAGGCACCATACCACACTACCGAGGTGTGGCTGCATAAGGACGCTACAAGGCCTTTACAAAGGTTCCCCAACAAGTTGTGACCCACAAGATCCGGATCAGTTAGCAAGGTATAAAGACCCCTAGCAGGTCAATACCCCGCCATATAAAAAGAACCAACCCAACACTCCACTTGGGTGGGTCCATACCCCACAGTATCACCGATCCCTTGTCCTTATCAGGTAAGATAACCCCAAGCTAAAGTTCCTAATTACTTGGCCAAGACCATTGCCTGTTTAGTTCTTGTGATTGTTCTATTTTTCTGGGTGGTTCTCCATGTTCTGATTAACATATCATAAGTAGTCTTGCAATTAAAATTAACATGAAAGAACATAGAGCATAAAGGATAACCATGTTGATTAACACCATCCCAGTTAAGCATACTAAGCAATAACTACCATCAAGATTAATTTAATAACCCGGTTACAAGGCAAAGGTCAAAAAGTACTAGTCATGATCCTTATTAGGAACCCGTCAAGATTAATGCAAGCAATAAAGTAAATACAGTAAATTAAATGCATGTTATATAGGATAAACGAATATGCATCAAGGTAGACTTGCCTTCAACATGACCCTGCTGTTGCTCAAACTCTTGCACGTCTTGATCTTCAAATCCTCTGAAGTCTAGCTCTCTATGCACCACATTATTCACATACAAGCATACAATGAAAGAAAATAAGAAACAATCATCAAACAATACTAACAGAAAAGGAATAGAGGTGAAAACTAATCTATGCTATGAGATGATCGTTTGGACACCAAAAACATTAAAAACAGAGCTAAAATGGTGAAACTATGCTTAAAACAAGATATAAGGGTATATCTGTGAAGAACCTAAACTTGCAGGGGCTAAACAGAAAGAAAAGGACTAAAATGTAAAGAACTTTCTACTGCAGAAGGACTTATTTATAAAATCAAAAGAACTTAAGGGTGTTTCTGCAAAAATGACATTGACATCACCGGTTGACCGGTATTGACTTCGGCTACACTGATCTGATCCGTTGGATTAAGATCTGACGGCTGGCGGCGGCGGGTTGTGACGGCGAGCTCATCGGCAGGTGGTCGAAATCGAGTCTGGGTACTCGATTGAGCGTGTGGATTTCACCAAGACGAAGTGCGCAACACGAGGAAGCGATCTAGGGCGGCACGGTCGACTGAAGCACGGCGGAGATGTTGTCGGGCTCAGCGAGGCGGATCCGTGTGGCAGCGCAACTCCGGCGAGTCCTCCTGGGTGCTACGGGGCACGGGAACGTCAACAAGCGGCACAGACGTCTTCCTCACCTCCACACGAAGCTCGGGGTGACCTTCACAACGATGAAGAGGCTTCAGCGGCAGCGGCGCAACCCTAGGGTTCGAGTTCGGGCGACGCAAGGGCACAGGGGCAGCTAGGGTTTTGAGGGTGCGGTGCACGGGTGGCGGCGACCTTTAAATAGGCCGAGGTGGCTCCTTGGCGTGCAGGCCATGCCTGGGGAGGTGTGCATGAGGCGGACATGCGCACGGCCGGGACTTGAATCGAGTCCGACTCGAAGACGGCCCGGGGTTGGGGATGATAGGTGGGGGCCACCGGTCAACGACCGCAGGCGAGGGAAGGGTGAAGCGGGCTGCTGCTGGAGGTGGGCTGTGACCTGTTGGGCCCAGAGGAGCGGCGTGAGCGAGTGGAGCGGAGGAGCTCAGGGTGTTGCGGCAGACTTTGGTTTGCTGGGTTGCACGCGAAACTGGGCCGAAAGAGAGGAGGAAAAGGTGAAAGAGAAAGGTTTAACTATTTTTGAAAAGGCATCAACCTATTGAATTCAAATTCAAACTTGAATTCAAACAAGCAAAAGCAATGCATAGGTATGAATGCAACAAACATCAAGCCGTTTATTTAATCTAGAAAAATAAATGATGTTTTTCCTACCATATTATATTCCCTGTAAATAAAAATAAATGTTGAAAAAATTAAAATTATGAGAAAATCATTGTTTAATTTTTCTTCCTATTTACATCCTGAAATTCGGAAATTTCAGGGTGTGACAGCTGACAGGTGCAACCCCGATACCCCCATACACCAGTGCTGGCGGCTGCCAATTATGCCCGCCAGCAGACTATTTCCCATATGCCAGCGGAAGTCGAAAACTAAACCGAATAGACAGAAACACAGAGGCTTACAAGAACTATGTCCCTGTTTAAATCCATGGGTTAGAGTTAGTTTTAGCTAGTTGGAGCTCAACTAGCCATAAAATATCCAAACGTGGGGGTAGATTGTGCTAGTTTGCATCTAACCCAAAAAAAAACTATCCCACCCAAGAGGTGTTTACTAGAGCTAGTTCAGGTTGGGTCTACCAAAAAGTGATTTTTTTCTCTCCCTCCACCCACATCTAATGATTGGAAAAATACATTTAATAGCATTCTAACCATTTCATCCAAACACATCTAGAGATAGAGTTAGTTTAGGGCTAACTCTAACTCTAACCCAATTAACTCTAGCCCAATTAGAGTATTCAAACAGGGCCAGTTAATTGTAGGGATTTTGGGAATTGTTTTTGCATAAAATGTTTAGACGGTTAGAAGAAACATGTCTGCTTCCACACTTTAATACGAAGTAAAATTTGTCAAATTCATTAACCTGCACACTATCTACATTATTTTGTGTCATGATAGATAATCAATTGCACGATTCGAAATTTCTAAAAAAAAATAAAACGTACTGTGTTCAAATGTCGAGCACTGCTTATATGCTCTAAAGCGCGTTGAGTTCAGCGGAAGAATAAACGAAATAATTTGATAGGTATCAAAAGGTTTTTTTTAAGAAGGGCACGATTCGAAGTTTCTAAAAAAAATTAAACGCACTGTGTTCAAATGTCGAGCACTGCTTATATGCTCTAAAGCGCGTTGAGTTCAGCGGAAGAATAAACGAAATAATTTGTCAGGTATCAAAAGGTTTTTTTTAAGAAGGGGTGTTGTGAGAATTGAACTCACGACCTCTTGCATCCGAAGCAAAAATCATACCACTAGACCAAACACCCAATTCTTGATACGCATGCGCGCGTTCGAGTTATTAATTATTATACTTTTATAAGTATTAATTTATTTGTATAACAAAAAGGAGTAAGAACAAATAGAGCTCAACTCAGTTGAGGAATGGAAAAAAGTCAGAGCGCAGGGGTGTTGCGAGAATCGAACTCGCGACCTCTCGCACCCGAAGCGAGAATCATACCACTAGACCAAACACCCACTTCTTGGGATCTGTGCACTCGGTCACATTATCTTAAAAAATTCCATCAGGAGGATTTTGGTTGCGTACGTGTCCGGACGACCGCGCTGCGCCCCCATGCAGGCGCACACGTTTTCAATCGCATGCGTCCGCCGATCGTTTATATCGCCATATCGGTCTCACAAGCTAAAGCAGAAGCAGAGCTACCTACCCCGGGGTATACCTGGCCATTTGGCACGAGCACGACGGGCCGGCACGAGCACGATCCGAAAAAGCACGACACGAGCACGGCACGGCACGATGTCGATAGTGCCAGTGCCAGGCACGGCACGACGTAGTGCCAGTGCCTGGGCCGCCATTGTGGCCCGTAGTGCCGGCCCGGCCCGGCACGGTTAATTGGGCCGGCCCGACAGAGGCACGGCCTCCTGGCCGTCGGATGGAGGGCAGGGGCATGGACGGCTCAGATCCCCTGCCCGTTGGGGACGGCCATATATAAGCACCCAGCCCTCGCGCCGCCCCCGCCCCCATCCATTCCCATTCCCCGCAGCCCCCGCCCCCGCGGCCCCCGCAACCCTAGTTGACCCGCTGTGCTCAGCCTCAGATCTAGCCGCCTCGCCGTCTCTGGTCTCTCCGCCTCTCGCCGCCTCGCCGTCGCCGCCGATTTCCCCTCTTCCTCTCTCCCTCCGGCAGCCTCCTGACCCCCTGATGGCCGGCCCTGGCACACGGCACGGCCATGTATGCTCCTCTTCTTGATATCACAACCACTCGTGTGTCGTCTAGTCGTCTTTTGACTCTTTCCCCTCATCCCCTGCCATTCTCAACGTCGTCGACCTCGCCGCCGGCAGCTCTGGTGCTCCGGGTCCGCGTAAGTACTGTTCGACGCTCGCTGCTTGCTCCCCTCCCTCTTTTCTCTGGTTTCTGTGTATAGTAACTACTATTTTCTCTAGATCCAGAGCTGATTCGAACCCGTTGAGGAACCAGAGGGTCGGATCTGTGATTCGTGTACATCGCCGGCGATCCTGGTGCTCCGGTTGCGAAGGTATGCTAAACCCTAACCCTAAGTTGCTAACTGCATCCTAAATCTGTGCTAATCCTCGTCTCCCCTGACCTCCTATCTCTGTTGATGTAGCCGTTGAGGGACCAGGACGCTGGCGAAGCACGATGGTCAGCTCTGACTCTGAAGACGAGGTCGACTTCAACGAAGAGAGGCGGTTGTGCGGGATGGCCGGAGATGACGATGACGATGACATTCGAGATGACGCCCAGGCACTGTTGGGCAGTAGCATTGAGGCTCCCATCGATGTTGGCGGCGGTGGTGATGAGGCCGCAGATGTGGAAGCTGGGGCTGGCTCCAAGCGCCCTCGTCCCTCTACCTCCCCTGTCTGGGAGGATTTCGAGAAGATCTACAAAACCATAAATGGTAAGAGGGTCAGGTATGGTGCTAAGTGCATCCATTGCAACAAACAATACTCTGGTCTCTCTAGTGGTGGCACTGGTCATCTCCGCCGGCATTGGAATAAATGTGAGAAGAGAAAAGAAAAATTGGGCCATAAGGTTCAAACTCAAATTTCTTTTAATCCTGATGGTAGTATGCGTAATTGGGAGTACTGCCCTATGTTTGCTCGTATTGCACTTGTTAAGTTGATTGCTAGACTTGATGTGCCTATATGTATGGGTGAATCTGATGCTTTTGAAGATTATATTAAAACTGCTCATAATCCCAAGTTTTCTGGTGTCTCTAGGCAAACCACAACTAGAGACATAGAGAAATATTTTTCTGATTCTAAGGTTAAGCTTGTTGAGACCTTGACTTCATCTCGTCGTTAATTGTGTGTGTCTCACCTCCGATATTTGGTCCGGTAATGCCAAAGAGGACTATCTTAGTGTTGTTGCTCATTTCATTAATTCGATTGGCAAATGGAGAAGAGGGTGCTTGGTCTTAGGCTTATAGATGAGTCCCACAAAGTGGACAAAACATTGCCGATCGTGTTGCATCCGTGCTTGATGATTTTGGTGTGTCCGAAAAGGTGTTTGTCGTTACTTTAGACAATGCATCATCTAATGCTTCAAAGAATGCATCATCTTAGACCTTTCTTGTCTAAATACCTTGGTTTTGATGTTCCCGCTCGTGTCTTCTTTGTCATTCGATGAAGGTAGTGAAGTTCATAGTATGTTCTTGCATCGTTGTGCATGTCATATCATTAATCTCATTGTTAAGGAGGCCCTTACTGATCTTAAGCCTTTGATTGAAACATTTAGAACCGCAATATCTTGGATGAACTCATCTAATGAGAGAATTGCTTGCATACAAAAGTTATTGTCTTGTTACTAATGTTAGGCCTAGAAAGTTTCAATGGACATGGAGGTAAGATGGAATTCTACCTATCCGATGCTTAAGCATTTGTTTCCTCATAAGAGTACATTCACTACTTTTATCCATGGTCACTATCCTAGAACCGAAAATGGTCGGTTGCTTTTAAATGATAGGCATTGGGATGTTGCCGAAAAAAGTGCTAAAATTTCTTGATTTGTTTCATGATGCAACTGTTTCTTTGTCCGGGTGTTTACTACCCTACATCTCCACTTATGATTCATTATCTAGTTAAGATTGCTAAACACCTTGAAACTTATGCTAATGATGCTCACATCAGATCTGTGGTTCAGCCTATGATTGATAAATATAACAAGTATTGGAGAGATATACCACTGCTTTATTCCTTTGCATTCATCTTGGACCCTAGAGCTAAAATCAAAGGTTTTACTAGAGCACTTAGGCACTTAGGCCATGCTACTAGTACAGACTATTCTAATTATTTGGTTACCACTAGAGCTCGTCTTACAGATGTGTACAACAAGTATGAGCAGAAATATGGAGGTGTTAGGTTGAGGAGGCCTGATCCTCCTAACCCATCTGGTAAGAAAAGATCTGTTTGGGATGAAATTTATGACGATGGTGATGATGGGTATAATGTTGGTGGTAAGCAACCTCTAGCTCCTAATCTAAGCCTGTCTAGAGATACATCTGCAAGTGCATTGCTTTCAGCAGTAACTTCATCAGCTAGTACTTCTGAACTTGTCTCCTACTTAGATTGTGACACTGTGAATCAGTTAAATGATGATTTTAACATACTTAACTGGTGGCATGAACACAAACTTACATATCCAGTTCTATCCATCATGGCTAAAGATATTTTAACTGTTCCTGTGTCTACCATATCTTCAGAATCTACTTTTAGCATGACTGGCAGGATCATCGAGGAGCGGCGGAGGAGCCTGAGGCCTGAAATGGTGGAGATGCTGACTTGCATCAAGGATTGGGAAGCTGCAGCTGCAAGGAAGCAACAGTTGGTGGAGGACAAAGAACTTGAAGCAACATTTGAAGATCTTTACCTTGATTGATTATCATTTATGTAATGGGGCTGTAATATTTTAGTACTTGAACTTTGGACTTGTAGCTTTAGGTTGAACTTGAACTATGAACTTTTGCTTTTTTTTGGAGCTTGGCTGTACTCTTTTTTCCTGCCTAGGGTTTCTCACAAGGGTGAGTTTTACCTAGGTAGGTTTTTAATGAGGCAGCCATTGCACAAGCTCCCCTTTTGAATTATTGATTTGCTATCTTTCATCTGTGTTTGTGTTTTGTGTGTGTTTTTTGTTGTTATTTGTGACCACCTTGTGATTCTGAGCACAAGGACATATAATTTGTTAGATAGTGCCAGGGCCGGCACGGGCACTGGTGTGCCACCGTGCCAAAGGGCACGGCACGGCCCGCTTAACTCCCCATAGGGTCGTGCCAGTGCCTGGAGTTTGGCACGGTGGCACTAAGAGGCACGGCACGGCGTGCCGCCGTGCCCTACCGTGCCCGTGCCTAACCGTGCCCGTGCCCAACCGTGCTAGTGCCGTGCCGTGCCGTGCGGCCCGTTTGGCCAGGTATACCCCGGGGCCAGGGTCAGGATGTTGTTGTCGCGCAGGACCGGCAGCACCCTCGCCGCCGTGCTGGGCCGGCGGCGGCCGATGGGTACCGTGGCGAAGGGGACCACCCGCGCCGCCGTGCACGGCTCGCGCTCGCCGACGCAGACGACCGTCGAGGTACGCCGTCATGCTCCTAATCTAACCGCCGGCCGGCCAGCGCCGCTTGTGCCAACGTGCCCAGCAGATGCCCCCTGCGCGCGCGCGCATTCATGCCATTGCTGGATGCCTGGATCATCGCCTGACGACGACGTCGCGTGGTCTCGTGCAGGGCAGCGAGGAAGCGGAGGAGGCGATCGAGAAAGGGAAGGAGGAGAAGCAGAAGATGAGGGAGCAGGTGGAGGCCAAGGTCGACGACGCGCACATTGGCGCTTCCTCTGCCCCTGCTCCTCCTACCGGCAAATCAGCCAAATGAATTTCCACACGCCACATGCTCTCGCGTCTCTTGCTCTTTCTGTTGAGTTCTGCTGCTTAATTCGCAGTACTAAAATACTAATACAGTCGCTCCGAGTAATAAACGCTGGGTTAATATGGAATGATAAGAATTCCTCTCGTGTTGTGACAGGTTATTCCCAAGCTATATGATGTAGTATTGTTGTACATGATCTAGTGTTGTTGTACCTGTTCAAACTTCTCATTAATGAAAAATATGAAAAACATGATGTGCATGTTTTAAATTAGTGTCTTAAACTGGTGCAAAAGTGAAACTAGAAACGAATCAGTTGCTTCTCGTCACTTACGGTTACCTAGCAGCTCAATTGTGTGCGCTTCAATCACATCGATTGTTTCCCAGTATCACATAGAAGCTCGTTTATTCTTTATTTTTGTGCGCACACAAGCTAAATGATACTCCGGACCTATCTTTGCTGCGACGGTCATTCTTGTATGGAGGTGTTTGGTTTATGAACACCAAACAACGAATTCATATTTCTATTGAAACATTTTCACTAGGGAGGTGATTCTAAACCAACCCATTTCATTCAATCATTCCTCGAGCTGTCGAGCAGAACAAGCTGTTTAGGTTCAAAACTAGGTCGGATGATCTGCCCCCAGTCACTCGCTTGAGGTTGACACCCCTAACATAAATGCCGGCATCAACATAGCCCAGCAAGGCTTCAAATGAGATTATATAATACACCGTACCCTGAAAGGTGGCATAACTGAGCTAACATGGAGTGAGCTAAATGCTCACTTATAGTTATGCACTCGGCACTCGCCACTTGCCCTTCTCCAACTATTGTCAACAGAGCACATGGAAGTCACCTGGTCACATGTTTGGGCAATCCTCCTTTCAGTTCACATACAATTCACACTAACAGTTCTCTCATTTGCCTCTGATGACTTGAAACCAAATTGGGTTCCACCCTCAGTTTGGGATAAGAATGTCACCGCCAACATCATGGCATCTGTGGCATTGCTCCAAGGAAATCACAAAACGCAAATTGATCCAAAGTATAATAACTTGTCAGATACACTCAAGCAGATCATCTATTAGTATTGCATATTTAGAATTACACCATATCTACCTTAATAGCACACCCATCAGAGGCCTCCACAACTGTATAAAGTTATCTAATACTTTGCAGAACCTTCTTCACACTAGACTAGGAGCCAATAACCAGAGTCAAGAAATCTGTAGTCTCTGGTTCTTGCAAGGTACAGTTATGTACAGCCAAAACCTGATCTTTTCAAGAGTTATTACAATGGCTCCACAAAACAAATACGCTGGTGACTAGAACTGCTCCTGGATCATTTTGCCTGATTGTTCTTCAATAAGACAACACTACCTCATAACAACTACAGCTACAAAAGTTACAATCATACATAATTTTTGGCAGTAATAGAGACCTGGCCTGAGTGGTGTGTGTAAAATCTAAGGCAAAGAGCGACCAATCACAACATAGCTAAACCAAAAGGCTTTCTAGCAAAGTTATGAAGAGAAACAAAAGTGTGCAACATGAAACTTTAATGTTCAAGGTTTACCTGCCATAGGCTGTAAATATCAGCATCCGTACATGAAGTCCAGTACTGCTCTCATTGTACTACTTTTCAGCTTTTAGAATTTCGATTCCAATATCGAAACAACGCTTCAGCATACATATAGAATATCAAAGTCACAAAAATTATGGGAAGGGCAATCAATACCTACCTGAGATTTTTTTCCCATGTAAAAAGGAAGACTGTAGGGTTCCAACATCGCTGTTACAGCAGAGCAGAGACTTAAAACAAGTGCGACACTTCAATAAAACCCATTGTACAGTAATAAATAGCAAAAGGGAACAGTCTACCTCATGAGTCCCAACTGTGAATAAAACTATCTAAATGTTCAGCTAATGATCTGGACTTCTAGATATGCCATAGCCATGCCTGCTTGGAGAACGTGACCTGCTCCTCATTCTCCCTCGGTCATTTGTCATATCACCACTCCTGTATCTGTGACCTCCTCTTTCAGAATCCCTCCCATTTCTGTAGGAATTGCTCCGATAATCTGATCCTCTATCTCTGTAATCATAGGTCCTATCTCTTCCACGGCTTCGCTCATACTGACGTTCACGGTCATAGTCACGCTCCCCAGACCTCTCCCTTCTGGTACCGCTGTCCCTGCCCCCACTGTCATACTCTTTACCCCTCTGTTTCCGACGTTCCTCTGCTTTCTGCTCCCTTGCAAGCCTCTCTTCCTCTTTAGCCTTCTCTTTTGCAGCCTGGACAGTTCAAAACAACCATAAGTACTTGATAAATTAAATCTGTATTCATACTTCTAATGCACTGATACTTCACCTTGTACTCCGCCAGAAAATCTCTAACCATACCATAACCTATGTGCTGTTTTCCAGTCACATGGGACTGCGTCCTCTCAAGAGCATCATCAGAAACTAAGAATGATCCACATGTTTCGCAAAGTTCCATCTTCTTCTCAAGCATGGCCACTTTGTTGTCAGCTTGGTTAGCTAAAGCTGTCTTCTCAGCATTTAGAATGTCAACCTGCATATCAGAAATTAAACGACAATCACACAACCTGATTCAGTAGTGTTCCAACATAATAAAGAATCCAGATGGTTCTTGTCAGTACCCTCCTCATAAGTGCCTCAGCTTCATCCACTTTACCAGCCTCACCAAGCTCCTCGATTTGCTCCAGCAGCTTCTTGACCTGTTCTTCTCGTGCTGAGAGCTGCTCAGCTATTTTTCCAGGGATTGGCATTGGCACAGCAGAATCGTGAGCCAATCTTTCTCGACCACGCCTTATTTTTCTATCCAAATCCACTACCTGCAACAGGATAAACAAAGGTAAATGTACTGGCCAAAAAGTTTTGAGAGAGCAAGCGGTAAACTCACCAATTTCTCACATTGTTGTGCAAGCTCTGCCTCGAACCTTCGCATATAACTATCATGCCGGGGAGACTTCTCAAAGCTGCACTTACCAAAACATCCATGTGAGAAATACATATGACACTCTATATAGCTAATCATGAGGGTAAATTATTGATTAGACACAATATGTACAAATGAAACTGAAGCTGCGCTAGAGTAAATTAATTTCTTGTGCCACGAATCTAATTGAACCAATAATGAATTAATGATTACATTTGTGTCTTTGTTGTGAACTATAATTGATTCAAAATATTTTCTCAAACGCGCAGGAGAGCTGCGTATCATTGTATTAATAGGAGAAGAATTGATTCAGATTATTTAACATTAGTAACTTGGTTTACTTGTTTTATGGAAAAACTGCTCAATGCTGGTAAGTTGGCTACTTGTTTAGAACCGTTTGCTTGATAGAACTGTCAAAACTTTGTATAAGCATAACTCACGTAACTTGTATGAAAATCTAGAAAATCCACACCTGTAACTTAGTACTATGAGCATTATACCTGAATATACTTGTCTGGACTCTTAAAAAAATCTCAAAACTTTCAAAAAATAGCATGAAAATCAGCACAGCAAAACTAACTGCATATACGAAATGTCCATTTATATTCATATGGATGGTAGAGGAGTCCTAATCCCTCAGCCAAAAGTCAGTATTGTTTCGCAAGATGGGCTAGGTGTCAACTATGAATGAGGGTACCTATTAGATCCTATTTGACACCTACAAAGGCTAGGCAAGCCTTAACAAATACAGCTTGATGCAATTTTCACTTATTTCACCCACAATTTTATTCTTGCAAACAATAATCGTTAGACCACATGTATGTTTTGCAAGCCTTTGATAATACGCATTCAACCTTGGTTTTTCACTAAATATGCTCAAATTTCTCTCAAGTTTGCGGAGAGTAATTTTTTAAAGTCTTGCTCAAAATGTTATCATATAAAAGGACTATAACAGAATATTGCTTCTGTAACATGTGCATTCATCCAAGAGCAGCTATTTCTTTTTGGGACTGAGTAGGGTGTCATGGCATGATCGTTTCACATAATGGATCTGACATGTTATCTAATTTTGCACAAAAGATGCACAAGTCAAACTAAAATTTATAACCTGATGTTAAGACAGCTTAATCACCATTGCTCACAACTGAAAACTAACTTAACTATAAAGACCTAGCAATTCGTATAAAGCAATCATCTGGTATTGTGTCCTATGATTCTCAATAACAAAGTCTCTCTTTTCCCAATTGCAACCAACCCAAATACCCTAGTTTGCTTCCTAAATATAACACATTACTAAAAGATCACCTCACCACAAATCCTTCTTGATAACTCTTAGAAGAAGCCTGTTGATTTTTTCTTAAAAGAAATGTCTACTAAATTTCAATCAAATCAGCATCATAATCAGTCTTACCTCTCCTTGAGCTTGGGATCGTGGATCCTCAAGCATGTGCCTGCAAACACGACAACCGAACTTATCGTCAGTAAAACAAAATCCACCGCAAAACGCAAGGGGAAAAGGGGAGCGGCCGTACCGAGGTTGCTCTTGGTGTTGATGAAGAGGTCGTGCGGGCAGAACCGGACCATGTAGGGGCCGCACACGTCGGGATCGTCCCACTTCAGCTCCTTGTGCCCCTTCTTCTCCTCCTCCGTCAAGTTGCGAGCTGCAAACGACGTCGCCACCCACGGCGAGGTTAGGCGGGGTAGGGTTAGGGCGTGGGGCGGCGGCATTCGCGAGACGGGGAATCTGGTGGCACTCACCTGTGCCCATGAGCTCGTCGAGGAGAGCTCGCTGCGCGTCCATTGCGGCGAGGGCGGTGGAGCCGTCGAGAAACCCTAGCCTACCGGATCCTTCTTCGCTTTCCCCTTTCTGGGTTAGGGATTTGGGTTTGTCTTCCAAATAGGAACAGACAAGGAGGGAATAGAGAAGGGAAACTCAAGCGCTTCTCCTATTTTCGAATCCAAACAGGCAAACACAAATGAGATGAGAATTTACAAAATACACCTTACAGTTGGAATAAAACAGTTCACCTGACGCACACAGAAAACGAAGCTCCCTTAAAATAATAAATAAATGAGAAAATTCATAATAAATTACATATAACGTACAACAACTTGTTTCGTAGGTACGAATTAGTCCAACATATTACTCCCTCCGTTCTGAAAAAACTGACGTTGAGGACAGCGACACGGTCTCCAAAATACAACTTTGACCTCTTGTTGTTACAAAAATATTTATCGAATAGTGATGTATATATATTTTTATGAAAGTATTTTTCAAGACAAATCTATTCATATGGTTTTCACATTTGCAAACTCAATAACTTAAAAGTTATTGATGGTTTATATCCTCAATGTTTGACCTAAATCTTGTCCTAAACGTTAGTTTTTTCAGAACGGAGGAAGTATAAAATAATAAAATACTTCATTAATACACTAACTTGACACTGTGAAAGTTATAATGAACAACATGCTCAAAATAAATTGTTGATTGTTACTTTTATCATTGATATTTTTCAGGAAAATTTTATCAAGGGAAGAAAGCAGACCGGATCGTATCAGTTAATATCCTTTTCACATCTACATTCATATTTTTTTGTTTGGATGCAAAGCGGAGCAGATATTACATGGATGTGGATTATTTCAGATATCAGAAATGGTGTGGAGTCGAATCGGTGTCAGAGTGAACGCGGATTAAAATAGTCGGATAAAACATGCTTATGTTTAGCTTTTCAAGGTGATGAATAATTTTTAAAACAAAGTTGTAATGTAGTAATATATAATACGAAAATACTCATTAACGTTCACAAATAATAAAAGTGATTTTCACCGTCCAAAATTTGCAGAGAAGGGAATATATATTAATATCCCAGACTCTGCATCGATCACCATCCAAAATGACACTTCACACTCGACATCGAACAAAAATTATTACAAGTTCTCAATTTATACTTAAAGATCATAGTGTATGGGTCGTATTAAGTTGTCATAGTAGTTGGGTATCCTATTATAATCTTCGGGTTATCCGCGTTCAATTATCAGATAATCCATATCCGTTGGATTTTGCTAACACTAAATTATACTCTGTATACCCACATAATCGGATTCGTATTAACCATATCCGAATGGGTATAAAAAACTCTTTATTGTATCCATGAAAATCGAATTCGGGCCGGATTGGATGCGAGAATTATCCACACCACTTTTCATCCCTATTTTTGTCATTCATATTGGTGTTGTTGCAATATATTTGATCAAGACTAAAATCTTACAAAAATTAATGTTATGTCTTCATATAAATTATTATTTATATAGTAATTTAATTTAAGTAAAAAATTTTAATCTCACTGTAATATTGATAAGTTTACACCTACATTTTTAACATATTTTATTATATGTATTGTAATCCAAGTACCTTCTAGAAATTTCGTCGTCATCATTTTTAAAGTCTCATTTATTTGTTTAGAAATAAAAATTGAGCTAAATTAGCATAAACAAAAATGCATCTATAAAAATAAAGGAGGTAGATTTTTTCATTTATGGTTAAAAAATAAAAGTGCATTAAGGTTCTAGAATCTCTCTTATTGACTTTTTAGTCTTTCAGTAATGTTAATAACATAATTCTAAAATTTGATTCATTTTAGTTAATGAAGAAATAAGTTATATACATGGTTGAGAAGAAAAAGCATGTCATTATCTATAGTTTTTATTGATAAAATTTGAGAACTATTATTTGGAAAAAGTTCACATGTTTGTGTTTGCTAATACTTTGTCGTTATATGTTTTGTATTACATGTGCACCAATTTATCAATTTATTGTATTAATTTCTGCATTATAAGTTGTTGGACTAATGTGCACCCACTTATAAAGTTATTTTATTAGATTGAGCATTTTATAATTTGTTGGATCAATTTACACTCACATAACAAGTTGTTGTATGGTGGGTGCAATTTACTCGTACATTTAATTCAGTATAGCTGGAAAAATATTTATAATCGAGCATGCCAAATCCCTTTTGCATTTAGTACTTGTAGATTATCGGGTAAGTCCTTCATAGATGTTATCTCTTAGGGTAATTTTGTTTTGTTTTGTTTTGTTTATAGATGAGTTTTTTTATTTTCATAATATATATAGCTAGCCTACTTGGAGCTAAGGCCAATCCCAATGGGACTTTTATGGAGTATTTCATGACATTAATTATCAATGTCACATCACCAATTTTGCTTATGTGTCAATATATTTATGAGGAGAGAGAAGAGAGAGTTTCATCATATGTGAGAGAAGTGTCATCACCATGAAACTCTTGTGTCATATTTACCTAGTTCACAATCTAGGTAACTGTGTAATAAAACTCAACACTGAGACTGACCTAAAAACGTAAAGAAAGGGGACGGTAAAGTTTGCTGGTAATAAACTCGCACAAATCAGACACCGTGATAGTGGTATATAGTCTATTTTAGCAACTCCACTGGAAAAGAATTGCCACGGTAGATGGGAATGATACATCATGGTGGGGAGGGAGCTCACCCGTGAGGAAAAAGACGAGGAAAAGAGATGTGACTCATTATTTTTTTATAGTTGCATGGTCACAACCTACAAGTCCAAAGCTGCTTTCGTGTCGTGAATCGTGGTCGTTCGATTGGAATGTACATTATAGCCGTTGAGAGTCAATCACAACCTATAGGTTTTGGAAGACAAGGTGAAAACAAAGCATGACCTTAGTGTATTTATGAAGATATGAGAATACCACTCAGAACCATTGCGCACACAATGTACGGTGCTTTCAATAGTTTTTATATAATGGGAATGCGGAGCCTCCTCTGCTTTGTTTAAACAGATTTACTAGCCATCAAATGCTTGATTTTTAGTTTTCTCTCAATCACTTTTGTCTGACCCACCTGATCTGCATCACACGGTTCATCTTGTTTCGGGCTCGCTTCTCTTGCTTAACGTGGTTCCACAATCCACACTGAAGGTGCATTCATTTCCCGTCGGTCGCGGCTTCACCGCCGCCGCTTGGCGGAGAGAGCGATTGGAGCATAGTCTCCACCGTCTGGTGCCATGGTGTGCGGTGGTGGAGCCCAAGGGAGCGAGGCGACCGACATCACGACAGACTGGAGCCGTGCAGCCCGGCGCGCGACGTCCCCGGTGAGGGTTGCGAACCCGGGAGGTGCACACAAGTACTCGTCCACTGGACCCCTAATCTCCTGACGAGGGCAGCGTACCCGCCGGTAGAGCAAGCGCAGCCCCTTGTTGTATTTCCCCCTTTTTGTCTTCAGATAGCACAATATATGTTGTTGATTTTTGGCTCATTTCGTAGTTTAATTCGTTCATGCCCTATCTGTGGCCTATCAGGTTGGATTTTGGGATCTGTGAGTGCCAATTTGAGGATTTAGATCAGGATGTGTTGGATTTGGGGAATTTGAGGTACGTGTGGCCCATTTCACCTTTCGTAACGTTTTATTTTTTCTTTTGCTATTTTTTTGCTGTTGTTGTTCATCTAGCAATCATGGAGGCAGTGGCTAATTAAGGTGGAAATGCTTTCTCATTTGCTTCAGGGTCTTCTAAGCATTTTTAGGAAGGAACAAGTAAGCACCAAACTGCTACTCTGTTTGTGACATTTGATTTGAGTTTATTAATTGTTTGTGTTAGTAGCAGGGCCTGCTGGTAGATAAGTTTTGCGATAGCAGTAGTAGTACATGTATTATGTGTAGCTGTTATACTAGCATCATCTTTGTTTGATACAGCTAGTCATCTTACGCTTATAAGTATATTATGTGTAACTGATTGTTGAAAGTTTGATACCTCTCAGAGATAGGGTATTCATGTAACAGATTGCAAGTTTTTCTTTTTGTGCGCGCGAGGGTCATGGTAGTGTATGTGCGCTCTTACTACTCATTCTATTGATCACAAGCTTTAATTTGTTTCATATCAAGTTCCTTGAATTTAATATCTGGTCCTAGCCTTTATCTAATTTAACCTCTCATCCTTGAATTTATGTCTGATTCGGCGATAAGTGGCTTTGAAAATGGCAATGTTATTGAGATATCATCGTTCGCGGGTTTTCTTGTGTTCTTTTCTGTCATTGCTTGATTCCTTTAAGTGTCCTTCATAAAGAGTTGCTACTTGCTCTTTTACCTCTAACCATTAAATATATTTACCTATAACCATTAAAAATATTGGATAACTTCACATTCTCACTGAAAATAGCATACTCCCATTTTTCATCCCTTCACTTGATTTGTAGATTCTTCTTTTTCAGGGGTTTACATCAAATGGTCCAAACACAAACATGTGCTCATGTTTTCTTATCCGATGCTTCATGTTCTATGCTCTAAAGCATCGTTTCAGTTGTTTTGATGAATCTAGCTCTTTTTACCTCCCTGGTCTACTTTTGAGTTTTCTATGCCATTTTTGCTTGTGTTCTGTCCTAATAACATACTGGTTGGAAACGATTCTTGCAGTTTCCTGATAACATTCTGATCTCATTCTATGGAAAAGATAACATAGTTTATGCATGTTTCGTATTATTCTTTGTGGTAGTTCATGGCTACATTTATGCCTTTTTTGGTGGTTGATTAGGTTTGATTCAGATTACAGTTCGAATTTAGAGCTCTTAGAGGGAAGAGGGACATGGGAAGCATTCTGTTTTGTTGTAGTTTTTAATACAGTGAATCTCTAGTTTTTTTTTAAAAAAAATGTGTCTCTCATATTGCCATATTGGAGTGCTTGGCCTTAGATTTAGCTACAATACAATAATCCAACTGATAGTAAATTTGTTGTGTAGAATATCAGTGCGATAGTGTATTTTTAAACTTGCAGCCACTTTTTCACTGCTGCTTCAAAATTTACTTGTAACATTTTGTCCATTGGTATTTTTGGCCTTTTTTAGTACTTTAACTGGCACCAATTATCTGTCCATATCAGATCCAGATCCTCTGGGACGAAACCCTTCTGCTGGTGCTATATTCACTCACCTTGTGCTATCTATCTACTTAGCTCCACATGTTACAGTTTGCTCTGTCCTGTACACCTTTAGTCCCAGCAACTGTGAATTAATAGGATACACAATTAATAACTAGATACAACTGCTAGCCAACAATGCATTTTAGAAAACGTATTATAGAACATAGCATCTGTCCACCTATGATCACAAGCACACTTTTAATCATCTATGCACTTCCTCTCTTTGTTTGTCTCCCTATTTTAATTTGTCTCCCTAAGGTTATGAATAATGCTTATAACCTTGTTGAGGACCGGAGCATCCGAGGACCGGTGGATGGTCGCTCCTGGCTGTGATGAGTGATTGACAACGTGGTGTGGACTGACTCTTGGCCGAGTATTGCAGGTGCAGGTTGCGTCTTGATTTGCGTTGGTGCAGGTGAAGAGTGGGCGCGAAAGGTCTATGCCTTGCAGGGCCTCCGAGGAGTGGGGAGACAAGTAGGCCTAACTCGAGGGACCCGGTGGACAGCGGGGTCAAGTGTGGGCCGCATGGTGGCAAGAAAAGCAAGACGAAGTCGTCGATCGGAGCCGGTGCAGGGTAGCGACTCACAACCGGAGTGAGGACCATGTGTGGTTCGAGGACCGGTGGATGGTCACTTCCTTGTGTGATGAGTGATTGACAACGTTGTGTGGACTGATTCTTGGCTAAGTAATGCAGGTGCAGGTTGCGGCTTGACTGGTGTTGGTGCAGGTGAAGAACAAGCGCGAAAGGTCGTCGCCGATGAGGCCTCCAGGTGTGGAGAAGACAAGTAGGCTTCGTTCAAGGGACCCGGTGGCCAGCGGGGTCAAGTGCGGGCCGCATGGTGGCAAGAACGAGAAGATGAAGTCGGTGGACGGTTTCTTGGTTGAGCCACAAAACCAAGGTCGAGCCGGACTTCGTGGGAGCCAAGTCATGAGTGGTGATTGGCGGAGGCTACATCAAGTTCGCGGGGTTTGCGGTGGTTCACCGAAAAAATCACCGGGTTACTCGGCCGAGCCACAAAGCCGAGGCCGAAGACCGGCGTGGTCGTGCGGCCAAAACCGGCCTGACCGGTTTGGAACCGGTCTTACCGGTTTGGGGTCGCAGGGCGCCGGAAGCTTCGAGGCGAAGGACACGCGTCGGGATCGCAAGGCTTGCGTCGAGGCTACGCGAAGTGCGGTCGCTGGGCATCCGTCCGATGGTGCTATGAAGACAAATTCCCAAAGTGCCCTTGGTGGGTGTGTATCTTAGTTTAGGCCTTAGAGGCATTTTAGACTTTAGGCTTGCCTCCATATAACCCAAGAGGTGAGAGGATGACAGCCAACTCTTGGAACCCTAGTTCATTTTGCTTTCCTATTTTCCCTTCCTATTTTCTTAGGATTTCCATAGGACTAGCTTGCGAGCTTCATGGCGAGATCTTGTGAGCGGGTTGTATGATCGGGCGGCAAGCTAGACCTTGTATGAACCTCTTTGGTATGTATAGATGATTCAGCGTGGTTCCTCAAGGCCTTATTGTGTTGTTCCCGGTTGTTCTTGGTGGTGTTTTTCGGAGCCCTCTCTTGGTGGTTTTCTCGGGGTGTTTTCGGGACCTTGTTCTTGGGGATTTGATGGGGGAAATTCGTGTGAACCCTTCGTGGTTCTTTTGCCTTTGGTTCCCCTCCCAAATCCGCAAGTTTAGGGGCTCGATTTTGGTGGTTTCGGAGTTCTAGGGTTAGAGGTGTTCGTGAGGGTTGACTTTCGATTCTTCTTGATTGAGTGGGTTTTGGGGACCGAGCTTCTAGCCAAGGGTAGCCCACGAGGTACCCCAACTATCCCCAAAGTCTCACTATGGTCCTTGGAACGAATCGGGAGATCGATTGGAGAAAGTGTTGAGTTTTTCCCGCGGGTTGTGTTCTTCCCGACTGTCCAGGCAAAAACCGGCCTGACCGGTTTCCCAAACCAGTCTGACCGGTTTTGCCCTGTGGGCTGTCGAGAAGGGTTTTTGACCAAGGAAGTCTCTGTTGTGCCATGGCTTCTTTTGTTCAGATGTGGAAAGGCTCTTGAGGTGTTTTGGGTCTTTGGGGAGTTTCTGGACAAAGTCGGTCTGACCCATTTGCCAAACTGGTCTGACCGGTTTCCCCTGCCTGCGTGAGGCTAAGTCCGACAGAAGCGGTCTGACCGGTTTCAGAAACCGTCCTGACCGGTTTGGGCTGCCAGCAGTCGTGTCGTGTGTGTTTCCGCTGCGTGTGTGCTGTGGCTGTTGGTTGGGTCTTGCTCCTAGGTTCAGTAGCACTTCAGTGAATACGTGAACTTGGCAAGAGAAGCTTGTGGAGGTGCACGAGTGAAATCGGGTTCATAGGCCGAATTCTTGAATAGAATTTTTATCGGCTCCCATTCACTCCCCCCTCCCTGGTTCGCCGTTTCGGTCCTTCAAGTGGTATCAGAGCAGGTTCGGGTCTTTATTGACTCTAACCAGTCTAAGATCCAAGGTTGGCATACCTAGAACGGGGTTTGGGTCCTCCACACTTCGATGGAAAGAACTACCAGATGTGGAGTAAGCGGATGGCGGCGTTCCTCCGCGGTAAGGGTCAGATCCTTTGGGATGTCACGGTGGACACAGGCTATGTCCAGCCGATGAACTTCCTTGCTCCAGGATCGAGGGACATGTTCGACGCCAATAATAAGGCGGTCGACTACTTGTTTCGTGCTTTGTGTCAGCCTGAGTTCGATCGGGTGCACACCGAGCACTTGGCTTGTAGAATCTGATTGGTGTTGAAGGAGGCTCATGTTGGGAATGCCCAGGTTCAGGCTCGGATGTATGCGACCTACCGGAGAGAGTACGAGAACTTCACTCATCTCCCCGGTGAGTCTATTGATGCCTTGTTTTAGAGGTTCACGGTGGTTGTGAACAACATGAGGGCCAATGTGGATGTGCTCTCGTATGATGATCATGATAGAGCGGTCAAGCTCTTACACTCTTTGGATCGTACGATTTGGGGTGGAAAGTTCGAGGCCATTGTGGAGTCGGAGAAGTATGATACTCTGACGGTGAACAAGTTGTTCTCGAAGCTCAAGTCGGATGAGGTGGATAGGGGCATGATAGCCAAGCTCGAGGGCCCGACTGACTCTCATAGTCTTGCCCTCGTCGGTGGTTCGAAAGTAAAGGCTAACACTAACCCATCCACCAGGATGTTCTCTTTGTCCTCTTTGATGTCTATGCCAGATGAGGAGTTCGACGTTCTTGGAGAGGACGAGCTGGCATTGCTGACGAGGAGATTCGATTGGCTACACGAGAACTGGGTCAACATGAGGAGGAACATGAGGACATGCTTCCAGTGCGTCAAGCCGGGACACTTCATCGCCTACTGCCCGGAGAAGGTCGAGATCAAGGATGGCTACAAGCACAAGTCAAGGACGGATGGCAAGTACCGGTCGAGGTGTGACCACAAGAGCAAGCACAAGAACAAGCACAAGGACGAGTGACGATCGAAGAAGAAGGAGGGCCGAGGCAAGGCCCGAGCGATGGTTGGAGCAAGCGACGTTGACTCTAGTTCTGTGTACTCCACCTCAAGCTCAAAAAGCAGTGAAGATGAAGGTGATTGTCGCAAGAGCAGGAAGTCGTCCAAGAACCTGAGCGGGCTGAGCTGCTTCGCTAGAGACGATTTCTGCACCATGGCGTTGAGCTCCGGCAGCAAGAAGAGTACACAGAGCGACTCGGACTCTGACTCTGACGACGAGGTGCGTGATGAGCTTCCCTTCTTGCGTCAGGAGAATGAACGGCTTGGCTCGTTGCTTGATAATCGTGATGACATGCTTAGATAGGCCAAGAAAATGAGAAAAGAGCTTAGGGCTTCACTCGAGGATGCTAGGACTAGAGTGGCTGAGCTGGAAACACAGGTTCTTTATAGCAAGCTTGAAATGGATTCCCTTAAGGCTAGCCCTGTTGTTTCTGATGAGGTTGATTGTGCTGATTGCTCTATTTTCCTTGCTGATCTTGCTTTGTTTAAGGAAAAGCATGCCTCCAAGTGTGAGGAACTAGATGTGCTTAGGGTTGAAGTGGCTGAGCTTAAATCTAGATCTGCTTTGCTAGGTGCTAGCACTTCTTGCCCTGTATTGCATGCTAAAATTGATGAGATGCATGTTTACACTGCTTCCCTTGAGGCTAAGCTGAAAGAACCAATTCCTACATCTTGCTCTACCTGTGAAATGCATGCCTTGAAGAATTTGGAACTTGCACCTTATGTGGATCGCATGCAGGATGAGAATGATGAGCTGAGAAAGTTGATGGGTTGGTTGTCTGGTCATAAGCCTCAGTTGAGGATAATGA
This sequence comes from Cenchrus americanus, assembly GCA_947561735.1. NCBI lineage: Eukaryota > Viridiplantae > Streptophyta > Magnoliopsida > Poales > Poaceae > Cenchrus > Cenchrus americanus. The sequence continues at coordinate 185,542,708 of OX387245.1, forward strand.
TCGAGTCTTTCAAGGGGCAGGATGGTGAGGGACTTGGGGCAAACAAGGTTGGTGAGGGAAGTGGAGAGAATATTCCAGAGCCACCAAAAACCCACCACAAATATGATTTCCCTCCCAAACCTAACCATCTTAGGAACCGACTAGACACTGTTAACACCAAAAATTGGTACAAGAAAGGGATTGACTTGTGGGCCGAGTTTGGTAACGAAATTCCATTCGGCAGGGAAAATCTCCTCAGAGGATTCGGTAAAGATGCTTGCGGTCGGCAATACACCATCATTCGGCAAAAGAACTGTTTGCGCTTGTAAAAGGAAGTTTTTGGGAATGCGTGATGACGTGGCCTGGATACAAGGAAAGGACGAGTTGATGGCGAGTACAAGATGGACATTGGCGCCGGAACATTAATTTAGGTATTAAATGTTGTGCTCGTAGTCGACCAGGAGTCGTGTTAGGACAAGGGTATAAATATAAACCCTTGATGTCTGTAATAGGGATCGAACATCTACACAACAAAACCGGCCCCGTGCCAAACATCGAGTCCTTTAGTCGAGTCGTCGAGTTCTTCGAGAGGAGCCATCGATCTGTCGACCTCCGTAAGTACCGACAACCTTATATCATGTCTAGTATCATGCGGTGGATTTAGACCGTGATGCAAGTAGTCTTGTTACCTTGCTTAGTATCATGCAGTGGATTTAAGCTTGGTTCAAGAGGTTTTCCTGTTGGATCATGAGCCATGCGGTAGGCTAAGATCTAGCTCGAAGCTAGTTATCGACTCTATTAGATCTGGCAAGATCTAATAGATTCATTAAGTTACCACGTGTTGCTTTGAGTTTTTGCTTTATGTTTAAATTCATGCAACACTGTTTTGCCCAATCTAGATCGATTAGTTTCGGCTTTACCTCTTTGAGATCCATGTGATGTACTTTCAAGTCTGTATTTATTATAAAGGATCAAGTGCTCTCAATAGCCGAATTTAGATCAATCTAGATTGTCACGTGTTGCGGGTTCAAGCTTTGGCTTTTCAAATGTTTGTTCCTTCTCCACGGAACCCGGATCGGTACCGTATCAATCGTATTCGGCAATGCTACCGTGAGTGAAACGTGTTCATAAGTTTGTTTTAAATAATGTGTGCTTTTAGCCTTCCATATTTAGATTGTATCATGCGGTGGATTAATCTCTTTGTAGTTGGTGGTGTGGTTTCAAACAAGTTGTATCATGCGGTGGATTAACTTGTTTGTTATCATGCTTGACGGGTTTGAAAGTACCTAGACATGCGGTAGACTAGTGCTTTTGGCCTATGCATGCTTGTTTACTTCATATTTATAATCATGCTTTTACCTTATTTGTTTTAATTGTTATTTATCCTCAAAAATCGGTCATGGATATGCGCGAGCAATGTTATCTAAACAGAGACCGATCTTTTGTCATGCTTACGTCATGCATTCGGCTATATCCTAGTTCCGTGTTTTAAAGCTCCCGAATGGTATTTAAACTATTGACAAATAGCTTGTTGTAGCTATATGTCATTTTAATTGGCTTCCTAGCCGCAAATACGGAACTGTCTGGTACCACCCAGCAAGTTCCATGTTTTATCTAACTATTTTGTATCCTTTGTCAGTTTCAGGAAAATTGACTGGCACGCTTCGGATCCGGCACGTGTTTTAAGCCAGCTTCATTCGGCTTGCTGTGTGCTTGGCGCGAGGTGCTGATTTTGCGTCAACACACTTTTTGGCACGCCCGGTGGGACCATTCTAGCTGATTCAAGATGCCTGACATTCATGACATCATGGATGTCACCATAGATGACCTGTCTCCGGAGCAGCGGATACAGTTGAAAGATGCCCCTGACCAGTTTCAACAAAAGTGTTTGATGTCATTTGGCAAGAATAGAAGTGGTATGCCATATCTCAAATCAGACATGCCAAGGGTTCTACTACCAGGGGAGCCTGACACCACGACTGCTGAGGAGAAAAAGGAGACTATGGATGCTTTTCAGCAAATTATGGAAAGCATAATGGTCAAACATCATACTGCTTTCTTGACTATGTTCAAGCAGATGATGGTTGGAGTCTTTGGCCCAGGCATGGAGAGGACACTCAGTCGAGTATCGCCTCAAACATCTACTGTAGAGGTTGGAGAAACTAGTGCTGCTCAACCAGCTCGAGATGCGAGTGCTCAGCCGCCTTTGCAAAGTATGGGAGGCCAACCAATCCAACCACCTCCGCAAAGCGTGGGAAGTCAACCGATCCAGCCGCCTCTACAAAGCACTGGAGGTCGCCCAGTCCAACAGCTGAACCCGTATCAGGCAATGCCCAACAGGCCTACATATGGAGATCTGGCGTTCGGTTCTTCTGGAGTTCCACCTAACTCCACTTATAGGATAGCCCCAGCCAACAACAGGCTACAGAAGAATATGTATGGTGAGGGGTATTCAGAAATCATGGACTATGGCGCCATTGATGCTTTCCCAAACCCTGGATATGGTGCAGCTGCAGGAATGCTTAATGGACCTGTTGGAAGGCCAGGGGACCAAGATGCTAATGTTGATCTTATGGTGCAGAAAATGGCCGATGTTTTGCAAAATCAATTCGGCCTGAAACCTAAGATGCAGGGGCAAGTTTATACACCTCCTTTCCCAGAGTGGTACCACAGGGTGGCTTTGCCACCAAGAGTGAAACCTCCTGCAGATTTCACAAAGTTCTCTGGGCAAGATGATACAAGTACTGTGGAACACATAGCCCGATACTTGATGCAGCTTGGGGAAGCTTCAGCTGATGAGGCGTTCAGGATCAGATACTTTCCCTTGTCGTTGACAGGCCCGGCCTTTACATGGTTTGCTTCTTTGCCTGCTCAATCGATTTGTACCTGGAAGGATTTGGAACAGAAGTTTCATGCTCATTACTTCAGTGGCAGCACTGAGAAAAAGCTAATTGATCTGGCCACCCTGAGACAGAGGCACAATGAAACACCCATGGAATTTCTCAGAAGATTCAGAGAGACCAAAGGCATGTGCTACTCTTTGAATCTGCCAGATGATCAATTGGCTGATATGGCTGTTGCGGGTATGTTGCCAGCTATTCGGGAAAAGCTATTCGGCATGGAGTTTGACAATCTTGGTCAACTATCACAAAGGTTGTCATTAATGAGCAATCAAGCTTACGGATTAAAGAAAGATTCCAGATTTGGCAAACACAATGATATAGCTGATATCTACAACCAATTCCTCGAAAGAGCTGATCAAGGGGAAGAATTTGATGATGAGGAGGAGATAGCAGTAGCTGAGATGGTGTGGGGCAAAGAGCCGCTAACTGTGAACCAAAGATGGATAAAGCAAGCCAAGGGCATGTATGACTTTGATGTGACCAAGGCTGACAAGCTCTTTGAGTTCCTTGTAAAGGAAGGCCGAATCAAGTTGCCAGAAGGGCATTCTATGCTTCGGCCTGATGGAGTTAAAGAGAAAAGATATTGTGGATTTCATGACAGGAACTCTCACTCCATCAATGACTGCAGGGTTTTCAGGATGAAGATCCAGAAGGCTATCCAGGAGGGTCACTTGAAATTTGACAATAAAATGAAGCTGGATGGCAACCCTTTCCCTCAGAACATGGTTGGTTTTTCTGTTAACATGGTAACCACTGAGGAGAAGGGAAAAGTAAAGGTCTTAACTTCAGCAAGAGCAAAGCAAGATGGATCAGTTGATCCTGCTCAACAAGTGACAGTGGAACAAGTCCACAAAGAAGCGCCTCGCATCCTGAGAAGCCAAATTGAAGTAGGGGAATCTTCCAGATCCAAACCCAGGGTGACTACACGTATCCTCCTTAACAAGTGGCAGCGTCAACAAGAGAAGGAACGCTACCAAAAACAGAAATACGAGGAGGAAGCACGGAGGTTTGAGGAAGAAGCGCACAGAAGAAAGCTAGAAGAACATGCACGAGAACAGGAGCGTGCACATTGGGGATGTGCGTTCTTCAGGCATTGCTGGAATGAGGGTTTGAAGCTTCCTACATTGAACAATTGCCCTGAATGCAGTGACAAGTACACTGAGTATAGGCAGGATACTGTCAATCGCCGATCCGTCCATGAAAGAATTGGAAGGATACATCCTAGTGACGGTCGGCGCGTAAAAATAAATGAAGTCAATGATCACCCAAGGAAAAGATATGCTGATCAAAAGTGGGTTGATCAAGAGGAACAGGAGCGTGAATACATCTGGCAAGAAGGACAGTGGTGCCCACCTGGCTTGAGGAGAAGCCAAAAGAGAAGGGTTCAGCGCTTGAGGAATCAAGAGTTGAAACAAGCAGGAATCAAGAGAAAGCAGGTGTGGCGTCCAAAAGATAGGCCTGATGGATCTGGTCGTTCGGCTCCAACATGCATGGTATGCTTTTTGCCGAATGAGTTCATGGCTCCGGCTAACCAGGTTGTGCAGGAAGAGGCGTCCCCAGACATCAATGAGGATGAACAACTTGGGCTAATGGCACAGCTGGTGTTGGCTAAGCAGGCAACCTTCGACAAACCGGCCAAGAACCGACATATGAGGCCGCTGTACTTGAGAGGATACGTCAATGGCAAGCCATTGACCAAAATGTTTGTCGATGGTGGAGCTGCAGTCAATGTGATGCCATACACCACGCTTAGGAAGCTTGGCATGGGCCCTGGAGATTTAACGCCAACAAGTATAATTCTGAATGATTTTGCTGGGAATCCTTCAGACACCAAGGGCTGCGTGCATGTGGACCTGATGATTGGGTCTAAAACTTTGCTCACAACCTTCTTTGTCATTGAAGGCAAAGGGGCATATAGCTTGCTGCTTGGAGGGGACTGGATCCATGCAAATTGCTGCATCCCATCTACTATGCACCAACAACTTGTCCAATGGGTAGATGATGATATAGAAGTGGTCCAAGCAGATGATTCAGTGAGCGTGGCTAACGTCAAACCAGCCTTTTGGGAGTATCAAGGCATAGATTGCTTCTTAGGAAAGGACTGGGGTGAAGGTCCTGTTGAACCAGTCAGCAGTGATCAACAGCCGATTCAAGCAGTTGGCTCTTATAGCAATTTTTAATGGATAATCCAATTGATGGAACTGATGAGAAGTTAGGGCGTGGATTCATGTCGGCTGACAAATTAGAAGAAATTGACATTGGAGATGGTGACAAGCCAAGGCCGACATTTATCAGTGCTAACTTAGATTCAAGTTTCAGAGAAGGATTAATCAAGTTACTGAAAGAATATAAAGATTGCTTCGCTTGGGATTATTCGGAGATGCCTGGTTTGGATCGTTCCATTGTTGAGCATCGGTTGCCAATTAAGCCTGGTTTTAAACCTCATAAGCAACCTCCCCAAAAGATCTACAAGGATGAAGTATTGGCTGACGTGAAAAAAGAAGTTGAGCGATTGATTGAGGCAAATTTCATTCGGCCATGCAGATATGCGGAGTGGATCTCAAACATCGTCCCTGTTTACAAGAAAAATGGGAAGATGAGGGTTTGCATAGACTTTAGAGATTTAAACAGAGCTACTCCCATGGATGGATACCCAATGCCTGTTGCTGATTTATTGGTTGATGCCTCTGCTGGACATAAAGTTATCAGTTTCATGGATGGCAATGCAGGGTACAATCAAATTTTGATGGCAATAGAAGACATATCGAAGACAGCCTTCAGATGTCCTGGGCATATAGGCCTTTTTGAGTGGATTGTCATGACATTTGGGTTGAAAAATGCCGGTGCAACTTATCAAAGAGCCATGAATTATATTTTTCATGAGTTGATCGGCAAAATTGTTGAGATATACATTGATGATGTTGTGATCAAATCTTTGAATCATGAATCGCATTTGGAGGATGTGAAGAAAACTCTAGAGTGCACTCGAAAGCATGGGCTAAAGATGAATCCAAACAAGTGTGCCTTTGGGGTTTCAGCTGGAGAATTCTTGAGATTTCTGGTACATGAAGGAGGAATAGAAGTTGGCAAGAAAAGCATGAAAGCTATTGATGAAGTTGTTCCCCCAACCAATCTCAAGGAGTTGCAATCACTGCTTGGCAAGATCAATTTTGTGAGAAGATTCATTTCGAATTTGTCACAAAAGGTGTTGCCTTTCTCTCCGCTGTTGAGGATTAAGAAAGATCAGAAATTTGTATGGACTGACGAACAACAAAAGGCTTTCGATGAGATCAAACAGTACATGAAGGAACCACCAGTGTTGGTGTCTCCACAGTTGAACAAGCCTTTCAAGTTGTACGTGGCGACCGATACCCAAACTATTGGATCGACCCTTATACAAGAATTTGAAGGAAAGGAACGGATAGTAGCGTACCTTAGCCAAAAATTGCTTGATCCTGAGACGAGGTATTCGGCTGCGGAGAAGCTTTGCTTGTGTGTTTATTACTCGTGTACAAAGTTTCGGCACTACTTGTTGAATGCCCAATGCGTTGTATATTCAAAGTTTGATGTAATTAAACACATGTTATCTATGCCAATTTTGAATGGAAGGATTGACAAGTGGATTTTGGCTTTATCTGAGTTTGAGCTGAAGTTTGAATCGGCAAAAGCTATTAAAGGTCAGATTATTGCTGATTTCATTACTGAACATTGTGATCCATCAATTGATTTGCTTGAAATTACTCCTTGGGCTTTGTTCTTTGATGGATCCTCATGTGGTAAAGGTGGTGGAGTAGGAATTTTATTAATTTCACCCAGAGGTGAGATGTTTGAGTTTGCTATTCCTATTCAGCCTACTGTCACCAATAATCAAGCTGAATATGAGGCATTGCTTAGAGGGCTTCAATATTTGAAAGAAGCAAATGCTATTTCAGTTGAAATTTATGGATATTCAGAGCTAGTTATAAAACAATTGAATGGCCAATATGAATGTAGAAGTGATATCCCGAGGAATTACTACGAAGAGTGCAAGGAAATCTTGAAAAGTTTTCAGTTAGTAATTCTACAACATATTCCTAGAGAACACAATGATGAGGCAAACAGGTTGGCTCAAAGTGCTTTGAGTTATAGAGAAAACAAGAGGTGTTTGCCACAGAGGTGTGTGCTTTCGAGAGTGATCTAGCAAAGGATGATTGGAGAAAAGAGATTGTTGATTATCTGGAAAATCCATCCCGAAAGGTTTCTAGGAAGCTCAGGTATAAAGCTATAAAATTTCTTCTTCTTGATGGGCGTTTGTTTTACAAATCATTAGATGGGGTGTTGCTGCAATGCCTGGGTCAAGAAGAAGCAAAGAAAATGATGAGTGATGTGCATTATGGGCTGTGTGGAGCGCATCAATCGGCTTATCGAATGAAATGGGTTATTAGGCACACTGGATGTTTTTGGCCGACGATGCTGGAAGATTGTTTTGAGTATTACAAAGGTTGTCAAGATTGTTAGAAGTTTAGGAATATTCAAAGAGTCCCAGCATCAACTCTGAATCCTATTATCAAGTCGTGGCCATTCAGATGATGGGGTGTAGATTTGATTGGCTAAATAAATCCTCCATCTAGCAAGGGGCATAAATTTGTGCTTTTGGCAACAAATTATTTCACCAAATGGGTTGAGGCAATTCTATTGAAGAAAGTAACATCAGAAAACATGGTTGAGTTTGTTAAAGAACACGTCATTTACAGATTTGGGATTCCTCAAACAATTACAATTGATCAAGGAGCTCAATTTGTATCTTCAGAGTTCAGAGAGTTTGCTGAAAGCATGAGAATCAAATTATTGAATTCTTCTCCTTATTATTATGCCCAAGCTAATGGTCAAGCAGAGGCTTCTAACAAGATCATGATCAAGATTATACAAAAGAAAATTGATCAGAAGCCTAAGAGGTGGCATTCGGTACTCAATGAGGCTTTGTGGGCTTACCGAATGGCTTCTCATGGAGCTACAAAAACATCTCCTTATGAGTTGGTTTATGGGCATCATGCTGTTTTGCCCTGGGAAATACAATCAGATTTGAGGAGAGTGGTTTTGCAAAAGGATTTAAGTTCCAAAGATTACAGTGGATTAATGATGGACGAGTTAGAGGATTTGCATATGATTCGTCATAAGGCCCTGGAAAATATTGAAAAGAACAAGATGCAAGTTGCTAAATATTACAACAAGAAAGTAAAGGTCAAGCAATTTCCAGAAGGAGATTTGGTTTGGAAAGCGTTACTGCCGATCGGGACTAAGTACAGTGCATTCGGCAAATGGTCCCCGAATTGGGAAGGTCCTTTTCGGGTAGTCAGATGTACACCTGCTAATGCTTACATATGGAAAACTCTACTAGGAGAGGAGTTTACTGCTGCTATAAATAGAAGATATTTGAAGAAATATTATCCTAGTATTGAAGTTGATCGTTGATTACAAGCACTAGGATTATAGGCATCTGAAACACAGAGACAGCCGGCGTTCGGGAAAGAAGCCGCCTTTAGAACAAAAAATCCTAACAGAGGAGATGGCCAATACTGGAATGTATTGCCCTTAGCACAAAAATATTCTACATTACAGATGTTTCTTGCAGGCTTTTATTTGACAACCCAGCTACTTAAGATTACAAGAGGGTGGGAAGCAGAAGGCCTGGAGGAAGAAGCGAAAGTATGCTTCATTCCTTTGATTCCTTGTTTTTCCTCTTCAGCTTTTCCCTCTTCAACTGTTCCAGGACCACCGTAACAGCAACCTGGAAGCTTCGGGGGTTGCCATGACTTGCAGCTTCCATTAGGCTGTCCTAGGAAGCCTTCAAGTTGCTGTATCTGTCAGAGACATCTGGAGAAGGGAACAGTTGTTAAATGTGAAGATCTGAGCTTAAGCGTGTGTTTGTGTTTTGGACCGGCAACCTACTACGGGGAGTACCCGAAGTAGATGAATGTGACTCGCCGAGATCGGCAACTCGAAGGAAGAGACACGTGGCACACAATTTAGACAGGTTCGGGCCGCGAGGTGCGTAATACCCTACGTCCTGTATGCTGCGTAGCTCTGGATTGATGGGGCACGATTACAGGATGGTGCAATAGTGCGCCGTGAGTTGAGATTGGATGAGGTGACCCTGAGATCGGTCCCTGCCTCGCCTTATATAGTCCGGGAGGCAGGGTTACAAGTCGGAGTAGGGAAGGAGTACTAGTCGAGTACGTCTAGGAGACCTCTACACAAAGTGCGGAACGTGTACGAGCCCTAACCGAGTACTACTCCCGTGTTGTCCTTGTGCTCCACGCCTTCGGTGCCGTGTAGCGCAAGCCGGTAGTCCCGTGGGCCCACCGAGTAGTCGGTCCCGGTACCCACCGAGGTAGTGGGCCCGTGGGAGGTCCATACGACAAGCCCCCGAGTACTTTGTAGTCGAGAAGGATAGCTTCAAGTAGTCTTGATGGCCTTAACAAGTAGTCCTCAAGCGTCCCCGAGTACTACAAGTCAAAAGTCCTCAAGAGTAGTCGAAGCATCCCGAGGCTGGAATGTACTCCACCGATGTTTGAGCAATCTTGAAGTCTTCTCGAGTAGTCCCAAGCGTCCTTGAAATCGCCTTCGAAGGTCTTCGAAATGCCTCGCCTTGTCTTGAAGCCGGAGCCGTCAAGAAGATGCGATTTGCGAACCGCAGCCCACGCGAGTAGCCCCCGAGCCTCGAGCCGCGGGCTCGGGGCCGAGGATCTATCCGAAGTCTTGGCGAGAAAATCCCGAAAAATCCGGAGAGAAAAAACCGAAGGACACGTGGCACGGAGCCCCCGAGCCTTGAGTCGAGTACTTCCTCTCGAATTGAAGGGTCTTCTTGGAGAATGTGTCCTGAGATGCTCTTGAAACTAGCCGCGTCCCAGGTAGTCGAGTAGAAGTAGCCGAGCCCCCGAGATGAGGCGCGTCGACTAGTGGAATACGAAGAGTCACGCGCAGCCGCTGAGTCAGCCGCGCGTGGACTTATCCAGCCGCCCGTTACGGAGGCGTTTTGGCTTATAAATACAAGCCGAAACCCTTAGGGTTTTCACCCAAGTGAGCTGCAGTCATTCGCCACTTGAATCTTGAAGTAGATCCACTCCAGCGAGCGCCGCCGCCATAGTAGATCCAAGCGTATCGCCACCCGAAAGCTGTAGGGTAGCTCCCGAGCGGATGCGAGTGAAGACTCCCTGTTCTTGGAGGATGAAGCCGTCCCCGTCGAAGACGTCGAAGGCCGGCGGGAAGAAGAGGAGCCATGCGGAGGGCCGCCGCGGCCAAGACCGGAACGGCGCCGCCCACATCTCCACCGCGCGCTGACCCAAGCCGCGAGTGGAAAAGGTCGAAGGTGAAGACCGAAGACTTGCCGACCCCCGTTGAACAACGGGTTCATCGAGAGAAGGAGATCGATATGTGGAGATCCGCCGCCGGGAGATCCCTATCCGATGGAGAAGGCACAAGACGAGATCCCGATGTTCTCGCGCTTCGTGGAGCGCGGTCTTGCGCTCCCGCCGAGTGACTTCTTCAAGGGACTTCTCGTGTACTATGGCATCGAGTACCTCAACTTGAACCCCAACGGAATATTCCACACGTCCGTCTTCGTCCATTTCGCGAAGCATTCTTGGGGATCAAGCCACATTGGGTTCTCTTCCGAAATTCTTCCGCGTGAAGCCGCAGCCCCCGCGCCTCCAACCCCGAGTAGTCGGAGGGGCCGGGATCCAGCTGAGGGAAGATGCCGCCGAGCGCACACGGCGTACAAGCTCGTGGACTCCAACACGGACTGGAAGACGAGGTGGTTCTACACCACGAACCACCATCCCGAGCTGCCGAAGCCGAGCGGACGGCAGCCCAAGCATCAAGAGTGGTGGAACACGGAACCCACCATGCAAGAGGGGATCCAGCTCCCGGAGTTGCTGGCACGGATCAAGACCCTGCGGGATGCAGGACTGAGGGCCGAACATGTGGCCTTCAGTTTCATGAAGCGCCGGATCCAGCGGCCGCGGCGCGGGATACGATGGGCTTCGAGTACACCGGCGACGACGACACGTCGCGGATGCGGGGGGCGAAATTGAGGACAACGACATCATCGAGAGGTTGTCGAGGATCTTCAAGGACATGCCGAGTACACGGCGTGCCCTGTCGAGGAGTTCTCCGCCGCGCGCCCGCCCAACGAGGTAAGTAGCCGTACCCGCCTCGTCGAGTAGTAGGCACTTGTAGCAGAGTTGCTGACGCGTTTGTGTCTTTTGCGCAGGATGATGTGAAACGGTTTGTCTCCGAGCCACAGCCACCACCGAGCGGAATTGAGATCCCAACGGTGGAGAAGGTGAAGGAGCGCCGAGTAGTCGGAGGCGACGACGATCCCGTCATCGTGGAGGATACCTCCGATGACGAGGAAGACGAGGAGACGCCGCAGACCGCTTCCGGTGCGGGTCGAGGTTTAGCCGTCCCGGCTTGCCTCATGTGCCTCTCATCCAGACCCTCCGGCCAGCCCGGAGGCTAGCCTTGCTGCCGCGCCGCCGAGGAAGCCGCGCAACCCCGCCAAGAAGCGGGTAGCCAAGAAGATGAAGGTCTCAGAGACCACGCCTCCAGAGGTAAGTCATCTTGAGCAAAGTAGTCGAGTACCCGGTGATCGAGTACGGTGCTGACGAGTAGTCGTCCTTCTGTGCAGGAGAGGCCGCCAGCAGAGCCCGTGGAGGAAGGCGATGAGGGCGTGTGGCCCACAGTGGGGGAACCGGCTGGAAGCCGAAGTCCAGCCCCCACAGTCGAAGAACTTCCCCGGCGCGGCCCCGGAGCGCCGGCCCCCGCCCCGAAGGAAGCGAGTACCCGCGACCGCCGCCGTCGAAGTGGTGGAAGCCGCAGGGGCGCGAAACCCCCCGCGCGGCCGCCGCCGCCGTGGAGGAGGCGGTAGTCGGAGAGGCGGAGGAAGAAACGCCCGCCGAGGGTGGACTGGTTGACATCGCCAGCATCCTCGGTGCTCCGGCCGTGACTATCGTCCGGTCGAACTTGTAAGTACCACAACTTTATGAGTAGTACTCATTGTAGTAGTCGATTTTTTCTGACGACCCTCTGTGGATACTTGTGCAGGAAATCCACGGACTTGAGCTGGGACGGAGAGGAGCCCACGGCAGCAGAAGCAGAAAAGGCCGCGCCGCCCGTCGAGGAGCCCGCTCCAGAAGCCCAAGCCGCGACCGAGCCCCCACCCGGCCGAAGCGCCGCCGCCGCAGGCGGTCGTAGTCGAAGGTGAGTACTCCCCGAAGCTATGGAGCCCCAAAAGGAGTAGTCGTAGATGCCGATGCGCGTGTTCCTCGGTGACGGGCGCCGAAGGAGGTGACATCCCCGCGGGGGTGCCCATGCAGGAGTTGACACCAGAGGCCCCAGAGGCTGCGGTAGGAGCCCCCGAGCCCATGGGGGAAACCGTCGAGAAGTCCACCGAGGAGGAGGCGGCTACCACGTCGCCAGGGGTTGCCCTGGAGGTGGCGATCCGATCTCCGGAGATCCAAGACGCGGAGCCTATCCGCTCGGCGCCACTGACGGAGGCTACGGCGTGTAGCCGTGGCGGGGATCGAGGCTGCTTGCCGACGATCTCGTCGAGCCGGCGGTGTTGGCGCAGCACTTGGAGGCGATGCGGCGAGCCGAACAAAGGATGAAGGTACGTAGCCGTTGCCTCCCGAGTAGTCAATCCTTTCGTTGAGTACTCTGCTTGACTTGAACTTGTCTTGTGCAGGACGTCGCGGAGCGATCCCGCGAGAAGTCGAATCTGCCGCAAGGCTACGGCGACACGGTGCATCGCGAGCCGAAGCCCCGGAGGAGCAGCTCATGAAGTCGAGGAAGCACGCGGCCGCCATGCAGTCGAAGCTTGACGCCGCCTTCGCCAAGTACCACAACGATGTGATGGACTTGCAGGCGAAGAGCGACGAGCTGGTGCGGAAGAACAAGGGCCTCCGCAACAAGAATAAAGGTATGTCTCTTGACTTGTCGGGTACTTGTTGGGAGTCATCAAGCTCTGACCCGTTGTGTGTGTTCCGATGTTGCAGAACTCGAAGGCCAGGTGGAGCGACTGAAGGGCTCGGAGATCAGCATGAAGAATCTCTTCTACCGGGAGCAGGAAGCCCGCCAGGTACTTGAACTCGACTACAAGGAGCTGGCCTTCGAGTGCAAGAAGCACATGGAGTTGCGAATTGCATCTGATAGAGACCTCGTCAACTGCTACAAATCCTTGCGAGAGTTGAACGAGGACCGCGAGGCACTCCGGGCCCCCACGAAGGACCTTGAAGAGGTCGCCCTCCCGATCGCGAGGCTCCCGGTGCCGCACCCGGCGGCCCCAAGATCGCTCCGTTGGCGGATCGACTTCGTGAGGCGCCAAGCCGCCGGCCGCCTACGTGAAGCATATGGCCAAGTCAATCCCGAAGCAGGCGCGGCCTTCATGAAGTCGTACTTCCCGAAGGCCCCGGTGGAGGTAGTCGCCGGCGGGGTAGCCGCCAACCGCTCGGATGAGCAAGACGCGGACTTGCTGGAGCGGATGGCTCCCCATCGCGGAGCAGGTAGCTGATAAGTTGAACCTCCAGTAGCCCTGCATAGATAGCTAGTAGCCGTAGTTGTATAGGAAACAGTTGTAATGAACTATCTCATATATCAATGAAATGTGATGTTCCATCAATGAGTACTCGTAACCGCGATCTCAGAGTGCGGAGCGCCCATCGTGGAGTAGGTGCGAGTAGTAGAACTCGGCTTAGTAGTCCCGTCGCAGGGAGTAGACAGTAAAGAAGTTGATGAACAATCGAACTTTATTACTGAAGAAGTACACCTGGGTGGCCAGGGCCGTAGTTACAAGTAGTCGCCCGGACCCGAAGGCCGCTTACAGCTGAGTAGTACTGGAGCGGGTAGCCGCTTGCAGTAAGTGATCCGTAGGTAGCCGTGTAGGCTGGATCGCAGATCCGTAAGTAGCCGCGCAGGCTGGATCTTGGAGTGTGGTCTTCTTGGTAGACCGCTGCTAGAGTCCTTGACGCTCGTTGCGGCCCGTGGTCCGTAGGTAGCCGCACCGGCCGGACTCGGATGGAGAGTAGTCCGAGACTTGAAGCCGGGACCCGAGGGTCGCTCGCGGCAAGGGGGTGTTGATGTAGTCGCGTGGACTTGAACCCCGGAGTAGTCGAACGGACTAGGCGTAGAATCGACGAGCCGGTCGACGTTCCACGAGTTGTTGACTTCTTCGCCTTCGAGTGTTTGGAGGCGGTAGGAGCTCGGCCCTGGCCACCTTAGCCACGGTGAAGGGGCCCTCCCGTGGGGAGCTGAGCTTGTGAAGTCCTTCCGTGTTCTGGATACGGCGGAGGACAAGATCTCCAACGTTGAAGGAGCGTTCCTTGACGTTGCGATCATGGTAGCGTCGGATACCCTCGAGGTACCTTGCTGATTGGACTAGGGCGGCACAGCGAGCTTCTTCGAGACTGTCGATATCAACTCGTCTGCTGTCTTCTGAGACGCCTTCGTCGTAGTGCTCCACTGCTAGCGAGTTCCATATGACGTCGGCAGGGAGGATGGCTTCAGAGCCGTAGACCAGGAAGTAGGGGGATTGCCCCGTTGGCTTGGATGGTTGAGTCCGCGGCCCCCCGCAGTGCGTTGGGTAGTTCCTTGATCCACTTGCCCCCCTTTTGAGTTAGCGCGTCGTGTAGCCGCTTCTTTAGGGCGTCGAGCACCATCCCGTTGGCGCGCTCGACTTGTCCGTTGGCCCGTGGGTGGGCGACGGAGACGTATCCGACGTCGATTCCGCCGTTCTCGCGCACTCCCGCAACCGGTGGTTGTTGAAGTTGGACCCCGTGTCCGTGATGATGCGGTGGGGTAGCCCGTAGCGGTGTACGAGTTCATCCGGAAGTCGAGTACTCGTCGCCTTTGGGGCATGTGACCGGCTTGACCTCGATCCACTTGGTGAACTTGTCGATAGCCACCGCACTCGTTGAATCCTCCCCGGCGCGGTTGGCGGTGGCCCAATCATGTCGAGCCCCCGCCGGGCAAAGGGCCGGGTTGGCGGTATGGTGACTAGCTTGTAGGCGGGGACGTGTTGTCGCTTGGCGAAGAACCGACATCCTTGGCACCTTCTCGACGAGTTCTTCGGCATCGCCCGTGGCCGTGGGCCGCAGAAGGCTCGCCGGAAGGCCTTGCCGACCGGCGTGCGGGAGGACGCGTGGTTGCCGCACACCTTTGTGGATCTCCTCCAAGATGTCCTTGCCTTCTTCGCGAGGGACGCATTTCATGAGTACTCCGTGAAGATGCGCCTCGCTTGTAAAGCTTGTCGCCGACGAGGACGTAAGACTTGGCGCGGCGAACGAGTTGTTCGGCCGCGTTTTTGTCGGAGGGGACCTTCTCGCTCGCCGAGGTAGTCGATGAAGGGTTGCCTCCGGTCCACGTCGATCATCATGACCTCCTCGCCCACCGGTTGGTTAGCCGGGACAAGGTGGTCGGGCGCCGGCTCCGGATGGATGGCGCGTGAAGCTCATGGACGAAGACGCCCGCGGGTACTTGCGCGCGGGTGGATCCGAGCTTCGAGAGGACGTCCGCCGCAACGTTGTTGTCGCGGACGATGTGGTGGAACTCGAGACCATAGAATTTGTTCTCGAGCTTGCGGACTTCTAGGCGCAGGCGTCCATGTTCTCCTTGTTGCGGTCCCGGGACTTGTTGACTTGGTTGATGACCACCGCGGAGTCGCCGTAGACTAGTAGCCGCTTGATGCCAAGTGAAGCCGCGAGGCGGAGCCCGTGTAGGAGGGCTTCGTACTCGGCTTCGTTGTTTGAGACCTTCCGGAAGATCTCGGGACGTACTTGAGTTGTTCGCCCGTTGGAGAGATCGGGGTACCCCCGCGCCCGCGCCCTCGAGGTTGAGTGAGCCGTCGAAGTACATCACCCAATGCTCGGTCGCACAGTGGGGAGCAGTAGCCGGTTCTCCCGCCACTCGCCATGAAGTCGACTAGAGCTTGCGACTTGATGGCCGTGCGTGGCTTGAAGTCGATGGTGAGGGCGCCGAGCTCGACGGCCCATTTGGAGATCCTTCCGGTGGCGTCCGGGTTCCTCGGATGTCGCCGAGCGGGTAGTCGGTGACGACGGAAACCGAGTACTCCCCGGAAGTAGTGTCGTAGCTTCCGCGAGGTGATGAGTAGAGCGTACGTGCTTCCGCACGGCCGGTAGCGAGCCTTGGACTCGATAGGACCTCGCCGACGAAGTAGACCGGGCGGCCCCGGACCGGTAAGCGTGGTCGTCTTCCCCGCCGCTCGACAACGATGGCAAGATCGACCACGTGAGTAGTCGCGGCGAGGTAGAGCAAGAGGCCGCTCGCCCTTATAGGGAGCCGTGAGGACCGGCGGCTTCGACAGAAGTCCTTGAGCCGGGCAAGGGCTTGGTCCGCCTCTGCAGTCCACACGAACTTCTCGTGGTGCTTGAGTAGTTTGAAGAAGGGGAGACCCCGTTCTCCTAGTTTCGAGATGAATCTGTTCAATGCCGCCATGCACCCCGTCGCCTTCGGACGTCCTTGATGCTCGTGGGAGCTTTCATGCCGGTGATGGCGGAGATCTTCTCGGGGTTGGCTTCGATGCCGCGCCGGGCCGATGATGAAGCCGAGTAGTTTGCCCGAAGGGACGCCGAAGACGCACTTGTTCGGGTTAAGCTTCCACCTTGTACTCGCGTAGCGATGCGAAGGTCTCTTCAAGGTCGTCGATGAGGGTACCGGAGTCCCCGGTTTTGACAACCACGTCATCCACGTAGGCCTCGACGTTCTTGTTGAGTTGCCGCTTGAAGCAGTGCCCGGATGGCCCGTTGGTAGGTGGCGCCGGCGTTCTTCAACCCGAAAGACATGGTCGTGTAGCGAAGACGCGCCAAACGGGGTGATGAACGCGGTCTTCTCCCGGTCTTCCTCCTTGATTGCGATCCGGTGGTACCCGGAGTAGCGCCGAGGAAGCGAGCAGGTCGCGCCCGCCGTGGAGTCGATGACTTGATCAATCCGCGGCAACCCGAAGGGGTCCTTGGGGCGTGCTTGTTGAGGTCGGTGTAGTCGACGCACATCCTCCACTCGTTCGAGTTCTTCTTGCGGACGAGGACGGGGGTTGGCGAGCCACTCGGGATGGAAGACTTCTCCGATGAAGCCGCGAGCCGAGTAGCTTGGCGAGCTCCTTCTTGATGGCGTCCCGTCTGTCGTCGGCGAAGCGTCGGAGGTGTTGTCGCTTGGGGGTGGCCTTTGGGTCGACGTTGAGGCAGTGCTCGATCAGCTCCCTGGGCACTCCTGGCATGTCCGCTGGCTTCCACGCGAAGATGTCGCGGTTAGCCCGAAGGAAGCTGATGAGCGCGTCTTCCTATTTGGGGTCGAGGCCGGCCCCGATGGTGGTGGTCTTGGTGGGGTCGCCTGTTCCGAGGTCGACCGACTTGGTGAGCACCTCCTCGGGTGGCCGAGGCTTGTTGGCGCTGTCAGACTTCTCTGGGATGTCGAGTTCACTTGTGGCAAGCTTCTTCGACGCGGCGTAGACCTCCATCATTGGGGTGGGTACTTGATTTGTTGAAGCGATCACCACGGCCTCTGTATCGCAGTCGTGAGAGATCTTCAAGTCCCCTTGGAGGGAGAGTACGCCACCGGACTTGGCATTTTGAGTACCAAGTATGTGTAGTGGGGCACCGCCATGAACTTGGCGATGGCCGGTCCGCCGAGGATGGCATGGTAGGAAGTCTCGATATCCGCGACCTCGAACTTGATGTACTCGGTGCGGTAGTTGTCGCGAGACGCCCGAAGGTAACCGGCGGTACCACCGAGCCTAGTGGGATAGCCGCGTTGCTCGGGACGATGCCGTAGAAGGGCATGCTGCTCTTGTCGAGCATGGGGGTGACGTCAAGGTTCATCTTCTTCGCAGTCTTGGTGAAGAGGACGTTGAGCCCGCTTCCGCCGTCGATGAGCACCTTGTTGAGCTTAGAGCCCGCCATCGTTGGTTTCGGGACGAGAGGGAAACGTCCCGGTTCGGAGAAGCCGGTCCATTGGTCCGCGCGGGAGAAGGTGATGGGTGTCTCCGACCACCCGAGAGGGGTCATAACCGCCGGTTCAATGGACATCACTTCACGGCGAGTAGCCTTCGCTCCCCGCCCGCGGGGTAGTCCGCCGAAGAGGACGTTGACGGTCTTCTCGGGTTCTTGGAAGTCGTCGCCGTCCTTCTTCTTGTTCTTCCGATCGTGAGGGTGCGGTGGCTCCGGCGTATCCTTGAGTGCATGCCCGAGCCGGTAGCACCGCTCGGTAGTGTGGTTGCCGTTTGGATGCCACGGGCATCTTCTCCTTCGGCGGGTCTTTGAACCCGCCGAGTTCTTCTTCGAGTTCCCTTTCGGAGGACGCCTGGATAGCCGCGACGGTATTGTCTGGCTTGCGCTTGCGGTTGGAACCCGAGAAGTTGTTGTTGTTGTTGTTGTTGTTGTTGTTGCGGCCACCTTGGTTTGGATTCTTCTGCCGCCGCCACCTTGGTTCTCGCTTGGACTTGCCGCGGATGGCGTCGTACTTGGCGTTGGCCTTGTCCTCTTCGTCCGCCCGGGACGTGATCATGTCCTTGAGGTGGGGAATGGACTTGGGGGCGGCGTCGGCCGAAGTCCTCGAAGGTGCGGCGATGGTAGAGCCCGTCCCGGAAGAGGTCGATGACCTCCTTGTCGGTGACGTCCACGACGGTAGCGCGCTTGTCGAAAAAGCGGCGCATGTACTTGCGGAGGGTCTCGCCTTGTTCTCGCTTGATCATGGCCGTGTCCATGCGAGTACCCGAACGGCCCATGGCGCCCGCGAAGTTGCTTGTGAATTGCTCCTTCGACCGGGTCCCACTTGTCGATTGAGTGCTTGTCCGGGGCGACTCGAGCCACGTGAGTGGGGCTTGGTCCGAGCGAAGGGGAAGTAGAGGCACTTGGTGTCGCCGTTGCCGCCGCCGTTCTCGATGGAGAGAGCGTAGCATCGGAGCCACCGGATGGGATCTCGCTTCGCGTCGTATTTGGTGATCCCCAAAGGCTTGAACTTGTCGGGGAGGAGCAGGTTGCGAAGCCGGGGTGAGAAGGCAGGGAAGCCGTCGCCTTCAGCAGCGGTCGTCGACTTCTTCTGCCGCAACTCTTCGATTCTCTCGGCGAGCATCGTACCCGCCGTGAGAGGCGCCGGAGGCGTGGCTATGCGCGTGGCCGCGGCCGCCGCGCCGCCGCCGCCTCCGGCCTTTCTTGTTGGCTCCATGGTTGGAGCCGCCGCCGCCGCCGCCGCCGCCGTCGGGGTCGTTGCCGCCGCCACCGGCCGGAGCTCGGTGGGGGACGACTTCTCGGTTGACGTTGTCTTGTCGTGAGGGTCCGCCGGCGGTGGAGCGTCGACGGTTTGGTTCGGGCCCGGAATGTCGCCTCGAGTACGGTTAGGGACCGGGGTCAACACCGCGACTAGTAGCTTCGTTGTCGCGAGGCTTGGCTGGGAGAGGTTGGCCGACTCTCTTGTCGACCCGCATGAAGTAGGCTTCTTCGGCCGAGCTTGGCGATGACCTCTCCGGCCCGTATGCCCCGAGCCGACGTGCGATCGTTGTGATCGACATGAGGCATTGCTCGGGAGTGGTGTGGACTCTGCTCTCAACCGCTCGAGAGCTTCCGCAAGGTTGCGGATGGGAAGGTTGTCTCTGAGCCGCCGGCGTCGTTCGTTGCGCTTCCCCGTTACGTTCGCGCCGGCGTCCCCGTTGGCGCTCGGTCTCGTCCGGGAGGCATCGGCGAGACGCCTCGTCCGCGGAGATGTCCTCCAAGTACTTGTCCCGCGGCCGTGCCCGAGGTTCCCGGAGTGTCGCCGGCGGCCATGAAGACTTGACGATCGGGGCGTACCCAAGCTTGGCTCGAAGGTGCCACCTCGGTTGGTGTGTTTGAGTCGGCCGGGCCGCGGGTGTTCCCTCCCGGAACGGTAGCGAGTCGATGTAGGCGACGTAGCGCGAGTCCTCCTTTGTCGCCCTCGGCGGGCTTGCGGTCCGGCCGCAGACGTATCTTCCGGCCGGCGTCGATCTTATAACCAGCCCCGGCAGGCCGGGCACGACAAGGGAAGCTCGGAGGAGTCGTCTTCGGACTCGGGCTCCTCGTGGTCCGACCCGAAGTCGAACTCGTAGTCCCGGTTCGAGTAGAACTCGGAGAGAGGGTCGGAGTCCGAGACGCGGCCGGGGACGGCGTCGGAGTCCGAGTTGTACTCGGTTACGGGCTCCTTGCCGGCCCGGCGTGGTGTAGAGGCCTCCGTGCGGGCCCGCCGGGAACGCGAGGGCCACGCGCGGAGCGCCGGCGTGGACGAGGGACCGCCTCGCGATGGGCGAGGAGCCGGCTCGCGTGCGATGGCCCATGGCGACGTCGGGTTCGAGTTGGAGACGGACTCGAGCTCGAAGTCAGCGTGGAGGTTGGAAAGCGAAATTTCGCCGAACTTGCCGGCGAGCTTGCCCGTGACAACTTCGGGAAGCGGCCACAAGGCTCCGTCCTCGAGTCGGGTTGCATGATCAAGCGGCGCCGGAAGGAGCCCGCGCCATCGGCGATGCGGACCCGTGCGCCGAAGACGAAGGTGTCGCCGCGGTTGAAGGCGACGGTTGGCTTGATGTGAACGGAAGCCGTCGAGTTCGCCATGTGATGTCGAGCGAGAGCCCCTACCCGGCGCGCCACCGTCGGTGTTTTGGACCGGCAACCTACTACGGGGAGTACCTGAAGTAGATGAATGTGACTCGCCGAGATCGGCAACTCGAAGGAAGAGACACGTGGCACACAATTTAGACAGGTTCGGGCCGCGAGGTGCGTAATACCCTACGTCCTGTATGCTGCGTAGCTCTGGATTGATGGGGCACGATTACAGGATGGTGCAATAGTGCGCCGTGAGTTGAGATTGGATGAGGTGACCCTGAGATCGGTCCCTGCCTCGCCTTATATAGTCCGGGAGGCAGGGTTACAAGTCGGAGTAGGGAAGGAGTACTAGTCGAGTACGTCTAGGAGACCTCTACACAGTGCGGAACGTGTACAGAGCCCTAACCGAGTACTACTCCTGTGCTGTCCTTGTGCTCCACGCCTTCAGGTGCCGTGTAGCGCAAGCCGGGTAGTCCCAGGGGCCCACCGAGTAGTCGGTCCTGGTACCCACCGAGGTAGTGGGCCCAGGGAGGTCCATACGACAGCGCGGGAGTCAAATAAAGATGGAGATCTTACCCCCTATCAATGCCTCCAAGCTCATGCGACGTTCGCGTTCGGCATTGCAGCAGGCGGTGATGTCCCGCAAGTTGTGCTCTAGATGCCGAATACGGCGGTGCAGTTGGTGGTTGATCCTCTGTTCCGGCATGGCGTTTTCTTCTTCAGTGGAGGAATCAGAGAGGATGTACTCGGGAACCTCTTTAGTTCCAAAGATCTCTTCAGGAAGCAAGTCAAGGCTGAAAAAAGCAGAGAGGGGTAAACCATGAGATTGCAATCGAGAGCCTATCATGAAAAGACAGAAGAAGAAATCTAAGATGGAATCGAAAAAGTAATACCGAATGGACCTTAAGGGGATGAGATTTATCCGAACAGCTTGATTTTGGTCCGCCATTGAAGATTTGAGCTTGGGAGATTGATGACCTAGGGTTCGGATCTAAGCGGCGACTCCAACAGATTGCAAGAGGAAAGAATGGGTGGTGAACGTATTTAGCTCAGAGACGTTGGGCATTTATGGTCAATTCCGGAATAAAATCACTTTTATCCTGTAATTGAAGGGGCATATGTTAACACCAAAAATTGGTACAGGAAAGGGATGGAATTGTGGGCCGAGTTTGGTAACGAAATACCATTCGGCAGGGAAAATCTCCTCAGAGGATTCGGTAAAGATGCTTGCGGTCGGCAATACACCATCATTCGGCAAAAGAACTGTTTGCGCTTGTAAAAGGAAGTTTTCGGGAATGCGTGATGACGTGGCCCGGATATAAGGAAAGGACGAGTTGATGGCGAGTACAAGATGGACATTGGCGCCAGAACATTAATTTAGGTATTAAATGTTGTGCTCGTAGTCGACCAAGAGTCGTGTTAGGACAAGGGTATAAATATAAACCCTTGATGTCTATAATAGGGATCGAACATCTACACAACAAAACCGGCCCCGTGCCAAACATCGAGTCCTTTAGTCGAGTCGTCGAGTTCTTCGAGAGGGGCCATCGATCCGTCGACCGCCGTAAGTACCGGCAACCTTGTATCATGTCTAGTATCATGTAGTGGATTTAGACCGTGATGCAAGTAGTCTTGTTACCTTGCTTAGTATCATGCGGTGGATTTAAGCTTGGTTCAAGAGGGTTTCCTGTTGGATCATGAGCCATGCGGTAGGCTAAGATCTAGCTCGAAGCTAGTTATCGGCTCTATTAGATTTGGAAAGATCTAATAGATTCATTAAGTTACCACGTGTTGCTTTGAGTTTTTGCTTTATGTTTAAATTCACGCAACACTCTTTTGCCCAATCTAGATCGATTAGTTTCGGCTTTACCTCTTTGAGATCCATGTGATGTACTTTCAAGTCTTTATTTATTATAAAGGATCAAGTGCTCTCAATAGCCGAATTTAGATCAATCTAGATTGTCACGTGTTGCGGGTTCAAGCTTTGGCTTTTCAAATGTTTGTTCCTTCTCCACGGAACCCGGATCGGCTGTACAACTGTATTTGGCAATGCTACCATGAGTGAAACGTGTTCATAATTTGTTTTAAACAATGTGTGCTTTTAGCCTTCCATATTTAGATTGTATCATGCGGTGGATTAATCTCTTTGTGGTTGGTGGTGTGGTTTCAAACAAGTTGTATCATGCGGTGGATTAACTTGTTTGTTATCATGCTTGACGGGTTTGAAAGTACCTAGACATGCGGTAGACTAGTGCTTTTGGCCTATGCATGCTTGTTTACTTCATATTTATAATCATGCTTTTACCTTATTTGTTTTAATTGTTATTTATCCTCAAAAATCGGTCATGGCTATGCGCGAGCAATGTTATCTAAACAGAGACCGATCTTTTGTCATGCTTACGTCATGCATCCGGCTATATCCTAGTTCCGTGTTTTAAAGCTCCCGAATGGTATTTAAACTGCTGACAGATAGCTTGTTGTAGCTATATGTAATTTTAATTGGCTTCCTAGACACAAATACGGAACTGTCTGATACCACGCGACAAGTTCCATGTTTTATCTAACTATTTTTTATCCTTTGTCAGTTTCAGGAAAATTGACTGGCACGCTTCGGATCCGGCACGTGTTTTAAGCCAGCTTCGTTCGGCTTGCTGTGTGCTTGGCGCGAGGTGCTGATTTTGCGTCAACAGACACAACCCCAGCTCCACCCGTGTTTCCCCTACAATCAAATGATTTCCAAAAGCCTATCAAGTTTGTGAGCACTTCCGAAAAAGTGTTCTTTGGGAAGGAAAGTGAGAAGGCTAGTGAGGAGAAACCCGTGGAGAAGTCGAGTGGAGAGAAACCAAGTGAGCAGCCCCAACCCAAGCCTAAGCCTAAGCTTGTGAGGTTTCATTGTGGCTATTATGGGAGAGATGGTCATAAGGATGAGTTTTGCTTCAAGAGGAAGCGAGAGAGGAGAATGGCAAAGGAGTGGGCTAACAAGGACAAGTATCACCCCTCCAGTGGTGTACTTGAGCCTCGTGTGCAGCTGCCCAGAGCTAAGGCGAGTATGAGGACAGTTCCGACTTGGGGAGAGCGAAAGGGTGCAGGAGGTGTTGCTGGAAAACCGGTCATACCGGTTTTGAAACCGGTCGGACCGGTTTGGGGTCTGCAGAGTGGCAAGTTTGGTTTTCGTGCCTGTGAGGAGTCTCGGTTTGTCTCAGGTGGTTGTGATTCTGGTGGTTGGTCTGGAGAGTCAGCAGGTGGTTAGTTTTCTAGGCGTTCTCCCTCTCGTGCTCAATACGGGGATGGGAGGAGTCGTAGCTTTGAGATGGAGAGGAGGGACGATCCACGGTTCTCCATTCGTGGTTTTGGTCCTCCTCCAGGCAGAGAGGGTTGGTTTCCTCAGAGTGGTTACTGGGGTGGTCTTCGTGGAGGTAGCTTTGGTAGGAAAGATGGTTTGGTTTGTGCTAACCCCACTTTCGAGCAAATGGCTCGGCACTGGTTTTACTCTTTTGGTACTAACCCCAGTGCTGAGTCATTTGTTCGCTCACGTGCTCGTTTTTGAATTTCAGGTGGGAGACTTGAAGAACATTTAGTTGATTGACTCTGGTTGCTCGAGGCATATGACCGGAGACAAGGGGTGGTTCTCAAGTCTCGTCACGGTGGTGACAAAGAGGTACATCACCTTTGGGGACAATGGGCGTGGGCGTGTGCTTTCAGAAGGTGAGATTAAGGTGAGTGACAAGATCACTCTGAGGCGTGTTGCTCTTGTTCAATCGCTTGGATACAATTTTCTTTCTGTGTCCCAGCTGTTGGATGAGGGTTCTGAGGTGTTGTTTTGGCCTGGTGATTCTCAGATTTTGGATTCTCGAGGGGACCTTGTCTGTATGGTCGTTCCCGAGGGTCAGGTGTTTCGAGCTGATTTTTCTCAGTCTTCGGGTGTTGAGCGTTGTTTCTTGGCTGGTTCTTCGAGTGAGTTGTGGAGGTGGCATAGGAAGTTGGGTCACTTGAGCTTTGACCTTTTGTCTCGCTTGAGTAAACTCAATTTGGTCCGAGGATTGCCACGGTTGAGGCTTGATAAAGAGCTGGTTTGTGCGCCGTGTAGGCATGCCAAGATGGTAGCCTCTTCTCACCCGCCTCTCACCGATGTGATGACTGAACGTCCATGCGAGCTGCTCCATATGGACCTTGTTGGCCCAGCTCGTGTGCGATCTGCGGGTGTGAAGTGGTATGTCCTTGTTGTGGTGGACGACTACTCTTGGTATGCATGGGTGTTCTTTCTCGAGGATAAGGGGGAGATGTTTGGTTTTGTTTGAGATCTTGTCTTGAGGTTGAGGAACGAGAGGCACGGAGATGCCATAAGAGCAATCTGCAGTGATAATGGCTCAAAATTCAGAAACTCTCGTTTTGAAACCTTTTGTCATGACTTGGGTCTTGAACACCAGTTTTCGAGTCCGTATACGCCTCCCCAGAATGGTGTTGTGGAAAGGAAGAACAGGACCTTGTGTGAGATGGCTCGGACGATGCTTGATGAGCATAGGACTCCTAGAAGGTTCTGGGTTGAGGCACTGAACACCGCATGCTATGTGTCGAACATGATCTACCTTAGAGTGCATAAGAAGAAAACATGCTATGAGTTGATGCACGGTCGCACACCCAAGGTGAGTCACTTCCATGTCTTTGGATGCAAGTGTTTTATTCTTAAGGAAGGGAAGAAGCTGGAAAAGTTTGAGGCTAGGTCTGTTGATGGTATTTTCTTTGGTTATGCATCTCATTCTAGAGCATAACGTGTGCTCAATCTTGAAACTAACCAAATCGTGGAGACTTGCGAGGTAACCTTCGATGAGACACAGCCACGTAGTCAGCTTGTCTTTGAGTGTGCAGGTGATGATGAACTTGGCGAGGAGACCTTTCATGAGGAGGAGCATGAACATGGAGACGATGAAGATGGTGGTGTGGTGCCCCCGGCTGAACATGTACCCACTACTTCGACTACGATGGTGGACGAACCCTCTCCTACACCTACGACGACAAATCAAGATCGAGGAGAAGCTACAGTTGAGGGGGAGGTAGCATCAAGGCGAGAACCTCCCCGGCGAGTACAAGTGGATCACCCAGCTTCAAGGATCATCGGCGACATGAATGAACGCACTACACGGTCGAGGGTTCGAAACAATTCTCATTTCGCTCATGCTGCATTTGTTGCTACCTTTGAGCACAAAGACATTGGACACGCACTATCTGATCATAATTGGGTTAACTCGATGCATGAGGAGTTGGAGAACTTTGAGAGGAATCAGGTCTGGGAATTGGTTGACCCTCCCCCAGGGTGTAAGCCGATTGGTACAAAGTGGGTGTGGAAGAACAAAGAGGGAGAGAAAGGTGAAGTGGTAAGAAACAAGTCGAGGCTTGTTGCTCAGGGGTTCAGTCAGAAGGAGGGGATTGACTACGAGGAGACCTTTGCTCCCGTAGCCCGTTTGGAGGCAATAAGGATCCTTCTAGCCTTTTCCGTGGCTAAAGGGTTCAAGTTGCACCAAATGGATGTGAAGAGTGCTTTCCTGAATGGTGTGTTGGAGGAAGAAGTGTATGTGAGGCAACCACCGGGGTTTGAGAGTGAGAAGTACCCCCACCGGGTGTACAAGTTGAGGAAGGCGCTTTATGGGTTGAAGTAGGCGCCTAGAGCTTGGTATGGTAGGTTGAGGGTGTTCTTGTTTGAGAGAGGTAGGTCTTGAGATGGGGAAGGTCGATCAGACCTTGTTTCTACTTAGGCAGGGTAGAGATATCTTGATTGTGCAGGTGTACGTGGATGATATTGTCTTTGGTGGCTCGTCTAACTCTCTTGTTGCAAGGTTTGCAGAGGATATGAGCAGGGAATTTGAGATGAGCATGATGGGCGAGTTGCAGTTCTTCCTCGGGCTACAAATCAAGCAATCAAAGGAGGGAACATTTGTGCACCAAGCTAAGTACACCAAGGACATTGTGCGGAAGTTCAAGATGGAGGATTCCAAGGCTATGACGATGCCGATGAGTACGACTACAGCTCTTGATGCGGACGAGGAAGGTGAACATGTGGACTAGAAGGAGTACCGAAGCATGATCGGGTCACTCCTCTACTTGACGGCGACGAGGCCGGACATCCAGTTCTTGGTATGTCTGTGCGCTCGTTTTCAAGCGTCTCCGAGGACTTCACATCAGCAAGCGGTGAAGCGAATTTTCAGGTACTTGCATCACACTCCCGACTTCGGCATTTGGTACTCCGCGTCCTCTTCTTTGGCGCTTCATGGGTTTTCGGATGCGGATTTTGCCGGATGTCGGTTGGATAGGAAGTCCACTTTTGGGACTTGCCAGTTTTTGCGATCTTCTTTGGTGTCTTGGTCTTCCCGCAAACAGTCGAGTGTTAATCAATCCACTACCGAGGCCGAGTACGTTGCCGCTGCTAGTTGTTGCTCTCAGCTCCTTTGGATCACATACACCATGAGTGACTTTGGTGAGGAGTATACCCATGTCCCACTTCAATGTGATAGCACCAGTGCCATAAGCGTTGCAAAGAACCCAGTGCTTCATTCCAAAACCAAGCACATAGAAGTGAGGTATCATTTTCTGAGAGACAATGTTGAGAAAGGGAAGATAGCTTTGATCCATGTACCCACACATGACCACTAGCCGATATTTTCACCAAACCTCTAGATCAAGCAACTTTCACTCGTTTGCGGGGGGAGCTTGGTGTGTGTTTGATTTCTTGAGCTTTGTGTGTGGGAGCTCCTTTGTAGCATATGTATAGCTTTCCTTTGTGCATTTCTTGCATTTGGCATGGCATATGTAACATGATGTATAGGCATCCTTGTATCTTAGATTGCATGCATTTTGTATCATATGCATTTTGTAGGAAAAGCTTCTCTCATATACATTGTTCACCATGATGTGCTATATATGATCTTGTGAGCTAGTTTGGTATGCTATGGTTAGTTTGGCTCAGCTCTTGATGATCTTGATTTATATCCATGGTTGATGGCTATGCTTTTGAAAAATGTCACATATATGCTCTCTCATGTATAAATGCCTCTATATGATCTTGACATGTTTTAGTGGCTTCGTTATGCTTAATTTGTGGTTGGATAGCTAGTTTATTGATCATATGGGGCCAAAGGCTCATTTGTCATCATGAATGTTTAGCCCTCTTGCTTTATCTTATGGAGGGGCATAAGTTCCTTTTTGTCGCAAAGACATTTCATGTACCAATAATGAATCTGAAAATGAAATGTAAAATGCTTGGAAAATGTGCTCCCATGTCATATGTGCTGAATTTAATTTGCTTTGGGTGCTAAACCGTTGCATGATGCCTACCAATGAGAAGTCTCATACATAGAAGTAGGCACATGGCTCGGTGGCTTTGACATGACATGAGGTGCTTGTGGGTGCTTGTGATGGTCTTATGATTAGAATGGTTGTCCTAGCATGAAGTTTGTGTGGCTTTGCCATTTTGACAGGTTTTGCTCATGTTTAGGTTTGTACTCATGAGAGATTAAATTTTCGCAAAATTGCTCAACTCTATTTTAGATTCGTCCAATGGTGGTGAAACTTGGTAGTCATGAAGTTGATGTCATTACGAAGTTGTAGAGTATCTAACTTGCTCATTTGGACATGTGTAGCATCTTGTGATGAATTTTGTATACTTAAGAAGCTCTAGGTTGCATATTTTCAAATTTGAGCCTTGATTCATGCATTGGCAACAAGGGGGAGAAAGGAAGGTGGAGAAAAGTTGCATTGCATCCCTGGAACCTATCCCAAGAGCCAAGGGGGAGCTTGTGCTTTTCTTTTGCATTTTTGGCTTTTGGAGGTGTGGTCTGCTGTGTGAAATCGGCCTGACCGGTTTTGGAAATTGGTCTGATCGGTTTTGGTGAAACCGGTCTAACCGGTTTTGGGAACCGGCCTGACCGGTTTGTGCCCAGAGTTGGCACTTGTTCAGGGGGAGCTTGCATATGTGCAGGGGAGCTTTTGTATGCTTTGGTGGTTTGTGCTCTTTGCTTGAGCATGGTTTTGTCTCAGATGTGTCGAGCCGTTGCCCTTGCCTAAGGGGTCCGAGACTTGTCTTCTTCAAGTGATCTTGTTCTTTGCCTTTCTCGTCTGTCGATCGCTTGTTGAAGTTTCTTTTTATTTGTTTCTTTTCTGTTTCCTTTTCTCTTTGTTTACAAAATGTGTGTGTTGTCAATGCACTCATCAAGGGGGAGATTGAGGACCATGTGTGGTTTGAGGACCGGTGGATGGTCACTTCCTTGTGTGATGAGTTATTGACAACGTTGTGTGGACTGATTCTTGGCTAAGTAATGCAGGTGCAGGTTGCGGCTTGACTGGTGTTGGTGCAGGTGAAGAACAAGCGCGAAAGGTCGTCGCCGGTGAGGCCTCCAGGTGTGGAGAACACAAGTAGGCTTCGTTCGAGGGACCCGGTGGCCGGCGGGGTCAAGTGCGGGCCGCATGGTGGCAAGAACGAAGAAGATGAAGTCGGTGGACGGTTTCTTGGTTGAGCCACAAAACGAAGGTCGAGCCGGGACTTCGTGGGAGCCAAGTCATGAGTGGTGATTGGCGGAGGCTACATCAAGTTCGCGGGGTTTGCGGTGGTTCACCAGAAAATCATCGGGTTACTCGGCTGAGCCACAAAGCCGAGGCCGAAGACCGGCGTGGTCGTGCGGCCAAAACCGGCCTGACCGGTTTGGAGAACCGGTCTGACCGGTTTGGGGTCGCAGGGCGCCGGAAGCTTCGAGGCGGAGGACACACGTCGGGATCGCAAGGCTTGCGTCGAGGCTACGCGAAGTGCGGTCGCTGGGCATCTGTCCGATGGTGCTATGAAGACAAATTCCCAAAGTGCCCTTGGTGGGCGTGTATCTTAGTTTAGGCCTTAGGGGCATTTTAGACTTTAGGCTTGCCTCCATACAACCCAAGAGGTGAGAGGATGGCAGCCAACTCTCGGAACCCTAGTTCATTTTGCTTTTCTATTTTCCCTTCCTATTTTCTTAGGATTTCCATAGGACTAGCTTCAGAGCTTCATGGCGAGATCTTGTGCTGTGGCTGTTAGTTGGGTCTTGCTCCTAGGTTCAGTAGCACTTAAGTGGCTACGTGAACTTGGCAAGAGAAGCTTGTGGAGGTGCACGAGTGAAATCGGGTTCATAGGCCGAATTCTTGAATAGAATTTTTATCTCCCATTCACTCCCCCCCTCTCTGGTTCACCGTTTCCACTACAAAAATTCTTGTGGTCTATGACGGTCGATTTTCATCATGGATCATCAAAATTTTGTCATATAACGACA
This sequence comes from Cenchrus americanus, assembly GCA_947561735.1. Classification (NCBI taxonomy): domain Eukaryota; kingdom Viridiplantae; phylum Streptophyta; class Magnoliopsida; order Poales; family Poaceae; genus Cenchrus; species Cenchrus americanus. The sequence goes on from OX387245.1 coordinate 185,572,471, forward strand.
TCTATGATGAAATTTGAGAACGTCATGTATTAAGCATCACTGATCCCTTCTCGTGACGTCCTTAAGTTTTCGTCATAGATTAACGTGATCCATGACGTTCTCAAACCATCATAGATTGGTGTAAAGCCCATTGAACCTAGCCCGAAGCCCAAAATCTATGACGAAAGTGATCGTCATGGATTAACTTGCCACATCACCTATAGAGATGAGTTGGGAGCTGATGTGGCAGCCGCGTGGCAGATGATGTGGCAGCCGCGTGGTGATAACATGTCATCCACGTGGCTATGACGTGGCATCCGCATGGAGCTGGCGTGGCATCCACGTGGCGCTGACGTGGACGAATTCAGTACAGGCCGTAATTCCACATACCAGAATACAACAATAAAATCACACAATTCAATAATAATTCTTAAATTAATAAATGTCCACTACATTCACACCATCTCAATGGCAAACAAAATATAATTTCTGGCAACAAAGCTCAACAAGCCCAATTTTCAAACCTAGTCATTCAGCAATAAATACACAATCCATATAAAGTTCAACTCAACAAGCCTAGAAGTCACAAAACAACAGATCAAATATGTCCTTGTAACATCACTAGCAGTCCAGCCCTTGTAGCATCACTAGCAATCCAGCATATCAGGTCCATTGCTTACTGATAACTTCTAAACAACCTGAAAGAGGAACATTACCAAACACTTGTCAGTGGGCAGAATCAAATGATTCCTAATCCAGTTAGCAAATTACATGACTAATATAGCTTTTGAAGCACAGACAATGAGCAAATAATAGGTAAAAATAATGAGTTCACATGGTACTTCAAATTAAAGAGCAAATCAAATTGGGAATAAGCCAACTGGAAATTCAAGTTACAAATCAACCTTGACAAATAGCTCAGAGTACAGTGTGGACATGAAACAACCAACCAAAAAGACAGGCTACTGCTAATACCGGCCACAAAAGAATTGAGTAACAAAACAAATCTCAAAGGTACTCAAACTTAAGTATGCATGTTGTTCACAGAACTTGAAGTCACAACCGCGAGCTACTTGCTAGGCACCATCTATAGAATGTACATTCAAAACTTGTGATTACATACCACAATACTAATTACTACAACCTTTTTACTTGCTGCAGAATGACCTGAGCACTAGACTGTGATGGGGTTGCCTTGAAACAGAGGAAATGGCTATTGAAAGCATAATGACAAGTGAATAAAATACTGGGAAATACTTTTTTTACTTTGGCTGCCATCCAACAATAATGACAAGTGAATGAAATAATATAGGGAAAAATAAGGCTAGAGAAGAATTTTCATACAATAATTTAAGTACTATCATCATGTCGTGAAGCAATGCCAATTCACTGAGCACAAGATATAGGCTGACATAACAAATTACTGTACTAAGATGGTCATAGACAGAAATCTTAGAGTAAAGCTTTTTACAATGGAAACCAACTTAAGTATCAAGCATGATTAAGATGTGAAAATATTAAACATAGATTGGATTTCATATGTCACATTGAAACCTGTACACACGCTAGTCACAAGTTCACACGTAAGACAATCCAAAGCTAAATGAATTACTTAGTGCTCTCTATTCCGGTAATATTGGATTTATACCTTCACCAAGCATAACTGAGTAAAGTTCAGAATAATATTGATCAAGTATTTCAATTGCAAGTAATATTCAGATTGGATCTATATTCCAGCAATTGCAAGTCTTTTGATCAAGTTTGATTTAAGGCATGTTGCAAACATCAAGTGATCATATTCTAGTACAATGGATCCCAGACCTTTGAATCAAAAGACTAACTTATTTAAGAAGCTGTAGCAGGAAATATGATTAAAACATGGCAAACCTGCAGTAGTTTCTTTCTACAACCTTCTCACATTCAATTAACCAGATATTGCCAATTAAATACATATGAAGCATGCTATAGAACTTGTCCATGAATTCCTACAAAGAAAATAAGCAATTTTTCACCCTTGGATTCGCTCCAATGCCTCAGATAGTAGTACATATAAGAATATCATGTCTTTCATCAATTTTGGGACAGAAAAGCATTATATATTAAAATGACTGGCTGGAGTTTGGAACCATCTCCAACAGTAAAAGGTGAATCAATTTTTTGAACTGCTATTAACATGGAGACTGACAAAACACACCTTAGTTCTTGATTGAACAAACAATGCTCTCTTTGCATTGTACCAGAACTTGTCCATGAATGCATACAAATAAAATAAAATAAGCAAACACTTGATGGTTCTAATGAAAGCGCAAGGACATCAATTGGCCGTGATATAGCAAACATGTACATGCTCCAGGCTGCTGCAACTTTATACAGTAGCACACACAGACAAGAAAGCTAGCACAAGGAGTTGATTTTTCTACCGAAATCAGTGTGACGAATTTGCTCTAAACAAATTAAACTACAAGACCAATCAATTGCAGCATATCCAATACATAAGTCCAATCGAAGGATAGTGGAGGAGTGGAGATATACCTTGTCCTCAGCCTCCAACACCACACCGTTCTTTGTTTTACTGGAACAGATATGAGAGGAGCTCGTTATCTGCAACAAACACACGGGCTCAAAATCAAATCGACACGCAGATCCATCACATAAGTACCCACACATTTTAATACATTTTATATGTATTATTGTATTTTTTATATAAAATATACTATACATAAGTTGTTCTTTAAAACTTTCATTAATGTACCAACACATTTACTATTTTCAAAAGTTTAAATGAATTTATGCAAGTTTATTGAAAATAATTAAAATTTGAACTATATGTATATCAAACAACATCCAAAAAAATCCTAAAAAACATATTTCAAGTATATTTGTTCTAATTCGTCTTATATCTTGAAAATAGATGAAAAATTCAAGTGGTTTTGATAAAGTAAGATTATAGATGTTCACAAATAGGACACAAGGCTCACATAGTTTCCTACAATTGAAAACAAACTTTGAGATTTGAACAACTAATAATGTGACTGAACTTGTATGCACCTCAATTTTTGACACCATCTCATGTTAACCATAACATTAGAGAATATTAAGTTATATTAGCAATTATTATGAAAAAACATGTTTTTATATTCTCTTTTTAGTTGAAAAAATTATGTTGTATGAAAAGCAATCAATAATTAAGATACAAACAAATGGCACTGAGTAAAAGATCTCGATTTCAGAAAAAATAGGGAAAATAATCAACCGATTTGGAGTTCGTATGAGGAAGAAAAACAGTTTACAAGTTTTATCCGAAGATTAAAAACAGAAATTGCGCTTGCTATGAACTGAGATGAACAAGTGTGTTTTCTCTTTTTAATCTTTGGCTAAAACTTGTAACTAGTTTTTCTGCCCATACTAACTCCAAACTGGATGATTCTTTTTTCTAAAATTTTCTAAAATCATTCTCTACCAAGCATATCCTTGAACCTTTGAAACTGTCCAGATTACATCCCGAGCTTGGTTATGTGTGATTTTAAATACGATTTTGTCTTTTTCTTTTTTATCTAATCCAACTGAATATTTAGAAAATAACAGTAAATTATAAAAAATCATAAAAATGGAAATCCAATTTTGTTTGCCTTTATATAGGTATATCTATATATATTGAATATATAATATTATATGCTTTAGAAAAAAAATTAAAATTTAGATTTTTTTAAATTTTGATTGTGATTATCTCTAATTCTTTTCACACATTGTATGAATGTTTTGAATTTATTGATCATGAGGAAATGTTGAAATGCAATGTGGTCGGATTATGACGAAATTGGCGCAACGTCATAGTGTTTGGACTTTATATCGGGCTTCATATCCAACACTGCTAATCTATGACGAAATCTGACTATTGTCATGGATGTAGTGTGATCTATGACAAAATTTGTGACCAAACTAGCACAACGTCATAGTGTTTGAACTTCATATCGGGCTTCATATCTAGCGCTGCGAATCTATGACGAAATCTGACTATTTTTCGTGAATGTAGTGTGATCTGTGATGAAATCAGAAAACGTCATGGGAATTTCGTCATGGATCAAAGGATTTCTTGTAGTGTTCGGTCCTTCATGGAGTCTGCACGCGGGGTTTTGTTGACGGTTATTAGTTGTATCAAAGTTCATTTAGACTTGCAAGCGGACAAGTCTCCCGTCGTAGTCAAGGGACCCTTCTTCCCTCGAGTGGTGAACCTAAGGTATCGAATCCGTGGAACAAATGTGTGACGCAAGAGATGATATAGTAGTGCCAAGTAACTTCAATCTTCGAGAGATAAAACCCTAATGCATCTAATCATAAGAATCAACACAAGAACGAATCTAATCTACTAAAGACCAGAGGTAACAAAGATAGATGGGGTAGATAAATCGATCTAGAGAGATCGGGTCAAGCCTTTTGTTGAAGTTCCAAGCAAAAAAAGAAGTAGCAAATCAAATCTCATTAGAAGCCTCTTTAAACCGTGGTTTCCCTACCGACTCCGAAAACGCCCGGCTTTCAGAGCCCCCATTCTATCACAACGTACTCCTATTCATGCGGGTAGTCTAGGGCGAGTCCGAGGACAAGTCGAGTACTTTTGGAAGATCAGGCGTGCACCTCTAGCCACCGCGGCAACAAGAACACCCTATGTGATCTATCTCAAGAACAGATCTAAAATAAGTAAAGCCGATCGAAAACGAAGACTTCACAGAAACACTTAGTCGCTAATAATCGGATTCCACTTGATACATCAACTAGTACAATGATATATGAACAGGATCACCACCGGGATCCTACCTTGATCTTGCTTCTAGCTCCGGGAACTCCGACATGGTCTTCCATGCAAGGTTCCCACGTCGGCTAGGGAGATCCTAGTCAACTAGCTCGACCCTCTCCTATCCGGGATGGTGTCCCTCTCTTCTCTACTCCTCGGCGGCCGATGATGAATTGATCGATGTGTGGCTCTCGACCCCAGGGCTATAAATAGCCCGAATGGCGGCTAGGTCAAAGGGGGAGGTAATCGGGCCCTGGAATGGGCTGGGCCGGTCGGCCTAGGCCGACCAGCCTGGGCCCATCCCGGCCCAGTTGCCTGCCTCCTTTGCCCTACGTCGGTTCCCAAGTCTTCTAGATCCTTCCTCCTTCTGCATGTGGGCCCTTGTCGTCAGTTTCTCTCCGAGTTGGACATAGCTCCTTGTCCCGCAAGATTCACCACTTTTCTGGGTAGGTCATCGGAGTTTGTCATCTTCTCGAGTTTGGCCCCTGGGCTTCTTGGAGTCAAGTTTGCTTCATTGCATGACTTGTACGGGGCTTCAAGGTCTTGTCACAAGGTGCTTGATGAACTTATCTCGAAAGTCTTGCTTTCAACGTCAAAACCCTGCATAAACACTAAACTCCAAAACCGACATGCACGAATGAACTTGTTATATCAAGGGGGTTAGTACCAATGGATAAAGTATAAAACTCATGTCAACACCGAAGGTAAACTCATGGCTAGATTGACGGAATTTCACCGTCAACATCTCCCCCATGCTTAAACCTTGCTCGTCCTCGAGTAAGCCTTTGATGGATATCATCGTTGCCCTTCATTGTTTAAACCTTGCACTTGATCATACATGAGAAAACATAATGCTCTCAAAATTTTAATTCGTTAAAGTTTCATAATGTACTAGCCTTCATCTCTACGGAGGGTAGATTATTAATTTAACCTTATCCCACAAGTATTACATGCTCCAAAGTTTAAATAGATCTTAGAAATTTTGAAATAAAGAACGAGATAAAAAAAGAGCTAAACCAAGTTCACAAATTTAAACCATCTTGCATATTACTCATGAACTATCATCTCACTTTGTCTCTCAAGCCTATTTATTCTACCCCTTTCCCTCTCATAACATATATATATGTGGTAGGCTTTATATGGAGCTTTTTGGGAAAATTTAGTCCTACCAAGATATTATAAATGAGATGTTGTCAAAACAAGACAAGCTTCTCATGGTCTTACCGAGACTTGTCAAAAAGGTCATTGGAAAATAATGTTATATCAAGAAGGGGAAAGAGAAAAATACACACACTTGAGATAGGTGGACATGTGCAAATGGCAAAGAGTGATCCCGAGGCACAAAGGAAGTCCTCGTTATCGGATTGCACATGGTTGGAAAATGAGTATGGATCTTTAATCTTGAAGCCTTGAAATTCCTAATGCACTTTAGAGAACCGGGAGTTCACTTTATTTTATTTTTACACAACTCATATTTTTTTCTTTTTCTCATACATATATTTTTTCTTTCTTTCTTTTTTTCTTTTTCTTTCTCAAAATTTTTTGTTATTTGCTCCCCTTGAACTCTTAAATTACATTGTACCTACCTCCTCCCCCATGCTTAGACGTTTGCTCGTCCTCGGGCAAAGAGGTGATAGAGATAAGGTAGGTATCGTGAATACTTTTCCTTTGGAGAGATACTTGAAATCTTCAATGTTGGCACCGTCTTGCAATCTTTCTTGAATTGATGATCCATCCTCAACGATAGGTTGTGGTCAAGGAGGTAATCACAAAAGATGATATTTGGTTTTAAGTGTGGATACCCGGCGAGGTTTGTGAGATCTCCAATGTGGGGATACACAATGCACGGATAAAAGGCTAGCAATAAGATGGATACGCAAAAACGGAATGACCAGATTCTTAGTCTCGGGCCAGAGAAATCATGGCCTACAATAACTCACTCAAAAATAAATCTTGTACACTAAGGTTTATGCACTCAAATATTATAAGGCTCTGGATAGGTAGAGCACCACACAAGTGATATTCACGACAAGGTTAACATTACTTTTAGGAATAAAAATCATCTTTAATCCATCTAAAACTTGAGAGCACATAAAACACTATGGGTCTTTATTTTAATCATAACCTCTGCTAAAGATTAAGCTAGCATTTAGATAAATTCAGATTTGTATTTTAAGAGAGCATTAGCTTTAACATGCATAAATCAATTACAAAGATAAACAAAGCGACAATTATAATCATATATCATCATGGCACAAATTTCATAACTTTTCCAAAGGTATAAACAAGGTGGTGTCTTTATTAATGATGAAAACTAATTGAAGTACATGCTGAAAATAAACTAACACACTTGCTGAAATTTAAATAAAAACTGAAAACACTACGCAAACATAAGCAAACACAAGCTGAAAATTACAGAAAAAGGGAAAAGAAAAGAAAACTAAAGCTCCTCCTTCTCAATCTTCCGCCAGTGGTTGGTATTGATTATCTTGGTAGTTGTACCCTTGCTCATAGTAGGTTTGGACATCCCCTCCAAGAATTGATCCGGCGGTACTAGGTGAAGATGCCCAAGCTCATAGGCAATATTTGCATTGCCTTCACCAAGTTGAGCCGCGTTGGATTGGATGGCTGCGGCGTTTTGCATGTTTCTCGCAGCATACCCTCCAATTATGGCCATGCTTTGTTGTGGTTGGGGGTATTGTGTGTAGGTCTCCGCAAAGGTTACGTTGGGCACCACATAATTTTGTGGGGGCAAAGGTGCACCACTCCCCCATGCTTGCATTGGTGGCCCTCCGTAATAACTTGGCGGAGTAGGGATTCCTCCGAATGGTGGCACATAATTTGGTTGTGCACGACCCTCTTGCACGAAGGAGGATCCCTCCTCTACAAGTCTTCCTCTTTTATTTTTCTTCGCCGGGACAAGGAGTCCCTCCTCCAACCAATCTTCCTTCCCTTGAATGAAAAGCCTAAGTCTTGGGTCCGGAAGGGGTAGGTTCACCTTGGCCACATGAAAGCCTCCTCTCTCATCTCCACTAATATATTTTCCTTGCTTCAAATACTCAAATCTGAGAGGGGTCCCACGTAAAAGATGTTCAGGATTCCTTGTAATCCCCGGCCTTAAGGAGATGGCCAATATAGAGAGGTAGCACCCCGAACCAATATATCCCGATCCCGATGTTGCCTCGCAACACCATCGGTTGATCATAAGGTATGAGGGGTCTATTGGCTGTTTGGCAATTAAAGCCGAGTAGAGCCAATTCAACTCTGTGTCGGTCACCTTCGTCTCCCTTATCCTCCCCATAATCCTCTTGCACATCCAAGAGTGGAATACTTGGATAATGGGGTTGCGGATGGAATTGCGTTGTTGGTGGGCTTCTCCGGAGATTAAATTCCAAAATCCATCCAACATGCCATCCGGCACGTCAACTTTCTCCGGAGCTCCCTTTTGGAACCCAAGTAGCTCCCTAATATACTCGTAGGGAACAACTTGTTGGATTCCCCCCAAATGGAATGATAAACTTTGCACCCCCTCATCAAGGATAGGCACCATAGTCATCAAGATTTCCAAGGCAAACTCCTTGTGGGTGTTTGCCGACACCCCGTTGGAGAATTGCACCCATCCAAGGTGCCCCAACATATAATATATATCTGTGCCGAAGCCCAATGCGTTGAGAGCTTGATCGTCGAAATCGACGTTTGCCACAAGCCTCTTCTCAAGGCGAGAGAGTTTCTTCTCCTCCTCCTCCGACAATATGATGAAACCATATGTGGAGTACTGCGGAGTGTATGGAGGTGGCGCGGATGAACGGGTCGATCGACGAGGTGGGACGGGTGGCTCCTCCATACGCCCTTGAGGTTCGGTAAACCTCATGGACGTGCTCCTTGTTGCTCTCATGCAACCGAGGAGGAGAGTGTCGTTCCTCCTTGGCGGTGCCGTGTCCTCCTCCATGCTCCGAGGAGACTCGGAAACCGAGTGCCTCCTCGAAGACGTCGTCGAAGATGGGTTGGACGATGATGACCCCTTCTTCTTGGTGAAGAGACTTGTGGTTTTCTTCCACATGATTGCAGCACTCATCTCTCCACTAAAATTCCTGGTTTCAACCGGTAACTAGGCACTTAAAAACTTATTTCGGAATGTGGACTTCGAGTGGATTAAGGGTGTGAATTGTTTGAGCTATCAAGCTTGGGAAGGTTGGCTAGGTCTACGGTGGTTCTGGGCATGAAAACTTGAGCACACAAACTGAGGAAGGAAAGGACTACTTGCCTGCAGAAGACGGAAGCCGGGGGGCACCATTTATAGGCCAGGCCGGCCGGCCTGGGCCGACCGGCCTAGGGTGGTTTGGCCCCCCTGGCTCGGCTCTTTCTCCCAGCACGATCATTTCCCCTCCACGACTTTCTTGCCCGCATGCTCCACAAGTTGCACCACCCAAACGCTCTCGTCCACTCCTTTTCTTGCATTATTGGTCCTTCCACTTGATGCTTCATGCTCTGAGTCATGTCCATGCTCCCTTGCTCCACTTGCTTCATATGTCACCATGAATTTCCTACAAAGTTATGCTTGCTGCCCACCCATGCTTGTCCTTTGCATGAGGTTTTGATGAAAGTTGTCGAAAGGGCATCCAATGGTGCATGCATGATTAACTTTAACTAGATTGCCTCCCTTTAAGGCTAAGCACTCCTCTAATTTCGAATTAAATATTTTCAGAGCTAGAGAAAAGCTCAAGCGTAAGTTTAGAGAAGTTTTTAACCATTAAAAACAAATGTAAGTCGAAAATATTTTCCGACTACATTGATATCGGTCTCACCGGTATAGTTTGCCTTCATTGGTTGAGAGTGAACTTTTCCCGGCTTGATCATGGGGGCATAGGTTTAGGTTCTAATTTTGGCTAAATGAGAGAGATTTTGAATGAAATAAAATTAAATGAGGCTTAGAAAAATTCTAATCTTAGAGAAACCAATGATATAGATTTTTAAACCAACCAAAAGTTTAGTTTCTAGGTTCACGCGAGTCCTACCACATGCTGAAATTTAACTAACACCTAGGTACAAGTCGTGGCTCTACTCGTGTGTTTTTAGCATGAAAAACAAGTCAACCACTACATCATAATGAGGATGAATGGTTGAATTAGGTTCTAAATTTATTTGGTTGTGGTTTCTCGAAAAGAAGCAAACAAACACATAGGAGGGTTCAAGTAAAGGGTTTATGATCAAGCAAAATATTCAACCAAGAATTATGTCTCTAATATTGTTCAACCACTTCTAAGCCTAATGTCTTTGCGTAGTAAAATTGAAAACTGAAATAAAAAAACTCAAAAAACCTGGAATCAGGTTGTCCTCCCGGTAGCTTATTCTTGACTCGACGAAACGGGTTGCCTCCCGCCTAGCGCTTCGTTTATAGTCCATGGCTAGACTTCTTCACTTGATTACTTCGGATCAATGCTCTTTGCGGACGTTGCAATATTGGGTATCCACTTCCGCACCATCTTGGGCACGGGCTTGTCTTCCGGCTTAGTCATCTTTTTGGTCTTCACAGGCGGCTTTTCTTCCTTTGTCTTGACGGATGCAACAACTTCCTTGATTTTCTTCGCGTCCTTCTTCTTCGGCCTTTTCTTCTTCTTCTGCCCTTCCTTCTTCCTTGGTTCTTCCTTAACAACGCGACGATGAGGTGGAATATTTTTAACTTCAATCATATTGCATACCTAGAGGCGTGGTCGAAACTTGAAGGAACTCCTTTCTCCGTTAATGTTGAACATGATCTCCCCCTTGCCAACATCAATAGTAGCTCCCACGGTCTTGAGGAAAGGCTTCCCAAGGATGAGCGGCGGCTTCTCCCTCTCTCCCATCTCGAGCACCACGAAGTCGATGGGGATGAAGTGGTGTCCGACCTTCACGGGAACATTTTCGGCGATGCCCAAGGGATAGTGAATGGAGTTATCACCCAACTCCAAACACATACCCGTAGGCTCCAACGGTAAGCGTAGCTTCTCGAACACATCTCTTGGCATGACGCTCACACTTGCTCCAAGGTCACATAACACCTTCTCGAACTTGAATGAACCAACAGAACATGGAATTGTCGGGGCATCTGGGGTCCTTTTGCTTCTCTAGCCCATTAGCAATAGTGGCACTACATTCCTCGAACATCTTGACATGATCTACCCGGAGTGTTGCTATCTCATATTTATTTGCAAGTATGTCTTTGAAGTAGCGAGAATATGTAGGTACTTGAAGGGCATCCAATAATGGCATGTTGATGCTAAGTCTACGCACAACCTCCACAAACTTCTCAAAGTGGTTATCAAGTTTACCTCAGAAGTAGCGTGGCTTGAGTTGTGGTACCTTCGTGTCTTCTCCCGGCATCTCAAACTCGGGCTCTTCGGTGACGATCTCCGTAACTTCCTCCTTAGCAAATTCCTCCGCCTCGACGGATGGTTTAGGCTTCCATGCTCCCGCGGAACATTCCGGATCTTCAGTCTCCTTTCCCGAACGTGTTTGAATAGCCTTCGCTGATTCGGGACCTTTAGGTTGTCCCGGAAGCATCCCTTCATTAGTAGTGAGGCGCCCGACAAGTTGTCCCACTAGCGTCTCGAGCATCTTCATCATGTTGAGCACTTGATGGTTGGAGCTTCCGATCCGTCACTTTGCTATTGATGTTCTCCAACACCTTGTCTATGGCCTTGAACTTGGTGACGGTGTCCTTGTTGATCTTGCCCGTAGCGGAAGTTCGGCAATTCTCCCTTCCTCATGTAGTCGAGCACCTTGGCTTCCTCCGAACAATCCTTATGGACATGGCCATACTTCCGCATTCTTCGCATGTGGATCTTGCTTCGACAACCTTCAAATCTTGAGCCTCTTTCTTTTCTATCTCCATCTTCTCCAACCTCCTCATGAGTGAATAGAACTTGCCTTCAAGTATGTTCTCCTTCTCCACTTGCAAGACTCCTTTGACATTCCCCGTGGGTTGAACCGGAAGTAGACGTCCAGATGACGCCCACGTGTCATTATCCGCGACCTTCTTGAATAGAGTGAAAGCTTCGGTCGGCGTAAGCTCGATGATAGATCCTCCCGCCGATGCATTGATGATCGTCCTTGACGCCATGGTGAGTCCTTGATAGAACTTTTGCATGAGGTCTTCCTTCGGGAACTTGTGATGTGGAACCGCCCGAGTGTACTCATTGAAGCGCTCGAATGCCTCCGAGATATTTTCCGTAGGATATTGAGAAAAAGTGGTAATCTTATTACGCAAGCTTTGAGTTTTACCCGGCGAGTAGTATTCCTTCATGAAGGCCCTCATCAACGCGTTCCAATTCTGCACCATCTCCGCCGGTTGAGAGTGGAACCATTGCAAAGCCTTCCCGAGTAGCGAGAACAGAAAGAGCCTTGCCATCATTTGGTCTTGAATCACCCCATCCGTGTTGAAAGTCTGACATAGTTGAATGAATGCTTGGAGGTGAAGGTTCAGATCCTCTTTACCGGTGAAGGGTGAATGTTGCACCATACGGATTGTTGAGGTCTTGATCTCGAACGGCCTTCCGATCTCCGCGAGGTTCAAGATTGGTAGGTCGATGATGTCCGGGGTGCATAGCTCCCCGATCTTGCGTTCTTGCGGCGGTTGTTCACCCATCGGTGGAAGTCGATTTTCCCGAGGACTTTGAGGTGCTGAATTCTTCGGAGATTCCTTCGATCCTTTGTCTTTCGACTTTGAATCTACAAAATCAAGCTTTTTAGCTTGATGTGCTTCGTGTCTCCTTAGCATGTTAAGTTTTTCTGGATCATCCACAAAATTATCGGGTTTGTTGGAGAGGTAGCCGTCCATCTCTTGTTAGGGTTAGCAAAAAATAAAATATGCAAAACGAAAAAGTAAAAACAAATCTAAGAAAACTAGGGTTAGACAAACTAGATTAGATTTATTTTGAGGATGATCAAAGTTAGTAGATGCAAAAAGAAAAACTAAAAGAAAACTGAAAATCACAAAAAAGCAATAAAAGATCAAATTTTGATCACTTGTTCCCCGACAACGGCGCCAGAACAAGGGGCTTGTTGACGGTTATTAGTTGTATCAAAGTTCGATTAGCCTTGCAAGCGGACAAGTCTCCCGTCGTAGTCAAGGACCCTTCTTCCCTCGAGTGGTGAACCCAAGGTATCAAATCCGTGGAACAAATGTGTGACGCAAGAGATGATCTAGTAGTGCCAAGTAACTTCAATCTTCGAGAGATAAAACCCTACTGCATCTAATCATCAGAATCAACACAAGAACGAATCTAATCTACTAAAGACCGGAGGTAACAAAGATACATGGGGTAGATAAACCGATCTAGAGAGATCGGGTCAAGCCTTTTGTTGAAGTTCCAAGCAAAAGAAGAAGTAGCAAATCAAATCTCATTAGAAGCCTCTTTAAACCGTGGTTTCCCTTCCGACTCCGAAAATGCCCGCCTTTCAGAGCCCCCGTTCTGTCACAACGTACTCCTATTCATGCGGGTAGTCTAGGGTGAGTCCGAGGACAAGTCGAGTTCTTTCGGAAGATCAGGCGTGCACCTCTAGCTACCGCGGCAACAAGAACACCCTATGTGATCTATCTCGAGAATAGATCTAAAATAAGCAAAGCCGATCGAAAATGAAGACTTCACAGAAACACTTAGTCGCTAAGAATCAGATTCAACTTGATACATCAACTAGTACAATGATATATGAACAAGATCACCACCGGGATCCTACCTTGATCTTGCTTCTAGCTCCGGGAACTCCGACGTGGTCTTCCTTACAAGGTTCCCACGTCGGCTAGGGAGACCCTAGTCAACTAGCTCGACCCTCTCCTCTCCGGGATGGTGTCCCTCTCTTCTCTACTCCTCGGCGGCCGATGACGAATTAATCGATGTGTGGCTCTCGACCCCGGGGCTATAAATAGCCCGAATGGCGGCTAGGTCAAAGGGGGAGGTAATCGGGCCCTGGAATAGGTTGGGCCGGCGGGCCTGGCCCGACCGGCCTGGGCCCATCCCGGCCCAGTTGCCTGCCTCCTTTGCCCTACGTCGGTTCTCGAGTCTTCTAGATCCTTCCTCCTTCTACATGTGGGCCCTTGTCGTCAGTTTCTCTACGAGTTGGACGTAGCTCCTTGTCCCGCAAGATTCGACACTTTTCTGGGTAGGTCCTCGGAGTTTGTCATCTATTCGGGTTTGGCCCCTAGGCTTCTTGGAGTCAAGTTTGCTTCATTGCATGACTTGTACGGGGCTTCAAGGTCTTGTCACAAGGTGCTTGATGAACTTATCCCGAAAGTCTTGCTTTCAACGTCAAAACCTTGCATAAACACTAAACTCCAAACCGACATGCACGAATGAACTTGTTATATCAAGGGGGTTAGTACAAATGGATAAAGTATAAAACTCATGTCAACACCGAAGGTAAACTCATGGCTAGGTTGACGGAATTTCACCGTCAAAAGGTCTGCGGCGGTTCACCAGAAAACCGTCGGGTTACTTGGTTGAGCCACAAAACCAAGACCGAAGGCTCGGCGGGCGGAGACGGGATCCAGGCGCGCCGAGAAGCTTCTATGCCGGCATACGCGTGGCGGGATCGCAGGGCTTGCGTCGGGAGGACGCGGTCTGCGGCAATGGCGTGGCCGTGAGATGAAGAGAAGTGCTACATGACCTATTTGCCCCTGAGGGGTTGTATCACAACTTAAGTGCTAGGGGTAGTGTGGTCTTTTGCCTAGCCCGGAGGGGACTCATATATATTAGCTCTAGGGTTTCCAGGCAAACTATCTATCCGGACGGCTTCTCATTTCCTTGCTCTCTAGGGTTAGATTTTCCTCTATTTGTAAAGAATCTGACCTCCGAGTGAATGGAAGCTTTCATGGTTGCGTCGATTCCCAGTTTGTAGCTCATTGGATTTTCGTGTCTTTTTCGAGCTATTTTCGTTGGTTTTTCTTGCGCGGCTTGTTCCTTTGATTCTGAGGTGTTTGGGCTTGGATTTGTTGGTAGGAATCATGGATAGTTGCTTCGTGCATCTTTGTGCTTGATCTTGATCCCCCAAACTCCGAGTTCGGCCTCCGATTGAAGGATTTCGGTTGGAACCTAGGTTTTTGGTTGAGTTTGGTGGCGATTCGATTCCGAGCATTCTAGTTTGTTTGAGGACCCAAGTTTTGGGGCATAGCATCTCCTAGGGACGCTTCACATCTTCCCAAATCTTTCCTCAAGAGCTCAAGCCGTTTGGGAGATCCATGGATGTGTAGGAGAAGTTGTGCTCGCGGTTTGGAGCTCGGGCTGCTCTGTTCGGGCCTGGCGGACAGTCTGACTATAGGCCGCGGATAGTTCGTGCGGAGCTTTTTGGCCTAGGGTTCTTCGTGTTCATCGCGTGTTCTTGAGCGTCTTCGTTTCGATTCGCTTGGCCGTCTGTTTCTGGCCGGAAGGAGTTTGTCGGACCGCCCGCGTAGGGGTCGCGGACTGTCCGCGTGTGGGCCGGACCGTCCGCCCAGAGCCCATTGACCGTCCGCGCAGCACGAGTTGCTCGCGGATCGTCCGAGGACCATGTACGGACCGTCCGCACGTTTGGGTGCTCGTCTGGTCGTTCTGTTGCGATTAACGGACCATCCGCCCGTGGGTAGCGGACCGTCCGCCCGGTGACCGCGGACCGTCCTCCCCAGGGTCGCGGACCGTCCTCCAGGGTGTTCGCAGGACAGCTAAGTCCTTTGCTTCTTTAAGTTTCGCTTTCGCTTTGGGATCATTTGGGGTTTGCTCTTAGGGTTGGTAGGTCCGTTGTGACTACGCGACCTTGGCAAACTCGTGTGGCAATCCGTGGCTGTGAATTTAGGGCATAGGCCGAGTTCTCTCCTTGGAGAAGAATTTTTATCGGCTTCCATTCACTCCCCCCTCTTTGGTCGCCCAATCGGTCCTTCAATTGGTATTAGAGCAGGTTATGGATCTTCGTGATTCTAACCAGTCTAAGATCCAAAGCTGGCGTACCAAGAACGGGGTTTGGGTCCTCCACACTTTGATGGTAAGAACTACCACATGTGGCAAAGGCGGATGGCTGCTTTCCTCTGCGGCAAGGGTCAGATCCAGTGGGATGTCACGGTGAACACAACTTATGTTCATCTGATGAACTTCCTTGCTCCAGGATCGAGGGACATGTTCGACGCCAACATTAAGGCAGTCGATTACCTATACCGTTCTCTATGTAAATCCGAATTCGAACGGGTTCGGACAGAGGATTTGGCGTGCAGCATTTGGGAGCAACTGAAGAATGCTCATGCCGGGAACGCTCAGGTTCAGGCTCAGCTCTTGGCGACCTACCGGAGAGAGTACGAGAACTTCACTCATCTCCCCAGTGAGTCCATAGATGCCATGTTTCAGCATTTCACGGTGATCGTGAACAACATGAGGGCTAATGTGGTCGTGCTCTCGTATGATGACCATGACAGGGCTGTCGAGCTCTTGCATTCTCTGGATCATACCGTGTGGAGTGGGAAGGTCGAGACCATTCTAGAGTCAAAGAAGTATGAGACCCTCAGGGTTGACGAGCTGTTTTCCAAGCTCAAGTCGTCTGAGGTGGACCGTGGGGTGTGTGCAAAGATCGAGAACCCGACTGATCCCCATAGTCTGGCTCTCGTATCTGGTTCAAGGACTAATGCTAACATGTCTTCGAGACAATTTTCTTTGTCTTTCCTTGTGTCCATGCCAGATGAGGAGTTCGACGTGCTGGGCGAGGAGGACCTCATGTTGTTGAGCAGGCGGTTCGAGCGCATGTACACGAACTGGAAGAATGCTCGGAGGAGCTCAAGCATGTGCTACCGGTGCGGGAAGCATGGGCACTTCATCGCTGAATGTCTGGAAGCCATGGAGGTCAAGCCCGAGCACAAGCACCGTTCGAGGACCGACCACAAGCACCGCTCAAGGGACGACTACAAGGGCAAGAACAAGTCCGAGCAGAGGCCGAGGAAGAGCGGTGGTCACAATAAGAAGGAGCGAGCGATGGTGGCCGGGGCGAGCGACATCGACTCAAGCTCCTGCTACTCTTCATTGAGTTCGAGTGAAGAAGAAGAGAACCTGCACAAGGGCAAGCGGTCGAGCAAGAACATCAACGGCCTGTGCTTCGCCGCCCAAGGCTTTTGCGGCATGGCACATAGCACAGCATGCAAGAAGAGCAACAAGGATGACTCGGGCTCCGACTCCAAGGAAGAGGTAAACAATAGCCCATCCTTCTTGATAGCGGAGAATGCTAGGTTGAATGACTTGCTTGATAACCGTGATGATGTGCTTAGAAAGACCAACAAGGAGAAGAGGGAGTATAGGTCTTTGCTTGGAGAGGCTAAGGAGAAGGTGGTTGAGCTAGAGTCTTAGCTTGTTGATGTTAGGGCTCAAATAGATTCCCTTAAGTCTGCTCCCGTTGTGACCAATGAACCTGAATGCACCGATTGTTCCACTTTTCTTCGTGAATTGACTATGCTTAAGGAGAAGTATGCCTCCAAGGTTGAGGAACTAGATGTGCTTAGGGTTGAGCTAGATGAGATGAAATCTAGATCCTCCTTGCTTGGTGCTTGTACATCTTGTCCTGTTTTGCATGAGAAACTAGATGCTTCGCTTGTGTATGCTAGATCTCTAGAGGCTTAGCTGAAAGCTCCTATTCCTACAATTTGCTCCACTTGTGAAATAAATGCTGTGAAGAATATGGATCTTGCACATTATGTTGATCGCTTGCAGGATGAGAATGATGAGCTGAGAAAGTTGATGGGTTGGTTGTCTAGTCATGAGCCTCAGTTGAGAATAATGATCGAAACATACAAGCGCTAGGATGGGGAAGCGTTCGGGGTAAAGAAAGTGGGTGAGTGAAGTGGTGAGAGTAATATCTCAGAGCCACCAAAAACCCACCACAAAAATGCCTTTGTTTCTAAACCGAATCATCTTAGTAAGCGACTAGACACAACCCCAGCTCCACCCGTGTTTCCTCCACAAACTAACAAACTTCCAGGAACCCATCAAGTTCAAGAGTGTCTTGGGGAATGAGTTCTTTGGGAAGAAGGGAGAGAAACCAAGTGAGGAGAAACCAGAGCCCAAAGAGAACCCAAAACCAAAGCCAAAACTGAAACCCTTCCATTGTGAGCATTGTGGGAGGGATGGGCACCTTGCTAAGTTTTGCTTTAGGAGGAAGCTTGAGGAGAGATTGGCTAGAGAGTTGGCCAGCAAGGACAGGTACCGCCCTTCTCGTGGTGTGCCTGAGCCTAGGTTGGTGCCAAGAGGCGAGGGTACGATGTGTACCATTTACCCTCGAGAGAGGCGTGAGTTTGTGCCTCGAGGTGAGCCACCACATAGAGAAGGTGGTAGGCGTGTTGGGCTTGGGCGTGGTGAGTTTGTTGGACGTTCCTTTGCTCGTGGCCAATATGAGTATGGAGGGAACGATCGCAATAGTTAGGTCCCAGAGGAGCTACGGGCCATGGTCTCCCCTTCGTGGTGCGTGTAGTCCTCCAAGGGGACGTGTGGGTGTTCCACCTAGGAGAGATAGGATGGATTTTGCTAACCCCACGTTTGAGCAAATGGCGAGGCACTGGTTTGATTTGTTTTGTACTAACCCCAGTGCTGAGTCCTTTGCTCACTCTCGCTCTTATTTTATATTTTGCAGGTAGGAGGCATGGAGGGCTTTTGGTTGAACGACTCCGGTTGCTCTCGACACATGACCGGAGATCCACGGTGGTTCTCCAGCCTCACCCCGGTGATGACCAAAGAGTACATCACTTTTGGGGATAATGGGAAAGGTAGAGTGCTTTCTGTGGGCACGGTGAAGGTGAGTGAGTCTGTGACTCTTCGGCGTGTTTCTCTTGTCAAGTCTTTGGGTTACAATCTTCTCTCTGTCTCTCAACTTCTTGATGAGGGTTTTGAAGTCCGTTTCAAAACGGGTTGTTCTCATGTTTTGGATTCTCGAGGCGATCTTGTGTGCACGATCGTCCCCGAGGGTCAAATTTTTAGAGCCGATTTTTCTCAGTGTGTTGGCTCTTCTCGTTATTTAGTTGCTGGTGTTTCGGAGGAGCTTTAGAAATGGCATAGGAGACTAGGTCACTTGAGTTTTGACTTGTTGTCACGCTTGAGTGGGCTAGGATTAGTTCGAGGATTGCCAAAGTTGAAATATCAAAAGGATTTGGTATGTGCTCCGTGTAGGCATGGCAAGATGGTCGCCACCTCTCATCCGCCTCTAACATCCATTATGATAGAGAGGCCATGCGAGTTGTTCCATATGGACTTGGTTGGTCCAGCTCGTGTGTGCTCGACGGGTGGGAAATGGTATGTCCTTGTGATCGTGGACGACTATTCTCGCTATGCTTGGGTCTTCTTTTTGGCTCACAAGGGGGAGACATTTGGTTTTGTGAGAGATCTAATCTTGAGGTTGAAGAACGAGAGACATGGAGATGCTATTCGAGCTATTCGTAGCGACAATGGTAGTGAATTTAAAAACTCTCGTTTTGAAGCCTTTTGTAGTCATTTGGGTCTCGAACATCAGTTTTCTTCTCCCTATGTGGCTTGTCAGAATGGTGTGGTTGAGAGGAAAATTCATTCCCTTTGTGAGATGGCTCGGACGATGCTTGATGAGCATAGGACTCCGAGGAGATATTGGGCGGAAGCGGTGAATACCGCTTGCCATGTTGGGAACCAGATCTTTCTGAAGGCCTTCTTGAACAAGACGTGCTATGAGCTTATGCACAGGCGAGCACCTAGAGTGAGCCATTTCAGGGCTTTTGGTTGTCGGTGCTTCATTCTCAAGAAGGGTAGGCTTGATAAGTTTGAGTCGAGGTCTTCTGATGGGATTTTCTTGGGTTATGCTAGTCATTCTAGAGCATTTCATGTGCTCAACCTTGATACTAACCTAGTCATGGAGACTTGCGAGGTGATCTTCGACGAGACACAACCATGCAATTCGTCTGTCTTTGAGTGTGCAGGTGATGATGAAGTTGGCAAGAAGATCTTTGAGGTCGAGGAGGATGATGCTGGAGAGGATGATGGTGATGATGGTGAAGCTCTAGCCACGCGTGTACCCTCTACTTCCACTACGACGACTACGGTGCAGGATGGTCCATCCCCTACAGCGCCTACGATTCAGCAAGATCAAGTGGAAGCAGCTGGTGAGGGGGAGGTTGCCTCAAGGTGAGAGGCACCAAGGCGAGTTCAAGTTGATCATCCACCCTCGGTAATCATCGGTGACATCAATGAGTGGACGACACGGTCGAGGTCCAGAAATGCTTCTCACTTTGCTCATTCAGCTTTTGTTGCTACTTTTGAGCTGAAAGACATTGGACACGCTCTATCTGATCCTAATTGGGTGAATGCCATGCATGAGGAGTTAGAGAACTTTGAGAGAAACCAAGTGTAGGAGTTAGTGGAGCCACCACCAAATTGCAAACCTATTGGGACAAAATGGGTGTGGAAAAACAAAGAGGGAGAAAATGGTGAGGTGGTGAGGAACAAGTCGAGGTTGGTTGCTCAGGGATATAGTCAGAAGGAGGGGATAGACTATGAGGAGATATTTGCTCCTGTAGCCCGTTTGGAGGCAATTAGGATCCTTCTAGCTTTTTCTGTGGCTAAAGGGTTCAAGTTGTACCAAATAGATGTGAAGAGTGCCTTCTTGAATGGGTTTTTAGAGGAGGAAGTTTATGTGAGGCAACCACCAGACTTTGGGAGTGTTGAGTTTCCACACAAGGTGTATAGGTTGAGAAAGGCGTTGTATGGGCTGAAACAAGCTCCCCGTGCTTGGTATGGTCGTTTGAGGGGGTTCTTGTTCAGCAAGGGGTTTGAGATGGGCAAGGTAGATAAGACTCTTTTTCTCCTCAGGCATGGTGATGATATCCTAATTGTTCAGGTATACGTGGATGATATTGTCTTTGGCGAGTCATCTCACTCTTTGGTTGCGAGGTTTGCAGAGGATATGAGCAAAGAATTCGAGATGTCTATGATGGGAGAATTGCAGTTCTTTCTCAGGCTTCAGATCAAGCAGGCGAAAGAGGGAACCTTTGTACATCAAGCCAAGTACACAAAGGACATCCTCAAGAAGTTCAAGATGGACGACTCGAAGCCCCTGTAGACACCGATGAGTACGACTACAACGCTTGATGCGGATGAGGACGGAGAGCCCGTGGACCAGAAGGAGTACCGGAGCATGATCGGCTCCCTTTTGTACTTGACGGCGACGAGGCCGGACATCTAGTTTTCTGTGTGTCTGGGTGCTCGTTTTCAGGCGTCGTCGAGGACTTCACATTGGCAGGCCGTCAAGCGGATCTTCAGGTATCTTCGATACACTCCTGAGCTCGGTCTTTGGTACTCGACGTCCTCTTCCCTTTCGCTTCTTAGTTTTTCGGATGCCGACTTTGCGGGGTGTCGAGTCGATAGGAAGTCGACTTCGGGGACTTGTCAATTTTTGGGTTCCTCGCTTGTTTCTTGGTCTTCTCGCAAACAGTCTAGTGTAGCTCAGTCTACCACAGAAGCCGAGTATGTTGCTGCCGCTAGTTGTTGCTCCCAACTGCTTTGGATCACATACACGCTGAGTGATTTTGGTGAGGAGTGTTCCCGTGTACCTCTCATGTGTGATAGCACGAGTGCCATTAGTGTTGCCAAAAATCCCGTGCTTCACTCCAGAACCAAACACATAGAAGTGAGGTACCACTTTCTGAGAGACAATGTTGAGAAGGGAAACATAGACCTCATCCATGTACCTACAGAAAAGCAGCCTGCCGATATCCTAACCAAGCCTTTGGACCAAGCTACATTTGCTCGTTTGCGAGGAGATCTTGGAGTTGGTTTTTCCTTTTTGAGCTTTGGTTGGGAGGGTTGATGTACATATGCATGTTGCATTTTAACTTTTGTATCATATCATGCTTGCATCTTTGTATCATAGACTATTTATAACATATGCCTTAGAGATGTGCTTCTCTCATATGCTTTGATCACCATGATATGCTAGAAATGAGATTATGACTTTGCTTGTGATGCTCATAAGATGTATGGCTATGCTCTTGGTAGCTTTGGGATATATATGCTTGTGAATGCCTTCTTTTTGTAAAAATGTTATATGATCCTCTCTTGTGGGTAGAATGCCTTGCATGTTCATTTTGGGTGCTTATGTCTATATCTTGCTTAATTTGTGCTTGGAACCATGTTCTTTTCATTTGGGGTCAAAGATCCATTTACCATCATGAATTTATAGCCTACATGCTACCTTGTGGAGAAGCCTAAGCTTCTTTTTGCCGCAAAGTCACTTCATGTACCATGTTTAATTTGTAAATCATGAAAATGGTATGTGAGATGCCTACGCTTGAAAAATTTGCTTCCATGTCATAAATGCTTTAAATTCCTTATCTTGGGTTCTAAACCGTTGCATGATGTTCACCAATGAGAAGTCTCATATCTAGAAGTGGACACATGGCTCGGTGGCTTTGACATGACATGAGATAGCTTGTAGGTGTTTGTGATGACCTTGTGATGAGAATGTATGACCTTGCATGAAGTTTGTGAGTTATATGTTGTATGTGCTTGTTTTGATCATGCTTAGGTCCTATGCTCATGAGAGGGATTTTTTTGTGAAAAATGCTTCATTTTGATCATGTCTATTTCACTTGCTTATATGTCCCTTTGTATCTTGTTGGCAATGCTTGTGCTGACATTGTGGCTATTGCTTGTCTATGTCTCAATTTTGGCATGTTGTAGTGCTCTTTGTATATTTGAGAAGCACATGCTTGCATTTGTAGACTTGATTCATGCATCACCAACAAGGGGGAGGAAAGTACCCAATTCATGTTTCCAGGGGGAGTTTTTGCATCAAGGGAAGAAAAATTGGGAGAAATGCATTTGTTCAGGGGGGAGCTTGCATTCATGCATTTGGGAGCTCTTTTTCGCCTGAATTTTAGTTGTGCTCATTTGCCGATGGTGTCGAGCCATTTTGCCTCACCTTGAGGAGTCGGCAATTTTGGAGCATTTTATCTCGGTTGTGTCGAGTCGTTGCCCTTGTCTTAGGGGACCGAGACTTTCTCACTCAAGTGATCTTCTCTTGGCTTTTGTATGGATTTTGATCACTTGCTTGAGTTTTTCTTTCGTTTCTTTTCTTTTTCTCTTTTCTCTGAATTGGTTACTTGTGTGTGTTGTCAATGCACTCATCAACGGGGAGATTGAGGGTCGGAGCGTCCGAGGACCAGTGGATGCTCACTCCTGGCTGTGATGAATGATTGACAATGTGGTGTGGACTGACTCTTGGCCGAGTATTGCAGGTGCAGGTTGCGGCTTGATTTGCGTTGGTGCAGGTGAGCGAAAGGTCTATGCCTTGCAGGGCCTCCGAGGAGTGGAGAGACAAGTAGGCCTGACTCGAGGGACCTGGTGGCCAGCGGGGTCGAGCGCATGCCGCATGGTGGCAAAAAAAGCAAGACGAAGTCGTCGATCGGAGCCGGTGTAGGGTAGCGGCTCACAACCGGAGTCTGCACGCGGGGTTTGCGGCGGTTCACTAGAAAACTGTCGGGTTACTTGGTTGAGCCACAAAACCAAGACCGAAGGCTCGGCGGGCGGAGACGGGATCCGGGCACGCCGAGAAGCTTCGATGCCGGCGGACACGTGGCGGGATCGCAGGGCTTGCGTCGGGAGGACGCGGTCTGGTGCAATGGCGTGGCCGTGCGATGAAGAGGAGTGCTACATGACCTATTTGCCCCTGAGGGGTTGTATCACAACTTAAGTGCTAGGGGTACTGTGGTCTTTTGCCTGGCCCGTGAGGACCAGGAGCGTCCCGGTGGTCGGTGGATGACCGCTCCTAAGTGATGAGTGATTGACAACGGGTGTTGGACTGACTCTTGGCTTAGTGCGCAGGTGTAGGCTGCGGCCTAGTTCGTGTTGTTGCAGGTGAAGAACGGGCGCGAAAGGTCTTCAGCCTTGAGGGGCCTCCGGGAGATGGAGAGACAAGTAGGCTCGGTTCAAGGGACCCGGTGGACAGCGGGACTAGGTGCGGGCCACATGGTGGCGATACGAGCAAGACAAAATCATGGACAATCGAGCCGGTGCACGGTGGCGGTCGAGTCAAGTGGTTTGGCGGGAGGCCGGACCGAGCACGCGGGGTTTGGTGGTTTGCCCACAAAACCATCGGAGGACGGTTTGTTGGTTTGAGCCTCAAAACCAAGTCCGAGAGCCCAACACGACGGAGACGGGATCCGGGCGTGTCGGGAAGCTTCGAAGCGGAGGACACGCGGCGGGATCACATGGCTTGCGTCGGGAGGACGCGGGGTGCGGCGAAGGCGTGGCCGTCCGATGGCAAGACCCACAAACATTACATAAGTGCCCCTGCGTGGGTTGTATCGCCAGTAGTTGAGTTAGGGGTAGTCGAGTCATTTTCCACACCGGCGGGACCCGATATATAAGCCATGAGTGTGTGTGGATGGCTCTCTCTCTCTCCGCGACTTAGGGTTTCATTTCTCCCCTCCCATTTCTTATTTTTGTAGCTATTTTCTTCTCTATTTTCTCTAGGCTAGCATGAGAGCTTCATGAGAGATTTGTTGAGAGGGATGGATGCTAGGGCGGCATGCTAGACCTTGTGAATCTTTCCTGGTTTGTATAGAAGATTCGACGTTGTGTTTCTCGTGGTCTTTTTCGTGCTTGTTCTTGGTGCCTTTGTTCTCGGTGTGATTCCGCGGATTTGAGTGGGTTTCTCCCCGGATTTCTTTGAGGGAAACATGGACGGATGTCTCATGCATCTTTGTGATTGATCTTGTGCCCTCAAATGTCGGGAAACCACTTCGATTCAAGGATTTTCGTTCGGTGCTCTAGCTTTTGGTGGTGCTCAAAGGATTCGCGATTCCCGGTGATTTAGGGAGTTAGGAGGCAAGATTTTTGGGCTATAGCATCCTTGTGTGACGCTTTTCAAGTCCCCAAACCCTTGTCTCCATAGCTTCTACCATTTGGGAAATCCGATGATGATTTGGGGGAGTTGACCTTCGAGGTCGGGGCCGTTTTCGGTGTCCGTCCGTGAGGCGCGTACAGTCCGCGAGGGACCGGCGGACGGTCCGCGAGGACCGAGTTCTTCCCGTGTTCTTCGTGTTCTTGCTCGGCTTTGCTTTCGATCCGTCGTGGCTTTGAGTTTTTGTTGGGCAAGGTTTCGGACAGTCCGCAGCAGCGGGCGGACGGTCCGCGGGTGCCTGGCGGATAGTCCGCGTGCTCTCCGCGGACGGTCCGTTATTCGAGGTCGTCTCTGGAGGTTCTGTGTGCTTTTTCGGACGGTCCGCGGCGTAGGGCCAGACAGTCCGCGGTGTGTGTGCGGACGGTCCGCGCGCGCGCGGCCGGACGGTCCGCGTGGCCCGTGCGGACGGTCCGCCCCTCCTGGCCGGACGGTCCGCCAGAGCCTGAGTGCTTTGCTTCTTGGTTCGATTCTGTTGACGCAAAAAGTGCACCTAGCGCCAAACACACAGCAAGCCGAACAAGTTGGCTTCACACGCGCAAAGAGTCACGAGACGTGCCAGTCAATTTTTCCTGAAAATTAACAAAAGATAAAAGAGTTAAATACCAAAGCTTGGAACTTGCCGGGTGGTACGAGACAGTTCCATATTTGCGGCTAAGAAGCCAGATAAGATGACACATAGCTATGGAGAGCTATCTGCCAATAAACTGAAACCATTCGGGAATTTGTAAAGGGAAAAAGTAATATTGCCGAATGGATGACGTAAGCATGACAGCGACCGGTCTTTGTTTGAACAAGGGTGCACATGCACGAGGCCATGACCGATCCCCATGAAGATTAGCATTAAACAAATGAAAGAAGTAAAGCACGGACATAATCATGTAATAAACAAGCATGCATAGGTCCAAAGCACTAGTCTACCGCATGTCTAGGTACTTTAAAACCCGTCGGGTACGATATCAAACAAATCTATCCACCGCATGATACAACTTGCATGAAGACCGTACCACTTTCCACAAATAGATCTATCCACCGCATGATACAATCTAAATATGGAAAGCTAAAAGCATACATTATTTAAAGCATGAATAACGCACGTGTTCTACTCGTGAAGAAACATAACCGAATACGGCTGAACAAACCGATTCGGGGTCCATGAAGAAGGAACAAACATTACCAAGCGAATAAATGCGTCGATTGATTTGAGATCTAATCCACCGGATGACTAGCTCCAAAGCAACCCAAAAACCTCGCATCTACCGCATGATACCCGGCTCTTTCAAGATTTATACCAACATTGGCAAGCTTGAACCCGCAACACGTAACAACCTAGATCGATTCGGTTTCGGCTATCGGAAAGCACAAGATCCACGCGTTAAAATACGAACTCGACTCGTCCAAGGATCCCAAAAGGATAAAGCCGATCCAAATCTATCTAGATTGGGCAAAAGTGTGTTACATGAATCTAAACATAAAGTAAGAACTCAAAGCAACACGGGGTAACTTAATGAATCTATTAGATCTTGCCAAAATCCAATAGAGCCGATAACTAGCTTCAAGCTAGATCTTAGCCTACCACATGGCTCATGACCTAACAAGAAACACTCTTGAACCAAGCTTGAATCTACCGCATGACACGAAGCATGGTAACAAGACTACTTGCATCAGATCTAAATCCACCGCATGATACTAGACATGATACAAGGTTGCCGGTACTCACGGAGGTCGACGGATCGATGAACCCTCTCGAAGAACTCGACGACACGACAAAAGGACTCTAGGGTTTGGCGTAAGGCCGGTGTGTATTGAAGAATGATTGTGTCCTTTACATACATTCAGGGGTCATATTTATACCCTGTCAAGTACAACTTCGAATGGATTCGTTACCTAACTTATCTCTAAGCTTGATCGCCTATCCATCCATTCGTTCTCCCTGATTGAGCCACGTCACTGTCCAATCCCGCAAAATCAGCTCTACTGTTCCTTTGCCGAACCGGAGCAGATAGCCGACCGCAGATCTCTTTGCCGAATATCTCTGAAAAGATCCTCCCTTCCACCAGACGGACTCTTCATCGGGCCGGACCCACAAGTCAGACTCCTTACCAAATTTTGATGTTAACACATGCCCCTTCAATTGCGGGATAAAAGTAATTTTGTTCCGCAATTGACTCCAGCCACGAACTCTTTCAAATCGAATCTGTCAACACCTGTTCTCCTTCGCAATCCGCCGGAATCTTCATCTAGACCCAAAACCTAGATCCCCTCGTTCCGAGCTCAAATCCCCAATGGCAACTCAAAACCAAGATGCTCAGGTAAATTCCTCTCCCGTAAGCTTCGTTCGGCATTTAGGTTTTCAATTTTACCTGAGATTTCTTCTTCCGCTTTTCTCCAGGAGCCTTCCACTGAGCTTCTGATTCGCACCGGGGCCAATTCGAGATCCTATTACCTTGGTCCCATAGGGAACTCTGATCCTCAAGATTTCATCGCGGCTGAATCTCAGAGGATCCCCTTCAAAGCAGCTCTGTCCCCACCTCCTCGGTGGCAAGACGCTTTCAAGAACTGGCCTTTACCTCCAATCGCGAGTTGGAAAACTTGGTACCGGAGGATTCTTGCAGACAAGAGTGGATTGACCAAAAACTGGGATACCCTCCGCATTGCTCAATGCTTGGAGTTATCCGTGGCCGAGACCCCCAAGAATGAAGACCTCCTGATAGCAGCCTGCCACTTTTGGTCAAACGGCGTCAACGCCTTCCTCTTTGGCCACGGCCCAATGTCTCCAACCCTGGCCAATGTGTATATGATCACCGGCCTTGACATCACAGGGTCTGTTCAGCCTTGGAAATTCAAAAATTCTTCTCGGCAGACAGGGGTGAAGCCAGGGAACGGATACAAACAGTATATCCTGAGCCATATGAAAGACAACCCCCTTGGTGATGTTGAATATAGGGCATTACTGAATATGTGGCTGTGCAGATTTTTCTTCTATGGCAAAGCCAATGAACCTACCCTGAATCACATCACAATGGCATCTCATTTGGCCAGTGGTAACCGCCTCCCCCTTGGAAAATTCCTCCTAGGCAGTGTATACCATATGTTTCACCAAACTGTCACCCAAATGTATACTAGCCAGAGGATAACATGTGTCAACTGTCCTTGGTGGTTTGTTCAAATGTGGCTGCAGCTCCACATGCATCAGATCATTGGTGTTGATTTGAACACCAGGCTCTTCCCTTTATCTAATCACCCTGAAGGGGAGCCCCAAGCCACCAGAGAATGCCAGAATTATGGAGAAGCGGCTTCAACTGTTCTTGTTCAGCAGGACATCAGCCAGCTTTTCGAGCTATTCTTCAAAGGTTTCCATAATCCTCTCTGGCTCCCCTATCTGGATAATGACACCTTTACTTTCCCTGTTGAATTCTCCTTTGAAACCGGACATCAAGATGGGAGATTCCTAGAGATCTTCAACATCATAATCCGCCCATGTATGCTTGCGTGACCGAATTTAATGGAGGAAGGCTGAATCATAGCACTTATGAGTATTATCAGCCCAATGTAATGGCTCGACAACTTGGGTGCGGCCAGATGCCCCCAAGGCTATTTCTGCATGAATTCCTTAAGCCCAGGGAGGAAATCAAAGAACTTATGCATAGCAGTAGAGTTTTCAATTATGTGTGCAGTCCTGCTGTTTACGCCTGCCCTTTTGTGCCTACCACAATAGCTCACCCCACCTTCAACTCATGGTGGCAAGAATTCCATGATCATATCTTCAATGAGCCTGCACACTCGTTCTGTGCAGAGTTGATGCCTGATTTTCAGCCAACTTCAGAGGTAATACGATGAACCATTGACTCAGACATAACCTCTTTTAATCATGATTCTGACCTTCACCTTCTTACCCACAGAACACAGTGCCTGCCCCTCGAGCTAGGAATATCACCTACAATGCTGTAGGCCCAATCTCAGCACTGGGATTCAAGTCCACAACTCTGGCTCAGTTAATGGCCAGGTTTGCTACAACAGACCCCAGCCTCTCTAGCCTTGCTGCTGACAGGAGGCAAGGTTTGTCTCTGGTTGCTCCTCCAAATGCCAAGAGGAGGAGAACTGTCAAGAAAATTCTTGTTGAGGTAAAATCTTTTGTTTTCTTGATCACAAGGTTACTCTAGCTCTGACAAATCACCTCTTGTGCATTTTCAGACCAGAGCCCAGCAGCCTTCAGTGCCAGAACCTGCCAATGCCTCATCCACTGGTATGACTTACTGTCCTCTCTTAAGGATGAACACTGGCATTTACCCTTTCAATTTGACACTTGCAGAAGAGACAATGGAAGGACAACTTGTGGATGTCCCGTGGCTCAACAAGCAAGTCCATCTAGGGTTGAAATACCTATCCCAGTGGAGATCTCATCTTCATCACCCTCTGCAGAAGCAACGAATTCCCCAGAGATGAGTCTCCCAATTCAGCCAGAGCCGTCAAGCCCTCCAAGGGCACAATCACCTGTTGGTCATGTAGAGACACCAATTCCAACATAGGTGGATCCAACTCCTCTTCAGCCAGAAGCCCATGAGTTACCAGCGACTGCATCAACACCTTCTAGCTTGGAAGCTTCAGCCTTACCTGGAGCACCTTCTCCACCTGTGATCACCCTTGCTCAAGAAATCAGCCATGAGGTAATCATTTGCACTTAACTCTGCTACCTTTACTTTTAGCACCCTAACTCGGCAATACCGCTTCTTAGGATCGGGCTCCATCATCATCAAGCCTGCCATCGGGGAACAATCCAGTTGCCGAGGCGATGGAAGGGATGCACCAGCCTCTGTCAGATGAGGTGCTAGCAAAGCTTAGAGAAATTGTTGCCCGGCCGGAAAGAGATGCACAAGATCAGTTCAAGGATCTCGATCACTTCGAGGAGATGCTTGAATCTATCAGCCAAGAACTTCCTGAGGATATCAGTGCTTCTCTGGTATCCATCTGTGGCTTGGACATCCTTTACGCGCCCATAAGGCACGCTTTGAGGAAATTGCGCTCCCGTCCGGCTATCGAAAAGAAGAGATCCGATGCTGAACAAGCCATGAACGGGGCGCAATCCCAAACAGAGAGCCACAAGGACACATTGGCCAGTCTGCAAGCTTCTTGTGATCTGAAAATTGCCAAGAAAGCTGCTCTAGAAGCGGAGCTGAGAAGCCTGTCAGCTGAGATAGAGGCTGATAAAAAGAAAATAGCCGAGCTTCCTGGATTGATAGAAAAGACCCAAGAGGAAGCAAGATCGGCTACAGCCAAGATGGAACAATGCGATGCAGAACTCACCATCTTGTCCAGCGCCCAAAAAGATTGCCAAGAACTGTTGGACAATTTCCGCCAAGCAACATCCAATGCTCGTGGTGTGATTGCGAAACACTTGAACATTTGAATGCTCTAATTGATGTGTAACCGAATTGGTCGCTCCTGTGATGTTTTTCTTGCAATTTATTTCCTTTCCTTCTGCGCACCTTCAAATATAATGCTGAACGACCCATTCGGCAAAGAAACGCCCACTCCCGAATGGCACTTTGACTCTCCTTAGCCGAGCCAGTCAACTGAATGTGACTCAGCCTAGAACTCCAAGTGACCCGCCGGCGGGCTGGCCAAGGAAACCTTTCCACCTTCCGATTTTCTCGGGATATGCGCCACGATCCAAAGCCACGACTCGAAGCCACGATTCATCTTGCCGAGTGCCTATAAATGCAACCGTAGGTGCCCCCTAGCTCTCCACCAGGCCTTTTAGCTCTCGAATCTTTGCCAATCTCAGTCCTTTCTCTTTCCAAACAGTGCACATCCCAAACCACCATGGTGCGCCGCCTCAACCGCCGCCGCGCCTCCGACGAGGCAGAGGGGAGCAGCGCCAATGCGCGCCGGAGGCAATGATCTTCGATTCCTCCTCTTTGCTTCAACTTTGATCTTTTCTTGTTTTGACGACCATCTCCCTTTCAGGTTGATTCAGTGGAATCCGTCTCCCGCACCGGCCAATCAGCCCCTTCCAGACGACTCCTCGGAGTCCGACGGCCACTCCCCCGTGCCGTACGGGGAGCTCGATGCCCTCCGCTTCAAGGAGGAGCTGGAGACGGCCCGGCGTGAGCTGGAGGACGTCTCCAAGAAGGCGGGGATAGCCGAGCTAGAATGGGAAGACCAGCGCAAACAGCTGCTGGAAACCATCGATGGTACAGCCCTGAAATCAGCCCATTGATCCAGCTCGGCTTTTGATGCTAATCTCTTTTCTTCTTGCTCCTTGCAGCCCGCGATGCTGAGCTCAACCAGCTGAAGGCGCTGGTGGAGCAGCTGGCCGATAAGGTGAATGCCCGCGGCGACACGCCGGCGGAGCGTCTTGCCGCGGTGGAGCACCGCGTCGACGAGGTGGCCACCCATGGCGTTCGTTTGGGCACCACCTTGGGCCTGGCTGCCATGGCGACGCACACGGACGTCGACTACTCCACCAGGCCGCGCGGCTTCCGGGGCGGCGCGCCAGAGGACATTGAGGAGATCGAGCTCATCCTGGAGCGCCTCGATGGCCACGGCGACGCCATTGCCGAAATCACTCGTCCCCAATCTGTGTTGAACAGGCTTTTCGACTAGATTGTATTAGGGATGTTTGAGTATCGGCAATAAATAAAGAACTTTTGAATTTTGTGCTTGCACTGCGATGATTTCTTTACATTTGCATCCGTGAATCTCGTTTTTCCTTAAACGTATTCGGGAACTATCTTGAGCCGAACACGCGAGAACAGATACCCCTTGGCGCAAAATCCACAGAAGATCCCTGGTTCGGCAATCCACAAGCACTGTTCAAGCAAAACCCTTTCGCATCTAGGAGAAAACCCTGCCGTTTGGTATTCCAACGGTGTGTACCGGCCGGTCCATCACTCCCAATGCACCCCTTCGGTCAATAAAATAGCCCTCGCCAGATGCCCTGCAAATCCACTCGCACACTCATCCATCATTTCTCAACTCTTCCCCTGTCTCTAGAGGAGAAAACCCCAAGGCCATGGACAAGGGCAAGCCACCCCAGGAGAGCAGCTCATCAAAGAAGCGCACGATTCGAAGGTGAGTTCTTCCTTGATCTATTCCTTGTTCTCCATATGATCTCGTGCTTCATGTTTTCTTCTTTTCCTCTTTCAGCCTTGATTTGCTCCCTGAAGAAATCATCAGGACCGAAGATGTGCCTGAGTACATCTCCTCCGATTCCTCCCTCGAAGCAGAGGATGCCACGCCTGAACAGAGGACCAGCCATCAACTGCGCCGCCGCGTTCGGCACCTGGAGCACGGCCTCAGGGACATCACCACCCGTTGCCAAGCCAAGCGCGAGCGTCGCATGGCTCTAGAGGCACTAGTAGGGGGTAAATGCTTCTGACCTCTTCTTGACCTCATGCCTGCATTTGGATTTCTTGCCCCTAACACCGATTCCTCCGTCTCAGATGTCTCTGACAGGTGCAACAACCTGAAGTCGGCCTGGGACAGCCTGGTGGAGGCCGCAAACCATGGTCACCCCCATGCG
This sequence comes from Cenchrus americanus, assembly GCA_947561735.1. NCBI lineage: Eukaryota > Viridiplantae > Streptophyta > Magnoliopsida > Poales > Poaceae > Cenchrus > Cenchrus americanus. Next base: position 185,604,660 of record OX387245.1, read on the forward strand.
TTCCAAGTTGCCGTCACGGTGGTCCTGGAACAGCTGAAGAGGGAGCAGCAGAAGAAGCAAAGAAAAGATTGAATTATACTTTCGCTTCTTCCTCCACGCCTTCTGCTTCCCACCTCCTTGAAGATCTGACCATCAGGGTTGTTAGATGTAAACCTGCAAGAAGCAGTTGTAATGTAGTTTTTGTGCTAAGGGCAATGCATCTAGGCACTGGCCATTTCTTCTGTTTATGGGTTTTTTGTTCTGAAGGCGGCCTCGTTCTTGAGCGCCGGCTGTCCCTGTGTCAGATGTGTGTAATCATCGATCGATCTCAATGCTAGGATAATATTTCTTCAGATATCTTCCATTTATTGCAGCAGAAAATTCTTCTCCTAGCAAAGTTTTCAATATATATGCATTACCAGGGACGCATCTGACCACACGGAAGGGTCCTTCCCAGTTAGGGGACCATTTGCCGAATTCACTGTATTTAGTTCCAATCGGCAATAGCGCTTTCCAAACCAGATCGCCTTCTGCAAATCGCCTTACTTTTACCTTCTTGTTGTAGTACTTGGCAACCCGCAGTTTGTTCTTCTCGATGTTTTCCAGGGCTCTAAGACGGATCATATGTAAATCCTCCAGCTCATCTATCATTAGGCCATTGTAATCCTTGGATCTCAAATCTTTCTGTAACACAACCCTCCTTGAATCAGATTGCACTTCCCACGGTAGCACCGCGTGATGCCCGTAAACCAATTCGTAAGGAGAAGTCTTTGTAGCTCCGTGAGGGGCCATTCGGTAAGCCCACAGTGCCTCACTGAGTACCGAATGCCACCTCCTTGGCTTCTGGTCGATCTTCTTTTGTATTAGCTTGATCATGATCTTATTAGAAGCTTCTGCCTGACCATTAGCTTGGGCATAATAGGGAGAAGAGTTAAACAATTTGATCCCCATGCTTTCGGAAAATTCTCTGAACTCTAGTGACACGAATTGTGCCCCTTGATCAGTGGTGATCGTCTGAGGGATCCCAAAGCGATAGATGATGTGCTCCTTGACAAAGTCAACCATGTTTTCTGATGTCACCTTCTTCAGTGGGATCGCCTCGACCCATTTGGTAAAATAATCCGTAGCCAAAAGCACAAACTTATGCCCCTTGCTAGATGGTGGATTAATCTGGCCAATCAAGTCTATACCCCAACCCCTGAATGGCCATGGTTTGATGATGGGATTCCATGCTGACGCGGGGACCCTTTGAATATTCCCAAACCTTTGGCAATCCTGACATCCCTTGTAATACTCAAAGCAGTCCTCTAATATCGTCGGCAAAAAGCATCCAGCTTGTCTAATAACCCACTTCATACGGTAGGCCGATTGGTGTGCTCCACATATCCCATCGTGCACTTCGCTCATCATGTTCTTGGCTTCTTCGGCCCCCGAGCATCGTAATAATACCCCATCTAATGATTTATAGAATAAATTATTATCCAGAAGAACGAACTTTATGGCCTTGTACCTGAGCTTCCTAGAGACCTTTCGGGATGGATCCTTCAAGTAATCAACGATCTCTTTCCTCCAATCATCTTCTGCAAGATCCGTCCCCAGTGCACACGTCTCTCGCAAAGAAACGCTTCTTGACTCTCTTTGTAACCGCAGGCACTTTGAGACAACTTTCGTTTGCTTCTTCGTTATGCTCCCTAGGAATGTCTTGTAGAGTTACCAACGGGAAGCTCTTCAAGATTTCCCCGCATTCTTCGTAGTAACTCCTCGGCGCTTCACTTTTGCACTCGTATTGGCCGTTCAATTGCTTGATCACCGGCTCGAATCTCCATAAACTTCAACCGAAACGCCCCTCGCTTCTCTCAAGTATTGAAGCCCTCGAAGTAATGCCTCGTATTCGGCTGGTTATTTGTGACGGTGGGTCGTATAGAGATGGCGAATTCAAACATCTCACCTCTAGGCGAAATCAGTAGAATCCCTACTCCCCCACCTTTACCACATGATGATCCATCAAAAAATAAAGCCCAAGGGGTAATCTCAAGCAAATCAATTGACGGATCGCGATGTTCAGTTATAAAATCGGCAATGATCTGTCCTTTGATGGCCTTTGCCGATTCGAACTTCAACTCGAACTCTGATAAAGCTAAAATCCACTTGCCAATCCTGCCGTTCAAGATTGGCATAGATAACATATGTTTTATCACATCAAACTTGGAATACACGGTGCATTCGGCATTCAACAGGTAGTGCCGAAACTTTGTACATGAGTAGTACACGCAAAGACACAGCTTCTCTACAGCCGAATACCTGGTTTCAGGATCAAGTAATTTTCGGCTAAGATATGCTACTACCCGCTCCTTTCCTTCAAATTCTTGAATAAGGGCCGATCCAATGGTTTGGGTATCGGCCGCCACGTACAACTTGAAAGGCTTGTCCAGCTGAGGAGGGACCAGCACTGGTGGCTCCTTCATGTACTGCTTGATCTCATCGAAAGCCTTTTGTTGTTCGTCGCCCCATGTGAACTTCTGATCTTTCTTTAGCTTCAGTAATGGAGAGAATGGCAAAACCTTCTGTGATAAATTTGAAATGAATCTTCTCACGAAATTGATTTTGCCGAGCAGTGATTGCAACTCCTTGAGATTAGTTGGAGGAACAACTTCATCAATGGCCTTCATGCTCTTCTTGCCAACTTCAATTCCTCCTTCGTGGACTAAAAACCCCAAGAACTCTCCACATTGATACCCCAAAAGCGCACTTGTTTGGGTTCATCTTTAAACCATGTTTCCGGGTGCACTCTAAGGTCCTCTTTACATCTTCCAAATGCGTGTCATGACTTAGGGACTTGATTACCACATTATCAATGTAGATCTCCACAATTTTGCCGATCAACTCATGAAAAATGTAATTCATGGCTCGCTGATAAGTTGCACCGGCATTTTTTAACCCAAACGTCATGACTATCCATTCAAACAGGCCTATATGACCAGGACATCTAAAGGCCGTCTTTGATATGTCCTCTACTGCCATGAAGATTTGGTTGTATCCCGCATTGCCATCCATGAAACTGATCACCTTGTGTCCAGCTGCGGTGTCAATCAACAAATCAGCAATAGGCATTAGGTAACCATCCATCGGAGTAGCTCTGTTCAGGTCCCTGAAATCTATGCAGACCCTCATTTTTCCATTCTTCTTGTATACAGGGACAATGTTAGAAATCCACTCCGCATATCTGCATGGCCGAACGAAGTTTGCATCAAGTAATCTTTCAATTTCCTTCTTCACATCGGCCAATACCTCATCCTTATAGATTTTCCGGGGTGGTTGCTTGTATGGTTTGAAACCAGATTTGATTAGCAACCGATGCTCGACGATGGAACGATCCAATCCAGGCATCTCCGAATAATCCCAGGCGAAGCAATCCTTGTATTCTTTGAGAAGCTTAACTAATTCCCCCCTGAAATCTGGCTGCAAGTTTGCGCTAATGAACGTCGGCCTTGGCTTATCACCGCTTCCAATGTCAACCTCTTCTAATTTATCAGCCGACATGAATCCTCGCCCCAACTTGCCATCAGTGCCATCTACGGGGTTCTCCATTAAAAATTGCTATAAGAGCCGACCGCTTGAATCGGCCGTTGATCACCGCCGACAGTTCAACAGACCTTCTCCCCGCCTTTCCCCGAGAAACAATCGATACCTTGGTATTCCCGGAAGGTCGGTTCCATGTTTGCCACGCTCACGGAGTCATCCGCTTGGACGACCTCAATCTCATCGTCCACCCACCGGATAAGTCGTTGATGCATGGTGGATGGGACGCAACGGTTGGCATGAATCCGGGCCCCGCCCAAGCGACGGTCGTAGGCTCCTTTACCTTCGATGACGAAGAAGGTAGTGAGCAGCGTCTTGGACCCGATCATCAAATCCACGTGAGCGCATCCCTTGGTATCTGAAGGGTTCCCGGCGAAATCATTCAGGATTATGCTTGTAGGCGTCAGATCGCTCGGGCCCATGCCAAGTTTCCTGAAGGTGGTGTACGACATTACGTTGACTGTCGCTCCACCGTCGACAAACATCTTGGTCAATGGCTTGCCATTGACGTATCCTCTCAAGTACAGCGGCCTCATATGTCGATTCTTGGCCGGTTTGTCGAAGATTGCCTGCTTGGCTAACACCAGTTGTGCCATCATCCCTTCGGTCTGCTCGTCATCCAAGGAAGCTTCCTCCCCGCACAACCTCGGTTAGCAGGGAGCCATGAACTCGTTCGGCGAAAGTATACCATGCATGTTGGAGCCGAACGCTTTGACCCTTCGGGTTGATCTTTTGGGCGCCACACCCGCCTTGTCCGGATCCCGGCCCCCGCCTCGGCTCGCGGTTCCTCAAGCGCCGGACCCGTCTCTTCGTCTTCTCCTCGGGCGGGCGAGTGCACCATTGCCCCTTTTGCCGGATGTAGTCATCTTCATCCTCCTCTTCATCGCCCCACCCGAGGTCGGCTTGCCGCTTCCTAGGATGATCGATGACTTCAATTTTTTGGCGCCGATCCCCATTAGGGTGGATCCTTCCAATTCTCTCGTGGACGGATCGGCGATTGGCGCTCTCCCGCCCGTACTCAAAATACCCGTCACCGCATTCGGGACGCTTCTTCAACGTGGGCAGCTTCAAACCCTCATTCCCGGCAATGCCCGAAGAAGGCACATCCCCGGTGTGCGCGCGCTCGCTCGCGCGTGTATTGCTCCCGGTCCCTTCGTGTGCTTCTTCTTCGGCTCTACGCTTCTCCTCCTCGAAGCGTCGCTTCTGGTAGCGCTCTTTCTCCATCTGGCGCTGCCACTTGTTGAGGAGGATGCGCGTGGTCACCCCGGGCTTAGCTCTGGATGACTCCCCGATTTCGATGTGACTCCTGAGAATGCGGGGGGCCTCGCCATGCACCTGTTCCCGAGTTACTTGGCGCTGCGGGTCCCTTTGCTCCATCTTGTCTAGCCTCCGGCCGAGGTCAAGACCTTGACCTTTCCCTTCTCCTCGGCCGTTATCATGTTAACAGAAAAGCCCACCATGTTCTGAGGGAAGGGGTGGCCATCCAGCTTCATCTTGTTGTCAAACTTAAGGTGTCCCTCCTGGATGGCCTTCTGGATCCTCATCCTGGAGACCCTGCAATCATTGATGGAGTGCGAATCCCCGTCGTGGAAGCCACAGTAACGTTTTCCTTTAACTCCATCAGGCCGAAGCATGGAATGCCCCTCAGGCAGTTTGATTCGGCCTTCCTTCACTAAGAGCTCAAACAGTTTGTCAGCCTTCGTGATATCAAAATCGTAAGTGCCCTTGGTCTGTTTGACCCAACGCTGATTCATCGTTAAAGGCTCTTTCCCCCACATGATTTCTGCTGCGGCCACATCCAATTCATCATCAGAATTTTCGAACAGATCAGCCTTGTCTAAGAACTGGTTGTAGACGTCAGCGACATCATGCTGCTTGCCAAACTTAGCATCCTTCTTGAAGTCATACGCTTGGTTGCTCATCAGTGATAGCTTCTGCGATAGCTGGCCTAGGTTCTCAAACTCCATCCCGAACAATTTCTCACGTACGGCCGGCAGCATCCCGGCGACAGCCATATCAGCCAACTGGTCATCTGGCAAGTTAAGCGAGAAGCACATGCCTTTAACCTCCCTAAATCTTCTGAGAAACTCTAACGGCGTCTCGCTGTGCCTCTGCTTCAAGGTGGCAAGGTCGATCAGCTTCTTCTCCGAGCTGCCACTGAAATAATGAGTGTGGAATTTCCGCTCTAGGTCCTTCCATCTGCAAACTGATTCAGGGGGTAGGGACGAGAACCATTGGAATGCTGGACATGTCAGCGATGCGGGGAAGTAGCGGACCCTGAATGTTTCCTCAGCTGAGCATTCCCCGAGCTGCATGAGGTAACGAGCGATGTGCTCCACCGTGCTCGTGTCGTCTTGCCCCGAAAATTTTGTGAACTCCGTCGGCGGCTTCACCCTTGGCGGCAGGAGCACGTTGTAGTACCATTCTGGGAACGGCGGCTTATAGGCGGGTCCCTGCATTTTGGGCTTGAGGTCGAACTGATTTTGCATCAATTCGGCCATCTTCCGTGCCAGGGCGTCGTCCTCTTGCGCGCCTGCAGCTGGCGCGTATCCTGGATGTGGGAAGGCGTCAAATGCTCCATAGTTTCCCACCTCATGGTAGCCTCCGCCGTACAAGTTCCTCTGCAGCCAGTTGTTCGCCGGAGCAATTCTGTGGCCGGAGGCAAGTGGGGCTCCAGGCGAGCCGAACGCTAGTTCTCCGTACGTAGGCTGGTACAAATTCGGCTGTTGCACAGGTTGACCCGTGCTGCTCTGCGGTGGTGGCTGGATTGGCTGCCCCCCTGAAGCCTGTAATGGGGGCTGGACTGGCTGACCCCCAGCACCCTGCGGAGGAGGCTGGAACGCTTGACTTCCAGAGCTCTGAGGAGGAGGCTGATGTGGCTGGCTCCGTAACGGTGGCTAAGAGCTTGACTCGCCCAGCTCCACGGTGCCCCCCTGGATGGGTGCCTTGCTGAACGCTTGTTCCATGCCTGGGCCAAAGACGGCCACCATCATCTGCTGGAGCGCACCGAGGAAAGCCTTGTTGTGCTTGCTCAGCATGTAGTCTGCAGATTCCTGGAATACTCGCATGCATTCTTCTTTCTCCTGCTGAGCCGTGGTATCGCTCTCTCCTGGCAGCAACACCCTGGGCATCTCGTTCTTCAAGTATGGGACGCCGCTTCTATTTTTCTTGAATGACAACAGACATTTCTGCTGGAACTGATCTATGGCGTCCTGGAGTTGCTGCCGCTGCTCGGGAGAGAGATCTTCAAGGTTGACGTCCATGATGTCCCCGATTTCGGGCATCTTGATCTATTCTCGTCGTGGTCCCACTGGGCGTGCCAAAAAGTGTGTTGACGCAAAAAGTGCACCTAGCGCCAAACACACAGCAAGCCGAACAAGCTGGCTTCACACGCGCAAAGAGTCACGAGACGTGCCAGTCAATTTTTCGTGAAAATTAACAAAAGATAAAAGAGTTAAATACCAAAGCTTGGAACTTGCCGGGTGGTACCAGACAGTTCCATATTTGCGGCTAAGAAGCCAGATAAGATGACACATAGCTATGGAGAGCTATCTGCCAATAAACTGAAACCATTCGGAAATTTGTAAAGGGAAAAAGTAATATTGCCGAATGGATGACGTAAGCATGACAGCGTCCGGTCTTTGTTTGAACAAGGGTGCACATGCACGAGGCCATGACCGATCCACATGAAGATTAGCATTAAACAAATGAAAGAAGTAAAGCACGGACATAATCATGTAATAAACAAGCATGCATAGGTCCAAAGCACTAGTCTACCGCATGTCTAGGTACTTTAAAACCCGTCGGGTACGATATCAAACAAATCTATCCACCGCATGATACAACTTGCATGAAGACCGTACCACTTTCCACAAATAGATCTATCCACCGCATGATACAATCTAAATATGGAAAGCTAAAAGCATACATTATTTAAAGCATGAATAACGCACGTGTTCTACTCGTGAAGAAACATAACCGAATACGGCTGAACAGCCGATTCGGGGTCCATGAAGAAGGAACAAACATTACCAAGCGAATAAATCTATCGATTGATTTGAGATGTAATCCACCGGATGACTAGCTCCAAAGCAACCCAAAAATCTGCATCTACCGCATGATACCCGGCTCTTTCAAGATTTATACCAACATTGGCAAGCTTGAACCCGCAACACGTAACAACCTAGATCGATTCGGTTTCGGCTATCGGAAAGCACAAGATCCACGCGTTAAAATACGAACTCGACTCGTCCAAGGATCCCAAAAGGATAAAGCCGATCCAAATCTATCTAGATTGGGCAAAAGTGTGTTACATGAATCTAAACATAAAGTAAGAACTCAAAGCAACACGGGGTAACTTAATGAATCGATTAGATCTTGCCAAAATCCAATAGAGCCGATAACTAGCTTCAAGCTAGATCTTAGCCTACCGCATGGCTCATGACCTAACAAGAAACACTCTTGAACCAAGCTTGAATCTACCGCATGACACGAAGCATGGTAACAAGACTACTTGCATCAGATCTAAATCCACCGCATGATACTAGACATGATACAAGGTTGCCGGTACTCACGGAGGTCGACGGATCGATGAACCCTCTCGAAGAACTCGACGACACGACAAAAGGACTCTAGGGTTTGGCGTAAGGCCGGTGTGTATTGAAGAATGATTGTGTCCTTTACATACATTCAGGGGTCATATTTATACCCTGTCAAGTACAACTTCGAATGGATTCGTTACCTAACTTATCTCTAAGCTTGATCGCCTATCCATCCATTCGTTCTCCCCTGATTGAGTCACGTCACCTTGTCCAATCCCGCAAAATCAGCTCTCTTCGTTCCTTTGCCGAACCGAGACGGATAGCCGACCGCAGATCTCTTTGCCGAATATCTCTGAAAAGATCCTCCCTTCCACCAGACGGACTCTTCATCGGGCCGGACCCACAAGTCAGACTCCTTACCAAATTTTGGTGTTAACAGATTCCTCCCTTCCTTTCTCGTGCTTCCGCGTGTGCTTCAAGGAATCATTCCTAAGACTGGAGGTTGATCCATAACCTCGTTGTCTTGGCGATTGGTGTGTGATTCGATCCATCGCTTGTGTGTGACCGGGATTTGACTAGGGTATAGGCCGGGTTCTTTGAGAAGAATTTTTACCGGCTCCTATTCACTCCCCCCTCTCTAGTCGCCATCTGATCCTTCAATTGGTATCAGAGCTTGGTGCCGGATTCTTTGTGACTTTGACAAGGCTCGAATCCTAAGATTGTGTACGTTGAGCGGGGCGGTCTGCCGCACTTCGATGGCAAGGGTTACCACAAGTGGGCGGCTCGTATGATGATCTTTCTTCGTGGCAAGTTGTTGGATTTCATTGTGCTTGACAAGACCTATGCTATTCCGGTCAACATCCATACTCTTATGGTGACCGATGCTGGTGCTAAGGCCAAGTATGAGGCAAATGCAAAAGTCGTTGATCACTTGGTCCGGAGCTTGTGTGATCCTGAGTTTGAGCGTGTTCGTCATTTGAATCTTGCTTGGAAAATTTGGGAGAAGTTGTTAGTTGCTCACGGTGGTGATAACCATGTGAAGGCTCGCCTCTTTGTCTCTTACCGGATGCAATATGAGAACTTCACTCAACTTCCCGGTGAGGACATTGATGCGATGTTTCAGAGGTTCACTGCCATCGTGAACAACATGAAGGCTAATGTTGAGGATTTTCCTTACACCGAGCATGATCAGGCTTTGAAGCTCTTGCATGTCTTGGACCCAAATGTTTGGGGTGCTAAGGTTGAGGCCATCAAGGAATCTGGGCAATATTTGACTATTGAGTTGGATGACATCTTTTCTAAGCTCAAGTCGGCTGAGGTTGACAGGAAGTTGCAATCCAAGCATGAGGGCTCGACTGACCATAGTCTTGCTCTTGTGGGCGGATCAAAGGGCAAAGCTAACCCTTCCTGTCGACAGTTTTCCTTGTCTTCTCTTATGTCTATTCCAGATGAGGAGTTTGATGTGCTGGGCGAGGAGGAGCTGGCCTTGCTCTCAAGAAGGTTTGATCGACTACACGAGAGTCGGAGGAATGCAAGGCGGAGCTCAGGGACGTGCTACAAGTGTGGCAAGCGTGGCCACTTCATCGTCGATTGCCCGGAAGCGGAGGAGAACAAGTACAAGATGAGCGAGTACAAGGCGCACCCGAGGCGTGATGACAAGTACTCCTCCAAGGGCAAGCACTTCAGCAAGTCCAAGAGCAAGGACAAGGACAAGCGGCGATCAAGCAAGGGCGGCTACAAGAAGGACAAGGCAAGAGCCATGGTGGCCGGTGCAAGCGACGTCGACTCAAGCTCAAGCGACGCGCAGTCAAGCTCAAGCAGTGAAGATGAAGACGCCGGGAGGCGCAAGGGCAAGAAGAGTGCAAGCCGGAACCTCAGTGGATTGAGCTGTGTGGCGCTTGAAGGCTTTTGTGGCATGGCCCATAGCTCGAGCAGCAAGAAGAGCGACAAGGAAGACAACGACTCCGACTCGGAGGATGAGGTAAATCGTGACCCCGACTCTTTGCTTGCTGAGATCACTAGGTTGAATGGCTTGATTGACAACCGTGATAGTGTGTTGAGAGATGCTAAGAAGATGAGGAAAGATCTTAGGGCTCAACTTGAGAATGCTAGTGAGAAAGTAGGAGAGTTAGAGTCCAAATTGCTTGAATTGAAACTTGAGAATGACTCTTTGAAACTTGCTCCTACTACTCCCGATGATGTTGAGTGTCTTGAGTGTGATGCATGGTTGAATGAGATCAAGTTGCTTAATGAGAAGAATGCTTCCACTTTGGCTAAACTAGATGCTCTTAGGATCGAGTATGATGAGCTTAAGGCTAGACCCACTTTGCTTGGTGCTTGTAAATCATGTCCTACTATGCATGCTAAGCTTGTTGATGCTCGTTCTACTATTAGCACTTTGGAAGCTTCTTTGAAATCTCCCGATGTCAATGCATGCTCTAGCCGTGATGAAGTTACTTTGCGCAATCTTGAACTTACTTCTCGTTTGGATGTCATCTATGAGGAGAATGACTATTTGAGGAAGGTGTTGGGTTGGTTGTACGGGCAGGAACCTCAATTGAAAATCATGATTGAGGAGTTCAAGAGAGCTGATGGTCGTGGTTTGGGTTTTGAGAAGTTGGGAGAGAAAGTGGGAGAGAACAGTGGGGAGAGTGTGTATGAGAAGTGTGTTGAGTCTAATCCCGAGTTTGAGGTGATCGGAGGCATCCAAGTCCCACTTCCAAAAGCACCCAAGAACTCTTTCACACCAAAGCCCAACCACCTTTGCAACAAGCTTGACACAACCCAAGATCCACCCAAATTCCCACCTAAGACAAATGACTTCCATAAACCGGTGAAGTTTGTGAGTGAGAAAGGTGAGAAGCCTAGAGAGAAGCCAGAGCCAAAACCAAAGCCCATCCCCTTCAGGTGTGAGTATTGCGGCAAGGAGAGACACTTAGCAGAGTTTTGCTACAAGAGGAAGAGGGATGAGAGGCTTGCTAGGGAGCAAGCAAACCAGGACAGGTATCGCCAGTATCATGGTATTCCTGAGCCTAGAGTGCCACTTCCACGGGGTGTGGGAAGTGTGAAGAGTGTTGGTAGAGTTGGAGCTCAGGGTGGTAGGTTCCCACAGAGAGGTGGTGGTGAGAGGTTTGCTAGGAGAGATGATGGTGTGCGTGCTGGTGAGAGGTTTGGTCGGGCTCGTAGTGGTTTTGCTGGACGTCCCCCTACTCATCCTCAATACGGGTTTAGGGGAGATGATCGCAGCTTTGGGTTCCAGAGGAACTACAGACCACGTTTTCCCCCTCGTGGTGCTCGTACTCCTTACATGGGACATGGGAAGTTTGGTGGCAAGGGAATGATGTTTGCTAACCCCTCTTTTGAGCAGATGGCTCGACACTGGTTCAACTTTCTTTGTGCTAACCCCAGTGTCGAGTCGCTAGCTCATTCTCGTTCTTGTTTCTGACTACAGGCAGGAGGCTTGGAGAACATTTGGTTGATCGACTCCGGATGTTCCCGACACATGACCGGAGATAAGAAGTGGTTCTCCGGCCTCACCCCGAGTGAAGGAAAAGATGTACATCACATTTGGGGACAATGGACGAGGAAGGGTGATTTCGAGGGTGTTGTGCATGTGAGTGACAAGGTAACGTTGAAGAGGGTTGCTCTTGTGAAGTCTTTGGGTTTCAATTTGCTTTCGGTTTCTCAGTTGCTTGATGAAGGTTTTGAGGTGCTTTTCAAGTCTGGTGAGTCTCGTTTGCTGGATTCTCGAGGTGATCTTGTCTGTATGATCATCCCCGAGGGTCAGATTTTCAGGGCTCATTTCTCTCGTTCTTTGGGTCCTGCTCGCTGTTTGATGGCTGGTCCTTCTTCTGATTTGTGGAAATGGCATAGGCGGTTCGGACACTTGAGCTTTGATTTGGTTTCCCGCTTGAGTGGTCTTGACCTTGTCCGAGGATTGCCGAGGTTGAAGCTTGAGAAGGATTTGGTTTGTGCTCTGTGTAGGCATGGCAAGATGGTAGCCACTCGCCATCCACCCTTGACCGATGTCATGACCGAGCGTCCGACGAGTTGTTGCATATGGACCTTGTTGGGCCAGCTCGAGTTCGCTCGGTGGGTGGGAAGTGGTATGTCCTTGTTGTGGTGGACGATTACTCTCGCTATGCCTGGGTGTTTTTCTTGGAAGACAAGAGTGAGACATTTGGTTTTGTTCGAGATCTGATCGTGAGGTTAAAAAACGAGAGGCATGGGAATGCTATTCGAGCTATCCGCAGTAATAATGGCTCAGAGTTCAAGAACTCTCGTTTTGATGCCTTTTGTCGTGATCTAGGTCTTGAACATCAGTATTCGACCCCTTATGTGCCCCCTCAAAATGGAGTTGTGGAAAGGAAAAATCGGACTCTTTGTGAGATGGCTAGGACGATGCTCGATGAGCACAAAACTCCTAGGAGGTTTTGGGCTGAGGCGGTCAATACGGCTTGTCATGTTTCCAACAGGATTTTATTACGAGCCTTCAAGAAGAAGACCTGTTATGAGCTGATGCATGGTCGGGCACCCAAGGTGAGTCATTTCCGAGTTTTTGGCTGCAAGTGCTTTATTCTTAAGAAGGGAAAACTCGACAAGTTTGAGGCTAGATCTAGTGATGGTATTTTCTTTGGATATGCTAACCACTCTAGAGCCTATAGGGTGCTTAACCTTGAGACTAACAAAATCATGGAGACTTGCGAGGTAACCTTCGACGAGACAATGCCATGTACCTCTCTTGGCTTTGAATGTGCGGTGATGAGGAGATGGTCGAGGACCTCTTTGAAGAGGAGAAGGATGAAGGCGGAGATGATGATGGAGAGAACCATGCGCCCGAAGGCGAGCGTGTACCCACTACTTCCCCTACGACCACTACGGAGGGTGGACCGTCTACATCATGGACAACGACGGTGAGACAAGAGGACCAGGCGAGAGAAGCTGAAGTTGAGAGGGAGGTAGTCTCGAGGCGTGAGGCTCCCCGACGGATTCAAGAAGTGCATCCCCTATCGAGGATCATTGGGGACATCGACGAATGTACTACGCGGTCAAGGTCTAGAAATTTCTCTCATTTCGCTCATGCTGCATTTGTTGCCACCTTTGAGCCCAAGGACATTGGACACGCTTTACCTGATGCAAACTGGGTTAATTCTATGCATGAGGAGTTGGAAAACTTTGAGAGGAACCAGGTGTGGGAGTTAGTTGAACCACCTCCAAATTGCCATCCTATAGGAACCAAGTGGGTTTGGAAGAACAAAGAGGGAGATAATGGGATGGTTGTGAGGAACAAGTCCAGACTTGTTGCTCAGGGATATAGTCAGAAGGAGGGGATCGACTATGAGGAGACCTTTGCTCCTGTGGCCCGTCTTGAGGCAATTCGGATCCTTCTAGCCTTTGCCGTGGCTAAAGGGTTCAAGTTGTTTCAAATGGATGTGAAAAGTGCTTTTCTGAATGGGGTCATAGAGGAGGAGGTGTATGTGAAGCAGCCACCGGGGTTTGAGAGTGAGAAGTATCCTCACAGGGTGCACAGGTTGAAAAGGGCTCTGTATGGGTTGAAACAGGCGCCCCGTGCTTGGTATGGGAGATTGAGAGGTTTTCTGTTGAGCAGAGGGTTTGTGATGGGTACCGTGGATAGGACTTTGTTTCTCCTCAAGCATGGAAATGACTTGTTGATTGTCCAGATATACGTGGATGATATTGTCTTTGGTGGCTCGTCACATAACCTTGTTGCCAAGTTTGCAGATGAGATGAGCAGGGAGTTTGAGATGAGCATGATGGGCGAGTTGTAGTACTTTCTCGGGCTGCAGATCAAGCAAGTGAAGGACGGAACTTTTGTGCACCAGACCAAGTACACGAAAGACATGCTGAGGAAGTTCCAGATGCAAGATGTGAAGCCGATGTCGACTCCCATGGGGAGTACGACCACTTTGGATGCGGACGAGGACGGAGAACTAGTGGACCAGCGGGAGTACAGGAGCATGATCGGCTCCCTCCTCTACTTGACGGCGACGAGGCCAGACATACAGTTCAGTGTGTGTCTGTGCGCTCGTTTTCAGGCTTCGCCGAGGACATCACATCGACAGGCCGTCAAGAGGATTTTCGGTACCTGCGATCCGCCCCTCGGTCTTGGCCTTTGGTATTCTTCCTCCTCGACTCTTTCTCTTCATGGTTTTTCCGATGCGGATTTTGCTGGTTGTCGAGTCGAGAGGAAGTCTACTTCTGTTACTTTCCAGTTTCTTGGGTCTTCGTTGGTTTCATGGTCTTCCCGCAAGCGAGCCTAGTGTAGCTCGGTCTACCACCGAGGCGAGTATGTTGCGGCCGCGAGTTGCTTCGTTCCCGACCGTTATGGATTTCATACACTTTGAGAGACTTTGGTGAGGAGTGCACCCAGATCCCACTTCTTTGTGATAGCACCAGTGCCATAAGCGTAGCGAAAAACCCTGTGCTTCACTCCGAACCAAACATATAGAGGTGAGGTACCATTTCTTGAGGGACAATGTGGAGAAAGGGACCATTGTGTTGAGCCATGTCCCTACCCAAGATCAGCTTGCAGACATTTTCACAAAGCCTCTCGACCAAGCTACATTTGTGCGCTTGCGGGGGAACTTGGGGTTTGTTGCCCTTTCTAGTTGATTCTTGGGGGATTTCCTTTTTTGTACCATATGTATCATACCATGTTTACTTTGATGTATATACATGCTTTGCTTGATGTATAAACCATGGTAGGATAGCCATCTTGTTATATATCATATTGCATTTGTATCATATTGCATTTTAGGATGATGAACTTCTTTTATATGCCTTATTTGAGTTTCTTTGGCTATTTGTGAGATATTGGTCATATGTGTGGAGAAATGGCTATGTGAGGCTATGCTCTTGGAATATTTGAGATATATATGTTGTGTGATAGCCCTTTCTAAATCAAATGCTAATCTTGACTAAATTTGATGAAATGTGCTCCACTCATGTGTAGTAGTGTATCCATGTCACGTCTTGGTCTAAATGTGCTTTCTATGCTTAGATTGTGCTTGGATGTCTTTTTCTTGCATTTGGGCCAAAGGCCGAATATCATTGTGAATGTTTAGCCTATGTTGCATTCATGGGGGAGCATAAGCTTCTTTTTGCCGCAAAGGCACTTCATGTACCATGAAATGAATTAATCTTGAAAAGAAGTGTGTATGCTTGAAAAATGCTCTACCCACCATGTTTATGCTTAAAATGTCTTATCTCTCACACATGGGTGTCAAACATGTTGCATGATGTTCACCAGTGGAGAAGTCTCCCCGAAGTGGACACATGGCTCATGAGCTTTAACATGACATGCTTTGCTTTATGGGTGTTTGCAATGATCTTTTGTTGAGAATTGGATATCCTTGTATGATCTCTGGATGATATGCATGTTTTTGGCTCGAATATGACATGGATAGGCTTTTACATTTGAAGTGAGCCATCTTTTGATATAATTATTCAAATCTGAAAATTTGCTTTGTCACATGCCTATATTTTCATATATTACTTGTGGCAATGCTTTGACTATGTTATGATCCATAAATATGCTCTTTGTCTCATTTCTAGCCTTTGACACTGAATTTGGCCTATTTGAGAAGCTCATGTAGATGTTTATATGCTTTGTTTTGCATTTCTGCTTTTTCACCTTGATTCATACATTGTCAACAAGGGGGAGAAGAGGCGAGCTTAATGAAAATTCAGAAGAGGTGAGCTAAAATTTGGAAGTTTGCACCCACATGTTCAGGGGGAGCTTGCATTTGTTCAGGGGGAGCTTTCTTGCTGTTTTCGGTGTGGAGTTTGTGCTTTGCTCGGCTTGTGACCTTTTTTGCCTTTCTTTGGTTTTGGTCATGAGTTGCGCTTCTTTGTTTTTCTTTCTTCTTACTTTCTTTCTCTGAATTTCATTTCGCGTTGTGTGTTGTCAATGCACTCATCAAGGGGGAGATTGAGGACCAGGAGCGTCCCGGTGGTCGGTGGATGACCGCTCCTCAGTGATGAGTGATTGACAACGGGTGTTGGACTGACTCTTGGCTTAGTGCGCAGGTGTAGGCTGCGGCCTAGTTCGTGTTGTTGCAGGTGAAGAACGGGCGCGAAAGGTCTTTAGCCTTGAGGGGGCTCCGGGAGATGGAGAGACAAGTAGGCTCGGTTCAAGGGACTCGGTGGACAGCGGGACTTGGTGCGGGCCACATGGTGGCAATATGAGCAAGACGAAGTCATGGACAATCGAGCTGGTGCACGGTGGCGGTCGAGTCAAGTGGTTTGGCAGGAGGCCGGACCGAGCATGCGGGGTTTGGTGGTTTGCCCACAAAAGCATCGGAGGACGGTTTCTTGGTTTGGGCCTCAAAACCAAGTCCGAGGGCCCAACACGACGGAGACGGGATCCGGGCGTGTCGGGAAGCTTCGAAGCGGAGGACACGCGGCGGGATCGCATGGCTTGCGTCGGGAGGACGTGGGGTGCGGCGAAGGCGTGGCCGTCCGATGGCAAGACCCACAAACATTACATAAGTGCCCCTGCGTGGGTTGTATCGCCAGTAGTTGAGTTAGGGGTAGTTGAGTCATTTTCCACACTGGCGGGACCCGATATATAAGCCATGAGTGTGTGTGGATGGCTCTCTCTCTCTTCGCGACTTAGGGTTTCATTTCTCCCCTCCCATTTCTTATTTTTGTAGCTATTTTCTTCTCCATTTTCTCTAGGCTAGCATGAGAGCTTCATGAGAGATTTGTTGAGAGGGATGGATGCTAGGGCGGCATGCTAGACCTTGTGAATCTTTCCTGGTTTGTATAGAAGATTCGGCGTTGTGTTTCTCGTGGTCTTTTTCGTGCTTGTTCTTATTGCCTTTGTTCTCGGTGTGATTCCGCGGATTTGAGTGGGTTTCTCCCTGGATTTCTTTGAGGGAAACATGGACGGATGTCTCGTGCATCTTTGTGATTGATCTTGTGCCCTCAAACGCCGGGAAACCACTTCGATTCAAGGATTTTCGTTCGGTGCTCTAGCTTTTGGTGGTGCTCAAAGGATTCGCGATTCCCGGTGATTTAGGGAGTTAGGAGGCAAAATTTTTGGGCTATAGCATCCTTGTGTGACGCTTTTCAAGTCCCAAACCCTTGTCTCCACAGCTTCTACCGTTTGGGAAATCCGATGATGATTTGGGGGAGTTGACCTTCGAGGTCGGGCTGTTTTCAGGTCTGTCCGTGAGGCGCGGACAGTCCGCGAGGGACCGGCGGACGGTCCGTGAGGAGCGAGTTCTTCCCATGTTCTTCGTGTTCTTGCTCGGCTTCGCTTTCGATCCGTCGTGGCTTTGAGTTTTTGTTGGGCAAGGTTTTGGACAGTCCGCAGCAGCGAGCGGACGGTCCGCGGGTGCCTGGCGGACAGTCCGCGTGCTCCCCGTGGACGGTCCGTTATTCGGGGTCGTCTCTGGAGGTTCTGTGTGCTTTTTCGGACGGTCCGCGGCGTAGGGCCGGACAGTCCGTGGTGTGTGTGCGGACAGTCCGCGGCAGCAGGCCGGACGGTCTGCGTGGCCCGTGTGGACGGTCCGCCCCTCCTGGCCGGACGGTCCGCCAGAGCCTGAGTGCTTTGCTTCTTGGTTCGATTCCTCCCTTCCTTTCTCGTGCTTCCGCGTGTGCTTCAAGGAATCGTTCCTAAGACTGGAGGTTGATCCATAACCCCGTTGTCTTGATGATTGGTGTGTGATTCGATCCATCGCTTGTGTGTGACCGGGATTTGACTAGGGTATAGGCCGGGTTCTTTGAGAAGAATTTTTACCGGCTCCTATTCACTCCCCCCTCTCTAGTCGCCATCTGATCCTTCAGCCCGGAGGCGACTCATATATATTAGCTCTAGGGTTTCCAGGCAAACTATCTATCCGGACTGCTTTTCATTTCCTTCCTCTCTAGGGTTAGATTTTCCTTCGTTTGTAAAGAATCTGACCTCTGAGTGAATGGAAGCTTTCATGGTTGCGTCGATTCCCGGTTTGTATCTTGTTGGATTTTCGTGTCTTTTTCGAGCTATTTTCGTCGGTTTTTCTTGCACGGCTTGTTCCTTTGATTCTGAGGTGTTTGGGCTTGGATTTGTTGGTGGGAATCATGGATAGTTGCTTTGTGTATCTTTGTGCTTGATCTTGATCCCCCAGACTCTGAGTTCGGCCTCCGATTGAAGGATTTCGGTTGGAACCTAGGTTTTTGGTTGAGTTCGGTGGCGATTCGATTCCCGACATTCTAGTTCGTCTGAGGACCCAAGTTTTGGGGCATAGCATCCCCTAGGGACGCTTCACATCTTCCCCAAATCTTTCCTCAAGAGCTGAAGCCGTTTGGGAGATCCATGGACGGGTAGGAGAAGTTGTGCTCGCGGTTTGGAGCTCGGGCTGCTCTGTTCGGGCCTGGCAGACAGTCCGCCTATACGCCGCAGATAGTCCGCGCTGAGCTTTTTGGCCTAGGGTTCTTCGTGTTCGTCGCGTGTTCTTGAGCGTCTTCATTTCGATTCGCTTGGCCGTCTTTTTCTGGCCGGAAGGAGTTTGTCGGACCGTCCGCGTAGGGGTCGCGGACCGTCCGCGTGTGGGCCGGACCGTCCGCCCGCAGCCCGCGGACCGTCCGCGCGGCACGAGTTGCTCGCGGATCGTCCGAGGACCAGGTACGGACTGTCCGCGCGTTTGGGTGCTCGTCTGGTCGTTCTGTTGCGATTAACGGACCGTCCGCCCGGTGAACCGTCCGCCCCAGGGTTGCGGACCGTCCGCTAGGGTGTTCGCAGGACAGCTAAGTCCTTTGCTTCTTTGAGTTTCGCTTTCGCTTTGGGATTGTTTGGGGTTTGCTCGTAGGGTTGGCAGGTCCATTGTGATTACGCAACCTTGGCAAACTCGTGTGGGAATCCGTGGTTGTGAATTTGGGGCATAGGCCGAGTTCTCTCCTTGGAGAAGAATTTTTATCGGCTCCCATTCACTCCCCCTCCGGTCGCCTAATCGGTCCTTCACTTGTGCCACCTGATTATTTTTTCCAAGGTTTGAGCAATTGGAATAATGGTCTATTTGGGGTCTAGATTCTGTGAGGGATTCTGCAGATGATTTAGTCCATGTAGTTAGTTCGGAATTGGAATAATTGTACTCTCTGTTATGAACATTTTTGTGTGTGATAGAAGTCATTTCTGAACTTTCGCTAGTGTCAGATTTTTAGACATGTAGTTACTTATGCATGTATGTGGCCTCACATCTAATTTTTGCATGGCGATATTGTTATCTGTGAAGCCTTGCATAGGTAAGATGTTACCTTTTTCTGTCAGTATAAATTTTCTACCATAAACCCTAGATTTATCATTTTCCATTTGTATTCCTCAAAGCAAATGAAGTATTAGTTTTGGGCCTTTTATGATGCGGAGTTTATTATGGATGCCATCTAGAATCAGTTTATGACAATTCTAGTTTTTCATGTACATATATTTCATTTATAGGCCTCCTCAGAATTCCTTAATTTAGCATAGGCTTTTTATATGAGCCAGATGTAAATTAAAGCCCCCCTCTTCAGTATTTATGAATTCTGCACAACATTCAACAACTAAAATCTGACATTTTTGACCATATTCCTGCACAAATTTTTGGTGCATGCCACCCTACTAATCTACTGGCAAATCTTGAACATGGAGCTTGTGGTCATCGTACTTACGTTTTTCACAATTGCATTGCGATGTTAGGGCACATCAGTCATCATAGACTATTAAAATAATTTTGTTCAAATTTTTTTTCCATTTTCTGATTTCATAGTTTAGCTTGTTCAAATTTTTACACTATTATTTCTTGGCATTTGACATTAGCGTACTATTGTTTACAAGCAATTTTGACGATTTTGTGATCAAATATCTTGCTATATTTTTGTTCGTGCTGAAGTAGACATGAAATCATGTAAACTCAACCTTTATTCTATGTTTGTTAGCTTTTTTTCTCATTAGGAGGTTGCCAGAAATTGCAGTTGTCTATACCAATCACTAGTGTCGCTCTTCCCTTTAAGAGATACTAGCAATAATGCCCGTGCGCTGCAACGGGAAAAAAACATTACTTTCCTAATTTGTGCAGCCATCCAACTGCCACCGCAACTTCCTGATCTCATCATCATCCCCGTCACACCCTAAAGCCGCCGAGCTCCCTAAAGCTCGTGCTCATGCTGCGCCGTCTGGCCGGGAGGGCGAGGAAGACGGCGAGCCCGACCGTGCCCGAGGGGAAGAAGGAGTAGGCGTGAGGGCATGTACGACCCTCGAACTTCGGGTAAAGACAGATGTAAAGACGGCTTATACAACCCATAGACACAAAAGTTGTTTGTAAGTTGTTTAATGCATTGTATGAAGCTTAAGATCAACTACGAATGCGTTTGTATATACAATTGTGTGGCATTTTTTCCGGGTACGTTGTGCGGCTATTTAACTGTACATATGCGGGGAAAGCATATAAACTTTGCTTTGCAGGAGTTTCTATAGCTGTTTTTTAATCTCTGTCTAGCTAATTCTATCTAGCACACGCACACGATAGTAGCAGTCACAACACCACACGTATCCTTCTCTCTCCGTCGGCAGAACAGACAAAACAGAGCATAGTCAATTAGCTCATCTTTTCCTCTCTGCTCTTCTCCTCCACCAAGCAACCCAGGCAGCGCGGCGCGGCACGGGTAGCGTCCGCGCGCGGCGCGCGGCCAAGAGGGCGGTCGCGCCCGGCGCGGCAAGGCCGACGCGCCCCCAGCGGCCGACGCGACGACGGCAACCGGCCCGACGCGTCCCGGGTCGGCGTCGGTCCAAGCCGGCGCGGCGCAGGCCGGGCCGGCGACGATCCCCTCGGACACGCCGTCTCGCCGAGCTGCATCCCCGCCAGCCGCCAAGATTCGGCCCCGCCGAGCTCTGTCGCTGTCGCCGCATATCCAACCGTCGGAGCTACTTTTCCGAGCTGCTCTCCGGCCGGCCACGGACCGGGACAACCGCATCAGCCGGGAAATCTCGCGGATCGGGACCGCGAAGCACCTGCGCCCACGCAACCCGCGCGGCGGCGAAGCTCCGGCACCACCGTCTTCCCAACCTCCGCCGCCCCCATCCCTCTTGCATCCTCATCCAAACCACCCCTACGCCCATACTCTCCTTCCATGTCCTGGTCCGTCTGCCCCCGCCCGCGCAGCAGCAGGCCGACGTGCGGGATCCGAGGTGCTCGTCGCCTGGGGGCGACGACGCCCTACAACGCGCGGGACGAGCGCGCCGCTAAGTGGGCTCAGAGGGAGGGAGGCCGACGGATTAAGGAGACACCACAGACAACCGCCGGGCAGAGGACCACGGCAGTCGGCCGCACGCAGGACGGGAGAAACAGGGGGGAGAACGGAGACCACGGCAGTCGGCCGCACGCGGCGACGGGAAAAACGGGAGTAAGCGGACGGGTACGGAAGGCACGTGGGGACGGAAACTAAGACAGAGAGAGACAAACCCCTGACAGGTGGGGACCCACCTGTCGGGACGTACCAAAATTCTTAGCCGAAACGGTCCTTGCTTTAATATTATTATTATTAGGTAGAGATTGGCCCACACGTCAATGTAATAAAGTTGGACCAAACCAAAAAGTGGGCAGAAGCGGTTCTCTCTTTATCCCTTTATATAAGAGATATATCCATCCATGCTTATAGAAAAGCAACAAAGGTTTGTAACCTTCCAAATTTATTGCACTCCATAAGTGCTTTTGATTTTAGTTATCGGATTCGGAACATGTTGCGCTAAATTATAGCTACCGTTTACATTTTTTTATTTCCTACTCCGATAAATGAAACAAACTCTTTCTTTGAGCTTATTTAGTGTTGTAGCTTCTCCCTGGAGAGTTCTTTTCTAGTTCTCTGTTCTGATTCCTTTGTATCTCTAACTTGTAGTTGTAAGCCACATGTACAATATTTGATTGCGTAAACTTACATATCCTTTTTGCTTTTTATATGCCTATATTTACATGGCCATGGCGTAGCCTACTTTAATAATGTTTAGCCATGGACAAAAAATTACACTGACAATATTCACTATTTGTGCAACTTAGCTTTAAGTCGTGGTGTTCAACAAATATTATTTTATACAAAAGCATGCTACTGTATTTAAGAAGTAGATAGAAAATTTAGTATAAGTGTGTATTTCTTTCATGTGCTCGTCTTTATTTTGAAATCCATGTTTTTTGCATACAGAAGGGTCTGATTTTGCCAAGAAAGACAATGTTGAGCATGAAGGTAACTTTTGAAGAAAAAAGAAAGAAAGGAACCATCATGTTTTTTGCCTCAAGGCCTACTGCATTGTTTTGTATCTGTGTCATGCGAAATTTGTGCTACATGTATAATGTGTAAACAAGTCAAAAAAATTGCATTTACACACTGAGACATGACTTTTTTTTGTCAAATTTTTATGTGCCACAAATATGTGTAATATTTGTACATAAAAGACCGGGCAGTGCATGAGGTTTCAATATTGTAAGTCTGATGAAGTGTTTAACAGACACAATTTTGTTTAGGCCAACAGACACAAAAGGTGAAAGCCCCTAATCTGTGCATTTGGCCTTTTTTTGTTTTTTAAAACCCCTAATCTGTGCATTTTTAGGCCTACCAAAAAACAAACAGGTCTGTAAAAAAATTGACCTTAAACGGGCAGCAGGTTCTAGCGGGCTCAACGAAACCCAAAACGGGCCGCGGGTTCTGCTGTTACTGGAATGTGATTGAAATTGGAAAAGTGATTGACGAAAAAGTAAAAAATCAAACACTTTTTTTATTTAGTACAAAGCTAAGTACCGTTGGATCCAAGATCTAAGGCTGAAAAAAGTGATTGAGAGAAATCTTATTCTCAAACGTTTGACAAGGAGACACACCCTTATTTAAACATGTGATTGCCATGTTTAAATAAGATGATAGTCATGAATCATGATTAACAAAAGCCTTGGCCCGGGGCGCAGGGCAATAAAATAAGATGATGTCTCCTTGAATAAAAGTAAATGGGCACATAGGTGTACACATATTTCTTTCATTTTTTTTAATCTTTGCATATGTAATTCTGAAAATACTCACGCGTTACATCATGATAAAAAAATAAGTTAAGAAAATATATCCAGATATTTATAGTATAAGTATGCTCATACCTCATATGTGCATTGTGGAAAAGGAACAGAAGGAGGCTTACCTTGTTCATTTTTACACTGCATATTTAACATAGTTTACAAAAATACTTACACCTTATGCGTACGGTTCCTCTGAATGGACAGTTCATATTTTTCCAATCTCATAAAAAATCCCTTATAAATATACATATACTTATATTCACGGGTCTTGTGATCTCGTTTGAAAGTGTGCAAGCACAAGAATCATCTTCACACATGTTATGGCTTTCAAAGAAAGAACACTGAGTTAAATTTGGTGGTATTCGATAAATTTATTTTGTGAATTGGAAAAATTGCAAGTGATTTGAAGATCTTTGTGGTGAATCTATTGTGTCTCCGGTCCACGATTGGTGGACAAAACTCACCCGTAAGAGCAACTCCAACAGTTTGGCAAACCAACTTGGCATCCATATAATTTTGGCAAAATAAGAAAAATTGGCCTCCAACAGTTTGGCAAACCAACTTGGCAAAAATAGAAACTTGGCAAAACTCACCTCCCCACGCGCATATATGCGCGCGCGCATCGTGGTTGCCATTGTTGTTTCTCTCTAGGTGGGAGGGTGAAAAAGAAATAAAGAATAGAGAAGGATTCCCGATGTAATTTTTCCAAGAGGTGGAAGGGCACATACATAATTTTGTTTCTCTCGAATTCTTGATGTAAGTTAGATCTGGATTTGGCAAGTGAATTATGTCAAACTGTTGGAGATGAATTCTTTTTTTACTTTGCATAGGTTTTTAGAAATTGGCAAAACACGGATTTGCCAAGTAAATTTTGGCAAACTTTTGGAGATGCTCTAACACGATATGCCAATAAAAAACCTTCAATGGCCATCCTTCTAGTGGTTTGGGAGATTGGGAAAGAAAGAATAAATCCAAAACCGGTTGGTTAAAAGGAAGAAAGAATTGAGATTGACAAGAGACGGTTTTACTCATGAAATGTGGCACAACACTCCTCACTACATCATTTCTTGATCATTCAGCGATGCAGTTTTAGTATCTCTTTCTTCATTACTTAGCTATCTGGAGTATGTACTTTAGGAATATATATATGCTGGTATCTCTTTCTATATTGTTGATATATATGTGGTATTTTGGTATATATATATATATATATATATATATGCTATACATGTGGTTTAAAGGTAAGAAAACAGCAAAAGAAAAGGGAAAAAAATTATTTCCCAGCTTTGCCAACAGCATGGGACAAAGCTGTTGGCAAAGTTGGGCTTTTTTCCCAGCAAAACATGCCAGCTTTTCCAAAAGGGTTCCTTTGCCAACATCTTTGTCCAGTGGCTTTGCCAACAACCCGAACAAACTATTGGCAAAGCCATGACGTGTAATTCGTTGCCAACAGGGCTGTGACACTATTGGCGAAGCCTTCGCCAACAGTCGTTGCAGTCCTGTTGGCGAAGGGAACGGCAACCGAGCTGACGGCGTCCTGCTTTCGCCAACAGATCACATGGCTGTTGGTGAAGCTTTCCCAACAGGGCTCGTGTTCCTGTCGGCGAAGAGCTCTTTCCCGTCACTTAAAACGCCAACGGTGCTTTCCCAACAGGAACGGGCTAACCCTGTTGGGAAAGCCTCGCCAACAGGATAGGCGTCTTCGCCAACAGCTTAGCGCTGTTGGCGAAGCGCCCGTTTCCTGTTGTGCCTGAGAGGATGCAGTACAGCCATAGAACGTGGACATCATTTCCAAGATCATCATGTATGGCAATCACAGACTAGGGGTTAAAAGTCATCACCGAAAAATAACTGAGGTGCCTATTTCTTCTCTATAATGATACAACGATGACATTTTTTTTGCCCTTTTCGCTTTCTCCTCCTTTGGAAAGTACTAATTTCATTTTGAGTTTTGTATGTCGGATTTCTTATCTGATATCCCTGTATATTGAAAAATAGATGAACAATCAGAGATTTATCTCCTTAGTTTAGTTGGAGAGATTGTATGCTCATGCTATGCAAGAATGCAACTGACGGAATGAACAAAATAGCTAGGTGGAGTGCCATTCTCACCGAAGGATTTTCCTCAGCTGCTCGATGTGGCTCATGAGTTCTTGCTGCTTATTTATTAGTGTCTGCAGGGTCTGAACGTATAAGAAAGTTATCGTTAAGTTGCTAGATGTCTTGGGGTGCAATTTCTTGAATCAGGGTGGGTTCTGTTGCTCACCTCTTTAGTCTGAGCAGCGCAGTCTTCAAGTTCTTGGATTTTCACTGAAATCTGTTCACCGACTTGTTTCTGTAGAATACTTCCGCTTGTATCAGTGCCATCCTGTCTATAGAGAAATGAATATTAATGTGATCTTTTGTGCACAGATAGTTGAAAATCCGGTTGAACAAACATAGACTGGTATACATATTTTCTAATGGGATATGCTTTTTTTCCTGTTAGTGAAAGTCCATGGGTATAGAAACAAAATTTTAGAAAGAAAAGAATGACACGAACAAAGACCTGGTCATCCTTTAACAACATGCCAAGAGTTCTTTTCCTACGAGAAGTGGAATCTACTTGTTTCGCAGAAGGCTCCTGCAAATAATACGAAGAGAATGAAGAATCCATGACGGTTTTTTTATCTTTTGCATGGGAAGAGAGAATAAGATGGAAGACGGGAGAGCCAAAATCATTTTGGCATAGCACTAAGTAATGGCAAGGAGGAGAAGGACAGAAAAACAACGAAGATGAAACAGGTTGGTGCAAGATGCAGCACTTATATTCTC
The DNA here is from genome assembly GCA_947561735.1 of Cenchrus americanus. NCBI lineage: Eukaryota > Viridiplantae > Streptophyta > Magnoliopsida > Poales > Poaceae > Cenchrus > Cenchrus americanus. The sequence goes on from OX387245.1 coordinate 185,630,605, forward strand.
TCAAACTATTCGGGACTATTCTGTTATGAAGGGGCAAGGCGTACCTACACGAGTTGCGTGATGATTACTACTCTCGATAAAAGAAAACCAACTGACGGAAAGGATAAAAGGGGCTAAGAATAGGAAAGCTTTGAGCAAGGGCAGTAGGAAACTAGGATCAGTTCTATCGAACATAGATTGAAGATCTTCATTTCTCGGGTCGGCAGCTGCAGTCAGTAATAGCAAAAGCTACAGGATATCCCATACTACTTTTCCTTTGGGTGTTCATTCTGGAATTGAATGTCACAAATAAGACTCATACTTCAGAGTTCAGACTTTGAACTGCTTGAATCAGGAGCTGTAATTCACAGTGTCAGTCACAACATTGGCAGCAGTGAGCTGTGAGCGGTAAGAGCACTCAGAGAGCAAACAGCAGCTCATCAAAACTTTCAGTTTCGTTTACAGCTCAAGTGGTTTGTTTTAAGTAATGTAGTTAAGCGAGGTTTTCATCCTGAAGACAGGATTTGGGTGAGCTAGCAAAGAAATTCAGAAGTTACTGGACATTAGAGGAAACGGGGTTCATAGATGTGACAGTGAAGCCTTGAAGGCACATGTTATGGGTGGCCGGAGGGTCAGCCCATCCACCCTCCACGTCTAGGGATAGGGTTTGTTGGATAAGATCAATTAGAGATAAGATTAGTTTAGATCTTTACTTAAGGGCCAAGCCATCCCATCTATACACTGCCTATCTGAATACACTACCTCCCTTTATATAGAGGGGATGACTTGACCCTTAAGTAAAGATCTAAACTAACTCTAATCTTATTTCTAATTGATCTTATCCAACAAACCCTATCCCTAGACGTGGAGGGTGGATGGGCTGGCCCTCTGGCCACCCATAACATTTCTCCCCCCTTATGAGCAGCTCGTCCTCGAGCTGCAGCAAACCTCGAGGAGGATGATATGACAAACCCTTAAGCCTTAATCACCATCCTCCATCCTGACGCACAAAGAGGAAGAACACCACAACAGCGTTGTCCTGTCCAGGGTACTCCTTGAAATTCAGCCCGGCTGTTGATGTTGAATGGGCCAAAATTTCTAACACGTGGCAGCCTCCAAACCGGCCAAAACTAACCAATAAGATCTGGCCTGCCACAGGCTCGTGTAGAGGCTGGACACTGGTCACACGGAGTGCCTCCACCCTAATCGCACCGCCACCGCCGAAAACAACACCGCCCCTTCCTGATTGCATCCGCCTGCCCTTGCCGGTCACGCCGCCGGCAAGACTGCGTCTGCGCCGCCGGTGCTTGTCGTGCCACCTGGTTGGATTCCGCCAGCTTCGTCCCGCTTTCCGCGCCGCCAGGCTGGATGTCGCCATCACCGGCCTGGCTTGCTGCGCCGTCGGGATAAATTGTACCAGTGCCACCTCAACCTGCCAAGCCGCCGACTTGATTGTGCCAGCGCAGTGGGACATGACAGCTCCCGCGCCACTTGAGCCATCCGCGCCGCCAGGCAGGATTGCGGCAACGCCGCCCCTACCGGACGCCTCGCGAGGAAGATGCGTGATGTTGCCTGCAGCCGTATCACTGCCTCCATCTCCTCTCGCTCACTCTTTGCGTGCAACACCTGCATCTGGCGTCGCACGAGGAACCCATGTGCTGTCGCCTGAAGATGCACTGCCGCCGCATCGGTGAAGTCGTTGAGGAAAGGCAGGACCTCCGCGTTAGCGGCGTCTGTATGTGCCTCCACCGCCGGCTTGGAGACAGAGGTGAAGGAGGGCGAGGTCTCCGCCACCACAAGCGCCGCGGCTGCAGCCTTTGCCTCGTTGTCAGCCCGCGATGGATGCGGCCAGCAAGGAATTGCCTTCGCAGCCTCGACCAGCCTGAGTTCTGGATCGAAATTGCACAGGAGCCAAGCCTTCAATTCTGCTTTTAAAGAGGACAGCGACATAGATTCATAGGCAGCAAAAGCCATGGAGCCGAGGATCGCTGGCCGCTCTGATACCAATGTAATAGCCGGATGATCCGGCGGGGATAGGGACACGACAGAGGACAGGGTAGACCCTGCTGCTCCGGCGGCTTAGAAGAATTGGGGGATTTGGGATTGATTAATTCTTCATTGATTGCCTATCTGAATACACTGCCACCCTTTATATAGAGGGGATGGCTTGACCCTTAAGTAAAGATCTAAACAAACTCTAATCTTATCTCTAATTGATCTTATCCAACAAACCCTGTCCCTAGACGCGGAGGGTGGATGGGCTGGCCCTCCGGCCACCCATAACAGCACAACTATCTAGGTCAATGGATATACACAATCAACATTATAAACTGAAATCATGCTTGACAAGTTATGAGTCTGTAACACATCAAAATGCTTCATACCGTCATATCAATGGTTGATGACCATAAAACAAACAATACTTAAGGCACAATACAGGTCGGTGCTGATAAGGCTTAAACTGTTGAAGCTAAAGTGCAAAGAAACGTATATAAATTACCTGACAACATGTGAAACTTTCGCAGGCAATTGTAGCCGCCAGTTCATTGAAAGATTTCTGACCTTTACCAAATGCTACCTAAAAATCACAAATAGATCCCATCATTCCAACAGTTTTCTTTTTGAAAATTTTGTTTGAGCTTCCCAGAAAATTGACAAGTAAGTTGTAAAAGAATCATCATACCTTACCTCAGAAGCATGAACAATTTCTGGGTCAGTCCAGGGTCCTTTATCTTGAAGCAAGCATCCTCCTGTAGCAGGACAAGTGCATGTTCCGCCTAAAAAGTCTGGTAAATTGCTGCAGAAAGGAGTAATCATTCAAGCCGCTAAAGATGCAAAAGTTGCACATGACTTGATGTACTTTTACCTTGGGTCAGCAACTTCTAATAATGTTTTAAGGTAATTGGTCCCCAGAACCTTACAAGCAACATAGGCGTAAGCATTATATTTTGTCAAACGATAATTAGCGCACAAGAAAAGATGAGGTACCTGAATCTTTGCTAAAGTTCTTGCTTCCATGAATGCTTTCAATACTTTCCACAGTGCTCTAAATCCAGTTCCAGCATTAATTATATAAAGTTGATGTAATATCTGTAACAGGAAAGCAAGGTGCCTATGAGCAGATTGTGGTTAGTGCAAGAGCCGGATTAGATGTTCCAGCATAGACATAACCAAGACAAACCTCTGGATAGTAATTTCTATCAATCTTTTGGATCTCTACAAACATCTCTCTTGCAGATTTTGAAAAATTATTCATCCCCTGAACAACATCAGCAAGACAAAACATATAATTGTGCACAGATTATCAAATAACTTCATTATACGGCCGATAGAACATTAAAAAGTAGCAGATAAAAGTCTGATGATACCCTGTAAACATTTTTTTGTGTTATATACGTGGAATGTCTGTCTAGCCATAAAATGAAATGTAAGTAACTCTCACTATTTTACAGCAGGCCTTGTTGGGAAACCAAATTATAATACAATAATAATTGAAAGCATCCTTAATACTACCTGCTCCTTTTAACATCATACTTTGGTCTTAAATGTTAAAGAATGAAGAATGACCAAACATTTAGGTAACTATTTTCTTCTAAACTGAGTATAAAGTTGCATGCACCAACCAACTAGTTCAACCCAAAAGATTAAACTGATAGGGAAATGTGGACAATTCACTTATACTCCAACACTTCACGTGCAGGCTCCCCTAGGCCGCATACGTTGATATGTGGGCTGCAACTATTTTATTTAATCGTGCCCGCTAGACTTCAAACTCGAGACCTCTGGCCCTGATACCATATTGAGTTGCATGCACCAACCAGTTCAACCCAAAAGCTTAAACTGATAGGGAAAGGTAGCAATTCACATACTCAAACACTGAAACACTGAGTGTATTAAACATTAAAGGTAAGTGCTTCATTTAGCTGTCACACACCAATCCTTTCACATCCAATATGGCTGTTGTAGAGGCTATGTGTTTTTTAGCCGCAAGTGAGCAAGAAGGATATCTCAAAGCCATAGTTTTCTCTTGTTCTGATATATGATATTTTACATATAGCGGTCAATACTAGTCACTTGCATGAGCTTGCTGAGATCCACCAACCCAATTGGTTCGATATGTAGAGGCCTGCCACATTTATCAACTCCATGAAATCCATGAGGGTAGCATCTTTTCACAGCATCATACTCCTCAAATTTAAAATCCTGTACCATATAAACAACCATTTAAGCTTGATATTTCAATAAGACTATTATTTTGATATTCGATGAGTGCTTTTCAACACTTAAAGGAAGGATTCAGCAAAATTCCAAGATATTTCTAAGCATGAAGTTGTGTAACGAACCAGAGATACAAGAAATATAATGCAGAATAACCAACACCACATACATTTGCAATGGTGTCAATAGAACAATCTTCACGCCATTTTAACATATTTAAGAACATTTCTTTTGCCTTTAAGATATTGAAGCCTCTCATTCTCAAAAAGCTGCATGATGAAAGAGGGTAATGAGGTCAAGACCATCTTCAGTGCAAAATTGAAAGGAAACAGGCATCCTACGATTATGGAAGAATAAAACACCTCTTACCCGCTCCAACAATAATAAAATAGTTTTCCACAAAATAAACAAAATGGGTTTACCGTAGAAGGAGATAGTAGTCATCAAACTTCTCCAGGAGCTGGTTGCTTGCAAGAAGTAACTTTCTTAAGGATTGCACACACTGCTCTTCTTTCTGGTCATGGACACCATCAACAATGTTGCGAGAAATTTTGGTTTTTCTGTTCCTCCTAAGTAGCTGTTCGATAGATCTGAAGCTCATCTTTGATATGGAGGAGGTTTTGCTCTGTACTCGAAACAAGTGTCAATGCTCTTCAAATAGGAACTCAATAAATTAGTTCTGAAGCTATGAAGTTTAGTAACTATCAAAATGTTAAGCAACATATCTATGATAGGCCCATACTTTTCTCTAGGCCCATATGGCCCATATGCTACTGCTGTACATATACACCATCTCCTCCTCCTGTCAATGGTGTCTGGTCTCATCTTCCATTCACGGTAACATGGTACAGAGCAGGTTAGGGTTAGGGTGAGGAGCGTCACCACCCGAGATCCCCATTTTTTTCGTCCGCCGCCCGCCCGCTGCTCGTCCGTGCGTAGCGTGCCGTGCGTGCGCCGTCCGCCCATTGCTCGTCCGCCGGCCGCCCGTCGCGGTCCTCCCGTCCGCACTGCCGCCCATCGCGGCCCTCCCGTCCGCCGGCCGCCCGTCGCGGTCCTTCAGCTCGCCGCCCGTTGCGGCCCTGCTGTCCGCCGTCGCGGATTGCTTCAAGGTCTCCCCTCCGTCTACTCGTCATCCTCTTCGTCGATTCCAGCCGTTCGTCGCAGGGGATGCGGATTTCTTGTTGCTGCTCCCTTGTCTGCTCCGCTATCTGCCTGCTACCTGCTTGGTGCTCTGCAACACAAGCAGCAGTCCATCGACTGATTTTGATTCTATTCGTACTCGACTACTTCATAATTCTGCTACTATAACCATGGACCAAGCATTGGCTGAATTACTTGCTGAAGAGACCCGCTTGCAGTCTATGTCTTCTTTTTCTTCAGTGACAGCACCTCATAGTGTGCTGGCAGCCTCTCAGCGGAGCACTGTACTTAGAGGTACTTCTTCAGAGCCATGTAAGCATTGTGGCAAGACTAATCATCTGTCTACAAATTGTTTTTCTGCACATCCAGGGAAGTTAGCTGAGTATTGTGCCCGTCGAGCTTCTCGTGCTGCTTGTGGCCGGTCTACCTCCTCCACTGCTAGAGATGGTTCTGTCTCTATTGCTGCTGCTTCATCTGTTGATGTATCTCAGACGGCTTGGGTTCTTGATTCTGGTGCTTCCTTTCATGTGACATCAGATCAGTCTCAGTTGGCTGCCTGCAAGCCAATCACTGATGGTGTTTCTATTCAGACAGCAGATGGTACATCCTGTTCTATTACTCATCGGGGTTCTCTTTATAGCAAAAATTTTTCTGTACCTGATGTCTCACTTGTACCTCAGCTGTCCATGAATCTTCTTTCAGTGGGCCAAATTGCTGATCATAACTGCTTTATTGGATTTGATGACTCGTCTTGTTTTATTCAGGATCGTCAAAGCGGAGCTGTGATTGGGACTGGCCATCGCCGTAGAGGTGCTCCTAGCCTCTACATTTTGGACACCTTGCGTCTTCCCTCTTCCACCGCTTGTGTGTCATCTGTTTCATCATCATCCCCGTCATCCTTTGCGAAGTGGCATCATCGACTCGTCACCTCTGTGGGTCTCGTTTGTCCACATTAATACATCAGGGCTATTTAGGTCATACATCTGTCGAGTCTAACTTTCATTGTAAGGGTTGTAAGCTTGGAAAACAGATTCAGCTTCCTTATCCCTCTAGTGTCTCTCACTCTGCTAAACCTTTTGATCTTATTCACTCAGATGTATGGGGCCCTACTCCTTTTGCTACTAAAGGTGGCCATAAGTATTATGTTATATTTGTTGATGATCATTCTCGATACACTTGGATTTATTTGATGAAACACCAGTCCCAGTTGTGTTCTATTTATCAGTCTTTTGCTCGTATGGTTCATACTCAATTTTCCAGCTCTATTAAAATTTTTCGTTCCGACTCTGGTGGAGAATATTTATCTGATCTTTTTCGCCAGTTTTTAATTTCTGAAGGTACTCTTCCGCAGCTCTCATGTCCTGGTGCCCATCCTCAAAATGGTGTAGCGGAACGCAAACATCGTCATATCATTGAAACTGCTCGGACTCTTCTAATTGCCTCCTTCGTTCCTTCTCACTTTTGGGGGGAAGCAGTCTCAACATCTGTTTATCTCATCAACAGACAACCGTCATCCAAACTATCTGGTAAGTGTCCTGGTGAAGTTCTTTTTGGCACTCCTCCTTGCTATGACCATCTTCGAGTTTTTGGATGTACTTGCTATGTTCTGCTTCCACCTCGTGAGCGAACTAAGTTGACAGCTCAGTCGGTTGAATGTGTTTTTCTAGGATATAGTCCTTAGCATAAGGGTTATCGCTGTTATGATCCTTCCACTCGTCGCATTCGTATCTCTCGTGATGTGACATTTGTTGAGGATCGTCCTTTCTTTTACAACTCTTCTACCCATTCATCCTCTTCTTCTACAGAGTCCACTTCTTTTCTTTACCTTCCTCCTATTTTGTCTAGTGATGATCCACCTTTGTCTACACCATCTCCTGATGATTCTCCACCAGACACCCATCCCCAGCCTCCACCATATAAACCACCCACCACACAAGTCTATACTCGTCGTTCTGCCAATCATCTAGAGCCTCCAGCTAGTCCTCCTTCCTTGGCCAGTCCTAACGCTCCTGTTTTGGTTAATTCTAATGCCTCTGATGAGTCACAGGTTGGGCCTAGCTACAATCTTCGGGATTGCAACACTATTCAGCCACCTGATAAATTGGGATTTCCACGTGTAAGTGCTATTCTTGATGAGGCATCTACTTATCACGAGGCTTCTCTTATTCCAGAATGGCAGACTGCTATATCTGAGGAGCTTGCTGCACTTGAGCGCACAGGAACTTGGGATATTGTTCCATTACCATCTCATACAGTACCTATCACATGTAAATGGGTCTTCAAAGTTAAAACCAAATCTGATGGTTCTATTGAGCGATATAAAGCTCGCTTAGTTGCAAGAGGTTTTCAGCAGACTCAAGGATGTGATTACAACGAGACATTTGCCCCTGTGGCTCACATGACCACAGTTCGGACTCTGATTGTTGTGGCTGCTTCTAAGTGCTGGACTATCTCTCAAATGGATGTTAAGAATGCCTTTCTTCATGGTGATTTACATGAGGCAGTTTACATGCAGCCACCACCGGGTGTTAATGCACCTCCAGGATATGTTTGTCGTCTTCGCCGTGCCTTATATGGCCTGAAACAGGCTCCACGTGCTTGGTTTGAATGCTTTGTATCAGTGATACAAGCTGCTGGTTTTTCACCGAGCGATCATGATCCCTCTCTATTTGTTCATCTCTCCCCACGTGGGCGTACTTTGCTGCTACTATATGTTGATGATATGCTAATTACTGGAGATGATATGGATCACATAAATCATGTTAAGCAACAACTTGGCGAGCAATTTCAGATGTCTGATTTGGGTCCTCTCAGTTACTTCTTAGGGATTGAGGTCTTACATTCTCCCAAGGGCTATTATCTCTCTCAATCCAAGTATATACAGGATCTTATTGCACGCTCTGGTATTACTGATAATCGGACGACTGCCACACCCATGGACCTTCACTTGCAGCTTCGTCCTACCGATGGTATTCCTCTGAAGGATCCCTCTCGATATAGGCATATTGTGGGCAGCCTTGTTTATCTCACTGTCACCAGACCTGACATTGCTCATGCAGTACATATCTTAAGCCAGTTTGTGAGTGCTCCAACTTCAGTTCATTTTGGACATTTGCTTCGTGTGCTAAGATACTTGAGGGGAACGCCATCTCAGTATTTATTCTATGCTCATGATAGCCCGTTTTGTCTTCATGCCTATTCTGACGCCACTTGGGCAAGTGATCCAACTGATCGCCGTTCCGTCACTGGTTATTGTATTTTTCTTGGATCTTCTCCTCTTGCATGGAAGTCCAAGAAGCAGTCAGCTGTCTCTCGGTCTAGTACGGAGGCAGAACTTCGGGCACTTGCTACCACCACTTCTGAGATTATATGGCTTCGATGGCTATTAGCTGATTTTGGCGTTTCTTGTGATGCCCCCACACCTCTTCTTTGTGATAATACTGGAGCTATATAGATTGCCAAAGACCCTATGAAGCATGAACTTACAAAGCATATTGGTGTTGATGCTTCCTTCACTCGGTCTCACTGTCAGCAAAACACGATTGCTCTTGAGTATGTGCCATCGGAATTGCAAGTGGCGGATTTCTTTACTAAAGCACAAACTCGAGAGCAACATCGGTTACATATGCTCAAACTCAATGCTTCAGATCCTCCATCGCCGCCTTGAGTTTGAAGGGGGGTGTTAAGCAACATATCTATGATAAGTCCATACTCTTCTCTAGTCCCATATGGCCCATATGCTACTGCTGTACATATACACCATCTCCTCCTCCTGTCAATGGTGTCTGGTCTCATCTTCCATTCACAGTAACACAAAATACTAAATAAAGGAATGGAACACATTACCTGTATTGCCAGAAGCAGATCTAGAGTTTATTATGGCCTTTTGAGCATTCCAGTTTCTATTAGTTAGTTTAAATATGTAGAAATACTTAGAATGGAAATCTAAATACATAATACAGAAATAGGATAAAGAAAAACCCTTTGGTACCCACTTTAAATTTCAAGCTGAAAATTTAAAAGTTTCTAAAAAAAGAATCTCTATTTCAGATAATTTATTATACTCCAATGTTGGGCCACACATTTCTGGCAGCAATGGTAAAATGCGTACCGACAGAATAAGGTATCCACTTAGACTATAACATATAGCTACTATATACTATAAACTAGAAAGGTAACAGTCCAAATGGTCGTTCTACCTTGCATCGACATAAAAGATCAACAGTTATCACTCAATGATTTATAATCTATTAGACCATCAAGGACATAAAGGACAAAGTAGGAAACGAACAGTTATCACTCAATGATTTATAATCTATTAGACCATCAAGGACATGTATTCTATTGGTAAAGAGAAGGTTGTAACAGTTCATGATAGAAGATCAACCAATAGATAGCAATATAATTAACATAGTAGCAAAAAATGTGTGCCGAAACAACAAAGGCAACAAAAGAAAGAAAAAAAACTAGCAACTGATGCCTTCATTTTTATTTTCATACAATGATTCTTCTGATTTATTTTTAGCTTCCTCTCTAGGTCACAGACAAAATGAGAAAACCTCAGGTGACTAAGTTAGCACAAAATTCCACTTCTGAACGTCTTGCAGGCGGCACTGCAATAGAGCAGAGGAAGAAAAATTGTAGCAGTCACCAATCCTAAGAAGCACGCATAGCTCCCCCATTTAAAGAAATTGTACATCGACTCTCAAGGCCACAAGGCTTATAGACACGATGCGATCTTGAGAACCAGCAGTGGCGCCTGGAACGTGATGTTGTGCTCTCCCAGGTGATTTCAGCAGGACTAACAGAGCAAGAACAGAACAAAAGAGCGGCCCAGGGGGCAGGAGCGGGACGTCTACCTCGGGATGGAACTCGATTGGGATTTGTGCACTGTTCTCCTTTACTATAAACTAACCTCCGTCGCTGGTTGGGGGATATAAAAACTGGATGCCATATGGGGGGGGGGGGGGGGGGGGGGGGGCGGCGGCATTACGTCGATCACCTTGTGGGCGCTCGGGGGTGGGGGAGGTTTCTTCGGCAGGCGGCGATAAGGTGCGCGAATCTGCCGTCTCCCCCACCTGCACGGCGCGCGGACGAAGCAAGGTGCGGCGGCATCCGGCCGGCGTCGTCCTGCACCTCCTGAACGACAGACCATCACGTGCATCCGACCCGGCCGCCAGCCTCGCCATACAAATAGAAGTAGCAGCTGGAGGATTTTCCAGCTGCAGCCCGGAAGCCCTGGAGAAAGGCGAGAGGGACGGTGGAGGTGGATGCGTTCGCGCCATTGGGAAGCAAAGATGAAGTCGCGGCTGCTGATCGCCCACCGGTCACCGGTGTATGCGCGCGCGCGTGTGACAAACGGTATTGTGCTCTGGCTTTTTTTTTTCCTGCGATAAAATTTCAAAAAACGTGCTCATCTTCGGATTACACGAAATAGTGCTATCTAAACTTAGTGCATATTTTTGCGATACTCCGTATTGAAATTATTTATCGCTACTGACTCTTTTCACAACTTTGACCATTCGTCTCATCAAAAAATTATGCAAGTATCATTTAATTTGTTTACCACATGCTTTATTATTGTAGATATTTTAAGTTTGACTTATCTATTTACACATTTGCGATAATTTTGAATAAGACGAATGATCAAATTTGGAAAATCAATTGTGACTAGTATTTCGATACGGATGGAGTATTATTGATGTCAACTCAAAAAACATACAATATCATACACAATACAGACCCAAAGGGAGTGACAAGTCAACTTGTATCTGCAACTTGAGAAAAATTATAAATCATGTGGTGATATCAAAACCACCATAAACATCAATCATTCGTCAAATTTTGACGACTTGTTTATAACCTATATTCTCAAGGATTAAGTTCATTTTTATTCTATTGAATTATCTGTTTGTTTAATTTTGAACACAAACTCTAATACAATTCGCATATAGTACATCAACTCAAGTTTGATCCCAAACACATTTTTTGTGGTTTTCAATTGACTGGTTCCTTTAAGTTGGTGATGTTTTTCCCACTCTCTCGTCTAGTTTTACTAAAAATGATTTGATGTGTTTCAATAAATAAATAAATTATGGGTTGGTAAAAAAATATACGATGCTAAATTTAGATATTACTCGCTCCCTCTAAATCTAAACGTGTACTAACATTACATCTATGAATCTACCGAAGTCAAAATGAATTATTTAATATTTTAATGTGATTTAGATCCATAAAAATACCTATGAACTTAGAAAAATCAAACAACCTATCTAATATGATTTATATGCATATATAACACCTATGAACCTTGAAAAGTCAAAGTGACCTGTAATTTGAGACCGAAAGAGTACTTAGATTTAATGACCAAATTTATATAACCTATCTAGATGCACCCTTATTAATTGTATATCTCTTAAGATGCAAGCTATTCACGTCATCATCCACTAAGATCGCATATTTATATCTTTTCTTTGACTAAATACATAGACCAATCATTTAAAAGATATTATGTCTTAAATAATGAATATATTTTCATGTATAATATTGTTGATTTAACTTTTTGAAATCCCGCAACACCACACGGGGAATCACCTAGTTAGATAAACAACAACTTTGGCACCAAGAAACATATTTTTAATTTTTAAATAAGAAGTAATATACTTAAAAACTACATCTATACATATTATTTTCTTACACTGTCAATAGAATATACGAATAATTATTCTGTGTTGCCGGATCAAAGATTTGAGGTGGACGATTTGATAAACCCGCTAGGGTTTATGCCCAATCTTTCGATGAGAGGTGTGGATAACTCGATTGATAACAAGGAGACACTCTCGGCCCGACTACAACCCTCCAGGGCTGCGCCTTTGCAACCGATACACCTCCTCCACTGCCACGATCGTGTGGGTCGTGTCACCGGCCTCTAGGGCACCCGTCCTGCAAACAATCAAAGAACTAGCAAGAACAAGTATTGAACAAGTACTAAAATTACTAGATGGGAATGATAGGTTTCAATCTCAAACTCATTATCGAACGATGTGGGGTTCCGAAGACTCGAAGACGGACAGCTAGACCACCACGCGCGCTTACAAGCAAGTAGCAAGGCTAAACTTGATCTAAACAATACCCGAATGTTCACGGTGGCGGCTAAGGAGTGTATGACAGGGGGAGGACGACCACACAGGTGCTGGGGTCGTTCTCCGACCCTAGGACACGTCCCTAACGAACTCAACTTGATACACGGCCCATTGGGCCAAAATACGGTGGCACAGCACCCTGGACAGAAAGACCTCCGGTCAATGATTCGTTGATTGCGGACACTGCAAGACAGATATGAACATGAGTCCGGATCCATATGAAAGTTGACTTCATCACGGTTCCATGAAGTAATTGAACACCCCAATCCGACTCAGTGTGTGTCTGTGGCGTCTGTTAGAAGTTGGTGTTGTGCTGCAGTCTGAATCCAGCCGACACGAATCCTTTTCCGAGTTGCTCTTCACCATGATTCCTAAGTAAACCAACAATTCACATGTCTCCACAATCTAAACATGGTGTACATGAACTTAGGAGGGAACTTACCTGATTATTTAGTTGACGAGCACGAGTAATAGGACCAGCAAGAGGAATATGAGATGTATCCTGTCGAGGTAGTGATAATGTTGATGTTGGGGGTGTATCGTTGGTGGGAATGTCCTCATCATCCTCCCCTTCTTGCATTTGAGTGGTCCTTGACTCAAACTCATCTTCTTCTCCCAAATACGGCCTCAAATCTCAATGTTAAATGTGGGACTTGAAACGAACCGAATTTCCGTGAACGGAAACCCGACTCTCAGCACCTCGGTGGTAGTCCTAGGAGGGCTACCACGTGCAATCCCCTGTCTCAGCAATACCAAAAACCATACAAAATAGGAAACAAATAGAGTACAACATTTATTTATTACATTAATAGGAGTACATCTCTTCGGCACATGTCGGGTACAAGTCCAACAGGACTGAATCAAATAGAAAGAAATCATCTAGCAGCGGCTTCATGCAAACACGGGAGACTCCATATCCGCAGGAAACTCGAGCGTAGGAAGAGCTCTAATCATCCCATCCATCATTGTCGAAGTCGTAGTCTGACTCTGTGTTAGAGACGCCAGGATCTACCCGATAAGCGGGTAGGTCATGTCAGCTTCCCAACAAAGAAGCAAAAGCGGTGTATATTCTACTATGCAAGATATAAACCTATTCTGGCTGTAGAAGGCTTAAGCAAAGCAGCAAAGCAACATTCAAGGAAAGCAGAATATGCAGCAAGGTCAACACCTCAGGGAGGCTCACGCCTTTGGGGTCCACACCCTGCTCAAGGATACCACACCAAAGCATCGAATCACAACCACGATCCAGCTCCCAACTCTCATCTGCGATGTGGGGCCCACCGGCTCCTATCCCCACATCTCAACGGCCTCAGGCCGGGCTCACTCGCTCGGGGGAAGAAGAAGCACAAGAAAAGAGTCTAGTTGGAAGTAGCGGTAGATAGCAGTACTGTCCATAACTAGTGGACACGGACTATAGCTATAGGTTTAAACACTCTGCAGAGGTTGTACAACTGTACCCGCCCGAATAGGACCAAAATCGGCCGTCACCAGGTCCAGGCCCTACCATACGGCTGAAGTCCAAGTAAGTGGATAGTTTCCTCCTGCGTCTCTGAGTCTGGCGCAGCCTCTGCTGTAGAGCTCGTACTGCCAGCGAGAGGTCCCTCGAAGCTGTGGAACCCTTCTCCAGCCTCGTCGGGGCGAAGTCTTCTAAGGAGGAACGTCGTCTCCCATCACGATCACACTGATCCGCCTATAGGTAGGGTACTATCCACTACGAGTTTCACCCCGCACCCCCGCCCATAATAAGGCGGGCGGTTTGTACAAAAGTAGATACTGCATCTGGTGGTAAGTCGACTCGGTCCTTAGGGGCCGAGAGCGAGCACTCCCCATCGTCATCCCGTCTGACATGCCGCTCGGGTAAGAGGCTAGATCGCATCTTCCCGAGGCAGATGTTCAACCAAATGGCTCGTTCCCGCCAGAAACACATCAAGGTAGAACACACCCAGAACTCACGCTAGATCACACCGAGATCTCCCACATCTCATTCCAAGCCCAGAATACCATCCATAACCAAGCAACAAAAGTATGGATAGTTGGTATATGGGACTAGCTAGGGGTCTGTAGCTAGTCCCGTAGTAGGTAAAGCAAGAAATTAGGATATATCAAATAACATGGCAAGGCTAAACAAATGGCTATGCAATCATTCAACAATGCATTAAAAGTAAAGCACTAGCATCTAATTATCAACATGGGATCTACATGGTTGGGAGTGACATGACACCTTTGTTGCCGTTGAAGCCCTCGTTGTCCGGGACGACGTACTCCGGGTCCTCGTTGTCCTCCTGGTCGAAGCTCGGGTCTGTGGTACGAGATTCGACGTGCGTGTAAGAAATCGGTGTACATCTAAGCATTAACTCCAGATAGAAACCTTTTTTAGAAAACCCAAAAGAGCTCAAACTATCTACAAGAAGCAAGGTTATGAAATTACGAAATTATAGAAGTTGGTTTTATATTTTTCTGAGCTTCCTATAAATAGTTATGATTTTTCAAAGGTTTAAATCATTTTAAAACATTTCTGAAATCATTTTAGGAAAAGAAAAATATTTTCATTAAAAACACCGCTGATGTCAGCATGATGTCAGCGACTCTCGGTTAGTGGGTCGAAGTTGGGCCGAAAGTGTTAGTGGTTCCTAAGGGCCCATTTGACTCGGCCCATTTGGCCCATGAAACCGAAGTCCAGGAAACCATCCCGAACTATACTGTTTGAGGCGCCAGGGCTGGTTGCGGGCCCTGCTGGACTTTGATGGGCCAAGGTCCATTTACCAGCCCGCCGGATCTGTTAACGCACGGAAGTTCCATAACTCCCCCTGATCAAAACTGGGTGCGAACAAGCCCCCCGAACCTAACTGGGGTTCGATGGCTACACCCATCCCCGCGTCGCCGCACACCAGGTGCTCGACGAAATGCCAGTGGCATTCCGCAGTGGCGGCGCACGGGTTCGGCGTCGGTTCCTCGCCGCCAGTGGTCAGGCGTCCACCAGGGTGACACGTTCGGCCGGCTAACACGCACGGCCAAGGTCCCTCTCTGGACCTCTACGGCCGGCGCGCAGCACGGTGGGGCATGTCTAGCGGGTGCGGTAGCATTCTGCGCGGCTGGCCAGAGCCATGCCTTGGCCACACGCTGGGGTGCGTGGACCACAGCCGTTCTAGCACACACGCGGCCTCATCACGCCCGCTCGGCGCAGCCGTATGGTATCCAGAGGCACGTCTCGAAGCAGCGTTGCGGTGCACGGGTCCCCTGCAAACAAGACACGGCGCGACAGCTGGTTCACAGAAGCGTTTCATCGCATGGCGACGGCGAGCACAGGGACATGGTCGATCCAGGAGCTTCTCACCGTCGCGGGGCGGCATGTCCGCGGCTCGAAGGCCAGCACACAGGTAGGTTTACATGGCAGCGCGTCTCGACGCCGCCGGTGCATCAGAGGAAGAGACCAAGGTGGAGGGAAGAGAAAGACGGCTACGAAGCTTGTCGAGGACGGCCACGAGGGTCCCCTGATGACCAGGGAAAAAACCCCATTTTCGAAAAATAACGAAACATAAACGAACCCATAAATCGTAAAGCACACCCCGCATAATCACAACCCGGTGCGAGAAGGAGCCCACAACCCAAGCAACCTCAGCGGCCCATCAAGCGGCCATCTTCGGCGCCCCTCGGGCGAACTTCCGCCCCGCTAGAGGGACAAGCGCCGTACCACGGATCTCCACCTCACTCGAGGGCTGGATGCCCCTTCGGGCGAATCTCCGCCTTGCTCGAGGGCCGGACGCCCCCTCGGGTGAATCTCCGCCTCGCTCGAGGCCACCCCAAGCTCGTGGCCCCCTCGCCCACTCCCCCGACTAGAGCATTAAATGCTCTGGCACGACGCGGGCACCCGGGTCAAAAGTGAATCCCAGCCACGCCGTCCCTCGGACACTGCCTGGGAATCGAATCCCGACGCTGTTTCGCCAACGCTCCCTGTGAGGCCATCCCTAGCACTGTGCGGGACTGTGCAGTAAGGCCAGTGTCAACTCCGTGACATTGTGCCGCCCACTCTGGTACGGCCTCCTCGTCGCGCCCCTCGAAAGAGGACGGCGGAACCCTCGAAAAGGGTACGTAAGCCTACCCCACGCCCGCGCGGGACCGCGCCGTGATGTCAAACCAGTGGAGCTCGTCTCCTCCATCAACTCCGGCCCTGCGCGGCCATCCCCACCGCTGTGCCACCATCCCGAGCACTACAGTGCCATCCTCGACGCTATGGGAGCCCGGGACGACAAGACATCACCACACCCGCTACTGTGTGACCTCCAGCCCTCCGTCAGCCCAACCCTCGAGCTGACGTACAAGCGACGACCAAACAAGAGGCTCCCACACCACTACCCTCGAAGCCGCTCCTGGAGGGGCACAGGACTCGCCGCGACGTCCCGCTATAAGCAAGATTCGCCAGGACGGCCGCCCACTCCACGGCGTTGTACACCATACCGCCACATGTAGCCTAGAACTGTGCAGCATGATTGTAAACCGCCTCCCCTTGGACTATAAAGGAGGAGGCGGTCCCTTGGCCGGGGGACGACGGATAGCGGCATACTTACACATTTTCCGCCTTCACCACGATATTGGCACTCTGCCTCAATCAAACCTCAGGGACCTGGAGGCCTTTCCTCCTCTCCCGCCACACTTGTAGCCCCCCTCTGCAAGCACCACGGTGCAACGCAATACAGTGCCTTGAGCGCACCCCTGCTGGACATAAGGCCCACGGCCGGAACCAGGATAAAACCCATGTCATCGTGCTGCTTAGCACCGGCCATCGAGAGATAGATCTCAGCGCTCGTACTAGTTAATGTCGGGACTACTTTCCGCACCAATAGTTGGCGCACTAGGTAGGGGGATTCTCGCTGAAGATCAGCTTCCCACCAGCCATCTCGATGGTGATCCGCACCGAGTACAGGTCCCAGAGGTACTCCATGGGCAGCTCGGACCCCCTCCCAGCCGGATTCGAAATCTAGTTCGGGAGCCTGAACTTTCAGGCTACGGGGAACGACTACCTCATGTGCATCACCAACCGCGCTGAGCTACACCCGTGGTGGTCGACTGGACCAGGCCCGGTTCTCACCACACCTGCTACTGACGCTCCAGCACTCGTGCAGGCCGATGTTGCGGGCCCTTCAGCACCCTGACGCCGACGGCGTTCCGGCCAGTGCTCGTGCCAGGCGCGAATGGAACTACGTCGGACCGTGCGCGCCGCGGCACGAGGCGACACGTCTATCAGCGAGACAGCGACGGCGCCCACGGGGGAGCGTGCGACCGCCAGGCCGCAGTTCCCCTACGGGATGCACAACGCCGTGACCGCCTACGCTTCATCCGCCAGCACTGACGTGGCTCGTACGAGGACCTCCCCGGCCATCACTTGCTGGCGGTCTGGAACCTCATCGCCACCACCAATGATGAGTCGTACCACGACTGGGCCAGCGAGCTGCCCCCCGCGACCTTGCACGGGAACGCGGAGTGGGACTTCTTTGGCGTGTCGGACCCAGTGATGTTCCAGCGGTTCCTCGACACCGCGGACTACTAGTTCGGCTGCTCCGATGACTCCAGCGCCGGGAGCTACGACCCGGCATGTGAGTGCTTCGTGGTGGTTGTCGACGACCAGGCCGACGACACAAACGTGGCAGGGGCTGGCGACAGAGAAGCCCCCCAAAATCCTGGGACCAGCGTACCCCAGAACCCGGGGCTAAGCGCACCTCCCACCTCGCCGACGAGGGTCACGGACATCAATGCACAAAACTGGCTCAAGCGCGTGAGCTCGAGGCTAAGCTCGCGGAGGAGTACCGTGCGGTACGACTGCTACGCGCCTCCATTGCCGGAGAGGCCTCCGCGCGCGGAGAACGCGTGCCCGAGCTGGGCAAGCAGGTCCGCGAGCGCATCAACGCCGACTTCAACGTCGACGACCCAAACACGCCACCGCGCTCGAGCCAGAAGCTCATCGTGCCGCGACGCTGCTCTGGGCCATGCCCACACCCTCGACGCCCGAGGCACGAAACCTGCACCGCGAGGCACAGGCGCTCATCGAGCAGGCGGCCGTGCAACAGGCCGAAAGCTCGGCGTCCCGCATACGCCAGCAGGGCAGCACGCGGGACGACGACGGCAACCAGGGCCAAGAGGCGTCCGTCCACACAGGTGGTGCGGTGGGGCAACCAGCCAACCAGGGCTAAACGCCAGTCAGGGAGCAGATTCTTGATACGTGCGGGCAGGCTCAGGACGGCGACACGCGTAACGTCATCAACGCTCGCCGAAGGGGCGACACGGAGGCACAGGCGGCAGTAGGCTACCACCCTCGACGGGGTGGCCGATACGACAGCCGCGAGGATCACTCCCCGATGCCGGAACCCCCGGGGACCCGTGTGTTCAGCTGGGAAATCAGCACGGCGAGTTTTCCCCAGTGCTTTCGCCAGCCGACCTCGATCGACAAGTACACGGGGGAGACAGACCCTCATGTGTGGCACAACGACTACCGCCTTGCCTGTCAGCTGGGCTGTGCCACCATTGACGAAGTGATCATCCGCAACCTGCCGCTGCACCTCGCGGACTCGGCTCGGACATGGCTCGAGCATCTGCCGCCCAGTTAGATTCACAACTGGAACGACCTGGTTCGCATGTTCGTGGGGAACTTACAGGGCACTTACGTGCACCCCGGGAACTCCTGGGACCTGCGGGCGTGCACCCAGAAGCCCGACGAGTCGCTCCGGGGCTTCATACTATGCTTTTCCAAGCACTGTACTGAACTCCCGAGCATAGCCCAGTCCGAGATCGTGCACGCTTTCCTCGAGGGCGCGACGTGCTGGGACCTCGTGCGTGAGCTCGGGCGGAGCCCGCCGGTCGACTCCAACGAACTGTTCGACATCGCCACCAGCTTTGCTTCCAGCGAGGAGGTGGTGGGGGCCATCTTCGATGGCAAGAAAGGCAAGTGAGTGGATGATGCGCCCGCGGAGGGTAGCAAGTCCAAAGAGCCCCAGCAGAAGCGCAAGCGGGGCAAGAAGGGAAAGAAGCCTCACTGCGAGACGCGTGCACAAGGGCACGACAGCGATGGGGATGAGGCCTTCGCAGTCGACCCGGCCCGAAAGGGCCCTCGAGCGCCCCCTCGAGGCCCCAACATGTTCGATGACATGCTGAAAAAGTCGTGCCCATAACACAAGACCCTGGTCAACCACACCCTCGAGCAGTGCGACATGCTCAAGAAATACTACAGCCGCGCTGCCGCGAAGGAATATGAGGCCAAGAAGGACGGTGGTGACGGGGACGCCGGCGACTTCCCGGTGGTGGAGAACGTCTTCCTCATCTTCGGGGGACCAACCGTGGACATGTTTAACAGCCAGCGCCAGCGGGAGCGAGATGACGTCCTCACTGCGGAGAAGGCTCCCCCTCCTTCCTTGACTGGTCGGGGGACGCCATCACTTTCAGCCGTGAGGATCACCCGAACCGCATCCCCAATTCGGGCCAGTACCTGCTAGTTGTCGATCCAGTCATCGGCAACTCGCGGTTCTCCAAGGTGCTAATGGACAGGGGTAGCAGCCTCAACATCCTCTATGCGTACACCCTCCGATTGATGGGGATCGGGTTGGACCAGCTGCGGCCCAGCACGACGCCGTTCCGTGGCGTCGTGCCAGGCAAGCGCGTCCAGCACCTCAGGAAAATTGACCTGCCAGTCTGGTTTGGCACGCCGAACAACTTACGTAAGGAAACCCTCACCTTCGAGGTGGTGGGGTTCAGGGGCGCGTACCACGCCATTCTTGGACATTTGTGTTATGCCAAGTTCATGGCGGTCCCGAACTACACCTACCTCAAGATGAAGATGCCGGGGCCGAAAAGCGTCATCACCGTGGGCTCATCGATCGAGCACGCATTCGACTGCGACGTCGAGTGCATGGAACATGCTGAGGCGCTAGCGCTTGACGAAGCGCTCGTCGCGAACATGGAGAAGCTGGTCAACGAGGACCTCGACTCCTCAGCCAAGCACGCGGGCAGTTTCGAGGCTGCCGAGCAGACAAAGGAGGTGCCCCTCGACCCTACTGCCCCTGAGGGCCAGGCGTTGAGGGTCAGTTCCTCCCTTGACCCGAAATAGGAAGTGGTGCTCGTCGACTTTCTCCGCGCCAACGCCGACATCTTCGTGTGGAGCCCCTCGAACATGCCAGGCATCCCGAGGGAGGTCGCCGAGCACTCCCTCGACATCCTACCTCACTCTCAAGCTGTGCAACAACGGCTGCGGCGCTTCGATGAAGAACGGCGCCAGGCGATCGGAGTGGAGCTGCGGAAGCTCCTCGAGGCCGGATTCATCAAGGAAGTCTTTCACCCTACGTGGCTAGCCAATCCTGTACTAGTTAAGAAAAAGAATGGGAAGTGGAGGATGTGTGTAGATTACACTTGTTTAAATAAAGCATGTCCTATAGTCCTTTTCCTTTGCTACGAATTAATCAAATTGTAAATTCTACCGCGAGGTGTGAGCTCTTATGTTTCCTTGATGCCTATTCCGGGTACCACCAAATAAAGAAAAAAGGAGTCTGACCAGCTCGCGACCTCCTTCATCACGCCGTTCGGAATGTTTTTCTACATAACAATGCCATTTGGCCTTCGGAATGCAGGCGCTACGTACCAACGGTGTATGCAACACATTTTCGGAGACCACATCGGGTGGACCGTTGAGGCATACGTAGACGACATAGTTGTGAAAACTAGAAAGGCGGATGACCTGGTTAGCGACCTGCGCATCGCGTTCAACTGCATGCGGGCCAACGGGGTGAAACTAAACCCCGAAAAATGCGTCTTTGGAGTGCCGCGTGGCATGTTGCTAGGATACATCGTCTCCCAGTGGGGCATCGAGCCCAACCCTGAAAAAGTCGCAGCCCTCGACCGGATGGGCCCGATTCGAGACCTCAAAGGGGTTCAGAAGGTGTTGGGGTGCCTTGCCGCCTTGGGCCGCTTCATCTTGTGGCTCGGCGAAAAGGGCTTGCCCCTCTACTGGCTCTAGAAAAAGCAAGAGCGCTTCTCCTGGACTGTCGAGGCCCAGGAGGCGCTAGACAAACTCAAGGTGATGCACGCCCGCGCGCCAATCCTTACGCTGCCCCGGAGCGGCGAACCGTTGTACCTCTACATCGCTGCAACCACCCAGGTGGTCAGTGCTTTCATCGTAGTTGAGTGAGCAGAGGAAGGACACGCACTACCATTCCAAAGGCCGGTGTACTACATCAGCGAGGTGCTGTCCGAGACCAAGGCACGGTATCCGTGGATCCAAAAGCTGCTTTACGCGGTGGTGCTTGCGCAGCGCAAGCTGCAACACTACTTCGAAGCCCACCTAGTCACAGTGGTCTCCTCATTCCCGTTGGGGGAGATCTTCCGCAACCCGAACACCGCGGGCAGGATCGCCAAGTGGTATGTGGAGCTCATGGGCGAGACGCTCGCCTACGCGCCGCGCAAGGCGGTCAACTCCCAGATCCTTGCGGATTTCGTCACCGAGTGGACGGACATGCAACTGCCCCCGCTGCAGATTCAAGCCGAATGCTGAACCCTCTACTTCGATGGGTCGGTGATGAAAACCGGGGCGGGCGCGTGCCTACTCTTCATCTCACCCCTCGGGGAGCATATGAGGTTGCAGTACGCCTACATTCCCCCGTGTCCAACAACATGGCAGAGTATGAGGCCCTCCTCTGTGGCCTCCGAATCACCATCGAGACAGGCATCAAACGCCTCGACATCAGGGGGGACTCGTAGCTCGTGATTGACTAAGTCATGAAGAATGCGAGCTGCCACGATGAGAAGATGGAGGCATGCTAGAATGTTGTGCATGCCCTTGAGAACAAATTCTATGGCATCGAGCTCAATCACGTCCCTCGCAAGTACAATGAGGAGGCGGACAAACTCGCAAAGATCGCGTCAGGGCGGATCACCGCCCCCCCCAAACGTTTTTGTGCAAGACGTCGCGAGGCTGTCCGTCAACCTCGGACCGTCACTCTCGAGCTAGGAGGAACCCTCGGGGGCTCTCGAATCCAGCGGGTGTGGAGCCCATGGACGAGGACCCCTTGAATGAGGCGTTTGTGCTCTCCCTACTCGATGGCTACGACGCAGACAAAGTTGAGGCCTTGGAGGCAGAGTCGGTCCCCCGCGCGGAGGATCAGAGGGCCAAATACCTGGCTTGGATAGATCGAGGGGAACTCCCTCCGGATCGGTTTGAGGCCAGGCGCATCGCTAGGATGGCCAAATGATTCACCATAGTCGATGGCGAGTTGTACAAGCGCACCGCGTCTGGTGTCCTGCAGCGGTGCATCCCCATCCCCCACGGCCGCGAGCTCATTCAAGACATCCACGCGGGCGTGTGCGGCCACCACACGACGCCTCGCACCCTCGTAGGCAACGCATTCCGCCAAGGCTTCTATTGGCCCACCGTGGTCGCTGATGCCAACGAGGTCGTGCGCACCTGCGAGGGGTGCCAGTTCTATGCTTACAAGACTAATCTCCCGACTCACGCTCTCCAAACGATTCTCGTCACATGGCCTTTCGTCGTGTGGGGGCTAGACATCGTCGGACCCTTGCGAAAGGCACCCGGGGGCTACACCCACTTTCTGGTAGCCGTGGATAAGTTCTCCAAGTGGATCGAGGCGCGCCCAATCACAAACCTCAGGGCAGAGCAAGCCGTGTCCTTCTTCACTGACATCATCCACCGGTTCGGAGTGTCGAACTCGATCATCACCGACAACGGCTCCCAATTTACCGGTAGGAAATTCCT
The DNA here is from genome assembly GCA_947561735.1 of Cenchrus americanus. Taxonomy (NCBI): domain Eukaryota; kingdom Viridiplantae; phylum Streptophyta; class Magnoliopsida; order Poales; family Poaceae; genus Cenchrus; species Cenchrus americanus. The sequence continues at coordinate 185,653,831 of OX387245.1, forward strand.
GGAGTTTTGTGACAAATACCACATTCGCGTAGACTTGGTAGCCGTCGCACATCCACAAACCATTGGTCAGGTGGAGCGAGCCAATGGCATGATCCTACAAGGCCTGAAGCCTAGGATTTTCTACAGGCTGAACAAGTCTGGCCGAAAATGGCTCTAGGAGTTGTCGTTGGTCATTTGGAGCCTCAGGACCACCCCGAGCAGAGCCACAGGATTCACCCCGTTCTTCTTAGTCTATGGCACGGAGGCCGTTCTCCCCATGGACCTGGAATACGGGTCGCCCAAAGTTAAAGGCTACAATGAAAATGCCAACCAGCGAGCCTGCGAGGACTCACTGGATCAGCTGGACGAAGACCGCACCGTGGCCTTGATGCATTCGGCGAGGTACCAGCAGGCGCTGAGGCGATACTAAGCACAGAAGATCCGGCGCCGAGACTTCGACGAGGGTGACCTAGTCCTAAGGCTGCACCAAGACAATCGAGGCTGCCGCAGGCTGTCGCCTCCGTGGGAGGGGCCTTACGTCGTAGTGAAAGTGCTCAAGCTTGGCACCTACAAGCTGGAGAACGAGGACGGTGAGGAACTCACCAACTCTTGGAACATCCAACTGCTACGTCGCTTCTACCCTTAAAAAGGATTTCCAAGTCTCTTCGTTTTTTGCATACCCAACACCCCAGTTGGTTGTACAAATGTAAACTTCATCATTGAATAAAGTCAAAGGGCGACTCGGCTTTCCCCCGAAAACCAAGTCCCCCTCGGGGGCTACTACGGGGGGTATTCCCTCCGAAAAATGGTCCCATTTTTCGCAAAAAACCGCGTTTCAAATACGCTAAGTACGACTCGACCCGAGCCTCGGGCGAATTCACGTGGGGCGCAAGCAGCCAGAAGGAAAAGATGCGCAAGTCGGAGATAGCCTACACCTCCAGCAAGATACGACCCTTCTCTCTCGCCACTTTACCTACAAGCTCCTCACGGAATCGAGTCCTCCTAGCTCAAATTCGTCCGGGCAAAGGAAAGAGAGACGGAATAGCGTAATGATTGAAACAAAAACAAACATTCAAATGTTTTAAGCAAACTATGTTCATTACATAAAGCCGCGTAAAGCCGCGTGGCTCAAAGTCTAACAAAAAAGCTTGAAGAGCTCGAACGCCCAATCACTTTCAGGGCTCGGGTCCGCCAGCCGGAGGAGCGTCTGAGAACAGAAACTCCGTGAAGTCCTCGGCGAGAACATTGGCAGCCGGGGCGTGAGCGCGTCCACACGGTTCATCTCCACCTCATCATCAACACCAGCAGGGACAACGTAACCCAGGAGATCGCCTCGAGGTTGACCCGGTAGTGCGACGCTACCACGCCAAGGGCTTTCTGGACCCCAGGTGAAGTGCACGGTGCATACGCTGGGCAACATGCCTGCCCAAGGCGCGGAGGCGACTCGCCATAGAGCTCCCGGCCTGCGCTTCGCCCTCCTTGATCCCCTGGCACGCCTCAAGAGCGGCGGCCTACAGCTCTTCCAGCTCTTACTGGGAGGAGTTGTAGGCCGTCTAGATCGCCTGTGCCTGGGTCGTCGACGCCCCGAGAGCCGTCTGCAGGCCTAAAAGCAAGAACACGAACTTAGCAGGGAGTTCTTCGTCTCGAGGGCCGCGCAGGCGGTCTCAACCGCCTGTTGCAGGTCAAGGATCACGTCATCCTTCTCCACGCCGGCCTAATGCAGATCCTCATAGGACACACTCAACTAGGCCAGATCCCCATTGAGTCGCGTGACCTCCTCATCCCGGAGCTAGATGGTCACCTGCGCCTTCTCAAGCACAGCGCGCTCCCGCTGGAGTTGGCCCTGCGCCTCCTCCCGGGCTGAGCGTTCGCGCTCGAGGGCGGCCTGGGTCTCCTTGAGGGCAGACTGCTCCTGCTGGAGCCGGGACTCTGCTTCCTGGTGCGCGCTCTGCTCCTACCGGAGCTGCTCCCCCATCGTGGCGAGCGAGGCGACCTTGTCCGCCAGGTCGGCCCTCAGCTGGTCGGCCTCCTTGGCCTTTCCCTCGGCCTGGCTCTGCCAAGACTGCGCCCCCTCGAGGGTGGCGTAGTCCTGTTGGAGCTGAGCTTGCGCCAAGGCGAGTGTCGTCTCCTTCTCGGCCGCTGCAGTCTGCGCCGCGGCCAGGGCCTCACACGCCTTCTGCAGTGCTTCGTCCCGCTCCATGAGCACAGCCCTCACCATGTCGACCGCGGAGCCGCCTTCCGCAGTTTGGATGCCTTGGTCTAGGAGCTCGTCCCGCACGGCTCGCAGCCAATAGTCTAGTCACCCGTTGTCGGTTCGCAGGGCCTCCACGAGGGTGTTGAGGGAGTCGTACTGGCCTCGGTACCAATCGAGCTCGGAACTCAACTGAGCGAGGCGGTTGTACCTTGCCCGAGCTCGACCCTCCAGCTCCTGTCACCGGCAGTCAAAGAACGCGAGAGAGAACGGTATCAAAGAAATACGCGAACACAAACCAGATGAGGGAGCGAACCTCAAATCCGACAAAAACACTTACCTGGAAGATCCACCACGAGGGACCCCCGTGGATCCGCGCGCCTCGGTCAGCGCATTGTTAATCGAGGCGGGCACCACAGATGCCCTCAACCCGGGGGATACTGATCAGCGGCTCAAGGGTTGGGTCAACCACGACCTCACGAGTCCTGCAGGTGCGAGTATGCGACCAAGACAAGGGCACCTCGCTGTCACCCCGCAATGGCCCTACTGATCAGGGGTTTGGAGCCTGACCCTCGAAGGGTTGAAACAGGCGTCCCAGATCGATAGAGTCAGGGACGACCAGGGCGCGCACATTCGAGCCTGACCTCGAGCCCAGCAGCTTGAGGGCGCTTTACATGTCGTATTCAAGAGCCAATGAGGGTAGCTAGTCGAGTGATCCCATCGAGGGAGAGCTTCCGTGCTCTCGGTCCCCATCGAACGGGACCGAGCCCTGCCTAGCACACCCACGTAAGCGCTTTCATGGACGTGTCTCCGGACCACGAGCTGACCCTTATCGAACGGGGCACGGACGTCCACTTGAATCACCTGTTAACAGCTCGAAGAGGAATCCATGATTCGCAACCCGCTCGATGGGAGTCGTGGACGCCTCGCCCCTCCATCCTCGGAAGGGTGGCGAAGGGGCGTGCAAACAAGTCGGAGAGCTCGCCCCGATCGCGTTGAGTGGGCCAGGCTCGGGGGATCGACACATGGCTACACTTCTTGGATATGCACTGAACACAGACGAGTGTCGATGCGTGCGCATGGCACCGCTGAGGCCGGCTGAAACACTGCCGATGCCGGCTGAAACTAACACCTCGCACACTGACAAACACTGTGAAAAAACCTTGCAGGAGCACCCATGCTCCTGCAAGGCTTCGGGGGCTACACCCGCAGGTGCGCTAGTGCGCCCCCACGGAACAGCATAGCAACCAGGAGGGAAGAACGTCCCATCAGTAAGCATCAGCCTCTGCGGGTTCCTAACGGATACCACCGCAGAGGCTCGGGGGCTACTGTTGGGGACAGCCACGAGGGTCCCCTAATAACCAGGGAAAAAGCCCATTTTCAAAAAATAACAAAACATAAATGAACACATAAATCGTAAAGCACACCCCGCATAATCACGGCCTGGTGCGGTAAGGAGCCCACGACCCAAGCAACCTCAGCGGCCCATCAAGCGGCCAGCCTCAGCGCACCTCAGGCAAACTTCCGTCCCGCTAGAGGGACAGGCGCCGTACCACAGATCTCCACCTCGCTCGAGGGCTGGACGCCCCCTCGGGCAAATCTCCGCCTCGCTCGAGGGCCGGACGCCCCCTCGGGCGAATCTCCGCCTCGCTCGAGGCCACCCCAAGTTCACAGCCCCCGTGCCCACTCCCCCAACCAGAGCATTAAATGCTCTGGCACGACGCAGGCGCCCAGGTCAAAAGCGAATCCCCGCCACGCCGGCCCTCTGACACCTCCTGTGAATCGTATTCGGGCGCTGTTTCGCCAACCCTCCCTGTGAGGCCATCCCTGGCACTATGCGGGACTGTGCAATAAGGCTAGTGTCAACTCCGTGACACTGTGCCGCCCACTCCGGTACGGCCTCCACGTCGTGCCCCTCGAAAGAGAATGGCAGAACCCTCGAAAAGGGTACGTAAGCCTACCCTGCGCCCGCGCGGGACGGCGCCGTGACGTCGGACCAGTGGAGCACGTCTCCTCCATCAACTCCGGCCCTGTGCGGCCATCCCCACCGCTGTGCCACCATCCCAGGCACTACAACGCCATCCTCGGTGCTGTGGGAGCCCGGGACGACAAGACATCACCACGCCCGCTACTGTGAGACCTCCAGTCCTCCGTAAGCCCAACCCTCGAGCTGACGTACGAACGACGACTGTTGACGGATAAAACTCGTATCCACCTACGATATGCAAGCGTACAGACCTACACCTTTTTCACCACGGGATTCCCAAGGTTCTTGTCAATCCGCGGAGCAAGGGGATTGCTAGCACTTAACCAAGCACTAATATAGTTGACTAGGGAAACTTTTAGAGAGAGTATTAATCTAAAGGTAAATACAATCTAACCTAATTTAATCTAAGTTGATCAAACAAATCTAGGGTTAAACTAGATGGTAAAAGGGTGGACACAAGAGAGTGATTAAGAAAGATAAGCGTTCCCTCCCTAGAATCTAGGATAACATGGATATGCATCTACTACACGAGAGTGGTAGACCAATCTACCGGGGGTTGTGACCACGGTTTCGCCTTTTCCCTCCCCTCGTACTGTCACTACGCGAAGGTAATCGTGACTAGACCTATGATGGACACGGTATGTTGATGGAATCTATGGGAGTAGCAGATATCATACGCCCGAAAAACACGGTAGCTAACCTTAATCATCAAAGCATCATCAACATGAAATCAATAGATTGAAACCACGAATCAAGTAGCGATCACATAGCATGCATCCATCTAACCCTAGGGATGAACGGAGACATTACCCCATCATCTTACACGGATTGAAGCACATAGGGGTGATGGAGACTCCGGAGAACGTCGTCGATGAAGATGGCGGCGATGAAGCTTGGGAACACCCCTAGGCCAGCGGCTTGGAGTCCTCCTCTTGCTTCCTTTTCTCCGCCGGCGTTGATCCTTGCGACGAGCTCATCTAACTCTCTCCCTCATCTTGCGGCGGCGGTTTTCTGGTGAATGGCGTCGGTAGAATGATTTGTTCGATGGGTAACCATATTGGGGTGCCTAGGGGGTTTTATTTATGTGCTCCACCTTGCCTTGCAGAGATCCTCCTTGGGAGAGAAGCAAACTTGGTTTCCATAAAATCAGCCTCGTCCAGATTTTCCTGATTCGCAGCTCTTCGTTGCCGGTGCCATATCTCCCACGTCTGGACTCCAAATAATGCAAATTCGGTGTCCAGGTTGTGTGTCATGAAATTATCTTCAACTTTGGTATTCATTTCTTTCCTTGGAAACGAAGATAAGATCTCCAAATCGGCCTGGGAAGATAATCTATTCTGATTTCGGACTGACTGCGCAGCAGGGATTTCGGGGGCCATATCTCCTAGCTCCCTTATCCGAATTGGGCCTTCCACATGTCCAAATCGAAGGTATCCTCAAGGCCCACAACTTTGGTAGTCAAACTTTTGCCATTAAAGGCCGTTTAAGTCTCTGAATCTGCACCGAAAGATCATGATGTCCTGAGCTACGAGAATATCTCTCGGGCTGAGTTAATCTCGTTGGTAAACATCCAAGTCCCCGGAGTTTTGCGTGTTGATGCTTCGGTCCTTGGGTTGTTTGGAGTCTTGTTCACTTCATGTCTTGACTTGTGACGGGCTTCATGATCTTCTCTTGAAGTGCTTGATGAACTTATCCCGAAAGTCTCCTCTTTAACGTTAATTTCCTGCGTAAACAACAAACTCCAAAATCGACATGCAAGTATGAACTTGTTACATCATTAGTATGCCTAGTGGCGGGTTAGTTGCAAATCATAATCGAAACCAATGTATAACAAGTACTCTAGGTTGACGGAAATTCACCTTCAACATCTCCCCCATGCTTAAACCTTGCTCGTCCTCGAGTAAGTAATCCTTGCTTAAAAGGGAAATCAGCGTTGCCTTCCAATGTTATCTCTGCACTTAGTCATTCATGACGAGACAAATTGCTCTCTCTTCAAAATTTATTTTTAAAGTTCAAGTTGTGACCGACTTCTTTTTCATTATAGAAGATAGACTAACAATAAAGAACAAGCCACATTTAAACACGATGCTCTTAAACTTAAGTGAACTTCAAACCATTACCTTGTTACATGGAAGAATTTTCAAAAGATGCATATCCAACATAAGTGAAAATCTCTTGCAAGAGCTTATGAAAACACTCATCTCATCAAGTCACTCAAGCCTATACTAGATTATTTTCAACCTACCCTACTCATATGTGATAGTGGAAGGCTTATGTGGAGCTTGGAAGGTTAATAACAATCCTAGCAAAACATACATCTGAAATATTGTCAAATTAAGAGAGAGGTCTATCGGAATTACCGAGACTCGTCAAAAAGGCCATGGAAAATAAATGTTGGAAAGAAAGAGGGATGAAACACACACATTTAGATAAGTGGACATGTGCAAGTGGCAAATGGATGATCCCGAGGCACGAGTGAAGTCCTCGTTATCATATTGCACATGGTTGGAAGATTTGAGTATGGATTTGTCATCAAGGCACTTGAGAACTTATGAAGCAAAAAGATCTGAGGAGCATCTTTATATTTTTTTACTTTTATTTTATTTCCTTCTCATTTTTTTCTCTTTATTTTTTTTCACTTTATTCTTACTATTTTTCTTACTTTTCTTTTCTTCTCATCATAATTTTTTTTCTTTTTTCATTTTTTCTTTTGCTCCTCAAAACTTTTTGCAACATAATACTTACATAGCATTTGTGTTAGAGAATGACTCCTCCCCCATGCTTGAACGATGCTCGTCCTCGAGCATAAAAGAGAGGGGAAATGACTGCTAAAATAAGTATAAATTCCATAATCTTACGGAATATTTGAATCTCTAGAATTTTACTCCATACTCAAACAAGAAAGCAAGCATATATGCACTAATAAAAATTAGGGTTAGTCAAAGAGACAGATGGATCACCCTAGGGTTCGAGTTGCCGATCCCCGACAACGACGCCAGAAAAAGGGGCTTGTTGTTCAAAACCGTGCTCAAGTTCACCGCAAGCCTACGGGTGACTTGGTGCCTTTTTCACCAAGGGGGGTCCTCCCTAGATTTGTCAATCCAAGGATCGGAAGCAAACTCCTAGGATTCTCCATCTAACCTATCGATCTAACCTAACACGAAGCATTGATTGCATAAGAAGATAAACCTTAAAGATATACGAGTTATAGCATAAGGTTGATCGCATCCATGAACATCGACAAGGTAAGGAGCAAGCAAGGGAAACTAAGTCTTATCGTCTTCTAGTCGTAGTTCTAGCCAAAAGAGCAAGCGCGACATGCATCTCATCCAAAGCCATCTTTAAACTACTATCCTCCGGTCCGATTCCGAAGACGCCCACCTTTTGGAGCCACCGTCCCGTAACAACGCACTCCTATTCGTGCGAGTTAGCCTAGGGTGAGTTTGAAGAACAAGTTAAAAACACTTGGTCGATCCGGTGTGCACCTCTAGTCACCATGACTACAAAAGCACCCCAAGCAATCTATCTATAGAATAGATTGAAGATGAAGCATAGCCAAGCGAGAGTAAAATCATAAAAGGAGGAATCGAGTCGCTAAAAGATCGGATGACAGAAGTACTTTAATCACATAATAAATATGTTTAGATCATCTCCACCGAGTACATACCATTGATGACCTCAACTAGCTCTGGAACTCCGCCATGGCTCAACCGTGCAAGGCGGTCATGGCGGCTAGGGTAGGCCTAGGCCATCTTCTAGACAACTTCAAGGACTCGCAGCGGCCATCGTTGCTCTCTCCTAGGTTTCACCGAGTTCCTGTAGATGGATGAATGTGGCGGCCGACGGCGGTGGGGGTAATTTATAGAGAAACACCGAGGTCAAAGGGGGGGCTCGAACCACCACAAAAATGGGCCGGGCCGGTCCGCCTGGGCCGGCCGGCCCAGGGGCTTTTTGGCTCGTTTCGGGCCCATCTTTCGTGGGCGGGCTTCTCTTGCAATTGTGAGTTTCTCGATTGTGTGGCCTTTTGACATCTTTATCCATGTGAATAGTTAGGATGTCTTGTCGTCCAAGCCTCTATATCTTTCGTCTGAGTCCCCGGAGTTTTGTGCCTTCACATTGTGGTCCTTGGGTCATTTGGAGTCATGTTCACCTCGAGTGTTGACTTGTACCAGGATTTATGATCTTCTCGCAAAGTGCTCATTGAACTTCTCCCGGAAGTGCTCCTTTTAGTGCCTAAATCCTGCATAAACAACATACTCCAAATACCACATTCACAAGTGAACTTGTTACATCATTAGTATGCCTAGTGGCGGATTAGTTGCAAATCATAATCGAAACCAATGTATAACAAGTACTCTAGGTTGACAGAAATTCACCGTCAACATCTCCCCCATGCTTAAACCTTGCTCGTCCTCAAGTAAGTTTTCAATGGATATCAGCATTGCCTTTCATTGTTCATACCCTGCACTTGATCACACATGAGAAAGCATAATGCTCTCCAAGTTTATATTTGTTAAATTTCATAATGTAACTAGCTTTCATCTCTATGGAGGGTAGATATAATTTAAGCTCTTTCCACAAGTAATCAATCATGCTCCACAAAATTCGAATAGGTCTTAGAAACTTTTGAAATGAAGAACGAGGTGAATAAAAGAGCTAAACCAAGTACAAAAATTTAAACCTTCTTGCATCTTGCTCATGCACTCTCTCACCTCACAACTCTATCAAGCTACTTGATATATATCCTTTCCCTCTCATGTTTGTAGGTGGAAGGGTTTTATTTAGAGCTCATAGGAAAGTTTTTATCCTACCAAGATGTTAAAGTTGAGACTATTATCAAAACAAGGCAAGCTTCTCATGGACTTATCATGACTCGTCAAAAAGGTCATTGGAAAAATAATTTTCACAATAAGGAGGGGGGGAGAAAGAACTCACACTTTTAGATAAGTGGACATGTGCAAATGGCAAAGAATGATCCCGAGGCCCCAACGAAGTCCTCGTTATCGGATTGCACATGGTTGGAAAAATGAGTATGCGTCTTGATCGTGAAGTCCTTGAAAAATCCTTAAGCAACTAGAGAACCGGGGGAGATTATTATTACTCTCTTTTTTCTTTTTCTTTTTCTTCTTCTTTTTTCTTTTTGACATGTGCGAGGTGCTTTGATTTTTTTATTTTATCCTCTTATCTTATTCATTTTTTATCTCCCCTAGAACTCTAATTTGCATAGTACCTACCTCCTCCCCCATGTTTAGACGTTTGCTCGTCCCCGAGCAAAGAGAAAGTGGTGTTAAGGTAGGTACCGTATGTCTTGATAAGAGGGAACTTGATCTTCCCTTTGAAGCACCTTCTTGTGACATGTTGTCTCCATACTCAAGTGATAGGTAGGTCAAGGAGGTTAACACAAAAGATGATGTTGGTGTAAAGGGTGGATATCCGGCGAGTTTTGCAAAGCTTCCGATGTGGGAGCTCACAATGCACAGATAGAATAGGCTAGCAAAAGATAAGTTACGCAAAAAACAGAATGACCAGCTTCTTAGTCACGAGCCAGAGAATCGAGCCTTGAATCAATTCACCCAACAATAACTCTTGTAATCTAAGGTTGCACTCAATATATAAGGCTTTGGGTAGGTAGAGCAAAATGCAAGAGGTATTAATGACAAGGTTAGCATGACTTTTTAAAAGCAAAAAGTAATATGTCCTTCGACCCATCCAAAGTTGATAGCATAAAAGAAACCATGAGTCTTTATTTTTATCATGACCTCCACAAAAGATTAAGCTAGCATTTAATTATTTTCAGATTTGTATTAGAGAGAGCAATAGCTTAATCATGCATAAACAAGCACAAAGTTTAAACAAAGCGGCAACGGTCATCATAAACCAATGAGAAAGATCAAGACGAAATTATTTCATCATGGTGAGCACAAGGTGATGACAATAAACAAAAAAACTAGGTTGTACTCCTAGAAGCCATGTTATTTAACAAGAGAGACATACAAAAGTTGCATCTAAGGTTGTTGAAGGCATATACATATATACAAGCATTTAGAAAGATAAGGACAAAGAGAGGGTTGAGGAATTGTTATCGTCCTTTGATGCTTGTGATGTAGCGCGCCCTCCTCCATGCCTAAGCATTGTGCCTAGCATGGAAGAAGGAAGATAGGCATCCACAACAATCGTGATCCTTGAACTCCATGTGGGCTTCTTTCGTCCACCAATTCTTCCCCCATGCTTAGCATGTTGCTAGGCACGGAAGATGATGAACCATCTTAAAATTCTTGAAGTTCTACCTCCATGCGAGGAGATCATCATCACATTGTCGCCTTTGTTCATCCTTCAATGTCCGCCCTTTGCCTCGAGTCTTGATCCCAATTGTTTCTCATCACATCTTCTCCTCCTTCCATGTTGTCCCTTATCGCTGGTTCATCTTCCACGAGTTTTTCTTCTACTTCCAGAACTGAGTATGTACTGAATCATAGCTCCATTGCAAAGTGCTTGAAATTATCTTTCGAATGAGTGGTCATTCATCCCGATCGAACTCCGAACAAGAGAGTTACGCCCTTTTTACTTTGTTGGTGCAAGCTGTCCCAGGCTGATTTCAGAATGTGTGACGCCCAAAGATTTGGTTGTGACTTCTTCCACAGGTCTCCTAAAATGTTGATTCTTGATGCATTGGAAAGTAGACTTAATTGAGCACTTGAATATCTAATTTTCCCCTTTTTACATCTCTGAACATGTGCTTAATCTTGATGAAAACAGCAGTGCCTTTCGGGATTTTGGAGGTGTTGATGATCTTGATTTAAGCTTTTATTACGAACTCATGAGAGTGATTCATCATGCCTGCAAAATAACTATAATACACAAAGTACCCCCGGGGTGATGGTCGGGAATACTCACCCTATGCACCCTATGCCAACAAACCATGACATCTCTAAGATCTTCACTTGTGGCATAGTTAATCTAGCGAAAATCCTAATGGGTGTACGTGAGTGGAAGCGTGCATGCAAATGATAGGATGGTATAAAAACAGAATAATGTTTACGCCAAATTCTAAGCTCCATGCTTACAAAGTGGTTGCCAAACTTTCTATTCCCATAGAGATTTATTAACCAAGGTCAAAACACCATGTTCATCCTAAGATCAACAATTCTTTATAGTGCAAGAAAAGTAGGGCGCATTGCTAGGTTTATAAACCAACCAATGCAACATGATAGCTCGAGATATAAGACTAAATTATGGTGGTCTCCAATCATGTCTAAACACCATGTTTACACAAGATTACAAAAAATAGTAACGCATGTCGACAAGCATTAACATAGATATGAAAGCATTCATCATAAAGTTTCACAAAAAGGCCAAGCTAACATAAAGCGGATGATGACAAAGAGATGGATGTAAAATGCAAATGCAAAAAGTTAGCACAAACAAGCATTAGCAAGGTTTGAAAAACACTTTCGAAGTGGTCTACAATAAGCAAAGGACAAAGCTTGATCTCACACTTCATACGAAGTAAGCATTGTCAACGAGGAAGTCACCCATCGAAAAGAATCAATCAACCAAACTAACATGGTTTAAGGGTAGGTCATGGGTATCCTATATTTTTGGCTCAAACAAGGATTTTGAAGAGAGGAAGTCAAGTATAGAAATTCTAACTAAGGTGGTGCTAGAGTCTTTCTACAAACCTATGGTTTTAGGATGTCTATAGGTAGGGGAAATTTTCCTAAGGATTTTATGGGGAGGCTAGTCAAAGTTTTTAATTAGAAAAGAGGGAAGGGATAGACTTGTTCAACCCGATTAACTCAAGCAATCCTACCTCTATTGGCTATGGTTTTTGCTGGGGGTTATAGGAAGGATTAGGTTGGTTGGACAAAAAGTTAGATCAAATCAAACATGCGGTGCGAAGCAATGTGGATGAATAAAATGATATGACATAATATCCGGTGGTCTAAAACAAAAACAAACGTTAGCCTAGTTTAACTAGCCACAAGTTTAGAATCAAAGGTTGGTGCCAACTTCATATATCTCTCTAAAAAGAAACAAAAGAAAAAGACTCTAAACTCTAATAGGCACACAACAAGGTCTACAAGTTTTCCAAGATCAAATAACAAAGTGCTCCCTCAATAGCAATTAGAACATACAACATGGTGTTGTGGTTTTTATTAGAGAAAATGGTACAATGTTATTTGATGGTTCGATTAAATAGCACAATGTAGACGGTCATGTATATATATAAATAAAAACCGGGTTGCCTCCTGCAAAGTGCTTCATTTAAAGTCATAGAGCTCGACTTTCTCACATACCTTCTTATTGTTGCGGAGCCATCATCCTTGCAAGATTTGAAGGTGTTCATGCATCATTGATCCACACTCCATGCTTGACACGATCACTTATGCTCGATGAGAGGCTTGCCCAATCGTTTCCTCACATTATCATCACCTTCTCCATCACACTTTATCGTTGTCTCTTCTTTCCCAAATTTTCCTCTCTGTCCAGTTCAGACCATGTAGAAAACAATAGCTTCCATGCATGGCGCATGAAATTGTCTTTCCATCAAGGATTTATTCACCCCCAACGGACTTTGATCGAGTGAGTTATGCCCGTTCTACTCCGGCACTGCAATCTATCCAAAGCTGATTTCAGACTGCACATCGCTCAATATTTTTGCCATATCTCCTTGTACAGGTCTTCAAATTCATCGATCTTGGATGCGTTGGAATCGGCACTTGATGGAGCTTCTGATTTTCAACTTGTGTTTTTGAGGTTCGGTGACGGTGATGCACGGGGTTGCAATTCCCCTGGGTATGACTTCTCTCCTCTTAATTTATGTTTAATGCCCTGCATGGTTAGTGAAACTTGGGATTTCTCCCACAATTTGCTTTTTTTAAGGTCACTAGCTTGACCGAGCACAAAGCAAGCCCAAGATTTACAAATCATAACGCAAAAAAATGCATCCATAACCACAATTTATGACAAAGTAAGTTGTGATTAATTGTAGCATAAGTTTTCTTGCTCAGCGCTAAGCTCTCATTAGGCAAAGGCTCATTAAGCATGTAACAAAGTTTAAGCACAACAAAGTCTCTTTATCACTCTTGAGAAATCCTAGCCTATCATGATCATCATAAGAACAAGGCATAGAATTGAATCAACCTCGCTATTGGATATGAATCATAGATATATGAAGGACCGATACGGCGACCTAGAGAGAGGGGGGGGGGGTGAATGGGAGCCGATACAAATTCTTTCCGAAGGAGATAGAGGCTCCAACAAGATGAACTCGACTTCCAACACACGTCTCAAACTCAACTACCCAAGTTGATCAAGACCACGTAGCCACTGGAGTGCTATTGACCGTCGTTTGACCAAAGTCAACTCGGTTGACAAGATCATTAGGGTTAATAAACCCGGCTGAAAACCTGGGGCGTCACAGGCGCTCACGTACCAGGCTGGCGAGGTCGAGGAAGGCGGTCGTCGCCGGTGAGGTCGTGGAACGCGGTCATCGTCGGCGGGTGGCGGCTAGGGTTAGAATTGGTTGGGGGATGAGAGAAGTCGTGGGGGCTAGCTGGTGGGGAATGAGGTAAATAAAGACCGCTTTTGTTGGTACACCAAACATGTTCATTACACTTTGGTTTGGATTTGATTATGGAACTAACCCGCCACTAGGCACACTAATCATATAACAAGTTCATCTTTGTGTGTGTATTTGGAAGTGTTATGTTTATGTAGGAAAACATGGACATAAAGGATAGATTCACAACAAGATCAAAGGAGCAATTAAGGAGACTTGTTCGTGTTCATGAGCTTGATGGAATCACTTCCAATGGTGGCAAGGACCGAAGTGCTACAAAGGAACATTCCTGAGGATTGAAGCGTAAAAGACCAAACTTCATGCAAGGAGAACCTCCATCTTGGACGCGAGGATGACATCGTCAAAATAGTGCAAATGGAGGTGGCAATGTGCATAAACACATGAGGACCCACGGCAGAGAAGGGGCGACTGAACCAGGCCGAGATGGGCCTAGGCCGGTCGGCCCAAGCCGGCCGGCCTGGCCCACTCTGAGGGTCGGTTCGGCTCCCCTTTTCTTACAGCCGAAGGATCTTCAACCCTAAGATCGTGGAGGTGCCGCCATTCGCAAGACAGAGAGCCATTTGCACTGAGAGGCCATCCACAAGCTAGAGAGAGAAGAGGGAGATCATCGGAGAAGGATCGCTCAACTCGAAGGAAGCACCCACAAGTGGAGAAGAAGGAAGACATCGTCGGAAGCGTCACCATGATCAACAGTGCCACGTCTAGCACCTTGATGGGGTAATCTTCTCATTTGTCCATGGGTTGTAATCGATCTTGAGATGTAATCGCTACTTTGTTCGGATATCTATCTATCATCTTGTGTTGAAGAAGCTTTGATGTTTAAGGTTAGCTACCATGTCGTAAAGGGAGTAACGCCCCAATGCTTCTTTGGATCCATTCAATACGCCATGTCCTTCATAGGTCTAGTCATGAATACCTCCGTGTAGTGACTGTACGGGGGGAGGGAAAGGGTGAAACCGTGGTCACACCCCCGATAGATTATATTGGTTTTCATGTTTAAAGCGGTTGCATGTTCAAGTATCGTAGACCCTTGGGCAAGTGTCTTTTATCTTGTTAGCTTAATTGTTCTCTCTAGTGTAGCGTAGTTGTTATCTAGTTTGACCATAGATAAGGGTTTAGATAAGTTAGTGAGTGGAGGTAGATCAAACGCTTGTAATCCCCTTGCTCCGCGGATTGACAAGAACCTAGGGAATCCTGTGGTGAAGAAGGTGTAGGTCCGTACGCTTGCAGATCGTAGGTGGATACGTCTTTTATCCGTCAACAAGCCCCTTTTTCTGGCACCGTTGCCTGGGAGCAAGCTAGTTTACATCGTTTGGTTTTGCATATTTGTTTTATATTTAGTTTATCGTTTATTTGCTAATATCTAACCCATATTACCTAGAAAACCACTTTATTTCGTTTTTGTTTTTATTTTGTTGTCTAGATGGCATTCGTCAACCACCCCGTGGAAGAACCGGAGAAATCGCTAAGGGATTATGCTAGTCCTCGATGTGAAGACATAAAAGTACAAGAGTCGGATTTGAAGCTTGAAGCGACCAAGTATGAAATCAAATCCAAGATCATCGAGATGGCGGCGGCAACCCCGTTTGAAGGGATGGCTACGGAGAACCCATATAGACACATAAGGCATTTCATGACGCTATGCAACATAGTGCATCAAGAAGGAATTCCCGATGAATGGTTCAAATGGAATCTCTTTCCCTACTCACTTGCCGGTGAAGCAAAGATGTGGTACTCGTTTGCGTCCTTTGAAGTTGAAGGCAATTGGAATAAGTTGACAACGAAATTTTGCAAGAAGTTCTTTTCAATTAGCAAGGTTCAACATCTAAGGAGGCAAGTGATCACTTTCATGCAAGGAGAAGAGGAAGGGATAGACCAAGCTTGGAATAGATTTAATGAGTTGATTGAACAAGGGCCAAGACTCGGCTTCTACGGTGATGTACTCTTGCATACATTTTTCTTTTCCCTAACCTCTAGTTGCATGCAACACGTCCAAATGTGTGCAGGCGGGGATCTCATGGAGAAAACACTCACGAAAGCCACTTAACTTTTACAAAAGATTAGCAAAGCGGAGGTCATGCGAAGAGATTGGGAAACAAGACTTGCGGGAGAGCCGAAACACAATTCAAGGATGAAGAAGTGTGCTGAAATTTCTAAAGAGGCAACCTCGGAAGTCACAAAAGAGGAGCCAATCCTGGAAAAGCTCGAAGAAGAGCTTCAAGTCAAGAACTACCCCGAGCGTTGACTTCACCAAATCAAATGAAACGAACAAGAGGAGTATGTCAAACGCGAATCCATTAAAGGAGTTCGAACATATGGATTGGGTTCCAATCGATTATAGAGAAGTATTCGACAAGAGAAGACCATTCCCTAACCAAAAGGGGATGGCAAGAGCGTTGGAAGCGGATTTCCCACCGGAAAAGAAAGCAGAAGATTCATACGACCTTAAAACCACCGGTGAGATCTTTCAAAAGCTCTTTGGTGATGATGAAGTGGATCCGGAACACATAGCTGAGGTGAAAAGAATCATGGGGATCAAGCCTGAAGCATCACCATATGCTCGCCTCGCCGAAGTTTACGTGATAGGATCTGAAGAAGAGGAGAAGACGACACCACACTTGAGTTGCGAGATCAATGGAGTTCAATGCAAAGCTTTGTGCGACATCGGAGCCCAAGTAAGTGTCCTGTCTTCTAAAATTTACGATAAAGTTAAAGACCAAAACCTAGACTTAGCTCCAACATCAACAAAGTTAATCATGGGAGATGGTAGAACTATTAGACCTCTAGGTATTGCTTGCAACATTAATGTAATCATCTCTGGAAAATGTATATCAACCGATTTCTTTGTTATAGATGCTTACCATAATAATTATGATCATATAATCCTAGGTAGGCCCTTTATTAAGTTGGTTGATGTGGTGTTGGATGCCGGAAAAGGCAAAGTAACAATGAATCTTAATGGAAAGAAGTACACATATAATTTTCTTCGCGTTTCTAAACACCCTTCACCTTTTCCTCCCAAAGGCGAAAAAGTAGAGGAGGTAGATAGTCTTTGTTTTGTTGAAACCCTTAAAGACCCACTGCAAAAGGCGATTGAGAATCAAGATGATCGACAAGACGAAGAACTAGAGGAAGCAACGAAAGGATTAGAACCACAAGATGGAAGCGTGGAGGAAGAAAAATTCGAGGACATAGGAGAAATTAAACCCGAGGAGCCACAAGTGCCCAAGGTGGATCTTAAACCTTTGCCCAAAGGATTAAAGTACGAATTTTTGGACCCAAACAAAACTTATCCAGTCATCATGAGTGACGAATTAAGTCCCGAAGAGAATGAGAGGTTGCTGAATTTATTGAAAATGCATAGAAAGGTGATTGGATACTCGATCAATGGTCTCAAAGGACTTAGCCCAGCCTTTTGCACTCATCGTATACCTATGGAAGACCAATGTAAGCCTGTAGTGGACCACCAAAAGAGGCTAACTCATGCCATCTGAGAGGTAGTAAAGAAAGAGGTCATCAAGTTACTTGATGCCGGAATCATCTACTCGGTTCCGCATAGCGAATGGGTAAGCCCGGTACATTGTGTACCGAAGAAAGGAGGTTTAACGTGGTGAAGAATGAGATGAACGAATTAATACCGCAAAGAACTGTGACCGGGTGGCAGATGTGTATCGATTATCGAAAGCTAAACAAAGCAACGAAGAAAGATCACTTCCCCTTACCATTCATCGACGAGATGCTCGAGAGATTAGCAAACCACACTTATTTTTGCTTTCTCAATGGGTACTCAGGGTTCATGCAAATTCCTATTCACCCAGATGATCAACACAAAACAATGTTTACATGCCTTTATGGAACGTTTGCATATAGAAGGATGGCCTTCGGTCTATGCAATGCTCCGGCCTCTTTTCAACGTTGCATGATGACCGTATTCTAGGAATTCATCAAAAAAATTGTCGAGGTGTTCATGGATGATTTTCCCGTTTATGGGAAGACATTCTTGGATTGCTTGGCAAACTTGGATAAGGTCATCATGAGGTGTGCGGAGGTAGACTTGGTGCTAAATTGGGAAAAGTGTCACTTCATGGTAAAGCAAGGCATAGTGCTCAGACATGTTATATCCGAGACAGGAATCGGAGTGGACAAGGCTAAGGTAGAGACGGTTGAGCAACTCCCACCTCCGACGGATGTTAAGTCCTTGAGGAGCTTTCTTGGCCATGCCAGATTCTATAGAAGATTTATTAAGGACTTCTCAAAGATCAAGCCTTTAACACATCTCCTTCAAAAGGATGTGGCTTTTGACTTCGATGAGAAGTGCCTAGCGGCATTCTAGACCTTGAAAAGTGCTTTGGTGAGTGCTCCCATTATTCAACCTCTGGATTGGAGCCAACCTTTCGAGATCATGTGTTATGCAAGTGACTACGCCGTAGGAGCGGTTTTGGGTCAAAGAAAGGAAGGCCGAGTTCACGCCGTTTACTCCGCTAGTAAAACTCATAATGAGGCACAATTAAATTATGCCACTACGGAGAAGGAGTTGCTAGCGGAGGTATTCGCCTTTGAAAAATTCAGATCTTACATCGTGAACTCGAAGGTCATTGTTTACACCGATCACACGACTATCAAGTATCTCTTGGTTAAGAAGGATGCTAAACCAAGGTTGATTCGTTGGATCCTTCTTCTCCAAGAGTTTGATGTTGAAATTCGTGATAAGAAGGGGGTGGAAAATGTTGTGGCCGATCATTTGTCTAGGATGAACCGTGGACAAGATGATAAAGAGCCCATAGAAAACAAGATGAGAGATGACCACCTCTATCGAGTACTCGACAAAGATACTTGGATGATTGATACCATTCGAGCAATTCAGAAGATGCCTCTTGATCATTTAGATAAAAACACTTAAAGGAGGATAGTCTCCGAAAGTCGAAAATACTTTTGGGATTCACCTTACCTCTTCAAACTTGGCAATGATGGAGTCATGGGAAGATGTGTGCCAAGAGAAGAGAGGCTAGAAATTTTGAGAAAGTGCCACTCGGTGGAGTACGGTGGACACTATAGCCATTTTCAGACCCAAGCAAAAGTGTGGTCCAGCGAACTCTATTGGCCGGAGATGCATGAAGATAATAAAAGATATGTTGTGTCATGCCCCGGATGCCAAAGAACCTGGAATATTTCTCAAAGAAATTCCATGTCCTTGAGATATAATCTACAAAATGAGTTATTTGATGTGTGGGGGATAGACTTCATGGGGCCTTTCAAAAACTCACATGGATTTGAGCATATCCTAGTCATGGTTGATTATGTATCTAAGTGGGTAGAGGCCATGCCATGTCGTAAAGCTTCCACGAAGGAGTCCATTGCAATGATCAAGAGCATGATTTTCCCTCGCTTCGGTACTCCGAGAATCTTGATAAGCGATGGAGGAACTCACTTCACTGGGAAGAATTTCAAAAAGTGCTTGTCCAAGTTAGGAATTGAACATAGGATCTCTACGGCCTATCATCCACAAACCAACGGACAAGCGGAAACATCAAATATGCAATTAAAGAGCATCCTCGACAAATCCATAGAGAAGGGAGGCAAAGATTGTCAAAGAAATTAGACGAAGCTTTGTGGGCGTATCGAACGATGTTCAAGACACCGATAGGTATGACCCCTTATCAATTCGTCTATGGCAAAGCTTGTCACCTTCCGGTTGAGTTAGAGCATAAAGCCTATTAGGCAGTTAAAGAGATGAACCTCAATATAGATGCCGCGGTGGTAAAGCGAAGAATCCAAATAAGAGAGCTAGAGGAGATGAGGTTGAAAGCATATGAAAATGTGAGCATTTACAAAGAGAGCATTAAAAGGTGGTATGACAAAAGGTTGAAGTAAAAGGAATTCAAAGAAGGAGATAAGGTCCTCCTCTACAATTCGAGGTTTAAAACCTTCGGAAAGGGGAAATTGCAAAGCAAATAGGACGAACCTTACATTGTTCACTCGTTGCTCTCCAATGGAGTGGTAACCATCATGGATGTGAAAGGTGATCAATTCATGGTGAATGGTCAACAACTTAAGGTTTATTACAAACCTGACGTTATGCCTCTTCACCATATTGATGTCTTCACCATGGAAGAAGAGCTCGAACGTCTAGCCTAGGACGTAAAATAAGGTGGAGATTTTGTAATTAGTTTTTCTTTTATTTTTCTGGAGTTTCTTGTGAAGTTTTACCGGGCCATATTTTTCTCATGGGCTGAAAATGCGAAATAAAAGGGATTCATGGAATACCGGACCGCACCGGCCTGCAAACCGAGGCAGGCCAGCCGGCCCGGTCCAACCGGCCTAGGGGGGCCGAGCGGCGGTTCGCCCCCAGTTTTCCCTGGGACGCACCTTTTCGACTTCCTTCTTTGGTCAGAAAATTTTAAGGGAAGTTTGAAAAAGTAAAATGCGGTTTCTAGAGTATTCCTTTTCGGACTACTTAATTGGCCGAGATGGGAGCTCGGGAATCCATCCCATCTTGCATTTTCTTGCACCCACGCAGCAGCCATGATGTCCTCGAAAAGAGTAGAGTTGAAGCTAGGCTCCAAGGAGCCATCAATGGAGGAGGCGAAGTGATGCGAGCTCAAGCTACCCGTGGAGATCAAGAGGACCGCCCGCATCCGTTGCGGAGGGCGTGTTCCGACCGGAGCAATCGCATCTCGCTACCCCTTCAAGGAGGAGAAGGTGCCTACTCCCGTTCGAAAGTCGGCATGCATCCGAGGCATGAAGAGGAGGGATTACAAGGAGGTGTCGCCCGAGCCTAAAGACTATGGGGGGAGTGACTATTCCGATATCGTAGCCTGAGCTCATGGGCGGCCGCCGGTAGGGATGACAATGACTTGTATTATTGGGAAGAGGTGCCCAAGGAGAAGACTCCCGAAGGCCCCAACAGCGGCGGCAATGATGACGATGGCGACGACGGCGGCAATGACGACGATGACGACGATGGTGGCGACGACGACAGTTGAGACCCTGGCGATGACGACCCTTTCGGGATGCATCCAATGTGTTGTGTGGCTTGCCGTCACTCCATCTCGGAGCTCTACGCGTCGGTCGACGAGTGTTTTCATACCATGGAGGCGATGAGGCAACACATGGATGATTTGGAACGCGTGGTTGAAGATGACTATAAATTTCTGAATCGCAACGTGCGGAAGTTATTCAACATGGTGGGGAACATGAAGGGCAAGTGGTGCAATAGTTGCGGGAAGTATCATTAGATTTAGTTTCCCCCCTTAGGTTTTTTGTAAGATACGACGAGGACGTCATATGATTTTAATGTATTGTTTACGTAGGAATCTATGTTACAGAGGAGACTTTCGGGATAAGTTCATCAAGCACTTTGGAAGAAGATCACGAAGCCCGACAAGAGTCAAGACACGCGTGTCGGGCATACACCCCGGGTACCACAAGGAAGGAAGCAGACAGACTCCTACTAGAATTCCTCTGTACTCCTACTAGGACTCGCTCTGTGTAATCCTACTAGGAGTCCTGCCTTGTAACTGACTAGGAACCCGCCCCCTGGACTATATAAAGGAGGCCCGGGTACCTAGCCGCACATCCCAATACCTCCGGGGACAACCCAACACCAAGCGCAGGGCGCCATACTTGATCCCCCAAACAGGACGTAGGGTTCGCCACCTTGGCGGCCCGAACCTGTATAAATCTTGTGTCCCGTGTCCTCGCGCGTACCTTCGAGTTCTCGGTCTCCCGATCACGATCCCCGCCACACAATCTACTACCTCGGGTACCCCCTTGGTAGGTTTGCCGGTCTAAAACACCGACAGCTGGCGCGCCAGGTAGGGGTGATCATCACCACCGAACGAATTCGAAGGACCTCATCAACAAATCAATCTGATCAGAAGCTTGCGTCGACTTGACGTGATCCGTCGATTTCAAGGGAAGGCTTCCGTCCAGGCAAAATCTGCACCCAATTCCAACTCGAAGTCGTTCTACCGGAAACTGAAGCGGAGGACTACTACTCGTCCACGTCTGCATACACGGTGGAATAATCGTGCACGGACAGGCCTACAAAAGCATCTACTGCCACGTTGATTGCTGGTATCCAAGATGGAGTCGACAACCTTTTTTCAACTTGACTCCGAGTCGGGGCTGCCAGGCCCACGCCACCACCATCGTCCATCGGTGACGGAAGGCATCGACGTCTAGTCAAGCCCGCAACAGAACATGGCATGACTGCCTCCGTATTCGTGTGACCAATCGAGCACGCCTGCACGGAAGACTGAACTGCTACACCACTCATCAAAACCTGCTGCTATTCACGGGATAAAAAAAGCATTCAAGCTCCCTCACGGAGGCAACAAGCTATTCATTCACCGCTGGAAATTTAATTCAGCAAAACAACAAGATCGAAGCCAAGCCACATGCCTATTACTGTGCCGTTGGGCATTATATTTTGAGCACATATGCAGGCTATCAGGAGGTTTGCTTGGACCACACAGGAGAGGTACGTGAGCACTGCTGCAGTGCTTTCCGGTCGCCTCGGCTCTACAGCGACTACTTGTCTCCGGCTGCACGCGCTCTTTGTCGACCTTGCCGTGCGCCGCGACTACTTGTCTCCGGCCGCACGCGCTCTACGTCGACCTTGCCGTGCGCCGCGACTACATGTCTCCGGCCGCACGCGCTCTACGTCGACCTCGCCGTGCGCCGCGACTACTCGTCTCGGCCGCACGCGCTCTACGTCGACCTCGCCGAGCGCCGCGACTACTCGTCTCGAGCCGCACGCGCTCTACGTCAACCTCGCCGTGCACCGCGCGTCCGAGTGCCTCGGCACGTCGCGCAGCTCGTCACACGGCTTGTCGCGCCGCTCGTCGTCGACTACTCCTCCTCGCGCAGGCTCATCGTTGACTACTCCACCTCGCGCAGGCTCGTCGTCGACTACTTCGCCTTCGCCGCGCGTCCGGGTGCCTCGGCACGCCGCGCGACTCGTCGCGCCGCTCATCGTCGACTACTCCGGGCTCGTCATCGACTACTCCGCCTCGCGCAGGCTTGTCGTCGACTACTCCGCCTCCGTCGCGCATCCGGGTGCCTCGGCACGTCGCGCGGCTCGTCACGCAGATCGTCGCGCGGCTCGTAGTCGACTACTTCGCCTACGTCGCACATCTAGGTGCCTCGACACGTCGCGCGGCTCATCGCTTGTCGTTGACTACTTCGCCTACGCTGCGCGACCGGCTGCCTCGGCCCGTCACATGGCTCATCGTCGACTACTCCGTGCGCCGTGACTTCGTCTTGCGGCCACGCTGGCTCTGCTTCAGCTATGCCGTGCGCGGTGACTACTTGTCTCGCGGCAACACTGGCTCTACTTCGAGTACGCCGCACGCCGCCATGACGTCGTCTTGCGGTCGCATCGTGTCGACCATTCATCTCGACTAATTTTCCAAATTAGTCAAGAACGACAGTCACGCCCCCAACAACTGGTCGGAATCAACTCTGACTAGTCAACTTCAGCAACAACCGTCGCGGCTCCATCGCGACCGCCACGGCTTCATCAACAGTCTGCCCAGGCAGCAACAGCTAAGTCATTTATCTAAATGATTACTGTTCTCTTGGCTTGTTCTCCTCATCATGTAGGACTACTTGCCGATTACTCATTTGTGTATGCTTCTCGGCGGGTTTTCACGGGAGCTACACTCTGCTGACTACTCTTGGGGTATATCAATCAAGTCACCACGAGCCTACTTCATCAACTCGGGGGCTATCCCTAGGAGGCAGTTTCTAAGTCCGCTACGCGCGGCAATCTAAAGTCGACTTCTAAAGTCGCATTCTAAAGTCCGCTCCGTGCGGCAACTTAAAGTCGACTCCGGTCGCATCTTCGCCTGCTTCGATGACATTCTACGTGTGTAAGCTTCGATGGAACCTAGCTGTAAACGGCCCTCGGGTCCTGGCGACGATGGAACCTAGCTGCACGTGGTTTTCATGCTCTGTACCATGGGTCCAAATACCCTAAGTACTCGCGCTCCGTACCTTGGGTCAGAAATCCATGGCCCAGGTATGCAAGTCGACTCCGGTCGCACCCTCAAGCCCGCTCTGGCGGCAACTGTACGTTGGGTCTGAAATCCATGGCTCAGGTACTCAAGCCCGCTCCGGCGGCAACTCTACTTTGGGTTTGAAATCCATGGCTCAGGTACTTAAGCCCACTCCGGTGGCACAAGTCGACGCTAACGGTCGCACCCAAGCCCACTCCGGTGGCACAAGTCGACGCTAACGGTCGCACCCAAGCCCACTCCGGTGGCACAAGTCGACGCTAACGGTCGCACCCAAGCCCACTCCGGTGGCACAAGTCGACGCTAACGGTCGCACCCAAGCCCACTCCAGTGGCACAGGTCGACGCTAACGGTCGCATCCAAGCCCACTCCGGTGGCACAAGCCCGCTCCGGCGGCAATCGTACCTTGGGTCTGAAATCCATGGCTCAGGTACTCAAGCCCACTCCGGTGGCACAAGCTGACTTCGGTCGCAATCTTAAGCCCGCTCCGGCGGCAAAACTACTCGTTTTCTCTGATTTTTCATTCGCTTTGGCTTTCCGGAAAGTGCTTTTCGTTTTTTGCATCTTAAGTCCACCCCGCGTGGCACAAAGTCGACTACTGCAGTCGCATCTAAAGTCCGCTTTACGCGGCAACCTAAAGTCGACTTCCAAAGTCGCATTTCAAAAGTCCGCTCTGCGCGGCGCAAAGTCGACTATTGTAGTCGCATCTCAAAGTCCGCTCCGCGCGGCAACTAAAGTCGACTTCGGTTTTCAAGTCGCATCTCAAAGTCCGCTCCGCGCGGCACAAAGTCGACTTCGGTTTTCAAGTCGCATTCTAAAGTCCACTCGCCGCATCTAAAGTCGACTTTGGTCGCACCTAAAGTCCGCTCCGACGGCACGACTACTTCTCAAGCTCCACGGCTCGACGCCAAACTCGCTACTTGGAATCTCTCCCGGCTCGGGGGCTGCATTTCACATACTACTCGAAGATAACTTCAGCATACTTCGCTCGCTCTCAAGCTCGGGGGCTTCTCACCAATCACTACTCGACGTGGCTCATATGGTTCTCTTATCTCGGGGGCTACACGCTGCAAGAGTACTCGGATGATGGCTTTCGCGAACACTGAAGACCCTTGGATTGATTACCTAATCATTTCAAGGCTCGGGGGCTACTAGGCTACACCCATCAATTGATTTTTTCAAGACGAAAGCAGAATCAAGATTGACCCTCAACCAGAGTCTACAACTCAACCTAAGGCTCCGGGGCTACTCCATATGGAGTGCGATTTTGCAATCACACTTCCATATAATCTCGACTTCAAGACTGATGAGCTGGACCACCTTCCAGCCTCGCGGCAGTTCAAGTACTATTGAAGACTTCTCCAAGAAGTACTCGAGGACGCTCAAGAACTACTCGAAGAGGCTTCAAGACTACTCGAACTACTACTCTCGACTCCAACGTGCTCGGGGGCTTGTCGGGCATACACCCCGGGTATCGCAAGGAAGGAAGCAGACAGACTCCTACTAGAATTCCCCTGTACTCCTACTAGGACTCGCTCTGTGTAATCCTACTAGGAGTCCTGCCTTGTAACTGACTAGGAACCCACCCCCTGGACTATATAAAGGAGGGCCGGGTACCTAGCCGCACATCCCAATCCCTCCGGGGACAACCAACCACCAAGCGCAGGGCGCCATACTTGATCCCCCAAACAGGACGTAGGGTTCGCCACCTTGGCGGCCCGAACCTGTATAAATCTTGTGTCCCGTGTCCTCGCGCGTACCTTCGAGTTCTCGGTCTCCCGATCACGATCCCCACCGCACAATCTACTACCTCGGGTACCCCCTTGGTAGGTTTGCCGGTCTAAAACACCGACAACGCGATGAACATGACTTCAAATGACCCGAGGACCGAAGCGTCAACATGCAAATCTTCAGGGACTCAACCAGGAAACGGCGAAGCTTGGATAGCAAGACTCAAGACTTAGCCGCGAAGGAAACGACGTCAAAGGCCCACATGCAAGTGCACACAAATAAGGAATCACGCGACAAGCAAGCCTGGAGGAAACCGGGGCCGAACCGGGTCGAAACGGGCCTGGGCCGGCCAGCCTGGGTCGACTGGCCCAGCCCATCCCGGGCCTAGTTCGGCGCCCCCTTTGACCTAGCCGCCTCTCGTGTTATTTATAGCCCCCTGGCCGAGAGCCACAAAGAATTACATTCGTCATCCGCCGCCGAGGAGCATAGAAGAGAGGGACACCGTTCTGGAGAGGAGAGGGTCGAGATGGTTGACTAGGGTTCCCCTAGCCGACGTGGGAACCTTGCATGGAAGACCACGTCGGAGTTCTCAGAGCTAGGATCAAGATCAAGGTAGGATCTCGGTGATGATCTTGTCCATGTATTATACTCTTGTGCTGAATTTGCAAGATTGAATCCGATTTCTAGCAATCAAGTGCTTTCTCTACGACTTTGTCTTCGCTTGGGTTTGCTTCTTCCCCAATCTAGTCTATGGCTAGATTGCTTATGGTGCTCTTGTAGTCATGGTGGCTAGAGGTTCATACCCGATCTACTGAGTGTTTTCGACTTCTTCTTGGAATCGCCCTAGGCTAACCCGCACGAATAGGGGTGCGTTGTGACAGGACGGTGGCTCCAAAAGGCGGGCGTCTTCGGAGTTGGAATGGAAGCCACGATTTAAAGAGGCTAGTTATGAGATTTGTTTGCTTTATTCTTCTTTGCTTTGGAACTTCAACAAAAGACCCAATCCAGTCTCTAGATTGGTTTTATCTCTCTTTCTCTTGCTACCTCCGGTGTTTAGTAGATTAGATGCGTTTTATGGTTCTTCCATAGATTAGATGCAAAACCCCTTTTCAAGATCAAAGTGTTTTCCACTTATTAGATTGGATCTTGCATTACACATTGTTCCATGGATTCGATATCTTGGGTTCACACATAAGGGAAGAAGGGTCCCTTGACTACGACGGAGGACTTGTCCGCTTACAAGTCCAAACGAACTTTGATACGATAATCAACCATCAACACCTGGGCATCTCAAGCTGGACCTGGTCCGGCGTCAGGCCCTGAGCTACAGAGGCGTACCTTAATACCTAGGTCTTGCAATATCTTGGTATGTCTTCGGCCCTGCCAACCTAGTTGGACGCCATGGATGCAAAACCTCCTTGAGGTCGGTGTGCTTTTCAAGCTCTGCCAGACTAATCTGGACACCACATCTTTGACTGTGATAGGACTGAAGGCCTCCCCGAGTGGTGCACACCAAACAGGCCCTGCCAGGCATCCTCGGATACTGGGTGTTGTTTGACTTGAGGCCTCCTTGAGGTCGGCACGCCTTAAGGCCTTCTCGAGGTCGATCTGGGTGTCTTTACACTCCATTCGATTAAGACCATGATCTAGTTTTCTTCTCTTTTTTGAGCATCAAACCAGCCATGCAACCTGCTTCAATGCTCGGGGACTACTCTACGAGAGTGTCTTCGACACCCTCTTGCTTTCTTCGTTGTATCGACCTATTGGGAACCTTGTTTCTCATCAAATCGATACTTGATTTACTTTTCTTTTTTGGATCATCACATCGCCCATGCCGTCTGCTCCAATGCTCAGATACTACTCTGCGAGTGCGTCCTTGACGCCCTCTAACTTTTCCTTCGTCATTTCAATCTATTGGAAGTCCACTTCTTATAGGTCGTCACTTGACCTCGCTGCGTTCGGCAAAACTACAAACAGGTCGACTGCTAAGCTGAAGTTTTTCTTTTTTTCTCTTAGACCGACATGCATGCTATTCGATTCGTCAATGGCTTCACGGCTTTTTCATGACCACCTCGAGGTCGCCGCACCTACACATCGCTCGGGGCTTGTGAGACATGGGTACCCCTAGGTCCCCACCGATCATTCTCATGGTCGTCCTCGACAAGTGGGTCTAACCCATCAGAAGACTTGCTTACCTGATAGTGGGCCCAACAGACATGATATATGGTCCCTAAGACCTTCTAGAAGATTCCCCCAGACGACCTTATTTGATCTGTGGGGTAACTTAGCGTGCAAGACAAGGCACAAGACGTCGATTGTGCCACCAGATAGTCTGAACATCACAGGATTATGTTGTAATCTACTAGAGATAGGTTTCCATGTGTGTAACCGACCTGGACTCTGGGTCCACCGACCTTGTCCATTAGCTAATATAAGGAGGGCAAGGGTGTTCCCCCGGGGACAAGTGTCAAGTCACATCCAAAGAAATATAATCAAGAACTGGACGTAGGGTTTTACTCTCCAGAGGCCCAAACCAGTATAAACTCGTTGTATCTCTCTTATTCCGTGTGGCATTGCATAACTATCACATTCCTAGTTGTAGATCTCCCCTCACCGAACAAATAAACCACCGGGGTTGACCCCCTGTGGACTGTTCAGACCTAAACCTCTGACTCAAAGGGTGAACCTTTTCACCTAGATCACTTTCCTCCCTCTAGCGACTAGAAAGATCAAGCTAGAATTACTTACTCAGTTTGTAGGGTAATACAAACTTCCCAAGGGCAGTCACAAGTTTGGATGCTCCTTGGGCGATATCTAGCCGGCTAGGAGCTCAAGGATCCAAGAGATGAGAAATTAGCTCGAAGGTCTCCTATCTTGCTCTAGTCGAGATTCTTTAACATTTAGGTGATGTGTGGTAGGTGGATTGAAAGAAAATCCTTCTTTACAATGCTAAAACTTTTTAATAAAAATAATCTTAGTGTCAAGTGGCCATAAGGGCACCCAAAGTGGTAAAGATATATTGCTCTCTATAACACACTCCATGTCAGCAGTAGGCAATGTAAAATAAAGCATGTCCATCGGTCGTCGTTTGGACCAAAACTCGACAAAATAAAGAATCGCAGCTATCTTCATCTTCTTTGTGTCACTCTTCTCTTCCATCTTGCCCATGCCACACTCCGCTTGCTTGCCGGTGTCGCTCGCATGTCGACGGCTGAGCCGCGTCGACCGCTCCATCCCACACCTAAGCTCTTCCGCAGCGTCGTTCACCTTGCAACCCTCACTATGCCTCAATCTTTCTTCTCCCTGTGACCCCGTCCTTTTAGCGTCGGCTGAGAGACATGGGTACCCCTAGGTCCCCACCGACCAAGGTCTCATCTGTCCCTGACAGGTGGACCTGACCTGTCAGATGACTTGTCGACCTGCTAGTGGACCCGACATACCTTATCTGCGCCCCGAAGATAGCTCTGAAGATGATGCGAGACTTGGCTTGTACTCCAAGATGTTGGCTGTGGCACCCACCACTCCAAAGATCACGTGGTACTATTTGTGATCTGTAGAGAGAGTTATCCAGATTGCAACCGACTTGGGTCTAGGGCCCACCGACCATGTAAACCCTAGCCCGCCAATATATAAGGCAGCCTACAACGTCCTCCCAAAGGACACGACATACACCATGTCGACATGCATTCTTTGTTCTACAGTTTTCATCTTGCCACTAAGCAATACAATACCACCAGTATAAACCCTTGTGTCTTGCCTGATTCCATGTGCATCCCCGCATATCCATCTGTGCTCTTAGTTACTAGATCGCCCAATACTTACAAACCACTTAGGTACCCCTCGTGGATTTGTGTAGGACTCATTCTTGACAGCGACGCCTCTACTCCGCCCACCTCTGCCAGGGGCCATGCGCTACACCTCCAGCCCCCCATGCTGGCACCTACACCTTCCCACCCAGGCGACCAGCATTAGTCCCGCCCCTGCGCTCGCCGGTTGCGCAGCCCCTACCCTGCGGCGGCCAGCGTCAGCTATGGCCATGCTTTCAACAGCGGTGGCGAGCTCCGACGCGTCTCCAACAATGCCGCGTTCCTGCCTAGCTGAATTCCGCCTCTCTCACGTGTGGCGGCTATCACAAGATCTGCATCCACACGTCACGCCCATCTCATGTCTGCACCGGTCGGCTCCAGTCCAGCGGACGATGGTGTCGGTGGGCATGCTCCGCCCCGACCGTTTCTCCTCACCTCTGGACCAAAACGAAGCTAGGTCTCACAGCGACCATGATCCCTTCCTTTGCGGTCAGTCTTGCTCGCGGACTCCTTGCTCCACCCTGCATGAAGAAGAAAGGGTGCACATGGTGGGGCCTGCAAGGCACGAGACGCGTGTTGTAGACAGTCGCTAGCTCTAGCGACATTTTCATCTCTCTCATGTTTTCTTACACCAGTCTCAGTGGAGTTTCATATAGAGTTTCATTGCATTAAATATGCAGACATGGCAAAGAGAGAGAATGTGAGAGTTTCATGGGGTGTGAGGAGAGTTTCATCACCATGAAACTCCACTGGCACAGTTACCTAGTTTTCAGTATCGGTAGTTGTGCCCATGAAATTGAGACTGACCTCACTCCTACGTGGGAGCTACAAGGCCTAACAACACTCGTTGCCCTAACATCTGAATTTTGTTAATTATCAATCCAATGAAACGGTTCTGGCAGCTTGGGTGCTGACCAGTCTCAGTGCAAGTTTCATAGACACAGTTACCTAGACCGAAAACTAGATAATTGTGTCTATGGAGTTTCATGGGATGAAATTCTTCTCACATCCCATTAAATCCTCACATTCTCTCTCTTCACAACATCAGCATAATAAGGCCTGTTTGGCAGGGCTCTGTGAGCAGCTCCACCAGTGGCTCCGGTCGGAGCCCTGCCGAACACTGCAAAATGCAGTGGCTCCGGGTATGAAGCCAGTGTTGGAGCCCCTCTCGGCTCTCGAAGGGGAGGAGGAGCCAAGAAAAGGAGGCTCCACACGACTCCATGTCCAGTCGCCCCCATTCGCCCCCCGACCTCAACGGCGAAACGGGCACCGGAATCGATGGATCCCAGGCTTGAGCGTCGGCGAACGTGTTTACGGTCGATTTTGGTACACCTAGCTATGAGTTTACTGTCAACATTTGCACATATTTGATATTCTAACTAATGATACTAACCCCCCAGAGGTATCAAGTTTACTCTTGCATGTCGATTTTGGAGTTTATTATTTACGTAGGAAACTAATGTTAAAGAGGAGACTTTCGGGATAACTTCATCAAACACTTCAAGAGAAGATCATGAAGCCCGACACAAGTCAAGACACATCATGAGCATGACTCCAAATGGCCCAAGGACCGAAGCATGAAGCCGTAAACCTCCAGGGACCTGAACGGAAGATGCTAAAGCTTGAGCGACAAGAATCTCTATCTAAACCGTGGAGAAGATGACATCAAGGGCCCACATGCAGAAGGGAGCAAATCAACAATTGACCGAGAAGCGTCGGGGAGTGAAACGGGGCCGAACCAGGCTGAAACAGGCCTGGGCCGGTAGGCCCAGGCTGGCCAGCCTGGCCTGTTCCGGGCCCGGTTTGCGACCCCTTTTGACCTAGGTGCTCCTCTATAAATTGCCTCTGCCTCCGCCGGCCGCCACATCCATTCATCAGAGAGTCGCTGACACGAAGGAGAAGCACCGGGAGGAAGCTGATGGCCGCCGCAAGTCCTCGAGTTGCCTAGGAGATGGCCTAGGTCATGCCCTAGCTCCCATGGTTGGCCCTGCGTGGTGAAGCCATGGTGGAGTTCCGGAGCACATGCTTTGATTCCATCAAGGCAATTGTACACTCGACATTCGATGGTGATATAAATCATGTCTTTTACTTTTTTTGAGTTACGTTGATGTGTGTTTATTCATGTGTAGCTAGAATATGCCCTTAGTAGGAATAGAGTAATCATGGTGGTTAGTCTATCTCTTGCGGATACATCGTAGTAATGCATGGACTGAGGTTTATCGTTCGGTGATGAATATCCTTGCGTAGTGACAGTATGGTGGAGGAGAAAGTGACGAGCGAACGTGTAATGTTGAGTCGATGACTCATTATCATGTTGTAGGATTAGATTGGTTTGTCACTGTGGTCGGAGTGTCAACAAGAAGATGATAGGCTAGGGTTACCTTTTGGATGCTTACCTTTATGACTAGGTGGATGTGATCCATACAACCTTTCGTGTATGTTTAACCTTTATGCAATTAACGCTTCACATAGGGTTAGACCAGTAGGTTATATAGAGAACCTTAGAGGTTTGCTTCCGATCCTTTATTTGACAAAACCTTGGAGAAACCTCTTTGGTGAAAAAGGCACCAAGTCACCCATATGCTTGCGGTGAACTTGAGCACGGTTTTGAACTGTCAACAAGCTCCTTTTTCTAGCGCTGTTGTCGGGGATCAGCAACTTGAACCCTAGGGTGATCTATCTTTCTATTTAACTAACCCTAATTTTATTATTGCATATACCCTGTGTTTCTTGTTTGTGTCTTTTGGAGGTTTGTATGTTCATGCTATAAGTTTCGGAAACAACCATGTCAAGCATGATGGATAAGGATTCCATTACCATCATGCTCATGCAGCGATGGTAATGATTTTTGAAGCCAAGGGATGCGTGACATGGTGCCCTAGAAGGCTACAAGATGAAGACCACACCTACATCTCCAGATCGATGGACAAAAGATAACGATGTCATCGAGATATTTTGCACAACCTCAGCAGCAAACAACAAGATATTTGGATTTTCAGAAGCCCCATGAAGTATACGTTCCAACAAATCAAGCAGAAAGGCAATCGGACGTTCCTACAAGTGGGTATGGCCGAATTACCGAAGGTTGCACATGCTGAAATTTTGGACAGCAAGCAATGCTGAAGTGAAACAGCCATAGTCCCTCATTCAGACTCCGATTAAGACGAGAGTACCCATTGTAAAGGTAATTTTATAAAGTTTTCAATAGAACTATATTTTGGTATATGTTCTATTCTGGATGCAAGGGTAAATCCATGAAGAAGAGGCAGCAACAAGGCGATGACGACAAGATAGAGGAGATGGACATGGTGAAAATAAAGAGAAGATGGGGCAATGGTTCCACAACACGTAAATGATAAAATTTGGAATCTAAGGACTAAAACAAACCCTTTGGAGCTTGGATGTATGAAGACACAAAAGGCACCACTCAACACATGATGATGTTGGAAGCGAACCGCTACCGATTTCATAAGGCAACATCAAGCTGCATGACTACTTTGGATTCTCGCACAAGTAACCATGGCTTCACAACGATGGAAAGGTATGTGAGAAAGTTGAGCTCAGTGACTTAAAATGAAGCACTTTGCGGGAGGCAACCCAATCTTTTTATATATCTAAATATTATGACCGTCTACATTGTGATCTTAAACTGAAACATCAAATAACATTGTACCAATACTCTAATAAATGTCACAACCACATGTTGCATGCTTTAAAAAGATATTGAGTGAGCACTATGCTACTTGATTTTGGAAAACTTGTAGACCCCTTATTTTTGTGTGCTTATTAGTGTTTACAGTTTTTTATTTGTGTCTTTTTTAGAGAAAAATATAAAGCATGGTCCCTTTGATTCTAAACCTGTGGCTAGTTAACTTAGGCAAACTTTTACTTTTGTTTTAGATCACCACATATCATGTCATATCTTTTTGTTCATTCATAATCATGTTGCACTTCATTCCACTTTGTTCTCCACCCTTTCATTTTTTTGCATGATGCATACCATATTAAAAACCCTTTTTGTGAAAAAAGTCTCATCTTTGCCTAAACCTTCCTATCAAACCACACCTAACGCAAGCCAACATAAGGGGGGATCGACTTATGTCAAGTCAACAAAGTCTATCTCTATCCCTTTTCTAATTAAAATTTTGACTAGCCTCATCCTAAACCCTTAGGAAAAACCCCTCATACCTTTAATAATCCTAAAACCATCGGTTTGTTTTTCATATAAAAATCTAACCCTTGTTTTCATTTCTTCTTTTTCAAAGCCACCTTAGATAGAGTTTGTTCACCCGACTTATCTTCTCAAAATTCTTATCTTAAGCCAAACATATAGGATACCCACAATCCTTACCTTAAAACCTTGTTAGCATGTTTGATTAGGTCTTTGGATAAACAATTTTGTTGCCAAGACTCTACCTTTCATAAAGTGACTTGCTTGTCATTATAGAAGAACAACATCGAAAGTCTTTTTCAAACATTGCTGACCCTTTTTACTAACCTCTTTTTGCATTTGCAATTTGCATCAACCCCTTTGTTCTATCATGCGTAGGTTAGCTTGGTTTCTATGCGAAACATTTTGATGAATGTTTTATTTCCATGATAATGCTTCACGTGTAGCATTTTCTTTTGTAATCTTGTGTAAACATGGTGTTTAGGCATGATTGGAGACCCCATCATTCAGTTTTATTCCTTGATACCATATTCCATTAGGTTGATTCATAAACTTTGCAATGCACTTTAATTTCTTGCGGCATAAAGAATTATTAACCTTAAAATGAACATGGTGTTTTGACCTTGGTTAAATCTTTACGATTATAAAGAAATAAAACAATCTAGTCGTCAACATGGTGTTTAGAACTTGGCGCAAACATTGTCATTGTTTAAATCCCTTCCTTTCATTTGCATTTTTTCACCTACATGCACGTACACTCATTAGGTTCTTACTTTTCTTTTTATTACGTAAGCTATGCCATAAGTTAAGATCTTTGGGATGTATTTCGTTTGTTGGCAATTATTTTTACTCCCGACCATCACCTCGGGGGTAGAATGTGCATTTGATTTGTTTTGAAGGCATGACAAAATGCTCCCCATGAGTTCTTGACTAATTGCAATCAAGATCGTTAGCCATCTACAAGGCTTGAGAAGGAAGTCATTGTTTCCATCGAAATTTGAGCACGAGTTCAGAGGTGTACAATCAAAGAAAAGTTAATTTTCAGATGCTCCTTCAAACCCTCTTTCCAACGCATCAAGTATCATCAATTTTGAACACCCGTACAAGGAGATATGGCGGAAACATTGAGCGTCGCGTGGTCTGAAATCAGCCTTGGACAGATAGCACCGCCAGAGTAAAATAGGCACAACACTCTTGTTCGGAACTCGTTTAATGCGTATGATGGCTCGTTGGAAAGATAATTCCATGAACTTCAACTTGAAGGGGTGTTTCAGTACATGTTCTGTTCTGGAAGTAAAAGAAAAACTGTGGAAGATGAGGCAGCGACAAGGATGGGATGGGAGTCGATGATGACGATATGACGAAGGATTGGAACCATGGCTTGATAATGATAAGAAGAAGTTGAAGGATAATTGAGTAACAAAGGCAAGAAGTGAAGATTATTCTCAAACACATGGCAATAGAGAATTACAAGCGATTCAAGTTCTTCAACACTTAGCAACATGCTAAGCATGGGGGGGATTTGAAAGATGAAAGGGAAAAAGACCACGTGGAGTACAAGGATCACCTTCACCACAACATGCTCTTCACTCTTTTTGCATGCTACGCACAATGCTTAAGTATAGGGGAGGCCACGCTGCACTTCACTACGAGCATCAAAGAGGATGGTAACTCGCCCTTAACTTTATCTTTGTTCATCACCTTATAAATGATTGCACATATATACTTTCATCATAAACAAACTTTGTATTTATCTCTTGATCAATAACATGGATACTAGGAGGACAACCTAGGTTTGTTAGTTTTATTTTTCAATAAATGAATCACCATCTCTTTTGAGCTTACCATGATGATATCATTCGTATGTCTTGCTTATGGAAAAATGATGAAAGTTGTCGCTTTGTTTTACTTGCATGATGTTTTATATGACTTGACTTTTTGCTCTCTATTAAAAGGAACTAAAATTCATTAATATCGGCTCTTTCTTTTGTGGAGGTTAAATGAGTAATTTTTAGACCCACATACTTTATGTTGCTCTTTGATTTAAGTTTACCGATGACCTATGCCTTGCACTTGTTTTATTTAAAAACACTATGCTATCTACATTTGTGAATCTCTTGCAAGGCTCTACCTACCAACGGCTATACACATACAAGCACTTTCATAATATAACCTTTAGTTTGCAAACTCATATCTTGATGAGTTGGATTAGGATTGATTTCTGTGGGACGGGACCAAGAAGCTGGTCATTCCTTTGTGTATCTTTTTTCATGCTAGCCATTTTTGTCCAAGCATTGTGAGTTTCTACATTGGAAATTTTACAAACTTCACTGGGCATCCACCATAAACCCAAAACATCTTTTTTGTGATTACCTCCTTGACCACAACCCAATTTGAGTATGGATAATCTTTTGATGAATCGATGAATTTTCTGAAGATTTTCTAACAAGATTTCATGACATATAACATATGGAGGGACACATCAATGCAACTAAGTCATGCAGAGTTTCGACATGCAGGATTCCCTTGAGGATTTCAAATGATTTATAGAGGAATGCAAGGATTTCGTACTTCTTTAGCAGCCATAAGTCCCCTCACTTCTATGCTTGAGGACGAGCAATCATTTAAGCATGGGGGAGGATTGCTATAGCAAGTACTATGTTGCTTAAAAGTTCGGAGGAGCATAGAAAAATGATGAATAAAAAGAGAGAGAAGAAAAAATGATTGAAGAAAAAAGGAGGAGGAGGAGGAGGAGGAGGAGGAGCAGAAGAAGAAGAAGAAGAAGAAGAAGAAGAAGAAGAAGAAAGAAAATAAGAAGAAAAACCAAAAAAGAGAAAAATAAAAAGGGAGTGTATTCTATGCAAACCACCCACCCTATGCAAACTATGAAAACTCCGATCTAGACCTTTTAGATGGGCATCCAATGGATGAAGACAGAGGTGGGGTAAATTTACAAAACACTTGCCTATCCAAATTTTGATTTTTCACATCACCCCCGGCACCCAGCGACCCACAACCACAACCCCCTGTTGTGTCGATTCGTTTGCGTGCATCAGGTCGCGATCTCGCGAAGGAAACGCCGCCACCGCTGCCGCCCAAGCGCCCGCAGGAGGAGCGCCGACAATAGGAGCACCCGCAAAATTGTGATTGTAGCTTCTCGAGCGCAGACCATCGCAGCACCCCGTCGTCGTCTTCTTCCCTAGGCCAGTACGAGAAGACGTCATCTCCATGCTGCCACAAGGAGCCTCCCTCTGCCACATGCTCGCCACCTTCCGGATGTCCACCGCCGCGTCCATCTTCGTACCCCTTCACCTCCTCCTCCTCATCCTCTTCCTACCCGCCTTCTCTTCTGTAGCCACCGTAGTCCAGTCCATCAATGTCGTCGCCTAGTCCCATTGCAGCCCTCATTCTCAATTCTGAAGAAAGCACGGTATCTGAAGAAACAATTGGTTATCTGAATCTATGTTGTCATCTCTGTCCAACTCGACACTGACGTATGTCCAATCAGCCTCTTTCCACCTCCTCTTGACCACCGTTCACAGTCCCAGCCATGCTACACGCGACGGTGCTGGGGGCCCATCACCAGAGAAGGGCGGCACGGCCGTCTCACGGGTGGACATGCGTCAGGCGACTCACAAAGGGGCAGCGATGTTGTGCGAAACGAAGGGGTGGCCACGTCTGGCGAATCACTAGGCGTCATGTGAGGCTCGCTACCAGATGAGACCGGCGGTGCGCTGCGATTACCTGGGTGGTGGCGGCGTGCCTTCAATTGCGAGCAGGCGGCGTTGAACTGAAGGGACGCGTCCCGGGAGACAGGGTCTCCTGCGGGGGTGTTTCTAAAAAATCGAGAATAGCTTGGTCAACTGTGGACGGTTATTTGCAAATTGACACACCTCCACCCCGATCCATCGGATGCCCATTCAAAAGTCTAGATTGGAGTTTTCATAGTGTGCATAGGGTTGGTGGTTTGCATAGGATACACTCCCAAATAAAAATGCTCCTCGATTCTTTTTAGTTTCATTTAAATTTTAGAGAGCTTTGAAGACAAGTCCATACTCAATATTTTCCAACCATGTGCAATCCGATAACAAGAACTTCATTTGTGGCTCGGGATCACCCATTTGCCACTTGCACATGTACACCTATTTAAATGTGTGTTTCTTCTCTCTCATTCCAACATTTATTTTCCATGGCCTTTTTGACTAGTCTCGGTAATTCCAATAGAGATCTCTCTCTTAGTTTGACAATTGTTGACACATATTAATGTATACTTTTACTTGTCAACTAAATATAGAAAAGGGCATAAAATGAATATCGATATAGACTTAGGGGTTTACTACTGATGAATTCCATGAGTTTTGGTGAAGTTGTGGTTTGCATGGACTAAATAGGAAAACAACGAGAATTATCAAGTCATACGACTCCAAGACGTGTCCCAATCATATTCCGATCCAACTCCTACAAAAGAGCAACCTAGAAGCATCTTAAATAAAGAATTAAAGTGCAGCATTGTGAAGACCTCGTCGAGATGATCAAAACAAATATATCATTTTCCATATTCGGAGTTCAGAATCACAAGATGTCAGTCGCAGAATAGGGTTTGGTAAAACGGGCATAACTTCCTCATTCGGACTCTGTTTGATGCAAATTATAGTTTTTCGGAAAGGGCACGACGACGCGCACGCACCCACCAAAGATGGATCTAGACTTCCACCACTAGGGACCGATCGGCCCAATGAGGAGGCCGACCGGCCTGCTACAGGGCCCGTTTCGGTCCATCTTCTGGAAGCTTTCTCCACCGCCTCCTAGGATCAATCTAAACCACTTGTTTAGGTCGGTTTGATCCTACGGCGCATGGTACCCCCTCAGGACTATATAAGCAGCCCCCTGTCCCCAGGGCAGGCATCCAATTCATTCTAATCACGAATGCCTACCTGAGATAGAAGCTCTATATTAGAATTAGAGTTGGAGAGTTGTATCAAGTTGATAGATTAGAGCCTTGGTCTAATTAGATCTAGCTAATCTCGTTCGAGAGAATTAGAGCGCGACGGAGGTGGAGGAGAAGGAAGGCCCGGACATGTCGGTGTCTCCAATTCATCTTCTTCCTCTGGGATCAGACTCCATTGGAGCCCGATCTTCAAACCTTATGGAAAGGATCAACTTCATATTCAAGTAAGCAACATTGTTATTCTTGTTATTATGTTTCATAACTCTCTTGAGTACTTTAATTCCTGTAGCTCTTGAGTTAAAGTTCATGTTTAGTGTAAGCGTGCTGCTTAGACTAGCTAGCTTATGAATGCCTTCTATATTCCGGATCGTGTGGTAGAAGCGGGAAGTGACCTTGTTCCCGTCTGTCCTTTGCAGTCCACCTCCCGTCTATAGAAACCGTAGGACTCCCCTCTATAGAATGTCGGGAGGCTCCCTTTCCTAAGTGTGTCTTCAGGCAATCTCCCCATAAGAACATTAATGCATAACTTATGCGAGTAAGGACTAGATTATCCATAAGTTTTCCTTATCTCTCTTTCTGTCAAGTCCTTGATAGCTTCTCAGGGAATAGTTATATACCTCAGACCACTCTCTCTACCTTTCTCCCTGTGGATTCCATATTTAAAACCCTCTTCCCGAGTGAAGTGCTCACCGGTATCCGTGCGCTTGCAGATTATCCATCATAATTTTTCCATAGGCTTAACAAATACCAACAAGCATTTATGGTGCCGTTGCGGGGGAGAAACAGTTAAGAGAGAACTCTTGAGTATAACTATTCTTGTACCATACTTTAGTTTAGATTTTATCTTTTTCCTATCTTCTCACCTGTTGCTATCTTTGTGGGATCACTTGATTCCAATTTTATCTATCTTAAGCTGCACCCTAAAGCGGAAGCTCTGGCCACTAGAAACTTTAGATCTTATCCTTACATCTGTCCATGAGCTACACCTACGATTGGTCGAAATGATCATGAAACAATCCTTCTTAGAAGCGATAGACAAAAACTCTAGTCTTCATCTTTGATGGTCCGGAACTGAAGAGATGAAGCAAGAAAGAGCCTGGGAAACCATATGTTCCACCTTTAGTGTAGACCTTTACCCCATAGTCCACCGCAGAAGCCAAGATCATATCCTTAATAGGGGTAAGAAATCTTTGTATCATTATCCTTTAAGGGTAGTGAATCTTTGGCCCCATCCTATGAATGTTGTGCGCATGACCATCATGCAGTATCTAGAGGAGCTTTTCTTTCTTTTTCTAAGGCAAGGTTTGTCTTTGACAAACTCAGCTGGTGGAACCCTTACACTAGCATTCTTTATGACCACCCAAAGGAAGAAAAGAAATCATCCTCTAGCCACAAAAGGGAAGTTCTGATAGCTATATCACCATCACTCCAATCCCAAGGCTTAGCTATCAAACCCAAACCATCAATGTCTTGAAAAACTTTAAGGGAAGAAGAAATTCAACCCTTGTAGATGATGAGTTTGGGAAGATCGTGAAACTTCAAGCTTCACAAGAGACTTCTGAGCATGCAATTTCCCTAAGGAGATAGTCTCTTAGAAAGCATCATTTTTTCTACACAAGGACATTGGAGAAGCCTCAAGGATAGCATATCTGTTGACGCAAAATTAGCACCTCGCGCCAAGCACACAGCAAGCCGAACGAAGCTAGCTTAAAACACGTGCCGGATCCGAAGCGTGCCAGCCAATTTTCCTGAAACTGACAAAGGATAAAAATAGTTAGATAAAACATGGAACTTGTCGGGTGGTACCTGACAATTCTGTATTTACGGCTAGAAAGCCAATTAAATGACATATAGCTACAACAAGCTATGTGTCAGCAGGTTAAATATCATTCAGGAGCTTTAAAACATGAAAACAGGATATAGCCGAATGCATGACGTAAGCATGACAAAAGATCAGTCTTTGTTTAAATAACATTGCTCGCGTATGGCCATGACTGATTTTCGAAGATAAATAACAATTAAAACAAATAAGGTAGAAGCATGAATATAAATATGAAGTAAACAAGCATGCATAGGCCAAAAGCACTAGTTTACCGCATGTCTAGGTACTTTCAAACCCATCAAGCATGATAACAAACAAGTTAGTCCACTGCATGATACAACTTGTTTGAAACCACACCACCAACCACAAAGAGATTAACCCACCGCATGATACAATCTAAATATGGAAGGCTAAAAGCACGCATTATTTAAAAAACTTATGAACACGTTTTACTCATGGTATCATTGTCGAATACGGTTGTACAGCCGATCCGGGTTCCGTGAAGAAGGAACAAACATTTGAAAAGGTCAAAGCTTGAACCCGCAACACGTGACAATCTAGATTGATCTAAATTCGGCTATTGAGAGCATTTGATCCTTTATAATAAACAAAGACTTGAGAGTACATCGCACGGATCTCAAAGATATAAAGCCGAAACCAATCGATCTAGATTGGGCAAAAGAGTGTTGCATGAATTTAAACATAAAGCAAAAACTCAAAGCAACACGTGGTAACTTAATGAATATATTAGATCTTGCCAAATCTAATAGAGCCGATAACTAGCTTCGAGCTAGATCTTAGCCTACCGCATGGCTCATGATCCAACAGGAAACCCTCTTGAACCAAGCTTAAATCCACTGCATGATACTAAGCAAGGTAACAAGACTACTTGCATCATAGTCTAAATCCACCGCATGATACTAGACATGATACAAGGTTGCCGGTACTTACGGAGGTCGACGGATCAATGGTTCCTCTCGAAGAACTCGACGACTCGACTAAAGGACTCGATGTTTAGCACGAGGCCAGTTTTGTTGTGAAGATGTTCGATCCCTATTACAGACATCAAGGGTTTATATTTATACCCTTGTCCTAACACGACTCCTTGTCGACTACGAGTACAACATTTAATGTCTAAATCAATGCTCCGACGCCAATGTCCATCTCGTATACGCCATCAACTCGTTCCTTCCTTATATCGAGCCACGTCACCACGCATTCCTGAAAACTTCCTTTTAAAAGTGCAAATAGTCCTTTTGCCGAATGATGGCGCATTGTCGACCGCAAGCATCCTTTATCGAATCCTCTGAGAAGATTTTTC
This sequence comes from Cenchrus americanus, assembly GCA_947561735.1. Lineage (NCBI taxonomy): Eukaryota > Viridiplantae > Streptophyta > Magnoliopsida > Poales > Poaceae > Cenchrus > Cenchrus americanus. The sequence goes on from OX387245.1 coordinate 185,695,389, forward strand.
TAACCGAATGGTATTTTGTCACCAAACTCGGCCCACAAGTCAGTCCCTTTCCTGTACCAATTTTTGGTGTTAACAATATCTAATCATGCCATAGGAAGAGAGCAAAGCCATCAAGAAGCCATTTCTGTCTCTCTCTCTCTCTCCCCCCCTCTCTCTCTCTCCCTCTCTCTCTCTCTTTCAATGTTCGAATTAGATAACTTTTCGAACCCATCTTTAACCTCATCCTTGAGCCCAATGAATCCTCTTGTGCCCTTTTTCTTGTGTCCCCTCACAATCCTAAAATTTTATGAAGGATCTAAGGAAGACCAGAAGGAACACATTACTTGGAGAACATCAATGAGCATGAAAGCTACTTCACAAAAGGAACTTTTCCACCTAGTCCATGCTCATTTGAGAAAACTCCTGAATTCAATTGCCATCTCAAATTTTGCCGCACAATAAGATCTCCAACCCCCCTTCTGCTTCTTTTCTCTACAAATTTAGAAAGGGTGGTTGTCCCAATGGCTTGAAATCTTGAGATTAGCAATAAAAGGGAAACCAATTCACCATCTTGAACCATATTTTGAAGGTTTCCCAAGGACGAGCTTTTTGTCCAAAAACAAGCACGCTAGAGGGGAAATTCTATAAGACTTGCATATACCCCTACGTAGTGAGCATAGAGGTATAGTTATAAAAATATTCCTTCGGGTATTCTTGTCACTAACGATTCCAGGTTTGGAGCAAAGAGAACGAAGGATGACAATACAAGGTATGTCCAACCAGTCGTTACACAACATTGAATCATATGCATAGAAACATCTCTTGTCATGTTGTTGCGCTAGCTTGGTTATCTCTACCTTTATTACATGCTCACTCTATTAAAAAACTGATCATGCTCTACCGTCTCGGTTTGATTAAACCTCTATATGCTTTCATGTTACCTTTTGTCTACCATAGTAAGCTTTGGTTTGGAAGTACGTACATACTTCCATTGGCTTTTAAATTATGCGTGGTGCATAGGTTAAATAGCCTTCCTTAATCTGATTAGGCATGGAGTCTGGTTTGGTTATTGAACTAGAATTGCTTCTGTAGACAATGGTATATTTTCTGGACTAACCCCTGCATAATAAACTCGGAGACAAGTTTGGGAGAGGTCGAGATGAACTCACTAGAGATGAAGCAAGACACGTGAGAGAGAAGAATTCCCTATGAACCAAGAAGAAGAAGAGTGATGCAAACAAGATCCACAATCAGAAGCACTCACTCAAGGAGGAATTCTTGGATGATGGAGGCATAAAGGAAGGAGGCTAATTCCATTAAATATGATCAAACCATGGCTCCTCACATGCACCTGTCACTCCACAAGTTGTATACATTCAAGGGAGAGACCACCACAAGATGTCATAGTAACATCATAATAAAGGTAACACCTTGAGGTAAATTGTCATTTCCCTTTTCTCTGGCATCCAAATAAATGAAAAGTCAAACTTGCTAGAGTTACAGTTTCACATGATCCAATCTTGTTAGCTCAACATGTTGTATTTTTGTTTGTTTATAGCATCACTTTCTTGATTACTCTTTATTTTGCAAAAAAAAAAGATTTACGTGCTAGATTCATCTTCTGATCTTGCCCCTTGTCATAAAATAAATCTATGTTTTATCGTTATCTTGTTTAATGTGCCCAAGGTTAGAGTAGAATAAATGAAATTATAGTTTTGTTGGTGTTTTTCCACCAACAGAACCCATGCACTTGATCTCTACCTTGTCTTTGCAAGCAGGACTCACTTTACGTAAAAAAGGAGAAGTTTTACTTCCCCAAATCCTACAAGTCCACGACCTACAAACATGCACACTAAACAAGACGCTGCCAACTGCCACTATCCAACCCTCCTTCGAGCAGCTGAATCAGCAAAGGACATGGGCGACGCCATCACCAAGTGGCTATCAAGATCAGATGATGTACTCAAGGATGACCGAGCTGATAAAACAGGAAGAACAGTGAGACATGGAGGGAGTCCGGATGATCAACCCAATCAAATCAGACTATGAGCACCTACTCCCTTCACCACTACTGCCTAAGATGGACGACCCTGGAATGCCGACCATACACCGCTCCATCAACCAAAGAAGCTTCCAGAGAAGTTGTCCACAACACGGGAACAGGCATTACTCAATGTCAAAGATGGCGGACCAAGACCACTAACTCTGGGACAATGTGCAAAACATCCCCATCAAGATTCAAGACTGTTCCTGAACACCACAAGACCCAAGAAGAACTAGACGCGGAGATGTTTCCGGAATTCACAAACCCAGTTGGAACGGAGTTGACGGATAAGGAAGAAATTAATAAGATTGAAAAGAAGTCCGCTCAACCCTAACCAACTGAACACTCAGTCCATGCTGAGGAGAAAGATCAAAGTACACCTTCGAAAGACCAATCACTACCTGCGTCATCAACTGATCAATCAATGGCCACTACATCTACGCCATGGGAGTTAGTACTCTAAACTCTCGCCAAGAGGTAACTCGGTATTTATCTTTATATTCTGCACTGCACATTTAGATTAGCATGTTTATTTCCCTATACTTGCATTGAAAAAGATCATAAAATTTTTTTCTGCTTTTGCATTCTTTAAGGCCCCATGTACTCTGTACCGTGGCGACATAGAAAAAAATAAAAAAATTGCATTCACATGTTTTTGTTTTAGCATCCCTTTTGCATATAAAAAATTCACAAACAAAATACGTGGGCACATGAAGGTACACACATTTCAGAAAAACCCAAAAAGAAGTGGGCACATGAAGGCTCACAACATAATCCTAGAATTTGCTCCTTCGAGTATGTGCTAGACTAATATTTACAGGGAGAAATTAATAAGGACCTGAAGGCAAACAAGTTCCAAGGATGAATCAAGAATCACTTCAAGATCCAGCTTGGGGGAGAGCACCCCAGTTATCACGATAAGTATCACTATCCTAGGTGTTTAATATTAGCTAGTTATTTGAGTATTAGTTAAAAGTCTTAGTTTGAATAAAATGCTAGAGTCTGCTAGTTGGCTTTTCTCTTTAATAATGATCTTGATGATATATGCTTGGAGATGATGAATAGTTGCTCTGCCGTAATTCCTTTTAAAAGTGCTTAGTTTTCAAACCTAGATTTTTTTGAAGCTTAAATGCTTAATTTGCTCTAAACCCAAAACATGTGCAAGTACACGCTTAATTTGAGTCTATGCTTTGAAAGATGATTCATGAAAAATTGAGCTGTTGTTTATCAATTTCCTAGAGATGCTTGATTCCTGGTTTTATCTTAAATCTTGAAAAATCTTACATGATGAGTTCATGTCCATGATCCTTAAGAGCTTGTCATACACATCAAGATCATTCCATTCCACCATTTATGTTGCTTCTGACATGGAAGTATGCATTTTCCATCATGCCATATAGCTCATGCAACTCTAGGATATATCTCTCCCAATGTTGAAAAGGATTATGGGGCTACATTCGAAAAAAAAAGAGAGAGGAAAAAGTGAGAAGAGAGAGGGAGAGAAAAGGACAAGTGTCATACTAGGCGAGAAGGGCCTACCTCCCTAATAATAATAATAATAATAATAATAATAATAATAATAATAATAATAATAATAATAATAATAATAATAATAATAATAATAATAATAATAATAATAATAATAATAATAATAATAATAATAATAATAATAATAATAAAATTTAGAGATGAATAATGAACACGTGTCCGAGGGCGAGTAGAACCCACATCTCTAAGTAGAGAGAAAAATGGACAGAAGTCTGGGGCGAGTAGAGCCCACTTTTCTAAGAATGGAAAACCCAGATCTTAAAAATCTTAGAAAGAGAGATATAGTCCAAGAGCTAGGCTAAAAGGCTTACCACCTTTCACCCTCGTCCATCCAACACTATCATCCATACATATCTTGCCAAGTGTGACTCCATGTTTGAGAAGATCATACACTGGATCTCTGAGTTTTATCTGAAAATGTGCAAAACCCCCAGGATGATAGCCGATGAAAGAATTTGAGATATACTACTTGACTTCATTGTTTTGTCTTTTATTTGCTCAAGATTTATGAAAAGGCTAAAGGTTGAAGGTAAGAGAGAGCAATCTTGTTGAGGAGAATTGGTTTTTGAAAACCATAGTACTTTTGAGGTGTGAAAGCGTTGCAGCAACTCCTGATCCTACTACATCATATCTTTTCTAGGGACTAGCAAAGGGTAAGCTGGCGGAGTTTGTTGACACATATTAACGTATACTTTCAATTGTCAACTAAATATAGAAAAGGGCATAAAATGAACATCGATATAGACTTAGGGGTTTGCTACTAATGAATTCCATGAGTTTTGGTGAAGTTATGATTTGCAGGGACTAAACAGGAAAACAACGAGAATTATCAAGTCATACGACTCCAAGACGTGCCTCAATCATATTCTGATCCAACTCCTACAAAAGAGCAACCTAGAAGTATCTTAAATGAAGAATTAAAGTGCAACATTGTGAAGACCTCGTCGAGATGATCGAAACAAATATATCATTTGCCATATTCGGAGTTCAGAATCAGAAGATGTCACTCGCAGAATAGGGTTCGGTAAAACGAGCATAACTTTCTCATCCGGACTCCGTTTAACGCAAATTATAGTTTTTTCGGAAAGGGCATGATGACGCGCACACACCCACCAAAGATGGATCTGGACTTCCACCACTAGGGACCGACCGGCCCAATGAGGAGGCCGACCGGCCTGCTACAGGGCCCGTTTCGGTCCATCTTTTGGAAGCTTTCTCCACCGCCTCCTAGGATCAATCTAAACCACTTATTTAGGTCGGTTTGATCCTACGGCGCATGGTACCCCCTCAGGACTATATAAGCAGCCCCCCTGACCCCAGGGCAGGCATCCAATTCATTCTAATCACCAATGCCTACCTGAGATAGAAGCTCTATATTAGAATTAGAGTTGGAGAGTTGTATCAAGTTGATAGATTAGAGCCATGGTCTAATTAGATCTAGCTAATCTCGTTCGAGAGAATTAGAGCACAGCGGAGATGGAGGATAAGGAAGGCCCGGACATGTCGGTGTCTGAAGGATCAGATGGCGACTAGAGAGGGGGGGAGTGAATAGGAGCCGGTAAAAATTCTTCCAAAAGAACCCGGCCTATGCCCTAGTCAAATCCCGGTCACACACGAGCGATGGATCGAGTCTGAGGACCAGGAGCGTCCCAGTGGTCGATGGATGACCGCTCCTCAGTGATGAGTGATTGACAACGGGTGTTGGACTGACTCTTGGCTTAGTGCGCAGGTGTAGGCTGCGGCCTAGTTCGTGTTGTTGCAGGTGAAGAACGGGCGCGAAAGGTCTTTAGCCTTGAGGGGCCTCCGGGAGATGGAGAGACAAGTAGGCTCGGTTCGAGGGACCGGTGGACGGCGGGGCCCGGGTGCGGGCCACATGGTGGCGACACGAGCAAGACGAAGTCATGGACAATCGAGCGGTGCACGGTGGCGGTCAAGTCCGGTGGTTTGGCGGGAGGCCGGACCGGCACGCGAGGGTTTGGTGGTTTGCCCACAAAACCATCGGCGGACGGTTTCTTGGTTTGGGCCTCAAAACCAAGTCCGAGGGCCCAACACGACGGAGACGGGATCCGGCGTGTCGGGAAGCTTTGAGGCGGAGGACACGCGGCGGGATCGCATGGCTTGCGTCGGGAGGACGCGGGGTGCGGCAAAGGCGTGGCCGTCCGATGGCAAGACCCACAAACATTACCTAAATGCCCCTACGTGGGTTGTATCGCCAGTAGTTAAGTTAGGGGTAGTCGAGTCAATTACCACTCCGGCGGGACCTGATATATAAGCCATGAGTGTGTGTGGATGGCTCTCTCTCTCCGCGACTTAGGGTTTCATTTCCTCCCTCCCATTTCTCATTTTCGTAGCTTTTTTTTCTTCCATTTTCTCTAGGCTAGCATGAGAGCTTCATGAGAGATTTGTTGAGAGGGATGGATGCTAGGGCGGCATGCTAGACCTTGTGAATCTTTCCTGGTTTGTATAGAAGATTCAGAGTTGTGTTTCTCGTGGTCTTTTGTGCTTGTTTTCGTGCCTTTGTTCCCGGTTCGATTCCGCGGATTTGAGTGGGTTTCTCCCCGGATTTTTTTGAGGGATACATGGATAGATGTCTCGTGCATCTTTGTGATTGATCTTGTACCCTCAAACGCCGGGAAACCACTTGGATTCGAAGTTTTTCGTTCGGTGCTCTAGTTTTTGGTGGTGCTCAAAGGATTCGCGATTCCCGGTGATTTAGGGAGTTAGGAGGCAAGATTTTTGGGCTATAGCATCCTTGTGTGACGCTTTTCAAGTGCCCAAACCCTTGTCTCCATAGCTTCAACCGTTTGGGAAATCCGATGATGATTTGGGGTAGTTGATTTTCGGGGTCGGGCGTTTTCTGCTCTGTCCGCACCTGGCGGACAGTCCGCGAGGTGCTGGCGGACGGTCCGCGTGGCTAGGGTTCGTCGCGTGTTCGTCGTGTTCTTGCACGTCTTTGCTTTCGAGTCATTTACCACTCCGGCGGGAGTTGACTTTCGGGGTCGGGCGTTTTCGAGTCATTTACCAAAATCGCGACGGATCGAAACTAAAGGCGAGCAAGAACACGAAGAACACGGGACGAACCCTAGCCGCGCGGACCGTCCGCCAGCACCTCGCGGACTGTCCGCCAGGTGCGGACAGAGTAGAAAACGCCCGACCCCGAAAGTCAACTCCCCCAAATCATCATCGGATTTCCCAAACGGTTGAAGCTATGGAGACAAGGGTTTGGGGACTTGAAAAGCGTCACACAAGGATGCTATAGCCCAAAAATATTGCCTCCTAACTCCCTAAAACACCGGGAATCGTGAATCCTTTGAGCACCACCAAAAACTAGAGCACCGAACGAAAAACTACGAATCCAAGTGGTTTCCCGGCGTTTGAGGGCACAAGGTCAATCACAAAGATGCACGAGACATCTATCCATGTTTTCCTCAAAGAAATCCGGGGAGAAACCCACTCAAATCCGCGGAATCGAACCGGGAACAAAGGCACGAAAACAAGCAGAAAAAGACCACGAGAAACACAACTCTGAATCTTCTATACAAACCAGGAAAGGTTCACAAGGTCTAGCATGCCGCCCTAGCATCCATCCCTCTCAACAAATCTCTCATGAAGCTCTCATGCTAGCCTAGAGAAAATGGAAGAAAAATAGCTACGAAAATGAGAAATGGGAGGGAGGAAAATGAAACTCTAAGTCGCGGAGTGAGAGATCCATCCACACACACTCATGGCTTATATATCAGGTCCCGCCGGAGTGGTAAATGACTCGACTACCCCTAACTTAACTATTGGCGATACAACCCACGTAGGGGCATTTAGGTAATGTTTGTGGGTCTTGCCATCGGACGTCCACGCCTTTGCCGCACCCCGCGTCCTCCCGACGCAAGCCATGCGATCCTGCCGCGTGTCCTCCGCCTCGAAGCTTCCCGACACGCCCGATCCCGTCCCCCGTCGTGTTGGGCCCTCGGACTTGGTTTTGAGGCCCAAACCAAGAAACCGTCCGCCGATGGTTTTGTGGGCAAACCACCAAACCCCGCGTGCTCGGTCCGGCCTCCCGCCACACCACTTGACTCGACCGCCACCGTGCACCGGCTCGTCTGTCCATGACCTCGTCTTGCTCGTGTCGCCACCATGTGGCCCGCACCTAGTCCCGCTGTCCACCGGGTCCCTCGAACCGAGCCTACTTGTCTCTCCATCTCCCGGAGGCCCCTCAAGGCTGAAGACCTTTCACGCCCGTTCTTCACCTGCAACAACACGAACTAGGCCGCAGCCTACACCTGCGCACTAAGCCAAGAGTCAGTCCAACACCCATTGTCAATCACTCATCACTGAGGAGCGGTCATCCATCGACCACTGGGACGCTCCTGGTCCTCAATCTCCCGCTTGATGAGTGCATTGACAACACACAACGCGAAATGAAATTCAGAGAAAGAAAGAAAGAAAGAAGAAAGAAAAACAAAGAAGCTCAACTCATGACCAAAACCAAAGAAAGGCGAAGAAAGGTCACAAGCCAAGCAAAGCACAAACTCCACACCGAAAACAGCAAGAAAGCTCCCCCTGAACAAATGCAAGCTCCCCCTGAACATGTGGATGCAATCCGAATTTCAGCTCACCTCTTCTGAATTTTCATTAAGCTCACCTCTTCTCCCCCTTGTTGACAATGTATGAATCAAGGTGAAAATGCAGAAATGCAAGACAAAGCAGATAAACATCTACATGAGCTTCTCAAATAGGCCAAATCTAGTGTCAAAGGCTAAACATGAAACAAAGATCACACCTATGAATCATAGCATAGTCAAAGCATTGCCACAAGTAATATATGAAGATACAAGCATGTGACAAAGCAAAATTTTCATATTTAAGCAGTTTTACCAAAAGAAGGCTCGCTTCACATGTAAAAGCCTATCCATGTCACACTTGAGCCACAAACATGCATACCATTCAAAGATCATACGAGGATAGAAAATTCTCAGCAAAAGATCATGGAGAACACCCATAAAGCAAAGCATGTCATGTCAAAGCTCATGAGCCATGTGTCCACTTCGGGGAGACTTCTCCACTGGTGAACATCATGCAACATGTTTTGCACCCATATGTGAAAGATAAGACATTTTAAGCATAGACATGATGGATGGAGCATTTTTCAAGCATTATACACTTCTTTTCAAGATTAATTCATTTCATGGTACATGAAGTGCCTTTGCGGCAAAAAGAAGCTTATGCTCCCCCATGAATGCAACATAGGCTAAACATTCACAATGATATTCGGCCTTTGGCCCAAATGCAAGAACAGGGCATCCAAGCACAATCTAAGCATGAAAAGAACATTTAGACCAAACTGTGACATGGATACACAACTACACACGAGTGGAGCATATTTCATCAAAAATTAGTCAAGATTAGCATTTATTTCAAAAAGGGCTATCTCACCACACATATATCTCAAATATTTCAAGAGCATAGCCTCACATCACCATTTCTCCACACATATGACCAAAATCTCACAAATAGCCAAAGAGACTCAAATATGGCATATGAAGGAAGCTCATTATCCTAAAATGCAATATGATACAAATGCAACATGATATATGACAAAATGGCTATCCTACCATGGTTTATACATCAAGCAAAGCATGTATATACATTAAAGTAAACATGGTATGATACACATGATACAAAAGGAAATCCCCCAAGAATCAACTAGAAAGGGCAGCAAACCCCAAGTTCCCCCCGCAAGTGCACTAATGTAGCTTGGTCAAGAGGCTTTGTAAAAATGTCGGCTAGCTGATCTTGGGTAGGGACATGGCTCAACACAATGGTTCCTTTTTCCACATTGTCCCTCAAGAAATGATACCTCACTTCTATGTGTTTGGTTCTGGAGTGAAGCACAGGGTTTTTGGCTACGCTTATGGCACTGGTGCTATCACAAAGAAGTGGGATCTGGGTGCACTCCTCACCAATGTCTCTCGAAGTGTATGAAATCCACAACAGCTGAGAACAACAACTCACGGCAGCAACATACTCCGCCTCGGTGGTAGACTGAGCTACACTAGACTGCTTGCGGGAAGACCATGAGACCAACGAAGACCCAAGAAACTGGCAAGTACCCGAAGTAGACTTCCTCTCGACTCGACATCCAGCAAAATCCGCATCGGAAAAACCATGAAGAGAAAGAGTCGAGGAGGAAGAATACCAAAGGCCAAGACCAGGGGCAGACTGTAGATACCTGAAAATCCTCTTGACGGCCTGTCGATGTGATGTCCTCGGCGAAGCTCGAAAACGAGCGCACGGACACACGGCCGAACCGTATGTCTGGCCTCGTCGCCGTCAAGTAGAGGAGGAAGCCAATCATGCTCCTGTACTCCCGCTGGTCCACTGGTTCTCCGTCCTCGTCCGCATCCAAAGTGGCCGTACTCCCCATGGGAGTCGACATCGGCTTCACATCTTGCATCTGGAACTTCCTCAGCATGTCTTTCGTGTACTTGGTCTGGTGCACAAATGTACCGTCCTTCACTTGCTTGATCCGCGGCCCCCGAGAAAGTACTGCAACTCGCCCATCATGCTCATCTCGAACTCCCTGCTCATCTCATCTGCAAACTTGGCAACAAGGTTATGTGACGAGCCACCAAAGACAATATCATCCACATATATCTAAACAATCAACAAGTCATTTCCATGCTTGAGGAGAAACAAGGTCATATCCACGGTACCCATCACAAACCCTCTGCTCAACAGAAAACCTCTCAATCTCCCATACCAAGCACGGGGCGCCTGTTTCAACCCATACAGAGCCCTTTTCAACCTATATACCCTGTGTGGGTACAACTTGCTCTCAAACCCAGGTGGCTGCTTCACATACACCTCCTCCTCTATGACCCCATTCAGAAAAGCACTCTTCACGTCCATCTGAAACAACTTGAACCCTTTAGCCACGGCAAAGGCTAGAAGGATTCGAATTGCCTCAAGACGGGCCACAGGAGCAAAGGTCTCCTCATAGTCGATCCCCTCCTTCTGACTAAACCCCTGAGCAACAAGTCTGGACTTGTTCCTAACAACCATCCCATTCTCTCCCTCTTTGTTCTTCCAAACCCACTTGGTTCCTATGGGATGGCAATTTGGAGGTGGTTCAACTAACTCCCACACCTGGTTCCTCTCAAAGTTTTCCAACTCCTCATGCATAGAATTAACCCAGTTTGCATCAGATAAAGCATGTCCAATGTCCTTGGGCTCAAAGGTGGCAACAAAAGCAGCATGAGCAAAATGAGAGGAATTCCTGGACCTTGACAGTGTAGTGCGTTCATCGATATTCCCAATGATCTTCGACAGGGGATGTACTTCTTGAATCCGCCGGGGAGCCTCACGCCTCGAGACTACCTCCCCCTCAACTTCAGCTTCTCTCGCCTGGTCCTCTTGTTGCACCGTCGTTGTCCATGAAGTAGACGGTCCACGCTCCGTAGTGGTCGTAGGGGAAGTAGTGGGTACACACTCAGCTTCAGGCGCATGGTTCTCTCCATCATCATCTCCAGCTTCATCCTTCTCCTCTTCAAAGAGGTCCTCGGCCATCTCTTCATCACCTGCACATTCAAAGCCAAGAGAGGTACATGGCATTGTCTCGTCGAAGGTTACCTCGCAAGTCTCCATGATTTTGTTAGTCTCAAGGTTAAGCACCCTATAGGCTCTAGAGTGGTTAGCATATCCAAAGAAAATACCATCACTAGACCTAGCCTCAAACTTGTCGAGTTTTCCCTTCTTAAGAATAAAGCACTTGCAGCCAAAGACTCGGAAATGACTCACCTTGGGTGCCCGACCATGCATAAGCTCATAACGTCTTCTTCTTGAAAGCTCGCAATAAAATCCTGTTGGAAACATGACAAGCCGTATTGACCGCCTCAGCCCAATACCTCCTAGGAGTCCTGTGCTCATCGAGCATCGTCCTAGCCATCTCACAAAGAGTCCGATTTTTCCTTTCCATGACTCCATTTTGAGGGGGCACATAAGGGGTCGAATACTGATGTTCAAGACCTAGATCACGACAAAAGGCATCAAAACGAGAGTTCTTGAACTCTGAGCCATTATCACTGCGGATAGCTCGAATAGCATTCCCATGCCTCTCGTTTTTCAACCTCACGATCAGATCTCGAACAAAACCAAATGTCTCACTCTTATCCTCCAAGAAGAACACCCAGGCATAGTGAGAGTAATCGCCCACCACAACGAGGACATACCACTTCCCACCCACCGAGCGAACTCGAGCTGGCCCAACAAGGTCCATATGCAACAGCTCTGTTGGACGCTCGGTCATGACATTGGTCAGGGGTGGATGGGGAGTGGCTACCATCTTGCCATGCCTACACGGAGCACAAACCAAATCCTTCTCAAGCTTCAACCTCGGCAATCCTCGGACAAGGTCAAGACCACTCAAGCGCGAAACCAAATCAAAGCTCAAGTGTCCCAACCGCCTATGCCATTTCCACAAATCAGAAGAAGGACCAGCCATCAAACAGCGAGCAGGACCCAAAGAACGAGAGAAATCAGCCCTGAAAATCTGACCCTCGGGGATGATCATACAGACAAGATCACCTCGAGAATCAAGCAAACGAGACTCACCAAACTTGAAACGCACCTCAAAACCCTCATCAAGCAACTGGAAACCGAAAGCAAATTGAAACCCAAAGACTTCACAAGAGCCACTCTCTTCAACGTTACCTTGTCACTCACATGCACAACACCCTCCGAAAGCACCCTTCCTCGTCCATTGTCCCCAAATGTGATGTACATCTTTTCCTTCACTGGGGTGAGGCTGGAGAACCACTTCTTATCTCCGGTCATGTGTCGAGAACATCCGGAGTCGATCAACCAAATGTTCTCCAAGCCTCCTGCCTGTAGTCAGAAACACGAACGAGAGTGAGCTAACGACTCGACACTGGGGTTAGCACAAAGAAAGTTAAACCAGTGTCGAGCCATCTGCTCAAAAGAGGGGTTAGAAAACATCATTCCCTTGCCACCAAACTTCCCATGTCCCATGGGAGGAGTACGGGCACCACGAGGGGGAAAAAGTGGTCCGTAGTTCCTCTGGAACCCAAAGCTGCAATCATCTCCCCTAAACCTGTATTGAGGACGAGTAGGGGGACGTCCAGCAAAACCACCACGAGCCCGACCAAACCTCTCACCAGCACGCACACCATCATCTCTCCTGACAAACCTCTCACCACCACCTCTCTGTGGGAACCTGCCAACACTCCTCACACTTCCCACACCCCGTGGAAGTGGCACTCTAGGCTCGGGAATACCATGAGACCGGCGACACTGTCTCGGTTCGCTTGCTCCCTAGCAAGCCTCTCATCCCTCTTCCTCTTGTAGCAAAACTCTGCAAGATGCCTCTCCTTGCCACAATACTCACACCTGAAGGGGATGGGTTTTGGTTTTGGCTCTGGCTTCTCTCTAGGCTTCAAACCTTCTCACCCACAAACTTCACCGGTTTCTGGAAGTCATTTGTCTTAGGTGGGAATTTGGGTGGATCTTGGGTTGTGTCAAGCTTGTTGCAAAGGTGGTTGGGCTTTGGTGTGAAAGAGTTCTTGGGTGCTTTTGGAAGTGGGACTTGGATTTCTCCGATCACCTCAAACTCGGGGTTAGACTCAACACACTTCTCATACACACTCTCCCCACTGTTCTCTCCCACTTTCTCACCCAACTTCTCAAAACCCAAACCACGACCATCCGCTCTCTTGAACTCCTCAATCATGATTTTCAATTGAGGTTCCTGCCCAGACAACCAACCCAACAGCTTCCTCAAAAAGTCATTCTCAGATGACATTCAAACGGGAAGTGAGTTCAAGATTGCGCAAAGTAACTTCATCACAGCTAGTGCATGCATTGACAACAGGAGATTTCAAGGATGCTTCCAAAGAACTAATGGTAGAACGAGCATCAACAAGCTTAGCATGCATAGTAGGACATGATTTACAAGCACCAAGCAAAGTAGGTCTAGCCTTAAGCTCATCATACTCAGTCCTAAGAGCATCTAGTTTAGCCAAAGTGGAAGCATTCTTCTCATTAAGCAACTTGATCTCGTTCAGCCATGCATCACACTCAAGACATTCAACATCATCAGGAGTAGTAGGAGCAAGTTTCAAAGAGTCATTCTCAAGTTTCAATTCAAGCAATTTGGACTCTAACTCACCTACTTTCTCACTAGCATTCTCAAGTTGAGCCCTAAGGTCTTTCCTCATCTTTTTGGCATCTCTTAGCACACTATCACGGTTATCAATCAAGCCATTCAACCTAGCAATCTCAGCAAGCAAAGAGTCGGGGTCACTATTTACCTCATCCTCCGAGTCGGAGTCGCTGTCTTCCTTCTCGCTCTTCTTGCTGCTTGAGCTATGGGCCATGCCACAAAAGCCCTCAAGCGCCACACAGCTCAACCCGCTGAGGTTCCGGCTTGCACTCTTCTTGCCATTGCGCCTCCCGGAGTCTTCGTCTTCACTGCTTTAGCTTGACTGCTCCTCGCTTGAGCTTGAGTCAACGTCGCTCGCACCGGCCACCATTGCTCTTGCCTTGTTCTTCTTGTAGCCGCTCTTGCTCGGTCGCCGCTTGTCCTTGTCCTTGCTCTTGGACTTGTTGAAGTGCTTGCCCTTGGAGGAGTACTTGTCTTCACGCCTCGGGTGCGCCTTGTACTCGTTCACCTTGTACTTGTTCTCCTCCGCTTCCGGGCACTCGGCGATGAAGTGGCCACGCTTGCCACACTTGTAGCACGTCCCTGAGCTCCACCTTGCGTTCCTCCGACTCTCGTGTAGTCGATCAAACCTCCTTGAGAGCAAGGCCAGCTCCTCCTCGCCCAACACATCAAACTCCTCATCTGGAATGGACATAAGAGAAGTCAAGGAAAACTGTCAACAGGAAGGGTTAAATTTGCCCTTTGATCCGCTCACAAGAGCAAGACTATGGTCAGTCGAGCCCTCATGCTTGGATTGCAACTTCCTGTCAACCTCAGCCGACTTGAGCTTAGAAAAGAGGTCATCCAACTCAATAGTCAAATAATGCCCAGACTCCTTGATGGCCTCAACCTTAGCACCCCAAACATTTGGGTCCAAGACATGCAAGAGCTTCAAAGCCTGATCATGCTCGGTGTAAGGAAAATCCTCAACATTAGCTTTCATGTTGTTCACGATGGCGGTGAACCTCTGAAACATCGCATCAATGTCCTCACCGGGAAGTGGAGTGAAATTCTCATATTGCATCCGGTAAGAAACAAAGAGGCGAGCCTTCACATGGTTATCACCACCGTGAGCAACCAACAACTTCTCCCAAATTTGCCAAGCAAGATTCAAATGGCGAACACGCTCAAACTCTGGATCACACAAGCTTCGGACCAAGTGATCAACGGCTTTTGCATTAGCCTCATACTTGGCCTTAGCACCGGCATCGGTCACCATAAGAGTATGGATGTTGACCGGAATAACATAGGTCTTGTCAAGCACAATGAAATCCAACAGCTTCCCACGAAGAAAGATCATCATACGAGCCGCCCACTTGTGGTAACCCTTTCCATCGAAGTGCGGCGGACCGCCCCGCTCAACGTACGCCATCTTAGGATTCGAGACTTGTCAAAGTCGCAAAGAATCCGGCACCAAGCTCTGATACCAATTGAAGGATCAGATGGCGACTAGAGAGGGGGGGAGTGAATAGGAGCCGGTAAAAATTCTTCCAAAAGAACCCGGCCTATGCCCTAGTCAAATCCCGATCACACACGAGCGATGGATCGAGTCACACACCAATCGCCAAGACAACGAGGTTATGGAACAACCCCTAGCCTTAGGAACGATTCCTTGAATCACACGCGGAAGCACGAAAGAAGAAGGAGAGGAATCGAACCAAGAAGCAAAGCGTGCAGCCTCTGGCGGACCGTCCGGCCAGACAGGGCGGACCGTCCGCGATGGGCCGCGCGGACTGTCCGGCCTGCTACCGCGGGACCGTCCGCGCCAACACCGCGGACCGTCCGGCCTTCTCCGCGGACCGTCCGTTAAAGACACACAGAACCAACAGGGACGCACCCGCACCACGGACCGTCCGCGGGAAGCACGCGGACTGTCCGCCAGGCACCCGCGGACCGTCCGCCCTCTGCTGCGGACCGTACGAAACTCCGTCCAACCGAAAACCAAAATCGCGACGGATCGAAACGAAAGGCGAGCAAGAACACGAAGAACATGGGTCGAATCCTAGCCGCGCGGACCGTCCGCCAGCACCTCGCGGACTGTCCGCCAGGTGCGGACAGAGCAGAAAACGCCCGACCCCGAAAGTCAACTCCCCCAAATCATCATCGGATTTTCCAAACGGTTGAAGCTATGGAGACAAGGGTTTGGGGACTTGAAAAGCGTCACACAAGGATGTTATAGCCCAAAAATCTTGCCTCCTAACTCCCCAAAACACCGGGAATCGCGAATCCTTTGAGCACCACCAAAAACTAGAGCACCGAACGAAAAACTACGAATCCAAGTGGTTTCCCGGCGTTTGAGGGCACAAGGTCAATCACAAAGATGCACGAGACATCTATCCATGTTTTCCTCAAAGAAATCCGGGGAGAAACCCACTCAAATCCGCGGAATCGAACCGGGAACAAAGGCACGAAAACAAGCGAGAAAAAAGACCACGAGAAACACAACTCTGAATCTTCTATACAAACCAGGAAAGGTTCACAAGGTCTAGCATGCCGCCCTAGCATCCATCCCTCTCAACAAATCTCTCATGAAGCTCTCATGCTAGCCTAGATAAAATGGAAGAAAAATAGCTACGAAAATGAGAAATGGGAGGGAGGAAAATGAAACCCTAAGTCGCGGAGCGAGAGATCCCTCCACACACACTCATGGATTATATATCAGGTCCCGCCGGAGTGGTAAATGACTCGACTACCCCTAACTTAACTACTGGCGATACAACCCACGTAGGGGCATTTAGGTAATGTTTGTGGGTCTTGCCATCGGACGGCCACGCCTTTGCCGCACCCCGCGTCCTCCCGACGCAAGCCATGCGATCCTGCCGCGTGTCCTCCGCCTCGAAGCTTCCCGACACGCCCGGATCCTGTCTCCGTCGTGTTGGGCCCTCGGACTTGGTTTTGAGGCCCAAACCAAGAAACCTTCTGCCGATGGTTTTGTGGGCAAACCACCAAACCCCGCGTGCTCGGTCCGGCCTCCCGCCACAACACTTAACTCGACCGCCACCATGCACCGGCTCGTCTGTCCATGACCTCGTCTTGCTCGTGTCGCCACCATGTGGCCCGCACCCAGTCCCGCTGTCCACCGGGTCCCTCGAACCGAGCCTACTTGTCTCTCCATCTCCCGGAGGCCCCTCAAGGCTGAAGACCTTTCGCGCCCGTTCTTCACCTGCAACAACACGAACTAGGCCGCAGCCTACACCTGCGCACTAAGCCAAGAGTCAGTCCAACACCCGTTGTCAATCACTCATCACTGAGGAGTGGTCATCCATCGACCACTGGGACGCTCCTGGTCCTCAGTGTCTCCCATTCATCTTCTTCCTCTGGGATCAGACTCCATTGGAGCCCGATCTTCAAACCTTATGGAAAGGATCAACTTCATATTCAAGTAAGCAACATTATTATTCTTGTTATTATGTTTCATAACTCTCTTGAGTACTTTAATTCCTATAGCTCTTGAGCTAAAGTTCATGTTTAGTGTAAGCGTGGTTCTTAGACTAGCTAGCTTGTGAATGCCTTCTATATTCCGGATCGTGTGGTAGAAGCGGGAAGTGACCTTGTTCCCGTCTATCCTTTGCAGTCCACCTCCCGTCTATAGAAACCATAGGACTCCCCTCTATAGAATGTTGGGATGCTCCCTTTCCTAAGTGTGTCTTCAGGCAATCTACCCATAAGAACATTAATGCATAACTTATGCGAGTAAGGACTAGATTATCCATAAGTTTTCCTTATATCTCTTTCTGTCAAGTCCTTGATAGCTTCTCAGGGAATAGTTATATACCTCAGACCACTCTCTTTACCTTTCTCCCTATGGATTCGATATTTAAAACTCTCTTCCCGAGTGAAGTGCTCACCGGTATCCGTGCGCTTGCGGATTATCCATCATAATTTTTCCGTAGGCTTAACAAATACCAACAAGCATTTATGGTGCCGTTGCCGGGGAGAAACGGTTAAGAGAGAACTCTTGAGCATAACTATTCTTGTACCATACTTTAGTTTAGATTTTATCTTTTTACTATCTTCTCATCTATTGCTATCTTTGTGGGATCTCTTGATTCCAATTTTATCTATCTTAAGCTGCACCCTAAAGCGGAAACTCTGGCCACTAGAAACTTTAGATCTTATCCTTACATCTGGCCATGAGCTACACCTACGATTGGTCGAAATGATCATGAAACAATCCTTCTTAGAAGCGATAGACAAAAACTCTAGTCTTCATCTTTGGTGGTCCGGAACTGAAGAGATGAAGCAAGAAAGAGCCTGAGAAACCATATGTTCCACCTTTAGTGTAGACCTTTACCCCATAGTCCACCGCAGAAGCCAGGATCATATCCTTAATAGGGGTAAGAAATCTTTGTATCATTATCCTTTAAGGGTAGTGAATCTTTGGCCCCATCCTATGAATGTTGTGCTAGGATAGCGTTTACCTACCAAGCTCCACATAAGCTTTCCACTTTCATATATGAGTAGAATAGGTTGGGTATAATCTGGTGTAGGCTTGAGTGACTTGATATGATGAGTGTTTCCATGAGATTTTGCAAGAGAACCTCACTTATGTTAGATGTGTAACTTTTTGGAAACTCTTCACAATGCAACAAGGTAAAAGTTTGAAGTTTGCTTAAGTTTGAGAGCACTATATTTGTTTTATTGTTGCATGTTCTTTAATGATAGTATATCTTCCATAATGAAGTAGCTGGTCAAAACTTGAACCTTAAATGCTGAATACTTGAGAGAGCAATATGTCTTTGTAACACCTTATGTTTTAATCTAGTGTTAATGATGTAACTAATCTTTTCTTGACCACAATTAAGTGTGTCAAACCCTAATTACCCTCCTAGACCCATTGGGTACACACATGGATGCAAACCCTAACCCATAAACCCTAGAGCACCCCTTGAACCTTGGAGCTAGTGAGAACTTTGCCATGTTCCACAAAATTTTCCTTAAACACTTCCAAATCTCCAAATACCAAAGTTGTGCATTTTCTCAAGGCAAACAACTTTGTTGTTGATTGGCATTTGAAATTTGAAGTAAATCTTGGTGAAAATGCGTTTGAACGAGCACTGTTAATGTTCATCGGCGCCAAGAAAAGTGCCAAGTTGGCATGCAGATTTTGCCAAATCCTTTGAGTAAAACACCTATCGGCCTTTTGTGAATCTTGAAGAGGGATACTTCATCCACATCTTTGCTATTTGGTGAAAGGTATAGTTTAGTTTCAAAATTTAAAGTAAATCGCGTTTGAAAACCGTTCAGCAAATTGAAATTGCCCTGGTAACACCGGAGCGTGCTCTGCCGCGACGTCGCGCGCGGCCACGTCGGCTCGCCGCCGTACACGCCGTACCCGCGTCGGGCGTGCACGCCGAGGCGCGGGGGTGACCGCCGGTCGCTGCGGCGCGCCGGCGTGAACTCCCCCGTGATGTCCGTGGCCGGTGGACGGCGCCGGGTGGCGCCAATCCACCGGACCGGCGCACCGCCCACGGCGCGCCATTGGCCGCCGAGGCGACACACGTCGCCAACCATGTCGCGGCCTCTCCACGCGTGCTTATGTCACCGGCGTGACCTCACCGACCGTGCACCGACCTTCCCCGACTATAAGTAGACCTCCCCGGCCTCTGCATCGCGCACGCACACCCGCCGCCGAGCTCCACCATCGCCATTGCTGCCGCCACAGCGCTTTTGTCCCGCTCCTCTTCCTCCTTCACCCTTAAGCACTCACGGTTGTTGGTTAGGTACTAGTGGAGCTGCCCAGCCTGCACGCACGCGTGCTTTCGCACTCAGTTCACCGGAGCAAGCGCAGCCGCGGGCCACCGAGCCTCGCGTCGCCGCCGGCCATTGCCGGAGCCCCGTCCACATCCACACGTCCCACGGCTCGACTCCAGGTGAGTCACTGGTCACGACCGAGCCCTGTCCCGTCCCCCTCCGGTCGCCGTTCGCCGGAATTGCGCCGGCGAACCTCACGGTGGAGCCCAAGGGCTCAATTGTTTGACCTCTTTTAGTTCCAGGGTCTTTTCTGCTAACTAGGGACTGATCCGTAATAGTTTTGAAAGCTCCAGGGGGTTTCGTGCATATTGATTCTTCAACCCCTAGTTGAATTTTCTTGCAACTTGTAAAATCCGTAGGAATTCATAGAGAAATCAGAAAATTATGAAACCAATTTTGCTGGATGCGTTGTGATGAACACTACCTTTCCTAGAAACACTTGGTATACTTTTGAGTTATAGATTTTGAATAATAAATAGAAAACAGTGGAACCTATTTGTGCCATAGCTCCTAATCTACTTGGATCCATGAGTTGAACTTTGGATATGTTATACTCTATCTCATGTTTGTTCACCACACCAAAAGTTGCACAAAGTTACTGTAGGAATCTTTTTATATAAATTATCTTGTGATATTGGCAAATCTGCCTAGATGATTTTTGTAGCTTAAAATATAATTATTCTTGAGCCCAACTTCTGGCTATTGTAATGTTATACCAAAATGCACCTCTGGTGAATTTATCATGATTTTATCTCTGTTAAAAATATTATTTCTTAATTTATGCTTGTTTTTAATCATAAATGTATATGTTAAGATCTATAATAGCTATAGGTGTATTTGTTGGTTCCTTGGGCTTGTTTTAGGCCAAAGCATGTGTAGGAGAAAGTTTGGTCTCATTGATATTGTATTTATTTTTATATGTATTAATCCTTTAAATGCTAGCTAGAAATGCCTTTATTTATGTGCATTTAAATTCAGTGGTGCAAAACTAGTTGCTTGTTGTCCAAAGGAGTGTTCCTAGTCATTAGGACCAGTGGGCACTGTTGGGCAAGTTTGAAGTGTGATTGGTTGATTAAAAGGGTGCAAACTAGATTAATCTAGTGAAGGAAAAATAAGAAAAACAAATCCCTTCATGCATGAGCTAAGTAAATGAGTTAGGAAAGTAATTTGTGGCATAAAAGTAACTTTCTCTTGCTGTTTGTATTTAAAGTAAATATTCTTTTATAGATGTGCACACAATCACCTTAAAGAGAAGACTAAATAAGCTTTTTGATTATCTTTTAAAAGGTAAAATGTTTAAATACTTTTGTTAAGGTGAATATGGCCAACCATGTACTCCTAGTGGCTGTTTAGTACTGTTTTGAATTAAATTAAATTAATCACCTCCTAATCACTGCATTGCATTCCCCGTGTAGAAGTCCCCGACGATAGCTACACGCTCGTGCCGGCTGACGAGGACGAGGGAGCAGGAGGAGACGTGCACTACGTGACTGTGGAGCAAGACCCGAACCAAAGTCCGGAAGGTTGTCTGTCTGCTTGTGCTGATGAAGGCAAGCCCCGGTTTAACATTCACCTATGTTTTACTTTTAAAGTTTTCTCATGTTCTCTCTTGAATTACTATGTGCATTTATGTTCAGGAGTTGAATGGAAACTTAGATGCATTATCCTTAAGTACCCTTTGATTGTTTTTACTAGCCTATGGTTACGCTAGTTGTTATGCTATAAGGATACGGTACAAGTCCAGTGATGTTCGTCACTCGCGAGAATAGGATCTCCTTTATGGAATCACCATATGTATAAATGGATTGCTCATGTGGTAAGAGCATGGGATTTGGGCTCCGATCCAATGGCTTCGTTGGTTAAGTGTTTGAAAGTACTAAACACTTGCGGAAATGGGCACGGTAAGCCTAGTACCTAAATGAGGCGGTACGGGGTCTTACTATCACTACTCTTAGGGTTGCGGCCCCTGGCTCGCCACCCAAGTGCATGCGTGAGGCTGGGTGACCTTAGTGGTGTAGCCTAGATAAACCTTGTACTTAAGACTGTGAGCTATTATCCCCAAACCAAAGAATGACGGGAACCGCCTGGTTGGTGAACTCTTAGTGAGGGCACCTCCCGTGTGTTTAGGTCTGCCTTGCAAGGTTGTTGAATCAATCGATTGTCGGCCTCTCACTGTTATCTGAGACTACTTACCCGACTGGCCATGATATCCCTTTATGATGGAACTTTGTGAAGATTATTACTTTGATTAATTGTTTGTACCACCTTGATTGAAACAGTTGCTTATCTAGTAATGATAACTTCTACTAGAACTTGAGCTAAAATGTGAAAGTAAGGATTCACTACTTCGTAGCTTTTTGGCAAACAAACCCACAAGCCAAAAGCCATGCATGATTAGAGGTAAAGTCTTTCTTTTAGACGGGTAAGTCTTGCTGAGTATTAGTATACTCAGCCTTGCTTCATAAATGTTGTTTCCAGGTAATGCATGTGATGTGTGGCCCGGAGAACTTCCACTCGGCTGGGAGCTGGAATGGGTGGATGACGAGGAGTGATTGCATCATGGACAGGCCTCCTATGATGTGATCGTATCGTTTAGTTATCTTCCGCTGTTTTCAATAAACTCTGAACTATTTACTTTCATGTCAAAGAATTATGTTTGTAATAATGGACCCTACGGGGATTTGATGGTTAAGTTGTGAGACACTCTGGACTCGCCTTCGTGGGGGTTTTAATGCATACGTTCGATCCTCTCTATGTTGTCAAGTGATTTACAGGGCGTTAACCCGGCAACACTCAATGGGATGATTTTTTATTATCGCTTAATGACCAAATGGAGTGGTTTAGGCGATAGTACAGAATTATCTCGGGTGGGGTTGTAACAGTCTAGTTGTGTATAACTAAGTGCAGGGAAGACATTGAAAGGCAACGCTGATTTTCAAGTTAAGCAAAGATCATGGACTTGCTCGAGGACGAGCAAGGTTTAAGCATGGGGGTATGTTGATGGTCGATTTTGGTACACCTAGCTATGAGTTTACCATCAACATTTGCACATATTTGATATTCTAACTAATGATACTAACCCCCCGAGGTATCAAGTTTACTCTTGCATGTCGATTTTGGAGTTTATTGTTTATGTAGGAAACTAACGTTAAAGAGGAGACTTTTGGGATAAGTTCACCAAGCACTTTAAGAGAAGATCATGAAGCCCGGCACAAGTCAAGACACATCATGAACATGACTCCAAATGACCAGGGACCGAAGCATGAAGACATAAAACTCCAGGGACCTGAACCAAAGATGTCGAAGCTTACACAACAAGGAGCTCTATCTAAACTGTGGAGAATACGACATCAAGGGCCCACATGCGAAGGGAGCAAGTCAACAATTGACCGAGAAGCATCGGGGAGCAAAACGGGGTCGTACTGAGCTAAAATGGGCCTAGGCCGGTCGGCCCAAGCCGGTCGTCCTGGTCTGTTTCGGGCCCAGTTCGCGACCCCATTTGACCTAGGTGCTCCTCTATAAGTTGCCTCTGCCTCCGCCGGCCGCCACATCCATCCATTCATCAGAGAGCCGCCAACATGAAGGAGAAGCACCTGGAGGAAGCCGACGGCCGCCGAAAGTCCTCGAGTTGCCTAGGAGGTGGCCTAAGTCATGCCCTAGCTGCCATGGTTGGCCCTGCGTGGTGAAGCCATGGTGGAGTTTCGGGGCCCATGCTTTGATTCCATCAAGGCAATTGTACACTCGACATTCGATGGTGATATAAATCATGTGTCTTCCTTACTTTGAGTTACTTTGATGAGTGATTATTCATATGTGTAGCTAGCATATGCCCTTAGTAGGAATAGAGTAATCATGGTGGTTAGTCTATCTCTTGCGGATACATCGTAGTAATGCATGGACTGAGGTTTATCGTTCGGTGATGAATATCCTTGCGTAGTGACAGTACAGTGGAGGAGAAGGCGGCGAGCGAACGTGTAATGTGAGTCGATGACTCATTCTCATGTTGTAGGATTAAACTGGTTTGTCACCGTGGCCGGAGCGACAACAAGAAGACGATAGACTAGGATTACCTTTTGGATGCTTCCTTTATGGCTAGGTGGATGTGATCCATACATTCTTTCGTGTATGTTTAACCGTTATGCAATCAACACTTCACATAGGGTTAGACCAGTAGGTTAGATAGAGAACCTTAGCGGTTTGCGTCCGATTCTTGGTTTGACAAAACCTTGGAGAACCCTCTTTGGTGAAAAAGCACCAAGTCACCCGTACGCTTGCAGTGAACTTGAGCACGGTTTTCAACCGTCAGCAGAAGGGTCCCTCACCTCCGAGATCTCCGCTGCCGAGATCCAGGAGAGGGAGTCTAGAGCTGCCCTGCGAGTAGAAGACATTGCCAGCACCGCTCTCCCGCGCCACAGTGCGCAGTCCTCCTGCGCACAGATGCACCATGCTATTGCGCCATCGTGCCGCGCGCACGAATGTGCCGTTCGTCCCGTGTTGTGGCCACATAATGGATGGATAAGGTAGCGTGTTATAGGGTGCGGCTGGTGGCCACTGATGGATGGATAAGGTAGCATGTTTTAGAAGAAAAAGGAAAAGAAAAGGGAAAAGAGAAGGGTAGTATAGCCATTTTACTTGTTTTTATCTATTTTCAACAATAAGGAGAAGTCGTTTTGCCAAATGCCTTTCTAACAGAGAAGCCGGAGTTGCAAAAGCCGTTCCACTGAAAGAGCTAGAACCAGAGCTATTTTTAGAGGAGTACCCCCCTTAAACAGAATCTCATCCCGAGATTCGAAAGTCCAAGGACAAGGTAGGGCAGATGGTTTTCTAAGATTTCTAAATTACCCTAGGAAGCAACCGCGATGTGATTATAGGTCAAAGAGTATAACCATTATCGATTCAAGGTTAGCCCATAAGAGTAGTCAAGGATGAGAAGTCGTGGGGAGCTTTTGCAGGGAGGTTACTTGCGGATGCAAGCGAGAAGTATGAAGAGATAAACCGGTATAGGAATTTCCGAACGGTCTTGCTCACATGTTACTGTTTATGAGGGCATGATGCACATGTTCATGTGGTATGGTGCTCATGATGCATGTTGGCATGACCCAGTTACCCATGGAATGAGTCAGTGATGGGGAGGACAATCACAGGGTTGAGAAGGTATATGGGTGGCGAGTTGCATTCTCACAACCAAGATACCTAGCGCGCTCCTAGTGGTAATCATATGGCTGCAGCGCACATGATGCCCTAGGTTCCGTCACGGCACCTTTAGTTATGGGACAACAACATCACCAATCATAAGAAAGATTGAGGGGGGGTGTTGAAATTTTCCATCCGCATGCACAATAGTTCACCCAAGGTTCCCAAATGCACGTGCTATGCAAATGCATACCCAAAAAATGACATTTTTTTATTCAAAATGTTGTGAGCAAGACCAGGAAGAATAAGTTCATGATTGAAAGATCGAAGTAATCATGACAAGGATATCACTACAAGGAATAGCTTAGTGCTCCAACATGTATAATCTCAAGAAGGGTTTGGAAGGGATACATATCGATGGAGATAACATATTGACAGGAGAAGATTACAACTGAAGATTGAACTCTAAGATCAAGACATTACCTGTCGGTGTTTTAGACCGGCAACCTACCAAGGGGAGTACCCGAGGTAGATGAATGTGGCCTCGCCGAGATCAGTAACTCGAAGGAAGAGACATGTTGCACACAATTTAGACAGGTTCGGGCCGCGAGGTGCGTAATACCCTACGTCCTGTATGCTGCGTAGCTCTGGATTGATTGGGTGTGTTTACAAGATGATGCGTATGAGAGAGGTAAAGGTCCTTGCCTCGCCTTATATAGCCCAGGAGGCGGGGTGACAAGTCAGTTTCAGAGAGAGTACTTGTCATGTACGTCTAGGAGTTCTCTACATGGTACAGGACATGCATAGCTTCCTATCCGAGTACTTCTCCACCTAGGTCCTTGCGCTTCACGCCAATAGGTGCCGTGCAGCCCAAGTCGAGTAGTCCCAGGGGCCCATCGAGTAGTCGGTCCTGGTACCCACCGAGGTAGTGGGCCCAGGGAGGTCCATACGACAAGCCCCCGGGTACTTTGTAGACGAGCAGGATAGTTTCGAGTAGTCTTGACGGCCTTGACGAGTAGTCCTCAAGCGTACCCGTGTACTACAAGCCGAAAGTCCTCAAGAATACTTGAAGCATCCCGAGGCTGGAAGGTACTCCAGCTGATCCTTGGGTAGTCTTGAAGTCTTCTCGAGTAGTTCCCAAGCGTCCTCGAGTTTTTTTCTTGAAGGTCTTCAATAGTACTCGCACTGTCTTGAAGAAGAAACCATATGGAAAATGTGATTCAAAGAATCGCATTCCATATGGAATGTAGCCCCCGAGCCTTAGGTCAAATCGTAGATTCAAGCTGAGGGTCAATTTGAAGTTCTGCCAAGATTATCCCGTAAAATCCGGAGAAAAAACCGAAGGATACGTGGCACGGAGCCCCCGAGCCTTGAGTCGAATACTTCCTCTCGAATTGAAGGGTCATCTTGATTGTAGAATGTGTCCTGAGTTGCTCTTGAGTCTTGTCGTTGCCCAGGAAATCTAGCAGATGTAGCCGAGCCCCTGAGATGGAGCGCATCGAGTACTGGAAGGTGAAAGGTCAGAACCCCGCCGCTGAGTCACCCACTGGAGCTTATCCGTTCAGCCGCTGGTTGGCTTATAAATAGACGCCGAAACCCTTAGGGTTTTTACATTCCGTGCGGTAGCAGCCACTGGAATAGATCTATCCAAGTGAGCATCCATTGTTGCTTCTGCTGCCGCGCCTTAGTTTGAAAGTCCACGCGCGCCGCCACCTCTTGCCACCAGCGTAGCCCCCGAGCGAATGCGAGTGAAGACCCTGTGCACTTGGAGGATGAAGCCATCTCCGTCCAAGAGCTCGAAGACTGGTGCTGGGAAGAAGAGGTCCCGAAGCGAAGCAGATGGATCTACTCAGGTGTCGTCACCGCCAACTTCTCCCCCACATCCCAATCCGGCCAAGGAGTGGAAGAAATCCAAGATGAAGACCGAAGATCTACTGGCCCTAGTGAATAGTGGGTTCATGCGGGAGAAGGAGATGGATATGTGGCGCACCGCCGCGGGCGACCCGTACCCGATGGAGAAGAATCCCGACGAAGTCCCCGTGTTCGCCAAGTTTGTGGAGTGCGGACTAGCACTCCCGGCCTCGGATTTCTTCAAGGGTCTTCTCAAGTACTACGGCATCGAGTACTTGAACTTGAACCCCAATGGTATTTTTCACGTCTCTGTCTTCGTGCACTTCTGTGAAGCATTCGTGGCAATCAAGCCCCACTGGATCTTGTTCCGGAAGTTTTTCCATGTGAAGCCGCAGCCAAGCGCCAATGACCCACGAGTAGTCAGAGGGGCTGGCATTCAGATGCGAGAGGATACGGCCGACCAGTACTTGTCGTACAAGCTCATTGATTAGAACCAAGACTGGAAGGCCAAATGGTTCTATATCACTAACCACCACCCAGAGCTGCCGAAGCCAAGTGGGAAACAACCAAAGCATCGGGCATGGTGGAACACGGAACCGACGATGCAAGAGTGTATCCAACTACCCATGTTGATGCAAAAGATCAAGGCCTTGAGAGAGGCCAGACTGAGGGCCGAGCATGTGGCCTTCAGCTTCATGAAGAGGAGGGTGCAGCCACTGATGGCTCGCGACACCCTCGGGTACCAGTACACGAGCGACGAAGACACATCGAGGATACCCGGCAACGAAGTTGACGATGAAGACATTGTCGAGAGACTAGGCAAGATATTCAAAGATATGCCACCGTACACTCCTTGCCCAATCCCCAAGTACTCCATGGCTCGTCCGCCGAACAAGGTGCGTAGTTGTCGCTTCTGCCTCTGAGTACTAATTGTCGTGGAGTAGTCGCGCTCACCTGAGTTGTTTGCTGCAGGATGACATTGCGAAATTTTCCTCCGACCTGACTCCCCCGCCTCGGCTTGAAAATATTTCGGAGGAGGGCCAGAGCAAGGTGAAGGAACGCTGCAAAGTCGGCGAGGGTGACTGATGAGGACATCACTCCCATGGATACAAACAATACTCCTCTAGTTGATGTTCAAGGTCCCATTACTCGCTCACGCGCAAGACAATTGACTTTACAGGTGAGCTCGTTCCTATGTATGTATTCTTGTGCATTTGAGAATAGTGTGCTACCTAATGATTTAATTGTACTTAGGAATGAAGGAGGGGACCAGCATGGACATGAGGAAGGACTTGGAGGCGTGGAAGACCAGCAAGGACGTCGGATCAAGGTGGAGGCCTAAACCAATTCGACTTCGTTTCGGTTTCGGACTCCGGGGAACGGCCCGTAGTAAAACGGACGCCCGGGTCGCATACGGAGTTGGATTTGGACGTTCTATATATGGTTGGAAGTAGAATTTCATAGATCTTACAATGGCACCGGTCTCATACCAAAATTCGTCCCGAGTCAACGGGAATCGTCGAAACAAGTTGATGTCCAAAATGCGCCTCGGTCTTTGCGACACCATATTTTGGCCTTTGGGCCGTGTATCTTTGTTGAGCCCATTAGGGGTGCGTCCAGAGAGGGGGTCACGCCCCTAACCTCTATTTATCCATAGCCGCCACCCTCATTAGGGTTTCGGGTTTTGCTTAAATCATTCTGTCAAGAACAGTTTGCCGCTCGATCGGTTTGTGAGACCCCAACTTGTGAGCTTAATCATTCATCTACAATTTTCCAGATTGTGTTTCTTTCTTGTTCTTGCTTGTGTCTTTCGATTCTCAGGCAAGGATTAGCCCTCGTGGCGAGGTCAATCGTGCAGTGCATGGTTGATAACCAGAGGAGAAGTGGTGCTTTGCGATTGCGGGGTTCTAGTCGTGTTGATTGGAAGCCGGATCGTTTGTGTGACATCTCCACCAAGTCGATAGCTATCTCCACCTGACGGAAGATCGGGAACCCACGTCCCCATTAAGTGGTAATCAGAGACTCAGGTATCACCATCAGGCTTACCCTAGTTTTGAGTGTTTTCGTCTTCGTCCCATAGTCCACAAAAAGCTTAAAAAAATTTCCGCTGTCCTACAACCCTAGTTTTTAGCCTCGCAATTTCGTTTTCAGATTGCTTTGTTGAGTTTGTGTCCGTGTTCGAGTCTTGTTGCTGGTTTAGGTCGTGTTCATCATCGTAGTTCAACCGCGCCGTCGCTGTTTTGTTTCCGCCGCTAGCCCATCCACCTTTTCCAGATTACAAGTCGAGCCACCACATCACTCGACTTGCCCTCGCTAGCCGCCTTGTGTGAATTCCTGCTACGCCAGCCATAGATAGGTTGCAAACCGCCTTTGAGCCCTGCCTTGATTCATAATCTTGCAATACCTATGGCTTATACCAGGGAGGTTTGTGCCCCTGCGTTCCATAGCCACCGCTGCGTTTCCTGCCGATTTGTGCCTTTTGGAAAACATAGGTTGAGTGACCTTCCATAAAACAGGCATTTTTACAGGAGCTTGGCAACGAAAAGTTGCACATACGATTCACCAACTTCGTCGGTTTCGCCATTCTCAAAAAATTCAAAAAAATCAGGAAGAAAAAGAAAAAATTCATTACTCGTTTCGAGGGATTTCTGAAAAAGTTCCAGAATTTCCCTAGGCCGCAATACACCTTTGTTTCAGGTGATTTTTCTTGTGCTTCCATCTTTGGTGATCTTAGTTCAGTGGTAAAAAATTTGGCCAAAGATCAACTCGTTTGCTGGTACCCCTTTGGAAGCGCCCGTTTTTGATTTCTACTTAGTCTTTGAAAAAACTGCTCTATTTACGAACGCCATTCTGCTAAGTTCTTTGAGTTTTGTCCATCGTTCCTTGTTATTTTTACCTTGTTGTGCTACGATAGGACCCGTCTTAGCTAGCAATTGTGAATTGTGCCTTGGACACTTATTGAACTTCGCTAATCTGCATTCGATATTTGCTAATCCTTCATATTCTATTTTTGGCCTCCCAAGCTCCACATACTTTCTTCTGATCAATACAGCTTTGACCTTGCAATCGCGGTTTCACTCCCTTTGGTAAGTATCATTTACTTTGTATTTCGTCAGACACTTGTAAGAGCTTGGTAAGACACAATAGAGTGTTTTCCTATGTTCCACCTGAGAGGAGTGTGTAGTGAGATTATTAGGGATAACCTTCACCGTTTGTTTCCTGTTTTGGTGTTTCGATGGCAGGAGATGCAGAGGAAGCAACGATCCCTACAGACTTTAACGAGTGTGTTAGCCGCCAAGATCTTGAGGCAAACAACAAGCTCATGAAGGAGCAGATGGAGGAGACGGTCCACAAGTCCGTACATGATGCACTCATTACATTGGACCTTGGCAAGAATTACGAGAGGGTGGAGCGACGATTGTCTGAGATCGTCGACAGACTTGTTGTGTTGGAGACGCGACAACAAGCACCGCCACAACCTCCTCCTCCACGTTTTCCCGATGATGCGGTGTTTGATGCAGAAGGTAACTATGATGAAGCGACCACCAGAGATTTACGACTTCGTCGCCGCCTTCGTCAGAACACAGAAGGTATGCCACACCACCAACAGCAAGGTAATACCAATCGTGCTCCCGACGACCCTTATGCTAAGGTTAAATTCATTATACCATCTTTTTCGGGTCATTATGATGCTGAGGGATATCTTGATTGGGAGATGACGATAGAACAGAAATTTGCTGCCCACCTTGTACCTAAACACCATCAAGTTAGACAAGCCACTAGTGAATTTAAAGATTTTGCTATTGTTTGGTGGACTGGTCTAGTTGGGGATGGTAGAGCACCTACTACTTGGGAAGATCTTAAGGTAGCTATGCGCGATAGATTTGTTCCCCCATCTTATCATAGAGAATTGCGTAAGAAACTGATGTGTTTAGAGCAAGGGGATAAATCTGTTCAAGATTATTATCTTGAGCTTCGAAGGGATTGCAACGTTGTGGGATAGTAGAGGGACGGGGAGGATGCTCTTTGTCGTTTTTATTCCGGTTTGCGGCGTGACATTCAGGACATTGTGGATTACAAAGAATTT
Source organism: Cenchrus americanus (assembly GCA_947561735.1). NCBI lineage: Eukaryota > Viridiplantae > Streptophyta > Magnoliopsida > Poales > Poaceae > Cenchrus > Cenchrus americanus. The sequence continues at coordinate 185,725,995 of OX387245.1, forward strand.
AACACTGTCAACAAGTTGTTCCAGTTTTCTATGCTTGCAGAGAAGGAATTGCAGGGACGACACCACCGCCCCAGGACTACGTTTGGTGCATCTTCTACATCGCGGACGCACCCACCAGCGTCCACGCGACCTCCCTCGACACCTGCTGCACATATTGGTAAACTTCCTTTGCAGGTACCCACCAAGAAACCTGATTCACGAGCACCTGCAGCACCATCCAGTGGTCGTTCTTCAGACATTGTTTGCCACCGTTGTCATGGGATTGGTCACATAAAGAAGGATTGTCCGAGTCAGCGCATATACATTGCTACAGATGATGGCTACATTAGTGCTTCCGACGATGAGGCTGACGATGATGACTCCGGTGATGTTGCTGCTAATGATGATGCTATGCTTGGTGTTGATGCTACGGCGAACCTTCGAAGTGTCATGGTGCAGCGTGTGCTTAGTTCTCAGCAAGCGTCTTCAGAAAATCAGCAGCGCCATAATTTGTTCCAGACTTTCTTTGCCATCCAGAATCGGCGTGCACGTGTTATTATTGATGGAGGAAGCTGTAATAATTTGGTGAGTTCAGATTTGGTCAAGAAGCTTGGCTTGACCACACGTCCACGACCACGTCCATACCACATTCAGTGGTTCAATGATTCGGGCAAGGTTAAGGTAACACACATGGTAAGAGTGCATTTTTCCATTGGTATGTATTCTGATTATGCGGATTGTGATGTCGTACCTATGGAAGCTTGTTCTTTTTTGTTGGGTAGACCTTGGGAATATGATACTGATGCACGTCACCATGGTAGGAGTAATAAATACACTTTTAGACATAAAGATAAAAACATTACCTTACTACCTTTGACTCCTATTGAAATTATACAAGCTGATAAAGATAGAGCTGCAAGTACCACTAATGAGACAAAAATTCAGCAAGAAATTAAATTGAATGCTCTGTTATGCTTGCTACTAAATCTGATCTTTTTACTACGATGCTTGCTACTATGCCTTGATTTGCAAAGATGCTTTCTTTTCTATTGATGATATTCCTAGCACTTTGCCTGCGTCTGTGACTAACCTTTTGCAGGAGTTCAGAGATGTTTTTCCCTCTGAGATAGCTCCAGGACTTCCTCCCATTCGTGGGATTGAGCACTAGATTGATTTGATTCCTGGAGCGAGCTTGCCCAACCGTGCTGCATATAGAGCAAATCCTAAGGAGAATAAGGAGATTCAGCGCCAAGTCCAAGACCTTTTGGACCGCGGGTACGTACGTGAGAGCCTTAGTCCTTGTTCTGTTCCTGTCATTTTGGTTCCAAAGAAAGATGGCAGTTGGCGCATGTGTGTAGATTGTAGAGCCATTAACAACATCACTATCCGGTACCGTCATCCTATTCCTCGATTAGATGATATGCTTGATGAGTTAAGTGGTTCTAAAATATTTTCTGAGGTTGATTTGCGTAGTGGGTACCACCAAATTAGACTGAAATTGGGTGATGAATGGAAAATTGCTTTTAAAACCAAGTTCGGCTTGTATGAGTGGTTAGTGATGCCTTTTGGATTAACTAATGCACCTAGTACTTTTATGCGTTTGATGAACGAGGTTTTGCTCCCATTTATTGGCAAATTTGTGGTGGTTTATTTTGATGATATCTTGATCTACAGCACTTGTTTATCTGAACATCTTGACCATCTACGTGCTGTTTTTGATGCTTTGCGAGCCGCGCGCTTATTTGCTAACCTCGAGAAGTGCACCTTTTGCACCGAACGAGTATCGTTTCTTGTCTATGTTGTGACTCCACAGGGTATTGAGGTTGATGAGGCCAAGGTGCATGCTATTCAGAGTTGGCCAACACCATCGACGGTGACGCAAGTGCGGAGTTTTCTTGGACTTGCAGGATTTTATCGCCGTTTCGTGAAGGATTTCAGCACCATCGCTGCCCCATTACATGAGCTGACCAAGAAGGGTGTTTCTTTTACTTGGGGGCAGTCACAAGAGGATTCTTTTGCTCTTTTGAAAGAGAAGCTTACTCACGCACCACTACTCCAACTTCCTGACTTCGGTAAGACTTTTGAACTCGAATGTGATGCAAGTGGTGTTGGCATTGGTGCTGTTTTGATGCAAGGAGGTAAACCCATTGCATATTTTAGTGAGAAATTGCATGGTCCTGTTCTTAATTATTCCACGTACGATAAAGAATTATATGCTCTCATACGATCTTTGCAAACGTGGAAACACTATTTGTGGTCTAAGGAATTTGTTATTCACTCTGATCATGAGTAACTTAAGCATCTTCGTAGCCAAACAAATCTGAACCGTCGACATGCTAAGTGGGTAGAATTTCTTGAAACTTTCCCTTACATCATTAAACATAAAAAGGGGAATGATAATGTGATTGCTGATGCTTTGTCTAGACGATATGCTATGTTGTCTCCACTTGATTGTCGTATTTTTGGGCTTGAAACAATTAAGGGACAATATGCTTTAGATGATGATTTTAAAGAGGTTATTTTAAATTGTAAAGAGGACCGTACATGGAATAAATTTGTGCTAAATGATGGATACTTGTTTAGAGCTAACCGCCTATGCATTCCAGTTGGTTCGGTTCGTCTCTTGTTGTTGCAGGAAGCACATGGTGGTGGTTTGATGGGCCATTTCGGTGCCAAGAAGACGGAGGCTGTGCTGTCCACACACTTCTTTTGGCCTCGAATGCGCCGTGATGTTGAGCGCTTTGTTGCAAGATGCACGACGTGTCAAAAAGCTAAGTCACGATTGAACCCACATGGTTTATACATGCCTCTTCCTATTCCTTCTGTTCCATGGGCGGATATTTCTATGGATTTTGTTTTGGGATTGCCTAGGACAAAGAGGGGGAGCGATAGTGTTTTTGTGATGGTTGATCGTTTTTCTAAGATGGCACATTTTATTCCTTGTCACAAAACGGATGATGCCGTTCATATTGCTAACCTCTTTTTCAAAGAGATTGTTCGTTTGCATGGTATGCCTTCTACTATTGTTTCAGATCGTGATGTGAAATTCTTGAGTCATTTTTGGCGTACTCTATGGAACAAATTGGGGACAAAATTGCTATTTTCTACTACTTGTCATCCCCAAACTGATGGACAAACGGAGGTTGTGAATAAAAAATTGTCTACAATGCTGCGAGCAATATTGAAGAAAAACTTGAAGATGTGGGAAGAGTGTTGCCGCATGTGGAGTTTGCATATAATCGGGCGGAACACTCCACCACCAAGGTAAGTCCTTTTCAGGTAGTGTATGGCTTTAACCCCCATGCTCCCATTGATCTTTTGCCTCTCCCTACTACTGAGCTAGTGTATAGTGATGCTAAGGAGCGTGCTGAATTTATTTTGAAACTTCATGCTTCAACTAAAGAATACATTGAAAAGATGACTGAAAAATATAGAATTGCTGGTAGTCAAGGTAGAAAACAAGTTAAGCTTGAGGCGGGTGATTTAGTGTGGTTGCACTTGAGAAAAGATAGATTTCCAGAGTTGAGAAAGTCTAAATTGATGCCACGTGCTGCTGGTCCATATAAGATTTTGGAGAAAATAAATGATAATGCATATAAACTTGAGTTGCCTCCCGAATTCCAGGTTAGTCCTACCTTTAACATTGCAGATTTGAAACCGTATTTGGGAGAAGAAGATGAGCTTGAGTCGAGGACGACTCCACTTCAAGAGGGGGAGGATGATGAGGATATCACTCCCATGGATACAAACAATACTCCTCTAGTTGATGTTCAAGGTCCCATTACTCGCTCACGCGCAAGACAATTGAATTTACAGGTGAGCTCGTTCCTATGTATGTATTCTTGTGCATTTGAGAATAGTGTGCTACCTAATGATTTAATTGTACTTAGGAATGAAGGAGGGGACCAGCATGGAGATGAGGAAGGACTTGGAGGCGTGGAAGACCAGCAAGGATGTCCGGATCAAGGTGGAGGCCTAAACCAATTCGACTTCGTTTCAGTTTCGGACTCCAGGAACAGCCCGTCGTAAAACGGACGCCCAGGTCGCATACGGAGTTGGATTTGGACGTTCTATATATGGTTGGAAGCATAATTTCATAGAGCTTCCAATGGCACTGGTCTCATACCAAAATTCGTCCTGAGTCAACGGGAATCGTCGAAACAAGTTGACGTCCAAAATCTGCCTCGGTGCTTTGCGACACCATATTTTGGCCTTTGGGCCGTGTATCTTTGTTGAGCCCATTAGGGGTGCGTCCGGAGAGGGGGTCACGCCCCTAACCTCTATTTATCCGTAGCCGCCACCCTCATTAGGGTTTCGGGTTTTGCTTAAATCATTCCCGTCAAGAACGGTTCGCCGCTCGATCGGTTTATGAGACCCCAACTTGTGAGCTTAATCATTCATCCGCAATTTTCCGGATTGTGTTTCTTTCTTGTTCTTGCTTGTGTCTTTCGATTCTCAGGCAAGGATTAGCCCTCGTGGCGAGGTCAATCGTGCAGTGCATGGTTGATAACCAGAGGAGAAGTGGTGCTGCGATTGCGGGGTTCTAGTCGTGTTGATTGTAAGCCGGATCGTTTGTGTGACATCTCCACCAAGTCGATAGCTATCTCCACCTGACGGAAGATCGGGAACCCACGTCCCCATTAGTGACGACACCGTCACCATTGAAGACACATCCAGCGAGGAGGATGAGGAAACGCTCCAGGAGCGATTTCAACTTCGGTCCAGGTTCAGCCGACCTGGGCTACCCCATGTACCCCTCGTTGATGATCTACCAACCAACTTGGAGGCTAGTCTTCCTGCGCCGCCACGAAGGCCGCGCAATGTAGCTCGGAAGCGCGTCGCCAAGAAGCTAAAGGTGACGGAGACAACCGCCCACGAGGTGAGTTTCTCGAGTAGAGTAGTCGAGTACTTGTCTTGAGGCATTGCATGCTGACAGTTGGAGTTGTCGTAGGACATTCCATCGTCCAACCCCGTGGATCAGGGGGGAAGAGGACAACTGGGACACGGTGGGCGGACCGACTGAGAGGAGCCTCAGTCTATCCCCCACTGTAGAAGAAGTTGTGCCGGAGTCGGCACAACAGGCGAGTAGTGCCAGCGAGCCGCGAGCGTCAACAGCGGAGAGGAGGCCAGAGCCCTCCGCGACTACTGAAGTCGTGGAGCTAGTAATGGCCCATGTTGAAGAAGAGGCGCCCGTAGAAGCCGGGCTTGTTAATATCGCCAGCCTACTTGGCGCTCCGACCGTGACTGTTGTCCGGTCCAACTTGTAATTGAAGTCTATCTTTGAGTAGTACATGTAGATTGGTAATCTTGCTTGGCTGATCACCAAATTTGGACTGTGCAGGAAATCCACCGATCTGTCCTGGGAAGGAGAAGAACCCGATGCGGCAGCCGGTGAAGAAGACCCGTCGCCAGTTGTTGAGGAGTTCGCAACACTTCCTCAGGCTGAGACCATTGCTCAGGGCGCAGAGGCTACGCCGCCAGAAGCCACCGTAGTGGAAGGTACATAGACTTCGGCGATGCCGTCTGCCCCATGTAGTAGTCGTAGCCCCCAGATACTGATGTCGTCTGTGTTGTGCTAACAGGAGCACAAGTCGAGGGGACCACAATCCCCGAAGTCGTGCCCGTTGGAGGCGTCGTGCCGGAAGCCGAAGTGCTGGGGGGAGCGGCTACCGGACCAGAGGTACCCATAGCCCCCGAGACCACGGAAGAGGTGCACGATGGCGCGCTCCCGGAGTCGAGCATGGACGTTGTCGTGAGGTCTCCAGAGATCCAAGACGTGGAGCCAATCCGTTCGGCGTCGATGTCAGAGGCAGCAGTGATTAGTCATGGCGGGCTGGAGCTTCTGGCAGATGACCTTATCGACCCAGCAATGGTGGCCCGCAACTTGGAGTCGATGCGTCGGGCTAAGTAGTGGATGAAGGTATGCGACTGTACCCTTGAGTAGTCAATTTCCACAAGAACTGAGTACTCAAATAATGGTTGTTGCCTTGTGCAGGATGTCATGGAGAGATCTCGACAAAAATCAGATATGCTCCAGGGTTATGGCGACACAGTGCTCCGGGCAGAATCGCTAGAGAAGGAACTCAATAAGGCTAGGAAGCACGCCGCTATGATGCAATCCAAGCTGGATGGAGCTTTCGCCCAGTACCGTAATGAGGTACAAGAGATGTAGGCAATGAGCGATGACCTGATTCGCAAGAACAAGTCGTTGCGCCAGAAGAATCAAGGTATACCACTGTAAGCCTGTCGAGTACTTATTGCGGGTACCTTGTAGTAGTCTGACATGTGTTCTTGAGCTTTGCTGATCTTGAGGCCCGTGTAGACCAGCTGAAGGCATCGGAGACCGATTTGAAGAACATCGTCTACTGATAGAAGGATGCCCGTGAGGTACTTGAGTATGAATATAAGCAGCTGTCTCATGAATGCGTTATGCACATGGAGCTTCGTGAAGCCTCGGACCGTGATCTTGTCAATTGCTATAAATCTCTGCAGAAGCTCAATGAAGACTGTGAGAGGCTGCGTGGTCAGCTGAAGGAGCTTGAAGAGGCCACGCTCCCGATTGCAAGGCTACTAGTGCCTCATCCGGGCGGGCCCAAGATAGCTCCGTTGGTGGATCGGTTGAAGGAAGCCCCCGGTCGTCTGGCAACATATGTGAAGCACCTGGCGAAATCCATCCCCAACCAAGTCTTGGCGTACATGAAGTCATACTTCCCCAAGGCTCCGGTGGATGTAGTCGCGGCATGACTAGCCGCCAGTTGCACGGACGACCAGTACAAGGAGTTGCTGGAGCAGATGGTGCCCATCGCGGAACAAGTCGCGGAGAAGCTTAACCTCTAGTAGTTGTCCTGTAGGATTAGCTCATGACAATATATGTAATATAAACGAAGTTATGATGAACTTGTTTAAGGTTGAATGAAAATCTTCCATGATATATGGCTGAAAATGAGTACTCGTTGTCATTGTATATGTGTGCAGAGTACTTATCATGGAGATGTTGCGAGTAGCAAGACTCGATAGTAGATCCATTATAGGAAATCACAGTAAATGAGTTGACTGGGAATCAAACTTTATTACTGAAGAAAGAGTACACCTAGATGGCCAGGGTCGTTTACAAGTGTAGTCTCCTAGACTCAGAGGCCGCCTACGGCTTAAGTAATGCTAGGACCCGAGGCCGCTTACAGTTGTAGATCCGTTAGTAGCCGTATAGGCTGGATCTAAGGGTGCATGGTCTCTTTGCAGACCGCCGCTAGAGTCCTTGACGCTCTGAGCAGCCCGAGATCCGTTAGTAGCCGTTGACGCTGGATCTTGGAGTAGAAGTAGTCCAGAGACTAGTGCCTGGACCTCGAGGCCGCTTACAGCGAAGGGCCCAGAAGTAGCCGTGTAGACTTGGACCCCCGGAGTAGTCGAAAGACTACGCGTAGAATCGACAGAGCTGGTCAATGTTCCACGAGTTGCTGACGTTGTCGCCTTAAAGTGTTTGGAGGCGGTATGAGCCTGGTCTGGTCACCTTTGCAATCGAGAAGGGACCTTCCCATGGCGAGCTGAGCTTGTGTAGTCCTTCTGTGTTCTGGATGCGGCAGAGAACTAGATCACCAATGTTGAAGGAGCGTTCCTTGACGTTGCGATGGTGATAGCGTCAGATACCCTCAAGATACCTTGCTGACTGGATGAGGGCGACACAGCGAGCTTCTTCGAGTCCGTCGATATCAACTCGTCTGTTGTCTTACTGCTCTGCTGCCCGCGACTCCCATATGACGTCGGCAGGTAGAATAGCCTCGGAGCCGTAGACTAGGAAGTAGGGTGACTGCCCTGTTGGCTTGGTAGGTTGAGTACGAAGCCCCCAGAGTGCATTGGGTAGTTCCTTGATCCACTTGCCCCCACCTTTGTGTTAGCAGCGTCGTGTAGTCGCTTCTTCAAAGCGTCGAGTACCACCCCATTGGCGCGCTCGACTTGTCCATTAGCCCGTGGATGGGTGACTGAGACATACCGGACGTTAATCCCGCTGTTCTCGCAGTATTCCCAGAACTGGTGATTGTTGAAGTTGGAGCCCAGGTCTGTGATGATGCGGTGGGGTAGTCCGTAGCGGTGCACGAGTTCATCCAAGAAGTCGAGTACTCTGTCGGCTTTTGGGCAGGTGACCGGCTTGACTTCGATCCACTTGGTGAATTTGTCGATGGCCACCAGAACTCTGTTGAATCCTCCTGGCGCAGTCGGAAGAGGCCCAATCATGTCGAGCCCCTAGCAAGTGAAAGGGCAAGTTGGTGGTATGGTGACTAGCTTGTAGAACGGGACGTGCTGTTGCTTGGTGAAGTACTAGAACCCTTGGCACCTTCAGATGAGTTCCTCAGCGTCGCCCAAAGCTGTGGGCCAGTAGAAAGCTCGTCGGAAAGTCTTGCTGACCAGCGTGTGAGAAGACGCGTGGTTGCGGCAGACGCCTTTATGGATCTCCTCCAAGATGTCCTTTGTCGTATGGACCTCCCTGGGCCCACTACCTCGGTGGGTACCAGGACCGACTACTCGGTAGGCCCCTGGGACTACCCGGCTTGCGCTACACGGCACCTGATGGCGTGAAGCACAAGGACTACGGAGGAGAAGTACTCAGTTAGGAAGCTGTGCATGTCCCGCACTGTATGGAAGACTCCTAGATGTACTCGACTAGTACTCTCTCCCTACTCCGACTTGTAACCCTGCCTCCCGGACTATATAAGGCGAGGCAGGGACCCCTCTCTCATCATCTCATCTCACAGCGTACAATTGCATCATCTTGTAATCGTACCCAATCAATCCAGAGCTACGCAGCATACAGGACGTAGGATATTACGCACCTCGCGGCCCGAACCTGTCTAAATTGTGTGCCACGTGTCTCTTCCTTCGAGTTACCGATCTCGGCGAGGCCACATTCATCTACTTCGGGTACTCCCCTTAGTAGGTTGCCGGTCTAAAACACCGACATCCTTGCCTTCTTCCCGGGGAAATGAGGACCATGAGTGGTTCGAGGACTGGTGGATGGTCGCTTCCTTGTGTGATGAGTGATTGACAACGTTGTGTGGACTGATTCTTGGCTAAGTATTGCAGGTGCAGGTTGCGGCTTGACTGGTGTTGGTGCAGGTGAAGAACAAGCTGCGAAAGGTCGTCGCGGTGAGGCCTCCAGGTGTGGAGAAGACAAGTAGGCTTCATTCAAGGGACCCGGTGGCCAGCGGGGTCAAGTGCGGGCCGCATGGTGGTATGAACAGCAAGATGAAGTCATGGACGGTTTCTTGGTTGAGCCTCAAAACCAAGGTCGAGCCGGGACTACGTGGGAGCCGAGTCATGAGTGGTGATTGGCGGAGGCTACACCGAGTTTGCCAGGTTTCCAGTGGTTCACCAGAAAACCACTGGGTTCCATGGTTGATCCACAAAGACAAGACCGAAGAACCGAAGATGGTCTTTGCCGAAAGTGCCGCACCGGTCGACCGGCCGACCGGCCGGGGGTACCCCGGTCGACCGTGTACGACGACGCAGTCTGGAATCTTCAAAGTGGAGGACACGCGTCGGGATCGCAAGGCTTGCGTCGAGGCTAAGCAGGTTGCTGTCGCCGGGCATCCGTCCGATGGAGAAAACTTGAAGACTTCCAAAACCGCCCTTGAGGGGCTTGTATCCCTAGTTGTTAAGTAAGGGTATTTTAGAGTTTCGGTTGCCTCCATATAACCCATGAGGTGAGAGGATGGCAGCCACCTCTTGGAACCCTAGTTCATTTGCTTTCCTATTTTCCCTTCCTATTTTCTTAGGATTTCCATAGGACTAGCTTGAGGGCTTCATGGTGAGATCTTGTGAGAGGGTTGGATGATCGGGCTGCAAGCTAGAACTTGTATGAACCTTCTTGGTATGTATAGATGATTCGGCGTGGTTCCTCAAGGCCTTGTTGTGTTGTTCCCGGTTGTTCTTGGTGGTGATTTTCGGAGCCCTCTCTTAGTGGTTTTCTTGGGGTGTTTTCGGGACCTTGCTCTTGGGGATTTGGTGGGGGGAATTGGTGGGAACCCTTCGTGGTTCTTTGGCCTGTGATTCCCCTCCCAAATCCATGAGTTAAGGGGCTCGATTTTGGGGTTTTCCGAGTTCTAGGGTTAGAGGTGTTCTTGGCGGGATTTCTTCGATTCCTCTTGTTTTGGCAAGTTTTGGTGGGATTAAACTTGGCTATGGACTCCTCTTGAGGTGTTCCTACTATCCCCGAAGTCTTGTTCAAGTCCGTGGAGCAATTCGGGAGATCGAGGCTTGGATTTGGAGGTGTTGACCCGCGGGTGTTGTTCATCCTAAGCTGCTCAGGCTACACCGGTCTGACTGGTGCTCTTGACAGGTCTGACCGGTGCGAGTCACTTGTGGGATTTGCCTCGGGTGAACTGCTTGACTCATGTGTCTTTGAGTCTTGGTGCTGCTGGTCAGTTCTTGGTCTATTTGGAGTTGTTTTGTTAGGTTTTGTGTAGGTTTTCCTTCCGTGCAGGTTGTGTTTTGGGGGTGTTTTTGTTCCAGGGCCTAGAGAAGTCACTGAGGCTTTTTGGAATGTTTGTTGTGCGGCTGCTGTAGCCACCGGCCTGACCGTCTCTGTCCACTGTGAAGGCATCTAGGCCCCTAATTTGTGTTTTGGTAATTAATGACAATCATTATGGACTAACAATTTTATTTGAGTTATAAGAATAGGTTAGTCCGGTGAAATGATGAGTTCATGTGGTGTATATGAGAAGGTCTTGGATGACTTGTGTTAGAAAGGGCTCAAGGCAAAGGTAAAAGATAGGGTTTTATTTTTACCGGTCATAAGGTGATTAGAGGATGTTAAATGACCGGGTTAATAGGATAGATAGCCGTACTATCAAGAGGGATCAATTTCATTGGCTTGACTTTCCATAGTGCCACTTGGATCAAAAATTTGCATGCATTGCATTTAGATGAGTGGCGGTTTCTCTTGGTAAAAGGGTTTCATTGAAAATCATAAGAAAAACAAGTTTTCAGGTATCTGGCGGACAGTCCGGGTCCTTGGGGCGGACGGTCCGTGGGTTGTTGGTTATTATTTAATACTTGATTGGCAAAAGTTTTCAAGAAAATGCGCTTCCGGGTGGACGGTCCGCGGGGTCCAGACAGACGGTCCGCGGGGCAAGACGGACGGTCCGCGAGGACAGGCGGACGGTCCGTTATTCGTAATAGAACGAGGTGCTACTCGGTGGACAGGGCGCACGGTCCGCGGCCGGCCCGCGGACGGTCCGCGTGGCCCCGGGCGGACGGTCCGCGTGGCCCGGCGGACGGTCCGCGTGGCCACGGCGGACGGTCCGCCCGGCCCAACGGGCAGTCACCCCAGCCGTTGACTTCGCGATTTTACCGTTGGAATTCAAACGCGGACAGTCCGCGAGGGCATCGCGGACAGTCCACGAGGCACGCGTTTTGTTCCTAACGGCTAGTAACGGGAAGGGGGGTATTTATACTCCAAGCCCGGGTTGGAGAGTCTCTCTTGGCACTTTGAAAGGTTCATACTCCCTTGTAGAGCTCTCCCTCTCCTCTCTCTCACTCACTTGACTTAGTGGTGGCACTAGGGAATCATCAAGCAAGTGGTTGATTTGTTACTCTTGGAAGTTGCCGCTTCCTAGACAGCTTGGTGGTGGAAGAATCCGTTGAAGCTCGCAAGAAGATTGTGCGTGGCTCCGGATTTCGTGTTGTGAGAGGTATTGTGCTCACCTCACCGGAGCGGTAAAGAGCAACTCTAGTGGAATCGAGGTGTGGAGTGGTTCTCTTGTTCTAATCGGCTCAAGATCAAGTGGTGTCTTGATAGAGGAGCGGTTGAACATTGAATCCACCTCAACGTGGATAGGGGTGACCGGCAAGTCATCGATACCACGGGATAAAATTCGTCTCTTGTGCTTAGTTATCTCTTTCCTCAATTTCCTTTCAAGCACTTTACTTTGAGCATTCTTTCCTAGAAGTTGTTGTTTATCTTGTCACCCTAGGCCGCAAAACCCCCAACATAGGAATAGAGTAGGTAGAGATTTATTTCTCCTTGTGGTTCTAATTAAATTTCTCTAGTGTTGTGTTTTTAGTTTTTAAACCGCCTATTCACCCCCCCCCCCCCCCCCTCTAGTCGGTATCCTAGATCCTACACACTGGTCTGACTGGTGTCACCGGTCTGACCGGCACAGGCCATCGGTCTGACCGGTGCAGCACAGGCAGCAAGCCGTGCAAGTTTCCGCTATGCGTGTTGGTGTGTTTTGGCTCGGAAGGTTGTTTGTTGGTTCCTAGGTCTAGTGGCACTCCAGTGGCTATGTGGACTTGGCCAACTTGGGTAGTGAGTCGGAGACGTGTGTTGCAAGCCATCTTCGTCTTGTTGGAGTCTCCATCTCCTTCGAGAAGAATTTTTATCAGCTCCCATTCACTCCCCCCCCCCCCCCCTCGGTTCGCCGTATCGGTCCTTCAAGTGGTATCAGAGCCGGTTCGGGTCTTTATTGACTATAACCAGTCTAAGATCCAAGGATGGCGTACCAGGAACGGGGTTCGGGTCCTCCACACTTCGATGGCAAGAACTACCAGATGTGGAGTAACTGGATGGCGGCGTTCCTCTGCGGAAAGGGTCAGATCCTTTGGGATGTCACGGTGGACACAGGCTATGTCCAGCAGATGAACTTCCTTGCTCCAGGATCGAGGGACATGTTCGACGCCAACAATAAGGCGGTCGACTACTTGTTTTGTGCTTTGTGTCAGCCTGAGTTCGATCGGGTGCACACCGAGCACTTGGCTTGTAGAATCTGGTTGGTGTTGAAGGAGGCTCATGTTGGGAATGCCCGTGTTCGAGCTTGGATGTATGCGACCTACGGAGAGAGTACGAGAACTTCACTCATCTCCCCGGTGAGTCCATCGATGCCTTGTTTCAGAGGTTCACGGTGGTTGTGAACAACATGAGGGCCAATGTGGACGTGCTCCCGTATGATGATCATGATAGAGCTGTAAAGCTCTTACACTCTTTGGATCGTACGATTTGGGGCGGAAAGTTCGAGGCCATTGTCGAGTCGGAGAAGTATGACACTGACGGTGAACGAGTTGTTCTCAAAGCTCAAGTTGACTGCGATGGATAGGGGCATGACAGCCAAGCTCAAGGGCCCGACTGACTCATAGTCTTGCCCTCGTCGGTGGTACGAAAGGAAAGGCTAACACTAACCCATCCACCAGGATGTTCTCTTTGTCCTCTTTGATGTCTATGCCAGATGAGAAGTTCGATGTGCTTGGAGAGGACGAGCTGGCGTTGCTGACGAGGAGGTTCGAGAGGCTGCACGAGAACCGGGTGAACATGAGGAGGAACACAAGGCATGCTTCCAGTGCGGCAAGCTGAGACACATCGTTGCTGACTGTCCGAAGAAGGTCGAGAACAAGGATGGCTACAAGCACAAGTCAAGAACGAATGGCAAGTACCGGTCAAGGCGCGACCACAAGAGCAAGCACAAGAACAAGCACAAGGACGATCGACGATCGAGGAAGAAAGAGAGCCGAGGCAAGGCCCGAGCGATGGTTGGAGCGAGCGACGTCGACTCCAGTTCCGCGTACTCCACCTCGAGATCAAGCAGCAGTGAAGATGAAGGTGATCGTCGCAAGAGTAGGAAGTCGTCCAAGAACCTGAGCGGGCGGAGCTGCTTCGCTAGAGACGGTTTCTGCACCATGACGCTGAGCTCCGGCAGCAAGAAGAGCACACAGAGCGACTCGGACTCTGATTCCGACGACGAGGTGCGTGATGAACTCCCCTTCTTGCGTCAAGAGAATGAACGGCTTGGCTTGTTGCTTGATAATCGTGATGACATGCTTAGAGAGGCTAAGAAAATGAGGAAAGAGCTTAGGGCTTCAATCGAGGATGCTAGGACTAGAGTGGCTTAGCTAGAAACTCAGAATTTGGATGCTACGCTTGAAATTGACTCTCTGAAAGCTTCACCTGTTGTTTCTGATAATGTTGAATGTGTTGATTGCTCTATTTTCCTTGTTGATCTTGCCTTGTTTAAGGAAAAGCATGCCTCCAAGTGTGAGGAACTAGATGTGCTTAGGGTTGAAGTGGCTGAGCTTAAATCTAGATCTACTTTGCTAGGTGCTTGCACTTCTTGCCCTGTCTTGCATGCTAAAATTGATGAGATGCATGTTTACACTACTTCTCTTGAGGCTAAGTTGAAAGAACCAATTCCTACATCTTGATCTACCTGTGAAATGCATGCTTTGAAGAATTTGGAACTTGCACATTATGTTGATCGCTTGCAGGATGAGAATGATGAGCTGAGAAAGTTGATGGTTTGGTTGTCTGGTCATGAGCTTCAGTTGAGGATAATGATCAAGACATTCAAGAGGCAGGATGGTGAGGGACTTGGGGCAAATAAGGTTGATGAGGGAAGTGGAGAAAACGTTCCAGAGCCACCGAAAACCCACCACAAAAATGATTTCCCTCCCAAACCTAACCATCTTAGGAACCGACTAGACACAACCCCAGCTCCACCCGTGTTTCCCCCACAAACAAATGATTTCCAAAAGCCTATCAAGTTTGTGAGCACTTCGGGGAAAGTATTCCCCGGGGTTTGAGAGAGAAGTACCCCCATCGGGTGTACAAGTTGAGGAAGGCGCATTATGGGTTGAAGCAGGCGCCTAGAGCTTGGTATGGTAGGTTGAGGGGGTTCTTGTTTGAGAGAGGTTTTGAGATGGGGAAGGTCGATCAGACCTTGTTTCTACTTAGGCAGGGCAAAGATATCCTAATTGTGCAGGTGTACGTGGATGATATTGTCTTTGGTGGCTCGTCTAACTCTCTTGTTGCAAGGTTTGCAGAGGATATGAGCAGGGAATTTGAGATGAGCATGATAGGTGAGTTGCAGTTCTTTCTCGGGCTACAAATCAAGCAATCAAAGGAAGGAACATTTGTGCACCAAGCTAAGTACACCAAGGACATTGTGCGGAAGTTCAAGATGGAGGACTCCAAGGCTATGGCGATGCCGATGAGTACAACTACAGCTCTTGACGCGGACGAGGAAGGTGAACACATGGACCAGAAGGAGTACCCAAGCATGATTGGGTCACTCCTCTACTTGACGGCATCCAGTTCTCGGTATGTCTGTGCGCTCGTTTTCAAGCGTCTCCGAGGACTTCGCATCGGCAAGCGGTGAAGCGAATTTTTAGGTACTTGCGTCACACTCCCGACTTCGGCCTTTGGTACTCCGCGTCCTCTTCTTTGGCGCTTCATGGTTTTTCGGATGCGGATTTTGTTGGGTGTGGGTTGGATAGGAAGTCCACTTCTGGGACTTGCCAGTTTTTGGGATCTTCTCTGGTGTCTTGGTCTTCCCGCAAACAGTCGAGTGTTGCTCAATCCACTACCGAGGCAGAGTACGTTGCCGCTGCTAGTTGTTGCTCTCAGCTCCTTTGGATCACATACACCATGAGTGACTTTGGTGAGGAGTATACACATATCCACTTCAATGTGATAGCACCAGTGCCATAAGCGTTGCAAAGAACCCAGTGCTCCATTCCAAAACTAAGCACATAGAAGTGAGGTATCATTTTCTGAGAGACAATGTTGAGAAAGGGAAGATAGCTTTGATCCATGTACCCACACATGACCAACTAGCCGATATTTTCACCAAACCCCTAGATCTAGCAACTTTCACTCGTTTGCGGGGGGAGCTTGGTGTGTGTTTGATTTCTTGAGTTGGGTGTGTGGGAGATCCTTTGTAGCATATGTATAGCTTTCTTTTGTGCATTTCTTGCATTTGGCATGGCATATGTAACATGATGTATAGGCATCCTTGTATCTTAGATTGCATGCATTTTTGTATCATATGCATTGGTTAGGAAAAGCTTCTCTCATATACATTGTTCACCATGGAATGAGATTTATGTTTTATGAGCTTGTTTGGTAAGCTATGGTTAGTTTGGCTTAGCTCTTGATAATCTTGATTTATATCCATGGTTGATGGCTATGTTTTTGAAAAATGTCACATGTATGCTCTCTCATGTGTAAATGCCTTTACATGATCTTGACATGTTTTAGTGGCTTGGTTATGCTTAATTTGTGGTTGGATAGCTAGTTTATTGATCATATAGGGCCAAAGGCTTGTTTGCCATCATGAATGTTTAGCCCTCTTGCTTCATCTTGTGGAGGGGCATAAGTTCCTTTTTGTCGCAAAGACATTTCATGTACCAAATATGAATCTGAAAATGAAATGTAAAATGCTTGGAAAATGTGCTCCCATGTCATATGTGCTAAATTTAATTTGCTTTGGGTGCTAAACCGTTGCATGATTGTTGGGGGGTTACCCGAAAAATTCGGATGACTACCCTAACACGAGAGAGAGTTCTTAACACGTTCAAGTACAAAGTGAGAGCGCAAAGAGACTGTGATTCCCTCTGCAAATAGCACAAGTTCCAAAAACTCTGAATCCGTTTACACGTGCCCTTGCGCCCCCTTTTATAGGGAGACGAAGGGACTTTTACATACCTATAACACCCTCAGCCTCAGAGAATATTCCTAGTGTGAACGCATACAGGAATGTCTTTTTCATCTAACATATTTACAAATCTGCCACTAGTTCACACTCCAAACCCGGACTTTTTGGGACAACAACTTTGACTTTGCTTCTCCCCCGGTTCGTGAATGTCTTCGCGTGAAACCCCCGAACTGGGTCTTCAACAGTTCCCGAATTGGCCTTCGCTTCTCCGCTGGTTCGCGCATGTCCACGCGCCTGACTCCCGAACTTAGTCCTTGACAGATTCCCGAATCGGCCGTTCTCCGAAGTTCGGCCCATCGACAGTTCGAGATTCCGGGCTTCCGCATGTTCGTGACCCCATTTCTTCACCGAATCAAGATTCCTGAACTTTGCACATTCGCGAATTCGAGGCTTCACAGGTTCCAGGCTTCCAAAAATCGTGAATTCCCTGCTCCTGAAAAACATGTTTCAAGAACTTTGTTAAACTGAACGTTTCGAGGGTGACGGGTTTTCCTGAATTCCCAACACTAGCCCCTCGGGGAAGCGGGTTGACTCCGACGATCCGATTCCACGAATCCTTCGGAAATTTAGTAAAAAACGTCACCCTCGGAACGTCGGAGGGGACACACGTCGCCCGGGGACCCTAGGACAGTTAGATCGAGGCAGGTTTCGCGGAACTACCCCCCAGCCCTATAAATAGCGGGCTGCCGCTGTTAAAAAATTTTTACGGCCTCTCTGCTTTCTTGCGGTTCGTGACTCTGTTGTGTTCACGGAACCTGATCTTCTGCTTAAAAGCTCACGAACTTCTGGTTCTCTTCGCATTTCTCTAAGGTATTCTTTCATCTCTCTCTTATCAATTCTTACTTGTTATACTTTGGTGCAGTGGTATCACGATTTCGTGAGCTTTATTCTTGAATGTTATTCTTAACTGTTCGTATGTTCGTATCTGTTGGTTAGGTGGCTCGAGTTAAAAGCACAGCTAGACCCATGACTACCGAAGAGCTCATTGCGGCTGGTCTTCCGGTCGACCCAGTCGTCGAAGGTGTTGAGCATGCTGCTCCAACCGAGGATTCTGCTTCTCCCAGTGGCTCCAGGAGTCACGAAGATGGGGAGGTTCAGTCTGACAATGGCGAAGACATCGGAGATGTGGATGCCGGCGTCAGTGACCTGATTAAAGCAAGGACTTCCGGCCCGCTGCCACCCTCACTCGCCTTCGGAGAGTCGAAGGTGACGAGCAACATGATTCGGGAATATGAGAAGGCCGGGTTTTTCTCTCCGGGCGCTGGGCGAGCCCCGCTTGATGAGCAGATCCCTACCCCTAGGGACGGAGAAGTTGTTGTTTTTCGGGATTTCTTTATCTGCGGGCTGAGGTTCCCCTGCGACCCAGTCCTACCGGCTATTCTTGATGCATTTTCAGTGAAAATCCACCAGCTTTCGCCGACATCTTTCCTTGAAGTGTCGAAGTTCATCTGGATTTTGAAGACCTTCGGCTGCAATCCCAGTGTTGATGCCTTCGCCAGATTCTACGAATTGGTGATTATACCTGAGGTCGTCAAAGGTGAAGACGGGCAGTTCTATCATAGTCAGCATGTGTGTTGCACTTTCAACACGCGACGTCAGAATACCGGAAAAGGAATTACCCGAATCCAGATTGCCCCCTGTTGCAAGTCTAACCTTACCGATGATTGGAGGTCTCATTGGTTTTATCTGAAGGCCGATATGCCGAAATTGTCTTGCCCGATTGCACCTCTGACCGCGGTGAACGTTGCCAAATTCAACCAACGGGCCTTGGGAATCGAACCCGGCCGGCCACCATACTTGGCGGCCGTGACATCATTGAAGAATTCGTCGCTGCCTGTGTCTGGCCTATTTCAAGTGGTTGGTCCCCTACTGAGCTTTTATACTTCAACGTTAACTGGGCATATCAGAAGGTGCCTTTCCTGAAGTTCGGGATTAAACTTCGCGAAGACCAGAGCGCTGAGGCCTTCATGGAAGAAGTGGAAAAGAGGGTGAACGTCATGGTAGGCGAATATACCATGAATGAGTATAAGGCTTACAAGGCTCTGGTAAAACATAGGAAGAGGATCAACCGCGTTTTTTCGGAACTTTGTGGGGACAAATTTTTCAGTTCTCGAGGCCCAGGTCCCAAGTTGAAGCTTCCTGCCGTTGCCGTGGCCAGTTGCTCAGCTGCCCCGATCAATGCTCCCCGAATAAGGTCATCAAAGCGAGGCTCATCACCTGCCAGCGAGGGCACTTCTTCGGGGGTCAAGCCTTCCAGGACTAAATCCCTGGAATCGTCGAAGCACAAGCGAAAGACTTCTGAATGAACCTCGGACGCGGAGCTCCAGGCTGCTTTGGGCCTTGCCCAGATGAGCCGCAAGAGATTGAAGAAGGCGGTGAAGAAAGTTTCTTCCGTCGGCGTTCGGCGAGTCCCATCCGCCTTCGACGACGCCGCCTTCGTGGAAACAGACAGCCTCAAAGGTGTTTTCCTCTGGCCACTGTTTAACTTTCGAGACAACTGTCCATCTGGTTCCGAGAATGAATTCGTGGATGTTGATTCCTTTTCGAGATGCTTGCTCCCGAAGTTCACAAGGAGACCCCATTCTCGCCGCCGCGATGAGTCCACTATCGCCGGTGACGTTGCTCCCCCCGAGGCCCCCGTTCTTCGCCGAAGCCTCTGCTGCCGATGTCTCTCAACCCGCTCTCTCTCGGGATGAAGCCTCCCCCGAATTCGCCAAAGAGCTTGAGCTCACTGTACAAAGGGGGGAGAATCCTACCGAACACATTCCCCTGGTCGAAGTTCGGGAGGTTGTTCCCGAAGATCAAACTCCCTCTCCCTCTTTGGCCGCTTTCAACAAGAGCTTCGGTACGTCTCATCGTGGCAAATTACTAAGTGTTGGCTTCAAGACCACTGGCATTGGGAGCAAGACTTCTAAGTTTTTAACACCATTGATGAATCAGGAGGGGAGAGTTCGGGACAACCTGAAGGAGTTGTTGCTGGTTCTGAGAAAGGGCCTCATCTTTCTCCCGAAGGCACCCCTTCGCCTCAGGGTAGAGCTTCCTCCGGTTCGGCTAAACAGGTCACCATGCAGCAGTTCAGTAAACAAGGTTCGTCCCTTCTCAATGCTCTTTTGTGCTTTTTCTCCGATTCTTGAATTTTGACCTTATGCTCTAATCTTGAAATTTTCAGAATTCAAGGATCTCTTGCACTCCTACCCTCCCTTGAAGCTAGCGCGCTTTCAGGAGGATTATGCGCTTAAACACTCTATGCTGGGGAAAGTTGCCATAGAGCGGCTCGTCGAACAAGAGAAGATGAACAAGCAACTGTCCCAGAAATCTAAAGAACTCAAGCGCAGCTTCGCCCTTGCCCAATCCACGAACGTTGAACTCGAGAAGAAGGTGGCCGAGTTGGCGGAGGCTCTGAAGGCAAGCCAGGATGCAAAGGGGCTCGTGGAATCGGCTCTTGAACAATCCAAGAAGGAACTTGAAAAAGTTCAGAAGTCCCACGAAGATGACCTTAGCGTGATTGAGAATCCTCAGGAGAAGCATGAGAGGGCTATGAAGATTGCCGAAGATCTCCGCATTAACAACGCCAGCCTCGCAAAGTCTCTAAGCGTGAAAGATCGCAAAATTCTGGATCTCGAAAAGGCACTGGCGGAGCAGAGTGAAGCCTCGAAGAAAAATACTTCCGAGATTCTAGAGAAGCTGAAACTGCTCTATGAGGAATACAAGAAGTCCTTGAACGAATTCGGCGTTCGTCCAGCTCCTCTTCCGGATGACATTGAGATTCCCGAATTCATGGATTGGATGGAGACCGAGTTCAAGGCCCTTACCGAGGTGATCTCCGGCGCCAGTGACTTCGCGGCCGCCTTCTCCGTGGAGAGCATTTTGAAGATTCTTCATAACTTCGACTGCGTTGACTTGGAGAAATTTTGCTCAAATCTCTCCCAATTCCCCAGCGCTACTAGTACTGCGATACTTCGAGCAAACGCCGATGTTCAGGCTATCAAGATCAAGTTCACAAGGGAGTTCTGGCTGACTAGCGGGAAGGAGACCGTCAAGACCATTGCGCGTGCGAAGCTCGCTGAGGTAGTTTCTTTGTTCTATTTCGTGACTTGTGTCTGCCGCAGATGTTTCAGTCTCTCGAACCTTCTTCACATTTACCTTTCTTTCTCAGCTGAACGAGGAGGAGAACCGTGAGGACATCGCCGCGTCTCCCAAAGGGTCGACTTCCGGCGAAGGTTCGAGCGACTTAGGCGAAGGGGGCTCAGGCGGCAGCAGCAGCAGTAGCAGCAGCAGCGATGGAGGCAGCGACGGCGAGCAAGCCCCCGAACATGAGGATGATTCTCCCAAGGTGGATGTTACGAACTAGACGCTATGTCCGAACCTTGGGTGTATTCAAGATTGCCTGTACATTTATGTAGATTCACTAAACTTCCCTGAACAAATGTTTTGTATACTTTAACCTGCGCAGGTCCTGCAAGCTGGGCCTGCGCAGGACGTGTTGCCGCTACGAATTCATCGGGATAGGATGTTCGTTAGTGGTGAAGCGTGGCGTCTGTTCAAGCGAGCACATCCCGAAGGCTTGAGGCCTCGCTTAAATTTTCTATAGGGTGTTTTGATCTCTCTTCATTTTTCTTGTTTCGTAAGAAGAGACGTTCTGCATCCTCTACTTCGCGATCCGCGAAAATTCCGAAGACGGAGCCCCTTAGCCCCTTAGCCGGTGCGTCTGACTTCGCCTATGCTAGCGATATGGCTGAAAACAACGTTTGTAAACCAGGACATGTTGTAGAGCTTTCATTTTAAATTTCGTACTGACTATTGTAATTATTGAGGAATTATTCGGAAGTTTTTATGCGAATAAGGCAACAAATACGTTTTTTTCTTGAAAAAACGTCACCCTCCCCCACCTTGCCGTTTTGCATGAAAACTTGAAGGCATGCTTAGGAAACTTGCAGTTCGCGTATTTCGATCGAGTACGCCTTTAGGAGAAATATTTGTTAACTTTTGAAAATTTTTAACCATCGTCGCGCAAGTCGACAAAATTTGTTTTCGAATTTTGTGGACTTGATCTATCTGGCAAATTTGCCCCGGTTGATATTGCAACCCTCAGTTGCTTCAACCAGGACTTTTCTACGATTTTTCGCACGAGCCCCTTGCCCTTTCCTTATGACGACGTTATCACGAAAAACTTTTCGGCATTTACTTTCTCGAAGTCAACCTGCCGGCTTTTTCTTTTCGGTGGAAATCCCTTCGTGGGTGGGACTTTCTGGGCCACAGCTCGCTCGTTCGGGCCTCTTTGGGTGGGAATCCCTCAATGGATGGGATTTTCTAGGCCACAACTTGTTGTTGTCTCAGGCCTCTTTGGGTGGGAATCCCTCAGTGGATGGGATTTTCTAGGCCACAACTTGTTGTTGTCTCAGGCCTCTTTTTTCTCGATAGAATTCTGGCTATCACGAAGCCTTTCTCACGAACTTTTTCTTTTTTCTTGATGGAATTCTGGCTATGACGAAGCCTTTTTCACGAACTTTTTTCTTTTTTCACGATGGAATTCTGGCTATCACGAAGCCTTTCTCACGAACTTTTTTCTTTTTTCACGATAGAATTCTGGCTATCACAAAGCCTTTCTCACGAACTTTTTTCTTTTTTCACGATAGAATTCTGGCTATCACAAAGCCTTTCTCACGAACTTTTTTCTTTTTTCACGATGGAATTCTCGAGATACGCAATTTGGGGGAAGACTCTTTTCATATATATATCACAAAGAGTATTTACATAGGATCCGCCTCGTTAAAAACCTTGCCTCTTGATTTAGAGCCCCCTTTGCAAGGAAAAGAGTACGGTCCTTCTTATTCTAATGCGACTAGAAGAAGTAAAACTAATTTTTGTCCCGAAATCACTTATAGACACGTGATTCGGATTTTTTAGTTCTCTAAAGTACAAACTTACGAAAATTGAAAAACTACTAAATGTTACATCTATCTACAACTAGGGTTTTCATGGATAATACCTTTTTAGACTGTCGGCATTCCACGAATATGGCAACTCTTCGCCAGTTTGTTCCATCAGGCGAAAAGCTCCTGGCATATCTGTTTCCCTGGCGATGTAAGGCCCTTCCCATGACTCATGAAGTCATTCCGGGTTCTCCCAATTTTTCTTTCTTTTCAAGACAAGATCACCAGCTTTTATGTCCTTTCGGACCACCTTTTTGTCCCTCCATGTCCTTGTCTCTCTCTGGTATTTTTCAATGTTGTCCGCTACTTCAAGGATTGTCAGCTCGATCATGTCCTTTTCCACCTTCTTATCAATTTCCTCTATCTCTTTTCCTTTCAGGACCCTCATGCTTTCGTTCTTGATTTCCTCCGGTGTCATAGCCTCAGTCCCGAAAAGTAGGCGGAAAGGCGTGAAACCTGTTGCCCTTGATACTGTGGTGTTGTGAGACCAGATCACCTTCGGAAGTTCATCCACCCACTTTCCCTTTTTCTGATCGAACAAACATCTCTTGATTCCCGAAAAAATGAGGCCATTGGCTCTTTCAACTGCACCATTGGACTGTGGATGATATACTGACGAAAATTTCGCCTGTGTGCCTAAGGTTCTGCAGTATTTTTTGAAGGTGTAGCAGTCAAACTGTTTGCCATTGTCAACCGTTAGTTCTCTAGGAACCCCAAACCTGCATACTATGTTCTGCCAAAAGAATTTCTGAACTGTTGTTGCTGTGATATTCGCGAGCGGCTTTGCCTCCACCCACTTCGTGAAATAATCGACCGCAACAGCTGCGAATCGGCAGTTGCCTTGAGCTGTTGGCAACGGGCCCACTAGATCCATTCCCCACCTTTGCAGGGGCCAAGTTGGTGGAATTAGGTGAACTGGCATTGAAGGCAGATTCTGTTGATTTCCCATTTTCTGGCATGCTTCACATTGCCGAACTAACATCTTGGCATCTATGTTTAAGGTGGGCCAATAGAATCCCTGCTTTATCGCCTTTCCGGCCAAAGCTCTGGTGCCTATGTGTGCCCCACAGAACCCACTGTGAATTTCCTTTAGAAGTTCCCGACCTTTTCGGAGGTGATGCAACGCAGCCAAGGCTCAGTGACTCCTGATTTGTATAATTCTCCATTCACTATTGTATATGAAAGGATCGAGGCAATATTGCCTAGAGGGGGGGTGAATAGGCCTGCACACAGAATTTAAACTTTTTCTGTGAAAACACTGTCAGACCTCGGAACCTCCGAGATTATTCTCGGAACCTCCGAACGAGGCAGCCTCCGAGAATAAACTCAGAACTTCCGACACCGTTAGAACGGAGCATAAATAACTTGAGCTGCGAGAAACTTGATAAAAACCAGATCTACTAAATTCTAGGAGGTATCAAGGACCTAGCAAGAAGATTTCTAAGCAAAGTACAAGCTACGAAGGCACCACAAAGTAGACCGGGAGCAAACCCTAATAGATCTAGTCAAGCACAAGCATGAACAAGTAAGTAAACGAGAGCACGCAAGAGACAAAGATTTATCCTGTGGTTCAGCTCGCCACAAAGGCTTGCTTACGTCCACGTTGTTGAGGAAGCCACAAAAGGCTAGGGACCACAAAGGTCAACTCCTCTCTCACACCTATCACTTTGGGTAATAGGTGGAGGCTTTCCACTAGAATCACAAAGGATAATACAAACACCTTGGAGCTTCCACAAATCGGTTTGGAGAGCTTCCAAGAACCTCTATCCGTCTAGGAGCCGAGCTCCAAGAGTAATAGATCCACCAAGCTTGCTAGGGTTCTTCCAAGTGCTCAAGTACCAAGGGAGAAGAGATTGGCTCACTAACTCACTTCAAGAATCCACTCTCAATCAATGCTAGGCAAGGATTTGGAAGAGAGTAGGTTAGGAGTGAATGCAAGGTGAGAGAAACAGCAAGAAACGGCGTTCTGTGCAGTGGGAGGAAAAAGATAACCGTTGGGGGACTGTGGGGTATAAATACCCCCAGATCCAGAGCAGTAACGGCTATATTCCAGAGTTCGGAACCTCCGAGAAAAATCTTGGAACTTCCAACTTTTGAAAACTCTGCAGACTGTAGCCCGTACGGTCGGAACCTCCGAGAAAAACTTCGGAACCTCCGAACAACAGACAGCAGGGGCAAAACAGCTGCAAGTTACTTTCCTTGGGGTGAGGATTAAGGTTTAGGAAAGATGGATTATGAGCACTTGAAACCACCCTAACTCACCGTTAGTATCCCTCTTGATAGTACAGATTGTCCTATACTCAAATTCAAAAGATAAAAATAAGTAAACTCCTCCAAATAGCATAGACATCCTTCTTTAACAAGTTGAGGGGTCACCAATCATTCTTTTGCACCTGTGATAATAACTCTAAGCTGCACAATAAACTCAAAGGCTCATTAGCTCTTTAATTGTGAGGTCAACATCACCAAAACCCTCATAGGGCTTGATTGCACTTACAATCTCCCCCTTTTTGGTAAATGTTGGCAACCCAATTAAAGTTTACAATTTAATTTGAAAGATTGAGCTTTTGATGATTTGAGTACAAGTCTCCCCCTCAATGTATGCATGTACCTTTTGAATAGGGAAAAAATGTCTTAACCGACAATTAAGTTGCATACATTGTGAGTAGAAGTGTCAAGAAAGTTGTACTCAAGCCATCGAGGGGTGCAAAAGAAGTGTAGCAGATAATACGTGATGCATATGCCATGTGAAAACACACAGAGAGTTATCTGTTAGCAGAGTTCGGAACCTCCGAGAAAGTTTCCGAACCTCCGGGGGTTGGAGCCTCCGGAAAAATTCTCGGAACCTCGAGGTCCGCAACGGATACTCCAACAAACAACAACACACAGGCAAAGCAACAGATATAACCAGAGAAATAGCAGCTAGATAAAGATAACAGCATCCAACACATCTAGCCCTATTACATCCATCACAAAGGTTTTAAAGTTTGCAAATCCCATACATGACCATGACCAGAACCTGCTTGCCAACAGAGGCAGGCCAAAAGCTTTACAGCAGTTCACCATTTAACCAACAGGAGTTTATGAGAGAATAGTTAGCACTCTCATCTCACCAAAAGAACAAAAGAATCTTGTGGTTAGCAGCCACCAGAAGGAGCTCCAGGTCTTCAGATGCTTCTCAATCTTCATCTCTCCCCCTTTGTCAACAGTTTAACAAAAAGGAAAGAAAAGAAGAGAGGAAGTGAGAACAGAACCTAGGGAAATCACTCCTCATCACTGAAGTCAGAGTCCTCCTCCTCCGCTTCAGGGACTATGCTGTCAGAACCAAAGTCAGAATCAGATGAGGACAAGTCTATGGGCCTTCTGACAGGTCTTACAGCAGTGGCCTTTCTCCTGATTCTAGCACCAGATGAGGAACCCATAGCCTTCTTACCAGCAGCCTCCTTCCTCAGTCTGGCCATTTTAGCACCTAGTGGCTCATCATCTTCTTCATCTCCATCAAAGTGAGCAGCAGGTGTGTCTTCAGCCATGGGACTAGCAGGCTCCTTCTCACCCTCATCCTCACTAGTAGTGTACTCTGGAAAGTCAGGAAAGAGAGGAGGAGGATGGTGCATGGCATCGAAGGACAGCCCCTGGTGCTTCAGCAATCTGTTCATATCTTCCCTGAGCTCAAAAAGCTGATGGGAAGTCCATCTGCAGTACCTCCAGGTGTCCCTCACCATGCCTCTCAGCTTATGCAGTCCAGCAGGCATGGGAGCCTTGCTGGGTCCTTCTTCTCCTACTGCTGGACCAGATTTGGGTGGCTTGGTGCTGGCCTTCTTGAGAATGTGCTCCTCCACAACATGCTGCTTCTTCTGATGCTGCCACTGCTTCACTTGGTAGGATGCATGCTCAACATCTTTCTTGTAGCTGACCCCGAAACCATCTCTATCATGTACATAAGGTATGGAGCATATGGCGGGGTTGCACTTCCCGCTCTCTCTGTCACTTCTACCAAGTTGTACCGGATGAATCGCTCACGAGAGAATGGCCTAGCTCCCCGCGGCAACCTAGCCAGCAGATTTGGTGCAAATCTCCTAAGGCTGGTTGAGTCACTACCCCCTTTTGGATAGATGGTTTCCCTGAACATGTTGTTGAGCACATAATACACAGACTTCAGAGCAGTGGTAGAGCCATCAGCCAACTCCTCATACTCATAAGTTGCAGCAATCTTGTTGGGGTTCATATGTGCCTCAAAGTGGATAATGTCAGCCCCCCTATCCTCCTTGCTGAAACCAAATAGTCTAGCAAAAGTGACAAAGTCAATCTTGTAATGTACCCCTTCTGTCATCCAGTGTATGGTCTCCTTGTTGTCTTCATGAAAGAAGGTAGCATGAAACTGAGCTAAAACCTCTATGTTCCAGTCATATTTGAAGCTCATGATGTCTCTCATCTTATACTTGTCCACCAAATCAAGCACCTCTTCCTTTACAGGTTCCTCTGCTGCCTCCAGATGGGTAAAGTCGATCCACTTCATCTTGATCAGCTTCATCTTGGTGTTTAGGACAGTCTCATAGAACTTGAAGTGGAAAACAGACCAAAACCTATAGTCTATAGCTGCCATCTTGGGGTTCACATAAGGATTTTCCTCTCTGGCTTTCTTAACCAAGAACCCTGCTCCATCATAATTTGTGTGCTCAATGTACACTGAGTTATCATACTTGGTTGGAGGATGTCTTTTGAGCAACCCCTTGTGGTACTTGAGATAGGTTGAGTCTATTTCTCCTAAAGGCATGTCATCTTCCAGCTCTATGGGGATTGTCTTGCCTTCAGTCCCTCCATTATCTTCTACATGGGCAGTAGACCCAGATCCTCTCCCTCCTGACAGACTACCCCCTTTGCCCCTCCTAGGGGTGGCCTTTCCTCTGCTGCCACTGCCACTAGCTGTTGCCCTTGCTGCTAATTTGAAGGCCCTTTCACCAGCAGGTGTCTCAAAGGGTGGCCTCTGCCTCTTGGTGTATGTCTTGTCAATAGGAGTGCCAGACATCTGTCAGGGAGAAATATGAGCAGCAGATAAGAGTGGGATCAGGACTGATAAGAACAGAGGATCAAGATAGGCATGATGTTCAATTGATTAATTTTCAGTGGAATTTTGAATCACAGACTGTCACTTGTTAGTACAGACACCGGAACCTCCGAGAAAGTTTCCGGAACCTCCAGGAGTTGGAGCCTCCGGAAAAATTCTCAGAACCTCCGAAGTCAGTGTACTGACAGAGGACATTTTATTGTTTCAACTTTCAACTGAATTTTAACCAAGGAAGCAAACATGATTGAATTTAACTAGGACATGTGGGAAAGGGTGTTACAGGTGAAGTGAAGTTCAGTCGAACTTTGAATCAAGGTTAGCCTACAGTGGGTTACAGGGTTCGGAACCTCTGAGAATTTTCTCGGAACCTCCGAGCCCCTGTCAACCTTACTGCACTCTGACATTTGATTCAACTTTCAACTAAACCAAAGCTTCACTTGCATCACAGGCATTCAGGACAAGAATAAATAGGCAGCATTCTACGAATCCAAGATTTAGAACCCTAACAGCATATAGACCTAGGAATTAGGGTTAGGGTTAGAGTAAGGCCTCTGATTACCTTGACTGGGATCAAGGAGATGGAAGACGAAGATCTTCAAGAGATGTTCACGCCAGGGGATCGACAGGAGAGGGTGCAGATTGACGCCTTCTTCTTCTTCTCCGAACGGGGTCCGAGCGAACCCTCCTTGACACTCCCCAGCGGTGACCCACGAACGAGGAAGGCGGCACGGCTTCGCGTGGGTAGCCCGCAAGAAGTGGTCACCGGCGGCGAGGGAAGCGGCGGCGGTGAGGCGGTGGAGAAGGATGGTGCGGTGCGGTTTTCCTTCGAGAGAGAGAGAGAGAGAGAGAGAGGGAAGCGGTGAAAGTGGATCTGAGAGGGTTGACCGCGGTGAAAGGGGAACGACGAGTTTACCCTAGGTAAAAAGAATATTCTTCGAAGATGCCTTATTCCCTTTAACTCCCCTTCGGTCGAGACTGAGCGTTAAGTTGTAAAGATTGGAGCTTCCGATGATTTTCTCAGAACTTCCGAGGCCCGGAGCCTCCAAAGATTTTCTCAGAGCTTCCGAAAATTGAATTCCAGAGAGTTAACTTCTACTCCTTTTGAGATTTGAACTTTCTATCAACTGAGATTCTTAGGTCATGGTACCCTTGACTCAAGTGGGTAGAAAACAAGCATTCACACACACAACTATAGCCACTTAAGACAAGTTAGGGATAAGAAAATAGATTTTGAAAAACCTTTAAGATAGAGTTTTCACACAGATTTTTCAAACAAAATTTTCAGAGAAACTAACAAATTGAAGCAAACAATTATGGCATGCTAGAGATCAAACCACGCAACGAGAATCAAGAATATTTAGTTCATTCCTTAAGCTACAAAACCTTGACTCATCGAGAGGTTTAGTGAAGATATCGGCTAGTTGTTTGTCGGTGCTCACATGACTTAAAACGATATCTCCTTTGGCTTCGTGGTCTCTCAAGAAGTGATGACGGATGTCTATATGTTTTGTGCGAGAATGGCTTACGGGGTTGTTTGCAAGCTTTATGGCACTTTCATTGTCACACAAAAGTGGGATATGGGAAAAGTGACATCCGTAATCTTTTAAGGTTTGCTTCATCCAAAGTAGTTGAGCACAACATGCGCCGGCTGCAACATACTCGGCCTCGGCGGTGGAAAGGGCTACTGAGTTTTGCAAGGAATTGGCAAGTCCCCGATGTACTCTTTCTATCTACTTTACAACCGACATAATCGGAATCTGAATAGCCAAGTAGATCGAAAGTGGAGCCCTTAGGATACCACAAGCCAAGGTTAGGGGTATGCACTAGATATCTCAAGATTCTCTTTACGGCCATGAGATGGCACTCTTTCGGGTTAGCTTGAAATCTAGCAAACATGCACACACTAAGCATAATATCCGGCCTAGATGCACATAAGTAAAGAAGAGAGCCGATCATGGAGCGATATACCTTTTGATCCACGGATTTCCCTTCTTCATTGAGGTCCATGTGTCCATTGGTAGGCATTGGAGTCTTGATGGGCTTTGCCTTGTCCATGTCAAACTTCTTTAACATATCCCTTGTATACTTGGTTTGACATATGAACGTCCCTTCTTTAGCTTGTTTGATTTGAAATCCAAGAAAGAACTTGAGCTCACCCATCATGAACATTTCAAACCTCTTTGTCATCACCCTACTACACTCTTCACAAAAAGTTTCATTAGTACTACCAAATATTATGCCATCGACATATATTTGGCACACAAAAATATGACCATCAACTTTTCTAGTAAAGAGAGTAGCATCGTCTTTGCCTATCTCAAAGCCTTGCTTAAGCAAGAAATCCTTAAGGCATTCATACCATGCTCTTGGTGCTTGCTTTAGCCCATAGAGCGCCTTATGGAGTTTGTAGACATGATTAGGACGCTTGGGATCTTCAAAACCCGGTGGTTGCTTAACATATACTTCTTCGGAGAGTGGTCCATTGAGAAATGCACTCTTGACATCCATTTGATAGAGCTTGAAGTCATGGTGGGCAGCGAAAGCTAGTAGAAATCGAATTGCTTCAAGTCTTGCTACCGGTGCATATGTTTCTCCAAAGTCTAGTCCTTCAACTTGGGTGTACCCTTGAGCAACCAATCTTGCTTTGTTCCTAGTCACAATACCAAACTCATCTTGCTTGTTCCGAAAGACCCATTTGGTACCAATGATGTTTGTGTTTGGTCTCTCCACCAACTCCCACACTTGGTTTCTTTCAAAGTTGTTCAACTCCTCTTGCATAGCCACCACCCAATCCGGATCCTCGAGCGCTTGCTCTACCTTGGTTGGTTCAAGAGAGGAAACAAACGAGTAAAATGCACAAAAATTCTTAAGACGAGATCGTGTTGTTACCCCTCTCCTTATGCTCCCAAGAATATTGTCAACGGGGTGATCCCGTTGAATGACTTGATGTACACGAGGATGTGATGGTCCAAGAGGTTGGTGTAGAGGTTGATCTTCATCATCTTCATCAGCTTGGGGCTCAGATGTGCTTGCTTGGACATCCCCTTGCTGATCAATTTGCTGGTTCAGGGTGTCTTGTGGTGTTGAACTTCCAGACCCGGAACCTCCGCGAGAATTTCTCGGAGGTTGGATTCCAGTGCCAGTTCCCGGAACCTCCGAGGAATTTCTCGGAACCTCCGAAGTCTGCACTGCTCCTGAACCAGTGGCTTCTGGCCCTTCGAGTGGTGTTGAAGCTTGTGCTTGGTTTTCATCTTCCTCTTGTGCCTCAACTTGTCTAACATCACCTATGGCCATTTGCTTGATTGCTTCACAAGATGGCTTCTCTTTACCTACAACATTCAAATCAACTTGCTCCACTTGAGAGCCATTAGATTCATCAAAGGTCAAATCTACCGTGATTTGAATCCTCCCGGTGGTTAGATTGAAGACTCGATAAGCATGCTCATTTGGACCATAACCAAGAAGAAATCCTTCGTCAACCTTTGGTGCAAACTTAGAGGTTCAGGGCCTCTTGTTTAGAATGAAACATTTGCACCCAAACACTCTAAAGTAAGACACCTTGGGCTTTTTACCGGTAATAAGCTCATAGGAGGTCTTCTTGTGAAACTTGTGAAGATAGAGGCGGTTGATTGCATGGCAAGCCGTGTTGATAGCTTCGGCCCAAAAGATGTCTTGAGTCTTGTACTCATCCAACATAGTTCTTGCCATCTCGATAAGAGTTCTATTCTTCCTCTCAACCACCCCATTTTGTTGAGGGGTATAAGGTGCTGAAAATTCATGCTTGATGCCCTCTTCATCAAGAAATTCTTCAACATAGGTGTTCGGAACTCCGAGCCATTATCACTTCTCACTTTCTTGATTGGTAGCCCGAATTCCCTTTGTGCTCTTCTAATGAAGGTCTTCACCTTTCCTTGCACTTCACTCTTGTCAAACACAAAGAACACCCACATGAAGCGAGAATAATCATCAACAATAACTAAGCCATATTTGTTACCGCCAATGCTTATGTAGGCCACCGGTCCAAATAGATCCATGTGGATGAGCTCCAATGGGCTTGAAGTAGTGAGGATGCTATTTGGTGGGTGAGGTGCTCCTACTTGCTTTCCGGCTTGGCATGCTTTGCAAATCCTATCTTTCTCAAAATGTACATTTGTTAGTCCAAGGATGTGTTCATCTTTCAAAAGTTTGGCCAAGTTCCTCATGCCAACATGGGCTAGGCGACGATGCCAAAGCCAACCCATGCTAGATTTTGCCACTAGACAAGTCTTGGCAGAAACTTTACTTTTGTTGAGATCAACTAGGTAAAGCCTCCCCCTCAAGCGACCCGTGAGGACAATAGAGGAATCCTCCCTTTTTATGATGGACACATCCTTATCCGTGAAGTGGCAATCAAAACCAATCTCACTAAGTTGTGAAACCGATAATAGATTGTAACCCAACGGATCAACATGAAGAACATTTGTAATTGAGTAATTTTGAGATATAGGAATATCACCTACACCGATGACTTCTCCTTTTGTATCCCCTCCATATGCAATGGTTTCCCTTGGTCCTTCCAAATGGAGATAGGATGAGAACATACTCTTTTCTCCGGTCATATGATGTGTACATCCTCTATCAAGCACCCAACTTGATCCACCGGAGGAGTATGCCTACAAAACAATTTAGTTTCTTCTTTTAGGTCCCCAATTTGACTTGGGGCCTTCCACGTTAGTAACCAAAACTTTTGGAACCCATAGTGATCTTTTCACATATATGTTGGACTCATTTCCAACATACGTGGCAACAACTTTACCAACATTGTTGCGTCTCAACACATAGCTAGGAGGTATGTCTCTAGATGCATGGGCTTTGCTTTTGTTGGGACTCAAGTTTCTTCTAGGCACCATTGGATGATTTTCAACTCCGCATACAAGTGTTAGAGGCCCTGGAACCATGCTGCTTCTGAGTCTTGCTCCTTTTCTTTGTCTTGTCTTTACAGTCCCGGAACTTCCGAGCATTTTCTCGGAACCTCCGAGTTGGACCCGTCCGAGTCTGCTCGAGGCTTCCAGACTCCGGAACCTCCGGGCTTGGAGGTCGGAACCTCCGGGTGCGGGAAAACGAAATCCGAACTCTTGAATTCAAGGCATTCTTTTTCTTTGATGATTTTTCTTTCATTGGTCTTGCCACCTTCAATATATCCAAAGCCTGGATTCTTGCTTCTCTCTAACACTTTCCTTTTGGTGAATCTTGCTCTTTTGTTTTCTTCACCCATGCATCCTCTAGCTATGATTGAGTTCAACCTAGCAATTTCTTTCTTTAAAGCTTCCATGTTAGCAAGATTAGTGGCATAAGATTCAATGTCAATATGATAACATCTATCACAGCCCTTGCTAGTAGAAGCATTAGAGTTGCCTTTTACCTTCGAGGGATGTGAGGTGCTACTCCAAAGGAGGCTATATTGCTCCTCAAGCTCTTCATTCCTCAACTTGAGAGAATTACATTGAGCTTGAGTGACAGTAAGGTCCTCCTTGAGAGTAGCTATGACACTCTTCGCTTGGTTGACTTCCAAACGCAAAGCCTCAATCTCACTTCTATCGGAGATAATGGTGTCTTGGCTTTTCTCTAGTTCAACTATTAGCTTAGCCATAAAATCTCTAGATTGCTCATCCATTTCACGAACAAGTTGGTTAGCTTCTTCATCACTAGTATCATCACTAGAGTCCATTTCCGACTCATCACTAGGTTGAGGAAAGGGTTTTGGGACAGTTTTTACCTTCTCGCCCTTGGCCATGAGACAATGAATGGATGTGCTCTCTTCATCATCGGTTAAATTGTTGAACAACCTTGAGGTGGAGGGAAGCTTCTTGATAGCCATGGTTGCAATTTTCTTCCCTTCCTCTTCACTAGAGCTTTCATCCTCGGAGTTCCATTCATGACCAATGTGGGCTTCACCACCATAGTGTCTTCTCTTGTAGTGTGGTTTTTGATCTTTCTTGTAGTTCCCTTTACCCTTGTCATTCCTATTTTCTCTCTTCTCATTAGGGCAATCAGCAATGAAGTGCTTGGTACTTCCACAATTGTAGCAAGTTCTCGTTTTCTTGTTGGGAAACTTCCTCTTGGCAAACTTGTAGCCTTGCTTCTTCAATCCTCTCTTGTAGGTCTTCATGAACAAGGCCATGTCCCCAATCTCAACATGAGAACCTTCATCTTCATCTTCGCTTGAATCACTTGTGGAGCTCTCTACTTCCACCCTTTTGGACTTTGACTTAAGAGGCTTGGAAGAAGTAGTGTGCTTGGATGAAGAGGAGGGTTTGCTTGACTTGTGGGAATGGAGAGCGACCTCTTTAACCTTCAAGTTGTTTAACTTAGCCTCCAACTCCCCAATCTTCTTTCTATGTTGAATTTCCTTGTCCATGAGCTCATGTGTAAGAATTCTTCCAAGAACATCATTTGGAGAGAGTTCCTCAAACCTTTTCTTCTCTCTAATCAAGGTGACTAGAGTGGGATTCCTTGGTGCAAAAGCCTCCAACATCACCTTCACAACAAAGTGGTCATCTAGCTCATCACCACCTAGACCTCTTATCTTTCCAACAATGACCATCAACCTATCAAACATCTCTTGTGGCCCCTCTCCATCAAAGATAGTAAATCTATTGAGTTCGGCCATCAATATGTTGATCTTGGATTTCTTGACCATGTCAACACCCTCATGTGCAATGTGGAGAATGTCCCAAATCTCCTTGGCAATCTCAAGTCCACTAACACGGTTATACTCTTGGGCATTCAAGGCACTAAGGAGTATGCTTGTAGCTTGACCATTCCTCCTAATGTTGCGACGGTCACTTGGAGTGAGGTTCCTAAAGTCTTTGGGATCTTCAAAACCTACACACACAATATTCCACAATTCCAAGCTTAAGCCGATTAAATAAGCTTTCATCATATGCTTCCATTTGGCAAAGTTAGTCCCATCGAATTGGGGTAATTTGCCAATGGGAATAGTCACTTCATCCTTGGATTTGACATCCAAAGAATCATAGTTAAAGGATACGCTTTTGTAGTAATTCTTTGCTTTGGGCTTCGACTTTGGCTTGATTGTTCGCTTGGGAATTCTTGTGCCGTAGTACTCATCATCATCATCTCCATTCTCACTAGATGAGGACGACGATGAGGATGACGAGGATGGTGATGGAGATGGTGAAGGTGTTCTTTTTCTTCTTTTCTTTTCTTCTTTCTTTCTCTTCTTCTTCTTTTCTTGCTTGCTGTCTTCTTTCTTCTTTTCTTCTTCTTCTTCTTTCTTCTTGTTCTCTTTCTTGCTTTTCTTGCTTCCTTCCTTGGAGCTTTCCTTCACAGCCTTTTTAAGCTTTTCGAACTTCCCTTGAGCTGATGTATCGCCCACTTCCGAGGCATCACTTTCAACCTCGCTTGGTATGTCTTCAAACTCCTCTTCTTCGTGCTTGTCATCATCACTTGCCATATCCTCACACGGTTAGGTGTTTACGAGGATGACCTGCTCTGGTACCAATTGAAAGGATCGAGGCAATATGGCCTAGAGGGGGGGTGAATAGGCCTGCACACAGAATTTAAACTTTTTCTGCGAAAACACTGTCAGACCTCGGAACCTCCGAGATTATTCTTGGAACCTCCGAACGAGGCAGCCTCCGAGAATAAACTCAGAACTTCCGACAGCTGTTAGAACAGAGCATAAATAACTTGAGCTGCGAGAAACTTGATGAAAACCAGATCTACTAAATTCTAGGAGGTACTTAGGACCTAGCAAGAAGATTTCTAAGCAAAGTACAAGCTACGAAGGCACCACAAAGTAGACCGGGAGCAAACCCTAATAGATCTAGTCAAGCACAAGCATGAACAAGTAAGTAAACGAGAGCACGCAAGAGACAAAGATTTATCCCGTGGTTCAGCTCGCCACAAAGGCTTGCTTACGTCCACGTTGTTGAGGAAGCCACAAAAGGCTAGGGACCACAAAGGTCAACTCCTCTCTCACACCTATCACTTTGGGTAATAGGTGGAGGCTTTCCACTAGAATCACAAAGGGTAATACAAACACCTTGGAGCTTCCACAAATCGGTTTGGAGAGCTTCCAAGAACCTCTATCCGTCTAGGAGCCGAGCTCCAAGAGTAATAGATCCGCCAAGCTTGCTAGGGTTCTTCCAAGTGCTCAAGTACCAAGGGAGAAGAGATTGGCTCACTAACTCACTTCAAGAATCCACTCTCAATCAATGCTAGGCAAGGATTTGGAAGAGAGTAGGTTAGGAGTGAATGCAAGGTGAGAGAAACAGCAAGAAACGGCGTTCTGTGCAGTGGGAGGAAGAAGATAACCGTTGGGGGACTGTGGGGTATAAATACCCCCGCATCCGAAACGATGACGGCTATATTCCGGAGTTCGGAACTTCCGACTTTTGAAAACTCTCGCGGTATAGCCCGTACGGTCGGAACCTCCGAGAAAAACTTCGGAACCTCCGAACAACGGACGACGGGGGCAAAACAAAGTGCAAGTTACTTCCCTTGGGGTGAGGATTAAGGTTTAGGAAAGATGGATTATGAGCACTTGAAACCACCCTAACTCACCATTAGTATCCCTCTTGATAGTACGGATTGTCCTATACTCAAATTCAAAAGATAAAAATAAGTAAACTCCTCCAAGTAGCATAGACATCCTTCTTTAACAAGTTGAGGGGTCACCAGTCATTCTTTTGCACCTGTGATAATAACTCTAAGCTGCACAATAAACTCACAGGCTCATTAGCTCTTTAATTGTGAGGCAACATCACCAAAACCCTCATAGGGCTTGATTGCACTTACAGTATAGCCCCGAGCTCTTTGCTTCAATCTTTTTTCCTCCAACTCATCTTTTGGTTCGTAATGTCCTCTCAGATAGGCCATTATTTCTGCTCTCCAGTCTGGAGTTTCCACTACATTCATGATTTTTGCTCTCGAATCCTTGATGGACGGTTCCCTGATGATTTCGAAGAACACATCCGGGGGTAGCTCTTGATTTCTGGATGCCTCTTTCGCCAGTTTGTCTGCCTCATTGTTGTCATCTTTTGGGATATGCTGGACTGAATACCCTTTGAAGTGTTTTTCCATTTCTCTGACTTTTTCGAGATATTTCATGAGAACTGGATTCCTGGCCTCGCTTTCTTTCTTGATATGTTCTTGGATCACTTTCGAATCAGTTCTAATTATCAAGGTCTGCTGCCCCAAGGCTTCCATTTTTCTTAATGCCAACAGTAGAGCTTCGTACTCCGTTGTGTTGTTCATGGAATGTTCATTGTTCGCGAATACGAGCCGCGTCGCGTATCTTATGACCACGCCCGTCGGGGACGTTACAACAGCCGAAATTCCAACTCCCTTGTAACACCAGGCCCCGTCACACTGCACTATCCAAGGTTCGGGTATATTTTCCTCGAGGTTCTGAGTGGGTGAAGTCCGATCCACGACAAAATCCGCGAGAACTTGCGATTTTATTGCACTTCTTCTCTCGAAGTCTACCACATACTCAGAAAGCTCAGCACCCCACTTGATGATTCGGGTGGATGCCTCCCTATTTGCGAACAAGTCATTCAGCGGCTGGTTGGTGATGACTCTTATTCTGTGACCCTCAAAGTAATGCCTTAGATTCCTTGCTGCCATGATGACCGCATATGCGATCTTATCCAGCTCGGAATAGAAGACCTTGGAACCAGACAATGCTTCAGAAGCGAAGTATACAGGAATTTGTCTGAGCTTTCCTTCTTCATCTTTTTCCTGCACTAGCACTGCGCTTACTGCCAAATTTGATGCGGACACATACAGTAGAAGTGACGATTTTGGTTCAGGAGGACAAAGTTTGGTCATAGTGGACAAGTAATCCTTCAGTTCGCGAAAGGCCTGCTTCTGAGGTTCAGACCACTAGAAATTCTTAGCACTTCTGAGGACTTGGAAGAATGGTAAACTTCTTTCTGTGGCTCTGGGAATGAATCTGTTGAGAGCAGCTACTCTCCCTGTCAGCTTCTGAACATCTTTCACTGAGACTGGATCTTGCATTTCCACCAGAGCCTTTATTTTGTCAGGATTTGCTTCTATGCCTTTCGTTGAAACTAGGCATCCAAGAACTTTCCCCTTGTGAATGCCGAACACACATTTTTCCGGATTTAGCTTTAAGTTTGCTACCCTCATGTTCGCAAATGTTTCCGCCAGGTCACTGATATGGTCTTTCCTCTGAACACTTTTGACAACTATGTCATCCACATATGCCAAGATGTTTCTCCGAATCTGTCGGTGCGATCTGTTGCTATCATTCTCGAAAACGTACATCCCGCGTTCTTCGGCCCCTCTCGGCATTCTTACGAAGCAAAATGTTCCGAAGGGAGTGATGAAACTTGTTTTCTCCTCGTCCTCTCTCGCGAACCCCGATCCGATGATACCCGCGAGAACATGTCCGGAGCGAAAGCATCTCACCGTTGGTCGCATCATCCACGATTTTGTCTACCCTTTCCAAGGGAAAATCGTCCTTCTTGCATGCCTTGTTCAAATCGGTGAAGTCCACACACATTCTCCATTTTCCATTTTTTTTTCTTGATCGGCACGGTGTTGGCTAGCCGGACCGGGTACTTGACTTCTCGATTACTTGGGCATCCCGCAACCTCCGAACTTCTCGCTTCGATCGCTTTGACTTTTTCCTCGGACATTTTCCGAAGTTTTTGCTTCTTGGGTGGTATTTTCTCATCTCGTTTCCGGGGCATGTTCGATGATATCCCCGTCAACACCTTGCGGTCCTTAGCTGACCATGCGAAAACATCCTTGTTTCTGTTCAGAAATCGTATAAGTTCCCTGTCCTCTTCGGCGCTGAGGTTTGCCCCTATTATGATTGCTCTGTCGGGCATGTCATCCAGATACACTTTCTTTGTTTCATCCTCTGCGGTTATCTCATTTTTTTCTTTGTCCCGCTTAGGTTCTTCGTAGGTTTCCTTCCTCTCATCAGCTGCTTTCAGCTGGTACACATTTGTTTGGCCGGGTGTGTGGCCTTTTTCTATATTCCTGGCCTCTTGCTGATTGCCGAACACCGTGATGACCCCTTTGGGCGCAGGCATCTTTATGCATAGGAATTGTTGTCTTATGACAGATCAAACTTGTTCATGAAACCTCTGCCAAAAATCGCGAGGTATGGGTGATATATGTCAACTACATCGAAAGTGAGGCTCTCCGTTCTGGCATTCTCAAGATCTCCGAAAGAAACCGGGAGTGATATTTTTCCCACCGGCTTGATGGGCTTTCCTCCGAACCCCTGCAACGGGTACTCTGGTGGGTCCAACATGTGCTGGCTCAGATTCATCTTCTCGAAAGTTTTCAAGAACAGGATATCCGCCGAACTCCCGTTGTCAACTAGGACTTTTCCTATAACCCATCCAGCTATGTTCACTTCAATGACCATGGCGTCATTGTGAATCGCTAATTTCGACTCGAAATCTTCTTCCGTGAAGGTGATTGGCACCTTTGCCCACTCCGGCCGTGCAGCTGGGCCGTCATTGATGATAGTATTCACAGACCTGAAGTAATTGCTTCTTTGCTTCTTGATCTCGAATTCCATGGCTGACCCGCCCGTGATTGGCATGATGGTTCCAAACGATGGCAAGGCTTTGGAATTTTGGGGTCCCGAACTTGACTGAGGCCTTGACGAACTTTCTGGCGGTGGCGGCAGGATTTCCCGAATGGGTTGTGGTTCTTGGATTGCTCGGATCGCTTGTGACCGAGGAAAAAGCTGTTGCGATGGCCGCCACGTTGATCCGTGGTTGCTTGGAATTGCTGAACCGGGATAGAACTTGACCGTGGGTTCGTGAATTGAGGCCGCCAAAAACTCGGCGAAACGAGCGGCACCGGCATTGAGGATGCAATGCTCATCAGTGTTTTCTCTTGCTGAATTCTTGCCATGTTCTTCTTTGTTTCTGGGCACCCTTCGGTGCTGTGGCCCCTTCCATGATACTGGCAATAGAAGTAAGGATCTTTCGGGTTGTGGTTCGTGAGTGCCGGGGGTCCTCAGCCTCTCCCCCTTCCTCTGGGGTTGAATCCTCCCCTGGTGCTTGGCCTGCTGCCCTATTCAGGTTTCGAGTTTCCGACGTTATTGACATTTCGCGGATGCTGGGGTGGTGCCCTCCACGTCATGTCTCTGTTGCCTTGCCTTGCCTCGTTCCGCTCGGCCACTCTTCTGCGATGGTCATCATCTGACAAAATGTACTCCTCCAATTCGTGAAAGAGTTCCTCAACTGTCTTGGGTTTCTTTCTTGTGAGATGCGACGATGTAGGTCCTGGGGTGAGACCCTTGATCAGTGCGTTGATCGTTGTTTTGTCATCAACTTCGGGGATTTGAGACCTTTGTTGCATGAACCTTCTCCCGAAGTTCCGCAATGGTTCTCTGTCCTTCTGCTTGCAGTTATACAAATCTGAGGCTTCGGCTGTCGTGTCGTGGAACATCTGAAACGCTTGCATGAACTTTGTCTTGAGATCTACCCGAGTGTAGGACGGAGTGTGGAGGCGACGGTGAGTACCAATTCGGATCGGTCCTTCGCAAGCTATGATGAAGGATTTGGCTAGTGCAACATCATCCCCTCCCCGCCGAATTCACGACCGATTCGTATCTCATGAGAAACTTGCCCGGAGTTTCCGAAGCCGTTGTATTTGGGAAGAGAGACAGGCTTGAACTTCAGCAGCCAAGGTGCTGTTTGCAGCCCGATTGACAGCGGCGATTCAGAATCCACGAAGTGTGAGACTCCGTTTCCCGTGAAGAAATTTTCTTTCGGGGATTCTCTTGCAGGCCCAGGGTTCTGATGCGGTGACTCTTGCCATAGGGAACTGTTCTCTTGTTCTTTCATTTCATCAATTTCTTTTTGTATTGCTTCTATCTGCTCTTTTGCTTTGTTCAGCTGCTCTAGCTTTTCAGAGATTTTCCTCTTCGCTTGTAACTGAGCTGCGAACTTTTCTTTGTCTTTCTGTAGCTGCTGTATCTTTTGCTGAACCATCGCTAGCTCTCTGTCTATGGCGTCATCATCATCATCCACATTCTCAAACTCTTGCTGTTCAGCAGGTTGTTCTTGGGTGTGAGCTGTCTTTTCTGCTCTTGCCTTCATGAGAGCTTCGAGCTTTTCTCTTCGTTCTTGGTCTGTTGTGTTCGAAGAATCAGGAACAAAAGAGGTCTCATTCCCTTGGGTAGGATGGCGATCGTCTTGGTTTGCCTGTGCTGGAACGTTCTTCTTGGATTTCTTCTGAGGTGGCATCACCAGTTTCTTTTCGGCTAGAACACAGTGGGCGCCAAAGTTGGGGGGTTACCCGAAAAATTCGGATGACTACCCTAACACGAGAGAGAGTTCTTAACACGTTCAAGTACAAAGTGAGAGCGCAAAGAGACTGTGATTCCCTCTGCAAATAGCACAAGTTCCAAAAAGTATGAATCCGTTTACACGTGCCCTTGCGCCCCCTTTTATAGGGAGACGAAGGGACTTTTACATACCTATAACACCCTCAGCCTCAGAGAATATTCCTAATGTGAACGCATACAGGAATGTCTTTTTCATCTAACATATTTACAAATCTGCCACTAGTTCACACTCCAAACCCGGACTTTTTGGGACAACAACTTTGACTTTGCTTCTCCCCCGGTTCGTGAATGTCTTCGCGTGAAACCCCCGAACTGGGTCTTCAACAGTTTCCCGAATTGGCCTTCGCTTCTCCGCTGGTTCGCGCATGTCCACACGCCTGACTCCCGAACTTAGTCCTTGACAGATTCCCGAATCGGCCGTTCTCCGAAGTTCGGCCCATCGACAGTTCGAGATTCCGGGCTTCCGCATGTTCGTGACCCCATTTCTTCACCGAATCAAGATTCCCGAACTTTGCACATTCGCGAATTCGAGGCTTCACAGGTTCCAGGCTTCCGAAAATCGTGAATTCCCTGCTCCTGAAAAACATGTTTCGAGAACTTTGTTAAACTCAACGTTTCGAGGGTGATGGATTTTCCTGAATTCCCAACAATGATGTCTACCAATGAGAAGTCTCATATATAGAAGTAGACACATGGCTCGGTGGCTTTGACATGACATGAGGTGCTTGTGGGTGTTTGTGATGGTCTTATGGTTAGAATGGCTGTCCTAGCATGAAGTTTGTGTGGCTTTGCCATTTTGATATGTTTTGATCATGTTTAGGACTTTGCTCATGAGAGGCATATTTTTCACAAAATTGCCCAAATCCATCTTAGCTTCGTCCAATGGTTGTGAAACTTGGTGATCTTGTAGTTGATGTCAATACGAAGCTATAGAGTATCTAACTTGCTCATTTGGACCTGTGTAGCATCCTATGTTGAATTTTGTCTATTTGAGAAGCTCTAGGTTGATAGTTTTGCATTTTTGGCTTGATTCATGTATTGCCAACAAGGGGGAGAAGTTTGAGCTTGAAACGGCTTGTTGGATGCATTTAGAAGGTTTTCAGGTGGTTTCGAGCCATTTCTGGGCTCTGGTGTACATCGGTCTGACCGGTCAGAGTGCTGGTCCTGTGCACATGTTGAGCACCGGTCTGACCGGTGGTGGCGACCGGTCTGACCGGTGAGAGCTGAGTTGTTGCAGCTGCCTTGTTTCAAGTGGTGTTTTGCATGCATTCATCCAGGGGAAGTTGCATTGGTTCAGGGGGAGCTTGCATGTGTGCAGGGGGAGCTCTTTGTGGTTTTTCGAGTTTTGGTTTGGTCTTTTGTGCTCTTTGCTTGAGCATAGTTTTGTCTCGAATGTGTCGAGCCGTTGCCCTTGCCTAAGGGGTCCGAGACTTGTCTTCTTCAAGTGATCTTGCTCTTTGCCTTTGTTTGGCTTTCGATCGCTTGTTGGAGTTTTCTTTTTGTTCGTTTCTTTCCTTTTCTTTTCTCTTGTGTTACTTTATGGGGGTGTTGTCAATGCACTCATCAAGGGGGAGATTGAGGACCATGTGTGGTTCGAGGACCGGTGGATGGTCGCTTCCTTGTGTGATGAGTGATTGACAACGTTGTGTGGACTGATGCTTGGCTAAGTATTGCAGGTGCAGGTTGCGACTTGACTGGTGTTGGTGCAGGTGAAGAACAACCGCGAAAGGTCGTCGCCGGTGAGGCCTCCAGGTGTGGAGAAGACAAGTAGGCTTCGTTCGAGGGACCGGTGGCCAACGGGGGTCAAGTGCGGGCCGCATGGTGGCATGAACGACAAGATGAAGTCATGGACGGTTTCTTGGTTGAGCCTCAAAACCAAGGTCGAGCCGGGACTACGTGGGAGCCGAGTCATGAGTGGTGATTGGCGGAGGCTACACCGAGTTCGCGGGGTTTCCAGTGGTTCACCGTGAAAACCACTTGGTTCCTTGGTTGATCCACAAAGCCAAGACCGAAGAACCGAAGACGGTCTTTGCGGCGGTGCCGGACCGGTCGGCCGGTGGGTACCGGTCCCGACCGGTGAGGAGCACCAGTCTGACCGGTGTGCGACGACGCAGTCTGGAATCTTCGAAGCGGAGGACACGCGCTGGGATCACGAGGCTTGCGTCGAGGCTAAGCAGGTTGCGGTCGCCGGGGATCCGTCCGATGGAGAAAACTTGAAGACTTCCAAAACCGCCCTTCAGGGGCTTGTATCCCTAGTTGTTAAGTAAGGGTATTTTAGACTTTCGGTTGCCTCCATATAACCCATGAGGTGAGAGGATGGCAGCCACCTCTTGGAACCCTAGTTCATTTGCTTTCCTATTTTCCCTTCCTATTTTCTTTGGATTTCCATAGGACTAGCTTGAGAGCTTCATGGTGAGATCTTGTGAGAGGGTTGGATGATCGGGCGGCAAGCTAGACCTTGTATGAACCTTCTTGGTATGTATAGATGATTCGGCGTGGTTCCTCAAGGCCTTGTTGTGTTGTTCCCGGTTGTTCTTGGTGGTGATTTTCAGAGCCCTCTCTTGGTGGTTTTCTTGGGGTGTTTTTGGGACCTTGCTCTTGGGGATTTGGTGGGGGAAATTTGTGGGAACCCTTCGTGGTTCTTTGGCCTGTGATTCCCCTCCCAAATCCGTGAGTTAAAGGGTTCGATTTTGGGGTTTTCGGTGTTCTAGGGTTAGAGGTTTTCTTGGTGGGATTTCTTCGATTCCTCTTGATTTGACAAGTTTTGGTGGGATCAAACTTGGCTATGGACTCCTCTTGAGGTGTTCCTACTATCCCCGAAGTCTTGTTCAAGTCCGTGGAGCGATTCGGGAGATCGAGGCTTGGATTCGGAGGTGTTGACCCGCGGGTGCTGTTCATCCCGAGCTGCCCAGGCTACACCGGTCTGACCGGTGCTCTTGACCGGTCTGACCGGTGCGAGTCACTTGTGGGATTTGCCTCGGGTGAACTGCTTGACTCGTGTGTCTTTGAGTCTTGGTGCTGCTGGTCAGTTCTTGGTCTGTTTGGAGTTGTTTTGTTAGGTTTTGTGTAGGGTTTTCCTTCCGTGCACGTTGTGTTTTGGGGGTGTTTTTGTTCCAGGGCCTAGAGAAGTCACTAAGGCTTTCTGGAATGTTTGTTGTGCGGCTGTTGTAGCCAACGGCCTGACCGACTCTGTCCACCGGTCTGACCGGTGTCACCGGTCCCCGGCCGGCGCGAGCCATCGGTCGGCCGGTGCGGCACGACAGCGACAAGCCGTGCAAGTTTCCGTTGTGCGTGTTGGTGTGTTTTGGCTCGGAAGGATGTTTGTTGGTTCCTAGGTCCGGTGGCACTCCAGTGGCTACGTGGACTTGGCCAACTTGGCTAGTGAGTCGGAGACGTGTGTTGGAAGCCGTGTTCGTCTTGTTGGAGTCTCCATCTCCTTCGAGAAGAATTTTTATCAGCTCTCATTCACTCCCCCCCCCTCTCTGGTTCGCTGTATCTGTCCTTCAGGAACACACTTCATGAGTACTCCAGAAGTGGTGCCCCGCCTGTAGAGCTTGTCTCCGACTAGTACGTAGGACTTGACTCGGCGGATGATTTGCTCGGCCAAGTTCTTGTCAGTTGGAACCTTCTGCTCGCGGATGTAGTCGATGAAGGGTTGTCGCCAGTCCACGTCTATCATCATGACCTCCTGGCCAGCTGTTGACGGTTAATAGTTGTATCGAATTTCGTTTATGACTTGCAAGCGGACAAGTCTCCCATCGTAGTCAAGGGACCCTTCTTCCCTCGAGTGGTGAACCCAAGGTATCGAATCCGTGGAACAAATGTGTGACGCAAAAGTTGATCTAGTAAAGCCAAGTAACTTCAATCTTCGGTAAAACCCTAATGCATCTAGATAAAAGACACGAAACTAATTTAATCTACTAAAGACCGGAGATAACAAAGTAAGATTGGGTAGATAAACCGATCTAGAGAGATCGGGGTA
Source organism: Cenchrus americanus (assembly GCA_947561735.1). NCBI lineage: Eukaryota > Viridiplantae > Streptophyta > Magnoliopsida > Poales > Poaceae > Cenchrus > Cenchrus americanus. The sequence goes on from OX387245.1 coordinate 185,770,780, forward strand.
AGCCTTTTGTTGAAGTTCCAAGCAAGAGAAGAAGTAGCAAATTGAATCTTATTAAAAGCCTCTTTAAACAGTGGTTTCCCGTCCAAATCCGAAAACATCTGCCTTTTGGAACCCCCGTTCTGTCACAATGTATCCCTACTCATGCGGGGAGTCTAGGGCGAGTCAAAAGACAAGTCGAGATTCCTTCGGAAGATCCGGCGTGTACCTCTAGCCACCGCGGCTACAAGAACACCCTATGTGATCTATCGCGCGAATAGATCTAGAATAAGCAAACCGATCGAAAAACGAAATCTTCGAGGAAACACTTGATCGCTAAGAATAGATTCAACTTGATAACTCAACTATGACAATGATACATACACAAGATCACCACCGGGATCCTTCCTTTATCTTGCTTCTAGCTCCGGGAACTCCGACGTGGTCTTCCATGCAAGGTTCCCACGTCGGCTAGGGAAACCCTAGTCAACTAGCTCGACCCTCTCCTCTCCGAGATGGTGTCCCTCTCTTCTCTGCTCCTCGGTGGCCGATGACGAATTGGATGATGCGTGGATCTCGGTCAGGGGGCTATAAATAGCACGATTGGCGGCTAGGGCAAAGGGGAGCATCACTGGGCCCTGGACAGGGCTGGGCCGGTCGGCCTGGGCCGACCAGCCTGGGCCCATCCAGGCCCAGCCTGAGGCCTCCTTTGCTCTATGTCGGTTCCCTTGCTTCCTGGATGTTTCCCCCTTCTGCATGTAGGTCCATGTCGTCAGTTTCTCTCCGAATTGGGCATAACTCCTTGTCTTGCAAGATTCAACACTTTTCTGGTCAGGTCCTCGGAGTTTGTCATCTTCTCAGATCAAGTCCCTGGCTTCTTGGAGTTATGTTTGCCTCATTGCATGACTTGTACGGGGCTTCAAGGTCTTGTCATAAGGTGCTTGATGAACTTATCACGAAAGTCTTGCTTTCAACGCTAAAACCCTGCATAAACACTAAACTCCAAAACCGACATGCACAAGTGAACTTGTTATACCACGGGGGTTAGTACCAATGGATAAGGTATAAAACTTATGCCAACACCGAAGGTAAACTCATGGCTAGGTTGACGGATTTTCACCGTCAACACCAGCTTGAGAAGGCGCTGTGTCAGTGGTTGTGGGCACCAACTTCGGGATGGATGGCGCGTGAAGCTCGTGGACGAAGACACCTGCTGGTACTTGTGCGCGAGTAGAACCAAGCTTTGACAAGACGTCCGCTGCAACGTTGTTGTCGTGGACGACGTGATGGAACTCGAGACCATAGAATTTGTTCTCGAGCTTGCGGACCTCTAGATAGTAGGCATCCATGTTCTCCTTGTTGCGATCCCAAGACTTGTTAACTTGGTTGATGAACATTGCGGAGTCGTCGTAGACTAGAAGTCGCTTGATGCCCAATGATATTGCGAGACGGAGCCCATGTAGTAGAGCTTCGTACTCGGCTCGTTGTTTGAGACCTTCCAGAAGATCTGCAGGACGTACTTGAGTTGTTCGCCCTTTGGAGAAATCAAGAGTACTCCTGCACCCGCGCCCTCGAGCTTGAGCGAGCTGTCAAAGTACATCACCCAATGCTCTGGTCGCTCGTTTGGAGTTGGTAGCTGATTCTCCCGCCACTCTACCATGAAGTCGACTAGAGCTTGTGACTTGATGGATGTTCGAGGCTTGAAGTCAATGGTGAGGGCGCCGAGTTCGACTGCCCATTTGGAGATTCTTCCAGTAGCATCCTGGTTTCGTAAGATGTCGCCGAGCGGGTAGTCGGTGACGACGGTGATCGAGTACTCCTGGAAGTACTGTCGTAGCTTCCGCGAGGTGATGAGCACTGCATACAGTAGCTTCTGTACTGGTTGGTATCGTGCCTTGCATTCCGACAGGACCTCACTGACGAAGTAGACTGGTCGCTGGACTTGGTAGGCGTGGCCATCTTCCTACCGCTCGACGACGATGGAAGTACTGACCACGTGAGTAGTCGCAGCGAGGTAGAGTAGTAGTTGCTCCTATTTGTGAGGAGCCGTGAGGATTGGAGGCTTGGACAGGAAGTCCTTGAGCTATGACAAAGCTTGATCTGCCTCTGTGGTCCACACGAACTTCTCTTGGTGCTTGAGTAGTTTGAAGAAGGGTAGTCCCCATTCTCCAAGCTTCGAGATGAATCTGTTCAAGGCCGCCATACACCCGGTAAGCTTCTGCATGTCTTTGATGCAGGTGGGAGCTTTCATCTTGGTGATGGCGGAGATCTTCTCGGGGTTGGCTTCAATGCCGCGATGGCTGATGATGAAGCCGAGTAGTTTTCCCGAAGGTACACCGAAGACACACTTGTTCGGGTTGAGCTTCCACTGGTACTCCCGCAGGGATGCGAAAGTCTCTTCAAGATCGGCGGTGAGCGTGTCGGAGTTTCGGGTCTTGACGACCATGTCTTCCACATAGGCTTCGACGTTCTTGTTGAGCTGTTTCTTGAAACAGGCCTGGATAGCTCATTGGTATGTAGCGACGGCGTTCTTCAGCCCGAAAGACATCGTTGTGTAGCAATAGGCGCCAAACGGGGTGATCAATGCGGTCTCCTCCTGGTCTTCTTCCTTGATCGCAATTTGGTGGTACCCGGACTAGCAGTCGAAGAAGCAGAGCAGGTCGCAGCCCGCCGTGGAATCGATGACTTGGTCAATCCGCGGCAACCCGAAGGGGTCCTTGGTGCAGTGTTTGTTGAGGTCGGTGTAGTCGACGCACATTCTCCACTCGTTCGTGTTCTTCTTGCAGACGAGGACGGGGTTGGCGAGCCACTCAGGATGGAAGACTTCTCTAATGAAGCCGGCCGCGAGTAGTTCGGCGAGTTTCTTCTTGATGGTGTCCCGTCGGTCATCGGCAAAACGGCGGAGATGTTGTCGTTTGGGGGTAGCTTTAGGATCGACATTGAGTGAATGCTCGATCAGATTCCTGGGCACCCCTGGCATGTCCGCTGGTTTCCAAGCGAAGATGTCTCGGTTAGCCCGAAGGAAGCTGACGAGCGCGTCTTCCTGTTTCGGGTCGAGGCCCGCCCCGATCGTGGTAGTCTTGCTGTTGTCGCCTGTCCCAAGGTCGATCACCTTGACTTGCACTTCCTCGGAGGGTTGAGGCTTGTTGGCTGTGTTCGACTTCTCTGGGATCTCGAGTTCGGTTGGGGCAAGCTTCTTGGATGCAGCATAGATCTCCATCATTGCATTGGGTACTTGATTGGTGGCTGCGAGTTCCACAGTTTCTGTGTCGTAGTCGAAGGATATCTTCAAGTTCCCTTGCAGTGAGAGTACTCCGGCAGGACTTGGCATTTTGAGTACCAAGTATGTGTAGTGGGGCACCACCATGAACTTGGCGATAGCTGGTCTGCCCAGGACGGCATGGTAGGAAGTCTCGAAGTCCGCGACCTCGAACTTGATGTACTCGGTGCGGTAGTTCTCCCTGGTTTCCCCGAAGGTAACTGGCAAGACCACCGAACCCAGTGCAATAGTCGCATTCCCAGGGACGATGCCGTAGAAAGGCGATGTTCTCTTGGTGAGCATGTGGGTAATGTCGAGCTTCATCTTCTTCAAGGTCTTGGTGAAAAGGACGTTGAGCCCGCTTCCACCGTCGATGAGTACCTTGTTGAGTCTGGAGCCCGCGACTACCGGTTTCAGGACGAGTGGAAAACGCCCTGACTCAGAGAAGCTTGTCCATTGATCCGCGCGGGAGAAGGTGATGGGTACCTCCGACCACATAAGAGGGGTCGGGACCGCTGGTTCAATGTTCAGAACTTCCTGTCTGGTGGCCTTTTGAGACCGCTTGGTGGGTAGTCCGCCGAAGAGGACATTCACCGTCTTGTCGGGTTATTGGAAGTCGTCATTGTCTTCGTCGGCTTTTTTCTTGCCCTTCTTGTCGTGAGGAGGTCGTGGGTCTAGGGTATCCTTGAGTGCTCGCTGGAGTTGATAGCACTGCTCGGTGGTGTGGTTGCCCTCCAGATGCCACGGGCACTTCTCTTTCTGCAAGTATCTGAAGCCGCTAGAGTTCTTCCTCGAGTTCTTTCCTAGGGCACTGGATAGCCGCGACTGTGTTGTCTGGCTTGCGCTTGCGGTTAGGACCCAAGTAGTTGTTGTTGTTGCGACCCCCTTGATCCCTGTAGTTGTTGTTGCTATCGCCCGGGTTTTGCTTGCTCTTGCCGCGAATGGCGTCGTACTTGGCGTTAGCCTTGTCTTCTTCGTCGGCCCATGAGGTGATCTTGTCCTTGAGCTTGGTGATAGAACTCGGGCGGCGGCGACCGAAGTCTTCAAAGGTGCGACGATGGTAGAGACCGTCTTGGAAAAGGTCGATGACCTTCAAAGGTGCGATGATGGTAGAGACCGTCTTGGAAAAGGTCGATGACCTCCTTATCGGTGACATCGACTACAGTGGCGCGCTTGTCGAAGAAGCATCGCATGTACTTGCGTAGCGTCTCACCCGGTTCCCGTTTCACCATTGCCAGGTCCATGCGAGTACCCGAGCGTCCCATGGCGCTCGCGAAGTTGCTGGTGAATTGATCCTTGAGCTGGTCCCACTTGTCGATCGAGTACTTGTCGAGCGACTCGAGCCATGTGAGTGGTGCTTGGTCCAGGCAGAAGGGAAAGTAAAGGCACTTGGTGTCACTGTTTCCACCAGCGTTTTCGATGGAGAGGGCGTAGCATCTGAGCCATTGGAATGGGTCTTGCTTCGTGTCGTACTTAGTGATCCCCAGAGGTTTGAATTTCTCTGGGAGAAGTAGATTGCGAAGTCGAGAAGAGAAGGCGGGGAAGCCGTCGTTGTTGCCTGCCATGGAGGACTTGTTGCGTCGTATTTCTTCAATTCTGCAGCGGGCATCGTAGCCGCCGCGTGAGGCGCCGGTGACGTGGTTGTCTGCGTGGCCTCGGCCTCCGTGATCGCCTCCGCCACCGGCTATCCTTCCAACCCCGTGTGAGGAGCTCCCGCCACTGCTGCCTCCGCCACCAGCAGCGCCGCGACTGCCACCGGCGCCGCCAGCACTGTTACCACCCTGAGAAGGTCCTCCAGCTGATGCCCTGGTACAGTTGGGGTTTGGGGGGAGTTCTCCTTGAGTATGATTGCGTCCATTATCCGCTGGACTGCGACTTGTGGCTTCATGGTTCTCGTGATCGCGAGTTCTGGGGGGAGGCGCTTGAGTGACTCTGTTGTCAACTCTCATGAAGTAGGCGTCTTCCGCGAGCTTGGCGATGACTTCACCCGCGCGTATCCCCTGAGCCTGACATGCTATCGTAGAGGTAGACATGAGGCACTATTCAGGGGTAGTGTGCACCCGGTTGGCGACTTGATCGAGGGCCTCTGCAAGATTCCGTACACGGAGGGATTCTCGGAGACGTCTGCGCCGTTCGTTGCGCTCACGTCAGACGTTCTTGTTGTTGTTGGTTTCATCAGTGGGTGCATTGGCAGACAACTCGTCTGCTGATATGTCTTCGAAGTAGCGGTCAGGTCGGGTCCCTGAAGGTCCTGGGTCTCTCCAGCAGCCATGAAGACTTGGCGATCAGGGGTACCGAGACTAGAGTCGGTACTCGCCACCTCGGTTGGAGTATGCTCCTCTGTTGGAGCTAGGGGTGTTCCCTCTTGGAAGGGAAGCGAGTCGAGGTATGCGACATAGCGTGAGTTCCCGTCTGTCACGTCCGTAGGCTTGCGGTCTGGCCAGTGGACGAATCTGCCGGTGGGTGTAGATGTTATAACCAGGCCGGTGGCTGGTCCTGACAGCGGTTGCTCGGTCGTGGAGTTCTCGGATTCGGGCTCGTCAGACCCGAAGTCGAACTTGTAGGGGGAGTCCGAGTAGTAGCCGGAGCCGGGGTTGGAGTTCGAAGTGTAGTCGGAGACGATCTCCTTGCCGGCCCGGCGCGCAACGAGAGCTTCCGCATGGGCCCTGCTAGCATTACAGAGACCAAACGGGAAGTGCTCGTGGAGTGGGGCGTCGGCACACGATGGCTCAGTAGCCGACTCGCATGCGGTGACCCACAGGGACATTGAGTTCGAGTTGGAGGCGGATCCAGACTTGAAGTCGGCGTGCTGGTTGTAGAGCGAAATTTCGCCGAATTTTCCGGCGAGATCGCTGTGATCACCTCGGGAAGTGTCATGAGCCCAGTCCTCGGGTTGGGTGTCATGAAGAGGCGACGTTGGAAGGACCCAGCGCCGTCAACTGTGCAGACCCAGGACCCGATGACGAAGGTGTCGCCGCGATTGAAGGCGACAATTGACTTGATGAAGATTGAAGCCGTCGAGTTCTCCATGAGATCTTCGGCGACAGCCCCTACCTGGCACGCCAGCTGTCAGTGTTTTAGACCGGGAACCTACCAAGGGGAGTACCCGAGGTAGATAACTCGAAGGAAGAGACATGTGGCACACAATTTAGACAGGTTCGGGCCGCGAGGTGTGTTTACAAGATGATGGGTATGAGAGAGGTAAAGGTCCCTGCCTCGCCTTATATAGCCCGGGAGGCAGGGTTACAAGTCGGTTTGGGAGAGACTACTAGTCGTGTACGTCTAGGAGTTCTCTACATGGTACAGGACATGCATAGCTTCCTATCCGAGTACTTCTCCACCGAGGTCCTTGCTCTTCACGCCAACAGGTGCCGTGTAGCCCAAGTCGAGTAGTTCCAAGGGCCCACCGAGTCGTCGGTCCTGGTACCCACCGAGGTAGTGGGCCCAGGGAGGTCCATACGACATTACCCAACTGACATGGTAGAATAGAAAACGTTCTTTTCTCATGCTGGGCAAAACTGGGGTAGTCATATGTACAAAGGTACAATTGTATGTTAGAACTCGAAACGAGCATACATACTTAATGACATAAAGTTCTGGCAGTTGTGAACAAAGATTCATAACTTAGAAACCAGATCTCCAAAAATTCCCAATTTTTGTAGCATCTCAGCAAGGTTGTCACGCACATTTTTGGTATTCAAAGGTTGGGATAGATCAGATAGGAACAAGGTACAAAGATGCAATTTTTAGAGGTGTGAACCCAGAAAAACAACATGACAGAGGTTCACTAATCTGAGCATAACTTGAGATTTACCAAAGCTATGACCGTGAATTTTTGTGAGCAACAACTAGATCAGATATGGAGCAACCTTGGTAGAGACCGCCTAGGCAGATTGATTCTTGAACAAGGGGCACAAATCAAGCAAACAGCCCTATCAATTATTGGACAACAACACATCTATGCATGAGATGCTAGACAAGGATAATGCACACTAGCAAAATTTCACCTTAGAGAGCATATAAAACATAAAGGGGTTCAGTTTTAAGTTTCCACAATTTTTAGCATGATGCAAGATGTCCTATTCGTCCTCACAAGGCAAACAAGCCGAAAATCGAAGTTAGCGCCAGTGTCAAGGCATATATACGTTTCTCCCTATAATAACTAGTCGATGCTCACTTAGCAACTTACAAAACATGGTTAACCTGCAGAAGATCACAGAACACAATGAACCTTTCATGCCAGCACTCATGAAAGCGTCCACATACTACCGTTCACTATAGAAACGGTATCCATACGTCAAAATGCTGCATGGACAACGTCCAACCTCAGATACTCTCCGTTTGAATGGAGTGCATCATTGCCTCGCATATTCACAATGCGAAACGTCCACGTATGGCAATACATGGTGAGACACAGACGCGACGATGGGTTTCCTTTGGATTAGGTCTAATCCATCTCTCACATGACTCTCTTGTGGTACCACCACGTATGGCAAAACGTGATGAGACGCAGACACGGCGTGGGTTCCCATTAGAATAGGTCCCATCCATCCCTCACAGGACTTCTGCGGTACCACCACATATGGCAAAACGTGATGAACTAGTATGGTTGTACAAAAAGTAAGTTCTGACAGGAATAAAATGTGCTGGAAGTTAGCAAAATAAACCATAGATTGATAAGTCACCTTAAAGAACCCAAAAATTCCTTATAGGGCCTCTCAGTTTATTTCCATCCTTAACGATACGACATATTTTGCAAACACAACCAATCTTGGCAAGTTTTATTCAAAAACAAGTGATTGAGGTTGTTAAATAAACTCTGGTGCATATAATCGCTCTGATACCAGTTGTGACAACCCGCCCTGGAAAATACTGTACTATCACCTAAACCAATCCACTTTGGTCATTAAGCGATAATAAAGTATCACCCTGTCGTTAGTTGTCAGGTTAACGCCCGGTGAAATCACTTACATAACAACAAAAGATTGATAAATATGCATTAAAACTCATATGAATGCGAGTCCAGAGTACAAACATGAATTAAATTCAAAATTTCCCTTAAGGGTTTAATTATTACAAACCATTGTTTATGACATGATAAGTAAAGGTTTAGAGTTCGAAAATAGCAGAATGAAATTAACTAGCGCAACGATAAACATCACAGGAGGCCGTCCGTGATGCCATCACTCATCGTCATCAACCCATTCCAGCTCCCAGCCGGGAGGAATCTCACCAGGCCAAACAACACCTGCAACAACATTTTTAAAGCAAGGCTGAATATACTAATACTCAGCAAGACTTAACCGTCGGGTGATAACTACATCACCAACTCTAGACATGAGAGGCTTTTTGGCCGGTGGAGTTCTTTTGCTGAAAAGAAACAAAGAGTAGGTCCTTACTTTCAATATTTTAGCACAATTTTTAGTTGATTACCATTTCTAAGTATGCCAACTAATTCAATCAAGAATGGTATAATACAATTACTCAAGCAATAATATTCACCAAATTCCATCATTAAGGGATATCATGGCCAGTTGATTAAGCAATCTCGGATAACGGTGAAAGGCCGACAATCGATTGATTTATAACCTTGCAAGGTAAACCTAAACACACGGAGGGTGCCCCCGTGGGGACAACCACCAGGCAGTTCCCATCTTTTTTCGGGTCGGGATCAGACCTACAATTCTCGGTACAAGGCTTACTGGTACGTCACGCCGGACCGCCCAGAATCGCATAGGTACCCCATTGTTGCTGTTGCAGGCAGGGGGACACACGAGGTGTCCTAGGGGTAGTAGGGAAAGTTCCCTTGCCGTGTCCATCAGGTACTAGGCTTACCGGTCCCATTCCCGACAAGTGCTTAGTACATTCAAAAGCTTAGCCCACGAAAGCCACTGGACCGGAGCCCAAATCCCATGCTCTTACCACATGAGCAATCCATTTATAAAGATCTTATGATTCCAACATAAAAACCTATTCTCGCGAGTCACGAACATCACTCGACTTCTACCGGGTCCTATAGCATAGCAGCTATCGACCTAGCATACCAGTAAAAGAACATAGGTACCTAGGGATCATGCATCTAGGGTTTCAAGTCAACCCCTGAAACGTAAAGGCACAAACATAGCAAGAATAATTGCAAAATTTTAAAAAGAGGGTTAATGATCCGGGGCTTTCCTTCGCTGGCAAGGTTGCCTTGGGGCCCTTCTAGACTTGGTCCAGGTCTTGCTCTACAGCGACGTAGTGCGCATCTCCGCCAGCTCCTCCGTCTCCTTCCGGTACACGCGTACAACTACCGTCGGGAAGATCTACACGAGCATGCAAATGCAAGATTTAATTGACGATTTTTAATTTAATTAATTACAAACAAACAAATGACAACCATGGGGTGCATGGTTCACCACATTCACCTAGATAAGAATACATTCAGCATACTCTTCCAAAAAGGAACAATATGCGGTTCTTTATTAAACATTCTTTTTGATAGTGACTATGTATATATTTACATAAATAAATTAATTTAAATTACACGAACAACAAGGGGTTGGTCTTGAGCTTTCAAAATGATTTACGTCACTTGCATAGGGTCTTTAGGGGTGTGGTTGGTGATTTTCTCATTTAATTCAATATTAAGCTTTAATGACTTTATTGCTTTTATTCATAAATTAAATTAATAAAATTCAGCAGAGGTGTTTAAGAAGCACTACAAGCCTATACAAAGCCACTGCACACACATGCACACTTAAGAGATGATAGGTTCTAACCCGGCGTTAGAACGAAGGATGGCCCGATCTTCACGGCAGTAGGTCTTGAACTTGAAGAACGACGATGGGGCAGCGGAAATAGGATGATAACTTACTGGAATTCGAAAATATCTTGCTGAAGATCAGCGGATAACTAGCTTTATACCTAGCCAAGGTTGGATGCGACCCAAACGACGGGGAGAGAGACACCAAAACCGCGAGGACTTCGACTCGATCTCCAAACGACCGCAGAATCACAACCGGAGCTAATCCACACAAGGTGAGGCAGCCGTACTGGAAGTCACAAAGCATGAACTAGTGGACCTCAGAGAGATCTCTTCACAAGTCCAAGTAGAACGAGGAAGAACAAGGGATGAGTAAGCACTCGGCAACTCGGCTGCAATATCACTGGATTAATCTCAAATCATCAAAGTTGTTTTCAGCTTACACATGGGGGGTATTTATACTAGGAACAACCCTCCTAGGTGGGTGGAAACACGAAAACAAACTGAATACGTCGCCAATGTGAAAGGATCTCCCGAGATGACCTTCTGAGTTGTTTCCGCGTGACTGTTTGACTGCTGAGCAGTCTTCAATGTTTCGATCATAACTTCTTCTAGGAATCTTCAAATGACGTGGTACTAGATGCGTTGGAAAGCTAACTCGATAATCTTTCCAACGGTGTATAGCATGCTATGTGAAACTTCGTATATTGGTATAGTTTAATGCCCGAACTTCAGACTCAGGACTTTGCCGAATGGCTTGCCGAATGACTTGCTGATTGCTGGAAATTGCCGAATGACCTTGCCGAATCACGAGAACTTTGCCGATTCTAGCTTCGTGACCTTCGTCTTGATGATTCTCTTCAACATACCTAAGTAGTATCAACATACAAGACTTAGGTAGCATAAAGTTATCATTGGAATTGAGTAACTCAAACTCATAAAGTAGCACGTGCACCTCTTGTTGGATCTTTTTAGCTTGGCTACGAGTGATAGGTCTGGTAGAAATTGGAAATGTGGTTGGAGAGGCTGTCGGTGCTGGCATGGTCATATCATCCTCCCCTCCTTGAAAAGGAGTCGTCCTCGACTCTTCCAAGCCAAAGAACGGAGAGAGGTTAGCCACATTGAAACTTTTACTCACATCATAAGTACTTGGCAGATCAATTTCATAGGCATTGTCATTGATCTTGCGAAGCACTTTAAATGGACCATCCGCCCGGGGTTGCAGCTTGCTCTTGCGCTGGTCGCGAAATCTATCTTTGCAAAGATGCACCCAAACCAAGTCTCCTTGTTCGAACAATACTTTCCTTCGACCCTTATTGGCACGCTTCTCGTACAACTGAGTCATCTTCTCAATGTTGGTTCGTGCTTGAACATGAAGCTTCTTGATAAATTCAGCTCGCTTGCTTGCGTCAAAGTTCACACGCTCCTGCACAGGTAAGGGCAAAAGATCTATGGGAGCAGTGGGGTTGAAACCATATGCAATTTCAAATGGAGAGAATTTAGTTGTTGAATGTACTGCCCTGTTGTATGCAAACTCAACATGTGGCAAGCTTTCTTCCCAAAGTTTTAAATTCTTCTTTAGAACAGCGCGCTGCAACATTGAAAGTGTTCGATTTACAACTTCAGTCTGCCCATCCGTTTGTGGATGACATGTCGTAGAGAATAGCAAACGTGTTCCAAGTTTTCCCCACAAAGTTTTCTAAAAATAACTCAAAAATTTTGTGTCACGATCAGAAACAATAGTGCGAGGCACTCCATGCACACGCACAACTTCTTTGAAAAATAATTCAGCTATATGTGAGGCATCATCAGTTTCATGGCATGGGATAAAATGTGTCATTTTACTACAACGATCAACCACAACAAAAATCGAATCCCTTCCCCTTTTGGTTCGTGGTAACCCCAAAATAAAATCCATTGAAATGTCTTCCCAAGGAGCGTTGGGAATAGGGAGAGGAGTGTAAAGTCCATGAGGGTTTAATCGAGACTTAGCTTTGTGGCATGATTCGCAGCGAAGAACATGTCTTTCAACATCTCTTCTCATCTTTAGCCAAAAGAAATGATCGGCCAGCACTTGCTCCGTCTTCTTAGCTCCAAAGTGTCCCATAAGGCCACCAGCATGAGCTTCCTGTACAAGCAAAATTCGAACAGAGCAATCTGGAATGCATAGTTTGTTAGCTCGAAATAAAAATCCATCGTGATTGTGATATTTTTCCCAGCCTTTGTCATTGCAACATTTGGAATAAGGTTCAGCAAAATAAGAGTCAGTCGCATATAATTCTTTTATACTTTCCAAGCTAAGAATTTTAGCATCGAGTTGAGTTATCAAAGCATGGCGTCGAGACAATGCATCAGCAACCACATTCTCTTTTCCTTTTTGTATTTAACAACATAAGGGAATGATTCAATAAATTCACACCATTTTGCATGCCTTCGATTCAGTTTTAATTGTCCTTTAAGATGTTTCAATGATTCATGATCTGAATGTATCACAAATTCTTTAGGAAAAAGATAATGTTGCCAAGTTTCCAAACTTCTAACAAGAGCATATAATTCTTTATCATAAACTGAATAATTAAGAGATGGACCACTTAACTTTTCACCGAAGAATGCAATTGGCTTCCTTTCTTGCATCAAGATGCCTCCAATTCCAACTCCACTTGCATCACATTCAATTTCAAACATCTTGCTGAAATGCGGGAGTGCCGGGACGAGGTCATTGTTAACTTCATTTTTAATTCTTCAAACGCCTTTTGTTGTGCTTCTCCCCACTTGAAAGGCACTTCTTTCTTGGTCAGCTCATTGATTGGGGCAGCAATGGTGCTGAAATCCTTCACAAATCGCCGATAGAAACCAGCAAGTCCGAGGAAGCTTCTCACTTGACTCACGTTCTGTGGAGGCGTCCATTCACACACAGCCTTGATCTTCTCATCATCCACCTCCACACCTTGTCCTGAAACAACAAAGCCAAGAAAAACTACCTTGTCGGTGCAAAAGGTGCACTTTTCAAGGTTAGCATATAATTTTTGCTCACGTAGGACAGCAAGCACGCATCGAATATGCTGAACAAGTTCATCAAGAGTCTTGCTGTAAATTAATATGTCATCAAAATAAACCACGACAAACTGGCCAATGAATGGTCTAAGCACATGATTCATTAATCTCATAAAAGTACTAGGAGCATTGGTTAAACCGAAAGACATTACTAACCATTCATATAACCCAAATTTCGTCTTAAAAGCAGTTTTCCATTCATCTCCTTCTTTCATTCTAATTTGGTGATAACCACTTCTTAAATCAATTTTAGTGAATATAATAGCACCACTAAGTTCATCAAGCATGTCATCTAATCGAGGAATTGGATGCCTATATCTTACCGTGATGTTATTAATAGCTCGGCGATCCACACACATCCTCCAAGATCCATCTTTCTTAGGTACTAACAAAACGAGGACAAGACAAGGTGAAAGACTTTCTTGGACATACCCTTTCTTGATCAATTCTTCCACCTGGCGCTGAATCTCCTTTGTCTCCTCTGGATTGGTGCGGTATGCAGCTCGGTTTGGAAGTGATGCACCAGGGACTAAGTCGATTTGATGCTTAATCCCTCTCATAGGTGGCAGCCCTGGTGGTACTTCATTAGGGAACACATCCTCAAAATCCTGTAACACATCAAAGACAATACTAGGCAAAGTAGAGGGTAAGGTATTAGTAGAAAGAAGAGTGTCTTTGTACAGGAGTACAAAGAACATGGCATTAGGTTCACTCAATTCTTTTAGATCCCCTTTCCTAGCCATCATGACTAACCCCTCTTTTTTCGGTTTTTGGGTTCTTTGCGGCTGTGGGGTTTTATGTGGCTGTGGAAACTCTCCCTCACTATTCTTGTGGGTCATTCTCAAGTGGTTCTCGCTCTCTCGCTGTTTCTTCTTGAGATCATCCTTCATAATTTTCTCCGGTGTCAAAGGAAGCAAAGAAATTCGTTCTCCTTTGTACACAAAAGACAACTTGTTGGTTCTTCTAAAAATCTGAACATCACGATCATATAACCAAGGTCTTCCTAGCAGCAGCTGGCATGCTTGCATAGGTACCACATCACACTACACTTGGTCATTATATTTCCCAACTGAGAAAGGAACTGTCACAATGTGACTCACACGCAGCGCGCCACAATCATTAAGCCACTGCATATTGTACAGACCTAGGTGTCTTCTAGATTTCAGTCCCAATCTGTCCACCAACTCTTGGCTAGCAATATTATTGCAGCTGCCATTATCAAAAATGATGCGACAAAGCTTATCTTTAATCATGCCTCTGGTGTGGAAAAGATTGTGTCGCTGCCCATTCTCCTCCTTTTCAGCAGTGACACTAAGGACACGAAGGGAAATAAAGCAATTATGATCACCTTCATCAGGCTGAATCTCATTCTCTTCTTTCTCTTCAGGTTCTTCATCAAAACTCGGCCCATCATCCTCAGGATCACTCTTTGATTCACATTCACCTTTTTCATTCAACAACATGGCCCTCCAGCTCGAACATTGAGCAGCAATGTGCCCACGATCGTGGCACTTATGGCACACAATCTCCCTACTACGAGTGGAAGATGCAGCACCTGAGGCAACACTTGGTGCTGCTGAACTGGCAGTAGGTCGCTGCTGATTCGCGGGCGATGAAGCACTAGAACCTGCCATCTTTGATGTACTATTTGATGGAAAAGATTTAGGTGTACTACCTTGAGATCTTCCCCCACCAAAAGAAGTATTGAACTGCTGTTTGCGCCAAGGGGCAGCAATAGAATGACTGCCATAAGTTCTTCCACGTGACTCCTGCTGAATCTTCCTCTCAGTGCGCATTGCTTGATCAACAAGATCTTGCAAAGTATGATATGGAAACATCTCCACAAAACCAGCAATCTCCTCATTAAGACCTCCATAAAATCTTGCCATTTTAGACTCCATGCTTTTTCTAGTTCCAGTCCGAACTAGCAGCAATTCCATCTCCTTAAAATACTCATCAACCGATCTTTTTCCTTGCCTCAATGCTTGCAAACGATTCATGAGGTCACGCTCATAACTCGAAGCAACAAAACGCCTCTCCATTACTCGCTTCATTTCTTCCCAAGTATGAATATATCCAAGACCTAACTGAAGTTGATTCTCCTGCACCTGATTCCACCAAGTGAGAGCGTATCCAGAGAACTCAACTGAAGCAAGGTTAACACGACGCTGATCTGAAAGATTATGCACTCTAAAAATTTGATCCCATTGCTCAGCCCACTCAAGATACTCATCAGCATTCTCCTTTCCAGTAAACTTGGGGATACTCAACTTGACACGAGCAATATTATCGGGGTCATCATAATGACGACGACCGTGGTGAAATCCCCTATCTTCAAAATCAGCACGTCGATGATGATGACGCCGGTCAAACCTCCCACCACGACCAAAGGGATTTTCAACATCAGACCCTTCCTCATGATCTTCGAACTCTTCATCTTCAAATCTCACACGACGCTCGTGTGCACGACATCCGCCACACTGATTATGGAAATCAGCATAGTGGCCACCACGCTGATTATCGAAATCAGCACGACGATCACCACCATATCCTCCTCGGTCATCACCGAACCGATCAAATCCATGGCCGAAACCAGAATTCTCATCTCCGGACTCCTCCCGATGATGGTCTTCTTGATCACGACGTGGTCCACGTCCTCCTGCTGCTGGAAGGTGAGCATCAAACATCCTTCCCATTGCCTCCACAAGTGAGTCCGCCATGCGACGCATCTCAGCCCGAGAAACTGGGCGTTCATCCTCTTCATGGTGCCCGCCATGGTGCCCACCATGAATACTAGAATCTGATCCTGTCATGTTAGGGGCAGCAAGAAATATATGGAATATGAAGTATTTGTGGAAACACTCAAACTCACCACTTACTTACCCAAGTTCTGCCTATCCTCAAGGACTGTGATTGTGCTAGTGTTGGCAGCTTCAACGGAGGTGGTAGTGAGGTCGTAAGGATTACGATTTGAATGTCCTGGTTTCAGATTTGAAGTGGAGGTGGCTAAACAAGTAGGGGCTGCGGTACTGTCAACCAAGTAAATTGATGTGTTCAAAAGATATAAAGTTGCAGCAAACAAGATCACCACCAACTTCAAGATGCAACTGAAAATTTCAGCAACACACTTCTTCCTTCAATTTTTTGTTTCGTTGCTCTTCTATAACTTTTTTTTGAATCTTTTCTCTCTCTTTTTTTGACCTTTTTTATAATACTAACAAGGGTGCTGATAACAAAAGATATATAATAAACGGTGGAGACTAGCAACTTCAAGAACACAAGGTAGCAGTACCGAAAAAGGGCTATATGTATTTTTTGGGGGCTTTGGACTATAGGATATGAACAAATATATGTAGAAAATCAAATAAGGATAAATATATGGATGGTGATGAGACCTACCGTGTCAACGAAAGCTCTGATACCAGATGATAGGTTCTAACCCGGCGTTAGAACGAAGGATGGCCCGATCTTCACGGCAGTAGGTCTTGAACTTGAAGAACGACAATGGGGTAGCGGAAATAGGATGATAACTTACTGGAATTCGAAAATATCTTGCAGAAGATCAGCGGATAACTAGCTTTATACCTAGCCAAGGTTGGATGCGACCCAAACGACGGGGAGAGAGACACCGAAACCGCGAGGACTTCAACTCGATCTCCAAACGACCGCAGAACCACAACCGGAGCTAATCCACACAAGGTGAGGCAGCCGTACTGGAAGTCACAAAGCACGAACTAGTGGACCTCAGAGAGATCTCTTCACAAGTCCAAGTAGAACGAGGAAGAACAAGGGATGAGTAAGCACTCGGGCAGCTCGGTTGCAATATCACTGGATTAATCTCAAATCATCAAAGTTGTTTTTAACGTACACATGGGGGGTATTTATACTAGGCGCAACCCTCCTAGGTGGGTGGAAACACGAAAACAAACTGAATACATCGCCAATGTGAAAGGATCTCCCGAGATGACCTTCTGAGTTGTTTCCGCGTGACTGTTTGACTGCTGAGCAGTCTTCAATGTTTCGATCATAACTTCTTCTAGGAATCTTCAAAGGACGTGGGACTGGATGCGTTGGAAAGCTAACTCGATAATCTTTCCAACGGTGTATAGCATGCTATGTGAAACTTCGTAGATTGGTATAGTTTAATGCCCGAACTTCAGACTCATGACTTTGTCGAATGGCTTGCCTATGACTTGCTGATTACTGGAAATTGCCGAATGACCTTGCCGAATGATGAGAACTTTGCCGATTCTAGCTTCGTGACCTTCGTCTTGATGATTCTCTTCAACGTACCTAAGTACTATCAACATACAAGACTTAGGTAGCATAAAGTTATCATTGGAATTGAGTTGAAACTCATAAAGTAGCGCGTGCACCTCTTGTTGGATCTTTTTAGCTTGGCTACGAGTGATAGGTCTGGTAAAAATTGGAAATGTGGTTGGAGAGGTTGTCGGTGCTGGCATGGTCATATCAGGAGAGCTATGAAATTAAATATACTGAAAATAACAAAAACTAGTTAACATGATAATTGCATATAAACATAAATACACATCCAAATGATTCCAACTTTCTCACACATGACCTCTGGTCCAAAACTAAGCTAGACATGCAACATATACACCTGAAACTATTATAGACCTTGGGTTATGTATTTACCAAGAAAATCAAGCATATTCCAAGAATAAATATTTCTGACAATTATAAAATTGTGATTAATTCACCAAAGGTGCATTTAGGCATAAAAAGATCACATGCAGAAGTTTAGTGCAAAAAACCTATTTATTTTTAGCTACAAAAATCATAAGGATAGATTCTGTATAAATACAAAACAATTCATATAAAAAGAGTGACACAATAACTTTGTGCAATTATTGGTACAGAAGCTAGGCATGGCATAACACACAACATATCCAAAATTCAGCTATAGAGAACATGTAGATTTTGAGATACAACAGATATAGGTTTATAAGTTTTCTATTTTTCATGCAAAACATAACAGGAAAAACTATGGTCATGCTTTACAAAAGTTGTAGGGTTTATCACCAGAAATCCAACAAAATTGAGTTTGCATTTTTTTCTGAATTTTCTATGATTGTCTACGAATTTTCTAAGATTCAACACAACAATTAAGAAACTACTTTACATCTAGGCCCTCGGATTTCGCAGATAGGCCCTCAGGACGAGAAATTAGATTGCAATTGGGTCCCTGGCGCCATGGCCGGCAGAGGGAGCTTGATTCCAGTGAAGGGAAGGCTCAGCTCGGCCAGGAAAGGGCGGGGGAGTGGTGTAGGCTCACCTAGGGTTCCATTCTGTGGGTTGTTAGCGGCGGAAGAGCAGTCGGCGACGGTGCTCAGCGATGCCGGCGGACGGCGACCGCTGTACGTGGTGGTCCGGCGCGGTGCCAGTTCGGTCGGGGCAACGAGCTGTGTGGGAGACTCCAGTGAGGGAGTAAGGAGATGGTGGAGGGCTCAAGCGACGGAAAACGAGCCCGGAAGCTAGAGCTTCAACCTGCTACCTTCAATGGTGGGCGGTGACGGCTCGGCTGGACGGTGGTGGTGTTCACGCACGAGCATGGTAGTGAAAGCCTTTTTATAGGTGGCTAGCAGTGTGCAGGCACTCAGCGCTTCGCCCCGAAGCAAGCGAAGGCGAGGCAAGGGGACCCGGCGTGGCCGGCGGCAGCGGCGGGTGCACGGTAGGGGTTGGTGTGCTTGCGTGGGCGCGTGTCGCGCGGGAGAATGAGCGGCGAGGGGGGGGGGACGGGCAGCGACATGGGTAGGCGTGCGGTGCGTGGGACCCACTCTGCATCGGGCATCGTGGTCGCGGGTTACCCAGATGCCGAGATGGTGGCAGCGGCGCGTGGCGGCACGCGCAGGCGCGCTCTAGAACGCGGCCCCGACGACACAGTGTGACATCGTGATTTTTCATTCCATTTACCCTTGTTTGACCGGTGTTTGCTCAAAATTTTCAAACACTTTTGAATACCAAAGTTGTAGAGCAACTATAGGAGAACAATTTTTGTAAAGGCCGGCCTATGTTTTGATCAACCGTTTGAGCATGAATCGATGGCAAAGATGATGTCTTTCATGGTGCCGATGAATAGTACCCGGCTGCAGTTGACCAAGTTTTTCACCCTTTTCCACTCAAAATTTGAAATGCCACCCAAAAGTAAAGTTGTGTCCCTCGAAAAACTGGACTCGAAAAACTGGACAACTTTTATATTGGGAGATTTTGAAGTGGTTAGGTGAAATTTAGAGAACGCAACAAAAGTTCCGGAGGAGGGTCAAAGACACAGGGGTTTTGACCAACCTTTGACCAGGGTTTGACCACAAGGGGGTGTTGACTTGGAAGGAGGAAGAGTAGAATACGGACTCCTACTAGAATCCCCTGTACTCCTACTAGGACTCGCTCTGTGTAATCCTACTAGGACTCCTGCCTTGTAACCGACTAGGAACCCGCCCCCTGGACTATATAAAGGAGGGTCGGGTACCTAGGAGGACATCCACAATCCCTCCGGGGATCAACACCAAGCGCAGGGCGCAATACTGCTCTAAACAGGACGTAGGGTAGCTACTCCGGCTACCCGAACCTGTATAAATCTGGTGTCTTGTGTCCTCGTGCGTACCTTCGGGTTCCAGATCATGGCGATCCCCACCTTCTACCTTGCTGCGGGTACCTCCCATGGAGGTCGAGTGGTTTAAACACCGACAGCTGGCGCCCACCGTGGGGCCATCGTCACGATCATCGGCGAATTCAAAGGACTTCATCAACAAATCAATATATGAAAGAGCTATGGAGACTCAGAACTCGTCGACTCGTCATATCCATACTCTGCTGCTCTCGGTGTACAAAGCCGAAATTGAGGAGATTTTATTTTTCACTCTATCTCAGAGTCGACACTACTGATGATCTCGAGACGGATTACAACTCCGTATTTTTCTAGCTGTCCGTCGCAGTCAACAAGACAAGACCAACTCCCTATTCCGAACTGGAGATCAACTCAAAGACCGAAGTAATTTCAGTTTCTATAGAGTAAAGG
Organism: Cenchrus americanus; assembly: GCA_947561735.1. Taxonomy (NCBI): domain Eukaryota; kingdom Viridiplantae; phylum Streptophyta; class Magnoliopsida; order Poales; family Poaceae; genus Cenchrus; species Cenchrus americanus. The sequence goes on from OX387245.1 coordinate 185,790,850, forward strand.
GGAATTACGTGTCGCTAGGCATAAAAAAATCCCTGGAATAAGCTCGGCACACACCTGAAGACCCCATGGAGAATATTGGCTCTTGACAACAGCCATACTAGAGCTATACTAGGAACATGCAAGATTTTTGCTTGGTGCACACGGCAGACGTACATGAGCACACCTACTTCAACTACTTGGGTACAACTATATAGTGCGCCGCGACTACTCGTCTTCGGCCGCACGCGCTCTACGTCGTCCTCGCCGTGCGCCGCGACTACTCGTCTCCGGCTGCACGCGAACTACATCGACCTCGCCATGCGCCGCGACTACTCGTCTCCGGCCGCACGCGCTCTACATCAACATCGCCGTGCGCCACGACTACTCGTCACCCGGCCGCACACGCTCTACGTCAACCTCGTCGTGCACCGTGAGTACTCGTCTTCACTCTCTCGGCTGCAGCGATCTACCTCGACTACGCCGCGCGTCCGGGTGCCTCGGCACGTCACGCGGCTCGTCGCGCCGTTCGTCGTCGACTACTCCGCCTCGCGCGAGCTCGTCGTCGACAACATCGTCTTCGCCGCGCGTCCGGGTGCCTCGGCACGTCGCACGGCTCGTCATGCGGCTCGTCGCGCCGCTCGTCATCGTCGACTACATTGTCTTCGCCGCGCGTCCCGGGTGCCTCGGCACGTCGCGCGGCTCGTCATGCGGCTCGTCGCGCCGCTCGTCGTCGACTACTTCGCCTCGCGCAGGCTCGTCGTCGACTGCTCCGTGCGCCGCGACTTCGTCTTGCGGCCACGCTGACTCTACTTCATCCACGTCGTGCGTCATGACTACTTGTCTCGCGGCAACACTGGCTCTACTTCGAGTACGCCGCGCACCGCCATGACGTCATCTTCCGGTCGCATCGCGTCGACCATTCATCTCGACTAGTTTTCCAAACTAGTCGAAAACGGCAGTCACGCCCCCAATAACTAGTCAGAATCAACTCTGACTAGTCGACTTCAACAACAACCGTCGCGCCGACCGCCATGGCTTCATCTACAAGTCTGCCTAGGCAGCAACAGCTAAGTCATTTATTTAAATGATTACTGTTTTCTTGGCTTGTTCTCCTCATCATGTAGGAGTACTTGCTGACTACTCATTTGTGTATGCTTCTCGGCGGGTTTTCACGGGAGCTACACTCTGCTGACTACTCTTGGGGTATATCAATCAAGTCGCCACGAGTCTACTTCATCAACTTGGGGGCTATCCCTAGGAGGCAGTTTCTAAAGTCCGCTACATGCGGCAATCTAAAGTCAACTTCTAAAGTCGCATTCTAAAGTCCGCTCCGTGCGGCAACTTAAAGTCGACTCTGGTCGCATCATCACCTGCTTCGATGGCATACTACGTGTGTAAGCTTCGATGGAACCTAGCTGTAAGCGGCCCTCGGGTCCTGGCGACGATGGAACCTAGCTGCACGTGGTCTTCACGCTCTGTACCATGGGTCCAAGTACCCTAAGTACTCGCGCTCCGTACCTTGGGTCTGAAATCCATGGCCCAGGTACGCAAGTCGACTCCGGTCGCACCTTCAAGCCCGCTCCGGCGTCAATCGTACCTTGGGTCTGAAATCCATTGCTCAGGTACTTAAGCCCACTCCGATGGCACAAGCCGACTCCGGTCGCACCTCCAAGCCCGCTCCGGCGGCAATCGTACCTTGGGTCTGAAATCCATGGCCCAGGTACTCAGCCCACTCCGGTGGCACAATTCGACGCTAGCGGTCGCATCCAAGCCCGCTCCGGCGGCAAAACCATTCGTTTTCTCTGATTTTTCATTCGCTTTGGCTTTCCGGAAAGTGATTTTCGTTTTTTGCATCTTAAGTCCACCCCGCGTGGCACAAAGTCGACTATTGTAGTCGCATCTCAAAGTCCGCTCCGCGCGGCATTCTAAAGTCGACTTCTAAAGTCGCATATCAAAGTCCGCTCCACGCGGCATCACAAAGTCGACTTCGGTTTTTTAAGTCGCATCTCAAAGTCCGCTCCGCGCGGCACAAAGTCGACTTCGGTTTTTTAAGTCGCATCTCAAAGTCCGCTCCACGCGGCACAAAGTCGACTTCGGTTTTTTAAGTCGCATCTCAAAGTCCGCTCTGCGCGGCACAAAGTCGACTTCGGTTTTCAAGTCGCATTCTAAAGTCCGCTCTGCCGGCATCTAAAGTCAACTTCGGTCGCGTTTAAAGTCCGCTCCGACGGCACGACTACTTCTCAAGCTTCACGGCTCGATGCCAAATTACTACTCGGAATCTCTCCAGCTCGGGGGCTGCACTCAACATACTACTAAGGATAACTTCAGCATGCTACGCTCGCTCTCAAGCTCGGGGGCTCCGCATCAACAACTACTCGACGTGGCTCATATGACTCTCTTATCTCGAGGGCTACACGCTGCAAGAGTACTCAGATGATGGCTTTCACGAACACTGAAGACCCTTGGATTGATTACCTAATCATTTCAAGGCTCGGGGGCTGCTATGCTACACCCATCATTCAAATTTTTCAAGACGGAAGATTTGGAATCAAGATTGACCCTCAGCTAGAGTCTGCAACTCAACCTAAGGCTCCGGGGCTACTCCATACGGAGTGCGATTTTGCAACCGCACTTCCATATAATCTCGACTTCAAGACTGATGAGCTGGACCACCTTCCAGCCTCGCGGCAGTTCAAGTACTATTGAAGACTTCTCCAAGCAGTGCTCGAGGACGCTCAAGAACTACTCGCAGAGGCTTCAAGACTACTCGAACTACTACACTCGACTACAATGTGCTCGGGGGCTTGTCGGGCATACACCCCGGGTACTCATGCAAGGAAGGAGGAAGAGTAGAATACGGACTCCTACTAGAATTCCCATGTACTCCTACTAGGACTCGCTCTGTGTAATCCTACTAGGACTCCTGCCTTGTAACCGACTAGGAACCCGCCCCCTGGACTATATAAAGGAGGGCCGGGTACCTAGGAGGACATCCACAATCCCTCCGGGGATCAACACCAAGCGCAGGGCGCAATACTGCTCTAAACAGGACGTAGGGTAGCTACTCCGGCTACCCGAACCTGTATAAATCTGGTGTCTTGTGTCCTCGCGCGTACCTTTGGGTTCCAGATCATGGCGATCCCCACCTTCTACCTTGCTGCGGGTACCTCCCATGGAGGTCGAGTGGTTTAAACACCGACAGTTGTGTCCCTCGAAAAACTGGACAACTTTTATATTGGGAGATTTTGAAGTGTTTAGGTGAAATTTAGAGAACGCAACAAAAGTTCCGGAGGAGGGTCAAAGACACAGGGGTTTTGACCCACCTTTGACCAGGGTTTGACCACAAGGGGGTGTTGACTTGATTAAGGGGGTCATTAGTGATTGTCGGCTAGGTTTCCGAGGTGATGACCCAGGTTGACCAAGGTTTGACCAAAGTCAACGAATTTGACTCTGCTTGACTTGGTCATTAGCACTAATGATGCTAATTAAAAACCTGGGGTGTCACCGCCGGAGCCCTGGCAAACAAACCCTTGATATCATGAAACTTTCACAGAACTCCACTAAGAGCAACTCCAAAAGACTGCTAATCTTACTCCCAATACCTTGTCTAGGGGGAAAAGAAGAAAAGAAACTCCAACAGTGCCCCTAAACCTCTCCCAAAAGATTAGGGACGCCAAAAAACACCCCTAGCCGCGCATATATTGGGGATGTCTACTCGTCCCCAATCCAACCTATGCAATGTTCTCGCACGAGTTTTTTTTGCTGGGACCAGCGCTGGCCATGGGAAGGATGCACTGGTGTTGTAACTACGGTGGCGGCGACCTTGGGCACTGGGGTCGCACCGGCACCACGCCTCACCCTGCGCTGCAGCGCTGAATGGGTTTGCACCATGCTCCGCGAGGCCGACAGCGGGATGGTAACTAGAGCTGCTCACCAGTGCCGCCTAGGAGCAGGTCTCCGACGACCTCTCGATGGTGGCATGCTCCATGGAACTACAGGGATGCCTGCCATCGTTGGATGCGTGCGTCGAGCTGCTCACTCGCACCAGCCATCGCACAAAGTCGATTGTCTGTGTAGTGCTGCTCGTCTGCCACCGAGCTGCTCGCTCGCACTGCCACCACGCAGAGCAAACTTGCTAGGCCTACTACCCAGGCCTAGCAGCTGATGCCTTGATGCTTGCTGAGTTAGAGAGAGCAACAAGGGGCGCGTTGCGAGGGCGGCCCACGGTCTCGGCTGCGCTCGTGGGCTGCAACTTTCTGTGTTTGTGGCATTGGCCCGCGAGGTGGTCTGGCTCCCTAGAGCGAAAAATGCCCTCTCGGCCTGGTTCTCTGGAAACGCCCAAAACCTCCATTTGCCCCGAGTCGTGCTCGTGGAGGCGCATGCAGGTGATTTTGGGTGCCGGAGGGGTGGTTATTGTCTTGCTAGCCGAGCTGCTATCTGCCTCATAAACACCAGCGCAGTTGAGCCTGGCCCGATTGGTGCTTTGCCACAAACATGAGCTGTTGCAGCACGAGGGACTGGTCTTCCCTGGCCTGGGCCTAGGCGGCAGGCTGAGCTGCCCTCGGCCACCCTCACAAACGGCCCCAATAAGGGCCATGGAAGAGAAAGTCAACGGGAGGGAGAAAGAAGAGATGAACTTCGACAGTGAAAAGATACGTGGATGGTGTTTTGAATGGTGGATATCCGTTAGTAGATTGTTGACAGTGGGCAGCAATCATGACGTGGCAAGTCTTAAATATTAAGGATTTTATTATTGGAGAACTGCTATGTGGTGAAATGATTTTGGGTACAAAAATTTTTAGAAGAGGCCCCAATACTTAGTTTTGGGTAGAATTTTTTAACAACTTTTGAAGATGCTCTGAGGGCGTGTTTGATATGGGCCAATTTTGCCCAGCCAAGCCCACCAAGGCCAATTTTGCTTGTTTGATATCGTTGGCCGAGTTGGGAGCCAGGCTACCGACAGCCATTTTCCCCTCTCTCTTCTGGCTCTGGCCGAACACTCCTCCTTCTCGTTTTTTCCAGAGCCAAGCCGTGGCCAGCTCTCACGGGGCTCTTTCTTGAATCCTGTCACCTCCCTCACCCTCTCGCTCATGGCAGCAGTGGCGGTTGGGGTGAGTCCCTTCCGGCGTGCGGCGGCGGTGGCCGAGGGCGGAGCCCCCCTCGAGCCCATGCTCGCGGCGGCGGTGGTGGCCGGGCGGAGCTCCCCCCGCGCGCGGTGGTCGGGCCGAGCGCGGAGCTCCCCCGAGCCCATGCTCGCGGCGTCGGCGATGGTCACGGGCGAAGCTCCCCCCGAGCCCATGCTTGCGGCGGTGGCGGGACGAGCTCGCGGTCGCAACAGCGGCGGCCGAGCGCGGAGCTCCCCGAGCCCATGCTCGCGACGGCGACGACGGCCACAAAGGCGGAGCTCCCCGCGGTTGCGCCCGTGCGTGGCGCGGTGGCCGGGGGCGGATCTCCCCTGCGGTTGTGTCGTGCGCGGCGGAACAAGAGCAGCAACCACCATGGCACGAGGATGAGGAGGAGGAGGAGGAGCCATGGCTAGCAGCATGCGAGTAGAGTGTTTGATGAAATGCCAAAGAGAAAAAAGAGGGGTAACATCACCATAATCCAGATGCATGGTCATCCTATTCAAACCGGGCTCAAATCAAACACAATCCTCATCTCACCTGACTCATTTGATACATTTGAATCAAACAAAAGATGTTGCCAAGAGGACCTGGCCACAGCCAGGCCCGCCGGCTCAGTCGCCAAGGGGCAAGAAATCAAACACGCGCTGAGAGATTGACATTGGCCTTGTATACGCCTTCACAGTTTTCCGGGCCGGAACCTGCTCCGACCATTATGGGCTTGTGGACCGAACGGCGTGCAAATCTCACTTCATAAACCACCTACCTGGTCCACATCAACTCTCGTCTCTTCACACTCCACGCTAAAACCCTAAACCTCCCCGCCGTCGAACGTCATGGCGGCCCCCACCCGGCGCCCCGGCTTCCTCCGCGAGGCCGAGCTCCGCCTCCTCCGCTGCACCCTCCCCTCCCCGCCCACGAACGCGCCCCCAGCAGCTTCCCCTCCCCCTGCGCACCCGCTCAGTGCCACCGCGGCCTCAGCGCTCGCGGCCGTTGAGGCCGGCGACTACGACGCAGCTCTCGCCGCCGTCGCGCCGCATCTCCTCCCGGCCTCCGCCTCCTCCGGGCCTCCCGGCTCCGCCGCGGACTTCTACGCAGACCTAGCCGCCGCAGTCGGCGCGTTCCTTCGCGGGGATGGGGACGGGGGAGCGGCAGGAGAGGGGTTCGAGTGCAGGTGCGCGGTTGTGCTCTCCACCGCCGTGGCCGCGATGCTCGCGTTCACGCAGCTAAACTTGACTGGGTGAGTTATTTTCTTGGGATTTGTCCTCCAGTTTTTTATGATTATAAATAAATTTATATGGAATTATGGAAAACAGCTCACTATTGGCATTTAGTTTCGCAAACAGCTTCTGGGAGAAATGTAATTTTTTTAGTATTCCTGGGATATTCGATCAACGACAGCTTGCATTCTAGATAGTGGAAACAATTTTAAGCATTGGCTCCAACGTAATACAATGGGCAATTTCCATTTAGCCTCTGGACTTAATCTGTAAATTTGATTGCATATTATAGAGGCATTTTCAAATTTGCTAATTTCACATAGTTTAAGTATTGTAAAATAAATAATGTTGTAGTCTGCCAATTAAGACATTGAATTTATTTGTCTTTGTTTCCTGAATTTTGAGATAGAAAAAAAATGGAAATCCTGTTGATTGCTATTCACAATTTTTTGGCACTCCTTGTACATGTGAGTAAGATGAGTGTACTTGGGAGGGAACTATGGGTGTGGAATGCAATGTAGTTGGATGAATCTTGTGGGGACTGTTTGTGGCTTCTTGCCTGAGACAGCCTGCTTACAGGAAGGATTGCTAGAGGGTGACAGGGTGTCATAGAAATTCGGAATCATAAATAGATTCACACAACATAGCTTAGTGTTCAAATGTGCGCTAGTGTCCGGCTTATGGGAATATCTGCAGTTTCATGGTCTAATAATACTTTTGAGCTGTAATTGACCATTCCAAGTTTCCAACTTCTGAGAATTATTCTTTTAAAGAAAAATAGTTTGCGTACCATAGAAAAATTATTAGCTAATGTTTTAATACAATGAATGAATGATACATTGTATTCTGTCTGATTTCAGATGTAGTTGTCAATAGTCAATACATGCTTCTGTTTATTACGAATGACATGTTTTTTATATCAAAACTGTAAATTGCAGATCTAACTTTTATATAATCATGTTAATGTAAGCCTGTCGCATCTTTTGGATATATTTTTTTTCTTGAGATATATAGCTTTTCTTAACTTGTCTTCAGGCCTCCAAGGGATTTTTCCACTTTTCCTTTCTGGACTTCTTCTTTAGATGAAGGATTGTATAGTAATCTTGGACATATATGGGATGCCTGGGCTTCTGATAAATTAGCTTCTTTTGGTTCTCATGTTCATGGGAAATTTTCACACGTGCAGGTTTGTATGTTGATGTTGGCTCATTTATTTTCTCTATTTGTCTTGGAATTTTATCTATTAGGTTAATGTGATGTGATGTTCTTCTGAAAGTTTAAGTTGAATTCATGCACACCTCCCCTATGATCTTTCCATAAACAGTTTATCAGTTTGATCTATGTTTTGGAATAACATATCATTGTACAAAATACCTGTATGGTTTCCAAGCCTTGAGAAATGGAAGAATCATATTAGTCGATCATTATGTTTGTGGCACACACCATTATTTATGGAATATGGTATATCATCCAAGTAAACTCAGGGTTATGGGAACTATGCTAGACTGTAAGCCTGATGAGTTGGACTCCATCAAAGTGTAGAATGTGAGGTTGACGGTAGCAAACTGTTTTGAAAACACAGGAGTACAGGTCATTGTTCCACATGTTGACATATTTTTGTCTTGGATATTTTTTATGAATAACCGCAGTTCATGGCACCTGCAGTAATAAATGCCCCGCCAAATGTAAGCAATTTGAGAATCTTGGATAATGGCAGGCATTCTAAATGCTTTGTGTTACTAAAGTAATAATACTTGTCTGGTTTGCATACCTAGGAGGCACACAAACCATGTAAATTTCTACCATTTTTTGTATCAGATAGAATAACTACAATTCTTTCCAAAAAGCACAAATATGATTTGATTTATTAAACTAGTTTGGGGAATAATTCTTTTGTGTATTCCTCCAACCCTAGAAGGGGTGGGTATATAGTTAGCTATACATGAGCCTCTATATGGGCTATACACAGGCCATATGGGCCACACACACATATACACTAACAAAACTTTATTAAATTTGATGCATTCTAGGTATGCTCTTCACGCAAACATTGTGAGACGGAGTGAGTAACATTGCAGAAATTATAATTACATCATATAATTTTTGTTTTGCATTTTTGACATATTTATAGACACATGCCCTTAGCTCACCCATGTTACTCATCTTTTTTGGTGTCTAATCTTACAATTGGTTGTAGTTATGTTTGTCGAGTCAATTTTGATGATTACAAGCTTTCATCTGTATGGAGCCTTTCTGTGATGTGTATCGTATATGGTAACAAAGTGGCTGTTTTTGTTTTTGTTTTCATTACCACAGTCAGCAATGGACACAAAAGATGTGTTGATTCTATACCTAAGCCTGCACATGCTTGTGGTCTTTAAAGTGGAGAAATGTCTTCTCTTTTTTTACTTCCAATGTCTCAAGTTTCCGTCGTATTCTTTTGCAGTTTATTGTCTTTGCAGAACTTTTGTTCACCAGCCTACTGAATCTCTCTGATTGCTGGACTGTGTCATGGTGGTTGTTTAGAATATCAATGTTCCAGCAGAACATTTTAGATGAGTTGTCGTCATCTTTGTATGATCAAGTGCAAGTGTACAAGAACAAGATGCTGGGTCATTTTGGTGAACTGGAAAAGGTTTCTACCTACTGGAATCCTTTATTATGTGATGGAGAAGGCTCTTATTTTGTTTCAGCTGCTTTCTTAGAGGCTGGAATTGCGGAATACAAATATGGTCGTGTTGATGCTTCAAGGTCTCTCCCCCCTCCCCCCCGCTCTCTCTCTTTCTCTCTGCTTTTTTTTAATAAGAAAACAATGTCTTGATACTGTCTTGTGATCTTGTTTGGACATTTGTAGGTTGCATCTGGACAGTGCACAAGAAGCATGTGGCTTACACCTTTCCCTTACCGGGATTCTTGGCTTTCGAACAATACACCAGGTGGATTGTGCTGTGTGCTTTGTTATCCATTTTTTGTGTTCTGTATACCATCTTCTCTGAGTTTGGTTGATAGCTACATCAACATTGTTTTACAAAAGACACTAAAAGAAAGAATTTGTACTTTCTTCTTTTCACTAACTTCAAGCTTACCACTCACACATGCTTAGAAGGCTCCAAACTTGACAAATAGTTAATTGCGTTGTACTATAGATACTTCAATAGCATGCTGCAAACCTATTTTTCAGCATTGAAGTATAGTAGAGAAGGGGCATATTGAAATAATTGTGACATTTGCTTCCTCAAATGGATTACTCCCTCTATCCAATAATATAGCCACCTCTAGATTGGAGACTAAAAGTTTATATTTCCCTTAGTTACCATGCACTAATTAAGAGAGTAATTATGGCTTTCCTATTTAGCTTGCATGCACATGTGCACAATTATTTTGCGTGCATGGAGGGGGCATTTTAGACCCCACACACCAAAAAACCCACTTTGAACTCAAAAGTAGCTATATTATGAGACAATTTGAATGCTAGAAGTATATATATTTTTGGATGTAGGTAGTTCATATTTAAATAACAACCCTTAAGAAAGTGGACTTGAAAAATAAACTAGGTGTCTCTTGTAGGTGGATGCAAAGTCTCAGATGGTGCTTGTTGCGAAGACCAATAAATCAGGATCTGATGAAGGACAAGCTACAGAACCCACATTAGCTCAGAATGAGAATGCAGCTTTAAAAAATGCAAAGAGTTCTGTTCCTGTTGAAAGTGATGAATTCTGTGACATATTAAGGATGCCCAGACTGATGCATGATGGGAGTAATTCTGCCAGCGAAACTACAACAGGCCCCAGTGCAAATATATCACTATCGGCTATCCAGCAGGCTGCTGTACTGGCACAATGCTTGCATGTGAGCCGAAGGAGTCGTAGTGATGAAATGTCTGGTATGCCTGTGTTTTCATTCTTTGTGGACACTTATGAAACAGTTTTTCACGTTTAAGCATGCAAATAAATTTAGTTTGGCACCATAATTTTGTTTGCAAATGGGTCTTGAGGCAACAAAGATAGCTTTATTTAGCACATGAACCAAGAATATGTTGAAGATGACTGGAGATAATTAGTCACTTTAAGCACAGTATTGGATGCATGCATTTGAGGATCCAAAGTGTTAGGTTAGTGTTTGTAAAGATGGGCGTGGTTGACCCGTGGAGCGAACCGGATGCGAACCGTCGATCCATAGTATAATTAGGTTGCACCAGTTAATCTACTTGAGACCCGCTATCTGACCCACGAGAACCAATGGGTATGGTGGGTCGATCCATATTATCGCAGCTGCTTGTTGCTTGATTTCGCAAGCAGTGCTACTGAGGTCGTTGTCAATCCTGAACGAGGCGCTGCTGCTCCAGCTCGCCGCAACCACCATGGCAGAAGCAGCTGCCGCAGCGGTGAGCATCTTGTTTTTGGGCAGCGAGAGCTTGCTGCGACGTGGACATCCCGTACCCCTTCGGCACCACCGCCGGCTACTACCGGCCGGGCTTTCAAGTTCATGGCGACGAGCATCAGGTGCTGGAGCCTGGAGATATCCGTCCAAAACGGCACGGTGCGCTTCAGCAGCATGATGTTTTTCTTCAACGTCAGCGACGAAGACGTGGTGCAGCTTGCCGTCGTCGCCCCTGCTGGTGGGTCGTTCGTGCTGTCCAGTGTCCGCGGCTCGGAACCGCCTCATCCACATTGCGTGCGGCTCCGCAGTCCGTCGTGGAGGACGTGGCCATCACTCCCCGCTACCAATGCTGCCGCATGAGGATGACACCGAGCGCAGCGGAGAGCGTGGCGGTGCCACTGCACCCTAGCCTGCCGGAGTGCGGATCGAACCGCTCGACCCTGCAGATCGAACCGGTGACCCTATGCTGCTTCATGGGTCAAAATTAGGGGCCCATTAGAATCATTTCCATGGCTCGGTTCATCGATCCAGTGGATCGACCCGCACCACGCCCATCCTTAAGTGTTTGTTAGGGGAGATGGCACATTGAGACCATTCGAAATATAAAACTTGTGTTCTTAGACATAGGAAGCAATTTTTTATATTCCTGTAGTAGTTTTCCCATGTTATTTGTCGAACTGGATTTTGGTATATATTTCCCAAATGATTATTTATCAATCATGTGCATTTTATTCATATGTAAGTTCTTTGATTTTACACAGGGTGGGAGATGGCACCATACATAGAGTCAATCGATTCTCAGAGCGAATCTTACTTTGTGGTATTGTTCTGATTGCACTATATCATTCTGGTGGAAACATGTGTGGCACCATTTCTTGTGCTAGCACAACGACACAACAATTATTTGAGTGCTTGAGGCTCGTTCTCTTTCTTTTTAACATAGTGTCAGCCTTTAATCTGGTTTAGCTACACCTCCTTTGGTTGGATGTTCAACTGTTTCTGGATTATATACTAGTGGTCAAGTCTGTGGTACCCTCCGATGTCTAATCTGATGTTTTAACTCACATACACATGGGATGTCTTTCCACATTTAGTTCTGTGCTGGAGATTTTGTTCTTTGCTCAAACCATATCTGGATATTCCACTATGGTTTACTCAACTTAAGTTTTTCCTGCATGCATGGAGGTTTATCAAGGATAGATATGGTTTACCATATCTGAATGTAAGAACATTTTTTCCTTACTTCAGGTCAGAAGCTTATGTGATATACTGCGGATTAGATGGGAGTCAACCCGCAGTCGAACCAAGCAGAGGGCACTACTAATGATGGAGAATTTGGTTAGTACTAAACTCACTTATGACATTATTTCTGTTCAAAGCTTCAAATAATCATGATGTATAGGTGTTCATGCAGATTTCATGTAGACATTATCTTTTTCGTTATCAATGTAATTTGTCTTATTTATTTTTCTTATTGACCACTAGAATATTGTCAGCTTATCATCTCTTTGATATTTATCAATGTCATTGTTCCATTTTCTTCAACTTTGTTGTTTGTATGACTAATTCTTTGTTCCCATAGCCTGAAATAGTTTTTGGGCATAGTATTTCGATTGCTGCCATGGTTCATTGATTCCATAACACTGAACTACTGGGTGGGTTGTTACTTGCACTTGTTCCAAGATTAACTATCTCTTGATTCAGGCTAACTCTGATCCATCCATAAGCTTTTCTAGTTTTTAAGTCTCCTTATCATGATGCTCTAACTTACATTACATTCTTCATGTAAACTGATTACAATTTCATGGCAGCATCATGCCTATTGAAAAATCTGAATGAAGAAAATTTCAATTTTCCCTCCAATCCCATTTTCCCTGTTCTCTTTTGATCAGTTCTTATAGAGACCAAGTTGATAGGGTGCGCTTGTTTCCACTGTCTTGCCTTGGTTTCTTTGTCACATTGCTTCGGGGCTTGTGCGAGCAAGGTTTTCCTTGCTGAAGCTGGCGAGCCAAAATGGCTCTATGCAGCCGCCAAGGCAAAGCTGGCCTAGCAAAGCAAGGCCAGGCAAGCCGTTTCCACAACCAAGCATGCCCATAATTGACCTGGTCTTTCACGGTTCATCATCTCACCGGTCAAACCGCTTGTTTACGAGTCCGATTATTGGCTACCATGTTGGTTGAGACTTACATAGTTAAGTAGACTATGTCCGGAAGATACTGGGAGAGAGGCTCCTCGCAACGTTCTCCTCCTACCTCCAGGCACTCCTTCCCTCTCCACCAACCTCACACCTTCTCCCATTCCGAGCATGGCGGCAACCCAAACCCCCTCCCCCCAGCGTTGGAGAACAGTGGCCCTTGCACCACCCCTTGTGCCACTGCCGGTCGTTCCAAGTTCCAGAAGTGGAGAGACGTTTCTCCTTCGGGGGCTGCTGGCGATGGAGCGTCTCCTTCGTATAGAGACGTGCTCCTCGCCGGTGCTGCCCCTGTCGTTATCCCGCTATGACGAATCTTGCTGCGGCCTCGAAGGTTCCTGGTGCTCCATGCTCCGGAGCCTCGGTCACGCCCTTGCTGATTCCCCCGCGACCAGCGCCCTGCATCGTCCTCTACACCTGGTGCCCATCCCGACGCTCGGTGTCTGTTCGTCCGCGACCGAAGATGGCTTGGCGCCCGGTGGGCACCCTGGAGATGCCCTACCGGCAGTCCTTGGCGGCCGCGGCCGATCCCCCACTTTCGGACACCGCAACGAATGCGCCAGGAAAAAAGCGGCGTCGTCGGGCTCGCCGTCCGAGAGCTCGGAGCTAGGGTAAGGAATCTGCTACTGGGGTTCCGAGGATGGTAGCATGTCTGTCGCTCGATCATCCCCTCGTGGTGATGCTCTTGAAGAAGCTCCCTAAGTGAAGCCTCGACGTATTCTTGATCGCACAACCAGTATTGCCCGAAGAGAAGATGAACTTGCTCGTGCTTTGGTCGCGGTGGAGCTTGTGTGTTCAACGCTTGCCAGTAGGTTTTGAGATCGAGGATGATAGGATGATTCTAGGCCCGTTGTGACCGGCTAGCTTCCTCTTGATCTTGCCTACTGATGCATTATTCGACCGAGTCTACAATGGCGGCAGACCCATCATCATCTCCTCTGCTCGGCTTCACGTCATGAAGTGGACGCGTTTTTTCCGGACGACAGGGGCGAGCCTTCCCCTGGCCGTGGAGGTGGAAATCAGAGGCATTCCGCCAAATGCATGGGAGTTTCCAACTGCCGAGCTGCTCCTCGACGAAAACTGCTCGATTGTGGTGGTTCATCCGAGCACTGAGGATCGACGTGACGTATTTCAACTAAAGGCCTGGTGCTCTAATCCTGATGGTTTCCCGTCCATGATGGACCTTGAGACCGTTGAACCCCATATGGAAGCAGATCAACAACTCGGGAGGCGTACCATGAAGTATCCTATCTCGATCGCTGTTTCTCGTTTGGCGTCATCTAATTCGGATGATGCTCCACCGCCGCCACCTGTGGTCGATGAAGATGGAAGTCGCCGTCGCCGGAGACGAAGATCCTGCTCGCTGTCGATTCCCATGGAGCAGCCGGCTGGTGCTGTGTCGTCTTCTCTAGGAGGTCGTGGGTCTGCGCACCCAGGCTTAGTTGGCTCGCCACCTCCTGGGTTCCTTGGCCTTCGGGTCCGGCATTGATGCTATGCTGGCTGGGCCAACGGTGCAGGTGGCACACGAACCCATTGGCCTTCGGGTCCGGCATTGATGCTATGCTGGCTGGGCCAACGGTGCAGGTGGCACACGAGTCGCAACTAGTTACCGAGGCTGATGCCGTGGAAGCCGAGGTGATCCAAGTGTGCATGCCCGTGTTATGCTGAAAGAGATTGAGGAGAGATCAGCACCGCCTCTATTTGAAGTCTGCATGGAGGCTTTTGGGTCAGGCGCAACTATCATGCCCTTGTGTGGGCCTGATTCACCCGGGAACAAGCCAACTAATTCCAAATTTGGGCCTCGTAGCTCAGCTGCGGAGGGACCCTTGATTGCTTTTACTGGGCCCGATCTTCTGCTGGACCTTTCACTGGAGGGATCACCTTGTCGTCCTCGCCATCACCCCTGTCTTGTCACCGCCGTTGGCAGCGGCGCTGATGCCGTCCCCGGCCTCGCCGCCGTCACCGGCCCCCACTAGCGGACGCACCGGCTTCGCCCGCCTCCGCCTCGTTGCTGCCACGGCGAACGTGCCGGCCTCGCTTGCCCCCGTCTCTCCTCCTCCTCAGGCAGTGGCGCTGGCTCCGTCGTCCACTCTCTTGTCTCTGGCGCGGGAGGCTGTGTTGGCCTCTCCCGCCCTTGGCTTGTTGTCGCCGCGGGTTGATGCCCCGAATTGGATAGCCCCTTCATCACCGTCGTCGCGGGTGGGTGCGACAACCTCGCCCGCCCCTACCTCGTCAACACTGTGGGTTCTTAGCTGCACAACCACTGAGCCCCCCGCTGCAGTTCTACTCAAGGCGCTGCCTCAAGAAGTCTGATCAGAAGAGGGATTCTTTGGTGCCGCAGACCCCGGAGCCAACTAGCCCGACAACAAAGTTCATTAATAAGCTGTCCATGACGTCGGGGCCCTCCTGCCAATCCCACACATCAACAAGCGTAGGAAGAAAGTGTTGCAGCCTCCTCAAGCACCTCGCCGAAGCCGCTGCATCGCAGGTCTTGATGCCTCAATTCCTGAGGTTTGTCGTGCACATCTTAAGAAACGGGTCATCAGAGCTCTTGATTTGGAAGTGGATGAGGAAAAGGAACAAATTGATCCTAGAGTCTTGGATGAATATCTCGAGTCTTCTGGTAACCCCAGGCGACCCCGCATACCAGAGCTCTTGCTGCCTTTGAGGTACCTCCAGAAGATGACACTACCTTTGAGGTGGTGGAGTGCTTCGTCTGATCGTAGGTGTTCTTCTTTGACTTGGGTCGTTTTTTTAATGGCTATATGGATCCAGCACATATTCTTGTGTGGAATGTTAGTGGGCTCAACTCCCCAACAAGAAGAGATGCCGTGCGTGTCATTGTGGATTCCTCTAGTATAGATATTGTTTGTTTACTAGAAACAAAGATGAGTTCAGTAGCCAGAGAACATATTCTCTCTATGCTGGGCGGTGATTTTGCTAATCTGTTACAAACAGGGTTAGAGTTAGAGTTAGTTTCTAACTTTAGCTTTAGCTCTAAACTAACTCTAGCTTTAGATGTGTTTGGATGACAGGGTTAGATTTGCAATGAATGCACTCTTTCAACTCTGTACTCCACCCGATCGAGCTCCTGACCGTATGGGGGCGTGGGTGAGCGCGGCGAGGTGAGCAGGGACCTCGAGGTGCTCAGCTTGGATTTGACGTGTGGGCATGCCTCGACTTCCCCTACGACGGTGGCCGCTCGTCTCACTCCTGCTCTGGCAT
Organism: Cenchrus americanus; assembly: GCA_947561735.1. Taxonomy (NCBI): domain Eukaryota; kingdom Viridiplantae; phylum Streptophyta; class Magnoliopsida; order Poales; family Poaceae; genus Cenchrus; species Cenchrus americanus. Next base: position 185,806,968 of record OX387245.1, read on the forward strand.
GGGCTCGCCATCGCCAAGGAGACCCTCGCCCCTGCCGCAGCACACTGATAAGAGTGGCGGTAACGAGGAAGTTGACAACAGCGGCACCGCGTGATCCGTTGCGCCTCGACGCCCACTATGCTCTTCGGCGTGCGCCTCAGCATCGACACGAGGTGCGCGGGCACCAAGAGGGTGGCCTCCCATGAGGAAGTAGACGAGTCGGACTCGTCACCTGCTAGGAAGCTGCGACGCCTGTGGGCAGGGGTAGACGGAGGTGACGCTGGGCCGCCCACGGGTCAACGCAGGGCCGCCATGCCAATCCGCCGTGCCTCAATTCCGCTGGACCCACGAGAGGACTTGGGGCGGCGGGAGGATGAGCTGGGGAGGCGGAGCTCAACTCCTTGTCGTGCCGCCGGAGACATGGGCCGGGGAGGGACGGAGCTTCACCCGTCCGAGGATGGCCGACATGGGGATGAGGGAGGGAGAAGCAGGCAGGCGTCCGAGAGGAAGTGTTGCGCGAATTTCGAGCAGAGGAGGGGGATGAGCTTCAGGCGGATCGACAGCAGCGAGCTCTGGCGAGGGCGGCGCAAGCTTCTTGCCAAGAAGGGGTGGTGGCGGGTGGGTACCTCACACCGATGGCGGGGAGGGTGTAGAGGCCATGGCCGGCGGCCTAGCCCGGGGTGAGCTCCTCTTCCCCTTCCACCCTCCCCTTCCGCCCCTCCGAGACTCTTGGGACGACAGGGGTGAGGGCGACGGCCATGGCGACGTAGGATGGGTGGGACTGTGCCCACGATGGCGGAGGACAGCGTGGGTCTGACGGTGGGGAGAGAGGGATCTCGTGCCCACAACGGCGGAGGACTGGGCGCGATGGGGAATTGCGATGCGTTCTCGCCGAGAGATCCCGTGCGGCGGCGTGCGAAGTGGAGGGAGGGAGGGGAAAACCACTTTTCCAGCGGGCCCCACAAGAACTAGCTGCAATAAGCACCTCTTGGATGGGCTAGTTTTTTTGGCTGGGCTAACCCAATCTAACTCTCCCTGTTTGGATCTTTTAGGGTTAAGTTGGTGCTAAACTAGCCAAAACTAACTCTAGCCTATGGATCCAAACAGGGCGTATATCTAACCTTCCTTCGGCTGGGGCCAGTGGAGGAATCCTTGTTGCGTGGCGAGCTCGCCTAGGGACAATTGGGGCAAAGCCGAATCGACACTCATTGTGCTTCGGTTCAGTTCTGTTCTCTTTCAGGTGTTGCCTGGTGGTTAACATGTGTATATGGGCCTCAAGACAATCAAGCCAAAATTCAATTCTTGCAAAAGGTGCGGGATCTGCGGGTGACACGCACAGGTCCCTGGCTGGTGGCAGGCGACTTTAATCTCATTTATAAGGTTGACGACAAGAATAATACAAATCTGAACAGAGCGTTGATGGGGTGGTTTCGGAGATGGATAAATGATATGGGAGTTGCTGAAGTCCCTCTCCATGGTCGCAAGTTTACTTGGTCTAGTTCCTCTACCAGTGCTGATCCTACACTTGAGAGGCTTGACCTAGTGTTCTGGTTGCCAGATTGGGTGACATGTTCCCAGGATGCCTCCTGCAAAGTGCAGCTTCCGTCGATTCTGATCACTGTCCTCTTATTCTCGGCCTCAGTGACAACATGCCTGGTAAAAGGCGTTTTCACTTTGAATCCTTCTGGCCTGGCGTGGATGGTTTTATGGAAGCTGTCGAGACCGCCTGGAGTTCAGTTCGGCCCCACCATTGCCCTCTTGAGACTATGTACCTGAAATTGAAGGCGACTGCACGAGGGTTACAAAGCTGGAGTCAGAAGAAATTCGGACACATCAGCTCCCAACTGCTCATGGCGAAAGAGATCATCCACCAATTTGATATTGCCCAAGAGAGCCGCACCCTACAACCAATGAATTGTGGCTGCGAAATAATCTGAAAAAGCACGCTCTTGCCCTGTCCTCTCTGTTGCGGACAGTGGCCCGCCTGAGATCTCACATTGGATGGCTCAAAGAGGGAGATGCCAATACCAGATTGTTTCACATGCATGCCCGCCACCGAAAAAAGCACTTTATTGCCAAGCTAAAGGTGGATGATCGCATAATCACAACACATGAGGATAAAGCTGCTAATATTTTGGAGTTCTATTCTGGCCTTTTTGGTTCAGATTGCACTTGGGGTTGGACCATTGACCTCGACAGGCTGAACATTCCTGTTTATAAGCTTGAGATCCTGGACGTGCCTTTTACTGAAGATGAGGTATGGAACACCATTAAGCAACTTCCGTCGGATAAAGCTCTAGGGCCTGATGGGTTCACTGGGCGTTTTTACAAGTCCTGCTGGTCAATTATTAAGAAGGATGTGATGACTGCCTTGCATGCTATATGGGGAAAATTTTTTAGAAATCTCTGGATGCTATAGGGAGCAGAAGAAGGACTTGCACATGGTATTTATTGACCTCGAGAAGGCATACGACAAAGTGCCGAGACACGTCATGTGGTGGGCACTGGAGAAGCACAAGGTCCCAACTAAGTATGTTAACCTCATCAAGGATATGTACAGGGATGTGGTGACGTGTGTCCGGACATGCGATGGCGATACTAGTGATTTCCCAATTAAAATAGGACTACATCAAGGGTCAGCGTTGAGCCCTTATCTATTTGCTTTGGTGATGGATGAGGTCACAAGGGACATTCAAGGTGATATCCCCTGGTGTATGCTCTTTGCTGATGATGTGGTGCTAGTTGATGAGAGTAGGGCGGGGGTAAATAGGAAGGCATACGTTAGAATCGAAAGGGTTTAGACTTAGTAGGACCAAGACCGAGTACATGAGGTGCGACTTTAGCGGTACGACGCGTGAGGAGGGAGACGTCACCCTTGATGGGCAAGTGGTGACCAAGAAGGATACTTTTCGGTATTTAGGTTCGATACTACAGAAGGATGGCGACATCGACGAAGATGTTAGGCATAGAATTTCAGCTGGTTGGTTGAAATGGCGTCAAGCCTCCGGCGTCCTCTCGTGACAAAAGGGTGCCTCGAAGCTAAAAGGTAAGTTTTATAGGACGGTGATTCGCCCGGCGATGTTATACGGTGCGGAGTGTTGGCCTACAAAAAGGCGACATGTCCGGCAATTGAGTGTGGCGGAGATGCGTATGTTGCGTTGGGTTTGTGGGCACACGAGGAGGGATAGAGTACGGAACGATGATATTCGGGACGGGGGTCGGGGTGGCGCCAATTGAGGAGAAACCGATCCAAGGCATCGGTTGAGATGGTTTGGACATGTCCAACGAAGGCCTCCCGAGGCTCCGGTGCGTAGTGGGGTCCTAGAGCGGGACGACAATGTGAAGAAAGTTAGAGGTCGACCTAAACCGACCTGGGATGAGTCAGTTAAGAGAGACCTTAGGGAGTGGAATATCTCCAAGGACTTAGCTTTGGATAGGGGCGCTTGGAGACTAGCCATCAACGTTCCTGAGCCATGACTTCTTCTACGTGTCTTTATGTTGGTGGTACCTTTGGGTTTCATATCTAGCCTACCCCGACTTGCTTGGGACAAAAGGCTAAGTTGTTGTTGTTGTTGTCTCTGGATGCTCAATTCCACCTATATCACCCTTCTTCCTATAAGGTTGGACGCTAAGCAAGTGAAGGATTTCAGACCCATTAGTCTGGTGCACAGTTTTGCAAAACTGGTGACCAAAATTTTAGCCAATCGTTTAGCTGGCCACTTGGACAAATTGTAATCTCCTAAGTGCCTTCATCAAGAAATGCTTTATTCAAGACAACTACATTTTGGTTCAGCAAACAGTGAGATTTCTTCACTCCCAAAAGCAGCCGAGACTCCTAAAACTGGATATCACAAAAGCCTTCGACTCGGTCTCTTGGAAGTGCTCCGGAAGTTTGGCTTTGGATCTCGGTGGTGTGACCTGCTGTGTGGCCTCCTATTGTCTTCTTCCTCTCAAGTTCTCCTTAATGGTATTCCAGGCGAGTTCATACAGCACTGAAGAGGGCTTCGTCAGGGTGACCCGCTCTCACCAATGCTCTTTATCCTACTCATGGATGTTCTGAATTGGTTGGTCACCAGGGCTGCTGAGGCTGGGCTCCCAAAGCCGCTGTCCAGAAGGCTGATTCAGCATAGAATTTCATTATACACTGACGATGTTGCCCTTTTTATTCAGCCTGCTGCAGCGGACATTTCCTTGACCCTTCGAATTCTTGAGCTCTTTGGAGATGCTTCGGGACTCAAGACAAATGTCCAAAAGAGCTGTGTGCTGCCAATCCATTGCTCTGACGACAATTGTCCCTCATCTAGAGCATGTTACCTTGTGAAATCCTTGAGTTTCCATGCAAGTATCTCGGGCTGCCGCTCTCTGTCCGGAAACTAACCAAGGAGCAGCTCCAACCTGTTATTGACAGAATAGCCGATCAGCTTCCAGGTTGGAAAGCAGACTAAATGACGCGCGCTGGAAGAGCGGTACAGGTTCAACATGTTTTAACTGCAATGCTGGTTTATCTGTCCATGGCGACAGAGTTATCACCCTGGGCAATCAAAGCTATCAACAAGATTAGAAGAGGTTTTCTTTGGCGAGTGCGGAAGGATGTGAATGGCGGACTTTGCCTCCTTGCCTGGCCCAAGGTATGTCTATCGCGGGAACTTGGAGGGCTAGGAATATTTGATCTGAAATCTCTCGGTTTTGCATTATGAGTTAGATGGCCTTGGCTCAAGAAGTCCGAACCAAACAGACCATGGGCCAGTCTGCCTCTTCAAATCAGCAAGGACATGGAATGTTTTTTTATCTATGGCTGTGATCACTGAGGTGGGGGGGTGGAGCCAATACTCTTTTCTGGAAGGATAAATGGCTTGAGGAAACAATATCCAAGAAATTGCTCCTCATGTCTTTGCCTTGGTATCTAAAAGAACTGCAGCAAGACGTTCAGTTCTAGAGGCCCTAATCAATGAAAGATGGATTGAGGACATTCAAGGTTCAATTTCTCCTGAAGCTCTGATGGAGTATCTAGTTTTGTGTGTTGTGATCTCTGAGGTAAACTTACAAGTGGGGGTTCAGGACAAGCACATTTGAAGACTTTCTTCTTCAGGACAGGGTTGGCTTATGATGCTCTATTTCAGGTTGCTATTTCTTTCAGACCGTATGAGAGGATTTGGAAGTCTTGGGCTCCACCCAAATGTTGCTTCTTCATGTGGTTAGTCGCTCACAATCGGTGTTGGACTGCTGATCGTTTGGCCCGTCGTGGCCTTCGACATCCAGACAAATGCCTTTTATGTGATCAGGAGGACGAGAACATAGAACATTTGCTCATTGGCTGTGTGGTTGCAAGGCAATTCTGGTACACCCTCCTTCATAGTTTTGGCCTCTCACAACTTGCTCCGACGGCCAATAACTCTCCTTTCGACGCATGGTGGGAAAGGGTGGCAGCAGCTCTTTCTGGAGATGTGCAAAAGGGGCTAAACTTGCTTATCATTCTTGGCGCTTGCTGTATCTGGAAGCATAGGAATAGCTGTGTTTTTTATGGGGCTTCCCCAAGTGTTGCCAGCATTCTAGGCATGGCTAGAGATGAGGCTCAGTTGTGGACCATGGCAGGTGCCAAAGTGTAGAGAAACACCGCACACCCTAATCAGGGGGGGGGGTGACCTTCATTATATAGCCTAGAAGGCTAGGGTTACAATACACAAGGCCAATGAGCCGCAGGCCCAATATGGGCTGTACAGGCTGTACGCAATACATTCTAACACCCTCCCTCAGTCTAAGCGGGAGTGTCACGAACACAAAGACTGGACCTAAAGTCGATAAAAAAACCGTACGGGTAACCCTTTGGTCATAATGTCCGCGAACCGATGAGACGAGGGAACATGGAGCACCCGAACCCGTCCCAAAGCAACCTTCTCGCGGACAAAGTGGATGTCGATCTCAATATGCTTCGTGCGACGATGATGGACCGGGTTAGCGGTCATGTAGACGACGCCGACATTGTCACGATAAACAATTGTCGCCGAAGAGATGGGTGCATGAAGCTCCTGAAGCAACTGACGCAGCCAACAGGTCTCAGCCACAGCGTGCGCAACTGCACGATACTCAGCCTCCGCGCTCGAACGAGAGACCGTAGTCTGTCGTTTGGAGGACCAAGAGACCAAGTTGTCGCCAAGGAAGACGCAAGAACGGAAGTAGAGCACCGAGAATGCGGGACAGCCGCCCAATCGGCATCGGAGTAGGCCGTCGGGACCGGTGATGGCGCCAGTGCCGATGTGAAGCCCGGTGGAGAGGGTGCCTTTGACGTACGCGGGACGCGCTTGAGCAAGCTAGATGAGGCCGTCGCGGGTCGTGCATGAAAAGACACACCCGCCGGACCGCATAGGCGAGGTCCGGACGGGTCGGCCGTGAGATACCGTAGAGCTCCGGTGAGGCCGCGATGCGAGTGGGATGCGCCACCGGAGCGCCATCCACGGCCGACGCGCTTGGCATGAGTGTCCACGGAGTCGCCGTCGAGTGACACTCAGCCATGCCGCACGGCCGAAGGTGTCGGCGGCATACGTCGTCGCCGGGAGAGGAAGAGTCCGTCGGAGGAACGCGTGACAGAAATCCCGAGGAAATGATGATCCCCGAGATCTGTCATGGCGAACTCGGAGTGAAGGGACTCGGTGATGCGTCGAAGAAGCCGGTCGACGAGGGCGTCGGAATGATGTCGTCGACGTAGAGCGACGAGTAGGCGATGTCGGCGCCCTCTTTGTAAACAAAGAGGGATGTGTCGGAGATCGAAGCCGTGAAGCCGGTCCGCCGCACGAAGCCGGAGAAGCGCCGGTGCCACGCCGGGCGCACGCTGAGCCCATACAAGGACTTTTGCGGAGACGAGACGTGATCGGGGGCGGCGGGTCGACAAATCCGGGCGGCCGCCGACGGTGACCGTCTCGTGGAGATGACCGTGGAGGAAGGCGTTCTTCACGTCCGGTCGATGGATCGGCCGGGAACGGGAGGCGGCGACGCCGAGAACGGCCGGATGGTGGCCGGTTTGACGACCGGACCGAACGTCTCATCGTAGTCGATGCCGTATCGCCGCGAAAACCCTCGAACGACCCACCCGGCCTTATGGCGTGCCGAGGAGCCGTCGGCATGGAACTTGTGCTTGAAGACCCACTTGCGGTGATGATGTTGGCGCGAGGCGGGCGAGGAACGAGACGCCAGGTGCCATTGTCGACGAGTGCCTTGTACTCATCAGCCATCGCGGCACGCCAATTCGCATCCGCGAGCGCGGCGCGAGTGTTGGCAGGCAGTGGAGACGCCGAGGTGACCGCGGTGAAGCCGTAGCGCTGCATGGGCGGTGGCAGGGAGCCTGTCTGTGAACGGGTCGCCCGTGCGGGGGGCGCGAGGGGAGCCGGGAGAGGTGGACGACTCGATCGGCGGCTCGGAAACCGGTGGTGCGGCCGGCGACGGCCGGGGAACCGACGCCGGGGGCGGACGCCCGCCGTAGTGAAGGCCGAAGCGCCGGGGCCCGCGCCCGGGATGCCGGCGCCGGGGCCGGCCGGCGGCCGCCGAGGGCGAGGGCGTCGTCGGAGGCGTCGCCCGTGGCGGCCCGGGTCCCGGCCGACGGGGTCGCTCGCGTCGTCCGAGACCGGTGGAACGGAAGCCTCCGCGTGTGCCGAGCATCTAGAGTAGACGGGGGCGGCGCGGGGAGTATGTCCCGTAACGTAAAATCAAACGAGTCCGGTCGAGGCTTCGAAGCCGCAAACGGAAAGTGAGTCTCATCAAAAACAACGTGGCGTGAGATGATGATCTTGCGAGTGGAAAGGTCAAGACATCGGTAACCCTTCCGAGAAGGAGGATAACCAAGGAAGACACACGCCGCCGAGCGAGGAGACGGTTGTGGGGAGTCGTGGCACTAAGATTCGGGTAGCACAGGCAACCAAAAACTCGGAGAAGGGAGTAGTCTGGCATCTTGTGATAAAGACGGTGATAGGGAATACCGTTGGCGATGGACGATGAGGGCCGCCGGTTGATAAGAAACACGGCGGTGGAAAGCGCCTCAACCCAGTAGGAGGGAGGCATGGCGGCATGTATCAGGAGTGTCCGAACAGTGTTGTTCAGTGTGCGTAGCATGCACTCAGCCTTGCCGTTCTGGGCGGACGTGTAAGGACACGAAGTACGGAGAAGAATGCCGCGGCCAGCCAGGAAGGTAGCGGTGGCATTGTTGAGGAACTTCGTGCCGTTGTCGGCCTGAAAACAGCGTACAGGGGAACTGAACTGTGTGTGAGCATAAGCTATGAACTGAACAAGGTGTTCGTGAACATCTGATTTGTGGCGCAGGGGAAAAAACCAACAGTAATGAGTAAAATCGTCAACTATCACAAGATAAAATTTGTAACCGTAAATACTCAAAACTCGGAGAAGTCCAAATATCACAATGGAGGAGTTCAAATGGTGCTAAGGTACTAGAGACCGAACTAGCAAATGGCGATCCGGCGTGTTTGCCTAGGCCGACAGCATGACAAATGCGGCGAGCCGCTTTATTACACCGGATAGCCGAAAGTTTATGTAGAGTCCGAACGGCCGCCGGTGCCTGGATGCCCAAGACGAGAATGCCAAAGCTCGGAGAGACGACGGCGACATGACAACGAGTAGGCATGTGGTGGGGAACGGTGTAGAGGTCCCCATCGCTATTGCACCGAAGGAGGACCATCTTGGTCCGGGAGATCCTTAACGAGAAAAACCAGAGGCGTCAAACTCAATAGAACAGTTATTGTCGCGAGTAAGCTGTCGAACAGATAACAAGTTGCGAGTAAGCTGAGGAGCGACAAGAACGTTATTAAGATGAAAAAGACGATCAGCTATGCGTAAAGAAGTGCCACGACCAGAAATAGGGATGGATTGCCCGTTACCAACGATGATGGAAGATGCTGGTGACGGGAGACGGGAGAGAAGTATACCGTCGTTGGAGGACATGTCGGATGTCGCTCCGCTGTCCATGACCCAAGTTGAAGACCCTTGCACTGCCAACTGGTTGAGGGCAGCGATCAGGCCGGCGCGCGTCCCGGCCTACCGGAGCGGGGGCCGGCGGCGGAGAGCCGTGACGGCGCGAAGGCGGTGTGGGCTTGCCGTGGAGGCGGTGGTGGTGGCGCCCACCGCCGAGGGGACCCCCGGGTGCCCGAGGAAGCCCACGGCCGACCCAAGGGTTGTAGCAAACCCGGGGACCGGCCGGCCCGAGGAGTCCGGCGCCCGCCGAAACCGCCGCCTTGCTGCTGATGACCACCGTGCTGCTGGTTGCGACCGCCACCGCCGCCACCGCTACGCCCTCCCTTGCCCTTACCGCCCTTGCCCTTGCCACTGCCCCCACGGTTGTTGGACGAGGACGACGGACAGGCCGACGGGGCAGTGGAAGCAGCGAGAGCTGAGGCCGAGGCCTCCTTGCCTGCAGCGCCGAGGCGGAGTTCCTTGACGCGGAGCATGTTGGTGGCAGACTTGAAGTCAGGAAGTGGCGACGTGTTGGCGATGATGTCGGCGGTGTTGGCGAAGCGAGGGTTGAGGCCGCGCGAAGATTCGGCGCACAAGCCGCGCCGGAGAGACAAGGAGACCAACCTCCCCGCGGGCGTCGGCGGTGCGCTTCATCCGCCGAGTGTAGGCGTCGATGGAGAGGTCGCCCTGGGACAGCCGTGGAATTCTCGTTCAAGGACGACCGCGCGAGACTCCTTGTTGGCTTGGAACAGAGCCTCGATGGAGACGTACGGGTCGGTCGGGCGTGCATCCTCCGTGCCATCGACGTGGCCGAGCAGCCCGTACTTGGCGCAGAGGGCGGTGAAGAATGCCTTCCACTTGGAGTAGTTGGGGCGCTCGAGGCTGAGGGAGATCGGCACGTGCTGCTTGACGTTGACTGACGCGTAGGCAGCGAAGAAGGAGGCAGTAGCGAGGGAGGTCCCAGAGGATTGGGACCCCAGGACACCGGAGGTGGCGGAGTCGTTGGCGGAGGTCGTCATGGCGGCGAGGGCCGGCGACGCGGCGCGGTCCGAGCGGGGACGCGCGCGGCTCCCCGGGCGACTCCCGGGGGCGCGGCTCCCGAGCGGCGGCGACGCCGGCGGGGAGGCGGCGGCGGCGCGCGGACGGCGACGCCGACAAGAGGCGGCGCGGCCGGCGGCGCGCGGCGCGCGGACGGAGGGCGGGCGACGCGCGCGCGCGCGGACGGGCGACACCGCGCAGGGAGGCGCGCGTCCGGCGACGGCGCGCGCGAGCGGGCGGCCGGGCGCGCCCTGCGGGGAGGCGGCGACGGCGGCACGAACGGGCGGCCGGGCGGGTACGGCGGCGGCGGCTCGAAGGAGACGCGGCGGCGGCCTGGGGCGGTGGGGCAGCGGAAGGAGAGAGGAGGAAACCCAAGATTGATTCCCTAGACTCGTGATACCATGTAGAGAAACACCGCACACCCTAATCAGGGGGTGACCTTCATTATATAGCCTAGAAGGCTAGGGTTACAATACACAAGGCCAATGGGCCGCAGGCCCAATATGGGCTGTACAGGCTGTACGCAATACATTCTAACACAAAGGTCTTGCCTCTCTCTCTGTTAGGGATGTTGGTTATGGTATCTCTGTCACAGGTGGCCGTTCCTATATGTAACAGGCGATTTATTCACCTTGTAGCTTTGGTGTGTGTCGGCGTGTGTGGGGGTCTTTCTGTATGACTCCAACTTTCTTCAATTAATAGAATGATACGCAGTTCTCCTGCGTATTCAAGAAAAAAAGTAGACTATGTCCTCCAAAGTTGACTAATCAAAGTCTAGTTGGTTATGACTTGCCAAAGGCTCCAAGTGCCTTGTGAGCTGCTGCTATTGATGTCTTGATTCACTTAGTGTGCTTATAAATTTTAATGAGGCAGATGGCTCAATTACGAGAATGGTCAACCCAACTTGATAGGCCTAACCAACTGGCCTTTTCCCCGTCTATTGCCAGTGTTGTATGCTAAACACTTCATTTTAGGTTTGATTGAGAAGTGTTGATTTGCAATATATGTTGCTACTAATATGCAAATTTGATGTATTCTTTAGGTTGAAGATGTTGGCAAAGAATTCCCTGTGGCCGCACAGAGAGTTAAAATGGTTTTTGGGGTTCATATTCCAACTCTGCCTGCATTGAGGAAGTATGCAGCAATATTCATAAGCTTCTTTGTTCTTCCTTTTGTGAACACTGATGTGACTTGGACTTGTTTTACTACTCAGAGAATACGGGGAACTTTTGATCAGTTGTGGTATAGTTGGAGAAGCGCTGGATATCTTTAAAGATCTTGAATTGTGGGATAATTTAATATATTGCTATAGGTATGCATGTGAACTTGAAGTAGAACCGCCATACATTTGGCTGAATCTTTTGCCATACCAAACTCTTAATATTTGTTCTTTGGCAGATTATTAGGTAAAGTGGCTGATGCAGTTAGTCTAATAACTGCTCGACTCTCTGTTACACCAAATGACCCAAGGTTATGGTAAGTCTCTTGGTGACTGTTTTTCTCCTTTCAGTAAAATGTTACAGATTCTCCGCCTTAAGCATTTTGCTGCTACATAAGAAAGGATGTTACATCTGCGCCAATTGGATCTTCCACTGCAATACAAATTGAATCTATATTTAGCGACTTCAGTATATGTTGTGAATTTTATTTACTACTTTGCTACCATCTGCCACTTAACCTATAAATTGGAAGTGGAAAGCAGGTGGAAACATGAAAATGTTGATATATAGGAAAAATCTGAAGCTCAATGGCATTCATTTAATAGCCACACCCTTTATTATTTTCATGAAAACACTAGACAATTGATAAAATATGTAAAGAGTAATGTCCTGATACTCCCCTAAAGATTGTGCTCCACAATCTCTCTGAAAAGTTTATTAAGGGGCTGCTTGGTTGACAACACAGCCCGCCTCGCCACAGGCGCCCCCACCACGGAACAGTGTTTTCCGTGGCGGGCAAAACGGCCGCCGCGGCCTGTGGCGAGCTGCGCTGTGGCGTGGCAATGTGTGGCCGGGGAACCAAACATCCCCTAAATCTTGTCTTTCGAGGAAAAAAGGCTATTAAATCTTTAATGCATTTGCAGTTACTTTTACCTTTTCAAAAATTCTCCTATTAGTAATAACTGCTATGCATTGAGGATAATATTATTGTACTCTTTATGACAGCGTGTTTTATATTAGCATGATATATATTAGATAGAATAGCTAAAAATTCTTGAGATTGCCAAAACAAATACAAAGAAAGGATTCCTGAGAACTATGTAACTTACCAAGTTCTATCGTTTGTTTGTTTTGATAACCATGCTCTACCTCATTTTTGTTGTTTTTTCTTTTCGTTTTGTTATCTGATGAGAGACTATTTCTCATTTAGGTGTTCACTTGGTGATGTTACAAACAATGATGATCATTATAAAAAGGCATTGGAAGTATCAAATAATAAATCTGCACGAGCTATGGTAAAGTTAACATTTAATTCTTTTCAGTTTCCTTGATCATCTTGTGGTGGACCATGTGTATATGAATTGGACTAAGGTGTGGTACACCATGCCAGTGGGATAGCACATTAGCTAGCACTAAAAAATTTCAGAGCACGAGTTGAGAGGTTTGCAAAGATGTTCTTAGAGCAACTCCAACAGTTTGGCAAATCAACTTCACATCCATCTAATTTTGGCAAAACGAGAAAAATTGGCCTCCAACAGTTTGGCAAACCAACTTGGCAAAAATAGAAACTTGGCAAAACTCACCTTCCCACACGCATATATGCACGCGCGGATCGTGGTTGCCATTGGTGTTTCCCTCTAGGTGGGAGGGTGAAAAAAGAAATAAAGAATAGAGAAGGATTCATGATGTAAGTTTCCAAGAGGTGGAAGGGCGTAAACATAATTTTGTTTCTTTCAGGATTCCTGATGTAAGTTAGCTCTGGGTTTGACAAGTGAATTATGCCAAATTATTGGAGATGAACTCTTTTTTTACTTGGCATAGCTTTTTAGAAGTTGGCAAAACACAAGATTTGCCAAGTAAAATTTGGCAAACTCTTGGAGATGCTCTTATTTGAGCAGCATTAGCCTCTCTGCGATTACCATGAATATGATAAAAGGGAATGACCAAAAAATGAAGAGAGAATTCTTTATTTGGCCCAAAACAAATGCCCAGTTCCTTCCTTGGCCTTAAAAACTTCTTCCGTCTTTGGCCTTAATTTGAACTTTGGTTCCTTATTTGTCATTCCGTTCGATTTTCCATCCATCTACCGTTAAGAGCCACACGTCCAAGTGGCAGCCCTGGCAGAGGCAGGCCCGCGTGTCGTACGCTGCTACCTCAATCCGCCTGCTCGTGCTGCCGCGGTGGGAAGAAATGTCAGCGGCTGCACCAGGAAGCGCAAGCGTGTTGCGGATGGTCTCGTTGACCTCCATGACGAGGAGCACTGCGCACCGCCCGATGCGTCCCGCCACTGTGTCCGACTTGGCCGAGCACGCCCGGGCGCGGTGGCGTGATGCGCCGGGCCCGCCGTGCCGGTGGCAGCCACGTGAGGCCTCGTGCTCTACCGCAACTCAGACATGGGGATCTCACCGTCGTCAACCCACTCATGAGCGCATCCTGCGCTCTGCCACCGCCGCGGTCTCCCGCGGTGGGTGTGCTGTCGGCCGTCACCATGTACATGGGCGAGCTCCCGGACCTGTCTGTGGTATCGTTCGACTCGACCAAGAACGCGTGGGAGGGTGCCGTGGCGCTCAACTGCTCACCCGAAAGGCGGAGGGCAACGAGGCCTCACCATGGGAACGTGTTGCGGAAGAAGGTGAGAGGCGGGTGTCTACACGGTCTACTTCTTGAGCAAGTCCGACGACGTCGTGGCCACCACCATGCAGCAGAGCTCGTCGCGGCAGTACTCGTCCGCTGTGGCATGTGCCGTTGGCAGGGACGAGGCCGTGGTCGTCAAATTAAGGAAGAGTTGCCTTGGGGCCGACCCCCAAACAAAATCATCTTCTCCAAGTCTGGAGACTCCAAATCTACACTGCAAGTGTCGTGCTCGTGCTCGTATTTCCGCTACTGATCTGCTCCACCTCGCTAGGCAAGCCGCCTGCGCTGCCGGCGTGCTCTATGTGCCTGCACATCTTTTTGGCTTTTCAGCAGATGAGGGGGCACACCTGGAAAAGCTCTTGACACTTATATATCTTCTCACAATGATGCACTTCTTTTGCGACACACAGCGACGGAAGGAAAGGAGGGAGGATGGTGGGCCCAAGGGTAAAATTGTCTTTTGGCATGGCATTTAATGGTGGATGGATGGAAAATCGGACGGAATGTCAAATAAGGAATCAAAGTTGAAATCAGGGTCAATAAATGAAGAAAGAAGTTTTTAGGGTCAAGTGGAGTTATAAAGCGGCTTGATAAGTGATATGTGGTTATAATTTTGTGTAGTGCATCGCTTTTACAATATGCTTTGAGGTCCTATTATCTAACATACCATGGTTTATGAGACGTTACGTAATCGTTGCCTAGGCACAGAACTTCTAGTTTCATAGAGTTTGGAATGTGCATCAGCTCGAGGGAGTCGTCAAGTGACTAAAGAAACTAAATTATTTTTCATAGCAGTTTCATCCAAGCTTCGAATCTGAATCTTTAAAGATTCGTAGTGTCTAAATAAAGTTGGAGTTGAGCAAGTGGCAAAGCTACAATCATGTTACCACTTTTCCAAAAACATTACAAGTTTATACCTTACATATTGAGCCAGGATACCAGAGTCCTGCGCATGTGTCAACTGCGGTTTCTCATACTGTGCGATCCGACGCACTTGCTCACTGCATTTATTTTTGTTGCCTGCAGCTTGCTTGCTTGTTTTGGTGTTTGTACTTCCGTATTTGCTCATATTGGAGAATAAGTTGGTTTTTCTTGTGTTGAAACCTTAGTGAAGTATGCTTTAACTGCCAACATGGAAGTGACATTGGAATAAGGAGATGAGTGGGGCAATTCAACATCGTTGCTTTCCCTTGTTGCTTGGGCAATCAATGACATCGATGCGTGTAGTTTCTTAATGGGGGGTTGTTCTTACAATTTACCTTTTCTTGTAGCGTTCTCTGGCTCGCAGTGCCTACAACAGGAATGACTTCAATATATCCAAAATCCTATGGTATGAACTTTCTTAAGCAAAACTGTTTATGGTTGTCTATCCTCAATAACTTGCAAAATCTCTTGCATTTGAACTTTGAACAGGGAATCTGCATTGTCATTAAATTCTTTGGTTCCAGATGGCTGGTTTGCGTATGGTACAGTTGCATGGAAGGTAATTATGCAAAATTTAATTTCTTTTTGATAAAGTATCTATGCACATGCAATTTTGGTGTAATTGTGACATTTCTTTAGACAGGTGATTTTTACAGTTACTTATTTGTATGAAACTGCCTTATTGTCTGATTCACTTTTGGGAGGATGGTCCACCAGTGTTTGGGACATGGGTGCGGGACTCGGAATCCGGTTAGGCATTTCGATGTTTGATATCAAATTTGAGTTCCTCACTGCTTGTAACCTTCATTGCAAGCCTTTCAAACTATGGCAATTTGTGTGTGAATTCTTTTGATCCAGGGGAGTTAGTCGGGATTACGATCCCTTGTAATGTCTTGTCCCCCAAGTTATATACCAGCCGAAGCACAAGCAATACAACCCACACATTATTCCACATATTCTTACATGGTATCACGAGTCTAGGTTATCAAACCTAGGCCTTCGGCTTCTGCTGCCCTAGCGTCTCCCCCATGGAGATTGATCTCTGCCGGGGGCAGTGCCCTTGTTGGAAAGTTTTGGCGCGGATCCTATTGTCCGCTGCCCTAGCATCTTCAAGCAATAGCAGATGCGTACCTCGTGGTGGTCTCCTTTTCGTTTTCCAGTCCTTCTGCCCTTGGTTTATCTTCAGTTGTGACATCTAGGCAAAGTGGTAGTGCCACCGGTGCTGCCGGTGGATCTGCAGGTGAGGTTCGGCCGTGGTTGGGTTTGGAGGAGAGGGAGATGCATGGGAGAAGTGGATGGCTATGCAATGTGTGCAGAGGGTCAGCGGGGAAGGAGATGGCTTGGGGGATGCTGGATGCAGCATGTTAGTGACCTTCCTTAGGTTAGCAGGGGCGTCCACGGCAGTGCAACAAGGCGGCCGCTGCGGTGCATGCTTCTGGCCGGTTACAGAGAAAAGAACAAGCAAGTTGAGAGAGAGACGGACAAGACAAGGGGCAGTGCCAAATTTGGTAGGTCACTAGTGTTAGGCAATAGAATATGCCATATGTGGATATCCTAGCTGCTATAGATAGCTGATGTAAATCAGGGATTAGTTTCTATAGATAGCAGATGTAAATCAGGGATTAGTTACCATAGGTAGTAGTAAATCAAGGGAATTATCCTTGCCTTGTACAGCAAGGCCAGCTAGCCCTATATAATAGAAGGCGCCCCCCTCCCATTGAGGTGTGGCCAATTGCCCTCCAATCTAATTCTCTACATGGTATCAGACGTCCGGGTCCTGATTCCTATCTGATCTCGCCATCCTCTCCTCCAGCGCCCCTTCCTCCTTCTTTCCTTCCCCATGGGAACCGAATCGACCCTCCTCTCTGCCACTAGCGGCACTCTTGGGACCGCTTCCACCCCTGTGATTTCCCCTTCGCCACCATCAACATCAAGCTCCACGTCCCCATGACCCTCGAGTTGAAGCCTTCCAACTTCACCAAGTGGTCAACGGCGTTCCAGGCCACGTGTGGGAAGTTCGGGCTGCTGCATCATCTCGCCACCGCCTCCACCCCGCGTCCCACCGACGAGGTCTGGACACAGGCGGACTTTTGCGTCTGCGGCTGGATGTACAGCACCGTCTCCGACGCGGTCCTCAACCTCGCCATGACCGACAACACGCAGACGGCGAGCGCTCTTTGGACGGCCATCGGCGGGGTGTTCCAAGCCAACAAGGCTCCTCGCGCCATCTTCCTGAATCACGAGTTTCACTCGCTGACTCGGGGGACCTGTCCATCGACGCCTACTGCGTTCGCATGAAGGAGAAGGCCGACGAACTGCGTGATGTCGGGCAGCCCGTATCTGAGCCCAACCTCGTTCTCAACCTCCTGCGCGGATTCAACGAGGTCTACTCCGGCGTCGCCGATAACATCGCCGGACAGCAGCCCCTCACCCTCGCCACCGCGCGCCATCAGCTCCTCCTCAAGGAGCTGCGGCTGCAAAACGACGAAAAGACGCGTGCTGCCACCGCCCTCCTGGCTGCTGCCTCAGCAGCAGCAGCAGGGTGGCCGGCGCCCTAACACCAAAAAGGGCGCCCAGCAGCCCTTCTTCAACAGCCCTAGCACCAACAAACGCGTTCCCTGGAGCTTCAATCCCTGGACCGGCGAATGTGTGGCCCTTGGAGAGCACGTCACCCCACCTGGACAGCGTCGCCAGGGAGGTTCTGGCGCCCCTGAAGGTCCCGGTGCCCCGGCTGGGTGCAACCAGGGCATCCTCGGGCCTTCCCCGCAGGCCCACACCGCCTTCGCTCCACTACAGGTGTCCTCCAGTGGCTCCACCACCTCCACCAACACCTGGGAAGCATCCGGCCTCATCGCTGCCCTGCAGCACATGCAACTGCAGGGCAACTCGCCCTGGGTAGTTGACTCCAGCGCCTCTACGCACATGACGTCCTCGGATGGTATGCTTACCCAACGCCTTCCTCCCTCCATCTCCTCAATAACAGTAGGTAATGGCACTAGTATTCCTGTTACGTCTAGAGGTCATTCCATCCTTCCCACACCTACAACAAATTTCGCTCTTAACAATATTCTGGTCGCTCAATCCATAGTCCGCAACCTGTTATCCGTTCGCCAATTCACTCGCGACAATAATTGTTTTTTTTGAATTTGACGCCCATGGTTTTTCTATTAAGGATCTCAGGACGGGACGCGTGATTCTCTGTTGTAACTGCGACGGGGACCTATACACCATGCCTACCTCCACACCTGGCACCCCGCCTGGCCGCCTCATGCTCTCCTGGCTGCTTCGTCGACTCTCTGGCATCAACGTCTCGGTCATCCAGCCCCTGCCGCATTAGAGCGTCTTAATAAGCTTCATGCTGTTTCCTGTAATAAAGTAGGCTACTCGCTATGCCACTCATGTCAGATAGGCAAGCATACATGTGTACCCTTCAGTTCTTCGCATTCCATCACTCATGCACCTTTTGAACTTGTTCACTGTGATGTATGAACTTCGCCCATCAATAGTCTGTCTGGTTTTTTATATTACTTGGTCTGTTTGGATGATTTCACTCACTAATGTTGGGTTTTTCTGCTCCGGAAAAAATCTGATGTCCACCAACACTTAGTTGAGCTTGCTGCCTTTGCCCAAACACAGTTCGGCCTCCCCGTCAAATGTTTTCAGGCTGATAACGGCACTGAATTCGTAAACACCACCACCACCAAATTCCTCGCTGCTCAAGGTACTCACCTTCGCTTCTCCTGCCCCTACACATCACCCCCCGTCACACAAGGTTACCGCTGCCTTGACCTATCGACCCGTCGCATCATCATCTCTCGCCATGTTACATTCGACGAGACCTCCTTTCCCTTTGCAGCCACCTCAACCGCCTCACCCTCCTCTGCTTCCTTAGACTTCCTCCTCGACAACGATATGGTTTCGGTGCCTTGTCCTACTGTTATTGCAGGTGGGATTTCATCCTCGACGCCCGTAGTCGCTGAGCACCTCCCTCAGATGCTGCGACCTCACACGGATCGCCTTCTTCGACACCGGGTGGGCATGGTCCTGTGCCCCCACCTAGACCCAGCGTGGTTCCCTTCCCACGCGTCTACGGCCGCCGGTCCCGTCCGGCGTCTACATCTGAGCCGGCAGCAGCCCCTACGTCCGAGCCGGCGGCGGCCCCCGCAACGGCCCCGTGGCTCCCGCCGCCCCGGCGCCACCTACGCGCGCCCACACCGGCATCGGCGGCACCTTTCGTTCCATCACCGCCACCGCCGCCACCGCGGCGCGCCACTCGCACCATGACGGGTGCCATTCCTCGCGTCAGCTATGAAGGGCTGGCGGCCACGACATTATCCTCACCGTCGCCGGTTCCGACGAACTACCGCAGTGCGCTGGCCGACGCCAACTGGCGTGCCGCGATGATGGATGAGTACCAGGCCCTCATCGACAACAACACGTGGCAGCTCGTTCCGCGCCCCCTGGAGCCAATGTCGTGACGGGGAAGTGGATCTTCCGGCACAAGTTTCATGCCGATGGGTCCCTCGCCCGCCACAAGGCTCGCTGGGTTGTTCGCGGCTTCTCCCAGCGCGAAGGCATTGACTACGACAAGACCTTCAACCCGGTTGTCAAACCGGTCACCATTTGGTCTGTACTCAGCATCGCCGCGTCCCGCAGCTGGCCCATTCACCAACTGGACGTGAAGAACGCCTTTCTTCATGGCCACCTCGAGGAGACCGTCTACTGCCAGCAGCCGCCAGGATTCGTCGACCCTGGCGCCCCGGATCATGTGTGTCTTTTGCAGAAATCCTTGTATGGATTGAAGCAGGCTCCGCGAGCCTGGTACCAGCGCTTCGCCACCTTCCTCCGGAAGCTCGGCTTCGTCGCCTCCACCTCCGACACATCCCTTTTCATCTTCCGAGAGGGGACGAGTCTCGCCTACCTCCTGCTATACGTCGACGACATCGTTCTCATCGCCTCGTCCTCGGCCCTTCTGCAGCGCATCATGACTCGACTGAGCTCTGAGTTCGCCATGACGGATCTTGGCGCTCTTCACCACTTCCTCGGCATTGCTGTCACGCGTTCCTCCGATGGCCTCTTCCTCTCTCGACGACAGTACGCCACGAGCTTCATCAGCGCGCGGGCATGGCTGAGTGTCATCCGACATCGACACCTGTTGACACTCACGCCAAGCTATTCGCGACCGATGGGGATCTACTGTCAGAGAGGGACACATCTGAGTACTGGAGTTAGGCGCGAGCTCTCCAGTACCTGACGCTGACTCGTCCTGATCTGGCGTATGCTGTTCAGCAGGTGTGCCTCTTCATGCATGCCCCACGTGAGCCTCACCGTGCGCTCATCAAGCGCATCCTCCGCTTTGTCCAGGGGACTCTTTCCTCGGGTCTTCACATTGGCATCGAGTCTCTCGATAAATTGACTGCCTACTATGACGCTGATTGTGCCGGCTGCCCAAACTCTCGACGATCCACCTCCGGCTTCTGAGTCTATCTCGGTGACACTCTGGTTTCCTGGTCCTCCAAGCGCCAGACCACGGTGTCCCGCTCCAGCGCCAAGGCAGAGTATCGGGCTGTGGCTCACGTTGTGGCTGAGTGCTGCTGGCTTCGACAGTTACTCCAGGAACTCCACATCCAGTTGCCCTCCGCCACTGCTGTCTTCTGCGACAATGTCAGCGCCGTCTACATGACAGCCAACCCCGTCCACCACAAGCGAACGAAGCACATCGAGATTGACATTCACTTCATCCGCGTGCCCTTGGTGAGATTCGAGTTCTCCATGTGCCCTCCTCTCACCAGTTCGCCGACATCATGACTAAAGGGCTCCTGACCGCACTCTTTCGAGAATTTCGATCCAGCCTCTGCGTCCGGGAGCCTCCCGCAGCGACTGCGGGCGGGTGTTAGGCAATAGAATATGCCATATGTGGATATCCTAGCTGCTATAGATAGTTGATGTAAATCAGGGATTAGTTTCTATAGATAGCGGAAGTAAATCAGGGATTAGTTACCATAGGTAGTAGATGTAAATCAAGGGAATTATCCTTGCCTTGTACAGCAAGGCCAGCCAGCCCTATATAATAGAAGGCGCCCCCTCCCTTTGAGGTGTGGCCAATTGCCCCCCAATCTAATTCTTTACAACTAGCCCTTGACAAAGAAAATGAAAATGGAAAATAAAAGGAAATAGAAAAGTGAGAGAATCCCACAACTCGAAACAATTCGGGTGCTGCTAATAATTTTTTAAAGGCCTGCAAATTCAATGTCATATCCAGTGAGGCATACATATGTGATGTCATATATTGAATTCTCTCGAATCCGACATGGGTGCAGGTGTCCCTCACGGCAAGTTCTGAAATTGAGGTTTTGGTGATTCATCTATATATGTTTTAAAATTTCATAGATAGCATTTTTGGCTCTTCAGTTATTAGTCTAAGCATAGGCCCATACACAAACTAGATGGCCACAGGACCCATTAAGTGGCTTTCCGATGGAAAAGTCCTGTGACTACAGCTGAAGTTGCAGACTACCTACATTTTGTGCATAACCCTAAAAAAACACTTCTCTCGCTGCTGCTACACCTATATTTTTCTTCTGCGTTTTTCTCATCTCCTGGCTTGTATTCATGAGCTTCGTCTCCATCTGTACCAAGAATCTTTCACAAAAGTATTGAAGGAGAGTCTAGCAGTGTTGGTGTGAGTTGACACATCGATATTTGTCAGACATGGCAGAAGGTTTTTGGACACAGGTGCCCACGTAACACTGTGGACCACTACTTATTCACAACTTATTTTGCATTATTATTCATGTGAAACTACTAGTCAAGACCTACTGTTGATCAGGAACCTGTAATGGTTCTTGTATCTCTGCATGTAGGCATGCATGTGGGGCGGGTTGCGGCTGTCCACTTGCTCGCAAAGCTTGCCGCAAACCAATTACGCGGGTTTGCGGCTGTCCGCTAAAACACTGGAGCTGCTCAGTTTCATTTGGTGGACTTCGCGGCGCATCACAATAACCCGCAAGACCCGCTAGCTACGCACGTGTGCTTGAATGGTCTGTCACTTTGTCACATAATCCTATAAACTCTAGTAATGTGCGCGTCTGTGCGTGCTGCTTGTTACTTAATGTAAACCAAAATAACATAATCGAAAAAGTCATATATGGAAGAGTTACTCATTCTACCATCAATTAGCCACAATTCAGTATGTATTACATTATTTGAGATGAACAAGACCTGACAGCAGACAACTATTTTCCACAAATCGATTTGCTCTTTAATCAGCTTAATCAAACAAAAACTTCCTCTTTAGCAGTTCAACTCGATATCTTCTGACCACTGACAACAACTGCAGTTCAGACTAAAACACAGATCAGTAGAGTATCTTCTCCAGAGTGTAAGAAAATAAGCCAAGTGACATTTTCCCAGCCATGGTAGTCCTGCCATCTCACTCCCAGCACTGGATACAAGCAGCATTAGATGAGTATACTTGTTTGCAATGTAAGCTTTGTTTTTCATATTCTCGGATGAGAATCTGAAACACCAAAGCTTGCATTGAAATGGCTTCTAAGGCATAAGAAAAACAAACACGTAAATAAAGGAATATCAATTAAGCTATAGCCAAAAATCAGCAGGGATGCAAAGAAAAACATTGTGGTGAAATAATTTGTACCAACATAAACTGCAATATGGGGTATTGACAAGTTACAATGGCTTCTCATCAGATTTTCGAGAAGATAATGGAAAACCAAAGCAAGGATTGAATTAACTGGGGGTACTATTCACTGTATAGCATATTCTTTATTACTACGTGATAACTCGAATAATCATGCTATTTAGTGAAGAATCTCCTAGCTCTGTTTGCAACTGCTCAGAGGAGAAAAACTCAGAATAATCCAGGTCGTTCGACCCCGATCTTCAGAAAGAGAGTACTTTGATTAATCACTAGCATGTAGCAGTTTCTTATGCAAGTATGCAACCCTGTTTTTAGACCATGATTTGTGCACCTAAGCACACAATCTGCGCATGCATCCATCCATCCAGTGAAAGGCACATCAAAACTAATTAACCTGTGCATCAAGAGAACAGATCGAAGTAAACTCACTAGACTTATCCGGTCGATCCCTGATCCCAACCACGATGAATCCACAATTAACCGACCAAATCACAAAACGTCAGCCGGAGGAGAGCTCACCTCACCCTCCTCGCACCATCCCAACGCGCTGCCGCCGCTAACGCCCGTGGCGTCAGCGGAGGCTGATGCTGGGGTTGGGACGCACTTGGGTTTTGGGTGGTAGCAGGGAGTACTAACAGCCGGCGTGGATGTTGACGACGGCACCGGCAGATGTGGACGTCGATGACAACGACAGTGGCGGCGGAGGTTTTTTGTTCGCGGGTCTTGCGGGTTTTCGCGAGTTTGTTCACTCGTCCGCGGGCCTTGGCCGCCGGATTAACACTTGGCCACCAAAGTTTCGCAGCTGGGCCGCATCGTCCACCAACACTGATTTTTGCAGGGCGGGTTTGCGGGCTCGTATAAGAACCCGCCCTGCCTGCAATCCTGCATGGTTTTCCCCTTTGTCTCTTGGTTTAAAAGAATATGCTTTCAACTAAGTGAAAAATCTCAAGTGGTTTCAGTGTTTAAAAAATCGTCCTAGCCAGCCACCTAGGTCATGGTGGTGGCTAGCTGCTGTGATTATGGCCTGTGTAGTGAGGTCAGATGACCACATTGGTGAAGTCAAGATGACCTTAGCAGGTACTTAATGTCACCATTTGCTGCCGCTCCCTCTTCGTGTGCCATCGAATTTACCCACCTCCTTCCTTTTCCACCCCCGTTCTCATCCTTCTTCCTCTTTTCGCTTGTCCTTTGTATTTTCGAAAGTGCCTAGCATTTTTTTCAAACACTGGAATTTTCGAAAGCCACCAAGCTGACAAATTAGATCCTGATTTATCATATACATCACTAGTTTCATCAACTTGTGCATTTCCATTATCCAATGGTTAGAGAGCAGTTGTGTAGTAGTCTTCCTGCTTAGCTTCCTCTTTCCATTTCCCTGTGCACCATTTGGAGGAAAGAAAGGGATGATAGTGCTTTCAAATATTTTTGATCGTTAGTGGCACTGACATGTCAACATAAGTTCAAAGAAAATTGTCTGAGAACATGATTGCATGAGCTGAATTGCTCCAGGCTATTTCATTATAACTTGAATGTGGATCCAACTATCATGTTGAGTGTTGGCATGACAACTGTTATCTGCCTTATCATCTTTGTTCCGTCCGCTGTAGTAATGTTATTGTCACTGTGACTGCATTTCGTATAGCTCTTTGGCACATAAGTTGTCAAATAAATTTACTGTTTGGATGCGTTCATACAGGACAAGGATCTTGACAAAGCTGTGGATGCATTTAGTCGCGCTGTACAGATAGATCCTGAGAATGGAGAAGCATGGAACAACATAGCCTGCCTGTATGCTCACCTTCAATGTTCCTTAGCTTGTATTAGGATGCTGATGGTTTGACCTGATTTACAATGTCTGTAGCTTTTATGTTTCACTAGGTTCCATGTGCTCTCATTTACAATGTCATTACATATTTTCCTCAGATAGATCTTTTGCTTTCTCTAAACTACTATCTCTGTGACAACTGTCCGGTATTTCCGTTCTATTAATGGAAATGGGGGAAAGCCCTCGGTTAAAAAAAAAGCCTCATATGTGTTTTCCCATCTGCACTGTTTAGATTTTCTCTTTTGTTTCATCTTGGTCTCTTTTACCTCATCAATTCAAGCTGCTCTGTAGAATATATTGAATTCACATCTCTCTATGGTATTCTGCTGTTGTTAATCCCTGTCTATCTTTTAAAAAATATTTCGTAGAGGCTTGTGTTTCAGGCTCATCTTGTGCTCATTGGTTTTTAGGACTTGCCAGTTTCTTGGTTCATTATGTTTTTAGAACAATTGTTAATGTTCAATGCAAAAGAAGAGCCAAAATGTATTTACATGGTATAGATTTATCATGTACCAAGTACATATGATTAAAATTGTTATGTAAAATGTAATGGTCATGTGTGATTACCTTGCTCTATGGGATAGTACAGATTTATCATGTACCAAATACATATGATTAAAATTGTTATGTACTCCCTCCGTCCTGAAATATAAGGCATTCTATAGGATTTTTAGGATAGATTAAAGAGGTGGGAAAATGTCACATATACCCTTAGCCAATGACAATTAAAGGTAAGTTTTCTAGTTAACAAGTGCAATATTTTGCAAGTCTTTAATTGAGTTGATTGAGTACTTACCAAACACTCCTAGGATGCCTTATATTTGGGGACAATTTTTTATTTTGAACCCTTGAATGCCTTATATTTCAGGACGGAGGGGGTAAAATGTAATGGTCATGTGTGATTACCTTGCTCTATGGGATAGCTAACTGTATCTGTAGTGAATTAAATTCACTAATGATGTTTGTTTATGCTATCATTTTTTGTCCTGCACCAGCCTCTAATATAGTTAATTGTGTAGGCACATGATTAGGGGAAAAAGTCAAGCAGCAGTCAAAGCATTCAGGGAAGCTGTAAAGTTCAAGTATGTTTCACTTTCTGTCCATAAAGCTTTTGCTGAAAGAAATTGTTGATTAACTATATATTATTTATAGGAGGAATAGCTGGGAAATTTGGGAAAACTACAGTAAAGTTGCTTTGGACACAGGAAATGTTCGGCTGGTATGTATGTCTTTTGAGTGCCCCCCCTCCCCCCTCCGCCACCTCCCTCAAATACACAGGAGAGTTGTGTGTATCATTTAACAGTGGCCTTGCATCAGACACGCAACAAGCAGAACAAATTTGCACTGAGCTCATTATCTCCGCTATACATCATATGGTTCGAATAACAGGAAGAACTGGCCAGCCACTCTCCCTCTTGAGGCTTTTGCTACCTGCTTCTTTTAGGTCCTTGCTTACCTTACAATGGAGATGGGGGTGGCTAACAGTTGCATATGGATGTCTAACAAACTAACCATGCGCCCAAGCCATCTAACACATGAATAATAATGCATGCAACTAACTTGTTCCTGGATGTGAGATTCTGTTTGCTGGATGCTGCACTGCTTTGGTACTGCTGTGCTGCTGCTGCCCCAAGGCCAAGGCCCACACCCTTTAGCTTAAGCCACAGAGCAGGATGTGCTATCGACCTTAGAACCACACTAACATTGGGTGTCTCCATTAACAGCAACCATTGTCATTTTTGAAAAACCTCCCAAGAAACAGGGATTAAGAGAATTGGGGCTCTTTTTGTGCTGCTTGTTGAACATTTTCAGTGCATGGTACCACCAAGGCACCAACTAGAAAATACAGCAGTTTCAGGTCTGAGGGAACCATGTGTGCTAATTGAAAACACATCCGATCAAAGGATGCTGAATGGTTTCATCTGCCTAACAGAAAGAGCAAGTCGCTGGGATGTTTTCTGCTTTTGTAGGACATTTTGTTACCTGTGGTTTCTCTCTGTTCCACTCATGCAAGTATTTAAGAATTGGTGTTATAGTGTTGCATAATCATATGGAGTAGATGAGGTGTCCTAAACATCTTAGGGGTAAATGTACCTCTTTTGAATAAAGGCCTCTATGTCAGCTAAAGTGGTTTTCATTTGTGCATGATGAATCTTTAAATAATGCTAAGTTTCTTCTGCAGACACTTGAAGCTTTAAAAACTGTGTTAAATTTATCCTCAAACAAGCGCTTCAGCGTTGATATACTGGACAAGGTGATGACACTGCTTGAAGAGCAGCATCCACACTTTGTTGATTCTCATGAAGCATCAGATGACACGAATAAAGAGACAAGACAATGCAATCAATTGTTAGATATCATTGGTGATATCCTTCAGCAGGTTACTAACCTCTCTGAACATTTCATCTTATATTTGCATACTAGATTGTGGTTTATATCCTGGTTGTGCTTGCAGATTGTGCGAAGTGGAGGCAGCAATGGGGACGTATGGGGTTTGTATGCAAGATGGCATAAGACCAAGGGTAGCCTGTTGGCATGTTCTGAAGCTTTGTTGAAGCAAGTTCGATCTCTTCAGGTACATATACTGTTGCCTCGCTGAATGCTTTATTACCATTCATTAGAAGGCATCCTAGATATCCCTTTTTGCGTGTTTATTGAGTGGGTAGGGGTATACATTATCAGGCTTCAAAATTTTGGTTTATATGCAAAATACCATATGAAATTGTCTGCGTTCTCGTGGATCCTTTTTCGAGACAAGGTCTTACTCTTGCCACATTTCCATTACGATAATGGAAATGCCAGTTTATTTGGTATATTTTGGTGGAGTAGTTCTAGTATTTTTATTGAACTTGTATTCTGTTAATGCTTCCATTCTGGAGCAAATGTAAAGTCCTGTACTCTCTATAGTTCATTGCCTGTCCCTCACACTAGTGTAAACATAGAAATACTGCCATTCTTGATCGGGAGAGTATCAGGTGGAAACCTGTGCAAACTATGCAAACTCCGATCAGGGACACACAATCCACCTCCAAAGGCCACGGAAAGAGGTGTACCAATTTGCAGAAAGCCACCTGCCAGCCCCCAATCGATGCAATTTTGCAATAACCCCCCCTCCTAATCTCGACGGCGCAAACGAAGCGGCGTCCTGACGCAGTTCTCTATCGCTGCCCCGACGCACCGACACCATCGCCGCCCGCGAGTGGCCATGCCAGCGTGACGCAATGGACTCTGGCGGCCGCGAATGGCCGCCCGCCCGCGACGGCATGGAGTCCGAGATGTGTGAGACCTGTATGTCAGGGTCATCTTCAACATCTGACAGGCGTTGCCTTGACGCAACGACGAGGAAGACCCCGCTCCACCGCCCGTAGTACTCCCCGCTCCGCTGCCCGCGGTACTCAAGTACCAAGTCAATGCACAGGCAGGGGAGCTTCGCATCTAGCAAGGGACATATCACATCACAACAACAACAACAACAACAACTTAGCCTTTTTGTCCCAAGCAAGTTGGGGTAGGCTAGAGATGAAACCCACAAGAAACAAGGAAATTTCTTATAGGTTTCATATCCATTAGAGTGTCTGATTTCGTTGCTGGTTCGCCAGACCTAACGCACCCTCCTCCTTTACCCGGGCTTGGGACCGGCTATGTTGAGACGACTCAAGAAAGTCTTCCAGTCAACCTAGGCGGAGTTAGACATATCACATCACAGTTGCTAAAAAATACAGATTGGTGAGTAAAGCAACTCTTCCTACAAAGATCGATTCAGAGCAAGTCCGCTCACGAGATTGAGCTGGAAATTGACCGCGAACAATGAGGGGGCAAGCTGGAGGGTGGCCGCGGACGGCGTGCGCATGGGGCAAGCTGCAGGGCGGCGGCAGACGAGAATGCGCAAGCCGGGCTAGAGCTCGTAGGCGACTGTGGCCCCCGTCTTCTCCAGGGAAAATGTCCGCTGCGGTCGGAGAGGGCGCACCTCCATGAACAGCGGCGCGGCGCTCGGATTGCCCAGCTTGTAAATGGCGCAGCGGCGACCTCCCCCTCTTGTCGCCATGGATGGTGGCGGCGGCGCTGTGTCAGGGCGGCGGATCGAGGGGGCCGCGCCGTGGGTTAGGGGCGGCGGCGACCCATCGATACCTGGGAGAAAATAAACACATCTTCGTTTGCACTGCGGGGATTAGGAGGGCGGGGGGTTAGTGCAAAATTGCATCGACCAGTGGGGCTGGCGGGCGGCTTTCTGCAAATTGGTACCACCCTTAGCCTTTAGATCTGGATCGTTTGTCTGGTCGGAGTTTGCATAGTTTGCACATGTGGGTTGGTTTCATCTGATACATTCCCTTGATCAAAATATCCTAGTGTTGGTACAGACTCAAATGACACCCTCTTGGTGAAATGTGTGTAAAAAAATCTAAAATTCACAGATGTATATATGCCTTTTTATGAATGCAACATTTCAAGGTAAAATGCACCGAGTATGCTAGAAAGGCGCACTTGTACTGAGTATCCTAGAAAGGCGCCTTGCTCTGGTGTGTCTTCTTGGAATGTGGGTACTCTTGTAGTCCAGTGCACTAATGAGTAATGACACATTGACACTAGGTCCCATTTCTCACTGGAGATGTGTTCACTTACGATCTTTTGAGGATCAGTGGCGTACTTGGGTTGGTGGTGAGATGAGATGAGGTAGAGAATGGTGGAGGTGTCATGTGCAGCAGGGCTCAGTGGTGGTGCTAGACAGGGAGGCAGTGGCCGCAGAGAGGGAGAGAGAGCAGGATAATGGGATTGAACCTCTTTTTTATGCTAAATCCCAAAGGGTACATCGACTCTCATTATATGGAAAGACCACCAACTTAGCTCCCATATCCCAAGCATGAACTTTTAAAGTTGTGGGCCACCTTTCCCAACTCAAAACTAAAATGTACTCACAACCTGTGTATTCCCAATGATGAGATGGGAGACGTTCTGGCAGTTGTGGCTTGTTCTTTCTTCGACGTTGCAGATGTACTCTTGGCGGAGGTGTTGGCGGCAAGGGATGGGCTGCTCCTAGCAATTCAGCAGGTAGTGACCAAGGTTATCCTGGAGACCAACAATACAAGGTCACCGTCCTTCACTCTGAAGGTGGAATCCGAAGCACTTGCTGGTGTTTGGCATGAAATTAGAGAGCTTAGTATTTCTTTCACTTTTGTTTGTGATGGTGTAGTCATGCTAACCAGGATTCCAGGAAGACGAGGCAGCCCACGTGTGCGCGTGTATGCCATCCCTGTCTATAGGAGGAAATGATTCAGTGTATTCTTCAAACCCTAGAAGTGTGGACAATATAGTTAGATATACATGGGCCACTAGATGGGCCGTATACCACAGGGCATATGGGCCACACTCATATACACTAACACCCCCGCAGTCTGAACTACCGGCGTAGCGGAGTTCAAGACTGGACAACAAAGAAAGTATATCACAACGATAACAACCCCCCCCCCCCCCCAAGCCACAACCAGGCACCTGCTACGTTGAGGCTGGAACGAAACTCCGAGAAAGTTGAAGGCAGACCCTTGGTGGAGATGTTGGCGAAGTGGGAGGTGGCCGGGACATGGAAAACCCGAACATCGCTGATAGAACCCGGTCAAGGACAAAGTGCAAGTCGATCTCCACATGATTCGTTCGCTGATGATGAACCGGGTTGGTGGAGAGTTACACGCTGCTAACATTGTGGTAATAGACAAGTGTGGTCTTGCCGAGCGGACTGTGGAGCTCTTTGAGTCGTCGAAGCCAAGAAACCTCGACGACACTGTTAGCAACAGCACGGTACTCCGCCTCAGCATTGGAGCGGGAGACAACCGGCTACTGCTTAGACGACCAGGACGACCAGGAGATAAGGTTGCCGCCCAGGAAGACGTTATAGCTTGAGGTGGAGCGACGAGTGTCCGGACAGCCAGCCTAGTCAGCATCGGTGTAGGAAACTAGCTCAGCAGAGGAGGAGCGGTGAAGAACCACACTGAAGTCAACCGTGCCACAGACGTAGTGGAGAAGGCGCTTCAGCGCAGCAAGGTGTAACTCTCGTGGGTCATGCATATGAAGGTAGATGAAGGTAGATCTGCTGAACAACATATGTGAGGTCCGACCGAGTTATGGTGAGGTACTGCAAGACTCCGGTAGGCAGTAGGATCGGCCACGTGATCACCCTGAGCAGCAGACAGCTTCGCCTGAGTGTCGACAGGAGTAGAGCAAGGCTTGCAATCTGTCATCCCAGCCCACTGTAGGATATCAAGGGCATACTGTCGCTGGTGAAGATGTTGTGGGACTGGATTATTGGACACTAATGGGCAGGATAGATCGGCTACTCGCCCTCTCGAGGGAGGCTCTGAGATGCACTCTTTGATCTATTTTCTGCTTACCCCAAACCCTAGGGACTTCTTACTGCCTTTATAGATTAGGCGACTGCTAACCCTAATCCCCAGGCGGGGTACTGTTCACGCGGCTACAGTGCCCGTAAACAGTACCGTGGCCTCCCTTTTGGGCTGTACTCAGTCTCTAATAGGCCCAGCCCACTACCATAACAGAAGAAGACCAGACTGGCGAGGCTTAGCAGTAATGCCGAAG
The DNA here is from genome assembly GCA_947561735.1 of Cenchrus americanus. Lineage (NCBI taxonomy): Eukaryota > Viridiplantae > Streptophyta > Magnoliopsida > Poales > Poaceae > Cenchrus > Cenchrus americanus. Next base: position 185,837,725 of record OX387245.1, read on the forward strand.
AAGTGGTGAAGCTTGTCAGGATCTTTCATAGCGAACTCCTTCTGCAGAGAGGAGATAATTCGTTGAAGCAAGTGAGTTGTGGAGGCTGTCAGAACAATATCATTAACATAGAGTAGAAGATATGCAGTCCCATCCATTTGATTGTAGATGAACAAAGAGGTGTCAGACTTGGCCTCTGTGAATCCCAATGATAGCAAGAACATGGCAAACCGAGAGTACCGAGCCCGAGGAGCCTGCTTCAAACTGTAGAAACTTGTTGAGCCGGCACACCAGATCTGAGTGGCTGGAGTCCACAAACCCTGCTAGCTGGCTGCAGTAGACAGTCTCTGTTAGGGTGCCATGGAGAAAGGCATTCTTCACATCTAACTGGTGCACATGCCACGAACGAGAGAGAGAGCAAGCGAGACAACCATGCGCACTGTAGATTGAATGTCTCATCATAATCAATGCCAGGCCGCTGGGTGAAACCCCGGAGAACCCAGCAAGCCTTGTACCTCTCTTGTGAGTCCAGATCCACTTGCCAGTCACCAAATTCCGACCAAACGGACGTGCCACAAGGTCCACCACCACCTTCACTGTTCATATATCACCATACTGATGGATTTCCTACCTACTCCTCTACGTGGATGACATTGTTGTGACCGCCTCTAGTCCATAGTTGCTCTAGCAGATCATCTCCTCTTTGCAGTAGGAGTTTGCTATGAAGGATCTAGGTGTGACTGTTGAGCCCCGTCATGCTGGTCTCCTTCACCAGCGCAGTATGCCCTTGATATTTTGGAGCGAGCTGGGATGATTGATTGCAAGCCTTCGTCCACTCCTCTTGACACTCAGGCGATGCTGTCTGCTACTTTGTGCTACTTTGTTGATCCTGTGGCTGATCCTACTACCTACCGGAGTCCTGCTGGAGCCTTGCAGTACCTCACTTTCACCAGGCCAGACCTCACTTACGTTATTTAGCATATCTGCCTCCATATGCATGATCCCCGGGAGTCACATCTTGCCGCATGATCAGAACCTTTTCCATCCGCTGCACTAGAGCATTTGTTGCTCAGACAACCTGCGTGCGAACCCGTCGGGGAAGCCGAGGAGCTGGGCTCGTTGGCAACCTGCGCCAACGATGAACGCTCAATGCTTGAAGCTGGAGTCGAGGCATCACCTGGGGATGGGATCCCTTCCATCATATGTGGGCCCAGCCTTGCATGCACTGGGGCTCGGTGGGAGGTTGACGACGAACTGCCATGGCCACTAGCATCAGGTGTCGCCAGCGCCGGAGATGAATGATGTTGTCGCTGCCTCCTGTGGCGGCCTCGACCATCATCAACTGGAGGTAGAAAAGGGGGTCCCCCTCCATCGATGGCTGGACAAAGGGAGCCACTGAAATACGTATAGGTTACCTCAACAATCGCTTCATCGACTGGGAGCTGTCGTCAATCATGAGAGCCTCAATAATATCAAGATCCATCGTCGAAGGGATCAGTGATGGAGTAGAACACCAGGCCACCACACGGAAGACATCCCTCCGATCGGCATTGTCATGGTGAATTCGCCGATCCAGCAGTAGTCATTAAGTAGCTGTTCCGACGTAGACAGCTCCCAAGCATGAGCAGGGATCCCATGCAGCTCAATGTCGACTGTAGAAGACAAGTTGGAGTCGGAAGACCGGTAGAGGCGCGACCAGCGCAAAACCTGAAGTCGTAGCGCTTGGCCAATAATGGGTCTTCCACCATTGTAGACTCTTGTTATTGTCTCATCATTGGGCAAGTTGAGGATGAAACTCTTCGGCCCATAACGGAGGACGGTGAACGAGTCCGCCGAAATCCCGAACTAAGAGGACACCAGATCACGAACGAAGGTTTGCGTATCTTCATGACAGTCACTAACCATGTTGACGACCAGGGAATTCCTGAGAGCCTCCTGTATAATGGTGGCTGATCGATCGATGATGCATCTAGGCCTGGCGGGAGCAGCTCCCGAGGACCCCTCACAGCTAGAGGACATCCGGAGAGGGACAGGGGTCCACATCTTCAACTCGATCCGACGGCATGTTACCACCAGTTGCTCGCCGCCTGTGAGCTCCACACCTCCTACGCCTCGAGCCACCCACCTCAACACCAGGCTGCATGGTGCAGTTCATCGGTGGAGGGACGACAGCCTGAGACGAAGTGGCGAGCTCAAACGACGGTGTCGGTGTTTTAGACTGGCAAACCTACCAATGGGGTACCTGAGGTAGTAGATTGTGCGGTGGAGGATCGTGATCGAGAGACCGAGAACTCGAAGGTATGCGCAATGACACGGGACACAAGATTTATACAGGTTCAGGTTGCCAAGGTGGCGAACCTTACGTCCTGTTTGGGGGGGATCAAGTATGGCGCCCTGCGCTTGCTGTTGGGTTGTTCAGGGTGCCCGGCTAGGTACCCGGCCCTCCTTTATATAGTCCAGGGGGCGGGTTCCTAGTTGGTTACAAGGCAGGAGTCCTATTAGGATTACACGGAACGAGTCCTAATAGGATTACATGAGAATTCTAGTAGGAGTCCGTCTTCATCCTTCCTTGCATGAGTACCCGGGGAGTATGCTCGACAAGCCCCCGAGCACATTGTAGTCGAGAGTAGTAGTTCGAGTAGTCTTGAAGCCTCTGCGAGTAGTTCTTGAGCGTCTTCGAGCACTGCTTGGAGAAGTCTTCAATAGTACTTGAACTGCCGTGAGGCTGGAAGGTGGTCCAGCTCATCAGTCTTGAAGTCGAGATTATATGGTAGTGCGATTGCAAAATCGCACTCCATATGGAGTAGCCCCCGAGCCTTAGGTTGAGTTGCAGACTCTAGCTGAGGGTCAATCTTGATTCCGAATCTTCCGTCTTGAAAAATTTGAACGATGGGTGTAGCATAGTAGCCCCCGAGCCTTGAAATGATTAGGTAATCAATCTAAGGGTCTTCAGTGTTCGCAAAAGCCATCATCCAAGTACTCTTGCAGCGTGTAACCCCCGAGATAAGAGAGCCATATGATCCACGTCGAGTAGTTATTGGTGCGGAGCCCCCGAGCTTGAGAGCGAGCGAAGCATGCTGAAGTTATCCTCGAGTAGTATGTTGAGTGCAGCCCCCGAGCTGGAGAGATTCCGAGTAGTAGTTCGGCATCGAGCCGTGGAGCTTGAGAAGTAGTCGTGCCGTCAAAGCGGACTTTAGATGCGACCGAAGTCGACTTTAGATGCCGGCAGTGCGGACTTTAGGATGCGACTTAAAAACCGAAGTCGACTTTGTGCCGCGCGGAGCAGTCTTTGAGATGCGACTTGAAAACCAAAGTTGACTTTAGATGCCGCGTAGAGCGGACTTTGAGATGCGACTACAATAGTCGACTTTTTGCCACGCGGGGTGGACTTAAGATGCAAAAAACGAAAAGCACTTTCCGGAAAGCCAAAGCGAATAAAAAATCAGAGAAAACGAGTAGTTCTGCCGCCGGAGCGGGCTTAAGATTGCAACCGAAGTTGGCTTGTGCCACCGGAGTGGGCTTGGGTGCAGCCGTTAGCGTCGACTTGTGCCACCGGAGTGGGCTTGGATGCGACCGTTAGCGTCGACTTGTGCCACCGGAGTGGGCTTGGGTGCGACCGTTAGCGTCGACTTGTGCCACCGGAGTGGGCTTGAGTACCTGAGCCATGGATTTCAGACCCAAGGTACGATTGCCGCCGGAGCGGGCTTGAAGGTGCGACCGAAGTCGACTTGTGTACCTGGGCCATGGATTTCAGACCCAAGGTACGGAGCACAAGTACTTAGGGTACTTGGACCCATGGTACAGGGCGTGAAGACCACGTGCAGCTAGGTTCCATCGTCGCCAGGACTCGAGGGCCACTTACAGCTAGGTTCCATCGAAGCTTACACACGTAGTATGCCACCGAAGCAGGCGAAGATGCGACCAGCGTCGACTTTAAGTTGCCGCACGGAGCGGACTTTAGAATGCGACTTTAGAAGTCGACTTTAGATTGCCGCGCGTAGCGGACTTTAGAAGCTGCCTCCTAGGGATAGCCCCCGAGTTGATGAAGTAGACTCGTGGTGACTTGATTGATATACCCCAAGAGTAGTCAGCAGAGTGTAGCTCCCAGAGGAAGCTGAACAAGGTGAATCGTCATGCCAAGCGCCCAACAGTCTCTCGAGAAGATGAAGGGAGCCTGGCACAGGGGAAGAGGAGGAGCCCTAGCGGAGCTCCACCGAGGACGGAAGGGTGGGTGCCGGGCCCGGAGTAGACTTCGGCTTGGGGCTGGTGGGGGGTGGTGTGCCTGGGAGAGGGGAGGGGGCTGAGGACGCTAGCCATCCTAATCATCCTAGCCATCCTGGCAACCTTTGCTAGACCAACTATTTTTTCTGGGGAGTCCTGTGAATGTGGCATTATGTGAATATACAAGCAATCTAGCAGTTCTTCATTTTTAATTTCTTCATTCAATTAAATTATACTTGCAACAGCAATTTATACTTGCAATAGCTTAAGTATTGATGACTATTTCCCTGTCAGTATTTTGTAAACTAGATTATTGCCCTTGCAGGGTTCAGGACTTTGGCATGATGAAAAGAAGTTCACAAAATATGCTCAAGCTTCTCTGCAGCTTTGCAAGGTGTACATGGAAATTTCTTCCTCATCTGGAAGCCGACGGGAATTATTAACAGCCGAGATGCACCTTAAAAGCACCTTGAAGCAGGTATTCAAATTTCGCCTGCATTGTTCCACTTTCTCTATACAAATCACATGGATATAATCTAGAGCTTACCCTGAATTAAGTAGAAAAATTCCTTTAAAGTAAGTTGAATGCTAGAATAATGAAAGAAATCCTGGTTTACCAGTGACCATCTTTGTGTCATTTGCTGATTATGTTTCATTTATCTCTGTACTTGAGCAATTATTAAAATGATTATATAGTATTTGAAACTTCCTCCGTCCCACATTACTATTTCGTTTTGGCTTTTCTAGATATACATAGCTTTTGATATGCAACTAGATATGTGCATGTCTATGTGCATATCAAAAGCTATGTGTCTAGAAAAGCCAAAATGAATAGTAATTTGGGACGGAGGTTGTACAGTCTGACATCTGAAACCTCTATGTTTGATGTCCTTCAAAACTCATCTGTAGAAAACTTTTCCTCTCTTTGTAGGCAGCGGATTTCTCAGACACCGAGGAGTACAAAGCTCTTGATATCTGTCTTGAGGAAATAAAAAATATGATTGCTTCTACTAGTAGCCTAGGGTTATCCAGTTGAGTTTGAAGAACTTTTTCTGTTTCAAAATCACATATGGGCAGAATTCAATACTATGGTTCTCTCTACTGGGGGTCTGTGTGCCTTGTGGATCCAGGTTTTTGGATACTTATGATAAGGGAATGCCAATTCCTAATTGGGCTTTCCTACAGCAGAACTCGCTGGTGAACTTGGGTCATACTGTCAGATCCCACCGTGTTCCTGATGTCATTGCCTAGCTGGCAATCTTTAATTAATACTAGGGGAAGAAAATTTTGTTTCTTGTAGTAAAGACCAAGAGTAAGCCAACACAGGGATCTAGTGTAATAGGAAGCTGTCATCGAATCTGCACCTTTCAAAAAAAAATTGTTAGGGAAGTGTAGCTTATGTCCTTGCAAAACTTGTGGACTTTGTGGAATGTTTCAGCAATTTTGGAGTAGCAGTTCTGTAACAATTTAGCTTGCTTTGGATCGTAATTGCTTGGGACTTGAAACGCTAGAGCATCTTCAACAGTTTTGCATCTTAGGCTGTCATTTTTATTTTTCTAGCAAAAACAGAAAAAAAAAAATTCTCCAATAGTTCCCCATCAAAGTTGCCATTTATCTCAACTTTGGAAAAAGAGCATCCGCGTGCATATAAGTGCGCCGCTCGTATCCGCGGTGCATCTGTTTGTATCAGAAGAGGTGGATGAGTACAAACATAATTTTGTTTATGTCTTAGGGTTTCTAATGTATGTTTTCAAGAGGTGGATGGTTATAGGTAATTTTGTTTCTCAGATTTTTTTTATGTAAGTTAGATCTAAATTAGACAAGTGAATTATGTTAAACTGATAGAGATGTGCACTTTTCTTGGAGATGCTCTAAGAGCATTTCAATAGTTTGCCAAATCAGGACATTTTTTTTATTTTTAGCTGAAACTCTGAAAACACTTTCTCCAACGGTTTGACAAAGACTTTGTAATGCCAATTTGGAAAAAAATATGTGCGTGTATTCGGCTTAGCATCCGTGTTTCTCCTGAGGTGGAAGGGTGCAAAAGGAAATAAAGAATACAAAAGAGTTTAATGGTTTATAGCAAGTTAAAAATATCAAACTCTGAAAGATAACTTGTTTCTCAACTGGTCAAATCTTTTTAGAAGTTGGTAAATTACAAGATTCGCTAAGTTAAAAATAGCAAACTTTTCGAAGATACTCTTACTGCTTTGGTTGTCCTTAAGGCCTGGAATCCCTGCCACAAACCAAACATGTCCTCAAGGCCTCAAACTATAGTTTTGTCCGGCGCCTACAAAAAGCCATCAAGGTCGAGTTTGCCAAATTTTACTAGGTAAATCTTGTGTTTTGTCAACTTCTAAAAATGTATGCTAAGTAAAAAAATAGTTCATCTTTAACAGTTTGATATAATTCACTTGTCTAATTTAGATCTAACTTACATCAGAAATCTAAAAAAACAAAATTATGTTTATGTCCTTTCACCTCTTGGAAACTTAGATCAGGAATCCTTCTTTATTCTTTATTTTTTTTTCACCCTCCCACCTAGAGGGAAACTCCGATGGCAACCACGATCCGCGCACATATATGGGCGTGGGGAGGTGAGTTTTGCCAAGTTGGTTTGCCAAAATGTTGGAGGCTAATTTTTCTCGTTTTGCCAAATTAGAAGGATGCCAAGTTGATTTGCCAAACTGTTAGAGTTGGTCTCAGTCCTGACTATCTTAACCAATTAACTGTTCAATCAAGTGTCAAGAGATATACTTCTGACGTACGGCCTCAAGCATAACTGTTTACCCTCGTCATTCAGATTTCAGAGTTTGCACAACCAGAGTGAACTGTACTGAGAAGAGCATGTAGCTCGGCTGGTCGGGTGTGCAGCTGTGCAAATCGGCGGCATGCGTTCGATCCCCATGCGACGCAGGTTTCTCACCGGGATTTATTTTCACAAAAAAAATCCTCTCGTCAGTGTACCGGGGTTCGGGGATTTTCTAGGATGGGAGAAGGTTTCTTTTTCTTAATGAAAAACCGGTGGGTCTTCTCACCCCGGCCTAGTTGTTTTTTGAGAGAACTATACTGAATAAACGAGCGCAGTTTGCGAGTTTTTTTCTTTTTTAGTAATAGAACTATAGAAGGATTGTGTGATTACATTCTTGCTCAAGCACCTCCTGTATGCAAGTTGGTAGTTCATAACGCCACACCTTCAACCTCATCGAACTAGAAACTTGCCTAGCAACTTCATAACGCCACACCTTCAATCTACAAAGCTCCTCTAGCCTAGTCGGTTAGAGGCTGAGGTACGGTCGTGATCAGGAGACTCAAATTTGATTTCTTATTCGAGCGAATTATATAGCCGGTTTTAAAGAAAAATCCTCTCGCCTTTCTTAATAAAAACACCCCATAGGAGAAGGTTCCTTCCTCTTAATGAAAAAAATGAAAACTCATGGGGCGGTCCTACCTCACTAGCCTAGTTCCCCCTGCCTTTCTTAAGGAAAACACTCCACAGGAGATGGTTCCTTCTTCTTAATAAAAACTCGCATTGTTAATGAAAACCCGTGGGACGATCCTACCCCACCGGCTAGTTTCCCACGCCTTTCTTAATGAAAACACCCCACAGGAGAAGGTTCATTCTTCTTAATGAAATTCCATGGGGCAGTCTTACCTCACTGGCCTACTTTCCCTCGCCTTTCTTAATAAAAACACCCCATAGGGGAAGGTTCCTTCTACTTAATGAAAAACCCTAGGGCAGTCTTAACCCACATACCTAGTTCTTTTAGTTACCCTATTACAATCTCTATCAACATGAGAGAACGAAAGCCGTGATCATCGAGCGCTCCAACCCTTCCAGCTTGAAGTCGGACCACCTCCAAGCAATCGGTTTCAAGACAAAACTTCTTAGGAAAGTCCAATCCTTCCTCGCAGGACAAAACTTCCATCACGAGGGCACCAACACAATGCTCATGCCATTTTTCTTGCGTCCCACGGAAAGCACCAGTATGATCACGATTCACGAATCACCACAACAGTTCCACCCTATTTGGAGAGCTCAAAAAAAACTTGCATCAACATTTCACTTTGCCCATTGCTCCATTGGCGAGGCCTCTTTACCAGTTTGGATGGAGGATATGTCAAAGATCAAAAGCAGTATCTTTGATGCATTCTACAACTTTACGTATTGGCAAAGGTGCCTCACCATGTCTTCTTTTATTCCTCATTGTCCACAAAGACCACATGCCACAGATGATAATTGCTCTCTCCCTTTGTGAGCAAATATTAGAGAGATCACCAGCTCATGTTTGTGGATGTAGGCTTGGAAATTTAATCCCAATCAGTGCTCTTGCCTCCTTCCAAAATGCCTTGGCTATCATACAATCAATTTAAGACATGTCTGATTGATTATATTCCTCATCAGGTCCACACATCTCACAATGCGGTATAGCTTCAATAAGCGTTTGATGGAGAACTGATCTAGCAGGAATTAACCATGCACTACCCTCTACCAAAAAAAAACTTGTACTTTCGTGGGACATCAAGTTTCCAAATTTTACCTCCATACATCATCTGATGATGAACTTGTTTATGTTGCAATCTGGGCCATCCGTCGATTATCAAGTAATCTGTATGCTGACCGTACTGAGTACATCCCATGTTTCTTCGGCTCCCAAGCCCAAATATCATCACCGAAAGATAGCACCAACGTCCAGCGGGAAGAAAACCCAATGATGAGAGCCTCATCCCACTGTCCACTTGCTGTAAAAATATCCGCTACCCGGGTAACATTCTGATCATCTATAGGAGGGATTGGCTGACCATTAAAATGTTGTAGCAACCGAAGATGTATTTCGGTTCCAGAGGATCAGGAACCTAACATGAACCGATTTTTTCGGTTTCAGTTCTTTTGGTTCTGGTTCCCGGTTCTTTCGGTTCGGTTCCCGGTTTTTTTTGCCTAGGCCTACCGGCGAAACCCTAGATCCACATCCGTCGCCTGATTTCCCCCGCATCTCTGCTTCCCGGCAGTTCCCGAGCATAGCGAGGAAGATGCTGTCAAAGCCTCGCTGGAGTGGAAGGGGCTCGAGATTGAGCGCGACAGGCGCGATGAGGTCTTGCTCGCCGTCTCCGTCGCCGCCGCCTCCGTCGCCGCCGCCTCCCCGAAGCAACGATAAGTGGGTCCACTCGGTGTCGACACTGGAGTGGGTCGTCACCCTAGTGTGGGACGGCGTCCTTCTCGACGTGGCCACCGAGGGATGGCACACAGCAGTGAGTGAGGAGTTCCCCACGCCGGAGACCCACAAGGCCGTCGTGTTCGAGTCAGCACATCTCTGCGGATTCGGGCTGCCTGCACACCCCTTCTTCTGCGGGTTGCTCTACTACTACTACTGGTTAGAGCTTTGTCATCTCAACCTTAACTCCATCTTGCACATAGCTATTTTCATCCACCTGTGTGTGGCGTACCTTGGTATCACCCCGTATTTTAATCTCTTCCGGTACTTCTTTTGGGTGAAGCCCCTTAGAGTGTTAAGGAGCCAAAGGTGGTCGGCGGGCGCCGGATTTCACCTCAAGGAGAAACATTCTGCTAGGTACATCTTGGTGCCGCTGATCATCTCCAACAAGGGTTGGCACAGCGAGAATTTTTTTATTTTTAACCCTTTTTAATCTAAAATTTTAAAACTAACTCCACCCCAACTAAAATTCCAAGAAGTAGCCCTTTTGGTCGCACCAAGCCTCGTGGCGCGCTAATACTTGAGTCACGCCACATGATGTGGCGCGACTAATGTCCACGGTGGCGTTGGGAAAAGTTGCATCTAACGTGGCGGAATGAGTCACGCCACACTACGTGGCGCGACTCGTACGTGAGTCACGCCACGCACGTGGCGTGACCAGATCGGTCCACTGCTTGGACTGTGAGTTCCCAGTCTCATTTAGTCGTGTTTACTTATTTTTTTAATTAGAAAATGAGCTCCTAAATTTGTGAAACTCGAGATGTATGATCTATAGAGTGCATACGTTCCATTTTAACTATGTGCACTACAAATCATGATGTATAAAATGAGAAATCTAATTTTGAAATAGGCTAAGTGTTATCAAATCAACACATGAAAAATACTAAGTCTGAAAATAGAGTCAACTAGTCAACTTTGGGCATACTTTTTGAGAACTTTTACACTAATATCTTAAATACTTTTGGGCTACAAGTGAATTTGGATGTTCATAGGATCATTTGGACAAGTGTTTGGTCAAATATAACAAAGAATTCATAATTAAACGGAGGCTTAAAGTTAGAAAGTTGTGCTGTTTAATGGCTTACGCTAGTCGGTTAGAAAGTTGGTTACGCTAGTCGGTTCGTGAGCATGTGCTCGTGAACAAGTCTGTGCCGTGTCCAGGCCGAGCACGGCGCGTGCGTGCGTGCCGACAGTGGGAAGGTCGAGTCCAGGGAGCCTGTGCGTGCGCGAGGATAGCACCGTAGTTGTCGTGCCATCTAGGGCGCGTCGTGTGGAGTATTTGGGCGAGTGGTGAGTGTGGCGCAGGTCGTGCGGGAGGAGGACGCCATGTCCGGAGAGCGAACGACTCCCAGAACGTGGCTGAGCGGGTGCTGCGGACCGAGCGCGGCGGCCGCGGTGGAGGAGAGCTCCCGGCCCATAAGTAGCCCCTAGGATCCCCATATGTACTCCGTTAGTTCCATTTTAGTGCGAAGAAGGCCAAGATACTGGAGCTATTGGCTCCGCGGCGTTCGTCGCTGGAATTGCTACTGTTCTTCTTCTTCGTCAGTCTGTGCGCGAGTGTGTGAGCTGCAGCGCGAGAGGCGAGGTGCTTGCTGCGGGAACGGGCATTCCCGACCATCTCCAACACGTGGCATCAGAGTCTGGTTGCGATGGTGAAGGGCGAGATCGGCGACAGCTCGAGTCCGGCCTATGGCGCCGTGGTGCGCGGCGCACCTAACTCCGGCGTGGTCGAGCTACCGCTGCTGACCAAGGGAAGCTACCAGGAGTGGGCGTTTGTGATGAAGGTATCCTTGGAGGCGCTGGAGCTCAGGGAAGTCGTCGAGACGGAGGGCAAGGACCGTGCCAAGGACCGGCGCGCTTGGGCCGCAACTCTCCATGGCATTCCGCCAAAGATGAAAGCCGGGCTCGCCATGAAGAAGACGGTGAAAAAGGCTTGGGACTCCGTTAAGAGAATGTGTGGCGGCGACGAGCATGTGAAGGTGGCCAACGTGCAGTGCTTGATGAAGGAGTTCGAGCTCCTGAGCTTCCGCGACGGCGAGACGGTGGCGGACTTCGCCGTGCGTGTCGACCGCCTGAACACACGACTGATCGACCACGGGGAGGTGCTGGGTGACTCCCGTGTGGTGAGGAAGGTGCTGCGCGCCGTGCCAAGAAGGTTGAAGCAAGTGGTCGTGTCCATCGAGATTCACGGCGACCTCAACACCATGACGCTCGACGAGCTTGTCGGGCAGCTGCAGGTCGCGGAGGACACGGACGCCGAGGACGAACCGGCGACCAAGGGTGGGAGCGGCGATCAGCTGCTGCTCACCAAGGGCCAGTGGGAGGCTTGTTCTCGCCAGCATGGAGGTGGCAAGCGTCGCGGCGGCGACGACCATGGAGGTGACCACGACGAAGACGACGGCGCAAGCAGCACGAGTTCCGAGCGCAAGGGGAGTCTCTACCAAGGCCGGTGCTTCGATTGCGGTGCACATGGGCACATGGCTAGGGAGTGCCCAAAGAAGAACAAGAAGGCTCTGCTCGCCGGCGTCGGCGAGGAGGCGACGCTCCTGTGAAGCTCGATCTCCACCATGTCATGTTTTGGGGGAGATTGTTAGGAATAAGCACGCCATAGTGCGTTCTAGGCGTGCGTGTGTGTGTCCAAGTTGGTTAGGCTAGTCAGTTCGTGAGCATGTGCTCGTGAACGAGTCTGTGTCGTGTCCAGGACGAGCACGGCGTGTGCGTGCGCGCCGACAGTGGTATGGTCGAGTCCAGGGAGCCTGTGCGTGCGCGAGGATAGCTCCGTAGTTGTCGTGCCATCCAGGGCGCGTCGTGTGGAGTATTTGGGCGAGTGGTGAGTGTGGCGCAGGTCATGCGGGAGGAGGACACCATGTCCGGAGAGCGGACGACTCCCAGAACGTGGCTGAGCGGGTGCTGTGGACCGAGCGCGGCGACTGCGGTGGAGGAGAGCTCCCCGACCCGTAAGTAGTTCCTAGGATCCCTATATGTACTCCGCCAGTTCCATTTTAGTGCAAAGAAGGCCAAGATACTGGAGCTATTGGCTCCGCGGCGTTCGTCGCCGGAATTGCTACTGTTCTTCTTATTCGTCAGTCTGTGCGCGAGTGTGTAGTTGCAGTGCGAGAGGCGAGGTGCTTGCTTCCACTACGTGAAAACCTCAAATAGGTCACGCAACATTTGTAACGGGCCCTCAACGCCCGTTACATCCACCCACATCTGTAATAGTTGTTGTTTGGCGCCCGTTACCTATAAGCACGCCAGGACAACCCCCGGGTTGTCCTACACAATGCCAAGATACTGGAGCTATTGGCTTCTTAAACACCCGTTACATAAATTCTTTGTAACGGATGTTAAAAGAGCCCGTTGCAAATGTCAAACCTATCAGTAACGAGCTTGTAAAGTCCGTTACCGATCAATGCCCTATCAGTAACGGGCTGCTTAAGTCCGTTACTGATCGCTGCCGTATTGGTAACGGGCTATAAAGTCGATTCTTGATAATTTCATCTTGGAGACGCATGTTGAGCAAGTGTTCTATGTACCTGACCTTGCAAAGAAGAACTGGTCTGTGGTTATGCCTGGAAAAAAAGGATTGTGGGGATTGAAAATGTTGTTGAGGAGGAGGAATACAACCAGTTTGACGAAATTCCATCCTTTGACACTTCATACAAGTCCCAACTCTTGGGAACTAACAAAACACCATACTTGCGAAGCGACCATAGTGAAAAATCCACATACAGAAATCAAGGAAGAAAAAGCAAGCCTGATTTCTGCTGAATCCTTTTTGTAATGTCGGAGGATGTGTCTATTGGTGGAAATGGAATCCGTTTTGTAATATAAAGGACGCGATGTATTGATGGAATTTCAATCCTTTTTGTAATATATGGGATATGGTGGAATTTGAATCCTGCTTAAAATATATTTGGCCAAAGATACTATATATATTCTGTTTATATATATTTTGCTTCAGTTCAGTAACGGGCAAGAGAAGAGGATTAACGAACCCGCGTCGCCATTGTTACGGGCAAGAGACGAGGACTAACAACCAGCATCGCCTTTGTTATGGGCAAGGTATGCAAAATCACGAACATATTACATCCAAGAGTTTGCCAAATTTTACTTGGCAAATCTTGTGCTTTGCCAACTTCTAAAAAGATATGCCAAGTAAAAAAAGAGTTCATCTCCAACAATCTGGCATAATTTCACTTGCCAAATCCAGATCTAACTTACATCAGAAATCCTAAGAGAAACAAGTTGATTTGCCAAACTGTTGCAATTGCTCTTAGCTAGCCCCCGTCGGCTTGTTCTTCTTCATGCTTGCAGGTGAGTAGGTAAATCATACAAAAAATTGTACTGAACAGAGATAATCACAAAAGCATGTCTCTTGAGATGCAAAATCACACACACACAGATTACTGTCATCATTGATACATCATAACAAGGTTACATTGCGGCCCTATCTTCATGACGAGATATGCAAAATCACACACACACACATCGATCTTGCTCGTAGGTCATCGATCTTGCTGCACGTGGTCATTGAATAAGCTCCATCTCTATTGATGTCTTAGATAATTGATTCGTGGCTTGCAATGAGACCATAAAGCTTTCTGAACCCGCACTTTTGTTTGCAAGAGCCTTCCACGAGTGGAGGGAGAAAGCATAGGAAAAATAATGATCATTGGACAAAGGATGAAGGATTGTTCATCCTGAAAACAATGATCATTGGACACATGATGAAATTGTTCATCCTGATGCCAGGAGGTTCTGGGCTACCTTCTCCGGACACGGCTACACGGAAGGAGTATGTCATAAGAATTCTTCCGGCAGCTATGTTAGAGGGATGAGCAAACCCCATATCACAAGAATTCTTCTAGCAACTGAGAGATCGAGGAGGAGGAAGAAGAGAGAAAAGCAAAAGCTTGCGCCCTACAAGATCTATTCTTTGCGCCATAGCTAGATCTAGATCTAGAGAAGAAGGAAGCAAGTGACTCGCTTTATTGTATCAGAAGAAGGAACCATATACTAGCTAGATCTAGATCTAGAGAAGAAGGAAGCAACTTGAAGTGAGGAGGACCGATAGGCGTCGGTGCCTTTTTATAGAAAAAACAAGGAAGGGATAAGATCAAGAGCACATGAACGGCCGGGAAGGTTCCCAAGACGGTTAATGGCGAAACTGTTGCTAGTTAATGGCTGAGAGCAGAGCTGCAGAGGTAGTGATTCCAATGTAGAATTAAATGATACACGAAGTAAGCAAACATCGTCTCCAATGGCCGTGTTTGGATGGTAGATGTTAGTGTTACTGTTAGTGGTAGTTTTTAACACCTCCAAATTAACACATGTGTTTGGTTCCAAAGTGTTAGTTTTGGTGTTAGTTTGCTACAAACTAACACTAACACCTCCATCCAAACATCCAATGTAGTCATCATCTCCAAAAAAAAAGAGAGGAAGGGATAAGATCAAGAGCACAGGAAATGGGAAGAGGTTCCCAAGACGGTCAATGGTGAAACTGTTGCCATTCAATGGCTGAGAGCATAGCTGCAGAGGTAGTGATTCCAATGTAGAATTAAATGATACGCAGGGTAACCAAAACATCGTCTCCATTGCATACTTAAACCGTGTTTGGAAACAAATCTCCTGTATCTTCTCCTTCCAAAACAATTAGATCCCCTGCCCCTTCATCTCTACCCGCGAAAAACAGCAACTGCCTACTCCTCATCGTCACCATTCCCGACCGGAGATGGATAGCATGCCGGGAAGAAGCACGCGGCAGCAGTCGTCATCGCTGCTGCTGGGCCTCCCTCAAGACCTCTGCATTGAGATTGCGGCGCGCGTTGGTGTGACCTCGGAGCGGCCCTTGGCTGACCTCCGTAGCCTGCGCGGTAGTTGCTCGACCATGCGCCGCGTGTGCAGCCACGGCGACGTCGGCCGGCGTTTGTCGATAGAGGGGATACGAGATGAGATTTCTTGGGTGTGGAACCCCACCACTTACAAAGCATTCCTTGCTATGCTGAGCGGTCTCGGGAATCCGGAGGCTTGTTTCCTCTCCGAAATCAAAGCCCTCTTCATCGAACACAAGGGATACAATGATCTCCGGCACGCCACCGAGGGTGGGCACGATGCGGCGGCCTATATATATGCCATCTTGCTCTATAGAGATAATGGCAGTGCTACTGCTGACGACACTGCGAAGGGGTACATGAGGTGGGTCGCGGGCGGCGGCAGTACGACGCCGAGATGGCTGAGCAACGAGGCGCGTCTGCCTTTGCGTGAGAAGGATGCGCGTGCACTCCACTACTCGACTTGGCGCATTTGGGGTGAACCGCTGCCGCCTCCGGCATAGGTGCGCACCGATCAGCCGTGCGCAGGCACCGGCGGTGGCTGCGGCGTGGAAAAAGGATGGCTTCGAATTTCTCTGTAGGGAACGCTGCGAAATGGTGAAGTTCGCACAGAGAATAGGAAATCAGTAGTAGCTTTTGTATGATGCTCGAATTATCTATTTAAAATTTAGGGAGAGCAGCAAATCCGACGCGGGTTATCAGCCCCGCGTCGCTAATGACTGTGGGGCCAGTTCTATTCAAATGAAGAATAGTTCCCATTTCTCCTTTTACTCTGCAATCAAATGTTGTAACAAGTATTTATTCGTCGTTATTAGTCCAAATTTGATACTTTTTTTTTCTAAATTTTTCTAAAATCACCATCTATTCATTAATTTCATTGTTTAGTGTACATTCCGTTTGTTGAGTGATGTTTATATGCCTTATTTTGTTCTTTGTAAGTACAACATACAAATAATATTTGTTTTACACAACCATTAGTGATGGAACTTTACATTTCGTAAGCTTAAGGTGAACACAAGGTTTTGTTAAGTTTTCAAATGCATATGAGTTCGAACATGTTGCAAAGTGTGGAAAACTTCAATGTTCAAGCAAACATTCTAGGAAACTATGTGAGAGATGAAGACATTTGTACACAAGTATATTATTCCTTCATCGATACCACTTAAAAATTCAAAGACAAGTTTAGGTACCCAATTTATGTTGCCAAGTCAATTTGTAGATTTTTAGAGCAAATTTGATGTTATTAGAATTATTATATAATTACCATGGGGTGTAAAAACGAAGTATATGAATTTTGGGCACACAAGTGTGACTGTTGATATTTTATTCAAATACTGAATGTCCAAATACGAATTGTTCGTATTTTTATGATTTTTTAGGTGTTGTTTTATGGGTTCTAATAAATCAGGGGAGCAAGTTTCATTCCAAAAAAATTGTGACAGGTCCACGTGTCAGCGTCAGCAGCCAATATAAAAAAGATAACTGTTGCCTACCCGCCCGGACCCAACTGCCAACAAATGCGATGCAGGTTCACTAACCATCGTCACCAATGACACTGACCCACGCGTCAGCAGGCTAACCTGCGTCGGCAATGACTAGTCTAATAAGATCTAATTCATCATAATAGATCTCCAATTAATCACAACAGAACACAGTTCATCACAACGCGGTTGGATCTACTCACGTATATTAGATCGAGTTCATGACATACAAAATCTAACAACCAAACTAATTAACTAAGCAGTCCATGATCGACAGACAAACTAAGCAGTTCATGTCCAAGAACTGGACGAAAACACAAAAGCACACAGACATTATTGTTACTAATTGGTAGAGGAGTCTATCAATTAGTCGGAGTCCCGCCGTCGTCGCCGCCGTTGTTGCCGTGGCTGCCGTTGTCGCTGTGGCTACCGTTGTCGCCGTTGGAGCCGTCGTCGTCGAAGAAGAAGAGGCAGCGGCCAGCCCGCTGGACCACGGGGAGGTTCTCGAGCTTCTCAGCCAACCCGTGGATCCTGAAGGCGATACCCTTCACGATCGGGTCCTTGTACACATCATGATGCGCCTTGATGTCGAAGGCCTCGCCAACACCTTCAAGCTTTCTGAAGGCGCTCCTGAGTAGCTCGGTGGTGAACTTATTGTCATCGAAGAGCGGTTCCTCATCGGCGTCCTTGGCCGCCGGCTCCTTCCCCTTCTCCAACTTCTTCTGACAGCGGCTTTCTTCGTCATCGTCCTCCCTTCGTCCCCGCTTCGATGGCGGTGGGCTCCTCGACGCCATCTCCTCCTTCTCTCGGTGACCGAAGATTTGTAGTGGTGAATCGTGAGGAGGAAGAAGAAGTGAAGAAAAAGATGATAAGCTTATGGAAGAAGTAGGGGAAAGCAAGGGAGGGCGACTAGGCGAGGGAGTTATATTGACAAGACGCGGAACCGTCAGGCACCTCTGCCCCCACCCACTACTCCATTACTGCCAGCACGTGCCACTCGATTGCACATCGGGCTCCGTCTCGGGCGCGAAGCCACGGGTCACCTTTCACTTACGCGGGAAGGAGAAGGGGCGGGGCAATGATGTCGGGCCCACTTGTCAACGGCAGTAGCCAAACTGCGACGGTTTTTCAATTTCCATTTATTATTTTATTAAGACATGGCCGAGGCGCCATCTTCAACCTTCGATCCTCGAGCTCGTCGCCTCGCTCCTTCAACTTCAATCCTCCTTGCCAACTTCATCCCTCGTCGCTGCCAACTGCAACCCTCGTCGCCATTCAAATTCCAAACCCCGTCGCTGTGCTATTTCCTCCCTTCTCCTTGATGGCCGCCGCGGTGTGCTTGATGTTGCTGTTGCCAGATGAACTTCTCACCAAGATCATCATCCACTCCATCAAGGATGTGGCTGTTTTCCGTTTTCTAAACCTTCGCAATAAAATCTGCGGCACCTTCCGGCGCATCTGCAACTTCGATGAGGTACTACTGCACGTGTCGTTGCGTGATCTTCGTGAGGCGTGCAAGAATCGGTACGTCAGGTCATGCTTTGAGCGGCACTTCTGCGAGGCCAATCATCGGGAGGCATTGTGCTTAGAGGGGATGTAGAGGTTGATGAGGCGGCGGAACCCCGATAAGGGTCTGAAGCTCATCAGAGATGCCACTGCTGAAGACTCCGGTGCCAAGTACTTCTTAGCGATGCTGAAGTACTGTTGCAACCCGGCGGACCCCGAAGCCATGGCACTGCTTTAGGAAATCAGCGGCGGTCCGTCGCCCCCTGACGGCCGGTGGAAGAACCCCAACCTGCGGCGGTTGCGCTACCTCATCAAGCAGTATCTCGACAACATTGCGTGGTGGTACTGGCTTGATGACGGCGACATTCTGTTGCTGCCTGTCCAGAATCCCCACATCTGCATTTGGGAAGCGGGATGTAGGCGCTACGGGCCAGATACCAAAGAGATCATCCACTACTGCAGCGCCGAGTGTCACATCCGTCATGAGTTCGACCTCTGGACGCGTAGCTTCGGCCACCCCATCGTGGAGTACGCCGTCAGCAGGATGAACATCGGGATGTAGGCACAAGCATCAACGAACATTATCTATCTTGAATGTAAATTATTAGATATATTACTAAAAACAGATTTGATTTTATCTGGATGTCGGTTTTTAATCAGTTTTTGATAGATAATATTTGATTTGTCACGTTTGTGAGTCAAATCGAAGGTTGTGGTGGTCTCATTTGCCGCCAACGAGGCCTGGGATGCCCTCTTGGGTGTCAAAACCGCCGAAGCGGGCACGACGGCGGCGGCGGCGGGCGGCGGTGCCCTCTACTTCCTCCTTTGTTCTATTCAAGTGACTGTGGGGGCCAGTTCTATTCAAATGAAGAACAATTCCCATTTCTCCTTTTAATCTACAATCAAATGTTGTAACAAGTATTTCTTTGTCGTTATTAGTCCAAATTTGATATTTTTTCTAATTTTTTCTAAAATCACTATCTATTCATTAATTTCATTGTTTAGTGTACATTCCGTTTGTTGAGTGATGTTTATATGCCTTATTTTGTTCTTTGTAAGTACAACATACAAATAATATTTGTTTTACACAACCATTAGTGATGGAACTTTACATTTCATAAGCTTAAGGTGAACACAAGGTTTTGTTAAGTTTTCAAATGCATATGAGTTCGAACATGTTGCAAAGTGTGGAAAACTTCAATGTTAAAGCAAACATTCTAGGAAACTATGTGCGAGATGTAGACATTTGTACACAAGTATATTATTCCTTCATCGAAACCATTTGAAGTTTTGAAGACAAATCTAGGTACCCAAATTATGTTGGCAAGTCAATTTGTAGATTTTTCACACTAGATGTTAGTAGAATTATTACATTATTAACATGGGATGTAAAAACGGATTCTAAGAATCTTGGGCACAAAAGTGTGACTGTTGATATTTTATTCAAATATTGAATGTCCAAATACGATTTTTTGTATTTTTATGATTTTTTAGGTGCTGTTTTATGGGCTCTAATATTTTAGGGAAGCACGTTTCATTTAGAGAAAATAGTGGCTGGCCCACGCGTCAGCATCAGCAGCCAAAATAAAAAGAAAACCGCTGACCCAACTCCCAACAAAGGCGATCCGGGTTCACTAACCATCGTCGCCCATGACACTGGCCCACTTGTCAGCGTTAGTAGGCATACCGTGAGCGGGTTGCTCAAAAGTTCCCACCTATATTTACTATAGTGCCCATAAAATTCCAATTGCTGCACAGAACCGTCAATGGCACGCCAGTAGTTTCATGAAACACAGTTACGCGTGCCGTTCATATTCGGCTCCTTGCTAGACAGATCCACAATGCCCGCATTCTCCCCACCTCCGCTGCCAGTCGCCCCGCTCGCCTTCCGCTCTCTCCCCGCCGCAGCCCTGCTCTTCTCCAGCCCCACCGCTCCCTACGTGACGACGGTGACGAGGACGCGGTTACTAGCATGCGGACGTACGTCCAACCAACCTAAAGACAGTTGACGCAGATCCGTCGACGTCGTCCCCGGCCACGATGATGAGCCGGCCGCCTCAGGCCACGAGCCGCGTGGATCCGGCCCCTCCTACCATCACGAGAACAACTACTTCATTTGCGACAGAGGTTAGTCCTGCTTGAACCCCCAACACCCTCTCTCTCATCGGCCACCAAAATCGATCTGCTATATATTTATGTCAATGTGGATTAATTAGGGAGACATGCCTAGATAGTTCATCTTTAATTGATTGACTGTGGTTTTGATTGATGGATTTTGTTGCCCTAAGTTTGTGTGAATAAATTGTTGCTAACAGATGTAGTTATATGAACTGTTGAAACTCATTTTCATATTCCTGGTGCTACAATTTTTGCACTGTAAATTCATGAGAAGCATCGAGGATGTTAGCATACTTTAATTCTGCTATGCTTTGAATGTACCAGATCGACAGTTATGCTTTGGACCTGTTAGCATATACTTTAATTCTGCTATGCTCATATCGACAGTTATGCTTTGGACCTGTTAGCATATTTTAATTCTGATGGTCACATAATGTCATTGGGAATTGCATCATAGTGGTTTATAATGTAGTCCACCCAATCTGCTATATATTCATGTCAAGGTGGATTAGGGAGACATGTCTTAATAGTTCATCTTCAATTGATTGACTGTGGATTTGATGGATGGATTTTGTTGCTCCAAGTCTGTTTTGAATAAATTGTTGTTAACAAATGAAGTTATATGAAATGTTGACATTCATATTCATGTTCCTGGTGCTATAATTTTTGCACTGTAAATTCATGAAAATCATAAAGGATGTTAGCATACTTTAATTCTACTATGCTTTGAATGTACCAGATTGACAGTTATGCTTTGGATCTGTTAGCATACTTTAATTCTGATGGCCACATAATGTCAGTGGAAATTGCATCGCAATGGTTTATAAGGTAGTGATAACTATACTGTCTTATGCTTTGTTGTGAGTGTTAATTGTTTCACTACTATCATATATATTGTTATTGTTGGTGTCATGATATGTTGTGAGTGTTTTTCACTACTATCATATATAATTTCCTGACCATTGCTTTATCCTCATGTTGCATGTACATATGGAACACACAATCCATCGCTGATCAAGTTGGACAAGGAAGCAGTTGAAGGAATTTATTCTCTGCTTTGATATATAAGCATATTGTTGTGCCCCTGTCAAAATGGTTAGCACCTATCCCTGTATGCTAATTAAGTAAATTATGAATTGTGTATGTCTATGCTGATTTTATTTACGACTGTATCAACTATTTTGCCTGTCAGAGAAAACGAATTTATCTAATAAGAATTAAGTTTAGATTTTCAGTCTTGCTTATGTTGCTCTACTGACAAACCTGACATATCGTCTATGCAGTCTCCCACAACAACAAACTCCTCTACCTCCAGTGCATCATCACAGCCCATCGTCGATGAACCTTCTTCACAGGGTCACTCAGCACAGACTGTTGCGAGTAGTACTCGATCCCGCAGGTCAAGGACACAAACCAAATGGCCTGAAGACAAGTTGACTGCAACTGTACTTGATGCCAATTTTTTGCCTACCCCAGATGCTGCGAGGGATAGATTTGTATTGGTCTATGGTCTCATTGCTCAGGAGAGGGTGTCAATCAACAAGCCGGTTGATGATCTCTCACCAATTGAGAAGGACCATCTGTTTACAGTTTTAGAGGAAAAGCTACATTACCCAGCCAATCTGGAAGAATCTATTTGCAAGAAGGCAGTTAAGGTAGCTATATCACAAATTGGAACCTTGCAACGGCGGTTCAAGGCCCATTTAAGAAAAAAATATGTGAGTGAAGAGGAGACTCCCTTTGTGAAGCATGCCTTTTTGCAGTAACAAGACTGGGACATGTTTCTGCAGGAAACCAGTTCTCCTTCATTTCAGCAATTGAGCCAGGAGATGAAACAAAAGAGAGCATTGCATAATAAGCCACACAAGACGAGCATAAAAGGTTATCGTGGTAAAAGGAAAGAGTGGGAGGAGGAGGATGCAAAGCTCGCTGCCGAAGGAAAACAGAACCCTTGGGACCAGTTTCCTGGATGCTCGAGACCTTATCTGCGGGCAAGGGTAGGGAAGAAGAAGAAGAATACTAGTGAAGGAAGCGGGGGCATAACATTCAGTAACCCTGCGGTGGTGAGGGTAGCAGATATGGTGAAAACACTTGCAGCTCAGGGTAGCGATGGTTCTTTCTCTGGGGTTAGGGAGGATGATATCCTCACCGCAACACTTGAGACTCTAGAGCATCAAGGTCGGGTCCGAGGCGTGTCTAGTTCACTTGGCTGGGGTAAAGGGTTTGGCGAAGAGTTCGCTGGAATGTACAAGAAGAAGAGGAACAAGAGGTCTGATGCTCATGATTTGATGGTAGACAAAACATTTAACTCAATTGTCCATGCTCTAAGGCTATCAGGCATCAACATACCCAAAAATGCACTTCTTCCTTCCCAATTACTAGCACCTGTCAGTAGCAGCGAGGAAGAAGATATGGATGGCATTGGGGAAGAAGATGGGCATGACAACGAGGAACAACATGCGCATGTCAGGGAGGAAGATGGCAGAGAGCAAGATCATTGGAATGCCAATAGTGACGAAGTGAATGAAGTGCACAGTGATAGTCGATCACCTATGCTGGACACAATAGATAAGCTGACAGAGCCAACCGTGTGCAGCCTTTTGGATGGCACCATGGAGCTCGCTCTAGCGAAAGTCTTTATATCTCAATAGGCTTGCCATTCAGTACCGGTGCAGGATGGGTAGGTTGTGGTGCAACCTACTTATGTGTGAACCAATACGAGTCAATACCCTCTGCCTGTACCAATTGATGGGGGTGACGTAGCAACCCTAGCTGCGGCTCTCGTTCAAAGGATCCAATGGCCAAAGGACAGGATCATTATACCACCCATGACGAGACATCTGTGACAACCCGCCCAGGAAAATACCGTACTATCGCCTAAAACCAATCCACTATGGTCATTAAGTAATAATAAAGTATCATCCTGTCGTTGGTCGCCGGGTTAATGCCCGGTAAATCACTTTCATAGCAACAAGGATCGACATATATGCATTAAAACTCACACGAAGGCGAGTCCAATGTACACTACACTAATTAACATAAATCTTACTCGAAGGGGTTTAATTATTACAAAAACTTTGTTCATGACGTGAAGGTAAAGATTTAGAGTTTTGAACAGCGGAACTAAAATAATCTAGCGCAACGGTAAACATCACAGGAGGCCATCCGTGATATCATCACTGGTCGTCATCCACCCGGTCAGCTACACCTGCAACAACAGTTTATAAAGCAAGGCTGAGTATACTAATACTCAGCAAGACTTAACCGTCAGGTGACAACTACATCACCAAACTCTAGTCATGAGAGGCTTTTTGGCCGGTGGAGTTCTTTTGCTGAAAAGCGACAAAGAGTATTTCCTTACTTTCAATATTTTAGCACAAGTTCTAGTTGATTACCATTTCTAAGTGTGCCGACTACTTCAATTAAGAATGGTACAAACAATTAATTCATACAACAATATTCACCATATTCCATCATTACAGGATATCATGGCCAGTAGATTAAGCAGTCTCAGATAACGGTGCCGACAATCGATTGGTTTATAACCTTGCAAGGTGGACCTAAACACATGGAAGAATGCATACCCCAAGAAGGTCCAACAAAAACAAATGGGGTATACATCAACCAGGCGGTTCCCGTCGATCTTCGGCTCGGGATCGGAACCTACATTCACCGTTGCAAGCAGGGGGACACATCTCTGTGCCCCAGGTGTAGCAGGGAAAGGTTCCCTTGCCGCGTCAATCGGGTACTAGGCTTACCGGTCCCATTCCCGACAAGTGTTTAGTACGTTTAAAAGCTTAGCCCACGAAAGCCACTGGACCGGAGCCCAAATCCCATGCTCTTACCACAGGAGCAATCCATTTATCACGATCTTTTGATTCCAACATAAGAACCTATTCTCACGAGTGATGAACATCACTCGACTTCTACCGGGTCCCATAGCATAGCAGCTATCAACCTAGCACACTAGTAAAGGAACATAGGTACCTAGGGATCATGCATCTAGGGTTTCATTCAACTCCTGAAACATAAATGCACAATCATAGCAACGATAATTGCATAAATTTTAAAAACAGGGTTAATGATCCGGGGCTTGCATTCGGTGGCAAGGTTGGCCTTGGGCCCTTCTGGACTTTGGTCCAGGTCTTGCTCTACAACGACGTGGTGCACGTCTCCGTCAGCTCCTCCATCTTCTCCTTCTGGCACATGCGTACAGCTACCGTCGGGAGATCTACACGAGGATGCAATGCAAGACTTAATTGACGGTTTCCAGTTTAATTAATTATAAACAACATATGACAACCATGAAGAGTATGGTTGGCCATATTCACCTTAACAAACACACATTTGGTATAACCTTTCTATTTAAGTATTTTCTTATGGTGTTTTATTATTTAATCTTTTTGATAATGACTGTGTACATATTTTATGTAAATAAAATAATTTAGCTTTCACAAACAGCAAGGGGTTGACCTTTATCATTTTAAAAATGATTTGCATCACATACATAGGGCCCTTAGGTGTGTAGTTGATGATTTTCTCAATTAATTAAGATTAAGCTTTAATAGCCTCTATTGCTTTTATTCATAAAATAATTTAATAAAACTCAGTGGGATGTACTATGAAGCATTTCCAAACCTATACAAGCCACTGCACACACATGCACACTTAGGAGAGCTATGAATTTAATTACACCCAAAATAATAAAAGCTAGTTATCAAAACATGAGAAAAGTATACAAAAATAAATACAAATCAAAATGATTCAAACTTTCTCAAACATGATCTCTGGTCCAAAACTAAGCTAGGAATGCAACATATACACCTATAACTATTATGGATCTTGAGTTAGGTATTTACAAAGAAAATTAGGCATATTTCAAGAATAAATGTTTCTGATAATTATAAAATTGTGATTAATTCACCAGAGGTGCATTTTGTCATAAAAAGATAGCATGCAGAAGATGGGCACACAAATTTAATTATTTTTAGCTACAAAAATCATTTGGATAGATTCTGCATAAATAGAAAACAATTCATATAAAAAGATTTACAGCATAACTTTGTGCAATTTTTGGTGCATGAGCTAGTCACAACATAACACACAACATATCCAAAAATTAGCTACAGAGGACTTGTAAATTTGGAGATACAACAGATCTAGGTTTTCATATTTGTATTTTTCATGCAAAAACTATCAGGAAAAAGCATGGTAGTTTTTACAACGAATCCAACAAAATTGGGTTTGCATTTCTCTGATTTTTCTATGATTTTCTACGAATTTTCAAAGTTTCAGCCAAACTGTTTTACTATTGAAGTTTCCACTTTACACCGGGGTCCCTAAACTTTTCTGCAGATTCACAACCATGCCCTCCATTCACACAAAACACCCTGGAAAGAAAGAGGAAGATGCAATGTGGTCCTTGGGCATGGGGGGCAGCGCGGCTCGCCAGAATTGGGCGGCTCCGGCGGCGCCCTTGGCCGGGGAAGAGGTGGGGGAGGACGAGGGGCTCACCATGGCTCCGTTTGTGGCCGGAGACGGGGCGGTAAGGCCGCCGGTGAGGTGGGCGGCGGAGTTCGACGGCGGCTGCGGCTGGAGCTCCTGCTCCGGCAAGGAGGACGACGGGGTTGGGACACCAGCGGCACGGGCAGGTTCGGGGGGACGTAGGGAAGGCGCTTGGGTGGTTCTTTGGCGCCGAAACCACGCGGGGCAAGGACTCGGTGGCAGGACGACGACTCTGCGGCTTGCGCGAGGCTGGCCGATGTGCGACCTTTATAGCCAGGGCGCGGCGACGAGACACCCGACATCAATGCCCTGGTACAGCGACTGACGTCGGCTTGCGTGCGCAGGGGCGCAGGCGAAGGACCCCTGGGCAACGCGCGACGGCGCTACGGCGCGACACGCGCGCCTAGGTGACGGCTCGAGTTCCGATAAGCAACTGGTACACATACCACGATGATCTCGTATGGGCCAATATACCGTGGGGCTAATTTCCCTTTGACGCCAAATCTCTGTACACCTTTGGTCGGTCAAACCTTGAGGTATACGTAATAACCCACTTCATAGTGTCGGGGTGCTGTCCCTTTGTCATGGTAACTCTTTTGTCTCATTTGAGCTAACTTCAAGTTTCCTCTGATCACTTCCACCTTCTCTTCTGCGCCTATAACTAAATCTGGACCAAAGAGCGTTCGCAACCCAGCTTCTGACCAATTCAAAGGAGTTCAACATCTTCGTCCATAAAGAGCTTCAAATGGTGCCATCTTCAAACTAGCTTGATAACTATTGTTATAAGAGAATTCTGCCAAAGATAGACACTTGTCCCAACTCTTATCAAAATGCATGATGCTTGCTCTCAGCATGTCTTCCACAATTTGATTGACTCGCTCGGTCTGACCATCGGTCTGAGGATGATAACTCGAACTATGAATCAATTTGGTTCCCAAAGATTCATGCAATTGTTCCTAGAAATGAGCCACAAATTGAGTACCTTGATCAGAAACAGTGGTCTTGGGAATCCCGTGCAGGCGCACAATTTGATCGATATAGAGTTCTGCATAATCTTGGACGGAGTAAGTGGTGTGCACTGCGATGAAATGAGTAGTCTTGGTCAATTGGTCCACTATAACCCAGATAGAATCCTGCTTTCTGGCAGTCAGGGGTAAATCCACTATAAATTCCATACTTATGTCATCCCACTTCCACAAAGGTATAGTCAACGGTTGAAGTACACCGGCTGATTTCAAATGGCTGGTTTTGACTCGATGACAAGTATCACACTCTACCACATATTTGGCTATGTCTACCTTCATGTTTGACGACCAAAAGTTTTTCCTCAAATCTTGATACATTTTGGTGCTCCCGGGATGAATAGAGAATTTGGAAAGATGAGCTTCATCAAAAATTTCCTTTCGGAGTTCCAGATCAACAGGAACTACGAGACGTTGCTCAAACCACACCACATCTTTTGCATCCTTGTGGAAACAACTATATTTGGGGTCTTCCTCCGCTAATTTCTGTTTTATTAGCTGGACGCCTTCATCATTGAGTTGAGCCAAAACAATTCTGTCATATAGATTGGACTCAGCAGAGATAGCATTCAGATATCCTTGCTCCACAATTTCCAATCAGAGCTTCCTCAAGTCTTCACACAAAGTCTCACTATACGACTCCACAATTAAGTAGTTGTAGTGAACCTTTCGGCTAAGCGCATCTGCAACAACATTGGCTTTTCCGAGATGATAGTGTACTTCTAGATAATAGTCTTTTATCAATTCCAACCATCTTCTCTGCCTCATATTCAATTCTGATTGGGTGAAGATATACTTAAGACTCTTGTGATCGGTGAAGATATTACAACGGTTTCCAAATCTTGAGAGCATGAACAACCGCGGCTAACTCAAGATCGTGAGTCGGATAATTCACTTCATGGGGTCGAAGTGATCGTGAGGCATAGGCAATGACTCAAATTTCTTGCATAAGAACACAACCGAGACCAGTACCCGAAGCGTCACAAAAGACTTCAAACGGTTTAGAATTATCCGGCTGCACTACCATTGGGACTGTAGTCAGATGTTGCCTCAATGTGTGGAAATCTTTTTCACAATCTTCGTTCCACACAAACTTAACTCCCTTCTTTAATAGTTCAGGCATAGGTTTAGCGATCCTGGAAACATCTGGAATGAAACGACGATAATAGCCTGCTAAACCCAGAAAACTTCGGATTTGATGTACGGTCTTGGGTGGTTTCCAATCCATAACCTTTTGTACTTTGAAAGGATCTACAAATATGCCTTCCTTGGAAATAGTGTGCCCCAAAAATTTCACACTATCTAACCAAAATTCACATTTGGAGAACTTTGCATAAAGCTTGTGATCTCGCAAACGTTGCAAAACAATTCGGAGATGTTTTGCATGTTCTTCTTCATCCTTGGAATAGATTAAGATATCATCAATGAATACCACTACAAACTTGTCCAGCTCCGTCATGAATACAGAGTTCATTAGATACATGAAATAAGCAGGTGCATTGTTAAGACTAAAGGACATTACCAAATACTCACAAAGACCGTATCGGGTGGAGAAAGCTGTCTTGGGAATATCACATGGCCTGATCTTTATTTGATGGTACCCTGACCGAAGATCAATCTTGGAGAAAACTTTGGCTCCCGCCAATTGATTGAAAAGAACATCGATGCGGGGTAATGGATATTTATTCTTGATTGTTACCTCATTGAGAGGTCGATAATCCACACACAACCTCAAGCTACCATCTTTCTTCTTCACAAATAAAGCTGGGCAACCCCAAGGTGAAGAACTTGGGCGAATATAACCCTTATCTAACAACTCTTGAAGTTGGGTATTCAATTCTGCCAATTCCTTGGGTGGCATGCGGTAAGGTCTTTTGGAGATAGGGGCTGTGCCAGGCTGAAGTTCGATGACAAACTCGACATCTCTATCGGGTGGCATACCCGACAATTCATTGGGAAAAATATCCGCAAACTCTCGAACCACTGGAATTTCTTCCAGCTGAGAAGTGATTGCCACATAAGAACAAGGATTCACACCATCTTTGAAAGGTAGGTATAGAGTCGTGGCTCCAACAATCAGTGAGTTGATCTCTATCATTCTCTCTGAAATATCCAGTACTACCTTATGTCGGTTCATCTAGTCCATTCCTAGAATTACATCAATGCCTCCTAACTCCAAAATGATAAGGTCCGTGTCAACAGTTGTGCTGCCTAATTCCAAGG
This sequence comes from Cenchrus americanus, assembly GCA_947561735.1. Taxonomy (NCBI): domain Eukaryota; kingdom Viridiplantae; phylum Streptophyta; class Magnoliopsida; order Poales; family Poaceae; genus Cenchrus; species Cenchrus americanus. The sequence continues at coordinate 185,866,824 of OX387245.1, forward strand.
GTACTTCCCTGGTCACCAACTCGGAAGAGATGTTCCCTCCCGCTGTTTTAATTGTAAATGCGTCATTGGTGTTGCAAGAGTTCAGTCCTACTTTGCTCAGCATCTTTCCATTCATGAAACTATGTGTAGCACCAGAATCAAAAAACATACGGATGGGTTTGCCTCGAATAGAGAATGTGCCCATCATTACTGGTGCTTCTTTTGGAATATCGACCACGGAAGTGAAGCTGAGTCTTCCCTTCCTGCCTTGAGCAATCTTCTTCTTGCCCTTGTTGCTAGACTTGGAAACTTGTCTCTGATTAGACTGAATTAGCTGGTGCTGCCTGTTGGTCTGGCACGGTTGCAGGCATGCCTTAGCGAAGTGTCCTGGTTCACCACACTTGAAACAACGACACCCACTGCTATTATTAGGACTAGGTACAATAGGCTTGGGAGTCGGCTGTTGAGTGTTGGGAAGGTGAAGATTTTCTGGAATCCGATCCTGGGACAACTTAGCCACTAAACTTTCCGACTGTGAAGCCTGTTGGAAGTCTGGCAAAGTCCTCCACATAATGCGTACCTTGCAACGCTGCGCATTATTGGGCATGGAGTTAGCCTTTCTTTTCCTCTCGGCCTGGTCCCTCTTCATGGCATCTTCTTGGGAGATAGCTTTATTCACTAGCATAGGGTAGCTGTCAAATTTTACCAGGTTCAGCCGTTCAGCCTGTTTACTATTCAGACCTTCACAAAAAGCTCCATCTTCTTCACATCTGCATCCACATGATATCCTCCATACTGGCAGAGGTTATTATACTTCTGCGCGTATTGGTACACCGTGTATGACCCTTGCTTGAGAGCCAATAACTCTCTCATTTTCCTATCGGTAAGTGCCTTAGGAAGGTGATGGTCTCTGAAAGCCTTTTTGAATTCTTCCCAAGTGATTTCATAATCAGGCTGTTGCATGGATTTGTAGTGTTCCCACCACATTAAAGCAGAACCACAAAGCTGCAATGCCGCGAATTTAGCCTTGCGTCCTTCTGAACATGGCAAGGTAAATACCGCGAACATGGCCTCAATGGCTCGAATCCAGGCATCAACATCCAGGGGTTTTTCCGTCCCAGTGAACTGTGGGGGATTCATATCCAGAAAGTGCTTGTACTCGGTTACTTGACCTTGAGCATCAATCCGATTCCCATGGGGCTGCTTCTGCTGCGATTGCTGCTGCAGGTATAGAAGAATTTGGCGCATCATCTCAGTTTGGGTAGCCACTAATGTCCGGTCCGGGGGTGGTGGCGGCTGGTTGCGGCCACTGGAATCACCGAAACCATTCGGAGTACAGCGTGTCGATCCCACCATCTGAAAAATTTGAGTTTTTATTAGTTACACATTCGTAAGCTTGTTCAACAAGTAGAACGTGTACAGCGAAAACTCAAATGGACCAAATAGTCAGACTCGAGACAGCCGCACTGCATCGTACTGGCAGTTTCAACTTCCAAAACCAAAGTTCCCAAACAATTGTTTTTTTCAAAATTTCCTGGCAACTTGGCAAGTTCGGAGACAAAACTTGGCATTCAAGGGTTGAGCTAGATGGGTCAGGAACAAGGTGCAAAGGTGCAAGATTCGGATTGACGTGTTCCGGAAAGACGACAAGCCCTAGGTTTACTATCTGAGCATAGCTTGAGATTTGAAAACCTATGATCATGAAAAGATTTCTCAGGAAAGATTTGGATAGATCTGGAGCACTTGGTATAGATCAATTATACGAAAACTCGGCAGAAGGGTCTGAGAAAAGGTCACGACAACAGGGTCGACTAGACGGTCCAACCACAACACTTTAGATTCGGTTTAAGGTTGTAATTGTTGTTATTATTATCATTATTTAAGAAGAACAACACATGTGATTTTTTTTATTCAGTAGGTTTTTAACATGATGCAAGAACGACCTATTCGTCCTCACCAAGCAATTAAGCCAAAAACCGGGTTCAGTGCCGGTGGCAAGGCAACAATTACGTCTCTCCCTATAATAACTAGTTGAGACTATCGGTACTCGCTTAGCGACTTACGAACGTGGTTAGTGTACCTGCAGAAGATCACAGAACACAACGAACCTTTCATGCCAGCACTCATGAAAGCGTCCACATACATTACCGTTCACTATAGAAACGACATCCATGCGTTAAGCCGCTGCATGGACAGCGTCCAACCTCGGACACCCTCCATTTGAATGGAGTGCATCCTTGCCTCACATACTCGATATGTGGAATGCACACCTATAAAACACGTGGAGACAACACAACTCATGACCAGACGCGAACATGAGATCCGTGGAATGGATCACTCCATCAACCCTCGCAATTCCCGTGATGCGGTACAACACACGTATAAAACACGTGGCTCATCTAGTTTGGTGTTTGGTTGTGCAAAAATGTAAGTCTGACATAAAGTAAAGTGCTGGAATTTAGCAAGATAAACCATAGTTTAATAAGCCACCTGAAAGAACCCAAAAATTCCCTCTAGGGCCTCTCGGTCTATTTCCATCATTAACGATCCAATGCATTTTTCAAACACAACCAATCTTGGCAAGTTTTATTCGAAAACTAGTGATTAAGGTTGTTATTTAAACTCTGGTGCATATAATCGCTCTGATACCAGCTGTGACAACCCGCCAAGGAAAATACCATACTATCGCCTAAACCAATCCACTTTGGTCATTAAGCAATAATAAAGTATCATCCTGTCGTTGGTCGCCGGGTTAATGCCCGGTAAATCACTTTCATAGCAACAAGGATCGACATATATGCATTAAAACTCACGTGAAGGCGAGTCCAGAGTACACTACACTAATTAACACAAATCTGCCCCAAAGGGGTTTAATTATTACAAAAACTTTGTTCATGACGTGAAGGTAAAGATTCAGAGTTTTGAACAACGGACATAAAATAATCTAGTGCAACGGTAAACATCACAGGAGGCCATCCGTGATGTCATCACTATTTGTCATCCACCCGATCAGCCACACCTACAACAACAGTTTATAAAGCAAGGCTGAGTATACTAATACTCAGAAAGACTTAACCGTGAGGTGACAACTACATCACCAAACACTAGTCATGAGAGGCTTTTTGGCTGGTGGAGTTCTTTTGCTGAAAAGAGACAAAGAGTATGTCCTTACTTTCAATATTATAGAACAAGTTCTAGTTGATTACCATTTCTAAGTGTGCCGACTACTTTAATCAAGAATGGTACAAACAATTAATTCATACAACAATATTCACCAAATTCCATCATTACGGGATATCATGGCCAGTTGATTAAGCAATCTCGGATAATGGTGAGAGGCTGACAATCGATTGGTTTATAACCTTGAAAGGTGGACCTAAACACACGGAAGAATGCATACCCCAAGAAGGTCCAACAAAAACAAACAGGGTATACATCAACCAGGCGGTTCCCGTCGATCTTCGGCTCGGGATCGGAACCTACATTCCTTGGTACAAGGCTTACTAGCTCGCCCACACACAAACGTCCAAACTCACGTAGGTACCAAACTGTTGCAAGTAGGTGGACACATCTCTGTGCCCCAGGTGTAGTAGGGAAAGGTTCCCTTGCCGCGTCAATCGGGTACTAGGCTTACCGGTCCTCCCGACAAGTGTTTAGTACGTTCAAAAGCTTATCCCACGAAAGCCACTAGACCAGAGCCCAAATCCCATGCTCTTACCACATAGGTACCTAGGGATCATGCATCTTGGGTTTCATTCAACTCCTGAAACATAAATGCACAATCATAGCAACGATAATTCCATAAATTTTAAAAATAGGGTTAATGATCCGGGGCTTGCCTTCGGTGGCAAGGTTGGCCTTGGGCCCTTCTGGACTTTGGTCCAGGTTTTGCTCTACAGCGACGTGGTGCACGTCTCTGTCAGCTCCTCCGTCTTCTCCTTCTGGCACACGCGTACAACTACCGTTCGGGAGATCTACACGAGGATGCAATGCAAGACTTAATTGACGGTTTCCAATTTAATTAATTACAAACAACATATGACAACCATGAAGAGTATGGTTGGCCATATTCACCTTAACAAACACACATTTGGTATAACCTTTCTATTTAATTATTTTCTTACGGTGTTTTATTATTTAATCTTTTTGATAATGACTGTGTACATATTTTATGTAAATAAAATAATTTAGCTTTCACAAAAAGCAAGGGGTTGATCTTTATCATTTTAAAAATGATTTGCATCACATACATAGGGCCCTTAGGTGTGTAGTTGATGATTTTCTCAATTAATTAAGATTAAGCTTTAATAGCCTCTATTGCTTTTATTCATAAAATAATTTAATAAAACTTAGTGGGATGTACTATGAAGCATTTCCAAACCTATACAAGCCACTGCACACACATGCACACTTAGGAGATCTATGAATTTAATTACACCGAAAATAATAAAAGCTAGTTATCAAAACATGAGAAAAGAATACAAAAATAAATACACATCAAAATGATTCAATCTTTCTCAAACATGATCTCTGGTCCAAAACTAAGCTAGGAATGCAACATATACACCTAGAACTATTATGGATCTTGAGTTAGGTATTTACAAATAAAATTAGGCATATTTCAAGAATAAATATTTTTTATAATTATAAAATTGTGATTAATTCACCAGAGGTGCATTTTGGCATAAAAAGATAGCATGCAGAAGATGGGCACACAAACTTAATTATTTTTAGCTACAAAAATCATTTGGACAGATTCTGCATAAATAGAAAACAATTCATGTAAAAATATTTACAACATAACTTTGTGCAATTTTTGGTGCATGAGCTAGTCATAACATAACACACAACATGTCCAAAAATTAGCTACAGAGGACTTGTAAATTAGGAGATACAACAGATCTAGGTTTTTCACATTTGTATTTTTCATGCAAAAACTATCAGGAAAAACAATGGTAGTTTTTACAACGAATCCAACAAAATTGGGTTTGCATTTTTCTGATTTTTCTACGATTTTCTACGAATTTTCAAAGTTTCAGCCAAACTGTTTTACTATTGAAGTTTCCACTTTACACCGGTCGACCTTCCCTCAAAAAAAAACTCATGTGGTCAACCGCCCCAGGAGTCGAGACGTCGAGTCCTCAGCAGTCAGCGCGCCGTTCCGTTTCTTTTCCCATCTCGCCGCCGCCCCTGCCTGAGACGAGTCCCTGACCGCCATGGCCCTCTATTCCTCTTTCTCGCAGCAGCCAGCACCCAGCAGGTTGGCCGCCACCTGCCGTTTTCCCATCCCTCGCCACTCCTCTCTGATCCCTCGCCCCTCCTCTCTACTTCTTGAGCAGGTCATGGAGGATGTGGAAGAGTCCCAAGTTCCGGTGGCCGCTAGTCTTGAATCAAGGAGCAACCGCAAGAAGATGCCTGCTTCGACTCGTGGTGGCCGCGGCCGAGGTCGAGGATCTGCAGCCGCGACTGCGAAGCCCACTGCTCCATTTGCATCAACAGACATGGTATGTATTCCCCATGTTTGAGTATGTGGTGATCTGTTTCTGGGTTAACTTTGTACAACCATTTTGCTTTTAGTCCATGCATTTCATGTCTCAGGCATGTTAATAAGCACTTCTGAATATGTAGTAGAAAACACTTCTCTGGATCTTATCTGTTATCTTGTATCCTCCTCTTATCATTTTTGGATGATTCTCTATGTTGTTCGTTGGGCTTAAGGGCAAGTTACAACACCATTTGAAATTGTGAAATTTCCTTTGTGTCTTGCATGGACCTTCATACTGTAAAATAGCCAAATGCCTACCCCTGCTTTTATGTGCTGAATGGAAGCTATCTATGGAAGGAATGGCACTAGCCATACGAATATGTTCATCTTGTATAATTGATTTGTGACTACCTGTTTTGTCTTTCTGTGTAGCACTTGGAGCCTTTGGTGGAGGGTGAAGAGCATACAGAGAAGTTTGACATGAATGATATGAATGCTGAAATATCAGTAAGTGTGCCAACAGATGACGAAGCAGATGATGAAGCTGATGCAAGTCAGTTGGAGGGTGGAGATGCTGCAAGCGTGCCTTCAAATCCTTCGAAGGCAACTAGAGGGCAGAAAGGAAAGAGGGCTGGTGTTCATGTATCCCCTTCTAAGGTCAAAGTAAAGAGGGCAAAGAGGGTTGGTTGTTGGAATTATTTCAAGAAGATAGAGGTTCCATCTAAGAAGGAGTTTGGTGTTATGGTGTCAAAGGCTAAGTGCAGATTTTGTCATAAAAGTTATGTATACCAACAAGGGGGTGCAACTTCACAACTGAACCATCATCTGGCTAAATGCTCATAGTTTCAGAACAAGCTTTTTAAGGCTAAACGACAAGCCATTCAAGGTACTCTAAATTTTGTTGCAGATGATGGTTGTCTTGTTGTTAATCCTAGTGAATATTACCATGAACACACTAGAAAATTGATTGCAAAGATGATAATTGTCCATGATTATTCTTTTAGGATGGTTGAGCATAAATGGTTTAATATCTTGATGAAATGGATGAATAGCAACTATGAAAGTATTGGTAGGAAGACTATTAAAAATGAGTGCATGGAAGTTTATGAATCTGAGAAAGAGCAGCTGAAGAAGAGTCTTAGAGAGGCTGAATCAATAAGTTTGACTACTGATTTGTGGACATCAAATCAAAATGTTCAGTACATGTGTTTGGTGGCACATTACATAGACAGTGAATGGAATTTGCAATGTCGTATTCTTAACTTTATTGAGTTAGATCCTCCCCACAGTGGTTTGGTGATAACTCATGCTGTTTTTGAGTGCTTGGTGGTATGGAAAATAGAAGATGAGGTAATGTCAATCACTCTTGATAATGCTTCAAATAATGATGTTGCTACTACAAATTTGTCAGCCAAGTTTCTTGCTAGAAAGAATGGTCTGTTTGATCCCATATATTTTCGTGTTCGTTGTGCTACTCATATAGTCAATTTGGTTGTCCATGATGGTCTAGAACCAGTGGAACCACTCATAAGTGATCTAAGGAATACTGTGAAATATTTCAAGAGGTCTCCAAGTCGTCTGTGCAAATTTGTTTTGGTTTGCAATGATTATTCTATTAAAGTTGGAAAATGTTTATCTCTTGATGTTAAGACAAGGTGGAACTCAACATATAAAATGCTTGACACTTGCATTGAGTATAGGTCTGCATTTGGTTATTATGCTCAAGTGGATCAGAACTATGTGTGGAAACCTACAGATTCTCTATGGGACATGTATGAGAAGATTAGACCAATTCTAGGAGAGATGGCTGGAGCTACCACTGCATTTTCAGGTTCAGTTTACCCTACTGCTAATGTCTTCTACCCTTACCTTTTGAAAGTCAAGCTTGCATTGTTGAATGCAAAAAATTTTGAGGACCCATATTTGAAGAAAATGGGTGCTGCAATGTTGGGCAAGCTTAATAAATATTGGGAAGAGAAGAACAATGTAATGGTTATTGCTACAATCCTTGACCCTAGGTTCAAAATGAGATATATTGAGTTCTATTTTAAAATGCTTTATGACTCCTCACGGTGTCAACAAGAGGTTGCCGATATAAAGATTGAGTTAGAAGAGCTGTACAAGAAGCATGAGTCAGGCCTGCGCCGGAAAATGGGTGGCAGTAGTAGCTCATCAACCACTCAATCAGCCTCATCATCAAAGCAAACAACCAGCTCAATGGCTTGTCTTGTTTCAAGAGAATTTGAGTCATTTCTAGAGTCTAGTGCTTCAGAAACTTCAAAATCTGAATTGCTTATGTACCTAGATGAAGCAAACCATCCTTTAAATGATAAGAATTTCAACTTACTTCATTATTGGAAGGTGAATGCTCTCAGATTTCCTGTTGTGTCCACTACGGCAAAGAAGTTCTTAGCTTTACCAGCTAGCAGCGTATCATCTGAGACGACATTCAGTTGTGGAGGTAGAGTTCTTGATGACTATAGGAGCTCTTTAAAGCCAGCAACTGTTCAAGCACTAGTCTGTGAATCTAGTTGGATACGAGGTTCTAAAAGTCCTATTATTCTGGTATGTGATTTTTAGTCTATTTTGCAACTTTAATTCTCCCCAATTTTTTGTATATAAATATGTAATGCTTAATTCCTTCTGTTGATATAAGGAGAAGATGATGATGGTGACATTGAGGCCGTGGAGCTTCCCAGCAGTGTGGTGGAGAGCAACTAGTCAGGCCGTGGAGACTCATCATGAAGCTGTTCATCTGTTGGCTATGCCTTGTGGCTGCTTTTATTATTTTAATATATATTACCAGATGAGTGTAGCACTCAAGGAGTTGCTCATTTATTTTGCTTCGTTCATGAACTCCGTATGGATGAATCAGTGGTGTACTGGTGTGTAAACTGCATGCGTATGCTTATTAAGTCTCATCGTCAATCGTCATGGCTGGACAAAAATTCTGGAATTGTGGATCAAGCAATCCGTGCATTATGCCATTATATTCTCCATTGTTAAATTTGTAGGAAACTTTGTAATCTCTGCATTATATTCTGGATTTCTTTTATGATAAAAAATTGTGTATTTATATGTTTTGGCTCGCGAGCCAAAACAAGCTGCTCGAGCTACTAACCGAGCCGAGCCGAGCTGCACTTCTAGCTCGTTAGTTAATCGAGCCGAGCCGAGCCAATGTGTTAACAATCCGAGCTATAACGAGCCGAGCTCTTAACAAGCCGAGCTGGCTCGTTAGCCACCCCTATCAGCAGCCACGGGGGTCCTCTTTGTGTGGATTCCATGTGGCATTCCATATGTTAAGACTACTCGATGACATACCTGACATCAAGAAGGCTGCTGTAAGTAGATAACAATGCTCAACCTTGTCTCTGCTCATATTATCCATTTGATTTTAGAAAATGATTTCTACTTGTATTCTCATAAATGATTGTATTTTGCAGGATTTCAAACCTTCTGTAGATGTTTCCATAGAAGATGTAAAGCGTGTCCGGGAGATGCTGTGCAAGTACATTCTTAAGGAGACCATCGACCGAAAAGGCAAGTTCTACAGTGGTGCACCGTGAGTTTATTGTGACCAGAAACTTGAAACTCATTGAGGCTTCTTTAGTCAGGTGTTGTTGCCTGAGAAACCTGCTTGGCTTGCTTGGTTGGGGTCAGATACTTCTTGGTTCAGACAGTTTTCTCATGACTCCATCCAAATAAGCCCTGATGAGAGTAACTTGAAACTTGATGTGATCCTAGCTTTTATATAAATGTGATCTTGCTTTGCCTATATCTGTGATGTGAGAATGTGTTTGTGATGTCTCCTTGTTGTGGTGTCTGCCATATCCTGGCTAGTTACAGGATGCAGCCCCTGGTGGCTGCCAAATCCTGGCTGGTTCCAGGATGCCACCGGCAACCGGGCAGGTTACTGTAAGGGTGGTCGCCGTATCTGTAACGGGCGTTAATTAAAGCTCGTTACAAACACTGATCAATGAGTAACGGGCTTCATTCGGAAAGCCGGTTACAAATATGCCCACAATGTAACGGGAAGTGTAAAAGCCCATTACCAGTCCTGACCGGTGGGGCCCAGGACTGGCTGTTCATCGAGATATAGGAGACGCAGGTTGAAAGCAAGCATCTCCTTTAATAGAGAGAAAGCAGACGCGCATAGAAACAGATGCGTCTCATTTCGTCGAGACAGTGGAGATGCCAGTTCATAGAATGCGTCTCTGATGTTAATTTCACAGTAACAGGCTCTGTTTCATGCCCGTTGCCAAAGTTCCATGTGGGCCCAGAGAAATAGCCATTTCACACGACCAGTGACTAGTTGTGGTAACGGTTGTTGTTTGATGCCCGTTACGAATACTAGTTGTGCTGAGACACGCGTGAAATAGACGCGTCTCATTTCGTCAAAAAAGTGGAGATGCAGGTACACATCAGGCGTCTCCGATATTGAGATACTGTAACGGGCTTTGCTTTGGTGCCCGTTACGAAAGTTCCCTGCGGGCCCAGAAAAACAGCCATTTCACGTGTCGGTGGCTAGTTGTGGTAACGGTCGTTGTTTAATGCCTGTTACCTTTCTTGGCTTATTTGTAACACTTGATCGGTAACGGGCGCATTGCCCATTACCAAAAGCGATCTACGTCCGTTACCAAAGCCAATTTTTCACGTAGTGTGCGGGAACGGGCGTTCCCGGCCATCTCCAACACTGCCGGGCGACTCGGACGACTCGGCAACATCCCACCGGCAGCGACTGGAGGGACGCCGAGTGGTCCGGTCGTTCCTCTTTCTCCTCCACATTCGCTTCCTTCTTCATCACCACCTTCTCTTCCGCAGACAGAAATTTCGCCGTCGTGCGCAGGCTTTTCACGCCCTGTGCTAAAGGCTGCTCGACCGCCCCCACAGTGGCGCAGGGTGCGCCTAGGGCGGCTGCTGAGATAGCCATCGAGGCAAAGCGACTGGCACCCTCCAGCTCTGGGTTCCACAAGCGCTTGTGTGCGCGTGTCGCAAGGAAGTTGTTATGTAGAAAGTTGTTGCTCTCGGTATGGTTTGCAGATTGGTGCTTGGAGTTTGAAGGTTGTTGTGGTGTTGGTATTGGTATTTGTATTTGTATTTGCATGGACCCTTGTGACATCCCTGTTGATGAGGGTGAGGTGCCCGCGCCATCCATCAGCCCGGTGGCGCGGCCGCCGAGTGCTTCGGGGGAACACCTGGGTTTGGCGCAGGAGGTGCCGAGTGCAGGGGCGCTGGACACCAGTGCGACTCCCCGAGCGGGCAGTCCCCAGTGAGCAGCGGCCTGAGCTGGCCCGCTGCAGGGTGAGGAGGAGCAGGCACGCGTCGGGCACCGCACTCCGGCTCCGTCGCGCCGCCAGGTTCCCGACCGGCCTGCCACCACCATCGTGTGCTCAAAGGCGAGTGGGGCCAGAGCTCGCAACTAGACGGGAGACCGGGCCCACGGCGAGATGACCGGTGGGAGCTTGGTGGGCTCTTGCCGATGGAGGATAGTTCACCGTCATAGAGATAGAGGAATGAGAGGGCAACACAGAGTGCAAGATGCAGGGGTAGAGTGGTCATTTCACGTGGTTGATCCATGCTGGCATGCGGAGGTGGCTCTCCACATCAACAAAAATGGCAAATGTGTTGCTAAAACTTCTCTCCCGTGGTAAATGTGTAAGCCAAATTCTAAAAGTGGCTTTTGAATGTGTGGACTTTCTTAGGATGGCAAATAATTAAATATCCCTCTGCCTCGTAGAGGGTTGCCCACTTGGCAGAAGTGAGTGCTTATTCATAACTTCTCTTTTTTTGCCATGTTTGCTTTCTATTTCTTGATCTGTTGTGTTCCTAGGTCGTGGCTGCTGCTTCCGCTAGCAAGAGCGAAGTGTTGGATGACATTAGGTCTAACACTGTCACGCTGCGTGCCAGGGTGCAACGCCTCAAGGAACAGGCTGCTGCTCGCCAAGCGTGTAGCATCCGGGAGGTCGAACAGTTGCGTCGAGAAAAGGGCACCACGGACGTCGTCGATGTGTCCTTGCGTGAGGTAGCGGAGGAGCACGAGAAAGGTTTGTTGGTTCTACTTGTCTTTATGCTTGCCATCTGAGTGCTTGTTGTTTGATTCTGATTTTTTTATATTTAATTTATCACGATTTTGCAAAAATATATGGTCCGGCACAAATTTAGCAAAAATATACATCTAGCGTCGTGGCCCACGGCGTCAGGGACATAACGCCGTGGGCCGCGGTGCTAGGTGCCGCCAGGAGTGGGCCCTGATGTGGCCCAGACCTAGCGTCGTAAGCCATGGCGTTATGTCCCTGACGCCGTGGGCCTCAGCGTCAGGTCCTAGCACCACGACCCACGGCGGCAGCAGGCCCCCTAATGCCGTGGGCCGCGGCGCTAGGGTTCCCACGCCTATATAACACTGAAATTCGGCCTAAAATGTCATAATAATTTGAAAAAAAGAAAAGAGAGGGAGAAGATGAGAAGGGGAGATGGAGAAGAGGAGAAGGGAGTGAGGAGGAGGGGGTGAAGGTGCGAAGCTCTGCCGGTTTTTCATCTTGCTAGAGGTAATACTCTGAAACTTAATAGTTTTAATGTAGATGAGCTTAGTAGATATACAGTTTTAGTGTAGATCTGCGCACTTAATACATAGTTTTAGTGTAGATCTGCTTAATGAATACATAGTACTAGTGTAGATCTGCTTAGTAAAATTATGTTTTTAGTGTAGATCTGTTTAGTAAAATTATGTTTTTAGTGTAAATCTGTTTAGTAAAATTATTGTTTTTAGTGTAGATCTGGTTAGAAAAATTATAGTTGTAGTGTAGATCTGAGTAGATATATTTTGTAGTTGCAAATCCAATTGTTAATAGCGTTTTATTTTTTCATGCTGTCAGACATGTCAGATGATCTCAGTTTCAAGTTGTATTTCGGTAATGGGCAGATTAGATATGGTGAACATGGAGTTGACTTGTCAGAATTTAATTCTGCTGACCATGTTCTTATAAAAGCAGCTTCAAGAAGTTTTAGGTCCATTGTCCAGTTTTTTTAAGGGCATTTCATGTAGATGCAGAGGAACATGACTTGTCCATTATGTCTCTAATCAATAGAAGTGAGTCATTATGTTGGGAGCTTATGCCAGTTCAAGGCACTGAACATTGGAGGAGTTATATCAAAACAGCATGTGATATTGGTTTGCCTGTGATGCTGTTTGTCCAAGTTATTCATAAGGCTGGGTCTAGCAGTCAAGTGCCTGTAAGTGATGCTCACCAGGGTGAAGCTGAAGTACAAGCAGGAGATGGTCCAACAACTAAGCCACAAGAAGAAGGAGAAGGACATGATGAGGAAGAAGAAGGACATGGTCACACACACTTTGAGGGTGCAATTGACGAGGGGGAAGTTAATGAAGAACTACTCGGGCGGTTTGAAATGGAGGCCATTGGGGATGAACGTGGATTGGAAGAGGAGTCCTCAGATGATGAGGATGACCCACTAGTTCCAAGGATTTGGGACAATTACAATTTCTCACAGCTATCTCAATGCTGGTGAGAATGTGGCCTGGGAGTATAGAGAAAATGCAGTTTATGTTGGCACCATGTATAAGAGTGCAGTAGAGGTGAAGGATGCAGTGAAGAGGTGGCCCACCCTTACTGTGCAGAAAGAGTTTAGGGTAGTGAAGAGTTCTCCACATATATATGATGTACACTGTTGAAGCCCACCTGTCCTTTTCGAGTGTATGCTTCCAAAGGCAAGTGGAAAAATTATTGGGAGATCAAATCTGTTGTGGATCACACTTGTGTATTTGAGCAGCTGGATGCAAGCCATCGTAATTTGTCATTTGGTTTTGTGGCTAGCCAGATGTTTGCTAAGATTATGGAAAGTCCTGCTTTTGAGCCTAAGTCCATTATATTGGCAATTGAGGAGAAATTTAGGTATCACATAAGCTATGGTAAGGCATACATGGCAAAGAAGAAGGTAATGGAGATGAGGTGGGGAACTTATGAAGCATCCTATGACAATCTCCCTCGATTACTGAACACAATTGCTGCGCTAAATCCTGGTAGTTATTATGATATCAAGGCTTATGATCATGTGTCAAGGCCAGGGAAGCAAGTCTTGCAGCGGGGATTCTTAGCATTGGGTCCTGCTATTGTTGCATTCAAACACTGTCGACCAATTATTTGCATAGATGGCACTTTCCTAATAGGAAAATACAAGGGCACAATCCTTACAGTTGTGGCTACAGATGGCAACAATCAATTGTTGCCATTGACAATTGCTTTTGCAGAGGGAGAGAATGGTGACAGTTGGTATTGGTTTCTGGAGAGATTGAAGCATATGGTGGTGGGAGATGTGTCAGACGTGTGTGTGATACACGATAGAAACAAAGGCATTTTGCAGGCCATTAGTGACATCCAAGAAGGTAGTCAAGAGCGTTACAGAGCAGCACAATGGCTAGATGTGCATAGCAGGTGGTGCATGAGGCATATGGGAGCAAACTTTCATAGCCAGTTCAAGAACAAAGAACTTACAAAATTGTTCAAGCTCCTATGTTCGACCAATCAGGAGAAGAAATTATTCGACCTGTGGCAAAAATTGGATGATCTGACGAAGAAAGCATCAGAAGAGATAGCTAAGAAGCCTATAAGTACTGAACGAGCCAGTTTCTCTAGAGGACGTTGGGCTAGATGGTCCAAATGTCAGAAGGAGAAGGGGACGTGCTGTGAAGACCTTCAGCCAGTGGATTCAAAATGAGCCTAAGGAGAAATGGTTCCTCCTGTTTGATAAGGGAGGTGTGAGGCATGGCATAATGACAACAAATTTTGCTGAGGTCTACAACGCTGTTTTGCGTGGTGCCAGAGCTTAACCTCTTGTTGGTATCATTGAGTTCTTTTTGTATCGCACAATGAAGTACTTTCTTGAGCGTGCTAATGCAGCACATGCAGCAATGCAGGACCCTCAGAAGGTGTATTCAACATGGATGACTGAGTACTTGACAAAAAAACAGAAGGCTGCTCTCTGTCACAGAGCTCACCCAGAACCTCTACGTCGTGAGCCTGGCGATGAAGTGCGGTGGAAATATCAGATAAGTTGTCACTCCAAATCACAAAAGGTCAATGGTGAAATAACAATATAGAAAATTGTTAATGGGAATCATACATGCTCGTGCTCATGCTCTTTCCAGAAGACACAACTCCTACACTACCCCTGCTCACATCTGATCGCTGCATGCCTTGCAACAAAGAATCAACATTGGGGCCGCTACATGCCTAAATACTTTCTGAAGCAAACCGTTCTAGACACTTGGAACCACACTATTGAGGGTTGCATCTTGGAACTTTCACTCAAGACCCCGAAGACAGTGCATTGTACATACCAAATCCAGATCCAGCCATGTGTCAAGGTGTCAGTCGACGCAAGAAGAAGAGGATTAGGAACAACATGGATGAGGCTGAAGCTGGACCTCAGGGGCAGATATGCTCCAAGTGCAACAATCCTGGACACTCCTACAAGAAATGCACCAAAGCATCTTACTTTTCCACTGCCACTTCTACACCACCTTCATCTAGTGCACGTGGACGTCGTTCCAGTCGCTACAACGAAGGAATGCAGTGACCGTACTTGTTTTTGGTACCGTGTTGTAATAATTGAACTACTTGTGCATGTTGTCGTCTTGTAATATTTGAACAATTTTATCTTGCAAGGTCTTGTAATATTTGAACTTATGCATTTTATCGTGTTGTAATAATTGAACTACCTTTTCATTTGCTTGCTGTTTTATTCTCGCCGTCGAATTTCTTATCATATACGGTTATGTTTTGTTCTATAATTTCAAATGAATCAAGTAATGAAATATCATATTTCTCATATGTTTTGTAGGCTTTCAATGGCTTCAACGGGTCCTGAGTTGGATTTGGAGTTGCTCACCAGTAGGAAGGACAAGGTTGAGGTGCCAAAGGGGATCCACACTCCTATGTGCTACTGCGGTGACCACTGTAACCTTGTCAAGTGCAAAGTTCTCGGGTACCGCTACGGGATGAGGTTCTTCATGTGCGAGAACTACGAGCATGACCCGCTCCCACCATGTCGCAATGTTAGACCAAAAGTAAGAACTAACTGAATTACTAAATAAATATTATGTCATTACTAACTGAATGACTAAATTATGTCATTTCTATGTCATTACTAAAGTTAGGGTAATTGTGTCGCATGTTCCATTGGTTGATCTAAATTCGTTGTTAAGTATTAATGGTTGGTCGAATGGTCGTTCTATCAATCCTTCAACAATTAAAATTTAAAAAAATAAAAAAATCCTACCGCCGCAGCCCACGGTGGCAAGGAATACATACCGCCGTGGGCCGCGGTGTTACCTCAGCGGCACACTGACGCCGGGCGCTAGGCCACTAACGCCGCGGGCCACGGCGTCATGAACTTAACGCCGTGGCCCTTGGCGCTACGGCGAAGGGCCCACTCCTGGCGGCACTAGGCGTCGCGGCCCACGGCGTTATATCTCTAACGCCGTGGGCCACGACGCTAGATGTATATTTTTGCTAAATTTGGGCCGGACCATATATTTTTGCAAAATCGTGATAAATTAAATATAAAAAAACTTTGATTCTGTTGTTGAAATAGCTTGGGCGAAGGCGGACTGGCGGAGCAGGACCTCGGGGCCGTCCAAAATCAGGCAAAGGCCTTGAGGAATGCACTGAAACAGGCGACCAGTGAGCGGGCCGTGGCCAGGAAGGAACTCACTGGTTAGTTACCTATTGCCTTTGCCTTCGTTTTTTGCTGGTTTATCTGTTTAGTCTTCCTAACGTTTGAGCAGATCTCTACGCACTACCGGAAACCGACCCTTCTCTGTGAGTAATTTTCTTTGACGAGAGCCACCCCTCGGGCTCTCGGCGAAGAGCTCTTCGCCGAGAGTCAAAAAAAATTCTCGGTGAAGAAAAAAATTCTCGGTGAAGAATTCTTCGACGAGAGCCAAAAAATAACTCTCGGTGAAGAATTCTTCGACGAGAGCCAAAAAATAACTCTCGGTGAAGAATTCTTCGCCGAGAGCATTTTCTCGACTTCGGCGAAGAAATTTTTAAAAATCACTTTTTCACTTCCCAAATTTTTCTATCCTAAACTTGCACTTATACAAAGGATTTATGTTCAAATTTGACGTAATTTTATCTCTGTTTGCTATATTTAAAAATTTTATTTCATTTTTAGGTAATTTTTTCGAAGACATCCTATATGAACTGCAAGTGCATGAAATCATAGAGTAAAGTTGTTGGAAAAATGATATTCATGTTCATGAGACATCTCTAAGACCATGTACACGAAACCAAACTAAATTTCAAACATTTTGTTCTCTGATCATGATGAAGATCGTTGTCGGGTACAGCCCTAGGGGTCCCCTTAAACAGCTGGGAAATCCCCACTTAAAACCCGCAACAAAGCTAAAACCAAACGCGCCTTACTTAACCATGCAGGACATGGCCCACGACGCGAAGGCCCCAGCGGCCCACCAGGCGGCCCACTCGAAGACTCCCTCGAGCAGGTTTCGCCTCGCTCGAGGGTGCGCGCCTCCCTCGGGCGGGTTCCGCCCCGATCGAGGGGGTGCGCCTCCCTCGAGCGAGGTCCGCCTCGCTCGACGGTCCGCCCCGCCCTCGAACGGGGTCCGCCTCGCTCGAGGGCGCCCCCACACGCGCGCGCGCTCGCTCCCGCGCGCGGCATTAAATGCCCCCGACATCGGCGGGGACAACGCCATCATGCGCCCGGGCACGCGCCCCGGTGCCGCCGCACCAACTCCCCAGGAGGGAGCCCATCCCCATCACTGTGGGGGGGGGGGGGGACCGTGCGGCGCGGCCGGTGCCAGTCCTGTGACGCCGTGCACCTGCTCCAGTACGGCTAACGCACTGAGCCCTCGAAGGGGGGCCGGCTGCACCCTCGATTTGCTTTCTTGTGACCTTACAGGGTTAGGTGGAGGCGCTAGGCCGGTGGGACGCCATCCCTGCCACTGTTAACGGTATGGCTGCCGCCCCCGCGCGTACGGGTGCACGCCAGGCACTGTGGCAACGACTCCAGCACTGTGAAGCGTGTGGGAACGGAACGCCACCTTACCTGCCGCTGTACTCCGTACGGACCGACGTCAGCAACTCCCTCGAGCCTATCTGAAGACATCACAGCCGTTCGCCGCCCTTCTACCCTCGAGGACGCCACTGTTCGGGTACAAGATATGCCATGATGGCCGGATCGCTGCAAAGATCGCCTGGGCGGCCGCCTTCTCTACAGCGTAGCACATCACGCTCCTGCACGTAGCTAAATAGCGCGGCGCGCATGTGATTCGCTCCTTCCTTGGTCTATAAAAGGAGGACGAACCCCCTTGCCGCAGGGGAGACGGACGACGGAGAACACGAACACAACTCACGACACACGAACGACAGAGCCCAACACGAAACAAGTCACACCACGCACTTGCTCTCCAATTCTCCCACAATATCTTCAGCCACTACACCAGGGACTTGGAAGCCACGCTTCCTCTCCCGCCTTGCTTGTAGCAGCCCCACTACAGGCACCCCCGGTGCTGAGCAATATAGTGCCTTGAGCACACCATTGCTGGACGTACGGCCCCCCGGCCGGAACCAGGATAATCTCTGTGTCTTTTATTGCTTAGCATCGACCATTGAGGGATAGACCTTGGCGCTTATTACTGGTTAGTGTCGGGACCACATTCCGCACCGACATTTGGCGCCCACCGTGGGGCAATCAAGCGCCTAAGGTCAATCATCAACTCCCTCCATGGTGATCCGCACTGAGTACCGCGGTACGCGTTACTGCATGGGCAGCTCGGACCCCCTCCCCGCCGGGTTCGAAATCCGGTTCGGGGCCTAAACTTTCAGGCCACGGGGAACGGTTACCTCATGCGCCTCACCAACCGCGAGGAGCTCCGCGCGCGGCGCCAGGCCGGGTCCGCTCCGGTCCCCGCCGCGCGCACCGCCACGGCGCGAAGCCCGCCGGCGCGGATTCCGCAGTCCGTCGGGCGCCACGACGCCGCCGCCGCTGCGGTCGGGCCGTTCGCGCCGGGCACGGTCCGAGCGACGGCAGGCCGAGCGCGCCGCCTCTCAGCGCGGCGCGCCTACCCCCACAACAACCGCCATCCCAGCAGGACAGCGCACGGTCTCCGGACCGCGCTTTCCCATTGGGCTGCGTGGTGCCACGACGGCCTTCAACGCCAACGTCAACACCACGATGCGCAGGGTCCCGCCTGGTCGTCACGTCTTCGTCGCCAGGGATCCCAGCGCCTCAGCGGGTGACGAGTCGTCCCTGGGATCCCTCGACACGTTGCCGCCCGCCAACCTTCACGGGTATGCGGAGTGGGACTTCTCCGGCGTACCGGACCCAGTCATGTTCAGGCGTTTCCTTGACGCTACGGACTACTGGTTCGGCTGCTCCGATGACTCTAGCACCGGGAGCTACGACCCCGCGCGGGAGTGCTGCGTCGTCGTCGCCAACGACCCAGCAAACGCCATCGGCGCTGTGGGCGCCGGAGACGGGGAGGTCACGCCTGCCCCAGGGATCACTCCGCGCCGGCGGCGGGGCCAAGCACCCCTCGCCGGGGCCGACGCCGACGCGCGCCTAGCCCAAGCCCGCGAGCTCGAGGCTAGGCCGGCGGAGGAGTACCGCACGGTGCGGCCGCTCCGCGCCTCGATGGCCGGGGAAGCCTCCGCTCGCGGCGAACGCGTACGGGGCCGGGCGGCGTGCGCCGCGACCGCATCAATGCCGACAACCCCCGACGCGCCTCAACGGGCAAGTCGAAGCTCGTTGCCGCCGCGACGCCGGCCGGGCTATGCCGCACCCTCGACCCCCGAGGCGCGGAACCGCGCCGCGAGGTGCGGGCTCTCATCGAGCAAGCGGCCGTCTAGCAGGCGAAAGCTCGGCCTCACGTATCCGCCGGCGGGGGGATGCGCGAGGAGACGGGGGCCGCTCGGGGGGGGGTGAACCCTCGGTCCACGCGGGGAGAAGCCGCGGGGCGTCCCGCCAACTCGGGACGCGCGGCGGCCAAGGAGCGGCTCCTTGGACACGCGCGGGCGCCGGACGGTGACGCCCGCAACGTCATCAACGCCCGCCGCACGAGCAGGGCGGATGCCCGAGCGGCGGTGGGCTACCACCCTCGACGGGGCGGACGCTATGACAGCGACGAGGATCGCTCCCTGACGCCGGAGCCCCCAGGGACCCGTGTGTTCAGCTGGGAGATCCGCGCGGCGGCCTTCCCCCAGCGCTTCCGCCAACCCTCGACCATCGTCAAGTACAACGGGGAGACAGACCCCTGCGTATGGCTCAATGACTACCGCTTGGCGTGCCAGCTGGGCGGGGCCACCAACGACGAGGTCATCATACGCAACCTGCCTCTGCACCTCGGCGATGCAGCCCGGACGTGGCTTGAGCACCTGCCCGCCAGCCAGATCCACAACTGGGACGATCTGGTTCGCACGTTCGTAGGCAACTTCCAGGGCACGTACGTGCGCCCTGGAAATTCCTGGGACCTGCGCTCCTGCACTCAGAAGCCTGGCAAGTCGCTGCGGGACTTCATACGGCGCTTCTCCAAGCGCTGCACAGAACTCCCTAGCGTGGCACAATCCGAGATTGTGCATGCCTTCCTCGAGGGCACCACGTGCCGGGACCTCGTGCGTGAGCTGGGACGCAGCCCGCCCGCGGACTCCAACGAGCTGTTCGACATCACCACCAGCTTCGCCTCAGGAGAGGAGGCCGTGGGAGCGATCTTTGACTGCAAGAAGGGCAAGCGCTCGGACGATGCGCCCGCGGAGGGCAGCAAGTCCAGGGAGCCCCACCGCAAGGACAAGCGGGGCAAGAAAGGAAAGAAGCCGCGCCGCGAGGCGCGCGAGCAGGGGCGCGACGGCGATGAGGCCGAGGCTCTTGCTGTCGACCCGGCTCGACGGGGCCCTCGACCGGCCCCTCGAGGCCCGGGGGTGTTTGACGACATGCTGAAAAAGCCATGTCCTTACCACAAGACCCCAGTAAACCACACCCTTGAGCAGTGCGACATGCTCAAGAAGTTCTATGGCCGCGCTGCCGCAAAGGAGGCAGAGGCCAAGAAAGACGGAGGAGACGGCGACGCTGGCGGTTTCCCCGCCGTAGAAAATGTGTTCCTCATCTTCGGGGGACCCACCGTCGACATGTCGACCCGCCAGCGCAAGCGGGAGCGGCACGAGGTCCTCGCCGCGGAGAAGGTGCCTCCCTCCTTCCTCAATTGGTCGGAGGACGCCATCACCTTCAGCCAGGAAGACCACCCGAACCGCATCCCCAACCCGGGCCAGTACCCACTGGTGGTCGACCCAATCATTGGGAACGCGCGGTTCTCAAAGGTCTTGATGGACGGAGGCAGCAGCCTCAACATCCTCTACACACCCACGCTGCGCTTGATGGGGATCGGGTTGGACCAGCTGCGGCCCAGCACGAAGCCATTCCATGGCATCTGTTGACGGTGTATTTTGGTGCACCTAGCATGTTCATTACACTTTGGTTTGGATTTGATTATGGAACTAACCCGCCACTAGGCACACTAATCATATAACAAGTTCATCTTTGTGCATGCATTTGGAAGTGTTGTGTTTATGTAGGAAAACATGGACATAAAGGACAGATTCGCAACAAGTTCAAAGGAGCATTCATGGAGTCTTGTTCGTGTTCATGAGCTTGCTGAAATTACTTCCAATGGTGGCGAGGACCGAAGTGCTACGAGGAACACCCCCGGGGATTGAAGCGTTAAAGATCAAACTTCATGCAAAGAGAGCCTCCATCTTGATCGCGAGGATAACAACGTCAAAATCATGCAAGTGGAGGGGGAAAAGTAGATAAGTGCACGAGGACCCACGGAGCAAAAGGGGCGACCGAACCGGGCCGAACCGGGCTCGGGCCGGCCGGCCCGGCCGGCCGCCCAGCCCACTTCGGGCACCGGTTCGGTCCCGTCTTCCTTGCCCTCGAAGGATCTTCAACCCTAAAACCCCCGATGCGCCGCCAACACCAGAGAGAAGAGTTATTCGCACCAGAAGGCCATCCACAAGCTAGAGAGAGAGGAGGAGGATCTCCGGTGGGAGATCAACCACCTCGAAGGAAGCACCCTCTCGTGGAGAAGAAGGAAGACACCGGCGGAAGGGAAACCATGATCAACGGTGCCATGATCAGCACCTTGATGGGGTAATCTTCTCATTCGTCCATGGGTTGTAATCGATATTGAGATGTAATCGCACTTTGTCGGATTATCTATCTATCATCTTGTGTTGAATATACTTTAATGCTTAAGGCTTGCAACCGTGCGAGAGGGAGTACGAGCTCCAATGCTTCCTTGGATCCATTCAATACACCGTGGCCATCAAAGGTCTAGTCATGAATACCTTCGCGTAGTGACGAGACGAGAGGAGGGAAAGGGCGAAACCGTGGTCACAACCCCGATAGATTAGATTGTTTTTTTATGTCTTTAAGCGATTGCATGCTCTAGTATCGTAGACCCGTGGGCGAGTGTCTTCTACCTTGATCGTTTATCATTCTCTCTAGTGTAGTTTAGTGTTTTCTAGTATAATAGTAGTTAGGGTTTTAGTAGCTAGTGTGTCGTTGTTGATCGAACGCTTGTAATCCCCTTGCTCCGCGGATTGACAAGAACCTTGGGAATCCCGTGGTGAAAAAGGTGTGGGGTCCGTACGCTTGCGGATCGTAGAGGGATACGTCTTTTATCCGTGAACAAGCCCCTTTTTCTGGCGCCGTTGCCGGGGAGCAAGTTAGTTTACATCGTTTGATTTGCATCTAACTTAGTTTTATATTTTAGTTTATCTTTTATTCGCTATATCTAACATATATTATCCGTAAAAAACACTTGTTTCTTTTTTGTTTTTGTTTTTATCTTATTGTCTAGATGGAGTTCGTTAATCAACCCGTGGAAGAACCGGAGAAATCATGAAGGGATTACGCTAGCCCTCGATTGGAAGACATAAAAGTACAAGAGTCGGATTCGAAGCTCGAAGCGACCAAGTATGAAATTAAATCCAAGATCATCAAGATGGTGGCGGAAAACCCATTTGAAGGGATGGTTACGGAGAACCCATATAGACACATAAGGGATTTCACGACAATATGCAACACGGTGCGTCAAGAAGGAGTTCCCGATGAATGGTTCAAATGGAATCTCTTTCCCTACTCACTTGCCGGCAAAGCAAAGACATGGTATTCGGTTGCGTCCTTTGATGTTGAGGGCAATTGGAACAAGTTGACAAAGAAGTTTTGCGAGAAGTTCTTTCCGATTAGCAAGGTTCAACATCTAAGGAGGCAAGTGATCACTTTCATGCAAGGAGAAGAGGAAGGGATAGACCAAGCCTGGGATAGGTTTAATGAATTAATCGAACAAGGACCAAAACTCGGCTTCACCGGTGACGTACTCTTGCATACATTTTTCTTTCCCTAACCCCTAGTTGCATGCGACACGTCGAAATGTGTGCAGGTGGGGATCTCATGGAGAAAACACTCACGGAAGCCGCCCAACTTCTACAAAAAGTTAGTAAAGCGGCTGCCATGCGAAGAGATTGGGAAACAAGACTTGCGGAAGAGCCGGAATTCAATTCAAGGAAGAAGAAGCTTGCTGATTTTTCTAAAGAGGCAACCCCGGAAGTCACAAAAGAGGAGCCAATCATGGAAAAGCTTGAACAAGAACACATCAAGTCAAGAACTACACCAAACGTCGACTTCGCCGCACCAAATGAGACGAACAAGAGAAGCATGTCAAGCGCGAATCCACTAAGGGAGTTCGAACCAATGGATTGGGTTCCTATTGATTACGGAGAAGTATTCGACAAGAGAAGACCGTTCCCTAATCAAAAGGGAATGGCAAGAGCATTAGAAGTGGATTTCCCACCGGAGAAGAAAGCTGAAAATTCATACGACCTCGAAACCACCGGTGAGATTTTTGAAAAGCTCTTTGGAGATGACGTGGTGGATCCGGAACATATTGCCGAGGTGAAGAGAATCATGGGGATCAAGCCCGAAGCATCACCATACGCTCGCCTTGCTGAAATTTACTCGATAGGATCCGAAGAAGAAGAGAAGATGACGCCGCACTTGAGTTGCGAGATCAACGGAGTTCAATGCAAAGCTTTATGCGACATCGGAGCCCAAGTAAGTGTTCTATCTTCTAAAATTTACGATAAAGTTCAATACCACAACCTAGACTTAGCTCCAACATCAACGAAATTAATTATGGGAGATGGTAGAACTATCAAACCTCTAGGTATTGCTTGCAACATGAAAGTAAAAATTTCTAGAAACTATATACCAACCGATTTCTTTGTTATTGATGCTTACCATGGTAATTCTGATCATATAATCTTAGGTAGGCCTTTTCTTAAGTTGGTTGATGCCGTGTTAGATGCCGAAGAAGGAAAAGTAACAATGAACCTTAACGGAACAAAGTACACATATAACTTTCTTCGTGCTTTTAAACACCTTACACCTTTTCCTCCCGAAGATGAAGAAGTAGAAGAGATAGATAGTCTTTGTTTTGTTGAAACCCTTAGAGACCCGCTGCAAAGAGCGATGGAAAATCAAATTAGTAATCAACAAGATGAAGAACTAGAGGAAGCAACAAAAGGCTTAGAGCCGCATGATGGTAGTGTGGAGGAAGAGAAGTTCGAAGACATAGGAGAAATCAAACCCGAGGAGCCACAAGTGCCCGAAGTAGACCTTAAACCTTTGCCCAAGGGATTAAAATATGAATTTTTGGGCCCAGACAAAACTTATCCAGTCATTGTGAGCGACGAGTTGAGCCCCGAAGAAAATGAAGCGTTGCTGATTTTATTAAAAAAACATAGGAAGGTGATTGGATATTCAATTAATGATCTCAAAGGTATTAGCCCAGCCTTTTGCACTCATCGTATACCAATGGAAGACCAATGTAAGCCCGTAGTGGACCATCAAAGGAGGCTAACCCATGCCATGCGAGAGGTAGTAAAGAAAGAGGTTATCAAGTTACTTGATGCCGAATCATCTACCCGGTTCCGCATAGCGAATGGGTGAGCCCGGACATTGTGTACCGAAGAAAGGAGGTTTGACCGTGGTGAAGAATGAGAAGAACGAGTTGATACCGCAAAGAACCGTGACCGGGTGGCGGATGTGTATCGATTACCGTAAGCTTAACAAAGCGACGAAGAAAGATCACTTCCCCCTACCGTTCATAGACGAGATGCTCGAGAGGTTAGCAAACCATGCTTATTTTTGCTTTCTCGATGGATACTCGGGGGTTCATGCAAATTCCTATTCACCCGGAAGATCAACATAAGACAACGTTTACGTGTCCTTACGGAACGTTTGCATATAGGAGGATGCCCTTCGGCCTATGCAACGCTCCGGCCTCTTTTCAACGTTGCATGATGGCCGTGTTTTCGGAATTCATCGAAGAAATTGTTGAAGTGTTTATGGATGATTTTTCCGTTTACGGGAAGACGTTCATGGATTGCTTAGCAAACTTAGAAAAGGTCCTTACAAGGTGTCTTTGAGGTAGATTTGGTTTTAAATTGGGAAAAGTGCCACTTCATGGTTAAGCAAGGCATAGTGCTCGGACATGTTATATCCGAGAGAGGAATTGAAGTGGATAAGGCTAAGGTAGAGACGGTTGAGCAACTCCCACCTCCTACGGATGTTAAGTCCTTAAGGAGCTTCCTAGGCCACGCCGGATTCTATAGAAGATTTATAAAGGACTTCTCGAAGATCACTAAGCCTTTAACGCACCTTCTTCAAAAGGATGTGGCTTTCGACTTTGATGAGAAGTGTCTAGCGGCATTCCGGACCTTGAAAAATGCTTTGGTGAGTGCTCCCATCATCCAACCTCCGGATTGGAGCCAACCTTTCGAGATCATGTGTGACGCAAGTGACTACGCCGTAGGCGCGGTCTTGGGTCAAAGAAAGGAAGGCCGAGTTCACGCCGTTTACTACGCTAGCAAAACTCTTAGTGGGGCATAATTAAATTACGCTACTACGGAAAAAGAGTTGTTAGCGGTGGTATTCGCTTTCGAAAAATTCAGATCTTACATCGTGAACTCGAAAGTCATTGTTTACACCGATCAAGCAGCCATCAAGTATCTCTTGGCCAAGAAGGAAGCTAAACCACGTTTGATTCGTTGGATCCTTCTTCTCCAAGAGTTTGATGTTGAAATTCGTGATAAAAAGGGGGTGGAGAATGTTGTGGCCGATCATTTGTCTAGGATGAATCGTGGACAAGATGATAAAGAGCCCATAGAAGATAAGATGAGAGATGACCACCTCTATAGAGTGCTTGATAAAGATACTTGGATGATCGACATCATTCGAGCAATTCGAAAGATGCCCCTCGATCATCTAGACAAAAACACTCAAAGGAAGATAATCTCCGAAAGTAAGAAATGTTTTGGGATGCACCAAACCTCTTCAAACTTGGCAATGATGGAGTGATGAGAAGATGTGTGCCAAGAGAAGAGAGGCTTGAGATTCTAAGGAAGTGCCACTCGGCGGAGTACGGTGGACACTATAGCCATTTTCGAACCGAAGCAAAAGTATGGTCGAGCGGATTCTATTGGCCGGAGATGCATGAAGATACTAAAAGATATGTTGCGTCATGCCCCGAATGCCGAAGAACCGGAAACATCTCTCAAAGAAATTCTATGCCTTTGAAATACAACTTGCAAATCGACATATTCGATGTATGGGGCATAGACTTCATGGGGCCTTTTAAAAACTCATTTGGATTCGAGTATATACTTGTTATGGTTGATTATGTATCCAAGTGGGTAGAGGCTATACCATGTCGTAAAGCTTCCACGGAGGAGTCCATCACTATGATCAAGAACGTGATTTTTCCCCGTTTCGGTACACCGAGAATCTTGATAAGTGATGGAGGAACTCATTTCACCGGAAGAACTTCAAAAGGTGCTTGTCCAAGTTGGGAATTGAGCATAGGGTCTCCACGGCCTATCACCCACAAACCAACGGACAAGTGGAGACGTCAAATAGGCAATTAAAAAGCATACTCAACAAAACCATAGAGAAGGGAGGCAAGGATTGGTCAAAGAAATTAGACGGAGCTTTATGGGCTTATCGAACGGCGTTTAAAACATTGATAGGTATGACCCCTTATCAATTTGTCTATGGAAAAGCTTGCCACCTTCCGGTTGAGTTGGAACATAAAGCCTATTGGGCGATTAGAGAGATGAACCTTGATCTCGATGCCGAGGTGGTGAAACGAAGAATTCAAATAAGCGAGCTAGAGGAGTTGAGGTTGAAAGCATATGAAAACGCAAGCATATACAAGGAGAGAATCAAAAGGTGGTATGATAAAAGATTGAAGAAAAAAGAATTCAAAGAAGGAGATAAGGTCCTCCTCTACAATTCGAGGTTTAAAACCTTCGGAAAGGGGAAATTGCAAAGCAAGTGGGACGGACCTTATGTTGTGCATTCGGTGTTCTCCAACGGAGCGGTAACCATTATGGATATAAACGGCGATCAATTTGTGGTGAATGGACAGCGGCTTAAGTGAGGACCATGTGTGGTTCGAGGACCGGTGGATGGTCGCTTCCTTGTGTGATGAGTGATTGACAACGTTGTGTGGACTGATTCTTGGCTAAGTATTGCAGGTGCAGGTTGCGGCTTGACTCGTGTTGGTGCAGGTGAAGAACAAGCGCGAAAGGTCGTCGCCGGTGAGGCCTCCAGGTGTGGAGAAGACAAGTAGGCTTCGTCCGAGGGACCCGGTGGCCGGCGGGGGTCAAGTGCGGGCCGCATGGTGGCATGAACAAGAAGATGAAGTCGTGGACGGTTTCTTGGTTGAGCCTCAAAACCAAGGTCGAGCCGGGACTACGTGGGAGCCAAGTCATGAGTGGAGATTGGCGGAGGCTACACCGAGTTCGCGGGGTTTCGGTGGTTCACCGTAAAACCACCGGGTTCCTTGGTTGATCCACAAAGCCAAGACCGAGAACCGAAAACGGAGGTGCGGCAGCACCGGACCGGTCCGACCGGTGAGGAGCACCGGTCCGACCGGTGTGCGACGACGCGTCCGGAATCTTCGAAGCGGAGGACACGCGTCGGGATCGCATGGCTTGCGTCGAGGCTACGCAGGGTGCGGTCGCCGGGCATCCGTCCGATGGTGAAGACATCAAGAATTCCAAATCCGCCCTTGAGGGGCTTGTATCCCTAGTTAGTAGAGAGGGGCATTTTAGATATTCGGTTGCCGCCTATATAACCCAAGAGGTGAGAGGATGGCAGCCAACTCTTGGAACCCTAGCTCATTAGTTTTTCCTATTTTCCACCTATTTTCCTTAGGTTTTCTCTAGGACTAGCAAGAGAGCTTCACGGAGAGATCTTGTAGAGAGGGATGGATGATCGGGCGGCTTGCTAGACCTTGTACGAACCTTTGTTTCATGTATAGATGATTCGGCGTGGTTCCTCAAGGTTTGGATGTGTTTTCCCCGGTTGTTCTTGGTGGTGATTTTCGGAGCCCTCTCTCGGTGATTTCTTTGGGGTGTTTTCGGGGCTTTTCTCTTAGTGATTTGATGGGGGAAATTTGTGGGAACCCTTCGTGGTTCTTTGGGCTGTGATTCCCCTCCCAAATCCGTGAGAAAAGTTGCACGAATTTGGGGTTTCTTGAGTTCTTGGGTTGGAGGTGCTTTCGGCGGGATTTCTTCGATTCCTCCTTTTTGGACGAGATTTGGTGGGATTAAACTTGGCTATGGACTCCTCATGAGGTGCTCCTGATATCCCCAAAGTCTTGTTCAAGTCCGTGGAGCGATTCGGGAGATCGAGATTTGGTTTTGGGGGAGTTGACCCGCGGGTGCTGTTCATCCCGAGCTGCCCAGGCTACACCGGTCTGACCGGTGCTCTTGACCGGTCTGACCGGTGCAGGCCCTTGTGGGTTTTCGCTCGGGTGAGCGTCTTGGTGTGTTCCTTGTTGTCCCGTAGTGCTGCTGTTTTGAGTTTGGGTTTGTTTGGTGGTCGGTTGACCTGTTTGGTGCCTTGGGGGCTTTCTGGCTGCCATCGGTCTGACCGGTGCGTCTCACCGGTCTGACCGGTGTAGAGCCACTTAGTGGAAATTGCTCAGGTTCACCAGCAGGGACCGGTCTGACCGGTGGTGCTCACCGGTCTGACCGGTGTGGGTCTGTAGACTCGGGGTTTGTTGTTCCGCTGCGTTCTCGAGTCGGAAGGCTGTGTGTGTTGGTTCCTAGGTCCAGTGGCACTCCAGTGGCTACGTGGGCTTGGCCAACTTGGGTAGTGAGTCGGAGACGTGTGTTGGAAGCCGCGTTCGTCTTGTTGGAGTTCTCATCTCCATCGAGAAGAATTTTTATCGGCTCCCATTCACTCCCCCCCCTCTCTGGTTCGCCGTATCGGTCCTTCAAGTGGTATCAGAGCCGGTTCGGGTCTTTGTTGACTCTAACCAGTCTAAGATCCAAGGATGGCGTACCAGGAACGGAGTTCGGGTCCTCCACACTTCGATGGCAAGAACTATCGGATGTGGAGCAAGCGGATGGGTGCGTTCCTCCGCGGAAAGGGTCACCGCTTTGGGATGTCACGGTGGACACGGGCTATGTCCGGCCGATGGATTTCCTTGCTCCGGGGTCGAGGGACGGATTCGACGCCAACAATAAGGCGGTCGACTACTTGTTTCGTGCTTTGTGTCGGCCCGAGTTCGATCGGGTGCACACCGAGCACTTGGCTTGTAGGATTTGGGCG
Source organism: Cenchrus americanus (assembly GCA_947561735.1). NCBI lineage: Eukaryota > Viridiplantae > Streptophyta > Magnoliopsida > Poales > Poaceae > Cenchrus > Cenchrus americanus. Next base: position 185,896,003 of record OX387245.1, read on the forward strand.
GTGTTGAAGGAGGCCCATGTTGGGAACGCCCGTGTTCGAGCACGGTTGTATGCGACCTACCGGAGAGAGTACGAGAACTTCACTCATCTCCCCGGTGAGTCCATCGATGCCCTGTTTCAGAGGTTCACGGTGGTGGTGAACAACATGAGGGCCAATGTGGATGTGCTCCCGTACGATGATCATGATAGAGCCGTCAAGCTCTTACACTCTTTGGATCGTACGATATGGGGCGGAAAGTTCGAGGCCATAGTCGAGTCGGAGAGGTATGATACTCTGACGGTGAACGAGCTGTTCTCGAAGCTCAAGTCGGCTGAGGTGGATAGGGGCATGACTGCCAAGCTCGAGGGACCGAATGATTCCCATAGTCTTGCCCTTGTTGGTGGTTCCAAAGGAAAGACTAACTCTAACCCATCCACCAGGATGTTCTCGTTTTCCTCTTTGATGTCTATGCCAGATGAGGAGTTTGATGACCTTGGAGAGGACGAGCTGGCGCTGTTGACGAGACGGTTCGAGAGGCTGCACGAGAACCGCGTGAACATGAGGAGGAACACGAGGACTTGCTTCCAGTGCGGCAAGCCGGGACACTTCGTCGCCGACTGCCCGGAGAAGGCCGAGAACAAGGACAGCTACAAGCACAAGCCGAGGATGAACGATAGCAAGTACCGTTCGAGGCGCGACCACAAGAGCAAGCACAAGAACAAGTACAAGGACGAGCGGCGGTCGAGGAAGAAGGAGGGCCGAGGCAAGGCCCGAGCGATGGTTGGAGCGAGCGACGTCGACTCCAGTTCCCGCGTACTCCACCTCGAGCTCGAGCAGCAGCGAAGACGAGGGAGATCGCCGCAAGAGCAAGAAGTCGTCCAAGAACCTGAGCGGGCTGAGCTGCTTCGCGAGAGATGGCTTCGCACCATGGCGCCGAGCTCCGGCAAAGAAGAAGAGCACACGGAGCGACTCGGACTGCGAGTCCGACGACGAGGTGCGTGATGAACTTCCCTTCTTGCGCCGGAGAATGAGAGGCTTGGCTCTTTGCTTGATAACCGTGATGACATGCTTAGAGAGGCCAAGAAAATGAGGAAAGAGCTTAGGGCTTCACTCGAGGATGCTAGGACTAGAGTGGCCGAGCTAGAGACACGAGGTGCTTGATAGCAAGCTTGAGATTGATTCGCTTAAGGCTAGCCCCGTTGTTTCGATGATAATGATTGTGCTTCGATTGCTCCATATTCCTTGCCGATCTTGCTTTGTTTAAGGAGAAGCATGCCTCCAAGTGTGAGGAACTAGATGTGCTTAGGGTTGAAGTGGCCGAGCTTAAGTCTAGACCTCGCTTTGCTAGGTGCTTGCACTTCTTGCCCCGTTTTGCATGCTAAGATTGATGAGATGCATGCTTACACTAGTTCGCTCGAGGCTAAATTGAAGGAACCCATGCCTACATCTTGCTCTACCTGTGAAATGCATGCATTGAAAAATTTGGAGCTTGCACATTATGTTGATCGTTTGCAGGATGAGAACGATGACTTGAGGAAGTTGATGGGTTGGTTGTCCCGGTCACGAGCCTCAGTTGAGGATGATGATCGAGGCCTTTAAGAGGCAAGATGGTGAGGGGCTTGGAGCAAACAAGGTTGGTGAGGGAAGTGGAGAGAATATCCCCGAGCCACCAAAAACCCACCACAAGAATGAGTTCCCACCAAAACCTAACCATCTAAGGAATCGGCTAGACACAACCCCGCCTCCACCCGTGTTTCCTACACCCACAAATGACCTACAAAAGCCTATCAAGTTTGTGAGCACTTCGGGGGAAAGTGTTCTTTGGGAAGGAGAGTGAGAAGGCAAGTGGTGAGAAACCGGTGGAGGGTTTGAGTGGAGAGAAACCGAGTGAGCGACCACATCCCAAGCCAAAGCCTAAGCTTGTGAGGTTCCATTGTGGCTATTGTGGGAGAGATGGCCATAAGGAGGAGTTTTGCTTCAAGAGGAAGCGAGAGAAGAGAATGAGGAAGGAGTGGGCAAACAAGGACAAGTACCACCCTTCCGATGGTGTACTTGAGCCTCGTATGCGGATGCCCGGGGGCAAGGCGATTGTGAGGACGAGTTCGGGCTTGGGGAGAGAAGAAGGTCTGCAGGTGGTGTTCTTGTCCGGGTCACACCGGTCGGACCGGTGTGGGGCACCGATCGGACCGGTGCGGGCACAGGACGGACAGGATGTTCGGGTTTCGAGCTCGTACAGGTGCGAGGGTTGTTTCTGGTGGTCGTGGTTCTAGTGGTTGGGCTGGAAAGAGTGCAGGTGGTCAGTTTGCTAGGCGTTCTCCTCCTCGTGCTCAATACGGAAATTGGAGGAGTCGTGGCGTTGAGTTGGAGAGGAAGGACGTTCCACGGGCTTTCTTGCGTGGTTTTGGTCCTCCTCCAGGCAGAGAGGGGTGGTTCCCTCGGGGTGGTTACCGTGGTGGTGTTCGTGGAGGTAGCTTTGGTAGGAGAGATGCTTTGGTTGGTGCTAACCCCACTTTCGAGCAAATGGCTCGGCAGACCGGTTTTCCTCCTTTGGTACTAACCCCGATCTTTCGAGTCGTTTGTTCGCTCACGTGCCTATTTTTGATTTTCGGGTGGGAGACTTGAAGAACATTTGGTTGATTGACTCCGGTTGTTCGAGGCATATGACCGGAGACGGGGGTGGTTCTCAAGTCTCGTCCCGGTGGTGACGAAGAGGTACATCACTTTTGGGGACAATGGGCGTGGGCGTGTGCTTTCAGAAGGTGAGATAAAAGTGAGTGACAAGATCACTCTGAGGCGTGTTGCTCTTGTTCAATCGCTCGGGGTACAATTTGCTTTCGTGTCTCGGTTGTTGGATGAGGGTTTTGAGGTGTTGTTTCGGCCTGGTGGTTCTCGGATTGTGGACTCTCGAGGGGACCTTGTTTGTATGGTCGTTCCCGAGGGTCAGGTGTTTCGTGCTGATTTTTCTCAATCTTCGGGTGTTGAGCGCTGTTTCTTGGCTGGTTCTTCGAGTGAGTTGTGGAAGTGGCATAGGAAGTTGGGTCACTTGAGCTTTGACCTTTTGTCTCGCTTGAGTAAACTCAATTTGGTCCGAGGATTGCCACGGTTGAAGCTTGAGAAAGAGTTGGTTTGTGCTTCGTGTAGGCATGCCAAGATGGTGGCCTCTTCTCACCCGCCTCTCACCGATGTGATGACTGAGCGTCCATGCGAGCTGCTCCATATGGACCTTGTTGGCCCAGCTCGTGTGCGATCTGCGGGTGGGAAGTGGTATGTCCTTGTTGTGGTGGACGACTATTCTCGGTATGCGTGGGTGTTCTTTACGGAGGATAAGGGGGAGACGTTTGGTTTTGTTCGAGATCTAGTCTTGAGGTTGAGGAACGAGAGGCACGGAGATGCCATACGAGCTATCCGCAAGGATAATGGCTCGGAATTCGGGAACTCTCGTTTTGAAACCTTTTGTCATGACTTGGGTCTTGAGCACCGGCTTTTCGAGTCCGTATACGCCTCCCCGAATGGTGTTGTGGAAAGGAAGAACAGGACCTTGTGCGAGATGGCTCGGACGATGCTTGATGAGCATAGGACTCCGAGGAGGTATTGGGCAGAGGCGGTGAATACCGCATGCTATGTGTCGAACAGGATATACCTCAGAGTGCACAAGAAGAAAACATGCTATGAGTTGATGCATGGCCGCACACCCAAGGTGAGTCACTTCCATGTCTTTGGTTGCAAGTGTTTCATTCTGAAGAAAGGCAGGAAGTTGGATAAGTTTGAGGCTAGGTCTGTCGATGGCATTTTCTTTGGTTATGCATCTCATTCTAGAGCATATCGTGTGCTCAATCTTGAAACTAACCAAATCGTGGAGACTTGCGAGGTAACCTTCGACGAGACGAGCCACGTAGTCGGCTTGTCTTTGAGTGTGCGGTGATGATGAGCTTGGCGAGGAGATCTTTCGGGAGGAGGAGCATGAACATGGTGATGATGAAGATGGCGGTGTGGTACCCCCGCCGAACATGTACCCACTACTTCGACTACGATGATGGATGGACCCTCTGCTACACCTACGACGACAAATCAAGAACGAGGAGAAGCTGATATTGAGGGGGAGGTAGCTTCGAGGCGAGAACCTCCCTGACGAGTTCAAGTGGATCACCCAGCTTCAAGGATCATCGGCGACATGAATGAACGCACTACACGGTCGAGGGTTCGGAACAATTCCCATTTTGCTCATGCTGCGTTTGTTGCTTCTTTCGAGCCCAAAGACATTGGACACGCACTATCTGATCACAATTGGGTTAACTCGATGCATGAGGAGTTGGAGAACTTTGAGAGGAATCGGTGTGGGAGTTGGTTGACCCTCCCCCGTGGTGTAAGCCGATTGGTACAAAGTGGGTGTGGAAAAACAAAGAGGGAGAGAAGGGTGAGGTTGTGAGGAACAAGTCGAGACTTGTTGCCCAAGGGTTCGGTCGAAGGAGGGGATTGACTACGAGGAGACCTTTGCTCCCGTAGCCCGTTTGGAGGCGATTAGGATCCTTCTAGCCTTTTCGTGGCTAAAGGGTTCAAGTTGCACCAAATGGATGTGAAGAGTGCTTTTCTGAATGGAGTGTTGGAGGAAGAAGTGTATGTGAGACAGCCTTCGGGGTTTGAGAGTGAGAAGTACCCCCACCGGGTGTACAAGTTGAGGAAGGCGCTGTATGGGTTGAAGCAGGCGCCTAGAGCTTGGTATGGCAGGTTGAGGGGGTTCTTGTTTGAGAGAGGTTTTGAGATGGGGAAGGTCGATCAGACCTTGTTTTTGCGAGAGGCGGGGGCGAGAGATATCCCGATTGTGCGGTGTGTACGTGGATGATATTGTCTTTGGTGGCTCGTCTAACTCTCTTGTTGCGAGGTTTGCGATGATATGAGCGGGGAGTTTGAGATGAGCATGATGGGTGAGTTGCGGTTCTTCCTCGGGCTACAAATCAAGCAATCAAAGGAAGGAACATTTGTGCACCGAGGCTAAGTACACCAAGGACATTGTGAGGAAGTTCAAGATGGAGGACTCCAAGGCTATGACGACGCCGATGAGTACGACTACAGCTCTTGATGCGGACGAGGACGGTGAACACGTGGATCAGAAGGAGTACCGGAGCATGATCGGGTCACTCCTCTACTTGACGGCGACGAGGCCAGACATACAGTTCTCAGTGTGTCTGTGCGCTCGTTTTCAAGCTTCTCCGAGGACTTCGCATCGGCAAGCGGTGAAGAGAATTTTCAGGTACTTGCGTCACACTCCCGACTTCGGCCTTTGGTACTCCGCGTCCTCTTCTTTGGCGCTTCATGGTTTTTCAGACGCGGATTTTGCCGGGTGTCGGTTGGATAGGAAGTCCACTTCGGGACTTGCCGCTTTTTGGGTTCTTCGTTGGTGTCTTGGTCTTCTCGTAAGCGGTCGAGTGTTGCTCAATCCACGACCGAAGCCGAGTATGTTGCCGCTGCTAGTTGTTGCTCTCAGCTCCTTTGGATCACCTACACCATGAGTGACTTTGGTGAGGAGTATACCCATGTCCCACTTCAATGTGATAGCACCAGTGCCATAAGCGTTGCAAAGAACCCAGTGCTCCATTCTAAAACCAAGCACATAGAAGTGAGGTATCATTTCCTGAGAGACAACGTTGAGAAAGGAAAGATAACGTTGATCCATGTACCCACACATGACCAACTAGCCGATATTTTCACCAAACCCCTAGATCAAGCAACTTTCACTCGTTTGCGGGGGGAACTTGGTGTGTGTTTGATTTCCTGAGTTGGGTGTGTGGGAGCTTTCTTTTGCCGGTGGTGTCGAGCCCGTTTTGCCTCCCCTCGAGGAGCCGGTTTGTAGTATATGTATAGCTTTTCTTTGTGCCTTTCTTGCATTTGGCATGGCATATGTAGCATGATGTATAGGCATCCTTGTATCTTAGATTGCATGCATTTTGTATCATATGCATTGGTTAGGAAAAGCTTCTCTCATATACATTGTTCACCATGGAATGAGATATATGTCTTTGTGAGCTTGTTTGGTATGATATGGTTAGTTTGACTTAGCTCTTGATGATCTTGATGAATAATCCATGGTTGATAGCTATGCTTTTGAAAAATGTCACATGTATGCTCTCTCATGTGTAAATGCCTTTACATGCTCTTGACATGTTTTTGTGGCTTTGCTATGCTTAATTTGTGGTTGGATAGCTAGCTTATTGATCATATGGGGCCAAAGGCTCATTTGCCATCATGAATGTTTAGCCCTCTAGATTTATCTTGTGGAGGAGCATAAGTTCCTTTTTGTCGCAAAGACATTTCATGTACCATTTACAAATCTGAAAATGAAATGAAAAATGCTTGGAAAATATGCTCCCATGTCATATGTGCTGAATTTAATTTGCTTTGGGTGCTAAACCGCTTGCATGATGCCTACCAATGAGAAGTCTCATAAATAGAAGTAGGCACATGGCTCGGTGGCTTTGACATGACATGAGGTGCTTGTGGGTGTTTGTGATGGTCTTATGGTTAGAATAGCTGTCCTAGCATGAAGTTTGTGTGGCTTTGCCATTTTGATATGCTTTGATCATGTTTAGGACTTTGCTCATGAGAGGCAAGTTTTTCGCAAAATTGCCAAAATCCATTTTAGCTTCGTCCAATGGTTGTGAAACTTGGTGATCATGTAGTTGAGATCGATACGAAGCTGTAGAGTACCTAACTTGCTCATTTGGACATGTGTAGCTTTCTTGGTTGAATTTTGTCTATTTGAGAAGCTCTAGGTTGCATTTTTTGCATTTTTGGATTGATTCATGCATTGTCAACAAGGGGGAGAAGTTTGAGCTTGAAATGGCTTGCTGGACGTGTTTGGAAGGTTTTCAGGTGGTTTCGAGCCATTTCTGGGCTCTGTTGTGCACCGGTCTGACCGGTCAGGGTCACCGGTCTGACCGGTGTGAGTGCTGGTCCTGTACATATGTTGGGCACCGGTCTGACCGGTGGTGATGACCGGTCTGACCGGTGTAAGCTGAAAGTGATGCAGCTGTCCTGTTTTCAAGTGGTTTGCATGCATTCGTCCAGGGGGAGTTGCATTGGTTCAGGGGGAGCTTGCATGTGTGCAGGGGGAGCTCTTTGTGAGTTTTCGAGCTTTGTTTCGGTGGTTTGTGCTCTTTGCTTGAGCTTTGTTTTGTCTCGGATGTGTCGAGCCGTTGCCCTTGCCTAAGGGGTCCGAGACTTGTCTTCTTCAAGTGATCTTGCTTTTTGCCTTTGTTTGGCTTTCGATCGCTTGTTGGAGTTTCTTTTTGTTCGTTTCTTTTCTTTTTCTTTTCTCTCTTGTTACTTTCGTGTGGGTGTTGTCAATGCACTCATCAAGGGGGAGATTGAGGACCACGTGTGGTTCGAGGACCGGTGGATGGTCGCTTCCTTGTGTGATGAGTGATTGACAACGTTGTGTGGACTGATTCTTGGCTAAGTATTGCAGGTGCAGGTTGCGGCTTGACTCGTGTTGGTGCAGGTGAAGAACAAGCGCGAAAGGTCGTCGCCGGTGAGGCCTCCAGGTGTGGAGAAGACAAGTAGGCTTCGTCCGAGGGACCCGGTGGCCCGGCGGGGGTCAAGTGCGAGGCCGCATGGTGGCATGAACAAGCAAGATGAAGTCGTGGACGGTTTCTTGGTTGAGCCTCAAAACCAAGGTCGAGCCGGGACTACGTGGGAGCCAAGTCATGAGTGGAGATTGGCGGAGGCTACACCGAGTTCGCGGGGTTTCCGGTGGTTCACCGGAAAACCACCGGGTTCCTTGGTTGATCCACAAAGCCAAGACCGGAGAACCGAAGACGGAGGTGCGGCGGCACGGGACGGCCTCGACCGGTGGGTCCGACCGGTCCCGACCGGTGGTGACCGGTCGGCCCGGTGAGGAGCACCGGTCGACCGGTGTGCGCCGACGCGGTCCGGAATCTTCGAAGCGGAGGACACGCGTCGGGATCGCATGGCTTGCGTCGAGGCTACGCGAGGGTGCGGTCGCCGGCATCCGTCCGATGGTGAAGACATCAAGAATTCCAAATCCGCCCTTGAGGGGCTTGTATCCCTAGTTAGTAGAGAGGGGCATTTTAGATATTCGGTTGCCGCCTATATAACCCAAGAGGTGAGAGGATGGCAGCCAACTCTTGGAACCCTAGCTCATTAGTTTTTCCTATTTTCCACCTATTTTCCTTAGGTTTTCTCTAGGACTAGCAAGAGAGCTTCACGGAGAGATCTTGTAGAGAGGGAAGGATGATCGGGCGGCTTGCTAGACCTTGTACGAACCTTTGTTTCATGTATAGATGATTCGGCGTGGTTCCTCAAGGTTTGGATGTGTTTTCCCCGGTTGTTCTTGGTGGTGATTTTCGGAGCCCTCTCTCGGTGATTTCTTTGGGGTGTTTTCGGGGCTTTTCTCTTGGTGATTTGATGGGGGAAATTTGTGGGAACCCTTCGTGGTTCTTTGGGCTGTGATTCCCCTCCCAAATCCGTGAGAAAAGTTGCACGAATTTGGGGTTTCTTGAGTTCTTGGGTTGGAGGTGCTTTCGGCGGGATTTCTTCGATTCCTCCTTTTTGGACGAGATTTGGTGGGATTAAACTTGGCTATGGACTCTTCATGAGGTGCTCTGATATCCCCAAAGTCTTGTTCAAGTCCGTGGAGCGATTCGGGAGATCGAGATTTGGTTTTGGGGGAGTTGACCCGCGGGTCTTGTTCATCCCGAGTCCGCCCGAGCTACACCGGTCGGCCGGTGCTCTTGACCGGTCGACCGGTGCGAGGCCCTTGTGGGTTTTCGCTCGGGTGAGCGTCTTGGTGTGTTCCTTGTTGTCCCGTAGTGCTGCTGTTTCGAGTTTGGGTTTGTTTGGTGGTCGGTTGACCTGTTTGGTGCCTTGGGGGCTTTACGCTGCCATCGGTCGGCCGGTGCATCTCACCGGTCCCCGACCGGTGTAGAGCCACTTAGTGGAAATTGCTCAGGTTCACCAGCAGGGACCGGTCTGACCGGTGGTGCTCACCGGTCTGACCGGTGTGGGTCTGTAGACTCGGGGTTTGTTGTTCCGCTGCGTTCTCGAGTCGGAAGGCTGTGTGTGTTGGTTCCTAGGTCCAGTGGCACTCCAGTGGCTACGTGGGCTTGGCCAACTTGGGTAGTGAGTCGGAGACGTGTGTTGGAAGCCGCGTTCGTCTTGTTGGAGTTCTCATCTCCATCGAGAAGAATTTTTATCGGCTCCCATTCACTCCCCCCCCTCTCTGGTTCGCCGTATCGGTCCTTCATTAAGGTTTACTATGAACCCGATGTCGTGCCCATTCATCATGTTGACGTCTTTACCATGGAGGAAGAGCCCGAACGTCCCGCCTAGGACGAAAAACAAGGCACCAACTTCTGTAAATAATTTTTCTTTTAGCTTTCTGGAGTTTTTCGCGAAGATTTACTGGGCCAACTTTTTCCCATGGGCTGAGGAAGAAAAAATAGGGCGGTGTGCAAAAACCCGGACCGGCCCGGCCCCCGAGGCAGGGTGGGCCGGCCGGCCCAGGCGGACCGGCCCAGGGGGGCCCGACGCCCGATGACCCCGAATTTCGCCCGAATTGCTCCTTTTTGACTTCCTTGTTTGGTCGGAAAATTTTAAGGGAAGTGTAAAAAAGGAAAATAAGGTTCCCAGGGCTTTTCTCTCAGGACTATTTATTTGGCCGAATTGGGAGCTCGAGAATCAAACCTTTCAAGCAATGTGTTGCACCCTTGTAGCAGCCATTGAGCCTCCAAAAAGCTTAGAGTTGAAGCTAGAAGCCAAGAAGCCATCGATGGAGGAGGCGATGCGATGCGAGCTCAAGCTACCCGTTAAGAGGACCGCACGTATCCGTTGCGGAGGACGTGTCCCGACCGGAGCTCTTGCATCTCGCAACCCCGTCGAAGGAGAGAAGGTCCCTACACCCGTTCGAAGGTCGGCACGCCTCCAAGGCATCAAGCGTAAAGATTACAGGGAGGTGTCGCTGGAGCCTAAGGATTATGGGGATAGCGACTACTCCGACGATCGTAGCCCGAGCTCGTGGGTGGCCGCCGGTAAAGATGATGATGATTGGGATGAGCAGCCCAATGAAAGGACTCCCGAAGGCCCCAACGGCGACGGCAACGGCGGTGGCGAAGGCAACAACAATGGAGGTGGCGACGACGGTGGTGACAACGGTGGATATTATGGCGACGATGACCCCTTCGGATTGCATCCGGTGTGCTGTCGAGTTTGCCGTCAATCCATCGCGGATCTCTACACGTCGGCCGACGAATGTCTCCAAGCCATGGAAGCGATGAAGAAGCGTATGGAGGACTTGGAGCGCGTAGTTGAAGATGACTACAAGTTCCTTAACCGTAACGTGCGCAAACTTTTCGGCATGGTTGGAAACATGAGAGGCAAGTGGTGCAAAACTTGCTTGATGTACCACTAGATCTAGTTTTCCCCTTAGGATTTTTGTAAGATACGACGAGGACGTCGTATGTTTTAAGTGTGGGGGAGAGCTAGCTCGCTAGCCTTAGCTTTTGAACTTCAAGTTTAGGTTCGGTTTAATCTTCATGTGAGAGTCTTAGTGTTTTAATGAGTCTTTAGTTTTTGAGTCTGTTTTAAAATTTTTTGCAAGTGTCTTAAATTAGTGTTGAGTCAAGAAAATCAAATAAAAAGAGTCTTTATATATATTTTTGTGTTTTATGTATTGTTTATCTTTATTTACTTGTTTGTTTAATCTTCGATTCTTGATATATGAACACAAGTATGTGGTTTGAAAAACGTTTACCGTGGTGCTTAGTGGAATCGCTACTACTTAAAGTACCCATACCGCACTTCGATCTTGAGCTTCACATGCTAGTTGTGCTATGTTCGATGCTAAAAATTGGAGGATTTCAGTTCTGAAAATTATTTTAAAACCCTTGTAATAAAGGTTAGCAAAACCTCTTTTTCCAAGTTGAGAGTAAGAAAAAAATTCCTATCCAAAGCCAAGTTTATTTTTTTCGCTCCACCATAAGTATGATTAGCACGATGAGTTAGGCTAGGACCCTTCTCTCTTGGTGAGTTTTAATTTCGAGCAATGATCATGTCCTTGTGCTTATCTTTTGTTGCTAGCCTCGTCATATATTCGGTAACGTGACTTTCACAACGGAAGTCACGTACATCGCCGAATTCCATACCCAACCCTATACATCTCTTTTGTACATCGTATTCCTTGAACACAACCTATTTTCAAAGTTTCGTCTCGTCTCTAGCATGATTTATTTAAAAATTTCAGATTGTATGCATGCGAGGAAAGAGAGAATTGAAAGCTTTGAAAAGTTGTCAAGAGAGAGAAAAATAAAGAGAAAAAGTATGTGTATGGAAAAGAAAGAAAGAAAGAAAGAAAAATCATATGTGAATGAAAGAAGAAAAGAAAAAGAGAAAGATGAGTTAGCAATGAAGATATGAGAGGGATGGATCAAGTGAAAGAAAAGCAAAAAAAATAAAGTGTAAGGAAGGATGTCACGTTGATTGTGAGATGAAACTTTTACTCTATTTCCAACCATGTGCAATCCGACAACGAGGACATCATTGGTGCCTTGAAGTCACAATTTTCTTTTGCCCTTGCACATGTCCACCATTCTAAATCTTCTCATCCTTGATATCCCTACATATGGTTAATTCTCATGATCATTGGCTTTGAAAGGTAGACAACCATTAGAGGAAGTTCTTAGTTTGACAATACTTGTGATTGATTGCGCTAGCCCTACCTATAGCTCCACTTTTACATAATATATGAGAGATTAATGGGAGGTGAGAGTTTTATAAAATTTGGTTAGGATAGCCACTTCATATGAGTGACTTGAGAGAGCTTGGAGAAAGGTTTTTGTCTAATACTTGTTGCAGGAATTTTTGTTTTGAAAACCATAAAAACCCTCCGATGGAAGCAAAGGAGTAAGCATGGCTGAAATTGAAGACTTCAAGTGAAGGGTTTGAGTTGTGGGGTGAATCTTGACGTGGTAAAAATTCTAAACGCCCATGTTTATGTTTGATTATCATTACTTTGTGTTTATGTATTAAAGATGAAGGGATTGACTAACTTGTGAAGAAGGATAAGTGGTACACGATTACACTCCTTGGACGAAGTTCTTTTACGAGTACTTGCTCGAGGACGAGCAAGAGCTAAGTGTGGGGGAGATGTTGACGGTGTATTTTGGTGCACCTAGCATGTTCATTACACTTTGGTTTGGATTTGATTATGGAACTAACCCGCCACTAGGCACACTAATCATATAACAAGTTCATCTTTGTGCATGCATTTGGAAGTGTTGTGTTTATGTAGGAAAACATGGACATAAAGGAAGGATTCGCAACAAGTTCAAAGGAGCATTCATGGAGTCTTGTTTGTGTTCATGAGCTTGCTGAAATTACTTCCAATGGTGGCGAGGACCGAAGTGCTACGAGGAACACCCCCGGGGATTGAAGCGTTAAAGATCAAACTTCATGCAAAGAGAGCCTCCATCTTGATCACGAGGATAACAGCGTCAAAATCATGCAAGTGGAGGGGGCAAAGTAGATAAGTGCACGAGGACCCACGGAGCAAAAGGGGCGACCGAACCGGGCCGAACTGGGCCTGGGCCGGTCGGCCCAGGCCGGCCGGCCCAGCCCACTTCGGGCACCGGTTCGGTCCCGTCTTCCTTGCCCTCGAAGGATCTTCAACCCTTAAACCCCCGACGCGCCGCCAACACAGAGAGGAGGAGTTATTCGCACCAGAAGGCCATCCACAAGCTAGAGAGAGGAGGAGGATCTCCGGCGGGAGATCAACCACCTCGAAGGAAGCACCCTCTCGTGGAGAAGAAGGAAGACACCGACGGAAGGGAAACCATGATCAACGGTGCCATGATCAGCACCTTGATGGGGTAATCTTCTCATTCGTCCATGGGTTGTAATCGATATTGAGATGTAATCGCACTTTGTCGGATTATCTATCTATCATCTTGTGTTGAATATACTTTAATGCTTAAGGCTTGCAACCGTGCCGTAGAGGGAGTACGAGCTCCAATGCTTCCTTGGATCCATTCAATACACCGTGGCCATCAAAGGTCTAGTCATGAATACCTTCGCGTAGTGATAGTACGAGAGGAGGGAAAGGGCGAAACCGTGGTCACAACCCCGATAGATTAGATTGTTTTTTTATGTCTTTAAGCGATTGCATGCTCTAGTATCGTAGACCCGTGGGCGAGTGTCTTCTACCTTGATCGTTTATCATTCTCTCTAGTGTAGTTTAGTGTTTTCTAGTATAATAGTAGTTAGGGTTTTAGTAGCTAGTGTGTCGTTGTTGATCGAACGCTTGTAATCCCCTTGCTCCGCGGATTGACAAGAACCTTGGGAATCCCGTGGTGAAAAAGGTGTGGGGTCCGTACGCTTGCGGATCGTAGAGGGATACGTCTTTTATCCGTCAACAGCATCGCGCCCGGCAAGCAGGTCTAGCCCCTCGGGCAGATCGACCTGCCGGTTTGGTTTGGCACCGCGAAGAATTTCTGCAAGGAAATGCTCACCTTCGAGGTGGTGGGGTTCAAGGGCGCCTACCATGCTATACTTGGGCGGCCCTGCTACGCCAAATTCATGGCGGTCCCCAACTACACCTATTTGAAGATGAAGATGGCGGGACCAAACGGCGTCATCACCGTAGGCTCGTCCATCGAGCACGCATTCGACTGCGACGTCGAGTGCGTAGAACACGCAGAGGCCCTGGCGCTGGATGAAGCACTGGTGACCACCTTGGAGAAGATGGTCAATGAGGACCTCGACTCCGCCTCCAAGCACACTGGCACCTTCGAGGCCGCGGAGCAGACCAAGGAGGTACCCCTCGACCCCGCGGCCCCCGAGGGCAAGGCGTTGAGGGTCAGCTCCACCCTCGATCCTAAATAGGAAGTGGTGCTCGTCGACTTCCTCCGCGCCAACGCCGACATCTTCGCGTGGAGCCCCTCGGATATGCCAGGCATCCCGAGGGAGGTCGCCGAGCACTCCCTTGACATCCTGCCTCACGCCCCCACCGTGCAACAACGGCTCTGCCGCTTCGACGAGGAGCGGCGACGGGCTATCGGAGCAACGTACCAACGCTGCATGCAACACGTTTTCGGAGATCACATCGGGCGGACGGTCGAGGCGTATGTGGATGACATCGTCGTTAAAACCAGGAAGGCGGACGACCTGGTTGGCGACCTTGGCATCGCGTTCAGCTGCCTACGGGCCAATGGGGTCAAATTAAACCCCGAAAAGTGTGTCTTCGGAGTGCCGCGAGGCATGCTCCTGGGATACATCGTCTCCCAACGGGGAATCGAGGCCAACCCTGAGAAGGTTGCGGCCCTCGAGCGAATGGGCCCGATCCGGGACCTCAAAGGGGTACAAAAGGTGCTGGGGTGCCTTGCCGCCTTGAGCCACTTCATCTCGCGGCTCGGCAAGAAGGGCCTGCCCCTCTATCGCCTCCTCAAGAAGCACGAGCGCTTCTCCTGGACCGCCGAGGCCCAGGATGCGCTCGACAAGCTGAAGGCGTCCTTAACGCACGCCCCGATCCTCACGCCGCCGCAGGATGGCGAACCCCTGCAGCTCTACGTGGCCGCAACCACCCAGGTGGTCAGCGCCGTGATCGTGGTGGAGCGCACAGAGGAAGGGCACGCCCTGCCGGTCCAGCGGCCGGTCTACTACATTAGCGATGTCCTGTCTGACACCAAGACGCGCTACCCTCAGGTCCAGAAGCTGCTGTATGCGGTAGTCCTCGCGCGGCGCAAGCTCCGCCATTACTTCGAGGCCCACCCCGTCACGGTGGTCTCCTCCTTCCCGCTAGGGGAGATCATCCGTAATCCCGACGCGGCGGGAAGGATCGCCAAGTGGTCAGTGGAGCTGATGGGCGAGACGCTCGCCTACGCCCCGCGGAAGGCCATCAAGTCCCAGATCCTGGCGGATTTCGTCGCTGAGTGGACGGATACGCAGTTGCCGCCACCACAGATCCAAGCAGAGTGTTGGACTCTGTATTTCGACGGCTCGGTGATGAAAACAGGGGCGGGCGCGGGCCTGCTCTTCGTGTCACCCCTCGGAGAGCACATGCGGTACGCGGTGCGCCTCCACTTCCCCGCGTCTAACAATATGGCTGAATACGAGGCCCTCCTCTGCGGCCTCAAAATCGCCATTGAGTTAGGCGTCAAGCGCCTCGACGTGCGGGGGGACTCACAGCTCGTAATCGATCAAGTCATGAAGAACGCGAGCTGCCATGATGACAAGATGGAGGCCTACTGCAAGGCCGTGTGAGCCCTCGAAGATAAGTTTTACGGCATCGAGCTCAACCACGTGCCCCGCCGGTACAACGAGGAGGCGGACGAGCTGGACAAGATCGCGTCCGGGCGGATCACCGTTCCCCCGAACGTTTTTGCCCGCGATATTGCCCAGCCCTCGGTCGTCCTCGAGCCTCACCCCTCGAGCCACGCAGAACCCTCGGGGGCTCCCTCGAATCCAGCGGGTGCGGAACCCATGGATGAGGACCCCTCGAACGAGGCGTACGTGCTCTCCCTCCTCGAGGGGTATGGCTCCTACGAGGCCGACGTGATGGACATTGAGCCAGCTCTTGTCAAGGCTGACTGGCGCGACAAATACATCGCTTGGATGGCTCGAGGAGAGCTCCCCTCGGATCGGGCCACGGCCAGGCGCATCGCCAGGATGGCCAAGTCCTTTGCCCTCGTCGACGGCGAGGCGCGTACAAGCGCGCCGCCTCCGGCATCTTACAGCGGTGCGTGCCAATCCCCGAGGGGCGCGAGCTCCTACGGGACATCCACGCTGGAATCTGTGGCCATCACGCCGCGCCTCGCACCCTAGTCAGCAACGCTTTCCACCAAGGCTTTTACTGGCCTACCGCGGTCGCGGACGCCAGCGAGATCGTACGCACCTGCGAAGGGTGCCAGTTCTACGCCCGCAAGTCCAACCTACCCGCCCATGCCCTGCAGACCATCCCCATAACATGGCCATTCTCCATGTGGGGGCTGGACATCGTCGGGCCCTTGCGGAAGGCGCCCGGGGGCTTCGCCCACCTGTTGGTCGTGATCGACAAGTTCTCCAAGTGGGTGGAGGTGCGCCCCATCACGAATCTCAGGGCAGAACAGGCGGTGACATTCTTCACCGACATCGTCCACCGCTTTGGAGTGCCGAACTCCATCATCACCGACAACGGGTCCCAGTTCACGGGCAGGAAATTCTTGGAGTTCTGCGACAAGTTCCACATCCGTGTGGATTGGGCAGCTGTGGCACACCCACAGACCAACGGCCAAGTAGAGCGTCCCAACGACATGATCTTACAAGGCCTTAAGCCTAGAATTTTCGACCAGCTAAACAAATGCGGCCGAAAATGGCTCCAAGAGTTACCAGCAGTCGTGTGGAGCCTAAGGACCACCCCGAGCAGAGCCACCTGGTTCACCCCGTTTTGCCTATTCCATGGCGCGGAGGCCGTCCTCCCCACGGACTTAGAATACGGGTCGCCCAGGGTTCGAGGCTACGATGAGGATGCCAACCAGCGAGCCCGCGAGGACTCGCTGGACCAGTTGGATGAGGCACGCCTAGTGGCCTTGATGCACTCCGCGAGGTATCAGCAGCCCCTCAGGCGCTACCAAGCGCGCAAGATACGTCGGCAGGACTTCAGTGAAGGGGATCTGGTCCTAAGGCTGCGCCAGGACAACCGAGGACGCCACAAGTTATCACCTCCATGGGAGGGACCCTACGTCATGGTGAAGGTGCTCAAGCCCGGCACGTACAAGCTGGCCAACGAGGACGGTGAAGAGCTCACAAACGCTTGGAACATCCAACAGCTACGTCGCTTCTACCCCTAGCTAGGATTTCCAAGCATTTTGTTGTAAAAACCACATGACCAACGCCCCAGTTGGTGATAACCATGTAAACGCCATAAGTCTAATGAAAAGGGCAACTCGGCTTTCCCCCGAAACCCAAGTTACCCTCGGGGGCTACTACGGGGGGCATTCCCCCCCAAAATGGTCCCATTTTCGCGCAAAAACGAAATAACTCACGCGCGCTAAGTTTGTTTTCTACTTCGGCCTCGAGCAACAGTTCGAACAGGGCGTGGGCAGCCTAGCAAAAGGAGCGCGCGAGCCAGAGATAGCCTATGCCTCCGCGAGGATACAGCCCTTCTCTCTCGCCTCCAACCCAGCAGGCCACCCACGAAAATCGAACTCCCCTAACTATAATCTACTCAGGAAGAAGGAGAAACAAAAAGCGTAGTAAACAAAAGACTTCATCTCACATCGACAAATGTTCATGACAAAAACAACTTGTTTATTTACAAAGGCCGCACGGCCAGAATACTGATACACAAACAAAAACGGGCCTAGCGCCCAGCCATCTTCAGGAGGGAGGAGCGGCGGCGTCAGCAGCATCCGGGAAGAGGAACTCCTCGAAGGCTTCAGCGAGCGATCCGGCGGCGTCGGCGGCGAGTGCGTCCACGCGCTCCATCGCCACCTCGTCCTCGACACCCTCGGGGACGACGTAGCCTTCCGCCAGCGCCTCGAAGTTAACCTCGTAGTGGGACCGTACCACTCCGAGGGCCTTCTGGACGCCAAGATGTAGCGCCCGGCGCATGCGCTCGGCGACGTGGCCGCTAAGGGCGCGCAGGCGGCTGGCCAGCGAGCTTCCGGCCTGCGCCTCGCCCTCCTCCACGGATCGGCAGGACTCGAGGGCCGCATCGCGCAACTCCTGCAGCTCCTGCTCGGAGGAGTTGTAGGAGGTCTGCAGCGCCTCGGCATGCTCAACCGCGTGCCCCAGCGCGGTGCGCAAGCCTGGGGTCGCCAGACGAGAAAGAAATCAGAAAAAGAGCGCGAACCCTCCAAGGAAAACCCAACAACACAGGAGTCCAACAGCGGCTCACCTTCGACTTGCTTCCTCTCCACCTCGAGGGCGTGGCGCTCGGCCCTCGGCCGTACGGTCGAGCCCGGACGGTCTCGCCTTGCTCCTGGAGGGCCAGCTCCTGGTTCGCGTTCGTAATGCTGAGCACGATCAGCTCGCCCTCGACCCTAGAGAACTCGGTGTTCTGGTCCTCCAGAGACATCTGCGCCACCTCACGAGCAGCGCGCTCCCGCTCCAGGGCCGACCGAGCGTCGACGAGGGCGGCTTTGCTCTCTCTGGAGCCGCCCCTCAGCTCCTTGACGAGTGGTGCGCTCCTGCAGGAGCTGGTCCTCAGCTACGGCGAGCGCCGCGACCTTGGCGTTGAGGGCGGCCTTCAAGTCGTCGGCCTCCTTGACCCTTTGCTCAAGCGCGCGCGCCCGCTCCTCGGCCTGGCGCTGCCGCGCTTGCGCCCCCTCGAGGGACGAGCGGAGCCCCCGGTTCTTGATGCGGACGCTGGCCACCTCCGCCTCCTAGTTGGTCGCCAGCGTGCGCATCTTCTCCAGGTCAGAGCGCACCTGCCACAGCGCCTCATCACGGTCGATAAGGGCTGTGCAGACCCGCTCGAGGCTAGAGCGACACGCCGGGTCTTGCCTTGTGCTCTCGGGGAGTTCATCGCTCAAGGCCATGGCCCGGTACGACAACCAGCCATCCGGAGTCCTGAGGGCGTCGGCTAGCGCGTCGAAGGCGCCGCATCGCTCCCGGAGCTGGTGGAGCTCGGCGTTCACCCGATCGAAGGTGCCATACTTGTCGCGGGCGCGGCGCTCGAGCTCCTGGAACCCACAAATCAACACTCGTAAACATCATGTCGCGAAGATAAGCGCGCGGAAACAAGGAAAAAGGGAAGCAAGCGATGGCACCCCACCTGGAAGACACGCCATGCGGGGCCGCCGTGGACCCTCAGCGCCTCGTTCAACGCGCGGTCAAGCGTGGCGCCGTGGCTGCGGAGCTCTCCCCAGAGCTCCTGCTCCCCCTAGGCGTCGGTGAACGCAGGCGGGTCGCCAGCGGCCCCCTCCACACAGGCGGAGTGGCGGCGCGCGGGAAGACGAGGCCTCGACGCCGTACCCTCGGCCCCCCGCCACCATGTGGCCCTTGCGCCGCCTCACGAGAGCCCCCTCACGGGACCACGGGGAGAGCGTGGAGGGGCCCCGCGATCCCACCGGGCGGCGGGGAGTCATCGTCCGGGATCTCCACCACCGCCGCCGGGAACCGCCGGGGCGCGCCGGCCTGCGCCACCTCCGGCCGGCGCCTCCACTTTCACGTCGGTGGCCGCGGGCGCCGACGCGGCACCGTGGCCACCGCCTCCGGCCGCGCCTCCACGACCACGGGCGCCCGACCGCCCTCCTCAACCGCCGCCGCCGCCCGCCTGCGCCTCCGTCGCGGCCGGCGCCACGGACCGTGCCACCATCGCGGCGACCACCGTGGGCTACACCTCCATCACGGCCGCGGCCGCGGGCTGCGTCACCGCCGCGACCGGCGCCCGCCGCTCCTCGACAACCGCCGGCTGCGCCGCGGCGCGCCGGTCCGCCGGCCGGGGGGCCTCGAAGCCTCGGCCCCGCGTCCCGCGAGCTCTCGCCGCCGCCGCCGCCGCGCTCGCCCCCGCCCGCGGCGCCCTCGACGAACGCCGCCGAGTGGGGATGGACGCGTCCGCCCTCAGCTCCTTAGCCGGTGCGAGGGGAGGAACGGTTGGCACCACCCTGCACAAGCACGAGCAAAAAATCAAAACGCCTGGCCACCGGAAAATCAAACCGCGCAGAAGGACAAGCCCCTTACCTCGAAGAGGAGAAGGCGCACTTCCTCTTCCTCGAGGCCTCGGTGGATGAGGCCGGCGCGGCCGGCGCGCCTGCCGCCGCGCTTCCGATGTCTGCGCCGCTCGCGGGGCCCGCGCCGGCGCGCGCCGCGCACCTCCGCGGCTCGTGCCGCCCCCATTGTCGATTGCACGGCCGGCGGGCGCCGCCGCGCGCGCGCCCCGGGCGACGCCGCCCTTGCCGCGGAGCCGGCTCCGGCGGCGGGGGCGCGGCTCCCACCTGTTGGAGGGGCCTTGCCCCTCGGCCTCTTCCTCTTCGTCCTCCTCCGAGGACGAGTACTCCCTTGGTCCTCGGGGAGGAAAGCCCCCGGCTCCTCGCGCCGCCGGGCCTCCTCGTTCCGCCGCTCGCGGCGCTCGCGGTGCCGCCTCGCGCGCTCCCTCTTGCGTGCCGCCTGCTCCTGCTCCCGCTGTTGCGCCGCCCGACCAAGCGCGCGGGAGTCAGGGGTGGGCGGAACGGACTTCGCGGCGTTGAAGTTCACCAACTGCATGCGAGAACGTCAAAAGCGCGTCAGGGGGCAGGGGCAACGTTGAGAACAAAGACAGGGCCAGGAATCATACTCACCAGCGGGCCGGTGGGGAGCATCTCGAGGTCCCACAGGGACCGATCCTGGCGCAGCATCCGGGTGTCGACGGCGCTCCGCGCCCGGGTAAGCGCATACCCCCGCTCGAGGGGGGTCGGGAGCATCCGCGACCTCGCCAGCGCGATGGGGTCCGCCTCCTCTGTCATCTCGTAGATGCAGAGCGGCCTCTCCATCAGAGGCACAACCCGCCGGTGGTGGAGGAAGGCGAGGACGCCCGCCGCGGTCTGCCCGCGCGTCACCAGGTTCTTCAGGGCGGCCAGGACCGAGTCCAGCCGCCTCCTGTGCTGGGCCGTAGACACCTCGTGACCCCAGGAGTTGGGCTGCTCCCGGAGCACCAGACCGGTGTAGGCGGGGAGGTCGGGCTCGGCGTTGCGCAGGTAGAACCATCCCCGCTCCCAGCCGGCGTTGTTCGTCGTCATGGTGCAGGGGATGTAGACGTCCTTGAATTGCCCCCACAGGGCGAGCGACATCCCGCCGGCGCGCACCGCGCGACGGGTCCTCGGCTCCGTCGTGGGCTGCGTGAAGAGCTCCGCACGGAAGAGGTGTATCCAGAGCTCCCAGTTGACTGGGATCCCTAGATACCCCTCGCAGACGCCCACGAACGTGGCCGCTTGCGAAATCGCGTTCGGCGCGAAGTTATGCAACTCCACGCCGTAGTGGTAGCACAGCGCCCGCATGAAGCGGCTCGTCGGCACGGCGAAGCCGCGTTCATGGAAGCGGGTGAAGCTCACCACGAAGCCTTCCGGCGGGTTGGGTGCGCGGTCCCCCGCCGGCGGCACAATCCACTCCGCCAGCCGGCCATCCTCGTTTGCCGCCAACTGGCCGGCGGAGACCAGCTCGCCAAGGGCTAGCTGGGTCACCGTCGACCGCTCCCAGGCGTACGGGTCAAGGATCGTGAGGGGTGGAAGCGGCGCCATAAGAAAGGACGAGGAGCGCAAGAGCGGAGGACAAAGAGAAGGAGAAGAGCTCTAATGGCGAAGGCTCACGGTGGAGAAAGCAAAACAAAGGCGAGAGCTCAAGGGGGAAGAACGGCGGAGCGCTAAGGTAAAAAGCCGCCCTTTTCCCTCCCCTCAGATTTATAAGCCGCGGGCGTGCTCTCCGGGGCGGACGTCCCGCGCGCATTAACTGCAGGGAATCTTCTCTTCTCGCTGACGGGCGGGCCCCACCACGACCGCGGCGGCCACATCACCGCGAACGGGCCATCATCACGGCGAAGAATAGCAGGGACCGTGGCGGGCGGTCACATCCACCGCCCACGCCGCCCGGTACACGCGCGCGCGGGCGCGCGCCTAAAAAAGCGCGCCCGCGGCGCAAAACCGCGGCCTCTACTGTGGAGCATTTAATGGCTCGGTTTCTTACAAAGTAAGGAGAACCCTCGAGCGGCACGGGCTCCAGGCTCGGAAAACTTCAACCCTCGAAAGGGTACAGGCGTGAGAAGGTCGCCTCGGGGCCCGTTTGAAACAAAACAGGCACCGCAAAGCACCCATGCCACGCTATATTACTGATCAGCGCCTCGAGGGCTGGCTCGCCCAGGCCCCTCGAAGGAGCACAGATGCCAGGCCGGGAGCGCTTAGGCGCCGCCCCGCACCACCTTACTGATCAGCGCCACTAGGGTTGGCTTGCCCAGGCCCCTCGACGGTCGCAGATGCCAGGCGGGAGCGCTCAGGCGCCGCCCCCGCACGGCCCTGCGATCGGGGGTTCGAAGCCGACCCTCGACGGGTTCGAACGGGCGCCCCCGGATCACCGAGTCGGGGACGACGAGGGCACGCGCATTCGGCCGTACCTCGAGCACCGCCGGCTCGAGGGTGCCCCACATGTCGTGTTCGAGAGCCGGCGAGGGCGGCTAGCGGGGGATCCCACCGAGGGGAGAGCTTCCGCGCCCTCGGTCCCTAGCGAACGGGACCGAGCCCCACCTAGCAAACCCACGCAAGCGCTTCAATGGACGTGTCTCTGGACCACGCAGCCTACCCTTATCGAACGGGGCATGGGCGTCCACTCGAACCACCCATTAACAGCTCGACGAGGAATCCACAATTCGCGACCCGACCGATGGGGGTTGTGGAAACCTCACCCTCCGTCCCGTGGAGGGACGGCGAGGGCGCGTTAAAAGACAAATCGTAAAGCTCCACCCGATCGCCTTGAATGGGCCCAGGCTCGGGGGCTTGACGCAAGGCTACACCTCCTGGATTGCACCCGCCGGGGATAACGCCAGCAGCGCGTGCGTCACCGAAGCCGGCTGAGACATTGCCGACGCCGGTTGAAACATGTACCATGCCTTCTGTCCAAGTCTCGCTGTCAACCCCTACAGGAGCGCCCATGCTCTGCGCAGGGGCTTCGGGGGCTAGACCCGCGGGTCCGGCCGACGCGGCCCCACGGAAAGCGTTCGCAAAACCGGGAGGGAAGAACATCCTATCGGTGGGTTCCGGCATGCGTGGGAGCCTCAATGGCAAACCCACATATGCTCGGGGGCTACTGTCGGGGACAGCCCTAGGGGTCCCCTTAAACAGCTGGGAAATCCCCACTTAAAACCCGCAACAAAGCTAAAACCAAACGCGCCTTACTTAACCATGCAGGACATGGCCCACGACGCGAAGGCCCCAGCGGCCCTCCGGGCGGCCCACTCGAAGACTCCCTCGAGCGGGTTTCGCCTCGCTCGAGGGTGCGCGCCTCCCTCGGGCGGGTTCCGCCCGATCGAGGGGTGCGCCTCCCTCGAGCGAGGTCCGCCTCGCTCGAGGGTCCGCCCCGCCCTCGAACGGGGTCCGCCTCGCTCGAGGGAGCCCCACACGCGCGTGCCTACTCCCGCGCGCGGGCATTCGTGTCACGACATCGGCGGAGACGGCGCCATCATGCGCCGGGGGCACGCGCCCGGTGCCGCCGCACCAACTCCCCGGGGAGGGAGCCCATCCCCATCACCGTGGGGGGGGGGGCCGTGCGCGCGCGGCCGGTGCCGATCCGTGACGCCGTGCACACGCTCCCGATGCGGCTAACGCACCGAGCCCTCGAAGGGGGGCCGGCCGCACCCTCGATTTTCTTTTCTTGTGACCTTACGGGGGTTAGGTGGAGGCGCTAGGACGGTGGGGACGCCATCCCCGCCCCCGTTAACGGTATGGCCGCCGCCCCGCGCGTGCGGGCGCACGCCGGGCGGCGTGGCAACGACTCCGGCCGCGTGAAGCGTGCGGGAACGGAACGCCACCTTACACCGCGGCCGTACTCCGTGCGGACGACGTCGGCAACTCCCTCGAGCCTATCCGAAGACGGCACGGCCGGTCGCCGCCCTTCTACCCTCGAGGATGCCCCGCGTTCGGGTACAAGATACGCCATGATGGCCGGATCGCTGCAAAGATCGCCTGGGCGGCCGCCTACTCTACAGCGTAGCACATCACGCTCCCGCACGTAGCTAAATAGGGCGGCGCGCATGTGATTCGCTCCTTCCTTGGTCTATAAAAGGAGGACGAACCCCCTTGCCGCAGGGGAGACGGACGACGGAGAACACGAACACAACTCACGACACACGAATGACAGAGCCCAACACGAAACAAGTCGCACCACGCACTTGCTCTCCAATTCTCCCACAATATCTTCAGCCACTACACCAGGGACTTGGAAGCCACGCTTCCTCTCCCGCCTTGCTTGTAGCAGCCCCACTACAGGCACCCCCGGTGCTGAGCAATATAGTGCCTTGAGCACACCACTGCTGGACGTACGGCCCCCCGGCCGGAACCAGGATAAACTCTGTGTCTTTTATTGCTTAGCATCGACCATTGAGGGATAGACCTTGGCGCTTATTACTGGTTAGTGTCGGGACCACATTCCGCACCGACAATCGTGTCGTAGGAAGGTTTTAAAATTATATAAAATTCAAATGAAGTTTGAAAATCTCGAATTTTGTCGAGCGCTCATTATATCATGTCGATGTTGCGGTAAATAGTTGGGAACATTTTGAGCACTTTGACACATACACTTTTTAGAAACCGGAACATCTCACGAGAAGTTTTAGAGAATTTGAACTATTGTCATTAAGTTTGGAGTCTTAGAGAAAATGAAATTTGCATTTAACTACAAAACCTTTTCTATAGGGTAATAGACAACATATGTTACTCCAAACTGAAATTGGGTAAATATTTGAATTTATTTGCTATTCTAAACCAATTAAATGCATTTGTATTAAATCTTCGTTGAGAGCCAGGATGTTCGGCTCTCGGCGCAATTCAACATACCAGCCCAAATAGCATCGCCGGCCCACCTACACCGCCGGCCCAAATTCCCTTCTCCTTTATAAACACACCCCACCCCCCGGCCACCCTAACCCTAGCCCCTCTTCCCTTCACCTTGCGCCGCAACCACAGCCGCCTCTTCCTCTCCCTCCCCCTCCTCCCCAAATGGCCGCCGGGCACGCAACACCTCCCCCCTCCGCTCACCCCTTCCTCTCCCTCCCCCTCCTCCCCAAATCTCCCCCCTCTGCTCGCCCCTCACCTCGTGGCGAGGAGCGGCGGCGGGGCGAGGTGAGGTGGCGACGGATCCGGCCTGGCCTCCTCGTCCGCTGGCGCCCCTTCGTCTCCTCCACTACGTGAAAACCTCAAATACGTCATGCAACATTTGTAACGGGCCCTTAACACCCGTTACATCCACCCACATCTGTAACGGTTGTTGTTTGGCGCTCATTACCTATAAGCTTGCCAGGACGACCCGGGGTTGGCCTCCACAACGCCGGTTACCAATGTGGACTTCTGGTAACGGGTTTCTTAAACACCCGTTACATGAATTCTTTGTAACGGACGTTAAATAGAGCCCGTTACACAAGTTAAACCAATCGGTAACGAACTAGTAAAGTCCATTACTGATCAACGCCCTATCGGAAACGGGCTGTTTAAGTCCGTTACTGATCCTTCGTATTGGTAACGTGCTACAAAGTCTGTTACCGATGAGCATTTGAGGCCCGTTACTAGTTTGAGAGCCCAATAATTAAAGTCTGAGAGCACTCAACTGCCGTGCAGAAGGAGCGCGACATCAGTGAACAAATGAGATGGAGGTTTGTTAATCATCGTCTCCTTTGAGTCTGTCCTCATTGACAGGTCAACTCGATCCATCTCTCATTGCTTCCATTTCGACATAGAGGCACAATCAATACACATATCTTCTGAGACAAAACAGACATCATAAGAGAGATAACTTGTCCACAAAGATGAAGATAACTTGTCCACAGGAATAAAGATAATTATTACAAAAGGTTAACTTGTCCATATATCAGGCTAGGACTTAACTAGTCCATCACATTATTTACTATGGTCGTGCTATCTGACCATACACATCAACAAAGGCATGCCCCTTGATCATCCACAAAAGTATGGCTACTCGATCACCCTGCATATCAACAAGCTTAAACTAGATCATGCCCCATCAGCATTATTGACTCTTTTTGCAGCCTCTTCATAAGCAACCAAAGATTCTTGAAGCCCTTCTAGCGCACCTTCAATGGGCTCGAGATTTTGTTTAGTAGTATAATTGTACCTCTTTATGTGCTTAGCCTTTTTGATGAGGATGTTCACTTCTTTTGTGATTTTTTCAAACTCAGGTTTCACATAATCCCAGGCATTAAGGTTAAGAAGTAACTCAAGCTCTGCTCGCAACTCAAAGAGTTTTGCCTGAAATAGGGTTAAACATGGTATAAGAACAACATTGTTAATTCAGAACTAATTTGCCTCAGACCTTGGAGTAGGGTGTGACAAGTAAAAGCAGAACTAAGTTTAGAATTGATTTACCTCAGAACTTGGTATAATTAAGATCATGACAAGCATGGAAGACATCATCATAGGCACTATAATTAACTTTATGAAGCTCAAGATCAAGCTACCTTAAGCTCCATCTATAGAACAAGTAAAAAGGCAGTGAGATTCAGAGAATCACACTTGCCTCGCCGTCGTCGTAGTCATTGCCAGAGTCAGAGATGAGGTCCTCTACACCTTCTTCGCTGCTCCCTCGACACCTCTTCATAGTTGCCAGACACTTGTTGCTCGCAAATGTGAGGCAGGCCCCTCGCCCACTTCACTGCCTCCTTGCCGCTGCTTGGCCCCTCGTCAGAATCCGAGAGGATCCAGTCGAGGACCCTTGTCTCCAGCATTGGGTTCACTCCACCGCCGCTTGGCCCCTCTCCGACACTCATCGTCGTCTCCCTCTTCACTGCCATCTCGCCGGCACGTGCGCGGATCCAGTTGCGACACCGCTTCGTGTTCTAGTTCTCCTCGATCCTGGGTGTGCGGGGTCGTCCGCTGCTTGGCCCCTCGCCGACGCTCATCGTCGTCTCTGTCTCCACGCCTCCTCTGCACTTTTTTTCAAGGAAAGTGTTGCGCTTATCCATTCGGAAAGAAGAAAGGGGTAAGTATTTGGGATGGAGGGGGTAGTAGTCAATGCCGACGCGGATTAGGAAACCCGGGTCGCTTTGTTGGCTAGCGCGCGGGCAATGGTTACCTTCTTTAATGCTTTTTTTTGAAATGACACTTAATTGCTTCCCTAAAAAATTAGGGCCCATAAAGCAGCACCTAAAAACTAGGTGATTCCCCGCGCGTTGCTGCGAGATATGAGAAAATTTTTTGATAAATTATGAACCAATTTGCTACCAAAACCAGTTTATGTAATAACCCTTAGTTGGTGGAAGATGATGTGGGTAGTTTGTATGAAGAAAGAATTGGTGTAATGAAGAGAAAAAGAGATAGAGTTAATAACCCTTAGTTTGATGGGAGATGATGTGGGTAGCTTGCATGAAGAGAGAAATGAAGTTAATGATAGTTAGTGGGTTCCAATTATATAAGTTATAGATTAATAAAAATACGAACAATTCATAGTTTGTTTAAGAATCGAACAACTCATAGGAGTAGTTGGGCATTTGGTATTTTGAATAAAATATGAACAGTCACATGTCTCCTTGTGACCACATGATTTTTGTGGCCAAGAGATCTCCTGAGCGGACACGGGTTCCGAGGCGCGTGACCGACCGCCTGATGGTTCGCCATCTTGTCAGTCCTGGCCAGCCAAGAACTTCATCAACCGCGGCACCAAGAAAACCCCAGCACCACCATCTCCAGTCACCAAGAAGTGAATCCAAGAGCTTCTCCTTCTTCAAGCAAGCGCATGGCGTCAAGCGAGCCATCAAGGAAGCGGGGGAGGGAGGAGGTGCCGCTGCCCCCGCCCGCCGAGCCCAAGGAGGAGCCGCCGACCCCGCCCGCTAAGCCTGAGGAGGTGCCGTCGCCACCGCCCGCCGAGCCCGAGGAGGTGCTGCCTCCACCGCCCGCCGAGCCCGAGGAGATGCCGCCGCCCCCGCTCGAGGAGGTGAAGCGGTTGAAGCCGCCTCAGCGCAAGGTGGCGCAACAGCCCATGGTGCCCCTACGTGCTCCGGCAGTAGATTATTCAGATGCCAGTTTTTCAGTGAAGATGCTCTACGAGGCTTGGCAGAGTCTTGGAAAGCTGGCCGTTCATCTCGGGGTCCAACAACCCCCTGGTCCGCTGCAGATGACTGTGATGGATTACACCTTCAAGGTCAATGTCTTGGCTGGGTACTTGGAGAGAGAAGTGGTCCCCCCGTCTACGATGATGAGAACGACAATGGTGGCCTCAACGTCTCCAGCTCCGGCTCTGACTCTGACTCTGACTCCGACGGTGGGGCTCCTCCGGCGGCGACTACCTCTGCTTAATTAATTTGTTTTTCTGTTAACGTGTTCTTCCAGTGTGCTTGTTGAACTTGCGATGTACTAGCTAGTAGATCTGTGTATGTTGAACTTGTGATGAACTAGTAGATCTAAGAGACACAGTAGATCAATCCATGTCTCCTATTTTGGAAGGCATTGCAATGTCTATGGTAGCAGCTTACAATGAATTGCAATGTGTATGCCAGAAGTTTGATACTCTGTTGTGTCATTATATGGCAGTAGTTCATAATGAATTGCAATGTGTATATATGCTAGAGTTATGCCAGAAGTTTATTACTCTGTTTTTCTTAATAATCCGCATTTCCTTTCCCTCGTGCTGGAATGAAATGTCAGCACAGAAGAATTGATGAATTTTGTGATGTGTGACACATTAAGATTTGTGACCCAATTGTCATTCCATTCATTCTTCATTCATACATTTAAGTTTGTCATATGTGAAGCAAAAGTACCACTTTTAACATCAGAATTACTTCTTTGCAGCATACATCCCTAGTAAACATCTAAATACTACACAAACAACAGCCACAATAATCAAGTTCATCTTCCAGATCACATTGTCCACCTTCTCCTCCCGTGCTTTCTTCCGCTACTTGTCCTCCAGTGCTTGCCTCTGCTCGCCACTCCCAATCTGACATTCCACTGAATCAACTACTTCACCGACTGTATTTGCCCAGTTCGACGGTCGAAAAACAATGACGCCAGCTGTTGGTGCGGAAAGTAGTCCCGACACTAACTAGTAAGAACGTTGAGATCTATCTCTCGATGGCGGGTGGTAAGCAACTAGTGACACGAGGTTTATCCTAGTTCTGGCTGGGGCCGTACGTCCAGCAGTGGTGTGCTCGGGGCACTGTATTGCGTTGCACTGTAGTCCTTGCAGAGGGGAGCTACAAGCGAGCTGGGAGAGGAGGCAGGGCCTCTAGGTCCCTGAGGTGTGATTGAGACAAAGTGCCAATATCATGGTGAAGGTAGTGAGCGTGTCAGGGCTCTCTGTCCTCCCCCCTGCGGCTGGGGGACATCCCCCTCCTTTTATAGGCCAAGGTGAGGCAGCTTACAAACATGCCACACTATTATAATTACGTGTAGCAGTATGATGTATAGTATTGAAGAGTAGACGGTCGTCCTGGCGAATCTCGCCTCTGGCAGAGCATCGTGGCATGCCCTGTGTCCGTCCAGGAGCGGTTTCGAGGGTGGTGGTGTAGGAGCTTCCCGTTCGGTCGTCGTCTGTACGCTGACTCGAGGGTGCAACTGACAGGAGGCCGTAAGGTGTACAACAGCAGGCGTGGAGACATCTTGTCGCCCCGTACTCCGACAGCGTCGAGGATGGAACTGCATTGCCCGGGATGGCGTCGCGGTGGCGGGGATGGACGTACAGGGCCGACGGTGATGGATGAGATGCGCCTCACTGGTCCGACGTCACGGCGTCCTTCCCCTTTTCGAGGGTTCCGCCGTCCACCTTCGAGGGTGCAGCATGCCTGCCGTACGAGAGTGGGCGGCACAGTGTCACGGAGCTGATACCGGCCTTACCGCACAGTGTCGTACAGTGGCGGGGATGGCCTCACCGGGAGGGTTGGCGGAACAACGCCGGGATATGGTTCCCAGGCGTGTCAGAGGAACGGCATGGCGCGGATTCGTCTTTGACTTGGGTGCCTGCATGTGTCAGAGCATTAAATGCCCCGGTCGGGGGAGCAGGTATGGGGGCGGCGAGCCCGTGAGAGCCTCGAGCGAGGCGGAGCCTCACCCGAGGGGGCGTTCAACCCTCGAGCGGGGGCAAAACCTCACTCGAGGGGGCGTCCAGCCCTCGAGCGAGGCGGAACCTCATGCGAGGGGGCATCCAGCCCTCGAGCGAGGTGGAAACTCACCCGAGGGGGCATCCAGCCCTTGAGCGAGGCGGAGTTTCGTTAGTGCGGTGCGTGCCCCTCGAGCGAAGCAGAGTTTCACCCGAGGGTGGCTGGGGCTGCCAGGTCTGTGGGCCCCTGCCACTGGGTCGTGGTCGTTTCGGGTGTGTCTTATAGTTGTAAGTTCGCTTGTGTTTTGTTTTTTGCGAAAGAAAGTGGATTTTTCCTGGTTGTTTAGGGGACCCCTATGGCTGTCCCCGACAGTAGCCCCTGAGCCTCTGCGGTGTTATCCGTTAGGATCCCGCAGAGGCTGATGCTTGCTGATGGGACATTCTTCCCTCCTGGATGCAGTGCTATTTCGTGGGGGCGCGCTAGCGCACCCGCGGGTGTAACCCCCGAAGCCTTGCAGGAGCGTGGGTGCTCCTGCAAGGTTTTTCCACAGCGTCTGCCGGTGTACAAGGTGTTAGTTTCAGCCGGTGTCGGCAATGTTTCAGCCAGCCTCGGTGGTGCCATGCACACGTATTTGGAGTACGTCTACCTCTGGTGCATTTCCACGAGGTGTAGCCGTGCATCGAGCCCCCGAGCCTGGGCCCGGTTGAGGCGATCAACGGGTGCTCTTCGTCTTGTTTACACGCCCCTTCGCCATCCCTCCACGGGACAGAGGGGTGAGGCATCCACAACTCCCATCGAGCGGGTCGAGAATTGCGGGTTCCTTGTTGAGCTGTTATCAGGTTGATTCAAGTGGACGCCCATGCCCCGTTCGATAAGGGTTGGCTCGTGGTCCGGAGACTTGTCCATGAAAGCGCTTACGCGGGTTTGCTAGGCAGGGCTCGGTCCCGTTCGCTGGGGACCGAGGGCGTGGAAGCTCTCCCTCGATGGGATCCCTCGACTAGCTGCCCTCGTTGGCTCTTGAATACGACATGCGGGGCACCCTCAAGCTGGTGAGCCCGAGGATAGGCTCGAATGCGCGCGCCCTCGTCGTCCTTGACTCTATTGATCTGGGGCGTCTGTTCGAACCCTTCGAGGGTCAGGTTTCGAACCCCTGATCAGTAGGGCTGTTGCGGGGTGGCAGCTAGATGCCCCCGTCTTGTTTACATCTGCAGAGTTCGTGGGCTCGCGACCGAGCCAGCCCTCGAAGCTGTAGATCAGTAATCCTCTGGATTCGAGGGCACCTGTGGCGCCCGCTCTCACCGGGCAGGTCTCGAGGCCACTGGTCATTAATCGCACCCTTCGAGGGTCTGATTTTTTTGAGCCCTAGGCTCAGGCTGTGCGAGGGTCACGCTTACTCAGTAAGGGACCAGTCCATTAAATACCCACAGTCATGGCTGCAGTCGTGCACGGCGGGCGTGCCTTTTCAGGCGGTGCAGCCGCACGTGTAGTGGGCGACGTGGGGTGCGTGTTGACGGTGAAAATCCGTCAACCTAGCCATGAGTTTACCTTCGGTGTTGGCATGAGTTTTATACCTTATCCATTGGTACTAACCCCCGTGGTATAACAAGTTCACGTGTGCATGTCGGTTTTGGAGTTTAATGTTTATGCAGGGATTTAGTGTTGAATGCAAGACTTTCGGGATAAGTTCATCAAGCACCTCATGACAAGACCTTGAAGCCCTGAACAAGTCATGCAATGAAGCAAAATTAACTCCAAGAAGCCGGGGGACTTGATCCGAGAAGACGACAAACTCCGGGGGACCCGACCGGAAAAGTCTTGAATCTTGCAAGACAAGGAGTTGAGTCCAATTCGGAGAGAAACCGACGACATGGACCTACATGCGAAGGGGGAAGCATCCGGGAAGCAAGGGAACCGACCTCGGGCAAAGGAGCCCGCGGGCCGGGCCTAAATGGGCCCGGCCCGGCCGGCCCCGATCCGGTCGGCCCGAGCCCATTTAGGGCCCAAATCCGTCCTCCTTTGCCCTAGCCGCCAATCGGGCTATTTATAGTCCCCCCGACCGAGAGCCACGCGAGAGAAGATTTCGTCTTCGGCCGCCGAGAAGCGGAGAAGAGAGGGACACCATCTAGGAGAGGAGAGGGTCGAGCTAGTTGACTAGGGTTTCCCTAGCCGACGTGGGAACCTTGCACGGAAGACCACGTCGGAGTTCCCGGAGCTAGAAGCAAGATCAAGGAAGGATCCCGGTGGTGATCTTGTGTATGTATCATTGTTATAGTTGAATTATCAAGTTGAATCTTTTCTCAGCGATCAAGTGTTTCCTCGAAGATTTCGTTTTTCGATCGGCTTTGCTTATTTCAATTCTATTCTCGAGATAGATTACATAGGGTGTTCTTGTAGCCGCGGTGGCTAGAGGTACACGCCGGATCTTCCGAAAGAATCTCGACTTGTCTTTTGACTCGCCCTAAGCTCCCCGCATGAATAGGGATACGTTGTGACGAACGGGGGTCTCGAAAGGCGGATGTTTTCGGATTTGGACGGGAAACCACGATTTAAAGAGGCTTCTATTAAGATTCGATTTGCTACTTCTTCTCTTGCTTGGAACTTCAACAAAAGGCTTACCCCGATCCCTCTAGATCGGTTTATCTACCCAATCTTACTTTGTTTTCTCTGGTTTTTAGTAGATTAGATTCGTTTTGTGTCTTTTACTTAGATGCATTAGGTCTTTTATCGATTATTGAAGATTACTTGGCTTTAATAGATTAAGTCTTGCGTCACACATTTGTTCCACGGATTCGATACCTTGGGTTCACCACTCGAGGGAAGAAGGGTCCCTTGACTACGACGGGAGACTTGTACGCTTGCGAGTCACGAACGAACTTTGATACAATTATTAACCGTCAACAAGCCCCTTTTTCTGGCGCCGTTGCCGGGGAACAAGTGATCAAGATTTGATTTTTTATTGTTTTTTTTTGTAATTTTCAGTACTGATTTTGTTTTATTTTTGCATCTAGTAAACTTTGATCGTCCTCAAAATACATCTAATCTAGTTTGTCTAACTCTAGTCTTTATAGATTTGTTTTGTTTTCTAGTTTTTTTTGCATACTTTGTTTATTGCTAACCCTAACAAGAGATGGACGGCTACCTCTCCAACAAACCCAATAATTTTGTGGATGATCCAGAAAAACTTTACGAGCTAAGGAGACGCGAAGCACATCAAGCTAAAAAGCTGGATTTTGTAGATTCGGAGTCGGAAGACAAAGGATCGCAGGAATCTCGGAGAATTCACCACCTCAAAGTCCGCGGGAGAACCGACGTCCACCAATGGGTGACCAACCACCGGAAGAACGCAAGATTGGGGAGCTATGCATCCCAGACATCATCGACCTACCAATCTTGAACCTCGAGGAGATCGGAAGACCGTTCGAGATCAAGACCTCAACAATCCGCATGGTGCAACATTCACCCTTCACCGGCAAAGAGGATCCGAACCTTCACCTCCAAGCATTCATTCAATTATGTCAGACTTTCAACATGGATGGGGTGACTCAAGATCAAATGAGGGCAAGGCTTTTTCCGTTCTCACTACTCGGGGAAGGCTTTGCAATGGTTCCACTCTCAACCGGCGGAGACGGTGCAAAATTGGAACACGTTGATGAAGGCTTTCATGAAGGAATACTACTCACCGGGTAAAACTCAAAGCTTGTGTAATAAGATTGCCACCTTTGTTCAATATCCTACGAAACTATCTCGGAGGCATTCGAGCGCTTCAACGAGTACACCGGGCGGTTCCACATCACAAGTTCCCGAAAGAAGACCTCGTGCAAAAGTTCTATCAAGGACTCACCATGGCGTCAAGGACGATCATCGATGCATCGGCGGGAGGATCTATCATCGAGCTTACACCGACGGAAGCTTTCACGCTATTCAAGAAGGTCGCGGATAATGACACATGGGCGTCATCCGGCGCCTACACCCTGCTCAACCCATGGGGAACGTCAAAGGAGTCTTGCAAGTGGAGAAGGAAGACATACTTGAAGGCAAGATCGACTCGCTCATGAGGAGGTTGGAGAAGATGGAGATAGAAAAGAAAGAGGCTCAAGACTTGAAGGCCGCCGAAGCAAGGTCCACATGCGAAGAATGTGGAGAGTATGGCCATGTCCGCAAAGATTGTCCGGAGGAAGCCAAAGTGCTCGACTACATGAGGAAGGGATAATTGCCGAACTTCCGCTACGGGCAAGGTAGGCCTCAATTTAATGCAAACTCATCTATTCCTAACGCAGTTCCGCTTCGGATACAATTGAAGGAGTTCATGGATGAGCAAGCTAAGATCAACAAGGACACCATCACCAAGTTCAAGACCATAGACAAGGTGTTGGAGAACATCGATAGCAAAGTGACGGAGGTCGGAAGTTCCAATCATCAAGTGCTCAACATGATGAAGATGCTCGAGACGCAAGTTGGACAACTTGCGGGGCGCCTCACTAATGATGAAGGGAAGCTTCCGGGACAACCCAAATGTCCCGAATCGGCGAAGGCCATTCAAACACGTTCGGGGAAGGAGACCGAAGATCCGGAACGTTCCGCGGGAGCAAGGAAGCTTAAACCGTCCACCGAGGTGGAAGGAGCCGCTAAAGAGAAGGTTACGGGGATCATCACCGAGGAACCCGAATTCGAGATGCCGGAGGATGACACGAAGATACCGCAACTCAAGCCACGCTACTTCCGAGGTAAACTTGACAACCACTTTGAGAAGTTTGTGGAAGTTGTGCGTAGACTTAGCATCAACATGCCATTACTAGATGCCCTACAAGTACCTACATATTCTCGTTACTTTAAAGACATACTTGAAAATAAATATGAGATAGCAACACTCGGGGTAGATCATGTCAAGATGTCCGAGGAGTGTAGTGCAGCTATTGCTTATGGGCTAGAGAAGCAAAAAGACCCCGGGTGCCCTACAATTCCATGTTCAGTTGGTTCTTTCAACTTCGAAAAGGCGTTATGCGACCTTGGAGCTAGTGTGAGTGTCATGCCGAGGGATGTGTTCGAGAATCTACGCCTACCGATGGAGCCTACGGGAATATGTTTGGAGCTGGGTGACAACTCCATTCGCTATCCCTTGGGCATTGCTGAAGATGTACCCGTGAAGATTGGACACCACTTCATCCCCGTCGACTTCGTTGTGCTCGAGATGGGAGAGAGGGAGAAGCCGCCGCTCATCCTAGGGAGGCCATTCCTCAAAGCCGTGGGAGCAACTATTGATGTTGGCAAGGGGGAGATCATGTTCGATATCAACGGAGAAAGGAGTTCCTTCAAGTTCCGTCCAAGGATTGAGGCATGCAACATGATTGGAGTGAAGGGAGAACCAAAACAAACGGAGGGGCTGAAAAAGAAGAAGGAGCCGAAAAAAATGAACGTAACGAAAATCAAAGAAGGTGTTGCATCCGTCAAGACAAAGGAAGAGAAGCCGCTCGTGAAGACCAAAAAAATGACTAAGCCAACTAAGCCGGAAGTCAAGCCCGCGCCCAAGATGGTGCGGAAGTGGGTACCCAAGATTGCAACGCCCGCAAAGAGCGTTGATCCGGAGTAATCAAGTGAAGAAGTCTAGCTATAGACTATAAACGAAGCGCTAGGCGGGAGGCAACCCGTTTCGTCAAGTCGAGTCAAGAATAAGCTACGGGAGGACAACCCGATTCCAGGTTTTTCGAGTATTTTTAATAATTTAGTTTTTGAGTTTTATTACGCAAAGACATTAGACTTAGAAGTGGTTGAACAATATTAGAGACATAATTCTTGATTGAATGTTTGCTTTATCATAAACCCTTTGCATGAACCCTCCTATGTGCTTGTTTGATTCTTTTCTTTTCGAGAAACCCCTCAACCAAATAATTTCAGAACCTTAACTCAACCTTTCACCCTCATTATGGTGCTGAGGTTGGCTTATTTTTCATGCTAAAACCACACGAGTAGAGCCACGATTTTTATTCAAGTGTTATAAAAATTCAGCACGTGGTAGGACTCGCGTGAACTTAGAAATCAAAGCTTTTGGTTGGTTTTAAAAATCTTTATCCTTGGTTTCTCTAGGATTAGAATTTTTCTAAGCCTATTCTAATTTTGTTTTATTCAAAATCTTTCTTATTTAGCCAAAATTAGAACCTAAACCTATGCCCCCATGATCAAGCCGGGAAAACGTTCGCTCTCAACCGATGAAAGCAAACTTTACCGGTGAGACCGAAATCGACGTAGTCGAAAAATATTTTCGACTTACATTTGTTTTTAATGGTTTAAAAACTTCTCTAAAATTATGTTTGAGCTCTTGCATGGCTCTGAAAAATATTTTAAATTTCGAATTAGAGGAGTACTTAACCTTAAACACACCTAAATGGAGGCAATCAAGTTTGAATTAATCATGCATGCACCATTGGATTCCCTTTTATCAACTTTCACCAATTCCACATGCAAAGGACAAGCAAGGTGGGCAGCAAGCATCAACTTTGCAGGATTTTCATGGTGGCATGTGAAGCAAGTGGAGCTAGGGAGCATGGACATGACCCAAAGCATGGAGCATCAAGTGGGAGGACCAATAATTCAAGAAAAGGAGTGGACGAGAGCGTTTGGGCGGTGCAACTCGTGGAGCACGCGGGCGGGGAAAGTTGCGGGGCGAAATGATCGTGCTGGGAGAAAGATGCGCCGAGGAGGAGGCGGAGGAGCCCCGGGCCGGCCGGCCCCGGGCCGGCCGGCCTGCCCTATATAAGGAGCCCCCCGGCGCCCGTTTTCCGCGAGCAAGCTTCCCTCTCCTTCCCTTGTTTGTGTGTTCAAGTTTGTGTGCTCGGAACCTCCGTAGACTTAGCCAACCATCCCAAGCTTGATAGCTCAAGAAAAAAAATCCACATCCTTAATCCACTCAAAGTCCACATCCGAAGCAAAGAGTTTAAGTGCTTAGTTTACCGGTTGCAACCCGGAATTTTAGTTGAAGAAAGAGTGCAGCAACCATGTGGAAGAAGACCACAAGTCTCTTCTCCAAGAAGAAGAGTTCGTCGTCGTCCAAGCCGTCATCAACCACGTCTTCGAGGAGGCACTCGGTTTCCGAGTCTCCCGGAGCATGGAGACGGACACGGCACCACCGAGGAGGAACGACGCTCTCCTCCTTGGTGGGATGAGAGCTGCGAGAAGCACTTCCATGAGGTTCACCGAACCTCGTGGGCACACGGAGGAGCAGCCCGCGCCACCACGACGATCGACTCGCTCAACCGCACCACCTCCTTACACCCCCGACACAATCTTCGTACGGCTTCATCATCTTGTCGGCGGCGGAGGAGGAGAGGCTCGCCAATCTTGAGAAGAGGCTTGTGCCGAATGTCGAGTTCGACGACCAAGCACTCTACACCTTGGGTTTTTGCACCGACATATACTATATGTTGGGGCACCTCGGATGGGTGCAGTTCTCCAACGGAATATCGGTGGACACCCACTTGGGTTACGCCTTGGAAATTTTGATGACTATTGCACCCATAGTTGATGATGATGGGGTGCAAAGCTTGTCATTCCGT
This sequence comes from Cenchrus americanus, assembly GCA_947561735.1. Classification (NCBI taxonomy): domain Eukaryota; kingdom Viridiplantae; phylum Streptophyta; class Magnoliopsida; order Poales; family Poaceae; genus Cenchrus; species Cenchrus americanus. Next base: position 185,933,239 of record OX387245.1, read on the forward strand.
TTGGAGGGAATCGAGCAAGTGGTTCCCTATGAGCACGTTAGGGAGCTGCTTGGATTCCACAAGGGAGCTCCGGAGAAAGTTGACGTGCCACCCGGCATGTTGGCGGGATTTTGGAACATGATCTCCGGAGAAGCCCATCAACAACGCAATTGCATCCGCAACCCCATTATCCGGATATTTCACTCTTGGATGTGCAAGAGGGTATTGGGGAGGATGAAGGAAACAAAGGTGACCGACACGGAGTTGAATTGGCTATACTCGGCTTTGATTGCCAGGCAGCCAATTGACCCCTCTTACCTCATGATCAACCGTTGGTGTTGTGAAGCAACATCGGGGGCGGGTAATATTGGTTCGGGGTGTTACCTCTCCATGTTGGCCTTTCCTTGCGACCGGGGATCGCAAGAAACCCCGCTCACCTTTTGCGTGGTACCTCTCTCGGTTTTGAGTACTTGCGGCAAGGCAAGTACATTAGTGGAGATGAGAGAGGAGGTTATCGGTTGGCCATTGTAAACCTACCCCTTCCAAATGAGAGGCTTAGGCTTTTCACCGAAGGAAGGGAAGATTGGTTGGAAGAGGGACTACTTGTCCCTGCAAGGAAGAACAAAAGAGGAAGAATCGTAGAGGAGGGAACATCCTCCGCACAAGCGAGTGGAGCACAACCCAATGTGCAACCATTCGGCGGAGTTCCTCCTCCTCCAAGTTATTACGGAGGGTCACAACAACAAGCATGGGGGGGTGGTGCACCGGTACCCCCACAAAATTATGTTGTGCCCAACGCTAACTTCACGGAGTCCTACGCTCATCATCCCCAACCACAACAAAGCATGGCCATTATTGGAGGGTATGCTGCAAGAAATGCTCAAAACATCGCAGCCATCCAATCTAACGCAGCCCAACTCGGTGAAGGCAACGCAAATATTGCCTTTGAACTTGGACGCCTTCACCTTGTGGAGCCAAATCAATTCGACGGAGGAAGCGTCCAACCATATTATGAGCAAGGGTATTATTATCAAGACTATCAACATCAACCACCGGCGGAGGACTAGAAGATTTAGGAACTTTAGTTTTCTTTTCTTTTCTTTTCCTCTGTAATTTTCAGCTTTTGCTTATGTGTGTTTGCGTAGTATTTTCTGTTTTTATTTAAATTTCAGCAAGCATGTTTGTTTATTTTCAGTATGTATTTCAATTTGATATCACCATTAATAAAGACACCACCTTGATTTTATCATTGGAAAAGTTACAAAATTCGTGCCATGATGATATATGATTAAAATTGCAGCTTTGTTCATCTTTGTAATCGATTTATGCATGTTTAAGCTAGTGGTCTCTTAAAAATACAGATCTGAATTTATTTAAAAGCTAGCTTAATTTTCAGCGGAGGTTATGATTAAGATAAAGACCCATAGTGTTTTATATGCTCTCAAGTTATGAATAGATTAAAGATGTCTTTTATGCTCAAAAATATCGCTAACCTTGTCTCAAATATCACTTGTGTGTTGCTCAACCTATCCAAAGCCTTATATATATTTAAGTGCATGAACCTTAGTTTACAAGATTTATTTTTGAGTGAGTTATTGCAGGCCATGATTTCTCTGGCCCGAGACTAAGAAGCTGGTCATTCCGTTTTTGCGTATCTATCTTTTTGCTAGCCTTTTATCCGTGCATTGTGTATCCCCGCATCGGAGATCTCACAAACTTCGCCGGATATCCACCCTTAAACCAAATATCATCTTTTTGTGATTACCTCCTTGACCACAACCTATCGTTGAGAATGGATCATCAATTCAAGGAAGATCGCAAGACAGTGCCAACGTTGAAGATTTCAAGTATCTCTCCTAGGAAAAATATTCCGGTACCTACCTTATTTTTCGCCTCTTTGCTCGAGGACGAGCAACGTCTAAGCATGGGGGAGGAGGTAGGTACGGTGCAGTTTTAGAGTTCAAAGGGGAATATTTTTTTTAAAAAAAAATGATGAAAGAAAAAAATCCAGCGATACTCATGACTTTCAAGGTATAAAAAATCAAAACTTCATTGTGGAAGTTATGGGCTGAATATATGACGAGGAAAAAAATGAATGAATGAAAGAAAGAAAAGAATGAGAAATATGAGAAAGAAAAAATGTGCGTAAAGTAAATTCCCTAAGCTCTCTAAAAGTGCATTCAAGGCTTCAAGTTAAAAAGATCCATTCTCATTTTCCAACCATGTGCAACCCGATAACGAGGACCTCCTTTGTGCCTCGGGATCACTCTTTGCCATTTGCACATGTCCACTCATCTAAAAGTGTGTGTATTTTTCTCTTTCCCCTCCTTGATTTAACATTATTTTCCAATGACCTTTTTGACGAGTCTCGGTAAGACCATGAGAAGCTTGTCTTGTTTTGACAACACCTCATTTATAAAATCTTGTTAGGACTAAACTTTCCCAAAGCTCCATATAAAGCCTACCACATATATATGAGAGGGAAAGGAGTAGAATATATAGGCTTGAGAGACAAGTGAGATGAGAGTTCATGAGCAACATACAAGATGATTTAAATTTGTGAATTTGGTTTAGCTTTTCTTTATCTCGCTCTTTATTTCGAAAATTCTGAGATCTATTTAAAACTTTGTGAGCATGTTAATACTTGTGGGATAAGCTTAATGAGAATCTACCCTCCGTAGAGATGAAGGCTAGCACATTATGGAACTTCAATGAATTAAAATTTTGAGAGCATTATGTTTTCTCATGTGCAATCAAGTGCAAAGTTTAAACATTGTTTAGCAATGGTGATATCCATCGAAGGCTTACTCGAGGACGAGCAAGGTTTAAGCATGGGGGAGATGTTGACGGTGAAAATCCGTCAACCTAGCCATGAGTTTACTTTCGGTGTTGGCATGAGTTTTATACCTTATCCATTGGTACTAACCCCCGTGGTATAACAAGTTCACGTGTGCATGTCGGTTTTGGAGTTTAATGTTTATGCAGGGATTTAGTGTTGAATGCAAGACTTTCGGGATAAGTTCATCAAGCACCTCATGACAAGACCTTGAAGCCCTGAACAAGTCATGCAATGAAGCAAAATTAACTCCAAGAAGCCGGGGACTTGATCCGAGAAGACGACAAACTCCAGGGACCTGACCAGAAAAGTGCTGAATCTTGCAAGACAAGGAGTTGAGTCCAATTCGGAGAGAAACCGATGACATGGACCTACATGCAGAAGGGGAAGCATCCAGGAAGCAAGGGAACCGACCTCGGGCAAAGGAGCCCGCGGGGCCGGGCCTAAATGGGCCCGGGCCGGCCGGCCCGATCCGGTCGGCCCGTGCCCATTTAGGGCCCAAATCCGTCCTCCTTTGCCCTAGCCGCCAATCGGGCTATTTATAGTCCCCTGACCGAGAGCCACGCGAGAGAAGATTTCGTCTTCGGCCGCCGAGAAGCAGAGAAGAGAGGGACACCATCTAGGAGAGGAGAGGGTCGAGCTAGTTGACTAGGGTTTCCCTAGCCGACGTGGGAACCTTGCACGGAAGACCACGTCGGAGTTCCCGGAGCTAGAAGCAAGATCAAGGAAGGATCCCGGTGGTGATCTTGTGTATGTATCATTGTTATAGTTGAATTATCAAGTTGAATCTTTTCTCAGCGATCAAGTGTTTCCTCGAAGATTTCGTTTTTCGATCGGCTTTGCTTATTTCAATTCTATTCTCGAGATAGATTACATAGGGTGTTCTTGTAGCCGCGGTGGCTAGAGGTACACGCCGGATCTTCCGAAAGAATCTCGACTTGTCTTTTGACTCGCCCTAAGCTCCCCGCATGAATAGGGATACGTTGTGACGAACGGGGGCCTCGAAAGGCGGATGTTTTCGGATTTGGACGGGAAACCACGATTTAAAGAGGCTTCTATTAAGATTCGATTTGCTACTTCTTCTCTTGCTTGGAACTTCAACAAAAGGTCGACCCCGATCTCTCTAGATCGGTTTATCTACCCAATCTTACTTTGTTTTCTCCGGTTTTTAGTAGATTAGATTCGTTTTGTGTCTTTTACTTAGATGCATTAGGTCTTTTATTGATTATTGAAGATTACTTGGCTTTAATAGATTAAGTCTTGCGTCACACATTTGTTCCACGGATTCGATACCTTGGGTTCACCACTCGAGGGAAGAAGGGTCCCTTGACTACGACGGGAGACTTGTACGCTTGCGAGTCACGAACGAACTTTGATACAATTATTAACCGTCAACAGTGCGGACGTGACGGGCCGCCACGGCCCCTCGGTTGCCGTGCCGTAAAAAATGCGCGTGCGCATGCGCGCGGTTGTTTCTACGACGTGGGGCCCGCTCGTTAGTGGTAGATGATGTCGCCTGCAGTTAATGCGCACGATGCGCGGTTTGGGGAGCGCGGCTCACCCAGATCTATAAATCCAAGGAGAGGGAGGGGGAAGTCCCTTACCTCATCACTTAGCGTCCGTTGCCCCTCGCCGCTTGCCTCCTGCTCGCTTCGTCTCGGCGCGCCTCTTTGCTCTCACTGGTTGCTTGCTTCGTCCACGCGCGACGTCGCCAACCGCAATGGCTCCGCCTCAGCCTATCATGGTGCTGGATCCCCTGCCGTGGACTCGATCGACAGCGACGGAGTTCGCCTTGTGCGAGCTGGTGTACGGCAGGCAACTGGCACCAAACGTGGAGGGAGCGTCCCCGGCGTGGATTGTTCCGCCAGCAATGGATTGGGAGCCGAACCCGCCGTTCAACTGCGTCGTCAGCTTCATCCGGCATCATGAGCGCGGCTTCCCCGTGCCGTCGAGCCGTTTTATGCGCGGGTGTTGACGGTGTATTTTGGTGCACCTAGCATGTTCATTACACTTTGGTTTGGATTTGATTATGGAACTAACCCGCCACTAGGCACACTAATCATATAACAAGTTCATCTTTGTGCATGCATTTGGAAGTGTTGTGTTTATGTAGGAAATCATGGACATAAAGGACGGATTCGCAACAAGTTCAAAGGAGCATTCATGGAGTCTTGTTCGTGTTCATGAGCTTGCTGAAATCACTTCCAATGGTGGCAAGGACCGAAGTGCTACGAGGAACACCCCCGAGGATTGAAGCGTAAAAGATCAAACTTCATGCAAAGAGAGCCTCTATCTTGGACGCGAGGATAACAGCATCAAAATCATGCAAGTGGAGGGGGCGAAGTACATAAATGCACGAGGACCCACGGAGCAAAAGGGGCGACCGAACCGGGCCGAATTGGGCCTGGGCCGGCCGGTTCGGTCCCGTTTTCCTTGCCCTCGAAGGATCTTCAACCCTAAAAGCCCCGAGGCACCGCCAACACCAAGAAGAGGAGTAATTCGCACCAGAAGGCCATCCACAAGCTAGAGAGAGAGGAGGAGGATCTCCGACAGGAGATCAACCACCTTGAAGGAAGCACCCTCTCCTGGAGAAGAAGGAAGACACCGGCGGAAGGGAAACCATGATCAACGGTGCCATGATCGGCACCTTGATGGGGTAATCTTCTCATTCGTCCATGGGTTGTAATCGATCTTGAGATGTAATCGCACTTTTTTGGTTTATCTATCTATCATCTTGTGTTGAATATACTTTAATGCCTGAAGGTTTGCAACCATGCCGTAAAGGGAGTAAGGCCTCAATGCTTCCTTGGATCCATTCAATACGCCGTGTCCATCAAAGGTCTAGTCACGAATACCTTCGCGTAGTGACGATGACGAGAGGAGGGAAAGGGCGAAACCGTGGTCACAACCCCGATAGATTAGATTGGTTTTCATGTCTTTAAGCGATTGCATGCTCTAGTATCGTAGACCCGTGGGCGAGTGTCTTCTATCTTGATCGTTTATCATTCTCTCTAGTGTAGTTTAGTGTTTTCTAGTATAATAGTAGTTAGGGTTTTAGTAGCTAGTGTGTCGTTGTTGATCGAACGCTTGTAATCCCCTTGCTCCGCGGATTGACAAGAACCTTGGGAATCACGTGGTGAAAAAGGTGTGGGGTCCGTACGCTTGCGGATCGTAGAGGGATACGTCTTTTATCCGTCAACAAGCCCCTTTTTCTGGCACCGTTGCCGGGGAGCAAGTTAGTTTACATCGTTTGATTTGCATCTAACTTAGTTTTATATTTTAGTTTATCTTTTATTTGCTATATCTAACATATATTATCCGTAAAAAACACTTGTTTTGTTTTTGTTTTTTGTTTTTATCTTATTGTCTAGATGGAGTTCGTTAATCAACCCGTGGAAGAACCGGAGAAATCATTAAGGGATTACGCTAGCCCTCGATGTGAAGACATAAAAGTACAAGAGTCGGATTCGAAGCTCGAAGCGACCAAGTATGAAATTAAATCCAAGATCATCAAGATGGTGGTGGAAAACCCATTTGAAGGGATGGTTACGGAGAACCCATATAGACATATAAGGGATTTCACAACAATATGCAACACGGTGCGTCAAGAAGGAGTTCCCGATGAATGGTTCAAATGGAATCTCTTTCCCTACTCACTTGCCGGCAAAGCAAAGACATGGTATTCGGTTGCGTCCTTTGAAGTTGAAGGCAATTGGAACAAGTTGACAAAGAAGTTTTGCGAGAAGTTCTTTCCAATTAGCAAGGTTCAACATCTAAGGAGGCAAGTGATCACTTTCATGCAAGGAGAAGAGGAAGGGATAGACCAAGCCTGGGATAGGTTTAATGAATTAATCGAACAAGGACCAAAACTCGGCTTCACCGGTGACGTACTCTTGCATACATTTTTCTTTTCCCTAACCCCTAGTTGCATGCGACACGTCGAAATGTGTGCGGTGGGGATCTCATGGAGAAAACACTCACGGAAGCCGCCCAACTTCTACAAAAAGTTAGTAAAGCGGCTGCCATGCGAAGAGATTGGGAAACAAGACTTGCGGAAGAGCCGGAATTCAATTCAAGGAAGAAAAAGCTTGCTGATTTTTTTAAAGAGGCAACCCCGGAAGTCACAAAAGAGGAACCGATCATGGAAAAGCTTGAACAAGAACACATCAAGTCAAGAACTACACCAAACGTCGACTTCGTCGCACCAAAGGAGACGAACAAGAGAAGCATGTCAAGCGCGAAGCCACTAAGGGAGTTCGAACCAATGGATTGGGTTCCTATTGATTACGGAGAAGTATTCGACAAGAGAAGACCGTTCCCTAATCAAAAGGGGATGGCAAGAGCATTGGAAGTGGATTTCCCACCGGAGAAGAAAGCTGAAAATTCATACGACCTCGAAACCACCGGTGAGATTTTTGAAAAGCTCTTTGGAGATGACATGGTGGATCCGGAACATATTGCCGAGGTAAATAGAATCATGGGGATCAAGCCCGAAGCATCACCATACGCTCGCCTCGCTGAAATTTACTCGATAGGATCCGAAGAAGAAGAGAAGATGACGCCGCACTTGAGTTGCGAGATCAACGGAGTTCAATGCAAAGCTTTATGCGACATCGGAGCCCAAGTAAGTGTTCTATCTTCTAAAATTTACGATAAAGTTCAATACCACAACCTAGACTTAGCTCCAACATCAACGAAATTAATTATGGGAGACGATAGAACTATCAAACCTCTAGGTATTGCTTGCAACATGAAAGTAAAAATCTCTAGAAACTATATACCAACCGATTTCTTTGTTATTGATGCTTACCATAGTAATTCTGATCATATAATCTTAGGTAGGCCTTTTCTTAAGTTGGTTGATGCCGTGTTAGATGCCGGAGAAGGCAAAGTAACAATGAACCTTAATGGAACAAAGTACACATATAACTTTCTTCGTGCTTCTAAACACCTTACACCTTTTCCTCCCGAAGATGAAGAAGTAGAAGAGATAGATAGTCTTTGTTTTGTTGAAACCCTTAGAGACCCGCTGCAAAGAGCGATGGAAAATCAAATTAGTAATCAACAAGATGAAGAACTAGAGGAAGCAACAAAAGGCTTAGAGCCGCATGATGGTAGCGTGGAGGAAGAGAAATTCGAAGACATAGGAGAAATCAAACCCGAGGAGCCACAAGTGCCCGAGGTAGACCTTAAACCTTTGCCCAAGGGATTAAAATATGAATTTTTGGGCCCAGACAAAACTTATCCAGTCATTGTGAGTGACGAGTTGAGTCCCGAAGAAAATGAAGCGTTGCTGATTTTATTAAAAAAACATAGGAAGGTGATTGGATATTCAATTGATGATCTCAAAGGTATTAGCCCAGCCTTTTGCACTCATCGTATACCAATGGAAGACCAATGTAAGCCTGTAGTGGACCATCAAAGGAGGCTAACCCATGCCATGCGAGAGGTAGTAAAGAAAGAGGTTATCAAGTTGCTTGATGCCGGAATCATCTACCCAATTCCGCATAGCGAATGGGTGAGCCCGGTACATTGTGTACCGAAGAAAGGAGGTTTGACCGTGGTGAAGAATGAGAAGAACGAGTTGATACCGCAAAGAACCGTGACCGGGTGGCGGATGTGTATCGATTACCGTAAGCTTAACAAAGCGACGAAGAAAGATCACTTCCCCCTACCGTTCATAGACGAGATGCTCGAGAGGTTAGCAAACCACACTTATTTTTGCTTTCTCGATGGATACTCGGGGTTCATGCAAATTCTTATTCACCGGAAGATCAACATAAGACAACGTTTACGTGTCCTTACGGAACGTTTGCATATAGGAGGATGCCCTTCGGCCTATGCAACGCTCCGGCCTCTTTTCAACGTTGCATGATGGCCGTGTTTTCGGAATTCATCGAAGAAATTGTTGAAGTGTTTATGGATGATTTTTCCGTTTACGGGAAGACGTTCATGGATTGCTTAGCAAACTTAGAAAAGGTCCTTACAAGGTGTGCGGAGGTAGATTTGGTTCTAAATTGGGAAAAGTGCCACTTCATGGTTAAGCAAGGCATAGTGCTCGGACATGTTATATCCGAGAGAGGAATTGAAGTGGACAAGGCTAAGGTAGAGACGGTTGAGCAACTCCCACCTCCTACGGATGTCAAGTCCTTAAGGAGCTTTCTAGGCCATGCCGGATTCTATAGAAGATTTATAAAGGACTTCTCGAAGATCACTAAGCCTTTAACGCACCTTCTTCAAAAGGATGTGGCTTTCGACTTTGATGATAAGTGTCTAGCGGCATTCCGGACCTTGAAAAATGCGTTGGTGAGTGCTCCCATCATCCAACCTCCGGATTGGAGCCAACCTTTCGAGATCATGTGTGACGCAAGTGACTACGCCGTAGGCGCGGTCTTGGGTCAAAGAAAGGAAGGCCGAGTTCACGCCGTTTACTACGCTAGCAAAACTCTTAGTGGGGCACAATTAAATTACGCCACTACGGAAAAAGAGTTGCTAGCGGTGGTATTCGCTTTCGAAAAATTCAGATCTTACATCGTGAACTCGAAAGTCATTGTTTACACCGATCACGCAGCCATCAAGTATCTCTTGGCTAAGAAGGAAGCTAAACCACGTTTGATTCATTGGATCCTTCTTCTCCAAGAGTTTGATGTTGAAATTCGTGATAAAAAGGGGGTGGAGAATGTTGTGGCCGATCATTTGTCTAGGATGAATCGTGGACAAGATGATAAAGAGCCCATAGAAGATAAGATGAGAGATGACCACCTCTATAGAGTGCTTGATAAAGACACTTGGATGATCGACATCATTCGAGCAATTCGAAAGATGCCCCTCGATCATCTAGATAAAAACACTCAAAGGAAGATAATCTCTGAAAGTAAGAAATATTTTTGGGATGCACCATACCTCTTCAAACTTGGCAATGATGGAGTGATGAGAAGATGTGTGCCAAGAGAAGAGAGGGTTGAGATTCTAAGGAAGTGCCACTCGGCGGAGTACGGTGGACACTATAGCCATTTTCGAACCGAAGCAAAAGTATGGTCGAGCGGATTCTATTGGTCGGAGATGCATGAAGATACTAAAAGATATGTTGCGTCATGCCCCGAATGCCAAAGAACCGGAAACATCTCTCAAAGAAATTCTATGCCTTTGAAATACAACTTGCAAATCGACATATTCGATGTATGGGGCATAGACTTCATGGGGCCTTTTAAAAACTCATTTGGATTCGAGTATATACTTGTTATGGTTGATTATGTATCCAAGTGGGTAGAGGCTATACCATGTCGTAAAGCTTCCACGGAGGAGTCCATCACTATGATCAAGAACGTGATTTTTTCCCGTTTCGGTACACCGAGAATCTTGATAAGTGATGGAGGAACTCATTTCACCGGGAAGAACTTCAAAAAGTGCTTGTCCAAGTTGGGAATTGAGCATAGGGTCTCCACGGCCTATCACCCACAAACCAACGGACAAGCGGAGACGTCAAATAGGCAATTAAAAAGCATACTTAACAAGACCATAGAGAAGGGAGGCAAGGATTGGTCAAAGAAATTAGACGGAGCTTTGTGGGCTTATCGAACGGCGTTTAAAACACCGATAGGTATGACCCCTTATCAATTCGTCTATGGAAAAGCTTGCCACCTTCCGGTTGAGTTGGAACATAAAGCCTATTGGGCGATTAAAGAGATGAACCTTGATCTCGATGCCGCGGTGGTGAAACGAAGAATTCAAATAAGCGAGCTAGAGGAGTTGAGGTTGAAAGCATATGAAAACGCAAGCATATACAAGGAGAGAATCAAAAGGTGGTATGATAAAAGATTGAAGAAAAAAAGAATTTAAAGAAGGAGATAAGGTCCTCCTCTACAATTCGAGGTTTAAAACCTTCGGAAAGGGGAAATTGCAAAGCAAATGGGACGGACCTTATGTTGTGCATTCGGTGTTCTCCAACGGAGCGGTAACCATTATGGATATAAACGGCGATCAATTTGTGGTGAATGGACAGCGGCTTAAGGTTTACTACGAACCCGATGTCGTGCCCCTTCACCATGTTGACGTCTTCACCATGGAGGAAGAGCCCGAACGTCCCGCCTAGGACGAAAAACAAGGCATCAACTTCTATAAATAATTTTTCTTTTAGTTTTCTGGAGTTTTTCGCGAAGATTTACTGGGCCAACTTTTTCCCATGGGCTAAGGAAGAAAAAATAGGGCAGTGTGCAAAAACCCGGACCGGCCCGGCCCCCGAGGCAGGGTGGGCCGGCCGGCCCAGGCGGACCGGCCCAGAGGGGCCCGACGCCCGATGACGCCGAATTTCGCCCGAATTGCTCCTTTTTGACTTCCTTGTTTGGTCGGAAAATTTTAAGGGAAGTGTAAAAAAGGAAAATAAGGTTCCCAGGGCTTTTCTCTCAGGACTATTTATTTGGCCGAATTGGGAGCTCGAGAATCAAACCTTTCAAGCAATGTGTTGCACCCTTGTAGCAGCCATTGTGCCTCCAAGAAGCTTAGAGTTGAAGCTAGAAGCCAAGAAGCCATCGATGGAGGAGGCGATGCTATGCGAGCTCAAGCTACCCGTCAAGAGGACCGCACGCATCCGTTGCGGAGGACGTGTCCCGACCGGAGCTCTTGCATCTCGCAACCCCGTCGAAGGAGAGAAGGTCCCTACACCCGTCCGAAGGTCGGCACGCCTCCAAGGCATCAAGCGCAAAGATTACAAGGAGGTGTCGCCAGAGCCTAAGGATTATGGGGATAGCGACTACTCCGACGATCGTAGCCCGAGCTCGTGGGCGGCTGCCGGTAGAGATGATGATGATTGGGATGAGCAGCCCAATGAAAGGACTCCCGAAGGCCCCAACGGCGACGGCAACGACGGCGGCGAAGGCAACGACAATGGAGGTGGCGACGACGGTGGTGACAACGGTGGAGATTATGGCGACGACGACCCCTTCGGATTGCATCCGGTGTGTTGTCGAGTTTGCCGTCAATCCATCACGGATCTCTACACGTCGGCCGACGAATGTCTCCAAGCCATGGAAGCGATGAAGCAGCATATGGAGGAATTGGAGCGCGTAGTTGAAGATGACTACAAGTTCCTAACCGCAACGTGCGCAAACTTTTCGGCATGGTTGGAAACATGAGAGGCAAGTGGTGCAAAACTTGCTTGAAGTACCACTAGATCTAGTTTCCCCTTAGGATTTTTGTAAGATACGACGATGACGTCGTATGTTTGAAGTGTGGGGGAGAGCTAGCTCGCTAGCCTTAGCTTTTGAACTTCAAGTTTAGGTTCGGTTTAATCTTCGTGTGAGAGTCTTAGTGTTTTAATGAGTCTTTAGTTTTTGAGTCTGTTTTAAAATTTTTGCAAGTGTCTTAAATTAGTGTTGAGTCAAGAAAATCAAATAAAAAGAGTCTTTATATATATCTTTGTGTTTTATGTATTGTTTATCTTTATTTACTTGTTTGTTTAATCTTCGATTCTTGATATATGAACACAAGTATGTGGTTTGAAAAACGTTTACCGTGGTGCTTAGTGGAATCGCTACTACTTAAAGTACCCATACCGCACTTCGATCTTGAGCTTCACATGTTAGTTGTGCTATGTTCGATGCTAAATATTGGAGGATTTCAGTTCTGAAAATTATCTTAAAACCCTTGTAATAAAGGTTAGCAAAACCTCTTTTTCCAAGTTGAGAGTAAGAAAAAAATTCCTATCCAAAGCCAAGTTTATTTTTTTCGCTCCACCATAAGTGTGATTAGCACGATGAGTTAGGCTAGGACCCTTCTCTCTTGGTGAGTTTTAATTTCAAGCAATGATCATGTCCTTGTGCTTATCTTTTGTTGCTAGCCTCGTCATATATTCAGTACATGACTTTCACAACGAAAGTCTTGATTATCACTGGATTCCAAACCCAACCATATACATCTCTTTTGTACATCGTATTCCCTGAACACAACCTATTTTCAAAGTTTCGTCTCGTCTCTAGCATGATTGTATGCATGCAAGGAAAGAAAGAATTGAAAGCTTTGAAAAGTTGTCAAGAGAGAAAAATAAAGAGAAAAAGTATGTGTATGGAAAAGAAAGAAAGAAAGAAAGAAAAATCATATGTGAATGAAAGAAGAAAAAGAAAAAGAGGAAAAGATGAGGTAGCAATGAAGATATGAGAGGGATGGATCAAGTGAAAGAAAAGAAAAAAATAAAGTGTAAGGAAGGATGTCACGTTGATTGTGAGACGAAACTTTTACTCTATTTCCAACCATGTGCAATCCGACAACGAGGACATCATCGGTGCCTTGTAGTCACAATTTTCTTTTGCCCTTGCACATGTCCACCATTCTAAATCTTCTCATCCTTGATATCCCTACATACGGTTAATTGTCATGATCATTGGCTTTGAAAGGTAGACAACCATTAGAGGAAGTTCTTAGTTTGACAATACTTGTGTTGATTGCGCTAGCCCTACCTATAGCTCCACTTTACATGATATATGAGAGACTAATGGGAGGTGAGAGTTTTATAAAATTTGGTTAGGATAGCCACTTTATATGAGTGACTTGAGAGAGCTTGGAGAAAGGTTTTTGTCTAATACTTGTTGCAGGAATTTTTGTTTTGAAAACCATAAAAACCCTCCGATGGAAGCAAAGGAGTAAGCATGGCTGAAATTGAAGACTTCGAGTGAAGAGTTTGAGTTGTGGGGTAAATCTTGACGTGGTAAAAATTCTAAACGCCCATGTTTATGTTTGATTATCATTACTTTGTGTTTATGTATTAAAGATGAAGGGATTGACTAACTTGTGAAGAAGGATAAGTGGTACATGATTACGACACCTTGGACGAAATTCTTTTACGAGTACTTGCTCGAGGACGAGCAAGAGCTAAGTGTGGGGGAGATGTTGACGGTGTATTTTGGTGCACCTAGCATGTTCATTACACTTTGGTTTGGATTTGATTATGGAACTAACCCGCCACTAGGCACACTAATCATATAACAAGTTCATCTTTGTGCATGCATTTGGAAGTGTTGTGTTTATGTAGGAAATCATGGACATAAAGGACGGATTCGCAACAAGTTCAAAGGAGCATTCATGGAGTCTTGTTCGTGTTCATGAGCTTGCTGAAATCACTTCCAATGGTGGAAAGGACCAAAGTGCTACGAGGAACACCCCCGAGGATTGAAGCGTAAAAGATCAAACTTCATGCAAAGAGAGCCTCTATCTTGGACGCGAGGATAACAACATCAAAATCATGCAAGTGGAGGGGGTGACGTACATAAATGCACGAGGACCCACGGAGCAAAAGGGGCGACCGAACCGGCCGGGTGGGCACGGGCCGGCCGGCCCGACCGGCCGGCCCAGCCCACTTCCGCACCGGTTCGGTCCCGTTTTCCTTGCCCTCGAAGGATCTTCAACCCTAAAACCCCCGAGGCGCCGCCAACACCGAGAGGAGGAGTCATTCGCACCGAGAAGGCCATCCACAAGCTAGAGAGAGAGGAGGAGGATCTCCCGGAGGGAGATCAACCACCTCGAAGGAAGCACCCTCTCGTGGAGAAGAAGGAAGACACCGACGGAAGGGAAACCATGATCAACGGTGCCATGATCAGCACCTTGATGGGGTAATCTTCTCATTCGTCCATGGGTTGTAATCGATCTTGAGATGTAATCGCACTTTGTCGGATTATCTATCTATCATCTTGTGTTGAATATACTTTAATTCTTAAGGTTTGCAACCATGCCGTAAAGGGAGTAAGGCCTCAATGCTTCCTTGGATCCATTCAATACGCCGTGTCCATCAAAGGTCTAGTCATGAATACCTTCACGTAGTGACAGTACGAGAGGAGGGAAAGGGCGAAACCGTGGTCACAACCCCGATAGATTAGATTGGTTTTCATGTCTTTAAGCGATTGCATGCTCTAGTATCGTAGACCCGTGGGCGAGTGTCTTCTATCTTGATCGTTTATCATTCTCTCTAGTGTAGTTTAGTGTTTTCTAGTATAATAGTAGTTAGGGTTTTAGTAGCTAGTGTGTCGTTGTTGATCGAACGCTTGTAATCCCCTTGCTCCGCGGATTGACAAGAACCTTGGGAATCCCGTGGTGAAAAAGGTGTGGGGTCCGTACGCTTGCGGATCGTAGAGGGATACGTCTTTTATCCGTCAACAGCGGGTTATGCCACCATTACGGGGTGGAGCTCCACAACTTCGCCCCCAACACGATCTCGTAGGCGGCCACCTTTGTCGGTGTCTACGAGGGGTTCCTGGGGATCCCCGTGAATTGGGATCTCTGGATCCACCTGTTTCGCGTGGAGCTGCACACCGTCGCCACGACAGAGACACAAGTACACCGAGTGGTGCGTACCGGCGGCCTGATGTTCTCGGTGCGGGACTTGCGCAAGGAGTGGTACATCCCATGCACGATGACGTCTAACAACGCGGAGTGGGAGAAGGGGTGGTTCTACCTTCGCAACGAGGGCGCCGGCCTCCCCCTACACCGGCAAGGTGCTGAAGGTGAAGACCGACACTTGGCATCACGGCTCATCTCCTTCCCCACGCCAGGATTGACTGGAGTCGCTCCTCAACGGACTGAAGAGTCTGGCGGACGCCGGGCTAGGGGCGGCTTTGGTTCTTGCCAACCTAAACCACTGGCGGATCGTCCCCCTCATGGAGAGGAGGCTCCGCATCTACGAAATGACCGAGGAGGCCGACCCTACAGCGTTGGCACGCTCGCGGCTGCTGCGCGAGCATTTTCCTCGGGAGTACACGGCGACGAGGGAGAGGTGCGTAGTCAACCTTAGGACCATGCTGACCGACAATGATGACATTTGGTCGTTCATCATGCTTCCCGATGCCCCACCGGTAAGTAGGCTTCCCCTTTCCGGTTCCTCGTGATGTGCTGGTGTGATCTTGACAGATGTTATTAGAAGAGGGTGACTGTGGACACCCCACGGTCGGATCCACCAACGCCCCGGGCCCAGGCGGCCACCCGTGCCGCGCAGCGGCGGGAGCAAGAAAAGGTGGCGCGTAAGAAGGAGAGGAGAATCCTACGAGCAGTAGGGAATCTCTCCCCCAGCGACTCCGGAGAACTCATCGTCGGAAGAGGGGGAGGAAGAGGAGAGTGACGGGGGGCGCCCCTCCGAGAGGTGGAATCCTCCGCCCCCGTCGCCAAGGGCCACAGAGGCGGCAGAGGAGCAAGCGCCCGCGGTGGGCGCGGAGGCACCCGCCGCCGGGCGATCGGCGAGAGGAGGCCATGTGCGCCGCGAGGCGCCGGCCGAGTGCCGCGGGGGCGTCGGCGAGCGCAGCGGCGACGGTGATAGGCGCCGTGGGGGCGCCTCCCAAACTCTCGAGGAAGAGGAAGCGAGGCTTCTCCAGCTTGAGGTAAGTGGCATTCTCCCTGGGCGCCCCTGATTTCGAGAAGCTGGAGCTTAATTTCGTGTTTATGCATTCACAGGGTGGGGCCAACCGTCCCTGCCCTTGCGCCCTCTAAGGCGCTAAGGTCGGACGCGTCCGTGCCCACGAGGTGGCACTCGTCGAGGGCACCGCGGGCGGCAGAGAGCACAGCGGCGACAAGTGAGCCCCCACGCGGCACGGCCGTGGCTACGGGGGTTGCGGCGGGGAGGCGATGGCCGTCGCGGCGGTCACTGCAGTGGCGACCGCCGCGTCGGTGGTTCCACTAGAGCCCGTCCCCACTGCGGTCGATCAGGCGGTCGTGGTGGAGATCCCTAACGACAACGCCCCGCCACCCGGGTGGGGCCAGTTGGAGAACTGGCCCGAACCAGCCCCCGAGCCTGCGGCGGGGGTACTGGTGATGCTGGAGGATGACTGCGTGATGCCGCGGCAGCCGAAGCACGACACCGAGGCCTCATCGTCACGCGCCGTCCTGCCCGCCCCAGACGTCACCGTGGCGCGCCCGGGGCAGGAGCGGGAGCACACCAGCGCGCCGCCGACCACTTCAATGAGGCCCAGGCTGAGCAGGCGCTGTGACAGGAGTTTCAAGACCACAACGCCTCGCTCAGCAACACGCTGAACGAGGCGCTGCGGATCCACGCAGGTCCCGCGTGGCGGGTTTTTCAGGTGCACGTTCCTGTCATCGAATTCGAAGTTTTCCCTTGTCTCTTTTGCATCCGCGCATTTTTTGACTTTGCTTTCTTCCACACCTTGTCCACTGGTAACAGGAGCTGGAGGGCCGAGCTCGGGAGAGGTATGACCGCCTCGATCAGTTGAGCTCTGAGCGCAACTGGTACCGGGACCAGTACGACGCCCTTGACGCCCTTGTCGAGGCCCTGCGGACCGACAACGGGTGGCTGGAGTACCGGCTCTAGGCTGTGCAGGACGAGCTCCTGGAGCGGGGCGCGCGAAATGTTGAAGGTAGCTCCGCGGCGGACCAGGTGAGGGCCGCGCTCCTGGAGCGAGACGAGGCCCTACTGAAGTCGCGCGAGGACCTGGCCGCGATGCGGACCGTGGCGGCGGAGTGGGAGATGGAGGTGGCCTCGACTCATGCTCAGCTTCAACAGGACCGTGCAACCCTCGAGGGAGCACGGTCTTGGTAGAGCCAGGCCAAGGAGAAGGCCAAGGAGGCTGAGCAGCTAAGGGTCGAGCTGGTGGAGAAGTCTACCGCGCTCGCCACGGCGGAGGGGCAGCTCCAGCAGGAGCAGAGCGCGCGCCAGCAGGCGGAGGCTCGGCTTCAGCAGGAGCGATCCGCTCTCGAGGAGGCCCGAGCTGCCCTCGAGCGTGAACGCATGGCATTGGAGGAGGCACAGGGCCAACTCCAGTGGGAGTGTGCTGCGCTCGAGGAGGTGCGGGCCACTCCCAAGCTCCGGGACAGGGAGATCTCGCGGCTCGATGGGAAGCTGAACTAGCTGAGCGTCTCCCACGAGGACCTGCGCCAGGCTATCTAGAAACAGGAAGCTATGATCCTTGGCCTGCAGCAGGCAGCTGAGACCGCGCGCACGGCCCTCGAGACGGAGAAGAAGCAGGTTGAAGGTGAGTCGCCTCTCTCTGACTTTCGCTTGCTGGCTCGGTTTGTTTGGGATCCGCTCCAAATTTTTGTTTCTCGTTTTTGGTTTTCAGGCTTGCGGACCGCCCTTGCGAACTCAGCAACCCAGGTGCAGGCTGTCCAGACGGCCTACAACTCCTCACAGCAGGAGTTGGAGGAGCTGTGGGCCGCCGCCCTTGAGGCGTGCCAGGGGGGCGAGGAAGGCGAGGTGCAGGCCGAGAACTCGATGGCGAGACGCCTTCGCACCCTCAACAGGCACGTCACCCAGCGCATGCGTCGCGATCTTCACCTGGGTTTCCAGAAGGCTCTCGGCGTGGTGGCCTCCCACTACGAGGTCGACCTCGAGGCCATCTCCACGGGCTATGTTGTCCCCGTCAGCGTCGACGACGAAGTGGCGATGAACCGTGTGGACGAGCTCGCTGCTCCTGCCGCCAACGTCCTCGCCGAAGACTTCATGGACTTCTTGTTTTCTGACGCTCCTCCGGCCTGTGGCCCCGAGGCCTAAAAGTAGCTAGGCGTTCGAGCCCTTTATGTTTTTAGTGTTGGAATTCGAGCCACGCGGCTATGTAATAAACAGTTGCTTTTTAAAACATTTAGATGTTTATAAATTGAAGTACTCGTTATTTATTTCGACAATGGTGTTGTTCTGCCTCCCCGCTTTCTTAGGTGAACCTTGGCTGGGAAGGTTTCGTTCGCACGAGTAGCTTGTAGGCAAAGCGGCGAGGGGGAAGGGTCGTATCCTGCCGGAGGCGTGGGCTATCCCCGACTCGTGCTTCTTCGCCCTTTGGCTACTCGCGTCCCGCGTAAATTCACCCAAAATTTAGGTCGAGGCATACTTAGCACTTTTGTGACGAATTTTTGCGAAAAAATGGAACCATTTTTTGGGGGGATGCCACCCGCAGTAGCCCCCGAGGGGGACTTGGTTTTCAGGGGAAAGCCGAGTCGCCCTTTAGCTTTATTAATTAAATGGAAATTTACATTTGTACATCCAACTGGGGTGTTGGCTATATAAATAACAAAAGAAACTTGGAAATCCTTTCTAAGAGTAAAAGCGACATAGTTGTTGGATGTTCCAAGCGTTGGTGAGTTCCTCGCTGTCCTCATTGGCCAGCTTGTAGGTGCCGGGCTTGAGCACTTTGACAACGACGTAGGGTCCCTCCCATGGGGGCGACAGCTTGTGGTGACCTCGATTGTCTTGATGCAGCCTTAGGACTAGGTCCCCTTCATTGAAGTCTCGACACCATATCTTTCGGGCCTAGTACCGCCTCAGTGCCTGTTGGTATCTTGCTGAATGCATCAGGGCCACAGTGCGCGCCTCGTCCAATTGGTCCAGCGAGTCCTGGCGGGTTTGCTGGTTGGCACTTTCGTCGTATTCCTTCACCCTGGGTGACCCGTACTTCAAGTCCATGGGGAGGACCGCCTCCGCGCTGTAGACTAGGAAGAACAGGGTGAACCCCGTGGCTCTATTTGGGGTAGTTCTGAGGCTCAACACGACCGCCGGTAGCTCCTGGAGCCATTTTCGGCTAGACTTGTTCAGTCTGTTGAAGATTCTCGGCTTGAGGCCTTGTAAGATCATGCCATTGGCCCCTCCACTTGACCATTGGTCAGTTGATGTGTGACAGCCGCCCAATCCATGTGGATGTGGTGCTTGTCGCAGAACTCCAGGAAATTCCTGCCAGTGAATTGGTACCCGTTGTCGGTGATGACGGAGTTGGGCACCCCGTACCGGTAGATGATGTCGGTGAAGAATGTCACGGCCTGCTCTGCCCTGAGATTTGTGATTGGGCGCACCTCGACCCACTTGGAGAACTTGTCTATGGTGACCAGCAAATGAGTGTAGCCCCCGGGCGCCTTTTGTAAGGGCCCAACGATGTCTAGCCCCCGTACGGCGAAAGGCCATGTGATGGGGATCGTTTGGAGGGCGTGTGCTGGAAGATTGGTCTTGCGGGCGTAGAACTGGCACCCCTCGCAGGTGCGCACGACCTCGCTGGCATCGACGACCACGGTGGGCCAGTAGAAGCCCTGGCGGAACACATTGCCCATGAGGGTGTGCGGCGTCACGTGGTGCACACACGCCTACGTGGATGTCGCGGAGGAGCTCGCGCCCCTGGGGGATGGGTATGCACCGCTGCAGGACGCCTGACGCGGCGCGCTTATATAGCTCGCCATCAATGAGGGTGAACGGTTTGGCCATCCTGGTGATGCGCTTGGCCTCGGACCGATCCGAGGGGAGCTCCGCTCGATTCATCCAGGCGAGATATTTGGCCAGCCAGTCCTCCGCGCGGGGGGCTGGCTCTATGTCCATTGCCTTGGCCTCATCCACGCCGTAACCCTCGAGTAGGGAGAGCACAAACGCCTCGTTCAAGTGGTCCTCGTCCATAGGCTCTGCACCTGCCGGATTGGAAGGAGCCCCCAAGGGTTCCTCCTGACTCGAGGGTGTCGGCTCGAGGTTGACAGACGGTTTTGCGACGTCCCGCGCAAAAATGTTTGGGGGAACGGTGATTCGCCCCAACGCGATTTTGGTGAGCTTGTCGACCTCCTCGTTGTACCGGCGGGGAACATGGTTGAGCTCGATGCTGTAGAACTTGTCCTCGAGGGCTCGTACGGCGTTGCGGTAGGCCTCCATCTTGTCCTCATGGCAACTCGCATTTTTCATGACTTGGTCAATCACGAGCTGTGAGTCCCCCATGACGTCGAGGCGTTTGATGCTCGTCTCGATGGCGATTCGGAGGCCGCAAAGGGGGGTCCCGTACTCCGCCATATTTTTCGATGCGGGGAAATGTAGGTGTACTGCGTACCTCATGTGCTCCTCGAGGGGTGAGACGAAGAGTAGGCCCGCGGCCGCCCCCGTTTTCATCACTGACCCTTAGAAATAGAGGGTCCAGCACTCGGCCTGGATCTGCGGCGGCGGCAATTGTGTATCCGTCCATTAGGCAATGAAATCCACCAGGACCTGGGACTTAATTGCCTTGCATGGCGCATAGGCGAGTGTCTCGCCCATAAGTTCCACAGACCACTTGGCGATCCTGCCCGCCGCGTCCGGGTTGCGGATGATCTCCCCCAACCGGAACGAGGAGACCACCGTAACCGGGTGGGCCTCGAAGTAGTGCCGGAGCTTGCGCCGCGCGAGCACCACTGCATAGAGCAGCTTCTGGATTTGCAGGTAGCGCACATTGGTCTCGGATAGCACTTCGCTGATGTAATACATGGGCCTCTGGACTGGCAGGGTGTGCCCCTCCTCTGTACGCTCCACCACGATGACGACGCTGACCACCTGAGTGGTCGCGGCGACGTAGACATACAGAGGCTCGCCGTCCTGGGGCGGTGTTAAGATTGGTGTGTGGGCGAGCGTCGCCTTGAGTTTGTCAAGCGCCTCCTGGGCCTCGCTGGTCCAGGAGAAGCACTTGTGCTTCTTCAGGAGTCGGTAGATGGGCAACCCCTTTTTACCGAGCCGCGAGATGAAGTGGCTCAAGGCGTCAAGGCACCCCAACACCTTCTGGACCCCCTTGAGGTCTCGAATCGTGCCCATTCGTTCGAGGGCCGCGACCTTCTCGGGGTTGGGCTTGATGCCCCACTGGGAAACGATGTACCCCAGCAGCATGCCGCGCGGCACTCTGAAGACACACTTCTTGTGGTTTAGTTTAACCCCGTTGGCCCACAGGCAATCGAACGCAATGCGCAGGTCGTTAACCAGGTTGTCCGCCTTCCTGGTTTTCACGACTATGTCGTCTACGTAAGTCTCAACGGTCCGCCCGATGTGGTCTCTGAAGACGTGCTGCATACATCGCTGGTATGTAGCGTCCGCATTTCGGAGGCCAAACGGCATCGTTACATAGCAGAACATTCCAAACAGCGTGATGAATGAAGTCGCGAGCTGGTCAGACTCTTTCATCTTTATTTGGTGGTACCCGGAATAGGCATCAAGGAAACACAAAAGCTCACACCCTGCAGTTGAGTGTTGACGGATAAAAGATGTATCCCTCTACGATCTGCAAGCGTACGGACCCCACACCTTTTTCACCACGGGATTCCCAAGGTTCTTGTCAATCTGCAGAGCAAGGGGATTACAAGCGTTCGATCTACAACGACACACAAGCTACTAAAACCCTAAATATTATTATACTAGAAAACAACTAAACTACACTAGAGAGAATGATTAAGATATCAAGATAAAAGACACTCGCCCACGGGTCTACGATACTAGAGCATGCAATTGCTTAAAGACATGAAAACCAATCTAATCTATCGGGGTTGTGACCACGGTTTCGCCCTTTCCCTCCTCTCGTACTATCACTACATGAAGGTATTCATGACTAGACCTATGATGGACACGGCGTATTGAATGGATCCAAGGAAGCATTGGAGCTCTACTCCCTTTACGGCATGGTAGCCAACCTTAAGCATTAAAGTATATTCAACACAAGATGATAGATAGATAATCCAACAAAGTGCGATTACATCTCAAGATCGATTACAACCCATGGACGAATGAGAAGATTATCCCATCAAGGTGCTGATCATGGCACCGTTGATCATGGTTTCCCTTCCGACGGTGTCTTCCTTCTTCTCCACGAGAGGGTGCTTCCTTCGAGGTGGTTGATCTCCCTCCGGAGATCCTCCTCCTCTCTCTCTAGCTTGTGGATGGCCTTCTGGTGCGAATGACTCTCCTCTCTGTCGAATGGCGGCGCCCAGGCTTTTTAGGGTTCAAGATCCTTCGGGTGCAAGGAAAACAGGACCGAACCGGCCACCGGAGTGGGCTGGGCCGACCGGCCTGGGCCCACCTTGGCCCGGTTCGGTCGCCCCTTTCGCTCCGTGGGTCCTTATGCATTTATGTACTTTGCCCCCTCCACTTGCATGATTTTGACGATATTATCCTCGCGTCCAAGATGGAGGTTCTCTTCGCATGAAGTTCGATCTTTTACGCTTCAATCCCCGGGGGTGTTCCTCGTAGCACTTCGGTCCTTGCCACCATTGGAAGTGATTTCATCAAGCTCATGAACACGAACAAGACTCCGTAAATGCTCCTTTGAACTTGTTGCGAATCCGTCCTTTATGTCCATGTTTTCCTACATAAACACAACACTTCCAAATGCATGCACATAGATGAACTTGTTATATGATTAGTGTGCCTAGTGGCGGGTTAGTTCCATAATCAAATCCAAACCAAAGTGTAATGAACATGCTAGGTGCACCAAAATACACCGTCAACATCTCCCCCACGCTTAGCTCTTGCTCGTCCTCGAGCAAGTACTCGTAAAAGAACTTCGTCCAAGGTGTTGTAATCATGTACCACTTATCCCTCTTCACAAGTTAGTCAATCCTTTCATCTTTAATACATAAACACAAAGTAATGATCATTAAACATAAACATGGGCGTTTAGAATCTTTACCATGTCAAGATTTACCCCACAACTCAAACTCTTCACTCGAAGTCTTCAATTTCAGCCATACTTACTTCTTTGCTTCCATCAGAGGGTTTTTATGATTTTAAAAGCAAAATTCCTGCAACAAGTATTAGACAGAAACCTTTCTCCAAGCTCTCGCAAGTCACTCATATGAGGTGGCTATCCTAAACCAATTTTATAAAACTCTCACCTCCCATAAGTCTCTCATATAACACGTAAAGTGGAGCTATATGTAGGGCTAGCGGAATCAACACAAGTATTGTCAAACTAAGAACTTCCTCTAATGGTTGTCTACCTTTCAAAGCCAATGATCATGAGAATCAACCATACGTAGGGATATCAAGGATGAGAAGATTTAGAATGGTGGACATGTGCAAGGGCAAAAGAAAATTATGACTACAAGGCACCGATGACGTCCTCGTTGTCAGATTGCACATGGTTGGAAAAAGAATGAAAGTTTCGTCTCTCAACAACGTGACATCCTTCCTTACACTTTATTTTTCTTTTCTTTCACATGATTCATCCCTCTCATATCTTTATTGCTACCTCATCTTTCTCTTTTTCTTTTTCTTCTTTCATTCTTTCATTCATTCTTCTTTCTTTCATTCACATATTTTTTCTTTCTTTCTTTCTTTCCTTTCCATACTCATACTTTTCTCTTTATTTTTCTCTCTCTTGACAACGTTTCAAAGCTCTCAACTCCTCTCTTTCTCGCATGCATACAATCTGAAATTTTAAATAAATCATGCTAGAGACGAGACGAAACTTTTGAAAGTAGGTTGTGTTCAAGGAATGTGATGTACAAAAGAGATATATAGGATTGGGTATGGAATTCGGCGATGTACGAGACTTCCAAGGTGAAAGGTCTCATAACCGAATGAATGACGAGGCTAGCAATAAAAGATAAGTACAAGAACATGATCATTGCTCGAAATTAAAACTCCCAAGAGAGAAGGATCCTAGCCTAACTCATCGTGCTATCACACTTATGGTGGAGCAAAAAATAAATTGGCTTTGTATAGGATTTTTTTTCTTACTCTCAACTTGGAAAAAGAGGTTTTGCTAACCTTTATTACAAGGGTTTTAAGATAATTTTCAGAACTGAAATCCTCCAACTTTTAGCATTGAACATAGCACAACTAACATGTGAAGCTCAAGATCGAAGTGTGGTATGGATACTTTAAGTAGTAGCAATTCCACTAAGCACCACAGTAAACATTTTTCAAACCACACACTTATGTTCATATACCAAGAATCAAAGATAAACAAACAAGTGAATAAAGATAAGCAACACACAAAAATATATAAAGACTCTTTTTATTTGGTTTTCTTTGACTCAACACTAATTTAAGACACTTTCAAACTTGCAAAAATTTTAAAACACACTCGAAAACTAAGACTCATTAAACTCTAAGACTCTCGCTCGAAGATTAAACCGAACCTAAAATTTGAAACTCAAAAGCTAAGGCTAGCTAGCTAGCTCTCCCCCACGCTAAAAACATACGACGTCCTCGTCGTATCTTACAAAACCTAAGGGGAAAACTAGACCTAGTGGTACTTCAAGCAAGTATTGCACCACTTGCCTCTCATGTTTCCAACCATGCCAAAAAGTTTGCGCACGTTAAGGTTAAGGAACTTGTAGTTGTCACCAACTACGTGCTCCAAATCCTCCATACGCTGCTTCATCGCTTCCATGGCTTGGAGACATTCATCGACCGATGTGTAGAGATCCCCGATGGATTGACAGCAAGTTCGACAACACATCGGATGCAATTCGAAGGGGTCTTCATCACCATTGTCTCCACCGTCGTCGCCACCGTCGTCGCCACCTCCATTGTCGTTGCCGCTCTTGTTGCCATCGTTACCGTCGCCGTTGGGGCCTTCGGGAGTCCTCTCTTTGGGCTGCTCATCCCAAGTGTAGAGGTCGTTATCATCTCTTCCAGCGGCCGCCCACGAGCTCGGGCTACGATCGTCGGAGTAGTCGCTACCCCCATAATCCTTAGGCTCCGGCGACGCCTCCTTGTAGTCTTTGCGCTTCATGCCTTGGATGCGTGCCGACCTTCGAACGGGCGTAGGGACCTTCTCTCCTTCGACGGGGTTGCGAGACGCAAGAGCTCCGGTCGGGACACGCCCTCCGCAACGGATGCGTGCGGTCCTCTTGACGGGTAGCTTGAGCTCGCCTTCTCCATCGATGGCTTCTTGGCTTCTAGCTTCAACTCTAAGCTCCTTGGGGGCACAATGGTTGCTGCAAGGGTGCAAAATATTGCTTGGAGGGGTTGATTCCCGAGCTCCCAATTCGTCCAAATAAATTGTCCGAAGAGAAAAACCCTAAGAACCTCATTTTCCTTTTTGAAACTTCCCTTAAAATTTTCTGACCAAAGAAGGAAGTCGAAAAGGAGAAATTCGGGCAAAAATCGGGGACGACGGCCGCCGGGACCCACTCGGGCCGGCCGGCCCACCCTGTCTCGGGGGCCGGGTCGGTCCAGTTTTTCGCGTACCGCCCTTATTTCGCCTCCTTAGCCCATGGGAAAAAGTTGGCCCAGTAAATCTTCACGAGAAACTCCAGAAAACTAAACGAAAAACTATTTACATAAATTCATGCCTTGTTTTTCGTCCTAGGCGAGACGTTCGGGCTCTTCCTCCATGGTGAAGACATCAACATGGTGAAGGGGCACAACGTCGGGTTCGTAGTAAACCTTAAGCCGCTGGCCATTCAGCACAAATTGATCGCCGTTTATATCCATAATGGTTACCGCTCCGTTGGAGAACACCGAATGCACAACATAAGGTCCTTCCCACTTGCTTTGCAATTTTCCCTTTCCGAAGGTTTTAAACCTCGAATTGTAGAGGAGGACCTTATCTCCTTCTTTAAATTCTTTCTTTTTCAATCTTTTATCGTACCACCTTTTGATTCTCTCTTTTTATATGCTTGCATTTTCATATGCTTTCAACCTCAACTCCTCTAGCTCGCTTATTTGGATCCTTCGTTTCACTACCACGGCATCGAGATCGAGGTTCATCTCTTTAATCACCCAATAGGCTTTATGTTCCAACTCAACCGGAAGGTGGCAAGCTTTTACATAGACGAATTGATAAGGGGTCATACCTATCGGTGTTTTAAACGCCGTTCGATAAGCCCATAAATCTCCGTCTAATTTCTTTGACCAATCTTTGCCTCCCTTCTCTATGGTTTTGTTGAGGATGCTTTTTAATTGCCTATTTGACGTTTCCGCTTGTCCGTTGGTTTGTGGGTGATAGGCCGTAGAGACCCTATGCTCAATTCCCAACTTGGACAAGCACCTTTTGAAATTCTTCCCGGTGAAGTGAGTTCCTCCATCACTTATCAAGATTCTCGGTGTACCGAAACGAGGAAAAATCACGTTCTTGATCATAGTAATGGACTCCTCCGTGGAAGCTTTACGACATGGTATAGCATCTGCCCACTTGGATACATAATCAACCATGACTAGGATATACTCAAATCCAAATGAGTTTTTAAAAGGCCCCATGAAATCTATACCCCATACATCGAATATGTCGATTTGTAGGTTGTATGTCAAAGGCATAAAATTTCTTTGAGAGATGTTTTCGGTTCTTTGGCATTCGGGGCATGACGCAACATATCTTTTAGTATCTTCATGCATCTCCGGCCCAAAGAATCCTCTCGACCATACTTTTGCTTGGGTTCGAAAATGACTGTAGTGCCTGTAACATCCTGGAATTTTCCTCCGGAATGTTAGCAATGCAAAAATGTGGATTTCAAAATTTCGATTTGAAATTGAGTGCATAATTAAAATATAAGATTGTCTTCTATGATCCTTCCCTGAAAATCTTAGATTTAATTTGAGCAAAAACATAAATTTAGGAATTATAAATTGCTAGGGTGAGAACCTTGGAGTTTGATGGGATTTATTTTGCATCTTAATTGTGCGGGATTCAAATTTGAATTCAAATTCAAATTCGAATCACAGTTTAAATAGGAGCTAGAGTTTAAAGAAATTAGGAAAGGGACCTTTGCAGCTTGGGCCTTAACTCAATTCCCTAAGTTCTCTAGACCACCCCCAATCTCCCTCTCGGGTTCACCAAACCGCCAGCCCATCTACCCCTTTCAGCCCACCAAAGCCGCCGGCCCACCTTCCACTCATTGACTCTCTGCCACGCGGGCCCCAGCGGTCAGACCTTATCTCTTCTCCCTGCCTCTCTTTCTTTCCCCACCGTGACGCGACGCAGGGGCGAGCCGCGCCGGCCCCATGGCCGACGCCAGCCATGGCCGCCCCCTCCTCGCCGCGCCGCGCCACCGGGATGGCCTCCACGCGCCCCCGAATGGATTCCCGCCCCGTCCGCTCCCGCATCTCCAAACCCTAGCGAGCCGCCCTACAAATAGGCGTCCAACCGGCCTCCCTGTACTGCGCCGCCGCCATGGGGAATTTCCCCTGAATCCGCCGCCATCCACGCAAATCAGAAGGGGGGAAGAAGGAGTGGAGGAAGGGAGGAGGCGCTAGAGGCGAGGGGGAAGCTGAGGGCTGCTTTGGTGCGTGGGCCGTGCCGCCGGACCCCGCAGGCGCCATGCTCTCCGCCCCGAGCCGCCGATTCGGGAAGAAAAAGAAAGGGACCGGGGGGAGAAGAAGAAGAGAAGGAGGAGAGGGGGGGGCGCACCGCCGCGCCGCCGGACCCCCACGTCGCCGCCGGCCCGCACCGCCACGCCGCCGACCGAGGAGGCCGCCGCCGCCTCGAAGCCGGAGGTCGCCGCGTTCAAGGAAGCGCCGACGAGGCCATGAAGCCATGGACCGCGCCGCCCCCGCTTCTCGCTCCGGCCGTTCCTCTCGCTCTTCACCGCGCCTTCCACGCCACCGTCCCGGCTTCGCATCCCCGACTCGCAGCCCGCTTCGGCGCCGCGCCTCGACACCGCCACCTCGCCGCCGTGTCCCGGAACGCAAGGTGAGCACTACCCTTCACCTTCATGTGGACCGGGCCTTCGAGCCGAGGATGGACCGAGCCTTGTGAGCTCGGCGGTTGTGTGAGGACCGCTATCCCGCATCGCGCCGCCGCGCGGACCCGCCGTCGCTTGAGAGCCGGTCATCGAGCCGAGCCGGTCGTTTTGCGAGTGCCACCGCCGCCGTCGTCGCCGCGCGCGCTCCCTTGCCTTGCAATTGTGTCGAACCTTTGTTCCGACGAGCGCACGCCGAGTTCGGCTCGCCGTCGACACCCACACACTGAGCACGCCACCGTCGAGCGAAGGCCCTGCCTTTCTGGGGCCAGGAGTCGGGTGAGCACAGACCTTTGTCGTGTGCACTTCCCCGCTTGCCGTCACCCTGCTTATGTCCCTGGTTGTGCACATATTGTTGGCGTTGAGCCGTCGCCACGGCTGTGCCGCCGACTTTTTACCCGCACACACTCACGCCGAGTCGAGGCCCTGTTCTCCCTGGCCGAACCTGTGCACGCGCACTCACGCACACGCGAGGTCGTTCGCCGGCGTATGTCCCCAACCAACGCCGCCGGGCCGTTCCTCGCCGTTTTCCTGTTCTCTGTTCCCTTGCCTAGTGCACGCCGTCAATTTCGTGTCGCTGCCATGGCCGAGCCGTCGGCGATCGGCACGCACACATACGCACGCAACCGAGGGGCCGAGCCCCCGCTTCACCTATCTGCGACCGTGTTCGTCGTACCGCCGTGCCGTCGCCGCGAACCCCAACGCACCGGCGCACGTGTGTCCGTCGAGCCATCGAACCCAAGGTCGAACCTTTCGGCCACTTCGACCCTGAACACCGCCTCGCCTAAATCTGCTCGTTGAGCTCTCGTCTCTGTGTCGTCGTCGTGCACGTGCCGTCGGTTTTGTGTCGCCCCCGTGGCCACGCCGCCGACGTTCGCACAAATGCAAACACGTACACCCGAGGAGTCGAACCCCTCTGCTCTCCCTGTCCAACCGCACGCACGCGCGCGAGAGAGCGAGCACGCCAGCATGGACGCCCTAGTCCTTGTCGACGTGTCGCCCCACCTCGCTGCGCTACGCCTAGTCTCACGACTGCACAACGCCCGTGTCGCCCGTACCACGCCCTTGTGCTTGTCGGGCGAGCCGTTGATGCTATGATTCGCATGCTGGCACTTTCACCTCTCGTTTTGCCGTCTCGCCGGCAATTTGTCCACCTCCGGGGATCTCTGTCTCCCGTCCGACCCGCGACCTCGTCTCCGAGGGTGACGCTGGACAAGACCGCTCTTCTCTCTACCCTATCGGTGCCCTAGCGTCTCTCTTCATGCTCAGTGTCTTGCCTTGTCTAACCGTGCGCACACGTGCCCGTGTGAGGGACGTCGACACTGCACGAGGAACCGCGCCGCCGAGCCGTCTTCGTCGCCTGGGGCTTTGCCCTTGTCGCGACTGCGTCGCCGCCCTTCTTGCTATCGCTGTCGTGGCCGAGCCACCGGCACTCACCTGCGCCAACCCAGTCGCCGCCTTCTGCACGCCTCGAACGAAACCGAAGCATCCAGATCGCGACCACCACGTCGCTCTACTTCACCTCGCCGCCGAGAACGTCCTTCCGCCTGGGCGCACGAGCGTCAGGCCAAGTCAGCGCACGTGTTCGACCGCACGTACGCACGCAGGCGAACACCCCGGTGTGCCACCGCGGAGCTCGCCGCCGTGGCCAAGCCACCTTCTTGCCTGCGCGCTCAGGTGAGGACATGGATGCCGCCTTTGGCCGGCCAATGCTCACCACCGCGCACGCTTCTTCTCCGCATTCAAGCGAAGCCAAGATGCGACCTAGCATGTGTCGAGGCGTTCGCGCCTCCCTTATCGAACCTCGCCGCCCGACCTTGTCCACGCCGGGCTGCTCTCTTTCGCCGCCGGCGTTCTGCTCACGCACACCCGCACCCGCGGGAGTCGAGCCCTGCTCTCCCTGTCCAAACGGTGCATGCGCATGTTCACATGCACGCACGTCCTCGCAAGCGAGCTGCCACGCCGCCGCGGACACCCCAGTCGCGACGACGCGGAGCTCGAGCCGCACCAAGCCGTTTACCTTCGCACCACCGTGCTCGTCCGGGAGTTTCATCTCATGGACGCACGCTCGTGCATGAGCTCGACCAAGCTGTCGCCTTTGCTCTCCTTGCTCGCGTCCGGTG
The DNA here is from genome assembly GCA_947561735.1 of Cenchrus americanus. Lineage (NCBI taxonomy): Eukaryota > Viridiplantae > Streptophyta > Magnoliopsida > Poales > Poaceae > Cenchrus > Cenchrus americanus. The sequence goes on from OX387245.1 coordinate 185,963,542, forward strand.
AACACGCTCACGCGTGTGAGCCGAACCTGACCGTCACTCAGCCTGTCGTGACCGGAACCCCGTCATCAAGAGCATCATTTCTACCGAGGCGCGCGAGCGCCGAACCAACTCGTGTACGCGTTCGCTCTCAGGCACGCGAGCGCATACAACCTAATCGACGCCGACCACCCTAGCCTCGTCGCCGAAACCTTCTGCTTTGCACCGCACGCCAAGCTGCTCTCCGTCACCGTCGTGCCGAGCTTCCGACCAAGGCAACACTTTTCTTTGCCTAGGTGAATCCCTAGGTGTACCAGAGCCGCGTCGAGTCGCGTGAGCTCGAGTCACCGACCAACCTCGCCGCCGACGAGCCCCTTTACACCCGTCGCTCCTCTGGGACTTACCATCGAGCACCTGGCGCCCACGCCAGAGTCCCGTAGGGGATAGTTGCACACACGCGCCCACACACCTTCGTCACCGTAGTGGATCCTGTTGGATCTAGTGCGGTCGACCAACCACAAAAGCACCACACCTCTGCCGCTCAGCTGCGAGCCGCAGCAGGTCTGACCGAGATCGTTTGTGGCAGCCACACCTTCAGCCATGTGGGCAGCCACTTGTGCATGGGTCAGCTTATAGCTACCTATGTGGCAGCCATGTGAGCTCGAAGAGCTAGCTTGCAGCCAGCCTGTAGATAGCTTAGAGCCCTTTTGAGCCTGCCAGTAGTTAGCTTATATTTAAGTGTATTGTGTATGCGTATTTTAATTTCAGAAATCTATTTTATCTTTGGAAAATCCCAGAAAACTCATTTCAACTCCGAAAATTGTGAAACCTTTTCCAAAGTTCTTCTAAAATTATAAACTCCGTGTTAGGCTAGTGTTCGCTCTCTTTTGGCTCTTATTTGTTGTTCATTTGGAGTTAATTGCAATAGGACCCGCCTTTATTTTAATTGCGCGTTAATAGGAACAGCTGGAGCCGGGGAGCTGAGCTCGGAGATCGACTACAACGACGACTACGTCACCGACGACTACTCGCACGCAGGTGTTCACGCCCGACTGATTCTGAAATACCTATTAGGCATTGCTATGTAGAATGCTAGCGCTTTACTTTAAATGCATGATGATGAACCTTGCACTGCCTACTTTTATTATCCTGTCCTTGATTGTCCTACTACTATATATGTGTATATAAGCGTGTATATGCGCTGAGCTTCGCGATGCATGTGTTTGGGATGGGAATAGTGGTTCTTGGCGTGAGTGGGGTAAAAACCGGCAGGAGAAGGCGTTTTGGGTATTTTGGCGGGGGTGAGCTCGAAACAACCGATCTGGGATCGGGGATAGGGATGCACTCCTCAGTGTATCCCTGCTTTGACGGTTTTCGGAGCCTAGGTGTTGGGGTTTTACTTGCGGATGGAGGACATGAGCTTGCCCCGGTCTGAAAGCGAGTGGATCAACCTTGTCGATAGGACTTTCGTACACACCACCTCGCCGAGAGTGGGGATAGGGCCGAGTTGAGCTCGGCAAGTGCGGAACCATACCTCGCTTAGGAAGGATAGAGGGTATCTGTGGGGGAGCGGTGGAGGTGAGACCACCCTCTCAGAGCGTCTCCCGTGTGGCCACACGGGAGCATTTCATAGTTCCGGTGCAATTCCCTTTGCGAGGGGAATCGCTTTGAGGGCCGGATGCAGGATGGGATCGTAACTACCAAGAGTTCGCACGGTAGGATGGGCTCGGTTGGCTGATCACCGTCGGGTACCATCCCGAGTTGGGTACAGGTGTACACGCTTTGCAGAGTTTCGATCTATACGTATAGCCGCGTCCTCGGTCATGGACAAACCTTGAAGACATGCTTGTTCCTCATGTTTTGGGATTTCTACCTCCCCCTGTAGTTGAGAGTGTGGTGAGCCGTGGTTGCAGTCGGTTAGAGGAGAGTGGCTCCCTCTACCTCGTCGATCCGATTGCAATCATTGAGGTGCGAGGAGAGGAAGTTCTCGCATCGACCCTAGATGGAGATAGGTTGTGGTGACGGGGCCCTGGGGTACCGGTGGTTCGAATCGTGTCCGAGAGATTGGTTTGGGACCTATATGGAGATGATTTCTGTTTATGCTTTGTCGCCGCCGCATAGGAAACCGAGCTTCTACCTTGCCTCTTTTCTTACCCCTTAGAAGATAGGCCACTTAAAGCCGCATACGATCGGTGACGTGAACCTATCCCACTCCTTGGGGATAGACTTTGAGTGTGCGAGTTACGAGTTCGACTTCGACATCAACATTGACGGATGGTACGACTGAGGGATACGTCGCTTCGCTCAAGGATGCTCCGTGGGCGTGAAGAACAGAAGATGGAGACCCTTCCGAGATGCTAGCTACCGCCGCGTAGAATTTTACTCTGATTCAGCCTTGAGGCTTGTAATGTTGTACTCCCTTATGGACATGTAATAAATTATGTACTAATATTTGTGTGATGCGATGTACGGATGTGATTTACCTACTGTGATGAGATCTGTACGCGATAGCTACTGATCCCGGGACTATCGCAAAGGTACAGGGACTCGGGTTTTCCTCACCGAAAATCCGGGGTCGTTTCAGTGCCCACCGTACTCCGCCGAGTGGCACTTCCTTAGAATTTCTACCCTCTCTTCTCTTGGCACACATCTTCTCATTACTCCATCATTGCCAAGCTTGAAGAGCTATGGTGCATCCCAAAAATATTTCCTACTTTCAGAGATTATCTTCCTTTGAGAGGTTTTGTCTAGATGATCGAGAGGTATCTTTCGAATTGCTCGAATGATATCGATCATCCAAGTATCCTTATCAAGCACTCGATAGAGGTGGTCATCTCTCATCTTATCTTCGATGGGCTCTTTATCATCTTGTCCACGATTCATCCTAGACAAATGATCGGCCACAACATTTTCCACCCCCTTTTTATCACGAATTTCAACATCAAACTCTTGGAGAAGAAGGATCCAACGAATCAAACGTGGTTTAGCTTCCTTCTTAGCCAAGAGATACTTGATGGCTACGTGACCGGTGTAAACAATGACCTTCGAGTTCACGATGCAGGATCTGAATTTTTTGAAAGCGAATACCACCGCTAGCAACTCTTTTTCCGTAGTGGCATAATTTAATTGCGCCCCACTAAGAGTTTTGCTAGCATAGTAAACGGCGTGAACTCGGCCTTCCTTTCTTTGACCAAGACCGCTCCTACGGAGTAGTCACTTGCGTCACACATGATCACGAAAGGTTGGCTCCAATCCGGAGGTTGGATGATGGGAGCACTCACCAACGCATTTTTCAAGGTCCGGAATGCCGCTAGGCACTTCTCATCAAAGTCGAAAGCCACATCCTTTTGAAGAAGATGTGTTAAAGGCTTAGTGATCTTCGAGAAGTCCTTGATAAATCTTCTATAGAATCCGGCATGGCCTAGAAAGCTCCTTAAGGACTTAACATCCATAGGAGGTGGGAGTTGCTCAACCGTCTCCACCTTAGCCTTGTCCACTTCAATTCCTCTCTCGAATATAACATGTCCGAGCACTATGCCTTGCCTAACCATGAAGTGGCACTTTTCCCAATTTAACACCAAGTCTACCTCCGCACACCTCGTGAGGACCTTTTCCAAGTTTGCCAGGCAATCCATGAACGTCTTCCCATAAACGGAAAAATCATCCATGAACACCTCGACAATCTCCTCGATGAATTCCTAAAAAACGGCCATCATGCAACATTGAAAAGAGGCCGGAGCGTTGCATAGACCGAAGGGCATCCTTCTATATGCAAACGTTCCGTAAGGGCCAGTAAACGTTGTCTTGTGTTGATCGTCCGGGTGAATGGGAATTTGCATGAACCCCGAGTACCCATCGAGAAAGCAAAAATAAGTGTGGTTTGCTAACCTCTCGAGCATCTCGTCGATGAACGGAAGGGGGAAGTGATCTTTCTTCGTCGCTTTGTTAAGCTTACGATAGTCGATACACATCTGCCACCCGGTCATGGTTCTTTGCGGTATCAATTCATTTTTCTCATTCTTCACCACGGTCAAACCTCCTTTCTTTGGTACACAATGTACCAGGCTCACCCATTCGCTATGCGGAACCGGGTAGATGATTCCGACATCAAGTAACTTGATGACCTCTTTCTTTACTACCTCTCACATGGCATGAGTTAGCCTCCTTTGGTGGTCCACTACGGGCTTACATTGGTCTTCCATTGGTATACGATGAGTGCAAAAGGCTGGGCTAATACCTTTGAGATCATTAATTGAATATCCAATCACCTTCCTATGTTTTTTCAATAAAATCAGCAACACTTCATTTTCTTCGGGACTCAACTCGTCGCTCACGATGACTGGATACGTCTTGCCTGGGCCCAAAAATTCATACTTTAATCCTTTGGGCAAAGGTTTAAGGTCTACCTCGGGCGCTTGTGGTTCCTCGGGTTGTATTTCTCCTATGTCTTCGAATTTTCCTTCCTCCACGCTCCCATCATGTGGTTCCAAGCCTTTTGTTGCTTCTTCTAGTTCTTCATCTTGTTGATCACTAATTTGATTTTCCATCGCTCTTTGCAGCGGGTCTCTAAGAGTTTCAACAAAACAAAGACTATCTATCTCTTCTACTTCTTCATCTTCGGGAGGAAAGGGTGTAAGGTGTTTAGAAGCACGAAGAAAGTTATATATGTACTTTGTTCCATTAAGGTTCATTGCTACTTTGCCTTCTCCGGCATCTAACACGGCATCAACCAACTTAAGAAAGGGCCTACCTAAGATTATGTGATCATGATTACTATGGTAAGCATCAATAACAAAGAAATGGGTTGGTATATAGTTCATAGAGATTTTTACTTTCATGTTGCAAGCAATACCTAGAGGTTTGATAGTTCTACCATCTCCCATAATTAATTTCGTTGATGTTGGAGCTAAGTCTAGGTTGTGGTCTTGAACTTTATTGTAAATTTTAGAAGATAGGACACTTACTTGGGCTCCGATGTCGCATAAAGCTTTGCATTGAACTCCGTTGATCTGGCAACTCAAGTGTGGTGCCATCTTCTCTTCTTCTTCGGATCCTATCGCGTAGAATTCGGCGAGGCGAGCGTATGGTGATGCTTCAGGCTTGATCCCCATGATTCTCTTCACCTCGACTATGTGTTCCGGATCCACTATGTCATCTCCAAAGAGCTTTTGAAAAATCTCACCGGTGGTTTCAAGGTCGTATGAATTTTCCGCTTTCTTCTCCGGTGGGAAATCCACTTCCAATGCTCTCGCCATTCCCTTTTGATTAGGGAACGGTCTTCTCTTGTCGAATACTTCTCCGTAATCGATAGGAACCCAATCCATTAGTTCGAACGACCTTAGTGGTTTCGCGCTTGACATGCTTCTCTTGTTCGTCTCATTTGGTACGGCGAAGTCGATGCTCGGAGTAGTTCTTGACTTGATGTGTTCTTGTTCAAGCTTTTCCATGATTGGTTCCTCTTTTGTGACTTCCGGGTTGCCTCTTTAGAAAAATCAGCACACTTATTCTTCCTCAAATTATATTCCGGCTCTTCCGCAAGTCTTGTTTCCCAATCTCTTCGCATGGCAGCCGCTTTACTAATTTTTTGTAGAAGTTGGGCGGCTTACGTGAGTGTTTTCTCCATGAGATCCCCGCCTGCACACATTTCGATGTGTTGCATGCAACTAGGGGTTAGGGAAAAGAAAAATGTATGCAAGAGTACGTCACCGGTGAAGCCGAGTTTTGGTCCTTGTTCGATCAATCCATTAAACCTATCCCAGGCTTGGTCTATCCCTTCCTCTTCTCCTTGCTTGAAATTGATCACTTGCCTCCTTAGATGTTGAACCTTGCTAATTGGAAAGAACTTCTCGCAAAACTTCTTTGTCAACTTGTTCCAATTGCCTTCAACTTCAAAGGACGCAAACGAATACCATGTCTTTGCATTGCCGGCAAGTGAGTAGGGAAAGAGATTCCATTTGAACCATTCATCGGGAACTCCTTCTTGACGCACCGTGTTGCATATTGTTGTGAAATCCCTTATGTGTCTATATGGGTTCTCCATAACCATCCCTTCAAATGGGTTTGCCGCCACCATCTTGATGATCTTGGATTTAATCTCATACTTGGTCGCTTCGAGCTTCGAATCCGACTCTTGTACTTTTATGTCTTCACATCGAGGGCTAGCGTAATCCCTTAATGATTTCTCCGGTTCTTCCATGGGCTGATTAACGAACGCCATCTAGACAATAAGATAAAAACAAAAACAAAACAAAACAAAGGTTTTTCTAGACAATATATGTTAGATATAGCAAACGAAAGATAAACTAAAATATAAAACTAAGTTAGATGCAAATCAAACGATGTAAACTAGCTTGCTCCCCGGCAACGGCGCCAGAAAAAGGGGCTTGTTGACGGATAAAAGACGTATCCCTCTATGATCCGCAAGCGTACGGACCCCACACCTTTTTCACCACGGGATTCCCAAGGTTCTTGTCAATCCGCGGAGCAAGGGGATTACAAGCGTTCGATCTACAACGACACACTAGCTACTAAAACCCTAACTATTATTATACTAGAAAACAACTAAACTACACTAGAGAGAATGATTAAGATATCAAGATAAAAGACACTCGCCCACGGGTCTACGATACTAGAGCATGCAATCGCTTAAAGACATGAAAACCAATCTAATCTATCGGGGTTGTGACCACGGTTTCGCCCTTTCCCTCCTCTCGTACTGTCACTACGCGAAGGTATTCATGACTAGACCTATGATGGACACGGCGTATTGAATGGATCCAAGGAAGCATTGGAGATCTACTCCCATTACGGCATGGTAGCTAACCTTAAGCATTAAAGTATACTCAACACAAGATGATAGATAGATAATCCGACAAAGTGCGATTACATCTCAAGATCGATTACAACCCATGGATGAATGAGAAGATTACCCCATCAAGGTGCTGATCATGGCACCGTTGATCATGGTTTCCCTTCCGACGGTGTCTTCCTTCTTCTCCACGAGAGGGTGCTTCCTTCGAGGTGGTTGATCTCCCCTCCGGAGATCCTCCTCCTCTCTCTCTAGCTTGTGGATGGCCTTCGGGTGCGAATGACTCTCCTCTCTCGTCGAATGGCGGCGCCCGTGCTTTTTAGGGTTCAAGATCCTTCGGGTGCAAGGAAAACGAGACCGAACCGGCCACCGGAGTGGGCCGGGCCGGCCGGCCCGGGCCGACCGGCTCGGGCCCACCTCGGCCCGGTTCGGTCGCCGCCTTTCGCTCCGTGGGTCCTTATGCATTTATGTACTTTGCCCCCTCCACTTGCATGATTTTGACGATGTTATCCTCGCGTCCAAGATGGAGGTTCTCTTCGCATGAAGTTCGATCTTTTACGCTTCAATCCCCGGGGGTGTTCCTCGTAGCACTTCGGTCCTTGCCACCATTGGAAGCGATTTCATCAAGCTCATGAACACGAACAAGACTCAGTAAATGCTCCTTTGAACTTGTTGCGAATCCGTCCTTTATGTCCATATTTTCCTACATAAACACAACACTTCCAAATGCATGCACATAGATGAACTTGTTATATGATTAGTGTGCCTAGTGGCGGGTTAGTCCATAATCAAATCCAAACCAAAGTGTAATGAACATTCTAGGTGCACCAAAATACACCGTCAACATTGAGTCAACAATTTGATCGATTCGTGGCAAAGGAAAAGGAACTTTGGGACATGCTTTATTCAAACTAGTGTAATCTACACACATCCACCACTTCTCATTCTTTTTCTTAACTAGTATAGGATTAGCTAGCCACGTAGGGTGAAAGACTTCCTTGATGAACCCGAACTCGAGGAGCTTCCGCAGCTCCACTCCAATCGCCCGGCGTCGCCCTTCGTCAAAGCGCCGCAGCCGTTATTGCACGGCTCGGGAGTGAGGTAGGGTATCAAGGGAGTGCTCGGTGGCCTCCCTCGGGATTCCTAGCATATTCGAGGGGCTCCACGCGAAGATGTCGGCGTTGGCGTGGAGAAAGTCGACAAGCACCACTTCCTATTTCGGGTCGAGGGTTGAACTGACCCTCAACGCCTTGCCCTCGGGGGCAGCAGGGTCGAGGGGCACCTCTTGGTCTGCTCGTAGAGGATGTTGAGGCTGCTGCCTCCGTCCATCAGCACCTTGGAGAACTGCGTGTTGCCAATGACTGGGTCGATGACCAGCCTAGCCTAGATTGGGGATGTGATTTGGGTGATCCTCGCGGCTGAAGGTGATGGCTTCCCCCGACCAGTCGAGGAAGGAGGGGGGAGCCTTCTCCACAACGAGGACCTTGTGCCTCTCCCGCTTGTGCTGGCTGTTGGACATGTCCACGGTCGGTCCCCCAAAGATGAGAAGACGTTCTCCACCGTCGGGAAGCCACCGGCGTCCCCGTCACCACCATCCTTCTTGACCTTGCCATCCTTCGTGGCAGCGCGACTGTAGTACTTCGTGAGCATGTTGCACTGCTCGAGGGTGTGGTTGACCGGAGTCTTGTGGTACAGGCAAGGCTTCGTTAGCATGTCGTCAAATACGCCGGGGTCTCGAGGTGCCGCTCGAGGGCCCTTTCGAGCCGGGTCAACTGTGAGGGCGTCATCCCCGTCATCGTCGCGTCCCTGCGCACGCCTCACGACACTGCTTCTTGCCCTTCTTCCCCACTTGTGTTTTTGCTGGAGCTTCTTGGACTTGCTGCCCTCCGCGGGAGCGTCGTCCACACGCTTGCCTTTCTTGCCGTCAAAAATGGCCCCCACCGCCTCCTTGCCGAAAGCAAAGCTGGTGGCGATGTTGAACAACTCGTTGGAGTCGACCGGCGGGCTGTGCCCGAGCTCGCGCACGAGGTCCCGACAGGTCGTGCCCTCAAGGAAGGCGTGCACGATCTCGGACTGGGCCACGCCCAGGAGCTCGGTACAGCGCTTGGAGAAGCGCCATATGAAGTCCCGGAGCGACTCGCTGGGCTTCTGGGTGCACGCGCGCAGGTCCCAAGAGTTCTCAAAGCGCACGTACGTGCCCTGGAAGTTCCCCACGAAGGTGCGGACGAAGTCGTCCCAGTTGTGGATCTGACTGGCCAGCAGGTGCTCGAGCCACGTCTGGGCCGAGTCCGCGAGGTGGAGTGGAAGGTTGCGAATGATGACTTCGTCGGTGGTGGCGCCGCCCAGCTGGCATGCCAGGCGGTAGTCGTTGAGCCATACACGAGGGTCCGTCTCCCCCGTGTACTTGTCGATCGACATGGGCTGGCGGAAGCGCTAAGGGAAGCTCGCCGTGCAGATCTCCCGGCTGAACACGCGGGTCCCCGGGGGCTCCGGCGTCGGCGAGCGATCCTCACGACTGTCGTAGCGCCCGCCCCGTCGCGGGTGGTAGCCTACCGTTGCCCACGCCTCTGTGTTGCCCATCCGGTAGGCGTTGATGACGTTGCGAGCGTCGCCGTCCTGGGCCTGTCCGCGTGTGTCAAGGATTCGCTCCCTGGGCGGCGTTCTGCCATGGTTGGACAGTTGTCCTGTCGCACCGCCTGCGTGAACTGACGCCTCAGGGCCCTGCGTGCCACCGTCATCCCACGCGCTGCCCTGCTGGTGAATGCGGGATGCCGAGCTCTCATCCTGTTGCACGGCCGCTTGCTCGATGAGCGCCTGCGCCTCGCGGTGCAGGTTTTGCGCCTCGGGCGTACAAGGGGCGGGCATGGCCCGCAGCAGTGTCGCAGCTGCGATGAGCTTCTGGCTCGCTCACAGGGGCGTGTTCGGGTTGTTGATGTCGAAGTCGGCATTGATGCGCTTGCGGGCCTGCTTACCCAGCTCGTGCGCGCGTTCACTGCGCGCGGAAGCTTCTCCAGCGATGGAGGCGCGAAGCAATCGTACCGCACGATACTCTTCTGTGAGCTTACCCTCGAGCTCGCGCGCTTGATCCAGCTGCGCGTTGATGTCAGCGCCCCTCGCCGGCGAGGTGGGGGGCGCGCTCGACCTCGGGTTCTGGGGTACTCCAGTTCCCGGGTTTCGGGGGGCTTCTCCATCGCCAGCCCCGCAGTGTTCGTGCCATCGGCCTGGTCGTCGACGACCACCACAAAGCACTCACGCGCGGGGTCGTAGATTCAAGTGCTGGAGTCGTCGGAGTAGCCGAACCAGTAGTCCGCGGCGTCGAGGAACCGCTGGAACATCATTGGGTCTAGCACGCAGGAGAATTCCCATTCCGCGTACCCATGCGAGGTGGCGGGTGGCAGCTTGCTGGCAGAGCCGTGGTAGGACTCGTCGTTGGTGGTGGCGAAGAGGTTCCTGGCCGCCAGGAGGTGGTGGCCAAGAAACACGTCGGTGCTGGCGGACGAAGTGTACGCTGTCGCAGCGTTGCACATCCCATGGGGGAACCGCGGCTCGGGAACCACGCGCTCCCACGCGGGTGCTGCTGTCATCGCGATGGTGGGCGCGTCTCATTGTGAGGCGACACACGTGGCCCGACGTCATTCCATTCGCCCCTGGCGAGAGCGCTGGCCGGAGCGTCGTCGGCATCGAGGTGCTGAAGGGCCCGCAGCAGGCGTGGCGGGAACTAGTCCTGGCCCGGTCGACCGCCATGGGTGGAGCTCGGCCCGGTTGGTGATGCGCATGAGGTAGCCGTTCCCCGTGGCCTGAAAGTTCAGGCCCCCGAACCGGATTTTGATCCCGGCTGGGAGGGGGTCCGAGCTGCCCATGGAGTACCTCTGGGACTTATACTCAGTGCGGATCACCATCGAGATGGCTGGTGGAAAGCTGATCTTCAGCGCAGTTCCCCTACCTGGCGCGCCAACTGTCGGTGCGGAAAGTAGTCCCGACACTAACTAGTAAGAGCGCTGAGATCTATTTCTCGATGGCGGGTGCTAAGCAACTAGTGACACGAGGTTTATCCTAGTTCCGGCCAGGGCCGTACGTCCAGCAGTGGTGTGCTCGGGGCATTGTATTGCGTTGCACTATAGTGCTTGCAGAGGGGAGCTACAAGCGAGCTGGGAGAGGAAGCAGGGCCTCTAGGTCCCTGAGGTGTGATTGAGGCAAAGTGCCAATATCGTGGTGAAGGCAGTGAGCGTGTCAGGGCTCTCTGTCCTCCCCCCTGCGGCTGGGGGACTGCCCCCTCCTTTTATAAGCCAAGGTGAGGCAGCTTACAAACGTGCCGCACTATTCTAATTACGTGTAGCGGTATGATGCATAGTATTGCAGAGTAGATGGTCGTCCTGGCAAATCTCGCCTCTAGCAGAGCATCGTGGCGTGCCCTGTGTCCGTCCAGGAGCGGTTTCGAGGGTGGTGGTGTAGGAGCTTACCATTCGGTCGTCGTCCGTACGCTGACTCGAGGGTGCAGCTGTCGGGAGGCCGTAAGGTGTACAGTAGCAGACGTGGCAGTGTCTTGTCGCTCCGTACTACCACAGTGTCGAGGATGTGCTGCAGTGCCCGGGATGGCGTCGCGGTGGCAGCGATGGCCGAACAGGGCCGACGGTGACGGATGAGACGTGCCTCACTAGTCCGGCATCACGGTGTCGTCCTAGGCGAGCACGGAACAGGCATCCGTCCCCTTTTCGATGGTTCCACCGTCCTCCTCTGAGGGTGCGACGCGCCTGTCATACGAGAGTGGGTGGCACAGTGTCTCGGAGCTAACATCGGCCTTACCGCATAGTGCCGTACGGTGGCGGGGATGGCCTAACCGGGAGGGTTGGCGGAACATCATCGGGATATGATTCCCAGGTGTGTCAGAGGAACGGCATGGCGTGGATTCGTCTTTGACTTGGGTGCCTGCAGGTGTCAGAGCATTAAATGCCCCAGTCGGGGGAGCAGGTACGGGGGCGGTGAGCCCGTGAGAGCCTCGAGCAAGGCGGAGCCTCACCCGAGGGGGCATCCAGCCCTCGAGTGGGGCGGAGCCTCACCCGAGGGGGTGTCCAGCCCTCGAGCGAGGCGGAACTTCACCCGAGGGGCATCCAGCCCTCGAGCAAGGCGGAGTTTCGTTAGTGCGGTGATGTGCCCCTCGAGCGAAGCAGAGTTTCGCTCGAGGGTGGCTGGGGCTGCTAGGGCTGCCAGGTCCGTGGGCCCCTACCGCTGGGTCGTGGTCGTTTCAGGTGTGTCTTATAGTTGTAAGTTCGCTTGTGTTTTGTTTTTTACAAAAGAAAGTGGGTTTTCCCGGTTGTTTAGGGGACCCCTATGGCTGTCCCCGACACCAGGATCCTTCAGCATATGGAGATACTCCTTGTGGAAACGATAAAATCCACAATTCTTGGCGTACTTTAGAATCAAAAGCACATAGGAACCCTAACTCAGATTTGGGAGACACAGCAGACTACTCACCGAGTTCCTTGCACACTTGAAATAAAGACGACTGTGGTTTTCACCTTCCTTCTGCGTCCGCTCCTCCACCGCCCGAGCCATACCACAGTCCGGGCAAGGGACCAGTGGAAAGCCGCTTAGCTCACTGACTGGATCCAAGCTGATGGAGTGATTGCGGCTGCTCCGGCAACCTTGGACCCTGCTCCTCGCACATGCACCTCTAGACGAATCAGCGTAGTGCGACATGTGTGCGATGGTGGGGAAGGATGGGTGGGCGGCAGCGGTGGAGCTCAGATCTGGGAAGAAGAAGGGGGCAGGGGTCGGGGCGTCGGGGCGGATGCATATTCATTCGGCAAGGGGCATTGTTGACAATGGAGCACTTGTTGGCGATGATGGTTAGTCTACCTGGATCGCCTTTGTTGGTCCGGCAGGCTACGATTATCTTTTTTATATAGGATTCTGACGCTGACGCATGGGCCCGACACTATTTTTTCTAAATTGAAACTTGTTTCCCTCAAATATTATACCCCATAAACAGCACCAAAAAATTCGTAAAAAATACTAATAATTCATAGTTGGTAATTTAATATTTGAATAAAATATCAACAACCACACTTGTCTAACAAAATTTCCTAAAATTTAAATTTTTATCTCTTGTTTATGGTATAATAATTATAATAATGTCTTAGTGTGTTCTAAAAATTCTACAAATTGACTTGGCAACATAATTTTAGTCCCTAAGCTTGTCTTAAAAAATTCAAATGGTTTTGAAAACGGAAGATTATACTTGTGTACAAATGTCTACATCTCTCACCTAGTTTATTAGAATGTTACTTCAACATTGAAGTTTTCCACACTTTAAAACATGTTCGAACTCATATGCATTTGAAATTTTAACATAACCTTATGTTCCCCATAAGATTATGAAATGCAAAGTTTAATTAGTAATGGTTGTGTAAAAAAATATTATTTATATATTTTACTTATAAGAAGCAATATAAGGTGTATAAACAACATCCAAGAAATGGAATTACATACGAAAAAATGTCATAAATGAATTGATGTTGATTTTAGAAAAATTCAGAAACAAATATCATCAAATTTGGATTACGGTTGACGAAGAAAAACGTGATACAAAATTGTATTACAGATTAAAAGGGGAAAAGCAAACTGTTCTTCATTCGAATAGACCTGGCCCCGCCCCTTTATTGGCGACGAGTGTCCACCAGTGACGACCCGGGTAGAAGAGTGGTGCTGGTAGACCTCATCTCCTCCGGCAACGACTCTGGCAACAACTCCGGCGACGACTCCGGCAACAACTCCGGCGACGATTCTGAAGACCATGAGGCAAGTTCTGAAACCATCACGCACGAGATTTGTCCTTAGACCTTCACATCTTCACTGATCAACTATTCTGATACATCAATTTCCATTTGTTGTAGGAAGTTGTTGCACATGACATTGATAGGATTTGGACTGAAATCAACAAGCTCAAGGAATCGACTGAAGAGAAGCAGGCAAGTTTTGAAACCAGTTAGAGCTAAAACAGCTTTCTTGTAAATTACAACTGTTATGAAGCTTGCATCAATATAATTTTTCCCTTTGTTTTAGGACCGTGCTGTTACTCGTGATGACATTGACTACATCTGGAAAGGAATCGACAAGCAGGATGAGCAGCTTAAAGCCGCACAAAAGAGACAGGAGATTGAACTTCTAAAGTGTCACACCCTGAATTTCCAATTTCAGGATGTGAATAGGAAGAATAATTAAATAATAATTTTCTCATAATTTTAAAACTTTTCCAACATTTATTTTTCTTTACAGGAAATATAGTATACGAAAATCTTTGTTTGATTTTCTGAATCAAATAAAAAGTTGTGAGTGTTGCATTAATGCCGATGTATCTTGGTGTTTCTTGAGTGCAAAAGGTTTCAAAAATGCGTTTAGGTGTTGTCCAAACGCTTCCGAGAATTTTCCAGCTTTTTCTGGAATTTTTTCTCTTTTCCCTTCAGCTAAATTCTTGAGCTAAATTTTGTTTATTAGAAGGATCTAAAATTCTTTTCATAAGCTCCAAATATTTTATTTGGATTTCCCGTGACCGAAACTATCGGAGCCCCAATCTGCCATGGCCGAAATACTTTGAGCTTCCTCATTCAGCTGAGTTCTTCACCACCATATATATATATATATATATATATATATATATATATATATATATATATATATATATATATATATATATATACTCTTTCACTCAACTATATCCATGTAACCTGAAATCCATGTGTTGGTGTTTCTGTAAGGAATCGGATGCTCGTTAGCCTAAGAGGGGGAGGGGGTGAATTAGGCAACTTAAAACCTTAACCTATGGCTTCACTAATTTTGCGCAAAGGTAAACTAGAACATACTATCTATATGTGCAACTAGGTTGTTCTAGTGTGAACTCCCATCCCAAAAGAAGGTTTGCAACCTATAGCCAATCCTAGCATGATACAACTCTAGGAAAGTAAGGGCAAACAAAGATTGCAATAGAGTAAATGCGGAAACATAAAAGGGGATGAGAAGAAGCAAACTCTTGACACGTGATTTATCCTGTGGTATCGGTAGGCACTAAGCCACCCCTAGTCCACATTGTTGAAGCACTCACACAAGAGTATTGCTTCCCGGTCACCAAGTCTCTCCCAAGAGCACCACTTGACTCGCCACAAAGGCTAGCCACTTAGGCACTTGCCGATCTCTCTTTGTCACCTTGATGCCGCCTCCACTAAGGAGCTTCTCCAGCAAGGAAGGGGGTCTTCACGTCCCCCGCACAAAGTGTCCTCGCCGCTCCACACCAAGCCAGAGGGTCGATGATGATTGCCGGTGAGCCACTTAGGCCCCAAGGCTTCCGGCGAACCTTGTACACCTTGATTCACTCAAGAATCACCTCACAAGGTTGGCACAACCTTGCACTCACTCAGCTCTAAGCTAAGCCTAGCACTAAGCACATACACTAAGCATATGCAAGTCTAAGGATGAGAAATTAAGCACTTGGATGGATTGGATATGATCTTCAATGTGTCTTGAACTCCTCTGCACTTCCACACAATCCAGCAACCTCAAATGGGTGAGTGGAGGGGGTATAAATAGCCCAAGGCATCAAACTAGTCGTTGGCTAACGTCCACTGAAAAAGGTACTGTCGGATGATCCGACGCTAATTTTTCCAGGGCGTCGGTTCATCCGGTGCCCCTCCCACGTCACTTAGCCGTTGAGGTTCTCTGACACAACTGCTCCGACGCTATGCACCGACAGTGCGTCGGATCATCCGGTGCTGAAGACTCCGTGCTCAAGTCGCCTCTGTTAGCTTCCAATCAGCTGTCGGATAGACCAACGCTTCACCTTGACCAAGGCGTCGGATCATCCGGTGCTGAAGGCTTCGTCTTGGCGTGTCTCTGTATGAATTCAAACTGAGCGTCGGATAGACCGACGGTGTCCCCACTCAGACCGTCGGATCATCCGGTGCTACTGTCTTCCTAGCTCTTCCTCTGCAACTCGTCCGACGCTGCTAAATAATGGACCGTCGATTCATCCGACGGTACCTAGGGTTTGACCCTGTGTACCAACTCATCCGACGATTGCACCGACGCTTGTTAAATTGATACCGTCGGTTCATCCAACGGTGTCTTTTCTTTTCCTTTTCTTGCTCGGTTTTGACCCTTTGTTTTGGCATTTTGGCATGTGGTTTTCTTGCATCCTTGGGACCTAGAAGTGTCTACAAAGACTTGCTAAAACAATATGGTTAGTCCCAATGATCATGTTGTCATGAATCACCAAAATCGAACTCGAACTAATGGCATATGAGGCCATGTTTGTTACAATCTCCCCCTTTTTGGTGATTTATAACAACACAACCAAAGCAAGTATAAATTTGCAAAAATTGACAGAATTAGAACCACTTACACTTGCTTGGATGCTTACCATCATCCAAACTCCCCCTAGATCAAACTTCCCCCTTTTTGATCTTATGTTCACATTCTCCCCCTTTGTCTCATATACTTGAAACCACTTGTAAGCTTAAGCCACAAGCTTGATTTGGTCTCACATTCTCCCCCTTTGGAATAAAATCTCCAAAAAGTCCCAAAGCAAAAGGGTCCAAGGAAACTAGCAAGACCTTACAAACATAGCTCAAAGGAGGGATGTTAAATGCAAGGGAGAAAGCCGCATGAACCATGATCCATATGTATGATATCAATGAAGACACCACATGTGAGAATAACTAAGGTGGATCACAAGCTCATGAGACTAGCATGATACAAACTAAGCTCCCCATAAGTGTGTGCACCAAAGGATACCACTTGTAAGACAAGGGTAGTGAGAAACAAGTGCACAACTACAAACTTGTAAGACTTGGAAGTTTAGAGCATGTCATGCAAGGAGGTAGCTTAAAGGACAAGAGATAAGACAAATGGGTTCTTGTTACATTACCACTTGTAGATATCACTTGTAGTCTTTTGATAATTGCATACCTCCGGGGGTTAATCCTCTCTACCTTGTTGGCACCACATTGAGATGAGCCACTTGGAAATGATATCACTAGGTGACACCACTTGAAAGAAGCTTACATAGGAGAAACTTGGGGTACCACAAGGATTAGGAATGTATGAGTACATTGCCTTTGAACTTATATAGAGACATAAGCTCGCAAGGACATGACTCAATAGCATGAAGCTCATATTTCTATATTCACTCCATTAGAGATGTTAGATCACATTGAGAGTGAAATAGCATTCTCTTAGAATGAAGTACGGCACCGGAACGCGTCGCTAAGGGACTACATAAGATAAGCTAGAAACAATGTTAGTCCCATAACCAAACCATAGGATGAGCTCCCCCTAAATGTGTGCATTTAGTGTTTGAATTACTAACCAAATGTATGCACATTGTTTATGACAACAAAAGGGAAGCTAAATAGCTTGCTCATGATGCAAAGAGATATATATGAAAACATGCACCATGAAAGAACAAGTGTAGCTTTTCTACACACTAATCAAACCATGTAGATTGCTCATGGGTTAGCACATGACACAAGCACCTACCATATGTAAACATTGCAACAAATGCAACCTAAACAAGGCAATGGAGCTACAATGATACAAGAGATAGGTACTAGTTTCCATTACCTCAACCGGGGAACTTGGGCAACACATGTCCAATTTGCAAGCTTGGCTTATAGGCTTGAATCTTCTCATCTTGATTGTGCCAAGCCTCCCAAGTCCCCTCACTCAAGGCCTTCAAGTGGCCTTTGGAACCCAAACCATTTGAGGCCCCTTCATGTTGATGATGACTTCCTTGGGCACCCAAATGGGTTGGTTCCAACCCCGCTCATCCTTCATCTTCCCAACCTTGTGTGCAACCACCTTGCCATTAGCCTTCTTCTTGATGACGTAGGTGTTGCTCTTGGTTTTGTTCTTGCGGTTGGGCTTGGTGTAGATGAGGGAGCTTTTGATGGTGGGCTTCAATTTCTTCTTTGCGCCCTTGTCCATCTTCTTGACAAATTGAGGGCATTTGTAGAACTTGTGCCCTTCTCCATGACACTTGTAGCAAGTCACAGTTGCACCCTTCTCAAGCTTCTTCACCATGGGATCACGATTATCTTGAGAAGGTTGGACATTGCTCTTCATGTCTTGAGAGATGTCCACTTGTTCTTCATCGTTCTTGCCCTTGCCCATCAAGCTTGCCAACCTCTCTCGGAGCCTTTTCACTTCTTGCTTGAGCTCATCATTTTTCTTGCCTATGAGACAATCACATTTTTCTACAACAACATTCTCATTGCAAGATGGTGAGCAAGATTCATCAATTAAATCAATGCAAGAAGTTGAAGCATCTACCTTGGAGATAGGAATTGCACAAGGGATAGATGATTCATCAAACTCAAAGGAATTACTTGTTTTAATTTCATTGCTCTCAAGATTAGACTTTAGCTCATCACACTCCTTGCTAAGCAATTTGAATTTGCACAACAAAATGTTCATAATTCGTAGCAAGGGTTGCACTAAAATCATTGAGAGCATTGAGTTCTTTAATTTCATTAGCTTGTTTCTCAAGAATTCCTTTTTGCTCATGGACTAGCTCAACAAGATCATCAAGAGAGGTGGTGTCAGATTCATCTTCACTTACATTGCTTTCCATACCTTTGGCCATAAGGCACATGTGTAGTGATGATGAAGGACCTTGCATGAAGCGGGTGGTGAAGTTCTTTCTTGATTCATCACTTGAGCTAGAAGAACTTGATTCTCCACCACTTGTCCACTCACGGACAGCAATAGTTGCCTTTTCCCTTGGTCTCCTCTCCTTGACCACCTTCTTCTTAGTCTTGTGCTCAATCTTGGTGAACTTGATGTGTTGATGATGACACCCTTCTCTCAAGTGGACGTTGTAGCCGTACATGTTGACTTTCTTCACATACTTGAAGATCTTCTTCACGTACTCGGCCACCATGGATTCAACCTATTCATCACTTGAGGAATCTCCATCGTCACCATCATCCTCACTTGAGCTTCCATGAGTAGCCATCCTACTCAACATCTTCTCTTGTTGGCTTGAGAGAGCATGGCTTGTAGTTGGAGAGGATGGTTCTTGTGGGTTTTCTTGGGGCGCCTTGTTTGACTTGGGCATGAGTTGAAGCTCATGTGCCATGATCTTGCTCAAGATATGAGATGGCTTCAAATCTTCGAGCTTCTTCTCATAGATGATTGCCTTCACTAAGTCATAATCGGGCTTCCGAAGACTTTGAAGGATCTTGCGGTTGATGTTCAAGTCTGTGATGTCCTTCACACCTAAAGCATTTATCTCACTGACAAGCACATTTAGGTGTGAGTACATAGATTCAGCATTTTCATTTGCAAGTTGCTTAAAGCTATTGAATTCCTCAAGGAGACAACCGTAGCGTTCATTAGCAACTTCTTTGAAACCCTCATTTTGCTCCTTGATGGTTTTCCATAGCTCATGAGCATTTTCACAAGTAAAAACTCTATTGAAAATGCCTACATCTAATTAGGACAAAATTATACTCTTAGCAATCACATCAAATTGCTTTTCCTTCCTAGTACCATTTTTCATGCCCTCATCGGTGACTCTCCAAACATCAAGGTCCTTTGCTTGAAGATAGGCCTCCATAAGAACCTTCCACCAAGGATAGCCCGTGCCATCGAAATGTGGAGCCAAACCTATGGTATCCACTCCTTTCATTCCTTTATAGAGAAACTCACTAGGCGGTGAAGCCTAACCGTTCCAATGAGCCGGTTTTCACAATTTACCAATCGAATTGGTGTTTCCTTGTGAAGGAAGTGAGTCCCGACTCTGATACCACTTGTAAGGAATCGGATGCTCGTTAGCCTAAGAGGGGGAGGGGGTGAATTAGGCAACTTAAAACCTTAACCTATGGCTTCACTAATTTTGTGCAAAGGTAAACTAGAACATACTATCTATATGTGCAACTAGGTTGTTCTAGTGTGAAACTCCCATCCCAAAAGAAGGTTTGCAACCTATAGCCAATCCTAGCATGATACAACTCTAGGAAACTAAGGGCAAACAAAGATTGCAATAGAGTAAATGCGGAAACATAAAAGGGGATGAGAGGAAGAAAACTCTTGACACGCGATTTATCCCGTGGTATCGGTAGGCACTAAGCCACCCCTAGTCCACGTTGCTGAAGCACTCACACAAGAGTATTGCTTCCCGGTCACCAAGTCTCTCCCAAGAGCACCACTTGACTCGCCACAAAGGCTAGCCACTTAGGCACTTGCCGAGCTCTCTTGGTCACCTTGATGCCGCCTCCACTAAGGAGCTTCTCCACCAAGGAAGGAGGTCTCCACGTCCCCCACACAAAGTGTCCTCACCGCTCCACACCAAGCCGGAGGGTCGATGACGATTGCTAGTGAGCCACTTAGGCCCCAAGGCTTCCAGCGAACCTTGTACACCTTGATTCACTCCAGAATCACCTCACAAGGTTGGCACAACCTTGCACTCACTCAGCTCTAAGCTAAGCCTAGCACTAAGCACATACACTAAGCATATGCAAGTCTAAGGATGAGCAATTAAGCACTTGGATGGATTGGATATGATCTTCAATGTGTCTTGAACTCCTCTGCACTTCCACACAATCCAGCAACCTCAAATGGGTGAGTGGAGGGGGTATAAATAGCCCAAGGCATCAAACTAGCCGTTGGCTAACGTCCACTGAAAAAGGTACCGTCGGATGTTCCGACGCTAATTTTCCCGGGCGTCGTTTCATCCGGTGCCCCTCCCACGTCACTTAGCCGTTGAGGTTCTCTGACACAACTGCTCCGACGCTATGCACCGACGGTGCGTCGGATCATCCTAAGACTCCACGCTCAAGTCGCCTCTGTTAGCTTCCAATCAACCGTCGGATAGACCGACGCTTCACCTTGACCAAGGCGTCGGATCATCCGGTGCTGAAGGCTTCGTCTTGGCGCGTCTTTGTATGAATTCAAACTGAGCGTCGGATAGACCGACGGTGTCCCCACTCAGACCGTTGGATCATCCGGTGCTACTGTCTTCCTAGCTCTTCCTCTGCAACTCGTCCGACGCTGCTAAATAATGGACCGTCGGTTCATCCGACGGTACCTAGGGTTTGACCCTGTGTACCAACTCGTCCGGCGATTGCACCGACGCTTGTTAAATTGATACCGTCGGTTCATCCGACGGTGTATTTTCTTTTCCTTTTCTTGCTCCGTTTTGACCCTTTGTTTTGGCATTTTGGCATGTGGTTTTCTTGCATCCTTGGGACCTAGAAGTGTCTACAAAGACATGCTAAAACAATATGGTTAGTCCCAATGATCATGTTGTCTTGAATCACAAAAATCGAACTCGAACTAATGGCATATGAGGCCATGTTTGTTACAGTTTCCTGTGGCATGCCTTGTTGTTTAAATTGTTGCACTTATAAGCCACGAGGGCAGTGCAAGTTAAACAAGAATACAACACCATGCATGCCTGTACGAGAGAGCAAACCACCACATCTGTTTTTCCTCTCTATCAGCCTATTCTATTCTTTTCTTTTCTTTCCTTTGTTGCCCAGCTAGCTTAATTTGATGTCCACACAGCGGCTCATTCTGTTTTTCCTCTTGTCCGGACTGCTGCTCGTTAAAGGCGTCGTGTCGCTGTGCCAGGACTTGCTCGTCGACTCCTCAAGCTGTCGCTGAGTCCGACTCGAGCCGGAATCGTGTTCGTGCACCGGCCGCCTCGCTAGCCTAGGGTTTTCGCGTCCATAAAAGCATCGTCCACCTCCTGCGCGCGTGCCCTAGCTCACTCCATCGCCTTTGCGCTGTGCTGCCTCGTCGTTGTACAGCGCCGCCGCGCTGCCATGCCGGAGCCGAGCGCCGCCGGCAGCCGTTTCGATTTGTTGCTGCCAGAAACATCACCGTGGCAGAACCCGTCTGCAGCATGTAGGACACCGTGGATCATCACTGCAGCAAGCCGTCCACCGTCCATGACTCCATCAAGACTCTAGAAGGTCATCATGTCGCTTCCCATCGGCTATCTATCAGACTATCGATCAGAGGAGCAGCTACCACGTGAAAGACCAAACCGCACTGCCGTCCGCATCGACTTCAATCTCCGCTTCCATCGTTTATGTCGTTCAGCTTTTGTGTAGGTGAAGATACATATATAATTAATCTATCTTACCTTGCTCCTAATTCAGCCTACGTTCTATTTTTCTGCTCATCTGTGTTCCTCATGTGTCGATCGATCTCTTGTTCCTCCCCTCCAGGGTACACTACGTGCATGTGCATGCATGTTCATGTACGTGCGGCGTGCATAGACCGCCGACGAGGGCGGCAAGCACTGAGAATAACTCTGCAACCGGCACCTCTGCGCCGCCATGGCGATCGACTTTTGCCGCCTCCGTCCAGTGCCGGAGCAAGCTAGCAGCTCCTAAAGTCTTGGGACGACGATGAGCCATGCCTTCCATCTAGTCGCCGGTCGAGAAGCCCGTCCGCCCGGACACCATCGTCGTTTCATCTTTGGAACACCTCGTCTGCGATGAAGCCGATCTACACATCCCGGCGGTCTGCTCCGTTAGTTCCGTCCTAGCGGACGCACTCATCGTCACCGCCGGTCTCGTGTCTTGCATTGGCGACGACGCTGCCGGTGAGAAGCTCCTTATGCACCTTCTGATTCCGTCCTCTATCACACTGATCCGAGCAAGCCTTCATGCACGTATGTATCACCAGTGACGTGCTTGTTAGCTACTCATGCATGAACATTCACATTTAATTTATCTCTAATTCATGCATGTGCTATTTGAAACTCATGCTGCCTACGGCCGTGCGCCTCCTGTTGATGCATGCCAACTCAGCTGAGTTCAATTCGTCGTGTCTCTTTGCTGCCGTCGCTAACCATCATCACCACCGATTATTAAGTCCATGCAAGATCATAGCTATAGAAAGAGAAGCATGCACGTTGGTGCTGATGGGCAAGCCATGCATTTTCATACGTCTTCCTCTTGCCGGTGATGACATCACGGTGACATCATGCTTATGTGGTAATTAGAACTTTTCCTTTACCAATATATTCAGCACTTTTCTTCATACACTTCTTTTCTTCGGTAATGTGAAACTTCATTGATCACCAGGCCTTGCAAATTTTTGATCTATGGGATAATTATTTATTCATCTGTAAAATCCTGCTCACGTCAACAAATCTATCTATCATTTAATTTCTTTTCTTGATTATTTCTTATGGAGACATCATCTTTATGTTATATTCAATCGGTTATCTTTTTCTTGTTATTAAAATTCATATCTTATTCCGTTTAATTCCGATTTCAGTAATTCTTTCACTAACATGTTCCTCCTAATGCGTAGATTAGCTTTGTACCTTTATAGTGCGTTTGTGCCGTTGTATAGTTCGTTTCACCATAACTTGTGCGTTAGCATGTGTATCACTTGTTACTTGTTTTAACATTAAAGTTGCATGTTAATCTTGATTAATGTTTATTCCATTACTTTTCCAAATAAAAGTGAATAGGTTCAATTCCGGTTTTCTTTAATCATGATGTAAATTGTTTAATTCTTATCTATAACTAGCTTTTGTTAAATAAAAGATGCTTAGTGTTAAACATCGGTTTTCATAATAAAGCTAATCTGCTTAATGATATTAAAAATGTCTTTTCAATATTAATATGTTTAGTTGAACACGCAATATAAAGTTATTCGATTAGATTCTTTCACATGCTTTATCTTTTATTGTTAATTGTTAATATGATATAACTTGTACTTAAATATCTGCAAATAAAATATGATTAGGCTTATCGTGTTTTCTTAATAAAATATAACTTGCTTTGAAATATTCTTGCCACATGATTTTGTAATTAAAACATATGAAGCACGTGGTCTCTTCTTGTTGTTGTTGGATAATAATCTTTCGATAGCTTCGACCTTGGTTTTGTTTTCAGCGTTCTTTCGTCGTTGCATAACCATAGAATCGAGCCTATCCTTCAGTGCGCTCTTTCAAAGCTTTCTTTTGATTGGTGTATTGTCCTTAGTTTGTTTGTTTGTCTCCTTTTTATGCTTGTCCGATGATTGATGCGCTTAGAGTGAACGCCGTTCGAGAAGTTTGGAAGAGCTTGAAGTTGAAGATTCTGAGCGACTACCCTCTGGTTAAAGGCAAGTGTGTCCTTGATCTTTTGTCCTAAGAATTATGTTTAATCACTCATTGCATATGCTTGCATTAATATGATGGGACCCATGTTTAAGGTTTGACTAGTGTTATTTATCATGTGCCTTGATCAATCGGGTTTATCTTTATGTTGGGTAGTTATGCTTAGTTGCTATACCTTGGGATATGGCGGTTCTAATGAACAACAATGATGAACATGCTTTACTTTGATGCTATATATCGTTGGTTAATACAAGATCATATGATTAATTGGAACATGGAGCGACCACCCAGGACAACAGTGCAACCACAAGAACTATATGGCTCTGGTCTTGGCTGAATAACTAGAAAACTTGGTGTTAGGTATGCTTTTACCTAAAGGGGTTGGGGGGCTGACGGTAGACGGCGTATGGACCTGCTCTGGCGGGGAGTTGGGCTTGACTAAGACACGGTACTCGCCAGGGAGCTTTATACGCTGCGTTGATCAGGTAACCTAGCGGGCAGCCTGCACTAGGGGATCTTCGTAAAGGCCTTGTAGCGTCCCTATGCAATCACACCTCGGTAGTGTGGTACAGTGCTTGGCCGGCATCGCATGGTTGGGTTTAAAGTTCTTCGGGACTTTTACACGACTTGTGGGTAAAGATGTACAACCTCTGCAGAGTTTAAAACTAATCAATTAGCCGTGCTCACGGTCAAGAGCAGCTTGGACCCTCACATGATAATTGAACTTGAAGATGGACTTAAATCGTGGTTTTTTGTTATGTTAGCCATATGCTTATGGCGTTTCTATTACCTTTATGCTTAATGTGGGTTGGTATACACTTATACTTTATTAGTAATCAGGTGCTAATAAAAGTTGACCAACTAAAATGCTAAATGCTTAGAGCTCAGTCTACTATAAAGCCTTTGCATTCATATCTTTCTCCACACTTGCTGAGTACGACAAGTGCTCACCCTTGCTATAAACAATGTTGCTCAGAAAGAGGAAGCTGCTATATGAAGATGACATGAAGATGTTTTGGAGATCTAGGCGTACGCAACCCCCAGTCGACTGCCTGTGATGTTTGGAGCCTTCGTTTCTAGGATAAAGCATAAATCTCTGATAATCTTCCATTTTCTTACGTGATACTATTTCTGTATACACTTATATGTCACTATATGCATGAAACTTGATCCTGGCATGCATATAGGTTTGCACTTGATTTTCTTTGGAAAAAATAGGTGTGACATAAAGAACAATGCTGAGCTGGCAGAAAGAGTTGCAAAACTAGCGACAAGGCTAGCTGAACTTGAGGCAGCAGCACAAAAGAAGCCATCTAGCTAGCTAACTAATTCCCTTGCAGCAACAATTTAGTTTGGTGATGCGCCCAGCTGATGTAGTCTTATTTTGGTGATGTGCCCTACTAATGCATGTCAGATGTGAATATGTTTGTTATGACTTACACACTCCGTCCCAAAATATTTGCTTCCTTTGACTTTTACAGATCACATTTGACTATTCGTCTTATTCAAAATATTTGCGAAAATACAAAAATAATTATGATATACTTAAAATATATACGATGATAAAACATGTCATAGCAAAAAAATAACATTTGCACATTTTTTCGAATAAAACGAATGGTCAAAAGTGAAGCGCAAAAGTCAACAAGTACAAATATTTTGGGACGGAGGGTTGAGTTAGTTTGCTTGGTGATGTGACCTACATTACTCGTTTTAAGGCCCACACAAGCCCACTCGTGCTAGGTTAGTACTTAGTAGGGAAGGACGCTGTTGACGGTTAATAGTTGTATCAAAGTTCGTTTAGACTTGCAAGCGGACAAGTCTCCCGTCGTAGTCAAGGGACCCTTCTTCCCTTGAGTGTGAACCCAAGGTATCGAATCCGTGGAACAATGTGCAACGCAAGGATTCAATCTAGTAAAGCAAGGTAAAGCTATCTATTGAAGAATCAAATTGCATCTAATCTACTAACTCATAAAGGAAACGAATCTAATCTAATCTACTAAAGAGGTAGCAAGAGAAAGCGAAAGATAACCAATCTAGAGAATCTAGATCATGCTTATGTTGTAGCTCCAAACAAGATAGATGAACATAGAAAAGCGAATCTCATTAAAAGCATCTTTAAATTGTGGCCTTCCCATCCGACTCCGAAAATGCCCGCCTTTCAGAACCCCCGTTCTGTCACAACGTATCCCTACTCATGCGGGTAGTCTAGGGCGAGTTCAATAGAACAAGTTGAAATCACTTGGCCGATCCGGTGTGCACCTCTAGCCACCGCGGCTACAAGAGCACCCTAAGTAATCTAGCTGGAAACTAGATCGTAGAAGAAGCAAAACCAAGAAGAAAACAAAATCATCGAGAAGGCACTTGATCGCTAGAAATCGAATTCACTTACAAACTTCACCATGAATGATTACATGAACAAGATCACCACCGGGGCCCTCCCTCGATCTTGATCCTCGCTCCGGAGCTCTGACGTGGTCTTCCATGCAAGGTTCCCACGTCGGCTAGGGAAACCCTAGACAACTAGCACGACCCTCATCTCCGAGATGGTGTCCCTCAAGCTTCTCTGCTCCTCGGCGGCGAATTACGACTTGGTTGATGCGTGGCTCTCGGTCAGGGGGCTATTTATAGCCTGAGAAGCAATTAGGTCAAAGGGGAGGCCGATTGGGCCCCGAAACGGGCTGGGCCGGCCGGCCTGGGCCCAATTCGGCCCATCTCGTGGCCTGCTTCGCCCGGTGTTGCTTCCCGCGTCTTCTAGATGTTCTCCCCTTTTGCATGTGGGCCCTTGACGTCGGTTTCTCTCCGAATTGGACTCAACTCCTTGTCTTGAAAGATTCAGCACTTTTCTGGTTCGGTCCTCGTAGTTTATCATCTTCTCGGGCTTGGTCCTTGGGCTTTTGGAGTCATGTTCACTTCATTGCTTGACTTGTATCGGGCTTCAAGGTCTTGCCATGAGGTTCTTAATGAACTTATCCCGGAAGTCTTGCTTTTAACGTTAAAACCCTGCGTAAACACTTAACTCCAAAACCGACATGCACAAGTGAACTTGTTATACCACGGGGGTTAGTACCAATGAATAAGATACAAAAGTCATGCCAACACCGAAGGTAAACTCATGGCTAGGTTGACGGATTTTCACCGTCAACATCTCCCCCATGCTTAAACCCTGCTCGTCCTCGAGTAAGCCTTCGATGGATATCATCGTTGCCCATCAATGTTTAAACCTTGCACTTGATCATACATGAAAAAAACAAAATGCTCTCAAAAGTTTAATTCGTTAAAGTTCCATAATGTACTAGCCTTCACCTCTACGGAGGCTAGATTCTTATTAAGCTTATCCCACAAGTATTAACATGCTCACAAAGTTTAAATAGATCTCAGAATTTTTGAAATAAAGAACGAGATAAAGAAAAGAGCTAAACCAAATTCACAAATTTAAATCACCTTGCATATTACTCATGAATTCTCATCTCGCTTGTCTCTCAAGCCTATATATTCTACTCCTTTCCCTCTCACAACATATATGTGTGGTAGGCTTTATATGGAGCTTTGGGAAAGTTTAGTCCTAACAAGATTTTATAAATGAGGTGTTGTCAAAACAAGACAAGCTTCTCATGGTCTTACCGAGACTCGTCAAAAAGGTCATTGGAAAATAATGTTAAATCAAGGAGGGGAAAGAGAGAAATACACACACTTTTAGATGAGTGGACATGTGCAAATGGCAAAGAGTGATCCCGAGGCACAAAGGAAGTCCTCGTTATCAGATTGCACATGGTTGGAGAATGAGAATGGATCTTTTATTAAAGCCTTGAATGCACTCTTAGAGAACCGGGAAGTTCACTTTACGCATATATTTTTTTCTCTTTCTCATATTTCTTATTCTTTTCTTTCTTTCTTTCTTTCATTCATTCATTATATATATATATTTTTTTCTTTCTTCTTGTGAGACTTTCACCTTGGAAGTCACGTTCATCGCCGAATTATTATAATTTTTTTCAATCATCTTTTTTTTTAAAAAAATACTCCCCTTTGAACTCTAAAACTGCACCGTACCTACCTCCTCCCCCATGCTTAGACGTTGCTCGTCCTCGAGCAAAGAGGCGATAATAAGGTAGGTACCGGAAATATTTTTCCTTGGAGAGATACTTGAAATCTTCAATGTCGGCACCGTCTTGCGATCTTCCTTGAATTGATGATCCATTCTCAACGATAGGTTGTGGTCAAGGAGGTAATCACAAAAGATGATATTTGGTTTAAGGGTGGATATCCGGCGAAGTTTGTGAGATCTCCAATGCGGGGATACACAATGCACGGATAAAAGGCTAGCAAAAAGATAGATACGCAAAAACGGAATGACCAGCTTCTTAGTCTTGGGTTAGAGAAATCATGGCCTGCAATAACTCACTCAAAAATAAATCTTGTACACTAAGGTTTATGCACTCAAATATATATAAGGCTCTGAATAGGTTGAGCAACACACAAGTGATATTTACGACAAGGTTAGCGATATTTTTTAGCATAAAAGACATCTTTAATCTATTCATAACTTGAGAGCACATAAAACACTATGGGTCTTTATTTTAATCATAACCTCCTCTAAAGATTAAGCTAGCATTTAAATAATTTCAGATTTGTATTTTTAAGAGAGCACTAGGTTAAACATGCATAAATCAAGTACAAAGATAAACAAAGCGGCAATTATAATCATATATCATCATGGCATAAACCTTGTAACTTTACTAATGGTAAAAACTTGGTGGTGACATTATTCATGATGAAAATAAAAACTAACACACACGCTAAAAATTAAACTAAAAACTAAAAATTAAAGCAAAGCTGAAAATACTACGCAAACATAGGCAAATCCAAGCTGAAAATTAAAGAAAAAGGGGTAAAGGAAAGATAACTAAAGCTCCTCCTCTCTCTAATCTTCTGCCGGTGGTTGATATTGATAGTCTTGGTTGTTGTACCCTTACTTGTAATAGGAATGCGCCTCTCCTCCTATGAATTGTCCGACGGTGCTAGGTGAAGGTGTCCAAGCACATAAGCGACGTTTGCATTTCCTTCACCCATTTGGTTTGCATTGGTTTGGATGGCTGCAATAAATTGCATGTTCCTTGCAGCGTATCCTCCAATGGTGTCTACATTTTGTTGTGGTTGAGGAAGGTGTGCATATGGCTCCACAAAGGCTACGTTGGGCACCGCAAAATTGGTGGGGGTATGGCTGCACCACTCCCCCATGCTTGCATTGGTACACCACCGTAGTAATTTGGCGGCGCCGGAATTTCTTCAAATGGTGGCACATAATTTTGTTGTGCACCTCCTTCTTGGGCCATAGAAGATCCTTCTCCTACAATCCTTCTCTTTTATTATTTTTTTTTCTTCGCCGGCACAAGAAGTCCTTCCTCTAACCGATCTTCTTCCCCTCAAGAAAAAGTCTTAATCTTCCATCCGATAGGGGCAAATTTACTTTGGCCACTTTGAAGCCTCCTCTCTCATCTTATATATTTTCCTTTCTTCATATACTCAAATTCTAGGGAGGTACCGGGTAGGAGATGATTCGGGTTCCTTGTAATACCCGGTTTTAAAGAGATAGTCAACATGGAGAGGTGACAACCCGATCTCCCGAATCCGATGTTGCTCACAACACAACCGGTTGATCATATGTGAGTGGGGTTGATTGGCTGCCTGGCAAAGCCGAGTAAAGACAATTCAACTCCGTGTTGGTTATCTTTGTCTCTCTTATTCTCCCCAAAAATCCACTTCCACAAAAAGTGACACACTTGGATGGTGGGGTTCCGAATAGTATTTCTTCGTTGATTGTCTCCTCCCGTGATCATACTCCAAAAACCTTCCCATGTGCCTTTATGCACATCCACTTGTTCCGGAGCTCCCTTTTGAAAATAGGAGATACTCGCCCATGGGTCTACGATACTAGAACATGCAATCGTTCCGAACATGAAAACCAATCTAATCTATCGGGGAATGTGTTGAATGGATCCAAGGAAGCATTGAGACCTTACTCCCTTTACGGCATGGTAGCTAACCTTAAGCATTAAAGTATTTTCAACACAAGATGATAGATAGATAATCCAACAAAGTGTGATTACATCTCAAGATCGATTACAACCCATGGATGAAAGGAGATTACCCCATCAAGGTGCTAGAAATAGCATCATTGATCAAGGTTACCCTTCCGACGGTGTCTTCCTTCTTCTCCACTTGTGGGCTCCCTCCAACGAAATGAGAGACTCAGCACTCCTTCATCAAGGGTATGCGCCATGGTCATGAAAATTTCCTAGGCGAATTCCTTGTGGGTGTTTGCCGACACTCCGTTAGAGAATTGCACCGGTGTCCCGTGTGAAACCCAATATGTGGAGAGCTTGGTCGTCGATGTCGACGTTCGCTACAAGCCTCTACTTAAGGCGAGCGAGCTTCTTCTCCTCCTCCTCCGTCATGATGACATACCCCTCGGAATACCGCGGAGTGTATGGAGGTGGAGCGGATGATCGTGTCAAGTGGCAAGGTTGGACGAGCGGCTCCTCCATATGTTATTGAAGTTTGGTAAACCTCATAAACGAGTTTCGTGTGGCCCTCATGCCACTAAGGAGAAGAGTGGTTCCTCCTCGGCGGTGCCGTGTTCTCCTCCATACTCCGAGGAGACTCGGAAACCGAGCGCCTCCTCGAAGAGGTTGTCGATGATGGCTTAGACGACGATGATCCCTTCTTCTTCTTCGGTGAAAAGGCTTGTAGTTTTCTTCCATGATTGCAGCGCTCTCCCTCACAAATATATATCCGGGGTTTTCACCCGGTAACAAGGTACACAAATATTATTTTGGAGTCTGGACTTTGAGTGGATTAAGGATGTGATTTGTTGCACGAAACAAACGCGGTGGATGGCTAAGTTTAAGGTGGTTCCGGCCTACAAACTAGAGCACATGAACAAAGAGTTGGATGAAAGACTTACCTCTCTCCTCCTCTTGGCTCGGTTCTTCTCTAGTGCATGTTGCTTCGTGACCGCGTACACCTTCCAAACGTTCCCGTCCACTCCTTCGCTTGCATTATTGCTCCTTCCACTTGATGTTTTCGCTTTGTTTCACTTCCATACTCCCTTGCCTCACATGCCTCCATGATATTCCTACAAAACAAAGCCTTGGCTGCCCCCCATGCTTGTACTTTGCATGTGGTTTGATAAAAGATGTTGGAGGAGCATCCCGTGATGTATCATGGTGCATGCATGATTAATTCAAACTAGATTGTCCCCTTTAAGTGTGTTTAAGGTTAAGCACTCCTCTAATTTCGAAATTTAAAAATATTTTTCAGAGCCATGCAAGAGCTCAAGCATAAATTTAGAGAAGTTTTTAAAACATTAAAAACAAATATAAGTCGAAAATATTTTCCGACTACGTTGATATCGGTCTCACCGGTATAGTTTACCTTCATTGGTTGAGAGCAAACTTTTCCCGGCTTGATCATGGGGGCATAGGTTTAGGTCCTAATTTTGATTAGATGAGAGAGATTTTGAATGAAATAAAATTAAGTGAGGCTTAGAAAAAATCTAATCTTAAGAGAAACCAAGGATATGGATTTTAAATCAACCAAAAATCAAGATTCTAGGTTCACGCGAGTCCTACCACATGCTGAAATTTAAATAACATCTAGATACAAGTCGTGGCTCTACTCGTGTGTTTTTAGCATGAAAAACAAGTCAACCACAACATCTTAAAGAGGATGAAAGGTTGAGTTAGGTTCTGAATTTATTTGGTTGTGATTTCTCGAAAAAGAACGAACAAACACATAGGAGGGTTCATACAAAGGGTTTATGACAAACCAAAATATTCAACCAAGAATTATGTCTCTAATATTGTTCAACCATTTTAAGTCTAATGTTTTGCGTAGTAAAATTCAAAACTGAATTATTAAAAAGACTCGAAAAACCTGGAATCGGGTTGTCCTCCCGGTAGCTTATTCTTGACTCGACGAAACGGGTTGCCTCCCGCCTAGCGCTTCGTTTATAGTCCATGGCTAGACTTCTTCACTTGATTACTTCGGATCAACGCTCTTTGTGGGCGTTGCAATCTTGGGTACCCACTTCCGCACCATCTTAGGCACGGGCTTCTTCTTCGGCTTAGTCAATTTTTTTGGTCTTCACAGGCTGGCATTGTTCTTTGGTCTTGACGGATGCAACAACTTCCTCCATGTAGTGGCTCGGCATCTCGAACCCCGGTCTTCGGTTGTGATCTTCATGGTCTCCTTGGTGTGATCCTCCATCTCTTCCGAATGAGTTTGATTAGCCTTTCGCCGTCTTGGGACCTTGGAGTTGTCTCCGAAATTCTTCTTTGTTACCCATCGGGCGCCCGACAAGTTGTCCCACTTGCGTCTAGCATCTTCATCACGATGAACACTTCACGTATAGAGCTTCCAACCTTCGTCACCTTTCCATCTAAATTCTTCAATATTTTCTCCATAGCCTCGAACTTAGTGACGACGTCCTTGTTGATCTTAGCTTGCTCGTCCATCAAGTCCTTGAATTGTGCACAAAGAGGAACCAAATCTTGAATGGACGAACTTGCATTAAATCGGAGTTACCTTGGACATGGTTGTGCTCCACACACTCCTTGCATGTGGATCTTGCTTTGGCGGCCTTTAGGTGTTGAGCTTCTTTCTCCATCTCCATCTTCTCCATCCTCCTCTTAAGTAAACCGATATGCCACTCAAGGAATCCGGCTCGTATGCATTCAGCTCTCGCAATCGTCATACGGATAGTTGAGACTTTGATCTTGAACGGCCTCCCGGCGTCTTGAAGGTTTATGATAGGTAGATCAACGATGTCCAGGGTGCGTAGCACTCCAGTGGTTGAGGTTGATCTCCCTTTGGACTTGGAGGTGGTGATTCCCTTGGAGATTTCGACGGTCCTTCGTCTTCAACTTTTGAATTTCCAACCCTTTAGCTTGTGTTGCACGTCTCCTTTGCCTGTAAAGTTTTCCTGGATCATCCACAAAAAAGTTTGGGTTTCTTGGAGAGGTAGCCAACCATCTCCGGTTAGGGTTAGCAATAAAACAAAAATCTAAAAAGAAAAGAAAAATTAGGGTTAATCAAAACTAAATTAGATTGACTCTTTTTTCTTTTGGGGGATGATCAAACATAAGAGATGCAAAAGAAAATCAAAAGAAAAACTGAAAGATAAGCGATACTAGATCGGATCTTGATTGCTTGTTCCCCGGCAACGGCGCCAGAAAAAGGGGCTTGTTGACGGTTAATAGTTGTATCAAAGTTCGTTTAGACTTGCAAGCGGACAAGTCTCCCGTCGTAGTCAAGGGACCCTTCTTCCCTCGAGTGGTGAACCCAAGGTATCGAATCCGTGGAACAATGTGCAACGCAAGGATTCAATCTAGTAAAGAAAGGTAAAGCTATCTATTGAAGAATCAAATTGCATCTAATCTACTAACTCATAAAGGAAACGAATCTAATCTAATCTACTAAAGAGGTAGCAAGAGAAAGCGAAAGATAACCAATCTAGAGAATCTAGATCATGCTTATGTTGTAGCTCCAAACAAGATAGATGAAGATAGAAAAGCGAATCTCATTAAAAGCATCTTTAAATCGTGGCCTTCCCATCCGACTCTGAAAACGCCCGCCTTTCGGAACCCCCGTTCTGTCACAACGTATCCCTACTCATGCGGGTAGTCTAGGGTGAGTTCAATAGAACAAGTTGAAATCACTTGGCCGGTCCGGTGTGCACCTCTAGCCACCGCGGCTACAAGAGCACCCTAAGTAATCTAGCTGCAAACTAGATCGTAGAAGAAGCAAAACCAAGAAGAAAACAAAATCATCGAGAAGGCACTTGATCGCTAGAAATCGAATTCACTTACAAACTTCACCATGAATGATAACATGAACAAGATCACCACCGGGGCCCTCCCTCGATCTTGATCCTTGCTCCGGAGCT
This sequence comes from Cenchrus americanus, assembly GCA_947561735.1. Lineage (NCBI taxonomy): Eukaryota > Viridiplantae > Streptophyta > Magnoliopsida > Poales > Poaceae > Cenchrus > Cenchrus americanus. Next base: position 185,997,391 of record OX387245.1, read on the forward strand.
CCGACGTGGTCTTCCATGCAAGGTTCCCACGTCGGCTAGGGAAACCCTAGACAACTAGCACGACCCTCATCTCTGAGATGGTGTCCCTCAAGCTTCTCTGCTCCTCGGCGGCGGATTACGACTTGGTTGATGCATGACTCTCGGTCAGGGGGCTATTTATAGCCTGAGAAGCAATTAGGTCAAAGGGGAGGCCGATTGGGCCCCGAAACGGGCTGGGCCGGCCGGCCCGGGCCGGTCGGCTCGGGCCCACCCGGCCCATCTCGTGGCCTCGCTTCGCCCGGTGTTGCTTCCCGCGTCTTCTAGATGTTCTCCCCTTTTGCATGTGGGCCCTTGACGTCGGTTTCTCTCCGAATTGGACTCAACTCCTTGTCTTGCAAGATTCAAAGCACTTTTCTGGTTCAGTCCTCGGAGTTTATCATCTTCTCGGGCTTGGTCCTTGGGCTCTTGGAGTCATGTTCACTTCATTGCTTGACTTGTATCGGGCTTCAAGGTCTTGTCATGAGGTGCTTAATGAACTTATCCCGGAAGTCTTGCTTTTAACGTTAAAACCCTGCGTAAACACTTAACTCCAAAACCGACATGCACAAGTGAACTTGTTATACCACAGGGGTTAGTACCAATGAATAAGATACAAAAGTCATGCCAACACCGAAGGTAAACTCATGGCTATGTTGACGGATTTTCACCGTCAACAGACGCCTCCCTCATGCAAACTCTCCCACTTAGCCCTGCTAATGGGGCGTGGGCTAATGGGGATTTCGGGGCGGGTTCTGGAGTGGGGATTCATTTCCATGGGTACTAATGGGTTTAGAGGCCAGCGGGTTGGGGCGGGGCGGGTATTTTGCTTTTGCGGGTTGGGGCGGGTGGGAACTGGATATTATGGACCTGGCGACATTGGATTCTCATAGGAGCCTACCCTCCTCGTCGCTGACTCCAGCAAGGACAAGGGGATGACGCCGCCGCCGCGGGCGACCGTTGCCGGCTTGCCGCCCTCCCTCCCGCGCCATCCCTTCCTCCCCGGCCACGGATCAAGGTACTATTCTTCCATCTCCCCTCTACATCTCCTTCCCCGCATCATCTGTTCCCCTTCTCTTCATCAGCTCACTCTCTCCCCCTTCTTGCTAGATCTGTGGAGGAGGCCTCCGTGGACCGTGGTCCATACTGAGCGCCGGCCACCATGCAGGTTGGTACTTGGTACTAGTCCGCTAGCCCCCGGCCTCTCTCTCTCTAGGCGTGTCTGAAACATGCAGCCCTCTTGCCAATGCAGTTTTCATTCGGATTGGATTAGTTTTGCAATGCTTTTCCTACCTTGTTTTGAAATCGTGAAGATGGAGGCCTGAAAAACTGTGAAGTCAATCCTTTTCTGCCTGATTATCAATCATTATCAAGTGTTTGAGCAAAAGCTTAATTTTCCTTTCATTTTACAGATCGCTGATTGAAGAAAATTTGCCTCTTAGCTCCGCAAATTTTCCAACAAATGCATTTGGGAACTTGAATTAGCAATATTTTTATTCATGTACTTATGTGTTCCGGTCTGACGATCTCTGAGCTTAGATGTATCGCTGGATATTCATGTAATTATCTGAGATGCGTCAATGTGTGTTTGCGCAGGTGCCGCAAGTACAAGTGCAGGTGGCAGTCGCAGTCTGCTGCTAGCTTTCTGAGCAGTGCCAACAACCATGGCAACCCATTGCCTGTGGGGCGGGTAGGGGCGGGTAGAGAAGTATTTGGGGCGGGGCGGGGTGGGGTCGCGGAATCACATTATTAATATTGTGGGTTGGGGCGGGTTTGGGGAGGGTTTAGCCCCATTAGCAGGCTTACTCCCACTCTCCCCCACGCCACTGCTGCCACTTTTCCCCCCTCGCCTTCGTCCCCCTCACCTCCCCCCACGCCGCGACCCACTCTACACCCCTTCGCTGAGACGCGCGCCACACCACGCTCGGTGCGACGTGCACCACACCTCTGACAACGAGATCTAGAGGAGCGGGACCCAGCTGCGGCGGCGGCGGCGACGATGACGACTAGAGGAGGGATCCAGCGACGACGACGACTAGGAGGAGGAGGGATCCAGCCACGAGGTCGATGCGAGGATGAGGACGTGGCGGCGAGCATGCAGCAACGAGGAGTAGAGATCCCTCCGCTCCAGTAGTGCGAAGGTCAGTGGCGAATCTAGGATTTGACTTTATGGTATGCCGCTCTAAAAATGTATTATACGTAAATGCATTCTACCAACTCGGTAATAATTGTAAAATTAACAACAATTAAGTAATAAGGTAATTTGGTATATTTGCTCGAGTTTATGGAATTAAGACAAGCGCGCTTTTGCAACACACATGCGTTCAGGTAATCAAGTATACAACATATGCGTGTGTATGGTTTTCTTTTTATATAAATGCGTATAATATACTTGTACTTGTGGGAATTTGTCACACCTGATTTTCCGAAGAAAACCAAATGCATCTCATATGTGTGCCAGGATCAAGTTTACACACATATGATAGACGTCATGAGTGAAATATCAATTAACAACAATAAAAATGTACAAGAGTTAAACCATTACATTATCTCTTTATTACACTCAGACGATAGACTCGAAGGTCTTTACAACGAACAAACGATAACTATGAAGACGCAGCACCATCTTCATCTTCCACAGGCACATGACTGGGGGCACGCAAGCCTCAGAACTCCTCGTAGTCGCTGAAGTACTCCTCTCCAGTGTTCTCTTCTGAACAGCGGGTAAGCAAGGGTGAGCACACTTATGGTTGGAGCTCATCAAGTGGGGGAAAGATGCAAGGCCATCAAGGATAGGCTAAGAGTTTTGCTGCGGTTAGCATTTTAATGTTGGTCAAATTTTATTAGCAAGCACCTAATTACTAGGTGTAAGTTTATACCAACCCACTTAAGCATTTAGGAAAGCATCTCCTCTCAAAAACCCACAAGAAACCATGATTTAATTCCATCTTCAAGTTTATTAATCATGTGAGGGTCCAGGCCGCTCTTGACCGTGAGCATGGCTGATCAATCAGTTTTACACTCGCGAGGTTGTACACTTTACCCACGGTTCGTGTTCCCCATGTTGCCTCGGGTTGATCGACCCTTAAACACTTCCGAGGTGAGTGGCTAGGGGTCCACTACGAAGCCTTTACAAAGACATGCAAAAGACCAACAACCCACGACAATTCTGACTCGGGCGGACCATAACCCTCCCTAGTGGTCGCACCTTAGCAAAGGTCGCTACCCCAAAAGAACCGGGCTATACCCCTGCAACCCCGAGCCCCCTGTGTTCCTTTTGGATAAGGTCACCAGTACAATCACACACCTAATTAATTGGCTAAGCCAGAGCCATATGGACTGTGGTTGCACTGTTTTCCTGGGTGGTTCTCCATGTTCCGATTAAACCGTATGATCTTGTTATTAACCATAAGCACACACATACATATATATAACCAAAGGTATCATGATCAACATTCAACATATTGCATAAGATTCATTTTAACCATCCCAAGGTATAGCAACTAAGCATTTCTACCCAAAACATTTATTTAAAAAGGGTTGTCCAAGGTAATAGGGACAAAGTTCTAGTCATGTCCTTAAAAAGGTGATTTTCCCATCAAGTTTATGCAATACAACAATTAAAAGTAAACTTAGTTATCATGCAAGTTGTGTGGGACAACATAGAATATGCTGGGGGAGAAGTCCACTTGCCTTCCTTGCTTAAACACTGGAGTTCTTCTTCAAACACTAGCTCTTGATCTACAACAACTGGCTGCTCACTTGAAACTGGCACGATGTCTACGAGCACACAAGAATACATTCAATAAACAAAACAATACACCAAGCATGAAAAGCTTAAAGGGAAAACAAGGGTCGGCTCTAGGAAAGTGAACACAAGGAACACTCGAAACTATCGGGAGATTTGGATGATCACAAACAAGAGCTAGCTATGTGCTTGGTATATTTTAATTGAACAAAGTCATGTGTGTAGGATATTTCAAGGAAATACCCTATTTATTATTAAGCAAGTTATTTTATATTCAAAAAGACGATGTAAACCAAGCCCAATTTTATTTATAAGTATTCAAGTATGATTTATGCAAATTAAATATTTGAATTTAAAAGAAGCATGTAAAGGCATCTAGGCGCTTATCTTTGTATTTCGAGTTATTCTAATCAAATTACAATTTAAAAACACATTTATATTCATTTTAATCAAATCAACAATTTAATTAAGAAAACTCGGGATAAACCTATATTGCTTTTATTTAAGAAGCAAATTGCATAAATATTACTCAATTTAAGTTTGATTATGAAAATCAAGGTACACATCTAATTAGCTTTTAATTATAAGAAATATTTAACTAATATTAAGCATATTAACTTTCTTATGAAAACACGTGTTGAATGCTAATTAGATTTTAATTAGAAAAGCATGCATAATAAGATTTAATCATATTTAACATTTAAATAAATTATAAAACAAGGAACATGTACAACATTGGTTCTATCACGTAGTTTTGGTTGATATGAGCCTAACGCAACTTGAAACGGTGGAAACATAGCTAAAACACACAAGATACAGCCAAAACAAGGTTCTAAAACTGACGGCCTTGAGAAGACGGTTGCGTGGACACCAAGAACGCTAAAAACGGATAAAGGACGGAGAAGTTATGGCTGAAACAAGGTTCAAGGACTAAATTGTAAAAGATCTGGAAGTTTAGGGGGTTTTCTGCAAGATTTCAGGGACCTAAACATAATTATGGGTATAAACTAGAGGTCTTTGATGCAAAAGAGTGGGCCTTGGACTGCGGGTGTGCATTTTTGAAAGGCCGATGTCTTAACTGTAAAAACCAGGGGCTGATACGTATGGGTTTTAAATGGTGGAAGGACCGGCATGATATACTAGGAAACCGCAGGGGCTTTTGTGCAAAACGGCGGCTGACGGCGGTGGATCTGGTGATGTGTCGCCATGTGGCGTGCTGTGGTTGGCTGGGCGGCTGACGTGGGCGCTGATGCGGCCATGAACCGCGCCGTGGACCACGGTCCACGGGTCCACGATAGACCGCCGAAGGGGTAACCCCCGATCTAATCCGGGCCTTAGATCGCGGATCGAGCGGCTGGGGACGCCTGCACGCGATCAAGTGGCGGAGGATGCATCCGGACGGTTGGATGCCAATCCGACGGCTCGCGTCGTGTGCACGCGAAGGGACGGCGGCGGGCTTGACTCCAGACGGCGGCGGCGCGGCACGGGCGGCCGCGGGCTCGCCGGCCGGCTCGTCGGCGACGCCAAACAGGGCCTCCGGCCACCAAACGCTATGGGAAAAGCTACCGAAATTAAGAGGAGGCCACGAGAAAATCACTTGGAGGCTCGGAAGGGAGGGAGGAGCGCCGGAGAAGCGGATCGGCGGCGAGGGCGCAGCTCCGGCGGGCGCTCCGGCGGCGGGCGGCGCTTCGGCGGCGCCGGTGACCTAAGGCACGAGGAGCTCGAGTAAATAGGGGAAAATGAAGAGAAGATGATGGGGAACACTTGGAGGTCTTCACCTTGGACAGAGACGGACGGGAAGATGGCCGGTGGTGGAGGATTGCGGCGGCCGGCGGCGGTCCGCGGTGGCGGTGGGGTTCGGGTGGGTCTCCTGCGACGGGAAGGGGCAGAGGAGGTGCGGCTCGGCTCGGCGAAGCTCTGGGCGATGCTCGTTCGTCCTGAAGATCGACGGAGTTAGCGAATCGGCATGGCAACACCGGCGGCGGCGGTCGGAATTCGACGGCGACGGCGCGAGCGCGAGGATAGGGTGTATAGGTGCGTGAGCGGTGTGGAAAAGAGGAAAAGGGCGAGGCAGGGCTCGGCCTCGGCTCTTGTAGGGGGAAGGGAAGGAGAGGGGCGCCTGCCGGGGAGGCGGCGGCCATCAATGGCCATGAGGGCCTGCGGCCTTCAATGCCATCAAGGGGCGGCTCTTGATGAGGGGAAACATAAGGAATAAAGGGAGAAGACGGCGGCCGAGTGGTTTTATTGTGCCTTGATAGCGAGCTCAAGGGAGGGGGAGGCGCAGGAGGCGCGGGCAATGGCCGGCGGCGCGCCTGGCTGTGATGCAGGGGAGAGGAACCGGAGGTGGGAGGAGGAGCTGACGGGCGGGCCCCACTTGTCATCCAGCAAACGAAAATGAAAAAGGGAGAGGGAGAGGTTGGGCCGCAGGCTGGACGTTGGGCCGCGGGGTTAAAGGAAAAGGCCATCGGCCTGCTCGAGCTGTGCGGGCTGAGGGAGGGAGGTGGGCCGCTCTGCGGGTCCGGGCCAGGCTGGGCCGCGGTGGGAAGAAAAGATGGGACGGGAGTGCTAGGCCGCGGGCGAATTTGGGGTTAGAAGGTTAGGTTTGTTTTTTTAAACCTTTTCAAACTTTAAACTCTTTTCAAAGTTTAAACACTTCAAACCTTTTGCAAGTTTTCAAATTATTTTAAAGTCTTTTAAAACTTCACACTCTCACTCATAAACACCATGCAAACAAAACATGATGCACAAGCACTTGTTGCCTCTAAAATTATTCAAAAGTGATATTAAATATTTTTAGAGCATAATTTATTTGATAATTTATTATTCCTTAGAAAACAAAATCTAAAACACCTTGTTGCATACATTATTTTAATGATGGAATTTTAGGGTGTTACAAATCTACCCCCCTTAAAAAGAATCTCGTCCCGAGATTCAGAGAGATTGGAAAAGAAACTAAGAGTACACTTCTATAATCTCATCTTGCATGCTGAGTTCTTCAATCATAGCTTCTTGTCTTGCTTTCCTTCATCTTGATTCACTTCTCTTTCCTTGTTGGATGAGGCAGTCGTGGCAACTTCAATCCTATCTCCTTGTGGGTTGGTCCAGAGCACAAACTTCTTGGCACACAGAACTATTCCATCACATTCGCCTAACCAATCAATTCCAGTATTACATCTATTCTGCTCGATGTAATAACTACTAGATCAGCTTGAAAATTTATTCCCCCGATTTTAAGATTGACTCGTGGACATATATATGTAGATTTCATTTCACCATTCGGGGAACTAATCAGCAAATGTGTCTTCATAGAACTCATAGGTATATCATGCTTTGCCACGAATTGTTCAGTACTGAATGAATGTGATGCTCCGGAATCAAATAAAATCGTTATAGGCACAGAGTTGATAGGAAATGTATCCAGCACAATACCAGGAGTGTCTTGAACTTGTTCAGCTGTCACGTGGTTCACTCTGCCACGCACGTAATTCCATTGACCCTTATTGATCTGAGAATTTGCACTTCCATGACGTATCTGAGATAATGGTTGTCCGAATCTTTGACTGTTGTCTTTCTAGGGAGTCTAGATGTTACGATTTGGGTAGATGCTAGCATAATGCCCCAATTCACAACAATTGAAACAACTATTAGGGTGAACTGGAGAGTTGTTTTGTCCTGGTGCACCTGAGTGATCCCGATGATGACTTGCAACATGTGGTGTTTGTTGGCTAAAATGTTAGGACTGCTGGATTGAACGCTACAACTGAGAATTTTGCAAATAATTTCCACTTGATCCACCAGAACTAAACTGAGAACCATGTGATGAGTTGAAGCGGGGCGTGTGTTGCTAGATTGTCCATGTGTTTGGAACTTGCACTTCTGTTCACCCAATTCCACACGTTTATTCTCTAAACCTATAGCTTTGTTCAGTAATGTAGCGAAGTCCGGGAAGCTGTGACTCTGTAGTTGATAGTTGAGTGGCCCTATTAGACCATCTAGTAAGCGTTCTTGCCTGTTTGGGTCAGTATTAACTTCATCCGTTGCATAGCGAGACAACTGAGTAAACTTGTCCAGATACTCGTTAACCGGCATATTCCTTGCTTTAGAGCGAGGAACTCCCTTTGCTTAAGCTTGATGTACCAGAGGGAATGTGGTGTACGCGAAAATTATCCTTGAACTCCTGTTGAGTGATGGTGTTAGGTACAACATGTGCGACAGTGTACTCATTCCACCATTCAACTGTTAATCCTTACAAACAGCCTGCTGTATACAAGACCATCTCTCGATCAGTGCACTATGTCATCTCCAACATCTTGGTGACAGTCTTTAACCATTCATTAACATCCAATGTATCGGTTGAGTAGGAGTATGTGGGAGGACGGTGACTCATGAATTCCTTATGCTTGTCCACCCGTGCTGGTGGTGCTGCTGGTGGTGACTGATTTTTGCTGAGCTTGAATGTTTTGAATAGTGGCAGTCAGGTTTTGGATTAGCTGCATCTGAGTGACAAGGAACTGTTGCGTTACTGGATCCATTGCTGGGTTGAGGGGTGGGCGTGATGCTTGATTCTGCTGATTAGCAATATGAGCACGAACAACAGGTGGAATGTCTTGACTTCTCCTGACCTGATGCTTACCATTTGATTGTTGGAGAAAGGTATTTCAGATAGAAATAGTGAACTAATGCATGAAGAGATGAACTCAAAAAGATGAAGCAATTTGAACTTCTAATTTAAGACAGATTCTCATCCCGAGATTCACAAAGGCTAGCATGAAACAAGAGTTCGGGTGTTTAGCATCCAACACTGCTTATCTTGCTTCCATATAATTCGTCTTACCCAAGCTCCATAAACATAATTCTTTCTTCTTCACAACTCACTTTATAAACATCAGTGGAATACTCAACCTAACTCCCGCTTGTGACTGTCCATTCCCTTCCTCAACTTCATTGACTTGTCTTGGTAGAATTTCCTTGTCGTCTTGATAAAGTGATTTGAATAGAGCTGGGTTAACTCCGTTTTTCGGCTATTTGGAATCACTCTTCAATTCCTTTCATTTTCTTCTTTTGATCCAAAAGCTTCCTGGGGCACTGACTTATAAAATGTCCCTCTTTGTTACAATAGAAACATGCTTTTCTTGCTTTAGTATCCTGGCGATTGTATGTTAGACTAGAAGTAAGGGTATTGAGACTTCGATCCTGGGGTTGATTACTATCCTATTTTGCACACCAACTAGCAAGATGTCCATTTTCTCTACGCTTGAGGCAATATAATCCATCGTGACTAGGCAAAATCCTCCTACGCTCTGTTGGACAATTATTGACATAGTGACCTTCTTTACCGCATTCGAAACACAGTCTTTGAATACTTTTGTCTTGGCTTTCTTCACTTGCATGCTTCTTGAGTTGTTTGATTCCGTCAGGCTGAAATTCATTGAAAGTTATACTCCAATCCTCAAGGTTGATAATCTGATTCCTATCTATAGCTTGAGCAACTTTTCTAGGACTGGATTTTAGGTACATAACTTCATCTTTTTATTGATATCCAAATGGTAACATTGTCTAGCCTCATCTGTCATTAGGCTGGCTTCTTTTTGGAGACATGAACGACCATAATGCTCACAACATTGACATGCTCTTGCAGTCTTCATATGTTCTTGTTGTTCATTCGTCCGCAACTCTAATGCTCTATGACTTCTCTGATTATTTTGATGATTCCATACTTCTACAACTTGCTTCTTTACTGGTCCCAGCAGAACTCCAGCTTTGGTTATCTCTCGTGTTATGAGGGGATGATGTGTTGATCTCCTTTTGTCCTTGTAAGACTTGAGCTTGCATGACTGATAGATTTTCTTTATCCAATGACGATGAAATAGTTGGAATCTGACGGTTTCACCCAAAACAAGGTTGGAATTCTTAGGATTTGATGCTTGCTCTATAATATACTGATGGATATTAACCATGGTTTGAGTCATTGCTTGCGGAGTCTGAGTTTGTGTTTACTATACTCTAGCATCTTGCGTTCAATTGCTGAGGTTGTAGATGGAATGTTGATGTTTCCTTTATTGTCTTTAGCTTCGTGATTTCCATTGGGACTTGCTATCTGGTTGTGTGATAAAGGTAAGCTCAGAAGAGGTTGGAAACAGATTGAAGAGCAGGGTAAAATTATTGATATCATATCCATCTTTTATTGTTGTGATTGTAATCACATTGTGGTAGAGAGGAGAATAACAAGGATGAAAGAAATTGACCATCTTTTGTTTCTTTAACTTCTCTCATATGTTGATGTCTGTATTCATTTGTAGATTTCTTGTTGTTGATGTTGGTGTTGCTTCTAGACTTTGATCTTCTGACATCCTTCAACCAACTTGAATGGCAGATAAGGATAAACTAGATTTGAACCCAATCTATCTTTATTAGCCTAACAATTTATTTCTTGTTGCATTTGTGGCCATCACTCCACAATACAACTCACACAAGCAAAGATCCAAATCAATCATGTGTTCAAACAACAAACATTAGCACAACGATCGTCCTCACAGAAACGTTTCTATCGAAGTTGATAAGGGTAGGCAATCTAAGAACTTATATTAGACGATCTCGGTGGTTAAGATCTAGCTGATAGCACAAGAAACGAACTCAGAATAGATCAAAACAAAACGATGTGTTTTAACAAGAAGACAAGATTAAATTAGTTTTTATACATAAAATAAGTCAATTTAGAAGGATGACAGGCTTTCTAGAACATGAATCCTTACTTTTCGACCATTTCTAACTTAAGGTTGCGTCCTACAGTCATTACTGCTCTGATACCACTCTGTCACACCTGATTTTCCGAAGAAAACCAAATGCATCTCATATGTGTGCCAGGATCAAGTTTACACACATATGATAGACGTCATGAGTGAAATATCAATTAACAGCAATAAAAACGTATAAGAGTTAAACCATTACATTATCTCTTTATTACACTCAGACGATAGACTCGAAGGTCTTTACAACGAACAAACGATAACTATGAAGACGCAGCACCATCTTCATCTTCCACAGGCACATGACTGGGGGCACGCAAGCCTCAGAACTCCTCGTAGTCGCTGAAGTACTCCTCTCCAGTGTTCTCTTCTGAACAGCGAGTAAGCAAGGGTGAGCACACTTATGGTTGGAGCTCAGCATGTGGGAGGAAGATGCAAGGCCATCAAGGATAGGCTAAGAGTTTTGCTGCGGTTAGCATTTTAATGTTGGTCAAATTTTATTAGCAAGCACCTAATTACTAGGTGTAAGTTTATACCAACCCACTTAAGCATTTAGGAAAGCATCTCCTCTCAAAAACCCACAAGAAACCACAATTTAATTCCATCTTCAAGTTTATTAATCATGTGAGGGTCCAGGCCGCTCTTGATCGTGATCACGGCTGATCGATCAGTTTTACACTCTGCAGAGGTTGTACACTTTACCCACAGTTCGTGTTCCCCATGTTGCCTGGGTTGATCAGACCCTTAAACACTTCCGAGGTGAGTGGCTAGGGGTCCACTACGAAGCCTTTACAAAGACATGCAAAAGACCAACAACCCACGACAGTTACAGCTCAGGGCGGACCATAACCCTCCCTAGTGGTCAGCACCATAGCAAAGGCTGCTACCCCAAAAGAACCGGGCTATACCCCTGCAACCCCGAGCCCCCTGTGTTCCTTTTGGATAAGGTCACCAGTACAATCACACACCTAATTAATTGGCTAAGCCAGAGCCATATGGACTGTGGTTGCACTGTTTTCCTGGGTGGTTCTCCATGTTCCGATTAAACCGTATGATCTTGTTATTAACCATAAGCACACACATACATATATATAACCAAAGGTATCATGATCAACATTCAACATATTGCATAAGATTCATTTTAACCATCCCAAGGTATAGCAACTAAGCATTTCTACCCAAAACATTTATTTAAAAAGGGTTGTCCAAGGTAATAGGGACAAAGTTCTAGTCATGTCCTTAAAAAGGTGATTTTCCCATCAAGTTTATGCAATACAACAATTAAAAGTAAACTTAGTTATCATGCAAGTTGTGTGGGACAAAATAGAATATGCTGGGGGAGAAGTCCACTTGCCTTCCTTGCTTAAACACTGGAGTTCTTCTTCAAACACTTGCTCTTGATCTACTCCAACTGGCTGCTCACTTGAAACTGGCACGATGTCTACGAGCACACAAGAATACATTCAATAAACAAAACAATACACCAAGCATGAAAAGCTTAAAGGGAAAACAAGGGTCGGCCCTAGGAAAGCGAACACAAGGAACACTCGAAACTATCGGGAGATTTCGATGACCACAAACAAGAGCTAGCTATGTGCTTGGTATATTTTAATTGAACAAAGTCATGTGTGTAGGATATTTCAAGGAAATACCCTGTTTATAATTAATCAAGTTATTTTATATTCAAAAAGACGATGTAAACCTAGCCCAATTTTATTTATAAATATTCAAGTATGATTTATGCAAATTAAATATTTGAATTTAAAAGAAGCATGTAAAGGCATCTAGGCGCTTATCTTTGTATTTCGAGTTATTCTAATCAAATTACAATTTAAAAACACATTTGTATTCATTTTAATCAAATTAACAATTTAATTAAGAAAACTCGGGATAAACCTATATTGCTTTTATTTAAGAAGCAAATTGCATAAATATTACTCAAGTTAAGTTTGATTATAAAAATCAAGGTACACATCTAATTAGCTTTTAATTATAAGAAATATTTAACTAGTATTAAGCATATTAACTTTCTTATGAAAACACGTGTTGAACGCTAATTAGATTTTAATTAGAAAAGCATGCATAATAAGATTTAATCATATTTAACATTTAAATAAATTATAAAACAAGGAACATGTACAACATTGGTCCTATCACGTAGTTTTAGTTGATATGAGCCTAACGCAACTTAAAACGGTGGAAACGGAGCTAAAACGCACAAGATACAGCCAAAACAAGGTTATAAAACTGACGGGCTTCAGAAGACAGTCGCGTGGACACCAAGAACGCTAAAAACGGATAAAGGACGGAGAAGTTATGGCTGAAACAAGGTTCAAGGACTAAATTGTAAAAGATCTGGAAGTTTAGGGGGTTTTCTGTAAGATTTCAGGGACCTAAACATAATTATGGGTATAAATTAGAGGTCTTTGATGCAAAAGAGTGGGCCTTGGACTGCGGGTGTGCATTTTTGAAAGGCCGAGGGCATAACTGTAAAAACCAGGGGATGATCTGTATGGGTTTTATATGGTGGAAGGACCGGCATGATATACTAGGAAACCGCAGGGGCTTTTGTGCAAAACGGCGGCTGACGGCGGTGGATCTGGTGATGTGTCGCCATGTGGCGTGCTGTGGTTGGCTGGGCGGCTGACGTGGGCGCTGATGCGGCCATGAACCGCGCCGTGGACCACGGTCCACGGGTCCACGGTAGACCGGCCGAAGGGGTAACCCCCGATCTAATCCGGGCCTTAGATCGCGGATCGAGCGGCTGGGGACGCCTGCACGTGATCAAGTGGCGGAGGATGCATCCGGACGGTTGGATGCCAATCCGACGGCTCGCGTCGTGTGCACGCAAAGGGACGGCGGCGGGCTTGACTCCAGACGGCGGCGGCGCGGCACAGGCGGCCGCGGGCTCGCCGGCCAGCTCGTCGGCGACGCCAAACAGGGCCTCCGGCCACCAAACGCTACGGAAAAAGCTACCGAAATTAAGAGGAGGCCACGAGAAAATCACCTGGGGGCTCGGAAGGGAGGGAGGAGCGCCGGAGAAGCGGATCGGCGGCGAGGGCAGAGCTCCGGCGGGGCGCTCCGGCGGCGGGCGGTGCTTCGGCGGCGCCAGTGACCTAAGGCACGAGGAGCTCGAGTAAATAGGGGAAAATGAAGAGAAGATGATGGGGAACACTTGGAGGTCTTCACCTTGGACAGAGACGGACGGGAAGATGGCCGGTGGTGGAGGGTTGCGGCGGCCGGCGGCGGTCCGCGGTGGCGGTGGGGTTCGGGTGGGTCTCCTACGACGGGAAGGGGCAGAGGAGGTGCGGCTCGGCTCGGCGAAGCTCTGGGCGATGCTCGTTCATCCTGAAGATCGACGGAGTTAGCGAATCGGCATGGCAACACCGGCGGCGGCGGTCGAAATTCAACAGCGACGGCGCGAGCGCGAGGATGGGGTGTACAGGTGCGTGAGCGGTGTGGAAAAGAGGAAAAGGGCGAGGCAGGGCTCGGCCTCGGCTCTTGTAGGGGGAAGGGAAGGAGAGGGGGCGCCTGCCGGGGAGGCGGCGGCCATCAATGGCCATGAGGGCCTGCGACCTTCAATGCCATCAAGGGGCGGCTCATGATGAGGGGAAATAGAAGGAATAAAGGGAGAAGACGGCGGCCGGGTGGTTTTATTGTGCCTTGATAGCGAGCTCAAGGGAGGGGGAGGCGCAGGAGGCGCGGGCAATGGCCGGCGGCGCGCCTGGCTGTGATGCAGGGGAGAGGAACCGGAGGTGGGAGGAGGAGCTGACGGGCGGGCCCCACTTGTCATCCAGCAAACAAAAATGAAAAAGGGAGAGGGAGAGTTTGGGCTGCAGGCTGGACGTTGGGCCGCGGGGTTAAAGGAAAAGGCCATCGGCCTGCTCGAGCTGTGCGGGCTGAGGGAGGGAGGTGGGCCGCTCTGCGGGTTTGGGCCAGGCTGGGGCGCGGTGGGAAGAAAAGAAGGGAGGGGAGTGCTGGGCCGCGGGCGAATTTGGAGTTAGAAGGTTAGGTTTGGTTTTTTTAACCTTTTCAAATCCTTTTCAAACTTTAAACTCTTTTCAAAGTTTAAACACTTCAAACCTTTTGCAAGTTTTCAAATTATTTTAAAGTCTTTTAAAACTTCACACCCTCACTCATAAACACCATGCAAACAAAACATGATGCACAAGCACTTGTTGCCTCTAAAATTATTCAAAAGTGATATTAAATATTTTTAGAGCATAATTTATTTGATAATTTATTATTCCTTAGAAAACAAAATCTAAAACACCTTGTTGCTTACATTATTTTAATGATGGAATTTTAGGGTGTTACAGAATTGCAGGGTATGCCGTGGCTCTTTTGTATAAGTACATGTGGACATACTTAGCTGTCAATCGTGTAGATACTTAGCATTTCCCTTTAGATTGACTCTTACATTTGGTTTTGCTCTTGTTCCTATGCACATCTGCACATTCTCTCCAAGTTGAATAAGTACCTCATCAGCAACCAAGGCAGCCTGCATCTAATGGTATGGTCGCTTTGCCTGCACTAATTTTTTGGTTACTGAAGTTTCCATTTATGTTAATGGTTTACCAAGAACCAATGATATTACAGTGGGCTAAAGTAGTTAATCTAATTTCTTGACTATTAATTCACAGGATAATTCTGACGAGGACTATAGACCTGGGCCACAAGATGAAGAAGAGGGTTATGGCACTATTAGTGCACAACAAGACCAGATGGGTGGGGCTCAGGGCGAAGGCAGAGCACTAAGGACATCCACAAAGTGGCCAAGTGACACAATGATAGTCACTGAGGTCGACCTAGTGGGGATGTCGGTACCATTGACTCAAAAGCGCAGGTTTAGGGCGCCTGCGGGACTCATTGCTAGACAAAAGATACCTTTGAACTTGCTGGAAATCAAAGAACTAAGCAATGATGAAAAGTGGGACTTGTTTGATAAGCATGTGCAGAAACACTTGAAGTTCCAGGAAGATGCGAAACCGCAGGCATTCAAGCTTTTCTGGAAGATGGCAGCCAAGGCATGGACACAATTCAGATTTCAGCTTAGGTGAGATTTTATCAGAAAAGGACTTGAGCCATTTACAAGGCACCCGTTTATTGTCCTGGAACAGTGGAAGGAGTTCAAAACAGGTAGAAACTGAGAAAGCCTCGTCTGCTAGTGTCAAGTTCAAAGAACTCCGAAGCCGAAACACAGTCGAGCACAACATGGGTCCAACTGGTTATACTGTGAAACTAGAACAATGGGAGGAAGGGGACAGACAATTAGCTGCAGGTGGTATCCCCAACCCATATGACGCCTACCCTGACGATCGTTCTAAGAATTGGCTACGAGCAAGGAGTAAGCTAGTGATTAAAGACCGTGTTGCCGTGATAGTGTTCAACAACAAAGAGGCAGAAAAATTGGATGCGGACATCAAGGAGAAGATTGCATGTGCAGAATCTTTAGGAATGGCAGGCAGAGGGAGTATGATGTGCTAAGTTGGTGCTTTGGCCGCCCTGAACAACATGGTCGTGTGCGTGGTGTCTCCAGCTACCAGGGCCGGAAGTATGCATGGCCTCACCACGTCGAGATGTACAAGAAGAAGAGGAGGACGAAGACCGACACATCAGTTGATACGGAAAAGATAAAGGAACAAATCAAGCAAGAACTGGTGGCTGAGATGCGGATGCAGAACATGCAGATGTAGAGGTGGTGTTGTCACCAATGTCCAATCGCGCAAGCCCTTCACCCGCCACACTGAAGAGCAGCTGTGCGTCCGCAGATGTAGGTTTGATCGATGGCACTGTAGAGTTGGCGACGGAGGTGCGCTGTGACCTTATAGGCATGTTGACTGAACCCACACATTGTGGCCTATGGATCACGTGGAGGGGCTTCAATGTGAGGCTGCACTTGGTCTTGTTCATCCAGAGGAGACTACGCTACAAACAGTCCAGATTCATGAAGACTGTATTGTGGTTGAAGTGATCACTGTGTATACTATCTTTGCGGATGAACTGTTGGAATACCCTCCTAATGACGAGGTGATAAAACTCGGACAAGCTCAAGGATAGAGGTTACAGTGGAGAAGGTGTCGGATTGACAACAAAGGAGCACCAACATGTATATCTCGTTCATAGGCTATTGTACAGATTCCTTATAGTTCACATAGTATGGTACAGGTTCCTTCCTCAGATGGTTCCCCTCCTCCTCCTCCTCCTCCTGCTCCTCCTCCTCCTCCTCAATCCCCACACGTTCCATCCCCACATCCGGAAGGTACACAAAATATTCCTTCCCCACCTACTCCTAGTCCTGAAAAAACAGAAGAACTTGCGCAAGAGACACCAAATATTCCATCCGCACCACCACGCCCACCACCTCCTCTTTCTTCTCCTCCTCATGAAACAACAAAACCTACACCCCAAATGGAAGTGCTCAAAACAATGATGCCAAAGTAGGTACATCTGGGCCTAATACCTCTGTAATAGGTCTTGGTGAGACACCACTAGGCAAGAAAGCCCTTGAGAAACCTTCAGCCATTTCAAAGTTGTAAGAAGAGAAACTTGCCAAAAATAACAGCTCTACAACACTTACAGCAGGCAAGCAAGCCCCTAAGAAACCTTATTCAGCCATCTCAAAGCAGCAGGACAAGGAAATTGCTGTAAATAAAACCTCTAAGAGGCTTACTCGAAAGCGATCTAAAAGAAACACCAAGGAGAATCATCGGTAAATGACTAACCCAAAGCAATCTGAGAGTCACACTGAGAAGAATCCTTGGGCTATGGATAACCCAAATTACAAATTCAGAAAGAACATTCTCAGTGTTGGTGATCTCAAAAAGGATGCTCCTTTTACTAGAAAGCTCCACACATTCTACATGCAACGTGGTGAGTCAAATGATGCTTCTGACATTATGGTCGCACTTCGGCCCAGAACCAATGCATGGCTGAAGAGAGATGAATCGTCAAACGCACTCCAGCTGATGCCTGTGCAACTCAGTGATTTGTACGATCTCTTCAACATGGATGCTTTGGATCTGACACTTCTCCGCTACTTCATCCTGTAAGTTGCTTGAAAATTTAATCTGCTTCTCACTAATCACATCCTCTATTGAACTGTGCTTTTTTCCTCACATCATCTTTATTACCATGTATTTTGCCTCCTTATACTTTGTTTTTTCTTACTAATAGGAATATGACTGTAGAAGTTGACAACGAGGGCCCTGCAGTTGGCTACCTTGATCCTGAATGCCTTTGCTCGACAACGTTGAGCAGCACGGATAACACTGTTTCTTTCTCTGTGTCCTATATGCTCAATGCCTTCAAAAAATATGCTACAAAGAATTTAATCTTACCGCTTATCTCAGTACAAACCACTGGATTGCAGTGGCGATCGTTCCGAAGCAGGGGAAGGTCTAGTATCTTGATTCATTGAAGACAATTAATACTAATACTGACCATTTCGAGCGAATCATTGATGAGTAAGTTATTTCCTTCTTAACCTGTCCTCAACAAACTGTACAGAGTATATTAATTAATAGTGTCCTAACCATTGTTGCGCCTTGGCCCCTTGGAACACGTCAAAGATGTTAAGGTACATACCACTTATTTCCTTCCCGTGGAAGCTAGTACTAAAGCTTGAGTTTATTTCTTCTCGGTCACCACTATTTTTCTTTGTACCTTTATTGCAGTGCCACCAACAACCTACTAGATCCAGACTCTGCAGCTTCTATTGTGCCTATCACAAGCTTCAATTAAAATATAGCGACACACATGGAGGTACTTTCTTGGGATCTTCATTTGTAAAACCTGCAACTGAGCACAGTTCTTTCTTATTAGCACTACACATGTTTGGTAACCACCTATATATGTGAGCTGACTGGTGACATTATTATATCTAGAGATTAGGGCTAGATGAGCATCCTCTTGAAAAATCATTGCTAGCAGATGTTCGTGAAAAAATTGCCACATTCCTCATGGAACAGGTGATCACAGCCGGAGGAAAATTTCATGCTGATAAAACTGTGTGGGCTCATATTGTGTTTGGTGACTAGGAAATTTTTGCATTCCTCCTTGTCCATGAATTTTTGCATTCCTCATTGTCCATGAATTTTTGTGATATTGTTGCATTCCTCCTTGGGAGATGCATTTCCTCCTTGTATGAGATGATGATGCTGAATTTTGTCATATGATGCATGTGAATTGTGGATTTCTGTGAATTTGGATGCTGGATCTAATTTCTGTGAATTTAGTCATATCCTGGCGGGTTCCAGGATGCAGCCCCCCCTGATGGCTGCCAAATCCTGGCTGGATCCAGGATGCAGCTGGCAAGTAGGCAGCAGGTTACTGTAGGGGTGGCCTACGTATTTGTAATGAGCGTTAATTAAAGCTCGTTACAAACACTGACCACTGAGTAACGGGCTTCAATTGGAACACCCGTTACAAACTTGCCAACAAAGTAACGAGCACCGTAAAAGCCCGTTACCAATACGTGGCCCGTTCGTTGAGACATCGGAGGCGCATGTTCACCACACGCGTCTCTGATATTGATTTCATAGTAACGGGCTTTGTTTTGGTGCCCGTTACCAAAGTTCCCTATGGGCCCAGAGAAACAGTCATTTTCACGTGATCGGTGGCCAGTTGTGGTAACGGTTGTTGTTTGATACCTGTTACGAATATGTGTTATCAGTAACGGGCATCTGTCTGTTACCTTTCTTGGCTTATTTGTAACATTTAATCGGTAACGCGCATTACCCGTTACCAAAGCCAGTTTTTCACGTAATTCTCCACCCGGTGGCTCCCTCCCACGTCCGGCGTCCATGAGCTCATCAAGATGCGTGTCGTGCGCGGGCCCGGGGACACCTGCGGCTACGGCTCGCCGCCGCCCTCAGATCCGCCGCCGGGGGTGGATCTCGATGCCGGATGGCGGCGGATCTGAGAGCTCCACCCCGACGTGACCTCCCCCGATTCTCTCTATTTTTTTGTGTTGTTGTGCGGCGGTGGTAATGGACGTGGCGGGCGGCGTGGTGGTGCAGATGGCGGACGTGGCGGTGGTGGAGGTGGCGGGCTGCACGGTGGTGGAGGTGGCGTGCGGCGGCGGCCGGCGGCGAGCCGGCGAGGCGGCGGTGCCTGGGCAGTGGGCCCGCACTGCCTGGGGATTATCTTTTTTTTAGAAAATAGCCTTCGCCGAGAGCTAATAGTGCCTCTCGGCGCATATCCGCCGAGAGGGTCCACCCACACTCTCGGCGAAGGGTCCTTTGCCGGTACGGTGCCGCCGAGAGCAACCTCTCGGTGAAAACTTCGGTGAGAGGAAAGGGTTCTTCGCCGAGAGGAATCCCGCTCTCGGCGAAGACCTGGAATCTGACGGAAACAATTCGCCCAATCTATAGATCTTGAAGCCGGCGTGGAGTCGGGGAGGAGGAGGAGCCGATTCAGGGCATTGGGTGAAGCTCTGCGCCCACTACTGGACGAGCTGGCTCCACTTGCCGAGTCCTCCTCTGTGCGTGAGTTCGGTGACCCGCCTATTCCCCCACCGAGCCTGTTGGAGCGAGTTCAGGTGGCTTCGTCATGCTTCCAGGGATATCTCTCCGAAGTCAGCCTGACAAGCACCAGCCACTGCCTCACTGTCTCCTTCCTCTCCCACGTGGACGTGAACTGGTTTCTTGGTGGGTTCGCCCGTGGGATGTCTCCTGCTCGGGTCAACGAGCTGCCGGAGGAGGTGAAGGACACAGCAGAGCAGCTTGCCGATGACAATGACCCTACGCCCGAGGGTGAAGTTGAACCAAGTGGTCTCCTACTTCATCAACCATGATAAGATTTATAAGTATTTGTAATATTTTGCAGTACTATTTAGTGTATCCAAAATCTAGTACTTTGTTTTTACTAGTTTTATGTGGCTGCTGTACTTTGAAGGTATCCATGTACTGTTAATTTCTCTGGTAATTGGTCAGTTATTGTAAACCGTAGTCTCATTGGCCTTAGTTTCCTAGCGAAGAGGGTGTACTCTCATACACGTGTACCTTGGCTTGGCGAATATCTCGACCCACGGTTTAAGATGTATTCTACCGCGGACTTTATAAGTCGTTTAATCCATGTTTAGATGAGCGTTTTTAGTTTCGACAGAAGTAAACATTATTGTAAAAGGAAAGCAGCCCCAAGTTTCAGATTTGAAACTTAGGTGTTGAGCATGCGAGCAGGATAACAAGGTGAAAAAACTTCAAGAGATTTTTCAAAAAAAGAAAAAACTTCAAGAGATATGAATCTTTATTCATTGCCAAAACTGCTAGCATCGATGATGAGTATAAAAAGAAAAAAGAGGGTACGTAGCTTTTATGGTTAGAAGCGGCGTAAGTGCTCGATGTTCCATGAGTTTGTCACATCAGAGCTGTCCTCCCGCATTATCTTGTAAGCACCCATCTTGTTGAGCTTTTTGACGATGAATGGCCCCTCCCATGGATCCGATAGCTTGTGCATTTCCATCTTGTTTTGGATCATTTGAAGAACGAGGTCAGCAACACAAAAGGCTCTCTCTTGCACGTTCTTGTCATGGTATTGCCTCAGAGCTTGGGCGTACCGTGCCGCCTCAATGGTTGCGGCGAGCCGTCCTTCCTCGATGTTGTCGATGCCCTCAATGCGCGCCTCTTCAGCCTTGTTTTCATCGTACACATAAACTCTGGGTGCATTGAACATGAGGTCGGTTTGGAATACTGCCTCAAATCCAAACACTAGGACCAAAGGAGTCTGACCGGTAGCACGACTTGGCTGCGCCCATAGTCCCCAGATTACCGCGCGGAGCTCTCGGAGCCAGCATGTTGCGTACTTCTTCAACCAGTTGAAGATGCGCTTCTTGAGTGCCTCGAGCACCGCTCCGTTAGACCGCTTGACTTGGCCATTCGCGCGAGGGTGCACAATTGAAGTATGGGCCACCTTAATGAGGGAATCGTCATAGTAATTTTGGAACTCTCTCCTTGTGAAGTTGGTGCCTAGGTTGGTGATAATCCTGTTGGGAACACCGAACCTGTGCACGGTCTCAGCGATGAACTCTACTGCTTTAGCCGCTATCAAATCCTTTATTGGCTTGACCTCCATCCAACTGGTGAACTTATCCACCGCCACCAGGATATGGTCATATCCTCTAGATGCTTTCTTGAAGGGATCGATCATGTCGAGTCCCCAGCACGCAGAGGACCGGATACTAGTATCGTCTGCAGGACTTGAGCTAGGACATGTATCTACTTTGCAAAGAATTGACATCCCTCGCAGTGCTTGACCAACGTGTCGGCATCTGCAACAAATGTAGGCTAGTACAAACCATACCGAAAGGCTTTTCCCACGATGGTTCACGTCTCAGTGTGATTTCGCACATGCCACTATTAATCTCCAACATGAGATCTTGTCCTTCCTCTTCCGAGATGCATTTCTAAAGTACTCGGGAATGTGCTCCTCGATGGTATAAGTTGTCCCCAATCAAGATGTAATTCTTGCTCCTACGAGTGATCCTCTCCTGCAGCGCTCGCGTCTCCCTCTTGTTTCTGGACAAGGGATTCAGAAGCATGATGTACTTGATGTACTCTACAATCTCTGAGATCCACATTGGTTGTGGCTCGATCAGGAGGACTTTGTCGAGTCCTTTGGATGGGTCGACTTGATCTTCGGGATTTTTGATGGAGGGTTTTATCAGATCTTGGACAAAGACACCAGGTGGCACTTTGGCTTTGGTGGATCCCATATTGGCTAGCTACCTTGTTATCATCGTGGACTACATGCTGGAACTCTAGGCCAAAAAATTTGCCTTCGAGTTTGCATATCTCTGTGCAATATGCATCCATCTTTTCATTCATCCTCTGCCACATCTTGTTGACTTGATTAACCACGAGGGTTGAATATCCCCTGACTATCAAGTGCTTTATTCCGAGTGATATGGTGATGCGTAGCCCATGGAGGGCCACTTCATAATCTTCTGTGTTGTTCAAGACCTTGAACATGATCTAAAGCACGTACTGCAGCTTCTTGCCTTGGGGGGGGGGAGATAAACAATATTCCTGCTTCGCCTCCCTTAATCCAGAGCGATTCATCAAAGTACATGGTCTAATGCTTCGGTTCGGCGGCAGTAGATGGCATTTGGATCTCCATGTACTCTGCCATGAATTCTGCCAGTACTTGCGACTTGACCATGCTATGGTGTATGAAAGTGATATCGTGCATGGTCAGCTCGATGGACCACCTCACAATTTGTCCCATGGTGTCCTTATTGTGCAGGATGATGCCTATGGGGTAGTCGGAAACTATGACGATCTTATGAGCTTCGAAGTAGTGCTTCATCTTACGGGCGGTGATGCGCAGCGCATAGAGTAGTTTTTGTGCTTCATTGTACTGCACCTTTGAGTCAGCCAATACCTCACTGATTAAGTAGATCGGTCTCTGGATGATGTAAGTGTGGCCTTCCTCCTTGCGCTCTATGACTAGTACTGTGCTTGCCACGTGTGTGGTAGTAGAGATGTAGAAATAGAGCTTCTCCCCAAGTTGTGATGCAGTGAGGATGGGGTGGTTCTTGAAGGTAATCCCTAAGTCCTGGAAAGACTTCTGGCCCCCTCATCCTACTTAAAATTATCTTCATGCTTAAGGAGCTTGAAGAAGGGTAGGCCTCATACGCCGAGTCATGAGATGAACTGATGAAGTGCTGCCATGCACTCGGCGAGCTTCTACACATCTTTTTGGCACTTCGGGGGCTTCATCTGGGTAATCGCATGGATCTTCTCCTGATTTGCCTCTATGCCACAGTTGCTGATGAGGAATCTGAGTAGTTTTCCAGAGGGAACACCGAAAATGCACTTCTCTAGTTTGAGTTTCCAGCGGTAAACCCCTGATGTTGGTAAAGGTCTTAGACAAGTCCTTGAAAGATTATCGAGTGTTGAATCCGGACTACAACATCATCTACGTAGGCCTCGGCGCTTTTTTCGATGCGTTGCTAGGCATGCTTGGATAGCACGCCGGTAGGTCGCGCCGGCGTTCTTCGACCGAAAGACATGGTCAAGTAACGATACGTGTCGTGGGGCGTAATGAACGATGTCTTGATCTGGTCTTCAACTTCCAAGCTGATCTGGTGATAGCCTGAATAGCAGTTGAGAAAAATAGAGCTGGGCGCAACCTGCCATGGAATCAACGACCTGATCTATTCGTGAGAGGGTGAAGGGGTCTTTGGGGTAGTGTTTGTTGAGATCAGTATAATCAACGCACATTCTCCATTCTTTATTCTTTTTGGATACAAGAATAGAGTTAGCTAACCAGTCAGGGTGATACACTTCCTTTATGAAACCGACAACTAATATTTTTGTAAGCTCTACCCATATCGCCACCTTGCGGTCCTTTGTGAATCGACGTAGCATCTGCTTGACTGGCTTCGCGTTCATGTCAACCTTCAAGGAGTGCTCGGCAAGTTCTGTGGGCACCCCTGGCATATCTGCTGGTTTCCAGGTGAATATATTTGAGTTAGCATGCAGGAACTTGACGAGCACGCTTTCCTATTTGGGGTCCATGTTAGCCCCTATGGTCGCCGTCTTGGAGGGGTCCTCGAGCGCGAAGTACACCTTCTTTGTAGCCTTCTTCTCTCACTGGATCGCTTCCGTCACCAGCTTCTTGGTCGGGATCTCGAGATTCGTCTGGTCTAGCTTGCTGGCAGTGGCCATGACCTCCTCAGTGCGCTTGGAGAGGTCAAGCGTAGATGCGATGTGGAGGTTCTCCTTCTCACAAGCGCAAGCTGTGTTAGTGTCTCCCTTGTTGGTGATGACATCATTAGGTGCAGGCATCTTAGCAACATGTAAGTATAGTGTAGACCCGCCATGAATTTTGCCAGTGATGGCTTACCAAGTATGCCATGATAGGTTGTCTCGAAGTCCGCCACTATGAATCAGACATACTCAGTCTGGTAGTTCTCGATCGTGCTGAAGGTGACCGACAGAGAGATCACACCGAGTGGTACCAAGGGATCCCCGGGTACTATGCTGATGAAGGGCCTGTCAGTTGGATTCAAATTCATGGCAGTGAGCCTCAACTCCTTCAATGTGCAGGCGAATAAGATGTCGAGGCCACTACCTCTGTCTATCAGCATCTTGCCGAGCCCCACGTTACGAATCGTGGGATTAAGCACTAGGGGGCACCGCTTGGGTCTTGTGATCACCGCCAGATGGTCTTCCTTGCTAAAGGTGATCGAGACTTTGACCACCGTAAGTACTGGGGCGTCTCGTGATGGGCCACATACACTAGCATCTGGTCCATGAGCTTCACCTTGCGCTTTCCTTGACGGTGCGGTCAGTGACCTAGAAGTCCTCATCCTCGTCCTCCACATGATGGTCGCATTTGCCGTTGCCTTTGTCACCCCTCGGTGGACCTCTTTGATGGCTCTTGCCGGAGAAGTGATTCTTGAGGCCGAAACAGTCGTGGGTCGAGTGGTCCATGCACTTTGTACGATCGCCACGGTCTCGGTTTTGCGCCTTCTGTTCTGTTTGGTCCCTTGTTGGGATCTCCCTCCCGTCCGGGTCATGACGCCTATGGCGCGGACATGGAGAGCCTTCATCGTCCCAGCGGGACTTGAAGTGCTTGAGCTGCTCGCGCTCTGCCTCCTCGTCGTCAGCTTCTAGATTCGCCACGGTGAAAAGCTCATTGACAGTCTTACACTACAAGAAAATTGTTGACTAGTGATGCAACCACATTTTAGCATCATTGATTTATGACGTTCCTGGCTGATCTCGTCATAATATTTCACTTCCGAGCAAATTTAGTAACTAAAAAAATTTTCGTCATTACGGTTGACACTATAGCTAGGCGTTCCCTGTTCCATGCTATTTTGTGATGACATAAGCTCTGAAAAAACATCATAAACCAACATCGGTCCAACATGTAAGCATTATTTTAAAACACAGGGTGTTCCGAGTCGTCACAAAATTCAGTAGGGTCCCACATGTAAGCATTTTTTCAAAAATAGTGTTCCAAGTCGTCATAAAATTTTCCAAGTCCCACATGTAAGCATTTTCGCCATGTCAGCGGCGTCATAAACCAACTTTCGTCCCACATGTAAGCATTTTTTTAAAGGGAACATATCTGGTGGAAACCGACCTCTTCATGCAAACTATGGAAACTTCAATCTGAGTCACTCGATCTTGATCCAAGGGAGAGCTCATGAGAGGTGGAAGGGGTGATTTGCAAAATTCATGGGACGTGGGAGGCGTGATTTGCAAAGGTGATTTTGCAAATCACTCCTCCCACCTCCTCTGGGCGCCCCGTTGGATAAACATAGTGTGACTCAGATTTAAGTTTCCATAGTTTGCATGGAGAGGTTGGTTTCCACCTGATATGTTGCCTTTTTAAAATAGAGTGTTCCATGTCATAACATTCAATTGGGTCCCACATGTAAGCATTTTTTTCGAAAACAAAGTGTTCCAAGTCGTCATAAATAGTTCTAGGGTCCCACGTGTAAGCATAGGTTATGAAATGCTGCAAAAATAATTTGTCATGGCATGGGTTCGAACCAGGGACCTGAAGGAACAAGGTTGTGTCTTTTACCACTGCACCAGTCGTTGGTTGTGATAAGTTCGTGCAAATTCCTTACTGTGACCAGGTCCCACATATAAGTTTCAGTTGAAGTGTGGGCCACCTCAATGAGGGAATCGTCATAGTAATTTTGGAACTCTCTCCTTGTGAAGTTGGTGCCTAGTTTGGTGATAATCCTCTTGGGAACACCGAACCTGTGCACGGTCTCAGCGATGAACTCTACTGCTTTAGCTGCTATCAAATCCTTTATTGGCTTGACCTCCATCCAACTAGTGAACTTATCCACCGCCACCAGGATATGGTCATATCCTCTAGATGCTTTCTTGAAGGGATCAATCATGTCGAGTCCCTAGCACGCGAAGGACCGGATACTAGTATCGTCTGCAGGACTTGAGCTAGGACATGTATCTACTTTGCAAAGAATTGGCATCCCTCGCAGTGCTTGACCAACGTTTCGGCATCTGCAACAAATGTAGGCTAGTACAAACCATACCGAAAGGCTTTTCCCACGATGGTTCACGTCCCAGTGTGATTTCGCACATGCCACTATTAATCTCCAACATGAGATCTTGTCCTTCCTCTTCCGAGATGCATTTCTAAAGTACTCGGGAATGTGCTCCTCGATGGTATAAGTCGTCTCCAATCAAGATGTAATTCTTGCTCCTACGAGTGATCCTCTCCTGCAGCGCTCGCGTCTCCCTCTTGTTTCTGGACAAGGGATTCAGAAGCATGATGTACTTGATGTACTCTACAATCTCTGAGATCCACTTTGGTTGTGGCTCGATCAGGAGGACTTTGTCGAGTCCTTTGGATGGGTCGACTTGATCTTCGGGATTTTTGATGGAGGGTTTTATCAGATCTTGGACAAAGACACCAGGTGGCACTTTGGCTTTGGTGGATCCCTTATTGGCTAGCTACCTTGTTATCATCGTGGACTACATGCTGGAACTCTAGGCCAAAAAATTTGCCTTCGAGTTTGCATATCTCTGTGCAATATGCATCCATCTTTTCATTCATCCTCTGCCACATCTTGTTGACTTGATTAACCACCAGGGTTGAATATCCCCTGACTATCAAGTGCTTTATTCCGAGTGATATGGTGATGCGTAGCCCATGGAGGGCCACTTCATAATCTTCCGTGTTGTTCAAGACCTTGAACATGATCTAAAGCACGTACTGCAGCTTCTTGCCTTGGGGGGGGGGGAGATAAACAATATTCTTGCTTCGCCTCCCTTAATCCAGAGCGATTCATCAAAGTACATGGTCTAATAATTCGGTTCGGCGGCAGTAGATGGCATTTGGATCTCCATGTACTCTGCCATGAAGTCTGCCAGTACTTGCGACTTGACCATGCTATGGTGTATGAAAGTGATATCGTGCATGGTCAGCTCGATGGACCACCTCACGATTTGTCCCATGGTGTCCCTGTTGTGCAGGATGATGCCTATGGGTAGTCAGAAACTATGACGATCTTATGAGCTTCGAAGTAGTGCTTCAACTTACGGGTGGTGATGCGCAGCGCATAGAGTAGTTTTTGTGCTTCATTGTACTGCACCTTTGAGTCAGCCAATACCTCACTGATGAAGTAGATCGGTCTCTGGATGATGTAAGTGTGGCCTTCCTCCTTGCGCTCGATGACTAGTACTGTGCTCGCCACGTGTGTGGTAGTAGAGATGTAGAAATAGAGCTTCTCCCCAAGTTGTGATGCAGTGAGGATGGGGTGGTTCTTGAAGGTAATCCCTAAGTCCTGGAAAGACTTCTGGGCCCCCTCATCCTACTTAAAATTATCTTCATGCTTAAGGAGCTTGAAGAAGGGTAGGCCTCATACGCCAAGTCATGAGATGAACTGATGAAGTGCTGCCATGCACTCGGCGAGCTTCTACACATCTTTTTGGCAATTCGGGGGCTTCATCTGGGTAATCACATGGATCTTCTCCTGATTTGCCTCTATGCCACAGTTGCTGATGAGGAATCTGAGTAGTTTTCCAGAGGGAACACCGAAAATGCACTTCTCTAGTTTGAGTTTCCAGCGGTAAACCCCTGATGTTGGTAAAGGTCTTAGACAAGTCCTTGAAAGATTATCAGGCTGTTGAATCTGGACTACAACATCATCTACGTAGGCCTCAGCGCTTTTTCTGATCTGCGTTGCTAGGCATGCTTGGATAGCACGCCGGTAGGTCGCGCCGGCGTTCTTCAGACCGAAAGACATGGTCAAGTAACGATACGTGTCGTGGGGCGTAATGAACGATGTCTTGATCTGGTCTTCAACTTCCAAGCTGATCTGGTGATAGCCTGAATAGCAGTTGAGAAAAATAGAGCTGGGCGCAACCTGCCATGGAATCAACGACCTGATCTATTCGTGAGAGGGTGAAGGGGTCTTTGGGGTAGTGTTTGTGGAGATCAGTATAATCAACGCACATTCTCCATTCTTTATTCTTTTTGGATACAAGAATAGAGTTAGCTAACCAGTCAGGGTGATACACTTCCTTTATGAAACCGGCAACTAATAGTTTTGTAAGCTCTACCCATATCGCCACCTTGCGGTCCTTTGTGAATCGACGTAGCATCTGCTTGACTGGCTTCGCGTTCATGTCAACCTTCAAGGAGTGCTCGGCCAGTTCTGTGGGCACCCCTAGCATATCTACTGGTTTCCAGGTGAATATATTTGAGTTAGCATGCAGGAACTTGACGACACTACAAGGTTTTCCCCCTATTGCAACAAATCCCTTAGGCAACACCACTATTTCGGTTGCAATAGGGGGGTACTATTGCACCGAAACGGTGATTTGGTTGCAATTTGTGTGTATATTGCAACACAAAATTTGAGTTGCATTATTTATTTGTTCGGTTGCAACATGTTGACGCTAATGCACCCTTTTTTAGGATTTCCGTTGCATTTGGTTAGAAATAATGCCACCCCAATTTTGTGTTGCATTAGCATTCTTTGCGTTGCAACAGAAAGTTGCTATAGCCACCATACTAGGGATGGTTGCGTTTGAACAAGTATGTCGCAACGTAGAATTTTGGTTGCAAATATATCTTTGCGATGTTGCAACAAGTTGGCGCTAATGCACCCATTATTCAAAATTGTGTTGCATTTGGTAGGAAATATTGCTACCCTATTTCTGCGTTGCACTAGAAATTCGGGTGTTGCAATATAAACTTGCTATGGCTACCATACTAGGGTTGGTTGGGTTTGAACGGCCTTACACAACGTCTTATTTGGGTTGCAAATATCTCTTTGCGTTGTTGCAAAACAAGGAAGGCTACTGCTTCGTTTCTAGCCTCAAGGAGGAATATTGTGTACGTATTGCCACAAAATTTGTTTTGATGAAAAAAATCTGCTATGGGGTTGTAGCGAAATTTAAAATGCGATTTAATAAATAAATTATATTATGAAAAATCTGAATTTTAACAATATGGTATAGACTATATGTACCATGAAAAAAAGAGAGGATTTGTTCGGATGAAAAAATTGTGTGCTATGGGGATGTGGGCTAAGCCGGACCACAATAGGCTCAACCGGCGAGCGTAAAGCCCGGCGAGCGGGAGCCCGAGTGGACCGGCCGGCCCATTAAGCCCCATAGCGCAAGTAGCAAGCATTAGTTGATGATGGTAATACGAAGTTCGAAAACGCGAGCACGCCTCTCCTTTTAGGCGGGATACCCCCTTCTCGGTTTACGGGGTGGCACTAAAGGTGCGGAGACTAGGATGTGAAAATGTCAAATGGGCCGATGAGAGTAATAAAAACAAGGATATGCGGCCCAA
The DNA here is from genome assembly GCA_947561735.1 of Cenchrus americanus. Taxonomy (NCBI): domain Eukaryota; kingdom Viridiplantae; phylum Streptophyta; class Magnoliopsida; order Poales; family Poaceae; genus Cenchrus; species Cenchrus americanus. The sequence continues at coordinate 186,027,199 of OX387245.1, forward strand.
ATCGTCTATACCTTTCGGCTCCCCCACCCCCAATACACTTTTGCTCCCAACCACCCCCCTCGTCGGCTCGACCGTCGCGTCCACATCGAGATGCCCCGCATCGCGGTTTCCCCGCGGCAAGCGGCGACGGCGGCCGGAGTGGCTGCATCGAGCCTTCCCGGACCGGTGGCGGGCGCGGACGAAGGGGCCGCGGCCCGCCGTAACACGGCCGAGCGGCCGCCACGGCGGGCGGGGGCCGCATCGAGGGGATCCCGGAGAGCGGCCGCGGCGGACGGCGGGGCCGCACCGAGGGTTTTCGGGCGGCGGCGGCGGCGTGCGGAGGTGCCACTACTCCACCACGCGAAGCGCGATGCACGCGGGCGGTTCATGTGTTCCACACCACCTACCTCGTCGTCCTCCGGTATGGTCGGCGGCACCCCCAACTCGTCGTCCTCCCGGTACGGACGACACCGCCACCTCGTCGTCGTCGTCGACGGCCCACATCGCCAAGTCGATCCATCCGGTAAGGGTAAGCGAGGCCCTAGTCGGATGCAAGCATTCCCGGAAGAGAAGTGAGGTACACCGCCCTACCCTCTTTGATTTTCCGGGAATCGTGTGACTCCTTTTGCAATTAGAAAAATGTTAGTAGTTCATAGTAATCAAAATTTCATACTAGATAATGATAATTGTGTTTTTGTGCGGATCCATCTCACCCCATACTAGATAATGATAATGATAATTGGCTTGATTTCTTGCCATCTTTTGCTGTGAATCTGACCTGTGTACATTTGATCACAATCCTGAAAACAAAGCCAGCCAAATGAACGCAGGCTGTCCCATTTAGTAGGTTAGGCCTTTTCTGGCAGGTAGTCGGGGGATCACGGGTAAATTGGTATACATTATGAGTCAAGAGATTGAATAGGCTGTTTTAAGGCGAAAAACGAAAGCAAATTGTTTTGTTTGCTCAGGCTAGTGAACACTGCTAATCAGGTGAGGATCATCATTCCAGACTCGGATGATGAGCAGGACAATAGCAAGAAACCGTCTCCATCGAAAGCTTCGGGATCATCAAAAAGAAAGGTGCATTTTTTTGACTATTTTGCTGCATTGGCCACATCTGTTGTAACACATTTCATGTTAGTAATTTGTTTTTGTCTGCCATAGCAAATGCCCTTGCGCCAAATGGTTCAACAGCTGAATGAACACTATGATGATTTGCGGGAGCAGATTGAGAACCTAAGCGTCGACATTGCTGGAACGCAGGAATACATGGAGATGACCCTGAAGGAATTCATGGAGACTGTTGCTGACAAGTTAGAAGTGATGGCGAAGAAGATCCGCAAGCTTCAGGATAAAGTCAATCGCAAGTAGTAGTAATCTAGCTTAGTACGTAACATAACCAGGTCCTAGGTGAATGTTATGCAGATGCTGGTGAATGGTCTAAGAATGGATGTGTATGTGGCAACATCTAAGTAATAACTTTGAACCATTATAAATGCATCTTCGTATGTCTATGTGTTTGGATCTGGATGAGCCCTTGCAAAATATTTGAACTCATGAGTGACACAAATTGAAATATGTTGGGTCCTGTCATGCATATTTGGACTAACCATCTGTCTGTTTTCAGAATTGCGACATGCTATTGTTTATGCTATTCATGTGTATATTCACAAAGCATTGTGATCAACAATTTGGAGACTCTTCACTAGAACTGCTGAATTTTGTGTATTATTGTTAGCCTCTATAGTAGCCGATCAGAAAAGAAAAATAATGAATTACGCATATGTTGAAAACCCTGAAAAAGGTCATACTACGTACAACATCAGAAATATTGAAACCAGGTATTCCTTGGTTGTACTAAAATTTTGTTTATCGTGTATGTATTGCCACGATCAGATAGGGGCTCTTCCGATCTGGACCATTCCAAAATTCCGTCTTCGACAACCTGGTTATTGTTGCGGAGATCTCCACGAGGGCCTCTAGGGGATCGATCTCCACGGCGATCTCCACGTGATTCTTGTTGCGGAGATCTGAGCGGCGCTACGGCCACGGCCGGTACGTACCGATGTCTTGATCTCGTATATATATATCCAATCGTTCGCTGCATATATATGCATATTGGTATATATATCGTGATCAAGGTCGATTGAAACATGAACAATGCAGATTAATTAATGGCATCAGACGAAGATCGAAGTTGGATGCGCTTGCCTCGACACTCAGCGGATTGGCAGAACAATTTTCGATTTTTTTTGCAAAAATTTACGGCTTCATCAGTGCGAGGTGGATCTATTGCGTGTCCATGTAATTTGTGTCAATGCATGATCAGACATTCCACCGTGGGTCCCATTCAAATTCATTTACTCAATAGAGGGTTTGCTGATTGTTTCATCGATCTTGGTAACATTCAAGACCGGACTAATACTTCTTCTCGGGGTCCTATGAATCAAGATGTTCTTCTGATCTCAATAATCATGATGCACTACCTACGAACGATGATACAACACATTTATTTGTAGAAGACGATGAAGAAGATGGTTTGGATGATAACCCTGCTCGCCACCAATACTCGATTAGAAACATTATCGGTGGCACTATACATCATGGACAAACCGAGAGATGAAGAAGAGGCGGATAAGCGAGCGAGAGATCTTTTTGAAACTATTAGAGCGAGGCAAAGAAGGAATTGTATCCGGGATGCAAAAATGCAACGAAGGTCTCTTTTATTGTGGAGCTTTTTCGGATAAAGTGCATGTATGGCTTAAGTAACGCGTCATTGGAGGCCATACTTAAGCTCTTTGGAAAGGTTCTCCCTGACCGGCATTGTATTCCTGACTCCTTGGATAAAGTGCAAAGGGTGATTCGAGACCTGGGCTTGGACTATGTCAAGATACACGCATGCCAAAATGATTGTGTGTTATTTTTTGATAAATACGCAAATCCGGAAACATGTCCCATTTGTAAGGAGTCAAGGTGGAAAGTTGTAGATAAAACCTCGATAATAATTGCGGTGCGGTGGGTGCTACTTCGTTAAGAAGCGGTTACCGATTAAGATCCTTCGCTACTTTCCTCTTATTCCTCGGCTTCAAAGAATGTATATGTCAAAGCAAATGTCAAAGGATATGCGGTGGCACAAGAATGAATTGGTGAATGATGGGAAAATGCGTCACCCTGTCGACTCAAAGGCATGGAAGCATGTGGATTCGGAGTTTAAATGGTTTTCGAAGGAGGAGGTCGTAACGTTAGGGCGGGTTTTTCTTCGATGGGTTCAATCCCTTTGGCATGCAAAGTCTTACGTATTCCATTTGGCTTTGTCATCCCGGTTCCTTACAATTTGCCTCCATGGATGTGTCGGAAACAATCTAACTGGATTTTGTCAATGTTGTTTCTGGTCCAAAATCTCACGGAATGGATATTGATGTATATTTGAGGCCCACGATCTGGAGCTCAAGGAGCTTTGGAATAATGGTGTTAAAACAAGAGATGCAGGGACTAAGAAGAATTTTAGATTGCGTGCTATACTTCTTTGGACAATTAATGACTTCCCGGCCTATGCTATGTTGTCTGGTTGGAGCACTAAAGGAAAGTTTGCATGTCCATACTGCCACAAACATACTGAGTATTTGTGGTTGAAACATGGGCGGAAGCACTGCTACATGGCACATCGACGTTTTTGGCCCCTGACCATCCATGGCGCAACAATGCGGTCAGCTTCAACAACAAGGTCGAAACCAGGGAGGCACCAGAACCACTATCTGGTGCACAGGTACTTGAGCAGTATTCTACTTTTGAACAAGTAGAATTTGGAAAGACATTGTTATCAAAAAAAGGAAGCGTGACGAAGACAATAGATGGCACAACTGGAGGAAGAAGAGTATTTTTTTCAGCTCCCTTACTGGTCTTCTTTGCTCATCAGGCATAATTTGGACGTGATGCACATTGAGAAAAATATATGCGAGAGCATACTAGGCACTCTGCTTAAGTTGGATGGCAAATGTAAGGACGGGGAGAATGCTCGGCTTGACATGGAGCATCTACGGATACGACCAGATCAGCACCCTGTGATTAAAGATGATAAGTATACCTTGCCATCAGCCTTGTACGAGTTAGATAAGGATGCCAGGGAAAGTTTGTGTGAATTTCTATATGGAGTGAAGATGCCTGATGGGGTTTCCTCGAATATAAGAAGATGTATTGATGTAAAGTCACGTAAGGTGTCAGGCTTGAAAACGCATGACTACCATCTAATTCTACAAAAACTTTTACCCTTAGTGGTGCGTAGGATTTTGCCGAGGAAAGTTTGTTGTCATTGGATTGATTCAGCTTAGTAATTTCTTCGATGCACTATGTTCAAAGGAGTTGGTGGAATCGAATTGGACGAGCTCGGTTGTTCAATTAGGGTGGCTATTTGTCGACTTGAGATGATATTCCCACCTGCATTTTTTGATATCATGATCCATTTGCTGTTCATCTAGGCGAAGAAGCTAAACTTGGGGGGCCAAAGTGTGTTACGGATGGATGTACCCGGTGGAATGGTACCTACGCACTTGTGAAAGGATATGTGAGGAACAAGGCTCACCCCGAAGGTTCAATTCTTTGAGGGATACATAATCGAGGAGTGCCTTACATTACGCTCAAGATTCTTGGACGTGGACACCAAAGACAATCGTGTTGATCGACATGAAACGGTTCTTGTTAATGAGCCACCATCCGGTTTGAGCATTTTTTCGAAATGGATTACAAGAGGAGAGGACGGACGGTTGAAGAAATACCACCAAATGAGTTTCGGAAGATGAGGCACTACATAATTTGCAATTGTGATGAAGCTAGACCATATGTCGAGTAAGATACACTACCGAACATCATTATTGCTTTTAATTTTAAATATCAAACTAACGGTAATATTCTTTTGTGTGCGGCGAGCATTTGGAAGAGCTGAGGGCACATGGATCCGAAAATCTTGATAAGCGACATGAGGCTCAACTCGTAAGATGGTTTGAAAGCAAGATCACGGGTTTACATGCTAGAGGGGAAGTAAGTTCGATTTGTTTGCACTTGCTCAAGGACCGGATCCCCGACCTCGTACATTGAATAGATGTCATATCAACAATTGGCTGGTTCGTACCGTTAACATCGAGAGAACCCTTGTGACACAAAACAGTGGTGTGCTTGTCAAGGGTGAGGCGAAGGCACAAATTGGTATGGGGTGATTAAAAGAATGATCTCCTTTGGAATTCCCTGGACAAAAAGAAGTTATTCGGTTCCGGTGTGGTGGTTTGATGTGCCTCTTGTCACAAGTACCAACGAGAGGCAAAGGATACGATAAAGATAAATATGGGGTCATTGACATCGATACTACTCGACACAAGTTTAGCAATGAACCCTATATTCGGAAACACGAGCGAAGCGGGTGCTTTATGTGAATCTGGTGAACAAACCTGGCTGGAGCAGTGTTATTTCAATGAAACCAAGGAACTTGTTTGCCATGCCTGAATTAGATCTCGAGGACTCACTTGCTGTGGGTATCGAAGGTCTTAATTTGCTCGGTGAACACCTGGTTTTGACAAATTGGTCTAGATCGGACAAGGAAGGCACAACCGACGTTGTCTCAGTTATTAATCAGGTTCGGGCCGAGGCGGTTGACGAACCAGACGATGAAGTATTTGATGTTGATGATGAACATGATGCAGATGACACGTACATTGATGATGGAATTGTTGCACCAATAGTTCAAGATGCCCAAGATGATGAGTTTTTCAATTGATACTTACTCGACCGTAGTCATGACTTCTATGTTGCTATTATTTACTACTTCGGAAGACTTTTGCATAAATCTTAATATTTAAAATATGAATCTAAAAATTGGTATGACAAACAAAAATAGGGGGGCGTAGGGCGGCCGGGTCACCAACGAGCTCTACGGCGAGCGTGAAGCCCGGCGAGCGGGAGCCCGATGGGTCGGCCGGCCCAACAAGCCCGGAGGTTAGTAGAGAGGAAGCAGTGTTCAGAGGAGTTCGGGATGGCAAGCACGCCTCGCCTTTTAAGTTGTGGTGCGCCCACTTGAGGTAGCGGTGTGGCACTAAAGATTATCTTTGATGTCTTCTTTGTGCGGCGCACACACCTGGGAAGTAATAAGGACAAATGGGCCGGCCCAATCTCGGACTGCAATCCTTTTCTAACAAAAGGGCACATTGATAATTTGCATATGTGTTGTTGCTTTTAATATGTTGATATAGAAAATAAAAAATTGACTAACAAATGATACAAATGAATCTTTAGTAAATCAACAAATAATTAGAGTAATATGGAAATTATCTGTCAAAATTGCCCAAATAAACAAGGCCTCCTAGTTTCAATCCATCACTGAATTACTACTAATATGTACACATATACTTGTTCCGAAAACCAAGAAATTCTACTTGCTACTTTTGGTTAGTACAATATTTACATGATTCTACAAATTAGCATCTGGCAGAAATCGGTAACCATGCTTGATCTCAAGCTGATTAGCAATCCCAAAAGACAGAAATGCATCCTTGGCGGCGTATTTCACCTGCCATTCGTGCAACACCCTCATACCCCAAAGCCTGTGGTTCACATTTCTGTCCGTGTACAGAGGTAGCTCCAGTACTCGATTTCCAATCTTCTCCAGTGATGACCTGTAACCATTTCGGTACAGATGGCTATACTTCTCATCAACGTCAGCAACAATCAGTTGAAGGTCTTTCCAATTAGAAATCTTGACGCCGCAGTCCTCCTGTAGGCGTTCAACATATGCACTCCGACAAAGATGTGGCCTTCCTCACTGAGAAACTTGCTCAGGACATCAGGAAGCTTGTAGCCGGCATGGTGCACCTGGTAAATAAGGCAGCTCGAACCAACACACAATTGCAGCAATGCGAGCTTGTACCCGCCACTGCGAAGCTGAATCCACTCGGTGTCCAATCCAACGAGCAAACGTTCTGGAGGTGGGCTACCTTTGATTTCGTTGATGTACTCCGCCACTACTCCGGCGTCGCAAGTGACGATGGTCTTGATGCTCGGGTACCGCTCCTTGAAGAATTCAACCTCGTGCATCGTAGTTGGGGGGCGGTCCTTGCTCCTCCGAAAGTCATGGACGGACGACGGCGGGGCGCCATTCGTCCCACTCCCCGGCCCGCTCCGATCTCAAACGTCGAGTGGATCAACGGCGGCCTCCCACGGGTTGAGGGCGACACGCTTGCCACCCCGGTCCCAAACCAAGAAAACAAAGTTACGAATCTTCAACCTCGTGACAAATCCACGACTAGCTAGCAACTCATTGTGCCTTGCGGGACTAACCTTCGAAGTACGCTCTCTGGCCGGCGCGGCGGGATTGCTGCCCGCATCACCTAGGTTACTGTAGAGGCCAGCGGCGGCGGTGGCCTCTACGGCATCCCCCTTCATTTGTGGGGCGTCGCCGTCACCCGATGCGTCACTTCGGGTCATCGCCGCCGTTTCGAGGTCGCTTGCGATGGCGGTTGCAGAGATTGCAAGCTTCAGGGGGGTCGCCGGCAATGGCGGCAGGCAAGAAAACCCCTTCTCCTTCGATGCGACAGTGGGAGCGAGGGGGTGGGGCGGGGTAGGGAAGAGGCTAAACTAGTATATTCTATCTTGTCGTTTCGGCTTCATATACGAGTGTCAAATCGACGTGGTGGTTGCCGAAGCAATGGGCATGGCAAGATTTGAAGACAACCGGCAAGACGAAGGGGCGGCGGTTCCTAATTAACTACTAAACGCACGCGCGCCTGGGGAGTCGTGGTCTGGCCGCAACGCTTCACCTGCACCGGATAGTTGCATGCAAAATCACACTAAGGGTTTGATGTCTGAAAAGGTTTGCGAAAAGCTCTGTATTGCAAAGTAGATCCAAACTATGTATTTAGTTTTAGATTTCATCTACATTTACTACTCCATGAAGGTGCACCATTAATTACAAGTATTAAAGTAAGTTATTTTCAAAACTACTTTCAAAATCCGTAGCTAAATACTTTGGATTAAGTAGGTTCATTAGATTCGTCACACAAAGTTACGCCGACACGTGAAAAGGTTTTACAAATAAATTATATTTAGTGCTCCATTTATGAAAGATTCTTGGGGCTAATTTTATTTAGATGCGAACGGAAGAAGGAACGCGATCTTTGCGCCTCGCGATCTCCCACGCGTTCGGTCCTACGTACACTACTCGAGTACCCCGGACGCCCGTTCAACGAAGCTCCTAGCCTCCTACGAGCACGCGTCGGTCCGCCGCGACGGGTGACAAGACGGCACGGGGGGCCGGAGTAGTTTGCTTCGTACACCCGACCACGCCCCCCCGCAGCAGTGAACAAAAATCGCATTGGCACAAACAAGGAACAATGCGAAGTTCGATTTCCTCGGCCACGAGGGGCCGGTACAGATTAATCTTAGAAAGGTGAGTTACAGGCCGCCAATGTCGGCGGCGGCGCCGTCGATGTCAACCCCCGCGGCGGCGGCATCGGCCGCAATGGGGAAGTGCAGCGCGTAGTGCCGATGCTGATCCGGCGGTAACGGCCACTCCGGCTACAGATCAGCCAAGGGAAAGTCGACTTGAATGTCCGCTGTCGCGAGCGCGCGGCGGCTCCCCGCGCGCACCGGCACGCACCGCCTCCTTGACACGCCTTGGGAGCGCGCGAAGACGGTCGGGCGGCCGGCCCGGAGCCCCGGCCGACCACCGCGACGGCGACCTCCGCCGCGCGCGTAAGTTCATCGTGGCGATCCTCCAGATCGTTCAGGCGGCGGCGCAGCTCCTCCGCCTGCTCGCGGCGGAAAGACGCCTCCACCTCCTCGGCTGAGGCAAGAAACAATGGCGACGAGTCAAACAAGAGCCTAGTGGGCGGCGTGCACTGACAGAATACAGGAACTCACCAAAGCAGTGGGCCTCCACATCGGCCTTGGCGCTGTGAACTTCGGCTGTCTCTGTCTCAGCCGCCTGAAGGGCGGTATGCATTGCATCCCGGGTCCCCTCCAGGTCCCGTACCTTGCGCAGTGCGTCGTCTAGACGACGCCGCGTCCTCGCCAGTTCCTCTGCCGAGTCCCCGGCCTCCCCGACGAACGGGGCGTTGCCCCGAGACGAGGAAGAAGACAAGCTCCGGGATTCCGACGACGAAGATCCACGGACGGAGGCGTCGCGCCGCCGAAGGACCCGGGCCATATGTCGCACTAGAAAACGAGAAGAAGAATGACGGCATCGGATCCTCGGCGAGCACGGGAAATTATGGAGACGAGGAAGACACTCACCCCCGGCGAGAAAGCAACCGACGGAGACGCGGCGGGACCGACGGCGACGAACCCCGGGGGCCTCTTCGCGCGGGCGCTTCTCTCCGGCCATAGATGCGCGCAGGGAGTCGAGGGGGGAGACGAGCGGCTACTCAAGATCGACGAGAGCGGCGCGGTGCAAAGGAGCGGGATTGGAAAACACGGCGAGGCCCCGCGGTTATATAACTCGCGTCGGGGGCAACCGCATTCGTACCCGCGCCGTGTGGGGCCGACGGATCAATGACTAAAGGCGAGAATATCCCATTGCGGGGACGCGACCCCACTAACTCGGCGAGGTGGGGCGGTTACCAGGGTCAATGACGGGTCTACCCGGCCACTTGTTGGCCCACAAATCGATCTTTAACGGAAATTTGACTGCGGGTGACCCCATCCGTGGACGAGTTGCGGGACCCACCTGTCGGTAGGATTGTTGCGCCAAACTGTCGGCCTGAACCCGCGAGAGATTTCCCCATTGGACAGAGTTGTGGGCCCCACCTGTCGGCACCCAGATTGGGATGTGTTCTTGAGTTGTTCATGTTCATAATGAACTTGATCATTTGTATCGTTTAATCATAACTTCAAAGTTGTTTATATTTGTCAAATGACGTCCAAATCAGGAAATTTTTTTCCTACATTCTTATGACAACATAATCTAGATCATGGTGTCCACTCCATATCGTGTCACGGCGTACGAGCAATAATAATTTAAAAATAGAACATTTCATAACTAGATTCAAGATTTTCAATCGATGAGGACGACGTCAATTTGAAATGAGATGAATACCAAAGTTTTATAGCTCGTCGAGATGAACAAACTTTATATTGGTTGGATTCTCATTTGAAGAAGGGGTACGATCACGTAGAACAAAAATGACATGTCTCTGACCAAGTTTCTTAAACAATGAGAGTGAACCTAGGATTAACGAACAATGTGTAGGACCACTTCTTCAAATGAGAATCCAACCAATATAAAGATTGTTCATCTCGACAAGCTATGAAACTTTGGTATTCATCACATTTCAAATTGACGTCGTCTACTGATTGAAAATCTTGAATCTAGTTATGAAATGTTCTATTTTTAAATTATTATTTCTCAGACACTGTGACACGATATGGAGTGGACACCATGATCTAGATTATGTTGTCATAAGAATGTAGGAAAAAGAATTTCCTGATTTGGACGTCATTTGACAAATATAAACAACTTTGAAGTTATGATTAAACGATACAAATGATCAAGTTCATTATGAACATGAACAACTCAAGAACACATCCCAATGCAGGGTGCCGACGGAGTGGGGCCCACAACTGTCCAATGCGGAAAACTCTCGCGGGTTCGAGCCGACAGTTTGGCGCAACAATCCTACGGGTGGGTCCCGCTACTCCGTCCACGGATGGGGTCACCCGAGTCAAATTTACGTAAAGAGGCGATTTGTGGGCCAACTAGTGCTCAGGTACACCCGTCATTGACCCCGTGATTTCGTGTCCTCCCTATGAAAGCGCGGTTTCCTTAAAACCCAATGAACCACTGCGACCCCCAAATTCAATCTACAACATGATCCGGAGGCGGCGGTTCTTTTCCATCTCCCCTCATCCTCGCCGGGGATAACGGCGTCGCACATCCAATTACCCACCGCGCGTGACGAGCCGCAACCACTCCATGGAAAAGATCTCCGTGGCTCGCTACGAGGCGTCGTCGAGGCTGCTGGAACTGCCGACGGAGCTGACGATTGACATCGTCTCCCGCGTCGCTGCGCAGTCAGAGGATGCCATTGTGGATCTCCGCAACCGCGCGCAACATGCAAGGCAATGTGCGTGGTGGGCGCGCGCCGCCACGGTCGGACGACGCCTAGCCACGAAACGCGTCTGCGGCGTCGATTCTACCTCGGCCACGAGTATCGCGCGGCGCTCGTCAACCAGCGGCCAACGTCGGCAACCGGAGGCCTTGTTCCCGGAGCGGTTTGCGCCGCGCGATCTTGGGGAACACACGTGGCGTCATCACGCCGGTGCCTCGACCGGCTGCGCGCCGCGGAGGCGGGTCTCAAGGAATCGATGTACGCCCTCTCCCTCTTCCTCTACAGACCCAACAGCGGTGAGGCCGCCGACGACGAGGCCAGGCAGCTCCTGCGCTTGGTCGAGGCACCCCAAGAGGTGGCGACGGTGCTTCCTTTGATAAATTTGACTTGCACAAAACTCCGCTCCAGGATCATTGCGTCGACGTGGCACTACACCGCTTTGCGGATGCGAATGCGATTGCCGTGTCGCGGTGCGGCGCCCGTACCTCGCCACGACGATTTGCAGTGTGCGGGTCGCGGGTGTGGCGACCACGCGAGATGGCATGCTTGGTACTCGTGGCGTAGGTCTGCTAGCCGAGAAGTGTAGGATCCGAAACGAGTGTGATTGGTTCTTCTACACACTCAAGGAAGCGTTAATGATCCGAAGGAAGGTATAAAAGTTGTGATCACGATATTTCTTGATAAATTTGTTCCACACATGATGCACCCTAAAAGACGTTCGGATTTCAAAGGTACATGTTTGCGTTATTTCTTGTGTTTTTACAAGTTCAAATTCGATTGCTAAACATTGTTTCAAAGGTACTGCGCATTTCGCTATCATTTGTTCTCGATTAGCTCGTTTAATGCTTTCTTCATTTTCAGAAATTTATCCGCCACCGACGAGGGACCTCGCGTAGAGGCTCGGCGTCATTTCACTACATCTTTGAAGAAATCCAGCCTAATAAACACAAAGCATGTCTCTCAAGTTGTGTCTTTCGACTATGTATGTTTCTTTACAATTTGTGTCCTCGTAGAGCATGTTTTTGATGATCCTTAGTTGGTGTGGTGTCAACGTGACTCTAGTAGCGTTCGTGTAAACTCGCTGTCATAAATCTTACCGATTGCTACCCGATCTTTATGTTTGTTACACATATTTGTGATGCATTTTACTCGGTACAAATCTCTGATAAAGGGTTTATGGTAGTCTCGGCTAAAGTTTATACAAATATGACATTCGTAAATTTACTCGACCACATCAAAAAATGTGTAACCAATATACAACAACTTTGTGGTAAACAAGAAGTAAACTTTGTGGGACCCACCCGTCACCGGCCACACCAAACCGCATCCCTCAAATACGCTAAACGTTCGGGAAAAAATGGGCAGCTGCCGATTTGGAATGTGGCGCCAGCTTTTTCCCATCCGAATTATTTAACTCTCGCCCAAACTACCGCGCAACCATGACTCCGGGGCCACCACGCCGGTTACAAGAGTAAAAGTCGCGCGTCTTTACTTCTCTCCCTCCCGAATCCCCTCGCAAAACAAATCTACAACTCCTGGCCGCTAGGGGCCGGTAGACGGAGGCGACTACCACCGCCGCCGCCAAGCCGCTTCTCGCCGCGCGTACACGAGGATGCCGTCTCTCGGCCGAGGGAGCCGCAAGGGTGACCCCTACGTCCTCCGAAGCTAGCCGCACACCGCGTCGTCGCCCATGCTACTCAGAATGTTCACAACCCCTCGGTGCGGCGACGGTGAACCCACCACCATGGCCCCTAGGCCTAGGGCGACGGGGGCTCTCTTTGGGTCATCATCACCTCGGCGACGACGAAGCACGTCGACGTGGACATAGGTGCAGCACTCGATGTTTTACCTTCATCTCAAAGACGAGACGACCGAGGCTGCACGTCGTATCGTGGTTCCATCTTTCCCCGTTCGTACCGCATCCAACATCTCATGCATCTATGCACGCACCGGTACCCTAGATTTCATGCATTTGATCACGCGATTTGCACACCAAATTTCTTCACATGTTATTGATATGACATCGAAATGAATGCGCGTATCATTAGATGATCGCCTGGGACCGTATATATGATTGAGAAGGGTATAGATGGGGAGCCAGATACAACACATACTTGTCACCCTCATGGTTCACAAATCACCCTACAAACCATAAACAACCGAAACAAAAACTCGGGGTACAGGATGAGGACATCAAGCATTACAAGACTAGAATTCCCGACTCTACCGCGAAGCAACACTCACCGAGATTGACTACGACGTCGACATAGAAAGAATGAAACAGATTCACGAGGAGGTGATGGTGATCGATTAGTTATCTCCAGAGAGCCAATACCTAGATAAACCATACCATGGCCATAACACCTTTGAAATCCAAAAGTGCTTACATAAATGCCGATGATGAAGAAGAAGTAGAAGAATGTGACTTAGATGAATACAAACTTGGCTACCGATTTGCATCAAGAGAAGAAAGCCTTGGGTAAGATATGCTTCTACCTAAATATTTGTGTACTTATACTCCCCGAATTTGCATGTTCATCACATGAATGAAATTAATTATGGATTATATTTCAGAATTAAAAGACATTTCTCAGTAGATGACACAATCGATACATACAGAATACCGAATGTTGGTAGACTACTTGAAGACATCTAATATCCTCTCCTAATTCTGTAAGCAAATTACCATTTTTTGTCATACTACAAAATATGACGGTCATCATATGCCACTAAATTCTTTGCGTAATCTAAGAGGTGGACCCCACCTTCATTTTGCAACACAGAATGAAATGAACCCAACACCAAGAAGGTGAAGCCTCCATCTCATGCTCTACAAGAAACAACAGAGCAAGGATCTCGGTAACATGTGTTCCATAGAAACTACCTATCTCAGGCATACAATTATTTTGTGGGTATTATCATATGCATGTTGTTCGCATGGAATAGGCTCCTCACAAAAAGTTAAGAAAAGAGGACGCGTCCCGTAAGAGCATCGATCGTAATCGCCAAGAGAATCAAGGCGGCAAGCAAAGAATAATTAGACATTCAATTCTCTAAACATGGAGGACCTAAATAGGTGATAACTACCGCTCATTCGTTGATGAAGTGGTCATGTATACAAGGAAAAGGGCTCCTATCATTGGAGTGAAATCATGGAAAAAATGTTAGGGAAGAAGTCAAAAACGCAATAGCAACCGATGTATTGGTAATAATAGACATTGCTTTTCGCACAATTCAAATAAAAAACTAACATATGAACTCACACAATATTTGAATGCTATTGTGATTATATAACAGTAAAGTGGGACATGGAGGATAATGTCAATCAAGGGAAAAGATATGGGCCAATGCTAGGGAGCGTTACAAAGGATGCGTTCAACTTTCAAGCAAGGCTGCCTAAGACATACAACAAATACTACCGAGAATGTTACATAAGCCTGCTTAATTAGATATCGTTGAATGGCAATCTATCTCTGTTGAAGTATTTCAAACATCGCTAAATTCAAGGTTTGTTCCACATTGTTAATTACGATTTCCACCACTACATTTTTCATTCAAATGGCGATGTCCGAGTCTTTAAGATTTTTGTTCATAACTTTACATCGTATAGGAAAGGAGCACACAAAATTCTCACATTCGATGCCAACAAATGACAAGACATTTGTCAGAGCTAAGCCTTATTCTCGCCGCAACCTATGAGAAGGTAATAACTCGACAAGCACATCTCCAATCGTCTTGGCAGATGAAGAACATTAATTTGTTATTTTCGGGCATACCGTAAGACCCGTAAACCGGGTGAAGAGCCCGATGATATGGAACTTTGGTGGATAACTCACACTAACCAGGGTCTCTGGGATGTGACGAACAATCTAAAAATGTCTATGTGAGTTCTCAATGAATTAGTTCATACATTACTATACATGCTTATGCAACTATAGAATGCAACCAATCTCACCAACTAACTCCTCCACCCATGCCTTGCAAATGCCAGGGACACCGCAAGCAAATAAGTATTGCCGAGGCTAATCAAATGCGTACAACAACTTTGTTTCCCAAAAAGGAAAAAACGAGATGTTCCAAAAAGCCTACAAAGAAGTCACGAAGTGCAAATCAACCAAGTTGCATGGAAACTGCACTGCAAAAAACCCAACTAGAAGGCAACAAGCCAATGCGAGCGCGAGGAACAAATTCGTAGGAAGAGCTACAAGATGAGGAACACGTCGAGCTCATGGACGCATTTGGGCAGCCTACAAGAAAAAATGTCGTGATGGGAAGAAGAAAGGGGAAGCAGAAAGGAGAGAACATGCACGCCAACTTGAAGAAAGTGAAAAAGAGAAGGGCAAAGGCATCTACAATAACATAGTAAGAGTTCTATCAATGCCGCAAGCATCAAATGGACAAAATACAAGTTCCACAGTAATCGGTCAAGCTATTTGCATGAATGGGTTTCTTTCCTTGGGTTCTATATATGAATGTTTGTATCCTTTGGTAGGTTGACCGTACTAATATCCGTGCAACCATGCCCAAGCAACAATGTCACCGAATCCGCCATAAGCACGCTTGCATCAATCACTCAGCTGAAACACCTTGTCGCCGAACTGCGACAACGTGGTTGGGAACCATCAATTCCTACATTCGGGAATGTACAACTGCACTCCGTGAATGTGCTCGTGTACTCGTGTTGTTCTCGAATTCACAACTTTTTACTAGTACATATCATCAAGCATCGATGAAGTTACGCCTAATCTTGTCCTTCCAAATGATTGGTTCATAGAGAAGGAATCTCAAGAAGCTCGAAAACAAGTATTTCAAGTAAAAACCGTAAGCACTAAAGGTTGTGTTAACAATCCTCAAAACACAATCCACCGTTAGACAAATTTCTTCTCAACAACCTACAGTACAAGTTGCACAAAGGAGACGACAAAGCACCAAAAGACATGAGGTGAAGCTTTTTCAACAACTCTTACTCCGTGAATGTAATTCATTTTTCACTGGCCAAAGTGTGTTTATGGTTGTGGTAATTATTTGATGTCATTATGCTATTTTTATGAATCACAATCAATCTTTGGTTTGCTATATGTTGTTGTTTCACAAATTCCAATATTAGAGATTAATTAATGATAGCTTAAAATTTTGCTTGATTCTTTACAGTGATGCGACCTCCTTGCATTGAATCCCCCTTGCCGATCAAGTGTTGGGATCATCTCCAAGTCACAATTGGCAATAATTTCTTCATGTCCTAGCAAATTTGTCTACTATGTAAGAAACAATGTCCCGTGCCAAACTTTTCAGTATTTAAGTACTTCATGAGTCATGTAATTAACTCGTTGATGGTTCAATGTTGGTTAATTAACTATAGATGAATTGTTATATTTATCTCGTCGATGTTAATTAATGTTGCAATTACCGCCGCTACATAAATGAGCGTGCGTAATACACCATACGTTGCAAATGATAAATCATGATATCACAAACTAAAGGTTTTTCGCGTCAAAAAGTAGCGTGGCAATAGTAAGGTGCACTTGTAGCACACCTAATACGAATGTGGTAATAAGAAATTCAACTTGTAGCGACACAAAAGGAACGTGGCAATATTATGGTGTACTTGAAGCAACCCTTAATAGGAACGTGGTAATAAGAAGTTCAACTTGTAGCAACACAAAATGAGTGTGGCAATAGATAGTGCACTTGTAGCAACCCTAATAGAAACGTTGTAATAAAGACTTTAACTTATGGCAACCAACCAAATTTCGAAGCAATAATAGAGGACCACATATTACAACCAATCAAATTACGTGGCAATAGAGGATACCACCTAAAGCAACGTAACCAATATCGTGGCATCGTACAATGCTACCTATCACATCGAAATCAACTTTTGTGGCAATAGAGAGACCACCTTATAGCAACTAACCAATTTCGTGGCATCAGACAATACTACATATTCAACCAAATTACTTTTCGTGGTAATATACGAGGTTCAACCAATAGCAACCAAAGCGAAGGCGTAGCAATACTATAACTTGCAACGAAACGTAACCGTTGCAATTGCACCCTTGGCAACACCGCATGTGTCACAATAGTACACTTTGCAACCAACAAGTGTTGCAAAACCCCTAATTGCAACGTTGCGTTACGTTGCAACAAAAAACTTTGGCAACCACTAGATGGACAACGACGCAATACCCTAATGCAACGCGGCCTTTCGCATCCCATGGCCCACGGAATAATTTGGTTGCAATTGTGTCTATTGCAACCAAATATGGCATATTGCAACACATTTTGTGCGTTGCATTAGGGGGAAAATCTAGTAGCGAGCACGCTTTCCTATTTGGGGTCCATGTTAGCCCCTATGGTCGCCGTCTTGGAGGGGTCCTCGAGTGCGAAGTACACCTTCTTTGTAGCCTTCTTCTCTCACTGGATCGCTTCCGTCACCAGCTTCTTGGTCGGGATCTCGAGATTCGTCTGGTCTAGCTTGCTGGCAGTGGCCATGACCTCCTCAGTGTGCTTGGAGTGGTCAAGCGTAGATGCGATGTGGAGGTTCTCCTTCTCACAAGCGCAAGCTGTGTTAGTGTCTCCCTTGACGGTGATGACATCATTAGGTGCAGGCATCTTAGCAACATGTAAGTATAGTGTAGACCCGCCATGAATTTTGCCAGTGATGGCTTGCCAAGTATGCCATGATAGGTTGTCTCGAAGTCCGCCACTATGAATCAGATATACTTAGTCTGGTAGTTCTCGATCGTGCTGAAGGTGACCGACAGAGAGATCACACCGAGTGGTACCAAGGGATCCCCGGGTACTATGCTGATGAAGGGCCTGTCAGTTGGATTCAAATTCATGGCAGTGAGCCTCAACTCCTTCAATGTGCAGGCGAATAAGATGTCGAGGCCACTACCTCTGTCTATCAGCATCTTGCTGAGCCCCACGTTACGAATCGTGGGATTGAGCACTAGGGGGTACCGCTTGGGTCTTGCGATCGCCGCCAGATGGTCCTCCTTGCTAAAGGTGATCGAGACTTCTGACCACCGTAAGTACTGGGGCGTCTCGTGATGGGCCACATACACTATCATCTGGTCCATGAGCTTCACCTTGAGCTTTCCTTGACGGTGCGGTCGGTGACCTGGAAGTCCTCATCCTCGTCCTCCACATGATGGTCGCATTTGCCGTTGCCTTTGTCACCCCTCGGTGGACCTCTTTGATGGCTCTTGCCGGAGAAGTGATTCTGGAGGCCGAAACAGTCGTGGGTCGAGTGATCCATGCGCTTTATACGATCGCCACGGTCTTGGTTTTGCGCCTTCTGTTCTGTTTGGTCCCTTGTTGGGATATTTCTCCCCCCCCCCCCCCGTCCGGGTCGTGACGCCTATGGCGCGGACATGGAGAGCCTTCATCGTCCCAGCGGGACTTGACGTGCTTGAGCTGCTCGCGCTCTGCCTCCTCGTTGTCAGCTTCTAGATTCGCCACGGTGAAAAGCTCATTGACAGTCTTACACTACAAGAAAATTGTTGACCAGTGATGCAACCACATTTTAGCATCATTGATTTATGACGTTCCTGGCTGATCTTGTCATAATATTTCACTTCCGAGCAAATTTAGTAACTAAAAAAATTTTCGTCATTACGGTTGACACTATAGCCAGGTGTTCCCTGTTCCATGCTATTTTGTGATGACATAAGCTCTGAAAATACATCATAAACCAACATCGGTCCCACATGTAAGCATTATTTTAAAACACAGGGTGTTCCGAGTTGTCACAAAATTCAGTAGGGTCCCACATGTAAGCATTTTTTCGAAAATAGTGTTCCAAGTCGTCATAAAATTTTCCAGGTCCCACATGTAAGGATTTTCGCCATGTCAGCGGCGTCATAAACCAACTTCCATCCCACATGTAAGCATTTTTTTAAAGGGAACATATCTGGTGGAAACCGACCTCTTCATGCAAACTATGGAAACTTCAATCGGAGTCACTCGATCTTGATCCAAAAGAGAGCTCATGAGAGGTGGAAGGGGTGATTTGCAAAATTCATGGGAGGTGGGAGGCGTGATTTGCAAAGGTGATTTTGCAAATCACTCCTCCCACCTCCTCTGGGCGCCCCGTTGGATAAACATAGTGTGACCCAGATTTAAGTTTCCATAGTTTGCATGGAGAGGTTGGTTTCCACCTGATATGTTGCCTTTTTAAAATAGAGTGTTCCAAATCGTCATAACATTCAGTTGGGTCCCACATGTAAGCATTTTTTTCGAAAATAAAGTGTTCCAAGTCGTCATAAATAGTTCTAGGGTCCCACGTGTAAGCATAGGTTATGAAATGCTGCAAAAATAATTTGTCATGGCATGGGTTCGAACCAGGGACCTGAAGGAACAAGGTTGTGTTTTTTACCACTGCACCAGTCGTTGGTTGTGATAAGTTCGTGCAAATTCTTTACTGTGACCAGGTCCCACATGTAAGTTTCAGTTGAGTCTATAATTACGTATCGAATGGCTGGCGAGACACTTCACTCAGACTTCGCAAAGACTTTTGACTTCCTTTATGTAGATCTGCAATTGTTCGTTGTAGGAATGGCGGATCCTAGCGGTAAGGGGAAGATGGTTGTGCCACCACAACCCAGCAATAAGAGGATGAGACAGCAAGACGAGGTTGGTCCTCTAGTTTGAGCCGCTATATTTTCCCCTATCCTACTAGGGTTGGGGATATCTAGATTTGGGGATCTGGAGGATTGATGCGCATATTTGGTAGATTTAGATTTCATTATCATACCATTAGATTTGCAGTTCGATAGGTGTTAGAAGTTGATAGGGTATAGAAAATTCATGTTACATTAAGTTAGTTTCCAATTTGCATCATATTATAATAGGTTTTGTATTTTGGTAGCTTCTAGATGTGCTTTCAGGCCACTCGTTTTATGGATTTTTGTCGAGGTGCACAATTGATAGGATTGATAGGTCCATCGTTGTATGAATTGGTAGATTGAAGATACTATTTGAAGCTGCAGACCGCTAAAGGAACATCTGGATTCTACCACGATTGTTAGCGTTTGCACAATTCAAAGATGTTAGATTCAGTTAGTTTCCAATTTGCATCATTCGATGGATCGATAGGTTCATTTAGGATAACCATGCCCTTGCTGAGTTTATGTAGGTAGCAAATAACTAGGTTCTGTGGTGTGTGGTGGTTGTTTCACTGTACTCATACAATTGGGTTCAAGGGATTTAGGTTTTTTCATAGACTGAGTTGAGTTTATTTTTCAGATTTAGATGAGTTTTCTCCAAGGATGAGTTTATTTCTACAAGAACATCTTAATGTTGTTTTAAAAGATCTGGATGCCTTGTCTCATGGGAGAACTCTCTTAGGATCTAAAGAGATCGAAAACATGATAGAACAATTAGCTAAAAGAGAGAAACAACTTTAGTACAGACCTAAGAACAGGAAAATTGAGGGCAGAGCTTATTCTTCTTACCATAGACATTGGAATAAAAGCGTCAATAAATTGGTAGGATTGTTTGGTCCGTCTTTTCTTTTAAATGTTCGAGAAGTTCATCAGTTGGACTGAAACTGGTACCCTTGCCTATTAGTACCCGTTTCAGTCCAACTGACAACGAACTTCTAGAAAATTTAAAAGAAAAGACTGACTAAACAAACTCCATATCCCTATTCATTGACGCATTTATTCCAATGTATATGGTAAGAATAATGATCTCCGCCCTCAGTTGTCTTGTCCTTAGATGCGTATTGAAGCTCTTTCTCTTTTTTGCTAATTGATCTATGATGTTTTCAATCTTTTTGGAGATCCTATAGAGTCCTCGCTCTGGGACGAGACTTCCAGATCTTCTGAAAGAACTTGAAGAGAGGCCTGCAAGACCAAAAATTCATGGTAGGAGGTGCTGAAGGTGAAGGAACAGCTGCAGGAGGCCAAACATGAGATGTTGTTATGAACTTATGATTATGAATGTGAAACTTGTATCATGATTGTATTTTGGTGTTGGCTACAGGATCATCGTATGATGCTTCCTACTTGTTGGTGGACTAGTGTTGATGCTCACTAACTCTTATTTTTATGCATCAACAATACATGAAAAAGGACCAAAAAGATAAATCAACAGCAGTATAGGGCCTTGGACTAATGAATTCCACAAGTTTTGGTGAATTGTATATTTTCAGGGACTATTCAGGAAAATGCGAAAAGAATGAATTCTACAAGGCTCCAGAAGATTCCCAAATTCAACCAAAGTGGGCTCCAAGAAAATATGCATCTAGAAGGGACAAGAGGCCCACACGCGAAGGCAGAGCCCAGCTGGGGCCCAGCCTAGGCCGACCGGCCCTATAGGGAGGCCGATCGGGCTCCCCTGGCCCCGATCAGGCCCTGCTTCAGGAAGGTTCCTCCACCACCTCTTAGGGTTAATCTAAACAACTTGTTTAGGTCGATTTGATCCTACTACGACAGATTATCTCTCCGGCTATATAAGCAATCCCAGACCCCCCTAGGGCATGGTATGCATCTCTCAGAAGATCATCAGGCCAAGACAGAAGAAGAAGAGGATACATTAGAGATAGGATAGCTACTTCATAGTTCAAGATCTAATTTCTAGATCAAGAACCTAGTTCTAGATAGAGAGTCAAATTCGAGTTGAGTTGAGCTTTGCTCCAGTTCCAGATCTATAAGTTATCAAGATTTAGTTCTTATATTGTTTCTCAATGACTATTGACAGTGTATTTTGGTACACCAAACATGTTGATTACACTTTGGTTTTGATTTGTTTATTGAACTAACCTGCCACTAGGCACACTAATCATATAACAAGTTCATCTTTGTGCATGCATTTGGAAGTGTTGTGTTTATGTAGGAAAACATGGACATAAAGGACGGATTCGCAACAAGTTCAAAGAAGCATTTACGGAGTCTTGTTCGTGTTCATGAGCTTGATGAAATCACTTCCAATGGTGATGAGTACCGAAGTGTTACGAAGGAACACCCCGGGGATTGAAGCGTAAAAGACCGAACTTCTTGCACGGAGAACCTCCATCTTGGACGCGAGGATGACATCGTCAAAATCATGCAAGTGGAAGGATCAAGGTGCATAAATGCATGAGGACCCATGGGAGCGAAGGGGCGACCGAACCGGGCCAAGGTCGGCCCAGGTCGGCCGGCCTGGCCCACTCCTAACGTCGGTTCGGCCCCCCCTTTCCTTGCACCCGAAGGATCTTCAGCCCTAAAGCACTGGAGGCGCCGCCATTCGTAGAGGGGAGAGCCATTCGCATCAGGAGGCCATCCACAAGATAGAGACAGAGAAGGGAGATCTTCGGAGGGGGATCGACCATCTCGAAGGAAGCACCCACAAGTGGAGAAGAAGGAAGACACCGTCAGAAGGGTGACCATGATCAATCGTGCTATGTCTAGCACCTTGATGGGGTAATCTCTTTATTCATCAATAGGTTGTAATCGGCCTTAAATATGTAATCGTACCTTGTTAGATGCTTAAGGTTAGCTACCGTGCTGTAAAGGAAGTATGGATCCCAATGCTCTTTTGGATCAATTCAATACGTCGTGTCCATCATAGGTCTAGTCACGAATACCTCCGTGTAGTGACAGTACGGGGGGAGGGAAAGGGCGAAACTGTGGTCACAAACTCCAATAGATTAGATTGGTTTTCTTGTTTAAAGCGATTGCATGTTTGAGTATTGTAGACCCATGGGCGAGTGTCTCCTATCTTTATTGCTTAATCATTCTCTCCAACGTAGTTTAGTTGTTTTCTAGTTTAACCGTAGTTAGGGTTTGAGTAGTAGTGAGTAGAGGTAGATCGAACGCTTGTAATCCCCTTGCTCAGTGGATTGACAAGAACCTTGGGAATCCCGTCGTGAAAAAGGTGTAGGTCCGTACGCTTGCAAATTGTAGGTGGATACGTCTTTTATGTGTCAACAAGCCCCTTTTTCTGGCGCCGTTGCTGGGGAGCAAGCTAGTTTACATCGTTTGGTTTGCATCTAACTTTGTTTTATCTTTTAGTTTATCTTTTATTTGCTATATCTAACACATATTATCTAGAAAACCACTTGTTTTGTTTTTGTTTTTGTTTTTATCTTATTGTCTAGGTTGCGTTCGCTAATCAACCCGTGGAAGAACCGGAGAAATCACTAAGGGATTACGCTTGTCCTCGATGTGAAGACACAAGAGTGCAAGAGTCGGATTCGAAGCTCAAAGCGACCAAGTATGAAATCAAATCCAAGATCATCGAGATGGCGGCGGCAAACCCGTTTGAAGGGATGGTTACGGAGAACCCATATAGACACATAAGGCATTTCACGATGCTATGCAACACGGTGCGTCAAGAAGGAGTTCCCGATGGATGGTTCATATGGAATCTCTTTCCCTATTCTCTTGCCGGTGAAGCAAAGACGTGGTACTCGTTTGCGTCCTTTGAAGTTGAAGGCAATTGGAACAAGTTGACAAAGAAGTTTTGCGAGAAGTTCTTTCCAATTAGCAAGGTTCAACATCTAAGGAGGCAAGTGATCACTTTCGCGCAAGGAGAAGAGGTAGGGATAGACCAAGCTTGGAATAGGTTTAATGAGTTGATAGAACAAGGACCAAGACTCGGCTTCTCCGGGGACGTACTCTTGCATACCTTTTTCTTTTCCCTAACCCCTAGTTGCATGCAACACATCCAAATGTGTGCAGGTGGGGATCTCATGGAGAAAACACTCACGGAAGCCGCTCAACTTTTACAAAAAGTTAGAAAGCGGTGGCCATGCGAAGAGATTGGGAAAAATACTTGCGGAAGAGCCGGAATATAATTCAAGGAAGAAGAAGTGTGCTGAATTTTCTAAAGAGGTAACCCCGGAAGTCACAAAAGAGGAGCCAATCCCGGAAAAGCTTGAAGAAAAGCACATCAAGTCAAGAACTACCCCGAGCATTGACATCAAGTCAAGAGAAGCATGTCAAGCGCGAAGCCATTAAGGAAGTTCGAACCAATGGATTGGGTTCCAATAGATTACGGAGAAGTATTCGATAAGAGAAGACCGTTCCCTAATCAAAAGGGGATGGCAAGAGCATTGGAAGTGGATTTCCCACCGGAAAAGAAAGCGGAAGATTCATATGACCTTGAAACCACCGGTGAGATCTTTCAAAAGCTCTTTGGAGATGATGAAGTGGATCCGGAACACATTGCCGAGGTGAAGACAATCATGGGGATCAAGCCCGAAGCATCACCATATGCTCTCCTCGCCGAAGTTTACGTGATAGGATCCGAAGAAGAGGAGAAGATGGCACCACACTTGAGTTGCGAGATCAATGGAGTTCAATGCAAAGCTTTGTGCGACATCAGAGCTTAAGTAAGTGTCCTATATACTAAAATTTACGATAAAGTTCAAGACCACAACCTAGACTTAGCTCTAACATCAACGAAACTAATCATGGGAGATGGTAGAACTATTAGACCTGTAGGTATTGCTTGCAACATGAATGTGAACATCTCTGGAAAATGTATACCAACCGATTTCTTTGTTATTGATGCTTACCATAGTAATCGTGATCACATAATCCTAGGTAGGCCCTTTCTTAAGTTGGTTGATATTGTGTTGGGTGCCGGAAAAGGCAAAGTAACAACGAACCTTAATGGAAAGAAGTACACATATAATTTTCTTCGCGTTTCTAAACACCTTTCACCTTTTCCTCCCGAAGACGAAGTAGAGGAGGTAGATAGTCTTTGTTTTGTTGAAACCCTTAGAGACCCGCTGCAAAGGGCGATGGAGAATCAGGTTAATGATCAACAAGATGAGGAACTGGATGAAGCAACGAAAGGATTAGAACCTGAAGATGGAAACGTGGAGGAAGAAAAATTTGAGGACTTAGGAGAAATTAAACCCGAGGAGCCACAAGTGCCCGAGGTAGACCTTAAACCTTTGCCCAAAGGATTAAAGTACGAATTTTTGGGCCTAAACAAGACCTATCCAATCATTGTGAGCGACAAGTTGAGTCCCGAAGAAAATGAGAAGTTGCTGAATTTATTGAAAGACATAGGAAGGTGATTGGATATTCGATTAATGATCTCAAATGCCTTAGCCCAACCTTTTGCACTCATCGTATACCAATGGAAGACCAATGTAAACCCGTAGTGGACCACCAAAGGAGGCTAACTCATGCCATGCGAGAGGTAGTAAAGAAAGAGGTCATCAAGCTACTTGATGCCGGGATCATCTACCCGATTCCGCATAGTGAGTGGGTGAGCCCGGTACATTGTGTACCGAAGAAAGGAGGTTTAACCGTGGTGAAGAATGAGAAGGACGAATTTATACGGCAAAGAACATTGATTGGGTGGTGGATGTCTATTGATTATCGTAAGCTTAACAAAGCAACTAAGAAAGATCACTTCCCCCTACCATTCATTAACGAGATGCTCGAGAGATTAGCAAACCATGCTTACTTTTGCTTTCTCGATGGGTACTCGTGGTTCACGCAAATTCCCATTCACCCGGATGATCAACGCAAAACAACATTCACATGCCCTTATGGAACGTTTGCATATAGAAGGATGCCCTTCGGTCTATGCAACGCTCCGGCCTCTTTTCAACGTTGCATGATGGCCGTATTCTCGGAATTCATCGAAGAAATTGTCGAGGTGTTCATGGATGATTTTTCCGTTTATGGGAAGATGTTCATGGATTGCTTGGCAAACTTGGATAAGGTCCTCACGAGGTGTGCGGAGGTAGACTTGGTGTTAACTTGGGAAAAGTGTCACTTCATGGTTAAGAAGGCATAGTGCTTGGACATGTTATATCTGAGAGAGGCATTGAAGTGGACAAGGCTAAGGTAGAGACGGTTGAGCAACTCCCACCTCCGATGGATGTTAAGTCCTTGAGGAGCTTTCTAGGTCATGCCGGATTTTATAGAATATTTATTAAGGACTTCTCAAGGATCACTAAGCCTTTAACACATCTCCTTCAAAAGGATGTGGCTTTTGACTTCGATGCGAAGTGCTTAGCGGCATTCCGGACCTTGAAAAGTGCTTTGGTGAGTGCTCCCATTATTCAACCTTCGGATTGGAGCCAACCTTTCGAGATCATGTGTGATGCAAGTGACTAGGCCGTAGGCGCGGTTCTGGGTTAAAGAAAGGAAGGCCGAGTTCACACCGTTTACTACGCTAGTCAAACTCTTAATGAGGCACAATTAAATTATGCCACTACAGAGAAAGAGTTGCTATTAGTGCTATTCGCCTTTGCAAAATTCAGATCTTACATCGTGAACTCGAAGGTCATTGTTTACACCGATCACGCAGCCATCAAGTATCTCTTGGCTAAGAAGGATGCTAAACCACGTTTGATCCGTTGGATCCTTCTTCTCCAAGAGTTTGATGTTGAAATTTGTGATAAGAAGAAAGTGGAAAATGTTGTGGCCGATCACTTGTCTAGAATGAATCGTGGACAAGATGATAAAGAGCCCATAGAGGATAAGATGAGAGATGACCACCTCTATCGAGTGCTCGATAAAGACACTTGGATGATTGATATCATTCGAGTGATTCAGAAGATGCCTCTTGACCATCTAGATAGAAAACTCTCAAAGGAGGATAATCTCTGAAAGTAAGAAGTACTTTTGGGATGCACCTTACCTCTTAAAACTTGGCAACGATGGAGTCAGGAGAAGATGTGTGCCAAGGGAAGAGAGGCTAGAAATTTTGAGGAAGTGCCACTCGGCGGAGTACGGTGGACACTTTAGCCATTTTAGGACCCAAGCAAAAGTGTGGTCTAGCGGATTCTATTGGCCAGAGATGTATGAAGATACTAAAAGATATGTTGCATCATGCCTCGAATGCCAAAGAACCGGGAACATCTCTCAAAGAAATTCTATGCCCTTGAGATATAATCTACAAATCGATTTATTCGATGTGTGGGGAATAGACTTCATGGGGCCTTTCAAAAACTCGCATGGATATGAGCATATCCTAGTCATGGTTGATTATGTATCCAAGTGGGTAGAGGCTATGCCATGTCGTAAAGCTTCCACGGAGGAGTCCATTGCTATGATCAAGAGCATGATTTTTCCTCGTTTCGGTACACCGAGAATCTTGATTAGCGATGGAAGAACTCACTTCACCGGGAAGAATTTCAAAAAGTGCTTGTCCAAGTTGGAAATTGAACATAGGGTCTCTACGGCCTATCATCCACAAACCAACGGACAAGCGGAAACGTCAAATAGGCAATTAAAAAGCATCCTCAACAATACCATAGAGAAGGGAGGCAAGGATTGGTCAAAGAAATTAGACAGAGCTCTGTGGGCGTATCGAACGGCGTTCAAGACACCGATAGGTATGACCCATTATCAATTCGTCTATGGAAAAGCTTGCCACCTTCCGGTTGAGTTGGAACATAAAGCATATTGGGCAATGAAAGAGATGAACCTTGAACTCGATGCCGCGGTGGTAAAACGAAGAATTCAAATAAGTGAGCTAGAGGAGATGAGGTTGAAAGAATATGAAAATGCAAGCATATACAAAGAGAGAATTAAAAGATGGTATGATAAAAGGTTGAAAAAGATAGAGTTTAAAGAAGGAGATAAGGTCCTCCTCTACAATTCGAGGTTTAAAACATTCGGAAAGGGGAAATTGTAAAGCAAGTGGGACAGACCTTATGTTGTTCATTCGGTGCTCTCTAATGGAGCGGTAACCATTATGGATGTGAAAGGCGATCAATTCATGGTGAATGGTCAACGGCTTAAGGTTTACTATGAACCCGACATTGTGCCCCTTCATCATGTTGATGTCTTCACCATGGAAGAGCCCGAACGTCCAGCCTAGGACGTAAAGCAAGGCGCTGATTTTTGTAAATAGTTTTTCTTCTATTTTTCTGGAGTTTCTCGTGAAGATTTACTTGGTCAACTTTTTCTCACGGGCTAAGAAAGAGAAAAAAGGGCGGTACACGGAAAACCGGACCAGACCGGCCCCCGAAGCAGGGTGGACCGGCCGGCCTAGTCCGACCGGCCCAGTAGGGTTCCGGCGGCGGTTCGCCCCGAGTTTGCCCCGATTTGCTCCTTTTCGACTTCCTTCTTTGGTCAGAAAATTTTAAGGGAAGTTTGAATAAGGAAAATGCGGCTTCTAGGGCATTCCTTTTCGGACTATTTATTTGGACGAATTGGGAGCTGAGGACCATGTGTGGTTCGAGGACCGGTGGATGGTCGCTTCCTTGTGTGATGAGTGATTGACAACGTTGTGTGGACTGATTCTTGGCTAAGTATTGCAGGTGCAGGTTGCGGCTTGACTGGTGTTGGTGCAGGTGAAGAACAAGCGCGAAAGGTCATCGCCGGTGAGGCCTCCAGGTGTGGAGAAGACAAGTAGGCTTCGTTCGAGGGACCCGGTGGCCAGCGGGGTCAAGTGCGGGCCGCATGGTGGCATGAACAGCAAGATGAAGTCATGGACGGTTTCTTGGTTGAGCCTCAAAACCAAGGTCGAGCCGGGACTACGTGGGAGCCAAGTCATGAGTGGAGATTGGCGGAGGCTACACCGAGTTCGCGGGGTTTCCGGTGGTTCACCAGAAAACCACTAGGTTCCTTGGTTGATCCACAAAGCCAAGACCGGAGAACCGAAGATGGAAGTGCAGCAGCACCAGACCGGTCTGACCGGTGGGTCTGACCGGTCTGACCGGTGGGGACCGGTCTGACCGGTGTGGAGCACCGGTCTGACCGGTGTGCGACGACGCAGTCCGGAATCTTCGAAGCAGAGGACACGCGTCGGGATCGCATGGCTTGCGTCGAGGCTACGCAGGGTGCGGTCGCCGGGCATCCGTCCGATGGTGAAGACATCAAGAATTCCAAATCCGCCCTTGAGGGGCTTGTATCTCTAGTTAGTAGAGAAGGGCATTTTTGACATTCGGTTGCCTCCATATAACCCAAGAGGTGAGAGGATGGCAGCCAACTCTTGGAACCCTAGCTCATTAGTTTTCCTATTTTCCTCCTATTTTCCTTAGGTTTTCTCTAGGACTAGCAAGAGAGCTTCACAGAGAGATCTTGTAGAGAGGGATGGATGATCGGGCGGCTTGCTAGACCTTGTACGAACCTTTGTTTCATGTATAGATGATTCGGCGTGGTTCCTCAAGATTTGGATGTGTTTTCCCCGGTTGTTCTTGGTGGTGATTTTCGGAGCCCTCTCTCGGTGATTTCTTTGGGGTGCTTTCGGGGCTTTTCTCTTGGGGATTTGATGGGGGAAATTTGTGGGAACCCTTAGTGGTTCTTTGGGTTGTGATTCCCTTCCCAAATCCGTGAGGAAAAGTGCTCGATTTTGGGGTTTCTTGAGTTCTTGGGTTGGAGTGCTTTCGGCGGGATTTCTTCGATTCCTCCTTTTTGGACGAGATTTGGTGGGATTAAACTTGGTTATGGACTCCTCATGAGGTGTTCCTGATATCCCCAAAGTCTTGTTCAAGTCCGTGGAGCGATTCGGGAGATCGAGATTTGGATTTGGGGGAGTTGACCCGCGGTCTTGCCGTTCATCCCGAGCCGCCCGTGCTACACCGGCTCGACCGGTGCTCTTGACCGGTCTGACCGGTGCGAGCCCTTGTGGGTTTTTGCTCGGGTGAACGTCTTGGTGAGTTCGTTGTTGTCCCGTGTAGCCGCTCGTTTCGAGTTTGGGTCCGTTTGGTGGTCGGTTGGCCCGTTGGGTGCCTTGGGGGCTTTCGAGTCGCCATCGGTCCGACCGGTGTGTCTCACCGGTCTGACCGGTGTAGAGCCACTTAGTGGAAGTTGCTCAGTTTCACCAGCAGGGACCGGTCTGACCGGTGGTGCTCACCGGTCTGACCGGTGTGGGTCTGTCGACTCGAGGTTTGGTTTTTCCGCTGCGTTTCTCGGGTCGGAAGGTTGTGTGTTGGTTCCTAGGTCCAGTGGCACTCCAGTGGCTACGTGGGCTTGACCAACCTTGGTAGTGAGTCGGAGACGTGTGTTGGAAGCCGCTTTCGTCTTGTTGGAGTTTTCATCTCCTTTGAGAAGAATTTTTATCGGCTCCCATTCACTTCCCCCCTCTCTGGTTCGCCGTATCGGTCCTTCAAGTGGTATCAGAGCCGGTTCGGGTCTTTGTTGACTCTAACCAGTCTAAGATCCAAGGATGGCGTACCAGGAACGGGGTTCGGGTCCTCCACACTTCGATGGCAAGAACTACCGGATGTGGAGCAAGCGGATGGGTGCGTTCCTCCGCGGAAAGGGTCGACCGCTTTGGGATGTCACGGTGGACACAGGCTATGTCCAGCCGATGGATTTCCTTGCTTTGCGGGGTCGAGGGACGCATTCAACGCCAACAATAAGGCGGTCGACTACTTGTTTCGTGCTTTGTGTCAGCCGAGTTTGATCGGGTGCACACCGAGCACTTGGCTTGTAGGATTTGGGCGGTGTTGAAGGAGGCTCATGTTGGGAACGCCCAGGTTCAAGCACGGTTGTATGCGACCTACCGGAGAGAGTACGAGAACTTCACTCATCTCCCCGGTGAGTCCATCGATGCCTTGTTTCAGAGGTTCACGGTGGTGGTGAACAACATGAGGGCCAATGTGGACGTGCTCCCGTACGATGATCATGATAGAGCGGTCAAGCTCTTACACTCTTTGGATCGTACGATATGGGGCGGAAAGTTCGAGGCCATAGTCGAGTCGGAGAGGTATGATACTCTGACGGTGAACGAGTTGTTCTCAAAGCTCAAGTCGGCTGAGGTGGATAGGGGCATGACTGCCAAGCTCGAGGGACCGACTGATTCCCATAGTCTTGCCCTCGTTGGTGGTTCCAAAGGAAAGACTAACTTTAACCCATCCACCAGGATGTTCTCGTTTTCCTCTTTGATGTCTATGCCAGATGAGGAGTTTGATGACCTTGGAGAGGACGAGCTGGCGGCCGTTGACGGGGCGGTTCGAGAGGCTGCACGAGAACCGCGTGAACATGAGGAGGAACACGAGGACTTTCTTCCGGTGCGGCAAGCGGGACACTTCGTCGCCGACCGCCCGAGAAGACCGAGAACAAGGACGGCTACAAGCACAAGCCGAGGATGAACGATGGCAAGTACCGTTCGAGGCGCGACCACAAGAGCAAGCACAAGAACAAGTACAAGGACGAGCGACGATCGAGGAAGAAGGAGGGCCGAAGCAAGGCCCGAGCGATGGTTGGAGCGAGCGACGTCAACTCCAGTTCCGCGTACTCCACCTCGAGCTCGAGCGACGCCGAAGACGAGGGAGATCGCCGCAAGAACAAGAAGTCGTCCAATAACCCGAGCGGGCCGGAGGCGCTTCGCGAGATATGGCTTCGCACCATGGCGTTGAGCTCCGGCAGCAAGAAGAGCACACAGAGCGACTCGGACTCTGAGTCCGACGACGAGGTGCGTGATGAACTTCCCTTCTTGCGCCAGGAGAATGAGAGGCTTGGCTCTTTGCTTGATAACCGGGATGACATGCTTAGAGAGGCCAAGAAAATGAGGAAAGAGCTTAGGGCTTCACTCGAGGATGCTAGGACTAGAGTGGCTGAGCTAGAGACACGGTGCTTGATAGCAAGCTTGAGATTGATTCGCTTAAGGCTAGTCCCGTTGTTTCGATGAGAATGATTGTGCTTGATTGCTCCATATTCCTTGCCGATCTTGCTTTGTTTAAGGAGAAGCATGCCTCCAAGTGTGAGGAACTAGATGTGCTTAGGGTTGAAGTGGCTGAGCTTAAGTCTAGACCTGCTTTGCTAGGTGCTTGCACTTCTTGCCCTGTTTTGCATGCTAAGATTGATGAGATGCATGCTTACACTAGTTCGCTCGAGGCTAAATTGAAGGAACCCATGCCTACATCTTGCTCTACCTATGAAATGCATGCATTGAAAAATTTGGAGCTTGCACATTATGTTGATCGTTTGCAGGATGAGAATGATGATTTGAGGAAGTTGATGGGTTGGTTGTCCGGTCATGAGCCTCAGTTGAGGATGATGATCGAGGCCTTTAAGAGGCAAGATGGTGAGGGGCTTGGGGCAAACAAGGTTGGTGAGGGAAGTGGAGAGAATATCTCGGAGCCACCAAAAACCCACCACAAAAATGATTTCCCTCCAAAACCTAACCATCTAAGGAACCTACTAGACACAACCCCAGCTCCACCCGTGTTTCCTACACCCACAAATGACCTACAAAAGCCTATCAAGTTTGTGAGCACTTCGGGGAAAGTGTTCTTTGGGAAGGAGAGTGAGAAGGCAAGTGGTGAGAAACCGGTGGAGGGTTTGAGTGGAGAGAAACCGAGTGAGCAGCCACATCCCAAGCCTAAGCATAAGCTTGTGAGGTTCCATTGTGGCTATTGTGGGAGAGATGGCCATAAGGAGGAGTTTTGCTTCAAGAGGAAGCGAGAGGAGAGAATGAAAAAGGAGTGGGCTAACAAGGACAAGTACCACCCTTCCGATGGTGTACTTGAGCCTCGTATGCAGTTGCCAGGGCCAAGGCGAGTGTGAGGTCAGTTCGGGCTTGGGGAGAGAGGAAGGCTGTTGGAGGTGCTTGCGCCGAGCTACACCGGTCGGACCGGTGTGGAGGACCGCTCGGACGGTGCGAGCTCCTCGGACAGGCAGCAGTTTGGGTTTTGTGCTCGTACAGGTGCGAGGGTTGTTTCTGGAGGTCGTGGTTCTGGTGATTGGTCTGGAAAGTTTGCAGGAGGCCAGTTTGGTAGGCACTCTCCCCCTCGAGCTCACTACGTGGATGGGAGGAGTCTTAGCTTTGAGAAGAAGAGGAGGGACAGTCCACGGGTTTTCTTTCGTGGTTTTGGTCCTCCCCCAGGCAGAGAGGGGTGGTTCCGTCAGGGTGGTTACCGTGGTGGTGTTCGTGGAGGTAGCTTTGGTAGGAAAGATGGTTTGGTTCGTGCTAACCCCACTTTCTAGCAAATGGCTAGGCACTGGTTTCACACGTTTGGAACTAACCCCAGTGTTGAGTCATTTGCTCGCCCTCGCTCTTGGTTTTGAGTTGCAGGTGGATGGCCCGGAGAACATTTGGTTGATATTGGGGGTGGTTCTTCGGCTTCATATCCCGGTGGTGACATGTAGGTGCATCACTTTCGGGGATGGTGGACAAGGATGAGTGAATTATGAAGAAATGATAAAGGTAAGTGTATTTGTGACCTTCGAGTGTGTGGCCTTGGTCAAGCCACTTGGTTTCTTTTGCTCTTTGCCTTATCTCATGTGTGTAAGGTTTTGTACGCTCTTTGGCCTTAATGCATGAGTTTAGGGGGAGCTTGTGAGTTTGGTGCTCCTTTGCTCTTTTGCCGGTGGTGTCGAGCCCTTTTTGCCTCCCTCGAGGAGCCGGTGGTTTGTGAGCTTTGTGTGTGGGAGCTCCTTTGTAGCATTTGTATAGCTTTCCTTTGTGCATTTCTTGCATTTGGCATGGCATATGTAACATGATGTATAGACATCCTTGTATCTTAGATTGCATGCATTTTGTATCATATGCATTGGTTAGGAAAAGCTTCTCTCATATACATTGTTCACCATGGAATGAGATATATGTCTTTGTGAGCTTGTTTGGTATGCTACGGTTAGTTTGGCTTAGCTCTTGATGATCTTGATGAATAATCCATGGTTGATAGCTATGCTTTTGAAAAATGTCACATGTATGCTTTCTCATGTGCAAATGCCTTTACATGCTCTTGACATGTTTTTGTGGCCTTGCTATGCTTAATTTGTGGTTGGATGGCTAGTTTATTGATCATATGGGGCCAAAGGCTCATTTGCCATCATGAATGTTTAGCCCTCTTGTTTTATCTTGTGGAGGAGCATAAGTTCCTTTTTGTCGCAAAGACATTTCATGTACCATTTACAAATCTGAAAATGAAATGAAAAATGCTTGGAAAATATGCTCCCATGTCATACGTGCTGAATTTAATTTGCTTGGGGTGCTAAACCGTTGCATGATGCCTACCAATGAGAAGTCTCATAAATAGAAGTAGGCACATGGCTCGGTGGCTTTGACATGACATGTGGTGCTTGTGGGTGTTTGTGATGGTCTTATGATTAGAATGGCTGTCCTAGCATGAAGTTTGTGTGGCTTTGCCATTTTGATATGCTTTGATCATGTTTAGGACTTTGCTCATGAGAGGCAAGTTTTTCGCAAAATTGCCAAAATCCTTCTTAGCTTCGTCCAATGGTTGTGAAACTTGGTGCTCATGTAGTTGAGATCGATACGAAGCCGTAGAGTATCTAACTTGCTCATTTGGACATGTGTAGCATTCTTTGTTGAATTTTGTCTATTTGAGAAGCTCTAGGTTGAAAGTTTTGCATTTTTGGCTTGATTCATGCATTGCCAACAAGGGGGAGAAGTTTGAGCTTGAAATGGCTTAGTGGATGCATTTAGAAGGTTTTCGGGTGGTTTCGAGCCATTTACGACTCGGGTTTCGTTGTACACCGGTCCGACCGGTGAAGAGCACCGGTCCGACCGGTGTGAGTGCTGGTCCCGTACACATGTTAGGCACCGGTCCCGACCGGTGGTGATGACCGTCCGACCGGTGTGAGCCGAAAGTGCTTTGCGGCTGTCTCGTTTCATGTGGTTTCTTGCATGCATTCGTCCAGGGGGAGTTGCATTGGTTCAGGGGGAGCTTGCATGTGTGCGGGGGGAGCTCTTTGTGGTTTTTCGAGCTTTGTTTCGGTGGCTTGCGCTCCTTGCTTGAGCTTTGTTTTGTCTCGGATGTGTCGAGCCGTTGCCCTTGCCTAAGGGGTCCGAGACTTGTCTTCTTCAAGTGATCTTGCTCTTTGCCTTTGTTTGGCTTTCGATCGCTTGTTGGAGTTTCTTTTTGTTCGTTTCTTTTCTTTTTCTTTTCTCTCTTGTTACTTTCATGTGGGTGTTGTCAATGCACTCATCAAGGGGGAGATTGAGGACCATGTGTGGTTCGAGGACCGGTGGATGGTCGCTTCCTTGTGTGATGAGTGATTGACAACGTTGTGTGGACCGATTCTTGGCTAAGTATTGCGGGTGCGGGTTGCGGCTTGACCGGTGTTGGTGCGGGTGAAGAACAAGCGCGAAAGGTCGTCGCCGGTGAGGCCTCCGGTGTGTGGAGAAGACAAGTAGGCTTCGTTCGAGGGACCCGTGGCCGGCGGGGGTCAAGTGCGGGCCGCATGGTGGCATGAACAAGAAGATGAAGTCATGGACGGTTTCTTGGTTGAGCCTCAAAACCAAGGTCGAGCCGGGACTACGTGGGAGCCAAGTCATGAGTGGAGATTGGCGGAGGCTACACCGAGTTCGCGGGGTTTCGGTGGTTCACCGAGAAAACCACTGGGTTCCTTGGTTGATCCACAAAGCCAAGACCGGAGAACCGAAGACGGAAGTGCGGCGACACCGGCACCGGTATGACCGGTGGGTCTTACCGGTCTGACCGGTGGGGACTGGTCTGACCGGTGAGGAGCACCGGTCTGACCGGTGTGCGACGATGCGGTCCGAATCTTCGAAGCGGAGGACACGCGTCGGGGATCGCATGGCTTGCGTCGAGGCTACACGGGGTGCGGTCGCCGGCATCCGTCCGATGGTGAAGACATCAAGAATTCCAAATCCGCCCTTGAGGGGCTTGTATCCCTAGTTAGTAGAGAAGGGCATTTTAGACATTCGGTTGCCTCCATATAACCCAAGAGGTGAGAGGATGGCAGCCAACTCTTGGAACCCTAGCTCATTAGTTTTCCTATTTTCCTCCTATTTTCCTTAGGTTTTCTCTAGGACTAGCAAGAGAGCTTCACGGAGAGATCTTGTAGAGAGGGATGGATGATCGGGCGGCTTGCTAGACCTTGTACGAACCTTTGTTTCATGTATAGATGATTCGGCGTGGTTCCTCAAGGTTTGGATGTGTTTTCCCCGGTTGTTCTTGGTGGTGATTTTCGGAGCCCTCTCTCGGTGATTTCTTTGGGGTGTTTTCGGGGCTTTTCTCTTGGGGATTTGATGGGGGAAATTTGTGGGAACCCTTAGTGGTTCTTTGGGCTGTGATTCCCCTCCCAAATCCGTGAGGAAAAGTGCTCGAATTTGGGGTTTCTTGAGTTCTTGGGTTGGAGTGCTTTCGGCGGGATTTCTTCGATTCCTCCTTTTTGGATGAGATTTGGTGGGATTAAACTTGGCTATGGACTCCTCATGAGGTGTTCCTGATATCCCCAAAGTCTTGTTCAAGTCCGTGGAGCGATTCGGGAGATCGAGATTTGGATTTGGGGGAGTTGACCCGCGGGTGCTTGTTCATCCCGAGCCGCCCGAGCTACACGGTCCGACCGGTGCTCTTGACCGTCCGACCGGTGTGAGCCCTTGTGGGTTTTTGCTCGGGTGAACGTCTTGGTGAGTTCGTTGTTGTCCCGTGTAGCTGCTGTTTCGAGTTTGGAACCGTTTGGTGGTCGGTTGGCTCTGTTTGGTGCCTTGGGGGCTTTCGGTCGCCATCGGTCCGACCGGTGTGTCTCACCGGTCCCGACCGGTGTAGAGCCACTTAGTGGAAGTTGCTCGGTTCACCGGCAGGGACCGGTCGGACCGGTGGTGCTCACCGGTCTGACCGGTGTGGGTCTGTAGACTCGAGGTTTGGTTTTTCCGCTGCGTTTCTCGGGTCGGAAGGTTGTGTGTTGGTTCCTAGGTCCAGTGGCACTCCAGTGGCTACGTGGGCTTGACCAACCTTGGTAGTGAGTCGGAGACGTGTGTTGGAAGCCGTTTTCGTCTTGTTGGAGTTTTCATCTCCTTCGAGAAGAATTTTTATCGGCTCCCATTCACTCCCCCCTCTCTGGTTCGCCGTATCGGTCCTTCAGGAGCTCGGGAATCCATCCCATCTAGCATAATTTTGCACCCACATAGCAGCCATGGTGTCCCCGAAGAGCGTAGAGTTGAAGCAAGGCGCTGAGCAGCCATCAATGGAGGAGGCGAAGCGATGCGAGCTCAAGCTACACGTCGAGATCAAGAGGATCGCCCGCATCCGTTGCGGAGGGCGTGTCCCGACCAGAGCTATCGCTTCTCGCAACCCCTTCAAAGAGGAGAACGTCCCTACTCCCATTCGAAGGTCGGCGCGCATCTGTGGCATGAAGCAGAAGGATTACAAGGAGGTG
Source organism: Cenchrus americanus (assembly GCA_947561735.1). Taxonomy (NCBI): domain Eukaryota; kingdom Viridiplantae; phylum Streptophyta; class Magnoliopsida; order Poales; family Poaceae; genus Cenchrus; species Cenchrus americanus. The sequence goes on from OX387245.1 coordinate 186,064,268, forward strand.
TCGCCCGAGCCTAAGGACTATGGGGATAGCGACTACTCCGACGATCGTAGCCCGAGCTCGTGGGCGGCCGCCGGAAGAGATGAAAATGATTTGTACATTTGGGAAGAGGTGACCAAGGAGAAGACTCCCGAAGGACCCAACGGCGGCGGCAACGACAACAGTGGCGACGACAATGGTGATGGCAACGATGGCGGCAACGACAGAGGAGACCCTGGCGATGACGACCCTTTCGGGATGCATCTGATGTGTTGTGCGGCTTGCCGTCACTCCATCTCGGAGCTCTACTCATCGGTCCACGAATGTTTCCAGGCCATGGAGGCGATGAGGTAGCGTATGGAGGATTTGGAATGCGTGGTCAAAGATGACTACAAGTTCCTGAATCGCAACGTGCGCAAGTTATTCGGCATGGTGGGGAGCATGAAGGGAAAGTTGTGTAATAGTTGCGGAAAGTACCACTAGGTTTAGTTTTCCCCCTTAGGATTTTTGTAAGATACGACGAGGATGTCGTATGATTTTAGCGTGGGGGAGAGCTAGCTAGCTAGCTTTAGTTTCAAGTTTAGATTGGTTCGGTTTAGTCTTCGTGAGAGTTTAGTTTTCGAGAGAGTCTTAGAGTTTAAGAGTCTTTAGTTTTTTTGAGTGGGTTTAAATTTTTGCAAGTTTGAAGTGTCTTAACTTAGTGTTGCGTCAAAGAAAATCAAATAAAAAGAGTCCTTTAAATTTTGTGTCTTGTGTGATGCTTATCTTGATTCACTCGTTTGTTCGTCTTTAGTTTTTGATATATGAACATAAGTGTGTGGTTTGAAAACATTTACCGTGGTGCTTAGTAGAATTGCTACTACTAAAAGTACCCATACCGTGCTTCGATCTTGAGTTTTTTATTTTGGTTGTGCTATGTTCGATGCTAAAAGTTGGAGGAATTCAGTTCTGAAAATTATCTAAAAACCCTTGTGGTAAAGGTTAGCAAAACCTCTTTTTCCAAGTTGAGAGTAAGAGAAAAAATCATATACAAAGCCAAATTTATTTTTTGCTCCACCATAAGTGCGATTAGCACAATGAGTCGGGCTAGGACGCTTCTCTCTTGGGAGTTTTAATTTCAAGCAATGATCATGTCCTTGTGCTTATCTTTTGTTGCTAGCCTCGTCATGCATATGGTAACGTGACTTTCACATCAGAAGTCCCGTACATCTCCGAATTCCATACCCAAACCTATACATCTCTTTTGTACATCGCATTCCTTGAACACAACCTAGTTTCAAAGTTTCATCTCGTCTCTAGCATGATTTTTGTTTAAAATTCAGATTGTGTGCATGCAAGAAAGAGAGGAGTTGAGAGCTTTGGAAAGGGAGAAAAAGATGTCAAGAGAGGGAAAAATAAAGAGAAAAGTATGTGTATAGAAAAGAAAGAAAGAAAAAATAGAAAAATAAATAAAAATAAAAATAAAAATATGTGTATGAGAGAATGAAAGAGAGATTGAAAAAAGAAGAAAAAAGAGAGAAGAGGAGTGGCAAGAAAGATATGAGAGGGATGAATCAAGTGAAAGAAAAATAAAAGTACAAGGAAGGATGTCACGTTGTTGAGAGACGAAACTTTCACTCTTTTTCCAACCATGTGCAATCCGACAACGAGGACGTCATCGGTACCTCGTAGTCATAATTTTCTTTTGCCCTTTGCACATGTCCACCATTCTAAATCTTCTCATCCTTGATATCCCCTCATATGGTTATTCTCATGATCATTGGCTTTGAAAGGTAAACAACCATTAGAGGAAGTTCTTAGTTTGACAATATTTGTGTTGATTGTGCTAGCCATACCTATAGCCCCACTTTACATGTTATATGAGAGACTTATGGGAGGTTAAAGTTTTATAAAACGTGTTTAGGATAACCACTTTATATGAGCGAAATGAGAGAGCTTGGAGAAAGGTTTTTTTCTAACACTTGTTGCAGGAATTTTGTTTTTGAAAATCATAAAAACCCTCCAATGGAAGCAAAGAGGCAAGCATGGCTGAGATTGAAGGCTTAGAGCGAAGAGTTTGAGTTGTGGGGTAAATCTTGACGTGGTAGAGATTCTAAACGCCCATGTTTATGTATGATGATCATTACCTTATGTTTATGTATTAAAGATAAAAGATTGACTAACTTGTGAAGAAGGATTTAGCGGAACATGATTACAACGCCTTGGACCAAGTTCTTTTTCGAGTACTTGCTCGAGGACGAGCAAGATCTAAGCGTGGGGGAGATGTTGACGGTGTATTTTGGTACACCAAACATGTTCATTACACTTTGGTTTGGATTTGTTTATGGAACTAACCCCCCACTAGGCACACTAATCATATAACAAGTTCATCTTTGTGCATGCATTTGGAACTGTTGTGTTTATGTAGGAAAACATGGACATCAAGGACGGATTTGCAACAAGTTCAAAGAAGCATTAACGGAGTGTTTTTCGTGTTCATGAGCTTGATGAAATCACTTCCAATGGTGGAGAGGACCGAAGTGTTACGAAGGAACACCCCCGAGATTGAAGTGTAAAAGACCGAACTTCTTGCACGGAGAACCTCCATCTTGGACGCGAGGATTGAGGACCATGTGTGGTTCGAGGACCGGTGGATGGTCGCTTCCTTATGTGATGAGTGATTGACAATGTTGTGTGGACTGATTCTTGGCCAAGTATTGCAGGTGCAGGTTGCGGCTTGACTGGTGTTGGTGCAGGTGAAGAACAAGCGTGAAAGGTCGTCGCCGGTGAGGCCTCCAGGTGTGGAGAAGACAAGTAGGCTTCGTTTGAGGGACCCGGTGGCCAGCGGGGTCAAGTGCGGGCCGCATGGTGGTATGACCAACAAGATGAAGTCGTGGACGGTTTCTTGGTTGAGCCTCAAAACCAAGGTCGAGCCGGGACTACGTGGGAGCCAAGTCATGAGTGGAGATTGGCGGAGGCTACACCGAGTTCGCGGGGTTTCCGGTGGTTCACCAGAAAACCACTGCGTTCCTTGGTTGATCCACAAAGCCAAGACCGAAGAACCAAAGATGGTCTTGCAAAGACGGCTGCCCCGGATCGGTCGGACCGGTGGGTCGGCCGGCCGGCCCGGCCGTCGAGGAGCACCGGTCGACCGGTGTGCGACGACGCGGTGCGGAATCTTCGAAGCGGAGGACACGCGTCGGGATCGCATGGCTTGCGTCGAGGCTACGCAGGGTGCGGTCGCCGGGCATCCGTCCGATGATGAAGACATGAAAACTTCCAAAACCGCCCTTGAGGGGCTTGTATCCTTAGTTATTAGGAAAGGGTATTTTAGACTTACGGTTGCCTCCATATAACCCAAGTGGTGAGAGGATGGCAGCCAAGCCTTGGAACACTAGTTCATTTGATTTCCTATTTTCCCTTCCTATTTCCTTAGGATTTCCATAGGACTAGATTGAGAGCTTCATGGTGAGATCTTGTTGAGAGGGTTGGATGATCGGGCGGCAAGCTAGACCTTGTAAGAACATTTGTTGCATGTATAGATGATTCGGCGTGGCTCCTCAAGGTTTGGATGTGTTGTTCCCGGTTGTTCTTGGTGGTGATTTTCGGAGCCCTCTCTTGGTGATTTCTTTGGGTTGTTTTCGGGACCTTGCTCTCGGGGATTTGATGGGGAAATTTGTGGGAACCCTTCGTGGTTCTTTGGCTGTGATTCCCCTCCCAAATCCGTGAGTAAAGGGGCTCGATTTTGGGGTTTTTCCGGGTTCTAGGGTTTGAGGTGTTCTTGGCGGGATTTCTTCGATTCCTCCTTTTTGGACAAGTTTTGGTGGAATTAAACTTGGCTATGGACTCCTCATGATGTGTTCCTAATATCCCCAAAGTCTTGTTCAAGTCCGTGGAGCGATTCGGGAGATCGAAGTTTGGATTTGGGGGAGTTGACCCTCGGGTGCTGTTCATCCCGAGCTGCCCAGGCTACACCACCGGTGCAACCCTCGGTGGGTTTTTGCTCGGGTGAACGTCTGGGTGTGTTTGCTGTTGTCCTGTGTTGCAGTTGTTTCGAGTTTGGGTCAGTTTGGAGGTCGGTAGGCCTGTTTGGTGATTTGGGGGCTTTCAGGCTTAGACCGGTCTGACCGGTGTGTTGCACCGACCTGACCGGTGTGAAGCTACTTAGTGGAAGTTACCAACTCTCACCGGCAGGGACCGGTCTGACCGGTGGTGCTTACTGGTCTAACCGGTGTTGGTCTGTAGACTCGAGATTTGGTGTTCCGCTGCGTTCTCGGGTCGGAAGGTTGTGTGTTGGTTCCTAGGTCCATTGGCACTCCAGTGGCTACGTGGGCTTGGACAATTTGAGTAGTGAGTCGGAGACGTGTGTTGGAAGCCGTGTTTATCTTGTTGGAGTTTCCATCTCCTTCGAGAAGAATTTTTATCGGCTCCCATTCACTCCCCCCTCTGGTTCGCCGTATTGGTCCTTCAAGTGGTATCAGAGCAGGTTCGGGTCTTTATTGACTCTAACCAGTCTAAGATCCAAGGATGGTGTACCAGGAACGGGGTTCGGGTCCTTCACACTTCGATGGCAAGAACTACCAGATGTGGAGTAAGTGGATGGCGGCGTTCCTCCGCGGAAAAGGTCAAATCCTTTGGGATGTCACGGTGGACACAGCCTACGTCCAGCCAATGAACTTCCTCGCACCAGGATCGAGGGACATGTTCGATGCCAAAAATAAGGCGGTCGACTACTTGTTTCGTGCTTTGTGTCAGCCTGAGTTCGATCGGGTGCACACCGAGCACTTGGCTTGTAGAATTTGGACAGTGCTGAAGGAGGCTCGTGTTGGGAACGCCCAGGTTCAGGCATGGATGTATGCGACCTACCAGAGAGAGTACGAGAACTTCACTCATCTCCCCGGTGAGTCCATCGATGCCTTGTTTCAGAGGTTCACGGTGGTTGTGCACAACATGAGGGCCAATGTGGACGTGCTCCCGTACGATGATCATGATAGAGCCGTCAAGCTCTTACACTCTTTGGATCGTAAAATATGGGGCAGAAAGTTCGAGGCCATTGTGGAGTCAGAGAAGTATGACACTGTGACGGTGAACGAGCTGTTCTCGAAGTTCAAGTCGGCTGAGGTGGATAGGGGCATGACTGCCAAGCTCGAGGGTCCGACTGATTCCCATAGTCTTGCCCTCGTTGGTGGTTCGAAAGGAAAGGCTAACACTAACCCATCCACCAGGATGTTCTCTTTGTCCTATTTGATGTCTATGCCAGATGAGGAGTTCGATGTGCTTGGAGAAGATGAGCTGGCGCTCCTGACGAGGCGGTTCGAGAGGCTGCACGAGAACCGAGTGAACATGAGGAGGAACACGAGGACATGCTTCCAGTGTGGCAAGCCGGGAGAATTCGTCGCCGACTGCCTAGAGAAGGTCGAGAATAAGGACTGCTACAAGCTCAAGTCGAGGATGGATGGCAAGTACCGGTCGAGGCGCGACCACGAGAGCAAGTACAAGAGCAAGCACAAGGACGAGCGACGATCGAGGAAGAAGGAGAGCCGAGGCAAGGCCCGAGCGATGGTGGGAGCAAGCGACATCGACTCCAGTTCCGCGTACTCCACCTCGAGCTCGAGCAGCAGTGAAGACGAAGGTGATCATCGCAAGAGTAGGAAGTCGTCCAAGAACCTGAGCGGGCTGAGCTGCTTCACGAGAGACGGCACGCACCATGGCGGAGCTCCCGGCGACGCAAGAAGAGCACACAAAGCGACTCGGACTCTGATTTTGACGACGAGGTGCGTGATGAACTTCCCTTCTTGTGCCAGGAGAATGAGAGGCTTGGCTCTTTGCTTGATAACCGTGATGACATGCTTAGAGAGGCCAAGAAAATGAGAAAAGAGCTTAGGGCTTCACTCGAGGATGCTAGGACTAGAGTGGCTGAGCTAGAAACACAGGTTCTAGATAGCAAGCTTGAGATTGATTCCCTTAAGGCTAGCCCTGTTGTTTCTGATGAGGTTGATTGTGCTGATTGCTCCATCTTTCTTGCTGATCTTGCTTTGTTCAAGGAGAAGCATGCCTCCATGTGCGAGGAACTAGATGTGCTTAGAGTTGAAGTGGCTGAGCTTAAATCTAGATCTGCTTTGCTAGGTGCTTGCACTTCTTGCCCTGTTTTGCATGCTAAGATTGATGAGATGCATGCTTACACTGCTTCTCTTGAGGCTAAGTTGAAAGAACCAATTCCTACATCTTGCTCTACCTGTGAAATGCATGCTTTGAAGAATTTGGAACTTGCGCATTATGTTGATCGTTTGCAGGATGAGAATGATGAGCTGAGGAAGTTGATGGGGTGGTTGTCTGGTCATGAGCCTCAGTTGAGGATGATGATCGAGGCATTTAAGAGGCAGGACGGTGAGGGACTTGGGGAAAACAAGGTTGGTGAGGGAAGTGGAGAGAATATCCCAGAGCCACCAAAAACCCACCACAAAAATGATTTCCTCCCAAAACCTAACCATCTTAGGAACCGACTAGACACAACCCCAGCTCCATCCGTGTTTCCTACACCCACAAATGATCTCCAAAAGCCTATCAAGTTTGTGAGCACTTTGGGGAAAGTGTTCTTTGGGAAGGAAAGTGAGAAGGCTAGTGAAGGGAAACCGGTGGAGGAGTTGAGTGGAGAGAAATCAAGTGAGCAGCCACAGCCCAAACCTAAGCCTAAGCTTGTGAGGTTCCATTGTAGCTATTGTGGGAGAGATAGCCATAAGGATGAGTTTTGCTTCAAGAGGAAGCGAGAGGAGAGAATGGCAAAGGAGTGGGCTAACAATGACAAGTACCACCCTTCCGATGGTGTGCTTGAGCCTCGTGTGCAGATGCCTAGGGCCAAGGCGAGTGTGAGGATAGTTCGGGCTTGGGGAGAGGGGAATGTTGTTGGTGGTGCTGCTGCCCAAGCTACACCGGTCAGACCGGTGTGGGGCACCGGTCAGACCGGTGCGGGCACAGACGAGGCGGCAGTTTGAGTTTCGTGCTCGTACAGGTGCGAGGGTTGTTTCTGGAGGTCGTGGTTCTGGTGGTTGGGCTGCAGAGTTTGCAGGTGATCAGGTGGCTAGGCATTCTCCCCGTCGAGTTCACTACGGGGATGGGAGGAGTCGTAGCTTTGAGAAGAAGAGGAGGGATGGTCCACGAGCTTTCTTTCGTGGTTTTGGTCCTCCTCCAGGCATAGAGGGTTGGTTCCCTCAGTGTGGTTACCGTGGTGGTGTTCGTGGAGGTAGCTTTGGTAGGAGAGATGGCTTGGTTTGTGCTAACCCCACTTTCGAGCAAATGGCTCGGCACTGGTTTTACTCTTTTGGTACAAACCCCAGTGATCAGTCGTTTGTTCGCTCACGTGCTCATTTTTGAATTTCAGGTGGGAGACTTGAAGAACATTTGGTTTATTGACTCCGGTTGCTCGAGGCATATGACTGGAGATAGGGGGTGGTTCTCAAGTCTCGTCCCGGTGGTTACAAGGAGGTACATCACTTTTGGGGACAATGGGCGTGGGCGTGTGCTTTCAGAAGGTGAGATTAAGGTGAGTGACAAGATCACTCTCAGGCGTGTTGCTCTTGTTCAATCGTTGGGGTACAATTTGCTTTCCGTGTCCCAGCTGTTGGACGAGGGTTTTGAGGTGTTGTTTCGGCCAGGTGGTTCTCGGATTTTGGACTCTCGAGGGGACCTTGTGTGTATGGTCGTTCCTAAGGGTCAAGTGTTTCGTGCTGATTTTTCTCAGTCTTCGGGTGTGGAGCGTTGTTTCTTGGCTGGTTCTTCGAGTGAGTTGTGGAAGTGGCATAGGAAGTTGGGTCACTTGAGCTTTGACCTTTTGTCTCGCTTGAGTAAACTCAATTTGGTCCGAGGATTGATATGGTTGAGGCTTGAGAAAGAGTTGGTTTGTGCGCCCTGTAGGCATGCCAAGATGGTGGCCTCTTCTCACCCGCCCCTCACCGATGTGATGACTGAGCGTCCATGCGAGCTGCTCCATATGGACCTTGTTGGCCCAGCTCGTGTGCGATCTGCGGGTGGGAAGTGGTATGTCCTTGTTGTGGTGGACGACTACTCTCGGTATGCGTGGGTGTTCTTTCTCGTGGATAAGGGGGAGATGTTTGGTTTTGTTCGAGATCTAGTCTTGAGGTTGAGAAACGAGAGGCACGGAGATGCCATACGAGCAATCCGCAGTGACAATGGCTCAGAATTCAGAAACTCTTGTTTTGAAACCTTTTGCCATGACTTGGGTCTTGAACACCAGTTTTCGAGTCCGTATATGCCTCCCCAGAATGTTGTTGTGGCAAGGAAGAACAGGACCTTGTGTGAGATGGCTCGGACGGTGCTTGATGAGCATAGGACTCCGAGGAGGTATTGGGCTGAGGCGGTGAATACCGCGTGCTACGTGTCAAACAGGATCTACCTCAGAATGCACAAGAAGAAAACATGCTATGAGTTGATGCATGGTCACACACCCAAGGTGAGTCACTTCCATATCTTTGGTTGCAAGTGTTTCATTCTGAAGAATGGCAAGAAGTTGGATAAGTTTGAGGCTAGGTCTGTCGATAGTATTTTCTTTGGTTATGCATCTCATTCTAGAGCATATCGTGTGCTCAATCTTGAAACTAACCAAATCGTGGAGACTTGCGAGGTAACCTTCGACGAGACACAACCACGTAGTCAGCTTGTCTTTGAGTGTGCAGGTGATGATGAGCTTGGCCAGGAGATCTTTCAGGAGGAGGAGCATGAACATGGAGACGATGAAGATGGCGGTGTGGTGCCCCTGGCTGAACATGTACCCACTACTTCGACTACGGTGGTGGACGGACCCTCTCCTACACCTACGACGACAAATCAAGAACGAGGAGAAGCTGTTGTTGAGGGGGAGGTAGCATCGAGGTGAGAACCTCCCCGGCGAGTACAAGTGGATCACCCAGCTTCGAGGATCATCGGCGACATGAATGAACACACTACACGGTCGAGGGTTCGGAATAATTCTCATTTCGCTCATGCTGCATTTGTTTCTACTTTTGAGCCCAAAGACATTGGACACACACTATCTGATCACAATTGGGTTAATTCGATGCATGAGGAGTTGCAGAACTTTGAGAGGAATCAGATTTGGGAGTTGGTTGACCCTCCCCTAGGGTGTAAGCCGATTGGCACAAAGTGGGTGTGGAAGAACAAAGAGGGGGAGAAAGGTGAGGTTGTGAGAAACAAGTCGAGGCTTGTTGCTCAGGGGTTCAGTCAGAAGGAGGGGATCGACTACGAGGAGACCTTTGCACCCGTAGCCCGTTTGGAGGCGATTAGGATCCTTCTAGCCTTTTCCGTGGCTAAAGGGTTCAAGTTGCACCAAATGGATGTGAAGAGTGCATTCCTGGATGGTGTGTTGGAGGAAGAAGTGTATGTGAGGCAACCTCCGGGGTTTGAGAGTGAGAAGTACCCCCACCAGGTGTACAAGTTGAGGCCGAGTACGTTGCCGCTGCTAGTTGTTGCTCTCAGCTCCTTTGGATTTCATACACCATGAGTGACTTTGGTGAGGAGTATACCCATGTCCCACTTCAATGTGAAAGCACTAGTGCCATAAGCGTTGCAAAGAACCCAGTGCTCCATTCCAAAACCAAGCACATAGAAGTGAGGTATCATTTCCTGAGAGACAACGTAGAGAAAGGAAAGATAGCTTTGATCCATGTACCCACACATGACCAACTAGCTGATATTTTTACCAAACCCCTAGATCAAGCAACTTTCACTCGCTTGCGGGGGGAACTTGGTGTGTGTTTGATTTCTTGAGTTGGGTGTGTGGGAGCTCCTTTGTAGCATATGTATAGCTTTCCTTTGTGCATTTCTTACATTTGGCATGGCATATGTAACATGATGTATAGGCATCCTTGTATCTTAGATTGCATGCATTTTGTATCATATGCATTGGATAGGAAAAGCTTCTCCTATATACATTGTTCACCATGGAATGCTATTTATGTCTTTGTGAGCTTGTTTGGTATGCTATGGTTAGTTTGGCTTAGCTCTTGATGATCTTGATGAATAATCCATGGTTGATGGCTATGTTTTTGAAAATATCACATATATGCTCTCTCATGCGTAAATGCCTCTATATGATCTTGACATGTTTTAGTGGCTTGGCTATGCTTAATTTGTGGTTGGATAGCTAGTTTTTTGATCATATGGGGCCAAAGGCTCATTTGCCATCATGAATGTTTAGCCCTCTTGCTTCATCTTGTGGAGGGGCATAAGTTCCTTTTTGTCGCAAAGACATTTCATGTACCAATTATGAATCTGAAAATGAAATGTAAAATGCTTGGAAATGTGCTCCCATGTCATATGTGCTGAATTTATTTTGCTATGGGTGCTAAACCTTTGCATGATGCCTACCAATGAGAAGTCTCATACATAGAAGTAGGCACATGTCTCGGTGGCTTTGACATGACATGAGGTGCTTGTGGGTGTTTGTGATGGTCTTATGATTAGAATGGCTATCCTAGCATGAAGTTTGTGTGGTTTTGCCATTTTGATATGTTTTGATCATGTTTAGGACTTTGCTCATGAGAGGCAAGTTTTTTGCAAAATTGCCCAAATCCATTTTAGCTTCTTCCAATGGTTGTGAAACTTGGTGATCATGTAGTTGAGATCAATACGAAGCTATAGAGTATCTAACTTGCTCATTTGGACATGTGTAGCATTCTTTGTCGAATTTTGTCTATTTGAGAAGCTCTAGGTTGAAAGTTTTGCATTATTGGCTTGATTCATGCATTGCCAACAAGGGGGAGAAGTTTGAGCTTGAAATGGCTTGCTGGAAGCATTTAAAAGGTTTTTCAGGTGGTTTCGAGCCATTTCTGGGCTCTGTTGTGCACCGGTCAGACCAGTGACCTCGACTGGTCAGAGTGTTGGTCCTGTGCACATGTTGGGCACCGGTTTGACCGGTGGTGATGACCGGTCTGACCGGTGTGAGCTGAAGTTGTTGCAGCTGCCCTGTTTTCAAGTGGTTTGCATGCATTCGTCCAGGGGGAGGTGCATTGGTTCAGGGGGAGCTTGCATGTGTGCAGGGGGAGCTCTTTGTGTTTTTTCGACCTTTGATTCGGTGGCTTGCGCTCCTTGCTTGAGCTTTGTTTTGTCTCGGATGTGTCGAGCCGTTGCCCTTGCCTAAGGGGTCCGAGACTTGTCTTCTTCAAGTGATCTTGCTCTTTGCCTTTGTTTGGCTTTCGATCGCTTGTTGGAGTTTATTTTTGTTCGTTTCGTTTCTTTTTCTTTTCTCTTGTTACTTTCGTGTAGGTGTTGCCAATGCACTCATCAAGGGGGAGATTGAGGACCTGTGTGGTTCGAGGACCTGTGGATGGTCGCTTCCTTGTGTGATGAGTGATTGACAACGTTGTGTGGACTGATTCTTGGCCAAGTATTGCAGGTGCAGGTTGCGGCTTGACTGGTGTTGGTGCAGGTGAAGAACAAGCGCGAAAGGTCGTCGCCGGTGAGGCCTCCAGGTGTGGAGAAGACAAGTAGGCTTCGTTCGAGGGACCCGGTGGCCAGGGGGTCAAGTGCGGGCCGCATGGTGGCATGAACAGCAAGATGAAGTCGTGGACGGTTTCTTGGTTAAGCCTCAAAACCAAGGTCGAGCCGGGACTACGTGGGAGCCAAGTCATGAGTGGAGATTGGCGGAGGCTACACCGAGTTCGCGGGGTTTCCGGTGGTTCACCGTAAAACCACCGGGTTCCTTGGTTGATCCACAAAGCCAAGACCGAAGAACCGAAGACGGTCTTTGCGGCCGGTGCCGGACGACGGTCGGACCGGTGGGTCGGACCCGTCCCCGGTGAGAGGAGCACCGGTCCGACGGTGTGCGACGACGCGGTCCGGAATCTTCGAAGCGGAGGACACGCGTCGGGATCGCATGGCTTGCGTCGAGGCTACGCGAGGATGTGGTCGCCGGCATCCGTTCGATGATGAAGACATGAAAACTTCCAAAACCACCCTTGAGGGGCTTGCATCCTTAGTTATTAGGAAAGGGTATTTTAGACTTACGGTTGCCTCCATATAACCCAAGAGGTGAGAGGATGGCAGCCAAGCCTTGGAACCCTAGTTCATTTGATTTCCTATTTTCCCTTCCTATTTTCTTAGAATTTACATAGGACTAGATTGAGAGCTTCATGGTGAGATCTTGTTGAGAGGGTTGGATGATCGGGCGGCAAGTTAGACCTTGTAAGAACCTTTGTTGCTGTATAGATGATTTGGCGTGGTTCCTCAAGGTTTGGATGTGTTGTTCCCAGTTGTTCTTGGTGGTGATTTTCGGAGCCCTCTCTTGGTGATTTCTTTGGGTTGTTTTCGGGACCTTGCTCTTGGGGATTTGATGGGGGAAATTTGTGGGAACCCTTCGTGGTTCTTTGGGCTGTAATTTCTCTCCCAAATCCGTGAGTAAAGGGGCTCGATTTTGGGGTTTTCTGAGTTCTAGGGTTTGTGGTGCTCTTGGCGGGATTTCTTCGATTCCTCCTTTTTGGACAAGTTTTGGTGGAATTAAACTTGGCTATGGACTCCTCATGAGGTGTTCCTAATATCCCCAAAGTCTTGTTCAAGTCCGTGGAGCGATTCGGGAGATCGAAGTTTGGATTTGGGGGAGTTGACCCTCGGGTGCTTCGTTCATCCCGAGCGCCAGCTACACCTGGCTCGACCGGTGCTCTTGACCGGTCTGACCGGTGAAACCCTCGGTGGGTTTTTGCTCGGGTGAACGTCTGGGTGTGTTTGCTGTTTTCCTGTGTTGCAGCTGTTTCGAGTTTGGGTTAGTTTATAGGTCGGTAGGCCTGTTTGGTGATTTGGGGGCTTTCAGGCTTAGACCGGTCTGACCGATGTGTTGCACCGGCCTGACCGGTGTGAAGCCACTTAGTGGAAGTTACCAACTCTCACCGCCAGGGACCGGTCTGACCGGTGGTGCTCACCGGTCTGACCGGTGTTGGTCTGTAGACTCGAGGTTTGGTGTTCCGCTGCGTTCTCGGGTCGGAAGGTTGTGTGTTGGTTCCTAGGTCCAGTGGCACTCCAGTGGCTACGTGGGCTTGGCCAATTTGAGTAGTGAGTCGGAGACGTGTGTTGGAAGCCGTGTTCATCTTCTTGGAGTTTCCATCTTTTCCGAGAAGAATTTTTATCGGCTCCCATTCACTCCCCCCCTCTCTGGTTCGCCGTATCGGTCCTTGAAGGATGACATCGTCAAAATCATGCAAGTGGAAGGGGAAAGGTGCATAAATGCATGAGGACCCACTGGAGCGAAGGGGCGACCGAACTGGGCCGACGTCGACCCAGGCCGACCGGCCTGGCCCACTCTCGACGTCGGTTCGCCCCCCTTTCCTTGCACCCGAAGGACCTTCAACCCTAAAGCCCTAGAGGCACCGCCATTCGCACAGGGGAGAGCCATTCGCAGAGGGGAGAGCCATTCGCACTAGGAGGCCATCCACAAGCTAAGGAGAGAGAAGGGAGATCTCCAGAGGGGGATCGACCATCTCGAAGGAAGCACCCACAAGTGGAGAAGAAGGAAGACACCGTCGGAAGGGTGACCATGATCAACGGTGCTATGTCTAGCACCTTGATGGGGTAATCTCCTTATTCGTCCATGGGTTGTAATCGGCCTTGAATATGTGATCGTACCTTGTTGGAATATCTATCTATCATCTTGTGTTGAATGTGCTTAGATGCTTAAGGTTAGCTACTGTGTCGTAAAGGAAGTATGGATCCCAATGCTCCCTTGGATCAATTCAATACGCCGTGTCCATCATAGGTCTAGTCACGAATACCTCTGCGTAGTGACAGTACGGGGGAGGGAAAGGGCGAAATCGTGGTCACAACCCCCGATAGATTAGATTGGTTTTCTTGTTTAAAGTGATTGCTTGTTTGAGTATCGTAGACACATGGGCGAGTGTCTCCTATCTTTATTGCTTAATCATTCTCTCTAAGGTTCGTACGCTTGCGGATTGTAGGTGGATACGTCTTTTATCCATCAACAATGACTTTATGCTATTTCAATGTATGTGTGCAATTGCTAAGTTCTTACTTTATTCTGGTAGTATATTTGATATAGTCATGATTAATGATAAGTGTACGCACTTATTCGTAGTGCTCCGAGTATATTACGCGCGTATGCTAGGTAGTAGAAAGTATGTAAGCATGGTGCTTAGATATAATTTACTTGAGGATTCACCTTATACTCCGGGTCGTGTGGTAGATCGTGGGTGTGACAGGCCTATTGAGTCCTTTGCAGTCCACCCCTCGAGTATAAGACTAGGCGAACAATGATTCTTGGGGGGATCAAGTTTCGTCCTTGATCTTCTTGGGTAATCTTCTGGGTGTTCACATTTATCCATGACTATGCTATATGTGATGATATGCTATATTAGAATAGATGAATATGTCAGCTTTGTAGGCTATATAGAATTGTGCCTCTTAAGTAAATCCAATTCTAATCTAGACTAGGAATAGTATGTTCTATGCTCCACATGTGCCTATGTCCGTCTGATTTATCATTACTTTATCATTTGGCTTACCCCTGTTAAAGTATGTGCCATTCCATCAAAGTCCATAAAGTAGTCTACTGCCATCCCTATGTCTGTTGTTACATCCATCCATCTTCCCTGTGGATATGATATTTTAAAACACATCACCCCGGGTGAAATACTCACCGGTATCCGTGCGCTTGTGGATTATCTACCATAATATTTCTGTAGGCTTATCTTATACCAACCAACATTTCTTACACTATTGCTTTGAATGGATTCTAGATCTATTCTTTGGAAGTTGCGTTAAGAAATGTCAACAAGCATTTCTGGTGTCGTTGCCGGGGAAGATTGGATGGCTACCTTTTGAAAATCGATGTCTAGATACTTTAATGAGACTTTGTAATTTGGCACCTCTGCTTAATCAGAATTACCGTTGTTTGTTTTTGTCTATCTTATTTGAAGGGTATTAATAGGTTTGATTGTGATTCACCACACTTCAATTATTTGAGTCAAATCAACCAAGGAAGCTTTACACCAAGTTATGAAGCCATGGCTGAGAAGACGTTGTTGGAGTTCTCTGCTCCAAACATCAATAACATTCGCATTGGACCAACAATCGATCATGAATTCGAGCTTGATCCTAGCCTCATGAACATGGTGCAAGCTGATCTATTCAATGGAAAGTTACATGAAGATGTAAGCACTCATCTCCAAAACTTTTTGGAGAAAGGCACCACCATCTCCATCAAGGACAATCCAAAGGAAACGATCCTACTCCGCTTATTCCCATTTTCACTAAAGGGAGGGGTGAGACAATGGTTCTACTCCAATGAAATCAACACATGGGAGGAATGTTCTACAACCTTCCTATCAAAGTTCTTCCCCACAGGAAAAACCAATGTTTGACGTGGAAAAATCACCAATTTCCAGTAGCAGAAAGGCGAGTCAATTCTAGAGGCATGGGAACATTTGCAAGAATATATATCAGATTGCCCTTACCATGGAATAAAAGAATGGATGCTCTTACAAAGCTTTTACCATGGATTAAATCAAAAAGAGTCTGAGCATCTAGATGCAGCTGCTAAAGGATCATTCTTGTCACTCACTACGAGACAAGTCAATACACTTATGTAGAAGATATCTGAAAATCAAGGCTGGACCCAGAAGAACACTCAACACTATTGTTGGAGTGAAGAAGTACAAGAAGATGAAGAGTTGAAAGAACTATCAACTAGTATGGACGTGTTGTTGAACAAGCTTGAGGAATGAGCCAATTTCAAGAAGGATCGACAAGCTTTACAAGATTCGATGAATACTTCAAGAAATTCAAGCGTGGTGGTCCACAAGTCAGCACTTGTCGGTGCTGAAAGTAGTCCCGACACTAACTAGTATGAGTGCTGAGATCCATCTCTCGATGGCCGGTGCTAAGAAACACGTTGACACGCAGAGTGCCAATATCGTGGTGAAGGCGGAAAAATGCGAGTGTGCCACAATCTGTTTCCTCCCTTGCGGCCAGGGGACCGACTCCTCCTTTTATAGGCCAAGGGGAGGCGGTTTACAATCGTGCTGCACAGTCCTAGACTACGTATGGCGGTATGGTGTATAGTGCCGTGGAGTTGTTGATCGTCCTAGCGAATCTACCTCCCAGCATGCGTCGTGGCGAGTCCTGTGCTGGCCCAGAGGCGGCTTCGAGGGTGGTTGCGTGGGCGCCCCCCACTTGAGTCGCCGTCCATACGCCGGCTTGAGGGTGTAGCTGACGGAGGGCCGGAGGGCGCACAGTGGCGGGGATGGCGATGTCTTGTCGTCTAGGGCTCCCACAGTGACGGGAATGGCGTTGCAGTACTCGGGATGCCGGCACAACGGTGTGGATGACCGCACAGGGCCATCGGTGACGGAGGAGACGCGCCACACTGGTTCGACGTCACGACGTCGCCCCGTGCGGGCGAGGGGTAGGCGTCCATACCCCTTTCGAGGGTTTCGTCATCCTCTTTCGAGGGGTGCGGTGGCAGGCCATATGGGAGTGGGCGGCATAGTGTCACGAAGTTGACACCGACCTTCCCGCACAGTTCTCCTACAGCGCCAGGGATGGCCTCACGGGGAGGGTTAGCGGAACAGCGTTGGGATACGATTCCCAGGCGGTGTCAGAGGGCCGGCGTGGCGAGGATTCGCCTTTGATCCGAGTGCCTGCGGCGTGTCAGAGCATTTAATGCTCCGGTCGGGGGAATAGGTGTGGGGGTTACAAAGCCGCTTAGCCCTCGAGCGAGGTGGAGACTCGCCCGAGGGGCGTGTAGCCCTCGATCGAGGCGAAGACTCACCCGAGGGGCGCGCAACCCTCGAGCGAGGAGGAGACTCGCCCGAAGGGGCGTGTAGCCCTCGAGCGAGGCAGAGGTTCGCTCGAGGGGTGTTGAGGCTGGCCGCTGAGATTATTTGGGCCGTGTGCCCTTCTCCACACTGGGCTGCAACTACACGGGGTGTGATTTGCGATTTGTGGGTTTGTTTGCGTTTTGTTATTTTGCTAAAAAAGGGGTTTTTCCCTGGTCATTAGGGTACCCTTATGGTCGTCCCCGACAGTATCCCCTGAGCCTCTGAAGTGGTGTCCGTTAGAAACCTGCAGAGGCTGACGCTTGCTGATGGGACATTCTTCCCTCCTGGTCGCTGTGCTGATCCGTGGGGGCGCATTAGCGCACCCGCGGGTGTGGCCCCCGAAGCCTTGCAGGAGCGTGGGTGCTCCTGCAAGGTTTTTTGACAGCGTTTGTTAGTGTGCGAGGTGTTAGTTTCAGACGGCATTGGCATTGTTTCAGCCGGCCTCGGCGGTGTTGTGCGCACGTGTCGACACTCGTTTGCGTTCGGTGCATATCCAGGAGGTGTAGCCGTGCGTCGAGCCCCCAAGCCCGGGCCTGTTTGAGGCAACCGGGATGAGCTCTCTGACTTGTTCGTACGCCCCTTCGTCGTCCTTCCGCAGGACGGAGGGGTGAGGTATCCACGACTCCCATCGAGTGGGTCGCAAATCGCAGATCCCTCGTTGAGTTGTTAACAGGTGATTCAAGTGGACGTTCGTGCCCCATTCGATAGGGGTCGGCTCGTTGTCTGGAGACACACCCGTGAAAGCACTTACACGGGTGTGCTAGGTAGGGCTCGGTCCCGTTCGATGGGGACCGAGGGCGCGGAAGCTCTCCCTCGATGGGATCCCTCGACTAGTTGCCCTCGTTGGCTCTCGAATATGGCTTGTGGGGCACCCTCGAGCTGTTGAACTCGAGGTCAGGCTCGAATGCGCGCACCCTGGCTGTCCCTGACTCCGTTAATTTGGGGTGCCTGTTCGAACACTTCGAGGGTCAGGCTCCGAGCCCCTGATTAGTAAGGCTGTTGCGGGGTGGCAACGAGGTGCCCCCGTCTTGGTTGCATCTGCAGGGCTCATAGGGTTGTGGCTAAATCGACCCTCGAGCTACTGATCAGTAACCCTCTGGGTCGAGGGCATTTGTGTGCCCACCCTCGACAGACGGGGCTTGGTACCACTGATCAGTAATCGCACCATTCGAGGACCTGGCCCGTGTCTCCCTCGAGTGAGGGTTGGGTTAGCTTGTTTTTAGATCGGGGCGCCGATCACACACTAAGAGGGTCAGTTCCTTCAAGCCTTTGGCTCAGGTTGCGCGTGGGGTTACTCTTACTTGGTAAGGAACCCGACCATTAATTGTCCGTGGTCATGGCAGTGGTTGTGTGCAGCAGGCGCGCCTTTTCAGGTGGTGCTGCCATGGGCGTAGTGGACGACGTGGGGGAGGACATGATGGGGCACCATGGCCCTTCGGTTGCCATGCCGTAATGATCGCGCATGTGCGCACATCCGGCCGTTTTAGCACGGTGGGGCCCGTCGGTCAGCAGCAGACGGTGTCGCCTGCAGTTAATGCCCGCAGCGCGCGGAGTTCTTGCGAACGTGGCTCCCCAGATCTATAAATAGCGGGAGAGGGAAGGGTGGATCCCTCACCTCACCACTTAGGCTCCACAGCCTTTGCCTCTTGCCTTCCCCCCGGCCGCGCGTTTCCTCGACCTTGCTCTTGTTCGTTTCGTTCTCGCACCGCCGCCTCCACAGCTTCCAGCTGTCGCCTGCAATGGCTCCACCTCAGCCAATCGTGGTGCTAGAGCCTCTGCTTTGGACCCGGTCAACGGTGACACCGTTCTCTAAATGAGCTAGTGAACGGCGGGCAGCTGGCACCGACCGGTGAAGGGACATACCCGGCGTGGATGGTCCCGCCGGCGTCGCACAGGGAGCCCAACCCACCGTACAGCTACGTCCTCAGCTTCATCAGGCTGCACGAGTGTGGCTTCACCGCACCGGCGAGCCGCTTCATGCGGGGGTTGTGCTACCACTACGGGGTGGAGGTCCACAACTTCTCCCCCAACACCATATCGCAGGCGGCCACCTTCGTCGGCGTCTGCAAGGGGTTCCTAAGGATCCCGGTGAACTGGGATCTCTGGGTCCACCTGTTCTGCGTGGAGCTGCATACCCTCGCCACGGGCGAGGTGCGGGTGCACCGGGCAGTGCCGGCCTGCGGCTTGACGTTCGCGTTGCAGGAAACGCGCAGGGAGTTGTACCGCCCTGTACGATGATGTCGAACAACGAAGACTGGGAGAAGGGGTGGTTCTACTTTCGTAACGACGGCGCTGGCCTCCCCCCTACACCTGCAAGGTGCTGAAGGTGAATGCCGACACCTGGCACCACGGCGTGTCACCCTCCTCACGTCGGCAGAGGTTGGAGTCGCTCACTGACGCACTGCGGAGTCTGGCGGATGCCAAACTGGGAGCAGCCTCGATCCTCGCCAACCTCCACCACAGGCAGATCGTCCACCTCATGGATAGGGAGCTCCGCATCTTCGACATGAGCGACACGGCCAACCCTACGTCGCTGGCACGCTCGCGGCTGCTGCAGGACCGCCTGCTTCCGGAGTACACGGCCACGAGGTCGAGGCATGCGATTAGCCTCAAATCGGTGCCACACAGCGACGACGACCTCTGGTCGTTCGTGATGGTCCCCGACGCCCCGGTGGTAAGTGCGCTTCTTCTCCCATTTCAGGTTCTTGTATCGTGTTGGTGTGGGCCTTGACAACTTTCATCAACAGAGGGTGACCGTGCACGCCGTGTGGTTGAACCCGCCAACGTCCCGGGCCTGATCGGCTGCCCGCGCCACGCAGCGCCAGAACAAGGAGCTGGCGGTGCGCGCAAAGGAGAGGAGGCTCTGGCGGCGGGAGCGCCTGGATCAATATGGTGAAGAGTACCAACTGCATGAGTAGTAGGGACTCTCCCCTCTGTTGGCACCGACGAACTCATCGTCGGAAGACAAGGAAGAGGAGGAAGAGAGCGCGGGGGAGGGCCCCTCAGAGAGGTGGAATCCCCCAGCCCCGTCACCACAGGCCGTGGAGGCGGCCGTGGAGCTAGTGCCCGTCGCGGGCGTGGATGCTCCCGCCACCGGGTGATCGGTGGAGGCGTCCGCGGGCACCACGGAGGCGCCGGCGGGTTTGACGGTGGCGCCCCCTGAGCCCTTGAGGAAGAGGAAGCGGGGGTTCTCCAACTTGAGGTGAGCAGCACCTCCCCTCTACGCCCTTGATTTCGAGGGGCTGGTGCTCATCGTTGTGCTTTCTCGTTCACAGGGTGACGCCGATCGTCCCCGCCCTCGCGCCCGCCATGGCGCTCAGATCGGGAGTGCCCGTGACGATGAGGTGGCGTTCGTCGAGGGAGTCACAGACAGCGGCGAGCGCGACGGCGACGGGTGAGCCGTCGCGCGACGCGGTAGTGGCCACAGGGCCGCAGCAAGAGGAGGCGGCGGCGGCAACGGCGGTGATGTCACAGGTACTGGTTCCCCATGCCCCTTCCCAAGGGCGCGGATAGGCTCGTCCGGTGAGACGGCCCGCAGGGGACCGTGCGGCAGTGGCAGATGCCGCTGATGACGACGCTCCCCCGGGTGGGGCCAATGGGGAAGCAACCCGCGTCAGCCCCCGAGCGCCCCGAAGGTGTTGGTGATGCGGGAGGATGGCTGCGTAATGTTGTAGCACCCGGCGCCCAACGCCGAGGCCTCGACGTTACGTGCCGCTCCGCCCGCCCTTAACGTTGTCATCGCGCACCCAGAGCAGGAGCTGCGCCGCGCCGGCGCGCCACCCGCCCATTTTGACAAGGCCCAGGCCGAGCAGGCGCTATGGGAGGAGTTTCGGGACCACAACGCCTCGATTAACAACGCACTGACCGAGGCGCTGCGGGTCCACGGGGGTCCCTCGTGGCGGATCTTCCAGGCAAGTGTTTTCGTCAGATTCGAGACTCACTCCTGAAGGACCGATACGACGAACCAGAGAGGGGGGGAGTGAATGGGAGCCGATAAAAATTCTTCTCGAAGGAGATGGAGACTCCAACAAGATGAACGCGGCTTCCAACACACTTCTCCAACTCACTACCCAAGTTGGTCAAGCCCACGTAGCCACTAGAGTGCCACTGGACCTAGGAACCAACACACAACCTTCCGACCCGAGAACACAGCGGAACACCAAACCTCGAGTCCACGGACCCACACCGGTCGACCGGTGAGCACCACCAGTCAGACCGGTCCCTGCTGGTGAAGCTGAGCAACTTTCACTAAGTGGCTCTACACCGGTCAAACCGGTGAGACACACCGGTCAGACCGATCACAGCCTGAAAGCCCCCAAGGCAACAAACAGGCAAACCGACCACCAAACTGACCCAAACTCGAAACAACAGCACCACAGGGAAACAACGAACACACCAAGACGTTCACCCGAGCAAAATCCCACCGAGGGTTGCACCGGTCAGACCGGTCAAGAGCACCGGTCAGACCGGTGTAGCCTGGGCTTCTCGGGATGAACAGCACCCGCGGGTCAACTCCCCCAAAACCAAAACTCGATCTCCCGAATCGCTCCACGAACTTGAACAAGACTTTGGGGATATTAGGGACACCTCATGAGGAGTCCATAGCCAAGTTTAATCCCACCAAGACTCATCCAAAAAGGAGGAATCGAAGAAATCCCGCCAATAGCACTTCCAACCCAAGAACTCAAGAAACCCCAAAATCGAGCACCTTTACTCACGGATTTGGGAGGGGAATCACAGCCCAAAGAACCACGAAGGGTTCCCACAAATTTCCCCCATCAAATCCCCAAGAGAAAGAACAACCCAAAGAAATCACCAAGAGAGGGCTCCGAAAATCACCACCAAGAACAACTAGGAAAAACACATCCAAACCTTGAGGAACCACGCCGAATCATCTATACATGAAACAAAGGTTCATACAAGGTCTAGCAAGCCGCCCGATCATCCATCCCTCTCAACAAGGTCTCTCCATGAAGCTCTCTTGCTAGTCCTATGGAAAACCTAAGGAAAATAGGAAGGAAAATGGGAAAACAAATGAGCTAGAGTTTCGAGAGTTAGCTGCCATCCTCTCACCTCTTGGGTTATATGGAGGCAACCGAATGTCTAAAATGCACTTTCCTAATAACTAGGGATACTAGCCCCTCAAGGGCGGATTTGGAAGTCTTCATGTCTTCACCATCGGACGGATGCCTGGCGACCGCACCCTGCGTAGCCTCGACGCAAGCCATGCGATCCCGACGCGTGTCCTCCGCTTCGAAGTCTCCGGACTGCGTCGTCGCACACCGGTCGACCGTGCACCTCACCGGCCGGGGACCGGTCCCCACCGGTCAGACCCACCGGTCAGACCGGTCCGCGCTCGCTGCGGCCTCCGTCTTCGGTTCTTCGGTCTTGGCTTTGTGGATCAACCAAGCAACCCAGGGGTTTTCTGGTGAACCACTGGAAACCCCGCAAACTCGGTGTAGCCTCCGCCAATCTCCACTCATGACTTGGCTCCCACGTAGTCCCGGCTCGACCTTGGTTTTGAGGCTCAACCAAGAAACCGTCCACGACTTCATCTTGTTGTTCATGCCACCATGCGGCCCGCACTTGACCCCGCTGGCCACCGGGTCCCTCAAACGAAGCCTACTTGTCTTCTCCACACCTGGAGGCCTCACCGGTGACGACCTTTCACGCTTGTTCTTCACCTGCACCAACACCAGTCAAGCCGCAACCTGCACCTGCAATACTTAGCCAAGAATCAGTCCACACAACGTTGTCAATCACTCATCACACAAGGAAGCGACCATCCACCGGTCCTCGAACCACACATTGTCCTCAATCTCCCCCTTGATGAGTGCATTGACAACACCCACACGAAAGTAACAAGAGAGAAAAGAAAAAGAAATGAAACGAACAAAAAGAAACTCCAACAAGCGATCGAAAGCCAAACAAAGGCAAAGAGCAAGATCACTTGAAGAAGACAAGTCTCGGACCCCTTAGGCAAGGGCAACGGCTCGACACATCCGAGACAAAGCAAAGCTCAACCAAAGAGCGCAAACCACCGGAACAAAGCTCGAAAAGCCACAAAGAGCTCCCCCTGCACACATGCAAGCTCCCCCTGAACCAATGCACCTCCCCCTGGACGAATGCATGCAAGACACCACTTGAAACAGGGCAGCTGCAACAACTCAGCCCTGACCGGTCAGACCGGTGTGCAACATGTGAACAGAATAAGCACTCACACCGGTCAGACCGGTGACCCCGACCGGTCAGACCGGTGCACAACAGAGCCCAGAAATGGCTCGAAACCACCTGAAACCCTTCTAAACGCGTCCAGCAAGCCATTTCAAGCTCAAACTTCTCCCCCCTTGTTAGCAATGCATGAATCAAGCCAAAAAATGCAAAACTTTCAACCTAGAGCTTCTCAAATAGACAAAATTCAACAAAGAATGCTACACAAGTCCAAATGAGCAAGTGAGGTACTCTACGGCTTCGTATCGATCTCAACTACATGATCACCAAGTTTCACAACCATTGGACGAAGCTAAGATGGATTTTGGCAATTTTGCGAAAAACTTGCCTCTCATGAGCAAAAAACCTAAACATGATCAAAACATACCAAAATGGCAAAGCCACACAAACTTCATGCTAGGACAGCCATTCTAATCATAAGACCATCACAAACACCCACAAGCACCTCATGTCATGTCAAAGCCACCGAGCCATGTGCCTACTTCTATGTATGAGACTTCTCATTGGTAGGCATCATGCAACGGTTTAGCACCCAACGCAAATTAAATTTAGCACATATGACATGAGAGCATATTTTCCAAGCATTTTTCATTTCATTTTCAGATTTGTAAATGGTATATGAAATGTCTTTGCGACAAAAAGGAACTTATGCCCCTCCACAAGATAAAACAAGAGGGCTTAACATTCATGATGGCAAATGAGCCTTTGGCCCCATATGATCAATAAACTAGCTATCCAACCACAAATTAAGCATAGGCAAGCCACTAAAACATGTCAAGATCATATAAAGGCATTTACACATGAGAGAGCATACATGTGACATTTTCAAAAACATAGCTATCAACCATGGATTATTCATCAAGATCATCAAGAGCTAAGCCAAACTAACCATATCATACCAAACAAGCTCACAAAGACATATATCTCATTCCATGGTGAACAATGTATATGAGAGAAGCTTTTCCTAACCAATGCATATGATTCAAAATGCATGCAATCTAAGATACAAGGTTGCCTATATATCATGTTACATATGCCATGCCAAATGCAAGAAATGCACAAAGGAAAGCTATACATATGCTACAAAGGAGCTCCCACACACCCAACTCAAGAAATCAAACACACACCAAGTTCCCCCCGCAAACGAGTGAAAGTTGCTTGATCTAGGGGTTTGGTGAAAATATCTGCTAGTTGGTCATGTGTGGGTACATGGATCAAAGCTATCTTTCCTTTCTCTACGTTGTCTCTCAGAAAATGATACCTCACTTCTATGTGCTTGGTTTTGGAATGGAGCACTGGGTTCTTTGCAACGCTTATGGCACTGGTGCTATCACATTGAAGTGGGACATGGGTATACTCCTCACCAAAGTCACTCATGGTGTAAGAAATCCAAAGGAGCTGAGAGCAACAACTAGCGGCGGCAACATACTCGGCCTCGGTAGTGGATTGAGCAACACTCGATTGTTTGCGGGAAGACCAAGACACCAAAGAAGAACCCAAAAACTGGCAAGTCCCAGAAGTGGACTTCCTATCCAACCGACACCCGGCAAAATCCGCGTCTGAAAAACCATGAAGCGCCAAAGAAGAGGACGTGGAGTACCAAAGGCCGAAGTCGGGAGTGTGACGCAAGTACCTGAAAATTCGCTTCACCGCTTGCCGATGCGAAGTCCTCGGAGACGCTTGAAAACGAGCGCACAGACACACCGAGAACTGTATGTCCGGCCTTGTCGCCGTCAAGTAGAGGAGTGACCCGATCATGCTCCGGTACTCCTTCTGATCAATGTGTTCACCTTCCTCGTCCGCATCAAGAGCTGTAGTCGTACTCATCGGCGTCGTCATAGCCTTGGAGTCCTCCATCTTGAACTTCCGCACAATGTCTTTGGTGTACTTAGCCTGGTGCACAAATGTTCCTTCCTTTGATTGCTTGATTTGTAGCCCGAGGAAGAACTGCAACTCGCCCATCATGCTCATCTCAAATTCCCTGCTCATATCATCTGCAAACCTTGCAACAAGAGAGTTTGACGAGCCACCAAAGACAATATCATCCACGTACACCCGCACAATCGGATATCTCTCGCCCGCCTCGGCAAAAACAAGGTCTGATCGACCTTCCCCATCTCAAAACCTCTCTCAAACAAGAACCCCCTCAACCTGCCATACCAAGCTCTAGGTGCCTTCTTCAACCCATACAGCGCCTTCCTCAACTTGTACACCCGGTGGGGGTACTTCTCACTCTCAAACCCCGGAGGGTGCCTCACATACACTTCTTCCTCCAACACTCCATTCAGAAAAGCACTCTTCACATCCATTTGGTGCAACTTGAACCCTTTAGCCACGGAAAAGGCTAGAACGATCCTAATAGCCTCCAAACGGGCTACGGGAGCAAAGGTCTCCTCGTAGTCGATCCCCTCCTTCTGACTGAACCCTTGAGCAACAAGTCTCGACTTGTTCCTCACAACCTCACCCTTCTCTCCCTCTTTGTTCTTCCACACCCACTTTGTACCAATTGGCTTACACCCTGGGAGAGGGTCAACCAACTCCCACACCTGATTCCTCTCAAAGTTCTCCAACTCCTCATGCATCGAATTAACCCAATTGTGATCAGATAGTGCGTGTCCAATGTCTTTGGGCTCAAAAGTAGCAACAAACGCAGCATGAGCGAAATGGGAATTGTTTCGAACCCTCCACCGTGTAGTGCGTTCATTCATGTCGCCGATGATCCTCGAAGCTGGGTGATCCATCTGTACTCGCCGGGGAGGTTCTCGCCTCGATGCTACCTCCCCCTCAACATCAGCTTCTCCTCGTTCTTGATT
This sequence comes from Cenchrus americanus, assembly GCA_947561735.1. Taxonomy (NCBI): domain Eukaryota; kingdom Viridiplantae; phylum Streptophyta; class Magnoliopsida; order Poales; family Poaceae; genus Cenchrus; species Cenchrus americanus. The sequence goes on from OX387245.1 coordinate 186,090,102, forward strand.
TGTCGTCGTAGGTGTAGTAGAGGGTCCATCCATCACCGTAGTCGAAATAGTGGGTACATGTTCAGCCGGGGGCACCACACCGCCATCTTCATCATCACCATGTTCATGATCCTCTTCCTGAAAGATCTCCTCGCCAAGCTCATCATCACCTGCACACTCAAAGACAAGCTGACTACGTGGCTCTGTCTCGTCAAAGGTTACCTCGCAAGTCTCCACGATTTGGTTAGTTTCAAGATTGAGCACACGATATGCTCTAGAATGAGATGCATAACCAAAGAAAATGCCATCGACAGACCTAGCCTCAAACTTATCCAACTTCCTTCCTTTCTTCAGAATGAAACACTTGCAACCAAAGACATGGAAGTGACTCACCTTGGGTGTGCGACCATGCATCAACTCATAGAATGTCTTCTTCTTGTGCACCCTGAGGTATACCCTGTTCGACACATAGCACGCGGTATTCACCGCCTCAGCCCAATACCTCCTCGGAGTCCTATGCTCATCAAGCATCGTCCGAGCCATCTCGCACAAGGTCCTGTTCTTCCTTTCCACAACACCATTTTGGGGAGGCGTATACGGACTCGAAAACTGGTGCTCAAGACCCAAGTCATGACAAAAGGTTTCAAAACGAGAGTTCCTGAATTCCGAGCCATTATCACTGCATATAGCTCGTATGGCATCTCCGTGCCTCTCGTTCCTCAACCTCAAGACTAGATCTCGAACAAAACCAAACGTCTCCCCCTTATCCTCAAGAAAGAACACCCACACATACCGAGAATAGTTGTCCACCACAACAAGGACATACCACTTCCCACCCACAGATCGCACACGAGCTGGGCCAACAAGGTCCATATGGAGCAGCTCGCATGGACGCTCAGTCATCACATCGGTGAGAGGCGGGTGAGAAGAGGCTACCATCTTGGCATGCCTACACGGCGCACAAACCAACTCTTTCTCAAGCCTCAACCGTGGCAATCCTCGCACCAAATTGAGTTTACTCAAGCGAGACAAAAGGTCAAAGCTCAAGTGACCCAACTTCCTATGCCACTTCCACAACTCACTCGAAGAACTAGCCAAGAAACAACGCTCCACACCCGAAGACTGAGAAAAATCAGCACGAAACACCTGACCCTCGGGAACGACCATACAGACAAGGTCCCCTCGAGAGTCCAAAATCCGAGAACCACCTGGCTGAAACAACACCTCAAAACCCTCATCCAACAGCTGGGTCACAGAAAGAAGATTGTACCCCAGCGATTGAACAAGAGCAACACACCTCAGAGTGATCTTTTCACTCACTTTGATCTCACCTTCTGAAAGCACACGCCCACGCCCATTGTCCCCAAAGGTGATGTACCTCTTTGTCACCACCGGGACGAGACTTGAGAACCACCCCCTGTCTCCGGTCATATGCCTCGAGCAACCGGAGTCAATCAACCAAATGTTCTTCAAGTCTCCCACCTGAAATTCAAAAACGAGCACGTGAGCGAACAAACGACTCAGCACTGGGGTTAGTACCAAAAGAGTAAAACCAGTGCAGAGCCATTTGCTCGAAAGTGGGGTTAGCACCAACCAAAGCATCTCTCCTACCAAAGATACCTCCACGAACACCACCACAGTAACCACCCTGAGGGAACCACCCCTCTCTACCTAGAAAAGGACCAAAACCACGAAAGAGAACCTATGGACCGTCCCTCCTCTCCTTCTCAACGCTACGACTCCTCCCATCCCCGTAGTGAACTCGAGGGGGAGAACGCCTAGCAACCTGACCACCTGCAAACTCTCCAGCCCAACCACCAGAACCACGACCTCCAGAAACAACCCTCGCACCTGTACGAGCACGAAACTCAAAACGCTCCCTGTCCAGGCCTGCATCGGTTTGACTGGTGCCCCACACCTGTCTGACCGGTGTGACCTGGGCAGCAGCACCTCCAACAGCCTTCCGCTCTCCCCAAGCCCGAACTGTCCTCACACTCACCTTGGCTCTGGGCGTCTGCACACGAGGCTCAAGTACACCATCGGAAGGGTGGTACTTGTCCTTGTTAGCCCACTCCTTTGACATTCTCTCCTCACGCTTCCTCTTGAAGCAAAACTCCTCCTTATGGCCATCTCTCCCACAATAGCCGCAATGAAATCTCACAAGCTTAGGCTTAGGCTTGGGATGTGGCTGCTCACTTGGTTTCTCTCCACTCAAATCCTCCACCGGTTTCCCCTCACTAGCCTTCTCACTTTCTTTCCCAAAGAACACTTTCCCCGAAATGCTCACAAACTTGATAGGATTTTGTAGATCATTTGTGGGTGTAGGAAACACGGGTGGAGCTGGGGTTGTGTCTAGTCGGTTCCTAAGATGGTTAGGTTTTGGGGGGAAATCATTTTTGTGGTGGGTTTTTGGTGGCTCCGAGATATTCTCTCCACTTCTCTCACCAACCTTGTTTGCCCCAAGTCCCTCACCATCCTTCCTCTTAAACGCCTCAATCATCATCCTCAACTGAGGCTCATGACCAGACAACCAATCCATCAACTTCCTCAAGTCATCATTCTCATCCTGCAAACGATCAACATAATGCGCAAGTTCCAAATTTTTCAAAGCATGCATTTCACAGGTAGAGCATGATGTAGGCATGGGTTCCTTCAATTTAGCCTCAAGTGAGCTAGTGTAAGCATGCATCTCATCAATCTTAGCATGCAAAACAGGGCAAGAAGTGCAAGCACCTAGCAAAGCAGGTCTAGACTTAAGCTCAGCCACTTCAACCCTAAGCACATCTAGTTCCTCACACTTGGAGGCATGCTTCTCCTTAAACAAAGCAAGATCAACAAGGAATATGGAGCAATCAGCACAATCAACCTCATCCAAAACAACAGGGCTAGCCTTAAGGGAATCAATCTCAAGCTTGCTATCAAGCACCTGTGTCTCTAGCTCAGCCACTCTAGTCCTAGCATCCTCGAGTGAAGCCCTAAGCTCTTTTCTCATTTTCTTGGCCTCTCTAAGCATGTCATCACGATTATCAAGAAAAGATCCATGCCTCTCATTCTCCTGGCGCAAGAAGGGAAGTTAATCACGCACCTCGTCGTCGGACTCAGAGTCCAAGTCGCTCTGTGTGCTCTTCTTGCTGCGGAGCTCAGCGCCATGGTGCAGAAGCCGTCTCTCGTGAAGCAGCTCAGCCTGCTCAGGTACTTGGACGACTTCTTGTTCTTGCGACGGTCACCTTCGTCTTCACTGCTGCTCGAGCTCGAGGTGGAGTACGCGGAACTGGAGTCGATGTCGCTCGCTCCCAGCATCGCTCGAGCCTTACCTCGGCTCTCCTTCTTCCTCGATCGTCGCTCGTCCTTGTACTTGTTCTTGTGATTGCTCTTGTGGTCGCGCCTCGAACGGTACTTGCCGTCCATCCTCGGCTTGTGCTTGTAGTCGTCCTTGTTCTCGGCCTTCTCCGGGCAGTCGGCGACGAAGTGTCCCGGCTTGCCGCACTGGAAGCATGTTCTCGTGTTCCTCCTCATGTTCACGTGGTTCTCGTGCAGCCTCTCGAACCGCCTCGTCAGGAGCGCCAGCTCGTCCTCTCCAAGCTCGTCGAACTCCTCATCTGGCATAACATCAAAGAGGAGAAAGAGAACATCCTGGTGGATGGGTTAGAGTTAGCCTTTCCTTTGGAACCACCAACGAGGGCGAGACTATGGGAGTCAGTCGGACCCTCGAGATTGGCAGTCATGCCCCTATCCACCTCAGCTGACTTGAGCTTCGAGAACAGCTCATTCACCGTCAGAGCTTCTCCGACTCCACAATAGCCTCGAACTTTCCGCCCCAAATCGTACGATCCAAAGAGTGTAAGAGCTTGACCGCTCTATCATGATCATCGTACGGGAGCACGTCCACATTGGCCCTCATGTTGTTCACAACCACCGTGAACCTCTGAAACAAGGCATCGATGGACTCACCGTTGAGATGAGTGAAGTTCTCGTACTCTCTCCGGTAGGTCGCATACATCCGTGCCTGAACCTGGGCATTCCCAACATGAGCCTCCTTCAACACCGCCCAAATCCTACAAGCCAAGTGCTCGGTGTGCACCCGATCGAACTCAGGCTGACACAAAGCACAAAACAAGTAGTCGACCGCCTTATTGTTTGCGTCGAATCTGTCCCTCGATCCTGGAGCAAGGAAGTCCATCGGTTGGACATAGCCTGTGTCCACCGTGACATCCCAAAGGATCTGACCCTTTCCGCGGAGAAACGCACCCATCCGCTTGCTCCACATCTGGTAATTCTTCCCATCGAAGTGTGGAGGACCCGAACCCCGTTCCTGGTACACCATCCTTGGATCATAGACTGGTTAGAGTCAATAAAGACCCGAACCGGCTCTGATACCACTTGAAGGACCGATACGGCGAACCAGAGAGGGGGGAGGGAGTGAATAGGAGCCGATAAAAATTCTTCTCGAAGGAGATGGAGACTCCAACAAGATGAACGCGGATTCCAACACACTTCTCCAACTCACTACCCAAGTTGGTCAAGCCCACGTAGCCACTGGAGTGCCACTGGACCTAGCTAGGAACCAACACACAACCTTCCGACCCGAGAACGCAGCGGAACACCAAACCTCGAGTCTACAGACCCACACCGGTCAGACCGGTGAGCACCACCGGCAGACCGGTCCCTGCTGGTGAAACTGAGCAACTTTCACTAAGTGGCTCTACACCGGTCAGACCGGTGAGACACACCGGTCAGACCGATCACAGCCTGAAAGCCCCCAAGGCACAAAACAGGCAAACCGACCACCAAATTGACCCAAACTCGAAACAACAGCACCACAGGGAAACAGCGAACACACCAAGACGTTCACCCGAGCAAAATCCCACCGAGGGTTGCACCGGTCAGACCGGTCAAGAGCACCAGTCAGACCGGTGTAGCCTGTGCTTCTCGGGATGAACAGCACCCGCGGGTCAACTCCCCCAAAACCAAAACTCGATCTCCCGAATCGCTCCACGGACTTGAACAAGACTTTGGGGATATTAGAGACACCTCATGAGGAGTCCATAGCCAAGTTTAATCCCACCAAGTCTCATCCAAAAAGGAGGAATCAAAGAAATCCCGCCAATAGCACTTCCAACCCAAGAACTCAAGAAACCCCAAAATCGAGCACCTTTACTCACGGATTTGGGAGGGGAATCACAGCCCAAAGAACCACGAAGGGTTCCCACAAATTTCCCCCATCAAATCCCCAGGAGAAAGAACAACCCAAAGAAATCACCAAGAGAGGGCTCCGAAAATCACCACCAAGAACAACCGGGAAAAACACATCCAAACCTTGAGGAACCACGCCGAATCATCTATACATGAAACAAAGGTTCATACAAGGTCTAGCAAGCCGCCCGATCATCCATCCATCTCAACAAGATCTCTCCATGAAGCTCTCTTGCTAGTCCTATGGAAAACCTAAGGAAAATAGGAAGGAAAATGGGAAAACAAATGAGCTAGAGTTTCAAGAGTTAGCTGCCATCCTCTCACCTCTTGGGTTATATGGAGGCAACCGAATGTCTAAAATGCCCTTTCCTAATAACTAGGGATACAAGCCCCTCAAGGTCGGATTTGGAAGTCTTCATGTCTTCACCATCGGGCGGATGCCCGGCGACCACACCCTGCGTAGCCTCGACGCAAGCCATGCGATCCCGATGCGTGTCCTCCGCTTCGAAGTCTCCGGACTGCGTCGTCGCACACCGGTCAGACTGGTGCACTTCACCGGTCAGACTGGTCCCCACCGGGCGGACCGGGCCGGACCCACCGCCGGTCGGACCGGTCCGCGCCGCTCTTCGGCCTCCGTCTTCTGTTCTTCGGTCTTGGCTTTGTGGATCAACCAAGGAACCCAGAGGTTTTCTGGTGAACCACTGGAAACCCCGCGAACTCGGTGTAGCCTCCGCCAATCTCCACTCATGACTTGGCTCCCACGTAGTCCCGGCTCGACCTTGGTTTTGAGGCTCAACCAAGAAATTGTCCACGACTTCATCTTGCTGTTCATGCCACCGTGCGGCCCACACTTGACCCCGCTAGCCACCGGGTCCCTTAAACGAAGCCTACTTGTCTTCTCCACACCTGGAGGCCTCACCGGCGACGACCTTTCGCGCTTGTTCTTCACCTGCACCAACACCAGTCAAGCCGCAACCTGCACCTGCAATACTTAGCCAAGAATCAGTCCACACAATGTTGTCAATCACTCATCACACAAGGAAGCGACCATCCACCGGTCCTCGAACCACACATGGTCCTCAACTCCCTCATCCCCTTTGTGTTCGCGTGTTTCCTGATTCCGCTCTCTCCCGCGTTCTTAACTGCTGGTGACAGGAGCTGGAGGGCCGAGCTCGGGCAAGGTACGACCGCTTCGCTCAGTTGAGCACCGAGCTTGATTGGTACCGGGTCCAGTACGACGCCCTCGACACTCTCATGGAGGTGCTACGGACTGACAACAGGTGGCTGGAGTACCGTGCGCGCCGTGCGGGATGAGCTCCTAGACCAGGGAGTCCTGACTACGGAAGGTGGCTCCGCGGTCGACATGGTGAGGGCGGCGCATCTGGAGCAGTACGAGGCACCGCAAAAGGCGCGCGAGGCCCTGGCTGCAGCGTAGACTACAACAGCTGAGAAGGAGACGATGCTCGCCTAGGTGCAAGCTCAGCTCCAAAGGGACCACGCCACCCTCGAGTGGGTGCGGTCTTGGCAGAGCCAGGCCAAGGAAAAGGCCAAGGAGGCTGAGCAGCTAAGGGCCGACCTGGCGGACAAGGACGCATCTCCTGCCACGGTGGACGAGCAGCTCCGGAATGAGCAGAGCGCTTGCAAGGAAAGCAGAGTCCCGGCTCCAGCAGGAGCAGTCCGCCCAGAAGGAGGCCCAGGCCACCCTCGAGCACCAACGGTCGGCCCAGGAGGAAGCGCAGGGCCAGCTCCAGCTCCAGCGGGAGCGCGGCGCGCTTGAGAAGGCGCAGGCGACCATCAAGCTCCGGGATGAGGAGGTCACACGGCTCAACGGGGAGCTGGCCTAGTTCAGTGTGTCCTATGAGGACCTGCATCAGGCCGGCGAGGAGAAGGATGCCGCGATCCTTGACCTGCAGCAGGCGGCTGAGACCGCGCGCACAGCCCTTGAGACGGAGAAAAAACTGGTCGAGGGTAAGTTGCTCTTCCTGCTTTTCACTTGTTGGCCAAGCTCATTTGGGGATCCGCTCCCGGCTAAGTTCGTGTTCTTGCTTTCAGGCCTGCGAACGGCTCTCGGGTCATCGACGACCCAGGTGCAGGTGATCCAGACGGCCTACAACTCCTCCCAGCAAGAGCTGGAAGAGCTACGGGCCGCCAATCTTGAGGCGTGCCAGGGGATCGAGGAGGGCGAAGCGCAGGCCGGGAGCTCTATGGCGAGTCGCCTCCGCGCCTTGGGCGGGCATGTTACCCAGCGTATGAAGCACGCGCTTCACTTGGGGGTCCAGAAGGCCCTTGGGGTGGTGGCGTCGCACTACTGGGTCAACCTCGGGGCGATCTCCACGGGCTACGTCGTCCCTGCTGGTGTCGACGATGATGTGGAGATGAACCGTGTGGACGCGCTCGGTGCTCTTGCCACCAACATCTTCGTAGAAGACTTCATGGAGTTCCTATTCCCGGACACTCCTCCGGCAGGCGGCCCCGAGCCCTAAAAGTAGTTGGGCATTCGAGCCCTTCAAGCTTTTTTGTTAAACTTTGAGCCACGCGGCCTTGTGTAATAAACATGATTTACTTAAAACTTTTGAATGTTTTGTAAGTTTGAACGCTTGTTTTTGTTTCAATGGTTGCGCTGTTTTGTCTCTTTTTCTTTTGCCTGAGCGAATTTGAGCTAGGAGGATTCGTTTTGACGAGTAGCTTGTAGGTAAAGTGGCAAGGGGAAAGAGCCATGTCCTACTGGAGGCGTAGGCTATTCTCGACTCGCGCGTCTGTTCCTTCTGGCTGCTCGCGGCCTGCGTGAATTCGCTCTAGGCTCGGATCGAGTCGTACTTAGCGCATTTGAAACGCGGTTTTTTGCGAAAAATGGGACCATTTTTCGGGTGGGGGTGGGGGGGGGGGAATACCCCCTGTAGTAGCCACCGAGGGGACTTGGTTTTCGGGGGAAAGCCGAGTTGCCCTTTGAATTTATTCAATGACGAAATTTACACTTGTACAACCAACTGGGGCGTTGGGTATGCCAAAAACGAAGAAACTCGGAAATCCTTTTTAAGGGTAGAAGTGACGTAGTTGTTGGATGTTCCAAGCGTTGGTGAGTTCCTCGCCGTCCTCAATCGCTAGCTTGTAGGTGCCAGGCTTGAGCACTTCGACGACGACATAGGGCCCCTCCCATGGGGGTGATAGCTTGTGGCGGCCTCAATTGTCTTGGCGTAGCCTTAGGACTAGGTTGCCCTCATCAAAGTCTCGGCACTTGATCTTCTGGGCTTGGTACCACCTCAGCACCTGCTGGTACCTTGCTGAATGCATCAAGGCCATGGTGCGGGCTTCGTCCAGCTGATCCAGTGAGTCCTCGCGGGCTCGCTGGTTGGCATTTTCATCATAGCCTTTAACTCTGGGCGACCTGTATTCCAAGTCTATGGGGAGAACGGCCTCCGCACCATAGACTAGGAAGAAAAGGGTAAATCCCGTGGCTCTGCTCGGGGTGGTCCTGAGGCTCCAAACGACCGACGGCAACTCCTGGAGCCATTTTCGACCAGACTTATTCCGCCTATCGAAAATCCTAGGCTTCAGGCCTTGTAGGATCATGCCGTTGGCACGCTCCACCTGACTGTTGGTCTGTGGATGTGTGATGGCCGCCCAGTCCACGCGGATGTGGTGTTTGTCGCAAAACTCTAGGAATTTCCTACCGGTAAATTGGGAGTCGTTGTTGGTGATGATCGAGTTCGGCACTCTGAACTGGCAGATGATGTCGGTGAAGGACACGGCTTGCTCTGCCCTGAGGTTTGTGATTGGGTGCGCCTCGATCCACTTTGAGAATTTATCCACGGCGACCAGCAGGTGGGCTTAGCCCCCGGGCGCCTTTCGCAAGGGCTCGACGTTGTCTAGCCCCCACACGGCGAATGGCCCTGTGACAGGAATTGTTTGTAGGGCGTGAGCCAGGAGATTAGTCCTACGGGCATATAACTGGCACCCCTCGCAGGTGCGCACGACCTCGTTGGCATCAGCGACCGCAGTGGGCCAATAAAAGCCGTGGCGGAACGCATTGCCCACGAGGGTGCGAGGCACCACGTGGTGGCCACATACACCTGCGTGGATGTCTCGAATAATCTCGCGGCCGTGGGGGATCGGGATGCACCGCTGCAGGACACCAGATGCGGCGCGCTTGTACATCTCACCATCGACCATGGCGAATGATTTGGCCATCCTGGCGATGCGCCTGGCCTCGGTCCGATCCAGGGGGAGTCCCTCTCGATCTATCCAAGCCATGTATTTGGCCCTCCAATCCTCCGCGCGGGGGACCGACTCTGCCTCCATCGCCTCAGCTTCATCTGCGTCGTTGCCCTCGAATAGGGAGAGCACGAACACCTCGTTCGAGGGGTCCTCGTCCATGGGCTCTGTCGGGGACAGCCCTAGGGGTCCCCTTTAACAACTGGGAAATCCCCACTTAAAACCCGCAACAAAGCCAAACACACTTTGCCTAACCATGCAGGATACGGCCCATGCCGCGGGGACCTCAACGGCCCACCAAGGCGGCCCTCTTGAAGATCCCCTCGGGCCGGCTTCGCCTCGCTCGAGGATGCGCGCCTCCCTCGGGCGGGCTCCGCCTCGCTCGAGGGGGTGCGCTTCCCTCGAGCGGGCTCCGGCTCGCTCGAGGGTCCGCCCCGCCCTCGACCGGGGTCCGCCCCGCTCGAGAGCGCCCCGCACGCGTGCGCCTGCCCCCCTACACGGGCATTTAACTCCCTGACACTGGCGGGACGGCGCCATCATGCGCCCGGGGCTCGCGCCCCGGTGCAACCGCACCAACTCCCCAGGAGGGAGCCCATCCCCATCACTGTGGGGGGGAACTGTGCGGCAGGACCGGTGCTAGTCCCATGACGCCGTGCACCTGCTCCAGTACGGCTAACGCGCCGAGCCCTCGAAGGGGGGCCGGCTGCACCCTCGATTCGCTTTCTTGTGACCCTGCAGGGTTAGGTGGAGGCGCTAGGCCAGTGGGACGCCATCCCCGCCACTGTTGACGGCATGGCTGCCGCCCCCGCGCGTACGAACCCCACGTCGGGCACTGTGGCAACGGTTCAGGCGCTGCGGAGCGTACGGGAACGGACGCCGCCTTGCTCGTCACCGCGCGCCTCGTACGGACCGACGTCGCCGTGCCGCCTCGAGCCTATCAGAAGACATCACAGCCGTCCGCCGCCCTTCTACCCTCGAAGCCGCTACTGTTCGGTACAAGATAGGCCATGATGGCCGGATCGCTGCAAGTATCGTCCGGACGGTCGCCCACTCTACTGCATAGCACGCCACGCCCCTTCACGTAGCTAAATAGCGCGGCGCACATGTGATTCGCTCCCTCCTTGTTCTATAAAAGGGGGACGAACCCCCTTGCCGCAGGGGAGACAACAGACACCACAGGGAAAGACAGACACGCACAACAGGAGACAGGCTGCGCCACGCACTTGCTCTCCAATTCTCCCACAATATCTTCAGCCACTACACCAGGGACTTGGAAGCCACGCTTCCTCTCCCACCTTGCTTGTAGCAGCCCCACTACAGGCATCCCCGGTGCTGAGCAATATAGTGCCTCGAGCACACTCCTGCTGGACGTACGGTCTCCTCGACCGGAACCAGGATAAACTCTGTGTCTCTTGTTGCTTAGCATCGACCATTGAGGGATAGACCACGGCGCTTACTACTGGTTAGTGTCGGGACCATATTCCGCACCGACAGTTGGCGCCCACCGTGGGGCAATCGAGCGCCTAAGGTCATTCCACCAACTCACTCCATGGTGATTCGCACTGAGTACCGTGGTACGCGTTACAACATGGGCAGCTCGGACCCCCTCCCCGCCGGGTTCGAAATCCGGTTCGAGGGCCTAAACTTCCAGGCCACGGGGAACGGCTACCTTATGCGCCTCACTAACCGTGAGGAGCTCCGCGTGCGGCGCCAGGCTGGGTCTGCACCGACTCCCGCTGCGCGCACCACCACGGCGCAGACGCCCGCAGCACGGATGCCGCGGGCCCGTCGACGCCACGACGCCGCCGCCGCTGCGGTCGGCGCTCGCGCCGGGCGCGGTCCGAGCGACGGCGAAGCCGAGCACGCCGCCTCTCGGCACGGCGCGCCCCGCCGCCACGGCAGCCACCGCCACCCCGACGGGACAACGCGCGGTCTCCGGACCGCGCTTTCCCATTGGGCTGCGTGGTGCCACGTCGGCCTACAACGCCAACGTCAACACCATGATGCGCAGGGTTCCCCCTGGTCGTCACGTCTTCATCGCCAGGGATCCCTGCGCATCAACGGGTGACGAGTCGTCCCTAGGTTCCCTTGACGCATTGCCGCCCGCCAACCTTCACGGGTACGCGGAATGGGACTTCTCCGGCGTGCCGGACCCAGTCATGTTCAGGCGTTTCCTTGACGCTAAGGACTACTGGTTCGGCTGCTCCGACGACTCCAGCACCGGGAGTTACGACCCCGTGTGGGAGTGCTGTGTCATCATCGCCAACGACCCAGCCAACGCCACCGGCGCCGCGGGTGCCGGAGCCGGGGAGGTCACGCCTGCCCCAGGGATTGCTCCACGCCTGGCCGCGGGGCCAAGCACTCCCGCCGGGGGCCGACGCCGATGCGCGGTTGGCCCGTGCCCGCGAGCTCGAGGCTAAGTCGGGCAGGAGGAGTACCGAACGGTGCGGGCCGCTCCGCGCCTCGATGGCCGGAGAAGCCTCCGCTCGCGGCGAACGCGTGCGGGAGCCGGGCGGCGCGCCGCGACCGCATCAACACCGACAACCCCGACGTGCCTCCGCGGGCAAGCCGAAGCTCGTTGCCGCCGCAACGCCGCCGCGGCTATGCCGCACCCTTGACCCCCGAGGCGTGGAACCCGCACCGCGAGGTGCGTACTCTCATCGAGCAAGCGGCCGGTCCGGCGGGCCGAGAGCTCGGCGTCGCGCATCCGCCAACGGGGGACGCGCGGGACGACAGGGCCGCACAAGGGGGCGAACCCTCGGTTCACGCAGAGGAGCGGCGGGGCGACCCGCCAACCCGGGACGCACACCGCCAAGGAGCGGCTCCTCGACGCACGCGGGCGCCGGACGGCGACGCCCGCAACGTCATCAACGCCAGGCGCACGAGCAAGGCGGACGCGCGAGTAGCGGTGGGCTACCACCCTCGACGGGGTGGACGCTACGACAGCGACGAAGACCGCTCCCTGACGCCGGAACCCCCGGGAACCCGTGTGTTCAGCCGGGAGATCCGCGCGGCGGCCTTCCCTCAACACTTCTGCCAACCCTCGACCATCGTCAAGTACAACGGGGAGACGGATCCCCGCGTGTGGCTCAGCGACTACCGCCTGGCGTGCCGCTCGGGCGGGGGCCACCGGCCGACGAGGTCATCATCCGCAACTTGCCCCCCGCACCTCGGCGATGCGGCCCGACATGGCTCGAGCACCGCCGCCGCCCGCATCCACAACTGGGACGACCTAGTCCGCACGTTCGTGGGTAACTTCCAGGGCACATACGTGCGCCCTAGGAATTCCTGGGACCTGCGCTCCTGCACCCAGAAGCCCGGCGAGTCACTGCGGGACTTCATACGGCGCTTCTCCAAGCGCTGTACGGAGCTCCCCAGCGTGGCGCAGTCCGAGATCGTGCATGCCTTCCTCAAGGGCACCACGTGCCGGGACCTTGCGCGAGAGCTGGGACGCAGCCCGCCCGCGGACTCCAACGAGTTGTTCGACATTGCCACCAGTTTTGCCTCAGGACAGGAGGCCGTGGGGGCGATCTTTGACGGCAAGAAGGGCAAGCGCTCGGAGGACGCGCCCGCGGAGGGCAGCAAGTCCAAGGAGCCCCACCGCAACGACAAGCGGGGCAAGAAAGGAAAGAAGCCGCGCCGTGAGGCGCGCGAGCAGGGGCGCGACGGCGGTAATGCCGAGGCTCTTGCTGTTGACCAGGCTCGACGGGGCCCTCGACCGGCCCCTCGAGGTCCGGGGGTGTTTGATGACATGCTAAAAAAGCCATGTCCTTACCACAAGACCCCAGTGAACCATACCCTTGAGCAATGCGATATGCTCAAGAAGTTCTATGGCCACACCGCCGCGAAGGAGGCGGAGGCCAAGAAAGACGGAGGAGATGGCGACGCCGGCGGCTTCCCCGCCGTGGAGAACGTGTTCCTCATCTTTGGGGGGCCAACCGTCGACATGTCGACTCGCCAGCACAAGCGGGAGCGGCACGAGGTCCTCACCGCGGAGAGGGCGCCTCCATCCTTCCTCAACTGGTCGGAGGACGCCATCACCTTCAGCCGGGAGGATCACCCGAACCGCATCCCCAACCCGGGCCAGTACCCGCTGGTGGTCGACCCAATTATCGGGAACGCGCGGTTCTCGAAAGTCTTGATGGACGGGGGCAGCAGCCTCAACATCCTCTACGTGCACACGCTGCGCCCTCGCCGGGATTGGGTTGGACCGGTGCGGCCCAGCACGAAGCCGTTCCACGGCGTCGCACCCGGCAAGCAGGTCCAGCCCCTCGGGCAGATCGATCTGCCGGTTTGGTTTGGCACCACGAAAAATTTCCGCAAGGAAACACTCACCTTCGAGGTGGTGGGGTTCAAGGGCGCCTACCATGCCATACTTGGGCGGCCCTGTTACGCCAAATTCATGGCGGTCCCCAACTACACCTACTTGAAGATGAAGATGCCAGGACCAAACGGCGTCATCACCGTAGGCTCGTCCATCGAGCACGCATTCGACTGTGACGTCGAGTGCGTCGAACACGCAGAAGCACTGGCGCTGGATGAAGCGCTGGTGACCACTTTGGAGAAGATGGTCAACGAGGACCTCGACTCCACCGCCAAGCACACCGGCACCTTCGAGGCCGCGGAGCAGACCAAGGAGGTCCCCCTCGACCCCTCTGCCCCCGAGGGCAAGGCGTTGAGGGTCAGCTCCACCCTCGATCCCAAATAGGAAGTGGTGCTCGTCGACTTCCTCCGCGCCAACGCCGACATCTTCACGTGGAGTCCCTCGGATATGCCAGGCATCCCGAGGGAGGTCGCCAAGCACTCCCTTGACATCCTGCCTCACGCCCGCGCCGTGCAACAACGGCTCCGCCGCTTCGACGAGGAGCGGCGACGGGCAATCGGAGCGGAGCTACGAAAGCTCCTCGAGGCCAGGTTCATCAAGGAGGTGTTCCACCCAACGTGGCTAGCAAACCCTGTGCTTGTAAAGAAAAAGAACGAAAAGTGGCGGATGTGTATTGACTACACTAGTCTTAATAAAGCATGTCCTAAAGTTCCTTTTCCTCTGCCACGAATTGATCAAATTATTGACTCAACGGCTGGGTGTGAACTGCTCTGCTTCCTTGATGCCTACTCCGGGTATCATCAAATAAAGATGAAGGAGTCCGACCAGCTCGCGACTTCGTTCATCACGCCGTTCTGAATGTTCTGCTACGTCACGATGCCGTTCGGCCTCCGAAACGCGGGTGCGACATACGAGCGCTGCATGCAGCACGTTTTCGGAGATTACATCGGACGGATGGTCGAGGCGTACGTAGACGACATCGTCGTGAAAACCAGGAAGGCGGACGACCTGGTTGACGACCTTGGCATCGCGTTCGGTTGCCTACGGGCCAATGGAGTCAAGTTAAACCCCGAAAAGTGTGTCTTTGGAGTGCCGCGAGGCATGCTCTTGGGATACATAGTCTCCCAACGGGGGATCGAGGCCAACCCTGAAAAGGTCGCGGCCCTCGAACGAATGGGTCCAATCCGGGACCTCAAAGGGGTGCAAAAGGTGCTGGGGTGCCTTGCCGCCCTGAGCCGCTTCATCTCCCGGCTCGGCGAGAAGGGCCTGCCCCTCTATCGCCTCCTCAAGAAGCACGAGCGCTTCTCCTGGATCACGGAGGCCCAGGATGCGCTCGACAAGCTAAAGGCGTCCTTGACACACGCCCCTGTCCTCACGCCGCCGCAGGACGGCGAGCCCTTACAGCTCTACGTCGCCGCGACCACCCAAGTGGTCAGCGCCGTGATCGTCGTGGAGCGCACGGAGGAAGGGCACGCCTTGCCTGTACAGCGGCCGGTCTATTACAACAGCGAGGTCTTGTCCGATACTAAGACGCGCTACCCCCAAGTCCAAAAACTTCTGTACGTGGTGGTCCTCGCGCGGCGCAAGCTGCGTCACTACTTCGAGGCCCACCCCGTCACGGTGGTCTCCTCCTTCCCGCTGGGGGAGATCATCCGCAACCCTGACGCGGCGGGCAGGATCGCCAAATGGTCTGTGGAACTGATGGGCGAGACGCTCGCCTACGCCCCACGCAAGGCCATCAAGTCCCAGATCCTGGCGGATTTCGTCGCCGAATGGACGGATACGCAGCTGCCACCACCACAGATCCAGGTAGAGTGCTGGACTCTGTACTTTGACGGCTCGGTGATGAAAACGGGGGCGGGCGCGGGCCTGCTCTTTGTGTCACCCCTCGGGGAGCACATGCGCTACGCGGTGCGCCTCCACTTCCCCGCCTCAAACAACATGGCCGAGTACGAGGCCCTCCTTTGTGGCCTCAAGATCGCCGTTGAGTTGGGCGTCAAGCGCCTCGACGTGCGAGGGGACTCGCAGCTCGTAATTGACCAGGTCATGAAGAACGCGAGCTGCCATGACGACAAGATGGAGGCCTACTGCAAGGCCGTGCGAGCCCTTGAAGACAAATTTTACGGCATCGAGCTCAATCAGGTGCCCCGCCGGTACAACGAGGAGGTGGACGAGCTGGCCAAGATCGCGTCCGGGCGGATCACCGTCCCCCCGAACGTTTTCGCCCGCGACATCGCCCAGCCCTTAGTCGTTCTCGAGCCTCACCCCTCGAGTCATGTAGAACCTTCGGGGGCTCCCTCGAATCCAGCGGGTGCGGAACCCATGGATGAGGACCCCTCGAACGAGGCGTACGTGCTCTCCCTCCTCGAGGGGTATGGCTCCTACGGGGGCGACGTGATGGACATCGAGCCGGCCCCCGTCAAAGCGGACTGGCGTCACAAATACATCGTTTGGATAGCCCGAGGAGAGCTCCCCTCGGACCGGGCCACGACCAGGCGCATCGCCAGGATGGCTAAGTCCTTTGCCCTCGTCGACGGCGAGCTATACAAGCGCGCCACCTCTGGCATCTTGCAGCGGTGCGTGCCCATCCCCGAGGGGCGCGAGCTCCTGCGGGACATCCACGCAGGGATCTGCGGTCATCACGCCGCGCCCCGCACCCTCGTCGGCAACGCGTTCCGCCAGGGCTTTTACTGGCCTACCGCGATCGCGGACGCCAGCGAGATCGTACGCACCTGCGAAGGGTGCCAGTTCTACGTCCGCAAGTCCAACCTCCCCGCTCACGTCCTGCAGACCATCCCCATAACATGGCCGTTCGCTGTGTGGGGGCTGGACATCGTCGGGCCCCTGCGGAAGGCGCCCGGGGGCTTCACCCACTTGCTGGTCGCGATCGACAAATTCTCCAAGTGGGTGGAAGTGCGCCCCATCACAAATCTCAGGGCTGAGCAAGCGGTGACGTTCTTCACCGACATCGTCCACCGTTTTGGAGTGCCAAACTCCATCATCACCGACAACGGGTCCCAGTTCACGGGCAGGAAATTCTTGGAGTTTTGCGACAAATTCCACATCCGTGTGGATTGGGCAGCTGTGGCACACCCACAGACCAACGACCAAGTAGAGCGTGCCAACGGCATGATCCTACAAGGCCTTAAGCCCAGAATTTTCGACCAGCTGAACAAATCTGGTCGGAAATGGCTCCAAGAATTGCCAGCAGTCATGTGGAGCCTAAGGACCACCCCAAGCAGAGCCACCGGGTTCACCCCGTTTTTCCTAGTCCATGGCGCGGAGGCCGTCCTCCCCACGGACTTAGAATACGGATCGCCCAGGGTTCGAGGTTACGACGAGGATGCCAACCAACGAGCCCGAGAGGACTCGCTGGACCAACTCGACGAGGCGCGCCTCGTGGCCTTGATGCATTCCGCGAGGTATCAACAGTCCCTCAGGCGCTACCAAGCACGCAAGGTACGCCGACGGGACTTCAGCGAGGGGGATTTGGTCCTAAGGCTACGCCAAGACAACCGAGGACGCCACAAGCTATCGCCTCCGTGGGAGGGACCCTACGTCGTGGTGAAAGTACTCAAGCCCGGCACGTACAAGCTGGCCAACGAGGACGGTGAAGAGCTCACCAATGGTTGGAACATCCAACAGCTACGTCGCTTCTACCCCTAGCTAGGATTTCCAAGTATTTTTGTTGTAAAAATCACATGACCAACGCCCCAGTTGGTAACGACTATGTAAATATCATAAGTCTAATGCAAAGGGCAACTTGGCTTTCCCCCGAAACCCAAGTTACCCTCGGGGGCTACTACGGGGGGCATCCACCCAAAATGGCCCCACTTTCGCGCAAAAATAAAACAACTCACACGCGCTGAGTTTGTCTTCTACTTCGACCCCGAGCAACGATTCGAACAGGGCGCAGGTGGCCTAGCGGAAGGAGCGCGCGAGCCAGAGATAGCCCACGCCGCGAGGATACGGCCCTTCTCTCTCGCCTCCAACCCAGCAGCCCCCCCGCGAAAATCGAACTCCCCTAACTAGAATCTACTCAGGAAGATGGAGAAACAAAAAGCGCAGTAAACAAAAGACTTCATTTCGTATCAACAAACGTTTACGATTAGAATGACTTGTTTATTTACAAAGGCCGCGTGGCCAGAATACTGACGCACAAACAAAAACGGGCCTAGCGCCCAGCTGTCTTCAGGCAGGAGGAGCGGCGGCGTCAACAGCATCCGGGAAGAAAAACTCCTCGAAGGCTTCAGCGAGCGACCCGGCGGCATCAGCGGCGAGCGCGTCCACGCGCTCCATCGCCACCTCGTCCTCGACACCCTCGGGAACGACGTAGCCCTCCGCCAGCGCCTCAAAGTTGACCTCGTAGTGGGATCGTACCACTCCGAGGGCCTTCTGGACGCCTAGACGCAACGCCCGGCGCATCCGTTCGGTGACGTGGCCGCCAAGGGCGCGCAGGCGGCTGGCCAGCGAGCTTCCGGCCTGCGCTTCGCCCTCCTCCACGACCCGGCAGGTCTCGAGGGCCGCATCGCGCAGCTCCTGCAACTCTTGCTCGGAGGAGTTGTAGGAGGTCTGCAGCGCTTCGGCCCGCTCAACCGCGTGTCCCAGCGCAGTGCGCAAGCCTGGAGTCACCAAGACAAGAAAGAAATCAGAAAAAGAAGTGCAAAATCCCAAACAAAAACCAACCAAACAGGAGTCAAGCAGCGGCTCACCTTCAACCTGCTTCCTCTCCACCTCGAGGTCGCGGCGCTCGGCCTCGACCGCCAGCTCGAGGCCCTTGACGGTCTCACCTTGCTCTTGGAGCGCCAGCTCCTGGTTTGCGTTTGTAATGCTGAGCATAATCACCTCGCCCTCGACCTTGGAGAACGCGGTGTTCCGCTCCTCCAGCGACTTCTGCGCTGCCTCGCGAGCGACGCGCTCCTGCTCCAGCGCCGACCGGGCGTCGGCGAGGGCGGCTTGCTCCTCGCCGGAGCCGCCCCTCGGCCCCTTGGCGGGCGGTGCGCTCTGCCGGGAGCTGCTCCTCAGCGACGGCAAGCGCCGCAACCTTGGCGTCGAGGGCGGCCTTCAAGTCGTCGGCCTCCTTGGCCCGCTGCTCCCGCCGCGTGCGCCCGCTCCTCGGCCCGGAGCTACCGCGCCGCGCCCCCTCGAGCGACGAGCGGAGCCCCCGGTTCTCGCCGCGGACGCCGGCCACCTCCGCCTCCCAGTTGGTCGCCAGCGTCCGCATCTTCTCCAGGTCCGAGCGCGCCCGCCATAGCGCCTCATCACGATCGACGAGAGCTGTGCAGACCCGCTCGAGGCTAGAGCGACGCGCCGGGTCTTGCCTCGTGCTCTCGGGGAGTTCATCGCGCAAGACCACGGCCCGGTACGCCAACCAGCCGTCCGGAGTCCTGAGGGCGTCAGCGAGCGCGTCGAAAGCGCCGCATCGCTCTCGGAGCTGGTGGAGCTCAGCGTTCACCCGATCGAAGGCGTCGTACTTGTCGTGGGCGCGGCGCTCGAGCTCCTGGCACCCACAAATCAAATCCTGTAAACACCATGTCGCAAAGAAAGATGCGCAGAAACAAGAAAGAGGAAAACGAGCAGCGATGCCCTACCTGGAAGACACACCACGCGGGGCCGCCGTGGACCCTCAGCGCCTCGTTCAGCGCACGGTTGAGCGTGGCGCCGTGGCTGCGGAGCTCTCCCCACGGCCTCCTCGCTCCGCCCGGGCGGCGGCGAACGCGGGCGGGTCGTCGGCCGACCCCCTCCACCTCGGGCGGAGTGGCCGGCGCGGGAAGACGAGGCCTCGGCACCATGTCTTCGGCCCCCGCCACCATGTGGCCCTCGCGCCGCCTCACGAGGGCCCCCTCCCGGGACCCCGGGGAGAGCGTGGAGCTCGCCCACCGGTCCCACCCCGGCGGTGGGGAGTCGTCCTCCCGGACCTCCACCACCTCCGCCGGGAACCGCCGGCGGGCGCCGGCCCTAGCGCCGCCTCCGCCGGCGCCTCCACTTGCGCCTCCGTAGCCGCGGGCACCGGCGCGGCGCCGCGGCCACCGCCTCCGGCCGTGCCTCCGTGACCACGGGCGCCACCACGGGCCGCACCCGCTCCGCCTCCTCCGTAGCCGGCGCCACGGATCGTGCCTCCGTCGCGGCGCCCTCCGCGGGCTGCGCCTCCGCCACGGCCGCCGCCGGGTGGGCCGCGCCGCCACCACGGTCGGCGCCGCCCACTCCTCGGCGACCGCCGGCCGCGCCATGGCGGGCTGATCCGCCGGCCGAGGCCTCGGGGCCTCGGCCCGGCATTGCGAGCTCTCGCCCGCCGCCGCCGTGCTTGCTCCCCGCCCGCGGCGCCCTCGACGAGCGCCGCCGGGTGGGAATGGCCGCGTCCGCCCTCAACACCTTGGCCGGTGCGAGGGGAGGCACGGTTGGCACCACCCTGCACAAGCACAAGCAAAAAATCAAAACGCCTGGCCGCCGGAAAACCACACCTCGCAGAAGGGCAAGCCCCTTACCTCGAAGAGGAAAAGGCGCGCTTCCTTTTCCTCGAGGCCTCAGCAGATGAGGCCGGTGCGGCCGGCGCGCTCGCCGCCGCGCCTCCCCGACGTTGCCACCACTCGCGCGGGCCCCGCCCCGCGCGCGGAGCGCCACCGCGCGCGCGGGCGCGCTTGCCGCGCGCGCCTCCACGGCGCGCGCCGACACCTCCGCGGCGCGCGCCGACACCTCCGCGGCGCGCGCCGCCCCCGTTGTCGATTGCCGGCGGCGGGCGCCGCCGCGCCCGCCCCGGGGCGATGCCGCCCCTACCGCCGGAGCCGGCTCCGGAGACGGGGGTGCGTGTTCCCACCGCCGCAGGGGCCCCGCCCCTCGCCCTCTTCCTCTTCGTCCTCCTCCGAGGACGAGTACTCCTCGGTCCCCGGGGAGGAAAGCCCCCGCTCCTCGCGCCGCCGCACTCCGCGCTCCGTCGCTCGCGGCGCTCGCGGTGCCGCCTCGCGCGCTCCCTCTTGCGCGCCGCCCGCTCCCCCCCCCGCCCCCCGTTCTCTGCGCCGCCCGACCGAGCACGCGGGAGTCGGGGGTGGGCAGAACAGACTTCGTGCCAGTGAAGTTCACCAGCTGAATGCGAGAACGTCAAAGGCGTGTCGGGGGGCAGAGGCAACACCAAGAACTAAAACGGAATCAAGAATCATACTCACCAACGGGCCGGTGGGGAGCATCTCAAGGTCCCACGGGGACCGGTCCTGGCGCAGCATCCGGGTGACGACGGCATTCCGCGCCCGCGTGAGCGCGTACGCCCGCCCGAGGGGGGTCGGGAGCATCCGCGACCTCGCCAGCGCGACGGGGTCCGCCACCTCCGTCATCTGGAAGATGCAGAGCGGCCTCTCCATCAGAGGCACGATCCGCCGGTGGTGGAGGAAGGCGAGAACACCCGCCGCGGTCAGCCTTTGCGTCGCCAGGCTCTTCAAGGCGGCCAGGACCGAGTCCTGCCGCCTCCGATGCTGGGACGTGGACACCCCGTAGCCCCAGGAGTCAGGCTTCTCCTTGAACACCCGACCGATGTAGGGGGGAGGCCGGGCTCGGCGTTGCGCAGGTAGAACCACCCCCGCTCCCAGCCGGCGTTGTTCGTCGTCATGGTGCAGGGGATGTAGTCGTCCTTGAACCGCCCCCGCGGGCGAGCGACATCCCGCCGGCGCGCACCGCGCGGCAGGTCCTCTGCTTTGTCGTGGGTTGCGTGAAGAGCTCCGCACGAAAGAGGTGTACCCAGAGCTCCCGCTGACCGGCGGGATCCCCCAGATACCCCTCGCAGACGCCCACGAACGTGGCCGCCTGTGAAATCGCGTTCGGCGCGAAGTTATGCAACTCCACGCCGTAGTAGTGGCACAGCGCACGCATGAAGCGGCTCGCCGGCGCAGCGAAGCCGTGCTTGTGGAAGCGGACGAAGCTCACCACGTAGCCTTCCGGCGGGTTGGGCGCGCGGTCCCCCGCCGGCGGCACTATCCACTCCGCCGGGCGGCCCTCCTCGTTTGCCGCCAATCGGCGGCCGGCGGTGACCGCTCGCCAAGGGCCAGCGGGGTCACCGTCGACCGCTCCCAGGCGTACGGGTCAAGGATCGTGAGGGGCGGAGGCAGCGCCATGATAAGAGGACAAGGAATGCGAGAATGGAGGACAAGAAGAAGGGGAAGAGCTCTAATGGCGAAGCCGCACGGTGGCGAGAGCAAAGCGAAGACGAAAAGCACAGGGGGTTAAAATGGCGGAGCGCTAAGGTAAAAAACCGCCGTTCCCCCCTCCCCTCAGATTTATAAGCCGCGGGCGGGATCTCCGGGGCGGCCGTCCCGCACGCATTAACTGCAGGGAATCTTTTCTCCCCGCTGACGGAAGGGCCCCACCACGACCGCGGCGGCCACGCTACCGCGAACAAGCCATCATCACGGTGGAGAATAGCAGTAACCGTGACAGCGGTCATGTCCGCCTGCCCACGCCGCCCACTACGCGCGCGCGCGCGGCTGCGACGCCTGAAAAAGCACGCCCACGACGCGAAATTACAGCCCCGACTGCGTAGCATTTAATGGCTCGGTTCCTTGCAAGGTACGTAGAACCCTCGAGCGGCACGAACCCCTGGCTCGGGAGAGTTCCAACCCTCGAAAGGGTTCAGGCGTGAGAAGGTAGCCTCGGGGCCCGTCTGAAACAAAGCGGGCACCGCAAGCACCCATGCCACGTAGAACCCTCGAGCGGCACGAGCCCCTGGCTCGAGACGATTTCAACCCGCTAAAGGGCATTGGCGTGAGAAGGTCGCCTCGGGGCCCGTTTGAAGCAAAGCGGGCACCGCAAGCACCCATGCCACGCAAAACCCTCGAGCGGCACGAGCCACTGGCTCGTGATAATTTCGACCCCCTAAAGGGCACAAGAGTGAGAAGGTCGCCTCGAGGCCCGTTTTGGAACAAAACGGGCATCGCGAGCACCCATGCCACGCCGTATTACTGATCAGCGCCTAAGAGGCTGGCTCGCCCAGGCCCCTCGACGGTCGCGGATGCCAGGCCGGGAACGCTTAGCCGCCACCCCGCGTCATTTTTATTAATCAGCACCCCGAGGGCTGGCTCGCCCAGACCCCTCGACGGTCGCAAACGCAAAGACGGGGCCGCCCAGGCGCCACCCCGCACGGCCCTACTGATCAGAGGTTCGAAGCCTGACCCTCGACGGGTTCGAACAGGTGCCCCAGATCACAGAGTTAGGGACGACAAAGGCACGCGCGTTCGAGCTGTTCCTCGAGCCCGTTGGCTCGAGGGTGCCCCATATGTCGTATTCGAGAGCCAGCGAGGGCAGCTAGCCGGGGGATCCCACCGTGGGAGAGCTTCCGCGCCCTCGGTCCCTATCGAACGGGACCGAGCCCCACCTAGCAAACCCACGCAAGCGCTTCAATGGACGTGTCTCTGGACCACGCAGCCTACCCTTATCGAACGGGGCATGGGCGTCCACTCGAATCGCCCACTAGCAGCTCAACGAGGAATCCGCAATTCGCGACCCGCTCGATGGGGGTTGCGGAAACCTCACCCTCCGTCCCGCGGAGGGACGGTGAGGGCGCGTTAAAAACAAGTCGTAAAGCTCTACCCGATCGCCTCGAACGGGCCCAGGCTCGGGGGCTTGACGCACGGCTACAACTCCTTGGATTGCACCCGCCGGAGACAGTGCCAGCAGCACGTGCGTCACCAAAGCCGGCTGAAATATTGCCGACGCCGGTTGAAACATGTACCACGCCCTCTGACCAGCTCTCGCGGTTAACCCCTATAGGAGCAACCACGCTCTGCGCAGGCTTCGGGGGGCTAGACCCGCGGGTCCGCTGACGCGGCCCCACGGAAAGCGTTCGCAAGACAAGAAGGGAAGAACGTCCTATCGCAGGTTCCGGCATCCGCGGGAGCCTCAATGGCAAACCCACGGATGCTCGGGGCTACCGTCGGGGGACAGCCCTAGGGGTCCCCTTTAACAACTGGGAAATCCCCACTTAAAACCCGCAACAAAGCCAAACACACTTTGCCTAACCATGCAGGATACGGCCCATGCCGCGGGGACCTCAACGGCCCACCAAGGCGGCCCTCTTGAAGATCCCCTCGGGCAGGCTTCGCCTCGCTCGAGGATGCAAGCCTCCCTCGGGCTCCGCCCCGCTCGAGGGGGTGCGCTTCCCTCGAGCGGGCCCCGCCTCGCTCGAGGGTCCGCCCCGCCCTCGACCGGGGTCCGCCCCGCTCGATAGCGCCCGCACGCGTGCGCCCGCCCCCCGTACACGGGCATTTAACGCCCGACACCGGCGGGACGGCGCCATCATGCGCCGGGGCTCGCGCCCGTGCCGCCGCACCAACTCCCCAGGAGGGAGCCCATCCCCATCACTGTGGGGGGGGGGGGACCGTGCGGGGGGACCGGTGCCAGTACCGTGACGCCGTGCACCAGCTCTAGTACGGCTAACGCGCCGAGCCCTCGAAGGGGAGCCGGCTGCACCCTCGATTCGCTTTCTTGTGACCCTGCAGGGTTAGGTGGAGGTGCTAGGCCGGTGGGACGCCATCCCCGCCACTGTTGACGGCATGGCTTCCGCCCCCGCGCGTACGAACCCCACGCTGGGGCACTGTGGCAACGGTTCAGTCGTTGCGGAGCGTACGGGAACGGGACGCCGCCTTGCCTGTCACTGCGCCTCGTACGGACCGACGTCAGCAGCTCCCTCGAGCCAATCAGAAGACATCACAGCCGTCCGCCGCCCTTCTACCCTCGAAGCCGCTACTGTTCGGTACAAGATAGGCCATGATGGCCGGATCGCTGCAAGGATCATCCGGACGGCCGCCCACTCTACAGCATAGCATGCCACGCCCCTTCACGTAGCTAAATAGCGCGGCACGCATGTGATTCGCTCCCTCCTTGTTCTATAAAAGGGGGACGAACCCCCTTGCCGCAGGGGAGACAACAGACACCACAGGGAGAGACAGACACGCACAACAGGAGACAGGCTGTGCCACGCACTTGTTCTCCAATTCTCCCACAATATCTTCAGCCACTACACCAGGGACTTGGAAGCCACGCTTCCTCTCCCGCCTTGCTTGTAGCAGCCCCACTATAGGCACCCCCGGTGCTGAGCAATATAGTGCCTCGAGCACACTCCTGCTGGACGTACGGTCTCCTCGACCGGAACCAGGATAAACTCTGTGTCTCTTGTTGCTTAGCGTCGACCATTGAGGGATAGACCACGGCGCTTACTACTGGTTAGTGTCGGGACCATATTCCGCACCGACAGGCTCCGCGCTCGCTTGATTCGAGGGAGCCCCCGAGGGTTCCTCCTGACTCAAGAGTGACGGTCTGAGGTCGACGGACAGCCTCGCGACATCTCACGCAAAAACGATTGGGGGAACGGTGATCCGCCCTGACGCGATCTTTGCGAGTTCGTCCTCCTCCTCATTATACTTGCGCGGGACGTGATTGAGCTCGAAGCCGTAGAATTTGTCATCGAGTCCGCGCACAGCGTTGCAGTATGCCTCCATCTTCTCATCGTGGAAACTCGCGTTTTTCATGACTTGGTTAATCACAAGCTGCGAGTCTCCCCTGACGTCGAGGCATTTGATGCCGTTTTGATGGCGATTCGGAGGTCGCAGAGAAGGGCCTCGTACTCCGGCATGTTGTTGGACGCGGGGAAATGTAGGCGTACTGCGTACGTCATATGCTCCCCGAGGGGAAAGATGAAGAGCAGGACCGCACCTACCCCAGCTTTCATCACCGACCCATCAAAGTAGAGGGTCCAGCACTCGGCCTGAATCTGCAGTGGGGGCAGCTGCATGTCCGTCCACTCGGCCACAAAATTCGCGAGGATCTGGGGCTTGATCGCTTTGCGCGGCGCATAGGCGAGCGTCTCGCCCATGAGCTCCACTGACTACTTGGAGATCCTG
This sequence comes from Cenchrus americanus, assembly GCA_947561735.1. Taxonomy (NCBI): domain Eukaryota; kingdom Viridiplantae; phylum Streptophyta; class Magnoliopsida; order Poales; family Poaceae; genus Cenchrus; species Cenchrus americanus. The sequence goes on from OX387245.1 coordinate 186,115,689, forward strand.
CCCGCGGCTTCTGAGTTGCAGATGATCTCCCCAACGGGAATGAGGAGACTACCGTGACCGGGTGGGCCTTGAAGTAGTGCAGCAGCTTGCGTCGCGAGAGCACCACCGCGTAGAGCATCTTCTGGATCTGCGGATACCGTGCCTTAGTCTCGGACAACACCTCGCTAATGTAGTACACTGGCCTTTGGACCGGTAGGGTGTGTCTTTCCTCCGTGCGCTCCACCACGATGACTGCGCTGACCACCTGGGTGGTCGCAGCGATGTAGAGGTATATAGTTTCGCCGTTCTGAGGCGACGTTAGGATCGGCGTGTGGGCGAGCGTCGCCTTGAGTTTGTCAAGTGATTCTTGGGCCTCGACGGTCCAGGAGAAGCACTCATGCTTCTTCAAGAGCCAGTAGAGGGGCAAGCCCTTTTCCCCAAGCCATGAGATGAAGTGGCTCAAGGCGGCAAGGCACCCCAACACCTTCTGAACCCCTTTCAGGTCTCAAATCAGGCCCATCCGGTCGAGGGCTGCGACCTTTTCGGGGTTGGGCTCGATGCCCCGCTGGGAGATGATGTATCCTAGCAACATGCCACGCGGCACCCCAAAGATGCATTTTTTGGGGTTCAGTTTCACCTTGTTGGCCCACATGTAGTCGGATGCGATGCGCAGGTCATTAACCAGGTCATCTGCGTTCCTGGTCTTTACGACTATGTTGTCTACGTATGCCTCAATAGTCCGCCCGATGTGGTCTCCGAAAACATGCTGCATACACAGTTGGTACATAGCACACGCGTTTCGGAGGCCAAATGGCATCATTACGTAGCATAAGATCCCGAACGGCGTGCTGAAGGAGGTCGCAAGTTGATCGGGCTCCTTCATCTTTATTTGTGTTGACGGATAAAAGACGTATCCCTCTATGATCCGCAAGCGTACGGACCCCACACGTTTTTCACCACGGGATTCCCAAGGTTCTTGTCAATCCGCGGAGCAAGGGGATTACAAGCGTTCGATCAACAACGACACACTAGCTACTAAAACCCTAACTACTATTATACTAGAAAACACTAAACTACACTAGAGAGAATGATAAACGATCAAGATAGAAGACACTCGCCCACGGGTCTATGATACTAAAGCATGCAATCGCTTAAAGACATGAAAACCAATCTAATCTATCGGGGTTGTGACCACCGTTTCGCCCTTTCCCTCCTCTCGCATCTGTCACTACGCGAAGGTATTCATGACTAGACCTTTGATGGACACGGCGTATTGAATGGATCCAAGGAAGCATTGAGGCCTTACTCCCTTTACGGCATGGTTGCAAACCTTAAGCATTAAAGTATATTCAACACAAGATGATAGATAGATAATCCGACAAAGTGCGATTACATCTCAAGATCGATTACAACCCAAGGACGAAAGAGAAGATTACCCCATCAAGGTGCTGATCATGGCACCATTGATCATGGTTTCCCTTCCGCCGGTGTCTTCCTTCTTCTCCACGAGAGGGTGCTTCCTTCGAGGTGGTTGATCTCCCGCCGGAGATCCTCCTCCTCTCTCTCTAGCTTGTGGATGGCCTTCTGGTGCGAATGACTCCTCCTCTCGGTTTTGGCGGCACCTCGGGGGTTTTAGGGTTGAAGATCCTTCGAGGGCAAGGAAAACGGGACCGAACGGTGCCGGAAGTGGGCTGGGCCGGCCGGCCTGGGCCGGCCGGCCCAGCCCACCCGGCCCGGTTCGGTCGCCCCTTTTGCTCCGTGGGTCCTCGTGCATTTATGTACTTCGCCCCCTCCACTTGCATGATTTTGATGTTGTTATCCTCGCGTCCAAGATAGAGGCTCTCTTTGCATGAATTTTGATCTTTTACGCTTTAATCCTCGGGGGTGTTCCTCGTAGCACTTCGGTCCTTGCCACCATTGGAAGTGATTTCAGCAAGCTCATGAACACGAACAAGACTCCATGAATGCACCTTTGAACTTGTTGTGAATCCGTCCTTTATGTCCATGATTTCCTACATAAACACAACACTTCCAAATGCATGCACAAAGATGAACTTGTTATATGATTAGTGTGCCTAGTGGCGGGTTAGTTCCATAATCAAATCCAAACCAAAGTGTAATGAACATGCTAGGTGCACCAAAATACACCGTCAACATCTCCCCCACACTTAGCTCTTGCTCGTCCTCGAGCAAGTCCTCGTAAAAGAATTTCGTCCAAGGTGTGTAATCGTGTATCATTAATCCTCCTTCACAAGTTAGTCAATCCCTTCATCTTTAATACATAAACACAAAGTAATGATAATCAAACATAAACATGGGCGTTTAGAATTTTTACCACGTCAAGATTTACCCCACAACTCAAACTCTTCACTCGAAGTTTTCAATTTCAGCCATGCTTACTCCTTTGCTTCCATCGAGGGTTTTTATGGTTTTCAAAACAAAAATTCCTGCAACAAGTATTAGACAAAAACCTTTCTCCAAGCTCTCTCAAGTCACTCATATAAAGTGGCTATCCTAACCAAATTTTATAAAACTCTCACCTCCCATTAGTCTCTCATATATCATGTAAAGTGGAGCTATAGGTAGGGCTAGCGCAATCAACACAAGTATTGTCAAACTAAGAACTTCCTCTAATGGTTGTCTACCTTTCAAAGACAATGATCATGAGAATTAACCGTATGTAGGGATATCAAGGATGAGAAGATTTAGAATGGTGGACATGTGCAAGGGCAAAAGAAAATTGTGACTACAAGGCACTGATGATGTCCTCGTTGTCGGATTGCACATGGTTGGAAATAGAGTAAAAGTTTCGTCTCACAATGAACGTGACATCCTTCCTTACACTTTATTTTTTTCTTTTCTTTCACTTGATCCATCCCTCTCATATCTTCATTGCTACCTCATCTTTTCCTCTTTTTCTTTTTCTTCTTTCATTCACATATGATTTTTCTTTCTTTCTTTCTTTCTTTTCCATACACATACTTTTCTCTTTATTTTTCTCTCTCTTGACAACTTTTCAAAGCTTTCAATTCTCTCTTTCCTTGCATGCATACAATCTGAATTTTTAAATAAATCATGCTAGAGACGAGACGAAACTTTGAAAATAGGTTGTGTTCAAGGAATACGATGTACAAAAGAGATGTATAGGGTTGGGTATGGAATCCAGTGATAATCATGACTTTCGTTGTGAAAGTCATGTACTGAATATATGACGAGGCTAGCAACAAAAGATAAGCACAAGGACATGATCATTGCTTGAATTTAAAACTCACCAAGAGAGAAGGGTCCTAGCCTAACTCATCATGCTAATCACACTTATGGTGGAGCGAAAAAAATAAACTTGGCTTTGGATAGGAATTTTTTTCTTACTCTCAACTTGGAAAAAGAGGTTTTGCTAACCTTTATTACAAGAGTTTTAAGATAATTTTCAGAACTGAAATCCTCCAATTTTTAGCATCGAACATAGCACAACTAACATGTGAAGCTCAAGATCGAAGTGCGGTATGGGTACTTTAAGTAGTAGCGATTCCACTAAGCACCACGGTAAACGATTTTCAAACCACATACTTGTGTTCATATATCAAGAATCGAAGATTAAACAAACAAGTAAATAAAGATAAACAATACATAAAACACAAAGATATATAAAGACTCTTTTTATTTGGTTTTCTTGACTCAACACTAATTTAAGACACTTGCAAAAATTTTAAAACAGACTCAAAAACTAAAGACTCATTAAAATACTAAGACTCTCACACGAAGATTAAACCGAACCTATACTTGAAGTTCAAAAGCTAAGGCTAGCGAGCTAGCTCTCCCCCACACTTAAAACATACGACATCCTCGTCGTATCTTACAAAAATCCTAAGGGGAAAACTAGATCTAGTGGTACTTCAGCAAGTTTTGCACCACTTGCCTCTCATGTTTCCAACCATGCCGAAAAGATTGCGCACGTTGCGGTTAAGGAACTTGCAGTCATCTTCAACTACGCGCTCCAAGTCCTCCATACGCTGCTTCATCGCTTCCATGGCTTGGAGACATTCGTCGGCCGACGTGTAGAGATCCGCGATGGATTGACGGCAAACTCAACAACACACCGGATGCAATCCGAAGGGGTCGTCGTCGCCATAATCTCCACCGTTGTCACCACCGTCGTCGCCACCTCCATTGTCGTTGCCTTCGCCACCGTCGTTGCCGTCGCTGTTGGGGCCTTCGGGAGTCCTTTCATTGGGCTGCTCATCCCAATTATCATCATCTCTACCGACGGCCGCCCACGAGCTCGGGCTACGATCGTCGGAGTAGTCGCTATCCCCATAATCCTTAGGCTCTGGCGACACCTCCTTGTAATCTTTGCGCTTGATGCCTTGGAGGCGTGCCGACCTTCGGACGGGTGTAGGGACCTTCTCTCCTTTGACGGGGTTGCGAGATGCAAGAGCTCCGGTCGGGACACGTCCTCCGCAACGGATGCGTGCGGTCCTCTTGACGGGCAGCTTGAGCTCGCATCGCATCGCTTCCTCCATCGATGGCTTCTTGGCTTCTAGCTTCAACTCTAAGCTTCTTGGAGGCACAATGGCTGCTACAAGGGTGCAACACATTGCTTGAAAGGTTTGATTCTCGAGCTCCCAATTCGGCCAAATAAATAGTCCTGAGAGAAAAACCCTGGGAACCTTATTTTCCTTTTTTACACTTCCCTTAAAATTTTCCGACCAAACAAGGAAGTCAAAAAGGAGCAATTCGGCGAAATTCGGCGTCATCGGGCGTCGGGCCCCTCCGGGCCGGTCCGCCGGGCCGGCCGCCCCCCCCCGCCTCGGGGGCCGGGCCGGTCCGGTTTTTGCACACCGCCCTATTTTTTCTTCCTTAGCCCATGGGAAAAAGTTGGCCCAGTAAATCTTCGCGAAAAACTCCAGAAAACTAAAAGAAAAATTATTTACAGAAGTTGATGCCTTGTTTTTCGTCCTAGGCGGGACGTTCGGGCTCTTCCTCCTTGGTGAAGACATCAACATGGTGAAGGGGCACGACATCGGGTTCGTAGTAAACCTTAAGCCGCTGTCCATTCACCACAAATTGATCGCCGTTTATATCCATAATGGTTACCGCTCCGTTGGAGAACACCGAATGCACAACATAAGGTCCGTCCCATTTGCTTTGCAATTTCCCCTTTCCGAAGGTTTTAAACCTCGAATTGTAGAGGAGGACCTTATCTCCTTCTTTAAATTCTTTTTTCTTCAATCTTTTATCATACCACCTTTTGATTCTCTCCTTGTATATGCTTGCGTTTTCATATGCTTTCAACCTCAACTCCTCTAGCTCGCTTATTTGAATTCTTCGTTTCACCACCGCGGCATCGAGATCAAGGTTCATCTCTTTAATCGCCCAATAGGCTTTATGTTCCAACTCAACCGGAAGGTGGCAAGCTTTTCCATAGACGAATTGATAAGGGGTCATACCTATCGGTGTTTTAAACGCCGTTCGATAAGCCCATAAAGCTCCGTCTAATTTCTTTGACCAATCCTTGCCTCCCTTCTCTATGGTCTTGTTAAGTATGCTTTTTAATTGCCTATTTGACGTCTCCGCTTGTCCGTTGGTTTGTGGGTGATAGGCCGTGGAGACCCTATGCTCAATTCCCAACTTGGACAAGCACTTTTTGAAGTTCTTCCCGGTGAAATGAGTTCCTCCATCACTTATCAAGATTCTCGGTGTACCGAAACGGGGAAAAATCACGTTCTTGATCATAGTGATGGACTCCTCCGTGGAAGCTTTACGACATGGTATAGCCTCTACCTACTTGGATACATAATCAACCATAACAAGTATATACTCGAATCCAAATGAGTTTTTAAAAGGCCCCATGAAGTCTATGCCCCATACATCGAATATGTCGATTTGCAAGTGAGGAACCAAGTTGAGAAGCACCTTGGTCCGTGTGTGATGAGTGATTGACCGGATGGCTTGAAGCTTTGTGTGTGTAGTGTTGAGTTGTGTTGTGTGTGTTTTATTTTGTGTATTTACCTTATTGTTTATGTGGTGTGTTGTCAATGCACTCGTGAGGAGTGGTTGACAACGTTGTGTGGACTGACTCTTGGCCTAGTATTGCAGGTGTTGGTTGCGGCTTGGTTTGCGTTGGTGCAGGTGAAGAACAGGCGCGAAAGGTCTTAGCCTTGCGGGGCCTCCGAGTAGTGGAGAGACAAGTAGGCTTGGTTCGAGGGACCCGGTGGCCGATGGGATCAAGTGCGAGCCGCATGGTGCAAGAAGAGCAAGACGAAGTCGTGGACATGGAGCCGGTGCATCGGTGGTGGCCAAGTCAAGGAACGAGGCAAGACTGAGTAGACCGTCCGGGTGTCGGAGGTGAAAGGCTTGGTGGGCTCCACGCTTGGCGTGGTGAGGCCGGGCCGTGTACGCGGGGTTTGGTGGTTTGGCCACAAAACCATCGGAGGAGGGTTTCTCGGTTTGGGCCTCAAAACCGAGCCCGAGGGCCTGGCATGACGGAGACGGTATCCGGGTGCGTCGGGAAGCTTCGAGGCGGGCGACACGCGGCATGATCTAGGTGCTTGCGTCGGGAGGACGTGAAGGCCCGATGGATGCGCGGCCGTCCGATGGTGAACTTCATGTGTTGACCAAAACGCCCCTGTGAGGGCTTGTGTTGTACTCCTAGTGTAGGGGCACTTCGGTCTTTTCCGGAGGGCCTATATATAGGAGGAGGGGGCTGAATTTTCAGCCAACTCTTGGGCTAGAGGCTGTTGTACTCTTTCATTTTGGAGTTCTTTGGGAGAGAGGGAGAGAGGGGAGAGTGGCTCTTTGATTGGAGCTTTTTGCCATCTTAGATTTGGTTTCTAGGAGTGGCTTGTAATCGATTGGACAAGATAATCTTAGTGATTTCATCCTCTAAATCTTGTGCCAATCTTTCTATTCCCGAATTTCTTTTATTGCTTTTTCGGAGCTCTTTTTGTGCTATTTTCGTGCTTGTTTTTGGTGCCTTTGTTCTTGGTGTGATTCCGCGGATTTGAGTGGGTTTCTCCCCGGATTTCTTTGAGGGAAACATGGATGGATGTCTAGTGCATCTTTGTGATTAATCTTGTGCCCTCAAACGCCGGGAAACCACTTCGATTCAAGGATTTTCGTTCGGTGCTCTAGCTTTTGGTGGTGTTCAAAGGATCCGCGATTCCCGATGATTTAGAGAGTTAGGAGACGAAATTTTTGGGGCATAGCATCCTTGGTTGACGCTTTACATGTCCCCAAACTCTTGTCTCAACAGCTACTATCGTTAGGGAGATCCGGTGATGAATTGGGAGTGTTGACTTTCGGGGGTCGAGCGGTTTTCAGTTCCGTTCGTGCTTGGCGGACGGTCCGCGAGGGCCAGGCGGACGGTCCGCGTGTACAGTGTTCTTCGCGTGTTCTTCGTGTTCTTGCGCGCCTTTGTTTTCGATCCGGTTTGGCTTTTGGTTTTTGTTGCAGCCCGGTTTGCGTACGGTCTGGCTTGAGTAGCGGACGGTCCGCGGGTGGCGCGGACGGTCCCGCCGGCCTCGGCGGACGGTCCGTTTTCTCGGGTCGCTTCGGTGTGTCCGTGTGCTTTAACGGACGGTCCGCGGTGTACGGCCGGACAATCCGCGGGGTTGGCGCGGACGGTCCGCGAGGGCAGCGGACGGTCCGCGAGGCCTGCGCGGACGGTCCGCCCTTCCCGGCCGGACGGTCCGCCAGAGCCTGGCTGCTTTGCTCTTTGGTTCGATTCCTCCTTCCTTCATTCGTGCTTCCGCGTGTGTTTCAAGGACTCGTTGTTTTGGCGATTGGTGTGTGATTCGTTCCAACGCTTGTGTGTGACCGGGTTTTGACTAGGGTATAGGCCGGGTTCTTTGAGAAGAATTTTTATCCGGCTCCTATTCACTCCCCCCCTCTCTAGTCGCCATCCGATCCTTCAGCAAGTTGTATTTCAAAGGCATAGAATTTCTTTGAGAGATGTTTCCGGTTCTTTGGCATTCGGGGCATGACGCAACATATCTTTTAGTATCTTCATGCATCTCCGGCCAATAGAATCCGCTCGACCATACTTTTGCTTCGGTTTGAAAATGGCTATAGTGTCCACCGTACTCCGCCGAGTGGCACTTCCTTAGAATCTCAGCCCTCTCTTCTCTTGGCACACATCTTCTCATCACTCCATCATTGCCAAGTTTGAAGAGGTATGGTGCATCCCAAAAATATTTCTTACTTTCGGAGATTATCTTCCTTTGAGTGTTTTTATCTAGATGATCGAGGGGCATCTTTCGAATTGCTCGAATGATGTCGATCATCCAAGTGTCTTTATCAAGCACTCTATAGAGGTGGTCATCTCTCATCTTATCTTCTATGGGCTCTTTATCATCTTGTCCATGATTCATCCTAGACAAATGATCGGCCACAACATTCTCCACCCCCCTTTTTATCACGAATTTCAACATCAAACTCTTGGAGAAGAAGGATCCAACGAATCAAACGTGGTTTAGCTTCCTTCTTAGCCAAGAGATACTTGATGGCTGCGTGATCGGTGTAAACAATGACTTTCGAGTTCACGATGTAAGATCTGAATTTTTCAAAAGCGAATACCACCGCTAGCAACTCTCTTTCCGTAGTGGCGTAATTTAATTGTGCCCCACTAAGAGTTTTGCTAGCGTAGTAAACAGCGTGAACTCGGCCTTCCTTTCTTTGACCCAAGACTGCGCCTACGGCGTAGTCACTTGCGTCACACATGATCTCGAAAGGTTGGCTCCAATCCGGAGGTTGGATGATGGGAGCACTCACCAACGCATTTTTCAAGGTCCGGAATGCCGCTAGACACTTCTCATCAAAGTCGAAAGCCACATCCTTTTGAAGAAGGTGCGTTAAAGGCTTAGTGATCTTCGAGAAGTCCTTTATAAATCTTCTATAGAATCTGGCATGGCCTAGAAAGCTCCTTAAGGACTTGACATCCGTAGGAGGTGCGAGTTGCTCAACCGTCTCTACCTTAGCCTTGTCCACTTCAATTCCTCTCTCGGATATAACATGTCCGAGCACTATGCCTTGCTTAACCATGAAGTGGCACTTTTCCCAATTTAAAACCAAATCTACCTCCGCACACCTTGTAAGGACCTTTTCTAAGTTTGCTAAGCAATCCATGAACGTCTTCCCGTAAACGGAAAAATTGTCCATAAACACTTCAACAATTTCTTCGATGAATTCCGAAAACACGGCCATCATGCAACGTTGAAAAGAGGCCGGAGCGTTGCATAGGCCGAAGGGCATCCTCCTATATGCAAACGTTCCATAAGGGCACGTAAACGTTGTCTTATGTTGATCTTCCGGGTGAATAGGAATTTGCATGAACCCCGAGTATCCATCGAGAAAGCAAAAATAAGCGTGGTTTGCTAACCTCTCGAGCATCTCGTCTATGAACGGTAAGGGGAAGTGATCTTTCTTCGTCGCTTTGTTAAGCTTATGATAATCGATACACATCCGCCACCCGGTCACGGTTCTTTGCGGTATCAACTCATTTTTCTCATTCTTCACCACGGTCAAACCTCCTTTCTTCGGTACACAATGTACCGGGCTCACCCATTCGCTATGCGGAACCGGGTAGATGATTCCGGCATCAAGTAACTTGATAACCTCTTTCTTTACTACCTCTCGCATGGCATGTGTTAGCCTCCTTTGATGGTCCACTACAGGCTTACATTGGTCTTCCATTGGTATACGATGAGTGCAAAAGGTCGGGCTAATACCTTTGAGATCATTAATTGAATATCCAATCACCTTCCTATGTTTTTTTAATAAAATCGGTAACGCTTCATTTTCTTCGGGACTCAACTCGTCGCTCACAATGACTAGATAAGTTTTGTCCGGGCCCAAAAATTCATATTTTAATCCCTTGGGCAAAGGTTTAAGGTCTACCTCGGGCACTTGTGGCTCCTCGGGTTTGATTTCTCCTATGTCTTCGAATTTCTCTTCCTCCACACTACCATCATGCGGCTCTAAGCCTTTTGTTGCTTCCTCTAGTTCTTCATCTTGTTGATTACTAATTTGATTTTCCTTCGCTCTTTGCAGCGGGTCTCTAAGGGTTTCAACAAAACAAAGACTATCTATCTCTTCTACTTCTTCATCTTCGGGAGGAAAAGGAGTAAGGTGTTTAGAAGCACGAAGAAAATTATATGTGTACTTTGTTCCATTAAGGTTCATTGTTACTTTGCCTTCTCCGGCATCTAACACGGCATCAACCAACTTAAGAAAAGGCCTACCTAAGATTATATGATCAGAATTACTATGGTAAGCATCAATAACAAAGAAATCGGTTGGTATATAGTTTCTAGAGATGTTTACTTTAATGTTGCAAGCAATACCTAGAGGTTTGATAGTTCTACCATCTCCCATAATTAATTTCGTTGATGTTGGAGCTAAGTCTAGGTTGTGGTATTGAACTTTATCATAAATTTTAGAAGATAGAACACTTACTTGGGCTCCGATGTCGCATAAAGCTTTGCATTGAACTCCGTTGATCTCGCAACTCAAGTGAGGCGTCATCTTCTCTTCTTCTTCGGATCCTATCGAGTAAATTTCAGCGAGGCGAGCGTATGGTGATGCTTCGGGCTTGATCCCCATGATTCTCTTCACCTCGGCAATATGTTCCGGATCCACCACATCATCTCCAAAGAGCTTTTCAAAAATCTCACCGGTGGTTTCGAGGTCGTATGAATTTTCAGCTTTCTTCTCCGTGGGAAATCCACTTCCAATGCTCTTGCCATCCCCTTTTGATTAGGGAACGGTCTTCTCTTGTCGAATACTTCTCCGTAATCAATAGGAACCCAATCCATTGGTTCGAATTCCCTTAGTGGCTTCGCGCTTGACATGCTTCTCTTGTTCGTCTCCTTTGGTGCGGCGAAGTCGACGTTTGGTGTAGTTCTTGACTTGATGTGTTCTTGTTCAAGCTTTTCCATGATCGATTCCTCTTTTGTGACTTCCGGGGTTGCCTCTTTAGAAAAATCAGCAAGCTTCTTCTTCCTTGAATTGAATTCCGGATCTTCCGCAAGTCTTGTTTCCCAATCTCTTCGCATGGCAGCCGCTTTACTAACTTTTTGTAGAAGTTGGGCGACTTCTGTAAGTGTTTTCTCCATGAGATCCCCACCTGCACACATTTCGACGTGTCGCATGCAACTAGGGGTTAGGGAAAAGAAAAATGTATGCAAGAGTACGTCACCGGTGAAGCCGAGTTTTAGTCCTTGTTCGATTAATTCATTAAACCTATCCCAGGCTTGGTCTATCCCTTCCTCTTCTCCTTGCATGAAAGTGATCACTTGCCTCCTTAGATGTTGAATCTTGCTAATTGGAAAGAACTTCTCGCAAAACTTCTTTGTCAACTTGTTCCAATTGCCTTCAACTTTAAAGACGCAACCGAATACCATGTCTTTGCTTTGCCGACAAGTGAGTAGGGAAAGAGATTCCATTTGAACCATTCATCGGGAACTCCTTCTTGACGCACCGTGTTGCATATTGTTGTGAAATCCCTTATATGTCTATATGGGTTCTCCGTAACCATCCCTTCAAATGAGTTTTCCGCCACCATCTTGATGATCTTGGATTTAATTTCATACTTGGTCGCTTCGAGCTTCGAATCCGACTCTTGTACTTTTATGTCTTCACATCGAGGGCTAGCGTAATCCCTTAATTATTTCTCCGGTTCTTCCACGGGTTGATTAACGAACTCCATCTAGACAATAAGATAAAAACAAAAAACAAAAACAAAACAAGTGTTTTTCTGGATAATATATGTTAGATATAGCAAATAAAAGATAAACTAAAATATAAAACTAAGTTAGATGCAAATCAAACGATGTAGACTAACTTGCTCCCCGGCAACGGCGCCAGAAAAAGGGGCTTGTTGACGGATAAAAGACGTATCCCTCTACGATCCGCAAGCGTACGGACCCCACACCTTTTTCACCACGGGATTCCCAAGGTTCTTGTCACTCCGCGGAGCAGGGGGATTACAAGCGTTCGATCAACAACGACACACTAGCTACTAAAACCCTAACTACTATTATACTAGAAAACACTAAACTACACTAGAGAGAATGATAAACGATCAAGATAGAAGACACTCGCCCACGGGTCTACGATACTAAAGCATGCAATCGCTTAAAGACATGAAAACCAATCTAATCTATCGGGGTTGTGACCACGGTTTCGCCCTTTCCCTCCTCTCGTACTGTCACTACGCGAAGGTATTCATGACTAGACCTTTGATGGACACGGCGTATTGAATGGATCCAAGGAAGCATTGAGGCCTTACTCCCTTTACGGCATGGTTGCAAACCTTAAGCATTAAAGTATATTCAACACAAGATGATAGATAGATAATCCGACAAAGTGCGATTACATCTCAAGATCGATTACAACCCATGGACGAAAGAGAAGATTACCCCATCAAGGTGCTGATCATGGCACCATTGATCATGGTTTCTTTCCGTCTTCCTTCCCCCGCCCAGGGGGTGCTTCCCCCGGGGTGGGGGCCTCCCGCGGGGTGGTCCTCCTCCCCGCCCTCTTGCTCCTGGCCCCCCTTCCCGGTGGTTTGCCCACGGCCCGCACCGCGTTGGCCCGCGTGTTGGGGCGTGTGGGGGGATGAAGGTCGAAGGGCATTGGAGGGCGGGGCAGACGGGCGGCCCGGGGGCCCGGCCGGGGGCGGGGCCGCCTGGGCCCGGCCGCCGCCGCTCTGTGGCCCTTGGGTCCGCGGGCTCTCGTCCACTTTTCCCCCTCCCCCTCCACTATCTTGACGCTGGCGCCCCTCTCCCCAGAAGGAGGATGGCGGCGCACTAAGCATGATCTTTTACCCTTCAAACCCCAAGGGCGGGGGTGGTCCCCCTTCGGCCCCCGCCCCCCTCCAACATAGGCCCCAACCACGCGCCCCCCCACCACCTCTGGGGCCCCCCCTAAGGGCCCCCCAAAGGAGGGGGGACCCCCCCCTAAAATCCCCCCACAAAAGGAACCCGGCCCAACCATGGAAGGAACTAACCATGTAGACGTGGGCCCACACAAAGAAAGACTCTCGTGAGGCCCCGCCAAGATAGCCCGACCGCGAGACCCCTCGAGCAAGCCCCCGCTCGCCCGAGGGACGCTCCTCTCGAACGGCTCCGCCCCGCCCGAGGGCAACCCCCTCCCTCAAAAAAGTTCCGCCCGTTCGAGGGGCGACTCCTTCCCTCGAGCGGTCCCGCCCCGCTCGAGGGCCCGCTCCCCCTCGAGCAGCTCCTCGCCTCGCTCGAGGGCTCGCTCCACCCCTCGCCGGGGCCCGCCACGCTCACGGCGCCCCGCACGCGTGCGCCGGCCCCGTACTTGGGCATTTAACGCCCGACGCCGCGGACGGCGCCATCATGCGCCCGGGCTCACGCCCTGCGTGCCGCCGCACCAACTCCCCATGGGAGGAGCCCATCCCCGCCACCGTGGGGATGGACCGTGCGCAGGCGGCGTCGTCCCGTGGACACCGTGCGCACGCCGCCGGCGAACGCGCCCGACCCTGGAAAGGGGGCCGGCGCACCCTCGATTCCACTTTCCCGTGGACCCTGCGTTAGATAAGGGGGCGCTTAGGCCGGTGGGTGGCCATCCCGACGACCGAAAACGCGCGCGTCCGCCGCTACCACGCATGCGCGGGCGCACGCCCGGACTCCGCAGCGCACGCCCGAGCACCGCAGACCACTCCGCCACCGCAGCTCATTGGGAAGGAACGCCGTTCGCCCGCTCCCGTACCCCGTACCGACATCACCGCACCTCCCTCGAAGCCTACCAGAGAACGCCATCGCCATCCGCCGCCCTCCTACCCTCGAACCGCCACTGCTCGGCACAAGGTAGGCCATCATGGCCGATCGCGCCGAAGATCGACCGACGGCCGCCCACTCTACACCATAGCGCGACGTGCTCCCTCACGTAGCTAGGCGCCGCGGCATGCATGTAACTCGCCGCCCCCCTTGGCCTATAAAAGGGGGAGGCGAGGCCCCCACCGCGGGGGGGGGGGGGGAGAAGGGGACGAGTTCGGACGAACCCCGAAGAACACGCAAGACCGTGCACTCACTCTCTTATTCTCCCACAATATCTTCAACCACTCACCAAAGGGAGGCTTGGGAGCCACGCTTCCTCTCCCGCCTTGCTTGTACTTGCCCCACTACAAGCACCCCGTTGCCGAGCAATATAGTGCCACGAGCACACCACCGGCTGACGGACGGCCCCCTCGGGAACTGTGGATAAACCTTGTGTCATTTGTTGCTTGGCATCGACCATTGAGGGATAGACTTAGAAGCATCTACCGGTTAGTGTCGGGACCATATTCCGCACCGACGCTTGGCGCCCACCGTGGGGCAAACGAGCGCCTAAGGTCATTTCGCTAACTCCTCCATGGTGATTCGCACCGAGTACCGTAGCACCCGCTACAACATGGGTAGCTCGTACCCCCTTCCGGCCGGGTTCGAGATCCGCTTCAGGGACTTGAACTTCCGTGCCACGGGGAATGGCTATCCCATGCGCCTCACCAACCGTGAGGAGCTACGCGCGCAAACGGAGGCCGGGTCCGCCCGGTCACCACCGCACGCACGACGCCGGCGCAGCACCCGGGCAGCACCCGATGCCGGCGGGGATCGTCGACACCGCGACGCCGCCGTCGCTCCGGGCCGCGCCGCGACAGCACCTGTCCCGAGCGGCGGCAGCGAGCGCACCGCCGCCCCAACGCGAGCGTCCAACGTCACGACGACCGGCGACCGCCCCCCCCGCGGGACCGCGTGCGGTCTCCGACCACGCGTCCCCACGGGTTGCGTGGCGCCACTACGCCTACAACGCCAACGTCAACACTACAATGCGCAGGTTCCGCCGGCTCCGCATCTTCGCCGCAGGGGATCCCGCATTTCGGGCCACGGACGAGTCGTCCCCGGGCTCCGTCGACACGATGCCACCCGGCCAGCCCGCCATGGGTACGCGGAGTGGACTTCTCTCGGTGTGGGACCCGCCGCGCTCATGCGCTCGACGCCAGGACTACCGGGTTCGGCTGCTCCGACGACCCCAAAGACCGGAGCTACGACCCCACGCGGGAATGCCGCGCCGTCATCACCAACGACCCGCCAACGCCGCCGGCGGGGCGGCGCCGGAGATGGGGAGGTCACGCAGCCCCCGGGATCGCCACGCGCCCGGCCGCGGGCCGGCGCGCCCCGCCGGGGCCGACGGCGGATGCGCGCCCCCAAGCTCGCGAGCTCGAGGCCAACGCCGGCGCAGGAGGATGGACGTGCGCGGCCGCTCCGCGCCGATGGCAGGGGAGAGGCGGCCCGCGCGCGGCGAACGCGCGCGGGAGCCGGGCCGACAGTCCGAGACCGCCTCAACCCCGTCCCCAACGTCGACAACGCGGACACCCCGCCGCGGCGGAGCCAAAAGCAACCGCCGCCGCCACGCCGGCTGCGCGCCATGCCGGCACCCGACCCCCGAGGCTCGAGACATGCACCGCGAGGTGCAGACCCTCCTCGAGCAAGCGGCGGGCCCGCCAGCCGAAAAGCTCGCCTCACGCATCCGCCAACGTGGGGGACGCGCGGGGTGATGATCCGCACCGGGGGCAAACCCTCCGTGCATGCGGGTCGACCCGCCGACTCGGGACGCACGCCGCCAAGGAACGCCCCCCGACACACGAAGGCGCCGGGATGGCGACGCCCGCAACGTCATCAACGCCGTGCGCGGCGACCAAAGAAGGCGACGCGCGAGGCGGCCAGGGCTACCACCCTCGAAGGGGTGGACGCTACCGACGCGGTGAGGATCGCTCCCCAACGCCTCCCCCCGGCACCCGCGTGCTCCGGGCTCGGGAGATCCGCACGGTTGGGCCGTTCTCCCCGCCGCTTCCGCGCCCCCGACATCATCAAATACAACGGGGAGACGACCTCGTGTTTGGCTCAACGATTACCGCCCGGCTCGTCGCCCGGGCGGGGCCACCAACGACGAAGTAATCATCCGCAACTTGCCCCCGCATCCGGGCGACGCGCCCCCGACATGGCTCGAGCACTTGCCCGCCAGCCAGATCCACAACTGGGACGATCTGGTCCACACCTTGTGGGCAACTTCCAGGGCACATACGTGCGCCCCGGGAACTCCTGGGATCTGCGCTCCTGCACGCAAGCCGCGACCGCCGCGGACTTCATACGGCGCTTCTCCAAGCGCTGCACAGAGCTCCCCAGCGTGGCACAATCCGAGATCGTGCACGCGGTTCGAGGGCACCACGTGCCGGGACCTTGTGCGCGAGCCGGGACGCAGCCCGCCCCACGGACTCGAACGAGTCGTTCGACATTGCCACCGCCTTCGCCTCCGAGAGGAGGCCGTGGGGGCAATTTTCGATGGCAAGAAGGGCAAGCGCTCCGAGGACGCGCCCGCGGAGGGCACGGTCCAAGGAGCCGCGCCGCAACGACAAGCCGGGCAAGAAGGGGAGGAAGCGCGCCGCGAGGCGCGCGAGCAGGGGCGCAACCTGGCGGCAACGCCGAGGCCCTCGCCGTTGACCCGGGCCCGACGGCCCCCGACCGCTCCGAGGCCCGGGGGTGTTCGATGACATGATGAAGAAGCGATGCCCCTACCACAAGACCCCCGTGAATCACACCCCGAGCAAAGGCGACATGCTCAAGAAGCTCCCACGGCCGTGCCGCCGCGAAGGAGGCAGAGGCCAAGAAGGATGGGGGCGACGGCGACGCAGTGGGCTTCCCCGCCGTCGAAAATGTGTTCCTCATTTTTGGGGGGACCCACCGCGACATGTCAACCCGACAACCGCAAGAAGGAGCGCACGACGGTCCTCGCCGCAGAGGGCACCTCCGCCTTTCTCAACCGGTCGAAGGATGCCATCACCTTTAGCCGGACGATCACCCAAATCGCATCCCGAACCCGGCCAAGACTTCCCCGGTGGTCGATCCCATCATTGGGAACGCCTCTTTTCGGGCTGGCTAGGTCCTTATGACTCGAGGCAAGAGCCTCAACATCCTTCTTCGCGCATACGTTGCGCCCCGATGGGGATTGGGGCTGACGAGACTGGGCCGCGGCCCAAAGACGAGCCGTTTCACGACATCGCGCCCGAAAGGTGTTCAACCCCCGCGGCATCGATCCGCCCGTCCGGTTTGGGACCCTCAAGAACTTCCGCAAGGAAACCCTCACCTTCGAAGTGGTGGGATTCAAAGGGGCCTACCATGCCATCCTTGGGCGACCATGCTATGCCAAGTTCATGGCGGTCCCCAACTACACGTACCCGAAGATGAAGATGCCGGTCCAAAACGCGTCATCACCGCGGGTCATCGATCGAGCATGCATTCGATCGCGATGTCGAGTGCGTGGAACATGCGGAGGCGCTAGCGCCGGATGAAGCGCCGGTAAACACGCCGGAGAAGATGGTCAACGACGACCCGCCCGCCACCAAGCACGTCGCACGTTCGAGGCCGCCGAGCAAACCAAAGGGGTCCCCCTCGACCCATCGGCCCCCGAGGGCAAAGCATTGAGGGTCGCACGACCTCGATCCTAAATAGGAAGCAAGTGCTCGTCGACTTCCTCCGCGCCAACGCCGACGTTTTCGCGTGGAGCCCCTGACATGCCGGCATTCCGAGGAGGTCGCCGAGCACCCCTTGATATCCTCGCTCTAATGCTCGCGCTCGTTCAGCGAGCCGCCGCGCCGCTTCGACGAGGAACGGCGACGGCGATCGGAGTGAGCCGCGAAGCTCCCTCGAGGTCGATTCATCAAGGAAGTGTTCCACCCGACATGGTTGGCTAATCCCGTGCTTCTTGTAAAAAAGAAAAATGGGAAGTGGAGGATGTGTATTGACTGCACCCGGGCCTCAATAAAGCATGTCCAAAAGTTCCTTTTCCTTGCCGCGCATAGATCGATCATTGATTCCACCGGCCGGTGTGAACTACTCGTTTCCTTGATGCCTATTCGTGCTATCACCACAAAAATGAAGGAGTCCGACCAGCTCGCGACTTCGTTCATCACACCGTTCGGGGACGTTCGTTACGTCACGATGCCTTTTGGCCTCCGTAAACGCGGCGCAACATACCGCCGCATGCAAGACGTTTGTGGGACCATATCGCGATACCGTCGAGGCTTACGTAGACGACATCGTCGTCAAAACCAGGAAGGCGACGACCCGGGCCAAGAACCCGGCATCGCATTCACCGCTCGCGGGCCAACCGGGTCAAGCTCAACCCCGAAAAATGTGTCTTTGGAGTGCGCGGGCATGCTCCTAGGATACATCGTCTCCCGGGGCGGGGATCGAGGCCAACCCCCGAAAAGGTCGCGGCCCTCGAGCGAATGGGTCCACCCGGACCTCAAAGGAGTGCAAAAAGTGTTGGGTGCCTCGCCGCCTTGAGCCGCTTCGTCTCGAGGCTCGTGGAGAAGGGCCTCGCCCTCTACCGGCCGCTCAAGAAGCACGAGCGCTTCTCTTGGACCGCCGAGGCTCAGAAGCGCCGACAAGCCGAAGGCATCGCCGACGCACGCCCCAATCCTTACGCCGCCGCGAGATCTACGAACCCCTCCAACTCTACGTGGCCGCGACCACCCAGTGGTCGCCGCCGTGATCGTCGTGGAGCGCACGGAAGAAGGGCATGCCTTGCCCGTGCAGGCTCTGGCCCTACATCGCCGAGGTCCCACCTGGACACGAAGACGTGCTACCCCAGTCCGTGGCCGTTGTGCGTAGTCTCGCGCGGCGCAAGCTCCGCCACTACTTCGAGGCCCACCCAGGCTATGGCGTGGTCTCTTCCTTCCCGTTAGGAGAGATCATTCACAACCCCGACGCGGCAGCACTGCCAAGTGGTCCGTGGAGTTGATGGGCGAAACGCTCGCCACGCCCGCGCAAGGCCATCAAATCACAAATCCTTGCCGATTTCGTCGCGAGTGGATTCGGGACACGCACCGCCGCCCCTCGCATCCGCGCAGAGGCCGGGACTCGTTCTTCGGACTCGCGGATGAAGACAGAGCGGCGCGGGCCTCGCTCTTTCGTGTCACCCCTGTGGAGCACATGCGCCACGCGTGCGTCTCCATTTCCCCGCATCCAACAATATGGCGGAATACGAGGCCCTCCTCTCGCCTCAAGATCGCCATCGAGTTGGGCATCAAGCGCCTCGACGTGCGAGGGGATTCGGCAGCTCTCGTGATCGACCAAGTCATGAAGAACGCGAGCCGCCACGACGACAAGATGGAGGCCTACCGCAAGGCCGTGCGGCCCTCGAAGACAAATTCCTACCCGATCGAGCTCAATCATGGTACCCCGCCGAGACAACGAGGAGTGCGTACGAACTTGCCAAGATCGGGGTCCGGCGGATCACCGGCCCCCCGAACGCCGCGCGCGACATCGCGCAGCCCACCGGTCACCTTCGAGCCCTACCCCTCTAGCGACGCGGCCCCCTCGGGGCTCCCTCGAACCCGCCGGGTGCGAACCCATGGAAGAGGACCCTCGAACGAGGCGTACGTGCTCTCCCTTCTCGAGGGGTGCCGCTCCCACGAGGCGGCCGCGATGGACATCGAGCCGCCCGCCGCGCCCGTGCGGATCGGCGGAGAAGTACATCGCCCGGGATTGCTCGAGGGGAGCCCCCGCGTACCGGCCGGCGCCTGTGCGCATCGCCGAGATGGCCAAGTCGTTCACCCCGGTCGACGGGAGCCGTCAAGCGCGCCGCGTCGGGGGCATCCTCCGCCGATGCATACCCATTCCCGAGGGGCGCGAGCTCCCACGGGACATCCACGCGGTGGGATCCGGGGCCACCACGCCGCGCCGCGCACCCCCTCGTCGGCAACGCGTTCCGCCAAGGCGTCGACTGGCCCACCGCGGCCGGCCGACGCCAACGAAATCGTGCGCACTTGCGAAGGGTGCCGCTCGACGCCCGCAAGACCAACTTGCCACCTCACACTCGCACAATCCCCGTAACGTGGGCCGTTCGCCGTGTGGGGGTTGGGACATCGACGGCCCCCCGCGGGAAGGCCCCGGGCCCCCCCCACCTCGCTCGTCGCAATCGACAAGTTCTCCAAGTGGTGGAGGTGCGCCCCATTACGAATTTGAGGGCCGAGCAAAGGGGCTTACGTTCTTCACCGACATCGTCTACCGCTTCGAGTGCCAAACTCCATCATCACGGACAACGGTCCCGCTCACGGCCGAAGTTCTTGGAGTTCTCGCGACAAGTTCCACATCCGAGTGGACTCGGCGTGTACCGTGGCGCACCCGCGTACCAACGCGCCTGCGGGAACGGCCAACATGATTCTACAAGTCCTCAAACCTGCAATTTTCGACCACACTCAACAAATCGCCGAAAATGGCTCCAAGAACTGCCGCTAGCCGGGTGGAGCCTAAGGACTACCCCAAGCAGAGCCACCGGCTCACCCCGTTTTTCCTAGTCCATGGCGCGAGGCCATCCTCCCCACGTGACCGGGAATACCCGCCGCCCAAAGTTCGAGGCTAAACGAGGACGCGAACCCGGGGCCGAGCCCGCGAGGACTCACCGGATCGCCTAGGGGACGAAGTACGCCCCTGTGGCGTTGATGCACTCCCGCAAGGTATCAGCTACCCTACGGCGCTACCAAGCACGCAAGATACGTCGAAGGGATTTCTGGCCGAGGGGGACTGTCCTAAGGCTACGCCAAGACAACCGAGGGCGCCACAAGCTATCGCCCCCATGGGGAGGGACCCTACGTCGTGGTGAAGGTGCTCAAACCGGCACGTACAAGCTTGCCAACGAGGACTTGGCGCGAAGAACCCACCAACGCTTGGAACATCCAACACCAACGTCGCTTCTACCCTTAGCTAGGATTTCCAAGTATTTTCCGTTGTAAAAACGCACCGCCAACGCCCCCCTTGGTGTCACCTATGTAAATACTCCGACCAATAAAAGGGCAACTCCGCTTCCCCCGAAACCCAAGTTACTCCTGGGTTACCGCGGGGGGCACCCCCCCCAAATGGCCCCATTTTTTCGCGCAAAAAAAAACGTAATAACACGCGCTAAGTTTGTCTCCTACTTCGAACCACGAGCCACGATTCGAACAGGCGTAGCGGCACAAAACGGAAGGAGCGCGCGAGCCGAGATGGCCCTACGCTGCGTGCCTATGGCCCGGCTCCTCTCGCTCCAACCTGGGCCGGCCCCCCGCGAAAGGGGCGGACTTCCCTAACTAGAATCTACTCGTGAAGAAGAAGAAGCAAAAAGCGCAATAAGCAAGCGATTTCATTTACAACCGACCATGTTCACGAAACTACTTGTTTATTTACAAGAAGCCACGAGGCCGTAGTTCCGATACACACAAACAAAAAAACGGCCTAGCGCCCGCATGCTTTCGTGTAGAGGGAGCTAGCCGGCGCGCGCGTCCGGAAGAGGAATTCCTCGAAGGCCTCGCGAGCGTTCCCGCCGGCGCCGGGAACAAGGCGTCCGCGCGCTCCATGGCCACCTCGTCCTCGACGCCCACGGCACGATGTAGCCTTCCGCCACCGCCCGAGGTTGACCTCGTAGTGGGATCGCACCACTCCGAGGGCCTCTCGCACGCCCGTGTGCAACGCCCGCGCACCCGCTCCGTGACGGGGCCACCGAGCGCGCGCAGCGGCCGGCCGCCGAGGCCGCCGCCCGGACACGCTTCCTCGACGACGTACAGTCTCCGAGGGCCGCCGGGCCCGCGCCCCCCCCTCCCCGCAGCCCTCCGCTCGCAGGAGTTGTAGGAGGCGCCAGAGAGGGCCCCGCCCCGCCCAACAAGTCAGGCCCCAAAAGCCGTGCGCAGCCTCGGAAGCGACAAGACGACAAGAAATCGAAAGGGGGAAACGAACCCTCTAAAAGCAAAAAAATCCAACGAAGCGGTGGCCGCCGCAACTTACCCCTCAACTTGCCTCTTCCCCCGCATCGAGGTCGCGCGCGCGGACCTCAAGCGCCGCGCCGAGGCTCGGGACGGCCTCGCCTTGCTCGACGAGGGCCATCTCTTGGGCGTTCATCGATGCCGAGCGTCAACGCCTCATCCTCAACCTCGGGAGAATGCGCGTTCCGCTCCTCGCCGACTCCCCTCCGCCGCCCGCGCGCGACGCGTTCCCGCTCCGCCGCCGTCCGGCGTTACTCGCGGCGCCTCGCTCCCCGCCGAAGCCGCCCTCGCCCCCGGCGGGGCGATGCGCTCCCGCCGGAGCCGCCCGCCGGCGACGAGAGCCGGCAGCCCTCACGTCGAGGGCGGCCTTCGGGTCATCGCCTCCTTGGCGCGCCCGCCCGCCCACGCGCCCGCTCCGCCCGACGCCGCCGCGCCCCCGGGCCCCCCCGAGCGACGTGCGGAGCTCCCGGTTCCCCGCGCGAGCGTGGCCACCTCCGCTTCCCACGCGTGGGCGGCGCCGCTCGCGTCTTGTCTGTGTCCTCGCGCGCGTTCCCGCCGCGCCCCTCGTCACGATCGACGAGGGCCGGGCCGATCCGCCCCCGGGGGCTCGGGGCCGCGCCGCGTCCCCGCCCGAACTCTCGGAAGCACGTCGCACCACGCCATCGCCCGCGCCCGCCCGTCCGCCCCGAGGGCATCCGCAAGCGCGTCGTAAGCGCCGCATCGCTCCCGAGGGCCGGGCGGCCCCCGCGTTCACTCCGGTCGAACGCGCTACACTTTTCGCGAGCGCGCTCGAGCCCCGGCATAACACACATCGAATCCCGTAAGCGCCAAAGTTTGAGTGCAGACGCGAAAAAACGAAAAAAGGAAGGGAAACGAGCAACCGTGGCTCACCCGGAAGACGGTCCATGCCGGCCGCTATGGACCCGCGCCGCTTCGTTCAACGCGTCGGCTGAGCGTGGCGCCATGGCCCAGAGCTCGCCCCAGCTCCCGCTCCCCCCGAGCGCGCAAAACGCCGGGATCCTCCACGGCTCCCCCACCGGGGGCGGGGCGCCGCCGCGGAGGACGAGGCCTCGCCGTGCCCGGCCCCCGCCGCCGGGCGGCCCCTCGTGCCGCTCACGAGGGCCCCCTCCCGGGGGCTCGTGGGAGTTCGCGGGGCCGCCCGCCCTCGGCTCCACCCGAGCGGCGGGGAGACATCCGAGAGCTCCACCACCCCCGCCCGGGGACCGCCTACGGGGCGGAGCCACCCTCGCGCCGCCCTCCGCCGGCGCCTCCACCGCGCCTCCGTGACCACGGCGCCCGTCGTGGCGCCGTGGCCGCCACCACCGTCCGCGCCGCCACATCCGCGGCGCCCTCCCGCAGGCGCGCCCGCTCCGCTCCTCCGTAGTGGCCGGCCACCGCGCGCACCTCCACCGTAGCCACCGCCGCGCCCTCGCGCCCTCCGTGGCGACCGCGCCCGCCCCCAAGAACCCTCCGGGCCGCGCCGCGGCGGTTGGATCCGCCGGCCGGCCCCCCGAGGCCCCTGGGCCGGCCCTCGCGAGCGCGTGCCCGCCGCCGCGCCGTCCCCCGGCGCGACCCCCTCGACGAGCGCCGCCGGTGGGGATCGGCGGCGTCCGTCCCGCACCTTGGCCCTGCAAGAGGGGAGGAACGGCCGCACCGCCCGCGCAATCACGAACGGAGAGTTAGAACATCTAACCACCAAAGACACCAAAGCCACACGGAGGAAGGCAAGGCTACATACCCGGCGAGGGAAAAGGCCCGCTTCCTTTTCTCGAGGCCTCTGGACGGTGGCCGCGTAGGCCGGCGCCGACGCAGGCCGCCTCTCGATGGCGCCGCCGCACGCGCGGCACGCTCGCCCCCGTGCGCCGGCGCACCCGACGCCGCACCCCCCCGACGGCCCCAACGCTGCGGGGCACGTTGTCCCGCGCGCGGCACGCTCCCGACGCGCCCTACGACGACGCCGCCGCGGGCGGACGCACCCCGCCGCGTGCGGGCACGCCGCGCGCGCACACGCCCGCCGCGCGCGCCCGCGCGCGCGCGCCGCGACCCCCGCGCGCGTGCCGCCCCCGACGACGACCGCCCGGGCGGCGGACGCCGACGCGCCCGCCCCGCACGAAGCCGCCCCCGACGCCGCGCGAGATCCGGCGACGGGGCGCGTCGCCACCTGCTCGAGGGGCCCTCCCCCTCGACCTCTTCCCCTTCGTCCCGATCCGAGGACGAGGGCTCCCCGATGCACCGGGGGAGAGCCCCGCCTCCTCCCGCCGCCCGTACTGGCGGACCGGGCGTCGCGACGCGCCCGGCGCCGCCCGCGTGCTCCCTCGGCGCGCCGCCCGCTCCCCGTCGCCGCGCGCGCCGAGCGCACGGAGCCCTGGGGTGGGTGGAACGGACTTGGCAATACCGAACGCCACCAATCGCGCGAAGAGTGACAATGGCGCGTCAAGAAACAAAAAAAAAACGAGAACGAGGACCAAAACAGAGTAGAAAACCACACTCACCAACGGCCGGGGAAGCATCTCGATATCCCACGGGTCCGACCCGCAGTGCGCCGCGTCCGGGTGTCGACGCGGTCCGCGCCGGGTGAGCGCGTACGGCCGCTCCGGGGCCGGCGCCGGGGAGCATCCGCGACCTCGCTGTGTCGACGGGTTGGCCGCCTCCGTCATCTCGAAGATGCGTAGCGGCCTCTCCATCAACGCGCACGATTCGCCCAAGTGACGAAGGAAGGCGAGGACGCCCATCGCGTTGAGCCCCTTCCCCTCGCCGCCGCCGCAGGCGGCGAGGACCCGACTCCCCGGCGCGCCCTTAGTGGCTGGCCGTAGGAACCCGTAGGCCCCGCCGGCCGCGCCCTTGAACACCCGCCCCGTGTAGGGAGGAGGCCGGGCCGCGCGCGCTCGCGCGTAAAACCATCCCCGCTCCCGGGGCCGGCGTTGTTCGTCGTCATGGTGCGGGGATGTAGAAGCCCCGAGCCGGCCTGGCAGACAGCGACATCCCGCCGCGCGCACCGCGCGGGCGGTCCCCGCTCCGACGTGGGCCGCGGATCGCCGGCACGGAAGAGGTGTACCTGTAGCTCCCCCAATTGGATCGGGATCCCCCTAGGTACTTTTTCGCACGCCCACGAATGTGGCCGCCGCGAGATAGCGTTGGGGGCGAAGTTGTGCGCCCACCCCGTAGTGGTAGCACAACGCCCCGCATGAACGTGCTCGGGGCGCCGCGTTGAAGCCGCGCTCGTGGTAGCGAGAAAGCTCACCACGTAACCCTCCGACGCGGACGGGGCTCGTGGTGCGACGCCGGCGGCACGATCCACTCCGCCGGCGCCGTTGGCCGAGAGCCGGCCGCCGCGACCGCCCGCCTGTGGCGAGCCGGTCACGGCCGACTTTTCCCGCGCGCACCGCCTGCGTGACCCCGGACGGAGGGCCGAGGCGGCGCCATGAGGGAGGACGAACGAGTACGAAGGTGGAGGACGAGGAAACGAGGAGAAAGATCTAAGCAAGCGAGCCCGCGCGACGCAAGGGTGAGACGAAGGCGAAGAGGCTGAGGGACGAAAACGTGCAGGGAGCCAAGGTAAAAACCGCCGCCTACTCCTTCCCGCGCGTATAGGCACCCGGCGAGTTCTCCCGAGCGGACGCCCCGCCGCATTTAACGCAGAATCTTTTCGCCGCGTCGGCAAGCGGGCCCCACCACGACCGCGAGCAGCCTCTAACACCGCAGCGGGTCATCATTACGGCGAGACCGGCAGCGAACCGAGGTGAAACCGTCACATCCGCCGGCTAGCCGCCGCCCCACTACGCGCGCGCGAGCCGCGCCGCCAAAAAGCGCGCCGCCGCCGCAAAAACCCGCGGCCACGACCGCAAAGCAATTAAATGCCCCGGCCCCCTTGCCAAGCAAGGAGAGCCCGAGCGAGGCGAATCCTCGCTCGAGACAGGGGGGTGACCCTCGATGGGATATCGCCGTGAGAAGGTCGCCCGGGACTCGCTCGATGTAGAGCAAAGCCACCGGCGGCACCCATGCCACGTAGGACCCTCGAGCGGCATGACCCCCAACTCGAAACAAGGCGACCCTCGATGGGATATCGGGCCGTGAGAAGGTCGCCCGGACCTGCTCGGGAGAGGCAGCCTCCCGCGGCACCCATGCCACGTAGGACCCTCGAGCGGACAGACCCCCAACTCGAGACGATGTCGACCCCTAAAGAAGGCACGCGCATAAGAGGATCGCCTGTGTCACGCTTGAAATAGAGCGACACCGAAAGCACCCATACCGCGCCATGTCACCAACCAAAGACCTCGAGGGCCGCACGCCTGCACCTTCGACGGCCGCAAACGCGAAAAGACGGGGGGCTGCCTGTGCACCCCCCGCACGCCCACCGATCGGAGGTTCGAAGCCCGACCCTCGACGGCCCGAACAGCGCCCCGCATCGGCGGAGCTAGGGACGACGAGGGCACGCGCACTCGAGCCGCTCCTCGAGCCCGCTCTCGCCGAGGGTGCCCCACATGTCGGTTCGAGAGCCGCCGAGGCGGGGCCTAGCCGGGGGATCCCACCGAGGGAGAGCTCCGCGCCCCCGTCCCTAGCGAACGGGACCGAGCCCCCACCTAGCAAACCCACGCAAGCGCTTCCATGGACGTGTCTCCGACCGCGCAGCCCTACCCTTATCGAACGGGCATGGACGTCCACTTGAACCACCCGCTAGCAAACTCGAAGAGGAATCCGCGATTCGCGACCCGCTTCGATGGGAGTCGTGGAAACCTCACCTCCCGACCCGCGAGGGACTCGCGAGGGCGTGATAAAAACAAGTCGTCGGGGCTCGACCCGATCGCCTCGAAGGCCAAGGCCTCTGGGGCTTGACGCACGGCTACACCTCCTTGGAATTGCACCCGCCCGAGACAAAGGATAGGGGAGCGTGCACCCCGATGCCGCCGGGAAATACCGCCGATGCCGGTGGCATATGTGCCGCCTCTTCGACCGAATTGCTCGCGGCTAACCCCCCAGAGAGCCCACACCCCCGCAGGCGTCGGGGTTGGGACCCGCGGGCCGCGCTGCGGCCCCACGAAAGCGTTCGCAAACAAGGAGGGAAGAACGTCCTATCGCAGTTCCGCATCCGCGGGAGCCTCACTGGCAAACCCGTTGATGCTCTGGGGCTACCGTTCTGGGACCGCCCCCTAAGGGTCCCCTCAAACGATGGGGAACCCTCACTTAAATTCCCGCATCAAATGAACTCGGGCCTAACCATGCAAGGAACTAACCATGCGGACGCGGGCCCACACAGCGAGACTTCTGAGGCCCCGCCAAGATAGCCCGACCGCGAGACCCTCGAGCAGCCCCGCCCGCCCGAGGGGACGCTCCTCTCGAACGGGCTCCGCCCCGCCGAGGGGCAACCCCCTCCTCAAACAAAGTTCCGCCCCGTTCGAGGGGCGACTCCTTCCCTCGAGCGGTGTCCCCCCCGCCGAGGGCCCGCTCCCCTCGAGCAGTGCCTCGCCGCTCGAGGGCTCGCTCCACCCTCCCCCGCCACGCTCACGGCGCCCCCGCACGCGTGCGCCGCCCCGTACTTGGGCATTTAACGCCCGACGCCGCGGACGGCGCCATCATGCGCCCGGCTCACGCCCCGGGCCGCCGCACTAACTCCCCAGGGAGGAGCCCATCCCCGCCACCGTGGGATGGACCGTGCGCACGGCCGTGTCGTCCCGTGACACCGTGCGCACGCCCGCCGTAGGGCAACGCGCCCGACCCTCGAAAGGGGCCGGCGCACCTCGATTCCACTTTCCCGTGACCTTGCAGTGTTAGGTAAGGGGCGCTAGGCTCGGTGGGTGGCCATCCCGCACCGAACGCGCGGCCGCCGTACCCACGCATAAAAGCACGCCGACCCGCGCAGGCGCACGCCCGAGCACCGCAGCAACCACTCCGCCACCGCAGAGCTCATTGGGAAGGAACGTCGTTCGCCCGCTCCCCGTACCCCGTACCGACATCGCACCTCCCTCGAAGCCTACAGAGAACGCCATCGCCATCCGCCGCCTCCTACCCCGAACCGCCAATCGCTCGGGGTACAAGGTAGGCCATCATGGCCTGATCGCAACGAAGATCGACCGACGGCCGCCCACTCTACACCATAGCGCGACGTGCTCCCTCACGTAGCTAGGCAGGGCCGCGCATGCATGGTACCCGCCGCCCCCTTGGCCTATAAAAGGGGAGGCGAGCCCCCGTGCACCGCTGGGGCGGGCGAGGGGACGAGTTCGGACGAACTCCTCGAAGAACACAAATAAGATCGTGCACTCACTCTCTTATTCTCCCACAATATCTTCAACCACTCACCAGGGACTTGGGAGCCACGCTTCCTCTCCCGCCTTGCTTGTACTTGCCCCACTACAAGCACCCCTAAGCCGAGCAATATAGTGCCACGAGCACACCACCGCCGGACGTACGCCCCCTCACGGAATCCAGATAAACCTTGTGTCATTTGTTGCTTGGCATCGACCATTGGAGGGATAGACTTAGGCGTTATCTTATCCCTAGTTAGTAGAGAAGGGCATTTTAGACTTTCGGTTGCCTCCATATACCCAAGAGGTGAGAGGATGGCAAACAACTCTTGGAACCCTAGCTCATTAGTTTTCCTATTTTCCACCTATTTTCCTTAGGTTTTCTCTAGGACTATCAAGAGAGTCACTTAGAGATCTTGTTGAGGGATGGATGATTCGGCGGCTTGCTAGACCTTGTACGAACCTTTGTTTCATGTATAGATGATTCGGTGTGGTTCCTCAAGGTTTGGATGTGTTTTCCCCGTTGTTCTTTGTGGTGATTTTCGGGAGTCTTCTTCAAGGATTTCTTCGGGTTGTTTCTAGGACCTTCTCGGGGATTTGATGGGGGAAATTTGTGGGAACCCTTCGTGGTTCTTTGGGTCATGGATTCCCTTCCCAAATCCGTGAGTAAAGGTGCTCGATTTTAGGGTTTCTTGAGTTCTTGGGTTGGTTTTGCTCTGGCGGGATTTCTTCGATTTCTCCTTTTGGACGAGTTTTGATGGGATTAAACTTGGCTATGGACTCCTCATGAGGTGTTCCCGATATCCCCAAAGTCTTGTTCAAGTCCGTGGAGGATTCGGGAGATCGGTGATTTGGATTTGGGGGAGTTGACCTCGGCGGTGTTGTTCATCCCGAGCCGCCTGTGCTACACCGGCTCGACCGTGCTCTTGACCGTGTCCGACGGCGAGCCCTTGTGGGTTTTTGCTCGGTAAACGTCTTGGTGTGTTCGTTGTTGTCCCGTGTTGCTTGCGTGTTTTGAGTTTGGGTCCGTTTGGTGGTCGTTTGGCCTCGTCACAGCCTTGGGGGCTTTCAGTCGCCATCGCGTCCGACCGTGTGTCTCACCCGTTCACCGTGCAGAGCCACTTTGTGGAAGTTGCTCGCCTCACTCGGCGAGGGACCCACCGACCGGCAGGCTCACCGGGCTCGACCGTGTGGGTCTCAGACTCGAGGTTTGGTTTTTCCGCCGCGTTTCTGCCCAAGGTGGTGTATTGGTTCCTAGGTCTCGTTGGCACCTGCTGGCTACGTGGGCTTGACCAACCTTGGTAGTGAGTCGAAGACATGTGTTGGAAGTCGTGTTCATCTTGTTGGAGTTTCCATCTCCTTCGAGAAGAATTTTTATCGCGCTCCCATTCACTCCCCTCTGTTCGCCGTATCGTCCTTCTAAAGCCTTTTGAATTTCTTCCCAAGTGATTTCATACTGTGCCGTTGCATGGATTTGTAGTGTTCCCACCACATTAAAGCGTAACCACGAAGCTGCAATGTCGCGAATTTAGCCTTGCGTCCTTCGAACATGGCAAGGTAAACACCGTGAACATGGCTTCAATGGCTCAACTGCATCGCATCCAAGGGTTCTTTCCGTCCCGTTGAACTCGCGGAGGATTCATATCCAAGAAGTGCTTGTACTTGCTACTTGACCTTGGGCATTAATCTGACTCGTGGGGTTGCCGTCGCCGGGATCGTCGCCGTAGGTATAGAAGAATTTGGCGCATCATCTCGGTTTGAGTAGCCACTATGGCCTGGGCACGACGCGTGGTGGCGGCCGGTTGCGGCCACTAGAATTACCGAAACCATTCGGGAGGCCGCGTGTCGAGCCAATTATCCGAAAAATTCGAGTTTTCATAAGTTACACATTCGTGCTTTGTTCAACAAGTAGAATATGTACGACGAAAACTCAAATTGACCACATAGCTAGACTCGAGGCAAGCTTGCACCGCATCGAATTGACCATTTCCAACATTCCGAAACCAAAGTTTCCGAAATGTTCACATTTTTCCGCAACTCGGTAGGTTCATAAGACCAAACTTGTAGTCGAGGGTTAAGCTAGAAGAGTCAGGAACAAGGCGCAAAGGTGCAAGATCTTGAGGACGTGTTTCTAAAGACTACAAGACCTAGGTTTACTATTTGAGCATAGCTTGAGATTTGAAACCTATGATTGTGCAAATACTTCTCGACAAAGATTTGGATAGATTGGGGGCACTTGGGTGTAGATCACTATACGGAAATTCCGCAAAGGTCCGAGAAAAGGTCATGACAACAGGTCGACTAAACGGTCCAACAACACTTTAGATTCTATTAAAAGGTTGTATTGTTGTTATCGATTATTACTAAGGAAAACAACACTTGTGATCCGTTTATTATTCAACAAGTTTTTATCATGATGCAAGAACGACCTATTCGTCCTCACCAAGCAATTAAACCAAAACCGGGTTAGTGCCTATGGCAAGGGGAACAATTACGTCTCTCCCTATAATAACTAGCGAGACTATCGCATTTCTGCTTAGCAACTTACGAACGTGGTTAGTGTACCTCGCGTAAGATCACAGAACACAACGAACCTTTCATGCCAAAGACTCATGAAAGCATCCACATACATTACCGTTCACTATAGAAATGGTATCCATGCATTACCGCCGCATGGACAAGCCGTTCAACCCTGACACACCCTCCGTTCGAATGGAGTGTATCCTTGCCTCGCATGAGCGACATGCAGAATGCACACGTATGAAACACGTGGCGACAACACAACTCATAAACATACGCGAAGATGGATCCGTGGAATGGATCACTCCATCAACCCTCGCAATTCCCGTGATGAATGACACGTATAAAACACGTGGCTCATCTAGTTTGGTTGTGCAAGAAGGTAAGTCCGACATAAAGTAAAATGTGCCGGAAGTTAGCAAAATAAACCATAGATTAATAAGCCACCGAAAGAACCCAAAAATTCCCTCTAGGGCCCCGAAGTCTATTTCCATCCTTAACGATCCAACGCATTTTGCAAACACAACCAATCTTGCACATGTTTTATTCAAAAACCAAGGATTAAGGCTGTCAATTAAACTCGGTGCATATAATCACTGGGATACTCGCCCCGTGACAACCCGCCCAGAAAATACCGTACTATCGCCTTAGACCGATCCACTTGGGTCGTTAAGCAATAGTAAAGTATCATCCCGTCGTTGATTGCCGGTTAACACCCGAGAACGACTCGGGACATCGACCGCAGGATCGACACATGCATTAAAACTCACGCGAAGGCGAGTCCGCAGTACAACATGAATTAAACATTTTATTACAAACCATTGTTCATGGCATGAGATAAAGGTCTGTGAGTTCGAAAATACAATGGAAATAATTTAAACTAGCTAATCCGTAAACATCACAGAGGCCATCCGTGATGTCATCACTTGTCGTCACCCTTCCGATCAATCACACCCGCAACAACAATTTTTAAAGCAAGGCCGAGTATACTAATACTCGCCAAGACTTAACCGTCGGGTGATGACTAGCATCACCAACCCTGACATGAAAGGCTTTTGGCCGATGGAGTTTCTTTTGCTAAACAATCGCTTAAGAGTAGATCCTTAATTTCAATCTTTTAGCACAAGTTCTAGTTGATTACCATTTCTAAGTGTGCCAACTAATTCAACTTAATTGGACAAGCATTCAATTCATCCAACCGTATATTCCTCGAGCTCCATCATTATGGGATATCATGGCCGCTGATTAAGAAATTTCTGATAACGGTGAGAGGCCGACAATCGATTGATTTAAACCTTGCAAGGTGGACCTAAACACACCCAAGAATGCATACCTCAGTGGTATACACCAACTAGGCGGTTCCCGTCGATCTTCGCCCTCGGGAGCGGAACCCCACATTCCTGGGTACAAGGTTTTCTCGGATCGCTCCCACATGAACGCTCCGTACTCACGCGGGTACCACACTCTGCTGTGCGTTGGGGGACACAAGTGCCCTGTGTTTAGTAGGGAAAGGTTCCCTTACCACGTCAATTCCGGTACTAGGCTTACCGGTCCCATACCCGCATATGTTTAGTATGTTCAAAAGCTTAGCCCACGAAAGCCACCGGACCGTGAGCCCAAATCCCATGCTCTTACCACATGAGCAATCCATTTATAAAGATCTTATGATTCCAACATAAGAACCTATTCGCGAGTGACGAACATCACTCGACTTCTAGCGGTCCTATAGCATAGGGCAAATATCGACTCAGCATACTAGTGATAGAGCATAGGTACCTAAGGATCATGCATCTAGGGTTTCATTTAACCCCGCAACGTAAATGCACAATCATCCATAGATAATTGAATAAAGAATTTGAAAACCGGGTTAGATGCACCCGAGCTTGCCTTCACTGGCCTAGGTTAGGCCTCGGGCACCCTCGGTGTCGAGTACTTCCACGTACCGTAGCGACGCTTCCGCTCCTCCTTCCTCGGTTTCGGGACAAGGGAGTAATTCTCCGTCCGAAGATCTACACGGAATGCAATGCAAGTTTAAGTGATGTGATAGTTTGTTGTCTTATCCAACCCCGGGTTGGTCATATTCACCTTAACAAGCATTTAGATAGGGTTTCTCTTTTAGGAGGGTTATTGGTGTACATGGGTTATTCTTTTATTGTATATTTGAATAAAGGTTTTTATCGTACTTGTCATTTCATGTGAAGGCTTTAACTCCTTTGCTTTCACGAGCAAGGATGTAAATAATATTTTTATTTATGAATTACTTCTTCGATCAGCAATGGTAATTAATTACCCTTTATTTAAATTAGGAAATACTTTCAAAAAGGAAAAAGAATTAAATAAGGGCTTTTCTTTATTTAGTTTCTCTTTATTATAAAAAGGGATTTTAAGCTTTCATTACAATTAAATTACCAAAAATTAAAGGAGTGTTTCTTAAGCATATTAGTTAATTTGATCTGGTCCATTGGACCCACATGTAAGTGTTGGATGCTAGGAAATTAAAATATTATGGAAAATAACAAAGGCTAGCTAGCATTCCATTTAAATGCATTCAAAAATAAATAAGCATCAAATTGATCCAAACTTTCTCATGCATGCTCTCTGTCCTAAACAAGCCTAAAGAACTAGCATTTTCACCTAGAATCTCTACCGATCCATCCCTAGTAATTTACAAGGAAAACATGCATAAATCAATAAGGAAGATTGTGCCAAAAATCATGATTAATTCATATGATGTGCATTTTAGTATTACAAGACACAAAAGTAGTTGAGCTCAAAAACATAAATATATTTAGCAAGAAAAATCATTTACAATACTGCGTAAATGGAAAAACATTTTTATAAAAAGATTTACATCATAACTTTGTGCAATTTTTGGCATGAGTTAGTCATGACCTAACACAACATATCCAAACATTAGCTACAGAGAGTTGAGACATTTGAGGATATTGCAGATCTAGGTTTTTCACATTTGTATTTTTCATGCAAAAACTATAAGAAATTTTTTTCAGCCTGTGCGAGATAACAAAAGTTGTAGGATAATTCACAGTAAATGTATCCAACAAAATTGGCTGCATTTTTCCGATTTTTCTTCATAATCTCTACTCACTGACAAGAATCAGCAAACTCACTTACTATTTCGCTTGCGCTTTTTGCAAAACGGAGGCCTCGAAATAAAAGTGGCTTTGCAAATGTCGTCCCCGGGCGCGGCACGCGTCCGCGGCAATTCTGGGCCGGGGATCGCCGGGGTCCCGCCGAGGGATGGTAGGGGAGTGGCCTAGGGACGCTAGGGGCTCGATTTGAGGTGTTGGACAGGCGGAGATGGCCTCGTCGAGCGCCGCCTACGTCGGGGAAACGGCCGCCAAGGCCGCCGTTCCTAGCGGCAAGCTCGATTGGCCGCCGGGGGGTTTTGCGCATCGCGTGAGAAGTAGTGGCCGCCTTATAGCCTTCCGACTCCGGGCAAAGGGTGACGCGTAGGGGCGTCACAGGCAGCGCATTTGCCATGGGCAAGTGGGGGCGGAAACCGGGCCGGGCGTGCCCCCGCTCTTATCGCGCGCTACAACTGTCCCAGGGGCACGGCGTGCGGGCAAGCCGCCTTAGGAGGATGCGCGGCCCGGAGGCGCGGGCCGGCGACGCCGCCGGGCGTAGGCCGTGGTACGCGCGGTGCGTGGCGCTGGCCGCCGGGCGACGCGGCGTGACGTCACGCTCCGGCGAAATCTTGCTTGGATCCGCCTGCTCCATTAGTTTTTCCAAATTTTTGAATAGAAGTGCAATATGTGGTCATAAGAAAGTTGGGAGATCCAACTACCCTCTACATATGTTCCCATCGAAGTGATTGGTGGAATTCGAAGCAAGAAGAAGTGACGACATACGATTTGGCTAGCCGCATGGTCGATCTAGAGGTTGAGCTGTCGCCGCGAATTGATGAAGGCCGGCGGTCCTCGGCAAGTACGACGGCGTTTTATCGGGCGACACGTGTGATCACCACGCGCGATGCCCCGGGAAGAATTTGTGGCGCCGATGTCCGGCCGTGCCGCCCCCGATGGGGGTCGTGGGCATTCAAGGTGCAGTGGTTGCCCGGGCTCGATAACGATGTGCGAAGCCCCATTTTCAATGTCAAGCGACCGTAGGATATGTCCGACGAAGAGATCGTTGCTGAAGTGGAGAGGAAGGTTGTACAGATGATAGGAAAATAAGGAATGGGAATGTGCCCCGCAGGATTTTAAAGCATCGGGGCCGTGTTAACCGAGTTTTTGATGAGATGGGAGTGACATATTCCCCTCGTCGGGTGCCTCCGACGGCCGGCAAGAAAATGCAGCCTCCGGGCAACGTTGGGTCTGAAGTCGTCGATACCTCTCGGAAGGCCAAGTTAGGCAAGACCAGTTTAGCTGTTGAGAGTGTCGTGAAAAGCAGTAAAGCCCAAGATATCTTGGCCAAGCGGAAAGCGGACGCTGCGAAAGCAACCCTGCCACCGCTTGCTGAAAAGTCTACAAAGTTATCGAAAGTTAGCGAGACCTTGGCTCGTCGGAAGATTGAGGCGGCGAAAGTGGCCGCGGCCGAAAGGGAGAAGAAAAAGGCGCAGGACCCCGTCGTCCCTGTGGAAACAGACAAGGGGCCGGCCCTGAAGAAGAGACCGCTGGACACCGTTGAAAAGGTGAAACAACTTGCGGTTAAAGAAAAGGAACCTGAGGATGCTGAAGTTTCTGCTAAGAGAGCGCGGGTTGATCCAGTTGCTGAGACTGATGAAGACGTCGACATCATGACGATGCCTCAGATTCAACCTTGTACTAAATATCCGCCGAAAGGATCAGCGCGGAAACTGGCTGAGGGGCTTTCGCAAGTGAATCGCACCGGACGCCGGGAGTTAGAAGCACGAGAAGAGAGAGGTAGGCGCGTGGCTGAACTAATCCAAAAGGACATTGCCATGGCTGAGGCAGCCCCGAAGGGGCGAGTGGCCGGGTTGGTGGATATCGTGGATGAATCGGAATCGCTTTGCTATATTGATGACGATGCCACTCGATCGAAAAGGTGCGGATGTATCGCTGCCGCAGCCCCAGTGCGAAGCCACGACACATTTGAACGAAGGCTGTGGTGCAAAGGTCGAAGATCCGATTGACTCCGGATGCTCCGGAAGTTGAAGCTGCGGCGGCGCGGACATCTCGTTCGCCTCCTCCGTGTCCCGAGACGTTGACCCGGTGTCAACGAAACCCATTGAGGCTGCGCGTCGGAGAAATTGACGGGCGCCGAAAGTCTCCAGCTCGAAGATCTTTGGGTACGGTGCTCTAACTTGAGAGCACTATTTTCGTGCGCTTTCTTTCTATCGTACATTTTGTTTGCTTACGCGTTTTGCTTTCCCGTTATCCTTGGCAGCAAAAACTTTGGTCACCTTGAGCATTAAGGACCGAGAAAGGGAGGTTTTCCAGAATGAGGTGGATCCTTCCGCATCAAGGTCAAGTCTCACGTCAATGCTGGGGGAGCCTGGTATGAAGTTTCGCTTATCGTTTTGCTTTTTGATTTTTGACTTTGTGCCTTTGTCGTACTGGCGGTGCGAAGGGTATAACGTGGTTGTTGATCACTTTGCGGATTTTGAACGTACCTTGGAGGATTTAAGTGCTGACGATTTAATGAAAGTTGTGCGAGCGTATCTTTCAAGAGGTATCGTCGCCGCCGTAAAGGTTTTGAGAAGACCGCGTCGAAGCGAAGGCCTCTTTTGACAAGCAAAAAATACCGGAAGACGAGAATCGGCGTTTGAGAGAGGATAATGAGAGATTAAAGCGCGACGCCGATGATTGGGTGAGTCGGCCGCGCCAAACGGCGGAGGCACTTGATGCTTTAAAAGAGAGCTTGAGTATAGCGTAAAATGCTATGAGGAGTGTCGTCAGGAATTGAAAGATATGACGGTGCAATATGATGCGCAAAATATCTTGTCGGCCGCCAATGCCGGCCTCATTACGAATTGAAGAAGGTGAAGGGTGAGCTTGAGGATACTCTAGAAAAGAATGAGGCTTACTGCCACCAATGGGGGCGTATTTGGCGACTGAGTATCGTCGAGCTTTGGAAAGCTTCGGTGCCGAGGCCCAGGACTTCAAGATTACTGACAACATTTCGAGCTTCGTGGAGTGGTTACATAGCGAGTTGAAGCTTCTGCCCGATACTATGAGCAAGATTGGGGACTATGGCGCCGCTACCGCCTCTGAAATGTTGTTGAATCTTCTCGAGCGACAGGATGTGAACACTTCAAAGCTTTTGGGAGCCGAGGTTTCGTGTTTCCTTCACCCGAGGACGTTCCGACCCCAAGTAAGACGGTCGATTTGATAAACAAGATCGTCCTCCGTAACTTTTGGGCCAAAAGTGGGCGAGCGCACGCACGAAAGAAGGCGGTGGATCGTTTGGCGAAGGTAATTCTTTACGGTTCACTTCGACTTCGGCCACTTTTGCTCGATTGATTGTTTATGGTGGTTGTTAATGGTTTCTTCCTTCTCACAGCCTCCATTTTGGGCAGGCAAAACAAGCTTTGGAACTTCGAGAGCATCGCATGACGCACCGGTCCGTAGGCAACTTTGGGGCCTTACGGACCCCCTAGAGACCGGCCGAAGCCGCCCGATGATGCCCCCGAGCGAGCGATCCCCGAGCCCCGCTCGTGAAGCGCCTCAAGGCGAAAACAGTCAGGTGGATCCCGTCACCGGAGAGGCGTTGGCTCCCCTTCGGCTCTGAATCGGTGGATTAGTGCTTTGAACAAAAACTGAAAATGGCGTGTTGGCCAGTTAAACATTTGAAGGATGAAATGTAAACTTGTATGCCACTGTAGTGTGCTGTAAATGTCAATCGTAATTTTTGTTGTGTTAAGGCTCTTGAACGTTTAGAGCTTAAGTTATCGCTGCTTTCGAGTTACAGGTTTCGAAAGAAAACGTCTTCCCCCTTCGGAAGGGGGATAACTTAAGTTCGACTACTTTGCTTGGGATTGTTATGTCATCAGAGCTTAGAACTTGTCGGTTCACTTAGATGTTTCACGATGCTGAGTGTTGAATTTTCTCGTTTGTTGCTTACGGTTTTTTCTTTTTGGTGAGAAATGAATAAAAACTAGCCTTCGACGCGACGCTTAGGCGTGGAACGTGTCGAAGGACTAGGAACCGTTTTGGATTTGTCAAATTTTACAGCTTTTGAGCTGTTTTTTGACGAGGCATTTGCTCGCGTTTTTTTAGAAACGGTCGTCTTTGAAGCGTGCCTTATCACTTGCGACGTAGTTTCCGCACAAGTTAAGGACTGTAACGTTTCGGCTACGAAATTGTTTCGATTCGAGATTGAATCGCTTTTGAACGTCCTTCCTGGACGGGCTGACGAGAGGGCAGCTCTTTAAAAAGTTGATTCTTGTGAATCGTTACGACTGGACCACTTGCGGGTGGGCTACTAATGGGTAGCACTTTGATGCTCTCACTTTCGGAGAGGGCTATTTTGAAATAGCACTTCAATTCATCCTCTTTTGGGATGGGCTATATTAAGATAGCACTTTAAGCCATGCGAAAGAGACACAACAAAATTTTAGGGAGGAAGTATTCCATTCATTTTGGAAATAAATTTTACATCAAGGCCGCCTCGTTAAAAACCTCACGCTCCAGTGGAGTCCTCCCTATGTGAGGAAAAGAGTACCCGCCTTGTTATTGAATTGTAAAATGCGAAAGTAAATGCCTTGAAAAAGCAAATCTAAGATGAATCCTCCGCACTTATAGTACTGTGCGAAAGGCTCCTACTGAAAGTAAACTACGGAAAAAACTTACACAAGTTGTCCACATTCCATGAGTAAGGCAACTCCACACCTGCTTCGTCTTTGAGACGAAAGGCCCCATCACGAACCGAGCTTGAAACCACGTAAGGTCCTTCCCAAGCGAACTGGAATTTTCCTACAGCGTTGGCGTTCTTCTTTCTTTTCAAGACGAAATCTCCCACTTTGATGTTCTTGAGGGATACTTTCTTGTTCCTCCACTTCCTGGTTTCCTCTTGATACTTCAATTGGTTTTGGACTGCATCAAGTCTGTCGATTTCCACTAAGTCCTTGTCAGCCTCTTCGCTCTCGCGAGAGCTACCGGCCAAAACTCTGGCGCTTTCGTTGGTTAATTCTTCAGGGCACATCGCTTCGGCCCCATACAAAGCAACCCGAATGGGGTGAATTTGGTTGTTCTTGACTCCGTAGTGTTGTGCGACCAGACGACCCGCGAGAGCTCATCTGCCCATTTTCCTTTCTTCTGTTCAAAGAGGCATTTCTTGATGGCAGAGAAAATTTGCCCATTGGCCCTTTCCACAGCACAATTGGATTGGGGGTGGTACACGGATGCGAAGCATAGCTTCGTCCCGATGGAGCGACAGTATTCCCTGAAATCTTGACAATCGAATTGCTTTCCATTGTCGACAGTGAGCTCTTTGGGTACCCCAAATCTGCAAATGATTTGCTGCCAAAAGAATTTCCTGATAGTGGCTGAGGTGATGGTAGCGAGAGGTCTTGCTTCGATCCATTTTGTGAAGTATTCGATCGCTACCACCGCGAACTTGAAGTTGCCCCGGGCGGTGGGAGCGGCCCGACGATGTCCATTCCCCATCGCTGCAATGGCCAGGTTGGTGTGATGAGCTGCGATGGCGCGCCGGGCCTTCGCTGGTGCTTTGCGGTGAACTGGCATGCCTTGCAAGTTTTCACGATGTGCTCTGCATCTTTTATGGCCATTGGCCAATAAAAACCTTGCCTGAAGGCTTTTCCTGCCAATACTCTCGCTGCGATGTGCGAGCCGCACATCCCTCCATGGATTTCTCTCATGAGCTCGATGCCTTGATCTTGGGAAATGCATTTGAGCAAGGTGCACATACGCCCAGCTTGAACAAGACATCATCCTTGAGGACGTAACCCTTGGCTCGTGCCTGCATTCTTTTGAGGTCATGAGTTTCGACAGGTTCATAGTGCCCGCGAAGGAAAGCAATTATGGGGGCTCTCCAGTCCAGGCTTGCGATTGCATTGATGGTGCTGAGTGGTTGCTTGTCTGGCTTTGTGGACGGAGCAACTAAAATTTCGAAGAATACATCTGAGGGCATCGCCTCCCCCCTTGCGGCCTTCTTTGCGAGCTCGTCGGCTTCGCCGTTGTATTTCCTGGGCAGGTGCTCGATGGTGAATCCCCGAAAGTGCCTTTCCATTTTGCGCACCTCCGCTAGGTACTTGACTAGCTCCGGCTCCTTGGCCTCACTTTCCTTTTCCACATGGTCTTTGATGACCTTGGCATCGCACTTGACTAGGAAGTTGCTGGCCCCTAGGGCTCTTACTTTGCGAAGGCCTA
Source organism: Cenchrus americanus (assembly GCA_947561735.1). NCBI lineage: Eukaryota > Viridiplantae > Streptophyta > Magnoliopsida > Poales > Poaceae > Cenchrus > Cenchrus americanus. The sequence goes on from OX387245.1 coordinate 186,155,537, forward strand.
GCAGCAAGGCTTCGTATTCAGTGGTGTTGTTAGTGCATCTGTCGGATGGGTCCTTGTAGTCTAACCGGGCGGCGTATCTTAGCTTGATGCCTGCCGGGGAGGTGATGATGGCTGCAATGCCGCACCCTTGCGCCCCGTGCTCCGTCACATCTGATTTCCCGCATTGGCACTAGCTCTTCGTCGCATTGACGTTGCTAGGTGAAGTCCGCCTACGATGAAGTCTGCTAGGACTTGGGATTTGATTGCTGATCTCTTTCCAAAATTGATTGTGTATTCTGACAGCTCGGTTGCCCATTTGGCAATTCTGGACGAAGCCTCCTTGTTAATGAACAGATCGTTCAGAGGTTGATTTGTGAGCACTGTGACTTTGTGAGCCTCGAAGTAATGCCTGAGCTTTCTTGTGGTCATGATTACGGCGTAAGCGATTTTCTCTAGCTCTGAATAGTGCAGTTTTGATCCTGCTAAGGCTTCGGAGACAAAATAGACTGGGGATTGAAGTTTGCCTTTTTCAGTTTCGACCTCTCGGACCAGAGCAGCGCTGACTGCGGCCCTTGAGGCGGCTACGTAGAGGAGTAGTGGCTCCGAGGGCGATGGTGGGGACAAGATTGCCATCTTTTCTATGTAGTCCTTGAGCTCGGCGAAAGCCTTGCTTTGCTCGGGGCCCCATTCGATTGCGCCCTTGCCTTTTAGTGCCTTGAAGAATGGAAGGCTTCGCTCTGCGGACCTTGAGATGAATCTGTTCAAGGCTGCTACTCGACCGTTCAATTTCTGGACGTCTTTCTTTGTTTTGGGCTCCTCCATTTCCCTGATTGCCTTGATCTTGTCGGGGTTGGCTTCGATTCTTTTAGCGGAGATGAGGCACCCCAGAATCTTTCCTTTTGTGACCCCGAACACACATTTGTCCGGGTTTAGCTTCAAGCCGGCCCTCCTCATATTGGCGAAGGTTTCGGCCAGATCGTTTATGTGGCTGGCCCTGTCGGAGCTTTTTACGATGAGGTCATCGACATAGGCCTGAATGTTCTTGCCTATCTGTGGCTTGAATACTGCTCCAGTCATTCTGGTGAACGTTGAGCCGGCATTTTTCAACCCCTCTGGCATGCGGACGAAACAGAAGGTTCCGAAGGGTGTGATGAAACTAGTTTTCTCCTCGTCCTCCTTCGCCATCCAACACTGATGGTAACCGGAGAAACAATCCAGCAAAGACATGATCGCGGCGTTGGCCGCAGAATCCACCACTTGATCCATTCGAGGCAGCGGATAGTTATCTTTTGGCGTCGCCTTGTTTAGATCGGTGAAATCGATGCACATGCGCCATTTGTCGTTCTTTTTCATGACAGGCACTGTGTTTGCCAGCCATTTAGGGTACATGACTTCGCGGATGACGGTGGCGTCAAGCAGCCTTTGGACCTCTGACTTGACGGCCACCACCTTGTCGTCGGACATCTTTCTGAACTTCTGTTTGCATGGCTTGACCGACGGGTCGATGTTCAATTTGTGCTCGATGGAACTTCGGTCGACGCCTGTGAGATCTTTGGCGGACCATGCAAAGACATCTTTGTTTTTCTGGAGGAAAAGAACTAGACTTGCTTCCTCATCAGCCGATAGATCCGAGCCGATGACGACGGCCTGATCGAGGATCATCGTGTCCAAAGGAACTCGCTTGGTCTCGCAGTCTGGCTGGATGTTGATTTTTTCTTTGTCTGCTTTCGGCTGCTTTTCTACCTCGCTGTGTTCGACTGCCTCGTCGAGGGCGTGCACGTTTCGCCGCCCGGGGTACGGCCTCTTTCTAGGTTGCGGCCGTCGTTTTGATGACCCCATATTGTGATGACCCCCGCCGTCACCGGATTTTGATGCATAGAAACGCTTGGTGGATGACTGCCTCAAACTTGTTGAGGAACCCCCTGCCTAGGATACCATTGTATGGATAGTACATTTCCACAACGTCGAAGGATAGGTACTCGCCTCGGCATTTTGTACTGTGCCGAAAGATACAGGGAGGACCACCTTGCCCACTGCGTGGATGACCCGCCCCCCGAAGCCATACGCGAGGTGTGTCTGGTGGTTGCAGCAAGTCTCTATTGAGCCCCATCTTGTCAAAGGCATCGGCAAAAATGATGTCTGCTGATGAACCGTTGTCCACCAACAGTTTTCCGAGAGTCCAGCTCGCTATATTGGCTTCTATCACAAGAGCATCGTTGTGAGGGAAACCTTGCAGCCTTACGTCCTCCTCCGAGAAGGTGACCGGGATGTGAGACCATCTTGTTTTCTCCACTCTTCCTTCCACACAGATGTTTCGCACCTCGCGAAAGTAGTGTTTCCACTCCTTCTTGGTTTCGAATTCCAGGGCGGAGCCCCCTGAAATAGGCATTATGGTGCCGACAGATGGCAAAGGGTCGTTTTGGCCCTCGAGCTTGGCTGGGAGCGGTGGAGCTGAAGGACCTTTGTAAGGAGGGGGAGGGGGAGGAATAGGATGTTGCTCGACGGGCCTGCGCTCGATATTTTGAGCTTGGAAAGTTTGTGATTGCCAAGGCGGAGGCTGGGGGTAATTGGGTAGCGGTGGCTGGTATTGAGGTGGTTGGAATGGGTTTGCGAAAGAGTTTCTCCCAAAACTATGATTTTGCCAAGCCGGGGCGGAATGGTTTACAACGCTCGCTCTTTCTTTCTCCTTCCTCTCTTCTTCGAGGATAGCTTCGAACTTTTTCTTGTCTGGGCAATAGTTGGAACTATGGTCATCGTTTTCCTTGTGAAAAATGCAGTACCATTTTCTTTTCTCGTTATGGCCTCGGCCTCTGCCTCGACCTCTACCTCTGCCTCCACCTCTTCCGCCCCTGCGACCTCCCCCCTGATTGGGGTGAGGGGGACTGGGTGGGCTTGGGACCAGGCTCTGTGGGTCAGCCTGTGGGCAAGGATTTTCTTGGGTGTTTTCGCCCTCCAGGCCGAAAACGCTTCGAGGATTAGTATGAGAGGTGTTTCTGGAATTGGACCACTCCCTCTCGCTGGGTTGGTTGGCTTTCGCAGACTTTTTCTGCTGGGATTGCTCTTCCATGCACATTCTAAAGTCATTGTCTGAGCGACAATACTTCTCGAATTCTTCGTAGAGGCGCTGGATAGTTTTGGGCCTTTCGCGCATGAGATGCGAGCGGAATTGACCGGCTCTTAAACCCACGATCGCGGCGTTGATGGCGACGGCGTCCAACACGTTTGGTGCCTGGGCTCTTAGGTGCACAAATCTTCTGAAGTAGTTTTGAAGGGGTTCCTTGTCCTTCTGCTTACAAGAGAAAAGGTCACTCTCTGTAAGTTCTGGACGCTGGAAACCTTGGAAGTTTGAGAGAATTCGGCGTCGTCGCATCATCCCATCCGTGAATCACGCCGGGGCTCAGCGAGAGAATACCACTGTGCTGCCGCGTCATCAGCGGCGATGATGAAAGATTTCACTAGTACAGAGTCGTCACCGCCGGCTGAAAGGATGGCGGCTTCGTAGCTCATTAGGAATTGCCTTGGGTCAGACTGGCCCGAGAATCTAGGCAGTGGAACTGGCCTGTAAGTTTGCGGCCATGGAGTGATTTGAATCTCTTGAGACAAGGGGGATTTAGGGTCCCATGGTCTCGTGCGAATGGTGTGAATGTCTTGGTGTGAGGGACCAGACTCGAAAGGGCTCGCGAAGGGGTTGCGGCTGAATGTAGTGTGCGGAGGGGGCTGGGTGAAAAACTCGGTGCGCTCGTTGAAATTAGGCTGACTAGGAACTGTGTATTCAGGTGAAGGTTGGGTAAAGCTTAAGGATTGTTTTGCTTTTAGAGCGCGCAGTTCCTCCTTTAGGGTAGCTATTTCTGCTTTCTGTTTTTGAATCTCGGCTTCGTGCTGAATTGCCAAGAGCCGTTTCTTGGTTCTGGCCAATTCCTCAGCCTCCTTGCGCAGCTTGGCCAGCTCCGCTTCCTGCGTTGGGTCGGGATCCGGGAGCGCCTCTCCCTGGGTGAGCATAGCTGAGAGATTGAGCTCCTCGTCCAAGGAGGACGACGCTCCTTTGGTGGAATTGACGGTGGTTCTCTTCTTCCTTGTGGACATTCTGGGTTTGATACTCGAGCCAAACACAAACGGTGGGTGCCAATTGTTTCGTCGCGGGCATCCTTTGCATAACCGCTCTCCATTCTTCGGGTATTCGAAGGCTCGATTCTGAATCCCCCCCAACAGTTTCCCTTCCGCCGGTGTCTTCCTTCTTCTCCACGAGAGGGTGCTTCCTTCGAGGTGGTTGATCTCCCGCCGGAGATTCCTCCTCCTCTCTCTCTAGCTTGTGGATGGCCTTCTGGTGCGAATGACTCCTCCTCTCGGTGTTGGCGGCGCCTCGGGGGTTTTAGGGTTGAAGATCCTTCGAGGGCAAGGAAAACGGGACCGAACGGTGCCGGAAGTGGGCCGGGGCCGGCCGGCTCGGGCCGGCCGGCCCGTGCCCACCTCGGCCCGGTTCGGCCGCCCCTTTTGCTCCGTGGGTCCTCGTGCATTTATGTACTTCGCCCCCTCCACTTGCATGATTTTGATGCTGTTATCCTCGCGTCCAAGATAGAGGCTCTCTTTGCATGAAGTTTGATCTTTTACGCTTCAATCCTCGGGGGTGTTCCTCGTAGCACTTCGGTCCTTGCCACCATTGGAAGTGATTTCAGCAAGCTCATGAACACGAACAAGACTCCATGAATGCTCCTTTGAACTTGTTGCGAATCCGTCCTTTATGTCCATGATTTCCTACATAAACACAACACTTCCAAATGCATGCACAAAGATGAACTTGTTATATGATTAGTGTGCCTAGTGGCGGGTTAGTTTCATAATCAAATCCAAACCAAAGTGTAATGAACATGCTAGGTGCACCAAAATACACCGTCAACAATTTGGTGGTACCTAGAATAGGCATCAAGGAAACACAAAAGCTCGCACCCCGCGATAGATTCTACAATTTGATCAATTCGTGGCAAAGGAAAAGGAACTTTGGGACATGCTTTATTCAAACTAGTGTAATCTACGCACATCCTCCACTTCCCATTCTTTTTCTTAACTAATACGGGATTGGCTAGCCACGTAGGGTGAAAGACTTCCTTGATGAATCCGGCCTCGAGGAGCTTCCGCAACTCCACTCCAATCGCTCGACGCCGTTCTTCGTCGAAGCGCCGCAACCGTTGTTGCATGGCTCGGGAGTGAGGTAGGATGTCAAGGGAGTGCTCGGCGACCTCCCTCAGGACGCCAGACATATCCGAGGGGCTCCATGCGAAGATGTCGGCGTTGGCGCGGAGAAAGTTGATGAGCAACACTTCCTATTTCGGGTCAAGGGTGGAACTGACCCTCAACGCCTTGCCCTTGGGGGCAACAGGGTCGAGGGGCACCTCCTTTGTCTGCTCAGCAGCCTCAAAGTTGCCCGCATGCTTGGCTGAGGAGTCGAGGTCCTCGTTGACCAGTTTCTCTAGGTTCGCGATGAGCGCCTCGTCAAGCGCTAGCGCCTCGGCGTGCTCCACGCACTCGACGTCACAGTCTGAAGGACCGATTAGGCGACCAGAGAGGGGGGGAGTGAATGGGAGCCAATAAAAATTCTTCTCGAGGGAGATTGAAACTCCGACAAGACGAACTAGCTCGGTCGAACCCCCGAAATCACACGCTCCGCACTTCTACGTCCCGTTTGCCAAAACCACGTAGCCACTGGAGTGCTACTGGTCCTAGGAACAAACTCTACCAGCAACCACAAAACACACACGGCAAGACCGACAATGGGAAACAACTCGAAAGCCGGCTAACCGGAGGGGGGCGGTTAGAGACCGGGTATAGGGGGCGGTTAGACCGCCTCCACCCGGCAACCAAGAAATCCTCCGAAACGCCTCTTCCGAGCACCAAAACACACCACGGTTTCACCAACAGAGATCTCTCGGTCAAGGCCATGCTAGCTACCGGAAAATCTTGGCGAAAACCAAAACTTCACCCAAGGGCCTAGGGGCGGTTAGACCGGCTACCCGGGGCGGTCAAACCTCCCGTACCCAAAGCAACGAACCCCCGACCAAGAACACCTAGCAACCGCACGAGAACGACCCCAAATTTCACCCGTACACTCCTCCGATCAAGGCGAACAAACTCACGAGAGGAAAATCCGGCAAAACAAAACTTTGACCCGGAAACACCCGGGCGGTTAGACCGCCCCCCGTAGGCGGTTAGACCGCCCCTTCCCGTAAAACGAACCCGCGGGTCAAACCTCAACTTCCTCGCGCCCGATCTCCCGAATCACTCCACGGATTGCGGCCAAACTTCGGGAATAGCCGGGTTACCTCCCGGGCAACCTCTACCTCAAAGGAATCGACCCGAAACGCTCACAATCAAGAGGAATCGAAGAAATCGCTTCTCTAGGTCAAGAACTCGCCCAACTCGAAAAACCACCAAATCGAGTCCGATTCAAAGGGGATTTGGGGGCAAAGTCACCAGCCAAAGAGGCACAAGAACCTCATACGTGACACCCACCAAAAGCTCCAAGAAATCGTCCTCAAAACACCGCCAAAAAGAGCTCCGAAAATCAACACCAAAGAGACGGGAAAACCACCATGATGAACAACGCCAAACCTTCTATACATGCCATGAATGGTTCGTACAAGGTCTAGCTTGCCACCCAAACATCCATCCCTCTCTCTAGATCTCACATGAAGCTCTCAAGCTAGCCTTCTAAAATCCTAAGGAAAATGGAGAACGAAAATGGAAAAAACCAAATGAGCTAGGGTTCCAAGAGTTGGCTGCCATCCACCCATCTAATGAGTATATATGGAGGCACCCAAAAGACTAAACTACCCTTCACTAATAACTAGGGATACACGCCCCTCAAGTGCGGATTTGGAATTCTTGATGTCTTCACCATCGGACGGATGCCCGGCGACCGCACCCTGCGTAGCCTCGACGCAAGCCTTGCGATCCCGACGCGTGTCCTCCGCTTCGAAGCTTCTCGGCGCCGGCGGCCGGGCGGTCGACCGCCCCCCCTGGGCGGTTAGACCGTCCCTGTGGATCTGACCGGCCCCAGGCGGTCTGACCGCCCCTTCTGGGCGGTTGAACCGGCCTGGGTGGCCACACCTCCTCGTCGAGTCTTCGGCCTCGGTTTTGTGGCTCAACCGAGTAACCCAGTGGTTTTCTGGTGAACCACTGCAAACCCCGTGAACTCGGTGTAGCCTCCGCCAATCTCCACTCATGACTCGGCTCCCACGTAGTCCCGGCTCGACCTTGGTTTTGAGGCTCTAGCAAGGAACCGTCCACGACCTCATCTTGTTGTTCATGCCACCATGCGGCCCGCACTTGACCCCGCTGGCCACCGGGTCCCTCGAACGAAGCCTACTTGTCTTCTCCACACCTGGAGGCCTCACCGGCAACGACCTTTCGCGCTTGTTCTTCACCCGCACCAACACGAGTCAAGCCGCAACATGCACCCGCAATACTTAGCCAAGAATCAGTCCACACAACGTTGTCAATCACTCATCACACAAGGAAGCGACCATCCACCGGTCCTCGAACCACACATGGTCCTCAATCTCCCCCTTGATGAGTGCATTGACAACACACTCACATGAAGTAACACAAGAGAAAAGGAAAAGAAAAGAAACAAATAAAAAGAAACCCCAACAAGCGATCGAAAGCCAAAGAAAGGCAAAGAGCAAGATCACTTCAAGAAGACAAGTCTCGGACCCCTTAGGCAAGGGCAAAGGCTCGACACATCCGAGACAAAACACAGCTCAAGCAAACAGCGCAAACCACCAAAGCAAAGCTCGAACACCACAAAGAGCTCCCCCTGCACATATGCAAGCTCCCCCTGAGCCACAAGACACTCCCCCCCGAACACATGCAAAGAATGCAACTCGGGAATGCAACAAAGAGCAAAAACTTGCTCACACCGCCCCGTGCCGGTTAGACCGCTCGTACAGGGCGGTTAGACCGCCTCTGCCCGATCCGACCGCCGCGGGGCGGTTAGACCGCCCCAAGAGACCGCCCCGCACCAAACTCGCTCAAAATTTGCCTCGAAACAATTGGAACACCTTCCAAACACTCCCAGTGCCCAAAACATGCACAAACTTGTCCCCCTTGTTGACAATGCATGAATCAAGGAAAAATGCGAAAACTTTCAACATATAGCTTCTCGAATATACAAAATTCATCACAAGGAGCTACACAAGTCCAAATGAGCAAGTTAGATACTCGACAGGTTCGTACTGACCTTAACTACGTGATCACCAAGTTTCACAACCATTGGACAATGCTAAAAAGGATTTGAGTAATTTTGCGAAAAGTTACTCTCTCACAAGCAAATACCTAAACATGAGCAAAACATATCAAAATGGCAAAGCCACTCAAACTTCATGCTAGGACAGCCATTCTAATCATAAGACCATCATAAACACCCAAAAGCACCTCATGTCATGTCAAAGCCATCGAGCCATGTGCCTACTTCTATGTATGAGACTTCTCATTGGTAGACAACATGCAACGGTTTAGCACCCAAAGCAAATTAAATTCAGCACATGTGACATGGGAACATATTTTCCAAGCATTTTTCATTTCATTTCCAGATTTAAAAATGGTACATGAAATGTCTTTGCGACAAAAAGGAACTTATGCCCCTCCACAAGATTAAGCAAGAGGGCTAAACATTCATGATGGCAAGTGAGCCTTTGGCCCCATATGATCAATAAACTAGCTATCCAACCACAAAGTAAGCATAGCAAAGCCACTAAAACATGTCAAGATCATATATAGGCATTTACACATGAGAGAGCATGTATGTGACATTTTTCAAAAATTAGCCATCAACCATGGATCATTCAACAAGATCATCAAGAGCTAAGCCAAACTAACCATAGCATACCAAACAAGCTCACAAGAACATATATAGCAACCCATGGTGAACAAAGTATATAGGAGAAGCTTTTCCTATCAATGCATATGATACAAAATGCATGCAATCTAAGATACAAGGATGCCTATACATCATGTTACATATGCAATGCCAAATGCAAGAAATGCACAAAGGAAAGCTATACATATGCTACAAAGGAGCTCCCACACACCCAACTCAAGAAATCAAGCACACACCAAGTTCCCCCCGCAAACGAGTGAAAGTTGCTTGATCTAGGGGTTTGGTGAAAATATCGGTTAGTTGGTCATGTGTGGGTACATGGATCAAAGCTATCTTCCCTTTCTCTACGTTGTCTCTCAGGAAATGATACCTCACTTCTATGTGTTTGGTTTTGGAATGGAGCACTGGGTTCTTTGCAACGCTTATGGCACTGGTGCTATCACATTGAAGTGGGACATGGGTATACTCCTCACCAAAGTCACTCATGGTGTAGGTGATCCAAAGGAGCTGAGAGCAACAACTAGCAGCGGCAACATACTCGGCTTCGGTCGTGGATTGAGCAACACTCGACTGCTTGCGGGAAGACCAAGACACCAAAGAAGAACCCAAAACTCGGCAAGTCCCGTAAGTGGACTTCCTATCCAACCGACACCCGGCAAAATCCGCGTCTGAAAAGCCATGAAGCGCCAAAGAAGAGGACGCGGAGTACCAAAGGCCAAAGTCCGGAGTGTGACGCAAGTACCTGAAAATTCTCTTCACTGCTTGCCGATGCGAAGTCCTCGGAGACGCTTGAAAACGAGCGCGCAGACACACCGAGAACTGTATGTCCAGCCTCGTCGCCGTCAAGTAGAGGAGTGACCCGATCATGCTCCGGTACTCCTTCTGGTCCACGTGTTCACCTTCCTCATCCGCATCAAGAGCTGTAGTCGTACTCATCGGCGTCGTCATAGCCTTGGAGTCCTCCATCTTGAACTTCCTCACAATGTCCTTGGTGTACTTAGCCTGGTGCACAAATGTTCCTTCCTTTGATTGCTTGATTTGTAGCCCGAGGAAGAATTGCAACTCACCCATCATGCTCATCTTGAACTCCCTGCTCATATCATTTGCAAACCTTGCAACAAGAGAGTTAGATGAGCCACCAAAGACAATATCATCCACGTACACCTGCACAATCAGGATATCTCTGCCTCGCCTCAAAAAAAAACAAGGTCCGATCGACCTTCCCCATCTCAAAACCTCTCTCAAACAAGAACCCCCTCAACCTCGCCATACCAAGCTCTAGGCTCCTTCTTCAACCCATACGACGCCTTCCTCAACTTGTACACCCAGGGGGGTACTTCTCACTCTCAAACCCCGAGGCCGCCTCACATACACTTCTTCCTCCAAAGACACCATTCAGAAAAGCACTCTTCACATCCATTTGGTGCAACTTGAACCCTTTAGCCACGGAAAAGGCTAGAAGGATCCTAATCGCTTCCAAACGGGCTACGGGAGCAAAGGTCTCCTCGTAGTCGATCCCCTCCTTCTGACTGAACCCCTGAGCGACAAGTCTCGACTTGTTCCTCACAACCTCACCCTTCTCTCCCTCTTTGTTTTTCCACACCCACTTTGTACCAATCGGCTTACACCCCGGGGGGAGGGTCAACCAACTCCCACACCCGATTCCTCTCAAAGTTCTCCAACTCCTCATGCATCGAGTTAACCCAATTGTGATCGATAGTGCGTGTCCAATGTCTTTGGGCTCGAAAGAAGCAACAAATGCAGCATGAGCGAAATGGGAATTGTTTCGAACCCTCGACCGTGTAGTGCGTTCATTCATGTCGCCGATGACCCCCGAAGCTGGGTGATCCACTTGAACTCGCCGGGGAGGTTCTCGCCTCGAAGCTACCTCCCCCTCAACATCAGCTTCTCCTCGTTCTTGATTTGTCGTCGTAGGTGTAGCAGAGGGTCCATCCATCATCGTAGTCGAAGTAGTAGGTACATGTTCAGCTGGGGGCACCGCACCGCCATCTTCATCATCACCATGTTCATGCTCCTCCTCCTGAAAGATCTCCTCGCCATGCTCATCATCGCCTGCACACTCAAAGACAAGCTGACTACGTGTCTCTGTCTCGTCGAAGGTTACCTCGCAAGTTTCCACGATTTGGTTAGTTTCAAGTTTGAGCACACGATATGCTCTAGAATGAGATGCATAACCAAAGAAAATGCCATCGACAGACCTAGCCTCAAACTTATCCAACTTCCTGCCTTTCTTCGAATGAAACACTTGCAACCAAAGACATGGAAGTGACTCACCTTGGGTGTGCGACCATGCATCAACTCATAGCATGTCTTCTTCTTGTGCACTCGAGGTATATCCCCGTTCGACACATAGCACGCGGTATTCACCGCCTCGGCCCCAATACCTCCTCGGAGTCCTATGCTCATCAAGCATCGTCCGAGCCATCTCGCACAAGGTCCCGTTCTTCCTTTCCACAACACCATTCTCGGGGAGGCGTATACGGACTCGAAAACCGGTGCTCAAGACCCAAGTCATGGCAAAAGGTTTCAAAACGAGAGTTCCCGAATTCCGAGCCATTATCACCGCGGATAGCTCGTATGGCATCTCCGTGCCTCTCGTTCCTCAACCTCAAGACTAGATCTCGAACAAAACCAAACGTCTCCCCCCTTCTCCTCAAGAAAGAACACCCACACATACCGAGAATAGTCGTCCACCACAACAAGGACATACCACTTCCCACCCGCGCATCGCACACGAGCCGGGCCAACAAGGTCCATATGGAGCAGCTCGCATGGACGCTCGCTCATCACATCGGTGAGAGGCGGGTGAGAAGAGGCCACCATCTTGGCATGCCTACACGGAGCACAAACCAACTCTTTCTCAAGCCTCAACCGTGGCAATCCTCGGACCAAATTGAGTTTACTCAAGCGAGACAAAAGGTCAAAGCTCAAGTGACCCAACTTCCTATGCCACCTCCACAACTCACTCGAAGAACCGGCCAAGAAACAACGCTCCACACCCGAAGACTGAGAAAAATCAGCACGAAACACCTGACCCTCGGGAACGACCATACAAACAAGGTCCCCTCGAGAGTCCACAATCCGAGAACCACCTGGCCGAAACAACACCTCAAAGCCCTCATCCAACAACTGGGACACAGAAAGCAAATTGTACCCCGCGATTGAACAAGAGCAACACACCTCAGAGTGATCTTGTCACTCACTTTTATCTCACCTTCTGAAAGCACACGCCCACGCCCATTGTCCCCAAAGGTGATGTACCTCTTTGTCACCACCGGGACGAGACTTGAGAACCACCTCCTATCTCCGGTCATATGCCTCGAGCAACCGGAGTCAATCAACCAAATGTTCTTCAAGTCTCCCACCTGAAATTCAAAAACAAGCATGTGAGCGAACAAACGACTCAGCACTGGGGTTAGTACCAAAAGAGGAAAACCAGTGCCGAGCCATTTGCTCGAAAGTGGGGTTAGCACACATCAAGCCATCTTTCCTATCATAACCACCACCACGAACACCACCTCGGTAACCACTCCGAGGGAACCACCCCTCACTGCCTGGAGGAGGACCAAACCCACGGAAGACAACCCGTGGAACGTCCCTCCTCTCCTTCTCAAAGCTACGACTCCTCCCATCCCCGTAGTGAACTCGAGGGGGAGAATGCCTAGCAACCTGACCACCTGCCGTCTCTCCAGACCAACCACCAGCAACTCCACCTCCAGACCTGAAACCTCTCGACTCACCACCTCGAAAACCACTCCGCCCCGCACTCGGGGGGGGGGCGGTTAAACCGCCTAGCCGTGCCGGTCCTAACCGCCCTCCTTCGGGCCGGGGCCGGTCCGACCGCCTAGCCGGGCCGGTCTGACCGCCCCCTCCAGAATCGCTCCTCGGCCGCGAGAACTTGCATCTCCCCATGCCGAACACTTCTCACCACGGCCTTACCCTCCCGGGCGGTGGCATACGAGGCTTAGGTACACCATGGGAAGGGTTGTACCTATCCTTGTTTGCCCACTCCTTTGCCATCCTCTCTTCCCACTTCCTCTTGAAGCAAAACTCATCCTTGTGACCCTCCTTCCCACAATGGCCACAACGGAACCTCACAAGCTTAGGTTTTGGCTTGGATTGGGGCTGCTCGCTTGGTTTCTCTCCACTCAACTCCTCCACCGATTTCTCCTCACTTGCCTTCTCACTCACTTTCCCAAAGAACACTTTCCCGGAAGTGCTCACAAACTTGATAGGCCTTTGGAGATCATTTGTGGGTGTAGGAAATATAGGTGGAGCTGGGGTTGTGTCTAGTCGGTTCCTAAGATGGTTGGGTTTTGGAGGGAAATCATTTTTGTGGTGGGTTTTTGGTGCCTCCGGGATATTCTCTCCACTTCCTTCACCAACCTTGTTTGCCCCAAGCCCCTCACCATCTTGCCTCTTAAAGGCCTCGATCATCATCCTCAACTGAGGCTCATGACCGGACAACCAACCCATCAACTTACTCAAATCATCATTCTCATCCTGCAAACGATCAACATAATGTGCAAGCTCCAAATTTTTCAATGCATGCATTTCACAAGTAGAGCAAGATGTAGGCATGGGTTCCTTCAATTTAGCCTCGAGCGAACTAGTGTAAGCATGCATCTCATCAATCTTAGCATGCAAAACAGGGCAAGAAGTGCAAGCACCTAGCAAAGCAGGTCTAGACTTAAGCTCAGCCACTTCAACCCTAAGCACATCTAGTTCCTCACACTTGGAGGCATGCTTCTCCTTAAACGAAGCAAGATCAGCAAGGAATATGGAACAATCAGCACAATCATTATCATCCGAAACAACAGGGCTAGCCTTAAGCGAATCAATCTCAAGCTTGCTATCAAGCACCCGTGTCTCTAGCTCGGCCCACTCTAGTCCTAGCATCCTCGAGTGAAGCCCTAAGCTCTTTCCTCATTTTCTTGGCCTCTCTAAGCATGTCATCACGGTTATCAAGCAAAGAGCCAAGCCTCTCATTCTCCCGGCGCAAGAAGGGAAGTTCATCACGCACCTCGTTGTCGGACTCGCAGTCCGAGTCGCTCCGTGTGCTCTTCTTGCGGCGGAGCTCGGCGCCATGGTGCGAAGCCATCTCTCGCGAAGCGGCCTTAGCCCGCTCGGGTTCTTGGACGACTTCTTGTTCTTGCGGCGATCTCCCTCGTCTTCACCGCCGCTCGAGCTTGAGGTGGAGTACGCGGAACTGGAGTCGACGTCGCTCGCTCCAACCATCGCTCGGGCCTTGCCTCGGCCCTCCTTCTTCCTCGATCGTCGCTCGTCCTTGTACTTGTTCTTGTGCTTGCTCTTGTGGTCGCGCATCGAACGGTACTTGCCATCGTTCATCCTCGGCTTGTGCTTGTAGCTGTCCTTGTTCTCGGCCTTCTCCGGGCAGTCGGCGACGAAGTGTCCCGGCTTGCCGCACTGGAAGAAGGTCCTCGTGTTCCTCCTCATGTTCACACGGTTCTCGTGCAGCCTCTCGAACCGCCTCGTCAACAGCGCCAGCTCGTCCTCTCCAAGGTCATCAAACTCCTCATCTGGCATAGACATCAAAGAGGAAAACGAGAACATCCTGGTGGATGGGTTAGAGTTAGTTTTTCCTTTGGAACCACCAACGAGGGCAAGACTATGGGAGTCGGTCGGTCCCTCGAGCTTGGCGATCATGCCCCTATCCACCTCGGCCCGACTTGAGCTTCGAGAACGGCTCGTTCACCGTCGAGTATCATACCTCTCCGACTCGACTATGGCCTCGAACTTTCCGCCCCATATTGTACGATCCAAAGAGTGTAAGAGCTTGACCGCTCTATCATGATCATCGTACGGGAGCACGTCCACATTGGCCCTCATGTTGTTCACCACCACCGTGAACCTCTGAAACAAGGCATCGATGGACTCACCGGGAGATGAGTGAAGTTCTCGTACTCTCTCCGGTAGGTCGCATACATTCGTGCCTGAACCTGGGCGTTCCCAACATGAGCCTCCTTCAACACCGCCCAAATCCTACAAGCCAAGTGCTCGGTGTGCACCCGATCAAACTCAGGCTGACACAAAGCACGAAACAAGTAGCCGACCGCCTTATTGTTGGCGTCGAATCTGTCCCTCGACCCTGGAGCAAGGAAATCCATCGGCTGGACATAGCCTGTGTCCACCGTGACATCCCAAAGCAGCTGACCCTTTCCGCGGAGGAACGCACCCATCCGCTTGCTCCACATCTGGTAGTTCTTGCCATCGAAGTGTGGAGGACCCGAACCCCGTCCGTGGTACGCCATCCTTGGATCTTAGACTGGTTAGAGTCAACAAAGACCCGAACCGGCTCTGATACCACTTGAAGGACCGATTAGGCGACCAGAGAGGGGGGGAGTGAATGGGAGCCGATAAAAATTCTTCTCGAGGGAGATTGAAACTCCGACAAGACGAACTAGCTCGGTCGAACCCCCGAAATCACACGCTCCGCACTTCTACCTCCCGTTTGCCAAAACCACGTAGTCACTGGAGTGCTACTGGTCCTAGGAACAAACTCTACCAGCAACCACAAAACACACACAGCACCGACAACGGAAACAACTCGAAAGCCGGCTAACCAAAGGGGGGCGGTTAGACCGGGTATAGGGGGCGGTTAGACCGCCTCCACCTGGCAACCAAGAAATCCTCCGAAACGCCTCTTCCGAGCACCAAAACACACCACGGTTTCACCAACAGAGATCTCTGGTCAAGGCCATGCTAGCTACCGCAAAATCTTGGCGAAAACCAAAACTTCACCCAAGGGCCTAGGGGCGGTTAGACCGGCTACCCGGGGCGGTCAAACCTCCCGTACCCAAAGAACGAACCCCGACCAAGAACACCTAGCAAACCGCACGAGAACGACCCCAAATTTCACCCGGACACTCCTCCGATCAAGGCGAACAAACTCACGAGAGGAAAATCCGGCGAAACAAAACTTTGACCCGGAAACACCCGGGCGGTTAGACCGCCCCCCGTAGGCGGTTAGACCGCCCCTTCCGTAAAACGAACCCGCAGTCAAACCTCAACTTCCTCGCGCCCGATCTCCCGAATCACTCCACGGATTGCAGCCAAACTTCGGGAATAGTCAGGGTTACCTCCCCGGGCAACCTCTACCTCAAAGGAATCGACCCGAAACGCTCACAATCAAGAGGAATCGAAGAAATCGCTTCTCTAGGTCAAGAACTCGCCCAACTCGAAAAACCACCAAATCGAGTCCGATTCAAAGGGGATTTGGGGGCAAAGTCACCAGCCAAAGAGGCACAAGAACCTCATACGTGACACCCACCAAAAGCTCCAAGAAATCGTCCTCAAAACACCGCCAAAAAGAGCTCCAAAAATCAACACCAAAGAGACGGGAAAACCACCATGATGAACAACGCCAAACCTTCTATACATGCCATGAATGGTTCGTACAAGGTCTAGCTTGCCACCCAAACATCCATCCCTCTCTCTTGATCTCACATGAAGCTCTCAAGCTAGCCTTCTAAAATCCTACGGAAAATGGAGAACGAAAATGGAAAAAAACCAAATGAGCTAGGGTTCCAAGAGTTGGCTGCCATCCACCCATCTAATGAGTATATATGGAGGCACCCAAAAGACTAAACTACCCTTCACTAATAACTAAGGATACACGCCCCTCAAGGGCGGATTTGGAATTCTTGATGTCTTGACCATCGGACGGATGCCCGGCGACCGCACCCTGTGTAGCCTCGACGCAAGCCTTGCGATCCCGACGCGTGTCCTTCGCTTCGAAGCTTCTCGGCGCCGGCGGCCAGGGCGGTCAGACCGCCCCCCCTGGGCGGTTAGGACCGGCCCGGTGGATCCGACCGGCCCCGGCGGTCCGACCGCCCCTCCCGGGCGGTTGAACCGGCCCGGGTGGCCGCACCTCCCTCGTCGAGTCTTCGGCCTCGGTTTTGTGGCTCAACCGAGTAACCCAGTGGTTTTCTGGTGAACCACTGCAAACCCCGCGAACTCGGTGTAGCCTCCGCCAATCTCCACTCATGACTCGGCTCCCACGTAGTCCCGGCTCGACCTTGGTTTTGAGGCTCTACCAAGAAACCGTCCACGACCTCATCTTGCTGTTCATGCCACCATGCGGCCCGCACTTGACCCCGCTGGCCACCGGGTCCCTCGAACGAAGCCTACTTGTCTTCTCCACACCTGGAGGCCTCACCGGCAACGACCTTTCGCGCTTGTTCTTCACCTGCTCCAACACGAGTCAAGCCGCAACCTGCACCTGCAATACTTAGCCAAGAATCAGTCCACACAACGTTGTCAATCACTCATCACACAAGGAAGCGACCATCCACCGGTCCTCGAACCACACATGGTCCTCACAGTCGAATGCGTGCTCGATCGACGAGCCCATGGTGATGACACCTTTTGGTCCCGACATCTTCATCTTGTGGTAAATGTAGTTCGGGACTGCCATGAACTTGGCGTAGCACAGCCACCCAAGAATGGCATGGTACGCGCCTCTAAACCCCACCACCTCGAAGGTCAGAGTTTCCTTGTAGAATTTGTCTGGCGTGCCAAACCATACCAGTAGATCGATCTGCCCGAGGGGCTGGACGTGCTTGCCCGGCACGACGCCATGGAACGACGTCGTGCTGGGTCGCAGCTGGTCCAACCCAATCCCCATCAGTCGTAGGGTGTGCGCATACAAGATGTTGAGGCTGCTGGCTTCGTCCATCAGCACCTTGGAGAACCGCGAATTGCCGATGACCGGATCGACAAGCAGCGGGTACTAGCCTGGATTGGGGATGCGGTTCTGGTGATCCTCGCAGCTGAAAGTGATGGCATCCCCCGACCAGTCAAGGAAGGAGGGGGGAGCCTTTTCCGCAGCGAGGACCTCATGTCGCTCCCGCTTGCGCTGGCTGTTGGACATGTCCATGGTTGGCCCCCCGAAGATGAGGAAAACGTTCTCTACCGCCAGGAAGCCGCCGGCGTCCCCGTCGCCACCGTCCTTCTTAGCCTCACCATCCTTCGCGGCGGCGCGACTGTAGTACTTCTTGAGCATGTCGCACTGCTCAATGGTGTGGTTGACTGGGGTCTTAAGGTACGGGCATGACTTTTTCATCATGTCGTCGAACACGCCGGGGCCTCGAGGGGCTGCTCGCAGGCCCTTGCGGGTCGGGTCGACCGCGAGGGCCTCGTCCCCGTCGTTGTCGTGCCCCTGTGTGCGCTTTTCGCGGTGGGGCTTCTTGTCCTTCTTGCCCCGTTTATGCTTTTGCTGGGGCTCCTTGAACTTGCTACCCTCCGGGGGCGCATCATCCATGCGCTTTCCCTTCTTGCCGTCGAAGATGGCCCCCACCGCCTCCTCACCGGAAGTGAAACTGGTGGCGATGTCGAACAGCTCGTTGGAGTCGACAGGCGGGCTTCGCCCAAGCTCGCACACGAGGTCCCGGCAAGTCATGCCCTTGACGAAGGCGTGTACGATCTCGGATTGGGCCACACTTGGGAGTTCAGTACAACGCTTGGAAAAGTGTTGTATGAAGTCCCAGAGTGGCTCGCCGGGCTTCTGGGTGCACGCTCGCAGGTCCTAGGAGTTCTCGGGACGCACGTACGTGCCCTGGAAGTTCCCTATGAACGTGCGTACCAGGTCGTCCCAGTTGTGGATCTGGCTGGGCAGCAGGTACTCGAGCCACGTTCGGGCCGAATCTGTGAGGTGCAGCGGCAGGTTGCGGATGATTACTTCGTCGGTGGTGGAACCGCCCAGCTGGCACTCCAGGCGGTATTGAGCCATACATGAGGGTCCGTCTCCCCCGTGTATTTGTTGATCGAGGTGGGCTGGTGGAAGCGCTGGGGGAAGCTCGTCGTGCGGATCTCCCGGCTGAACACACGGGTCCCCGGGGTTCCGGCGTTGGTGAGCGGTCGTCGCGGCTGTCGTAGCGACCACCCCACCGGGGGTGGTTGGCTACCACCGCTGGTGCCTCTGTGTCGCCCTTTCGGCAAGCGTTGATGACATTGCGGGCGTCACCATCCTGGGCTTGCCCGTGAGTGTCAAGGAGCCGCCTGCGTGAACAGATGCCCCTTGGCCTTGGGCGCCGCCGTTGTCTCGCGCGCCGCCTTGTTGGCGTATGTGGGACGCTAAGCTTTCAGCCTATTGCACGCCCACTTGCTGAATGTGCGCCTGCGCCTCGCGATGCAGGTTCCGCGCCTTGAGTGTCGAGGGTGCGGGCATGGCCCGAAGCAGCGTCGCAGCTGCGATAAGCTTCTGGCTCGCGCGCGGTGACGTGTTTGGACCATCGACATTGAAATCAGTGTTGATTCTCTCGCGGGCTTGCTAGCCAAGCTTGCGCACGTGTTCTTCGCGCGCGGAGGCCTCACCTACAATGGAGGCATGTAGCAGTCACACTGCGCGGTACTCCTCCGCGAGCTTAGCCTCGAGCTCATGCGCTTGAGCCAGTAGCGCGTTGATGTCCGTGGCCCACATCGGTGAGGTGGGAGGCGCGCTTGGCCCTGGGTTTCGCGGTGCGCTCGTCCCCGGATCTTGTTGGGCTTCTCCGTCGCCAGCCCCCGCCACATTTGCACCATCGACCGAGTCACCGATGGCAACCATAAAGCACTTGCGTGAGGGGTTGTAGCTTCCGACGCTGGAGCCGTCGGAGCAGCCAAACCAGTAGTCCGCGGCGTCGAGGAACCGTTGGAACATCACTGGGTCCGGTATGCCGGAGAAGTCCCACTCTGCGTACCCATGTGAGGTTGCGGGGGGGGCAGCTCGCTTGCGAAGCTGTGGTACGGCTCATCGTTGGTGGTGGCTATGAGGTTCCGGACCGCCAGCAGGTGGTGGCCAGGAAGGTCCTCGTACGCCGCCACATCGGTGCTGGCGGATGAAGCGTAGGTTGTCGTGGCGTTGCGCATTCATAGGGGGACTGCGGCTCAGCAGCCGCGCGCTCCCTCATGGGCGCCGTCGTCGCCTCACTGCCGGGCGCGTCGCCTCGTGCCGCGGCACACGCGTCCCGACGTCGTTCCATTCGCGCCTGGCGCGAGCGCTAGCCGAAATGCCATCGGTGTCAGGGTGTTGAAGGGCCCGCATCATCCGCCCGCACAGGTGTTGGAGCATCAGCAGCAGGCATGGCGGGAACCCGGCCTGGCCCAGTCGATCGCCACGGGTGGAGCTCGACACGGTTGGTGATGCGCATGAGGTAGTCGTTCCCCGTGGCCTGGAAGTTCAGGCTCTCGAACCGAATTTCAAATCCGACTGTGAGGGGGTATGAGCTGCCCATGGAGTACCTCTGGGACTTGTACTCGGTGCGGATCACCATCGAGATGGCTGGTGGGAAGCTGATCTTCAGCGCGAAGTCCCCTACCTGGCGCGCCAACTGTCGGTGCGGAAAGTAGTCACGACACTAACTAGTACGAGCGTTGATATCTATCTCTCGATGGATGGTGCTAATCAACACGTTGACACGAGTTTTATCCTGGTTCCGGTCGTGGGCCGTACATCTAGCAGGGGGGCGCTCTAGGCGCTGTATTGCGTTGCACCGTAGTGCTTGCAGAGGGGGCTACAAGCATGGCGGGAGAGGAGGAGAAGCCTCCAGGTCCCTGAGGTTTGATTGAGGTAGAGTGCCAATATCATGGTGAAGGCGGAAAAATGCGAGTGTGCCACAATCTGTTTCCTCCCTTGCGGCTAGGGGACCGACTCCTCCTTTTATAGACCAAGGGGAGGCAGTTTACAATCGTGCCGCACAGTCCTAGGCTACGTATGGCGGTATGGTGTATAGTGTCGTGGAGTTGTTGATCATCCTGGTGAATCTAGCTCCCAGCATGTGTCGTGGCGAATCCTATGCTGGCCCAGAGGCGGCTTCAAGGGTGGCTGCGTGGGCGCCACCCACTTGAGTCGCCGTCCGTACGCCGGCTCGAGGGTCTAGCTGATGGAGGGCCGGAGGGCGCACAGTGGCGGGGATGGCAATGTCTTGTCGTCCAGGGCTCCCATAGCGACGGGGATGGCGTTGCAGTACTCGGGATGGCAGCACAGCAGTGGGGATGTGAAGGACCGATCAGGCGACCAGAGAGGGGGGGAGTGAATGGGAGCCGATAAAAATTCTTTTCGAAGGAGATTGAAACTCCAACAAGATGAACTCGCTCGGTCGGACCCCCAAAAACACACACTCCGCACTTCTATCTTCCGTTTGCCAAAACCACGTAGCCACTGGAGTGCTACTGGTCCTAGGAGCAAACACTACCAGCAACCTCAACACACACGCACCCACAACAGCGGAAACAACGCGAAAGCCGGCTGTCCAAAGGGGGGCGGTTAGACCGGGTATGGGGGGCGGTTAGACCGCCTCCAGAAGGCAACCAAGAAATCCTCCGAAACACCTCTTCCGAGCACCAAAACATACCACGTTTTCACCAATAGAGATCTTTGTTCAAGGACATGCTAGCTACCAGAAAATCTTGGCGAAAACCAAAACTCCCCCCAGGGGAGTAGGGGCGGTTAGACCGGCTACCAGGGGCGGTCTAACCTCCTGTACCCAGCAACGAACTCCAAACAAGAACTCCTAGCAAACGGCATGAGAACGACCTGAAATTTCACCCAGACGCTCCTCTGATCAAGGCGAACAAACTCACATAGGTAAATTCGGCGAAACAGAACTTCGACCTGGAAGGCCCAGGGCGGTTAGACCGCCCCCTCCAGGCGGTTAGACCGCCCCTTCCAGAAAACCAACCCACGGGTCAAGCCTCAACTTCCTCACGCCCGATCTCCCGAATCACTCCACGGATTGCAGTGAAACTTTGGGAATAGCTGGGTTACCTCCTGGGCAACCTCTAACTCAAAGGAATCGACCCGAATCGCTCACAATAAGGAGGAATCGAAGAAATCACCTCTCTAGGTCAAGAACATGCCCAACTCGAAAAACCGCCAAATCGAGTCCGATTCAAGAGAGATTTGGGGACAAAGTCACCAGCCAAAGAGGCACAAGATCCTCATACGTGACACCCACCAAAAACCCCAAGAAATCATCCTCAAAACACCGCCAACAAAGAGCTCCGAAAATCACCACAAAGAAGGACAGGAAAAACACTTCACCACCTTGAGGAACAACGCCGAACCATCTATACATACCATGAAGGTTCGTACAAGGTCTAGCTTGCCACCCATACATCCATCCCTCTCTCTAGATCTCACATGAAGCTCTCAAGCTAGTCCTAGGAAAAACTTGGGAAAAAGAGAACGAAAATGGAAAAGCAATTGAGCTAGGGTTCAAAGAGTTGGCTGCCATCCATCCCCTCTAAGAGTATATATGGAGGCACCCAAACGACTAAACTACCCTTACTTACTAACTAGGGATACAAGCCCCTCAAGAGCGAATTTGGAAGTCTTCAGATTTTCTTCATCGGACGGATGCCTGGCGACCGCAACCTGCTTAGCCTCGACGCAATCCTTGCGATCCCGACGCGTGTCCTCCGCTTCGAAGCATCTCGGCGCCAGCGACCAGGGCGATCAGACTGCCCCCCTGGGCGGTTAGACCGGCCTGGGAAATCTGACCGGCCCAGGCGGTCTGACCGCCCCTCCTGGGCGGTTGAACCGGCCTGGGTGGCCACACCTCCTCGTCGAGTCTTCGGCCTCGGTTTTGTGGCTCAACCGAGTAACCCAGTGGCCTCCGCGAACTTGGCTCCCACGTAGTCCCGGCTCGACCTTGGTTTTGAGGCTCTACCAAGAAACCGTCCACGACTTCATCTTGCTGTTCATCTACCAAGAAACCGTCCACGACTTCATCTTGCTGTTCATGCCACCATGCGGCCCGCACTTGACCCCGCTGGCCACCGGGTCCCTCGAACGAAGCCTACTTGTCTTCTCCACACCTGGAGGCCTCACCGGCAACGACCTTTCGCGCTTGTTCTTCACCCGCACCAACACGAGTCAAGCCGCAACCTGCACCTGCAATACTTAGCCAAGAATCAGTCCACACAACGTTGTCAATCACTCATCACACAAGGAAGCGACCATCCACTGGTCCTCGAACCACACATGGTCCTCAGGATGGCCTCATAGGGCCGACGGTGCCAGAGGAGACGCACCACACTAGTCCGATGTCACGGCGTTGTCCCATGCGGGGACGTGGTAGGCGTCCGTACCCCTTTCAAGGGTTTTGCCGTCCTTTTTCAAGGGGTGCGGTGTGCAGGCCATACGAGAGTGGGTGGCATAGTGTCACGGAGTTGACATCAGCCTTCCCGCACAGTTCCCCGATAGCGCCAGGGATGGCCTCACGAGGAGGGTTAGCGGAACAGCGCCGAGATACGATTCCCAGGCGGTGTTAGAGGGCCGGCGTGGTGAGGATTCACCTTTGAACCGAGCGCCTGCGGCGTGTCGGAGAATTTAATGCTCCGGTCGGGGAATGGATGTGGGGGTTACAAACCCGCGTAACCCTCGAGCGAGGTGGAGACTCGCCCGAGGGGCGTGTAGCCCTCGATCGAGGCGGAGACTCGCCTGAGGGGCGAGCAACCCTCGAGCTAGGCGGAGACTCGCCCAAGGGGGCTCGTAGCCCTCGAGCGAGGCGGAGGTTAGTGGTGTGGCGCCTGGCCCTTGAGCGTGGCGGAGGTTCGCTCGAGGGGTGTTGAGGCTGGCCGCTTGATGGGCAGCTGAGATTATTTGGGTCGTGGGCCCTTCTTCGCACTGGGCTGCGACTACACTGGGTGTGATTTGCTGTTTGTGGATTTGTTTGTGTTTTGTTATTTGCGAAAAAAGGGGTTTTTCCCTAGTCATTAGGGGACTCTTATGGCCTTCCCCGACAGCACCTACCCAAGAAAAAGACCTACAACCACGACCGGCTTATGCAGGTAAGTATATAGGTAATAATTCCAAGCGACCTTCGCTTTGAGAGTTAATTGAAGAATAGGATGAAATAACCAATAATCTGTCTAAAAATCTTGTTGCTAATGATAAGATTCTAGAAAACAACAGCTAGAACACCTACAGCACCTGCAACATATGCAGTACCTGTAGCATCAGCAAAGCTCCAGAGAAGGATAATGACGTAGAAGAAGTCGTGCAAGAAGAACAAGACTCAGCAAGACAAGATTTCCATGACACCAACTTCATACCATATCCAAGAAGAGTGAGAAAACCTCAAGTTGATGATCAATT
Source organism: Cenchrus americanus (assembly GCA_947561735.1). Lineage (NCBI taxonomy): Eukaryota > Viridiplantae > Streptophyta > Magnoliopsida > Poales > Poaceae > Cenchrus > Cenchrus americanus. The sequence goes on from OX387245.1 coordinate 186,179,509, forward strand.
CGGGAAGTTCATCGAAGTCATCTAGAAGCTTTATGTCAACATACCTCTATTGGATGCCATACAAGTCCGACATATGCCAAGTATTTTCGAGACATTCTGAATAAGAAGAAACCTTTGCCAACTGCGGAGATCATCAAGTTGACCGAAGAATGTAGTGCGGCAATACTGAACACATCGCTCATCAAGAAAAAGGATCCAGGATGCCCCACTATGGAGTGCTCCATTGGAAATCAATACTTCAACAATGCACTCTGTGATCTTGGAGCAAGTGTTAGTGTGATGCCCAAGGTTGTCTTTGACAAGCTCAAGCACCCTACCTTGGTCCCAACATCAATGTGTCTCCAATTGGCAGATCAATCAGTTCGCTACCCATCAGGAATCGCTGAGAATGTTCCAGTGAAAATCTGAGAGTTCTTGGTGCCAGTTGATTTCGTGGTATTGGATATGCACCCAGACTCCAGGGTTTCACTAATTCTCGGGCGACCATTCCTAAGTACCGCCAATGCACACATCAATGTAGGCGGAGGGGAGATCACATTTGAGATCAATGGAAAGGAGGTGAAGTTTGCCTTCAGACCTAGACTAGAGCTCAACATCAATGCAAACATGATCAATCAAGAAAAGACATCATCAGAAGGACCAATATCTCCAAAGATGGAGGATGCACCTGTATATTTGAAGACTCGGAAGTCTCGAATCCTCACCAAAGGCACAACCGATCCAGTAGCAACCTCCACGAACGTTAGCTCGAGCCTCATCGTCAAACTACGTTGGAGCTGACCCACTGTCCGAAGACGCCGCGTATCGATCATCTGAAAACTTCGTGCCAACATACCCTTATCACGCATACCAAGGAGGAGATTTACCATCGCAAGGACCGAGCAACCTCGGAAGACAGGAGCTTGGAAGTGGCAGGTTTTACGCATCATCTTTGAATTTTGTACCTGCCCGTAACTCTTTTTCAGGATTCGACCATAAGTATTATGTGACATTCCTCCAAGGTGTCCATGACAACATGAGGACGCAAATGAGCACTCAGGATACCCACACCAACATACTACGCCAACAACAACAGTGGATGAACCAGGCAGGACAACGATTAGAAGATATACAAGAAACCGTAGATGCAAACTGTTGACGGCAAAAATCCCTCAACCTAGCCATGAGTTTACCTTCGGTGTTGGCACAAGTTTTATACCTTATCCATTGGTACTAACCCCCGTGGTATAACAAGTTCACGTGTGCATGTCGGTTTTGGAGTTTAGTGTTTATGCAGGGTTTTAGCGTTGAAAGCAAGACTTTCGGGATAAGTTCATCAAGCACCTTGACAAAGACCTTGAAGCCCGTACAAGTCATGCAATGAAGCAAACTTGACTCCAAGAAGCCAGGGACTCAACCCGAGAAGATGACAAACTCCGAGGACCTAACCAGAAAAGTGCTGAATCTTGCAAGACAAGGAGTTATGTCCAATTCGGAGAGAAACTGGCGACATGGACCTACATGCAGAAGGGGGAAGCATCTAGAAGACACGGGAACCGACGTCAAGCAAAGGAGGCCGCGGGGCCGGGCCCGGATGGGCCCAAGCCGGGCCGGCCCGTGCCGGCCGGCCCGGCCCCCGTCCAAAGGCCCGTTCGCCCCCTCCTTTGCCCTAGCCGCCATTCGAGCTATTTATAGCCCCGGGGTCGAGAGCCACACAGGATCCAATTCGTCATCAACCGTCGAGGAGCAGAGAAGAGAGGGACACCATCCCAGAGAGAAGAGGATCGAGCTAGTTGACTAGGGTCTCCATAGCCGACGTGGGAACCTTGCACGGAAGACAACGTTGGAGTTCCCGGAGCTCGAAGCAAGATCAAGGAAGGATCCTGGTGGTGATCTTGTGTATGTATCATTGTCATGTTGAATTATCAAGTTGAATCTATTTCTAGCGATCAAGTGTTTCCTCGAAGATTTCGTTTTTCGATCGGCTTTGCTTATTCTAAATCTATTCTCGAGATAGATTACATAGGGTGTTCTTGTAGCCGCGGTGGCTAGAGATACACGCTGGATCTTCCGAAAGACTCTCGACTTGTCTTTTGACTCGCCCTAGACTCCCCGCATGAGCAGGGATATGTTGTGACAGAATGGGGGTTCCGAAAGGCGGATGTTTTCGGATTTGGACGGGAAACCACGATTTAAAGAGGCTTCTAATAAGATTCGATTTGCTACTTCTTCTCTTGCTTGGAACTTCAACAAAAGGCTTATCCCGATGTCTCTAGAACGGTTTATCTACCCAATCTTACATTGTTATCCTCGGTCTTTAGTAGATTAGATTAGTTTCGTGTCTTCTACCTAGATGCATTAGGGTTTTTTTACCGAAGATTGAAGTTACTTGGCTTTACTAGATCAACTTTTGCGTCACAATTTGTTCCACGGATTCGATACCTTGGGTTCACCACTCGAGGGAAGAAGGGTCCCTTGACTACGACGGGAGACTTGTCCGCTTGCAAGTCTAAACGAACTTTGATACAACTATTAACCGTCAACAAGCCCCTTTTCTGGCGCTGTTGCCGGGGAACAAGTGATCAAGATTTGATTTTTTATTGCCTTTTCTTGTAATTTTCAGTTTTCTCTTAGTTTTTCTTTTTGCATCTACTAAACTTTGATCATCCTCAAAATAAATATAATCTAGTTTGTCTAGCCCTAGTTTTCATAGATTTATTTTTACTTTCTAGTTTTTGCATATTTTGTTTATTGCTAACCATAACAGGAGATGGACAGCTACCTCTCCAACAAACCCGATAATTTTGTGGATGATCCAGAAAAACTTTACAGGCTAAGGAGACGTGAAGCACATAAAGATAAAAAGCTAGATTTTGTAGATTCGGAGTCGGAAGACAAAGGATCGAAGGAATCTCCGAAGAATTCACCACCTCAATGCCCTCGGGAGAATCGACTTCCACTGATGGGTGATCAACCACAAGAGCGCAAGATTGGGGAGCTATGCACCCCGGACATCATTGAGCTACCAATCTTGAACCTTGAGGAGATCGGAAGACTGTTCGAGATCAAGACCTCAACTATCCGCATGGTGCAACATTCACCCTTCACCGGTAAAGAGGATCCGAACCTTCACCTCCAAGCATTCATTCAACTATGTCAGAATTTCAACATGGATGGAGTGACTCAAGATCAAATGAGGGCAAGGCTTTTTCCGTTCTCACTACTCGGGAAGGCTTTGCAATGGTTCCACTCTCAACCGGCGGAGACGGTGCAAAATCGGAACACGTTGATGAAGGCTTTCATGAAGGAATACTACTCGCTGGGTAAAACTCAAAGCTTGCGTAATAAGATTGCCACCTTCAATATCCTACGGAAACTATCTCGGAGGCATTCGAGTGCTTCAATGAGTACACTCGGGCGGTTCCACATCACAAGTTCCCAAAGGAAGACCTCGTGCAAAAGTTCTATCAACGACTCACCATGGTGTCAAGGACGATCATCGATGCATCGGCGGGAGGATCTATCATCGAGCTTACACCGACGGAGGCTTTCACTCTATTCAAGAAGGTCGCAAATAATGACACATGGGTGTCATCCGGGCGCCTACATCCGGTTCAACCCATGGGGAATGTTAAAGGAGTCTTGCAAGTGGAGAAGGAGAACATACTTGAAGGCAAGATCGACTCGCTCATGAGGAGGTTGGAGAAGATGGAGATAGAAAAGAAAGAGGCTCAAGACTTGAAGGCCGCCGAAGCAAGATCCACATGCGAAGAATGTGGAGAGTATGGCCATGTCCGCAAAGATTGTCCAGAGGAAGCCAAAACGATCGACTACATGAGGAAGGGAGAATTGCCGAACTTCCGCTACGGGCAAGGTAGACCTCAATTCAATGCAAGATCATCCATTCCGAATTCGGTTCCGCTTCGTATACAATTGAAGGAATTCATGGACGAGCAAGCCAAGATCAACAAGGATACCGTCACCAAGTTCAAGACCATAGACAAGGAGTTGGAGAACATCGATAGCAAAGTGACGGAGGTCAGAAGTTCCAATCATCAAGTGCTCAACATGATGAAGATGCTCGAGACGCAAGTGGGACAACTTGCGGGGCGCCTCTCTAATGATGAAGGGAAGCTTCCGGGACAACCTAAAAGTCCCGAATCGGCGAAGGCCATTCAAACACGTTTGGGAAAGGAGACCGAAGACCCGGAACGTTCCGCGGGAGCAAGGAAGCCTAAACCATCTGCCAAGACGGAAGGAGTTGCTAAAGAGAAGGTTACGGGGATCGTCACCGAAGAGCCCGAATTTGAGATGCCAGAGGAAGACACGAGGATACCACGACTCAAGCCACGCTACTTCCGAGGTAAACTTGACAACCACTTTGAGAAGTTTGTGGAGGTTGTGCGTAGACTTAGCATCAACATGCCATTACTAGACGCCCTACAAGTACCTACATATTCTCGTTACTTTAAAGACATACTTGCAAATAAATATGAGATAGCAACACTCGGGGTAGATCATGTCAAGATGTCCGAGGAGTGTAGTGCCGCTATTGCTAATGGGCTAGAGAAGCAAAAGGACCCCGGGTGCCCTACTATTCCATGCTCCGTTGGTTCTTTCAACTTCGAGAAGGCGTTGTGCGACCTTGGAGCAAGTGTGAGCGTCATGCCAAGGGATGTGTTCGAGAAGCTACGCCTACCATTGGAGCCCACGGGTATGTGTTTGGAGTTGGGAGATAACTCCATTCGCTATCCCTTGGGCATTGCCGAAGATGTACTCGTGAAGGTCGGACACCACTTCATCCCCGTCGACTTCGTGGTGCTCGAGATGGGAGAGAGGGAGAAGCCGCCGCTCATCCCTGGGAGGCCTTTCCTCAAGACCGTGGGAGCTACTATTGATGTTGGCAAGGAGGAGATCATGTTCGATATCAACGGAGAAAGGAGTTCCTTCAAGTTTCATCCACGACTCGAGGCATGCAACATGATTGGAGTAAAGGAAGAACCAAAGAAGAAGGAGGGGCTGAAAAGGAAGAAAGAGCCGAAAAAGATGAACGTAAAGAAAATCAAGGAAGGTGTTGCATCCGTCAAGACAAAGGAAGAAAAGCCGCCTGTGAAGACCAAAAAAATGACTAAGCCGGAAGACAAGCCCGTGCCCAAGATGGTGCGGAAGTGGGTACCCAAGATTGCAATGCCCGCAAAGAGCGTTGATCCGAAGTAATCAAGTGAAGAAGTCTAGCTATGGACTATAAACGAAGCGCTAGGCGGAAGGCAACCTGTTTCGTCAAGTCAAGAATAAGCTACCGAGAGGACAACCCGATTCCAGGTTTTTCGAGTCTTTTTAATAATTTAGTTTTGAATTTTATTACGCAAAGACATTAGACTTAGAAGTGGTTGAACAATATTAGAGACATAATTCTTGGTTGGATATTTTGCTTTATCATAAACCCTTTGCATGAACCTTCCTATGTGTTTGTTTGTTCTTTTTCGAGAAACCACAACCAAATAATTTCAGAACCTAACTCAACCCTTCATCCTTATTATGGTGCTGTGGTTGACTTATTTTTCATGCTAAAAACGCACGAGTAGAGCCACGACTTGTACTTAGGTGTTAATAAAATTTCAGCACGTGGTAGGACTCGCGTGAACCTAGAAACTAAACTTTTGGTTGGTTTAAAAATCTATATCCTTAGTTTCTCTAAGATTAGATTGTTTATAAGCCTCATTTAATTTTGTTTTATTCAAAATCTCTCTCATTTAGCCAAAGTTAGAACCTAAACCTATGCCCCCATGATCAAGCCGGGAAAAGTTTGCTCTCAACCGATGAAGGAAAACTATACCGGTGAGACCGATATCAACGTAGTCAGAAAATATTTTCGGCTTACATTTGTTTTTAATGGTTTAAAAACTTCTATAAATTTATGCTTGAGCTCTTCCACAGCTCTGAAAATATTTTTAATTTTCGAATTAGAGGAGCTCTTAACCTTAAACACACTTAAAGGGAGGCAATCTAAGTTTAAATTAATCATGCATGCACCATTGGATGCTCTTTCATCAACTTTCATCAAGACCACATGCAAAGGACAAGCATGGGTGGGCAGCAAGCATGCCTTTGCAGGAATTTCATGGTGGCATGTGAAGCAAGTGGAGCAAGGGAGCATGGACATGACTCAAAGCATGAAGAATCAAGAGGAAGGACCAATAATGCAAGAAAAGGAGTGAACGAGAGCGTTTGGGCGGTGCATGTAACAACCCAGGAATCTAGGTGTGTGAATTTTGCGAAAATTTAAAACTTTTTGCTTGCATTTGGGTGCTATCAAATTTTTAGCCAAATTGCTAGCCTCTCACCAAATTCTCCACTAGTTTATCCTATTTATAAAACTTATATTTAAAATATGGTATAACTTGTGAGTTGGTTTTCTTTGGTTTAATTGGAGTTCACTTGAGTGAGTTTGAATTTGAAAGGGGATCAAATTCAAACTATAACTTTCAAATTCTAAGCCAAACTTATTTGATTTAATAGACAAGGTTCGGCACGCTCATGGGCCGACACCTCTTCACCCTTACGTTGCGGCCGCCCAATCCACGCAAAGCATTCCGGCCCACCCGGCCCGCTCCGCGGCTCACCCCTTTGCTCCCGCCGACCGGTGGACCCCGCCGTCATCCTTATCTCCATCCCCCTTTCCCACCTAACCCGAGCGAGCCGGCCCGGTCCGCGCGCACGCCGCCGCCGGTCCCCGTCGCACCGCTTGCGCGCGCGGGCGCGCGCCGAGCCGCCGGCCGGCGCGCACGCCGAGGGGGCCGGGCGAGCGCGCGAACCGAGCCGGGTCGGAGGGGGGAAAACCCCTTTTTACCCCTGTGCCTTTTCCCTTGACCGCGTGAGAGAGGGGAGAGGACCGCCGCCGCCTCGGATGCCAAGCCGGGGGAGGGCACCGCCGGGTTTTCGCCTAAGCCTCGCGTCGTCGTGGTTTCAAAAGGGAGAGCAGGGAGCAGTTGGCCTCGCAACCAACCCGCATTGGGGTTTTTGCCCCAACTCAGTGCAGCCATCGGAGGGGGGGAAAGAAGGAGGCAGGAGAGGGGAAGAGGAGCCGGGGGGAGTGCGACGCGCGCCGCCGCCGGCGCGTCGCTGCGGAGGCGCCGTTCGTGTTCAAGGGGGAGGCGCCGTTCGTGTTCAAGGGGGAGGCGCCGTTCGTGTTCAAGGGGGAGGCGCCGTTCGTGTTTGAGAGGGAGCCGGACCGGAGCACGCCGTGGTCACCAACGACGCGCCGCCACCCGCGCCACGACTGCTACGCCTACATCGCCGACCCACGGTGAGCACCGTGGTTTTCCCTCTGCTCTTCTTGCGCCGGTTGCGCTGGTTGTTCTGTCTGAGCGCGGGCCGTCGTGCCGCCTTTCCCGAGCGCGTCGCGCCGCGTCGCGCTGTGCAAGCGGCAGCCTGGGGTCATGGCTACCCCAAGCCGTGACGTCCCGCAGCGCCGCCGTTTTGGGGTCTTGTTGCTTCTGCAGGTAGGGCTGGGGAACACCCCGTGCCGCGTCGTTGTGCGCTGCGCCGTCGTGCGCCGCGCCGAACGCGCGTCGCGCCGCCAGCCCGGTGAACTGGTTTGTCCTTCCGCCGCAGCGTGTTTCGGGCGTCTTGTCGCGGGGGGCTTGAGACGCGTTGTTGTGACCCGGCCTTCGAGCCGTGGGTCGTTCTGTTGCAAGAGGAGGTGAGCGCGGGCGGCCGGGCCGGCCGCACCCCGCCGCGCCATGGCCGTGGCCCCCGCCGCCGCGGGAACTCCGTGTGTGGGCGTTCCACGCCTAGTTCCGTGTGTGGAAGCGGGTCTTGCGGGTGAGCGTGCACTAGAAACCCTACCGGCCGCACCCCGCCGTGCCCGGGGTTTCGCCGCGCCGGTAGACGCGCGCGCCGGCGACGACGCCGCGCCGCGCGCCGTGGCGAGTAGATCGCTAGCCGGCCTTCGAGCCACGCGGGCGTGCGTGAGCGCCGGAAGGGAGTGGTGAGGCCGAGGCGCACCCCGCCGAGTCCGTGTTTCAACCCGATGCGCCGCCGCCGATGCGCGCGCCGGCGAGGGCGCCGCCAGGCACGGCGACCGCTGAGGAAGAGGGGGACGGGACCCTGTGTTCCTTGGCTGCGGAAAGAGGAAAGGCCGCTGGGCCGTTGGGCCATCCGCGCTAGCTGGGCCATATGAGCCGTCAGGCCCGTTGGGCCGCATTAGGAGGCCAGCGTTTAAATAAGAGGGCCCATCTAGTAGAGTAAGGCCGCAGCCAGAAAACCAGGGGGGGTTTTCCGGACTTCCCCCCGCCCGGGCCCGTTGGACCGAGCCCAAAGGGGCCGATTTCGCCCCGCTTAGCCTTCCACCCCATTTTCGGCCCATGGAGCAGGAAAACCCCTTTCCTTTTCTGTTTTAATTTCCAGAAAATGTTTTAGACCTTTAAAAATTAGTAAGAAATTCTAGGGTGCTCAGAAAAATACAAAACTAATTTCTATAAATCCGTATTTGCAAAACCTTGCTGATTGTAGGTAGTTCGGGCTCTTTTGGATTTTCTAAGTTGGATTTTATTTGGAGTTATTGCTTAGATGCGCACCGATATCTTATTTTCGCGTCGAATCTCGTGCCGCGTACCCGAGCTTCGACCGGAGGACGTGGAGGACCCCGAGTACACCGCACCGGGACAATGATCGCTTCAACGGCACGAAGGTGTCATGTCACTCCCAACCATATAGATCCTATGTTGATATTTAGTCGCTAGTGCTTTACTTTAATGCATTGTTCGATGAATTGCATAACCCGTTTACTAGCCATGCCTTGATGTTTATCATATCCTGTTCCTTGTTCTACTACCTGCGGGACTAGCTACAGACCCCTAGCTAGTCCCTTACTTCAACTATCCATACTTTTGTTGTTTGATTATGGATGGTGCTCTGGGTTTGAGCTGAGATGTGGGTATCTCGGTGTGATTCTAGCGTGCGTTCTGGGTTGTGTACCCCTTGCTGTGTGTTGGCGGGAGCGAGCCGCTGGTTACTTGTGAACGGCTGCCGAGGGAAGATGCGATCTGGCCTCTTACCCAAGGGTCGTGTCGTGTGGGATGGAGATGTTGAGTGCTCGCTCTCGGCCCCTTAAGGACCGATCGTCGCTGACCTTGTTTCGAATGACTACTTACGTACGGACCGCCCGCCTTGTTTTGGGCGGGGGGTGCGGGGTGAGACTTGTAGTGGATAGCACCCCTCCCGTAGGAGGATCGGTGTGATCGTGTCGGGAGTGGTCCGTCCCTCCTTAGTAGACTTTGCCCCGGCGAGGCCGGGGGAAGGGTTCCACGGCCTTCGAGGGACCTCTCGCGGGTAGTATGAGCTCGCCGCGGAGGTTGGGCCGGCTCGGAGATGCGAGAAGGGTACTATCCACTTACTTGGGCTTCGGCCGTATGGTAGGGTCGGACACCGTGACGGCCGGTTCCGGACCTATTCGGGCGGGTACGGTTGTACAACCTCTGCAGAGTGTTAAACCTATAGCTATAGTCCGTGTCCACTGGTTATGGACAGTCTTTCGATCTCTCACCTGACTAGTTACACTTCTCTTGTGCTTCTTCTCTCCCCCGAGTGTGTGAGCCCGGCTTCGGCCGTTGAGATGTAGGGATAGGAGTCGGTGGGCCCCACATCGCAGATGAGAGTTGGGTTCTGGATCGTGGTTGAGATCCGGTGCTTTGGTGTGGCGATCCTTGAGCGGGGTGTGGACCCCTGAGGTGTGGACCTCGGAAGCGGTAGCTTCCCCGAGGTGTGAACCTCCTTGCTATATTCTGCTTACCTTGAATGTTGCACTGCTGCTTTGCTTAAGCTTTCTACGGCGCAGTAGGGTTACCTCATGCATAGTAGAATATACACCGCTTTTGCCTCTTTGTTGGGAAGCTGACATGACCTACCCGCTTATCGGGTAGACCCCCGGTGACTCCGACGCAGAGCCAGACTACGACTTCGACAACGACGGCTGGGTGGACTGAGCTCTTCCTACACTTGAGCTGCCTGCGGAGATGGAGTTTCCCGCGCTTTCATGGAGCCGCTGCTAGACGATTTATTTCTGTTTGATTCCGTCCTGATGGACTTGTACCCGGCATGTGCCGAAGAGATGTACTCTGATTAATGTAATAAAATAAATGTTGTACTCTACTTCATTGTTTTTACTTTTCTGTATGGATTTTGGAATCGCTGAGACAGGGATTGCACGTGGTAGCCTCCTGGGACTACCACCGAGGTGCTAAGATTCGGGATTCCGTTCGCGGAAATCCGGGTCGTTTCAGTTGGTACCAGAGCCATGCTTGACTGTAGGACGAGCCCCAGGAATGGTCGATAGTACAGGAAGCCGTTTCTGAACCTTGAAACTTTATATAAACTCCTTGGCTTCCGTATGTATATAACTATACTTATATATATGCATTACCTTGATTAACTTTCACTAACTGCCTTACTAACTACGCTCTAACAACGTTGTGCGGATGGCGGAGACGACGTGGGTTACCTTGGAGTCGGACAAAGAAGAGCTACGGAGGCTTCGCCACCTGCCGAGGGAGTGCCCGGAGGCAGCGGAGTGGAGACCGACGGTGTCGGCCTACAAGGGGAGGGCCATGGGGCACTTGGAGCGGACTCCCACTTACCCGACCGTCACGGTGCCGGCGGACCCACGGGTGCCGCAGTTTGAGGAGGTAGTGGTGTACGCTCGAGAGCTCGGTCACGGAGGCGCACCGGACCGCGCGCACGCGGGCTCTCAAGAAGGTTTGTGACCTCGCTCGGGGAGAGGGCCGAAGGACACACCGTTCGCAGTACTTCCCGAGAGATCTTCGACCACGGTCGCTGGGACTCGAGTGACCGAGCACGGTACCAGGAGGTGACTCCAGTGGACGGGGAGGACCAAGCGATGCTCGCGGCCAGGCGGTGCATCCTGGCCCAGGACCAGGCACTGTTCTGGGCGGACGGGGAGACACTGTACCTTCGGTGGAGGTGTGACGTTGCCCGCGGCAGGTTCGGGACTTGGAGGAGGACAGAGAGGATTTACTGGACGAGCTGGAGGCGGCGCACGAGAGGAACGGAGAGCTAGTGCAGCTTGGGCTAGCGCGGCCGCGGCCCGACGATCGAGAGAGACTCTCGGAGGATTGCTACTTTGGAGGCACGGTTGAGGGCGAGAGCGGGAGGCTCACCGGCTTCGGTGGAGGCCGCGCGAGAGGATCGAGTGAGGGCCGGCGCAGAGGCTCGAGACCAGGTGGAGTCGATCGGAGCCGCGGCGCTCGACTACCGAGTCAAGGTGTGGGACCTACAGAGGCGAGCCGACACAACTACCACCACATGTGTTACCTCGGGAGGACCGGGTCTACGAGGAGAGGGACCGAGCGAGACAGACCCGCGCGGCTCCGGGAGCGTTCCGACCGGCGCAGGCCGGCGCAGCTGGAGGCGCTTTCCGCACAGCTACCACCTAAGAAGAGGCCCAGACTGAGGATGGAGACTTTCGAGCTTCCCCCGACGCTCCTACCACGAGTGCGGCCGTACCCGAGTGGTTCGCAGGACACAGCGGAGATGGATCGTGCTCTACAGGACACTTGTGACTACTACGGGGGACCGGCGATCAGGGTGCCGGGTTACCCAGGAGTCCACTCACCGCCGTTCTACTCAGTTCCACCGGACACCGGCTCCGAGACACCTCAGAGTATTCAGTGATGGGAGTAGAGATCTTGTAGCAGATTCAGAGTAGATGTAATGAGATAGATGTAATGCTACCGTTCATGTGACATGCCTGTAGTAGCTACCCCATGATGTACCATGCGTTGGCAGGATGTGTTGCCGTGTACCCTCGAAGGTCGTAGGAGTAAACCTCGAGGTGCACCCCTTTTGTATGGTGGCATTGATTGAGTGACTTGGATCTTCATGGTTTCATTCGGATTTCATGCTTCTTAATGTCTGTCTGAAATTTTGTGATTGTTAGCAGGATTACTCCATTATAGTTTATAACCTGATTAAATACATTCTCCCTACCACTACTAACTATTGCAACTGGAACAGATGTCGGGAGCAAGGAGGTCCGGCGACTCCCCGGCCCGTTTCGAGGAGGTTGCTTGGGGGACGACGGAGGGGAGGATGCCCCTAACCCAGCAGGAGCGAGAGGCCGTGGACGTCGTGGAGGTCTCGCGCCACGAGGCGGGCTCCGCGGAGGCCAAGGAGGCCGAGTCGGCGGTCGAGGAGCCGCGCGCGACGACGAGGGAGCTCAGGAGCAGGAGCTCGAGCACGAGCAGGTACCCCAGCCCGGAGGGAGGAGCGAGGCCGGGCTCGGGGGACACGAGGTGCCACCACCGCCACCTCCCCCGAACTTGGCCGACGTGATGGCAGTGCAGACTCAGCTGATGCAGACGATCACCCAGATGCTAGCCCAGAACAACAACCACAACAACCACAGGGGCCAGAACCGCAACGCTCCAGAGGGCTTCCAGAAGAAGGTTGAAAACTTCAACAAGCTGCGCCCGCCTACCTTTGACCACTCAGCGGACCCGATGGATGCGGATAACTGGTTGCGTGAGATCGAGAAGAAGCTGGAGCTGACTGAGCTTACAGAGGAGGAGTGTGTGATCGTGCGCGCCACCGGTCGGTCGGCACGGCCGGTGCGTGGTGGGACAGCCTACGTGACTCGCACCGGACCCGTTGCACATCGGGTGGGACGAGTTCGTGGAGGCCTTCGGGGAGTCACCACATCCCGTACGCAAGTGATGGATAGGAAGGCCGACGAGTTCGGGCACCTCAAGATGGGAAACATGTCGGTACGGGAGTACGCCAACCGCTACCAGAGCCGATGAGGTACGTGCCGAAGACACCGACACAGAAAAGAAGAAGGTCTACTGGTTCAGAAAGGGGCTGCACAAGGGTATGGCACACCACTTGTCCGCGCACGACTGCCCGACACTTCGCTCCATTATCGACAAGGCTCTGATAGTGGAGAGGTCAAGGCTGGAGTACATGGAGGTACGAGGGAGCAAGTCCAAGCGCACAGACCAGGCAGGACGCTCAGGTCCCCCCCAGAGGCAGAGGACAGGCTACGCACAGGGCCACCAGACCCGGCGAGAGGCACCACGCCTCTCAGTCTCGGCCCGCGAGCGAGGGCCCACCCGGTGGGAGTGGAGGTCGAACAGTGGAAGCCGAGGCCACCACCGCAAGCGACGGACGGATCCAAGGTGACATGCTTCAACCGCCGTCGGGTGGGGCATAAGTCGTTTGAGTGTCCCCGGCGGTACCACCGAGGAGTCGAGCCGCGGCACTCGGTTCCGGACCCCGCCCAAGCCACCAGCACCAGGAGGACAGCCACCTCGTACACGGCGAGAGGTCCGCTCGGCCCGCCGCCTACTCGAGGCCGTCCGAACCACCTCACCGTCGAGGATGCAGCGAGTCGCACCCGACGTCACACTTGGTGAGTTCCTTGTTGACTCGGCTTTGGCTACCGTTTTGTTTGATACCGGAGCTCGCTTTTCGTATATTTCTACCAAGTTTGCTAAAGAAAGGTCTTTACCAACTAAGCCTCGACCAAGGCCTATCTTGACTAGCTCTCCGCTAGGAGAGAAGAGGAGTACGTTAGAGTGCGGGGAGTGAGGATGGTGTTCGAGGGGCTACCGTTCACGGCGAGACTTGACCGTTTTGGAGTCTACCGGGATAGACGTGATCTTAGGAATGGATTGGTTGGCAAAGCACAACGGGATAGTTTCTTGCAACCCCGCAGTGATACAACTTGAACACCCCGGCGGGACAACAAGACGGATCGAGCCGCAGAGTCCGAAGGTTGCTACGATGATGTGCAACATGAGTGGGAAAGAAATTGAAGAGATCCCAGTGGTCCGTGAGTTTCCGGACGTGTTCCCAGAGGAGCCGACGGAGTTACCCCCGTACCGAGACGTGGAGTTCGTGATTGAGCCGATGCCGGGGGCGGGGCCCATTGCAAAGAGTCCGTACGGATGTCGTCAGACGAGCTGGACGAGTTGAAGAAACAGCTCAAGAAGTTGCTCGAGCAAGGGTTTGTTCGGCCGAGTGCCTCACCGTGGGGTTCACCAGTGCTCTTCGTGGAGAAGAAAGACGGTACGAAAAGGATGTGCATTGACTACCGCACGCTCAACTCGATGACAATCAAGAACAAGTACCCACTGCCCAGAATAGAGGATTTGCTGGATAGACTCAAAAAGGCAAGGTTCTTCTCCAAGATCGACTTGAGGTCAGGCTACCACCAGATGAAGATCCGGGAGCAGGACATACCCAAGACAGCCTTCACCACACGCTACGGCTTGTACGAGTTCGTGGTGGTTTCTTTTGGGCTGACCAACGCCCCTGCCTACTTCATGAACTTGATGAACAAGGTCTTCATGGAAGAGTTGGACAGGTTTGTAGTGGTGTTTATCGATGACATCTTGATCTACTCTGAGACCACTGAGGAGCACGAGGAGCACCTGAGAGTTGTGCTAGAGAGGCTGAGGCAGCAGAAACTGTACGCCAAGTTCAGCAAGTGCGAGTTCTGGATGGAGAAGGTCGCGTTCTTGGGACACGTGTTGTCAGCAGAGGGGATAGCCGTGGATCCGTCCAAGGTTGAGTCAGTGACCAAGTGGGAGCAACCGTTAAACGTGACAGATGTCAGGAGCTTCCTTGGGTTGGCAGGTTACTATCGGAGGTTCATTGAGAACTTTTCCAAGATCGCAAAGCCAATGACAGAATTGCTCAAGAACAACACAAAATTCGAGTGGTCAGAAGCATGTGAGAAGAGTTTTCAAGAGCTGAAGAAGAGACTCACCACAGCCCCAGTGCTTACCTTGCCAGACATCAAGAAAGACTTTGTGGTCTACTGTGACGCTTCAAAGCAAGGACTTGGTTGTGTGCTGATGCAGGAAGGGAAAGTTGTGGCTTATGCTTCCAGGCAGCTGAAGAAACACGAGGAGAACTACCCGACACACGACTTGGAGCTGGCAGCTGTTGTGCATGCGCTCAAAATCTGGAGACACTACCTGATAGGGAACAAGTGTGAGCTGTTTTCCGACCACAAGAGCCTGAAGTACTTCTTTACACAGACCGAGCTGAACATGAGGCAGAGACGGTGGTTAGAGCCGATCAAGGACTACGACGTCGAGATCAACTACCACCCAGGCAAAGCTAACGTCGTGGCAGATGCACTGAGCCGGAAAACATACTGCAACAACCTCATGATAAAAGAAGAGCAACTCCGCTTTGCATGAAGAGCTAGAGAAGCTGAGAATCGAGATTGTGGACCAAGGCCAAGTCAACGTGATGCAAGTGACCTATGACCTGGAGGAGCGAGTCCGTACAGCCCAGAAAGAGTGTGCAGAAATCAAAGTGCTGCGAGAACTAATGAAGCAGGGCAAAGCAGAGGACTATCGGATTGATGAACAGGGCACTGTGTGGTTGAAAGAACGGATCTGTGTACCCCAAGACAAGGCACTCCGAGAGCAGATCATGAGAGAAGCTCACGACTCGAGGTACTCGATTCACCCAGGCAGCACCAAGATGTACAGAGATCTGAAGGTCAGGTACTGGTGGAAGGATATGAAGAAGGACATAGCACACTACGTGGCCTGTTGCGACACACGTAGCGCAGTAAAGATTGAACATCAGAAACCTGCTGGTTTGTTGAAGCCGTTGGATATCCCAGTGTGGAAATGGGAGGACATATCCATGGACTTTGTGGTGGGACTCCCTAGAACACCAAAAGGTAACGACTCAGTATGGGTCATAGTGGACAGGCTGACTAAAGTGGCCCACTTTGTGCCGGTGAAGACCAGGTATGCAACCGAGAAGTTGGCAGAGGACGTTTTTGTAGAACACATACTCAGGCTACACGGAGCACCCAGAAGTATTGTATCTGATCGAGGACCACAGTTTGTCTCCAAGTTTTGGCGCAGCTTTCACAAGCTTATGGGCACCACTCTCGGCTACGGCCACGGCTTTTCACCCACGGACCGACGGGCGGACAGAGAGAGTCAACCAGTCTCGGAGGACATGCTACGAGCTTGTGCACTCACCTATGGTACTGATTGGGAGAGCAGTTTGCCGTTTGCAGAGTTCTCGTACAACAACAGCTTTCAAGCAAGTCTCCGGATGACACCCTTTGAGGCACTTTACGGTCGGAAGTGCAGGACCCCGCTAGCTTGGTCAGAGGTTGGAGAGCGAACTCTGTTTGGGCCAGCAATCATTGAGGAAGCAGAAGAGAAAGTCGAGAAAGTCCGTGAGAACCTGAAAATCGCTCAAAGTCGTCAGAAGAGCTATGCCGACAAGAGAAGGAGAGAGTTGACCTTTGCAGTTGGCGACCGAGTGTACTTGAAAGTCTCCCCGCTCCGAGGGACCAAGAGGTTCTTGGTGAAGGGAAAGCTTGCACCGAGGTACGTGGGACCGTACCCTATCACCCGAAGGATTGGGAGTTTGGCCTACCAGCTTGCACTTCCCGAGACAATGGCAGGAGTTCACCCAGTTGTTTCACGTGTCACAACTGAAGAAGAGTGAGAAGGCAGTGGAGGCAAAGCAAGTGCCCATGGAGTTGCTTGACTTGCAAGACAACCTGGAATATACAGAATACCCTGAGAAAATTCTGGACAGAGCCGTCAAGGAAACAAGGAGAACTACCATTCCCTTCTGTAAAGTGTTGTGGAGCAACCATACCGAACGAGAGGCTACATGGGAGAAGGAAGCCGATCTCAGGAAGGAGTACCCTCACTTGTTCACGGAGGAGGTCGAGGACTAAATCTCGAGGACGAGATTCTCGGTGGTGGGGGAGAATGTAACAACCCGGAATCTAGGTGTGTGAATTTTGCGAAAATTTAAAACTTTTTGCTTGCATTTGGGTGCTATCAAATTTTTAGCCAAATTGCTAGCCTCTCACCAAATTCTCCACTAGTTTATCCTATTTATAAAACTTATATTTAAAATATGGTATAACTTGTGAGTTGGTTTTCTTTGGTTTAATTGGAGTTCACTTGAGTGAGTTTGAATTTGAAAGGGGATCAAATTCAAACTATAACTTTCAAATTCTAAGCCAAACTTATTTGATTTAATAGACAAGGTTCAGCACAGTTCATGGGCCGACACCTCTTCACCCTTACGTTGCACCCGGCCCCCAATCCACGCAAGGCATTCCGGCCCACCGGCCCGCTCCGCGGCCTCACCCTTTTGCTCCCCGCCGACGGGTGGACCCCGCCGGTCATCCTTATCTCCATCCCCCCTTTCCCACCTAACCCGAGCGAGCCGGCCCGCCCGCGCGCACGCCGCCGCCGGGGCCCCGTCGCACCGCTTGCGCGGCGCGGGGCGCGGCGCCGAGCCGCCGGCCGGCGCGCACGCCGAGGGGGCCAGGCGAGCGCGCGAACCGAGCCAGGTCAGGGAGGGGAAAACCCCTTTTTACCCCTGTGCCTTTTCCCTTGACCGCGTGAGAGAGGGGAGAGGACCGCCGCCGCCTCGGATGCCAAGCCGGGGGAGGGCACCGCCGGGTTTTCGCCTAAGCCTCGCGTCGTCGTGGTTTCAAAAGGGAGAAGCGGGGGGCGGGTTGGCCTCGCAACCAACCCGCATTGGGGTTTTTGCCCCAACTCAGTGCAGCCATCGGAGGGGGGGAAAGAAGGAGGCAGGAGAGGGGAAGAGGAGCCGGGGGGGGGGTGCGACGCGCGCGCCGCCGGCGCGTCGGCCGCGGAGGCGCCGTTCGTGTTCAAGGGGGAGGCGCCGTTCGTGTTCAAGGGGGAGGCGCCGTTCGTGTTCAAGGGGGAGGCGCCGTTCGTGTTTGAGAGGGAGCCGGACCGGAGCACGCCGTGGTCACCAACGACGCGCCGCCACCCGCGCCACGACTGCTACGCCTACATCGCCGACCCACGGTGAGCACCGTGGTTTTCCCTCTGCTCTTCTTGCGCCGGTTGCGCCGGGTTGTTCCGTCGAGCGCGGGCCGTCGTGCCGCCTTTCCCCGAGCGCGTCGCGCCGCGTCGCGCCGTGCAAGCGGCAGCCCGGGGTCATGGCTACCCCAAGTCGTGACGTCCCGGAGGCGCCGCCGTTTTGGGGTCTTGTTGCTTCCCGCAGTAGGGGCGGGGAACACCCCGTGCCGCGTCGTTGTGCGCGCGCGCGCCGCCGTGCGCCGCGCGCGGGACGTGCGTCGCGCCGCCGGCCGGTGAACTGGATTGTCCTTCCGCCGCGGCGTGTTTACGGGCGTCTTGTCGCAGGGGGGGGCTTGAGACGCGTTGTTGTGACCCGCCTTCGAGCCGTGGGTCGTTCGCGGGGAGGGGGAGGAGGTGAGCGCGGGCGCCGGCCGGCCGCACCCCGCGCGCCATGGCCGTGGCCCCTCCGCCGCGTGGAACTCCGTGTGTGGGCGTTCCACGCCTAGTTCCGTGTGTGGAAGCGGGTCTTGCGGGTGAGCGTGCACCGTAAACCCTACCGGCCGCACCCCGGGCCGTGCCCGTGGGTTTCGCCGCGCCGGTAGACGCGCGCGCGTCGGGGGCGACGACGCCGCGCGCGCGCGCCGTGGCGAGTAGACCGCTAGCCGGCCTTCGAGCCGCGCGGGCGTGCGTGAGCGCCGGAAGGGAGTGGTGAGGCCGAGGCGCACCCCGGCCGCCGAGTCCGTGTTTCAACCCGATGCGCCGCCGCCGATGCGCGCGCGGCGAGGGCGCGCGCCGCACGGCGACCGCCCGAGGAAGAGGGGGACGGGACCCTGTGTTCCTTGGCTGCGGAAAGAGGAAAGGCCGCTGGGCCGTTGGGCCATCCGCGCTAGCTGGGCCATATGAGCCGTCAGGCCCGTTGGGCCGCATTAGGAGGCCAGCGTTTAAATAAGAGGGCCCATCTAGTAGAGTAAGGCCGCAGCCAGAAAACCAGGGGGGGGTTTTCCCGGACTTCCCCCCGCCCGGGCCCGTTGGACCGAGCCCAAAGGGGCCGATTTCGACCCCGCTAGCCTTCCGCCCCCATTTTCGGCCCATGGAGCAGAAAACCCTTTTCCTTTTCTCGTTTTAATTTCCGAGAAAATGTTTTAGACCTTTAAAAATTAGTAAGAAATTCTAGGGTGCTCAGAAAAATACAAAACTAATTTCTATAAATCCGTATTTGCAAAACCTTGCCGATTGTAGGTAGTTCGGGCTCTTTTGGATTTTCTAAGTTGGATTTTATTTGGAGTTATTGCTTAGATGCGCACCGATATCTTATTTTCGCGTCGAATCTCGTGCCGCGCACCCGAGCTTCGACCGGGAGGACGTGGAGGACCCCGAGTACACCGCACGGACGACTGCTTCAACGGCACAGAAGGTGTCATGTCACTCCCAACCATATAGATCCTATGTTGATATTTAGCTGCTAGTGCTTTACTTTAATGCATTGTTCTGATGAATTGCATAACCCGTTTACTAGCCATGCCTTGATGTTTATCATATCCTGTTCCTTGTTCTACTACCTGCGGGACTAGCTACAGACCCCTAGCTAGTCCCTTACTTCAACTATCCATACTTTTGTTGTTTGATTATGGATGGTGCTCTGGGTTTGAGCTGAGATGTGGGTATCTCGGTGTGATTCTAGCGTGCGTTCTGGGTTGTGTACCCCTTGCTGTGTGTTGGCGGGAGCGAGCCGCTGGTTACTTGTGAACGGCGCGCCGAGGGAGGGAGATGCGATCTGGCCTCTTACCCAAGGGTCGTGTCGTGTGGGATGGAGATGTTGAGTGCTCGCTCTCGGCCCCTTAAGGACCGATCGTCAGTTGACCTTGTTTCGAATGACTACTTACGTACAGACCGCCCGCCTTGTTTTGGGCGGGGGTGCGGGGTGAGACTTGTAGTGGATAGCACCCCTCCTGTAGGAGGATCGGTGTGATCGTGTCGGGAGTGGTCTGTCCCTCCTTAGTAGACTTTGCCCCCGGCGAGGCCGGGGAAGGGTTCCACGGCCTTCGAGGGACCTCTCGCGGGTAGTATGAGCTCTGCCGCGGAGGTTGGGCCGGGGCGCTCGGAGATGCGAAGGGTACTATCCACTTACTTGGGCTTCGCCGTATGGTAGGGTCGGACACGGTGACGGCCGGTTCCGGACCTATTCGGGCGGCGGTACGGTTGTACAACCTCTCGCGAGTGTTAAACCTATAGCTATAGTCCGTGTCCACCGGTTATGGACGGTCTTTCGATCTCTCACCTGACTAGTTACACTTCTCTTGTGCTTCTTCTCTCCCCCGAGTGTGTGAGCCCGGCTTCGGCCGTTGAGATGTGGGGATAGGAGTCGGTGGGCCCCACATCGCAGATGAGAGTTGGGTTCTGGATCGTGGTTGAGATCCGGTGCTTTGGTGTGGCGATCCTTGAGCGGGGTGTGGACCCCTGAGGTGTGGACCTCGGAAGCGGTAGCTTCCCCGAGGTGTGAACCTCCTTGCTATATTCTGCTTACCTTGAATGTTGCACTGCTGCTTTGCTTAAGCTTTCTACAGCCAGAGTAGGGTTACCTCATGCATAGTAGAATATACACCGCTTTTGCCTCTTTGTTGGGAAGCTGACATGACCTACCCGCTTATCGGGTAGACCACCGGTGACTCGACGCGAGCCGGACTACGACTTCGACAACGACGGCTGGGTGGACCGAGCTCTTCCTACACTTGAGCCGCTGCGGAGATGGAGTTTCCCGCGCTTTCATGGAGCCGCTGCTAGACGATTTATTTCTGTTTGATTCCGTCCTGATGGACTTGTACCCGGCATGTGCCGAAGAGATGTACTCTGATTAATGTAATAAAATAAATGTTGTACTCTACTTCATTGTTTTTACTTTTCTGTATGGATTTTGGAATCGCTGAGACAGGGATTGCACGTGGTAGCCTCCTGGGACTACCACCGAGGTGCTAAGATTCGGGATTCCGTTCGCGGAAATCCGGGTCGTTTCAGTGCAACTCGTGGAGCACACGGGCAGGAAAGTCGTAGAGGCGAAATGATCGTGCTGGAAGAAAGCCGAGGCGGGGAGGAGCACCGAGCCACCCCCGGGTCGGCCGCCGGCCGGCCGGCCTCCCCTACTTAAGGAGCCCCCTGGCTCCCATTTTCTGTAGGCAAGCTTCCCTCTCCTTCCTCAGTTTGTGTGTTCAAGTTTGTGTGTGTTGATGGTTAATAGTTGTATCAAAGTTTGTTTATGACTTGCAAGCGGACAAGTCTCCCGTCGTAGTCAAGGGACCCTTCTTCCCTGGAGTGGTGAACCCAAGGTATCGAATCCGTGGAACAAATGTGTGACGCAAGAGTTGATCTAGTAAAGCCAAGTAACTCCAATCTTCGGTAAAAGAAACCCTAATGCATCTAGGTAAAAGATACGAAACTAATCTAATCTACTAAAGACCGGAGATAACAAAGTAAGATTGGGTAGATGAACCGATCTAGAGAGATCGGGGTAAGCCTTTTGTTGAAGTTCCAAGCAAGAGAAGAAGTAGAAAATTGAATCTTATAAAAAGCCTTTTCAAATCGTGGTTTCCCGTCGAAATCCGAAAACATCCGCCTTTCAGAACCCCCATTTTGTCACAACATATCCCTACTCATGCGGGGAGTCTAGGGCGAGTCAAAAGACAAGTTGAGATTCTTTCGGAAGATCCGGCATGTACCTCTAGCCACCGCGGCTACAAGAACACCCTATGTAATCTATCTCGAGAATAGAATTGGAATAAGCAAAGTCGATCGAAAAACGAAATCTTCGAGGAAACATTTGATCGCTAGGAAAAGATTCAACTTGATAATTCAACTATAACAATGATACATACACAAGATCACCACCGGGATCCTTCCTTGATCTTGCTTCTAGCTCCGGGAACTCCGACGTGGTCTTCTGTGCAAGGTTCCCACGCCGGCTAGGGAAACCCTAGTCAACTAGCTCGACCCTCTCCTCTCCGAGATTGTGTCCCTCTCTTCTCTGCTCCTCGGCGGTCGATGACGAATTGTATCATGCGTGGCTCTCGGTCAGGGTGCTATAAATAGCCTGAATGGCGGCTAGGGCAAAGGAGGGGGCAAACGGGCCCTGGACAGGGCTGGGCCGATTGGCCTGGGCCGGCCGGCCTGGGCCCATCCGAGCCCGGCCCCGAGGCCTCCTTTGCTCTACGTCGGTTCCCTTGCTTCCCGGATGTTTCCCCCTTACTGCATGTAGGTCCATGTCGTCGCTCTCCGAATTGGGCATAACTCCTTGTCTTGCAAGATTCAACACTTTTCTGGTTAGGTCCTCGGAGTTTGTCGTCTTCTCGGATCAAGTCCCTGGCTTCTTTGAGTTAAGTTTGCTTCATTGCTTGACTTGTACGGGGCTTCAAGGTCTTGTCATAAGGTGCTTGATGAACTTATCCCAAAAGTCTTGCTTTCAACGCTAAAACCCTGCATAAACACTAAACTCCAAAACCGACATGCACACGTGAACTTGTTATACCACGGGGGTAAGTACCAATGGATAAGGTATAAAACTTATGTCAACATCGAAGGTAAACTCATGGCTAGGTTGACGGATTTTCACCGTCAAAATGTCCCCCATGCTTAAACCTTGCTCGTCCTCGAGTAAGCCTTCGATGGATATCATCGTTGCCAAAGAATGTTTAAACTTTGCACTTGATCATACATGAGAAAACATAATGCTCTCAAAATTTTAATTCGTTAAAGTTCCATAATGTACTAGCCTTCATCTCTACGGAGGGTAGATTCTTATTAAGCTTATCCCACAAGTATTAACATGCTCACAAAGTTTAAATAGATCTCAGAATTTTTGAAATAAAGAATGAGATAAAGAAAAACTAAACCAAGTTCACAAATTTAAATCATCTTGTATATTGCTCATGAACTCTCAACTCGCTTGTCTCTCAAGCCTATATATTCTACTCCTTTCCCTCTCATAACATATATGTGTGGTAGGCTTTATATGGAGCTTTAGGAAAGTTTAGTCTTAACAAGATTTTATAAATGAGGTGTTGTCAAAACAAGACAAGCTTCTCATGGTCTTACCGAGACTCGTCAAAAAGGTCATTGGAAAATGATGTTAAATCAAGGAGGGGAAAGAGAAAAATACACACACTTTAGATGAGTGGACATGTGCAAATGGCAAAGAGTGATCCCGAGGCACAAAGGAAGTCCTCGTTATCGGATTGCACATGGTTGGAAAATGAGAATGGATCTTTTAAACTTGAAGCCTTGAATTTCCTAATGCACTTTTAGAGAACCGGGGAGTTCACTTTTACGCATACTCATATTTTTTTTCTTTCTCATATTTCTCCTTCTTTTCTTTCTTTCTTTCTTTCTTTCTTTCTTTCTTTCTTTCTTTCTTTCTTTCTTTCTTTCTTTCTTGTGAGACTTTCACCTTGGAAGTCCCGTACATCGCCTTTGAACTTTCTTTCTCTTCTCTTTTTTTAAAAATACTCCCCTTTGTACTCTAAAATTGCATCGAACCTACCACCTCCCCCATGCTTAGACGTTGCTCGTCCTCGAGCAAAGAGGCGATAAATAAGGTAGGTACTGTAAATATTTTTCCTTGGAGAGATACTTGAATTCTTCAATGTTGGCACCGTCTTGCGATCTTCCTTGAATTGATGATCCATTCTCAACGATAGGTTGTGGTCAAGGAGGTAAACACAAAAGATGATATTTGGTTTTAAGGGTGGATATCCGGCGAGGTTTGTGAGATCTCCGATGCGGGGATACACAATACACGGATAAAAGGCTAGCAAAAAGATAGATACGCAAAAATGGAATGACTAGCTTCTTAGTCTCGGGCCAGAGAAATCATGGCCTGCAATAACTCACTCAAAAAATAAATCTTGTACACTAAGGTTTATGCACTCAAATATATATTAGGCTTTGGATAGGTTGAGCAACACACAAGTGATATTTGTGACAAGTGTTAACACCAAAATTTGGTAAGGAGTCTGACTTGTGGGTCCGGTTCGATAAAGAGTCCGTCTGGTGGAAGGAAGGATATTTTCAGAGATATTCGGCAAAGAGATCTGCGGTCGGCTATCTCGGTTCGGCAAAGGAACAAGAGAGCTGATTTTGCGGGATTGGACGGTGACGTGGCTCAATCAGGGGAGACGAATGGATGGATAGGCGATCGAGCTTAGAGATAAGTTAGGCAACGAATCCATTCGAAGTTGTACTCAACAGGGTATAAATATGACCCCTGAATGTATGTAACAGACACAATCATTCTTCAATACACACCGGCCTTACGCCAAACCCTAGAGTCCCTTGTCGTGTCGTCAAGTTCTTCGAGAGGGTTCATCGATCCGTCGACCTCCATGAGTACCGGCAACCTTGTATCATGTCTAGTATCATGCGGTGGATTTAGATTTGATGCAAGTGGTCTTGTTACCATGCTTCATGTCATGCGGTAGATTCAAGCTTGGTTCAAGAGGGTTTCTTGTTAGATCATGAGTCATGCGGTAGGCTAAGATCTAGCTTGAAGCTAGTTATCGGCTCTATTGGATTTTGGCAAGATTCAATAGATTCATTAAGTTACCCCGTGTTATCATGAATTTTACTTTATGTTTTAATTCATGTAACACACCTTTGCCCAATCTAGATGGGTTTGGATCGGCTCTACCTCTTTTATGATCCTTGTTCGAGTAGATTTCATATTTTAACACGTGGATCTTGTGCTTTCCGATAGCCGAAACCGAATCGATCTAGGTTGTCACGTGTTGCGGGTTCAAGCTTGCTAATGTTTGTATAAATCTTGAAAGAGCCGGGTATCATGCGGTAGGTGCAGGTTTTTGGGTTGCTTTGGAGCTAGTCATCCGGTGGATTAGATTCCCAAATCAATCTGATAGATTTATTCACTTGGTAATGTTTGTTCCTTCTTCATGGACCCCGAATCGGCTGTTCAGCCGTATTCGGTTATGTTTCTTCACGAGTAGAACACGTGCGTTATTTATGTTTTAAACGATGCATGCTTTTAGCTTTCCATATTTAGATTGTATCATGCGGTGGATAGATCTATTTGTGGAAAGTGGTACGTTTTTTCATGCAAATTGTATCATGCAGTGGATAGATTTGTTTGACATCGTACACGACGGGTTTTAAAGTAACTAGACATGCGGTAGACTAGTGCTTTGGATCTATGCATACTTGTTTAATACATAATCATGTCCGTGCTTTACTTTATTTATTTATTTATTTAATGATAATCTTCATGGGGATCGGTCATAGCCTTGGGCATGTGTATCCTTATTCAAATAAAGACCGATCGCTGTCATGCTTACGTCATCCATTCGGCAATATTACTTTTCCTTCTTTGCGGTTTACCGAATGGCTGTAATTTGTTGCGTAATAGCTTTCTATAGCTATGTGTCGTCCCATTTGGCTTTTTAGCCGTAAATATGGAACCGTCTGGTACCACCCGGCAAGTTCCAAGCTTTGGTATCTAATCGCTTTGTCTTTTGTTAATTTTCGGGAAAAATTGATCGGCACGTCTTTTGCTCTCTCGCGCGTGTGAAGCCGCTTTGTTCGGCTTGCTGTGTGTTTGGCGTTGAGTGCACTTTTCGCGTCAACACACTTTTTGGCACGCCTGGTGGGACCACAGCCGAGTAGATTCAAGATGCCTGAAATCGCAGACCTCATGGATGTCAACCTTGAAGATCTCTCTCCCGAGCAGCGGCAGCAACTCCAAGACGTCGTGGACCAGTTTCAGCAGAAGTGTCTGCTGTCGTTCAAGAAGAATAGAAGCGGCGTCCCGTATATGAAGAACGAGATGCCCAGGGTGTTGCTACCAGGGGAGAGCGATACCACATCTCAGCAGGAAAAAGAGGAGTGCATGCGAGTATTCCAAGAATCAGCAGATTACATGCTTAGCAAGCACAACAAGGCTTTCCTCGGATCGCTCCAGCAGATGATGGTGGCCGTCTTTGGCCCGGGCATGGAGCAAGCATTCAGCAAGGCACCCATCCAGGGGGGCACCGTGGAGCTGGGCGAATCAAGCTCTCAACCGCCGTTACGGAGCCAGCCACAGCAGCCTCCTCCTCAGAGCTCTGGAAGTCAAGCGTTCCAGCCTCCTCCGCAGGCACTGGGGGGCGGCCGGCCGGGTTCGGGGCTCCGTTACAAGCTTCGGAAGTCGCCCGCGCTCTACCGCCACCACGGAGCAAGACGGGGTCGGCCCGTGCAAGCCACCGAATCCGTACCAGCCTACGTATGGAGATCTAGCGTTCGGCTCGTCTGGGGCCTCACTTGATCCCGGCCGCGAGGATTGCTCCGGCGACCAACCGGCCGCGGCGAGGAACTTGTACGGCGGAGGTTATCATGAGGTGGGAAACTATGGAGCGTTTGACGCCTTCCCGCACCCAGGATACGCGCCGGTACCGCGGCGCACAAGAGGATGACGCCCGGCGCGGAAGATGGCCGAATTGATGCAAAATCAGTTCGGCCTCAAGCCAAAAATGCAAGGACCCGCCTATAGGCCGCCTTTCCCAGAATGGTACTACAACGTGCTCTTGCCGCCAAGGGTGAAGCCGCCAACGGAGTTCACAAAGTTTTCGGGGCAAGACGACACGAGCACGGTCGAGCACATCGCTCGTTACCTCATGCAGCTCGGGGAGTGCTCAGCCGAGGAGACATTCAGGGTCCGCTACTTCCCCGCATCACTGACAGGTCCAGCGTTCCAGTGGTTCTCGTCCCTGCCTCCTGAATCAGTTGCCAGATGGAAGGACTTAGAGCGGAAATTCCACGCTCATTATTTCAGTGGTAGCTCGGAGAAGAAGTTGATCGACCTCGCCACCCTGAAGCAAAGGCACAGCGAAACGCCGCTGGAATTTCTTAGAAGATTCAGGGGAAGTCAAAGGCATGTGCTTCTCGGCGAACTTGCCGGACGACCGGTTGGTCGATATGGCCGTCGCCGGGATGTTGCCGGCCGTGCGCGAGAAGTTGTTCGGGATGGAATTTGAGAATGCGGGCCGGCTATCGCGAAGCTATCACCGATGAGCAATCGGGCATATGGCTTTAAGAAGGACGCCAAATTTGGCAAGCGGCAGACGACGTCGGCCGACGTCTACAACCGCTTCTTGGACAAGGCTGATCCGTTCGAGGATTCGATGATGAATTGGATGTAGCCGCAGCGAGAGATCATGTGGGGGAAGGAGCCTTTGACAATGAATCAGCGCTGGGTCAAGCAGACCAAGGGAACTTATGATTTTGATATCACGAAGGCTGATAAATTGTTTGAGCTCTTAGTAAAAGAAGGCCGAATCAAGCTGCCTGAGGGGCATTCCATGCTTTGGCCCGATGGAGTTAAAGCAAAATGTTACTGTGGCTTTCATGACAGGGATTCACACTCCATCAATGATTGCAGGGTCTTCAGGATGGAGATCCAGAAGGCCATCCAGGAGGGTCACCTCAAGTTCGATAACAAAATGAAGCTGGATGGCCACCCCTTTCCTCAGAACATGGTGGGCTTTTCTGTTAACATGATAACAGCCGAGGACAAGGGGAAAGTCAAGGTCTTGACCTCAGCCAGGTCTAGAAAAGGTGGAGCAGTGGACCCAGAGCGCCAAGTGACTCTGGAACAGGTGCAAGGTGACGCCCCCCGCATTCTTAGAAGTCACATCGAAATCGGGGAGTCGTCCAGAGCCAAGCCCAGGGTGACATCACGCATCCTCCTCAACAAGTGGCAGCGCCAGATAGAGAAAGAGCGCTACCAGAAGCGGCGCTACGAGGAGGAGCAACGCAGAGCCGAAGAAGAGGCGCGCAGAAGGGACCAGGAGCAGTACACGCGCGAGCAGGAGCGCGCACACTGGGGATGCGCCTTCTTCAGGCATTGCTGGAATGAGGGTTTAAAGCTGCCCACATTGAAGAACTGTCCTGAATGCAGTGACAGGTATGTTGAGTACAGGCAGGAAACTGCCAATTGCCGATCCGTCCACGAGAGAATTGGAAGGATCCACCCTAACGGGGATCGGCGCCAAAAAAATTGAAGTCATCGATCATCCCAGGAAGCGCCAAGCTGATCTCAGGTGGGCTGATCAAGAAGAGGACGAGGATGACTACATCCGGCGGAAGGGGCGATGGTGCCCGCCCGGCCTACGCAAGAGTCGAAGAGACGGGTCCGGCGCTTGAGGAACCGTGAACCGAAGCGGCCGGGATCCGGACGAGGCGGTGTGGCGCCCCAAAGACCAACGGAGGGATCGAAGCGTTCGGCTCCAGCATGCATGGTATACTTTCTGCCGAACGAGTTCATGGCTCCTGCTAACCAGGTTATGCAGGAGGAAGCTTCCTTCGATGATGAGCAGACCGAGGGGATGATGGCACAACTGGTGCTGGCCAAGCAGGCCATCTTCGACAAGCCGGCCAAGAATCGTCATATGAGGCCGCTGTACTTGAGAGGATACGTCAATGGCAAGCCATTGACCAAGATGTTCGTCGACGGTGGAGCGGCAGTCAACGTAATGCCGTACACCACCTTCAGGAAGCTTGGCATGGGCCCGAGCGATTTGACGCCTACAAGCATCATCTTGAATGATTTCGCCGGGAACCCCTCATACACCAAGGGATGCGCTCACGTGGACTTGATGATCGGGTCCAAGACGCTGCTCACCACCTTCTTTGTCATCGAAGGCAAATGAGCCTACAGCCTGCTGCTTGGGCGGGACTGGATTCATGCTAACTGTTGCGTCTCGTCTACCATGCATCAACAGCTTATCCAGTGGGTGGACGATGAGATCGAGGTCGTCCAAGCAGATGACTCCGTGAGCGTGGCAAACATGGAACCAGCCTTCTGGGAATACCAAGGCATCGATTGTTTCTCGTGGAAAGACCGGGGAGAAGGTCTCGTTGAACCGTCGGCAGTGATCAACAGCCGATTCAAGCAGTCGGCTCTTATAGCAATTTTTAATGGAGAACCCCGTAGATGGCACTGATGGCAAGTTGGGGTGAGGATTCATGTCGGCTGATAAACTGGAAGAAGTTGACATTGGAAGCGGTGATAAGCCAAGGCCGACGTTCATCAGTGCAAATTTGCAGCCAGACTTCAGGGGGAATTTAATTGAGCTTCTCAAAGAATACAAGGATTGCTTCGCCTGGGATTATTCGGAGATGCCCGGATTGGATCGTTCCATCGTCGAGCATCGGTTGCCAATCAAGCCTGGTTTCAAACCATATAAGCAACCACCCCGGAAAATCTACAAGGATGAGGTATTGGCCGATGTGAAGAAGGAAGTTGAAAGATTACTTGATGCAAACTTCGTTCGGCCGTGCAGATATGCGGAGTGGATTTCTAACATCGTCCCTGTGTACAAGAAGAATGGAAAAATGAGGGTTTGCATAGATTTCAGGGACCTGAACAAAGCTACTCCAATGGATGGATACCCGATGCCTATTGCCGATTTGTTGATTGACGCCGCCGCTGGACACAAGGTGATTAGTTTCATGGATGGCAATGCGGGATACAATCAGATCTTCATGGCAATAGAAGATATTTCAAAGACGGCCTTTAGATGTCCTGGTCACATAGGCCTATTCGAGTGGATAGTCATGACATTTGGGTTGAAAAATGCCGGTGCAACCTACCAACGGGCCATGAATTACATTTTTCATGAGTTGATCGGCAAGATTGTGGAGATCTACATTGATGACGTGATGATCAAATCCCTAAGTCATGACACCCATTTGGAAGACGTGAAGAAGACCTTAGAGTGCACCCGGAAACACGGTTTGAAGATGAATCCAAACAAGTGCGCTTTTGGGGTATCAGCTGGAGAATTCTTGGGGTTTTTGGTCCACCAAGGGGGAATTGAAGTTGGCAAGAAGAGCATGAAGGCCATTGATGAAGTTGTTCCTCCAACTAACCTCAAGGAGTTGCAATCGCTGCTCGGCAAAATCAACTTCGTGAGAAGATTCATTTCAAATTTATCACGAAGGTGTTGCCATTCTCTCCATTACCGAAGCCGAAGAAAGATCGAAATTCACATGGGGCGACGAACAACAAAAGGCTTTTGATGAGATCAAGCGAGACATGAAGGAGCCGCCGGTGTTGGTTCCTCCTCAGCTAAACAAGCCTTTCAAGTTGTACGTGGCGGCCGATACCCAAACCATTGGATCGGCCCTTATTCAAGAATTTGAAGGAAAGGAGCGGGTAGTAGCTTATCTTAGCCGAAAACTACTTGATCCTGAAACCAGGTATTCGGCTGTAGAGAAACTGTGCCTTTGCGTTTACTACTCGTGTACAAAGTTTCGGCACTACCTGTTGAATGCTGAATGCACTGTATATTCCAAGTTTGATGTGATAAAACATATGTTATCTATGCCAATTTTGAACGGCCGGATTGGCAAGTGGATTTTAGCTTTATCAGAGTTCGAGTTGAAGTTCGAATCGGCAAAGGCCGTCAGAGGTCAGGTCATTGCCGATTTTATAACTGAACATCGTGATCCGTCAATTGATCTGCTTGAGATTACCCCTTGGGCTTTATTTTTTGATGGATCATCGTGTGGTAAAGGTGGGGGAGTAGGGATCCTACTGATTTCGCCCAGAGGTGAGATGTTTGAATTTGCCATCCCTATACAACCCACTGTCACAAATAACCAGGCTGAGTACGAGGCATTACTTCGAGGGCTTCAATATTTGAGAGAAGCTGGGGCCGTTTTAGTTGAAGTCTATGGAGACTCAGAGTTGATAATCAAGCAATTGAACGGCCAATACGAGTGCAAAAGTGAAGCGCTGAGGAGTTACTACGAAGAATGCAGGGAAATCTTAAAGAGCTTCCCATTGGTAACTCTACAGCACATTCCTAGAGAACATAACGAGGAAGCAAACAAGCCGGCTCGAGCGCCTCCGGTTACAAAGAGAGTCAAGAAGCGTTTGCTTGCGAAGTGTGTGCACTAGGGGCGGATCTCGCAGAAGATGATTGGAGGAAAGAGATCGTTGATTACTTGAAGGATCCATCCCGAAAGGTCT
This sequence comes from Cenchrus americanus, assembly GCA_947561735.1. Lineage (NCBI taxonomy): Eukaryota > Viridiplantae > Streptophyta > Magnoliopsida > Poales > Poaceae > Cenchrus > Cenchrus americanus. The sequence goes on from OX387245.1 coordinate 186,210,349, forward strand.
CTAGGAAGCTAAGGTACAAGGCCATAAAGTTCGTTCTTCTGGATGATAATTTATTCTATAAATCGTTAGATGGGGTATTACTACGATGCCTGGGTCCAGAAGAAGCCAAGAACATGATGAGCGAAGTGCACGATGGGATATGTGGAGCACACCAATCGGCCTACCGTATGAAGTGGGTTATTAGACAAGCTGGATGCTTTTGGCCGACAATATTAGAGGACTGCTTTGAGTATTACAAGGGATGTCAGGATTGCCAAAGGTTTGGGAATATTCAAAGGGTCCCTGCATCAGCATTGAATCCCATCATCAAGCCATGGCCATTCAGGGGCTGGGGTATAGACTTGATTGGCCAAATTAATCCACCGTCTAGCAAGGGGCATAAGTTCGTGCTTTTGGCTACAGATTATTTCACTAAATGGGTTGAGGCGATCCCACTGAAGAAGGTGATGTCAGAAAACATGATTGAATTCGTCAAGGAGCACATCATCTATCGATTTGGAATCCCTCAGACATTTACCACTGATCAAGGGGCACAATTCGTGTCACTGGAGTTCAGAGAATTTGCCGAAAGCATGGGAATCAAATTGTTTAATTCTTCTCCCTATTATGCCCAGGCTAATGGTCAAGCAGAGGCTTCTAATAAGATCATGATCAAGTTGATACAGAAGAAGATCGACCAGAAGCCAAGAAGGTGGCATTCGGTACTCAGTGAGGCACTGTGGGTTTACCGGATGGCCCCCCATGGAGCTACAAAGACTTCTCCTTACGAGTTGGTTTACGAGCATCACGCGATTCTACCTTGGGAGATGCAATCAGATTCAAGGAGAGTGGTGCTACAAAAGGAGTTGAGCTCCAAGGATTATAGTGGCCTAATGATGGATGAGCTAGAAGATTTACATATGATCCGTCTTAGGGCCATGGAAAACATCGAGAAAAACAAACTGCGGGTTGCCAAGTACTACAATAAGAAGGTAAAAGTAAGGCAATTTGCAGAAGGCGATCTAGTATGGAAAGCGTTATTGCCGATTGGAACTAAATACAGTGAATTCGGCAAATGGTCCCCTAACTGGGAAGGACCTTTTCGTGTGGTCAGATGCGTCCCCGGTAATGCATATATATTGAAAACTTTGCTAGGAGAAGAATTTTCCGCTGCAATAAATGGAAGATATCTGAAGAAATATTATCCTAGCATTGAGATCGATCGATGATTACACACATCTGGCACAGAGATAGCCGGCGCTCAAGAATGAGGCCGCCTTCAGAACAAAAAATCCATGAACAGGAGAAATGGCCAGTGCCTAGATGCATTGCCCTTAGCACAAAAACTACATTACAACTGCTTCTTGCAGGATTACATCTAACAACCCTGGTGGTCAGATCTCCAAGGAGGTGGGAAGCAGAAGGCGTGGAGAAAGAAGCGAAAGTATGATTCGATCTTTTCTTTACTTCTTCGGCTGCTCCCTCTTCAGTTGTTCCAGGACCACCGTGACGGCAACTTGGAACGCATGGGGGTGACCATGGTTGGCGGCCTCCACCAAGCTATCCCAGGCCGTCTTCAGGTTGTTGTACCTGTCAGAGACATCTGAGGCGGAGGAATCAAGGTTAGGGGCAAGAAATCCAAGTGCAAGCACGAGGTCAAGAAGGAGTCAGAAACGTTTACCCCCTACTAGTGCCTCCAGAGCCATGCGACGCTCGCGCTCGGCTTGGCAACGGGCGGTGATGTCCCTGAGGCCGTGCTCCAGATGCCGAACGCGGCGGCGCAGCTGATGGTTGGTCCTCTGTTCAGGCGTGGCATCCTCTGCTTCGAGGGAGGAATCAGAGGAGATGTACTCAGGCACATCTTCGGTCTCGATGATTTCTTCGGGAAGCAAATCAAGGCTGGAAGAGGATAAGAAGAAAACATGAAGCGCGAGATCATGCGGAAGAACGAGGAGCAGATCAAGGAAGAACTCACTTCCGAATCGTACGCTTCTTTGATGAGCCGCTCTCCTGGGGTTGCTTACCCTTGTCCATGGCGTTGGGGTTTTCTCCTCTAGAGACAGGGGAAGAGATGAGAAATGATGGATGAGTGTGCGAGTGGATTTGCAGAGCATCCCCGCAGGCTATTTTATTGACCGAAGGGGCGCATTTGGAGTGATGACTGGCCAGTACACACTGTTGGAATACCAAATGGCAGGGTTTTTACCAAGTGCGAAGGGTTTTTTCTTGAACAGTGTTTATGGATTGCCGAATCGGGATCCTCTGTAGATTTTGTGCCAAGGGGCAGCTGTTCTCGCGCGTTCGGCTCAAGATAGCTCCCGAATGCATTCAAAGAAAACAAAATTCGCAGATGCAAAATGCAAAGGGAGTCATCACAGAACAAGCACAGAATTCAAAAGTTCTTCATTTATTGCCGATATTTACACATCCCTAGTACAATCTAGTCGAAGAGCCTATTCAACACTGATTGGGGATGAGTAATTTCGGCAATGGCGTCGCCATGGCCATCAAGGCGCTCCAGGATGAGCTCGATCTCCTCAATGTCCTCTGGCGCGCCGCCCCGGAAGCCGCGCGGCCTGGTGGAGTAGTCGACGTCCGTGTGCGTCGCCATGGCAGCCAGGCCCAAGGTGGTGCCCAGACGGACGCCGTGGGTGGCCACCTCATCAACGCGGTGCTCCACCGCGGCAAGGCGCTCCACCGGCGTGTCGCCGCGGGCGTTCACCTTCTCGGCCAGCTGCTCTACCAGCGCCTTTAGCTGGTTGAGCTCAGCATCGTGGGCTGCAAGAAGCAAGAAGAAAAGATTAGCATCAAAAGCCGGGTTGGGTCAAGAATTAATCTCAGAGCCGTACCATCGATGGCTTCCGGCGGCACCGCTTGCGCTGGTCCTCCCATTCCAGCTCGGCTATGCCCGCCTTCTTGGAGACGCCCTCCAGCTCACGCCGGGACGCCTCCAGCTCCTCCCTAAAGCGGAGAGCGTCTTCTTCCCCGTACGGCACGGGGGAGTGGCCGTCGGACTCCGAGGAGTCGTCTGGGAGGGGTTGATTGACCGGCGCAGGAAGCGGATTCCACTGAATCAATCTGGAAAAGGGGAATGATCGTCAAGGCAAGAAGAAGATCAAAAATCGAATCAAAGAGGAGGAATCGACGATCATTGCCTTCGGCGCGCGTTGGCGCTGCTCCCCTCTGCCTCGTCGGAGGCGCGGCGGCGGTTGAGGCGGCGCACCATAATGCTTTGGGGTGTGCACTATTTGCAGAAGGGCTAAGATTGGCAAAGATTCGAGAGCTAGAAGGCCTGTTGGAGAACTAGGGGCACCTATGGTTGCATTTATAGGCCTGGCAGGATGAATCGTGGCTTCGAGTCGTGGCTTTGGATCGTGGCGCATATCCCAAGAAAATCGGAAGGTGGAAAGGTTTCCTTGGCCAGCCCGCCGACGGGTCGCTTGGAGTTCTAGGCTGAGCCGCGTTCAGTTGATTGGTTCGGCTAAAGAGAATCAAAGTGCCATTCGGGAGTTGGCGTTTCTTTGCCGAATGGGTCGTTCAGCATTATATTTGAAGGTGCGCAGAAGAAAGGAAACAAATTGCAAGAAAATATTACAAGAACGACCAATTCGGTTATACATCAATGGGGGCATTCAAATGTTCAGATGTTTCGCAATCACACCACGAGCATTGGATGTTGTTAGATGGAAATTGTCCAGCAGCTCCTGGCAATCTTTTTGAGTACCAGACAAGTCGGTGAGTTCTGCATCGCATTGCTCTATCTTGGTGATAGCCGATTTTGCTTCCGCTTGGGTCTTTTCTATCAATCCAGGGAGCTCGGCTATTTTCTCTTTGTCAGCCTCTATCTCCGCTGACAGGCTTCTCAGTTCTGCTTCTAGAGCAGCTTTCCTGGCAATTTTTAGATCATAAGAAGCCTGTAGGTTAGCCAATGTATCCTTGTGGCTCTCTGCTTGGGATTGTGCCCCGTTCATGGCGTGTTCGGCATCGGCTTTCCTCTTTTCAATAGCCGGGCGGGAGCGCAATTTTCTCAAAGCATGCTTTATGGGTGCATAAAGGGTATCTAAGCCATAGACAGATGATAGGGAAGCTCTGATGTCTTCAGGAAGTTCTTGGCTGATGGATTCAAACATCTCCTCGAAGTGATCAAGATCTTTGAACTGATCTTGTGCATCCCTTTCTAGCCAGGCAACAATTTCTCTAAGCTTTGATAATACTTCATCTGACAGAGGCTGGTGTACTCTTTCCATTACCTCGGCAGCTGGATTGCTCTCTGATGGCAGGCTTGATGATGATGGAGCCTGATCCTGAGAAACAGTATTGCCGAGTTAAGAGTGCTAAACGTGGAGGTAGCAGAGTTAAGTGCAGATGGATACCTCATGGCTGGTTTCTTGAACAGGGGCAATCACAGGTGAAGGAGGTGCTCCAGGTAGAGCTGAAGCTTCCGAGCTGGGAGGTGTTGATGCAGCTGCTGGTAGCTCGTGGGCTTGTGGCTGATGAGGAGTTGGGTCTACCTCTGTTGGGATTGTTGTCTCTGCATGACCAATAGGTGATCGTGCCCTTGGAGGACTTGATGGCTCTAGCTGGATTGGGAGATTCATCTCTGGAGAATTTATTGCTTCTGCAGAAGGTGATGAAGATGAGATCTCCACTGGGATAGGTAATTCAACCCTGGGTGGACTTGCTTGTTGAACCACTGGGACATCTACAAGCTGTTCTTCCATTGTTTCTTCTGCAAATGTCAAATTGAAAGGGTAAATGCCAGTGTTCATCCTTAAGAAAGGACAAGAGGAGGTCATACCAAAGGATGGGGCATTGGCGGTGCACCGGGTTCTCGAAGGCCGCCGGGCTCGGTCTGAAAATGCACAATGATATGATTCATCAAGAACAGAGTAATCTTGTAATCAAGAAGGTAAAGGATTTTACCTCAACAAGCACTTTCTTGACAGTTCTTCTCCTCTTAGCACTTGGAGGGGCAATCAGATGCAGACCTTGCCTCCTGTCAGCAGCAAGGCTAGAAAGGCTGGGATCTGTTGTAGCATACCTGGCCATTAGTTGAGCTAGAGTTGTGGATTGGAATCCTAGTGCTGAGATTGGGCATTCAGCATTGTAAGCGATATCCCTGGCTCGAGGGGCAGGCACCGTGTTCTGTGGACAAGAAGATGAAGGTCAGAACCATGAATAAAGAGGACATGTCTGATCCAAAGGTTCATTGTATTACCTCTGAAGTTGGCAGGAAATCGTGCATCAACTTCGCACGTAACACGTGGACAGGCTCACTGAAGATGTGATCGTGGAATTCTTGCCACCAGGAGTTAAAGGTGGGATGAGCTATGGTTGTGGGCATGAAATGACAGGTGTAGATAGTAGGACTACACACATATTGGAAGACCGTGCTGCTGTGCATACTCTCTTTGATTTCCTCCCTAGGCTTAAGGAATTCATGCAGAAATAGCCTTGGGGGCATCTGTCCACATCCAATCTGCCTGGCCATTACATTGGGCTGATAATATTCATAAGTGCTAGCATTCAGCCTTCCTCCATTGAACTCAGCCGGCAGTATGCATGGGCGAATTATGATATTGAGAATATCTAAGAATCTCCCATCCTGACGGCCGGGCTCAAAGGAAAATTCAACAGGGAAAGTCAAGGTGTCGTTGTCCAGATAAGGTAGCCAGAGAGGATTGGGGAAACCTTTGAAGAATAACTCGAAGAGCTGGCTGATGTCCTGCTGAACAAGAACAGTTGAAGCCGCTTCTCCATAATTCTGGCATCCTCTGGTAGCTTGGGGCTCTCCTTCAGGATGATTGGATAAGGGGAAGAACCTGGAGTTCCAATCGACACCAATGATCTGATGCATGTGGAGATGCAGCCACATTTGAACGAACCACCAAGGGCCGTTGACACATGCTATCCTTTGGCTGGTATACATCTGGGTGACAGTCTGGTGAAGCATATGGTATACGCTGCCCAAGAAGAATTTTCCTAGGGGGAGGTGGTTGCCACTGGCCAAGTGAGATGCCATTGCGATGTGATTCAGGGTAGGCTCATTGGCTTTACCACAGAAGACAAATCTGCACAGCCACATATTCAGAAATGCCCTGTATTCAATAGCACCAAGGGGATTGTCTTTCATGTGTTTCAAGATGTAATTCTTGTATCTGTTCCCTGGCTTCACCCCTGTTTGCCGTGAGGAATTTTTGAAGTTCCAAGGCTGAACAGACCCTGTAATGTCAAGGCCGGTGATCATATATACATCGGCCAAGGTTGGAGACATTGGGCCATGGCCAAAAAGGAAGGCGTTGACGCCATTTGACCAGAAGTGGCAGGCTGCTATCAGGAGGTCGTCGTTCTTGGGGGTCTCAGCCACGGATAACTCCAAGCACTGGGCGATACGGAGGGTATCCAGGTTGGTCAATCCACTCTTATCTGCAAGAATCCTCCGATACCAAGTTTTCCGGCCCCGCAATTGGAGGTAAAGGCCACTTCTTGAAAGCGTCTTGCCACTGAGGCGGTGGAGACAGAGCTGCTTTGAAGGGGATTCTCTGAGATTCACCGCGATGAAATCTCGAGGGTCGAGTTCCCCACGGGACCAAGATAATAAGACCTCGAATTGGCCTCGGTACGAATCAAAAGCTCGCAGAGGGCTCCCGGAAGAAAAGCGGAAAAGGAAATCTCGGGGTAAAATTGAAAACCTAAATGCCGAACGAGGCTTACGGGGGATGAATTTACCTGAGCATCTTGGTTCTGAGCTGCCATTAGAGTTTTGAGCTCGGAACAAGGGGATCTAGGGTTGGATCCGGATGAGGATTCCGGCGGATTGCGAAGAACAAAAAGTGTTGACAGACTTGATTTGAAGTATTCTGGCCGGAGTCAATTGTGGAACAAAATTACTTTTATCCCACAATTGAAGGGGCATGTGTTAACACCAAAATTTGGTAAGGAGTCCGACTTGTGGGTCCGGTTCGATAAAGAGTCCGTCCGGTGGAAGGAAGGATATTTTCGGAGATATTCGGCAAAGAGATCTCGCGGTCGGCTATCTCGCTCCGGTTCGGCAAAGGAACAGTAGAGCTGATTTTGCGGGATTGGACGGTGACGTGGCTCAATCAGGGGAGACGAATGGATGGATAGGCGATCGAGCTTAGAGATAAGTTAGGCAACGAATCCATTCGAAGTTGTACTCAACAGGGTATAAATATGACCCCTGAATGTATGTAACAGACACAATCATTCTTCAATACACACCGCCCTTACGCCAAACCCTAGAGTCCCTTGTCGTGTCGTCGAGTTCTTCGAGAGGGTTCATCGATCCGTCGACCTCCGTGAGTACCGGCAACCTTGTATCATGTCTAGTATCATGCGGTGGATTTAGATTTGATGCAAGTAGTCTTGTTACCATGCTTCGTGTCATGCGGTAGATTCAAGCTTGGTTCAAGAGGGTTTCTTGTTAGATCATGAGTCATGCGGTAGGCTAAGATCTAGCTTGAAGCTAGTTATCGGCTCTATTAGATTTTGGCAAGATTCAATAGATTCATTAAGTTACCCCGTGTTATCTTGAATTTTACTTTATGTTTTAATTCATGTAACACACCTTTGCCCAATCTAGATGGGTTTGGATCGGCTCTACCTCTTTTATGGTCCTTGTTCGAGTAGATTTCATATTTTAACACGTGGATCTTGTGCTTTCCGATAGCCGAAACCGAATCGATCTAGGTTGTCACGTGTTGCGGGTTCAAGCTTGCTAATGTTTGTATAAATCTTGAAAGAGCCGGGTATCATGCGGTAGGTGCAGGTTTTTGGGTTGCTTTGGAGCTAGTCATCCGGTGGATTAGATTCCCAAATCAATCTGATAGATTTATTCACTTGGTAATGTTTGTTCCTTCTTCATGGACTTATGTTTCTTCACGAGTAGAACACGTGTGTTATTTATGTTTTAAACGATGCATGCTTTTAGCTTTCCATATTTAGATTGTATCATGCGGTGGATAGATCTATTTGTGGAAACTGGTACGTTTTTTCATGCAAATTGTATCATGCGGTGGATAGATTTGTTTGACATCGTACCCGATGGGTTTTAAAGTAACTAGACATGCAGTAGACTAGTGCTTTGGATCTATGCATACTTGTTTAATACATAATCATGTCCGTGCTTTACTTTATTTATTTATTTAATGCTAATCTTCATGGGGATCGGTCATGGCCTTGGGCATGTGTATCCTTGTTCAAATAAAGACCGATCGCTGTCATGCTTACGTCATCCATTCGGCAATATTACTTTTCCTTCTTTGCGAGTTCCCGAATGGCTGTAATTTGTTGGCAGATAGCTTTCTATAGCTATGTGTCATCCCATTTGGCTTTTTAGCCGTAAATATGGAACTGTCTGGTACCACCCGGCAAGTTCCAAGCTTTGGTATCTAACTGCTTTGTCTTTTGTTAATTTTCAGGAAAAATTGACTGGCACGTCTTTCGCTCTCTGCGCGTGTGAAGCCAGCTTTGTTCGGCTTGCTGTGTGTTTGGCGTTGAGTGCACTTTTCGCGTCAACAACAAGGTTAGCGATATTTTTGAGCATAAAAGACATCTTTAATCTATTCATAACTTGAAGGACCGATACGGCGAACCAGAGAGGGGGGGGAGTGAATGGGAGCCGATAAAAATTCTTCTCGAAGGAGATGGAAACTCCTACAAGATGAACACGGCTTCCAACACACGTCTCCGACTCACTACCCAAGTTGGCCAAGCCCACGTAGCCACTGGAGTGCCACTGGACCTAGGAACCAACACACACACCCTTCCGACCCGAGAACGCAGCGGAACACCAAACCTCGAGTCTTCAGACCAACACCGGTCAGACCGGTGAGCACCACCGGTCAGACCGGTCCCTGCTGGTGAAACTGGGCAACTTTCACTAAGTAGCTCCACACCGGTCACACCGAGGAGACACATCGGTTAGACCGGTCACGACCGAAAGCCCCCAAGGCACCAAACAAAGTCAACCGACCTCCAAACCGACCCAAACTCGAAACAAGAAGCAACACGGGACAACAAGGAACACACCCGGACGTTCACCCGAGCAAAATCCCACCAAGGGTTGCACCGGCGACCGGTCAAGAGCACCGTCCGACCGGTAGCCTGGGCGGCTCGGGATGAACAACACCCACGGGTCAACTCCCCCAAATCCAAACCTCGATCTCCCGAATCGCTCCACGGACTTGAACAAGACTTTGGGGATATTAGGAACACCTCATGAGGAGTCCATAGCCAAGTTTAATCCCACCAAAACTCGTCCGAAAAGGAGGAATCAAGGAAATCCCGCCAAGAGCACTTCCAACCCAAGAACTCAAGAAACCCCAAAATCGAGCACCTTTACTCACGGATTTGGGAGGGGAATCACAGCCCAAAGAACCACGAAGGGTTCCCACAAATTTCCCCCATCAAATCCCCAAGAGAAAGGTCCCGAAAACAACCCAAAGAAATCACCAAGAGAGGGCTCCGAAAATCACCACCAAGAACAACCGGGGAAAACACATCCAAACCTTGAGGAACCACGCCGAATCATCTATACATGAAACAAAGGTTCATACAAGGTCTAGCAAGCCGCCCGATCATCCATCCCTCTCAACAAGATCTCTCCATGAAGCTCTCTTGCTAGTCCTATGGAAAACCTAAGAAAAATAGGAAGGAAAATAGGAAAACAAATGAGCTAGGGTTCCAAGAGTTGGCTGTCATCCTCTCACCTCTTGGGTTATATGGAGGCAACCGAATGTCTAAAATGCCCTTTCCTAATAACTAGGGATACAAGCCCCTCAAGGGTGGTTTTGGAAGACTTGAAGCTTTCTCCATCGGACGGATGCCCGGCGACCGCAACCTGCTTAGCCTCGACGCAAGCCTTGCGATCCCAACGCGTGTCCTCCGCTTAAGATTCCGGACTGCGTTGTCGCACACCGGTCAGACCGGTGCTCCCCATCGGTCAGACCGGTACCCACCGGTCAAACCGGTCAGACCCACCGGTCAGACCGGTCTGGCACTGCTGCAGCACCGTCTTCGGTTCTTCGGTCTTGGCTTTGTGGATCAACCAAGGAACCCAGTGGTTTTCTGGTGAACCACCGGAAACCCCGCGAACTCGGTGTAGCCTCCGCCAATCTCCACTAATGACTCGGCTCCCACGTAGTCCCGGCTCGACCTTGGTTTTGAGGCTCAACCAAGAAACCGTCCACTACTTCATCTTGCTGTTCATGCTACCATGCAGCCCGCACTTGACCCCGCTAGCCACCGGGTCCCTCGAATGAAGCCTACTTGTCTTCTCCACGCCTGGAGGCCACACCGGCGACGACCTTTCACGCTTGTTCTTCACCTGCACCAACACCAGTCAAGCCGCAACTTGCACCTGCAATACTTAGCCAAGAATCATTCCACACAACGTTGTCAATCACTCATCACACAAGGAAGCGACCATCCACCGGTCCTCGAACCACACATTGTCCTCAATCTCCCCCTTGATGAGTGCATTGACAACACCCACACGAAAGTAACAAGAGAGAAAAGAAAAAGAAATGAAACGAACGAAAAGAAACTCCAACAAGCGATCGAAAGCCAAACAAAGGCAAAGAGCAAGATCACTTGAAGAAGACAAGTCTCGGACCCCATAGGCAAGGGCAACGGCTCGACACATCCGAGACAAAGCAAAGCTGAAGCAAAGAGCGCAAACCACCGGAACAAAGCTCGAAAAGCCACAAAGAGCTCCCCCCCGCACACATGCAAGCTCCCCCCCGAACCAATGCACCTCCCCCGGACGAATGCATGCAAACCAACTGAAAACGAAAGCAGCCGCAAAGAAAAACAGCTCACACCGGTCGACCGGTCATCACCACCTGGCCGACCGGTGCCTAACATGTGTACGGTCCAGACTCACATCGGTCGGACCGGTGCTCTTCACCGGTCGACCGGTGTACAACAGAGCCCAGAAATGGCTCGAAACCACCTGAAAACCTTCTAAATGCGTCCGGTAAGACATTTCAAGCTCAAACTTCTCCCCCTTGTTGGCAATGCATGAATCAAGCCAAAAATGCAAAATTTTCAACCTAGAGCTTCTCAAATAGACAAAATTCAACAAAGAATACTACACATGTCCAAATGAGCAAGTTAGATACTCTACGGCTTCGTATCGATCTCAACTACATGATCACCAAGTTTCAAAACCATTGGATGAAGCTAAGATGGAGTTTGGCAATTTTGCGAAAAACTTGCCTCTCATGAGCAAAGTCCTAAACATGATCAAAGCATATCAAAATGGCAAAGCCACACAAACTTCATGCTAGGACAGCCATTCTAATCATAAGACCATCACAAACACCCACAAGCACCTCATGTCATGTCAAAGCCATCGAGCCATGTGCCTACTTCTATGTATGAGACTTCTCATTGGTAGGCATCATGCAACGGTTTAGCACCCAAAGCAAATTAAATTCAGCACAAATGACATGGGAGCATATTTTCCAAGCATTTTTCATTTCATTTTCAGATTGATAAATGGTACATGAAATGTCTTTGCGACAAAAAGGAACTTATGCCCCTCCACAAAATAAAACAAGAGGGCTAAACATTCATGATGGCAAATGAGCCTTTGGCTCCATATGATCAATAAACTAGCTATCCAACCACAAATTAAGCATAGCAAAGCCACTAAAACATGTCAAGATCATATAAAGGCATTTACACATGAGAGAGCATACATGTGACATTTTCAAAAGCATAGCTATCAACCATGGATTATTCATCAAGATCATCAAGAGCTAAGCCAAACTAACCATAGCATACCAAACAAGCTCACAAAGACATATATCTCATTCCATGGTGAACAATGTATATGAGAGAAGCTTTTCCTAACCAATGCGTATGATACAAAATGCATGCAATCTAAGATACAAGGATGCCTATACATCATGTTACATATGCCATGCCAAATGCAAGAAATGCACAAAGGAAACTATACATATGCTACAAAGGAGCTCCCACACACAAAGCTCACAAACCACCGGCTCCTCGAGGGGAGGCAAAAAGGGCTCGACGCCTCCGGCAAAAGAGCAAAGGAGCACAAAACTCACAAGCTCCCCCTAAACACATGCACTAGGGCCAAAGAGCATACAAAGCTCACCCTACACACATGAGATAGAGAAGGAGCAAAACAAACCAAGTGGCTTGACCAAGGCCACACACTCGAAGGTCACAAATACACTTACCTTTATCATTTCTTCACAATTCACTCATCCTTGTCCACCATCCCCGAAAGTGATGCACCTACATGTCACCACCGGGATATGAAGCCGAAGAACCACCCCCGATATCAACCAAATGTTCTCTGGCCATCCACCTGCAACTCAAAACCAAGAGCGAGAGCGAGCAAACGACTCAACACTGGGGTTAGTTCCAAATGTGTAAAACCAGTGCCTAGCCATTTGCTCGAAAGTGGGGTTAGCACAAACCAAACCATCTTTCCTACCAAAGCAACCTCCACGAACACCACCACGGTAACCACCATGAGGTAACCAAACCTCTCTACCTGGAGGAGGACCAAAACCACGAAAGAGAACCCGTGGACTGTCCCTCCTCTCCTTCTCAAAACTACGGATCCTCCCATCCCCGTATTGAGCACGAGGAGGAGAATGCCTAGCAAACAGACCTCCTGCAAACTTTTTAGCCCAACCACCAAAACCACGAACTCCAGAACCAAACCTCGCACCAATACGAGCACGAAACCCAAACTTCTGCCTGTCCAGGCCTACACCGGTCTGACCGGTGCCCCTCACCGGTCTGACCGGTGTAGCCTCGGCGCAAAGCACCTTCAACGACCTTTCGCTCTCCCCAAGCCCGAACTGACCTCACACTCGCCTTGGCCCTGGGCAACTGCACACGAGGCTCAAGTACACCATCAGAAGGGTGGTACTTGTCCTTGTTAGCCCACTCCTTCGCCATTCTCTCCTCACGCTTCCTCTTGAAGCAAAACGCTCTCTTGTGACCATCCTTTCCACAAAACTCACAATGGAAACAGATCGATCTGGGCTTAGGCTTGGGATGAGGCTCTTCACAAGGCTTCTCACTTGGTTTCTCACTAGGCGTTTCACTTGCCTTCTCACTCGGTTTTTATCTTGGTTGGTTTGGCTTGGATGCAAACTTGTCTTTGGGTGTGGGTTGTGGTGGAACTGTAACATTCCCTAATTTCCTTTCTCTCTCACCACTGCCCTCACCAACCTTATCCAATCCCAAAGCCCAACCGTCAAAGCGCTTACAGCTAGCAATCATCATACCAAGCTGAGGTTCTTGACTCGACAACCAACTCAGCGCATCGCGCAACTTATCATTCTCATCTTGCAAGCGACCAACACATTTTGCAAGATCCAAATTCTTCATAGCATGCAAATCACATGTAGAGCAAGAAGTAGGAATAGGCACTTTCAAATCAGCCTCAAGCGAAACAATGCGAGAACGGAGCTCAGCAATTTTCTCATGCAAACTAGGGCAAGAAGTGCAAGCACCAAGAAAAGTGGGTCTAGATTGTAGCTCAGCCAACTCAACCCTAAGCACATCTAGTTCCTCACACTTGGAGGCATACTTCTCCCTAAGATCACCAAGTCGCCCAGAAAGCGGAGCAATCAAGACAATCGTTCTCATCGAAACAACAGGGCTAGCCTTAAGAGAATCAATTTCAAGCTTGCTATCAAGAACCTGTGTTTCTAGCTCAGCCACTCTAGTCCTAGCATCCTCGAGCAAAGATCTAAGATCCTTCCTAAGCTTCTTAGCCTCTCTAAGCATGTGATCGCGATTATCAAGCAAGTCAACCAACTCCTCATTCTCCTTGCGCAAAGAAGAGAGCTCATCACATACCTAATCCTCGGAATCCAAGTCCGAGGCGTCCTTCTGGCTTTTCTTGCTGCTCGAACTGCGAGCCATGCCGCAGAAGTCGTCCTTGAGGCTTAGGCCCGTCACACAAAGGCCGTTGAGGTACTTGCCGAGGTTCTTCTTCTTCTTCTTCTTCTTCTTCTTCTTCTTCTTCTTCTTCTTCTTCTTCTTCTTCTTCTTCTTCTTCTTCTTCTTGTCATCCTCTTTGTCTTCATCACTCGAGCTTGAAGACGTGTCCTCAGAATCGGACTCGATGTCGCTCGATCTCTTCATCTTCTCTCGAGACCAAGCCTTCTTCCCATGTTCATGATCCTTCTTCTTGGACTTCTTCCTCTTGTCCATGAACTTGTGCTTGTCGTGGTTGTTCACCTTCGGACATGGCGAAATAGTGTCCAGCCTTGCCACACTTGAAGCATGTCCTCGTGTTCCTCCTCTTGTTCACCCGGTTCTCGTGCAACCTCTCGAACCGCCTCGTCAGGAGCGCCAGCTCGTCCTCTCCAAGCACGTCGAACTCCTCATCTGGAATAGACATCAAATAGGATAAAGAGAACATCCTGGTGGATGGGTTAGAGTTAGCTTTTCCTTTGGAACCACCAACGAGGGCAAGACTATGGGAATCAGTCGGTCCCTCAAGCTTGGCAGTCATGCCCCTATCCACCTCAGCCGACTTGAGCTTCGAGAACAGCTCGTTCACCGTCAGAGTGTCATACTTCTCCGACTCCACAATGGCCTCGAACTTTCCGCCCCAAATCGTACGATCCAAAGAGTGTAAGAGCTTGACAGCTCTATCATGATCATTGTACGGGAGCACGTCCACATTGGCCCTCATGTTGTTCACAACCACCGTGAACCTCTGAAACAAGGCATCGATGGACTCACCGGGGAGATGAGTGAAATTCTCGTACTCTCTCCGGTAGGTCGCATACATCCGTGCCCGAACCCCGGGCATTCCCAACATGAGCCTCCTTCAACACCGCCCAAATCCTACAAGCCAAGTGCTCGGTGTGCACCCGATCGAACTCGAAGCCGACACAAAGCACGAAACAAGTAGTCGACCGCCTTATTGTTGGCGTCGAACCCGTCCCTCGATCCCGGAGCGAGGAAGTCCATCGGCCGGACATAGCCTCGTGTCCACCATGACATCCCAAAGGATCTGACCCTTTCCGCGGAGAAAAGCACCCATCCGCTTGCTCCACATCTGGTAGTTCTTGCCATCGAAGTGTGGAGGACCCAAACCCCGTTCCTGGTACGCCATCCTTGGATCTTAGACTGGTTAGAGTCAATAAAGACCCGAACCGGCTCTGATACCACTTGAAGGACCGATACGGCGAACCAGAGAGGGGGGAGTGAAGGGGTAGGTTCACTATGGCCAAACAAAAACCTCCTCTCTCATCTTCACTAATGTATTTGCCTTGTCACAAATATTCAATGCCGAGAGAGGTACCACGGAAAAGATGGTCGGGGTTCCTTGCGATCACCGGCCGTAAGGAGAAGGCCAACATGGAGAGGTAGCACCCCGAACCAATATGTCCCGCCCCCGATGTTGCCTCGCAACACCAACGGTTGATCATAAGGTATGAGGGGTCTATTGGCTGCTTGGCAATTAAGGCCGAGTAGAGCCAATTCAACTCCGTGTCGGTCACCTTCGTCTCCCTCATCCTCCCCAATACCCTCTTGCACATCCAAGAGTGAAATATCCAGATAATGGGGTTGCGGATGCAATTGCGTTGTTGATGGGCTTCTCCGGAGATTAAATTCCAAAATCTATTTAACATGCCGGGTGGCACGTCAACTTTCTCCGGAGCTCCCTTATGGAATCCAAGTAGCTCCCTAACATGCTCGTAGGGAACCACTTGCTGGACTCCCTCCAAACGGAATGATAAGCTTTGCACCCCATCATCAAGGATAGGTGCAATGGTCATCAAGATTTCCAAGGCGAACCCCTTGTGGGTGTCCGCCGATACTCCGTTGGAGAATTGCACCCATCCAAGGTGCCCCAACATGTAGTATATGTCGGTGCCAAAACCCAAGGTGAAGAGTGCTTGGTCGTCGAACTCGACGTTGGGCACAAGCCTCTTCTCAAGATGAGAGAGCCTCTCCTCTGACGACGACGACAAGATGATGAAGCCGTACGAAGAATATATCGGAGTGTAAGGAGGTGGCGCGGTCGAATGGGTCGATCGTCGTGGTGGCGCGGGCTGCTCCTCCGTGTGCCCTTGAGGTTCGGTAAACCTCATGGACGTGCTCCTTGCAGCCCTCATACCACCAAGGAGGAGAGCATCGTTCATCCTTGGTGGTGCCGTATCCGTCTCCATGCTCCGGCGAGACTCGGAAACCGAGTGCCTCCTCGAAGACATCGTCGACGACGGCTTGGATGACAATGAACCCTTCTTCTTGGAGAAGAGACTTGTGTTTTTCTTCCACATGGTTGCTGCACTCTTTTCTTCTACTAAAACTCCGGGTTGCAACCGGTAACTAGGCACTTAAAACCTTACTTCGGGGTGTGGACTTTTTCACACCCGACTTTCCGAAGAAAAACCAAGTGCAAACCTATATGCATGCCATGATCAATTTTCATGCATATAGTTGACATAAGTGAACAACAGAAACAATATCACGTAAGAAAAGAAAGATTATCAAAGATTTACGCTTTATCCTGGAAACGAAGGCACCAAACTTCACAAGCAATCGACTGGGGGTTGCGTACGCCTAGCACCAGCAACATCTTCACAAGACTTCAGAGTAGCTTCCTCTTTCTGAGCAACATTGTTTATAGCAAGGGTGAGCACTTGTCGTACTCAGCAAGTGTGGGGAAAAGAATGAATGCAAAGGCTTTATAGTGGCTTGGCTATAAGCATTTAGCATTTTAGTTGGTCAAATTTTATTAGCACCTGATTACTAATAAAAGTATAAGTTTATACCAACCCACAATTAAGCATAAAGATAAGAGATACACCATGAGCACATGACAAACATAACCATAACACATATCACAATTTAAGTCCATCTTCAAGTTCAGTTATCATGTGAGGGTCCAGGCCGCTCTTGACTGTGGGCACGGCTAATCGATTAGTTTAACACTCTGCAGAGGTTGTACACTTTCACCACAAGCAGCGTAATAGCTCCAAAGAACTTTGAACCCAACCATGCGATGCTGATCAGGCACCATACCACACTACCGAGGTGTGATTGCATAGGGACGCTACATGGCCTTTACAAAGGTTCTCCAACAAGTTGTGACCCACAAGGTCCGGATCAGTTAGCAAGGTATAAAGTCCCCTAGCAGGTCGATACCCCACCATAGAAAAGAACTCACCCAACCCCCTGCTAGAGCGAGTCCATACCCTGCAGTACCGCCGATCCCTTGTCCTTATCAAGTAAGATCACCACAAGCTAAAGTTCCTAATTATTCAGCCAAGACCATTGCCCATTAGTTCTTGTGGTTGTACTGTTTTCCTGGGTGGTTGTCCATGTTCCGATTAATGCACAGTGATCTTGTATTAAAATATCATAAAGGAACATAGAGCATAAAATGATAACCATGTTGATTATTACCAACCCAGTTGAGCACACTAAGCAACATCTACCATCAATATTAATTAAGAACCAGGTTCAAGATAATGGTCAAATGAGGCTAGTCATCCTTAATAGGAACCCATCAAAATTAATGCAAAGCAATGCAATGAGTGATTAAGTATAATTCTTAGGACAAAAGATCAAGGACACACTTGCCTTTAACCAAAGTAGTGATGTTGCTCAGAATCTTCACTTCACACTCTTCCAAGCTCTCGAACCACGTTCGCTCTAAGCGCATCAATCATCGGACACAAGCATGCAAAGCAAACGCACGAGTACAACTAAGAACAATACATCAATCAAAAGAAAGCTTTAAAAGAACGCACTAAAGGATAGGCTTGATTAGATGGATCACTAAAGAACACAAAGTGTGCTTGGAAGGGAAAAGCTTGGTTAACTTTGAAGAGATGGTCGCGGAAGATTGAGAAAGGACCAGAAAGATCGCACTGGGATAGAGCTCGATCCTATTGGTTACGCAAGCGCAAGAAACGCTGAAAACAGAACTAAGCTTGAAACTATCGTGAGATCATTATCAAACAACAAGAGACTACGCTTGGCATATTTTAATTAAGAAATCATGCGAAAGAATATTTCAGAGAAATACTCTATGTTACCATTAAACAAGTTACATTTGATTAAAGAAATCACGATAAACCTAATCATATTTTATTTATAACATTCGAGTAGAAGTTATGTCAAATTAACAATTACTTTAGAAAGATAAAGCAAGTATAAGATATCTAGGCGAGTAACTTTATGTCACGTGTTCAACTAAACATATTTAATATTGAAAAGGCATTTATGATGTCATTAGGCATATTAACTTTATTATAAAAACCGATGTTTAACTCTAACATCTTTTATTTAGAAAAACTAGTTATGAATAGGGATTAACCAATTACATCATGATTAAAGAAAACCGGATTAGAACCTAATCACTTTTTAATTATAAAAGCATTGGAATAAGAATTAGTCAAGATTAACATGCATTTTTAATGTTAAAACAAGTAACAGGTGACACACATGCTAACGTACAAGTTACTGCGAAACGAACTAGACGGATAGCAACGAACTATCAAGCGTATAAGAAACATTAGGCTAGGTTTAGGAAAACTAGTCTACAAAGAGAACTTGGATGAACAACTAACACACTAGCCAAGGGTGAATTGATCTGACAGGTGAAGCAGATAACAGGGTAAACTCTAAAGAAAGATAGCTACGATAGATTAGGTACAAGAACACAGCTGAATCAAAAAGAAACAACCAAACTGAGATGGAATAGACATCAACTAGCTAGATGCTGGTAAACAAGATTCTACGATAAACATGAAACAAGAGTGATAAGATTACTTGATAGGCAAATGAGCAGTGCAAACTACTCACACAGATAAAGCTACTAAGCTAAGTAGAACTCTAAGGCTTGATCGGATGCACATGGTTTAGCTTGGGCTAACACTAGAAAGATTGAGAGCTTCTGATAAACTTGATCAAAAGAGATACTGAGGTAAAGAACGTCTAACGATTGATTTGCACATAAATAAGAGAACAAGGCTACGAGCTGGATTTATTTTAATTAACAAAATATATGTAAGGATACTTCATAAATAAAATACCCCATGTTGGAAGTAAATAAAACTTTATTTGCAAAACCGATGTAAATGAACAAGTCAAGTTTTATTTATAAAGATTCATATCTGAATTAAACCGATTGAACATTTAATCTAGAAAAACTAAACTATATGAACAATCTAAACGAAACTTTGTAATTCGAGTAGATCATATTATTATTAAAAACAACATTAAATTGGTATTAATCAAAATTAACACTTATTTATAAAGCCGGAGTAAAAGCCTAATCAACTTTTAATTATAAAAGTTAATTAATCATTAAGCAAATCAATATTTGACTTATGGAAAACCGGGTAAAAGATCTAATTAGATTTTATTTATAAAAGCATATAAAGCAATCATTAATTAAATTAAATTTGATTATGAAAAACGGGAATAGATCTATTTTGCTTTTATTTATAAAGGGCGTGTATAACTAACCATTAATCACAATTAATATTAATTTTATTTTTCAGAAAACGAACATGATGAAAAGTCACCACTAAAGCGTGCTTTACATTATTATGGACCTAACGCAACTTGAACGGATGAAATCGGAGCTAAAACAATAAAGATATGGCTTTCTAAAGATCTGAGGACCTAGTTGTGAAAGATTGAAAACTTCAGGGGCTTAACAAAGAAAGATCAGGGGCATATACATAATTATGTATACAAACCCGAGGGTTTATCTGCCAAAAGAGGTAGGGAGGATTTATGTGTGAAGGGCGGGATCCTTGCAGGGGGTTCTCTGCAGTTTTGCCAAGACACAAGAAAAGGATCTAGGGTTACTGAAAAGAACACGGGTCTAAATGCAAAATCGCCACACCTCATCTTCTACCTCTGGCCGGCGAACAGAGGCACCAGCCGGCTCCAAATCGCCGGAGCTCCGGGCGGCTTGCGGCTCGGGTGAGGCGTGGAACAGGTAGATAAGCACAAGGGAAACTCGTGGGAACGCTCACCGACGGCAGGGACGTGGAGGGGCGGTCGGAATTCGAAGAGGAGCGGCCGGCGGCGCAAGTACAGAAGCGGCCAACTCGTCCCAGGTGGTGGCGGCGCACCGATGACTTCCTGGCGCCAGGGAGGGGCGGCGAATGTCCGGAGCAACGTCGCGAGCTTCACGACATCCTCGGTTGGCTCTAGTGGCTCCATGGCCGGCGGATCGAGGACGGCGGGCGGCGGTGGTTTGGTCGGCGCCGGCGAGCAGGGCAAGACGCAGGGCACGGTGAATCGAAGCGCGGGGCGTGCAAGGCTCGACCGCTTGGCCTTCATAGGGCGGTGGAGGCGTTGCTGGCATGGCGTGCACGGCACGGACGCCGAGGAAAAGGTCGGCGGCGGCGCAAGCCGTGTCCGCCATGGACACCGGAGGAGCGGGGATCCGGGCCGGATGGGCTCCGCGCGGGCCGGCGCGGGCCACGGTGGCTGGTGGGCGGGGTCAGGCGGGTCTGCAATTTGGGCCAAGCTGGGCCGCAGCCTGAGGAGCAGCAGCGGACCGGCAGAAAAGACGAGGGGCGTCGGCAGACTTCGAAGACTTGGGCCGCAACCGCCTGTGGGCCGAAAAACGAAAGGAGGAGGAAATTCCTTTTTATTTTCAGAAAGCATTTTCGTGAAAAACAAAATAATCTAGAAATAGCTAGATAACTCCTTAGAGCCACGAAAAATATTATGAAAATCCCAAAAATTTCAGGAAAATTCCCAGAGCTAGATTAAGACATGAACAATCCAACTAAAGTATTTGAAACTCATGAAAAAGATTTTAGAGCCTTCTAATAAATAGAAATAGCTCAAGAAAAATGAGAATAAATTCCAGAAAAATCCAGAAAATTCTCGGAAGGATTTGGACAGCTCCTAAATGCCTTTTTGAAACATTTTGCACTCAAGAACCACTAGATGCATCGGCATGAATGCAACACTCTCAACTTTGTTTTAATTCGAAAAATCAAACAAAGGATTTTTCCTATACTATATTCCCTATAAAGAAAATAAATGTTGGAAAAATTTTAAAATTATGAGAAAATTGTTATTTAATTATTCTTTCTATTCACATCCTGAAATTGAAAATTTCAGGGTGTGACAGACTTTGAGTGGATTAAGGTGGTGGATTTTTTTGAGCTATCAAGATTGGGAAGGTTGACTATGTCTACGGAGGTTTTGGGCACACAAACTTGAACACACAAACTAAGGAAGGAGAGGGAAGCTTGCCTGCAGAAAACGGGAGCCGGGGGGCTCCTTAAGTAGGGGAGGCCGGCCGGCCCTTTCCTATTGCTCTAACCATAAGCTATGGCAATTCCAGCTCGCACCCACTCTGGCCCGCCCAGCGAGGCCTGAGTGAGCTCAGTGGTCAGCCTCTGACGTTAGGGGTCTTTCGCTTTTGCCAGATCTATAGAGATATTACGAGTCCTCCGTCCCAGATTCCCTCGCCGCGGCCATCTGGTTCACCGGTACTACCAAAAAGTCTCATGCTTACGTTACTGTGACTGATATATAAGTATGATCTCGGACTACGAAGACCCAGTCGTGCTTCTGGTTTCCATTCTCATCATCATATTGAAGGAAACTCCTCGTGCTCTGCCATAAGAACTTGGAGTCCGTATCATGGTGAAGGTAAGGTAACGCTGTGATTCTTGCTCAAAAAACTGACCGAACACGTTCGAGTTATTGGCTCGTCCGACCCGGCAGCATTCTCTGGCTCCTCCCCGCCTCGGCTTTCTTCCAGCATGATCATTTCGCCTCTGCAACTTTCCTACCCGCGTGCTCCACGAGTTGCACCGCCCAAACGCTCTCGTCCACTCCTTTTCTTGCATTATTGGTCCTTCCACTTGATGCTTCATGATTTGGGTCATGTCCATGCTCCCTAGCTCCACTTGCTTCACATGCCACCATGAAATTCCTGCAAAGTTGATGCATGCTGCCCCCCATGCTTGTCCTTTGCATGTGGTCTTGATGAAAGTTGATGAAAGGGTATCCAATGGTACATGCATGATTAATTCAAACTAGATTGCCTCCCTTTAGGTGTGTTTAAGGTTAAGCACTCCTCTAATTCGAAATTAAAAATATTTTTCAGAGCCATGCAAGAGCTCAAGCATAAATTTAGAGAAGTTTTTAAACCATTAAAAACAAATATAAGTCGAAAATATTTTCCGACTACGTTGATATCGGTCTCACCGGTATAGTTTGCCTTCATCGGTTGAGAGCAAACTTTTCCCGGCTTGATCATGGGGGCATAGATTTAGGTTCTAATTTTGGCTAAATGAGAGAGATTTTGAATAAAACAAAATTAAATGAGGCTTAGAAAAGTTCTAATCTTAGAGAAACCAAGGATATAGATTTTTAAACCAACCAAAAGTTTTGATTTCTAGGTTCACGCGAGTCCTACCACGTGCTGAATTTTTATTAACACCTATATATAAGTCGTGGCTCTACTCGTGTGGTTTTAGCATGAAAAATAAGTCAACCTCAGCACCATAATGAGGGTGAAAGGTTGATTTAGGTTCTGAAATTATTTGGTTGAGGTTTCTCGAAAAGAAAAGAACAAACAAGCACATAGTAGGGTTCATGCAAAGGGTTTATGATAAAGCAAAACATTCAATCAAGAATTATGTCTCTAATATTGTTCAACCACTTCTAAGTCTAATGTCTTTGCGTAATAAAACTCAAAACTAAATTATTAAAAAGACTTGAAAAACCTGGAATCGGGTTGTCCTCCCGGTAGCTTATTCTTGACTCAACGAAACGGGTTGCCTCCCGCCTAGCGCTTCGTTTATAGTCTGTAGCTAGACTTCTTCACTTGATTACTTTGGATCAACGCTCTTTGCGGGCGTTGCAATCTTGGGTACCCACTTCCGCACCATCTTAGGCACGGGCTTGTCTTCTGGCTTAGTCATTTTTTTGGTCTTCACAGGCGGCTTCTCTTCCTTTGTCTTGACGGATGCAACACCTTCTTTGATTTTCTTTACGTTCATCTTTTCCGGCTCCTTCTTCTTTTTCAGCCCCTCCTTTTGCTTTGGTTCTCCCTTCACTCCAATCATGTTGCATGCCTCGATTCTTGGACGGAACTTGAAGGAACTCCTTTCTCCGTTGATATCGAACATGATCTCCCCCTTGCCAACATCAATAGTAGCTCCCACGGTCTTGAGGAAAGGCCTCCCAAGGATGAGCGGCGGCTTCTCCCTCTCTCCCATCTCGAGCACAACGAAGTCGACGGGGATGAAGTTGTGTCCGACCTTCACGGGTACATCTTCAGCAATGCCCAAGGGATAGCGAATGGAGTTATCTCCCAACTACAAACATTTACCCGTAGGCTCCATTGGTAGGCGTAGCTTCTCGAACACATCCCTTGGCATGACGCTTACACTAGCTCCAAGGTCGCATAGCGCCTTCTCGAAGTTGAAACAACCAACCGAACATGGAATAGTAGGGCACCCGAGGTCCTTTTGCATCTCTAGCCCATTAGCAATAGCGGCACTACACTCCTCGGACATCTTGACATGATCTACCCCGAGTGTTGCTATCTCATATTTATTTGCAAGTATGTCTTTAAAGTAACAAGAATATGTAGGTACTTGTAGGGCGTCTAGTAATGGCATGTTGATGCTAAGTCTACGCACAACTTCCACAAACTTCTCAAAGTGATTGTCAAGTTTACCTCGGAAGTAGCGTGGCTTGAGTTGCGGTATCCTCGTGTCTTCCTCCGGCATCTCAAATTCGGGCTCTTCGGTGAAGATCCTCGTAACCTTCTCCTTAGCAACTCCTTCCACCTCGGTGGATGGTTTAAGCTTCCTTGCTCCTGCGGAACGTTCCGGATCTTCGGTCTCCTTCCCCGAACGTGTTTGAATGGCCTTCGCTGATTCAGGACTTTTGGGTTGTCCTGGAAGCTTCCCTTCATCATTAGTGAGGCGCCCCGCAAGTTGTCCCACTTGCGTCTCGAGCATCTTCATCATGTTGAGCACTTGATGATTGGAACTTCCGACCTTCGTCACTTTGCTATCAATGTTCTCCAACACCTTGTCTATGGTCTTGAACTTGGTGACGGTGTCCTTGTTGATCTTAGCTTGCTCATCCATGAACTCCTTCAATTGTATACGAAGCGGAACCGCATTAGGAATAGATGAGCTTGCATTAAATTGAGGTCTACCTTGCCCGTAGCGGAAGTTCGGCAATTCTCCCTTCCTCATGTAGTCGAGCGTTTTGGCTTCCTCCGGACAATCTTTGCGGACATGGCCATACTCTCCACATTCTTCGCATGTGGATCTTGCTTCGGCGGCCTTCAAGTCTTGAGCCTCTTTCTTTTCCATCTCCATCTTCTCCAACCTCCTCATGAGCAAGTCGATCTTGCCTTCAAGTATGCTCTCCTTCTCCACTTGCAAGACTCCTTTGATGTTCCCCGTGGGTTGAACTGGATGTGGGCGCCTGGACGACGCCCATGTGTCATTATCCGGGACCTTATTGAATAGAGTGAAAGCTTCCGTCTGTCTAAGTTTGATGATGAATCCTCCCGCCGATGCATCGATGATCGTCCTTGACGCCATGGTGAGTCCTTGATAGAACTTTTGCACGAGGTCTTCCTTCGGGAACTTGTGATCTGGAACCGCCCGAGTGTACTCGTTGAAGTCCTCGAATGCCTCCGAGATAGTTTCCGTAGGATATTGAACAAAGGTGGCAATCTTATTACGCAAGCTTTGAGTTTTACCCGGTGAGTAGTATTCCTTCATGAAAGCCTTCATCAATGTGTTCCAATTTTGCACCGTCTCCGCCGGTTGAGAGTGGAACCATTGCAAAGCCTTCCCGAGTAGTGAGAACGGAAAAAGCCTTGCCCTCATTTGATCTTGAGTCACCCCATCCATGTTGAAAGTCTGACATAGTTGAATGAATGCTTGGAGGTGAAGGTTCGGATCCTCTTTACCGGTGAAGGGTGAATGTTGCACCATGCGGATTGTTGAGGTCTTGATCTCGAACGGTCTTCCGATCTCTTCAAGGTTCAAGATTGGTAGGTCGATGATGTCCGGGGTGCATACCTCCCCAATCTTGCGTTCTTGCGGTGGTTGGTCACCCATCAGTGGAAGTCGATTCTCCCGAGGACTTTGAGGTGGTGAATTCTTCGGAGATTCTTGCGATCCTTTGTCTTCCGACTCCGAATCTACAAAATCCAGCTTTTTAGCTTGATGTGCTTCGCGTCTCCTTAGCCTTTAAAGTTTTTCTGGATCATCCACAAAATTATCGGGTTTGTTGGAGATGTAGTCGTCCATCTCCTATTAGGGTTAGCAATAAACAAAATATGCAAAAACTAGAAAGTAAAAACAAATCTATAAAAACTAGGGTTAGACAAACTAGATTAGATGTAATTCGAGGATGATCAAAGTTTAGTAGATGCAAAAAGAAAAACAAAAAGAAAACTGAAAATTACAAAAAGGCAATAAAAAATCAAATCTTGATCACTTGTTCCCCGGCAACGGCGCCAGAAAAAGGGGCTTGTTGACGGTTAATAGTTGTATCAAAGTTCGTTTATGACTTGCAAGGGGACAAGTCTCCCGTCGTAGTCAAGGGACCCTTCTTCCCTCGAGTGGTGAACCCAAGGTATCGAATCCGTGGAACAAATGTGTGACGCAAGAGTTGATCTAGTAAAGCCAAGTAACTCCAATCTTCGGTAAAAGAAACCCTAATGCATCTTGGTAAAAGACACGAAACTAATCTAATCTACTAAAGACCGGAGATAACAAAGTAAGATTGGGTAGATAAACCGATCTAGAGAGATCGGGGTAAGCCTTTTCTTGAAGTTCCAAGCAAGAGAAGAAGTAGCAAAACGAATCTTATAAAAAGCCTCTTTAAATCGTGGTTTCCTGTCCAAATCCGGAAACATCCGCCTTTCGGAACCCCCGTTCTGTCACAACGTATCCCTACTCATGCGGGGAGTCTAGGGCGAGTCAAAAGACAAGTCGAGATTCTTTCGGAAGATCCGGCGTGTACCTCTATCCACCGCGGCTACAGGAACACCCTATGTAATCTATCTCGAGAATAGAATTGGAATAAGCAAAGCCGATCGAAAAACGAAATCTTCGAGGAAACACTTGATCGTTAGGAAAAGATTCAACTTGATAATTCAACTATAACAATGATACATACACAAGATCACCACCGGGATCCTTCCTTGATCTTGCTTCTAGCTCCGGGAACTCCGACGTGGTCTTCCGTGCAAGGTTTCCATGCCGGCTAGGGAAACCCTAGTCAACTAGCTCGACCCTCTCCTCTCCGAGATGGTGTCCCTCTCTTCTCTGCTCCTCGGCGGCCGATGACGAATTGTATCATGCGTGGCTCTCGGTCAGGGGGCTATAAATAGCCTGAATGGTGGCTAGGGCAAAAGAGGGGGCAAACGGGCCCTGGACAGGGCTGGGCCGACCGGCCTGGGCCGGCCGGCTCCGGGCCCATCCGGGCCCGGCCCCGAGGCCTCCTTTGCTCTACGTCCGTTCCCTTGCTTCCCGGATGTTTCCCCCTTCGCATGTAGGTCCATGTCGTCGCTTCTCTCTCCGAATTGGGCATAACTCCTTGTCTTGCAAGATTCAGCACTTTTCTGGTTAGGTCCTCGGAGTTTGTCGTCTTCTCGGATCAAGTCCCTGGCTTCTTGGAGTTAAGTTTGCTTCATTGCATGACTTGTACGGGGCTTCAAGGTCTTGTCATAAGGTGCTTGATGAACTTATTCTGAAAGTCTTGCTTTCAACGCTAAAACCGTGCATAAACACTAAACTCCAAAACCGACATGCACACGTGAACTTGTTATACCACGGGGGTTAGTACCAATGGATAAGGTATAAAACTTATGTCGACATCGAAGGTAAACTCATGGCTAGGTTGACGGATTTTCACAGTCAACAGTGTGCCCAGAACCTCCGTAGACATAGCCAACCTTCCCAATCTTGATAGTTCAAAAAAATCCACAACCTAAATCCACTCAAAGTCCACATCCCGAAGTAAGTTTTTAAGTGCCTAGTTACCGGTTGCAACCCAGAATTTTAGCAGAAAGAAGAGTGCAGCAACCATGTGGAAGAAAACCACAAGTCTCTTCTCCGAGAAGAAGGGATCATCGTCATCCAAGCCGTCTTCAATGACGTCTTTGAGGAGGCACTCGGTTTCAGAGTCTCCTCGGAGCATGGAGGAGGATACGGCACCACCAAGGAGGAATGATGCCCTCCTCCTCGGTGGCATGAGAGCAACAAGGAGCACGTCCATGAGGTTTACCGAACCTCAAGGGCACACGGAGGAGCCGCCCGTTCCACCTCGACGATCGACCCGTTCGACCGCGACACCTCCATACACTCTGATATATTCCTCATATGGCTTCATCATATTGTCGGAGGAGGAGGAGAAGAAGCTCTCTCATCTTGAGAAGAGACTTGTGCCCAATGTCGAGTTCGACGACCAAGCACTCAATTACTTGGGTTTCGGCACCGACATATATTACATGTTGGGGCACCTTGGATGGGTGCAATTCTCCAACGGAGTGTCGGCGGACACCCACAAGGAGTTCGCCTTGGAAATCTTGATGACCATTGCACCTATCCTTGATGATGGGGTGCAAAGTTTATCATTCCGTTTGGAGGGAGTCCAACAAGTGGTTCCGTACGAGCATGTTAGGGAGCTACTTGGATTCCATAAGGGAGCTCCGGAGAAAGTTGACGTGCCTCCCGACACGTTAGATGGATTTTGGAGGTTGATCTCCGGAGAAGCCCACCAACAACGCAATTGCATCCGCAACCCCATTATCCAAGTATTCCACTCTTGGATGTGCAAGAGGGTATTTGGGAGGATGAGGGAGACGATGGTGACCGACACGGAGTTGAATTGGCTCTACTCGACTTTAATTGCCAAGCAGCCAATAGACCCCTCATACCTTATGATCAACCGTTGGTGTTGCGAGGCAACATCGGGCACGGGAGATATTGGTTCGGGGTGCTACCTCTCTATGTTGGCCATCTCCCTACGGTCGGGGATCACAAGAAACCCCGAACATCTTTTGCGTGGGACCTCTCTCGGCATTGAGTATTTGCGAAAAGGCAAATATATTAGTGGAGATGAGAGAGGAGGTTTTCGTTTGGCCACGGTGAACCTACCCCTTCCGGATGCAAGGCTTAGGCTTTTCATTGAAGGGAGGGAAGATTGGTTGGAAGAGGGACTCCTTGTCCCGGCGAAGAAAAATAAAAGAGGAAGAATCGTAGAGGAGGGATCTTCCTCCGCGCAAGCGAGTGGTGCACAACCTAATGTGCCACCGTTCAGCTGGATTCCTCCTCCGCCAAGTTACTACGGAGGGCCACAAATGCAAGCATGGGGGGTGGTGCACCGGTACCCCCACCAAACTATGTGGTGCCCAACATAGCCTTCGCGGAGCCCTACACTCAATATCCCCAACCGCAACAAAGCGTGGCCATAATTGGAGGGTATGTTGCGAGAAATACGCAAAACGTCGCAGCCATCCAAGCCAACGCGGCTCAACTTGGTGAGGGCAATGCAAATATTGCATATGAGCTTGGACGCCTTCACCTAGTGGAGCCGGAACAATTCGTTGGAGGGGATGTCCAACCTTACTAGGAGCAAGGGTACTACTATCAAGATTATCAACACCAACCACCGGCGGAGGACTAGGAAGAAGAAGGAACTTTAGTTTTCTTTTCTTTTCCCTTTCTCTGTAATTTTCAGCTTTTGTTTGTGTGTGTTTGCGTAATATTTTCTATTTTTACTTAAATTTCAGCAAGTGTGTTTGTTTATTTTCAGTTTGTATTTCAGCTTGATCTCATCATTAATAAAGACACCACCTTGTTTATATCATTGGAAAAGTTACAAAAATTTGTGCCATAATGATATATGATTATAATTGCCACTTTGTTTATCTTTGTAATTGATTTATGCATGTTAAAGCTAGTGCTCTCCCAAAATACGAATCTGAATTTATCTAAACGCTAGCTTAATCTTTAGCGGAGGTTATGATTAAAATAAAGACCCATAGTGTTTTATGTGCTCTCAAGTTATAGATAGATTAAAGATGGTTTTTATGCTCAAAAATATCGCTAACCTTGTCATAAATATCACTTGTGTGTTGCTCAACCTATCCAGAGCCTAATATATATTTGAGTGCATAAACCTTAGTGTACAAGATTTATTTTTGAGTGAGTTATTGCAGGCCATGATTTCTCTGGCCCGAGACTAAGAAGCTGGTCATTCCATTTTTGCGTATCTATCTTTTTGCTAGCTTTTTATCCATGCATTGTGTATCCCCGCATTGGAGATCTCACAAACCTCGCCGGATATCCACCCTTAAAACCAAATATCATCTTTTTGTGATTACCACCTTGACCACAACCTATCGTTGAGAATGGATCATCAATTCAAGGAAGATTGCAAGACGGTGCCAACATTGAAGAATTCAAGTATCTCTCCAAGGAAAAATATTTCCGGTACCTACCTTATTTATCGCCTCTTTGCTCGAGGACAAGCAACGTCTAAGCATGGGGGAGGAGGTAGGTACGATGCAATTTTAGAGTTCAAAAGGGGAGCAAATAAAAAAATTTAAGAGAAAGAAGAAGAAAAAATGAATGAATAAGAAAGAGAGAGAAAGAAAGAAAAAAGAAAGAAAGAGAAAAATGAGAAAAAGAGAAACAAAAATGAGTATGTATAAAAATAAAGTGAACTCCCCGGTTCTCTAAGTGCATTAGGAAATTCAAGGCTTCAAGATTAAAAGATCCATACTCATTTTCCAACCATGTGCAATCCGATAACAAAGACTTCCTTTATGCCTCGGGATCACTCTTTGCCATTTGCACATGTCCACCCATCTCAAGTGTGTGTATTTTTCTCTTTCCCCTCCTTGATATAACATTATTTTCCAATGACCTTTTTGACGAGTCTCGGTAAGACCATGAGAAGCTTGTCTTGTTTTGACAACATCTCATTTATAAAATCTTGGTAGGACTAAACTTTCCCAAAGCTCCATATAAAGCCTACCACACATATATGAGAGGGAAAGGAGTAGAATATATAGGCTTGAGAGACAAGATGAGATGAGAGTTCATGAGCAATATACAAGATGATTTAAATTTGTGAACTTGGTTTAGTTTTTCTTCATCTTGTTCTTTATTTCAAAAATTCTGAGATCAATTTAAACTTTGTGAGCATTTTAATACTTGTGGGATAAGCTTAATTAAGAATCTACCCTCCGTAGAGATGAAGGCTAGTACATTATGGAACTTTAACGAATTAAAATTTCGAGAACATTATTTTTTCTCATGTATGATCAAGTGCAAGGTTTAAACATTGATGGGCAACGATGATATCCATCGAAGGCTTACTCGAGGACGAGCAAGGTTTAAGCATGGGGGAGATATTGACGGTGAAAATCCGTCAACCTAGCCATGAGTTTATCTTCGGTGTTGGCACAAGTTTTATACCTTATCCATTGGTACTAGCCCCCATGGTATAACAAGTTCACGTGTGCATGTCAGTTTTGGAGTTTAGTGTTTATGCAGGGTTTTAGCGTTGAAAGCAAGACTTTCGGGATAAGTTCATCAAGCACCTTGACAAAGACCTTGAAGCCTGTACAAGTCATGCAATGAAGCAAACTTGACTCCAAGAAGCCAGGGACTCAACCCGAGAAGATGACAAACTCTCAGGACCTAACCAGAAAAGTGCTGAATCTTGCAAGACAAGGAGTTATGTCCAATTCGGAGAGAAACCGACGACATGGACCTACATGCAGAAGGGGGAAGCATCTAGAAGACACGGGAACCGACGTCAAGCAAAGGAGGCCGCGGGCTGGGCCTGGATGGGCCCAAGCCGGCCGGCCCAGGCCGGCTGGCCAAGCCCTGTCCAGCCGTTCGCCCCCTCCTTTGCCCTAGCCGCCATTCGGGCTATTTATAGCCCCGAGGTCGAGAGCCACGCAGGATCCAATTCGTCATCGGCCGCCGAGGAGCAGAGAAGAGAGGGACACCATCCCAGAGAGAAGAGGGTCGAGCTAGTTGACTAGGGTCTCCCTAGCCGACGTGGGAACCTTGCACAGAAGACCACGTTGGAGTTCCCGGAGCTAGAAGCAAGATCAAGGAAGGATCCCGGTGGTGATCTTGTGTATGTATCATTGTCATAGTTGAATTATCAAGTTGAATCTATTTCTAGCGATCAAGTGTTTCCTCGAAGATTTCGTTTTTCGATCGGCTTTGCTTATTCTAAATCTATTCTCGAGATAGATTACATAGGGTGTTCTTGTAGCCGCGGTGGCTAGAGGTACATGCCGGATCTTCCGAAAGAATCTCGACTTGTGTTTTGACTCGCCCTAGACTCCCCGCATGAGTAGGGATACGTTGTGACAGAACGGGGGTTCTGAAAGGCGGATGTTTTTGGATTTGGACGGGAAACCACGATTTAAAGAGGCTTCTAATAAGATTCGATTTTCTACTTCTTCTCTTGCTTGGCACTTCAACAAAATGCTTATCCCGATCTCTCTAGATCGGTTTATCTACCCAATCTTACTTTGTTATCATCCGTCTTTAGTAGATTAGATTAGTTTCGTGTCTTTTACCTAGATGCATTAGGGTTTATCTTTTACCGAAGATTGAAGTTACTTGGCTTTACTAGATCAACTTTTGCGTCACACATTTGTTCCACGGATTCGATACCTTGGGTTCACCACTCGAGGGAAGAAGGCTCCCTTGACTACGACAGGAGACTTGTCCGCTTGCAAGTCTAAACGAACTTTGATACAACTATTAACCGTTAACAAGCCCCTTTTTCTGGCGTCGTTGCCGGGGAACAAGTGATCAAGATTTGAGTTTTTATTGCCTTTTTTTGTAATTTTCAGTTTTCTCTTAGTTTTTCTTTTTGTATCTACTAAACTTTGATCATCCTCAAAATAAATCTAATCTAGTTTGTCTAACCCTAGTTTTCATAGATTTATTTTTACTTTCTAGTTTTTGCATATTTTGTTTATTGCTAACCCTAACAGGAGATGGACGGCTACCTCTCCAACAAACCCGATAATTTTGTGGATGATCCAGAAAAACTTTACAGGCTAAGGATACGTGAAGCACATAAAGCTAAAAAGCTAGATTTTGTAGATTCGGAGTCGGAAGACAAAGGATCGAAGGAATCTCCGAAGAATTCACCACCTCAAAGTCCTCGGGAGAATCGACTTCCACCGATGGGTGACCAACCACAAGAGCGCAAGATTGGGGAGCTATGCACCCCGGACATCATCGAGCTACCAATCTTGAACCTTGAGGAGATCGGAAGACCGTTGGAGATCAAGACCTCAACTATCCGCATGGTGCAACATTCACCCTTCACCGGTAAAGAGGATCCGAACCTTCACCTCCAAGCATTCATTCAACTATGTCAGACTTTCAACATGGATGGAGTGACTCAAGATCAAATGAGGGAAAGGCTTTTTCCGTTCTCACTACTCGGGAAAACTTTGCAAGGGTTCCACTCTAAACCGGCGGAGACGGTGCAAAATTGGAACACGTTGTTGAAGGCTTTCATGAAGGAATACTACTCGTCGGGTTGGGGGATGTAGAATCAAGCAGCTTGGGGGAGAAGCCCCCAAGGTAAGTATCAACTATCTATTTATATATTTTCATTTTAAGTTTTGTTTAGTTTGATAAGTTTGAGATAATAATATAATAAAATAAAATAAAAATTTCCCTTGCTTAAAATAAATAAAAAACTAGAGAAATATGCTTAATGGACATGATAAAACAAATGCTCTTCATTGCTGCAAATCCCTAGCTTACCATCTTTTGAAGTTCTCCCAAGACATGGATACAATTGTTTAGATTTTGAAACATGTTTTGAGCTTGAGATTCTTGAGGATGCAATTTCTCGAGCTTAGTCAGGTAATAGGTTAATTGATATGATTAAGTTGAGTTGTTGTTTATCTTGTTCAAAGTAACACTAAATTCTGGAGAATCACTTTTTAACCATAAAATTCATTTATAATGAGTCTCATATATGACACAAGACTTTGTGTCTTGTTAAAAAAAGCCTTGTTGAAAATTTGATCAGAATGTTCCAGTTTTATATCTCTCTATGCCTTCAAAGAGACTTGGGCATGACATAAAAAAAGAGAGAGAGAGAAAGAAGAGAGGAAAAAGTGAGATGAGAGAGGGATAGAAATGAACAAGTGTTCTACTAGGCGAGAAGGGCCTACCTCCCTAAAAATAATAAATTAGAGATGAATAATGGACATAAGTCCGAGGGCGAGAGGAGCCCACATCTCTAAGGAGAGAGAAAATGGACAAAAGTCCGGGGCAAGTAGGTCCCACCTCTCCTAATGTCATGTAGCCCAAGGTTCTCTTAGGATTATTGCTAGAAAGAGAGATATATTTCAGGAACAAAAGAAGCAAGGGCAGGCTAAAGTTGAAAGTTTTTATGTTTTATCATATCAAGTTATCATACAGGAGTACTCTGAGCTTTAACTTGAACATCTTTTGCAAAACTCCAGAATTTTAGTGAAACCAAGAACTTGAGACATGGTGCTTGACTTAATTGTTGTATCTTTCAACTGCTCAAGACCCAAGTACAGATAAAAGCCCCATGTTCTCAAGGAGATATAAGCAGGTTTTAAAAGTCTGACTTTTTTCATCCTACTGTGGAAAAGAATTTATTATGGTAACACTGAGTCTTGCTAAGAGACTAGCAAGAGGTAAGCTTGGGGGAGTTTGTTGATGCTCACGAACTCTTTTTTTATGCATCAACAATACATGAAATAGGACCAAAAAGATAAATCAACAGTTGTCGTATGGACCTCCCTAGGCCCACTACCTCGGTGGGTACCAGGACCGACTACTCTGTGGGCCCCTGGGACTACCCGGCTTGGGCTGCACGGCACCTGCTGGCATGGAGCACAAGGATCTCGGTGAAGGAGTACTCGGATAGGAGATTGTGCATGATCAGCTCCATGTAAAGGACACCTAGACGTACACGACTAGTACTCTTTCCCTGAACCGACTTGTAACCTTGCCTCCCGGGCTATATAAGGCGAGGCAGGGACCCTTACCTCTCTCATACGCATCATCTTGTAATCATACCCAATCAATCCAGAGCTACATAGCATACAGGACGTAGGGTATTACGCACATTGCGGGCCGAACCTGTCTAAATTGTGTGCCACATGTCTTTTCCTTCGAGTTACTGATCTCGGCGAGGCCACGTTCATCTACCTCGGGTACTCCCCTTAGTAGGTTGCCGGTCTAAAACACCGACAACAGTAGTATAGGGCCTTGGACTAATGAATTCCACGAGTTTTGGTGAATTATATATTTGCAGGTACTATTCAGGAAAATGCGAAAAGAATGAATTTTAGAAGGCTCCAGAAGACTCCGGAACTCAACTGAAGTGGGCTCCAAGAAAGTATCCATCTAGAAGGGACAAGAGGCCCACACACGAAGGCGGAGCCCAACCGGGGCCCAGCCCAGGCCGACCGACCCTATAGGGAGGCCGATCGGGCTCCCCCTGGCACCAATCAGGCCCTGCTTCAGGAATATTCCTCCACCGCCTCTTAGGGTTAATCTAAACCACTTGTTTCAGTCGATTTGATCCTACAACGATGGATTACCCCTCCGGGCTATATAAGCAACCCCAGACCCCCCTAGGGAATGGTATGAATCTCTCAGAAGATCGTCATCATCAGGCCAAGATAGGAGAAGAAGAGGATACATCAGAGATAGGATAGCAACTTCATATTTCAAGATCTAATTTCTAGATCAAGAACCTAGTTCTAGATAGAGAGTCAGATTCGAGTAGAGTTGAGCTTTGCTCCAGTTCCAGATCTGTAAGTTATCAAGATTTAGTTCTTATATTGTTTCTCAATGATTTTATGCTATTTCAATGTTATGTGTGCAATTACTAAGTTCTTACTTTATTCTAGTAGTATATTTGATATAATCATGATTCATGATAAGTCTACACACTTATTCGTAGAGCTCCTAGTATATTACATGTGCTATGTAGTAGAAAGTATGTAAGCATGGTTTTTAGGTATAATTACTTGTGGATTCACCTTATACTCCGGGTGTGGTAGATCGTGGGCGTGACATGCCTATTGGGTCCTTTGCAGTCCACCCCCCGAGTATAAGACTAGGCGAACAATGATTCTTGGGAGGATCAAGTTTCGTCCTTGATCTTCTTGGGTAATCTTCGGGGTGTTCACATTTATCTATGATTATGCTATATGTGATGATATGCTACATTAGAATAGATGAATATGTCATCTTTGTAGGCTATATAGAATTGTGCCCCTTAAGTAAATCCAATTCTAATCTAGACTAGGAATAGTATGTTCTATGCTCCACATGTGCCTCTGTCTGTCTGATTTATCATTACTTTATCATTTGTTTTACCCCTGTTAAAGTATGTGCCATTCCATCAAAGTCCATAAAGTAGTCTACTTCCATCCCTATGTCTGTTGTTACATCCATCCATCTTCCCTATGGATACGATATTTTAAAACCCATCACCCCGGGTGAAATGCTCACCGGTATCCGTGCGCTTGTGGATTATCTACCATAATATTTCTGTAGGCTTATCTTATACCAACCAACATTTCTTGCGCCATTGCATATAATGGATTCTAGATCTATTCTTTGGAAGTTGCGTTAAGAAATGTCAACAACTGGTGGTGTGAACTTTGTGGTGATGAGTTGCTATGAGATGTCATATTTTTATGCAGATTTGGATTAATCTATTCCAAATTGATTCGAGCATACTCACCATTCAGAATTCATATGCATTGCAATGGAGGTCATTGAGAATTGCAGTTAAGGATGAGCATCGGGTGTAAACCGACCAACTTGTTTGGGTCACTGGCATTTGGGTCTATGATCCAAACTCATTCGTTTCGAGCATACTCACCATTGGGAATTCATACGCGTTCCATGGAGGTAGAGGAAGAACAATGGAGATATGGTGATAATAGATACAGAAGGGGGGAGTTATGATTGAGGAAACTCTGGCCTGTTGATGTTTCGCAAGGAGGACCTTCCTACTAGTAAAAAGGAGGAAAAGCTAAGATGTTGTTTGTTTGGATTGATCCTAAACCGGATGGTTCGTCCTTTTGATGGTTTGTAGGAAGGACATTCCTGAGAAACTATTGTGTAACTGTGTGTTTTCAAGTGCCGACTATTCCACATGGCCGGCCACCACGCGCCCGGAAAATGGACATGTCTGCCCCAACAATAGCACAGAACAGTTCTGGTAAGTTGGGGGGAGAAAAGTGCACGCGACAACCAAAAAAGTTTTCTAGTAGACAAGTGTATATATCTCATTTCTCTCGACGACACAGCGTACACTATTGCAACTCTGCAAGAGACTCGCCGGTACCACGCTCCTTTTCCTTGTGGCAAAGACTAGAGCTAGCGTCGGTGCTTAGATCTACTGTTGCCCGTGGTGGGAATGGCGAATCGTAGCGGCCCTAGCGGCGAATTGAGAAGTAGTACTCTCTCCAGTCAGTTCAGTCCTCTATTTACCCATGCTACTTGATGTGTCATACTAGTTAAGGGGAGTTCTGGAATTGGGGATCTGTGTTAACAGACTATATTCATGTATTTTAAAGGTGTTCGGAGTGGACTTCAAAAGCTCTAGGTCGCCGGCGCCTGGTCCTTGTGAAGTTATCATTATAGATCCTAATGAAAATGAGTGCAAGGACGGGTTGCCTGTCCATGTGAGGTATGACTGGACAGGCGCCAACCTTGGGTGTCGATATGTATACTGATGCGAGGTAAACGATAACATGTATCACTTCTAATAAATGTTGCTTTTGTGTTTGGTGTTAGTGTGGTCAATCGCTAATAATATGAACCAAATCGGTGACTGCAGACTGATGGCATGAAGTGCACGTCGTTTAGGTGGATAGATCCTGAATGGGATATTAGGACTCTAAAAGTTCTAGAGAAACTGATGAAACGAAGGGAAAAGCAAAAGAGGAAGCAAGGTCGTGGAAAGAAGCATGTACAACTGCTAAGGAGGAGGCCAATGTCAAAGCAGTTGAGCTATGGACAATAATGCGATACAACGGGGAGGTAACCCATAACCTGTTTAAGATGAGAAAGAAAATGAGAAACGATGATCTGTTGTCTCCTATAGAAAAGAGTGAAGCCAACAGGTACCTAAGAGCTGAAAGGGAGGCAAGGATGTGCAAGGAAGAATGTGCAAAGTCTAACAGGGAGATTCAAGAGATTACCACTGAGCTGCAGACGGTCAAGCAGCTCGTGGATTCTGCAACACTTGTGGTGAAGAAGGTGAGGGAATTGCTAAGACAGACCTCATATAAAATGTCGCTCAGCAAGGACAACAATGAGGAATAATGTGATTCGTGGTGTTATTGCTAGGTAGACGGTTTAAAGGTGCTAATCATACTTGTATTTTGGTATTTGCTACTTGTTGGTGGTGTGAACTTTGTGGTGATGAGTAGCTATGAGATGCCATCTTATGATGTTTGATACTTGTCCGCTCTGTTGATGTTTTGCGGGAAGGACCTTCCTAATTATCGAATGCGTAACTGCTTGTTCCCTATAGTGATTGTGGTAGAAACTCATAGATATGCGCAGATAATTGATGAAGGATGATAATATAGATATTTGTACATTGATTTGCATTACAGGTGGTACACAATCAAAGTTCCTCATGACAGATAGCTAGGAAACACCCATGTTCCTCGCAACCAAATCCAGTCCCCACGCTTCTTAATGCGGATCGTCGGAGTAGTGTTGACGCCTGGAACAATACATATTCCCTGCTGGTACTCATTCTTTTCATCATGATGATAAGTTTGTAGGAAGTAAATGTGATTTGCCCTTAGATCAGCCAAACCACAAATGGCATGCTCTTCTGTAACAATGCACTTGCCAGGACCAAACAAGATTATCTTATTCAAGAACTCAGGAGCTCTCTCCCAGAGAATAGGCTGCCAAATGTTCCCCACAAATGAATGCAAAGTTAATTCTACCACCTCAGCTTCTTACTCCTCCAGAATAACAAAGAACAATCGGTCTTCACCTTCGAGTAAAGAAGAGTTGCCCATGCCAATAACCCATGACAACCAAAGTCCAACAGGATGGGGAGGTGCCAGAAGATCCTGCCTCAAGTAGATCTGCATGTTTTCAGAAGAACTGCACCAGAAATCTTCCGAAGGAAGTGTAGTCCAGTCGGATTGGCTACCCAAATGCCACATGGAAACGAGCAATGACACAAGTGCTGCAAAAGATTTCTCTGGCCAAAAGAAAATAATCATGATAAATGACTGTGCACCTATTGCTGTTTCAAGGCACAAGATACAAGCTTGGAGAGTAGCCATTTGGCTCCATTTTAGAAGTTGAGGATTCAGCATGAGCGTGTTGCACCAATCTCTGCAATCTAAGGTGGCTAGGCTTCCAGATCCGCCGCAACCAATCAATCTAGTCCTTGTCCCAGCCAATGTAGGAAAGGAGATCTCAAAAAGCCGTATATCAGCAGCGGATGTGAATGTCACTACTCCAGATTCACCGATAAATTCAGATTACAGAATCCAAGGGTCAAACTGGCATACCTCACCTGAACGAGCGCAGTTCCAACCCTTGCAGACAGCTTTGAACATGATGAAATCTCTTGCATCACTGATCTTATTGGCAACACTCACAACAATGTCAGGAATAAGATTTGCCCAGGGACGAGGCATCATTGACAAGATAGCCAAAGAACAAGGTTGTGGGAGAACAATGGAGGAGTTACAGCTCCAACAAAGACAAATGAGTGGAAAAGGTAGTCCACAAGGTCCAGTATAA
The DNA here is from genome assembly GCA_947561735.1 of Cenchrus americanus. Lineage (NCBI taxonomy): Eukaryota > Viridiplantae > Streptophyta > Magnoliopsida > Poales > Poaceae > Cenchrus > Cenchrus americanus. The sequence goes on from OX387245.1 coordinate 186,249,186, forward strand.
TGTTGTATTGCTAAAAGGACCTTCTGGACTACAATTATTTCTTCTGGTTCGTAAACGTTCCGCTGAGCGGTCTTTCCCCCATCCTCAGAACGTCCTCCCTCCATCCACAAAAGAACGCAATTCTCACTTCCCGATAAGTTTATATGAAGATATAAGTGTAAATTTGGTCAAAATTGAATTAGTTTGAACTGAACGGATCCCACAACTACTCTAATCTTTTTAGGAGCAATTTTTTCAATAATGGCGGAATGGGTTCCTCTAGCCATAAATATCCCCCTTCCTCCCAACGCCCTCTTCTCCTCTCCCCACTCTTGCAACCAACAAAAACCCCATTCTCGCACATGCCCTCTTCCTCACCCAACTCTTGAAAACAACAAAAAACCCCATCCTCGCACATCGCTCCCTTCCTCTCCCGACTCTTGCAACCAACAATAAACCCCATCCTCACGTAGCACTCCATTCCTCTCCCCATGGAGCCATTGTCTCCTAGAGGTGCAGCACAAGCCACATCCTCCTCCTCTGATGATGAAAGGGAGGATCTCCAGTGTTCTGATGAAGAGGAGGCAGAGCGGAGGCCCATTCGGGTTGTGGTTGACACATCCTCTGATGATTCGGAGTTTGTGGAACAAAATGAAATCCAAAATCATGTGCCTCTGAAACATCTCACCCCTCGCAAGTCAGCAAGAGGTGCCAGTGGTCAGGGGTGCGGAAGCACTGCCACTTGCCGTGGAACTGTCATCTCCAAGCACTGTCATCCTCGCTCATTCTCATCGGTCGGCGGCAGTCGATCCCTGCCATCCTCGCCAAGCACAGGCCATCATCGTCCGGCCATCATCATCCGCCAGGGAGCGGCGCCAAGTCCGTGCTCGATCGGCCTCCCTGGAGCGGCGGCCTCATCCTCTAGCGGCGGCATTAGAGGGACTGCCTCATCTGAGGGCAGCGCCCTAGGAGGTCCGCCACCATCTTCCACGGGCGGCGGCAATAGAGTGACATCCTCATCCATGAGCAGCTGCAACAAAGCGCCATGTGCACCATCAACAGAGAAGTGGCGCCTTGATTAGTGGATTAGTGGTAACTGCTACTAGTAGAAGTAGGTGTAGAAGAAGCAGAATGAAGATTCGCCTTCTGTTCATCTGGTCTGCTTGAATACTACTACTACTACTATTTTTCCTTGTAAGATGTTGGTTTTCTCATTGCGTAGCAGTGACAGTTTAATCTGGTCCGACTGAAAACTACAAACCGAACTCTCGTCAGTGTTCTTTCGGTATTTAAGAAATCAATGGAACGGAATTTCTGTATACAACAAATTTATATAGAGGGAGTACACACACAATACAATTTTTATTAGAAACAACACAATCCAAATACAAACGACACAAATGCATGCATACATATTGATTACACATGAGGATGGATCGATCCACCATAGTTCGAACTACAACGACATACTCTGAACGACATACTACTAGCATCTACCATCACGGCTCATACTACTACCATCACCACATACTACTAGCATCTACCATCACGGCTCATATACTTCTAACATCACCACACTACTAGCATCTACCATCACGGCTCATACTACTACCATCACGGGCTCATGGAAATCCAACCGCTGCATGGAGTGCAGAAATCATGTCTCCTGGATCAGATACTCCTCCAAAGCGTGATGCCTTGCCCTTGTATGCCAAATCCAGGCAAGCAAAATGGCGATGTTATGCGTGTGTAATAGCATGTCACAAATGGTCCATTACCTGTGACCCCTATGGCAAAAAGGGCACACCCACATTCCTTCGTGATAAACACGGGCGGGCCCGCCCTGCTGAAGCCAAAGCAACACAGACCATTTCAGGTCATGTGATTCATATTGTTCAATGAGCACTGGTCGCGGAGGTGGCATTTCAACAGGCAACAGTAGAGGTGGCGGCCTGGGCTGTGGGCGAAAAGGTGGTGCCATGAGGTTCAGCTGATCCTGAGCTGTTGTTGCCTGCGACTGAACTGGAGGTGGCATCACCCCCGGGTGTTGTTGAGGTGCCGATGCCAGCGGAAGTGGAGGTACCATTAGGGACGGGTGCTGCTGAGGTGCCGATACCAGCGGAAGTGGGGGTGCCATTGGGGCCAGGTGCTACTACGGTGCTGATGGCAGCGGCTGAACCGGATGGCGGTGAGGTGCTATCACTACAAGAAAATCATTGACTAGGACGCAACCACATTTTAGTGTCATTGATTTATGATGTTCCTGACTGATCTCGTCATAATATTTCACTCTCGAGCAAATTTAGTGACAAAATTTTTTATCATTACAGTTGGTACTGTAGCCGGGCATTCCCTGTTCCATGCTATTTTGTGATGCCATAAGCTCTAAAAAAACATCATAAACCAACATCGGTCCCACGTGTAAGCATTATTTTAAAAATAGTATGTTCCAAGTCGTCATAAAATTCAGTAGGGTCCCACATGTAAGCATTTTTCCGAAAATAGTGTTCCAAGTCGTCATAAATTTTCCAGGGTTCCACGTGTAAGTATTTTAGACATGTAAGCGGTGTCATAGACCATCTTTGGTCCCACATGTAAGCATTATTTTAAAATAGAGTGTTTCAAGTCGTCATAAAATTCAGTTGAGTCTCACATGTAAGCATTTTTTCGACAATAGAGTGTTCCAAATCGTCATAAATAGTTCGTGGGTTCTACGTGTAAGAATAGGTCATGAAATGTTGCAAAAATAATATGCCATGGCATGGGTTCAAACTAGGGACCTGAAGGAACAAGGTTGTGTTGTTTTCCACTAAATAGTTCCAGGGTTCCACGTGTAAGCATAGGTCACGAAACGTTGCAAAAATAATATGCCATGGCATGGGTTCAAACCAGGGACCTGAAAGAACAAGGTTGTGTTGTTTACCACCGCACCACTTGTTGGTTGTGATAGTTATATGGGAAAGTCTACTAATAGTTCGTGCGAATTCTTTACTGTGACTAGGTCCCACATGTAAATTTTAGTTGAGTCTATAATTACATATCGAATGGCTAGCGAGACACTTCACTCGGACTTCACAAAGACTTTTGACTTCCGCTACGTAGCTTCGTGGTAGGAATGGCGGACCCTAGCGGTGAGGGGAAGATGGTTGTGCCGCCACATCCCATCAACAAGAGGATGAGACAGCAAGACGAGGTTGGTCCTCTGGTTTTAGCTGCTATATTATCCCTTATCTTACTAGGGATGGTGATATCTAGATTTGGGGATCTGGAGGATTGATGAGCATATTTGGTAGATTTAGATTTCATTATCATACCTTTAGATTTGCACTTCGATAGGTGTTAGAAGTTGATAGGCTATAGACAATTCATGTTAGATTCAATTAGTTTTCAATTTGCATCGTCTTAAAGTAGGTTTTGTATATTAGTAGCTTCTAGATGTGCTTCAAGCCACTCGTTTTATGGATTTTTGTCGAGGTGCACAATTGATAGGATCGATAGGTCCATCGTTTTATGAATTGGTAGATTGAATATACTATTTCGGAGTTGCAGACCGTTGAGGGGACATCTGGATTCTGCCACGATTGTTAACGTTTGCACAATTCACGGGTGTTAGATTCAGTTAGTTTCCAATTTGCATCGTTTGATGGATCGATAAGTTCAGTTGACAACCATGCCCTTGTTGAGTTTATGTAGGTAGCAAGAAACTAGGTTTTGTGGCATGTGGTGGTTGTTTTACTATACTCATCCAATTGGGTTTAAGGGATTTAGGTTTTTTTATAGACCGAGTTGAGTTTATTTTTCAGATCGAGATGAGTTTTCTCCAAGGATGAGTTTATTTGTACAAGAACATCTTAATGTTATTTTAGAAAGCCTGGATGCCTCGTCTCCGGGGAGAACTCTATTAGGATCTCCAAAGATATCCAAAATATGATAGAAGAACTAGCTGACAGAGAGAAACTGCTTCAGTACACACCTAAGAACAAGAAAACTGAGGGTAGAGGTTATTCTTCCCATAGACATTGGAATAAAAGCATCAATAAATGGGAAGGAAATTGAGTTTGTTTGTTTCGTCTTTTCTTTTAAATATTCAAGAAGTTCATTGTCAGTTGGACTGAAATGGGTACCCTTGCCTTTTAGTACCCATTTCAGTCCAGCTGACAACGAACTTCTTGAACATTTAAAAGAAAAGACTGACCAAACAAACTCAATATCCCACCCATTCATTGACGCATTTATTCGAATGTATATGGTAAGAAGAATGATCTCCTCCCTCAGTTGTCTTGTCCTTAGGTGTGTACTAAAGCTTTTTCTTTTTGTGTACTAGTTGTTGTATCATGCTTTCGATCTCTTTCGCGATCCTATAGAGTCCTCACCCTGAGACGAGACATTCAGATCTTCTGAAATAACTTTAAGAAATGCATGAGATTCCCGCAAGACCAAAAATTCACGATAGGAAGAGCAGAAGGTGAAGGAACAGTTGCAAAAGGCCAAACATGAGATGGAGTTATGATTATGAATAATTAGTGATGATTATTGTGAAACTTGTATCATGATTGTGTTTTGGTGTTGGCTACCGGATCATCGTATGATGTTTGCTACTTGTTGGTGGACTGGTGGTGTAAACTTTGTGGTGATGAGTTGCTATGAGATGTCGTCTTATTATTCCGATTTGGTTCAATCTACTCCAAATTGATTCGATCATACTCACCATTCAGAATTCATATGCAATGCAATGGAGGTCATTGAGAATTGCAGTTAAGCACTGGCACCGGGTGTTAACCGACGAACTTGTGTGCACACCCCCTCTGAATGGATGTGTCAATCATTGTGAATCACAATGTTTGGCCGTATTTACTCTCGGTCGCCGACATGTACCAAGTTGAAAGGTTGAAGTTGCACTGTGCGTCAAAGATGTGGGACATGGCAAGGTAGAAAATTGTGACTTCATTTCTAAAATGGGCAATTCAGGCTAACGGCACATAATTGCAGGACAAGTGCATGTCTCTCTTAGAACGAATATTTCCTCACATAATACTGACATATGATTGTAAGGTTGTATGCCTGATCATCTCGAATTTATGCACAATCTCCGTAGAAGATCCAAACTCATTCATTTCAAGCATACTCACCATTTAGAATTCATACGCGTTGTAATGGAGGTAGAGGAAGAACATTGGAGGTATGGTGATAATAGATAGAGAAGGGGGAGGTTTTGATTAGGAAACTCTGGCATGTTGATGTTTCGCACGGAGGACCTTGCTAGTGGTAAAAAGGGAGGAAAAGCTAAGATGTTGTTTGTCTGGATTGATCCAGAATCAGATCACCTATCCTTTTGATGGTTTGCATGAAGGATCTTCCTGAGAAACATTTGTGTAACTACTTGTTTCCAAGTGTCGACTATTACACGTGTCCAGCCACCGCGTGCCCGAAAACTGGACATGTCTGCCCCAACAATAGCATGGAGCGGTTCTGGTAAGTTAGCGGGAGAAAAGGGCACACGACATCCAAAAAAAGTTTTACTGCAGACAAGTGTATATATCTCATTTCTCTCGAAGACGCGGTGTACACTACTGCAACTCTGCAAGAGATTCGTCGGCGCCATAATCCTTTTCCTTGTGGCAAAGACTAGAGCTAGCGTCAGTGCTTAGATCTGCTGTTGCCCGTGGCCGGAATGGTGAATCGTAGCGTCCCTAGCGACGAACGGCGAAGCAGGACTCGCTCCGGTTGTGTCAGTCCTCTGTTTAGCCATGCTACTTTAATCTGTCATACTAGTTAAGGGGAATTCTGGATTTGGGGATTTGGGTTAACAGACTATATTCATGTATTTTTAAGGTGTTTGGAGTAGACTTTGAAAGCTCGAGATTGCTGACGCCTGGTAATCGTGAAGTCATCGTTATATATCCTAATGAAAATGAGTGCAAGGACGGGTTGCCTATCTATCTGAGGTATGACTGGACAAGCACCAACCCTAGGCGTCGATATGTATGCTGCTGCGAGGTAAACGATAACCTGTATCACTTCTAATAAATGTTGCTTCTACGTTTGATGTTAGTGTGGTCAATCACTAATTATATGAACAAAATCGGTGACTTCAGTATGATGACATGAAGTGCGCGTCGTTTAGGTGGATAGATCCTGAATGGGATATTAGGACTCTAAAAGTTCTAGAGAAACTGATGGAAATGAAGGGAAAAGCATAAGAGGAAGCAAGGTCATGGAAAGAAGCATGTACAACTGCTAAGGATGAGGCCAATGTCAAAGCAGTTGAGCTATACACGATAACGCGGTACTACGGGGAGGTAACCCATAACTTGTTTGAGACGAGAAAGAAAATGGGAAACGATGCTCTGTTGTCTCCTACAGAAAAGAGTGAAGCCAACGGTACCTAAAAGCTTAAAGGGAGGCAAGGAAGTGGAAGGAAGAATGTGAAAAGGCTAAGAGGGAGAATCAAGAGGCTGCCGCTGAGCTGCGGACGGTCAAGCAGCTCCTGTGGTGAAGAAGGTGAGGGAATTGCTGAGACAGGCCTCATATAAGAGGTTGCTCAGCCAGGACAACAATGAGGAATAATGTGATTCGTGGTGTTATTTCTATGTAGACAATTTAGAGGTCCTAATCATGCTTGTATTTTGGTATTTGCTACTTGTTGGTGGTTTGAACATTATGGTGATGAGTAACTGTGAGATGCCATCTTATGATGTTTGATACTTGTCCGCTCTGTTGATGTTTTGCGGGAATGACCTTCCTGATTATTGAATGCGTAACTGCTTGTTCCCTACAGTGATTGTGGTAGAAACTCATAGATATGCACGGAATAATTGACGAAGTATGATAATATAGATATTTGTACAATGAATTGCGTTACAGGTGGTACAAAAATCGAAGTTCCTTATTACGGATAGCTAGGCAACAACCATGTTCCTCGCGACCAAATCTAGTCCCCACGAACCTGCTTAATGCGGATTGCCGGAGTAGTGTTACGCTTGGAACAATACCTATTTCCTGTTGGTAGATCCAGTACTCATTCTTTTCATCGTGATGATAAGTTTGTAGGAAGTAAATGTGATTTGCCCTTAGATCAGCCAAACCACAAATGGCATGCTCTTCTGTAACAATGCACTTGCCAGGACCAAACAAGATGATCTTATTCCAGAACTCAGGAGCTCTCTCCTAAAGAATAGGCTGCCAAATGTTCCCCACAAATGAATGCAAAGTTAATTCTACAACCTCAGCTTCTCCTCCAGAACAACAAAGAACAATCGGTCTTCACCTTTGAGTAGAGAAGAGTTGCCCATGACAATAACCCATGACAAACGAGGTCCAACAGGATGGGGAGGTGCCACAAGATCCTACCCCAAGTAGATCCGCATGTGTTCAAAAGAACTGCACTAGAAATCTTCCGAAGAAAGTGAAGTCCAGTTGGATTGGCTACCGAAATGCCACATGGAAACGGGCAATGACTCAAGCACTACAAAATTTCTCTGGCCAAAAGAAAGTAATCACGACAAATGACTCTGCACCAGTTGTTGTTTCAACGCACAAGATATAAGCTTGGAGAGTATCCATTTGGCTCTATTTCTGAAGTCGAGGAAGGCAAATGTGCTTCCAAGGAGATAAAGGATTCAGCATGAGCACGTTGCACCATCTCTGCAATCTAAGGCGACTAGGCTTCCAGATCCGCCGCAACCAATCAATCTAGTCCTTTACCAAGACAATGCAAGAAAGGAGACCTCAAAAAGCCGCATATCAGCAACGGATGTGAATGTTATTGCTCCAGATTCATCGATAAATTCAGATTTCAGAATCCAAGGGTCAAACTGACGTGCCTCACCTGAACGAGCGCAGTTCCAACCCTTGTAAGCAGCTTTGAACGTGATGAAATCTATTGCATCACTGATCTTATTGGCGATGCTCACAACAATGTCAGGAATAAGATTTGCCCTGGGACGAGGCATCATTGACAGGATAGCCAAAGAACAAGGTTGTGGGAGAACAATGGAGTTACAGCTCTGTTGACACCATTTTTTGGAAAAAAACAGGACAAAAGGGATAAGGAGAAGCAGTCGATGAAAAGCGGAGTACAATCGGCCGATTGAAGAGAGAAAGTGATGGTCAACGGGACTCGCCGATGGCCAAGGAGGTTCAACCCTGGCAGTGGGCCAGCGAGTCAGAGCGATTGGCCGACGACTAACCAGAAGATCGGTCGATGGGCGTGAGGAAGGCGGTATTCAAAGGGATACGCCAAAAGGAAAGCACGGTGGAGGTGGGTCGATCCACGATTGGCAACGGGTCAAGAGTTGGTTTTTAGAAGGTCTTAGACTCCTGCGAGAGTCCTTTTCTATTTTTAGTAGTTTTTGTCTTTAGATGCAAGTAAATAGTATTTTGATCGACTAGGAGTCGGGTTTGTCCTCAGGACACAAATAGTGACCCTGCGTGGTCGGAAAATCTGTACACACCAATATCAAACAAACCACCTCCGGGCAAACCCTTTACTTTTGCTGCATCTACTGTCGGGGTTTTCTACCGCCGGCAGTAAATTTATATCGATCGTGGGTCGAGCTCGGATGGTTAGCGCAGAAGACCACGGGATTTATACTGGTTCGGGCCTCCGAGGAGTAATACCCTATGTCCAGTGCGGTGTTGTCGTGTTCCTGAGCTAGGTGTGCTCGTAGTAGGGGTTACAAGCTGGTCGGGAGAGGGTGTCGAGCCCAAGTCCCGGGAGATGGTGCTCGATCCTCTGAAGGTCTAACTCTTGTAATCGTTGCCCTCCTCTCCCTTTTATAGTCACAAGGGGAGGGGTACAAGGGGGAAGAAAAAGAGTTACAGTACTTGGCAGCTGGCACGTCCCGTTGTACGTCGCTGTCCATCGGGGTGCACTGAAGCTGAGTCGTGACGTCTTGTCAGGGGGAGCCGCCGCATGGCCGGGCTAGACTATTCACTCCGGGACGCTTGGCCTCACCCCGAGTAGTTTGGGCTTGTCTTGGTCTTGCCCGAGTACTCACCTAGCTTGCCACGCCCAAGCCTAAGCCTAAGCTTGTGGAGCATCATAGAGGGTGCTTGAGTGCCTCGGGCTGAGCTTGCATGTGACAGAGTGGGAGATGATGGCGAAGTGATGGTCATGTAGCCGGTCAGACCAGCATTAAGGCTCTTGTCGGGGCGGGCTGCCTGTATGGCAGCCAACTGTTGTATCTGCATGGCGTGGAGATTTGTTCCTCCACACGCGTCGGTGGCAGTGCTCGTGCTGTGCATCCGGGCCCACACGCCAGTCGAGACTGGACTTGTCATGCAAGGCAGAGACTCGTCGTGTGAGGCAGAGACTTCTCGTGCAAGGTGAAGACTTCTCGTGCGAGGCGGAGACTTGTCGTGGAGGTCCCTTTAGTAGGGAACTGGTCAGAGATGCAGCCAACTAGCCGAATATTAGACGTCTTGCCAGTGTGGGTCTTGACTAGGCTTTTTTCTCCTCCTTGTCTTGAATCTTTTCCTTGACATTGTCAATCTTGGCCTTCACATTGTCAATGGTGTTGGGTCGTCTTGTTAATTAGGTGTGATAATCTCGCTATCAAAGGGGCCCTAATCCGGGCCCTCGTCAGTAGCCCCCGAGCCTGAGAGGGAGTCAAGGAGTCGCGCTCAGGCTCAGTCGGATGATCTTGGTGTTGACGATGTTCTTCATGTCCTTGGTGGGTGCGCGCAAGCGCATGCGCCGGATGTAGCCCTCGAGCTCGTGAGTGAGTCGGAGACACACTCACGAGCTTTTATTCGTGATTGTAGCCGTTGTAGCCTTGTGGCGTTTCGTCAGGGCAGTTATGGCCGTCGTGTGAACGTGGGCGCAGTTACAGGTGCAGGCATCTCGGCCGACATGACAGACGTGACCGTGCCATCATGACCGCGTGCAGACTATGCAGCTCCATATTCCGCAGAGACCGAGGCGTCACGCGAGTGGGTGGTTGTTTCACCGGGGCACGTGTGCGTGTGGGCGAAAGTCCCGCTGACACGGCGGGCCCGACGTCAAAGGTGAGGGGTCGCGTCTGCCCCCTTTAAAACCGCGCATCGGGCGCTGGTTCGAGACTTTGCCTTCCCATCTTCTTCCTTCTCTTGCACTTGCCCTCTGCACTCCGAGCTCTTCCGCGTCCGCCACGCCGCCGCTGCTTGTTCTTCCTGCCCGCCCAAGACTTCGCCGCCGCGATGTCGAACTGGACATGCTCCAATGTTTCCCGCGAGCAGCTCCTCCGCCTTGTCGAAGCGGGACAGCTTCCTCTGCTCACCACCGCCGTTGAGTGGAGGGTTCCCGGCAACGAGTCCGTGCCGCACCCCCCTAAGGGGTACGTGGTGTCGTTCGTGGCCTTCCACGAATGCGGCTTCTCCGTCCCCACCGGCCAGTTCATCCGTGGGGTGTTGTTCGAGTATGGGCTGCAGTTCCAGCACCTCAATCTGAACAGCATCCAGCAGATGGCTGCATTCGAGGCGATGTGTGAGGGGTATCTCGAAATCAGTGCCCATTGGAACCTCTTCCAATACTTCTTCAAGTTCACCTGCTGGAAGGATGGCTCCCGCGCGGCGGCGATCGGCTGTGCCAACCTGCACATGAAGCAGGGCTGCGGCGACGACTACATCCCGGTGACGCTGACCAGCTCGAACAACGGCTGGCACAAGGGGTGATTCTATCTGCGGAACGACCCTGAGTTTGCACTTCCGTTGTACACTAGGAACTCCATCGCAGAGTCGCAGAGGAGCTGGGCGGATGGCCCTACCAAGAAGGAGCAAGAGAAAATCCTCAAGCACCACCGGGCCGCACTGGGGCGTCTCCGATGAGCCGGAGTCACCCAGGCGGAAGTGATCGGGCAATATCACGCCCGAGGTGTCGTGCCGCTCTGGAGGCGGCCGCTTCGCCTCTGCGAGATGACGGCTGACAGGGCCTCCAGGGAGGGGACCGTGACCACGTCGTCGCTCCCGTTGTCTCTCGAGGTCCAGCGTTGCGTGGCACAGGCGATCGGGAGGTCGACCTACTCGTGGCCGCTGTCACGGCTGCTCTCGATCCTCCCCAACACGGGGACAGGAAAAGTTGTGAGTCGTTTGTCTTCTCGATGTGTCTTATTTGCCTTTGTCGTGACGTTAATCTTCTAGGAGCTTGTTTTCCCCAGCTGACCTCCACGCCTCTTGTCGTTGTAGTTGAAGTGCGCCCACCTCGTCCCGGCCAAGGCGCCTCTCCCGGAGGAGGCGATTTTTAACCGGAACAAGGCCGCGGCAGAGAAGAGGCGCGCCGCGCGCAAGGCGCAGCATAAGAAGCGCTAGATCGCCAAGCGCGATCGCAACGACAACCGCATCAAGAGGCGGAAGGCGGGGGAGCTCGGCGTCTCCTTCGATGAAGACCCGTCGCTCGAGCCGTCGTGGAGTGGCAAAGTTGCCAGCGCAACGGTCGACTGGAGCGACATGTCGGGGTCATCCTCATCATTGCCTCCCCGCGGCGCAGAAGTGTCTTCGTCGCGACAGCCGCAGGCGGCCGTGCGCGACAAGAACATGGGCTCGAGCTCGCATCAGGCGGCTCGCCCCGCCTGAGAGGACCAGTGGACGATCCGGCCTCGAGTGGCGCCCAGTGGGGCAGGCGCCTTTGAGTCCCAGAGATCCGCACCTCGCCAAGCCAACCCCCGAGAAGGTCGGAGGAGCGATCGACGTCTGCCCGCCAGCTCTATGATGGCTCCGACCTCCCTGACTCCGACTCCCTGCAGAGGTGCCGATCGCGGGGGGAAGTCGTTAGACTCGGCGTCGATGCCGAGTGCGCCATTGGTGGTGGAGCCTAGTGCTGCCCCATGGTGCTTGCAGTCACTACTTATCCAGGGCGGCGGAGCCCCAGACGTTCACATGTCCCTCGTCGCCGGCGGGGGCCATGATCCATCTCTGGCCTTCGCAGGGGCCGTGGAGCCGGCCCCCGAGCAGGTGGGCGAACGAGTCTCCGCCGTCGAGGCAGTGGACCGAAGCGGAACAGCCCCCGAGTTGGTAGGCTCGAACCGCACAGCCCCCAAGCAGGGCTCGTCGGGCCGCCCAGTGAAGAAAGCCCTGGTGCGCTCCAAGATGTAAGTTACCTGACTTCAGATCTAATGTCGTAGATCTTCCGACTTTATTTGCTTTATTAATGTTGCTTTCTGTCTTCTCGAAGGCACACCGACACCGGCGTGCTTAGCCTCGCGCCCCTGAAGCGCCTGGCATTGAGCGCGCGGGTGGTATCTTCCTAGACTCGTCCCCAGCCCTCGAGCGTCGAGTCGTTGCCGGTGCGGGCTGAAGATGAGCCGGCCGTGGTCACCGCGGCAGAGGCATCGGGCGTTCCTCCTCCACCAGTCCCTGCCGCCGCCATGGAGGAGGGACAGACGGCCGCAGGGGCGACCGCCCTTCAAGCGGCCTTGGAGCCACCGGCCGAGGCCGGCCCGAGCGGTGGAGACGTGGTGGTCTTGGATGAAGATTCGCAACCTCCCCATCGTTGGGGGTCGTGATGTCGTGATGGCCCCAGTGTCGGAGTCCGCTCCAGCAGCGGCGACGGCGCATTCTTTTCCGGCCGTAGAGGTTCCTGGCCCATCCCTGGCACCAGAGGGCGGAGACTTCTTCGGCCTCGGGCACTGTTACCATCGAGGAGGTGATGGAGCTAGCGACGTACCGGTACATCGACTTCCCCGGCATTGGGGTCATTGACCTTGAAGACCCCAACTCCCAGAGAAGGCTCTGGACGTGGTGACAGAGCGGATGTTCACCGAGCCATCGATCATGGAGACAATCGCGTCGGTCTCGAAGGTGCTGCACGAGTACGACCGTGACGGCGGCTTCTCTCCCCCCGCCATGTCGAAGGCGGCGAGGCGGTTCCTGAGGGGCCTGCGGCTGGTACGGAGCCGGCCGCAGATGCGCCCATGCCACCGCGGACCAGTGGGAGGTGGGAAGCGCCCCTCCCCTAGCAGATTGAGGCTGCCGAAACCACAGCCGCTGTCACAGCGACTGGCGCGGCAGAGGTTGTTGTCGGTGTGGCGGGATCATCGCCGTCTCGCCCAGTCGCCGCTGGTGACGAAGAGGTTCGCGTACCAGACGAGCCCGCCACTGTCGTCCAGGAGCAAATCGCTCTTGAGGATACGACAAGGGCCGCCTCCCCAGAGATCCAGGAGGTCGAGGAAACGGGAGCGGTTGCGTTGATGGGCGCGGTGGGCGGTGAGGTCCAGTCCCTCGAGCTCACCTGCACCTCGTGGGCGGCTACTTCCAAGTCCAGCAACGACGCTGAGGACGGCGAGGAGGCTGCGGCGCGCAACACCTTGGAGCGCGGGTTGAACTGGGTGCGCCGCGCTTTCGACGAGTTGATCCTCCCCGCGACCTCGGTAAGCTTTCTTGATTGAATGTCACGTCTTTAATTCTCTGGTCTCCTCGAGGAGCGCCACTTATCTTCGTTTTGCTGGTGGCAGACACTCACGTAATTGGGTCGGAGACATGCCCGCGAGGCGTGAGAGCTCCATGCGAAACGAACTCAGCTGGAGATGTAGCTCGTCGTGGCTCGGGTAGCGGCGGCCACTGCCGTGGCGAGCAAGGCGTCCGCACGGGCGTCCCTTGAAGCTGCCCGCCAGTCGGTGGAGGATCACGCCACCACTACCAAGACTGCCGCCGCCGCGGCTATCAACAAGCGGGACTTGCTGGCGTCGAGGCTAGCGCTCATCGAGGCCGAGGCCGAGAAACTCCGAGCAGTCGCAACGTCTGCTGAGGAGGCCGCCGAGAGGGCCAAGACCGCCACGACCGCAACCTAGACCACCGCCCGGGACGCCGCCCAGGCCGCCACATGCGAGAAGGCAGCGCTTGAATCAAGGGTGTCGGAGTTGGAGCATGACTTGGGCACGACCACGACGGACTTGGCGACAACGGGTCGCCAATTCTCCTAGGTTACAAACCGACTCCAGGTGGTTACCGAGGAGGTGGCGCAGCTTCGCGATACTAACGCCAAGTTGTCGCATGATCTTGATGCTAAGTCAGATGGTCCCCTCGTCTCCTTGTCTGGTTCACCGCTTGCTCCTTATCGGACCCTGATTCATCGTCCGTGGTTGCAGGGGCACGCGTGATCCACTCCGGAATGGTGGCGAAGCTGGTGCTGGTCAAGCAGGAGCGGAACACCACTATCGTCAAGGTCATCGAGAAGGAGGGTGCCATGGGATGCTTGTCGGAGCAGCTCCAGAGTGAGTGTCGAACCTTGGTCCTATCTTCTTCTTCGCGAGCCCACCATGACTTCTCGTCCTTGTTCATCTTTCAGAAGTTCAGACCCAACTGGAGCAATCTCAAGCATCCCGGGAGCAAGACACTGCCGCCCTGAGCCAGGCCCGCGGCGCCCGGCGCAAGTCGGAGGCCATCAGCGAGAAGGCCATTGGGGACATCGCCAAGCTCGGGAGAGCGATGAGTTCGGCCATGGTCAGGCTCGGCGTGTCGCTTGGTCCAAGAACGCCCGAGACGTTGATCGAAGTGGTCGGGTGCCTTCCCGGCGTGGTGCGAGAGCTCGAGTTGTCGACGGCTCGTCGTGCGGTGCACTGGGTCCTCGCCATATTCGAGTCGCACTACCAGGGGCTGGACCGCACGGCGCTGAGTGCGGCTGGGCCTCGGTTATTTCCGATGAGCAATGCGACGAACTGGAGGGAGATTGTTCCGCCTTCGCTCGCGACATGGCCGACACCACTCTGAAGGACCTGGAGCTGCTACCACAAGATGAACTAGAGGACCCAGAAGCTCCCAGACCCTCAAATTAAATGTGCCATGAACTCTTGTTGTAATAAATCGAACAAGTTGTATGGCTACCAAGCGTGTAGCTAAGCATTTTATCTTGTGTTATCCCTCGATCACTTCTGAGCGCTCGAGGATGACTGCAGCAACGCGCAATCAGACTTAGAGAACCGAAAACAGTAAAGCCGTGCTCTGGAGCCACGGAGGCGTAGTAGTCAGAAGGCCTGGCCCCTTCAATCCACTAAGCGCAAACGTCCGTTCACAACCCCCGAGAACTCGAAAGGTTCAGGAGATAACTAGTCGAGATTTTTCTTGTGAAAACATTTTTTGGACTGAAGTCCTGGCGGTGACTCGAGCACTCTTGAAGAGAGATCTGATGAAGGCTGGGAACTAGAAGAGTACTCGCAAGTCTTCGTGCTGTAGTCGCGGGGGCGTTAGCACTAGGAGCTTTGAATGAATAGCAACTCGTCATCCCGTGCAAGTCATCATCTTTACTCTTCGCGAGATCGAGTTCCCGTCAAAAAACCTTTCGCTCATGCGATCGGTCTCGACAAAGTTGTCGGGATTTTTTTTTGAAAAATTTCGTAAAAACAAGGAGGGCATCGTGCCCTGGGTACCCCTGAGCAGGGAGCGTCTTTGCACCAGTGCAAAGACGCTTGCTGCTCAGCCCCAAATATTGTCACAAACATGTGAACACAACCAAAGATAAGTTCGGAACTCAGAGACATCTGAACAAGGCATGCAGCATCTATTTGTTGATGTACGAGTTTTGAACATTTACTCAAGGATAAAACGAGCATAGGTGCTCGATGTTCCATACGTTGGTGACGACCCTCCCGTCCTCGTACTGGATCTTGTATGTCCCCGGTCGAAGTGCTTCATGGATGATGAACGGCCCCTCCCAAGGTGGCGATAGCTTGTGCCTGTCTTTGCTGCCTTGTACTCGTCGGAGGACGAGATCGCCGACATGGAATTCTCATGGTCGCATATTGCGCTCGTGATAGAGCCACAGCACCTGCTGGTACTTGGCGCTCCGCGGTAGCACCACGTCGCGTGCTTTGTCGAGTTGGTCAATCGCGTCCTCGAGCGTGACTTGATTCGCCTCCTCGTTGTAAGCTTGTACTTGTGGACTGTCATAGTCGATGTCCGTGGGCAGGACTGCCTCGGAGCCGTGCACCATGAAGAAAGGCGTGAACCCCGTGGCTCTACTTGGCGTGGTGTGCAGACTCCACAGCACGGACGACAGCTCGGCTAACCATCTTGCTCGAAACTTGTCGAGTCGCTTGAAAATTCTTGGCTTCAAGCCTTGTAGGATCATGTCGTTTGCCCTCTCGACTTGCCCATTCGTCTTCGGTGGGCAACAGCAGACCAGTCCACACGGATGTGGTTGTCATCGCAGAAGTTGAGGACTTTCTTCCCCGTGAATTGAGTGTCATTGTCAGTGATGATCGTGTTGGGTATGCCGAAGCGATAGATGATGTCGATGAAGAACGAGACTGCCTCCTCGAAGCGGATGTTAACAATGGGTCAGGCCTCGATCCACTTCGAGAACTTGTCGACCGCTATGAGAACGTGGTGAAGCCCCTGGGCGCTTGTCGGAGTGGGCCCACCATGTCGAGGTTCCAGACGATGAAAGGCCATGTGATGGGGATTGTCTGCAACGCTTGCGCCAGGAGATGAGTTTGTAGGTGTAGAACTGGCACCCTTCACAGCGCTGCACGATGTCCTTTGAGTCGGCGACCGCTGTGGGCCAGTAGAAACCTTGTCGGAAAGCTTTCCCAACAAGTGTTCTTGGACCAGCGTGGTGACCGCAGGTGCCGGCATTTATTTCCTGCAATAGCTCGCGGCCTTGATCCCCGAGGATGCACCGCATGAGTATGTCGGTAACCCCACGCTTGTAGAGCTCACTGTCGATGAGGACGAAAGCTTTCGCTTGGCAGGCGATGCGCCAGGCTTCCGTCTGGTCGGGAGGGAGCTTCCCCTCGACTAGCCACTCGAGGATGGGGAATCACCAACCGGGGTCTTCGAGGTTCACTTCTGGTGGCTGATCAATCGCCATGACTTTGGGCTCCAACTCATCAGGTGGCTTCTTGCCTTCTTCTCGTACGGACGGCTGATGTTGATCGCTTGCGAAAACCCCGTGGGGAACTGGGCTTTGACTGGATGCGGCCTTCGCGAGTACAACGGCCGCCTTGTTGTACTCATAGTACGTGGTGCAGCTCGAGGCCGTGGAACTTGCCGTCCAGATCTCAGACAGCTTGACAGTATGCCACCATCTTGGGGTCAACACAATTCTTGTCCTTGATGACTTGTCCCACGACTATCTCTGAGTCGCCCCTGATCTCGAGACGCTTGATCCCGAGCTCGACAGCAATCCGAAGACCGTTGGTCAGGGCTTCGTACACGGCCGCATTGTTCGACGCCGGGAAGTGTAGTCGCACCATGTACTCCATATGCATGCCCAGGGGCGAGACGAAGACAAGGCCTACACTGAACCGTCGAAATACATGGTCCAAGTCTCGTGCTCGATCGACGTGGGGGAGTTTGGATGTCCGTCCACTCGGCCACGAAGTCCGTGAGTACTTGGGACTTGATCGTGTTGCACGGAGCATACGTGATGTTCTGCCCCATCAACTCGAGTGCCCACTTGGCGATCCTTCATTCGGCCTCGGGGTTTTGGATGACCTCCCCGAGTGGATACTTGGACACTATGGTGATGGGATGTGCGTCGAAGTAATGCCGAAGCTTGCGCTTGTTCATCAAGATCGTGTACACAAGTTTCTGCATTTGTGAGTAGCGCATCTTGGAGTCGGAGAGTACCTCGCTGACAAAGTACTCTAGTCGTTGCATCTTTTGGGACCTTTCGGGCTCTTCTCGCTCGACCACTAACGCCGCGCTGACCACTTGGGTTGTCGCTGAGATATACAGGAGCATCGGCTCTTCTGTAGTCGGAGGGATCAATATCGGAGGACTCTTAAGGATATTTTTGAGAGAATTGAGTGCCTCTTGCGCCTCGGGCGTCCACGTGAAGTGGTCGAATTTTTTCATCTTCTTGTACAGTGGCAGGCTGCGCTCTCCGAGTCGTGCTATGAAGCGACTTAGAGCTGCGAGACAGCCTGTGACATGCTGCATGCACTTCGGGTTTTTTATTGGCCCCATGTTCATAATGGCCGAGATCTTGTCAGGGTTAGCTTCGATGCCGGTTCTGACACGACAAAGCCGAGGAGCATGCCCCTCGGAACCCCGAAAATGCACTTCTTGGGGTTTAGCTTCACCCCGTGTTGTCGTAGCTTCGCGAAGACCTCAGTGAGGTCGGGGACCAGATCCCCCGTCTTTTTCGACTTGGCTACGATGTCGTCGACGTATGCTTCTATGATGCGGCCTATCAACTCCTCGAAGACACGTCGCATGCACTGTTGGAAAGTAGCGCCCGCATTTTTGAGCCCAAAGGGCATCGTTTGATAGTAGTATGCGCCGAACGGAATAATGAATGAGGTCGCGAGTTGGTCCGCTATGCACATCGCTATCTGGTGGTACCCGGAGTACGCATCAAGAAAACAGAGGGTCTCAGACCCTGTTGTTGAATCGACTACCTGATCTATGCGAGGCAAAGGAAACGGATCCTTGGGACACACCTTGTTAAGGCTCGTGTAGTCAACACACATCCTCCATTTCTTATTCTTCTTCTTTACAAGTACAGGGTTTGCTAACCACTTGGGGTGGAAGACTTCACATATGAACCCTGCACTAAGGAGCTTCACGATCTCCTCGCCAATTGCCTTGCACTTCTTTTCGTTGAAGCGGTGAAGGTGTTGTTTCACCGGTTTCGATTCCGGCTTGATGTTTAACTTGTGCTCGGCAACCTCTCTCGGGATCCCCTTCGTGTCGGAGGGTTTCCATGCAAACACGTCAAGGTTCGCTTTGAGGAAGTCGAGCTTTTTCCTATTTATGATCGAATGCCATCCCGATATGGAGCGTACAGCCATCGTCGGAGATGACCATATCCTTGCTGTCCTTGGCGGGCTCGAAAGAGCAGGCCGCACACTTGGACGACTCGGGGACATCCTGGTCCTCGAATCGAGGCACAGCGTGGAGCCTCTTGGACCAAATAGTTGCTTCAGCGAACTGAATGCATTCAGCATCGCACTTGTATGCGCACTGATACGTTGGCCCTACTGTGATGATCCCCTTCGGTCCAGGAATCTTCAGCTTCAGGTACGTATAGTTGAGCACGATCATAAACTTCGCGTATGTCGGCCTCCCGAGGATCTCATGGTACGTCCTCGAGAACCCCACCACTTCAAAGGTGAGGGTTTCTGTGCGGAAGTTCCGCACGTCCCCGAACGTGACAGGTAGATCGATCTACCCGAGGGGGGGCGCCTCGATTCCTGGTACGACCCCGTGGAATGGCGTCGTCGACGACCTTAGTGCGGACCGTGGGATACCCATCTCGTCAAGCGTTGGCGCGTAGAGTACGTTGATCCTGCTTCCCCCATCCATCAGGACCTTGTGGATCCTTCTGGATTCGAATAGGGGAGCTACCACTAGTGGGTAGGATCCGGGCTGCGGCGCATTGTCAGGATGGTCCTTGCGGTCAAAGGTTATCGCAACCTCTGACCACTTTAGGTAGGACGGTCTCGCAACATCGGCGTTGAGGACTTCTCACCGGATGAGCTTCTCACACCGTCTTGAGGGTCTCGCCGGTGATCCCCCAAATATCATGTGCACCGCACTGCCTTCACCAGGGAACACAGCCCTCGCACCGTCGTCGTTGTCGTGGGAGGGGCCTTGCTTGCCGGGCTGGTCCGCCGTCTTTGGCTTGAGGGTGCCCTAGATGTAGTTCTTCATGAGTCGGCACTCCTTGAGCGTGTGCTCTACGGGGACCTCATGATGCGGGCACAGCGTGTCCAAGAGCTTGTCGAAGTGGTCCCTGGATGGTGCGGGCTTGGCCTGGTTGCCCTTGGGGCGCGACGCCTTGCGCTCCACTGTCGCGACAAAATTGTTGTCACGACGGCGCTTGTCATTCTTCTTCTTCTTTTTGAAGCACGAGGACGTCCCCTCGCCATGGTCCACGACTTGCTTCCCCTTGCCCTGAGGGGTGTTGAGCGTTGCGGCAACCGCCTCCTCGCCTTCGACGTGGTTGCTTGCGATGTCGAGGAGCTCACGGGTCATGCGTTGCATGCGACGCCCGAGTCGGTGGATGAGGGAGGTGCACGTCGTCCCATTCTGAAATGCCGAGATGGCGTCGTTGTCGATCGCGCCGGGGAGCTCGGTGCAGCGCTTGGAGAAGCGTCGTATGTACTTACGGAGACTCTCCCCGGCTGCTGCTTGCAGTTGCGCAGCTCCCACTGCTTGCCGGGGCGCATGTACGTGCCCTGGAAGTTGCTGACAAAGACTCGACACAAGTCGGTCCAGTCGTTGATCTTGCCACGCGGCAAGTGCTCGAGCCATGTGCATGCAGAGTCGCCGAGATAGAGCAGCAAGTTCCTGATAACGAAGAGGTCGTCAGTCGCTCCACCGACATGGCATGCGAGCCGGTAGTCCTCGAGCCATACGATGGGGTTGTTGTCCCCATCGTATCTTGGCACATTGGTCGGAGCCCGGAAGCGCGCGGGGAACTTCACGTTGCGGATGCTCTGGCCAAAAGCCCGTGGACCCCACTTGTTCGGTGACCAGCTGCGCTCATGGTCGTCATCTCTTTCGTGGCGCCGCCCGCGTCCACGGTCGTCGTGGTGGCGCGAGCGGTTGTCGCGGATGTTGTCGACACTCTCAACTCGTCGTCGGGCTTCGATGGTGTTCCGGGCGTCGCGGTTGGGCCCGAGACGACTCTTGACCGCCGATGCCGCGGCTCCGACTCCCTCCCTGCGCCCCTAGTGCTGGGAAGGAGGTGGATTCAGGCCGTGGGCGGATGGCGCTCTAGCCCGCTCGCACTCCGAGTGCTGGCGCGAGGCGGAGCTCTCTGCCTGCTATGCCGCCGCAACTTCGAGCAGCGCCTTCAGCTACTGGCGCACTCGTCGCTCCTCAGAGGTCGCGGGCTCCGGGAAGCCGCGCGGCAGCATGGCCATCGAGGCAAGGTTCTTAGACGCCCAATGGAAAAGTGGAGGAGCGTCAGTGTCGGCGTTCGCGTCGACATTCACGCCTGCATTGGCGCGTCGATTGTTGTCGGGCTCTGGCCCACGTGCCGGCGGTGTAGGTGCGCTGTCGTGTGGTTGGTCTACAGCCGAGCGACGCTCGTGCCAGTTGACATTCCCCTCACGGGGCTCCCCCTGCACAGGAATGTCTTGTGTCGGTTGTTGATCACGGGGCTCGGCATCCACGCCGAGCTCTTGGCGTAAAAGGGACAGCTCCTTGTCGAGCTGGCATCTCGCCTCCGCGAGTTCGTCAAGCCACGCACACCGATGGGTGTTGGTGCCGCGGTGGCGTGGTGCTGGCTCCTATTCAGAGCTGCTCGACGAAGAGGCCACACAGACGTTGCACTCCCGTGTGGGGGCGTGGCATCACGTGGTCCATGCCTCCCGAGTCGTCGTAGACCCAGGGGTGGTGCCGATCGCGCAGAGGTTGTTGACATAGGCCGTCATTGGGTCGTCCGGGAGGCCGGGTTGTCCACTGGGGTACATGGCGGTGTACCACTCCATGAACTCCCCCTAGCCCAGCGGTCCATCTCCGCTGGCCTGGAAGGTGAGGTCGGTGAGGTAGTAGGCGGCGAGCTTAAGACGCTCCTGCGTTGGGTTTGGCCCCAACATGCCGATGATGACATCGTTCGAGAAGCCTCGGACGAAAGCCTCACATCCCGCAGCCCCCGTGAGGACATTAGGACAAGGCGGCCAGGTGAAGGTGCGCCTGGCGACGGACTCCACCGGTCTGGTGTAGATGAAGCCGAGGGAGCCGAAGCGCAGGGTGGTCCTAGGAGTCAGCGTGACCCTGCGACCGTCCATCCGATCCACTGGAGTTCGTCGAGACACACGATGTGCCCCTACCTGGCACGCTAACTGTCGGGGTTCTCTACTGTTGGCAGTAAATTTATATCGATCGTGTGTCGGGCTCGCATGGTTAGCGTAGGAGACAACGGGATTTATACTGGTTCGGGCCTCCGAGGAGTAATACCCTACGTCCAGTGCGGTGTTGTTGTGTTCCTGAGCTAGGTGTGCTCGTAGTAGGGGTTACAAGTTGGTCGGAAGAGGGTGTCAAGCCCAAGTTCAGGGAGATGATGCTCGATCCTATGAAGGTCTAACTCTTGTAACCATTGCCCTCCTCTCCCTTTTATAGTCACAATGGCAGGGGTACAAGGGGCGAGAAAAAAGAGTTATATTGTGTTGACGCCTTTTCCGGTTGAACACACGAGTGCGTTGGATCGCGCGGTAGTCTAATATCTCCTCGTCGAGGTTCCCAGCACGGGTCGGTCTAACCGCCCTGGGGGGCGGTCTAACCGCCTTGGACAGGAACGTCGCCGAAAACCTAAGATCGCTGCCCCGGGAGGGACCCCGTCAGGGACAACGCGCCTAGGGTTGTTCTAAGGTCGGCCACTTAGAATGCCCTAAATCGCCATAGAGACGAAGAAGGAAGCAAGGGGGTTGGAAAAGTAGGGTTGAAGATAAAAAGGTAAATTTGATATATTCGATTGGGTGATAGCTCCTCAATCGGCCACGACCCTTTATATTTACAGGGTGGGGAGGTCTTGCCCCTGCTGGAGTTGAAAGCCTAACAAATCTCGTGCTAAAATACAACTCCAATTCGGTTTTCAAAGCCTGCACCCGGTTAAACCGCCTGGGACCCCCGGTCTAACCGCCCGGGTGACATGGAGATCCCTCCGGAAGCCATATCTCTCTCATCCGGACTCCGAATTGGACGTTCTATATATGGATCTTGATCTACTCGACGAGACCTATCCAATGGGGAAGTCCAATTTACCTTTTAATGACTTTGGCCAGGGCGGTCTAACCGGGATAGAGGGCGGTCTAACCGGGTTAGCCCAGACCTGCCATTTTTGGTTGTCAACATATGCCCCCCTGTTTTTTAGTAAAGCTTGTGTACTAAAAAACAATTCTAAGGTCGATGAAACACTTTCCACCGGCCATTTTGTCCTAAGGGCGATTCTCATTGAAATCGGCCATGCCTTCTCAATTGTCTTCAAGATCCATGCGCTCTGGAGAAGAACTGTAATCAATAAGTTGCTCGTCGTCTTCTGGAGCGAGTACCGACAACAACTTATCATCACAAGCCATGAGGGCTGAAGAAGTGAAACCGGGCGACATCTCTGGTGAACTCGGTTTGACCGCCTGGTCAGCCGGTTTAACCGCCACAGGCGGTTTAACCGTCTCCTCTGGCGGTTTGACCGCCTCTGCCTGAGGTGTTGTTTTAGCTCTCCATTCCTTCCCTTGCAGTACCATGGGCATGTAGCTGTTGAAGATCTTGTCCCTCTGTTCTTCCAACTCTTTTTCCTTCTTCTCCCGCAACGTCAAGTGTTGAAGCTTCCTCCTTTGAGTGTGAGTCAAACCGGGAGGACACCATTGTTAACACCAAAATTTGGTAAGGAGTATGACATGTGGGTCCAATTCGGAAAAGAGTCCGTCCGGTGGAAGGAAAGGCATCTTCGCAGATTTTCGGCGAAGGATCCGCTGGCCGCCTATCCGCTCCGCCCGGCAAAGGGACAAGAGAGCTGATTTTGCGGGATTGGATGGTGACGTGGCTCGATCGAGGGAGCGAATGGATGGACAGCGATCAAGCTTAGTTAGGCAATATATCCATTCGCAGTTGTAATCGTGGGGTATAAATACGACCCCCGGATGTATGTAAAAGAAGACGTTCATTCCTCGATACACACCGGCCTTACGCCAAACCCTAGAGTCCCTTGTCGTGTCGTCGAGTTCTTCGAGAGGGCCAATCGATCCGTCGACCTCCGTGAGTACCGGCAACCTTGTATCATGTCTAGTATCATGCGGTGGATTTAGATCTGATGCAAGTAGTCTTGTTACCATGCTTCGTATCATGCGGTAGATTCAAGCCTGGTTCAAGAGGGTTTCTTGTTAGATCACGAGCCATGCGGTAGGCTAAGGTCTAGCTCGAAGCTAGTTATCGGCTCTATTGGGTTTTGGCAAGACCCAATAGATTCATTAAGTTACCCCGTGTTATCATGAGTTTTGCATTATGTTTTAATTCATGTAACACTCTTTTGCCCAATCTAGATGGGTTTGGATCGGCTCTTTTCCTTTTAAGATCCGTGCAAGAGTAGGTTTCGTGTTTTGACGCGTGGATCTCGTGCTCTTCGATAGCCGAAACCGAATCGATCTAGGTTGTTACGTGTTGCGGGTTCAAGCTTGCTTTGTTAGTATAAATCTTGAAAGAGCCGGTATCATGCGGTAGATGCGAGGTTTTTGGGTTGCTTTGGAGCTAGTCATCGTGTGGATTAGATTTCCAATTCACCTTGATAGATTTATTCACGTGGTAATGTTTGTTCCTTCTTCATGGACCCCGAATCGGTTGTTCGACCCGCATTCGGTTATATCTTCACGAGTAGATCACGTGCGTTATTTATGTTTTAAAAGACGTGTGCTTCTAGCTTTCCATATTTGGGTTGTATCATGCGGTGGATAGATCTATTTATGGAAAGTGGTGCGTTCTTTCATGCAAGTTGTATCATGCGGTGGATAGATTTGCTTGATGTCGTGCCCGACGGATCTTAAAGTGATTAGACATGCGGTAGACTAATGCTTTGGATCTATGCATGCTTATTTTAATACATGATCATGTTCGTGCTTTGCTTTATTTAATGTCAATCTTCATTGAGAATCGGTCATGGCTTTGCACATGCATCCTTGTTTATTCAAAGACCGATCGTTGTCATGCTTACGTCACCTATTCGGCAATGTTCTTTTTTCCTTCATGATTACCCGAATGGTTGCGGTTCTTTGACAGTAGCTTCACATAGCTACATGTCGTCTTGCTTGGCTTTTTAGCCGTAAATATGGAACCGCCTGGTACCACCCGTAGGTTCCAAGTTTTGGTATTTAACTCGTTTTCCCTTTTGTTAATTTTCGGGAAAAATTGATCGGCACGTCACTTTCTCTCCGCGCGTGCGAAGCTAAGCTTTTCGGCTTGCCGTGTGATTGGCGCCGAGTGCATATTTTGCGTCAACACACTTTTTGGCACGCCCCGGGGGACCAACGTACCGAATTGGTTCAGATGCCCGAGATCACGCACCTCCCCGGATGTCGCATTGAGGAGCTTTCTCGCAGCAAAGACGCCGGCCTCTTGGACGCCGTGAATCGGCTTCAACGAAGTGTCTCATGTCATTCAAGAAGAATCGAAGTGGTGTACCATATCCGAAGAATGGCTCCGCCCAGCAGTGCCGTTGCCGGGAGAAACCGACGCTACGACCCAACAAGAAAAGGAGGAGTGCGCGCGGATCTTCCAAGAGTCAATGGACGACGTGCTCACCAAGCACAACCAAGCTTTCCTTGGGTCGCTCCAACAGATGATGGCGGCCCTCTTCGGCCCGGCGCGGGGCGGGCGTTCGAAAGGCGTACGCCGAAAGAGCACCGTGAGCCGGGTGAATCGAGCTCTCGCCCGCCACCACGGGGCCCGGTGCGGCGCCCCTCCCTCGCAGCTCCGGAGCCAAGCGTTCCAATCTCCTCCACGGGCGCCGGGGGGCGGCCGGTTCGGCCTCCGCTACGTGCTTCGTGGAAGTCAACCAATCCCCGCCGCCACCACGGAGCAAAGACGGGTCGCCCCGCGCAACGCCCGAATCCGTACCGGCCCTACGTACGGAGACTTAGCGTTCGGCTCATCCGGGGCCCCACTCGATCCCGCCGAAGAATAGCTCCGTCCACCAACCGGCTCCCGAGGAATTTATACGGCGGCGGCTATCATGAAGTGGGGAATTACGGAGCGTTCGATGCCTTCCCGCACCCGTGGTACGCGCCGGCCGCAGCGCTCGGGAGGAAGATGCCCTAGCTCGCAAAATGGCCGAATTGATGCAGAATCGCCCGGCCTCAAGCCAAGGATGCGGGGCCCCACCTACAAAGCCGCCGTTCCCGGAGTGGTACTATAACGTGCTCCCGCCGCCAAGGGTAAAACCACCGACGGAATTCACAAAGTTCTCTCGGGGCAGGACGAGACAAGCACGGCCGAGCATATCGCTCGTTATCTCATGCGGCTCGGGGGAATGTTCGGCCGAAGAGACGTTCGTGGTTCGCTACTTCCCCGCCTCGCCGACGGGTCCGGCTTTTCGGTGGTTCTCATCCTTGCCGCCCGAGTCGGGGGCCGTGGAAAGATTTGGAGCGTAAATTCCACGCTCACTACTTCGGCGGCGAGCTTCCGAGAAAAAGTTGATCGATCTCGCCACCCCCGAAGCAAAGGCACAAGTGAAACACCGCCGGAGTTTCGAGAAGATTCGCAGAAGTCAAGGGCATGTGCTTCTCATTGAACTTGCCGTACGATCAACTAGCCGATATGGCCGTCGCCGGGATGTTACCAGCCGTGCGCGAAAAGCTCTTTGGGATGGAGTTTGAAAACTTGGGCCAACCGTCACGAAATTATCCTTGATGAGCAATCGTGCATATGGCCTCAAGAAGGACCCCAAGTTTGGCAAGCAAGACGACATCGCCGATGTCTACAATCAATTCTTGGACAAAGCTGATTTGTTCGAGGATTCTGACGACGAACCGGAGATAGGCCGCGGCGTAAATCATGTGGGGTAAAGAGCCTCTCACAATGAATCGTCGTTGGGTCGACGGACCAAAGGAACCTATGACTTCGACATCACAAAGGCCGACAAGTTGTTTGAGCTCTTGGTAAAAGAAGGCCGAATCAAGCCGCCCGAAGGGCACTCTATGCTTCGGCCGATGGAGTCAAAGCGAAACGTTACCGCGGCTTTCATGACAGGGACTCCCATTCCATCAACGACCGCAGTGGTCTTCGGGATGAGGATCCAAAAGGCTATCCAGGAAGGGCACCTCAAATTCGATAACAAGATGAAGCCGGATGGCCACCCCTTCCCGCGAACATGCTCGGCTTTTCCGTCAATGCGATAACAACGAAGAGAAAGGGAAAGTCAAGGTCCCGACCTCGCCCAGTCCAAGCAAGATGGATCGGTTGACCCGAAGCGCCAGGTGACCATAGAGCAAGTCCGGGCGACGCCCCCGCGTTCTCAAGAGCCACATCGAGATCGGGGAGTCGTCCAAGCCCAAACCCAAGGTGACGTCGCGCATCCTCCTTAATAAATGGCAGCGCCGCATGGAGAAGGAACGCTACCAGAGCGTCGTCACGAGGAGGAGCAACGCAGGGCCGAGGAGGAAGCGCGCGGATGGAATCAAGAACAAGACGCGCGCGAGCGGGAGCGCGCCCACCGGGGTGCGCCTTTTCGTGCACCGCCGGAACGAAGGCCCGAAACTACCCACATTAAGGAACCGTCCCGAATGCAGCCGACGATATGCCGAGTACAAGCGCGAAATCGCAATCGCCGATCCGTCCACGAAAGACTTGGAAGGATCCGCCCAAATGGGGATCGGCGGCAAAAAATTGAAATCATTGATCATCCCGAGAAGCGCCGAGCTGATCTCGGTGGGCCGACCACGAGGAGGACGAGGAGGTCTACGTCCGGCGTAAGGGGCAATGGTGCCCACCCTGGTCTACGCAAGAGCCGAAGAGGCGGGTCCAACGCTTGAGGAACCGCGAGATGAAGCAAGCCGGGGTCCGTACGAGACAAGTGGCGCCCCAAGGACCGGCCGGAAGGATCAAAGCGTCCAAGCCCCCGCATGCATGGTATACTTCCCCGCCAAATGAGTTCATGGCTCCCGCTAACCGTGTGATGCAGGAGGAAGCCGCCTTTGACGACGAGCGGCCCGAGGAGATGATGGCGCGCCGGTGCTTGCCAAGCTGTGCCATCTTCGACAAGCCGGCCAAGAATCGCCACATGAGGCCGCCGTACTTGAGGGGGTACGTCAATGGCAAGCCATTGACCAAGATGTTCGTCGACGGTGGCGCGGCAGCTAACGTGATGCCGTACACCACCTTCGGAAGCTTGGCATGACCCCGAGCGATTTGACACCAACAAGCATCATCCTC
This sequence comes from Cenchrus americanus, assembly GCA_947561735.1. NCBI lineage: Eukaryota > Viridiplantae > Streptophyta > Magnoliopsida > Poales > Poaceae > Cenchrus > Cenchrus americanus. The sequence goes on from OX387245.1 coordinate 186,276,948, forward strand.
AACGACTTCGCGGGAACCCCTCGGATACCAAAGGATGCGCTCACGTGGACTTGATGATCGGGTCCAAGACGCCGGCTCACCACCTTCTTCGTCATCGAAGGGAAGGGAGCCTACAGCCCGTCGCTTGGGCGGGGCCGGATCCACGCCAACCGCCGCGTCCCATCCACTATGCATCAACACCGATCCGGGGGTGGACGATGAAATTGAGGTCGTGCGGGCGGACGACTCCGTGAGCGTGGCTAACATGGAACCGGCCTTCCGGGAATACCAAGGCATCGATTGCTTCTCGTGGAAGGATCGGGGAGAAGGTCCCGTTGAACCCGTCGGCGGTGACCAACGTACCCGATTCAAGCGCCGGCTCTTACAAGAATTTTTAATGGAGAACCCCGTGGATGGCACCGATGGCAAGCCGGGACGAGGATTCATGTCGGCCGATAAGCCGGAGGAAGTTGACATTGGAAACGGTGATAAACCAAGGCCGACGTTCATCGCGTGCGGGTTGCAACCAGACTTCAGGGGGAACTTAATCAAGCTTCTCAAAGAATATAAAGATTGCTTCGCCTGGGATTACTCCGAGATGCCCGGATTGGATCGATCCATCGTCGAGCACCGGTTGCCAATCAAGCCCGGTTTCAAGCCGTATAAGCAACCGCCCCGAAAATCTACAAGGATGAAGTATTGGCCGATGTGAAGAAGGAAATCGAAAGATTACTTGATGCAAACTTCGTTCGGCCCCGTATATGCGGAGTGGATTTCTAACATCGTCCCCCGTGTACAAGAAAAATGGAAAAATGAGAGTTTGCATAGACTTCAGGGACCTAAACAGAGCTACTCCCATGGATGGATACCCAATGCCTATTGCCGATTTGCTGATTGACGCCGCTGCTGGGCACAAGGTGATTAGCTTCATGGATGGCAACGCAGGGTACAATCAAATCTTTATGGCAATAGAAGACATCTCGAAGACGGCCTTCGTGTGTCCCGGTCATATAGGCCTATTTGAATGGATCGTCATGACATTTGGGTTGAAAAATGCCGGTGCAACCTACCCGGCGGGCCATGAACTACATTTTTCATGAGTTGATCGGCAAGACCGTGGAAATCTACATTGACGACGTAGTGATCAAGTCCTTAAGCCATGACTCCCATCCGGAGGATGTGAAGAAAACCCCGGAATGCACCGAAGCATGGTCCGAAGATGAATCCAAACAAGTGTGCATTTGGGGTGTCACCGGAGAGTTCTTGGGGTTTTTGGTCCACGAAGGAGGGATTGAAGTTGGCAAAAAGAGCATGAAAGCCATTGATGAAGTCGTTCCTCCAACCAACCTCAAGGAGTTGCAATCACCGCTTCGCAAGATCAACTTTGTGAGAAGGTTCATCTCAAATTTATCACGAAGGTGTTGCCGTTCTCTCCGTTGCCGAAACCGAAGAAGGATCGAAGTTCACATGGGGTGACGAACAACAAAAGGCTTTCGAGGAAATCAAGCAATACATGAAGGAGCCACCGTGTCGGTTCCTCCTCGACCGAACAAGCCTTTCAAGTTGTACGTGGCGGCCGATACCCAAACTATTGGATCGGCCCTTATTCAAGAATTCGAAGGGAAGGAACGGGTAGTAGCTTATCTTAGCCGAAAACTACTTGATCCTGAGACCAGGTATTCGGCTATAGAAAGATTATGTCTTTGCGTATACTACTCGTGTACAAAGTTTCGGCACTACTTGTCGAATGCCGAATGCACCGTATACTCGAAGTTTGATGTGATAAAACATATGTTATCTATGCCAATTTTGAATGGTCGGGTTGGCAAATGGATTTTAGCTCGTCGAATTCGAGTTGAACTTCGAATCGGCAAAAGCCATCAAAGGTCAAGTCATTGCCGATTTTATAACCGAACACCGTGACCCTTCAATTAATCCGCTTGAAATTACCCCATGGGCTCTATTCTTTGACGGGTCATCATGTGGCAAAGGTTGGGGAGTAGGGATCCTACTAATTTCTCCCGCAGAGGTGAGATGTTCGAATTCGCCATTCCTATACAACCCACCGTCACAAATAACCAGTGCCGAGTACGAGGCACTCGCTTCGAGGGCTTCGGTATTTGAGAGAAGCCGGGGCCGTTTCGGTTGAAATTTATGGGGATTCGAGTTGGTCATCAAGCAATTGAACGGTCGAACGAGTGCGGAAGCGATGCGCCGAGGAGTTACTACGAGGAATGCAGAGAAATCTTGAAGGGCTTTCCACCGGTAACCTTACAAAGACATTCCTAGAGAGCATAATGAGGAAGCAAACAGTCGGCTCGGAGCGCCTCGGTTATAAAGAGAGTCAAGAAGCATCCGTTGCGCAGGTGAGCGCACCGGGGACGGATCTTACGAAGATGATTGGAGGAAAGAGATCGTTGAATATTTGAGAGATCCATCCCGAAAAGTCTCTAGGAAGCTCGGTATAAGGCAATCAAGTTCGTTCTTCTCGGATGACAATTTATTCTATAAGTCATTAGATGGAGTACCGCTACGATGCCCCGGGTCCGAAGAAGCCAAGAACATGATGAGCGAGGTGCACGATGGGATATGTGGAGCGCACCAATCGGCCTATCGCATGAAATGGGTTATTAGGCGAGATTGGATGCTTTTGGCCGACGATATTAGAGGATTGCTTTGAGTATTACAAGGGGTGTCAAGATTGCCGAAGTTCGGGAATATTCAAAGAGTCCCCGCATCGCATTAAATCCCATCATCAAGCCATGGCCATTCGGGGTCGGGGCATAGACTCGATCGGCCAAATTAATCCACCATCTAGCAAGGGGCATAAGTTCGTGCTTTTGGCTACGCATTACTTCACCAAATGGGTCGAGGCAATCCCACTCAAGAAGGTGACGTCGAAAAACATGATCGAATTCATCAAGGAACACATCATCTATCGATTTGGGATTCCTCGTACGATTACCACCGACCAAGGGGCACAATTCGTGTCATTGGAATTCGTAGATTTTGCCGAAAGCATGGGGATTAAACTGTTTAATTCTTCCCCATACTATGCCCAAGCTAATGGTCAAGCGAGGCTTCTAACAAGATCATGATCATGCTTATACAAGAAGATCGACCGTAAGCCGAGGAGATGGCATTCGGTACTCGCCGAAGCGCCGTGGGCTTACCGAATGGCCCCCCATGGAGCTACAAAGACTTCTCCTTACGAGTTGGTTTACGGGCATCACGCGATCTTGCCCCGGGAAATGCAATCGTAGTCAAGGAGAGTAGTGCCGCAAAAGGATTTGAGCTCCAAGGATTACGGTGGCCTAATGATGGATGAGTTAGAAGATTTGCATATGATCCGTCTCGGGGCCCCGGAGAACATCGAGAAAAACAAGCCGCGGGTCGCCAAATACTATAACAAGAAAGTAAAAGTAAAGCAATTCACGAGAGGGCGATCTAGTTTGGAAAGCGCTACCGCCGATTGGAACTAAATACGATGAATTCGGCAAATGGTCCCCTAACCGGGAGGGGCCTTTTCGTGTGGTCGATGCGTTCCTGGTAATGCATACATATTGAAAACTTTGCTAGGAGAGGAGTTTTCCGCCGCAATAAATGGAAGATATCTGAAGAAGTATTATCCTAGCATTGAAATCGATCGATGATCATACACATCTGACACAGAAACAGCCGGCGCTCGAGGATGAGGCCGCCTTTAGAACAAAAAATCCATGAACAAAAGAAAATGGCCAGTGCCTGATGCATTGCCCTTAGCTCAATACTACACTACAACTGGTTTCTTGCAGGATTACACATAGCGACCCCGAAGGCCAAGTCCCCTAAGGGAGGGAAGCGAGAAGGCGTGGAGTAAGAAGCGAAAGTATGGTTCAATCTTTTCTTTGCTTCTTCGGCCGTCCGCTCCCTCTTCGCTTGTTCCAGGACCACCGTGACGGCGACTTGGAACGCACGAGGATGACCACGATTGGCGGCCTCTACCAAGCTATCCCGGCCGCCTTCGAAGTTGCCGTACATCGTCGAGACATCCGGAGCAAAAGAATCAAGGTTAGGGGCATGAAATCCGGATGCAAACATGAAGGGGGGCGGAGGCGTTTACCCCCTACTAGCGCTTCCGGCGCCATACGACGCTCGCGTTCGGCTTGATAGCGGACGGACATGTCCCCGAGGTCACGCTCCGGTGCCGGACACGGCGGCGCGGTCCGATGGATGACCCTTTGCTCGGGCGTGGCATCCTCCGCCTCGGAGAAGAATCGGAGGAGATGTACTCGGGAACATCTTCGGTTCCGATGATTTCTTCGAGAAGCAAATCAAGGCTAGAAGAGGCGAGAGGAAAACATGAAGCGCAAGATCAAGCGAAGGACAAGGAGCGAGATCAAGAAAGAACTCACTTCCGAAGCGTACGCTTCCTTGACGAGCCGCTCTCCCGAGGTTGTTTACCCTTGTCCATGGCGTTGGGGTTTTTTCTTCTAGCGAGCGGAAGAAGAAACGAGAAGCGATGGAGGAGTGTGCGAGTGGATTTGCGAGCACCCCACGGGCTATTTTATTGACCAAGGAGGCGCATTGGGAGTGATGATCTCAAGCAAGACGCACCGTTGGAATACCAAGCGGCGAGGTTTTCCACCAAGTGCGAAGGGTTTTCTTTTGAACGGTATTTACGGATTGCCGAATTGGGATCCTTTGTGGAGTTTGCGCCGAGGGGGCGCTTGCTTGCGAGCGTTCGGCTAAAGACAGCTTCCCATACGCATTCGAAGAAAACAAAATTCACGGATGCAAATGCAAAGGGAGATATCACGGAACGAGTGCGGGATTCAAAAGTTCATCATATATTGCCGACATTTACACATCCCTAGTACAATCTAATCAAAGAGTCTGTTCAGCACAGACTGGGGATGGGTAATTTCGGCAATGGCGTCGCCGTGGCCGTCGAGGCGCTCCAGGATGAGCTCGATCTCGTCGATATCCTCCGGCGCGCCGCCCTGGAAGCCACGCGGCCTGGTGGAATAGTCGACGTCCGTATGCGTCGCCATCGCGGCCAAGCCCAAGGTGGTGCCCAGACGAACACCATGGACGGCCACCTCGTCAATGCGGCGCTCCACCGCGGCCAGGCGCTCCGCCGGCGTGTCGCCGTGAGCGTTCACCTTCTCCGCCAGTTGCTCCACCAGCGCCTTTAGCCGGTTGAGCTCGGCATCACGGCCGCGAGAGGCAAACAAGAAGGGATTAGCATCAAAGGCCGGACTAAATCAAGAATCGAACCATACCATCGATGGCTTCCGGCGGTTGTTTCCGCCGGTCCTCCCACTCTAGTTCGGCCACGCCTACTTTTTTGGAGACGGCCTCCGGCTCAAGACGAGACGCTTCTAGCTCCTCCTTGAAGCGAATAGCGTCTGCTTCCCCCGTACGGCACGGGGAGTGGCCATCGGACTCGAGGAGTCGTCGGGGAGGGGCCGATTGGCCGGCGCGCGGGCGGATTCCACCGAATCAAACCGAAAAAAGGGAGATGATTGTCAAGGCAAAGGAAGATCAAAAGGGAGATCGACAAGGAGAAGTTGATGATCATCACCGCCGCGCGCATTGGCGCCGCTTCCCCTCGGCCCTCGTCGGAGGCGCGGCGGCGGTTGAGACGGCGCACCATTGCGGTTTGGGGATGTGCACTTGTTTGCAAGAGGGCCGCAGATTGGCAAAGATTCGAGAGCTAGAAGGCCCGGTGGAGAGCTAGGGGCACCTATGGCAACATTTATAGGCACCGGCAAGGTAATTGTGGCTTCGAATCGTGGGCGTGGATCGTGGCGCACGTCCCGATAAAATCGGAAGGCGGAGAGATTTCCTTGACCAACCCGCCGGCGGGTCGTTTTGGAGTTCTAAGCCGAAACGCGCGTGGGTCGATGGTTTCGGCTAAAGGAATTCAAGGTGTCGTTCGGCGATTAGCGTTTCACTACCGAATGGGTCGTTCGGCATCACATCTCAAAGCACGCCAAGGAAAGGAAACAAATTGCAAAGGAAATATTACAAGAACGACCGGTCCGGTATACATCAATGAAAACATTCAAGCGTTAAAGAGTTTTGCAAGTGCGTGACGAACATTGGATACTATCAAGTGGGAGTTATCCAAGATCTCCCGATAGTCCTTTTGGGCATCGGATAAGTCGATAAGCTGCGCATCGCCTTTGCTTTACTGCGGTAACGGCCGATTCCGCCTCCGCTTCGGTCTTTGCTATCAATCCGGGGAGATCGGCTATTTTCTTCCCCGGTCAATCTCCATTTCCGCCGACGAGGCTTTTCAATTCCGCCTCTAGAGCGGCCTTTCGGCGACTTTCGGATCGTAAGAGGCTTGCGGTCGGCCCAAGGCATCCTTATGGCTTTTTGCTTGGGATTGTATCCCGTTTATGGCCCGTTCGGCATCGGTTCTTTCCTTTTCAATGGCCGAACGGGAGCGCAATTTCCTCCAAGCACGCCTCAAGGGAACATAGAAGGGCTCTAAGTCGTAGATGGATGACGAAAAGCCCCGATGTCATCGGGAAGTTTGCGACTAATGGGCTCAAACATCTCTTCAAAATGGCGAGAGATCATTGAGCCGATCCCGGACGTTCTTCTCTAGCCGGGCCGCGATTTCTTTGAGCTTGAGCAATACCTCGTCGGGCAACGGCCGGTTTACTTCTTTCATCACATCGGCGGTGACGGGCCCTCCGATGGCGAGGCTCGATGATGGCGGGGCGTGATCCCGAAAACAACACCGCCGAGGTGAGAATGCTAGCATCAAGGTATCAAGATTAAGAGCGGAACCAAGTACCTCATGAATGGTATCTTGAGCGGGAGCAATCGCGGACGGAGGAGGCGTCCCGAGTAGAGCCGAAACGTCCAAGTCGGGAGATGCCGGTGCAGCAATCGGCCGACTCGTGAGTTTCCGGGCCGGGGAAGAATCGGATCTTCCTCTCGTTGGGTTGGCCATTGTCTGCTTGGCCGATAGGCGATGGCATCCCGGGAGAACTTGGCGGCTCCAGCTGAGTTGAGGGATTCATCTCCGGAGAGCGTGCGATTCTGCGAAGGTGATGAAGATGAAACCTCTCTTCGGGATGGGCAATGCAACCCCGGAAGGGCTCGCCCGTTGAACCACCGGAACATCTACAAGTGGTTCTCCAACTGCTTTCTTCGCAAATGTCCAAATGAAGGGATAAGTGCCGGTGCTCATCCTTGAGAAAGAACAAAGAAAGACCATACCAATGGACGGGGCATCGGCGGGCATTGGTTCAAAGAATGTTGGACTGCGGTCCGAAATACACAATGATATGATATATCAAGAACGAGTGACCCAAAGAATCGGAAGGTAAAGGAATTTACCTCAACCGGTACTTTCTTGACAGTTCTCCTCCTTTTAGCGCTCGGAGGGGGGAACCGGATGCAATCCTTGCCTCCCCGTCAACGCAAGGCCGGAAAGACTGGGATCGGTGGTAGCATACCTGTCCATCAGTTGGCGCAAGGTTGTAGATTTAAACCCCAATGCTGAAATCGGGCCTTCGGCATTATAAGTGATTACCCTGGCTCGAGGGGCAGGTACTGTGTTCTGTGGACGAAAGATGAAGGTCAAAACCATGAATGGAGAAGGAGTGCTTGATCTAAAGGTTCATTGTGTTACCTCTCGAAGTCGGCGAAAAATCGTGCACCACTTCGCACGGAACACATGGACGGAGTTCATTGAAGATGTGGTCATGGAATTCTTGCCACCATGAGTCAAGGTGGGGTGAACTACAATTGCGAGGCACAAAAGGACATGTGTAGACGGTGGGGACCGCACACATAGTGGAAAACTCTCTGCACCGCAACGGTTCTTTGATTTCCTCCCCGGGCTTGAGGAATTCATGCAAAAACAATCTTGGGGGTATTTGGCCGCATCCAAGCCGCCCGGCCATTACGTTAGGCCGATAGTACTCATAAGTACGGCATTCTCCGCCTCCCTCCATTGAACTCGGCCGGTAATATACATGGGCGGATTATGATATTAAAGATTTCCGGGAATCTCCCATCCCGAGGGCCGGGCTCAAAGGAAAACTCGACGGGGAAGGTCGAGTGTCACAGCCTAGATAAGGGAGCCAAAGAGGATCGGGGAAGCCTTTGAAGAACAGCTCGAAGAGTTGGGTGATGTCCTGCTGAACAATAACAGTCGAGGCTGCTTCTCCATAGCTCTGACATCCTCTGGTGGCTTGAAGCTCTCCTTCAGGGGGATTGGACCAGGGGAAGAACCTGGAGTTCAAGTCGACGCCCACAATCTGGTGCATGTGAAGCTGCAGCCAAATTTGAACAAACCACCAGGGGCCATTGACGCACGTTATCCTCTGGCTGGTATACATTTGGGTGATTCGTCCGATGAAGCATATGGTATACACCGCCCAAAAAGAATTTTCCCGTAGGAAGGCGATTGCCATCGGCCAAATGGATCGCCATTGCGATATGATTCGGAGTGGGTTCATTGGCTTTGCCACGAAGACAAATCCGCACAACCACATGTTCAAGAAGGCTCGTATTCAACTTCGCCAAGGGGATTGTCTTTCATGTGCTTCACAATATAATTCTTGTAGCCATTCCCCGGCTTTACCCCCTGTCCGGCGTGAGGAATTTTTGAAAGTCCAAGGCTTGACAGATCCGGTAATGTCAAGGCCGGTGATCATGTACACATCGGCCAAAGTTGGGGACATTGGGCCATGCCCAAAAAGGAAGGCATTGACGCCATTGGACCAGAAGTGGCACGCGGCTATCGAAGATCTTCATTCTTGGGCATCTCGGCTACGGATAACTCCAAACATTGAGCAATGCGGAGAGTATCCGGATTGGTCAATCCGCTCTTATCCGCGAGAATCCTACGGTACCAAGTCTTCCAACCCGCGATTGGGGGCAAAGGCCGCTTCTTGAACGCATCTTGCCACCGAGGAGGTGGAGATAAAGCTACCTTGAAAGGAATTCTCCGAGATTCGACGGCAATGAAATCTCGAGGGTCGGGATTCCCTTCGGACCGAGATAATAAGATTGCGAATTGGCCTCAATGGGAATCGGAAGGGCGATAGATGGTTCCCGGAAGAGAGCGGAAGAAGAAAATCTTAGGTAAAATTGAAAACCTAATGCCGAACAAAGGTTTGGAGGGGTGAAGTTACCCGAGTAGCTTGGTGCCGAGTTGCCATTGGAGATTCGAGCTCGGAACAAAGGGGATCTAGGGTTGGATCCGAACGAAGAATCCGGCGGATTGCGAAGAACAGTGTTGACGGGTTTGGCTCAAGGATTCGTGGTCGGAGTCAATTGTGGAATAAAATTACTTTTATCCCACAATTGAAGGGGCATGTGTTAACACCAAAATTTGGTAAGGAGTATGACATGTGGGTCCAATTCGGAAAAGAGTCCGTCCGGTGGAAGGAAAGGCATCTTCGAGAGATTTTCGGCGGAGAAGGATCCGCGGTCGGCTATCCGCTCCCGCCCGGCAAAGGGACAAGAGAGCTGATTTTGCGGGATTGGATGGTGACGTGGCTCGATCGAGGGAGCGAATGGATGGACAGGCGATCAAGCTTAGTTAGGCAATATATCCATTCGCGGTTGTAATCGATGGGGTATAAATACGACCCCCGGATGTATGTAAAAGAAGACGTTCATTCCTCGATACACACCGGCCTTACGCCAAACCCTAGAGTCCCTTGTCGTGTCGTCGAGTTCTTCGAGAGGGCCAATCGATCCGTCGACCTCCGTGAGTACCGCAACCTTGTATCATGTCTAGTATCATGCGGTGGATTTAGATCTGATGCAAGTAGTCTTGTTACCATGCTTCGTATCATGCGGTAGATTCAAGCCTGGTTCAAGAGGGTTTCTTGTTAGATCATGAGCCATGCGGTAGGCTAAGGTCTAGCTCGAAGCTAGTTATCGGCTCTATTGGGTTTTGGCAAGACCCAATAGATTCATTAAGTTACCCCGTGTTATCATGAGTTTTGCATTATGTTTTAATTCATGTAACACTCTTTTGCCCAATCTAGATGGGTTTGGATCGGCTCTTTTCCTTTTAAGATCCGTGCAAGAGTAGGTTTCGTGTTTTGACGCGTGGATCTCGTGCTCTTCGATAGCCGAAACCGAATCGATCTAGGTTGTTACGTGTTGCGGGTTCAAGCTTGCTTTGTTAGTATAAATCTTGAAAGAGCCGGGTATCATGCGGTAGATGCGGGTTTTGGGTTGCTTTGGAGCTAGTCATCGGTGGATTAGATTTCCAATTCAGCTTGATAGATTTATTCACGTGGTAATGTTTGTTCCTTCTTCATGGACCCCGAATCGGTTGTTCAGCCGCATTCGGTTATATCTTCACGAGTAGATCACGTGCGTTATTTATGTTTTAAAAGACGTGTGCTTCTAGCTTTCCATATTTGGGTTGTATCATGCGGTGGATAGATCTATTTATGGAAAGTGGTGCGTTCTTTCATGCAAGTTGTATCATGCGGTGGATAGATTTGCTTGATGTCGTGCCCGACGGATCTTAAAGTGATTAGACATGCGGTAGACTAATGCTTTGGATCTATGCATGCTTATTTTAATACATGATCATGTTCGTGCTTTGCTTTATTTAATGTCAATCTTCATTGAGAATCGGTCATGGCTTTGTGCATGCATCCTTGTTTATTCAAAGACCGATCGTTGTCATGCTTACGTCATCTATTCGGCAATGTTCTTTTTCCCTTCATGATTACCCGAATGGTTGCGTTTCTTTGACAGGTAGCTTCACATAGCTACATGTCGTCTTGCTTGGCTTTTTAGCCGTAAATATGGAACTGCCTGGTACCACCCGGTAGGTTCCAAGTTTTGGTATTTAACTGTCTTTCCTTTTGTTAATTTTCAGGAAAAATTGACTGGCACGTCACTTTCTCTCTGCGCGTGCGAAGCTAAGCTTTTCGGCTTGCTGTGTGATTGGCGCTGAGTGCATATTTTGCGTCAACAACCATCTCGGTAGAAAGTACTTGGAGTTGGAACCACTTCCACTAGCCTCATGGTCACTAGTAGCAACAGATCCCTTTTGAGCAGAATTCCCAACCTGATTGTTTAAAACAACCGGTCTCTTGCTATCTTTCTCAACAGGAACGGCCATCGTCCCAATCTGCATGATATCCTGACTAGTAGTCCTTTCTGAGTCGACATCCATCTCTTCAACCTTCTCCTCTCTAATCTTGGGCTTGTAGACTTGCTTCGGAGAAAGTTGAATTTTTCTGCGCAGGGCGGTCTGACTACCTATAGGGGGCGGTCTAACCGGGTGGTCCTGGTGACCCTGTCCAAACTGACGTGGCGTCCAGCGATCTTGTGTAAGTTATGAAATCCGATCCAGAGCTGGCCTCCTTGATCTTCCCCATCCAGGATGAAAAGATTGTTGATATGGCACCCACATCACTCCATTGTCATCATAGATCAGACGAAGCAAATCTGGAGTCCAAGCCGGAGTAAAGTGCCTTCTTTGCTGAGATGATTCTCCCTTGAACCTTGTAGCTACCCTGGGAGGCGATGATGGCATCGTGGGTGCCCTTATCCTTTTTTTTAACGGCCGATCACTCGTAACGGCCTTTTGTTTGGAGTATTTGTCGAGTAGCATGTCAAATGTGACCTTTGCCTCTGGAACACTCCCCTGATTCTTTGCCACGTTGAGCTTCCAATTTCCACTCTCAGGTCGCTTTGGTTTAAGCATCCTTGGGCGACCTTGGGCAGGGGCGGTCTGACCGCCTACCCCAGCCGGTTTAACCGCCCCAGCCTTTTCAGGCTCAAGTGGTTTCCGACTGACAGGCGCGGACGACCCTTGCCCCCCAAGTCTAGAAGCTTTAACAATGATCTTGAATGTTTCTTTACCATCAGGGGTCTTCACATAAGCAACTTCTCTTGTTAGCTATTTTCCTCTCAAATCGGGCTTCGCTTCCCTGACCACCACATTCTTGCCCTTGGTTGCTTCGACTTGATGTGGCCGAACCAAAACCTTGGGCTGCTGCATTTCCATGGTGTTGATAGAAAACAGATGCTTCTCAACTTGCTTTTCATGAAGTACCAAACAACCTTCATTTATGGCCGATTGAACCTTGCGACGAAACACATTGCAATCATTAGTAGCATGAGAATAAGAATGATGATGGTTACAATATGCACGTCGCTTTATCTCATCAAGTGGAGGAATGGTATGAGATATTTTAATATTTCCAAGTTTGGGCAATTCATCAAAAATGTGATCACACTTAGAAACATCGAAAGTAAATCTTAATTCTTCTTGCCGACCTTTACTAGCCGTCTTAAGTGATGTACAAGAAAAAGATTTATCTTCAGAAGGCCACACAAATTCAGCACTATAAATTTCAGTCTCATCATTGAAATTATTAGAAACATAATCAATTACATGAACATCAGACCGATGAGACTCAAGTTTTTCTATTTCTTTATTTAATTTCCGCTCTTGTGCCATGCCTCTCACAAGAATAGAATCAAGCGAATAAAAGTTCACACCTTCTAATCTTTCTCTAAGAGCAGATTTTAAACCTTTAGCAGCAAGATTATCTAGGTTGGAATCAGAAATTGACAAATTGAAACAACGATTTTTAACCTCTTTAAAACGCTTAAGGTAATTAGAGACCGTCTCGTCTTTACCTTGCTTAACCGATGTTAAATCTATCAATTTTAATTGATAATCCCCACTAAAGAAGTGATCATGAAATTTTTGCTCTAATTGATTCCAAGAATCAATAGAGTTGGGGGCTAAAGATGAAAACTAAGCAAAGGCGGTACCCGTTAAAGATAAAGAAAACATTCGCACTTTAAAAGATTCATGAGCACTTGCTTCACCTAGTTGAGCAATGTATTGGCTTATGTGCTCCCAAGTTGTATGATTGTCCTCACCACTAAATTTAATAAAATCAAGTACGTGCCAACCAGGGGAATAAGCCATAAGATCAAATTCTGCTTTATAAGGTTTTTGGTATAACCTAGAATTACCCATATCAATGCCGAATTTATTTTTAACCATGCTAGCTACTTGTTCCTTAAATTTATTAAGTTCATCAATAGCAGCTAGTTGGGATTACCTTGCAGCTGATAAATCAACTTTATTCACAAGAGGTGGATTCCCTGGAACACCCATCATCTGGCCAGACGGGGCGGTCAGACCGGCCATGGGGGCCGGTCTGACCGGGGTTGGCTCCGACAATGATGGTTGTCCGAGATAAAAACCAGTCGGCATGCCATGCACAAGTGTCTCAATTGAGGTTCCTGATGCTGCCGACAAGTTTGTTTGCAATACCCCATGTGAATCTATTTGAGGGATAGAATCATTAGAAAAATTTGAACTACTACTTTTACCCTCATTTTTTTCTAAGCGAGCAATCATCTTAGCAACCTGAATTTATCAGATATTTCAGTAAGCTTTGTAGATAAGTCAGTTTCAGGCTTGCTTACAGTGGTGATTACCTCAATTTTGTCGTTGTTGACCTTGATCGCCGGCAACTCGAAATCTTGAGTCATCGTCACCTTGCCTGAGCGATCTTTTCTGGCGCCAGAGAGAAATTGCTGCTTGATGTACTCCTGAAGCTCGGTGTACTTCCTCTGGTCCTCTTCGCTGAGATCTTCGATGTTTACCATGATCAGTTTGTAAAACCAGATCTGTTCCCCAGCGGAGTCGCCAAAAGTGTGTTGACGCTTTTTCCGGCCGAACACACGAGTGCGCTAGATCGCGCGGTAGTCGAATATCTCCTCGTCGAGGTTCCCAGCACGGGCCGTTCTAACCGCCCTGGGGGCCGGTCTAACCTCCTTGGACAGGAATGTCGCTGAAAACCTAAGATCGCTGCCCCGGGAGGGACCCCGTCAGGGACAACGCGCCTAGGGTTGTTCTAAGATCGGCAGGCCATTTAGAACGCCCTAAATCGCCGTAGAAACGAAGAAGGAAGCAAGGGGGTTGGAAAAGTAGGGTTGAAGATAAAAAGGTAAATTTGATATGTTCGATTGGGTGATAGCTCCTCAATCGGCCACGACCCTTTATATTTATAGGGTGGAGAGGTCTTGCCCCTGCTGGAGTTGAAAGCCTAACAAATCTTGTGCTAAAATACAACTCCAATTCGGTTTACAAAGCCTGGACCTGGTTAAACCGCCTGGGACCCCCGGTCTAACCGCCCGGGTGACATGGAGATCCTCCCGAAGCCATATCACTCTCATCCGGACTCCGAATTGGACGTTCTATATATGGATCTTGATCTACTCGACGGGACCTATCCAATGGGGAAGTCCAATTTACCTTTTAAGGACTTTGGCCAGGGCGGTCTAACCGGGATAGAGGGCGGTCTAACCGGGTTATCCCAGACCTGCCATTTTTGGGTGTCAACACAGTGATTGGCAGTTGGCACGTCCCGTCGTACGTAGCTGTCTGTCGGGTGCATTGAAGCTGAGTCATGACACCTTGTCAGGGGAGCCGTCGCGTGGCCGGGCTGGACTGTTCACTTTGGGACGCTTGGCCTCCTCCCCGAGTAGTTTGGGATTGTCTTGGTCTTGCCCGAGTACTCGCCTAGCTTGCCACGCCCAAGCCTAAGCCTAGGCTTGTGCGTCATAAAGGGTGCTTGAGTGCCTCGAGCTGAGCTTGCGTGTGGCAGAGTGGGAGATGATGGTGATGTGATGGTCGTGCAGCCGGTCAGACCAGCATTAAGGCTCTTCTCGAGGCGGGCCGCCTGCATGGCCGCAAGCTGTTGTATCTGCATGGCGTGGAGATTCGTTCCTCCACACGGGTTGGTAGCGGTGCTCGTGCCGTGCATCCGGGCCCACACACCAGTCGGGACTGGACTTGTTGTGCGAGGCAGAGACTCGTCGTGTGAGGCAGAGACTCGTCGTGCGAGGCGGAGACTTCTCGTGCGAGGCGGAGACTCGTCGTGCGAGGCGGAGACTTGTCGTGGGGGTCCCTTTAGTAGGGAACTGGTCGGAGATGCAGCCAACTGGCCGAAGACTAGACGTCTTGCCAGTGTGGGTCTTGACCAGGGTTCTTTCTCCTCCTTGTCCTGAATCTTTGCCTTGACATTGTCAATCTTGGCCATCACAATGTCAATGGTGTTGGGTCGTCTTGTTGTCTTAGGTGTGATAATCTCGCTGTCAAAGGGGGCCCTAATCCGGGCCCTTGTCATCTACCTTACAACATCTACTTTTCAGCAACTTCGCCATTGCGTTTTCTCTTTTCTACAACACCGTGCTTTGAGTTCGTTAGGCCGCACCGACTCGATCTCCGGCAAGCTTGTGAGTACCGTTTTACCGAATAATCCTAGGCTTTAACCTCCGGGCGCATCGCTGAGGTTTCGTCTAGTTCTTTATTCACCCCTTACCGATATTAGCTAGATATACAAGTTTTTGTACCAAATTCTTGTAGTTTTAGCTATTATCATTATCATCTGCTCGATCTAGATCCTATCAGCTTCTAACACCACAGTCGATTCTGACCTACTCGAGCACTGACATCACGATCGGCCAATCCAGCCAATCGCACCCGTGCTTCGGTCGCTTTCGAGCCAGCCAATCCCGCTTTATCTTATATCAGCCGATTGGCTGGTACACGTGTCGCTGAAAGGTCAACAGTTCTCTAGTCGATCCCTAATATTTTCCATTGTCAATCAATAGGTCAGATTGGTAGGCACGCCTCATTACAGACCGGGGAGTCACGTGTGCTGCGCGCAGAGGTGACGTCCTATTTTCGCGTCAACCAGCTCCAACAAAGACAAATGAGTGGAAAATGTAGTCCAGAAGGTTTGATATATTGATGTTTTCCTAAAAGGACCTTCTGGACTACAATTATTTCTTCCAGTCCGTTAACATTCCGTTGAATGGTCTTTCCCCTTCCTCAGAACATCCTCCCTCCGTCCACAAAAGAATGCAATTCTCACTTCCCGATAAGTTTATATGAAGATATAAGTGTAAATTTGGTCAAAATTGAATTTGTTTGAGTGAACGGATCCCACAACTACTCTAATCTTTTTGGGAGCAGTTTTTTCAATAATGGCTGAATGGGTTCCTCTAGCCATAAATATCTATTGGTGGTCGATTTCCATCAACCAAGAACACTTGTTATGTTATGGTTTGAACTTCATTTTGGAACTAACCTACCACTAGGCATACTAATGATATAGCAAGTTCACCGTTGGATGTGCATTTTGGAGTATAGTGTTTTTGCAGGAATTCACATATTAAATGATGAAAGATGCAACTAGTTCAGAGAACGTTTTGCAAGACAATCAAGGAGCTCCGACCATGTGCGAACTTGCCCCCAAAGGTGGCAAGGACCAATGTGCTTGAATGTAGAACTCCAGAGGACTGAGACGAAAAGGCCGGAAGTTCATGCATAAAGATCCCTTTATCTTGATTGCGGAGATGACGACCTCAAAATGACACAAATCAAGGGGGCCAAGTGCAAAATGTCAAGATGAGTCGCGGGGAGAAGAACGGGCCTGAACCGTCCCAAAAAGGGCCTAGGTCGGTCGGCCCGTTCGAACCGGCCCAGCCCACTTTTGTGTCGGTTCGCGCCGCCCTTTCTTCGGTGTTAAGTTCGTGGAACCCTAATCATGTGGGCAAGCTGCCATTCGCCAGAGATGCCATCTAGTCCCTCAGAGCCGCCAAGGAAGAGAAGATCAACTACGAGAGAGACCCTTGGGGGAGGACAATCGAGAGAGATCATCGCCAAGCCCAAGGGAGGTCGCCACGAGGAAGGAGGACGCCGAGAGCTTGCCACGGCGCCACCGAAGTTGAAAGACAACGAAGATCCATCTTCATCGGAGGCATCCACCATCTCGACAATGCCATGCCTAGCGCCATTGTGGGGTAAACCTTTCGTTTGTCCATGGAGTTGTAACAGAACTTGAAGTGTAGTCACCTATACATCTTGTTTGGATCATATGTCTATCATACCTCTTGTTGATGATGCTTAATGTGTAAGGCTAGCTACCGTGCTTTCGGGGTTGCTCCCGTAGATCATGTCAACATACCGTGTTCATTAGGGTTAGTATCAATTACCTTCGCGTAGTGACATGTACGAGGGAAGGGAAAAGTCTAATCCTTGATCACACACCTAGATAGATTGGATCGGGGGTTTATAATGTTTTGGGTGATTGCATCTTCAAGTGTCTAAACTCCATGGGCATATGTTCTTCATACTTGTGCACCTTTAATCTCTCTTTAACATAATCTAGGGTTAGTTTGCTTATACTTTATAAATTAATATTTCTATCATAAGTATTCAATCAACTAGATTAGTGTTAGGTTAAACGCTAGTAATCCCCTTGCTCCTTGGGTTGACAAGAACCTCGGGATCTCTCGTAGGTGAAGAAGGGCATAGGAGATCCGTACGCTTGCGGATCGAAACTTCATACGAGTTTTACCTACCAAAAATACCCCCTTTCCTCCCAACGCCCTCTTCTCCACTCCCCACTCTTGCAACCAAAGAAAACCCCATTCTCACAAAGCGCCCTCTTCCTCTCCCAACTCTTGCAACCAACAAAAAACCCCATCCTCGCACATCACTCCCTTCCTCTCCCAACTCTTGCGACTGAGGACCATGTGTGGTTCGAGGACCGGTGGATGGTCGCTTCCTTGTGTGATGAGTGATTGACAATGTTGTGTGGACTGATTCTTGGCTAAGTATTGCAGGTGCAGGTTGCGGCTTGACTCGTGTTGGTGCAGGTGAAGAACAAGCGCGAAAGGTCGTTGCCGGTGAGGCCTCCGGGTGTGGAGAAGACAAGTAGGCTTCGTTCGAGGGACCCGGTGGCCGGCGGGGTCAAGTGTGGGCCGCATGGTGGCATGAACAAGAAGATGAAGTCGTGGACGGTTTCTTGGTTGAGCCTCAAAACCAAGGTCGAGCCGGGACTACGTGGGAGCCAAGTCATGAGTGGAGATTGGCGGAGGCTACACCGAGTTCGCGGGGTTTCCGGTGGTTCACCGTAAAACCACCGGGTTCCTTGGTTGATCCACAAAGCCAAGACCGAGAACCGAAGACGGAGGTGCGAGCGGCACCGGGACCGGTCCCGACCGGTGGGTCTGACCGGTCTGACCGGTGGGGGAGCACCGGCTCGGCCGGTGTGCGACGACGCGGTCCGAATCTTCGAAGCGGAGGACACGCGTCGGGATCGCATGGCTTGCGCCGAGGCTACGCAGGGTGCGGTCGCCGGGCATCCGTCCGATGGTGAAGACATCAAGAATTCCAAATCCGCCCTTGAGGGGCTTGTATCCCTAGTTAGTAGAGAAGGGCATTTTAGACATTCGGTTGCCTCCATATAACTCAAGAGGTGAGAGGATGGCAGCCAACTCTTGGAACCCTAGCTCATTAGTTTTCCTATTTTCCACCTATTTTCTCTAGGTTTTTCTTAGGACTAGCAAGAGAGCTTCACGGAGAGATCTTGTAGAGAGGGATGGATGATCGGGCGGCTTGCTAGACCTTGTACGAACCTTTGTTTCATGTATAGATGATTCGGCGTGGTTCCTCAAGGTTTGGATGTGTTTTCCCCGGTTGTTCTTGGTGGTGATTTTCGGAGCCCTCTCTTCGTGATTTCTTTGGGGTGTTTTCGGGGCTTTTCTCTTGGGGATTTGATGGGGGAAATTTGTGGGAACCCTTCGTGGTTCTTTGGGCTGTGATTCCCCTTCCAAATCCGTGAGTAAAAGTGCTCGATTTTGGGGTTTTCTTGAGTTCTTGGGTTGGAAGTGCTTTCGGCGGGATTTCTTCGATTCCTCCTTTTTGGACGAGATTTGGTGGGATTAAACTTGGCTATGGACTCCTCATGAGGTGTTCCTGATATCCCCAAAGTCTTGTTCAAGTCCGTGGAGCGATTTGGGAGATCGAGATTTGGATTTGGGGGAGTTGACCGCGGAGTCGTTCATCCCGAGCCGCCCGTGCTACACCGGTCGACCGGTGCTCTTGACCGGTCCGACCGGTGCGAGCCCTTGTGGGTTTTTGCTCGGGTGAACGTCTTGGTGTGTGCGTTGTTGTCCCGTGGTGCTTCTTGTTTCGAGTTTGGGTCCGTTTGGTGGTCGGTTGGCCCGTTTGGTGTCTTGGGGGCTTTCGGTCGCCACCGGTCCGACCGGTGTGTCTCACCGGTCCGACCGGTGTAGAGCCACTTAGTGGAAGTTGCTCAGGTTCACCTGCAGGGACCGGTCTGACCGGTGGTGCTCACCGGTCTGACCGGTGTGGGTCTGTAGACTCGAGGTTTGGTTTTTCCGCTGCGTTTCTCGGGTCGGTAGGTGGTGTGTTGGTTCCTAGGTCCAGTGGCACTCCAGTGGCTACGTGGGCTTGACCAACCTTGGTAGTGAGTCGGAGACGTGTGTTGGAAGCCGCATTCGTCTTGTTGGAGTTTTCATCTCCTTCGAGAAGAATTTTTATCGGCTCCCATTCACTCCCCCCCCTCTCTGGTTCGCCGTATCGGTCCTTCAAGTGGTATCAGAGCCGGTTCGGGTCTTTGTTGACTCTAACCGCCCTAAGATCCAAGGATGGCGTACCGGAACGGGATTCGGGTCCTCCACACTTCGATGGCAAGAACTACCGGATGTGGAGCAAGCGGATGGGTGCGTTTCTCCGCGGAAAGGGTCGATCCTTTGGGATGTCACGGTGGACACAGGCTATGTCCCGGCGGTTGATTTCCTCGCTCCAGGATCGAGGGGACGGCCTTCGACGCCAACAATAAGGCGGTCGACTACTTGTTTCGTGCTTTGTGTCGGCCGAGTTCGATCGGGTGCACACCGAGCACTTGGCTTGTAGGATTTGGGCGGTGTTGAAGGAGGCTCATGTTGGGAACGCCCGTGTTCGAGCACGGATGTATGCGACCTACCGGAGAGAGTACGAGAACTTCACTCATCTCCCCGTGAGTCCATCGATGCCTTGTTTCGCAGGTTCACGGTGGTTGTGAACAACATGAGGGCCAATGTGGACGTGCTCCCGTACGATGATCATGATAGAGCGGTCAAGCTCTTACACTCTTTGGATCGTACAATTTGGGGTGGAAAGTTCGAGGCCATTGTGGAGTCGAGAAGTATGACACTCGACGGTGAACGAGCCGTTCTCGAAGCTCAAGTCGGCCGAGGTGGATAGGGGCATGACGACCAAGATCGAGGGCCCGACTGACTCTCATAGTCTTGCCCTCGTTGGTGGTTCGAAAGGAAAGGCTAACACTAACCCATCCACCAGGATGTTCTCTTTCTCCTCTTTGATGTCTATGCCAGATGAGGAGTTCGACGAGCTTGGAGAGGACGAGCTGGCGCTCCTGACGAGGCGGTTCGAGAGGCTGCACGAGAACCGCGTGAACGGAGGAGGAACACGAGGACATGCTTCAAGTGCGGCAAGACTGGACACTATTTCGCTGAGTGTCCAAAGGTGAACAGCCACGACAAGCACAAGTCCAAGGACAAGAAGAAGAAGTCCGGGAAGAAGGATCATGGACATGAGAAGAAGACGCGGTCTCGAGAGAAGATGAAGAGATCGAGCGACATCGAGTCTGATTCCGAGGACACGTCTTCAAGCTCGAGTGATGAAGACGAAGAGGATGACAAGAAGAGGAAGAAGAAGAAGAACATCGGCAAGTATCTCAACGGCCTTTGTGTGACGGGCCTAAGCCTCAAGGACGACTTCTGCGGCATGGCTCGCAGTTCGAGCAGCAAGAGAAGCCAGAAGGACGCCTCGGACTTGGATTCCGAGGATGAGGTATGTGATGAGCTCTCCTCTTTGCGCAAGGAGAATGAGGAGTTGGTTGACTTGCTTGATAATCGCGATCACATGCTTAGAGAGGCTAAGAAGCTTAGGAAGGAGCTTAGACCTTCACTCGAGGATGCTAGGACTAGAGTGGTCGAGCTAGAGACACAGGTGCTTGATAGCAAGCTTGAGATTGATTCCCTTAAGGCTAGCCCCGTTGTTTCGGATGATAACGATTGTGCCGATTGCTCGTTTTCTGGGCCGACTTGACCGATCTTAGGGAGAAGTATGCCTCCAAGTGTGAGGAACTAGATGTGCTTAGGGTTGAGTTGGGTGAGCTACAATCTAGACCCACTTTGCTTGGTGCTTGCACTTCTTGCCCTAGTTTGCATGAGAAAATTGCTGAGCTCCGTTCTCGCATTGTTTCGCTTGAGGCTGATTTGAAAGTGCCTATTCCTACTTCTTGCTCTACATGTGAGTTGCATGCTATGAAGAATTTGGATCTTGCAAAATGTGTTGGTCGCTTGCAAGATGAGAATGAAAAGTTGCGTGAAGCACTGAGTTGGTTGTCGAGTCAAGAACCTCAGCTTGGTATGATGATTGCTAGCTGTAAACGCTTTGACGGTTGGGCTTTGGGATTGGATAAGGTTGGTGAGGGCAAGTGGTGAGAGAGAAAGGAAATTTGGGAATGTTTCGGTTCCACCACAACCCACACCCAAAGACAAGTTTGCATCCAAGCCAAACCAACCAAGAGAAAAACCGAATGAGAAGGCAAGTGAAAAGCCTAGTGAGAAACCAAGTGAGAAGTCTTGTGAAGAATCTCATCCCAAGCCTAAGCCCGGATCGATCCGTTTCCATTGTGAGTTTTGTGGAAAGGATGGTCACAAGAGAGCGTTTTGCTTCAAGAGGAAGCGTGAGGAGAGAATGGCGAAGGAGTGGGCTAACAAGGACAAGTACCACCCTTCCGATGGTGTACTTGAGCCTCGTGTGCGGTGCCCGGGGCCAAGGCGAGTGTGAGGTCGGTTCGGGCTTGGGGAGAGCGGAAGGTCATTGGAGGTGCTTGCCCGCTGTGCTACACCCTGGCCGACCGGTGAGGGGCACCGGTCGGACGGTGCGAGCCCCGGACGGCCGGCGGTTGGGTTTCGTGCTCGTACGGGTGCGAGGGTTGTTTCGGAGGTCGTGGTTCGGTGATTGGTCCGGAAAGTTTGCAAGAGGTCAGTTTGCTAGGCATTCTCCTCCTCGTGCTCAATACGGGGATTGGAGGAGTCATGGCATTGAGTTGGAGAGGAAGGACGTTCCACGGGCTTTCTTGCGTGGATTTGGTCCTCCTCCAGGCAGAGAGGGGTGGTTCCCTCATGGTGGTTACCGTAGTGGTGTTCGTGGAGGTAGCTTTGGTAGGAAAGATGGTTTGGCCTGTGCTAACCCCACTTTCGAGCAAATGGCTAGGCACTGGTTTTACACATTTGGAACTAACCCCAGTGTTGAGTCGTTTGCTCGCTCTCGCTCTTTGTTTTGAGTTGCAGGTGGATAGCCCGGAGAACATTTGGTTGATATCGGGGGGTGGTTCTTCGGCTTCATATCCCGGTGGTGATATGTAGGTGCATCACTTTCGGGAAATGGTGGACAAGGATGAGTGAATTGTGAAGAAATGATAAAGGTAAGTGTATTTGTGACCTTCAAGTGTGTGGCCTTGGTCAAGCCACTTGGTTTGTTTTGCTCCTTCTCTATCTCATGTGCGTAGGGTGAGCTTTGTATGCTCTTTGGCCCTAGTGCATGTGTTTAGGGGGAGCTTGTGAGTTTGGTGCTCCTTTGCTCTTTTGTCGGTGGTGTCAAGCCCTTTTTGCCTCCCCTCGAGGAGCCGGTGGTTTGTGAGCTTTGTGTGTGGGAGCTCCTTTGTAGCATCTGTATAGCTTTCCTTTGTGCATTTCTTGCATTTGGCATGGCATATGTAACATGATGTATAGGCATCCTTGTATCTTAGATTGCATGCATTTTGTATCATATGCATTGGTTAGGAAAAGCTTCTCTCATATACATTGTTCACCATGGAATGAGATATATGTCTTTGTGAGCTTGTTTGGTATGCTACGGTTAGTTTGGCTTAGCTCTTGATGATCTTGATGAATAATCCATGGTTGATAGCTATGCTTTTGAAAAATGTTACATGTATGCTCTCTCATGTGTAAATGCCTTTACATGCTCTTGACATGTTTGCGTGGCCTTGCTATGCTTAATTTGTGGTTGGATAGCTAGTTTATTGATCATATGGGGCCAAAGGCTCATTTGCCATCATGAATGTTTAGCCCTCTTGATTTATCTTGTGGAGGAGCATAAGTTCCTTTTTGTCGCAAAGACATTTCATGTACCATTTACAAATCTGAAAATGAAATGAAAAATGCTTGGAAAATATGCTCCCATGTCATATGTGCTGAATTTAATTTGCTTTGGGTGCTAAACCGTTGCATGATGCCTACCAATGAGAAGTCTCATAAATAGAAGTAGGCGCATGGCTCGGTGGCTTTGACATGACATGAGGTGCTTGTGGGTGTTTGTGATGGTCTTATGATTAGAATGGCTGTCCTAGCATGAAGTTTGTGTGGCTTAGCCATTTTGATATGCTTTGATCATGTTTAGGACTTTGCTCATGAGAGGCAAGTTTTTCGCAAAATTGCCAAAATCCATCTTAGCTTCGTCCAATGGTTGTGAAACTTGGTGATCATGTAGTTGAGATCGATACGAAGCCGTAGAGTATCTATCTTGCTCCTTTGGACATGTGTAGCATCCTATGTTGAATTTTGTATATTTGAGAAGCTCTAGGTTGAAAGTTTTGCATTTTTGGCTTGATTCATGCATTGCCAACAAGGGGGAGAAGTTTGAGCTTGAAATGGCTTGTTGGACGCGTTTGGAAGGTTTTCGAGTGGTTTCGAGCCATTTACGGGCTTCGTTGTACACCGGTCCGACCGGTGATGAGCACCGGTCCGACCGGTGTGAGTGCTGGTCCTGTACATATGTTAGGCACCGGTCCGACCGGTGGTGATGACCGGTCCGACCGGTGTGAGCCGAAAGTGCTTTGCGTACCGTCCCGTTTCATGTGGTTTCTTGCATGCATTCGTCCAGGGGGAGGTGCATTGGTTCAGGGGGAGCTCTTTGTGGTGTTCGAGCTTTGTTTCGGTGGTTTGCGCTCTTTGCTTGAGCTTTGTTTTGTCTCGGATGTGTCGAGCCGTTGCCCTTGCCTAAGGGGTCCGAGACTTGTCTTCTTCAAGTGATCTTGCTCTTTGCCTTTGTTTGGCTTTCGATCGCTTGTTGGAGTTTCTTTTTGTTCGTTTCTTTTCTTTTTCTTTTCTCTCTTGTTACTTTCGTGTGGGTGTTGTCAATGCACTCATCAAGGGGGAGATTGAGGACCATGTGTGGTTCGAGGACCGGTGGATGGTCGCTTCCTTGTGTGATGAGTGATTGACAACGTTGTGTGGACCGATTCTTGGCTAAGTATTGCGGGTGCGGGTTGCGGCTTGACTCGTGTTGGTGCGGGTGAAGAACAAGCGCGAAAGGTCGTTGCCGGTGAGGCCTCCGGTGTGGAGAAGACAAGTAGGCTTCGTTCGAGGGACCCGGTGGCCGGCGGGGTCAAGTGTGGGCCGCATGGTGGCATGAACGAAGAAGATGAAGTCGTGGACGGTTTCTTGGTTGAGCCTCAAAACCAAGGTCGAGCCGGGACTACGTGGGAGCCAAGTCATGAGTGGAGATTGGCGGAGGCTACACCGAGTTCGCGGGGTTTCCGGTGGTTCACCGTAAAACCACCGGGTTCCTTGGTTGATCCACAAAGCCAAGACCGGAGAACCGAAGACGGAGGTGCGGCGGCACCGGACCGGTCCCCGACCGGTGGGTCGGCCGGTCCGACCGGGGGGGACCGGTCCGACCGGTGAGGAGCACCGGTCGACCGTGTGCGACGACGCGGTCCGAATCTTCGAAGCGGAGGACACGCGTCGGGATCGCATGGCTTGCGCCGAGGCTACGCAGGTGCGGTCGCCGGCATCCGTCCGATGGTGAAGACATCAAGAATTCCAAATCCGCCCTTGAGGGGCTTGTATCCCTAGTTAGTAGAGAAGGGCATTTTAGACATTCGGTTGCCTCCATATAACTCAAGAGGTGAGAGGATGGCAGCCAACTCTTGGAACCCTAGCTCATTAGTTTTCCTATTTTCCACCTATTTTCTCTAGGTTTTTCTTAGGACTAGCAAGAGAGCTTCACGGAGAGATCTTGTAGAGAGGGATGGATGATCGGGCGGCTTGCTAGACCTTTTACGAACCTTTGTTTCATGTATAGATGATTCGGCGTGGTTCATCAAGGTTTGGATGTGTTTTCCCCGGTTGTTCTTGGTGGTGATTTTCGGAGCCCTCTCTTCGTGATTTCTTTGGGGTGTTTTCGGGGCTTTTCTCTTGGGGATTTGATGGGGGAAATTTGTGGGAACCCTTCGTGGTTCTTTGGGCCGTGATTCCCCTTCCAAATCCGTGAGTAAAAGTGCTCGATTTTGGGGTTTTCTTGAGTTCTTGGGTTGGAAGTGCTTTCGGCGGGATTTCTTCGATTCCTCCTTTTTGGACGAGATTTGGTGGGATTAAACTTGGCTATGGACTCCTCATGAGGTGTTCCTGATATCCCCAAAGTCTTGTTCAAGTCCGTGGAGCGATTTGGGAGATCGAGATTTGGATTTGGGGGAGTTGACCCGCGGGTGCTTCGTTCATCCCGAGCCGCCCGAGCTACACCGGTCGACCGGTGCTCTTGACCGGTCGACCGGTGCGAGCCCTTGTGGGTTTTTGCTCGGGTGAACGTCTTGGTGTGTGCGTTGTTGTCCCGTGGTGCCGCTCGTTTCGAGTTTGGGTCCGTTTGGTGGTCGGTTGGCCTTGTTTGGTGTCTTGGGGGCTTTCGGCCGCCACCGTCCGACCGGTGTGTCTCACCGGTCTGACCGGTGTAGAGCCACTTAGTGGAAGTTGCTCAGGTTCACTGCAGGGACCGGTCTGACCGGTGGTGCTCACCGGTCTGACCGGTGTGGGTCTGTAGACTCGAGGTTTGGTTTTTCCGCTGCATTTCTCGGGTCGGTAGGTGGTGTGTTGGTTCCTAGGTCCAGTGGCACTCCAGTGGCTACGTGGGCTTGACCAACCTTGGTAGTGAGTCGGAGACGTGTGTTGGAAGCCGCATTCGTCTTGTTGGAGTTTTCATCTCCTTCGAGAAGAATTTTTATCGGCTCCCATTCACTCCCCCCCTCTCTGGTTCGCCGTATCGGTCCTTCAGCGACCAACAAAAAAACCCATCCTCGCACAACGCTCCCTTCCTCTCTCAATGGAGCCATTGTCTCCTAGAGGTGTAGCGCAAGCCACATCCTCCTCCTCTGATGAAAGGGAGGATCTCTAGTGGTATGATGAAGAGGAGGCAGAGGGGACGCCCATTCGAGTGGTGGTTGACACATCCTCTGATGATTCAGAGTTTGTGGAACAAAATGAAATTCAAGATGTGCCTTTGAAACATCGCACCCCTCGCAAGTCAGCAAGAGGTGCCAGGGTGAGGGGCGCGGAAGCACCGCCACTCGCCGGGGAACTGTCATCTCTCTCATCCTCAGCGGTCGGCAGTAGTCGATCTCTGCCATCCTCGCTGAGCAGAGCCCATCATTGACCGGTCGTCATCATCCACCATGGAGCGACACCAAGGTCGTGCTCGATCGGCCGCCATGGAGCGGCGACATCATCTTCTGGCGGCGTCATTGGAGGGACGGCCTCATTCGCAGGCGGTTCCCTGGGAGGTCCGCCACCATCTTCCACAGGTGGTGGCAACAGAGGGACATCCTCGTCCATGAGCAGCTGCAACAAGGCGCCGGGTGAACCGTCGACAAAGAAGCGACGCCTTGATTACTGGATTAGTGGTAACTGCTACTAGTAGAAATAGGAGTAGAAGAAGCAAAATGAAGATTCACCTTCTATTCATCTGATCTGATTGAATTCTACTACTATTGTTTTTACTTGTAAGATGTTGGTTTTCTCATTATGTAGCAGTGACAGTTCGATCTGGTCCGACTGAAAATTACAAACCAAACTTTCGTCAGTGTTCTTCCAGTAGTTAAGAAATTGATGGAACAGACTTTCCGTATACAACAAATTTTATATTGAGGTAGTACACACAATACCATTTTTATTAGAAACAACACAATCCAAATGCAAATGACACAGATACATGCAAACGCATTGATTACACATGAGGATGGATCGATCCACCATAGTTCGAACTACAGCGACATACTCTGAATGACAGACTACTAGCATCTACCATCACGGCTCATACTACTACCATCACCACATACTACTAGCATCTACCATCACGGATCATATACTACAACCATCACCACATACTACTAGCATCTACCATGACGGTTCATACTACTACCATCACGGGCTCATGGAAATACAGCCGCTACACGAAGTGCAGCAAAACGTGTCTTTTGGATCAGATACTCCTCCAAAGCGCGATGCCTCGCCCTTGCATCCTAAATCCAGGTAGGCGAAATGATGATGTTATGTGCGTGTAACGGCAGGTCACGAATGGTCCATTGCCTATGACCCCTGTGGAAAAAAGGGCACACCCACATTCCTCCGTGATAAATGTTGAAGCCAAAGAAACACAGAGCATTTCAGGTCATGAGAATCATCTTGTTCAATGAGCACTGGCCACGGGGGTGACATTTCAATGGGCAACAACAGAGGTGGTGGTCTGGACCATGGGCGAAAAGGTGGTGCCATGAGGTTTAGCTGATCCTGAGCTGTCGTTGCCAGCGTCTGAACTGGAGGTGGCATCACCCCTGGGTGTTGCTGAGGTGTCGATGCCAGTGGAAGTGCCATTGGGGCCAGGTGCTGCTGAGGTGCTGATACCAGTGGAAGTGGAGGTACCATTGGGGTCGGGTGCTGCTGCGGCGCCAATGGCAGCGGATGAACCGGGTGGCGGTGAGGTGCTATTGCGCCCGACAACTCCCCCTTCCCCGACTCCTCCAAGTTCCATGCTCTGTCCCTTCCTTGCCCGGCCATTCCCCACGTACTGCATACACAAACGAAGAACAAACCCTACATAAGCTAACATTGTGATCGTCTCGATACCTTGCATACATAAAGTAAACAAGATTAGCCAACAAAATGATCTCACCCTTGTATCCCACTGAAGTAGAGAAATGCAAGATGGGGAACCGATGAGTGTTGGCCTTGCCTTTCAAGAATGCTCTGCTGCACTCTCCTATTTATCAAGGACTACAGCGGTCACGTGAGCTTGGTGTAGCATTGCTAAAGTTACTATGGAAAACGTAAGATGCTCCGAATATAGTCAGGCCTACGCATGATAGGAATCTATCTAGGTCAGAATGTTCAGTGGCGTGCATCGATTACATGTGTGGAAGATGGGTATCGATGAGCCCGACAAGTCTAGGTAATATGTGTTTACTTTCGGACTTTCCTTTCTAGAGCACAAGAAAGTCCTGCGGACAAATCACGCTGCATCAGCTGCATCTAATGGCCGTCTCACTACATCAGCTCATGCCGCATCAACAACGAGGCAACTCTCTACCATTTATGTATGTAATGGTTTAGGTGTCAATTGCATTTGGAGAAAAAGATCGTGTGCTGTAATCAGATGGACTAGATGGTCCTTGCGTTGCAACACGCAGGGTGCAGGATGACTTAACAAGTCCTCCTCAATCAGGTACGCTGCGTTAGTCGTGACTGTAAAGGTCTACGAATGGTCTGGATTCACACTTGAGGATTCCTGTAGGCCTTGGAGACTAAGAAACGTGATGAACTTGTTGACACAACAAGACCAAAATGGAAGAAGCTGGAATTGGAATAGCAATATATGTTTTTTATTTTTGTTTGTTTGTTTATGTGTGTTTGTAATATTAACATGCATATAAGCACAGAAGGGCATCTCGAATGGTCGTTTGGGAATGACACGCTTTCATAAGTTGATCCACGTGTCGATCATTGAGAATTGCAGTTAAGCATTGGCATCGGGCGTTAACCGATGAACTTGTGTGCACACCCCCTCTGAATGGATGTGTCGATCATTGTCAATCACACTTAAGGACAAGAACTGAGAAGTTCATGACCCGAATGTGGCCACACCCGCACAGAAGGGATGCGTCCATTCGGGTGGTAACTGATGTCCACGAACATTTCGTAATGACACATTCACTCCCACTATAATAAGTGAAAGTTTAGGCACAAGACAATCATTGCAGGCCATTTGTGTTAATGGCTTTAGACGCTAAAATGATTCCTTCCATGCAAGTCGACTTCTCAGTCTCAAGCCAAGAAGCGACAGCAGAAGGAACCGAGGGCAAGTACAAGGAATCTGGTACATTCATGGTGGGAGGCCGTCAATGGAAGCTACATTGCTATCCTATAGGTATGAATTGTAACATTCTTGGTTTTGCTTGCTTTTGTTTGCTTATGAAAATGTGGCATTTCCAAAAGAAAACTTGATTTGAATATTGATTGCTTATGAATTAATTAAGGGTGTCTTCTTTCTTGTTCCTTCCCTAAAGTCCTAGGTTTTTATTTGTTTCGATTCAAAATTGCTAAGACTCATAAATGCTAGTGTGAGAAGTTGGATTTTATTTAGATTCTTTTGAAATTATTTGGGTGCATTCAAATTTGAATTTGGAATTCAAATTTGAATATAGGTTAAGGGGTAATCCTAAATAGGAAAGCCTTTTTCTTCCCTACTTGGGCCACAGCCAACCAAACCCGGCCGCAGCGCAATCCGGCCCAAGTGCGGCCCGCCTTCTACCGCGCTGCCGCCACCAACCGCGCGCCGCCCTCGAGTCGCCGACCGGTAGGCCCCGCGCTGACGTCGTCGTCATCAACCTCCCCTTTTCCCCTTTTGCCGATGCCGGTGCCAAAGCGCGGCCGCGCGCGCGCATGGCCGCCGCTGCATCCCCGCCGTCCATGTGTCCTGCGCTGCGCCTCGCCTATTTGTAGCCGCGCCGCAGCCCCCCGAGGTGCTCCCAACCCTAGCCGCGTCAGGGGAAGATTCCTCCCCTATCCACACCGCTGCCGAAGAAGGAGAGGAGGGGGAGAAGGAGAAGAGGGGAGGAGGAGTTGGAGGTCGTCCGTGGGGACGCCGTTTGCCGTGAAGACCGGAGCCGCCCGTGGGAGGAGCCGGACCCGCCGTCGTCGCTGCGCCGCCTTTCTTCACCGACGCCTGCACTACGGCCCGTGACCACCAAGGTGAGAACGAGCTTCCCATGCCCTCTGTTGTCGCCCCGGCCTTCGAGCCAAGGGGGAACATGATGCTCTCACCGCGCCACCGCGCCGCCACGCCGCTGCCGCTGGTGATGCCTGAAAGACCGATATGGCGAACCAGAGAGGGGGAGTGAATGGGAGCCGATAAAAATTCTTCTCGAAGGAGATGGAGACTCCAACAAGATGAACACGGCTTCCAACACACGTCTCCAACTCACTACCCAAGTTGGCCAAGTCCGCGTAGCCACTGGAGTGCCACTGGACCTAGAAACCAACAAAACAACCTTCCGAGCCAAAACTCACCAACACGCACAGCGGGAACTTGCATGGCTTGCTGCCTGTGCTGCACCGGTCAGACCGATGGCTTGCGCCGGTCAGACCGGTGACACCGGTCAGACCGGTGGACAGTGCCGGTCAGGCCGGTGGCTACAGCAGCCGCACAACAAGCGTTCAAGAAAGCCTCAGTGACTTCTCTAGGCCCTAGAACAAAAACACCCGCAAAGCACAACCTGCACGGAAGGAAAACCCTACACAAAACCTAACAAAACAACTCCAAACAGACCAAGAACTGACCAGCAACACCAGGACCCAAAGACACACGAGTCAAGAAGTTCACCCGAGGCAAATCCTACAAGTGACTCACACCGGTCAAACCGGTCAAAAGCACCGGTCAAACCGGTGTTGCCTGGACAGCTCGGGATGAACAGCACTCGCGGGTCAACTCCTCCAAATCCAAGCCTCGATCTCCCGAATCGCTCCACGGACTTGAACAAGACTTTGGGGATGATAGGAACACCTCATGAGGAGTCCATAGCCACGATTTTGTCCACCAAAACTTTCAAATCAAGAGGAATCGAAGAAATCCCGCCAAGAACTCCTCTAACCCTAGAACACCGAAAACCCCAAAATCGAGCCCCTTAACTCACGGATTTGGGAGGGGAATCACAGCCCAAAGAACCACGAAGGGTTCCCACAAATTTCCCCCATCAAATCCCCAAGAGCAAGGTCCCGAAAACACCCCAAGAAAACCACCAAGAGAGGGCTCCGAAAATCACCACCAAGAACAATCGGGAACAACACAACAAGGCCTTGAGGAACCACGTCGAATCATCTATACATACCAAGAAGGTTCATACAAGGTCTAGCTTGCCACCCGATCATCCAACCCTCTCACAAGATCTCATGATGAAGCTCTCAAGCTAGTCCTATGGAAATCCTAAGAAAATAGGAAGGGAAAATAGGAAAGCAAATGAACTAGGGTTCCAAAAGATGGCTGCCATCCTCTCACCTCATGGGTTATATGGAGGCAACCGAAAGTCTAAAATACCCGTACTTAACAACTAGGGATACAAGCCCCTCAAGGGGGGTTTTGGAAGTCTTCAAGTTTTCTCCATCGGACGGATGCCCGGCGACCGCAACCTGCTTATCCTCGACGCAAGCCTTGCGATCCCGACGCGTGTCCTCCGTTTCGAAGATTTCAGACTGCATCGTTGCACACCGGTCAGACCGGTACCCACCGGTCAGACCGGTCTGGCACTGCTGCAGCACCGTCTTCGGTTCTTCGGTCTTGGCTTTGTGGATCATCCAAGGAACCCAGTGGTTTTCTGTTGAACCACTGGAAACCCCACGAACTCGGTGTAGCCTCCGCCAATCGCCACTCATGACTCGACTCCCACGTAGTCCCGACTCGACCTTGGTTTTGAGGCTCAACCAAGAAACCGTCCATGACTTCATCTTGCTGTTCATGCCACCATGCGGCATGCACTTGACCCCGCTGGCCACAGGGTCCCTTGAACGAAGCCTACTTGTCTTCTCCACACCTAGAGGCCTCACCGACGACGACCTTTCGCGCTTGTTCTTCACCTGCACCAACACCAATTAAGCCGCAACCTGCACCTGCAATACTTAGCCAAGAATCAGTCCACACAATGTTGTCAATCACTCATCACACAAGGAAGCGACCATCCACCGGTCCTCGAACCACACGTGGTCCTCAATCTCCCCCTTGAAGAGTGCATTGACAACACCCACATAGAGTAACAAGAGAGAAAAGAAAAAGAAAAGAAACGAACAAAAAGAAACTCCAACAAGCGATCGAAAGCCAAACAAAGGCAAAGAGCAAGATCACTTGAAGAAGTCAAGTCTTGGACCCCTTAGGCAAGGGCAACGGCTCGACACATCCGAGACAAAACAAAGCTCAAGCAAAGAGCGCAAACCACCAAACCAAAGCTCGAAAAACCACAAAGAGCTCCCCCTGCACACATGCAAAACACCACTTCTATGTATGAGACTTCTCATTGGTAGGCATCATGCAACGGTTTAGCACCCAAAGCAAATTAAATTCAGCACATATGACATGGGAGCACATTTTCCAAGCATTTTACATTTCATTTTCAGATTCATATTTGGTACATGAAATGTCTTTGCGACAAAAAAAACTTATGCCCCTCCACAAGATGAAGCAAGAGGGCTAAACATTCATGATGGCAAATGAGCCTTTGGACCCATATGATCAATAAACTAGCTATCCAACCACAAATTATGCATAACCAAGCCACCAAAACATGTCAAGATCATATAAAGGCATTTACACATGAGAGAGCATATATGTGACATTTTTCAAAAAACATAGCCATCAACCATGGATTATTAAACAAGATCATCAAGAGCTAAGCCAAAGTAACCATAGCTTACCAAACAAGCTCACAAAGACATAAATAGCATTCCATGGTGAACAATGTATATAGGAGAAGCTTTTCCTATCCAATGCATATGATACAAAATGCATGCAATCTAAGATAGAAGGATGCCTATACATCATGTTACATATGCCATGCCAAATGCAAGAAATGCACAAAGGAAACTATACATATGCTACAAAGGAGCTCCCACACACAAAGCTCACAAACGATCGGCTCCTTGAGGGGAGGCAAAAAGGGCTCGACACCACCAGTAAAAGAGCAAAGGAGCGCAAAACTCACAAGCTCCCCCTTAACACATGCACTAGGGCCAAAGAGCATACAAAGTTCACCCTACACACATGAGATAGGGCAAAGAGCAAAAAGAACCAAGTGGCTTGACCAAGGCCACACACTTGAAGGTCACAAATTCACTTACCTTTATCATTTCTTCAGAAGTCACTCATCCTTGTCAACCATCCCCGAGAGTGATGTACCTCCATGTCACCACCGGGGTATGAGGCCGGAGAACCACCCCTGATATCAACCAAATGTTCTCCGGGCCATCCACCTGCAACTCAAAACCAAGAGTGAGAGCGAGCAAACGACTCAACACTGGGGTTAGTTCCAAAAGTGGCAAACTAGTGTTGGGCCATTTCCTTGAAAGTAGGGTTAGCAACATTCATCCTACCATGCCTATCAATACAGCGATCCATTCTGTCAAACCTAGAACCACCATGAGAAGACCACTCCTGTCCCATTGGAGGGGTACGACTACCACGAAAGGGAAACGTGGTCCGTAGCCCTTCTGAGACTCAAAAATGCGACCTCTCCCAAACTCGTATGGATCACGAGGTGGAGAACGTCCAGCAAACTCAACACCACCATGGTAACCCTTATGAGGGAACCACCCCTCACTAACCAGAGGAGGACCAAAACCACGAAAAGAAAATCGTGGACCGTCCCTCCTTTCCAACTCCAAGCTATGACCCCTCCCATCCCCGTATTGAGCACGAGGGGGGGAGCGCCTAGCAAACTAACCATCGGCACGACCTCCTGAACCAAACTTAGCATCTGTACGAGCACAATGTTGGATTTATGCCCTAGAGCCAATTGGATTGGATCCACTAATGGGTTTGATGGATCTGATCCATTAGGGTACTAGAGTCTTAATGGGCCGCAAAGGTTGAAAAGCCCATTAGTGACCTCTATATATACAAAGGTGGGGAGAAGGGAAAACCCTAATCGCTGCTACAGTGCCACCGCCGCTACAGTACTCCGCGCACTACAGTAGCCGCGGTGAACGATAACCTCGCGCTACAGTGATTTCTGCAGCTCCTCCTCCATCTATATCCTCTAGTTCGTGATCGTTCGTGAGGTGCTAGTACATCTACGATCGGCGTTCCTTCCCGTACGTGTGGATACCTTGGAGGTGCTACGTTTGGAGCACAAGGACGAACCGCACGTGAAGGACAAGGTGGACGTGAGCAACTGCACTGCCTGCTACCTCGACACGTTCGTCTACATCGAGATGGTTCCGCTGCATCTGCGCGTCTAGTGGTAATCCCGTTATCTCTGACAGCAGCAGTTCCTGTTTTGCGGGGAAAATTTTGTTTTGCGCTAGCGTAGCCACCCCGTATCCCTTCAGTGGTACAAGAGTCGTAGCTGCTAAGTTTTAGATTCGGGATGTGTGCATATGGAGATATGCAGATGTAGATCAAAGTTTTGATCGGCTTCGTGTTCTTGACGCGATGGTCGTGTAACGAATTACTCCTACCGGTCGGAATTCCGCCTTCGGAGTTAAGTGTTACACGTAAACCCAGTCACAACGAGAAGGAGATCAATTGGATTGGTCGAATCGAAGCTAGGTCAAGTGCCAGTGGGATGCGTGGCGGTGGCAGATTGGATCTCTACCGGCCCGGGAAAAACCAGAAAACATACTGTTCGGTAAAACAGTCATAACTTTTCGTGGTTAACTCGGATGAAGACGTTTTCTATACGAAAATTGATCTACAGAAAATTTTACACATGTAATAAATCAGCTTTGCTGGTATCGGTGAAATTAGTTTTGCCAAATTCGTCTTGCAAGATGGGTTTTCGGGCGTTTTAATTTTGGACGTCGGAATTGCAGTAATCTGTTTTGCAGGTTTTGTGATCGGTATGGCCTATATGTGTATGTGATGCATGTGTGTAATTTTTTCGTGACCTGCGTGTCACGCATAAGGCAATACGGCTGGAGCCACGTGTATTGTCAAAATTAATGTAATGGTCTGCGTACCAATTTGTGATGATCTAATACGCGATTGTGTAACTTTCATTACTAGCACGCATTAGATAGTTCTTGGAAGACTCATCACATGGAGGATTGTTGACGCAAAATCTGCACCTAGCGCCAAGCACACAGCAAGCCGAACAAGCTGGCTTCACACGTGAAGAGATCACAAGACGTGCCAGTCAATATTCCCTGAAAAATTGACAAAAGACAAAGTAGTTAAATTCCAAAGCTTGGAACTTGCCGGGTGGTACCAGACAGTTCCATATTTGTGGCTATAGAGCCAAATGAGATGACATATAGCTATAGAAAGCTATCTTCCAGCAAACTGAAACCATTCGGGAGCATTAAAAAGGGAAAAAGTAACATAGCCGAATAGATGACGCAAGCATGACGACGGATCGGTCTTTATCCGGACAAAGATGCACGTGCGCAAGACCGTGACCGATCCCCGTGGTGATCAACATTAAATAATAATGAAGTAAAAGTGCGAGCATAAATATGTAATAAACAAGCATGCATAGATCCAAAGCACTAGTCTACCGCATGTCTAGGTACTTTAAAACCCGTCGGGTACGATACCAAGCGAATCTATCCACCGCATGATACAACTTGCTTAGGATCGTACCACCTTCCACATATAGATCTATCCACCGCATGATACAATCTAAATATAGAAAGCTAAAAGCATACAATATTTAAAGCATGAAATATGCACGTGTTTTACTCATGAAGAACATAACCGAACACGGCTGAACAGCCGATTCGGGGTCCATGAAAAAGGAACGAACATTACCAAGCAAGATAAATCTATCAGATTGGTTTGAAATCTAATCCACCGGATGATTAGCTCCAAAACAACCCAAAAACCTGCATCTACCGCGTGATACCCGGTTCTTTCAAGATTTATACAAGCTTTGGCAAGCTTGAACCCGCAACACGTAACAACCTAGATCGACTCGGTTTCGGATATCAAAGAGCACGCGATCCACGTGTTAAATTAGCCAAAAAAGCACGAACTTGACTCGCATAAGGATCATCAAAAGGAATGAAGCCGATCCAAACCCATCTAGATTGGGCAAAAAGGTGTTACATGAATTTAAACATAAAGCAAAAACTCAAAGCAACACAGGGTAACTTAATGAATCTATTGAATCTTGCCAAAATTCAATAGAGCCGATAACTAGCTTCAAGCTAGATCTTAGCCTACCGCATGGCTCATGACCTAACAAGAAACCTTCTTGAACCAAACTTGAATCTACGGCATGACTCTAAGCATGGTAACAAGACTACTTGCATCAGATCTAAATCCACCGCATGATACTAGACATGATACAAGGTTGCCGGTACTCACGGAGGTCGACGGATCGATGAACCCTCTCGAAGAACTCGACGACACGACAAATGGACTCTAGGGTTTGGCGTAAAGCCGGTTTGTATTGAGAATGATTTCGTATATCTGTTACATACATTCAGGGTTCATATTTATACCCTGCCAAGCACGACCTCGAATGGATTTGATACCTAATCTATCTCTAAGCTTGATCGCTTATCCATCTATTCGTCCTTCCGCTCGAGCCACATCACCGTCCAATCCCGCAAAATCAGCTCAACAGTTGCCTTGCCAAACGGAAGCAGATAGCCGACCGCGGATTTTTCTGCCGATTGCATCTGAAGAAACCTTCCTTCCGCCGGACGGATTTTTTCACCGAGTTGGACCCACTAGTCAGACTCCTTACCAAATTTTGGTGTTAACACATGCCCCTTCAATTACGGGATAAAAATGATTTTATTCCGGAATTGACTCCAGCCACCAACGTCTTCAAATCAAATCTGTTCAACACCCGTTCTCTCTCTTCGCAATCCGCCGGAGTCTTCGTCTAGATCCAAACCCTAGATCCCCTCTTTGTGAGCTCAAATCCCCAATGGCGGCTCAAACTCAAGCTGCTCAGGTAAATTCCTCCACCACAAGCTTCATTCGGCATTCAGATTTTCAATTTTACCTGAGATTTTTTCTCCGCTTTCCTCCAGGATCTCTCCACCGAGCTTTTAATCCGTACTGAGGCCAATTCAAGATCCTACTTCCTTGGTCCTGTGGGAACTTCTGATCCTCGCGAATTTATCACAGCTGAATCCCAAAGGATCCCCTTCAAAGCGGCTCTAACCAAGCCTCCCCAATGGCAGGATGCTTTCAAGAACTGGCCCTTTCCCCCAATTGCAGGCTGGAGAACTTGGTACCAAAGAATTCTTGCGGATAAGAGTGCCAGGACCCAAAACTGGGATACCCTCCGCATTGCTCAGTGTCTGGAGCTGTCTTTGACCGAGACCCCCAAAAACGAAGACCTCTTGATAGCAGCTTGCCACTTCTGGTCAAATGGCGTCAACGCCTTCCTTTTTGGTCACGGCCCAATGTCCCCAACTTTGGCCGATGTGTACATGATTACCGGCCTTGACATTACAGGATCTGTTCGCCCCTGGGATTTCAAAGGTTCCACAAGACAAACAGGGGTGAAACCAGGGAGCGGATACAAAAATTATATCCTGAACCATATGAAGGACGGCCCCCTTGGTGAAGTCGAATACAGGGCATTCCTGAATATGTGGCTGTGCAGGTTCATCTTCTATGGTAAAGCCAATGAGCCTACCCTGAATCACATTGCAATGGCTTCACACCCAGCCAATGGTAATCGCTTTCCTCTTGGGAAATACCTCCTGGGCAGCGTGTACCACATGCTTCATCAAACTGTCACTCAAATGTACACCAGCCAGAGGATAGCATGTGTCACTGGTCCCTGGTGGTTTGTACAAATGTGGCTGCAACTGCACATGCACCAGATTATTGGTGTTGACCTGAACACCCGGCTCTTCCCTTCATCCAATTATCATGAAGGGGAACCCCAAGTCACCAGAGGATGCCACACCTATGGAGAGGCTGCTTCAACCGTTCTCATCAAGCAGAATGTCGGCCCGGCTCTTCGAGCTCTTCTTCAAAGGCTTCCAAAATCCTCTTTGGCTCCCTTATTTGGATAATGACAATTTAACTCTCCCTTGTGAGTTCTCCTTTGAAACTGAACGCCAAGATGGAAGATTTCTGGAGCTCCTTAATATCATCATCCATCCATGCATTCTGCCTGCTAAATTCAGTGGAGGGAGGCTGAACCACAGTACTTATGAATACTATCAGCCCAACATGATGGCTCGGCAACTTGGATGTGGCCAGATGCCCCCAAGGCTATTTTTGCATGAATTTCTCAAGCCCAGGGAGGAAATCAAAGAGCTTACCCAGACCAGCAGGGTCTTTCAGTATGTGTGCAGTCCAACTGTTTACACCTGGCCCTTTATACCTACAACAGTAGCTCACCCCACCTTTAACTCCTGGTGGCAAGAATTCCATGATCACATTTTCAGTGAGCCTGTACACTTATTCTGTACAGAGTTGATGCCTGATTTTCAGCCAACTTCAGAGGTAATATGATTAATCCTTAAATCAGACATTTCCTCCTCCAACCATGATCCTGATTTTATTTCTTTTGCCCACAGAACACAATGCCTGCCCCTCTGGCCAGGGAGATTGCTTACAATGCAGTAGGCCCAATCTCAGCATTGGGATTCAGATCACCAACCCTGGCTCAGTTAATGGCTAGGTATGCCACAACAGATCCAACTCTGTCTAGCATTAGTGCTGACAGGAGGCAAGGCCTGTCTCTGATTGCACCTCCAAATGCTAAGAGGAGAAGAACCATCAAGAAAGTCCTTATTGAGGTAAAATTCTCTATTTCTTGATCACAGGATTACTCTTTTTCTGATAAATTACATTTTATGCATTTTCAGACTAGAACTCAGCAATCCTCAGCTTCAGAATCTGTCAATGCTCCACCCACTGGTATGACCTTTACTGTCCTTTCCTTAAGGATGAACACTGGCATTTATTCTTAATCTGGCATTTGTAGAGGAAACAATGGAGGATCAACTTGTGGATGTCCCAGTGTCTCAACAAGCAAGTCCACCCAGGGCTGAACCATCTGTCCACGTGGAGATCTCATCTTCATCAGGGACCCAATCACCTCCTGCTCAGACAGAAACACCAAACTCGCCAGAGATGAACTCCCCCTTTCAACCGGATCCTCCAAGTCCTCCAAGGGCTCAATCACCTATTGGCCAGGCAGAGACATCAACCCCAGCAAAGGCGAATCCAACTTCTCTCCAGCCAGAAGCTTCAGGGTTACCAAAGACTGCACCAGCACCCTCTCACACAGAAGCTTCAGCTTTGCCTGGAATATCCTCTTCACCAATAATTCCAGAGGTCGCCCCTGAACAAAATCCTGCTCCAGTTCAGGAAGTCAGGCATGAGGTAAACATTTGCACCTAATCTTGTCATCCTTTACTTCCAATACTCTTGACTCGGCAATATTGCTCTCTTAGGATCAGGCTCCATCATCATCAGATTCATCAATGGGGAACAATCCAGTTGTCGAGACAAGGGAAGGAGTGCCTCAAACTTTGTCAGAGATAGTGCAAGAAAAACTCAAGGAAATCCTCGCCTGGCTGCAAAGAGATGCACGAGATCAATTCAAAGATCTCGATCACTTCGAAGAAATGCTCGAACCCATCAGCCAAGAACTCCCTGAGGACATCAATGCCTCACTTGAATCCATCTCCGGTCTGGAAATTCATTACGTGCCCATAAGACGAGCTCTGAGAAAGGTGTCTTCCCGCCCAGCTGTTGAACAGAAGAAGGCCAAAGCTGAACAAGCCGTGAAGGGAGCACAATCTCAGACTGAGAGTCACAAAGATACATTGGCCAAACTGCAAGCTGCTCGTGAATTGAAGATTGCCAGAAAAGCCGCATTGGAGGCAGAACTGAGAAGTCTGTCAGCTGAAATAGAAGACGATGTCAAGAAAATAGCCGAACTCCCTGGATTGATAGAGAAGATCCAAGAGGAAGCAACATCGGCCGTAGCTGAGGTGAATCAATGTGATGCAGAACTCACCATCCTGTCCAACGCCCAGAGGGATTATCAAGAACGGATGGAGAACTTTCGCCAAGCAACATCGAGTGCCTCCAATGTAATTGCGAAGTATTTGAACATTTAGATTTTTCGATCGATGTGTAACCGAACTGGTCGCTCTTGTAACATTTGCTCTTGCAATTTTTATTTCTCTTTTCCTCTGCACGTCCTTAACTGCAACGCTGAACGACCCATTCGGCAAAGAAATGCCAATACCCGAACGGCACTTTGACCCCTTTCAGCCGAGCCAATCAACCAAATATGACTCAGCCTAGAACTCCAAACGACCCGACGGTGGATTGGTCAAGGAAACCTTTCCACCTTCCAATTTTCTCGGGATATGCGCCACGATCCAGAGCCACGACCTGAGGCCACGATCTGTCTTGCCAGGCCTATAAATGAACACCGTAGGTGCCCCCAGCTCTCCACCAAGCCTTTAGCTCTCAAATTTTCGCCAATCTCAAGTTTTCTTTTTCCAACCAGCGCAAATCCTAGAAGCATGGCGAGCAGCAACAACCGGCGCCGCGCCGCTGATGAGGCGGAGGGGAGCCACACTAGTGCGCACCGGAGGCAATGATCATCAATTCTCCTTTTACGATTCATCTTTGATCCTCTTTTGTTCTTGACGATCATCCTTGTTTCAGGTTGATTCAATGGAATCCATCCTCTGCATCGGCCGGTCAGCCCCTACCGGACGACTCCTCGGAGTCCGACCATCACTCCCCCGTGCCCTACGGGGAGCTCGACGCTCTCTGCTTCAAGGCGGAGCTGGAGGTGGCCCAGCGCGAGCAGGAATATGTCTCCAAAAAGGCTGGCATAGCCGAACTGGAGTGGGAAGACCAGCGCAAGCAGCTGCTGGAGACCATCGACGGTACGGCTCCGAAACCGCTCTTCGATCCAATCCGGCTTTTGACGCTAATCACCTTTTTCTTGTTCTTTGCAGCCCGTGACGCCGAGCTCAACCAGCTAAAGATGTTGGTGGAGCAATTGGCCGACAAGGTGAACGCCCGCGGAGATACGCCGGTGGAGCGCCTTGCTGCGGTGGAGCACCGCGTGGACGAAGTGGCCACCCATGGCATCCGCTTGGGCACCACTTTGGGCCTGGCCGCCATGGCGACGCACACTGATGTCGACTACTCCATCAGGCCGCGCGGCTTCCGAGGCGGCGCGCCAGAAGACATCGAGGAGATCGAGATCATCTCGGGAGCGCCTCGATGGCCACGGCGACGCCATTGCCGAACTCACTCATCCCCGATCCTCCGTGTTGAACAGGCTCTTTGATTACATTGTATTAGGGATGTTTGATATCGGCAATAAATAAAGAACTTCTGATTTCTGTGCTTGCACTGCGATGATTTTTCCATGTTTGCATCCGTGAATCTTGTTCTTCTTAAACGTATTCGGGAACTCGATTGAGCCGAATATGCGAGAACAGATGCCCCTTGGCGCAAAATCCGCAGAAGATCCCTGAATCGGCAATCCGTAAGCACTGTTCAGACGAAAACCCTTCGCATTCAGGAAGAAAACCCTGCCGCTTGGTATTCCAATAGTGCACGCTGGCCAGTCATCACTCCCAATGAACTCCCCCGGTCAATAAAATAGTCTGCTGAGATGCCCTGCAAATCCACTCGCACACTCATCCATCACTTCTCATCTCCTCCCCTGTCCTTAGAGGAAAAAACCCCCAAGGCCATGGATAAAGGCAAGCAACCCCAGGAGAGCAGTACTCCGAAGAAACGCACAATTCGAGAGCGATTTTTCCCCTGATTTACTCCTTGTTTTCTCACATGATCTCGCGTTTTACCTCCTCTCTACTTTTCCTCCTTCAGCCTCGATCTGCTTCCTGAGGAAATCATCGGGACTGAAGACATGCCTGAGTACATCTCCTTTGATTCTTCCCTTGAAGCAGAGGATGCCACACCCGAGCAGAGAACCAGCCATCAATTGCGCCGCCGCGTTCGGCACCTGGAGCATGACCTCAGGGACATCACAGCTCGTTTCCAGGCCGAGCGTGAGCGTCGCATGGCTTTGGAGGCACTAGTGGGAGGTAAATGTTTCTAACTCCTTCTTGACTTCGCGTCCATATCTGGATTTTTGCCCCTAATAACCAATCCTCTGTCTCAGATGTCTCTGATAGGTACAACAACCTGAAAGCGGCTTGGGACAGCTTGGTGGAGGCAGCAAATCATGGTCACCCCCGTGCATTCCAAGTTGCCGTCACGGTGGTCCTGGAGCAACTGAAGAGGGAGCAGCTGAAGAAGCAAAGAAAAGATTG
Source organism: Cenchrus americanus (assembly GCA_947561735.1). NCBI lineage: Eukaryota > Viridiplantae > Streptophyta > Magnoliopsida > Poales > Poaceae > Cenchrus > Cenchrus americanus. The sequence continues at coordinate 186,319,104 of OX387245.1, forward strand.
AATCACACTTTCGCTTCTTCCTCCAGGCCTTCTGCTTCCCGCCTCCTCGAAGTCCTGATCACCAGGGTTGTTGGATGTAAACCTGCAAGAAGCAGTTGTAATGTAGTTTTGCGCTAAGGGCAATGCATCTAGGCACTAGCCATTCCTTCTGTTTGGGAATTTTTTGTTCTAAAGGCGGCCTCGTTCTTGAGCGCCGGCTGTTCCTGTATCAGATGCATGTAATCCCAATGTTGGTGATCACCGATCGATTTCAATACTAGGATAATATTTCTTCAGATATCTCCCATTTATTGCAGCGGAAAATTCTTCTCCTAGTAAAGTTTTCAACATGTATGCATTACCAGGGACGCATCTGACCACGCGAAAGGGTCCTTCCCAGTTAGGAGACCATTTGCCGAATTCACTGTATTTGGTTCCAATCGGCAGTAACGCTTTCCAAACCAAATCCCCTTCTGCAAATTGCTTGACTTTTACTTTCTTGTTATAATACTTGGCAACCCGCAGCTTGTTCTTCTCGATGTTTTCCAGGGCCCTAAGACGGATCATGTGCAAATCTTCTAGCTCATCCATCATTAAGCCACTGTAATCTTTGGAGCTTAAATCTTTCTGTAAAACAACTCTCCTAGAATCTGTTTGTACTTCCCAAGGTAAAACCGCATGGTGTCCATAAACCAATTCATAAGGAGATGTTTTTGTAGCTCTATGAGGGGCCATTCGGTAAGCCCATAATGCTTCACTGAGTACCGAATGCCACCTCCTTGGCTTCTGGTCGATCTTCTTTTGTATAAGCTTGATCATGATCTTATTAGAAGCCTCTGCCTGACCATTAGCTTGGGCATAATAGGGAGAAGAATTAAACAATTTGATTCACATGCTTTCGGCAAATTCTCTGAATTCCAAGGACACGAATTGGGCTCCTTGATCAGTTGTTATTGTCTGAGGGATTCCAAACCGATAGATGATGTGTTCCTTGACAAATTCAACCATGTTTTCCGACGTCACCTTCTTTAGTGGAATTGCCTCAACCCATTTAGTAAAGTAATCTGTGGCCAAAAGCACAAACTTATGCCCCTTGATGGATGGTGGATTAATCTGGCCAATCAGGTCTATACCCCAGCCCCTGAATGGCCATGGCTTGATAATGGGATTTAATGCTGATGCAGGAACCCTTTGAATATTTCCAAACCTCTGGCAGTCTTGACATCCCTTGTAATACTCAAAGCAGTCCTCCAATATCGTCGGCCAAAAGCACCCAGCTTGCCTGATAACCCGTTTCATGCGGTAGGCCGATTGGTGTGCTCCACATATCCCATCATGCACTTCACTCATCATCTTTTTGGCTTCTTCTGGACCCAGGCATCGTAACAACACCCCATCTAATGATTTGTAAAACAAATTGTCATCCAGAAGAATGAATTTTAGGGCCTTGTACCTAAGCTTCCTAGAGACCTTTCGGGATGGATCTTTCAAGTAGTCAACGATCTCTTTTCTCCAATCATCCTCCGCAAGATCCGTTCCCAGCGCACATATGTCTGCAGCAAACGCTTCTTGACTCTCTTTGTAACCAGAGGCGCTCTGAGCTAACCTGTTTGCCTCTTCGTTATGTTCCCTAGGAATATGTTGTAGAGTCACCAACGGAAAGCTCTTCAAGATTTCCCTGCATTCTTCGTAGTAACTCCTCAGCGCTTCACTTTTGCATTCGTACTGGCCGTTCAATTGCTTTATTACCAACTCTGAATCTCCATAAACCTCAACCGAAACGTCCCCGGCTTCTCTCAAATATTGAAGCCCCCGAAGCAACGCCTCGTACTCAGTCTGATTATTTGTAACAGTGGGTTGTATAGGGATGGCAAATTCAAACATCTCACCTCTGGGTGAAATTAGCAGAATCCCTACTCCCCCACCTTTGCAACATGATGATCCATCAAAAAATAAAGCCCAAGGAGTAATTTCAAGCAAATCAATTGATGGATCGCGATGTTCAGTTATAAAATCGGCAATGATCTGACCTTTAATAGCTTTTGCCGATTCGAACTTTAACTCAAACTCTGATAAAGCCAGGATCCATTTGCCAATCCTGCCGTTCAAAATTGGCATAGATAACATGTGTTTTATTACATCGAACTTAGAATATACAATGCATTCGGCATTCAACAAGTAGTGTCGAAACTTTGTACACGAGTAGTATACGCACGAGCACGCACTTCTTTGCAGCGAATACCCGGTCTCGGGATCAAGTAATTTTCGGCTAAGATACGCTACTACCCGCTCCTTTCCTTCGAATTCTTGAATAAGGGCCGATCCAATGGTTTGGGTATCGGCCGCCACGTACAACTTGAAAGGCTTATCCAACTGAGGAGGGACCCGATCGGTGGCTCCTTCATGTATTGCTTGATCTCGTCAAAAGCCTTTTGTTGTTCGTCGCCCCATGTGAACTTCTGATCTTTCTTGAGCTTCAGCAATGGAGAAAACGGCAAAACCTTCTGTGACAGATTTGAGATGAATCTCCTTACGAAATTAATTTTGCCGAGCAGTGATTGCAACTCCTTGAGATTAGTTGGAGGGACAACTTCGTCAATGGCCTTCATGCTTTTCTTACCAACTTCAATCCCTCCTTCGTGGACTAAGAACCCCAAGAACTCTCCAGCTGATACCCCAAAAGCGCATTTGTTTGGATTCATCTTCAAACCATGCTTTCGGGTGCACTCCAAGGTCCTTTTCACATCTCCCAAATGTGTGTCATGACTTAGGGACTTGATCACGATATCATCAATGTAAATTTCAACAACTTTGCCGATCAACTCGTGAAAGATGTAATTCATGGCTTGCTGCTAAGTTGCGCCGGCATTTTTCAACCCAAATGTCATGACTATCCATTCAAACAGGCCTGTATGACCAGGACATCTGAAGGCCGTCTTTGATATGTCTTCTATTGCCATAAAAATTTGGTTGTATCTCGCATTGCCATCCATGAAACTGATGACCTTGTGTCCAGCAGCGGCGTCAACCAACAAATCGGCAACAGGCATGGGGTAACCATCCATCAGAGTAGCTCTGTTCAAATCCCTGAAATCTATGCAGACCCTCATCTTCCCATTCTTCTTGTAGACAGGGACAATATTAGAGATCCACTCCGCGTATCTGCATGGCCGAACGAAGTTCGCATCAAGTAATCTTTCAACTTCTTTCTTCACATCGGCTAATACCTCATCCTTGTAGATTTTCCGAGGTGGTTGCTTGTATGGTTTGAAACCAGATTTGATTGGCAACCGATGCTCAACAATGGAACGGTCCAGTCCAGGCATCTCTGAATAATCCCAGGCGAAGCAATCTTTGTATTCCTTAAGCAACTTGATTAATTCCTCCCTGAATTCTGATTGCAAGTTTGCGCTGATGAATGTCGGCCTTGGTTTGTCACCGCTTCCAATGTCAACTTCCTCTAATTTATCGGCCGACATGAATCCTCGCCCCAATTTGCCATCAGTACCATCGACGGGGTTATCCATTAAAAATTGTTGTAAGAGCCGACTACTTGAATCGGCTGTTGATCGCTGCTGACAGGCTCAACAGGACCTTCTCCCCAGTCTTTCCCTGAGAAACAATCAATGCCTTGATACTCCCAGAAAGTTGGTTCCATATTTGCAACGCTCACGGAGTCATCTGCTTGGACTACCTCAATATCATCATCTACCCATTGGATGAGCTGCTGATGCATGGTAGATGGGACGCAGCAGTTGGCGTGAATCCAGTCCCGTCCAAGCAGTAGGCTGTAGGCTCCTTTACCTTCGATAACAAAGAATGTTGTGAGCAGTGTCTTGGACCCGATCATCAGATCCACATGGGCGCATCCCTTGGTGTCTGAAGGATTCCCGGCGAAATCATTCAGTATTATGCTTGTAGGTGTCAGATCGCCAGGGCCCATGCCAAGTTTTCTGAAAGTGGTGTACGGCATTACATTGACCGCCGCTCCACCGTCGACAAACATCTTGGTCAATGGCTTGCCATTGACATATCCCTTCAAGTATAGCGGCCTCATGTGTCGATTTTTGGCCGGTTTGTCGAAGATGGCTTGCTTGGCTAGCACCAGCCGCGCCATCAGTCCCTCGGATCTGCTCATCGTCCAGGGACGCCTCTTCCTGCACAACCTGATTAGCAGGAGCCATAAATTCATTCGGTAGAAAATATACCATGCACGCCGGAGCCGAACGGTTTGACCCTTCAGGTTTATCCTTTGGACGCCACACCTGTCTTGTCTGGATCCCAGCCTGCCTCAGTTCACGGTTCCTCAAGCGTTGAACCCTCCTTTTCTGACACTTTCTTAGGCCAGGCGGGCACCATTGCCCCTTTTGCCAGATGTACTCGTCCTCGTCTTCCTCTTGATGAGCCCACCTTAAATCAGCTTGTCTCTTCCTAAGATGATCAATGATTTCAATTTTTTGACGCTGATCCTCGCTAGGATGTATCCTTCCAATTCTTTCATGGACGGATCGGCGATTGGCAGTCTCCTGCCTATACTCAAAATACCTATCACTGCATTCAGGGCAATTTCTCAGCGTGGGAAGCTTCAACCCTTCGTTCCAGCAGTGCCTGAAGAATGCACACCCCCGCGCGCGCGCTCCTGCTCGCGCATATATTGCTCCAGATCTCTCCTGCGTGCTTCCTCTCCGGCCCTGCGCCTCTCCTCCTCGTACTTTCGTTTCTGGTAGCGCTCTTTTTCCAGCTGGCGCTGCCACTTATTAAGGAGGATACGCGTGGTCACCCTGGGTTTGGCTCTGGACTATTCCCCGATCTCGACATGGCTCTTGAGAATGCGGGGGGCCTCACCATGCACCTGCTCCAAGGTCACTTGACGTTCTGGGTCTACTGCTCCATCATGCCTTGCCTCGGGCCGAAGTCAAGACCTTGACCTTGCTCCTTCTCTTCGCCGTACTGCGCCATGTTGATCGAAAAGTTTATCATGTTCGAGGAAAAGGGTTGCCGTCCCGCTTCATCTTGTTATCGAACTTGAGATGTCCCTCCCGGATAGCTTTACGGATCCTCATCCCGAAGACCCCGCGCTCGTTGATGGAGTGCGAGTTCCCCGTCATGGAAGCCACGGAACGTTTCTCCTCTACTCCATCGGGCCGAAGCATGGAATGCCCTTCAGGCAATTTGATTCGGCCTTCCTTCACCAGGAGCTCAAACAGCTTATCAGCCTTGGTGATGTCGAAATCGTAGGTGCCTTTGGTCTGTTTGACCCAGCGCTGATTCATGTTCAACGGTTCTTTTCCCCACATGATTTCGGCTGCAGCCACGTCCTGGTCATCATCAGAGTCCTCCGTTTGGTCGGCTTTGTCCAGGAACTGGTTGTAGATATCCGCCACGTCGTGCTGTTTGCCGAACCTGGCATCTTTCTTGAAACCGTAGGCTTGGTTGCTCATCAACGACAGCTTTTGGGACAGTTGGCCCAGGTTATCGAATTCCATGCCGAACAGCTTTTCACGCATGGCCGGCAGCATCCCGGCAACGGCCATGTCGGCCAACTGGTCATCTGGCAGATTTAGCGAAAAACACATGCCCTTGACTTCCCTGAACCTCCTGATGAACTCCAAGGGCGTCTCACTGTGCCTCTGCTTCAGGGTAGCGAGGTCGATCAGCTTCTTCTCCACGTTGCCGCTGAAATAGTGAACATGGAATCTCCGTTCCAGCTCTTTCCATGTGCTAACTGATTGAGGGGGCAAAGATGAAAACCATTGGAACGCCGCGCCAGTCAGTGACATGGGGAAGTATCTGACCCTGAACGCCTCTTCAGATGAGCATTCCCCAAGCTGCATCAAGTAGCGAGCAATATGCTCCGTCGTGCTCGTGTCATCCTGCCCGGAGAACTTTGTGAATTCCGTCGGAGGCTTTACTCTTGGCGGCAGGATCACGTTGTAGTACCACTCCGGGAACGGAGGCGTGTAGGCAGGTCCTTGCATTTTTGGTTTGAGGCCGAATTGATTCTGCATCAAGTCGGCCATCTTCTGTGCCAGGATATCATCCTCCTGTGTGCCCGTAGCTGGCCCGTAACCCGGATTCGGGAGAGCATCGATGGCTCTGTAGTTCCCCACCTCGTGGTAGCCTCCGCCGTATAAATTCCTCTGCAGCCTGTTGCTAGCTGGAGCAATCCTGTAGCCGGAAGCAAGCGGGGCTCTAGGCAAGCCGAACGCCAACTCCCCGTACGTGGGCTGGTACGGGTTCGGGCCGTGCACGGAGTTGACCCGCGCCGCCCGCAGGGGGTGGCCGGATCGGTCGCCCCCCGCGGCCCGGTGGGGGGCCGAACCGGGCCGACCCCCGGCACCTTGTGGAGGAGGCCGGAAAGCTTGGCTCCCGCAGCTGCGGAGGAGGCCGGGCCGGGCCGGCTCGCAATGGCGGTTGAGAACTGGACTCGCTCATCTCCACGGTGCCTCCTTGAATGGGTGTTTTATTGAACACCTGCTCCATGCCTGGACCGAAGACAGCCACCATCATTTGTTTGAACGCACCCAGGAAAGCTCTATGGTGCCTGCTTAGGACGTGGTCCGCGGTATCTCGGAACGCTTGCATGCATTCCTCCCTTTCCTGCTAGGTTGTAGCGTCACTCTCCCCTGGCAATAACACCCTGGGCATCTCATTTTTTAAGTATGGGACGCCGCTCCTGTTCTTCTTGAATGATAGCAAACACTTCTGTTGGAACTGATCCACGGCATCCTGCAGCTGTTGCCGCTGTTCCGGAGAGAGGTCTTCGATGTTGACATCCATGATATCCCCGATGTCAGGCATCTTGATTTTCGGCTGTGGTCCCACCAGGCGTGCCAAAAAGTGTGTTGACGCAAAATCTGCACCTAGCACCAAGCACACAGCAAGCCGAACAAGCTGGCTTCACACGTGAAGAGATCACAAGACGTGCCAGTCAATTTTCCCTGAAAAATTGACAAAAGACAAAGTAGTTAAATTCCAAAGCTTGGAACTTGCCGGGTGGTACCAGACAGTTCCATATTTGCGGCTATAGAGCCAAATGAGATGACATATAGCTATAGAAAGCTATCTGCCAGCAAACTGAAACCATTCGGGAGCATTAAAAAGGGAAAAAGTAACATAGCCGAATAGATGACGCAAGCATGACGACGGATCGGTCTTTATCCAGACAAAGATGCACGTGCGCAAGACCGTGACCGATCCTCGTGGTGATCAACATTAAATAATAAATGAAGTAAAAGCGCGAGAATAAATATGTAATAAACAAGCATGCATAGATCCAAAGCACTAGTCTACCACATGTCTAGGTACTTTAAAACCTGTCGGGTACGATACCAAGCGAATCTATCCACCGCATGATACAACTTGCTTAGGATCGTACCACCTTCCACATATAGATCTATCCACCGCATGATACAATCTAAATATGGAAAGCTAAAAGCATACAATATTTAAAGCATGAAATATGCACGTGTTTTACTCATGAAAAACATAACCGAACACGGCTGAACAGCCGATTCGGGGTCCATGAAGAAGGAACGAACATTACCAAGCAAGATAAATCTATCAGATTGGTTTGAAATCTAATCCACCGGATGATTAGCTCCAAAACAACCCAAAAACCTGCATCTACCGCGTGATACCCGGTTCTTTCAAGATTTATACAAGCTTTGGCAAGCTTGAACCTGCAACACGTAACAACCTAGATCGACTCGGTTTCGGCTATCAAAGAGCACGCGATCCACGTGTTAAATTAGCCAAAAAAGCACGAACTTGACTCGCATAAGGATCATCAAAAGGAATGAAGTCGATCCAAACCCATCTAGATTGGGCAAAAAGGTGTTACATGAATTTAAACATAAAGCAAAAACTCAAAGCAACACAGGGTAACTTAATGAATCTATTGAATCTTGCCAAAATTCAATAGAGCCGATAACTAGCTTCAAGCTAGATCTTAGCCTACCGCATGGCTCATGACCTAACAAGAAACCTTCTTGAACCAAGCTTGAATCTACCGCATGACTCTAAGCATGGTAACAAGACTACTTGCATCAGATCTAAATCCACTGCATGATACTAGACATGATACAAGGTTGCCGGTACTCACGGAGGTCGATGGATCGATGAACCCTCTCGAAGAACTCGACGACACGACAAATGGACTATAGGGTTTGGCGTAAAGCCGGTTTGTATTGAGAATGATTTCGTATATCTGTTACATACATTCAGGGTTCATATGTATACCCTGCCAAGCACGACCTCGAATGGATTTGATACCTAATTTATCTCTAAGCTTGATCGCTTATCCATCCATTCGTCCTTCCGCTCGGGCCACGTCACCGTCCAATCCCGCAAAATCAGCTCAACAGTTGCCTTGCCGAACTGAAGCAGATAGCCGACCGCGGATTTTTCTGCCGATTGCATCTGAAGAAACCTTCCTTCCGCCGGACGGATTTTTTCACCGAGTTGGACCCACTAGTCAGACTCCTTACCAAATTTTGGTGTTAACAAGGATGGCACACACAAATCATGGAGATGGAGATCAACATGATGTACAGGTTAATGGAGATGGAGATCACCATGTGACAATAGGCCATACCGTGTTACAACTGTGTGAATGTCGTTCTTACCGTTCTACTTTTACATGCGACAATGTTATTTTCTTGCGTGTGATGTTACGAGTAGAACGATCCCTTTGGAATTTTAAGTTAACATGCCCTCCCAACACTTGACACTGTCCCACGTCTCGTACAATTAGTGGTGGGTCTATGAAATTAGGGTGCCACTAGTTTTCCTTGACTAGACGGGTTTGTATCGGATAATTACACGCATAAGTGTTGGTTTGCTTATCAAAGTCATCTTAACGGTTAAGGACTTTGGGGCATAAAGGTTGGGAGTTTAGACATAGAGATGTCACCCAACAACAGGAGTCATATGTGATATGATTAGCAAAGAGTTGCTTACCGATCTATCTTGTTTACTAGCGGTGACGCAAAAGCTCACTAGTAGACTTGTTAGTTGTGGATTCTGAATCACTAAGTATCAATGTGGGGATATTGATTTTAGTGGGAGTAAATTCTTTTATTTTACTCGCTCATGGATATTTTGTCTTAGTATTTTGCATTTATTATTCTCGTTGTAGATTAAAGGCACCTAGCAACACCACATCGTTTACCTTGCATTCGGTCCTTGAGAAGGACAAGTTGACTGGAACAAACTTTACGAATTGGATTCATAATCTGAGAATTGTTATCAGAGCTAAGAAAAGGGAAGGAGTTCTAGGCACCCCCTTACCAATAGATGATAACGTTAAGAAAAGCACGGGCAGTAGTCATGTGATGGCGATCCAAAACAAGCCGATCTTTAAAAGGAAGGGCAATTCTTGGAAGAAGAAAGGTAAGGCCAAGGATAAGAACCCAATGCCAAACCAGGCGCCCAAGGCTAGTCCAGCTGCCAAGGCTGAATGTTTTCATTATAAGAAAATCGGTCACTGGAAAAGAAATTGTAAGTTGTACTTAGCTTCTATGAAAAGCAAGGGAAGTAAGGGTACTTCCACTTTAGGTACACTTAATGTTTATGTTACAGATATTTTCCTCTCTGATTCTTATACTAATTCTTGGGTATTTGATACCGGATCGGTTGCTCATATTTGCAACTTGATGCAAGGAATGATAAGAAGTAGAAGCGTGGAACGAGGAGAAGTTGATTTCCACGTAGGCAATAATGCAAGAGTTGCTGCATTGAGCGTCGGAACGATGCAACTACACCTCCCGTCAGGATTTATATTCGAAATGAATAATTGTTATTTTGTTCCTAGTTTGAGTCGAAACATTTTATCCCCTTCATGTTTGATGAAGGATGGTTATTCATTTGCGAGTGAAAACAATGGTTGTGTGATCTCTAAGGATAATATGTTTGTGGCTTGTGCATCCATTGTGAATGGCTTATTTGTTTTAAATCTTGATGATTCACCTATCAGTAACATAAGTGCTAAAAGGTCTCTACCTAATGATTTCAGTCCTACCTACATATGGCATTGTCGTTTGGGTCACATCAGTGAAAAGCGCATGAAGAAGCTCCATAACGATGGACTTTTAACTTCATTTGATTTTGAATCCTACGAGACATGTGAAGCTTGTTTGCTAGGCAAGATGACCAAGATGCCTTTCTCAGGTTTTCCTGAGAGAGCCTCAGACTTACTGGAACTCATACATACGGATGTGTGTGGACCAATGAGTACGACAGCTAGAGGTGGATACCAATACTTCATAACGTTCATTGATGATTTAAGTAGATATGGTTATGTCTATTTAATGAAGCACAAGCCTGAAACTTTTGAAAAGTTCAAAGAATTTCAGAGTGAAGTAGAAAATCAACGTGGCAAGAAAATCAAGACCTTGCGTTCTGATCGTGGAGGTGAGTATTTGAGCCATGAGTTTAGCGGTCATCTAAAGAGTTGCGGAATTGTTCCACAACTTATGCCACTTGGAACACCTCAAAGAAACAGTGTATCCGAGCGACGTAATCGAACTTTGTTGGACATGGTCCGATCAATGATGAGCCAGTCGGACCTACCATTATCATTTTGGGGTTATGCTCTAGAAACCGCAGCTTTCACTTTAAATAGGGTACCTTCTAAGTCCGTAGTTAAGACACCATATGAGATGTGGAGTGGTAAGACTCCCAGTTTGTCTTTTCTGAAAATTTGGGGTTGTGAGGTTTATGTGAAGAAACTTCAATCAGATAAATTAACACCTAAATTGGACAAGTGCATATTCGTGGGATATCCAAAGGAAACCTTGGGATATTATTTCGACAACCGGTCAGAAGGCAAAGTGTTTGTCGCTCGGAACGGTGTTTTCTTAGAGAAAGAGTTTCTTAAAAGAGAAAAATGTAGACAGAAGGTGTATCTTGAAGAAGTTCAAGATGAGCCGCTTGGGCAAGATTTCACAAGTGATGATAATGTAGCTGAACGAGTTGAGATGCCCATGGCAAGAGAAGCACCAACACAACCACGAAGGTCTGAAAGGGCACGTCGCGCAACTGATAAGCTCAATCTCATGATCGCGGGAGAGCGCGACATATTGTTGTTAGACAATGATGAACCTATGACATATGCGGAAGCAATGATGGACCCAGATTCCGAGAAATGGCAAAGTGCCAAGAGATCCGAAATAGATTCCACGGATGACAATCAAGTTTGGAACTTGGTTGACCCGCCAGATGGTGTTAAACCCATAGAGTGCAAATGGATCTATAAGAAGAAGAGAAACATGGATGGAAATGTTCACATCCATAAAGCTCGACTTGTTGCAAAAGGTTTTCGACAAGTTCAAGGAGTTGACTACGACGAGACATTCTCACCCGTAGCGATGCTTAAATCTATTCAGACCATTCTAGCTATAGCTGCATATTTTGATTATGAGATATGGCAGATGGATGTCAAAACAGCTTTCCTAAATGGAAATCTGACTGAGGATGTGTATATGACACAACCTGAGGGATTTGTTGATCCAACCAATGCTGGAAAGGTGTGCAAACTTCAAAAATCCATTTATGGATTGAAGCAAGCATCTCAGAGTTGGAACTTCGCTTTGATGAAGTGGTCAAAGGGTTTGGCTTCATTCAGAGTGAAGAAGAGCCTTGTGTTTACAAGAAGGCAAGTGGGAGCTCTGTAGTATTTCTAATCTTATATGTGGATGACATATTACTGATTGGAAATGACATTCATATGCTTGAGGCCGCTAAGACCTCATTGAAAAATAGTTTTTCAATGAAGGACTTAGGTGAGGCGGCATACATTTTGGGCATCAAAATCTATAGAGATAGATCAAAAAGGCTTATAGGATTAAGCCAAGACACTTACATTGATAAAGTGTTGAAAAGGTTCAACATGGAAGAGGCGAAGAAAGGGTTCTTGCCTATGTCACATGGCATACATCTTAGCAAGACTCAGTGTCCTTCGACAACTGATGAGCGGGAACACATGAGTAGAATACTGTATGCTTCGGCCATCAGATCTATTATGTATGCAATGATATGTACACGTCTAGATATTTCGTATGCACACAGTGTTACAAGCAGATACCAATCTGATCCAGGTGAGGGTCACTGGACAGCGGTTAAAAATGTTTTTAAGAACTTAAGAAGGACTAAAGGCATCTTCCTAGTCTATGGTGGTGAGGAGGAGCTCGTTGTAACGGGTTACACCGATGCTAGTTTCCAAACTGACCAAGACGATTCAAAGTCACAACCAAGATACGTTTTTACGATAAATAGTGGAGCTGTGAGCTGGAAGAGTTCCAAGCAGGAGACAGTGGCTGATTCTACAACAGGAGCCGAGTACATCGCGGCTTCGGAAGCTTCAAAGTAGGGTGTTACCGAGAGTAGTCGTCCACCACAACAAGGACGTACCACTTCCCACCCGCGGATCGCACACAAGCTAGGCCAACAAGGTCCATATGGAGCAGCTCGCATGGACGCTCAGTCATCACATCGGTGAGAGGCGGGTGAGAAGAGGCTACCATCTTGGCATGCCTACACGGCGCACAAAGCAACTCTTTCTTAAGCCTCAACCGTGGCAATCCTCGGACTAAATTGAGTTTACTCAAGTGAGACAAAAGGTCAAAGCTCAAGTGACCCAACTTCCTATGCCACTTCCACAACTCACTCGAAGAACCAGCCAAGAAACAATGCTCAACACCAGAAGACTGAGAAAAATCAGCTCGAAACACCTGACCCTCGGGAACGACCATACAGACAAGGTCCCCTCGAGAGTCCAAAATCCGAGAACCACCAGGCCGAAATGACACCTCCAAACCCCCATCCAACAGCTGGGACACAGAAAGCAAATTGTATCCAAGCGATTGAACAAGAGCAACACGCCTGAGAGTGATCTTGTCACTCACCTTAATCTCACCTTCTGAAAGCACACGCCCACGTCCATTGTCCCCAAAGGTGATGTACCTCTTTGTCACCACCGGGACGAGACTTGAGAATCACCCCTTGTCTCCAGTCATATGCCTCGAGCAACCAGAGTCAATCAACCTAATGTTCTTCAAGTCTGCCACCTGAAAATCAAAAACAAGCACGTGAGTGAACAAACAACTCAGCACTGGGGTTTGTACCAAAAGAGTAAAACCAGTGCCGAGCCATTTGCTCAAAAGTGGGGTTAGCACAATCCAAACCATCTTTCCTACCAAAGCTACCTCCACGAACACCACCACGGTAACCACTATGAGGGAACCAACCCTCTCTACCTGGAGGAGGACCAAAACCACGAAAGGAGTACCGTGGACCGTCCCTCCTCTCCATCTCAAAGCTACGACTCCTCCCATCCCCGTATTGAGAACGAGGGGGAGAACGCCTAGAAAACTGACCTCATGCAAACTCTCCAGCCCAACCACCAGAACCACAACCTCCAGAACCAAACCTCGCACCTGTACGAGCACGAAACCCAAACTGCTGCTCCGTCCGGTGCCTCGCACGGTCTGACCGGTGCCCCTCACTGGTCTGACCGGTGTAGCCCGGCCAGTAGCACCTCCAACAGCCTTTCGCTCTCTCCAAGCCGGAACTGTCCTCGCACTCGCCTTGGCCCTGGGCAACTGCACACGAGGCTCAAGTACACCATTGGAAGGGTGGTACTTGTCCTTGTTAGCCCACTCCTTCGCCATTCTCTCCTCTCACTTCCTCTTGAAGCAAAACTCTCTCTTGTGATCATCCTTTCCACAAAAGTCACAATGGAACCGTATTGATCTGGGCTTAGGCTTGGGGTGAGGCTCTTCACAAGGCTTCTCACTTGGTTTCTCGCTTGGTTTCTTTCTCAGTTTAAGCAACTGGTTTGGCTTGGGAGCAAACTTATCTTTGGATGTGGATTGTGGTGGAACTGAAGCATTTCCAAATTTCCCTTCTCTCTCACCACTGCTCTCACCAGACTTATCGAATCCCAAATCCCAACCATCAAAGTGCTTACAACTCGCAATCATCATACCAAGCTGAGGTTCCTGACTAGACAACCAACTCAGCACTTCACGCAACTTATTGTTCTCATCCTGCAAATGGTCAACACATTGTGCAAGTTCCAGATTCTTCATAGCATGCAACTCACAAGTAGAACAAGAAGTAGGAATAGGCACTTTCAAATCAGCCTCAAGCGAAACAATGCGAGAACGAAGCTCAACAATTTTATCATGCAAACTAGGGCAAGAAGTACAAGCACCAAGCAAAGTGGGTCTAGATTGTAGCTCAGCCAACTCAACCCTAAGCACATCTAGCTCCTCACACTTAGAGGCATACTTTTCCCTAAGATCAGTCAAGTCAGCTAGGAAATCAGAGCAATCAGCACAATCAATCTCATCAGAAACAACAGGACTAGCCTTAAGAGAATCAATTTCAAGCTTGCTATCAAGAACCTGAGTTTCTAGCTCAGCCACTTTAGTCCTAGCATCCTCAAGCAAAGATCTAAGCTCCTGCCTAAGCTTCTTAGCCTCTCTAAGCATGTGATCGCAATTATCAAGCAAGTCAACCAACTCCTCATTCTCCTTGCGCAAAGAAGAGAGCTCATCACATACCTCATCCTCGGAATCTAGGTCCGAGGCGTCTTTCTGGCTTCTCTTGCTGCTGGAGCTGCGAGCCATGCCGCAGAAATCGTCCTTGAGGCTTAGGCCCGTCACACAGAGGCTGTTGAGATACTTGCTGAGGTTCTTCATCCTCTTCTTCTTGTCATCCTCTTCATCTTCATCACTCGAGCTTGAAGACGTGTCCTCGGAGTCGGACTCGATATCGCTCGATCTCTTCATCTTCTCTCGAGCCCGTGTCTTCTTCCCATGTCCATGATCCTTCTTCTTGGACTTCTTCCTGTTGTCCTTGAACTTGTGCTTGTCGTGGTTGTTCACCTTCGGACACTCGGCGAAATAGTGTCCAACCTTGCCGCACTTGAGCATGTCTTCGTGTTCCTCTTTATGTTCACCCAGTTCTCGTGCAGCCTCTCGAACCGCCTCGTCAGGAGCGCCAGCTCGTCCTCTCCAAGCACATCGAACTCCTCATCTGGCATAGACATCAAAGAGGACAAGAACATCCTGGTGGATGGGTTAGTGTTAGCCTTTCCATTCGAACCACCAACGAGGGCAAGACTGTGAGAGTCAGTCGGGCCCTCGAGCTTGGCTGTCATGCCCCTATCCACCTCAGCCGACTTGAGCTTCGAGAACAGCTCGTTCACTGTCAGAGTGTCATAATTCTCCGACTCCACAATGGCCTCGAACTTTCCGCCTCAAATCGTACGATCCAAAGAGTGTAAGAGCTTGACTTCTCTATCATGATCATCGTACGGGTGCACGTCCACATTGGCCCTCATGTTGTTCACAACCACCGTGAACCTCTGAAACAAGGCATCGATGGACTCACCAGAGAGATGAGTGAAGTTCTCGTACTCTCTCCGGTAGGTCGCATACATCCAAGCCTGAACATGGGCATTCCCAACATGAGCCTCCTTCAACACCAACCAGATTCTACAAGCCAAGTGCTCAGTGTGCACCCGATCGAACTCAGGCTGACACAAAGCACGAAACAAGTAGTCGACCGCCTTATTGTTGGCGTCGAATCTGTCCCTCGATCCTGGAGCGAGGAAGTCCATCGGCTGGACATAGCCTGTGTCCACAGTGACATCCCAAAGGATCTGACCCTTTCTGCAGAGGAACGCCCCCATCCGCTTACTCCACATCTGGTAGTTCTTGCCATCGAAGTGTGGAGGACCCGAACCCCGTTCCTGGTACGCCATCCTTGGATCTTAGACTGGTTAGAGTCAATAAAGACCCGAACCAACTCTGATACCACATGAAGGACCGATACAGCAAACCAGAGAGGGGGAAGTGAATAAGAGCCGATAAAAATTCTTCTCGAAGGAGATGGAGACTCCAACAAGATGAACATGGCTTCCAACACACGTCTCCAACTCACTACCCAAGTTGGCCAAGTCCACGTAGCCACTGGAGTGCCACTGGACCTAGGAACCAACAAACAACCTTCCGAGCCAAAACTCACCAACACGCACAGCGGAAACTTGCACGGCTTGCTACCTGTGCTGCACCGGTCAGACCGATGGCTTGCGCCGGTCAGACGGGTGACACTGGTCAGACCGGTAGACAGCGCCAGTCAGGCCGGTGGCTACAACAGCCGCACAACAAGCATTCCAGAAAGCCTCAGTGACCTCTCTAGGCCCTGGAACAAAAACACCCCCAAAGCACAACCTGCATGGAAGGAAAACCCTACACAAAACCTAACAAAACAACTCCAAACATACCAAGAACTGACCAGCAGCACCAAGACCCAAAGACACACGAGTCAAGCAGTTGACCCGAGGCAAATCCCACAAGTGACTCACACTAGTCAAACCGGTCAAGAGCACCGGTCAGACCGGTGTAGCCTGGACAGCTCGGGATGAACAGCACCCGCGGGTCAACTCCTCCAAATCCAAGCCTCGATCTCCCGAATCGCTCACAGGAACTTGAACAAGACTTTGGGGATGATAGGAACACCTCATGAGGAGTCCATAGCCACGATTTTGTCCACCAAAACTTGCCAAATCAAGAGGAATCGAAGAAATCCCACCAAGAACTCCTCTAACCCTAGAACACCGAAAACCCCAAAATTGAGCCCCTAGAACACCGAACAGCCCAAAGAACCACAAAGGGTTCCCACAAATTTCCCCCATCAAATCCCCAAGAGCAAGGTCCCGAAAACACCCCAAGAAAACCACCAAGAGAGGGCTCCGAAAATAACCACCAAGAACAACCGGGAACAACACAACAAGGCCTTGAGGTACCACGCCGAATGATCTATACATACCAAGAAGGTTCATACAAGGTCTAGCTTGCCGCCCGATCATCCAACCCTCTCACAAGATCTCATGATGAAGCTTTCAATCTAGTCCTATGGAAATCCTAAGAAAATAGGAAGGGAAAATAGGAAAGCAAATAAACTAGGGTTCCAAGAGATGGATGCCATCCTCTCACCTCATGGGTTATATGGAGGCAACCGAAAGTCTAAAATACCCTTACTTAACAACTAGGGATACAAGCCCCTCAAGGGCAGTTTTGGAAGTCTTCAAGTTTTCTCCATCGGACAGATGCCCGGCGACTGCAACCTGCTTAGCCTCAACGCAAGCCTTGCGATCCCGACGCGTGTCCTCCGCTTTGAAGTTTCCGGACTGTGTCATCGCACACCGGTCAGACCGGTGCTCCTCACCGGTCAGACCGGTACCCACCGGTCAGACCGGTCAGACCCACCGGTCAAACCGGTCTGGCACTGCTGCAACACCGTCTTCGGTTCTTCAGTCTGGGCTTTGTGGATGAACCAAGGAACCCAGTGGTTTTCTGGTGAACCACTAGAAACCCCGCGAACTCGGTGTAGCCTCCGCCAATCGCCACTCATGACTCGGCTCCCACATAGTCCCGGCTCGACCTTGGTTTTGAGGCTCAACCAAAAAACCGTCCATGACTTCATCTTGCGCTTCATGCCACCATGCGGCCCGCACTTGACCCCGCTGGCCACAGGGTCCCTCGAACAAAGCCTACTTGTCTTCTCCACACCTAGATGCCTCACCGGCGACGACCTTTCGCGCTTGTTCTTCACCTGCACCAACACCAGTCAAGCCGCAACCTGCACCTGCAATACTTAGCCAAGAATCAGTCCACACAACGTTGTCAATCACTCATCACACAAGGAAGTGACCATCCACCGGTCCTCGAACCACACATGGTCCTCAATGCCGGCCTTCGAGCCAGGCTAGGAAGCATTCTCTTGCAGGTGCCGCTGCCAACATCACCGCACACGCGTAGATGCTTTGTTCCGTTTCTTGGTTCCTTGGGCCGCCATGCCGTGCGTCGTCACTCCGGTCCGCCATCATGGCCGAGCCGTCGGCATGCGCACACCCACGCACCTGTGATTTCACATGCACCCTCGCACAGCCGTGCACCCCCGCAAGCACGCACACCTACCTGGGAGGTCAAGGGCGGGCCTTTGGTACTTTTTCTTTCCCTTGCACTGGACCTCGCCACGGCGATGCGCCCCTGCACGCCGCGCCGCATGGCCTTGCCATGGAGGTTTGCCTCGCACACGCGGCTGCAGGGGAGTGGGGCGCCCTCCTTGGGATGTTCCGTGCATGCCTCACCACCGACCCTTGCACTCAACCTCATGCGTCTGTGCCCGACCGCGGAAGCCTTGTCCGCCGCCACCCTTTGGTGCCGGCCCGAGCTCCGCCACGACCTACGCCCCTCAGCTATTTTGCGGCCAACTCCGGGTCCAAACCCCAGCTGCTCACACCCCCGCGCCCGTGCGCACCCCAGTGCGCGCACACACTGGCACGTTCGCACCCGACACGGCCACCCGACCGCATTGCCGTGTACCGCCGTCGCGTCGACGCCGCCGTGCCGACCATGGCGTCGACCTCGCCGCGCCGGTCGCCTCCTTCCTTGTTCGTTTCCTTCAAGCCCTAGCGACCCAAGGGGATCCCGTGAAGCTCGCCATGGGGCATGTTGCCCAGACACCGCGGGACCTCACCGGCGGCAAGGCCATCCCGTGTCGCTGTCTCCGTTGAGGCATAACGTCGAACACCATGGGTCACAGTTGGGACCGTAGGATTCCTTTGCACTCGGTGGACCACATGTGATTGTGGTCGTAGCCGATCCACCGGGATCCAGTGCGGCCCGCCATTCATCACTTGAGCCACACGGTTACCCACACCGCGTCGTGTCGCAGTAAATCCCGTAAGGATCCCGCCATAGCAAACCACGCCAGTAGCCATGCAGGCTGTAGTTAGCTTAAAGCCACCCACGTGGGCACCATGTCGGCTCCAGTAGCCGACCTGCAGTCACCTAACTGCCAACTTTAAGCCCCTAAGAGCCAACGAGTAGTCAGCCTATAGTCTGTGCTATTGTGAATGCGTATTTTATTTTCAGAAAACTATTTTATCTTTGAGCAAGCCAAGTAAATCCGTTTCTGATCCGAAAAATATAAAACCTTTTCCAGAAATTCTCTAAAATCTTAAACTCCATGCTAGGCTAGTGTTTGCTCTCTTTTGGCTCCTAATTGTCGTTCTTTTGGAGTTAATTGCTTTAGGACCGCTGTTTATTTTTTGTTACGTGTTAATAGTAGTAGCTAGAGCCGGGGAGCTGATCCCGGAGTACGACTACGCCGACGACTTTGCACGCCCGACTGATTCTGAAATACCTATTAGGCATTGCTATATAGAATGCTAGCGCTTTACTTTAAATGCATGATGATGATGAACCTTGCACTGCCTACTTTAAATATCCTGTCCTTGATCATCCTACTACTATATATGTTTATAAGCGTGTATATATGCTGAGCTTCACGATGCATGTGTTGGGACGGGAGTAGTGGATCTTGGCGTGAGTGGGATAAAACTGGCAGGAGAAGGCATTTTGGGTACTTTGGCAGGGGTCAGCTCGAAACAACCGATCTGGGATCGGGGACAGGGGTGCACTCCTCAGTGTATCCCTACTTTGACGGTTTTCGGAGCCTAGGTGTTGGAGTTTTACTTGCGTTTGGAGAACATGAGCTCGCCCCGGTCTGAAGCCGAGTGGATCAACTTGTCGATAGGACCTTCGTACACACCACCCCGTCGAGCGTGGGGTTAGGGCCGAGTTGAGCTCGGCAAGTGCGGAACCATACCTGCCAGCAGGATAGAGGGTATCAGTGGGGGAGAGGTGGGGAGAGACCACCTTCTCTCAGTGTGTCGCCCGTGTGGCCACACGGGGCATTTCACAGTTCTGGTGCAGTTCCATTTGCGAGGGGGGTTCGCTTTGAGGGCTGGATGCGGGATGGGACCGTAACTACCGAGAGTTCGCCCGGTAGGATGCTCTCAGTCGGCTGTACACCGGTCGGGGGGCCTTTCGGGATAGGCACAGGTGTACACGCTCTGCAGAGTTGTTCGATCTATAGCTATAGCCGCATCCGCGATCATGGACAAAGCCTAGAAGACATGTTCATTCCTCATGTTTTGGGATTTCTACCTCCCCCTATTGGAGGGTGTGTGGTGAGCTGTGGTTGCAGTCGGTTAGAGGAGAGAGGCTCCATCTACCTCGTCGATCCAATTGCAATCATTGAGGTGCGAGGAGAGGAAGTTCAAGCATCGACCCTAGACAGGAGTAAGTTGAGGAGACGGGGCCCTGGGTGACCAGGTGGTTCCGAACTGTGATGAGAGCTTTGGGGATCGGGAACTTGATGGAGATATCTTGTTTATACTCTGCTGCTGCTGCATCGGAAACCAGAGCCGCTTCCTTCTCTCTTTTTCTCCCTTTAGATGATAGGCCACTTAAAGTTGCACACAGTTGGTGACGTGGACCTATCCCACTCCTTGGGAATAGACTTTGGGTGTGTAGGGTACAAGACCGAGTACGACAACAACGCCTATGGATGGTACGACTGAGGGATGCGTCGCTTCGCTCGAGGATGCCTGTGGCGAGAAGAATAAAAGATGGAGACCCTTCTGAGACACCAGCTACCGTTGCGTAGAATTTCACTCTGATTCAGCCAAGAGGCTTGTAATGATGTACTCCATAATGGACATGTAATAAATTATGTACTTTATTTCTGTGTGATGTGATGTATGACTTTGTGTATTTATCTGTGAGACGTTTTGTACACGATAGCCACTGATCCAGGGACTATCGCGAAGGTACAGGGATTTGGGTTTTCTATGAATATCTGGGGTTTTACAGGTGGTACCAGAGCCATACTTGACCGTAGCACGTATCCCTGGAAATGGTCGATAGAGTTAGGGCTCTATATGCTCTACTTCTATATTTATACCCTTGAGCTATGTTATAAAAACTTATCCCTTTTTGAAAACATCTTACTCTCCTGCGTTGACTAAAATTTCTTACGATTCACAGGAGATGGAGCGCCAGGTCGCTGAGATCACCCCCGAGACGTGCGGGGCGATCTGCCACTGGATGGAGAGGGCTCTCCTCAGGCTTGGGGTCCCTCCGACCTACGTCACGTACCGCACCGAGTACGTACCCACCGTGATAAGGCAGATGGTGCTCTGCACGGTCGCTGTACACCCTCACCCGAGCCTCCTGGGATTCAAGGGAGAGGTATGCTACAGCACTGCACTCACCGTCGTGACCGCGTTCAACGTCGCCTGTCGTCAGGCACTGGGCTGCCTTCTCGCTCAGTACCGCGCCTCCTTCGAGTCCGGGACGCTCCGACTTCTACCCCGGGACTACTGGCGCCTCACACCGCTCGTGGACGGAATTCCTTCACACGAGGGGATCCAGGACGACGTCGACTCTGCACCCTTCCGTGAGTCCGACGAGACCTTGGTGGAGACGGCCAGCTACTTGGTCGAACTCGACAAGTACGCGCGCCGCATGGAGGATGAGTCATGTACCCTCTTCGGCTAGATCAGAGACGCCACTATCGATGCCCGCCAGTACCAGCCGCGTTGTGTCCAGCTGGAGAGAGAGAGAACAGCGCGCTACGCTACCGTGTTCGTCAGCTCGAGCAGAGCCTCGACCGTGCGACCGCTGTCCTGCTGCAGTCCGAGAGAGAGTGGGTGGACGCTCGTGAGGAGATGCTGCACGTCAAGGAGGACCTCCGCAGGCTGACAGCGAGTCAGAACAAGCTGAAGGACAAGCTTCAGCACAAGGACGACCTGCTCACAGTACTCGCTCACCTGCTCGGCTGTGAGCAGCTCAAGGTGGAGAAGCTGGAGAAGAACAGGGCGGAGAACGTCGCCAACCTCGCGTGGCTCACATGCATAGCCGTCTACCTGAGGGACAAGGCCGAGAGACTGAGGAGGACTTGGGAGGATGCCAACTCACTTCGCGTGGACGAGCTCTTCGAGCTCAACGGAGAGCTACCCCTCGAGTCGCAGCGCGAGATCCGCACCGTGACCTTCGAGCTGCACCAGTCCCGTCTCAAGCTTCACCTGTGCCCGATGGCCCGGCTGCCGACCCCCGTCGAGACTGAGGA
The DNA here is from genome assembly GCA_947561735.1 of Cenchrus americanus. NCBI lineage: Eukaryota > Viridiplantae > Streptophyta > Magnoliopsida > Poales > Poaceae > Cenchrus > Cenchrus americanus. The sequence goes on from OX387245.1 coordinate 186,341,076, forward strand.
GGTTCGTGAAGCACACGCCTTGGTGTCTCGGATCTTTCCGCTGGACTACCCCACTGAGGACCGCTACCCTGTCTCGTACAAGAGGGCTCGCACCAAGTAGAGTGCAGAGCGAGGACATGACCTGGAGTAGAGTTGTATGATAGTAGTCTCCATGAGTTGTTCCATGTAGCCACGAGCATGTTCAGGTGCATGAAGAGAGTCATGTCACACCATGTAGGCACCACCCTTTTGAGCATGTAATGATGTATTAGAGCGTTGATTTGAGCTACTACCCCTAAGGTCCGAGTCGGCCTCGAGGAAGCATATGTACTACCCATGCTTGATGTATGCTTGGATCTTAATGGAGTTATTCGTGTCTTAATGCTTCTTCTTATTATGTGTAGGTTATGAATAGACTTATATTCATGCTTGTCTCAGACTCATATGTGTGTTGATGAGTGACGTTGTGTGAAATCCTTTCCTCCCCTTTTATGTTTTCAGAACGATGTCGATCCGCCAATCCAACCTCCTGCTGGCTCGCCTCGAGGAGGCTGCCGCTGAGGAAGAAGCCCCGCAGGGCCATGGATGCGGATGTGGCCGTGGACGCCCGCCCCTGCGTGGAGGAGCTTTGGGAGCTCGAGGCCGGGGTGCCAGAGCACCGCCACCACCGCCCGAGGGCCCTGAGGCTGAAGCTGAACATGGTGGAGCTGAGCAAGACCAGCCTGAGCCAGACCCGCCCCCACCAACCCCCACCTAACTTGGTGGAAGTGATGGCGGTCTAGACTCAGCTGATGTAGAGGATGGCAGAAGCCATGGAGCACCGTGGCAATGGTGGGAACCGCGCCACCCCACTAGACGAGGACCTCACGAGGAAGATCGAGAGGTTCATCCGCCTGAAGGCCCCCACCTTCAGCTACTCAGATGATCCGCTCGAGGCCGACGACTGGCTGAGGGCGATCGAGACCAAGCTCGACCTCACCGCTGCTCTGACGAGGAGTGCGTCGCCATCGCCGTGCACCAGCTGGAGGGTCCAGCCAAGGCTTGGTGGGACAACTACACCGCCACCCACCCGAACCCAGCATTCATCACCTGGCCGGAGTTCTGCGAGGCATTCCGCGAGCAGTACCTGCCCGGTGAGCTGCTGGTCTAGAAGGCACAGGAGTTCCGCACCATGACCCAAGGTGCGATGAGGGTCGAGGAGTACAAGCGCCACTTCATGAAGATGATGCAGTACGCCTCCGACAACACCAACACCAACCAGAAGAAGCAGTTCTGGTTCCCGCGAGGCCTTCACCATGGCCTTCGCCAGGCACTAAAGGCGAGCGAGCACAAGTCCCTTCGCCACCTCATCAACCGCGCCATCGCGGTCGAGGACGAGAGGAGGAGCCACGATGAGCGCATGAGGGGCAAGAAGAGGACGGGAGATCGGGATTACCACGACCGATCTTTCCAGAAGCCGAGGAGCGGACAGAGCAACATGCTGAGGGGTAGCTACCGCCCAGGGCACAACTAGCCTGGGCGTAGCTTCGGAGGTGGAGGACGTAGCCCGTTCCCCGGAGGGAGGAACCCTGGCTATCCCCAACAGACTGGAGGCTACACTCGTGTGCCATCGAGCACCGCGAGACCCGCCGCGGGAGGCTTCACCGTCACCTACTTCGCATGTGGCAAGCCCGGCCACAAGTCCTTCGAGTGCGCCAACAAGAAGGCCGCTGCTACACCCGTGAGAGCACCTGCTCCAGGGGGCCGACCTCCTCAGGCTTCACCACCGCCGGCTGCCGGCCGTGTGAGGCTGAACCACCTCACCAAGGAGGAGGCTGCCGACGCTCCTGACGTTGTGATCGGAGAGTTTTTAGTTTGTGGTACTACTGCTTTGGTTCTTTTCGACACCGGTGCAACCGGGTCGTATGTTACCTCTAGATTCGTGAACAAACTCTCCCTCCCTACAACCACCCGATCGATTCCCATCATCACGAGCTCGCCGCTCGGAGATATCCGATGCACTTTGCTGTGCAAAGGGGTGGATGTCGACATCCAGGGCCACAAGTTGTTTGGGGATCTGGCAGTATTGCCTTCCAACGGCATTGATGTGATACTGGGGATGGATTGGATCACAGGTGTCATCTCCACTTCACCGAGGCTTGTGACTTTGGTACACCCCGATGGGACAAGAATCACCTTTGAGCCCATGAAATCCCAGGACATACCAGCTGTGTACAGTCTTCACAGTAGATCTATCTCGGATGTACCGGTGGTATGTGAGTTTGAGGATGTGTTTCCAGAAGAGCTACCCAGTTTGCCACCCGACCACGATGTGGAGTTTGTGATCAATTTGGTGCCAGGAACTGCTCCGATAGCCCAGAGCTCGTACCGCATGGCAGAAGTTGAGTTGAAGCTGTTAAAGGCAGAGTTAGACTCGTTGCTCGAGAAGGGGTTCATCCGATTGAGTGCTTCACCGTGGGGTTCACCAGCTCTGTTCGTGCCAAAGAAGGATGGAACTCAGTGTCTGTGTGTTGATTACCGCGCCCTGAATACGGTAACCATCAAGAACAAGTACCCACTACCCCGGATCGATGACCTGATGGATGAGCTAAGGCAAGACAAGTTCTTCAGCAAGATAGATCTCCGATTAGGTTATCATCGGATGAAGATTCGACCGGAGGACATCCACAAGACTACGTTTGTGACCCGGTATGGACAGTACGAGTACACTATCGTGTCATTCGGTCTTACGAATGCCCCAGCGTACTTCATGAACATGATGAACAAGGTGTTCATGGACGAGTTGGACAAGTGTGTCATTGTCTTCATTGATGACATACTGGTCTTCTCCAAGACCGCTGAGGAACATGAAGAGCACCTGAGGATCGTGTTGGAAAAGCTTAGGCAGCATCAGCTGTATGCCAATTTCAGCAAATGTGAGTTCTGGATGGAGGAAGTCGCTTTTCTCGGTCACGTATTGTCAGCTAAAGGAGTGGCTGTAGATCTGAGCAAGATAGAAGCAGTGTCCAAGTGGCAATCACCAAATTCTATGACTGAGATCCGCAGTTTTCTCGGTTTAGCCGTATACTACCTCCGGTTTATCGAGAACTTCTCCAAGATCGCAAAGCCCATGACAGAACTATTGAAGAGCAACACGCCATATGTGTGGTCGGACAAGTGTGAAGCCAGCTTTCAGGAGCTCAAGACTCGGCTCACCACTACGCCGGTCCTGACTCTTCCCGATGTGAGCAAGGACTTCGTGGTGTACTGTGACGCATCGAGACAGGGGTTCGGATGTGTGCTGATGCAAGGAGGCAAAGTAGTTGCATATGCCTCGCGACAGCTTCAGAAGCATGAGGAGAACTACCCCACACATGACCTTCAGCTAGCTGCTGTCGTTCATGCATTGAATATATGGAGGCATTACCTGATGGGCAACAAATGCGACATCTATACCGATCACAAGAGTCTGAAGTATATCTTCACTCAGACAGAGTTCAACTTGAGGCAAAGAAGATGGCTGGAGTTCATCAAGGACTACGACCTGAATATTCATTACCACCCAGACAAGGCAAACGTCGTAGCCGATGCATTGAGTCGCAACCACTACTGCAACAACCTGATGGTACAGGAAGAACAACCGGCATTGTACGAGGAAATGGAGAGGCTGAGTTTGGAGATAGTCGAGGAAGGACAGTTGAACGAGTTGAGGGTGAAGTACACACTCAAAGACCAGATCCGGTAAGCTCAGAAAGGATGTCCGGAGATTGAGGAAGTGAAGACCCTGATGGCAAGAGGCAAGGCAGCAGACTACCGCCTCAATGAGCAAGGCACGCTATGGTTGAAGGACCGGATATGTGTACCCCAGAACCATGAGATTTGGGAAGCGATTCTGAAAGAAGCTCACGACACTCGATACTCGATCCACCCTGGCTGCACGAAGATGTACAAGGATCTGAAGGTACGGTTCTGGTGGGAGAAAATGAGGGAGGATATTGCTGAGTACGTTGCTCGATGCGACACGTGTCAGAGAGTGAAGGCAGAACACCAGAGGCCCGCCGGTCTGCTGCCGCCACTAGAGATACCCACGTGGAAGTGGGATGATATCAGTATGGACTTCATTATGGGTTTGCCGCGCACATAGAAAGGGAACGACTCCATTTGGGTGATTGTCGATCGATTGACCAAAGTAGCACACTTCTTCCAGTGAAGGCCAACTACAGTGTGAGCCGACTTGTGGAACTTTATGTGGACAACATCCTAAAGCTTCATGGGGCTCCAAGGAGTATTGTGTCAGACAGAGGGCCACAGTTTACCGCCCAGTTCTGGAAGAGCCTGCATGCTTCCATGGGCACCGAGTTGAACTACAGCATAGCTTTCCACCCTCAGACGGATGGCCAGACAGAGTGTGTGTTGACCTACGGGTCCGATTGGGAAAAGAGTCTGTCCTATGCCGAGTTCTCTTACAATAACAGCTACCAGTCCAGTTTGAAGATGGCTCCCTTCAAAGCCCTTTATGACAGAAAGTGTCAGACACCGTTGATGTGGTCCGAGGTGGGGGAGTGAACCTTTTCCGGTCCCGCCACCATTGTTGAAGCTGAGGAGAATGTCACCAAGGTCAGAGAGAATCTGAAGATAGCTCAGAGCAGGCAAAAGAGCTACACTGACCCCAAGAGGAGAGACGTCTCGTTTGAAGTGGGAGAACATGTCTACTTGAAGGTGTCACCCCTCCAAGGTACGAAGAGGTTCCATGTCAAAGGGAAGTTGTCCCCGAGGTATGTTGGCCCATATCCGATTGTAAAAAGGATTGGGAAGGTGGCTTAGAAGCTCGAACTGCCTCCGGAGCTCGCTGGGGTACAGCCAGTATTCCACGTGTCTCAGCTCCGAAAGTGTGTGGTCGTCGAGAAGAGGGTGCCTGCTAAGGCACTCGATGTTCAGGAGACCCTGGAGTACTTGGAGTACCCAGTTCAGATCAAGGATTGGGCAGAGAAGTCAACCAGGAGCACCACCATGCGCTTCTACAAGGTGCTCTGGAGTAATCACTCCGAGCGCGAAGCGACGTGGGAATAGGAGTCAGTGATGAGGGAGAAAACTTGATTTGAATATTGATTGCTTATGAATTAATTAAGGGTGTCTTCTTTCTTGTTCCTTCCCTAAAGTCCTAGGTTTTTATTTGTTTCGATTCACAATTGCTAAGACTCATAAATGCTAGTGCGAGAAGTTGGATTTTATTTGGATTCTTTTGGACTTATTTGGGTGGATTCAAATTTGAATTTGGAATTCAAATTTGAATATAGGTTAAGGAGTAATCCTAAATAGGAAAGCCTTTTTCTTCCCTACTTGGGCCGCAGCCAACCAAACCCAGCCGCAGCGCAATCCGGCCCAAGTGTGGCTCGCCTTCTACCGTGTTGCCGCCACCAACCGCGCGCCGCCCTCGAGTCGCTGACCGGTGGGCCCCGCGCTGACGTAGTTGTGACGTCGTCGTCGTCATCCTCCCCTTTTCCCCTTTTGCTGATGCCGGCACCAAAGTGCGGTCGCGCCGCGCATGACCACCGTCACGACGCGCCCCGCGGGCCGCCGCCGCATCCCCGCCGTCCACGTGCCCTGCGCTGCGCCTCGCCTATTTGCAGCCACGCCACAGCCCCCCCCCTCCCCCGGGTGTTCCCAACCCTAGCCGCTTCGAGGGAAGATTCCTCCCTTGTCCACACCGCCGCCGGAGAAGGAGAGGAGGGGGAGAAGGAGAAGAGGGGGAGGAGTTAGAGGTCGTCCATGGGGACACCGTGAAGACCGGAGCCACCGGTGGGACGAGCTGGACCCACCATCGTCGCCATGTCGTCGTCTGCTTCCTTCTCGCCGACGAGCCGTGCCGCCTTTCTTCACTGACGCCTGCACTACGGCCCGTGGCCACCAAGGTGAGAACGAGCTTCCCCTGCCCTCTGTGGACGCCCCGACCTTCGAGCCGAGGGGGAACACTATGCTCTCACCGCGCCACCGCGCAGCCGCGCCACCGCTGCTGGTGATGCCGGCCTTCGAGCCAGGCTGGGAAGCATTCTCTTGCAGGTGCCGCTGCCAACACCGCTTTGTTCAGTTTCTTGGTTCCTTGGGTCGCCATGTCGTGCATCGTCACTCCGGTCGCCGTCGTGGCCGAGCCGCCGGCATGCGCACGCCCGCACGCCTGTGATTTCACACGCGCCCTCGCGCAGCCGTGCACCCCGCACGCACGCGCACCTACCTGGGAGGTCAAGGGCGGGCCTTTGGTCCTTTTTCTTTCCCTTGCACTGGACCATGCCACGGTGATGCGCCCCTGCACGCCGCGCCGCCATGGCCTTGCCATGGAGGTTTGCCTCGTGCACGCGGCTGCAGGGGAGTGGGGCGCCCTCCTCGGGATGTTTCGTGCACGCCTTGCCACCGACCCTTGCGCTCACCCGCACGCGTCTGTGCCCGACTGCGGAAGCCTTGTCCGCCGCCACCCTTTGGCACCGGCTCGAGCTCCGCCACGGCCTACACCGCTCCGCCGTTTTGCAGCCAACTCCGGGTCCAAACCCGAGCCGATCACAACCCCGCGCCCGTGCACACCCCAGCACGCGCGCATGCACCCGCGTTCGCACCCGACACGGCCGCCCGACCGCGTGTACCGCCGCCGTGTCAACGCTGCTGTGCCAACCATGGCGTCGACCTCGCCGCGCTGGTCGCCTCCTTCTTTGTTCATTTCCTTCAAGCCCTAGCGACCCAAGGGGATCCCGTGAAGCTCGCCATGGGGCATGTTGCCCAGACACCACGGGACCTCACCGGCGGTAAGGCCATCCCGTGCTGTCGTGTCTGTTGAGGCATAACGTCAAACGCCCTGGGTCACGGTTGGGACCGTAGGATTCCTTTGCACTCGGTGGACCACATGTGATTGCGGTCGTAGCCGATCCACCGGGATCCGGTGCAGCCCGCCACTCATCACTTGAGCCACACGGTTACCCGCACCACGTCGCGCTGAAGCAAATCCCGTAGGGATCCTGCCGCAGCAAACCACACCAGCAGCCATGCAGGCTGTAGTTAGCTTAAAGCCACCCACGTGGGCGCCACGTCGGCTCCAGTAGCCGACCTGCAGTCACCTAACCGCCAGCTTTAAGCCCCTAAGAGCCAACCAGTAGTCAGCCTATAGTCTGTGCTATTGTGAATGCATATTTTATTTTCAGAAAACTATTTTATCTTTGAAAAATCCTAGTAAATCCATTTTTGATCCGAAAAATATAAAACCTTTTCTAGAAATTCTATAAAATCTTAAACTCTGTGCTAGGCTAGTGTTTGCTCTCTTTTGGCTCTTAATTGTTGTTCTTTTGGAGTTAATTGCTTTAGGACCGTTATTTATTTTCTGTTACGCGTTAATAGGAGTAGCTGGAGCCGGGGAGCTGATCCCGGAGTACGACTACGCCGACGACTTCGCTGCAGAGGACTACCCGACCCCAGGTTCACGCCCGACTGATTCTGAAATACCTATTAGGCATTGCTATATAGAATGCTAGCGCTTTACTTTAAATGCATGATGATGATGAACCTTGCACTGCCTACTTTAAATATACTGTCCTTGATTGTCCTACTACTATATATGTTTATAAGCGTGTATATACACTGAGCTTCGCGATGCATGTGTTGGGATGGGAGTAGTGGATCTTGGCGTGAGTGGGATAAAACCGGCAGGAGAAGGCATTTTGGGTACTTTGGCGGGGGTGAGCTCGAAACAACCGATCTGGGATCGGGGACATGGGTGCACTCCTTAGTGTATCCCTACTTTGACGGTTTTCAGAGCCTAGGTGTTGGGGTTTTACTTGCGTTTGGAGAACATGAGCTCGCCCCGGTCTGAAACCGAGTGGATCAACTTGTCGATAGGACCTTTGTACACACCACCCCGTCGAGCGTGGGGTTAGGGCCGAGTTGAGCTCGGCAAGTGTGGAACCATACCTACCAGCAGGATAGAGGGTATCAGTGGGGGAGAGGTGGGGAGAGACCACCTTCTCTCAGTGTGTCGCCCGTGTTGCCACACAGGGGCATTTCACAGTTTCGGTGCAGTTCCCTTTGCGAGGGGGATTCGCTTTGAGGGCCAGATGCGGGATGGTACCATAACTACTGAGAGTTCGCCCGGTAGGATGCGCTCAGTCGGCCATACACCGGCCGGGGGGCCTTTCGGGATGGGCACAGGTGTACACGCCCTGCAGAGTTGTTCGATCTATAGCTATAGCCACGTCCGCGGTCATGGACAAAGCCTAGAAGACATGTTCGTTCCTCATGTTTTGGGATTTCTACCTCCCCATATAGGAGGGTGTGTGGTGAGCCGTGGTTGCAGTCAGTTAGAGGAGAGAGGCTCCATCTACCTCGTCGATCCAATTGCAATTATTGAGGTGCGAGGAGAGGAAGTTCAAGCATTGACCCTAGACAGGAGTAAGTTGAGGAGACGGGGCCCTGCGTGACCAGGTGGTTCCGAACTGTGATGAGAGCTTTGGGGATCGGGAACTTGATGGAGATATCTTGTTTATACTCTGCTGCTGCTGCATCGGAAACCAGAGCCGCTTCCTTCTCTCTTTTTCTCCCTTTAGATAATAGGCCACTTAAAGTTGCACACAGTTGGTGATGTGGACCTATCCCACTCCTTGGGGATAGACTTTGGGTGTGCGGGGTACAAGACCGAGTACGACAACAACGCCTATGGATGGTACGACTGAGGGATGCGTCGCTTCGCTCGAGGATGCCTGTGGCGAGAAGAATAAAAGATGGAGACCCTTCTAAGACACTAGCTACCATTGCATAGAATTTCACTCTGATTCAGCCAAGAGGCTTGTAATGATGTACTCCATAATGGACATGTAATAAATTATGTACTTTATTTCTGTGTGATGTGATGTATGACTTTGTGTATTTATCTGTGAGACATTCTATACGCGATAGCCACTGATCCAAGGACTATCGCGAAGGTACAGGGATTCGGGTTTTCTATGAAAATCCGGGGTTTTACATGAATGATCATACGTGGATGGATGTTCCAGACGGCATTGCCGTCGTCCTCGTTCCTCTGCATAAATCCCAAATGGCACGTGTCTCGTTGCTGCTATGAATACACACAGTCACACATGGCGAGTCACATTATGTTATTGTTTGTCAAACCTGTGACTGCTTCCACATAGGTGCGAGTAATGTTGTGTGCGATGGCTGGAGACCCAAACAATGAAGATGATACGTTTCGAGTTCAAGCTACAAAAGAAGTTCGGTTCATGAATCAAGATCTACAAGAAAGAGGATTTGAATGTCTAATGGAGCATTATGACATTGAGCGTGTGACATCCAGTAAAGATCACATACACATATCATGTGTTGTTTCAGTACTTGAGGACGACTACATTGAAGTTCCTCCTCCATCAGTGCAAAGAGGCATATGCGAAAGCATTGCAGCCCAAGCCCCTATGGAAGTTGTGTTCCACGTAGGTGCAGAATGCCAAGTGATATGAGCGATATGTGCTGATATGGCGAAAGTATCTTGTGTGATGGAGGCAAATCTCTACGGCTCATGAGTGGAGTCTAGCTCTGAAACTGTTACAATTATTGACACACACCCTGATGGCTTCTCAGTCCTGATCAAATATGCTAGTGAAGGATCACTTCCGGAGGAGGCTGATTTATGGGACACTCCTACCAATGCCTAGCCTTATTTACTCTCGGTCACCGACATGTACCAAGTCAAAAGGTTGAAGCCGCACTGTGCCTCAAAGATGTGGGACATGGCAAGCGAGGAAATTGTGACTTCCTTTCTATGATGGGAAATTCAGGCTAACTGCACACAATTGCAGGACAAGTGCATGTCTCTCTTAGAGTGAATCTTTCATCACGGAATACTCATATATGATTGGGCGGTTGTATGCAATGATCATACCGAATTTATGCACAATCTCCGTAGAAGATTACCTAAAGGGTTGTACCAGGGTCCCATGTAGTTTTAATGTTTTATTTAAGTGTTTTTAGTCATGTAATAAACAATTGAAATGGTATGTTATTTTGTTGCAGTGAGTACATTTGTAATGCAAAAATCAGATCATCCGTCTAACATGAATATGAAGAAGAGTATAGTCCTGTGTGTGTTTGTCAATTCCATGATCCATGGTGGCACGGACAACCTAGTCAACAACTTGCCCCTCAGCGTACCGTCACAGACGTTTGGGTCCGACACTCAAGCGATCTTTCATTGGGGCCACTGACGTTTGGGTCCATGATCCAAGGTCTTTTGTTTCCCACTCTGGACCACAAAGGTGGGACTTGAAATTTTGAATTCCTCACTCATACTTCTGGTCCTCCTCATTTATATATAAAACAAAGAGGGAAACTAGGTCACCTAATTCCCTCCTGGTAATTTTCTAAAATCAGGTGATCTTCTCCTCGACCGTCGAAGCGACCTAGATCTACGGCGGAAGTAGCAACGGCGATCTAGCTACCGACGACGGCTTCCTCTGCTACGAGTGGCGACCTTCCTCTTCTACGAGCGGCGGCCTTCCTCCGCAATGTCCTTGAAGCTACAAGATGGTTCAAATTCATTGCTCTGTCGGCTCCCCCGAGGCTCACCCTAGCGACCGCAAATCTGCAACAGTTGCGCAGAACATCGTGCTGAAGGTGCAACTTTGGGCTGCTAAATCGAGATTGCATTCGACAGCGGCACCTTCTTCCCGTCCTATTCGTCAGGTCTACGCTCTCCTCCCTGTATTGATCGATTCAATTAGATTCCTTCCCCCATGCTCTTTGGATTTCTATAATATCGTTTCATGTTTGGGTGATTATGGATCTACTGTGCCCTATCGCATGAGTTTGTTAGAAGTCATTTTATTTGAGGTTTGTAGAAATTTGTAGATGAAATTGTTGGACTGCTTCCCCATTCTCTTTGCCTTTGAATATTGGTGTTGCATGCTTCGGTGATTGTGGATCTTCTGTTACCTATTGCAATAGATTGTTCCAAGTCAACTTATTTGTGGTTTGTAGAAATTTGTATATGTAATTGTTGGACTGCTTCCCCATGCTCTTTGCCTTTGAATATTGTTGTTGCGTGCTTTGGTGATTGTGGATCTTCTGTTCCCTATTGCAAGAGATTGTTCCAAATCAACTTATTTGTGGTTTGTAGAAATTTGTGGATGAAATTGTTGGAGTGCTTCCCCATGCTATGTGCCTTTGAATATTGTTGTTGCATGCTTGGGTGATTGTGGATCTTATGTTCCCTATTGCAAGAGATTCTTCCAAGTCAACTTATTTGTGGTTTGTAAAAATTTGTAGATGAAATTGTTGGACTGCTTCCCCATGCTCTTTGCCTTTGAATATTGTTGTTGCATTCTTTGGTGATTATGGATCTTCTATTCCCTATGGCAAGAGATTCTTCCAAGTCAACTTATTCTTTTGATTGCTAATGATCTCAACCCTTATTTCCTATTCTTGAACTTGTTTCAGCAGGCTAAAGGGTCAACATCTGTAGTCGCTCCTATTCAGACCTGCTCCAAGGTAACAAACTCAACACCTTCTTTGTTTCCAATTGTGAATGATCTCAACCCTTACCTCTTGTTCATGTACTTGTTTCAGTGGGCAAAAGGGTCAATATCCGAAATCACTCCTATTCAGACCTGCTCCAAGGTAACAAACTTAACACCTTCTTTGTTCCGATTGCGAATGATCTCAACCCTTACCTCTTGTTCTTGTACTAGTTTCAGCAAGCCAAAGGGTCAACATCTGAAGTCTCTCCTATTCAGACCTGCTCTAAGGTAACAAACCTAACACCTTTGTTTCCTTAGTTCAAATCAATTACAAGGTCCTAATCTGACTTGGGATCCACTGTTGCTAGATGGAAGCTACCAAGTCAATGATACTTCTTCCCGAACAAATTAAAAAAGAGGCACCTGAGTACTCAAGAACGGGTACCAAATCTTTATGTAGTAGTGTTGATGAAGAGCGAGTTGACACTCCCAAACAGGATGGGGTACAACTTCGACAACGGTTTGTTGCTCACCAGAAAGAGTTATGTAGCTTGAAGAAGACAACCAAAAAATCATAATCAACTCTGAAAATGCAGTCTGCTAAGATTAAGAGGTTGTAGAAGCTAATTGAAGACATTTAGGACCTCCTTCGTCTACTGCTTTGTAGTAAAAGATGAAAAGGTTAAGATCATTAGATCAAATCTTCATTTTCTCTTGTGATTATGCACTGGATTTAGCTTTGTTAATCAATGTTCCTTGTGATACTATTATCTTGTAATAATTTGTGATATATGATGAACAATATGTCGTGCTTGATAGTAAAAATAGTTTGTTATATTGTATAGAGAAATATGTGTTGATTACTATTTTGACAACTAGATCGGAATTATTCAAAAAAGGGATCAGAATCGAAATGAAAACCATTAATACTGATGCATGACTAGTTAATTTTATATTGTTCTTCAGTGGGCTTAGCCCAATTTTAATTGGGCCAAAATTCAATTTTTTCAAATCAACATGACACAGAAGGCCACAACAATGTGTGCACCGGTTGGACTCGACCCAACCAAAAGGGCCTGCCCTAATCAAATTTCATCTAAAAAAGCTACAATTTGGCCCAACAAAATCTTTTTCGAGCTATATGAACAACACCAGCCTACAGGAACAGTTTTGGGCTCAAACCAGCTACAAACGGGCCAAATTCGTTTTATGACGCATACGATTTGTCACAATTGGCATGCCACATCGGTTTTTGTCCAGCGTGGCAAAGCTACAGGACCGAACTTATGACGTATTGTATAGACGATTTTCCATGCGTCATTAAACTCATGGCCCCACGAAATAAGGTCTTGTCATTAATCGCGGTTTGTGACGCTCGATTAATGGCGAAGCGTTTTCGTAACAATTGGCGTTATTAATCGTGGTTTATAACGAGAAACAGCCTTTTTGCGTCACTAGTCGGTGTTTTTCTTGTAATGTTAGGGGGGTTTTGAGCTCACATGTTTACCAGCAGCTTCCCGTACGTCAGCCCATGTTGGAAGGTGCTGATGACGTGGTGCTCCTCAATGAAAGGAAGAGAGTTCTTCTTCTCGGAGAAGCAGCGAGTGTATGAGTGCACGGTCTCGCTCTTGCACTACCGGATCTGGTCCAACATCCTCCTGTTGCTCGGCCGGTCCCATGTGTCGGAGTATTGGCTGGTGAAGAAGGCGCACAACTCGTTCTAGGAATCAATGGAATCTTTTAGCGAACCAGCTTCTGCACCCCTTCGTGAGCATGATCGGCAAGTAGTTCGCCATCACGTCAAAGTTGCCTCCCGCAACCTTTACTGCAGTGGAGTAGGTCTGTAGTCATTAGACAAGGTCTGACATCTCGTCATACTTGTCCACATCAGATAGCTTGAACCCACGGGACCAGATTACCCTACACAGTGGTGTCATGAGGAAAAGGAAGCATCATAGGATGGCACGTCCTCTCAACTCCTGCGGCGTCCATCGGCGGGCCTCTTGTAGGAGTTGTAGCTTTCCTCAGAATTCCCGTAGTCATCCGAGTGGTCCTCGTATCCGCTGCGTGAGTCGGAAACAGGGTCTTGTTGCACCTGTTGCGATGGTTTGGAGCTCCGTACTACATGTCATAGGTGTGGTGGCGTTCTGACTCATGGCGGCGTCGCTCCTGAGCGAGGAGGTTAACGGTATGCCTCGCGTCATGGGTGCAGTCTCTCTCATGCAGACCGTCATTGTAATTGCGGCGTGCTTTCTTGTGTCATGGTCTGCGCATATTGCCCATTTCTCCTCGCTCAATTAGTGGGGAAGGATCAATAATCCGGTTGGCCTGGGTCGCGGTGGCTGACACTAGAGCTTGCAGACGTCGTAGGCCCGGTGTTTTCAGGGGCATCTGCTCCTCATTTAGCACAATGTGGTTCTCTTTTGGGGTCATGTAGACATTGTGTCCACTTAAGTCGGTGCTGATGTCGTCTTCCAACCTGTGGCGATGTATATTCCGGGTGCCCCGAGTGCAGCACCTCCACCTCCAGCATGGCAGGCTAGATTCTGAGTGGTTGTACTCGTCTCCGTTATCCTCTTCGTCTCGGCGTTGGTTGGTGCGACTAGCCTCTAAGCATCGTCGCGCACGGTCTATGTTCTTCCTCAGGCACTCAGTTTTCTGAGCAGCCGTTTCACCATCCTGAGTGCGCTCATCCTCTAAGATCACTGGAGACGCATTGACGGTTGTCGCCGTCAAGTAGGCGAAGGCAGGCGCTCGGCTCCTATACCTAAGCATTTTGAGCCCGGCCCGACCCGGCCCGCAGGCCTGGGCCCGGCCCGCGCCAGGCCCACCCACGAACCTTACTGGACGGGCATGGGCAGAGATCTTGAAACCCGTGAAAAAAAATTTGGCCCGAGCACCACCCGAAATGTTGTTTTTAGTTGTTTTACACAAAAATGCGCGGGCGGCCCGCCCAAGCCCGGGCCCGGCCCGAGCCCAGCCCGAAAATTGAGGCCCGATGCGTCCAGTGGGATGGTCATGGGCAGGATTTTTTCGGCCCGAAATAATAGAAATTTTTTTCAGCCCGGCCCGAAAAATGCTCATGTCTATCGGCTCCCAGTGGATGACTCAGAGGACGAGGCGTCGGTAGATTGGATCTCTGAGGTGTCGGTCGATCCGAGAGTCTCAGAACTATCCTCGAGGCCAAGGGCTGCTCTCAAGGATGTGAAGGAACCTCATGAGTCGGAGCTGGGATCAGGCTGCTTGGCTGAGTAGTTCAGCTGGCACAAATCTCCAGATCTGTCGGTGGTCCAGCCTTTGAGTTCCACGTCTTCCTCCAAATGGGGAAGAGGGACGAGTCGTGGTCATCATCCTCCTGGGGAGTGATAACCATCAACACGAAGTGTGACTGGTCCTCGTCTGAGTGGTACTCCACCGGTTGGGGTGAGGAGGTCGCAGCTAGGTTTTTCTTCACACACAGGCGGCGGCGCTCTTCAACCTGTAGGGAAAGCACTCAGTCCTTGGGACACTAAGGGAGGCCTCGCAGATCGCGATGGTGCCAGCCATGTGGCCAATGACCCAATCCATAGATTAGACCAGATCGCATGCGGGAGGGTCAAAGGACCCTTCTACCGTCAGATCTCCAACTGGGAGATGTCGCCTATGGGTCGGCGGTGGCATGCCAAAAAGGACTCAGCAGGCCTTATGCTTGTCCAGAATGGATCTGGAATCCGATCTGTTGCCCGC
The DNA here is from genome assembly GCA_947561735.1 of Cenchrus americanus. NCBI lineage: Eukaryota > Viridiplantae > Streptophyta > Magnoliopsida > Poales > Poaceae > Cenchrus > Cenchrus americanus. The sequence continues at coordinate 186,356,243 of OX387245.1, forward strand.
GGGTGGTGTAGAGACCGCTTTGGAGGGCTTTTCTGCAATGATCATGGGATCCCCCAATGAAGTCGTGACCCTGAGGTGGAGTCACGTGGCTGGTCGCCCGCTCATCGACGGCGGAGATGGGGTCGATGTTCCCAAAAGGGATTCCTGCTCCCAACGCGGTGAGGGCGAGGCAACTGGTTGGGGTCTTGACTGCGGTCATCAAGCTCACCAATTATCACGGCGAAGCCCCTACCAGGCGCGCCAACTGTCCGTACAATGGTGCTGGCAATCTACCACGAGGTAGGCTATGGTGGTAGATTGAGTGGAGGGGATCGGTGAGACTGGAGCTATATGGTGAACAAAGGACGCAGGGGTTTATCCGGTTCAGGCCACAAAAATGTGTAATACTCTATGTCCTACGTTCGGTGGTTGTATTGAGTGTTCCGCGCTTGGGAATCTGATTGGTCCTGTTTTGGAGGGGGGAAAGTCCATTTTTGACCATCCAACTATAGCCTAAGTTTGGTTTTGGACATCGAACTTCAAAACCGGACATCTTTGACCATCTAACTGTCAAAACCGTTCAAATTTAGCCATTAGGCGGTTTTGATGGGCGGTTTCCAATTTTTTATTTACAATTTAGTCCTTAGATCTTAAAATGGTTATTACTTTTTTCTCGTAGTTGTGATTTTGGTGATTCTTGCGGTCACGCATTCGTAATGGTAAGCTTTGTCTTTTCAAATGTTATTTATACTATTTTATCACTGTTTCTTATATTATTCTTATGTTGTGATGTAGAAATAACAATATATGAAAAGTAAAATAAACAGGTACAAAATAATATGAATAACATTTTAAAATATAAAGCTCATCGTTAGGAACGCATGCCCACAAGAATCACTTAAATCGAAGATATGAGGAAAAAATAGTAATCATTTTAAGATCCAAGAACTATTTTAATCATTTTATTTACAATTTAGTCCTCCTAACTTAAAATGATTACTATTTTGTACTTGTATCTCTGATTTAAATGTTTTTTGTGGTCATGCGTTCTTAACATGAGCTTTATATTTTAAAATGTGATTCATATTATATCGTTGTTCCTACACCACAACATAAGAATAATATACAAATAGTGCAAAAATAGTATAAATAACATATGAAAAGACAAAGCTCACCATTATGAACACATGACCGCAAGAATCACCGAAATCGGAAGTATGAGCAAAAAGTAATAATCATTTTAAGATCTAAGGACTAAATTGTAAATAAAAAAATTGAAAACCGCCTATCAAAACCACCCGATGGCCAAATTTGAACGCTTTTGACAGTTGGATGGTCAAAGATATCCGGTTTTGAAGTTCGATGGCCAAAACCAAACTTAACCTATAATTGGATGGTCAAAAATGGACTTTTCCTTTGGAGGGTGTCCCTACCGCCCTTATATAGGCTGGGGGGTAGGGTTACAGATCTCGTGGGACCTATCTGAGTCGGTTATACAAGATCTTCCTTTGAATACAAATAATATCTTTCATAGCCAACTAGTCTTTATCTATGGGAGTCTATCTCTTCTGGTGCCATCTCATTCCTGATTCGCACGCTCGCGTCGAGTGTGAACCCTTGTTATCCCTGTAGATACGCCGTGGGGTCCTTTCGTGTGGCAGCCTGAGGGTATATCCCCCACAGGCGGCCCGCCCAAGCCTGAGCCCGGCCCGACCCCGATCCGAAAATTGAGGCCCGACGTATCTAGTGGGATGGTAATGGGTAGGATTTTCTCAGCCTGAAATGACCAGGGTTTTTCGACCCGAGCCGAAAAATGCTCAGGTATAGTGAGAAACCACCCTATTTGGACCCAAGTGACACATTTTTGATGCAGACGTTGCCACATGTGCAACACATGCGTTGAAGGGCCCACGGTTACCCAAATCGCCTTAATTCACCGTGCACAATAGCCTTAAGGGCCCACAATTTAGCCTGGAAAACGAAGTTGGGGGAGAGAGGGTCCACAAGGGGTCGACCGAATTGACCTTGTGGCCTGTCTCATCTCCGCTCTCTCCATGTATTGCTCTCTAGTTTGTCCTAGAAGGCAGTGGAAAGTGTAGTGCATTGGAGCTGATAAATAGACGGGGAGGAGGATCATTTAGAACACACACGACTTTTGGTTCATTCTCTTCCTTTTAAGTAGCATGTGTTTGGTTTGGGGATCATGTGGGTTGGGTATGCTCCGTCCCACTTTTTTGGGTTGGGTTGGACCCATTCTGTGTTTAGTTGAGAGGGTTGGGTTCGGCCTAGTTTTTTATTTGGTTTGAGAGTTGATAGATGTGAGTCGGATGCCAATTTGACACCGTTAGCATTATTTTTTAGTAGACCCCACCCATCACACGTGAGGTCCACCTGTCAGCATCTCTTTATTGTTTTTCACCTTACCTTCCTCCCCACCACCCATGCCATCCTCCCTACCACGACTCCTCCCTGCACTACAATAGATGTTTTTTACGATACACAATATGACCTGTACGACCTGCTGAAAAGGGACTTGTATGTAATAGAAAATGACCTATATGTACGGATTAATTCTATACGACTGGTTTTTTTGGCTGTCGTGTGGTAGTATTCAAAGGTCGTATGAGTAGTATAAGGGTATTATTGAAAATATAAAATAGTATCGTTGTAACATAGGAATGAAATATATGAAATATTTCAGATAGTATAAGGGGGTAGCGGGAAATTTTTTTCCAAATAATGTATATCTATCAAATTACCATTTTACCCATAGGGAAAGAACCGAATAAACTGATAATACGACCGTACGACCGTTGGATCATATTGTGTACGGTAAAAAAACTCCTACATATGCATGTTGTATTGATGATAATATTGTGACTTATATTATTATGTTGTGTAATTATGAATACTATTTGCATTCTTTCTAGCTGATTTTGGGCTAGTATATATGGTGCATTACTATTCATTTAGATCTCTTTTCTATTCCTATGTTTCATCACTTGTTCTTAGTCGTGATTAACATATGCTGAGAAGTATGACTATATAATGAAATCTTTTGTTTGCGATGAAGTCTATGATGCAAACAATTGCTAAATATTCTTATTTATAATGGAATCATTTCTTGTGAAATTTGATCTGTGTGACGACAGATTATAACATCTGAAAATTAAATAGTTCCCTGTTAGATCCGTATGTTTTGGTTGTGTAAATATAGTTTGTGTAAGTGAGTATTTTCTTGTTTATTATTCTTGTGAGATCTGTGTTTTTTTTGTCTAGCATTGTAAATCCTATGTTGTTAAAATTCGAGCGACAGTTGAAGGGCCCAACGCCTAAATTGAAGGGCCTTAAGGGCCCACAACGCCTCAGTTGAAGGGCCCAACTCCTGATTAAACACCTGATTTTGGACCAGAAAAAATTGTGGGTAATCTTGTGAGCACTTTTTTGTCTGGTCCAAAATCAGGCGTTTAATCAGGAGTTTTAACAACTTAGATTACCCAAGTAATAAGAGTCAAAGAAATACCACCAAAGTGACAAAGTAAACGGATGGATATGCCTGAACAATAGCGGCACTGCTAGCGCCCGAACGTCCGATCCGGGCGCCAGCGTCGGACGGGTCCGTGGCCGTTAGATTTTAGGATCCTCAATCGTCAGTCGTTAGATCTAAAGACTACAGGCAAATGTTGCGAGCGTGTTGCGAATGTGTTATGAAAATGTTGCGAACACGGTTGCTTGCAACATCCAACATCAGGAGTCTTTCTTCTCTCCTCCCCATGTTGCGACTATATTGCGGCTATGTTGCGACCCGTGTTGCGTGCAACATCCAACATCAGGAGCCTCTTCTCCCTTCTCCTCAACACAACACCCAACACCACATGTCTGCAACATCGAAACGCAATGTCTGCAACATTGAAAAATAAGGTTTGCGACACCCAATATCACATGTTTGCAACATCGAAACTCAACATCCGCAACATTTGCTAAATCACATTGAAACATTAAGATGCATATGTCGCAACATATTCAGATGAAACACAGAAAGCAAATGTTGCAACATCATCAAAATAATAGTGAAAACATCTCAAATCACTTCATGCAACATCAAAATAGCACTAGGAGAAGCATCTCAAATCACTTTGTGCGACATCAGATACCACCAGATGAAACATCTCAAAACTCTTTATGCAACATCAGGAGACACAAACTGGAACATCTCAAAAACACTTCATCCACACGACGGGGAGGGAGCAACTGGTGGTGCGGTCACCGGAGGCGCGCCCGCGAGGAAGCGTCGTCCACCCGCGGCGGCGCAGCCCCTCCCCGAGGAGCGGCGGCATGGGCTCGCCCGCCCTCCAGCGAGTGCCGAAGCGGGCGCGGGGTGACAGATCTAGAGGCCGAGAAGCTGCTCCAGCAACCGCAACGACCTTCGACCTAGAGTTAGGGTTGGGAGAGGGAACAATTGGGGAGGCGTGAGACTGCCGCGCCGCCGGCCCGCCGCCGTCCTTGCCTCCCCTCAACCGCGGGGAGCTCCACCATGGCCGTCGCGCGAGCTCCTGTGCGGAGACGGCCGCGCGCCCCGCGCGCGCCCGCGCGCCGCCGGGGAGCTCCGGCCTCTCGGCCGCAGGGGGGCTCCATCCCGGGCGCGGAGGCGGATAGATGGTTGCGGGGCTCCACCTTGGCCACGCCAAGGGAGATGGGCGCGCGCCGGCGAGCTCCGCGGGGAGCGGCGCGCGAGCCCAGCCGGCGAGCTTGTCTCCCGTGTCTGGCGGCATTGCTGGTGGCCTGAGTGAGCGACACATCGAAGAAGAGGATAAGAACGATGGTCCACAGAGATGGAAGAGATGCGGCGTCCGACGCATCGGGCCGCTGCGGGATCACACGGTGGGCAGGGCGTCCGATTTTTTAAGTCCGTCCGGACGCCCGAGTCCAAGCGTTTCCGAAAGAAAATTCATTACTACATATGCAAAGCCTTGGCAGAAGTGACAAACCAGGAAACAGATCGACAGGCTAAAAGAGTCACCGCACACTGCGCGAACAGATGAGAAACACACACGCGCACACAAAAAAACTTCTGTTTCCTGGTTTGTATATATAACACACACACACATCACGATGATTAAGGACTGGTAGAAAATCGTCACACCGAAGCTTCAAGTGCCCGATGCCCAACGCTTCCCTGTTCCTTCGTTTCAGGCTGCGAATTATTGCTCGTCGCCCCTCCTCTCCTGCCGAAGCACGCCATCAACGCATGCACCACGGCGAAGGCCAGCGCGGCGACGACGAGCGCGACAGCATACCCGGACGTCTCCCACCCCCTGCTGGATCCGGCGGCGTGCGCGCCCAGGAGGCCGAAGAGGTTCACCACGACCGTCACGTTGGTCACCGTCAGCCACCAGCCGCTCTCCTTGAGCCGCTGCGGCAGCAGGAGGACGACGACGAGGATGGACGCCACGAAGGAGGTGGAGTTACAGTGGAAGAAGAAGAGGTACCGGAGCCTCCGGTTGGTGCGCAGCACCGGGTCCCCGGCGGTGTGGCCCTCGCCGTCGCTCTGCCACACGCCGCCCGGCGGCTTCAGGCCGGCCGCGTAGGTGACACTCGCCATCAGGATGCCGAGCAGCATCAGGTACTTGCTCCTGGCGTGCTTTTCGTCCTTGGGTTTTTTGTCGCCGTCACCTCCTTCGACGGCTGCATCGGTTGTTCTTCCCGTCTGAGCCGTCTCCCCTCCGCCGGCGACGGCACCGCCTGGCTCATCTCCGACGTCGCCGGCCATCATCTTCTTCCCTACGAAGAGCATCATGGCTAGGAACACGACAACCATGAACGCCAGCACGAATATGTATATGGACGTCTTCAGATGCTGCGTGCTTCCGGCGGCGTAGGCGGCCATGAGACCCAGCAGACCCGCCGCCGTGCAGACGGACAGCGCGTAGCTCCGGATCGCCGGCCTGTACAGCCTCGGGTGCACGAGGAGCAGGATGTGAGCGATGGCTGACATGAAGCTCAGCGAGTTGCTGTAGAAGAAGGCCCTGTAGCGGCGCGGGTAGTTGGAGAGAAGCACCGGATCGCCGGCGCGGTGGCCGAGCACGTCGTCGTCGTCAGGCCAGAAGCCGCTCGGCGGGGTTAGCCCCGCCTGGTAGGTGATGGTCGCCGCCAAGATGGCGAAGAGGAGCAACCGCTTGCGCCTCTTCTCGACCAGGTCGTCATCATCATCGGCGCCGCCACCACCACTCCTCTCCGTGTGGCGGCCGAGCTTGAAGAAGACGACGGCATGGATCGCCACATAGACCACGACGCCAGCGGCCAGGGCCACGACGTAGATGGAGGTGCCCACGTCCCGGCAGCTGCCGGTGGCGTACGCGCCGATGAGGCCGAAGAGGTCGAGGATCATGGCGGCCTCCAGCGTGTGGCGCTTGAGAAGCGCGGACCTCTTCTGGACCAGGACAATGGCGGCCAAGGAAGCCATAAAGGCGGTGGAGTTGAAGTAGTAGAATGCCTTGTACCGCCTGGGGTTCGTCGTCAGGAGGATCGGGTCGCCGGCCAGATGGCCGTCGCCGTCGTCCTGCCAGACGCCGCCAGGTGGGTCCAGCCCCGCCTGGTAAGTGACGCTTGTTGCGAGGGTGCCGAGCAGGAGAACGAGGGAGCGAGCCTTCTCCATCGATTCGTTATGTTGTACCCCCCTGATTTTAGAAGCAAAGCAGCAGCGCAGAACTGAATTATTTATCGCAATTAATGGTTATATTACTAGCATTTTTTTATTGTAAATCCATATAGTAATGAAACAATATAATAATGTGAACTGGTGATGGACCGGAAACTGTTAAAAAATGAGTTACTTGGATCAGCCCACATTCACGTGAAGTTAACAGAGGGCACTAATAATTAAGGTTTTAGTCGTCCATCACTTGATGTGCGTCACAAGTGTCATTATGTGTCATACTAGTAATTACTCGGTCCTCGGTCCGTTCTTAAATATATGACACTGTAAACTTTTTACTTCAACTTTGACCACCAATACATATTGAACAAATTAGTTATTAACTAAAGTAAAATGTATATCATTATATTTGTTATCTAATGTACTTTAGATTTAACTTGTTGATTTATCAATTTGCAAAAAAAAATGTAAAAAAGATGATTAATCAAACGAACAAAAAAATCAATAGTGTCATGTATTTAAGAACTAAGGTAGTAGTAGTTAACTAGTAGGGGCACTCATTTATGCATCACAAGTGCCCTAGCTCCCGTTGATGTGCCATAGCAATCATCCTTTGTGAATGAATGTGCGGACACATCACCACTCTCATGTCCTACTCCTTCACTGCAAGCTGGCTTCACTACGGGAAACGGCAAGAATGTTGTGAGCCCGGTACTCACGGAAACGGCAAGAATGGCTATGACTTATCTTCTGAATCACAACTGTTAATTTAAATTAATAATGTTTAGGTCTCAATTTTGCTACTCTTCTTTGCATGCTGTTAAAGGCTATAGCTTCTGCTATAACTGCGCTATAGTACTTATAGTTTCTATAGGACTCCACTAAATTCTGTAGACCGCGATTTGCAACAATATTCATATTTTGGCACTCGGCAAACAATTTTTGACAAGAATAAAAAACCAAGAAATCCCGTAGGTCGGGCCCACTGCTAGCCGTCGCCACCACCGCCCACTGCCACTGCCACCCCACTGCTGCAGAGGAGCAGGAGGCCGCATCCGCTCTGCTAGGCGGCCACGACCACCTCCATCTCCACCCCGCCGGCCGCCGCACGCCATCGTTGTGGTGGATGTTGCCGCCTTGGGGAGGAGTCCCCGCCGCTGTCACCACCACCAACATGTCGAGGTGCAGGAGGGGAGGTAGAGGACACGCCAAAAGGGAGGCAAAGGAGGGAGCGGTCACGACCGTGCCTTCCTCATGGCCGAAGACACTAGCGGCGGATGGGGAAGCAGGATGTTGTGGTCGTTCCTTCCCCATGGTCGTGCCTTCCCAGATCTCATATGCTCGTGTCGCTCCTCCCGACGAGCAGGAAGAGGAGGACACCGCATCGGAGGGGAGGAGAGAAGGACGCCACGTCGGAGGGGGGAAGAGAAGGACGCCACACGGAGGGGAGGAGGGAGGACACCATGGCAGAGGGGATGAAGAGGAGGTCGCTGGGGCACGAAGATCACCCACGCCGGATCTGCTGCTGGGTCCCCTTGTGGGAGGTGGCTGCACGAGGAAGACGTGAGGGAGGGAGGCCGGGTGGGGGAGGGAGGAGGGTCATATAGGTAGAGATTTCATAATAGATCTTGCATATATAGATAAATGGAGGGAGTATTGTTGACGGTGAATTTCCGTCAACCTAGAGTACTTGTTACACATTGGTTTTGATTATGATTTGCAACTAACCCGCCACTAGGCATACTAATGATATAACAAGTTCGCTCTTGCATGTCGATTTTGGAGTTTATTGTTTACGTAGGAAATCTACGCTAAAGAGGAGACTTTCAGGATAAGTTCACCAAGCACTTTGGAAGAAGATCATGAAGCCCGACAAGAGTCAAGAGACGTGATGAACATGACTCCAAATGACCCGAGGACCAAAGTGTCAACGTGCAAGTCTTCAGGGACTCAACCAGAAAATAGCGAAGCTTGCATAGCAAGGATTCAAGCCTTAACCGTGAAGGAAACGACGTCAAAGGCCCACGTGCAAGTGCACACAAATAAGGAATCACACGAGAAGCAACCGGGGAGGAAACCGGGGCCGAACTGGGCCGAAATGGGCCTGGGCCGACCGGCCTGGGCCGACTAGCCTGGGCCGACCGGCCCAGCCCACTCCGGACCCGGTTCGGCGCCCCCTTTGCCCTAGGTGTTCGTCTATTTATTGCCTCTTCCTCCGTCCGTCGCCACATCGATCCAATCATTCTACCGACGCCATTCACCAGAAAACTGCCGCCGCAAGATGAGGGAGAGAGATGGATGAGCTCGTCGCAAGGATCAACACCGGCGGAGGGAAGGAAGCAAGAGGAGGACTCCAAGCCGCTGGCCTAGGGGTGTTCCCAAGCTTCATCGCCGCCATCTTCATCGACGACGTTCTCCGGAGTCTCCATCACCCCTATGTGCTTCAATCTGTGTAAGATGATGGGGTAATGTCTCCGTTCGTCCCTAGGGTTAGATGGATGCATGATATGTAATCTATACATGAACCTTATGCCAATCAATGCTTTATGGTCTACGTCTTCGCGTATGCTTTGTTTACATACATTTGCGCAACATGTGGTCTTAGTAGGGTTTGTGGTAATCGTGGTGATTAGCTTAACCCTATGGATGCTTAGGTATAGATGCGGTTATACGTGAAAGTGTTTGATTACCTTGCGAAGTGACAGTACGGTGGAGGGAAAAGGCTAGCGGCCACATAACCGCCATGAAGCTAGTGTAGGCAACACCCATTTCATGTAGTAGATGCATCTTCATGTGTTCCTAAACCCTAGGGAGGGAACGCTTATCTATCTTAATCTCTCTCTTGTGTCCACCCTTTGCCATCTAGTTTAACCTTAGATTTCTTAGATTAACATAGGTTACATTCCTTTAGATTAATACCTCTCTCAAAGGTTTTCCATCAACTAGATTAGTACTTGGTTAAGCGCTAACAATCCCCTTGCTCCGCGGATTGATAAGAACCTAGGAAATCCCCGTGGTGAAAAAGGTGTAAGTCCGTACGCTTGCGGATCGTAGGTGGATACGAGTTTTATGCGTCAACAAGTATATACGAGAAAAAAATTAGAAGAGGGTACCAATTCCGTGGGTTTGGACATCCCCTCAGGTCTCAGCTGTTAATAGTCAATTATGTGCTCTCGATTTACTGGCAGGACCTGGCCTGTTCAGACTTTATAGCCACCAATAACTACATTTGGATCCATCACCGCTGGAGAAGGATGAAGGCCGCCAAGTGATGAGTAGGAACTTTAATTTCTCACGAATCGTGCATGTGGCTAACTAGTAGCCCAGTTCGAATTTGGCAAAAAATTTCATAAGCCAATGGCCAGTTCGAATGAAAATGCTCAAAGCCCAAACCTTGTACTAGAACTGGTTTTGTCGCTCTGCAATCTAATCTTTAATTCGACATAGCCCAGTTCGAATGAAAAAAATATGCCCTGAACCGTATTGTGGCCTTATTGTTGCGTCCAGAGCAATACTACAAAAAACTGAACGAGAGGGAGGTTACTTGTATTGTACCGTACCTGGCATTGTCAGCGTGCCTGCTTTCTCTAGTTCGTTGCCTGAAACACGGCAAACACCTCGATACTGCAGCGCAGATGCCTACTAGCCACTGACAGCCGTTGCCTAGGGCTGCCAAGACACATCCAGCGAGAGCCACCTGCAAACCAGGGGAAAATTTCGGCCAAATGTCAGTGATAAAAACCTAATCTTTCGCCAATGTTATCGGTGGGCACTGGTAAGAAAAAACACCGTATTAATTTCTTACTGGTAAAGTAAGCCCTAGCAGGAACACCATGGATCCCAGGACAAGAGCGACGAGGACGACGACGTAGGTCGTGGTCTCGGCGTCTCTGCAGCTCCCGGCGGCGTACGCCACGACGAGCCCGACCAGCGCGACGACGATGCACCCGTAGAGCTCGACGGAGCGCACGCTGGCGGTGAACCGCAGCCTCTTGTCAAGGAGCAGCAGGATGATGACCAGCGACGCGACGAACGCCGTGGTGTTGCCGAGGAAGAAGGCCACCAGCCTGGGGCGGTTGTAATCCTCCAGGATGGCGTCGCCGGCGCGGCGGCCGGGCTGGCTGCCGTCCCAGAAGCCGCCGGGCGTGCTCAGCCCGGACACGTACGTGACGCTGATGGCGAACGTCGCGAGCAGCATCAGCACCTTGCGCGCCCGCTCGCCGACCAGGTCGTCGCGGTCGCCGTCGGCGTTGGCGTTAGCGGCGGCGGGGGCGGAGGTGGCGACGGCGGCGCGCTTCTCCGCCGGCGCCGCCGACGCCAGCGCTGTCTGGACCACGAGGTACGCGAAGACGGCAGCCACGAGCAGCGAGCTGTAGACGGTGGTTACCGTGTCCCTGCAGGTGCCGGCGGCGTAGGCGCCCATGAGGCTGAGCAGGTCGAGCACCATGACCACCCGCAGGGGCAGGAGGGTGGTGCGCCGCCAGATGTTCTCGTTGAAGTTCTCGTGCAGCACGGAGAGGAGGAGGATGAGGACGATGACCACGAGCGACGACGCAAACGCGGTGGCGTTGCAGTAGAAGAACACCAGGTACCGGCGGTAGTGGGTGTCCCGGATGATGGGGTCCCCGGCGAGGTGGTCGTCGCCGGTGTCCTGCCACACTCCCCCCGGAGGGCTGAACGCCGCGGCGTACGTCAGCGCCGCCGCCACCGTGGCCATCAGCAGCAGGTACTTGCGAAGGGTGTACTCCCACGGCTTGCTATTGGACTTGTCCTCGGACGCCATTGTTGGCTAATTTACTTACTGAGAGCTCCACCGGATGCAAAGGGGACTGGTGCAATGGTGCTCGCACCTGGAAGAGGAACAGCAGAGACGAAGCTTTAAAGGTGACTGTCCAAGGACCTAGCTAGTGCGTGCGCGCTACTAAGCTGCAAGCTCCGTAGCTCAACCTGCTTAATTTGTAGGACTAGCATTTTCTGTGGAATTTATAAGAACTGGCAAGAGGCATGATGATGAGTTAAACTAGTCCTTTTCAGCAAGACTTGACTTGGTGATTAGCAAGGATAAGAATGTAGTCACACGCTTCTCGTGCATCTGGGATGTTTACTTTTTAAGCTAAATTATGTAGTGACAGCTAACCCTTGACCTTAACGTGAAGTGGCTAACATGCTCCACGAATGCTATTGTACCACGAAGATCCGATAAGATTACACTGCAAGATATATTCATATATACATGCAATGCCGATATATATTTTGACAATGATGGATCACCAATTCACCATCAACGACCCCGGCCAGCTAGTTGGGAATGGTGTGTTAGTTGTTTGCCAGTGGTTGATAGGTGGTTTTGCTATTTATTTTATTAATTATATCAAATTTTCTTAAATTATCGGTTGATATATTTTAGTGAAATTTGGCATTTCCTGATAACAGAAGCAAATTAGCACCGAGAAATCAATGGCAATTCGCAGCAAAGGACTTTGGCGGTACAAATTATACATGGTCAGGAACATGAACAATTGAAACAATGAGGAATCATTCTTAATGATTTTGTAGTGCATGAATTTTGCATTTTGCAATTTATGGTTCCTAACATCACAACATGCATCATGATGATTAGCATATGGTACAATTTGATGATTAATTAATTGTAGTTGCAGTTCCTCATAAGAACAATTTTGAATCAGATCAACATTCATGGAGTGATGTTGTTAGATGAATTAACGTAGACTTAATTAGGAGGAAGAGTTATTAGTACGTAGTTTGAAAATCCTCTGAAAAGAAAATAGAAAGTAGGACATATGATACAATTCAGTGGCAATTATATTGCCTGCATGCCAATGTGACTGCAGGACGAACTTGTTCTTGGCACATCGACGACGTTCTTGCTAATGGAATTTCCTTTGTTTTTTTTGTGTGTGTGTCATGTGGCATATATATTATATAGGACTACAGAGCAATAGGATTAATTATCTAGTTGTATTATGAAAATAATGAAGTGACGTGGCACATTTCATCGATAATTGGCATAAACAAGAGGAGGAGAGCACAATGTTTTGTTATTAACAAGTACTGCATCTATTTGTTAGGCAATTGGAAGTAATATTGTGTTCAACAATAGTAGACCAAATACTTGTTTCTAGGTGCTACTCACACGGGGACACATTGGCTTCGGTTCTAGGTATTGTTGCAGCGCACTGATGATCGAAAGGAGCGTCTCGCCTTCAAAGCTTTTCAAATTTTAGAGTCTAGAGGGTTTTTTTTTTGCATCTCATGGATGGTTGCCTTTCACTCCGTTTACCATCTTATGCCTAATCATCAACACTTGACTAGTGATCACTGGTCAGAAAGAATAAAAATGTACCACGCTTCTCATGCCGATGTTTAACTAAATCATGCGGTAGCTAATCCTAGCCCTTGACACTGATGATCATTAACACATTCGGTAATGCTCCCCGCCGTACGTCCGACGCGCGTCCGGGATTCCGGACAGGTGAGCGGCATGCGGACTTCTCAGACTTCTCACGGGTGGTAGAAAAATCAGTGGTGGGCCCCACCCGCGACCTTATCTCCTCCCTGCCACCCCCACGCACTCCCCTGTGACCGACCCTCTCTCCTCCACTCATTCCGCCCCTCGGTAGATCCGCCTGTCCTTGACCTCGACTCCCCCGGCGGCACGGCCGAGGCACGGCCCTCTTCCCGGCGGCGTGGCTCCCCCGGCGGCGCGGGCGAGCGCCACTCCCGTGATGGCGACGGAGAGGTCGGAGGAGCGGCCGGGCGCGACTCCCGCGGCGGCAAGGCCGGAGCGGCCGGAGGCGCGGCCAGCGGAGCTTGCGGCGGCACAGCCAAGCGCGGCTCCCTTAGGATGGAAGGCAGCTAAGCTCGTCGCGCGTGCTGGCGTGATGCCATCTCCAAGAGCAGCCTGACGGCGACCGGAGGAGCTCGCAGCGACGCTGTCGGAGGTGCGGCGGCGGCTTCCTCCTATTCCGCCTCCGGCCTCAATGTTGCAATTTGTTTCTTCAGATGTTGCATTCGGTTTCTTCAGATGTTGCAGTTAGGTTCTACAGATGTTGAGTTTTGATGTTGCAGACACGTTGTGTGTTTTGTCGAGGGAAGGGCCCTGATGTTTGGATGTTGCAACCATTATTTTTCGATGTTGCAGATGCTAAGTCTCGATGTTACAGACATGTGTTGTTGGGTGTTGCAAACATTATTTTTTGATGTTGCAGACGTTGTGTTTTGATGTCGCAGACATGTGGTGTTGGGTGTTGTGTTGAGGAGAAGGGAGAAGAGAGCTCCTGATGTTAATGTTGCACGCAACACGGGTCGCAACATGGCCGTAATATAGTCGCAACATGGTCGCAACATGGGGAGGAGAGAAGAAAGACTCCTCATGTTGGATGTTGCGAGCAACCGCGTTCGCAACATTTCCGCAACACGTTCGCAACATGCTCGCAACATTTACTCAGTAGTCTTTAGATCTAACGGTTGACGATTGAGGATCTTAAGATCTAACGACCACGGATCCATCCGATGCTAGCACCCGGATCGGACGTCCGGGTGCTAGCAGTGCCGTAACACATTTCCAGGATGGTATTGGGACAAAAGATGTCGGGTAGATATTAATTGTTCACGACGTGACACATGCCACGTTATTAATTAGCGTTTTGAGTCTCTTACCCATGAATTTCATTTCTTCGCAGGAAAAAGACCGGCCGCATGCACTTGTGGTACCGTCTCGGGGAGGTGACGTCAACGCTAGGTCAACATAGTGCGCTACACTGTCTGCATTTTCCCTACAATTTTTTAGAATAACACAGTACAACGCAGACGCTGATAACCCCTATGAATACACGTACGCAAACCCTATCCCTGTGATGAGCACCTCCGAAGGACTGAGCACCGACAGATCTGGAGATTCCCGAAGTCATCAATGGCGTCTCGTCGTCGACGCGAACGTCGCTTACCACTTAACGCAACATCACCACATTGCTCAGTCATATGCGTTCACAACATGTACCATTCATTGTCGACGCCAAAAGTCCTTCGCAGGACTGTTTTACTATATCCATCCTCAAATAGATACAAAATATTTAGTTTATTTTGAACTAAATTTGTCCTAAACATCATATATTTGAGAATGGAGGGAGTATGTCTTTTCCTCTAGCCACTACGAGAATGTCCATCTTTCCCGACAATTCTTTATTTAATTGATCTATGGATTTGATACCTTTTGTTGTATAATAAGTGGACAGTTTTGAGTGGAAGGGCCAAAACACAGTTTTATTTGTCAGTGTAATTCCTAACTTTCTCAACAACAACAGAATCAAGAATAAACTCGTTGCCCCTATATAGTTTTGTAGCAAGTTCGACAATTATATTAATTAACAACCGTTGTCCACTTACAAAACACCTGGGAAATGCATGGTCGATTTGTCTTGTTGGCTTTGTTCTATTTTTATTATTATTTTGTCATGAGAGAGACGACCAGACCTGCTTAGTCTAATGCGTTCACACATCTTTTCTTCCAGCCTGCTAATAAGTGTGCGAGTCATTCGCTCTCCACTGCTCAATAGCACGAACAAAGGAAAGCATACATCATCTCCGCCCCAGCCTGCTAATAAGTGTGCGAGTCATTCGCTCTCCACTGCTCAATAGCAGTGTATATCACTAGCAGTAATCAGAGCGATATATGGCCCTGTTTGGATCAAGAGGGCTAAACATTAGCCGCCGCTTTACTTTCATGAGAGAGACGACCTGACCTGCATGCTTAGTCTGATGCGTTCACAGTTCACGAGAGATTTGTAAATGTGTCACTCTCAAAAACGGGTTTCGCTGAAATGTCATCTTGCAAATGTGTTTCGCTAAAATGCCATTATGAAATGGCCACCACCCGTTGTACTGCCTTCCCTGACTATAATGCCCCTATCTTCTTCTCCTTCCTCTCCCTCTCAGTCGCACGCTCTCCATCCTCGCGCCCGGCGAGCGCGGGCGCGTATCAGCTGGCCGGCACGGCACGACCTGGTCCCTCCTCGCTCCCGCCCGCTCTGCCTCCCTTCTCCCGCGATCGAGCTGGGAAGTCTGAGCTCCATGAGCGGCGGCAGCAGATGGAGCTCGGGGCCGCGGGAGGGGATTTTGGGGTGGCGAACGGAGGAGGAGCTTCGGGCGTCCATGGCGGGAAGAGGAACTCGGGGCCATGGGAGCTCGGTGCCATGGCTATTGGCGGCTGCAGAGGGAACTTCGCGGCGGACGGGATGTGAAGCGCGCATCGGGAAAGCTCCTAGCAGCGACCTCGAATCAGTCGAGGGGGGGGGGGCTCCTGGCGGCCGCCATGGCCTGCGGCGAGGAAGCTCCCGGCGGCGGAGCATTGCGAGCGCCGTGAGGGGGAGGAGGCGCGGAGTTCGCCGCAGGGAGCAAACACGGGCGTGGTGGAGCAACGAGTAGTGCGGGCATCCCCGTCGTCTCCGGCGCGATGGACGAGCTAGCACGATGTACAACCACCACCGCCGCTGTCCACCCCAGTCCATACACCTTCAGGGGCAGTTTGGGAAGAGAAGGCGTTACAACGAGTTGGCGCGGTTTGATAATGGCAAATGGGCGAAGCCCATTTTCGAGATGGCAAACAGCCGAAACCCAATCCGGAGAGTGGTGAAATCACAAATATCTACGCCTTTCCTTCCAGCCTGTCAAGTGTACGAGTCCTTCGCTCTCAACACAGTGTATAGCACTAGCAGTAATTATAGCGATCAAGGGGATAAATATCAGCCCTTGGTGGGATTAAACTGCTTTGAAGGGGCTAATTTTTAACTCTCCTTCAAAATCTTTAGCCCCAACAAGAAAGGTGAATGTGACTAAACATCAGGCAGAGCTAATGTTTAGCCCCATTTGTTGACTTGTTCCCTCCCTCGTTAATTAGCTGGCGAGGGTGAGCCATCGCATTCGCAGTCGCCATATCATGTTATCTTGATAGCGCAATAGCATTCCTGGAACGTGTTAACCTCTGCTGCACAGTCTAGGATTAGCTGGCATATACATAGTTTAGTTAAACATCTAGATGCATGAGCAGCGTGACTACATTCTTATTCTTTGCTAATCAATAAGTCAAGTCTTGTGTCTTGGTGAAAAGGAATGGCCATATAAAATAGCTCATTCTCTTGCCGGTCTTATAAATTACAGAAATAAGTACTAGTTGTATCAATTATTTTTTCCATCCCGAAATGCAAGTATTTTTCTTAGTTTATCCTAGCTCAGGTTATTCTAAATTTACGATATGAAATGAGCATCATCTGGCTTTATGAAATTTGTTTGCGATTTCCATTAATTGTTTAGTTGTTTGATCACTACCAGTTATTTTAGTAATTGCTAGAGTTTAAGATGAGCACGAAAATATATAAATGGGTTTTCAGCTGGACAGCAGTAACTCTTTTAGTCGGTCCGTATCCTGCTTAAGTGCTTGTTTTTCTGCCAAGAAACATTCTCCCGGCTTAGAAAACCCCCGTACTCCGATTTACCGGCGAGGGGATTTTTTTTTTAAATCAACCTCATAATTCTCCAACAAGTAATCGAACCTGGGTGGTTGCGACCATACCTCAGCTCTACTAACCAACCAGGACTAGAGGGCGTTGGTATTCCCGTTGTAATTGGATTGTATCCAAAATCATATACCAGTATGCTGGAGTGTGCTTCAATCTGCGGCGGCATGACAGTGCATAATGATAAAGATAAGAATCGTGCAAATAAAACGAATCAAATGATGGGTAACCTGAATTCTTACAAGCATTTCACAAACACTTGTTATGGCTAACAAGTAAACATTTCAACTGTCATGTTAAATTGCCTGTTTGGGCCCCATAGCCGATGCAATAATCAACATCCAGTGCCAGTGCCATTAATTAATGCATCAAAGAACTATTTCACAAGTATGTGCATGAGCTAATTAGTGGGTGCTTGGATTCATAGGACTAAATTTAGTCTGACTAAAATGGAAATTAGTCTATTTGAGAGGCTAAAGTTCCAAGCACCCCTGACTAAAGAGGGGCTAAAACTAGTCTTGGGACTAAAACATTTTAGTGAGGAGAACCCTACTAAACTTTGTTTGTTTTAGCTCTCTCTTCATTTAATCTCATAGAAATCTGTAGCACGCCCCATCTATTGGCTGGAGAGAAAAGGGAGAGAGATAATTAATGCTCATTTACTACATTTTAGTCTCTTTACGATTTGGATCCAAGCATAGGTGATACTAGCAACTTTTAACCTGACTAATTTTAGTCATGAAACTAAAAGGTATCAAGCACCCTCTTAGTTGCATGCATTATGGATCCAAGGTGGTCCATGCAGGTGGTTAGTTCACACTGCTCACACCCAGTACTAGACACCCCACATCCATAGCACTGCACAGCTCCCTCTGGCCAATCCCAAATCGTACCATGGTCAAGGTCAAATGTCGGGTCGCTAGCCTCTGGCCCTCTGCCAACTGTTCGTTTGGCTGGTGGTTGTGCTGATTTGTTTTGAGAGAAAAGTACTGTTAGCTGGTTGATGGTGGTTGGTTTGTTCTGAGAGAAAAGTACTGTTGGCTGGTGGCTGATAAGCCAAGCGAACAGGGCGATTATCTTTGCTTAATTTATCACGTTGTATTTTTAGACTCTTTGATGAAATGCATGGAATGATGTACGAAGAATTCAAAAGTGACTGCAGAGTAGTATGGTCATCTTAGTTCCTCAATTCTTGTGCCAAATCTGAATGGCTTACATTCTGAATGGAACTATGGAAGGAAGTATTAAATATTAATCTTGACAAGAAGCATTCGCAGCCGGTACTACACAATTTGATACCTTGCATTGAAACATCGGCATGACCGCTCAGCATCCAAACAACGAGGCTGTTCGTTTGGCTGGTGACTGGTTTGTTCTGAGAGAGAAATCTTCTACCGTTTCTTTGGTTTGTTACGAGATAAAAGTATCTTGCCGCAAGCACCTTCCGCTTGTTTCTTGAGCAGCTACAGGAAATTTGTCTACGAGCTCGCTCAGGTCATTTTCTTCTGTTCCACACAACAATCTTACAGGCTTCTCGCTGATTTGAGCATGGGATAAGTTGAGCTACCCTCCGGACATTTCTATTATGAACAGGCTGCCAAAGTCAGTGACAGGCAAAAGATGCAACGCCAAGTTCAGCATAACATTTCGAGAGATGCAACACGCAAGCATGGGACATGGGACCGAGAAAAGGCAAACGATATTTGGTGAAAAGGCAAAAGATATTTGGTTATATAACTTCAGAACGGTATACTGCTGTTCTTCAAACAGATTCTGCAACGCGACAGGATGTCAAAAGGCGCGCAATTGATATCGATCATGCTACAGAGTATCAGAAGCGAGCTGCTAGGAGATTTTTTCTTCTATCTTGTGACAGTTAGCCTATCTTGCTGGCCTATGGTGCTTCCTGGAGTGGGTACTGGACGCATCCCTGGAAGATGAATACCGGCTTCGGCTTTCCCTGACAGTGTACTCAACCTCAAAAGCAGACTGCTCATCCGGTGCAAGCCTGCTAGTAAACACAAAATATGGTAGCGACTCAGAACTCAAGTCATAGGAACAAATGCCATGATAACATGCCAACATTCTGAATGATACGCACCTCCGATGTTCACGAGAAGATTTGACAGACCTGCGGTGAAGATTAGATCTAGTTCTAGCATGATCACTCGGACTAGGAGTTGATTCTTGTTCCTGAAGAACGGAAGTTTCGATTATAAGAATCTGTAATGCCATGTTCGAGAAAATTCAAATAACAAAACAGTGACTGCACATCCAACTTACATTATAGCAATCATCACAATCACACATCACAGAAGAACTTTTAGGCATCAACTGGTTGCCCTAATAAAAGCAAGCTCCAATAGTTAGCAATAACATAAATCAAAGTACAGCTTGTAGAAGGTAATACTTATATACCAACCTTGCAGCAAGAATCTTCACAATGAGATGCTACTTGAGAAGTTGATGGCGTACGGTCACGGTCCTACAAAACAGAACCAAACGCAATCAATATCGAGCTGCAAGTACTAAAAATACTAAAAATTGAAACTGTTGCTGTTACCGTCTTATAGTAGGCCTGCTCACAACCACTGGTTGCAGAAAATTCCTCACCATTGGGGTAATCACAATTTTGACCACTCAAATTACATTCTGGGCAAGATGTTCTATGCGCCCTGTCATGGTATGCATGTTCATATTTGCTCCTACGGTATGCATCTCGCTGCATATGTTCTTCATGAATTTCCTGCCTGTATCTGGGATATTTACTAGAGTATCGACTCTCCTCATAAGCTTCCCTGAACCTGGTTCCAGAATGTGTCCTTCCATATTTAGGGCTTGGGGCTGTAAAGACATCAGAAATAACTGTAAATTAGCATCAAGGAGTAGGAAGATCTAAACAAGTTTATTTGCTGTAGACAAAAGGAAACAAACCATAGGCTACATAATCCCTTCGATAGTAATCTCTGTATCCACGCACAGAAATAGGCCTTTCATCAACATCCATAGAGCGGTGACGATGAGCATGATCGTCTGAATAATCACGCCTTTCAAAATGCCTATATCTGTCTGAGTGGTATCTACTACTAGAACTTTTGTCTGCAAATCCTCTTCGGACACCTAACATGGAATTAGAGCCCTGCCAGGAATGCTTCTTGGTATTTTGTCTTGGCCTTTGTAAACAAGCTTTTATGAGAACCTGAAAATTTTGAACAAGTAATTATAACACACATCAGGATCAAAATGGTAAGAAATGGTATCAGAGGTTATAAATGGTAGCAGAAAATCAATACCTTTCCACCACCTTCACCAACACCTTCTTTATTGACCATTTTAATGCAATCTAAAGCTGACTTTCTTGCCCTGAAGCTGATGAAACCAAAATCTTTCCTTTTTGCTGTGAACATGTTTCTAGCAAGTTGTATGTTATCAATTTCACCAAATTTTCCAAACATTTCTCTCACTTTGTCTTCATCCCAGTGAGGTGGTAAGCCATCCAAGAAAACAGATTTCACCTGCATTGCATGATAAAATAAAAGCATTGACATGCAATATCTGCAAGAAATAGATTTATACTCCCTCCGTCCTGATTTGATCTTCATATAACAAAATAAAAGGTGTCCATGAATGATATGTGTATTCCCAGTTAGAGCCAATCGTGTCATGAGTTGCTTAGTTGGCTGGCTCGTTTGTCGATGCATCACAGAGAGAAATTAAAGTTCTCCTTGGTCTTTGTGTTACACAGTTATACGCATATCAAACCTGGACGCCTGGACGGAGGGAGTACACGGTAACTAAATACAGATGGCTAAGTTGATGTACCTTTTCCATGATCTCATCATCTTGTGAAAGGGTATTTGAAAATGATATGTGTGCCCTAAAATCAGTGCCAAGAAATAGATCTCTTTCCTGTAGTTTCAGAAAAGCAGCCACAGCATCCACATGCGTTCTGAAGTCAAGGAATGCATAGCCTCTATTTTTCCCCCTTTTTTCTGGGTGCTCAATTAAGTTAATTCTATCCAGATTGTCCAACTCAAAAGGTTTCAGTTTCTCAACCAACTGAACAGAAACATCAACCATTACACAAAACAGAAAGATGCTTACAGCAATATTAGTATCATATCAAATAAGCAAGAAAGCTTACATCATCTCTTGACCAGTCAAAGCATATATTCCGTACATGAAGGGTCTCATTTTCACTGTTTTTGCATATTCCACATACTTTTCCCTTAATCTGGAAAACCAAATAACATAAAATAAATTGTATCAGAACTACTGTAGGTGTGCTGAATACATATGGATACAAGCATCCATTACGATAGCAAAAATCACAATGACTAGGAACCATTACTGAGTAAATATAGATAGGAAATGCCACGTACAAGTAAAAAAAATATAATTGAGACAACAGAGAAATAGATACATGATGTTCAACTGACCTATAAACCTATTAAACATAATAAAAAATGGATACACATTCTCAGCTATCTCACCAGAATAATCTGGTCAGATACCATGGTTAAGATAAAAATTGGACTTGCAACTTTTCGGCAGGGCAGTCGTCATAAAGAGCTCATGTATGGTACAGACGATGGGCCTTTCTACTGCTGCCTCTAATGTTTTATCTAAACAGATGCTAAATTGGGACATTTAAAGCAGAACTGGATCCTCATATTAAAACAAGGATAGAATCTAGGATATCCAGAATTAGCCCTTCAATTTTGCTAGGATTGGAATTAAAACAATAATAAGTTCAGGTCATGAACAATACCTATAGTAAAAAAATTAGTGTAGCTTGCGACCTCTGCACATGTTGGCAGAGTATTGGATGCACATGTACCCCAACTACGTGGATGCATGTGTACATGATTCTATATTAGGATATTTCAACTACAATGAGGTGGTTGAAATGAAAAACCTAAATACAGAAAGGTGGCCTCATTTGGTTCCTTTGAATTACACCATTTAGTTATTAGGTATCGCTAACTCAATTAAATAGACTAGACGTGGAGTTAAAAACTCAGGCCGTGCTCAAAATTTAATGGTTGCAACTGGAGTAAATTTCAAAAAGCTCCCCAATTTACTGGCCTAGCTTTGGATGTAGTGTAACTTCTGCGTATGTGCTGGAACAGATAAAAGCAACAGCCCTTTAAGACAACACATCATAAATAACAAAAATTGTTCCTGGCTTCATTTACTGTTCACTGCGTATTACACACATCAATAATTTTGTCTATGGAGCATGAACTCATTTAACTAGACCATTCTCGGAACAATACGGAAACCAGGTCCTAAGTTCTTAAACTAACTAGACCAGATGAACATTGCATTGATACAGTAATTATGTCATTAACATATGTTCACACTAGCCCTTCCTAAAAAGTGAATCCTGATAAAACTTCAAAGAAATTGATGAGGCAGCAAGGAACTATAAATCCATTCTTAAGGACGCTTCTAATTGAGATGAAAATGAAATGAACCGGCATCCAGTCCAGGCATACTAAGGCAAAAATGCATTGACATGAATGCCAACAAGTGCCACTGGTGCTAACTGTAGTATGGGGGTGGGGGAAGAGAAACCACCTTAGCACCCACACCCATTACAGGATGCTACTCATGTGCATGCTGTAAGGTACTACACTGGACCCCAGTCGAGACAGGGCAATCTTTTCAATATCCTATGCCATGAAAAACAAAGTATTCTGGGGGCTGAATGAGATGGCCAAATATGTTCTGCATTCCAAATTACCAGCTCAAAAGACCTAATTTTCACATCTGTCCACTAATATAAATCATGGATACCAGCATTCCATGGCATGAGACAAAAAGAACATATTTTATCTGAAAGTAGGGAGTAGTAAAACAATCTAAAAATCCTAGCTTTATCAGTTCCTGAACAAGACTGAATTAATAAATTCCAAAACCACTAGCGTAATCAATGACCTAATTTCACATCCATCCACTAATCTAAATGATGGATACCAGCATTCCCTGGCATGAGACAAAAAGAACATATTTAATCTTGAAGTAGGAAGAAGTAAAACAATCTAAAAATCCTAGCTTTATCAGTTCCTGAACAAGACTGAATTAACCCATTCCCCCAACCACTAGCGCAATCAATACAAAAACACCTCAGGAGCTAGCCAGAGGACATCAATCAATTCAACATCAGTAAATTCACAACTTTCCCCAACCAACTTGCATAAGTTCAAAAGGCTAGCAATAGGTGTGAATCTATATATCGCGGCGGTAAGGATTTTATGTCATACCTTAGCCTCGCGGAGGTCGTTGGCCGCCCAGCGTGCCTGCCAGGCGGCGGCGAAGCGGACGAAAGCGAATCCCTTGTTGAGGCGCTGGTCCGCCGGATCCCGCACGAGGCGCACCTCCTCGACTTCCCCGGCGTCCGCCAGAGCCTCCGCCACGTCCTCCTCCGCGGCGTCGTGCGGGAGCCCGCCCACGAAGACCTCGTACTCCATCCTCTTCCTCCTTGCAGCCGGGTCCTCCTCCCCCACCACCTCATCCTCCCCCATCACCTCATCCGATGGCGTCGGCGGCGGATGCTGCGCCGCCGGCGGCTCCTCCACCTCCTCATCCATGATCACCTCATCCGCGGGCTGCTCCTCGCGCTCGATCACCTCCTCCTCGACAGCCGCCTCCTCGGGCTGCTCCACGGGGACTCCCTCCACCCGTTCCTCCGGCACTACCTCCTGGAACGCCTCCTCGGGCTCCTCCTCCTCGAACTCCTCCTGAGCGACGTTGAGGTCGAATAGGAACCGCCGCGGGGCGCGCGGCGGCGAGGATGCCATCTCCGTCGGCCGCCGCCGGCGGAGGCTAGGGTTTCGCGACGGGGGGACACTCTCCCAGGTAGGGCTGCTGCTGTCTAGTACTCCAGTCCACACCCCGTCCGTCTAGTGAGCATGCCAGGCCACGGCGGCGCGATGCGAATGCGGCGCGGCGGCGGAGGCGAGGGAGGCGGCTATATAGCAGCAGCCCGTGCCGAGGAGGTGTGGTGTGGTCGGTCGCCGGAAAAACGGAGGAGGGTTTGGTTCATTTCGGCCAGGGGGCGGCCGCAATCCGGCCAAACAATAGGTGGGGCACGCGAGCGCAAGAGGCCCACACGTCAGTGACGTTCAGGGTCGGAGTGGGGTGCGGCTGTCAGTGGTGGGCGCCCGTGGACTTTGGATCGCCGCGAGGGTGCGTGGGTGGCGCGTGCGCGTGGCCGGCTCTGGCGGCGCGTGCGCGTGCGCGTTCGTGGTGGGTGACAGGTAGGGTCCCCTGTAAAGGCCCACTGTCAGGCATGTCATGGTCTGTACCTGGGCAGTTCCGTGGCAGGAGTTCGATCCAACGTGGGTCCCACAACCCAGAGACCGAGGCGTACACGCGAACAGAACCGTTCACGCACGCGCGGCCCGGGACCCATCTTCACACCTAAAAAAAGCCAAAAAGGCCTCGTCTGTTGGGTTGGAAGTATGGTGAAATGAAAGAGGCCCAATTCCGTTTTGCAGGGATGGGGATTAGGCCCAGTTCATTTGTTGTAATAGACGAATTTTAAAATAAATGACGCTTTCAAGATTTGTCAAAACTATATACTATTCCCGCCATACCACACGGTGGTTGGGAGCTAACTATCGTGTGGTATGGCGTTATGACCCTAAGCGTCATACGGTACGCCGTTTAGGGCGCTGACTAGTCGTTTGACCCAGTGTAGCACCCCGCCACCGTGTGATATGGCGGCAATAGTATAGTTTTGACAAATCTTTGAAGCGTCATTTATTTTTTTAAAATCGTGAAAAAATAAATATAAAAATTTCGTAGTGGACCGTGAGGGCCAAAACAGAACAAGCACGTGCGCAGTCAGAAAAAAAGTAAATTCCACAACTCTCAACTATCCACGACGTGGCGAATGGATTTGTAGTCCAATGGCAGGACAGTTCAGTGAGACCCTACCCATCAGGATTCAAATCCTGGTCGTTGCACCTTTTCCTGGATTTTCTAGGATTTACCGGCATTATGCGTTAAGTGGTAAGCGGTATTCTCATCGACAACGAGGCGCCAATGGTGACTTCGGGAATCTCCAAATCTGTCGGGTGCTCGATCCTTCAGAGGTGCTCATAGGGGTAGGGTTTACGTACGTGTGTTCATAGGGGGTGACTATGCGTGCGTGTTGTGAGCATTTGTGTTGTACTGTATAATTCTAAAAAACTATGGACGACGTGGTCTAGTAGATCTTAACCCTCGTCTCCGAACACTGTTTTCGCAACCGACATGGAGTCGAATCCTAGTCAGCTAATTCCTTCCTCTTCCCCGGCAGGTTCGTCTTCTCCTATTTTTGTGCAAACCTTGGGTCATCTGTGACGCGTTGCTACTGTCCTTGCTCCCTCACCTCGTGCGGCGTGCCCCCCCACCCCCACGTTGCCCTTCCAGGAACCGTTGTTGCCGCGAGCCTCCCCGCGTTAGTCTTCCTAACGTCCCTCGCGCACCACACCCCACCCCGCGCATCTCTATCGTTGCTCTCGGCGCATGCCCTGCAACTACGAGCCTCCCTACGCTGCCCGTTCGAGCGCCACTGCCAAGCGCCCCCTTGCGCGTTGCACTGTCACTCTGTGCTTCCCTGTTGCTGCCTCTCCTTCCTTGTACGCCACAACTGTGAGCCTCTACACACTACATTGTCCCCTCCCTAGCTCGGTCGACGACCATCATTGGGGCTCGTTAGCTGGTTGATTGGATTTAACCGGGATGAGGAATTTCAAATTCAATGATTTAGTTTCTCTTCAATTCGTGACCTCTTCAAAATTTGACACCGTACACGCGAATTTCTTCAAAACAAGGGACTCTTACTATTTTTTATCTTCTCTCTTTTCCCTTTCATTTCTGCTTGCATTCTCATGTGACGAGCCAAAATGCCCTTGTCCATCTATTCTTCCTTGCAACCCTGAGCATCGATGCTCATTTGTTAGCTCGGCAAACTCTAAGTTGTCGCCGCCCATGTTCCACCCTTGCTCGACAGCACTGCTTCCCTTCGCTCGCCAGCGCCCATCGCCCACGTCACCTCCCTCTGCCTCCGCCCACGCTCGTCAGCGATGACAAGCAGCACAACTAGCGGCATCAAGCGTAGAGAGCCAACGTGGGTGGAGGGGCAGCAGCGCCGACGTCCGAGGCTAGGGTTCGCTGAAGGAACCTTCTGCTCACAAATGTAGTCGATGAAGGGTTGTCGCCAGTCCACGTCGATCATCATGACCTCCTTGCCAGGCTGAGAAGGCGTTGTGTCAGTGGTCGTGTGCACCGGCTCCGGGATGGATGACGCGTGAAGCTCGTGGACGAAGACTCCCGCGGGTACTTGAGCGCGAGTAGAACCAAGCTTTGACAGGACGTCCGTTGCAACGTTGTTGTCACAGACGACATGATGGAACTCGAGACCATAGAATTTGTTCTCGAGCTTGCGGACTTCTAGGCAGTAGGCGTCCATGTTCTCCTTGTTGCGATCCCAAGACTTGTTGACTTGATTGATGACTACTGCGGAGTCGCCGTAGACTAGTATTCGCTTGATGCCCAATGATATTGCGAGGCGGAGCTCGTGTAGCAGAGCTTCTGAAGGACCCATACGGCGAACCAGAGAGGGGGGAGTGAATGGGAGCCGATAAAAATTCTTCTCGAAGGAGATGGGAACTCCAACAAGACGAACACGGCTTCCAACACACGTCTCTGACTCACTACCCAAGTTGGCCAAGCCCACACAGCCACTGGAGTGCTACTGGACCTAGGAACCAACAAACAACCCTTTGAGCCAAAAACACACCAACGCGCATAGCAGAAACTTGCACGACTTGCTGCCTGTGCTACACCGGTCAGACCGATGGCCTGCGTCGGTCAGACCGGTGACACCGGTTAGACCGGTGGACAGAGCCGGTTAGGCTGGTGGCTACAACAGCCGCACAACAAGTGTTCCAGAGAGCCTCAGTGACTTCTCTATGCCCTGGAACAAAAACACTCCCAAAACACAACCTGCACGAAAGGAAAACCCTACACACAGCCTAGCAAAACAACTCCAAACAGACCAAGAACTGACCAGCAGCACCACGACCCAAAGACACACGAGTCAAGCATTTCACCCGAGGCAAATCCCACAAGTGGTCTACACCGGTCAGACCGGTCAAGCCTGGGCAGCTCGGGATGAACAACACCCGCGGGTCAACTCCCCCAAATCCAAACCTTGATCTCCCGAATTGCTCCACAGACTTGTGCAAGACTTTGGGAATAGTAGGAACACCTCGTGAGGAGTCCATAGCCAAGTTTTTGTCCACCAAAACTTGCCAAAACAAGAGGAATCGAAGAAATCCCGCCAAGAACTCCTCTAACCCTAGAACACCGAAAACCCCAAAATTGAGCCCCTTAACACATGGATTTGGGAGGGGAATCAAAGGCAAAAGAATCACGAAGGGTTCACACGAATTTCCCCCATCAAATCCCCAAGAGCAAGGTCCCGAAAACACACCAAGAAAACCACCAAGAGAGGGCTCTGAAAATCACCACCAAGAACAACCGGGAACAACACAACAAAGCCTTGAGGAACCACGCCGAATCATCTATACATACCATAGAGGTTCATACAAGGTCTAGCTTGTCGCCCGATCATCGAACCCTCTCACAAGATCTCACCATGAAGCTCTCAAGCTAGTCCTATGGAAATCCTAAGAAAATAGGAAGGGAAAATAGGAAAGCAAATGAACTAGGGTTCCAAGAGATGGCTACCATCCTCTCACCTCATGGGTTATATGGAGGCAACCGAAAGTCTAAAATACCCTTACTTAATAACTAGGGATACAAGCCCCTTAAGGGCGGTTTTGGAAGTCTTCAGATTTTGTCCATCGGACGGATGCCCGGCGACCGCACCCTGCTTAGCCTCGACGCAAGCCTTGCGATCCCGACGCATGTCCTCAGCTTCGAAGTCTCTGGACTGCGTCGTCGCACACCGGTCACACCGGTGCACCTACCCACCGGTCAGACCGTTGAGACCCACCGGTCAGACCCGTCTGGAGCTGCTGCTGCACCGTCTTCGGTTCTTCGGTCTTGGCTTTGTGGATCCACCAAGGAACCTAGTGGTTTTCTGGTGAACCACTGGAAACCCCGCGAACTCGGTGTAGCCTCCGCCAATCGCCACTCATGACTCGGCTCCTACGTAGCCCCGGCTCGACCTTGGTTTTGAGGCTCAACCAAGAAACCGTCCATGACTTCATCTTGCTGTTCATGCCACCATGCGGCCCGCACTTGACCCCGCTGGCCACCGGATCCCTCGAACGAAGCTTACTTGTCTTCTCCACACCTGGAGGCCTCACCGACGACGACCTTTCGCGCTTGTTCTTCACCTGCACCAACACCAGTCAAGACGCAACCTGCACCTGTAATACTTAGCCAAGAATCAGTCACACAACGTTGTCAATCACTCATCACACAAGGAAGCGACCATCCACCGGTCCTCGAACCACACATGGTCCTCAATCTCCCCCTTGATGAGTGCATTGACAACACTCACAAATAGTAACACAAGAGAAAAGAAAAAGAAAAGAAACGAATAAAAAGAAACTCCAACAAGCGATCGAAAGCCAAAGAAAGGCAAAGAGCAAGATCACTTGAAGAAGACAAGTCTCGGACCCCTTAAGCAAGGGCAATGACTCGACACATCCGAGACAAAACAAAGCTCAAGCAAAGAGCGCAAACCACCAAACTAAAGCTCAAAAAACCACAAAGAGCTCCCCCTGAACCAATGCAACTCCCCCTGGATGAATGCATGCAAAACAACACTTGAAACAGGGCAGCTGCAACAACTCAGCCCTGACCGGTCAGACCGGTCAACACCACCAGTCAGACCGGTGTGCAACATGTGAACAGGACCAGCACTCTGATCGGTCAGACCGGTGACCTCGACCGGTCAGACCGGTGTGCAACAGAGCCCAGAAATGGCTCGAAACCACCTGAAAACCTTCTAAATGCATCCAGTAAGCCATTTCAAGCTCAAACTTCTCCCCCTTGTTGGCAATGCATGAATCAAGCCAAAAATGCAGAACTTTCAACCTAGAGCTTCTCAAATAGACAACATTCAACATAGGATGCTACACATGTCCAAATGAGCAAGTTAGATACTCTATAGCTTCATATTGAAATCAACTACAAGACCACCAAGTTTCACAACCATTAGACGAAGCTAAGATGGATTTGGGCAATTTGGCGAAAAAATTACCTCTCATGAGCAAAGTCCTAAACATGATCAAAACATGTCAAAATGGCAAAGCCACACAAACTTCATGCTAGGACAACCATTCTAATCATAAGACCATCACAAACACCCACAAGCACCCCATGTCATGTCAAAGCCACCGAGCCATGTGCCTACTTCTATGTATGAGACTTCTCATTGGTAGGCATCATGCAACGGTTTAGCACCCAAAGCAAATTAAATTTAGCACATATGACATGGGAGCACATTTTCCAAGCATTTTACATTTCATTTTCAGATTCAAATTTGGTGCATGAAATGTCTTTGCGACAAAAAGGAACTTATGCCCCTCCACAAGATAAAGCAAGAGGGCTAAACATTCATGATGGCAAATGAGCCTTTGGCCCCATATGATCAAAAACTAGCTATCCAACCAAAAATTAAGCATAACCAAGCCACTAAAACATGTCAAGATCATATAAAGGCATTTACACATGAGAGAGCATATATGTGACATTTTTCAAAAACATAGCCGTCAACCATGGATATAAACCAAGATTATCAAGAGCTAAGCCAAACGAACCATATGATACCTAACAACCTCACAAAGACATAAATAGCATTCCATGGTGAACAATGTATATAGGAGAAGCTTTTCCTAAACAATGCATATGATACAAAATGCATGCAATCTAAGATACAAGGATGCCTATACATCATGTTACAAATGGCATGCCAAATGCAAGAAATGCACAAAGGAAACTATACATATGCTACAAAGGAGCTCCCACACACCCAACTCAAGAAATCAAACACAAACCAAGCCCCCCCGCAAACGAGTGAAAGATGCTTGATCTAGGGGTTTGGTGAAAATATCGGGTAGTTGGTCATGTGTGGGTACATGGATCAAAGCTATCTTTCCTTTCTCTACGTTGTCTCTCAGAAAATGACACCTCGCTTCTATGTATTTTGTTTTGGAATGGAGCACTGGGTTCTTTGCAACGCTTATGGCACTGGTGCTGTCACATTGAAGTGGGACATGGGTATACTCCTCACCAAAGTCAGTCATGGTGTATGTGATCCAAAGGAGCTGAGACACCAAAAAAGATCCCAAAAACTGGCAAGTCTCAGAAGTGGACTTCCTATCCAACCGACACCCGGCAAAATCCGCATCCGAAAAACCATGAAGAGCCAAAGAAGAGGACGCGGAGTACCAAAGGTTGAAGTCGGGAGTGTGACGCAAGTACCTGAAAATTCGCTTCACCACTTGCCGATGCGAAGTCCTCGGAGACGCTTGAAAATGAGCGCACAGACATACGAAGAACTGGATGTCTGGCCTCGTCGCCGTCAAGTAGAGGAGTGACCCAATCATGCTTCGGTACTCCTTCTGGTCCACGTGTTCACCTTCCTCATCCGCATCAAAAGCTGTAGTCGTACTCATCGGCGTCGCCATAGCCTTAGAGTCCTCCATCTTGAACTTCCGCACAATGTCCTTGGTGTACTTAGCTTGGTGCACAAATGTTCCTTCCTTTGATTGCTTGATTTGTAGCCCGAGGAAGAACTGCAACTCACCCATCATGCTCATCTCAAATTCCCTGCTCATATCATCTGCAAACCTTGCAACAAGAGAGTTAGACGAGCCACCAAAGACAATATCATCCACGTACACCTGCACAATCAGGATATCTCTACCCTGCCTGAGTAGAAACAAGGTCTGATCGACTTTCCCCATCTCAAAACCTTACTAGAACAAGAACCCCCTCAACCTACTATACCAAGCTCTAGGCGCCTACTTCAACCCATACAACGCCTTCCTTAACTTGTACACCAGGTGGGGGTACTTCTCACTCTCAAACCCCGGTGGTTGCCTCACATACACTTCTTCCTCCAACACACCATTCAGGAAAGCACTCTTCACATCCATTTGGTGCAACTTGAACCCTTTAGCCACCGAAAAGGCTAGAAGGATCCTTATCGCCTCCAAACGGGCTACTGGAGCAAAGGTCTCCTCGTAGTCGACCCCCTCCTTCTGACTGAACCCCTGAGCAACAAGCCTTGACTTGTTCCTCACAACTTCACCTTTCTCTCCCTCTTTGTTCTTCCACACCCACTTTGTACCAATCGGCTTACACCCTGGGGGAGGGTCAACCAATTCCCAAACCTGATTCCTCTCAAAGTTGTCCAACTCTTCATGCATCGAATTAACCCAATTATGATCAGATAGTGTGTCCAAAGTCTTTGGGTTCAAAAGTAGCAACAAATGCAACATGAGCGAAATGAGAATTGTTTCGAACCCTCGACAGTGTAGTACGTTCATTCATGTCGTTGATGATCCTTGAAGCTGGGTGATCCACTTGTACTCGTCGGGGAGGTTCTCGCCTTGATGCTACCACCCTCTCAACTGTAGCTTCTCCTTAATCTTGGTTTGTCGTCGTAGGTGTGGGAGAGGGGCCATCCACCACCGTAGTCGAAGTAGTGGGTACATGTTCAGCCGCGGGCACCACACCACCATCTTCATCATCTCCAAGTTCATGCTCCTCCTCCTGAAAGATCTCCTCGCCAAGCTCATCATCACATGCACACTCAAAGACAAGCTGACTACGTGGTTGTGTCTGGTCGAAGGTTACCTCGCAAGTCTCCACGATTTGGTTAGTTTCAAGATTGAGCACACGATATGCTCTAGAGTGAGATGCATAACCAAAGAAAATACCATCGACTCACCTAGCCTCAAACTTATCCAACTTCTTGCCTTTCTTCAGAATAAAGCACTTGCAACAAAAAATATGGAAATGAGTCACCTTGGGTGTGCGACCGTGCATCAACTTGTAGCAGGTTTTCTTCTTATGCACTCTTAGGTAGATCCTGTTCGACACATAGCATGCGGTATTCACCGCCTCAGCCCAGAACCTCCTCGGAGTCCTATGCTCATCAAGCATCGTCCGAGACATCTCACACAAGGTTCTGTTCTTCCTTTCCACAACACCATTCTAGGGAGGCGTATACGGACTCGAAAACTGGTGTTCAAGACCCAATTCATGGCAAAAGGTTTCAAAATGAGAGTTTCTGAATTCTGAGCCATTGTCATTGCAGATTGCTCGTATGGCATCTCCGTGCCTCTCATCGTTCAACCTCAAGACAAGATCTCAAACAAAACTAAACGCCCCCCTTATCCTCGAGAAAGAACACCCACGCATACCGAGAGTAGTCATCCACCACAACAAGGATGTACCACTTCCCACCCGCGGATCGCACATGAGCTGGGCCAACAAGGTCCATATGGAGCAGCTCGCATGGATGCTCAATCATCACATCGGTGAGAGGCGGGTGAGAAGAGGCTACCATCTTGGCATGCCTACACGGCGCACAAACCAACTCTTTCTCAAGCCTCAACCGTGGCAATCCTCGAACCAAATTGAGTTTACTCAAGCGAGACAAAAGGTCAAAGCTCAAGTGACCCAACTTCCTATGCCACTTCCACAACTCACTCGAAGAACTAGCCAAGAAACAACGCTCAACACCAGAAGACTGAGAAAAATCAGCTCGAAACACCTGACCCTCGGGAATGACCATACATACAAGGTCCCCTCGAGAGTCCAAAATCCGAGAACCACCAGGCCGAAACGACACCTCAAAACCCTCATCCAACAGCTGGGACGCATAAAGCAAATTGTATCCAAGCGATTGAACAAGAGCGACACGCCTGAGAGTGATCTTGTCACTCACCTTAATCTCACCTTCTGAAAGCACACGCCCACGTCCATTGTCCCCAAAGGTGATGTACCTCTTTGTCACCACCGGGACGAGACTTGAGAATCACCCCTTGTCTCCGGTCATATGCCTCGAGCAACTAGAGTCAATCAACCAAATGTTCTTCAAGTCTGCCACCTGAAATTCAAAAAAAAGCACGTGAGCGAACAAACGACTCAGCACTGGGGTTTGTACCAAAAGAGTAAAACCAGTGCCGAGCCATTTGCTCAATAGTGGGGTTAGCACAATCCAAACCATCTTTCCTACCAAAGCTACCTCCACGAACACCACCACGGTAACCACTATGAGGGAACCAACCCTCTCTACCTGGAGGAGGACCAAAACCACGAAAGGAGTACCGTGGACCGTCCCTCCTCTCCATCTCAAAGCTACGACTCCTCCCATCCCCGTATTGAGCACGAGGGGGAGAACGCCTAGCAAACTGACCTCCTGCAAACTCTCCAGCCCAACCACCAGAACCACAACCTCCGTAACCAAACCTCGCACCTGTACGAGCACGAAACCCAAACCGCCGCCCGTCTGTGCCCGCACCGGCCGACCGGTGCCCCTCACTGGTCTGACCGGTGTAGCCCGGCCAGTAGCACCTCCAACAACCTTTCGCTCTCCCCAAGCCGGAACTGTCCTCACACTTGCCTTGGCCTGGGCATCTGCACATGAGGCTCAAGTACACCATTGGAAGGGTGGTACTTGTCCTTGTTAGCCCACTGCTTCGCCATTCTCTCCTCTCGCTTCCTCTTGAAGCAAAACTCATCCTTATGGTCATCTCTCCCACAATAGCCACAATGGAACCTCACAAGCTTAGGCTTAGGCTTGGGTTTGGGCTGCTCACTTGGTTTCTCTCCACTCGGCTTCTCCACCGGTTTCTCCTCACTAGTCTTCTCACTCTCTTTCCCAAAGAACACTTTCCCCAAAGTGCTCACAAACTTGATAGGCTTTTGGAAATCATTTGTCTGTGGAGGAAACACGGGTGGAGCTGGGGTTGTGTCTAGTCGGTTCCTAAGATGGTTAGGTTTAGGAGGGAAATCATTTTTGTGGTGGGTTTTGGTGGCTCTGGGATGTTTTCTCCACTTCCCTCACCAACCTTGTTTGCTGCAAGTCCCTCACCATCCTGCCTCTTGTATGTCTCGATCATTATCCTCAACTGAGGCTCATGACCAGACAACCAACCCATCATCTTTCTCAGCTCATCATTATCATCCTGCAAGTGATCAACATAATGTGCAAGTTCCAAATTCTTCAAAGCATGCATTTCACAGGTAGATCAAGATGTAGGAATTGGTTCTTTCAACTTAGTCTAAAGAGAAACAATGTAAGCATGCATCTCATCAATTTTACCATGCAAGACAGGGCAAGAAGTGCAAGCACCTAGCAAAGCAGGTCTAGACTTAAGCTCAGCCACTTCAACCCTAAGCACATCTAGTTCCTCACACTTAGAGGCATGCTTTTCCTTAAACAAGGCAAGATCAGCAAGGAAAACAGGACAATTAGCACATTCAACTTCATTAGAAACAACAGGTGAAGCTTTCAGAGAATCAATTTCAAGCCTAGCATCCAAATTATGTGTTTCTAGCTCAGCCACTCTAGTCCTAGCATCCTCGAGTGAAGCCCTAAGCTCTTTCCTCATTTTCTTAGACTCTCTAAGCATATCATCACAATTATCGAGCAACAAGCCAAGTTGTTCATTCTCCTGACGCAAGAAGGGAAGTTCATCACGCACCTTATCGTTGGAATCGTAGTCCGAGTCGCTCTGTGTGCTCTTTCTTGCTGTCGAAGCTCAGCACCATGGTGCAGAAGCCGTCTCTAGCGAAGCATCTCAGCTCGCTCAGGTTCTTGGACGACTTCCCGCTCTTGCGACGATCACCTTCATCTTCACTGCTGCTTGAGCTCGAGGTGGAGTACGCGGAACTGGAGTCGACGTCGCTCGCTCCAACCATCGCTCGGGCCTTGCCTCGGCTCTCCTTTTTCCTCGATCGTCGTTCGTCCTTGTGCTTGTTCTTGTTCTTTCTCTTGTGGTCACGCCTCGACCAGTAGTTGCCATCCGTCCTTGACTTGTGCTTGTAGCCATCCTTGTTCTCGACCTTCTCCGGGCAGTCGGCAACGAAGTGTCCCGGCTTGCCGCACTGGAAGCATGTCCTTGTGTTCGTCCTCATGTTCACCCGGTTCTCGTGCAGCCTCTCGAATCTCCTCGTCAACAACGCCAGCTCGTCCTCTCCAAGCATGTCGAACTCCTCGTCTGGCATAGACATCAAAGAGGACAAAGAGAACATCCTGGTGGATGGGTTAGTGTTAGCCTTTCCCTTCGAACCACTGATGAGGGAGAGACTATGAGAGTCAGTCGGGCCCTCGATCTTAGCTATCATGACCCTATCCATCTCAGCCGACTTGAGCTTTGAGAACAGCTCGTTCACGGTCAGAGTGTCATACTTCTCCGACTCCACAATGCCCTCGAACTTTCCGCCCCAAACCGTACGATCCACCGAGTGTAAGAGCTTGACAATCCTTTCATGATCATCGTATGGGAGCACGTCCACATTGGCCCTCATGTTGTTCACAACCACCGTGAACCTCTGAAACAAGGCATCGATGGACTCGCCGGGGAGATGAGTGAAGTTCTCGTACTCTCTCTGGTAGGTCGCATACATCCGAGCCTGAACCTGGGCATTCCCAACACGAGCTTCCTTCAACACTGACCAAATTCTACAAGCCAAGTGCTCGGTGTGCACCCGATCGAACTTAGGCTGACACAAAGCACGAAACAAGTAGTCGACTGCCTTATTGTTGGCGTCAAACATGTCTCTCGATCCTGGAGTGAGGAAGTTCATCGGCTGGACATAGCCATTGTCCACCGTGACATCCCAAAGGATCTGATCCTTTCAGCGGAGGAACACCGCCATCCGCTTGCTCCACATCTGGTAGTTCTTGCCATCGAAGTGTGGTGGACCCGAACCCCGTTCCTGGTACGCCATGCTTGGATATTAGACTGGTTAGAGTCAATCAAGACCCGTAACTGGCTCTTATGCCATTTGAAGGACCTCACTGACGAAGTATACTGGTCGCTGGACTGGGTAGGCGTGGCCGTCTTCCTGCCGCTCGACAACGATGGCAGTACTGACCACATGAGTAGTCGCAGCGAGATAGAGTAGTAGCTGCTTGTTTTTGCGAGGAGCTGTGAGGACTAGTGGCTTGGACAGGAAATCCTTGAGCTGAGCCAAGGCTTGATCCGCCTCTAGGGTCCACACGAACTTCTCTTGGTGTTTGAGTAGTTTGAAGAAGGGTAGCCCTTGTTCTCCAAGCTTTGAGATAAATCTGTTCAAGGCCGCCATACACCCAGTGAGCTTTTGCACATCTTTGATGCAGGTGGGAGCTTTCATTTTGGTAATGGTGGAGATCTTCTCGAGATTGGCTTCGATGCCATGATGGCTGATGATGAAGCTGAGTAGTTTCCCTGAGGGTACACCGAAGATGCACTTGTTGGGGTTGAGCTTCCACTGGTACTCTGTTGACGGTGAAAATCCGTCAACCTAGCCATGAGTTTACCTTCGGTGTTGGCATGAGTTTTATACCTTATCCATTGGTACTAACCCCCGTGGTATAACAAGTTCACGTGTGCATGTCGGTTTTGGAGTTTAATGTTTATGCAGGGTTTTAGTGTTGAATGCAAGACTTTCGGGATAAGTTCATCAAGCACCTCATGACAAGACCTTGAAGCCCCGAACAAGTCATGCAATGAAGCAAACTTAACTCCAAGAAGCCGGGGACTTGATCCGAGAAGACGACGGACTCCGGGGACCCGACCGTAAAAGTGCCGAATCTTGCAAGACAAGGAGTTGAGTCCAATTCGGAGAGAAACCGACGACATGGACCCACATGCGAAGGGGGAAACATCCGGGAAGCAAGGGAACCGACGTGGGGCAAAGGAGCCCACGGGGCTGGGCCTAAATGGGCCCAGGCCGGCCGGCCCAGTCCGGTCGGCCCAGGCCCATTTTGGGCCCAAATTCGCTCTCCTTTGCCCTAGCCGCCAATCGGGCTATTTATAGTCCCCTGACCGAGAGCCACACAGAGAAGATTTCGTCTTCGGCCGCCGAGAAGCAGAGAAGAGAGGGACACCATCTCGGAGAGGAGAGGGTCGAGCTAGTTGACTAGGGTTTCCCTAGCCGACGTGGGAACCTTGCACGGAAGACCACGTCGGAGTTCCCGGAGCTAGAAGCAAGATCAAGGAAGGATCCCGGTGGTGATCTTGTGTATGTATCATTGTTATAGTTGAATTATCGAGTTGAATCTTTTCCTAGCGATCAAGTGTTTCCTCGAAGATTTCGTTTTTCGATCGGCTTTGCTTA
The DNA here is from genome assembly GCA_947561735.1 of Cenchrus americanus. Lineage (NCBI taxonomy): Eukaryota > Viridiplantae > Streptophyta > Magnoliopsida > Poales > Poaceae > Cenchrus > Cenchrus americanus. Next base: position 186,393,725 of record OX387245.1, read on the forward strand.
TTCCAATTCTATTCGCGCGATAGATTACATAGGGTGTTCTTGTAGCCGCGGTGGCTAGAGGTACACGCCGGATCTTCCGAGAGAATCTCGACTTGTATTTTGACTCGCCCTAAGCTCCCCGCATGAATAAAGATACGTTGTGACAGAACGGGGGTCTCGAAAGGCGGATGTTTCGGATTTGGACGGGAAACCACGATTTAAAGAGGCTTCTATTAAGATTCGATTTGCTACTTCTTCTCTTGCTTGGAACTTCAACAAAAGGCTTACCCCGATCCCTCTAGATCGGTTTATCTACCCAATCTTACTTTGTTTTCTCCGGTTTTTAGTAGATTAGATCTGTTTTGTGTCTTTAACTTAGATGCATTAGGTTCTTTATCGAAGATTGAAGTTATTTGGCTTTAATAGATTAAGTCTTGCGTCACACTTTTGTTCCACGGATTCGATACCTTGGGTTCACCACTCGAGGGAAGAAGGGTCCCTTGACTACGACGGGAGACTTGTACGCTTGCGAGTCACGAACGAACTTTGATACAATTATTAACCATCAACATACTCCTGTAGGGATGCTAAAGTCTCTTCAAGATCGGCGATGAGCGTGTCGGAGTTTCGGGTCTTCACGACCACGTCATCCACATAGGCTTCGACGTTCTTGTTGAGCTGTTTCTTGAAACAGGCCTGGATGGCTCACTGATAGGTGGCGCCAGCATTCTTCAACCCGAACGACATTGTTGTGTAGTAGTAGGCACCGAACGGGGTGATGAACATAGTCTTCTTCTAGTCTTCTTCCTTGATGTCGATCTGGTGGTACCCGGAGTAGCAGTCGAGGAAGCAGAGCATGTCGCAACCCGCCGTGGAGTCGATGACTTGGTCAATCCGCGGCAACCCGAAAGGGTCCTTGGGGCAGTGCTTGTTGAGGTCAGTGTAGTCGACGCACATCCTCCACTCGTTCGTGTTCTTCTTGCGGACGAGGACGGGGTTGGCAAACCACTCAGGATGGAAGACTTCTCTAATGAAGCCAGCCGCGAGTAGTTTGGCGAGTTCATTCTTGATGGCGTCCCGTCAGTCGTCGACAAAATGACGGAGGTGTTGTCGTTTGGGGGTAGCTTTAGGGTCGATGTTGAGAGAGTGCTCGATCAGCCTCCTGGGCACCCCTGGCATGTCCACTGGTTTCCAGGCGAAGATGTCGCGGTTAGCCCAAAGTAAGTTGACGAGCGCGTCTTCCTATTTCAGGTCAAGGCCCGCCCCGATCATGGTAGTCTTGCTGCTGTCGCCTGTCCCAAGGTCGATCGCCTTGACTTGCACTTCCTCATATGGTTGAGGTTTGTTGGTTGTGTCAGACTTCTCTGGGATCTCGAGTTCAGTTGGGGCAAGCTTCTTGGATGTAGCATAGATTTCCATCATTGTGTTGGGTACTTGATTAGTAGCTGCGAGTTGCACAACTTTTGTGTTGGAGTTGAAGGATATCTTCAAGTCCCCTTGTAGTGAGAGTACTCTGGCAGGACTTGGCATTTTGAATACCAAGTACGTGTAGTGAGGTACCACCATGAACTTGGCAATAGCTAGTCTGCCAAGGATGGCATGGTAGGAAGTTTCGAAGTTTGCAACCTCGAACTTGATGTACTCGGTGCGGTAATTCTCTCTGGTTTCCCCGAAGATAACTGGCAGGACCACTGAGCCTAGTGGGATAGCCGCGTTACCAGGGACGATGCCATAGAAAGGTAATGTGCTCTTGGTGAGCATGTGGGTGATGTCGAGCTTCATCTTCTTCAAGGTCTTGGTGAAAAGGATGTTGAGCCCGCTTCCACCATCGATGAGTACCTTGTTGAGTCTGGAGCCCGCGACTACTAGTTTCAGGATGAGTGGGAAACACTCTGCCTCGGAGAAGCTTGTCCATTGATCCGTGCGGGAGAAGGTGATGGGTACCTTCGACCACCTGAGAGGGGTCGGGAGCGCTGGTTCAATGTTCAAGACTTCCCATCTGGTGGCCTTCTGAGACCGTCTCGTGGGTAGTCCACCAAAGAGGACATTCACCATCTTGTCAGGTTCTTGGAAGTCGTTGTTGTCCTCGTCAGCTTTTTTACTGCCCTTCTTGTCGTGAGGAGGCCGTGGGTCTGGAGTATCCTTGAGTGCTCGCTGGAGTTGATAGCACTCTTCGGTGGTATGATTGCCCTCCAGTTGCCACAAGCACTTCTCTTTCAGCAAATCTTCTAAGCCGCTAGAGGTATTCTTCGAGTTGTCTTTTGCAGAGCGCTGGATAGCCGCGATTGTGTTGTCCGGCTTGCGCTTGCGGTTAGGACCCGAATAGTTGTTGTTGTGACCCCCTTGATCCCTGGTGTTGTTGTTGTTGCCGCCCGTGTTGTGCTTGCTCTTGCCGCGATTGGCATCGCACTTGGCGTTTGCCTTGTCTTCTTCGTCGGCCCATGAGGTGATCATGTCCTTGAGCTTAGTGATAGAACTCGGGCGGCGGTGACCGAAGTCTTCGAAGGTGCGGTTGTGGTAGAGACCGTCTTGGAAAAGGTCGATGACCTCCTTGTCGGTGACATTGACTACCATAACACGCTTGTCGAAAAAACGTCGCATGTACTTGCGTAGCGTCTCGCCTTGTTCCTGCTTGACCATTGCCAGGTCCATGCGAGTACCCGAGCGTCCCATGGCGCCCGCGAAGTTGCTAGTGAACTGAGCCTTGAGCTGGTCCCACTCGTCAATCGAGTTCTTGTCGAGCGACTCAAGCCAGGTGAGTGGTGCCTGGTCCAGGCAGAAGGGGAAGTAAAGACACTTTGTGTCGTTGTTGCCACCAGCATTTTCAATGGATAGGGCGTAGCATCTGAGCCATTGAACTGGGTCTTGCTTCGCGTCTTACTTGGTGATCCCCAGAGGTTTGAATTTCTCTGGGAGAAGGAGATTGCAAAGTCGAGCAGAAAAGGCGGGGAAGTCGTCGTTCTTGCCTGCCTCACAGGACTTCTTGCGCCGTATTTCTTCAATTTTGCGACGGGCATCGTAGCCGCCACGTGAGATGTCGGTGACGTGGCTGTTTGCGTGGCCTCAGCCTCCGCAATCGCCCCCGCCGCCAGCTCTCCTGCCAGCCTCGTGTGAGGAGCTCCTGCCACTGCTGCCTCCACCGCCAGTGTCGCCGTGACTAGCGGCACCGCGGCTTCCTCCGACACTGTTACCGCCCTGAGAAGGTCCTCCAGCTGATGCCCTGGTATGGTTGAGATTCTGTGGCTATTCTCCTCGGGAGCGGTTGCGTCCACCATCCGCTGGACTGCGACTAGTAGCTTCATGGTGCCTGTGTTCACGAGTTGTGGGAGGAGGTACTTGAGTGACCCTGTTGTCAACCCTCATGAAGTAGGCGTCTTCTGCTAGCTTGGCGATGACTTCACCTGCGCGTATCCCCTGAGCCTGACGCGCTATTGTAGTGATAGACACGAGGCACTGTTCGGGGGTAGTGTGCACCCGGTTCGCGACTTGGTTGAGAGTCTCTGCGAGATTCTGGATGGGAAGGGATTCGTGGAGACGTCTACGCCGTTCATTTCGCTTCCTGTTGCGTTCACGTTGGGCGTTCTTATCGTTGTTGGTTTCATCGGCGGGTGCATTGGCAGACAACTCATCAGCTGAGATGTCATCGAAGTATCGGTCGGGTTGGGTCCCTGAAGGTCTTGGTGTCTCGCCAGCAGCCATGAAGACTTGGCTATCAGGGGTACCGTGACCAGAGTCAGTAGTCGCCACCTCGGTTGAAGTATGCTCCTCTGTTGGAGCTAGGGGTGTTCCCTCCTGGAAGGGAAGCGAGTCGAGGTAGGTGACGAAGCGTGAGTTCCCGTCTGTCAAGTCTGCAGGCTTGCGATCTGGCCAGTAGACGAATCTCCCTGCGGGCGTAGATGTTATAACCTGACCAGTGGCCGGCCCTGACAGCGGTTGCTCAGTCGTGGAGTTCTCGGACTCGGGCTCGTCAGGGTTCGATCCGAAGTCGAACTCGTAAGAGGAGTCTGAGTAGTAGCCGGAGGTGGGGTTGGAGTCTGAAGAGTAGTCAGAGACGATCCCCTTGCCAGCCCGGCGTGCTGCGAGAGCTTCCGCATGGGCTCTGCTAGCATTGCAGAGGCCATATGGGAAGTGCTCGTGGAGTGGGACGTCTGCGCACGATGGCTCAGTAGCTGGCTCGCATGTGATGGCCCATGGGGACGTCGAGTTCGAGTCGGAGGCAGCTCTGGACTCGAAGTCAGCGTGTTGGTTGTAGAGTGAAATTTCACCGAATTTTCTGGTGAGGTTGCACGTGATCACCTCGGGAAGTGTCACGAGCCCGGTCTTTGGGTTGGGTGTCATGGTGAGGCGGCGTTGGAAGGAGCCAGCGCCGTCGGCTGTGCAGACCCAGAATCTGAAGACAAAGGTGTCGCCGCGGTTAAAGGTGACAATTGGCTTGATGAAGATTGAAGCCGTCGAGTTCGCCATGAGATCTTCGGCGAGATCCCTTACCTAGCATGGCAGCTATCGGTGTTTTATACCGGCAACCTACCAAGGGGAGTACCCAAGGTAGATGAACGTGGCCTCGCCGAGATAGGTAACTCGAAGGAAGAGACATGTGGCATGCAATTTAGACAGGTTCGAGCTGCGATGTGCGTAATACCCTACGTCCTGTATGCTGCGTAGCTCTGGATTGATTGGGTGTGATTACAAGATGAGGCGTATATGAGAGAGATAGAGGTCCCTGCCTCACCTTATATAGTCTAGGAGGCAGGGTTACAAGTCAGTTCAGGGAAAGAGTACTAGTCGTGTACGTCTAGGTGTTCTCTACATGGAGCCGGTTATGTACAGTTTCCTATCCGAGTACTCCTTCACTGAAATCCTTGCACTCCACACCATCAGGTGCCGTGTAGCTCAAGTCAAGTAGTCTCAGGGGCCCACCGAGTAGTCGGTCCTGGTACCCACCAGAGTAGTGGGCCCAGGGATGTCCATATGACAAAAACATCCAAGACAAACCCAGAACGTCCACAATCTCCCCGTTTGGAGATGAGAACCGCTTCTACCAAAATGTTGCGACCCACTCCATTTTGAGTAGAGTAGATAGCAAGACAACACTAGATTGTTTTGGTCATAACTTTTGACTCTGGAGGTTGTTTGGGGCATATGAGTACTCGATGAAAAGCTCTTGGAGTCAACTTTTAGATGGATCAGGAAACACCCTCAGATTAATAAGGAGTCACCCAGATTTTACAGAGAGACGTTCGGACCGAACCTACCGGTCAAATACTAATTTCCTTGTATCAAGTAAAGCCCATTAGAGGCCCATTATATTTTAGGGCTTACACCCCCACGTCTCCTAGCTATCCTCTCATGTATAAATACACCCTCCAGCCGCCAAGGGAAGTTGGGTTTTGCTTAGTCCATTTCTGTCAATAATAGGACGTCATTCTTCGGTTCTGGAACCCCTAATCGTGAGTTGAATCAATTGCTTTCTGCGATCTGGTTGGTTTCCCGTGCACTTGCTTGTGTTCTTCGATTTTGCAAGCAAGAGTAAGCCTTCTTGGCGAGGTCAATCGAGCTGTAGCTTGGTTGATAACCAGAGGGTTTGTGGTGCTAGATTGCGGGGTTCATTTCTTTGGATTTGAAGTCGGATCGATGTGTCTCTAATCTGAATCGATATATGAACCTTTTGGAGGATCAGGAATCCAAGTCGTATCAGATGGTTACACCCTTTGGGTAGCCGTTTTAAGATCAGCCACAAACAAACTCATCTAATGAGCAAAACAATGTGTGCTGCCATCAAAGATGACACTATTTCTGTGCCAACTGAAAGGACCTTGTGATGCCTAGAGGGGGGGGGGGGGTGAATAGGATCACTTTAAAAATTTGCAAAATCTTAGCAGTGGATCAGGGACCGGATGACTCGGCACGATCGACCGATGACCCGAGGGTCCGGTCACTCCCGGCACTTGTGCCGATCAACCAAAGGCACGTGGTAAAACACAATAACTTATGAAGAATGAGAATTTGTAGAAAGTGTATGAACCAAACTTAGTGTATTCAATGTGGAAACAACCTACAACAAAGGATATTACAAGCAACAACACAAATATGTAGATCGATTCAAAATTAACTTCTAGGGTTAGAGAGATAATGAAGAACACAAGCAAGCAAGAGACAAGCGATTTGTTTACCGAAGTTCACCTCCACCAAGAAGGCTACGTTTCCGTTGAGGTTCCCACAAAGGGAGGGCTGTCACGAAGAGCCACTTGCCTCACCCAATTCACCACAAAGGTAAATCGGTGCTCACTAAGAAAACTCCACAAAGGAGGGGTGATACAATTGTTCCCGGGTGCTCCACACGGAGAGGGCACTCAACGGTAGGACTGGGCACGATTTACCGAAAACCGAAACCGAACCGAGAATTACCGAAAACCGAACCGAAAAAACCGAAATCGAAAAGTTCGGTTCCTGTTCGGTTCCTGGGAACCGAATAAACCGTGGTAAATTCGGTATTTTACCGAAAGAACCGAAGGGAAACCGGAAGAACCGATTTGCTTCAGTGAGGCCCAGCAACAGCCCATGTAACATAAGGCCCATCATCCTAACCCTAGCAAACAGACGTAAAAATGACCTATTCACCCTCGCGTGCCGCGCCGGCCGACTCACGCCCGCACCCGCGGCACCCTCGTCCCTCGTGCGGTCGCGCCGCCGCCGCCCCGCTCGCAAACGCGCCGCGGCCGGCGCCCTCTCGCTCTCGCGTGGTGCATCATAGCGACGCGCCACTACCGGCCCTTCACTCTCGCCGGCGCTCGCCGCACGTGGCCCCGTGACGCGCCGCCCCCCGCGCATGCCCGCGCGCGGCCTCCTCCCCTCCAGGCGGACTGAAGGACCGATACGGCGAACCAGAGAGGGGGGGGGGGGGGTGAATAGGAGCCGATAAAAATTTTTCTCGAAGGAGATGGGAATTCCAACAAGATGAACACGGCTTCCAACACACGTCTCCGACTCACTACCCAAGTTGGTCAAGTCCACGTAGCCACTGGAGTGCCACTGGACCTAGGAACCAACACACAACCTTCCGACCCAAGAACGCAGCGGAACACCAAACCTCGAGTCTACAGGCCAACACCGGTCAGACCGGTCCCTGCTGGTGAGAGTTGGCAACTTCCACTAAGTGGCTTCACACCGGTCAGGCCGGTGCAACACACCGGTCAGACCGGTATAAGCCTGAAAGCCCCCAAATCACCAAACAGGCCAACTGACCTCCAAACTGACCCAAACTCGAAACAACTCGCAACACAGACAACAACGAACACACCCAGACGTTCACCCGAGCAAAAACCCACCAGGGGTTGCACCCCGGGCCGGTCAAGAGCACCGGTCGACCGGTGTAGCTCCGGCGCTCGGGATGAACAACACCCGCGGGTCAACTCCCCCAAATCCAAACCTCGATCTCCCGAATCGCTACACGGACTTGAACAAGACTTTGGGGATAATAGGAACACCTCAAGAGGAGTCCATAGCCAAGTTTAATCCCACCAAAACTTGTTCAAAAAGGAGGAATCGAAGAAATCCCGCCAAGAACACCTCTAACCCTAGAACTCGGAAAACCCCAAAATCGAGTCCCTTTACTCACGGATTTGGGAGGGGAATCACAACCCAAAGAACTACGAAAGGTTCCCACAAATTTCCCCCATCAAATCCTCAAGAGAAAGGTCCCAAAAACAACCCAAGAAAAACACCAAGAAAGAGCTCCGAAAATCACCACCAAGAACAACCGGGGACAACACAACAAGGCCTTGAGGAACCACGCCGAATCATCTATACATGCCACAAAGGTTCATACAAGGTCTAGCTTGCCGCCCGATCATCCAACCCTCTCAACAAGATCTCACCATGAAGCTCTCAGGCTAGTCCTATGGAAATCCTAAGAAAATAGGAAGGGAAAATAGGAAAGCAAATGAACTAGGGTTCCAAGAGAGTTAGCTGCCATCCTCTCACCTCTTGGGTAATATGGAGGCAACCTAAAGTCTAAATTACCCTTTCCTAACAACTAGGGATACAAGCCCCTCAAGGGCGGTTCTGGAAGTCTTCAAGCTTTCTCCATCGGAAGGATGCCCGGCGACCGCAACCTGCTTAGCCTCGACGCAAGCCTTGCGATCCCGACGCGTGTCCTCCGCTTCGAAGATTCCGGACTGCGTCGTCGCACACCGGTCAGACCGGTACCCACCGGTCAAACCGGCCGACACACCGATCGACCCGGTCGGCACCGCCGCAAAGACCGTCTTCGGTTCTTCGGTCTTGGCTTTGTGGATCAACCAAGGAACCCAGTGGTTTTCTGGTGAACCACCGGAAACCCCCGCGAACTCGTTGTAGCCTCCGCCAATCTCCACTCATGACTCGGCTCCCACGTAGTCCCGGCTCGACCTTGGTTTTGTGGCTCAACCAAGAAACCGTCCATGACTTCATCTTGCTTGTTCATGCCACCATGCGGCCCGCACTTGACCCCCGCCGGCCACCGGTGCCTCGAACGAAGCCTACTTGTCTTCTCCACACCCGGAGACCTCACCGCAACGACCTTTCGCGCTTGTTCTTCACCCGCACCAACACCCGCTCAAGCCGCAACCCTCGCACCTGCAATACTTAGCCAAGAATCAGTCCACACAACATTGTCAATCACTCATCACACAAGGAAGCGACCATCCACCGGTCCTCGAACCACACATGGTCCTCAATCTCCCCCTTGATGAGTGCATTGACAACACCCACACGAAAGTAACAAGAGAGAAAAGAAAAATAAAAGAAACGGACAAAAAGAAACTCCCACAAGCGATCGAAAACCAAACAAAGGCAAAGAGCAAGATCACTCGAAGAAGACAAGTCTCGGACCCCTTAGGCAAGGGCAACGACTCGACACATCCGAGACAAAGCAAAGCTCAAGCAAAGAGCGCAAACCACCAAAGCAAAGCTCGAAAAACCACAAAGAGCTCCCCCTGCACACATGCAAGCTCCCCCTGAACCAATGCACCTCCCCCTGGACGAATGCATGCAAACCACTTGAAAACAGGACAGCTGCAACAACTTCAGCGCACACCGGTCAGACCAGTCACCACCACCGGTCAGACCGGTGCCCAACATGTGCACAGGACCCGAGACTCTAACCGGTCGACCGGTGACCTCAACCGGTCGACCGGTGCACAACAGAGCCCAGAAATGGCTCGAAGCCACCTGAAAACCTTCTAAATGCGTCCAGCAAATCATTTCAAGCTCAAACTTCTCCCTCTTGTTGGCAATGCATGAATCAAGCCAAAAATGCAAAACTTTCAACCTAGAGCTTCTTAAATAGACAAAAGTCAACATAGGATGCTACACATGTCCAAATGAGCAAGTTAGATACTCTATAGCTTCGTATCGATCTCAACTACATGATCACCAAGTTTCACAACCATTGGACAAAGCTAAGATGGATTTGGGCAATTTTGCGAAAAACTTGCCTCTCATGAGCAAAGTCCTAAACATGATCAAAACATATCAAAATAGCAAAGCCACACAAACTTCATGCTAGGACAACCATTCTAATCATAAGACCATCACAAACACCCACAAGCACCTCATGTCATGTCAAAGCCACCGAGCCATGTGCCTACTTCTATGTATGAGACTTCTAATTGGTAGGCATCATGCAACGGTTTAGCACCCAAAGCAAATTAAATTCAGCACATATGACATGGGAGCACACTTTCCAAGCATTTTACATTTCATTTTCAGATTCATAATTGGTACATGAAATGTCTTTCCGACAAAAAGGAACTTATGCCCCTCCACAAGATAAAGCAAGAGGGCAAACATTCATGATGGCAAATGGGCCTTTGGCCCCATATGATCAATAAACTAGCTATCCAACCACAAATTAAGCATAGCAAAGCCACTAAAACATGTCAAGAACATGTAAAGGCATTTACACATGAGAGAGCATACATGTGACATTTTTCAAAAACATAGCCATCAACCATGGATTATTCATCAAGATCATCAAGAGATAAGCCAAACTAACCATAGCATACCAAACACGCTCACAAAGACATAAATAGAATTCCATGGTGAACATTGTATATAGGAGAAGCTTTTCCTATCCAATGCATATGATACAAAATGCATGCAATCTAAGATACAAGTATGCCTATACATCATGTTACATATGCCATGCCAAATGCAAGAAATGCACAAAGGAAAAACTATACATATGCTACAAAGGAGCTCCCACACGTCCGACTCAAGAAATCAAACACACACCAAGTTCCCCCCGCAAACGAGTGAAAGTTGCTTGATCTAGGGGTTTGGTGAAAATATCGGCTAGTTGGTCATGTGTGGGTACATGGATCAAGGCTATCTTTCCTTTCTCTACGTTGTCTCTCAGAAAATGGTACCTCACTTCTATGTGCTTGGTTTTGGAATGAAGCACTGGGTTCTTTGCAACACTTATGGCACTGGTGCTATCACATTGAAGTGGGACGTGGGTATACTCCTCACCAAAGTCACTCATGTTGTATGAAATCCAAAGGAGCTGAGAGCAACAACTAGCAGCGGCAATGTACTCGGCCTCGATAGTGGATTGAGCAACACTCGACTGTTTGCGGGAAGACCAAGACACCACAGAAGAACCCAAAAGCTGGCAAGTCCCAGAAGTGGACTTCCTATCCAACCGACACCCGGCAAAATCCGCATCCGAAAAACCATGAAGCGCCAAAGAAGAGGACGCGGAGAACCAAAGGCCAAAGTCGAGAGTGTGACGCAAGTACCTGAAAATTCGCTTCACCGCTTGCCGATGCGAAGTCCTCGGAGACGCTTAAAAACGAGCGCACAGACACACCGAGAACTGGATGTCTGGCCTCTTCACCGTCAAGTAGAGGAGTGACCCGATCATGCTTCGGTACTCCTTCTGGTCCATGTGTTCACCTTCCTCGTCCGCATCAAGAGCTGTAGTCGTACTCATCGGCGTCGTCATAGCCTTGGAATCCTCCATCTTGAACTTCCGCACAATGTCCTTGGTGTACTTAGCTTGGTGCATAAATGTTCCTTCCTTTGATTGCTTGATTTGTAGCCCTAGGAAGAACTGCAACTCGCCCATCATGCTCATCTCAAATTCCCTGCTCATATCCTCTGCAAACCTTGCAACAAGAGAGTTAGACGAGCCACCAAAGACAATATCATCCACGTACACCTGCACAATCAGGATATCTTTACCCTGCCTAAGTAGAAACAAGGTCTGATCGACCTTTCCCATCGCAAAACCTCTCTCAAAAAAGAATCCCCTCAACCTGCCATACCAAGCTCTAGGCGCCTGCTTCAACCCATACAACGCCTTCCTCAACTTGTACACCCGGTGGGGGTACTTCTCACTCTCAAACCCCGGAGGCTGCCTCACATACACTTCTTCCTCCAAAACACCATTCAGGAAAGCACTCTTCGCATCCATTTGGTGCAACTTGAACCCTTTAGCCACAGAAAAGGCTAGAAGGATCCTAATCGCCTCCAAACGGGCTACGGGAGCAAAGGTCTCCTCGTAGTCGATCCCCTCCTTCTGACTGAACCCCTCTGCAACAAGCCTCGACTTGTTTCTCACAACCTCACCTTTCTCTCCCTCTTTGTTCTTCCACACCCACTTTGTACCAATCGGCTTACACCCTGGGGGAGGGTCAACCAACTCCCAAACCTGATTCCTCTCAAAGTTCTCCAACTCCTCATGCATCGAATTAACCCAATTGTGATCAGATAGCGCGTGTCCAATGTCTTTGGGCTCAAAAGTAGCAACAAATGCAGCATGAGCGAAATGAGAATTGTTCCGAACCCTCGACCGTGTAGTGTGTTCATTCATGTCGCCGATGATCCTCGAAGCTGGGTGATCCACTTGTACTCGCCGAGGAGGTCCTCGCCTTGATGCTACCTCCCCCTCAACTGTAGCTTCTCCTCATTCTTGATTTGTCGCCGTAGGTGTAGGAGAGGGTCCGTCCACCACCGTAGTCGAAGTAGTGGGTACATGTTCAGCCGAGGGCACCACACCGCCATCTTCATCGTCTCCATGTTCATGCTCCTCCTCCTGAAAAATCTCCTCGCCAAGCTCATCATCACCTGCACACTCAAAGACAAGCTGACTACGTGGTTGTGTCTCGTCGAAGGTTACGTCGCAAGTCTCCACGATTTGATTAGTTTCAAGATCGAGCACACGATATGCTCTAGAATGAGATACATAACCAAAGAAAATACCATCGACAGACCTAGTCTCAAACTTATCCAACTACTTGCCTTTCTTCAGAATAAAGCATTTGCAACCAAAGACATGGCAGTGACTCACCTTGGGTGTGCGGCCATGCATCAACTCATAGCATGTTTTCTTCTTGTGCACTCTGAGGTAGATCCTGTTCGACACACAGCACGCGGTATTCACCGCCTTAGCCCAATACCTCCTCGGAGTCCGATGCTCATCAAGCATCGTCCGAGCCATCTCACACAAGGTCCTGTTCTTCCTTTCCACAACACCATTCTGAGGAGGCATATACGGACTCGAAAACTGGTGCTCAAGACCCAAGTCATGACAAAAGGTTTCAAAACGAGAGTTTCTGAATTCCGAGCCATTGTCATTGCGGATTGCTCGTATGGCATCTCCGTGCCTCTCGTTCCTCAACCTCAAGACTAGATCTCGAACAAAACCAAACGTCTCCCTCTTATCCTCAAGAAAGAACACCCACGCATACCGAGAGTAGTCGTCCACCACAACAAGGACATACCACTTCCCACCCGCAGATCGCACACGAGCTGGGCCAACAAGGTCCATATGGAGCAGCTCGCATGGATGCTCAGTCATCACATCGGTGAGAGGCGGGTGAGAAGAGGCTACCATCTTGGCATGCCTACATGGCGCACAAATGAACTCTTTCTCAAGCCTCAACTGTGGCAATCCTCGGACCAAATTGAGTTTACTCAAGCGAGACAAAAGGTCAAAGCTCAAGTGACCCAACTTCCTATGCCACTTCCACAACTCACTCGAAGAACCAGCCAAGAAACAACGCTCCACACCCGAAGACTGAGAAAAATCAACACGAAACACCTGACCCTCGGGAACGACCATACAGACATGGTCCCCTCGAGAGTCCAAAATCCGAGAACCTCATGGCCGAAACAACACCTCAAAACCCTCATCCAACAGTTGGGACACAGAAAGCAAATTGTACCCCAGCGATTGAACAAGAGCAACACGCCTTAGAGTGATTTTGTCACTCACCTTAATCTCACCTTCTGAAAGCACACGCCCACGCCCATTGTCCCCAAAAGTGATGTACCTCTTTGTCACCACCGGGACGAGACTTGAGAACCACCCCTTGTCTCCGGTCATATGCCTCGAGCAACCGGAGTCAATCAACCAAATGTTCTTCAAGTCTCCCACATGAAATTCAAAAACGAGCACGTGAGCGAACAAACGACTCAGCACTGGGGTTAGTACCAAAAGAGTAAAAGCAGTGCCGAGCCATTTGCTCGAAAGTGGGATTAGCACCAACCAAACCATCTCTCCTACCAAAGCTACCTCCACGAACATGTGACACCCCAGGTTTTTAATTACCATTATTAACGCTAATGACCGGATCAGCCGAGTCAAACCAGTCAAACCCCGATCAAACCTAGGTCAACCTGGGTCATCACCCCGAAAACCTCGCCAACGAACCCTAATGAACCTCTTGACCAAGCCTACACACACCCGTAGTGGACCCTTGGTCCAAGACACGGTCAAAACCGGCTTAACCGATGGCGTCAGCGAATGTCGTCCGGAACTTTTGCCGCGTTCTCCAAAATTCACCTAAACACTTCAAAATCTACCTTTATGAAAGTTGTTCATCTTGTTGAGGGACACAACTTTCATGTAGATTGGCATTTCAAATTTTGGGTAGAAATTGGTGAAAAACTTGATTGACTGACAACACCTCCTGTTTTCCAGAACAGGCCGACATTCAAAGTTGGCACGACGTTCCTGCCAAATCCGTGGAGAAAAACACCCTAGAGCCTTTTTGAAAGTTGTATAGGGTAGTTGGGTCTACAACTTTCCTATTCACCACATATTGCACTTCTATTCAAAAATTTGGAGAAAAACTATTTCCAAAAGGGCCAGTTTGAAATTCCGGCAGGCCACCGCGCGCCACGCCACGCCACGCCGCGCGCGCGCCCGCGCGCGCCGCCGCGCCGCCGCCGCCCCGCGCCCGCCGTCCGCCGTCTCGACGACCGTGCCGGCCCGCGCCTTCCCGAGGACCTCCCTCGCGCCTTCCCAACACCGCTCCCACCCCCGAGACGCCCGGAACACCGCGCCCGGCACCCCGCCCGCGCCCCGGAACGCCGCGCCGCCGTACGTCCTCCCCCGTCCGCGCCGTACCGAGCCGCCGGCCGTCCTTGCCCGCCCGCGCTACCCCTCCCCCGGCCCCTCGCTCTCGCGTCCCACCATAAAGGACCTGCTCGCCCAGCCGACCGAGCCACACAGCCCCTCCCCGTCGCACCGCGACGCATGCCGGCGTCCTTGGGACCGGCCGCGGCGAGCTCCGGTTGTGAGCTAGCTTCAAGCCAATTAGCCTTTCTCCGCACTCCCTAAGCACCTAAGGAAGCTACCAAACCCCTCTACTCCTTCTCCCCGGCCCTCACCTCGCCGGAGCAGGCTTCCTGTGGCCGCCCCTCTCTGGCCGCCGCGAGCCGCTTGCTGGCGCCACCTCCGCCCCGACCAAGCGCCCAAACCGGGCCTAGGGCACCCCTAGACCCTTTCCCCGTCCTTCCCCGGCCGCGAGCACTGGCGAGCTCGCCGGATTTTGCCCACCCGCGCCAGCCACCGTGCCCAGGGGCTACATTGCAAACACAGAAATCTTTCCAGGGTCCTCTTTGCAAAAGGTGAACTCCAATAGTTAAATTGATTTCCTATTTCTTGTAAATTGCGTAGAAAATCACAGAAACATCAGAAAAATGTAAAACCAATTTTGTTGGATTCATGGTGAAATATCCCACAACTTTTTTTATTCGGGCCTAAGCCAATTCTTGATAGTTTTTACATGAAAAATACAAATGTGAAAACCCTAGATCTGCAATATCTCAAAAACCATAAATCCTCTGTAGCTAATTTTTGGATATGTTGTGTGTTAGGTCATGACTAGCTCCTATGCCAAAAATTGCACAAAGTTATGATGTAAATCTGTTTATAAAAATGTTTTTCCATTTCTGGCAGATCTGCATAAATGATTTTTCTTGCTAAATATATTTATGTTTTTGAGCTCAACTTGTGCACACTGTCTTGTAATACCAAAATTCACATCTTGTGAATTAATCATGATTTTTGGCTTAACAGAGATATTTATTCTTGATTTATACATGTTTTCCTTTGTAAATTAATAAACCAAGTTCAGTAGAGCCTCTAGGTGAATGTACTGGTTCTTTAGACTTGTTTAGGACCAGAGAGCATGCATGAGAAAGTTTAGATCATTTTGATGCTTATTTATTTTTGTATGTATTTAAATTGAATCACTAGCTAGCCTTTGTTATTTTCCATAACATTTAATTTCCTAGCATCCAACACTTACATGTGGGTCCAATGGACCAGGATAGGTGCTAGTAGGCTTAAGAAACACTACTTTAATTTTTGGTAATTTAATTGCATAATAAAAAGCTTAAAAGCCCCTTTCAATATTAAAGAGAAATTAAATAAAGAAAAACCCTTATTTAATTATTTTTCCTTTTTGAAAGTATTATCTAATTTAATTAATTATAATTGCTGATAAGGAATTAATTCAAGGATAAAAATATTATTCATATCTTTGCTTGTGAAAGGAAAAGGATTAAAGCTTTCACATGAAATGACAAGTACAAAGAAACCTTTATTCAATTGTGCAATAAAAGAATAACCCATGTACAACCAATAACCTTCCTAAAAGAGAAATCACCAAACCACCCATGTTAACTTGAGTGTGGTTGCAAATCATGTTAAAAAGGTTAAATATACCTACCCACTACTGTTGGTGAATTTAAATTAAATTATTTACATATATATGTACACAATCACCATAAAAAAGAATAATTAATAAAGAGTTGCATATTGTTCCTTTATGTAAGAGTATGCTGAATGTATTCTTATCTAGGTGAATGTGCCCAACAAATACACCCCTTGATTGTCAATATGGTTTGTAAGTGATTAAGTAAAAAACCGTCGAATAAATCTTGCATTTGCATCTTCGTGTAGATCCTTCCGCCAGTAGACGTACGCTCGTGACGGAAGGAGGAGACAAAGATGCCGACAAAGAGCTGCCGTGCGTGAACGTAGCTCAAGACCTGGACCCAAATCCAGAAGGGCCCAAGGCCAACCTTGCCAGTGAAGGCAAGCCCCGGATCATTAACCCCGTCTTTTAAAATTATGCAATTATGTTTGCTATGATTGTGCATTTACGTTTCAGGAATTGATTTGAAACCCTAGATGCATGACCTTTAGGTACCTATGCTCTATCACTAGTATGCTAGGTCGATAGCTGCCATGCTATAGGACCCGATAGAAGTCGAGTGATGTTCGTCACTCGCGAGAATAGGTTCCTAAATAGGAATCATAAGATATCCTTAAATGGATTGCTCATGTGGTAAGAGCATGGGATTTGGGCTCCGGTCCAGTGGCTTTCGTGGGCTAAGCTTTTGAACGTACTAAACATTTGCCGGGAATGGGACCGGTAAGCCTAGTACCTTAATGAGACGGTGCGGGAACTTACTATTACTACTCCTGAGAAATCACCTAACCGGCTAGCTACGGGAAGGGGGTGCATGTGTGATGCCGGGTGCTTTGCGGGGTATGCCGCCTAACCTTGTACCCGGGATCGTAAGATTCGATCCCAACCCGAGGACTTTTGGGAACTCGCCCGGGAAAGTTGTCCTTGCGGGGGCGAGCCTACCGTGTGTTTAGGTTTACCTTGCAAGGTTTAAATCAATCGATTGTCGACCTCTCACCGTTATCCGAGATCGCTTAATCAACGGCCATGATATCCCATAATGATGGAACTCGAGAAATATCGTTGTATGAATTAATTGCTTGTCCAATTCTTGATTGGATTAGATGGCACATTTAGAAATGGTAATCAACTAGAACTTATGCTAAAATTTTGAAAATAAGGATCTACTCTTAGCAGCTGTTTAAGCAAAAGAAACTCCACCGGCCAAAAGCCTTTCATGTCTAGAGGTTGGTGATGTAGTCATCACCCGACGGTTAAGTCTTGCTGAGTATTAGTATACTCAGCCTTGCTTTTAAAACTGTTGTTGCAGGTATGATTGATCGGAAGGGTGACGACAAGTAAGGACATCACGGATGGCCTCCTGTGATGTTCACCGTTGCACTAGATTAAATTATTTCCGCTGTATTTTCGAACTCTGAACCTTTATCTCATGCCATGAACAATGGTTTGTAATAAAATGTTTAATTCATGTTGTACTCTGGACTCGCCTTCGCGTGAGTTTTAATGCATGTGCCGATCCTCTGTTCGATGTCTAAGTGATTTACCGGGCATTAACCCGGCAACCAACGACAGGATGATACTTTACTATTGCTTAACGACCCAAGTGGATCGGTCTTAGGCGATAGTATGGTATTTTCCTGGGCGGGTTTTCACAGAACACCACCACGGTAACCACCCTGAGGGTACCACCCCTGTCTGCCTGGAGGAGGACCAAAACCACGAAAGAAAGCCCGTGGACCGTCCCTCCTCTCCTTCTCAAAGCTACGACTCCTCCCATCCCCGTAGTGAACTCGAGGGGGAGAATGCCTAGCAACCTGACCACCTGCAAACTCTCCAGTCCAACCACCAGAACCACGACCTCCAGAAACAACCCTCGCACCTGTACGAGCACGAAACCCAAACTGCTGCCTGTCCAGGCCTGCACCGGTCTGATCGGTGCCCCACACCGGTCTGACCGGTGTAGCCTTGGTAGCAGCACCTCCAACAGCCTTTCGCTCTTCCCAAGCCCGAACTGTCCTCACACTCGCCTTGGCCTGGGCATCTGCACACGAGGCTCAAGTACACCATCGGAAGGGTGGTACTTGTCCTTGTTAGCCCACTCCTTTGCCATTCTCTCCTCTCGCTTCCTCTTGAAGCAAAACTCATCCTTATGGCCATCTCTCCCACAATAGCCACAATGGAACCTCACAAGCTTAGGCTTAGGCTAGGGCTGTGGCTGCTCACTTGGTTTCTCTCCACTCAACTCCTCCATCGGTTTCCCTTCACTAGCCTTCTCACTTTCCTTCCCAAAGAACACTTTCCCCGAAGTGCTCACAAACTTGATAGGCTTTTGGAGATCATTTGTGGGTGTAGGAAACACGGGTGTAGCTGGGGTTGTGTCTAGTCGGTTCCTAAGATGGTTAGGTTTTGGGGGGAAATCATTTTTGTGGTGGGTTTTTGGTGGCTCTGGGATATTCTCTCCACTTCCCTCACCAACCTTGTTTGCCCCAAGTCCCTCACCATCCTGCCTCTTAAATGCCTCGATCATCATCCTCAACTGAGGCTCATGTCCAGACAACCAACCCATCAACTTTCTCAGCTCATCATTCTCATCCTGCAAACGATCAACATAATGTGCAAGTTCCAAATTCTTCAAAGCATGCATTTCACAGGTAGAGCATGATGTAGGAATGGGCTCTTTCAACTTAGCCTCAAGAGAACTAGTGTAAGCATGCATCTCATCAATTTTAGCATGCAAAACAGGGCAAGAAGTGCAAGCACCTAGCAAAGCAGGTCTAGACTTAAGCTCAGCCACTTCAACCCTAAGCACATCTTGTTCCTCACACTTGGAGGCATGCTTCTCCTTGAACAAAGCAAGATCAGCAAGAAAGATGGAGCAATCAGCACAATCAACCTCATCCGAAACAACAGGGCTAGCTTTAAGGGAATCAATCTCAAGCTTGCTATCAAGCACCTGTGTTTCTAGATCAGCCACTCTAGTCCTAGCATCCTCAAGTGAAGCCCTAAGTTCTTTTCTCATTTTCTTGGCCTCTCTAAGCATGTCATCACGGTTATCAAGCAAAGAGCCAAGCCTCTCATTCTCCTAGCGCAAGAAGGGAAGTTCATCACGCACCTCGTCGTCGGAATCAGAGTTCGAGTCGCTCTGTGTGCTCTTCTTGCTGTCGGAGCTCAGCGCCATGGTGCAGAAGCCGTCTCTTGCGAAACAACTCAGCCCGTTCAGGATCTTGGATGACTTCCTGCTCTTGCGATGATCACCTTCGTCTTCACTGCTGCTCGAGCTCGAGGTGGAGTACGCGGAACTGGAGTCGACGTCGCTTCCTCCCACCATCGCTCGGGCCTTGCCTCGGCTCTCCTTCTTCCTCGATCGTCGCTCGTCCTTGTACTTGTTCTTGTGCTTGCTCTTGTGGTCGCGCCTCGACCGGTACTTGCCATCCGTCCTCGACTTGTGCTTGTAGCCGTCCTTGTTCTCGACCTTCTCCGGGCAGTCAGCGACGAAGTGTCCCGGCTTGCCGCACTGGAAGCATGTCCTCATGTTCCTCCTCATGTTCACTCGGTTCTCGTGCAGCCTCTCAAACCGCCTCGTCAGGAGCGCCAGCTCATCCTCTCCAAGCACATCGAACTCCTCATCTGGCATAGACATCAAGGAGGACAAAGAGAACATCCTTGTGGATGGGTTAGTGTTAGCCTTTCCTTTCGAACCACCAATGAGGGCAAGACTATGGGAGTCAGTCGGACCCTCGAGCTTGGCAGTCATGCCCCTATCCACCTCAGCCGACTTGAGCTTCGAGAACAGCTCGTTCACCGTCAGAGTGTCATATTTCTCTGACTCCACAATGGCCTCGAACTTTCCGCCCCATATTGTACGATCCAAAGAGTGTAAGAGCTTGACAGCTCTATCATGATCATCGTACGGGAGCTCGTCCACATTGGCCCTCATGTTGTTCACAACCACCGTGAACCTCTGAAACAAGGCATCGATGGACTCACTGGGGAGATGAGTTGAAGCGTCCCCTCATCAGAGGTGACTAAATGTGACACAAATACCAGTCCTAGGAGGCTGGCAACACATTTATTACAACAGGTGGGCCAGTCTTTTACATCACGACGACACAGAGGGCACGGAAGTGCCAAAGCTACAAGGAACAACACAAACGCTAACGACCACACTACGATAGCAAAGGCTTCCATAGCCTCCTCAGAGTACCACACCATGGAAGCTTTCTGTGGAGGCCCTGGGTACACAGGCACGGTTGGGTGTAGGGCAGCGACCTACTCGACGTCTTCGGGAATGTAATCGGGATCCTCCTCTCGAAAAATAGTTAGTAAAACAAGGGTGAGCACATACGTACTCGGCAAATCCAACCCCACCCACGGAGGGGCTTATAAAGCGAATCATGCATAGAGTATAACAAGGATCAGGTTAAGGTTCATTTTGCAAACTTACACATGCAGGGGTTCGTTTCAAAAAGATTTTCGCAAATCATTTTTCATAACCAAGGTGACTCAATTGTTTTTAGGAAAACCACTGTGGAACTACCGGACTCCCCGTCCGCAGTAGCCCAGGCACACAGCCACACATTTCACCCGGAAAGCAACTCACACCAGAAAACATCCCAAACCCAAACACTAGTTTTTGTGACCACACCGTGACTCGTCCAATACCGTGGACACGGCTATTCGAATAGGTTTGACACTCTGCGGAGGTTGTACATCTTTACCCACAAGTAGGGTACCGTCACACGGACACCTTAGTGCCGGCACGGATCCTATCAAAGCCATTACCCACCTTAGCTAACCCTACGAGCCACCACGGAAGCAACCAAGGGGTTATCCCACATAACCAGGGCATACCTCACATAGAGCGTACCCCTACTCCTTGGTCTCCTGCCGCTCACCCGCACACCAGATGGCAAGTAGATTAACTAGTGGGGTTTATGCTAAGCCGTTGCCACATACAACGGTCGAGTGGTTGTACGATGATTTGGGTCAGGTGAGATGTCACGCAACCCGGTCCTTAATTGACAATATGGACAACTCCCAACACGCTCAACCACACAGGTACGAGGTCACCCATACTCCTGACACACACGTCCATCCCGTCTACCCAGTTCATTCCAAACATATCCCGTTTCCATTTTTAAAGCACTCACATTTTGAAAGCACTCACACGTTTTTAAAGGACTCGTTTAGGCCAAAACAAGGTTCAATCATAGCAATCAAGGGTGGCTATCCTACCATGTTTTTGCAGTAAAACAATATGCAATTTATAAAACGGGTATAGGGTTGTGTTTATAAAACTAGGACCAAGCATGCATCAAAGGATGAGATTGAACTTGCCGTCTTCGAAGTCTTCGGGGAGTACCGGCTCAGCGTTCGGGACCTCGGGCTCCTGCTCGCAGTAGTCGGCTCCGATCTCCGGCTCGGTGTACCTTCCTTCGTCTACTCCGTCGGCCATAGCGCACACACAAGCAAGCAAGCAATCAATATAAGCATACACTATTTCTCCGGCTGAGCTCACGGAAGGTAATTAAATAAAATAGGGGAAATAAATATTATGCAGGGGTTTTGGGTGACGGACGGGTGGTGGTGCAATCGGCACGGGTGTGAGGAAGGTTGGGCGCGATTTGGATTAAAATTGCGCATGAAATGCCGGGTTAAAGGAGGTGTTTAGGGTTAATTAGGGGCCTGTTAGTATTTTATTATAAAAGAAAAGGGCCTAATTATAATATTTAAACCTAGCGGGGGTGTTACTAAATAGTCCAGGGGCATAATTGTAAAGGGACAGGGTTGTTTTTGTGGTTTAATTTAAAGCATAGGGTCTGTTTTGAAAGAAAAGAGTGAGGGAAATAGAGGGGGGTCGGTTTTGGATAAGTGGGAAAAGGGCAGGTGTTTTGGGCAAAAAGCCCTTCTTCTTCCTCCCTCCCTCACGACACAGAACGCAGGAGACAGGAGGCCGACCGTGGAAGGGGGAAGGGGCGCCGGCGACCCGGTGCACGGCAACGGCCGGGAAGTGGGGCGAAACGAAGAGGAGGTCGAGGGCAACCGATTCTGCTTCTTACCTCGGGCTGGGGTGCTCCGGAGAGGCGGATCGACGGCCGGCAGTGGGGCTGTTCGCGGTGGTGACCGGAGGAAGAAGAGGACAGTGGGAAAAAGAAAAAAAGGGAAAAAGAAAAAGGAGAAAAGGGAAAAGAAAAAGAAGAAAAGAAAAAGGAAAATAGAAAGAGTAAAATAAGGGAAGAAAAATAGAAAAGTGTTTTAGAAAATTAGGGGAATTTCTAAGAAAATTAGGGGAAGGGTTTTTGCGGATTTTTCTGGGTTTCTCAGATTCCAGCGTCAATTCCGGGACGACGGAGATGGCGAGGTGGACCGGCCAGCGGGACCGCAGCATGCGCAGGATTCCCGGCGTGGTGGCCGACCGCGGTGCTGGGGCGGCACGCGACGGGCGACGGCCGGCGCGGGCGGTGCCGGCGGGATTCGCAGCACACGCGCCGAGGGTGAGAGAGGGAGACGGTGACCAGGGTTTTGAAAGGGCAAATGAGCTCAGCTAGACAGTTTTTGAAAACACGCGTGATTTATTAGGTGATTTATTAAGAGCTAAAAACGCGGGCGTTACAAACCTACCCCACTTAAAATGAATCTCGCCCTCGAGATTCGGCTAGGTTTCGAACAGGTGGGGAAACTCCTTCTTCAATGCGTCCTCTCGTTCCCACGTGGCTTCTTCCACTCCGTGTCTGCTCCATTGGACTCTCGCACACCCGTACTTCGATGTTCTCGTCCGCTTGACCACCGTGTCCAAAATCTTGACGGGCACCTCCTGGTACCTAAGGTCTGGCTGTAGATCGATGGTTTCTACCAGTACTCGCTTTTCTTCAAGAACCTTCAAACATCTGCGTAGCTGGGAGATATGAAACACTGGGTGTATATCTGACATTTCTTCGGGTAGCTCCAACCGGTATGCTACTGCTCTGACCCTCTTTAGTATTTTATAGGGTCCAATGTACCGAGGGGCCAATTTTCCGTGCACTTGAAATCTCCGAGCCCCTCGGATAGGTGAAACCTTGAGGTAAGCAAAATCTCCCGGATTGAAGCTTGCCTCACGCCTCTTCTTGTCTGCGTAGCTCTTCTGTCGGGATTGGGCGGCTTTCAACTTTTCTCGGATGTCGGCCACTCGCTCTTTGGCTTCCTTTATAAGTGCAGGCCCAACCAGGGCACGCTCTCCTACTTCTGACCACATCAGGGGTGTCCTACATTTCCTCCCGTATAAGGCTTCAAACGGCGACATTCCTAGGCTTGCCTGGTAGCCGTTGTTGTAGGAGAATTCCGCATACGGTAGGCTCTATTCCCAGTCTTTGCCATATGTGAGGACGCATGCTCTTAACATGTCTTCCAAAATTTGATTCACCCTTTCGGTCTTTCCGTCCAGACTTGGTACCCATGGCTTTATGCGAGGCTTTTCCGGAACCTAGAGGTGAACTCGGGTCCCTCTATCCGAGACTATTCTCCGCTAGGCACTCCATGCAACTTTACTATATTCTCTATGTAGAGTTTTGCCAACTTCTCTCCACCATAAGTGGTCCGTACGGGTAGAAAGTGAGCGACTTTAGTGAATCGGTCCACTATCACCCATATGGAGTCATGTCCCTTCTGAGTCCTTGGCAACCCTACTACGAAATCCATACCTATCTCGTCCCATTTCCATACCGGGATTGGTAAAGGCTGCAACAGTCCTGCGGGTTTCTGGTGTTCGGCTTTGATCCTCTGACAAGTGTCACAGTGGGCGACGAATCGGGCAATATCTGCTTTCATCCCATTCGACCAATACTCCTGTTTTAAGTCCATGTACATCTTGGTGGATCCCGGGTGAATGGAATATGCCGAGTTGTGTGCCTCATCCATGATGGTCTGTCGAAAATCTCCGCCTTCAGGCACGCATATCCTATTTTTATACCATAGGGTGCCTTGGTCATCCACTCTAAAATCAGGGGCCTTGTTCTCTCCTGTATGCTTGCGGATCTTCAACAGATTTTCATCGGTTTCTTGGGCCTTCCGGATCTTCTCCTCTAGGGTAGGCGGAACACTCAACTAGAGGACGTAGCCTTGGGGAACAATGTGCACGTTGAGTCGCGCCATCTCCTCTTGCAGCTGGGCACTCTTGGGTGCTGCCTTCTCGTAGGATTTCCGGCTCAGGGCGTCTGCTACTACATTGGCCTTCCCTGGGTGGTAGTGAATCTCTAGGTTATAGTCTTTAACTAACTCTAGCCACCTTCTTTGCCTTAGGTTCAGGTCGGGCTGGGTGAAGATGTATTTTAGACTCTTATGGTCTGTGTAGATTTCACACTTGTTCCCAATCAGGTAGTGTCTCCAGATCTTCAGGGCATGCACTACGGCTGCAAACTCCAGATCATGGGTGGGATAATTCTGCTCATGGGGTTTGAGCTGACGGGAAGCATATGCCACTACCTTCCCATCTTGCATGAGAACACATCCCAACCCTTGTCGGGAGGCGTCGCAATACACGACAAAGTCCCGTTGAATGTCGCGGGGGGTCAAGACCGGGGCCGTGGTCAATCTTCTCTTCAACTCTTGGAAACTTTTCTCGCGAGGACTCGGTCCGGTTGAACTTCTTCTCCTTCTTGAGCAACTCTTGTCATGGGCCGGGCAATCTTGGAGAATCCTTCGATAAACCTCCGTAGTACCCCGCTAAACCAAGGAAGCTCCTGATCTCGCTCACGTTGGTTGGTTGTTGCCAGTTGGAGACTGTTTCAACTTTCCCGGGGTCTACAGCCACTCCTTCACGGTCGAATATGCCCAAGGAAAGATATTTTCTCTAGCCAAAATTCACACTTGCTGAACTTGGCGTACAACTTGTGTGCCCTCAATTTCCCCAGCACTACTCGAAGATGCTGCTCATGTTCCTCCACGCTCTTGGAGTAAACAAGTATGTCGTCAATAAAGACTACGACAAACTTGTCTAGTTCTTCCACGAACACCTTATTCATGAGGTTCATGAAGTATGCTGGTGCATTGGTGAGTCCGAAGGACATCACTGTGAACTCATACTGCCCGTAGCGAGTGACAAAGGCAGTCTTGGGGATGTCACTTTCCCTAATCTTGAGTTGGTGGTACCCTAACCTTAGATCCACCTTTGAAAAATACTTGGCTCCTTTCAGCTAGTCAAATAGATCATCTATTCTGGGGAGAGGGTACTTGTTTTTGATAGTGACTTCATTCAGCGAGCGATAGTCCACGCTCATCCTCATGCTCTTATCCTTCTTCTCCACGAAAAGCACTGGGGCTCCCCACGGTGATGAGCTTGGTCTGATGAACCCACTTCACTGGAGTTCTCCTAGCTGCTTCTTCAATTCTGCCAACTCAGGGGCCGCCATCCTATAGGGTCTCTTGGCTATGGGAAAGGTTCCGGGAATAAGGTCGATGACGAACTCTATATCCCTATCTGGTGGCATTCCAGGGAGTTCTTCAGGAAATACATCTGGGTATTCTCGCACTACCGGGACATCTTCTATGGACTTGGCTTCTATGTTGAAAACCATTATGTCTGGCCTGTGTCCTCGGGTGTGGCAAGTCACTTGTATCCCGTCTGGGTTGGTTAGGTGCACTACTTTATCGGCGCAACTTATGAGGCCATGGTGTTGGCTTAACCAGTCCATCCCAAGGATCACATCTACCCCCTTGGACTTCAGTACTACTAGATCTGCTAGGAACTCTACCCCACTTAAAATAATCCTTATCCGGGGGCATCCTAGTTGACACTTAATGTCACCTCCGGGCGTTCGAGTTAATAGGGGTGCTTTTAGTAGTACTGTGGGTATGCTATGCTTTTCCACAAAGCTTGAGGATATGAATGAGTGCGATGCTCCCGAATCGAATAATATGGTAGCCAAGACTGAGCTGACCAGGAACTCACCGAGCACTACGCCTTGTGCTTCCTGTGCCTCCTGCGCATTGATGTGGTTGACTCGGGCTCGTCCATACAATTCGGGGCCGCCTCATCTGCCGGTTCTTGTTGTTGTTGCTTGAAGTTATTGTTCTTTGCGCACCGGCATGCGGTTGGCTCCAGACACTAGTGGCCTTGGCCCGTTCACCGAGTTGGAGTAGGTGGTAGTGGTTGGCTTTTTGGCATACGGGCGAGTTGGCGATGAAGTGTCCGGTTTCTCGGCGGTTGAAACACACTCGGGAGCCGTTGTTGTTGTTGGCGGTGATCCGGCGGTGTTGTTCCGTGGGGGCTTCATGGCACTCGGTTGTTGTAGGGCTTGAACCGGGGTGCGGGGCCTTGCGAGCCCGTGGCTTGGGATTGGGTTACGTACGCATGGGAGCTTGGAACCTGGACATGGGGTGTCCAAAGTTTCTCGGCCGCTGGGACCGCTCTTGCTGCTTGGCCTTGTGCTCCATAAACTTGCGCTTGTTTTCCTTCTTCTCTTCAGCCCTTGCTCTTTCTGTGAGTATTGCCATGTTCATGAGGGTGTTGAAGTCCGGGTAGATCTGAGGGGTAAGCAGGGTCCTCAGTTCTGGAGTCAGTCCCTTCTTGAACATTTCTTGTTTCTTGGAATCTTTGTCCACTTCCTCGGGGGCATAGCGAGCCAGCTCTATGAACTGGTACGTGTACTCTTCCATGGGCATGTTGCCTTGGCGGAGTTCACGGAACTCATCCGCCTTCCGCTTCAGGGTGGCTTCTGGGATGTGGTAGCGGCGGAACTCTTCCACGAATTCATCCCAGGTGATGGCGGAGGGATCCTTGGCTGCTGCGCAGTAGTTTTCCCACCAGGCTAGGGCTGTCCCGGTGAGCTGGTGAGCTGCCAGGAGAACCTTGTCGCGGTCCTCACAGTGGAAGGGCTCTAGCTCCCTCAGAATGGCTCTTAGCCAGTCGTCAGCATCCAAAGGATTCACCGACCCGCCAAAGGTGGGCGGTTTCGTCCTGAGGAACTCTATCAGCTTCTCGTTCATGCCCAAAACTCGGGGTCTTGGGCGGTTGACGGTGTTGAAAATGGCCTCCATCAGGACAGTCTGGTTGGCCAAGACTTGTGCCAAGTCAATGGGAGGGGTGGCGGCGGCAGGACCACGTTCTCTCCTCCATCTTCATCTTGGTTAACTTCCTGGTCGTGAAGACACTCCCTCCGATCAGCTTGCGATCCTTCAGCGTCCGATCGGCCGGGGCCTTGGTGGGTCCTGACAGGGCGCCTGGAAACCATCTGAAAAGGAGTGGGTTTTCTAAGAGATCTAGCTGTTATGTGATCTTTAAGTGGATTATATCGGATTTTTTTGAAAAGGTAGGGTCTACTCCTGCCGGCAAGCACACAATCAAGCACATAGCAAACAAGCAAGCACAGACAAGTTTTTATTACAAACCAGCGAGGAGGATACATCCCGACTACGCGGACACACTACACGACTAAGAACTAGGGGTGCGTCTTAGACCAGTACGGCTTCATTCCCTGGGTCAGGGTCACTGGGGTATGCTACTCGCGAGGAGAGCCATCTTCCGGGGTCGAGTGCTCTTCCAGCGGAATGAGCAGCTCGTCATCATTCTCGCCCTCGGGGTTTCCATTTTCCTGGGGCTGTGCTGCGGCTTCGACGGTCGTCGTTGGAGGTTCGGTGACTGCTGGTAGTGCTGGCGGGACTTCGATAGTTCCTCCCCATCCTACAAGGGGTGTTCCCAGCAGGACTTGAGCTTCTCCAATGGCTGGAACGAGTGTTCCGCCGTTGGTCCATTCTTGCATGCGTTGGTCCTGGATTCGCCTGAGGCTTTCCTGGGCAACGGCTTCACTGCTTATGGCGGCTGCGGTCCTTGCTTCTGCTTGAGCCACTCGGACTTGGTGCATCCTCAATGTGACTTCAGCTTGCTCGGCCCGACTGATTTGCTCCCTCAAGTGCTTGGCTTGGTCATCGAAAAGCTTATCCAGGAAGACAAGGTAGGGGACTACGTGGTACAACAGATCTTCTTGGTGGCGGCGTCGTTCCAGGTTTCTCATGCGGGCCTGCCAAACTGGGGTTCTGATGGCGGGAGGGAAATACCTCATTGGTGTGGGGACGAGGTGTTCCTCGTATATCCGGCACAGGTAGCAGAGGGCTTTTCTGAGGGCCAAAGGATAGGTGTCTCGGTGTCGAAACCCTGTGGCAGTTACGCGCCACGGCTCGATGTTGGTGTGGCGGTTGCTTCTAGCGATAGAGAGGACCACCCTACAGTGAAGAGTGCCGAGTTGCTCGTACTCTCTGCTGTAATACCTAGGGCGCTCAGTGATACCGAGGCGCTCCAGGGAGTTGATGAGAAGGCGAGTAAAACCAGGCTTCTCCTGGCACACGCCTTGTGTCCATCCATCTTCCGCCATCTGAAAACAAGGGTAGAGTTGAACAGGTTGTGGTAGGGTATAAAAGGTAGATAGCTTTATTTAGCAGCAAAGTTAGGGTACACTCCTCGGTTCCATCTGGAATCAGGCAAGGATCAAGGTAAGGATTTGGGAAAAGAAGAGCTCAACAAAGGAAAGGTTAAAGAGGGGCCAGAGGAGGTCTCGTATCCTAAGGGTCGCGTCCTACGGCCACCTACGGCTCTGATACCACCTGAAGCGTCCCCTCATCAGAGGTGACTAAATGTGACACAAATACCAGTCCCAGGAGGCTGGCAACACATTTATTACAACAGGTGGGTCAGACTTTTACATCACGGCGACACAGAGGGCACAGAAGTGCCAAAGCTACAAGGAACAACACAAACGCTAACGACCACACTACGATAGCAAAGACTTCCAAAGCCTCCTCAGAGTACCACACCATGGAAGCTTTCTGTGGAGGCCCTGGGTACACAGGCACGGTTGGGTGTAGGGCAGCGACCTACTCGACGTCTTCGAGAATGTAATCGGGATCCTCCTCTGAAAAATAGTTAGTAAAACAAGGGTGAGCACATACGTACTCAGCAAATCCAACCCCACCCACGGAGGGGCTTATGTTTAATCATGCATAGAGTATAACAAGGATCAGGTTAAGGTTCATTTTGCAAACTTACACATGCAGGGGTTCATTTCAAAAAGATTTTTACAAATCATTTTTCATAACCAAGGTGACTCAATTGTTTTTAGGAAAACCACTGTGGAACTACCGGACTCCCCGTTCGCAGTAGCCCAGGCACACAGCCAGACATTTCACCCGGAAAGCAACTCACACTAGAAAACATCCCAAACCCGAACACTAGTTTTTGTGACCACACCGTGACTTGTCCAATACCGTGGACACGACTATTCGAATAGGTTTGACACTCTGCAGAGGTTGTACATCTTTACCCACAAGTAGGGTACCGTCACACGCACACCTTAGTGCCGGCACGAATCCTATCAAAGCCATTACCCACCTTAGCTAACCCTACGAGCCACCACGGAAGCAACCAAGGGGTTATCCCACATAACCAGGGCATACCTCACATAGAGCGTACCCCTACTCCTTGGTCTCCCGCCGCTCACCCGCACACCAGATGGCAAGTAGATTAACTAGTGGGGTTTATGCTAAGCCGTTGCCACATACAACGGTCGAGTGGTTGTACGATGATTTGGGTCAGGTGAGATGTCACGCAACCCGGTCCTTAATTGACAAGATGGACAACTCCCAACACGCTCAACCACACAGGTACGAGCTCACCCATACTCCTGACACACGTTCATCCCGTCTACCCAGTTCTTTACTCATTTTCCAAACATATCCCGTTTCCATTTTTAAAGCACTCACACATTTTGAAAGCACTCACACATTTTAAAGCACTCGTTTAGGCCAAAACAAGGTTCAATCATAGCAATCAAGGGTGGCTATCCTACCATGTTTTTGCAGTAAAACAATATGCAATTTATAAAACGGGTATAGGGTTGTGTTTATAAAACTAGGACCAAGCATGCATCAAAGGATGAGATTGAACTTGCTGTCTTCGAAGTCTTCGGGGAGTGCCGGCTCGGCGTTCGGGACCTCGGGCTCCTGCTCGCAGTAGTCGGCTCCGATCTCCGGCTCGGGGTACCTTCCTTCGTCTACTCCGTCGGCCATAGCGCACACACAGGCAAGCAAGCAATCAATATAAGCATACACAATTTCTCCGGCTGAGCTCGCGGAAGGTAATTAAATAAAATAGGGGAAATAAATATTATGCAGGGGTTTTGGGTGACGGACGGGTGGCGGTGCAACCGGCACGGGTGTGAGGAAGGTTGGGCGCGATTTGGATTAAAATTGTGCATGAAATACCGGGTTAAAGGAGGTGTTTAGGGTTAATTAGGGGCCTGTTAGTATTTTATTATAAAAGAAAAGGGCCTAATTATAATATTTAAACCTAGCGGGGGTGTTACTAAATAGTCCAGGGGCATAATTGTAAAGGGACAGGGTTGTTTTTGTGGTTTAATTTAAAGCATAGGGTCTGTTTTGAAAGAAAAGAGTGAGGGAAATAGAGGGGGGTGTCGGTTTTGGATAAGTGGGAAAAGGGCAGGGGGTTTTGGGCAAAAAGCCCTTCTTCTTCCTCCCTCCCTCACGACACGAACGCGGGAGACGGAGGCCGACCGTGGAAGGGGGAAGGGGCGCGGCGACCGGTGCACGGCGACGGCCGGGAAGTGGGGGCGAAACGAAGAGGAGGTCGAGGGCAACCGATTCCGCTTCTTACCTCGGGCCGGGGTGCTCGGAGAGGCGGATCGACGGCCGGCGGTGGGGGCTGTTCGCGGTGGTGACCGGAGCGGCACTGGTGGTGGCGATGGAGGGCTTGGGAAGGAGGGGGAATTGGTCGTGGAGGTGCGGGGCGAGGTGGGGAGCCGGTCCGGCCCTTTTATAGGTGCGGGAAGGTCGGTTTGGCGAGGATATTTTGAGCTTCGCGGAGCTCCAATGGCCGGCAATGGAGGTTCGGGAAAAATCCCGGCGTGGACTCCGGTCAGCGGGATTCTCGGTCGATTGGCTGCTGTATTAGTTGACTCGTCGTGCAGGGCTGCTGTGGCCGTGGAGGGGAGGCCGTCGGGGGAGTAATGGTGGCCGGTTTGGAGGTGACGCCTCGGCCGCTCGGTCTTCGTTTGTCAGAGCAATGGAGGGGAAGGGGCGCCGCGGCTGGCGGGCCGCCGGGCCCGGCCTTGGCGTGCCGCGCCGGCAAGCTCGCCGGCCGGGCTCGGCCGCAGGAGAGGGAGCCGGGTGGGGGCGCCGGCCGCGGGTCGTGGCTGCGCGGTCGCGCGGGGAAAGAAGGGGGCCGCGCGGGGGGGGGGGGGGGGGGGGGGGGGGCACGGAGGCCGAAGGAAGAAGAGGACGGTGGGAAAAAGAAAAAAAGGGAAAAAGAAAAAGGAGAAAAGGGAAAAGAAAAAGAAGAAAAGAAAAAGGAAAATTGAAAAGGTAAAATAAGGGAAGAAAAATAGAAAAGTGTTTTAGAAAATTAGGGGAATTTCTAAGAAAATTAGGGGAAGGGTTTTTGCGGATTTTTCTGGGTTTCTCAGATTCCAGCGTCAATTTCGGGACGGCGGAGATGGCGAGGTGGACCGGCCAGCGGGACCGCGGCGTGCGCGGGATTCCTGGCGTGGTGGCCGACCGCGGTCTTCCGGGGCGGCACGCGACGGGCGACGGGCCGGCGCGGCGGTGGCCGGCGGGATTCGCGGCACGCGCGCCGAGGGTGAGAGAGGGAGATGGTGACCAGGGTTTTGAAAGGGCAAATGAGCTTAGCTGGACAGTTTTTGAAAACACGTGTGATTTATTAGGTGATTTATTAAGAGCTAAAAACGCGGGCGTTACAAACCTACCCCACTTAAAATGAATCTCGCCCTCGAGATTCGGCTAGGTTTCGAACAGGTGGGGAAACTCCTTCTTCAATGCGTCCTCTCGTTCCCACGTGGCTTCTTCCACTCCGTGTCTGCTCCATTGGACTCTGCACACCCATACTTCTAATGTTCTCGTCCGCTTGACCACTGTGTCCAAAATCTTGACGGGCACCTCCTGGTACCTAAGGTCTGGCTGTAGATCGATGGTTTCTACCGGTACTCGCTTTTCTTCAAGAACCTTCAAACATCTGCGTAGCTGGGAGATATGAAACACTGGGTGTATATCTGACATTTCTTCGGGTAGCTCCAACCGGTATGCTACTTCTCCGACCCTCTTTAGTATTTTATAGGGTCCAATGTACCGAGGGGCCAATTTTCCGTGCACTTGAAATCTCCGAGTCCCTCGGATAGGTGAAACCTTGAGGTAAGCAAAATCTCTCGGATTGAAGCTTGCCGCACGCCTCTTCTTGTCTGCGTAGCTCTTCTGTCGGGATTGAGCGGCTTTCAACTTTTCTCGGATGTCGGCCACTCACTCTTCGGCTTCCTTTATAAGTGCAGGCCCAACCAGGGCACGCTCTCCTACTTCTGACGCGTGATTTATTAAGAGCTAAAAACGCGGGCGTTACATGAGTGAAGTTCTCGTACTCTCTCCGGTAGGTCACATACATCCGTGCCTGAACCTGGGCATTCCCAACATGAGCCTCCTTCAGCAGCGTCCAAATTCTACAAGCCAAGTGCTCGGCGTGCACCCGATCAAACTCAGGCTGACACAAAGCACGAAACAAGTAGTCGACAACCTTGTTGTTGGCGTCGAACCTGTCCCTCGATCCTAGAGTGAGGAAGTCCATCGGCTGGACATAGCCTGTGTCCACCGTGACATCCCAAAGGATCCGACCCTTTCCGCGGAGGAACGCCCCCATCCGCTTACTCCACATCTGGTAGTTCTTGACATCGAAGTGTGGAGGACCCAAACCCCGTTCTTGGTACGCCATCCTTGGATCTTAGACTGGTTAGAGTCAATAAAGACCCGAACCTGCTCTGATACCACTTGAAGGACCGATACAGTGAACCAGAGGGGGGGGGGGAGTGAATGGGAGCCGATAAAAATTCTTCTCGAAGTAGATGGGAATTCCAACAAGATGAACACGACTTCCAACACACGTCTCCGACTCACTACCCAAGTTGGTCAAGTCCACATAGCCACATGAGTGCCACTGGACCTAGGAACCAACACACAACCTTCCGACCCGAGAACGCAACGGAACACCAAACCTCGAGTCCACAGACCAACACCGGTCAGACCGGTGAGCACCACCGTCAGACCGGTCCCTGCTGGTGAGAGTTGGCAACTTCCACTAAGTGGCTTCACACCGGTCAGGCCGGTGCAACACACCGGTCAGACCGGTCTAAGCCTGAAAGCCCCCAAATCACCAAACAGGCCAACCGACCTCCAAACTGACCCAAACTCGAAACAGCTGCAACACAGGACAACAGCGAACACACCCAGACGTTCACCCGAGCAAAAACCCACCAGAGGTTCCACCGGTCAGACCGGTCAAGAGCACCGGTCAGACCGGTGTAGCCTGGGTAGCTCGGGATGAACAGCACCCGCGGGTCAACTCCCCCAAATCCAAACCTCGATCTCCTGAATCGCTCCACGGACTTGAACAAGACTTTGGGGATAATAGGAACACCTCACGAGGAGTCCATAGCCAAGTTTAATCCCACAAAAACTTGTTCAAAAAGGAGGAACGAAGAAATCCCGCCAAGAACACCTCTAACCCTAGAACTCGGAAAACCCCAAAATCGAGTCCCTTTACTCACGGATTTGGGAGGGGAATCACAGCCCAAAGAACCATGAAGGGTTCCCAAAAATTTCCCCCATCAAATCCCCAAGAGAAAGGTCCCGAAAACAACCCAAGAAAAACACCAAGAAAGAGCTCCGAAAATCACCACCAAGAACAACCGGGAACAACACAACAAGGCCTTGAGGAACCGCGCCGAATCATCTATACATGCCACAATGGTGCATACAAGGTCTAGCTTGCCGCCCGATCATCCAACCCTCTCAACAAGATCTCACCATGAAGCTCTCAAGCTAGTCCTACGGAAATCCTAAGAAAACAGGAAGGGAAAATAGGAAAGCAAATGAACTAGGGTTCCAAGAGAGTTAGCTGCCATCCTCTCACCTCTTGGGTTATATGGAGGCAACCGAAAGTCTAAATTGCCCTTTCCTAACAACTAGGGATACAAGCCCCTCAAGGGCGGTTTTGGAAGTCTTCAAGCTTTCTCCATCGGACGGATGCCCGGCGACCGCAACCTGCTTAGCCTCGACGCAAGCCTTGCGATCCTGACGCGTGTCCTCCGCTTCGAAGATTCCGGACTGCATCGTCGCACACCGGTCAGACCAGTGCTCCTCACCGTTCAGACTGGTACCCACCGGTCAGACCGGTCTGGCACTGCTGCAGCACCATCTTCGGTTCTTCGGTCTTGGCTTTGTGGATCAACCAAGGAACCCAGTGGTTTTCTGGTGAACCACCGAAAACCCCGTGAACTCGGTGTAGCCTCTGCCAATCTCCACTCATGACTCGTCTCCCACGTAGTCCCAGCTCAACCTTGGTTTTGTGGCTCAACCAAGAAACCGTCCATGACTTCATCTTGCTGTTCATGCCACCATGCGGCTCGCACTTGACCCCGCTGGCCACCGGGTCCCTCGAACGAAGCCTACTTGTCTTCTCCACACCTGGAGGCCTCACCGGCGACGACCTTTCGCGCTTGTTCTTCACCTGCACCAACACCAGTCAAGCCACAACCTGCACCTGCAATACTAAGCCAAGAATCAGTCCACACAACGTTGTCAATCACTCGTCACACAAGGAAGCGACCATCCACCGGTCCTCGAACCACACATGGTCATCACGGACTCCTCCCCTCCAGCCTCCGCGGCCGTAGGAGCGCAACGGGTCGGGGCGGCGGCGAGCATGGCTGGTCGGCTGCTGTGGCCAGGTAGGGCAGCATGGTGGTGGCGTAGGCAAGCGCAGCGATGACGGCGTCACGAGCCGTGAAGAGTGCGAGGACGCGAGCAGAAAGGCGTGCGGCGGGGAGAGGAGGCCACTGTTCGGTAAGTTCGGTATTTACCGGAACCGAACCGAAAGAACCGATACCGAATACCCTCGGTACTGAGAATTTTGAGGAACCGATCGGTACTGACTTATGCAGGAACCGAACTAGGTGGAGTACCGAGGAACGAAACTGATCGGTTCGGTAATACTGAATGCCCAGGGTGACTCAACGGGCGATGCCTAACCATCTAGAAGCAAGCTTCAAGAGTAACAAACGCGAATTGATCAACCAAAGCCACCACAAGTGCTTCTTGAGAGGAGGGAGTGAAGAACTCTCACAAGGGGGCTTAATCTCACACCTCAAATGCTCTCACACCCAAACCCTAGATGGAATCCTTGATTGGAGTGCTTGGGAGGGAGTTGGGAGAGAGGTTTGAAGCTTGGGAGGTGTCTCTAATGGTGTGACGCCCCAGGTTTTCGGTCGGGTTAATTAACCCTGATGATCCGGTCA
The DNA here is from genome assembly GCA_947561735.1 of Cenchrus americanus. NCBI lineage: Eukaryota > Viridiplantae > Streptophyta > Magnoliopsida > Poales > Poaceae > Cenchrus > Cenchrus americanus. The sequence goes on from OX387245.1 coordinate 186,429,030, forward strand.
ATAGTGTTGACTTTGGTCAAACCACGGTCCACCTGGGCCATCACCTCGAAAACATCACCGACAAACCCTAATGACCCCTTTTGGTCAACCATAGTGAACCTTGGTCAAAACCCCACTCAAAAACTGTGACAACCCGCCCAGGAAAATACCGTACTATCGCCTAAACCAATCCACTTTGGTCATTAAGCGATAATAAAGTATCATCCTGTCGTTAGTTGCCGAGTTAACGCCCGGTAAATCACTTGAATAGCAACAAGGATCGAATATATGCATTAAAACTCACTCTATGGCGAGTCCAGAGATACAACATCATTAATATCCAAATGCGTACCCCGAAGGGTTTAATTATTACAAACCAGAGTTTTTGCCATAACAAAATAGTTCAGAGTTTTGAAACAGCGGAATTTAAACTAACGGGAAGCGGAAACACCACGGGAGGCCATCCATGATGCCTTCAGTTGTCGTCCTCCACCCACTGCAGCTCCCAGCCGGGTGGGATCTCTCCGGGCCACACATCACTGAAAGCATTACCTGGATCCACGTATTATAGCAAGGCTGAGTATACTAATACTCAGCAAGACTTACCCGTCGGTGATATCTACTTCACCACTTCTAGACATGAAAGGCTTTTTGGCTACTGGGTTGCCTTTGCTGAAAAGTAACAAAGAGTAGGTCCTTACTTTCAAGATTTTAGCACAAGTTCTAGTGGGTTTAATCTTTACTACATTGGCCAACTAGTACAAACAAAGTTGTACAATACAATTAATCAAGCATAATATTCATCAACTTCCATCATTAGGGATCTCATGGCTAGTGGAGTAAGTAGTCTCAGATAACGGTGAGAGGCCGACAATCGATTGATTCAAACCTTGCAAGGTAGACCCAAACACACGGTAGGCTGCCCCCGCAAGGACAACTTTCCCAGGCCGTTTCCAAAAATCCTCGGGTTGGGATCGAATCTTGCAGGCTATCCGGCATACCCCGCGAGGCACCCGGAGTCACCATACACCACAGGTAGCTAGCCGTGGGACGAATCCCAAGAGTAGTAATAGTGGGATCCCTCGCCGCCTCATTAAGGTACTAGGCTTACCGGTCCCATTCCCGACAAGTGTTTAGTACGTTCGAACACTTAACCCACAATAGCCATTAGACCGGAGCCCAATCCCATGCTCTTACCACATGAGCAATCCAATTAAGGATATATTGTGATTCCTATCTAGGAGCCTATTCTCGCGAGTGAGGTCATCACCCGACTTGTAACGGTCCTATAGCTTAGCAGCTATCGACCTATCATACTAGTAAGGACAAAGGTACCTAGGGATCATGAATCTAGGGTTCCATTCAACTCCTGAACTTAAATGCACAATCATCCATAGATAATTGAATAAAGAATTCGAAAACTAGGTTAGATGCACCGGAGCTTGCCTTCGTCAGCTAGGTTAGCCTTGGCACCCTCGGTGTCGTCGAGCACTTCCACGTACTGCAGCGAAGCTTCCGCTCCTCCTTCCTCGGTCTCCGGGACAAGCGAGTAATCACCGTCCGGAAGATCTACACGGAATGCAATGCACGTTCAGGTGATGTGATAGGTTGTTATCTTGTCCAACCCTTGTTGGTCATATTCACCTTAACAAGTATCTAGATAGTAAATCCCCTTTAGGAAGGTTATTAGTGATATATGATTGATTCTTTTATTGCACATTTGAATAAAGGTTTCTTTTGTACTTGTTATTTTATGTAAAGGTTTAGCCCTTTTTCCCTTCACTAGCAAGGGTATGAACAATATTTTTATTCATGAATTAATTCCTTATCAGCAAAGATATTTAATTAACTTTTAATTAAATTAGGTAACACTTTCCAAAAGGGAAAAGAATTAAAAGGGGCTTTTCTTTATTTAATTTCCCTTTAATCTTTTAAAGGGCTTTAAAAGAAGTGTTTCTTAAGCATATTAGCACCTATACTGGCCCACTGGACCCACATGTAATGCTTGGAAGCTAGGAAATTAAATATTATAGAAAATAACAAAGACTAGCTAGTGATTCAAATTAAATGCATACAAAAATAAATAAGCATCAAAATGATCCAAACTTTCTCATGCATGCTCTCTGGTCCTAAACAAACCTAAAGAACTAGCATGTACACCTAAAAGCTCTACTAAACTTCCTTCGTTAATTTACAAAGGAAAACATGCACAAATTAGGAATAAATATTTTTGTTAAGCCAAAAATCATGATTAATTCACAAGAGGTGTGTCTTGATATAGCAAGACAGTGGGCACAAGTTGGGCACAAAAACATAAATATTTTGTGGGATTTGTCTCCCTGAATCCAACAAAATTGGTTTGGCTTTTTTAGGAATTTTCTACAATTTTCTAGAGATTTTCTACTGCTCTGGACTGACTTGTAAGAAAACTTAGATAGGGTTTATCACAACCAAGTCCTACACTTTACACACGACACCCTGGAAAGATTCTGAGCCAAGCAATTGGGTCCCTGGCCGGGGAGGCGGTGCGGCTCCGGCCAAATCCTGGCGAGCCACCGACGCTCCCGGCCGGGCAAGTGGCTAGGCTCGGCCAGGGGCTCACCTAGGGGCGTTGGGTGTCGGAGTTGAGGCAGAAGGGATGGCCGGCGAGGGGGATCGACGGCGGCCGACGGCGGTGGCCGCGGCGGCTGGAGGGAAACAGCGAGGGAGGCGCTGCGCTGGGCAACACACGACCTTGGGAGGTTCACTGGGGTCTTGTGAAGCTATTGGAGCGGTTGGCCGGCGGCGAGCGCGAGCGAGGATGTGAGTTCACGGCGGCGGCGGCAATGGCGGGCGGAGGGGCTCGGGATGGCGCGCGCGCGGGGGAGAAGGAGTGACTTTTATAGGCCGGCACACCCTTGGTGACGACGGGTGACGGCGGGGAGATGCTCCCGCCATGCTACGGCGGCTCGGGCGGTGCGCGTACGGCGGCGACACCGCCGACGGACCGGCGGTCCGTGGCGTGCCCGCGCGTGCGGCGGCGTGACGGCGCGAACTTGAGGTGCCTCGGGCGGGGGGCGTGTCGGGGCCCGGTGGCTCGGGCGGCGCACACCCTCGGGCGGCGCTCGGCCTCGGGAGGCGCGGGCGCGAATGCTAGGGCCGGCGACGCGCGGCGCATGGGCGCGCGCGACGTCTCGGTGCATCGGCGCTCTGCCCTAATTCGTTTTGCTGGAGCTCTGTTTGACTCAAATTTTCTCCAAAATTTTGAATAAAACTTGACCAAGTGGTGAACATGAAAGTTGTAGATCTAATTACCCTCTACAAATTCTAAAAAGGCTATATAGGGTTTTTCTGCACAAATTTTGAAATACACCAATGCCAACTTTGAATGTCAGCCTGTCTTTTTGAACAGTGAATCCTATCTTGCAACCAAATTTTCAAGATTTTCCACTCAAAATTTGAAATGCCAATCTACATGAAAGTTGTGTCCCTCAACAAGATGGACAACTTTCATAAAGGTAGAATTTTAAGTGTTTTGGTGAATTTTTGGAGAACGCGGCAAAAGTTCCGGCAGACGCCTATGGACACTAGGGTGGCTAGGAGGTTTGACCAAGTCTTTGACCATGGGTTGGCCCCACAAGTGTGTCTACTATTCAAAGGGGGTCACTAGGGTAGGTTAGTGAGTTTTTCGAGGTGAGGGCCCAGGTTGACCGTGATTTGACCAAATTGACTACTTTGACCGGCTGTTAGGGTTAATTAAAAACCTGGGGCGTCACAGCCTACCCCCCTTAAACGGAATCTCGTCCCGAGATTCGATTTGATAATGAAAGGATGGGGAGGAGAACTCACGGTTTCGAGATTGTAGGAAGCCCGGATACTTTGTGTTGAGATAGTCTCCCGTCTCCCACGTTGCTTCTTCTTCCGTGTGATGACTCCATTGGATCTTGTACATCCGTACGGTCTGCCTTCGGGTCTTTCGCTCTTTTTGGTCTAGTACTTTCAATGGGTGCTCGATGAGCGAGAAATCCGGCTCAATCCAAGCATTAGCTTCTGTGATGATTTCATTCTCCGTCACAGGCATTCCCTTCTTCAGTTGAGTTACATGAAACACGTTGTGGACTGCGGAAAACCGTTCTGGCAACTGGATACAGTAAGCCACTGGCCCACATACTTCTATAACTTCATAGGGTCTGATGTAGCGCGGATCTAACTTTCCCTTGACTCCGAACCTTTGCACACCTTTGGTGGGGGATACCTTTAAATATACGTAATCTCCCACTTCAAAGTGTCGAGGTGCGGTTCCCTTGTCATGGTAACTCTTTTGCCTCATCGGTGCCATTTTCAAATTCTCTCTTATCACTTGCACTCTTTCTTCGGCATCTTTAACGAAGTCCGGACCAAAGAGTGTTCTCTCTCCGACCTCTGACCAATTCAGCGGAGTGCGGCATCTACGTCCGTAAAGAGCATCGAGTGCCATCTTCAAACTGGCTTGATAGCTATTGTTGTAGGAGAATTCTGCCAAAGACAAACACTTGTCCCAACTCTTGTCAAAGTGCAAGATGCTTGCTCTCAACATATCCTCCAAAATCTGATTTATTCTTTCCGTCTGACCATCGGTCTGTGGATGACAACTGGAACTGCAGATTAGCTTGGTTCCCAAACACTCATGCAATTGCTCCCAAAAACGAGCTACAAACTGAGTTCCTCTATTAGAGAGTATAGTCTTTGGGATTCCATGCAAACGAACTATGTGATCCATGTACAACTACACATATTGCTGTACTGAATAAGTGGTATGCACGGCAATGAAGTGAGCGGTCTTGGTGAGTTGTCTACGATTAACCAAATAGAATCTTTCTTTCTAACTGTTAGGGGTAAACCCACAATGAAATCCATACTAATATCGTCCCACTTCCACATGGGTATCGACAGGGGTTGGAGTACACCTACCGATTTCAAATGGCTTGCTTTCATCCGGTGGCAAGTATCGCACTTGGCTACATACTTGGCTATATCCACCTTCATATTGGACCACCAGAAGTTCAGTTTTAGGTCTTGGTACATCTTGGTACTGCCAGGATGAATAGAGAATTTGGACTTGTGAGCCTCATCTAGAATGATCTTCTTAATTTCCGGATCAACGGGGACCACAAGACGTTTCCCAAACCAGACCACATCCTGGTGATCTTTCTGGAAACAAGTATACTTAGGATCACCCTCTGCTAGTTTCTGTTTGATGGTTTGTATATCTTCATCATTGCGCTGGGCAGTGACAATCCTATCATAAAGATCGGACTCTGCCGTTAAGGCGTAAAGACTTCCTTGCGGTACCACTTCTAAGTTGAGCCTTCTCATTTCTTCACATAATGGTTCACTAACTGGCTCCAACTCTAGGTGGTTGCAGTGATCTTTGTGGCTAAGAGCATCCGCAACAACGTTTGCCTTGCCGGGGTGATAGTGCACTTCTAGATCATAATCCTTAATTAACTCAAGCCATATTGTTTGCCTCATATTCGACTCTGACTGAGTGAAGATGTATTTGAGACTCTTGTGATCAGTGAAGATGTTGCAACGATTACCCATTAGGTAGTGCCTCCATATCTTGAGAGCGTGGACGGCAGCAACTAACTCTAGATCGTGGGTAGGATAATTGAGCTCATGAGGTCGAAGTGCCCCTGAAGCATAGGCAATGACTCGGCCTTCTTGCATGAGGACACAGCCGAGACCCGTGCGTGACGCGTCACAGAAGACTTCAAACGGTTTGGAATTATCCGGTTGCACTAGCACTGGGGCTGAGGTTAGATGTTGCCTCAAGGTGTGGAAAGCTTTCTCACATGCTTCGCTCCACACGAACTTTACTCCTTTCTTGAGTAGTTCAGTCATAGGTTTTGCGATTCTAGAGAAGTCAGGAATGAATCGACGGTAGTATCCCGCCAATCCTAGGAAACTGTGGATTTGGTGTACGGACTTGGGTGGTTTCCAATCCATCACCTCCTGAACTTTGCTAGGATCTACGGAGATACCATCATGGGAAATGGTGTGCCCTAAGAATTTCACATTTTTCAACCAGAATTCACATTTGGAGAACTTAGCATAAAGCTTATGGTCTCGCAAACGCTGAAGGACAACTCGGAGGTGTTTGGCATGTTCTTTCTCACTCTTGGAATAGATGATAATATCATCGATGAAGACCACGACAAATTTGTCGAGCTCCGTCATGAACACGGAGTTCATGAGGTACATGAAGTACGCTGGGGCATTCGTGAGACCAAAGGACATTACCAAGAACTCGTAAAGACCATAACGAGTGGAGAAAGTGGTTTTAGGAATGTCACAAGCTCGAATTTTGATTTGATGATAACCAGAATGAAGGTCAATCTTAGAGAAGACTTTGGCTCTAGCCAATTGATCAAAAAGAACATCGATTCGGGGAAGAGGGTATTTATTCTTGATGGTGACTGCATTGAGCGGTCGGTAATCCACACACATTCTCAAGCTACCATATTTCTTTTTGACGAAAAGAGCGGGACAACCCCAAGGAGAAGTGCTCGGGCGAATATAACCCTTATCTAACAATTCCTAGAGTTGAGTTTTCAGCTCGGCTAATTCTTTGGGTGGCATACGATACGGTCTTTTGGAAGTGGGTGCGGTACCTGGTTGGAGTTCGATCACAAACTCGACATCTCTGTCTGGGGGCATACCAGGCAACTCATCAGGAAATACATCCGGATACTCACACACTACTGGAATTTTATCAAGAGGGGAGATAATGGTCACATAGGCACAAGAATCGGTACCGTCCTTGAAAGGTAGGTACAAGGTAGTGTGCCCGACCGTAGGAGAATTGATCTCTACGACCCCATCTGATATATCTAGAATCACCTTATGTTGGTTCATCCATTCCATACCCAAGATAACATCCATGCTTCCCAATTTTATGGTTATGAGATTAGATCGAATAACCTTACTTCCTAGGCTTAAAGGAACTCCAAAGGTTACTAGGTGAGAAGTGATATTTCCACTTGGTGTGGTAATTTTATAAGCCGATTTGGTTTGCATTCCTTTTAGACCCAATTTGTCTAGTAGATTCTCACTTATGAAACTGTGGGTGGGTCCAGAATCGAATAAAATCTTAACAGGAGTGTTGTTGATAGAGAATGTACCCGTGAGCACTGAAGCTCCCTCTGGGATACCGCTCATGGCGGTGAAGTTTAGCTTGCCTTGGCGTACTTGCACCATAGGCTTCTTGGCTGGGGTGGCAGGCTTGTTTCCTGCACCTTGATTCTGCGGGTTGGGCTTGATCTGCCTGGGCTTGGGACACTCGCTGATGTAATGCCCTATCTGACCACAGTTGTAGCAACGACGATCACCAACATTGCGAGGAGGTGCATTAGGCTTTGGAGCCCGCTGCTGAGCATTGCGGTACTGGAAGTTCCCTGTGGGTTCTGGGATGGCTTCATCGTCCAGCGTCCGGTTGAAGATGGCTGGGATGGGCTTGGAACGTTCTTCTTCTTCACAAAGCGAAACTTTTTACCAGTTCCGCTACCCGGAGCAAAACTAGACATCCTCTTCTTGTCTCCGTGGGCCTTCTTCATATCATCCTCTTGGGAGATAGCCTTGTTCACTAGCTCATGAAAGTTTGCGGGCTCGAGTAGGTTCAGACGCTCATACAACTTGCCATCTAGTCCGTCACGGAATCTCTCAATCTTCTTCGCATCAGAATCCACGTGATGCCCACCATACTGGCACAAGCTGTTAAACTTCTGAGCATAGCGGTACACTGTGTCGGATCCTTGCCTGAGGGCCAATAGCTCCCTCATCTTCCTATCCATCAGTCCCTTGGGAATGTGGTGGCTCTTGAAAGCCTGCTTAAACTCATCCCAAGTCACAGCGTGCCCTCGCTGCATCGACTTGAAATGGTCCCACCACATCAAAGCTTCTCCCCGCAGTTGCAGAGCTGCGAAGTTAGCTTTGTTCTCCTCGGAGCAAGGTAGCACAAAGGCAGAGAATTTTGCCTCTATGGCCTTGATCCATGCCTTAGCTTCCAGGGGGTCTTCCGCTTTAGCGAAGGTCGGCGACTTCATTGCGATGAACTGAGCATACGTGGTGACCTGATTAGGCCCCTCGTGGTTGGCCCCGTGTGGCGGCCCTCGATTCATCTGCTGGGCGATCTGCTGCTGTGTCTGCAGGATCTGGTGCAGCAGCTCAGTTTGGGTGGCCATGAAGGCCTCCGGCGGCGTCATGGGCGGTGGTGGCGGCAAGTCACCGCTACCGTTCACTCCGAACCCGTTGGGTGAGCTGCGCGTGGTTCCCACCATCTGAAATGCGAGTCTTATTAGTTACATAATCAAAAGCTTACTCCAAAATGATGACAAGCATGATCATACATAGCCACAACTCATTAGCATTTATATGATGATGACAAAAACAGTTGAAAAGGTATCGCGCAGCCAGCAAGGATTCATAGAATCGCTCTTTAACACGGTTAGGAATGCGATCACTCGAATAATCATGAGCCAACATTCGCTCTCGGACAATTACTGTCCCTTCGGGTACCAACGAAGGTGGTATACGAACGAGCAATTAATCGTTGGGCAACGAGTGATGTCCCTAGCATGCTTTGGTTTACTAGTGTTTTTGTGAAGTGCAAGATTGGACCAATGTGGTCATTGCGATGATTTATTCCAAAAATTCAGCAATCAAACGCAACAAAACTTCAACTTCTGGGTAAACAAGCGAATTTCAATTAAGATACTCATGCTTAAGCATTCATTATTATAACAAGATGGAATAAGGTCCACGGACATTACAAAGCTTGAATTGAAAACAACACAATACGACAAGCTACAAGCAGTCACTCGGCACGAAGACGTGCTGAAAGTTAACTACTCCAACATTTCAAAGACAACACCATAGGATCGACATCCTTCTTATTCTTTCTACCGGCAACCTAGTTGCCCACTGAAGCACCAGTGTCCGTAGGCGAAGCTGGGGGAGTCGGCAACGGTGGTCCTGCCTGGCTCGTCTGATCCAGACCAAACAGATCCTGCTGCTCCTCCGGTGTGCATGCGGGAGCGGTGGGCGTAAGGCCACTATAGCCTGCAAGGCTGCCACCTGTACCTCAGCCTCCTCCACCTACTGCTGCATATCAGCAATGTTCTGAAGTAGCGTCAGCCTCTCAATCTCATACGCATCGGCATTCTCCTCTAAGGTGTGATTCTCCGCCTCCAGATCTACAATCCTCTGCAAGCGGTCGCCTCTCTCTAGCTCTAACTGGAATCTCTTAGCACGCAGCCTATCATTCTCATGTTGCATCTGCGTCAGTGTAAAGTTCAGTTGCTGATGCGCTGCTGATAGCTGCTGCCAATCACGCCTAGATGCCTCCAAACGCTGCCCAATAACCGCTGCGGTATTATAGCGCAGCCCCTGAAGTGTGAAAACCACGTGACAGCGAGTCAACGTCCGAGTGACATCCGGTGGCTCTGCTAGTGACAACAGCTCCCGTAGGTGATCCATACGGTCCAACCATGCCGGGTCGTGAGGACTCACAGCAGGAAACAACCCAAACGGAGAGAGAGCTACCACAGTGGGGTTGTGGTCACAGAAGTCCGTCAGCACTCTGAGGGCTGCTGACTCAACGACCTCGTGGGTGATAAATCCCCAGTAGATAAAACTCAAGTCGAACCAGTCGGTGTGGTCCGGGTGTGGTAGAACAGTGACAATCACTCTGCAACGGGGAACGCCAAAGCGCTCGAACTCGGACACCTCATAAGTCGGTGGTGTGAGGTAGCCTGCGGCGCTGAGTGCTTCCCACGCAAGCCGTGGAAAACCCTCCCAGTGCAACCAGTTGGTACGGATCGTACCGTTAGCGTCGAACTCGTGAAACACGGGGAAAGCCATCTGTACAATAATGTAACACATGTCAGGTCTCAAAGAGAACGGCATGTCAAATGGTGAAGTTCTGGCAGCTGTGAATAAAAATTCATAACCAAAAATCCAGAACCCTCAAATCTTTCCCAAGTTTCCCAGTTACTACAAAAGTTCTTTAACACATATTTGATTTTTAAGGTTGACCTCAGACAAGGAAAACAAGTGGACGACACAAGACCTAGATGTGCCTATGAAGGTATAAACCAAACCAAAAGAAGCTAGGATCGAAACTTGCGACTACAAGCTAGACTGGTTAAGAAGCATTGCTTTTAACAATTTGGTTTAATTAAATCTAGCACAAGGTCAACAGGGCGAACAAGCTTTTTCAAAATTTCGGCAGCATGACAGCTAAGCCTGAGAGGTACTCTAGTTTATAAAAAGCACACACTAGCAAAATCTTCCTTAGAGAGCATATGGAAATTCACTTTTTGGGTCCATTTTAGTTGTTTTGATTTTTAATATGCATGCAAGACGTCCTATCCAACCTCACATGGCAATCAAGCCAAAAATCGAAGTTAGTGCCGGTGGCAAGGCTTTTATTCGTCTCTCCCTATAATATCTAGTCGAGAGCTATACGGTACTCACTTAAGGACTAACGAAGCGCTGTTATGTACCTGCAGAAAACGAACCTTTCGTGCCAGCATGACACGAAAGCATCCACATACATTAGCGTTCACTATAGAAACGGCATCCATGCGTTAAGCCGCTGCATGGACAGCACCCAACCTCGGACACCCTCCGTTTGAATGGAGTGTATCCTTGCCTCGCATCAGCGACATGCGGAATGCACACGTATGAAACACGTGGCGACACACAACTCATGAACACACGCGAAGATGGGATCCGTGGAATGGATCACTCCATCAACCCTCGCAATTCCCGTGATGCGGAACAACACACGTATAAAACACGTGGCTCATCTAGTTTGGTTGTGCAAGAAGTAAGTCTGACATAAAGTAATGTGTTGGAAGTTAGCAGAATAAACCATAAGTTAATTAAGCCACCTAAAAGAACCCAAAAATTCCCTCTAGGGCCTCTCAGTCTAGTTTATCCTTAACGGACCAACGTATTTTGGAAAATCAGACAATCTTGGCAAATTTTATTCAAAAACCAGTGATTAAGTTTATTAATTAATCTCTGGTGCATATACTTTCTCTGATGCCAACTGTGACAACCCACCCAGGAAAATACCGTACTATGGCCTAAACCAATCCACTTTGGTCATTAAGCGATAATAAAGTATCATCCTGTCGTTAGTTGCTGGGTTAACGCCCGATAAATCACTTGAATAGCAACAAGGATCGAATATATGCATTAAAACTCACTCGAAGGCGAGTCCAGAGATACAAAATCATTAATATCCAAATGCATACCCCGAAGGGTTTAATTATTACAAACTGGAGTTTTTGCCATAACAAAATAGTTCAGAGTTTTGAAACAGCGGAATTTAAACTAACGGGAAGCGGAAACACCACGAGAGGCCATCCATGATGCCTTCAGTTGTCGTCCTCCACCCACTCCAGCTCCCAGCCGGGCGGGATCTCTCCGGGCCACACATCACCGAAATCATTACCTGGATCCACATATTATAGCAAGGCTGAGTATACTAATACTCAGCAAGACTTACCCGTCGTTAAATCTACTTCACCACTTCTAGACATGAAAGGCTTTTTGGCTACTGGGTTGCCTTTGCTGAAAAGTAACAAAGAGTAGGTCCTTACTTTCAAGATTTTAGCACAAGTTCTAGTGAGTTTAATCTTTACTACATTGGCCAACTAGTACAAACAAAGTTGTACAATACAATTAATCAAGCATAATATTCATCAACTTCCATCATTAGGGATCTCATGGCTAGTGGAGTAAGTAGTCTCAGATAACGGTGAGAGGCCGACAATCGATTGATTCAAACCTTGCAAGGTAGACCCAAACACACGGTAGGCTGCCCCTGCAAGGACAACTTTCCGAGGCCGTTTCCAAAAATCTTCGGGTTGGGATCGAATCTTACAGCCTTTGGTGCAGGCTATCCGGCATACCCCGCGAGGCACCCGAAGTCACCGTACACCACCGATAGCTAGTCGTGGGACGAATCCCAAGAGTAGTAATAGTGGGATCCCTCGCCGCCTCATTAAGGTACTAGGCTTACCAGTCCCATTCCCGACAAGTGTTTAGTACATTCGAACACTTAACCCACAATAGCCATTGGACTGGAGCCCAATCCCATGCTCTTACCACATGAGCAATCCAATTAAGGATATATTGTGATTCCTATCTAGGAACCTATTCTCGCGAGTGAGGTCATCACCCGACTTGTAACGGTCCTATAGCTTAGCAGCTATCGACCTATCATACTAGTAAGGACAAAGGTACCTAGGGATCATGCATCTAGGGTTCCATTCAACTCCTGAACTTAAATGCACAATCATCCATAGATAATTGAATAAAGAATTCGAAAACTAGGTTAGATGCACCGGAGCTTGCCTTCGTCAGCTAGGTTAGTCTGGGCACCCTCGGTGTCGTCGAGCACTTCCACGTACTGCAGCGAAGCTTCCGCTCCTCCTTCCTCGGTCTCCGGGACAAGCGAGTAATCACTGTCCGGAAGATCTACACGGAATGCAATGCACGTTCAGGTGATGTGATAGGTTGTTATCTCGTCCAATGCTTGTTGGTCATATTCACCTTAACAAGTATCTAGATATTACATCCCCTTTAGGAAGGTTATTAGTTATATATGATTGATTCTTTTATTGCACATTTGAATAAAGGTTTCTTTTGTACTTGTTATTTTATGTAAAGGTTTAGCCCTTTTTCCCTACACTAGCAAGGGTATGAACAATATTTTTATTCATGAATTAATTCCTTATCAGCAAAGATATTTAATTAACTTTTAATTAAATTAGGTAACACTTTCCAAAAGGGAAAAGAATTAAAAGGGGCTTTTCTTTATTTAATTTCCCTTTAATCTTTTAAAGGGCTTTAAAGCTTTTGTTAAGCAATAAATTACCCAAAAATTTAAAGAAGTGTTTCTTAAGCATATTAGCACCTATACTGGCCCACTGGACCCACATGTAATGCTTGGAAGCTAGGAAATTAAATATTATAGAAAATAACAAAGACTAGCTAGTGATTCAAATTAAATGCATACAAAAATAAATAAGCATCAAAATGATCCAAACTTTCTCATGCATGCTCTCTCGTCCTAAACAAACCTAAAGAACCAGCATGTACACCTAAAAGCTCTACTAAACTTCCTTCTTTAATTTACAAAGGAAAACATGCACAAATTAGGAATAAATATTTCTGTTAAGCCAAAAATCATGATTAATTGAAAAGAGGTTTGTTTTGATATAGCAAGACAGTGTGCACAAGTTGGGCACAAAAACGTAAATATTTTTAGCTACAAAAATCATCTAGGCAGTTTCTGCAGAAATGGAAAACAAATTATCTAGCAAGATTTGCTTCATAACTTTGTGCAATTTTTAGCACAGGAACTAGTAATGGCAGGACATACAACATATCCAAAATTTAGATACAAAGGAGTTGTAGTTTTTGAGTTATGATAGATCCAGGTATTTCACAATCCTATTTTTCATGTTAAAACTATTTAGAATCAAGCCATGTTAGAATAACAAAAGTTGTGGGAGTTCTCTCCCTGAATCCAACAAAATTGGTTTGACATTTTTCTGAATTTTCTACAATGTTCCAGGGATTTTCTACTGCTCTGGACTGACTTGCAAGAAAACTTAGATAGGGTTCATCACAACCAAGTCCTACACTTTACACACGACACCCTGGAAAGATTCCCAGCCATGCAATTGGGTCCCTGGCCGGGGAGGCGGCACGGCTCGGCCAAATCCCGGCGAGCCGGCGGCGCTCCCAGCCGGGCAAGTGGCTAGTCTCGGCCAGGGGCTCACCTAGGGGTGTTGGGTGTCGGAGTTGAGGCAGAAGGGATGGCCGGTGAGGGTGATCGACGGCGGCCAGCGACGGTGGCCGCGGCGGCTTGGGGTAAACGGTGAGGGAGGCGCTGTGCTGGGCAACACGCGACCTTGGGAGGTTCACTGGGGTCTCGTGAAGCTACTGGAGCGGTTGGCCGGCGGCGAGCGCGAGCGGGGATGTGAGTTCACGGCGGCAGCGGCAATGGCGGGCGGAGGGGCTCGGGATGGCGCGGCTGCGGGGAGAAGGAGCGGCTTTTATAGGCCGGCTCGCCCTTGGTGACGGCGGGGAGATTCTCCCGCCGTGCTATGGCGGCTCGGGCGATGCGCGTACGGCGGCGACACCGCCGACGGACCGCGGTCCGTGGCGTGCCCGCGCGTACGACGGTGTGACGGCGCGGACTCGAGGCACCTCGGGCGGGGGGCGCGTCGGGGCGCGGGTGGTTCGGACAGCGCACGCCTCGGGCGGTGCTCGGCCTCGGGAGGCGCGGGCGCGGACGCCGGGGCCGGCGGCGCGCGGCGCACGGCGCGCGCGCGACGTCACGGCGCGTCGGCGCTCTACCCTAATCTGTTTTGTTGGAGCTCTGTTTGACTCAAATTTTCTCCAAAATTTTGAATAAAACTTGACCAAGTGGTGAACATGAAAGTTGTAGATCTAGCTACCCTCTACAATTTCTAAAAAAGCTATATAGGGTTTTTCTGCACAAATTTTGAAATACACCAATGCCAACTTTGAATGTCAGCCTGTCTTTTTGAACAGTGAATCCTGTCTTGCAACCAAATTTTCAAGATTTTCCACTCAAAATTTGAAATGCCAATCTACATGAAAGTTGTGTCCCTCAACAAGATGGACAACTTTCATAAAGGTAGAATTTTAAGTGTTTTGGTGAATTTTTGGAGAACGCGGCAAAAGTTCCGGTAGACACCTATGGACACTAGGGTGGCTAGAGGGTTTGACCAAGTCTTTGACCATGGGTTGGCCCCACAAGTGTGTCTACTATTCAAAGGGGGTCACTAGGGTAGGTTAGTGAGTTTTTCGAGGTGAGGGCCAAGGTTGACCGTGATTTGACCTAGTTGACTAATTTGACCGTCTGTTAGGGTTATTTAAAAACCTGGGGCGTCACAAAAACCCCTTGACTCCTTTTGACCCACCAGTGTCAGCCGGTACTTTTGCCGCGTTCTCAAAATTTCACCTAAACACTTCAAATTCACCCAATGCAAAAGTTGTGTATTTTGTCGAGGGACACAATTTTCATGTTGAGTGGCATTGCTGGTTTGAAGTGCAAATTGGTGAAAAGTGCAAGTCAACGCCTGTAGGCTCTATTCACTGGAGCCGAGAATTTCTGCATCTTGGCATTCAATTTGGGCACAAATGGTTGAGAAAATGGCTATACGCCCTTTGTGAAAGTGATAGAGGATTAGGAGATCTACAACTTTGTTGTTGATCACTCGGCCCACTTCAGTTGAAAACGTTGGAGAAAAACTCGGTCAAAGGGGGTTAGTCGGAATGATTTTAGCTCTTGACGTCCAGAGCGCGCGCCGTCGCGCGCGGTGTCGCGCGCGCGCCCGTGCCGCGACTCCGCGGGGGCCGCACGCCGAGGCCGGCTTCGCCCGCCGGTCCATGCGCGCGTGGAACCGCCGTCCCGGCCCGCTTCCGTGGCGCCACGTGCCCCGCACCCACGGGCCGCGATCTTTGCCGTACCCACACCGCGCCGCCCAACCAACCGCGCGCGCGACGTACACGCCGCACGTCGCCGCCACCCACACCTCGTCGTACTCCGGCCATGCCGCGACCCATACCGCGACTTAGTTACCTTGACGCGCAAGTAACACACCCCACCGCCTCGCGCCCGGGTATAAAAGGGCGGCGCCGTCCTTCCTCGCGTGACCCCGAGCCGCTGCCGTCCTCCATGGGTGCCACACGGTGAGCTTCCCACTTCGTGTGTTCACGACGTCGTTCGAGTGCGCCTTGCCCTTCCCCTTACACCAAAAGAGCCTGCTCGCGCACGGGTCGACTTGGCCGAGCCGTCTGCTCGCCGGAGCCCGAGCTCCCACGGTCGCCGCCGGCGCCCTCGCCGAACTCGCCCTTCCGCCGGTTCTCCAAACCCGGGGCCCATCTAGCACCTCCCCTAGGGTACCTAGAAGCCCTGTGTGCAGCACATTGCCCGTTCCCTTTCGTTCCCTCGCCGAGCTTCCCGCCGCCGTGGCCGTACTGCCCCTGTCCCGCGGCCGCCGCTCGCCGACGGCATCACCGGTTGAGCCACCACCCCCAATCGGGCACGGGTAAGAACAATTACAACCTCGGGCCATTTGTTTGCCAGCACGGGTCATCCCTCGCCGGCGGCGAGCTCAGCCCCGCCGCCGAGGGCAGATGTGTGAGGGCCAAGGCATTGTAGGGTCCCGTGCGTTAAAGCCGAGGGCAGTCTTGTGAAGGTTCAAAATTTCTAGGGGGGCGGGATGAAAGAAGATTCTTATCCTTTTGTGTACTTTGGTTGGAACTTGTAAAATGCCTATAAAATCGTAGAAAAATCCAAAAATAGAAAATCCTATTTTGCTGTGATCAGTGTAACAAGACCTACAACTTCCTCCAAATGTGTATATGCTTTTGAGTTATAGTTTTTGCTTGAAAAATAGAAATTTTAAATACCTAGATCTGTGATTTTGTAAAATCTACAACTGATCTTGAGCTGAGTTTTGGTTATGTTGTGAGTACTAGTATGTGTAGGTCCTGTGCCAAAAATTGCACAAATTTACTGAAGAAATCTTTTTATAAAATTCATTTGGTGAAATTGATAAATCTGCCTAGATGATTTTTGTGGCTTAAAATGTAACTATTTTTGAGCCCAACTTTTGGTTATAATCTTGTAGTGTTGAAATGCACCTCTAATAAATTTATCATGATTTTATCTCTGTTAGAAGTAATTATTCCTGATTTATGCTTGTTTTCAATCAAAATTGTGTGGCTCAAGATCCGCACAGGCTATAGTTGTGTTTGTTGGTTCCTTAAGCTTGTTTTGGACCAGAGCATGTGTGAGAGAAAGTTTGGATTCATTTCTGTTATATTTGTTTTGTTATGTATTAATCCTTTATTTGTTAACTAGAAATGCCCTTATTTAGGTGCATTATGGTGCATTTCAATTGTTTGTTGTCCAGAGGTGTGCCTCTTGGTCATTAGAGCCAGTGGGTACTGTTGGATAAGTTTTGAATGTGTTTGGTTGATTAAAAGGATGCAAACTAGATTAATCTAGTAAAGGGAAAATAGGGGAAAACACATCCTTTGTGTATAAGTTAAGGAAATGAGCTAGGAAGTAAAATGGTAGTACCAAAAGTAAATTTCCTTGCTGTTGGTAATTAAATTTAATCTTCTTTTGTAGATGTGCACGCTTTCACCGTCATGAGAGTGTCTTATAGTCTTTTGTGTTTACTTTAAATAAGTAAATGTTTAAATACATTCTTAAGGTGAAGATGACCAACCCTATGCAACTCGTAGCTGTTGCTACTATTTATTATGTGAATTACATTAATTTATTTATATATATATGTACACAGTCACTATTAAAAAGTCTAGATAATAAGGCATTGCATATTGTCCCTTATAGGAAGAGTATGCTGAATGTATTTATCATCTAGGTGTATGTGTTTAAACATGCACCCCATGGTTGCCACAAGTTGTTTTGGGATTAATTCAATCAATTGGTCACTCAAGTCTTGCATGTGCATCCTCCATGTAGAAGTTCCCGACGGTAGTTACACGCTCGTTCCAGAGGACGTGGACGAGGGAGCTGGAGGAGGCGTGCACTACGTCACCATAGAGCAAGACTCGGGCCAAAGTCCGGAAGATCGTTTAACTGCTTGTGCTAACGAAGGCAAGCCCCGGTTTTATTCATTAATCCATGTTTTATTTAAATTTATGCAACTATATTTGTTATTCTACGTGCATTTACGTTCAGGAATTGAATGAAACCTTAGTTGCATGATCCTTAGGTGCCTATGTTCTTTTACTAGTATGCCAGGTCGTTAGAGGCTATGCTTTAAGGACCCGGTAAAAGTCGAGTGATGTTCGTCACTTGCGAGAATAGGACTTCCTTTTTGGAATCACCCCCTTTTATAAATGGATTGCTCCTGTGGTAAGAGCATGGGATTTGGGCTCCGGTCCAGTGGCTTCGTGGGCTAAGCTTTTGAATGTACTAAGCACTTGTCGGGAATGGGACCGATAAGCCTAGTACCTTAATGAGACGGTACGGGATTTTACTACTACTACTCTCGATTCGTCTCCTACCCGGCTTGCAACCGGAAGGAGGGTACATGTGTGAGGTTGGGTGTACTAGGTGGGGCACGCCAGATAGCCTTGTACCCGGGACAGTAGGATATCATCCCAACCCGAGGACTTTTGGGAACCGTTTGGTCGGTGTCAACTCTGTGGGGCACCGCTCCGTGTGTTTAGGTTTACCTTGCAAGGGTAATAAATCAATCAATTGTCGACCTCTCACCGTTATCCGAGACTGCTTAATCAGCTGGCCATGATATCCCTTAATGATGGAACTATGTGAAATTTTCTGCGTGAATTAATGGTATTGTACCACTTGATTGTATTAGTTGCTCATTATAGTAATGATAATCTTACTAGAACTTGAGCTAAAATAATGAAAGTAAGGATCCATGATCCTAGTTGCTTTTTGGCAAAACACACCCACCAGCCAAAAGCTTCACATGTCTAGAGGTAACTTTTGTCGGGTAAGTCTTGCTGAGTATTAGTATACTCAGCCTTGATATAATTGTTGTTTTCAGGTGAAGTTGTTTGGCCTGGTGAGATTCCACCCGGCTGGGAGCTGGAATGGGTGGATGTTGGCGCCGAGTAATGGCATCACGGATGGCCTCCAGTGATGTCACATCGTATCGCTATTAGTACTTCCGTTGTTTTGATAAAAGAATGAACCGTTTACTTTTATGTCAAGAACTATGTTTGTAATAATGGACCCTACGGGGAATTTGGTATTAATTTGTAAGGCACTCTGGACTCTCCTCCGTGGGAGTTTAATGCATACGTTCGATCCTCTCTGTGTTTCCAAGTGATTTACCGGGTGTAAACCCGGCAACACTCAACGGGATGATTCTTTATTGTCGCTTAATGACCAAATGGAGTGGTTTAGGCGATTGTACGGAATTATCTCAGATGGGGTTGTCACAGCTGGTATCACAGCATCCGTATGCACCAGAGTGATTAGATTAATACTAATCACATGATTTACAATAAAAGTTGCCGAGATTGATTGGATTTTGAAAATTCGTTGGATCGTTAAGGAATGATCTAGATCGAGAGGCCCTAGAGGGAATTTTGGGTTCTTTAAGGTGGCATAAGAATCTATGGTTTATTTTGCTAACTTCCAGCACTTTACTTATGCCAGACTTATTTTCTTGTACAACCAAACTAGATGAGCCACGTGTTTCATACGTGTGCTGTTCCGCATCACGGGAATTGCGAGGGTTGATGGAGTGATCCATTCCATGGATCCCATCTTCGCATCTAGATATGAGTCATGGTGTCGCCATGTGTTTCATACGTGTGCATTCCGCATGTCGATCATGCGAGGCAAGGATACACTCCATTCAAACGGAGGGTGTCCGAGGTTGGACGCTGTCCATGCAGCGGCTTTACGCATGGATACCGTTTCTATAGTGGACGGTAATGTATGTGGACGCTTTCGTGACGTGGTGGCACGAAAGGTTCGTTATCTGCAGGTACACTAACCACGTTCTAAACTGTTAAGTGCGAATCGAGTAGCTCCGACTAGTTATTATAAGGAGAGCCGATTATAAGCTTGCCACCGGTACTAACTACGACTTTGGATCTATTTGTGTAAGGTCGTTTAAGGCGTGTGCATTCATGATTAAAATTTTGTTGAACCTAAAATTGGCCCTTGCTTTCTTGAATAATTTTTCTAAGTAAATTGCTTGATCTTAGATAAGGTTTTTCCTCTCTTTTGATCTTAGGAAAATTCTGGCAGATTCTGTCGCTGTCACTTCTCAACTTTTATAGCCAAATCTGTAGAGATTCTGACTAGACATCCTTCAGGAAAGTTGTTCCTTAGCAAGTTGAGCATCTACTGTGAATTTTTCAGGATTTTAGGAATTTTCTGCAGAGAGCTGTGCTCGGTTTAGTGAGTCTCTGTTCTGCTGTATTTCAGGGCAGCATTTCCCCTGCAAATGGAACTTTTCGATCATGTTCCATTCCAATCTAGATCTACCCTTGAATACCAAAGAGGTGTATCATAATCTAACTGGGTTGCTACCAACATTCGGTGATTTTTGGGTTCATAGGTTCTGAGTTATGAATTTTTGATTCACAACCCCCGAACTTACACCATGATTTTATGCGTACTCGCTTCGAGTTCCGGCATAGTTTGCACCTTGTGCTAATGGCTGCCTTGAATATCGCCTAATTGAGGATCAAACTTACCCCTTTTACTCCTTGGAATCTTGGGGGAAGTTGAAACCTTTAGTAGTGGTCTGTGTAGGCAACATTCTTTTATAGCCGTGAGAACTTGACTTGTGCACGTGTTCGCATCGGGTTCTGACATTGTCACTTATTCCAGATGTCAACCTCCGGACCCATGACCGTTGATGTGTAGGCATGGACTCACTCGAACTACCTCGAGGAGGGTGGTTTTCCTGCACTTTTGTGGGACACCCTAAAGGACTTTGGGTACACGGCGTATCCCGAGTACTCGGCACGTGAGCTCATGACCACAGGCCAACTGCTTTGTTGGGAAGTGAAGGTGATGATCCCCGTGTGTCCGACACATCCTACTTGGGAAGAGTGGGAGGTGAAGGCATAAGGGTGGAAATTGGCTGGCACAGTGCAAAAGGCTGCGTTGGAAGCACTCACAACTTTTTGTGAGAAGCATGCCGATTTAGTAGCTAGCACTGCAGCCAAGGTGATTCCTTTGCCTAAGCAACATTCCGGACATGGGATTGAGCGCGAAGCTTTTCTTTCCGCTCAGAGCAATCACTATAGTTCTGAACTTAACACCTCAGTCCGTTTCTCCAAAGCTATGTTTGACACTTATCAAGTGATGGCTGGAGAAAGCATGTTCTATAGACACCAAGTTTATAGACAACAAGTTAATGGGGCAGAAGCTATCGCCCAAGAGTTGAAGAAAGCTCGAGCAATGATAGCCCGTCTTAAGAAGAGAAGACGCAAGGATAAAACAACAATACAAGAATTGAGTGAAGTCATTCATGAACAGAATTTCTTGTTGCAGCATAATGATCAATATATGCTTGACCTAGAGAATCAACTAGAAGCTGTAGCAGCTCCACCTCCTGATCCCGAAGAGGAAGAAGATCCCGAGGAGATCCAAGGAGAATCTGGAGTGCAGACTGGACCTGCTTCACCTTAAAGTGAACCTAGACTAGAGTGTTATCTAGTTGCGGTTGGTTACATTTTCAATAAAGTAATGTGTTGTAGAATGGATCTGGTAATGACGATGGTTGTGATCAACTTGGACCATGTGTTGAACATCAACTTGTACTAAATGTTGTGGAGATCTTGCTTTTTTATCATGTCTGCATATGCGTACCGAGAGTTATGGTAATTTACGTGCACCTCGGCCTTCTGTGAAAACAGCTAGGCAGAATCTCGGTTACCGCATTTTTCGGGTATGATAATGTTGGAAATTGACTCGGAGTTAAATACCAACATTGGAGCGCATGAAATCCTACATCCACTGACCAAAAATGGGAATTTTCGGTGTATAAGCAAGGATTTATGAATTTTATGCTTATGACCGCCGTGCTGTCCGATTCTGAAAGTTGCCAGGATTGAGTTTTTGTCATGCATATTCTACTTGTTAATTTGTGCGAGCAAGCTTATGAATATGTGTTTAATGAGAACTCAACTTTTCAGATGGTCGGATCGACACGTAGCACCCCCAACAGTTTTGACGCATCAGGTAGTGGTGATCTACCACCGCCACCGCCCATGACGCCGGTGGAAACTTTCATGGCCGCCCAGACCGAAGTGTTGCGCCAGATTTTGCAGACGCAACAGCAAATCGTGCAACAGATGCACCAGAGACCGCCAATGGGAGCTAATCAAGATGGACCGCAGATGGTTACCACCTATTCCCAGTTTATCGGGATGAAGCCCCCGACCTTCACTAAAGCAGAAGAGCCCCTTGATGCCGACGCATGGATTAGGGCCATTGAGGCCAAATTCTCTGCATTTGTTCTACCTTGTTCCGAGGAGCACAAGGCTAGATTTGCTGCCTTGCAGCTCCGTGGTGAAGCTTTAATGTGGTGAGAGCACTTTAAGACCATGCAACCTGCTGGACATAAAATTACCTGAACAGAATTCAAGAGAGCTTTCAAGGACTACCACATCCCAAAAGGACTCATGGTTAGGAAGATGAAAGAGTTTCTTGCTCTTAAGCAAGGTGATGACACTGTGTATCAGTATGCACAGAAGTTTAACAGCCTTTGCCAGTATGGAGAACATCACGTGGACACCGATGCCAAAAAGATGGAACGTTTCCGTGATGGTCTTAGGAGTGAATTGTATGAGAGACTAAACCTGTTAGAGCCAAACAGCTATCATGAGTTAGTGAACAAAGCTATCTCTCAAGAGGATGCCATGATGAAGGTACAAAAAGAAAAGAAGAGACAAAAAGACTTTGCTTCGGGAGTTGGATCGGGCAAGAAATTTCGCTTCGTCAAGAATAATGCGCATGGTTTTTCCCAATCATCCGCATCAGGTCATTGGAGAATGACTCCATCCCAGCATAAGCCTTCGGAAAGTTTTCAGTACCACCAGGCTCAGCCGCAAGTCTTCAAGCCAAAGGAACTTCAACCCCGTGTTTGCTTCAATTGTAGGCAACTTGAAGCGTCCCCTCATCTGAGGTGACCAAATGTGACACAAATACCAGTCCCAGGAGGCTGGTAGCACATTTATTACAACAGGTGGAATCAGTCTTTTACATTACGGTTACAGAAGGGGCACGGTAGTGCCAACGCTACAATGAACAACACAAACGCTAGCGACCACACTACGATAGCAAAGGCTTCCATAGCCTCCTCAGAGTACCACACCATGGAAGCTTTCGGTAGGGCCCTGGTACACAGGCACGGTTGGGTGTAGGGCAATGACCTACTCAACGTCTTCTGGGATGTAATCGGGATCCTCCTCTGTAAAATAGTTAGTAAACAAGAGTGAGTACATACGTACTCAGCAAATCCAACCCCACCCACGGAGGGGCTTATAAGCAGTATCATGCATAAGGTATAACAAGGATCAGGTGAAGGTTCATTTTGCAAACTTACACATGCAGGGGTTCATTTCAAAAGGTTTTCGCAAATCATTTTCGTAACCCAAGTAACTCACTTGTTTTAGGAAAACCACTGTGGATCTACCGGACTTCCCGTCCGTCGTAGCCCAGGCACACAGCCTCACACTTCACCCAGAAAACAACTCACGCCAGAAAACATCCCATCCCAAACACTAGTTTTTGTGACCACACCGTGACTCGTCCAATACCGTGGACACGGCTATTCGAATAGGTTTGACACTCTGCAGAGGTTGTACATCTTTACCCACCAGTAGGGTACCGTCACACGGACACCTTAGTGTCGGTACGGATCCTATCAAAGCCATTACCCACCTTAGCTAACACTACGAGCCACCACGAGAGCGCCCAAGGGGTTATCCCACATAACCGGGGCGTACCTCACACGGAGCGTACCCCGACTCCTTGGTCTCCCGCCGCTCACCCGCACACCGGATGGCAAGTAGATTAACTAGTGGGGTTTATGCTAAGCCGTTGCCACATACAACGGTCGAGTGGTTGTACGATGATTTGGGTCGGGTGAGATGTCACGCAACCGGTCCTTAACCGACAAGATGGACAACTCCCAACACGCTCAACCACACGGTACGAGCTCACCCATACTCCCGACACACACGTCCATCCCGTCTACCCGGTTCTTTACTCATTTTCCCGGACATATCCCCCTTTTTGTTTTTAAAGCACTCACACATTTTGAAAGCACACACACATTTTGAAAGCACTCATTTAGGCCAAAACAAGGTTCAATCATAGCAATCAAGGGTGGCTATCCTACCATGTTTTTGCAGTAAAATAATATGCAATTTATAAAACAGGTATAGGGTTATATTTATAAAACTAGGACAGAAGCATGCATCAAAGGGGAAGGTTGAACTTGCCGTCTTCGAAGTCTTCGGGGAGGGCCGGCTCGGCGTTCGGGACCTCGGGCTCCTGCTCGCAGTAGTCGGCTTCGATCTCCGGCTCGGGGTACCTTCCTCCGTCTACTCCGTCAGCTATGGCGTACACACAAGCAAGCAAGCAGTATTAGCACACATGTTTCCGACCGAGCTCGGGGAGGGGGAATGAGCGGAGGAGGGGTATATATATAGGCGCGGTAGGGTTTGGTCTTAACCGAGAAGGAAAGGCGTGTATGAAAAGGGACTAGGTTAAGGGGGGCTATAGATATTAAGGACCTATTGGTAATTTTCCTTTAATGAGGAGGTTTAGGCATGATTGGGATTAAACCCGCGCATGAAATGTCGGGTAAAAGGGATGCTTAGGGTTAATTCGGGCCGGTTAGTAATTTTAGTTTTAAACAAAAGGGCCTAAACATAATACTTAAGTAAGGTGAGGGTCAACTAAAATAGCCTTAGGGATTTATTTGAAAAAGGGCAAGGGGTCCTGGTGGATTTGTTTAAAGAGTAGGGGCTAAATGAAAGGAGAGAGAGAGAGAGGGAATAGTGACAGGGGATTCCTGGGGAAAAAGGAAAAGGGGCAGGGGGGTTTCGGCTAAACAGCCCCCCCCCCCTTCATCCCCTACCTCGTGACATTCAGAGGCAGGGGAGGGCAGCCGCTGGGGGCCTCGGGCGGCGACGGCCGGCCGGCCTTCCGGCCACGGAGGCGGACGGCGAGAGGGGGAAAAGGAGGAGGGCGACGAGGGGGTTTGTTCCCCTCACTCACCTTGGGTCGAGGCGGCGCGAGGGGGCGGCTCCACGGGCGGCGGCGGACCGGTGGTGATGGTGTTAGGGGCGGCGGCGCTCTAGTGCCTAGGCAAGGGAAGGGAGGTGGCCGTGGTGAAGTGCGGTGGCGGGGAAGCCGTTGGCCCCTTTTATAGGCGGCGAGAGGCGGTTCGGGAAGGGGAGATATTTTCTCCCGGCGAGGCCGCCGGCGAGCTCGGGGAGCTTCGCGAGCTCCGGCCGGCGATGCGACGGCTCGGTTGGGTCGGCGTGCGCGGTGGTTGGCGGGGGATTAGACCCGTCGTGCAGGCGTGGGGCGGCTGCGGCGGCCGGTGAGGGAGTTGACGGCTCGGACAGGGGGCATTAATGGCGTCCTGGCGGTCGGCCGGTCTCCCGGCGGGCGCGGGGCAAGCGGGGCCACGGTGGCGTGCGGAGGTGGGTGCTCCTCGCCGGTGGCGTGCGGGGATGTGGATGTGCGGCGCGCGGGCCCCCGCGTCGGTGGTGGCAAGGCGCGGGCCGGCGCGCGTCCGGCCGTGCGGGGGAGGCGGGGGGGAAGGGAGGAAAGGGGAGGAGGGGTCACCGGTGCGGTGGCCGGCGTGCCGTCGGCCCGGCCGGCTTCTGCGCGCCGCGGCGGGCGCGGGCCGGGTCAACCGGTTGAGGACCATGTGTGGTTCGAGGACCGGTGGATGGTCGCTTCCTTGTGTGATGAGTGATTGACAACGTTGTGTGGACCGATTCTTGGCTAAGTATTGCGGGTGCGAGGTTGCGGCTTGACTCGTGTTGGTGCGGGTGAAGAACAAGCGCGAAAGGTCGTCGCCGGTGAGGCCTCCGGGTGTGGAGAAGACAAGTAGGCTTTGTTCGAGGGACCGGTGGCCGGCGGGGTCAAGTGCGGGCCGCATGGGGCATGAACAACAAGATGAAGTCGTGGACGGTTTCTTGGTTGAGCCTCAAAACCAAGGTCGAGCCGGGACTACGTGGGAGCCGAGTCATGAGTGGAGATTGGCGGAGGCTACACCGAGTTCGCGGGGTTTCCGGTGGTTCACCGAAAACCACCGGGTTCCTTGGTTGATCCACAAAGCCAAGACCGGAGAACCGAAGACGGAGGTGCGGCGGCACCGGACCGGTCGGCCGGTGGGTACGACCGGTCGGCCGGTGGGGACCGGTCGGCCGGTGAGGAGCACCGGTCGGCCGGTGTGCGGCGACGCGGTCCGGAATCTTCGAAGCGGAGGACACGCGTCGGGATCGCATGGCTTGCGTCGAGGCTACGCGGGGTGCGGTCGCCGGGCATCCGTCCGATGGTGAAGACATCAAGAATTCCAAATCCGCCCTTGAGGGGCTTGTATCCCTAGTTAGTAGAGAGGGGCATTTTAGACATTCGGTTGCCGCCTATATAACCCAAGAGGTGAGAGGATGGCGACCAACTCTTGGAACCCTAGCTCATTTGTTTTCCTATTTCCCACCTATTTTCCTTAGGTTTTCTCTAGGACTAGCAAGAGAGCTTCACGGTGAGATCTTGTAGAGAGGGATGGATGATCGGGCGGCTTGCTAGACCTTGTACGAACCTTTGTTTCATGTATAGATGATTCGGCGTGGTTCCTCAAGGTTTGGATGTGTTTTCCCCGGTTGTTCTTGGTGGTGATTTTCGGAGCCCTTTCTCGGTGATTTCTTTGGGTTGGTTTCGAGGCTTTTCTCTTGGGGATTTGATGGGGGAAATTTGTGGGAACCCTTCGTGGTTCTTTGGGCTGTGATTCCCCTCCCAAATCCGTGAGTAAAAGTGCTCGATTTTGGGGGTTTCTTGAGTTCTTGGGTTGAAGGTGCTTTCGGCGGGATTTCTTTGATTCCTCCCTTTTGGACGAGATTTGGTGGGATTAAACTTGGCTATGGACTCCTCATGAGGTGTTCCTGATATCCCCAAAGTCTTGTTCAAGTCCGTGAAGCGATTCGGGAGATCGAGTTTTGGTTTTGGGGGAGTTGACCGCGGGTCTTTGTTCATCCCGAGTCGTCCCGAGCCACACCGGTCCGACCGGTGCTCTTGACCGGTCTGACCGGTGCAAGCCTTTGTGGGATTTTGCTCGGGTGAACGTCTTGGTGTGTCCCTTGTTGTCCCGTGGTGCTTCTTGTTTCAAGTTTGGGTCGGTTTGGTGGTCGGTTGACTTGTTTGGTGCCTTGGGGGCTTTCGAGGTCGCCACCGGTCCCGACCGGTGTGTCTCACGGTCCGACCGGTGTAGAGCCACTTAGTGAAAGTTGCTCGGTTTCACCGGCGGGGACCGGTCGACCGGTGGTGCTCACCCGGTCGACCGGTGTGGGTCTGTAGACTCGAGGCTTGGTTTTTCCGCTGCGTTTCTCGGGTCGGAAGGTGGTGTGTTGGTTCCTAGGTCCGGTGGCACTCCGGTGGCTACGTGGGCTTGACCAACCTTGGTAGTGAGTCGGAGACGTGTGTTGGAAGTCGCGTTCGTCTTGTTGGAGTTCTCATCTCCATCGAGAAGAATTTTTATCGGCTCCCATTCACTCCCCCCCCCTCTCCCGGTTCGCCGTATCGGTCCTTCAAGTGGTATCAGAGCCGGTTCGGGTCTTTGTTGACTCTAACCAGTCTAAGATCCAAGGATGGCGTACCAGGAACGGGGTTCGGGTCCTCCACACTTCGATGGCAAGAACTACCAGATGTGGAGCAAGCGGATGGGTGCTTTTCTCCGCGGAAAGGGTCGGATCCTTTGGGATGTCACGGTGGACACAAGCTATGTCCCGGCCTGGTTGATTTCCTCGCTCCAGGATCGAGGGACGGCTTCGACGCCAACAATAAGGCGGTCGACTACTTGTTTCGTGCTTTGTGTCGGCCGAGTTCGATCGGGTGCACACCGAGCACTTGGCTTGTAGGATTTGGGCGGTGTTGAAGGAGGCTCATGTTGGGAACGCCCGAGTTCGAGGGCACGGTTGTATGCGACCTACGGAGAGAGTACGAGAACTTCACTCATCTCCCCGGTGAGTCCATCGATGCCTTGTTTCGAGAGGTTCACGGTGGTGGTGAACAACATGAGGGCCAATGTGGACGTGCTCCCGTACGATGATCATGATAGAGCGGTCAAGCTCTTACACTCTTTGGATCGTACGATATGGAGCGGAAAGTTCGAGGCCATAGTCGAGTCGGAGCGGTACGATACTACGACGGTGAACGAGCTGTTCTCGAAGCTCAAGTCGGGCCGAGGTGGATAGGGGCATGACCGCCAAGCTCGAGGGACCGACCGATTCCCATAGTCTTGCCCTCGTTGGTGGTTCCAAAGGAAAGACTAACTCTAACCCATCCACCGGGATGTTCTCGTTTTCCTCTCGATGTCTATGCCGGATGAGGAGTTTGATGACCTTGGAGAGGACGAGCCGGCGCCGTTGACGAGGCGGTTCGAGAGGCCGCACGAGAACCGCGTGAACATGAGGAGGAACACGAGGACTTGCTTCCGGTGCGGCAAGCCGGGACACTTCGTCGCCGACCGCCGGAGAAGGCCGAGAACAAGGACGGCTACAAGCACAAGCCGAGGAAGAACGACGACAAGTACCGTTCGAGGCGCGACCACAAGAGCAAGCACAAGAACAAGTACAAGGACGAGCGACGATCGAGGAAGAAGGAGGGCCGAGGCAAGGCCCGAGCGATGGTTGGAGCGAGCGACGTCGACTCCGGTTCCGCGTACTCCACCTCGAGCTCGAGCGGCCGGCGACGACGAGGGAGATCGCCGCAAGAACAAGAGGTCGTCCAAGAACCCGAGCGGGCGAGCGCTTCGCGAGAGACGGCCTCGCACCATGGCGTTGAGCTCCGGCGGCAAGAAGAGCACACGGAGCGACTCGGACTGCGAGTCCGACGACGAGGTGCGTGATGAGCTTCCCTTCTTGCGCCGGGAGAATGAGAGGCTTGGCTCTTTGCTTGATAATCGTGATGACATGCTTAGAGAGGCCAAGAAAATGAGGAAAGAGCTTAGGGCTTCACTCGAGGATGCTAGGACTAGAGTGGCCGAGCTAGAGACACGAGGTGCTTGATAGCAAGCTTGAGATTGGTTCGCTTAAGGCTAGCCTCGTTGTTTCGATGAGAATGATTGTCTTGATTGCTCCATATTCCTTGCTGATCTTGCTTTGTTTAAGGAGAAGCATGCCTCCAAGTGTGAGGAACTAGATGTGCTTAGGGTTGAAGTGGGCGAGCTTAAGTCTAGACTCGCTTTGCTAGGTGCTTGCACTTCTTGCCCTGTTTTGCATGCTAAGATTGATGAGATGCATGCTTACACTAGTTCGCTCGAGGCTAAATTGAAGGAACCCATGCCTACATCTTGCTCTACCTGTGAAATGCATGCATTAAAAAATTTGGAGCTTGCACATTATGTTGACCGTTTGCAGGATGAGAATGATGATTTGAGGAAGTTGATGGGGTGGTTGTCCCGGTCACGAGCCTCGGTTGAGGATGATGATTGAGGCCTTTAAGAGGCAAGATGGTGAGGGGCTTGGGGCAAACAAGGTTGGTGAGGGAAGTGGAGAGAATATCCCGGAGCCACCAAAAACCCATCACAAGAATGATTTCCCACCAAAACCTAACCATCTAAGGAATCGACTAGACACAACCCCAGCTCCACCCGTGTTTCCTACACCCACAAATGACCTACAAAAGCCTATCAAGTTTGTGAGCACTTCGGGGAAAGTGTTCTTTGGTAGGAGAGATGCTTTGGTTGGTGCTAACCCCACTTTCGAGCAAATGGCTCGGCACTTTGGTTTTCCTCTTTTGGTTCTAACCCCGGTCTTTGAGTCGTTTGTTCGCTCACGTGCCTATTTTTGATGTGCGGGTGGGAGACTTGAAGAACATTTGGTTGATTGACTCCGGTTGTTCGAGGCATATGACCGGAGACAGGGGGTGGTTCTCAAGTCTCGTCCGGTGGTGACGAAGAGGTACATCACCTTTGGGGACAATGGGCGTGGGCGTGTGCTTTCGAAGGTGAGATAAAAGTGAGTGACAAGATCACTGCGAGGCGAGTTGCTCTTGTTCAATCGGCCGGGATACAATTTGCTTTCGTGTCTCGGTTGTTGGATGAGGGTTTTGAGGTGTTGTTTCGGCCTGGTGGTTCTCGGATTGTGGACTCTCGAGGGGACCTTGTCCGTATGGTCGTTCCCGAGGGTCGGGTGTTTCGTGCTGATTTTTCTCGGTCTTCGGGTGTGGAGCGTTGTTTCTTGGTGGTTCTTCGAGTGAGTTGTGGAAGTGGCATAGGAAGTTGGGTCACTTGAGCTTTGACCTTTTGTCACGCTTGAGTAAACTCAATTTGGTCCGAGGATTGCCACGGTTGAGGCTTGAGAAAGAGTTGGTTTGTGCTCCGTGTAGGCATGCCAAGATGGTGGCCTCTTCTCACCCGCCTCTCACCGATGTGATGACCGAGCGTCCATGCGAGCCGCTCCATATGGACCTTGTTGGCCCGGCTCGTGTGCGATGCGGGTGGGAAGTGGTATGTCCTTGTTGTGGTGGACGACTATTCTCGGTATGCGTGGGTGTTCTTTACGGAGGATAAGGGGGAGACGTTTGGTTTTGTTCGAGATCTAGTCTTGAGGTTGAGGAACGAGAGGCACGGAGATGCCATACGAGCTATCCGTAGTGATAATGGCTCGGAATTCGGGAACTCTCGTTTTGAAGCCTTTTGTCATGACTTGGGTCTTGAGCACCAGTTTTCGAGTCCGTATACGCCTCCCCAGAATGGTGTTGTGGAAAGGAAGAACGAGGACCTTGTGCGAGATGGCTCGGACGATGCTTGATGAGCATAGGACTCCGAGGAGGTATTGGGCCGAGGCGGTGAATACCGCATGCTATGTGTCGAACGGATATACCTCGGGGTGCACAAGAAGAAGACATGCTATGAGTTGATGCATGGCCGCACACCCAAGGTGAGTCACTTCCATGTCTTTGGTTGCAAGTGTTTCATTCGAAGAAAGGCGAGGAAGTTGGATAAGTTTGAGGCTAGGTCTGTCGATGGCATTTTCTTTGGTTATGCATCTCATTCTAGAGCATATCGTGTGCTCAATCTTGAAACTAACCAAATCGTGGAGACTTGCGAGGTAACCTTCGACGAGACGAGCCACGTAGTCGGCTTGTCTTTGAGTGTGCGGTGATGATGAGCTTGGCGAGGAGATCTTTCGGGGAGGAGGAGCATGAACATGATGATGAGGATGGTGGTGCGGTGACCCCGGCTGAACATGTACCCACTACTTCGACGACGATGATGGATGGACCCTCTGCTACACCTACGACGACAAATCAAGAACGAGGAGAAGCTGATGTTGAGGGGGAGGTAGCTTCGAGGCGAGAACCTCCCCGGCGAGTTCAAGTGGATCACCCAGCTTCGAGGATCATCGGCGACATGAATGAACGCACTACACGGTCGAGGGTTCGGAACAATTCCCATTTTGCTCATGCTGCATTTGTTGCTTCTTTCGAGCCCAAAGACATTGGACACGCACTATCGATCACAATTGGGTTAACTCGATGCATGAGGAGTTGGAGAACTTTGAGAGGAATCGGGTGTGGGAGTTGGTTGACCCTCCCCCGGGGTGTAAGCCGATTGGTACAAAGTGGGTGTGGAAAAACAAAGAGGGAGAGAAGGGTGAGGTTGTGAGGAACAAGTCGAGACTTGTTGCCCGGGGGTTCGGTCGAAGGAGGGGATCGACTACGAGGAGACCTTTGCTCCCGTAGCCCGTTTGGAGGCGATTAGGATCCTTCTAGCCTTTTCTCGTGGCTAAAGGGTTCAAGTTGCACCAAATGGATGTGAAGAGTGCTTTTCGAATGGAGTGTTGGAGGAAGAAGTGTATGTGAGACGACCTCCGGGGTTTGAGAGTGAGAAGTACCCCCACCGGGTGTACAAGTTGAGGAAGGCGGCGTATGGGTTGAAGCGGCGCCTAGAGCTTGGTATGGCGAGGTTGAGGGGGTTCTTGTTTGAGAGAGGTTTTGAGATGGGGAAGGTCGATCGGACCTTGTTTTTGCCGAGGCGGGCGGAGATATCCGATTGTGCGGGTGTACGTGGATGATATTGTCTTTGGTGGCTCGTCTAACTCTCTTGTTGCGAGGTTTGCGGATGATATGAGCGGGGAGTTCGAGATGAGCATGATGGGTGAGTTGCGGTTCTTCCTCGGGCTACAAATCAAGCAATCAAAGGAAGGAACATTTGTGCACCGGAGCTAAGTACACCAAGGACATTGTGAGGAAGTTCAAGATGGAGGACTCCAAGGCTATGACGACGCCGATGAGTACGACTACGGCTCTTGATGCGGACGAGGAAGGTGAACACGTGGACCGGAAGGAGTACGGAGCATGATCGGGTCACTCCTCTACTTGACGGCGACGAGGCCGGACATACGGTTCTCGGTGTGTCCGTGCGCTCGTTTTCAAGCGTCTCCGAGGACTTCGCATCGGCAAGCGGTGAAGCGAATTTTCGGTACTTGCGTCACACTCCCGACTTCGGCCTTTGGTACTCCGCGTCCTCTTCTTTGGCGCTTCATGGCTTTTCGGACGCGGATTTTGCGGGTGTCGGTTGGATAGGAAGTCCACTTACGGGACTTGCCGGTTTTGGGTTCTTCGTTGGTGTCTTGGTCTTCCCGTAAGCGGTCGAGTGTTGCTCAATCCACGACCGAGGCCGAGTATGTTGCCGCCGCTAGTTGTTGCTCTCGGCTCCTTTGGATCACCTACACCATGAGTGACTTTGGTGAGGAGTATACCCATGTCCCACTTCGGTGTGATAGCACCGGTGCCATAAGCGTTGCAAAGAACCCGGTGCTCCATTCCAAAACCAAGCACATAGAAGTGAGGTATCATTTTCTGAGAGACAACGTCGAGAAAGGAAAGATAGCTTTGATCCATGTACCCACACATGACCAACTAGCCGATATTTTCACCAAACCCCTAGATCAAGCAACTTTCACTCGTTTGCGGGGGGAACTTGGTGTGTGTTTGATTTCTTGAGTTGGGTGTGTGGGGGCTTTCTTTTGCGGTGGTGTCGAGCCCGTTTTGCCTCCCCTTGAGGAGCCGGTTTGTAGCATATGTATAGCTTTCCTTTGTGCATTTCTTGCATTTGGCATGGCATTTGTAACATGATGTATAGGCATCCTTGTATCTTAGATTGCATGCATTTTGTATCATATGCATTGGTTAGGAAAGCTTCTCTCATATACATTGTTCACCATGGAATGAGATATATGTCTTTGTGAGCTTGTTTGGTATGCTATGGTTAGTTTGGCTTAGCTCTTGATGATCTTGATGAATAATCCATGGTTGATAGCTATGCTTTTGAAAAATGTCACATGTATGCTCTCTCATGTGTAAATGCCTTTACATGCTCTTGA
The DNA here is from genome assembly GCA_947561735.1 of Cenchrus americanus. Classification (NCBI taxonomy): domain Eukaryota; kingdom Viridiplantae; phylum Streptophyta; class Magnoliopsida; order Poales; family Poaceae; genus Cenchrus; species Cenchrus americanus. Next base: position 186,462,189 of record OX387245.1, read on the forward strand.
CATGTTTTTGTGGCCTTGCTATGCTTAATTTGTGGTTGGATAGCTAGTTTATTGATCATATGGGGCCAAAGGCTCATTTGCCATCATGAATGTTTAGCCCTCTTGACTTATCTTGTGGAGGAGCATAAGTTCCTTTTTGTCGCAAAGACATTTCATGTACCATTTACAAATCTGAAAATGAAATGAAAAATGCTTGGAAAATATGCTCCCATGTCATATATGCTGAATTTAATTTGCTTTGGGTGCTAAACCGTTGCATGATGCCTACCAATGAGAAGTCTCATAAATAGAAGTAGGCACATGGCTCGGTGGCTTTGACATGACATGAGGTGCTTGTGGGTGTTTGTGATGGTCTTATGGTTAGAATAGGCTGTCCTAGCATGAAGTTTGTGTGGCTTTGCCATTTTGATATGCTTTGATCATGTTTAGGACTTTGCTCATGAGAGGCAAGTTTTCGCAAAATTGCCAAAATTCATCTTAGCTTCGTCCAATGGTTGTGAAACTTGGTGATCATGTAGTTGAGATCGATACGAAGCCGTAGAGTACCTAACTTGCTCATTTGGACATGTGTAGCATTCTTTGTTGAATTTTGCATATTTGAGAAGCTCTAGGTTGAAAGTTTTGCATTTTTGGCTTGATTCATGCATTGCCAACAAGGGGGAGAAGTTTGAGCTTGAAATGGCTTGCTTGGGCGTGTTTAGAAGGTTTTCGGGTGGTTTCGAGCCATTTCCGGGCTCGTTGAGCACCGGTCACACCGGTCGACCGGTGGTGTTGACCGGTCCGACCTCGGTCGGGCGGTTTGTTGCGGCGCTTGTTTTCAAGTGGTGTCTTGCATGCATTAGTCCGGGGGAGTTGCATTGGTTCGGGGGGAGCTTGCATGTGTGCGGGGGGAGCTCTTTGAGAGTTTTCGAGCTTTGTTTCGGTGGTTTGTGCTCTTTGCTTGAGCTTTGCTTTGTCTCGGATGTGTCGAGCCGTTGCCCTTGCCTAAGGGGTCCGAGACTTATCTTCTTCAAGTGATCTTGCTCTTTGCCTTTGTTTGGCTTTCGATCGCTTGTTGGAGTTTCTTTTTGTTCGTTTCTTTTCTTTTTCTTTTCTCTCTTGTTACTTTCATGTGGGTGTTGTCAATGCACTCATCAAGGGGGAGATTGAGGACCATGTGTGGTTCGAGGACCGGTGGATGGTCGCTTCCTTGTGTGATGAGTGATTGACAACGTTGTGTGGACCGATTCTTGGCTAAGTATTGCGGGTGCGAGGTTGCGGCTTGACTCGTGTTGGTGCGGGTGAAGAACAAGCGCGAAAGGTCGTCGCCGGTGAGGCCTCCGGTGTGGAGAAGACAAGTAGGCTTTGTTCGAGGGACCGGTGGCCGGCGGGGGTCAAGTGCGGGCCGCATGGGGCATGAACGGCAAGATGAAGTCGTGGACGGTTTCTTGGTTGAGCCTCAAAACCAAGGTCGAGCCGGGACTACGTGGGAGCCGAGTCATGAGTGGAGATTGGCGGAGGCTACACCGAGTTCGCGGGGTTTCCGGTGGTTCACCGAGAAAACCACCGGGTTCCTTGGTTGATCCACAAAGCCAAGACCGGAGAACCGAAGACGGAGGTGCGGCGGCACCGGACCGGTCGACCGGTGGGTCCGGCCGGTCGACCGTGGGGACCGGTCGGCCGGTGAGGAGCACGGTCGACCGGTGTGCGACGACGCGCGGTCCGAATCTTCGAAGCGGAGGACACGCGTCGGGATCGCATGGCTTGCGTCGAGGCTACGCGGGGTGCGGTCGCCGGGCATCCGTCCGATGGTGAAGACATCAAGAATTCCAAATCCGCCCTTGAGGGGCTTGTATCCCTAGTTAGTAGAGAGGGGCATTTTAGACATTCGGTTGCCGCCTATATAACCCAAGAGGTGAGAGGATGGCAGCCAACTCTTGGAACCCTAGCTCATTTGTTTTCCTATTTCCCACCTATTTTCCTTAGGTTTTCTCTAGGACTAGCAAGAGAGCTTCACGGTGAGATCTTGTAGAGAGGGATGGATGATCGGGCGGCTTGCTAGACCTTGTACGAACCTTTGTTTCATGTATAGATGATTCGGCGTGGTTCCTCAAGGTTTGGATGTGTTTTCCCCGGTTGTTCTTGGTGGTGATTTTCGGAGCCCTTTCTCGGTGATTTCTTTGGGTTGGTTTCGAGGCTTTTCTCTTGGGGATTTGATGGGGGAAATTTGTGGGAACCCTTCGTGGTTCTTTGGGCTGTGATTCCCCTCCCAAATCCGTGAGTAAAAGTGCTCGATTTTGGGGGTTTCTTGAGTTCTTGGGTTGAAGGTGCTTTCGGCGGGATTTCTTTGATTCCTCCCTTTTGGACGAGATTTGGTGGGATTAAACTTGGCTATGGACTCCTCATGAGGTGTTCTCGATATCCCCAAAGTCTTGTTCAAGTCCGTGAAGCGATTCGGGAGATCGAGTTTTGGTTTTGGGGGAGTTGACCCGCGGGTCTTGTTCATCCCGAGTCGTCCGAGCCACACCGGTCGACCGGTGCTCTTGACCGGTCGACCGGTGCAAGCCTTTGTGGGATTTTGCTCGGGTGAACGTCTTGGTGTGTCCCTTGTTGTCCCGTGGTGCTGCTGTTTCAAGTTTGGGTCGGTTGGTGGTCGGTTGACCTGTTTGGTGCCTTGGGGGCTTTCGAGTCGCCACCGGTCCGACCGGTGTGTCTCACCGGTCCGACCGGTGTAGAGCCACTTAGTGAAAGTTGCTCGGTTTCACCGGCGGGGACCGGTCGGCCGGTGGTGCTCACCGGTCCCGACCGGTGTGGGTCTGTAGACTCGAGGCTTGGTTTTTCCGCCGCGTTTCTCGGGTCGGAAGGTGGTGTGTTGGTTCCTAGGTCCGGTGGCACTCCGGTGGCTACGTGGGCTTGACCAACCTTGGTAGTGAGTCGGAGACGTGTGTTGGAAGTCGCGTTCGTCTTGTTGGAGTTCTCATCTCCATCGAGAAGAATTTTTATCGGCTCCCATTCACTCCCCCCCCCTCTCGGTTCGCCGTATCGGTCCTTCACCGGTGTCAGCTCCGGTCGGGAGGCGCGGGGTGCTGGCCTGCGGGCAGGCGCGCGGCCAGGGAGGGGAGCAGGGAAGAAGAAGGAGGAAAAAGGAAAGAAGGAAAAAGAAAAGGGAAAAAGAAAAAGGGAAAAAAAGAAAAGGAAGAAAGGAGAGGAGAGAAGGAAAAAGGGAAAATGGGGAGGAAAATTGAGAAAGGAGGAGGAAAAATAGGGGAGGGAATTTTGGAAAAATCCGGAAGATTGTCAGGGAAAAATTGGGAAGGGTTCTGTGTGGTTTCTCCCGGTCTTTCGGGCGTTGTCGTGATTTTTGGGTCGGCGATGATGGCGAGGCGGGCCAGCTGGCGGGACCGCGGCGTGCGCGGGATTCCCGGCCGGTGGCCGACCGCGGCGTTGGGAAGGTGCGCAGGGGCGCGACCGAGGTGCGGTGCCGGCGGGAATCGCGGCACGCGCGTCGGGGAGAGAGAGGGAGAGCAGTGGCTAGGATTAGAATGGCAATTGAGCTCAGCGGATCGGTTTTTGAAATTACGCATGATTTAGTAGGTGATTTATTTAGAGCTAAAAACGCGGGCGTTACAAACCTACCCCACTTAAAATGAATCTCGTCCTCGAGATTCGGCTAAGTCTCGAATAGGTGGGGGAATTCCTTCCTCAGTGCATCCTCTCGTTCCCACGTAGCTTCTTCTACCCCGTGTCTACTCCATTGGACTCTTCACACCCGTACTTCGGTCGTCCTTGTCCGCTTGACCACAGTGTCTAAGATCTTGACGGGCACCTCCTGGTACCTAAGGTCTGGTTGTAGATCGATGGTCTCCACCGGTACTCGCTTTTCTTCCAGAACTTTCAAACATCGGCGTAGCTGGGAGATGTGGAACACTAGGTGTATATCTGACATTTCTTCGGGTAGCTCTAGCCGATATGCTACTGCTCCGACTTTCTTGATTACTTTATACGGGCCGATGTACCGAGGGGCCAACTTCCCGTGTACTTGAAATCTTCGAGTCCCTCGGATGGGTGAAACCTTGAGGTAGACGAAGTCTCCTGGGTTGAAGCTTGCTTCACGCCTTTTCTTGTCTGCGTAGCTCTTCTGTCGGGACTGGGCAGCTTTCAACTTTTCTCGAATATCTGCTACGCGCTCCTCGGCTTCTTTTATGAGTGCGGGCCCAACCAGGGCACGCTCTCCTACTTCTGACCACATCAGGGGTGTCCTGCATTTTCTCCCGTATAGAGCTTCGAATGGCGACATTCCCAGACTTGCTTGGTAGCCGTTGTTGTAGGAAAATTCTGCATACGGCAGGCTCTGCTCCCAATCTTTGCCGTAGGTGAGGACGCAGGCTCTCAACATATCTTCCAAAATTTGATTCACCCTTTCGGTTTGCCCGTCTGTCTGTGGGTGGTATGCTGAGCTGAAGTCTAGCTTGGTGCCCATGGCTTTGTGCAGGCTTTTCCAGAACCTAGAGGTGAATTGGGTCCCTCTGTCTGAGACTATTCTGCTAGGCACTCCGTGCAGCTTCACTATATTTTCTATGTAGAGTTTCGCCAATTTCTCTCCACCATAAGTGGTCCGTACGGGTAGAAAGTGAGCGACTTTAGTGAGTCGATCCACGATCACCCATATGGAGTCATGTCCTTTCTGAGTCCTTGGCAACCCTACTATGAAGTCCATACCTATCTCGTCCCACTTCCATACTGGGATTGGTAGAGGTTGCAACAGTCCTGCGGGCTTCTGATGTTCGGCTTTGATCCTCTGACAAGTGTCGCAGTGGGCGACGAACCGTGCAATGTCTGCCTTCATCCCATTCCACCAGTACTTTTGTTTTAAGTCCATGTACATCTTGGTGGATCCCGGGTGTATGGAGTATGCTGAGTTGTGTGCCTCATCCATGATGGTCTGTCGAAAATCTCCACCTTCGGGCACGCATATCCTGTTCTTGTACCACAGGGTGCCTTGGTCATCTACCCTGAAGTCAGGGGCCTTGTTTTCTCCGGTATGCTTGCGGATCTTCATCAGATCTTCATCGGTCTCTTGGGCCTTCCGGATCTCCTCTTCTAGGGTAGGCTGAACACTCAGCTGGCGGACGTAGCCTTGGGGGACGATGTGTACGTTGAGTCGGGCCATCTCCTCTTGCAGTTGGGCACTCTTGGGTGCCGCCTTCTCATAGGTTTTCCGGCTTAGAGCATCTGCTACCACATTGGCCTTCCCCGGGTGGTAGTGAATCTCTAGATTATAGTCCTTGACTAGCTCTAGCCATCTTCTCTGCCTTAGGTTCAGGTCGGGCTGGGTGAAGATGTACTTTAGACTCTTGTGGTCGGTGTAGATTTCACACTTGTTCCCGATCAGATAGTGTCTCCAGATCTTCAGGGCATGCACTACGGCTGCAAACTCCAGATCATGGGTGGGATAGTTCTGCTCATGGGGTTTGAGCTGACGGGAGGCATATGCCACTACCTTCCCATCTTGCATGAGAACACATCCCAACCCTTGTCGGGAGGCGTCGCAATACACGACAAAGTCTCGTTGAATGTCCGGCGGGGGTTAGCACCGGGGCCGTGGTCAACCTCTTCTTCAACTCTTGGAAACTTCTTTCACGGGCCTCGGTCCAGTTAAACTTCTTCTCTTTCTTAAGCAGCTCTGTCATGGGCCGGGCGATCTTGGAGAATCCCTCGATAAATCTCCAATAGTACCTCGCTAAACCTAGGAAACTCCCCGATCTCGCTCACGTTGGTTGGTTGCTGCCAGTTGGAGACTGTCTCAACTTTCCCGGGGTCTACCGCTACTCCTTCTGCAGTAAGTATGTGCCCAAGGAAGGATATCTTCTCTAGCCAAAATTCACACTTGCCGAACTTGGCGTATAGCTTGTGTGCCCTCAATTTTCCCGGTAACACTCGAAGATGTTGTTCATGCTCCTCCACACTCTTGGAGTAAACAAGTATGTCGTCAATGAAGACCACGACAAACTTGTCCAATTCCTCCATGAACACCTTATTCATGAGGTTCATGAAGTATCTTTGGGGCATTGGTTAGTCCGAAGGACATCACCGTGAACTCATATTGCCCGTAGCGAGTGACAAAGGCGAGTCTTGGGGATGTCACTTTCCACGATCTTGAGTCGGTGGTATCCACGATCTTAGATCCACCTTCGAGAAATACTTGGCTCCCTTCGGTTGGTCAAACGGGTCATCTATTCCGGGAAGAGGGTACTTGTTCTTAATAGTGACCTCGTTCGGCGAGCGATAGTCCACACACATCCTCATGCTCTTATCCTTCTTTTCCACGAAAAGCACTGGGGCTCCCCATGGTGATGAGCTTGGTCTGATGAACCCACTTCGCTGGAGCTCTGCTAGCTGCTTCTTCAATTCTGCCAACTCAGGGGCTGCCATCCTATAGGGTCTCTTGGCTATGGGAGAGGTTCCAGGGATAAGGTCGATTACGAACTCTATGTCCCTGTCGGGTGGCATCCCAGGGAGTTCTTCGGGGAACACATCTGGGTATTCTCGTACTACTGGGACATCTTCTATGGACTTGGCTTCTATGTTGAAAACCATTATATCCGGCTGTGTCCCCGGGTGTGGCGGGTCACTTGTATCCCGCCCGGGTTGGTCGGGTGCACTACTTTATCGGCGCGGCTTATGAGGCCATGGTGTTGGCTTAACCAGTCCATACCAAGGATCACATCTATCCCCTTGGATTTCAGTACTACCAGGTCTGCTAGGAACTCTACCCCACTTAAAATAATCCTTACCCGGGGGCATCCCAGTTGACAATTAATGTCACCTCCGGGTGTTCGAGTTATTAGGGGTGCTTTGAGTAGTACTGTGGGTATGCTATGCTTTTCCACAAAGCTTGAGGATATAAATGAGTGCGATGCTCCCGAATCGAATAGTATGGTAGCCAAAACTGAGCTGACCAGGAACTCACCGAGTACCACTCCTTGCGCTTCTTGTGCCTCCTGCGCATTGATGTGATTCACCCGAGCGCGTCCATACGACTGCTGGGGCTGCCTCATCTCCGCCGGTTCTTGGTGTTGTTGCCGAAGTTGTTGTTGCTGCGCACTGGCATGCGGTTGGCTCCTGACGCAAGTGGCCTTGGTCCGTTTACCGAGTTGGAGTAGGTGGTGGTGGCTGGCTTTTTAGCATAGGGGCAGTTGGCGATGAAGTGCCCGGTTTCCCGGCAGTTGAAACACACTCGGGAGCTGTTGTTGTTGTTGTTGTTGGTAGTGATCTGGCTGGTGTTGTTCTGTGGGGGCTTCATGGTATTCTGGTTGTAGGAGGGCTTGAACTGGGCTCTGGGGGCTTGTGAGCTTGTGGCTTGGGTTTGGGTTCTGTACTGCATCGGAGCTTGGAACCTGGACATGGGGTGTCCAAAGTTTCTCGGCCTCTGGGACCGCTCTTGCTGCTTGGCCTTGTGCTCCATGAATTTGCGCTTGTTCTCCTTCTTTTCTTCGGCCTTTGCTCTCTCCGTGAGGATTGCCATGTTCATAAGGGTATTAAAGTCCGGGTAAATCCGAGGAGTCGGCGGTGTCCTCGGTTCGGAGTCGGCCCCTTCTTGAACATCTCTTGCTTTTTGGAGTCTTTATCCACCTCCTCGGGGGCATAGCGTGCCGGCTCTATGAGCGGGTACGTGTATTCCTCCACGGACATGTTGCCTTGGCGGAGTTCGCGGAACTCATCCGCCTTCCGCTTCGGTGTGGCCTCGGGATGTGGTAGCGGCGGAACTCCTCCACGAATTCATCCCATGTGATGGCGGAGGGATCCTTGGGCGCGGCGCGGTAATTCTCCCACCGAGGCTAGGGCTGTCCCGGTGAGTTGGTGAGCCGCCGGGAGAACCTTGTCATGGTCCTCGCGGTGGAGGGGCTCCGGTAGCCTCGGGATGGCTCTCAGCCAATCGTCAGCGTCCAAAGGATTCACCGACCCGCTGAAGGTGGGCGGCTTAGTCCTGAGGAACTCGATCAGCTTCTCGTTCATGCTCATGGCACGGGGTCTTGGGCGGTTGATGGCATTGAAGATAGCCTCCATCAAGACAGTCTAGTTGGCCAAGACTTGAGCCAAGTCAATAGGAGGGGGTGGTGGTGGCAGGACCACGTTTTCTCCTCCATCTTCATTTTGGGTAACTTCCTGTTCGGGGAGACGCTCCCTCCGATCGGCTTGCCATCCCTCAGCATCCGACCGGTGGGTCCTGACAGGGCGCCTGGAAACCATCTGTAAAGAAGCGGGTTTCTAAGAGATCTAGTTTTATGTGATGTTTAAGTGGGTTATAACGGATTTCTTTTTGAAAAGGCAGGATTTATTCTGCCGGTAAGCACACAACAAGCACATAGCAAACAAGCAAACACAAACAAGTTTTTATTACAAACTAGTGAGGAGGATACATCCCGACTACGCGGACACACTACACAGCTAAAGGCTAAGGGCGCGACTTGGACCGGCACGGCTTCATTCCCTGGGTCTTGGGGCACACTACTCGCGAGGGGAGCTGTCTTCTGGGGTCGAGTGTTCTTCCAGTGGAATGAGTAACTCGTCATCGTTTCCGCCTTCGGGGTCTCCGTTTTCCTGAGGTTGTGCTGCGGCTTCAATGGTAGCTATTGGGGGTTCGGTGGCTGCTGGTGGTGCTGGTGGGACTTCTATGGCTCCTCCCCATCCTACCAGGGGTGTTCCCAGCAGGACTTGAGGTTCTCCAATGGGCGGAACGGGCGTTCCCCCATGGGTCCATTCTTGCATGCGTTGGTCCCGGATCCTTCGAGGCTTTCCCGGGCAACGGCTTCCTTTGCTTATGGTCTGCTGCGGTCCTCGCTTCGGCTTGAGCCACTCGGACTTGGTGCATCCGCACCGTGACTTCGGCTTGCTCGGCCGGCCGATCTTGTTCCCTCAAGTGTCGGCTCCGGTCATCAAAGAGCTTGTCCGGGGAGACAAGGTAGGCGACTACGTGGTATAGCGGGTCTTCTTGGTGGCGGCGTCGCTCCAAGTTCCTCATGCGGGCACCGCCAAACCGGGGTCCCGATGGCGGGAGGGAAGTACCTCATCGGTGTGGGGACGAGGTGCTCTTCGTAGATTCGGCACGGGTAGCGGAGGGCTTTTCGAGGGCCAAAGGATAGGTATCCCGGTGTCGGAACCCCGTGGCGGTCACGCGCCACGGCTCGATGTTGGTGTGGCGGTTGCTTCTAGCGACGGAGAGGACCACTCTACGGCGAAGAGTGCCGAGTTGCTCGTACTCTCTGCCGTAGTACCTAGGGCGCTCGGTGATACCGAGGCGCTCCGGGGAGTGGATGAGCGGGCGAGCAAAACCGGGCTCCTCCCGGCACACGCCTTGGGTCCATCCATCTTCCGCCATCCGAAAACGAGAGATAGGGTTGAACGAGTTGTGGTGGGGTACAAAAGATGGATAACTTTATTTAGTAGGAAGGTTGGGGTACATCCTTCGGGGTACACTTATTATTACTAGGACTCAACTTCTATCCTAACACACCCTAGTCTTATCCTCATGGTGACTCTTCCTCTAGCTGGATACGACGCTTCTTCGGTGGAAGATCTTGCTCCGATATCTCATCCTCGGTCCCGAGTTCCTTTGTCCCGGTGGGTTTCTTCGGGTTCATTCTCTTCTGCTCTCGGCTCCTTCATCTCTCGCTTCTACGCTCCTTCGGTTCATCCCATAGGGCTTTATGGGCCAACGGCGTGCGCTCTCTTTCCACTGAGGTATTCTTGCTTGGTGTTGTGTAGTTCGACTTCGCTATGGTTGTCTTCACCCTTTCTAGTTCTATTCTCCGTTACGCTCTTTCCGCCTGTCGATGCGCTACTTCGGCCCTTTGCGGGCTTGCTCTCGATAAAGGTGGTCTAGGCCTCGAGGTATATGGATAGGTGGGAAAGCGCCTCTTCTAAGTCTTCTTCCTCTCGTTCCAAACCTCTCATGCGATCAATCCACGAGCGTCCTCTTCCTCCGGAGGGTGGAAAGAATCCCATTGGAGTCCTTCGGAGGTGCTTGTCTATAAACCACTCGTAGGCCGACGCGGGGCCTTCCGAGCGACCTTGGGGTAGGTGTCGGCAAAGCAAAAACCGGTGGCGTTGACGAACCATGGCTCAATGTCGGGGTAAAGCGTGCTTCTTCCCACAAAGATCGGCGGCTTACACCGAAGGGTGCCGAAGCGTTCGTACTCCCGGTAGACGAACTCTGGCGGGTCCCTTACTCCGACGCGCTCTAGGCTGAGTAGCAACAGGTTAGGGAGGCCAGGCTGGACGGGGCAAATCCCTCCGTTCCACTCGGGGTTAGGCATCTGGAAATGGGCAAGAATCAAGGTAAGAATTTGGGAAAAGGTGAGTTTAGCAAAGGAAAGGTTAGAGGGGGCCAAAGGAGGTCTCGTATCCTAGGGGTCATGTCCTACGGCCAACCTACGGCTCTGATACCACCTGAAGCGTCCCCTCATCTGAGGTGACCAAATGTGACACAAATACCGATCCCGGAGGGCCGGTAGCACATTTATTACAACGGGTGGAATCGAGTCTTTTACATTACGGTTACGAAGGGGCACGGTAGTGCCAACGCTACAATGAACAACACAAACGCTAGCGACCACACTACGATAGCAAAGGCTTCCATAGCCTCCTCGCAGTACCACACCATGGAAGCTTTCGGTAGGGCCCCGGTACACGAGGCACGGTTGGGTGTAGGGCAATGACCTACTCAACGTCTTCGGGGATGTAATCGGGATCCTCCTCTCGTAAAATAGTTAGTAAACAAGAGTGAGTACATACGTACTCGGCAAATCCAACCCCACCCACGGAGGGGGCTTATAAGCGATATCATGCATAAGGTATAACAAGGATCGGGTGAAGGTTCATTTTGCAAACTTACACATGCGGGGGTTCATTTCAAAAGGTTTTCGCAAATCATTTTCGTAACCCAAGTAACTCACTTGTTTTAGGAAAACCACTTTGTGGATCTACCGGACTTCCCGTCCGTCGTAGCCCGAGCACACGACCTCACACTTCACCCGAGAAAACAACTCACGCCGGAAAAACATCCCATCCCAAACACTAGTTTTTGTGACCACACCGTGACTCGTCCAATACCGTGGACACGGCTATTCGAATAGGTTTGACACTCTGCAGAGGTTGTACATCTTTACCCACCAGTAGGGTACCGTCACACGGACACCTTAGTGTCGGTACGGATCCTATCAAAGCCATTACCCACCATAGCTAACACTACGAGCCACCACGGGAGCGCCCAAGGGGTTATCCCACATAACCAGGGCGTACCTCACACAGAGCGTACCCCGACTCCTTGGTCTCCCGCTGCTCACCCGCACACCAGATGGCAAGTAGATTAACTAGTGGGGTTTATGCTAAGCCGTTGCCACATACAACGGTCGAGTGGTTGTACGATGATTTGGGTCAGGTGAGATGTCACGCAACCCGGTCCTTAACCGACAAGATGGACAACTCCCAACACGCTCAACCACACAGGTACGAGCTCACCCATACTCCTGACACACACGTCCATCCCGTCTACCCAGTTCTTTACTCATTTTCCAGACATATCCCCCTTTTTGTTTTTAAAGCACTCACACATTTTGAAAGCACACACACATTTTGAAAGCACTCATTTAGGCCAAAACAAGGTTCAATCATAGCAATCAAGGGTGGCTATCCTACCATGTTTTTGCAGTAAAATAATATGCAATTTATAAAACAGGTATAGGGTTATATTTATAAAACTAGGACAGAAGCATGCATCAAAGGGGAAGGTTGAACTTGCCGTCTTCGAAGTCTTCGGGGAGGGCCGGCTCGGCGTTCGGGACCTCGGGCTCCTGCTCGCAGTAGTCGGCTTCGATCTCCGGCTCGGGGTACCTTCCTCCGTCTACTCCGTCAGCTATGGCGTACACACAAGCAAGCAAGCAGTATTAGCACACATGATTCCGACCGAGCTCGGGGAGGGGGGAATGAGCGGAGGAGGGGTATATATATAGGCGCGGTAGGGTTTGGTCTTAACCGAGAAGGAAAGGCGTGTATGAAAAGGGACTAGGTTAAGGGGGGCTATAGATATTAAGGACCTATTGGTAATTTTCCTTTAATGAGGAGGTTTAGGCATGATTGGGATTAAACCCGCGCATGAAATGTCGGGTAAAAGGGATGCTTAGGGTTAATTCGGGCCGGTTAGTAATTTTAGTTTTAAACAAAAGGGCCTAAACATAATACTTAAGTAAGGTGAGGGTCAACTAAAATAGCCTTAGGGATTTATTTGAAAAAGGGCAGGGGGTCTGGTGGATTTGTTTAAAGAGTAGGGGCTAAATGAAAGGAGAGAGAGAGAGAGGGAATAGTGACGGGGGGATTCTCGGGGAAAAAGGAAAAGGGGCGGGGGGGGTTTCGGCTAAACGGCCCCCCCCCCTTCATCCCCTACCTCGTGACATTCGCAGAGCGGGGAGGGCGGCCGGCCGGGGGCCTCGGGCGGCGACGGCCGGCCGGCCTTCCGGCCACGGAGGCGGACGGCGAGAGGGGGAAAAGGAGGAGGGCGACGAGGGGGTTTGTTCCCCTCACTCACCTTGGGTCGAGGCGGCGCGAGGGGGCGTCTCCACGGGCGGCGGCAGACCGGTGGTGATGGTGTTAGGGGCGGCGGCGCTCTAGTGCCTAGGCAAGGGAAGGGAGGTGGCCGTGGTGAAGTGCGGTGGCCGGGGAAGCCATTGGCCCCTTTTATAGGCGGCGAGAGGCGGTTCGGGAAGGGGAGATATTTTCTCCGGCGAGGCCGCCGGCGAGCTCGGGGAGCTTCGCGAGCTCCGGCCGGCGATGCGACGGCTCGGTTGGGTCGGCGTGCGCGGTGGTTGGCGGGGGATTAGACCCGTCGTGCGGGCGTGGGGCGGGCGCGGCGGCCGATGAGGGAGTTGACGGCTCGGACGGGGGGGCATTAATGGCGTCCTAGCGGTCGGCCGGTCTCCCGGCGGGCGCGGGGCAAGCGGGGCCACGGTGGCGTGCGGAGGTGGGTGCTCCTGCCGGTGGCGTGCGGGGATGTGGATGTGCCGGCGCGCGGGCCCCGCCGCGTGGTGGCAAGGCGCCGGCCGGCGCCGTCCGGCCGTGCGGGGAGGCGGGGGGAAGGGAGGAAAGGGGAGGAGGGGTCACCGGTGCGGTGGCCGGCGTGCCGTCGGCTCGGCCGGCTTCCGCGCGCGCGGCGGGTGTCGGCTCCGGTCGGGAGGCGCGGGGTGCGGCGGGCGGCGCGCGCGCGCGGCCGGGGGAGGGGAGCGAGGGAAGAAGAAGGAGGAAAAAGGAAAGAAGGAAAAAGAAAAGGGAAAAAGAAAAGGGAAAAAAAAGAAAAGGAAGAAAGGAGAGGAGAGAAGGAAAAAGGGAAAATGGGGAGGAAAATTGAGAAAGGAGGAGGAAAAATAGGGGAGGGAATTTTGGAAAAATCCGGAAGATTGTCAGGGAAAAATTGGGAAGGGTTCTGTGTGGTTTCTCCCGGTCTTTCGGGCGTCGTCGTGATTTTTGGGTCGGCGATGATGGCGAGGCGGGCCAGTCGGCGGGACCGCGGCGTGCGCGGGATTCCCGGCCGGTGGCCGACCGCGGCGTTGGGAAGGTGCGCGGGGCGCGACCGAGGTGCGGTGCCGGCGGGAATCGCGGCACGCGCGTCGGGGAGAGAGAGGGAGAGCAGTGGCTAGGATTAGAATGGCAATTGAGCTCGGCGGATCGGTTTTTGAAATTACGCATGATTTAGTAGGTGATTTATTTAGAGCTAAAAACGCGGGCGTTACACAACTTGGGCATTTTGCAAATGAGTGCCCAAACCTTGGGAGGATCAAGGCCGAGCAGCAAGATCTGAATCCCGGAGTAGCCAAGGGCAATCGTGACAAGAAGCCCATAGTTCAAGTGAAGCAAGGTCAACTTAACTTCACGGGTAACCTTTCTATCAGAGAGCATGCCTCCTTACTGTTACTTTTGACGATGGAAGCTTACTCCATCCTCACTTTTTAGTTGCTTTAAGAACTAAAATCAGGACTCTTAGTGAACAAATGTAATGACACATTTGTTTACTAGCCTTCCCTTTCTTCACAGAAATCTTTAAGGTAATCATCTCTTTCTCAACTTGGTCTTTCCACCGAATCTCCAAGATTCAAATCAATTGACCGGCTAAGTTGAAGGAGTAAGATCAAAGATTTCTCGAGAAATCACGGTAAGATCTTTGGACCGTTGGACCCCATTCGTTTCAGTGCCACGATGGTACGACGCCGTAGCGTCGCCCTGCCATCTCTTTTCCCGCGACCACGATCACATCGTCGAGACCCCACGGACTGACCATTATCGAGCCCCGTGTGGCAACCGCCGGATCGCCCCGCTAGTCCTACCTCAGTCGGTTGGGATGACCGTTGCGTTCCGTTGAGCTATAAAAAGGGAAACCCTTCCGCGGTGTTGCCATTGCCAAGTCTCGCCCGCTTTCGAGCCCGACATTGTCCTCGCTCTTGTTTTCCTTTCCGGCTAGTTTTGGCCAACCCGCCACTAGCCCATCTCTGCCGGTGCTCCGCCCACTCGCTGAGCAAGCTGATTAGCCGTCTTCGTCGACCGCCTCCGGAAGAAGCTCGAAGAGGACCGAGAGAAGAACCCCAGCTCCATCGTCGACCATGCCCCAGATCATGGAGATGTTCGAGTCCCTCCGTTGGATGCTTGCAGCGATGTACCTCTGCGTCGTCGGCGGAGTTTGCCTTCTTTTAGTTTTCCATGTACGCATCCATCACCTGCTACCTCATGAACTGCGTTGAGGCAGCAAGGAGAGCACCATGTATCTTTTGCCCTATATGAATTCTCGCTAGATAGAAATGTAAGCGAGTGCATCTTCCATCTTGTGACCCTTATCTTGTTAGAAGGCGTTACTTTAATCTTGTTGTCGAATCTCGGGTCGAGATTCTGTTTAAGGGGGGTAGGTTGTGACGCCCCAGGTTTTCGGCCGGGTTAATTAACTCTGATGATCTGGTCAACAGTGTTGCCTTTGGTCAAACGACGGTCCACCTGGGCCATCACCTCGAAAACATCACCGACAAACCCTAATGACCCCTCTTGGTCAACCATAGTCAACCTTGGTCAAAACCCCACTCAAAAACCCCTTGACTCCTTTTGACCCACCAGTGTCAGCCGGTACTTTTGCCGCGTTCTCCAAATTTCACCTAAACACTTCAAATTCTCCCAATGCAAAAGTTGTGTATTTTGTCGAGGGACACAATTTTCATGTTGAGTGGCATTGCTGGTTTGAAGTGCAAATTGGTGAAAAGTGCAGGTCAACGGCTGTAGGCACTATTCACTGGAGCCGAGAATTTCTGCATCTTGGCATTCAATTTGGGCACAAATGGTTGAGAAAAAGGCTATACGCCCTTTGTGAAAGTGATAGAGGATTAGGAGATCTAAAACTTTGTTGTTGATCACTCGGCCCACTTTAGTTGAAAAAGTTGGAGAAAAACTCGGTTAAAGGGGGTTAGTCGGAATGGTTTTAGCCTTGGAGTCCAGAGCGCGCGCCGTCGCGCCGGCGTCGCGCGCCGCCCGCACCGCGACTTCACCGGGCCGCACGCCGAGGCCGGCTTCCGCCCGCCGGTCCATGCGCCGTGGAACCGCCGTCCCGGCCCGCTTCCGTGGCGCCACGTGCCCCCGCACCCACGGGCCGCGCGTCTTTGCCGTACCCACGCCGGCCGCCCAACCAACCGCGCGCCGGCGTACACGCCGCACGTCGCCGCCACCCACACCTCGCCATACTCCGGCCATGCCGCGGCCCATACCACGACTTAGTTACCTTGAAGTGCAAGTAACACACCCCACCGCCTCGCGCCTGGGTATAAAAGGGCGGCGCCGTCCTTCCTCGCGCGACCCCGAGCCGCCGCCGTCCGCCATGGGTGCCACACGGTGAGCTTCCCACTTCGTCTGTTCACGACGCCATTCGTGTGCGCCTAGCCCTTCCCCCTATGCCAAAAGAGCCTGCTCGCGCACGGGTCGACTTGGCCGAGCCATCTGCTCGCCGGAGCCCGAGCTCCCGCGATCGCCGCCGGGCAACCCTCGCTGAACTCGCCATTCCGCCGGTTCTCCAAACCCGGGGGCCCATCTAGCACCTCCCATAGGGTACCTAGAAGCCCTGTGTGCAGCATATTTCCCATCCCGCTTGTTCCCTCACTGAGCTTCCCGCCGCCGCGACCGTACTGCCCCTATCTCGCCGCCGCCGCTCGCCGGCGGCATCACCGGTCGAGCCACCGCCGCCAATCAGGCACGGGTAAGACTAATCATAGCCTCGGGCCATTTGTTTGCCAGCTCGGGTCATCCCTCGCCGGCGGCGAGCTAAGCCCCGCCGCCGAGGGCAGATGGGTGAGGGCCAAGGCATTGTAGGGTCCCGAGTGTTAAAGCCGAGGGCAATCTTGTGAAGGTTCAAAACTTCTAGGGGCGGGATGAAAGAAGATTCTTATCCTTTTGTGTGCTTTGACTGGAACTTGTAAAATGCCTATAAAATCGTAGGAAAATCCAAAAATAGCAAACCCAATTTTTCTGTGCTCAGTGTAACAAGACCTACAACGTCCTCCAAATGTGTATATGCTTTTGTGTTATAGTTTTTTCTTGAAAATAGAAATGTAAAATACCTAGATCTGTGATTCTGTAAAATCTACAACTGATCTTGAGCTGAGTTTTGGTTATGTTGTGAGTACTAGTATGTGTAGGTCCTATGCCAAAAATTGCACAAATTTACTAAAGAAATCTTTTTATAAAATTCATTTGGTGAAATTGATAAATCTGCCTAGATGATTTTTGTGGCTTAAAATGTAACTATTTTTGAGCCCAACTTTTGGTTATAATCTTTTAGTGTTGAAATGCACCTCTAATAAATTTATCATGATTTTATCTCTGTTAGAAGTAATTATTCCTGATTTATGCTTGTTTTCAATCAAAATTGTGTGGCTCAAGATCCGCACAGGCTATAGTTGTGTTTGTTGGTTCCTTAAGCTTGTTTTAGACCAGAGCATGTGTGAGAGAAAGTTTGGATTCATTTCTGTTATATTTATTTTGTTATGTATTAATCCTTTATTTGTTAACTAGAAATGCCCTTATTTAGGTGCATTTAAATTCCATTGGTGCAATTCAATTGCTTGCTGTCCATAGGTGTGCCTCTTGGTCATTAGAGCCAGTGGGTACCGTTGGATAAGTTTTGAATGTGTTTGGTTGATTAAAAGGATGCAAACTAGATTAATCTAGTAAAGGAAAAATAGGGAAAAACACATCCTTTGTGTATAAGTTAACGAAATGAGCTAGGAAGTAAACTGGTAGTACCAAAAGGAAATTTCCTTGTTGTTGGTAATTAAATTCAATATTCTTTTATAGATGTGCACGCTTTCACCATCATCAGAGTGTCTTATAGTCTTTTGTGTTTACTTTAAATAAGTAAATGTTTAAATACATTCTTAAGGTGAATATGACCAACCCTATGCAACTCGTAGCTGTTGCTACTGTTTATTATGTGAATTACATTAATTTATTTTTATATATATGTACACAATCACTATTAAAAAGTCTAGATAATAAGGCATTGCATATTGCCCCTTATAGGAAGAGTATGCTGAATGTATTTATCATCTAGGTGTATGTGTTTAAACATGCACCCTATGGTTGCCACAAGTTGTTTTGGGATTAATTCAATCAATTGGTCACTCAAGTCTTGCATGTGCATCCTCCGTGTAGAAGTTCCCAACGGTAGTTACACGCTCGTGCCAGAGGACGTGAACGAGGGAGCTGGAGGAGGCGTGCACTACGTCACCATAGAGCAAGACTCGGGCCAAAGACCGGAAGATCGTTTAACTACTTGTGCTAACGAAGGCAAGCCCCGGTTTTATTCATTAATCCATGTTTTATTTAAATTTATGCAACTATATTTGTTATTCTATGTGTATTTACGTTCAGGAATTGAATGAAACCTTAGTTGCATGATCCTTAGGTGCCTATGTTCTTTTACTAGTATGCCAGGTCGTTAGAGGCTATGCTTTAAGGACCCGGTAAAAGTCGAGTGATGTTCGTCACTCGCGAGAATAGGACTTCCTTTTTGGAATCACCCCCTTTTATAAATGGATTGCTCCTGTGGTAAGAGCATGGGATTTGGGCTCCGGTCCAGTGGCTTCGTGGGCTAAGCTTATGAACGTACTAAGCACTTGTCGGGAATGGGATCGGTAAGCCTAGTACCTTAATGAGACGGTATGGGATTTTACTACTACTACTCTCGATTCGTCTCCTGCCCCGCTTGCAACCGGAAGGAGGGTACATGTGTGAGGCTGGGTGTACTAGGTGGGGCACCCCAGATAGCCTTGTACCCGGGACAGTAGGATATCATCCCAACCCGAGGACTTTTGGGAACCGTTTGGTCGGTGTCAACTCTGTGGGGCACAGCTACGTGTGTTTAGGTTTACCTTGCAAGGGTTATAAATCAATCAATTGTCGGCCTCTCAATGTTATCCGAGACTTAATCAGCTGGCCACGATATCCCTTAATGATGGAACTATGTGAAATTTTCTACGTGAATTAATGGTATTGTACCACTTGATTGTATTAGTTGCTCATTATAGTAATGATAATCTTACTAGAAATTGAGCTAAAATAATGAATGTAAGGATCCATGATCCTAGTTGCTTTTTGGAAAAACAAACCCACCATCCAAAAGCTTCACATGTCTAGAGGTAACTTTTGTCGGGTAAGTCTTGTTGAGTATTAGTATACTCAGCCTTGCTATAATTGTTGTTTTCAAGTGAAGTTGTTTGGCCTGGTGAGATTCCACCCGGCTGGGAGCTGGAATGGGTGGATGCTGGCGCCGAGTAATGGCATCACGGATGGCCTCCAGTGATGTCACATCGTATCAGTATTAGTACTTCCGCTGTTTTGATAAAAGAATGAACCGTTTACTTTTATGTCAAGAACTATGTTTGTAATAATGGACCCTACGGGGAATTTGGTATTAATTTGTAAGGCACTCTGGACTCTCCTCCGTGGGAGTTTAATGCATACGTTCGATCCTCTCTGTGTTTCCAAGTGATTTACTGGGTGTAAACCCGGCAACACTCAACGGGATGATTCTTTATTGTCGCTTTATGACCCAATGCAGTGGTTTAGGCGATAGTACGGAATTATCTCGGATGGGGTTGTCACAAATGGAGTAGAAGGCGGAACCCTAAAGAGGAGGAAGATGGGGTATTTATACCCGAGCTCCTCGAGTTAGCCGTTAGGGGATCCCTGCGGCCTGGCCGGGTCACCCGGCACGGGTGGCCGGGTCACCTGCCTCCCTCTAGTACCGTCCCGGGTGGCCCAGCCACTCGTGCCGGTTGACTCGGTAGGACTGGAGGGGGAGAGTTAGAAAAGACTAAGGCTATAAAGTGTTTTTCTAATGGTTTTTCTAGTGTTTCACTCTTGAAAAAGATGAGAGTTGATCAAGAAGAGCACTTGTAGTGAACCTTGACTAACCGACCACATCCCTCTTTATAGTACGATGTTTCCTAAACTAAAATTCAAACCGAAAATTAAAATTTAAATCGCCAAGAGAGCTTCAACACCATATGTACGAAAATGAGGGCCTTCCTTTGAGTATTCATATTTATTTAATCTTTTAATCCTGCACACATCTCATTGAAAGCATTAATCCTCCCAAATTGCATTGTCATTATCACCAAAATAATTAGGAGCCTAGATGCACTTTCAGTCTCCCCCTTTTTGGTGATTGATGACAACACAATTTGGTTAAATAAAAGAGATGTGTGTATCCAACAATTTAGTGAGAAACTCCCCCTAGATGTGTGCATCATCAAATAAAGAGGCCTCAAATGCCTTTGCACACAAATTGGCAAGAGCCCCCCCCCTAAATCTTTGCGTAAACACATTGTGCACAAGTGTGATAAGAAATATCCCGTGATGCATATGACATATTGTATCACAACAATAAAGTGAGAAATAACAAATCAACAACCACCACATGCATTACACATAACCATTAAGATCCTTACATCACACTAGCATAGACAAAAGTACCACAATTAAGTCTTACAAATAAAAGTTTGCACTTGGCACACCATCATCCATCACACCACACATAGTTCATTACATGTCCACTGGTTCTATTACATAAATAGCGATAAGATAGACAAAGATGGATAGGGGCTTCCATCCACCAAATTCACTCCCCATTTGGCAACAAGCACCAAAAAGGAAATCTACTCCTCATTGTCCTCGTCGTACTACTCCTCACCTTCATAGTCTTCTTCTTCATCATCAACGGTTACCCAAGAGCCAAGGTCCTCCCACAGATTTGGAACGGGAGATGGTGGATCAAAAGTTCTCATCTCATGGACCAGAGAGTGGAAGATTAAGTCTAGCGGCCATGTCCTTTTGATTTTTCTCTTGCCTATGAAGCTCTTGAGCCAACCACCGACGATCGCCTTCACGCTCCCTAGCATCTTTGCGGAGCATGTTGAAGCAAGCAAACAATCCTTTGGCAAGAAAATTGAACTTCCCTCTCTTACCCCTAGGAGCCCCATGAGAATGAGAGGCACCCTCTAAAGGAAGTGGATCATATAGGACCTTTGTTGGTGGAGCTTGAGAGGAAGAGGCACCGACATCAATCGGGCCATCAATAGAATAAATACCCGGATACCTTCCTCTAGCATCAATACCGGTTGAGTGCTTGCCAAGACGAAAAGATTGAGCAAGTTTTCCTTTACTAGTATTGTATGACTCATGAACAACATCCGTCTTGAGATCAAGTTGAGTTGCATGCTTAACCATCATGAAAATGTAAGGTGCATAGTGACATCCACTAGAAGAGGTGTGTGAACAAATGATGATCTCATGCCAAAGAAAGTGACAAGCATTGAACTTAGGTTGACCGGGAGCCATTTGATAAAGGAGGTTTCGAGCTCTATGAGATATGTTATCAGAATCACCACCCCTTGGACAAAGAGTATACCTAAACAAAAGGTTGAACATCTTGTAATAAGGGGTTAGTCCACTAGTATGACCATAGTTGATGTTTCCATAGGCACGATCATACATAAACCTCATCTTAGTCACCTCTAGTTCATCTTCACAATGAAGTCGCACAAGATCACTAGAGAATTAATTGGTTGTGGTAGCACCTCTAAGTTTGAAAAGGGAACCAAATTCATGGACTGAGATTTTGAAACGCTTACCACCAAGTGTGAAGTGCATCTCATTCTCATCTCGATCAACATAAAGTGTGGCATATAATTACGCCACCACCTCCTGAGAATAGTCACACCGAAGCCCCATAAGATATGCAATCCTCATGAACTGACAACGAGTGTGGACAACCTGCATAACCTCCTCAATAGGGGCAGGAAGATCGAGTAAGAAAGGCCAATCCACCCACTTCATCTCAGTCGTGATACGTCCCTTGGGTAAAATGGTTGACTCGTACCAATCCGCTTGATGACCAAGCCAAAACCTATCATCACTGAAGAATGACCTTTGGAGCCTCCTTGGATCCTCTGGCCAAAAGCGAAGCGATCTCATGTCGGTCCCCGCCTTCATGAAGTTCACCAAGGGAAAGTCACACCTTGTGCGCTCAGGAGGGTGAACGGGGACAGCCATCTGCTCATAGATAGACAAATCAATATTGTCATCATAATGATCTTCAACTTCATGGGCGGTGCTTGCCCTCTTGGTTCTAGCATCGACGGTTGTGGTCCTCTTCTTGAGAATAGGGTTGCCATCATGACCACGACTACGACCTTGAGCACGGGAAGGAGGAGCTTGAGGTCGGGACCTCTTCTCATGCACATGAATTCCATACTCCTCCCCGGACGAGCGTCGTTCCTCCTCCTCCTCCTCACTTAATTCCGAGCGTATCTCCTTTCCACGAGCACTCACTTTCTCCTGACCCATCTATAGATAGATAAAGTAGGCAAAGATTTAAGATGGGTAACAAACACGAGCTAAAACAAGCATTTTAGGGCCTCCCTGACCCTAGCCAGGTCGGTCGGCACGAGTGGCCGGGTCAACCGGCTCGGTGGAGAAGAACCCTAGAACACGAATCAAGGGTTTGAGAGATATAGTAATGGGATTAAAACAAGATCATGAGGGGTTGTTCTAGGACCTAGATTGAAGCAAATGACCAAGGGAAATCATCTAGAACGAACCACAAAGATAGATCGGAAAATTTGAAGTTTGAATCGAGATTACCGTTGATTCGCTCGAGTTTCCAGAAAATCCGAGGATGAGGAGGCACAAGGGAGGGAGGAGGCTTCAATCCCTCCACAGGGCGCGGAAAATCCACAGACGAGTTCCAAAATCGCCTAGGGCGAAATGGGGCGGCGGCGGCGGTTTGAGTGAATATGAGAGTGCTAGGGTTTGAGACCTCGCCGGCCGCGTCCTTTAAATAGGTCCTGCGTGGGGGCCGGGTGACCCGACACGGGTGACCGGTCGACCCGGCGGCCCCCGGAGGCGCCCCGAGCGACCGGCACTTGTGGCGGGCGATCCGGCTAGATCCAGTACGCTCCCGGTCGACCCGGCACGGGTGGCCGGGTGACCCGGTGGTCCGCAGAACCGCGCCGGGTCAACCAGGCAGCCGTGCCGGTTGACCTGCTTGGCCCAGAAAAGTCCCAAGGACACTTGAAATAAGGTAGAGTCTTTTAAAATAAGAGAAATATATGAATATATATGAGGATTAAGGATGGAGAAACTCCCAAGATTTGAAGAATGTTTTGTCAAAAGAAATTTATAAGTATGAGTTAAGGAAGGTATTAGATAGAAGGATGTATTGATAGATATGAGATCTTTCAAGATTTGAGATGAGTAATAGAGTTTAACTAGTGGATACATAATGAACTCTTGGCAACAAGTGACTAGCCACAATCAATCATACACAACAATAGTCACTTGAGCCAAGTATTTGATCCAAAGATCTCAAGATCCAATATTTTTGAAAAAACTCACACAAATTAATAAAAATAAGACATTTTCAACCTATCTAGGCAACAATCAAGTATGTGCAATAAGTCAAGCAAAGTTATGAGAATCCAAGATGTTTAGCTCACTCCTCAAAGCACAAAACATTTGCTCATCTAGAGGCTTAGAAAATATCGGCAAGTTGCTTCTTGGTGCTCACATGAGGTAGAGCAATATCCTTCTTAGCCTCATGATCCCTTAGGAAGTGATGTCTAATGTCTATGTGCTTTGTTCTATAGTGTTGGACCGGATTGTTTGCTAGTTTGATGGCACTCTCATTGTCACATAAGAGTGGGATCATGCTAAACTCACAACCGTAATCACTCAACGTTTGCTTCATCCACAAAAGTTGTGCACAACAAGCACTGGCCGCCACATACTCGGCTTCGGCCGTGGATAAAGCAACCGAATTTTTCTTCTTTGAGCTCCATGACACCAAAGACCTACCAAGAAATTGGCAAGTCCCGGTAGTGCTCTTTCGATCTACTTTGCAACTAGCATAGTCCGAATCGGAGTAGCCAAGCAAATCAAAAGTGGAGCCCTTGGGATACCACAAGCCTAGGTTAGGAGTGTGAACCAAATATCTAGAGATTCTCTTAACGGCCATTAGATGACACTCCTTAGGATTGGCTTGAAATCTTGCACACATGCACACACTAAGCATTATATCGGACCTAGATGCACAAAGATAAAGGAGGGAGCCAATCATGGAACAAAATACCTTTTGGTCGACCGACTTCCCTTCATTGAGATCAAGATGTCCATTTAAAGCCATGGGAGTCTTGATGGGCTTGCAATCGGCCATGTGAAACCTCTTGAGCATATCCTTCTCATACTTGGTTTGACATAAGAAAGTCCCTTACTTCATTTGCTTGATTTGAAAACCAAGGAAGAACTTCAATTCACCCATCATAGACATCTTGAATCTCTTGGTCATGATCCTACTAAATTCTTCACAAAATTTATCATTAGTAGACCCAAATATGATATCATCGACATAAATTTGGCAACTGAAGATATCTTTTCCATTTCTTTGAATAAAGAGAGTAGAATCAGCTTTGCCTATCTCAAAACCGTTCTTGAGAACAAAATCCTTAAGGCATTCATACCATGCTCTAGCAGCTTGCCTAAGCCCATAGAGCGCCTTATGGAGCTTGTACACATGGTTTGGAAATTTTGAATCTTCAAATCCCTCTGGTTTCTCAACATAAACTTCTTCCTGGAGAGGTCCATTGAAGAATGCACTCTTCACATCCATTTGATAGAGCTTGAAGTCCTGATGGGTAGCATAGGCCAAAAGGATATGAATGGACTCAAGCCTTGCTACCGGAGCATAAGTCTCTCCAAAGTCCAAGCCTTCAACTTGAGTGTAACCTTTGCCAACGAGCCTTGCCTTGTTCTTTGTGACGACACCAAATTCATCTTGCTTGTTCCTAAAAACTCATTTGGTGCCGATCACATTTTGCTTGGGTCTTGGTACCAATTCCCAAACTTCATTTCTCTTGAAGTTGTTTAGATCTTCCTCCATAGCAAAAATCCAAATCCGGGTCTTCAAGAGCTTGTTCCATACTAAGAGGTTCCAAAGAGGAAACAAACGAGTAAAATGCACAAAACTT
The DNA here is from genome assembly GCA_947561735.1 of Cenchrus americanus. Lineage (NCBI taxonomy): Eukaryota > Viridiplantae > Streptophyta > Magnoliopsida > Poales > Poaceae > Cenchrus > Cenchrus americanus. The sequence continues at coordinate 186,486,770 of OX387245.1, forward strand.
TGACAATCTTGAGCAAGTTGTTACCCCTCTTTGAATACTCCCAATTATGTTGTCAACGGGATGATCCCGTTGAACCATTTGATGTACTCTTGGGTGTGGTGCTTGAGATTGAGGTTGAATGGGTCCATCATCATCATCTTCAACTTGTTGAGCTTCTTATTGAGCTTCACCACCTTGTTCTCCCCCTTGATCAAAGCCCCGTCCATGATCGTCACCATGAACTTGACTTTCTTCTTGATGAACTTGAGAACTTGTGGTTCCACTCTTGTTGATGATGGTGGATCTTTATTGCTTGTGTCAACCGAAGTTTGTACTTGAACCTCTCGTGGCATCACTTCACCGGTCCCCATTCTAAAGATTGATACACTTGGGGGCTCTTCATCATCTACAAGGTTTTCACTAACTTGTTCTCATTGAGAGCCGTTGGATTCATCAAATTTCACGTCTACCGTGGTCTCAACACAACTGGTGGTTTTGTTGAAAACACGATAGGCATGCTCGTTAGTTCCATAACCAATGAGAAAACCTTCATCAACCTTGGATGCAAACTTTGAGGCTTTGGGTTTATTGTTAAGTATGAAACACTTACACCCAAAGATCATAAAGTAATGCACACTAGGCTTCTTACCGGTGATGATTTTGTAGGGAGTCTTATTCAAGTACTTGTGGAGGTAGAGGCGGTTGGTGGCATGGCATGCGGTGTTGATGGCTTCCGCCCAAAATGAGTTTGGAGTCTTGTATTCATCAAGCATTGTCCTTGCCACTTCATTTACGGTTCTTCCTCTCAACGATGCCATTTTGTTGAGGAGTGTACGGAGCGGAGAGTTCATGCTTGATGCCTTCTTCATCTAGAAACTCTTCAACTTGAGTGTTCCTAAACTCCGAGCCGTTGTCACTTCTTATGTTCTTGACCTTGAGCTCAAACTCATTTTGAACTGTCCTAATGAACTTCTTCACAATTCCCTTTGCTTCACTTTTATCTTGCAAAAAGAATACCCAAGTGAAACGGGAAAAGTCATCAACAATTACTGAACCATATTTGTTACCACTGATGCTTATGTAGGCGATTGGTCCAAATAAATCCATGTGTAGTAGCTTCAATGGTCTCGATGAGGATAGGATGTTCTTGGCGGGATGATGAGCTCCAACTTGCTTCTCGGCTTGACAAGCACTACATAACCTATCTTTCTCAAAAACAACATTTGTTAGTCCTAGGATGTGCTCGTCTTTTTGAAGTTTGGCCAAGTTCCTCATGCCAACATGGGCTAGTCGGCGATGCCATAGCCAACCCAAGTCAGATTTTGCCACTAAGCAAGCCTTAGGGTCCACCTTCACTTTTGTGAAATCCACATAGTAAAGCTTTCCCCGTAAATGACCCGTAAAGACAATAGAGGAATCCTCCCTTCTAGAGACGGTCACACCCTCATGAGTAAAGAGACAATTGTAGCCTTTCTCACAAAGTTGTGAGACGGACAACAAGTTGTATCCTAACCCTTGAACATGATAAACATCTTCAATTGAATTTGTTGTTGAGAAAGAAATTTTACCTAGACCAACAACATCTCCTTGACCATTGTCTCCATAGATAATAGTTTCTGTAGGGTTGTCATAATGATCAAGGGATGTAAATAAGCCTTCATCTCCGGTCATATGATTAGTGGCACCACTATCAATTAACCATGCGCTTCCACCGGAGGAGTAGGCCTACAAAACAAGTTTGAGCTTTTGGTTTAGGTACCCAAAAAGATTTGGGTCCTTGGAGGTTAGATGCATAAACTTTTGGAACCCACACACTCTTCCTCATGGCCTTCATGGTGTAGGCCCCAACATACTTGACTACCATTTTACCATTATGGTCCAAGGTTACAATGTAGTCACAAGTGTAGTTGGGAGAGGGCTTGTGCTAAACCACATTCTTCGATGCCTTTGGTGGAGGTGTTAACCCCACCATTTCCTTTTGTGGTGTTCACTACCTTTGGCATCTCCTTGGTTGTGGTAGAGGTGGTGACTCCATGGTTAATATCCATAATAGTGTTGAGGTATCCACCCTTGTTCCACAAGGGGATCTCATGCCCTTTCACCACTACTCTACCATTGGCCTTGTTGTTCTTGTAGTGCCCAAGTCCTTTCTTGTCAACCACCTTAGGTATGGACTTGGCACCAATTTTTTCCTTGAGTCATCAACATGTTCAATCGGGCAATTTCGTTGTCTTTGCTCTTAATTCTCTCTTCAAGGCTTGCATGGTTAGTCTTGAGAGCATTTATGTCAATGTTAGAGCAAATAGAACAACCTTGGCTAGTGGAGGCACTAGAGTCCAATATTGCCGAAGGAGTGACTTTGGTGCTTTCCCAAAGACTACTATAGTTAGCTTCAAGAGTTTTATATTTCTCTGTCAAGCATGAGAGGCTTGATTGAAGCTCACTATGAGTATCCTTTAAAGAAGCTAGAGATTCATTTGCTAAAGTATAATCCTTTGACATCCTCTTGTTGGAATCATTTGCCAAGGACAAGTCCGTGGTCAACTTTTCCACCTTAGCCTTCTCCTCGGCAAGAGATTTCTCTAGAGCAAGGTTTCTTTCCTTTTCAAGGATAAGCAAGTCTTCTTGCTCATGGAGAATCTCCTTCTTTTCCTCTAGTTTGTCCAAAAGCTTTTTAATTTCCTTATGGCCCTTTTTACCGAATTTCTTTATCATGTTATCTTCCATTTCCTTTTCCTCATCTATGTTTTCTATGTCACTACTAGGTGTGGATGAAGAAGAGGTTGGAGAAGATGAGGTGGTAGTTTCTTGTACCTTGCCCCCTCTTGCCATGAGGCAAAAGTGAGAGTGGTCCTCATCGTCGAAGAAGTTGTTGAAGAGGCGTGATGAAGATGACTCTTGTGCCATGGCGACAGTTGTCATGCCTTGCTTCTTTGGTTCCTCATCTTCATCACTTGAGTCCCATTATTGACCCACGTGTGCACGCCCTTGGTACTTGTTCTTGTACTCCTTGCTCTTCTCCTTGTAATTCTTCTCTTCCTCATTCTTGTTCTTGTTCTTGGGACACTCGGCAATAAAGTGTCCATACTCTCCACACTCATAGCATTTCCTTTGAGACTTCTTCTTTCTTTCATCGCCGCCTTTTCTTTATGCTTTTGACTTCAAGAATTTCTTGTACTTCCTTATGAAAAAGGCGGTTTCTTCATCTGTGCTTCCTTCATCGCTAGTGTCTTCCTTCTTGGTCTTGGAGGTCTTGGGCTTTGCTTCCACCACTTCACTAGAGCTAGCATTGAGGGCTAAGCTCTTGTTCATCTTCAAGGTTAGAGACTTCTCCACATCTTGGTCAACTAGCTCTTGATGCAAGATTTCTCCAAGAAGTTGATTGGGTGTCATTGTTGGATATCTTGGATCCCTTCTTATCATTGCCGTCAAGTTCTTGTCCTTAGGAGCAAATGCTCTTAGCAACTTTTTTGACTTTTGAATCATCCCAATCTTTACTTCCAAGAGCTCTAATGTCCAAGACAAGGACCATGAGCCTATCATACATTTCTCTTACGGTCTCTCCATCCTTCATGAAGAATAGCTCAAGCTCTCTGTTGATTAGGTCCATCTTCCCTTGCCTCACATGTTCGGTTCCCTCATGTGCTTCCTTGAGTGTATCCCAAATCACCTTGGCAATTTGGATGTTCCACACCTTGTTGAATTCTTGTGCACACAAAGATCCTGTGATGACTCTTGTTGCTTGCACGTTGCGGTGGAGGTCTTGCTCATGCTCAATTGTGAGGGCTTCTCCTTCGGCGGGTATTGAAACACCTACAACCACAATCTTCCAAAGAGAAGGGTGAAGCCCGTAAAGGTGCATTTGCATATCATAAGCTCATTTGGGATAGTCCTTCCCATTGAAATGAGGAGGCTTTCCCAAATGCACGGAATATAATTTTTAGTTAGAGTTGTTGCCCGGAATTTGTGCATAGTTGTGGGGCACTTCGTAGAAGCTGGAGTGAGTGTACTTGGCTTGCTCCTTCTAGATCATCTTCTTGAGGAGCTTCTTGGCCATCTTCTTGGCCTTCTTCTTCTTAGCCTTTCTTCTCTTCTTTGCCGCCTTCTTTGCCGGATCATCACCTTTCTTGACATCTTCATCACTTGAGTCGGAGTCCGAGTCGGAGTCAGATGAAGAGTCATCAGAGCTCTCAATGTTGGATGGTGTACGACTTGGAGCCTTGCTGGTGAGGTCACCGACTTGGGCTTCATTGAGCTCTCTCTCTTGAGCTTCTTTTGCGGCAATTTCTTCATCAGTTGGGTTTCTTCCAATCCTGAACATCTTGATCCCCTAGCGGTTAAGCCTAAATCAAGGGATTAGGCTCTAATACCAATTGAAGGGACCTTGTGATGCCTAGAGGGGGAAGGGGTGAATAGGATCACTTTAAAAATCTGCAAAATCTTAGCAGCGGATCAGGGACTGGATGACCCGGCACGACTGACCGGATGACCCGGGGGGCCGGGTCACCCTGGCACTTGTGCCGGATCAACCAGTGTGTAGAGGTAAAACACAATAACTTATGAAGAATGAGAATTTGCAGAAAGTGTATGAACCAAACTTAGTGTGTTCAATGTGGAAATTACCTGTCAGTGCAGAAAGTAGTCCCGACACTAACTAGTAAAAGCGCCGAGATCTATCTCTCGATGGCGGGTTCTAAGAAAATAATGACACAAGGTATATCCTAGTTCCGGCCGGGGCCGTACGTCCAGCAGTGGTGTGCTCGTGGCAATATATTGCGTCGCACCGTGGTGCTTGCAGAGGGGAGCTACAAGCGAGGTGGGAGAGGAGGCTGAGCCTCCAGGTCCCTGAGGTGTGATTGAGGCAAGTGTCAATATCGTGGTGAAGGCAGTGAGCGTACACGTGTGTACTCTCTGTCCTCCCTCTGCGGCTGGGGGACCACCCCCTTCTTTTATAGGCCAAGGGGGCAGCTTACAAACGTGCCGCACTATTCTAATTACGTGTAGCGGTATGGCGCACAATGTTGCAGAGTAGATGGTCGTCCTGGAGAATCTCTCCACTGGCAGGGCGTCATGGTGTGCACTGTATCCGTCCATGAGCGGCTTCGAGGGTGGCGGTGTGGGAGCTTCCCGTTTGGTCGTCATCCGTACGCTGGCTCGAGGGCGCAGCTGACAAGAAGCCGTAGGGTGCACAGCGGCTGGCGTGGCGGCGTCTTGTCGCCCCATACTCCCACAGCGCCGGGGATGGCGCTGCAGTGCCCAGAATGGCTTCATGGCAGCGGGGATGGCCGCACAGGCCGATGGTGACAGAGGAGACGCGCCTCACTGGTTCGACGTCACGGCGTTGTCCTGGGCGAGCGGGGAATAAGCGTCTGTCCCCCATTCGAGAGCTCCGCCGTCTTCTTTCGAGGGTGCGGCGCGCGGGCCTTACAGGAGTGGGTAGCACAGTTTCACGGAGCTGACACTAGCCTTACCTCAAAGTGCCGCACAGTGGCGGGGATGGCCTCACCGGGAGGTTTGGCGGAACAGCGCCGGGATATGATTCCCATGCGTGTTAGAGGCGTGGCGCGGATTCGTCTTTGACTTGGGCACCTGCAGGTGTCGGAACATTGAATGCTCCGATCAGTGGAGCAGGTACGGGGGCAGTGAGCCCGTGGGGGCCTCGAGCGAGGCGGAACTTCGCCCGAGGGGGCGTCCAGCCCTCGAGTGAGGCGGAACCTTACTCAAGGTGGCATCCAGCCCTCGAGCAAGGCGAAGCCTCACCCGAGGGGGCGTCTAGCCCTCGAGCGAGGTGGAACTTTGCCCGAGGGGGCGTCCGGCCCTCGAGCGAGGAGAAGTCTCGTTAGTGTGGTGTTGTGCCCCTCGAGCGAAGCGGAGTTTCACTCGTGGGTGGTTGGGGCTGACCGTTCTGGTGGGCTGTTGGGTCCGCCAGGTCCATGGGCCCCTGCCGCTGGGCTGTGACTGTGTGTGTTTGTGTTTTGTGAGTTCATTTGCGTTATTTGCGAAAGAAATGAGTTTTCCCCCGATTGTTTAGGGGACCCCTATGACGGTCCCCGATAGGAGCCCCGAGCCTCTGCAGTGGTATCCGTTAGAATCCCGCAGAGGCTGATGCTTGCTGATGGAACATTCTTCCCTCCTGGATGTTGTGCTGTTCTGTGGGGGCGCGCTAGCACACCCGCGGGTGTAGCCCCCGAAGCCTTGCAGGAGCGTGGGTGCTCCTGCAAGGTTTTTTCACAGAGTCTGCCGGTGTACGAGGTGTTAGTTTCAGCCGGCGTCGGCAATGTTTCAGCCGGCCTCGGCAGTGCCATGCGCACATATTTGGCGTACATCTGTGTTTGGTGCATTCCAAGAGGTGTAGCCGTGCATCGAGCCCCCCAAGCCTGGGCCAGGTTGAGGCGATCAAGGGGTGCTCTTCGTCTTGTTTACACACCCCTTCGCCATCCCTCCGCGGGACAGAGGGGTGAGGCGTCCACAACTCCCATCGAGCGGGTCACGAATTGCGGATTCCTCGTTGAACTGTTATCGGGTTGATTCAAGTGGACGCCCGTGCCCCGTTCGATAAGGGTTGGCTCGTGGTCCAGAGAATCGTCCATGAAAGCGCTTACGCGGGTTTGCTAGGCAGGGCTCGGTGCCGTTCGCTGGGGACCGAGGGCGCGGAAGCTCTCCTTCGATGGGATCCCTCGACTAGCTGTCCTTGTTGGCTCTTGAATACAACACGTGGGGCGCCCTCGAGCTGGTGGGCTCGAGGATAGGCTCGAATGCGCGCGCCCTCGTCGTCCCTGACTCTGTTGATCTGGGGCGCCTGTTTGAACCCTTCGAGGGTCAGGCTTCGAACCCCTGATCAGTAGGGCCATTGCGGGGTGGCAGCTAGGTGCCCCCGTCTTGTTTACATCTGTAGAGTTCGTGGGTTTGCGGACGAGCCAGCTCTCAAGGTTGCTAATCAGTAATCCTCTGGATCCGAGGGCATCTATGGCGCCCGCTCTCACCGAGCGGGTCTCGAGGCCACTAGTCAGTGATCGCACCCTTCGAGGGTCTGGTTTTTTCGAGCCCTGGGATCGGGCCGTGCGAGGGTCACGCTTACTCAGTAAGGGACCAGGCCATTAAATGCCCACAGTCGTGGCTGTAGTCATGCGCGGCGGGCGCACCTTTTCAGGTAGCACAGCCGCGCGTGTAGTGGGCGACGTGGGCTGCAGATCTGACGGGCCGTCGCGGCCCTTCGGTTGCCGCGCCACAATGATCACGCATGCGCGCGCGCCTGGCTGTTTCGGCGACGTGGGGCCCTCTCGTCAGTGGTAGATGCGGCCACCTACAGTTAATGCGCGCAGCGCGCGTGCGCGGTTCGGGGAGCGCGACTCCCCTGGATCTATAAATCCAAGGAGAGGGAGGGGGGAATCCCTTACCTCAACACTTAGCATCTGCTGCTTCTCTCTTCTTGCCTTTGTTTCCCAGCCGCTCGCCCCCTTGCTCTCGCCCGCTGCTCGCTTCATCTTCGCGCGCCGCCGCCAGCCGCAATGGCCCCGCCCCAACCGATCGTGGTGCTGGACCCGCTGTCGTGGAGCCATTCGTCGGTGACGGAGTTCGCCTTGCGCGAGCTTGTGAACGGCGGGCAGCTGGGGTTGAATGTGGAGGGAGCACCCCCGACATGGATTGTTCCGCTGGCGACGGATCGGGAGCCGAACCTGCCGTTCGGTTACGTTGTCAGCTTCGTCCATCATTGAAGGATCGGATGGCGACTAGAGAGGGGGGGAGTGAATAGGAGCCGGTAAAAATTCTTCTCAAAGAACCCGGCCTATACCCTAGTCAAAACCCGGTCACACACAAGCGTTGGAACGAATCACACACCAATCGCCAAAACAATGAGTCCTAGAAACACACGCGGAAGCACGAATGAAGGAGGGAGGAATCGAACCAAAGAGCAAAGCAGCCAGGCTCTGGCGGACCGTCCGGACAGGAGGGGCGGACCGTCCGCGCGAGCCTCGCGGACCGTCCGGCCGCCCTCGCGGACCGTCCGCGCCAACCCCGCGACCGTCCGTTAAAGCACACGAGAACACCGAAGCGACCGAGAAAAACGGACCGTCCGCCGAGGCCGGCGGACCGTCCGCGCCACCCGCGGACCGTCCGCTACTCAAGCCCGACCGTCCGCAAACCGGCCGCAACAAAAAGCAAAAGCCAAACCGGATCGAAAACAAAGGCGCACAAGAACACGAAGAACACGCGAAGAACACCGTACACGCGGACCGTCCGCCCGGCCCTCGCGGACCGTCCGCCGGTGCGGACGAGCCGAAAACGCCCGACCCCGAAAGTCAACTCCCCCAAATCATCATCGGATTTCCCAAACGGTTGAAGCTGTAGAGACAAGGGTTTGGGTACTTGAAAAGCGTCACACAAGGATACTATAGCCCAAAAATCTTGCCTCCTAACTCCCTAAATCACCGGGAATCGCGAATCCTTTGAGCACCACCAATAGCTAGAGCACCGAACGAAAACTCACGAATCGAAGTGGTTTCCCGGCGTTTGAGGGCACAAGATCAAGCACAAAGATGCACAAGACATCTATCCATGTTTCCCTCAAAGAAATCCGGGGAGAAACCCACTCAAATCCGCGGAATCATACCGGGAACAAAGGCACGAAAACAAGCACGAAAATAGCACAAAAAGAGCTCCGAAAAGGCAATAAAAGAAATTCGGGGATAGAAAGATTGGCACAAGATTTAGAGGATGAAATCACTATGAATATCTTGACCAAACGATTACAAGCCACTCCTAGAAATCAAATCTAAGATGGCAAAAAGCTCCAATCAAAGAGCCACTCTCCCCTCTCTCCCTCTCTCCCAAAGCACTCCAAAATGAAAGAGTACCGCAGCCTCTAGCCCAAGAGTTGGCTGAAAATTCAGCCCCCTCCTCCTATATATAGGCCCTCCGGAAAAGACCGAAGTGCCCCTACACTAGGAGTACAACACAAGCCCTCACGGGGGCGTTTTGGTCAACACATGAAGTTCACCATCGGACGGCCGCGCATCCATCGGCCTTCACGTCCTCCCGACGCAAGCACCTAGATCATGCCGCGTGTCGCCCGCCTCGAAGCTTCCCGACGCACCCGGATACCGTCTCCGTCACGCCGGGCCCTCGGGCTCGGTTTTGAGGCCCAAACCGAGAAACCCTCCTCCGATGGTTTTGTGGCCAAACCACCAAACCCCGCGTACACGGCCCGGCCTCACCACGCCAAGCGTCGAGCCCGCCAAGCCTTTCACCTCCGGCGCCGGACGGTCTACTCGGTCTTGCCTCGTTCCTTGACTTGGCCACCACCGATGCACCGGCTCCATGTCCACGACTTCGTCTTGCTCTTCTTGCACCATGCGGCTCGCACTTGATCCCGTCGGCCACCGGTCCCTCGAACCAAGCCTACTTGTCTCTCCACTCCTCGGAGGCCCCGCAAGGCTAAGACCTTTCGCTCCCGTTCTTCACCTCGCACCAACGCAAACCAAGCCGCAACCAACACCTGCAATACTAGGCCAAGAGTCAGTCCACACAACGTTGTCAACCCCTCCTCACGAGTGCATTGACAACACACCACATAAACAATAAGGTAAATACACAAAATAAAACACACACAACACAACTCAACACTACACACACAAAGCTTCAAACCATCCGGTCGATCACTCATCACACACGAACCAAGGTACTTCTCAACTTGGTTCCTCAATCATCACGAGCGTGGCTTCGCCGCGCCGGCGAGCCTCTTTATGCGTGGGTTGTGCTACCACTACGGGGTGGAGCTCCACAACTTCGCCCCCAACAAAATCTTGCAGGCGGCCACTTTCGTCGGCATCTGCGAGGGGTTCCTGGGGATCCTCGTGAATTGGGATCTCTGGGTCCACCTGTTTCGCGCAGAGTTGCACACCGTCACCACGACCGAGACGCGAGTACGCCGGGCGGTGTGCGCCGGCAGCTTGTCAATTTCAATGCGGGACTTACGCAAGGAGTGGACATCCCGTGCACGATGATGTCTAACAACGCGGAGTGGGAGAAGGGGTGGTTCTACCTCCACAACGAAGGTGCCGGCCTCCCCCCTACACCGGCAAGGTGCTGAAGGCGAAGACAACACTTGGCACCTCAGCTTATCTCCTTCCTCGCGCCAGGATCGGCTGGAGTCGCTCCTCAACGGACTGAGGAGTCTGGCGGACGCCAGGCTAGGGGCGGCTTCGGTTCTTGCCAACCTACACCACTGGTGGATCGTCCCCCTCATGGAGAGGAGGCTCCGCATCTACGAAATGACTGAGGATGCCGACCCTACAGCGTTGGCACGCTCGCGGCTGTTGCGTGAGCGTTTTCCTCGGGAGTACGCGGTGATAAGGGAGAGGCACGCGGTCAACCTTAGGACTAGGCTGACCGACAATGACGACCTTTGGTCGTTCATCATGCTTCCCGACACCCCACCGGTAAGTAGGCTTCCCCTTTCCTTTCGGTTCCTCGTAATGTACCGGTGTGATCTTGACGGATGCCATTAGCAGAGGGTGACCGTGGACGCCTCACAGTCGGATCCACCAACGCCCCGTGCCCGGGCGGCCGCCTGCGCCGCGCAGCGGCGGGAGCAAGAAAAGGCGGCGCGTAAGAAGGAGAGGAGAATCTGGCAACGGGAGCGCCGTGAGCAGCAGGATGAGGAGTACCGGCTGCATGAGCAGCAGGGGCTCTCTCCCCCAGCGACTCCGGAGAACTCGTCGTCGGACGAGGAGGAAGAAGAGAGCGACGGGGGGCGCCCCCCCGAGAGGTGGAATCCTCTGCCCCCGTCTCCAAGGGTTGCAGAGGTGGCAGAGGAGCAGGCACCCACGGCGGGCGTGGAGGCACCCACCGCCGGGCGGTCAGCAGAGGAGGCCACGCACGCCGCAGAGGCACCGACAAGTGCCGCGGGGGCGTCGGAGAGCGCAGCGGCGGTGGTGACAAGCGTCGTGGGGGCGCCTCCCGAACCCTCGAGGAAGAGGAAGTAGGGCTTCTCCAGCTTGAGGTAAGCGGCATTCTCCTCGGGCGCCCCTGATTTCGAGGGGCTGGAGCTTAATTTCATGTTTGTGCGTTCGCATGGTGGCGCCGACCATCCCCGCCTTTGTGCCCGCTAAGGCGCTTAGGTCGGATGCGTCCGTGCCCACGAGGCGGCGCTCGTCGAGGGTGCCGCGGGCGGCAGACAGCGAGGCGGTGGCAAGTGAGCCCCCGCGCGGCACGGCCGTGGCTACGGGGTTGCAGTAGGAGGCGACAGTCGCAGTGGAGGTAACGGCAGTGGCGACCACCGCGTCGGCGGTTCCACCAGAGCTCATCCCCACCACGGTCGATCAGGCAGCCGTGGTAGAGATCCCCGACGACGACGCCCCGCCGCCCGGGTGGGGCCAGTGGGAGAACTGGCCCGTGCCAGCCCCCGAGCCCGCGGCAGGGGGTGCCGGTGGTGCGGGAGGATGACCACGTGATTCCGCGGCAGCCGACGCACGGCGCCGAGGCCTCGTCGTCACACGTCAGCCTCCCCGCCTAGATGTCACCGTGGCACGCTCGGAGCAAGAGCGGGGGCACACCAGCGCACCGCCGGCCCACTTCAACAAGGCCCAGGCCGAGCAGGTGCTGTGGCGGGAGTTTCGAGACCAAGACGCCTCGCTCAACAATGCGTTGAACGAGGCCCTGCGGATCCATGCCGGTCCCGTGTGGCAAATATTCAAGGTACGTGTTTGTTGACGGTGAAAATCCGTCAACCTAGCCATGAGTTTACCTTCGGTGTTGGCATAAGTTTTATACCTTATCCATTGGTACTAACCCCCGTGGTATAACAAGTTCACGTGTGCATGTCGGTTTTGGAGTTTAGTGTTTATGTAGGATTTTAGCGTTGAATGCAAGACTTTAGGGATAAGTTCATCAAGCACCTTATGACAAGACCTTGAAGCCCGTACAAGTCATGCAATCAAGCAAACTTGACTCCAAGAAGCCAGGGACTCAACCCGAGAAGATGACAAACTCCGAGGACCAAACCAGAAAAGTGCCGAATCTTGCAAGACAAGGAGTTATGTCCAATTCGGAGAGAAACTGACGACATGGACCTACATGCAGAAGAGGGAAACATCTAGAAGACACGAGAACCGACATAGAGCAAAGGAGGCCGCGGGCTGGGCCTGGATGGGCCCAGACCGGCCGGCCCAGGCCGGCCGGCTTAGCCCTGCCCAGTGTCCATTCGTCCCCTCCTTTTCCCTAGCCGCCATTCGGGCTATTTATAGCCCCGGGGTCGAGAGCCACGCAGAATCAAATTCGTCATCGGCCGCCGAGGAGCAGAGAAGAGAGGGACACCATCCCGGAGAGGAGAGGGTCGAGCTAGTTGACTAGGGTTTCCCTAGCCGACGTGGGAACCTTGCACGGAAGACCACGTCGGAGTTCCCGGAGCTAGAAGCAAGATCAAGGAAGGATCTCGGTGGTGATCTTGTGTATGTATCATTGTCATAGTTGAATTATCAAGTTGAATCTATTCCTAGCGATCAAGTGTTTCCTCGAATTTTTTTTTTCGATCGGTTTGCTATTCTAGATCTATTCTCGAGATAGATCACATAGGGTGTTCTTGTAGCCGCGGTGGCTAGAGGTACACGCCGGATCTTCCGAAAGAATCTCGACTTGTCTTTTGACTCGCCCTAGACTCCCCGCATGAGTAGGCGGATGTTTTCGGATTTGGACGGGAAACCACGGGGGTTCCGCAAGGCGGATGTTTTCGGATTTGGACGGGAAACCACGGTTTAAAGAGGCTTCTAATAAGATTCGATTTGCTACTTCTTCTCTTGCTTGGAACTTCAACAAAAGGCTTAACCCGATCTCTCTAGATCGGTTTATCTACCCAATCTTTCTTTGTTATCTCTAGTCTTTAGTAGATTAGATTAGTTTTGTATCTTTTATCTAGATGCATTAGGGTTTCTCTTTTACCGAAGATTGAAGTTACTTGGCTTTACTAGATCATCTTTTGCGTCACACATTTGTTCCCGGATTCGATACCTTGGGTTCACCACTCGAGGGAAGAAGGGTCCCTTGGCTATGACGGGAGACTTGTCCACTTGCAAGTCTAAACGAACTTTGATACAACTATTAACCGTCAACAAGCCCCTTTTTCTGGCGCCGTTGCCGGGGAACAAGTGATCAAGATTTGGTTTTTTATTGCCTTTTTGTGATTTTCAGTTTTCTTTTTGTTTTTCTTTTTGCATCTACTAAACTTTGATCATCCTCAAAATACATCTAATCTAGTTTGTCTAACCCTAGTTTTCATAGATCTATTTTTGCTTTCTAGTTTTTGCATACTTTTTTTATTGCTAACCCTAACAGGAGATGGACGGCCACCTCTCCAACAAACCCAATAATTTTGTGGATGATCCAGAAAAACTTTACAGGATAAGGAGACGCGAAGCACATCAAGCTAAAAAGCTGGATTTTGTAGATTCGAAGTCGGAAGACCAAGGATCGAACGAATCTCCGAAGAATTCACCACCTCAAAGTCCTCGGGAGAATCGACTTCCACCGATGGGTGACCAACCACCGCAAGAACGCAAGATCGGGGAGCTATGCACCCCGGATATCATCGACCTACCAATCTTGAACCTTGAAGAGATCAGAAGACCGTTCGAGATCAAGACCTCAACGATCCGCATGGTGCAACATTCACCCTTCACCGGTAAAGAGGATCCGAACCTTCACCTCCAAGCATTCATTCAACTATGTCAAACTTTCAACATGGATGGGGTGACTCAAGATCAAATGAGGGCAAGCCTTTTTCCGTTCTCACTACTCGGGAAGGCTTTGCAATGGTTCCACTCTCAACCGGCGGAGACGGTGCAAAATTGGAACACGTTGATGAAGGCTTTCATGAAGGAATACTACTCGCCGGGTAAAACTCAAAGCTTGCGTAATAAGATTGCCATCTTTGTTCAATATCCTACGGAAACTATCTCGGAGGCATTCGAGCGCTTCAACGAGTACACCCGAGCGGTTCCATATCACAAGTTCCCGAAGGAAGACCTCGTGCAAAAGTTCTATCAAGGACTCACCATGGCGTCAAGGACGATCATCGATGCATCGGCGGATGGATCCATCGTCGAACTTACGCCGACGGAAGCTTTCACTCTATTCAAGAAGGTCGCGGATAATGACACATGGGCGTCATCCGGGCGCCTACATCCGGTTCAACCCACGGGGAACGTCAAAGGAGTCTTGCAAGTAGAGAAGGAAAACATACTTGAAGGCACGATCGACTCACTCATGAGGAGGTTGGAGAAGATGGAGATAGAAAAGAAAGAGGCTCAAGACTTGTAGGCCGCCGAAGCAAGATCCACATGCGAAGAATGTGGAGAGTATGGCCATGTCCGCAAAGATTGTCCGGAGGAAGCCAAAACGCTCGGCTACATGAGGAAGGGAGAATTGCCGAACTTCCGCTACGGGCAAGGTAGACCTCAATTTAATGCAAGCTCATCTATTCCGAATTCGGTTCCGCTTCGTATACAATTGAAGGAATTCATGGACGAGAAAGCTAAGATCAACAAGGACACCGCCACCAAGTTCAAGACCATAGACAAGGTGTTGGAGAACATTGATAGCAAAGTGACGGAGGTCGGAAGTTCCAACCATCAAGTGCTCAACATGATGAAGATGCTCGAGACGCAAGTGGGACAACTTGCGGGGCGCCTCACTAATGATGAAGGGAAGCTTAAACCATCCACCGAGGTGGAAGGATTTGCTAAAGAGAAGGTTACGGGGATCGTCACCGAAGAGCCCGAATTTGAGATGTTGGAGGAAGACGTGAGGATACCACAACTCAAGCCACGCTACTTCCGAGGTAAACTTGACAACCACTTTGAGAAGTTTGTGGAGGTTGTGCGTAGACTTAGCATTAACATGCCATTACTAGATGCCCTAAAAGTACCTACATATTCTCGTTACTTTAAAGACATACTTGCAAATAAATATGAGATAGCAACACTCGGGGTAGATCATGTCAAGATGTCTGAGGAGTGTAGTGCCGTTATTGCTAATGGGCTAGAGAAGCAAAAGGACCCCGGATGCCCTACTATTCCATGTTCCGTTGGTTCTTTCAACTTCGAGAAGGCGTTATGCGACCTTGGAGCAAGTGTGAGCGTCATGCCGAGGGATGTGTTCGAGAAGCTACACCTACCAATGGAGCCTACAGGTATATGTTTGGAGTTGGGAGATAACTCCATTCGCTATCCCTTGGGCATTGCCGAAGATGTACCCGTGAATGTCGGACACCACTTCATCCCCGTCGACTTCGTGGTGCTCGAGAAGGGAGAGAGGGAGAAGCCGCCGCTCATCCTTGGGAGCCCTTTCCTCAAGACCGTGGGAGCTACTATTGATGTTGGCAAGGGGGAGATCAGGTTCGATATCAACGGAGAAAGGAGTTCCTTCAAGTTTCGACCACGAATCGAGGCATGCAACATGATTGGAGTGAAGGAAGAAACAAAGGAAAAGGAGGGGCTGAAAAAGAAGAAAGAGCCGAAAAAGATGAACGTAAAGAAAATCAAAGAAGGTGTTGCATCCGTCAAGACAAAGGAAGAAAAGCCGCCTGTGAAGACCAAAAAAATGACTAAGCCGGAAGACAAGCCCGCGCCCAAGATGGTGCGGAAGTGGGTACACAAGATTGCAACGCCCGCAAAGAGCGTTGATCCGAAGTAATCAAGTGAAGAAGTCTAGCCATGGACTATAAACGAAGCGCTAGGCGGGAGGCAACCCGTTTCGTCGAGTCAAGAATAAGCTACCGGGAGGACAACCCGATTCCAGGTTTTTCGAGTCTTTTTAATAATTTAGTTTTGAGTTTTATTACGCAAAGACATTAGACTTAGAAGTGGTTGAACAATATTAGAGACATAATTCTTGGTTGAATATTTTGCTTTATCATAAACCCTTTGCATGAACCCTCCTATGTGTTTGTTTATTTCTTTTCGAGAAACCACAACCAAATAATTTCAGAACCTAACTCAACCTTTCACCCCTATTATGGTGTTGTGGTTGACTTATTTTTCATGCTAAAAACACACGAGTAGAGCCACGACTTATACCTAGGTGTTATTTAAATTTCAGCACGTGGTAGGACTCGCGTGAACCTAGAAATCAAAACTTTTGGTTGGTTTAAAAATCCATATCCTCGGTTTCTCTAGGATTAGAATTTTTCTAAGCCTCATCTAATTTTGTTTTATTCAAAATCTCTCTCATTTAGCCAAAATTAGAACCTAAACCTATGCCCCCATGATGAAGCCGGGAAAAGCTTGCTCTCAACCAATGAAGGCAAACTATACCGGTGAGACCGATATCAACATAGTCGGAAAATATTTTCGACTTACATTTGTTTTTAATGGTTTAAAAACTTCTCTAAATTTATGCTTGAGCTCTTCCATAGCTCTGAAAATATTTTTAATTTTCGAAATTAGAGGAGTGCTTAACCTTAAACATACCTAAATGGAGGCAATCTAGTTTGAATTAATCATGCATGCACCATTGGATACTCTTTCATCAACTTTCATCAAGATCACATGCAAAGGACAAGCATGGGTGGGCAGCAAGCATGACTTTGCAGGAATTTCATGGTGGCATGTGAAGCAAGTGGAGCTAAGGAGCATGGACATGACTCAAAGCATGAAGCATCAAGTGGAAGGACCAATAATGCAAGAAAAGGAGTGGACGAGAGCGTTTGGGCGGTGCAACTCGTGGAGCACGCGGGCAAGAAAGTTGCAGAGGAGAAATGATCGTGCTGGAAGAAAGCTGAGGCGGGGAGGAGCACCAGGCCACCCAGGCCGGTCGGCCCAGGACGGCCGGCCTCCCCTACTTAAGGAGCCCCCCGGTGAAGGACCGATAAGGCGACCAGAGAGGGGGGGAGTGAATAGGAGCCGATAAAAAATTCTTCTCGAGTGAGATTGAAACTCCGCCAAGACGAACTAGCTCGGTCGAACCCCCGAAATCACACGCTCCGCACTTCTACCTCCCGTTTGCCAAAACCACGTAGCCACTGGAGTGCTACTTGTCCTAGGAACAAACTCTACCAGCAACCACAACACACACGCAGCACCGACAGCGGAAACAACTCGAAAGCCGGCTAACCAGAGGGGGCGGTTAGACCGGGTATAGGGGGCGGTTAGACCGCATCCACCTGGCAACCAAGAAATCCTCCAAAACACCTCTTCCGAGCACCAAAACACACCACGGTTTCACCAACAGAGATCTCTGGTCAAGGCCATGCTAGCTACCAGAAAATCTTGGCGAAAACCAAAACTTCACCCAAGGGCCTAGGGGCGGTTAGGCCGGCTACCCGGGGCGGTCTAACCTCCCGTACCCAAAGAATGAACTCCAACCAAGAACACCTAGCAAACTGCGCGAGAACGACTCCAAATTTCACCCCGTACACTCCTCCGATCAAGGCGAACAAACTCACGAGAGGAAAATCCGGCGAAACAAAACTTTGACCCGGAAACACCCCGGGCGGTTAGACCGCCCCCGTAGGCGGTTAGACCGCCCCTTCCAGAACACGAACCCGCGGGTCAAACCTCAACTTCCTCGCGCCCGATCTCCCGAATCACTCCACGGATTGCAGCCAAACTTCGGGGATAGCTGGGTTACCTCCTGGGCAACCTCTACCTCAAAGGAATCGACCCGAAACGCTCACAATCAAGAGGAATCGAAGAAATCGTTTCTTTAGGTCAAGAGCTCGCCCAACTCGAAAAACCACCAAATCGAGTCCGATTCAAAGGGGATTTGGGGGCAAAGTCACCAGCCAAAGAGGCACAAGAACCTCATACGTGACACCCACCAAAAACCCCAAGAAATCGTTCTCAAAACACCGCCAAAAAGAGCTCCGAAACTCAACATCAAAGAGACGGGAAAACCACCATGAAGAACAACGCCGAACCTTCTATACATGCCATGAATGGTTCGTACAAGGTCTAGTTTGCCACCCAAACATCCATCCCTCTCTCTAGATCTCACATGAAGCTCTCAAACTAGCCTTCTAAAAACCTAGAGAAAATAGAGAACGAAAATGGAAAAACCAAATGAGCTAGGGTTCCAAGAGTTGGCTGCCATCCACCCCTCTAATGAGTATATATGGAGGCACCCAAAAGACTAAAACGCCCTTCACTAATAACTAGGGATACATGCCCCTCAAGGGCGGATTTGGAATTCTTGATGTCTTCACCATCGGACGGATGCCGGCGACCGCACCCCGCGTAGCCTCGACGCACGCCTTGCGATCCCGACGCGTGTCCTCCGCTTCGAAGCTTCTCGGCGCGGCGGCCGGGGCGGTCGGGACCGCCCCCCCCGGGCGGTTAGACCGGCCCCCGGGGATCTGACCGGCCCCGGGCGGTCCGACCGCCCCTCCCGGGCGGTTGAACCGGCCCGGGTGGCCGCGCCTCCTCGTCGAGTCTTCGGCCTCGGTTTTGTGGCTCAACCGAGTAACCCAGTGGTTTTCTGGTGAACCACTGCAAACCCCGCAAACTCGGTGTAGCCTCCGCCAATCTCCACTCATGACTCGGCTCCCACGTAGTCCCGGCTCGACCTTGGTTTTGAGGCTCTACCAAGAAACCATCCACAACTTCATCTTGCTTGTTCATGCCACCATGCGGCCCGCACTTGACCCCCGCCGGCCACCGGTCCCTCGAACGAAGCCTACTTGTCTTCTCCACACCCGGGAGGCCTCACCGGCAACGGCCTTTCGCGCTTGTTCTTCACCTGCACCAACACGAGTCAAGCCGCAACCTGCACCTGCAATACTTAGCCAAGAATCAGTCCACACAACGTTGTCAATCACTCATCACACAAGGAAGCGACCATCCACCGGTCCTCGAACCACACATGGTCCTCAATCTCCCCCTTGATGAGTGCATTGACAACACACTCACATGAAGTAACATAAGAGAAAAGGAAAAGAAAAGAAACAAAAATAAAAAGAAACCCCAACAAGCGATCGAAGGCCAAAGAAAGGCAAAGAGCAAGATCACTTGAAGGAGGCAAGTCTCGGACCCCTTAGGCAAGGGCAACGGCTCGACACATCCGAGACAAAAACACAACTCAAGCAAAGAGCGCAAACCACCAAAGCAAAACTCGAACACCACAAAGAGCTCCCCCTGCACAAATGCAAGCTCCCCCTGAGCCACAAGACACTCCCCACCCGAACACATGCATCAATGCAACTCGGGAATGCAACAAAGAGCAAAAACACTGCTCACTCGCCCGGGCGGTTAGACCGCCGCCCAGGGCGGTTAGACCGCCTCTGCCTGAACTGACCGCCTGGGGGCGGTTAGACCGCCCAAAGAGACCGGCCCTGCACCAAACTGCTCAAAAATTGCCCGAAACAATTGGAACACCTTCCAAACACTCCCAGGTGCCCAAAACATGCACAAACTTCTCCCCCTTGTTGACAATGCATGAATCAAGGCAAAATGCGAAAACTTGCAACATATAGCTTCTCGAATATACAAAATTCATCACAAGGAGCTACACAAGTCCAAATGAGCAAGTTAGATACTCGACAGGTTCGTAAGGACCTTAACTACTTGATTACCAAGTTTCACAACCATTGGACAAGGCTAAAAAGGATTTTAGTAATTTTGCGAAAAGTTACTCCCTCACAAGCAAATACCTAAACATGAGCAAAACATATCAAAATGGCAAAGCCACTCAAACTTCATGCTAGGACAGCCATTCTAATCATAAGACCATCATAAACACCCAAAAACACCTCATGTCATGTCAAAGCCACCGAGCCATGTGCCTACTTCTATGTATGAGACTTCTCATTGGTAGGCATCATGCAACGGTTTAGCACCCAAAGCAAATTAATTTCAGCACATATGACATGGGAACATATTTTCCAAGCATTTTTCATTTCATTTTCAGATTTGTAAATGGTACATGAAATGTCTTTGCGACAAAAAGGAACTTATGCCCCTCCACAAGATTAAGCAAGAGGGCTAAACATTCATGATGGCAAGTGAGCCTTTGGCTCCATATGATCAATAAACTAGCTATCCAACCACAAAGTAAGCATAGCAAAGCCACTAAAACATGTCAAGATCATATATAGGCATTTACGCATGAGAGAGCATGTATGTGACATTTTTCAAAAATTAGCCATCAACCATGGATCATTCATCAAGATCATCAAGAGCTAAGTCAAACTAACCGTAGCATATCAAACAAGCTCACAAGAACATATATAGCAACCCATGGTAAACATTGTATATAGGAGAAGCTTTCCCTAATAATGCATATGATACAAAATGCATGCAATCTAAGATACAAGGATGCCTATACATCATGTTACATATGCAATGCCAAATGCAAGAAATGCACCAACGAAAGCTATACATATGCTACAAACCGGCTCCTCGAGGGGAGGCAAAACGGGCTCGACACCACCGGCAAAAGAAAGCCCCCCCACACACCCAACTCAAGAAATTAAACACACACCAAGTTCCCCCCGCAAACGAGTGAAAGTTGCTTGATCTAGGGGTTTGGTGAAAATATCGGCTAGTTGGTCATGTGTGGGTACATGGATCAAAGCTATCTTCCCTTTCTCTACGTTGTCTCTCAGGAAATGATACCTCACTTCTATGTGCTTGGTTTTGGAATGGAGCACTGGGTTCTTTGCAACGCTTATGGCACTGGTGCTATCACAATGAAGTGGGACATGGGTATACTCCTCACCAAAGTCACTCATGGTGTAGGTGATCCAAAGGAGCTGAGAGCAACAACTAGCAGCGGCAACATACTCGGCTTCGGTCGTGGATTGAGCAACACTCGACTGCTTACGAGAAGACCAAGATACCAACGAAGAACCCAAAAATTGGCAAGTCCCAGAAGTGGACTTCCTATCCAACCGACACCCGGCAAAATCCGCGTCTGAAAAGCCATGAAGCGCCAAAGAAGTGGACGCAGAGTACCAAAGGCCGAAGTCGGGAGTGTGACGCAAGTACCTGAAAATTCTCTTCACTGCTTGCCGATGTGAAGTCCTCGGAGACGCTTGAAAACGAGCGCACAGACACACTGAGAACCGTATGTCCGGCCTCGTCGCCGTCAAGTAGAGGAGTGACCCGATCATGCTTCGGTACTCCTTCGGTCCACATGTTCACCTTCCTCGTCCGCATCAAGAGCCGTAGTCGTACTCATCGGCGTCGTCATAGCCTTGGAGTCCTCCATCTTGAACTTTCTCACAATGTCCTTGGTGTACTTAGCCCGGTGCACAAATGTTCCTTCCTTTGATTGCTTGATTTGTAGCCCGAGGAAGAACCGCAACTCACCCATCATGCTCATCTCGAACTCCCTCGCTCATATCATCCGCAAACCTCGCAACAAGAGAGTTAGACGAGCCACCAAAGACAATATCATCCACGTACACCCGCACAATCGGGATATCTCTCGCCCCGCCTCGGCAAAAACAAGGTCCGGTCGACCTTCCCCATCTCAAAACCTCTCTCAAACAAGAACCCCCTCAACCTCGCCATACCAAGCTCTAGGCGCCCGCTTCAACCCATACGGCGCCTTCCTCAACTTGTACACCCCGTGGGGGTACTTCTCACTCTCAAACCCCCGGAGGTCGCCTCACAAACACTTCTTCCTCCAAAGCACACCATTCGGAAAAGCACTCTTCACATCCATTTGGTGCAACTTGAACCCTTTAGCCACGGAAAAGGCTAGAAGGATCCTAATCGCCTCCAAACGGGCTACGGAGCAAAGGTCTCCTCGTAGTCAATCCCCTCCTTCGATCGAACCCCCGAGCAACAAGTCTCGACTTGTTCCTCACAACCTCACCCTTCTCTCCCTCTTTGTTTTTCCACACCCACTTTGTACCAATCGGCTTACACCCCGGGGGAGGGTCAACCAACTCCCACACCCGATTTCTCTCAAAGTTCTCCAACTCCTCATGCATCGAGTTAACCCAATTGTGATCAGATAGTGCGTGTCCAATGTCTTTGGGCTCCAAAGAAGCAACAAACGCAGCATGAGCAAAATGGGAATTGTTTCGAACCCTCGACCGTGTAGTGCGTTCATTCATGTCGCCGATGATCCTCGAAGCTGGGTGATCCACTTGAACTCGCCGGGGAGGTTCTCGCCTCGAAGCTACCTCCCCCTCAACATCAGCTTCTCCTCGTTCTTGATTTGTCGCCATAGGTGTAGCAGAGGGTCCATCCATCATCGTAGTCGAAGTAGTAGGTACATGTCCAGCCGGGGGCACCGCACCTCCATCTTCATCATCACCATGTTCATGCTCCTCCTCCTGAAAGATCTCCTCGCCAAGCTCATCATCACCTGCACACTCAAAGACAAGCTGACTATGTGGCTCTGTCTCGTCGAAGGTTACCTCGCAAGTCTCCACGATTTGGTTAGTTTCAAGATTGAGCACACGATATGCTCTAGAATGAGATGCATAACCAAAGAAAATGCCATCGACGGACCTAGCCTCAAACTTATCCAACTTCCCGCCCTTCTTCGAATAAAACACTTGCAACCAAAGACATGGAAGTGACTCACTTTGGGTGTGCGACCATGCATCAACTCATAGCATGTCTTCTTCTTGTGCACTCGAGGTATATCCCGTTCGACACATAGCATGCGGTATTCACCGCCTCGGCCCAATACCTCCTCGGAGTCCTATGCTCATCAAGCATCGTCCGAGCCATCTCGCACAAGGTCCTCGTTCTTCCTTTCCACAACACCATTCCGGGGAGGCGTATACGGACTCGAAAACCGGTGCTCAAGACCCAAGTCATGACAAAAGGTTTCAAAACGAGAGTTCCTGAATTCCGAGCCATTATCACTGCGGATAGCTCGTATGGCATCTCCGTGCCTCTCGTTCCTCAACCTCAAGACTAGATCTCGAACAAAACCAAACGTCTCCCCCTTCTCCTCAAGAAAGAACACCCATGCATACCGAGAAAAGTCGTCCACCACAACAAGGACATACCACTTCCCACCCGCGCGATCGCACACGAGCCGGGCCAACAAGGTCCATATGGAGCAGCTCGCATGGACGCTCAGTCATCACATCGGTGAGAGGCGGGTGAGAAGAAGCCACCATCTTGGCATGCCTACACGGAGCACAAACCAACTCTTTCTCAAGCTTCAAACGTGGCAATCCTCGGACCAAATTGAGTTTACTCAAGCGAGACGAAGGTCAAAACTCAAGTGGCCCAACTTTCTATGCCACCTCCACAACTCACTCGAAGAACCGGCCAAGAAACAACGCTCAACACCCGAAGACCGAGAAAAATCGGCACGAAACACCGGACCCTCGGGAACGACCATACAAACAAGGTCCCCTCGAGAGTCCACAATCCGAGAACCACCGAGGCCGAAATAACACCTCAAAACCCTCATCCAACAACCGAGACACGAAAGCAAATTGTACCCCGGCGATTGAACAAGAGCAACACGCCTCGCAGTGATCTTGTCACTCACTTTTATCTCACCTTCTCGAAAGCACACGCCCACGCCCATTGTCCCCAAAGGTGATGTACCTCTTCGTCACCACCGGACGAGACTTGAGAACCACCCCCTCGTCTCCGGTCATATGTCTCGAGCAACGGAGTCAATCAACCAAATGTTCTTCAAGTCTCCCACCCGAAATTCAAAAACAAGCACGTGAGCGAACAAACGACTCAAGACTGGGGTTAGTACCAAAGGAGGAAAACCAGTGCCGAGCCATTTGCTCGAAAGTGGGGTTAGCACACATCAAGCCATCTTTCCTACCATAGCTACCCCCACGAACACCACCTCGGTAACCACTCCGAGGAAACCACCCCTCACTGCCTGGAGGAGGACCAAAACCACGGAAAACAACCCGTGGAGCGTCCCTCCTCTCCTTCTCAAAGCTACGACTCCTCCCATCCCCGTAGTGACCTCGAGGGGGAGAATGCCTAGCAACCGACCACCCGTCGTCTCTCCGGACCAACCACCGACAACTCCACCTCCGGACACGAAACCTCTCGACTCACCACCTCGAAAACCACTCCGCCCGAGTGCGGGGGGGGCGGGGTTAAACCGCCTAGCCGGGCCGGTCTAACCGCCCCCTGCGGGCCGGGCCGGCTCCGACCGCCTAGCCGGGCCGGTCCGACCGCCCCCTCCCGAACGGCTCCTCGGCTTCGGGAACTCGCTTCTCCCCATGCCGAACACTTCTCACCACGGCCTTACCCCCCAGGCGGTGGCATACGAGGCTTAGGTACACCATGGGAGGGGTTGTACCTATCCTTGTTCGCCCACTCCTTTGCCATCCTCTCTTCCCGCTTCCTCTTGAAGCAAAACTCATCCTTGTGACCCTCCTTCCCACAATGGCCACAACGGAACCTCACAAGCTTAGGTTTTGGCTTGGATTGGGGCCGCTCGCTTGGTTTCTCTCCACTCAACTCCTCCACCGATTTCTCCTCACTTGCCTTCTCTCTCACTTTCCCAAAGAACACTTTCCCCGAAGTGCTCACAAACTTGATGGGCTTTTGGAGATCATTTGTGGGTGTAGGAAATATAGGTGGAGCCGGGGTTGTGTCTAGTCGGTTCCTAAGATGGTTGGGTTTTGGAGGGAAATCATTTTTGTGGTGGGTTTTTGGTGGCTCCGGGATATTCTCTCCACTTCCTTCACCAACCTTGTTTGCCCCAAGCCCCTCACCATCTTGCCTCTTAAAGGCCTCGATCATCATCCTCAACTGAGGCTCATGACCGGACAACCAACCCATCAACTTCCTCAAGTCATCATTCTCATCCTGCAAGCGATCAACATAATGTGCAAGCTCCAAATTTTTCAATGCATGCATTTCACAAGTAGAGCAGGATGTAGGCATGGGTTCCTTCAATTTAGCCTCGAGCGAACTAGTGTAAGCATGCAACTCATCAATCTTAGCATGCAAAACAGGGCAAGAAGTGCAAGCACCTAGCAAAGCAGTCTAGACTTAAGCTCAGCCACTTCAACCCTAAGCACATCTAGTTCCTCACACTTGGAGGCATGCTTCTCCTTAAACAAAGCAAGATCAGCAAGGAATATGGAGCAATCAGCACAGTCATTTTCATCAGCAACAACAGGGCTAGCCTTAAGCGAATCAATCTCAAGCTTGCTATCAAGCACCTGTGTCTCTAGCTCGCCCACTCTAGTCCTAGCATCCTCGAGTGAAGCCCTAAGCTCTTTCCTCATTTTCTTGGCCTCTCTAAGCATATCATCACGATTATCAAGCAAAGAGCCAAGCCTCTCATTCTCCCGGCGCAAGAAAGGAAGTTCATCACGCACCTCGTCGTCGGACTCGCAGTCCGAGTCGCTCCGTGTGCTCTTCTTGCTGCCGGAGCTCGGCGCCATGGTACGAGGCCGTCTCTCGCGGAGCGGCTCTCGGCCCCCGCTCAGGTTCTTGGACGACCTCTTGTTCTTGCGGCGATCTCCCTCGTCGTCGCTGCTACTCGAGCTCGAGGTGGAGTACGCGGAACTGGAGTCGACGTCGCTCGCTCCAACCATCGCTCGGGCCTTGCCTCGGCCCTCCTTCTTCCTCGATCGTCGCTCGTCCTTGTACTTGTTCTTGTGCTTGCTCTTGTGGTCGCGCCTCGAACGGTACTTGTCGTCGTTCTTCCTCGGCTTGTGCTTGTAGCTTTCCTTGTTCTCGGCCTTCTCCGGGCAGTCGGCGACGAAGTGTCCCGGCTTGCCGCACTGGAAGCAAGTCCTCGTGTTCCTCCTCATGTTCACGCGGTTCTCGTGCAGCCTCTCGAACCGCCTCGTCAACGCCGCCCGCTCGTCCTCTCCAAGGTCATCAAACTCCTCATCCGGCATAGACATCAAAGAGGAAAACGAGAACATCCCGGTGGATGGGTTAGAGTTAGTCTTTCCTTTGGAACCACCAACGAGGGCAAGACTATGGGAGTCAGTCGGTCCCTCGAGCTTGGCAGTCATGCCCCTATCCACCTCAGCCGACTTGAGCTTCGAGAACGACTCGTTCACCGTCGAGTATCGTACCTCTCCGACTCAACTATGGCCTCGAACTTTCCGCCCCATATCGTACGATCCAAAGAGTGTAAGAGCTTGACCGCTCTATCATGATCATCGTACGGGAGCACGTCCACATTGGCCCTCATGTTGTTCACCACCACCGTGAACCTCTGAAACAAGGCATCGATGGACTCACCGGGGAGATGAGTGAAGTTCTCGTACTCTCTCCGTAGGTCGCATACAACCGTGCCTCGAACCTCGGGCGTTCCCAACATGAGCCTCCTTCAACACCGCCCAAATCCTACAAGCCAAGTGCTCGGTGTGCACCCGATCGAACTCGGCCGACACAAAGCACGAAACAAGTAGTCGACCGCCTTATTGTTGGCGTTGAATCCGTCCCTCGACCCCGGAGCAAGGAAATCCATCGGCCGGACATAGCCTCGTGTCCACCGTGACATCCCAAAGTAACCGACCCTTTCCGCGGAGGAACGCACCCATCCGCTTGCTCCACATCTGGTAGTTCTTGCCATCGAAGTGTGGAGGACCCGAACCCCGTTCCTGGTACGCCATCCTTGGATCTTAGACTGGTTAGAGTCAACAAAGACCCGAACCGACTCTGATACCACTTGAAGGACCGATAAGGCGACCAGAGAGGGGGGGAGTGAATGGGAGCCGATAAAAAATTCTTCTCGAGTGAGATTGAAACTCCGCCAAGACGAACTATCTCGGTCGAACCCCCGAAATCACACGCTCCGCACTTCTACCTCCCGTTTGCCAAAACCACGTAGCCACTAGAGTGCTACTTGTCCTAGGAACAAACTCTACCAGCAACCACAACACACACGCAGCACCGACAGCGGAAACAACTCGAAAGCCGGCTAACCAGAGGGGGCGGTTAGACCGGGTATAGGGGGCGGTTAGACCGCCTCCACCTGGCAACCAAGAAATCCTCCAAAACACCTCTTCTGAGCACCAAAACACACCACGGTTTCACCAACAGAGATCTCTGGTCAAGGCCATGCTAGCTACCAGAAAATCTTGGCGAAAACCAAAACTTCACCCAAGGGCCTAGGGGCGGTTAGACCGGCTACCTGGGGCGGTCTAACCTCCCGTACCCAAGAATGAACTCCAACCAAGAACACCTAGCAAACCGCGCGAGAACGACTCCAAATTTCACCCGTACACTCCTCCGATCAAGGCGAACAAACTCACGAGAGGAAAATCCGGCGAAACAAAACTTTGACCCGGAAACACCCCGGCGGTTAGACCGCCCCCGTAGGCGGTTAGACCGCCCCTTCCAGAACACGAACCCGCGGGTCAAACCTCAACTTCCTCGCGCCCGATCTCCCGAATCACTCCACGGATTGCGGCCAAACTTCGGGGATAGCCGGGTTACCTCCCGGGCAACCTCTACATCAAAGGAATCGACCCGAAACGCTCACAATCAAGAGGAATCGAAGAAATCGTTTCTTTAGGTCAAGAGCTCGCCCAACTCGAAAAACCACCAAATCGAGTCCGATTCAAAGGGGATTTGGGGGCAAAGTCACCAGCCAAAGAGGCACAAGAACCTCATACGTGACACCCACCAAAAACCCCAAGAAATCGTTCTCAAAACACCGCCAAAAAGAGCTCCGAAACTCAACATCAAAGAGACGGGAAAACCACCATGAAGAACAACGCCGAACCTTCTATACATGCCATGAATGGTTCGTACAAGGTCTAGTTTGCCACCCAAACATCCATCCCTCTCTCTAGATCTCACATGAAGCTCTCAAACTAGCCTTCTAAAAACCTAGAGAAAATAGAGAACGAAAATGGAAAAACCAAATGAGCTAGGGTTCCAAGAGTTGGCTGCCATCCACCCCTCTAATGAGTATATATGGAGGCACCCAAAAGACTAAAACGCCCTTCACTAATAACTAGGGATACATGCCCCTCAAGGGCGGATTTGGAATTCTTGATGTCTTCACCATCGGACGGATGCCCGGCGACCGCACCCCCGCGTAGCCTCGACGCACGCCTTGCGATCCCGACGCGTGTCCTCCGCTTCGAAGCTTCTCGGCGCCGGCGGCCGGGCGGTCGGGACCGCCCCCCCCGGGCGGTTAGACCGGCCCCGGGGATCTGACCGGCCCCGGCGGTCCGACCGCCCCTCCTGGGCGGTTGAACCGGCCTGGGTGGCCGCGCCTCCTCGTCGAGTCTTCGGCCTCGGTTTTGTGGCTCAACCGAGTAACCCAGTGGTTTTCCGGTGAACCACTGCAAACCCCGCGAACTCGGTGTAGCCTCCGCCAATCTCCACTCATGACTCGGCTCCCACGAAGTCCCGGCTCGACCTTGGTTTTGAGGCTCTACCAAGAAACCGCCCACGACTTCATCTTGCTTGTTCATGCCACCATGCGGCCCGCACTTGACCCCGCCGGCCACCGGGTCCCTCGAACGAAGCCTACTTGTCTTCTCCACACCCGGAGGCCTCACCGGCAACGACCTTTCGCGCTTGTTCTTCACCTGCACCAACACGAGTCAAGCCGCAACCTGCACCTGCAATACTTAGCCAAGAATCAGTCCACACAACGTTGTCAATCACTCATCACACAAGGAAGCGACCATCCACCGGTCCTCGAACCACACATGGTCCTCACCCGGCTCCCGTTTTCTGCAGGCAAGCTTCCCTCTCCTTCCTCAGTTTGTGTGTTCAAGTTTGTGTGCCCAGAACCTCCGTAGACATAGCCAACCTTCCCAAGCTTGATAGCTCAAAAAATCCACCACCTTAATCCACTCAAAGTCCACATCCCGAAGTAAAGTTCTTAAGTGCCTAATTACCGGTTGCAACCCGGAGTTTTAGTGGAGAGAAGAGTGCAGCAACCATGTGGAAGAAAACCACAAGTCTCTTCTCCAAGAAGAAGGGTTCATCGTCATCCAAGCCGTCGTCAACAATGTCTTCGAGGAGGCACTCGGTTTCCGAGTCTCCTCGGAGCATGGAGACGGATACGGCACCACCACCAAGGAGGAACGACGCTCTCCTCCTCGGTGGCATGAGGGCAACAAGGAGCACGTCCATGAGGTTTAACGAACCTCAAGGGCACACGGAGGAGCCGCCCGTTCCACCACGATGATCAACCCGTTCGACCGCGCCACCTCCATACACTCTGATATATTCCTCATATGGCTTCATCATATTGTCGGAGGAGGAGGAGAAGAGGCTCTCTCGCCTTGAGAAGAGACTTGTGCCCAACGTCGAGTTCGACGACCAAGCACTCTACTACTTGGGTTTCGGCACCGACATATACTACATGTTGGGGCACCTTGGATGGGTGCAATTCTCCAACGGAGTGTCGGCAGACACCCACAAGGAGTTCGCCTTGGAAATCTTGATGACCATTGCACCTATCCTTGATGATGGGGTGCAAAGTTTATCATTCAGTTTGGAGGGAGTCCAACAAGTGGTTCCCTACGAGCATGTTAGGGAGCTACTTGGATTCCATAAGGGAGCTCCGGAGAAAGTTGACGTGCCACCCAGCTTGTTAGATGGATTTTGGAGGTTGATCTCCGGAGAAACCCACCAACAACGCAATTGCATCCGCAACCCCATTATCCGAGTATTCCACTCTTGGATGTGCAAGAGGGTATTGGGGAGGATGAGGGAGACGAAGGTGACCGACACGGAGTTGAATTGGCTCTACTCGGCTTTAATTGCCAAGCAGCCAATAGACCCCTCATACCTTATAATCAACCGTTGGTGTTGCGAGGCAACATCGGGTGCGGGAGATATTGGTTCGGGGTGCTACCTCTCTATGTTGTCCATCTCCCTATGGCCGGGGATCACAAGAAACCCCGAACATCTTTTGCGTGGTACCTCTCTCGGCATTGAGTATTTGCGACAAGGCAAATATTTTAGTGGAGATGAGAGAAGAGGTTTTCATTTGGCCATGGTGAACCTACCCCTTCCGGATACAAGGCTTAGGCTTTTCATCCAAGGGAGGGAAGATTGGTTGGAAGAGGGACTCCTTGTCCCGGCAAGGAAAAATAAAAGAGGAAGAATCGTAGAGGAGGGATCCACCTCCGCTCAAGCGGGTAGTGCACAACCCAATGTTGTGCCACCTTTCGGCGGGATTCCTCCTCCGCCAAGTTATTACGGAGGGCCACAAGAGCAAGCATGGGGGGTGGTGCACCGGTACCCCCACCAAATTATGTGGTGCCCAACGTAAACTTCGCGGAGCCCTACGCACAATATCCCCAACCGCAACAAAGCGTGGCCATAATTGGAGGGTATGTTGCGAGAAATGCGCAAAACATCGCAGCCATCCAAGCCAACGCGGCTCAACTTGGTGAGGGCAATGCAAATATTGCCTATGAGCTTGGACGCCTTCACCTAGTGGAGCTGGATCAATTCGTTGGAGGGGATGTCCAACCTTACTACGAGCAAGGGTACTACTATCAAGATCATCAACACCAACCACCGGAGGAGGACTAGGAAGATTAAGGAACCTTAGTTTTCTTTTCTTTTCCCTTTCTCTGTAATTTTCAGCTTTTGTTTGTGTGTGTTTGCGTAATATTTTCAGTTTTTATTTAAATTTCAGCAAGTGTGTTTGTTTATTTTCAGTTTGTATTTTTGCTTGATTTCATCATTAATAAAGACACCACCTTGTTCTCACCATTGGAGAAGTTACAAAAATTTGTGCCATGATGATATATGATTATAATTGCCGCTTTGTTTATCTTTGTAATTGATTTATGCATGTTAAAGCTTGTGCTCTCTTAAAATACGAATCTGAATCTATTTAAATGCTAGCTTAATCTTTAGCGAAGGTTATGATTAAAATAAAGACCCATAGTGTTTTATGTGCTCTCAAGTTATGAATAGATTGAAGATGGTTTTTATGCTCAAAAATGTCGCTAACCTTGTCATAAATATCTCTTGTGTGTTGCTCAACCTATCCAGAGCCTAATATATATTTGAGTGCATAAACCTTAGTGTACAAGATTTATTTTTGAGTGAGTTATTGCAGGACCTGATTTCTCTAGCCCGAGACTAAGAAGCTGGTCATTCCGTTTTTGCGTATCTATCTTTTTGCTAGCCTCTTATCCGTGCATTGTGCATCCCCGCATCGGAGATCTCACAAACCTCGCCGGATATCCATCCTTAAAACCAAATATCATCTTTTGTGATTACCTCCTTGACCACAACCTATCGTTGAGAATGGATCATCAATTCAAGGATGATCTCAAAACGGTGCCAACATTGAAGAATTCAAGTATCTCTCCAAGGAAAAATATTTCTGGTACGTACCTTATTTATCACCTCTTTGCTCGAGGACGAGCAACGTCTAAGAATGGGGGAGGACGTAGGTACGATGCATTTTTTAGAGTTCAAAGGGGAGCAAATAAAAAAAGTTCAAAGGGGAGCAAATAAAAAATCAAAACTCCGATGTGAAAGTCTCATTATCGAATGTATGACAGAAAAAATGACGAAAAGAAATAAAGAAAGAAGGATAATTATGAGAAAAAGAAAAAATGAGTATGCGTAAAAATAAAAATAAAGTGAACTCCCCGGTTCTCTAAAGTGCATTAGGAAATTCAAGGCTTCAAGATTAAAAGATCCATACTCAATTTTCCAACCATGTGCAATCCGATAACGAGGACTTCCTTTGTGCCTCGGGATCATTCTTTGCCATTTGCACATGTCCACCTATCTCAAGTGTGTGTATTTTTCTCTTTCCCCTTCTTGATCTAACATCATTTTCCAATGACCTTTTTGACGAGTCTCGGTAAGACCATGAGAAGCTTGTCTTGTTTTGACAACATCTCATTTATAAAATCTTGGGAGGACTAAACTTTCCCAAAGCTCCATATAAAGCCTACCACATATATGTGATGAGAGGGAAAGGAATAGAATATATAGGCTTGAGAGACAAGCGAGTTGAGAGTTCATGAGCAATATACAAGATGATTTACATTTGTGAACTTGGTTTAGCTTTTCTTCATCTTGTTCTTTATTTTCAAAATTTCTGAGATCTATTTAAAATTTGGGAGCATGTTAATAATAGTGGGATAAGCTTAATAAGAATCTACCCTCTGTGGAGATAAAGGCTAGTACATTATGGAATATTAACGAATTAAAATTTTGAGAGCATTATGTTTTCTCATGTATGATCAAGTGCAAGGTTTAAACATTGATGGGCAATGATGATATCTATCGAAGGCTTACTCGAGGACGAGCAAGGTTTAAGCATGGGGGAGATGTTGACGGTGAAAATCCGTCAACCTAGCCAGGAGTTTACCTTCGGTGTTGGCATAAGTTTTATACCTTATCCATTGGTACTAACCCCCGTGGTATAACAAGTTCACGTGTGCATGTCGGTTTTGGAGTTTAGTGTTTATGCAGGATTTTAGCGTTGAATGCAATACTTTAGGGATAAGTTCATCAAGCACCTTATGACAAGACCTTGAAGCCCGTACAAGTCATGCAATGAAGCAAACTTGACTCCAAGAAGCTAGGGACTCAACCCGAGAAGATGACAAACTCCGAGGACCAAACCAGAAAAGTGCCGAATCTTGCAAGATAAGGAGTTATGTCCAATTCGGAGAGAAACTGACGACATGGACCTACATGCAGAAGGGGGAAACATCTAGAAGACACGGGAACCGACATAGAGCAAAGGAGGCCGAGGACTGGGCCTGGATGGGCCCAGGCCGGCTGGCCCAGGCCGGCCAGCCCAGCCCTGTCCAGTGCCCGTTCGTCCCCTCCTTTGCCCTAGCCTCCATTCGGGCTATTTATAGCCCTGGGGTCGAGAGCCACACAGAATCGAATTCGTCATCGGCCGCCGAGGAGCAGAGAAGAGAGGGACACCATCCCGGAGAGGAGAGGGTCGAGCTAGTTGACTAGGGTTTCCCTAGCCGACGTGGGAACCTTGCACGGAAGACCACGTCGGAGTTCCCGGAGCTAGAAGCAAGATCAAGGAAGGATCCTGGTGGTGATCTTGTGTATGTATTATTGTCATAGTTGAATTATCAAGTTGAACCTATTCCTAGCGATCAAGTGTTTCCTCGAAGATTTCGTTTTTCGATCGGTTTGCTTATTGTAGATCTATTCTCGAGATAGATCACATAGGGTGTTCTTGTAGCCGCGGTGGCTAGAGGTACACGCCAGATCTTCCGAAAGAATCTCGACTTGTCTTTTGACTCTCCCTAGACTCCCCGCATGAGTAGGGATACGTTGTGACAGAACGGGGGTTCCGAAAGGCGAATGTTTTAGGATTTGGACGGGAAACCACGGTTTAAAGAGGCTTCTAATAAGATTCGATTTGCTACTTCTTCTCTTGCTTGGAACTTCAACAAAAGGCTTAACCCGATCTCTCTAGATCGGTTTATCTACCCAATCTTTCTTTGTTATCTCCGGTCTTTAGTAGATTAGATTAGTTTCGTATCTTTTATCTAGATGCATTAGGGTTTCTCTTTTACCGAAGATTGAAGTTACTTGGCTTTACTAGATAATCTTTTGCATCACACATTTGTTCCACGGATTCGATACCTTGGGTTCACCACTCGAGGGAAGAAGGGTCCCTTGGCTACGACGGGAGACTCGTCCGCTTGCAAGTCTAAACGAACTTTGATACAACTATTAACCGTCAACAGTGTTCTCATCATCGAATTTGAAGTTTTCCCTTGTTGCTTTTGCGTCCGCGCGTTTCCTGCCTTTTCTTTCTCCCACACCTTGTCTGCCGGTGACATGAGTTGGAGGGCTGATCTCGGAAGAGGTACCGAGACCAGTACGATGACCTTGACGCCCTTGTCGAGGCCCTGCGGACCGACAATGGGTGGTTGGAGTACCGGCTCTAGGCTGTGCGAGACGAGATCCTAGAGCGGGGCGCGCGGATTGTTGAAGGCGGCTCCGCAGTGGACCAGATGAGGGCCGCCCTCCTGGAGCGAGATGAGGCCCTGCTAAAGGCGTGCGAGGACCTGGCCGCGATGCGGACCGTGGCGGCGGAGTTGGAGACGGAGGTGGCCTCGACTCGTGCTCAGCTCCAACAAGACCGTGCAACCATCGAGGGAGCACGGTCTTGGCAGAGCCAGGCCGAGGAGAAGGCCAAGGAGGCTGAGCAGCTGAGGGTCGAGCTGGCGGAGAAGGTTACCGCGCTCGCCACGGCGGAGGGGCAGCTCCAGCAGGAGCAGAGCTTGCGCCAGCAGGCGGAGGCTCGGCTTCAGCAGGAGTGATCCGCTCTCGAGGAGGCCCGATCTACCCTCGAGCGTGAACTCGTGGCATTAGAGGAGGCGCAGGGCCAACTCCAGCGGGAGCGTGCTGCGCTCGAGGAGGCGCGGGCCACCCTCCAGCTCCGGGACGGGGAGATCTCGTGGCTCGACGGGGAGCTGAACCAACTGAGCGTCTCCCACGAGGACCTGTGCCAGGCTGTCGAGGAACAGGAAGCTATGATCCTTGGCCTGCAGCAGGCGGCTGAGACCACGCGCGTGGCCCTCGAGACGAAGAAGAAGTAGGTTGAGGGTGAGTCGCCTCTCTTTGCCTTTCGCTTGTTGGCTTGGTTTGTTTGGGATCCGCTCCCAATTTTTGTTTCTCATTTTTTGTCTTCAGGCCTGCGGACCACCCTTGGGAACTCAGCAACCCAGGCGCAGGCTATCCAGATGGCCTACAACTCCTCGCAACAAAAGTTGGAGGAGCTGCGGACCGCCGCCTTCGAGGCGTATCAGGGGGTCGAGGAAGGCGAGGTGCAGGCTGGGAGCTCGATGGTGAGTCGCCTCCGCGCCCTCAGCAGGCACGTCACCCAGCGCATGCGCTGCACCCTTCACCTGGGTGTTCAGAAGGCCCTCGGCGTGGTGGCTTCCCACTACCAAGTCGACCTCGATGCCGTCTCTACGGGCTATGTCGTCCCCGTCGGTGTCAACGATGAAGTGGCGATGAACCGTGCGGACACGCTCGCTGCTCCTGCCACCAACGTCCTCGCTGAAGACTTCATGGACTTCCTGTTTCCTAATGCAGCTCCAGCTGGCAGCCACGAGGCCTGAAAGTAGCTAGGCGTTCGAGCCCTTTATGTTTTTAGTCTTGACATTCGAGCCGCGCGACTATGTAATAAACAGTTGCTGTTTAAAACATTTAGATGTTTGTAAATTGAAGTACTCGTTGTTTATTTTAGCAGTTGTGTTGTTCTTCCTTCCCATTTTCTTAGGTGGACCTTGGCTGGAAAGTTTCGTTCGCACGAGTAGGCTGTAGGCAAAGCGGTGAGGGGGAAGGGCCGTATCCTGCTGGAGGCGTGGGCTATCCCTGACTCGCGCTTCTTTGCCCTTTGTCTACTCGCGTCCCACATAGATTCACCCAGAGTTTGGGTTGAGGCATACTTAGCACGTTTACAACAAATTTTTGCGAAAAAATGTGGACCATTTTTTTGGGGAGGGATGCCCCCCGCAGTAGCCCCCGAGGAGGACTTGGTTTTCAGGAGAAAGTTGAGTCACCCTTTGATTTTATTAATTTGATAGAATTTACATTTGTACAACCAACTGGGGTGTTGGGTATGTAAATTACAAAGAGAAACTTGGAAATCCTTTCTAAGGGTAGAAGCGACGTAGTTGTTGGATGTTCCAAGCATTGGTGAGTTCCTCGCCGTCCTCATTGGCCAGCTTGTAGGTGTCGGGCTTGAGCACTTTGACAACGACATAGGGTCCCTCCCATGGGGGTGACAGCTTGTGGCGGCCTCGATTGTCTTGGCGCAGCCTTAGGACTAGGTCCCCTTCGTTGAAGTCTCGGCGCCGTATCTTCCGGGCCTCGTACCGCCTCAGAGCCTGTTGGTACCTTGCTGAGTGCATCAGGGCCACAGTGCGCGCCTCATCCAATTGGTCTAGCGAGTCCTCGTGGGCTTGTTGGTTGGCGCTTTCATCGTAATCCTTCACCTTGGGCGACCCGTACTCAAAGTCCATGGGGAGGACCGCCTCCGCGCTGTAGACTAGGAAGAACGGGGTGAATCTCGTGGCCCTGCTCGGGGTGGTTTTGAGGCTCCACACGACCGCCGGCAGCTCCTGGAGCCATATTCAGCCAGACTTGTTCAGTCTGTCGAAGATTCTGGGTTTGAGGCCTTGTAAGATCATGCCATTGGCCCGCTCCACTTGACCATTGGTTTGTGGATGTGCGACAGCCGCCCAATCCACGCGGATGTGGTGCTTGTCGCAGAACTCCAGGAACTTCCTACCGGTGAACTGGGACCCGTTGTCGGTGATGATGGAGTTGGGCACCCCGAACTGGTAGATGATATCGGTGAAGAACGTCACGGCCTGCTCTACCCTGAGGTTTGTGATTGGGCGCACCTCGACCCACTTGGAGAACTTGTCTATAGCGACAAGCAGGTGGGTGTAGCCCCCGGGCGCTTTTCGCAAGGGCCCGACGATGCCCAGCCCCCACACGGCAAAAGGCCATGTGATAGGGATCGTCTGGAGGGTGTGAGTCAGGAGATTGGTCTTGCGGGCATAGAATTTGCACCATTCGCAAGTGCGCACGATCTCGCTAGCGTCGGCGACTGCGGTGGGCCAGTAGAAGCCCTGGCGGAACACGTTGCCCACGAGGGTGCGCGGCACCACGTGGTGGCCACACACACATGCGTGGATGTCTCGGAGGAGCTCACGCCCCTAGGGGATGGGTATGCACCACTGCAAGACGCCTGACGCGGCATGCTTGTACAGCTTGCCGTCAACAAGGGTGAATGACTTGGCCATCCTGGCGATGCGCCTGGCCTCGGACCGATCCGAGGGAAGCTCCCCTCGATCCATCCAGGTGAGGTACTTGGCCCGCCAGTCCTCCGCGCGGGGGGCTAGCTCTATGTCCATGGCCTCGTCCTCGGCCGCGCCGTAACTCTCGAGCAAGGAGAGTACAAACACCATGTTCGAAGGGTCCTCGTCCATAAGCTCCGTGTCCATTCATTCGAGGGAGCCCCTGAGGGTTCCTCTTGAATCGAGGGTACCGGCTCGAGGTTGACGGATGGTTTTGCAATGTCCCGCGCAAAAACGTTTGGGGGAACGGTGATTCGCCCCGACGCGATTTTAGCGAGCTCGTCCGCCTCCTCGTTGTACCGACGGGGAACGTGGTTGAGCTCGATGTCGTAGAACTTGTCTTCGAGGGCTCATACGGCATTGCAGTAGGCCTCCATCATGTCGTTGTGACAACTCGCATTCTTCATGACTTGGTCAATCACGAGTTGCGAGTCCCCCCTGACGTCGAGGCGTTTGATGCCTGTCTCGACGGCGATTCGCAGGCCGCAAAGAAGGGCCTCGTACCCCGCCATGTTGTTCGACATAGGGAAATGTAAGTGTACTGCGTACCTCATGTGCTCTCCGAGGGGTGAGATGAAGAGCAGGCCCGCGCCTACCCCCGTTTTCATCACTGACCCGTTGAAGTAGAGGGTCCAACACTCGGCCTGGATCCGCGGCAGTGGCAATTGTGTATCCGTCCATTCGGCGACGAAACCTGCCAGGATCTGGGACTTAATTGCCTTGCGTGGCGCATAGGCGAGCGTTTCGCCCATAAGTTCCACAGACCACTTGGCGATCCTTCCAATCGCGTCCGGGTTGCGGATGATCTCCCCCAACGGGAACGAGGAGACCACCGTAACCGGGTGGGCCTTGAAGTAGTGCCGGAGCTTGCGCCGTGCGAGCACCACTGTGTAGAGCAGCTTCTGGATCTGCGGGTAGCGCGCCTTGGTCTTAGACAGCACTTCGCTAATGTAATACACAGGCCTCTGGACTGGTAGGGTCTGCCCCTCCTCCGTACGCTCCACCACGATGACGGTGCTGACCACCTGAGTGGTCGCGGTGATGTAGAGGTACACAGGCTCGTCGCCCTGGGGCAGCGTTAGGATCAGCGCGTGGGCGAGTGTCGCCTTGAGTTTGTCAAGCGCCTCCTGGGCCTCGACGGTCCAGGAGAAGCGCTCGTGCCTCTTCAGAAGTCGGTAGAGGGGCAAGCCCTATTCACCGAGCCGCGAGATGAAGCGGCTCAAGGCGACAAGGTACCCTAGCACCTACTGGACCCCTTTGAGGTCTCGAATCAGGCCCATCCGTTCGAGGGCCGCGACCTTCTCGGGGTTGGGCTCGATGCCCCGCTGGGAAAAGATGTACCCCAGCAACATGCCGCGCGGTTGTGACGCCCAGGTTTTTAATTAGCGTCATTAGCGCTAATGGTCGAATCAGCCGAGTCAAACCGGCCGACATTGGTCAAACCTAGGTCAACATGGGCCATCACCTCGAAAACCGAGCCGACAAACCCAATTGACCCCCTTGACCAAGTCGACACACCCTTGTGGTCAACCCTTGGTCAAAGACACGGTCAAACCCCGTTGAAACCCTAATGTCGAAGAACGTCCTCCGGAACTTTTGCCGCGTTCTCCAAATTCACCTAAACACTTCAAAATCTACCTTTATGAAAGTTGCCCAGCTTGTTGAGGGACACAACTTTCATGTAGATTGGCATTTCAAATTTTGAGCGGAAAAGGGTGAAAAACTTGGTCAACTGGCAGTACCTCCTGTTCACCGAGACATGGCGGCATTCAATGTTGGCAAGCCGATTCTGCAAAATCCGTTGAGAAAAACACCATACGGCTGAAAGTGGTAGAGGGTAGTGAGATCTACAACTTTCCTATTCATCTCTTGGTGCACTTTAGTTGCAAAAATTCGAGTTATTGTCAGACAAACAGTGCCAGTCCAACATTTTCAGGAGGCCGCGATGCGCCCACACGACACGCCGCGCCGCGAGCGCCGGCTCCGCGCCGGCCGCGCGCCTACCCGTGCGCACACGCCGGGCCGCGCCCGGCCGCCCGCAACCTCGCGCGCCCGCGCATGCACCCGCGCGCGCCTTCCCCGGCCGTTGCGCGCGCCGAGGCCGCCTCAAAGTTCCCCCCCCCTCGCGTCGCGCGCTAGGCCGTGCGCCGCGTCGGACCGGCCGGACGGGCGCCCGACGGACCGCCGGTCCGTTCGCCGCGCGCGCGAGCCGCGTCCGCGTGCTACCGCGATCGGACCCCCCGTCCCTCCCCTTCACTCCTCTCGGCGTCGCAAGGAGGACCGCGCAGCCGCTATAAAATGGTGGCACCGCGAGTATCCCCGCAGGCCCGCCGCCCACGGCCCGAGCCACCCGCCGGCGCCATTACGGTCGCCGCGGCGAGCTCCAGTTCGGCCGGCGGCACACCCAACCGAGCTCTCCTCCACCTCCCCGTGCATCCGCGCGCGCCTTCCCAAGCCACCCATTCGCGTGCCCCGGCCGTGAACTCGCCGAAGCGAGAGGCACGGCGGCCGGCGGCCGGTCGCCGCCGCTGCACACCATCGCCGGCAGCGCCTCCACCCCGACCCAACCCTCAAACTGATGCGTGGTGAGCCCCTAGCCATCCTCCTCCCTTTCCCCGTCCGATTCCGGCGCCGAAGCACCGGAATTTGGGCCGGCGCCGCCGGCAACCATGCCCAAGGACCCAATTGTAGACGTCCAGCTATTTTCAAGGAGTTTTACGCGAACTAGGGGCCTATCTACGAGGGTCTAAATCTTTCCGAGGGCCTAGTCACAAAGTTGTATCTTCAATGGTATACTCCTTTTGCAGAAACTTATAAAATGTGTAGAAACTCGTGAAAAATTCAGAAAAATGCAAACTAAATTTTGTTAGAACCGTGGTGAAGAGTACTACAACTTTTGTTATACTTACATGGTCTGATTCTAGATATTTTTACCATGAAAAATAGGAATGTGAAAATCCTAGATCTGAAATAACTCCAAATCTATAAATCCTCTGTGTTCAAATTTTGGATATGTTGTGTATTAGATAATGTCTAGCTCATGTGCCAAAAATTGCACAAAGTTATGTTGTAAATCTTTTTGAATACATTGTTTTCCATTCTGAAAGCCCTGCATAAATGATTTTGTAGCTAAAAATGTTTATGTTTTTATGCCAAACTTGTGCATGCTGTCTTATTATGCCAAGACACACCTCTGGTGAATTAATCATGATTTTTTAAAGATCAGAATTATTTATTCTTAATTTGTGCATGTTTTCCTTTGTAAATTAATGAAGCAAGATCAGTAGAGCTTCTAGGTGTGCTTGCTGGTTCTTTAGGCTTCCTTAGAATCAGAGAGAATGTATGAGGAAGATTGGAGCATTTTGATGCTTATTTATTTTTGTATGCATTTTATTTGATTGCTAGCTAATCTTTTGTTCTTTTCCAAAGTAATTTATTTTCTAGCTTCCAAGCTTTGCATGTGAGTCCAGAGCTTCTAGGTGTGCTTGCTGGTTCTTTAGGCTTCCTTAGAATCAGAGAGAATGTATGAGGAAGATTGGAGCATTTTGATGCTTATTTATTTTTGTATGCATTTTATTTGATTGCTAGCTAATCTTTTGTTCTTTTCCAAAGTAATTTATTTTCTAGCTTCCAAGCTTTGCATGTGAGTCCAGTGGTTCAGTATGGGTGCTATAATGCTTAAGAAACCCTTGTTTAAATTTTTAGTGAATTATTGATGATAAAAACTTTAAAGGTCCTTATGGAGTAATGCTTTAGTTAAATTAGAAAAAAATGCCTTTTAGTTCTTTTCTCCTTTTTGTGAAGTGATGTCAAACTTAATTAAAAGGCTAAGAACACACCCTTGCTGATAAGGAATTAAGTTACAAATAAATATCTTTGTACACACCTTTACTAGTGAGAAGTTAAAGGAATGAACCTTCACATGAAATATCAAGTAAAAGGGAACATTAATTCAAATGGGCAATCCAAGAATGAAACATATATCAATAATAACCTTCATAAAAAGAAATTAATAGTTAATTATATGTTAAGGTGGATATGACCAACAGGAGTGGTTAAGATAAGTAAATTGTCACATCACCTGAACCCTGCATTGCATTCCGTGTAGATCTTCCTGACGGTGACTACTCACTCGTCCCGGAATCCGAGGAAGGAGAAGCAGAAGCTTCGCTGCAATACGTGGAAGTACTCGACGACACCGAGGGTGCTCAAGCTATCTTAGCTGACGAAGGCAAGCCCCGGTGCATCAACCCAGTTTTCAAATTTAATATTCAGTTATCTATGGATGCTTGTGCATTTAAGTTCAGGAGTTGTCTGGAACCTTAGACGCATGATTCCTAGGTACCTGTGTCCTTACTAGTATGATAGGTCGTTAGCTGCTAAGCTATAGGACCGTTACAAGCCAGGTGATGATGTCACTCGCGAGAATAGGTTCCTAGATAGGAATCACAAGATCCCTTTAAATGGATTGCTCATGTGGTAGGAGCATGGGATGTGGGCTCCGGTCCAATGGCTATTGTGGGTTAAGTGTTTGAACGTACTAAGCACTTGTCGGGAATGGGACCGGTAAGCCTAGTACCTTAATGAGGTGGCGAGGGATCCTACTATTACTAATCTTGGATGCGTGTCACGGCTCGCTATCGGTGGCGTATGGTGAGTCCGGGTGCCTCGCGGGGTATTCCGGATAGCCTGCACCAAAGACTATAAGATTCAATCCCGACCCGAAGAGTTTTGGCAACCGCTTGGTGGTTGTCCTCGCGGGGGCATCCCACCATGTGTTTAGGTCTACCTTGCAAGGTTTGAATCAATCGATTGTCGGCCTCTCACCGTTATCTGAGACTACTTACTCCACTAGCCATGAGATCCCTAATGATGGAAGTTGATGAATATTATGCTTGATTAATTGTATTGTACAACTTTGTCTCTACTAAATGGCTAATTTAGTAAAGATTAAACCCACTAAAACTTGTGCTAAAATCTTGAAAGTAAGGACATACTCTTTGTTACTTTTCAGCAAAAGAAACTCAGTGGCCAAAAAGCCTTTCATGTCTAGAGTTGGTGAAGTAGTTATCACCGACGGGTAAGTCTTGCTGAGTATTAGTATACTCAGCCTTGCTATAATATGTTGATCCAGGTAATGCTTTCGGTGATGTGTGGCCCGGAGAGATCCCGCCCGGCTGGGAGCTGGAGTGGGTGGAGGATGACGACTAAAGGCATCATGGCTGGCCTCCTGTGGTGTTTCCGCTTTCCGTTAGTTAATTTCCGCTGTTTCAAAAACTCTAAACTACGTCATTATGACAAAAACTTCGGGTTGTAATAATTAAACCCTTCGGGGTGAATTTCTGTTATGAATTATGTTATATCTCTGGACTCGCCTTCGCGTGAGTTTTAATGCATATCTGTCGATCCTTGTTGCTATGTAAGTGATTTACTGGGCGTTAACCCGGCAACTAACGACAGGATGATACTTTATTACTGCTTAATGACCAAAGAGGATTGGTTTAGGTGGTAGTACGGTATTTTCCTGGGCGGGTTGTCACAGCGGCACTCCGAAGACACACTTCTCGGGGTTTAGTTTCACCCCGTTGGCCCACAGGCAATCAAACGCAATGCGCAGGTCGTTAACCAGGTCATCCGCCTTCCTGGTTTTCACGACTATGTCGTCTACATAAGCCTCAACGGTCCGCCTGATGTGGTCTCCGAAGACGTGCTGCATACATCGCTGGTATGTAGCGCCCGCATTTCGAAGGCCAAACGACATCGTACGTAGCAGAACATTCCAAACAACGTGATGAATGAGGTCGCGAGCTGGTCGGACTCTTTCATCTTTATTTGGTGGTACCCGTAATAGGCATCAAAGAAACACAAAAGCTCACACCCTGCACTCGAGTCAACAATTTGATCGATTCGTGGCAAAGGAAAAGGAATTTTTGGACATGCTTTATTCAAACTAGTGTAATCTACACACATCCGCCACTTCCCATTCTTTTTCTTAACTAGTACAGGATTAGCTAGCCACGTAGGGTGAAAGACTTCCTTGATGAACCCGGCCTCGAGGAGCTTCCGCAGCTCCACTCCGACCGCCCGGCGTCGCTCTTCGTCAAAGCGCCACAACCGTTGTTGCACGGCTCAGAAGTGAGGTAGGATATCAAGGGAGTGCTCGGTGACCTCCCTCTGGATGCCTGGCATGTCCGAGGGGCTCCACGCGAAGATGTCGGCATTGGCGCAGAGAAAGTCGATGAGCACCACTTCCTATTTCGGGTCGAGGGTGGAACTGACCCTCAACGCCTTGCCCTCGGGGGCAGCAGGGTCGAGGGGCACCTCCTTGGTCTGCTCGGCAGCCTCGAAGCTGCCGACATGCTTGGCTGTGGAGTCGAGGTCCCCGTTGACCAGCTTCTCCATGCTCGCCACGAGCGCTTCATCCAGCGCTGATGCTTTACCGTGCTCCACGCACTCGACGTCGCAGTCGAACGCGTGCTCGATCGACGAGCCCACGGTGATGATACCTTTCGGTCCCGGCATCTTCATCTTGAGGTAGGTGTAGTTCGAGACCGCCATGAACTTGGTGTAGCATGGTCGCCCAAGGATGGCGTGGTATGCGCCCCTGAAGCCCACCACCTCGAAGGTGAGCGTTTCCGTGCGGAAATTGGCCGGCGTGCCGAACCAAACTGGCAGGTCGATCTGCCCGAGGGGTTGGACGCGCTTGCCCGGCGCGACACCATGGAATGACGTCGTGCTGGGCCGTAGCTGGTCCAACCCGATCCCCATCAGTTGCATGGTGTGCGCGTAGAGGATGTTGAGGCTGCTGCCTCCGTCCATCAGCACCTTGGAGAACCGTGTGTTGCCAATGACCGGGTCGACGTCCAGCGGGTACTGGCCCAGATTGGGGATGCGATTCGGGTGATCCTCACGACTAAAGGTGATGGCTTCTCCCTACCAGTCGAGGAAGGAGGGGGGAGCCCTCTCCGCGACGAGGACCTCGTGCCGCTCCCGCTTGCACTGGCTGTTGGACATGTCCACGGTCGGTCCCCCGAAGATGAGGAAGACGTTCTCCACCGTCGGGAAGCCATCGGCGTCTCCGTCACCACCATCCTTCTTGGCCTCGCCATCCTTCGTGGCAGCACAGCTGTAGTACTTCTTAAGCATGTCACACTGCTCGAGGGTGTGGTTGACCGGAGTCTTGTGGTATGGGCACGGCTTCTTCAGCATGTCGTCGAACACGACGGGGCCTCGAGGGGCCGCTCGAGGGCCCTTTTGGGCTAGGTTAACTGCGAGGGCCTCGTCCCTGTCGTCGTCGTGTCCCTGCGCGTGCGCCTCGCGACGTGGCTTCTTGCCCTTCTCGCCCCGCTTGTGTTTCTGCTGGGGCTCCTTGGACTTGCTACCCTCCGCGGGCGCGTCGTCCACGCGCTTGCCTTTCTTGCTGTCGAAGATGGCCCCCACCGCCTCCTCGCCGGAAGCAAAGCTGGTGGCGATGTCGAACAGCTCGTTGGAGTCGACCGGCGGGGTGCGCCCGAGCTCGCGCACGAGGTCCCGATAGGTCGTGCCCTCGAGGAAGGCGTGCACGATCTCGGACTGGACGATGCTCGGGAGCTCGGTACAACGCTTGGAGAAGCGTCGTATGAAGTC
Source organism: Cenchrus americanus (assembly GCA_947561735.1). Lineage (NCBI taxonomy): Eukaryota > Viridiplantae > Streptophyta > Magnoliopsida > Poales > Poaceae > Cenchrus > Cenchrus americanus. The sequence continues at coordinate 186,531,090 of OX387245.1, forward strand.
CCAAAGCGACTCGTCGGGCTTCTGGGTGCACGCGCGCAGGTCCCAGGAGTTCCCAGGGTGCATGTATGTGCCCTAGAAGTTCCCCACGATGGTGCGGACCAAGTCGTCCCAGTTGTGGACCTGACTGGTCGGCAGGTGCTCGAGCCACGTCCGAACTGAGTCCGCGAGGTGCAGTGGCAGGTTGCGGATGATGACCTCGTCGGTGGTGGCGCCGCCCAGCTGGCACGCCAGGCGGTAGTCGTTGAGCCATACATGAGGGTCTGTCTCCCCCGTGTACTTGTCGATCGACGTGGGCTGGCGGAAGCGCTGAGAGAAGCTCATCGTGCGGATCTCCCGGCTAAACATGTGGGTCCCCGGGGGCTCCGGCGTCGGCGAGTGATCCTCACGACTATCGTAGCGCCCGCCCCGTCGTGGGTGGTAGCCTACCGCTGCCTGTGCCTCTGTGTTGCCCGTCCGGCGGACGTTGATGACATTGCGGGCGTTGCTATCCTGGGCATGTCGTCGCATGTCAAGGATTCGCTCCCTGGCCGGCGTTCGACCCTAGTTGGCCGGTTGTCCCGTCGCTCCACTAGCGTGAACTGGTGCCTCCGGGCCCTGCGTGCCACCATCATCTGACGCGCTGCCTTGCTGGCGAATGCGGGATGCCGAGCTCTCAGCCTGTTGTACGGCCACTTGTTCGATGAGCGCCTGCGCCTCGCGGTGCAGGTTCTGCGCCTCAGGCGTAGAAGGGGCAGGCATGGCCCGCAATAGTGTCGCAGCTGCGATGAGCTTCTGGCACACTCGCAGGGGCATGTTCGGGTTGTTGACGTCGAAGTCGGCGTTGATGCGCTCGCGGGCCTGCTTGCCCAGCTCGCGCGCGCGTTCGCCGCGCGCGGAAGCTTCTCCAGCGATGGAGGCGCGAAGCAATCGCACTATGCGGTACTCTTCCGCAAGCTTAGCCTCGAGCTCGCGCGCTTGAGCCAGCTGCACGTTGATGTCAGCGCCCCTCGCCGGCGAGGTGGGGGGCACGCTCAGCCCCGGGTTCTGGGGTACACCAGTTCCCGGGTTTCGAGGGGCTTCTCCATCGCCAGCCCCCGCGGCGTTCGTGCCATTGGCCTGGTCGTCGACGACCACCACCAAGAACTCGCGTGCGGGGTCGTAGATTCCAGCACTGGAGTCGTCGGAGTAACCGAACCAGTAGTCTGCGGCGTCGAGGAACCGCTGGAACATCACTGGGTCCGGCACGCCGGAGAAGTCCCATTCCGCGTACCCATGCGAGGTGGCGGGTGGCAGATCGCAGGCAGAGCCGTGGTAGGACTCGTCGTTGGTGGTGGCGATGTGGTTCCTGACCGCTAGGAGGTGGTGGCCAGGAAAGTCCTCATACGCCACCACGTCGCTGCTGGCGGACGAAGTGTACGCTGTCGCAGCGTTGCGCATCCCATGGGGGAACCGCGGCTCGGGAACCACGCGCTCCTTCGCGGGTACCACCGTCATCGCGCTGGTCGTCGCATTGTGAGGCGACACGCGCGGCCCGACGTCATTCCATCCGCACCTGGCGAGAGCGCTGGCCGAAGCGTCGTCGGCGTCGAGGTGCTGAAGGGCCCGCAGCGTCTGTTGACGGTAGATTATCGTATCAAAGTTTATATGGATTTGCAAGCGGACAAATCTCCCGTCATAATCAAGGGACCCTTCTTCCCTCGAGTGGTGAACCCAAGGTATCGAATCCGTGGAACAATGTGCAACACAAGGATTCAATCTAGTAAAGCAAGGAAAGCTATCTATTGAAGAACCAAGTTGCATCTAATCTAAGATATCATCAAGAAAACGAATCTAATCTAATCTACTAAAGAGGTAGCGAGAGAAAGCAAGAGATAACCAATCTAGAAAGTCTAGATCATGCATATGTTGTAGCTCCAAACAAGATAGATGAAGATAGAAAAGAGAAACTCATTAAAAGCATCTTTAAACCGTGGCCTCCGGTCCGATTCCGAAAACGCCCGCCTTTGAGAGCCCCCATTCTGTCACAACGTACTCCTATTCATGCGGGTAGTCTAGGGCGAGTTCGATAAGAACAAGTTGAAATCACTTGGTCGGTCCAGTATGCACCTCTAGCCACCGCGGCTACAAGAGCACCCTATACAATCTAGCTATAGACTAGATTGGGGAAGAAGCAAAACCAAGAAGAAAACAAAATCATCGAGAAGGCACTTGATCGCTAGAAATCGGATTCACTATAAAAACTTCACCACGAATGATTACATGAACAAGATCACCACCGGGATCCTACCTCGATCTTGATCCTTGCTCCGGAGCTCCTACGTGGTCTTCCATGCAAGGTTCCCACGTCGGCTAGGGAGACCCTAGACAACTAGCACGACCCTCATCTCCGAGATGGTGTCCCTCAAGCTTCTCTGCTCCTCGGCGGCGGATGACGAATTGATTGATGCATGGCTCTCGGTCAGGGGGCTATAAATAGCCCGAGAGGCATCTAGGTCAAAGGGGGGGCGACTGGGCCCTGAAATGGGCTGGGCCGGCCGGCCTGGGCCCACTTCGGCCCAGTTTGTGGCCTCCTTCGCCCGGTGTTGCTTCTCGAGTCTTCTAGATCCTTCCCCCTTTTGCATGTGGGCCCTTATCGTCAGTTTCTCTCTGAATTGGACGAAGCTCCTTATCTCGCAAGATTCAACACTTTTCTGGCTAGGTCCTCGGAGTTTGTCATCTTCTCGGCCTTGGTCCTTGGGCTCTTGGAGTCATGTTCACTTCATTGCTTGACTTGTACCGGGCTTCAAGGTCTTGTCATGAGGTGCTTAATGAACTTATCCCGGAAGTCTTGCTTTCAACGCTAAAACCCTGCATAAACACTAAACTCCAAAAATGACATGCACAAGTGAACTTGTTATACCACGGGGGTTAGTACCAATGGATAAGATACAAAATTCATGCCAACACCGAAGGTAAACTCATGGCTAGGTTGACGGAATTTCACCGTCAACAGCTCCCTCATGCTTAAACCTTGCTTGTCCTCGAGTAAGCCTTCGATGGATATCATCGTTGCCCTTCATTGTTTAAACCTTGCACTTGATCATACATGAGAAAACATAATGCTCTCAAAAGTTTAGTTCGTTTAAGTTCCATAATGTACTAGCCTTCATCTCTACGGAGGGTAGATTATTAATTAAGCTTATCCCACAAGTATTAACATGCTCCCAAAATTCAACTGGATCTCAAAAATTTTTAAATAAAGAACGAGATGAAAAAGAGCTAAACCAAGTTCAAAAATTTAAACTGCCTTGCATCTTGCTCATGAACTCTCATCTCATCTTGTCTCTCAAGCCTATTTATTCTACTCCTTTCCCTCTCATAACATATTTATGTGGTAGGCTTTTATATGGAGCTCTTTGGGAAAGTTTAGTCCTACCAAGATATTATAAATAAGATGTTGTCAAAACAAGACAAGCTTCTCAAGGTCTTACCGAGACTCATCAAAACAGTCATTGGAAAATAATGTTATATCAAGAAGGGGAAGAGAAAAATGCACACGCTTGAGATGGGTGGACATGTGCAAATGGCAAAGAGTGATCCCGAGGCACAAAGGAAGTCCTCGTTGTCGGATTGCACATGGTTGGAAAGATGAGTTTGGATCTTTTAATCTTGAAGCCTTGAAATTCCTAATGCACTTTAGAGAACTCGGGAGTTCACTTTATTTTATTTTTATATCATACATACTCATATATTTTTTTTCTTTTCTTCTCTTTTTCTCATACTCATATTTTTGTTCTTTCTTTATTTTTCTCATTTTTTTCTTTATCATCAAAATTTTTTTATTTGCTCCCTTTGAACTCTAAAATTGCATTGTACCTACCTCCTCCCCCATGCTTAGACGTTTGCTCGTCCTCGAGCAAAGAGGTGATAGAGATAAGGTAGGTACCGGAAATACTTTTCCTTTGGAGAGATACTTGAAATCTTCAATCTTGGCACCATCTTGCTATCTTCCTTGAATTGGTGATCCATACTCAACGATAGGTTGTGGTCAAGGATGTAAACACAAAAGATGATATTTTTGGTTTTAAGGGTGGATATCCGGTGAGGTTTGTGAAATCTCCGATGTGGGGATACACAATGCACGGATAATAGGGCTAGCAATAAGATAGATACGCAAAAACGGAATGACCAGCTTCTTAGTCTCGGGCCAGAGAAATCATGGCCTGCAATAACTCACCCAAAAATAAATCTTGTATACTAAGTTTTTGCACTCAAATATATATATATATATATATATATATATATATATATATATATATATATATATGGCTCTAGATAGGTAGAGCAATATGCAAGTGGTATTTATGACAAGGTTAGCATTACTTTTTAAGAACAAAAATAAATCATCTTTAATCCATCCAAAACTTGAGAGCACATAAAACACTATGGGTCTTTATTTTTATCATAACCTCCACTAAAGATTAAGCTAGCATTTAGATAGTTTCAGATTTATATATTAATAGAGCACTAGCTTAATCATGCATAAAACAATTACAAAGATAAACAAAGCGGCAATTATAATCATATATCATCATGGCACAAACTTTGTAACTTTACCAAAGGTAAAAACTAGGTGGTGACTTTATTAATGATGAAAATAAAAACTAAGACCCATGCTGAAAATAGACTAACACACATGCTGAAATTTAAATAAAAACTGAAAACACTACGCACACATAAGCACATATAAGCTGAAAATTAAAGAAAAAGGGGTAAACGAAAGATAACTAAAGCTCCTCCTCTCTCTAATCTTCCGCCGGTGGTTGGTATTGATAATCATGGTTGTTGTACCCTTGCTCATAATAGGATTGCACCTCTCCTCCTATGAATTGTCTGACGGTGCTAAGTGAAGGTGTCAAAGCTCATAAGCGATGTTTGCATTTCCTTCACCCATTTGGTTTGCATTGGTTTAGATGGCTGCAATAATTTGCATGTTTCTTGCAGTGTATCCTCCAATGATGGCCACATTTTGTTGTGGTTAAGGAAGGTGTGCATATGGCTCCGCAAAGGCTACGTTGGGCACCGCAAAATTTGGTGGGGGCATGGCTGCACCACTCCCCCATGCTTGCATTGGTACATCACCGTAGTAAGTAGTAACTCGGCGGCGCCGGGGTTCCTTCAAATGGTGGCACATAATTTTGTTGCGCACCTCCTTCTTGGGCCATAGAAGAACCTTCTCCGATAATCCTTCTCTTTTATTTTTTTCTTCGCCGGCACAAGAAGTCCTTCCTCTAACTAATCTTCTTTCCCCTCGAGAAAAGTCTTAATCTTCGATCCGATAGGGGCAAATTTACTTTGGCCACTTTAAAGCCTCCTCTCTCATCTCCCTTATGTTCTTGCTTTGCTTCATATATTCAAATGGGAAGCCCCGGGTAAGAGATGCTCCGGGTTCCTTGTAATACCCGGTCTTAAAGAGATAGCCAACATGGAGAGGTAACACCCCGAACCAATATCTCCCAAATCCGATGTTGCTCACAACACCACCGGTTGATCATAAGCTGAGTGGGGTCGATTGGCTGCCTGGCAATGAAAGCCTAGTAAAGCCAATTCAACCCCGTGTTGGTTATCTTTGTCTCTCTCATTCTCCCCAAAATCCTTTTGCACATCAAAGTGACATACTTGGATGATGGGATCCGGATACCATTTCTTTGTTGATGGGCTCCTCCCGCGATCACACTCCAAAAACCTTCCATGTGCCTTCATGCACATCCACTTGTTTCGGGGCTCCCTTTTGAAAACCAAGCAATTCCCTAATATACTCATAGGGAACCACTTGTTCAACTCCCTCCAAACGGAATGAGAAACTCGGTACTCCTTCATCAAGGATAGGCGCCATGGTCATGAGAATTTCGAAGGCAAATTCCTTGTTGGTGTTTACCGACACTCCATTGGAGAATTGTACTCAAGTAAATATCCGTATGAAAACCCAACACTTGTAGAGCTTGATCATCGAGTCAACGTGTTTCCACAAGCCTCTTCTCAAGTCAAGTGAGCTTCTTCTCCTCCTCCGTCATGATGATAAACCCATGGAGGTGGAGCGGACGATCGTGTCGAGCGGTGAGGTTGGACGGGCGGCTCCTCCATACGTCCTTGAGATTCGGTGAACCTCATAGACGAGCTTCGTGTGGCCCTCATGCCACCGAGGAGAAGAGTGACGTTCCTCCTCGGCGGTGCCGTGTCCTCCTCCATACTCCGAGGAGACTCGGAAACCGAATGCCTCCTCGAAGAGGTTGTCGATGATGGCTTAGACGACGATGATCCCTTCTTCTTGGTGCAAAGACTTGTAGTTTTCTTCCATGGTTGCAGCACTCTCTCCCTCACAAATAAATATCTGGGGTTTTCAACTGGTAACAAGGTACACAAATATTATTTTGGAGTCTGGACTTTGAGTGGATTAAGGATGTGATTTGTTGCACGAAACAAGCGGGGTGGATGGCTAAGTCTAAGGTGGTTCCGGACTACAAACTAGAGCACACGAACAAAGAGCTGGATGGGAGACTTACCTCTCTCCTCCTCCTGGCTCGGTTCTTCTCTAGCACACTCATTGTTGCTTCGTGACCGCGTGCACCTTCCAAACGTTCTCATCCACTCCTTTGCTTGCATTATTGCTCCTTCCACTTGATGTTTTCGCTTTGAGTTACTTCCATACTCTCTTGCCTCACATGCCTCCATGATATTCCTGCAAAACAAAGCCTTGTCTGCCCCCCATGCTTGTACTTTGCATGTGGTTTGATAAAATATGTTGGAGGGGCATCCCGTGATGCATCACGGTGCATGCATGGTTAGGTTAACTAGATTGCCTCCCTCTCAGCATGTTTTAATGCTAAGTACTCCTCTAATTTCGAAAATAAAAAATAAATCAGAGCTATTAAATAAAAATTTAGAGGAGTTTTTAAAGCATTAAAAACAAATGTAAGTCGAAAATATTTTCTGACTACTTTTATGTTGGTCTCAACGGTATCGTTTGCCTTCATTAGTTGAGAGCAAACTTTTCCCGGCTTGATCATGGGGGCATAGGTTTAGGTTCTAATTTTGGTTAGATGAGAGAGATTTTGAATGAAATAAAATAAAATGAGGCTTAGAAAAATTCTAATCTTAGAGAAACCAAGGATATATATTTTTAAATCAACCAAAAATCAAGTTTCTAGGTTCACGCGAGTCCTACCACATGCTGAAATTTAAATAACATCTAGATACAAGTCGTGGCTCTACTCAGGTGTTTTTAGCATGTAAAACAAGTCAACCACAACATCATAATAAGGATGAATGGTTGAGTTAGGTTCTGAATTTATTTGGTTGTGGTTTCTCGAAAAGAAGCAAACAAACACATAGGAGGGTTCATGTAAAGGGTTTATGATCCAAACAAAATATTCAACCAAGAATTATGTCTCTAATATTGTTCAACCACTTCTAAGTCTAATGTCTTGCATATTAAAATTCAAAACTAAATTACTTGAAAAGACTCGAAAAACCTGGAATCGAGTTGTCCTCCCGGTAGCTTATTCTTGACTCGACGAAACGGGTTGCCTCCCGCCTAGCGCTTCGTTTATAGTCCATGGCTAGACTTCTTCACTTTATTACTTCGGATCAATGCTCTTTGTGGGCGTTGCAATCTTGGGTACCCACTTCCACACCATCTTGGGCACGGGCTTATTCTTCGGCTTAGTCTTATTTTTGGTCTTCACAGGCTGGCTTTGTCCTTTGGTCTTGACAGATGCAACAACTTCCTTCATATAGTGGCTCGACATCTCAAACTCTGGTCCTTCGGTCGTGATCTTTGTGGTCTCCTTAGTGTGATCCTCCATCTCTCCCGAATGAGTTTGAGTAGCCTTTGCCTTCTCGGGACCTTGGGATTGTACCGACAATCTTTGCTACCCACCGGGCGCCCGGCAAGTTGTCCCGCTTGCGCCTCTAGCATCTTCATCATGATGAACACTTCACGTATAGAGTTTCCGACCTCCGTCACCTTGCCATCTAAATTCTCTAATATTTTCTCCATAGCCTCAAACTTAGTGATGGTGTCCTTGTTGATCTTAGCTTGCTCGTCCATGTAATCCTTGAATTGTGTACAAAGAGGAACCAAATCTTGGATGGACGAACTTGCATTAAATCGGGGTTTACCTTGGACATGGTCGTACTCCTCACACTCCTCGCATGTGGATCTTTCCTTGGAAACCTTTAGGTCTTGAGCTTCTTTCTCTATCTCCATCTTCTCCATCCTCCTTTTAAGTAAACTGATATGCCACTCAAGGAATCTGGCTCGTATGTATTTATTGAAACGCTCCAAAGCTCCCGCAATCGTCATGCGGATAGTTGAGACCTTGATCTTGAACAGCCTTTCGGCGTCTTGAAGGTTTATGATAGGTAGATCAACAATGTCCGGAGTGCATAGCTCGATCTTGCGCTCCGGTTGTGGTTGTTCTCCCATGGGTGGCGGTTGAGGTTGATCTTCCTTTGGACTTGGAGGTGGTGATTCCCTTGGAGATTGTGACGGTCCTTCGACGTTGGCTTTTGAATCTATGGTTTCCAACCCTTTAGCTTGTGTTGCACGTCTCCTTTGACTGTAAAGTTTTCCTGGATCATCCACAAAAGAAAGTTTGGGTTTCTTGGAGAGGTAGCCAACCATCTCCGGTTACGGTTAGTAATAAAACAAAAATCTAAAAGGAAAAATTAGGGTCAACCAAAACTAGATTAGATTGATTTTTTTTCTTTTTGAGGATGATCAAAGTTAAGAGATGCAAAAGAAAAACTGAAAAATAACTGATACTAGACTGGGTCTTGATTGCTTGTTCCCCGGCAACGGTGCCAGAAAAAGGGGCTTCTTGACGGTAGATTATCGTATCAAAGTTCATATGGATTTACAAGCGGACAAATCCCCCGTCGTAGTCAAGCGACCCTTCTTCCCTCAAGTGGTGAACCCAAGGTATCGAATCCGTGGAACAATGTGCAACGCAAGGATTCAATCTAGTAAAGCAAGGAAAGCTATCTATTGAAAAACCAAGTTGCATCTAATCTAAGATATCATCAAGAAAACGAATCTAATCTAATCTACTAAAGAGGTAGCAAGAGAAAGCAAGAGATAACTGATCTAGAGAGTCTAGATCATGCATATGTTGTAGCTCCAAACAAGATAGATGAAGATAGAAAAGCGAACCTCATTAACAAGATAGATAAAGATAGATGCATATGTTTTTATAGCGAGTTCGATAAGAACAAGTTGAAATCACTTGGTCGGTCCAGTATGCACCTCTAGCCACCGCGGCTACAAGAGCACCCTATGCAATCTAGCTATAGACTAGATTGGAGAAGAAGCAAAACCAAGAAGAAAACAAAATCATCGAGAAGGCACTTGATCGCTAGAAATTGGATTCACTATAAAAACTTCACCATGAATGATTACATGAACAAGATCACCACCGGGATCCTACCTCGATCTTGATCATTGCTCCGGAGCTCCGACGTGGTCTTCCATGCAAGGTTCCCACGTCGGCTAGGGAGACCCTAGACAACTAGCACGACCCTCATCTCTGAGATGGTGTCCCTCAAGCTTCTCTGCTCCTCGGCGGCGGATGACGAATTGATTGATGCATGGCTCTCGGTCAGGGGGCTATAAATAGCCCGAGAGGCATCTAGGTCAAAGGGGGGCGACTGGGCCCTGAAATGGGCTGGGTCGGCCAACCTGGGCCGACCGGCCTGGGCCCACTTCGGCCCAGTTCGTGGCCTCCTTCGCCCGGTGTTGCTTCCCGAGTCTTCTAGATCCTTCCCCCTTTTGCATGTGGGCCCTTGTCGTCAGTTTCTCTCTGAATTGGACGAAGCTCCTTATCTCGCAAGATTCGACACTTTTCTGGCTAGGTCCTCGGAGTTTGTCATCTTCTCGGCCTTGGTCCTTGGGCTTTTGGAGTCATGTTCACTTCATTGCTTGACTTGTACCGGGCTTCAAGGTCTTGTCATGAGGTGCTTAATGAACTTATCCCGGAAGTCTTGCTTTCAACGCAAAAACCCTGCATAAACACTAAACTCCAAAACCGACATGCACAAGTGAACTTGTTATACCACGGGGGTTAGTACCAATAGATAAGATACAAAATTCATGCCCAACACCGAATGTAAAATCATGGCAAGGTTGACGGAATTTCACCGTCAACAGCGTCCGCTGGCGGGAACCGGTCCTGGCCCGATCGACCGCCACGGGTGGAGCTCGGCCCGGTTGGTGATGCGCATGAGGTAGCCGTTCCCCGTGGCCTGAAAGTTCAGGCTCCCGAACCGGATTTCGAACCCGGCTAGGAGTGGGTCCGAGATGCCCATGGAGTACCTCTTGGACCTGTACTCGGTGCGGATCACCATCGAGATGGCTGGTGGAAAGCTGATCTTCAGCGCAGCCCCCCTACCTGGCGCGCCAACTGTCGGTGCAGAAAGTAGTCCCGACACTAACTAGTAAAAGCGCTGAGATCTATCTCTCAATGGCGGGTGCTAAGCAACTAATGACACAAGGTTTATCCTGGTTCCGGCCGGGGTCGTACGTCCAGCAGTGGTGTGCTCGTGGCACTATATTGTGTTGCACGATGGTGCTTGCAGAGGGGAGCTACAAGTGAGGTGGGAAAGGAGGCTGGGCCCCAGGTCCCTGAGGTGTGTTTGAAGCAAGTGCCAATATCGTGGTGAAGGCAGTGAGCGTTCGCGTGTGTGCTCTCTGTCCTCCCCCTGCGGCTAGGGGACTGCCCCCTCCTTTTGTAGACCAAGGGGGGTAGCTTACAAACGTGCCACACTATTCTAATTACGTGTAGCGGTATGGCGCATAGTGTTGCAGAGTAGATGGCCGTCCTGGAGAATCTCGCCGCTGGCAGGGGGTCGTGGCGTGCCCTGTATCCGTCCAGGAGCGGCTTCGAGGGTGGCGGTGTGTGAGCTTCTCGTTTGGTCGTCGTCCGTATGCTGGCTCGAGGGCGCAGCTGACGGGAAGCCGTAGGGTGCACAGCGGCTGGCATGGCGGCGTCTTGTCGCCCTGTACTCCCACAACGCCGGGGATGGTGCCCGCGATGGCGTCGTGGCAGCGGGGATGGCTGCACAGGGCCGATGGTGATGGAGGAGACGCGCCTCACTGGTTCGACGTCACGACGTTGTCCTGGGAGAGCGGGGAACAAGTGTCTGTCCCCCTTTTGAGGGCTCTGCCGTCTTCTTTCGAGGGTGCGGCGTGTGGGCCGTATGGGAGTGGGTAGCACAGTGTCACGGAGATGACACTGGCCTTACCTCACAGTGCCGCACAGTGGCGGGGATGTCCTCACCGGGAGGGTTGGCAGAACAGCGCCGGGATATGATTCCCAGGTGTGTCAGAGGCGTGGCGCGGATTCGTCTTTGACTTGGGTGCCCACAGGTGTCGGAACATTGAATGCTCCGGTCGGGGAGCAGGTACGGGGGCAGCGAGCCCATGGGGGCCTCAAGCGGGCGGAACTTCGCCTGAGGGGGCGTCCAGCCCTCGAGCGAGGCGGAACTTTACTCGAGGTGGCGTCCAGCCCTCGAGCGAGGCGGAACTTTGCCTGAGGGGGCGTCCGGCCCTCGAGCGAGGCGAAGTCTCGTTAGTGTAGCGTTGTGCCCCTCGAGCGAAGCGGAGTTTCGCCCGAGGGTGGCTGGGGCTGACCGTTCTGGTGGGCTGCTGGGGCCGCCAGGTCCATGGGCCCCTGCCGCTGGGCTGTGACTGTGTGTGTTTGTGTTTTGTGAGTTCGTTTGCGTTATTTGCGAAAGAAATGGGTTTTCCCCCGGTTGTTTAGGGGACCCCTATGGCTGTCCCCGACACAACCTGCAACAAAGGATATTACAAGCAACAACACAAATATGTAGATCGATTCAAAATTAACTTCTAGGGTTAGAGAGAAAATGAAGAACACAAGCAAGCAAGTGACAAGCGATTTGTTTACCGAAGTTCACCTCCACCAAGAAGGCTATGTCTCCGTTGAGGTTCCCACAAAGGGAGGGCTGTCACGAAGAGCCACTTGCCTCACCTAATTCACCACAAAGGTAAATCGGTGCTCACTAAGAAAACTCCACGAAGGAGGGGTGATACAAACGTTCCCGGGTGCTCCACACGGAGAGGGCACTCAACGGGCGACGCCTAACCGTCCAGAAGCAAGCTTCAAGAGTAACAAACGCGAATCGATCAACCAAAGCCACCACAAGTGCTTCTTGAGAGGAGGGAGTGAAGAACTCTCATAAGGGGACTTAATCTCACACCTCAAATGCTCTCACACCCAAACCCTATGAGGAATCCTTGATTGGAGTGCTTGGGAGGGAGTTGGGAGAGAGGTTTGAAGCTTGGGAGGTGTCTCTAATGGATTAGAAGGCGGAACCCTAAAGAGGAGGAAGAAGGGGTATTTATACCCGAGCTCCCCGAGTTAGCCGTTAGGGGCTCCCTGCGGCCTGGCCGGGTCACCCGGCACCCTCCAGTACCGTCCCGGGTGGCCCGGCCACTCGTGCTGGTTGACCCGGTAAGATTGGAGCGGGGAGGGTTAGAAAAGACTAAGTCTATAAAGTGTTTTTCTAATGGTTTTTCTAGTGTTTTCACTCTTGAAAAAGATGAGAGTAGATGAAGAAGAGCACTTGTAGCGAACTTTGACTAACCGACCACATCACTCTTTATAGTACGGTGTTTCCTAAACTCAAATTCAAACCGAAAATTAAAATTTAAATCGCCAAGAGAGCTTCAACACCATACGTAAGAAAATGAGGGTCTTCCTTTGAGTATTCATATTTATTTAATCTTTTAATCCTGCACACATCTCATTGAAAGCATTTATCCTCCCAAATTGCATTGTCATTATCACCAAAATAATTAGGAGCCTAGATGCACTTTCACCAACAGCGGGCTCATGCGCCAACAATGACAATTTCTCTTAACATTTTTTGAACAATCAACTTCTCTGAAGATGGCAGAACCAAAACCCTCTCGTGCATGGATGATCATGTCTAGTAGTTGCAAAGAAGTGTCCCAATAAGTGTCAAGAACAATCAACACGTTTGACTAAATGCACAGTCAAAGAACATATGATTGTCCTCCTCTATGTTTTAACCGACTCAGTTTTACTAGTGAGGAGATTTTTTTTAAACTAGTTCCGTAAATTCATTCCAACGAGCTAGTGGTGACCATATGTTAGCTCCCTCTGACCAAGTAGGCTAGAGGACCTTTGATCTCCTGTTTGATCTCCTCTCTGTTTTCAATGCAGGGAGGGAACACAGCTATAACTATCCAGATGCATATGCTTTCTTCTGCGTAGGTTCCTTGTGTTTAACCTATTCCCGAGGAGCAATTAAAAAACAACTTATTTGCTTTTGGAGAAATTTAGAATGATAAAAAAAATAAAAGTCGTCCATCCCCGGTAATCTAACGGTGAGACCAAGTAAAGAAAATATTTCTTCATTTTTTTAATCAGACGGTGCAAACAAAGGAGGTACCTTCAAGTAATAACAAGTACCGATTGGTGCTTTTAAACCATTGTAATTTGGCTCTCCGAACAGGGGAAACCTGGGAGAGAACACTACAGGCATTCCTGTGTTTTTCTTACTTGTGTAAACACGAGAGCCCCAAATATATGACCATATATCATTTTGAAGTTCATTTAGGTTCAACTGCCCAAGCCAAAGTTGAAGTTCAGACGGCTGAGAAGAAGTTGAGATAGAGGCAACAAGAATGTTTACTTGATCTCCTTTTATAATTCTTATGATCTATTTTTATTTTTACCATTTTTCTTTGGTGCGATGTTCACAATAAATCTGATTTGTGGTCAGAAAATTTTCCTCACCTAGAACACTTCTTTTTGCCCACAACATTTCCATTGCTTCTCAAAACAACTTTCTATTTTTGTATTAAAACCTGTTGTTGGCTCAAAATATTTTTCCTTTGTTTGAATATTTTTCATTTGCTTGAAACATTTTCCTAGGTGCTCAAAATATTCTTTTTGTTAGATGCGCTTTTTATGCTTAGAAGTTAGAACTGTATCACCTTTGCTTGGAATATATTTTTTTCATCTTCATGGAACATTTTTTAAAGTTATATTGCAGAAACAAATAGCATCTGTTTTTAAAAGAAATATTTAACCTCATAGAAATCTAAATGTGGTGGTACCAGGAGGTACCAATTTGGTGGGCCCAACAACTAACCTAATTATTTTTTATCATGAAGCTGAAATATCTTTTTATTAAACTGAAACATTTCATACAAACTCCGGCCAGAATGCCAGATCCCTTGCACCTAAATTGGACTTTGTATTGGCGGATGTAACAAAAATAAGTGAATTGAACTGGGTCAGAACGGGTTTATTGATCCATTATCGTATTAGCATCTATATATCTACCATTTAATTAAGATAAGTATACTCTTAGTTTTTAAAAAAAGATAAGTATACTTAGTTAGATGGGATCATGGGAGCGAAAAGATCCGAGGTAGAGACAACCCAACCAACGAGACTGGGGTCCCCTGCAACGATGGCAGACCTATGTGTTGTTAGATGCATGGGAGCGAAAAGATCATGGTAGTTAGTTGTTGCTGTCAACATTGCTTTGACCTAAGCCGAGTTGAAAGCTCGCAGACTGGGGTCCCCTGCAACGATGATGACGGCATTACCTAGCTTTAATCAAATCGGTCAAAAAAAACATTGTTTAACACATCCTAGAACCTAACCGAAACTAAGATATGCATGGAATCTGCACGGATCACGCCAACATAAGCTGCTCGCATGTGGCGATCCCTTTGGGCACCAATGGGCCTTGGGTACGGTATAGAATGATATCCCTCTGAATTGGGTAGCCTTCTATATACACGCTTAGATGCTCACAAGCTTGAAGTAGTATTAGTGTCAGAGGTTTGATAAATAGGTAGTAGTTTCACACAGGATTGTAGGATATTATAGTGGTCGCGATGTAAATAATACACTGGTTTTATATTATCAAATTGGAATTGTAAAATTGTTCTTGGCTGACGGTGCTCAGGTTAGAATCGGATTCGGATGGAGTAGGATTAAAACATTTTACAACATTTCTAGTCTAATATGAATTTGGATTCGGATGTTATCCAACGCTGCACTTGCACTGGAGTGGGATTGTGGGAAGAAGTCTATTCGGATGTTAGAAACAATAAGAGATAAAACAATGTATTGCATTGTGTAAGTTACTTCATCAGTGAAATAAATTCACTATTGCTTACATGCTATTGTACGAAACTTTACATTGAGAATGGCATAAGGATATAACTCAATTAAATATTGTAGCCATCTTTATTACCGATTAGAAGGAGAGTAGTTTCACTGCGCACATTTTTTTTAGTACTCCTACACGCCCTGGCCCTTGTATCGAATTGATGTGGCAAATTACTCTGCTCTAACGGGTTTGACCCTGTTGTTGCGGCCCCCTATGCTCACTGCCTCACTGGTGTATTCTGGCTATATGTTCATCCAATTTTCACTAGCCTTGCGCCCTGTTCATTTGGCTTATCAGCCACTAGCCAACAGTACTTTTCTGTCGGAACAAATCAGCCACCAACAACCAACCAGTGGTACTTTTCTCTCAATACAAATCAACACCAGCCACCAGCCAAACGAACAGGCTGTTGAATCGAAATCAAATCTGGTTACTATTTTTTTCCTACAAAGGCTTGAAAACTGCTAAAGTGCTGAAACTTTATAGCCATCGTTAGAAAGTGACCTGTGAATAACAACAATGCAGATCGAGAACACAAGAGCAGAGGAGACATTGATTCTAGTGATCAGTTATGCAAGTGCCAGAATCAAAAAATACATCCAATCCAAATCTTGGCAACTGAAAAGTAGGACAAAATGCACACGGTTACATAATAACGATGTACAAGTTTGTCACACTTACTCACACCACATGACATTTCCCGATTAAGTAACACGTAACGTGACAGTTGTGGTCAGGCAGCAGCATAGCAGCCTCCCACAAAAAAAAAATATGTTAGTTGAGGCCTCTGTGAATTTTAACAGATGGTCGGTTTGCTTTGGCCGAGCTATTCTACATTATCCCGATCGATTCACAATGGGACAACACACAGCCGGCCTCAAAAACTAGTCACTGACCCTGTCAAAAGCAACGAAACAGAGGCTTCGTTTTCGCAAACACACTTCAGCTCCAACTTTTTGTTGCCTTCTCGCCAGCAAGAACCGGACTCTAGACGATATTTCCAAGCTCTTTCAAGTGGGTGCATTTGTTTGATAGATTCCTGCAATTTGATACACAAGGTTCTTGGTAAATAATAAGTCGAGTAATTTCTTACTGGACTCTAGTCGAATTTCCAGCTGTTCCATCTGACAGCCCATTCCACTGCCTGTTGATTGGACTGGTCAGCGTATATTGTCGCCCATCTCAAGCCTGCCCTGCACCAGACAGGGTAAACAGACAACTGTCATCTTAAACTATTCATGGCTGCTCTATAAAAGGGGACCCAAGTGATGGAGTGAAGGAGCATTCAGGCGAAGAGAGCCAAGAGCAAAGAATGAGAAGACATGGCATGGTATTGACTTGGCTCATCTCTCAGCGACAGCGAACTGCATGAGCGCCAGAGGTGAGCCGAGCCAATATCACTTCATGTCATCTAGCGTTCTGTGACTGCAAAACTACTGTAAGTCCATCTTGAGAAACTCTTGTTGCCTCTTTTAGAGCTAATTGGTTTCCATTGACACCATGGTGCACTTCATCCTTACAAGAACAGAAAATTAATTGGGAGAATGATCCTCTACTGGACATAGCTGTAAGTTTATGATGTTTTCTTGGGGTCGCCATGTTGGTTCGTTCAGTTTCAGAACTTCTATTCATGATTCCAATTTCTCTCTCTTTATTGGTTGAAGAGTGTGCATTACACATGAGATATGACTTTGACTTCTGTAGGTTTTCTAGGATCTCCACAAGAAAGACAAATAGGTATGAAACCATTATTTGAAAGAATTTACCATGTTCTAATGAGCTGTCTGCTGTTCCACCACCTCTGAAATCCTTTTCTGCCAAAGCACCCAAGCGAGACAGGTCTCCAAGTCCTAGCCAGAGTGGATCTTGCATGCATAATGACACAATTGGTCGACCAGGCCCGAATTAATAAATGAAATGATATTAATTAGTTGCACCATGTTTGTATATAGTACATAAAAAAGAAAGAGCGTCAGGATAGACATGAGATATTGGCAATAAGATTTTTGAAAAAGCACAAGTTTGCTTCCAAGCATTTCCCCTGCATACAGCAGTTATCATTCTCTTGCTATGAGTACAGAAAATCTGCTATTTATACAGCATCAACACCACATGGAATTGTATCTAGTAAATATTGATCAAGTTTTCATAGTTATCCCGACTAAAGTTCATTCCTCACCCCCCTTTCTTTCACCAAGCAATCGATAACTTGATTATTATGACCACATAGTGCAAAGCATTATAGGAAACAAACAAGATAAGCACAAAGATCATAGTCAAATTTTAGTACAGTGTTGGCGTTCCCTACATTTATAACTGTATGGTCTATTAGTATTATCTTGTTGCAAATTTTGAGGTGTGAATGCATTTGCTGCTATTTTATATCTTTTTGTCCTTCCTAATTAGTAATATTCACTGGTGTTTACCACATAACCTAATCTCTCACACTTCCAAAGCACTTAAATGAAGGGCCAGCATTTTATTTAATGATTCTCCCGATCTTAGCGCCTTCACTCAATCTACATCCCTAGGTAACAGGAGTGATAACAAATTTGTTCAGATATGGTACGAAAAAGAAACACTTGAAGGTTCTGGTTGTGGCTAGCAACTACCATCAAAGGCATGGCATGAAGAAATGATAGCCCTCATTTTTGAAACACTGGAGCAAGATTTCTTGTGCTGTAACTTTGGTGGATGGCAATGTAAAACTAGTGTGTGCCCCAGATATACTACATAAATGGTTAGAAACAGATACAAGTTTGAACCCTTAATCATTGAACAAAAGAGATTGGTTTCACAACTATCGTTTTTCTTGTAGTACTGCACATTTATCATACCTGATGACATTTCTGACAAGAAATCATTGGAATCTGAAAATAGTAGCAAACTATATCTTCAAAAAAGAGTGCTCCTGACATCACATCAGAGAAACAAGGATATACAATACAGCCTGTACCATTTTTTTGTTGTAGAAGTACTGAAGAAGAATATTGTATGCAGCAAAGAGGTTACTCAAACAGCACATTCGTTTCAGGAAAGTACTGAAGAAGAATATTGTAGCAGAAAGGTTACTCAAACAGCTGTTGAAAGCACATATTTAACATCTCAGTTGAGAAATACTGGGCAACTAAAAAAAGAAGGGTTAATTAGATTCGTGCCATTATAATTTTCACGTTTTTGAAGAACACCATTACTATTCAACTTACTATGCTAGTGCCATTACAATTTCGCACTTGTTTGAAGAATGTCATTATGTACGTCTGAAGCCGTCCATGACCCACCTGCAGGCGTATTGGAGCTCTTATGTTCGTATGGACAAGATTGCCCTTGCGCATTGCACCTCTCTCATTTCACTGACGTGCGGGTCCCACACATCAGGGTCTTCTTCAACCTCCCCCACCGCTGCTCCCGTGGCCACCGAGCCATCGACGCCGCCACCCCCTCGCGGCCTTGCTCGGAGCCGGATTCTCCTCTGGCCCTCCAGACGACGCGCGGCCCGTTCTCGAGCTCCTCCGCCGGCATGCCAAAGGCGGGCGCCGTGGCCTGCGCGGGTGGCCGGTCCCTCCATCTCTAACCCGACGGCCATCCTCGAGCTCCAATCCCGGATCCGGAGGGAAGAGCTCCGCTAGGGCTGCGGGGGGGAGCTCCTCCGCCGGGGATCGATGCGGAAGAGCGAAAAGGGGATGGCTTAGTCGGCCGCCGAAGATCCCCGGCCGACGCAGCGGGGGCGGGGCTGCCGGCGAGGGTGCCGCGGAGAGCCCCGGCGGTCGTCCCCTTCCTCGGCGCGGTCGGAGGGGCAAGGCGGGCCGCCGGCAACGGCGGCCGCGGCGAGCCCCGCCGTTCTCCCGGCGTAGGGGCACGCGACCCCGTCGCGGTGGCTCGCGGCCTCCCGACGCGGCCAGCCGCGAGGGCCGGCGGCGCGTTGGACAGACCGAGATCCGCGCCGCCGGCGCAAGGGAGCAGGAGAAGGGGAGGCGTGGGTGCGAGAAGGGGACGGGGCGGCACGGGGAGGGCAGGGACGATGGCGGCGCCGGCCGTGTGCCCAGCCTCGGCCGCCGGTCCTGCCTTGGCTCGGCCTGGAGAGAGAGAGAGGGCATGGGAGGAGAGAGATGGCAGAAGGTTGAAGAAACCACTGACGTGCGGGTCCCGCACGTCAGTGAGATGAGAGAGAGGGAAAAATAAGACTGAGCAGGGGTAATATAGTCTATACGAATATACGTACCCCTTATACACCTGACAGTGGGCCCAAAATCGTCTCCAAGCGTACATAATGGCATATCTCAAACAAGTGTGGAATTATAATGGCACTGGCGTAGTAAGTTGAATAGTAATGGCGTTATTCAAAAATGTGAAAATTATAATGGCACAGATCTAATTAACCCAAAAAAGAAACTTGACCGGCGTACTGAGCAGGTAATAAGAGAGCATCTAGGTAAAGTTTCAATAGAATATCCCCTGTTACAACAAACCCATTGAACAACTTGAGCAAATGAAATGTAATCCCATTTGAAATTTGCAATTAGTTAGCGTGTTCCATGTGTACAAATCTATAGGTCATAACTGCTATGGATCTGGCTCACTGAACAACAGCAATAATGATGTCCAGCCTTATTCTGCCAAGATTATTTATGTATCTCAAAGAATTGACACTTCATATTTTAGGGCACACCAACCCTAAAATTTCATTTGGTGCAACTGATTTTACAAAAGCTCGCAATAGGGAGTGCCCCTCATTCATGACAACAAAGTGTGTAACATGTAATTCTTCAGCTGGGAACTTTATAGCTCCGTTTGCAAGGATGTCAGCTATTTTGTTTTCCTCTTTTGATAAGTTTTAAGTTTCAACTAACATTGATATATTATTGAAATGTCAACCAACTTTTGTTTTTTGCTCCATTGGTTTCTCAAACAACTTAGTATTATTTTATCACTAAGAATCTAAAATAAATGTGTTACACAGTTAGTAATGAAGCCTAAAGCATTATCTCAAGATTAGCTTCCAAAATAGATTATTGACCGGGTTTGACCATCTTCCTTACAGATTGGCAACTTAACTACTTGTCTCCTGCTATTATATTCACATTAATACTGGAAGTTCGGATGGAAGCCTATGTAACAGTTTATTGCATTGCCAAACTTCCTTAATTTTTATTTTGGACAGCCAATATATACTACTGTCTTTATTCTTTTGTTTAACGTATAGAGTCCATGCCAGAAAAGTAGTTGAACCACTATTATATCTAAAACTGATCTGTCTCTAAAAAAACTTTCATAAAATGTAAAATTTATCAACATATATTTATGTAAAATTATAAGAAGTAGATGTCAGTTGCATGTCATAGACAGGAAAAAAGTAGAAAACAATAAAACATCATGCATAAAAAGAATGAAGAGAATACAAGATTGATTATACTGATCTGTGAGTATAGCATTATTGTACAATATACTTTGAAAACATAATTTCATACTTGTTAGTTGCTCTTACCATATTAGGATATTACTACCACATACACCAAATGTTCTTATTCATTGACGGTCACATCTTATCCTATTTAAATACACACTTTTGCAATTAAATGAACCAGAATGAGTGGCAATTTTTTCCCCGGTCAAATGTATGAGTAGCGAAATTAAGTCTACCTATCACTGCAAGTTCCAGATCGAATTTTAGCTAATCCATATGCATCTTTGCTTCGAAACAGAAGCACACCCATGGTAGCATTCTGTTGGCCAAAACAAATGGAGATCCACTTATACCTTCAGAAGATGCACTTGCATCAGTAGGAACTTCTCTAAACGTGTCATCACTCGCCCCGTTTACTCCAAGACTCGTAACATTAACGCATAGGAATTCTATGAACATACATTTTGGAAGTAATGCTGTTTCTGATGTTTGAACAGCTGAAGCAAGTAAAAACACTGAGCATCTGAACCGAGGAACTACTCACCTAGGTTGCTCGCTGGCCGCTAGCCCGCTACTACACGGGAGGACACTGGACACCGCACCAGGGACGCGTACCGGACCTCGCCTTCCTCCTCCTCCTTGGCCACCTGCGTCCCCAAGTCCGGCGAGGTCACCCCGGCCCGCCCGCTGCCCCGGACGGGGGGCTTCCCTGACCTCTAGTCCCGGTTACAACTCTGAAGGTGACAGCTACCTTCGGCGTCGATGACTGGGATGGGAATGGCCGAATGGGAATGGGATGGGCGCAAGTTCGCCGGCGGTGGGGGATGGACGCTATACATGGCCAAACGGGCCGTGCCGGCCCGGCACGGCACTGGCACTATCCGGCACGGCACTGAGCAGCATGCCACTATGTCGTGCTCGTGCCTAGCCGTGCTGTGCCACTTCGGGCTACCGTGCCAAGGTTGAGGCACTAGCACGACCCTACGAGATCTCAGGCGTGTCGTGCCGTGCCGACGGCACTACGAGGCACTAGAGAATGGGGCGAATCAAGATGTAAATGTCAAAAAAAAAACATCACACAAATCATAAAAAATTCAACGTATAAATCAAATTGACTATAAATCCATCAAAAATGTCATCTCGAGGGTGGACGAGATGCTCTAGTCCCGGTGACAGCGTCATGCGCTGCTAAAAATATCAAGTTTATAAGAATTATCGTGCCACCATCGTGCCGGCTCATTAGTCGTGTCGTGCCCGTGCTAGTGCTGCGGGCCGGACCTGCGGCCCAGGCACTCGTGCCTCGTGCCGGCACTAGCGCTATGGCGTCGTGCCCGTGCCGTGCTAGGGCCGTGCTTTTTCGGGCCGTGCCTGTGCTGACCCATCGGGCCTGGCCCATTTGGCCATCTAAAATGGACGCAGCAGTGACATCATCGGTGTGAGAAACGGCCAAACGGCTATACAAGTCAATCGCACTGGTGGGTTTTTCGTGGGCCCAGAAAGCCGAAGTTGGGTCTGGGCTGTGCCATCGGGCCTCGTTATTATTACCAGTCCACTGGACTTCAATGTTGTTTCTCTCTTGCGGGCGGGCTGCGGCTGGGTCTTTTCTTTCCGGCGAAAAGGGTTTTCTCGGGGCGCGGACAGAGATGATGGCGGCGGCGGCGGAGATGACGGGGTCAGCACCGGCGACGGAGGTGTTGGAGAAGAAGGTGGGGCTCATGAAGGAGGTATGCTCAATCCCTCTCGTCCTCTCCATACTTCCACACCTCACTTGGTGTTTCGTGTAGTTTTCTTGCCAAGCTTCTTTTTCTTTCTTTCCCCTGAATTCGTCTGAAATAATTTTCCGATGGATTTGATTTGATTTGGCCTGTGAAGATACGGGCGCACGAGGTGGCGGTCGCGGAGCTCGACAACCTACCTCCCTCCCGGGTCAGTTTCTTCCCCTGCGCCTACGGCCTGCCCCCATATACTTTGCTTTGGCTTTGCGATTTTTGTCAGCTGCTGAGATGGTACTGAATCACTCACTAGTGTCAATTAGGGTGTTTGTTATGAACTGCGATGCGAGGAAGGTGATTGGAGGATTAGAGGCTGATTTAGGCAAGATTAGGGTTGCTGCGCTACAGTAACCGCGTGGTACAGTAGCTGTGGGTACTGTTCACGCGGAGAAGTTGAGAGAGGGGTAGCTAGGGTTGATGGGTCGCAAGGAACGCCGGCCGCGGGGCTTCGCCCACGGCCGGCAAGAGAGAAGGGTTTTCCTTCTAATCTCTTAGCTTGATTAAATTGATACATCTCCTCCCTTTAAATAGAGTGGATTACTTGCCCCCTAAGCAAGGACTCGATCTTATCCCTAAACCTAACCCTAGCGAGCCTCCCAGCCCATTAGGCCCTTGACACTTGACATTACCCCGCCCTTTTCCGAGCAGCTCGTCCTCGAGCTGCAGCATGGGCACCTTGACAAGGACTCGACTCCACACAAACTTATGGCATAAAAATAAGCCTTTTACATCTCAGCTTATTTAATTATTCTTGATCTGAAATAGACTCAGACTTTTTATTGTGTGACTCCCCGACGGTAGGCACCATCAGCCACCTGGATCCCATGGAGACCATCTGAACGAGAGGGATGCAGGGGCACAACCACCTGGAGGCAGTCGCGACGAAGGCCAGCGGAGATGTCCTCGCGGTGGTCGGAGACGGAAAGCTGGAGCGCTAGGCAGCGCGTCCCCGTCGATGACAAAGAGGAAGACACCTCCTCTACCTCCGCTCCTGCAGAGTTGGAGTACGCCATCCGCAGGAAAAACACCATGCACACCCTTGGGTACAACAGCGGGTCGGCGCAATTGTTGGAGGCCGTCAAACGGGTCGAGGGCTGCTGTGCTACAGTAACCGCGTGCTACAGTAGCCGCGAGTACTGTTCACGCGGAGAAAGTTGAGAGAAGGGCAACTAGGGTTGCTGGGTCGCAAGGAACGCCGGCCGCGGGGCTTCGCCCACGGCCGGCAAGAGAGAAGGGTTTTCCTTCTAATCTCTTACTTGATTAAATTGATACATCTCCACTCTTTAAATAGAGAGGATTACTTGACCCCTAAGTAAGGATTCGATCTTATCCCTAAACCTAACCCTAACGAGCCTCCCGGCCCATTAGGCCCTTGACACCTGACAGTGTTGCACTGTGATAAACTGATGCAACAATTACATAGCCTTGTTTGGGCAGCAATAGCATGATGACGTGCTTACTGAGTGAAACTTTCAGCAGCTTACTGTGCCACGACCTGCCCGCTCTTGCCCTGACAGTTTCTTGGTTTGCAACAGGCGGTGTACCAGAAGGCCGGCAACATCTTCTTCCGCAAGAGTGTCAAATCAGTGGTCACAACGGAGCAGAGTACGCTGAATTGCCGATTGCATCTTTCTCCAGTTCTTTTTCTCTCATGCCTAAGGGTGCAAAGGGGTAACCATTAGGTGCACCTCTAAACCTCTTTAGTTCAATCATTTGTACTAGTTTTTCAAAATTTTGAAGAAATAATACAAATAATTGCACTAAAGAGGTTTGGAACTTGCACCCCTATCATGCCCGCAATGCCTAACATTTTACTCTGGTTTTACATTTCTCTGTGGCTCCCAGAACAACTTGACCTGGCGAAGACTCGGTTGAGCAAGCTGAACCAGGCCTGAGGATGGCAGGCGACCACAGCAAATGTTGACTCTCGCAGCACAATGAAGCATGCAGATTTGAATCGGTGAACACTTCGTCATCTCCTCGTTGCTCATGAGTTTTATGGATGTGATTTGTGGACCTAATCCATATGTAATGCTTCTCATTTTGCTTGAGATGCAACACTGCTGTGCTCGTGAGTCGTGATGCCATTACAATTTACTACTTACAAGCTTGCTGGTTGCTGAAAACAGATAAAGGGTTAAAAAATAGAACAAACTCTAACCAATGTAGAAGTTGTTTTTGGAAAGAGTTGTCTTTGTCTATTACTAGTCTGAGGATGAAGGGCTGTTGGCTGTTAATTTTGTTTTGTTATCCCGCAATGGAAGCTTGCAGGGTTCCAGCCCTGCTGCATACGAATCTTTGTGCCCTATGAACCAACTTTCTCGCTCTCGCTGGCACTACTGCAAATGCAACAACACCAGGAGCAATATGACCCAGCGTTGCTGTAAGCTACTCATGCCTGATTCAGATTTGTTTGTTTATGGGACAACTATATTGAAACTATGAAACAATGATGTATCATCAGCATGCAAAATAAGGTTAGTCAAATGGGGTACGAGTTCAGTACGATCGTAGAAATTTGATCCTCAATCTTCAGGAAAATAACTAAGGGTAATAAGCATTACATTGTGCTGGTGTTGACAGTTTTGATGAAGCCTCCCTGAGTGGGAACAACAGTTTAACATATGATGGACTGCTTCTGAACTGGCTGAATACTTACTAAAGTGGAATGGAAAAAAAATGGGATAACGAAGCAACGAAACTGATAAACTCCCGTGGTAGTAGAGACTTTCCTATGCCAATGTACTACCATCCGATGTTTCTATGCTGTCTGTACTCTTGATTATCTACAGATGTTGAAACAATGACCACACCATGCCCAAGGATTCAACGGTCTGATGTGAAGGCTATCTGCAACAGAAAGAAAATACAGGATCCGATTTCAGATAGAATTAGTTGCCTTCACTGCTGAATGGAAAAAAAATACTATATCAAATAGGAAAAAAAAATTATCATTGCATTACACGTGAGCTTCAATGAAATCAATTAGATAAAAATAGGACACTACAGCATCTATTTGCACTTGAGCAGTGAGAGCACATTGCCTTGGGATAAATGAAGCTTTCCATTCGTTGACCAGTATAACGTTAATAAAATGGAGCAAGATGAAATAAATCATAATAATTGACCTCAAGATAGAAGTGACATCTTTAACAGTGTTCACTACATGACCTAGCTTGAAAGTGTTACGCAAAACAAGTTATAAGTTGCTCTGTATTTCAATCACTACTTACAACATGACAGAGGAGATAGAAT
This sequence comes from Cenchrus americanus, assembly GCA_947561735.1. Taxonomy (NCBI): domain Eukaryota; kingdom Viridiplantae; phylum Streptophyta; class Magnoliopsida; order Poales; family Poaceae; genus Cenchrus; species Cenchrus americanus. Next base: position 186,556,716 of record OX387245.1, read on the forward strand.
TGTCTTTTTTGTGAACCAAATCTCCCAGAAGTTAGAAATCTCTATAAACACTACTTACACCTGAGAGTAGATTACAACCTAGTATTCTTGAAATTTCTTGTACAGTCCAATCCATTTGGAATATATTCTAATTATTTTAGCTGAATTCTAATTATTTTAGTAGTTCCAAACGACCCGTAAGTTCTAAACACAACATACAAATGTGTTGCCAACAGAGGTTATTACATGGAAATTTTGCATTCCTGATTTGTTCATTGTGCAGATAGGAAATGGAACCAGAGCATAGCAAAGTTCAGCAAAGGCACAATAACTAAGATCAGCAAGTATCAATCAGAAAGATAAATGCATCTGCATACAACTAATTTAGCAAAAGGGGTCATACTGAACTAAGATTAGGGATAAATCAATCATTAATTCATCGGAGGGTAAGCAGTTGGTACTTACTCAGAAGGGTAACTAAGTTGGCATTGAAATATTATAACGGCTACGCAGGCCATCAATAGCTTTTTCCACAGATTTTGTCATCTCAGGGATTGTCACCTTGCACACTAATTATTAGAGACAAATAAGAATGAGAGTGGAGAAGAGCCAACACAACACTAGAGTTGAGACATTCTAGTAACACAGGGAATAATGACATGTTAACAAAGACTGAATAATGTCACAAATTGAGCTTCTTAATGTGATCATCAGTTCACATTTACCGTATAATATTTATATTTGGGGGAGAAGCGCAATGATAGAAATAATTCAAGTTAGAACATTAAGTCTCACTGTTCAAGACGAGAATAAACATTTAGTGCAAGACAGTTTAGGATCAACGGCATCATGAGTGTTAAACCAGAGAAACACAACATGATGATTGACATGACCTGCCTTTGATCTATCACATATTTAGCTATGACCACATTCTCCAATCTAGTATCAGTTAATTTTGGAGGCAAGATGATGATGTTGAGCAGAAGAGATAAAGACTTTAAAGCATGTGTAATACCACGAGTTGTGGATGAATGTGCCTCTGTGATAATCTGCTTGTATTTTGCCTGAAAACGACACGGAAACATTAGGATCCAGATAAGAGAAATGAAACTTCCAGATGCTGACAGTCTTAACAATGTGTACCTTGACAATCTCAGAACTTTCTTTAATATTATCAGACATCTTCTTGTACTCCTTATCAACTTCATCTGTTAGTTGCTGACAGGTCTGATTTTGGGCCTGAAAAGAGAATTAAGATCTTACATATGTTAGAGCAAATAAAACACCAGAAGCACAGAAAATGCATTATATGTGTATTAACTACTGTGCATCAGAGCTGTGTTTAACATTTTGGGGTGGAAAATGCAAGCTCACCAAGCCATTTAACAAAATTTAACCTACATGAATGAACTTCAAGTGAGGATAGTGAATGAAATCTATTGGATCATGTTATTGTGCCAATTGCAATTGCATTTCAATGGGTCACGTTATTCAATTTTCACTGAAATGGAAACTTGCCCTCTGCAATTGTCAAAACAAATATACATACATTGGTACTGAGAAATTTAGAATAAAAAGAAGCTCACCTTATTCAGTGACTTTCATGCTATAACACTACATAACATGAACTGTTGCCAACAAAACCCATGTATACTAATGCTGCAAGCTAAAGGGAAGAGATCCAGATACACTACTCCCTCCGTTCCAATGACGTTTTAGGATTCAAAATTTGTCTCAAAAAAAAATGACGTTTTACTTAATTTGGCATGTGTGCATGTGCATGTAGGCATGCAACAATCAATTAACACCTGATATGGCAAATAAATAGGGGCAATCGAGGTCATTTGACCTCCTTAATAATATGTCCTAAAATTCCTAGAATGACATTCTTTTTGGGACAGAGGGAGTACTCGTTTTCATGGATTCCAGTGGTACAATTATAAATCATCTTCTATATCAGGTATCTCCACTAGCAAATTACATATATTGAGCTTGTTAGATTGCAGAAACTTAACATAGTAACATCATGTATCAATCGTTTTTACAGTAACCTCAATCCTCATATACCAATTGTAGAAACTCGGATACAGTGACCTCATATATCAGATGTTCAGTGCAACAAAGACATTTTCAGATATGCTTATAAACCAAGTCTTTCTGAATCACCAAATCGACAGGGATACATACAGAAAGCAAAGGAAGAACCAACCTAGTACACATGATCATGGCCGTCTGGAAATGGCACACGCTAGCCCTCCACGGCGTCAATCTGGGACGAATGGGAGGGAAACGAACCCTAACAACGCGAATGGGAGGCAAGCCGGGTGCGGGAGATGCTCACGGTGGGCTCACCTTGATTCGCTTGGAGACGCGGGAGAAGGAGGCGTCGATGTCGGCGTGCGCGCGGGAGTGGAGCGCGTCGAAGCGGCGCTTGAGGTCCTCCATCTGCGAGGCGACGGAGCTCCTGAGGTCTCCGACGCTGGACGCCCCAGCCGCAGCCGCAGCAGCCGCCGCCGGAGGCGAAGGCTGGGGAGACGCGGCGGGGGAAGGTGAGGGGGAGGCGGCGGCGACGAGGGGCGAGCGCGCGGCGGGCTTGGCCCTGCCCCGGGGCTTCGGCTTGGACTTCGGGGGCGAGGCGGAGGATCCCGGCGAGGAGAGGAAGCCGATGCTGAGGTCGGCGGGGGAGGAGCCCGGCGACGACGACGCGGGAGAGGAAGCGCCGCGGCGGACGGCGCGCTTGCGCGATGCGGGCGCCTGTGACGCGAGCGGGAACAGGAAGGAGGGGTCATGCTTGGGCTTGGGGTTGCGCCTCGGCCTGGAGGAGGCGGCGGCGACGGGGGTTGCTCGTGGTCTCCCCATGGCTCCGCTGCAGGTGGGGTGGCCTCTGGCGGGACTGGAACGTAACGGGACGGACTTCCCGGAGATCGGAGAGCAGCGCGGGCGAACGTCTTGCCACGACAGTCGTGGCACGACACCGTCCGGGCTCTACCTTTTTCCGGGGCCACATGTGCTAATCCGAATTAGAAATAAATAAATTAAAATATCGATTCTATGTTTCTTTGATTGAATCATGATTCCTTTTCACTTGTTAAATATGTCAATTTGAATTGATATTTCCTGCTAAAGACGTGATCATGAAAATTTTGTTCTAATTGATCTCAGGAATAGATAGAGTTAGAGCTAAAGAAGAAAACCAAACAAAAATGTTCATTAAGCCAGTTTTAATGGATTTTCATGTGGGAAAATTTTCATACCCCAAACTTCATTAGCACAGTTAACTAGTTTTGAGTCTAGATAATTGTACAATAAATTTTGCATTGAGAGTTTGAGATTGATCGGGCCATGCAAAGTGTCCCGGCCCAAGACACTAGTGATTTTCATGGCCTCCACATCTTCAACCAAAAAAAAAACTATCACAATACCCCTCTCTCTCCAATGCAAACACCTCTATTAATTAGCTGAATTTCCTATCGGGTTGGGAATGGCCTTATGGTGAAGTTGGATAGCAACTACTAGCAAGTTCAACCTGCAAAGCCATCATAATGTAATATGTTTTTTCTTTCTAGAAACATCATCCTTGTTAGAAAAATTGCAGTGTAATAACTAAAAATGAGAACTAAAAATGAGTTAAATGCTTTGTGAACATGGAGACAATTGTCGATCCACACTCTAAGCCATTAGATTGGCACCGGAGGGTTGAGATGGAGCCATATCACTTCAGCTCATAGGTGACATGGTTGGATCTCAGCTCTCCAATGCCCATCCAGTGATGGAGAGTTACTCCGTCCGTTCCGAAAAAACTAACGTTTAGGACATCAACACGGTCTCCAAAATTGAACTTTGACCTCTTGTTATTATAAAATATTTATCGAATAGTGATGTAAGTATACTTTTATGAAAATATTTTTTAAGACAAATCTATTCATATAGTTTTCACATTTGCAAACTCAACAACTTAAAAGTTATTAGTGATTTATATTCTCAATGTTTGACTCAAACCTTGTCTTAAACGTCAGTTTTTTTCAGAACGGGGGAGTACGTTGTAGTGTGGGCAGGTGCCCTATGCTTAAAGTTATTAGTAGTTTATTAAGAACCAGATCAAATCCAACCCAATTCATTCCATTATACTACACTTCAAAATCCAAACAAACCATTCATCCCTTCATCCACATCAATCCAAATCATTCCAAACCAGATAGTATTTTTTTATCTCAAAACTAACAAAATCGGTTCAGTTCTCTAATTTTAGAGTAACTTTGAATGTGAACCCCGCATATACATCTGGTTTCATCCTTTTGGATGGAGTAGCATATTGTCATATTAAGGCATCTCCAACAAATTTCGGTCAAATTCGCTAAAATTTTATAGTGTGAACGCGAGCTTTTAAGGGTGCCTTTGGTTTGGCTTTTTCATGCTTTTGCTTTTGCCAAAAGCAAACAACCAACCAAAGGGGTTGGCTGCCAACCAAAGCCACAGCCAAAAGCAACTTTTGCGCAGTACAAACTTGAAAGCACCCTCCCCCCTACTTTCACCTGCTTTTGGGTCAAAAAATGACCCACCTGCCACCGATTACACACATACCGGTTCGTTTTTTCCCTTTCTATTCGACATCTCGCTCCCATCCACGGGCTCACCACACCAGCGTGCGGGAGCTCTCCGTCGCGGCCACACCGCGCGTGGGAGCGGCTCCGCCGCGGCCTCGGCCGGCGCGCGGGAGCCTCTCCGTCGTGGCCTAGTCGGCGCGCGGGAGCCCCTCCGCTACGGCTCCCTGCGGCCCGGCCGCGCGTGGGAGCGGCTCCGTGCGGCCTCGGCCGGCGCGCGGGAGCGGCTCGCCGCGGCCGGCCGCGCGCGCGGGAACCCTCCGCCGCGACTTGGTCGGCGCGCGTGAGCGGCTCCGCCGCAGCTTGGCCAGCGCGTGTGAGCCCTCCGTCGCGTCCTAGCCGGCGCATGGGAGAGTCCCTAGCGGGAGCAGCCATAGCCTCGATTCCTCCCTGGGCATCGCAGGTGACTGGAGGAAGAAGAAGACTATATGTGTGGCATGACAGGTGGGGCCCATGAGGAAGTGAGGGGACTTTTCCAAAAGCCACAACACCTTAACCAAACAGCCTTCCACATCCCACAGCAGCTTTCTCACAGCTACTTTTCTGAAAGTCACAGCCCACAACCGCTTTTCCCAAAGCCACCACTACAAGAAATCCTTTGATCTATGACGAAATTCACATGACGTTTTCTAATTTCGTCATAGATCACACTGCATCCATGACAAACAATCAGATTTCGTCACAGATTGGCAGTGCTGGATATGAAACTCGATATGAAGTCCAAACACTATGACGTTGTGCCAATTTCGTCATAGATTTCGTCACAGATCACACTGCATCCATGACAATAGACAAATTTCGTCATAGATTAGCAATGTTGGATATGCATGCCCGATATGAAGTCCAAATACTATGACGTTGCGCTAATTTCGTCATAATTCAACCCACATTGCATTTCGACATTCCTCATGACAATAAATTAAAAGAATTAGATATGATCATTAATAAATAAAAAATCATAAGAAAAATCATAGGGAAAAAATTGATGTACGGGGGAAAATAGAAAAATTAGAAAAACGAAAAATAGGTGGAAACACGAGTTTGAACCATGAAACTAATGAATCAAGTAAAACCACCTTTACCACCACACTACACATTAATTTGTGTCCTATGCTTGCGTTTAATATTTTTGTACTTTTTTTCCTGCAAATGAATCCACGTCAGCCGCCCAGCCTACGTGTCCCGCCTCGTCAGCCACCTAGGGGAAAATCCACAAAAAATCCGCCGTGGGAGGGATTCGAACGGGGGACCTCAAGCATGGGAACAAGGCACCTTTACCACCACACTACAGGGGACCTCAAGCATGGGAACAAGGCACCTTTACCACCACACTACAACTCAATTTGTCTATTTTGCATGCGCTCACTTCTTTTGTACCTAGTCTTGCCTCGAGCCAACGAAGCAAAAAAATCGGGGCCAAAGGGTTTCGAACCCTGGTTGAGGGAATAGATCTAACTAGGCTTACCACTGCACTATGAGTGTTGATGTGTAGAAGTTTGGTATTAGATATTTTATACTGACGTATTCACAAAGCTGTATTATAAAATCTAGCAAAAAAAGGGAGGAAGGGGGATTCAAACCCACAACGTGCCTGATGGGAGAAAGAAGTGTTACCACTAAGCTACAAGTCAAATTATGTTTGCTAGCAGAAATCTATTTATATATACGTTAAAAACTTGTTGGTTAGGGTTGCATTTTAAACTGAGATGAATAAGTGTGGTTTCTCTTTTTAATCTTTGATTAAAACTTGTAACTAGTTTTTCTCTCTCATACTAACTCCAAATCGGATGATTCTTTTTCCTAAAATTTTCTAAAATCGTGCTCTATCAAGCTAATGTGTTGAGTTTGGTATTATTTCATGTGATCAAGTTTGAGAATTCAAAATTTCAATTGTTTTTAAAAGTGACAATTTTAAACCAGATTTTGAAACCCGAAATGATTTCAGCTGAAGAAGTGATGAATACCAAAGTTTCATAACTCATCAAGCTCTACAAACTTTATTTGGGTCATTTTTTGATTTGAGAAAGTGATATTGTACATCACTCATTAATCCTATGTTCACTTACATAGTTTAAGAAACTATGTGTCAAATTTGAACTAAGTATTGTAACCACTTTCTCATATGATAAAGTGGGCTGAATAAAGTTTGTAGATATTGATGAGTTATGAAACTTTGGTATTCATCACATTTTGATTTGACATCATTTAGTGTTCGAAAAACTTACATCTACTTGTCATATTCTGAAATTCAAAATTTAGATTGTTGAAACAGAGTCGGATAGAGAAATGACCAAAATAAAGTTTGTACATCTTGATGAGTTATACAACTTTTGTATTCATTATGTTTGCATTTGAAATCATTTATCTTATCAAAAAATTAAAACTTGTAGCCAGTTGATGGAATTTTAAAAAACAAAATTATCTACCGTGGGTTCTCATTGGGTGCATGGTAATGCCAAATTGGGCCAGCCAACTCATTTTCGCACGATGCCAATCATTATGGGCCGTCGATATTTTGATCGGACGGCTGAGAATTGATGCGCTTCCAATAAAAACCAACTCGAATTCAAAAATTTGAATTTTTCAAACGACCTCGAATGGAGAAACATTCTACATAAGAGTTATACGCCTTGAGAAGTAATGAAACTTTGTTTTTTACAACTTTCTTATTTGAATTAATTGTCATCGAAAAACTAAGTTGAATCTCAAAGTTTGTGTTGAGATGTATGAAACAATGTGGGTGATCCATTCATTTTGTAAACAATGTACTCTTCTCTTTTGCAAAATCCAATGAAACTTTTATGTCAAGTTTAAACATCTGTACGATGATTTCATGGCAATTTTCAGAAGTTTTTAATAAGTTTTAGATTTTATTATCATTATTTTATAATAAAATTGCAAACAAATGTTTGATTTATGACAAGAAACATTTGAACCTTTCATCTATTTTCGGAATACGAGCTATAGTAGATCATAAGTACTTAAAATATAGTTTTGAGAAAAATTTTAAATTTTATTTGAGATACATGTAGTTCAAATTCTAATTATTTTCATATTGCAAAGAAATAAAAAAGAAAAAGAAAAATGTTAAGTAGGGGTGGAATATTGTAACAGGCCCATTTAGGCCCAAATAGCCTAATCACTTTGGACTGTTCATCGTCGAACGGATGGCTGAGATCGTGTTTTCTTCGTATAAAAAGAAGTTGCAATCCGTCAAACCCTAGCACCTCCCCTCAACCTCCTCCTGTCGCCCCCAGACACCCTTCGCCGCATGCTCCCTCTTCCTCACCTCTCCCGCTCCGCTCGTGCTGCACTTCCCCGTGCTTCTGCACCCACCATGGCAGCGGCGACGCGGCTCCCCTAGGCCCCCGTGGCGTGGTCGGTCGGCTGCGCTCAGATCCTGGAGTCGATGGGATGGCGGTCCTCGGTACTTTGGCCGGCTCCGAGCAGGCGAGGTAGGCCATGGTATGGATGACGTCCTCCTCCTCTACTCCACCGCCCGTCAAGGGACCTCGCGTCGGCACGCGGACTTGGGGACCCGTGGCGTGGACGTCGGGCGACGCTCAGATCCGGTGGGGTGCCCTGTAGATCCAGGTTCAGCAAGTTAATCGACATCCAGCAAGTCAGATCCGGGGCCGTCCAGCAGCCGTGGCCCTCCTGCACCACCGCCTCATCCCCTCCGTCAGGAGCCTCCCGCCGTCTCCTCCTCTCGGTAAGGCCCGCCGCCTCCTCACCCGAGCTTTAATCCCATCAACCATCACCATCCGGCTCACCAATGCAGGTCCAGCGCTGCTTCCTCCCCTCTCTCGGTTTCCGTTCTCCGTCGGCTTCTGGTTCTCCACTGCCACGGAGGACTTGGTGCCCCCGTGAGGCCCAAGGGCAAGGCCAAGGCCAGGAAGAACCCCATGAAGCAGTCACGCTTCGACTTCACCAAGGTGGACACCGCGCTTCTGCCCACTGTCATCCTCGTCGGCCGCCCCAACGTCGGCAAGTCAGCTCTCTTCAACAGGTGAGATTCGCCTCACGAAGTAATCCAGTCGTTTGTTGTCGCCTGTAGATTTTGTGGAGCTCCACGCGCAGGTGGCATTTCCACAAACACTTTGAGACTGCCTCGAGTCTCAGACGCACCACTAGCACATACAACCTTTTGTATGCAGCTCATTTCTTCATGCGAGTTTTCTGTTAGCTTGCACTGGTACAAACATATGTCTCGACTCTCCAGCATATATGCACTGATGTTCTGCTATAGCCGGCAGCTCCTTCGTTTTACATAGATGTGTTGCAATCGATATTAGTACCATAGCCGGCAGCTCCTTTGTTTACATAGCCGGCAGCATATATGATTTGCAGACTAGTAATGTGATGGTTGTGGGATTCCATTGTGATGGCAATTGGATGTACTCTGGCTCTGAGGATGGTACGATGAGAATCTAGGATTTACAGTGAGCCTTTTAAACCTAATACCCTGTATAATATTTCTGAAGTTGCGAGCTATTTTACTTGACCTGCAGTTTGTAGTGAAAACTTGAAAAACTATTCTTAACCGATGGGACAATGCGGGGCTGATACATCTCCAGGTGCTATCATTCAAACTCGCCACATGGTCCATTCAGTTTAGTTTAAATGGACTGGATTATAAGGAAAATTAAAAGGGCACACATTTGAACATTTTTGAAATAGCTACCTCACAAAGTAATAATATATCCGCAAAGAATTCCAACACACCAATATTATTAAAATCTGATTATCTGAGCCCTCCAAATCATATACAACTTCCTACATGGGAATTTGTGTGGTAGCACTATTAGATGTTTACCATACTATATTTTTGCTCCAAGATCCACTTTAATTTCTTTTTTGGTGCATCTATGGTTTCAGAAATGGCACTTGTCAGCGAGAATATGAAAGTCGCGCAGCTGTCAACACTGTAGTCCTACACCCGAATCAGGTTATATCCATTTTCTTCCTTTTTTATTTGTGTATCCTTAAGTCTTATAACTGATTGCAAATTTCATCATCCAAATACCGGATTGATTTAGACTAATAGACTTGTCAATAACTTGTTGGCTAGCTAGAACTTTTGTGCATGACTTATGTTTTAGGAGATTGTTTGGCATTGGATCCTTTACCAAGTTGTAGTGCAAATATGCTAACAAAACAAACTGGTTGCAAGTACTCCCTCCGTCCTAAATTACCAAAAGTAATTGCATTTATAAAAGCCAAAATAAATGGTAATTTGGGACAGATGTAGTATTTGTGAAGCTATTTTTCTTTGTATTATTTAAGAGATAAGAACAATATGAGGACTAATTTGGACAACTTTGGTTGCATATTAGTTTATGTGACAAATTGCACTTATTTGATTATTTGTATGTCTACAAAATGCCATTTCTAACTGAATATTCACCTAGTCATTTTATGAATTAGTAACCAGCCATTTTCTTGCACCTAGTCTACTTATCTCTAACTAGCTACAGGAGATAGTGTTGGTTGGAAATCCAGATATATGATTGCCTCTTATTTCTGTCTAAATCTGTCAGCACTTGGGATTACTTGTTCTAGTCTATCTTGCATATGTTGGAGTGGCTTTCAGATAAAATGTGCCATCTGGGAGATCTATGGTGAAATAATCTCATAGTGAATGCATGCCATATCTTTCTGTGTATAGTGAATGCACCTTTGAACTCCATGTCCTTGCAACTATCTGATCACATTTAATTTACTTTCAGGCAAGCAAATTGGTAGCTGTCAATGGAATTGCAGGAACCACAACATAAGGATAAGGGACCAAGAGATGTAGTATGCTGAGGTCAATGTCAAACTGGAGCTTTTGCCATTGTGGCTTTTGATGCTAGATGAATGAATATATATATGTATATATGTTGTTTTCGGTGCTGTGTGAATGTGCCATTGTGATTCTGTTGTGATGCTTGATGAAACCATGTATGATCTTTTTTTTGACACGAAACCATGTATGATCTGGGCTCTGTAATTTCCTAGGTTGTAATGTGTATTATTGTAAGTGGGGTTAAATTTGGCAAATTATAGTTGGCTCAATTTTAATGAAATAATTGGCCTTACTTAGGCTCATCATTGAATTGTGTATGTGGTGATGACGTCATTGTGCCACGTCATCTGCCACATGGCAGCGTTGACGTTTGCCGTGTGGACGCCTTGTCGTCTAACGTGGACGCCCTGTCATCTGCCATGTGGCTGCCCCGTCAGCTGCCACGTTGCGCCACGTCATGTGCCATGTGGTTGCCATGTCAGTTACCATGTCATATGCCATGTCCTTGTCCATGTCAGCAGCCAACTCATCTATACAAGTGATATGGCAAGTTAATCCATGACGATCACTTTCGTCACAGATTTTGGGCTTTGGGCTGGGTTCACTAGGTTTTACACCAATCTATGACAGTCTGAAAACGTCATGGATTACGTCAATCCATGACGAAAACGTTAATACGTCATGACGAAATGAAATTTCGTCATAGATGCTGTTTTATGACGAAAATTGGATGATCCGTGACGAAAATCGAGCGTCATAGATCACAAGATTTTTTGTAGTGCACAGCCCAACCAAACACACCCTAAGTCTAGAGTCCGGCTCTAGAGCGGCCCCCACATATAGATTTGGCCTCAGCGATTTGCATGGAGTAGCGGCTGTCATATTAAGGCATCTCCAATAAATTTCGGTCAAATCTGATAAAATTTAATAGTGTGAACGTGAACTTTTAATTCTATGGTCCAGCTCTAGACGTGGGTCCCACATATAGATTGGGCTTCACCGATTGGCATGGAATAACAGACTGTCATATTAAGTCATCTCCACTAAATTTTGATCAAATCCGTTAAAATTTAATAGTGTGAATGCGAGTTTTAATGTAAGGTCCGGCTCTGTATGTGGGTCCTACGTATAGATTTAACTTCACCGATTGACACGGAATAACGGGCTATCATTATGAACTATCTCCAACAAATTCCAGTTAAATTCGGTTAAAAATTTGTGTGTAAACTTGAGTTTTTAATTTCAAAGTCTGCGTTTTAACCTAAATCATACTTACACAAAACTATTATGTTGTTTAAACCATTATGATCGATTATAACTATTAAACGAAACAAAACCAAATCATTATAGAAGTCAAACCGTTTTGAACCAAACCTAGTTAAACTACATCACAAACCAAACCAAAGTTCAAACCAAGCCATTAACAGGTTTACCTATGCTCGTAAAATCCACTTCCATTACCAAATGCCTTCAACAACAACAACAACAACTTAGCCTTTTGTCCCAAGCAAGTCGGGGTAGGCTAGATATGAAACCCAAAGGTACCACCAACATAAAGACACGTAGAAGAAGTCATGGCTCAGGAACGTTGATGGCTAGTCTCCAAGCGCCCCTATCCAAAGCTAAGTCCTTGGAGATATTCCACTCCCTAAGGTCTCTCTTGCCGACTCATCCCGAGTCGGTTTAGGTCGACCTCTAACTTTCTTCACATTGTCGTCCCGCTCTAGGACCCCACTACGCACCGAGCCTCGGGAGGCCTTCGTTGGACATGTCCAAACCATCTCAACCGATCTTTGGATCGGTTTCTCCTCAATTGGCGCCACCCCGACCCCCGTCCCGAATATCATCGTTCCGTACTCTATCCCTCCTCGTGTGCCCACAAACCCAACGCAACATACGCATCTCCGCCACACTCAATTCTTGGACATGTCGCCTTTTTGTAGGCCAACACTCCGCACCGTATAACATCACCGGCGAATCACCGTCCTATAAAACTTACCTTTTAGCTTCGAGGCACCCTTTTGTCACGGAGGACGCCGGAGGCTTGACGCCATTTCAACCAACCGAGTGAAATTCTATGCCTAACATCTTCGTCGATGTCGCCATCCTTCCGTAGTATCGAACCTAAATACCGAAAAGTATCCTTCTTGGTCACCACTTGCCCATCAAGGGTGACGTCTCCCTCCTCACGCGTCGTACCGCTAAAGTCGCACCTCATGTACTCGGTCTTGGTCCTACTAGGTCTAAACCCTTTCGATTCTAACGTATGCCTCCACAGTTCTAACTTCCTATTTACCCCCGCCCTACTCTCATCAACTAGCACCACATCATCGGCAAAGAGCATACACCGGGGGATATCACCTTGAATGTCCCTTGTGACCTCATCCATCACCAAAGCAAATAGATAAGGGCTCAACGCCGACCCTTGATGTAGTCCTATTTTAATTGGGAAATCACTAGTATCGCCATCGCATGTCCGGACACACGTCACCACATCCCTGTACATATCCTTGATGAGGTTAACATACTTAGTTGGGACCTTGTGCTTCTCCGGTGCCCACCACATGACGTGTCTCGGCACTTTGTCGTATGCCTTCTCGAGGTCAATAAATACCATGTGCAAGTCCTTCTTCTCGCTCCCTATATCTCTCCATCAATTGGCGTATTAAGAAAATCGCCTCCATGGTCGACCTACCGAGGCATGAACCCAAACTGATTTTGGGTCACACTCGTCCCTCTTCTTAGGCGATGCTCGATAACCCTCTCCCGAGCTTCATCGTATGGCTCATCAACTTAATTCCACGGTAGTTCGTACAACTCGAACGTCTCCCTTGTTCTTGAAGATCGGTACTAATATGCTTCTCCTCCATTCTTTAGGCATCTTGTTTGACCGAAAAATAAGGTTAAAAAGCTTAGTTAACCAAACTACCGCTCTGGCACCCAGGCATCTCCACACCTCAATGGGGATACCATCAGGTCCCAATGCCTTGCCTCCCGTCATCCTCTTCAAGGCCTCTGCGGTCTCTGCCTCTTGAATTCTCCTCACAAATGCCTTCATGTGGATTAATTTTCTAGAAAATAAAGATATCATGTATATATGTGAGAAATCAGTGCGAGAATCAATGAATTCGAAGTTTGATAAATACTAATAATGGTCTTACGGCACTGCACATATGAGGTCATTTTGAAGTTATTGGATTATGCATGCGAGAGTTTATATGTAGTTATTGGATTGTGCATATGTTATAGAACACCAAATCGATGAAATTAGCATCCATGCTAGTATGCTACTATGCTAATGTTTCGTCCTACGTTTCATGGCTTAAAAGATGGTGTCGTGATGTGGACTAAAGGCTTGGTGCGAATGGCAATATATTGAAAGTACATTGCACATGAAAGTCAATCGCTGATACCCATGTTGATCGTTTAGTATTTTACGATTTTCTTGTAATGCTTATGATCTCGATTGACACGGATAATACAATATATATTATGAATATACAACTCTAACCTTGAATGATAATAATATATATGTCATAATTAACCTATATACCTTAGCTATTACAAGAAAATCATGGAGGTTTTCTAACCGAACTCTAACCTTGTTGGAACATTACCGGAACCTAAGTACCTAACCGAAGTTAGAGAAGGGAGGATGGGTGAAGATAGAGGTGAGAAAAATTGTGTGAGGTGAAGCTCTATTTCACTCTCTTAAGATATAGCTTTTACTAATTAAAACAGCATTATTTTCCATGCCCGTACCGGCGTGTCGTCAGGGACATTGTGTCCAACCGAGCTCCGGTCGCTCCCCGGCACCTGGCGCCACGACAAACTGCCCGTCGTGGTCATATACCTAATACCAACCTTCTCTACTCGACGTCTCGCGCCAACCATCACGCACGCGCAGCACGCTCGCTCGCTGTCGCTGCTGCAGAAGATCCTCGCCTCCGATCCGGCGCCTCTTGCCTGCCGGCATGGCGGCGCAGAGCGAGAGGTCACCGCTTCTCCAGGGAATTGACCAGTTCGTCTTCGTCGACTTCGAGGCGACGTGCGGGAAGGGCGCGCGCATTTACCCGCAGGAGATCATCGAGTTCCCTGCGGTGCTTGTCGACGGCGCCACCGGCCGGCCCCTGACCGAGTTCCGCACCTACGTCCGGCCGCGGCACCACCCGCGGCTCACCGCCTACTGCACCGACCTCACCGGAATCCGGCAAGACCAGGTGGACGCCGGCGTGGAGCTCTGGGAGGCGCTGGCGATGCACGATGCGTGGCTGCGCCGCGCGGTGGGCGACAGGAGCTTCGCTGTCGTCACGTGGGGCGACTGGGACTGCCGCACCATGCTCGAGTCGGAGTGCCGGTTCAAGGGCCTCGCCAAGCCGGTCTACTTCGACCGGTGGGTCAACCTCCGCGTCCACTTCGACGCGGTGTTCGGCAGCGGGTCCCGGCCCCGGCGCAACCTCCGGGAGGCCAGGGTGCAGTGGGGCGGCTGCTGGCACTGCGGCCTCAACGACGCGCGCAACAAGGCGCGCCTCCTCGCCGAGCTGATGCAGCGGGGTGTAACCATCTCCAGCACGGGCTCGTTAGCGGGCGCTCTTACTCGTCGCTTCGGCGACAAATTCGCCTAGCATCGCAGAAGGCCCGTAGCGGCCCATCGCACCGCGTCGTCTTTCTTCTTCCCTCCCCCGCACCGCCCTCCTGCCCTGTCTCCGGCTGCTCCCGCCGCCGGATCCGTCCGCCGCTACCCCCCGCACTAATCCGGCGAGCCGTCACCGAAGGAAGGTCGCCGCCGCCCCCGCCCCGGTCCCCGGCCCACCGCTTGTCCGGCCGCCGACCCCCGGCCGGAGGCGTGCCCGTTGCCGACCACCCCGCCCCGCAACCCGCCTCCACCGCTGGGCTTCCCTGCGCCCCCACCCCCTTTCTAAGGTCACCGGCAATGGAGATGGACCCCAGCAGCCCCGAAGCCCCGAACCCCGAAGCCCAAACCCCGAACCCTAACCCTAGCCCTATCCCTAACCTCCTCGGTGGCGAGCCCCCGCACCGCCCTCCTCCAGCGTCTGCGGCGGCTCACGCCGCCGCATTCGCTATCGCCGCCCACCGTCACACTAACCCGGCTCCGCCAGGAGCTCAGGGCCGAAGCGCAACCGACAAGCTGGAGGTAGAAGAACCACATGATAGGTGTGGCCCGCGGTGCGATGGGATGTTTTTGGTCACTTAAGCGACATATAACATTTGCCCTCATTAGCGCCGTCAATGCACGTTGCGCCTGTGGGACGTCAACTCCAGCTGCTGCCTCAACAGCAGCCACAACCACCTCCACCGCCGCTGGTAGTAGGCAGCCTCAGCCCGTATGATGGTGCCGGCGCCGCGGTGTGCTTGTGAAACTGCGGCGTGCCGAGCAGAGGCGGCATCATCACGGCACCAGGGCCAATGCAGGGTCGGGGCTTCTACGACTACAGATGCGGCAACTGGACGCCAGAGTTTGAGGCGCTGTGTCACTTCGTCCTCTGGGACTCTGATCCCATTGCACCAATTCATCAATCATGGTGAACTCTGCTACTACTCATCGCGTCCGCAACTACTCATCGCGTCCGCAGACTCCGCACAATGATGAGATTGATGCTTTGCTTTCAACGAATCTTCATGGCAGGACCGTCTTCACCCTTCTCTCCTCCTCTCCGCTGCCTCCTAGATGTTGCTGCTATCGAATCCTCCTTCGGTCCCTCCCTCCTCGCCATCGCCATAGTCACCGCTCTCGTCTCCTCTGGCCCCTTGCGAGCAGGGAAAGGGGCCACTTCCTCTGTTCGTATGTAGTAGTAGTAGCAGCCACCCGAGATGGAGGCTCCCCTGGACGTGCTCTTCCTCGTCGTTGTCGTGGCTTCTGCAGTCGCTCCCGTTGATGGAGCTCCGACCAAGGTATGCTTAAATAAAATCTCTCCCTCTCTTCCTGAAAGTGCATCTTGGCCCCTAATTATTTTGGCGATAGCGACAAACACAATTTGTTGTATTTAATGGTTGAATAAGATGTGTGCAGGATTTACTTTATTGAAAATCATGGTTTTGACCAAAAGAAGGCCCCCAACTCCAATTCAGCATTTTCAACTCAAGTCAAGGCTTAATTTATTTTTGATTTTGAATTTGAGTATAGGAAACACCGTACTATAAAGGGGGGGTGCGAATTGATCACCAAGAGATGCTAAAAGTGCTTTAGGAGATGATCCAAGTGAGTGAGAAGAGAATCGAGTCGACACGTGCACAAATGATCATCTTCCCTTCAACTCTCTGCTTTTGTCGGTAGTACCGACACCGGGTCGGCAGTACTGATATGGCTTCACTGGCGAGTTTTAGCTAGGGGCTCGGTAGTACCGACCCGGGATTGGAACTACTGATATGGCTCCAGTGTTGGGTTTCCGCGGCACCAATCGGTAGTTCCGACCTCGTGTCGGAAGTACCGATAAAACCTGTTTTTGCATAGTAACAGCTAGTTTTTCAGGGCTTAGTATAAATACCCCTCTTCTCCCTCCTCACTCATTGCTGGCCAACCACGGGACAAACCCTCACTTGAGCATTCACTCCACTTCTCCCCTTCCTCCTAGAGCCAAGATTTGATTCCTTTGAGCAAGGGCTTGGGAAGAGAAGTGTTTCCTAGTGAGGATTAGAGAAGCTTTGAGAGCCCCCTCGAATTTCCCCATCTCAAGAGCACTTGAAGCATCTCCGGGCAATTGATTCGTGTTTGTTACTCTTGAAGCTTGCTTCTAGACGGTTAGGCATCTCCCGTTGAGTGCCCTCTTAGGTCTGGAGCACCCGGGATCGTTTGTATTACCCTCTCCTTGGTGGAGAATTCTTAGTGAGCACCAATCTTCCTTGGTGGGGATTGGGTGAGGAAAAGAGGCTCTAGGTGATAGCCCTCCCTTCGTGGGATCCTCAACGGAGACGTAGCTTCCTTTGTGGGAGTGAACTTCGAATTAAATTCTTGTGTCTCCATTTGCTTGCTTGAATTATTTGTCTCTCTCTAACCCTAGAATTTGTTTAAGCTCGATCTCTTTATTGGTTGTGTTCCAACTCATATCTTTGGTTGCAGATGGTTCTTAGCTCCTAAACTAAACCTTTGATTCAAATAGAATTGCCAGAATCGCTTTACTTTTCAAATTTCGTTTTAGTCACCTCTAATCTGTCGGTAGTACCGACCCGATACTGGAAGTACCGACCCCTCGGTAGCTCCGGCACCGCGTCGGTAAGTACCAATAGAATTTTTAACCGCTGCATTTGTTTCAGAAATGTGAAGTGATCCTATTCACACCCCTCTAGGAATCACAAGGTCCTTTCAATTGGTATCGTAGCCTAATCCCTTGATTTAGGCTTAACCGCTAAAGGATCAAGATGTCGGGGAGCGGAGCCAACCAATCCACCGAAGAAATCACCACCAAGGAAGCTCAAGAGAAAGAGCATAAGGCAGCCCAAGAAGTCACCGGCAAGGCCCCAAGCTGATCCAATGGAGAAAGCTCCGATGACTCTTCATCCGACTCCGACTCGAACTCCAACTCAAGTGATGAAGATGTCAAGGATGGTGATGATGCGTCAAAGAAGGTGGTGAAGAAGAAAAGAAAAGCTAAGAAGAAGAAGAAGGCTAGGAAGATGGCCAAGAAGCTCCTCAAGAAGATGATCAAGAAGGAGCAAGCCAAGTACACTCACTCCGGCTACTATGAAGTGCCCCACCATTACACACAATTTCCGAGCAACAACTCTAACAAGAAATTCTATTTCGTACATTTGGGAAAGCATCCTCATTTCGATGGGAAAGACTATCTCAAATGGGCTTATGATATGCAAATGCACCTCTACAGGCTTCACCCTTCTCTTTGAATGATTGTGGTTGTAGGTGTGACAATCCCCGCCGAAGGAGAAGCCCTCACACTCGAGCATGAGCAAGACCGCCACCTCAATGTGCAAGCAACAAGAGTCATCACGAGATCCTTGTGTGCCAAAGAATTCGGAACATCCAAATTGCCAAGGTGATTTGGGACACTCTTAAGGAAGCACATGAGGAAATCGAACATGTGAGGAAAGGGAAGATGGACCTAATCAACGGAGAGCTTGAGCTATTCTTCATGAAGAATGGAGAGACCGTGAGAGAGATGTATGATAGGCTCATACTCCTTGTCTCGGACATTAGGGCTCTTGGAAGTGTAGTTTGGGATGACTCCAAAGTCACAAAGCAGTTGCTAAGAGCTTTTCCCCCAAAGGACAAGAACTTAGCGGCAGTGATAAGAAGGGATCCTAACTATCTAACTACCACAAGATGACACCCAATCAACTTCTTGGAGAAATATTGCATCAAGAGCTAGTTGACCAAGATGTGGAGAAGTCTCTAAGCTTGAAGATGAACAAGAGCTTAGCCCTCAATGCTAGCTCTAGTGAAGTAGTGGAAGTAAAGCCAAAGGCTTCCAAGACTAAGAAGGAAGATACTAGTGATGAAGGAAGCACGGATGAAGAAACCGCCTTTGCTCTAAAGAAGTACAAGAAATTCTTGAAGTCTAGAGCATCAAGGAAAGACGGTGATGAAAGAAAGAAGAAGTCTCAAGGGAAATGCTATGGGTGTGGAGAGTATGGATACTTCATTGCCGAGTGTCCCAAGAACAAGAACAAGAATGAGGAAGAGAAGAAATACAAGGAGAGGAGCAAGAAGTACAAGAACAAGTACCAAGGGCATGCTCACGTGGGTCAACAATGGGACTCAAGTGATGAGGATGAGGAACCAAAGAAGCAAGGCACGGAAACCATTGCCATGGCATAAGAATCATCTTCACCACGCCTCTTCAACAACTTCTCTGACGATGAGTACCACTCTTACTTTTGCCTCATGGCAAGGGGGAGCAAGGTACAAGAGTCTACCACCTCATCCTCTCTCACCTCTTCTTCATCCACACCTAGTGACATAGATGATCTAGATGATGAAAACTAAATTAAGGCTAACATGATAAATCAATTTAGTAAGAAGGGATATAAAGAAATAAAAAGGCTTTTGGAGAAAATAGAGAAAAAGAAAGTGTCTCTCCATGAGCAAGAAGACTTGCTTATCTTTGAGAAGGAAAGAAACCTTGCTCTAGAGAGACGCCTTGCCGAAGAGGCGGCTAAGGTGGAGAAATTGACCGTGGACTTGTCCTTGGCCAACAACTCCAACAAGAGGATGTCAAAGGATTACACCTTGGAAAATGAATCTCTAGCTTCCCTAAAGGCTACTCATAGTGAGATTCAATCAAGCTTTTCATGCTTAACAGAGAAACATAAAATTCTTAAAGCAAACTATAGTACTCTTTGGGAAAGCACCAAAACCAATCCTAAGACAACATTTGACTCTAGTGCCTTCACTAGCAAAGATTGTTCTGTTTGCTCTAACATTGATATAAATGCTCTCAAGACTAACCATGCAAGGCTTGAGGAAACAATTAAGAGCAAAGACAAAGAAATAGCCCGATTGAACATGTTGATCACTCAAGGCAAGAACGGTGCCAAGTCCACTCCTAAAGTGGTTGACAAGCAAGGACTTGGGCACTACAAGAACAACAAGGTCAATGGTAGGGTGGTGGTGAAAGGGTACCTCAACACTATCATGGACATTGCCCATGGAGTCACCACCTCTACCACAACAAAGGACAAGCCGAAGGTTGTGAGCACCACAAAAGGAATTGGTGGGGTTAACTCTCCATCTAAGGCATCGAAGAATGTGGTGGAACACATGCCCTCTCCCAACTACACTTGTGACTATGTTGTGACCTTGGACCACAATGGTAAAATGGTGGTCAAGTATGTTGGGGCCTACACAAAGAAGGCTATGAGGAAGAGTGTGTGGGTTCCAAACGTTTATGCATCTAACCTCCAAGGACACAAATCTTTTGGGTACCTAAACCAAAAGCTTAAACTTGTTTTGTAGGACTACTCCTCCGGTGGAAGCGCATGGTTGATTGATAGTGGTACCACTAATCATATGACCGGAGAAGAAGGCTTATTTGCATCTCTTGATCATTATGATGACCCTACGGAAACTATCATCTATGGAGACAATGGTCAAGGAGATGTTGTTGGTTTAGGTAAAATTGCTATCTCAACATCAAATTCAGTTGAAGATGTTTATCATGTTCAAGGGTTAGGATACAACTTGTTGTCGATTTCACAACTTTGTGAGAAAGGCTACAATTGTCTCTTTACCCATGAGGGTGTGACCGTCTCTAGAAGGGAGGATTCCTCTATTGTCTTTGCGGGTCACCTACAGGGAAAGCTTTACTATGTGGATTTCACAAAAGTGAAGGTGGACCCTAAGGCTTGCTTAGTGGCAAAATCCGACTTGGGTTGGCTATGGCATCACCGACTAGCCCATGTTGGCATGAGGAACTTGGCCAAACTTCAAAAGGACGAGCACATCCTAGGACTAACAAATGCCGTTTTTGAGAAAGATAGGTTGTGTAGTGCTTGTCAAGCCGGGAAGCAAGTTGGAGCTCATAATCCCGCCAAGAACATCCTATCTTTATCAAGACCTTTGAAGCTACTACAAATTGATTTGTTTGGACCAATTGCCTACATAAGCATCAGTGGTAACAAATATGGTTCAGTAATTGTTGATGACTTTTCCCGTTTCACTTGGGAACTCTTTTTGCAAGATAAAAGTGAAGCTAAGGGAGTGGTCAAGAAGTTCATTAGAAGAGTTCAAAATGAGTTCGAGCTCAAGGTCAAGAACATAAGGAGTGACAACGGCTCGGAGTTTAGGAACACTCAAGTTGAGGAATTCCTAGATGAAGAAGGCATCAAGAATGAACTCTCCACTCCATACACACCTCAACAAAATGGCATCGTTGAGAGGAAGAATCGTACATTGATTGAAGCGGCAAGGATAATGCTTGATGAATACAAGACTCTGGACTCTTTTTGGGCAGAAGTCATCAACACCGTATGCCATGCCGCCAACCGCCTCTACCTCCACAAGTATTTGAGCAAGACTCCCTACGAGATCATCACAGGTAAGAAGCATAGTATGCATTACTTTAGGGTCTTTGGGTGTAAGTGTTTTATACTTAACAAGAAACCCAAAGCCTCAAAGTTTGCATCCAAGGTTGATGAAGGTTTTCTCATTGGTTATGGAACTAACGAACATGCCTATCGTGTCTTCAACAAAACCACCGGTTGTGTTGAGACCATGATAGATGTGAAATTTGATGAATCCAACGGCTCTCAATGAGAGCAAGTTAGTGAAAACCTTGTAGATGATGAAGAACCCCCAAGTGTATCAATCTTTAGATTGGGGACCGGTGAAGTGATGCCTCGTGAGGCTCAAGTTCAAGCTCTGGGTGACACAAGAAATCAGGATCCTTCATCATCAACAAGAGTGGAACCACCAAGCTCTCAAGTTCATCAAGAAGAAAGTCAAGTTCATGGTGATGATCATGGATGGGGCTTTGATCAAGGGGAACAAGGTCGTGAAGCTCAAGAAGAAGCTCCACAAGTTGAAGATGATGATGATGGACCCATTCAACGTCAATCTCAAGCACCACACCCAAGAGTACATCAAATGGTTCAACGAGATCATCTCGTCGACAACATACTTGGGAGCATTCAAAGAGGGGTAACAACTCACTCAAGATTGTCAAACTTTTGTGCATTCTACTCATTTGTTTCCTCTTTGGAACCTCTTAGTGTGGAATAAGCTCTTGAGGACCCAGATTGGATTATTGCCATGTAGGAAGAGTTGAACAACTTCAAGAGAAATGAAGTTTGGGAGTTGGTGCCAAGACCAAAGCAAAATGTGATCGGCACCAAATGGGTCTTTAGGAACAAGCAAGATGAATTTGGTGTCATCACAAAGAACAAGGCAAGGCTTGTTGGCAAAGGATATACTCAAGTTGAAGGCTTGGACTTTGGAGAGACTTATGCACCGGTAGCAAGGCCTGAATCGATTCGTATCCTTTTGTCCTATGCTACTCATCATGACTTCAAGCTTCATCAAATGGATGCCAAGAGTGCTTTCTTGATTGGACCTCTCCAAGAAGAAGTATATGTTGATCAACCACCGGGCTTTGAAGATCCAAACTTCCCCAACCACGTGTACAAGCTCCATAAGGTGCTCTATGGGCTCAAGCAAGCTCCTAGAGCATGGTATGAATGCCTTAAGGATTTTCTTCTCAAGAACGGTTTTGAGATAGGCAAAGCCGATTCTACTCTCTTCATTCAAAGAAGTGGAAATGATATCTCTCTATGCCAAATTTATGTTGATGACATTATCTTTGGCTCTACTAATGATAAATTTTGTGAAGAATTTAGTAGGATCATGACTAAGAGATTCGAGATGTTTATGATGGGTGAATTTGTGAGACATGGGTACCCATGGGTCCCCACCGACCAGGGTCCTAGAGGTCCCTGTCAAGTGGACCTGACCTGCCAAAAGCCCTGCCGACCTGCAAGTGGGCCCTGAGACCTTATCCACAGTCCCGGCGACCTTGGAAGACCTCGGACGACCTCATACAGATCGCGGATGACCTGATAGGCTTGTGGGGAAAGCCTCTCCTTAGATCATGGCGGCGCCTCTGCCAGTAGACCCAAGGATCGCGAGATCCTCTCTGTAATTACGAAAGGTGACCTTCCTAAAATCTGTAATCGACCCCGATGAGGGTCCACCGACCTCGAATGGAAACCCTAGCCCACCGGCCATATAAGGCGTCCTGTTCCATTCGAGGGGAGATCACTTTCCACATAATCCCACCACACTGGACATAGGGTTTTACTCTCCGGAGGCCTGAACCAGTCTAAAATCCCCTATGTCCTTGCCATACTCGCCGAGTTCCGAGTTCATCCAAGAACTACTGCTTACGCTCTTAGGTCCTGATCCCCCCATCAATTAACCTACAACCGCTTGGGTAGCCCCCTTGTGGATCTGTGCAGGTCTCACCCCGTGATAGTTGGTGTGCCAGGTAGGGGAGATCAGGAACTCACTGTGCAACATGGCACCCCGATCTGGTGTCGTTTTCCCGGCGAGCATGGTGGACATCCTCGCCAACCTGTTGACGGTGAATTTCCGTCAACCTAGCTATGAGTTTACCTTTAATGTTGGTATTGATTTATTATTCTAACCACTGGAACTAACCCCCCGTATATAACAAGTTCACTCTTGCATGTCGATTTTGGAGTTCATTGTTTACGCAGGAATTCTATGCTAAAGAGAAGACTTTCGGGATAAGTTCACCAAGCACTTTGGAAGAAGATCATGAAGCCCGACAAGAGTCAATACACGCGATGAACATGACTCAAAATGACCCGAGAACCGAAGCGTCAACGTGCAAGTCTTCAGGGACTCAACAAGAAAATAGCGAAGCTTGCATAGCAAGGATTCAAGCCTTAACCGTGAAGGAAACGACGTCAAAGGCCCACATGGAAGTGCACACAAATAAGGAATCATGCAAGAAGCAACCGGGGAGGAAACCGGGGCTGAACCAGGCTGAAATGGGCCTGGGCCGACCGGCCCAGCCCACACCGAGCCTGGTTCGGCGCCCCCTTTGCCCTAGGTGTTCGTCTATTTATTGCCTCTTCCTCCGTCTGTCGCCACATCAAACAAATCATTCTACCGACGCCATTCACCAGAAAACCACTGCCGCAAGATGAGAGAGAGAGAGAGAGAGAGTTGGATGAGCTCGTTGCAAGGATCAACACCGGTGGAGGGAAGGAAGCAAGAGGAGGACTCCAAGCCACTGGCCTAGGGGTGTTGCTGTTGACGGTTAATAGTTGTATCGAATTTCGTTTATGACTTGCAAGCGGACAAGTCTCCCGTCGTAGTCAAGGGACCCTTCTTCCCTCGAGTGGTGAACCCAAGGTATCGAATCTGTGGAACAAATGTGTGATGCAAAAGTTGATCTAGTAAAGCCAAGTAACTCCAATCTTCGGTAAAAGAGAAACCCTAATGCATCTAGGTAAAAGACATGAAACTAATCTAATCTACTAAAGACCGGAGATAACAAGGTAAGATTGGGTAGATAAACCGATCTAGAGAGATCGTGTTAAGCCTTTTGTTGAAGTTCCAAGCAAGAGAAGAAGTAGCAAATCGAATCTTATAAGAAGCCTCTTTAAATTGTGGTTTCCTGTCCAAATCCGAAAACATCCACCTTTCGGAACCCCTGTTCTGTCACAACGTATCCCTACTCATGCGGGGAGTCTAGGGCGAGTCAAAAGACAAGTCGAGATTCTTTCGGAAGATCCGGCGTGTACCTCTAGCCACCGCGGCTACAAGAACACCCTATGTAATCTATCTCGAGAATAGAATTGGAATAAGCAAAGCCGATCGAAAAACGAAATCTTCAAGGAAACACTTGATCGCTAAGAATAGATTCAACTTGATAATTCAACTATGCAATGATACATACACAAGATCACCACCGGGATCCTTCCTTGATCTTGCTTCTAGCTCTGGGAACTCCGACGTGGTCTTCCGTGCAATGTTCCCACGTCAGCTAGGGAAACCCTAGTCAACTAGCTCGACCCTCTCCTCTCCGAGATGGTGTCCCTCTCTTCTCTGCTCCTCGGCGACCGATGACGAATTGTATCCTACGTGGCTCTCGGTCAGGGGGCTATAAATAGCCCGAATGGTGGCTAGGGCAAAGGAGGGGGCAAACGGGCCCTGGACAGGGCTGGGCCAACCGACCTGGGCCCATCCAGGCCCAGCCGAGGCCTCCTTTGCTCTACGTCGGTTCCCTTGCTTCCTGGATGTTTCCCCCTTCTGCATGTAGGTCCATGTCGTCAGTTTCTCTCCGAATTGGGCATAACTCCTTCTCTTGCAAGATTCAGCACTTTTCTGGTTAGGTCCTCGGAGTTTGTCATCTTCTCGGGTCAAGTCCCTGACTTCTTGGAGTTAAGTTTGCTTCATTGCATGACTTGTACGGGGCTTCAAGGTCTTGTCATAAGGTGCTTGATGAACTTATCCCGAAAGTCTTGCTTTCAATGCTAAAACCCTGCATAAACACTAAACTCCAAAACCGACATGCACACGTGAACTTGTTATACCACAGGGATTAGTACCAATGGATAAGGTATAAAACTTATGCCAACACCGAAGGTAAACTCATGGCTAGGTTGACGGATTTTCACCGTCAACATCTCCCCCATGCTTAAACCTTGCTCGTCCTCGAGTAAGCCTTCGATGGATATCATCATTGCCAAACAATGTTTAAACTTTGCACTTGATCATACATGAGAAAACATAATGCTCTCAAAATTTTAATTCATTAAAGTTCAATAATGTACTAGCCTTCATCTCTACGGAGGGTAGATTCTTAATTAAGCTTATCCCACAAGTATTAACATGCTCCCAAAGTTTAAATAGATCTCAAAATTTTTGAAATAAAGAATGAGATAAAGAAAAGCTAAACCAAGTCCACAAATTTAAATCATCTTGCATTTTGCTCATGAATTCTCAACTCGCTTGTCTCTCAAGCCTATAATTCTACTCCTTTCCCTCTCACATAACATATATGTGTGGTAGGCTTTATATAGAGCTTTGGGAAAGTTTAGTCCTACCAAGATTTTATAAATGAGGTGTTGTCAAAACAAGACAAGCTTCTCATGGTCTTACCGAGACTCGTCAAAAAGGTCATTGGAAAATAATGTTAAATCAAGGAGGGGAAGAGAAAAATACACACACTTGAGATGAGTGGACATGTGCAAATGGCAAAGAGTGATCCCGAGGCACAAAGGAAGTCCTCGTTATCGGATTGCACATGGTCGGAAAATGAGAATGGATTTTTTAAACTTGAAGCTTTGAATTTCCTAATGCACTTTAGAGAACCGGGGAGTTCACTTTACGCATACTCATATTTTTTCTCTTTCTCATATTTCTCCTTCTTTTCTTTCTTTCTTTTTTTCTCATTCATTCATTGTTTCTTGTCATACATTCGGTCACGAGACTTTCACATCGGAGTTTTGATTTTTTAATTTACACCCCTTTGAATTTTTTTAATTGCTCCCCTTTGAACTCTAAAATTGCACCGTACCTACCTCCTCCCCCATGCTTAGACGTTGCTCGTCCTCGAGCAAAGAGGCGATAAATAAGGTAGGTACCGGAAATATTTTTCCTTGGAGAGATACTTGAATTCTTCAATGTTGGCACCGTCTTGCGATCTTCCTTGAATTGATGATCCATTCTCAATGATAGGTTGTGGTCAAGAAGGTAATCACAAAAGATGATATTTGGTTTTACGGGTGGATATCCGGCGAGGTTTGTGAGATCTCCGATGCGGGGATACACAATGCACGGATAAAAGGCTAGCAAAAAGATAGATACGCAAAAACGGAATGACTAGCTTCTTAGTCTCGGGCCAGAGAAATCATGGCCTGCAATAACTCACTCAAAAATAGATCTTGTACACTAAGGTTTATGCACTCAAATATATATTAGGCTTTGGATAGGTTGAGCAACACACAAGTGATATTTATGACAAGGTTAGCAATATTTTTGAGCATAAAAACCATCTTCAATCTATTCATAACTTGAGAGCACATAAAACACTATGGGTCTTTATTTTAATCATAACCTCCGCTAAAGATTAAGCTAGCATTTAAATAAATTCAGATTCGTATTTTAAGAGAGCACTAGCTTAAACATGCATAAATCAATTACAAAGATAAACAAAGCGGCAATTATAATCATATATCATCATGGCACAAATTTTTGTAACTTTTCCAATGATATAATCAAGGTGGTGTCTTTATTAATGATGAAATCAAGTTGAAATACAAACTGAAAATAAACAAACACACTTGCTGAAATTTAAATAAAAACAGAAAATATTATGCAAACACACACAAACAAAAGCTGAAAATTACAGAGAAAGGGAAAAGAAAAGAAAACTAAAGTTCCTTAACCTTCCTAGTCCTCCGCCGGTGGTTGGTGTTGATGATCTTGATAGTAATACCCTTGCTCGTAGTAGGGTTGGACATTCCCTCCAACGAATTGATTCGGCTCCACTAGGTGAAGGCGTCCAAGCTCATAGGCAATATTTGCATTACCCTCACCAAGTTGAGCCGCATTGGCTTGGATGGCTGAGACGTTTTGGGCGTTTCTCGCAACATACCCTCCAATTATGGCCATGCTTTGTTGTGGTTGGGGATATTGTGCGTAGGGCTCCGCGAAGTTTGCGTTGGGCACCACATAATTTGGTGGTGGTACCGGTGCACCACCCCCCATGCTTGCTCTTGTGGCCCTCCGTAATAACTTGGCGGAGGAGGGATCCCGCCAAATGGTGGCACATTGGGTTGTGCACCACTCGCTTGTGCGGAGGATGTTCCCTCCTCTACGATTCTTCCTCTTTTGTTTTGCCTTGCCGGGATAAGGAGTCCCTCTTCCAACCAATCTTCCCTCCCTTCGATGAAAAGCCTAAGCCTTGCATCCGGAAGGGGTAGGTTCACCATGGCCAAACAAAAACCTCCTCTCTCATCACTAATCTATTTGCCTTGTCGCAAATACTCAATGCCGAGAGAGGTACCACGCAAAAGATGTTCGGGGTTTCTTGTGATCCCCGGCCGTAGGGAGAAGGCCAACATAGAGAGGTAGCACCCCAAACCAATATGTCCCGCTCCCGATGTTGCCTCTCAACACCAACGGTTGATCATAAGGTATGAGGGGTCTATTGGCTGCTTGGCAATTAAGGCCGAGTAGAGCCAATTCAACTCCGTGTCGGTCACCTTTGTCTCCCTCATCCTCCCCAATACCCTCTTGCACATCCAAGAGTGAAATATCTGGATAATGGGGTTGCGGATGCAATTGCGTTGTTGGTGGGCTTCTCCGGAGATCAAATTCCAAAATCCATCTAACATGCCGGGTGGCACGTCAACTTTCTCTGGACCTCCCTTATGGAATCCAAGTAGCTCCCTAACGTGCTCGTAGGGAACCACTTGTTGGACTCCCTCCAGATGGAATGATAAGATTTGCACCCCATCATCAAGGATGGGTGCAATGGTCATCAAGATTTCCAAGGCGAACTCCTTGTGGGTGTCCGCCGATACTCCGTTGGAGAATTGCACCCATCCAAGGTGCCCCAACATGTAGTATATGTCGGTGCCGAAACCCAAGTTGTAGAGTGCTTGGTCGTCGAACTCGACATTGGGCACAAGCCTCTTCTCAAGACGAGAGAGCCTCTCCTCCTCCTCCTCCGACAAAATGATGAAGCCATACGAGGAATAAATCAGAGTGTATGGAGGTGGCGCGGTCGTACAGGTCGATCGTCGTGGTGGCATGGGCGGCTCCTCCATGTGCCCTTGAGGTTCGGTAAACCTCATGGACGTGCTCCTTGCAGCCCTCATACCACCAAGGAGGAGAGCATCGTTCCTCCTTGGTGGTGCCGTATCTGTCTCCATGCTCCGGGGAAACTCGGAAACCGAGTGCCTCCTCGAAGACGTCGTCGACGACGGCTTGGATGACGATGAACCCTTCTTATTGGAGAAGAGACTTGTGGTTTTCTTCCACATGGTTGCTGCACTATTCTCTCCACTAAAACTCCGGGTTGCAACCGGTAACTAGACACTAAAATCTTACTTCGGGATGTGGACTTTGAGTGGATTAAGGTGGTGGATTTTTTTGAGATATCAAGCTTGGGAAGGTTGGCTATGTCTACGGAGGTTCTGGGCACACAAACTTGAACACACAAACTAAGGAAGGAGAGGGAAGCTTGCCTGCAGAAAACGGGAGCCGGGGGGCTCCTTAAGTAGGGGGAGGCCGGCCGGCACGGGCCGACCGGCACAGGTGGCTTCGGCTCCTCCCCGCCTCAGCTTTCTTCCAGCAGGATCATTTCTCCTCTGCAACTTTCCTGCCCGCGTGCTCCACGAGTTGCACCGCCCAAACGCTCTCGTCCCCTCCTTTTCTTGCATTATTGGTCCTTCCACTTGATGCTTCATGCTTTGGGTCATGTCCATGCTCCCTAGCTCCACTTGCTTCACATGCCACCATGAAATTCCTGCAAAGTTGATGCTTGCTGCCCACCATGCTTGTCCTTTGCATGTGGTTTTGATGAAAGTTGATGAAAGGGTATCCAATGGTGCATGCATGATTAATTCAAACTAGATTGCCTCCCTTTAGGTGTGTTTAAGGTTAAGCACTCCTCTAATTCGAAATTTAAAAATATTTTTCAGAGCCATGCAAGAGCTCAAGCATAAATTTAGAGAAGTTTTTAAACCATTAAAAACAAATGTAAGTTGAAAATATTTTCCGACTACGTTGATATCGGTCTCACCGGTATAGTTTGCCTTCATCGGTTGAGAGCAAACTTTTCCCGGCTTGATCATGGGGGGAATAGGTTTAGGTTCTAATTTTGGCTAAATAAGAGAGATTTTGAATAAAAAAATTAAATGAGGCTTAGAAAAATTCTAATCTTAGAGAAACCAAGGATATAGATTTTTAAACCAACCAAAAGTTTAGTTTCTAGGTTCACGCGAGTCCTACCACGTGCTGAATTTTAATTAACACCTAGGTATAAGTCGTGGCTCTACTCATGTGTTTTTAGCGTGAAAAATAAGTCAACCTCAGCACCATAATAGGGGTGAAAGGTTGAGTTAGGTTCTGAAATTATTTGGTTGTGGTTTCTCGAAAAGAAAAGAACAAACAAGCACGTACGAGGGTTCATGCAAATGGTTTATGATAAAGCAAAATATTCAATCAAGAATTATGTCTCTAATATTGTTCAACCACTTCTAAGTCTAATGTCTTTGCGTAATAAAATTCAAAACTAAATTATTAAAAAGACTCGAAAAACCTGGAATCGGGTTGTCCTCCCGGTAGCTTATTCTTGACTCGACGAAACAGGTTGCCTCCCGCCTAGCGCTTCGTTTATAGTCTATAGATAGACTTCTTCACTTGATTACTTCGGATCAACGAGCTTTGCGGGTGTTGCAATCTTGGGTACCCACTTCCGCACCATCTTGGGCACGGGTTTGTCTTCCGGCTTAGTCATTTTTTTGGTCTTCACAGGCGGCTTCTCTTCCTTTGTCTTGACGGATGCAACACCTTCTTTGATTTTCTTTACGTTCATTTTTTTCGGCTCCTTCTTTTTCAGCCCCTCCTTTTGCTTTGGTTCTCCCTTCACTCTAATCATGTTGCATGCCTCGATTCTTGGACGGAACTTGAAGGAACTCCTTTCTCCGTTGATATCGAACATGATCTCCCCCTTGCCAACATCAATAGTAGCTCCTACGGTCTTGAGGAAAGGCCTCCCAAGGATGAGCGGCGTCTTTTCCCTCTCTCCCATCTCGAGCACAACGAAGTCGATGGGGATGAAGTGGTGTCCGACCTTCACGGGTACATCTTCGGCAATGCCCAAGGGATAGCGAATGGAGTTATCTCCAAACTCCAAACATATACCCGTAGGCTCCATTGGTAGGCGTAGCTTCTCGAACACATCCCTCGGCATGACGCTCACACTTGCTCCAAGGTCGCATAACGCCTTTTCAAAGTTGAAAGAACCAACCGAACATGGAATTGTAGGGCATCCAGGGTCCTTTTGCTTGTCTAGCCCATTAGCAATAGCGGCACTACACTCCTCGGACATCTTGACATGATCTACCCCGAGTGTTGCTATCTCATATTTATTTGCAAGTATGTCTTTAAAGTAACGATAATATGTAGGTACTTGTAGGGCATCTAGTAATGGCATGTTAATGCTAAGTCTATGCACAACTTCCACAAACTTCTCAAAGTGGTTGTCAAGTTTACCTCGGAAGTAGCGTGGCTTGAGTTGTGGTATCCTCGTGTCTTCCTCCAGCATCTCAAATTCGGGCTCTTCGGTGACGATCCCCGTAACCTTCTCTTTAGCAACTCCTCCCACCTCGGTGGATGGTTTAAGCTTCCTTTCTCCCGCGGAACGTTCCGGGTCTTCGGTCTCCTTCCCCGAACGTGTTTGAATGGCCTTCGCCGATTCGGGACTTTTGGGTTGTCCCAGAAGCTTCCCTTCATCATTAGAGAGGCGCCCCGCAAGTTGTCCAACTTGCGTCTCGAGCATCTTCATCATGTTGAGCACTTGATGATTGGAACTTCCGACCTCCGTCACCTTGCTATCGATGTTCTCCAACACCTTGTCTATGGTCTTGAACTTGGTGACGGTGTCTTTGTTGATCTTAGCTTGCTCGTCCATGAACTCCTTCAATTGTATACGAAGCGGAACTGCGTTAGGAATAGATGAGCTTGCATTAAATTGAGGTCTACCTTGCCCGTAGCGGAAGTTCGGCAATTCTCCCTTCCTCATGTAGTCGAGCGCTTTGGCTTCCTCCGGACAATCTTTGCGGACATGGCCATACTCTCCACATTCTTTGCATCTGGACCTTGCTTCGGCGGCCTTCAAGTCTTGAGCCTCTTTCTTTTCCATCTCTGTTGACGGATAAGAGACGTATCCCTCTATGATCCGCAAGCGTACGGACCCCACACCTTTTTCACCACGGGATTCCCAAGGTTCTTGTCAATCCGCGGAGCAAGGGGATTACAAGCGTTCGATCTACAATGACACACTAGCTACTAAAACCCTAACTATTATTATGCTAGAAAACAACTAAACTACACTAGAGAGAATGATTAAGATATCAAGATAAAAGACACTCGCCCACGGGTCTACGATACTAGAACATGCAATCGCTTAAAGACATGAAAACCAATCTAATCTATCGGGGGTTGTGACCACGGTTTCGCCCTTTCCCTCCTCTCGTACTGTCACTACGTGAAGGTATTCATGACTAGACCTTTGATGGACACGGTGTATTGAATGGATAGATAGATAATCCAATAAAGTGCGATTACATCTCAAGATCGATTACAACCCATGGACGAATGAGAAGATTATCCCATCAAGGTGCTGATCATGGCACCGTTGATCATGGTTTCCCTTCCAACGGTGTCTTCCTTCTTCTCCACGAGAGGGTGCTTCCTTCGAGGTGGTTGATCTCCCTCCAGAGATCCTCCTCCTCTCTCTCTAGCTTGTGGATGGCCTTCTGGTGCGAATGACTCTCCCCTCTGTCAAATGGCGGCGCCCAGGCTTTTAGGGTTCAAGATCCTTCGGGTGCAAGGAAAACGGGACCGAACCGGCCACCGGAGTGGGTTGGGCCGGCCGGCCTGGGCTGACCGGCCTGGGCCCACCTCGGCCGGTTCGGTCGCCCCTTTTGCTCCGTGGGTCCTTATGCATTTATGTACTTTGCCCCCTCCACTTGCATGATTTTGATGATGTTATCCTCGCGTCCAAGATGGAGGTTCTCTTCGCATGAAGTTCGATCTTTTACGCTTCAATCCCCGGGGGTGTTCCTCGTAGCACTTCGGTCCTTGCCACCATTAGAAGTGATTTCATCAAGCTCATGAACACAAACAAGACTCCGTAAATGCTCCTTTGAACTTGTTGCGAATCCGTTCTTTATGTCCATGTTTTCCTACATAAACACAACACTTCCAAATGAATGCACATAGATGAACTCGTTATATGATTAGTGTGCCTAGTGGCGGGTTAGTTCCATAATCAAATCCAAACCAAAGTGTAATGAACATGCTAGGTGCACCAAAATACACTGTCAACAATCTCCATCTTCTCCAACCTCCTCTTGAGCGAGTTGATCTTGCCTTCAAGTATGTCCCCCTTCTCCACTTGCAAGACTCCTTTGACGTTCCCCATGGGTTGAACCGGATGTAGGCGCCCGGATGATGCCCATGTGTCATTATCCGCGACCTTCTTGAATAGAGTGAAAGCTTCCGTCGGTGTAAGTTCGATGATGGATCCTCCCGCCGATGCATCGATGATCGTCCTTGACGCCATGGTGAGTCCTTGATAGAACTTTTGCACGAGGTCTTCCTTCGGGAACTTGTGATGTGGAACCGACCGGTGTACTCGTTGAAGCGCTCAAATGCCTCCGAGATAGTTTCCGTAGGATATTGAACAAATGTGGCAATCTTATTACGCAAGCTTTGAGTTTTACCCGGCGAGTAGTATTCCTTCATGAAAGCCTTCATCAACGTGTTCCAATTTTGCACCGTCTCCGCCGGTTGAGAGTGGAACCATTGCAAAGCCTTCCTGAGTAGTGAGAACGGGAAAAGCCTTGCCCTCATTTGATCTTGAGTCACCCCATCCATGTTGAAATTCTGACATAGTTGAATAAATGCTTGGAGGTGAAGGTTCGGATCCTCTTTACCGGTGAAGGGTGAATGTTGCACCATGCGGATTGTTGAGGTCTTGATCTCGAACGGTCTTCCGATCTCCTCAAGGTTCAAGATTGGTAGGTCGATGATGTCCGGGGTGCATAGCTCCCCAATCTTGCGCTCTTGCGGTGGTTGGTCACCCATCGGTGGAAGTCGATTCTCCCGAGGACTTTGAGGTGGTGAATTCTTCGGAGATTCCGGCGATCCTCTGTCTTCCGACTCCGAATCTACAAAATCCAGCTTTTTAGCTTGATGTGCTTTGCGTCTCCTTAGCCTGTAAAGTTTTTCTAGATTGTCCACAAAATTATCGGGTTTGTTGGAGAGGTAGCCGTCCATCTCCTGTTACGGTTAGCAATAAACAAAATATGCAAAAACTAGAAAGTAAAAACCCTAATGCATCTAGGTAAAAGACATGAAACTAATCTAATCTACTAAAGACCGGAGATAACAAAGTAAGATCGGGTAGATAAATCGATCTAGAGAGATCGGGTTAAGCCTTTTGTTGAAGTTCCAAAGAGAAGAAGTAGCAAATCAAATCTTATAAGAAGCCTCATTAAACCGTGGTTTTCCGTCCAAATCCGAAAACATCCGCCTTTCGGAACCCCGTTCTGTCACAACGTATCCCTACTCATGCGGGGAGTCTAGGGCGAGTCAAAAGACAAGTCGAGATTCTTTCGGAAGATCCGGCGTGTACCTCTAGCCACCGCGGCTACAAGAACACCCTATGTAATCTATCTCGAGAATAGAATTGGAATAAGCAAAGCCGATCTAAAAACGAAATCTTCGAGGAAACACTTGATCGCTAAGAATAGATTCAACTTGATAATTCAACTATGACAATGATACATACACAAGATCACCACCAGGATCCTTCCTTGATCTTGCTTCTAGCTCCGGGAACTCCGACGTGGTCTTCCGTGCAAGGTTCCCACGTTGGCTAGGGAAACCCTAGTCAACTAGTTCGACCCTCTCCTCTCCGAGATGGTGTCCCTCTCTTCTCTGCTCCTCGGCGGCCGATGACGAATTGTATCCTACGTGGCTCTCGATCAGGGGGCTATAAATAGGTCGAATGGCGGCTAGGGCAAATGAGGGGGCAAACCGGCCCTGGACAGGGCCGGGCCGACCGGCCTGGGTCGGCCGGCCTGGGCCCATTCAGGCCCCGCCCCGAGGCCTCCTTTGCTCTACATCGGTTCCCTTGCTTCTCGGATGTTTCCCCCTTCGCATGTAGGTCCATGTCGTCGGTTTCTCTCCGAATTGGGCATAACTCCTTGTCTTGCAAGATTCGAGCACTTTTCCGGTTAGGTCCTCGGAGTTTGTCATCTTCTCGGGTCAAGTCCACGACTTCTTGGAGTTAAGTTTGCTTCATTGCATGACTTGTACGGGGCTTCAAGGTCTTGTCATAAGGTGCTTGATGAACTTATCCCGAAAGTCTTGCTTTCAATGCTAAAACCCTGCATAAACACTAAACTCCAAAACCGACATGCACACGTGAACTTGTTATACCACGGGGGTTAGTACCAATGGATAAGGTATAAAACTTATGCCAACACCAAAGGTAAACTCATGGCTAGGTTGACGGATTTTCACCGTCAACAGTTGCCAAGCTTCATCGCCGCCATCTTCATCGACGACGTTCTCCGGAGTCTCCATCACCCCTATGTGCTTCAATCCATGTAAGATGATGGGGTAATGTCTCCATTCGTCCCTAGGGTTAGATAGATGCATGATATGTAATCTATACATGAACCTTATGCCAATCAATGCTTTATGGTCTATGTCTTCACGTATGCTTTGTTTACATATGTTTGAGCAACATGTGGTCTTAGTAGGGTTTGTGGTAATCGTGGTGATTATCTTAACCCTATGGATGCTTAGGTATAGATGTAGTTATATGTGAAAGTGTT
The DNA here is from genome assembly GCA_947561735.1 of Cenchrus americanus. NCBI lineage: Eukaryota > Viridiplantae > Streptophyta > Magnoliopsida > Poales > Poaceae > Cenchrus > Cenchrus americanus. Next base: position 186,592,170 of record OX387245.1, read on the forward strand.
TGATTACCTTGCGTAGTGACAGTATGGTGGAGGGAAAAGGCTTAGCGGCCGCATAACCGCCATGAAGCTAGTGTAGGCAACACCCATTTCATGCAGTAGATGCATCTTCATGTGTTCCTAAACCCTAGGGAGGGAACGCTTATCTATCTTAACCTCTCTCTCTTGTGTCCACCTTTGCCATCTAGTTTAACCTTAGACTTCTTAGATTAACTTAGGTTAGATTGCTTTTACCTTAGAGTATCCTTTATTTCAAAGCTTTCCAATCAACTAGATTAGTGCTTGGTTAAGCGCTAGCAATCCCCTTGCTCTGCGGATTGACAAGAACCTTGGGGGTCACCTCGTGGTGAAAAAGGTGTAGGTCTGTACGCTTGCGGATCGAAGGTTGTTACGTGTTTCAACTGTCAACAAGCCCCTTTTTCTGGTGTCGTTGCCGGGGAGCTAGCTAGTTTGCTACGTTTAATCTAGTATTAATTTTGTTGATTACTAACATCTAACCCTTATTTTCTAATAAAAATCTTTTTTTTTCTTTCTACTTTTCTTGTGCCTAGACGGATTTGTTCACCTCACCATTGGAAGACGAAGAGATGTCGCTAAGGGAGCTAGTAATGCCGTCAATGGAAGACATTGGGATGCAAAAATCAGATTTGGCGCTTGCTACAACCCACTATGAAGTGAAGCCTAGAATCATCAAGTTAGTGGCGACAAAACCATTCAGAGGATTGGAGGATGACAACCCATATAGACACATTAAGGAATTCACGATGATATGCAACACGGTGCAACAAGAAGGAGTTCCGGTCGCTTGGTTCAAGTGGAATCTTTTTCCATTCTCTCTCGACGATGAAGCACGAATATGGTACACACTTGCGTCCGTTGAAGCAAAAGGAAATTGGGATGAGCTAGTGAAGAAGTTTCTTTTGAAGTTCTTTCCCATAAGCAAGGTCCAAGACTTAAGGAGGCAAGTGCTTACTTTCAAGCAAGGAGAGGATGAAAGAATTGATGAAGCATGGGACCATTTTAATGAACTACTTGAGCGAGGCCCGAACTTGGGATTTTCCGGTGACTTGATGTTGCATACCTTTTATTTTTCACTAACCCCTAACTCGTCTCGTTTTGTAAGCATGTGCGCAGGCGGTGATATAATGGATAAAACAATTAGTGAAGCCACACAAATCTTACAAAGGATAAGCAATGGACAAAGAACGCAACGAGATTGGCAAAGACGTTGACGGGAGGAGCAAAACGACAAAAGCAAGCCCAAGGTGCTTGCTGAAATTTCTAAAAAAGATGAGCCGGAGGTCAAGGAAGATGAACCGACCATACAAGAAATTGAAGATCCACTTCCCAAGGTAAGAGAAGTCATTTCGGATGTTAAAAATGTTGAAACTAACATGAATGTAGGCCGAAGTATGGGGAATGCTAGACCATTGGCGGAGTTCGATCAATCTGGTTGGATAGTCAATTTTGCCCCACTAATCAACTACCGAAGGAAGGAGGAACGCCGACACGCTGCCAAACTAGTTGAAGATATATTTGATCAATAGTTGAGTGGAGAGTCGATCCAAAAGATATTTGAAGAAGAAAGAGAAGAAGGAGATGAAGGATGGATCGACTGGCTTGACAACTCAAGGACTTATGATGAAGAAAGAGAAGAGTACAACAGTGATGAGCCTAGTGACTTGAAGGATAAATGGGAGAAGATAAGACTGAAGCTAGAAGATGAACGGGAAGGAGTTGACATACTCCAAAAAGGCCGCTCCCCACAAGGTGATAGCTTGTGTGCTATTGAAGCCTACACACTAGCAAATCAAGATATGGAAGCACTCAAGGATGAAGAAAAGAGTGAATCAACGATGAGCGATCTTGACGACATGTGGTACACGAGAGATAAAGAAACTAACATACAAGACTTTGAAGACAAAGATTGGGATGACAATGAAGACTTCAAAAAAGAGACAAATGCAAATGTAGTTGATGGATTACACGTTCCACATGATGAGGTGGAGGGGGTGCAAAAAGGTAACAAAGAGACACCTTCACTCGTTTAGATTGATTCGCCTTCAACACCGCTAGATGAACCAAATATCACTCTTGTTGAAAAAGCTCTAAGGCCAAGGTACATGCTGAAATCTCAAGATATTATTGGTATTGATGTTGATAAATTGAAATACTCATGCTCAACCAATATTATGAATGATAGTTTAAATTCTATGCCTTGTTCCAATAATGATCATGTTGATAGGCTAGATTTTCTTGAGAATGAAAAAGAGGAAATATTTATGTTCGAACCAATCAATCTCACACCTAAAGAACCTTTTCCTATAGATGAGCTAAGTGTTATGCATGAAACATATGCTTCTTTTGTTTACACCTTGACTTGTTGCTACAATTTGCTTGTGGTGTTAATTATGGACGCGTATGTTTACAATAAGTTTTGTAAATCTCGATCATGCTTTGCGCTTGGTTAATCTAATGACCTTAAATAATAACATGTCGGGAAAGGCCCGATTTTCACTAACCATGTAGACAAGGCTCGAATAATTAAAAAAGAAGTCATGCCTAAAAGAGTTGCAAGATAAATCATTAACCTATCCAAATCCCGCGATGGATGCTGCTGTCTTCATCAATTTGAGAGCTTGTTCAGAGGTGTACAAATGAAGAAAATGAGATATCCAGAAGCTCCATCAAGTTACCATTCCAACGCATCAAGAACCAATGAATTTGAAGACTCGTGCTAGGAGTTATGGTGAAAACATTGAGCGTTGCGCGTTCTGAAATTTCGGGACAGATTTCATCACCGAAGTAAAAAAGACGTAACTCTCTTGTCCGGAGTCCAATTTGGGCAAATAAAGACTCGTTGGAAAGGAAATTTTGTGAACTGTGCAATGGAGTATAGAGTGGGTATAATTTCTGTTCTGGACATTAAATAAAAATTCATGGAGTGAAGGCAGCACCAGAGGGTGATAAAGAAGGAGATAGCGATGAAGCAAAAGGATGTCTTGGGCAAGTCTTCTATAAGTGATCAAGAACAACATGGGAAGTAAATTAAAGCTGCATTGGTACCTTTTATTCTTGCATGATGGACCATGGCTATGCGATGAAACGAAGGTACGTGAGAAAGTCGAGCTCTATGACTTTAAATGAAGCGCTTTCCGGGAGGCAAAGTTGCTTTATGTTTTTATTCTTTTCTTAGAGAGAATAAAGAATGGCACCATCTTATGATGATAAACTTGTGGTTATTAATCTAAGTTTAGTTTTCTTATTAGAACTACCATCATGTTCATACTCATATTTATTTGTTTGCATGCATTGCATTTTGTTATCAACGTGATGTTTCTTTGCATGTACATGTTTTGCATATAGTTGGCTTGGTTGTTTTAAGGCTCAATGATGTATGCTTTCATATCCATGTTAATGCTCCAGCTGGGCATTTTTCTTTTGCGATCTTGTGTAAACGTGGTGTTTAAACATGATCGGGGACCGTCATCATTAAGTTCGATAAACCTTGCTAGCTTTTCATATGTTTTCATGTTGCATTGGTTAGTTTATAAGCTTTGCAATGCACTTAGTTTTCTTGTGCTATAAGAGTTATTGATTTAGGGATAGACATGGTGTTTTAACCCTTGATAAATAAATCATTATGGCTATGGAGAAATTTGGCAACCTAGTTGTAAACATGGTGTTTAGAACTAGGTGAAAACATTGTCTTTGTTTATATGCTCTCCTCTCATGTGCGTACACACCTTGCACCACATACACTCATTAGGTTTTTATTCCTCATTATACTAATTATGCCACAAGTTAAGAATCTTAGGAGACATTGTTGGATTATTGGCAATTCTATCTACTCCCAACCGTCACCTTGGGGGTAGAATGTGCGTCTAAAATGTCTTGCAGGCAAGATAAAGACTCTCACTATAAGGAAATTTGAAGGATGGCTAAGATAAAAATGTTGTCTTCTTCTTGCATGCCTAGCAAAATGCTAAGCATAGGGGAGACCCTGAATCTTCAACACGTAAGTGCAACATGACGCTCTAGAAGAGAACGATCAAGATCATTAAACGTCTCCGGATCAATGCGCAAGAAGCCACCGATCTCATCAAAATTCTGCATGGTCTCGAAGGGAAAACATTGGATATTTTTGGATATTTAGAAGCCCCATGAAGTTACAATTCCAACCAATCAAGGATCAAGACAATCGGAGGTTCTACAAGCGGTTATGCCCGAATCACCGAGTGCAACACGTCCTGAAATCAGTTTTGGACAGCACACAGCGCTGAAGTAAAACGGACATAGATCCCTTGTTTGAACTCCATTTTCGATGAATGACCACACGTTGGAAAGGTAATTTCATAAACTTTTCAATAGAGCTATATTTTTATATATGTTCTGTTCTGAACAGAGGGGGAAATCCAATGAAAAGAGACAGCAAGGAGATGATGAGAACAATAAAGGGGAGATGGTGATGACAACATTGAAGAGAAGGGCGACCAATGACTCCATTAGGCATATAAGATCAAATTACGAAGTTTAGAAGCATTGATAAATCAAGACAAAAGCAAAAGCCACATCGATACATGGAGATATCAAAAGAAGGCAACGAAGAACTACAAAGGATGGTAACATTTCCATGGACCTTCTCTTTTCCGAATATAAATGCTTGTAAGTATGACTTCAACCTTATTAGGTGCAACATTTTGTTTTTCTCTTCCGACAATAACATGGCTATTAGGAGGACAACCTAGGTTTCTTTTTACTTTCAATAGATAGGCATGACCATGTGTTCACCTCGATGTTTATATTGCCTATGCTTACGGAAAGATGATGAAAGTTGCCGCTTTGTTTTACCTACATGAAGTTATACATGTCTTGGCTAATTGCTCTCTATAATACAATCTGAAATTAATTTAAATACCAGCTCTATTATTTGTGGAGGTGAAATGACTATGCTCTAGACCCACATACATATCTTTGCTCTTTGATTTAAGTTTATGGATAGCCGAATAACTTGTTGTTTTTATGAAAACTTAACTTTTAAGCTATCTACATATTTGTGATGCTCTTGCAAAGTTCTACCTACCAAAGCCATATACATATATGTTTTATGATAACAAAACCCATAGATTGCAAACATATGTTTTGATGAGTTGGATTAGGATTGATTTCTATGGTTCGAGACTAAGAAGCTGGTCATTCCTTTGTGTAACTTTTCATGCTAGCCTTTTTGTCCATGCATTGTGGGTTTTCACATCGAAAATTTCACAAACTTTGCTTGGCATCCACCCTAAACCAAAAACATCTTTTTGTATCACCTCCTTGTCCACAACCCAATTTGAGTATGGAGTAAAATTCTCGATGGAGATTCAAATATTTCACAAGATTATAGAATTTATACTTACTTTAGCAGTCATTTCCCCTCTCTTTTATGCTCGAGGACAAGCATCATTCAAGCATGGGGGAGGAGTCATTACATCATCTCTGACAAATGCTATGTAAGTATTATGTTGCAAAAGTTCTGAGGAGCAAAAGAAAAAAATGAAAAATGAAAAATAAATATGATGAGAAGAAAAGAGAAGTAAGAAAAAAGGAAGAAGAAAGAAAAAAAAGAAAGAGAAAAAAAAGAAAGAGAAAAAAATGAGAAGGAAATAAAATAAAATTAAGAAAAATAATAAAGACGCTCCTCGGTTCTTTTTGCTTCATAAGTTCTCAAGTGCCTTGATGACAAATCCATACTCAAATCTTCCAACCATATGCAATCCAATAACGAAGACTTCACTCGTGCCTCGGGATAATCCATTTGCCACTTGCACATGTCCACCTATCTAAATGTGTGTGTTTCATCCCTCTCTCTTTCCAACATTTATTTTCCATGGCCTTTTTGATGAGTCTCGGTAATTCCAATAGATCTCTCTCTTAATTTGACAATATTTCGGATGTATGTTTTGCTAGGATTGTTTTTAACCTTCCAAGCTCCACATAAGCCTTCCACTATCACATATGAGTAGAATAGGTTGAAAATAATCTAGTATAGGCTTGAGTTACTTGATGAGATGAGTGTTTCCATGAGCTTTTGCAAGATATTTTCACTTATGTTGGATATGCATCTTTTTGAAAATTCTTCCATGTAACAAGTTAATGGTTTGAAGTTCACTTAAGTTTCAGAGCATCATGTTTATTAAATGTGGCTTGTTCTTTATTGTTAGTCTATCTTCTATAATGAAAAAGAAGCCGGACACAACTTGAACTTTAAAAATAAATTCTTAAGAGAGAGAGAGAGAGCAATTTGCCTCGTCATGAATGACTAAGTGCAGGGACAACATTGGAAGGCAACGCTGATTTCCCTTTTAAGCGAGGATTACTTACTCGAGGATGAGCAAGGTTTAAGCATGGGGGAGATGTTGACGGTGAATTTCTGTCAACCTAGATATGGGTTTACCTTTAATGTTGGTATTGATTTATTATTCTAACCACTAGAACTAACCCCCCGTATATAACAAGTTCACTCTTGCATGTTGATTTTGGAGTTCATTGTTTACGCAGGAAATCAACGCTAAAGAGAAGACTTTCGGGATAAGTTCACCAAGCACTTTGGAAGAAGATTATGAAGCCCGACAAGAGTCAAGACATGTGATGAACATGACTCCAAATGACCCGAGGACTGAAGAGTCAACGTGCAAGTCTTCAAGGACTCAACCAGAAAACAGCGAAGCTTGCATAGCAAGGATTCAAGCCTTAACCGTGAAGGAAACGACGTCAAAGGCCCACATGCAAGTGCACACAAATAAGGAATCATGCAAGAAGCAACCGGGGAGGAAACCGGGGCCGAACCAGGCCGAAATTGGCCTGGGCCGACCGGCTTGGGTCGACAGGACCAGCCCACTCCGGGCTCGGTTCGGCGCCCCCTTTGCCCTAGGTGTTCGTCTATTTATTGCCTCTTCTTCCGTCCGCCGCCACATCGAACAAATCATTCTATGGAAGCCATTCACCAGAAAACCACCGCCGCAAGATGAGGGAGAGAGTTGGATGAGCTCGTCGCAAGGATCAACACCGGTAGAGGGAAGGAAGAAAGAGGAGGACTCCAAGACGCTAGCCTAGGGGTGTTCCCAAGCTTCATCGCCACCATCTTCATCGACGACGTTCTCCGGAGTCTCCATCACCCCTATGTGCTTCAATCCGTGTAAGATGATGGGGTAATGTCTCCGTTCGTCCCTAGGGTTAGATGGATGCATGATATGTAATCTATACATGTCGGTGCGGAATATGGTCCCGACACTAACCAGTAGTAAGCGCCGTGGTCTATCCCTCAATGGTCGATGCTAAGCAACAAATGACATAGAGTTTTATCCTGGTTCCGGCCGAGGGGGCCGTACGTCCAGCAGTGGCGTGCTCAAGGCACTATATTACTTAGCACCGGGGGTGCCTGTAGTGGGGCTGCTACAAGCAAGGCGGGAGAGGAAGCCTAGCTTCCAAGTCCCTGGTATGGTGGCTGAAGATGTTGTGGGAGAATTGGAGAGCAAGTGCGTGGCGCAGCTCGTCCCCAGTTGTGTTGTGTCTGTGTTCTCTTCCTCGTTCTTCTCCCCCCGCGGCAGGGAGGGTTCGTCCCCCTTTTATAGATCAAGGAGGGAGCGAATCACATGCGCGCCGCGCTATCTAGCTACGTGAAGGGGCGTGGCATGCTATGCTGTAAAGTGGGCGGCCGTCCGGACGATCCTTGCAGCGATCCGGCCATCATGGCCTATCTTGTACCCGAACAGTGGCGGTTCGAGGGTAGAGGGGCGGCAGATGGCGGCGATGTCCTCTGATGAGCTCGAGGGAGTTGCTGACGTTGGCCCGTACGGAGTACAAGAGTAGGTAAAACGGCGTCCCGTTCCAATACGCTTCACCGTACTGGAGTTGTTGCTACAGCGCCAGGCGTGCGCCTGCACGCACGGGGACGGCTGCCATGTCGTAACAGTAGTAGGGACGGCGTTCCTCCGGCCTAGCGCCTCCACCCCAACCCCGTAGGGTCACAAGAAAGCAAATCGAGGGTGAAGCCGGCCCCCCTTCGAGGGCTCGGCGCGTTAGCCGTCTTGGAGCGGGCGCACGGCATCACGGGACCGACACCGGCCGCGGCGCACGGTCCCTCCCCACGGTGATGGGGATGGGCTCCCTCTGGGGAGTTGGTGCGGCGGCACGGGGCGCGAGCCCCGGCGCATGATGGCGCCGTCCCGCCGGTGTCGGGCGTTAAATGCCCGTGTACGGGGGCGGGCGCACGCGGCGGGGCGCCCTCGAGCGAGGCGGACCCCGGTCGAGGGCGGGGCGGACCCTCGAGCGAGGCGGAACCTGCTCGAGGGGGAGCGGGCCCTCGAGCGGGGGCGGAGCCCGCTCGAGGGGAGCGCTCCCCCTCGAACGGGACGGAGCCCGCCCGAGGGAGGCGCGCACCCTCGAGCGAAGCGAAGCCGGCTCGAGGGGATCTTCGAGAGGGTCGCTGTTGACGGTGAAAATCCGTCAACCTAGCCATGAGTTTAACTTCGGTGTTGGCATGAGTTTTATACCTTATCCTTTGGTACTAACCCCCGTGGTATAACAAGTTCACGTGTGCATGTCGGTTTTGGAGTTTAATGTTTATGCAGGGTTTTAGTGTTGAATGCAAGACTTTTGGGGTAAGTTCATCAAGCACCTCATGACAAGACCTTGAAGCCCCGTACAAGTCATGCAATGAAGCAAACTTAACTCCAAAAAGCGGGGGACTTGATCCGAGAAGACGTCGGACTCCGAGGACCCGATCGAAAATGCTTTGAATCTTGCAAGACAAGGAGTTGAGTCCAATTCGGAGAGAAACCGACGACATGGACCTACATGCGAAGGGGGAAACATCCGGGAAGCAAGGGAACCGACGTGGAGCGAAGGAGCCCTCGGGGGGCCGGGCCTAAATGGGCCCGGGCCGGCCGGCCCAGTCCGGTCGGCCCAGTGCCCATTTAGGGCCCAAATGCCCCCTCTTTTGCCCTAGCCGCCAATCGGGCTATTTATAGCCCCCCGACCGAGAGCCTCGCAGAAGATTTCGTCATCGGCCGCCGAGGAGCGAGAGAAGAGAGGGACACCATCTCGGAGAGGAGAGGGTCGAGCTAGTTGACTAGGGTTTCCCTAGCCGATGTGGGAACCTTGCACGGAAGACCACGTCGGAGTTCCGGAGCTAGAAGCAAGATCAAGGAAGGATCCCGGTGGTGATCTTGTGTATGTATCATTGTTATAGTTGAATTATCAAGTTGAATCTTTTCCTAGCGATCAAGTGTTTCCTCGAAGATTTCGTTTTTCGATCGGCTTTGCTTATTCCAATTCTATTCTCGAGATAGATTACATAGGGTGTTCTTGTAGCCGCGGTGGCTAGAGGTACACGCCGGATCTTCCGAAAGAATCTCGACTTGTCTTTTGGCTCGCCCTAAACTCCCCGCATGAATAGGGATACGTTGTGACAGAACGGGGGTCTCGAAAGGCGGATGTTTTCGAATTTGGACGGGAAACCACGATTTAAAGAGGCTTCTATTAAGATTCGACTTGCTACTTCTTCTCTTGCTTGGAACTTCAACAAAAGGCTTACCCCGATCCCTCTAGATCGGTTTATCTACCCAATCTTACTTTGTTTTCTCCGGTCTTTAGTAGATTAGATTCGTTTTGTGTCTTTTACTTAGATGCATTAGGGTTTCTTTTATCGAAGATTGAAGTTACTTGGCTTTAATAGATTAAGTTTTGCGTCACACATTTGTTCCACGGATTCGATACCTTGGGTTCACCACTCGAGGGAAGAAGGGTCCCTTGACTACGACGGGAGACTTGTACACTTGCGAGTCACAAACGAACTTTGATACAATTATTAACCGTCAACAGTCGCCTTGGTGGGCCGTCGAGGTCCTTGCGGCGTGGGCCGTATCCTGCATGGTTAGACAAAGTGTGTTTGGCTTTGTTGCAGGTTTTGAGTGGGGATTTCCCGGTTGTTAAAGGGGACCCCTTAGGGCTGTCTCCGATAGTAGCCCCCGAGCATCTATGGGTTTGCCATTGAGGCTCCCGCAGATGCTGGAACCTACTGATAGGACGTTCTTCCCTCCTCGTCTTGCGAACGCTTTCCGTGGGGCCGCGTCAGCGGACCCGCGGGTCTAGCCCCGAAGCCCTGCAGGAGCATTGATGCTTCTGCGGGGGTTAACCGTGAGAACTGGTCAGAGGGCGTGGCACATGTTTCAACCGGCGTCGGCAATATCTCAGCCGGCCTCGGTGACGCACGCGCTGCTGGCACTGTCTCCGGCGGGTGCAATTCAAGGAGGTGTAGCCGTGCGTCAAGCCCCCGAGCCTGGGCCCGTTCGAGGCGATCGGGTAGAGCTTTACGACTTGTTTCTTAACGCGCCCTCGCCGTCCCTCCGCGGGACGGAGGGTGAGGTTTCCGCAACCCCCATCGAGCGGGTCGCGAATTGCGGATTCCTCGTCGAGCTGCTAGCGGGTGGTTCGAGTGGACGCCATGCCCCGTTCGATAAGGGTAGGCTGCGTGGTCCAGAGACACGTCCATTGAAGCGCTTGCATGGGTTTGCTAGGTGGGGCTCGGTCTCGTTCGATAGGGACCGAGGACGCGGAAGCTCTCCCTCGGTGGGATCCCCCGGCTAGCTGCCCTCGCTGGTTCTCGAACACGACATGTGGGGCACCCTCGAGCCGATGGGCTCGTGGAACGGCTCGAATGCGCGTGCCTTCGTCGTCCCTGACTCTACGATCTGGGGCGCCTGTTCGAACCCGCCGAGGGTCAGGCTTCGAACCTCTGATCAGTAGGCCGTGCGGGGCGGCGCCTGGGCAGCCCCGTCTTTGCGTTTGCGGCCGTCGAGGGGTCTAAGCGTGCCAGCCCTCGAGGCGTTGGTCAGTAGCACAGCGTGGCATGGGTGCTCGTGGTACCTGTCTTGTTTCAGGCGGGCCCCGGGGCGACCTTCTCACGCTTGTGCCCCTTTAGAAGGTTGATATTGTCTAGAGCTAGGGGCTCGTGCCGCTCGAGGGTGCTACGTGGCATGGGTGCTCGCGATGCCCACTTTGTTTCAGGCGGGCCTCGGGGTGACCTTCTCACGCTTGCACCTGCTCGAGGGTTGACATTGTTTAGAGCCAGGGGCTCGTGCCGCTCGAGGGTGCTACGTGGCATGGGTGCTCGCGATGCCCGCTTTGTTTCAGGCGGGCCTTGGGGCGACCTTCTCACGCTTGCACCTGCTCGAGGGTTGACATTGTCTAGAGCCAGGGGCTCGTGCCGCTCGAGGGTGCTACGTGGCATGGGTGCTCGCGATGCCCGCTTTGTTTCAGGCGGGCCTCGGGGCGACCTTCTCACGCTTGCACCTGCTCGAGGGCTGAATTTATCCCGAGCCAGGAGTCCGTGCCGCTCGAGGGTTCTCCTTGCTTTGCAAGGGACCGGGCCATTAAATGCTCCACAGTAGAGGCTGCGGTTTCGCATCGCGGGCGCGCCTTTTTAGGCATCGCGGCCGCGCGCGCGCGCGTAGTGGGCGGCGTGGGCAGGCGGACGTGACCGCCTGCCACAGCCCCGGCTAGTCTTCACCGTGATGATGGCCCGTTTGCGGTGATGTGGCCGTTGCGGTCGTGGTGGGGTCCGCTCGCCAGCGAGAAGAGAAGATTCCCTGCAGTTAATGCGCTCGGGACATCCGCCCCGGAGAGCTCGCCCGCGGCTTATAAATCTGAGGAGAAGGGGAAACGGCGGTTTTTTACCTTAGCGCTCCGCCATTTTAGCCCCCGTGCTTTCTTCCCCGCACCGCGCGGCTTCGCCATTAGAGCTCGTTCTCCTCTTCCTGTCCTTCGTTCTTCGCATCCTTTGCCCTTCCTCATGGCGCCGCCTCAGCCCCTCACGATCCTTGAGCCGTACGCCTGGGAGCGGTCGACGGTGACCCGGCTGGCCCTTGGCAAGGCGGTCACCGCCGGCCGCCGGCCAGCTGGCGGCTAATGAGGACGGCCGCCCAGCGGAGTGGATAGTGCCGCCGGCGGGGGACCGCGCGCCCAACCCGCCGGAAGGCTACGTGGTGAGCTTCGTCCGCTTCCACGAGCGAGGCTTCAACGCGCCGGCAAGCCGCTTCATGCGAGCGTTGCGCCACTACTACGGCGTGGAGTTGCACAACTTCGCGCCCAACGCGATTTCGTAGGCGGCCACGTTTGTGGGCATCTGCGAGGGGTATCTGGGGATCCCAGTCAACTGGGAGCTCTGGGTACACCTCTTCCGCGCGGAGCTCTTCACGCAGCCCACGACGGAGCCGAAGACCCGCCGCGCGGTGCGCGCCGACGGGATGTCACTCGCCCTGCGAGCGCAGTTCAAGGACGACTACATCCCCTGCACCATGACGACGAACAACGCCGGCTGGGAGCGGGGGTGGTTCTACCTGCGCAACGCCGAGCCCGGCCTCCCCCCTACACCGGTCGGGTGTTCAAGGAGAAGCCCAGCTCCTGGGGCTACGGGGTGTCCACGCCCCAGCATCGGAGGCGGCAGGAGTCAGTTTTGGCCGCCTTGAGGAGCCTGACGGCGCGAGGGCTGACCGCGGCGAGCGTCCTTGCCTTCCTCCATCACCGGCGGGTCGTGCCTCTGATGGAGAGGCCGCTCTGCATCTTTCAGATGACAGAGGAGGCAGACCCCGTCGTGTTGGCGAGGTCGCGGATGCTCCCGACCCCCCTCGGGCGGCCGTACGCGCTCACCCGGGCGCGGAACGCCGTCGACACCCGGATGCTGGCGCACCCGGACCGGACCCCGTGGGACATCGAGATGCTCCCCACCGACCCGCTGGTGAGTTCGATTCTTGATTCCGTTTTAGTTCTTGGTGTTGCCTCTGCCTCCTGACGCGTCTTTGTCGATCCTGTATGCAGCTGGTGAGCTTCACCGCCACGAAGTCCGTTCCGCCCACCCCGGACTCCCGCGCGCTCGGTCGGGCGGCGCGGCCGACGGGAGCGAGCGGGCGGCGCGCAAGAGGGAGCGCGCGAGGCGGTATCAAGAGCGCCGCGAGCGACGGAACGCGGAGTACCGGCGGCGCGAGGAACCGGGGCTCTCCTCCCCGGGGACCGAGGGAGTACTCGTCCTCGGAGGAGGACGAAGAGGAAGAGGGCGAGGGGGAGGGCCCCTCGATAGGTGGGAGCCTCGCGCCCCCGTCGTCGGAGCCGGTGCGGCGGCAAGGGCGGCATCGCCGGGGCGGCGCGCGGCGCGGAGGTGCCGGCGCGTGCCGCGGAGGCGCGCACGGCAAGCGCGCCCGCGCGCGCGGCAAGCGTGCCCACGCGCGGGGCGGGGCCCGCGCGCGCGGTGGGGTCGTCGGGGAGGCGCGGCGGCGGGGCGTGCGGCCGCGCCGGCCTCGTCTGCTGAGGCTACGAGGAAAAGAAAACGCGCCTTTTCCTCTTCGAGGTAAGGAGCTCGCTTTTTCGCTTGGTTTGGTTTTGTGACGATCAGGCATTCTAACTTTCTGTTTGTGCTTGCGCAGGGTGGTGCCAACTGTGCCTCCCCTCGCACCGGCCAAGGTGCTGAGGGCGGACACATCCATCCCCACCCGGCGGCGCTCGTCGAGGGCGTCGCGGGCGGGGGCAAGCACGGCGGCGGCGGGCGAGAGCTCGCAAAGCCCGGCCGAGGCTTCGAGGCCTCGGCCGGCGGATCGGCCCGCCATGGCGCGGCCGGCGGTCGCCCGGGAGCGGCCGGCGCCGGCCATTGTGGGGACGCGGGCCGCGGCGGCGGCCGTGGTGGAGGCGCGCGGCTGCGGAGGCCCGCCGCTACGGAGGCGCGGTCCGTGGCGCCGGCGCGGCAGAGGAGGCGGAGCGGGTGCAACCCGTGGCGGCGCCCGTGGTCGCGGAGGCACGGCCGGAGGTGGTGGCCGCCGAGGAGGGCGGCCGGGCGCCCGCCGCCGTGGGGGCGCGGCCGAGAGGTGGTGGCCGCGGCGCCGCGTCAAGCGCCCGCGGCCGTGGAGGCGCAAGTGGAGGCGCCGGCGGAGGGCGGCGCAAGGGCGGGTGCCCGTCGGCGGTTCCGGGCGGAGGGGGGCGCAAGCGCGGCGGCACCGGGCCGAGGAGCGGCGCGCGCGGGGCGGGGCCGGCCAAGGAGGCCGACGATTTGAAGGTCGCCCTCGACGCCAAGGTCGCGGCGCTCGTCGTCGCTGAGGAGCAGCTTTAGGAGGAGCGCACCGCCCGCCAAGGGGCTGAGGGGCGGCTCCGGCAGGAGCAAGCCGCCCTCGTCAACGCCTGGTCGGCGCTGGAGCAGGAGCGCGTCGCTCGCGAGGCGACGCGAGTCGGCTGGAGGAGCGGAACACCGCGTTCTCCAAGGCCGAGGGCGAGCTGATTGTGCTCAGCATTACAAATGCAAACCATGAGCTGGCCCTCCAGGAGCAAGGTGAGACCGTCAAGCGCCTCGAGCTGGCGGTCGAGGCCGTGCGCCGCGACTTCGAGGCGGAGAGGAAGCAAGTCGAAGGTGAGCTGCTGCTTGACTCTCGTTTGGTTGGTTTTCCGTTTGGGAATTCGCACTCCTTTTTCTGATTTTTTTCTTGTCTTGGTGACTCCAGGCTTGCGCACCGCTGCGGGGCATTCGGTGAGCGGGCCGAGGCACTGCAGGCTTCCTATAACTCCTGCCGAGCGGGAGGCTGCGGGAGGCTGCGTGGTGCGGCCCTCGAGACCCGCCAAGCCGTGGAGGAGGGCGAGGCACGGGCCGGCGGCTCGGCGGCCGGCCGCCCGCGCGCCCTTGGCGGCCACGTCACCGAGCGGATGCGCCGAGCGCCGCGTCTTGGCGTCCGAGAAGGCCCTCGGAGTGGTTCGATCCCACTATGAGGTCAACTTCGAAGCGCCGGCGGAGGGCTACGTCGTTCCCGAGGGTGTCGAGGACGAGGTTGAAGGACCGATACGGCGAACCGAGAGAGGGGGGGGGAGTGAATGGGAGCCGATAAAAATTCTTCTCGATGGAGATGAGAACTCCAACAAGACGAACGCGGCTTCCAACACACGTCTCCGACTCACTACCAAGGTTGGTCAAGCCCACGTAGCCACCGGAGTGCCACCGGACCTAGGAACCAACACACCACCTTCCGACCCGAGAAACGCAACGGAAAAACCAAGCCTCGAGTCTACGGACCCACACCGGTCGGACCGGTGAGCACCACCGGCCGACCGGTCCCTCGCCGGTGAAACCGAGCAACTTTCACTAAGTGGCTCTACACCGGTCGGACCGGTGAGACACACCGGTCGGACCGGTGACGGACCGAAAGCCCCCAAGGCACCAAACGAGTCAACCGACCACCAAACGGACCCAAACTTGAAACAGAAAGCACCACGGGACAACAAGGGACACACCAAGACGTTCACCCGAGCAAAATCCCACAAAGGCTTGCACCGGTCGGACCGGTCCAAGAGCACCGGTCGACCGGTGTGGCACGGACGACTCGGGATGAACAAGCACCCGCGGTCAACTCCCCCAAATCCAAAACTCGATCTCCCGAATCGCTCCACGGACTTGAACAAGACTTTGGGGATATCAGGAGCACCTCATGAGGAGTCCATAGCCAAGTTTAATCCCACCAAATCTCGTCCAAAAAGGAGGAATCAAAGAAATCCCGCCGAAAGCACCTTCAACCCAAGAACTCAAGAAACCCCCAAAATCGAGCACTTTTACTCACGGATTTGGGAGGGGAATCACAGCCCAAAGAACCACGAAGGGTTCCCACAAATTTCCCCCATCAAATCCCCAAGAGAAAAGCCTCGAAACCAACCCAAAGAAATCACCGAGAAAGGGCTCCGAAAATCACCACCAAGAACAACGGGGAAAACACATCCAAACCTTGAGGAACCACGCCGAATCATCTATACATGAAACAAAGGTTCGTACAAGGTCTAGCAAGCCGCCCGATCATCCATCCCTCTCTACAAGATCTCACCGTGAAGCTCTCTTGCTAGTCCTAGAGAAAACCTAAGGAAAATAGGTGGAAAATAGGAAAACAAATGAGCTAGGGTTCCAAGAGTTGGTCGCCAACCTCTCACCTCTTGGGTTATATAGGCGGCAACCGAAAGTCTAAAATGCCCCTCTCTACTAACTAGGGATACATGCCCCTCAAGGGCGGATTTGGAATTCTTGATGTCTTCACCATCGGACGGATGCCGGCGACCGCACCTGCGTAGCCTCGACGCAAGCCATGCGATCCCGACGCGTGTCCTCCGCTTCGAAGATTCCGGACCGCGTCGTCGCACACCGGTCGACCGGTGCACCTCACCGGTCGGACCGGTCCCCACCGTCGGACCGGTCGGACCCACCCCGGTCGGACCGGCCGGTGCCGCCTTGCACCTCCGTCTTCGGTTCTCCGGTCTTGGCTTTGTGGATCAACCAAGGAACCCGGTGGTTTTCGGTGAACCACCGGAAACCCCGCGAACTCGGTGTAGCCTCCGCCAATCTCCACTCATGACTTGGCTCCCACGTAGTCCCGGCTCGACCTTGGTTTTGAGGCTCAACCAAGAAACCGTCCACGACTTCATCTTGCTTGTTCATGCCACCATGCGGCCCGCACTTGACCCCCGCCGGCCACCGGGTCCCTCGAACGAAGCCTACTTGTCTTCTCCACACCCGGAGGCCTCACCGGCGACGACCTTTCGCGCTTGTTCTTCACCTCGCACCAACACGAGTCAAGCCGCAACCTGCACCTGCAATACTTAGCCAAGAATCAGTCCACACAACGTTGTCAATCACTCATCACACAAGGAAGCGACCATCCACCGGTCCTCGAACCACACATGGTCCTCAATCTCCCCCTTGATGAGTGCATTGACAACACCCACACGAAAGTAACAAGAGAGAAAAGAAAAAGAAAAGAAACGAACAAAAAGAAACTTCAACAAGCGATCGAAAGCCAAACAAAGGCAAAGAGCAAGATCACTTGAAGAAGACAAGTCTCGGACCCCTTAGGCAAGGGCAACGGCTCGACACATCCGAGACAAAGCAAAGCTCAAGCAAAGAGCACAAACCACCGAAACACAGCTCGAAAACTCCCAAAAAGCTCCCCCTGCACACATGCAAGCTCCCCCTGAACCAATGCAACTCCCCCTGGACTAATGCATGCAAGACACCACTTGAAAACAGGGCGGTACCGCAACAAACCAGCCCCGACCGGTCGGGACCGGTCAACACCACCGGTCGACCGGCGTGCAACATGTGAACAGAGCCGGCACTCACACCGGTCGGACCGGTGACCCCGACCGGTCGGACCGGTGCTCAACGAGCCCGAAAATGGCTCGAAACCACCCGAAAACCTTCTAAACACGCCCCAAAGCAAGCCATTTCAAGCTCAAACTTCTCCCCCTTGTTGGCAATGCATGAATCAAGCCAAAAATGCAAAACTTTCAACCTAGAGCTTCTCAAATATGCAAAATTCAACAAAGAATGCTACACATGTCCAAATGAGCAAGTTAGGTACTCTACGGCTTCGTATCGATCTCAACTACATGATCACCAAGTTTCACACCCATTGGACGAAGCTAAGATGAATTTTGGCAATTTTGCGAAAACTTGCCTCTCATGAGCAAAGTCCTAAACATGATCAAAGCATATCAAAATGGCAAAGCCACACAAACTTCATGCTAGGACAGCTATTCTAACCATAAGACCATCACAAACACCCACAAGCACCTCATGTCATGTCAAAGCCACCGAGCCATGTGCCTACTTCTATTTATGAGACTTCTCATTGGTAGGCATCATGCAACGGTTTAGCACCCAAAGCAAATTAAATTCAGCACATATGACATGGGAGCATGTTTTCCAAGCATTTTTCTTTTCATTTTCAGATTTGTAAATGGTACATGAAATGTCTTTGCGACAAAAAGGAACTTATGCTCCTCCACAAGATAAGTCAAGAGGGCTAAACATTCATGATGGCAAATGAGCCTTTGGCCCCATATGATCAATAAACTAGCTATCCAACCACAAATTAAGCATAGCAAGGCCACAAAAACATGTCAAGAGCATGTAAAGGCATTTACACATGAGAGAGCCTACATGTGACATTTTTCAAAAGCATAGCTATCAACCATGGATTATTCATCAAGATCATCAAGAGCTAAGCCAAACTAACCATAGCATACCAAACAAGCTCACAAAGACATATATCTCATTCCATGGTGAACAATGTATATGAGAGAAGCTTTTCCTAACCAATGCATATGATACAAAATGCATGCAATCTAAGATACAAGGATGCCTATACATCATGTTACATATGCCATGCCAAATGCAAGAAATGCACAAAGGAAAGCTATACATATGCTACAAACCGGCTCCTCAAGGGGAGGCAAAACGGGCTCGACACCACCGGCAAAAGAAAGCTCCCACACACCCAACTCAAGAAATCAAACACACACCAAGTTCCCCTCGCAAACGAGTGAAAGTTGCTTGATCTAGGGGTTTGGTGAAAATATCGGCTAGTTGGTCATGTGTGGGTACATGGATCAAAGCTATCTTTCCTTTCTCAACATTGTCTCTCGAAAATGATACCTCACTTCTATGTGTTTTGTTTTGGAATGGAGCACCGGGTTCTTTGCAACACTTATGGCACGGTGCTATCACACTGAAGTGGGACATGGGTATACTCCTCACCAAAGTCACTCATGGTGTAGGTGATCCAAAGGAGCTGAGAGCAACAACTAGCAGCGGCAACATACTCGGCCTCGGTCGTGGATTGAGCAACACTCGACTGCTTACGGGAAGACCAAGACACCAACGAAGAACCCAAAAACTGGCAAGTCCCAGAAGTGGACTTCCTATCCAACCGACACCCGGCAAAATCCGCGTCTGAAAAACCATGAAGCGCCAAAGAAGAGGACGCGGAGTACCAAAGGCCGAAGTCGGGAGTGTGACGCAAGTACCTGAAAATTCTCTTCACCGCTTGCCGATGCGAAGTCCTCGGAGACGCTTGAAAACGAGCGCACAGACACACTGAGAACTGTATGTCCGGCCTCGTCGCCGTCAAGTAGAGGAGTGACCCGATCATGCTCCGGTACTCCTTCTGGTCCACGTGTTCACCTTCCTCGTCCGCATCAAGAGCTGTAGTCGTACTCATCGGCGTCGTCATAGCCTTGGAGTCCTCCATCTTGAACTTCCTCACGATGTCCTTGGTGTACTTAGCCTGATGCACAAATGTTCCTTCCTTTGATTGCTTGATTTGTAGCCCAAGGAAGAACTGCAACTCACCCATCATGCTCATCTCGAACTCCCTGCTCATATCATCTGCAAACCTCGCAACAAGAGAGTTAGACGAGCCACCAAAGACAATATCATCCACGTACACCTGCACAATCAGGATATCTCTGCCCTGCCCTCGGCAAAAACAAGGTCCGATCGACCTTCCCCATCTCAAAACCTCTCTCAAACAAGAACCCCCTCAACCTTGCCATACCAAGCTCTAGGCGCCCGCTTCAACCCATACGGCGCCTTCCTCAACTTGTACACCCGGTGGGGGTACTTCTCACTCTCAAACCCCGGAGGTCGTCTCACATACACTTCTTCCTCCAAAGACACCATTCGGGAAAGCACTCTTCACATCCATTTGGTGCAACTTGAACCCTTTAGCCACGAGAAAAGGCTAGAAGGATCCTAATCGCCTCCAAACGGGCTACGGGAGCAAAGGTCTCCTCGTAGTCGATCCCCTCCTTCGACCGAACCCCCCGGGCAACAAGTCTCGACTTGTTCCTCACAACCTCACCCTTCTCTCCCTCTTTGTTTTTCCACACCCACTTGGTACCAATCGGCTTACACCCCGGGGGAGGGTCAACCAACTCCCACACCGATTCCTCTCAAAGTTCTCCAACTCCTCATGCATCGAGTTAACCCAATTGTGATCGGATAGTGCGTGTCCAATGTCTTTGGGCTCGAAAGAAGCAACAAATGCAGCATGAGCGAAATGGGAATTGTTTCGAACCCTCGACCGTGTAGTGCGTTCATTCATGTCGCCGATGATCCTCGAAGCCGGGTGATCCACTTGAACTCGCCGGGGAGGTTCTCGCCTCGAAGCTACCTCCCCCTCAACATCGCTTCTCCTCGTTCTTGATTTGTCGTCGTAGGTGTAGCGAAAGGTCCATCCATCATCGTAGTCGAAGTAGTGGGTACATGTTCAGCCGGGGGCACCGCACCTCCATCCTCATCATCTCCATGTTCATGCTCCTCCTCCTGAAAGATCTCCTCGCCAAGCTCATCATCACCTGCACACTCAAAGACAAGCTGACTACGTGGCTCTGTCTCGTCGAAGGTTACCTCGCAAGTCTCCACGATTTGGTTAGTTTCAAGATTGAGCACACGATATGCTCTAGAATGAGATGCATAACCAAAGAAAATGCCATCGACAGACCTAGCCTCAAACTTATCCAACTTCCCGCCTTTCTTCGAATGAAACACTTGCAACCAAAGACATGGAAGTGACTCACCTTGGGTGTGCGGCCATGCATCAACTCATAGCATGTCTTCTTCTTGTGCACTCGAGGTATATCTCGTTCGACACATAGCATGCGGTATTCACCGCCTCGGCCCAATACCTCCTCGGAGTCCTATGCTCATCAAGCATCGTTCGAGCCATCTCGCACAAGGTCCCGTTCTTCCTTTCCACAACACCATTCCGGGGAGGCGTATACGGACTCGAAAACCGGTGCTCAAGACCCAAGTCATGACAAAAGGCTTCAAAACGAGAGTTCCCGAATTCCGAGCCATTATCACTACGGATAGCTCGTATGGCATCTCCGTGCCTCTCGTTCCTCAACCTCAAGACTAGATCTCGAACAAAACCAAACGTCTCCCCCTTATCCTCCGTAAAGAACACCCACGCATACCGAGAATAGTCGTCCACCACAACAAGGACATACCACTTCCCACCCGCGGATCGCACACGAGCCGGGCCAACAAGGTCCATATGGAGCAGCTCGCATGGACGCTCGGTCATCACATCGGTGAGAGGCGGGTGAGAAGAGGCCACCATCTTGGCATGCCTACACGGAGCACAAACCAACTCTTTCTCAAGCCTCAACCGTGGCAATCCTCGGACCAAATTGAGTTTACTCAAGCGTGACAAAAGGTCAAAGCTCAAGTGACCCAACTTCCTATGCCACTTCCACAACTCACTCGAAGAACCAGCCAAGAAACAACGCTCCACACCCGAAGACTGAGAAAAATCAGCACGAAACACCTGACCCTCGGGAACGACCATACAGACAAGGTCCCCTCGAGAGTCCACAATCCGAGAACCACCGGCCGAAACAACACCTCAAAACCCTCATCCAACAACCGAGACACGAAAGCAAATTGTATCCCGGCGATTGAACAAGAGCAACTCGCCTCGCAGTGATCTTGTCACTCACTTTTATCTCACCTTCGAAAGCACACGCCCACGCCCATTGTCCCCAAAGGTGATATACCTCTTCGTCACCACGGGACGAGACTTGAGAACCACCCCCTCGTCTCCCGGTCATATGCCTCGAACAACCGGAGTCAATCAACCAAATGTTCTTCAAGTCTCCCACCCGCACATCAAAAATAGGCACGTGAGCGAACAAACGACTCGGCAAGACCGGGGTTAGAACCAAAAGAGGAAAACCAAGTGCCGAGCCATTTGCTCGAAAGTGGGGTTAGCACCAACCAAAGCATCTCTCCTACCAAAGCTACCTCCACGAACACCACCACGGTAACCACCCTGAGGGAACCACCCCTCTCTGCGCCCGGAGGAGGACCAAAACCACGCAAGAAAGCCCGTGGAACGTCCTTCCTCTCCAACACACCGCCACGACTCCTCCAATCCCCGTATTGAGCACGAGGAGGAGAACGCCTAGCAACCGACCACCCGCACCCTTTCCGGCCCCAACCACCGTAACCACGACCACCGAAACAACCCTCGCACCCGTACGAGCACGAAACCCGAACATCCGTCCGCCTGTGCCCGCACCGGTCCGACCGGTGCTCCACACCGGTCCGACCGGTGTGGTCCGGGCAAGCAGACCGCCTCTGACCTTCTTCTCTCCCCAAGCCCGAACCGTCCTCACAATCGCCTTGCCCCCGGGCATCCGCACACGAGGCTCAAGTACACCATCGGAAGGGTGATACTTGTCCTTGTTAGCCCACTCCTTCTCCATTCTCTCATCTCGCTTCCTCTTGAAGCAAAACTCCTCCTTATGGCCATCTCTCCCACAATAGCCACAATGGAACCTCACAAGCTTAGGCTTTGGCTTGGGATGTGGCTGCTCACTCGGTTTCTCTCCACTCAAACTCTCCACCGGTTTCTCACCACTCGCCTTCTCATTCTCCTTCCCAAAGAACACTTTCCCCGAAGTGCTCACAAACTTGATAGGCTTTTGTAGGTCGTTTGTGGGTGTAGGAAACACGGGTGGAGCTGGGGTTGTGTCTAGTCGGTTCCTTAGATGGTTAGGTTTTGGTGGAAAATCATTTTTGTGGTGGGTTTTTGGTGGCTCCGGGATATTCTCTCCACTTCCCTCACCAACCTTGTTTGCCCCAAGCCCCTCACCATCTTGCCTCTTAAAGGCCTCGATCATCATCCTCAACTGAGGCTCGTGACCGGACAACCAACCCATCAACTTCCTCAAATCATCATTCTCATCCTGCAAACGATCAACATAATGTGCAAGCTCCAAATTTTTCAATGCATGCATTTCACGGGTAGAGCAAGATGTAGGCATGGGTTCCTTCAATTTAGCCTCGAGCGAACTAGTGTAAGCATGCATCTCATCAATTTTAGCATGCAAAACAGGGCAAGAAGTGCAAGCACCTAGCAAAGCAGGTCTAGACTTAAGCTCAGCCACTTCAACCCTAAGCACATCTAGTTCCTCACACTTGGAGGCATGCTTCTCCTTAAACAAAGCAAGATCAGCAAGGAATATAGAGCAATCAGCACAATCATTCTCATCAGAGACAACAGGGCTAGCCTTAAGCGAATCAATCTCAAGCTTGCTATCAAGCACCTGTGTCTCTAGCTCAGCCACTCTAGTCCTAGCATCCTCGAGTGAAGCCCTAAGCTCTTTCCTCATTTTCTTGGCCTCTCTAAGCATGTCATCACGGTTATCAAGCAAAGAGCCAAGCCTCTCATTCTCCCGGCGCAAGAAGGGAAGCTCATCACGCACCTCGTCGTCGGACTCGGAGTCCGAGTCGCTCCGTGTACTCTTCTTGCCGCCGGAGCTCAACGCCATGGTGCGAGGAGCCGTCTCTCGCGAAGCGGCTCGGCCCCGCTCGGGTTCTTGGACGACCTCTTGTTCTTGCGGCGATCTCCCTCGTCGTCGGCCGCCGCTCGAGCTCGAGGTGGAGTACGCGGAACCGGAGTCGACGTCGCTCGCTCCAACCATCGCTCGGGCCTTGCCTCGGCCCTCCTTCTTCCTCGATCGTCGCTCGTCCTTGTACTTGTTCTTGTGCTTGCTCTTGTGGTCGCGCCTCGAACGGTACTTGTCGTCGTTCTTCCTCGGCTTGTGCTTGTAGCCGTCCTTGTTCTCGGCCTTCTCCGGCGGTCGGCGACGAAGTGTCCCGGCTTGCCGCACCGGAAGCAAGTCCTCGTGTTCCTCCTCATGTTCACGCGGTTCTCGTGCGGCCTCTCGAACCGCCTCGTCAACGCCGCCGGCTCGTCCTCTCCAAGGTCATCAAACTCCTCATCCGGCATAGACATCGCAGAGGAAAACGAGAACATCCCGGTGGATGGGTTAGAGTTAGTCTTTCCTTTGGAACCACCAACGAGGGCAAGACTATGGGAATCGGTCGGTCCCTCGAGCTTGGCGGTCATGCCCCTATCCACCTCGGCCGACTTGAGCTTCGAGAACGGCTCGTTCACCGTCGAGTATCGTACCGCTCCGACTCGACTATGGCCTCGAACTTTCCGCTCCATATCGTACGATCCAAAGAGTGTAAGAGCTTGACCGCTCTATCATGATCATCGTACGGGAGCACGTCCACATTGGCCCTCATGTTGTTCACCACCACCGTGAACCTCTCGAAACAAGGCATCAATGGACTCACCGGGAGATGAGTGAAGTTCTCGTACTCTCTCCGTAGGTCGCATACAACCGTGCCCGAACCCGGGCGTTCCCAACATGAGCCTCCTTCAACACCGCCCAAATCCTACAAGCCAAGTGCTCGGTGTGCACCCGATCGAACTCGGTGCCGACACAAAGCACGAAACAAGTAGTCGACCGCCTTATTGTTGGCGTCGAAGCCGTCCCTCGATCTCGGAGCGAGGAAATCAACCGCCGGACATAGCTTGTGTCCACCGTGACATCCCATAGGATCCGACCCTTTCCGCGGAGAAAAGCACCCATCCGCTTGCTCCACATCCGGTAGTTCTTGCCATCGAAGTGTGGAGGACCCGAACCCCGTTCTCGGTACGCCATCCTTGGATCTTAGATCGGTTAGAGTCAACAAAGACCCGAACCGGCTCGATACCACTTGAAGGACCGATACGGCGAACCAGAGAGGGGGGGGGAGTGAATGGGAGCCGATAAAAATTCTTCTCGATGGAGATGAGAACTCCAACAAGACGAACGCGGCTTCCAACACACGTCTCCGACTCACTACCAAGGTTGGTCAAGCCCACGTAGCCACTGGAGTGCCACTGGACCTAGGAACCAACACACCACCTTCCGACCCGAGAAACGCAGCGGAAAAACCAAACCTCGAGTCTACAGACCCACACCGGTCAGACCGGTGAGCACCACCGGTCAGACCGGTCCCTGCTGGTGAAACTGAGCAACTTTCACTAAGTGGCTCTACACCGGTCAGACCGGTGAGACACACCGGTCAGACCGGTGGCAGCCTGAAAGCCCCCAAGGCACCAAACAGGTCAACCGACCACCAAACGGACCCAAACTTGAAACAGCAGCACCACGGGACAACAAGGAACACACCAAGACGTTCACCCGAGCAAAATCCCACAAAGGCTTGCACCGGTCAGACCGGTCAAGAGCACCGGTCAGACCGGTGTGGCCTGGACAGCTCGGGATGAACAGCACCCGCGGGTCAACTCCCCCAAATCCAAAACTCGATCTCCCGAATCGCTCCACGGACTTGAACAAGACTTTGGGGATATCAGAGCACCTCATGAGGAGTCCATAGCCAAGTTTAATCCCACCAAATCTCGTCCAAAAAGGAGGAATCAAAGAAATCCCGCCGAAAGCACCTTCAACCCAAGAACTCAAGAAACCCCCAAAATCGAGCACTTTTACTCACGGATTTGGGAGGGGAATCACGGCCCAAAGAACCACGAAGGGTTCCCACAAATTTCCCCCATCAAATCCCCAAGAGAAAAGCCTCGAAACCAACCCAAAGAAATCACCGAGAAAGGGCTCCGAAAATCACCACCAAGAACAACCGGGGAAAACACATCCAAACCTTGAGGAACCACGCCGAATCATCTATACATGAAACAAAGGTTCGTACAAGGTCTAGCAAGCCGCCCGATCATCCATCCCTCTCTACAAGATCTCACCGTGAAGCTCTCTTGCTAGTCCTAGAGAAAACCTAAGGAAAATAGGTGGAAAATAGGAAAACAAATGAGCTAGGGTTCCAAGAGTTGGCTGCCAACCTCTCACCTCTTGGGTTATATAGGCGGCAACCGAAAGTCTAAAATGCCCCTCTCTACTAACTAGGGATACATGCCCCTCAAGGGCGGATTTGGAATTCTTGATGTCTTCACCATCGGACGGATGCCGGCGACCGCACCTCGCGTAGCCTCGACGCAAGCCATGCGATCCCGACGCGTGTCCTCCGCTTCGAAGATTCCGGATCGCGTCGTCGCACACCGGTCAGACCGGTGCACCTCACCGGTCAGACCGGTCCCCACCGGGCCGGACCGGTCGGACCCACCGGTCGGACCGGTCCGGTGCCGCCGCACCTCCGTCTTCGGTTCTCCCGGTCTTGGCTTTGTGGATCAACCAAGGAACCCGGTGGTTTTCGGTGAACCACCGGAAACCCCGCGAACTCGGTGTAGCCTCCGCCAATCTCCACTCATGACTTGGCTCCCACGTAGTCCCGGCTCGACCTTGGTTTTGAGGCTCAACCAAGAAACCGTCCACGACTTCATCTTGCTTGTTCATGCCACCATGCGGCCCGCACTTGACCCCCGCCGGCCACCGGGTCCCTCGAACGAAGCCTACTTGTCTTCTCCACACCCGGAGGCCTCACCGCGACGACCTTTCGCGCTTGTTCTTCACCCGCACCAACACGAGTCAAGCCGCAACCTGCACCTGCAATACTTAGCCAAGAGTCAGTCCACACAACGTTGTCAATCACTCATCACACAAGGAAGCGACCATCCACCGGTCCTCGAACCACACATGGTCCTCGCAGGTGGCGATGGAGCGTGTGGACGCGCTCACCGCCGACGCCGCCGGTCGCTCGCCGAAGCCTTCGAGGAGTTCCTCTTCCCGGACGCCGTTGACGCCGCCGCTCCTCCTGCCTGAAGACAGCTGGGCGCTAGGCCCATTTTATGTGTATCAGTATTCTGGCCTCGCGGCCTTTGTAAATGAACAAGTTGTTTTTGACATAAACTTCTGCTGAAATGAAGTCTTTTGTTTACTATTCTTTTTGTTTCTCCTTCTTCCTGAGTAGATTCTAGTTAGGGGAGTTCGATTTTCGCGGGGGGCCTGCTGGGTTGGAGGCGAGATAGAAGGGCCGTATCCACGCGGCGTAGGCTATCTCTGGCTCGCGCGCTCCTTCCGCTAGGCCGCCTGCGCCCTGTTCGAATCGTTGCTCGGGGTTGAAGTAGAAAACAAACTTAGCGCGTGTGAGTTGTTTTGTTTTTGCGCGAAAAATGGGACCATTTGGGGGGGGGGGGGTGCCCCCCCGCAGTAGCCCCCGAGGGTAACTTGGGTTTCAGGGGAAAGCCGAGTTGCCATTTTTATTAGACTTGAAGCATTTACATAGTTGTTACCAACTGGGGCGTTGGTCATGTGGTTTTTACAATAAAAGGTACTTGGAAATCCTAGCTAAGGGTAGAAGCGACGTAGCTGTTGGATGTTCCAAGCATTGGTGAGCTCTTCACCGTCCTCGTTGGTCAGCTTGTACGTGCCGGGCTTGAGTACCTTCACCACGACGTAGGGTCCCTCCCATGGGGGCGATAGCTTGTGGCGCCCTCGGTTGTCTTGGCGTAGCATTAGGACCAAGTCCCCTTCGCTGAAGTCCCGTCGACGTATCTTGCGTGCTTGGTAGCGTCTTAGGGACTGTTGATACCTTGCGGAATGCATTAAGGCCACGAGGCGTGCCTCGTCCGCCTGATCCAGTGAGTCCTCGCGGGCTCGCTGGTTGGCATCCTCGTCATAGCCTCGAACCCTGGGCGATCCGTATTCTAAGTCTGTGGGGAGGACGGCCTCCGCACCATGGACTAGAAAAAACGGGGTGAACCCAGTGGCTCTGCTCGGGGTGGTCCTTAGGCTCCACACAACCGCTGGTAGCTCTTGGAGCCATTTTCGCCCAGACTTGTTGAGCTGGTCGAAAATTCTGGGCTTAAGGCCCTGTAGGATCATGCCGTTGGCACGCTCTACTTGGCCGTTGGTCTGTGGGTGTGCCACAGCCGCCCAATCCACACGGATGTGGAATTTGTCGCAAAACTCCAAAAACTTCCCCGCCCGTGAACCGGGACCCATTGTCGGTGATGATGGAGTTCGGCACTCCAAAGCGGTAGACGATGTCGGTGAAGAATGTTACCGCCCGCTCGCCCTCGCATTCGTGATGGGGCGCACCTCCACCCACTTGGAGAACTTGTCGATTGCGACCGGCAAGTGGGTGAAGCCCCCGGCGCCTTCCGCAGGGGCCCAACGATGTCCAGCCCCCACACGGCAAATGGCCATGTTACGGGGATGGTCTGTAGGGCATGGGCGGGTAGGTTGGACTTGCGGGCGTAGAACTGGCACCCCTTCGCAGGTGCGTACGATTTCGCTGGCGTCCGCAACCGTGGTAGGCCAGTAAAAGCCTTGGCGGAACGCATTGCCGACGAGGGTACGAGGCGCTGCATGATGGCCGCAGACCCGGCGTGGATGTCCCGCAGGAGTTCGCGCCCTTAAGGAATGGGTACGCACCACTGCAGGATGCCAGAGGCGGCGCGCTTGTACAGCTCGCCGTCAACGAGGGCGAAGGACTTGGCCATCCTGGCGATGCGCCTGGCTGCGGCCCGGTCCGCGGGGAGTTCCCCTCGAGCCATCCAGGCAATGTATTTGTCACGCCAGTCCGTTTTGACAGAGCCGGCTCGATGTCCATCATGTCATCTCCGTAGGCGCCATACCCCTCGAGAAGGGAGAGCACGTACGCCTCGTTCGAGGGGTCCTCGTCCATGGGTTCCGCACCCGTTCGGTTCGAGGGAGCCCCCGAGGGTTCGGCCGTGACTCGAGGGGTGGGGCTCGAAGACGACCGAGGGTTGAGCGACGTCGCGCGCGAAAACGTTCGGGGGAACGGTGATCCGCCCGACGCACTCTTGGCCGGCCTCATCCGCCTCCTCGTTGTACCGGCGGGGCACATGGTTGAGCTCGATGCCGTAGAACTTGTCCTCGAGGGCTCGCACGGCTTTGCAGTAGGCCTCCATCTTGTCGTCATGGCAGCTCGCGTTCTTCATGACTTGATCGATTACGAGCTGCGAGTCCCCCCGCACGTCGAGGCGCTTGATGCCTAACTCAATGGCGATTTTGAGGCCACAGAGGAGGGCCTCGTATTCAGCCATATTGTTAGACGCGGGGAAGTGGAGGCGCACCGCGTAGCGCATGTGCTCCCCAAGGGGTGACACGAAGAGCAGGCCCGCGCCCGCCCCTGTTTTCATCACCGAGCCGTCGAAGAACAGAGTCCAGCACTCGCTTGGATGCCGCGGGGGCGGCACCTGCGTATCCGTCCACTCAGCGACGAAATCCGCCAGGATTTGAGACTTGATGGCCTTGCGCGGGGCATAGGCAAGCGTCTCGCCCATCAGCTCTACGGACCATTTGGCAATCCTGCCCGCGGCGTTGGGGTTGCGGATGATCTCCCCCAGCGGGAAAGAGGAGACCACCGTGACGGGGTGGGCCTCGAAGTAGTGGCGGAGCTTGCGCCGCGCAAGGACTACCGCGTACAACAACTTCTGGACCTGGGGGTAGCGCGTCTTGGTGTCTGACAAGACCTCGCTGATGTAATAGACAGGCCGCTGTACAGGTAAAGCATGCCCTTCCTCCGTGCGCTCCACGACGATCACAGCGCTGACCACCTGGGTGGTCGAGGCAACGTAGAGCTGTAAGGGCTCTCCGTCCTGCGGCGGCGTGAGAATAGGGGCGTGCGCTAGGGACGCCTTTAGCTTGTTGAGCGCGTCCTGGGCCTCGGCGGTCCAGGAGAAGCGTTCGTGCTTCTTGAGGAGGCGATAGAGGGGTAGGCCCTTCTCGCCGAGCCTCGAGATGAAGCGGCTTAAGGCGGCAAGGCACCCCAGCACCTTTTGCACCCCTTTAAGGTCCCGGATTGGACCCATTCGTTCGAGGGCCGCAACCTTTTCGGGGTTGGCCTCGATTCCCCGTTGGGAGACAATGTATCCCAGGAGCATGCCTCGCAACACTCCAAAGACACATTTTTCGGGGTTTAACTTGACCCCATTTGTTCGTAGGCAACCGAACGCGATGCCAAGGTCGCCAACCAGGTCGTCCACCTTCCTGGTCTTTACGACGATGTCATCCACATACGCCTCGACCGTCTGCCCGATATGGTCTCCGAAAACGTGCTGCATGCAGCGCTGGTACATTGCACCCGCGTTTCGGAGGCCAAATGGCATCGTGACGTAGCAGAACATCCCGAACGGCGTGATGAACGAAGTCGCGAGCTGGTCGGACTCCTTCATCTTTATTTGATGATACCCGGAGTAAGCATCAAGGAAGCAAAGCAATTCACACCCGGCCGTTGAATCGACGATTTGGTCAATACATGGCAAAGGAAAAGGAACTTTAGGACTTGCTTTATTAAGACTAGTGTAGTCTATACACATCCGCCACTTCCCATTCTTTTTCTTTACAAGCACGGGGTTTGCTAGCCACATTGGGTGGAACACCTCCTTGATGAACCTGGCCTCGAGTAGCTTCCGCAGCTCCGCTCCGATTGCCCGTCGCCGCTCCTCGTCGAAGCGGTGGAGCCGCTGTTGCACGGCGCGGGCGTGAGGCAGGATGTCAAGGGAGTGCTCGGCGACCTCCCTCGGGATGCCTTGCATATCCGAGGGGCTCCATGCGAAGATGTCGGCGTTGGCGCGGAGGAAGTCGACGAGCACCACTTCCTATTTGGGGTCGAGGGTGGACCTGACCCTCAACGCCTTGCCCTCGGGGGCAGAAGGATCGAGGGGGACCTCCTTGGTCTGCTCCGCGGCCTCGAACGTGCCGGTGTGCTTGGCGGCGGAGTCGAGGTCGTCGTTGACCATCTTCTCCAAAGTGGTCACCAGCGCTTCGTCCAGCGCTAGCGCCTCTGCGTGCTCTACGCACTCGACGTCGCAGTCGAATGCGTGCTCGATGGACGAGCCGACGGTGATGACGCCGTTCGGTCCTGGCATCTTCATCTTCAAGTAAGTATAGTTGGGGACCGCCATGAATTTGGCGTAACAGGGTCGCCCAAGTATAGCGTGGTAGGCTCCCTTGAACCCCACCACCTCGAAGGTGAGGATCTCCTTGCGGAAATTCTTCGCGGTGCCAAACCAAACCAGCAGGTCGATCAACCCGAGGGGATGGACCTGCTTGCCGGGCGCGATGCCGTGGAACGGCTTCGTGCTGGGCCGCAGCTGGTCCAATCTGATCCCCATCAAGCGCAGCATATGCGCGTAGAGGATGTTGAGGCTGCTGTCCCCGTCCATCAAGACCTTCGAGAACCGCGCGTTCCCGATGATGGGGTCGACCACCAGCGGGTACTGGCCCGGTTGGGGACACGGTTCGGGTGGTCCTCCCGCCGAAGGTGATGGCGTCCTCCGACCAATTGAGGAAGGAGGGAGGCGCCTTCTCCGCGGCGAGGACCTCGTGCCGCTCCTTCTTGCGCTGGCGGGTCGACATGTCGACGGTGGTTCCCCCGAAGATGAGGAACACGTTCTCCACGGCGGGGAAGCCGCCGGCGTCGCCATCTCCTCCGTCTTTCTTGGCCTCTGCCTCTTTTGCGGCGGCGCGGCCGTAGAACTTGTTGAGCATGTCGCACTGCTCAAGGGTGTGGTTTACTGGGGTTTTGTGATAAGGACATGGCTTCTTCAGCATGTCGTCAAACACCCCCGGGCCTCGAGGGGCCGGTCGAGGGCCCCGTCGAGCCGGGTCAACAGCGAGGGCCTCGGCATTACCGCCGTCGCGCCCCTCCTCGTGCGCCTCTCGGCGCGGCTTTTTTCCCTTCTTGCCCCGCTTGTCGTTGCGGTAGGGCTCCCTGGACTTGCTGCCCTCCGCGGGCGCGTCCTCCGAGCGCTTGCCCTTCTTGCCGTCGAAAATCGCTCCCACGGCCTCCTCTCCTGAGGCGAAGCTGGTGGCGATGTCGAACAGCTCGTTGGAGTCCGCGGGCGGCCGCGTCCCAGCTCCCGCACGAGGTCCCGGCACGTGGTGCCCTCGAGGAAGGCGTGCACGATCTCGGACTGCGCCACGCTTGGGAGCTCCGTGCAGCGCTTGGAGAAGCGCCGTATGAAGTCCCGCATGAAGGATCAGATGGCGACTAGAGAGGGGGGGGGGAGGGAATAGGAGCCGGTAAAAATTCTTCCAAAAGAATCCGGCCTATACCCTAGACAAACCCCGGTCACACACAAGCGATGGATCGAATCACGCACCAATCGCCAAGACCACGAGGTTATGGATCAACCTCTAGCCTTAGGAACGATTCCTAGAAGCACACGCGGAAGCACTAGAAAGGGAAGGAAGGAATCGAAACAAACAAGACCGCACACGGCTCTGGCGGACCGTCCGGCCCGGCGGTGCGGACCGTCCGCGATGAACCGCGCGGACCGTCCGGCTCGCACCCGCGGACCGTCCGCGCCGACGTCGCGGACCGTCCATCCCTTCCCGCGGACCGTCCGTTAAATCACACAGAACGAACCAAAGCCACCCACGAACCACGGACCGTCCGCGGGGAGCACGCGGACCATCCGCCAAGCACCCGCGGACCGTCCGCCCAACACCGCGGACCGTCCGAAACTCCGTCCAACCAAAAACCAAAATTGCGACGGATCGAAACGAAAGGCGAGCAAGAACATGAAGAACACGGGACGAACCCTAGCCGCGCGGACCGTCCGCCAGGTGCGGACAGAGCTGAAAACGCCCGACCCCGAAAGTCAACTCCCCCAAATCATCATCGGATTTCCCAAACGGTTGAAGCTGTAGAGACAAGGGTTTGGGTGCTCGAAAAGCGTCACACAAGGATGCTATAGCCCAAAAATCTTGCCTCCTAACTCCCTAAATCACCGGGAATCGCGAATCCTTTGAGCACCACCAAAAGCTAGAGCACCGAACGAAAACTCACGAATCGAAGTGGTTTCCCGGCGTTTGAGGGCACAAGATCAAGCACAAAGATGCACAAGACATCTATCCATGTTTCCCTCAAAGAAATCCGGGGAGAAACCCACTCAAATCCACGGAATCACACCGGGAACAAAGGCACGAGAACAAGCACAAAAAGCCACGAAAAACAACCCCGAATCTTCTATACAAACCAGGAAAGATTCACAAGGTCTAGCATGCCGCCCTAGCATCCATCCCTCTCAACAAATCTCTCATGAAGCTCTCATGCTAGCCTAGAGAAAATAGAAGGAAAAATAGCTACGAAAATGAGAAAGAGGAGGGAGCAAATTGAGGAACCAAGTTGAGAAGTACCTTGGTTCGTGTGTGATGAGTGATTGACCGGGTGGTTTGAAGCTTTGTGTGTGTAGTGTTGAGTTGTGTTGTGTGTGTTTTATTTTGTGTATTTACCTTATTGTTTATGTGGTGTGTTGTCAATGCACTCGTGAGGAGTGGTTGACAACGTTGTGTGGACTGACTCTTGGCCTAGTATTGCGGGTGTTGGTTGCGGCTTGGTTTGCGTTGGTGCGAGGTGAAGAACGGGCGCGAAAGGTCTTAGCCTTGCGGGGCCTCCGAGGAGTGGAGAGACAAGTAGGCTTGGTTCGAGGGACCGGTGGCCGACGGGATCAAGTGCGAGCCGCATGGTGCAAGAAGAGCAAGACGAAGTCATGGACATGGAGCCGGTGCATCGGTGGTGGCCAAGTCAAGGAACGAGGCAAGACTGAGTAGACCGTCCGGCGCCGGGAGGTGAAAGGCTTGGCGGGCTCGACGCTTGGCGTGGTGAGGCCGGGCCGTGTACGCGGGGTTTGGTGGTTTGGCCACAAAACCATCGGAGGAGGGTTTCTCGGTTTGGGCCTCAAAACCGAGCCCGAGGGCCTCGGCGTGACGGAGACGGTATCCGGTGCGTCGGGAAGCTTCGAGGCGGGCGACACGCGGCATGATCGAGGTGCTTGCGTCGGGAGGACGTGAAGGCCTGATGGATGCGCGGCCGTCCGATGGTGAACTTCATGTATTGACCAAAATGCCCCTGTGAGGGCTTGTGTTGTACTCCTAGTGTAGGGGCACTTCGGTCTTTTCCGGAGGGCCTATATATAGGAGGAGGGGGCTGAAATTTCAGCCAACTCTTGGGCTAGAGGCTGCGGTACTCTTTCATTTTGGAGTGCTTTGGGAGAGAGGGAGAGAGGAGAGAGTGGCTCTTTGATTGGAGCTTTTTGCCATCTTAGATTTGGTTTCTAGGAGTGGCTTGTAATCGATTGGACAAGATATTCATAGTGATTTCATCCTCTAAATCTTGTGCCAATCTTTCTATTCCCGAATTTCTTTTATTGCCTTTTCGGAGCTCTTTTGTGCTATTTTCGTGCTTGTTTTTGGTGCCTTTGTTCTTGGTGTGATTCCGCGGATTTGAGTGGATTTCTCCCCGGATTTCTTTGAGGGAAACATGGATAGATGCCTTGTGCATCTTTGTGCTTGATCTTGTGCCCTCAAACGCCGGAAACCACTTCGATTCGTGAGTTTTCGTTCGGTGCTCTAGCTTTTGGTGGTGCTCAAAGGATTCGCGATTCCCGGTGATTTAGGGAGTTAGGAGGCAAGATTTTTGGGTTATAGCATCCTTGTGTGACGCTTTTCAAGTACCCAAACCCTTGTCTCTACGGCTTCAACCGTTTGGGAAATCCGATGATGATTTGGGAGAGTTGACTTTCGGGGTCGGGCGTTTTCGGCTCCGTCCGCACACCGGCGGACGGTCCGCGAGGGCCGGGCGGACGGTCCGCGTGTACGGTGTTCTTCGCGTGTTCTTCGTGTTCTTGCGCGCCTTTGTTTTCGATCCGGTTTGGCTTTTGCTTTTTGTTGCGGCCGGTTTGCGGATGGTCGGGCTTGAGTAGCGGACGGTCCGCGGGTGGCGCGGACGGTCCGCCCGGCCTCGGCGGACGGTCCGTTTTTCTCGGGTCGCTTCGGTGTTCCGTGTGCTTTAACGGACGGTCCGCGGTGTACGGCCGGACGGTCCGCGGGGTTGGCGCGGACGGTCCGCGAGGGCAGGCCGGACGGTCCGCGAGGCCTACGCGGACGGTCCGCCCCTCTCCGTCCGGACGGTCCGCCGCAGCCCCGGCCGCTTTGCTCTTTGGTGCGATTCCTCCCTCCTTTATTCGTGCTTCCGCGTGTGTTTCTAGGACTCGTTGTTTTGGTGATTGGTGTGTGATTCGTTCCAACGCTTGTGTGTGACCGGGTTTTGACTAGGGTATAGGCCGGGTTCTTTGAGAAGAATTTTTACCGGCTCCTATTCACTCCCCCCCCTCTCTAGTCGCCATCCGATCCTTCACAAATGAAACCCTAAGTCGCGGAGAGAGAGAGAGCCATCCACACACACTCATGGCTTATATATCAGGTCCCGCCGGAGTGGTAAATGACTCGACTACCCCTAACTAAACTACTGGCGATACAACCCACATAGGGGCATTTTGGTAATGTTTGTGGGTCTTGCCATCGGACGGCCACGCCTTTGCCGCACCCCGCGTCCTCCCGACGCAAGCCATGCGATCCCGCCGCGTGTCCTCCGCCTCGAAGCTTCCCGACACGCCGGATCCCGTCTCCGTCGTGTTGGGCCCTCGGACTTGGTTTTGAGGCCCAAACCAAGAAACCGTCCGCCGATGGTTTTGTGGGCAAACCACCAAACCCCGCGTGCTCGGTCCGCCTCCCGCCAAACCACTTGACTTGACCGCCACCGTGCACCGGCTCACTTGTCCATGACTTCGTCTTGCTTGTGTCGCCACCATGTGACCCACACCCAGTCCCGCTGTCCACCGAGTCCCTCGAACCGAGCCTACTTGTCTCTCCATCTCCCGGAGGCCCCTCAAGGGCGAAGACCTTTCGCGCCCGTTCTTCACCCGCAACAACACGAACTAGGCCGCGGCCTACACTTGCGCACTAAGCCAAGAGTCGGTCCAACACCCGTTGTCAATCACTCATCACCGAGGAGCGGTCATCCATCGACCACCGGGACGCTCCCGGTCCTCAATCTCCCCCTTGATGAGTGCATTGACAACACACAACGCGAAATGAAATTCAGAGTAAAAGAGAAAAGAAGGAAGAAAGAAAAACAAAGAAGCTCAACTCATGACCAAAACCGAAGAAAGGCGAAGAAAGGTCACAAGCCAAGCAAAGCACAAAATCCACACCGAAAACAGCAAGAAAGCTCCCCCTGAACAAATGGATGCACACTTCCAAATTTCAGCTCACCTCTTCTGAATTTTCATTAAAGCTCACCTCTTCTCCCCCTTGTTGGCAATGTATGAATCAAGGGGAAAATGCAGAAATGCAAAAGCAAAGCATATAAACAACTACATGAGCTTCTCAAATAGGCCAAATTTAGTGTCAAAGGCTAAAAATGAGACAAAGATCACACATAGGAATCATAGCATAGTCAAAGCATTGCCACAAGTAATATATGAAAATACAAGCATGTGACAAAGCAAAATTTTCAGATTTAAGCAGTTTTATCAAAAGAAGGCTCGCTTCACATGTAAAAGCCTATCCATGTCACACTTGAGCCACAAACATGCATACCATTCAAAGATCATACAAGGATATCAAATTCTCAGCAAAAGATCATGGCAAACACCCATAAAGCAAAGCATGTCATGTTAAAGCTCATGAGCCATGTGTCCACTTCGGGGAGACCTCTCCACTGGTGAACATCATGCAACATGTTTTGCACCCATATGTGAAAGATAAAACATTTTAAGCATAGACATGATGGATGGAGCATTTTTCTAGCATACACACTTCTTTTCAAGATTAATTCATTTTATGGTACATGAAGTGCCTTTGCGGCAAAAAGAAGCTTATGC
Source organism: Cenchrus americanus (assembly GCA_947561735.1). Classification (NCBI taxonomy): domain Eukaryota; kingdom Viridiplantae; phylum Streptophyta; class Magnoliopsida; order Poales; family Poaceae; genus Cenchrus; species Cenchrus americanus. The sequence continues at coordinate 186,628,472 of OX387245.1, forward strand.
TCCCCCATGAATGCAACATAGGCTAAACATTCACAATGATATTCGGCCTTTGGCCCAAATGCAAGAACAAGGCATCCAAACACAATCTAAGCATGAAAAGCACATTTAGACCAAACTGTGACATGGATACACAACTACACACGAGTGGAGCATATTTCATAAAAAATTAGTCAAGATTAGCATTTATTTCAAAAGGGGCTATCTCACCACACATATATCTCAAATATTCCAAGAGCATAGCCTCACATCACCATTTCTCCACACATATAACCAATATCTCACAAATAGCCAAAGAGACTCAAATATGGCATATGAAAGAAGCTCATCATCCTAAAATGCAATATGATACAAATGCAACATGATATATAACAAGATGGCTATCCTACCATGGTTTGTACATCAAACAAAGCATGTATATACATCAAAGTAAACAAGGTTTAATACATATGATACAAAAAGGAAATCCCCCAAGAATCAACTAGAAAGGGCAACAAACCCCAAGTTCCCCCGCAAGCGCACAAATGTAGCTTGGTCGAGAGGCTTTGTAAAGATGTCGGCTAGCCGATCTTGGGTAGGGACATGGCTCAAAACAATGGTTCCTTTCTCCACATTGTCCCTCGGGAAATGATACCTCACTTCTATATGTTTGGTTCGGAGTGAAGCACTTGGGTTTTTGGCTACGCTTATGGCACCGGTGCTATCACAAAGAAGTGGGATGCGGGTGCACTCCTCACCAAAGTCTCTCAAAGTGTATGAAATCCACAACGAAACTCGGGAACAACAACTCGCGGCAGCAACATACTCCGCCTCCGTGGTAGACCGAGCTACACTAGACCGCTTGGCGGGAAGACCATGAGACCAACGAAGAACCAAGAAACCGACAAGTACCGAAGTAGACTTCCTCTCGACTCGACAACCGGCAAAATCCGCATCGGAAAAACCATGAAGAGAAAGAGTCGAGGAGGAAGAATACCAAAGACCAAGACCAGGGGCAGACTGTAGGTACCTGAAAATCCTCTTGACGGCCCGTCGATGTGATGTCCTCGGCGAAGCACGAAAATGAGCGCACGGACACACGGCCCGAACCGTATGTCGGCCTCGTCGCCGTCAAGTAGAGGAGGGAGCCGACCATGCTCCCGTACTCCCGCCGGTCCCCCGGTTCTCCGTCCTCATCCGCATCCAAAGTGGTTGTACTCCCCATGGGAGTCGACATCGGCTTCACATCTTGCATCTGGAACTTCCTCAGCATGTCTTTCGTGTACTTGGTCTGGTGCACAAATGTACCGTCCTTCACTTGCTTGATCTCGCGGCCCCGAGAAAATACCGCAACTCGCCCATCATGCTCATCTCGAACTCCCCGCTCATCTCATCCGCAAACTTGGCAACAAGGTTATGTGACGAGCCACCAAAGAAAATATCATCCACGTATATCCGAACAATCGGCAAGTCATTTCCATGCTTGAGGAGAAACAAGGTCCTATCCACGGTACCCATCACAAACCCCCTGCTCAAAAGAAAACCTCTCAATCTCCCATACCAAGCACGGGGCGCCTGTTTCAACCCATACAGAGCCCTTTTCAACCTGTATACCCTGTGTGGGTACAACTCGCTCTCAAACCCATGTGGCTGCTTCACATACACCTCCTCCTCTATGACCCCATTCAGAAAATCACTCTTCACGTCCATCTGAAACAACTTGAACCCTTTAGCCACGACAAAGGCTAGAAGAATCCGAATTGCCTCAAGACGGGCCATAGGAGCAAAGGTCTCCTCATAGTCGATCCCCTCCTTCTGACTAAACCCCTGAGCAACAAGTCTGGACTTGTTCCTCACAACCATCCCATTCTCTCCCTCTTTGTTCTTCCAAACCCACTTGGTTCCTATGGGATGGCAATTTGGAGGTGGTTCAACTAACTCCCACACCCGGTTCCTCTCAAAGTTTTCCAACTCCTCATGCATAGAATTGACCCGGTTTGCATCGGATAAAGCATGTCCAATGTCCTTGGGCTCAAAAGTAGCAACAAAAGAAGCATGAGCAAAATGAGAGGAATTCCTGGACCTCGACCGTGTAGTGCGTTCATTGATGTCTCCAATGATCTTCGACAGGGGATGCACTTCTTGAATCCGCCGGGGAGCCTCACGCCTCGAGACTACCTCCCCCTCAACTTCAGCTTCTCTCGCCTGGTCCTCTTGTTGCACCGTCGTTGTCCATGAAGTAGACGGTCCATGCTCCAAAGTGGTCGTAGGGGAAGTAGTGGGTACATGCTCGGCTTCGGCGCATGGTTCTCCCCATCATCATCTCCGGCTTCATCTTTCTCCTCTTCAAAGAGGTCCTCGGCCATCTCTTCATCACCCGCACATTCAAAGCCAAGAGAGGTACATGGCATTGTCTCGTCGAAGGTCACCTCGCAAGTCTCCATGATTTTGTTAGTCTCAAGGTTAAGCACCCTATAGGCTCTAGAATGGTTAGCATATCCAAAGAAAATACCATCACTAGACCTAGCCTCAAACTTGTCGAGTTTTCCCTTCTTCAAAATAAAGCACTTGCGGCCAAAAACTCGGAAGTGACTCACCTTGGGTGCCCGACCATGCATAAGCTCATAACGGTCTTCTTCTTGAAAGCTCGCAATAAAATCCGGTTGGAAACATGACAAGCCGTATTGACCGCCTCAGCCCAATACCTCCTAGGAGTCCTGTGCTCATCGAGCATCGTCCTAGCCATCTCACAAAGAGTCCGATTTTTCCTTTCCACGACTCCATTTTGAGGAGGCACATAAGGGGTCGAATACTGATGTTCAAGACCCGGATCACGACAAAAGGCATCAAAACGAGAGTTCTTGAACTCGCAGCCATTATCACTACGGATAGCTCGAATAGCATTCCCATGCCTCTCGTTTTTCAACCTCACGATCGGATCTCGAACAAAACCAAATGTCTCACTCTTATCCTCTAAGAAGAACACCCAGGCATAGCGAGAGTAATCGTCCACCACAACAAGGACATACCACTTCCCACCCACCGAGCGAACCCGAGCTGGTCCAACAAGGTCCATATGCAACAGCTCTGTCGGACGCTCGGTCATGACATCGGTCAGGGGTGGATGGGGAGTGGCTACCATCTTACCATGCCTACAAGGAGCACAAACCAAATCCTTCTCAAACTTCAACCTCGGCAATCCTCGGACAAGATCAAGACCACTCAAGCGGGAAACCAAATCAAAGCTCAAGTGTCCCAACCGCCTATGCCATTTCCACAAATCAGAAGAAGGACCAGCCATCAAACAGCGAGCGGGACCCAAAGAGCGAGAGAAATCAACCACCGAAAATCGACCCTCGGGGATGATCATACAGACAAGATCACCTCGAGAATCAAGCAAACGAGACTCGCCAGACTTGAAACGCACTTCAAAACCCTCATCAAGCAACTGAGAAACCGAAAGCAAATTAAAACCCAAAGACTTCACAAGAGCCACTCTCTTCAACGTTACCTTGTCACTCACATGCACAACACCCTCTGAAAGCACCCTACCTCGTCCATTGTCCCCAAATGTGATGTACTGCTTTTCCTTCACTGGGGTGAGGCTGGAGAACCACTTCTTATCTCCGGTCATGTGTCGAGAACACCCGGAGTCGATCAACCAAATGTTCTCCAAGCCTCCTGCCTGCAGTCAGAAACAAGAACGAGAGTGAGCTAGCGACTCGACACTGGGGTTAGCACAAAGAAAGTTAAACCAGTGTCGAGCCATCTGCTCAAAAGAGGGGTTAGCAAACATCACTCCCTTGCCACCAAACTTCCCATGTCCCATGGGAGGAGTACGAGCACCACGAGGGGGAAAACGTGGTCCGTAGTTCCTCTGGAACCCAAAGCTGCGATCATCTCCCCTAAACCCGTACTGAGGACGAGTAGGAGGACGTCCAGCAAAACCACCACGAGCCCGACCAAACCTCTCACCAGCACGCACACCATCATCTCTCCTGACAAACCTCTCACCACCACCTCTCTGTGGGAACCTGCCAACACTCCTCACACTTCCCACACCCCGTGGAAGTGGCACTCTAGGCTCAGGAATACCATGAGGGCCGGCGATACTGTCCCCGGTTCGCTTGCTCCCTAGCAAGCCTCTCATCCCTCTTCCTCTTGTAGCAAAACTCGCAAGATGCCTCTCCTTGCCACAGTACTCACACCGAAGGGGATGGGTTTTGGTTTTGGCTCGGCTTCTCTCTAGGTTTCTCACTCTTCTCACCCACAAACTTCACCGGTTTCGGAAATCATTTGTCTTAGGTGGAAATTTGGGTGGATCTTGGGTTGTGTCAAGCTTGTTGCAAAGGTGGTTGGGCTTTGGTGTGAAAGAGTTTTTGGGTGCTTTTGGGAGTGGGACTTGGATCTCTCCGATCACCTCAAACCCGGGTTAGACTCAACACACTTCTCGTACACACTCTCCCCACTTCGTTCTCTCCCACTTTCTCACCCAACTTCTCAAACCCCAAACCACGACCATCGGCTCTCTTGAACTCCTCAATCATGATTTTCAATTGAGGTTCCCGCCTAGACAACCCACCCAACACCTTCCTCAAATAGTCATTCTCCTCATAGATGACATCCAAACAGAAGTAAGTTCAAGATTACGCAAAGTGACTTCATCACGGCTAGAACATGCATTTGCAATAGGAGATTTCAAAGATGCTTCCAAAGAACTAATGGTAGAACGAGCATCGACAAGCTTAGCATGCATAGTAGGACATGATTTGCAAGCACCAAGCAAAGTGGGTCTAGCCTTAAGCTCATCATGTTCGATCCTAAGAGCATCTAGTTGAGCCAAAATAGAAGCATTCTTCTCATTAAGCATTTTGATCTCATTCAACCAAGCATCACATTCAACACATTCAACATCATCAGGAGAAGTAGGAGCAAGTTTCAAAGAGTCATTCTCAAGTTTCAATTCAAGCAATTTTGACTCTAACTCTCCTACTTTCTCGCTAGCATTCTCAAGCTGAGCCCTAAGATCTTTCCTCATCTTTTTGGCATCTCTCAGCACACTATCACGGTTATCAAGCAAACCATTCAACCTAGCAATCTCAGCAAGCAAAGAGTCGGGGTCACGGTTTACCTCATCCTCAGAGTCGGAGTCGCTGTCTTCCTTCACACTCTTCTTGCTGCTCGAGCTATGGGCCATGCCACAAAAGCCCTCAAGCGCCACACAGCTCAGCCCCGCCGAGGTTCCGGCTTGCACTCTTCTTGCCATTGCGCCTCCCGGCGTCTTCATCTTCGCCGCTTGAGCTTGATCGCTCCTCGCTTGAGCTTGAGTCGACGTCGCTCGCACCGGCCACCATCGCTCTTGCCTTGTTCTTCTTGTAGGCTGCTCTTGCTCGGTCGCCGCTTGTCCTTGTCCTTGCTCTTGGACTTGTTGAAGTGCTTGCCCTTGGAGGAGTACTTGTCTTCACGCCTCGGGTGCGCCTTGTACTCGTTCACCTTGTACTTGTTCTCCTCCGCTTCCGGGCACTCGGCGATGAAGTGGCCACGCTTGCCACACTTGTAGCACGTCCCTGAGCTCCGCCTTGCATTCCTCCGACTCTCGTGTAGTCGTTCAAACCTTCTTGAGAGCAAGGCCAGCTCCTCCTCGCCCAAGCCACATCAAACTCCTCATCCGGAATGGACATAAGAGAGGACAAAGAAAACTCGTCGACGGAAGGGTTAGATTTGCCCTTTGATCCTCCCACAAGAGCAAGACTATGGTCGGCCGAGCCCTCATGCTTGGATAGCAACTTCCGTCAACCTCGGCCGACTTGAGCTTAGAAAAGAGGTCATCCAACTCAATAGTCAAATAATGTCCGGACTCCTTGATGGACTCAACCTTAGCACCCCAAACATTCGGGTCCAAGACATGCAAGAGCTTCAAAGCCCGATCATGCTCGGAGTACGGAAAATCCTCAACATTAGCCTTCATGTTGTTCACGATGGCGGTGAACCTCTGAAACATCGCATCAATGTCCTCACCGGGAAGTGGAGTAAAATTCTCATATTGCATCCGGTAAGAGACAAAGAGGCGAGCCTTCACATGGTTATCACCACCGTGAGCAACCAACAACTTTTCCCAAATTTGCCAAGCAAGATTCAAATGGCGAACACGCTCAAACTCTGGATCACACAAGCTCCGGCACAAGTGATCAACGGCTTTTGCATTAGCCTCATACTTGGCCTTGGCATCGGCATCGGTCACCATAAGAGTATGGATGTTGACCGGAATAGCATAGGTCTTGTCAAGCACAATGAAATCCAACAGCTTCCCTCGAAGAAAGATCATCATTCGAGCCGCCCACTTGTGGTAACCCTTGCCATCGAAGTGCGGAGGACCGCCCCGCTCAACGTACGCCATCTTAGGATTCGAGACTTGTCAAAGTCGCAAAGAATCCGGCACCAAGCTCTGATACCAATTGAAGGATCAGATGGCGACTAGAGAGGGGGGGGGAATGAATAGGAGCCGTAAAAATTCTTCCAAAAGAATCCGGCCTATACCCTAGACAAACCCCAGTCACACACAAGCGATGGATCGAATCACGCACCAATCGCCAAGACCACGAGGTTATGGATCAACCTCTAGCCTTAGGAACGATTCCTAGAAGCACACGCGGAAGCACTAGAAAGGGAAGGAAGGAATCGAAACAAACGAAGACCGCACACGGCTCTGGCGGACCGTCCGGCCCGGCGGTGCGGACCGTCCGCGATGAACCGCGCGGACCGTCCGGCCCGCACCCGCGACCGTCCGCGCCGACGTCGCGGACCGTCCGGCCCTTCCCGCGGACCGTCCGTTAAATCACACAGAACGAACCAAAGCCACCCACGAACCATGGACCGTCCGCGGGGAGCACGCGGACCGTCCGCCAAGCACCCGCGGACCGTCCGCCCAACACCGTGGACCGTCCGAAACTCCGTCCAACCAAAAACCAAAATCGCGACGGATCGAAACGAAAGACGAGCAAGAACACGAAGAACACGGGACGAACCCTAGCCGCGCGGACCGTCCGCCCGGTCCTCGCGGACCGTCCGCGCCAGTGCGGACGGAGCCGAAAACGCCCGACCCCGAAAGTCAACTCCCCCAAATCATCATCGGATTTCCCAAACGGTTGAAGCCTGTAGAGACAAGGGTTTGGGTGCTTGAAAAGCGTCACACAAGGATGCTATAGCCCAAAAATCTTGCCTCCTAACTCCCTAAATCACCGGGAATCGCGAATCCTTTGAGCACCACCAAAAGCTAGAGCACCGAACGAAAACTCACGAATCGAAGTGGTTTCCCGGCGTTTGAGGGCACAAGATCAAGCACAAAGATGCACAAGACATCTATCCATGTTTCCCTCAAAGAAATCCGGGGAGAAACCCACTCAAATCCGCGGAATCACACCGGGAACAAAGGCACGAGAACAAGCACAAAAAGCCATGAAAAACAACCCCGAATCTTCTATACAAACCAGGAAAGATTCACAAGGTCTAGCATGCCGCCCTAGCATCCATCCCTCTCAACAAATCTCTCATGAAGCTCTCATGCTAGCCTAGAGAAAATAGAAGGAAAAATAGCTACGAAAATGAGAAAGAGGAGGGAGCAAATGAAACCCTAAGTCGCGGAGAGAGAGAGCCATCCACACACACTCATGGCTTATATATCAGGTCCCGCCGGAGTGGTAAATGACTCGACTACCCCTAACTAAACTACTGGCGATACAACCCACATAGGGGCATTTTGGTAATGTTTGTGGGTCTTGCCATCGGACGGCCACGCCTTTGCCGCACCCCGCGTCCTCCCGACGCAAGCCATGCGATCCCGCCGCGTGTCCTCCGCCTCGAAGCTCCCCGACACGCCCGGATCCCGTCTCCGTCGTGTTGGGCCCTCGGACTTGGTTTTGAGGCCCAAACCAAGAAACCGTCCGCCGATGGTTTTGTGGGCAAACCACCAAACCCCGCGTGCTCGGTCCCGCCTCCCGCCAAACCACTTGACTTGACCGCCACCGTGCACCGGCTCACTTGTCCATGACTTCGTCTTGCTTGTGTCGCCACCATGTGACCCGCACCCGGTCCCCGCCGTCCACCGAGTCCCTCGAACCGAGCCTACTTGTCTCTCCATCTCCCGGAGGCCCCTCAAGGCCGAAGACCTTTCGCGCCCGTTCTTCACCCGCAACAACACGAACTAGGCCGCGGCCTACACCCGCGCACTAAGCCAAGAGTCGGTCCAACACCCGTTGTCAATCACTCATCACCGAGGAGCGGTCATCCATCGACCACCGGGACGCTCCCCGGTCCTCACCGCGAGCGACTCGCCGGGCTTCGCGTGCGGGGAGCGCGAGTCCCGGAATTCCGGGCGCACGTACGTGCCCCGGAAGTTGCCCACGAATGTGCGGACCGCATCATCCCAATTGTGGATTTGGCTGGCGGGCGGGTGCTCGAGCCATGTCCGGCCGCATCGCCGAGGTGCGGGGGCAAGTTGCGGATGATGACCTCATCGGCCGGTGGCCCCGCCCGCCCGGCAAGCCAAGCGGTAGTCGTTGAGCCACACGCGGGGATCCGTCTCCCCGTTGTACTTGACAATGGTCGAGGGGCCGGCGGAAGCGCCGGGGGAAGGCCGCCGCGCGGATCTCCCCGCCGAACACACGGGTCCCCGGGGGCTCCGGCGTCGGGGAGCGGCCCCTCGCCGCCGTCGTAGCGTCCGCCCCGTCGAGGGTGGTAGCCCACCGCCGCTCGCGCGTCCGCCTTGCTCGTGCGGCGGGCGTTGATGACGTTGCGAGCATCACCGTCCAGAGCTCGGCGCGTGTCAAGGAGTCGTTCCCCGGCCGGTGCGCGTCCTGAGTTGGCGGGACGCTCCGCCGCTCCTCCTGCGTGGATTGAGGGTTCGCCCCCTGGTGCGGCCCCGTCACCCCGTGCATCCCCTTGTTGGCAGATGCGCGACGCCGAGCTCTCGGCCTGCTGGACGGCGGTGCAGATCTCGTGCCTCAGGAGTCGAGGGTGCCGGCATGGCCCGTAGCAGCGTTGCGGCGGCGACGAGCTTCTGACTTGCCCGCGGCGGCATGTCAGGGTTGTCGGTGTTGATGCGGTCGCGGGCCTCGTCCGCCCGGCCCTCCCGCACGCGCTCGCCGCGAGCGAAGGCTTCTCCGGCCATCGAGGCGCGGAGCGGCCCGCACCGTCCGTACTCCTGCGCCGCCTTGGCCTCGAGCTCGCGGGCTTGGGCCGCCGCGCGTCGGCGTCGGCCCCGACAGGAGCGCTTGGCCCTGCGGCTAGGCGTGTGACGATCCCTGGGGCAGGCGTGATCTCCCCGTCTCCGGCACCCATCGCGCCAGTGGCATTGGCTGGGTTGTTGGTGATGACAGCGTAGCACTCCCGGTGCTGGAGTCGTCGGAACAGCCGAACCAGTAGTCCGTAGCGTCAAGGAAACGCCTGAACATGACTGGGTCCGGCACGCCGGAGAAGTCCCATTCTGCGTACCCGTGGTGGTTGTTGACGGTGAAAACCCGTCAACCTAGCCATGAGTTTACCTTCGGTGTTGGCATGAGTTTTATACCTTATCCATTGGTACTAACCCCCGTGGTATAACAAGTTCACGTGTGCATGTCGGTTTTGGAGTTTAATGTTTATGCAGGGTTTTAGTGTTGAATGCAAGACTTTCGGGGTAAGTTCATCAAGCACCTCATGACAAGACCTTGAAGCCCCGTACAAGTCATGCAATGAAGCAAACTTAACTCCAAGAAGCCGGGGACTTGATCCGAGAAGATGACAGACTCCAGGGACCTGATCAGAAAAGTGCTGAATCTTGCAAGACAAGGAGTTGAGTCCAATTCGGAGAGAAACCGACGACATGGACCTACATGTAGAAGGGGGAAACATCCGGGAAGCAAGGGAACCGACGTGGGGCAAAGGAGCCCACGGGGCCGGGCCTAAATGGGCCCGGGCCGGCCGGCCCCGGGCCCGGTCGGCCCAGGCCCATTTTGGGCCCAAACACGCTCTCCTTTGCCCTAGCCGCCAATCGGGCTATTTATAGTCCCCTGACCGAGAGCCACGCGGAGAAGATTTCGTCTTCGGCCACCGAGAAGCAGAGAAGAGAGCGACAACATCTCGGAGAGGAGAGGGTCGAGCTAGTTGACTAGGGTTCCCCTAGCCGACGTGGGAACCTTGCACGGAAGACCACGTCGGAGTTCCCGGAGCTAGAAGCAAGATCAAGGAAGGATCCCGGTGGTGATCTTGTGTATGTATTATTGTTATAGTTGAATTATCAAGTTGAATCTTTTCCCAGCGATCAAGTGTTTCCTCGAAGATTTCGTTTTTCAATCGGCTTTGCTTATTCCAATTCTATTCTCGAGATAGGTTACATAGGGTGTTCTTGTAGCCGTGGTGGCTAGAGGTACACGCCGGATCTTCCGAAAGAATCTCGACTTGTCTTTTGACTCGCCCTAAGCTCCCCGCATCAATACGGATACGTTGTGACAGAACGGGGGTCTCGAAAGGCGGATGTTTTCGGATTTGGACGGGAAACCACGATTTAAAGAGGCTTTTATTAAGATTCGATTTGCTACTTCTTCTCTTGCTTGGAACTTCAACAAAAGGCTTACCCCGATCCCTCTAGATCGGTTTATCTACCCAATCTTCCTTTGTTTTCTCCGGTTTTTAGTAGATTAGATTCGTTTTGTGTCTTTTACTTAGATGAATTAGGGTTTTATCGAAGATTGAAGTTATTTGGCTTTAATAGATTAAGTCTTGAGTCACACATTTGTTCCACGGATTCGATACCTTGGGTTAACCACTCGAGGGAAGAAGGGTCCCTTGACTACGACGGGAGACTTGTACGCTTGCGAGTCACGAACGAACTTTGATACAATTATTAACCGTCAACAAGCCCCTTTTTCTGGCGCCGTTGCCGGGGAACAAGTGATCAAGATTTGATTTTTTATTGCCTTTTTGTAATTTTCAGTTTTCTTTTTGTTTTTATTTTTGCATCTACTAAATTTTGATCATCCTCAAATTACATCTAATCTAGTTTGTCTAACTCTAGTCTTTATAGATTTGTTTTTGTTTTCTAGTTTTTGCATACTTTGTTTATTGCTAACCCTAACAGGAGATGGACGGCTACCTCTCCAACAAACCCAATAATTTTGTGGATGATCCGAAGAAAAACTTTACGAGGCTAAGGAGACGCGAAGCACATCAAGCTAAAAAGCTGGATTTTGTAGATTCGGAGTCGGAAGACAAAGGATCGCGAGGAATCTCCGAAGAATTCACCACCTCAAAGTCCGCGGGAGAATCGACTTCCACCAATGGGTGACCAACCACCGCAAGAACGCAAGATTGGGGAGCTATGCACCCCAGACATCATCGACCTACCAATCTTGAACCTCGAGGAGATCGGAAGACCGTTCGAGATCAAGACCTCAACAATCCGCATGGTGCAACATTCACCCTTCACCGGCAAAGAGGATCCGAACCTTCACCTCCAAGCATTCATTCAACTATGTCAGACTTTCAACATGGATGGGGTGACTCAAGATCAAATGAGGGCAAGGCTTTTTCCGTTTTCACTACTCGGGAAGGCTTTGCAATGGTTCCACTCTCAACCGGCGGAGACGGTGCAAAATTGGAACACGTTGATGAAGGCTTTCATGAAGGAATACTACTCACCGGGTAAAACTCAAAGCTTGCGTAATAAGATTGCCACCTTTGTTCAATATCCTACAAAAACTATCTCGGAGGCATTCGAGCGCTTCAACGAGTACACCCGGGCGGTTCCACATCACAAGTTCCCGAAAGAAGACCTCGTGCAAAAGTTCTATCAAGGACTCACCATGGCGTCAAGGACGATCATCGATGCATCAGCGGGAGGATCTATCATCGAGCTTACACCGACGGAGGCTTTCACGCTATTCAAGAAGGTCGCGGATAATGACACGTGGGCGTCATCCGGGCGCCTACATCCGGCTCAACCCATGGGGAACGTCAAAGGAGTCTTGCAAGTGGAGAAGGAAGACATACTTGAGGGCAAGATCGACTCGCTCATGAGGAGGTTGGAGAAGATGGAGATGGAAAAGAAAGAGGCTCAAGACTTGAAGGCCGCCGAAGCAAGGTCCACATGCGAAGAATGTGGAGAGTATGGCCATGTCCGCAAAGATTGTCCGAGGAAGCCAAAGTGCTCGACTACATGAGGAAGGGAGAATTGCCGAACTTCCGCTACGGGCAAGGTAGGCCTCAATTTAATGCAATCTCATCTATTCCTAACGCGGTTCCGCTTCGTATACAATTGAAGGAGTTCATGGATGAGCAAGCTAAGATCAACAAGGACACCGTCAACAAGTTCAAGACCATAGACAAGGTGTTGGAGAACATCGATAGCAAAGTGACGGAGGTCGGAAGTTCCAATCATCAAGTGCTCAACATGATGAAGATGCTCGAGACGCAAGTTGGACAACTTGCGGGGCGCCTCACTAATGATGAAGGGAAGCTTCGGGACAACCCAAATGTCCCGAATCGGCGAAGGCCATTCAAACGCGTTCGGGGAAGGAGACCGAAGATCCGGAACGTTCCGCGGGAGCAAGGAAGCTTAAACCATCCACCGAGGTGGAAGGAATTGCTAAAGAGAAGGTTACGGGGATCGTCACCGAGGAACCCGAATTCGAGATGCCGGAGGAAGACACGAGGATACCGCAACTCAAGCCACGCTACTTCCGAGGTAAACTTGACAACCACTTTGAGAAGTTTGTGGAAGTTGTGCGTAGACTTAGCATCAACATGCCATTACTAGATGCCCTACAAGTACCTACATATTCTCGTTACTTTAAAGACATACTTGCAAATAAATATGAGATAGCAACACTCGGGGTAGATCATGTCAAGATGTCCGAGGAGTGTAGTGCGCTATTGCTAATGGGCTAGAGAAGCAAAAAGACCCCGGTGCCCTACAATTCCATGTTCAGTTGGTTCTTTCAACTTCGAGAAGGCGTTATGCGACCTTGGAGCTAGTGTGAGCGTCATGCCGAGGGGTGTGTTCGAGAAGCTACGCCTACCAATGGAGCCTACGGGAATATGTTTGGAGTTGGGAGACAACTCCATTCGCTATCCCTTGGGCATTGCTGAAGATGTACCCGTGAAGATTGGACACCACTTCATCCCCGTCGACTTCGTTGTGCTCGAGATGGGAGAGAGGGAGAAGCCGCCGCTCATCTTAGGGAGGCCGTTCCTCAAGACCGTGGGAGCTACTATTGATGTTGGCAAGGGGGAGATCATGTTCGATATCAACGGAGAAAAGAGTTCCTTCAAGTTCCGTCCAAGGATTGAGGCATGCAACATGATTGGAGTGAAGGGAGAACCAAAACAAACGAAGGGGCTGAAAAAGAAGAAGGAGCCGAAAAAAATGAACGTAACGAAAATCAAAGAAGGTGTTGCATCCGTCAAGACAAAGGAAGAGAAGCCGCTCGTGAAGACCAAAAAAATGACTAAGCCAACTAAGCCGAAAGACAAGCCCGCGCCCAAGATGGTGCGGAAGTGGGTACCCAAGATTGCAACGCCCGCAAAGAGCATTGATCCGGAGTAATCAAGTGAAGAAGTCTAGCTATAGACTATAAACGAAGCGCTAGGCGGGAGGCAACCCGTTCCGTCGAGTCAAGAATAAGCTACCGGGAGGACAACCCGATTCCAGGTTTTTCGAGTATTTTTAATAATTTAGTTTTTGAGTTTTATTACGCAAAGACATTAGACTTAGAAGTGGTTGAACAATATTAGAGACATAATTCTTGATTGAATGTTTGCTTTATCATAAACCCTTTGCATGAACCCTCCTATGTGCTTGTTTGATTCTTTTCTTTTCGAGAAACCTCAACCAAATAATTTCAGAACCTTAACTCAACCTTTCACCCTCATTATGGTGCTGAGGTTGACTTATTTTTCATGCTAAAACCACACGAGTAGAGCCACGATTTATATTTAAGTGTTAATAAAATTCAGCACGTGGTAGGACTCGCGTGAACCTAGAAATCAAAGCTTTTGGTTGGTTTTAAAAATCTTTATCCTTGGTTTCTCTAGGATTAAAATTTTTCTAAGGCCATTCTAATTTTGTTTTATTCAAAATCTTTCTTATTTAACCAAAATTAGAACCTAAACCTATGCCCCCATGATCAAGCCGGGAAAATGTTCGCTCTCAACCGATGAAAGCAAACTATACCGGTGAGACCGAAATCGACGTAGTCGAAAAATATTTTCGACTTACATTTGTTTTTAATGGTTTAAAAACTTCTCTAAAATTATGTTTGAGCTCTTGCATGGCTCTGAAAAATATTTTAAATTTCGAATTAGAGGAGTGCTTAACCTTAAACACACCTTAATGGAGGCAATCTAGTTTGAATTAATCATGCATGCACCATTGGATTCCCTTTTATCAACTTTCACCAATTCCACATGCAAAGGACAAGCATGGTGGGCAGCAAGCATCAACTTTGCAGGATTTTCATGGTGGCATGTGAAGCAAGTGGAGCTAGGGAGCATGGACATGACCCAAAGCATGGAGCATCAAGTGGGAGGACCAATAATTCAAGAAAAGGAGTGGACGAGAGCGTTTGGGCGGTGCAACTCGTGGAGCACGCGGGCGGGGAAAGTTGCGAGGCGAAATGATCGTGCTTGGGAGAAAGACGCGGCGGGGAGGAGCCGGGAGCCCCGGGCCGGCCGGCCCGGCCGGCCGGCCCCGGCCGGCCGGCCCGACCTACTTAAGGAGCCCCCGGCTCCCGTTTTCTGCGCAGCAAGCTTCCCTCTCCTTCCCCCTGTTTGTGTGTTCAAGTTTATGTGCTCGAACCTCCGTAGACATAGCCAACCATCCCAAGCTTGATAGCTCAAGAAAAAATCCACATCCTTAATCCACTCAAAGTCCACATCCGAAGCAAAGAGTTTAAGTGCCTAGTTTACCGGTTGCAACCCGGAATTTTAGTTGAAGAAAGAGTGCAGCAACCATGTGGAAGAAGACCACAAGTCTCTTCTCCAAGAAGAAGAGTTCTTCGTCGTCCAAGCCATCATCAACCACGTCTTCGAGGAGGCACTCGGTTTTCGAGTCTCCCCGGAGCATGGAGACGGATACGGCACCACCGAGGAGGAACGATGCTCTCCTCCTCGGTGGTATGAGGGCTGCGAGAAGCACTTCCATGAGGTTCACCGAACCTCGTGGGCACACGGAGGAGCAGCCCGCGCCACCACGACGATCGACTCGCTCAACCGCACCACCTCCTTACACCCCGACACACTCTTCGTACGGCTTCATCATCTTGTCGGCGGAGGAGGAGGAGAGGCTCGCCAATCTTGAGAAGAGGCTTGTGCCGAACGTCGAGTTCGACGACCAAGCACTCTACACCTTGGGTTTTTGCACCGACATATACTATATGTTGGGGCACCTCGGATGGGTGCAGTTCTCCAACGGAATATCGGTGGACACCCATTTGGGTTACGCCTTGGAAATTTTGATGACTATTGCACCCATCGTTGATGATGATGGGGTGCAAAGCTTGTCATTCCGTTTGGAGGGAATCCAACAAGTGGTTCCCTACGAGCACGTTAGGGAGCTGCTTGGATTCCACAAGGGAGCTCCGGAGAAAGTTGACGTGCCACCCAGCATGTTGGCGGGATTTTGGAACATGATCTCCGGAGAAGCCCATCAACAACGCAATTGCATCCGCAACCCCATTATCCGGATATTTCACTCTTGGATGTGCAAGAGGGTATTGGGGAGGATGAAGGAAACAAAGGTGACCGACACGGAGTTGAATTGGCTATACTCGGCTTTAATTGCCGGCAGCCAATAGACCCCTCTTACCTCATGATCAACCGTTGGTGTTGTGAAGCAACATCGGGGGCGGGTAATATTGGTTCGGGGTGTTACCTCTCCATGTTGGCCTTTTCCTTGCGGCCGGGGATCGCAAGAAACCCCGCTCACCTTTTGCGTGGTACCTCTCTCGGTTTTGAGTATTTGCGGCAAGGCAAATACATTAGTGGAGATGAGAGGGGAGGTTATCGGTTGGCCATAGTGAACCTACCCCTTCCGAATGAGAGGCTTAGGCTTTTCACCGAAGGAAGGGAAGATTGGTTGGAAGAGGGATTACTTGTCCCTGCAAGGAAGAACAAAAGAGGAAGAATCGTAGAGGAGGGAACATCCTCCGCACAAGCGAGTGGAGCACAACCCAATGTGCAACCATTCGGTGGGGTCCCTCCTCCGCCAAGTTATTACGGAGGGTCACAAGGACAAGCATGGGGGGGGGGGTGGTGCACCGGTACCCCCACAAAATTATGTTGTGCCCAACGCTAACTTCGCGGAGTCCTACGCTCATCATCCCCAACCACAGCAAAGCATGGCCATTATTGGAGGGTATGCTGCAAGAAATGCTCAAAACATCGCAGCCATCCAACCTAGCGCAGCTCAACTCGGTGAAGGCAACGCAAATATCGCCTTTGAACTTGGACGCCTTCACCTTGTGGAGCCAAATCAATTCGTCGGAGGAAGCGTCCAATCGTATTATGAGCAAGGGTATTATTATCAAGATTATCAACATCAACCACCGGCGGAGGACTAGAAGATTTAGGAACTTTAGTTTTCTTTTCTTTTCTTTTTCTCTATAATTTTCAGCTTTTGCTTATGTGTGTTTGCGTAGTATTTTCTGTTTTTTATTTAAATTTCAGCAAGCATGTTTGTTTATTTTCAGTTTGTATTTCAACTTGATGTCACCATTAATAAAGACACCACCTTGATTATATCATTGGAAAAGTTACAAAATTCGTGCCATGATGATATATGATTAAAATTGCAGCTTTGTTCATCTTTGTAATTGATTTGTGCATGTTTAAGCTAGTGCTCTCTTAAAAATACAGATCTGAATTTATTTAAATGCTAGCTTAATTTTCAGCGGAGGTTATGATTAAAATAAAGACCCATAGTGTTTTATGTGCTCTCAAGTTATGAATAGATTAAAGATGTCTTTTATGCTCAAAAATATTGCTAACCTTGTCACAAATATCGCTTGTGTGTTGCTCAACCTATCCCGAGCCTTATATATATTTGAGTGTATAAACCTTAGTGTACAAGATTTATTTTTGAGTGAGTTATTGCAGGCCATGATTTCTCGGCCCGAGACTAAGAAGCCGGTCATTCCATTTTTGCGTATCTATCTTTTTGCTAGCCTTTTATCCGTGCATTGTGTATCCCCGCATCGGTGATCTCACAAACTTCGCCGGATATCCACCCTTAAACCAAATATCATCTTTTGTGATTACCTCCTTGACCACAACCAATCGTTGAGAATGGATCATCAATTCAAGAAAGATCGCAAGACGGTGCCAACGTTGAAGATTTCAAGTATCTCTCCAAGGAAAAATATCTCCGGTACCTACCTTATTTTTCGCCTCTTTGCTCGAGGACGAGCAACGTCTAAGCATGGGGGAGGAGGTAGGTACGGTGCAGTTTTAGAGTTCAAAAGGGAGTATTTTAAAAAATATATATATATAATGATGAAAGAAAAAAATGCGGCGATGTACGTGACTTCCAAGGTGAAGAAAGAGAAAAAAAACATATATAAGAAAGAAAGAAAGAAAGAAAGAAAGAAAGAAAAGAATGAGAAATATGAGAAAGAAAAAAAATATATATGTGCGTAAAGCGAACTCCCCGGTTCTCTAAGAGTGCATTCAAGGCTTCAAGTTAAAAAGATCCATTCTCATTTTCCAACCATGTGCAATCCGATAACGAGGACTTCTTTTGTGCCTCGGGATCACTCTTTGCCATTTGCACATGTCCACTTATCTAAAGTGTGTGTATTTCTCTCTTTCCCCTCCTTGATTTAACATTATTTTCCAATGACCTTTTTGATGAGTCTCGGTAAGACCATGAGAAGCTTGTCTTGTTTTGACAACACCTCATTTATAAAATCTTGTTAGGACTAAACTTTCCCAAAGCTCCATATAAAGCCTACCACATATATATGAGAGGGAAAGGAGTAGAATATATAGGCTTGAGAGACAAGTGAGATGAGAGTTTATGAGCAATGCACGAGATGATTTAAATTTGTGAATTTGGTTTAGTTTTTTCTTTATCTCGTTCTTCATTTCAAAAAAATTCTGAGATCTATTTAAAACTTTGTGAGCATGTTAATACTTGTGGGATAAGCTTAATAAGAGTCTACCCTCCGTAGAGATGAAGGCTAGTACATTATGGAACTTTAATGAATTAAAATTTTGAGAGCATTATGTTTTCTCGTGTATGATCAAGTGCAAAGTTTAAACACTGTTTGGCAATGATGATATCCATCGAAGGCTTACTCGAGGACGAGCAAGGTTTAAGCATGGGGGAGATGTTGACGGTGAAAATCCGTCAACCTAGCCATGAGTTTACCTTCGGTGTTGGCATGAGTTTTATACCTTATCCATTGGTACTAACCCCCGTGGTATAACAAGTTCACGTGTGCATGTCGGTTTTGGAGTTTAATGTTTATGCAGGGTTTTAGTGTTGAATGAAAGACTTTCGGGATAAGTTCATCAAGCACCTCATGACAAGACCTTGAAGCCCCGTACAAGTCATGCAATGAAGCAAACTTAACTCCAAGAAGCTGGGGACTTGATCCGAGAAGATGACAGACTCCAGGTACCTGACCAGAAAAGTGCTGAATCTTGCAAGACAAGGAGTTGAGTCCAATTCGAGAGAAACCGACGACATGGACCTACATGCGAAGGGGGAAACATCCGGAAGCAAGGGAACCGACGTGGGGCAAAGGAGCCCACGGGCCGGGCCTAAATGGGCCCGTGCCGGCCGGCCTAGTCCGGGTCGGCCCAGGCCCATTTTGGGCCCAAACACGCTCTCCTTTGCCCTAGCCGCCAATCGGGCTATTTATAGTCCCCTGACCGAGAGCCACGCGGAGAAGATTTCGTCTTCGGCCACCGAGAAGCAGAGAAGAGAGGGACACCATCTCGGAGAGGAGAGGGTCGAGCTAGTTGACTAGGGTTCCCCTAGCCGACGTGGGAACCTTGCACGGAGGACCACGTCGGAGTTCCCGGAGCTAGAAGCAAGATCAAGGAAGGATCCCGGTGGTGATCTTGTGTATGTGTCATTGTTATAGTTGAATTATCAAGTTGAATCTTTTCCCAGCGATCAAGTATTTCCTCGAAGATTTCGTTTTTCGATCGGCTTTGCTTATTCCAATTCTATTCTCGAGATAGATTACATAGGGTGTTCTTGTAGCCGCGGTGGCTAGAGGTACACGCCGGATCTTCCGAAAGAATCTCGACTTGCCTTTTGACTCGCCCTAAGCTCCCCGCATGAATAGGGATACGTTGTGACAGAACGGGGGTCTCGAAAGGCGGATGTTTTCGGATTTGGACGGGAAACCACGATTTAAAGAGGCTTTTATTAAGATTCGATTTGCTACTTCTTCTCTTGCTTGGAACTTCAACAAAAGGCTTACCCCGATCCCTCTGGATCGGTCTATCTACCCAATCTTACTTTGTTTTCTCCGGTTTTTAGTAGATTAGATTCGTTTTGTGTCTTTTGCTTAGATGAATTAGGGTTTTATCGAAGATTGAAGTTATTTGGCTTTAATAGATTAAGTCTTGCGTCACACATTTGTTCCACGGATTTGATACCTTGGGTTCACCACTCGAGGGAAGAAGGGTCCCTTGACTACGACGGGAGACTTGTACGCTTGCGAGTCACGAACGAACTTTGATACAATTATTAACCGTCAACAGTGGTTGGCGGGCGGCAACGCGTCGAGGGAGCCCAGGGACGACTCGTCAGCCACCGAGGCACCGGGATCCCTGGCGACGAAGACGTGACGGCCAGGCGGGACCCTGCGCATCGTGGTGTTGACGTTGTTGTTGTAGGCCGACGTGGCACCACGCAACCCAATGGGGATGCGCGGTCCGAGACCGCGCGCCGTCCCGCCGGGGGTGGTGGCGGTCGTCGTGGCGGTGGGCGCGCCGTGCCGAGAGGCCGCGCGCTCGGCCCGCCGTCGTTCCGACCGCGCCCGGCGCGAACGCAACCCGCAGCGGCGGCGGCGTCGTGTCGCCGACGAGCCCGTGGCGTCCGCGCCCGCGGCATCCGCGCCGTGGTGGTGCGTGCAGCGGGGACCGGAGCGGGCCCGGCCTAGCGCCGCGCGCGGAGCTCCTCACGGTTGGTGAGGCGCATGAGGTAACCATTCCCCGTGGCCTGAAAGTTCAGGCCCCTGAACCGGATTTCGAACCCGGCGGGGAGGGGGTCCGAGCTGCCCATGCAGTAGCGTGTACCACGGTACTCAGTGCGGATCACCATGGAGGGAGTTGACGGATTGACCTTAGGCGCTCAGATTGCCCCACGGTGGGCGCCAACTGTCGGTGCGGAATATGGTCCCGACACTAACCAGTAGTAAGCGCCGTGGTCTATCCCTCAATGGTCGATGCTAAGCAACAAATGACACGAGAAGTTTTATCCTCCGGTTCCGCCGAGGGGGCCGTACGTCCGCAGCGGGCGTGCTTAAGGCACTATATTACTTAGCACCGGGGGTGCCTGTAGTGGGGCTGCTACAAGCAAGGCGGGAGAGGAAGCCTGGCTTCCAAGTCCCTGGTGTGGTGGCTGAAGATGTTGTGGGAGAATTGGAGAGCAAGTGCGTGGCGCAGCTCGTCCCCAGTTGTGTTGTGTCGGTGTTCTCTTCCTCGTTCTTCTCCCCCCGCGGCAGGGAGGGTTCGTCCCCCTTTTATAGATCAAGGAGGGAGCGAATCACATGCGCGCCGCACTATCTAGCTACGTGAAGGGGCGTGGCGTGCTATGTCGTAGAGTGGGCGGCCGTCCGACGATCCTTGCAGCCGATCCGGCCATCATGGCCTATCTTGTACCCGAACGCGGGCGGTTCGAGGGTAGAGGGGCGGCAGATGGCGGCGATGTCCTCTGATGAGCTCGAGGGAGTTGCTGACGTTGGCCCGTACGGAGTACAGGAGTAGGTAAAACGGCGTCCCGTTCCAATACGCTTCACCGTACTGGAGTTGTTGCTACAGCGCCAGGCGTGCGCCTGCACGCACAGGGACGGCTGCCATGCCGTAACAGTAGTAGGGACGGCGTTCCTCCGGCCTAGCGCCTCCACCTAACCCTGTAGGGTCACAAGAAAGCAAATCGAGGGTGAAGCCGGCCCCCCTTCGAGGGCTCGGCGCGTTAGCCGTCTTTGGAGCGGGCGCACGGCGTCACGGGACCGACACCGCCGCGCCGCACGCTCCCTTCCCACGCGTGATGGGGATGGGCTCCCTCCCCGGGGAGTTGGTGCGGCGGCACCGGGCGCGAGCCCCCGGCGCATGATGGCGCCGTCCCGCCGGTGTCGTGGCGTTAAATGCCCGTGTACGGGGGCGGGCGCACGCGAGCGAGGCGGACCCCGGCGAGGGAGGGGTGGACCCTCGAGCGAGGCGGAACCTGCTCGAGGGGGAGCGGGCCCTCGAGTGGGGCGGAGCCCGCTCGAGGGGAGCGCTCCCCCTTGAACGGGACGGAGCCCGCCCGAGGGAGGCGCGCACCCTCGATCGAAGGGAAGCCTACTCGAGGGTATCTTCGAGAGGGTCGCCTTGGTGGGCCGTTGAGGTCCTTGCGGCGTGGGCCGTATCCTGCATGGTTAGACAAAGTGTGTTTGGCTTTGTTGCAGGTTTTAAGTGGGGATTTCCCGGTTGTTAAAGGGGACCCCTTAGGGCTGTCCCCGACAATACATAAACCTTATGCCAATCAATGCTCTATGGTCTATGTCTTCGCGTATGCTTTGTTTACATATGTTTGCGGAACATGTGGTCTTAGTAGGATTTTTGGTAATAGTGGTGATTAGCTTAACCCTATGGATGCTTAGGTATAGATACAGTTATATGTGAAAGTGTTTGATTACTTTGCGTAGTGACAGTACGGTGGAGGGAAAAGGCTTAGCAGCCGCATAACCGCCATGAAGCTAGTGTAGGCAACACCCATTTCATGTAGTAGATGCATCTTCATGTGTTCCTAAACCCTAGGGAGGGAACGCTTATCTATCTTAACCTCTCTCTCTTGTGTCCACCTTTTCCATCTAGTTTAACCTTAGACTTCTTAGATTAACTTAGGTTAGATTGCTTTTACCTTAGAGTATCCTTTCTTTCAAGGCTTTCCAATAAACTAGATTCGTACTTGGTTAAGCGCTAGCAATCCCCTTGCTCCGCGGATTGACAAGAACCTTGGGGGTCACCCCATGGTGAAAAAGGTGTAGTTTCATACACTTGTGGATCGAAGGTTGTTACGTGTTTGAACCGTCAACACAACCCCATGGAGATCTGCTTCGGTTCCTTCACGGCGACCTCAACTGCGCTGGTGGTGGCAACCTCACCAACGGCCCCGTGAAGGTCCCTGCGACATCTGACGTTGCCCCCAGCTCCGGCAAAAAGTCGAAGACCCACCTGCCCAAACCCTATGATCTCGTCCAGGGGATGGAGCGCGTCATCGACATGATGGAGGAAACCCTCCAGATCTGCGAATGAGCTCAGCGCTCAATGCAAGACGCGTCGCACCGCAAGACCTTCCCGTTTGGTCTGCGGCCTCCCAGCGACGTGTACAAACAACAGGCAACAAAGTCTATCCAGATCCATTCTCAGTGACAACAACTATCTAGCGACCTCAAGGTCGAATCTCGCGCCCGCCGCGACCCTCTCGATGTACCGTGCATCTACCACAAGGGTGCATGGCACACACTCTGTGGCTGTCGGTTACGGAGGAAGATCGATCAAGAGCGCGACGTCGCACGCGTCACGCAGGCTCCCATGTCTCCAGACGGCGGCGAGTTTCAGAAGGCTCGGATCCGCATCTCCCCCAACAACCAGAGATCCACCTGATGACGCGTCTTGGTGGTCTCAGCGAACGACCCACCGCGGGTCAGCGTGAAGGATTCTGAGGAGGTGCGTCGGATCCAAGCCAACACGAATCGCGCCCAGAGGCTGGCAGTGGAGCAGCACCAGGCAGCACCCCCGTGTGCCTGCGACCTACGTCTCGAGTTCGAAGAGGCGGGACTACCGATGTTCAACAGCCCCAGGCCAACCTGGGCGCGGCGTTGGCACGTCTCCAACAGGCTAATCCTTCGCCCGAGGTCGAAGCAGCCATGACCCACGTCCGGGTCACCACTGCTCTGGTAGAGGAAAGGAGCGCGGCGTCCAAGTCGGCTGCATCTACGTCGAGTCAGCACTCACGCAGCCGATCTAATCGGCCGGCGCATAGCAGACTCCCCACGATCCAGGTGTGACAACCCCATCCGAGATAATTCCGTATTATCACCTAAGCCACTCCATTTGGTCATTAAGCGATAATAAAGGATCATCCCGTTGAGTGTTGCCGGGTTAACGCCTGGTAAATCACTTGTCAACACAGAGAGGATCGAACGTATGCATTAAAACTCCCACGAAGGAGAGTCCAGAGTGCCTTACAAATTAATATCAAATCCCCGTAGGGTCCATTATTAAAACATAGTTCTTTGACACAAAATTAAATAATTCAGAGTTTATTGAAAATAGCGGAAGATAACTAAATGATACGATCACATCATTGGAGGCCTGTCCATGATGCAATCACTCTTCGTCATCCACCCATTCCAGCCCCAGCCGGGTGGAAGTTCTCTGGGCCACACATCACATGCATTACCTGGAAACAACATTTATAAAGCAAGGCTGAGTATACTAATACTCAACAAGACTTACCCGTCTAAAGGAAAGACTTTACCTCTAATCATGCAAGGCTTTTGGCTAGTGAGTTTGTTTGCCAAAAAGCTACTCAGTAGTGAATCCTTACTTTCACATTTTAGCTCAAGTTCTAGTAGAAGTAATTATTACTAGATAATCAACTATTGCAATCAAGTTGTACAAACAATTAATCAAAGTAATAATCTTCACAAAGTTCCATCATAAAGGGATATCATGGCCAGTCGGGTAAGTAGTCTCAGATTACGGTGAGAGGCCGACAATCGATTGATTCAAAAACCTTGCAAGGTGGACCTAAACACACGGGAGGTGCCCTCACTAAGAGTTCACCAACCAGGCGGTTTCCGTCACTCCTCGGATTGGGATCAGATGCTACAGTCTTCAGTACGAGGTTTACTGGGCTACGCCACCAAGGTCACCCAGCCTCACGCAAGTACTCGGGGAGCAAGCCCGGGGCCGCAACCCTAAGAGTAGTAGCGCAAAGTTCCCGCACCGTCTCATTTAGATACTAGGCTTACCATGCCCATTTCCGGCAAGTGTTTAGTACTTTCAAACACTTAACCAACAAAGCCATTGGACCGGAGCCCAAATCCCATGCTCTTACCACATGAGCAGTCCATTTAATCGGTAAGGTGATTCCATCAAGGAGATCCTACTCTCGCGAGTGACGAACATCACTCGACTTGTACCGGATCCTTAGAGCATAGCCACTAGCGTCCTAACATGCTAGTAAAAGATCATAAGTACTTAGGAATCATGCAACTAGGGTTCCAATCAACTCCTGAACGTAAATGCACATAAATAACAAAGATAAATTCAGAAGTTTAAATGAAGCACATAGGTTAATGATTGAACCGGGGCTTGCCTACGTCAGCACAAGCAGACACACAAACTTCCGGACTTTGGTCCGGGTCTTGCTCTATGGTCACGTAGTGCACGTCTCGTCCTGCTCCCTCGTCCTCGTCAGCCGGCACGAGCGTATAGCTACCGTCGGGGACTTCTACACGGGGAATGCAATGCAGTGATTAGGATGGTGATGTATTTAATTTAAATAACAAACAGTAGCAGACAGCCACTAGGGATATATGGTTGGTCTTATTCACCTTAACAAAAGTATTTAGACACTTTCCCTTTAAAAGATGATCAAAAGCTTAATTAGTCTTCTCTTTATGGTAATTGCACATCTATAAAAGAGTACTTACTTTAAAAGCAAGACAGCAAGGAAGTTACTTTTAGGCCACAAAAATACTTTCCTAACTCATTTATATAGCTTATGCACAAAAGGATTTGGTTTTCCTATTTTTCCCTCCCTAGATTAATCTAGTTTCCAACCTTTAAACAACCAACAAGCATCAAAATTAGCCAAACAGTACCCACTAGTCCTACTGACCAGGGAACACTTATTTGGACAGCAAGCAACCAAATTTGAGCCACTGAAATTAAAGCACACAAATAAAAGCATTACTAGCTAGCAATAAAAGGATAAATGCTTATAAAAATAAATATAACAGTACTAGAGCCAAACTTTCTGCTACTCATGCTTTGGTCTAAAACAAGCCTAAAAAACCTTCAAATACACCTAGAGCTATTATAGATCTTGATCTATGCATTTATGAATAAAAACAAGCATAAATTAGGAAATAATATTTCTATCAGGGATAAAATCATGGTAAATTCACCAATGTTGTATTTTAGCATAACATGACAATAGCCAGAAGTTGGGCTCAAAAATAATTACATTTTAAGCTACAAATATCATCTAGGCAGATTTGTCAATATCACAAGATAATTTATACAGAAAGATTCCTCCATTAACTTTGTGCAATTTTTGGCACATGACCTACACATGATAGTCTGCACCACATATTCAAAATTCAGCTCAAGATCATGTAGGGATTTTGCAGAAACACAGATCTAAGTATTTCACATTTCAATTTTTCAAGCAAAAACTAAAGCTCAAAAGTATATACATGTTTTGGGTCAGTTGTAGTTCTAGTTACACAAAGTACAACAAAATTGGGTTTGCAATTTTTGGATTTTTCTGTGATTTTATATCGAATTTACAATGTGCAGCTGAAACACACAAAAGGGTGAAGAAACCTTTTGCGAACAGACCCTTGGAAAGATTCAAGGATTCGCCGATATCGCCCTAGTTTGCACAAACAACACTGAAAAAAACTCAAACCAAGCAATGTAGTCCCTAGGGGTTTGGGGCGGCGCGGTTCACCGGATTCCGGCGAGGCCGACGGCGGGGATTGCCGGGAAAGTGGGGGGAAGGGGTCTAGGAGCTCGGGGAGGTCCGGTGGTGGCCGGAGTTAGGGCGGGGCAGCACCGGTGAGGGGCGCACGGCGAGGCAGAGGTTCGGCGGCCGCCGCAGGCACAATGCCTGCGAGGGGACAACACGGTCGGGGCAACAAGCAGCACGAGAAGCTTTAGCATGTGCTTGAGGGACGATTTGAGGGGTTAAGCGGTGGTGATGGGGGTCGGGAGGTGGAGTTCCACGTCGACGTCAATGGTATCGGCGGCGGGTCCGGCGCGGCTCACGCGAGGTATGGGTTTACTGCCTTTTATAGGCGGTCGTCGCTTGCAAGGCGGTTCGCGCTCGCCAACGTGTAGGCCAAGTAGCAGCATGGCCGCGGTTACGGCGGCGACGTGGGGTGGGTAAGGCAGAGACGCCAGTGGCCGGTGGTGGCAAGGTCGGCGTGCTCAATCACGGGGCGCGCGACGCATGGCGCAAGGGAAGTAGGGGAGGAAGGCGGTGCGGCACAAGGGGGGGTGCCACGGCGCGCGAACTGGCGGACCGAGGCCGGCCTCGGCGTGCGGGCCCGGCGCGGCCGCGGCGCGGTCGACGCGCGAACGCCGACGTGGGCGCCGCTCTGGAGCGCCAGGGTCAAAACCAATTCAGCCTGCCTGTTTTGACCGAGATTTTTTCTCCAAAAATTTGAACTGTAGTACACAAAGGTTTGAATAGGAAAGTTGTAGATCTAGCATCCCTCTATGACTTTCACAAAGGGTGTATGGCCTTTTTCTCAACCATTTGTGCAGAAAATGCCTGCCAAGATGGCAGATTTCTGGGCACCGATGAATAGCAACTTTAGGCGTTGACCAAGCTTTTTCACGCATTTCCACTCCAAATCTCAAATGCCACTCAACATGAAAGTTGTGTTCCTTGACAAAATATACAACTTCTACATTGGGAGAATTTGAAGTGTTTAGGTGAAATTTGGAGAACGCGGCAAAAGTTCCGGCTGACACTGAAGGGCAATGGGGTGTTCAAGGGCTTTTGAGTAGGGTTTGACCAACCTTGACCATAAGTTGACCAAGGGGTGTCATTAGGGGTGGTTGGTGATGTTTTCGAGGTGATGGCCCAGGTTGACTGTCGTTTAACAAAAGTCAATTCAGTTGACCGGATCTTTAGGGTTAATTAACCCGGCTGAAAACCTAGGGCGTCACAGCCTACCCCCCTTAAACAGAATCTCGTCCTGAGATTTGACAACAAGATTAGAGCAACACCTTCTAATGAGGCAAATGTTACAAGGGTGGAAGATATACCTACTTGCACTTCTCGACAGCGAGAATTCAGATGGGGTTAAAGATACATAGTGCTCTCCTCACTACCTCAACGCAGTTCATGAGGAAGCGGGCGATGGATGTATACATGGAAAACTAAAAGAAGACAAACTCCGCCGGTGATGCAGAGGTACATCGCTACAAGCGTCCAGCGGAGGGACTCGAGCGTCTCCACGAACTGAGGCATGGTCGACGATGCAGGCTGAGGTTCTTCTCACGGTCTTCTTCCGAGCTTCTTCTGGAGGATGTCGACGAAGACGGCGAAACAGCTTGCTCGGCGAGTGGGCGGAGCAACGACAGAGACGGGCTAGTGGCGGGTTGGCCAAAACTAGCCGAAGGGGAAAACAAGAGTGGCAGAACTGTCGAGCTCGAAAGCAGGGGAGACTTGGCAATGTCAACACCACGAAAGGGCTTCCCTTTTATACCTCAATGAAAACACAACGGTCATCCCAACCGACTGAGGTAGGGACTAGCGGAGCGATCCGGCAATGGCCACACGGGGCTCGATAATGGTCGGCCCGTGAGGTCTCGGCAACGTGATCGTGGCCGTGGGAAAAGAGATGGCAGGGTGACGCTACGACGTTGTACCATCGTGGCACTAAAAAGAATGGGGTCCAACGGTCAGAAGAATTGACCGTGATGGTGAGATCGTAGCAAGGAGGAATTAACAAAAGATTTTATCAGTCCCTCATTTGCTTGTTTTCTTGATTCCTAGGATTTGGAGGATATGATCAACTGATCATGGATTGATAAGTGATGAAGAACTCTCGTGCCTTGACTTTTCGAGAACCTTGATTGCTCATGAAAAACTTTGCTCCTACCTCTTCAACTTCACCGGTTGATTTGATCAGATGCTAAGAGAGCTTTGAGATTAGGCGGAAGAAACCAAGTTGACAAAGGTGATTACCAAAAGAGATTTCTATGAAGGAAGGGAAGGCTAGTAAACAAATATTTGCCAAAATGTGTAAGGATGGGTCGAAGATTCTACCCATAGAAGTCCAAGGTTAGTTGCCCATAGAAACAAAAAGGATGGCAAGGTCATAAGGAGCGGTTGCACGGAGTTGTTTGTGGATAGCAATGAGAATGACTTGAAAAGATGGGTAGATACAACAATGTCAATAGATACTTGCTCACATACTATTTAGTGGGTGAATTTTGCTGACAACATTCCTTACGTTACCGGTGCAACAATGGAGTGGTGCACGTGTTAATGCTCATGTTGTGGTGCATAGAGTGTGATGCACATGCAGATGAGCACATGATGCTTATGTAAATGAACATATGGTGCACTTGCCATGATGCATAGTGAGAAATACACATGTTCATGGGATATGATGCTCGTGATGCTTGTTAGCATGACTTCTTTACCCATGCAGTTAGCTGGAAATAAGGGGATACCATAGAGTGGAGAACATGGATTTGTGGTGAGTTGCATGCTCCCAACCAAGATACCTAGCGCGCCCCTAGTGGTAATCACATGATGCACTAGGTTCCGTCGCGGCATCTTTGGTCATAGAACAACAATCTCATCAGCTATAAAGAGGATATAGAAGGAGGGTCGAAACCTTCAATTCGTATGCATGTTAGTCCATCTAAGGTTCTCAAATGCACATGCTATGCAATGCATTTCCATGCCCATGAATTTATTAAATTAAGGGTGCAACCCATGCATGACATGATGATGCTCAAAGCATAACAACATAATTTAACTCTTTCTATTCATGTTTTATACATTCATAAAGTTGTGAGCAAGATCAAGATGAAGACGTTCAAGATTGCAAGATCAAGCACGGTTGAGGTAAAGATGTCGCTAGCAAGGGTAGCTTAGGGCATAAAGAGGCACAAACATTACCATCAAAAGTCCAAGGGGGTTGTTCACAAACAACAATTGACGCCAAGTCATAGAGAGAGTTGTTCTCGAGTAGAAACAATACCCATGAAGTCACGCTGACCTTGCTTCACTTGAATATTCGACTTCTTGTTATGATGACTCTTACTTGCTTTGGAGCCTTGCCTCTGTGGATGTGGCTTGTTCTACCTAGGGTTCAAGCATTTATTGGCGAAATGCCCGGGTTGTCTACAATTGTAGCAAATGCGGGGGGGGGGAGTTCTTTAGGCTTGGAAGCATGTTGACGTAGCTTCTTGCCACTGTGATCACTTTGTTTGCCCTTGCGAGGACAAAATTCCTTTAAGGTAATTCCCCACTCACTCAAATCCATTTTGGGGAATGCTCGCTTGCAGTTCTGGCTATTCCCTTCTTCCTTAGTAATGTCCATTGGTAGTTTCGATGGTGGTAGTAGAGAATCAGAGGTGTTGGGTTAATTCTGATTCATATGATCCACCAACAAATTGCATAAGCGGGCCTGCTCAACCGTAGACGTAAATAACGCTTGGGAGAGACCGTCAGTTAAACTAGTTTGAGATAACCCTTGATAGCGATCTTGAAGGATATTTTCCACAATATGACTTAACACTGAATTTTGTTCTTCCAACATCTCGATTGCACCAGCAATGGTGTCTATATCACCCTGAGTAGGTGCTCGGGGTGAGCAAGACACATAGGGTCGAGGTTTCTCTGGATCTTTTCCGGTGGAGATCATGGTCTGAGCGGCTAAATTTGGTCTATCTGGATTGGCGCTAAGGGGAGGTTGCCGCTGCAGCATCTGGACGAGCTGCTGCTGCATCTGAAGGATTTGGCACAACATTCCCTTTTGAGCAGCCATGAATGCCTCTACCTTCGTTCTGGGTGGTGATGGTGGTAGATCGCTACCACTACTTGACACACCAAAACCATCTGGGGAGCTGCATGTCAGTCCCACCATCTGAAAGAATTGAGCTTCCATTAAATACACATTCTTAAGCTTGTTCTCACAAGCAGAACATGTACGACGAATAACTCAATTGGAACAAAAATTCGACTCGGGCAACGCAATATTCTAGAACTAAGAATGTGGTGCGCTCAGCCCAAGACTACAAGGATTCATGACTCAAAATTCCAAACCAGTGCAGGGGTTTGGAGCACTTTGATATCCAACTTGGGATCAAAAGCTAAGGTTATCACGTGTGGAAGAATTTGGTACGGGGGTCTTATTCTGGCGATGGGGAACAAAAATTCTCAACTCAAACACCAAGGTCCCAAAATTTTCCCAAATTTCACCAGCAACTCACTGGCATAATTATGCACACTTTTGGTATTCAAAGGTAGATCTAGATTGAATTGGAACATGCTCGAAAAATTACATTTTCAGAGGGAGTTTACCCTGAAAAACAGCAGTACAGAGACTCACTAAACTGAGCATAACTCCTGGTAGAAAATTCCTAAAATCCTGAGAAATTCACAGTAAATGCTCAATTTGGTAAGAAACAACTTTCCTGAAGGATGTCTAGTCAGATTCCTTACAGATTTGGCCATAAAAAAAATGGAGAAATGACTGCAACAGAATCTGTCAGAAATTTCCTAGGGTCAAAAGAGAGGAAAAACCTTAACTAAGATCAAGCAATCACTCTAGGAAAGAATTACTTCAACAAGCAAAGACCAAGTTTTAGGTTCACAAGATTTTAATCATGAATGCACACGTCTTAAACGACCTCACACACATGGATCCAAAAAGACGTAGTTAGTGCCGGTGGCAATTTTATAATCGTCTCTCCTTATAATAACTAGTCGGAGCTACTCGATTTGCACTTAACGACTTACAAAACGTTGTTAGTGTACCTGCAGAAAACGAACCTTTCGTGCCAGCACGTCACGGAAGCGTCCACATACATTACCGTTCACTATAGAAACGATATCCATGCGTCAAGCCGCTGCATGGACAGTGTCCAACCTCAGACACCCTCCGTTTGAATGGAGTGTATCCTTGCCTCGCATGATCGACATGCGGAATGCACACGTATGATAAACGTGACGACACCACAACTCATAACCATACGCGAAGATGGGATCCCTAGAATGGATCACTCGATCAACCCTTGCAATTCCCGTGATGCGGAACAACACACGTATGAAACACGTGGCTCATCTAGTTTGGTTGTGCAAGAAAGTAAGTTTGACATAAAGTAAAGTGCTGGAAGTTAGCAAAATAAACTATAGATTCTTATGCCACCTTAAAGAACCCAAAAATTCCCTCTAGGGCCTCTCGATCTAGATCATTCCTTAACGATCCAACGGATTTTCAAAATCCAATCAATCATGGCAAGTTTTACTGTAAATCATGTGATTAGTATAAATCTAATCACTCCGGTGCATACAGATGCTCTGATACCAACTGTGACAACCCCATCCGAGATAATTCCGTGCTATCGCCTAAGCCACTCCACTTGGTCATTAAGCGATAATAAAGAATCATCCCGTTGAGTGTTGCCGGGTTAACGCCCGGTAAATCACTTGTCAACATAGAGAGGATCGAACGTATGCATTAAAACTCCCACGAAGGGGAGTCCAGAGTGCCTTACAAATTAATATCAAGTCCCCGTAGGGTCCATTATTACAACATAGTTCTTTGACATGAAAGTAAATAATTCAGAGTTTATTAAAAATAGCGGAAGATAACTAAATGATACGATCACATCATTGGAGGCCTGTCCATGATGCAATCACTCTTCGTCATCCACCCATTCCAGCCCCTAGTCGGGTGGAAGTTCTCCGAGCCACACATCACATGCATTACCTGGAAACAACATTTATAAAGCAAGGCTGAGTATACTAATACTCAGCAAGACTTACCCGTCTAAAGGAAAGACTTTACCTCTAATCATGCAAGATTTTTGGCTAGTGGGTTTGTTTGCCAAAAAGCTACTAAGTAGTGAATCCTTACTTTCACATTTTAGCTCAAGTTCTAGTAGAAGAAATCATTACTAGATAAGCAACTATTGCAATCAAGTTGTACAAACAATTAATCAAAGTAATAATTTTGACAAAGTTCCATCACAAAGGGATATCATGGCCAGAGGGGTAAGTAGTCTCAGATGACGGTGAGAGGCCGACAATCGATTGATTCAAAAACCTTGGAAGGTGGACCTAAACACATGGGAGGTGCCCTCACTAAGAGTTCACCAACCAGGAGGTTCCCGTCACTCCTTGGATTGGGATCAGATGCTACAGTCTTCAGTACCAGGTTTACTGGGCTACGCCACCAAGGTCACCCAGCCTCACGCAAGTACTCGGGGAGCAAGCCCGGGGCCGCAACCCTAAGAGTAGTAGCGCAAAGTTCCCGCACCGTCTCATTTAGGTACTAGGCTTACCGTGCCCATTTCCAGCAAGTTTTTAGTACTTTCAAACACTTAACCAACGAAGCCATTGGACCAGAGCCCAAATCCCATGCTCTTACCACATGAGCAATCCATTTAATCAGTAAGGTGATTCCATCAAGGAGATCCTACTCTCGCGAGTGAAGAACATCACTCGACTTGTACCGGATCCTTAGAGCATAGCCACTAGCGTCCTAACATGCTAGTAAAAGATCATAGGTACTTAGGAATCATGCAACTAGGGTTCCAATCAACTCCTAAACGTAAATGCACATAAATAACAAAGATAAATTCAGAAGTTTAAATGAAACACATAGGTTAATGATTGAACCGAGGCTTGCCTACGTCAGCACAAGCAGACACACAAACTTCCGGACTTTGGTCTGGGTCTTGCTCTATGGTCACGTAGTGCACGTCTCCTCTTGCTCCCTCGTCCTCGTCAGCTGGAACGAGCGTATAGCTACCGTCGGGGACTTCTACACGGGGAATGCAATGCAGTGATTAAGATGGTGATTTATTTAATTTAAATAACAAACAGTAGCAGACAACCACTAGGGGTATATGGTTGGTCTTATTCACCTTAACAAAAGTATTTAGACACTTTCCCTTTAAAAGATGATCAAAAGCTTAATTAGTCTTCTCTTTATGGTGATTGTGTGCACATCTATAAAAGAGTACTTACTTTAAAAGCAAGACAGCAAGGAAGTTACTTTTAGGCCACAAAAATACTTTCCTAACTCATTTATATAGCTTATGCACAAAAGGATTTTGTTTTCCTATTTTTCCTTCCCTAGATTAATCTAGTTTCCAACCTTTAAACAACCAACAAGCATCAAAATTAGCCAAACAGTACCCACTGGTCCTACTGACCAGGAAACACTTATTTAGACAGCAAGCAACCAAATTTGAGCCACTGAAATTAAAGCAAACAAATAAAAGCATTACTAGATAGCAATAAAAGGATAAATGCATATAAAAATAAATATAACAGTACTGGAGCCAAACTTTCTCCTACTCATGCTTTGGTCTAAAACAAGCCTAAGAAACCATCAAATACACCTAGAGCTATTATAGATCTTGATCTATGCATTTATGAATAAAAACAAGCATAAATTAGGAAATAATATTTCTATCAAGGATAAAATCATGGTAAATTCACCAATGGTGTATTTTAGCATAACATGACAATAGCCAGAAGTTGGGCTCAAAAATAATTATTTTTTAAGCTACAAAAATCGTCTAGGCAGATTTGTCAATCTCACAAGATAATTTATATAAAAAGATTCCTCCAGTAACTTTGTGCAATTTTTGGCACAGGACCTACACATGATAGTCTCCACACAATATTCAAAATTCAGCTAAAGATCATGTAGGGATTTTGCAGAACACAGATCTATGTATTTCACATTTCAATTTTCAAGCACAAACTAAAGCTCAAAAGTATGTACATGTTTCGGGAAAGTTGTAGTTCTAGTTACACAGAGTACAACAAAAATGGGTTTGCAATTTTTGGATTTTTTATATTGAATTTACAAGGTGCAACTGAAACACACAAAAGGGTGAAGAAACCTTTTGCGAACAGACCCTTGGAAAGATTCAATGATTCGCCGATATAGCCCTGGTTTGCACAAACAACCCTGAAAAGAACTCAATCCAAGTAATGTAGTCCCTAGGGGTTTGGGGCGGCGCGGTTCGCCGGATTCCGGTGAGGCCGGCGGCGGGGATGGCCGGGAAAGTGGGGGAAAGGGGTCTAGGAGCTCAGGGAGGTCCGGTGGTGGCCGGAGTTAGCGCGGGGCAGCACCGGCGAGGGGCGCACGGCGAGGCAGAGGTTCGGCGGCCACTGCAGGCGCAATGCCGGCGAGGGGACAACATGGTCGGGGCAACAAGCGGCACGAGAAGCTTTAGCATGTGCTTGAGGGCCGATTTGAGGGGTTAAGCGGTGGTGACGGGGGTCGGGAGGTGGAGTTCCACGTCGGCGTCAATGGTACTGGCGGCAGGTCCGGCGCGGCTCGCGCGAGGTTTGGGTTTACTGCCTTTTATAGGCGGCCGTCGCTTGCAAGGCGGTTCGCACTCGCCAACGTGTAGCCCAAGTAGCAGCATGGGCGCGGTTACGGCGGTGACGTGGGGCGGGTACGGCTGAGACGCTAGTGGCCGGCGGCGGCAAGGTCGGCGCGCTCGACCACGGGGTGCGCGGCGCGTGGCGCGTGGCACAAGGGGAGTGGAGGAGGAAGGCGGTGCGGCGCAAGGGGGGTCCCACGCGCGCGCGGATCGGCGGACCGAGGCCGGCCTCGGCGTGCGGGCCCGGCGCGGCCG
Organism: Cenchrus americanus; assembly: GCA_947561735.1. NCBI lineage: Eukaryota > Viridiplantae > Streptophyta > Magnoliopsida > Poales > Poaceae > Cenchrus > Cenchrus americanus. The sequence continues at coordinate 186,663,296 of OX387245.1, forward strand.
CGGCGCGGTCGACGCGCGAATGCCGGCGTGGGTGCCGCTCTGGAGCGCCAGGGTCAAAACCAATTCAGCCTGCCTCTTTTGACCGGGATTTTTCTCCAAAAATTTGAACTATAGTGCACAAAGGTTTGAATAGGAAAGTTGTAGATCTAGCATCCCTCTATGACTTTCACAAAGTTGTAGAACTTTTTCTCAACCATTTGTGTACAAAATGCCTACCAAGATGGCAGATTTCTGGGCACCGATGAATAGCAACTTTAGGCGTTGACCAAGCTTTTTCATGCATTTCCACTCCAAATCTCAAATGCCACTCAACATGAAAGTTGTGTTCCTCGACAAAATACACAACTTCTACATTGGGAGAATTTGAAGTGTTCAGGTGAAATTTGGAGAACGCGACAAAAGTTCCGGCTGACACTGGAGGGCAATGGGGTGTTCAAGGTGTTTTGAGTAGGGTTTGACCAGCCTTGACCATGAGTTGACCAAGGGGTGTCATTAGGGGTGGTTGGTGATGTTTTCGAGGTGATGGCCCAAGTTGACTGTCGTTTGACCAAAGTCAACTCGGTTGACCGGATCTTTAGGGTTAATTAACCCGGCTCAAAACCTGGGGCGTCACAGCAGGAGGAGGTCAAATGGCCCGGAGCGAGAGCTGCGCCAGTCGCCGACCTACGCGCCAACCTCGACATGAACCGGCGTGGTCGCGATTCCTGTGGCTACATTGACCAACGAGACCGTGAACGCGAGGAGCGGGAGCTCAGGCGTCACCTCGACTACGACTGCGAGTACGGTTCTCCAGGCGGCGTCCACCGGATCATGGAGCGCGAGTAGCGCGAACGCCACGACGTCGAGAACCGGCGATGTGCCCAGTACGAGAAAGACTATGACCACCCTGAGCGTCTGGTGCCCAACCCGGACCGTCAGCCTAGATCCCAGATCGTGGCCTCGGCACGGGGTGATGATGCAGCTCAGGTCGGCGACAATGGCGACGACATGGCAATCACCGCCTTCCCTGTGTTGGCGCCACGTCTCCGGTCGGTCGCCTACCCCGACAAATTTAAGCCCAACATCCAGAAGTACGATGCCCGCTCCGACCCCAACATTTGGCTGTCAACCTTCTACGTCGCCGTCAAGGCGGTCGGCGGCAGCTTCGACCACATGGCGGCCTATTTCCGGCTGGTGATGGGCGACACACCGTCGCTCTGGCTCAACAACCTCCCGACAGGCAGCATCACGTCGTGGGCCGACCTGTCTCGGGCCTTCACATCGAACTTCCAGGCGACATACAAGCTCCTTGGCAACATCTTCAATCTCGGGAGGGTGACCATGAAGCCCAGCGAGCGGTTACGTGACTACACCAACCGGTTCTTCGAGAACCGCAACACATGCGTTGGCGTTCTGGATGACCAGGTTGTCGACAGCTACAAGAAAGGTCTCAGGACCGCAAGGTCTTTGAGAAGATCCACGAGTCCAGCGCCACGACAGTCGCACCGCTCATGGAGGTCGTCAACAAGCTGATCGACACGAAAGAAGCCCTGCTCAACTAGTTTGACCATGATGGCAAGCAAGACGTCGACACCTATGGTGCTGCCGGTGATTCCAGCTCGAAGTTCCGTAAGCGACCTTCAGAGGTCCTCGCGGCGGACGGGCGCCGACCTTCGACGTTCAACGTCGAGGAGTTCAACGCTGTGTTGGACAGCCCCTGCACGTTCCACGAAGGGGGGGGGGTACTCACATAGTCCGCGAGTGCCAGCAGTTCAAGAGGGCGTTCCACGCGCCCGAGGACCCCAAGCGACCTAAAAGCGATGGAGATAGGTCATCCTCACATCGCTACAACAACAACCGCCGCGACGACTGACGTGGCCGCCAGGACAATGATCACCGTGACGACCGGCGATGTGACAACCACCCGCCGGAGGATCGCCGCGAGGAGCGCGATCTGCCTCCCCCGCCGGAGACAGGCAACCCCAATGGCCTGTTCCAGTATGCCTAGAGGTCGATCAACATGATCGTTGGTGGCTTGAAGAGAAGCACGACCGGAAGGAGGTGCCACAAGGACAGTCACGAGGTCAAGCTCATCCACAAAAAACCATCGCAGCCCCTGCGTTGGTCGGAGCAGCCCATTACTTTCTCCAGGGCCGATCACTGGGTTCATATCCTAGGTCCTGGCTCATACCCGCTGATCGTAGAGCCCATCATCGAGGGCACCCTACTCGCTCAAACTCTCATCAACGGAGGGAGTGGGCTCAACGTCATCTTCGTCGACACCTTGAAGAAGATGGACTTCGACTTCAAGAGGCTTACGGAGTGCGACGAGCCTTTCTTCGGCATCGTGCCCGGCAAGGCGGTGTACCCCATAGGTCGGGTCTCCCTCCCGGTCACGTTTGGCACAAAGGAGAACTTCCGCACGGAATACCTCAGCTTCGAGGTCGCTGACTTCAAGTCGTCCTACCATGCCATCCTTGGTCGCCCCATGCTGGCCAGGTTCATGGCTGTTCCGCACTACACCTACCTAGTGCTGAAGATGCCGGCTCCCAAGGGGGTCCTCACAGTTTACGGAGACCTGCTCATCTCGTTCAAGTGTGACAGTGAGGCCCTGGAGATCGCCATGACGAACGCCTACTTCGGTGCCTCGGCCGTCATGGTGGCCGAAGCCAAGAAGGTTGATCCGTCCGACTTGACCGTCCTAGAGAAGAAGCACACTAAGACCGCCCTGGACGCCATGCCATCGACGAAGAAGGTCTGCCTCAGCCTTGCTGACCCAACCAAGACGGTGGTCATAGACGATGACCTCGGGGAGAAATAGGAATTCGCGCTTACTAGTTTCCTCCAGGACAATGCTGACATATTTGCATGGACCCCATCGGATATGCCAGGTGTTCCTAGGGAGCTAGCTGAGCACTCCTTGGATGTTAGCAAGACGGCCAAGCCTGTCAAGCAGAAGCTGCACCGCTTCGCGAAGGATCACAAGGAGGTCATTAGGGTAGAGGTTCTAAAGCTCTTAGCTGCCGGATTCATCCGCGAATGTAAAAACCCGGTTTGGCTCGCCAACCCGGTGCTTGTACCGAAAAAACCCGGCCAATGGAGAATGTGTATCGACTACACAATCTTAACTATCACTACCCTAAAGACCCCTTCCCCCTTCCGCGCATCGACCAGGTACTTGACTCCACCACTAGGAGCACCCTGTTGTGCTTCCTCGACTGCTACTCCGGCTATCACCAGATAGCCTTGAAGGTCTCTGACCAGGACAAGATGGCATTCATAACGCCACACGACATGTGCTGCTACACGGCCATGACTTTTGGTCTCAAGAATGCTGTAGCGACCTACCAGAAGGCCATCCAGAAGTGCTTAGTCTCAGATCGGCAAGAACGTCGAGGCCTACATTGATGACATGTTTGTCAAGACCACCAATGAAGACGACCTCATCGCCGACCTCGCCCAGACCTTTGCCAACCTCTGGGTCTACCGCTGGAAGCTCAACCCAGAGAAGTGCGTCTTCGGTGTTCCATCCGGCAAGCTTCTAGGCTTCATGGTGAGCCACCGCGACATCGAGGCGAACCCCACCAAGGTCGATGCCATCCGCAGGATGAATCGACCTACTGGGAAGAAAGACGTCATGAAGCTCACTGGCATGGTGGCGGAACTAGGTCGCTTTATCAGCAAGCTTGGAGAGAAAGGCCTACCCTTCTTCAAGCTCCTGAAAAAATCTGACAAATTCATGTGGACAGACGAGGCAGACTAGGCGCTCAAGGAGCTAAAGACCTTCCCCACTCCCCGGTCATGGTGCCCCCAGCACCTAAGGAGACCTTGCTACTCTACATCTCCGCGTCCACCCAGGTGGTCAGCACAGTGTTGGTGGCCGAGCAACCTGAAGAGAGCCATCAGTACCCCGTCCAGCGACCTGTCTACTACGTTAGTGAGGTTTTGTCCGACAGCAAAGTCAGGTACTCGCAACCCTAGAAACTCCTTTATGCTATCCTAGTCACGTCGCGCAAGCTGCGCCATTACTTCCAGTCGCACAAGATCAAGGTCGTCTCCAGTTTCCCCCTCGGTGAAATCTTAGGCAGCCGCGAAACTGTGGGGTGCATCGTCAAGTGGTCGGTTGAGCTGGGCGAATTTGACCTAGCGTTCTGCCCACGGCAGGCCATCAAGTCCGAGATCCTCACTGATTTCGTCTCCGAGTGGACGGAAACCCAGCAGCCTCTGCCAGCGGAGAAGACGGAACACTGGAAGATGTACTTTGATGGTTCCCTGAACCTCGAAGGCGCAGGCGTCCTTTTCATCTCAACCCAGGGTGATCACCTGAAGTACGTCTTACAAATCCACCACAAGGCGTCCAACAATGGCGCCGAGTACGAGGCTTTGATCCATGGGTTGCGCATCGCTGTTTCCCTCGGAATCAAGCGACTCATCGCTTACGACGACTCCAAGGTCGTCATTGACCAAGTCAACAAGGCATGCGACGTCAAGAAGGAAATGATGAACGCCTACTGTGCCGAGGTGCGCAAGCTCGAGGACTACTTCAAAGGTCTAGAGTTCCATCACGTCTCCCGCGACAACAATGTGACGGCCGTCGTCCTCTCCAAGCTGGGGTCCAAGCGCACGCTGGTCCCGGCTGGTGCACGTCCAAGACCTGCGTGTGACAACCCGCCTAGGAAAATACCATACTATCGCCTAAACCAATCCACTGGTCATTAAGCGATAATAAAGTATCATCCTGTCGTTAGTTACCGGGTTAACGCCCGGTAAATCACTTGAATAGAACCAAGGATCGTCATATATGCATTAAAACTCACTCGAAGGCGAGTCCAGAGATACAACATCATTAGCATCCAAATTCGTACCCCGAAGGGTTTAATTATTACAAACCGAAGTTTTTGTCATAAAGAAGTAGTTCAGAGTTTTGAAACAGCGGAATTAAACTAGCGGAAAGTGAGAACACCACGGGAGGCCATCCATGATGCCTTCAGTCATCGTCCTCCACCCACTCCAGCTCCCAGCCGGGCGGGATCTCTCCGGGCCACACATCACCGAAAGCATTACCTAGATCAACATATTATAGCAAGGCTGAGTATACTAATACTCAGCAAGACTTACCCGTCGGTGATAACTACTTCACCAACTCTAGACATGAAAGGCTTTTGGCCACTGAGTTTCTTTTGCTGAAAAGTAACAAAGAGTATGTCCTTACTTTCAAGATTTTAGCACAAGTTCTAGTAGGTTTAATCTTTACTACATTAGCCAACTAGTACAGACAAAGTTGTACAATACAATTAATCAAGCATAGTATTCATCAACTTCCATCATTAGGGATCTCATGGCTAGTAGAGTAAGTAGTCTCAGATAACGGTGAGAGGCCGACAATCGATTGATTCAAACCTTGCAAGGTAGACCTAAACACACGGTAGGCTTCCCCCGCAAGGACAACTTCCCAAGCAGTTCCCAAAAATCCTCGGGTCGGGATCGAATCTTACTGTCTTTGGTGCAGGCTATCCGGCATACCCCACGAGGCACCCGGAGTCACCGTACACCACCGGTAGCTAGCCGTGAGACGTATCCCAAGAGTAGTAATAATAGGATCCCTCGTCGTCTCATTAAGGTACTAGGCTTACCGGTCCCATTCCCGACAAGTGCTTAGTACGTTCAAACACTTAACCCACAACAGCCATTGGACCGGAGCCCAAATCCCATGCTCTTACCACGTGAGCAATCCAATTAAGGATATATTGTGATTCCTATCTAGGAACCTATTCTCACGAGTGAGGTCATCACCTGACTTGTAACGGTCCTATAGCTTAGCAGCTATCGACTTATCATACTAGTAAGGACAAAGGTACCTAGGGATCATGCATCTAAGGTTCCATTCAATTCCTGAACTTAAATGCACAAGCATCCATAGATAATTAAATAATCAAGGATTTGAAAACTAGGTTAGGTGCACCGGAGCTTGCCTTCGTCAGCTAGGTTAGCCTAGGCACCCTCGGTGTCGTCGAGCACTTCCATGTACTGCAGTGAAGCTTCTGCTCCTCCTTCCTCGGATTCCGGGACGAGGGAGTAGTCACCGTCCGGAAGATCTACACGGAATGCAATGCAAGGTTCAGGTGATGTGACAGTTTGTTATCTTATCCAACTCTTGTTGGTCATATTCACCTTAACAAGTATCTATATAGTACATCTCTTTTAGGAAGGTTATTAGTTATATGTGATTCATTCTTTTATTGCACATTTGAATTAATGTTTTCTTTTGTACTTGTTATTTCATGTGAAGGTTTAATTCTTTTCCTCTCACTAGCAAGGGTGTGAACAAGATTTTTATTCATAAATTAATTCCTTATCAGCAAGGATGTTTTCTTAGCCTTTAATTAAGTTAGGTAATATTTTCCAAAAAGGGAAATGAATTAAAAAGGGATTTTCCTTATTTAATTGCTCTTTAATCTTTAAAAGGGCTTTAAGGCCTTTTATTAAGCAATAAATCACTAAAAATTTAAAGAAGTGTTTCTTAAGCATAACAGCACCTATATTGGTCCACTGGACCTACATGCAAGGCTTGGAAGCTAGAAAATAAAATACTTTGGAAAATAACAAAGACTAGCTAGTGATTCAAATTAATGCATACAAAAATAAATAAGCATCAAAATGATCCAAACTTTCTCATGCATACTCTCTGGTCCTAAACAAGCCTAAAGAACCAGCAAGTACACCTAGAAACTCTACTGATCTTGCTTCAGAAATTTACAAAGGAAATCATGCACAAATTAAGAATAATTATTTCTGTTAAACCAAAAATCATGATTAATTCACCAGAGGTGTGTATTGACATAACAAGACAGCATGCACAAGTTGGGCACAAAAACATAAATATTTTTAACTACAAAAATCATCTAGGCAGTTTCTGCAGAAAAGGAAAACAATTTGTATAAAACGATTTACTGCATAACTATGAGCAACTTTTGGCACAGGATCTAGTCATGAGAAGGCACACAACATATCCAAAATTTGGATGCAAATGAGTTATGGATTTTGAGTTATCGCAGATCTAGATATTTCACAATCCTATTTGTCATGTTAAAAATAGTCAGAATCAAAACCTGAGAGAATAACAAAAGTTGTAGTATTTTCCACCCTGAATCCAACAAAATTGGTTTTGCAATTTTCTCAATTTTCTACAATTTTCTACAGTTTTTCTAAAGCGCTGGACCACCTAGCAAAGAAACATAGATAACTTTCATCGCAAACAGGTCCCTAATTCACACAATAGCCCCTGGACTTCGCAGATCTGCCCCTGCGGCGGTGGGGGAGTTCGCCGGCGGCGAGGGGAGGCCGGACCAGGGCAACATGTGGCACAGGGGTGCGATTAGGCTCATCTCTAGCCGATTGGTGGCGGTGGCGGTGGCAGGGCGAGCTCCGGCGAGCGGCGGCGACGGGACCGCGGCGGCGCGCCTGCGGTCTCACGGGTTCCGGCGAGGCCCGCGGTGGTGCGGCACAATGTGTGGCTCGGGAGGCTTGAGGGAGGTCTAGGGAGGGCTTAGGAACGCTTGCACGGCGTTGAGCCCGAGCGGTGTGTGGACTTCATCGGCGGCGGCGGCAATGGCGCGGCGCGGCGGTGGCTCGGGATGGCGTGGGGGCGAGGGAAGCACAGGGCGGCCTTAAATACCAGCGAGCCGGGTGATGACGGGCGACGGCGGGGAGGCATCTCCGTGCTACGGCGGCTCGGCCGGCGTGCGTACGGCCGGTGCCGCGGACGGACGGGGGTCCGCCACGCGCACGGCGCGGTACGGCGGAGTGGTCGGCGTGGCTCGAGGCGCCCTAGGGGCGGAGCGAGTGTCGGGGCGCGTGGACCTTGGGTAGCACACGCCTCGGGCGGAGGGAGCATCGGGAAGGCGCGTGGGGGCACGACCGCCGAGGGTCGGCCGGCGCGGGCGGCGACGCGCTGGCGCCCGGCCTTAACCGTGTTGCTGGCACTGATTTTGAATTCGAATTTCTCCAAATTTTTGAATATAACTCGACCAAGCTTTGAACATGAAAGTTAGAGATCTAGCTACCCTCTACAACTTCCAGAAAGGCTATAGGGGGTTTTCCCCACAGATTTTGAATTACACAGTGGCCAACTTTGAATGTCAGCCTGTTTGCCTGCACAGTAGCTCCTTCCCTTGGAAGTAATTTTTCAAGCTTTTCCACTCAAAATTTGAAATGCCAATCTACATGAAAGTTGTGTCCCTCAACAAGATGGACAACTTTCATAAAGGTAGAATTTTAAGTGTTTAGGTAAATTTTGGAGAATGCGGCAAAAGTTCCGGCAGACATCTATGGACACTATGGGTGAAAGGGGTTTGACCAAGTATTTGACCATGGGTTGGCCCCACAAGTGTGTTTTCTAGTCAAAAGGGTTCATTAGAGTAGGTTAGTGAGTTTTTCAAGGTGAGGGCCCAGGTTGACCGTGATTTGACCACTGTCAGCTGGATTGACCGGCTGTTAGGGTTAATTAAAAACCTGGGGCGTCACAGCCTACCCCCTGTCGTATGGACCTCCCTGGGCCCACTACCTCGGTGGGTACCAGGACCGACTACTCGGTGGGCCCCTGGGACTACCCGACTTGCGCTGCACAGTACCTGATGGCGTGAAGCACAAGGACTACAGAGGAGAAGTACTCAGTTAGGAAGGCCGTACATGTCCCGCACTTTGTATGGAAGACTCCTAGACGTACTCGACTAGTACTCTCTCCCTAAACCGACTTGTAACCCTGCCTCCCGGACTATATAAGGCGAGGCAGGGACCCCTCTCTTGATCATCTCATCTCACGGAGTAAGATTGCATCATCTTGTAATCATACCCAATCAATCCAGAGCTACGCAGCATACAGGACGTAGGGTATTACGCACCTCGCGGCCCAAACTTGACTAAATTGTGTGCCACGTGTCTCTTCCTTCGAGTTACCTATCTCGGCAAGGCCACATTCATCTACTTCGGGTACTCCCCTTAGTAGGTTGCCGGTCTAAAACACCGACAGCTGGCGCACCAGGTAGGGGATCTCGCCCGAGATCACATGGCGAACTCGACGGCTCCCGTCTACATCAAGCCAACCATCGCTTTCAACCGCGGCGACACCTTCGTCTTCAGCGCCTGGGTCTGCACTGCTGATGGCGCTGGATCCTTCCAACACCGCCTCACCATGCAGCCCAACCCGGAGACCAGCTTCGTGACGCTTCCCGAAGTAGTCACGGGCGAACTCGCCGGCAAGTTCGGCGAAATTTCGCTTTTCGACCAACACGCCGACTTCGAGGTCGGATCCGCTTCCAACTCGAACTCGACGTCCCCGTGGGCTATCGCATGCGAGCCGGCTGCTCAGCCATCGCATGTGGTCTCACCACCCTGCGAGCGCTCCACGCGTGGCCCCCGCAACCTCAGTAGGGCCCGCACGGAGGCTCCCTCTACACGCCGAGCCGGCAAGGAGCCCGTACCCGAGTACAACTCGGACTCCGACACCGCCCCCGGCCACGCTTCGGACTCCAACCCCCTCTCCGGCTTCTACTCGGACTCCACGTCCGAGTTCGACTTCGGGTCAGACCCTGAGGATCCCGAGTCCGAGGACAACGCTACTGAGCAACCCTTATCAGGGTCGGCTTCTGGGCTAGTTATAATGTTCACACCGACTGGGAGATTCGTCTACTGGCCAGACCACAAGCCTGCCGACCTGATAAGCGGGGACTCACGCTACGTCGCCTACCTCGACTCGCTCCCGTTCCAGGAGGGAACACCACTCGCTCGAGCTGAGGAGTACACTCAAACTGAGGTGGTGAGCTCCGACTCCAGTCTTGGCAACCCCGATTGCCAGGTCTTCATGGCTGCCGGCGACATGCCAGGAACTTCGGGGACGGCGCAAGACAAGTACCTCGAAGTCATCTCCGCAGACGAGCTGTCTGCTGAAGCACCCGCGGACGAGACCGACGCCAACAGGGACGCTCGACGTGAGCACAATAGAAGGCGGGACGAACGGCGCCGGCGTCTCCGAGACAGCTTACCCATCCGCAACCTTGCGGAGGCCCTCTAACAAGTCGAGAGCAGGGTACACACCACCCCCGAGCAATGCCTCATGTCGATCACAGCGATCGCATGCCAAGCTCAGGGGATACGCGCTGGAGAAGTCATCGCCAAGCTCGCTGAAGACGCTTACTTCATGCGAGTTGACAACAGGGTCAACCAGCCTCCTCTCGCCAGGAACCGCGACAACGAAGCTACAAGTCACAGCGCGGACCTCGGCCATAATCGTACTCGAGCCGAGCTGCCGGCTCAGCCCAACCATACTCGTGCAAACGCCGGCGGACCTTCACAAGGCAGCAACAACAATCGTGAGATCATCCCTCACCGCGACCATGGCGGCGGCGGCAACGACGGCGGAAGCTCCAACCATGGGGCCAACAGGAGGGCCGGCGGTGGGGGCGGTCGCGGCGGTCAAGACCACGCGAACAGCCATGCCTCCGGAGCCTCACAGGGCGGCTACGACGCCTGCCAGAAAATTGAAGAACTGCGGCGGAAGAAGTCCGCCACCGCAGGCGACAACGACGGCTTCCCCGCTTTCTCTCCTCGGCTTCGCAACTTGCTCCTCCCGGACAAGTTCAAACCTCTGGGGATCACCAAGTACGACGCGAAGCAGGATCCCATCCAGTGGCTCAGGTGCTATGCCCTCTCCATCGAGAACGCTAGCGACAACAACGACACCAAGTGCCTCTACTTCCCCTTCTGCCTGGACCAAGCCCCGCTCACATGGCTCGAGTCGCTGGACAAGCACTCGATCGACAAGTGGGACCAGCTGAAGGAGCAGTTCACCAGCAACTTCGCGGGCGCCATGGGCCGATCGGGTACTCGCATGGACCTGGCTATGGTGAAGCAGGAACAAGGCAAGACCCTCCGCAAGTACATGCACTGCTTCTTCGACAAGCGCGCCACCGCAGTCGACGTCACCGACAAGGAGGTCATCGACCTCTTCCAGGACGGCCTCTACCACCGTCGCACCTTCGAAGACTTCGGTCGCCGCCGCCCCAAGTCCATCCCCCACCTCAAGGACAAGATCACGTCCTGGGCGGATGAAGAAGACAAAGCTAACGCCAAGTACGCTGCCATCTGTGGCAAGAGCAAGCAGAACATGGGCGGTGGCAGCGGCAACAATGGGAACCAAGGCGGTCGCAACAACAACAACTACTCGGGTGCCAACCGCAAGCGCAAGCCAGACAACACTATCACGGCTATCCAGCGCCTTGCGAAGGAGAACTCGAAGAAGACCTCTGGCGGCTTCAAAGACTTGCTGAAAGAGAAGTGCCCGTGGCATCTGGACGGCAACCACACTACCGAGCAGTGCTACCAACTCAGGCGAGCACTCAAGAGTACTCTAGAGTACTCTAGAGCCACCGCACCCTCATGACAAGAAATGCAAGAAGAAGAACGATGGAGGCAATGACGACTTCCAGGAACCCGACAAGACAGTCAACATCCTCTTCGGTGGACTACCCACCAGATGGGAACAAAAGGCTACCCACCGAGAAGTCATGAGCATTGAACCAGCGGTCCCGACGCCTCTCAGGTGGTCGGAGGTACCCATTACCTTCTCCTGCGCGGATCAATGGACCAGCTTCTCCGAACTAGGGCGTTTCCATCTCATCCTAAAGCCGGTGGTCGCGGGCTCGTTGACGGTTAATAGTTGTATCAAAGTTCGTTTGTGACTTGCAAGCGGACAAGTCTCCCGTCGTAGTCAAGGGACCCTTCTTCCCTCGAGTGGTGAACCCAAGGTATCGAATCCGTGGAACAATGTGCAACGCAAGGATTCAATCTAGTAAAGCAAGGTAAAGCTATCTAATGAAGACAAGTTGCATCTAATCTACTAACTCATAAAGAAAACGAATCTAATCTAATCTACTAAAGAGGTAGCAAGAGAAAGCAAGAGATAACCAATCTAGAGAATCTAGATCATGCTTATGTTGTAGCTCCAAACAAGATAGATGAAGATAGAAAAGAGAATCTCATTAAAAGCATCTTTAAATCGTGGCCTTCCCATCCGACTCCGAAAACATCCGCCTTTCGAGACCCCCGTTCGTCACAACGTATCCCTATTCATGCGGGGAGCTTAGGGCGAGTTCGATAGAACAAGTTGAAATCACTTGGCCGGTCCGGTATGCACCTCTAGCCACCGCGGCTACAAGAGCACCCTATGTAATCTAGCTATAGACTAGATCGTAGAAGAAGCAAAACCAAGAAGAAATCAAAATCATCGAGAAGGCACTTAATCGCTAGAAATCGGATTCACTTACAAACTTCACCATGAATGATTACATGAACAAGATCACCACCGGGCCCTCCCTCGATCTTGATCCTCGCTCCGAGCTCCGACGTGGTCTTCCATGCAAGGTTCCCACGTCGGCCGGGGAAACCCTAGACAACTAGCACGACCCTCATCTTCAAGTTGGTGTCCCTCAAGCTTCTCTCGCTCCTCGGCGGCGGAATACGACTTCTCCTCTCGCGTGGCTCTCGGTCGGGGGACTATAAATAGCCCGATCGGCGGCTAGGTCAAAGGACGACGCATTTGGGCCCTAAATGGGCACCGGGCCGACCGGACCGGGCCGGCCGCCCGGGCCCATTTAGGCCCGGCCCCGCGGGCTCCTTTGCCCGAGGTCGGTTCCCTTGCTTCTGGATGCTTCCCCCTTCGCATACGGGTCCATGTCGTCGGTTTCTCTCCGAATTGGACTCAACTCCTTGTCTTGGAAGATTCGGCACTTTTCCGGTCGGGTCCCCGGAGTATGTCGTCTTCTCGGATCAAGTCCCCGGCTTCTTGGAGTTAATTTTACTTCATTGCATGACTTGTTCGGGGCTTCAAAGTCTTGTCATGAGGTGCTTGATGAACTTACCCCGAAAGTCTTGCATTCAACACTAAATCCCCGCATAAACATTAAACTCCAAAAACGACATGCACATGTGAACTTGTTATACCACGGGGGTTAGTACCAATGGATAAGGTATAAAATTCATGCCAACACCGAAGGTAAACTCATGGCTAGGTTGACGGATTTTCACCGTCAACATCTCCCCCATGCTTAAACCTTGCTCGTCCTCGAGTAAGCCTTCGATGGATATCATCATTGCTAAACAATGTTTAAACTTTGCATTTGATCATACATGAGAAAACATAATGCTCTCAAAATATTAATTCATTAAAGTTCCATAATGTACTAGCCTTCATCTCCACGGGAGGGTAGATTCTTATTAAGCTTATCCCACAAGTATTAACATGCTCACAAAGTTTTAAATGGATCTCGAAATTTTTGAAATGAAGAACGAGATAAGAAAAGCTAAACCAAATTCACAAATTTAAATCATCTCATGTATTGCTCATAAACTCTCATCTCACTTGTCTCTCAAGCCTATATATTCTACTCCTTTCCCTCTCATATATATGTGGTAGGCTTTATATGGAGCTTTTGGGAAAGTTTAGTCCTAACAAGAATTTATAAATGAGGTGTTGTCAAAACAAGACAAGCTTCTCATGGTCTTACCGAGACTCGTCAAAAAGGTCATTGGAAAATAATGTTAAATCAAGGCGGGGAAAGAGAAAAATACACACACTTTAGATGAGTGGACATGTGCAAATGGCAAAGAGTGATCCCGAGGCACAAAGAAAGTCCTCGTTATCGGATTGCACATGGTTGGAAAATTGAGAATGGATCTTTTTATCTTGAAGCCTTGAATGCACTCTTAGAGAACCGGGGAGTTCACTTTACGCACAAATATATATTTTTTCCTTTCTCATTCTTTTCTTTCTTTCATTCATTCATTTTTTTTTCTTGCCTCGTCATATATTCAGTCCATGACTTTCACAATGAAGTTTTGATTTTTTGATACCTTGAAAGTCATGCATATCACTGGTTTTTTTTTTCTTTCATCATTATATATATATTTTTTTAAATACTCCCTTTTGAACTCTAAAACTGCACCGTACCTACCTCCTCCCCCATGCTTAGATGTTGCTCGTCCTCGAGCAAAGAGGCGAAAAATAAGGTAGGTACCGGATATTTTTCCTTGGAGAGATACTTGAAATCTTCAACGTTGGCACCGTCTTGCGATCTTCCTTGAATTGATGATCCATTCTCAATGATAGGTTGTGGTCAAGGAGGTAATCACAAAAAATGATATTTGGTTTAAGGGTGGATATCCGGCGAAGTTTGTGAGACCACCGATGTGGGGGTACACAATGCACGGATAAAAGGCTAGCAAAAAGATAGATACGCAAAAACGGAATGACCAGCTTCTTAGTCTCGGGCCAGAGAAATCATGGCCTGCAATAACTCACTCAAAAATAAATCTTGTACACTAAGGTTTATGCACTCAAATATATATAAGGCTTTGGATAGGTAGAGCAACACACAAGTGATATTTGTGACAAGGTTAGCAATATTTTTGAGCATAAAAGACATCTTCAATCTATTCATAACTTGAGAGCACATAAAACACTATGGGTCTTTATTTTAATCATAACCTCCGCTGAAAATTAAGCTAGTATTTAAATAAATTCAGATCTGTATTTTTAAGAGAGCACTAGGTTAAACATGCATAAATCAATTACAAAGATAAACAAAGCGGCAATTATAATCATATATCATCATGGCACAAACTTTGTAACTTTACCAAAGGTAAAAACTTGGTGGTGACATTATTCATGATGAAAATAAAAACTAAGATACATGCTGAAAATTAAACTAAAAACTGAAAATTAAAGCAAAGCTGAAAATACTACGCAAACATAGGTGCAAACAAGCTGAAAATTAAAGAAAAGGGGGTAAAGGAAAGATAACTAAAGCTCCTCCTCTCTCTAATCTTCCGCCGGTGGTTGATATTGAAAGTCTTGGTTGTTGTACCCTTACTTGCAATAGGAATGCACCACTCCTCCTATGAATTGTCTGACGGTGCTAGGTGAAGGTGTCCAAGCACATAAGCGACGTTTGCATTTCCTTCACCCATTTAGTTGGCATTGGTTTGGATGGCTGCAATAATTTGCATGTTCCTTGCAGCGTATCCTCCAATGGTGGCCACATTTTGTTGTGGTTGAGGAAGGTGTGCAAATGGCTCCGCAAAGGCTACGTTGGGCACCGCAAAAATGGTGGGGGTATGGCTGCACCACTCCCCCATGCTTGCATTGGTACACCACCGTAGTAACTCGGCGGCGCCGGGGTTCCTCCCAATGGTGGGACATAATTTTGTTGTGCACCTCCTTCTTGGGTCGTGGAAAAACCTTCTCCTAATCCTTCTTTATTATATATATATAAATGATTTTTTTTTTTCGCCGGCACAAGAAGTCCTTCCTCTAACCGATCTTCTTCCCCTCAAGAAAAGTCTTAATCTTCAATCCGGAAGGGGCAAATTCACCTAGGCCACTTAGAAGCCTCCTCTCTCATCTTCACTCTTATATTTTCCTTTCTTCATATATTCCTAGGGAAGTCCCGGGTAGGAGATGATTTGGGTTCCTTGCAATACCCGGTTTTAAAAAGATAGTCAACATGGAGAGGTAACAACCCGATCTCCCGAATCCGATGTTGCTCACAACACCACCGGTTGATCATAGGTGAGTAGGGTTGATTGGCTGCGAGTAAATCCAATTCAACTCCGTGTTGGTTATCTATGTCTCCCCAAAAATCCACTTGCACAAAAGTGACACACTTGGATGATGGGGTTCCGGATAGTATTTCTTCGTTGATGGTCTCTTCCCGTGATCATACTCCAAAAACCTTCCCATGTGCCTTCGTGCACATACTTGTTTCGGAGCTCCCTTTTGAAAATAGGAGACACTCGCCCATGGGTCTACGATACTAGACATGCAATCGTTTCGAACATGAAAACCAATCGATCTATCGGGGATTGTGTTGAATGGGTCCAAGGAAGCAAGTGGAGCCCTTACTCCCTTTACGGCATGGTTGCTAGCCTTAAGCATTAAAGTATTTTCAGCACAAGATGATAGATAGATAATCCAACAAAGTGTGATTACATCTCAAGATCGACGCAACCCATGGATGAAAGGAGATTACCCCATCAAAGTGCTAGAAATAGCATCACTGATCAAGGTTACCCTTCCGACGGTGTCTTCCTTCTTCTCCTCTTGTGGGCTCCCTCCAACGGAATGAGAGACTCAGCACTCCTTCATCAAGGTTATGCGCCATGGTCATGAAAATTTCCTAGGCGAATTTCTTGTGGGTGTTTGCCGACACTCCGCTAGAGAATTGCACCGGTGTCCCGTGTGAAACCCAATATGTGGAGAGCTTGGTCGTCGATGTCGACGTTCTCTACAAGCCTCTACTTAAGGCGAGCGAGCTTCTTCTCCTCCTCCGTCATGATGACATACCCCTCGGAATACCGCGGAGCACATGGAGGTGGAGCGGATGATCGTGTCAAGCGGCGAGGTTGGACGAGCGGCTCCTCCATACGTTATTGAAGTTTGGAAAACCTAATAAACGAGTTTTGTGTGGCCCTCATGCCACCAAGGAGAAGAGTGTGATTCCTCCTCGGCGGTGCCGTGTCCTCCCCCATACTCCAAGGAGACTCGGAAACCGAGTGCCTCCTCGAAGAGGTTGTTGATGATGGCTTAGATGACGATGATCCCTTCTTCTTCGGTGAAAAGGCTTGTAGTTTTCTTCCATGATTGCAGCACTCTCCCTCACAAATATATATCCGGGGTTTTCACCCGGTAACAAGGTACACAAATATTATTTTGGAGTCTGGACTTTGAGTGGATTAAGGATGTGGATTTTTTTTTTTTCTTGAGCTATCAAGCTTGGGAAGGTTGGCTATGTCTACGGAGGTTTTGAGCACACAAACTTGAACACACAAACAAAGGAAGGAGAGGGAAGCTTGCTGCAGAAAACGGGAGCCGGGGGGGCTCCTTATGTAGGTGAGGCCGGCCTCGGTGCTCCTCCCCGCCTCGTCTTTCTTCCAAAGCACGATCATTTCACCTCTCGCAACTTTCCCCGCTCGCGTGCTCTACGAGTTGCACCGCCCAAACGCTCTCGTCCACTCCTTGGTCCTTCCACTTGATGCTTCATGTTTTGGGTCATGTCCATGCTCCCTAGCTCCACTTGCTTCACATGGCACCATGAAATTCCTACAAAGCTGATGCTTGCTGCCCACCATGCTTGTCCTTTGCATGTGGAATTGGTGAAAGTTGATGAAAGGGAATCCAATGGTGCATGCATGGTTAGGTTAACTAGATTGCCTCCCTTTAAGCATGTTTAAGGTTGAGCACTCCTCTAATTTCGAAATTTAAAAATATTTTTCAGAGCCATGCAAGAGCTCGAACATAATTTTAGAGAAGTTTTTAAACCATTAAAAACAAATGCAAGTCGAAAATATTTTTTTATTACGTCGATTTCGGTCTCACCGGTATAGTTTGCCTTCATTGGTTGAGAGCAAGCTTTTCCCGGCTTGATCATGGGGGCATAGGTTTAGGTCCTAATTTTTATTAGATGAGAGAGATTTTGAATGAAATAAAATTAAGTGAGGCTTGGAAAAATTCTAATCTTAGAGAAACCAAGGATATGGATTTTTAAACCAACCAAAAATCAAGCTTCTAGGTTCACGCGAGTCCTACCACATGCTGAAATTTAAACAACATCTAGATACAAGTCGTGGCTCTACTCGTGTGTTTTTAGCATGAAAAACAAGTCAACCTCAGCACCATAATGAGGTTGAAAGGTTGATTAAGGTTCTGAATTTTTTTTGGTTTTGGTTGTGGTTTCTCGAAAAGAAGCAAACAATCACATAGGATGGTTCATGTAAAGGGTTTATGATCAAGCAAAATATTCAACCAAGAATTATGTCTCTAATATTGTTCAACCATTCTAAGTCTAAGGTTTTGCGTAGTAAAATTCAGAACTGAATTAAATTTAAAAAGACTTGAAAAACCTGGAATCGGGTTGTCCTCCCGGTAGCTTATTCTTGACTCGACGAAACGGGTTGCCTCCCGCCTAGCGCTTCGTTTATAGTCCATGGCTAGACTTCTTCACTTGATTACTCCGGATCAACGCTCTTTGCGGGCGTTGCAATCTTGGGTACCCACTTTGGCTTAGTCAATTTTTTTGGTCTTCACGGTGGCTTTGTCCTTTGGTCTTGACGGGTGCAACATCTTCCTTGTGGCTCGGCATCTCGAACTCCCGTCCTTCGGTCGTGATCTTCATGGTCTCTAGTGTGATCCTTCATCTCTCCCGAATGAGCTTGAGTAGCCTTCGCCGTCTTGGGACCTTGGAGTTGTCTCGGATATTCTTCTTTGTCACCAATCGGTTGTCCGGCAAGTTGTCCCACTTGCGTCTCTAACATCTTCATCACGATGAACACCCCGCATGTGGATCTTGCCTTGGCAGCCTTTAGGTGTTGAGCTTCTTTCTCCATCTCCATCTTCTCCATCCTCGTTGATCTTGAACGGCCTTCCGGCGTCTTGACTTGGAGGTGGTGATTCCCTTGGAGATTTTGATGGTCCTTCGAGCTTGTGTTGCACGTCACCTTTGCCCTCGTAAAGTTTTCCCCGGATCATCCACAAAAAAGTTTTGGGTTTCTTGGAGAGGTAGCCAACCATCTCCGGTTAGGGTTAGTAATAAAACAAAAATCTAAATAGAAAAGAAAAAAAAATTAGGGTTAATCAAAACTAGATTAGATTGACTCTTTTTTTTTTTTTTGAGGATGATCAAACATAAGAGATGCAAAAGAAAATCAAAAGAAAAAGCCGAAAGATAAGCGATACTAGATCGGATCTTGATTGCTTGTTCCCCGGCAACGGCGCCGGAAAAAGGGGCTTGTTGACGGTTAATAGTTGTATCAAAGTTCGTTTGTGACTTGCAAGCGGACAAGTCTCCCGTCGTAGTCAAGGGACCCTTCTTCCCTCGAGTGGTGAACCCAAGGTATCGAATCCGTGGAACAATGTGCAACGCAAGGATTCAATCTAGTAAAGCAAGGTAAAGCTATCTAATGAAGACAAGTTGCATCTAATCTACTAACTCATAAAGAAAACGAATCTAATCTAATCTACTAAAGAGGTAGCAAGAGAAAGCAAGAGATAACCAATCTAGAGAATCTAGATCATGCTTATGTTGTAGCTCCAAACAAGATAGATGAAGATAGAAAAGAGAATCTCATTAAAAGCATCTTTAAATCGTGGCCTTCCCATCCGACTCCGAAAACATCCGCCTTTCGAGACCCCCGTTCTGTCACAACGTATCCCTATTCATGCGGGGAGCTTAGGGCGAGTTCGATAGAACAAGTTGAAATCACTTGGCCGGTCCGGTATGCACCTCTAGCCACCGCGGCTACAAGAGCACCCTATGTAATCTAGCTATAGACTAGATCGTAGAAGAAGCAAAACCAAGAAGAAATCAAAATCATCGAGAAGGCACTTAATCGCTAGAAATCGGATTCACTTACAAACTTCACCATGAATGATTACATGAACAAGATCACCACCGGGCCCTCCCTCGATCTTGATCCTCGCTCCGAGCTCCGACGTGGTCTTCCATGCAAGGTTCCCACGTCGGCCGGGGAAACCCTAGACAACTAGCACGACCCTCATCTTCAAGTTGGTGTCCCTCAAGCTTCTCTCTGCTCCTCGGCGGCGGAATACGACTTCTCCTCTCGCGTGGCTCTCGGTCGGGGGACTATAAATAGCCCGATCGGCGGCTAGGTCAAAGGACGACGCATTTGGGCCCTAAATGGGCACCGGGCCGACCGGACGGGCCGGCCGGCCCGGGCCCATTTAGGCCCGGCCCGCGGGCTCCTTTGCCCGAGGTCGGTTCCCTTGCTTCCCGGATGCTTCCCCCTTCGCATACGGGTCCATGTCGTCGGTTTCTCTCCGAATTGGACTCAACTCCTTGTCTTGGAAGATTCGACACTTTTCCGGTCGGGTCCCCGGAGTATGTCGTCTTCTCGGATCAAGTCCCCGGCTTCTTGGAGTTAATTTTACTTCATTGCATGACTTGTTCGGGGCTTCAAAGTCTTGTCATGAGGTGCTTGATGAACTTACCCCGAAAGTCTTGCATTCAACACTAAATCCCCGCATAAACATTAAACTCCAAAAACGACATGCACATGTGAACTTGTTATACCACGGGGGTTAGTACCAATGGATAAGGTATAAAATTCATGCCAACACCGAAGGTAAACTCATGGCTAGGTTGACGGATTTTCACCGTCAACGGGCTCCAGGCTCAACATGGTCCTCATCGATGGCGGAAGCGGACTCAACGTCCTTTTCACCAAGACCTTGAAGAAGATGGGGCTCGACATCACGCACATGCTCACCATGAGCTCCTCGCTCTTCTACGGCATCGTCCCCAGAAACGCGGCTATCCCACTGGGCTCAGTGGTCCTGCCAGTTACCTTTGGGGAATCTCGGGACAACTACCGTACTGAGTACGTCAAGTTCGAAGTCGTGGACTTCGAGACGTCCTACCATGCCATCCTCGGCAGACCGGCTATCGCCAAGTTCATGGCGGTACACCACTACACCTACTTGGTACTCAAGACGCCAAGCCCAGCAGGTGTACTCGCACTGCAAGGGGACTTGAGGATCTCGCACGACTGCGACACGGAAGCTTTGGAGATCGCCTCCACAAATCAAGTACCCAATGCAATGATGGAGGTCTACTCTACATTGAAGAAGCTTTCCCCAAGTGAACTCGACATCCCAGAGAAGTCAGACAAAGCTAACAAGCCTCAGTCAGCTGAGGAGGTTCTAGTCAAAACAATTGACCTCGGGACAGGCGACAGCAGCAAGACCACCACCATCGGGGCAGGTCTCGACCCCAAATAGGAAGACACACTCATCAACTTCCTCCTGGCTAACCGCGACATCTTCGCATGGAAGCCAGCGGACATGCCAGGGGTGCCCAGGGAGTTGATTGAGCATTCCCTCAACGTCGATCCTAAAGCTACCCCGAAGCGATAACACCTCCGCCGCTTCGCCGACGACAGACGGGACGCCATCAAGAAGGAACTCGCCAAACTACTCGCGGCTGGCTTCATCAAAGAAGTCTTCCATCCTGAGTGGCTCGCCAATCCCTTCCTCGTCCGCAAGAAGAACTCAAACGAGTGGAGGATGTGCGTCGACTACACCGACCTCAACAAGCACTGCCCCAAGGACCCCTTCGGGTTGCCGCGGATTGACCAAGTCATCGACTCCACGGCGGCCGCGACTCCTTCTCGCTTCCTCGACTACTACTCCGGGTACTACCAGATCGCGATCAAGGAAGAAGACCATGAGAAGACCGTGTTCATCACCCCGTTTGGCGCGTACTGCTACACGACCATGTCCTTCGGGTTGAAGAACGCTGGCGCCACATATCAACGAGCTATCCAGGCCTACTTCAAGAGGCAACTCAACAAGAACGTCGAAGCCTACGTGGATGACGTGGTCGTCAAGACCAGAAACTCCAGTACCCTCATCGACGATCTTGAAAAGACTTTCGCATCCCCGCGCGAGTACCACTGGAAGCTCAATCCGAACAAGTGCGTCTTCCGCGTGCCTTCGGGCAAACTACTCGGCTTCATCATCAGCCACCGCGGCATCGAAGCCAATCCCGAGAAGATCTCCGCCATCACCAGCATGAAAGCTCCCACGTCCATCAAAGACGTCCAGAAGCTGACCGGGTGCATGGCGGCCCTGAACAGATTTATCTCGAAGCTTGGAGAACGGGGGCTCCCCTTCTTCAAACTACTCAAGCACCAAGAGAAGTTCGTGTGGACTCCAGAGGTGGACCAAGCCCTTGCCCAGCTCAAGGACTTCCTATCGAAGCCAACAGTCCTCACGGCTCCCCGCAAAGGCGAGCAGCTACTGCTCTACCTCGCTGCGACTACTCACGTGGTCAGTACTACCATCATTGTCGAGCGGCGGAAGACGGCCACGCCTACCCAGTCCAGCGACCAGTCTACTTCGTCAGCGAGGTCCTGTCAGAATCTAAGACACGCTACCAGCCCGTACAGAAGCTTATGTACGCAGTGCTCATCACCTCGTGGAAGCTACGACACTACTTCCAGGAGTACTCGATCTTCGTCGTCACCGACTACCCGCTCGGTGACATCCTGCGGAACCAAGATGCTACTGGAAGAATCTCCAAGTGGGCAGTCGAACTCGGCGCCCTCAACATCGACTTCAAGCCACGCACAGCCATCAAATCGTAGGCACTAGTCGACTTCATGGAAGAGTGGCAGGAGAATCAGCTACCTACTCCAACCGAGCGACCAGAGCACTGGGTGATGTACTTCGACGGCTCACTCAACCTCGAGGGCGCAGGTGCAAGAGTACTCTTGATCTCTCCAACGGGCGAACAACTTAAGTACGTCCTGCAGATCTTTTGGAAGGTCTCAAACAACGAAGACAAGTACAAAGCTCTCCTACACGGGCTCCGCCTCGCGACATCACTAGGCATCAAGCGGCTACTAGTCTACGGCGACTCTGCAGTGGTCATCAACCAAGTCAACAAGTCCTGGGACCGCAACAAGGAGAACATGGATGCCTACTGCCTAGAAGTCCGCAAGCTCGAGAACAAGTTCTATGGTCTCGAGTTCCACCACATCGTCCGCGACAACAACGTTGCAGCGGACGTCCTGTCGAAGCTTGGTTCTACCCGCGCTCAAGTACCAGTGGGTGTCTTCGTCCACGAGCTTCACGCGCCATCCATCCCGGAGCCGGAGCCACCGACCACTGTCCCAGCGCATCCCCCGGCTGGCCAGGAGGTCATGATGATCGACGTGGACTGGAGGCAACCCTTCATCGACTACCTCAGCGAGCAGAAGGTTCCCTCGGACAAGAACTTGGCCGAGTAGCTCATCCTCCGCGCCAAGTCCTACGTCCTCGTCGGAGACAAGCTCTACAGGTGGGGCACATCTTTTGGAGTACTCATGAAGTGCGTCCCCAGACTAGAAGGCAAGGACATCTTGGAAGAGATCCACAAGGGCGTCTGCGGCAACCACGCGTCCTCTCGCACGCTGGTCAGCAAGGCCTTCCGATGAGCTTTGTACTGGCCCACAGCCCTGGGCGACGCCGAAGAACTCATCAGAAAGGTGCCAAGGGTGCCAGTACTTCGCCAAGCAGCAACACGTCCCAGCCTACAAGCTAGTCACCATACCGCCAACCTGGCCTTTCACCTGCTGGGGGCTCGACATGATTGGGCCACTACCAACTGCGCCAGGCGGATTCAACAGAGTTTGGTGGCCATCGACAAGTTGACCAAGTGGATCGAGGTCAAGCCAGTCACATGCCCCAAGGCTGACAGAGTACTCGACTTCCTGGATGAACTCGTGCATCGCTACGGACTACCCCATCGCATCATCACAGATCTGGGCTCCAACTTCAACAATCACCAGTTCTGGGAGTACTGCGAGAACAGCGGGATCGACGTCCGATACGTCTCAGTTGCCCATCCTCGGGCCAACGGACAAGTCGAGCGCGCCAACGGGATGGTGCTCGACGCTCTCAAGAAGCGGCTACACGACGCTGCTAAATCTAAAGGAGGCAATTGGATCAAGGAACTACCCAATGCACTCTGGGGGCTACGTACTCAGCCCTCCAAGCCAACAGGGCAATCTCCATACTTCCTGGTCTACGGCTCCGAAGCAATCCTCCCTGCTGATGTCATATGGGATTCACCAGTAGTGGAGCACTATGACGAAGGCGTCTCTGAAGACAGCAGACAAGTGGACATCGACGGGCTCGAAGAAGCTCGCTGTGCCGCCCTCGTCCAATTAGCAAGGTACCTGGAGGGTATCCGACGCTACCACGATCGCAATGTCAAGGAACGCTCCTTCAACGTTGGTGATCTCGTCCTCCGTCGCATCCAGAACACGGAAGGACTACACAAGCTCAGCTCGCCCTGGGAAGGTCCCTTCACAGTTGCAAAGGTGACCGGACCGGGCTCCTACCGCCTCCAGACACTTGAAGGCGAAGACGTCAACAACTCGTGGAACGTTGACCAACTCTGTCGATTCTACGCCTAGTCTACATGACTACCCTGGGGGCTCAAGTCTACACGACTACATCAAGACCCCTCTACCGTAAGCGGCCTCCGGGTCCAGGCACCAGTCTCCGGACTACTCTTCTCCAGAATCCAGCCCATGCGGCTACCTACGGATCCTGGGCTGCGACGAGCGACAAAGGACTCTAGCAGTGGTCTACTGAGAGACCATGTACTCCTAGATCCAGTCTATACGGCTACTTATGGATCTACTGCTGTAAGCGGCTACACGCCCTAGCACTACTTAGCCGTAGGCGGCCTCCGGGTCCTGGCGACTACTCTGTAAATACGGCCCTGGCCATCCAGGTGTACTTCTTCAGTAATAAAGTTTGATTATTCATCAACTACTTTACTGTCTTCCTCCCCTCAACGGGACTACTACCGAGTACGACTACTCGCGACAACTCCACGATGGGACTCCGCACTCAAAGATCGTGGCAATGAGTACTCATTGATGGAAGTTTTTCTTCATTCATACTTAAACAATTTCGTTACAATTGTTTTTGTACAACTACTGCTATGAGCTAACTATTACAGGGCTACTGGAGATGAAGTTTCTCGGTGACTGTTGACGATGTATTTTGGTACACCTAGCATGTTCATTACACTTTGGTTTGGATTTGATTATGGAACTAACCCGCCACTAGGCACACTAATCATATAACGAGTTCATCTACGTGCACGCATTTGGAAGTGTTGTGTTTATGTAGGAAAACGTGGACATAAAGGACGGATTCGCAACAAGTTCAAAGGAGCATTTACGGAGTCTTGTTCGTGTTCATGAGCTTGATGAAATCACTTCCAATGGTGGCAAGGACCGAAGTGCTACGAGGAACACCCCCGGGGATTGAAGCGTAAAAGATCGAACTTCATGCGAAGAGAACCTCCATCTTGGACGCGAGGATAACATCATCAAAATCATGCAAGTGGAGGGGGCAAAGTACATAAATGCATAAGGACCCACGGAGCAAAGGGGCGACCGAACCGGCCGAGGTGGGCCCAGGCCGGTCGGCCCAGGCCGGCCGGCCCAGCCCACTCTGGTGGCCGGTTCGGTCCCGTTTTCCTTGCACCCGAAGGATCTTGAACCCTAAAAGCCTGGGCGCCGCCATTCGACAGAGGGGAGAGTCATTCGCACCAGAAGGCCATCCACAAGCTAGAGAGAGAGGGGGAGGATCTCCGGAGGGAGATCAACCATCTCGAAGGAAGCACCCTCTCGTGGAGAAGAAGGAAGACACCGTCGGAAGGGAAACCATGATCAACGGTGCCATGATCAGCACCTTGATGGGGGTAATCTTCTTATTCGTCCATGGGTTGTAATCGATCTTGAGATGTAATCGCACTTTGTCGTATTATCTATCTAGCATCTTGTGTTGAATATACTTTAATGCTTAAGGTTAGCTACCATGCCGTAAAGGGAGTAGAGCTCCAATGCTTCCTTGGATCCATTCAATACGCAGTGTCCATCATAGGTCTAGTCATGAATACCTTCGCGTAGTGACAGAACGAGAAGAGGGAAAGGGCGAAACCGTGGTCACAACCCCGATAGATTAGATTGGTTTTCATGTACTCAAGCGATTGCATGCTCTAGTATCGTAGACCCGTGGGTGAGTGTCTTTATCTTGATATCTTAATCGTTCTCTCTAGTGTAGTTTAGTTGTTTTCTAGTTTAATCATAGTTAGGGTTTTAGTAGCTAGTGTGTCATTGTAGATCGAACGCTTGTAATCCCCTTGCTCCACGGATTGACAAGAACCTTGGGAATCCCGTGGTGAAAAAGGTGTGGGATCCGTACGCTTGCGGATCGTAAATGGATACGTCTTTTATCCGTCAACAAGCCCCTTTTTCTGGCGCCGTTGCCGGGGAGCAAGTTAGTTTACATCGTTTGATTTGCATCTAACTTAGTTTTATATTTTAGTTTATCTTTTATTTGCTTTATCTAACATATATTATCTAGAAAAACACTTGTTTCGTTTTTGTTTTTGTTTTCATCTTATTGTCTAGATGGCGTTCGTTAATCAACCCGTGGAAGAACCAGAGAAATCATTAAGGGATTATGCTAGCCCTCGATGTGAAGACATAAAAGTACAAGAGTCGGATTCGAAGCTCGAAGCAACCAAGTATGAGATTAAATCCAAGATCATCGAGATGGTGGCAGCAAACCCGTTTGAAGGGATGGTTACGGAGAACCCATATAGACACATAAGGGATTTCACGACGATATGCAACACGGTGCGTCAAGAAGGAGTGCCCGATGAATGGTTCAAATGGAATCTCTTTCCCTACTCACTTGCCGGCAATGCAAAGACATGGTACTCGTTTGCGTCCTTTGAAGTTGAAGGCAATTGGAACAAGTTGACAAAAAAGTTTTGCGAGAAGTTCTTTCCAATTAGCAAGGTTCAACATCTAAGGAGGCAAGTGATCAATTTCATGCAAGGAGAAGAGGAAGGGATAGAACAAGCCTGGGATAGGTTTAATGGGTTGATCGAACAAGGACCAAAACTCGGCTTCACCGGTGACGTACTCTTGCATACATTTTTCTTTTCCCTAACCCCTAGTTGCATGCAACACGTCGAAATGTGTGCAGGCGGGTATCTCATGGAGAAAACACTCACGGAAGCCGCCCAACTTCTACAAAAAGTTAGTAAAGCGGCTGCCATGCAGAGAGATTGGGAAACAAGACTTGCGGAAGAGCCGGAATATAATTAGAGGAAGAAGAAGTGTGCTGATTTTTCTAAAGAGGCAACCCCGAAAGTCACAAAAGAGGAACCAATCGCGGAAAAGCTTAGAGAAGAACACATCTGAAGGATCAGATGGCGACTAGAGAGGGGGGGAGTGAATAGGAGCCGGTAAAAATTCTTCCAAAAGAACCCGGCCTATACCCTAGTCAAAACCCCGGTCACACACGAGCGATGGATCGAATTACACACCAATCGCCAAGACCACGAGGTTATGGATCAACCTCTAGTCCTAGGAACGATTCCTTGAAGCACGCGCGGAAGCACTAGAAAGGGAAGGGAGGAATCGAATCAAGAAGCAAAGCGCACAGGCACTGGCAGACCGTCCGCGCAGGAGGGGCGGACCGTCCGCGCAGGCCCCGCGGACCGTCCGACCCGAGGCCGCGGACCGTCCGCAACCGCACCGCGGACCGTCCGGCCCAACACCGCGGACCGTCCGTTAAAGCACACGAACCTCCGAAAGCGACCCGAGAAAAACGGACCGTCCGCCGAGGCCGGGCAGATCGTCCGCGCCACCCGTGGACCGTCCGCTACTCGAGCTCGGACCGTCCGCAAACCGGCGCAACCAAAACCAAAAGCCAAACCGGATCGAAAGCAAGGGCGTGCAAGAACACGACGAACACGCGACGAACGAGGCTCCTCGCGGACCGTCCGCGACCCCCCCCCCCCCCCCCCCCCGCGGACCGTCCGCGCCGCGCGGACGAGACGAAAACGGCCCCGACCCCCGAAAGTCAACTCCCCCAAATCATCATCGGATTTCCCAAACGGTTGAAGCTATGGAGACAAGGGTTTGGGGACTTGAAAAGCGTCACACAAGGATGCTATAGCCCAAAAATCTTGCCTCCTAACTCCCTAAATCACCGGGAATCGCGAATCCTTTGAGCACCACCAAAAGCTAGAGCATCGAACGAAAACTCACGAATCGAAGTGGTTTCCCGGCGTTTGAGGGCACAAGATCAAGCACAAAGATGCACAAGACATCTATCCATGTTTCCCTCAAAGAAATCCGGGAAGAAACCCACTCAAATCCGCGGAAACACACCGGGAACAAAGGCACGAAAACAAGCACGAAAAGCCACGAAAAACAACCCCGAATCTTCTATACAAACCAGGAAAGATTCACAAGGTCTAGCATGCCGCCCTAGCATCCATCCCTCTCAACAAATCTCTCATGAAGCTCTCATGCTAGCCTAGAGAAAATGGAAGGAAAAATAGCTACAAAAATGAGAAAGAGGAGGGAGGAAATGAAACCCTAAGTCGCGGAGAGCTCGCACCATCCACACACACTCATGGCTTATATATCAGGTCCCGCCGGAGTGGTAAATGACTCGACTACCCCTAACTTAACTACTGGCGATACAACCCACGTAGGGGCATTTATGTAATGTTTGTGGGTCTTTCCATCGGACGGCCACGCCTTTGCCGCACCCCCGCGTCCTCCCGACGCAAGCCATGCGATCCCGCCGCGTGTCCTCCGCCTCGAAGCTTCCCGACACGCCCGGATCCTGTCTCCGTCGTGTTGGGCCCTCGGACTTGGTTTTGAGGCCCAAACCAAGAAACCGTCCGCCGATGGTTTTGTGGGCAAACCACCAAACCCCGCGTGCCCGGTCCGGCCTCCCGCCAAACCACTTGACTCGACCGCCACCGTGCACCGGCTCGTCGTCCATGACTTCGTCTTGCTCGTGTCGCCACCATGTGGCCCGCACCCGGGCCCCGCCGTCCACCGGGTCCCTCGAACCGAGCCTACTTGTCTCTCCATCTCCCGGAGGCCCCTCAAGGCCGAAGACCTTTCGCGCCCGTTCTTCACCCTCGCAACAAAGACGAACTAGGCCGCGGCCTACACCCGCGCACTAAGCCAAGAGTCGGTCCAACACCCGTTGTCAATCACTCATCACCGAGGAGCGGTCATCCATCGACCACCGGGACGCTCCCGGTCCTCAATCTCCCCCTTGATGAGTGCATTGACAACACACAACACGAAATGAAATTCGAGAGAAAAAGAGAAAAAAAAAAGAAAGAAAAACAAAGAAGCTCAACTCATGACCAAAACCGAAGAAAGGCGAAGAAAGGTCACAAGCCAAGCAAAGCACAAACTCCACATCGAAAACGACGAAAGCTCCCCCCCGAACAAATGCAAGCTCCCCCCTGAACATGTGGATGCAAACTTCCAAATTTCAGCTCACCTCTTCTGAATTTTCATTAAGCTCACCTCTTCTCCCCCTTGTCGACAATGTATGAATCAAGGTGAAAATGCAGAAATGCAACACAAAGCATATAAACATCTACATGAGCTTCTCAAATAGGCCAAATCTAGTGTCAAAGGCTAAAAATGAGATAAAGATCACACACATGAATCATAGCATATTCAAAGCATTGCCACAAGTAATATATGAAAATACAAGCATGTGACAAAGCAACATTTTCAGATTTAAGCAGTTTTACCAAAAGAAGGCTCGCTTCACATGTAAAAGCCTATCCATGTCACACTTGAGCCACAAACATGCATACCATTCAAAGATCATACAAGGATATCAAATTCTCAGCAAAAGATCATGGCAAACACCCATAAAGCAAAGCATGTCATGTCAAAGCTCATGAGCCATGTGTCCACTTCGGGGAGACTTCTCCACTGGTGAACATCATGCAACATGTTTAGCACCCATATCTGAAAGATAAGACATTTTAAGCATAGACATGATGGATGGAGCATTTTTTCAAGCATTTTACACTTCTTTTCAAGATTAAATCATTTTATGGTACATGAAGTGCCTTTGCGGCAAAAAGAAGCTTATGCTCCCCCATGAATGCAACATAGGCTAAACATTCACAATGATATTCGACCTTTGGCCCAAATGCAAGAACAAGGCATCCAAGCACAATCTAAGCATGAAAAGCACATTTAGACCAAACTGTGACATGGATACACAACTACACACGAGTGGAGCATATTTCATCAAAGTTTAGTCAAGTTTAGCATTTATTTCAAAAAGGGCTATCTCACCACACATATATCTCAAATATTCCAAGAGCATAGCCTCACATCACCATTTCTCCACACATATGACCAATCTCTCACAAATAGCCAAAGAGACTCAAATATGGCACATGAAAGAAGCTCATCGTCCTAAAATGCAATATATGACAAATGCAACAAGATATATGACAAGATGGCTATCCTACCATGGTTTGTACATCAAGCAAAGCATGTATATACATCAAAGTAAAACATGGTATGATATATATGATACAAAAGGGAAATCCCCCAAGAGTCAACTAGAAAGGGCAACAAACCCCAAGTTCCCCCCGCAAGCGCACAAATGTAGCTTGATCGAGAGGCTTTGTAAAGATATCGGCTAGCTGATCTTGGGTAGGGACATGGCTCAACACAATGGTTCCTTTTTCCACATTGTCCCTCCAGAAATGATACCTCACTTCTATGTGTTTGGTTCTGGAGTGAAGCATTCGGTTTTTGGCTACGCTTATGGCACTGGTGCTATCACAAAGAAGTGGGATCTGGGTACACTCCTCACCAAAGTCTCTCAAAGTGTATGAAATCCACAGCAGCTGGGAACAACAACTCGCGGCGGCAACATACTCGCCTCCGTGGTAGACCGAGCTACACTAGACCGCTTGCGGGAAGACCATGAGACCAACGAAGACCCAAGAAACTGGCAAGTACCGAAGTAGACTTCCTCTCGACTCGACATCCAAAAAAATCCGCATCGGAAAAACCATGAAGAGACGAGTCGAGGAGGAAGAATACCAAAGGCCAAGACCAGGGGCGGATCGTAGGTACCGAAAATCCTCTTGACGGCCTGTCGATGTGATGTCCTCGGCGAAGCCTGAAAACGAGCGCACAGACACACGCTGAACTGTATGTCTGGCCTCGTCGCCGTCAAGTAGAGGAGGGAGCCGATCATGCTCCTGTACTTCCGCTGGTCCACTGGTTCTCCGTCCTCGTCCGCATCCAAAGTGGTCGTACTCCCCATGGGAGTCGACATCGCCTTCACATCCTGCATCTGGAACTTCCTCAGCATGTCTTTCGTGTACTTGGTCTGGTGCACGAACGTTCCATCCTTCACTTGCTTGAT
Source organism: Cenchrus americanus (assembly GCA_947561735.1). NCBI lineage: Eukaryota > Viridiplantae > Streptophyta > Magnoliopsida > Poales > Poaceae > Cenchrus > Cenchrus americanus. Next base: position 186,694,143 of record OX387245.1, read on the forward strand.
CTGCAGCCCGAGAAAGTACTGCAACTCGCCCATCATGCTCATCTCGAACTCCCTGCTCATCTCATCTGCAAACTTAGCAACAAGGTTATGTGACGAGCCACCAAAGACAATATCATCCACATATATCTGAACAATCAGCAAGTCATTTCCATGCTTGAGGAGAAACAAGGTCCTATCCACGGTACCCATCACAAACCCTCTCGCGCAACAAAAAACCTCTCAATCTCCCATACCAAGCACGGGCGCCCGTTTCAACCCATACGAGCCCTTTTCAACCCGTACACCCGTGTGGATACAACTCGCTCTCAAACCCCGTGTGGTCGCTTCACATACACCTCCTCCTCTATGACCCCATTCGGAAAAGCACTCTTCACGTCCATCCGAAACAACTTGAACCCTTTAGCCATGGCAAAGGCTAGAAGGATTTGAATTGCCTCAAGACGGGCCACGGGAGCAAAGGTCTCCTCATAGTCGATCCCTTCCTTCGACTAAACCCCCGAGCAACAAGTCCGGACTTGTTCCTCACAACCATCCCATTCTCTCCCTCTTTGTTCTTCCAAACCCACTTGGTTCCTATGGGATGGCAATTTGGAGGTGGTTCAACTAACTCCCACACCCGGTTCCTCTCAAAGTTTTCCGGCTCCTCATGCATAGAATTGACCCGGTTTGCATCGGATAAAGCATGTCCAATGTCCTTGGGCTCAAAGGTAGCAACAAAAGCAAGCATGAGCAAAATGAGAGGAATTCCTGGACCTCGACCGTGTAGTGCGTTCGTCGATGTTCCCAATGATCTTCGACAGGGGATGCACTTCTTGAATCCGCCGGGGAGCCTCACGCCTCGAGACTACCTCCCCCTCAACTTCAGCTTCTCTCGCCTGGTCCTCTTGTTGCACCGTCGTTGTCCATGAAGTAGACGGTCCATGCTCCATAGTGGTCGTAGGGGAAGTAGTAGGTACACATTCAGCTTCTGGCGCATGGTTCTCCCCATCATCATCTCCAGCTTCATCCTTCTCCTCTTCAAAGAGGTCCTCGGCCATCTCTTCATCACCTGCACATTCAAAGCCAAGAGAGGTACATGGCATTGTCTCGTCGAAGGTCACCTCGCAAGTCTCCATGATTTTGTTAGTCTCAAGGTTAAGCACCCTATAGGCTCTAGAATGGTTAGCATATCCAAAGAAAATACCATCACTAGACCTAGCCTCAAACTTGTCGAGTTTTCCCTTCTTAAGAATGAAGCACTTGCAGCCAAAGACTCGGAAATGACTCACCTTGGGTGCCCAACCATGCATAAGCTCATAACAGGTCTTCTTCTTGAAAGCTCGCAATAAAATCCTGTTGGAAACATGACAAGCCGTATTGACCGCCTCAGCCCAATACCTCCTAGGAGTCCTGTGCTCATCGAGCATCGTCCTAGCCATCTCACAAAGAGTCCGATTTTTCCTTTCCACAACTCCATTTTGAGGGGGCACATAAGGGGTCGAATATTGATGTTCAAGACCTAGATCACGACAAAAGGCATCAAAACGAGAGTTCTTGAACTCGGAGCCATTATCACTGCGGATAGCTCAAATAGCATTCCCATGCCTCTCGTTTTTCAACCTCACGATCAGATCTCGAACAAAACCAAAAGTCTCACTCTTATCCTCCAACAAGAACACCCAGGCATAGCGAGAGTAATCGTCCACCACAACAAGGACATACCACTTCCCACCCACCGAGCGAACTCGAGCTGGCCCAACAAGATCCATATGCAACAGCTCTGTCGGACGCTCTGTCATCACATCGGTCAGGGCTGGATGGGGAGTGGCTACCATCTTGCCATGCCTAGAAGGAGCACAAACCAAATCCTTCTCAAGCTTCAACCTCGGCAATCCTCGGACAAGGTCAAGACCACTCAAGCGGGAAACCAAATCAAAGCTCAAGTGTCCCAACCGCCTATGCCATTTCCACAAATCAGAAGAAGGACCGGCCATCAAACAGCGAGCGAGGACCCAAAGAACAAGAGAAATCGACCCGAAAATCGACCCTCGGGGATGATCATACAAACAAGATCACCTCGAGAATCTAGCAAACGAGACTCGCCGGACTTGAAACGCACCTCAAAACCTTCATCAAGCAACCGAGAAACCGAAAGCAAATTGAAACCCAAAGACTTCACAAGAGCCACTCTCTTCAACGTTACCTTGTCACTCACATGCACAACACCCTCCGACAACGACCCTTCCTCGTCCATTGTCCCCAAATGTGATGTCTTGCTTTTCCTTCACCGGGGTGAGGCCGGAGAACCACTTCTTATCTCCGGTCATGTGTCGAGAACATCCGGAGTCGATCAACCAAATGTTCTCCAAGCCTCCCCGCCCGTAGTCGAAACAAGAACGAGAGTGAGCTAGCGACTTGACACTGGGGTTAGCACAAAGAAAGTTAAACCAGTGTCGAGCCATCTGCTCAAAAGAGGGGTTAGCAAACATCATTCCCTTGCCACCAAACTTCCCATGTCCCATGGGAGGAGTACGAGCACCACGAGAGGGAAAACGTGGTCCGTAGCTCCTCTGGAACCCAAAGCTGCGATCATCTCCCCTAAACCCGTACTGAGGACGAGTAGGAGGACGTCCAGCAAAACCACCACGAGCCCGACCAAACCTCTCACCAGCACGCACACCATCCTCTCTCCTGACAAACCTCTCACCACCACCTCTCTGTGGGATCCTGCCAACACTCCTCACACTTCCCACACCCCGTGGAAGTGGCACTCTAGGCTCAGGAATACCGCGAGACTGGCGATACCTGTCCTGGTTTGCTTGCTCCCTAGCAAGCCTCTCATCCCTCTTCCTCTTGTAGCAAAACTCTGCAAGATGCCTCTCCTTGCCACAATACTCACACCTGAAGGGGATGGGTTTTGGTTTTGGCTCTGGCTTCTCTTTAGGCTTCTCACCCTTCTCACCCACAAACTTCACCGGTTTCTGGAAATCATTTGTCTTAGGTGGGAATTTGGGTGGATCTTGGGTTGTGTCAAGCTTGTTGCAAAGGTGGTTGGGCTTTGGTGTGAAAGAGTTCTTGGGTGCTTTTGGAAGTGGGACTTGGATCTCTCCGATCACCTCAAACTCGGGGTTAGACTCAACACATTTCTCATACACACTCTCCCCACTGTTCTCTCCCACTTTCTCACCCAACTTCTCAAAACCCAAACCACGACCATCAGCTCTCTTGAACTCCTCAATCATGATTTTCAATTGAGGTTCCTGCCCAGACAACCAACCCAACACCTTCCTCAAATAGTCATTCTCCTCATAGATGACATCCAAACGGGAAGTAAGTTCAAGATTGCGCAAAGTGACTTCATCACGGCTAGTGCATGCATTGACGGCGGGGAGATTTCAAAGATGCTTCCAAAGAACTAATGGTAGAACGAGCATCAACAAGCTTAGCATGCATAGTAGGACATGACTTGCAAGCACCAAGCAAAGTAGGTCTAGCCTTAAGCTCATCATACTCAGTTCTAAGAGCATCTAGTTTAGCCAAGGTGGAAGCATTCTTCTCATTAAGCAGTTTAATCTCATTCAACCATGCATCACACTCAACACATTCAACATCATCAGGAGTAGTAGGAGCAAGTTTCAAAGAGTCATTCTCAAGTTTCAATTCAAGCAATTTTGACTCTAGTTCTCCTACTTTCTCGCTAGCATTCTCAAGTTGTGCCCTAAGATCTTTCCTCATCTTTTTGGCATCTCTAAGCACACTATCACGGTTGTCAAGCAAGCCATTCAACCTAGCAATCTCGGCAAGCAAAGAGTCGGGGTCACGCTTACCTCATCCTCCGAGTCGAGTCGGTGTCTTCCTTCTCACTCTTCTTGTCGCTTGAGCTATGGGCCATGCCACAAAAGCCCTCAAGCGCCACACGGCTCGGCCCGCCGAGGTTCCGGCTTGCACTCTTCTTGCCATTGCGCCTCCCGGCGTCTTCTTCTTCGCCGCTTGAGCTTGATCGCTCCTCGCTTGAGCTTGAGTCAACGTCGCTCGCACCGGCCACCATCGCTCTTGCCTTGTTCTTCTTGTAGCCGCTCTTGCTCGGTCGCCGCTTGTCCTTGTCCTTGATCTTGGACTTGTTGAAGTGCTTGCCCTTGGAGGAGTACTTGTCTTCACGCCTCGGGTGCGCCTTGTACTCGTTCACCTTGTACTTGTTCTCCTCCGCTTCCGGGCACTCGGCGATGAAGTGGCCACGCTTGCCACACTTGTAGCACGTCCCTGAGCTCCGCCTTGCGTTCCTCCGACTCTCGTGTAGTCGTTCAAACCTTCTTGAGAGCAAGGCCAGCTCCTCCTCGCCCAGCACATCAAACTCCTCATCTGAATGGACATAAGAGAAGACAAGGAAAACTGTCGACAGGAAGGGTTAGATTTGCCCTTTGATCCACCCACAAGAGCAAGACTATGGTCAGTCGAGCCCTCATGCTTGGATTGCAACTTCCTGTCAACCTCAGCCGACTTGAGCTTAGAAAAGAGGTCATCCAACTCAATAGTCAAGTAATGCCCGGACTCCTTGATGGCCTCAACCTTAGCACCCCAAACATTTGGGTCCAAGACATGCAAGAGCTTCAAAGCTCGATCATGCTCGGTGTAGGGAAAATCCTCAACATTAGCTTTCATGTTGTTCACGATGGCGGTGAACCTCTGAAACATCGCATCAATGTCCTCACCGGGAAGTGGAGTGAAATTCTCATATTGCATCCGGTAAGAGACAAAGAGGTGAGCCTTCACATGGTTATCACCACCGTGAGCAACCAACAACTTCTCCCAAATTTGCCAAGCAAGATTCAAATGGCGAACACGCTCAAACTCTGGATCACACAAGCTCCGGACCAAGTGATCAACGGCTTTTGCATTAACCTCATACTTGGCCTTAGCACCGGCATCGGTCACCATAAGAGTATGGATGTTGACCGGAATAGCATAGGTCTTGTCAAGCACAATGAAATCCAACAACTTGCCACGAAGAAAGATCATCATACGAGCCGCCCACTTGTGGTAACCCTTGCCATCGAAGTGCGGCGGACCGCCCCGCTCAACGTACGCCATCTTAGGATTCGGGACTTGTCAAAGTCGCAAAGAATCCAGCACCAAGCTCTGATACCAATTGAAGGATCAGATGGCGACTAGAGAGGGGGAGTGAATAGGAGTCGGTAAAAATTCTTCCAAAAGAACCCGGCCTATACCCTAGTCAAAACCCTGGTCACACACGAGCGATGGATCGAATTACACACCAATCGCCAAGACCACGAGGTTATGGATCAACCTCTAGTCCTAGGAACGATTCCTTGAAGCACGCGTGGAAGCACTAGAAAGGGAAGGGAGGAATCGAATCAAGAAGCAAAGCGCACAGCACTGGCGGACCGTCCGCGCAGAGGGGCGGGACCGTCCGCGCGCGCCCCGCGGGACCGTCCGACCGAGGCCGCGGACCGTCCGCCGAGGCCGGCGGACCGTCCGTGCCACCCGCGGACCGTCCGCTACTCGAGCTCGGACCGTCCGCAAACCGGGCTGCAACCAAAACCAAAAGCCAAACCGGATCGAAAGCAAGGGTGCGCAAGAACACGACGAACACGCGACGAACAGGCTCCTCGCGGACCGTCCGCGACCCCCCCGCGGACCGTCCGCGCCGAGCGGACAGAACAGAAACAGCCCGACCCCGAAAGTCAACTCCCCCAAATCATCATCGGATTTCCCAAACGGTTGAAGCTATGGAGACAAGGGTTTGGGGACTTGAAAAGCGTCACACAAGGATGCTATAGCCCAAAAATCTTGCTTCCTAACTCCCTAAATCACCGGGAATCGCGAATCCTTTGAGCACCACCAAAAGCTAGAGCACCGAACGATAACTCACGAATCGAAGTGGTTTCCCGGCGTTTGAGGGCACAAGATAAAGCACAAAGATGCACAAGACATCTATCCATGTTTCCCTCAAAGAAATCCGGGAAGAAACCCACTCAAATCCACGGAAACACACGGGAACAAAGGCACAAAAACAAGCACGAAAAGCCACGAAAAACAACCCCGAATCATCTATACAAACCAGGAAAGATTCACAAGGTCTAGCATGCCGCCCTAGCATCCATCCCTCTCAACAAATCTCTCATGAAGCTCTCATGCTAGCCTAGAGAAAATGGAAGGAAAAATAGCTACAAAAATGAGAAAGAGGAGGGAGGAAATGAAACCCTAAGTCGCGGAGAGCTCGCACCATCCACACACACTCATGGCTTATATATCAGGTCCCGCCGGAGTGGTAAATGACTCGACTACCCCTAACTTAACTACTGGCGATACAACCCACGTAGGGGCATTTATGTAATGTTTGTGGGTCTTTCCATCGGACGGCCACGCCTTTGCCGCACCCCGCGTCCTCCCGACGCAAGCCATGCGATCCCGCCGCGTGTCCTCCGCCTCGAAGCTTCCCGACACGCCCGGATCCCGTCTCCGTCGTGTTGGGCCCTCGCACTTGGTTTTGAGGCCCAAACCAAGAAACCGTCCGCCGATGGTTTTGTGGGCAAACCACCAAACCCCGCGTGCCCGGTTCGGCCTCCCGCCAAACCACTTGACTCGACCGCCACCGTGCACCGCTCGTCCGTCCATGACTTCGTCTTGCTCGTGTCGCCACCATGTGGCCCGCACCCGATCCCGCTCGTCCACCGGGTCCCTCGAACCGAGCCTACTTGTCTCTCCATCTCCCGGAGGCCCCTCAAGGCTGAAGACCTTTCGCGCCCGTTCTTCACCTGCAACAGCACGAACTAGGCCGCAGCCTACACCTGCGCACTAAGCCAAGAGTCAGTCCAACACCCGTTGTCAATCACTCATCACTGAGGAGCGGTCATCCATCGACCACTGGGATGCTCCTGGTCCTCAACATCAAGTCAAGAACTACCCCGAGCATCGAGTTCGCCGTACTAAATGAGACGAACAAGAGAAGCATGTCAAGCGCGAAGCCACTAAGGGAGTTCGAACCAATGGATTGGGTTCCTATCGATTATGGAGAAGTATTCGACAAGAGAAGACCGTTCCCTAATCAAAAGGGAATGGCGAGAGCATTGGAAGTGGATTTCCCACCGGAGAAGAAAGCGGAAAATTCATACGACCTTGAAACCACCGGTGAGATTTTTCAAAAACTCTTTGGAGATGACATAGTGGATCCTGAACACATAGCCGAGGTAAAGAGAATCATGGGGATCAAGCCCGAAGCATCACCATACGCTCGCCTCGCCGAAATCTACGCAATAGGATCCGAAGAAGAAGAGAAGATGACACCACACTTGAGTTGTGAGATCAACGGAGTTCAATGCAAAGCTTTATGCGACATCGGAGCCCAAGTAAGTGTCCTATCTTCTAAGATTTACGATAAAGTTCAAGACCACAACCTAGACTTAGCTCCAACATCAACGAAATTAATTATGGGAGATGGTAGAACTATCAAACCTCTAGGTATTGCTTGCAACATGAAAGTAAAAATCTCTAGAAATTACATACCAACCGATTTCTTTGTTATTGATGCTTACCATAGTAATCATGATCACATAATCCTAGGTAGGCCCTTTCTTAAGTTGGTTGATGCCGTGTTAGATGCCGGAGAAGGCAAAGTAACAATGAACCTTAATGGAACAAAGTACACATATAACTTTCTTCATGCTTCTAAACACCTTACACCCTTTCCTCCCAAAGATGAAGAAGTAGAAGAGATAGATAGTCTTTGTTTTGTTTAAACTCTTAGAGACCCGCTGCAAAGAGCGATGGAAAATCAAATTAGTGATTAACAAGATGAAGAACTAGAAGAAGCAACAAAAGGCTTAGAGCCACATGATGGAAGCATGGAGGAAGGAAAATTCGAAGACATAGGAGAAATAAAACCCGAGGAGCCACAAGCGCCCGAGGTAGACCTTAAACCTTTGCCCAAAGGATTAAAATATGAATTTTTGGGCCCCGACAAAACCTATCCAGTCATTGTGAGTGACGAGTTGAGTCCCGAAGAAAATGAGGTGTTGCTGATTTTATTGAAAAAACATAGGAAGGTGATTGGATATTCGATTAATGATCTCAAAGGTATTAGCCCAGCCTTTTGCACTCATCGTATACCAATGGAAGACCAATGTAAGCCCGTAGTGGACCACCAAAGGAGGCTAACTCATGCCATGCGAGAGGTAGTAAAGAAAGAGGTCATCAAGTTACTTGATGCCGGAATCATCTACCCGGTTCCGCATAGCGAATGGGTGAGCCCGGTACATTGTGTACCAAAGAAAGGAGATTTGACCGTGGTGAAGAATGAGAAGAACGAATTGATACCGCAAAGAACCATGACCGGGTGGCGGATGTGTATCGATTATCGTAAGCTTAACAAAGCGACGAAGAAAGATCACTTCCCCCTACCGTTCATCGACGAGATGCTCGAGAGGTTAGCAAACCACGCTTATTTTTGCTATCTCGATGGGTACTCGGGGTTCATGCAAATTCCCATTCACCCGGATGATCAACACAAAATGACATTTACATGCCCTTACGGAATGTTTGCATATAGAAGAATGCCCTTCGGTCTATGCAACGCTCCGACCTCTTTTCAACGTTGCATGATGGCCGTATTTTCGGAATTCATCGAAGAAATTGTCGAGGTGTTCATGGATGATTTTTCCGTTTATGGGAAGACGTTCATGGATTGCTTGGCGAACTTGGAAAAGGTCCTCACGAGGTGTGTGGAGGTAGACTTGGTATTAAATTGGGAAAAGTGCCACTTCATGGTTAAGCAAGGCATAGTGCTCGGACATGTTATATCCGAGAGAGGAATTGAAGTGGACAAGGCTAAGGTAGAGACGGTTGAGCAACTCCCACCTCCTACGGATGTTAAGTCCTTAAGAAGCTTTCTAGGCCATGCCGGATTCTATAGAAGATTTATTAAGGACTTCTCAAAGATCACTAAGCCTTTAACGCATCTTTTTCAAAAGGATGTGGCTTTCGACTTTGATGAGAAGTGCCTAGCGGCATTCCGGACCTTGAAAAGTGTGTTGGTGAGTGCTCCCATCATCCAACCTCCGGATTGGAGCCAACCTTTCGAGATCATGTGTGACGCAAGTGACTACGTCGTAGGCGCGGTCTTGGGTCAAAGAAAGGAAGGCCGAGTTTATGTCGTTTACTATGCTAGAAAAACTCTTAGTGGGGCATAATTAAATTATGCCACTACGGAAAAAGAGTTGCTAGCGGTGGTATTCACTTTCGAAAAATTCAGATCTTACATCGTGAACTCGAAGGTCATTGTTTACACCGATCACGCAGCCATCAAGTATCTCTTGGCTAAGAAGGAAGCTAAACCACGTTTGATTCATTGGATCCTTCTTCTCCAAGAGTTTGATGTTGAAATTCGTGATAAAAAGGGGGTGGAAAATGTTGTGGCCGATCATTTGCCTAGGATGAATCGTGGACAAGATGATAAAGAACCCATAGAAGATAAGATGAGAGATGACCACCTCTATAGAGTGCTTGATAAAGATACATGGATGATCGATATCATTCGAGCGATTCGGAAGATGCCTCTCGATCATCTAGACAAAAACTCTCAAAAGAAGATAATCTCCGAAAGTAGAAAATACTTTTGGGATGCACCATACCTCTTCAAACTTGGCAATGATGGAGTAATGAGAAGATGTGTGCCAAGAGAAGAGAGGGTTGAGATTCTAAGGAAGTGCCACTCGGCAGAGTACAATGGACACTATAGCCATTTTCGAACCCAAGCAAAAGTATGGTCGAGCGGATTCTTTTGGCCGGAGATGCATGAAGATACTAAAAGATATGTTGCGTCATGCCCCGAATGCCAAAGAACCGGAAACATCTCTCAAAGAAATTCTATGCCTTTGAAATACAACCTACAAATCGACATATTCGATGTATGGGGTATAGACTTCATGGGGCCTTTTAAAAACTCATTTGGATTCGAGTATATCCTTGGTTGATTATGTATCCAAGTGGGTAGAGGCTATACCATGTCGTAAAGCTTCCACGGAGGAGTCCATTACTATGATCAAGAACGTGATTTTTCCTCGTTTCGGTACACCAAGAATCTTGATAAGTGATGGAGGAACTCACTTCACCGGGAAGAATTTCAAAAAGTGCTTGTCCAAGTTGGGAATTGAGCATAGGGTCTCTACGGCCTATCACCCACAAACCAACGGACAAGCGGAAACGTCAAATAGGCAATTAAAAAGCATACTCAACAAGAGCATTGAGAAGGTAGGCAAGGATTGGTCAAAGAAATTAGACGGAGCTTTATGGGCTTACCGAACGGCGTTCAAGACACCGATAGGTATGACCCCTTATCAATTCGTATATGGAAAAGCTTGCCACCTTCCGGTTGAGTTGGAACATAAAGCCTATTGGGCAATTAAAGAGATGAACTTCGATCTCGATGCCGCGGTGGTGAAACGAAGGATCCAAATAAGTGGGCTAGAGGAGTTGAGGTTGAAAGCATATGAAAATGCAAGCATATACAAGGAGAGAATAAAAAGGTGGTATGATAAAAGATTGAAAAAGAAAGAATTCAAAGAAGGAGATAAGGTCCTCCTCTACAATTCGAGGTTTAAAACCTTCGGAAAGGGGAAATTGCAAAGCAAATGGGACGGACCATATGTTGTGTATTCGGTGTTCTTCAACGGAGCGGTAACCATTATGGATATAAACGGCGATCAATTTGTGGTGAATGGTCAGTGGCTTAAGGTTTACTAAGAACCCGACGTTGTTCCCCTTCACCATGTTGATGTCTTCACCATGGAGGAAGAGCCCGAACGTCCCGCCTAGGACGAAAAACAAGGCATAAAGTTTTGTAAATAGTTTTTCTTTTTAATTTTCTGGAGTTTCTCGCGATGATTTACTGGGCCAACTTTTTCCCATGGGCTAAGGAGGTGAAAAAAGGGCGGTGCACGAAAAACTGGACCAGCCCGGCCCCCGAGACAGGGTGGGCCAGCCGGCCCAGGCCGACCGGCCCAGGTGGGTCCCGGCGGCCGTCGTCCCCGATTTTTGCCCGAATTGCTCCTTTTCGACTTCCCTCTTTGGTCAGAAAATTTTAAGGGAAGTTTAAAAAAGAAAAATGAGGTTTTCAGGGTTTTTCTCTTCGGACTATTTATTTGGCCGAATTGGGAGCTCGGGAATCAACCCCTCCAAGCAATATTTTGCACCCTTGCAGCAGCCATTGTGTCCCCAAGAAGCTTAGAGTTGAAGCTAGAAGCCAAGGAGCCATCGATGGAGGAGGTGATGCGATGCGAGCTCAAGCTACCCGTCAAGAGGACCGCCCGCATCCGTTGCGGAGGGCGTGTCCCGATTGAAGCGCTTGCATCTCGCAACCCCGTCGAAGGAGACGATCGTAGCCCGAGCTCGTGGGCGGCCGTCGAAGATAACGACCTCTACATTTGGGATGAGCATCCCAAGGAGAGGACTCCTGAAGGCCCCAACGGCGACGGCAACGATGGCAACGAAGGTGGCAACGACAATGGTGGTGGCGACGACGATGGCGACGACGGTGGAGACAATGGTGATGAAGACCCCTTCGGATTGCATCCGATGTGTTGTCGAACTTGCCGTCAATCCATCGGGGATCTCTATACGTCGGTGGATGAATGTCTCTAAGCCATGGAAGCGATGAAGCATCATATGGAGGATTTGGAGCACATAGTTGGTGACAACTACAAGTTCCTTAACCGTAATGTGCGCAAACTTTTTGGCATGGTTGGAAACATGAGAGGCAAGTGGTGCAATACTTGCTTGAAGTACCACTAGGTCTAGTTTTCCCCTTAGGATTTTTGTAAGATACGACGAGGACGTCGTATGTTTTTAGCGTGGGGGAGAGCTAGCTAGCTAGCCTTAGCTTTTAAATTTCAATTTTAGGTTCGGTTTAATCTTCGAGCAAGAGTCTTAGAGTTTAATGAGTCTTAGTTTTCGAGTGTGTTTTTAAATTTTTGCAAGTTTGAAAGTGTCTTAAATTAGTGTTGAGTCAAAGAAAACCAAATAAAAAGAGTCTTTATATATTTCTGTGTGATGCTTATCTTTATTCACTTGTTTGTTTATCTTTGATTCTTGGTATATGAACACAAGTGTGTGGTTTGAAAAATGTTTACCGTGGTGCTTAGTGGAATTGCTACTACTTAAAGTATCCATACCACACTTCGATCTTTAGATTCACATGTTAGTTGTGCTATGTTCAATGCTAAAAGTTGGAGGATTTCAGTTCTGAAAATTATCTTAAAACCCTTGTAATAAAGGTTAGCAAATCCTCCTTTTCCAAGTTGAGAGTAAGAAAAAAATCCTATACAAAGCCAATTTATTTTTTGCTCCACCATAAGTGTGATTAGCACGATGAGTTGGGCTAGGATCCTTCGCTCTTGGGAGTTTTAATTTCGAGCAATGATCATGTTCTTGTGCTTATCTTTTATTGCTAGCCTCGTCATATATTCGGTCACAAGACTTTCACCTTGGAAGTCCCGTGCATCGCCGAATTCCATACCTAACCCTATACATCTCTTTTGTACATCACATTCCTTGAACACAACCTACTTTCAAAAGTTTCGTCTCGTCTCTAGCATGATTTATTTAAAATTTCAGATTGTATGCATGCGAGAAAGAGAGGAGTTGAGAGCTTTGAAAAGTTCTCAAGAGAGAGAAAAATAAAGAAAAAAGTATGAGTATGGAAAAGAAAAAAGAAAGAAAGAAAGAAAAAAATATATATATATGAGAATGAAAGAAAAAATATATGAAAAAGAAAAAGAGAAAGATGAGTTAGCAATAAAGATATGAGAGGGATGGATCAAGTGAAAGAAAAGAAAAATAAAGTGTAAGGAAGGATGTCACGTTGTTGAGAGACGAAACTTTCATTATTTTTCCAACCATGTGCAATCCGACAACGAGGACGTCATCGGTGCCTTGTAGTCATAATTTTCTTTTGCCCTTGCACATGTCCACCATTCTAAATCTTCTCATCCTTGATACCCCTACATATGGTTAATTCTCATGATCATTGGCTTTGAAAGGTAAACAACCATTAGAGGAAGTTCTTAGTTTGACAATACTTGTGTTGGTTGCACTAGCCCTACCTATAGCTCCACTTTACATGTTATATGAGAAACTTATGAGAGGTGAGAGTTTTATAAAATTGGTTTAGGATAGCCACCTCATATGAGTGACTTGCGAGAGCTTGGAGAAAGGTTTTTGTCTAATACTTGTTGCAGGAATTTTGTTTGAAAAATCATAAAAAAACCCTCCGATGGAAGCAAAGAAGTAAGCATGGCTGAATTTGAAGACTTTGAGTGAAGAGTTTGAGTTGTGGGGTAACTCTTGACGTGGTAAAGATTCTAAACGCCCATGTTTATGTTTGATGATCATTACTTCGTGTTTATGTATTAAAGATGAAAGGATTGACTAACTTGTGAAGAAGGATAAGTGGTACATGATTACAACACCTTGGACGAAGTTCTTTTACGAGTACTTGCTCGAGGACGAGCAAGAGCTAAGCGTGGGGGAGATGTTGACGGTGCATTTTGGTACACCTAGCATGTTCATTACACTTTGGTTTGGATTTGATTGTGGAACTAACCCGCCACTAGGCACACTAATCATATAACGAGTTCATCTATGTGCACGCATTTGGAAGTGTTGTGTTTATGTAGGAAAACGTGGACATAAAGGACGGATTCGCAACAAGTTCAAAGGAGCATTTACGGAGTCTTGTTCGTGTTCATGAGCTTGATGAAATCACTTCCAATGGTGGCAAGGACCGAAGTGCTACGAGGAACACCCCCGGGGATTGAAGCGTAAAAGATCGAACTTCATGCGAAGAGAACCTCCATCTTGGACGCGAGGATAACATCATCAAAATCATGCAAGTGGAGGGGGCAAAGTACATAAATGCATAAGGACCCACGGAGCAAAAGGGGTGACCGAACCGGGCCGAGGTGGGCCCAGGACGGTCGGCCTAGGCCGGCCGGCCCAGCCCACTCCGGTGGCCGGTTCAGTCTCGTTTTCCTTACACCCGAAGGATCTTGAACCCTAAAATCCTGGGCGCCGCCATTTGACAGAGGGGAGAGTCATTCGCACCAGAAGGCCATCCACAAGCTAGAGAGAGAGAGAGGAGGAGGATCTCCGGAGGGAGATCAACCACCTCGAAGGAAGCACCCTCTCGTGGAGAAGAAGGAAGACACCGTCGGAAGGGAAACCATGATCAACGGTGCCATGATCAGCACCTTGATGGGGTAATCTTCTTATTCGTCCATAGGTTGTAATCGATCTTGAGATGTAATCGCACTTTGTCGGATTATCTATCTATCATCTTGTGTTGAATTACTTTAATGCTTAAGGTTAGCTACCATGCCGTAAAGGGAGTAGAGCTCCAATGCTTCCTTGGATCCATTCAATACGCCGTGTCCATCATAGGTCTAGTCATGAATACCTTCGCGTAGTGACAGTACGAGAGGAGGGAAAGGGCGAAACCGTGGTCACAACCCCGATAGATTAGATTGGTTTTCATGTCTTCAAGCGATTGCATGCTCTAGTATCGTAGACCCGTGGGCGAGTGTGTTTATCATGATATCTTAATCGTTCTCTCTTGTGTAGTTTAGTTGTTTTCTAGTTTAATCATAGTTAGGGTTTTAGTAGCTAGTGTGTCATTGTAGATCGAACGCTTGCAATCCCCTTGCTCCGCGGATTGACAAGAACCTTGGGAATCCCGTGGTGAAAAAGGTGTGGGGTCCGTACACTTGCGAATCGTAGAGGGATACGTCTTTTATCCGTCAACAGTGACTTGATCTGCAAAAGGTGCCATCTGCTCCAGTAGCTCCGCGTACTGCTCGTCGGTGCAGTTGGTGGCTAGCCCACCGGCGACTACATCTACGGGAGCCTTTGGGAAGTACGACTTCATGAAGGCCAGCACTTGGTTCGGGATCGACTTTGCCAAATGCTTCACGTATGTCGCCAGCCGGCTGGGGGCTTCCTTCAACCGGTCCACCAGCGGCGCTATCTTGGGATCGCCAGGATGAGGCACCAGCAGCCTCGCGATGGGGAGCGCGGCTTCTTCAAGTTCCTTGAGTTGGGCCCGCAGCTTCTCGCAATCCTCGTTTAGCTTCTGCAATGATTTGTAGCAGTTGACGAGGTCACGGTCTGATGCAATACGGAGCTCCATGTGCTTGTCGCACTCGTAAGCAAGCTCCTTATAATCATACTCCAGTACCTAGCGGGCCTCCTGCTCCCGGTAGAAAAGGTTCTTCAGATCAGTCTCCGAAGCCTTCAGCTGATCAACTCGAGTCTCAAGCTCTGCAATCAACAAGGCATAGCGGGTTAGACTACCTCTCGACCTCCAATAAGTACTCAACAAGACAATGGTGTACCTTTGTTCTTGTTGCGGAGAGACTTGTTCTTCCGCACCAAGTCGTCGCTCTTCGCCTGCATCTCTTGGACGTCATTATGGTACTTGGCGAAGGCGGTGTCCAGCTTTGACTGCATGGCAGCGGCGTGCTTCCGGGACTGCACGAGTTGATCCTCCAGTGTCTCGGCCCGAAGCACCGCGTTGCTGTACCCTTGAAGCATCTCCGACTTCGGGCGGGACCTCTCAGCAACGTCCTGCGCAGACAACACACATCAGATGGGTACTCAACGCTAAAGGATTGACTACTCAAGGGTCATGACTACTCACCTTCATCCATTGCTCTGCTTGGCGCACCACTTCCAGGTGCCGAGCCACCGTTGCCGGGTCGACCAGATCGTCCGCCAACAACTCGAACCCGCCACGACTACTCGTAGCGGCTTCGGTCATCGGCGCCGAGCGGTTTGGCCCCGCGTCCTGGATCTCCGGCGAGCGGATGACCACCTCCAGAGCGGGTTCTGGTAGCACGTCGTTCCCTCCTCCTCTAGTGGTCGCGGCGGCTTCTCCGACGGCTACCTCCATCGGCTCGGGGGCTTCTACGGCAGCCTCCTGAGTTCCCGGTGCCACGTCCTCTACGGGCACCGCCGACGGGATCTCGCTTCCCTCGGCCTCAGCACCTGTCGACAAAGAGAACAAGTGCATCAGTCATATCTGGCGACTACGACTACTCCCCCCCGGGCTAATTCCACCCGAAAGAGTAGTTACCTTCAACGACGCCGGCCTCGGCGCCGTAGCTTCAGCGGTCGGCGCCTCGGGCTCCGCCTGAGAGGCGGGAGCGGACTCCTCAGCGGGCGGCGCGGCTTCTTCTTCCGCCACCGCTGTAGCGGGTTCATCCCCCTCCCAGTACAGGTTCGTCGATTTCCTGCAGAGTACACAAGCTGGTTGTCAATAAAGTACGACTACCACATCAAGTACTACTTGGGGAGAATCAACACTTACAAGCTCGACCGGACTACCGTCATGGTTGGGGCGCCGAGGATACTGGCGATGTCGTCCAGTCCCGCCTCGGCAGGAGCCTCCTCCTGCGCCTCTGCGGCCGCTGCCTCTTCAGTAGCAGCAGCGGCGGGTTCTGTGCTCCCCTGAGCAACAGGGGGCTAGCACTCCATCTGCGCCAAAAGCTCTTCGACAGTGGGGGCTGGACTACGACTACCAGCGACCTCCCCCACCGTGTCCCAGTCGCCTTCGTCACCCTGCTCAACGGGCTCTGTAGGCGGCATCTCCTGCAAGCAAGGAAACTTCATCGTCAACACATGAACTCGAGACATCAGTACTCGACTACACTACTCAAGGTGGCTTACCTCTTGGGACGTGGTCTCCGTGACCTTCAACTTCTTGGCCACACGCTTCCGAGCCACATTGCGTGGCTTCCTCGGCGGCGCGGGCAGACTAGCCTTTAGGCTAGTCGGCTGATCCTGAACGAGAGGGATGTGAGGTAAGCCAGGACGGCTGAACCTCGACCGCAGCTGGAAGCGGTCCTGCAACGTCTCCTCGTCGTCGTCCTCATCGGACGTGTCTTCCACGACAATTGTGTCATCTCCCTCGCCGACTTCGCGCCGCTCCTTAGCCTTGGCCTTCCCTTCCTCTGGGACCTCGACTAGCTGGGGAGGCAATGGCGGCTCGGAGACGAACTTCTTCAAGTCATCCTCCAAGAAGAACAACTCATCAGTGCGAGTACTCTCATGCATTGGGTACTCGACTTCGGATGCGGCTTCTAACCTCTTTTGGTGGGCGCGCGGCGGAGAACTCTGGTACGGGGCACGGCATGTACGTCGACATATCTTTGGAGATCCGGGCCAGCCTATCAACAATGTCGTCGTCGTCGACTTCATCTCCAGGCATCCGTGACGTGTCGTCGTCGCCGGTGTACTCGTACCCCAGGGTGTCGCGAGCCATCGACCGCCCGACCTTGCGCTTCATGAAGCTGAAGGCCACGTGCTCGGCCCTCAGCCCGGCTTCCCTCAGCGTCTTGATCCGCGCCAACAACTCGGGCAGCTGGAGCCCTTCTTGCATCGTCGGCTCCGAGTTGCACCACGGACGGTGCTTTGGCTTCTTCCCGCTCGGCTTCGGCAGCTCTGGGTGGTGGTTCGTGACGTAGAACCATTTGGCTTTCCAATCCTGGTTGGAATCTATCAACTTGTAGGAGAGGTACTGCTCGGTGGCATCCTTCCTCATCTGCATCCCCGCTCCTCCGACTACTCGCGGGTTGCTGGCGCTGGGTTGCGGCTTCACCCGGAAGAACTTCCAGAACAAGATCCAATGGGGCTTGATCCCCAGAAAGGCTTCGCAAAAATGTATGAAGACGGCGGTGTGGAAGATACCATTGGGGTTGAGGTTGAGGTACTCGATGCCGTAGTATCCCATGAGCCCCTTGAAGATGTCGCTCGCCGGGAGAGACAGTCCGCGCTCCGCGAACCGCGCGAACATCGGGATCTCGTCCGGATTCTTCTCCATGGGGTACGGATCCCCGGCGGCGGCCCTCCACATGTCCACCTCCTTCTCCCGTAGGAATCCACTATTGAGAAGAGCCAACAAGTCTTCAGTCTTTGCCTTGGACTTTTTCCATTCACGGTTTGGATCTGGCCGAGGCGGGGACACCGGCGGCGATGTCCCTGCGGCAGATCCGGCGGCCTCTTCACGGGCCCTCTTCTTTCCGCCGGTGGCCTTCGTGGTCTTCGACGGAGACGGCTTAATCCTCCTGGTGCACGGTGTCTTCACGCGCATTCGCTCGGGGGCTGCAGTGGTGGCTTCCTACGGCGGCGCACCTGGATCTAAGCTCTACTCAGCGGCGGTAGTGCGCACTAGTGGCGATTTCTGGCTAGATCTACTGGGAATGGCTACAACTGCGTAGGCTGAAAAACCCTAAGGGTTTTGGCTTCTATTTATAAGTCAACGCGGCCCCTCAACGGCCGGATGGATAAGTCTGCGCTCGGCTGACTCAGCAACCCAGGACACATTCTAGAAGATGACCCTTCAATTCGAGAGGAAGTACTCGACTCAAGGCTCGGGGGCTCCGTGCCACGTGTCCTTCGGTTTTTTCTCCGCATTTTTCGGGATATTCTTGCCAAAACTTCAGATGGACCCTCAACCGCAGTCTACAACTCAACCTAAGGCTCGGGGGGCTACTCCATATGGAGTGCGATTTTGCAATCGCACTTCCATATCGCTTTAGCTTGAAGACAACACGGCATTGTTGAAGACCTTCAAGGGCAGCACTCGAGGATGCTTGGGACTACTCGAGAAGACTTCAGGATTGCTCAAACATCAGCTGGAGTACATTCCAGCCTCGGGATGCTTCGACTACTCTTAAGGACTTTTGACTTCTAGTTCTCGGGGACGCTTGAGGACTACTCATCAAGGCCGTCAAGACTACTTGAAGCTATCCTTCTCGACTACAAAGTACTCGGGGGCTTGTCGTATGGACCTCCCTGGGCCCACTACCTCGGTGGGTACCAGGACCGACTACTTGGTGGGCCCCCCGGGACTACCCGACATGCGCCGCACGGTACTCGATGGCGTGAAGCACAAGGACTACGAGGAGAAGTACTCGGTTAGGAAGCTATACATGTCCCGCACTGTATGGAAGACTCCTAGACGTACTCGACTAGTACTCTCTCCCCTAAACCGACTTGTAACCCCGCTCTCCGGACTATATAAGGCGAGGTAGGGACCCCTCTCTTGATCATCTCATCTCATGGCGTAAGATTGCATCATCTTGTAATCGTACCCAATCAATCCAGAGCTACGCAGCATACATGACGTAGGGTATTCACACCTCACGGCCCGAACCTGTCTAAATTGTGTGCCACGTGTCGGGGACAGCCACGAGGGTCCCCTAAAAAACCGGGGGGAATCCTGCTTAAAACCCGCAAAAAACACAAAGCACAAACACACCTCGAACATAACACAAAACGTACGCACACAGCACAGCCCACGCCGCGATGGCCCCCGCGGCCCACTAGAGCGGCCCAACAAGGCGCCCCCTCGAGCAAGGTCCGCCTCGCTCGAGGGTCCCCGCCTCCCTTGAGCGGGCTCCACCTCGCTCGAGGCTCCCTCACGAGCGCACCTGCTCCCGCACGCGGGTACGAGCATTTAATGCTCTGACACAGCAGAGCCACGCCATCACGCGCTTGGGAATCACGCCCCGACGTTGTCCCGCCAACTCCCTAGGGGGAGCACATCCCCGCCACTGTGGGGGACTGTGCGACGAGGCCGGTGTCAGCTCCGTGACACTGTGCCTCCCACTCCTGTACGGCTAACGCACCGCGCCCTCGAAGCGGGCCGGACGCACCCTCGAACCCTCTTCTCGTGACTCTGCAGGGTCAAACCATGATGCCAGGACTGCGGGAGCGCCACCCCCGTCACTGTCAGCCCTATGCGGCCATCCCTGTCCCTGTTGCGCCACGCCATGCACTGCTACAACTACTCCGACGCTGTTGAGCACGCGGGGACGGGACGCCGCCACGCCTGCTACGGTACCTCGTACGGAACATCGTCAACGGCTACCTCAAGCCCGCTTGAAGGCGTCCCGGTCGACCACTACACCTCCACCCTCGAAATCGCCCCTGTTCAAGCACAGGGTACGCCGCAACGCCGTGACCGGAGCAAGATTCACCAGGACGAGTGTCATCTCCACGAAACTGTACGTCATACCACCACACGTAGCGAAATAGCATGGCGTGCCTGTAAATCACCCTCTCCTTGGCCTATAAAAGGAAGGTGATCCCCTTCGCCGCGGGAGGAGAAGACACGAGACACCAGACACGGGACAACGGATAGCTATAGTTCACACGCTCTCCGTCTTTCCCACGATATTGGCACTCGCCTCAATCACTCCTCTTAGGACTTGGAGGTCACGCCTCCTCTCCCGCCTCGCTTGTAGCCGCCCCACTACAGGCACCCCGGTGCGAAGCAATATAGTGCCTCGAGCACATCCCTGCTGGACGTACGGCCCTGGCCAGAACCAGGATAAACCGAGTGTCCTTAGTTTCTTAGCACCGACCATCGAGAGACAGATCTCAGCGCTTATTACTAGTTAGTGTCGGGACTACTTTCCGCACCGACAATTGGCGCCCACCGTGGGGCTCTACGCGCTGAAGATCGACTCGTCACCAGCTCTCTCGATGGTGATTTGCATCGAGTACCGCGGTCAGCGTTACTCCATGGGCAGCTCGGACCCCCACCCGGCCGGATTCGAAATCCGGTTCAGGGGCCTGAACTTTCAGGCCACGGGAAACGGCTACATGATGCGCCTCACTAACCGTGAGGAACTCCGTGTGCGGCGCCAAGCCGGTGTTGACGGTGAAAATCCGTCAACCTAGCCATGAGTTTACCTTCGGTGTTGGCATGAGTTTTATACCTTATCCATTGGTACTAACCTCCGCGGTATAACAAGTTCACGTGTGCATGTCGGTTTTGGAGTTTAATGTTTATGCTGGTTTTAGTGTTGAATGCAAGACTTTCGGGATAAGTTCATCAAGCACCTCATGACAAGACCTTGAAGCCCCGTACAAGTCATGCAATGAAGCAAACTTAACTCCAAGAAGCCGGGGACTTGATCCGAGAAGACGACGTACTCCGTGGACCCGACCGGTAAAAGTGCGCGAATCTTCCAAGACAAGGAGTTGAGTCCAATTCGTGAGAGAAACCGACGACATGGACCTACATGCGAAGGGGGGAGACATCCGAGAAGCAAGGGAACCGACGTGGGGCAAAGGAGCCCACGGGGCCGGGCCTAAATGGGCCCGTGCCGGCCGGCCCGGGCTCCGGTCGGCCCGTGCCCATTTTGGGCCCAAACACGCTCTCCTTTGCCCTAGCCGCCAATCGGGCTATTTATAGTCCCCCGACCGAGAGCCACGCGAGAAGATTTCGTCTTCGGCCGCCGAGAAGCAGAGAAGAGAGGGACACCATCTCGGAGAGGAGAGGGTCGAGCTAGTTGACTAGGGTTTCCCTAGCCGACGTGGGAACCTTGCACGGAAGACCACGTCGGAGTTCCCGAGCTAGAAGCAAGATCAAGGAAGGATCCCGGTGGTGATCTTGTGTATGTATCATTGTTATAGTTGAATTATCAAGTTGAATCTTTTCCTAGCGATCAAGTGTTTCCTCGAAGATTTCGTTTTTCGATCGGCTTTGCTTATTCCAATTCTATTCTCGAGATAGATTACATAGGGTGTTCTTGTAGCCGCGGTGGCTAGAGGTACACGCCGGATCCTCCGAAAGAATCTCGACTTGTCTTTTGACTCGCCCTAAGCTCCCCTCATGAATAGGGATACGTTGTGACAGAACGGGGTCTCGAAAGGCGGATGTTTTCGGATTTGGACGAGAAACCACGATTTAAAGAGGCTTCTATTAAGATTCGATTTGCTACTTCTTCTCTTGCTTGGAACTTCAACAAAAGGCTTACCCCGATCCCTCTAGATCGGTTTATCTACCCAATCTTACTTTGTTTTCTCCGGTTTTTAGTAGATTAGATTCGTTTTGTGTCTCTTACTTAGATGCATTAGGGTTTTATCGAAGATTGAAGTTACTTGGCTTTAATAGATTAAGTTTTGCGTCACACATTTGTTCCACCGATTCGATACCTTGGGTTCACCACTCGAGGGAAGAAGGGTCCCTTGACTACGACGGGAGACTTGTACGCTTGCAAGTCACGAACGAACTTTGATACAATTATTAACCGTCAACAGCCGGGTCCGTCCCGACCGCCGCCACACGTGTCGCCACGACGCCAGCACCCACCAACACGGACGTGGCGGGTCCCTCGGCGCCACGGCGCCACCGTCGCTCCGGCCGGCGCTCACGACGGCGCGGTCGGAGCGCCGGCATGCCGCACGCGTCGCCTCTCAACGCGACGCACTCACCGGCGAGACGCGCGGCCGCCCCCGGCGGGGGAGCGCTCGGTCTCCGGACCGCGCTTCCCTATCGGTCTGCACGCTGCCACGGCGGCATACGTCGCCAACGCCAACACGACGCTGCGCAGGGTTCCCCCTGGCCGCCACATCCTGGTTGCCAGGGGCCGCCTGCGATGACTGAGCAGCCGGCTCGCAAGCGATGGCCCATGGCGACGTCGGGTTCGAGTTGGAGACGGACTCGAGCTCGAAGTCGTCGTGGATGTTGGAAAGCGAAATTTCGCCGAACTTGCCGGCGAGCTTGCCTGTGACAACTTCGGGGAAGCGTCACAAGGCCCGTCCTCGAGTCGGGTTGCATGATCGCGGCGCCGGGAAAGAGCCCGCGCCATCGGCAGCTGCGGCACCCGTGCGCCGAAGACGAAGGTGTCGCCGCGGTTGAAGGCGACGGTTGGCTTGATGTGAACGGAAGCCGTCGAGTTCGCCATGTGATCTCGAGCAAGAGCCCCTACCTGGCGCGCCAGCTGTCGGTGTTTTGGACCGGCAACCTACTACGGGGAGTACCCGAAGTAGATGAATGTGACTCGCCGAGATCGGTAACTCGAAGGAAGAGACACGTGGCACACAATTTAGACAAGTTCGGCCGCGAGGTGCGTAATACCCTACGTCCCGTATGCCGCGTAGCTCGGATTGATTGGGCACGGTTACAGGATGGTGCAACAGTGCGCCGTGAGTTGAGATTGGATGAGGTGATCCCGAGATCGGTCCCCCGCCTCGCCTTATATAGTCCGGGAGTGCGGGGTTACAAGTCGGAGTAGGGAAGGAGTACTAGTCGAGTACGTCTAGGAGACCTCTATACGGTGCGGAACGTGTACGCAGTCCTAACCGAGTACTACTCCTCGTGTTGTCCTTGTGCTCCACGCCTTCGGTGCCGTGTAGCGCAAGCCGGATAGTCCCGTGGGCCCACCGAGTAGTCGGTCCCGGTACCCACCGAGGTAGTGGGCCCGGGGAGGTTCATACGACAAGCCCCCGAGTACTTTGTAGTCGAGAAGGATAGCTTCCGTAGTCTTGACGGCCTTAACGAGTAGTCCTCAAGCGTCCCCGAGTGCTACAAGCCAAAAGTCCTCAAGAGTAGTCGAAGCATCCCGAGGCCGGAATGTACTCCACCGTGTTGACGGTGAAAATCCGTCAACCTAGCCATGAGTTTACCTTCGGTGTTGGCATGAATTTTATACCTTATCCATTGGTACTAACCCCCGTGGTATAACAAGTTCACATGTGCATGTCGTTTTTGGAGTTTAATGTTTATGCGGGGATTTAGTGTTGAATGCAAGACTTTCGGGGTAAGTTCATCAAGCACCTCATGACAAGACTTTGAAGCCCCGAACAAGTCATGCAATGAAGTAAAATTAACTCCAAGAAGCCTGGGACTTGATCCGAGAAGACGACATACTCCAGGACCCGACCGTAAAAGTGCCGAATCTTCCAAGACAAGGAGTTGAGTCCAATTCGGAGAGAAACCGACGACATGGACCCGTATGCGAAGGGGGAAGCATCCAGAAGCAAGGGAACCGACCTCGGCAAAGGAGCCCGCGGGCCGGGCCTAAATGGGCCCAGGCGGCCGGCCCGGGCCGGTCGGCCCAGTGCCCATTTAGGGCCCAAATGCGTCGTCCTTTGACCTAGCCGCCGATCGGGCTATTTATAGTCCCCTGACCGAGAGCCACGCAGAGGAGAAGTCGTATTCCGCCGCCGAGGAGCAGAGAAGCTTGAGGGACACCAACTTGAAGATGAGGGTCGTGCTAGTTGTCTAGGGTTTCCCTGGCCGACGTGGGAACCTTGCATGGAAGACCACGTCGGAGCTCCGGAGCGAGGATCAAGATCGAGGGAGGGCCCCGTGGTGATCTTGTTCATGTAATCATTCATGGTGAAGTTTGTAAGTGAATCCGATTTCTAGCGATTAAGTGCCTTCTCGATGATTTTGATTTCTTCTTGGTTTTGCTTCTTCTACGATCTAGTCTATAGCTAGATTACATAGGGTGCTCTTGTAGCCGCGGTGGCTAGAGGTGCATACCGGACCGGCCAAGTGATTTCAACTTGTTCTATCGAACTCGCCCCTAAGCTCCCCGCATGAATAGGGATACGTTGTGACAGAACGGGGGTCTCGAAAGGCGGATGTTTTCGGAGTCGGATGGGAAGGCCACGATTTAAAGATGCTTTTAATGAGATTCTCTTTTCTATCTTCATCTATCTTGTTTGGAGCTACAACATAAGCATGATCTAGATTCTCTAGATTGGTTATCTCTTGCTTTCTCTTGCTACCTCTTTAGTAGATTAGATTAGATTCGTTTTCTTTATGAGTTAGTAGATTAGATGCAACTTGTCTTCATTAGATAGCTTTACCTTGCTTTACTAGATTGAATCCTTGCGTTGCACATTGTTCCACGGATTCGATACCTTGGGTTCACCACTCGAGGGAAGAAGGGTCCCTTGACTACGACGGGAGACTTGTCCGCTTGCAAGTCACAAACGAACTTTGATACAACTATTAACCGTCAACAAGCCCCTTTTTCCGGCGCCGTTGCCGGGGAACAAGCAATCAAGATCCGATCTAGTATCGCTTATCTTTCAGCTTTTTCTTTTGATTTTCTTTTGCATCTCTTATGTTTGATCATCCTCAAAAAAAAAAAAAAGAGTCAATCTAATCTAGTTTGATTAACCCTAATTTTTTTCTTTTCTATTTAGATTTTTGTTTTATTACTAACCCTAACCGGAGATGGTTGGCTACCTCTCCAAGAAACCCAAAACTTTTTTGTGGATGATCCAGAAAACTTTACAGCAAAGGTGACGTGTGACACAAGCTCGAAGGACCATCAAAATCTCCAAGGGAATCACCACCTCCAAGTCAAGGCGCCGGAGGCCGTTCAAGATCAACGAGGATGGAGAAGATGGAGATGGAGAAAGAAGCTCAACACCTAAAGGCTGCCAAGGCAAGATCCACATGCGGGGTGTTCATCGTGATGAAGATGTTAGAGACGCAAGTGGGACAACTTGCCGGACAACCGATTGGTGACAAAGAAGAATATCCGAGACAACTCCAAGGTCCCAAGACGGCGAAGGCTACTCAAGCTCATTCGGGAGAGATGAAGGATCACACTAGAGACCATGAAGATCACGACCGAAGGACAGGAGTTCGAGATGCCGAGCCACAAGGAAGATGTTGCATCCGTCAAGACCAAAGGACAAAGCCAGCCTGTGAAGACCAAAAACCTCGACTAAGCCAAAGTGGGTACCCAAGATTGCAACGCCCACAAAGAGCGTTGATCCGGAGTAATCAAGTGAAGAAGTCTAGCCATGGACTATAAACGAAGCGCTAGGCGGGAGGCAACCCGTTTCGTCTAGTCAAGAATAAGCTACGGGAGGACAACCCGATTCCAGGTTTTTCAAGTCTTTTTAAATTTAATTCAGTTCTGAATTTTACTACGCAAAACCTTAGACTTAGAATGGTTGAACAATATTAGAGACATAATTCTTGGTTGAACATGTTGCTTGATCATAAACCCTTTACATGAACCATCCTATGTGATTGTTTGCTTCTTTTCTTTTCGAGAAACCCTCAACCAAATAATTTCAGAACCTTAACTCAACCCTTCACCCTCATTATGGGGTTGTGGTTGACTTGTTTTTCATGCTAAAAACACACGAGTAGAGCCACGACTTGTATCTAGATGTTGTTTAAATTTCAGCATGTGGTAGGACTCGCGTGAACCTAGAAACTTGATTTTTGGTTGGTTCAAAAATCCATATCCTTGGTTTCTCTAAGATTAGAATTTTTCTAAGCCTCACTTAATTTTATTTCATTCAAAATCTCTCTCATCTAATCGAAATTAGGACCTAAGCCTATGCCCCCATGATCAAGCCGGGAAAAGCTTGCTCTCAACCAATGAAGGCAAACTATACCGTGAGACCGAAATCGACGTAAAAATAAAATATTTTCGACTTGCATTTGTTTTTAATGGTTTAAAAACTTCTCTAAAATTATGTTCGAGCTCTTGCATGGCTCTGAAAAATATTTTAAATTTCGAATTAGAGGAGTGCTTAACCTTAAACACACCTTAATGGAGGCGCTCTAGTAATCATGCATGCACCATTGGATTCCCTTTCATCAACTTTCACCAATTCCACACGCAAAGGACAAGCATGGTGGGCAGCAAGCATCAACTTTTTAGGAATTTCATGGTGGCATGTGAAGCAAGTGGAGCTAGGGAGCATGGACATGACCCAAAACATGAAGCATCAAGTGGAAGGACCAATAGTGGACGAGAGCGTTTGGGGCGGTGCAACTCGTGGAGCACGCGGCGGAAAGTTGCGAGGTGAAATGATCGTGCCGAAGAAAGACGAGACGGGGAGGAGCACCGAGGCCGGCCTCACGTACATAAGGAGCCCCCCCGGCTCCCGTTTTTTGCAGGCAAGCTTCCCTCTCCTTCCTTTGTTTGTGTGTTCAAGTTTGTGTGCTCAAAACCTCCGTAGACATAGCCAACCTTCCCAAGCTTGATAGCTCAAAAAAAAAAATCCACATCCTTAATCCACTCAAAGTCCATACTCCAAAATAATATTTGTGTACCTTGTTACCGGGTGAAAACCCCGGATATATATTTGTGAGGGAGAGTGCTGCAATCATGGAGGAAAAATACAAGCCTTTTCACCGAAGAAGAAGGGATCATCGTCGTCTAAGCCATCATCGACAACCTCTTCGAGGAGGCACTCTGGTTTCCGAGTTTCCTTGGAGTATGGAGGAGGACACGGCACCGCCGAGGAGGAACCACACTCTTCTCCTTGGTGGCATGAGGGCCACACAAAACTCGTTTATTAGGTTTACCAAACTTCAATAACATATGGAGGAGCCGCCCGTCCAACCTCGCCACTTGACACGATCATCCGCTCCACCTCCATACGCTCCGCGGTATTCCGAGGGGTATGTCATCATGACGGAGGAGGAGAAGAAGCTCGCTCGCCTTAAGTAGAGGCTTGTAGCGAACGTCGACATCGACGACCAAGCTCTCCACATATTGGGTTTCACACGGGACACCGGTGCAATTCTCTAGCGGAATGTCGGCAAACACCCACAAGGAATTCGCCTAGGAAATTTTCATGACCATGGCGCATACCCTTGATGAAGGAGTGTTGAGTCTCTCATTCCGTTGAGGGAGCCCACAAGAGGAGAAGAAGGAAGACACCGTCGGAAGGGTAACCTTGATCAACGATGCTATTTCTAGCACTTTGAAGGGGTAATCTCCTTTCATCCATGGGTTGCGATCGATCTTGAGATGTAATCACACTTTGTTGGATTATCTATCTATCATCTTGTGCTGAAAATACTTTAATGCTTAAGGCTAGCAACCATGCCGTAAAGGGAGTAAGGGCTCCATTGCTTCCTTGGACCCATTCAACACAATCCCCGATAGATCGATTGGTTTTCATGTTCGAAACGATTGCATGTCTAGTATCATAGACCCATGGGCGAGTGTCTCCTATTTTCAAAAGGGAGCTCCGAAACAAGTATGTGCATGAAGGCACATGGGAAGGTTTTTGGAGTATGATCACGGGAAGAGACCATCAACGAAGAAATACTATCCGGAACCCCATCATCCAAGTGTGTCACTTTTGTGCAAGTGGATTTTTGGGGAGAATAAGAGAGACATAGATAACCAACACGGAGTTGAATTGGATTTACTCGCAGCCAATCAACCCTACTCACCTATGATCAACCGGTGGTGTTGTGAGCAACATCGGATTCGGGAGATCGGGTTGTTACCTCTCCATGTTGACTATCTCTTTAAAACCGGGTATTGCAAGGAACCCAAATCATCTCCTACCCGGGACTTCCCTAGGAATATATGAAGAAAGGAAAATATAAGAGTGAAGATGAGAGAGGAGGCTTACAAGTGGCCTAGGTGAATTTGCCCCTTCCGGATTGAAGATTAAGACTTTTCTTGAGGGGAAGAAGATCGGTTAGAGGAAGGACTTCTTGTGCCGGCGAAAAAAAAAAATCATTTATATATATATAATAAAGAAGGATTAGGAGAAGGTTTTTCCACGACCCAAGAAGGAGGTGCACAACAAAATTATGTCCCACCATTGGGAGGAACCCGGCGCCGCCGAGTTACTACGGTGGTGTACCAATGCAAGCATGGGGGAGTGGTGCAGCCATACCCCCACCATTTTTGCGGTGCCCAACGTAGCCTTTGCGGAGCCATTTGCACACCTTCCTCAACCACAACAAAATGTGGCCACCATTGGAGGATACGCTGCAAGGAACATGCAAATTATTGCAGCCATCCAAACCAATGCCAACTAAATGGGTGAAGGAAATGCAAACGTCGCTTATGTGCTTGGACACCTTCACCTAGCACCGTCAGACAATTCATAGGAGGAGTGGTGCATTCCTATTGCAAGTAAGGGTACAACAACCAAGACTTTCAATATCAACCACCGGCGGAAGATTAGAGAGAGGAGGAGCTTTAGTTATCTTTCCTTTACCCCCTTTTCTTTAATTTTCAGCTTGTTTGCACCTATGTTTGCGTAGTATTTTCAGCTTTGCTTTAATTTTCAGTTTTTAGTTTAATTTTCAGCATGTATCTTAGTTTTTATTTTCATCATGAATAATGTCACCACCAAGTTTTTACCTTTGGTAAAGTTACAAAGTTTGTGCCATGATGATATATGATTATAATTGCCGCTTTGTTTATCTTTGTAATTGATTTATGCATGTTTAACCTAGTGCTCTCTTAAAAATACAGATCTGAATTTATTTAAATACTAGCTTAATTTTCAGCGGAGGTTATGATTAAAATAAAGACCCATAGTGTTTTATGTGCTCTCAAGTTATGAATAGATTGAAGATGTCTTTTATGCTCAAAAATATTGCTAACCTTGTCACAAATATCACTTGTGTGTTGCTCTACCTATCCAAAGCCTTATATATATTTGAGTGCATAAACCTTAGTGTACAAGATTTATTTTTGAGTGAGTTATTGCAGGCCATGATTTCTCTGGCCCGAGACTAAGAAGCTGGTCATTCCGTTTTTGCGTATCTATCTTTTTGCTAGCCTTTTATCCGTGCATTGTGTACCCCCACATCGGTGGTCTCACAAACTTCGCCGGATATCCACCCTTAAACCAAATATCATTTTTTGTGATTACCTCCTTGACCACAACCTATCATTGAGAATGGATCATCAATTCAAGGAAGATCGCAAGACGGTGCCAACGTTGAAGATTTCAAGTATCTCTCCAAGGAAAATATCTCCGGTACCTACCTTATTTTTCGCCTCTTTGCTCGAGGACGAGCAACGTCTAAGCATGGGGGAGGAGGTAGGTACGGTGCTGCCTTAGAGTTCAAAAGGGAGTATTTTAAAAAAATATATATAATGATGAAAGAAAAAAAATTCGGCGATGTACATGACTTCCAAGGTGAAGAAGAAAAAAAATATATATATAAGAAAGAAAGAAAGAAAAGAATGAGAAATATAAGAAAGAGAAGAAAAAAAATATATATTTGTGCGTAAAGTGAACTCCCCGGTTCTCTAAGAGTGCATTCAAGGCTTCAAGATAAAAAGATCCATTCTCAATTTTCCAACCATGTGCAATCCGATAACGAGGACTTCCTTTGTGCCTCGGGATCACTCTTTGCCATTTGCACATGTTCACTTATCTAAAAGTGTGTGTATTTTTCTCTTTCCCCTCCTTGATTTAACATTATTTTCCAATGACCTTTTTGACGAGTCTCGGTAAGACCATGAGAAGCTTGTCTTGTTTTGACAACACCTCATTTATAAAATCTTGTTAGGACTAAACTTTCCCAAAGCTCCATATAAAGCCTACCACACATATATATGAGAGGGAAAGGAGTAGAATATATAGGCTTGAGAGACAAGTGAGATGAGAGTTTATGAGCAATATACAAGATGATTTAAATTTGTGAACTTGGTTTAGCTTTTCTTTATCTCGTTCTTTATTTCAAAAATTCGAGGTCTATTTAAACTTTGTGAGCATGTTAATACTTGTGGGATAAGCTTAATAAGAATCTACCCTCCGTAGAGGTGAAGGCTAGTACATTATGGAACTTTAATGAATTAATATTTTGAGAGCATTATGTTTTCTCATGTATGATCAAATGCAAAGTTTAAACATTGTTTAGCAATGATGATATCCATCGAAGGCTTACTCGAGGACGAGCAAGGTTTAAGCATGGGGGAGATGTTGACGGTGAAAATCCGTCAACCTAGCCATGAGTTTACCTTCGGTGTTGGCATGAATTTTATACCTTATCCATTGGTACTAACCCCCGTGGTATAACAAGTTCACATGTGCATGTCGTTTTTGGAGTTTAATGTTTATGCGGGGATTTAGTGTTGAATGCAAGACTTTCGGGGTAAGTTCATCAAGCACCTCATGACAAGACTTTGAAGCCCCGAACAAGTCATGCAATGAAGTAAAATTAACTCCAAGAAGCCGGGGGACTTGATCCGAGAAGACGACATACTCCGGGGACCCGACCGGAAAAGTGCTCGAATCTTCCAAGACAAGGAGTTGAGTCCAATTCGGAGAGAAACCGACGACATGGACCCGTATGCGAAGGGGGAAGCATCCGGGAAGCAAGGGAACCGACCTCGGGCAAAGGAGCCCGCGGGCGCGGGCCTAAATGGGCCCGGGCCGGCCGGCCCCCGGTCCGGTCGGCCCGAGCCCATTTAGGGCCCAAATGCGTCGTCCTTTGACCTAGCCGCCGATCGGGCTATTTATAGTCCCCGACCGAGAGCCACGCGAGAGGAGAAGTCGTATTCCGCCGCCGAGGAGCGAGAGAAGCTTGAGGGACACCAACTTGAAGATGAGGGTCGTGCTAGTTGTCTAGGGTTTCCTTGGCCGACGTGGGAACCTTGCATGGAAGACCACGTCGGAGCTCCGGAGCGAGGATCAAGATCGAGGGAGGGCCCCGGTGGTGATCTTGTTCATGTAATCATTCATGGTGAAGTTTGTAAGTGAATCCGATTTCTAGCGATTAAGTGCCTTCTCGATGATTTTGATTTCTTCTTGGTTTTGCTTCTTCTACGATCTAGTCTATAGCTAGATTACATAGGGTGCTCTTGTAGCCGCGGTGGCTAGAGGTGCATACGGACCGGCCAAGTGATTTCAACTTGTTCTATCGAACTCGCCCTAAGCTCCCCGCATGAATAGGGATACGTTGTGACGAACGGGGGTCTCGAAAGGCGGATGTTTTCGGAGTCGGATGGGAAGGCCACGATTTAAAGATGCTTTTAATGAGATTCTCTTTTCTATCTTCATCTATCTTGTTTGGAGCTACAACATAAGCATGATCTAGATTCTCTAGATTGGTTATCTCTTGCTTTCTCTTGCTACCTCTTTAGTAGATTAGATTAGATTCGTTTTCTTTATGAGTTAGTAGATTAGATGCAACTTGTCTTCATTAGATAGCTTTACCTTGCTTTACTAGATTGAATCCTTGCGTTGCACATTGTTCCACGGATTCGATACCTTGGGTTCACCACTCGAGGGAAGAAGGGTCCCTTGACTACGACGGGAGACTTGTCCGCTTGCAAGTCACAAACGAACTTTGATACAACTATTAACCGTCAACAAGCTGATGTTTGAGCAATCTTGAAGTCTTCTCGAGTAGTCCCAAGCGTCCTTGAAATCTGCCCTCGAAGGTCTTCAAAAAATGCCTGCCTTGTCTTGAAGCCGAAGCCGTCATGGAGACACGATTTGCAGAACCGCAATCCACGTGGAGTAGCCCCCGAGCCTCGAGCCGCGGGCTCTGGCTGAGGATCCATCCGAGGTCTTGACAAGAAAATCCCGAAAAATCCGAAGAAAAAACCGAAGGACACGTGGCACGGAGCCCCCGAGCCTTGAGTCGAGTACTTCCTCTCGAATTAAAGGGTCTTCTTGGAGAATGTGTCCTGAGATACTCTTGAGACTAGCCGCGTCCCAGGTAGTCGAGTAGAAGTAGCCGAGCCCCCGAGGTGAGGCGCGTCGACTAGTAGAATACGAAGAGTCACGCGCTGGCGCTGAGTCAGCCGCGCGTGGACTTATCCGGCCGCCCGTTGCGGGGGCGATTTGGCTTATAAATACAAGCCGAAACCCTTAGGGTTTTCACCCAAGTGAGCCGCAGTCATTTGCCACTTGAATCTTGAAGTAGATCCACTCCAGCGAGCGCCGCCGCCGTAGTAGATCCGAACGCATCGCCACCCGAAAGCTTTAGGTTAGCCCCCGAGCGAATGCGAGTGAAGACTCCTTGTACTTGGAGAATGAAACCGTCACCTTCGAAGACGTCGAAAGCCGGCGGGAAGAAGAGGAGCCGTGCGGAGGCCGCCGCGGCCAGCAGCGGAGCGGCGCCCACATCTCCACCGCGCGCTGACCCAAGCCGCGAGTGGAAAAAGTCGAAGGTCAAGACGGAGGACCTGCTAACCCTGTTGAACAGCGGGTTCATCAGGGAGAAGGAGATCGACATGTGGAGATCCGCCGCAGGAGATCCTTATCCAATGGAGAAGGCCGAAGACGAGATCCCGATGTTCTCGCGCTTCGTGGAGCGCGGTCTTGCGCCGCCGGCAAGCGACTTCTTCAAGGGGCTGCTCAGGTACTATGGCATCGAGTACCTCAACCTGAACCCCAATGGTATCTTCCATACTTCTGTCTTCGTCCACTTCTGCGAAGCCTTCCTGGGAATCAAGCCGCACTGGGTTCTCTTCCGGAAGTTTTTCCGCGTGAAGCCGCAGCCCAGCGCCTCCAACCCCAGAGTAGTCGGAGGGGCCGGGATCCAGCTGAGGGAGGATGCCGCGGAGCAGTACCTGGCGTACAAGCTCGTGGACTCCAACACCGACTGGAAGACGAGGTGGTTCTACATCACGAACCACCATCCCGAGCTGCCGAAGCCGAGCGGACGGCAGCCCAGGCATCGGGGAGTGGTGGAACACGGAGCCCACCATGCGGGAGGGAATCCGGCTCCGGAGTTGCTAGCGCGCATCAAGACTGCGGGATGCGGGACCGAGGGCCGAACACGTGGCCTTCGGCTTCATGAAGCGCGGGGATCCGGCCCGCCGATGGCGCGGGATACGATGGGCTTCGAGTACACCGGCGACAACGATACGTCGCGGATGCCGGGGGGCGAGCTGGACGACAACGACATCGTTGAGAGGTTGTCGAGAATCTTCAAGGACATGCCGGAGTACACGGTGTGCCCTGTCGAGGAGTACTCCGCCGCGCGCCCGCCCAACGGGGTGAGTAGCCGTACCCCCCTCGTCGAGTAGTAGGCACTTGTAGCAGAGTTGCTGATGCCTTGTGTCTTTTGCGCAGGATGATGTGAAGCGGTTTGTCTCCGAGCCGCAGCCACCACCGAGCGGGATCGAGATCCCGGCGGTGGGGAAAGTGAAGGAGCGCCGCGAAGTCGGGGAAGGCGACGATACCGTCATCGTGGAGGATACCTCCGATGACGAAGAAGACGAGGAGACGTTGCAGGACCGCTTCCAGTTGCGGTCGAGGTTTAGCCGTCCGGGCTTGCCTCACGTGCCACTCATCCAAGACCCTCCGGCTAGCCTGGAGGCTAGCCTTGCCGCGCCGCCGAGGAAGCCGCGCAACCCCACCAAGAAGCGGGTGGCGAAGAAGATGAAGGTCTCAGAGACCACGCCTCCGGAGGTAAGTCATCTTGAGCGAGTAGTCGAGTACCCGGTGATCGAGTACGGTGCCGACGAGTAGTCGTCCTTGCGTGCGGGAGGTGCCGCCACCGAGCCCGTGGAGGAGGGCGACGAGGGCATGTGGCCCACGGTGGGGGAGCGGCGAGAAGCCGAAGTCCGGCCCCCCCCCGTCGAAGATCTTCGGCGCGGTGGAGCGCCGGCCCCCGCTCCGGTGGAGAGCGAGTACTGCGGCCGCCGCCGTTGAAGAGATGGAAGCCGCGGGGACGCGAGGAGACTTCGCGCCGGCCGCCGCCACCGTGGAGGAGGCGGTAGTCGAAGAGGCGGAGGAAGAGACGCCCGCCGAGGGTGGACCCGGTTGATATCGCCGGCATCCTCGGTGCTCGGCCGTGACTATCGTCCGGTCGAACTTGTAAGTACCACGCCTTGTGAGTAGTACTCGTTGTAGTAGTCGATTTTGTGCGACGACCCTCTCGTGGATACTTCGCGGGAAAATCCACGGACTTGAGGCGGGACGGGGAGGAGCCCGCGACGGTGGAGGGCGAAGAGGCCGCGCCGTCCGTCGAGGAGCCCGCTGCTGAAGCCCAAGTCACGACCGAGCCCCCGGCTGCCGAAGCGCCGCTGCCAGAGGCGGTCGCAGTTGAAGGTAAGTACCCTTCTTGAAGCTGTAGAACTCCAGAAGGAGTAGTCGTAGGCACTGATGCGCGTGTTTCTCGGTGACAGGCGCTGAAGGAGGTGACATCCCTGCAGGGGTACCCATGCAGGAGCTGACACCAGAGGCCCCGGAGGCCGTAGCAGGAGCCCCCGAGCCCGAGAGGGAAACCGTCGAGAAGTCCGCCGAAGGGGAGGCGGCTGCCACATCGCCAGGGGTTGCCCTGGAGGTGGCTGTCCGATCCCCCGAGATCCAAGACGCGGAGCCTATCCGCTCGGTGCCGATGACGGAGGCTACATCGAGTAGCCGCGGCGGGATTGAGCTGCTTGCCGACGATCTTGTTGAGCCGGCGGTGTTGGCGCAGCACTTGGAGGCGATGCGGCGAGCCGAGCAGTGGATGAAGGTACGTAGTTGTAGCTTCCCGAGTAGTCAATCCTTTGCGTTGAGTACTCTGCTTGACTCGATCTTGTCTTGTGCAGGACGTCGCGGAGCGATCCCGCGAGAAGTCGAACATCTTTGCAAGGCTACGGCGACACCGTGCTCCGAGCCGAAGCCCCGGAGGAGCAGCTCGTGAAGTCGCGGAAGCACGCGGCCGCGATGCAGTCGAAGCTTGACGCCGCCTTCGCCAAGTACCACAACGACGTGATGGACTTACAGGCGAAGGGCGACGAGCTGGTGCGGAAGAACAAAGGCCTCCGCAACAAGAATAAGGGTATGTCTCTTGGCTTGTCGGGTACTTGTTGGAAGTCACCAAGCCCTGACCCGCTGTTGTGTTCCGGTGTTGCAGAACTCGAAAGCCAGGTGGAGCAGCTGAAGGCCTCGGAGGTCAGCATGAAGAATCTCTTCTACCGGGAGCAAGAAGCCCGCCAGGTACTTGAACTCGACTACAAGGAGCTGGCCTTCGAGTGCGAGAAGCACATGGAGCTGCGGATTGCATCTGATAGAGACCTCGTCAACTGCTACAAATATTTGCAGAAGTTGAACGAGGATTGCGAGGCACTCCGGGCCCAGCTGAAAGACCTTGAGGAGGCTGCCCTTCCGATCGCCAGGCTGCTGGTGCCCCACCCGGGAGGCCCCAAGATCGCTCCACTGGCGGATCGACTTCGTGAGGCGCCAAGCCGGCTGGTCGCCTATGTCAAGCACATGGCCAGGTCGATCCCGAAGCAGGTGCTGGCCTTCATGAAGTCGTACTTCCCGAAGGCTCCAGTGGAGGTGGTCGCCGGCGGGGTAGCCGCCAACTGCTCGGATGAGCAGTACGCAGAGCTGTTGGAGCAGATGGCTCCCATCGCGGAGCAGGTAGCCGAAAAGTTGAACCTCCAGTAGCTCTGCATAGGTAGCTTAGTAGCCATAATTGTACAGGAAACAGTTGTAATGAACTTTTCATCTATTAATGAAATGAAGTTGTTCCAGCAATGAGTACTCGTAACCGCGATCTCAGAGTGCGGAGCGCCCATCGTGGAGTAGGTGCGAGTAGTAGTACTCGGCTGAGCAATCCCGTAGCAGGGAGTAGACAGTAAAGAAGTTGATAAACAATCAAGCTTTATTACTGAAGAAGTACACCTGGGTGGCCAGGGCCGTAGTTACGAGTAGTCGCCTGGACCCGGAGGCCGCTTACAGCTAAGTGGCGCTGGAGCGGGTAGCCGCTTGCAGCGAGTGATCCGTAGGTAGCTGTGTAGGCTGGATCGCAGATCCGTAGGTAGCCGCGCGGGCTAGATATTGGAGTGTGGTCTCTTGGTAGACCGCTGCTAGAGTCCTTGATGCTCGTTGCAGCCCAGGGTCCGTAGGTAGCCGCACGGGCTGGACCTGGAGGAGAGTAGTCCGGAGACTTGAAGCCAGGACCCGGAGGGTCGCTTGCGGCAAGGGGTGTTGATGTAGTCGCGTGGACTTGAACCCCGGAGTAGTCGTGTAGACTAGGCGTAGAATCGACAGAGTTGGTCGACGTTCCACGAGTTGTTGACTTCTTCGCCTTCAAGTATTTGGAGGCAGTAGGAGCCTGGCCCGGTCACCTTAGCCACGGTGAGGGGGCCTTCCCAGGGGGAGCTGAGCTTGTGGAGTCCTTCCGTGTTCTGGATGCGGCGGAGGACAAGATCTCCAACGTTGAAGGAGCGTTCCTTGACGTTGCGATCATGGTAGCGTCGGATACCCTCCAGGTACCTTGCTGATTGGACGAGGGCGGCACGGCCGAGCTTCTTCGAGGGCCGTCGATATCAACTCGTCTGTCGTCTTCCGAGACGCCTTCGTCGTAGTGCTCCACCGCCTGGCGAGTTCCATATGACATCGGCAGGGAGGATGGCTTCAGAGCCGTAGACCAGGAAGTAGGGGGATTGCCCCATTGGCTTGGATGGTTGAGTCCGCAGCCCCCAGAGTGCGTTGGGTAGTTCCTTGATCCACTTGCCCCCTTTTGAGTTAGCAGCGTCGTGTAGCCGCTTCTTGAGGGCGTCGAGCACCATCCCATTGGCGCGCTCGACTTGTCCGTTGGCCCGTGGATGGGCGGCCGAGACGTATCGACGTCGATTCCGGCCGTTCTCGCGGTACTCCCGGAACGGTGGTTGTTGAAGTTGGACCCCAGGTCTGTGATGATGCGGTGGGGTAGCCCGTAGCGGTGTACGAGTTCATCCAGGAAGTCGAGTACTCTGTCAGCCTTGGGGCATGTGATCGGCTTGACCTCGATCCACTTGGTGAACTTGTCGATAGCCACCAGTACTCTGCTGAATCCTCCTGGCGCAGTTGGCAGTAGCCCAATCATGTCGAGCCCCCAGCAGGCAAAGGGCCAGGTTGGCGGTATGGTGACTAGCTTGTAGGCTGGGACGTGTTGCTGCTTGGCGAAGAACTGACATCCTTGGCACCTTCTGACGAGTTCTTCGGCATCGCCCCGGTCCGTGGGCCGGTAGGAAAGCTCGCCGGAAGGCCTTGCTGACCAGCGTGCGTGAGGACGCGTGGTTGCCGCAGACGCCCTTGTGGATCTCCTCCAAGATGTCCTTGCCTTCTTCGCGAGGGACGCACTTCATGAGTACTCCGGAAGATGCGCCTCACTTATAAAGCTTGTCGCCGACGAGGACGTAAGACTTGGCGCGGCGGATGAGTTGTTCGGCCGCGTTTTTGTCGGAGGGGACCTTCTGCTCGCTGAGGTAGTCGATGAAGGGTTGCCTCCAGTCCACGTCGATCATCATGACCTCCTGTCCAGCTGGGTGGTTAGCTGGGACAGTGGTCGGTGGCGCCGGCTCCGGGATGGATGGCGCGTGAAGCTCATGGACGAAGACGCCCGCGGGTACTTGGGCGCGGGTGGATCCGAGCTTCGAGAGGACGTCCGCCGCAACGTTGTTGTCGCGGACGATGTGATGGAACTCGAGACCATAGAATTTGTTCTCGAGCTTGCGTACTTCTAGGCGATGGCGTCCATGTTCTCCTTGTTGCGGTCCCGGGACTTGTTGACTTGGTTGATGACCACCGCGGAGTCGCCGTAGACTAGTAGCCGCTTGATGCCAAGTGAAGCCGCGAGGCGGAGCCCGTGTAGGAGAGCTTCGTACTCGGCTTCGTTATTTGAGACCTTCCGGAAAGATGCAGGACGTACTTGAGTTGTTCGCCCGTTGGAGAGATCAGGAGTACCCCTGCGCCTGCGCCCTCGAGGTTGAGTGAGCCGTCAAAGTACATCACCCAATGCTCTGGTCGCACGGTGGGAGTAGGTAGCTGGTTCTCTCGCCACTCCGCCATGAAGTCGACTAGCGCCTGCGACTTGATGGCGGTGCGTGGCTTGAAGTCGATCGTGAGGGCGCCGAGCTCGACAGCCCACTTGGAGATTCTTCGGTGGCGTACGGGTTCCTCAAGATGTCGCCGAGCGGGTAGTCGGTGACGACGGAAACCGAGTACTCCTGGAAGTAGTGTCGTAGCTTCCGCGAGGTGATGAGTAGAGCGTACAGGAGCATCTGCACGGGCTGATAGCGAGCCTTGGACTCTGATATAACCTCGCTGACGAAGTAGACCGGGCGCTGGACCGGGTAGGCGTGGCCGTCTTCCTGCCGCTCGACGACGATGGCGATGCGACCACGTGAGTAGTC
Organism: Cenchrus americanus; assembly: GCA_947561735.1. NCBI lineage: Eukaryota > Viridiplantae > Streptophyta > Magnoliopsida > Poales > Poaceae > Cenchrus > Cenchrus americanus. The sequence continues at coordinate 186,732,806 of OX387245.1, forward strand.
GCGGCTGGTAGAGCAGCGGCCGAGCTGCTCGCCCTTGTGAGGAGCCGTGAGGATTGGCGGCTTCGACGGAAGTCCTTGAGCCGGGCAAGGGCTTGGTCCGCCTCCGCGATCCACACGAACTTCTCGTGGTGCTTGAGTAGTTTGAAGAAGGGGAGACCCCGTTCTCCTAGCCTCGAGATGAATACGTTCAACGCCGCCATGCACCCCGTCAGCTTCTGGACGTCTTTGATGCTCGTGGGAGCTTTCATGCTGGTGATGGCGGAGATCTTCTCGGGGTTGGCTACAATGCCGCGCTGGCTGATGATGAAGCCGAGTAGTTTACCCGAAGGTATGCCGAAGACGCACTTGTTCGGGTTGAGCTTCCAGCGGTACTCGCGTAGTGATGCGAAGGTCTGTTCAAGGTCGTCGATGAGGGTACTGGAGTCCCTGGTTTTGACAACCACGTCATCCACGTAGGCCTCGACGTTCTTGTTGAGTTGCCGCTTGAAGCAGGCCTGGATGGCCCGTTGGTATGTGGCGCCGGCGTTCTTCAACCCGAATGACATGGTCGTGTAGCGATGCGCGCCAAACGGGGTGATGAACGCGGTCTTCTCCTGGTCCTCTTCCTTGATTGCGATCTGGTGGTACCCGGAGTAGCAGTCGAGGAAGCGAGCGAGTCGCGGCCCGCCGTGGAGTCGATGACTTGATCAATCCGCGGCAACCCGAAGGGGTCCTTGGGGTAGTGCTTGTTGAGGTCGGTGTAGTCGACGCACATCCTCCACTCGTTCGAGTTCTTCTTGCGGACGAGGACGGGGTTGGCGAGCCACTCAGGATGGAAGACTTCTCTGATGAAGCCAGCTGCGAGTAGCTTGGCGAGCTCCTTCTTGATGGCGTCCCGTCTGTCGTCGGCAAAACGTCGGAGGTGTTGTCGCTTGGGGGTGGCCTTTGGGTCGACGTTGAGGCAGTGCTCGGTCGGCTCCCCGGGCACTCTGGCATGTCCGTCGGCTTCCACGCGAAGATGTCGCGGTTAGCCCGAAGGAAGCTGATGAGCGCGTCTTCCTATTTGGGGTCGAGGCCGGCCCCGATGGTGGTGGTCTTCTTTGGGGTCTCTGTTCCGAGGTCGGCCGACTTGACGAGTACCTCCTCGGGGAGGGCCGAGGCTTATTGGCGCTGTCAGACTTCTCTGGGATGTCGAGTTCGCTTGTGGCAAGCTTCTTCGATGCAGCGTAGACCTCCATCATCGGGTTGGGTACTTGGTTTGTTGAAGCGATCACCACGGCCTCTGTATCGCAGTCGTGAGAGATCTTCAAGTCCCCCTGGAGGGAGAGTACGCCGGCTGGACTTGGCATCTTGAGTACCAAGTAGGTATAGTGGGGCACCGCCATGAACTTGGCGATGGCCGGTCTGCCGAGGATGGCATGGTAGGAAGTCTCGAAATCCGCAACCTCGAACTTGATGTACTCGGTGCGGTAGTTATCCCGAGACGCCCCGAAGGTAACTGGCAGTACCACTGAGCCTAGTGGGATAGCCGCGTTGCCTGGGACGATGCCGTAGAACGGCATGCTGCTCTTGTCGAGCATGGGGGTGACGTCGAGGTTCATCTTCTTCAAGGTCTTGGTGGAAAGGACGTTGAGCCCGCTTCCACCGTCGATGAGCACCTCGTTGAGCTTGGAACCCGCCACCTGTTGGTTTCGGGACGAGAGGGAAACGTCTCGGTTCGGAGAAGGCCGGTCCATTGGTCCGCGCGGGAGAAGGTGATGGGTGTCTCCGACCACCCGAGAGGGGTCATAACCGCCGGGTTCAATGGACATTACTTCACGGCGAGTAGCTTTCTGCTCCCGCCTGCTGGGTAGTCCGCCGAAGAGGACGTTGACGGTCTTCTCGGGTTCTTGGAAGTCGTTGTCGTCGCCGTCCTTATTCTTGTTCTTTTGATCGTGAGGGTGCGGTGGCTCCGGCGTATCCTTGAGTGCATGCCTGAGCTGGTAGCACTGCTCGGTAGTGTGGTTGCCGTTCGGGTGCCACGGGCACTTCTCCTTCAGCAGGTCTTTGAACCCGCCGGAATTCTTCTTCGAGTTCCCTTTCGGAGGGCGCTGGATAGCCGCGACGGTATTGTCTGGCTTGCGCTTGCGGTTGGAACCCGAGAAGTTGTTGTTGTTGTTGTTGTTGCGGCCGCCTTGGTTTGGATTGCTGCCGCTGCCGCCGCCCTGTTCTGCTTGGACTTGCCGCGGATGGCGTCGTACTTGGCGTTGGCCTTGTCCTCTTCATCCGCCCAGGACGTGATCATGTCCTTGAGGTGGGGAATGGACCTGGGGCGGCGACGACCGAAGTCCTTGAAGGTGCGGCGATGGTAGAGCCCGTCCTGGAAGAGGTCGATGACCTCCTTGTCGGTGACGTCCACGACGGTAGCGCGCTTGTCGAAAAAGCGGCGCATGTACTTGCGGAGGGTCTCGCCTTGTTCCTGCTTGATCATGGCAAGGTCCATGCGAGTACCCGAACGGCCCATGGCGCCCGCGAAGTTGCTTGTGAATTGCTCCTTCAGTTGGTCCCACTTGTCGATTGAGTGCTTGTCCAGCGACTCGAGCCACGTGAGTGGGGCTTGGTCCAGGCGAGGAAGGGGAAGTAGAGGCACTTGGTGTCGCCGTTGCCGCCGCGCGTTCTCGATGGAGAGAGCGTAGCATCGGAGCCACCGGATGGGATCTGCTTCGCGTCGTATTTGGTGATCCCCAAAGGCTTGAACTTGTCGGGGAGGAGCGAGGTTGCGAAGCCGTGGTGAGAAGGCGGGGAAGCGCGTCGCCTTCGGCGGCGGTGGTCGACTTCTTCGCCGCAACTCTTCGATCCTCGGCGAGCATCGTACCCGCCATGTGAGGCACGGGAGGCGTGGCTATGCGCGTGGCCGCGGCCGCCGCGGGCTGCCGCCGCCTCCCGGCTTTCTTGTTGGCCCCGTGGTTGGAGCCGCCGCCGTCGCTGCCGCCGCCGTCAGGGTCGTTGCCGCCGCCACCGGCCGGGGCACGGTGGGGGACGACTTCTCGGTTGCCTTGCTCTTGTCGTGAAGGTCCGCCGGCGGTGGAGCGTCGACGGTTTGGGTCGGCTGGGATGTCGCCCCGAGTACGGTTAGGACCGGGGTCAGCACTGCGACTAGTAGCTTCGTTGTCGCGAGGCTTAGCTGGGGGAGGTTGGCTGACTCTCTTGTCGACCCGCATGAAGTAGGCTTCTTCAGCGAGCTTGGCGATGACCTCCCCAGCGCGTATGCCCTGAGCCTGGCGTGCGATCGTTGTGATCGACATGAGGCATTGCTCAGGAGTGGTGTGGACTCTGCTCTCGACCGCTTCGAGAGCCTCCGCAAGGTTGCGGATGGGAAGGTTGTCTCTGAGCCGCCGGCGTCGCTCGTTGCGCTTTCTGTTACGCTCGCACCGGGCGTCCCTGTTGGCGTCTGTCTCATCCGCAGGGGCATCAACGGACGGCTCGTCGCGGAGATGTCCTCCAAGTACTTGTCGCGGCCGTGCACGAGGGTCCGGGGTGTCGCCGGCAGCCATGAAGACTTGGCGATCGGGGGTACCCAAGCTTGACTCAGAAGGTGCCACCTCAGTTGGTGTGTTTGAGTCAGCCTGGGCCAGTGGTGTTCCCTCCTGGAACGGTAGCGAGTCGATGTAGGCGACGTAGCGTGAGTCCTCCTTTGTCAGTTCAGGAGGCTTGAGGTCCGGCCAGTAGACATATCTTCCGACCGGCGTCGATCTTATAACCAGCCCAGAGGCTGGCCCTGACAAGAGAAGCTCAGTGGTGTCATCTTCGGACTCGGGCTCCTCGGGGTCCGACCCGATGTCGAATTCGTAATCCGGGTTCGAATAGAACTCGGAGAGAGGGCTGGAGTCCGAGACGGGGTCGGGGACGGCGTCGGAGTCCGAGTTGTACTCGGTTACGGGCTCTTTGCCGGCCCGGCGTGGTGCAGGAGCCTCCGTGCGGGCCCGTGCCGGGGACGCGGGGGCCACGCGCGGAGCGCCGGCATGGTGAAGGGACCGCCCTGCGATGGGCCGAGCGGCACCGGCTCGCAAGCGATGGCCCATGGCGACGTCGGGTTCGAGTTGGAGACGAACTCGAGCTCGAAGTCGTCGTGGATGTTGGAAAGCGAAATTTCGCCGAACTTGCCGGCGAGCTTGCCCGTGACAACTTCGGGAAGCGTCACAAGGCTGTCCTCGAGTCGGGTTGCATGATCGGCGGCGGCGGAAAGAGCCCGCGCCATCGGCGGTGCGGACCCGTGCGGCGAAGACGAAGGTGTCGCCGCGGTTGAAGGCGACGGTTGGCTTGATGTGAACGGAAGCCGTCGAGTTCGCCATGTGATCTCGAGCGAGAGCCCCTACCCGGCGCGCCAGTGTCGGTGTTTTGGACCGGCAACCTACTACGGGGAGTACCCGAAGTAGATGAATGTGACTCGCCGAGATCGGTAACTCGAAGGAAGAGACACGTGGCACACAATTTAGACGAGGTTCGGGCCGCGAGGTGCGTAATACCCTACGTCTCGTATGCTGCGTAGCTCGGATTGATTGGGCACGGTTACGGATGGTGCAACGGTGCGCGGTGAGTTGAGATTGGATGAGGTGATCCCGAGATCGGTCCCCGCCTCGCCTTATATAGTCCGGGAGGCGGGGTTACAAGTCGGAGTAGGGAAGGAGTACTAGTCGAGTACGTCTAGGAGACCTCTATACAGTGCGGAACGTGTACAGAGTCCTAACCGAGTACTACTCCTGTGTTGTCCTTGTGCTCCACGCCTTCAGGTGCCGTGTAGCGCAAGCCGGGTAGTCCCAGGGGCCCACCGAGTAGTCGGTCCTGGTACCCACCGAGGTAGTGGGCCCAGGGAGGTTCATACGACAGGTTCCTCGACGCCACGGACTACTGGTTCGGCTACTCCGACGACTCCAGCGCCGGGAGCTATGATCCCGCGCGGGAGTGCTGCGTCGTGATCGCCAGCGACCCAGCAAACGCCGCCAACGCGGCGGGTTCCGGCGACAGAGAGGTTCCTCCTGCTCTGGGAACTGGACCGCGCCTAGCTGCGGGGCCAAGCGCCCCTCCCCCTTCGCCGCCAAGGGGGGCCAACATCAACGCACAGCTAGCCCAAGCACGTGAGCTCGAGGCCAAGCTGGTGGAGGAATATCGCACGGTGCGGTTGCTTCGCGCCTCTATGGCGGGACAAGCCTCTGCGCGCGGCGAACGCGCACGCGAGTTAGGCAGGCAAGCTCGCGACCGCATCAACGCCGACTTCAACGTCGACAATCCGGACACGCCCCCGCGAGCGAGCCAGAAGCTCATTGTCGCCGCAACACTGCTGTGGGCCATGCCCACCCCCTCGACGCCCGAGGCGTGGACCCTGCACCGCGAGGCGCAGGCGCTCATCGAGCAAGCGGCTGTCCAACAGGTCGAAAGCTCGGCGTCCCGCATTCGTCAACGGGGGGAGCGCGCGGGACGATGGGGGTGCGCAAGGCCCCGAGCCCTAGGTGCACGCGGGCGGCGCGGTCGAGCGTCCCGCCAACCCGGGGCGCACGCCGGCCAAGGAACGACTCCTCGACACGCGCTGGCAAGCCCAAGATGGCGACGCCCGCAACGTCATGAACGCCCGACGAACGAGCAACGAGGAGGCGCGGGCGGCAGCGGGCTACCACCCTCGACGGGGTGGACGCTACGACAGCGGTGAGGACCACTCACCGACACCGGAGCCCCCGGGAACCCACGTGTTCAGCCAGGAGATCCGCACGGCAACCTTCCCCCAGCGCTTCCGCCAGCCCACTACAATCGTCAAGTACAACGGGGAGACGGACCCTCGCGTGTGGCTCAACGACTACCGTCTGGCTTGTCAGCTAGGCGGGGCCACCAGTGACGAGGTTATCATCTGCAACCTCCCCCTGCACCTCGCCGACTTGGCGCGGACGTGGCTCGAGCAACTGGGATGACCTGGTCCGCACGTTCATGGGAAACTTCCAGGGCACGTACGTGCGCCCTGGGAACTCCTGGGACCTGCGCTCTTGCACCCAGAAGCCCGGCGAATCGCTCCGGGACTTCATACGACGCTTCTTTAAGCGCTGTACGGAGCTCGCAAGTGTGGCGCAGTCCAAAATCGTGCACGCCTTCCTCGAGGGCACCACATGCCGGGATCTTGTGCGCGAGCTTGGGCTCAACCCGCCAGTTGACTCGAACGAGCTGTTCGACATCGCCACCAGCTTTGCCTCAGGAGAAGAGGCGGTGGGGGCGGTTTTCAACGGCAAGAAGGGCAAGCGCATGGACGACGTGCCCGCGGGGGGCAGCAAATCCAAGGACCCCCGCCAAAAGAACAAGCGGGGCAAGAAGGGAAAGAAGCTGCGCCGCGAGGCGCGCGAGCAGGGGCACGACGACGACGACGACAAAGCTCTTGCTGTTGACCCGGCTCGACGGGGCCCTCGACCGGCCCCTCGAGGCCCGGGAGTTTTCGACGACATGTTGAAGAAGCCATGTCCCTACCACAAGACGCCGGTCAACCACACCCTCGAGCAGTGCGACATGCTCGAGCAGGCCCGGGAGTTTTCGACGACATGTTGAAGAAGCCATGTCCCTACCACAAGACGCCGGTCAACCACACCCTCGAGCAGTGCGACATGCTCAAGTGTTTCTACGGCTGCGCCGCCGCGAAGGACGACGAGGCCAAGAAGGATGGGGGTGACGGCGACGCCGGTGGCTTCCCCGTCATGGAGAATGTCTTCCTCATCTTCGGGGGGGGGGGGGGCGACCGTCGACATGTCCAGCCGCCAACGCAAGCGGGAGAAGCACGAAGTTCTCGCCGCAGAGAAGGCGCCTCCCTCCTTCCTCGACTGGTCAGAGGACGCCATCACGTTCAGCCACGAGGATCACCCGAACCGCATCCCCAACCCGGGTCAGTACCCACTGGTGGTCGACCCAGTCATCGGGAACGCGCGGTTCTCGAAGGTCCTGATGGATGGAGGCAGCAGCCTCTACATATTCTACGCGCACACACTATGCCTGCTGGGGATCGGGTTGAATCAGCTGCGACCCAGCACGATGCCGTTCCATGGCGTCGCGCCGGGCAAGCGCGTCTAGCCCCTCGGGCAGATCGACCTGCCGGTCTGGTTCGGCACGCCGGACAACTACCGCAAGGAGACACTCACCTTCGAGGTGGTGGGATTCAGGGGCGCGTACCACGCCATACTTGGGCGGCCCTGCTACGCCAAGTTCATGGCGGTCCCCAACTACACCTACCTCAAGATGAAGATGCCGGGGCCCAACGGCGTCATCACTATGGGCTCATCCATCGAGCACGCCTTCGACTGCGACGTCGAGTGCGTGGAACACGTCGAGGCCCTAGCACTGGACGAAGCGCTGGTGGCCAACATGGAGAAGATGGTCAACGAGGACCTCGACTCCACCACCAAGCACGCCGGCAGCTTCGAGGCTGCTGAGCAGACCAAGGAGGTGCCCCTCGACCCTGCTGCCCCCGAGGGCAAAGTGTTGAGGGTCAGTTCTACCCTCGACCCGAAATAGGAAGTGGTGCTCGTCGACTTTCTCCGCGCCAACACCGACATCTTCGCGTGGAGCCCCTCAGACATGCCAGGCATCCCGAGGGAGGTCGCCGAGCACTCCCTTGACATCCTACCTCACTCCCGCACCGTTTAGCAACGGCTGCGCCGCTTCGACGAGGAGCGGTGCCGGGCAATCGGAGCGGAGCTGCAGAAGCTCCTCGAGGTTGGGTTCATCAAGGAAGTGTTCCACCCTACTTGGCTAGCTAATCCTGTATTAGTGAAGAAAAAAAATGGGAAGTGGCGGATGTGTGTAGACTACACTAGTCTTAATAAAGCATGTCCTAAAGTTCCTTTTCTTTTGTCGCGTATCGATCAGATCGTTGATTCGACCGCTGGGTGCGAGCTGCTCTGTTTTCTTGATGCCTATTCCGGGTACCACCAAATAAAAATGAAGGAGTCCGACCAGCTCGCGACTTCGTTCATCACGTCGTTTGGGATGTACTGCTACGTCACGATGCCGTTCGGCCTCCGAAACACAGGCGCAGCATACCAGCGATGTATGCAGCACGTCTTCGGAGACCACATCGGGCGAACCGTTGAGGCGTATGTAGATTATATAGTCGTAAAAACCAGGAAGGTGGACGACCTGGTTAGCGACCTTCGCATCGCGTTCGGCTACCTACGGGCCAACGGGGTGAAATTAAACCCCGAAAAATGTGTCTTTGGCGTGTCGCGGGGCATGCTATTAGGATACATCGTCTCCCAGCGAGGCATCGAGGCCAACCTCGAAAAGGTTGCAACCCTCGAACGGATGGGTCAGATTCGGGACATTAAGGGGGTCTAAAGGGTGCTGGGGTGCCTTGCCGCCTTGAGCCGCTTTATCTCGCGGCTCGGCGAAAAGGGCTTGCCCCTCTACCGGCTCCTCAAGAAGCACGAGCGTTTCTCTTGGACCACCGAAGCCCAGGAGGCGCTTGATAAGCTGAAAGCGTCCCTCACCCACGCCCCAATCCTCACACCGTCGCTAGACAGCGAGCCTCTGTACCTCTACATGGCTGCGACCACCCAAGTGGTTAGCACCGTCATCGTGGTGGAGCGCGCGGAGGAGGGACACGCTTTGCCGGTTCAGCGGCCGGTGTACTACATCAGCGAAGTCTTGTTCGACACCAAGAAGCGCTACCCGCAAGTCCAGAAGCTGCTTTACGCAGTGGTTCTCGCGTGTCGCAAACTCCGCCACTACTTTGAGGCTCACCCTGTCACGGTGGTTTCCTCTTTTTCGTTAGGAGAAATCATCCGTAACCCGGATGCAGCGGGCAGAATTGCCAAGTGGTCAGTGGAGCTGATGGGTGAAACGCTCGCCTACACCCCACGCAAGGCCATTAAGTCCCAAATCTTGGCGGATTTCGTCGCCGAGTGGACGGACACGCAATTGCCGCCGCCTCAGATCCAGGCTGAATGCTGGACTCTGTACTTTGACGGCTCGGTGATGATGACAGGTTCGGGCGCGGGCCTGCTCTTCGTCTCACCCCTCGGGGAGCACATGCGGTACGCTGTGCGCCTTCACTTCCCCGCATCAAACAACATGGCTGAGTACGAGGCCCTGCTTTGCGGCCTCAAGATCGCCATCAAGATAGGCATCAAACGCCTCGACGTGCGGGGGGACTCGCAGCTCGTGATCGACCAGGTCATGAAAAACGCGAGCTGCCACAACGACAAGATAGAAGCGTACTGCAAGGCCGTGCGGGCCCTCGAGGACAAGTTCTACGGCATCGAGCTCAACCACGTGCCCTGCCGGTATAACGAGGAGGTGGACGAGCTCGCCAAGATCGCGTCGGGGCGAATCACCGTCCCCCCGAACGTCTTCGCTCGGGACATCACCCATCCGTCCGTCAACCTCGAGCCGCACCCCTCGAACTGCACAGAACCCTCGGGGGCTCCCTCGAATCCAGCGGGCGCGGAGCCCATGGACGAGGACCCCTCGAACGAGGCATATGTGCTCTCCCTCCTCGAGGGGTACGGCGCCGGCGAGGCCAAAGCCATGGACACCGAACCAGCCCCCAGCGAGGCGGACTGGCGCGACAAGTATATCGCCTGGATGGACCGAGGGGAACTCCCCTCGGACCGGTCCAAGGCCAGGCGCATCGCCAGGATGGCCAAATCCTTCACCCTCATCGACGGCGAGCTGTACAATCGCGCCGCCTCCGGCATCCTGCAGCGATGCATGCCCATCCCCCAGGGGCGCGAGCTCCTTCGGGATATATACGCGGGCGTATGCGGCCACCACACCGCACCCCGCACCCTCGTGGGCAATGCGTTCCGCCAGGGCTTTTACTGGCCCACCGCGGTCGCTGATGCCAGCGAGATTGTGCGCACATGCGAAGGGTGCCAGTTCTATGCTCGCAAGTCCAATCTCCCTGCGCACGTCCTGCAGACCATCCCCATCACGTGGCCTTTCGCCGTGTGGGGGCTAGACATCGTCGGGCCCGTACGGAAGGCGCCCGGGGGCTACACCCACAAGTTCTCCAAGTGGGTGGAGGTGCGCCCCATCACGAATCTCAGGGAGGAGCAGGCGATGACGTTCTTCACCGACATCGTCTATCGCTTTGGAGTGCCGAACTCCGTCATCACCGACAACGGGTCCCAATTCACAGGCAGGAAGTTCCTGGAGTTCTGCGACAAGTTCCACATCCGCGTGGACTGGGCAGCCGTGGCGCACCCACAGACCAACGGTCAAGTGGAACGTGCCAACGACATGATTCTACAAGGCCTCAAGCCCAGAATTTTCGACCAACTGAACAAGTCTGTACGGAAATGGCTCCAGGAGCTGCCGGCGGTTGTGTGGAGCCTCAGGATCACCCACCCCATTCTTCCTGGTCCATGGCGCGGAGGCCGTCCTCCCCACGGACTTAAAATACGGGTCGCCTAGGGTCCGGAGCTACGGCGAAGATGCCAACCAGCGAGCCCGCGAGGACTCACTGGACCAATTGGATGAGGCACGCATTGTGGCCCTAATGCATTCCGCGAGGTACCAGTAGTCCCTAAGACGCTATCAAGCCCGGAAGGTGCGACGACGGGACTTCAGCGAGGGGGACTTGGTCCTAAGACTATGACAAGACAATCGAGGCCGCCACAAGTTGTCGCCCCCATGGGAGGGACCCTACGTCGTAATGAAGGTGCTCAAGCCTGGCACGTACAAGCTAGCCAACGAGGACGGCGAAGAGCTCACCAACGCTTGGAACATCTAGCAGCCACGTCGCTTCTACCCCTAGCTAGGATGTCCAAGTTTATGTTGTAAATTACATGCCCAACACCCCAGTTGGCAGCACAAATGTAAACAATAGTCAGTTAATAAAGTTAAAGGGCAACTCGGCTTTCCCCAGAAAACGAAGTCACCCTCGGGGGCTACTGCGGGGGGCATCCCCCGCAAAAAATGGTCCCATTTTTTCGCAAAAAATTCAACTCACAAGCGCGCTAAAGTATGTTTTGGCCTTGGCCTCGAGCGAATCCAGGCAGGGCACGGGTGGCCAAGCGGAAAGGACGCGCGAGCCAGAGATAGCCTACGCCTCCGCGAGGATACGACCCTTCTCTCTTGCCTCCGGCCCAGCGGGCTGCTCACGAAAATCGAACTCCCCAACCCGAATTCGCCCAAGCAAAGGAAGAAACAGAACAACGCGATAAATGAAACAAGAGACACCATTTACAAATGTTTAACACCTCAATAAAATACTTGTTCATTTACACGGCCGCGTGGCCCAGATGCTAACATTTAAACAAAAAATGGGCCAAGTGCCCAGCGATCTTCAGGCTTGAGGCGCGTCGGCGTCAGCAGCGTCCGGGAACAAGAACTCCACGAAGGCCTCGATGAGCGTCTCAGCGGCATCAGCGGCGAGCGCGTCCATGTGCTCCATCGCCGCCTCATCCTCGACGCCCTCCGGGCCGGCGTAGCCTGACGCCACGGCCTCGAAGTTCACCTCGTAGTGGGACCGCACCACGCCGAGGGCCTTCTGGACACCCAGGTGAAGCGCGCGGCGCATACGCCTCGAGACATGCCCACCAAGGGCGCACAGACGGCTGGCCAGTGAGCTTCCGGCTTGCGCCTCGCCCTCTTCGATCGCCTGGCAGGTCTCGAGGGCCGCAGCGCGCAGCTCTACCAGCTCCCGCTCGGAGGAGTCCTAGGCAGCCTGCAGCGTCTCGGCCCGATTGGTCGCGTGCCCCAGCGGGGTGCGCAGGCCTGGGTGCCACGAGTAAAGAAAATCAAGAGGGGAACGGACCCCCAAAGGGAAGCTCAACAAAACAAGGAACGAAACGGCAACTCACCTTCGACCTGCTTCCTCTCCACCTCGAGAGCCTGGCGCTCGACCTCGACCGCCTGCTGCAGGTTTAAGACCGTGGCGCTCTTCTCCTCGAGGGACCGGCGCTGGTCCTCGTTCGAGATATGAGGGCGATCAGCTCCCCGTCGAGCTTCGAGAGCTCGTCTTCATGGTCCTTCAGCGACGCCTGCGCCCCCGCGAGTGCAGTGTGCTCCCACCCGAGCGCCGACCTGGCCTCGACAAGGGCAGCCCGCTCTTGCTGGAGCTGACCCTCGGCATCCTGGCGGGCGGCACGCTCCTGCCGGAGCTGCTCCTCTGCTGCGACGACTGTGGCGGCCTTGGCGGCGAGGGCGGACTTCAACTCCTCGGCCTATTTGGCCCTCTGCTCGGCCTCCCGCGCCCTCTCCTCGTCTTGGCTTCGCTGGGACCGCGCCTCCTCGAGCTCCGCGCGCTCCTGCCGGCGTTCAGCCCAGAAGAAGACCACCTCCTTCTCCCAGTCGGCCGCCACGGAGCGCGCCCTCTCCAGGTCCTCCCTCGCCTGCTGCAGCGCCTCGTCCCGGTCGATAAGGGCCGTGCAGACCCGCTCAACGGCGGAGGCACGCGGCGTGGGCTGCCCCTGCAGCTCCAAGAGTTGGTCGCGCAGCGCCCCCGCCCGGTACGCCAACCAGCCGTCCTGGGTCCTCAGGGCCTCGGCGAGGGTGTCGAGAGCATCGCGCTGCTCCCGGAGCTGGCGAAGCTCAGCGCTCATCTGGTCAAGAGCGTCGTACATGTCGCGGGCGTGGAGCTCCAGCTCCTACCACCAACAGACGGAGACCAATGAGTGTCGTGCTGCGAAAAACAAACATGAAGACGACAATACAAGAAAAAAGCAACAATCTAGCGGACGGCAACATACCTGAAAGACACGCCACGCCGGGCCGCCGTGGATCTGCAGCGCCTCGTTCAACGCCCGGTTGAGCGAAGCGCCGTGGCCGCGCAGCTCCTCCCGCAGCTGCTGCTCCTCTTGGGCGTCGGTGAAGAGGGGGGATGGTGCATCAACGTGCTCTTACCCCTGCCCCGGGCCCACCGCTGGATCGCTCGAGCCAGGGGGGCCGGTGTGGGACGAAGAGGTCTCGGCGCCATGCTTCGAGCCCCCGGCCACCATGTGGCCATCCCACCGTCTGATGAGCGCCCCCGCCTGAGGCTCGGGGGCTGGTGCGGGTAGGCTTCCCCACTGGTCGCACCCGGGCGGCGGGGCATCGTCGTCGGGAATCTCCACCGCCGTCGCCTGGGAGGCGCCGGCGAGGGCGGGCTCTCGCGGCGGCGCGGCGACCTCCGCCTGCGGCTACGCCACCGCGCCAGCGGGCTCTCCGCTGCGGCACGGCGACCTCCGCCTCCGGCGGCGTCTCGGCGGCCGCGCCTCCGAGCCCACGACGCCGGTGGCGCCACTACGACGGCGCCGATGGCTGCGCCTCCGCCACCGGCCGCGCCTCGGCCACGGCCGGCTCCTCGTCGCACCTCCGCCGCCGCCGCCGCGGCTCCACGGTTGTCGTCGCCGCCGCGCCCCCGAGGCCTCGGCCGCGCCTTGCGAGCCCCCGCTCGCCGTTGTTGCCGTGCTTGCGCCCGCCTGCGGTTCCCTCGACGAGCGCCGCCTGGTTGGGACAGACGCGTCCGCCCTCAGCACCTTGGCTGGTGCGAGGGGGGCACGATTGGCGCCACCCTGCGGACATGGAAACAAGTCGTCAGACCCCCGCCTATCGGGCACATGACCCCTCGAAAGGCAACTCCTTATCTCAGGGAGGAGAAGGCTCGCTTCCTCTTCCTCAAGGTCCCCGCCGACGTCGTGGGCGCGGCCGGCGCGGCGGCCGCCGCGCCCCCGCCCGCCTCCACCGCGCGCACGGGCTATGCCGCATGCACAGGTGCCTCCGCGCCGCGCACCGCATCTCGCGCGCACGCGCCGGCGCCCTCCGCGGCCCGCGCCGCTTCCGCCCGCCGCGGCCGCCCGCGGCGGGCGCCCGCGCCCGCCCCAGGTGATGATTTCCTTGCCACCGGAGTCGGCTCCGGTGACGGGGCCGCGGGCTCCCACCTGTCAGGGAGGACCTGCCCCCTATCTTCTTCCTCCTCTTCCTCGTCTGACGACGATTACTCCTCTGTCCCGGGCGAGGAAAGCCCCTGCTGCTCGCGCAACCGGAACTCCTCGCTCCTCCGCTCCCGGCGCTCCCGTCGCCGCGCATTCCGCTCTCTTCTGCGCTCCACCCGCTCCCCCCTCTCGGCCGTTGTGCGCGCGCGTGCGTGCGCGCGAGACCGAGGCGTGGGCGGGTCAGACCGCGTGGCGTTCACGCGCACCATCTGCGGGAATCAGGCAAAGCCTTAAAACGCGCCGGCAACCCAAAAACCGGCAGAACAAGAAAGGAAATCAAGAAATTCTCTCACCAATTAGCCGACGGGGAGCATGGCAAATGCCCACAGGGACGCGTCATCACATCGCCCCGGCCTGAGGTCGATGGCGCGCCGCGGTCGGGTGGTCGTGTACTGCCGCGGGAAGAGGTCCCGCAGCAGCCTCGACTCCGCCAACGCGACGGGGTCCACGTACTCGCTCATCTCAAAGATGCGGAGCCGCCTCTCCATCAGGGGGACGATCCGCCGGTGGTCAGCCCGCTGTCTGCCAAGTGCTTCAACGCGGCCAGGAGCGAGTCCAGCCGCGCCTGGTGCGAGGGCGGAGATACCCCGTGGTACCAGGAGGCGGCCTTCTCCCTCAGCACCTTGCCGGTGTAGGGGGGAGGCCGGGGTCGGTGTTGCGGAGGTAGAACCATCCCCGCTCCCACTCCTCGTTGTTGGAGGTCATCGTACAGGGGATGTACTCCTCCCTGTGCGAGCTCCGCAACGCGAGTGACAAGCCGCCGGCGCGCGCCGCGCGGCGAGTCCTCGGCTCCGACGTGGCCAATGTGTGCAATTCCACGCTGAAGAGGTGGACCCAGAGATCCCAGTTTACCGGGATCCCCAGGAAGCCTTCGCAGACGCCGACGAACGTGGCCACCTGCGAGATCGCATTCGGCGTGAAGTTGTGCAGCTCCACGCCGTAGTGGTAGCACAGGCCCGCATGGAGCAGCTCTCCGGCGCCGCGAAGCCGCGCTCGTGGAAGCGGATGAAGCTGACGACGTAGCCGAACAGTGGGTTGGGAACTCGATCCCTCTCCGACGGCACGATCCACTCCGCGGGCTGCGCATCCACATTCGCCGCCAGCTGGTCGCCGGACACCAGCAGATTCAGGGACAGCGTCGTCGCCGTCGAGCGCTCCCATGCCGGCGGGTCGATGACGGTGATGGACTACTGGGGAGCCATGCGAATGGGTGAGGGGACGAGGAACGAGAAGCAAGAACGACTCTAGAGCAGAGGCGCAAAAGCAAGAACGGCTCGGGGGCTGAAGCGCGAGAGCCAGGGATGGCAAATGCTAAGTGCAAAGGTAAAAAACCGCCCCTCCTCCGCCTATTGGAATTATAGACCACCGGGCGTGCTCTCCGGAGCGCACGCCCCGCGCGCATTAACTGTAGGTGAAATATTCCCTCACTAACGAGTGGGGCCCACCACGACCGCGGCGGCCGCACGTCTGCACGCGGCCATCATCACGGCGCGGTAGGCGGTCACGTCCGCCTGCCCACACCGCCCACTACGCGCGCGGCCACGGCGCCTGAAAAGGCGCACCCACAGCGCATGGCTATAGCCGCGACTGCGGGCATTAAATGGCCCGGTCCCTTACCAAGTAAGGAAGACCCTCGAGCGGCCTCAGCCCCAGGCTCAAACAAGACCGACCCTCGAAGGGTGCGAATACCGACCTGTGGCCTCGAAGCCCGTTCAAAATAAATGGGCGCCACAGGTGCCCTCAATCTACGAAAATCACTGATCAGCGGTTCGAGGGCCGGCACACCTGAGAACCCTCGAAACCTGCAGATGCGAAAAGACGGGAGCACTCCGCCGCTACCCCTCACGGCCCTACTGATCAGGGGTTCGAAACCTGACCCTCGATGGGTTCGAACAGATGCCCCAGATCACCAGAGTCAGGGACGACAAGGGCGCGCGTGTCGTATGGACCTCCCTAGGCCCACTACCTCGGTGGGTACCAGGACCGACTACTCGGTGGGCCCCTGGGACTACCCGGCTTGCGCTACACGGCACCTGATGGCGTGGAGCACAAGGACTGCGGAGGAGAAGTACTCGGTTAGGAAGCTGTACATGTCCCGCACTGTATGGAAGACTCCTAGACGTACTCGACTAGTACTCTCTCCCTACTCCGACTTGTAACCCTACCTCCCGGACTATATAAGGCGAGGCACAGACCTTTCTCTAGCATCCAATCTCATGCAATCTCATCTCACGGCGCACAATTACGCCATCCTGTATTCGTGCCCAACCAATCCAGAGCTACGCAGCATACAGGACGTAGGGTATTCCACATCTCGCGGCCCGAACCTGTCTAAATTGTGTGCCACGTGTCTCTTCCTTCGAGTTACCGATCTCGGCGAGGCCACATTCATCTACTTCGGGTACTCCCCTTAGTAGGTTGCCGGTCTAAAACACCGACAACTAGAGCGCCAGGTAGGGGCTCTCGCCCGAGATCACATGGCGAACTCGACGGCTCCTATCTACTTCAAGCCAACCGTCGCCTTCAACCGTGGCAACACCTTCGTGTTCGGCGCCTGGGTCTGCTCTGCTGACGGCGCGGGATCCTTCTAGTGTCGCCTCACCGTGCCGCCCAACCCGAAGACCGGCTTCGTGACGCTCCCAGAAGTCGTCACAGGCGACCTCGCTGGCAAGTTCGGCGAAATTTTGCTCTTCAACCACCACGCCGACTTCGAGCTCGAGTCCGCTTCCAACGCGAACTCGACGTCTCCATGGCCCATCGCATGCGAGCCGGCTCCTCAACCATCGCAGGCGGTCCCCTCACCTCGCGAGCGCTCCGCGCGTGGTCCCCGCATCCTCAGCCGGGCCCGCACAGAGGCTCCCTCTTCGCGCCGGGCCGGCAAGGAGCCTGTACCCGAGTACAACTTGGACTCCGACACCGCGCCCGGCCACGCTTCGGACTCCAACCCCCTCTCTGAGTTCTACTCGAATTCCGCATACGAGTTCGACTTCGGGTCGGACCCAGAGGATTCCGAGTCCGAGGACACTCCACTGAGCATCCCTTGTCAGGGCCGGCCTCTGGGCTGGTTATAACATCCACACCGGCCGGGAGATTCGTCTACTGGCCAGACTGCAAGCCTGCAGACCTGATAAGTGGAGACTCACGCTACGTCTCCTACATCAACTCGCTCCCGTTCCAGGAGGGAACACCGCTAGCCTGGACTGACTCGAACACACCAACCGAGGTGGCGCCTTCTGAGTCCAGCCTCGGCACCCCTCATGTCGATCACAGCGATCGCACGCCAGGCTCAGGGCATACACGGAGAGGTCATTGCCAAGCTCGCTGAAGATGCCTACTTCATGCGGGTCGACAACAGGGTCAACCAACCTCCTCCCGCCAGGCACCGCGACAACGAAGCCACAAGTCGCAGCGCCAACAACGGTCCCAACCGTACTCGAGCTGAGCTTCCCGCTCAGCCCAACCGCACTCACTCCAACGCCGGCGGACCTCCGCAGGGTGGCAACAGCAACCGCGAGGTCGTCCCTCACCGTGCTCTAGCCGGTGGCGGCGGCCATGACCCTGACGGCGGCGGCAGCGATGGCGGAAGCTCCAACCATGGAGCCAACAGG
This sequence comes from Cenchrus americanus, assembly GCA_947561735.1. Classification (NCBI taxonomy): domain Eukaryota; kingdom Viridiplantae; phylum Streptophyta; class Magnoliopsida; order Poales; family Poaceae; genus Cenchrus; species Cenchrus americanus. Next base: position 186,750,315 of record OX387245.1, read on the forward strand.
AGGGCCGGCGGCGGCGGCAGTCGCGGCGGCCGAGGCCACGCGAAGCCCACGCCTCCGGGCCCTCGCGGGCGGCTATGACGCCCGCCAGAAGATTGAGGAGCTGCGGCAGAAGAAGTTGACCACTGCAGGCGACAACGACGGCTTCCCCGCCTTCTCACCTCCACTTCGCAACTTGCTCCTCCCTGACAAGTTCAAGCCTTTGGGGATCACCAAGTATGACGCAAAGCAGGATCCCATCCAGTGGCTCAGGTGCTACGCCCTCTCCATCGAGAACGCTGGCGGCAACAACGACACCAAGTGCCTCTACTTCCCCTTCTGCCTGGACCAAGCTCCACCCAGATGGCTCGAGTCGCTGGACAAGCACTCGATCGACAAGTGGGACCAGCTGAAGGAGCAGTTCACCAGCAACTTCGCGGGCGCCATAGGCCGATTGGGTACTCGCATGGACCTGGCCATGGTCAAGCAGGAACAAGGCGAGACCCTCCGCAAGTACATGCGCCGTTTCTTCGACAAGCGCGCTACCGTGGTCGACGTCACTGACAAGGAGGTCATCGACCTCTTCCAAGACGGCCTCTACCACCGCCGCACCTTTGAAGACTTCGGTCGTCGCCGCCCCAAGTCCATCCACCACCTCAAGGACATGATAACGTCCTGGGCGGATGAAGAAGATAAGGCCAACACCAAGTACGATGCCATCCGTGGCAAGAACAAGCAGAACCAGGGCGGCGGAAGCGGCAACAACGGGAGCCAGTGCGGTCGCAACAACAACAACTACTACTACTACTCGGGTCCCAACCACAAGTGCAAGCCAGACAACACTGCCGCGGCTATCCAGCGCCTTGCGAAGGAGAACTCGAAGAAGAACTCCGGCGGCTTCAAAGACCTGTTGAAGGAGAAGTGCCCGTGGCATCTGAATGGCAACCACACTACCGAGCAGTGCTACCAGCTCAGGCACGCACTCAAGGGTACTCCAGAGCCACCGCACCCTCACGACAAAAAGGGCAAGAAGAAGAACGACGGAGATATCAATGACTTCCAGGAACCCAACAAGACCGTTAACGTCCTCTTCGGCGGACTACCCAGTAGGCGGGAGCAAAAGGCTACCCATCGAGAAGTCATGAGCATTAAACCAGTGGTCCCGACCCCACTCAGGTGGTCGGAGGTACCCATCACCTTCTCCCGCGTGGATCAATGGACCAGCTTCTCCGAACCAGGACGGTTCCCCCTCGTCCTGAAGCCAGTGGTCACGGGCTCCAAGCTCAACAAGGTCCTCATCGACAGTGGAAGCGGGCTCAACGTCCTTTTCACCAAGACCTTGAAGAAGATGAAGCTCGACATCACCCACATGCTCACCAAGAGTAACACGCCCTTCTACGGCATCGTCCCCGGTAACGCGGCTATCCCACTGGGCTCAGTGGTACTGCCAGTTACCTTCGGGGAATCTCGGGACAACTACCGTACCGAGTACATCAAGTTCGAGGTCGCGGACTTCGAGACTTCCTACCATGCCATCCTCGGCAGACCGGCCATCGCCAAGTTCATGGCGGTGCCCCACTACACCTACTTGGTACTCAAGATGCCAAGCCCAGCGGGTGTACTTTCTCTCCAAGGGGACTTGAAGATCTCCCACGACTGCGACACAGAAGCCGTGGAGATCGCCTCTACGAATCAAGTACCCAACGCGATGATGGAGGTCTACGCTGCGTCGAAGAAGCTTGCTACAAGAGAACTCGACATCCCGGAGAAGTCTGACAGTGCCAACAAGCCTCAACCACCTGAGGAGGTTCTTGTCAAGACGATCGACCTCGGAACAGGCGACTCCAGCAAGACCACCACCATCGGGGCCGGCCTCGACCCCAAATAGGAAGATGCGCTCATCAACTTCCTCCGGGCTAACCGCGACATCTTAGCGTGGAAGCCAGCGGACATGCCAGGAGTGCCCAGGGAGTTGATCGAGCACTGCCTCAATGTCGATCCTAAGGCCACCCCCAAACGACAACACCTCCGACGCTTTGCCGATGACAGACGGGATGCCATCAAGAAGGAACTCGCCAAGCTACTGGAGGCTGGCTTCATCAGAGAAGTCTTCCATCCTGAGTGGCTCGCCAACCCAGTCCTCGTCCGCAAGAAGAACTCGAACGAGTGGAGGATGTGCGTCGACTACACCGACCTCAACAAGCATCGCCCCCAAGGACCCCTTCGGGTTGTCGCGGATTGATCAAGTCATCGACTCCACGGCGCCGGCTGCGACTCGCTCTCTTCCTCGACCGCTACTCCGGGTACCACCAGATCGCGATCAAGGAAGAAGACCAGGAGAAGACCGCATTCATCACCCCGTTTGGCGCGTACTGCTACACGACCATGTCCTTCGGGTTGAAGAACGCCGGCGCCACCTACCAACGAGCTATCCAGGCCTGCTACAAGAGGCAACTCAACAAGAACATCAAAGCCTACGTGGATGACGTGGTTGTCAAGATCAGAAACTCCAGAACCCTCATCGATGACCTTGAAGAGACTTTCGCATCTCTGCGCGAGTACCGCTGGAAGCTCAACCCGAACAAATGCATCTTCAGCGTACCTTTGGGCAAACTACTCGGCTTCATCATCAGCCAGCGTTGCATCGAAGCCAACCCTGAGAAGATCTCCGCCATCACCAGCATGAAAGCTCCCATGTGCATCAAAGACGTCTAGAAGCTGACCGGGTGCATGGCGGCACTGAACAGATTCATCTCGAAGCTCGGAGAACGAGGGCTCCCCTTCTTCAAACTACTCAAGCACCAGGAGAAGTTCGTGTGGACGCTGATGAACTCATCAGAAGGTTCCAAGGATGCCAGTACTTCGCCAAGCAGCAACACGTCCCAGCCTACAAGCTAGTCACCATACCGCCAACCTGGCCCTTCGCCTGCTGGGGGCTCGACATGATTGGGCCACTGCCAACTGCGCCAGGTGGTTTCAACAGAGTATTGGTGGCCATCGACAAGTTCACCAAGTGGATCGAGATCAAGCCGGTCACATGCCCCAAGGCTGACAGAGTACTCGACTTCCTGGATGAACTCGTGCATCGCTACGGACTACCCCACCGCATCATCACAGATCTGGGCTCCAACTTCAACAACCACCAGTTCTGGGAGTACTGCGAGAACAGCGGGATCGACGTCCGATACGTCTCAGTTGCCCACCCTCGGGCCAACAGACAAGTCGAGCGCGCCAACGGGATGCTGCTCGACGCTCTCAAGAAGCGGCTACACGATGCTGCTAACTCCAAAGGAGGCAAGTGGATCAAGGAACTACCCAACACACTCTGGGGGCTACGTACTCAGCCCTCTAAGCCAACGGGGCAATCCCCTTACTTCCTGGTCTACGGCTCCGAAGCAATCCTTCCTGCCGATGTCATATGGAACTCACCAGTAGTGGAGCATTACGACGAAGGCGTCTCTGAAGACAGCAGAAGAGCTGACATCGACAGCCTCGAAGAAGCTCGCTGCGCTGCCCTCGTCCAATCACCAAGGTACCTGGAGGGTATCTGACTCTACCACGATCGCAACATCAAGGAACGCTCCTTCAACGTTGATGATCTCGTCCTCCGTCGTATGCAGAACACGGAAGGACTACATAAGCTCAGCTCCCCCTGGGAAGGTCCCTTCACCATAGCAAAGGTGACTGGGCCGGGCTCCTACCGCCTCCAGACACTTGAAGGCGAAGACATCAACAACTCGTCGAATGTCGACCAGCTCTGTCGGTTCTACGCCTAGTTTACATGACTACTCCGGGGTTCAAGTCTACACGAGTACATCAACACCCCTCTGCCGTAAGCGGCCTCCGGGTCCTGGCTCCAGTCTCCGGACTACTCCTCTCCAGGATCCAGCCCGCACGGCTACCTATGGATCCTGGGCTGCGACGAGCGACAAATTACTCTAGCAGCGGTCTACTAAGAGACCACGTACTCCAAGATCCAGCCTACACGGCTACTTACGGATCTACTGCTGTAAGCGGCTACTTGCCCTAGCACCACTTAGCTGTAAGCGGCCTCCGGGTCCAGGCGACTACTCTGTAACTACGGCCCTGGCCATCCAGGTGTACTTCTTCAGTAACAAAGTTTGATCGATCATCAACTTCTTCACTGTCTACTTCCTTCAACGGGACTACTGCCGAGTACGACTACTCGCATCAACTCCACGATGGGGCTCCGCACTCTAAGATCGCGACTACGAGTACTCATTGATGGAACTTTTCTTTCATTATCACTTAAACAATTACATTGCAAATGTTTTTGTACACATACTACTGTGAGCTAACTACTACAGGGCTACTTGAGGTTAAGCTTCTCGGCAACCTGCTCCGCAATGGGCGCCATCTGCTCCAGCAGCTCCGCGTACTGCTTATCTGTACAGTTAGCGGCTACTTCCACCGGCACCTTCGGGAAGTAAGACTTCATGAAGGCCAGCACTTGCTTCGGGATCGACCTCGCCAGATGCTTCACATAAGTCGCCAGCCGGCTGGGGGCTTCCCTGAGGCGATCCACGAGCGGCGCGATCTTGGGGCCACCAGGATGTGGCACCAAGAGCCTTGCGATCGGAAGCATATCTTCTTCAAGTTCCTTCAGCTGGGCCCGCAGCGCATCGCAATCTTCGTTCAGCTTCTGAAACGATTTGTAGCAGTTGACGAGATCACGATCAGAAGCAATCCGAAGCTCCATGTGCTTGTCGCACTCGAAGGCAAGTTCCTTATAGTCAAGCTCGAGTACCTGGCGGGCCTCCTGCTCCCGGTAGAAGAGGTTCTTCATATCTGTCTCTGAGATCCTCAACTGCTCCACCCGGGTCTCAAGCTCTGCAAAACAACAAGGCGCAGTGGGTTAGACTACCTCTCGACCTCCAACAACTACCCAACAAGTCAAGAAGTGTACCTTTGTTCTTGTTGCGGAGTGTCTTGTTCTTCCGCACCAGTTCGTCGCTCTTTGCCAGCATATCCTAGATATCATTGCGATACTTGGCAAAGGTGGCGTCGAGCTTGGACTGCATGGTGGCCACGTGCTTCTGCAACTTCAAGAGTTGATCTTCAAGCGCTTCAGCCCGGAGCACCGTGTCGCCGAAGCCTTGCAGCATGCTTGACTTCTCCCGGGACCTCTCCACGACGTCCTGCACAGACAACACATGTCACACGAGTGCTCAACAACAGAGGATTAACTACTCAGAAGTTAAGATTATTAACCTTCATCCATTGCTCAGCCTGGCGGACCGCCTCCAGGTGCCTGGCCACCGTCACCGGGTCGACCAGGTCGTCTACCAGCAGCTCCACCCCACCACGACTACTCGTGGCGGCCTCAGTCATCGGCGCAGAGCGGATGGGCTCTGCGTCCTGGATCTCCGGGGAGCGGACAACCACCTCCAGAGCAACCTCTAGCGGCACGGTGGCCTCCTCTCTTCCGGTCGCCGCGGCCGTTTCCTTGGCGACCTCCTCCATCGGCTCGGGGGCTCCCTCAGCAGCCTCCGGCACCTGTGGTGTCGACTCCTGCATGGGCACTGCCGCATGGATGTCACTCCCTTCGGCCTCGGCGCCTGTCAAGAAGAAGACAAGTTCATTAGCAACTACGACTACTCTATGGGGAATGCTAAAGCCTCAGCAGAGTACTTACCTTCGACCACGCTGGCCTCGGGCAACGCAGCTCCAACAGCTGGCGCTTCGGACTCCGCCTGAGGGGCAGGAGTGGACTCCTCGGCGGGCGGCGCGGCTTCTTCATCCTCCACCGTCGTAGAGGGCTCATCTCCCTCCCAGGACAGATCTGTTGATTTCCTGCAGAAGTACACAATTGGTTGTCCATCAAGCTCGACTACTACACCAAGTACTACTCGGGAAGGCTCAGCACTTACAAGCTTGACCGGACTATCGTCACGGTCGGGGCGCCGAGGATGTTGGCAATGTCTACCAGTCCACCCTCGGCGGGCGTTTCCTCTTGTGCCCCGGTGGTCACTGCCTCCTCTGCAGCGACGGTAGCCGGTGCAGCGCCCTCCTGCGCTATTCCAGCCACCACCTCTTCTGTAGCAGCGGCTATGGGCTCCGTGCTCCCTTGAGGGGCAGGGGGCTGGCGCTCCAGTTGCGCCAATAACTCTTCAACAGTGGGGGCTGGGCTATGACTCCCAGCCGGCTCCCCCACTGTTTCCCACTCGCCTTCGTCGCCCTGATCAGCGGGCTCCGTTGGCGGCACCTCCTGCAAGCAAAGGAAGCTTGGTCATCAGCAAACGAACTCGATAGACGGGTACTCGACTACTCTACTCAAGACAACTTACCTCTTGAGGCGTGGTCTCACAGACCTTCAGCTTCTTCATCACCCGCTTGCGGGCGGGGTTGCGCGGCTTCCGTGGCGGCACAGCCAGACTAGCCTCCAGGCTAGCCGGCGGATCCTGTACGAGGGGGACGTGAGGTAGGCCCGGCGGCCCGAACCCTCGACTGCCGGCCGGAAGCGGTCCTGCAGCGTCTCCTCGTCGTCGTCCTCGTCGGACGTGTCCTCCACAATGACGGTGTCATCTCCCTCGCCGACCTCCCGCCACTCCTTGGCCTTGGTCTTTCCCTCCTCCAGGATCTTGACTCCCTGAGGGGGCGGCTGCGGCTCGGAGACGAACTTCTTCAAATCGTCCTGCAAGACACAAGACATCAGCGCGACTACTCACAAGCAATGACTACTTGACTAGGGGGTACGACTACTTACCTCCTTTGGCGGACGCGCGGCGGAGTACTCTTGGACCGGGCACGCTGTGTACGGTGGCATGTCCTTGAAGATGCGCGTCAGCCTATCAACGATGTCGTCGTCGTCGACTTTACCTCCAGGCATCCGCGACGTGTCGTTGTCGCCGGTGTACTCGAAGCCCAGGGTGTTGTGGGCCATCAGTGGCTGCACCCTGCGCTTCATAAAGCTGAAGGCCACATGCTCGGCCCTCAGCCCGGCTTCTCTAAGCACCGTGATGCGCGCTAACAGCTCGGGGAGCTGGATCCCCTCCTGCATCGTGGGCTCCGTGTTCCACCAGTCTCGGTGTCTGGGCTACTTCCCGCTCGGCTTCAGCAAGCCAGGGTGGTGATTCGTGATGTAGAACCACCTCGCCTTGCAATCCTGGTTGGAGTCGATGAGCTTGTACGAAAGGTACTGCTCGACAGCGTCCTCCCGCATCTGGATACCCGGTCCTCCAACTACTCGCGGGTTGCTGGCGCTCGGCTGCGGCTTCGCCCGGAAGAACTTCCGGAACAGGATCCAATGGGGCTAGATCCCCAGGAACGCCTCACAGAAGTGAATGAAGATAGCGGTATGGAATATACCGTTGGGGTTGAGATTGACGTACTCGACGCCGTAGTACCCCAGAAGACCTTTGAAGAAGTCGCTTGCCAGCAGTGCGAGTCCGCGCTCCGCGAAGCGCACGAACATTGAATCTCGTCCTCGCTCTTCTCCATGGGGTACGGGTCCCCGGCGGCGGCCCTCCAACTGTCCATCTCCTTTTCACGGATGAATCTGTTGTTGAGGAGAGCCAGCAGATCCTCGGTCTTCGTCTTCGACTTTTTCCACTCGCGGTCTCGGATCTGGCCGCGGTGGAGACATCGGTGGCGCGGTGGAGACTCAGCGGCCGTGTGTGACTCTTCGCATTCTACTAGTCGACGCGCCTCACCTCGGGGGCTTGGCTACTTCTGCTCGACTACCTGGGAAGCGACAAGACTCAGGAGCATCTCAGGACACATTCTACAAGATGACCCTTCAATTCGAGAGGAAGTACTCGACTCAAGGCTCGGGGGCTCCGTGCCACGTGTCCTTCAGTGTTTTCTCTCCGGATTTTTCGGGATATTCTTGCCAAGACTTCAGATGGACCCTCAGCCACAGCCTACGGCTCAACCTAAGGCTCGGGGGCTACTCCATATGGAGTGCGATTTTGCAATCGCACTTCCATATCAGCTTCGGCTTCAAGACAAGGCGGGCATTTTTGAAGACCTTCGAGGGCAGCACTCGAGGACGCTTGAGACTACTCGAGAAGACTTCAGGATTGCTCAAACATCAGCTGGAGTACATTCCAGCCTCGGGATGCTTCGACTACTCTTGAGGACTTTTGACTTGTAGTACTCGGGGACGCTCGAGGACTACTCGTTAAGGCCGTCAAGACTACTTGAAGCTATCCTTCTCGACTACAAAGTACTCGGGGGGCTTGTCGTATGGACCTCCCTGGGCCCATTACCTCGATGGGTACCAGGACCGACTACTCGGTGGGCCCCTGGGACTACCCGGCTTGCGCTACACGGCACCTGATGGCGTGGAGCACAAGGACTACGGAGGAGAAGTACTCGGTTAGGAAGCTGTACATGTCCCGCACTGTATGGAAGACTCCTAGACATACTCGACTAGTACTCTCTCCCTACTCCGACTTGTAACCCTGCCTCCCGCACTATATAAGGCGAGGCAGGGACCTTTCTCTAGCATCCAATCTCATGCAATCTCATCTCACGGCGCACAATTACACCATCCTGTAATCGTGCCCAATCAATCCAGAGCTACGTAGCATACAGGACGTAGGGTATTACGCATCTCGCGGCCCGAACCTGTCTAAATTGTGTGCCACGTGTCTCTTCCTTCGAGTTACCGATCTCGGTGAGGCCACATTCATCTACTTCGGGTACTCCCCTTAGTAGGTTGCCGGTCTAAAATACCGTCAGCGTGCATTCGAGCCTTTCCTCGAGCCCACCAGCTTGAGGGCGCCCCACATGTCGTGTTCGAGAGCCAGCGAGGGCAGCTAGCCGGGGGATCCCACCGAGGGAGAGCTTCCGCGCCCTCAGTCCCTAGCGAATGGGACCGAGCCCCACCTAGCAAACCCGCGCAAGCACTTTAATGGACGAGTCTCCGGACCACGAGCCTACCCTTATCAAATGGGGCATGGGCGTCCACTTGAACCACCCGCCAACAGGTCGACGAGGAATCCGCAATTCGCGACTCGATCGATGGGGGTTGTGGAGACCTCACCCTCCGTCCCGTGGAGGGACGGCGAGGGCGCGTTTAAAACAAGACGAAGAGCTCGCCCCGATCGCCTCGAATGGGCCCAGGATCGGGGGCTCGACGCACGTCTACACCTTCTGGGATGCGCCGAACACGAAAGATATCAGTTGCGCGTGTGTCATCGAAGCCGGCTGCAACATCGCCGATGCCGGTTGAGACATGTACCACGCCCGCTGATAAAATTCCGCAAAAAACCCCTACAGGAGCACTCACGCTCCTGCAGGGCTTCGGGGGCTAGACCCGCGGGTCCGCTGACGCAGCCCCACGGAAAGGCATTTGAGACCAGGAGGGAAGAACGTCCTATCAGTAGGCTCCAGCATCTGGGGGAACCTGACCGGTACGCCCACAGATGCTCGGGGGCTACTGTCGGGGACATCCACGAGGGTCCCCTAAAGAACGGGGGGAATCCTGCTTAAAACCCACAAAAAACACAAAGCACAAACAAACCTCGAACATAACACAAAACGTACGCACACAGCACAGCCCACGCCGCGATGGCCCCGCGGCCCACCAGAGCGGCCCAACAAGGCGCCCCCTCGAGCAAGGTCCGCCTCGCTCGAGGGTCCCCGCCTCCCTCGAGCGGGCTCCACCTCGTTCGAAGCTCCCTCACGAGCGCACCTGCTCCCGCACGCGGATACGAGCATTTAATGCTCTGACACAGCAGAGCCGCGCCATCACGCGCCTGGGAATCACGCCCCGGCACTGTCCCGCCAACTCCCTAGGGGGAGCCCATCCCCGCCACTGTGGGAGACTATGCGACGAGGCCGGTGTCAGCTCCGTGACACTGTGCCGCCCACTCCTGTACGGCTAACGCACCGTGCCCTCGAAGGGGGCCGGACGCACCCTCGAACCCTCTTCTCGTGACTCCGCAGGGTCAAACCATGACGCCAGGACGGCGGGAGCGCCATCCTCGTCGCTGTCAGCCCTGTGCGGCCATCCCTGTCCCTGTTGCGCCATGCCATGCACTGCTACAACTACTTCGACATTACTGAGCACGCGGGGACGGGATGCCGCCACGCCTGCTACTGTACCCCGTACGGAACATCGTCAACGGCTACCTTGAGCCCGCTTGAAGGCGTCCCAGTCGACCACTATGCCTCCACCCTCGAAACTGCCCCTGTTCAAGCACAGGGTACGCCGCAACGCCGTGACCGGAGCAAGATTCACCAGGATGAGTGTCATCTCCACGGAACTGTACGCCGTACCGCCACACGTAGTGAAATAGCGTGGCGTGCCTGTAAATCACCCTCTCCTTGGCCTATAAAAGGAAGGTGATCCCCTTCGCCGTGGGAGGAGAAGACACGAGACACCAGACACGGGACAACAGATAGCGATCGTTCACACACTCTCTATCTTTCCCACGATATTGGCACTCGCCTCAATCACTCCTTTTGGGACTTAGAGGTCTCGCCTCCTCTCCCGCCTCGCTTGTAGCCGCCCCACTACAGGCACCCCGGTGCGAAGCAATATAGTGCCTCGAGCACATCCCTGCTGGACGTACGGCCCCGGCCGGAACCAGGATAAACCGAGTGTCCTTAGTTGCTTAGCACTGACCATTGAGAGACAGATCTCAGCGCTTATTACTAGTTAGTGTCGGGACTACTTTCCGCACCGACACCATGTGTCTCTTCCTTCGAGTTACTGATCTCGGCGAGGCCACATTCATCTACTTCGGGTACTCCCCTTAGTAGGTTGCCGGTATAAAACACCGACACCCCCCTTAAACGGAATCTCGTCCCGAGATTCGCTTTGATAACGAAAAGACGGGGAGAAGAACTCACGGTTTTGAGATTGCAGGAAACCCGGATACTTAGTGTTAAGGTAGTCCTCCGTCTCCCACATTGCTTCTTCTTCCGTGTGATGACTCCATTGGATCTTATACATCCGTACGATTTGTCTTCGGGTCTTTCGCTCTCTTTGGTCTAATATTCTCAATGGGTGCTCGATGAGCGAGAAATCCAGCTCAATCCAAGCACTAGCTTATCTGATGACTTCGTTCTCCGGCACAGGCATTCCCTTCTTCAATTGAGTTACATGAAACACATTGTGGACTGCGGAAAACCGTTCTGGCAACTGGATACGGTAAGCCACTGGCCCACATACTTCTATAACTTCATAGGGTCCAATGTAGCGCGGAGCTAACTTTCCCTTGACACCGAACCTTTGCACACCTTTGGTGGGGGACACCTTCAAATACATGTAGTCTCCCACTTCAAAGTGTCGGGGTGCGGTTCCCATGTCATGGTAACTCTTTTGCCTCATCTGAGCCATCTTCAAATTCTCTCTTATCACTTGCACTCTTTCTTCGGCTTTCTTAACTAAGTTCGGACCAAAGAGTGTCCTTTCTCCAGCTTCTGACCAATTCAACGGAGTGCGACATCTTCGTCCATAAAGAGCATCGAACGGTGCCATCTTCAAACTGGCTTGGTAACTATTGTTGTAAGAGAATTCTGCCAAAGACAAACACTTGTCCCAACTCTTGTCGAAGTGCAAGATGCTGGCTTGTAGCATATCTTCCAAAATCTGATTTATTCTTTCCGTCTGACCATCGGTCTGCGGATGATAACTGGAACTGCGAATTATCTTGGTTCCTAAGCACTCATGCAATTGCTCCCAGAAATGAGCTACAAACTGAGTTCATCTGTCAGAGATTATAGTCTTCGGAATTCCATGCAAACGAACTATGTGGTCCATGTACAACTCTGCATATTGTTGTACTGAATAAGTGGTATGCACGGCAATGAAGTGAACGGTCTTGGTGAGTCAGTCTATGATTACCCAAATAGAATCTTTCTTTCTAGCTGTTAGGGGTAAACCCATAATGAAATCCATACTAATATCATCCGACTTCAACATGGGTATCGACAGGGGTTGGAGTACACCTGCCGATTTCAAATGGCTTGCTTTCATCCGGTGGCAAGTATCGCACTCAGCTACATACTTGGCTATATCCACCTTCATATTGGACCACTAGAAGTTCTGTTTCAGATCTTGATACATCTTGGTACTGCCGGGATGAATAGAAAATTTGGACTTGTGAGCCTCATCTAGGATGACCTTCTTAATTTCCGGGTCAAAGGGGACCACAAGACGCTTCCCAAACCAGACCACATCCTGGTGATCTTTCTGGAAACAAGTATACTTGGGATCTCCCTCTGCTAGTTTTTGTTTGATGGTTTGTATGTCTTCATCATTGCGCTGAGCAGTGACAATTCTATCATAAAATTGGACTCTGCCATTAAGGCATAAAGACTTCCTTGCGGTACCACTTCTAAGTTGAGCCTTCTCATTTCTTCACATAACGGGCCACTAACTGGATCCAACTCTAGGTGGTTGCAGTGATCTTTGCGGCTAAGAGCATCCGCAACAACATTCGCTTTGCCGGGGGTGGTAGTGCACTTCTAGGTCATAATCCTTAATCAACTCAAGCCATCTTCTTTGCCTCATATTCAACTCTGACTGAGTAAAGATGTACTTGATACTCTTGTGATCAGTGAAGATGTTACCACGATTACCCATCAGATAATGCCTACATATCTTGAGAGCGTGGACAACAGTAGCTAACTCAAGATCGTGGGTAGGATACTTGAGCTCATGAGGTCGAAGTGCCCGTGAAGCATAGGCAATGACTCGGCCTTCTTGCATAAGGACACAGCCGAGACCCGTGCCTGATGCGTCACAGAAGACTTCAAAAGGTTTGGAATTATCCGGTTGCACTAGCACTGGGGCTGAGGTTAAATGTTGTCTCAAGGTGTGGAAGGCTTTCTCACATGCTTCGCTCCACATTCTAGAGAAGTCAGGAATGAATTGACAGTAGTATCCCGCCAATCCTAGGAAACTGCGGATTTGGTGTACGGACTTGGGTGGTTTCCAATCCATCACCTCTTGAATATTGCTAGGATCTACGGAGATACCATATTGGGAAATGGTGTGCCCTAAGAATTTCACACTTTTCAACCAGAATTCACATTTGGAGAACTTAGCATAAAGCTTATGATCTCGCAAACGCTGAAGGACAACTCGGAGGTGTTTGGCATGTTCTTTCTCGCTTTTGGAATAGATGAGAATATCATCGATAAAGACCACAATGAATTTATCGAGCTCCATCATAAACACGGAGTTCATGAGGTACATGAAGTAGGCTGGGGCACTCGTGAGACCAAAGGACATCACCAAGAACTTGTAAAGACCATAACGAGTGGAGAAAGCAGTTTTAGGAATGTCACAAGGTCGAATTTTGATTTGATGATAACCAGAACGAAAGTGAATCTTGGAGAACACTCTGGCTCCAGCCAATTGATCAAAAAGAACATCGATTCAGGGAAGAGGATATTTGTTCTTGATGGTGACTGCATTGAGCGGTCGGTAATCCACACACATTCTCAAGCTACCATCTTTCTTTTTGACGAAAAGAGCAGGGCAACCCCAAGAAGAAGAGCTCGGGCAAATATAACCCTTATCTAACAGTTCCTGGAGTTGAGTTTTCAGTTCGGCTAATTCCTTAGGTGGCATACGATAAGGTATTTTGGAAATGGGGGCAGTACCCAGTTGGAGTTCGATTACAAACTCGACATCTCTGTCTGGTGGCATACCAGGAAACTCATCAGGAAAGACATCCGGATACTCACACACTACTGGAATTTCATCAAGAAGGGAGATAATGGTCACATAGGCACAAGAGTCGGTACCGTCCTTGAAAGGTAGGTACAAGGTAGTGTGCCCGACCGTAGGAGAATTGATCTCTACGACCCTATCTGATATATCTAGAATCACCTTATGCTGGGTCATGAGGACTCACAGCAGGAAACAACCTGATCGGAGAGAGAGCTACCATAGTGGGGTTGTGGTCACAGAAATCCATCAGCACTCTGAGGGCTGCTGACTCAACGGCCTCGTGGGTAATGAATCCCCAGTAGATGAAACTCAAGTCGAACCAGTCGGCGTGGTCCGGGTGTGGTAGAACAGTGACAATCACTCTGCAACGGGGAACGCCATAGCGCTTGAACTCGGACACCTCATAAGTCGGTGGTGTGACGTAGCCTGCAGCGCTGAGTGCTTCCCATGCAAGGCGTGGAAAACCCTCCCAGTGCAACCCGTTGGTACGAATTGTACCGTCAGCGTCGAACTCGTGAAACACGGGGAAAGCCATTTGTACAAAAATGTAACACATGTCAGGTCTCAAGGACAACGACATGTCAAATGGTGAAGTTCTGGCAACTGCGAATGAAAATTCTTAACCAAAAATCCAGAACCCTCAAAATCTTCCCCCAAGTTTCCCGGCTACTACAAAAGTTCTTTTACACACATTTGATTGTCAAGGTTGAGCTCAAACAAGGAAAACAAGGTGGACGGATACAAGACCTAGATGTGCTTAGAAAAGTGCAACCAAGCCGAAAGAAGCTAAGATTGAAACTTGCGACTACAAGCTAGACTGGGTAAGGAGCAACTGTTTTTAACAAACTGGTTTAAATTAAATCTAGCACAAGGTACAACAAGGTGAACAAGCTTTTTCAAAATTTTGGCAGCATGACAGCTAAGCATGTAAGGTACTCTAATTTATAAAAAACACACACTAGCAAACTCTTCCTTAGAGAGCATATGGAAATTCAGTTTTGGGTCCATTTTAGTTGTTTCGATTTTTACTTGCAAGACGTCCTATCCGACCTCACATGGCAATCAAGCCAAAAAATCGAAGTTAGTGCCGGTGGCAAGGCTTTTATTCGTCTCTCCCTATAATATCTAGTCGAGAGCTATACGGTACTCGCTTAACGACTAACGAAGCACTGTTATGTACCTGCAGAAAACGAACCTTTCATGCCAGCACGTCACGAAAGCGTCCACATACATTACCGTTCACTATAGAAACGACATCCATGCGTTAAGCCGCTGCATGGACAGCGTCCAACCTCGGACACCCTCCGTTTGAATGGAGTGTATCCTTGCCTCGCATGATCGACATGCGGAATGCACACGTATGAAACACGTGGCGACACACAACTCATAAATAGACGCGAAGATGGGATCCGTGGAATGGATCACTCCATCAACCCTCGCAATTCCTGTGATGCGGTACAGCACACGTATAAAAAACGTGGCTCATCTAGTTTGGTTGTGCAAGAAAGTAAGTATGACATAAAGTAATGTGCTGGAAGTTAGCAAAAATAAACCATAGGTTGATTAAGCCACCCGAAAGAACCCAAAATTCCCTCTAGGGCCTCTCGGTCTAGTTTATGCTTAGTGGACCAACGTATTTTGGAAAATCAGACAATCTTGGCAAATTTTATTCAAAAACCAGTGATTAAGTTTATTAATTAATCTGTGGTGCATATAACTGCTCTGATGCCAACTGTGACAACCCGCCCAGGAAAATACCGTACTATCGCCTAAACCAATCCACTTTGGTCATTAAGCGATAATAAAGTATCATCCTGTCGTTAGTTGCCGGGTAACGCCCGGTAAATCACTGGAATAGCAACAAGGATCGACATATATGCACTAAAACTCACTCGAAGGCGAGTCCAGAGATACAACATCATTAACATCCAAAATTGTACCCCGAAGGGTTTAATTATTACAAACCAAAGTTTTTGTCATAAAGAAGTAGTTCAGAGTTTTGAAACAGCGGAATTAAACTAGCGGAAAGTGAGAACACCACAGGAGGCCATCCATGATGCCTTTCAGTCATCGTCCTCCATCCACTCCAGCTCCCAGCCGGGCGGGATCTCTCCGGGCCACACATCACCGAAAGCATTACCTGGATCAACATATTATAGCAAGGCTGAGTATACTAATACTCAGCAAGACTTACCCGTCGGTGATAACTACTTCACCAACTCTAGACATGAAAGGCTTTTGGCCACTGAGTTTCTTTTGCTGAAAAGTAACAAAGAAGATGTCCTTACTTTCAAGATTTTAGCACAAGTTCTAGTAGGTTTAATCTTTACTACATTAGCCAACTAGTACAGACAAAGTTGTACAATACAATTAATCAAGCATAGTATTCATCAACTTCCATCATTAGGGATCTCATGGCTAGTGGAGTAAGTAGTCTCAGATAACAGTGAGAGGCCGACAATCGATTGATTCAAACCTTGCAAGGTAGACCTAAACACACGGTAGGCTGCCCCCGCAAGGACAACTTCCCAAGCAGTTCTCAAAAATCCTCGGGTCGGGATCGAATCTTACAGTCTTTGGTGCAGGCTATCCGGCATACCCCGCGAGGCACCCGGAGTCACCGTACACCACCGGTAGCAAGCCGTGAGACGTATCCCAAGAGTAGTAATAGTAGGATCCCTTGCCGTCTCATTAAGGTACTAGGCTTATCGGTCCCATTCCCGACAAGTGCTTTGTACGTTCAAACACTTAACCCACAATAGCCATTGGACCGGAGCCCAAATCCCATGCTCTTACCACGTGAGCAATCCAATTAAGGATATATTGTGATTCCTATCTAGGAACCTATTCTCGCGAGTGAGGTCATCACCCGACTTGTAACGGTCCTATAGCTTAGCAGCTATCGACTTATCATACTAGTAAGGACAAAGGTACCTAGGGATCATGCATCTAAGGTTCCATTCAATTCCTGAACTTAAATGCACAAGCATCCATAGATAATTGAATAATCAAGGATTTGAAAACTAGGTTAGATGCATGCCTTCGTCAGCTAGGTTAGCCTGGGCACCCTCGGTGTCGTTGAGCACTTCAACGTACTGCAGCGAAGCTTCTGCTCCTCCTTCCTTAGATTCCGGGACGAGGGAGTAGTCACCGTCCGGAAGATCTACACGGAATGCAATGCAAGGTTCAGGTGATGTGACAGTTTGTTATCTTATCCATCTCTTGTTGGTCATATTCACTGTAACAAGTATCTAGATAGTACATCTTTTTTAGGAAGGTTATTAGTTATATGTGATTCATTCTTTTAATGCACATTTGAATTAATGTTTTCTTTTGTACTTGTTATTTCATGTGAAGGTTTAATCCTTTTCCTCTCACTAGCAAGGGTGTGAACAAGATTTTTATTCATAAATTAATTCCTTATCAGCAAGGATGTTTTCTTAGCCTTTAATTAAGTTAGGTAATATTTTTCAAAAAGGGAAATGAATTAAAAAAGGATTTTCCTTATTTAATTGCTCTTTAATCTTTAAAAGGGCTTTAAGGCCTTTTATTAAGCAATAAATCACTAAAAATTTAAAGAAGTGTGTCTTAAGCATAACAGCACCTATATTGGTCCACTAGACCTACATGCAAGGCTTGGAAGCTAGAAAATAAAATACTTTGGAAAATAACAAAGACTAGCTAGTGATTCAAATTAATGCATACAAAAATAAATAAGCATCAAAATGATCCAAACTTTCTCATGCATACTCTCTGGTCCTAAACAAGCCTAAAGAACCAGCAAGTACACCTAGAAACTCTACTGATCTTGCTTCACAAATTTACAAATGAAATCATGTACAAATTAAGAATAATTATTTCAGTTAAACCGAAAATCATGATTAATTCACCAGTGGTGTGTTTTGACATAACAAGACAACATGCACAAGTTGGGCGCAAAAACAAAAATATTTTTAACTAAAAAATCATCTAGGTAGTTTCTGCAGAAAAGGAAAACAATTTGTATAAAAGGATTTACTGCATAACTATGTGCAACTTTTGGCACAGGAGCTAGTCATGACAAGGCACACATCATATCCAAAATTTAGATGCAGAGGAGTTATGGATTTTGAGTTATTGAGATCTAGGTATTTCACAATCCTATTTTTTATGTTAAAAATATCCAGAATCAGAACTTGTGAGAATAACAAAAGTTGTAGTATTTTCCACCCTGAATCCAACAAAATTGGTTTTGCAATTTTCTGAATTATCTACAATTTTCTAGGGTTTTTCTAAAGCGCTAGACCAACTAGCAAAGAAACATAGATAACTTTCATCGCAAACAGGTCCCTAATTCACACAATAGCCCCTGGACTTCGCAGATCTGCCCCTACGGCGGCGGGGGAGTTCGCCGGCGGTGAGGGGAGGCCGGACCAGGGCAACATGTGGCACAGTGGTGCGATTAGGCTCACCCCTAGCCGATTGGTGGCGGTGGCAGGGTGAGCTCCGGCGAGAGGCGGTGACGGGACCGCGGCGGCGCACCCGCAGTCTCACGAGTTCCGGCGAGGCCTGCGGTGGTGCGGCGCAATGCGTGGCTCAGGAGGCTTGAGGGAGGTCTAGGGAAGGCTTAGGAATGCTTGCACGACGTTGAGCGCGAGCGGGGTGTGGACTTCACCGGCAGTGGCGGCAATGGCGCGGCGCGACGCGGCGGTGGCTCGGAATGGCGTGGGGGCGAGGGAAGCACAGGGCAGCCTTAAATACCAGCGAGCCCGGGTGACGACGGCTGACGGCAGGGAGGCATCTCCGTCCTACGGCGGCTCGATCGGCGTGCGTACGGCCGGCGCGCGCGGACGGACGGGGGGTCCGCCGCGCGCACGCGCGCGGTACGACGGCGTGGCCGGCGCGGCTCGAGGCACCCTAGGGGCGGGCGAGTGTCGGGGCGCGTGGACCTCGGGCAGCACACGCCTCGGGCGGAGGGAGCGTTGGGAAGGCGCATAGGGGCACGGCCGCCGAGGGTCGACCGGCGCCGGCCGGCGACGCGCGGCGCGCGGGCGCGTGACGTCGCGGTGCGGCGGCGCCGGCCTTAACCGTGTTGCTGGCACTGATTTTGAATTCGAATTTCTCCAAATTTTTGAATATAACTCGACCAAGCTTTGAACATGAAAGTTAGAGATCTAGCTACCCTCTACAACTTCCAAAAAGGCTATAGGGGGTTTTCCCCACAGATTTTGAATTACACAGTGGCCAACTTTGAATGTCAGCCTGTTTGCCTGCACAGTAGCTCCTGCCCTTGGAAGTAATTTTTCAAGCTTTTCCACTCAAAATTTGAAATGCCAATCTACATGAAAGTTGTGTCCCTCAACAAGATGGACAACTTTCATAAAGTTAGAATTTTAAGTGTTTAGGTGAATTTTGGAGAACGCGGCAAAAGTTCCGGCAGACATCTATGGACACTAGAGGCGAAAGGGGTTTGACCAAGTCTTTGACCATGGGTTGGCCCCACAAGTGTGTTTACTAGTCAAAAGGGTTCACTAGAGTAGGTTAGTGAGTTTTTCAAGGTGAGAGCCCAGGTTGACCGTGATTTGACCACTGTCAGCTGGGTTGACCGGCTGTTAGGGTTAATTAAAAACCTGGGGCGTCACACTGCGCAAGCCGTCGATTAGACTTCTCAGCGACCCGGAGACGTCGCCCAGCGACGTACCCAGTAGCTGTGACATCCTCATGGCAGAGGCCAAAGATGACTGGCGCCTTGACTTCATCGCCTACATTGTGGAGAAGCGCGTCCCAGAAGACAAGGTCGAGCGTGAGAAGATCGTCAGGCGCGCTGCCAATTACGTCATCATCAGCACCGAGCTATATCCGGTCTGAAGGTCTTGAGCTTCTACAAGAGATCCATGGGGGGAGTGTGGCAACCATGCAGCCTCTGCAAACCTGGTGGGAAAAGCCTACAGGTCGGGCTTCTACTGGCCCACCGCTTTGGCTGAGGCTCAAGACCTGGTTCGGTGGTGCAAGGATTGCCAGTTCTTCGCCAAGCAGCAGCACGTCCCGGCTCAAGTTCTGAGGACAATTCCACCGTCCTGGCCCTTTGCCATATGGGGCCTTGATTCAGTGGGACCATTCAAGACGGCCCCTGGCGGCTACAAGCACATCCTGGTGGCGGTGGACAAATTCACCAAGTGGATCGAGGTCTGCGCCGTCGCCACAGTTACGTAGAAAGAGGCTGCGAAGTTCATCGAGGACATCACCCATCGGTTTGGGGTACCTAACAGGATCGTCACCGACCTGGGTAAGGCCTTTACAGGATCAACTTCTAAGATTTATACCAGGACAACCTCATCGACGTCTACTACTCTTCAGTGGCCCACCCACGGGGCAACGGCCAGGTCGAGCGAACAAATGGCATGGTGCTTCAAGCCGTTAAAGATTACATCTTCGACGACGCTTCGCAGTACGCAACCAGATGGCACGTAGAGCTGCCTCACATCATCTGGGGTCTCTGAACCCAGATCAGCTCGGTCACGGGATACTCGCCCTTCTTCCTGGTGTACGGGTCAGAGGCAGTCCTTCCAACCGACGTAGCCTTTGGTGCTCTGCGCATCCAACACTACGAGGAAGGGACAACAGAAGAGACGCGCAAGGTCGACCTTGACAGCATCGAGGAACACCGCGTAGCTGTGCTAATGTGGCATACGTGGTACGAGCAGCAGCTACGACGTTATGACGGCCGCAACGTGCAGGAGCGATCCTTCAACGTGGCAGACCTGGTCCTACGTCGTATCCAAAGCACCAAGGGAATGCACAAGCTCTCTGCCCCTTGGGAAGGTCCCTTTATCGTGATGGAAGTCATCAGCCCATCAACCTACCGCCTCTAGTGGGCCAACGGCCAAGGCGTTCCTAACGTCTGGAATATTGAGCACTTACGTCACTTCTATCCTTAGAAGATCATTATAAAAATAAAGCTATGTACTCTCCCCTTTGTAATTTATCCTCTGTTCGGCAACCCTTCTGTCAACCCATGCTCTGATCTCCCTTTTTACTTTAAGTTCTTTTCCCTTCCCCCTCGTGGTGCTCAGGGGCTTGGTCTAGGTCAGGTCTCGACACGCTCGGGGTCTTGTCTTTGCCAACCTAAGGGTCTCGCGACATGAAGGGATTTTGTTTATGTTTTACGCTTTTAAGTCCTTACCATAAAGTTAGCTTCCGCTTCTGTTATAAACATTTCTAAGTCTCTGGTTCAAAAGACCTAGGGTCCACAACCCCCCTTCGCGCACCGGTCGTGCCTAAGTCCCCATGTTGGGCCGCACGGTCGGTAAGACGTTCCTCTACTGAGTTGGGTGAGCGGAGGGTTTCTCTTGCGACCTAGTTACTTTCGACGTGTATAATGGGAGCGCCTTGCTAAAGCATGCATACATCTTTTCATAAGCAAAAGCCTTCTAATATTGCAAGTTTATTTACAAGTCCATCGACCTAACCAATGTCTAAAAATCTCATTTCAGCGCCACCTCATTCAGTGCCGAAGTCAAACTTCTTGACGACCTCCTCCATGGCTGCCACGACGTCTTCACGCCTGACGAGGCCTGATGGGTCCACGTCTTCTGAGACCTTCCACAGGTCGAACGACGGGTCGTGGTACTTGATGGTTGACAACGCCACAACCGCCGCAAGATTGGCGGTGTCCAGAGTAGGCCCTTGATGCAACCTTCAGCCTTGTCAAGCCTGTCGATCAGCAGCTTGGGTGCCCCTTCCTCCCATGGGACGTAGAGGATCATGATGTACTGGGCGGTGTCTTTGAGCTCGCCCAGCTCTTTCTCAAGACCTGCATCACAAACAAGCAGAATCAGAAGCACGTCCAGCCGCGGCACGTCGGCCGACTCTCAAACAACAAGCAAAACGCTAACCTCGCCGGGTCTCCATGGACTTCTCCTTGATGGCTGTCAGCTGGCTCTTGATCGCGGCTAGCTCAATCTTGAGGGCCTCCTCGGTCTCTTGAGCGCCTGCAGCGAACCAAGGTCGGAGAATCAAAACCAAGACCATGCAACAACACACGGAGTCAGCCCAGGGCAACAATGAAAACTTACCCTCTACCACGGCCTGGAGGTTAGAAGCTGCGTCCTTGGCCTTCTGCTCAGCGTCCTCCAGCTTCTCCTTCAGGTCGGCTGCCTCCTTCTGCGCCTGGCGAGCCATGGCCTCCTTGACGCGCTGGATCTCACGCGTCGCCGTTACCTCAGCCTGCAGCTTCACCTCATGAGCCGCGGTGGCCTCTGCATGCTCATTCGCGGTGACCTGTCCGAGCTTGCGCCCGCTTAGCAAGGGATTGCGCAACAAACAAAACAGAACATCAAACCTTACGGCATTCAAATACTCGACGCAAGAACCTAAGAAGGTCGGGAAGGGTCCTCACCAGTAGCACGGCCCCGATCATGCGCACTGCCTCCTTGAACGTCTCCAGGTCGCAGCAGTCAGATACGACCTTCGCCTCCCACGGGGTGCCGGAGTAAAGGCACCGATCTTCGTCATTCACCGACTCCATGCCCTCGTCGATGATCCCTCGTGCGCCTGGCGCCAGTTGTGGGTCGGAGGTGCCACGATCGCCAACCTCACCATGGGTAGTGGGAGGTGCACTAGTCCCGGCCTTGCCCGCCTCGGGCGCCGCCGTCGTCCCAACTCCAGCGGCCATGCTCGTTACGTCGGCCGCTGGCAACTCCACCACCGACGTCTCTGGTGCCTTACTCCCACATGCCTCCTGGCTGGTGGCGTTCTTTCTGCTCCGACATTGTTGGAGGAACCCTGCTCATGAATAGGCGACCTAAGTAAAAAACTAACCAGAAATGGGAAACAGAGATAACTCAAGGCAAGACAGCGGGCTTACTTGGTCGCCGACCTAAGGCTAGGCTTACACGGCTTGGGCAGGGCCTTCTTCATTCTCTTGTTCGACCCAACATTGCCTGTTGGGCCGGTGGTCGATGTAGATCGCCCCTGCGCCATTGGCGGTGGGTGGGGTCTCTCCGTCGCTTGCCCTGCTGGCGACGGAGCCGTTGTTGCCTTCGGTGACTGCACGTCGCCCTCGTCATCTTCAATGTCAACAGCTTCGACATCGGAACTCATCGTGGTGGTGTCCACCGACACCGCGGACCTGGTCCGCTTCCCCCTCATCTTCTTCGCCTCTGTGATCTAGGTCGCGGCCTGGGAGGCGGGAATCTTCTCCGCGGTCTGCCGCGTGCGTTGCGGCGCGGCGACCTTGGACAGAGCCCTACGCGACGTGGTGGGAGCCTCGCTGTCACTTCCCACCGTAGAGTCGGAGACGTACTCATCGACGGGAGGAGGTGGCGCCACCTACACGTCCGCCATGTCGTGGACCTTGTAGCTGTGCTAGTCCTCGTCGCGCAGTAGTGTCGGGCACCAGTAGATGCCTTCACGGTGCTGCACAACAAGATGTAAACATCCATCAGAACCAAGACATGTACTCAAAGAAAAGCCAAGGTCGAAAACTCCCCGGGTTGGAAGGGTTGTACAACCCTAGTGCCTTGGGGCACTCCTTGTTTCGGATCCGCCCACCGAAGATGTTCTTCACGTGAGCTATCATCTCCGCCTTGGAGACCTTGCGCTGCATGACTCAGGTCGGGTCGGATTGACCCCAGTATTCAAAGGCTGGATGGGTACGGACCTGGAGAGGTTGGATCAGGCGGCGGCAGAAGCTGATGGACACCGCGACGCCGGTCAGCCCCTCCGCCTTGAGCTGCTACAGGTCGTCCAACAAGGGCTTGAGCTCTTGGTTGTCCAGCGTCGCCAGCTGGTTAGTCCATTCCGGGCCTACAACCAAAATTCGCCCCGTCCTCGACCTCAGCGCCGGCGCGGGGTTGTCGAGGTAGAACCACCCTTGCTTCCAGCCATTGGTGTTGTCAGGAAGTGCTAGGTCGATGTACTCTGACTTCATGTTTCGACGTAACATGAAGCTGATGTTGCCGACGACCACGCCCTTGCCCGTCTTCTTCAGCTCGAAGAAGTGGCGCAGAGGTGGAAGTGAGGCGTGATGCCGAGGTAGGCCTCGCAGAGGTGGATGAAGGTGGCAATGATCGTGATCGGATTGGGCGCCAGATGCACCAACTCGATGCGGTAGAAGTGCAGCAGACCCTGCATGAAGTCGCCCGCGAGGACACCGAATCTGCGCTCGATGTGCGCGAGGAAGACGACAGTGTCACCGGTCCCCTCCGTTGGGAACGCCTCTCCCACCGTCGGCCTCCACCCAACCTGCACCTTGGGTCGCAGCAGGTCGTGGTCCACCAGCGTCTGGATCTTCTCCTCAGTCACCGTGGACGTCTCCCAGACGGTGCTTGGATCCGGGATCGCCGGCTTATCCATCTTGCCCCCCTCGAATCAGATGCACTTGGATCTAAAGGTCACCAGTGACTTAGTTCGCATGCGCGAGCACGGCGGCGGCGGACCTAAGCTCGGCGGCGCTCTCACTTTTTTGTGCATAGCGTGGTGGCGACAACCCTAGCTCTGAGCGGAAATGGAAGAAAGTGGAGGCCCCTGGGCCGCGGGTCGTCTTTAAATAATGGGGACCCAATGCTGCAACGTGCAGCTGGGCCTCGAGGTCTATCCGGTGCAGTTTACGGTGACCCAACGGTCCGGCGCCCCAACGGATCTATCGCCAAAGGCTCTCTACGACCTAATGTCTACTTGGCAGTAACTGCTAGTTCCGTACAGGAATCTGCGTTCACAGTCCTTCACGCGGGGTTTCAGTCAGTGTGGACTCGTTATGCCGTACTTTAAGCCCCCCAACATCAGAAATCCAACTTTGCATTCAAGGTCGCTAGCGACCTACAGTCGACCTGCTCCAGGTCGCTCAGACTCCAGCAGTCCCAAGGTCATCTTGACCTCTTCACACAAGGGTTTACTTCACACCCCTTAGGCCCAGTCGCCTGCACGTCTTCTAGGTCTCTATGACCTACAATGCCCCCCATATCAACATCCCCATGCTTAATGGCTTTACTGCCCATTGACGACCTCCGTGGTCCTATTTACAGCGCTTCGCTGAGGCCTCGGCACCCGTCAGGTCGATCTCGACCTCCACACCCTAGGGTTGACGCCCCTGCTCTGCACCACTGCGCAAGCGGCTGTGACTATCCAGGTCATCACGGGCATTCACGTCGGATGATGTGACCCTCCTAAGGTCGGTGCAACGCCATATCAGCGCCGAGACCTTGACCATGCCATTGCTGTCTCGGGTGCCCCCATTCACAATAATCAACAGAGATTAGCTACTATTTGGTACTCATGCCTAACAACTTTCAATGCTTCAAAAGACCTTGGCCCAAGGCCAAGTTACAAGATACAAACATGTTAAAGGTCCCGGCCTACCTTACATGGTGCATGCGGCACAACCTACACTGATGAAGCGCGTCGCAAACTTTCTTCTAGCTTCAGGACCTCTTTGGGGCCCTCCACCGCCCACAAGGTCGTGGTTGTCACACAGCCACATGTACTAGCCCCAGAAGGTTTCCTATGGAGTCCCATCTTTTGCTAGGGTGCTCTCACAAGATCCCAAATGGAACCAGCTCCGCCTTCGACCTCCCCTGATGCAGCTCAGCGACCTCCAACACCATATTAGGCCTCTCCTTGCAAGGCTCGTCATGGCATGTACTACCCCATGCTGCACCTGGATTCTTCGCTGGGCGCAGGTGCACAGGTTGGTGGATTTCTCCTAACTTCGCAAGCATTCTTCTAGCTTCAAGGGATGATACTTCAGCTCTATACTCGGGTGTTCGCACACAAAGCCAGGGCGTGACTATATTATCAACTGAAGTTGCCATGGTGCTTCTTCTGGATTTGGCTCACTGAAGGGTCCTGGGTACCTATTTATAGCAAAAGAGCCCAGCACCGGAGGCCATCCACCGCACTGATGGCGTGGCGGCCTTATCAGGAAACTGTTGGCACGTGGATCGCGAGGTCTTTGTCCGCTACCGGAAGCTCTGGCATGCCTGCAGTAGGCTTGATGACACCTTTTCAGACTTTGTCTTCTAGTGGCGGTGGTGGCATCTCCATACAGCGAAAGGCTCTGCACCTACACAGTACACCCGTGGGTCGGTAGGCGACAACAACCTCAGTTCCCCGGTGTTTCTGTGTGGAGATTCCAGTTGCCTTGTCAGTTATCCAAGAGAAGAGCATCTATTTTCTCAGCAGAAGGTCGTAGGTTGCGAATTACTTTTTCGAGCATCAACCCGACCTTCTAGGTCGCTACTGCTCGGGGCCACTCTATGAGTGCGTCTGTGTGACGCCCTCTTTCTTTCACGTCCCCTCGACCTATTGGAAGCACGCTTCCGTTACGTCTCTACTCGACCTCCCGTTGGTCAGCGCTTCGACCTTCCTTGAAGGTGCGTTGGCTTCGCCTGGTTCTATTCAGGCCGGGGGTTCTTCTGGTGGTCACGTCACCTTGTCTTCACTTCAAGCCTCTGGACCCACTTCCCAGTGACTTGATGTTCGTATTCGTAAGCGCCCAGGAGGATTTTCCTTTTTTGGATTCACGTGCACCCTCTGCGACTTCATGGCCGCCACATTTTTGTTCTGCTTCAACGTGACTTCGTCTCTGCCGCTTCGCTTACACGTCAATCGGGGGCTTGTGAGACATGGGTACCCATGGGTCCCCACCGACCAGGGTCCTAGAGGTCCCTGTCAAGTGGACCCGACCTACAAGTGGGCCCGGAGACCTTATCAACAGTCCTGGCGACCTTGAAAGACCTCAGACGACCTCATCCAGATCGCGGACGACCTGCTAGGCTTGCGGGGCAAGCCTCTCCTTAGATTATGGCGGCGGCGCCGCCAGTAGACCCAAGGATCGCGAGATCCTTTCTGTAATTACGGAAGGCGACCTTCCTAAAATATGTAACCGACCCCCATGAGGGTCCACCGACCTCGAATGGAAACCCTAGCCCGCCGGCCATATAAGGCGGCCTAGAGTTCCATTCTCGAGGAGATCACTTTCCACATAATCCCACCACACCGGACGTAGGGTTTTACTCTTCGGAGGCCTGAACCAGTATAAAATCCCCTGTGTCCTTGCCATACTCGCCGGTTCTGAGTTCATCCTAAAACTATCGCTTACGCTCTTAGGTCCTGATCCCCCCATCAATCAACCTACAACGGCTAGGGTAGCCCCCTTGCGGATCTGTGCTGGTCTCACCCCCTGACAGAATTAAAGTTCTTCCTTGGGTTTCAAATCAAGCAAATGAAGGAAGGGACTTTGTTGTGTCAAACCAAGTATGTAAAGGCTATGATCAAGAGGTTTGACATGGCCGACACAAAGCCCATCAAGAATCCTATGGCACTTAATGGCCATCTTGATCTCAATGAAGAAGGGAAGTCGTTCGACCAAAAGGTATTTCACTCCATGATTGGCTCCTGAGGACCATGTGTGGTTCGAGGACCAGTGGATGGTCGCTTCCTGGTGTGATGAGTGATTGACAACGTTGTGTGGACTCACTCTTGGATAAGTATTGCAGGTGCAGGTTGCGGCTTGACTCGTGTTGGTGCAGGTGAAGAACAAGCACGAAAGGTCAATGCCTGTGAGGCCTCCAGGTGTGGAGAAGACAAGTAGGTTTCGTTCGAGGGACTCGGTGGCCAGCGGGGTCAAGTGCGGGCCGCATGGTGGCAAGAACAGCAAGATGAAGTCGGTGGACGGTTTCTTGGTTGAGCTACAGAACCAAGGTCGAGCCGGGACTTCGTGGGAGCCAAGTCATGAGTGGTCATTGACGGAGGCTACATCAAGTTTGCGGGGTTTACGGTGATTCACCAGAAAATCACTAGGTTACTCGACTGAGTGTTGACGAATAAAAGACGTATCCCTCTACAATCCGCAAGTGTACGGACCCCGCACCTTTTTCACCACGGGATTCCCAAGGTTCTTGTCAATCCGCAGAGCAAGGGGATTACAAGCGTTCGATCTACCTTCACACTCTAGCTACTAAAACCTCTAACTACGATTAAACTAGAAAACAACTAAACTACACTAGAGAGAATGATCAAGATATCAAGATAAAAGACACTCGCCCATGGGTCTACAATACTAGAACATGCAATTGCTTTAAACAAGAAAACAAATCTAATCTATCGGGGGTTGTGACCACGGTTTCGCCCTTTCCCTCCTCTCGTACTGTCACTACGCGAAGATATTCATGACTAGACCTATGATGGACACGGCGTATTGAATGGACCCAAGGAAGCATTGGAACTCTTATTCCCTTTACGACATGGTAGCTAACCTTAAGCATTAAAGTATATTCAACATAAGAAGATAGATAGATAATCTGACAAAGTGCGATCACATCTCAAGATCGATTACAACCCATGGACGAATAAGGAGATTACCCCATCAACGTGCTAGACATAGCACCGTTGATCATGGTTTCCCTTCCGACGGTGTCTTCCTTCTTCTCCACTTGTGGGTGCTTCCTTCGAGGTGGTTGATCTCCCTCCTCTCTCTTTAGCTTGTGGATGGCCTCCTGGTGCGAATGGCTCTACCCTGTCGAATGGCGGCGCCTCCAGGGTTTTAGGGTTGAGGATCCTTCGGGTGCAAGGAAAGGGGGGCTGAACCGACCCCCGGAGTGGGCTGGGCCAGCCGGCCTGGGCCGACCGGCACAGGCCCATCTCGGCCCGGTTCGGTCGCCCCTTCGCTCCCGTGGGTCCTCAGGTGATTATGCACTTTGCCCCCTCCACTTGCATGATTTTGACGATGTCATCCTCGTGTCCAAGATGGAGGTTCTCCGCGCATGAAGTTCGGTCTTTTACGCTTCAATCCCCAGGGGTGTTCCTCGTAGCACTTTGGTCCTTGCCATCATTGGAAGTGATTTCATCAAGCTCATGAACATGAACAAGACTCAGTAAATCCTCCTTTGAACTTGTTGTGAATCCGTCCTTTATGTCCATGTTTTCCTACATAAACATAACACTTCCAAATGCATGCACATAGATGAACTTGTTATATGATTAGTGTGCCTAGTGGCGGGTTAGTTCCATAATCAAATCCAAACCAAAGTGTAATGAACATGCTTGGTGTACCAAAATACACCGTCAACATCTCCCCCACGGTTAGCTCTTGCTCGTCCTCGAGCAAGTACTCGTAAAAGAACTTCGTCCAAAGTGTTGTAATCATGTACCGCTAATCCTTCTTCACAATTTAGTCAATCCTTTCGTCTTCAATACATAACATAAATTAATGATCATCAAACATAAACATGGGCGTTTAGAATCTTTACCACGTCAAGATTTACCCCACCACTTAAACTCTTCACTTGAAGCCTTCAATCTCAGCCATGCTTACTTCTTTGCTTCCATCGGAGGGTTTTTATGATTTCCAAAAACAAAATTCCTGCAACAAGTATTAGACAAAAACCTTTTTCCAAGCTCTCTCAAGTCACTCATATGAGGTGGCTATCCTAAACAAATTTTATAAAACTCTCACCTCCCATAAATCTCTCATATAGCATGTAAAGTGGAGCTATAGGTAGGGCTAGTGCAATCAACACAAATATTGTCAAACTAAGAACTTCTTCTAATGGTTGTTTACCTTTCAAAGCCAATGATCATGAGAATTAACCATATGTAGGGATATCAAGGATGAGAAGATTTAGATTGGTGGACATGTGCAAGGGCAAAAGAAAATTATGACTACAAGGCACCGATGACGTCCTCATTGTCGGATTGCACATGGTTGGGAAAATAGTGAAAGTTTCGTCTCTCAACAACGTGACATCCTTCCTTGCACTTTTATTTTTTTTCTTTAACTTGATTCATCCCTCTCATATCCTTCTTGCCACTCCTCTTTTCTCTTTCTCTTCTTTTTCTTTCATTCTTTCATTCTCATATATATTTTTTTTCTTACTTTCTTTTTCTTTCTTTCTTTTCCATACTCATACTTTTCTCTTTATTTTTCCCTCTCTTGACAACTTTTTGAAGCTCTCAACTCCTCTCTTTCTCGCATGCATACAATCTGAAATTTTAAATAAATCATGCTAGAGATGAGACGAAACTTTTGAAAGTAGGTTGTGTTCAAGGAATGCGATGTACAAAAGAGATGTATAGGGTTGGGTATGGAATTCGGCGATGTACGAGACTTCCGATGTGAAAGTCACGTTACCGAATACAAGACGAGGCTAGCAACAAAAGATAAGCACAAGAACGTGATCATTGCTCGAAATTAAAACTCCCAAGAGAGAAGGATCCTAGCCTAACTCATCGTGCTAATCACACTTATGGTGGAGCAAAAAATAAATTGGCTTTGTATAGGATTTTTTTCTTACTCTCAACTTGGAAAAAGAGGGTTTGCTAACCTTTATTACAAGGTTTTTTAGATAATTTTCATAACTGAAATCCTCCAACTTTTAGCATTGAACATAGCACAACTAACATGTGAAGCTCAAGATCTAAGTGTGGTATGGGTACTTTAAGTAGTAGCAATTCCACTAAGCACCACGGTAAACGTGTTTCAAACCACACACTTATGTTCATATATCAAGATTCAAAGATAAACAAACAAGTGAATAAAGATAAACATCACACAAGACACAAAATATATAAAGGCTCTTTTTATTTGATTTTCTTTGACTCAACACTAATTTAAGACACTTCAAACTTGCAAAAATTAAGAACACACACTCGAAAACTAAGACTCTTTAAACTCTAAGACTCTCACGAAGATCAAACCAAACCTAAACTTGAAGCTTAAAAGCTAAGGCTAGCTAGCTTGCTCTCCCCCACGCTAAAAACATACGACGTCCTCGTCGTATCTTACAAAATTCCTAAGGGGAAAAACTAGACCTAGTGGTACTTCCCGCAACTTTTGCACCACTTGCCTCTCATGTTCCCAACCATGCCAAAAAGTTTGCGCACGTTGCGGTTAAGGAACTTGTAGTCGTCTTCAACTACGCGCTCCAAATCCTCCAAACGCTGCCTCATCGCCTCCATGGCTTGGAGACATTCGTTGACCGATGTGTAGAGATCCGCGATGGAGTGACGGCAAGCCGCACAACACATCGGATGCAATCCGAACGGGTCGTCATTGCCATCGTCTCCGCCGTCATCGCCGCCGTCGTTGCCGTCGTCGTCGCAGTCTTCGTCGCCGCCGCCGTTGGGGCCTTCGGGAGTCTTCTCCTTGGGCACCTCATCCCAAATGTAAAGATCGTTATCATCTCTTTCGGCGGCCGCCCACGAGCTCGGGTTACGATTGTCGGAGTAGTCGCTACCCCCATAGTCCTTAGGCTCGGGCGACACCTCCTTGTAGTCCTTCCGCTTCATGCCTTGGATGCGCGCCGACCATCGAACGGGCGTAGGGACCTTCTCTCCTTCGACGAGGTTGCGAGATGCAATAGTTCCGGTCGGGACACGCCCTCCGCAACGGATGCGGGCGGTCCTCTTGATCTCGACGGGTAGCTTGAGCTCGCATCGCTTCGCCTCCTCCATCGATGGCTCCTTGGCTTCTTGCTTCAACTCTAAGCTCCTCGGGGACACAATGGCTTCTACGTGGGTGCAAAATATTGCTTGAAGGGGTTGATTCCCAAGCTCCCAATTCGGCCAAATAAATAGTCCGAAGAGAAAAACCCCAGGAACCTCATTTTCCTTTTTTAAAGTTCCCTTAAAATTTTTTGACCTAAGAAGGAAGTCGAAAAGGAGCAATTCGGGCAAAAACCGGGATCGACCGCCGCCGGGATCCACCTGGGCCGGCCGACCCACCCAGTTTTTCGTGCACCGCCCTTTTTCGCCTTCTTAGCCCATGGGAAAAAGTTGGCCCAGTAAATCTTCGCGAGAAACTCCAGAAAATTAAAAAACTATTTACAAAAATCCATGCCTCGTTTTTCGTCCTAGGCGGGACGTTCGGGCTCTTCTTCCATGGTGAAGACATCAACATGGTGAAGGGGCACAACGTCGGGTTCGTAGTAAACCTTAAGCCATTGACCATTCACCATAAATTGATCGCCTTTATATTCATAATGGTTACCGCTCCGTTGGAGAGCACCGAATGCACAACATAAGGTCCGCCCCACTTGCTTTGCAATTTCCCCTTTCCGAAGGTTTTAAACCTCGAATTGTAGAGGAGGACCTTATCTCCTTCTTTAAACTCTTTCTTTTTCATTCTTTTATCATACCACCTTTTGATTCTCTCTTTGTATATGCTTGAATTTTCATATGCCTTCAACCTCATCTCCTCTAGCTTGCTTATTTGGATTCTTCGTTTCACCACCGCGGCATCGACATCAAGGTTCATCTCTTTACTCGCCCAATAGGCTTTATGTTCCAACTCAACCGGAAGGTGGCAAGCTTTTCCATAGACGAATTGATAAGGGGTCATACCTATCGGTGTCTTGAACGTCGTTCGATAAGCCCACAAAGCTCCGTCTAATTTCTTTGACCAATCTTTACCTCCCTTCTCTGTGGTTTTGTTGAGGATGCTTTTTAATTGCCTATTTGACGTTTCCGCTTGTCTATTGGTTTGTGGGTGATAGGCCGTAGAGACCCTATATTCAATCCCCAACTTGGACAAGCACTTTTTGAAATTCTTCCCGGTGAAGTGAGTTCCTCCATCACTTATCAAGATTCTCGGTGTACCGAAACGAGGAAAAATCACATTCTTGATCATAGTAATGAACTCCTCCGTGGAAGCTTTACGACATGGCATAGCCTCTACCCATTTGGATACATAATCAACCATGACTAGAATATACTCGTATCCGCATGAGTTTTTGAAAGGCCCCATGAAGTCTATACCCCATACATTGAATAAATCGATTTGTAGATTGTAATTCAAGGGTATAGAATTTCTTCGAGAGATGTTTCCGGTTCTTTCGCATTCGGGGCATGATGCAACATATCTTTTAGTATCTTCATGCATCTCTGACCAATAGAATCGGCTAGACCATACTTTTGCTTGGGTTCGAAAATGGCTATAGTGTCCACCGTACTCCGCCGAGTGACACTTTCTCAGAATTTCTACCCTCTCTTCTCTTGGCACACATCTTCTCATCACTCCATCATTGCCATGTTTGAAGAGGTATGGTGCATCTCAAAAGTACTTTCTACTTTCAGAGATTATCTTCTTTTGGGAGTTTTTATCTAGATGATCGAGAGGCATCTTCTGAATCGCTCGAATGATATCAATCATCCAAGTGTCTTTATCGAGCACTCGATAGAGGTGGTCATCTCTCATCTTATCTTCTATGGGCTCTTTATCATCTTGTCCACGATTCATCCTAGACAAATGATCGGCCACAACATTCTCCACCCCCTTTTTGTCACAAATTTCAACATCAAATTCTTGGAGAAGAAGGATCCATCGAATCAGACGTGGTTTAGCTTCCTTCTTAGACAAGAGGTACTTGATGGCTGCGTGATCAGTGTAAATAATGACCTTCGACTTCATGATGTAAGATCTAAATGTTTCGAAAGCGAATACCACCGCTAGCAACTCCTTTTCCGTAGTTTAATTTTGTCCCATTCAGAGTTTTGCTAGCGTAGTAAACGGCGTGAACTTGGCCTTCCTTTCTTTCACCCAAAACTGCGCCTACGGCGTAGTCACTTGCGTCACACATGATCTCGAAAGGTTGGCTCCAATTCGGAGGTTGAATAATCGGAGCACTCACCAACGCACTTTTCAAGGTCCGGAATGCCGCTAGGCACTTCTCATCAAAGTTGAAAGCCACATCCTTTTGAAGAAGATGCGTTAAAGGCTTAGTGATCTTTGAGAAGTCCTTAATAAATCTTCTATAAAATCCGGCATGGCCAAGAAAGCTCCTTAAGGACTTAACATCCGTCGGAGGTGGGAGTTGCTCAACCGTCTCTACCTTAGCCTTGTCCACTTCAATGCCTTTCTCGGATATAACATGTCTGAGCACTATGCCTTGCTTAACCATAAAGTGGCACTTTTCCCAATTTAACACCAAGTCTACCTCGGCACACCTCATGAGGACCTTATCCAAGTTTGCCAAGCAATCCATGAACGTCTTCCCATAAACAGAAAAATCATCCATGAACACCTCGACAATTTCTTCGATGAATTCCGAGAATACGGCCATCATGCAACATTGAAAAGATGTCAAAGCGTTGCATAGACCGAAGGGCATCCTTCTATATGCAAACGTTCGATAAGGGCATGTAAACGTTGTTTTGTGTTGATCATCCGGGTGAATGGGAATTTGCATGAACCCCGAGTACCCATCGAGAAAGCAAAAATAAGTGTGGTTTGCTAGTCTCTCGAGCATCTCGTCAATGAACGGTAGGGGGAAGTGATCTTTCTTTGTCGCTTTGCTAAGCTTACGATAATCGATACACATCCGCCACCCGGTCACGGTTCTTTGCGGTATCAATTCATTCTTCCCATTCTTCACCACGGTTAAACCTCCTTTCTTTGGTACACAATGTACCGGGCTTACCCATTCGCTATGCGGAACCGGGTAGATGATTCCGGCATCAAGTAACTTGATGACTTCCTTCTTTACTACCTCTCTCATGGCATGAGTTAGCCTCCTTTGGTGGTCCACTACGAGCTTACATTGGTCTTCCATTGGTATACGATGAGTGCAAAAGGTTGTGCTAATACCTTTGAGATCATTAATCTAATATCCAATCACCTTCCTATGTTTTTTTCAATAAAATCAGCAACTTCTCATTTTCTTCGGGACTCAACTCATCGCTCACGATGACTGGATAAGTCTTGTCTGGGCCCAAAAATTCAAACTTTAATCCCTTGGGCAAAGGTTTAAGGTCTACCTCTGGCACTTGTGGCTCCTCGGGTTTTATTTCTCCTATGTCCTCGAATTTTCCTTCCTCCACGCTTCCATCATGTGGTTCTAAGCCTTTTGTTGCTTCTTCTAGTTCTTCATCTTGTTGATTACTAATTTGATTTTCCATCACTCTTTGCAGCGGGTCTCTAAGGGTTTCAACAAAACAAAGACTATCTACCTCCTCTACTTCTTGTTTGGGAGGAAAGGGTGTAGGGTGTTTAGAAACGCGAAGAAAGTTATATGTGTACTTTGTTCCATTAAGGTTCATTGTTACTTTGCCTTCTCCGGCATCCAACACGGCATCAACCAACTTAAGAAAGGGCCTACCTAGGATTATGTGATCATGATTACTATGGTAAGCCTCAATAATAAAGAAATCGGTTGGTATACGTTTTCTAGAGAGATTTTTACTTTCATGTTGCAAGCAATACCTAGAGGTTTAATAGTTCTACCATCTCCCATAATTAATTTCGTTGATGTTGGAGCTAAGTCTAGGTTGTGGTCTTGAACTTTATCATAAATTTTAGAAGATAGGACACTTACTTGGGCTTTGATGTCGCATAAAGCTTTGCATTGAATTCCGTTGATCTCGCAACTCAAGCGTGGTGCCATCTTCTCTTCTTCTTCGGATCCTATCGCGTAAATTTCGGCGAGGCGAGCGTATGGGGATGCTTCGGGCTTGATCCCCATGATTCTCTTCACCTCGGCTATGTGATCCGGATCCACTTCATCAACTCCAAAGAGTTTTTGAAATATCTCACCGGTGGTTTCAAGGTCGTATGATTCTTCCGCTTTCTTCTCCGGTGGGAAATCCACTTCCAATGCTCTTGCCATCCCCTTTTGATTAGGGAACGATCTTCTCTTGTCGAATACTTCTCCGTAATCAACAGAAACCCAATCCATTGGTTCGAACTCCCTTAGTGGCTTCGCGCTTGACATGCTTCTCTTGTTTGTCTGATTTAGTACGATGAAGTCAACGCCCGGGGTAGTTCTTGACTTGATGTGTTTTTGTTCAAGCTTCCGGGATTGGCTCCTCTTTTGTGACTTCCGGGGTTGCCTCTTTAGAAAATTCAGCACACCTCTTCTTCCTTGAATTATATTCTGGCTCTTCCGCAAGTCTTGTTTCCCATCTTCGCATGGCAGCCGCTTTACTAATTTTTTGTAGAAGTTGGGCGGCTTCCGTGAGTGTTTTCTCCATGAGATCCCCACCTGCACATATTTGGACGTGTTGCATGCAACTAGGGGTTAGGGAAAAGAAAAATTTATACAAGAGTACGTCACCGGAGAAGCCGAGTCTTGGTCCTTGTTCGATTAACTCATTAAACCTATCCCAAGCTTGGTCTATCCCTTCCTCTTCTCCTTGCATGAAAGTGATCACTTGCCTCCTAAGATGTTGAACCTTGCTAATGGAAAGAACTTCTCACAAAACTTCTTTGTCAACTTGTTCCAATTGCCTTCAACTTCAAAGGACGCAAACGAGTACCATGTCTTTGCATTACCGGCAAGTGAGTAGGGAAAGAGGTTCCATTTGAACCATTCATCGGGAACTCCTCCTTGACGCACCGTGTTGCATAGCATCGTGAAATGCCTTATGTTTCTATATGGGTTTTCCGTAACCATCCCTTCAAACGGTTTTGCCGCCACCATCTTGATGATCTTGGATTTAATCTCATACTTGGTCGCTTCGAGCTTCGAGTCTGACTCTTGTACTTTTATGTCTTTACATCGAGGGCTAGCGTAATCCCTTAGTGATTTCCCTGTTCCTCCACGGGTTGATTGACGAACGCCATCTAGACAATAAGATAAAAACAAAAACAAAGCAAGGTGGTTTTCTAGATAATATGTGTTAGATATAGAAAACAAAAGATAAACTAAATATAAAACTAAGTTAGATGCAAACCAAACGATGTAAACTAGCTTGCTCCCCAGCAACGGCGCCAGAAAAAGGGGCTTGTTGACGGATAAAAGATGTATCCCTCTACGATCCGCAAGCGTACGGACCGCACACCTTTTTCACCACGGGATTCCCAAGGTTCATGTCAATCCACGGAGCAAGGGGATTACAAGCGTTCGATCTACCTTCACACTCTAGCTACTCAAACCTCTAACTACGATTAAACTAGAAAACAACTAAACTACACTAGAGAGAATGATCAAGATATCAACATAAAAGACACTCGCCCATGGGTCTACGATACTAGAACATGCAATCGCTTTAAACAAGAAAACCAATCTAATCTATCAGGGGTTGTGACCACGGTTTCGCCCTTTCCCTCGTCTTGTACTGTCACTACGCTGAAGGACCGATACGGCGAACTAGAGAGGGAGGGGAGTGAATGGGAGCCGATAAAAATTCTTCTCGAAGGAGATGGAAACTCCAACAAGATGAACACGGCTTCCAACACACGTCTCCGACTCACTACCCAAGTTGGTCAAGCCCACGTAGCCACTGGAGTGCCACTGGACCTAGGAACCAACACACAACCTTCCGACCCGAGAACGCAGCGGAACACCAAACCTCCGGCCTACGGACCCACACCGGTCGGACCGGTGAGCACCACCGGCCGACCGGTCCCCGCCGGTGAAACTAAGCAACTTTCACTAAGTGGCTCCACACCGGTCGACCGGTGAGACACACCGGTCGACCGATCCCACCGAAAGCCCCCAAAGCACCAAACAGGCCAACCGACCACCAAACTAACCCAAACTCGAAACAGCAGCAACACAAGACAACAGCAAACACACCCAGATGTTCACCCGAGCAAAATCCCACCGAGGGTTGCACCGGTCAGACCTGTCAAGAGCACCGGTCAGATGGGTGTAGCCTGGGCAGCTCGGGATGAACAGCACCCGCGGGTCAACTCCCCCTAATCCAAACCTCGATCTCCCGAATCGCTCCACGGACTTGAACAAGACTTTAATCCCACCAAAACTCGTCCAAAAAGGAGGAATCGAAGAAATCCCGCCAAGAGCACTTCCAACCCAAGAACTCAAGAAACCCCAAAATCGAGCACCTTTACTCACCGATTTGGGAGGGGAATCACAGCCCAAAGAACCACGAAGGGTTCCCACAAATTCCCCCCATCAAATCCCCAAGAGAAAGGTCCCGAAAACAACCCAAAGAAATCACCAAGAGAGGGCTCCGAAAATCACCACCAAGAACAACCGGGGAAAACACATGCAAACCTTGAGGAACCACGCCGAATCATCTATACATAAAACAAAGGTTCATACAAGGTCTAGCAAGCCGCCCGATCATCCATCCCTCTCAACAAGATCTCACCATGAAGCTCTCAAGCTAGTCCTACAGAAAACCTAAGGAAATAGGAAGGAAAATGGGAAAACAAAATGAGCTAGTGTTCCAAGAGTTGGCTGCCATCCCCTCACCTCTTGGGTTATATGGAGGCAACTGAAAGTCTAAAATACCCTTCTCTAACAACTAGGGATACAAGCCCCTCAAGGGCGGTTTTGGAAGACTTGAAGCTTTCTCCATCAGACGGATGCCCGGTGACCGCAACCAGCTTAGCCTCGACGCAGCCTTGCGATCCCGACGCGTGTCCTCCGCTTCGAAGATCTCCGGACTGCGTCGTCGCACACCAGTCAGACCGGTGCTCCCCATCGGTCAGACCGGTACCCACCGGTCAGACCGGTCTGGCACTGCTGCAGCACCGTCTTCAGTTCTTCGGTCTTGGCTTTGTGGATCAACCAAGGAACCCAGTGGTTTTCTGGTGAACCACCGGAAACCCCGCGAACCCGGTGTAGCCTCCGCCAATCTCCACTCATGACTCGGCTCCCACGTAGTCCCGGCTTGACCTTGGTTTTGAGGCTCAACCAAGAAACCGTCCATGACTTCATCTTGCTGTTCATGCCACCATGCGGCACGCACTTGACCCCGCTGGCCACCGGGTCCCTCGAACGAAGCCTACTTGTCTTCTCCACACCTGGAGGCCTCACCGGCGACGACCTTTCGCGCTTGTTCTTCACCTGCACCAACACCAGTCAAGCCGCAACCTGCACCTGCAATACTTAGCCAAGAATCAGTCCACACAACGTTGTCAATCACTCATCACATAAGGAAGCGACCATCCACCGGTCCACGAACCACACATGGTCCTCAATCTCCCCCTTGATGAGTGCATTGACAACACCCACACGAAAGTAACAAGAGAGAAAAGAAAAAGAAAAGAAATGAACAAAAAGAAACTCCAACAAGCGATTGAAAGCCAAACAAAGGCAAAGAGCAAGATCACTTGAAGAAGACAAGTCTCGGACCCCTTAGGCAAGGGCAACGGCTCGACACATCCAAGACAAAGCATAGCTCAAACAAAGAGTGCAAAACACAGAAACAAAGCTCGAAAAACCACAAAGAGCTCCCCCTTCACACATGCAAGCTCCCCCTGAATCAATGCACCTCCCCTTGGACGAATGCATGCAAACCAGCTGAAAACAGGGCAGCTGCAGCAACTTCAGCTCACACCGGTCAGACCGGTCATCACCACCGGTCAGACCGGTGCCAAACATGTGCACAGGACCAGCACTCACACCGGTCAGACCAGTGCCCTTCACCGGTCAGACCGGTGCACAACAGAGCCCAGAAATGGCTCGAAACCACCTGAAAACCTTATAAATGCGTCCAGCAAGCCATTTCAAGCTCAAACTTCTCCCCCCTTGTTGGCAATGCATGAATCAAGCCAAAAATGCAAAAATTTCAACCTAGAGCTTCTCAAATAGACAAAATTCAACAAAGAATGCTACACATGTCCAAATGAGCAAGTTAGATACTCTACAGCTTCGTATCGATCTCAACTACATGATCACCAAGTTTCACAACCATTGGACGAAGCTAAGATGGATTTGGGCAATTTTGCGAAAAACTTGCCTCTATTGAGCAAAGTCCTAAACATGATCAAAGCATATCAAAATGGCAAAGCCACACAAACTTCATGCTAGGACAGCCATTCTAATCATAAGACCATCACAAACACCCACAAGCACCTCATGTCATGTCAAAGCCACCGAGCCATGTGCCTACTTCTATGTATGAGACTTCTCAATGGTAGGCATCATGCAACGTTTTAGCACCCAAAGCAAATTAAATTCAGCACATATGACATGGGAGCATGTTTTCCAAGCATTTTTCATTTCATTTTCAGATTTGTAAATGGTACATGAAATGTCTTTGCGACAAAAAGGAACTTATGCTCCTCCACAAGATAAATCAAGAGGGCTAAACATTCATGATGGCAAATGAGCCTTTGGCCCCATATGATCAATAAACTAGCTATCCAACCACAAATTAAGCATGACCAAGCCACTAAAACATGTCAAGATCATATAAAGGCATTTACACATGAGAGAGCATACATGTGACATTTTCAAAAACATAGCTATCAACCATGGATTATTTATCAAGATCATCAAGAGCTAAGCCAAACTAACCATAGCATACCAAACAAGCTCACAAAGACATATATCTTATTCCATGGTGAACAATGTATATGAGAGAAGCTTTTCCTAACCGATGCATATGATACAAAATGCATGCAATCTAAGATGCAAGGATGCCTATACATCATGTTACATATGCCATGCCAAATGCAAGAAATGCACAAAGGAAAGCTATACATATGCTACAAAGAGAGCTCCCACACACCCAACTCAAGAAATCAAACACACACCAAGTTCCCCCCGCAAACGAGTGAAAGTTGCTTGATCTAGGGGTTTGGTGATAATATCGGCTAGTTGGTCATGTGTGGGTACATGGATCAAGACTATCTTTCCTTTCTCTACGTTGTCTCTCAGAAAATGATACCTCACTTCTATGTGCTTGGTTTTGGAATGGAGCACTGGGTTCTTTGCAACGCTTATGGCACTGGTGCTATCACATTGAAGTGGGACATGGGTATACTCCTCACCAAAGTCACTCATGGTGTATGAAATCCAAAGGAGCTGAGAGCAACAACTAGCAGCGGCAACATACTCGACCTCGGTAGTGGATTGAGCAACACTCGATTGTTTGCGGGAAGACCAAGACACCAACCGACACCAGGCAAAATCCGCATCTGAAAAACCATGAAGCGCCAAAGAAGAGGACGCGGAGTACCAAAGGCCGAAGTCGGGAGTGTGACGCAAGTACCTGAAAATTCGCTTCATCGCTTGCCGATGCGAAGTCCTCGGAGGCGCTTGAAAACGAGCGCACAGACACACCGAGAACTGTATGTCCGGCCTCGTCGCCGTCAAGTAGAGGAGTGACCCGATCATGCTCCGCACTCCTTCCGGTCCACATGTTCACCTTCCTCGTCCGCATCAAGAGCCGTAGTCGTACTCATCGGTGTCGTCATAGCCTTGGAGTCCTCCATCTTGAACTTCTGCACAATGTCCTTGGTGTACTTAGCTCCGGTGCACAAATGTTCCTTCCTTTGATTGCTTGATTTGTAGCCCGAGGAAGAACCGCAACTTGCCCATCATGCTCATCTCAAATTCCCTCGCTCATATCATCCGCAAACCTTGCAACAAGAGAGTTAGACGAGCCACCAAAGACAATATCATCCACGTACACCCGCACAATCGGGATATCTCTCGCCCCCGCCTCGGCAAAAACAAGGTCCGATCGACCTTCCCCATCTCAAAACCTCTCTCAAACAAGAACCCCCTCAACCTGCCATACCAAGCTCTAGGTGCCTGCTTCAACCCATACAGCGCCTTCCTCAACTTGTACACCCGGTGGGGGTACTTCTCACTCTCAAACCCCGGAGGCTGCCTCACATACACTTCTTCCTCCAACACACCATTCAGAAAAGCACTCTTCACATCCATTTGGTGCAACTTGAACCCTTTAGCCACGGAAAAGGCTAGAAGGATCCTAATTGCCTCCAAACGGGCTACGGGAGCAAAGGTCTCCTCATAGTCAATCCCCTCCTTCTGACTAAACCCTTGAGCAACAAGTC
The DNA here is from genome assembly GCA_947561735.1 of Cenchrus americanus. Taxonomy (NCBI): domain Eukaryota; kingdom Viridiplantae; phylum Streptophyta; class Magnoliopsida; order Poales; family Poaceae; genus Cenchrus; species Cenchrus americanus. The sequence goes on from OX387245.1 coordinate 186,791,639, forward strand.
TCGACTTGTTCCTCACAACCTCACCTTTCTCTCCCTCTTTGTTCTTCCGCACCCACTTTGTACCAATCGGCTTACACCCTGGGGGAGGGTCAACCAACTCCCAAACCTGATTCCTCTCAAAGTTCTCCAACTCCTCATGCATCGAATTAACCCAATTGTGATCAGATAGTGCGTGTCCAATGTCTTTGGGCTCAAAAGTAGCAACAAATGCAGCATGAGCGAAATGAGAATTGTTTCGAACCCTCGACCGTGTAGTGCGTTCATTCATGTCGCCGATGATCCTCGAAGCTGGGTGATCCACTTGTACTCGCCGGGGAGGTTCTCGCCTCGATGCTACCTCCCCCTCAACATCAGCTTCTCCACGTTCTTGATTTGTCGTTGTAGGTGTAGTAGAGGGTCCGTCCATCACCGTAGTTGAAGTAGTGGGTACATGTTCAGCCAGGGGCACCACACCGCCATCTTCATCCTCTCCATGTTCATGCTCCTCCTCCTGAAATATCTCCTCGACAAGCTCATCATCACCTGCACACTCAAAGACAAGCTGACTACGTGGCTCTATCTCGTCGAAGGTTACCTCGCAAGTCTCCACGATTTGGTTAATTTCAAGATTGAGCACACGATATGCTCTAGAATGAGATGCATAACCAAAGAAAATACCATCGACAGACCTAGCCTCAAACTTATCCAACTTCCTGCCTTTCTTCAGAATGAAACACTTGCAACCAAAGACATGGAAGTGACTCACCTAGGGTGTGCGACCATGCATCAACTCGTAGCATGTCTTCTTCTTGTGCACTCGAGGTAGATCTCGTTTGACACATAGCACGCGGTATTCACCGCCTCAGCCCAATACCTCCTCAGAGTCCTATGCTCATCAAGCATCGTCCGAGCCATCTCGCACAAGGTCCTGTTCTTCCTTTCCACAACACCATTCTGGGGAGGCGTGTACGGACTCGAAAACTGGTGCTCAAGACCCAAGTCATGGCAAAAGGTTTCAAAACGAGAGTTTCTGAATTCCGAGCCATTATCACTGCGGATAGCTCGTATGGCATCTTCGTGCCTCTCGTTCCTCAACCTCAAGACTAGATCTCGAACAAAACCAAACGTCTCCCCCTTATCCTCGAGAAAGAACACCCACGCATACCGAGAATAGTCGTCCACCACAACAAGGACATACCACTTCCCACCCGCAGATCGCACACGAGCTGGGCCAACAAGGTCCATATGGAGCAGCTCACATGGACGCTCAGTCATCACATCGGTGAGAGGCGGGTGAGAAGAGGCCACCATCTTGGCATGCCTACACGGAGCACAAACCAACTCTTTCTCAAGCCTCAACCGTGGCAATCCTCGGACAAAATTGAGTTTACTTAAGCGAGACAAAAGGTCAAAGCTCAAGTGACCCAACTTCCTATGCCACTTCCACAACTCACTCGAAGAACCAGCCAAGAAACAACACTCCACACCCAAAGACTGAGAAAAATCTACACGAAACACCTGACCCTTGGGAACGACCATACAGACAAGGTCCCCTCGAGAGTCCAAAATCCGCGAACCACCTGGCCGAAACAACACCTCAAAGCCCTCATCCAACAACTGGGATACAGAAAGCAAATTGTACCCCAGCGATTGAACAAGAGCAGCACGCCTCAGAGTGATCTTGTCACTCACTTTGATCTCACCTTCTGAAAGCACATGCCCACGCCCATTGTCCCCAAAGGTGATGTACCTCTTCGTCACCACCGGGACGAGACTTGAGAACCATCCCCTGTCTCCAGTCATATGCCTCGAGCAACCGGAGTCAATCAACCAAATGTTCTTCAAGTCTCCCACCTGAAATTCAAAAATGAGCACGTGAGCGAACAAACGACTCAGCACTGGGGTTAGTACCAAAAGAGTAAAACCAGTGCCGAGCCATTTGCTCGAAAGTGGGGTTAGCACCAACCAAAGCATCTCTCCTACCAAAGCTACCTCCTCGAACACCACCACGGTAACCACCCTGAGGGAACCACCCCTCTCAGCCTGGAGGAGGACCAAAACCATGAAAGAGAACCCGTGGACCGTCCCTCCTCTCCTTCTCAAAGCTACGACTCCTCCCATCTCCGTAGTGAACTCGAGGGGGAGAACGCCTAGCAACCTGACCACCTGCAAACTCTCCAGCCCAACCACCAGAACCACGACCTCCAGAAACAACCCTCGCACCTGTGCGAGCACGAAACCCAAAATGCTGCCTGTCCAGGCCTGCACTGGTCTGACCGGTGCTCCACACCGGTCTGACCGGTGTGACCTGGACAGCAGCACCTCCACCAGCCTTCCGCTCTCCCCAAGCCCGAACTGTCCTCCCACTCGCCTTGGCCCTGGGCATCTACACACGAGGCTCAAGTACACCATCAGAAGGGTGGTACTTGTCCTTGTTAGCCCACTCCTTCGCCATTCTCTCCTCTCACTTCCTCTTGAAGCAAAACTCCTCCTTATGGCCATCTCTCCCACAATAGCCACAATGGAACCTCACAAGCTTAGGCTTAGGCTTGGGATGTGGCTGCTCACTAGGTTTCTCTCCACTCAACTCCTCCACCGATTTCCCCTCACTAGCCTTCTCACTTTCTTTCCCAAAGAACACTTTCCCCGAAGTGCTCACAAACTTGATAGGCTTTTGTAGATCATTTGTGGGTGTAGGAAACACGGGTGGAGCTGGGGTTGTGTCTAGTCGGTTCCTAAGATGGTTAGGTTTTGGGGGGAAATCATTTTTGTGGTGGGTTTTTGGTGGCTCTGGGATATTCTCTCCACTTCCCTCACCAACCTTGTTTGCCCCCAGTCCCTCACCATCCTGCCTCTTAAACGCATTGATCATCATCCTCAACTGAGGCTCATGACCAGACAACCAACCCATCAACTTCCTCAAGTCATCATTCTCATCCTGCAAACGATCAACATAATGTGCAAGTTCCAAATTTTTCAAGGCATGCATTTCACAGGTAGAGCATGATGTTGGCATGGGTTCCTTCAATTTAGCCTCAAGTGAACTAGTGTAAGCATGCATATCATCAATCTTAGCATGCAAAACAGGGCATAAAGTGCAAGCACCTAGCAAAGCAGGTCTAGACTTAAGCTCAGCCACTTCAACCCTAAGCACATCTAGTTCCTCACACTTGGAGGCATGCTTATCCTTAAACAAAGCAAGATCAGCAAGGAATATGGAGCAATCAGCACAATCAACCTCATCCGAAACAACAGGGCTAGCCTTAAGGGAATCAATCTCAAGGTTGCTATCAAGCACCTGTGTCTATAGCTCAGCCACTCTAGTCCTAGCATCCTCGGGTGAAGCCATAAGCTCTTTTCTCAATTTCTTGGCCTCTCTAAGCATGTCATCACGGTTATCAAGCAAAGAGCCAAGCCTCTCATTCTCCTGGCGCAAGAAGGGAAGTTCATCACGCACCCCGTCATTGGACTCAGAGTCCGAGTCGCTCTGTGTGCTCTTCTTGCTACCGGAGCTCAGCGCCATGGTGCAGAAGCCATCTCTCGCGAAGCAGCTCAGCCCGCTCAGGTTCTTGGACGACTTCTTGTTCTTGCGATGATCACCTTCGTCTTCACTGCTGCTCGAGCTTGAGGTGGAGTACGCGGAACTGGAGTCGACGTCGCTCGCTCCAACTATCGCTCGGGCCTTGCCTCGGCTCTCCTTCTTCCTCGATCGTCGCTCGTCCTTGTACTTGTTCTTGTGCTTGCTCTTGTGGTCGCGCCTCGAACGGTACTTGCCGTCCATCCTCGGCTTGTGCTTGTAGCCGTCCTTGTTCTCGGCCTTCTCCGGGCAGTAGGCAACGAAGTGTCCCGGCTTGCCGCACTGGAAGCATGTCCTCGTGTTCCTCCTCATGTCCACGCGGTTCTCGTGCAGCCTCTCGAACCGCCTCGTCAGGAGCGCCAGCTCCTCCTCTCCAAGCTCGTCGAACTCCTCATCTGGCATAGACATCAAAGAGGAGAAGGAGAACATCCTGGTGGATGGGTTAGAATTAGCCTTTCCTTTGGAACCACCAACGAGGGCGAGACTATGGGAGTCAGTCGGACCCTCGAGCTTGGCAGTCATGCCCCTATCCACCTCAGCTGACTTGAGCTTCGAGAACAGCTCGTTCACCGTTAGAGTGTCATACTTCTCCGACTCCACAATGGCCTCGAACTTTCCGCCCCATATCGTACGATCCAAAGAGTGTAAGAGCTTGACCGCTCTATCATGATCATCGTACAGGAGCACGTCCACATTGCCCTCATGTTGTTCACAACCACCGTGAACCTCTGAAACAAGGCATCGATGGACTCACCGGGGAGATGAGTGAAGTTCTCGTACTCTCTCCGGTATGTCGCATACATTCGTGCCTGAACCTGGGCATTCCCAACATGAGCCTCCTTCAACACCGCCCAAATCCTACAAGCCAAGTGCTCGGTGTGCACCCGATCGAACTCAGGCTGACACAAAGCACGAAACAAGTAGTCGACCGCCTTATTGTTGGCGTCGAATCTGTCCCCTCGATCTCGGAGCGAGGAAGTCCATCGGCTGGACATAGCCTGTGTCCACCGTGACATCCCAAAGGATCTGACCCTTTCCGCGGAGAAACGCACCCATCTGCTTGCTCCACATCTGGTAGTTCTTGCCATCGAAGTGTGGAGGACCCGAACCCCGTTCCTGGTACGCCATCCTTGGATCTTAGACTAGTTAGAGTCAACAAAGACCCGAACCGGCTCTGGTACCACTTGAAGGACCGATACGGCGAACCAGAGAGGGGGGGAGTGAATGGGAGCCGATAAAAATTCTTCTCGAAGGAGATGGAAACTCCAACAAGATGAACACGGCTTCCAACACACGTCTCGACTCACTACCCCGCTTGGTCAAGCCCACATAGCCACCGTAGTGCCACCGGACCTAGGAACCAACACACAACCTTCCGACCCGAGAACGCGGCGGAACACCAAACCTCGAGTCTACGGACCCACACCGGTCGGACCGGGTGAGCACCACCGGTCGGACCGGTCCCCGCCGGTGAAACTAAGCAACTTTCACTAAGTGGCTCCGCACCGGTCAGACCGGAGACACACCCGGTCGGACCGATCCCGCCCCGAAAGCCCCCAAAGCATCAAACGGAGCCAACCGACCACCAACCGACCCAAACTCGAAACAGCAGCAACACAAGACAACAGCGAACACACCCAGACGTTCACCCGAGCAAAATCCCACCGAGGGTTGCACCGGTCAGACCGATCAAGAGCACCGGTCAAACCGGTGTAGCCTGGGCAGCTCGGGATGAACAACACCCGCGGGTCAACTCCCCCAAATCCAAACCTCGATCTCCCGAATCGCTCCACGGACTTGAACAAGACTTTGGGGATATTAGGAACACCTCATGAGGAGTCCATAGCCAAGTTTAATCCCCCCAAAACTCGTCCAAAAAGGAGGAATCGAAGAAATCCTGCCAAGAGCACTTCCAACCCAAGAACTCAAGAAACCCCAAAATCGAGCACCTTTACTCACCGATTTGGGAGGGGAACCACAGCCCAAAGAACCACGAAGGGTTCCCACAAATTTCCCCCATCAAATCCCCAAGAGAAAGGTCCCGAAAACAACCCAAAGAAATCACCAAGAGAGGGCTCCGAAAATCACCACCAAGAACAACCGGGGAAAACACATCCAAACCTTGAGGAACCACACCGAAACATCTATACATAAAACAAAGGTTCATACAAGGTCTAGCAAGCCGCCCGATCATCCATCTCTCTCAACAAGATCTCACCATGAAGCTCTCAAGCTAGTCCTATAGAAAACCTAAGGAAAATAGGAAGGAAAATGGGAAAACAAAATGAGCTAGGGTTCCAAGAGTTGGCTGCCATCCTCTCACCTCTTGGGTTATATGGAGGCAACCGAAAGTCTAAAATACCCTTCTCTAACAACTAGGGATACAAGCCCCTCAAGGGCGGTTTTGGAAGACTTGAAGCTTTCTCCATCGGACGGATGCCCGACGACCGCAACTTGCTTAGCCTCGACGCAAGCCTTGCGATCCCGACGCGTGTCCTCCGCTTCGAAGATCTCCAGACTGCGTCGTCGCACACCGGTCAGAACGGTGCTCCCCACCGGTCAGACCGTTACCCACCGGTCAGACCGGTCTAGCACTGCTGCAGCACCGTCTTCGGTTCTTCGGTCTTGGCTTTGTGGATCAACCAAGGAACCCAGTGGTTTTCTGGTGAACCACCGGAAACCCCGCGAACTTGGTGTAGCCTCCGCCAATCTCCACTCATGACTCGGCTCCCACGTAGTCCCGGCTCGACCTTGGTTTTGCGGCTCAACCAAGAAACCGTCCATGACTTCATCTTGCTGTTCATGCCACCATGCGGCACGCACTTGACCCCGCCCGGCCACCGGTCCCTCGAACGAAGCCTACTTGTCTTCTCCACACCCGGAGGCCTCACCGCGACGACCTTTCGCGCTTGTTCTTCACCTGCACCAACACCAGTCAAGCCGCAACCTGCACCTGCAATACTTAGCCAAGAATCAGTCCACACAACGTTGTCAATCACTCATCACACAAGGAAGCGACCATCCACCGGTCCTCGAACCACACATGGTCCTCAAACGCGAAGGTATTCATGACTAGACCTATGATGGACATGGCGTATTGAATGGATCCAAGGAAGCATTGGAGCTCTTACTCCCTTTACAACATGGTAGCTAACCTTAAGCATTAAAGTATATTCAACACAAGAAGATAGATAGATAATCTGACAAAGTGCAATCACATCTCAAGATCGTTTACAACCTATGGACGAATAAGGAGATTACCCCATCAAGGTGCTAGACATAGCACCGTTGATCATTGTTTCCCTTCCGACGGTGTCTTCCTTCTTCTCCACTTGTGGGTGCTTCCTTCGAGGTGGTTGATCTCCCTTCGGAGATCTCCCTCCTCTCTCTCTAGCTTGTGGATGGCCACCTGGTGTGAATGGCTCTCCCCCTGGAGTGGGCAGGGCGGGTCGGCCTGGGCCGACCGGCCTAGGCCCTTCTCGGCCTGGTTCGGTCGCCCCTTTGCTCCTGTGGGTCCTCAGGTGATTATGCACTTTGCCCCTCCCCTTGCATGATTTTGACGATGTCATCCTCGCGTCCAAGATGGAGGTTCTCCGTGCATGAAGTTCGGTCTTTTACGCTTCAATCCCCGGGGGTGTTCCTCGTAGCACTTCGGTCCTTGTCACCATTGGAAGTAATTTCATCAAGCTCAAGAACACGAACAAGACTCCGTAAACGCTCCTTTGAATTTGTTGTGAATCCGTCCTTTATGTCCATGTTTTTCTACATAAACATAACACTTCCAAATGCATGCACATATATGAACTCGTTATATGATTAGTGTGCCTAGTGGCGGGTTAGTTCCATAATCAAAGCCAAACCAAAGTGTAATGAACATGCTTGGTGTACCAAAATACACCGTCAACACTGATCCACAAAGCCGAGGCCGAAGACTGGGCGTGGCTGTCTAGCCAAAACCAGCCTGACCGGTTTGGAAAACCAGTCTGACCGGTTTGGGATCACAGGGTGCCGGAAGGTTCGAGGCGGAGGACACGAGTCGGGATCGCAAGGCTTGCGTCGAGGCTACGCGAAGTGCGGTCGCCGGGCATCCGTCCGATGGTGTTGCGAAGACAAATTCCCAAAGTGCCCTTGGTGGGCGTGTATCCTAGTCTAGGACTTAGGGGCATTTTAGATTTTAGGCATGCCTCCATATAACCCAAGAGATGAGAGGATGGCAGCCAACACTTGGAACCCTAGCTCATTTCGTTTTGCTATTTTCCTCTTCATATTTTCCTTAGGATTTCTAGGACTAGCTTGAGAGCTTCAGGGTGAGATCTTGTGCGAGGGGAGTTTCTGGACAAAATTGGTCTAACCGGTTTCAGAAACCGGCCTGGCCTGTTTTAGGTTCCAGCAGCTGTGTCGTGTGTGTTTCCGCTGCATGTGATGTGCAGTTGCTGGTTGGGTCTTGCTCCTAGGTCCAGTAGCACTTTAGTGGCTGCGTGGGATTTGCAATAGAAGCTTGTGGAGGTGCACGAGTGAAATCGGGTTCCGAATTCTTGAATAGAATTTTTATCGGCTCCCATTCACTCCCCCTCTCTAGTTTGCCACTTCAGTCCTTCAACTGGTATCAGAGCCGCTTATGGGTCTTGATTGACTCTAACCAGTCTAAGATCCAAGAATGGTGTACCAGGAACCGGGTTCGAGTTCTCCACACTTCGATGGAAAGAACTACCAGATGTGGAGTAAGCGGATGGCGGCGTTCCTCCGCTGAAAGGGTCAGATCCTTTGGGATGTCATGGTGGACACAGGCTATGTCCAGCCGATGAACTTCCTCACTCCAGGATCGAGGGACATGTTCGATGCCAACAACAAGGTGGTCAACTACTTGTTTCGTGCTTTGTGTCAGCCTGAATTCGATCGGGTGCTCACCGAGCACTTGGCTTGTAGAATCTGGTCGGTGTTGAAGGAAGCTCATGTTGGGAATGCCCAGGTTCAGGCTCGGATGTATGCGACCTACCAGAGAGAGTACGAGAACTTCACTCATCTCCCCGGTGAGTCCATTGATGCCTTTTTTCAGAAGTTTACGGTGGTGGCCAATGTGGACGTGCTCCCGTACGATGATCATGATAGGGCTGTCAAGCTCTTACACTCGTTGGATCGTACGGTTTGGGGCGGAAAGTTCGAGACCATTGTGGAGTCAGAGAAGTATGACACTCTGACCGTGAACGAGCTGTTCTCGAAGCTCAAGTCAGCTGAGGTGGATCGGGGCATGACAACCAAGATTGAGGGGCCGACTGACTCTCATAGTCTCGGCCTCATCGGTTGTTCGAAAGGAAAGGCTAACGCTAACCCATCCACCAGAATGTTCTCTTTGTCCTCTTTGATGTCTATGACAGATGAGGAGTTCGACGTGCTTGGAGAGGACGAGCTGACGCTACTAATGAGGCGGTTTGAGAGGCTGCACGAGAACCGGGTGAGCATGAGGAGGAACACAAGGACATGCTTCCAATGCAGCAAGCCGGGACACTTCGTTGCCCACTGCCCGGAGAAGGTCAAGAACAGGGACAGCTACAAGCACAAGTCGTAGACGGATGGCAAGTACCAGTCGAGGCACGACCACAAGAGCAAGCACAAGGGCAAGCACAAGGACGAGCGACGATCGAGGAAGAAGGAGAACTGAGGCAAGGCTCGAGCGATGGTTGGAGCGAGCGACATTGACTCCAGTTCCGCGTACTCCACCTCGAGCTCAAGCAGCAGTGAAGATGAAGGTGATCATCGCAAGGACAGGAAGTCATCCAAGAACCTGAGCGGGCTTAGCTGCTTCGCTAGAGATGGCTTCTGCACCAAGGCGTTAAGTTCCGGCAGCAAGAAGAGCAACCAGAGCGACTCGGACTCCGACTCCGACGACGAGGTGCATGATGAACTTTCATTCTTGCATCAGGAGAATGAACGGCTTGGCTTGTTGCTTGATAATCGTGATGACATGCTTAGAGAGGCCAAGAAGATGAGGAAAGAGCTTAGGGCCTCGCTTGAGGATGCTAGGACGAGAGTGGCTGAGTTAGAAACACAGAACTTGGATGCTAAGCTTGAAATTGATTATATGAAAGCTTCACCTGTTGTTTCTGGTGAAATTGAATGTGCTGATTGTCCTATCTTTCTAGCTCATCTTGCCTTGTTTAAGGAAAACCATGCCTCCAAGTGTGATGAACTAGATCTGATTAGGGTTGAAGTGGCTGAGCTTAAGTCTAGACCTGCTTTGCTAGGAGCTTGCACTTCTTGCCCTGTTTCGCATGGTAAAATTGATGAGATGCATGCTTACACTGTTTCTCTTGAGGCTAAGCTGAAAGAACCGATTCCTACTTCTTGCTCTACCTGTGAATTGCATGCTTCGAAGAATCTGGAACTTGCACATTATGTTGATCATTTGTAGGATGAGAATGATGAGTTGAGAAAGTTGATGGGTTGGTTGTCTGGTCATGAGCCTCAGTTGAGGATAATGATCGAGACATATAAGCGCCAAGATGGTGAGGGACTTGGGGCAAACAAGGGTGGTGAGGGAAGTGGAGAGAATATTCAAGAGCCACCAAAAACCCACCACAAAAATGCTTTTGTCCCTAAACCTAACCATCTTAGGAACCGACTAGACACAACCCCAGCTTCACCCGTGTTTCCGCCACAAACAAATGATTTCCAAAAGCCTATCAAGTTTATGAGCACTTTGGGAAAAGTGTTCTTTGGGAAAGAGAGTGAGAAGGCTAGTGAGGAGAAACCAGTTGAGAAGCCTAGTGAGGAGAAGTCGGTTGAGAAGCCGAGTGGAGGGAAACCAAATGAACAGCCCCATCCCAAGCCTAAACCTAAGGCCATAAGGTTTCATTGTGGCTATTGTGGGAGAGATGACCACAAGGATGAGTTTTTCTTCAAGAGGAAGCGAGAGGAGAGAATGGCGAAGGAGTGGGCTAACAAGGACAAGTACCACGCCTCCAGTGGTGTACTTGAGCTTGGTGTGCAGATGCCCAGGGCCAAGGCAAGTGTGAGAACAGTTCCGGCTTGGGGAGAGCGAAAGGCTGTAGGAGGTGTTTCTGGAGGAGTGAAACCGATCAGACCGATTTGGAGTCTGCAGGGGGCAGGTTTGGTTTTCGTGCTCGTGATGAGTCTTGGTTTGTTTTAGAAGGTCGTGGTTCTGATGGTTGGTCTCCAGAGTCTGCAGGTGGTCAGTTTGCTAGGCGTTCTCCCTCTCGTGCCCAATACAGGGATGGGAGGAGTCGTAGCTTTGAGTTGGAGAGGATGGACGGTCCACGGTCTTCCTTTCGTGGTTTTGGTCCTCCTCCAGTTAGAGAGGGATGGTTCCCTCATAGTGGTTACCGTGGTGGTGTTCGTGGAGGTATCTTTGGTAGGAGAGATGTTTTGGATCGTGCTAACCCCACTTTTGAGCAAATGGCTCGGCACTGGTTTTACTCTTTTGGTAATAACCCCAATGTTGAGTCATTTATTCGCTCACTTGCTCGTTTTTGAATTTCAGGTGGGAGACTTGAAGAACATTTGGTTGATTGACTCCAGTTGTTCGAGGCATATGACCGGAGACAAGGGGTGGTTCTCAAGTCTCGTCCCGGTGGTGACAAAGAGGTACATCACTTTTGGGGACAATGGGCGAGGGTGTGTGCTGTCAGAAGGTTAGATCAAGGTGAGCGACAAGATCACTCTCAGGCGTGTTGTTCTTGTTCAATCGCTTGGATACAATCTGATTTCTGTGTCCCAGCTATTGGATGAGGGTTTTGAGGTGTTGTTTCGGCTTGGTGGTTCTCGGATTTTGGATTCTCGAGGGGACCTTGTCTGTATGGTCGTTCCCGAGGGTCAAGTTTTTCGAGCTGATTTTTCTCAGTCTTCTGGTGTTGAGCGTTGTTTCTAGGCTGGTTCTTCGAGTGAGTTGTGGAAGTGGCATAGGAAGTTGGGTCACTTGAGCTTTGACCTTTTGTCTCAATTGAGTAAACTCAATTTGGTCCGAGGATTGCACGGTTGAGGCTTGAGAAAGAGTTGGTTTGTGCGCCGTGTAGGCATGCCAAGATGGTAGCCTCTTCTCACCCGCCTCTCTCTGATGTGATGACTGAGCGTCCATGCGAGCTGCTCCATATGGATCTTGTTGGCCCAGCTCGTGTGTGATCTGCGAGTGGGAAGTGGTACGTCCTTGTTGTGGTGGACGACTACTCTCGGTATGTGTGGGTGTTCTTTCTTGAGGAGAAAGGGGAGACGTTTGGTTTTGTTCGAGATCTTGTCTTGAGGTTGAGGAATGAGAGGCACGAAGATGCCAAATGAGCAATCCGCAGTGAGAATGGCTCAGAATTCAGAAACTCTCATTTCGAAACCTTTTGCCATAACTTGGGTCTTGAACACCAGTTTTTGAGTCCGTATAAGCCTCCCAGAATGGTGTTGTGGAAAAGAAAAACAAAACCTTGTGTGAGATGGCTCGGACGATGCTTGATGAGCATAGGACTCCGAGAAGGTTCTGGTCTGAGGTGGTGAGTACCGCATGCTATACTTCAAACAGGATCTACCTTAGAGTGCATAAGAAGAAAACATGATATGAGTTGATGCCCGGTCGCACACCCAAGGTGAGTTACTTCCATGTCTTTGGTTGCAAGTGCTTTTTTCTTAAGAAAGGGAAGAAGTTGGATAAGTTTGAGGCTAGGTCAGTCGATGGTATTTTCTTTGGTTATGCATCTCACTCTAGAGCATATCATGTGCTCAATCTTGAAACTAAGAAAACCGTGGAGACTTGCGAGGTAACCTTCGATGAGACACAACCACGTAGTCAGCTTGTTTTTCAGTGTGCAGGTGATGATGAACTTGGCGAGGAGATCTTTCAGGTGGAGGAGCATGAACATGGAGATGATGAAGATGGCGATGTGGTGCCCGCGGCTGAGCATGTACCTACTACTTCGACTACGGTGATGGACGGCCCCTCTCCCACACCTACTACGACAAATCAAGATCAAGGAGAAGCAACTATTGAGGGGGAGGTAGCATCAAGGCGAGAACCTCCCTGGCGAGTACAAGTGGACCACCCAGCTTCAAGGATCATCAGCGACATGAATGAACGCACTACACGATCGAGGGTTCGGAACAATTTTCATTTCGTTCATGTTGCATTTGTTGCCACCTCTGAGCCCAAAGACATTAGACACACACTATCTGATCATAATTGGGTTAATTCGATGCATGAGGAGTTGAAGAACTTTGAGAGAAATCAGGTTTAGGAATTGGTGGACCCTCCCCCAGGGTGTAAGCCGATTGGGACAAAATGGGTGTGGAAGAACAAGGAGGGAGAGAAAGGTGAAGTGGTGAGAAACAAGTCAAGGCTTGTTGCTTAGGGGTTCAGTCAGAAGGAGGGGATCGACTACGAGGAGACCTTTGCTCCTGTAGCTCGTTTGGAGGCAATTAGGATCCTTCTAGCCTTTTTCGTGGCTAAAGGGTTTAAGTTGAACCAAATGGATGTGAAGAGTGCCTTCTTGAATGGTGTGTTGGAGGAAGAAGTGTATGTGAGGTAACCACTGGAGTTTGAGAGTGAGAAGTACCCCCACAGGGTGTACAAGTTGAGGAAGGCGCTGTATGTGTTGAAGCAGGCGCCTAGAGCTTGGTACGGTAGGTTGAGGGGGTTCCTATTTGAGAGAGGGTTTGAGATGGGGAAGGTCGATCATACCTTGTTTTTACTCAGGCAGGGCAGAGATATCCTGATTGTGCAAGTGTACGTGGATGATATTGTCTTTGGTGGCTCGTCTAACTCTCTTGTTGCAAGGTTTGCAAAGGAAATGAGCAGGGAATTTGAGATGAGAATGATGGGTGAGTTGCAGTTCTTCCTCGGGCTACAAATCAAGCAATCAAAGAAAGGAACATTTGTCCACCAAGGTAAGTACACCAAGGACATTGTGAGGAAGTTCAAGATGGAGGATTCCAAGGCCATGACGACGCCTACGAGTACGACTACAACTCTTGATGTGGATGAGGAAGGTGAACACGTGGATCAGAAGGAGTACTGGAGCATGATCGGGTCACTCCTCTACATGACGGCAATGAGGCCGGACATCCAGTTCTCGGTATGCCCATGCGCTCGTTTTCAAGCGTCTCCAAGGACTTCGCATCCGCAAGCAGTCAAGCGCATATTCAGGTACTTGCGTCACACTCCCGACTTCGATCTTTGGTACTCCGCGTCTTCTTCTTTGGCGCTTCATGGTTTTTCAGATGTGGATTTTGCCGGGTGTCGGTTGGATAGGAAGTCCACTTCTGGGACTTGCCAGTTTTTTGGATCTTCTTTGGTGTCTTGGTCTTCCCGCAAATAGTCGAGTGTTGCTCAATCCACTACCGAGGTAGAGTATGTTGTCGCAGCTAGTTGTTGCTCTCAGCTCCTTTGGATCACATACACCATGAGTGACTTTGGTGAGGAGTATACCCATGTCCCACTTCAATGTGATAATACCAATGCCATAAGCATTGCAAAGAATCCAATGCTCCATTCAAAAACCAAGCACATAGAAGTGAGGTATCATTTTCTGAGAGACAATGTAGAGAAAGGGAAGATAGATTTGATCCATGTACCCACACATGACCAACTAGCCGATATTTTCACCAAACCCCTAGATCAAGCAACTTTCACTCTTGCAGGGGGAGCTTGGTGTTTGTTTGATTTCTTGAGTTGGTGTGTGGGAGCTTCTTTGTAGCATATGTATAGTTTTTTCTTTGTGCATTTCTTGAATTTAGCACGGCATATGAAACATGATGTATAGGCATCCTTGTATCTTAGATTGCATTCATTTTATATCATATGCATTTTGTAGGAAAAGCTTCTCTCATATACATTTTCACCATGATGTGCTATATATGATCTTGTGAGCTAGGTTGGTATGCTATGGTTAGTTTGGCTTAGCTCTTGATGATCTTGATTTATATACATGGTTGATGGCTATGTTTTTTGCAAAATGTAACATGGATGCTCTCTTGTGAGTAAATGTCTTTATATGATCTTGACAAGTTCTAGTGGCTTGTCTATGCTTAATTTGTGGTTGGATAGCATATTTTGATCATATGGGGCCAAAGGCTCATTTGCCATGATGAATGTTTAGCCCCCATGCTTTATCTTGTGGAGGGGCATAAGTTCATTTCTGTCGCAAAGACATTTCATGTACCAAATATGAATCTGAAAATGAAATGTAAATTGCTTGGAAAATGTGCTCCCATGTTATATGTGCTAAATTTAATTTGCTTTGGGTGCTAAACCGTTGCATGATGCGTACCAATGAGAAGTCTCATATATAGAAGTAGGCACATGGCTCGGTGGCTTTGGCATGACATGAGGTGCTTGTGGGTGTTTGTGGTGGTCTTATGATTAGAATGGTTGTCCTATCATGAAGTTTGTGTGGTTTTGCCATTTTGACATGTTTTTGCTCATGTTTAGGACTTTGCTCATGAGAGGGTACATTTTCGCAAAATTGCTAAATTCTATCTTAGCTTCGTCCAATGGTTGTGAAACTTAGTAATCATGAAGTTAATGTCATTACGAAGCTGTAGAGTATCTAACTTGCTCATTTGGATTTGTGTAGCATCTTATGATGCATTTTGTATACTTGAGAAGCTCTAGGTTGTATAATTTCAAATTTGATCCTTGATTCATGCATTGGGAACAAGGGAGAGAAAGAACGGTGGAGAAAAGTTGCATTGCATCCCTAAAACCTACCCCAAGAGTCAAGGGGGAGCTTGTGCATTTCTTTTGCATTTTTGGCTTTTGGGGGGTGTGGTCTGTTGTACCAAAACGGTCTGACCGGTTTGGCAACCGGCCTGACCGGTTTTGGTAACCGATCTGACCGGTTTTGGCAACTGGCCTGACTGGTTTGTGCCCAGAGTTGGCACTTGTTCAGGGGGAGTATGCATATGTGCAGGGGGAGCTCTTGTATGCTTTGGTGGTTTGTGCTATTTGCTTGAGCATGGTTTTGTCTCGGATGTGTCGAGCCGTTGCCCTTGCCTAAGGGGTCCGAGACTTGTCTTCTTCAAGTGATCTTACTCTTTGCCTTTTTTTGGTTTTCAATCGCTTGTTGGAGTTTCTTTTTATTCGTTTCTTTTCTTTTTCCTTTTCTCTATGATTATCAAATGTGTGTGTTGTCAATGCACTCATCAAGGGGGAGATTGAGAACCATATGTTGTTCGAGGACCAGTGGATGATCGCTTCCTAGTGTGATGAGTGATTGACAACGTTGTGTGGACTGACTCTTGGCTAAGTATTGCTGGTGCAGGTTGCGGCTTGACTCGTGTTGGTGCAGGTGAAGAACAAGCGCGAAAGGTCATTGCCGGTGATGCCTCTAGGTGTGGAGAAGACAAGTAGGATTCGTTTGACGGACCCGGTGGCTAGCAGGGTCAAGTGCGGGCCGCAAGGTGGCAAGAACAACAAGATGAAGTCGGTGGAGGGTTTCTTGGTTGAGCCACAAAACCAAGGTCGAGCCGGACTTTGTGGGAGCCAAGTCATGAGTGGTGATTGGCGGAGGCTACATCAAGTTCGCGGGGTTTACGGTGATTCACCAGAAAATCACAGGGTCACTCGGCTGAGCCACGAAGCTGAGGTCGAAGACCGGGCGTGGCTGTCTGGCCAAAACCGGCCTGCCCGGTTTGGAGAACCGGTCTGACCGGTTTGGAGTCGCAGGGCGCCGGAAGCTTCGAGGCGGAGGACACGCGTCGGGATCGCAAGGCTTGAGTCGAGGCTACGCGAAGTGCGGTCGCCGGGCATCCGTCCGATGGTGCTACGAAGACAAATTCCCAAAGTGCCCTTGGTGGGCGTGTATCCTAGTCTAGGCCTTAAGGGCATTTTAGACTTTAGGCTTGCCTCCATATAACCCAAGAGGTGAGAGGATGGCAGCCAACACTGGGAACCCTAGCTCATTTCGTTTTGCTATTTTCCTCTTCCTATCTTCCTTAGGATTTCTAGGACTAGCTTGAGAGCTTCAGGGTGAGATCTTGTGCGAGGGAAGGATGATCGGGCGACAAGCTAGACCTTGTATGAACCTCTTTGGTATGTATAGATGATTTGGTGTGGTTCCTCAAGGCTTAATTGTGTTCCTCCCGTTCTTTCTTTTTGGTGATTTTCGGGGTCTTTTCTTGGGATTTCCGTGGGGAAGTTTTAGGGGCGTTTCTTTGAGGGATTCTTGTTGGATGTCACATGAGGACCTTGTGCCTCATTGCTTGGTGATCTTGATCCAACAAACCCTCTGAAATGGCTTCGATTTGGGTGTTTTCGGTGGTTTCCATGGGAAGGTGTTCTTGAGGGTTGACTTCCGATTCCTCTTGATTGAGTGGGTTTTGAGGACCGAGCTTCTAGCCAAAGGTAGCCCACGAGGTGCTCCATCTATCCCCAAAGTCTCACTTTGATCCATGGAACGAAAAGGGAGATCGATCGCTTGTAGTTTTGAGTTTTTCCTGCGGGCTGTGTTCTTCCCAACTGTCCAGGCCAAAACCGGCCTGACCGGTTTCCCAAACCGGTCTGACCGGTTCGCCCTGTGGGCTGTCGAGAAGGGTTTTTGAGCAAGGGAGTCTCTGCAGCGCTATGGCTTCTTTTGTTCAGAGGTGGAAAGGCTCTTGAGGTGTTTTGGGTCTCAGGGGAGTTTTGGGGAGTTTCTGGACAAAATCGGTCTGACCGGTTTGCCAAACCGGTCTGACCGGTTTCCCCTGTCTGTGTGGGACTAAGTCCAACAGAAGCTGTCTGACCGGTTTCAGAAACCGGCCTGACCGGTTTTAGGTTCTAGCAGCTGTGTCGTGTGTGTTTCCGCTGCGTGTGCTGTGTGGTTGCTGGTTGGGTCTTGCTCCTAGGTCTAGTAGCACTTCAGTGGCTGCGTGGGCTTGGCAAAAGAAGCTTGTGGAGGTGCACGAGTGAAATTGGGTTCATAGGCCGAATTCTTGAATAGAATTTTTATCGGCTCCCATTCACTACCCCCCCCCCTCTGGTTCGCCGCTTCGGTCCTTCAACTCTCTCATTTACCTTTGTGCATCTAGGCCCAATATAATGCTTAGTGTGTGCATGTGTGCAATATTTCAAGCTAATCCTAAGCAGTGTCATCTAATGGTCATTAAGAGAATCTTTAGATATTTGGTACACACTCCTAACCTTGGCTTGTGGTATCCCAAGGGCTCCACTTTTGATTAACTTGGCTATCCCGATTCATACTATATCGGTTGCAAAGTAGATTGAAAGAGCACAACCGGGACTTGCCAGTTTCTTGGTAGGTCATTGGTGTCATGAAGCTCAAAGAAGCAAAATTCGGTTGCTTTGTCCACGGCCGAAGCCGAGTATGTGGCGGTTGGTGCTTGTTGTGCACAACTCTTGTGGATGAAGCAAACATTGAGTGATTACGGTTGTGAGTTTAGTATGATTCCACTCTTATATGACAATGAGAGTGCCACCAAGCTAGCAAACAATCCGGTCCAACACTCTAGAACAAAGCACATAGATATTCGACATCATTTCTTAAGAGATGATGAGGCTAAGGGAGATATTGCTCTACGTCATGTGAGCACCGAGAGGCAACTTGTTGATATCTTCACTAAGCCTCTAGACGAGCAAAGGTTTTGTGCTTTGAGAAATGAGCTAAACATCTTGGATTCTCGTAACTTGGCTTGACTTGTTGCACACAAATTGTTCGATGCCTAGATAGAGAGTAAAATGTTTTATTTTCTTCATTTTGTGTGTGTCTTACAAAACTTGGTTCTTCGCATAGTGTTTGGTGTTTATCGCTTTGATTGATTGATTGTGTCTAATCACCAAGCCCTATGGTTGCTCTACATGTCCATAGCTTTTTCTCTCTATCTATTTCTACTCTACTCTCTTCCAATCTTTAAAATCCTTAAAATCACGGTTCCATTTACACAAGGCCGGTAATACCGATATGAGCTTATTGTTGGAATTCTGCAAATCAGCGGTAGTACCGGTGCTTTGTCAGTACTACCGATAAGACCCTCGGTAGAACCGACGCTCAATCGGTAATACTGATATGAACTCTCTGGTCGAATTTCCCTTGACCCCTGGTAGTACCGGTGCCCTGTCGGTACAACCGATAATCGCCGTAGGGGTATATATACACCTTCGAACCAGTTAGTCTTCTAGGGTTCTATCACAATACTGTTGCCTCCCCTCTTCTACTCCTCTCACAAATCCGTGAGGTGATCTCTAAATCTAACCGTGGGAACTTCAAGTTAGGTGTTTCTTTGGATTCTCCACCCCTCGGAACATCCGATCCTTGTCGGGAGTTCCTTGTTTCGCACGGGAACGTTCGAGGTATTTTCATTCAAATCCTTTTTACTCAATCTCGCAATGTTGTTGTTTCTAGGAGTAATGCCTTAGGGAATCATATTTGTATCCATCCTAGAACATATGCCCATTATCTCGTCAAGTTTCGTTGGATGAATCCCTCGATTCATGATCTTCCCGCACTGTAGCAGGGCTTGTCGGTAGTACCGACCCCAGGTCGGTAGTCCCGATAGGTGCCTGTCACATGTGCTAAGGGTCATGAATTAAGTTGATTCAATTCAATTCTCTATGCCCATCCCTTACAATATTTGCACATTCTCTCAGATGGGTCGGGCCGACAAGCAAGTGATCCAAGAGGGCTCCGATGAGGATGACATCCCTCTCACTCATAAGAAGAGGAAGGTGGGCACAGGTGCTCAACAGCCACGTGGCCGTGGCCTGTTGACGATGAAATTCAGTCAACCTAGCCATGAGTTTACCTTCGGTGTTGGCATGAATTTTATATCTTATCCATTGGTTCTAACCCCCTTGGTATAACAAGTTCGTTTGTGCATGTCAGTTTTGGAGTTTAGTGTTTATGCAGGATTTTAGTGTTGAAAGCAAGACTTCTAGGTCAAGTTCATTAAGCACTTCGTGACAAGACCTTAAAGCCCGTTACAAGTCAAGCAATGAAGTGAACATGACTCCAAGAATCCCAAGGACCAAACCCGAGAAGATGGAAAACTCTGAGGACCCAGTCAGAAAAATGCCGAATCTTGCGGGACAAGGAGCTTCATCTAAACTGAAGAGAAACTGACGTCATGGGCCCACATGCAGTTGGGGGAATACCCTAGAAGACTCGGGAAGCAACACTGGGCAAAGGAGGCCGCGGGCTGGGTCGAAGTGGGCCCAGGCCAGTCGGCCCACCCCACTTCGAGGCCCAGTCGGCCCCCTTTTGACCTAGCCGCCATTCAGGCTATTTATAGCCCCGAGGACAGGCGCCACGCATCAACTCATTCGCCATCCGGCGCCGAGGAGTAGAGAAGAGAGGGACACCATCTCAGAGAGGAGAGGGTCGAGCTAGTTGACTAGGATCTCCCTATCCGGCGTGGGAACCTTGCAAGGAAGACCACGTCGGAGTTCCAGGAGCTAGAAGCAAGATCAAGGTAGGATCCCGGTGGTGATCTTGATTCATGTATCATGTATTATGTTGAATTATCAAGTTGCAATCCGATTTCTAGCGATCAAGTGTTTCTCCTACAATTTTGATTTCTAGCTTTTCGTATCATAAGATCTATTCTCGAGATAGATCATTGAGGGTGTTCTTGTAGCCATGGTGGCTAGAGGTGCATGCCTGACCTTCCGTGAAATTTTAACTTGTCCTTGGACTCACCCTAGACTAACTCGCACGAATAGGGGTGCGTTGTGACAGAACGGTGGATCCAAAAGGCAGGCGTTTTCGGTGTCAGACGGGAAACTGTGATTTAAAGATGCTTCTTATGAGATTGAACTTGTTTACTTCTTCTTTGGTTGGAACTTCAACGAAGGCTTGATCCAATCTCTCTATATTGGTTTATCTATCCCTCTCTACCTCTTACTACCTCCAGTTTTCATAGACTAGATTCGTTTTCATGGTGTTCTCTAGATTAGATGCATAAGATTCCCCTTTGAAGATCAATGTTCTTGGCTTTATTAGATTGATTCTTGCATCACACATTTGTTCCACGGATTCGATACCTTAGGTTCACACTTGAGGGAAGAAGGGTCCCTTGACTACGTCGGAGGACTTGTCCACTTGCAAGTCCAAATGAAGTTTAATATGAATATACATCATCAACATCGCAGCACAAATCCTCTAGCTGCTCCTCATCGCTCTACTAGTCAAGGTCACCGTGCTCGCACCAAGCAAGCCCCTGAATCGGATGAACACTATGATGACTATGAAGACATCTCTTTGGAATCTCTTGCGAACTTCGTGCTTAGACCATTAGTGCCTCCTTGTCCGGCAACTACGATGGGCATCATGAAGATGGTTGATTACAAGAGTGGGACACACAATGTGTACAAGGAAAGGTACTCTGATCCCGCTCAATGGCAAAAGGAGTTTGATGCGGATATTTGTTTGTTGGCTCAAGTTCAATGCCGATTGGTATGAATCTGTTATTCTTTGCAAGGAGCACATGACCGTGGATATGAAGTCTATAAATTGGGAAGCTTTGAGGTCATTCAACATTCCAGCCGTCAATGAGGCTATTGACATTTCCCATGCTAAAGGAATGACTTCGATCATGGCTATGAATTGTGACTGGAATGGAAAAGTAATTGCCCAATTCTATGCCAATCTTCATGTCCGTCGTGAGGCCAAGACCTTTCATTGGCTTTTGCAAGGCAAGCCCCTCTCGATCTCTTATGAGAGGTTCGCTCAGATTCTTGGTTTTGGTGAGGAGGATCTTGGTCGTCCTAAGATACATGGTGGAGAGATTCCCCTAGATAGTGAGATGGCCTTCATGTATGACACCGCCTATAGCAAGATTGAGTTTGGTACCACACATGGTATGAAGCCCATCTATATAGGATGTTGAACCAACTCTTCTGGTACACTCTTACTCCTAAGATAGGTGACAACTACAATATCTCCAACATTGCCAAGGATATTCTTGTGAGGATGGCACTGGGCAAAGAGAAGTTTAGTGTGTTTGACTTCATATGGGAGGAGATCATTGTGTGCTCAGTGTCCGCTAACAACAGTTGTCAGTATGCCCCTTGGATCTTCAGGATGATATGTGAGGTGACCGAAGTTGACATTTGCACCGACAAGACTCACACTTGGTACAAGCCAAACAAGGGGAACCTTGAGCGTCTTCTCAAGTTGGGGAAGCATGCCCCTCCTAGAGCTACCTGCTCGGGTGGACCTTCCTCAGGTGGTCCATCCTCCTATGAGCCTCCATCCTCCTCTCGTGGACCATCATCTTCTAGAGGCACCATCCCCCCGGTAAGAAGAAGAGTATTTTGAACTTCCTCTCTTAGGGCCTCTTCACTTGCTTCAATGTTGGGAAGCACAATGCACAAGAGATGCGTGCTCATAGGCAGCATATCTATGAGCAGCTCCTCAAGTTGGAGACCCATCAGAAGGCCATGCTCGCTCAACACAACATTGAGCACTCTCCCGTTCGCGAGCCCATGAACTTCCCTCCTCCACCGGTCTTCTACAACCCTTGGGAGGTGTACGGTGACACATCCATGATGTATGGGGCTCCTCCGGCCGACATCGACGATGAGGACTTTGGTGGTGGTGAGACCGAAGAAGACGACTCTCCTCCGGCGGCCCACTTTCCACATGGTAGTGATGATTGAAGGACCTCCCCTTTTTGGCGCTTGATTCCAAAGGTGGAGTGAGCTCACAATTTATCCATGTGGGGTAGTGTGTATCTTATCGCTCGTCGCTCTATTATCTATCTATCTTAGGTTATGGACATGTATGAACTATTTGTGTGGTGTGATGGTTGGTGATGTGGAGACCTAGAACCTTTTTAAAATTTGTAACACTTAATCGTGCTAGTGTGGAACCCCGCTTATATATTTGTGATGCTTGGTAGTTGTTATTTCTCACTTTGTTGGTTTGTATATCTTGTCATATGCATCACAACTATTATATCACACTTATGCACTTGTGTATGTAAATTGAGAGTGAAGTTTCTTTTAAATGTGTGATAGGCATTGGAGGCCTCCATAAAAGAACAAGCACACATTTAGGGGGAGTTTCGCTTAAAATTGTTGGACACACACATATTTATTTGAAAATGAATTGTGATGTCATCAATCACCAAAAAGGGGGAGATTGAAAGTGCATCTTGACCCCTAATTGTTTTGGTGATAATGACAAACACAATTTGTTGTATTTAATGGTTGAATAAGATGTGTGCAGGATTTACTTTATTGAAAATCATGGTTTTGACCAAAAGAAAGCCCCCAACTCCAATTTGGCGTTTTCAACTCAAGTCAAGGCTTAATTTATTTTTGATTTTGAATTTGAGTATATCAAATACCGTACTATAAAGGGGGGTGCGAATTGATCGCCAAAAGATGCTAAAAGTGCCTTAGGAGATGATCCAAGTGAGTGAGAAGAGAATCGAGTCGACACGTGCACAAATGCTCATCTTTCCTTCAACTCTCTGCTTTTGTCAGTAGTACTGACAACGGGTCGGTAGTACCGATATGGCTTCACTGGCGAGTTTTAGCCAGGGGATCGGTAGTACCGACCCGGGGTCGGAACTACCAATATGGCTCCACTGTTGGGTTTCTGCGGCACCCATCAGTAGTTCCGACCCCGTGTCAGAAGTACCGATAAAACCCGTTTTTGCACAGTAACGACTAGCTTTTCAGCGGGAATACTATCTGTCGCTTTAGCGACAGAATAGGTGACCATCGCGCCGTACGGAGAAACACATGCAAGAGCTCGGTAGACCAAGGGTGACTAGTGGGCCACAAGAATCCCACAACGTGTCACATGGCTGGTGTCGTGAGGTAAGTATTATTCTTTTGAAACGAACCGGTTTTCCGCGGACGGAAACCCAGCTCCCTACACCTCGGTGGTAGTCCCAGGAGGGCTACCACGCGGAATCCCCTGTCTCAGCAATACCAAAATCCATACGAAAGAAACAAATAGAATACAACATTTAATTATTACATTAATCAGAGTACATCTCTTCGGCACATGCCGGGTACAAGTCCAACAAGACTGAATCAAACAAAAAGAAAACGTCTAGCAGCGGCTCCATGCAAGCGCGGGAGACTCCATATCCGTAGGCAACTCGAGCGTAGGAAGCGCTGTAGTCATCCCATCCGTCGTTGTCAAAGTCGTAGTCCGGCTCTGTGTCAGAGACACCAGGATCTACCCGATAAGCGTGTAGGACATGTCAGCTTCCCAACAAAGAGGCAAAAGCTGTGTATATTCTACTATGCAGGTTAAATTCTTACTCTGGCTGTAGAAGGCTTAAGCAAGGCAGCGAAGCAACATTCAAGGTAAGCAGAATGTGCATCGAGGTCAACACCTCGTGGAGGCTCACACCTCCGAGGTCCACACCTCTGGGGTCCACACCCCGCTCAAGGATACCACACCAAAGCACCGAATTGCAACCATGATCCAGCTCCCGACTCTCATCTGCGATGTGGGGCCCACCTGCTCCTATCCCCACATCTCAACAGCCTTAGCCGGGATCACTCACTCGGGGAAGGGAAGAAGCACAAGAAAAGAATGTCTAGCCAGAATAACAGATCTCAAGACTATCCATAACCAGTGGACACAGACTATAGCTATAAGTTTAAACACTCTGCACATGTTGTACAACTGTACCCACGCGAATAGGACCGAAACCATCCGTCACTGGTTCCAGGCCCTACCATACAGCTGAAGTCCAAGTAAGTGGATATTACCCTCCTGCGTCTCCGAGTCTAGTGCAGCCTCCGCTGTAGAGCTCGTACTGCCAGCGAGAGGTCCCTCGAACCTGTGGAACCCTTCTCCGACCTCGTCGGGGCGA
The DNA here is from genome assembly GCA_947561735.1 of Cenchrus americanus. Lineage (NCBI taxonomy): Eukaryota > Viridiplantae > Streptophyta > Magnoliopsida > Poales > Poaceae > Cenchrus > Cenchrus americanus. The sequence goes on from OX387245.1 coordinate 186,815,964, forward strand.
AGTCTCCTAAGGAGGAACGCCGTCTCCCATCACGATCACAGTGATCCGCCTACAGGAGGGGTGCTATCCATTACGAGGCTCGCCCCGCACCCCCGCCCATAACAAGGCGGGCAGTTTGTATGGTAAGAGTCCAAAGAAGCATGGTTAGACTGACGATCGGTCCTTAAGGGCCGAGAGCGAGCACTCCCCGTCTCCATCCCGTCCGACACACCGCTCGGGGAAGAGGCCAGATCACATCTTCTTGAGGCAGGCCTTCACAAGTAACCAAATGGCTTGCTCCCGCCAAAACACATCAAGGAAGAACGTACCCAGAACTCACGCTAGAACACACCGAGATCTCCCGCATCTCAATCCAAGCCCAGAATACCATCCATAATCAAGCAACAAAAGTATGGATAGTTGGTGTATGGGAGTAGCTAGGGGTCTGTAGCTAGTCTCGAAGTAGGTAAAACAAGGAATAAGGATATATCAAATAATCAAGGCAAGGCTATCAAATTGGCTATGCAATCATCCAAGCAATGCATTAAAAGTAAAGCACTAGCATCTAATTATCAACATGGGATCTACAGGGTTGTGAGTGACATGACACCTTCGTTGCCGTTGGAGCACTCGTTGTCCGGGACAGCGTACTCTGGGTCCTCCGCGTCCTCCTGGTCGAAGCTCAGGTCTGTGGCACGAAATTCGACACGAGCCTAAGAAATCGGTGCACATCTAAGCATTAGCTCCAAATAGAAACCTCTTTTGAGAAAACTCAAAAGAACACAAACTACTTACAAACAGCAAGGTTTTGAAATTACGAAATTATAGGAGTTGGTTTTATATTTTTCTGAGCTTCCTATAAATAGTTATGATTATTCAAAGGTTAAATCATTTATAAAAAATTTCTGAAAACATTTAGAAAATAGAAAAGGATTTTTATTAAAAAGATGTTGACGTGACGTCAGCGGCCAGCGGTTTGATGGGCCTTTAATGGGCCGAAAGTGTCACTGGGCTGAAAGTGGCCCAATGGGCTCGACCCAGTTGGCCCAGTGGACCGAAGTCCACCAAACCTCCCTGGACTACCCATCTTTAGTCCACAAGGAAGCGTTAGGCTCTGTTGGGCTCCGATGGGCCGGAGCACCACTTAGAGCCCATTTGCACTTGGTTAGATCCAACCGGTAACCTGGATGCGCTGGTCGTCGCTCGGCTCTTCAGGTGCACTGCGCGCGGCCGCGCGGGCACGCGCCCGACGGCGACATTGAGGTTGGATTAGGAGTTAGCGTTGGCTCGGGTCGGCCACTAGGTGGCGGTGAGACCCAACAGCCTCGCGCAGCACACCACGGCACCCACGCACGGCGAGCGGCCCCGCGGCTGCGCACGGCCCGGCCACCACGCGCGCGGCATCGCGGTGCAGGCCGCAGCTCGTGTCTGCGCTGGGGTGCGCTTGGCCCGGCTGCCACCATGTGCGTGAGTCCCTGCAAGAAGAACAGCTGCTCGGCACGAAAGCCAGCTCCTAGAAACGAAAGACACAGCGCGTGACGTCGACACCGAACCGCAGCAGCGCCGAGCGACACCACGGGCAAGTGGCGGTGAGGGTTCAACGGTGAGGTCTTGGCCTTGGGCACTAGGGTGCGCTCGGCTACGACACGCTCGCGCATCCACATGCACACAAACAACACAACGCGAAGGCCGGCTCACAGGAGTCTGAGGCATGGCGCACGCAGGGCGCATGGCACAGTGGCACGCCGCAGGGTGGCCCTCGGCTCGTCAATACCCAAAGCAAAACGTTCCCGAGTGCATAGGCTAACCCGGCACGGCGGCAAGGGGTCGCTGCAGTGCGAGTTCATGACATGGATAGCGTGGTTCGACACCCGTTCATGGGGAAACGGCGGCGAACTGGCGCTCGGTGGCTCGATGGCGCGCTCATAGGCAGAAGGCAAGGAAGGCAAACGACACGAGAGGAAAGGGGGCAACGGCGCTCACTGAGGGGCAGTGGTGTAGTCGTTGTCGGCCTGACGAAGACGGTGGCGTGGAGTAGATGTTCACGGTGGCGCCTTGCTCCTTGCTCTGCTCCGACCTCCCTCCTGTCGCGGACGGCTCCGACACGAACACGAGTGGCCTTCGGTCTTGGAGCATCGGCGACGTCACGGGGCGCGGCCTCCCCCTTCTCCCCTCCTTCTCTCTTCCCCCACTCCCCCTCTTCTCTTCCCCTACGGCGGCGAACACAGGAAAGGGGAAAACCCCAAGCGAGTTGGTGAGATGCCCGTAGGAGATGGGCTCGGTCGCAGGCTATACGCGCTCGGTCAAGGCGGCACAAGGGCAAAAGAAGCCATGGTGCCACTGGATTGGGCGCTTGGGCGGAATTGGCGACGTGGCCGGCCTCCAATGGCCGCTACCGCGCCTTTCGCGTCACCGGCAGGGGCAAAAGGGGGAAATACTCTAGCAGACAGGCCCCCAGATGGGTTGGCTTGGGTGCGGCGCGGCTCAGCGTGCGCACCAGCCCGCCCCCGGCCGTCCCATCACGCACGCGGCGTCGGTCAGCACGGTGTGGCCGGTCGCAGGAGAAAAAGGTGAGGAAGAAGGAAGGGTTAGGGGCTGACGAGTGGGACCCGGAGGTCAGCGAGAGAAAGAAAAAGGCAACGATCTTTGGGGGCTGGCCGGGGCTGCTTTGCCGGCGGTTGCTGCTTTGGGCTGGGCCGGCGGGTTGGTTTTAGGGAGAACAGGCCCGAGTTAGAAGTTAAGGTTTTGAATTTAGTTTTGAAAATAGTTTGAAGTTTTGTTTGAATTTGAATCACATTCAAATTCAAACCACACACATTTAACTCCAAATAAAGTCAAGAAAAAATCCAACTCACGTATTTGACCATAATTTGAATTTATATTTTTATAAATGGGTTTAGTTTGTAGAGAATTTAGGGGAGAGCTAGCAAGTGTGGTTCAAAATTTGGTAGCACTCCAATTCAACCAAAAAGTTTTAAATTTTTACAAATTTCGCACACCTACTTTTATAGTATGTTACATTCTCCCCCACCACCGAGAATCTCGTCCTCAAGATTTAAGCTCCTGTTCCTCCGCGAACAAGTGAGGGTACTCCTTCCTGAGATCGGCTTCCTTCTCCCAAGTAGCTTCTCGCTCAGTGTGGTTACTCCACAACACCTTGCAGAAAGGAATGGTGGTTCTCCTCGTCTCTTTGACTGCTCGATCCAAAATCTTCTGGGGATACTCAACATACTCAAGGGTATCTTGCAGGTCAAACAACTCCATGGGCACTTGCTTTTCTTCCACCTCCTTCTCACTCTTCTTTAGTTGTGACACGTGAAACACGGGGTGCACTCCAGCCATCATCTCGGGTAGCACGAGCTGGTAAGCGAGACTTCCAATCCTCTTGGTGATTTGATACGGCCCTATGTATCTTGGAGCAAGCTTCCCTTTCACTAAGAACCTCTTAGTTCCTCGAAGTGGTGAGACCTTCAGGTACACACAGTCTTTGATTGCAAAGGTCAATTCCCTCCTTCTGTCGGCATAGCTCTTCGGATGGCTCTGAGCAATCCTTAGGTTCTCACGAACTTTCTCTACTTTCTCTTCCGCTTCTTCTATGATTGCAGGCCCAAAGAGAGTTGTCTCTCCCACTTATGACCATGCTAGTGGGGTCTTGCACTTCCTCCTGTAGAGGGCCTGAAAAGGTGACATTTGGAGACTTGATTAGAAGCTGTTGTTGTAAGAGAACTGTGCAAACGGTAAGCTGCTCTTTCAATCTGTGTCGTAAGTGAGCGCACAGGCTCGTAGCATGTCCTCCAGAACTTGGTTGACTCTCTTAGTTTGCCCATCTATTTGTGGGTGGAAAGCTGTGTTGTAGCTAAGAGTGGTGCCCATAAGCTTGTGAATGCTCCTCCAAAACTTGGCCACAAATTGAGTTCCTCGATCAGACACTATAATCTTTGGTGCCCCATGCAACCTAAGTATGTGTTCTACGTACAGGTTTGCCAAGCGTTCTGTACCAAAGGTTACCTTCACTAGCACAAAGTGCGCCACCTTGGTCAGTCGGTCCACTATGACCCAAATCGAATTGTTTCCCTTCGGTGTTCGAGGCAAACCCACAATGAAGTCCATCGAGATTTCCTCCTACTTCCAAACCGGAATTTCCAACAGCTTGAGCAAACATATGGGTTTCTGGTGCTCGATCTTCACTCTACTACAAGTATCACAATAGGCCACGTAGTAAGCTATATCTCTCTTCATGTCCTTCCACTAGTATCTTGTCTTCGAATCTTTGTACATTTTCGTGCTCCCAGGGTGGATCGAGTACCTCGAGTCGTGGGCTTCTCTCATGATCTGCTCCAAAAGCTCCTTGTCTTGTGGTACACAAATCCGATCCTTCAGCCACACTGTTCCTTGTTCATCCAAGCGGTAATCCTCTGCTTTTCCTTCTTTCATCAGTTCCCACAGATCTTTGATTTCTGCACACGACTTCTGAGCTCTTCGGATACGATCTTCCAGGTCGTAGGTCACACGTAGTTCATTGGCTTGACCTCGGTCCATGATCTCAATCCTTAGTTTCTCTAGCTCCTCGTGTAGGCCAGGTTGCTCTTCTTTCACCATGAGGTTGTTGCAGTACATCTTTCGGCTCAGTGCGTCGGCCACGATCTTAGCTTTGCCCGGGTGGTAGTGGATCTCCATATCGTAGTCCTTGATCAGCTCTAACAACCTCCTTTGCCTCATGTTCAACTCCGTCTGGGTAAAGAAGTACTTGAGGCTTTTGTGATCAGTGTACAGCTCACACTTGTTTCCCATCAGGTAGTGCCTCTAGATCTTGAGTGCGTGCACGACAGCTGCCAACTCCAAGTCGTGTGTCGGGTAGTTTTCCTTGTGTTTCTTCAGCTGACTCGAAGCATATGCCACAACCTTTCCTTCTTGCATCAGGACGCATCCGAGTCCTTGCCTTGAAGCGTCACAATAGACGACGAAATCCTTCTTAATAACTGGCAAAGTAAGCATTGGGGCTGTGGTGAGTCTTCTTTTCAGCTCTTGGAAACTCCTCACACGCTTCTGACCACTCGAACATGGTGTTGTTCTTTAGCAGTTCCGTCATCGGCTTAGCAATCTTGGAGAAGTTTTCAATGAACCTTCGGTAGTATCTGATGAGGACACGAACTACATCACACGTACATCTACACCTGCAGCACCAGAAGCACCATGTACATCTACACCAGCAGCACCGGAAGCACCTCAGGCACCATCTACACCACTAGGCGCACCTCCAGCCCAGACGTCATTCCCTCCATCTGGGCTAATTACTCAGGCTCGTGCAAGGGAATTGAACTACATCATGCTATTGAAGAACGAAGGTCCAGAAGCATAGAAGATGGCCCAACAGGTGGCCCGGGTTGGGGCGCCTAGGGTTGGGCGCCGCCATCCTCCTCCTGGCCGCACGCCACTTCTTTATCCGCCAGGAGCTGCACCCCCTATTTAGATAGACTCCTCTTTAATTTTCAGACTTGACTTTTGTTTTACATCTAGCTTTAGCTACACCAGAACACGCACAAATACGTGTTGTCCTCTATGATTTAGAACTCCACTTTCGAGTGATATTAAGATTGCTCGCCTCGGATTCTTGTTCGTTCTTCGATTGCGCACAGGAATTGACCTTCGTGATCAGGCTGATCTTGCGCCAGCAAGGTCGGTTACCATTGGGAGTTGGTTCAGCGATTGCATTGGCGCTTCGAGTCTCGCTCGTCGTAGTCGGATCGTGAGGGTCGTCTCCCACCAGATCGAAGTTATCTCCACTCACCGAAAGATCGGGCGCTCCCCCCTCTATCAAGTGGTATCAGCTTTCCAGGTTGATCAATGAGTTTTATCGAGTGTTTTTCCTTTCCTACAGTCCACAAAAACCAAAACAAAAATTATTTCAGGTTAGATCCTTATCCCAGCAACCACCTTTTAGCCTTGCACATTCTTTCAATAAGTGTCTTTGTTGAATTTGTGTGCTTACTCGTTCAATTGTTGCTGGTTACTTGTGTTTCATCTTTGTTTCATCTAACCCTAGCCGTCACGCCCACCGTCATGCCGCCGCCTCTCGGTTCCCCTTCACTATCCCGTGGTGCAGTAGGTCAAAAAAAAGAGAGAAAAAAAAGAAAAAAAAGGAAAGCAATCCAAAAAAAGGAACAAAAAAAAGAGAGAGAATCCGAAAGAAAAGAGAGACCGCCGCACAGTCCAAGTGGGAAACGGGAACCGATTCGTCTCTGTGAAAGAGTTTTGCACTGTCACAATTCGCCACCGATTCGTCCTTGTTGAAGGAGTTTTCCACGATAAAACTACCACGCCACAACACACCATATTCAGAGTTTGGCCTTTTAATTACCGGAATACCCCTGTACTTTCGGAAAAAGTGCATGTGGTGAGTTGCTTTTTGAGATCCTCTGTGTTCATATTATCAGTTTTGGGGCACCTTGAAAAAAAATTAATTAAAAAAAATCGGAAAAATAAAAAAAAGGCAAAAAAAGAAAAGAGGTGTGCCCCTCCATCCTTTTCACTTCCTTTTCGGTTTCACTTGTTACCAGCAGCGTTTGATCGTGTTTAGCACTATTATTCAGCTTTGCATTATTGTTTGATTGTGCTAATCCTTCAAATTGAATGCAGCCTTCCCAGAACTCCACATATTTCTACGATGAGCAGATTTTGTTTCTCCAGGCAATCGCTCCTCCAATCTTTCGTGAGTTCCACTGGTTGGTTGCAGGTCGCCCCTGTGTGCTGGTAAGAACGGATAAGAATTTGATAACAACACTAGTTTGAGCACCTTGTGAGCTGTTCCACACCTGCTTTTGTTGTCGTTTTGTTTTTTGTGTTTGCGCTAACCATGTCAGGCAACACCAGCAAGAAAGAGTTGCAGGACATGCGTACTGAGATTGAAGGCCTTGTCACCGACATCCAGACCATGCACGAACGAATGGACTCCACGGTTACTACGGCCAACGAGCGGTTCGACCAGCTCGACCTCGCGCAGATAGCCACCAAGACGACGCTCGACGCCATCGTGTCACGACTCAATGCATTGAACACGGTGGTAACGATTTGGTGGCCCAAGGATGTGTGGGTGACGATGAGCGGGGAGGATGCGACCGCCGCGGCAAAGCCCGCCCGGTGTACCACGCCGCCCCGCCGGTAACGACTCCTTCTCTAAAATCAAATTTAAAATTCCACCCTTCAATGTCAAATACGATCCTGTTTGCATATCTTGATTGGGAGTTAGAAGTTGAAAAAAAATTTTCATGTCATGATATTGCTTTGCTACCTCTCAAGTTAAGGCTGCCATTAGTGAGATTACTGATTTTGCTTTAATTTGGTGGCGTGAGTATAAGAATAAAAATCCTACTGCTGTTCCGACCACTTGGGAGCAATTAAAAACTACTATGCGACATCGCTTTGTGCCTTCATATTATGCTCGTGATTTGCTTAACAAAATGCAGCGATTTCAGCAAGGTTCTCAGTCTGTTGAGGACTATTACCAGGAGTTGCAAAAAGGTATGATTCGTTGTGGTATATTGGAGGAACCCGACGCTGCAATGGCACGCTTTCGTGGTGGTTTGAACCGCGAAATTCAATACATCCTTGATTATAAAGAATATGTTGACATGACCCAATTATTTGAGTTTGCTTGCAAAGCTGAGCGTGAAGTACAGGGACGCCGCTCGAGGACATATTCTAACACTTTTGCAGGTAGAAATTCGTCGTCCAGTTCAGCACCTGCTCTTCCTGTGCCATCCACACCTACACCGCGTGAGAAGCCAGCTACGCGGGCAGGAGCCACCCCATCCACAGGCACCACTCCATCCATAGGCGCAGCATCCACCACATGTCGTACACGGGATATCACGTGTTTTCGTTGCAGCGGACGTGGCCACGTGGCTCGGGACTGTCCGAACAAATGCACATTACTCATTCGTGACAATGGTGAGTACTCTTCAGCTAGTGATTCATAAGAACTTGAACATACTTTGCTTGCCACTGACAATGCAGCTAAGACGGACATACATGTCAATCCGGGGGACGCCGATAGGTACGAGAGTCTTGTTGTGCACCGTGTTCTTAGTACACAGGTTGCCCCGGCCGAGAAGAATCGGCGACACACTCGTTCCATACGAAGGGTGTTGTGCGGGAGCGGTCGATTCGCATCATCATCGACGGCGGCGGTACAACAATTTGGCGAGCACTATGCTGGTCGAGAAGTTGTCATTATCCACTCGTAAGCATGCAAACCCATATCACATTCAATGGCTTAATGATGGTGGCAAAATTAGAGTATCACGCTCGGTGCGTGTTCCTTTTTCTATAGGTGCTTACTCTGATTATGTTGATTGTGATGTTGTTCCTATGGAAGCATGTTCTTTGTTACTTGGTAGACCTTGGCAATATGATAATGATAGCTTGCATCATGGTCGTTCGAATCATTATTCTCTCATGTTTAAGGGTCAGAAAATAATTATACATCCTATGACGCCTGAAAAAATTGTTAAAGATGATCTTGCTAGAGCTGTTAAATTGGCTAAACAACAGGAACCATCACCCTCCACTTCTGATAAATCTGAAATTAAGTTGAATGCTCCTATTTTACTTGCTACACGTGCTGATTTTGATGATATTCGAGATGCTCCTTTGCCATGCTATGCACTTGTATGCTCTAGTGTGCTTGCTTCCCTTGATGATGCACCATCTGTGGATATTCTGCCTGCGGTTGCTAACCTTTTGCAGGAGTATGCTGTGTCTTTCCCAAAGACTTGCCGCCGGGTCTCCCACCGCTTCGTGGCATTGAGCACCAGATCGACCTCATTCCCAGTGCCCAGCTTCCAAACCGCGCTCCGTATCATACAAACCCGGATGAGACAAAAGAGATTCAGCGCCAGGTGCAGGCGTTACTTGATAAGGGTTGCATTCGTGAGTCTCTTAGTCCTTGCTCGGTTCCTGTGTTACTTGTTCCTAAGAAAGATGGTTCATGGCGTATGTGTGTAGATTGTCGTGCTATTAATAACATAACAATTCGTTATCGCCACCCTATACCACGCCTTGATGATATGCTAGATGAGCTTAGTGGTGCCATTACGTTTACTAAGATTGATTTGCGTAGTGGTTACCATCGGATTAGAATGAAATTGGGAGATGAATGGAAAACGGCTTTTAAAACTAAATTTGGCTTATATGAATGGTTGGTTATGCCGTTTGGTTTGACTAATGCTCCCAGCACTTTTATGCGCTTGATGAATGAAGTTCTGAGGCCCTTCATAGGATTGTTTGTCGTTGTCTATTTTGACGATATCTTGATTTACAGCAAGTCTATGGTAGAGCATTTAGAACATTTGAGTGTTGTTTTTGACGTGTTGAGGGCTGCCCATTTATTTGCTAACATTGAAAAATGCATCTTCTGCACACAACGTGTTTCGTTTATTGGTTATGTTGTTACTCCACAGGGTATTGAGGTGGTCAGCAGCAAGATTGATGCTATTCGGGAGTGGCATACACCGACAACGGTTACCCAGATTCGGAGTTTTCTTGGTCTTGCAGGTTTCTACCGCCGTTTTGTCCGTGATTTTAGCACCATTGCAGCCCCTCTACATGAGCTTACAAAGAAAGATGTTCCTTTTGCTTGGAGTGATGCACAGGAGGTAGCGTTCGCCACATTGAAAGATAAGTTAACCCACGCTCCTCTATTGCAGTTGCCTGATTTTACTAAAGTGTTTGAGCTTGAATGCGATGCTAGTGGTATTGGGCTAGGTGCTGTTTTGTTACAAGAAGGTAAACCAGTTGCTTACTTTAGCGAGAAATTAAGTGGTGCTAGCTTGAAATACTCAACTTATGATAAGGAACTTTATGATTTAGTGCGCACTTTGCAAACATGGCAGCACTATCTTTGGCATCGCGAGTTTATAATTCATTCGGATCATGAGGCTTTGAAACATATTCGTACCCAAACAAATCTGAACCGTCGTCATGCTAAATGGGTCGAATTTATTGAGTCCTTTCCTTACATCATAAAACACAAGAACGGGAAGGATAATGTTATCACTGATGCTTTGTCTCGTCGTTATACTATGCTGTCACAGTTAGATTTTAAAATTTTTGGCTTGCAAACTGTGAAAGATTTATATGTGGACGACGCTGATTTCAAAGATGTTTTCGCTCATTGTGTTAATGGGAAACCTTGGGGCAAATCTCACCTGCAGGACGGGTTCCTGTTTCGTGCTAACAAGCTGTGTGTTCCAGCTAGTTCGATTTGTTTGTTGTTGTTGCAGGAAGCACATGGAGGCGGTCTCATGGGGCATTTTGGCGTTTACAAGATGCATGAGGTGCTGGCTGCCCACTTCTTTTGGCCCCGGATGCGCAAAGATGTTGAGCGCGTTGTTGCACGTTGCACTACTTGTCAGAAAGCTAAGTCACGTTTGAGCAACCATGGTTTGTATATGCCTTTGCCTGTCCCTACCTCTCCTTGGCTTGATATTTCGATGGATTTTGTTTTGGGATTGCCTCGAACTAAGAAGGGGAGGGATAGCATTTTTGTTGTTGTTGATCGTTTCTCCAAAATGGCTCATTTCATACCTTGTCATAAGACTGATGATGCTAGTCGTGTTGCTGATTTGTTCTTTAGAGAGATTATTCGTTTGCATGGTATTCCAAATACAATAGTCTCTAATCGTGATGCTAAGTTTCTCAGTCATTTTTGGAGATCACTTTGGAATAAATTGGGAACTAAATTGTTGTTTAGTACAACTTGTCACCCTCAGACTGATGGGCAAACTGAGGTGGTTAATAGGACTTTGTCAACCATGCTTAGGGCTGTTCGAGATAAAAATTTGAAACGTTGGGAAGATTGTTTGCCTCATGTTGAGTTCGCTTATAATCATGCAACACATTCTTCTACAAAGATGAGTCCTTTTCAGATTGTGTATGGTTACATTCCGCGGGCGCCTATTAATTTATTTTCGCTTGATCTTGAGGACGTCCCGCACATAGATCTTTGTTGCACATGTTGAACAAATGATTAATCTGCATGAACTAACTCACCAAAACATTGCTGCTTTGCTAATGCTAAGTATCAAGTTGCTGGTAGTAAAGGTAGAAAACTTGTTACTTTTGAGCCTGGTGATATGGTTTGGTTGCATTTACGAAAGGATCGTTTTCTGCTTTGCGCCGTTCTAAATTAATGCCTCGTCTTTCTTGGTCCTTTTAAAGTGCTAACCGAGATTAATGAAAATGCTTATGTTCTTGACCTGGCTGCGGAGTTTGGTGTTTCCACTAGTTTTAATGTTGCAGATTTGAAACCATACGCGGGAGAAGATGACGAGTTGCCGTCGAGCACGACTTCAGTTCAAGAAGGGGAGGATGATGAGGACATGAACTACATCACACGTACATCTACACCGCGACACCGAAGCACCACGTACATCTACACCGGCGGCACGGAAGCACCTCAGGCGCCATCTACACCACTAGGCGCACCTCCAGCCCAGACGTCATTCCCTCCACTTGGGCCAATTACTGGGGCTCGTGCAAGGGAATTGAACTACATCATGCTATTGAAGAACGAAGGTCCAGAAGCATAGAAGATGGCCCAACAGGCGGCCCGGGTTGGGGCGCCTAGGGTTGGGCGCCGCCATCCTCCTCCTGGCCGCACACCCCTTCCTTATCCGCCAGGAGCTGCGCCCCTATTTAGATTGACTCCTCTTTAATTTTCAGACTTGAGTTTTATTTTACATCTAGCTTTAGCTACACCAGAACACGCACAAATACGTGCTGTCCTCTGTGATTCAGAACTCCACTTTCGAGTGCTATTAAGATTGCTCTCCTTGGATTCTTGTTCGTTCTTCGATTGCGCATAGGAATTGATCTTCGTGATCAGGCTGATCTTGCGCCGGCAAGGTCGGTAACCATTGGGAGTTGGTTCAGCGATTGCATTGGCGCTTCGAGTCTCGCTCGTCGTAGTCGGATCATGAGGGTCATCTCCCACCAGATCGAAGTTATCTCCACTCACCGAAAGATTGGGCGCTCCCCCCTCTATCAGTATGCTACCATCCCAAGGAAACTCCTGACTTCAGTCATGTTCAATGGCTGCTCCCACTTGGTAACCGACTCCACCTTGGATGGATCCACGGTGATCCCTTTTGCTGACAACACGTGTCACAAGAATGCGACCTTCTCCATCCAGAACTCACACTTGCTGAACTTGGTGTAGAGCTTTTGCTGCCTCAACCTCTCTAGCACGATCCTCATGTGCTCCTCGTGCTCCTCCGCGGTTTCAGAGTAAATCAGGATATCATCGATGAACACCACCACGAACCTGTCTAACTCCTCCATAAAAACTTTGTTCATCAAGTTCATGAAATAGGTAGGAGCGTTGGTCAGCCCGAAAGAAACCACCACAAACTCGTACAAATCGTACCGTGTGGTAAAAGCCGTCTTGGGGATATTCTGCTCTTGAATTTTCATCTGGTGGTAACCTGACCTCAGATCTATCTTGGAAAAGAACTTTGCTTTCTTGAGCCTATCCAACAGGTCCTCGATCCTTGGTAGTGGGTATTTGTTCTTGATCGTCATCGAGTTGAGCATGCGGTAGTCTATGCACATCCTCTTGGTGTCATCTTTCTTTTCCACGAAAAGCACAGGTGAACCCCACGATGAGGCACTCGGCCGAACAAACCCTTGCTCTACCAACTTCTTGAGCTGTTTCTTCAACTCGTCCAGCTCCTCGGACGACATCCGGTACAAACTCTTTGCAACGGGTCCGACTCCCGGCATCAGCTCGATCACAAACTCTATGTCTCGGTCAGGGGGTAACTCTGTAAGCTCTTCTGGAAACACGTCCGGAAACTCACAGACCACTGGGATTTCCTCAATTTCTTTCCCACTCATGTTGCACAACATCGTTGCAGTTTTCGGACTCTGAGGTTCAATTCGCACTTTCATTCCACTGGGGTGTTCTAGCTGTATGAACCTGGGGTTGCATGAAACCATTATGTTGTGCTTCGCCAACCAATCCATTCCTAGGATCATGTCTATGCAAGTTGACTCAAAAACTGTCAAGTCTGCCGTGAACAGCTGTCCCTCAAAAACCAACTTCACCCCTTTGCACTATAACGTACTCATCTTTTCTCCTAGTGGAGAGCTAGTTAAGACTGGCCTTGGTCGAGGCTTAGTTGGTAATGACCTTTCTTTAAGAAACTCGGTAGAGATATACGAAAACTGAGCTCCGGTATCGAACAAAACAGTTACAAAAACTGAGTCAACAAGGAATTCACTGAGTGTGACGTCAGATGCGGCTACAGCCTCCTCGGTAGTGAGGTGGTTCAGGCATCCTCGGGTAGCTGGCAGCTGTGCGGACCTCTACTAAGTACGGCGTGGCTGTCCTCCTGGTGTTGGTGCCTTGGCCTGTGTCTGGTACTGCGAGCTACGGTTCTGACCTCCTGGTTGCACCTGTTGCGGGCACTCGAACGACTTGTGTCCAACCTGACGGCAGTTGAAGAAGGTCACCTTAGCTCTGTGTACTGCTTGCGGTGGCGGTCTCGGCCTCCAGTTGCTTGGTCCTCCACTTCCCCCTGGGTTGGCCCTGTTCTGCTGCTGTGGCTGGGTGGAGTAGTGCTTCAGCTGTGGCTCTATGGAAAACCTGTCCTCTACCTCTGGGGTGGTCCTGAGCGCCCTACCTAGTCATTGCGCTTCTTCTTGCTCCCGCGGACCTCCAAGTACTCAAGCCTTGACCTCTCAACGATCAGTGCCTTGTCGATGATGGAGCGAAGCGTCGAGCAGTCGTGTGCGGCCAAGTGGTGAGCCATCCCTCTGTGGAGCCCCTTCCTGAACTAGTACACCTTATTCTTCTCAGTGTTGGTGTCATCTGGCATGTACCTCATCAGTTCCTGGAAGCGGTTGGTGTACTCCTGCACGGATATTCCTCCCATCTTGAGGTGCCGAAACTCGTCAGCCTTCCTGTCCATAACGGCCTCAGGGATGTGGTGGTCCCTGAAAGCCTCCACAAACTTGTCCCACCTGATGTGCAACGAGTCCGGGTGCGAGTCACAGTAACTATCCCACCACACACTTGCGGTGCCGATCAGCTGGCGCACTGCCACAGTCACACACTCCTCCTCTGTAAGCTCAGTCAACTCCAGCCCCTTCTCTATCTCCCTCAGTCAGTTGTCTGCATCCATAGGATCCACTGAGTTGTCGAAAGTTGGCGGTCGCAGCTTGTGGAAGTTCTCAACCTTCTTCTGGAAACCCTCTGGTATGTTGCGGTGTGTGCCCTGTGGTTGTTGTTGTTGTTCTGAGCTAGCATGTGAGTGATTGTCTGCAACAGCTAGGTCTACACTGCCATCACGTCGGCCAAGTTTGGGTGAGGTGGTGGCGGCGGCACCTCCTGTTCTTGCTCTTGGCTGGCTCCTTCCACGGGCTCGGGTTCCTGCTCAGGCTCAGGCTCCTGCTCCGGACCTCCCTCGGCGTCGTTCGCGGGTCCACGTCCTCCTTGGCCACCTCGGCCTCCTCGGCCACCATGGTGTCCTCCTCGCGGCACGTGACCTCCACGGCGCCCGCGTGCTCTTGCTCCGACTGGGTTAGGAGCATCCTCCCCTCCGTTGTCTCTGGTGACCTCCTCGAAGCGGGCTAGGGGTCGTCCGGACCTCCTTGCTCCCGACATCTGTTCCATGTTTAAGAGTCAACAATGGTAGGGAGAGAAATTATGGGGTTATTAATTATAAAGGAGTAATCCCGCTAACAATCAGACAATTTCAATCAAACATGTAAGAAGCATGAAATCCGAAGTAAAACCATGAAGATCCATGACACTCAATTAATGCCACCATAAAAAATGGGTGTATCTCGAGGTTTACTCCAACGACCTTCGATATTACACGGCAACTGTTGACGGTCGATTTTGGTACACCTAGCTATAAGTTTACCATCAACATTTGCACGTATTTGATATTCTAACAGATGGTACTAACCCCCCGGAGGTATCAAGTTCACTCTCGCATGTCGATTTTGGAGTTTGTTGTTTATGCAGAAAATTAACGTTAAAGAGGAGACTTTCGGGATAAGTTCATTAAGCACCTCAAGAGAAGATCATGAAGCCCGACACAAGTCAAGACACCTCATGAACATGACTCCAAAGGGCCCAGGGACTGAAGCATGAAGCCAGAAAACTCTAGGGACCTAGACAAAAGATGTTGAAGCTTGCATAACAAGGAGCTCTGTCTAAACCGTGGAGAAGACGACGGAGCAAGTCAACAATTGACCGAGAAGCATTGGGGAGCGAGACGGGGCCAAACCCGGCCGAAACGGTCGGCCCAGGCTGGCCGGCCCAGGCCGGCCTGCCTGGCCTATTCCGGGCCCAGTTCGCGCCCCTCTTTGACCTAGGTGCTCGTCTATTTATTGCCTCCGCCGGCCACCACATCCATCCAAGCCACCAACAACAACACACCACGCTAACGCATGATACATCATGGGGTAGCTACTACTGACATAACAACATGGGTGGTAACAGCTACAGCTAGATCATCAAGACAACTCTGGATCTACTGCTAGAACTCTACTCCTAGTCAGGGGGTGCACTGGGGTGCCTCTGGGCTAGAGTCTGGGAGTACGGAGTACAACGACGACGAGTTGACTTTTGGGTAATCCGACAACCTGATCACTGGCCTTCTGTAGTAGTCTCGGACGTCCTCGAGAGTGCGGTCTGTCTCAGCCGTGTCCTGCACGCCTCTAGGGTATGGGTGTGGACGGATAAAAGACGTATACACCTACAATCCGCAAGCGTACGAACCTACACCTTTTTCACCATGGGATTCCCTAGGTTCTTGTCAATCCGTGGAGCAAGGGGATTACAAGCGTTTGAGATCTGGACAACCCATGGGGGTGTTAATCCCAGTGGTTTAGTTGTTCGATGAGGTGGAATCTAAGGCTAAGAACTCGAAGGTCGCAAACGAGTACGCGAAACACAGAGAACACGACGAGTTTATACTGGCTCGGGCCTCCGGAGAGTAATACCCTACGTACAGTTGGCGGTGTAGATTGCTTGAGGATTGCGTATGTTTTACAAGGGGTCGCCTCGTCCGCCTTATATTGGCCAGCGGACAAGGTCGGTTCCCAGACTCCTGGTTGATTACGACCAGGAGACCTAAGTCTATTGTACACATCTTGTCATATCCTGTCGATCTGCTTTGGGCGAAATCCACCGAGGTCTTGTCTTGTACGCCAAGTCTTGAGGTCATGATGAACTAGGTCATCTAGGAAATCTTCTGGAAGGTCTTCAGGAGGTCGTGTGGGCCGCCAACGAGGTCGGTTGGGCCCACTGACAGGTCGACGGGTCTTCTGGTAGGCCAGACCTACTTGTCGGGGACGGCCGTGAGCCTGGTCGGTGGGTACCTAGGGGTACCCATGTTTCACAAGCCCCCGAGCGAGGTGTAGGCTTAGCGACCTTAGAAAGGTCATGACGAAGTCGTAGAGCTATCGACAGGTCGAATAGCATGCATGTCGTTCCAAAAGAGAAAAAAGAACAAGTCAGCTTAGAAGCCGACCTGTTTATAGTCTTGCCAAATGAAGAGAGGTCGAGTAACGACCTATAGGAAGCAGGCTTCCAATAGATCGAAGTGACAATGAAAAAATTCGGAGGGCATCGAAGATGCACTCATAGAGTAGTATCCGAGCATCGAGGCAGGCAGGATGGCAAGTATGATGATCTAAAAAAGGAAAGAAGAAAAAGGAGGTTGAGTATCGACGTGATGAGAAACGGGTTTCCCAATAGGTCGGTACGACGAGGAAAATAAGAGGGCGTCGAAGACGCGCTCGTAGAGTAGTCCCCGAGCATTGAAGCAGGCAGCATGGCTGGTTTGATGCTCAAAAAAGAGACGAAAACTGAGTCATGGTCATGATCGAACAAAGTGTAGAGACATCCAGATCTCTGAGCATGGCTGCAAGGAGTCTGGCAGGGCCGACCTCATAGAGGCCTTGTATGTGTGCCGACCTCAAAGAGGCCTCAAGTCGATGATGTACAGTATCTGAGGGTATCCAACAGGATCTTGAAAGGTGTGTCGTATGAAGATGTCTTCCGTGGTGGTTGAAATGGTCAACGATGAAGCTGTAGGTGTGACGTTGATCTTGATCGTATGGAGTGTAGAGACATCCAGATATCTTGCATGGCTGCAAAGAGTCTAGTAGAGCCACTCGAGGCATGCCGACCTCATGAAGGTCTCAAATCAGAAGCGCCCAAGCATCCAGAGATACTTGGCAGGGCCATCAAGCACGCACCCCACAGGGAGGCCTTCATTTCCAACGTAAAATCTGGGTGTCCAAAGCAGGCTGGCATGGCTACGAGAGCACACCGACCTCGGAAGGTCACGCATCTAGGGCGCCCAATTAGGTTGGCAGAGCCGTAGACATACCGAGGTATTGTAAGACCTAGGTACTAAGGCACGCCGACCTCGAGGATGTCGTTTTGGTGTCCAGATGACCAACATAGCTGCCAGCCATCCAGCAGAGCCATTACACTAAGGTATTGGTGACCTTAGCAGTAGGCACACCGACCACAGAGGCCTGACAAAAATTGTAGCTCTCCGTAATGCTTCTGATCTCCATGGTACTTTTAGATCTCCAGGCTCCCAGAAGGATCTGGCAGAGCAGCGAGGCACACCTACCTCGGAAGGTCTTCAATTGAACCTATGACCATTCTGCTCAGGAAATACAAATATAGGCTGATTGGAATAGGTCCGTTTACGTGCAGAGCCATAGAGGATCCACCAGGACGCAGAACCTAGCAGGTGCAAATAAAAGAAATCAGGTCGTCAAGGGAGGTCGTGAAGTCATTGTTGAGAGAGGGCTTAGTTAGGCGCTGAGACATCTGACGCAGAGTTAGGTTTTGTCATGTAGACTGCAGGGTCACAGGTCAACAGTGGTTGGAGATTCTCTTTCCACCCGAAAAATGACAAACTGCCCACAGATCGAGGGGGTTACTGTAGCCATGTGATTCTACGGTGGGCTCAGGCATCATTGATATGCTAGCGAAAAGGACGTCGCGAGACGGTGCAATAAAGCCGTCGCCTTTAATCACGCACATGTCTACAGGTCCCAGGACCACGTGGTGACAGTGTCATCACTTCACCAACTGCTCAAGGCTTTGGCTCCGGCTATAAATAGCATCGTGAGGCTGAAGGGGGCAAGCACCGAGCCTTGTTGAGCTATGAAGCTGCAGAGTAGTGTTTCCACCATGTCGTGGGCATGTGTTCGTCCACCAGATTGTAGAGTCTTGTTCTTGTAGAGGCTTGGAGCTAGGAGAACTCTCACGAAATGTAGGCAACACCTCCACTCTCTACGCCCTGCCTCTGCGGGGTACCAGGTAGAGTTTGGAGGTGATGTTGTTCGAGCTGGAGCTATAGAAGGACGTCATTGGTGAGCATCGGTTGCTCACTAGGGCTTGGAATCCTGCATCGAAGAGCAAGCTCGTTTTTCCATTCCAATAGTTTGGGCCGAGCATACCTTAGGATGCACGTCGTCCTGCAGCTGTCTCCCTCAAGGCCGCCATCATGGTCCTGATGCTAGGAGAAGTCTCGCGACGTGCTCTGCTTCGGCAAAGTAGGTCGTGGTGATTGCTCTGGGTGGCCCAGGTCTTGTAGTATGTTTATCTTGTGTGTCAGGTTTTGGATCCAGTGAGGTCGCAGGCGACTTGTGTACCTTTGGGCGGTCCATGTAATGTTCGCTCTCTTCTGTCATGTACTTGGTCGATTTGACAAAATGATTTGACAAAGACCTAAATTAATGTGACATGGGGGCTTGCTAAGTCTGTTTTGCTATCAGGACGACCGGATGGTAATTTGTTATCGGCTGACGACATAAACTCAGAATTTAGGTCGTGGCTTTAGTTGGTTGACGATAAATCCACCGTAATTTTTTCGCGAACTTCTCGGAATAGAGTCGTTGAGGCGTGTTGTACGGCAGAAGGAACCGCACCGGGTGGATTCGGTGTGACCCCCCTATAAATAAGGTGGCCCGGGTCAGGGTTGACCCCATTCTCCCTTCTTCCTCCCGTCGCTCCCACTTCCGCCGCCGTAGCTTTCCCGCGATCGTGTGACTTCCTCGCTCCTCCGCGCACACGCGCTTCCGTCCAACCTCCAGCTCCGGCCGACCACGCGCTTGCATCACCACTCCGCGCCGTGCTCCTCTTGTGCATGCGCGTCAAGACCCTCTGCAACATTAGATCCAACGCAAACCCTAGTGGCAAAATGGCGGCGGAGACGGTTTCCATCCCGGACCCGCAGACGGCGTGGGTCAGGTCGATGATGACGGAGGCAAAGATCCAAGCTTTGGTGGACCGCGGGCCGCTCTGGCCAAAAGCGGAGGTGGAGTGGAGGGCTGTAGCTGGGGAGTTGTTCCCGAGCGAAGATGTCAAGGAGAAAGTCGTCTTCGCGTCCTTCTTCGAGCGTGGTTTCAATCTCCCCGTGGGGGATTTCTTCCATGGCCTGATGTACTACTACAACCTGGAGCTGGTACATCCTGTCCCCAACTCCATAACTGTGGTGTCGACCTTCATCCATTTCTTTGAGGCGTATATGGGGATATCGCCTCACTTCTTGTTGCGGAGGTACTTATTTTGTGTGAAGAGCATTGGCAAAAGTTCAGGGTCAGTGGGGGCTGTAATGTTTTCCTTGAGGTCGGGCCTCAAGGCAGAGTGGATAGACACTGATTTCCCCGACAACACTGCTGGGTGGAGGTCGGAGTGGTTTTATATTATAGATCAACTACCTGGGCTTCCACGTCGTACTGGCCATAAGCCAGTAGTTGACGGTGTATTTTGGTACACCAAACATGTTCAATACACTTTGGTTTGGATTTGATTATGGAACTAACGCGCCACTAGGCACACTAATCATATAACAAGTTCATCTTTGTGCATGCATTTGGAAGTGTTGTATTTATGTAGGAAAACATGGACATAAAGGACGGATTCGCACAAGTTCAAAGGAGCATTTACGGAGTCTTGTTCGTGTTCATGAGCTTAATGAAATCACTTCCAATGATGGCGAGGACCGAAGTGTTACGAAGGAACACCCCCGGGGATTGAAGTGTAAAAGACCGAACTTCATGCACGGAGAACCTCCATCTTGGATGCGAGGATGACATCGCCAAAATCATACAAATGGAAGGGGAAAAGTGCATAATCACCTGAGGCCCCGCGGGCGTGAAGGGGCGACCGAGCCGGGCCGGGATGGGCCTGGGCCGGTCGGCCCAAGCCGGCCGACCTGGCCTAGTCCCGGGGTCGGTTCGGCCCCCCTTTCCTTGCACCCGAAGGATCTCCAACCAAAAAGCCATGGAGGCGCCGCCATCCGCAGAGGGGAGAGCCATTCGTACCGAGAAGCCATCCACAAGCTAGAGGGAGAGAAGGGAGATCTCCGGAGGGGGATCGACCATCTCGAAGGAAGCACCCACGAGTGGAGAAGAAGGAAGACACCATCGGAAGGGTAACCATGATCAACGGTGCCATGTTTAGCACCTTGATGGGGTAATCTCCTTCTTCGTCCATGAGTTGTAATCGGTCTTGACATGTACCCATACTTTATTGGAATATCTATCTATCACCTTGTGTTGAATGTGCTTAGATGCTTAAGGTTAGCTACCGTGCCGTAAAGGAAGTATGGATCCCAATGCTCCCTTGGATCAATTCAATACGCCGTGTCCATCATAAGTCTAGTCACGAATACCTCCGCATAGTGATAGTACGAGGGGAGGGAAAGGGTGAAACCATGGTCACAACCCCCGATAGATTAGATTGGTTTTCGTGTTTAAAGTGGTTGCATGTTCAAGTTCCGTAGACCTATGGGCGAGTGTCTCCTATATTGATTGCTTAATCATTCTCTCTAGTGTAGTGTAGTCGTTTTCTAGTTTAACCTTAGATAGGGTTGGAGTAGTCAGTGAGTAGAGGTAGATCAAACGCTTGTATTCCCCTTGCGCCGCGGATTGACAAGAACCTTGAGAATCCCGTGGTGAAAAAGGTGTAGGTCCATATGCTTGCGGATCGTAGGTGGATACGTCTTTTATCCATCAACACTAGTGAAGATGAACAAATGGGACATAGGGTTGTCATCCCCAGACCTTGATGATCTCAAGGGGGTGCTGGAGCTTGTCAACGATATGAAGAAACGGGGGGTGACAGGAGCTGCAGTCGCCAGTTCGTTTTGCCAGCAGATGATCCAACCGATACAGGATCGGGTTCACCCGGCGTACGAGTACTGGGGGCAGTCGGACCCCACGCGTGAAGTTTACCGCAAGGTCTCCAAGGAGGAGATGTCAGCCAGAGTGTCCCAGATGTATTCTGGGAAAGTGAAGGTGAAGAAGTGCCCCAAGGCACACTCGTTGAAGAGGCCGGCTGACATGGTAAGACCTTGAGACTTACTTTTAGGTCGGTTTACTTCGTTTGTTGTTGTTTTACATCGTATAATTTTCTTGGTCGTCTGCTTACAGGAGCATCAACGTGAGATGTGGTGCCCTGCGCCTCTTCCTAAAGGCGAGGCATACCGAAAGAAGCTTAGGTCGGATAAGTACAAACCTCCAGCAGGTCGTCTGCTGGAGTTTTATGAATCCAACTCGTCGGTGGAGGACGACGAAGACACTGAGACTGAAGCCGGAGATGATGCCGGGGCAGGCCCGGATGCAGGCCGCGAAGCCTCGGCGTAGGACTAGGTCGACGGTGGGGAAGCAATCGGCTTCAGCTGCTGCTGTTGCAGTTTCTATGGTGAAGGCCGCAGAGAAGAAGAAGAAGAAGAAGAAGAAGAAGAAGAAGAAGAAGAAGAAGAAGAAGAAGAAGAAGAAGAAGAAGAAGAAGAAGAAGAAGAAGAAGAAGAAGAAGAAGAAGAAGAAGAAGAAGAAGAAGAAGATGATGAAGAAGGATGATGATGAGGAGGAGGAGGAGGAAGGCCGCTTCCCCTCCGGCGGTTGTGATGCCAACGATTCCGACACCCCGATCAAGGGAGGTCGAATCGAAAGAAGAGGAGGAGGAGAAGGATGAAGCTGTCGAGGAGTTGCCGGTCACCGAGGATCGACCAGCAAGGAGGTCGGAGAGTCCTGCTGCCAAGAGGCAGCGGGAGCTGGTGGAGAAGACGTTGGAGGATGCCCTTCGGCGGGTTTGGAGGCACAACGGATTGTTGCTGCCACTCAGGTTAAGAAGCCTACAGCGATTAAGTCTCTGGTCTTTAGGCCGAAGGTTCGGACCGGTCTCTGTGACGTAAAATCTTGAAGACACAATGTTTTTTGCTTGTTGTTGAATGTTTGTTTTGATGTGATGTTGCTTTGTAGGCCAGTGGTGGTACCACAGGACGAACTGGGTGCCCCGGCTTCTCTGCCCCTCACGATCTCGGCTGACCTGAAGGTCGTGGGGGCGGTGCTTGCTGATGATGCATGGACAGCCACTCCGTCACAAGGAGCAGCTGAGAGTAGGGCGGCTTCTCCGCCGGTGGTGGATACAAGGGTGGTGAGTCCTCCACGTACTGTTGAGGTGCAAGAGGGAGCCACTAGTGGGGACATCGGAGCAACGACCTCCCAAAGAGTTATTGATGTCAACCCCATCAGTGCAAGACCTGCTATGGCTGAAGACCTGGTCAAGGACCAGCCTCAGATTGACCAGCGCCAGGAGGTCTGGGAACATCTGGCGCACAGGTACCTGAACCTTCTTCTTCGAGCCCATGGTTACCGCACCGGGAGATTAACTGGAACGGTACCTTTTGGCAGGATGACATCTTTGAAGACAACAAGGATATGAAGGCCTTACGAACCAGCATCGTGACCATCAACCACGTGTTGACGGTAAGTTTTCTTGCGATGTACTGTTCTTGATGATGCATTGTTGAAATTATGCTAACGAGCTTGGTATACTGTGACAGTCCTTAGTGGAGCGGGCCAAGAGCCGGACCGACCTGCTGAAGAATGCGGCGGAGAAAGAACAATAGATCATCAATCTTGAGCAGGAGCTCAAGTAGGTCCGTGAGGCAGCGGCCGCTGAAAAGAAGAGGCTCGAGGACGTGCTCCCCGAAGCAAAGCGCAAGGCCACGGAGGCTACTGCGCAGTTAAACGCTTTGTCCATCGGTAGGTCGAGTCGTCGCATGGATGATCTTGTTGTGGGAAGTACTTTTGTGGTATGCTAACTTGTGTCCTTTCGCAGGCTTCCGGAACCGTGAGGAGAAGGTCGACGCCGCCTTGAAGAACACCAAGGAAAAAGTTCGGAACCACATGAAAGTCCGGGAGGTCGAGGCTGGTGTGACAACCCCGTTCGAGATAATTACGTACTATCACCTAAACCACTCCATTTGGTCATTAAACGACAATACAGAATCATCCCGTTTAGTGTTGCCGGGTTTACGCTCGGTAAATCACTTGAAAACATGGAGTGGATCGAACGTATGCATTAAAACTCCCACGAAGGAGTGTCCAGAGTGCCTTACAAATTAACAACAAAGTCCCCGTAGGGTCCATTATTACAAACATAGTTCTTTGACATGAAAGTAAATGGTTCAGAGTTTATTAAAAATAGTGGAAACTAAATGGTACGATCAACATCATAGGAGGCCTGCCCATGATGCAATCACTTGTCATCATCCACCCATTCCAGCTCCCAGCCGGGTGGAAGTTCTCCGGGCCACACATCACATGCAATGCCTGGAAACAACATTGATAAAGCAAGGCTGAGTATACTAATACTCAACAAGGCTTACCCGTCCAAAAGAAAGACTTTACCTCTAATCATGCAAGGCTTTTGGCTAGTGGGTTTGTTTTCCAAAAAGCTACTAAGTAATGCATCCTTACTTTCACATTTTATCTCATGTTCTAGTGGAAGAAATCATTACTAGATAAGCAACTATTGCAATCAAAGTTGTACAAACCATTAATCAAATAATAATCTTCACAAAGTTCCATCATAAAGGGATATCATGGCCAGTAGATTAAGTAGTCTCATATAACGGTGAGAGGCCGACAATCGATTGATACAAACCTTGCAAGGTGGACCTAAACACACGGGAGGTGCCCTCACTACGAGTTCACCAACCAAGCAGTTCTCATCATTCTTCGGTCTGGGGATAATAGTTCACAGTCTTAAGTACGAGGTTTACTGGGCTACGCCACTAAGGTCACCCAGTCTCATGCATGCACTCAGGTGGCGAGCCCGGGGCCGCAACCCTAAGAGTGGTGATAGTAAAACCTCGTACCGCCTCATTTAGGTACTAGGTTTACCGTGCCCATTTCCGACAAGTGTTTAGTACTTTCAAACACTTAACCAACGAAGCCATTGGACCGGAGCCCAAATCTCATGCTCTTACCACATGAGCAATCCATTTAAACAATATGGTAATTCCATAAAGGAGATCCTATTCTCGCAAGTGACGAACATCACTCGACTTGTCCCAGATCCTTAGAGCATAGCAACTAGCGACCTAACATACTAGTAAAAGATCATAGGTACTTAAGGATCATGCAATTAGGGTTTCAATCAACTCCTGAACGTAAATGGCCATAAGATAACAATGGTAAATTCAAAAGTTTAAATGAAACACATAGGTTAATGATTAAACCGGGGCTTGCCTTCGTCAGCACAAGAGGTCACACAACCTTCCGGACTTTGGTCCGGGTCTTTCTCTACGGTCACGTAGTGCACGTCTCCTCCTGCTCCCTCATCTTCATCAGCCGGCATGAGCGTGTAGCTACAGTCGGGGACTTCTACATGGAGGATGCAATGCAGTGATTAGGAGTGGAATTAATTTAATTTAATTCAAAACAGTAGCAACCAGCCACAAAGATCATATTGTTGGCCATATTCACCTTAACAAAAGCATTTAACAATTTCCCATTAAATGATAATCGAAAGGGCTTATCTAACCTTCTCTTTATGGTGATTGTGTACACATCTAAAAGAATAAATTACTTTAAATGCAAAACAGCAAGGACATGAGTTCCCACTCCTTAATTTAATCTCCTATCTCATCTATAGGGTTCAAGTATAGCTAGGCATAAAACAACTATTCCCAGTAGTATAGCTCAAAAATCCATTTACTTTTTGCTACAAAAATCATATAAGCAGGAAAGGGATAAATACAAGATAAATCATAACTAAAGATTCCTTCAGTAACTTTGTGCAGTTTTTTGCACATGGCCTACACATGCTAGTACTCACAACATATCCAAAAATCAGCTCATGAACATTTATGGATTAGGCAGTACAACAGATCTAGGTAAAATGAACTTCTATTTTTCATGCAAGTCTACGATTTTTGGATGTTTTGTAAAAGTTGTAGTTCTAGTCACACAGAGCATAATAAAATAGGTTTTGCAATTTTTGGATTTGTCTACGATTTGATATGGATTTTACAAGTCACTGGATCAAAGGGGAAAAACCAGAAGAATCTATTTCTACCCAAGTTCGTGGAAAGTTTTGGACCCGCACACAACAGCCCTTGGGTTTTGCACTCGGGTCCCAGAAAGATCCCAATCTTCACAAGTCTACCCTTCCGCCGCGGGGAGGGCTCACCGGCGGCGATAGCCGGCCGGACTTCAACAACAAATGGCACGGGGCTTTCTAAGTGATTACCTGAGGTCGATTGGTGGCACAGGTGGGGTCGGAGCGACCTCCGGTGATGGCCGGCGGTGAGGCAGTGACGGCACGACCGCCGCGACTCGGGTTCCGGCGCAATGCAGGCGAGCCTAGGCCATCACGTACGTGTGGGAGCTCGGGTGGGTGCTAGGGAGAAGCTTAGGGTCGTTGGTTGGCTACGGGCACGAGCGGAGCGGCAAGATCACCGGCGGCGCCAATGGCGGATGGCGGCGGGTGGCGGGGTTGCTTGGGCGCGCGAGGCAAAAAGGCAGGGGGGTTTTATAGGCCCGGTGGCGCGTAGAGGCGGTTTTGGCTCACCTTCGTGGCCTACAAGAGCTCCAGCATGGGAGCGGAGGCGGTGGCGATGTGCGGCGCACCGGCGGCCAATGGCGGATGGCGGTTCGCCCGACGGCGAGTGCGCATAGGCCGCGTGGCACCGACCTAGGCTTCCTGCACGCGTCATTTTCCCTAGCTGCACAGTGGCGATGGCACGGGCCTCGGACTGCTAGGTCTTCTGGCGCCTCGGCGTGCGCGCGCGGTCCGGGTACGGTGAGGCTGACGTGGCGGGCACGCGGTGCGACGTCGCGCGTGGTTTCCCCCAATTAAAAATAGTTCCATTTAACCCTGTTTGAATCATGTTTTCTCCAGTTTTTGAAATAGAAGTGCACCAACCGTTGAACACAAAAGTTCATCAACAACTCACCCTCTACCAATCCTACAAAAGCTCTAGGGTGGTTTCATCAACAGATCGAGCACAATTTGCAAGAAAACTTCACAGAAAACTCGGTGTCGGTGAACAGTGATCCAGCACAATGATTAGCATTTTCACCATATTACACTCCAAACTAGCAATTCCACTCAACAAAGAAGTTGTGTGCCTTGACAAACTGCACATTTTCTATTGGGTGATTTTGGAGTGTTTAGTGAAATTTTGGAGAATGTGCTAAAAGTTCTAGGATGGCATTGAAGGTCAAAGGGACAAGCTAGGTTTAAGCTAGGGTTTTGACTGGGAGTTGACCAAGGGTGGTTAGGGAGGGGATTAAGAGGGTCACTAGCACTATTTGACACTAAGCAAAAACACGGGGTGTTACAGCTGGGGTCCAGGAGCTTAAGCGGGCGAAGAAAGAAGCCGCCGACAGTGAGTACGTCGTATCTCAAAAGCTGGCTTATGAGACAGGAGCTCGTCGGGGCCTTGAGGTCGAATTCGAGGCTATTTTGAAGTCATTACAGAATGACCAAATGACCATTGCAGGATATGAAATGGAGCTAAACAACCTGAAGGGTGCTGCCAACTATGCAATGGATTGCATAGCTGTGCGGCTGAAGGGGATGAGGTGGAATCCATCGTGGATCGCCTTATAGATACACCTAACAGGCTTCTAACTCTGCTGAAGGTGGCGAGCTTGGCAGCGGCTACATATGCATTGGTGAGAGTTAAGTCTCACTACCCTAACGTCGACATGGCCAAGGTCAAGGCTGGACCTGATGCTGAGAAGGACCTCGCAGCCCTGGAGCTGGAGGTACGAGATGCCGCCACTGAGGTGATGGACAATCTGGACTATGAAGGTGATGACGGAGAAGTGTAGTCTTTGATTAGGAGTTGTACCTTCTCCCCTTCCATGTCTTGTAAAATAGGGCTTTTGAATGAACACTTTGTTGGGCCTAAATGAAACACTTGCCTCGTGTTTGCGCGAGCTTGGTAGTCTTGTAGATGACGATGTCTTATTTCTTGTCTCGCTAACCACTTCTCACGGAGAGGCTGGCTTACCGACCTCCACAGCTCAACGTGGAGGCTTACGTGAGGTCAGCACGCGAGAAGGGAGCCTGGGGCTCGAGTCTGGCGACCCTTTTCGACCAAACATGCTTCGCGGTGACAGAAGGCTTCATGCTCATAGGGGTAGTCTCCTCATGTCGTACGACCCTTAGTTTGGCTTTGAGCCAAGCCTCTGAGCATGTCGAGGGGGAGGACTAGGCAAAAAATCTGTGACCCTCAGGTTTTGCAACCCATGTTTTGGCTTTAGCCAAGCCCCCGAGCATGTCGAGGGGGAGGGCTTTGCGACATGAGAGAGGAGAAGGTGGTGCTCGACGCATAGCAGATGACTGCTTGAAATATTTATTTAATCTGAAAAAAGTACAAAGTAAGGAAATACATAGCTGGAATTTAAAAATCTATTCTACAGATAGAATCGTCGTATGTGCTCCACGTTCCAAGGGTTCGGTTCTCCTTGTTCGTTGCCCCATTGTAGGCGGTAAGTGGATGGGCTGACAACTTCAGTAACGATGAAGGATCCCTCCCAAGGGGACCATAGCTTGTGCATGCCGTCGGTCTTCTGGATGCGCCTAAGGACGAGGTCGCCAACGTTAAAGGAAGTTTCCTTGATGTTGCGGTCGTGATATCGTCAAAGTTGTTGGTTGTGACGGGATTGTCTCATGACAGCAGCAAGTCTCTATTCTTCGAGGCTGTCGAGGTCGACGCGGCGTGTTTGCTCGGCCTCTCCTTCCTCGTAGAACTAGATGCGTGGAGCTCCGAAGGCAACATCGGTAGGTAGCACGGCTTCCGATCCATAGACCAAAAAGAAGGGTGAAAAGCCCTTCGCTCAGCTAACTTGAGTCCTTAGACCCCAAATCACATGCAGTAGCTCGGCTAGTGTTGACGGTGTATTTTGGTACACCTAGCATGTTCATTACACTTTGGTTTGGATTTAATTATGGAACTAACCCACCACTAGGCACAATAATCATATAACAAGTTCATCTATGTGCATGCATTTGGAAGTGTTGTGTTTATGTAGGAAAACATGGACATAAAGGACGGATTCGCAACAAGTTCAAAGGAGCATTTACGGAGTCTTGTTCGTGTTCATGAGCTTGATGAAATCACTTCCAATGGTGGCAAGGACCGAAGTGTTACGAGGAACACCCCCGGGGATTGAAGCGTAAAAGACCGAACTCCATGCGAAGAGGACCTCCATCTTGGACGCGAGGATGACATTGTCAAAATCATGCAAGTGGAGGGGGCAAAGTACATAATTACATGAGGACCTACGGGAGCGAAGGGGCGACCGAACCGGGCCGAGGTGGGCCCAGGCCGGTGGGCCCTGGCCGGCCGGCCCAGCCCACTCCGGTGGCCGGTTCGGTCCCATTTTCCTTGCACCCGAAGGATCTTGAACCCTAAAAAGCCTAGGCGCCGCCATTCGAGGGAGAGAGAGCCATTCGCACCAGGAGGCCATCCACAAGCTAGAGAGAGAGGAGGGAGATCTCTGGAGGGAGATCAACCACCTCGAAGGAAGCACCCTCTCGTGGAGAAGAAGGAAGACACCGTCGGAAGGGAAACCATGATCAACGGTGCTATGTCTAGCACCTTGATGGGGTAATCTTCTTATTCGTCCATGGGTTGTAATAGATCTTAAGATGTAATCATACTTTGTCGGTTTATCTATCTATCATCTTGTGTTGAATATACTTTAATGCTTAAGGTTAGCTACCATGCCGTAAAGGGAGTAAAGGGCTCAATGCTTCCTTGGATCCATTCAATACGCTGTGTCCATCATAGGTCTAGTCATGAATACCTTCGTGTAGTGACAGTACGAGAGGAGGGAAAGGGCGAAACCGTGGTCACAACCCCGATAGATTAGATTGGTTTAACGTCTTTAATTGATTGCATGATCGTAGACCCATGGGCGAGTGTCTCCTACTTTGATCGTTTATCATTCTCTCTAGTGTAGTTTAGTTGTTTTCTAGTATAATAGTAGTTAGGGTTTTAGTAGCTAGTGCTTAGAAGTAGATTGAACGCTTGTAATCCCCTTGTTCCGCGGATTGACAAGAACCTTGGGAATCCCGTGGTGAAAAAGGTGCGGGGTCCGTACGCTTGCGGATCATAGAGGGATACGTCTTTTATCCGTCAACAGCTAGCCACTGGGTGGCGTAGTTGGAACTGTCGCACGTAGATACGATATTTGAGAGCTTGGAGGACCATGCCGTTGGCTCGTTCGACCTGGCCGTTGCACTAAGGGTGGGCCACTGAGGAGTAGTAGACGTCGATGGTGTTTTTTTGGCAAAAATCCCAGAAGATAGAGCCGGTGAAAGCTTTGCCCAAGTCGATGATGATCATGTTCGGCACAACAAAGCGATGCGTGATGTCTCTAATGAATTTTGCGGCTTCTTCCGATGTTACTTTCACAACAGGTCAGACTTCAATCCACTTGGTGAATTTGTCGACGGCGACCAGGATAAGTTTGTAGCCGCCTGGGGCGGTACGAAACGATCCTACAGCATCGAGACCCCACATAGAAAAGGACCATGACGGAGGGATGGTGCGCAGGACCTGAGCTAGCAGGTGCTGCTGCTTGGCAAAGAATTGACATCCTTTGCACTTCTTAACGAGGTCTTTAGTGTCGGTCATGGCTGTGGGCCAGTAGAATCCAGATCGGTAAGCCTTGCCGACCAGGTTGGTGGATGCCGCGTGGCAGCCACATTGCCGCTATGGATCTCAGTTAAGAGTTGTAGACCTTCTGATCTTAAGATGCATTTCATCAAGACGCCAGTAGAGGCGGCTTTTCTGTATAGTCAGTACCAATCACGACATAGTTGGCACTTCGCCGTGTGATACGTTCTCTTTCTGCTTTGTCGTCAGGGACGAGCTGGTCAAGTATGAAGTCTATGAAGGGCTTGCGCCAATCATCCTCTTTTTCTGACATCAGCACGACGCGGGAAGGTGCTGAGGTTTGATCGTGTTGGGGCAGATCTGTGTTATTTGAATCCAAGAGTTTGATTGAAGGCCTACGTAGGTCTTGGACGAACACACCTGCCAGAACTAGAGCTCGTCGAGAGCCTAGTTTGGAAAGTACATCAACGGCCACGTTGTTGTTTCATGGGACGTGCTGGAACTCGATCCCTTCGAAGTGGCCTTCGAGTTTGCGAATCTCAACGTAATAAGCATCCATCGTGTCCTTGACGCAGTCCCACTCCTTGTTGACTTGTTCGATAGCGACCTTGGAATCGCCAAAAGCCAATAGTCGCTTGATGCCAAGGGACACTGCTGTACGGAGCCCGTGAATTAGGGCTTCATACTCTGCACCGTTGTTGGAGGCCTTGTAGTGGATTTGCAGGACATACATAAGCTGCTCCCCTGGGGAGAGATGAGTAATACGCCTGCGCTCGCTCCTTCAAGGTTGAAAGCACTTTCGAAGTACATCATCCAGTGTTCAGGCCGCTCCTTGCGAGGGGGCATCTTGATCTCTATCCACTCAGACACGAAGTCTACAAGGATCTGCGACATGATCGCTTGCCTGGGGCAAAACTCGAGTTCAAATTCTCCAAGCTCGACTGACCACTTGACGATGCGCCCGTTAGCGCTGCGGTTGCGGATTATTTCTCCTAGTGGGAATGATGATGGAACCACGATCTTGTGAGCTTGGAAGTAGTGATGGAGCTTTCTCGACGTGATCAGGAGTGCGTAGAGCAGCTTCTGAGCTTGTGTATAACATGTCTTAGCATCGGCCAGGACCTCGCTTACGTAATGTACAGGTCGTTGAACAGGATAGGCCTACCCTTCTTCTTCTCGCTCGGCGACGAGGACTGTGCTGACCACATTAGTGGTGGCAGAGATGTAGAGTAGGAGAGTTTCCCTTGGGATTCGCGGTGTCGTCAGGACTCTTTGAGAGCCTCAAATGCTTTCTGGGCTTTGTCATCCCACACGAACTTGTCTACCTTCTTCAATAGCTTGAAGAAGGGTAAACCTTTCTCGCTGAGCTTGCTGATGAAAGACCTAGAGCTGCCATCATGACTGTGAGCTTCATGACGTCTTTCTTGTTGGATGGCTTGGCCATCTTGCGAATAGCGTCGACCTTCGCGGGGTTGTCTTCAATGCCTCGGTGTCCGACCATGAAGCCCAGGAGCAATTCGGAAGGCACACTGAAAACACACTTTGTTGGGTTGAGTTTCCACTCGAATTCTCGCAGATTGGCGAAGGTTTCAGTGAGGCCAACAGTGAGCTGATCTTCTTTGGTGGTCTTGATGACCACGTCGTCTACATAAGCTTCGACGTTCCTCCCAATTTGTGATGCTAAGCATTTCTGAATTGCCTTCTCATATGTGGCTCCAACGTTTTTCAGACCAAAGGTCATGACATTGTAACAATAGATGCCGTGAGGTGTTATGAACGTCATTGTATCTTTATCGTCAGGATGCAGGGCTATCTGGTGATACCTTGAGTAGCAGTCGAGGAAGCAGAGTAGAACGCTACCAGCCGTGGAGTCCACAACCTGGTCGATACGCGAAAGAGAGAAGGGATCCTTTGGGCAGTGCTTGTTGAGGTCGGTGTAATCGATACACATCCTTAATCCGCCAGTTTTTTTGGTACAAGAACCGGGTTTGCGAGCCAAACCGGGTGTTTACATTCTCTGATAAATCCTGCAGCTAAGAGCTTACAAACTTCTACTTCTATAGATTGTTTTCTATCTTTTGGAAATCGCCGGAGCTTTTGCTTGATAGGTCGTGCGGTCTTGTTGACTTCAAGAGTGTCCTCAGCCAGCTCCCTAGGGACACCAGGCATATCGGATGGACTCCATGCGAAGATGTCAGCCTTGTTCCTGAGGAAACTGGTGAGCGCGAGTTCCTATTTGAGGTCGAGGTCGGCCCAGATGACGACTTCCTTGGATGCGTCGGGCACGCCGAGGCAAACCTTCTTGACGGTTGGACTTGGGTCTAAAGCTGTGCTTGTGCGCTTCTGATGTGGCACCTCCAAAGTGGTTTGGTCGATCTTGGCTGCCTGGGCGGCCATGATCGTTGATGTGGCTTTGATCGCCGAGTCTTTGGAGAGTTCGACGGTGACGCTTTCACAGTTGTAGGAGACCATGATGTCCCCGAGGACGGAAAGGATTCTGTTTGGTGCTGGCATCTTCATGATGAGGTGGGTGTGATGAGGTACGGCCATGAACTTGGCGAGCATAGGTCATCCGAAGATAGCATGATAGGAAGAGCGGAAGTCCACGACCTCGAACGTCAAATGTTCTGTGCGGAAGTTCTCCTTTGTTCCAAAGGTGACCGGTAGGCATACATGACCTATGGGGTACGCAGTCTTACCGGGCACGACCCCATAGAAGGGCTCATCGCAGGCAGTCATCTTGTTGAAGTCGAACTCCATTTTGCGTAGCGTCTCTGTGAAGATGATGTTCAAGCTGCTGCCCTAGTCGATAAGAGTCTTAGGCAGGTAGGCCCCGTTGACTATGGGGTTAACGACCAGCGGGTAAGTCCCGGAGTCAGGGATGTGAACACAATGATCTTTCCTGGAGTAAGTGATTGGAAATTCGGACCAACGCAGAGGCTGCAGGTTTTTGGTGTTGACATGCCCGATCTCCCTAGCATTTGATCGGTTTTGTCTGTTGCTTTTGGTCGCTTGGCGACCGCCGACGATGAAGTTATTCTCACGGTTGGCCGTCTGGAACGCACTGTTGGGGTTGCCCCCTTTTGGTGATGGTGGCGGAGACCGTTCTTTACAGTTGTTGTCGTGACGGTTGTAGTCGTCTTGGCAACGTCGGTCATCACGTCGATCATCTCGGCGATCACTGCGCTGGTCGTCATGACGATCATCCTTGCGATCTTCACGTCTATCATTGCGGTCATTACGACGATAGTCATTACATCTATCATTGCAGTGGAAGTCGCGGCAGTAATCACGTCGATTCCTGTCGTCATTATGACGATAGGGCCTGCGATCACAATAATCACGTCGATCAGGTCCACGGTTGCGGCTGTCGAAACGTTGATCACCATCCCGGTCGTCGCTACTCCTGGTATTCTTAGAGGTAGACAGGACCCCCAGGGCACGCTGCAGCTACTCGCACTCCCTCATGGTGTACTTAGCATCATGGTGGAATTGGCATTGATCATCCATGACCATGTTGAAGTCGCCTTCGAGAAAGGTGGATCTGTCATGTAGGCTTCACCAGATCATTTGCACGACCTGCTTCCTCCGTCGTTGTGGTCTTCTCCGTTGAAGTCATGCATCACCGCGTCTTGAGTGTCGACTAGTTTGTTGATGTAGGCCATGAGGTCACCGATGGTATGTGCGTCAGCTTCATGAATCTTCTCAAATAGCTTGATGTTGGTGATCCCCTTCTTGTAGTAGGCAATGACGTCTTCTTCTTTGACACCTGCAAGGGTGTTGCGGTTCTCGAAGTAGTGGTTGGTGTACTCTCGGACAGTTTTGTCACACCTCATCCTCACTCTGGCGAGGTGGTGAGTGTTGCCAGGACGAAGGTCGCCTGGTAGTTGGTCGTGAAAAGGCGAGATAGTGTTGCCCAGGAGGTGATGCACTCTGATGGGAGATTATCAAGCCACAGGAGTAGTGCCTTGCCCATCATGAGGGGGAAGTATCCCGCCATGTGATCTTCGTTGCCTTTAGAGGCGCGTGCCGTAATGCTATACATCTTGAGCCATATACTTGGATCAGAGCGACCATCATACTTCTCAATAGCCGGTTTGAAGTCCTTGGGGTATCTGATCGTCCGGAGACGTCGTGAGAACGTAGGGAAGTTATTGACCGCTCCCGGGCTTGCTGACGGGGTGTAAGCTGCTGGGATGACATAGTGGTCATCGGGAGGACCGTTGTCTTGGTCGTAGTGGGCACGTCGTAGGAGCTGTTGGTCATGCATATGTTGAAGGTCCGCTGCTTGGACGGTGTTGTTGGCATCGAGGGCATCAGGGACCACATGTTCACGATCATATTTAGCACGTCGTGCTATCTCCACTTCGTCCCTTATGTGTTGATGTTGACTTCCTTCTGCGTGATTAGCGTGTATTGGAGGAGGTTGAGCTCCTGCGTTTTGTCCTGCATTTGCGACGGCGTTTCCCTGAATATTGGCAGCGTTAGCTGCGTTGTTGGCGACGTCACCAGCGGTGTTGGCCGGGGCGTTTGCCGGGGCATTAGCTGCGAGGTTAGCTGGAGCATTAGCTGCAGCATTGGCAGCAGGATTGACTAGTTGTACCACTTCGTTTTCACCTCGTCCCTCTTCAGCCACTGGCTCAAGGGGACCCTGGCTGCGACGTCATTGGCGAGGACATTCCGATCTACTCCCGGAGTAAGAACTTGCTGCAGATCTACTGTATCCAGGACCTCTTTCTTTGATCTGTGCGGCAGCGACACGAACGTTGGCATGAAGACGTCGTATTGCCGGAGAATCTTCGAGATGGTTTAGGGCAGCAAGAGTGGCTCCCAAGTTAGTTTGTGGAGAGTTGTAAACTTCGAGGCCATCTCATTCGAAGTCCCGGAGGAGGTCTCTTGCACGTACTCAGTTGGCGCAAGGTTTATCATCGTGGCATCGCTGCTGAGGAGCCACTGGTGCCGTAGGTGCTTGTTGCCTGGTGTTGTTGTTGACCTGACCGGCATTGAGCGGTTCTTGACCTGGTTGTTGGCCTGAGCCTGCGGCAGCGGCAACGATCTCTTGCTATCGTCAGACAGCTCTGGCAGTGTTGGCGTTCTCACGCTCTTGGCGTTGCTCATCTGTTTCTCCATCTTGGGGTGGTACATCCGCAGAGACGACCAGGATCTCGTGATCTAGAGTCTCGAGCTCCTCTCCCGGATAGTTTAGGGAGATGGTTGTGCGGGCAATCTGGAACGCGAGGCGATCCGGAGATGCCTCTCGGTTTAGCTGGCGGCGGTGGGCCGCAGTAAGTGGTTGACGGAGCTTCTTGAGGACACGGCACTGGCGTGTAGTGTGTTTAGGATTCTCGTGGATAGGGCAGGGTTCGTCGAAGTAGTTCCTACAGGTTCCACGATCTTGTGTACGGGTTCCAGATTCGATCTGGATCTTGCGCTTCGTGTAGAGGGATGCTACGTGAACTGTGTTGCGCAAGCCAAGAGGCATGCTGGAGGGCGACGAGGTCTTGCAAGGGCGTTTGACGCGTTCACAGATTTTGATCGTGTCGGAGAGCGTGCCCTCAACACGATTGATCCCAGCGATCAGGTCGTTTGGAGTGGGTGTGTGGGTTTATGGTAAGAGATCTGTTTCGATCTGTTGGTTGGTGGTGACCACATTGCCTTCGATAACGAGGCAGGTGGCTGGAGCGGTGGATTTCGCCGGCACTGAGCCAAAGCAGATGTCGATGGGATTGGCGAGGAAGTCCGCCATGCTCTCCGGGAAGATGATGTTGTTGGTCGAAGCCATCGAGTTGCACAAAGAACCTTGATTCCGCCACTACCTGGCGTGCTAGCTGTCAGATGGTGAGATCTGGACAGCCCACGGGGGTGTTAATCCAAGTGGTTTAGTTGTTCGATGAGGTGGAATCTAATGCTAAGAACTCGAAGGTCGCACATGAGTACGCGGAACACAGAGAACACGACGAGTTTATACTAGTTCGGGTCTCCGGAGAGTAATACCCTACGTTTAGTTGCCGATGTAGATTGCTTGAGGATTGCGTATGTTTTACAAGGGGTTGCCTCGTCTGCCTTATATTGGCTAGCAGACGAGGTCGGTTCCCAGACTCCTGGTCGATTACATCCAGGAGACCTAAGTCTATGTTACACATCTTGCCATATCCCGTCGATCTGCTTTGGGCGAAGTCCACCGAGGTCTTGTCTTGTACGCCAAGTCTTGAGGTCATGATGAACTAGGTCGTCTAGGAAATCTTCTGGAAGGTCTTCAGGAGGTCGTGTGGGCCGCCAACTAGGTCAGTTGGGCCCACTAACAGGTTGGCGGGTCTTCGGGTAGGCCAGACCCACTTGTCGGGGATGGCCATGAGCCTGGTCGGTGGGGACCAAGGGGTACCCATGTCTCACAGGGGTTGTGACCACGGTTTCGCCCTTTCCCTCCCCCCGTACTGTCACTACACGGAGGTACAATTGACTAGACCTATGATGGACACGACATATTGAATGGATCCAAGGGAGCATTGGGGCCTTACTCCCTTTACGGCATGGTAGCTAACCTTAAGCATCAAAGCATATTCAACACACGATGATAGATAGATGTTCCGACAAAGTAGCGATTACATCTCAAGATCGATTACAACCCATGGACAAATGAGAAGATTACACCGTCAAGGTGCTAGACATGGCACCGTTGATCATGGTGACGCTTCCGATGGTGTCTTCCTCCTTCTCAACTTGTGGGTGCTTCCTTCGAGTTGGGCGATCCTCCTCCGAAGATCTCCCTCCTCTCTCTCTAGCTAGTGGATGGCCTCTCGGTGCGAATGGCTCTCTCTATTGCGAATGGTGGTGCCTCCATGAACTTAGGGTTCAAGATCCTTCAGGTGCAAGAAAAGGGGGGGCGAACCAACCCTAGGACTGGGCCAGGCCAGCCGGCTTGGGCCAACTGGCCCAGGCCCATCCAGGCCTGGCTGGGTTGCCCCTTCGCTCCCGTGGGTCCTCATGCATTTATGCACTTTGCCCCCTCCATTTGAACCATTTTGACGATGTCATCCTCGCGTCCAAGATGGAGGTTCTCCTTGCATGAATTCCGGTCTTTTACACTTCAATCCTCGGGGATGTTCCTTTTAACACTTCGGTCCTTGCCACCATTGGAAGTGATTTCATCAAGCTCATGAACACGAACAAGACTCTGTAATTGCTCCTTTGAACTTATTGTGAATCCGTCCTTTATGTCCATGTTTTCCTACATAAACACAACACTTCCAAATGCATGCACAGTGATGAACTTGTTATATGATTAGTGTGCCTAGTGGGGGGTTAGTTCCATAATCAAATCCAAACCAATGTGTAATGAACATGTTTGGTGTCCTAAAATACACCGTCAACATCTCCCCCACGCTTAGATCTTGCTCGTCCTCAAGCAAGTTTTTGTAAAAGAACTTTGTCCAAGGTGTTGTAATCGTGCTCCGCTAATTCTTTCTTCACAAGTTAGTCAATCTATTATCTTTAATACATAAACATAAAACAATGATCATTATACATAAACATGGGTGTTTAAAATTTTTACCACGTCAAGATTTACCCCACAACTCAAACTCTACACTCGAGGTCTTCAATTTCAGCCATGCTTACTTCTTTGCCTTCATTGGAGGGTTTTTATGATTTATCAAAAATAAAATTACTGCAACAAGTATTAGACAAAAACCTTTCTACAAGCTCTCTCATGTCGCTCATATGAGGTGGCTATCCTACACAATTTTTATAAAACTCTCACCTCTCATAAGTCTCTCATATAACATGTAAAGTGGAGCTATATGTATGGCTAGCACAATAAACACAAGTATCGTCAAACTAAGAACTTCCTCTAATGGTTGTTTACCATTCCAAGCCAATGATCATGAGAATAAACTATATGTGGGGATATCAAGGATAAGAAGATATAGAATAGTGGACATGTGCAAGGGCAAAAGAAAATATGACTATGAGGCACCGATGACGTCCTCGTTGTCAGATTGCACATGGTTGGAAAAAGAGTGGAAGTTTCGTCTCTCAACAACGTGACATCCTTCCCTGCACTTTATTTTTCTTTCACTTGATTCATCCCTCTCATATCTTTCTTGTCATTCCTCTTTATTTCTTTTTCTTTTTCAATCACTCTCTTCCATTCTCTCATACACATATTTTTTCTCTTTACTTTTCCATTTTTCTTTCTTTCTTTTCCATACACATATTTTCCTCTTTACTTTTCCCTCTCTTGACATTTTTATCTCTCTTTTCAAAGCTCTCAACTCCTCTCTTTCTTGCATAAACACAATCTGAATTTTAAAATAAAACAATGCTAGAGACGAGACGAAACTTCAAGAATAGGTTGTGTTCAGGGAATACGATGTACAAAAGAGATATAAAGGTTTGGGTATGGAATTCGATGATGTACGAGACTTCCGATGTGAAAGTCACGTTACCGAATACATGACGAGGCTAGCAATAAAAGATAAACATAAGGACGTGATCATTGCTCGAAATTAAAACTTCCAAGAGAGAAGGATCCTAGCCCAACTCATTATGCTAATCACACTTATGGTGGAGCGAAAAATAAGTTTGGCCTTGTATAGGATTTTTCTTAACTCTCATCTTGGAAAAAGAGAATTTGCTAACCTTTATTACAAGGGTATTTCGATAATTTTCAGAATTGAATTCCTCCAATTTTAGCATCGAACATAGCACAACCAAAATATAAATCTCTAGATCAAAGCTTGATGCGGGTACCTTTAGAGGTAGAAACTCCACTAAGCACCACGGTAAATGTTTCAAAGCAAACACTTATGTTCATATATCAAAAATTAAAGATGAACAAACGAGTAAAGTAAGAAAAGCATCACAAGGGACAACAATTTAAATTACTCTTTTTATTTGATTTTCTTGACGCAAACACTAACTTTAAGACACTTCAAACTTGCAAAAATTTAAAAGCACACTCCTAAAACTTAAGACTCTTAGACTCTCACACTCTCACACTCTCGCGAAAACTAAACCAAACCTAAACTTAAAGCAAAAGGCTAGCTAGCTAGCTCTCCCCCATGCTAAAATCATACGATGTCCTCGTCGTACCTTACAAAAAACCTAAGGGGGAAAACTCTCTCTAATGGTACTTCCCGCAGCTATTGCACCACTTTCCCTTCATGTTTCCCACCATGCCGAATAACTTCCACATGTTGCGATTCAGAAACTTGTAGTCGTCTTCGACCACGTGTTCCAAATCCTCCATGCACTGCCTCATCGCCTCCATGGCCTAGAAGCACTCGTCGACCGATGCGTTTAGCTCCGAGATGGAGTGACGGCAAGCCGCACAACACATCAGATGCATCGCGAAAGGGTCGTCATCGCCAGGGTCTCCGCTGTCGTCGTCGCCGCCACCGTCACTGCCGTCGTCATTGCCACCACCGTTGGGGTCTTCGGGAGTCTTCTCCTTGGGCGCCTCTTCCCAGTAATACAAATCATTATCATCTCTCCTGGCGGCCACCCACGAGCTCGGGCTACGATGATCGGAATAGTCGCTCCCCCCGTTGTCTTTAGGCTTGGGCGACACCTCCTTGTAATCCTTCCTCTTCATGCCTCGGATGCGCGCCGACCTTCAAACGTGAGTAGGGACCTTCTCCTCTTTGACGGGGTAGCAAGATGCGATTGCTCCGGTCGGGACACGCCCTCTGCAACGGATGCTGGCAGTCCTCTTGATCTCCACAGGTAGCTAGAGCTTGCATCACTTCGCCTCCTCCATCGATGGCTCCTCGGCGCCTTGCTTCAACTCTACGCTCTTCGGGGACATCATGGCTACTGCGTGGGTACAAGAGAATGCGAGATGGGATGGATTCCCAAGCTCTCAATTCGTCTAATTAAATAGTCCGAAAAGGAATACTCTAGAAACCGCATTTTCCTTTTTCAAACTTCCCATAAATTTTTCTGACCAAAGAAGGAAGTCGAAAAGCCACGTCCTAGAGGAAACCGAGGGCGAACCGCCGCCCGGGCCCCCTGGGTTGGTCGGACCGGGCCGGCCGGCCCACCCTGGTTCGCGGGCTGGTTTGGTCCGGTTTTCCATGCACCTCTTTCATTTCGCATTTTCAGCCCATGAGAAAAAGATGGCCCGATAAAACTTCGTGACAAACTCCAGAAAAATAAAAGAAAAACTATTTACAAAAATCCACACCCTGTTTTACGTCCTAGGCTAGACGTTCGGGCTCTTCTTCCATGGTGAAGACATCAATATGGTGAAGGTGCACAACGTCGGGTTCGTAGTAAACCTTAAGACGATGACCATTCACCATGAATTGATCACCTTTCACATCCATGATGGTTACCGCTCCGTTGGAGAGCACCGAATGAACAATGTAAGGTCCATCCCACTTGCTTTGCAATTTCCCCTTTCCGAAGGTTTTAAACCTCGAATTATAGAGGAGGACCTTATCTCCTTCTTTAAATTCGTTCTTTTTCAACCTTTTGTCATACCACCTTTTATATGCTCGCATTTTCATATTCTTTCAAGCTCATCTCCTCTAGCTCGGTTATTTGGATTCTTCGCTTTACCACCGCGACATCAAGATCGAGGTTCATCTCTTTGATCGCCCAATAGGCTTTATGTTCCAACTCAACCGGAAGGTGGCAACCTTTGCCATAGACGAATTGATAAGGGGTCATACCTATCGGTGTCTTTAACGCCGTTCGATATGCCCACAAAGCTCCGTCTAATTTCTTTAACCAATCTTTGCCTCCCTTCTCTATGGTTTTGTTGAGGATGCTCTTTAATTGCCTTTTCGATGTTTCCGCTTGTCTGTTGGTTTGTGGGTGATAAGCCGTAGAGACCCTATGTTCAATTTCCAACATGGACAAGCACTTTTTGAAATTCTTCCTGGTGAACTGAGTTCCTCCATCGCTTATCAAGATTCTCGGTGTACCGAAACAAGGAAAAATCACACTCCTGATCATGGCAATGGACTCCTCCGTGGAAGCTTTATGACATGGCATGGCTTCTACCCACTTGGATACACAATCAATCATGACTAGGATATGCTCAAATCCATGTGAGTTTTTGAAAGGCCCCAAGAAGTCTATTCCCCACACATCGAATAAGTCGATTTGTAGATTATATCTCAAGGGCATAGAATTTCTTTGAGAGATATTTCCGGTTCTTTGGCATTCAAGGCATGACGCAACATATCTTTTAGTATCTTCATGCATCTCCGGCCAATAGAATCCGCTAGACTATACTTTTGCTTGGGTCCGAAAGTGGCTATAGTGTCCACCGTACTCCACCGAGTGGCACTTACTCAAAATTTCTAGCCTCTCTTCTCTTGGCACACATCTTCTCATGAGTCCATCATTGCCAAGTTTGAAGAGGTAAGGTGCATCCCAAAAGTATTTTCGACTTTCGGAGATTATCCTCCTTTAAGAGTTTTTATCTAGATGATCAAGAGGCATCTTCCGAATTGCTCGAATGATATCAATCATCCAAGTGTCTTTATCGAGCACTCGATATAGGTGGTCATCTCTCATCTTGTCTTCTATGGGCTCTTTATCATCTTATCAT
Source organism: Cenchrus americanus (assembly GCA_947561735.1). Taxonomy (NCBI): domain Eukaryota; kingdom Viridiplantae; phylum Streptophyta; class Magnoliopsida; order Poales; family Poaceae; genus Cenchrus; species Cenchrus americanus. Next base: position 186,857,481 of record OX387245.1, read on the forward strand.
CTTGTCCACGATTCATCCTAGACAAATGATCCACAACATTCTCCACCCCCTTCTTATCACGAATTTTAACATCGAACTCTTAGAGAAGAAGGATCCAACGGATCAGCCTTGGTTTAGCATCCTTCTTAGCCAAGAGATACTTGATGGCCGCGTGATTGGTGTAAACAATGACCTTCGAGTTCACAATGTTAGATCTGAATTTTTTGAAGGCGAATACCACTGCTAGCATCTCTTTCTCCGTAGTGGCATAATTTAATTGTGCCTCATTAAGAGTTTGACTAGCATAGTAAATAGCGTGAACTCAGCCTACCTTTCTTTGACCCAAAACCTCTCCTACGGCGTAGTCACTTGCATCACACATGATCTCGAAAGGTTGGCTCCAATCTGGAGGTTGAATAATGGGAGAACTCATCAAAGCACTTTTCAAGGTCTGAAATGCCGCTAAGCACTTCTCATCAAAGTCAAAAGCCACATCCTTTTGAAGGAGATGTATTAAAGGCTTAGTGATCTTTGAGAAGTCCTTAATAAATCTTCTATAGAATCCGACATGGCCTAGAAATTTCCTCAAGGACTTAACATCTGTCGGAGGTGGGAGTTGCTCAACCATCTCCACTTTAGCCTTGTCCACTTCGATGCCTCTCTCGGATATAACATGTCCGAGCACTATGCCTTGCTTAACCTTGAAGTGGCATTTTTCCCAATTTAGCACCAAGTCTACCTCTGCACACCTCGTGAGGACCTTATCCAAGTTTGCCAAGCAATCCATGAACATCTTCCCATAAACAGAAAAATTATTCATGAACACCTCAACAATTTCTTCGATGAATTCCGAGTATACGGCCATCATGCAACGTTGAAAAGAGGTCGGATCGTTGCATAGACCGAAGGGCATCCTTCTATATGAAAACGTTCCATAAGGGCATGTAAACATTGTTTTGTGTTGATGATCCGGGTGAATGGGAATTTGCATGAACCCCGAGTATCCATCGAGAAAGCAAAAATAAGCGTGGTTTGTTAATCTCTCGAGCATTTCGTCAATGAACGGTAGGGGGAAGTGATCTTTCTTCGTTGCTTTATTTAGCTTCCGATAATCGATACACATCCACCAACTGGTCACGGTTCTTTGCGGTATCAATTCATTCTTTTCATTCTTCACCACGGTTAAACCTCCTTTCTTCGGTACACAATGTACCGGGCTCACCCATTCGCAATGCGGAACCGGGTAGATGATTCCAGCATCAAGTAGCTTGATGACCACTTTCTTTACTACCTTTTGCATGGCATGAGTTAGCCTCTTTTGGTGGTCCACTATGGGCTTACATTGGTCTTCCATAGGTATACGATGAGTGCAAAAGGCTGGCTAAGACCTTTGAGATCATTGATCGAGTATCCAATCACCTTCCTATGCTTTTTCAATAAATTCAGCAACTTTTCATTTTCTTCGGGACTCAACTCGTCACTCACGATGACTGGATAAGTCTTGTCTGGGCCCAAAAAATCATACTTTTATTCTTTGGGAAGAGGTTTAAGATCCACCTCGGGCACTTGTGGCTCCTCGGGTTTAATTTCTCCTATGTCCTCAAATTTTTCTTCCTCCACGCCTCCATCTTGTGGTTCTAATCCTTTCGTTGCTTCTTCTAGTTCTTTGTCTTGTTGATCATTAACTTGATTCTCCATCGCTCTTTGCAGTGGATCCCTAAGGGTTTCAACAAAACAAAGACTATCTACCTCTTCTACTTCTTCGTCTTCGGGAGGAAAAGGTGAAGGGTGTTTACAAACGCGAAGAAAGTTATATGTGTACTTCTTTCCATTAAGGTTCATTGTTACATTTTCTTTTCCGGCATCCAACACGGCATCAACCAACTTAAGAAAGGGCCTACCTAGGATTATGTGATCATGATTACTATGGTAAGCATCAATAACAAATAAATCAGTTAGTATACATTTCCTAGAAATGATTACATTCATGTTGCAAGCAATACCTAGAGGTCTAATAGTTCTACCATCTCCCATGATTAACTTCGTTGATGTTGGGGCTAAGTATAGGTTGTGCTCTTGAACTTTATCGTAAATTTTAGAAGATAGTACACTAACTTGTGCTCCGATGTCGCACAAAGATTTGCATTGAACTCCATTGATCTCGCAACTCAAGCGTGGTTCCGTCTTCTCTTCTTCGGATCCTATCGCATAGATTTCGGCGAGGCAGGCGTATGGCGATGCTTCGGGCTTAATCCCCATGATTCTTTTCACCTCGGCAATGTGTTCCAGATCCACTTCATCATCATCGAAGAGCTTTTGAAAGCTCTCACCGGTGATTTCAAGATTGTATGAATCTTCTGCTTTCTTTTTCGGTGGGAAATCCACTTCGTATGCTCTTGCCATCTCCTTTTGGTTAGGGAACGGTCTTCTCTTGTCGAATACTTCTCCGTAATCAATCGGAACCCAATCCATGTGTTTGAACTCCCTTAATGGCTTCACGCTTGACATACTCCTCTTGTTTGTTTCATTTGATTCGGCGAAGTCAATGCTCGGGGTAGTTATTGACTTGATGTGCTCTTCTTCAAACTTTTCCGGGATTGGCTCCTCTTTTGTGACTTCCGGGATTGCCTCTTTAGAAATTTCAGCACACGTCTTCATCCTCGAATTGTGTTCTGGCTCTCCTGCAAGTCTTGTTTCCCAATCTCTTCGCATGGCCGTCGCTTTACTAATTTTTTGTAAAAGTTGAGCGGCTTCTGTGAGTGTTTTCTCCATGAGATCCCCACCTGCACACATTTGGACGTGTTGCATGCAACTAGGGGTTAGGGAAAAGAAAAATGTATGCAAGAGTACGTCACCGGAGAAGCCGAGTCTTGGTCCTTGTTCAATCAACTCATTAAATCTATTCCAAGCTTGGTCTATCCCTTCCTCTTCTCCTCGCGTGAAAGTGATCACTTGCCTCCTTAGATGTTGAACCTTGCTAATTGGAGAAACTTCTCGCGAAACTTCTTTGTCAACTTGTTCCAATTGCCTTCAACTTCAAAGGATGCAAACGAGTACCACGTCTTTGCTTCACCGACAAGTGATAGGGAAAGAGATTCCATTTGAACCATTCATCAGGAACTCCTTGACGCACCGTGTTGCATAGCGTCGTGAAATACCTTATGTGTCTATATGGGTTCTCCGTAGCCATCCCTTCGAACGGGGTTGTCGCCACCATCTCGATGATCTTGGATTTGATTTCATACTTGGTCGCTTCGAGCTTCGAATCCGACTCTTGTACTTTTATGTCTTCACATCGAGGACTAGCGTAATCCCTTAGCGATTTCTCCGGTTCTTCCATAGGGTGGTTGACGAACGCCATCTAGACAAAAAAATAAAAACAAAAACAAAATAAAGTTGTTTTCTAGGTAATATGGGTTAGATATTAGCAAAAAATGATAAATTAAATATAAAAAAAGTTAGATGCAAACCAAACGATGTAAACTATCTTGCTCCCCGACAACGGTGCCAGAAAAAGGGGCTTGTTGACGGATAAAAGACGTATCCACCTACGATCCGCAAGCGTACGAACCTACACCTTTTTCACCACGGGATTCCCCAGGTTCTTGTCAATTTTGCGGAGCAAGGGGATTACAAGCGTTTGATCTACTTCTATTCACTAACTTACCTAAACCCTATTTATGATTAAACTAGAAAACAACTACACTACACTAAAGAGAACAATTAAGCCGATGAGATATGAAAGAGACACTTGCCCATGGGTCTACGATACTCAAACATGCAACTGCTTCAAGCATGAAAAACCAATCTAATCTATCAGGGGTTGTGACCACGGTTTCGCCCTTTCCCTCCCCCCGTACTGTCACTACGCAGAGGTATTCGTGACTAGACCTATGATGGACACGGTGTATTGAATGGATCCAAGGGAGCATTGGGGCCTTACTCCCTTTATGGCATGGTAGCTAACTTAAGCATCAAAGCATATTCAGCACAAGATGATAGATAGATGTTCCAACAAAGTAGGGATTACATCTCAAGATCGATTACAACCCATGGACAAATGAGAAGATTACCCCATTAAGGTGATAGACATGGCACCGTTGATCATGGTGACGCTTCGATGGTGTCTTCCTCCTCCACTTGTGGGTGCTTCCTTCGAGTTGGGCGATCCTCCTCCGAAGATCTCCCTCCTCTCTCTAGCTTGTGGACGGCCTCTTGGTGCGAATGGCTCTCTCTATTGCGAATGGCGGCGCCTCCATGAACTTAGGGTACAAGATCCTTCGGGTGCAAGAAAAGAGGGGCCGAACCGACCCTGGGACTGGGCCAGGCCGGCCGGCTTGGGTCGATCGGCCCAAGCCCATCCAGGCCCGGCTTGGTCGCCCCTTCGCTCCCGTGGGTCCTCATGCATTTCTGCACTTTGCCCCCTCCACTCGCACCATTTTGACGATGTCATGCTCGCATCCAAGATGGAGGTTCTCCTTACATGAATTCCGTTCTTTTACGCTTCAATCCTTGGGGATGTTCCTTTGTAACACTTCAGTCCTTGACATCATTGGAAGTGATTTCATCAAGCTCATGAACACGAACAAGACTCCGTAATTGCTGCTTTGAACTTGTTGTGAATCCATCCTTTATGTCCATGTTTTCCTACTTAAACACAACACTTCCAAATGCATGCACAAAGATGACCTTGTTATATGATTAGTGTGCCTAGTGGAGGGTTAGTTCCATAATCAAATCCAAACTAAAGTGTAATGAATATGTTTGGTGTACCAAGATACACCGTCAACAATAGGCGTAGAAGTGGAAGGAGCGTCGGAGGTAGCTCGAAGGTCTCTGCTCGCAGTCGTGGCCTCTTCTTCGGTGGTAGCAGTGCTGAGATCTCCTCCAACTCGTCCAGTCTCCGCTGGTCGGAATGCTCCCAGGCCTTGCGGGTCATGGTAGCACGGTCCTGCTCCTCATACACTCGGCCTCCCAAGTGACAAAGGTGGTTGTAGTTGTGACGGCTCCTCTCCTCTAGGTTCCAGACCCTCTCCTGGTAGTCTACCGCAGCAACTCCGAGGGACTCTATCAGGTACTTGGCCTCTACCAACCGCTCCCTGTCTGCGCGGGTGGAGTCCACAGTGACTCGGTGCCTCTCCTCAACGGTCCCCAATCGTGCCTCCAAGGTTGCGATCTCCACGGCGTTGCGCTCTGAGCTAGCCCTGGCGACTGCCAGTCCAAGCTGCACTAACTAACCGTTCCTCAGGTGTGTCTGCTCAAGTCGACCCTCCAAGTCTATCTTCCATCTGTCCAGTTACTGGGTGAGCTCCAAGGTTGCATCCCACCTCCACCTCAGGAAGATGATCTCACTGTCTGCCTAGTAAAGCGCCTGGTCCAGAGCTAGGATGCACCAGTTAGCCATGTCCAACTTCTTGTCCTCTACCTTCGTGGTTACCTCGAAGTACTTGGCATTGTCGTAAGTGTCCCAGCGACTAGGGTCGTAGACCGTCGTCGGTAGAATGCTAAACGGGGTGTCCTTGAGTCTCTCTCTGAGCTGGTTGCAGACCTCCTTGGGTGCCCGACGTGCGCAGACCTGGTGCGCCTCCATGGTGGAATTCCCGAAGCAGTGTACCTTCACTCCCTTGAACTCTAGAACTCGCGGATCCTCTGGTATGGTGAGTGTCAAGAACGTGGAGGACTAGTCCAACAGTCCCATGGTCTTCCCCTCGTAGCACACCTGGTCAACCTCCACTCCTGCCGTCTCCAAGCACTCTTGCAGGATGAGGTAAAACCCTCCAGCCCACTTGTCGTCCGTCTTGAGCGGGATCCACGGTCATTCCGCCATCTGCACAACGTTATTAGAGGGTAGTTAGTAAGGAGTTAGTTAAAGTTAAATAAGGAATGCATATATATATGTATAGATATATACACAAGGAAGTCAAGGGGTTTATATACAATTTAAAAGTTCAGAAACAGCTTCCTATACTATCGACCATTTCTAGGGCTCGTCCTACGGTCAAGCCTGGCTCTGATACCAACTGAAACGAACCGGTTTTCCGCGGACAGAAACTCGACTCCCTGCACCTCGGTGGTAGTCCCGGGAGGGCTGCCACGTGCAATCCCCTGTCTCTGCAATACCAAAATCCATACGAAAGGAAACAATTAGAATACAACATTTATTTATTATATTAATCAGAGTACGTCTCTTCGGCACATGCCAGGTACAAGTCCAACAGGACTGAATCAAACAGAAAGATAACATCTAGCAGCGGCTCCATGCAAGCGCGGGAGACTCCATATTCGCAGGCAACTTGAGCGTAGGAAGAGCTCTAGTCCTCCCATCCATTGTTGCTGAAGTCGTAGTTCGACTCTATGTCAGAGACACCAGGATCTACCCAATAAGCAGGTAGGTCATGTCAGCTTCCCAACAAAGAGGCAAAAGCGGTGTATATTCTACTATGCAGGTTAAATTCCTACTCTGGCTGTAGAAGGCTTAAGCAAAGCAGCGAAGCAACATTCAAGGTAAGAAGAATATGCAGCGAGGTCAACACCTCAGGGAGGCTCACACCGCCGAGGTCCACACCTCTGGGGTCCACACACCGCTCAAGGATACCACACTAAAGCACCGAATCGCAACGACGATCCAGCTCCCATCTCTCATCTGTGATGTGGGGCCCACTTGCTCCTATCCCCACATCTCAACGGCCTTAGCAGGGCTCACTCACTCGGGAAAGGGAAGAAACACAAGAAAAGAATGTCTAGCCAAAATAACAGATCTCAGGACTGTCCATAACTAGTGGACATGGACTAGAACTATAGGTTTAAACACTCTGCACAGGTTTTCCAACTATACCCACCCGAATAGGACCGAAATCGGCCGTCACTAGTTCCAGGACCTACCATACAACTGAAGTCCAAGTAAGAGGATAGTACCCTCTTGTGTCTCTGAGTCTGGCGCAACCTCCGCTGTAGAACCCGTACTGCCAGCGAGAGGTCCCTCGAAGCTGTGGAACCCTTCCCCGGCCTCATCGGGGCGAAGTCTTCTAAGGAGGAACACTGTCTCCCATCACGATCACGGCGATCCGCCAACAGGAGGGGTTCTATCCACAACGAGTCTCGCCCCGCACCCTCACCCAAAACAAGGCAGGCGGTTTGTACATTAAGGGTCCATAGAAGCATGGTTAGACTAACGATCGGTCCTTAAGGGTCGAGAGCGAGCACTCCCCGTCTCCATCTCATCCGACACGCCGCTCGGGGAAGAGGCTAGATCGCATCTTCCCGAGGCAGGCGTTCACGAGCAACCAAATGGCTCGCTCCCGCCAAAACACGTCAAGGAAGAACGCACCTAGAACTCACGTTAGAACACACTGAGATCTCCCGCATCTCAGTCCAAGCCCAGAATACCATGAAAGTATGGATAGTTGGTGTATGGGACTAGCTAGGGGTCTGTGGCTAGTCCCGAAGTAGGTAAAACAAGGAATCAGGATATATCAAATAATCAAGGCAAGGCTATCAAATTGGCTATGCAATTATCCAAGCAATGCATAAAAGTAAAGCACTAGCATCTAATTATCAACATGGGATCTACATGGTTGGGAGTGACATGACACCTTCGTTGCCTTTGGAGCACTCGTTGTCCGGGACAGCGTACTCCGGGTCCTCCGCATCCTCCTGGTCGAAGCTCAGGTCTGTGGCACGAGATTTGATGCGAGCGTAAGAAATCGGTGCACATCTAAGCATTAACTCCAAATAGAAACATCTTTTTAGAAAACTCAAAAGAGCGCAAACTACCTACAAATAGCAAGGTTTTGAAATTACGAAATTATAGGAGTTGGTTTTATATTTTTCTAAGCTTCCTATAAATAGTTATGATTTTTCAAGGGTTAAATCATTTATAAAACATTTCTGAAAACTTTTAGAAAATAGAAAAGGATTTTTATTAAAAAGATGTTGACGTCAGCAGTTTGATGGGCCTTTAATGGGCTGAAAGTGTCACTGGGCCGAAAGTGGCTCAATGGGCTCGGCCCAGTTGGCCCAGTGGACCGAAGTCCACCAAACCTCCTTGGACTATACATCTTTAGTCCACAAGGAAGCGATGGGCTCTGTTGGGCTCTGATGGGTCGGAGCACCACTTATAGCCCACTTGCACTCAGTTAGATCCAACCGGTAACCTGGATACGCCAGCCGTCCCTCGGCTCTTCAGGTGTGCTGCGCGCGGCCACGTCGACAGGCGCTCGGCGGCGACAGCGAGGTTGGATTAGGAGTTAGGGTTGGCTCGGGTCGTCCACTAGGCGGCGATGAGACCCAACAGCCTCGCGCACACACCACGGCGCCCACGCATGGCGAGCAGCCCGCGGCTCTGCACAGCCGGCCACCACGCGCATGGAGTCGCGGTTCAAGCCGCAGCTTGTGTCTGTGCTGGGGTGCACTTGGCCCAGCTGCCACCGCGTGCGCGAGTCCCTACAAGAAGAACAACTGCTCGGCATGAAGGTCGGCTCCCAGAAATGAAAGACACGACACGCGGCATCGACACCGAACCACGGCGGTGCCGAGCGACACCATGGGCAAGCAGCGGTGAGGGTTCCACGGCAAGGTCTTGGCCTTGGGCGCTGGGGTGCGCTCGGCCACGACACGCCCGCGCGTCCACCTACACAGAAATAACACGTCGCGAAGGCTGACTCACAGGAGTCCGAGGCACGGTGCGTGCAGGGTGCATGGCACGGTGGCACGCTGCGTGGTGGCCCTCGGCTCGTCGATACCCAAAGCAAAACGTTCTCGAGCGCACAGGCGAACCCAACACGACGGCAAGGGGTCATTGCGGTGCGAGGTCACGACATGGATGGCGCGGTTCGACACCCGTTCGGTGGCGAACCGGCGCTCGGCGGCTCGATGGCGCGCTCACAGGCAGAAGGCAAGGAGGGCAAACGGTGCGAGAGGAAAGGGGGCAATGGTGTTCACTACATGTCACACCCAGTTTTAAAGGCAAAACTGAATGCATTGATCACGTGTGCGCCAAGATAAAGTTACACACACGCTTAGACATTATGAATACCAAAAACAGTGCCACACGAATAAAGAGTTATTACAAACCATAGTCTTAAACGAATCTTAAATAAACGAGTTCTCGCAGCGGACAAAATGCCTCCACGGGCGGTGATCGAAGACTACGCACACCTAGAACTCCTGGAAATATCCTAGAATATCTTCAAAGTTCTCCCAGTCTGAGCAGCAAATCCGGGTATTGTAGATGCAAGAGAATAAACAAGCGTGAGCACATATCGTACTCAGCAAGAGAGAACAACATAACATGCAAGGCCATATGGTGGATGGCTAAGGTTCAAGCACTTTAGCATTTTAGTTGGTCAAGTTTTATTAGCAACCTGATTACTAAAGAGTGTAAGTTCATACCAACCCAATTAGTATGATATAAGCATCATAAATAAAGAATAAAAGAGCAATTAAGCATTAAAGTTCCATAATTTAATCATGTGAGTGTCCAGGCCGCTCTTGACCGTGAGCACGGCTAATCGATTAGTTTAACACTCTGCAGAGGTTGTACACTTTCACCACAAGCAGCGTAAAAGCTCCGAAGAACTTTAGACCCAACCATGCGGTGTTTGCAAGACACCATATCACACTTCGGAAGTGTGATTGCATAGGGACGCTACATGGCCTTTACAAAGGTTCCCTAGCAAGTTATGACCCACAAGGTCCGGATCAGTTAGCAAGGGATAAAGTCCCCTAGCAGGTCGATACCCCACCATAAAAAGAATAACTCACCCAACCCCCTGCTAGAGCGAGTCCATACCCCACAGTACCGCCGATCCCTTGTCCTTATCAGGTAAGACCATCCCAAGCTAAAGTTCCTAATTATTCAGCCAAGACCATTGCCCATTAGTTCTTGTGGTTGTACTGTTTTCCTGGGTGGTTCTCCATGTTCCGATTATCATATTAAAGTGGTCTTGTAAAGTAAAAGATCATAAACGGAGCATAGAATAACAAAAGGTAACCAAGTTGATTAATACCAATCCCAGTTCAGCATGCTAAGCAATAGCTACCACAAGATTAATTTACTTCCCGGTATCAAGGTAAAGGTAGTAAAAAGCTAGGCATGATCCTTAATAGGTTCCCATCAAATTAATGCGAGCGGAAAAGTAAAGACGGTGAATTTAATAGCATGTTATGTTGGACAAGCGGGCATGCATCAAGGAATACTTGCCTTCAACAAAGCCTTGCTGCTCAAACTCTTGCACGACTTGATCTTCAAATCCCTCGAACGAATCTCTCTCTACGGTCCACAATCAGCACATACAAGCATACAATAGAAATAAATGAGAAACAGTCACCAAACAGATCAAATAGATCTAAACAGTAGCATAAAACTAATCTACGCTTCGAGACGAACGCGTGGACATAAAGAACGCCAAAATCGGAGCTAAAACGACTAAGTTATGGCTTAGGGAAGGTGTAGGGACTAATCTGTGAAGGTTTGAAAAGGTTTCGGGCTAAAATAAAGAAAAAGGACTAAACTGTGAGAAAACTCCTGAGGTGGAAGGGTATTTTTGTGAATATAGGAAAACTCAGGGGCTTTTCTGCAAAACTGCCAGGGCTGGCGGCGGGGTTGACCTATTGACTGGGGTCGGCTTGATCTGGATCCATTGGATCTAGATCCAAGGGCTACGGTGGCATGCGGGCGGTGGGATTGGACAGGGCGTCGGATCTTAATCCGACGGTCGGGATCGCGTGCGAGCGACCAAAGCGACGGCGGCCGGCTGGAGACGGCGCGCGCGGCGGCGGGGCGGCGGTGAACGGCGGCGGAGCTCGCCGGCGTACCCAATCTAGGGCTCCGGTGCACAATTCGAAGCGCGGGTGGCATCCATGCGCGGCGCGCGAGCACGCGAGCGAGGACGGGGCGGCGGTCGCGGCGGAGTTGCGGCGGAGCGGCCGGCCGACGAGGCGGCGCGGCCCACGAACTCCGGCGAGGTCTTCCGGTCCCTACGGAGTACGGACTCGACGTCTTGTGGCGCGGGCGCGATGCTCACCTCCTTGCGCGGCTCCTTGGCGACTTCCCGGCGACGCGGCGACGGCGGTGACGAGAACCCGACGGCGGCGGCGCTAGGGTTTCGGTGGCGGCGCAAGGCGGCGGCTAGGCACGAGGGATCTCGGGTAGGGCGGTCCGGGGGGCGGCGGCGCTTTAAATAGTCCGGGCGGACGCCTTGGCGTGCGGGCCACGCGAATGGCGCGTGCGGAGCTCGGACGCGCGCGGCGGCGGAGTCCGGGCGGAAACGGCGGCCGGTAGGGGATGACCGGTGGGTCCCCCCGGTCGGCGGCGGCCGGCGCGGGAGCACGGGGCGGGGCCGGCGCGGCTGCCGGGCCGGCCGGGCCGGCCGCTACGTGGGGGGATGGGCTGCTAGGCGGCCTAGGCGGGGTGGCGGCCCTCGCTAGCGGCCGGCGGGGGCCGCGCGGCCGGGCCGGGGTGCCGGGTTGGCCGCCGCGGCCTACTGGGCTGGCAAGGGGCGATGGGCTGAAAAGGGGAAAGGGGGTAGGGTAGGAAGAGAAAAAGGATTTAGGAATTAGTGCTTGGGTTTGAAAAAGATTCAAACAAATAGAACTCAAATTTGAATTTGAATTCCAGCAACCAAAATAATGCTCCAGCATGAATGCGACAATTAACTCCTATATTTCATTAACTTTATTCTAGAAAAGTTTTAAATGCCTAAAAATAAATAAAGCAACCTTATTTTCCTTAAACAAGTAAATGATTTCTAGAAAATTTTAATAAAGCCATATTTTTGATATAATTAGGGTGTTACAAATCCTACCCCCTTAAAAAGAATCTCGTCCTCGAGATTCGGACAGATTGGGAAAAAGATCTGGAAACTCTGCTTTCAGCTCATCCTCTCTTTCCCATGTTGCCTCATCCTCTGCATGATTACTCCACTGTACTTTGCACATCTTAATCACACTATTCCTGGTGACCCTTATCATTGTTTCCAATATCCAAATGGGGTGTTCAACAATAGTGAGATCCTCTTTAACATTTAGATCATCCAAGGGTAACGGCTCCTTGTCATGAGGACCAAAACCCTTCTTCAACTGAGAAATATGGAACACATCATGCACATCCGCTAACTGGAATGGCAACTCCAACCTGTAAGCCACTTCTCCCACTCTCTCAAGGATCTTGAAAGGTCCAATAAACCGAGGTGACAACTTTTCTTTAACTCTGAATCGACGCAATCCTCTGATAGGTGACACCTTTAGGTACACATAATCTCCTTCCTGAAAGACCACATCCCTTCGTTTGCCATCTGCATAACTTTTCTGTCTAGACTGAGCAATCCTCAAATTTTCTCTGATGATATGAACTTGTTTCTCCGCTTCTGTGATGATATCTGCCCCAAATAACTGTCTTTCGCCTGTCTCACTCCAATACAATGGGGTTCTACACTTCCTTCCATACAGGGCCTCAAAGGGTGACATTTTGAGACTAGCTTGGTAGCTGTTGTTATAAGAGAACTCAGCATATGGCAAGCTCTTGTCCCAACTACAACCATGCTTAAGCGCACATGCTCTAGCATGTCTTCTAGGATCCGATTGGTTCTCTCTATCCGTCCATCCGTCCGTGGATGATAAGCCGAGCTGAAATTTAGCTTAGTATCCGAGAGATTCATGCAACTTCCCCCGTAAACGAGAAGTAAACCGAGTACCTCTCCGTCCGACACGATCTTCTTTGGTACACCATGCAAACACACAATCCTGGACATGTATAGCTCGCCAACTTAGCTCCCCGTATAAGTAGTCTTTACTGGAATGAAGTGAGCTACCTTGGTCAAACGATCCACAATAACCCAAATCGAATCATAACCATCTCGGGTTCGGGGTAAACCCACTATGAAATCCATTCCGATCTCTTCCCACTTCCACTCAGGCACCTTCAATGGTTGAAGCAAACCAGCGGGTCTCTGATGTTCAGCCTTAACCCGGTGGCAAGTGTCACACAAGGCCACATGTGCGGCCACATCTCTCTTCATACCGTACCACCAATACCTCTGCTTGAGATCCTGGTACATCTTGGTACTGCCTGGATGGAAAGAATAAGCTGAGTCGTGAGGTTCTCTCAAGATCGTCTCTCTGAGATCTCCTGTCTCTGGTACACACAACCGGTTCTTAAACCACACGGTTCCCTGCTCATCTTCTGTGAAATCTGGGGCTTCTCCTTGTTGCATACTCTCCTATTTTCTGTATTCCAGCATCCTCTAGTTGCCACTTACGTATCTCTTGCTCCAGAGTGGACTGTACCTCCAAAGTCACTCCTTCTGCATGTGCAACCACCTTCAAGTTGAGCCTTTCAAACTCTTTTACCAACTCATCAGGAAACTGAATGGTCATAGCCATGTTAGTGTGGCCCTTCCGACTCAAAGCATCAGCAACCAGATTTGCTTTACCCGGATAATAGTGAATCTCTAGATCATAGTCCTTGATCAACTCTAACCAACGACGCTATCTTAGATTGAGATCCTTCTGAGTGAAGATATACTTCAGACTCTTGTGATCAGTATAGATCTGACACTTAGTTCCCATAATGTAATGTCACCAAATTTTCAATGCATGAACCACTGCTGCTAACTCCAGATCATGCGTAGGATAGTTCAACTCATGCTTCCTCAACTGACGAGATGCATAGGCTACAACATGACCTTCTTGCATCAACACACATCCTAGTCCTTGTCGAGATGCATCACAGTAAATGTCAAAACTCTTCCGTAGATCAGGCATTACTAGAACAGGTGTTGTGGTTAACCGCTTCTTTAACTCTTCAAAACTGGACTGACATGCACTGGTCCATTTGAACTCCCCCGTCCTTCTCTAGCAGTGTAGTGAGAGGCTTCACAATCTTGGAGAATCCTTCAATAAACCGACGATAGTAACCAGCAAGTCCAAGAAAACTCTGGATCTCAGACACTGTACGAGGGGCTTCCCACTTCAATACATCACTAACCTTGCTGGGATCTACCGCAATACCTCCGTTGGTGATGATATGACCTAGAAAAGACACTTCCTTGAGCCAAAACTCACACTTGCTGAACTTTGCATATAACTCATGCTCTCTCAGCTTCTGCAACACAAGCCTCAAATGCTCCTCATGGTCCTCCTCATTCTTGGAGTAGATCAAAATGTCATCAATGAATACCACAACGAACTTATCCAGATACTCCATAAAGATCTTGTTCATCAAGTACATGAAGTACGCGGGTGCATTGGTTAACCCAAAGGACATAACTGTGTACTCATAAAGTCCGTACCTGGTAGTAAAAGCTGTCTTAGGAATATCCGAAGGCCTAATCTTCAATCGATGATAACCGGATCGCGATCGATCTTAGAAAACACTTTAGCTCCTCTCATCTGATCAAACAAATCTTCAATACGTGGCAGAGGATACTTGTTCTTGATGGTAACATCGTTAAGAGACTCCGTAATCAACACACATCCTCTCGTGTGCCATCTTTCTTACCCACAAAGATAACGGGTGCTCCCCAAGGTGATGAACTAGCACGAATGAACCCTTTACCCAATAATTCTTTAATCTGAGCTTTAAGTTCTTGTAACTGATCACTAGACATTCTATATGGGCGCTTAGAGATAGGAGCGATTACCGTGTAAAAGATCAATAATGAACTCAACATCTCGGTCAGGGGGCATACCAGGCAACTCCTCGGGAAACACATCAGGATAATCACACACTACTCGTATGTCTTCCAAGGCCGCTCCATCAAGCTTATTCACGGCACCGGTGTTTGATGGTGCGGGATCCGTCGCAAACTCAAACCTTTCACCACCGGACTTGTAAGAAGGATTGATCTCTTAGCACACTGTATCACCGCATCACACGCGGTCAACCATCCCATTCCCAATATCACATCGATCCCCTTTGAATCCAGGATTATAAGATTGGCACGGAAATCTCTGCCCACAATCTTGAGATGGACATTATCACATTTATAGATAGCTTTCAATTCCCCCCCAGGTGAGGTAACTAACATATGGCGTGACATGGGACTGATAGGTAGATTATGTTGAGCTACGAACTGGGATGTAATGAAAGAATGGGATGCTCCAGAATCAAACAAAACTGAGGCAGGAGTAGAGTTGACTAGAAACATACCGAGCACTACTCTGGGGTTCTCCTAAGCGACTTCAGCATCAACATGCATCGCCTTGCTTCGTGCATAGCTCTGTTGTCCTTTGTTAGACTGCGGGGTTTGGCTTCCGCTCCTTGTCCGCCGCTCGGTTCCCGCACAGGGGTGTGTGGAGGGTTCCTCTTTGGGCAAGCATTGGCATAGTGACCAAGCTCTCCGCACTTGAAGCAAGTAGTGGTGGCGGGATTGGGCGGCGCCACGGACCTTACGGTGTGTGCCAACCGGGGCTCTCTCGCCGACTCGCCGGGAAGCCGGGGCGGGGAGTCCGAGGAACAGACGCCGAAACCGCCGAGCGAGCATCGGCCGGAACCGCCGAGCAGGGACGCCGGGACCGCCGCGCCCAAAGTTTCCACCCGATCCCCCAAAGCGGAACGGGGTGTTCGGTGGTGGGTTGAAGCGCGGGCGAGACGCACTCCCGAACGCCCGCAGCCGGCGGCCTTCCTCTTCTCGCTCTCCGAGCTCCTTGCGCTTGTGCTCCAAGCGGATGGCGGCATCAACTAGCCGCCGAAAGTTAGGGAAAGGATAGGACATCACCGGGTACTACGATGAACCGGCTAACCCATCCAGGAACAGCTCCCGCTTCTTCCTATCTTCAGCAACCTCCTCGAGCCGCATAGCGGGACACTCGATGAACTTGTCTCTATACTCGCCTACCGACATTCCTCCCTCGTTTCGCGAGAAAGGAACTCCTTCTTCTTGATCTTCATGACTCCGGAGGGTATGTGATGGCTCCGAAGTTGGTGGTAAACTCCTCCCAAGTGATAGTGTCCGGGGGCGGCATGAGCGGCGAGTACGCATCCCACCAAGCGGCCGCGGATCCTTGAAGTCGTCCCGCAAAGATACAGACCTTCTCTCTCGTCGTCACACCGACGGTAGTGAGCATCTTCGCATCTTGTCTTTAGCCAATCTTCAGCTTCAAGTGGATCAGCGGCGTGAGTAAACACAGGAGGGTGATGACTCATAAACTCTCGGTGCTTGTTGCGCGGCGCGGGTGGCGGCACCGGTGGATTGTTGACCTGGGCTTGCAAGTTTGTCACGGTGGTGGTCAAGTTCTGTAGGAGCTGGGTCTGTGCCTCCAGGAACTGCTGCAAAGCGTGATCCATTTGTACTGGCTGGGGTGCTCTTCCTGCTGGTTGATCAACACCTGATCCTGACCTGGTGTTCACCATCTGAGTGTTAGGGACATTATTTTAGATGATTGCACCAAGGGTTAATCTTAGGAAGATAAGATAGCAATGATATTCAGATAGGACAGATTCTGTTGACTCCAAACAATCAGGCATAGCTCTTAGTGCGGGTAACCAAAAATTATGGATTTTGGACTGATAAAAGGAAATGAAATTACGAAACTACTCCAACTGGAATCACCTCAATCGGAGTTGTGTAGCTCTGGTTATAAAATAAACAAGTCAGGTAGGTCAGCAGTGTTTAACAGATTCGTGAGGCTGCAATGTTTCAGTCATAACTCTCGGGTTATCCATCCAAATATTCTGAATTTTTCACAGAAAATCAGTCACGAAATTCTTGAACTTTTCCAATTGGGTTTACTGCAATCAGAGTTCTGCAGCTTGAGATAAAATTAAAACAGTGCAGCTGACTCAGAAAACTGCACGAACAGATTTTTGGGATCTCGAATTTGCATTAAGGGAAAACTTAAAGGGACAAAAAGATTAAGATAGATAATTGATTGAGACTGAAAGTTAACCCCCACAAACTTACTACTAAACCAATGTCATTATGGTCATCACTCCACAACACATTGCACTCAACCAAAAATCCAACTCATACATTAAGCACAAAATCAAGCATGCAACCACACCTCTAAACTAAACACACTTTACCGAACGTCTACTAGCGATTACAAAATGATCCTATCCCTTAATCTTAAACCTAAGGACTATCTTCTGCCATGGCATCTGTGCGGGCGTCAGGGGAGTCGTAGTGTGGCCTCTTGGGTGACGGGGAGGTACATCCTTCTGTGGCTTCATGGGCTTCTGGCTGCTCCCTGTTCTGAAGTGCAGCTTCTAGGGCACGCCTCTGCGTCTCTAGAGTGAAAATCTGCTGCTGTGCTGCATATAGAGTGTTGTTGGCATCATCCAATGCGGTGTTCACAGCTGCAAGTAGACTCCGGACATTGTTGAGCGTCCCTTCATAGGCTGGTGCTGGGGCGATGTAAGTCTTGGCTTCCCCACTTGCTCTAAAAGGTGTGTAACGGCAGTGGGTATCCTCCAACCTGTCACGCTCCTTGTTAGAGAGCACGTAGAGTGCCCTCCGAGCTGACTCTGCTATCCCAGCATCCATAGTAGTCCTGTGAGCCACATCATGATGCTTGGACACCTCCTTCACTCCACGGCATGGAATGTACTCCTCCAAGATGGCAGCAACCTCCCAATGGGGCTCGAACCACGGATGAGTCCACAGCTCACAATGGTAGACAGGGGCTTTATCATAGCCCAGGCGGAGTACCATCGCTCTCAGGTGGTCTGCCATGGGAATGCCTACTCCATCAGCTCTGTAGTGGTACACTTCCCAGATCGCATCCTCAGCTTCCTCCTCTTGCTCTTGTTCTTCTTCTTCCATCTCTTGATCAAGGTGATCCTCATCTTCTCCTAGCGCTTGCTCCTCTAGGGTTGGCTGTTCAGCTAGCTCATCCTCCTCTGGAATCATCTCCTCTGGATCTTCCTCATCATCAGACACCATGATAAGGCTAGGGAAAACCACAGGTGCAGGCTCCATCTCAATCTCCTCATCTGTATCTCCATCATGCAAGTCATTATACTGTTCCTGTGGAGCATGTCGGGGACAGCCCTAGGGGTCCCCTTAAACAACGGGGAAATCCCCACTTAAAACCTGCAACGAAGCAGAACACGCTTAGCCTAACCATGCAGGTGCCTAACCATGCAGGAGACGGCCCACGCCGCAGGGACCCCGACGGCCCATCAAGGCGGCCCTCTTAGAGATCCCCTCGAGCAGGCTCCGCCTCGCTCGAGGACGCGCGCCCCCTCGGGCGGGGCTCCGCCCCGTTCGAGGGGCGCCTTCCCTCGAGCGGGCTCCGCCCCGCTCGAGGGCTCGCTCCCCCCCCGAACGGGTTCCGCCTCGCTCGAGGGTACGTCCCGCCCTCGGCGGGGTCCGCCACGCTCGAGGGCGCCCCTCACGCGTGCGCCGGCCCCCGTACGCGGGCATTTAACGCCCGACACCGGCGGGACGGCGCCATCATGCGCCGGGGCTCGCGCCCGCACCGCCGCACCAACTCCCCGTGGAGGAGCCCATCCCCACCACCGTGGGGAGGGATCGTGCGCGCGGCCGGTGTCGGTCCCGTGACACCGTGCGCTCGCTCCAAAGACGGCTAACGCGCCGAGCCCTCGAAGGGGGCCGGTTGCACCCTCGATTCACTTTCTTGTGACCCCACGGGGTTAGGTGGAGGCGCTAGGCCGGTGGATCGCCATCCCCCGCCACCGTAACAAGATGGCCGCCGTCCCCGCGCGTGCGGGCGCACGCCGTGCACCGTAGCAACAACCCCGAAGACTGTGAAGCGCGTTGGGAAGGGACGCCGTTTTACCTACTCCTGTGCCCCGTACAGGCCAACGTCAGCACCTCCCTCGAGCCTATCAGAGGACATCGCCACCATCCACCGCCCTTCTACCCTCGAACCACCACTGTTCGGGTACATGGTAGGCCATCATGGCCAGATCGCTGCAAGGATCGTCCGGACGGCCGCCCACTCTACAGCATAGCACGTCGTGTTTCCCCACGTAGCTAGATAGCGCGGCGCGCATGTAATCCACCGCCCCCTTGATCTATAAAAGGGGGGGCGAACCCCCAGCCAGAGGGGAGACAGACCCAGCAGCATACGAGACAGGAGCACATCGCACACCACGTACTCATTCCCCAATTCTCCCACAATATCTTCAGCCACTCCTCCAGGGACTTGGAAGCCACGCTTCCTCTCCCGCCTTGCTTGTAGCAGCCCCACTACAGGCACCCTCGGTGCTAAGTAATATAGTGCCTCGAGCACGCCTCTGCTGGACGTACGGCCCCCTCGGCCGGAACCAGGATAAAAACTCTGTGTCACTTGTTACTTAGCATCGACCATTGAGGGATAGACCTCGGCGCTATCTACTGGTTAGTGTCGGGATCATATTCCGCACCGACAGTTGGCGCCCACCGTGGGGCAATCGAGCGCCTAAGGTCATTCCGTCAATTCCCTCCATGGTGATCCGCACTGAGTACCGTGGTACACGCTACTGCATGGGTAGCTCGGACCCCCTCCCAGCCGGGTTCGAAATTCGCTTCGGGGACCTGAACTTTCAGGCCACGGGGAACGGCTATCTCATGCGCCTCACCAACCGTGAGGAGTTCCGCGCGCGCCGCCGAGCCGAGTCCGTTGGTCTCCGCCGCACGCACCACCATGGCGCAGGCGCTCGCGGGCACGAATGTCGCGGGTCCATCGACGCCGCGACGCCGCCGCCGCTCCGGGCTACGTTCGCGCCGGGCGCGGTCCGAGCGGCGGCCGCGCCGAGCGCGCCGCCACTCGCCGCGGCGCGCCCACCGTCACGACGACCGCCACCGCCCCCGGCGGGACGGGGCGCGCGGTCTCCGGACCGCGCATCCCCATCGGGTTGCGTGGCGCTACGTCGGCCTACAACGCCAACGTCAACACCACGATGCGCAGGGTTCCGCCTGGCCGCCACGTCTTCGTCGCCAGGGACCCCGGCGCCTCAGCAGGGGACGAGTCGTCCCTGGGCTCCATCGACGCGTTGCCACCCGCCAACCGCCACGGGTACGCGGAGTGGGACTTCTCCGGCGTGCCGGACCCAGTCATGTTCAGGCGTTTCCTCGACGCTACGGACTACTGGTTTGGCTGCTCCGACGACTCCAGCACCGGGAGCTACGACCCCGCGCGGGAGTGCTACGCCGTCATCACCAACGACCCGGCCAATGTCGCTGGCGCGGTGGGCGCCGGAGACGGGGAGATCACCCCCGCCCCCGTGGATCGCCGCGTGCATGGCCGCGGGGCCAAGCGCTCCCCGCCGGGGCCGACGCCGACGCCCAGGCGGCCCAAGCCCGCGAGCTCGAGGCTAAGCCGGCGGAGGAACACGGACGGTGCGGCCGCTCCGCGCCTCCATGGCAGGGGGAAGCCTCCGCGCGCGCGGCGAACACGCACGGGAGCCGGGCCGACAGTCCGCGACCGCATCAACACCGTCCCCAACGCCGACAACGTGGACGCGCCCCCGCGGGCGAGCCAAAACTCATCGCCGCCGCGACGCCGCCGCGCGGGCCATGCCGGCACCCTCGACCCCCGAGGCTCGAGACCTGCACCGCGAGGTGCAAACTCTCATCGAGCAAGCGGTCGTCCAGCAGGCGGAGAGCTCGGCCTCGCGCATCCGCCAACTGGGGATGCGCGGGACAATGAGGCTGCACCGGGAGGCGAACCCTCGGTGCACGTAGGGGGACCGGCGGGGCAACCTGCCGACCAAGGACGCACGCCGACCAAGGAGCGGCTCCTTGACGCACGCAGGGCGCTGGATGGCGACGCCCGCAACGTCATTAACGCCAGGCGCACGAGCAGGGCGGACACACGAGCAGCAAGGGGCTACCACCCTCGACGGGGTGGACGCTACGACGCCGGCGGCGAGGACCGCTCCCCGACGCCGAGCCCCCGTGCACCCGTGTGTTCGGCCGGGAGATCCGCGCGGCGGCGTTCCCCCAACGCTTCTGCCAACCCTCGACCATCGTGAAGTACAACGGGGAGACGGACCCCCGCGTGTGGCTTAACGACTACCGCTTGGCTTGTCGGTGGGCGGGGGCCACCGGCCGACGAGGTCATAATCCGCAACTTGCCCCTGCATCTCGGCGACGCGGCCCGGACATGGCTGGAGCACTTGCCCGCCAGCCAAATCCACAACTGGGACGATCTGGTCCGCACGTTTGTGGGCAACTTCCAGGGCACATACGTGCGCCCCGGAAATTCCTGGGACCTGCGCTCCTGCACGCAGAAGCCCGGCGAGTCGCTGCGGGACTTCATACGGCGCTTCTCCAAGCGCTGCACGGAGCTCCCCAACGTGGCGCAGTCCGAGATCATGCATGCCTTCCTCGAGGGCACCACATGCCGGGACCTCGTGCGGGAGCTGGGACGCAACCCGCCCGCGGACACCAACGAGCTGTTCGACATCGCCACCAGCTTCGCCTCAGGAGAGGAGGCCGTGGGGGCGATCTTCGACGGCAAGAAGAGCAAGCGCTCGGAGGACGCGCCCGCGGAGGGCAGCAAGTCCAAGGAGCCCCACCGCAACGACAAGCGGGGCAAGAAGGGGAAGAAGCCGCGTCGCGAGGCGCGCGAGCAGGGGCGCGACGGCGGCAATGCCGAGGCCCTCGCTGTTGACCCGGCTCGACGGGGCCCTCGACCGGCCCCTCGAGGCCCGGGGGTGTTCGACGACATGCTGAAAAGGCCATGTCCGTATCACAAGACCCCAGTGAACCACACCCTTGAGCAGTGCGATATGCTCAAGAAATTCTATGGCCGTGCCACCGCGAAGGAGGCAGAGGCCAAGAAAGACGGAGGCGATGGCGACGCAGGCGACTTCCCCGCCGTTGAAAATGTGTTCCTCATCTTTGGGGGGCCAACCGTCGACATGTCGACCCGCCAGCGCATGAAGGAGCAGCACGAGGTCCTCGCTGCGGAGAGGGCACCTCCGTCCTTCCTCAATTGGTCAAAGGACGCCATCACCTTCAGCCGGGAGGACCACCCGAACCGTGTCCCCAACTCGGGCCAGTACCGCTGGTGGTCGACCCCATCATCGGGAACGCCTAGTTCTCAAAGGTCCTCATGGACGGGGGCAGCAGCCTCAACATCCTCTACGCGCATACGCTGCGCCTCATGGGGATCGGGTTGGACCAGCTGCGGCCCAGCACAAAGCCGTTCCACGGCATCGCGCCCGGCAAGCAGGTCCAGCCCCTTGCGCATCGACCCGCGCCTTGGTTTGGCACCCCGAAGAACTTCCGCAAGGAGATCCTCACCTTCGAGGTGGTGGGGTTCAAGGGGGCCTACCACGCTATACTTGGGCGACCCCCGTTACGCCAAGTTCATGGCGGTCCCCAATTATACTTACTTGAAGATGAAGATGCCGGGACCGAACGGCGTCATCACCGTCGGCTCATCCATCGAGCACGCGTTCGATCGCGACGTCGAGTGCGTGGAGCACGCAGGCACCGGCGCTGGATGAAGCGCCGGTGAACACGCCGGGAGAAGATGGTCAACGAGGACCTCGACTCGCCGCCAAGCACGCCGCACCTTCGAGGCCGTGGAGCGGTACCAAGGGGTCCCCCTCGACCCGTCGCCTCCCGAGGGCAAGGCGTTGAGGGTCGCCCTCCACCCTCGACCCCAAATAGGAAGTGGTGCTCGTCGACTTCCTCCGCGCCAACGCCGACATCTTCGCGTGGAGCCCCTCGGATATGCCGTGCATCCCGAGGGAAGTCGCCGAGCACTCCCTTGACATCCTGCCAAATGCCCGTGCCGTGCGAAGAACGGCCGCGCCGCTTCGACGAGGAGCGGCGACGGGCAATCGGAGCGGAGCTGCGGAAGCTTCTCGAGGCCGGATTCATCAAGGAGGTGTTCCACCCTACGTGGCTAGCAAACCCCCGTGCTTGTAAAGAAAAAGAATGGGAAGTGGCGGATGTGTATAGACTACACCCGCCTCAATAAAGCATGTCCTAAAGTTCCTTTTCCTTTGCCACGCATTGATCAGATCGTTGATTCAACGGCTGGGTGTGAATTGCTTTGCTTCCTTGATGCTTACTCCGGATACCATCAAATAAAAATGAAGGAGTCCGACCAGCTCGCGACTTCGTTCATCACGCCGTTCGGGACGTTCTGCTACGTCACGATGCCGTTTGGCCTCAGAAACGCGGGTGCAACATACCAGCGTTGCATGCAGCACGTTTTTGGGGATCACATCGGGCGGACGGTCGAAGCGTACGTCGACGACATCGTCGTAAAGACCAGGAAGGCGGGCGACCTGGTTGGCGACCTTGGCGTCGCGTTCAACTGCCTACGGGCCAATGGGGTCAAGTTAAACCCCGAAAAATGTGTCTTTGGAGTGCCGCGAGGCATGCTCCTGGGATACATTGTCTCCCAGCGGGGAATCGAGGCCAACCCTGAAAAGGTCGCGGCCCTCGAACGAATGGGTCCGATCCGGGACCTCAAAGGGGTGCAGAAGGTGCTGGGGTGCCTCGCCGCCTTGAGCCGCTTCATCTCGCGGCTCGGTGAGAAGGGACTGCCCCTCTACCGCCTACTTAAGAAGCACGAGCGCTTCTCCTGGACCACCTAGGCCCAGGATGCGCTCGACAAGCTGAAAGCATCTCTAACGCACGCCCCGATCCTCACGCCGCCGCAAGATTGCGAACCCCTCCAGCTCTACGTGGCCGCAACCACCCAAGTGGTCAGCGCTGTGATCGTCGTGGAGCGCACGGAGGAAGGGCACGCCTTGCCTGTACAACGGCCGGTCTACTACATCAGCGAGGTCCTGTCAGACACGAAGACGCGCTACCCCCGTGTCCGTGCAGTTGCTGTACGCGGTAGTCCTTGCACGGCGCAAGCTCCGCCACTACTTCGAGGCCCACCCCGTCACGGTGGTTTCCTCCTTTCCGCTAGGAGAGATCATCCGCAACCCCGACGCCGCGGGAAGGATCGCCAAGTGGTCCGTGGAACTGATGGGCGAGACGCTCGCCTACGCCCCGCGCAAGGCTGTCAAATCCCAAATTTTGGCTGATTTCGTCGCTGAGTGGACGGATACGCAGCTGCCGCCGCCGCAGATCCAAGCGGAGTGCTGGACTCTATTCTTCGATGGCTCAGTGATGAAAACGGGAGCGGGCGTGGGCCTGCTCTTCGTGTCACCCCTTGGGGAGCACATGCGCTACGCAGTGCGCCTCCACTTCCCCGCGTCTAACAATATGGCTGAGTACGAGGCCCTTCTCTGCGGCCTCAAAATCGCCATTGAGTTAGGCGTCAAGCGCCTCGACGTGCGGGGGGGCTCGCAGCTCGTGATCGATCAGGTCATGAAGAACGCAAGCTGCCACGACGACAAGATGGAGGCCTACTGCAAAGCCGTGCGAGCCCTCGAAGACAAGTTTTACGGCATCGAGCTCAACCATGTGCCCCCGCCGAGTACAACGAGGAGGCGGATGAACCGGCCAAGATTGCGTCCGGGCGGATCACCATTCCCCCCGAACGTTTTCGCGCGCGACATCGCGCAACCCTCGGTCGTCTTCGAGCCCTACCCCTCGAGTCACGATGGACCCTCGGGGGATCCCTCGAATCCGGCCGGGTGCGGAACCGATGGACGAGGACCCCTCGAACGAGGCGTACGTGCTCTCCCTCCTCGAGGGGTACGGCTCCCACGGGGCCGACGCGATGGACATCGAGCCGGCTCCCCGCCCAAGAGGACTGGCGCGAAAAATACATTGCCTGGATCGCTCGAGGGGAACTCCCCGCGGACCGGGCCGCGGCCAGGCGCATCGCCAGGATGGCCAAGTCTTTTGCCCTCGTCGACGGCGAGCTGTACAAGCGCGCCGCCTCCGGCATCCTACAGCGCTGCGTGCCCATCCCCGAGGGGCGCGAGCTCCTACGGGACATTCACGCGGGGATCTGTGGCCACCACGCCGTGCCCCGCACCCTCGTCGGCAACGTTCCGCCAGGGCTTTTACTGGCCTACCGCGGTCTCGGACGCCAGCGAGATCGTGCGCACCTGCGAAGGGTGCCAATTCTATGCCCGCAAGTCCAACTTGCCCGCCCATGCCCTGCAAACCATCCCCGTGACATGGCCATTCGCCGTGTGGGGGCTGGACATCGTCGGGCCCCTGCGGAAGGCGCCCGGGGGCTTCACCCACTTGCTGGTCGCGATCGACAAGTTCTCCAAGTGGGTGGAGGTGCGCCCCATCACGAATCTAAGGGCGAGAAAGGTGCGGTAACATTCTTCACCGACATCGTCTACCGCTTTGGAGTGCCAAACTCCATCATCACGTACAATGGGTCCCGCTCACGGGCCGGAAGTTCTTGGAGTTCCGCAACAAGTTCCACATCCGCGTGGATTGGGCGGCTGTGGCACACCCACAGACCAACGGCCAAGTAGAGCGTGCCAACGGCATGATCCTACAGGGCCTTAAGCCCAGAATTTTCAACCAGCTCAACAAATCTGGGCGAAAATGGCTCCAAGAACTACCAGCAGTTGTGTGGAGCCTAAGGACCACCCCCGAGCGAGCCACCGGGTTCACCCCCGTTTTTCCTAGTCCACGGCGCGGAGGCCGTCCTCCCCACGGACTTAGAATACGGATCGCCCAGGGTTCGAAGCTATGACGAGGATGCTAACCGGCCGAGCCCGCGAGGACTCGCCGGACCCGGTCGGACGAGGCACGCCTCGTAGCCTGGATGCATTCCGCAAGGTATCAACAGTCCCTAAGACGCTACCAAGCACGCAAGATACGTCGACGGGATTTCAGTGAAGGGGATTTGGTCCTAAGGCTGCGCCAAGATAACCGAGGGCGTCATAAGCTATCGCCCCCATGGGAAGGACCCTACGTCGTGGTGAAGGTACTCAAGCCCGGCACATACAAGCTGGCCAACGAGGACGGTGAAGAACTCACCAACGCTTGGAACATCCAACAGCCTACGTCGCTTCTACCCTTAGCTAGGATTTCCAAGTATTTTTGTTGTAAAAACCGTACGACCAACGCCCCAGTTGGTAAACAACTATGTAAATGCTTCAAGTCTAATAAAAAGGGCAACTCGGCTTTCCCCTGAAACCCAAGTTACCCTCGGGGGCTACTGCGGGGGGCACCCCCCCCCCCAAAATGGTCCCATTTTCG
Source organism: Cenchrus americanus (assembly GCA_947561735.1). Lineage (NCBI taxonomy): Eukaryota > Viridiplantae > Streptophyta > Magnoliopsida > Poales > Poaceae > Cenchrus > Cenchrus americanus. The sequence goes on from OX387245.1 coordinate 186,883,499, forward strand.
CGCAAAAATAAAAACAACTCACACGCGCTAAGTTTGTTTTCTACTTCAACTACGAGCAACGATTCGAACAGGGCGCGGGCGGCCCAGCGGGAGGAGCGTGCGAGCCGAGATAGCCTATGCCGCGTGGATATGGCCCTTCTCTCTCGCCTCCAACCCGGCGGGCCCCCGGCGAAAATCGAACTCCCCTAAGTAAAATCCACTCGGAAGAAGGAGAAACAAAAAAAAGCGCAATAAGCAAAACACTTCATTTCATATCATCAAATTTTTACGATTGAGATAATGTGCTTATCTACAAAGGCCACGAGGCCGCAGTACGATACACATAAAACGGGCCTAGCGCCCAACTGTTTTCAGGCGGAAGGAGCGGCGGCGCCGGCGGCGTCCGGAAGAGGAACTCCTCGAAGGCCTCGGCGAGCGACCCGGCGGCGTCGGCGGTGAGCGCATCCACACGCTCCATTGCCACCTCTTCCTCGACGCCCTCGGGAACGATGTAGCCCTCCGCCGCGCCTCGAAGTTGACCTCGTAGTGGGACCGCACCACTTCGAGGGCCTTCTCGGACGCCCGGATGCGCCGCCCGGTGCATCCGCTCGGTGACGTGACCACCAAGGGCGCGCGGCGGCCGGCCGCCGAGCCGCCAGCCCGAGCCTCACCCTCCTCCACGGCTTGGCGGGTCTCGAGGGCCGCATCACGCGGCTCCCCGCAGCCTCCCGCTCGGAGGAGTTGTAGGAAGCTCGCAGCCGCCTCGGCCCGCTCGGCTGCGTGCCCCCGTGGCGGTGCGCAAGCCTAGAACCGCCAAGACCGGAAGGAAATCGAAAGGGGGAAGCGAGCCCTCTAACGAAAAACCAACCAAATAAGAAGTCAGCGGCGGCTCACCTTCGACTTGCTTCCTCTCCGTCTCGAAGTCGCGGTGCACGGCCTCGACCGTCGCCTCGAGGCGCTTGACGATCTCGCCTTGCTCCCGGAGGGCCGCCCTCCCCCATTTGGCGTTGGTAATGCGAGCATAAGCGCCTCGTCCTCGACCTTGGAGAATGTGGTGTTCCGCTCCTCCGGCCGACTTCGCGCCGCCTCACGAGCGACGCGCTCCCGCTCCCGGCGCCCCCTCGGGCGTCGACGAGGGCGGCCTCGCTCTCGCCGGAGCCGCCCCTCGGCCCCTTGGCGGGTGTTGCGCTCTTGCGGGAGCTGCTCCTCGCCAGCCGACGAGCGCGGTGGCCTTGGCGTCATGGGCGGCCTTCAAGTCGTCGGCCTCCTCGGCCCGCTGCTCCCGGCCCGCGCGCCCGCTCCTCGGCCGCGCGCGCGCCGCGCTTGCGCCCCCTCGAGCGACGAACGGAGCTCCCGGTTCTCGCCTCGGACGTTGGCCACCTCCGCCTCCCGCTTGGCGGCCGGCGTCCGCGTCTTCTCCAAGTCCGAGCGCGCCCCGCCACGGCGCCTCGTCACGATCGATGAGGGGCTGCGCGGACCCGTTCGAGGCTCGAGCGCGCGCCGGGTCCCGCCCCCGAGCTCTCGGGGAGCTCGTCGCGCCACGGCATGGCCCGGTACGCCGGCCCGGCCCCGTCCCGGCGTCCCGAGGGCGTTAGCAAGCGCGTCGAAAGCGCTGCACCGCTCCCGAAGCCGGTGGACCTCGGCGTTCACCCGGTCGAAGGCGTCATACTTGTCGTGGGCGCGACGCTCGAGCTCCCGGCACCCACAAAATCAAAACCCATAAGCGCGCGCGACACGGGGGCAGCACACAAAAACGAAAGAAAGAAGAAAACGAGCAACCACGGCCTACCTGGAAGACGCGCCATGCAGGGCCGCCATGGACCCGCGCCGCCTCGTTCGGCGCGCGGTCGAGCGTGGCGCCGTGGCTCGGAGCTCGCCCCCGCAGCTCCCGCTTCCCCCCGGCGTCGGCAAACGCGGGAGGATCGTCGACAACCCCCTCCACCCGGGCGGAGCGGCCGGCGCGGGAGGACGAGGACTCGGCGCCGTGTCCTCGGTCCCCCGCTACCATGTGACCCTCGTGCCGCCCTCACGAGGGCCCCCTCCCCGGGGCTCGGGGGAATGCGTGGGGAAGCTAGCCCACCGATCCCACCCGGCGGCGGGGAGTCGTCCGAGACCTCCACCACCTTCGCCCGCGGATCGCCGACGGGCGCCGCCGCTTGTGCCGCCCCCACCGGCGCCTCCACTTGCGCCTCCATGGCCGCGGCGCGCCGGTGCGGCGCCGCGGCCACCACCTCCTCCCCGCAGCCGGCGCCACGGGCCGCGCCTCCGCAGCGGCAGCCTCCGCGGGCTGCACCTCCACCACGGCCGCCGCCTCGGCCCGCGTCCCCACGACGGCCGGCGCCGGCCGCTCCTCGGCGACCGCCACTGCGCCGCGGCGGGCCGATCCGCCGCCGAGGCCTCGAAGCCTCGGCCCGGACTCCGCGAGCTCTTGCCCACCGCCGCGCTTGTCCCCGGCCGCGACGCCCTTGACGAGCGCCGCCGGGTGGGGATGGACGCGTCCGTCCTCGGCACCTTGGCCGGTGCGCGAGAGGAGGCACGGTTGGGACCACCCCGCGCGAGGCACAAACAGAGGGTTAGAACACCGGACCATCAACAAATCAAACCAAGCAAAGGATCGAACTCCTTACCTCGAAGAGGAGAAAGCACGTTTCCTTTTTCCTCGAGGCCTCGGCGGATGAGGCCGGTGCGGTGCGGCGCGCCCGCCGTCGCGCCTCCCCGACGACGCCGCCACGCGCGCGCGCGCGAGCACGCTCGCCCCGCGCGCACAGGCACGCTTCCCCGGGCGCGTCTCCGCGCGCGCGCCGCCCTCGATGTCGATTGCCGGCGGCGGGCGCCGTTGCGCCCGCCCCAGGCGATGCCGCCCTTGCCGCCGGCGCCGGCTCCGGCGACGGGGCGCGAGGCGCCACCTATCGGAGGGGGCCCTCCCCCCTCGCCCTCTTCCTCTTCGTCCTCCCTCCGAGGATGAGTACTCCTCGGTCCCCCGGAGAAGAGAGCCCCGCCTCTTCGCGCCGCCGCACTCCGCGCTCCGCCGGTCGCGGCGCGCTTGATGTCGCCTCGCGCGCTCCCTCCCCGCGCGCCGCCCGCTCCTCGCTCCCGCCGCCGCGCCGCCCGCCAAGCGCGCGGGAGTCGGGGGTGGGTGGAACGGACTTTGAGGCGGTAAAGCTCACCGCCCGCACACGGAGCATCAAGGACGCGTCGGGAGGCGAAGCAACACCAAGAACCAAGACAAAATCAAGAACCAAACTCACCGGCGGGCCGGTGGGGAGCATCTCGAGGTCCCATGGGGTCCGGTCCGGATGCATCGGCGTCCGGTGTCGACGGCGCTCCGCGCCCCGGTGAGCGCATATGACCGCTCGAGGGGCGTCGGGAGCATCCGCGACCTCGCCGCATCAACGGGGTTGGCCGCCTCGCTCATCTCGAAGATGCGAGAGCGGCCTCTCCATCGTGGGCACGACCCACCGGTGATGGAGGAAGGCGAGGACGCCCATCGCGGTCGGCTCTGCGCCGCCGGGCTCGCAGGGGCGGCCGGGGATCGAGTCCCCGCCGCCTCCGATGCCGGGGCGTGGACACCCCGTAGCCCCGAGGAGTCGAGCTTCTCCTTGAACACCCGACCGGTGTAGGGGGGAGGCCGGGCTCGGCGTTGCGCAAGTAGAACCATCCCCGCTCCCGCCCGGCGTTGTTCGTCGTCATGGTGCGGGGGATGTAGACGTTCTTGAATTGCCCCCCGCAGGGCAAGCGACATCCCGCCGGCGCGCGCACCGCGCGGCGGGTCCCTCGGCTCCGTCGTGGGCTGCGTGAAGAGCTCCGCGCGGAAAAGGTGTACCCGCAGCTCCCGCCTGGATCGGGATCCCCGTGTACCCTTCGTAGACGCCCACGAACGTGGCCGCCCGCGAAATCGTGTTGGGCGCGAAGTTGTGCGGCTCCACTCCGTAGTAGTGGCACATCACCCGCATGAAGCGGCTCGCCGGTGCATTGAAGCCCCGCTCGTGGTAGCGGATAAAGCTCACCACGTAGCCTTCGGCGAGAAAGTGAGAGCGGAGGACGAGAAACGGAAGAAAAGCTCTAATGGCGACACCGCACGGTGGCACAGGCGAGGCGAAGACGAAGGGCGGGGGGGCGAAATGGTGAGGCGTTAAGGTAAAAAAACCACCGTCTCCCCCTCCCCCCTCGGATTTATAAGTCATGGACGAGCTCTCCGGGCGGATGTCCCGCGCGCATTAACCGGAGGAATCTTCTCTTCACGCCGACGAGCGGGCCCCACCACGACCGCAGCGGCCACATCACCACGGACGGGCCATCATCACGGCGAAGACCCGCAGGGACCGAGGCGAGCCGTCACGTCCGCCCGCCACGCCGCCCACTACGCGCGCGCGCGCGCGCGCCGCCTAAAAGGCGCGCCCCGAGCCGCAAAAACCGCAGCCTCCACTGCGAGGCATTTAATGACCCAGTCCCTTGCCAAGAAAGGAGAACCCTCGAGCGGGGCGAACCCTTGGCTCAAGATGATGACAGCCCTCGAAGGGACATCGGCGTGAGAAGGCCGCCCGGGGCCTGCTTGAAGTAAAGCAGGCACCGCGGGCACCCATACCACGCAAAACTCTCGAGCGGCACGAGCCCCTGGCTCAAGACGATGACGACCCTCGAAGGGACATCGGCGTGAGAAGGCCGCCCGGGGCCTGCTTGAAGTAAAGCAGGCACCGCGGGCACCCATGCCACGCAAAACCCTCGAGCGGCACGAGCCCTTGGCTCAAGACGATGACAGCCCTCGAAGGGACATCGGCGTGAGAAGGCCGCCCGGGGCCTGCTTGAAGTAAAGCAGGCACCGCGGGCACCCATGCCACGCAAAACCCTCGAGCGGCACGAGCCCTTGGCTCTAGACGATGATAGCCCTCGAAGGGATATCGGCGTGAGAAGGCCGCCCGGGGCCTGCTTGAAGTAAGGCAGGCACCGCGGGCACCCATGCCACGCAAAACCCTCGAGCGGCACGAGCCCTTGGCTCGAGACGATGACAGCCCTCGAAGGGACATTGGCGTGAGAAGGCCACCCGGGGCCCCGCCTGAAGTAAAGCAGGCACCGCGGGCACCCATGCCACGCAAAACCCTCGAGCGGCGCGAGCCCCTGGCTCCAGACGATAACAGCCCTCGAAGGGACATCGGCGTGAGAAGGCCGCCCGGGGCCTGCTTGAAGTAGAGCAGGCACCGCGGGCACCCATGCCGCGCAAAACCCTCGAGCGGCACGAGCCCCTGGCTTGAGACGATGTCAACTCTCTAAAGAGGGCACGTGCGTGAGAAGGTCGCCCAAGGCCTGCTTGAAGTAAAGCGGGCACTGCAAGCACCCATGCCTCGCCGCGCCGCCAACCAGCACCTCGAGGGCTGGCTCGCCCAGACCCCTCGACGGCCGCAAACGCAAAAGACGGGGCCGTCCAGGCGCGGCCCCGCACGGCCCTACTGATCAGAGGTTCGAAGCCTGACCCTCGACGGGTTCGAACAGGCTCCACAGATCGCAGAGTCAGGGACGACAAGGGCACGCGCGTTCGAGCTGTTCCACGAGCCCACTGGCTCGAGGGTGCCCCACATGTCGTGTTCGAGAGCCGCCGAGGGCGCCTAGCCGGGGGATCCCACCGAGGGAGAGCTTCCGCGTCCTCGGTCCCTATCGAATGGGACCGAGCCCCACCTAGCAAACCCATGCAAGCGCTTCCATGGACGTGTCTCGGGACCATGCGGCCTACCCTTATCGAACAGGGCATGGGCGTCCACTCGAACCACCCGCTAGCAGCTCGACGAGGAATCCGCAATTCGCGACCCGCTCGATGGGGGTTGCGGAAACCTCACCCTCCGTCCCGCGGAGGGACGGCGAGGGCGCGTAAGAAAACAAGTCGTAAAGCTCCACCCGATCGCCTCGAACGGGCCCGTGCTCGGGGGCTTTACGCGCGGCTACACCTCCTTGAAATTGCACCCGCCGGAGACACGGTGCCGAGCGCGCGTGAGCCGCCGAAGCCGGGCCGAGACACCGCCGATGCCGGTTGAAACACGTGCCACGTCCTCCGACCCGTTCTCGCGGTTAACCCCCCCGCAGGAGCACCCACACTCTGCAGGGCTTCGGGGCTAGACCCGCGGGTCCGCCGACGCGGCCCCACGGAAAGCATTCGCAAGACAAGGAGGGAAGAACGTCCTATCGCAGGTTCCGGCATCCGTGGGAGCCTCAATGGCAAACCCACAGATGCTCGGGGGCTACTGTCGGGGACAGCCCCTAGGGGTCCCCTTAAACAACGGGGAAATCCCCACTTAAAACCTGCAACGAAGCAGAACACGCTTAGCCTAACCATGCGATGCCTAACCATGCGAGAGACGACCCACGCCGCGGGGGACCCCGACGGCCCATCAAGGCGGCCCTCTTAGAAATCCCCTCGAGCAGGCTCCGCCTCGCTCGAGGACGCGCGCCCCCCTCGGGCGGGGGCTCCGCCCCCGTTCGAGGGGCAGCACCTTCCCTCGAGCGGGCTCCGCCCGCTCGAGGGCTTGCTCCCCCCCCGAACGGGTTCCGCCTCGCTCGAGGGTACGTCCCGCCCTCGGCCGGGGTCCGCCACGCTCGAGGGCGCCCCTCACGCGTGCGCCGGCCCCCGTACGCGGGCATTTAACGCCCCGGCACAGGCGGGACGGCGCCATCATGCGCCGGGGCTCGCGCCCCGGTGCCGCCGCACCAACTCCCCAGGGAGGAGCCCATCCCCACCACTGTGGGAAGGGACTGTGCAGCGCGGCCGGTGTCAGTCCCGTGACACCGTGCGCCTGCTCCAGTACGGCTAACGCGCCGCGCCCTCGAAGGGGGGCCGGTTGCACCCTCGATTCACTTTGTTGTGACCCTACGGGGGTTAGGTGGAGGCGCTAGGCCGGTGGATCTCCATCCCTGCCACTGTAACAGCATGGTCGCCATCCCCGCGCGTGCAGGCGCACGCCGTGCGCCGTAGCAACAACCCCGAGACCGTGAAGCGCGTTGGGGAAGGGACGCCGTTTTACCTACTCCCGTGCCCCATACGGCCAACGTCGCACCTCCCTCGAGCCTATCGAGGACATCACCACCATCCACCGCCCTTCTACCCTCGAACCACCACCGTTCGGGTACATGGTAGGCCATCATGGCCGGATCGGCCGCAAGGATTGTCCGGACGGCCGCCCACTCTACAGCATAGCACGACGTGTTTCCCCACGTAGCTAGATAGCGCGGCGCGCATGTAATCCGCCGCCCCCTTGATCTATAAAAGGGGGGGGCGAACCCCCAGCCGCAGGGGAGACAGACCCAGCAGCATACGAGACAGAGCACATCGCACACCACGTACTCATTCCCCAATTCTCCCACAATATCTTCAGCCACTCCTCCGGGGACTTGGAAGCCACGCTTCCTCTCCCGCCTTGCTTGTAGCGCCCCACTACGGCACCCCCGGTGCTAAGTAATATAGTGCCTCGAGCACGCCTCTCGTCGGACGTACGGCCCCCCTCGGCGGGAACCGGATAAAAACTCGTGTCACTTGTTACTTAGCATCGACCATTGAGGAATAGACCTCGGCGCTATCTACTCGGTTAGTGTCGGGACCATATTCCGCACCAACAGAGCATATGAATGGATTGCTCCAGCTCGAGAGGTCTTCAAACTACGAACCATCCGTAGTGCGGTGCGGAATGAGAAAGATGGTAAGGCAAAAGGATGAGAGCTAAAGCAAGCACAAGGTGAAGAATGCGAGACACTCAAGAGTGAAGAAAAAAGTCAAGAGTAAGGTTAGTAAGAATAAAGCAAGCATGTAAGAGAAAGCTTCTATGAGTATAAAACCCTTAGTTCGACCATTTCTATCTAGGCTAGCGTTCCTACGGTCAACACAGCTACGGTACCACTCCGTCACACCCGAGCTTTAAAGGCAAAACCGAATGCATTGATCACGTGTGCGCCGGGATCAAGTTACACACACGCTTAGACATTATGAATACCAAAAACAAGGCCACACGAATAAAGAGTTATTACAAACCATAGTCTTAAACGAATCTTAAATAAACGAGTTCTCGCAACGGACAAAATGCCTCCACAGTACCGATCGAAGACTACGCACACCTAGAACTCCCGGAAATCTCCCGGAATATCTTCAAAGTTCTCCCGATCCGAGCGACAAATCCGGGTATTGTAGATGCAAGAGAATAAACAAGCGTGAGCACATATCGTACTCGGCAAGAGAGAACAACATAACATGCAAGGACATATGGTGGATGGCTAAGGTTCAAGCACTTTAGCATTTTAGTTGGTCAAGTTTTATTAGCAACCTTGTTTACTAAAGAGTGTAAGTTCATACCAACCCAATTAGTATGATATAAGCATCATAAATAAAGAATAAAACAGCAATTAAGCATTAAAGTTCCATAATTTAATCATGTGAGTGTCCAAAGCCGCTCTTGACCGTGAGCACGGCTAATCGATTAGTTTAACACTCGCGGAGGTTGTACACTTTCACCACAAGCAGCGTAAAAGCTCCGAAGAACTTTAGACCCAACCATGCGGTGTTTGCAAGACACCATATCACACTTCCGAGGTGTGATTGCATAGGGACACTACATGGCCTTTACAAAGGTTCCCTAGCAAGTTATGACCCACAAGGTCCGGATCAGTTAGCAAGGTATAAAGTCCCCTAGCAGGTCGATACCCCACCATAAAAAGAATAACTCGCCCAACCTCCTGCTAGAGCGAGTCCATTCCCCACAGTACCGCCGATCCCTTGTCCTCATCAGGTAAGACCATCCCAAGCTAAAGTTCCTAATTATTCAGCCAAGACCATTGCCCATTAGTTCTTGTGGTTGTACAGTTTTCCTGGGTGGTTCTCCATGTTCCGATTATCATATTAAAGTGGTCTTGTAAAGTAAAAGATCATAAACGGAACATAGAATAACAAAAGGTAACCAAGTTGATTAATACCAATCCCAGTTGAGCATGCTAAGCAATAGCTACCACAAGATTAATTTCATTCCCGGTATCAAGGTAAAGGTAGTAAAAAGCTAGGCATGATCCTTAATAGGTTCCCATCAAATTAATGCAAGCGGAAAAGTAAAGACGGTGAATTTAAATGCATGTTATGTGGGACAAGCGGGCATGCATCAAGGAATACTTGCCTTCAACAAAGCCTTGCTGCTCAAACTCTTGCACGACTTGATCTTCAAATCCCTCGAACGAATCTCTCTCTACGGTCCACAATCAGCACATACAAGCATACAATAGAAATAAATAAGAAACAGTCACCAAACAGATCAAATAGATCTAAACAGTAGCATAAAACTAATCTACGCTTCGAGGCGAACGCGTGGACATAAAGAACGCCAAAATCGGAGCTAAAACGACTAAGTTATGGCTTAGGGAAGGTGTAGGGACTAATGCGTGAAGGTTTGAAAAGGTTTCGGGCTAAAATAAAGAAAAAGGACTAAACCGTGAGAAAACTCTCCGAGGTGGAAGGGTATTTTTGTGAATATAGGAAAACTCGGGGGCTTTTATCGCAAAACCGCCCGTGTGGCCGGTGGCGGGGTTGACCTATTGACTTGTGTCGTCTTGATCCGGATCCATTGGATCTAGATCCAAGGGCCGCGGTGGCATGCGGGCGGTGGGATTGGACGGGGCGTCGGATCTTAATCCGACGGCCGGGATTGCGTGCGAGTGGCCAAAGCGACGGCCGCCGGCCGGGAGACGGCGGTGCGCGGCGGCGGGGCGGCGGTGAACGGCGGCGGAGCTCGCCGGCGTACCCAATCTAGGGCTCCGGTGCACAATTCGAAGCGCGGGTGGCATCCATGCGCGGCGCGGGAGCACCCGGCGGGACGGGGCGGCGGTCGCGGCGGAGTTGCGGCGGAGCGGCCGGCCGACGCGGCGGCGCGGCCCACGAACTCCGGCGAGGTCTTCCGGTCCCTACGGAGCACGGACTCGACGTCTTGTGGCGCGGGCGCGATGCTCACCTCCTTGCGCGGCTCCTTGGCGACTTCCCGGCGACGACGCGCGACGGCGGTGACGAGAACCCCGACGGCGGCGGCGCTAGGGGTTTCGGTGGCGGCGCAAGGCGGCGGCTAGGCACGAGGGATCTCGGGTAGGGCGGTCCGGGGGGCGGCGGCGCTTTAAATAGTCCGGGCGGACGCCTTGGCGTGCGGGCCACGCGAATGGCGCGTGCGGAGCTCGGACTCGCGCGACGGCGGCGGAGTCCGGGCGGAAACGCGCCGGGTAGGGGATGACCCGGTGGGTCCCCCCCCGGTCGGCGGCGGCGGGCGCGGGAGCACGGGGCGGGCCGGCGCAACCGCCGGGGCCGCCGGGGCCGGCCGCTACGCGGGGATGGGCTGCTAGGCGGCCTAGGCGGGGTGGCGGCCTGCTAGCGGCCGGCGGCCGCGCGCCGGGCCGGGGTGCCGGGTTGGCCGGCCGCGGCCCGCCGGGCCGGCAAGGGGGGATGGGCTGAAAAGGGGAAAGGGGGTAGGGTAGGAAGAGAAAAAGGATTTAGGAATTAGTGCTTGGGTTTGAAAAAGATTCAAACAAATAGAACTCAAATTTGAATTTGAATTCCAGCAACCAAAATAATGCTCCAGCATGAATGCGACAATTAACTCCTATATTTCATTAACTTTATTTTAGAAAAGTTTTAAATGCCTAAAAAGAAATAAAGCAACCTTATTTTCCTTAAACAAATAAATGGTTTCTAGAAAATTTTAATAAAGCCAAATGTTTAATAAAATTAGGGTGTTACACTACAAAGCGGTGGTGTAGTCGTCACCGCCTAACGAAGACGGTGGTGCGGTGTAGATGTTCACGGCGGTGCCCTCGCTCCTTGCTCGCTCCGGCCTCCCGCCCGTCGTGGACGGCTCCGACTTCTCTCGCGGCGATTGGTACGGCTCCACACGAACACGAGGGGCCTTCGGTCTTGGCGCACCGGTGGCGTCGCAGGTGCGGCCTCCCCCTTCTCCCTCCTTCTCTCTTCCACCACTCCCCCTCTTCTCTTCCCCCCCGCGGCGACGAGCACAGAAAGGGTAAAACCCCAAGCGGATTGGTGAGATACCCACGGGAGATGGGCTCAATTGTAGGGTATACATGCTCGGTCAAGGCGGCGCAAGGGCAAAAGAAACCATGGCACCACGGGATTGGGCGCCCGGCGAAATTGGCGATGTGGCCGACCTCCGGTGGACGCCACCGCGCCTTTCGCGTCACCGCACGGGCAAAGGGGGAATCCCCTAGCGGACCGGCCTCCGGATGGGTTGGCTCGGGCGCGGTGCGGCTCGGCGTGCGCGCCCCGCCCCGCCCACCGACCATCCCATCACGCGCTCGGCGCGCGGCCGGTCGCGAGCGAAAAAGATGAGGAAGAAGGAAGGGTTAGGGGCCGACAAGTGGGACCCGGAGTTCGGCGAGAGAAAGAAAAAGGTAGTGGTCTCTGGGCGGCGGTTGCTACGAAGGGGCGGCGGGTTGGTTTTAGGGAGAACAGGCCCAAGTTAGAAGTTAAGATTTTTAATTTAGTTTTGAAAATAGTTTTGAAGTTTTGTTTGAATTTGAATCACATTCAAATTCAAACCACAAACATTTAACTCCAAACATAATCCCGAAAAAATCCAACTCACATATTTTACCATAATTTGAATTTATATTTTTATAAATGGGTTTAGTTTGTGGAGAATTTAGGGGAGGTCTAGCAAGTTTGGTTTAAAATTTGGTAGCACTCCAATTCAACCAAAAAGTTTTAAATTTTCGAAATTTTGCACGCCTAGTTTTCCGGTATGTTACATCTTTCCTTCCTTTTCTCTCGTTTCTTTTTTATTTGATATGTTTCTTTTTATTCCTTTTGTTTTTCTTTTTTATTTATAAATGCTTTTCTCGTTTTTATTTTTTCTTGTTTTTATTTCCTTTCTAACATTATTTTTTTTGTTTCATTTTTCTTTCTTTCTTCTTATTCTTGTTTTTTATTCTATTTTTTATTTCACTTTTATTTCTCTTTTCTTTTTATTTATTCGGTTTTTACTTTCTACTTTATTTTTTGTTTTTGTTTCCATTTTTATATTCTTTCCTTTGAAGTATTTTTCCCTCCATTAATATTTTTATTGTTGGAGATGAGATGTAATTTTGTTCTCGCTAGAATAATAAATTGTTCCGACTATATGTATCTTGTTCGGGCTATAATAACAACTTGTTCCGATCCTTGTTCGATTTGTTCGACAATACATCCGTTTTTGTTCGAGATGACACACAAAATTGTTCGACTATAATAGGATTTTGTTCTCACAATTGTTCTCATTTGTTCGACACTTTTTTGTCCGAGATGACATACAAGCTTGTTCCGGCAATAGTAATATATTGTTCTAGTTATAGTAATATTTTGTTTAGTCTATAATAATAACATGTGTCCGACTCCGTTCGATTTGTTCGACACCACATTTGTTGTTCGAGATGATATATAAACTTGTTCGACGGTTGTTCTAGCACTTTATTCATTTTGTTCTAGCGATAACGAGAATATATAATCGTAATTAAAAAATACGAATAAAAAAGTTTGTCAAAATATAGTCAAGTGGGATCTTGTTTCAAAGTTTTTATTGTCGAAATCTAATGGTGCGATCGAATTTAATTTTGACGTTTGGTTTGTGATTTATAGATTTTTTAGTTTCAATCAATGCTACATGTGGGCGATGTCATCACTTTTGTTTTATTTTGCATGCATGCACTCCGGCTTTCCCCGGTGCCCCCTTTCCTTCGACCGACGGATCGACTTTTTGTCGCTTCGGCCGACATGTAAGAGCACCCGTTTTTCGGGGCTTAGTATAAATACCCGTCTTCTCCCTCCTCACCCAATGTTGACCAACCACGGGACAAACCCTCACTTGAGCATTCACTCCACTTCTCCCCCCTTCCTCCTAGGGCCAAGATTTGATTCCTTTGAGCAAGGGCTTGGGTAGAGAAGTGTTTCCTAGTAAGGATTAGAGAAGCTTTGAGAGCCCCCTCGAATTTCCCCATCTCAAGAGAACTTGTAGCATCTCCGGGCAATTGATTAGTGTTTGTTACTCTTGAAGCTTACTTCTAGACGGTTTGGCGTCTCCGGTTGAGTGCCCTATTGGTGTGGAGCACCGGGATCATTTGTATTACCCTCTCCTTGGTGGAGAATTCTTAGTGGGCACCAATCTTCCTTGGTCGGGATTGGGTGAGGAAAAGAGGCTCTAGGTGATAGCCCTCCCTTCGTGGGATCCTCAACAAAGATGTAGCTTTGTGGGAGTGAACTTCGTATTAAATTCTTGTGTCTCCATTTGCTTGCTTGATTCTTTGTCTCTCTATAACCCTAGAACTTATTTATGCCCGATCTCTTTATTGGTTGTGTTCCAACTCATATCTTTGGTTGCGGGTGGTTCTTAGCTCCTAAACTAAACCTTTGATTCAAATAGAATTTCTAGAATCACTTTACTTTTCAAATTTCGTTTTAGTCACCTCGATCTATCGGTAGTACCGGCCGTGCCGGAAGTACCGACCCCTCAGTAGTTCTGGCACCGCGTCGGTAGTACCTATAGAATTGTTAACCACTACATTTATTTTAGAAATTTGAACTCCCCCTTTAGGCTTCACAAGGTCCTTTCACTTCCTCCCCTGCTCGGATCTATCTCGTTCTTCCCCTCCTTCGTTGGATCCGAGCAATACTCCTCTTTTCTCTCCCCCCCGCCTTCCACCCTACGGCCGATGTTCCAATGCTTGCCACCGTTGTATTCGTCGGTGTTTCTACATTTCCTATGTCATTTCTTTGCGGTTGTTCCAATGACCTCGCTTCCTTTTGGGTTGAAGCGGCCGGGTCATCGTTGAATTTGCGGAGAAGTTGCACCACCGACGTCACTAGTGTCGGCGTCGTCTTTGACCCCAAGCGCTTCGTGGTTGTTCCGACGCACTCGGTCCCCGTTGGTTTAGTTCGAGCTCGACGTAATTGAACATGTGGATGTCCTCCTACAGCTGCCTTCGACTCGCTTGGGCTTCCTCGACTCGCCATACTCTCCATCTCTCCAAAGCAAAGCGAGCCTAGATCCGGTTGACCATGACATCCAAGGAGCGTCTCTACAACCGACGGTGCCTCGACGGCCTCGTTCCAACATGGATCTCGACATGGAGCTTCTATTTCTACCTCCGGCAACGGCAAGCAACTCACCCTCGATCGCTCGGTGCATGCCTCTTCGGCTCGCTCGAACCACCTACAAACGATGCTTTGCACGGTCTTCGCCTAGTGACGCCCCGGGTTTTTAAGTAGCGTCATTGGTCAAACCGGCCGACATTGGTCAAACCCGGGCCATCACCTCGAAAAACCGAGTCGACAACCCCTATTGAACCCCTTGACCAAGTCAACACACCCCGGTGGTCAACCCTTGGCCAAAGACAAGGTCAAACCCCACCGAAACCCTAATGTCAATGAACGTCCTCTCCGGAACTTTTGCCGCGTCTTCACCTAAACACTTCAAAATCTACCTTTATGAAAGTTGTCCAGCTTGTTGAGGGACACAACTTTCATGTAGATTGGCATTTCCAATTTTGAGTGGAAATTGGTGAAAAACTTAGTCAATCGGTAGTACCCCCTATTCATCGAGACATGGCGGCATTCAAAGTTTGGCAACAAGTTATGCAAAATGTGTGGAGAAAACACCCTAGAGCCATTGTGAAAGTTGTAGAGGGTAGTGAGACCTACAACTTTCCTATTCACCACTTGGTGCACTTCCGTTCAAATTTCTAGAGTTTTAAGCACTCGAACACGGTTACGGTGGCACGAATTCGGGCCGGCCGACGCCGCGCCGCGCCGCGACGTCGCGCGCGCGGCGGGTGCTCGTGCCGCGTCTCGTGGCGCCCGCCACCCTCGGTTTCGGGGCCGCCCGCGCCTTCCGAGGCGTCGCGCCTTCCCCCGGGCCGCGCGCGCACCGAGGCGGTCCGAAGCCGCGCTCTCTCCACGCCGCGCCACCTTAACCACCGGCCCTTGCGCGCCCTCCCCGTGCCTCACGCACCGGACGGAGTACGGTTGCCGTACCGCCGCATTGACACCGGGGCGTCCTTCGCGGCGAAGGCAACACCCCCCTCTTCTCGCGCGCTTGTCTATTTAAGGAGACGTCCTTCTCATCGCGGGTGAGTGCGTCGCCGCCGCCCTCCATTGGCGCCTCCACGGCGAGCTCCTCCCCCGCTCTCTCCCGTCGCCGGCCGCAGTCTCCAACACCGTCTCCACCTCACACTCGATCTATACCGCGCGGGGAGCTAACCCGCCCGTGCCGCGGCCGCTCCGGGGCGGCGCTCCTACGGCCGCCGCCGCCGGCTCCGCCGAGAGGGCACGCCGGCGGCGCCTCGGCCCCAAGCAAACCCCGAATAGAGCCAAAGGGTTCCGCGCTCGCCCTCCGCCCACGCCCGGCCGGTTTCGGCCGACGAGCTCGCCGGATTCCGGCGAGGACCGCCACCGGCCGCCCCCGGGGACCCAATTGCGGGTTCCCCGATCTTTCCGGGGGGCTTGGTGCAACCGAGGGCATAATCATAACATCTCAAAACTTCCGGGACCGTTGTGCAAATCGTATCTCCAATAGTGAAGTCATTTTGCTAAAACTTGTAAAATGTATAGAAAATCATAGAAAATTCAGAAAAATGCCAAACCAGTTTTGTTGGACTCGTTGTGGAAAATACTACAACTTTTACTCGGATGGTCCGATTCTTGATATTTTTAGCATGAAAAATAAGAACGTGAAAAACCTAGATCCGCAATATCTCCAAATCTATAAATCCTCTTCCGTGTCCAATTTTTGGATATGTTGTGTATTAGGTCATGACTTGTTCCCGTGCCAAAATTGCACAAAGTTGTGTTGTAAATATTTTTATATAAATTAGTTTTTGTTTGTGCGGGAATCCGCCAAATGATTTTTGTAGCCGAAAATAATTAGTGTTCTCGTGCCCAACTTCGCATGTTATCTTTTTATGCCACAATGCACCTCTGGTGAATTAATCACAATTTTATAATTGACGGAAATATTTATTCTTGAAATATGCTTGATTTTCTTTGAAAATGCCTAACTCAAGATTCATAAGAGTTATAAGTCTATATGTTGCATCCCTAGGTTAGTTTTGGACCATATAACATGTGTGAGAAAATTTCATTTTGATGAGTAATTATTTTTGTGTGCATTTACCTTGTTCTTCTAGCTAGCTTTGGTTATTTTCAAAATAATTAATTTCTTGGCTATCCTAGGCATGCATGTGTGTCCGGTGGCTTGTTATAGGTGATTAGTGCCTAATACACACTTCCACCGAATTTTAATTAATTAATTTGTGAATAAAAGCTCGGGAGCAATTAAGGCTTAATAGTCGGTTAAATGGGGAAAATCACCAACCCACCTTTAATCACCTTGTGTGTGGAGGTAAATCATTTTAAAAGGCTAAATGTACCAACCCACTCGCTATTTATGAAGTTAAATCAATTTATTTCGATATATATGTACACAATCACTATCGGCAAGAATAATTAATAAAGAATTGCATATTGTTCCTTTTGGAACAAGATGTTGAATGTATTTCGCATCTAGGTGAATGTGTCCAACCAATGCACCCCATGGTTGTCATTCATTGTTTGTAGTTAATTAAATTTAAAATCGACAAATAAACCTTGCATTTGCAACTTTGTGTAGATCGTTCGACGGTAGATGTACGCTCGTGCGGGAAGAAGGAGACGAAGGTGCAAGCGAAGAGGCGTCGTACGTGGACGTAGCTCAAGACCTGGACCACAGTCCAGAAGGGCCCAAGGCCAACCTTGCTAGCGAAGGCAAGCCCCAGATCATTAACCCCGTCTTTTAAAAATTATTTAATTGTTCTAAGCTATGCTTGTTCATTTACGTTCCAAGAGTTGTTTGAAACCCTAGATGCATGATCCCTAGGTACCTATGCTCTATCTCTAGTAAGCTAGGTCAATAGCTGCTATGCTATAGGACCGATAGAAGTCGAGTGATGTTCGTCACTCGCGAGAATAGGTTCTTATATTAGAATCATAAGATCTCCATATATGGATTGCTCATGTGGTAAGAACATGGGATTTGGGTTCCGGTCCGGTGGCTTTCGTGGGCTAAGCTTTTGAACGTACTAAGCACTTGTCGGGAATGGGACCGGTAAGCCTAGTACCTTAATGAGACGACTAGGGATTTAACTGTCACTATTCTTGGGATGCGTCTCACGGCTAGCTACCGGTGGTGTATGGTGAGTCCGGGTGCCTCGCAGGGTATGCGGATAGCCCGCACCAAAGACTCGTGGCCTTTTATCCCGACCCGAGGATTTTTGGGAACCGTTTGGTGGTTGTCCTTGCGGGGGCATCCCACCGTGTGCTTAAGTTTACCTTGCAAGGTTTAAATCAATCGATTGTCGGCCTCTCACCGTTATCCGAGATAGCTTAATCAACTAGCCATGATATCCCGTAATGATGGAATTTGGTGAATATGGTTGTATGAATTAATTGCTTGACCAATTTCTTGATTGAATTAGTTGGCACACTTAGAAATGGTAATCAACTAGAACTCGGTGCTAAAATATTGAAAGTAAGGACCTACCCTTTGTGGCTGCTTCGGCAAAAAAGAAACCCCACCCGGCCAAAAGCCTTTTCATGTCTAGAGGCTTGGTGATGTAGTTATCACCCGATGGTTAAGTCTTGCCGAGTATTAGTATACTCGGCCTTGCTTTAAAACCGTTGTGCGAGGTGCCGTTGACCGGGTGAATGACGACAAGTGATGGCATCACGTATGGCCTCCCGTGATGATGACCGTTGCGCTAGTTTAATTTGTTTCCGCTGCTTTCGAACTCGAACATTTACTTCATGTCATGAACAATGGTTTGCAATAAATGTTTTTGAACTCGTGTTGTGTCTTTGGACTCGACTTCGTGTGAGTTTTAATGTATATATATCGATCCATGTTGCTCTATAAGTGATTTACCGGGCGTTAACCCGGTAACTAACGACAGGATGATACTTTATTACTACTTAATGACCAAAGTGGATTGGTTTAGGTGGTAGTACGGTATTTTCCTGGGCGGGTGTCACACGCCCGGCTGTATGCGCCATGGACGCCCCTACTTCCTTTCCCCGGTGAGCTCGTCGTCATTTGTGTTGCCGTCATTTCTGCTATTCTTGTCTGGTCAAATGACCCGGTTGTAATTCAGTCTTCTTCGGAAGGCTTTATGTAAATCTGTCTGCTTAATATAATATATGGAAGTTGTCAAAAAAAAAGAACGAATCTTCATGTTATTATTCGCCAAAAAAAATCTTAATGGCCTCATCGAGCACTACAATTAACATCCAACATTTCCTAAGACTATTGTGTTATTAAGAATTGTACAGGCAATGTAATGAATTTTCTTACCGTAATGTTTGACTAGAAAGTATATACATTCAAAGACTGGCAGCTAAGTGTCTAGCTAATTTTCCATTTTCTTTATAGGAAGATAAGCGGGGACGCAACCACAGTCGTCATGCATGCGCACTAATTTAATTTCCAGGCCACCACATTCATGAAACTATATTCCAACTATTTTAGGTTCAGACTCAACAAAAAAAAAATATTCCAACATTAGAGAAATAAAAGATATCACCACTAGAGAAACACACATTTGTATCGGATGGGAACCCTATTAGTACCAGTATTGAACCGATATACCCATATTGGTACTAATATGGGGACATTAGTACCGGATATTTTACATGGTACTAATGTCACATTTGTATCGAATGGGAATGGCACTCGGTAGTAATGTGCCACAATCGTCACCTTCTCCTCCCCTCTCCTCTATCTTTTCTTTTCTTATCTTATCTTTTCTTTTCTTTTCCTACTCCAACTTCATACAAATTCATCATGATTCATCACAACTAAACTTCACACATATTTCATCACAAATATCATACAGCTTCACATTCACAAATTTCTCCAACACAAATTTCACATCACAGATTTTATCCACCTCAAGATCTTCATCATAAATTTCACATTCACAAAATATATATAGATCATAGATTGACAAATTCAACTACACAAAAACACATATTCACAATTGAAACACGATTCACAAATTCGTAAATTCAAAGACAGACTCACGGATTTAGTCACACTACATGAGCACGAACCGGATCATGCCGTCCCGGCCAAAGGTAGCACCCCGACCCCGGAGCACAACACTCGCCGCGCCCGACCGACGGCGGTAGCCCATTAGCTCTTGCCACCTCTCGCCGCCGGTTCCCGCGCCCGCCGCCGCCGGTCCCCGCATCCCGTCCGCATCGTCCATGCGGCGAGGGAGAGGGAGAGGAATTAGCCGGAGAGGATAAGCTAGAGAGAGGGCGAGAGGAGAAAAGAAGTTGGAGTAGAGAGACGAGAGGGTGCGGTGCGGAGAATATTTCTATGTCGAGGTCGCACGAGTTGGGAAGGTGAAGGTGTTAGTATTGGGGCTTCTATGGAATGGGTACTAATGTGCCCCCTTTAATACAGTTGTGTTTTGGCATGGTACTAATGGGGTCCGATGTGACCCATTACGGCCGTTCGTTTGGCCGGTGGTTGGTAGCGGGTGCTGATTTGTTCGAGGGAAAAGTACCGCCGTCGGTTGCTAGTGGCTGGTTTGTTTTGATAGAAAAGTATTGTTGGCCGGTGGCTAATAAGCCAAGCGAACAAGGCGTACGTAGTCCCCACCCAAGTACATGCTTCACATTAATACCGAGTGGGGAGGGAGAGCCTCCTCCGTGAGTCCCATTAGTACCGAGTCCCACCCGGTACCGATGTACACATTAATCCGAGTGCGAAAATACCCGGTACTAAAAGGATTCAAGCCTCGGGATATATAGTTGATTCTCTAGTAGTGTATCCATATTTGATTTCATTTTGTTGCATTATTTCTAAGCACCACAAAAGTTCATTTGAACTTTAAAAAAATCTAGAATAGGAGGATGAATTTGAAGTTTTTGAAAGGAAGAGCATTTTGAATTAAGAAGGCCCCCACAAATGTCCCTGTACGAATCTCCCTTGCAAGCTGATGCCGCTGCTTGTCCTTCAATTATGTAATTCCATTCCATCCCACAACGCTTGTAAGAAAACATGCATGAAATAGTTAACTATACAGCCGTGAAAAAAAAAAGAAATTGAGCTGCTGAGTAGATACTTCTTGTTAGGTTATTACAGTGCACTTATTTGTTGTGCAGATGTAAGTATATTTCTTCTGCAAATGATCAAAATTAGACAATTTGACTTACAGTAAAACCAAAACGACCTTTAGCAACGAAGAAAGTAAATTGTATCAGCTAAACTTGTAAAAAACAAGTCCCATGATTATAAAAAGATAAAATCATCATCACGATTTCTTGACAATACACTCAATGGGAGCTCGGGTAGCTTCTCGGGTTGCAGCGGGTTACGACTTTTGTCGTGGCACAGCGTTGGTGACGACGGCGCAGCTCGACGGCTGCTCTTCAGCTCCTCTCCCATGTGGTGGTGGTGTAGCATTGTGTTGTGTGCGTTTGTTTGTGTGGTGTGTGTTCGCTTTGGCATATGTATGATTGCTTCTTCTTCTTAAATGATATGGCAGGTGCTCCTACCTTTATTTCAAAAAAAACACTCAATGGCTGCTTCTCAAATTTATGTAATAAATAACTAAAACATAGTAATGGATCATAATATTGAGATTTTTTACAGTGCATTTGTAGTATTGGGAAGTATTGAGAAGTATTGGGTAGTATTGAGAAGTATCAAGCATTTTGATATTCCCACCATCTAAAAAATTAACTAAATGTTGGTGTGGGTCCCACCAATTTGATAGTTCCTAATACTTCCCCATAGCAACTTCCTGATACTTTCACCGTTAGATTTCGTCAGACGGACGGCTCATAAAAAAGAAGCACCTTAAAATTTTTCATTATATTAGTTGTATCCAATAACAAATTTTATTATTCTAAAATATAAAATAACCAGGAATAATATTATAAACTATAAAATAATTAGCAACTGTAATGATGTCGTAAAACGTACTCTTTCCGGTTTGGTAAAAGAAGTAGTTTAGGACAAGCGACAAAGTCTCCAAAACACAACTTTGACTTCTCTTTTCCATAAAAATATTTATTGAAAAGTTATATATGTATACTTTTATGAAAATGCTTTTCAAAACAAATCTATAGATATGATTTTCACGTTTATAAACCGAACGACTTAAAAGTTATTCATCATTTATATTCCCAACATTTGACTCAAACCTTATCCAAAATGACTTCTTTTACCAACCCGGATGTCGGTGTTTCAATCCGGCAACCTCCCAAGGGGAGAACCCGAGGTAGATGAATATGGCCTTGCCGAGATCGGTATCTCGAAGGAAAGACACGTGGCACACAATTTAGACAGGCCGCGAGGTGCGTAAAACCTACATCCCGTATGCCGCGTAGCTCGGATTGATTGGGTGTGTTTACAAGATGATGTGGATGAAGAGATAGGGGTCCCCGTCTTGCCTTATATAGTCCGGGAGGCGGGGTTACAAGTCGGTTTGTCGAGGAGTACTAGTCATGTACGGCTAGGAGTACTCTACATGCATCCGGGCATGTCTAGCTTCCTAACCGAGTACTAGTCCTTGTAGTCCTTGCACTTCACGCCAACGAGTGCCGTGCGGCCCAAGTAGAGTAGTCCTAGGGGTGCACCGAGTAGTCGGTCCCGGTACTCACCGACGAATGGGCCCGGGGATGTCCATACGACAAGCCCCCGAGTACTTTGTAGTCAAGCAGGATGCCTTCGAGTAGTATTGATGGCCTTGGCGAGTAGTCCTTGAGTGTCCCCGAGTTCCACAAGCCGAAAGTCCTCAAGAATGTAGGAATCATCCCGAGGGCGGGAAGGTACTCCAGGTGGGTCTTTGAGTAGTCTTGAAGTCTTCTCGAGTAGTCCCCGGGCGTCCCCGGGTGCTTCTCTCGAAGGTCTTCAATAGTCCTCGTGTTGTCTTGATGAAGAGGCCATATGGAAAATGTGATACGAAGAATCGCATTCCATATGGAATGTAGCCCCCGAGCCTTAGGTGGAATCGCGATTCAAACCGAGGGTCAATATGAAGTCTTGTCAATCTTATCTCGAAAATTCCGGAGAAAAAACCGAAGGTGTCGGTGCGGAAAGTAGTCCCGACACTAACTAGTAAGAGCGCTAAGATCTATCTCTCGATGGCTGGTGCTAAGAAACACAATGACACGGGTTTATCCTGGTTCCGGCCATGGGCCGTACGTCCAGCAGGGGTGCGCTCGGGGCGCTGTATTGCGGTGCACCGTGGTGCTTGCAAAGCGGAGCTACAAGCAAGGCGGGAGAGGAGGAGAAACCTCCAGGTCCTTGAGGTTTGATTGAGGCAAAGTGCCAATATCGTGGATGAAGGTGGAAATGCGCAAGTGAGCAGCTATTCGTCGTCCCCCCTGCGGCCAGGGGACCACCTTCTCCTTTTATAGGCCAAGGGGAGGCAGTTTACAGTCATGTCGCATGGTTCTAAGCGCTACATATGGCGGCATGGCGCACAGTGTCATGGAGTTGATGGTTGTTCTGGAGAATCTCGCTTCGGCGGGCGTCGTGGCGAGTCCCGTGCTTGTTCGAAGCGACTTCGAGGGTAGCGAGCGTGGAAGCTTCTCGTTTGGTCACCGTCCGTATGCCGGCTCGAGGGTTGGGCCGACGGAAGACCCGAGGCCGCATAGCGGTGGGCGTGGTGGTGTCTCGTCGTCTCGAGCTTCCACGGCGGCGAGGATGACGCCGCGGTGCCTAGGATGGAGGCACGGTGACGGGGATGGCCGCACGGGGCCGAAAGTGATGGAGGATGAAGGATTGGATGGCGACTAGAGAGGGGGGGGGGTGAATAGGGAGCCGGTAAAAATTCTTCTCAAAGAACCCGGCCTATACCCTAGACGGATCCCGGTCACACACAAGCGATGGATCGAATCACACACCAACCGCCAAGACAACGAGGTTATGGATCAACCTCAAGTCTTAGGAACGATTCCTTGAAACACACGTGGAAGGACGAAAGAAAGGAGAGAGGAATCGAACCAAGCGAAAAGCCGCCAAGCACCGGCGGACCGTCCGGCCGGGAGGGGCGGACGGTCCGCACCGGCCACGCGGACGGTCCGGCCGGATGCCACGGACGGTCCGTAAATGCCACCAGAACCACCAGAGACAAACCAGGAAAAACGGACCGTTTGCAAGGACTAGGCGGACGGTCCGCACGGATCCGACCGTCCGCTACCGAAGCTCGGACCGTCCGCAAACCGGCCGCAACAAAAACCTAAAAAAAACCGGATCAAACCTAAACAAGACAAGAACACGAAGAACACCACGACAAACTCGGGCTAACCGGCACCACGCGGACCGTCCGCCGGGCCCACGCGGATCGTATGCGCCTCACGGACGGAGGCAAAAACAGCTCGACCCCCGCGGGTCAACTCCTCCAACACATCACCGGATCTCCCAAACGGTAGAAGTTGAAGAGACAAGGGTTTGGGGACAAGATATGCGTCAAACAAGGATGCTATACCCCAAAAATTTCGCCTCCTAACTCCCTAAATCACCGGGAATCGCGGATCCTTTGTGCACCACCAAAAACTAGAGCTCCAACCGAAAATCCTTGAATCGAAGTGGTTTCCAGGCGTTTGAGAGCACAAGATCAATCACAAAGATGCACAAGACATCCATCCATGTTTCCCTCAAAGAAATCCGGGGAGAAACCCACTCAAATCCGCGGAATCACACCAAGAACAAAGGCACCAAAAACAAGCACGAAAAAGACCACGGAAATCACAACGCCGAATCTTCTATACAAACCAGGAAAGATTCACAAGGTCTAGCTTGCCGCCCTAGCATCCATCCCTCTCAACAAATCTCTCATGAAGCTCTCAAGCTAGCCTAGACAAGAAATGGAGAAGAAAATGTCTCGGGAAAAAGAGAAATGGAAAAGGGGAAATGAAACCCTAAGTCGTGGAGAGAGGGCGTCATCCACCCACACTCATGGCTTATATATCGGGTCCCGCCGGTGTGGTAAATGACTCGACTACCCCTAACTCAACTACTGGCGAAACAACCCACGCAGGGGCATTTATGTAATGTTTGTGGGTCTTGCCATCGGACGGCCACACCTTCGCCGCACCCCCGCGTCCTCCCGACGCAAGCCATGCGATCCCGCCGCGTGTCCTCCGCTTCGAAGCTTCCCGACACGCCCGGATCCCGTCTCCGTCGTGTTGGGCCTTCGCACTTGGTTTTGAGGCCCAAACCAAGAAACCGTCCTCCGATGGTTTTGTGGGCAAACCACCAAACCCCCGCGTGCTTGGGCCGGCCTCCCGCCAAGCCTCTTGACTCGACCGCCACCGTGCACCGCTCGATCGTCCACGACTTCGTCTTGCTCGTCTCGCCACCATGTGGCCCGCACCTAGTCCCGCCGTCCACCGGGTCCCTCGAACGGAGCCTACTTGTCTCCATCTCCCGAGGCCCCTCAAGGCCGAAGACCCGCAACAACACGAACTAGGCCGCAGCCTACACCCGCGCACCGAGCCAAGAGTCGGTCCAACACCCGTTGTCAATCACTCATCCCCGAGGAGCGGTCATCCATCAACCACCGGACGCTCCCGGTCCTCAATCTCCCTCTTGATGAGTGCATTGACAACACACAACGCGAAATGAAATTCGAGAGAAAGAAAGTAAGAAGAAAGAAAAACAAAGAAGCTCAACTCATGACCAAAACCAAAGAAAGGCAAAGAAAGGTCACAAGCCGAGCAAAGCACAAACTCCACACTGAAAATCGCAAGAAAACTCCCCTTGAACAAATGCAAGCTCCCCCTAAACATGTGGATGCAAAGTTCCAAATTTTAGATGCATTTTCTGAAATTTTCATTAAGCTCACCTCTTCTCCCCCTTGTTGACAATGTATGAATCAAGGTGAAAATGCAGGAATGTAAGACAATTCATATAAACATCTACATGAGCTTCTCAAATAGGCCAAATCTAGTGTCAAAGGCTAGAAGTGAGACAAAGAGCACACATATGGATCAAAGTATAATCAAAGCATTTCCACAAGTAATATATGGAAATATAGGCATGTAAGAAAGCAAATTTCCAGATTTGAGAAATTTTATCAAAAGATGGCTCACTTCAAATTTAAAGGCCTATCCATGTCATATTCTAGCCAAAAACATGCATATCATCCAGAGATCATACAAGGATATCAAATTCTTAACAAAAGATCATTGCAAACACCCATAAAAAAAAGCATGTCATGTTAGAGCTCATGAGCCATGTGTCCACTTCGGGAGACTTCTACACCGGTGAACATCATGCAACATGTTTTGCACCCATGTGTGAAAAATAAGACATTTTAAGCATAAACATGATGGATGGAGCATTTTTCAAGCATACACACTTCTTTTCAAGATTAATTCATTTCATGGTACATGAAGTGCCTTTGCGGCAAAAAGAAGCTTATGCTCCTCCATGAATGCAACATAGGCTAAACATTCACAATGATATCGGCCTTTGGCCCAAATGCAAGAAAGAGACATCCAAGCGCAATCTAAGCATGAAAGGCACATTTAGACCAAAAAGTGACATGGATACACTACTCGGAGCACATTTCATCAAATTTAGTCAAGATTAGCATTTGATTCAAAAAGGCTATCTCACAACACATATATCTCAAATATTCCAAGAGCATAGCCTCACATAGCCATTTCTCCACACACATGACCAATATCTCACAAGTAGCCAAAGAAACTCAGATAAGGCATATGAAAGAAGCTCATCATCCTAAAATGCAATATGATACAAATGCAACATGATATATAACAAGATGGCTATCCTACCATGGTTTGTACATCAAGCAAAGCATGTATATACATCAAAGGAAACATGGTATGATACATATGATACAAAATAGATCCCCAAGAATCAACTAGAAAGGGCAAGAAACCCCAAGTTCCCCCCGCAAGCACACAAATGTAGCTTGGTCGAGAGGCTTTGTAAAGATGTCCGCAAGATGATCTTGGGTAGGGACATGACTCAACACAATGGTCCCTTTCTCCACATTGTCTCTCAAGAAATGATACCTCACTTCTATGTGTTTGGTTCCGGGAATGAAGCACCGGGTTTTTTGCTACGCTTATGGCACCGGTGCTATCACAAACAAGTGGGATCCGGGTGCACTCCTCACGAAAGTCTCTCAAAGTGTATGAGATCCACAACGACCGGGAACAATAACTCGTTGCGCAACATACTCCGCCTCGGTGGTAGACCGAGCTACACTAGACCGCTTGCGGGAAGACCACGAAACCAACGAGGACCCAAGAAATTGGCAAGAACCGTAAGTAGACCTCCTCTCGACTCGGCAACCGGCCGAAATCCGCATCGAAAAACCATGAAGTGAAAGAGTCGAGGAGGATGAATACCAAAGGCCAACACCGAGGGCGGATCGTAGGTACCGAAAAATCCTCTTGACGGCCCGTCAATGTGATGTCCTCGGCGAGGCCCGAAAACGAGCGCACGGACACACACCGAACCGTATGTCCGGCCTCGTCACCGTCGGGTAGAGGAGGGAGTCGATCCTACTCCGGTACTCTCGCCGGTCCACCGGTTCTCCGTCCTCGTCGCATTCAAAGTAGCCGTACTCCCCATGGGTGTCGACATCGGCTTCACATCTTGCATCCGGAACTTCCTCGACATGTCTTTCGTGTACTTGGTCCGATGCACGAATGTTCCGTCCTTCACTTGCTTGATCCGCAACCCGAGAAAGTACCTTGCGGCTCGCCCATCATGCTCATCTCGAATTCCCTCGCTCATCTCATCCGCAAACTTGGCAACAAGGTTATGTGATGAGCCACCAAAGACAATATCATCCACGTATATCCGCACAACCAACAAGTCATTCCCATGCTTGAGGAGAAACAAGGTTTTATCCACGGTACCCATCATGAAACCTCTACTCAACGAAAAACCTCTCAACCTCCCATACCATGCCCGGGCGCCCGTTTCAACCCATACGAGCCCGTTTCAACCCGTACACCCCGTGTGGGTACTTCTCACTCTCGAACCCCGGTGGTCGCTTCACATACACCTCCTCCTCTCGTGACCCCATTCGGAAAGCACTCTTCACATCCATCTGATACAACTTGAACCCTTTAGCCACGACAAAGGCTAGAAGGATCCGAATTGCCTCAAGACGGGCCACAGGAGCAAAGGTCTCCTCATAGTCGATCCCCTCCTTCTGACTATATCCCTGAGCAACAAGTCCGGACTTGTTCCTCACAACAATCCCATTCTCACCCTCTTTGTTCTTCCAAACCCACTTGGTTCCTATAGTATGGCAATTTGGATGTGGTTCAACTAACTCCCACACCTGGTTCCTCTCAAAATTTTCCAACTCCTCATGCATAGAATTGACCCGCTTTGCATCGGATAAGGCGTGTCCAATGTCCTTGGGCTCAAAGGTGGCAACAAATGCAAGATGAGCGAAATGAGAGGAATTTCGGACCTTGACCGCGTGGTACGTTCGTCGATGTCCTCAATGATCTTTGATAGAGGATGGACTTCTTGAATCCGCCGGGAGCCTCACGCCTCGAGACTACCTCCCCCTCAACTTCGGCCTTCTCTCGCCTAGTCCTCTTGTCGTACCGTCGTTTTCCATGAAGTAGACGGTCCATCCTCCGTAGTGGTCGTAGGGGAAGTAGTGGGTACACACTTTGCTTCGGGCGCATGGTTCTCTCCATCATCATCTCCAGCTTCATCTTTCTCCTCTTCAAAGAGGTCCTTAGCCATCTCCTCATCACCCGCACATTCAAAGCCAAGAGAAGTACATGGCATTGTCTCGTCGAAGGTTACCTCGCAAGTCTCCATGATTTTGTTAGTCTCAAGATTAAGCACTCTATAGGCTCTAGAATGGTTAGCATATTCAAAGAAAATCCCATCACTAGACCTAGCCTCAAACTTGTCGAGTTTTCCCTTCTTAAGAATAAACCACTTGCAGCCAAAGACTCGGAAATGACTCACCTTGGGTGCCCAACCATGCATAAGCTCATAACAGTCTTCCTCTTGAAAGCTCGCAATAAAATCCCGTTGGAGACATCACGAGCCATATTGACCGCCTCAGCCCAATACCTCCTAGGAGTCCTGTGCTCATCGAGCATCGTCTAGCCATCTCACAAAGAGTCCGATTTTTCCTTTCCACGACTCCATTTTGAGGGGGCACAAAAGGGGTCGAATACTGATGTTCAAGACCTAGATCACGACAGAAGGCATCAAAATGAGAGTTCTTGAACTCGAGCCATTAGCACTGCGGATAGCTCGAATGGCATTCCCATGCCTCTCGTTCTTCAACCTCACGATCGAACTCGAACAAAACCAAATGTCTCACTTTTGTCCTCCAAGAAAAACACCCGTGCATAGCGAGAGTAATCGTCCACCGAACAAGGACATACCACTTCCCACCCACCGAGCGAACTCGAGCCGGCCCAACAAGGTCCATATGCAACGGCTACGTCGGACGCTCGGTCATGACATCGGCCGGGGGTGGATGGGGAGTGGCTACCATCTTGCCATGCCTACATGGAGCACGGACCAAATCCTTCTCAAACTTCAACTTTGGCAATCCTCTGATAAGGTCAAGACCACTCAAGCGGAAACCAAATCAAAGCTCAAGTGACCCAACCACCTATGCCATTTCCACAAATCACAAGAAGACCACCCACCAAACAACGAGCAGGACCCAAAGAACGAGAAAAATCAGCCCTAATAATCTAACCCTCGGGGATGATCATACAAACAAGATCACCTCGAGAATCCAAAGAAATGAGACTCACCGGACATGAAACGCACCTCAAAGCCCTCATCAAGCAACCGAGAAATCGAAAGCAAATTGAAGCCCAAAGACTTCACAAGAGCAACCCTCTTTAACGTTACCTTGTCACTCACATGCACTACACCATCGAAATCACCCTTACTCGTCCGTTGTCTCCAAACGTGATGTACATCTTTTCCTTCACCGGGGTGAGGGCCGGAGAACCACTTCTTATCTCTCGGTCATCCGTCGGGAACATCCGGAGTTGATCAACCAAATGTTCTCCAAGCCTCCTACCCGCAAATCGAAACAAGAATGAGAATGAGCCAACGACTCGACACTAGGGTTAGCACAAAGAAAGTTGAACTAGTGTCGAGCTATCTCGCTCAAAAGAGGGGTTAGCAAACATCATTCCCTTGCCACCAAATTTCCCATGTCCCATGGAAGGAGTACGAGCACCACGAGGGGGAAAACTTGGTCCGTAGTTCCTCCGGAACCCAAAGCCGTGATCATCTCCCCTAGACCCGTATTGAGGACGAGTAGGGGGACGTCCAAAGCAAAACCACCACGAGCCCGACCCAACCACTCACCATCACCTCTCCGTGGGAACCTACCACCCCGAGCTCCAACTCTACCAACATTCCTCACACTTCCCACACCCCGTGGAAGTGGTACTCTAGGCTCGGGAATACCATGAGACCGGCGATACTGTCCCGGTTTGCTTGCTCCCTAGCAAGCCTCTCATCCCTCTTTCTCTTGTAGCAAAACTCGCTAGATGCCTCTCCTTGCCACAATACTAACACCCGAAGGGGATGGGTTTTGGTTTTGACTCGCTTCTCTCTAGGCTTCACACCCTTCTCACTCACATACTTCACCTAGGTTTCGGAAGTCATTTGCTTTAGGTGGGAATTTGGGTGGATCTTGGGTTGTGTCAAGCTCGTTGCAAAGGTGGTTGGGCTTTGGTGTGAAAGAGTTCTTGGGTGCTTTTGGAAGTGGGACTTGGATGTCTTCGATCACTTCAAACTCGGGGGTGGACTCAACACACTTCTCATACACACTCTCCCCACTCGTTTTCTCCCACTTTCTCACCCAACTTCTCAAAACCCAAACCACGACCATCCGCTCTCTTGAACTCCTCATGATTTTCAATTGAGGTTCCCGCCCGTAAAACCAACCCAACACCTTCCTCAAATAGTCATTCTCCTCATAGATGACATCCAAACAAAGAAGTAAGTTCAAGATTGCGCAAAGTAACTTCATCACAACTAGTGCATGCATTGACAACAGGAGATTTCAAAGAAGCTTCCAAAGTGCTAATGGTAGAACGAGCATCAACAAGCTTAGCATGCATAGTAGGACATGATTTACAAGCACCAAGCAAAGTGGGTCTAGCCTTAAGCTCATCATACTCAATCCTAAGAGCATCTAGTTTAGCCAAAGTGGAAGCATTCTTCTCATTAAGCAATTTGATTTCATTCAACCATGCAAAGCATATTCGGGACATTCAACATCATCGAAATGGCAGGAGTAAGTTTCAAAGAGTCATTCTCAAGTTTCAATTCAAGCAATTTAGATTCTAACTCTCCTACTTTCTCACTAGCATTCTCAAGTTGAGCCCTAAGATCTTTCCCCATCTTCTTGGCATCCCTCAACACACTATCACGGTTGTCAATCAAGCCATTCAACCTAGTGATCTCAAGCAAGCAAAGCATCGGGGTCACGGTTTACCTCATCCTCCGAGTCGGAGTCGGTGTCTTCCTTCTCGTCCTTCTTGCGCTTGAGCTATGGGCCATGCCACAAAAGCCTCCAAGTGCCACATAGCTCAAACCACTGAGGTTTCGACTTGCATTCTTCTTGCCCTTGCGCCTCCCGATGTCTTCATCCTCACCGCTTGAGCTTGAATGCGCGTCGCTTGAGCTTCGTCGGCGTCGCTTGCACCGGCCACCATGGCTCTTGCCTTGTCCTTCTAGTGGCTGCCCTTACTCGATCGCCGCTTGTCCTTGTCCTTGCTCTTGGACTTGCCGTAGTGCTTGCCCTTGGAGGAGTACTTGTCTTCACGCCTCGGGTGCACCTTGTACTCGCTCATCTTGTACTTGTTCTCCTCCTCTTCCGGCACTCGGCGATGAAGTGTCCACGCTTGCCACACATGTAGAATGTCCCCGAGCTCCGCCTTGCATTCCTCCGGTTCTCATGTAGTCGATCAAACCTCCTTGAGAGCAAGGCCGCTCCTCCTCGCTCAAAGACATCGAACTCATCATCCGGAATAGACATGAGAGAAGACAAGGAAAACTCGTCGACAGGAAGGGTTAGTGTTGGCTTTGCCCTTTGATCCACCCACAAGAGCAAGACTATGATCGGGCCGAGCCCTCATGCCCGGATTGCAACTTCCCGTCAACCTCGTACGACTTGAGCTTAGAAAAGAGATCATCCAACTCAATGGTCAAGTATTGCCCGACTCCTTGATGGCCTCAACCTTAGCACCCCAAACATTTTGGTCCAAGATATGTAAAAGCTTCAAAGCTTGATCATGCTTGGTGTAAGGGAAATCCTCAACATTGGCCTTCATGTTGTTCACGATGGCGGTGAACCTCTGAAACATCGCATCAATGTCCTCACCGGAAGTTGAGTAAAGTTCTCATATTTCATCTAGTAAGAAACAAAGAGGCGAGCCTTCACATGGTTATCACCACCGTGAGCAACCAACAACTTCTCCCAAATTTGCCGTGCAAGATTCAAATGGCGAACACGCTCAAACTCAAGATCACACAAGCTTCGGAACAAGTGATCAACGGCTTTTGCATTTGCCTCATACTTGGCCTTAGCACCGCATGGGTCACCATAAGAGTATGGATATCCGCCGAATAGAATAGGTCTTGTCAAGCACAATGAAATCCAACAACTTGCCACGAAGAAAGATCATCATTCGTACCGCCCACTTGTGGTAACCCTTCCCATCGAAGTGCGGCGGACCGCCCCCACTCAACGTACGCCATCTTAGGATTCAAGACTTGTCAAAGTCACCACGAATCCGGCACCAATCTCTCGATACCAATTGAAGGATCGGATGGCGACTAGAGAGGGGGGGAGTGAATAGGAGCCGGTAAAAATTCTTCTCAAAGAACCAACCTATACCCTAGACAGACCCCGGTCACACACAAGGGATGGATCGAATCACACACCAACCACCAAGACAACGAGGTTATGGATCAACTCCGAAGTCTTAGGAACGATTCCTTGAAACACACGCGAAAGCACGAAAGAAAGGAGAGAGGAATCGAACCAAGGAGCAAACCCGCCGTGCACCGCGCGGTATCCGGCCAGGAGGAGCGGAAGGTCCGCACCGGCCACGCGGACGGGCCCGCCGGATGCCGCGGACAAGACGTAAATGCCACCATAACCACCGCAGAAGAACCGGGAAAACGGACCGTCGGCAAGGACCGGGTGGACCATCCGCACGGATCCGACCGTCCGCTACCGAAGCTCGGACCGTCCGCAAACCGCCGCAACAAAAACCTAAAAACGAACCGGATCAAACCGAAACAAGACAAGAACACGAAGAACACCACGACGAACCGGGCTGAATTGGCACCACGTGGACTATCCGCCAGGCCCACGGGGACCGTCCGCGCCTCACGGACGGAGGCAAAAACAGCTCGACCCCCGCGGGTCAACTCCTCCAACCCATCACCGGATCTCCCAAATGGTAGAAGCCAAAGAGGCAAGGGTTTGGGGACAAGATATGCGTCCAACAAGGATGCTATACCCCCAAAAATTTCACCTCCTAACTCCCTAAATCACCGGGAATTGCGGATCCTTTGTGCACCACCAAAAACTAGAGCTCCAACCGAAAATCCTTGAATCGAAGTGGTTTCCGGCGTTTGAGGGCACAACACCAATCACAAAGATGCACAAGACATCCATCCATGTTTCCCTCAAAGAAATCCGGGAGAAACCCACTCAAATCCGCGGAATCACACCAAGAACAAAGGCACCAAAAACATGCACGAAAAAGACCACGGAAATCACAACGCCGAATCTTCTATACAAACCAGAAAGATTCACAAGGTCTAGCTTGCCGCCCTAGCATCCATCCCTCTCAACAAATCTCCCCGGCGAGCCACTTCATGCGGGGGTTATGCTACCACTACGGGGTGGAGCTCCACAACTTCGCCCCTAGCGCCATATTGCAGGCGGCTTGCTTCATCGCCGTCTGCGAAGGGTTCTTGGGGATCCCGGCGAACTGGGATTTCTAGGTTCACCTTTTCCGTGCGGAGCTTCACACCCTCGCCATGGGCGAGGTGCAGACACGTCAGGCGGTTCGTGCTGGCGGCCTGACGCTCGCGCTGCGGGACACGCGCAAGGAGCGTTACCCGCCATGCATGATGACTTCCAACAACGCGGATTGGGAGAATGGATGGTTCTACCTCCACAACGATGGCGCCGGCCTCCCATCGTGCACCGGGAAGGTGCCGATGGCGAGACCAACACCCGGCACCACGGCCGTGTAGCCTCCCGCGCGGCAGGCGGAGGTTGGCGCCGCTCACCAACGCGCCGCGGTGCCCGGCGGACGCCGACTAGGGGCGACCTCGATTGCCGCCAACTTTCATCACTAGCGGATCGTCCCTCTCATGGAGAGAGAGCTCGCATTTTTGAGATGAGCAACGCGGCCAACCCCCGTATCGCCGGCGCACTTGCGACCGCCGCAGAGTGCTTCCCCCGGAGTACGCGGCCACGTGAGCGAGGCAAGCAATCAACCTCTAGTCGGTGCCGCACAAGAACGACGACCTCCGGTCGTTCGTGATGCTCCCCGACACCCGGCCGCGTGAGCGTGGTTTTTTTCTCCCTTCGGGTCCTTATATCGCATTTCCGTGTGTCCTAACGACGTCGGCCCACGGTGGTGACCGTGAATGCCGCGCGGTCGCATCCGCCGATGCCTCGGGCTCGGGCCGCCGGCCGCGCGGCGGCGGGGAGTAGGAGCGGGCGGGTCGTGTAAAGGAGAGGAAGATTAGGCAGCGGGAGTGCCCGGAACACCATAACGAGGAGTACCTACCGCCGTGCGAGCAAAGAAGGGCTTTTCCCTCCACCGACATTGGCAAACTCGTCGTCCGACAAGGAGGAGGAAAGTTATGGGGAACCGACCACCTTCGACGGTGGGAACCCGTGCCCCTTTCGCCACGGGCCGAGGGAGCGGCCATGGAATTGGTCCCCGAGGTGGGGAGGGAGCCGCCCGCCGCCGGCTATCGCAGAAGGTGCCGGTGGGCGCCACGGAGGTGCCCTCGCAGGCACAACTTAGGATTCTCCCCGCCTCCGAGGTGAGTAGCACTTCTCCCCGCATGCCTTTGATTTAAAGGGGTAGTTGCTCACCCTTTCCCTTCATTTGTTGACGGGGGGTCCCCGACCATCCCCTCCCCTCACGTCCGTCAAGGTGCTCAAGTTGAGGGCATCCGCAACGACGGGCGGCGTTCGGAGAGGGTGTCACGGACGGCGGTGAGCATGGCGGCGACAGGTGAGCCGTTGCGTGTCACGACCACGGCCGCAAGGCCGCGAGCAGAAGAGGTGGCGGTGACGGCCTCGCAGCATTGATCCCCCACGCCCCTCACCATGGGTGTGGGCGGGCGCGTTCGGGGAGCTAGCCCGCCGTGGGACCGCGGGGCGGTAGGGGCCCCGCCGATGGTGATTCCGCCCTCGGGAGGGGCCAATCGAGGGGGGCCATTCGGGCCGCCCCCGAGCGCGCGCCCAAGGTGGCCGGTGATGCGGGAGGACGAATGTTTGATGTCGCAGTGTCCGGCGCACGACACCGAGGCGTCGACGTCCCACACCGCGCCGCCCGCGTCCGAAGCCGCCGTCTTGCATCCGGAGCGGGGGCCGCACCGTCCCGCGCGCGCCGCCGCCCGCCCTTTTCGACAAGGCCTAGGCCGAGCGGGCGCTATGGCGAGAATTTTGCGACCATGGCACCTCGATCAACAATGCCCCGACCAAGGCACCGCAGATCCACGTGGGCCCTTCGTTCCGGCTCTATGAGGTAGGTGTTCTTCGTTTGACTTGAGGCTTGTTCCTCGTCTTTTTCTCGATTGAGCATTCTCGCACCGACTTTTCTCTATGTTCCCGATTGTCGCTTGGAGGAGCCGCCGGGCCGGGCGCAAGTGAGATATGACCACCTCACCCAGTTGAGCTTGAAGCTCGACTGGTATTGGGAGCAATACGATGCCCTCGATGCCCTCGTGGAAACCCCCGCAAAACGCACAACGACCGGTTGGTATACCGCCGAGGGTCGTGCACGATGCGCTCCTAGATCGGTGCACTCGGACCATGGAGGGCACGTCCGCGATTGATTAGGTGAAGGTCGCGCTTTTGGAGAGGGACAAGGCACCGGTTTGCGGCGAACGGCCGATCGGCGAAGGCGCGCGCCGCCCGGCCGAGGTGCGGACCGCGATGGCGGAGAAGGAGATGGCCCTCACCACGGTGCGGCACCCGGCCCGAGCCAAGACCGCGCCACCGTCGAGGGGGCACGGTCCCCCGACAGCCCGTGCCAAGTAGAAGGCCAAGGAGGCCGAGAGGGCCGGGAGCCGACCCGGAAGAGAAGGTCACCTCGCTCGCCGCGGTGGAGGAGCGGCTTCGCCGGAGCGGAGCATTCATCAATAGGCGAGAACCGCACCGCAACAGAGCAGCGGTCGCCCTCAAGGAGGCTCGAGCCGCCCTCGAGCGTGAGTGCTCGGCCCAGAGGAGGTGCGGGGGCCAACTCCGGTGGGAGCACGCCGCGCTAGAGGAGGTGCGGGCCACGCTTAAGCTCGGGACACGCAGATCACGTGGATCACCGGGAGCTAGTCCAGAGGGAGTGTCGTACGAGGAGCCGCGGCAAGCCGTGGAGGAGAAGGACGCCGCCATCCTCGAGCCGCATCGGCGCCGAAGACCGCGCGCGCCGCCCTCAAGACGGAGAAGAAGCAAGTCGAGGGTATGTCGCCCCTCTCACTTTTTCGCTTGTTGGCCGAATTCACCCGGATCCGCTCTCGAATTAATTCATGTTTTTGCTTTCAGGCTTGCGGACAGCTCTAGGGACGTCAGCCACCCAGGTCGATGCGATCCAGACGGCCTACAACTTCTCTAAGTAGGAACTGGAAGACCTGCGGGATGCGGCCCTCGAGGCGTGTCAGAGTGTGGAGGAGGGCGACGTGCAAGCCGGGAGCTCCATGGCGAGCCGCCTTCGTGCCTTTGGTGGTCATTTCACCCAGTGTATGCGAGGTGCGCTCCGCTTGGGGGTCTAGAAGACCCTCGGCGTGTGCAGTCGCACTACCGGGTCAACCTCGGGGTGCTGTCCACGGGCTATATCGTCCCCGATGGCCTTGACGACGACGGTGCAGAGGCTGAAATCAACTGCGTGGATGCACTTGCCGCCCCTACCCCGACATCCTCGCCGATGACATCATGGAGATCCTTTTCCCCGAGGCTCCTCCTGCCGGCCGCCTCGAGCCCTGAGAGTGGTTAGGCATTCAAGCCCTTTAAATTTCTGTTAGAATTCGGGACGCTCGGCTCACGTACTTGAAGCATTTGTAAGCTTTAATGTCGTTTCATTTATGTGGTTGTGTCGTTCCGTCTTTTCCCTTTGCTTGGGCGAATTTTAGCCGGAATGGTTCATTTTCACGAGTAGCTTATAGGCAAAGTGGCGGGGAGGAAGGGTCGTATCCTATTGGAGGTGTGTGTTGACACAAAATGCGCACCCTGCGTCAAGCACACAGCAAGCCGAACAAGCTAGCTTCACACATGAGCAGATTCCAAAGCGTGCCAGTCAATTTTCCTTGAAAATTAACAAAAGACAAAGTAGTTAAATACCAAAGCTTGGAACTTGCCGAGTGGTACCAGACAGTTCCATATTTATGGCTAGAAAGCCATGTAAAATGACATATAGCTATGAGAAGCTATCTGCCAGCAAATTAGAAACCATTCGGGAACTTTAAAGTGCGAAATAAAACTTAGCCGAACGGGTGACGTAAGCATGACGATAGATCGGTCTTTATTTAGACAAATTTGCACGTGCACAAGACCATGACCGATCCTCGATGATAAATAACAATAAACAATAAATGAAGCAAAGCATGATTGCAAACATGTAATAAACAAGTATACATAGGCCCAAAGCACTAGTCTACCGCATGTCTAGGTACTTCAAAACCCGTCAAGCATGAGGCCAAACAAGTTTATCCACCACATGATACAACTTGTTTGACATCACACCACCAACCACAAATAGATATATCCATCGCATGATACAATCTAAATATGGAAAGCTAAAAGCACACATTGTTTAAAACATAACTTATAAACACGTTTACTCGTGAAGGCATAACTGAATACGGCTGAACGGCCGAATCGGGGTCCACGGAGAAGGAACAAACATTGCCAAAGATTCTAAATCTATCAGATTGAATTAAAAATCTAATCCACCAGATGATTACCTCTAAGACAACCCAAAAACCCGCATCTACCGCATGATACCCAGTTCTGTCAAGATTTATGCAAGATTGACAAGTTTGAACCTGCAACACGTTACAACCTAGATTGGTTCGGTTTCGGCTATTTTGAAAAAAAAATGACCCACGTGCCTTTTGAAGCAAGATATGAACATGTGATGTAAAGATCACCAAACGGGATAAAGCCGATCCAAATCAATCTAAATTGGGCAGAAGAGTGTTACATGAATTTAAACACAAAGTAAAAACTCAAAACAACACGGGGTAACTTAATGAATCTATTAGATCTTGCCAAAATCTAATAGAGCCGATAACTAGCTCCAAGCTAGATCTTAGCCCACCGCATGGCTCATGACCTAACAAGAAACCTTCTTGAACCAAGCTTGAATCCACCGCATGATACTAAGCATGGTGACAAGACTACTTGCATCATGATCTAAATCCACCGCATGATACTAGACATGATACAAGGTTGCCGGTACTTACGGAGGTCGACGGATCGATGAACCCTCTAGAAGAACTCGACGACACGACTAAAGGACTCGAGAGTTTGGTGTAAAGCCAGTTTGTTATGAGAATGTTTTTGATTCCAATTACATACATCCAGGGTTCATATTTATACCCTGTTGCGGCATGACTCCTAATGGACTACGAGCACAATATTTGATACCCAATTTATCTCCAAGTGCGAATACTTATCCATCCATTCGTCCCTTCCGCTCGGGCCACGTCACCACGCAATCCCGCGAAATCAGCACAAACAGTCCCTTTGCCGAACGGAAGCAAACTGCCGACCGCAATCTCCTCTGCCGAATCCTCTTGAAGAAACCTTCCTTCTTCTGGACGGATTCTTTCACCAAGCTGGGCCCACAAATCAGACTCCCTCCTGTACCAAATTTTGGTGTTAACATATTCCCCTTCAATTATGGGATAAAAGTGATTTTATTCCGAAATTGACTCCGATTGCCAACGTCTTCAGGTTAAATCTGTTCAACACCTATTCTCTCTGCTCGCAATCCATCGGAGCCTCCGCCTAGATCCAAACCCTAGGTCATCCTCCCCCAAAACTTGAATCTTCAATGGCGGGTCAAAATCAAGCTGTTCAGGTAAAGTTTATCCCTGTGAGCTTCATTCGGCATTGCCCCTTTCGATTTTTACTTCAGATTTCTCCTCCCGCTTTTCCTTGACAGGAGCTTTCCACCGAGCTTTTGATTCGCACTGAGACCAATTCGACATCTTATTTCCTCGGTCATGTGTAAACTTCCGATCCCCGCGAGTTCATTGCAGCTGAATCCCAAAAAATTCCCTTCAAGGCGGCTTTATCAGGACCTCCCTTGTGGCAAGATGCTTTCAAGAACTGGCCTTTGCCCCCAATTGCCGGCTGGAGAAACTGGTATAAAAGGATGCTTGAAGATAACAGCGCCAAGACCAGCAATTGGGACATCCTCCGTATTGCTCAATGTTTGGAGTTATCCTTGGCCGAGACCCCAAAAAATGAAAATCTTTTGATAGCGGCTTGCCATTTTTGGTCAAACGGCGTCAATGCCTTCCTCTTTGGTCATGGCCCAATGTCCCCAACTCTGGCTGATGTGTACATGATCACCGGCCTCGACATTTCAGGATCTGTGTACCCCTGGGAATTCAAAGGCTCCACAAGGCAGACAGGAGTGAAGTCAGGAAGTGGATACAAATCATATATCCAGAATCACATGAAAGATGGCCCTCTGGGTGAAGTCGAATACAGGGCATTCCTGAACATGTGGCTGTGCAAGTTCATTTTCTGCGGTAAAGCCAATGTGCCCACTCTGAATCATATTGCAATGGCTACACATTTGGCTGCTGGTAAACGTATTCCTCTTGGAAAATACCTTCTGGGGAGTGTGTATCATATGCTCCATCAGACTATCTCTCAAATGCACACTGGCCAGAAGATACTATGTGTCAACGACCCTTGGTGGTTTGTGCAGATGTGGCTGCAACTGTACATGCACCAAATTGTCAACATTGACCTCAACAACCGGCTTTTCCCTTCATCCAACTACAAAGAAGGGGAAGCTCAAATCACCAGAGGATGCCAAACCCATGGGGAAGCTGCTTCAAATATTTCCATTGATCAAAATGTCAGTCAGCTTTTCGAGCTCTTCTTCAGAGGCTTCCCTGATCCCCTTTGGCTCCCTTACCTGAACAATGACACTCTAACTCTCCCCTGTGAATTCTCCTTTGAAACTAGCTGCCATGATGGAAGGTCTGTAGAAATCTTTAATATCTTTATCCATCCATGCCCTTTGTCAGCTGAATTTTGTGGAGGGAGGTTAAATCACAGCACTTATGAATATTATCAGCCAAACATGATGGCCCGACAGCTTGGATGTGGCCAAATGCCCCCAAGATTATTTCTTCATGAATTCCTCAAATCCAAAGAGGAAATCAAGGACAATATACAAGCCAGAAGGGTTTTCGAGTATGAATGCAGCCCAACTCTTTACACCTGGCCTTTCACACCCATAACAATAGCTCATCCCACCTTCAGCTCCTGGTGGAAAGAATTTCATGACCATATCTTTAGTGAGCCAGTGCACTCATTCTGCTTAGAGTTGATGCCTGATTTTCAGCCAACCTCAGAGGTAACACACTTGTCTTTCTCCCTTTGATCAGGCATACCTTTCACCACTAACCATGATCTTGATCACTCCCTGCAGAATACAATGCTTGCCCCTCGAGCCAGGACAATTGCTTATAATGTGTTATATCCAATTTCAGCTCTGGGATTTAAATCCCCAACTCTGGCTCAGTTCATGGCCAGGTATGCTACCATGGACCCAATCCTCTTCAGCGCTACTGCTGATAAGAGAAAAGGCCTATCCCTGATTGCACCTCCAGCTGCCAAAAGGAAAAGAACCACCAAAAAGGTTCCTGTTGAGGTAAGATTTCCCCTTTCTTGATCACAAGATTACTCTTATTTTGACAAATTTCACCTTGTGCAATTTCACACTAGAACCCAGCAGCCATCAGCTTCAGAACCTGCCAATGCTTCATCCATTGGTATGACCTTTATTACTTTCCTTTTTCTCCAAAGATCACTATCCACATTGGCATTTACCCTTGACCTGGCATTTGCAGAAGAAACATTGGTGAATCACCCTGTGGAAACCTCTCCCCCTCAGCATGCAAGTTCACCAAGAGCTGAATCATCTTTTGCTCCAATGGAGACTTTATCTTCATCAGGGACCCAGTCACCCCCTTCTCAAGTATAAGTGCCAGCTTCACCAGAGATGAACCCATTAATTCAACCAGAAGCTTCAAGCCCTTCAAGGGTTCAATCTCCTCTTGGCCAGGCAGAAATCCCAGTCTTAACAGAGGTAAATCCACCTTCACCTCAGCCAGAAGCCTCAAATTTGCCAGAGAATGCACCAGCTTTCCCTCAAGTAGAAGCTTTAGCTTTTCCAAGGGCTCCTCAAACTCCTACTCCACCAGTTGCCCAAGAAATCCCCCCTGAACCTGAACAAAACCTTGCCCCAGTTTAGGGAATCAGCATGAGGCAAGCACATGCACTCAATTCCGTTATCCTTTTTAATGAACCACTCCTAACTCGGCAATCTTTCTTTTTCAGGATCAAACTTCATCGCCATCAAGCTCATTTGTGGCGAATGATCCAGCTACCAAAACAGGAGACGGAGGAACTCAAAATCAAGCTCTACTAGAGGAAGTTCAAGCAAGGCTCAAAGAAATCTTTGCCTGGCTGCAAAAGGACGCTCGAGATCAAATCAGGGATGTTGATAACTTCGAAGAGATGCTTGGGCCTATCAGTCAAAAACTCCCTGAAGACATCAAGGCTTCATTGGAGCCCATCTCTGGTCTGGACATTCATTACGTGGCAATAAGGCGAGCCTTGAAGAGTCAATCCACCCGACCAGCTATTGAGCAAAAGAAAGCCAAAGCTGAACAAGCTGCAAAGGGAGCACAAACCCAAACCAAGAGCCACAAGGAAATGTTGACCAATCTACAATCTGCCCGCGATTTGAAAATTGCCAGAAAGACTGCATTGGAGGCAAAGCTGAAGAATTTGTCAGCTGAAATAGAAGGTGACGACAAGAAAATAGCCGAGCTTCCTAGACTGATAGAGAAAACCCAAGAGGAAGTATCATCGGCCATAACTGAAGTAAATCAATGCGAGGCAGAGCTCACCGTCCTGTCCAACACTCAGAAAGATTATCAGGAACGGATGAAGAATATTAATCAGACAATATCAAATGCCTCTAATGTAATTGCAAAGTACTTGAACATTTAGTTGTACTGAGCAATGTGTAACCGAATTAACCGTCCTTGTAATATTTGCCTTTTATAGATTTCATTTTCCTTCTGCCTGCATGATCTCGATTGCAACTCTGAACGATCCATTCGGTAATTAGCGGTCAAACAGTGCTACACCCGAACAACACTCCAACCGCAACTCGGCCGAGCCAGTTAACCGAATATGACTCAGCTTTGAATTCCAAACGACCCGACAGTGAGTCGGTTAACGAAACCTCTCCACCTTCCAAGTTTCTCGAGATATGCGCCACGATCCAAGGCCACGATCTTCTCACAAGTCCTATAAATAAAACCGTAGGTGCCCTCATGTCGGTGTTTAAACCTCTCGACCTCCATGGGAGGTACCCGCAGCATGGTAGAAGGTGGGGATCGCCATGATCTGGAACCCGAAGGTACGCGCGAGGACACAAGACACGAGATTTATACAGGTTCGGGTAGCCGGAGTAGCTACCCTACGTCCTGTTTGGGGTAGTATTGCACCCTGCGCTTGGTGTTATTCCCCGGAGGGATTGTGGATGTCCTCCTAGGTACCCGGCCCTCCTTTATATAGTCCAGGGGGCGGGTTCCTAGTCGGTTACAAGGCAGGAGTCCTAGTAGGATTACACAGAGCGAGTCCTAGTAGGAGTACAGGGGAATTCTAGTAGGAGTCCGTCTTCTACTCTTCCTCCTTCCTTGCATGAGTACCAGGGGAGTATGCCCGACAAGCCCCCGAGCACATTGTAGTAGAGAGTAGTAGTTCGAGTAGTCTTGAAGCCTCTGCGAGTAGTTCTTGAGCGTCCTCGAGTACTGCTTGGAGAAGCCTTCAATAGTACTTGAACTGCCGCGAGGCTGGAAGGTGGTCCAGCTCATCAGTCTTGAAGTCGAGATTATATGGAAGTGCGGTTGCAAAATCGCACTCCATATGGAGTAGCCCTCGAGCCTTAGGTTGAGTTGCAGACTCTAGCTGAGGGTCAATCTTTTTGATTCCAAATCTTCCGTCTTGAAAAATTTGAATGATGGGTGTAGCATAGCAGCCCCCGAGCCTTGAAATGATTAGGTAATCAATCCAAGGGTCTTCAGTATTCGCGAAAGCCATCATCTGAGTACTCTTGTAGCGTTCAGCCCCCGAGCACATCGCCAAGAGAGCCGTAGGAGCCACGTCGAGTAGTTGTTGGTGCTGAGCCCCTGAGCTAGAGAGCTAGCAGAGACTACTCGAGTTGTTGTCGAGTAGTGATTTGGTGCGTAGCCCCCGAGTTCGGGAACTAGCCGCGCCGGTGGAGGTACGAGGAGCGAAGTCGTCACCGGAGCTTGACCTGGAAGTAGAGATGTGTACATTATGTAGCATTTTTGTAGAAATTGAATCTACAAATGACAAATACAAATATGAATATAGATGTAAATGTCATGTGTCATGCTCTTGTTTCGGTCGTTAGGCGTCGAGTAGTTAGCCTGATGCGGTTTAGCGCCCAGTCTCTGTGGTCGCTATTTAACCATAGCCGCTGGGGGCGTGGAGGCATGACAGGAGAGCTGGTTTAAGCGCCCGGTCTCTGAGGAGCCTGTTTAGCCGTAGTCGCTGGGGACGTGGAGGGATGACAGGAGAGCCGAGGCCTTGCGCGGATCAAGGCGTGTGCTACTGTAGCAAGACCATTAAGAGGTAGACGAAAGTAGTCGACATGGCGACAAGAGAGAGCGCGATTGCTCGTTGTTCCGCATGGCGGAGAGCAGGATTGCGTAGTGCCTCCTCAGGGTGCAGCCGTTGTGCGCCTCCAAAGACTCGCACACGAAACGTCGTGGCAAGAGCCTCCTAATTTGGTGTACCAAGCCTGTGACAGTCAGTCAACGGTCCCCAAGGAATAGTTGGCACGGTGTAGCTCCGCCGGCGGCGGTAGCCGTTGAGAGACGTACATGAAGTAGTCTTTGGCGTTGGTTCCTGTATGTGGAGAGCAAGCCAAAGAAAAAATAATTATTGAAATAAGTGACTTAGCTTAATTCGCGGACGAGTGTCGACGAAG
The DNA here is from genome assembly GCA_947561735.1 of Cenchrus americanus. Taxonomy (NCBI): domain Eukaryota; kingdom Viridiplantae; phylum Streptophyta; class Magnoliopsida; order Poales; family Poaceae; genus Cenchrus; species Cenchrus americanus. The sequence goes on from OX387245.1 coordinate 186,927,048, forward strand.
CCGTGGCGGTCGGTGATGGAGCCGCGACGGTTGGAGCTGAAGTCGACTAGTCGGAGGTGGATCCGACTAGTTGTTGATGCCGCGAAAGCCGTTCCCGACTAGTTTTCTAGTCGAGATGAGTAGTCGAAGTAGTCGTACACAATGTTGTTGCAGCGTAGTCGATGTAGAGTCGGTGCGGCCGGGAGACGAGTACTCGCAGCGCACAGCGAGGTTGACGTAGAGCCTGCGCGGTCGGGTGGCGAGTAGTCACGGCGCACGGCAGTGTTGAGGTAGAGCTCGTGCGGGCGGATCCCAAGTAGTCGTAGCTGCGTACGTCTTCCAGGTGCATGGAGCAAAGAACTCGGAGAATCCTTGGTAGCTTGGAATCTTGGCCTGGATGCGTGACAGCTGCTGGACTGCTCCACTTTGATTCGGATTTGGACAGTGATGTGTCCATCTTGATCTCCAACCCGACGACTTGGGAATCGAGGCGGAAAAAAAGGAATTGGCGCTGTTTCCGCTTAGTTCATGTGCTTCTCTCGGATACAGCGAGTTGACGTGGAGAACTTCAAACTCGGCGAATTGGAATCCGTTTGCGCTGAGTAGATTGATCTTGATTTGGTCCTTCGAATTCGCCTGATGATCGTGACGATCGCCCCACGGTGGGCGCCAGCTGTCGGTGTTTAAACCTCTCGACCTCCATGGGAGGTACCCGCAGCAAGGTAGAAGGTGGGGATCGCCATGATCTGGAACCCGAAGGTATGCGCGAGGACACAAGACACGAGATTTATACAGGTTCGGGTAGCCAGAGTAGCTACCCTACGTCCTGTTTGGGGTAGTATTGCGCCCTGCGCTTGGTGTTGTTCCCCGGAGGGATTGTGGATGTCTTCCTAGGTACCCGGCCCTCCTTTATATAGTCCAGGGGGCGGGTTCCTAGTCGGTTACAAGGCAGGAGTCCTAGTAGGATTACACAGAGTGAGTCCTAGTAGGAGTACAGGGGAATTTTAGTAGGAGTCCGTCTTCTACTCTTCCTCCTTCCTTGCATGAGTACCAGGGGAGTATGCCCGACACCCCAGTTCTTTACCAAGCCTTTAGCCTTCAAATCTTTGCCAACTCAAGCCTTCTTTTCGAATCACCAGCGCAGCCCCAAGAACCATGGCGGGTAACAACAACAGGCACCGCGCCGCTGACGAAGCGGAAGGAAGCCGCGCCAATGCGCGTCGGAGGTAGTGATCGCCAACTTTCTTCATGATTTGTCTTAGATTTGCCTCTGTTTCTGATGATCCTCTCTGTTTTAGGCTCATTCAATGGAACCCGTCCCCCGCGCTGGCCATGAACCCGGCCCTGCCGGGTGACTCCTCGGAGTCGAACAGCTACTCCCCGGTGCCCTATGGGGAGGAAGACGCTCTTCGCTTCAAGGCGGAGCGCGACGAGTCCCAGCATGAGCTGGGAGAAGTTTCCAAGAAGGCCTGCATCGCCGAAATTGAGTGGGAGGACTAGCACAAACAGTTGCTGGCAACCATCGATGGTATATCCCTTAGATCAATCTTCAAATCCAATTCTCTTTTTGATACTAACCGCCATTATTTTTGCAACTTTGCAGCCCGCGACGCCGAGCTCAACCAGCTGAAAATGCTGGTGGAGCAATTGGCTGACAAGGTGAACGCCCGTGGAGACACGCCGGCGGAGCGTCTTGCCGCGGTGGAAAACCGTGTGGACGAGGTGGCTACTCACGGCATCCGCCTGGGCACCACTTTGGGCTTGGCTGCCATGGCGACGCACACCGACGTCGACTACTCCATCCAGCCGCGCGGCTTCCAGGGCGGCGCACCAGAGGACATCGACGAGATCGAGGTCATCCTGGAGCGCCTCGATGGCTACGGCGACGCCATTGCCGAACTCACTCATCCCCAGTCTGTGCTAAACAGGCTTTTCGATTAGATTGTACTAGGGATGTTTGATCTTCAGCAATAAATAAAGAATTTCAATTTCCATGCTTGTATTGTGATGATCCCCTCGTCTTTGCAACTGCGAGCCTTATTCTTTTTAAACGCATTCGGGAACTTTGCTTGAGCCGAACACGTGAAAATAAATGCCCCTTGGCGCAAAACCCGTAGAAAATCCTCAATTCGGGAATCCATAAGCACTGTTCAATGAAAACCCCTCGCATTCGGGAGAAAAACCTTGCCGCTTGGTATTCCAATAACGCACGCCAGCCAATCATCACTCCCAATGCGCTCTCTCAGTCAATAAAATAGCCCCCTGGGATGCCCTGCAAATCCACTCACACACTCATCCATCACTTCACATCTTCTCCCCTGCTCCAGAATAGAAAACCCCAAGGCCATGGACAAAGGCAAGCAACCCATCAGGGAGGACAGCACCCCAAGGAAGCGCACCATTCGAGAGTGAGTTTTCCTTTAACCTGCTTCTTGCTTTCGTGTGTGATCTCGCGTTTTACCCCCTCTTTGTTTTCTCCAGCCTTGATTTGCTTCCTGAAGAAATCTTTGGGACCAAAGAAATGCCTGAATACATCTCCTCTGACTCTTCCCTCGAAGCAGAGGACGCCACACCAGAACAGAGGATCAACCACCAGTTGCGCCGCCGCGTTCGGCATCTGGAGCATGATCTTCGAGACATCACCGCTCGCTGCCAGGCCGAACGCGAACGCCTCATGGCCTTGGAGGCATTGGTAGGAGGTAAAAATTTTCATCTTTACTTCGACTCCATGCTTATGCTCAGATCTCTGTCTCTAACAACTGTTCCCCTGTCTCAGATGTTTCCGACAGGTACAGTAACCTGAAAGCTGCTTGGGATAGCCTAATGGAGGCTGCGAGCCACTGTCACCCCCAAAGCTTCCAAATTGCCGTCACGGTGGTCCTGGAACAATTGAAGAGGGAGGAGGTGAAGAAGCAAAGAAAAAAGGAATGAAGCATACTTTTGCTTCTTACGCCAGGCCTTCTGCTTCCCACTCCCTTATAATCTTGAGCAACTGGGCTGTTAAATAAAGAACCCACAAGAAGCATCTGTAATGTAGTTTCGTGCTAAGGGCAATACATCTGAGTATTGGCCATTTCCCCTGTTTAGGATTTTTTTGTTCTAAAGGCGGCTTCTTTCTTGAACGCCGGTTGTCTATGTGTCAAATGTTTGTGAGCCTGATGCTTGTGATCAACGACCAATTTCAACACTAGGATAGTATTTCTTCAAATACCTTCCGTTTATTGCAGCAAAAAATTCTTCTCCTAGTAAAGTTTTCAACATGTAAGCATTACCAGGCACGCATCTGACCACCCAAAAGGGTCCTTCCCAGTTTGGGGACCATTTGCCGAATGCACTGTATTTGGTTCCAATCGGCAGTAATGCTTTCCAAACCAAATCTCCTTCTGCAAATTGCCTGACCTTTACTTTCTTGTTGTAATATTTAGCAACTCGCAGCTTGTTCTTTTCAATGTTTTCCAAGGCTCTAAGACGGATCATATGCAAGTCTTCTAACTCATCCATCATTAAGCCACTATAATCTCTGGAGCTTAAGTCCTTTTGCAAAACTACTCTCCTAGAATCTGATTGTACTTCCCAAGGTAAAACAGCATGATGCCCATAAACCAATTCATAAGGAGAAGTCTTTGTAGCTCCATGAGGAGCCATTCGGTAAGCCCATAAAGCCTCGTTGAGTACCGAATGCTACCTCTTTGGCTTCTGGTCGATCTTCTTTTGTATAAGTTTGATCATGATCTTGTTAGAAGCCTCCGCCTGACCATTAGCCTAGGCATAATTGGGAGAAGAATTAAACAATTTGATCCCCATGCTTTCGGCAAACTCCCTGAATTCCAAGGACACAAACTGGGCTCCTTGATTAGTTGTGATTGTTTGAGGAATTAAAAACCTATAGATGATGTGTTCCTTAACGAACTCAACCATGTTCTCTGATGTTACCTTCTTTAGTGGAATTGCCTCAACCCATTTGGTAAAATAATCCGTTGCCAAAAGCACAAACTTATGCCCCTTGCTAGATGGTGGGTTAATCTGGCCAATCAGGTCTATACCCCAGCCTCTGAATGGCCATGGCTTGATAATGGGATTCAGTGCTGATGCCGGAACCCTTTGAATATTTCCAAACTTCTGACAATCTTGACATCCCTTGTAATACTCAAAGCAATCCTCCAACATCGTCGGCCAAAAACATCCAGCTTGTCTAATAACCCATTTCATACGATAGGCCGATTGATGTGCTCCACAAATCCCATCATGCACCTCACTCATCATCTTCTTTGCTTCTTCTGGACCCAGGCATCGCAGCAACACCCCATCTAATGATTTGCAGAATAGACTTCCATCCAGAAGAACAAATTTTATGGCTTTGAACCTGAGCTTCCTAGAAACTTTTCGGGATGGATCTTCATGGTAGTCAATAATTTCTTTCCTCCAATCATCCTCTGCAAGATCACTCCCGAAAGCACATACCCCCATGGCAATCGCTTCTTGATTTTCCCTATAACCTGAAGCACTTTGAGCTAACCTGTTTGCCTCTTCATTGTTTTCTCTAGGAATATGTTGTAGAATTACTAGCTGAAAACTCTTTAAGATTTCCCTGCACTCCTCGTAGTAATTCCTCAGGGCATCACTTTTACATTCATATTGGCCGTTCAATTGCTTTATAACCAGCTCTGAATCCCCATAAATCTCAACCAAAACAGCCCCGGCCTCTTTCAGATATTGAAGCCCACTAAGCAATGCCTCGTACTCAGCCTGATTGTTTGTAACAGTGGGCTGAATAGGGATAGCAAACTCAAACATCTCACCCTGGGTGAAATTAATAGAATCCCTACTCCCCCACCTTTGCCACACGATGATCCATCAAAGAACAAAGCCCAAGGAGTAATTTCAAGTAAATCAATCGACGGATCACGATGCTCAGTTATAAAATCGGCAATAATCTGACCTTTTATAGCTTTTGCCGATTCGAACTTCAACTCAAACATAGATAAAGCTAAGATCCACTTGCCAATCCTTCCATTCAAAATTGGCATAGATAACATATGTTTTATTACATCGAACTTGGAGTATACAACGCATTCGGCATTCAACAAGTAGTGCCGAAACTTTGTACATGAGTAGTACACACATAAGCACAGCTTCTCTGCAGCCGAATACCTGGTCTCAGGATCAAGTAATTTTCGGCTAAGGTACGCTACTACCCGCTCCTTTCCTTCAAATTCTTGTATAAGGGCCGATCCAATGGTTTGGGTATCGGCAGCCACGTACAACTTGAAAGGCTTGTTCAATTGCGGAGGCACCAGTACTGGCAGCTCCTTCATGTACCGCTTGATCTCATCAAAAGCCTTTTGTTGTTCGTCACCCCATATGAACTTCTGATCCTTCTTGAGCTTCAACAACGGAGAAAAGGGCAAAACCTTTTGCGACAGATTTGAAATGAACCTCCACACAAAATTGATCTTGCCAAGCAATGATTGTAATTCCTTGAGATTGGTTGGAGGGACAACTTCATCGATAGCTTTCATGCTTTTCTTACCAACCTCAATCCCCCTTCATGTACCAGGAATCCCAAGAATTCCCCAGCTGATACTCCAAAAGCACACTTGTTTGGATTCATCTTCAACCAATGCTTTCGGGTGCATTCCAGGGTTCTCTTCACGTCCTCCAAGTGTGAGTCATGATTCAAAGATTTGATCACGACATCATCAATGTAAATTTCAACAATTTTGCCGATCAACTCATGAAAGATATAATTCATGGCTCGTTGATAAGTTGCACCGGCATTTTTCAACCCAAATGTCATGACTATCCACTCAAATAGGCCTATGTGACCAGGACATCTGAAGGCTGTCTTCGATATATCCTCTATGGCCATGAAAATTTGGTTGTACCCTGCATTACCGTCCATGAAGCTGATAACTTTATGTCCAGCAGCAGCATCAACCAATAAATTAGCAACAGGCATTGGGTATCCATCCATAGGAGTAGCTCTATTTAAATCTCTGAAATCTATACAAACCCTCATCTTTCCATTTTTCTTGTAGACAGGGACGATGTTAGAGATCCACTCCGCATACCTGCATGGCCGAATGAAGTTTTCATCGAGTAATCTCTCAACTTCCTTCTTCACATCGGCCAATACTTCGTCTTTGTAGATTTTCCGGGGAGGTTTCTTATATGGTTTAAAGCCAGGCTTGATTGGCAACCGATGCTCCACAATGGAGCGATCCAAACCAGGCATCTCCGAATAATCCCAAGCGAAGCAATCGTTATATTCTCTTAACAGCTTAATTAACTTTTCTCTGAAACCCGACTCCAAGTTAGCACTGATAAATGTCGGCCTTGGCTTGTCACCGTTTCCAATATCAACTTCCTCCAATTTGTCATCCGACATGAATCCTCGCCCTAACTTGCCATCAGTCCCGTCGACAAGATTGTCCATTAAAAATTACTATAAGAGCCGACTGCTTGAATCGGCTGTTGATCACTGCTGATAGGTTCTACAGGACCTTCACCCCAGTCTTTTCCTGAGAAACAATCAATGCCTTGATATTCCCAGAAAGCAGGTTCAATGTTTGCAATGCTCACTGAATCATCTGCTTGGACCACTTCAATATCGTCATCTACCCACTGAATGAGCTATTGATGCATAGTAGATGGAATGCAGCAGTTGGCATGGATCCAGTCCCGCCCAAGCAGCAAGCTATAGGCTCCTTTGCCCTCGATGACAAAGAAGGTCGTGAGCAATGTTTTGGACCCAATCATCAAGTCCACGTGCATGCAACCCTTGGTATCTGAAGGATTTCCAACAAAATCGTTCAGAATTATGCTCGTTGGCGTCAAATCCCCGGGGCCCATGCCAAGCTTCCTGAAGGTGGTGTACGGCATCACGTTGACCGTAGCCCCGCCATCAACAAACATCTTAGTCAATGGCTTGCCATTGACGTATCCCTTCAAGTATAACGGCCTCATGTGTCGATTCTTGGCCGGTTTGTCGAAGGTGGCCTGCTTGGCTAATACCAGTTGCGCCATCAATCCCCCAAGTTGTTCATCATCATTGATATATCTAGAGACGTTTCCTCCTACACAACTTGGTTAGCGGGAGCCATGAATTCATTCGGCAAAAAGTATACCATGCACGCCGGAGCCGAACGACCCGATCCCTCAGGCTTGTCTTTTGGGCGCCACAATTGCTTTCTCTGGATCCCCGCCTGCTTCAATTCCCGGTTCCTCAAGCGCTGAATCCTTCTCTTTTGACTTTTCCTCAAGCCAGGCGGGCACCACTGTCCTTCTTGCTAGATGTACTCACGTTCTTCTTCTTCTTGATCAGCCCATCTCTGGTCAGCTTGCCTCATCTTGGGGTGATCAATGACCTAAATTATTTTTTGACGTCGATCGTCATTAGGATGCATCCTTCCAATTCTCTCATGGATGGATCGGCGATTGACAGTCTCCTGCCTATATTCAAAGTACTTGTCACTGCACTCAGGGCAGTTTCTCAATGTCGGAAGCTTTAAACCCTCATTCCAGCATTGTCTGAAGAATGCGCAACCCCAGTGTGCACGCTCCTGTTCTTGTGTGTACTGTTCCAGTTCTTTCCTGCGTGCCTCTTCCTCGAATCTACACCTCTCCTCCTCATGTCTTTGCCTCTGGTAGTGTTTTTTCTCCTGCTGACGCTGCCATTTGTTGAGGAGGATGTGTGTGGTGACCCTGGGCTTGGTTCTGGATGATTCCCCAACTTCAATATGGTTCTTGAGGACACGAGGGGCTTCTCCGTGGACCTGTTCCAACGTCACTTGTCATGCCGGATCCACTGTTCCACCTTGCTTTGCTCTAGCTGACGTCAGGACCTTGACCTTCCCCTTTTCCTCAGCAGTCACCATGTTGACAGAAAAGCCAATCATATTTTGAGGGAAAGGATGGCCATCCAGTTTCATCTTATTGTCAAACTTCAGGTGCCCCTCCTGGATAGCCTTTTGGATCCTCATCCTGAAGACCCTGTAGTCATTGATGGAGTGAGAATTTCTATCATGGAAGCCACAATAACGTTTCTCTTTAACCCCATCGGGCCGAAGCATAGAATGCCCTTCAGGCAACTTGATTCGGCCTTCCTTTACCAAGAACTCAAAAAGTTTGTCAGCTTCGGTGACGTCGAAGTCATACGTGCCCTTTATTTGCTTGACCCAACGCTGGTTCATAGTCAAAGGTTCCTTGCCCCACATGATCTCAGCGGCAGCCACTTCCTGATCATCATCAGAATCTTCCATCTGGTCAGCCCTCTCGAGGAACTGATTGTAGATGTCAGCTATGTCGTTGTGCTTGGCAAATCTGGTGTCCTTCTTGAACTCATAGGCCTGGTTGCTCATTAATGACAATTTCTGAGACAATTGACCTAGATTGTCAAATTCCATGCCAAACAACTTCTCCCGTACAGCCGGCAACATTTATGCAACGGCCATATCAGCCAACTGATCATCTGGTAGAGTCAACGAGAAGCACATGCCCTTGACCTCCCTGAATCTCCTGAGGAACTCCAGAGGCGTCTCATTGTGCCTCTGTTTTAAGGTGGTCAGGTCAATCAGCTTCTTCTCTGTGCTACCACTGAAGTAATGGGCGTGGAACTTTTGCTCTAACTCTCTCCATGTGCCAACTGACTGGGGAGGCAACGAAGTAAACCACTGGAACACCAGGCCCGTCAATGACAGAGGGAAATATCTAACCCTGAACGCCTCATCAGCTGAGGCCTCTCCAAGCTGCATCAAATATCGAGCAATGTGCTCCACCGTGCTCGTATCATCCTGCCCAGAAAACTTTGTAAACTCCGTGGGAGGCTTTACCCTTGGCGGCAGGATCACCCTGTAGTACCATTCCGGGAAGGGAGGCGTGTAAGCTGGTCCTTGCATTTTGGGCTTGAGGCCGAATTGATTTTGCATCAGATCAGCCATCTTCTAAACCAGAATATCATCTTCCTGCAGTCCTGCAGCTGTGCCGTACCCAGGATTCGGGAGGGCGTCAATAGCGCCATAATCCATGACCTCGTGGTAACCTCCACCGTACATGTTTTTCTGCAACCTGTTACTGGCCGGAGCTATCTTGTAAGTGGAATTGGGATGTACTCCAGATGAGCCTAACGCCATCTCCCCATACATAGGCTGATATGGGTTTGGCTGTTGAACTGGTTGACCTACATTGCCTTGTAGAGGTGGCTGGACTGGCTGTCCCCCTGCAGCTCGCAGAGGAGGTTGCATTGGCTGACTTCCAGCGCTTTGTGGAGGAGGCTGGATTGGCTGGCTCCCAACGCTTTGTGGAGGAGGCTGGACTGGCTGGCTCCGCAATGGTGGTTGAGCTCCTGTTGGTTGAGCAGAGTTGGTTTCTCCAACCTCCGTATAATATCCTTGAGGGGATACTCGACTGAATACTTGTTCCATGCCTGGTCCAAACACACCTACCATCATTTGCTTGAACATGTTCAGGAAAGCCTTATGATGCCTACCCAGCACAGCTTCCGCAGAATCCCGAAACGCCTGTAGAGCCTCTTCCTTCTCTTGAAGAGTTGTGGCGTCAGTCTCTCGAGACAGCAGAACCCTTGGCATTTCATTTTTAAGATATGGAACGCCACTTTTGTTCTTTTTGAACGACACCAAGCACTTTAACTGGAATTGATCTGTAGCGTCTTTCAATTGTTGTAGTTGCCCTGGAGAAAGGTCATCAATGGTGATGTCCAGAATGTCGCCGATTTCGGGCATCCTGGCCTTAACTGAATGGTCCCACCGAGCGTGCCAAAAAGTGAGTTGACACAAAATCCGCACCCTGCGTCAAGCACACAACAAGCCGAACAGGCTAGCTTCACACACGAGCAGATTCCAAAGCGTGCCAGTCAATTTTCCCTGAAAATTAACAAAAGACAAAGTAGTTAAATACCAAAGCTTGGAACTTGCCAAGTGGTACCAGACAGTTCCATATTTACGCCTAGAAAGCCATGTAAAATGACATATAGCTATGAGAAGCTATCTGCCAGCAAATTAGAAACCATTCGGGAACTTTAAAGTGAGAAATAAAACTTAGCCGAACGGGTGACGTAAGCATGACGATAGATCGGTCTTTATTTAGACAAATTTTCACGTGCACAAGACCATGACCGATCCTCGATGATAAATAATGATAAACAATAAATGAAGCAAAGCATGATTGCAAACATGTAATAAACAAGTATACATAGGCCCAAAGCACTAGTCTACCGCATGTCTAGGTACTTCAAAACCCGTCAAGCATGAGGCCAAACAAGTTTATCCACCGCATGATACAACTTGTTTGACATCACACCACCAACCACAAATAGATCTATCCACCGCATGATACAATCTAAATATGGAAAGCTAAAAGCACACATTGTTTAAAACATAACTTATAAACACGTTTACTCATGAAGGCATAACCGAATAAGGCTGAACGGCCGAATCGGGGTCCACGGAGAAGGAACAAACATTGCCAAAGATGCAAAATGTATCAGATTGAATTAAAAATCTAATCCACCAGATGATTAGCTCTAAGACAACCCAAAAACCTGCATCTATCGCATGATACCCAGTTCTGTCACGATTTACGCAAGATTGACAAGTTTGAACCTGCAACACGTTACAACCTAGATTGGTTCGGTTTCGGCTATTTTGAAAAAAAAAGACCCACGTGCCTTTTGAAGCAAGATATGAACATGCGATGTAAAGATCACCAAACGGGATAAAGCCGATCCAAATCAATCTAAATTGGGCAGAAGAGTGTTACATGAATTTAAACACAAAGTAAAAACTCAAAACAACACGGGGTAACTTAATGAATCTATGAGATCTTGCCAAAATCTAATAGAGCCAATAACTAGCTCCAAGCTAGATCTTAGCCCACCGCGTGGCTCATGACCTAACAAGAAAGCTTCTTGAACCAAGCTTGAATCCACTGCATGATACTAAGCATGGTAACAAGACTACTTGCATCATGATCTAAATCCACCGCGTGATACTAGACATGATACAAGGTTGTCGGTACTTACGGAGGTCGACGAATCGATGAACCCTCTCGAAGAACTCGACGACACGACTAAAGGACTCGAGAGTTTGGCGTAAAGCCGGTTTGTTATGAGAATGTTTTCGATTCCAATTACATACATCCAGGGTTCATATTTATACCATGTCGCGGCATGACTCCTAATGGACTACGAGCACGATATTTGATACCCAATTTATCTCCAAGTGCGAATACTTATCCATCCATTCGTCCCTTCCGCTCGGCCACGTCACCACGCAATCCCGCGAAATCAGCGCAAACAGTCCCTTTGCCGAACGGAAGCAAACTGCCGACCGCAAGCTCCTCTGCCGAATCCTCTTGAAGAAACTTTCCTTCTTCTGGACAGATTCTTTCACCAAGCTGGGCCCACAAATCAGACTCCCTCTTGTACCAAAAGTTTGGTGTTAACAATGTGGTCTATCCCCAACTCGCTCATCTTCGCCTATTGGTTGCTCGCGTCCTGCGTGAATTCGCCCAAAGTCCAGGTCGAGACGTACTTAGCGCTTTTGCAGTAAAGCTTTTTTGTGAAAAAATGGGACCATTTTTAGGGGGGATACCCCCCGCAGTAGCCCCCGAGGGGGACTTGGTTTTCAGGGAGAAAGCCGAGTCGCCCTTGACTTTATTGAAAAGAGAATTTACATCTGTACAACCGACTGGGGCGTCGGATATGTGCAAAAAACTTGGAAATCCTTAAGGGTAGAAGCGATGTAGCTGTTGGACGTTCCAAGCATTGGTGAGTTCTTTGCCTTCCTCGTTTGCCAGCTTGTACGTGCCAGGCTTGAGCACCTTGACGATGACATAGGGCCCCTCCCATGGTGGTGATAGCTTGTGGCGGCCTCGATTGTCTTGGTGCAGCCTTTGTACCAGGTCACCCTCGTTGAAGTCTCGGTGATGGATTTTCTGGGCTTGGTACCACGTTAGTTCCTGCTGGTATTTTGCCGAATGCATCATGTCCACGTCGCGGGCTTCGTCTATTTGATCCAGTGAGTCCTCGCGAACTCGTTGGTTGGCATTTTCATCGTATCCCTTGACTTTGGGCAATCCGTACTCCAGGTCCATGGGGAGAACGGCCTCCGCACGTCGACCCCGCTTTCGCGTTTGCTTCCCTCTAAGGCTCTTCTAGACTCTACCAAGAGTCTGGACGAATTTGTTGCCCCCCTAAGTCACTACGAGTGACCCCGATCAGTGCAATGGGATGTGGCTATTTATCTATCTCTTGACTCGAAATGGGAGCAGAGCAGGTTTGAAAATGGATCTTAGAGTGTCTAGGGTTGGGCCAGGAGGGTATCTTAACCCTAGACTAGAAAAAACGGCGTAAATCACGTGGCTCTACTTTGAGTGGTCGTGAGGCTCCAAATGACCGATGGCAACTCTTGAAGTCATTTCCAGCCAGACTTGTTCAGTCTGTCAAAGATCCTGGGCTTTAGGCCTTGTAGGATCATGCCATTGGCGCGTTCCACTTGGCCATTAGTCTGTGGATGTGTGACGGCCGCCCAGTCCACGCGGATGTGGTCGTCATCGCAAAACTCCAGGAATTTTCTACTAGTAAACTAGGAGCCATTGTCGGTGATGATGGAGTTTGGCACTCCAAACCGGTCAATGATGTCTGAAAAAAAGGACATGGCTTGTTCTCCTCTGAGATTCGTGATTGGGCATGCCTCAATCCACTTGGAGAACTTGTCTACGGCAACCAGCAGGTGGGAGTAGCCCTCGGGCGCCTTTCATAGGGGCCCGACGATGTCCAACCCCCACACGGCGAATGTCCATGTGATGGGCATGGTCTGCAGGGTGTGAGCCGGGAGATTAGTCTTGCAGACGTAAAATTGGCACCCCTCGGAGGTGCACACGATCTCGTTGGCATCAGTGACCGCAGTGGGCCAATAGAAGCCTTGGCGGAACACGTTGCCCACGAGGGTGCATGGCGCCGCGTGGTGGCCACACACACCCTCGTGGATGTCTCGAATAAGATCACGACCGTGGGGGATGGGGATGCACCACTGCAGGATGCCGGATGCGGCGCGCTTGTACAGCTCGCCGTCGATCATAGTTAATGACCTAGCCTTTCTGGCGATGCGCCTGGCTTCGGACCGATCCGAGGGGAGTTCCCATCAAACAATCCAGGCAAGGTACTTAGCCCACCAATCTTCCACGTGAGGGGCCAGCTCTATTTGCATGGCCTTAGCTTCGTCCATGTCGTACCCCTCGAGCAGGGAGAGTATGAACGCCTCGTTCGAGGGGTCCTCGTCCATGGGTTCTACACCCACTGGATTCGAGGGAGCCCTCGAGGGTCCTACCTGGTTCGAGGGTGTCGAATCGAGGTTGACGGACGGTTTGGTGACATCTCGCGTGAAAACTTTCGGGGGAACGGTGATTCGCCCCGACGCGATCTTCGTGAGTTCATCCGCCTCCTCGTTGTACTTGCGGGGGACGTGATTGAGTTCAATGCTGTAAAATTTGTCCTCGAGGGCACACACGGCGTTGCAGTAAGCTTCCATCTTCTCGTCGTGACAGCTCGCGTGCTTCATGACTTGGTCAATCACGAGCTGCGAGTCTCCCCTGACGTCGAGGCACTTGATGCCGGTTTCAACAGCGATTCGGAGGCTGCAAAGGAGGGCCTCGTACTCCGCCATGTTGTTCGGCGTGGGGAAGTGCAGGCACACGACATATCTCATATGTTCCCTGAGGGGTGAAATGAAGAGTAGGCCCGCACCTGCCTCGGTCTTCATCACCGACCCATCGAAGTAGAGGGTCCAGCACTCAGCCTGTATCTGCAACGGGGTCAGCTGCATGTCCGTCCACTCAGCGATGAAAACCGCGAGGATTTGAGACTTGATTGCCTTGCACGGCGCGTAGGTGAGGGTCTTGCCCATGAGCTCCAAAGATCACTTCGCTATCCTGCCCATAGCGTCTGGGTTGCGGATAATCTCCCCCAACGGGAATGAGGAGACCACCGTAATCGGGTGGGCCTCGAAGTAGTGCCGCAACTTGCGCCGCGTGAGCACCACCATGTAAAGCAACTTCTAGATCCGAGGATACTGTGCCTTAGTCTCAGACAACAACTCGCTGATGTAGTATACCGGCCTTTGGACTGGTAGGGCATGGCCTTCCTCCATTCGCTCTACAATGATGACCGCGCTGACCACTTGGGTGGTTGCCGCGACGTGAGGTACAGAGGATCGCCGCTTTGAGGCGGCGTGAGGATCGACACGTGGGTGAGCGTTGCCTTGAGCTTATCGAGCACCTCCTGGGCCTCGACGGTCCAGAAGAAGCGTCTGTGCTTCTTCAGGAACCGGTAGAGGGGCAAACCCTTCTCGCCGAGCCATGAGATGAAGCGGCTCAAGGAGGCAAGGTAGCCCAACACCTTTTGCACTCCCTTGAGGTCTCGAATCCGTGACAACCCCACCCAAGATAATTCCGTACTACCACCAAAACCACTCCATTTGGTCATTAAGCGACAGTAAACAATCATCCCGTTGAGTGTTTTCGGGTTTACACCCGGTAAATCACTTGGAAACACAGAGAGGATCGAACATATGGATTAAAACTCCCACGAAGGAGAGTCCAGAGTGCCTTACAAATTAAACTATCACATACCCGTAGGGTTCATTATTACAAACATAGTTCTTTGACATGAAAGTAAATGGTTCAGAGTTTATTCAAAACAGCGGAAGATAACTAAACGATACGATCACATCACAGGAGGCCTCTCCATGATGCAATCACTCTTCGTCATCCACCCATTCCAGCTCCCAGCCGGGTGGAAGTTCTCCGGGCCACACATCAGATGCATTACCGGGAACAACATTTATAAAGCAAGGCTGAGTATACTAATACTCAGCAAGACTTACCCGTCTAAAAGAGGGACTTTACCTCTAGTCATGCAAGGCTTTTGGCTAGTGGGTTTGTTTGCCAAAAAGCTACTAAGAAGTGAATCCTTACTTTCCATATTTTAGCCCATGTTCTAGTTGAATAACCACTACTAGATAAGCAACTATTACAACCAAAGTTGTGCAAACAATTAATCAAAGTAAATATCTTCACAAAGTTCCATCTTAAAGGGATATCATGGCCAGTCGGGTAAGTAGTCTTAGATGACGGTGAGAGGCCGACAATCAATTGATTCATAACCTTGCAAGGTGGACCTAAACACACGGGAGGTGCCCTCACTAAGAGTTCACCAACCAGGAGGTTCCCGTCATTCTTCGGTTTGGGGATAATAGCTCACAGTCTTAAGTACAAGGTTTATCTGGGCTACGCCACTAAGGTCACCCAGCCTCACGCATGCACTCGGGTGGCGAGCCCGGGGCCGCAACCCTAAGAGTAGTGATAGTAAAACCCCGTACCACCTCATTTAGGTACTAGGCTTACCGTACCCACTTCCGCAAGTGTTTAGTACTTTCAAACACTTAGCCCACGAAGCCATTGCACCGGAGCCCAAATCCCATGCTCTTACCACATGAGCAATTCATTAATTCATAAGGTGATTCCATAAAGAAAATCCTATTCTCGCGAGTGACGAACATCACTCGACTTGTACCGGATCCTTAAGCATAGCAACTAGCGACCTAGAATGCTAGTAAAAGATCATAGGTACTTATGGATCATGCAACTAGGGTTTCATTTCAACTCCTGAACGTAAATGCACATACAATAACAAGAAGTAAATTCAGAAGTTTTAAAGAGACAAAGGGGTTAATGAATAAACCGGGGCTTCCCTTCGTCAGCACAAGGAGACACACAAACTTTCGGACTTTGGCCCGGGTCTTGCTCTACGGTCACGTAGTGCACGTCTCCTCCTGCTCCCTTGTCCTCGTCAGTCGGCACAAGCGTATAGCTACCGTCGGGGACTTCTACACGGGGAATGCAATGCAGTGCTTAGGAGTGTAATTATTTTAAATGAATTCAAAAACAGTAGCAAACAGCTGCAAGGAGTATATGGTTGGCCATACTCAACTTAACAAAAGCATTTAAACACTTTTCCTTTTAAAAGAAATAATCAGAAAGCCTATCTAGCCTTTTCTTTAAGGTGATCGTGTGCACATATATTAAAGAAATATTTTATTTTAAAACAAACAGCAAGGAAATTACTTTCATAGCACCATTTTACTTTTCCTAACACTTCTCCTTAAGTCATGCACTAGAGAGAGTGTTTTCCCATTTTCCCTTTATTAGATTAATCTAGTTTGAGCTCTTTTGCATAACCAAAACATAACAAACTGATCCAGCAGCACCCAATGGTCCTACTGACCAGGGGGCATACCTGTGGACAGCAAGAAAAAAAAAGGGTTTTGCACCACTGAATTTCATACACCAATTTATAGGCATTTCTAGTTAGCATAAAAGGACATAAATGCATATCAAATTAACTATAACAGAAATGAGTCACAACTTTCTCCTACATACACTCTGGTCCAAAACAAGCTTAAATAACCCACAAACACACATATAGCCTTCATGAAACATGCTACACATATTTATGATTAAAAACAAGCATAAATGAGGAAATAATATTTCTAACAGATAAAAAATAATGGTAAATTCACCAAGGATGCTTTTTAGCATAACATAACTATAGCCAGGAGTTGGGCTCAAAAATAATTATATACCCAGCTACAAAAATCATCTAGGCAGATTTACCAATATCACAAAATAATTTATACAGGAAGATCCCTTCAGTAACTTTGTGCAAATTTTGGCACAGAACCTAGACAGACTA
Source organism: Cenchrus americanus (assembly GCA_947561735.1). Lineage (NCBI taxonomy): Eukaryota > Viridiplantae > Streptophyta > Magnoliopsida > Poales > Poaceae > Cenchrus > Cenchrus americanus. Next base: position 186,943,795 of record OX387245.1, read on the forward strand.
GTTAACACAACATATCCAAAATCCAGCTCAAGAGCTATTGCGGATTTTGCAGAAACACAAATCTAAGTATTTTACATTCCTATTTTTCAAGCAAAACCTATAACTCAAAAGTATATACACATTTGGAGAAAGTTGTAGTTCTTGTTACACTGAGCACAACAAAACTGGGTTTGCTATTTTTGGATTTTTTTTAGGATTTTTAATTGATTTTACAAGGTGCTGGACTCAAACACAAAACTGAGAAGAATCTTTTTACACTGCAGACCCTAAAACTTTTAAAATCTTCACACAAATACCCTCGGCTCCTCCCCCTCAGGCCCGACGGCGGTGGCAAGCTCGCCGGCGGCGAGGTGGAGCGCGGGTAGGCAAACAAGCGACGGGGATCTTCTATTGGACTCACCCGCGATCGATTGGTGGCGGTGGACCGACCGGGGATGTCACCGGCGAGCGGCGGCGGCGGAGCGGCGGCGGCGCGCCCACGGGAACTCGAACGGCGGTGAGGGAAGGGGTTGGGCTCAACCACGTGCTGCACGGGGAGCTTCCATGTGACCTAGGGAAAGCGCTGAGCTATTGCCTGGGCTCGGGGAATTGGCGGAGGGGCGAGTTCGACGGCGGCGGTCCGGCGGCGGCCACGGGAACTCGGGTTCCGGCGAATGTGTGGCTCTGCTTGATCAATACGCGGCTCGGGGAGGTTTTGTGGTGCACAAGGAAAAGCCTAGGGGCTTGGGTGAGTGAGGATGGCGACTGGAATGTGGTTCACACCGGGCGGCGCCAATGGCAGACTGCGGCGGCTCTGGTGGAAGCGCGTGCGCGCGAGGGACGGCCGGGGCTGACTTATAAGCGCGGGGGAGGTCGGTTGGGGTAGGTAGAGTCACGCTGAGGACCATGTGTGGTTCGAGGACCGGTGGATGGTCGCTTCCTTGTGTGATGAGTGATTGACAATGTTGTGTGGACTGATTCTTGGCTAAGTATTGCAGGTGCAGGTTGCGGCTTGACTCGTGTTGGTGCAGGTGAAGAACAAGCGCGAAAGGTCGTCGCCGGTGAGGCCTCCAGGTGTGGAGAAGACAAGTAGGCTTTGTTCGAGGGACCGGTGGCCGGCGGGGGTCAAGTGCGGGCCGCATGGTGGCATGAACGGCAAGATGAAGTCGTGGACGGTTTCTTGGTTGAGCCTCAAAACCAAGGTCGAGCCGGGACTACGTGGGAGCCAAGTCATGAGTGGAGATTGGCGGAGGCTACACCGAGTTCGCGGGGTTTCCGGTGGTTCACCGAGAAAACCACCGGGTTCCTTGGTTGATCCACAAAGCCAAGACCGGAGAACCGAAGACGGAGGTGCGGCGGCACCCGGACCGGTCGACCGGTGGGGACCGGTCGGCCGGTGAGGAGCACCGGTCGGCCGGTGTGCGACGACGCAGTCCGGAGACTTCGAAGCGGAGGACACGCGTCGGGATCGCATGGCTTGCGTCGAGGCTACGCAGGGTGCGGTCGCCGGGCATCCGTCCAATGGTGAAGACATGAAGACTTCCAAATCCGCCCTTGAGGGGCTTGTATCCCTAGTTAATAGAGAAGTGTATTTTGGACATTCAGTTGCCTCCATATAACCCAAGAGGTGAGAGGATGGCAGCCAACTCTTGGAACCCTAGCTCATTAGTTTTCCTATTTTCCACCTATTTTCTCTAGGTTTTCCTTAGGACTAGCAAGAGAGCTTCACGGAGAGATCTTGTAGAGAGGGATGGATGATCGGGCGGCTTGCTAGACCTTGTACGAATCCTTGTTTCATGTATAGATGATTCGGCGTGATTCATCAAGGTTTGGATGTGTTTTACCCGGTTGTTTTTGGTGGTGATTTTCGGAGCCCTCTTCCGGTGATTTCTTTGGAGTGTTTTTGGGGCTTTTCTCTTGGTGATTCGGTGGGGGAAATTTGTGGGAACCCTTCGTGGTTCTTTGGGCTGTGATTCCCCTCCCAAATCCGTGAGAAAAGTTGCTCGAATTTGGGGTTTCTTGAGTTCTTGGGTTGGAAGTGCTTTCGGCGGGATTTCTTCGATTCCTCATTTTTGGACGAGATTTGGTGGGATTAAACTTGGCTATGGACTCCTCATGAGGTGCTCTCGATATCCCCAAAGTCTTGTTCAAGTCCGTGGAGCGATTCGGGAGATCGAGATTTGGATTTGGGGGAGTTGACCCGCGGGTGCTGTTCATCCCGAGTCGCCCGTGCTACACCGGTCTGACCGGTGCTCTTGACCGGTCTGACCGGTGCAGGCCTTTGTGGGTTTTCGCTCGGGTGAGCATCTTGGTGTGTTCTTTGTTGTCCCGTGGTGCTGCTTGTTTCGAGTTTGGGTTCGTTTGGTGGTCGGTTGGCTCTGTTTGGTGCCTTGGGGGCTTTACGGCGCCATCGGTCCGACGGTGCGTCTCACCGGTCTGACCGGTGTAGAGTCACTTAGTGGAAGTTGCTCAGGTTCACCAGCAGGGACCGGTCTGACCGGTGGTGCTCACCGGTCTGACCGGTGTGGGTCTGTAGACTCGGGGTTTGTTGTTCCGCTGCGTTCTCGAGTCGGAAGGCTGTGTGTGTTGGTTCCTAGGTCTAGTGGCACTCCAGTGGCTACGTGGGCTTGGCCAACTTGGGTAGTGAGTCGGAGACGTGTGTTGGAAGCCGCGTTCATCTTGTTGGAGTTCTCATCTCCATCGAGAAGAATTTTTATCGGCTGCCATTCACTCCCCCCTCTCTGGTTCGCCGTATCGGTCCTTCACACGCTGGTGCCACTTGCACGCGTGGGAAGACCGGGGGCATCGCCGGCGACGTGCGCCGCTCCGGCGGCCAATGGCGCGCCACGGGCGGTGCGCCGGCCGGCGGATGAGCGCCACCCGGCACGGCTACTTGCCACGGACGGCCCGAGTGAGTGCTCCCCGGCGGTTGCGCGGCGACCGGCGGCCACACCGGCGCCTCGGCGTGCGTGCCCGAAGCGGGTACGGCGCGTACGGCGGGTGGCCGACGTGGCCGCGCACGACATCGCGCCCAAATGCGTCTCGGCGTTCCCGGTGCTGTTGGCATTTCACTCATCCGTTTTTAAAATAGCTTTTCTCTCAATTTTCACACTAAAGTGCATCTTAAGGTCTGAAGCAAAGTTGAAGATTAGACATTCCTCTACAACTTTCACAAAGATTGGTAGGGGTTTGGTTCAAGCAATCGAGCAGGAACGCCATGCCAACTTGGCCAAATTCTCGGCGCCTGTGAACAGGAATAAGACATCTTCCTAGGCATTTTCACCAAGAATTCCTCCGAATTTCAAATGCCAATCAACAACAAAGTTGCGTGGCTTGAGATTCTGCGCATCTTTCCCTTTGGGTGGTTTTGAAGTGTTTAGGGAAATTTTGGAGAACGTACCAAAGTTCTAGAATGGCAACAAGGGGTCAAAGGGGATAATGGGGTTTTGAGCTAGGGCTTTGACCAAGGGTTGACCTAGTGTCCTCAAGGGTAGTTAGAGGAGTGATTAAGTGGGTCATTAGCACAAATTGTCACTAAGCAAAAACACGGGGTGTTACAGCCTACCCCCCTTAACGGGAATCTCGTCCCGAGATTCGAAATCAAGAGTACGTGAAAAGGGTTCACTTACGAGCTTGACTCCGAAGGAAGTCGGGGTACTTGGTGTTCAGAAACTGCTCGGTCTCCCATGTAGCTTCTTCTTCTGAGTGGTGACTCCATTGTATCTTGTACACCTTCACTCTTTGTCTCCTAGTTTGCCTTTCTTTATGATCCAATACCCTCATTGGATACTCTGCTAGCGATAGATCTGGTTCTATTTCTGCATTGGTCTCTTTAATTATTTGTTCCTCTGGACTTGCTCACACTTCTTCAATTGCGAGACGTGAAACACGTCGTGCACTGCAGACAATTGGTCGGGAAGTCGAATACGGTAGGCAGCCGTACCAAACTTCCCAGTGACTTCATAAGAACCAATATAGCGTGGAGCTAATTTCCCTTTTACTCCAAAGCGTTGTACGCCTTTGGTTGGAGATACCTTTAGGTATACATAGTTACCAACTTCAAACTCTCGAGGAGCTTTAGCTTTATCATGGTAGCTCTTTTGCCTCATCTGAGCTGCTCTCAGATTTTCTCTAATAACACTCACTTTTTCTTCGGCTTCTTGTACTATCTTAGGACCAAACAAGGTTCGTTCACCCGCTTGTGACCAATTCAAAGGGGTACGACACCTTCTTCCATACAAGGCTTCAAACGGGGCCATCTTCAAACTAGCTTGATAACTATTGTTATAGGCAAACTCTGCTAGAGCTAGGCTTTTGTCCCAAGATTTGTCAAAGTGAATGACATAAGCTCTCAACACATCCTCTACTATTTGATTTACTCTTTCCGTCTCACCATCAGTCTGAGGATGATAACTGGAGCTATGGATAAGCTTGATTCCCAAGGATTCATGCACTTGCGCCCAAAAGCGAGCAACGAATTGAGTGCCTCGATCTGACAGGATAGTCTTGGGAACACCGTGTAAGCGCACTACAAGGTCAATATAGATTTCCGCGTAGCACTCAGCTGAATAGGTGGTGTGAACGGGAATAAAGTGAGCGGTCTTGGTAAGCCGGTCCACTATTACCCAAATGGAATCATGCTTCCGGGGCATGAGAGGTAAATCGACAATGAAATCCATGCTGATATCGTCCCACTTCCATGCAGGAATGGATGATGGTTGCATTTGACATGAGGTCTTTAGGTGACTAGCCTTGATTCTTTGGCATGTATCACAACTGGACACATACTCAGCTATTTCACCCTTCATATTTGACCACCAAAAGTTTTCCCTAAGATCTCGGTACATTTTGGTAGTTCCGGGGTGAATGGTGAACTTAGAGAGATGGGCCTCATCTAAAATCTCCTTCCTTAAGTCTTGATCCTGAGGTACCACTAATCTTTGTCCGAACCAAACAACTCCCTTGTCATCCTTTCTGAAACAATCATACTTGGGGCCTCCTTCTTCTAATTTCTGTTTGATTTTCTGAACCTCTTTATCATTGGGTTGAGCTATAGCAATTCTCTCATGGAGAGGGGATTCGATCGAAACAGCATGAAGCTTGCCATGCTCGACCACTTCCAAGCTAAGCTTCCTCATTTCTTCGCATAAAGAGTCATTCTTCGGCTCTAACGTTACATAGTTGCAATGCTTGCGGCTAAGCGCATCTGCAACCACGTTAGCCTTGCCAGGATGATAGTGGACTTCCAAATCATTGTTCTTGATTAATTCTAACCATCTTCTTTTCCTCATATTCAAGTTAGATTGAGTGAAAATATACTTGAGACTTTTGTGGTCGGTGTAGATATTGCAGTGATTACCCATCAAGTAGTGCCGTCAAAGCTTCAAGGCATGCACGACGGCTGCTAACTCAAGGTCATGAGTTGGATAGTTCATCTCATGAGGTCGAAGTGCCCGTGAGGCATAGGCAATGACTCGGTTTTCTTGCATAAGCACGCAACCAAGACCAGTGCCCGAAGCGTCATAAAACACCTCAAACGGTTTGGACATATCTGGTTGAGTCAATACGGGAGCTGAGGTTAAGTGTTTCCTCAAGGTGTGAAAGGCTTGGTCACACTCCTCACTCCACACAAACTTGACACCCTTCTTCAAAAGTTCAGTCATGGGTTTAGCTATTCTAGAGAAATCCGGAATAAACCGACGATAATAGTCTGCTAGACCCAGAAAGCTACGGATTTGATGTACTGATTTGGGTGGCTTCCAATCCATGATCTCCTGCACTTTGCTAGGGTCCACAGAGATACCATCATTGGAAATAGTGTCACCCAAAAACTTCACACTATCCAGCCAGAATTCACATTTAGAGAATTTGGCATAGAGTTTGTGATCTCTCAACCGCTGCAAGACAATACGAAGATGCTTCGCATGCTCGGCTTCGCTTTTGGAATATATGAGAATATCATCAATGAAAACCACTACGAACTTGTCAAGTTCATTCATGAAGACTGAGTTCATAAGGTACATGAAATAGGCAGGTGCATTGGTGAGACCAAAAGACATCACTAGGAATTCATAGAGACTGTATCTGGTGGAAAAGGCTGTCTTTGGTACGTCACTTGCCCGAATTTTGATTTGATGATAGCCAGATCGAAGATCAATCTTGGAAAAGACCTTGGCACCAGCCAATTGATCAAAGAGAACATCAATGCGGGGCAACGGATATTTATTCTTAATTGTCACCGCATTGAGTGGGCGATAGTCAACGCACATTCGCAAACTACCATCTTTCTTTTTCACAAACAAAGCGGGACTTCCCCAAGGAGAAGAACTTGGGCGGATATATCCCTTATCAAGCAATTCTTGCAACTGAACTTTCAACTCTGTCAGTTCTTTGGGCGGCATTCGGTAGGGCCTTTTAGATATTGGTGTGGTACCTGGCTGAAGTTCTATGACAAATTCAACGTCCCTGTCTGGTGGTATACCAGGCAAGTCATCGGGAAATACGTCGGGATAATCGCACACCACTGGAATATCTTCTAGTTGGATGGCTACGGCAGCATAGGAACAAGAATTTGTGCTTTCCACCTTGGGTAGGTAGAAGATAGTATGACCACTGGTAGGGGAATGGATTTCTATCATTCTAGTGGCAATATCCAAAACAACTTGATGTTGGGTCAACCAATTCATTCCTACAATCACATCTAGACCTCCTAATCCCAAATGAATTAGGTTGGTTAAGAAGGTTTTGCTGCCAAGCTACAAAGGAACGACTTTGGTTATAGTGTTGGAGAGGATTCTCCCTCCCGCCGTGGCTACCACGAAAGAATCTTTAGTATTACAAGCATGTAATCCCAACTTTCTCACTAGACTTTCACTGATGAAACTATGAGTTGCTCCAGAATCAAACAATATTCTAACAGGGTGATCACGGATAGAGAATGTACCCGTCAGCACTGCTGCTCCCTCTGGGACGTCAGCCAGGGTGGTGAAGTTGAGTTTACCCTGCTTGACTTGCACCACGGGCTTCTTGTCTTGGTTCCCCTGACGGAATCCTGAGCTTTCGCCATGCTTGTTCTGCCTGGGCTTTGGGCACTCATTGGCGTAGTGTCCGGGTTGCCCACAATTATAGCAGCAGCGATCCTTGGTAGCACTGTTGTTGCTGTTGTTAGCTGGGGGTGCACTAGGCTTGAATGGCTGTTGCTGTGCCTTACGGAACTGGAAGTTCCCAAATGGCTTGTTCTGAGACGGGATCACCCTCCAGTGTCCAGTTGAAGATGACTGGGGAGGACCCTGAGTACCTTTCTTGATGAAGCGGAATTTCTTGCCTGACCCACCAGTAGCAGTGAATCCGGCCTGCCTCTTTCTATCCCTCTAGACTTTGGACATGGCATCCTCTTGGGAAATGGTCTTGTTCACAAGGTCCTGATAGTTGTTAGGCTCATAAAGATTAAGCCTCTCATAGAGATCCCCGTGTAGCCCATCACGGAAACGCTCTATCTTCTTGGCATCATTGTCAACATGATGCCCACCATACTTACACAAGGCATTGAATTTTTTTCCATACTCATACACCGTGTCAGATCCTTGCTTTTGAGCAAGCAACTCCTTCATCTTCCTATCCATGAGACCCTTAGGAATGTGATGTGCCTTGAAGGCCTGCTTGAATTCAGCCCAAGTGATCTGATGTCCGGCGGGAATCATGGTCTTGAAATTCTCCCACCATATCAATGCTGCACCACGGAGCTGGAGAGCAGCGAAGCTGGAGCAGGGCAAGGTGAACACAGAGAACTTGGCCTCAATGGCCCTGATCCATGCATAGAAATGCCCGTCAAAAGTCGGGGGCTTCATGGCATAGAAATGCTCATATTTAGTGACTCGAGACTGACCGTCGATGTTCTCCCCATGAGGGTTATTCTGCAGCTGCTGAGCAAGTTGCTGTGGCGTTTGCAAGAGCTGCCGCATCACCTCGGTTTGGGTGACCATAAACTGCTCTTGAATGGTCATGTTGGGAGGAGGAGGCGGAGCGTCACTCCCACTTGCACCAAAGCCATTGGGAGAAGCACGAGTTTGTCCCACCATCTGAAATCCATGAGAATTTCATTAGTCACATATTCGCAAGCTTGTTTACATTATCCACAAGAAGAATATGCACAATCAAACTCATAACATCAATTTGGTGAAAACCGGACAGCACAGCGGAGTTACTAGAAAATTCATAACTCTCTGCCCGCAATAGAAAAAACTCCCATTTTTGGTCAGCAAGTGTAAAATTTCCTGAGCTCCAACATTGGTATTCAACCCGAGGTCTAAATCCAACGTTAACATGCCCGAAAAAATTCCAACACCGGGGTTCTGCCTAGCTGTTTTTGCTGTAGGCCGAACTGCACCATTTTCGCTATAATTCTCGGTACGCTTATGCAATGGTGGTGAATTTCGGTGAGCATGATCTCCACAACATAACACACAAGGTTGGTATTCAACACAAGGCGATATTTTGATCACAACAACCCTGAATTTTTCATTAAAACATGACAACACCGAGAGGTCCATCTACGCATTACATGATGCGGAGTCTTGGAACCGTTTACACACTTATGTACATCAAAAAGGTCATCAATTATATTCTCTAAGCAGCCTCTACCCTTACACAAAAGCTAGCTGAGGAGGCTAAACTAAGAGTACATGATCATCCTCCAAAGACAACTGCTAAAACCACTAGTAGCCCGCAGCGGAGCCAGTGCTAGTGGCCGGAGAGTCGGGTGGTGGACCACCAACACTGTCCTCGCTCAAGCCTGAGACTCCCTGTAGCTCATCTGGAGCGGCAGGTGCGGCCGGTGGTGCGATCGGCGGCTGCTGACCCTGCTGGGCCATCGCCTGCCACACCTCTACCTCTATCTCCATCTCAGCTACCTGGTTCTGCATCTCCATCACTTTTCTGCACCAAGGCAAAATGCTAGGCCTCAGTGTGAGCTAGCTGCACCTGAGTCGTCTCAAGAGCGTGCTCTCGGGCAAACAACTACTCCATGAGCTCAGCACGCTCTTGGTGCCACTGAATGCGCTCGTCCTGAAGCGTAACAATCTCCTGCTGGAGGTGAGCGACGGTCTGGCGCTTGTACTGAAGGTCAAGGGTGAGGATATCCCTCATCGCTGTGGAATCCATCAACACAACTGAGAGCATACCCTGAGTGGAAAGACGAAACACCTGCATGTTGTACACCGCCTCCAAGAACCTCAGAAGCTGGTGCACAACCACCGCTGGAGGGTCAGCCGTGAGTAACACGTCGGTGAGCGAGATACGCTCACGCCGAGCTGGGTCGAGTGGGTCCATGGCCGGGAACAAACCCGACGCAGTAAGCATCACCTAGTCTGGGTGCTGCTCACAGAAGGTGTGGAGGATCCGCATGGCCGCTGACTCAACTGATTCAACACTGCGGTGAGCAAAGAACACCATGCTCAAGTCCACCCACTCCGGGTGCTCGGGGTGAGGAAGCAAAGTAGCGGTCGTGCGGGCGTAGGGAACACCTCGTACAGTGGCGGCGTAACGTAGCCCACCTCACTGAGAGTCTCCCACAAAATACGGGGAAAACCCTCCCAGTGAAGGGCATCGGTACGAATCGTGCCGTCCGCGTCGATCTCGTAGATCGGTGGCTGCGCCATCTGTACAAAATTAGGAACTACACATTAGATATCAATCGACATCAACGAGCAATAGGGTAAATCTGGTAGGTATGAACAAAAATTCATAACATAAAAACCAGGGCCCCAAAAATTCCCAATTTTTCACAGAAACTTAATGACCTGATTATGCACACTTTTGGTATTTAAAGATAGATCTAATTTGGATTGGAACAAGCTCGAAAAATCTCTTTTGCAGAAGGGGGCTGTTCTGAAATACAGCAGAAGAGAGACTCACTAAATTGAGCATAACTCTATGCAGAAAATTCCTAAAATCCTGGAAAAGTCACAGTGGATGTTCAACTTAATAAGAAACAACTTTCCTAAAGGATGTTTAGTCAGATTCCTTACAGATTTGTCTACAAAAATTGAGAAATGACAGAGACAGAATCTGCCAAAATTTTTCCTAAATTCTAAAGAGAGGAAAAACTTATCTAAGATCAAGCAATCTCCCTAGAAAAATTACTCCAACCAAGTAAGGGTAAATTTTAGGTTCAACAAGATTTTAATCATGCATGCACACGCCTTAAACGACCTTATACAACTATATCCAAAAGACGTAGTTAGTGCCAGTGGCAAGCTTATATTCGGCTCTCCTTATAGTAACTAGTCGGAGCTATTTGATTCACACTTAACGACTTACGAACGTGGTTAGTGTACCTGCAGAAAACGAACCTTTCATGCCAGCACGTCACGAAAGCATCCACATACAGTACCGTTCACTTATAGAAACGATATCCATGCGTCAAGCCGCTGCATGGATAGCGTCCAACCTCGGAAACCCTCCATTTCAATGGAGTGTATCCTTGCCTCGCATGATCGACATGCGGAATGCACACGTATGAGACACGTGGCGACAACACAACTCATGTCTTGACGTAAATATGGGACCCATGGAATGGATCACTCCATCAACCCTCGCAATTCCCGTGATGCGAAACAGCACACGTATTAAACACGTGGCTCATCTAGTTTGGTTGTGCAATAAAGTAAGTCTGACATAAGATAAAGTGCTGGAAGTTAGCAAAATAAACCATAGATTCTTATGCCACCTTAAAGAACCCAAAAATTCCCTCTAGGGCCTCTCGATCTAGATCATTCCTTAACGAACCAACGGATTTTCAAAATCCAATCAATCTTGGCAAGTTTTATTGTAAACCATGTGATTAATATTAATCTAATCACTACGGTGCATTCGGTCGCTCTGATACCAGTTGTGACAACCCCACCCGAGATAATTCCGTACTACCGTCTAAACCACTCCATTTGGTCATTAAGCGACAGTAAAAAATCATCCCGTTGAGTGTTGCCGGGTTTACACCCGGTAAATCACTTGGAAACACAGAGAGGATCGAACGTATGCATTAAAACTCCCACGAAGGAGAGTCCAAAGTGCCTTACAAATTAAACTATCACATCCCCGTAGGGTTCATTATTACAAACATAGTTCTTTGACATGAAAGTAAATGGTTCAGAGTTTATTCAAAACAGCGGAAGATAACTAAACGATACGATCACATCACAGGAGGCCTGTCCATGATGCAATCACTCTTCGTCATCCACCCATTCCAGCTCCCAGCCGGGTGGAAGTTCTCCGGGCCACACATACCTAGAACAACATTTATAAAGCAAGGCTGAGTATACTAATACTCAGCAAGACTTACCCATCTAAAAGAGAGACTTTACCTCTAGTCATGCTAGGCTTTTGGCTAGTGGGTTTGTTTGCCAAGAAGCTGCTAAGAAGTGAATCCTTACTTTCCATATTTTAGCCCATGTTCTAGTTGAATAACCATTATTAGATAAGCAACTATTACAACCAAAGTTGTGCAAACAATTAATCAAAGTAAATATCTTCACAAAGTTCCATCTTAAAGGGATATCATGGCCAGTCGGGTAAGTAGTCTCAGATGACGGTGAGAGGCCGACAATCAATTGATTCATAACCTTGCAAGGTGGACCTAAACACACGGGAGGTGCCCTCACTAAGAGTTCACCAACCAGGCGGTTCCCGTCATTCTTCAGTTTGGGGATAATAGCTCACAGTCTTAAGTACAAGGTTTATCTGGGCTACGCCACTAAGGTCACCCAGCCTCACGCATGCACTCGGGTGGCGAGCCCGGGGCCGCAACCCTAAGAGTAGTGATAGTAAAACCCCGTACCGCCTCATTTAGGTACTAGGCTTACCGTACCCATTTCCGAGAAGTGTTTAGTACTTTCAAACACTTAGCCCACGAAGCCATTGTACCGGAGCCCAAATCCCATGCTCTTACCACATGAGCAATTCATTAATTCATAAGGTGATTCCATAAAGAAAATCCTATTCTCGCGAGTGACGAACATCACTCGACTTGTACCGGATCCTTAAGCATAGCAACTAGCGACCCAGCATGCTAGTAAAAGATCATAGGTAATTATGGATCATGCAACTAGGGTTTCATTTCAACTCCTGAACGTAAATGCACATACAATAACAAGAAGTAAAATCAGAAGTTTTAAAGAAACACAGGGGTTAATGAATAAACCGGGGCTTGCCTTCGTCAGCACAAGCAGACACACAAACTTCCGAACTTTGCCCCGGGTCTTGCTCTACGGTCACGTAGTGCACGTCTCCTCCCGCTCCCTCGTCCTCGTCAACCGGCACAAGCGTATAGCTACCGTCGGGGACTTCTACACGGGGAATGCAATGCAGTGGTTAGGAGTGTAATTATTTTAAATGAATTCAAAAACAGTAGCAAACATCTGCAAGGAGTATATGGTTGGCCATACTCACCTTAACAAAAGCATTTAAACACTTTTCCTTTTAAAAGAAAGAATCAGAAAGCCTATTTAGCCTTATCTTTAAGGTGATTGTGTGCACATTTATTAAAGAAATATTTTATTTTAAAACAAACAGCAAGGAAATTACTTTCATAACACCATTTTACTTTTCCTAACACTTCTCCTTCAGTCATGCACTAGAGAGAGTTTTTTCCCATTTTCCTTTTATTAGATTAATCTAGTTTGAGCTCTTTTGCATAACTAAAACATAACAAACTGATCCAGCAGCACCCAATGGTCCTACTGACCAGGGGGCATACCTGTGGACAGCAAGAAAAAAAGGGTTTTGCACCACTGAATTTCATACACCAATTTATAGGCATTTCTAGTTAGCATAAAAGGACATAAATGCATATCAAATTAAATATAACAGAAATGAGTCCCAACTTTCTCCTACATACACTCTGGTCCAAAACAAGGTTAAATAACCCACAAACACACATATAGCCTTCATGAAACATGCTACACATATTTATGATTAAAAACAAGCATAAATGAGGAAATAATATTTCTAACAAAGATAAAATCATGCTAAATTCACCAAGGATGCTTTTTAGCATAACATAACTATAGCCAGGCGTTGGGCTAAAAAATAATTATATACCCAGCTACAAATATCATCTAGGCAAATTTACTAATATCACAAAATAATTTATACAGGAAGATCCCTTCAGTAACTTTGTGCAAATTTTGGCACAGAACCTAGACATACTAGTTAACACAACATATCCAAAATCCAACTCAAGAGCTTGTGTGGATTTTGCAGAAACACAAATCTAAGTATTTTACATTCCTATTTTTCAAGCAAAAACTATAACTCAAAAGTATATACACATTTGGAGAAAGTTGTAGTTCTTGTTACACTGAGGACAGCAAAATTAGGTTTGGTATTTTTGGATTTTTCTATGATTTTTAATCAATTTTACAAGGTGCTGGACTCAAACACAAAACTGAGAAGAATCTTTTTACACTGCAGACCCTAGAACTTTTAAAATCTTCACACAAATACCCTCGGCTCCTCCCCCTCAGGCCCGACGGCAGTGGCAAGCTCGCCGGCGGCGAGGTGGAGCACGGCTAGGCAAACAAGCGACGGGGATCTTCGATTGGACTCACCCGCGATCGATTGGTGGCGGTGGACCGGCCGGGGATGTCACCGGCGAGCGGCGGCGGCGGAGCGGTGGCGGCGCGCCCGCGGGAACTCGGACGGCGGTGAGGGAAGGGGTTGGGCTCAACCACATGCTGCACGGGGAGCTTCCATGTGACCTAGGGAAAGCGCTGAGCGGTTGCCTGGGCTCGGGGAATTGGCGGAGGGGCGAGTTCGACGGCAGCCGTGGGAACTCGGGTTCCGGCGAATGTGTGGCTCGGCTTGATCAATACGCAGCTCGGGGAGGTTTTGTGGTGCACAAGGAAAATCCTAGGCGCTTGGGTGAGTGAGGATGGCGACTGGAATGGGGTTCACACCGGGCTGCGCCAATGGCGGACGGCGGCAGCTCGGGTGGAAGCGCGTGCGCGCGAGGGACGGCCGGGGCTGGCTTATAAGCGCGGGGGAGGTCTGTTGGGGTAGGTAGGGTCACGCCTGTGCCACTTGCATGCGTGGGAAGACCGGGGGCATGGCCAGCGACGTGCGCCGCTCCGGCGGCCAATGGCGCGCCATGGGCGGTGCGCCGGCCGGCGAATGAGCGCCACCCGGCACAACTACTTGCCACGGACGGCCCGAGTGAGTGCTCGCCGGCGGGCCGCGCGGTGACCGGCGGTCACACCGGCGCCTCGGCGTGCGCGACCGAAGCGGGTACGACGCGTACGACGGGTGGCCGACGTGGCCGCGCACGACGTCGCGCCCGAACGCATCTCGACGTTCCCGGTGCTGTTGGCATTTCACTGATCCGTTTTCAAAATAGCTTTTCTCTCAATTTTCACACTAAAGTGCATCTTAATGTCTGAAGCAAAGTTGAAGATTAGACATTCCTCTACAACTTTCACAAAGATTGGTAGGGCTTTGGTTCAAGCAATCGAGGAGGAACGCCATGCCAACTTGGCCAAATTCTCGGTGCCTGTGAACAGGAACAGGACATCTTCCTAGGCATTTTTCACCAAGAATTCCTCCGAATTTCAAATGTCAATCAACAGCAAAGTTGTGTGCCTTGAGATTCTGCACATCTTTCCCGTTGGGTCGTCGAGTAGACAAACCAGTAGTTTGCGGTGTCGAGGAACCGCTAGAACGTCATTGGGTCCGGTAAACAGGAGAAGTCCCACTCAGCATATCCGTGCGAGGTTACAGGTGGCAACTCGCTGGCCGAGCCATGATACGACTTGTTGTTGGTGGTGGCGATGAGGTTCCGGCCGCCAACAGGTGGTGGCCGGGAAGGTCCTCATATGCCGCCACGTCGGTGCTGGCGGACGAAGCGTATGTCGCCGTAGCATTGCGTATCCCATAGGGGAACTATGGCCATGTGGTCGCGCGCTCCCTCGTCGTCTCGTCGGTGGGCACGTCACTCCGTGCCGCGACGCGCGTGGCCCGACGCCGCTCCGTACGTGCTTGGCTTGATCGCTGGCCTGAGCGCCGACGACGCCGAGGTGTCGAGGCGCTCGCAGCAGCCGCCTGGTCAGGTGCCAAAGCATCAGTGGTAGGCGTGGCGGGTATTGGGCCTGGCCCAGTCGACCGCCATGGATGGAGCTCGTCGCGGTTGGTGATACTCATGAGGTAGTCGTTCCCCGTGGCCTGAAAGTTCAGGCTCCTGAACCGGATTTCGAATCTGGCTGGGAGGGGGTCTAAGCTGCCCATGGAGTACCTCTGGGACCTGTAATTGGTGCGAATCTCCATCGAGATGGCTGGTGGGAAGCTGGTATCAGAGAAGTTCCCCTACCTAACGCGCCAACTATCGGTGCGGAAAGTAGTCCCGACACTAACTAGTAAGGGCACTAAGATCTATCTCTCGATGGTCGATGCTAAGCAACACAATGACACGAGTTTATCCTGGTTCCAACCATGGGCCGTACGTCCAGCAGGGGTGCGCTCGGGGCGCTATATTGCAGTGCATGTTGACGGTGAAATTCCGTCAACCTAGCCATGAGTTTACCTTTGGTGTTGGCATGACTTTTGTATCTTATCCATTGGTACTAACCCCCGTGGTATAACAAGTTCACTTGTGTATGTCGGTTTTGGAGTTTAGTGTTTATGCAGGATTTTAGTGTTGAAAGCAAGACTTCCGGGATAAGTTCATTAAGCACCTCATGACAAGACCTTGAAGCCCGGTACAAGTCAAGCAATGAAGTGAACATGACTCCAAGAAGCCCAAGGACCCAACCCAAGAAGATGGAAAACTCTGAGGACCTAGCCAGTAAAGTGCTGAATCTTGCGAGACAAGGAGCTTCGTCCAATTCGGAGAGAAACTGGCGACAAGGGCCCACATGCAGAACGGGGAGGATCTAGAAGACTCGGGAAGCAATACCGGGCGAAGGAGGCCACGAACTGGGCTGAAGTGGGCCCAGGCCGGTCGGCCCAGGCTAGTCGGCCCAGCCTGTTTCGAGGCCCAGTCGGCCCCCATTTGACCTAGGTGCCTCTCGGGCTATTTATAGCCCCCTGACGGAGAGCCACGCATCAATCAATTCGTCATCCGCCACCGAGGAGCAGAGAAGCTTGAGGGACACCATCTCGGAGATGAGGGTCGTGCTAGTTGTCTAGGGTCTCCCTAGCCGACGTGGGAACCTTGCATGGAAGACCACGTCGGAGCTCCGAAGCAAGGATCATGATCGAGGTAGGATCCCGGTGGTGATCTTGTTCATGTAATCATTCATGGTGAAGTTTTTATAGTGAATCAGATTTCTAGTGATCATGTGCCGTCTCGATGATTTTGTTTTCTTCTTGGTTTTGCTTCTTCCCCAATCTATACTTAAGATAGATTGCTTAGGGTGCTCTTGTAGTCGCGGTGGCTAGAGGTGCATACCGGACCGACCAAGTGATTTCAACTTGTTCTTATCGAACTCGCCCTAGACTACCCGCAAGAATAGGAATACGTTGTGACAGAACGGGGGTTCCGAAAGGCGGGCGTTTTCGGAATCGGACCGGAGGCCACGGTTTAAAGATGCTTTTAATGAGATTCGCTTTTCTATCTTCATCTATCTTGTTTGGAGCTACAACATAAGCATGATCTAGACTCTCTAGATCGGTTATATCTTGCTTTCTCTTGCTACCTCTTTAGTAGATTAGATTAGATGTATTTCCTTTATGAGTTAGTAGATTAGATGCAATTCGGTTCTTCATTAGATAGCTTTCCTTGCTTTACTAGATTGAATCCTTGCATTGCACATTGTTCCATGGATTCGATACCTTGGGTTCACCACTCGAGGGAAGAAGGGTCCCTTGACTATGACGGGAGACTTGTCTGCTTGCAAGTCTAAACGAACTTTGATACAACTATTAACCGTCAACAAGCCCTTTTTTCTGGCGCCGTTGCCTGGGAACAAGCAATCAAGATCCAATCTAGTATCACTTATTTTTTAGTTTTTCTTTTGATTTTCTTTTGCATCTCTTAAGTTTGATCATCCTCAAAAAAAAGAAAAAAATCAATCTAATCTAGTTTTGATTAACCCTAATTTTTCTTTGTTAGATTTTTGTTTTTACTAACCCTAACCGGAGATGGTTGGCTACCTCTCCAAGAAACCCAAATATTTTTTTATGGATGATCCAGGAAAACTTTACAGGCAAAGGAGACGTGAAACACAAGCTAAAGGGTTGGAAACCCTAGATCGAAAAGTCGAAGTTGAAGGACCGTCGAAATCTCCAAGGGAATCACCACCTCTAAGTCCAAAGGAAGATCAACCTCAACCGCCACCCATGGGAGAACAAACACAACCGGAGCGCAAGATCGAGCTATGCACCCCAGACATCGGTAATCTACCTATCATAAACCTTCAAGACGCCGGAAGGCCGTTCAAATCAAGGTCTCAACAATCCGCATGACAATTGCGAGAGCTTTGGAGCGTGTCAATGAATACATACGAGCCGGATTCCTTGAGTGGCATATCGGTTTACTTAAGAGGAGGATGGAGAAGATGGAGATAGATAAAGAAGCTCAACACCTAAAGGATGCCGAAGCAAGATCCACATGTAAGGAGTGTGAGGAGTACGGCCATGTCCAAGGTAAACCCCGATTTAATGCAAGTTCGTCCATTCAAGATTTGGTTCCTCTTTGTGCACAATTCAAGAACTTCATGGACGAGCAAGATAAGATCAACGAGGACGCCGTCACTAAGTTCGAGGCTATGGAGAAAGTATTGGAGGATTTAGATGGCAAGGTGACGGGGGTCGGAAACTCTTTACGTGAAGTGTTCATCATGATGAAGATGCTAGAGACGCAAGTGGGACAACTTGTCGGGCGCCCAATGGGTAGCAAAGGAGAATATCCGAGACAACCCCAAGGTCCCAAGACAGAGAAGGCTGCTCAAACTCATTTGGGGGTGATGGAGGATCACACTAAGGAGACCATGAAGATCACGACCGAATGACCGGAGTTTGAGATGTCGAGCCACTACATGAAGGAAGTTGTTGCATCCGTCAAGACCAAAGGACAAAGCCAACCAGTGAAGACAAAAAATATGACTAAGCCGAAGAATAAGCCCGTGCCCAAGATGGTGCGGAAGTGGGTACCCAAGATTGCAACACCCACAAAGAGCATTGATCCGAAGTAATCAAGTGAAGAAGTCTAGCCATGGACTATAAACAAAGCGCTAGGCGGGAGGCAACCCGTTTCGTCGAGTCAAGAATAAGCTACCGGGAGGACAACCCGATTCCAGGTTTTTCGAGTCTTTTCAAGTAATTTAGTTTCGAGTTTTACTACGCAAGACATTAGACTTAGAATTGTTGAATAACATTAGAGACATAATTCTTGGTTGAATATTTTGTTTTGATCATAAACCCTTTACATGAACCATCCTACATGTTTGTTTGCTTCTTTTCGAGAAACCAAAACCAAAAAAATTCAGAACCTGTCTCAAACTTTCATCCTCTTTATGATGTTGTGGTTGACTTGCTTTTCATGCTAAAAACACACAAGTAGAGCCACGACTTGTATCTAGATGTTATTTAAATTTCAGCACGTGGTAGGACTCGTGTGGACCTAAAAACTTGACTTTTGGTTGATTTAAAAATCCATATCCTTGGTTTCTCTAAGATTAGAATTTTTCTAAGCCTCATTTAATTTTATTTCATTCAAAATCTTTTTCATCTAATCAAAATTAGAACCTAAATCTATGCCTCCATGATCAAGCCCGGAAAAGTTTGCTCTCAACTAATGAATGCAAACAATACCGGCGAGACCAAAATAAAAGTAGTCGGAAATATTTTCGACTTACATTTATTTTTAATGCTTTAAAAACTTCTCTAAATTTATATTTAATAGCTCTGATTTTATTATTTTATTTTTGAAATTAGAGGAGTACTTAGCATCAAAACATGCTTAGAGGGAGGCAATCTAGTTAACCTAACCATGCATGCACCATGATGCATCATGGGATGCCCTCCCCCAACATCTTTTATCAAACAACATGCAAAGGACAAGCATTGGGGGCAGCCAAGGCTTTGTTTTGCAGGCATGTGAGGCAAGGGAGCATGGAAGTGACTCAAAGCGAAAACACCAAGTGGAAGGAATAATAATGCAAGCGAAGGAGTGGACGAGAACGTGAAGGTGCACGCGGTCACGAAGCAAAATGAGTGCGCTAGAGAAGAACCGAGCCAAGAGGAGGAGAGAGGTAAGTCTTCCATCCAGCTCTTTGTTTGTGTGCTCTAGTTTGTAGTCCGGAACCACCTTAGACTTAGCCATCCACCCCGCTTGTTTCGTGCAACAAAACACATCCTAATTCCACTCAAAGTCAAGACTCCAAAATAATATTTTTGTACCTTGTTACCGGCTGAAAACCCCGGATATATATTTGTGAAGGAGAGTTCTGCAATCATGGAAGAAACCTACAAGCTTTTTCACCAAAGAAGAAGGGATCATCGTCGTCTAAGCCATCATCGACAACCGCTTCGAGGAGGCGCTCGGTTTTCGAGTATCCTCGGAGTATTGAGGAGGACACGACACCGCCGAGGAGGAACCACACTCTTCTCCTCGGTGGCATGAGGGCCACACGAAACTCATTTATGAGGTTCACCAGACCTCAAGGACATATGGAGGAGCCGCTCGTCCGACCTCTCCACTCGACACGATCATCCGCTCCACCTCCATACGCTCCGCGGTATTCTGAGGGGTTTGTCATCATGACGGAGGAGGAGGAGGAGAAGCTCGCTCGCCTTGAGTAGAGGCTAGTAGAGAACGTCGACTTCGACGACCAAGCTCTCCACATATTGGGCTTTCATACGGGACATCGAGGTTGGGTGCAATTCTCTAACGGAGTGTCGGCAAACACCCACAAGGAATTCACCTAGGAAATTCTCATGACCATGGCGCATATCCTTGATGAAGGAGTGTTGAGTCTCTCATTCCATTTGGAGAGAGCCATTCACACCAAGAGGCCATCCACAAACTAGAGAGAGAGGAGGGAGATCTCCGAAGGGATATCAACCACCTCGAAGGAAGCACCCACAAGTGGAGAATAAGGAAGACACCGTCGGAAGGGTAATCGTGATCAACGGTGCTATGTCTAGCACCTTGATGGGTTAATCTCCTTTCATCCATGGGTTGTAATCGATCTTGAGATGTAATCATACTTTGTTGGATTATCTATCTATCATCTTGTGTTGAATATACTTTATTTCTTAAGGTTAGCTACCATGCCATAAAGGGAGTAGAGCTCCAATGCTTCCTTGGATCCATTCAATACGCTGTGTCCATCATAGGTCTAGTCATGAATACCTTCGCATAGTGGGTACGAGAGGAGGGAAAGGGTGAAACCGTGGTCACAACCCCCGATAGATTAGATTTTTTTTCATGTTCAAAACGATTGCATGTTCTAGTATAGTAGACCCATGGGCGAGTGTCTCCTATCTTGATTGAACAAGCGGTTCCCTATGTATTAGGAAATAGCTCAGTTTTCAAAAGGGAGCCCCGAAACAAGTGGATGTGCATGAAGGCACATGGAAGGTTTTTGGAGTATGATCGTGGGAAAAGACCATCAACGAAGAAATACTATCCGGAACCCCATCATCCAAGTGTTTCACTCATATGTGCAAAAGGATTTTGGGGAGAATGAGAGAAACAAAGGTAACCGACACGGAGTTGAGTTGGCTTTACTCGGCTTTGATTGCCAGGCAGCCAATCGACCCCAATCACCTATGATCAACCGGTGGTGTTGTGAAGCAACATCGAGTTCGGGTGATATTGGTTCGGGGTGTTACCTCTCCATGTTGGCTATCTCTTTGAGACCAGGTATTACAAGGAACCCGAAGCATCTCCTAGCCGGGACCTCCCTAGGATTTGATTATATGAATAAAAGCAAATATATAAGTGAAGATGAGAGAGGAGGCTTCAAAGTGGCCAAAGTAAATTTGCCCCCATCAGATGGAAGATTAAGACTTTTTCTCGAGGGGAAAGAAGATTAGTTAGAGGAAGGACTTCTTGTGCCGGCGAAGGAAAATAAAAGAGGAAGGATTGTAGGAGAAGGTTCTTCCACGGCCCAAGAAAGAGGTGCACGACAAAATTATGTCCCACCATTTGGAGGAACCCCGGCGCCGCTGAGTTACTACGTTGATGTACCAATGCAAGCATGGGGGAGTGGTGCAGCCATGCCCCACTAAATTTTGCGGTACCCAATGTAGCCTTTGCGGAGCCATATGCACACCTTCCTCAACCACAACAAAATGTGGCCATCATTGGAGGATACGCTGTGAGAAACATGCAAATTATTGCAGCCATCCTAAATAATGCAAACCAAATGGGTGTGGGTAATGCAAACATCGCTTATGAGCTTTGACACCTTCACTTAGCACCGTCATACAATTCATAGGAGAAGCGGTGCAATCCTATTATGAGTAAGGGTACAACAACCAAGACTATCAATATCAACCACCGGCGGAAGATTAGAGAGAGGAGGAGCTTTAGTTATCTTTCCTTTACCCCCTTTTCTTTAATTTTCAGCTTGTATGCGCCTATGTATGCGTTGTGTTTTCAGTTTTTATTTGAATTTTCAGCATGTGTGTTAGTGTTTATTTTCATCAGGAATAAAGTCACCACTAAGTTTTTACCATTAGTAAAGTTACAAAGTTTGTTCCATGATGATATATGATTATAATTGCCGCTTTGTTTATCTTTGTAATTGTTTTATGCATGTTTAAACTAATGCTCTCTTAAAATACAAATCTGAAGTTATCTAAATGCTAGCTTAATCTTTAGCGGAGGTTATGATAAAAATAAAGACCCATAGTGTTTTATGTGCTCTCAAGTTTTAGATGGATTAAAGATGATTTATTTTTGTTCTTAAAAGTCATGCTAACCTTGTCATAAATACCACTTCCATGTTGCTCTACCTATCCAGAGCCATATAAATATATGAGTGCAAAAACTTAGTATACAAGGTTTATTTTTGGGTGAGTTATTTCAAGCCTTGATTTCTCTGGCCCGAGACTAAGAAGCTGGTCATTCCGTTTTTTTGTATCTATCTTATTGCTAGCCTCTTATCCGTGCATTGTGTATCCCCACATCGGAGGTCTCACAAACCTCGCCGGATATTCACCCTTAAAACCAAATATCATCTTTTGTGATTACCTCCTTGACCACAACCTATCGTTGAGAATGGATCATCAATTTAAGGAAGATCGATGGTGCCAAGATTGAAGATTTCAAGTATCTTTCCGAAGGAAAAGTATTTCCGGTACCTACCTTATCTCTATCACCTCTTTGCCCGAGGACGAGCAACGTCTAAGCATGGGGGGAGGAGGTAGGTACAATGCAATTTTAGAGTTCAAGGGGAGCAAATAAAAAAAATTATGAGAAAGAAAAAGAAAAAATGAGAAAAAAGAAATAAAGAAAAATATATGTATGAGAAAAAAATGAGAAAAGAAAAAAATATGAGTATGTATAATATAAAAAAATAAAATAAAATGAGCTCCCCTGTTCTCTAAAGTGCATTAGGAATTTCAAGACTTCAAGATTAAAGGATCCAAACTCATTTTCCAACCATGTGCAATCCGATACGAGGACTTCCTTTGTGCCTCGGGACCACTCTTTGCCATTTGCACATGTCCACCTATCTCAAGTGTGTGTATTTTTCTCTCCCCCTCCTTGATTTAACATTATTTTCCAGTGACCTTTTTGACGAGTCTCGGTAAGACCATGAGAAGCTTGTCTTGTTTTGACAACATCTCATTTATAATATCTTGGTAGGACTAAACTTTCCCAAGGAGCTCCATATAAATCCTACCACATATATGAATGTTATGAGAGGGAAAGGAGTAGAAAAAATAGGCCTGAGAGACAAGATGAGATGAGAGTTCATGAGCGAGATGCAAGGCGGTTTAAATTTGTGAACTTGGTTTAGCTCTTTTTTCATCTTGTTCTTTATTTCAAAATTTCTGAGATCCATTTGAATTTTGGGAGCATGTTAATACTTGTGGGATAAGCTTAATTAAATATCTACCCTCCGTTAGGATGAAGGCTAGTACATTATGGAACTTTAACAAACTAAACTTTTGAGAGCATTATGTTTTCTCATGTATGATCAAGTGCAAGGTTTAAACAATGAGGGGCAACGATGATATCCATCGAAGCCTTACTCGGGGACGAGCAAGGTTTAAGCATGGGGGAGCTGTTGACGGTGAAATTCCGTCAACCTAGCCATGAGTTTACCTTTGGTGTTGGCATGACTTTTGTATCTTATCCATTGGTACTAACCCCCGTGGTATAATAAGTTCACTTGTGTATGTCGGTTTTGGAGTTTAGTGTTTATGCAGGATTTTAGTGTTGAAAGCAAGACTTCCGGGATAAGTTCATTAAGCACCTCATGACAAGACCTTGAAGCCCGGTACAAGTCAAGCAATGAAGTGAACATGACTCCAAGAAGCCCAAGGACCCAACTCGAGAAGATGGAAAACTCCGAGGACCTAGCCAATGAAAGTCTTTGAATCTTGCGAGACAAGGAGCTTCGTCAAATTCGGAGAGAAACTGGCGACAAGGGCCCACATGCAGAACGGGGAGGATCTAGAAGACTCGGGAAGCAACACCGGGCGAAGGAGGCCACGAGGCGGGCCGAAGTGGGCCCGGGCCCGGTCGGCCCGAGCCCGGCCCGGCCCGGCTGTTTCGAGGCCCAGTCGGCCCCCTTTGACCTAGGTGCCTCTCGGGCTATTTATAGCCCCCTGACGGAGAGCCAAGCATCAATCAATTCGTCATCTGCCGCTGTGGAGCAGAGAAGCTTGAGGGACACCATCTCGGAGATGAGGGTCGTGCTAGTTGTCTAGGGTCTCCCTAGCCGACGTGGGAACCTTGCATGGAAGACCACGTCCATTAGCACCTTGGAGAACCGCGAGGTGCCGATAACCGAGTCAACGACCAGCGGGTACTGGCCCGGGTTGGGGATGCGGTTTGGGTGATCCTCGCTACTGAAGGTGATGGCATCGTCTGACCAGTCGAGGAAGGAAGGAGAAGCCTTTTCTGCAATGAGGACCTCGTTCCGCTCCCACTTGCGTTGGTTGTTGGACATGTCCACCGTCGGTCCCTCGAAGATGAGGAAGACGTTCTCCACCGCAGGAAAATCGTCGGCACCCCCGTCTTCGTCGTCCTTCTTGGCCTTGTCCTCCATCGCGGCGACGCGGCTATAGTACTTCTTGAGCATGTCGCACTGCTCGAGGGTGTTTTTGACCGGGGTCTTGTGGTACGGGCATCACTTCTTCAGCATGTCGTCGAACACGTCGGGGCCTCAAGAAACCACTCGAGGGCCCTTGCGGGCAGGGTCGACTGCGAGGGCCTCGTCCTCGTCATCATCGCTCCCCTGAGCACGCGAGTCACGGCGGGGCTTCTTGCCTTTCTTGCCCTGCTTGTGTTTCTATTGGCGCTCCTTGGGCTTGCTGCGCTCCGCGGGCCCGTCGTCCACGCGCTTGCCCTTCTTGCCGTCGAAGATGGCCCCCACTGCCTCCTTGCCAGAAGCAAAGCTGGTCGCGATGTCGAACAGCTCATTGGAGTCGACCGGCAGGCTCCACCCGAGCTCGCGCACGAGGTCCCGACAGGCTGTGCCCTCGAGGAAGGTGTGCACGATCTCGGACTGAGCCACGCTCGGGAGCTCAGTGCAGCGCTTGGAGAAGCGTCGTATGAAGTCACGGAGTGAGTCGTCGGGCTTCTGGGTGCATGCCGCAGGCCCCAGGAGTTCCCAGGGCGCACGTACGTGCCTTGGAGTTCCCCACAAACGTACAGACCAAGTCGTCCAAGCTGTGGATCTGGTTGGGCGGCAGGTGCTCGAGCCACGTTTGGGATGAGTTCGCAAGGTGCAGTGGCAAATTGCGGATAATCACCTCCTTAGTGGTGGCGCCGCCCAACTGGCGGGCTAGGCGGTAGTCGTTGAGCCACACACGAGGGTTCGTCTCCCCTATGTACTTGTCGATCGAGGTGGGCTGGCGGAAACACTGGGGGAAGATCGCCGTACGGATCTCCCAGCTGAACACACGGGTTCCCGAGGGTTCCGGCGTCGGTGAGCGATCCTACCAGCTGTCGTAGCGACCACCCCGCCGAGGGTGGTAGCCCGCTGCCACTCGTGCCTCCGCGTCGCCCTTTCTGCGGGCGTTTATGACGTTGCAGGCATCACCGTCCTGGGCTTGCCCGTGCACGTCAAAGATCCGCTCCCTGACCAGTGTTCTGCCCTAGTTGGCCGGTTGCCCCATGGCACCACCTGCATGGACGGATGCTTCTTGGCCCTGAGCGCCGCCGTCGTCCTCCACGCTGCCCTGCTGACGTATGCGGGACACCGAGCTTTCGGCCTGTTGCATGGCCGCCTGCTCAATGAGGGCCTGCACCTCGTGGTGTAGGTTATGTGCCTCGGGTGTTGAGGGCGCGGGTATGGCTCGGACCAGTGTCGCTGCTGCAATGAGCTTTTGACTTGCGCGCAGCAGCGTGTTCGGGTCGTCGACATTGAAGTCGGCATTGATGTGCTCGCGGGCCTGCCTACCTAGATCACCCACGCGTTCGCCGCGCACCGAGTCTTCTCCGGTGATGGTGGCATGCAGGAGTCACACTAGCCGGTACTCTTCCGTGAGCTTGGCCTCGAGCTCTCGCGCTTGGACCAGCTGTGCGGAAACCGACGCCTCCCGTCGACGAGGTGGGGGTGCACTCGGCCCCGGATTTCTGGGTGCGCTTGGCCCTGGGTTTTGGGGTGCGTCTCTGTTACTGGCTCCTGTCCCCTCCGCACCATCTGCATGGTCATCGACAACAACCATGAAGCACTCACGTGCTGGGTTGTAGCTCCCGATGCTGGAGTCGTCAGAGTAGCCAAACCAGTAGTTTGCGATGTCGAGGAACCACTAGAACGTCATTGGGTCCGGTAAACTGGAGAAGTCCCACTCAGCATATCCGTGCGAGGTTGCGGGTGGCAACTCGCTGGCCGAGCCGTAATACGACTTGTTGTTGGTGGTGGCGATGAGGTTCCGGACCGCCAACAGGTGCTGGCCGGGAAGGTCCTTGTATGCCGCCACGTCGGTGCTGGCAGACGAAGCGTATGTCGTAGTAGAGTTGCGTATCCCATGGGGGAACTGTGGCCATGTGGTCGCGCGCTCCCTCATCGTCTCGTCGGTGGGCATGTCGCCCCGTGCCGCGGCGCGCGCGGCCGGCCCGACGCCGCTCCGTACGTGCTTGGCTTGAGCGCTGGCCTGAGCGCCGACGGCGCCGAGGTGTCGAGGCGCTCACAGTAGCCAGCTGGGCAGGTGCTAGAGCATCAGTGGTAGGCATGGCAGGTATTGGGCCTGGCCCAGTCGACCGCCATGGGTGGAGCTCGTCGCGGTTGGTGATACGCATGAGGTAGTCGTCCCCGTGGCCTGAAAGTTCAGGCTCCCGAACTGGATTTCGAATCTAGCTGGAAGGGGGTCTAAGCTACCCATGGAGTACCTCTGGGACCTGTACTTGGTGCGAATCTCCATTGAGATGGCTGGTGGGAAGCTGGTATCAGAGATGTTCCCCTACCAAGCGCGCCAACTGTCGATGCGGAAAGTAGTCCCGACACTAACTAGTAAGAGTGCTAAGATCTATCTCTCGATGGTCGATGCTAAGCAACACAATGACACGGGTTTATCCTGGTTCCGACCGTGGGCCGTACGTCCAGCAGGGGTGCGCTCGGGGCGCTATATTGCGGTGCATTTTGACGGTGAAATTCTGTCAACCTAGCCATGAGTTTACCTTTGGTGTTGGCATGACTTTTGTATCTTATCCATTGGTATTGGGGAGGATCTAGAAGACTCGGGAAGCAACACCGAGCGAAGGAGGGCACGAACTGGGCCGAAGTGGACCCAGGCCGGTCGGCCCAGGCCGGCCGGCCTAGCCCATTTCGAGGCCCAGTCGGCCCCCCCTTTGACCTAGGTGCCTCTCGAGCTATTTATAGCCCCCTGATCGAGAGCCACGTAATAATCAATTCGTCATCCGCTGTCGAGGAGCAGAGAAGCTTGAGGAACACCATCTCGGAGATGAGGGTCGTGCTAGTTGTCTAGGGTCTCCCTAGCCGACGTGGGAACCTTGCATGGAAGACCACGTCGGAGCTCCGGAGCAAGGATCAAGATCGAGGTAGGATCCCGGTGGTGATCTTGTTCATGTAATCATTCATGGTGAAGTTTTTATAGTGAATCTGATTTTTAGCAATCAAGTGTCTTCTCTGTGATTTTGTTTTCTTCTTGGTTTTGCTTCTTCCCCAATCTATACTTAAGATAGATTGCTTAGGGTGCTCTTGTAGCCGCAGTGGCTAGAGGTGCATACCGGACAGACCAAGTGATTTCAACTTGTTCTTATCGAACTCGCCCTAGACTACCCGCATGAATAGGAATATGTTGTGACAGAACGGGGGTTTCGAAAGGCGGGCGTTTTCAGAATCAGACCAGAGGCCACAGTTTAAAGATGCTTTTAATGAGATTCGCTTTTCTATCTTCATCTATCTTGTTTGGAGCTACAACATAAGCATGATCTAGACTCTCTAGATCGGTTATGTGTTGCTTTCTTTTGCTACCTCTTTAGTAGATTAGATTAGATGTGTTTCCTTTATGAGTTAGTAGATTAGATGCAATTTGGTTCTTCATTAGATAACTTTCCTTGCTTTACTAGATTGAATCCTTGCGTTGCACATTGTTCCACGGATTCGATACCTTGGGTTCAGCACTCGAGGGAGGAAGGGTCCCTTGACTATGATGGGAGACTTGTCCGCTTGCAAGTCTAAACGAACTTTGATACAACTATTAATAGTCAACAGTGCACCATGGTGCTTGTAGAGAGGATCTACAAGCAAGGCGGGAGAGGAGGAGAAACCTCTAGGTCCCTGAGGTTTGATTGAGGCAAAGTGCCAATATCGTGGATGAAGGAGGAAATGTGCAAGTGAGGAGCTATCCGTCGTCCCCCTGCGGCCAGGGGACCGCCTCCTCCTTTTGTAGGCCAAGGGGAGGCAGTTTACAGTCATGCCGCATGGTTCTAAAAGCTACATATGGCGGCATGGCGCACAGCGTCGTGGAGTTGATGGTTGTCTTGGAGAATCTCGCTTCTGGCAGGCATCGTAGCGAGTCCTGTGCTTGTCCAGAAGCGGCTTCGAGTGTAGCAGCGTGGGAGCTTCTCGTTCAGTCACCGTCCGTACGCCGGCTCGAGGGTTGGGTTGACGGAAGACTGGAGGCTGCACAGCGGCGGGCGTGGTGGTGTCCCATCGTCCCGGGCTTCCACAGCACCGGGGATGACGCTGTAGTGCTTGGGATGGCGGCACAGTGACGGGGATGGCCGCACAAGGCCGAAAGTGATGGAGGAGACTTGCTCCGCTGGTCTGACGTCACGGCGCCATCCTGGGCGGGCGCGGGGCAGATGGCCATACCCGTTTCGAGGCTTCCACCATCCTCTTTCGAGGGGTGTGACGTGGAGGCGGTACGAGAGTGGGTGGCATAGTGTCGTGGAGTTGACACCGGCCTTCCCGCACAACTCCCGCACATCGTCGGGGATGGCCGCATGGCGAGGGTTGGTGGAACATCGTCAGGATATGATTCCCAAGTAGTGTCAGAGGGCCGGCGTGGCAGAGATTCGCCTTTGACCTGATCGCCCGCGGCGTGCCAGAGCGTTTAATGCTCTGGTCGAGGGGTTGGTGCGGCGTCGTGGCTCTAAGGTGGCCTTAAGCGAGGCGGAGACTCACCCGAGGGGGCGTTAGGCCCTCGGGCGAGGCAAAGACTCGCCCGAGTGGGCGTCAGGCCCTCGAGCAAGGCGGAGACTCACCTGAGGGGGTGTCAGGCCCTTGAGCGAGGCGGGACTCCGCGGTGCGGCACCTGGTCCTCGAGCGAGGCGAAGATTCGCCCGAGGGGTACCACGGACGACCATTTGGTGGGCCGTTTAGGCTTCTTGGGCAATGGGCCCTTCTTTGTTCTGGGCCGCGGACACGCTAAGTGTGTTTTGTGATTCGCGGGTTTGTTTATTTGTGTTTTATTATTTTTTGAAAGGCGTGTTTTCCCCGGTTATTAGGGGACCCTTATGGCTGTCACCGACAGAAGGACACGTGGCACGGAGCCCCCGAGCCTTGAGTCGAGCACTTTCTCACAAATTGATGGGTCATCTTAATTGTAGAATGTGTCCTGAGTGGGTCTTGAATCTGGTTGTAGCCCACTGAATCCATCTGACGTAGTCGAGCCCCCGAGATGGACAACATCGAGTACTGGAAGTTGAAGAGTCGGGCTGCCAACGCTAAGTCACCCGCTTGGCGCTTATCCGTTCATTCAGTGTTTCACCGCCAGATAGCTTATAAATAAGCGATGATCCCTTTAGGGTTTTACACTCCCAAAAGTTGAAGCTGCCGAATAGATCTGCGCCATTGCTTCTCTGCTCTTCTGCCGCCGCTGCCACGAAGTAGATTGGATCTACACGCGCTCGCCGCTGTAATCCGTCGTAGTTGTAGCCCCGGGGCGAATGCGAGTGGAAACACCTGTCACTTGGAGGATGAAGACATCTGTTGACAGTGAATTTCCGTCAACCTAGAGTACTTGTTATACATTGGTTTCGATTATGATTTGCAACTAACCCACCACTAGGCATACTAATGATGTAACAAGTTCACACTTGCATGTCAAATTTGGAGTTTGTTGTTTACGCAGGAAATCTACGCTAAAGAGGAGACTTTCGGGATAAGTTCACCAAGCACTTTGGAAGAAGATCATGAAGCCCGACAAGAGTCAAGACACGCGATGAACGTGACTCCAAATGATCCGAGGACCGAAGCGTCAACGTGCAAGTCTTCAGGGACTCAACCAGAAAACAGCGAAGCTTGCATAGCAAGGATTCAAGCCTTAACCGTGAAGGAAACGACGTCAAAGGCCCACATGCAAGTGCACACAAATAAGGGATCACGCGAGAAACAACCGGGGAGGAAACCGGGGCCGGACCGGGCCGAAATGGGCCTGGGCCGGCCGGCCTGGGCCGACCGGCCCAGCCCACTCCGGGGTCGGTTCGGTGCCCCTTTTGCCCTAGGTGTTTGTCTATTTATTGCCTCCGCCGCCGTCGGTTGCCACATCGAACAAATCATCTTACCGACGCCATTTACCAGAACACCGCCGCCGCAAGATGAGGGAGAGAGTTAGGTGAGCTCGTCGCAAGGATCAACGCAGGCGGAGAGAAGGAAGCAAGAGGAGGACTCCACGCCGCTGGCCTAGGGGTGTTCCCAAGCTCCATCGCCGCCATCTTCATCGACGACGTTCTCCGGAGTCTCCATCACCCCTATGTGCTTCAATCCGTGTAAGACGATGGGGTAACGTCTCCGTTCATCCCTAGGGATAGATGGATGCATGCTATGTGATCACTACTTGATTCGTGGTTTCAATCTATTGTTTTCATGTTGATGATGCTTTGATGATTAAGGTTAGCTACCATCTTTTATGGGCGTATGATTTCGCTACTCCCATAGATTCCATCAACATACCGTGTCCATCATAGGTCTAGTCACGATTACCTTCACGTAGTGATAGTACGAGAGGAGGGAAAGGGCGAAACCGTGGTCACAACCCCCGGTAGATTGGTTTACCACTCTCATGTAGTAGATGCATACCATGTTATCCTAGATCCTAGGGAGGGAACGCTTATCTTTCTTAATCACTCTCTTGTTTTCACCCTTTACCATCTAGTTTAACCCTAGATTTGTTTGATCAACTTAACTTTGATTAACTTAGGTTAGATTGTTTTACCTTTAGACTAATACTCTTTCAAAGGTTTTCCATTCAACTAGATTAGTACTTGGTTAAGCGCTAGCAATCCCCTTGCTCCGCAGATTGACTAGAACCTTGGGAATCCCGCGGTGAAAAAGGTGTAGGTCCGTACTCTTGCGGATCGTAGGTGGATACGAGTTTTATGCGTCAACAAGCCCCTTTTTCTGGCGCCATTGCCGGGGAGCAAGCCAGTTTGCTACGTTTAATCTAGTATTAATTTTGTTGATTACTAACACCTAACCCTTATTTTCTAGAAAAAAATCTTTTTTTGTTTTCTTTCAACTTTTCTTGTGCCTAGATGGATTTGTTCACCTCACCATTGGAAGACGAAGAGATGTCGCTAAGGGAGCTAGCAATGCCGTCAATGGAAGACATTGAGATACAAAAATCAGATTTGATGCTTGCTACAACCCACTACGAAGTGAAGCCTGGAATCATCAAGTTAGTGGCGACGAAACCATTTAGAGGATTGGAGGATGACAAACCATATAGACACATTAAGGAATTCATGATGATATGTAACACGGTGCAACAAAAAGGAGTTCCGGCCGCTTGGTTCAAGTGGAATCTTTTTCCGTTCTCTCTCGAAGATGAAGCGAGAAGATGGTACACACTTGCGTCCGTTGAAGCAAAAGGAAATTTGGATGAGCTAGTGAAGAAGTTTATTTTGAAGTTCTTTCCCATAAGCAAGGTCCAAGACTTAAGGAGGCAAGTGCTCACTTTCAAGCATGGAGAGGATGAACGAATTGATGAAGCATGGGACCGATTTAATGAACTACTTGAGTGAGGCCCGAACTTGGGATTTTCATGTGACTTGATGTTGCATACCTTTTATTTTTTACTAACCCCTAACTCGTCTCGTTTTGTAAGCATGTGTGCAGGAGGTGATATAATGGATAAAACAATTAGTGAAGCCGCACAAATCTTACAAAGGATAAGCAATGGACAAAGAATGCAACGAGATTGGCAAAGATGTTGTCGAGAGGAGCAAAACGACAAAAGCAAGCCCAAGGTGCTTGCTGAAATTTCTGAAAAAGATGAACCGGAGGTCAAGAAAGATGAACTGACCATACAAGAAATTGAAGATCCACTTCCCAATGTAAGAGAAGTCATTTCAGATATTAAAAATGTTGAAACTAACATGAATGTAGGCTGAAGTATGTGGAATGCTAGACCATTGGCGGAGTTCAAGCAATCCGGTTGGGTTCAAGTTGATTTCGCCCCACTAATCAACTACCAAAGGAAGGAGGAACGCCGACACGTTGCCAAACTAGTTGAAGATATATTTGATCAAGAGATGAGTGGAGAGTCGATCCAAAAGATGTTTGAAGAAGAAAGAGAAGAAGGAGATGAAGGATGGATCGACCGGTTTGACAACTCAAAGATTTGCAATAAAGGAAGAGAAGAGTACAACCGTGATGAGCCTAGTGACTCAAAGGATAAATGGGAGGAGATAGGACTCAAGCTAGAAGATGAATGGGAAGGGGTTGACATAGATCAAGTACTCCAAGAAGGCCCCTCCCCACAAGGTGATAGCTTGTGTGCTATTGAAGCCTACACACTAGCAAATCAAGAGACATGGAAGTACTCAAGGATGAAGGAAAGAGTGAATCAACAATGAGCGATCTTGACGACATGTGGTACATGGAAGATAATGAAAGCAACATACAAGACTTTGAAGACGAAGATTGGGATGACAATGAAGACTTCAAAGAAGAGACAAATGCAAATGTAGTTGATGGATTACACGTTCCACATGATGAGATGGAGGGGATGCAAAAGGGTAACAAAGAGACACCTTCACTCGTTGAGATTGATTCGCCTTCAACACCGCTAGATGAACCAAATATCACTCTTGTTGAAAAGGCTCTAAGGCCAAGGTACACGCTAAAATCTCAAGATATTATTGGTACTGATGTTGATAAATTCAAATACTCATGCTCAACCAATAGTATGAATGATAGTTTAATGTCTATGCCTTGTTCCAATAGTGATCATGTTGATAGGCTAGATTTTCTTGAGAATGAAAAAGAGGAAACATTTATGTTTGATCCAATTAATCTCACACCTAAAGAACCTTGGCCTAATGATGAGCTAAGTGCTATGCATGAAACATATGCTTCTTTTATTTACACCTTGACTTGTTGCTACAATTCACATGTGGTGTTAATTATGGACGCGTATGTTTATAATAAGTTTTGTAAATATCGATCATGCTTTGCGCTTGGTCGAGCTAATGACATTAAAGAAGAAGATGTTGGGAGAAGGCCCGATTTTCACTAACCATGTAGACAAGGCTTGAATAATGAAAAGAGAAGTCATGCCTAAAAGAGTTGCAAGATAAATCATCAACATCTCCGAATCCCGCGATGGATGCTGCTGTCTTCATCAATTTGAGAGCTTGTTCAGAGGTGTACAAATGAAGAAAATGAGATATCCAGAAGCTCCATCAAGTTACCATTCCAACGCATCAAGAACCAACAAGTTTGAAGACCCGTGCAAGGAGTTATGGAGAAAACATTGAGCGTTGGGCGTTCTGAAATTTCAGGACAGATTTCATCGCTGAAGTAAAACGGACGTAACTCTTTGTCGGAGTCCGATTTGGGCAAATGAAGACTCGTTGGAAAGGAAATTTTGTGCACTGTGCAATGGAGTAGAGCTTGAGTATACTTTCTGTTCTGGACATTAAAAAAATTCATGAAGTGAAGGCAGCACCGAAGGATGATAAAGAAGGAGATAACGATGAAACAAAAGGATGCTTTGGGCAAGTCTTCTATAAGTGATGAAGCACAACATGGGAAGTAAATTAAAGCTGCATTGGTACCTTTTCTTCTTACGTGAAGGGCCATGGCTATGCGACGAAAAGAAGGTATGTGAGAAAGTCGAGCTCTATGACTTTAAATGAAGCGCTTTTCGGGAGGCAACCCGTTTCTTTATATTTTTATTACTTTCTTAGAGAAAATAAAGAACGGCACTATCTTATGATGATCAACTTGTGGTTATTAATCTAAGTTCAGTTTTTCTTTTTAGAACCACCATCATGTTCATGATCATATTTATTTGCATGCATCGCATTTTGTTATCAATGTGATGTTTCTTTGTGTATACATGTTTTGCACATAGTTGGCTTGGTTGTTTTATATACTTAATGATGTATGCTTCTTTTTCCATATTAATACTTCATAAGGCATTATGAGTATTTTCCTTTTGTGATCTTGTGTAAATGTGATGTTTAAACAAGATTGCGGACGATCATTGTTATGTTCGATAAACCTAGATAGCTTTTCATATGTTTTCATGTTGCTTTGGTTAGTTTATAAGCTTTGCAATGCGCTTAATTTTTCTTGTGCTATAAGAGTTATTGATTTAGGGATAGACATGGTGTTTTAACCCTTGATAAATAAACCTTTATGGCTATGGAGAAATTCGGCAACCTAGTTGTAAACATGGTGTTTAGAACTAGGTGAAAACATTGTCTTTGTTTATATGCTTTCCTATCATGTGCATACACACCTTGCACCACGTACAGTCATTAGTTTTTTATTCCTCATTAGACTAATTATGCCACAAGTTAAGAATCTTAGGAGACATTGTTGGATTGTTGGCAATTCTTTCTACTCCCAACCGTCACCTTGGGATAGAATGTGCGTTTTAAACGTCTTGCAGGCAAGATAGAGACTCTCACTACAAGGAAATTGAAGGATGGCTAAGATAAAAATGCTTTGTCTTCTTCTTCCATGACTAGCAAAATGCTAAGCATGGGGGGAGACCCTGAATCTTCAACACGGAAGTGCAATATGACGCTCTAGAAGATATAATGATCAAGATCATTAACGTCTCCGGATCAATGTGCAAGAAGCCACCGATCTCATCAAAATTCTGCATGGTCTCGAAGGGAAAACACTGGATATTTTTGGATATTTAGAAGCCCCATGAATTTACGATTCCAACAAATCAAGAATCAAGACAATCAGAGGTTCCTACAAGCGTTATGCCCGAATCACCGAGTGCAACACGTCCTGAAATCAGTTTTGGACAGCACGCAACGCTGAAGTAAAACAGACATAGCTCCCTTGTTTGAACTCCGTTTTCGATGAATGACCACATGTTGGAAAGATAATTTCATAAACTTTTCAATAGAGCTATATTTTGATATATGTTCTGTTCTTGACAGAGGGGGAAAATCCATGGAAAAGAGACATCAAGGAGATGATGAGAACAAGAAAGAGGAGATGGTGATGACAACATTGAAGAGAAGGGCGACCAATGACTCCATTAAGAATACAAGATTAAATTCAGAAGTTTAGGAGCATTGATAAATCAAGACAAAAGCAAAAGCCATATCGATACATGGAGATGTCGGAAGAAGGCAACGAAGAATTACAAAGGATGGTAACATCTCCATGGACCTTCTCTTTTCCAAACACAAATGCTTGTAAGTATGCCTTCAACCTCAACTTGGTGCAACCTTTTGTTTTTCTCTTCAAACAATAACATGGCTACTAGGAGGACAACCTAGGTTTTTTTACTTTCAATAGATAAGCATGACCATGTGTTCACCTCGATGTTCTATATTGCCTATGCTTACGGAAAGATGATGAAAGTTGCCGCTTTGTTTTACCTACATGAAGTTATACATGTCTTGGCTAATTGCTCTCTATAATATGATCTGAAATTAATTTAAATACCGTCTCTTTTATTTGTGGAGGTGAAATGACTATGCTCTAGACCCACACATATCTTTGCTCTTTGATTTAAGTTTATGGATAGCCGAATAACTTGTTGTTTTTATGAAAACTTAACTTTTATGCTATCTACATATTTGGGATGCTCTCGCAAAGTTCTACCTACCAAAGCCGTATACATATATGTTTTATGATAACAAAACCCGTAGATTGCAAACATATGTTTTGATGAGTTGGATTAGGATTGATTTCTATGGTTCGAGACTAAGAAGCTGGTCATTCCTTTGTGTAACTTTTTCATGCTAGCCTTTTGTCCATGCATTGTGGGGTTTTACATCAAAAATTTCACAAACTTCGCTGGGCATCCACCCTAAACCAAAAACATCTTTTTGTGGTCACCTCCTTGTCCACAACCCAATTTGAGTATGGAGTAAAATTCTCGATGGAGATTCAAATATTCCGCAAGATTATGGAATTTATACTTACTTTAGCAGTCATTTCCCCTCTCTTTTATGCTCGAGGACGAGCATCATTCAGGCATGGGGGAGGAATCATTCTCTGACACAAATGCTATGTAAGTATTATGTTGCAAAAAGTTTTGAGGAGCAAAAGAAAAAAATGAAAAAAATGAAAGAAGAAAAAATTATTATGATGAGAAGAAAAGAAAAGTAAGGAAAAAAGGAAGAATAAAGAAAAAAAGAGAAAGAAAGAAAGAAAGAGAGAAAATTAGAAGGAAATAAAATAAAAGTAAAAAATAATAAAGATGCTCCTCGGATCTTTTTGCTTCATAAGTTCTCAAGTGCCTTGATGACAAATCCATACTCAAATCTTCCAACCATGTGCAATCCGATAACGAGGACTTCACTTGTGCCTCGGGATCATCCATTTTCCACTTGCACATGTCCACTTATCTAAATGTGTGTGTTTCGTCCCTCTCTCTTTCCAACATTTATTTTCCATGGCCTTTTTGACGAGTCTCGGTAATTCCAATAGACCTCTCTCTTAATTTGAAAATATTTCAGATATATGTTTTGCTTGATTGTTTTTAACCTTCCAAGCTCCACATAAGCCTTCCACTATCACATATGAGTAGAGTAGGTTGAAAATAATCTAGTATAGGCTTGAGTGACTTGATGAGATGAGTGTTCCGTGAGCTCTTGCAAGAGATTTTCACTTATGTTGGATATGCATCTTTTTGAAAATCTTCCATGTGCCAAGGTAATGGTTTGAAGTTCACTTAAGTTTGAGAGTATCGTGTTAAATGTGGCTTGTTCTTTATTGTTAGTCTATCTTCCATAATGAAAAAGAAGCCGGTCACAACTTGAACTTTCAAAATAAATTCTTAAGAGAGAGCAATTTTCCTCGTCATGAATGAATAAGTGCAGGGACAACATTGGAAGGCAACGCTGATTTCCTTTTTAAGCAAGGATTACTTACTCGAGGAAGAGCAAGGTTTAAGCATAGGGGAGATGTTGACGGTGAATTTCCGTCAACCTAGAGTACTTGTTATACATTGGTTTCGATTATGATTTGCAAATAACTCGCCACTAGGCATACTAATGATGCAACAAGTTCACACATGCATGTCGATTTTGGAGTTTGTTGTTTACGCAGGAAATCTACACTAAAGAGGAGACTTTCGGGATAAGTTCACCAAGCACTTCGGAAGAAGATCATGAAGCCCGACAAGAGTCAAGACACGCGATGAACATGACTCCAAATGACCCGAGGACCGAAGCGTCAACATGCAAGTCTTCAGGGACTCAACCAGAAAATAGCGAAGCTTGCATAGCAAGGATTCAATCCTTAACTGTGAAGGAAACAACGTCAAAGGCCCACATGCAAGTGCACACAAATAAGGGATCACACGAGAAGCAACCGGGGAGGAAACCAGGGCCGAACTGGACTGAAATGGTCCTGGGCCGGCTGGCCTGGGCCGGCCGGCCCAGCCCACTCCGGTGTCGGTTCGGTGCCCCCTTTGCCCTAGGTGTTTGTCTATTTATTGCCTCTGCCGCCGTCGGCCGCCACATCGAACAAATCATCCTACCGACACCATTTACCAGAACACCACCGCCGCAAGATGAGGGAGAGAGTTAGATGAGCTCATCACAAGGATCAACGCCGGCGGAGAGAAGGAAGCAAGAGGAGGACTCCAAGCCACTGGCCTCGGGGTGTTCCCAAGCTCCATCGCCGCCATCTTCATCGACGACGTTCTCCGGAGTCTCCATCACCCCTATGTGCTTCAATCCGTGTAAGATGATGGGGTAATGTCTCCGTTCATTCCTAGGGTTAGATGGATGCATGCTATGTTCTCGCTACTTGATTCGTGGTTTCAATCTATTGTTTTCATGTTGATGATGCTTTGATGATTAAGGTTAGCTACCGTGTTTTTTGGGCGTATGATATCCGCTACTCCCATAGATTCCATCAACATACCGTGTCCATCATAGGTCTAGTCACGATTACCTTCGTGTAGTGACAGTACGAGAGGAGGGAAAGGGCGAAACCGTGGTCACAACCCCTGGTAGATTGGTTTACCACTCTCGTGTAGTAGATGCATACCATGTTACCCTAGATCCTAGGGAGGGAACGCTTATCTTTCTTAATCACTCTCTTGTGTTCACCCTTTACCATCTAGTTTAACCCTAGATTTGTTTGATCAACTTAACTTAGATTATCTTAGGTTAGATTGTTTTACCTTTAGATTAATACTCTTTCAAAGGTTTTCCATTCAACTAGATTAGTACTTGGTTAAGCGCTAGCAATCCCCTTGCTCCACGGATTGACAAGAACCTTGGGAATCCCGTGGTGAAAAAGGTGTAGGTCCGTACGCTTGTGGATCGTAGGTGGATACGAGTTTTATCCATCAACAACATCCCCGATGAAGAGCTCAAAATCCGGCACATCGAAGAAGAGGAACCGCGGTGAGGCCGAGGATGCTGACCAGTCGTCGTCGCCGCCCTCCACTCCCCGCCCCAATCCAGCCAAGGAATGGAAGAAGGTAAAGCTAAAGACCGAGGATCTGCTCGCCCTGGTCGGATTCCTCTGTGAGAAGGAGATGGACCTATGGCGTACCACCACCAGCGATCCGTACCCAATGGAGAAGACCCAGACGAAATCCTGATGTTCACCCGGTTCATAGAGCACGGATTGGCACTCCCCACCAGAGATTTCTTCAAAGGTTTGCTCAGGTACTATAGCATAGAGTACCTCCTCAACCTTAACCCCAACAGAATCTTCCATGTCTCCATTTTTGTCCACTTTTGCGAAGCATTTGTTGGTATCAAGCCCCACTAGGGGTGTTGTTTCAGAAATTCTTTCGGTTGAAGCCGCAACCGAGCAGTAGTGACTCGCGAGTAGCCTGAGGCGTCAGGATTCAGATGCGAGAAGATGCCGCCGACCAGTACCTGTCGTACAAGTTGATAGAGTCCAACCAGGACTGGAAGGCCAAGTGGTTCTACATCAGCAACCACCACCCCCGAGTTGCCGAAGCCGAGCGGGTGTCAGCCGAAACACAAGCCATGGTGGAACATAGAGCCCACCATGTAGGAGTCTATTCAGCTACCCGAGTTGCTGAAGAAGATCAAGGCCCTGTGAGAGGCCGGACTGAGGGCATCACACATGGCCATCGGCTTCATGAAGAGGAGGGTGCAGCCGTTGATGGCGCACGACACCCTCGGGTACCAATACACAGGCGATAAAGATACTTCTCGGATGCTCAGCTTTGAAGTCGAGGATGATGTTATCATCGAGAGGCTGGGCAAGATCTTCAAGGACATGCCGCCATACATGCCTTGCCCAGTCCTCGAGTACTCCGCTGCTCGTCCGCCAAACAAGGTCAGTAGTCATGACAGAAGCCCCCAAGTATTGATTTGCTTGACGTAGTCGTACTCACACGTGTTGTATGTTGTAGGATGATGTCGCGAAGTATGTCTCCAACCCACCCTCTCTCTGCCACGACTTGTGGAAGATGCGCAGGAGAAGGGAGAGGGAAAGAAGAAAGAGTATCGCAAAGTTGGTGAAGGCGACGACGTCGTTGTTATTGAAGACAGTTCTGATGATGAGGACGAAGAAATGTTGCAGGAGCGGTTCCAGCTCCGGTCAAGATTCAGTCGGGCCGAAATGCCAAATATTCCGGTAATAATCAAGAAGCCAACTAGTCTAGAGGCTAGTCTGCCAGTGCCGCCAAGGAAGACGCGCAACGTGGCGCGGAAACGTGCCACGAAGAAGTTGAAGATATCCGAGACCACCAGCCAAGAGGTGAGTACCATGACTAGTGTAGTCGAGTACTTCCCATGAGTACTTTGTAATGATAGTTGAACTTATGTTGTCGCAGGACATCCCTCCCTCCGACCCCATAGATCAGGACGACGATGGTGCCTGGGATACAGTGGGGGCGGCAGCTGAAAGGAATATCATCCCACCTCCAGCCACTGAAGAAGTTGTGCCAGGGGCGGCACGACAAGAGATCGGTGTCGTGAACTCGCAGGCGTCGGCTGAAGAAGCCCGAGACACTACGCTGGCTGCGACGGTGGAGCAGCCAGAGGGGACCTCTGCTGAGGTCAAAGAAACAAGTGAAGATGGTATAGTTGAGATTTCCAGTACACCAGGTGCTCCGACTGTGACCGTAGTACGGTCAACTCTGTAAGTTCTCTGAACTCTTGAGTAGTTATGTAGTCATCAAGCGTGAATTGTTGACGTTGTACTTCGTGATGCAGGAAATCCACAGACTTGTCGTGGGATGGTGGGGAGACCAGCACGCCGGCTGAGAGAAGACCAATCAGTGGAGGCACACGAACCCACACCACCGCCACAGGCTGGAGCTGCCATGGAATCAACCTTGGAAGAAGCCACTGTCGTATGGACCTCCCTGGGCCCACTACCTCGGTGGGTACCAGGACCGACTACTCGGTGGGCCCCTGGGACTACTCGACTTGGGTCACACAACACCTGATGGCGTGGGGTGCAAGGACTATGGTGGAGAAGTACTCGAATAGGAAGCTATGCAGTTCCTGTACCACGTAGAGAACTCCTAGACGTACACGACTAGTACTCTCTCCCCTGGCCGACTTGTAACCCTGTCTCCCGGGCTATATAAGGCGAGGCAGGGACCTTTACCTCTCTCATATGCATCATCTTGTAAACACACCCAATCAATAAAGAGCTATGCACCATACAGGACGTAGGGTATTACGCACCTTACGGCCCGAACCTGTCTAAATTGTGTGCCATGTGTCTTTCCATTCGAGTTACCGATCTCGGCGAGGCCACATTCATCTACCTCGGATACTCCCCTTGGTAGGTTGCCGGTCTAAAACACCGACAGCTGGTGTGCCAGGCAGGGGATCTCACCGAAGATCTCATGGAAAACTTGACGGCTTCAATCTTCATCAAGCCAACTGTCGCCTTCAACCGCGGCGACACCTTTGTCTTCGGGTCCTGGGTTTGCACTGCTGACGGCAGTGGATCTTTCCAACGCCGCCTCACCATGACACCCAACCCGAAGACCGGGCTCGTGACACTTCCCGAGGTGATCACGGGCGATCTCACCGGAAAATTCAGCAAAATTTCTCTCTTCAACCATCACTTTGACTTCGAGTCTGGATCCGCCTCCAACTCGAACTCGACGTCCCCGTGGGTCACTGCATGCGAGTCGGCTATTGAGCCATCGTGTCTCGACGCCCCACTCCACGAGCACTTTCTGTTTGGTCTCTGCAATGCTAGCAGAGCTCACGCGGAAGCTCTTGTCACACGCCGGGCCGGCAAGGAGATCGTCTCCGACTGCACCTCGGACTCCAACCCCGGCTCCGGCTACTACTCTGACTCCTCCTACGAGTTCGACTTCGGTTCGGACCCTGACGAGCCCGAGTCCAAGAACCGCACGACTGAGCAACCGCTGTCAGCACCAGCCACCGGCCTGGTTATAACATCTACACCCGCCGACAGATTCATCTACTGGCCAGACCGCAAGCCCACAGATCTGACAGACGGGAACTCACGCTACGTCGCCTACCTCGACTCGCTTCCATTCCAGGAGGGAATACCCCTAGCTCCAACAGAGGAGCACACTCCAACCGTGGTGGTGAGTACCGACTCTAGCCTCGGTACCCCTGATCGCCAAG
Source organism: Cenchrus americanus (assembly GCA_947561735.1). Taxonomy (NCBI): domain Eukaryota; kingdom Viridiplantae; phylum Streptophyta; class Magnoliopsida; order Poales; family Poaceae; genus Cenchrus; species Cenchrus americanus. The sequence goes on from OX387245.1 coordinate 186,985,400, forward strand.
TCTTCATGGCTGCTGGCGAGACACTAGGTCCTTCAGGTACCCGGCCCGATTGCTACTTCGAAGACATATCCGCAGACGAGCTGTCTGCTAATGCACCTACTGATGAAACCGACGACGACAAGAACGCCCGATATGAGCGCAACAGGAAGTGCAACGAACGAAGCAGACATCTTCGGGAATCCCTTCCTGTACGGAATCTCGCAGAGGCTCTTGATCAAGTCGCCAATCGGGTGCACACTACCCCCGAACAATGCCTCATGTCTATCTCTACAATAGCATGTCAGGCTCAAGAGATATGTGCAGGTGAAGTCATCGCCAAGCTCGCGGAAGACGCCTACTTCATGAGAGTTGACAACAGAGTCACTCAAGCGCCTCCCCTTAGAACTCGCGAACATGAGAACCATGAAGCCACAAGTCGCACTCCAGCGGATAATGGACGCAACCGTACTCGAGGAGAACTCCCCCAGAACCCCAACCCTACCAGGGCATTAGTAGGAGGACCTTCTCAGGGTGGTAATAGTGCTGGCGGCGCTGGTGGTAGTCGCGGCGCAGCTGGTCACGGTGATGCTGGCGGCGGAGGCAGCGGCGGCGGGAGCTCCTCACACGGGGCTGGAAGAAGAGCCGGTCGTGGAGGCAATCGCGGAGGCCGAGTCCACACATACAGCCACGTCACCAGCGCCTCGCGTGGCGGCTACGATGCCCGCCTCAGAATTGAAGAAATACGACGCAACAAGTCCTCCACGGCAGGCGACAACGACGGCTTCCCCGACTTCTCTCGACTTCGCAATCTAGTCCTCCTAGAGAAATTCAAACCTTTGGGGATCACCAAGTACGATGTGAAGCAAGACCCAGTCCAATGGCTCAGATGCTACGACCTCTCCATCAAAAACGCTGGTGCCAACAATGACACCAAGTGTCTCTACTTCCCCTTCTGCCTGGACCAAGAACCACTTACATGGCTCGAGTCGCTCGACAAGTACTCGATCGACGAGTGGAACCAGCTCAAGGACCAGTTCACTAGTAACTTCGCGGGCGCCATGGGGCGCTCGGGTACCGCATGGACCTGGCAATGATGAAATAGGAACAGGGCGAGACGCTACGCAAGTACATGCGACGGTTTTTTGACAAGCGCGCCACTGTAGTCGATGTCACCAACAAGGAGGTCATCGACCTTTTCCAAGTGGTCTCTACCATCGTCGCACTTTTGAAGACTTTGGCCGCCACCGCCCAAGTTCTATCATCCGGCTCAAGGACATGATCACCTCATGGGGCGGCGAAAAAGACAAGGCTAATGCCAAGTACGACGCCATCCGCAGCAAGAGCAAGCAAAACCCGGGCAGCAGGAACAACAACAAGAGGGGTCAAGGGGTAGCAACAACAACAACTACTCGGGTCCTAATTGCAAGCGCAAGCTAGACAAAACAGTCGTGGCTATCCAGCGCCCTGCGAAAGACAACTCGAAGAAGACCTCTGGCGGCTTCAAAGACTAGCTGAAAGAGAAGTGCTCATGGCACCTGGAGGGCAATCACACAACCGAGCAGTGCTACCAACTCCGGCAAGCACTCAAGGATACCCCAGACCCATGGCCTCCTCACGACAAGAAGTGCAAGAAAAAAGCTGACGAGGACAACAGCGACTTCCAAGAACCCGACAAGACGGTGAATGTCCTCTTCGGTGGACGACCCACCAAATGGTCTCAGAAGGCCACCAGACGAGAAGTCTTGAACATTGAACCAGGGGTCGGGAAGCCTTGAACATTGAACCAGCGGTCCCGACCCCTCTCAGGTGGTCGAAGTTACCCATCACCTTCTTTCGCACGGATCAATGGACAAGCTTCTCCGAACCAGGGCGTTTCCCACTCGTCCTGAAACCAGTAGTCGTAGGCTCCAGACTCAACAAGGTACTCATCAATGGTGGAAGTGGGCTTAACGTTCGGTTCACCAAGACCTTGAAGAAGATGAAGCTCGACATCACTCACATGCTCACCAAGAGCGCATCGCCTTTCTACGGTATCGTCCCTGGGAATGCGGCTATTCCACTAGGTTCAGTAGTCCTGCCAGTTACCTTCGGGGAAACCAGGGAGAACTGAGGACCATGTGTGGTTCGAGGACCGGTGGATAGTCGCTTCCTTGTGTGATTAGTGATTGACAACGTTGTGTGGACTGATTCTTGGCTAAGTATTGCAGGTGCAGGTTGCGGCTTCACTGGTGTTGGTGCAGGTGAAGAACAAGCGTGAAAGGTCGTTGCCGGTGAGGCCTCCAGTTGTGGTGAAGACAAGTAGGCTTCGTTCGAGGGACCCGATGGCCAGCGGGGTGAAGTGCGAGCTGCATGGTGGCATGAACAGCAAGATGAAGTCAGGGACGGTTTCTTGGTTGAGCATCAAAACCAAGGTCGAGCCGGGACTACGTGGGAGCCAAGTCATGAGTGGAGATTGGCGGAGGCTACACCGAGTTCGCGGGGTTTCCGGTGGTTCACCAAAAAACCACTAGGTTCCTTGGTTGATCCACAAAGCCAAGACCGAAGAACCGAAGACGCGTGCCGCAAAGCGGTGCGGCGATCGGTCCGACCGGTGGGTATCGGTTTGACCGGTGGGGAGCACCGGTCTGACCGGTGTGCGACGACGCAGTCCGGAGACTTCGAAGTGGAGGACACGCGTCAGGATCGCATGGCTTGCGTCGAGGCTACGCAGGGTGCGGTTGCCGGGCATCCATCCGATGGTGAAGACATGAAGACTTCCAAATCCGCCCTTGAGGGGCTTGTATCCCTAGTTATTAGGAAAGGGCATTTTAGACTTTCGGTTGCCTCCATATAACCCAAGAGGTGAGAGGATGGCAGCCAAGTTTTTGAAACCCTAGTACATTTGCTTTCCTATTTTCTCTTCCTATTTTCCTTAGGATTTCCATAGGAGTAGCTTGAGAGCTTCATGGTGAGATCTTGTGAGAGGGTTGGATGATTGGGCGGCAAGCTAGACCTTGTATGAACCTTTGTTGCATGTATAGATGATTCGACGTGGTTCCTCAAGGTTTGGATGTGTTGTTCCCGGTTGTTCTTGGTGGTGATTTTTGGAGCCCTCTCTTGGTGATTTCTTTGGGTTGTTTTCGGGACCTTTCTCTTGGGGATTTGATGGGGGAAATTTGTGGGAACCCTTCATGGTTCTTTGGGCTGTGATTCCCCTCCCAAATCCGTGAGTAAAGGGGCTCGATTTTGGGGTTTTCCGAGTTCTAGGGTTTGTGGTGTTCTTGGCGGGATTTCTTCGATTCCTCCTTTTTGGACAAGTTTTGGTGGGATTAAACTTGGCTATGGACTCCTCATGAGGTGTTCCTAATATCCCCAAAGTCTTGTTCAAGTCCGTGGAGCGATTCGGGAGATCGAGGTTTGGATTTGGGGGAGTTGACCCGCGGGTGCTGTTCATCCCGAGCTGCCAAGGCTACACCGGTCTGACCGGTGCTCTTGACCGGTCTGACCGGTGCAACCCTCGGTGGGTTTTTGCTCTAATGAACATCTGGGTGTGTTCGTTGTTGTCCTGTGTTGCTGCTGTTTCGAGTTTGGGTCAGTTTGGTGGTCGGTTGGCCTGTTTGGTGCTTTGGGGGCATTCAGGCTGTGACCGGTCAACCGGTGTGTCCCAGGGTGTAAGCCGATTGGTACAAAGTGGGTGTGGAAGAACAAAGAGGGAGAGAAAGGTGAGGTTGTGAGGAACAAGTCGAGACTTGTTGCTCAAGGGTTCAGTCAGAAGGAGGGGATTGACTACGAGGAGACCTTTGCTCCCGTAGCCCGTTTGGAGGCGATTAGGATCCTTGTAGCCTTTTCCGTGGCTAAAGGGTTCAAGTTGCACCAAATGGATGTGAAGATTGCTTTTCTGAATGGTGTGTTGGAGGAAGAAATGTATGTGAGGCAACCTCCGGGGTTTGAGAGTGAGAAGTACCCCCACCGGGTGTACAAGTTGAGGAAGGCGCTGTATGGGTTGAAGTAGGCGCCTAGAGCTTGGTATGATAGGTTGAGGGGGTTCTTGTTTGAGAGAGGTTTTGAGATGGGGAAGGTCGATCAGACCTTGTTTTTACTGAGGCAGGGCAGAGATATCTTGATTGTGCAGGTGTACGTGGATGATATTGTCTTTGGTGGCTCTTCTAACTCTCTTGTTGCAAGGTTTACAGAGGATATGAGCAGGGAATTTGAGATGAGCATGATGGGCGAGTTGAAGTTCTTCCTTGGGCTACAAATCAAACAATCAAAGGAAGGAACATTTGTGCACCAGGCTAAGTACACCAAGGACATTGTGCGGAAGTTCAAGATGGAGGACTCTAAGGCTATGACGACGCCGATGAGTACGACTACAGCTCTTGATGCGGATGAGGAAGGTGAACACGTGGACCAGAAGGAGTACCAGAGCATGATCGGGACACTCCTCTACTTGACGGCGACGAGGCCGGACATACAGTTCTCGGTGTGTCTGTGCGCTGGTTTTCAAGCGTCTCCGAGGACTTCGCATCGGCAAGCGGTGAAGCCAATTTTCAGGTACTTGCATCACACTCCCGACTTCAGCCTTTGGTACTCCGCGTCCTCTTCTTCGGTGCTTCATGGTTTTTCAAACGCGGATTTTGCCGGGTGTCGGTTGGATAGGAAGTCCACTTCTGGGACTTGCCAGTTTTTGGGTTCTTCTTTGGTGTCTTGGTCTTCCCACAAACAATCGAGTGTTGCTCAATCCACTACCGAGGCCGAGTATGTTGCTGCTGCTAGTTGTTGCTCTCAGCTCCTTTGGATTTCATACACCATGAGTGACTTTGGTGAGGAGTATACCCATGTCCCACTTCAATGTGATAGCACCAGTGCCATAAGCGTTGCAAAGAACCCAGTGCTCCATTCCAAAACCAAGCACATAGAAGTGAGGTATCATTTTCTGAGAGACAACATAGAGAAAGGAAAGATAGCTTTGATCCATGTACCCACACATGACCAACTAGCCGATATTTTCACCAAACCCCTAGATCAAGCAACTTTCACTCGTTTGCGGGGGGAACTTGGTGTGTGTTTGATTTCTTGCGTTGGGTGTGTGGGAGCTCTCTTTGTAGCATATGTATAGCTTTCCTTTGTGCATTTCTTGCATTTGGCATGGCATATGTAACATGATGTATAGGCATCCTTGTATCTTAGTTTGCATGCATTTTGTATCATATGCATTGGATAGGAAAAGCATCTCCTATATACATTGTTCACCATGGGATGCTATATATGTTTTTGTGAGCTTGTTTGGTATGCTGTGGTTAGTTTGGCTTAGCTCTTGATGATCTTGATGAATGATCCATGGTTGATGGCTATATTTTTGAAAAATGTCACATATATGCTCTCTCATGTGTAAATGCCCTTATATGATCTTGACATGTTTTAGTGGCTTTGCTATGCTTAATTTGTGGTTGGATAGCTAGTTTATTGATCATATGGGGCCAAAGGCTCATTTGCCATCATGAATGTTTAGCCCCCTTGCTTCATCTTGTGGAGGGGCATAAATTCCTTTTTGTCGCAAAGACATTTCATGTACCATTTATAAATCTGAAAATGAAATGAAAAATGCTTGGAAAATATGCTAACATGTCATATGTGCTGAAATTAATTTGCTTTGGGTGCTAAAACGTTGCATGATGCCTACCAATGAGAAGTCTCACATATAGATGTACGCACATGGCACGGTGGCTTTGACATGACATGAGGTGCTTGTGGGTGTTTGTGATGGTCTTATGATTAGAATGGCTGTCCTAGCATGAAGTTTGTGTGGCTTTGCCATTTTGACATGTTTTGCTCATGTTTAGGTTTTTGCTTGTGAGAGAGTAACTTTTCGCAAAATTACTCAAATCCTTTTTAGCCTTGTCCAATGGTTGTGAAACTTGGTGATCTTGTAGTTGATGTCGATACAAAGCTATAGAGTATCTAACTTGCTCATTTGGACATGTGTAGCATCCTATGTTGAATTTTGTCTATTTGAGAAGCTCTAGGTTGAAAGTTTTGCATTTTTGGCTTGATTCATGCATTGCCAACAAGGGGAGAAGTTTGAGCTTGAAATGGCTTGTTGGATACATTTAGAAGGTTTTCAGGTGGTTTCGAGCCATTTCTGGGCTCTGTTGGTCACCGGTCTGAACGGCCGAGGTCACCGGTCTGACCGGTGTAAGTGCTGGTCATGTGCACATGTTGAGCACCTGTTGACGGTTAATAGTTGTATCAAAGTTCGTTTGTGACTTGCAAGCGGACAAGTCTCCCGTCGTAGTCAAGGGACCCTTCTTCTCTCGAGTGGTGAACCCAAGGTATCGAATCCGTGGAACAATGTGCAACGCAAGGATTCAATCTAGTAAAGCAAGGTAAGCTATCTTATAAAAGTAAGTTGCATCTAATCTACTAACTCATAAAGAAAACACATCTAATCTAATCTACTAAAGAGGTAACAAGAGAAAACAAGAGATAACCAATCTAGAGAATCTAGATCATGCTTATGTTGTAGCTCCAAACAAGATAGATGAAGATAGAAAAGCGAATCTCATTAAAAGCATCTTTAAATCGTGGCCTTCCCATCCGACTCCGAAAACGCCCGCCTTTCGGAACCCCCGTTCTGTCACAACGTATCCCTATTCATGCGGGTAGTGTAGGGCGAGTTTGATAGAAAAAGTTGAAATCACTTGGCCGGTCCGGTATGCACCTCTAGCCACCGCGGCTACAAGAGCACCCTATGTAATCTAGCTATAGACTAGATCGTAGAAGAAGCAAAACCAAGAAGAAATCAAAATCATCGAGAAGGCACTTGATCGCTAGAAATCGAATTCACTTACAAACTTCACCATGAATGATTACATGAACAAGATCACCACCGGGGCCCTCCCTCGATCTTGATCCTCGCTCCGGAGCTCCGACGTGGTCTTCCATGCAAGGTTCCCACGTCGGCTAGGGAAACCCTAGACAACTAGCACGACCCTCATCTCCGAGATGGTGTCCCTCAAGCTTCTCTACTCCTCGGCGGCGGATTACGACTTCGGTTCTGCGTGGCTCTCGGTCAGGGGGCTATTTATAGCCTGAGAAGCAATTAGGTCAAAGGAGAGGCCGATTGGGCCCCGAGTGGGGCCGGGCCGGCCGGCTCGGGCCGGCCGGCCCGGGGCCCACTCGGCCCATCCCGCGGCTCGCTTCGCCCGTGTTGCTTCCCACGTCTTCTAGATGTTCTCCCCTTTTGCATGTGGGCCCTTGACGTCGGTTTCTCTCCGAATTGGACTCAACTCCTTGTCTTGCAAGATTCAGCACTTTTCTGGTTCAGTCCTCGGAGTTTATCATCTTCTCGGGCTTGGTCCTTGGGCTCTTGGAGTCATGTTCACTTCATTGCTTGACTTGTATTGGGCTTCAAGGTCTTGTCATGAGGTGCTTAATGAACTTATCCCGGAAGTCTTGCTTTCAACGTTAAAACCTTGTGTAAACACTTAACTCCAAAACCAACATGCACAAGTGAACTTGTTATACCACGGGGGTTAGTACCAATGAATAAGATACAAAAGTCATGCCAACACCGAAGGTAAACTCATGGCTAGGTTGACGGATTTTCACCGTCAACATCTCCCCCATGCTTAAACCTTGCTCGTCCTCGAGTAAGCCTTCGATGGATATCATCATTGCCAAACAATGTTTAAACCTTGCACTTGATCATACATGAAAAAAAACATAATGCTCTCAAAAGTTTAATTCGTTAAAGTTCCATAATGTACTAGCCTTCACCTCTACGGAGGGTAGATTCTTATTAAGCTTATCCCACAAGTATTAACATTCTCACAAAGTTTAAATAAATCTCAGAATTTTTGAAATAAAGAACGAGATAAAGAAAAGCTAAACCAAGTTCACAAATTTAAATCACCTTGCATGTTGCTCATGAACTCTCATCTCGCTTGTCTCTCAAGCCTATATATTTTACTCCTTTCCCTCTCATATATATGTGGTAGGCTTTATATGGAGCTTTGGGAAAGTTTAGTCCTAACAAGATTTTATAAATGAGGTGTTGTCAAAACAAGACAAGCTTCTCATGGTCTTACCGAGACTCGTCAAAAAGGTCATTGGAAAATAATGTTAAGTCAAGGAGGGGAAAGAGAAAAATACACACACTTTTAGATGAGTGGACATGTGCAAATGGCAAAGAGTGATCCCGAGGCACAAAGGAAGTCCTCGTTATCGGATCTTTTAAACTTGAAGCCTTGAATGCACTCTTAGAGAACCGGGGAGTTCAATTTACGCACATATATATTTTTTTCTCTTTCTCATATTTCTCATTCTTTTCTTTCTTTCTTTCTTTCTTTCTTATATATATATATGTTTTTTTTCTTTCTTCACCTTGGAAGTCACGTACATCGCCGAATTTTTTCTTTCATCATTATATATATATATATATTTTAAAATACTCCCTTTTGAACTCTAAAACTGCACCGTACCTACCTCCTCCCCCATGCTTAGACGTTGCTCGTCCTCGAGCAAAGAGGCGAAAAATAAGGTAGGTACCGGAAATATTTTCCTTGGAGAGATACTTGAAATCTTCAATGTTGGCACCGTCTTGCGATCTTCCTTAAATTGATGATCCATTCTCAACGATAGGTTGTGGTCAAGGAGGTAATCACAAAAGATGATATTTGGTTTAAGGGTGGATATCCGGCGAGGTTTGTGAGATCTCCGATGCGGTCATACACAATGCACGGATAAAAGGCTAGCAAAAAGATAGATACGCAAAAACGGAATGACCAGCTTCTTAGTCTCGGGCCAGAGAAATCATGGCCTGCAATAACTCACTCAAAAATAAATCTTGTACACTAAGGTTTATGCACTCAAATATATATAAGGCTTTGGATAGATTGAGCAACACACAAGTGATATTTATGACAAGGTTAGCAATATTTTTGAGCATAAAAGACATCTTTAATCTATTCATAACTTGAGAGCACATAAAACACTATGGGTCTTTATTTTAATCATAACCTCCGCTGAAGATTAAGCTAGCATTTAGATAATTTCAGATTTGTATTTTTAAGAGAGCACTAGGTTAAACATGCATAAATCAATTACAAAGATAAACAAAGCGGCAATTATAATCATATATCATCATGGCACAAACTTTGTAACTTTACCAAAGGTAAAAACTTGGTGGCGACATTATTCATGATGAAAATAAACACTAAGACACACACTAAAAAATTAAACTAACACTAAAAATTAAAGCAAAACTGAAAATACTACGCATACAAAGGCGCAAACAAGCTGAAAATTAAAGAAGAGGGGTAAAGGAAAGATAACTAAAGCTCCTCCTCTCTCTAATCTTCCGTCGGTGGTTGATATTGATAGTCTTGGTTGTTGTACCCTTACTCATAATGCACCACTCCACATATGAATTGTCTGGCGGTGCTAGGTGAAGGTGTCCAAGCACATAAGCGACGTTTGCATTTCCTTCACCCATTTGATTTGCATTGGTTAGGATGGCTGCAATAATTTGCATGTTCCTTGCAGCGTATCCTCCAATGGTGGCCACATTTTGTTGTGGTTGAGGAAGGTGTGCAAATGGCTCCTGCAAAGGCTACGTTGGGCACCGCAAAAATGGTGGGGGTATGGCTGCACCACTCCCCCATGCTTGCATTGGTACACCACCGTAGTAATTCGGCGGCGCCGGGGTTCCTCCCAATGGTGGGACATAATTTTGTTGTGCACCTCCTTCTTGGGTCGTGGAAAAACCTTCTCCCAATCCTTCTTTATTATTATTATTTTCTTTCGCCGGCACAAGAAGTCCTTCCTCTAACCGATCTTCTTCCCCTCAAGAAAAGTCTTAATCTTCAATCCGGAAGGGGTAAATTCACCTAGGCCACTTGGAAGCCTCCTCTCTCATCTTCAGTCTTATATTTTCCTTTCTTCATATATTCCTAGGGAAGTCCCGGGTAGGAGATGATTTGGGTTCCTTGTAACACCCGGTTTTAAAGAGATAGTCAACATGGAGAGGTAACACCCCGAACCAATATCTTCCGAACTCGATGTTGCTTAACAACACCACCGGTTGATCATAGGTGAGTGGGGTCTATTGGCCACTTGGCAATCAAAGCCGAGTAAAGCCAATTCAACTCTGTGTTGGTTATCTTTGTCTCTCTTGTTCTCCCAAAAACCCACTTGCACAAAAGCGACATACTTGGATGATGGGGTTCCGGATAGTATTTCTTCTTTGATGGTCTCTTCCCGTGATCATACTCCAAAAACCTTCCCATGTGCCTCATGCATATCCACTTGTTCCGGAGCTCCCTTTTGAAAATAGGGGACACTCGCCCATGGGTCTATGATACTAGAACATGTAATCGTTTCGAACATGAAAGCCAATCTAATCTATCGGGGATTGCGTTGAATGGATCCAAGGAAGCATTGAAGCTCGTACTCCCTCTACGGCACGGTTGCAAGCCTTAAACATTAAAGTATATTCAACACAAGATGATAGATAGATAATCCAACAAAGTGTGATTACATCTCAAGATCGATTGAAACCCATGGATGAAAGGAGATTACCCCATCAAGGTGCTAGAAATAGCATCATTGATCAAGGTTACCCTTCCGACGGTGTCTTCCTTCTTCTCCACTTGTGGGCTCCCTCCAAACGGAATGAGAGACTCAACACTCCTTCATCAAGGGTATGCGCCATGGTCATGAAAATTTCCTAGGCGAATTCCTTGTGGGTGTTTGCCGACACTCCGCTAGAGAATTGCACCGGTGTCCCGTGTTAAACCCAATATGTGGAGAGCTTGGTCGTCGATGTCGACGTTCGCTACAAGCCTCTACTTAAGGCGAGCGAGCTTCTTCTCCTCCTCCGTCATGATGACATACCCCTCGGAATACCGCGGAGCGTATGGAGGTGGAGCGGATGATCGTGTCAAGTGGTGAGGTTGGACAGGCGGCTCCTCCATATGTTATTGAAGTTTGGTAAACCTAATAAACGAGTTTTGTGTGGCCCTCATGCCACCAAGGAGAAGAGTGTGGTTCCTCCTCGGCGGTGTCGTGTCCTCCTCCATACTCCAAGGAAACTCGGAAACCGAGCGCCTCCTCGAAGAGGTTGTCGATGATGGCTTAGACGACGATGATCCCTTCTTCTTTGGTGAAAAGGCTTGTAGTTTTCTTCCATGATTGCAGCACTCTCCCTCACAAATATATATCCGGGGTTTTCACCCGGTAACAAGGTACACAAATATTATTTTGGAGTCTGGACTTTGGGTGGATTAAGGATGTGATTTGTTGCACGAAACAAACGCGGTGGATGGCTAAGTCTAAGGTGATTCCGGCCTACAAACTAGAGCACACGAACAACGAGTTGGATGAAAGACTTACCTCTTTCCTCCTCTTGGCTCGGTTCTTCTCTAGTGCATTCATGTTGCTTCGTGATCGCGTACACCTTCCAAACGTTCCCGTCCACTCCTTCGCTTGCATTATTGCTCCTTCCACTTGATGTTTTCGCTTTGACTCACTTCCATACTCCCTTGCCTCACATGCCTCCATGATATTCCTACAAAACAAGGCCTTGGCTGCCCCCCCATGCTTGTACTTTGCACGTGGTTTGATAAAAGATGTTGGAGGGGCATCCCGTGATGTATCATGGTGCATGTATGGTCAAGTTAACTTGATTGCCTCCCTTTTAAGGCTAAGCACTCCTCTAATTTCGAAATTTAAAAGTATTTTTCAGAGCCATGCAAGAGCTCAAGCATAAAGTTAGAGAAGTTTTTAAACTATTAAAAACAAATGTAAGTCGAAAATATTTTTCGACTACGTCGATTTCGGTCTCACCGGTATAGTTTGCCTTCATTAGTTGAGAGCAAGCTTTTCCCGGCTTGATCATGGGGGCATAGGTTTAGGTCCTAATTTTGATTAGATGAGAGAGATTTTGAATGAAATAAAATTAAGTGAGGCTTAGAAAAATTCTAATCTTAGAGAAACCGAGGATATGGATTTTTAAACCAACCAAAAATCAAGTTTCTAGGTTCACGCGAGTCCTACCACATGCTGAAATTTAAATAACATCTAGATATAAATTGTGGCTCTACTCGAGTGTTTTTAGCATGAAAAACAAGTCAACCACAGCACCATAATGAGGGTGAAGGGTTGAGTTAGGTTCTGAAATTTTTTTCTTTTTGGTTGTGGTTTCTCGAAAAAGAAGCAAACAATCACATAGGATGGTTCATGTAAAGGGTTTATGATCAAGCAAAATATTCAACCAAGAATTATGTCTCTAATATTGTTCAACCATTCTAAGTCTAATGTTTTGCGTAGTAAAATTCAAAACTGAATTAAAAAGACTCGAAAAACCCGGAATCGGGTTGTCCTCCCGTAGCTTATTCTTGACTCGACGAAACGGGTTGCCTCCCGCCTAGCGCTTCGTTTATAGTCCATGGCTAGACTTCTTCACTTGATTACTCCGGATCAACGCTCTTTGTGGGCGTTGCAATCTTGGGTACCCACTTTGGCTTAGTCATTTTTTTTTGGTCTTCACCGGCTGGCTTTGTCCTTTGGTCTTGACGGATGCAACAACTTCCTTGTGGCTCGGCATCTCGAACTCCGGTCCTTCGGTCGTGATCTTCATGGTCTCTAGTGTGATCCTTCATCTCTCCCGAATGAGTTTGAGTAGCCTTCGCCGTCTTGGGACCTTGGAGTTGTCTCGGATATTCTTCTTTGTTACCCATCGGGCGCCCGGCAAGTTGTCCCACTTGCGTCTAGCATCTTTATCACGATGAACACTTCACGTATAGAGCTTCCGACCTCCGTCACCTTGTCATCTAAATTCTTCAATATTTTCTCCATAGCCTCGAACTTAGTGACGACGTCCTTGTTGATCTTGGACATGGTCGTACTCCACACACTCCTTGCATGTGGAACTTGCTTTGGCGGCCTTTAGGTGTTGAGCTTCTTTCTCCATCTCCATCTTCTCCATCCTCCTCTTGAGTAAACCGATACGCCACTCAAGGAATCCGGCTCGTATGCATTCAGCTCTCGCAATCGTCGTGCGGATAGTTGAGACCTTGATCTTGAACGGCCTCCCGGCGTCTTGAAGGTTTATGATAGGTAGATCAACGATGTCCGGGTGCGTAGCGCTCCGGTGGTTGAGGTTGATCTCCCTTTGGACTTGGAGGTGGTGATTCCCTTGGAGATTTCGACGGTCCTTCGACTTCAACTTTTGAATCTAGGGGTTCCACCCCTTTAGCTTGTGTTGCACGTCACCTTTGCCTGTAAAGTTTTCCTGGATCATCCACAAAAAAGTTTGGGTTTCTTGGAGAGGTAGCCAACCATCTCCGGTTAGGGTTAGTAATAAAACAAAATTCTAAAAAGAAAAGAAAAATTAGGGTTAAACAAAACTAGATTAGATTTATTTTTTTTTCTTTTTGAGGATGATCAAACATAAGAGATGCAAAAGAAAATCAAAAGAAAAACTGAAAGATAAGCGATACTAGATCGGATCTTGATTGCTTGTTCCCCGGCAACGGCGCCAGAAAAAGGGGCTTGTTGACGGTTAATAGTTGTATCAAAGTTCGTTTGTGACTTGCAAGCGGACAAGTCTCCCGTCGTAGTCAAGGGACCCTTCTTCCCTCGAGTGGTGAACCCAAGGTATCGAATCCGTGGAACAATGTGCAACGCAAGGATTCAATCTAGTAAAGCAAGGTAAGCTATCTTATGAAAGTAAGTTGCATCTAATCTACTAACTCATAAAGAAAACACATCTAATCTAATCTACTAAAGAGGTAACAAGAGAAAACAAGAGATAACCAATCTAGAGAATCTAGATCATGCTTATGTTGTAGCTCCAAACAAGATAGATGAAGATAGAAAAGCGAATCTCATTAAAAGCATCTTTAAATCGTGGCCTTCCCATCCGACTCGAAAACGCCCGCCTTTCGGAACCCCCCGTTCTGTCACAACGTATCCCTATTCATGCGGGTAGTCTAGGGTGAGTTCGATAGAACAAGTTGAAATCACTTGGCCGGTCCGGTATGCACCTCTAGCCACCGCGGCTACAAGAGCACCCTATGTAATCTAGCTATAGACTAGATCGTAGAAGAAGCAAAACCAAGAAGAAATCAAAATCATCGAGAAGGCACTTGATCGCTAGAAATCGAATTCACTTACAAACTTCACCATGAATGATTACATGAACAAGATCACCACCGGGGCCCTCCCTCGATCTTGATCCTCGTTCCGGAGCTCCGACGTGGTCTTCCATGCAAGGTTCCCACGTCGGCTAGGGAAACCCTAGACAACTAGCACGACCCTCATCTCCGAGATGGTGTCCCTCAAGCTTCTCTCGCTCCTCGGCGGCGGATTACGACTTCGGTTCCGCGTGGCTCTCGGTCGGGGGGCTATTTATAGCCCGAGAAGCAATTAGGTCAAAGGAGAGGCCGATTGGGCCCCGAGTGGGGCTGGGCCGGCCGGCCTGGGCCGGCCGGCCCGGGCCCACTCGGCCCATCCCGCGGCTGCTTCGCCGGTGTTGCTTCCCACGTCTTCTAGATGTTCTCCCCTTTTGCATGTGGGCCCTTGACGTCGGTTTCTCTCCGAATTGGACTCAACTCCTTGTCTTGCAAGATTCAGCACTTTTCTGGTTCAGTCCTCGGAGTTTATCATCTTCTCGGGCTTGGTCCTTGGGATCTTGGAGTCATGTTCACTTCATTGCTTGACTTGTATTGGGCTTCAAGGTCTTGTCATGAGGTGCTTAATGAACTTATCCCGGAAGTCTTGCTTTCAACGTTAAAACCCTGTGTGAACACTTAACTCCAAAACCAACATGCACAAGTGAACTTGTTATACCACGGGGGTTAGTACCAATGAATAAGATACAAAAGTCATGCCAACACCGAAGGTAAAATCATGGCTAGGTTGACGGATTTTCACCGTCAACAGCACCGGTCTGACCGGTGGTGATGACCGGTCTGACTGGTGTGAGCTGAAAGTGTTGCAGCAGCCCTGTTGTCAAGTGGTTTGCATGCTTTCGTCCAGGGGGAGGTGCATTGGTTCAGGCGGAGCTTGCATGTGTGCAGGGAGAGCTCTTTGTGGTTGTTCGAGCTTTGTTTCGGTGGTTTGCGCTCTTTGCTTGAGCTTTGCTTTGTCTCGGATGTGTCAAGTCGTTGCCCTTGCCTAAGGGGTCCGAGACCGGTCTTCTTCAAGTGATCTTGCTCTTTGCTTTTGTTTGGCTTTCGATCGCTTGTTGGAGTTTCTTTTTGTTCGTATCTTTTCTTTTTCTTTTATCTCTTGTTACTTTCGTGTGGGTGTTGTCAATGCACTCATCAAGGGGGAGATTGAGGACCATGTGTGGTTCGAGGACCGGTGGATGGTCGCTTCCTTGTGTGATGAGTGATTGACAACGTTGTGTGGACTCATTCTTGGCTAAGTATTGCAGGTGCAGGTTACGGCTTGACTGGTGTTGGTGCAGGTGAAGAACAAGCGCGAAAGGTTGTTGCCGGTGAGGCCTCCAGGTGTGGAGAAGACAAGTAGGCTTCGTTCGAGGGACCCGTTGCCGGCGGGGGTCAAGTGCGGGCCGCATGGTGGCATGAACAGCAAGATGAAGTCAGGGACGGTTTCTTGGTTGAGCCTCAAAACCAAGGTCGAGCCGGGACTACGTGGGAGCCAAGTCATGAGTGGAAATTGGTGGAGGCTACACCGAGTTCGCAGGGTTTCCGGTGGTTCACCGGAAAACCACTGGGTTCCTTAGTTGATCCACAAAGCCAAGAGCGAAGAACCGAAGACGGTGCTGCAGCAGTGCCAGACCGGTCTGACCGGTGTGCGACGACGTAGTCCGGAGACTTCGAAGTGGAGGACACGCGTCGGGATCGCATGGCTTGCGTCGAGGCTACGCAGGGTGCGGTCGCCAGGCATCCGTACGGTGGTGAAGACATGAAGACTTCCAAATCCGCCCTTGAGGGGCTTGTATCCCTAGTTATTAGGAAAGGGTATTTTAGACTTTCGGTTGCCTCCATATAACCCAAGAGGTGAGAGGATGGCAGCCAAGTTTTTGAAACCCTAGTTCATTTGCTTTCCTATTTTCTCTTCCTATTTTCCTTAGGATTTCCATAGGAGTAGCTTGAGAGCTTTATGGTGAGATCTTGTGAGAGGGTTGGATGATTGGGCGGCAAGCTAGACCTTGTATGAACCTTTGTTGCATGTATAGATGATTCGGCGTGGTTCCTCAAGGTTTGGATGTGTTGTTCCCGGTTGTTCTTGGTGGTGATTTTTGGAGCCCTCTCTTGGTGATTTCTTTGGGTTGTTTTCGAGACCTTTCTCTTGGGGATTTGATGGGGGAAATTTGTGGGAACCCTTCGTGGTTCTTTGGGCTGTGTTTCCCCTCCCAAATCCGTGAGTAAAGGGGCTCGATTTTGGGGTTTTCCGAGTTCTAGGGTTTGTGGTGTTCTTGGCGGGATTTCTTCGATTCCTCCTTTTTGGACAAGTTTTGGTGGGATTAAACTTGGCTATGGACTCCTCATGAGGTGTTCCTAATATCCCCAAAGTCTTGTTCAAGTCCATGGAGCGATTCGGGAGATCGAGGTTTGGATTTGGGGGAGTTGACCCGCGGGTGCTGTTCATCCCGAGCTGCCCAGGCTACACCAGTCTGACCGGTGCTTTTGACCGGTCTGACTGGTGCAATCCTCGGTGGGTTTTTGCTCGGGTGAACGTCTGGGTGTGTTCGTTGTTGTCCTGTGTTGCTGCTGTTTCGAGTTTGGGTCAGTTTGGTGGTCGGTTAGCCTGTTTGGTGCTTTGGGGGCTTTCATGCTGTGACCGGTCTAACCTGTGTGTCCCACCGGTCTGACCGGTGGGGAGCCACTTAGTGAAAGTTGCCCTGTTTCACCAGCAGGGACCAGTCTGACCGGTGGTGCTCACCGGTCTGACCGGTGCTGGTATGTAGAGTCGAGGTTTGGTGTTTGAAAGGATCAAGATGTCGACTAGAGGGGGGGTGAATAGTCGAACCTGAAAATCACAAACTTTTTCGCAGCTGTCAGATGCAGGTCCGGATACTCCGGATATTTTTCCGGATACTCCGGGAAATCTGGAGAATCCGGGAAAATGTACAGATATTCCGGCCTGCTAGGGAGAGATTAAATCGACAGAAATTAAACTTGCTCAAAAGTAAATCTGTGAAAATAGGTTATGCACTGAGACGAATCAAGCCTGTTTATCCACTCAAATCTTGCAGGAACCTCAACACAAAGTAGATCGGCACCAAACCCTTGATATGTGCTCAAGATAGAAACAAGCATGCAACAAGATGAACAAGCACAAGAGACACAAGGATTTGTTACCGGAGTTCAACCTCACACCTTGAGGTCTACGTCTCCGTTGAGGTACCCACGAAGGGTGGACCTTTACACCTAGGTCACTTTCCTCCCTCTAGCGACCACAAAGATCAAGCTAAAGTTACTTACTCAATGTCGGGGTGATACAAACTTCCTTGGGCAGCCACAATCTTTGGATGCCCCAAGGCAATGCCTAGCCGGCTAGGAGCTCAAGGCTCCAAGAGTAACAAACACGAATTTTGCCAACCAAGCGAAGAACGAGGTGCTCTAGAGATGGGAAATCAGCTCACTAGCACTCTCCAAGCCCTTGCTCTCAAAACCTCTTAAATTCCACAACAAATCTCACCAACTTTTAGCCAAAGGGAGAAGAGGGAGGGAGTAAATGAGTTCTGTTCAAGTCAGCACAAAATGGCAGGGAGAGATGAGTAAATGAAGGGGTGGAGGGGGCTTTTATACCCCCTCACCCAGAATATAGCCGTTGAGGCTTTATGACCCGGAGTATGCGGGGTAAACCCGGAAACTCCGGGAAGTCCGGAGTCTCCGGGGTAAACCCGGAAACTCCGGGAAGTCCGGAGTCTCCGGGGTAAACCCGGATACTCCGGCCTTCCAAGGTCAGCACCCAAGAAAAGATCCCCGTGTATGTGTTGGTGCAAAGGTGTCTCTCATAGGTTTTGTTTTAGCAACTAGAGCACCTGTTCGACTCTTGGAAGACATAATTCCTGTCCCTCTTGACAGTACAGCATTCCTAGGACTCAAATTCAAAATTAAAATAAATAAGCCTTCTTAGGAATCCTTTAGAGCACCACTTTTCCTTTTGTGTAGTCAACGAGCTGTGCTTGATGCCATACATAATTTTAATACCTGCTCATGGACTAGGTAAATTCATTAGCTACTTAGGTGTGTGTCGTTAAATCACCAAAACCCACTTAGGGGGCCAAGATACTCTTCAATCTCCCCCTTTTTGGTGATTGATGACAACACACTTAAGTCATACAAGAGATAAACAATGAATATTAAAAGCTTTTGTAATACTCCCCCTTAATATGTGCATTTTGATCTTGAATATCAATGGCCCTATTAGGGCCAAATTTTTGCACAACAAGAGAAACAAGAGAGTATTACAACAGTGGGGTGCTTCTGACGTGCAAAAGATCAAAAGTGAAATGCTCATGACAGGGTATGCATTTAACAAGAAGGAGAAAAGAATTCTGGTGCTGAAAGGTCCGGAGTCTCCGGGCCAGGTCCGGAGTGTCCGGAAAATCCGAATTCTCCGGGAAAAAGTCCGGATTCTCCGGGCTTCAGCACAGCAGCAGAAAAACAGACATCACACAATTTTTCAATCTAGCATAAACTGTCCTTAGCAGATAGAAAGCTGAGAAAAGCATCACAAGCACACAACCAAATTTCTCAAGCTCACATAGTCTAACACAAACGAAATTTAGAGTTATTACAAGCCAAGTTCCAAATTCAAATACGAATACAATAAAGTTCATTGTTCCATTAGCACAAAGATATATAGCTTCACTCCCCCTTTGGCATCAAGCGCCAAAAAGGAAGTAAGGAGCAGCAAAGTCACTCGGAGTCGTCATCTTCCTCCTCTTCTTCTTCTTCATTGCCCTCCTCCTCATCTTCCTCTTGGGCACCTTGAGCGTCCCATTCCGCAAAAGGGTCATCAAACTTGGGAAGCTCGCGGTAGGGATCGGTGGGAAGGCCAAGGTGAGACATGATCTCGATGATGTCCCGGTGGTTCTCATTTGTCTCCGTGGCTATAGTCTTGCACATGTTGAAAATGCTCTTGAGCACCCTCTTTATCATGGAGCCACGGTGCCGACGGGGAGGTGGAGGAGAGGAGCGAGCAGCGGGCAAATCATCATGGTGAGGAGCTGCACTCGATGATCCAACATACTTACGGCCTTTGGGAGGCCTCTTTGCACGAGCACGGAGGTGGCGAAACGGCTCATGGACAACATCCTTGGGATAGCGGACGTTTGTGACTCTCTCAATCATGTACATGAGATAGGGGGCATATGGAAGATGCTTCATCGGATCATTCATGGCCCTCCTCAACTCATTCCAAATGAAGTCGAATACACAAAGTCCTTCTTCATCCAGTGCCATCCTATTGAGAAGATTTGGAGCATAGTATCGTAAGGCTGTGGCATCTCTTATCTTAGGATCAATAGTGGCATGAAAGAATTGATTGAGATAATAGTAGTAGGATTGAGTTGGTCTGCCTTTCCCTCAATAGCCAAATCTCGGCTAGGAAACATGAAGGGGAGCTCTTTGGGCTTGTACTTGTCCTCATTGTGCATGGGAGAGCACCTCTCATCCTTAGAGCCAAGTCCCAAGAGCCTAGAGAAGGTCATGTAATCAATGGTGCACTTTTGTCTTTGAGTCATTCAAGTGATGGTGTTGTCATGGGGATTGAAGTAGTATGAGCAATGGAATTGAGCAAGAATTTCCTTATTCCAATTGTACCTAAATCCCATGATGTCATAGAGGCCGACTTCCTTGCACTTGTCAATGACGGAGTTGAACACGCTGTTGTTTAGCTCTTCATAATATTTCCAATCATTGTACCTCATTGGCACGATTGGAGCCATGTTCTTGGAGGCTAGCTTGGGATTGCGGATGACGATTTGATAGAAATCCCTATGAAAGTCGCACCAAAACCTTGCCTCTAGTCCTTCTCCCTTGAGATATAAATAGACATTCTACTCTCTTTGTTCCCTCACTGCTAGAGAGTTCCTTGAATAGTCCCTAATCATATGTTCTGCAAATCCAAGAACGGAACCTGGGTCCCTTAGCTTGATAGGGGTGTCAACTACTCGGACATTTTGTGGGAGGGTAGGAATGAGTCTAGGAGGAGTTTTGGGGTAGATGTGAGAGGCTACTCCTTGCTTGTGTTTAGGAGGAACTCGAGTAGCTGGCGGCTTTGGTGGACATATGGGGCTTGATGGCTCTTTTTGGGATGGGGCTCGTAGCGGGATTTTTCTTTGGCTGGCACCTTTCCATGGCGACGAGGGGGGCTATGGAGACTGCTCATATGTCTCATCTTCTACCTCATCATCATAACTTTCCGTTCTCTCCCCCTCCTCCTCTTCTATTTCTTCTTCACTCCTTTCGGCATAGGAGGGAGGAGGGTCACCTCGCCTTGGCCTAGAGCTACGTTGAAATCCTTCATGCCCTAAGGCTTCTTGCACGGCCTGTAGAGCGGCGGGGTCGTGCCTAGCCTTGGTCCTCCTTTGGGTGGAGGGCTCCTCATTGCCACGACCGACCTTCACTCTCACCATCTGGATAGGTAAAAGGATATGGAAGTGAGAGATTATGAAGAGTGGAGACACGCTACACATGTGACTTAGGGTTGCAGTGTGAACCCCGGATACTCCGGGAAAAAGTCCGGATACTCCGGAAATTCCGGAGAGTCCGGGTTTTTCACCCCGGAGTTTCCGAGTTTCGTAGACGAAACCCTAAATCCCAATGCAGCACGATTTAACCATCCAAACTATGATGAATTGCAGATCTAGTGACTATGGAGTATTTCCTACCTATTCCCTAAGAGGATACTACAAGAACTATGCTAGGGAAGTAGACCGGGAAAAACTCCTTTGAATGTACCTTGGGGAGAGAGGGACGAGGGCTTGAATCCCTTGAAACTTGAGTAGATCCTTGATCTCCACGCCTTGGGGCCTTCACTCCTTCACTTTCACTCGATTTGGCCGGTTGGAGGTGGAAATCGCACAAGGGCTTGAGGGCGAGGAAGGGGAAGGCGACGGGAGGAGATAGGGCACGGTTAAAACTGAGTAGTGGTGAAAGGAACCTTTTTCACCGCGGTCAAAGGTATTTATACCTTTACAACCCGGAGTCTCTGGGCCAGGTCCGGAAAATCCGGAAAACCCGGAGTTTCCGGCCTCAACCCCGGAGATTCCGCTCCCCTGAGTCCAGCGCACAGATTTTCAAGGAATTTGATTTTGTAGAGATTTGGAACAATGTATATGTGATGTATGTGAGTCTGAGCAGTATCAACACTTTGGGCTAGCCACAAACAAACAATGAGAACTATAGCCCAAATGTTGTACTCTAAAGATCCAAATATTTCAAAACAAATTCAATACAAGCTTTTCACAAATCTTTTGCTTTCAAAAGTTCTATACTAGGTCACTCAAACATGTGCATGATCTCAAGCCAAGTTACGAGAATCCAAGATATTTAGCTCACTCCTCAAAGCACAAAACCTTAGTTAATAGAGAGGCTTTGTGAAGATATCGGCTAGTTGCTTATCAGTGCTCACATGACTTAAAGCGATATCTCCTTTGGCTTTGTGGTCTCTCAAGAAATGGTGTCTTATGTCTATATGCTTTGTTCTTGAGTGGTTTACGGGGTTGTTAGCTAGCTTGATGGCACTCTCGTTGTCACACAAGAGTGGCACCTTGCTAAACTTGCAACCAAAGTCTCTCAAAGTGAGCCTCATCCAAAGTAACTGAGCACAACAAGCGCCGGCTGCAACATACTCGGCCTCGGCAGTGGAAAGGGCAACGGAGTTTTGTTTCTTGGAACTCCAAGACACCAAGGACCTCCCGAGGAATTGGCAAGTCCCGGATGTACTCTTTCTATCTACTTTGCAACCGACATAATCCGAATCGGAGTAGCCAAGTAGATCAAAAGTGGAGCCCTTAGGATACCATAAACCAAGGTTAGGAGTATGAACCAAGTATCTAAAAATTCTCTTAACGGCCATTAGATGGCACTCCTTAGGATTTGCTTGAAACCTTGCACACATGCACACACTAAGCATAATATCGGGCCTAGATGCACAAAGGTAAAGCAAAGAACCAATCATGGAGCGATATACCTTTTGGTCGATGCTTTTGCCTTCCTCATTTAGATCAAGATGTCCATTTGATGGCATAGGTGTTTTGATGGGTTTGGCATTGTTCATGTCAAACTTCTTGAGCATGTCATTGGTGTACTTGGTTTGACTTATGAATGTGCCATCCTTGAGTTGCTTGATTTGAAAACCGAGAAAGAACTTCAACTCGCCCATCATAGACATCTCGAATCTTTTAGTCATGATACTACTAAATTCACCAACCCAAATTTGATTAGTAGAGCCAAATATGATATCATCAACATAAATTTGACACACAAACAAATCATTGTCTTGTTTACGAGTGAAGAGGGTAGAATCGACTTTGCCTATTTCAAAGCCTTTCTTTAAGAGAAAACCCTTAAGGAATTCATACCATGCTCTATGGGCTTGCTTGAGCCCATAGAGCGCCTTATGGAGCTTGTAGACGTGGTTTGGAAGTTGAGGATCTTCAAAGCCCGGTGGCTGCTCAACATAGACTTCTTCGGAGATTGGTCCATTCAAGAAGGCACTCTTGACATCCATTTGATGCAACTTGAAGTTATGATGGGTGGCAAAGGCTAAGAGTATACGAATTGCTTCAAATCTTGCCACCGGTGCATAAGTTTCTCCAAAGTCTAAGCCTTCAACTTGAGTATATCCCTTCGCAACCAATCTAGCTTTGTTCTTGGTCACCACGCCATCTTCATCTTGTTTGTTGCGAAACACCCACTTGGTTCCAATCACATTTTGTTTGGGGCGTTCCACCAAGGACCAGACTTCATTCCTAGTGAAGTTGTTGAGCTCTTCTTGCATGGCCATCACACAATCAGCGTCTCCAAGAGCATCTTCAACCCTAAGAGGTTCCAACATGGAAACAAATGAGTAATGTTCACAAAAATTTGCTAATCTTGAACGAGTTGTTACCCCTCTACGAATGCTTCCAAGTATGTTATCAACGGGATGATCCCGTTGAACACTTTGTCGAACTCTTGGATGTGGGTCAGACTCCTCTTGTTGAATCAAATCCTCAGCTTCTTGACTGTCGTTTGATGCTTCAGCAGCAGGTCCGGAGTCTCCGGACTGATCTCCGGAGTTTCCGGAACATCCGGAATCTCCAGGTTTTTGTCCGGAATTTCCGGGGTACGCAGCTGGAGGCAGGGCTACAGCATCTTCAATTATGCAATCCTCATCATCTTCTTCTTGAGGCTTGATTTCTCCAATAGCTATTTTCCTTATAGCCTTCTCAGCGGGTACTTTCTTGCCTACACACAATTCATCAACTTGCTCCTCTTCAGAGCCATTAGATTCATCAAACGTCAAGTCACACGTGACTTCAACACAACTGGTGGTTTTGTTGAGGACACGATAGCCATGAACGTTTGAGGCATAACCAAGAAAGATACCTTCATCAACTTTAGAAGCAAACTTAGAGCTTTTGGGCTTCTTGTTGAGAATGAAGCACTTATAACCAAAAACTCTAAAGAAGAGACATTAGGCTTTTTACCGATTAGGAGCTCATAGGCGGTCTTGTGGCGAAGCTTGTGAAGATACAAACGGTTGATGGCATGTGACGCCGTGTTAATTACTTCCGCCCAAAAACTATCCGAAGTCTTGTACTCATCAAGCATGGTTCTTGCGGCTTCAATGAGAGTTCTATTCTTCCTCTCAACTATCCCATTTTGTTGTGGAGTGTATGGGATGGAGAGCTCATGACCAATGCCTTCTTCATCAAGATACTCTTCAATGTTGGTGTTCTTGAACTCGGTGCCATTGTCACTTCTTACTCTTTTGATCTTAACATCAAACTCATTTTGGGCTCTTGTTGTAAATTTCTTGAATATTTCATGAACTTTGCTCTTGTCTTTCATAAAGAATACCCAAGTGTACCGAGAGTAATCATCAACAATGACAAATCCATACTTGTTCCCTCCAATGCTAACATAGGCTACCGGACCAAAGATATCCATGTGAAGTGGTTCCAATGGCCTTGAGGTAGATACTACATTCTTGGCGGGATGAGGAGCACCAACTTGCTTTCCGGCTTGGCAAGCACTACAAATTCTATTTTTCTCAAAATGAAAGTTTGTTAGTCCTAGGATGTGTGTCGGGCATACTCCCCGAGTACTCATGCAAGGAAGGAAGAATAGTAGAAGCCGGACTCCTAGTAGAATTCCCCTGTACTCCTACTAGGACTCGCTCTGTGTACTCCTACTAGGACTCCTGCCTTGTAACCGACTAGGAACCCACCCCCTGGACTATATAAAGGAGGGCCGGGTACCTAGCCGCACATCCCCGATCCCTCCGGGGACGACCAACACCAAGCGCAGGGCGCCATACTTGATCCCCCGAACAGGACGTAGGGTTCGCCACCTTGGCGACCCGAACCTGTATAAATCTTGTGTCCCGTGTCCTTGCGCATACCTTCGAGTTCTCGGTCAACCGATCACGATCCCCACCGCACAATCTACTACCTCGGGTACCCCCTTGGTAGGTTTGCCGGTCTAAAACACCGACACGGTGGCGCGCCGGTAGGGGTGATCATCACCACCGGCGAATTCGAAGGACCCTCCTCAACAAGATCAATCTACTCGTCGACTCGCCGAGATCCATTGAAGCAAGTCTCCTTGCTCTTGTCAAAGCGGAATCAATTTTCCTACGCCGCACTTCCGGTTGCTTCGACGAACGTCGCGCGGCTCGTCATGCGGCTCGTCGCGCCGCTCGTCGTCGACTACTCCGCCTCGCCCGGGCTCGTCGTCGACTACTTTGCCTCCGCCGCTCGTCCGGGTGCCTCGGCACGTCGCGCGGCTCGTCCCGCGGCTCGTCGCGCCGCTCGTCGTCGACTACTCCACCTCGCCCCGGGCTCGTCGTCGACTTCTTCGTCTTCGCCGCGCGTCCGGGGTGCCTCGGCACGTCGCGCGGCTCGTCCCGCGGCTCGTCGCGCCGCTCGTCGTCGACTACTCCGCCTCGCCCGGGCTCGTCGTCGACTTCTTCGTCTTCGCCGCGCGTCCCGGGGTGCCTCGGCACGTCGCGCGGCTCGTCCACGCGGCTTATCGAGCCGCTCGTCGTCGACTACTCGTCGTCGTCGACTACTTCGTCTTCGCCGCGCGTCCGGGTGCCTCGGCACGTCGCGCGGCTCATCACGCGGCTCGTCGCGCCGCTCGTCGTCGACTACTCCGCCTCGCCCGGGCTCGTCGTCGACTTCTTCGTCTTCGCCGCGCGTCCCGGGTGCCTCGGCACGTCGCGCGGCTCGTCACGCGGCTTGTCGCGCCGCTCGTCGTCGACTACTCCGCCTCGCCCGGGCTCGTCGTCGACTTCTTCGTCTCCGCCGCGCGTCCGGGTGCCTCGGCACGTCGCGCGGCTCGTCCACGCGGCTTATCGCGCCGCTCGTCGTCGACTACTCGTCGTCGTCGACTACTTCGTCTTCGCCGCGCGTCCCGGGGTGCCTCGGCACGTCGCGCGCGGCTCATCACGCGGCTCGTCGCGCCGCTCGTCGTCGACTACTCCGCCTCGTCCAGGCTCGTCGTCATCGACTACTTTGCCTCCGCGCGCGCGTCCGGGTGCCTCGGCACGTCGCGCGGCTCGTCACGCGGCTTATCGCGCCGCTCGTCGTCGACTACTCGTCGTCGTCGACTACTTCGTCTTCACCGCGCGTCCGGGTGCCTCGGCACGTCGCGCGGCTCGTCATGCGGCTCGTCGCGCCGCTCGTCGTCGACTACTCCGCCTCGTCCGGCGCTCGTCGTCGTCGACTACTTTGCCTCCCCCCGCGCGTCCGGGTGCCTCGGCACGTCGCGCGGCTCGTCCCGCGGCTCGTCGCGCCGCGCTCGTCGTCGACTACTCCGCCTCGCCCGGAGCTCGTCGTCGACTTCTTCGTCTTCGCCGCGCGTCGGGGTGCCTCGGCACGTCGCGCGGCTCGTCCCGCGGCTCGTCGCGCCGCTCGTCGTCGACTACTCGCCTCGCCCGGGCTCGTCGTCGACTTTTTCGTCTCCGCCGCGCGTCCCGGGGTGCCTCGGCACGTCGCGCGGCTCGTCACGCGGCTTGTCGCGCCGCTCGTCGTCGACTACTCGTCGTCGTCGACTACTTCGTCTTCGCCGCGCGTCCCGGGTGCCTCGGCACGTCGCGTGGCTCATCACGCGGCTCGTTGCGCCGCTCGTCGTCGACTACTCCGCCTCGTCCGGAGCTCGTCGTCGTCGACTACTTCGCTATCGCCGCGCGTCCGGGTGCCTCGGCACGTCGCGCGGCTCGTCACGCGGCTCGTCACGCCGCTCGTCGTCGACTACTGCCGCCTCGCGCGGGCTCGTCGTCGTCGACTACTTCGCCTACGCCGCGCGTCGGGGTGCCTCGGCACGTCGCGCGCGCTCGTCACGGGGCTCGTCGCGCCGCTCGTCGTCGACTACTCCGCCTCGCGCGAGCTCGTCGTCGTCGACTACTTCGCCTACGTCGCGCGTCCTGGTGCCTCGGCACGTCGCGCGGCTCGTCTTGCGGCTCGTCGCTCCGCCCATCGTCGAATACTCCGGGCTCGTCGTCGACTACTTCGCCTTCATCGCGCGTCCGGGTGCTTTGGCACGTCGCGCGGCTCGTCACGCGGCTCGTCGCGCCACTCGTCGTCGACTACTTCGCCTCGCCCAGGCTCGTCGTCGGCGCTCCGTGCGCCGCGACTTCGTCTTGCGGCCACGCTGGCTCTACTTCATCCACGCCGTGCGTCGTGACTACTTGTCTCGCGGCCACACTGGCTCTACTTCGAGTATGCCGCGCGCCGCCACGACGTCGTCTTCTGGTCGCATCGCGTCGACCATTCATCTCGACTAGTTTTCCAAACTAGTCGAGAACGGCAGTCACGCCCTCAACAACTAGTCGGAATCAACTCTGACTAGTCAACTTCAGCAGCAACCGTCGTGGTTTCATCGCCGATCGCCACGGCTTCATCTGCAAGTCTGCCCAGGCAGCAACAGCTAAGTCATTTATCTAAATGATTACTGTTCTCTTGGCTTGTTCTCCTCATCATGAAGGACTACTTGCCGACTACTCATTTGTGTATGCTTCTCGGCGGGTTTTCACGAGAGCTACACTCTGCTGACTACTCTTGGGGCATATCAATCAAGTCGCCACGAGCATACTTCATCAACTCGGGGGCTATCCCTAGGAGGCAGCATCTCAAAGTCCGCTCCGCGCGGCAACTAAAGTCGACTTCTAAAGTCGCATATCAAAGTCCGCTCCGCGCGGCAACTAAAGTCGATTCGGATTTCAAGTCGCATCTCAAAGTCCGCTCCGCGCGGCACAAAGTCGACTTCGGTTCATCATCGTACCTTGGGTCTGAAATCCATGGCTCAGGTACTTAAGCCCACTCCGGTGGCACAAGCCCGCTCTGGCGGCAATCGTACCTTGGGTCTGAAATCCATGGCTCAGGTACTTAAGCCCACTCCGGTGGCACAAGCCCGCTCTGGCGGCAACTGTACTTTGGGTCTGAAATCCATGGCTCGGGTACTTAAGCCCACTCCGGTGGCACAAGCCGACTCCGGTCGCACCCAAGCCCACTCCGGTGGCACAAGCCGACTCCGGTCGCAACCTTAAGCCCGCTCCGGCGGCAAAACTACTCGTTTTCTCTGATTTTTTATTCGCTTTGGCTTTTCGGAAATTGCTTTTCATTTTTTGCATCTTAGGTCCACCTCGCGTGGCACAAAGTCGACTATTGCAGTCGCATCTAAAGTCCGCTTTACGCGGCAACCTAAAGTCGACTTCCAAAGTCGCATTTCAAAAGTCCGCTCTGCGCGGCGCAAAGTCGACTATTGTAGTCGCATCTCAAAGTCCGCTCCGCGCGGCAACTAAAGTCGACTTCGGTTTTCAAGTCGCATCTCAAAGTCCGCTCCGCGCGGCACAAAGTCGACTTCGGTTTTCAAGTCGCATTCTAAAGTCCGCTCTGCCGGCATCTAAAGTCGACTTTGGTCGCACCTAAAGTCCGCTCTGACGGCACGACTACTTCTCAAGCTCCACGGCTCGACGCCAAACTGCTACTTGGAATCTCTCCAGCTCGGGGGCTGCATTTCACATACTACTCGAAGATAACTTCAGCATGCTTCGCTCGCTCTCAAGCTCGGGGGCTTCTCACCAATCACTACTCGACGTGGCTCATATAGCTCTCTTATCTCGAGGGCTACACGCTGCAAGAGTACTCGGTTGATGGCTTTCGCGATCACTGAAGACCCTTGGATTGATTACCTAATCATTTCAAGGCTCGGGGGCTGCTATGCTACACCCATCATTCAAATTTTTTCAAGACTGATGAGCTGGACCACCTTCCGGCCCTCGCGGCGCTTCAAGTACTATTGAAGACTTTTCCAAGCAGTACTCGAGGACGCTCAAGAACTACTCGAAGAGGCTTTAAGACTACTCGAACTACTACTCTCGACTCCAACGTGCTCGGGGGCTTGTCGGGCATACTCCCCGGGTACTCATGCAAGGAAGGAAGAATAGTAGAAGCCGGACTCCTAGTAGAATTCCCCTGTACTCCTACTAGGACTCGCTCTGTGTACTCCTACTAGGACTCCTGCCTTGTAACCGACTAGGAACCCACCCCCTGGACTATATAAAGGAGGGCCGGGTACCTAGCCGCACATCCCCGATCCCTCCGGGGACGACCAACACCAAGCGCAGGGCGCCATACTTGATCCCCCGAACAGGACGTAGGGTTCGCCACCTTGGTGACCCGAACCTGTATAAATCTTGTGTCCCGTGTCCTTGCGCATACCTTCGAGTTCTCGGTCAACCGATCACGATCCCCACCGCACAATCTACTACCTCGGGTACCCCCTTGGTAGGTTTGCCGGTCTAAAACACCGACAATGTGTTCCCCCTTTAGAAGCTTATTGAGATTATTCATCCCAACGTGAGCTAGTCGGCGATGCCAAAGCCAACTCAAGCTAGACTTTGCCAATAAGCATGTATCAAGTTGGGCTTTATCCGATGAAAAATCCACCAAGTAAACCCTTCCCTTGAGTTCACCCTTAAAGGCAACGGAGTCATCACCCCTTCTAAGACGGTCACACCCTCATTTGTGAACAAACAATTGTAGCCCATCTCACAAAGTTGTGAAACGGACAACAAATTGTAGTCCAAAGATTCAACCAAATAAACATTGGAAATTGAATGATTGATTGAGATAGAAATTTTACCAAGACCAACAACTGTTTCTCCACCATTGCCTCCAAAGGCACTGTAGGATTTTCAATCATGTCACAAGATGTAAACGTTTCTTCTCCCCGGTCATACGATTTGTGCATCCACTATCAACCACCCATTTTGTTCCACCGGAGGAGTATGCCTACAAAACAAATTATGCTTGTGTTTTAGGTACCCAAGTGGATTTGGGTCCTAGAGTGTTAGTCACAAGAATCTTGGGCAACCACATACTCCTTTTAATCATTGTTCCTTTTGTGCAGGGTCCCACATACTTGGCAACCACTTTACCCTTGTGGTTCCAAGTCAACACATAATTGGCATAAAAACTATCTTGTGAAGCATGTGGTTTGGGCTTTTTGCTTGACTTGTTTGGCTTTGAAGGTGGTGCTTGAGTTTTGTTTGGGTGCTTTTGAACTTGATAGGAGTATTGTATCTAACTTGGTTGTCATAGCTCTTGACACCCATTTGCTTCATGCTGTCCACCACATTTCTTGTTCCCATACCTTTGGTGTGATGATTCTTGATGAATGTGATGGGGTCTTTTGTATCTTGTTCTTACTTACCAAGCCCCTTCCCATCCACAAAGCCAAACTTCTTCATGTAGCTTGACCCAAAACCTTTGGTGTGGTTTTCAAACTCACCTCTATGGGGTTCTTTCTTCTTTTCAATTATAAGAGAGTTTGACAACCTAGCAATTTCCTTTTTCATGGCATTCATCTCGGCAACATTAGTAGCACAAGCATTTATATCAATCTTATAACATCTAGAACAACCATTGCTTGTTGATGTTTTAGAGAAAGCATCATTAGATGAAGTTGTAGCATTGTTCTTGAGATTGTCAAGTTGAACTTCTAATGCTATGTGACTAGTCTTTAAGCTATCAAAGCTCTCTTGAAGTTCAAGCTTTTCATCCTCAAGTTTCTTGCAAGCATCCTTAGCTAGGAAAGATTCCCTAGTTAATTCATCCACCAACAACTCATCTTTAGCTATGGATTTCTTGAGGATAAGAATTTGCATCTCCTTTTCCTTGAACGAGTCCTCTTGCACCTTGAAACCCTTCTTTTCAATTACAAGGGCATTCTCAAGGGCAATGGTTTTCTCTCGCTCAAGTCTAAAGAGTTCTTCTTGCACCTCTAGAGTTCCATCTCTATTTTTTATTTCTTTCATTAAAAACATGATTTTCTTTGTTGCCTTTTTACCAAAGCTAGTGATCATTTTTTTAAGATCAAAATCATTTTCACTATCATCATCTATGGGCGGGGTGGGAGTGTCTACCTTGGAGCCCCTAGGCATGAGGCATGTGTGGGTGAAGTCATCTTCATCATCGGTGAGATCTTCAAATAGTGATGACTTGTTGATTGGTTCTCTAATGGATATGGTAGCAAGACCGGCTTCAATGTCGGAGTCGGAGCTATCATCATTTGAATCCCATTCTTCACCCAAATGAGCTTCACCAACTTCCCTTCTCTTGTTCTTGTCAAACTTGTTGGTGTCTCTTCTTCTTACTTTTATGTTAGGGCACTCCGCAATAAAATGACCCTCCTTGCCACAACCAAAGCAAGGTTTCTTGGAAGCTCTCTTCGTCTTGATCTTGTCCGTGTCCTTGTTTTTTATGAAGAAACCACTCTTTTTGAACATCTTGTTGAACTTCCTCACAAATAGAGCCATTTGCTCGGGAGTCATGTCCATGTCACTATCTTCATCACCTTCTTCCTCTACCACGGTCCTTGAGGTTGATGAGCTTGACCTCTTCTCAAGTTGTTCATGCATCTTTGACATTTCCTGTGAGAGCTTGGACTCCTTGACGGTGATAAGGTGTTCTTCCATTCTTCCAATCACATCCGCCGGAGTAAACTTGTTGAACCCACTCTTTTCCCTTATGAGAGTAGGGAGTTGAACATCTCTTGCCATGTAAGCGGAGAGGATCTTGTCAACCACTTCTCTCCTTCCCCATCTTGTACTTCCAAGTGATTTGATTTTGTTGATGATCTTGTTCAATCGGTTGTACATGTCGTGAGGTGACTCATCATCTTTGATAACAAATCGATTGAGCTCACTTTCCAAGGCTCGAATCCTTCCTTCTCTTACTTGCTTTGTCCCTTCATGGTTGATGAACAAGGTGTCCCACACTTCCTTGGCGGACTTCAACCCATCCACCTTATCATATTCCTCGGACGTGAGTGAACTCTTGATGATGCGTATGGCTTGATAGTTTCTTTGTATTTCATTTGCTTGATCTTGAGTTAGCATTGCATCACCACTTGGAAAGGTAATACCCCTATTCACAATAGTCCAAAGTGCGGGATTTACCGCCATCAAATACTCCTCCATCGAGTTCTTCCACTTGGAATAGCCGATTCCATCAAATTGGGGTATCTTCCCAATGTGTCTAGAACCCGATGGATGGTTAAAGGATAAGCGAGAGTAATCGAAAGAGGTTCGAGTATAGTCCCTTGATGGTCGTCGAGCGGAGCGAGTGGACCTTGCATCATCGAACTCCTCGTCCTCACTGTCGGAGGACTCATCACCTCGTCCATGCGCTTGATGACTAGTGCTTGCACCACGGGTGTTGTCTCCTCGAGGAAGGGGAGGCATGCCAACAACATTGTTGACGGGATCACCTTCGGCGAGAAGTAGGGCTTGATCATTTGGATTCGACATCTTCTCAACTCCAAGCGGTTAAGCTTCAAATATGGAGCACTTAGCTCTGATACCAATTGAAAGGATCAAGATGTCGACTAGAGGGGGGTGAATAGTCGAACTTGAAAATCACAAACTTTTTCGCAGCTGTCAAGTGCAGGTCCGGAGACTCCGGATATTTTTCCGGATACTCCGGGAAATCCGGAGAATCCGGGAAAATGTCCAGATATTCCGTCCTGCTAGGGAGAGATTAAATCGACAGAAATTAAATTTGCTCAAAAGTAAATCTGTGAAAATAGGTTATGCACTGAGACGAATCAAGCCTGTTTATCCACTCAAATCCTGTAGGAACCTCAACACAAAGTAGATCGGCACCAAACCCTTGATATCTGCTCATGATAGAAACAAGCATGCAACAAGATGAACAAGCACAAGAGACACAAGGATTTGTTACCGGAGTTCAACCTCACACCTTGAGGTCTACGTCCTCGTTGAGGTACCCACGAAGGGTGGACCTTTACACCTAGGTCACTTTCCTCCCTCTAGCGACCACAAAGATGAAGCTAGAGTTACTTACTTAATGTCGGGGTGATACAAACTTCCTTGGGCAGCCATAATCTTTGGATGCCCCAAGGCAATGCCTAGCCGGCTAGGAGCTCAAGGCTCCAAGAGTAACAAACACGAATTTTGCCAACCAAGCGAAGAACGAGGTGCTCTAGAGATGGGAAATCAGCTCACTAGCACTCTCCAAGCCCTTGCTCTCAAAACCTCTTAAATCCCACAACAAATCTCACCAACTTTTAGCCAAAGGGAGAAGAGGGAGGGAGTAAATGAGTTCTGTTCAAGTCAGCACGAAATGGTAGGGAGAGAGGAGTAAATGAAGGGGTGGAGGGGGCTTTTATACCCCCTCACCCAGAATATAGCCGTTGAGGCTTTATGACCCGGAGTATCCGGTGTAAACCCGGAAACTCTGGGAAGTCCGGAGTCTCCGGGGTAAACCCGGATACTCCGGCCTTCCAAGGTCAGCACCCAAGAAAAGATCACCGTGTATGTGTTGGTGCAAAGGTGTCTCTCATAGGTTTTGTTTTAGCAACTAGAGCACCTGTTCGACTCTTGGAAGACATAATTCCTGTACCTCTTGATAGTACGGCATTCCTAGGACTCAAATTCAAAATTAAAATAAATAAGCCTTCTTAGGAATCCTTTAGAGCACCACTTTTCCTTTTGTGTTAGTCAACGAGCTGTGCTTGATGCCATACATAATTTTAATACCTGCTCATGGACTAGGTAAATTCATTAGCTATTTAGGTGTGTCATTAAATCACCAAAACCCACTTAGGGGGCCAAGATACTCTTCAGTGTTCCGCTGCGTTCTCGGGTCAGAAGGTTGTGTGTTGGTTCCTAGGTCCAGTGGCACTCCAGTGGCTACGTGGCTTGGCCAACTTGGGTAGTGAGTTGGAGACGTGTGTTGGAAGCAGTGTTCGTCTTGTTGGAGTTTCCATCTCCTTCAAGAAGAATTTTTATCGGCTCCCATTCACTCCATCCCCCCTCTCTGGTTCGCCGTATCGGTCCTTCAAGAACTACCGCACCGAGTACATCAAGTTCGAAGTCGCGGACTTCGAGACTTCGTACCATGCCATACTCGGTAGGGCAGCTATCGCCAAGTTCATGGCGGTACCCCACTACATTTACTTGGTACTCAAAATTCCAAGTCCTGTCGGTGTACTCTCGCTGCAAGGGGACTTGAAGATTTCCTTCGACTGCGACACAGAAGCTGTGGAACTCGCAGCTACCAATCAAGTACCCAACACAATGATGGAGATCTATGCTGCATCTAAAAAGCTTGCCCCAACCGAACTCGAGATCCCAGAGAAGACGGACACAGCCAACAAGCCTCAACCCTCTGAGTAAGTGCAAGTCCAGGCGATCGACCTTGGGACAGGCGACAGCAGCAAGACCACCATGATCGGGGCGGGCCTCAACCCGAAATAGGAAGACGCGCTCGTTAGCTTCCTTCGGGCTAACCGAGACATCTTAGCTTGGAAACCAGCGGACATGCTAGGGTGCCCAGGAATCTGATCGAGCATTCACTCAACGTTGATCCTAAAGCTACCCCCAAGCGACAACACCTCCGCCGTTTTGCCGATGACCGATAGGATGCCATCAAGAAGGAACTCACCAAACTACTCGCGGTCGGCTTCATCAGAGAAGTCTTCCATCCTGAGTGGCTCTCCAACCGAACGAGTGGAGAATGTGCGTTGACTACACCGACCTCAACAAACACTGCCCCAAGGACCCCTTCGGGTTGCCACGGATTGACCATGTCATCGACTCCACGGCGGGCTGCGACCTGCTCTGCTTCCTTGACTGCTACTCTGGGTACCACCAGATCGCTATCAAGGAAGAAGACCGCGTTCATCACCCTGTTTGGCGCCTAATGCTACACGACAATGTCATTCGGGTTGAAGAACGCCGGTGCTACGTACCAACGAGCTATCCAGACCTGTTTCAAGAGATAGCTCAACAAGAACGTCAAAACCTATGTGGATGATGTGGTCGTCAAGACCCGAAACTCCGACACGCTCATCGCCGATCTTGAAGAGACTTTCGCATCCCTGCGGAAGTATCGATGGAAGCTCAATCCGAACAAGTGCATCTTTAGCATAGCTGCGGGAAAACTACTCGGCTTCATCATCAGCCATCGCGGCATCGAAGCCAACCCTGAGAAGATCTCTGCCGTTACCAAGATGAAAGCTCCCACCTGCATCAAAGACATGCAGAACCTTACTGGGTGCGTGGCGGCCTTGAACAGATTCATCTCGAAATTCGGAGAACAGGGACTACCCTTCTTCAAACTACTCAAGCACCAACCAAGAGAAGTTCGTGTGGACCCCAGAGGCAGATCAAGGACTTCCTGTCCAAACCATTAGTCTGCACGGCTCCTCGCAAAAAGGAGCAGCTACTGCTCTACCTCGCTGCGACTACTCACGTGGCCAGTACTGCCATCGTCGTCGAGTGGCAAGAAGACGGCCACACCTACCCAGTCCAGCGACTAGTCTACTTCGTCAGTGAGGTCATGTCGGAATCCAAGGCATGATACCAGCCAGTGCAGAAGCTACTGTATGCAGCACTCATCACCTCGCAAAAGCTACGACACTACTTCCAGGAGTACTCAATCACCGTCGTCACCGACTACCCACTCGGCAACATCTTACGGAACCAAGATGCTACTGGAAGAATCTCCAAGCAGTCGAACTCAGTGCGCTCACCATTGACTTCAAGCCACAAACAACCATAAAGTCGCAGGCACTAGTCGACTTCATGGCGGAGTGGCGGGAAAATCAGCTACCAACTCCAACTGAGCGACCAGTGCATTGGGTGATGTACTTCGACGGCTCACTCAAGCTCGAGGGTGCGGGTGCAGGGGTACTCTTGATCTCTCCAATGGACGAACAACTCAAGTACGTCCTGCAGATGTTCTGGAAGCCGAGTATGAAGCTCTACTTGACGGGCTCCGTCTCGCGGTATCACTAGGCATCAAGTGACTACTAGTCTATGGTGACTCCACAGTGGCCATCAACCAAGTTAAAAAGTCTTGGGATCGCAACAAGGAGAACATGGACGCCTACTGCCTAGAAGTCCAGAAGCTCGAGAACAAATTCTATGGTCTCGAGTTCCATCACATCGTCCGCGACAACAACGTTGCAGCGGACATCCTGTCAAAGCTTGGTTCTACTCGCGCACAAGTACCAGCGGGAGTCTTCGTCCACGAGCTTCATGCGCCATCCATCCCGGAGCCGGGATCCACGACCACTGACCCAGCGCCTTCTCCAGTTGGTCAGGAGGTCATGATGATAGACGTGGACTCGCGACAACCCTTCATCGACTACATCCACGAGCAGAAGGTTCCCACGGACAAGAACTTGGCCGAGCAAATCATCCACCGAGCCAAGTCCTACGTACTAGTCGGCGACAAGCTCTACAAGCAAGGAAATCTTGGAGGAGATCCACAAAGGCGTTTGCGGCAACCACGCGTCCTCTCATACGCTGGTCAGCAAAGCTTTCTGACGATCTTTCTATTGGCCCACAGCCCTGGGCGATGCTGAGGAACTCGTCAGAAGGTGCCAAGGGTGCCAGTACTTCGCCGAGCAATAGCACGTCCTGGCCTACAAGCTAGTCACTATAACACCAACTTGGCCTTTCGCTTGCTGGGGGCTCGACATGATTGGGCCTCTCCCAACCGCGCCAGGAGGATTGAACAGAGTCTTGGTAGCTATCGACAAGTTCAACAAGTGGATCGAAGTCAAGCCGGTCACCTGCCCAAAGTCCGATAGGGTACTCGACATCTTGGATGAACTCGTACACCGCTACGGACTACCCCATCGCATCATCACAGACCTAGGGTCCAACTTCAACAACCACCAGTCCTGGGAGTATTGCGAGAACAGCGGGATCGACGTCCGGTATGTCTCAGTCGCTCATCCACGGGCCAACAGACAAGTCGAGTGTGCCAACGGGATGGTACTCGATGCCCTCAAGAAGAGACTACATGATACTGCTAATACAAAAGGGGGCAAGTGGATCAAGAAACTACCCAATGCACTCTGGGGGCTTCGCACTCAACCCACCAAGCCAACAGGGCAGTCACCATACTTCCTGGTCTACGGCTCCGAGGCTATTCTACTTGCCAATGTCATGTGGGATTCACCGTCAGTGGAGCAGTACGATGAAGGCATCTCTGAAGACAGCAGACGAGTTGATATTGATGGACTCAAAGAAGCTTGCGCTGCCCTCGTCTAGTCAGCAAGGTACCTTGAGGGTATCCGACACTATCATGAACGCAACGTCAAGGAACTCTCCTTCAACGTTGGTAATCTAGTCCTCCGACACATCCAGAACACGGAAGGACTACACAAGCTCAGCTCGCCATGGGAAGGTCTCTTCTTGATTGCAAAGGTGACCGGACTAGGCTCGTACTGCCTCCAAACACGTGAAGGCGACAACGTCAGCAACTCGTGGAACATCGACCAACTTTGTCGATTCTACACGTAGTCTTTCAACTACTTTCTGGGAGTCCAAGTCTATACGACTACCACCGGGCTCTTTGCTATAAGCGGCCTACGGGTCCAGGCACCAGTCTCCGGACTACTCTACTCCAAGATCCAGCATCAACGGCTACCAACAGATCTCGGGCTGTTTAGAGCATCAAGGACTCTAGAAGCGGTCTATCAAGAGACAATGTACTTTTAGATCCAACCTATACGGCTACTAACGGATCTACAGTTGTAAGCGGCCACGCGTCCTAGCACTACTTTAGCCATAGGCGGCCTTCGGGTCCTGGCGACTACACTTGTAAAATGGCCCTGGCCATCCAGGTGTACTCTCTTCTCAGTAATAAAGTTTGATTCTCAGTCAACTCATTTTCTGTGCTTCCCTCGAATGAGTCTACTGCCAAGTACTACTCGCAAACATCTCCACGGATGGGCACTCCGCACATACACACCGCGACAATAAGTACTCATTTCATGGAAGATTTTCTCATTCAAATTCAACCAAGTTCATCATAACTTTGTTTATATTACATATGCTGCCAAAAGCTAACCTTACAGGTTAACTACTGGAGGTTTAGCATCTCTGTGACTTGTTCCGCAATTGGCGCCATCTGTTCCAGAAGCTCCTTGTACTGATCGTCTGTGCAATTGGCGTCTAGTTCTCCCGCGACTACATCAACTGGAGCCTTGGGGAAGTATGACTTCATGTATGCTAAGACCTGGTTGGGGATGGACTTCGCCAGATGCTTTACATAAGTTGCCAGACGCCCGGGGGCTTCCTTCAGCCGATCAACCAACGGAGCTATCTTCGGCCCACATGGGTGAGGCACTAGCAGCCTTGCAATGGGAAGCGCAGCTTCTTCAAGCTCCTTGACTTGGCCCCGCAGCTTCTCGCAGTCTTCATTGAGCTTCTGCAGAGATTTATAGCAGTTGACAAGGTCATGGTCCGAGGCTTCTCAGAGCTCCATGTGCTTGATGCACTCATAAGACAGCTGCTTATATTCATACTCAAGTACCTCTCAGGCATCTTTCTCTCGGTAGACGATGTTCTTCAAATCGGTCTCCGATGCCTTCAGCTGGTCTACCTGGGACTCGAGATATACAATAGTTCAAACAAGACATGTCAGATTACTACAAGGTATCTGCAATAAGTACTCGACGGGCTTACAGCAACATACATTTGTTCTTCTGGCGCAACGACTTGTTTTTGCAAATCAAGTCATCGCTCTTCACCTGCATCTCTTGAACTTCATTGTGGCACTGGGCGAAGGCTCCATCAAGTTTGGACAGCATCATGGCGGTGTGCTTCCTGCCTTGTTGAGATCTTTCTCTAGTGCCTCCGCCCGAAGCACTTTATCGCCATAACCCTAGAGCATATCAGATTTCTGTCGGGGTCTCTCCACGACATCCTGCATAAGGAAACATCTATTACTTGGGTACTCAGTTCTTGCGGAATTCGACTACTCAATGGTACCATCACGTACCTGCATCCACTGCCCGGTCCGGTGCATCGTCTCCAAGTTTCGGGCCACCATCGCCTGTTCGATGAGGTCATCTGACAGAAGCTCCAGGCCGCCACGACTAGTCGGCGCAACCTCTAACATCGGTGCCGAACGTATCGGCTCCGCGTCTTGGATCTCTGGAGACCTCACGACAACATTCATGCTCGCCTCTGGGAGCGTGTCGTCATGCACCTCTTCCGTGGGCTCGGGGGCTACAAGAACCTCTGGTTCGGTAGTCACTCCCTCTAGAACAGCGGCTTCTGGCGCAGTGCCCTCGATTGGCACGGCTTCAGGGATCGTGGTCCCCTCGACTTGTGTTTCTGTGATCACAAGGCATTCGACGTCAGTACTGGGGGCTATGACTACTACATGAGGCACACAACGTCGTTGAGATGTACATACCTTCCACTATGGTGGCTTCCGGCGGTGTGGCCTCTGCGCCTGGCGCAACGGTCTCAGCCTGGGTTAGAGGAGTGGATTCCTCTGCAGCGGCTGACGGGTCTTCTTCATTTGCTACCGTGTCTGGCTCTTCTCTTTCCCAGGACAGATCGGTTGATTTTCTGCACAGTACACATTGGGTGGTCAGCCAAGCAAGACTATCAAACTACATGTACTACTTAGGAATGGACTTCACTTACAAGTTAGACCGGACAACAGTCACGGTCAGAGCGCCAAGTATGCTGGCGATATTAACAAGCTCGGCTTCCGCGGGTGCCTCTTCTTCAACATGGGCGACTACTAGCTCCATGGTTCCAGTAGTCGCGGAGGGCTCTGGCCTCCTTTCTTCTGACGACACCGGCGGCTCGCCGCTATTAGTCGCCTGTTGTGCCGACTCCGGCACGACTCCTACAACAGTAGGGGCTGGACTGAGGCTCCTCTAAGTTGCTCTGCTCACCGTGTCCCAGTCGTCTTCTCCCCCCTGATCCACGAGGTCGGACGATGGAATCTCCCGCGATTCAACTGTCAGCACGCAATATTTCAAAACAAGAACTCGACTACTCATTCCAGGAACTCACCTCTTGGGAAGTGGTAGCTGTCACCTTCAGCTTCTTGCCGACGCGCTTTCGTGCCACATTGCGGGGCCTTCTCGGTAGCGCAGGGAGACTAGCCTCCAGGCTAGTCGGCGGATCTTCAATGAGGGCGATATTGGGTAGTCCAGGCCGGCTGAACCTGGACCATAACTGAAATCGCTCCTGGAGCATTTCCCCATCTTCCTTGTTGGAGGTGTCTTCTATGGTGACAGTGTCGTCACCTTCGCCGACTTCTCGGCGTTCCTTCTGAGGATCATGTGTGGTTTGAGGACCGGTGAATGGTCGCTTCCTTGTGTGATGAGTGATTGACAACTTTGTGTGGACTGATTCTTGGCTAAGTATTGCAGGTGCAGATTGCGGCTTGACTGGTGTTGGTGCAGGTGAAGAACAAGCGCGAAAGGTCGTCGTCGGTGAGGCCTCCAGGTGTGGAGAAGATAAGTAGGCTTCGTTCGAGGGACCCGGTGGCCAACGGGGTCAAGTGCGGGCCGCATGGTGGCATGAACAGCAAGATGAAGTCATGGACGGTTTCTTGGTTGAGCCTCAAAACCAAGGTCGAGCGGGACTACGTGGGAGCCGAGTCATGAGTGGAGATTGGCGGAGGCTACACCGAGTTCTTGGGGTTTCCAGTGGTTCACCAAAAAATCACTAGGTTCCTTGGTTGAACCACAAAGCCAAGACCGAAGAATCGAAGACGGTGCTGCAGTAGTGCCAGACCAGTCTGATCGGTGGGTCTGACCGGTCTGACCGGTGGGTACCATTCTATCCGGTGAGGAGCACTGGCCTGACCGGTGTGCGACGACACAGTCCGAAATCTTTGAAGCGGAGGACACGCGTCGGGATCACAAGGCTTGCGTCGAGGGCTAAGCAGGTTGCGGTCGCCGGGCATCCGTCCGATGGAGAAAACTTGAAGGCTTCTAATACCGCCCTTGAGGGGATTGTTTCCCTAGTTGTTAGGAAAGTATATTTTAGACTTTCGGTTGCCTCCATATAACCCATGAGGTGAGAGGATGGCAGCCACTCGCTTGGAACCCTAGTTCATTTTGCTTTCCTATTTCCCTTCCTATTTTCTTAGGATTTCCATAAGACTAGCTTGAGAGCTTCATGGTGAGATCTTGTGAGAGGGTTGGATGATTGGGCAGCAAGCTAGACCTTGTATGAACCTTTGTGGCATGTATAGATGATTCAGCGTGGTTCCTCAAGGCCTTGTTGTGTTGTTCCCGGTTGTTCTTGGTGGTGATTTTTGGAGCCCTTTCTTGGTGGTTTTCTTGGGGTGTTTTTGGGACCTTGCTCTTGGGGATTTGTTGGGGGAAATTTGTGGGAACCCTTCGTGGTTCTTTGAGCTGTGATTCCCCTCCCAAATCCGTGAGTTAAGGGGCTCGATTTTGGGGTTTTCGGGGTTCTAGGGTTAGAGGAGTTCTTGGCGGGATTTCCTCGATTCCTCTTGTTTGGATAAGTTTTGGTGGGATTAAACTTGGCTATGGACTCCTCATGAGGTGTTCCTATTGTCCCCAAACTCTTGTTCAAGCATGTGGAGCGATTCGGGAGATCAAGGCTTGGATTTGGAGGTGTTGACCCGCGGGTGTTGTTCATCCCGAGAAGCCCAGGTCACACCGTTCTGACCGGTGCCTCTCACCGGTCTGACCGGTGAAACCCCTGTTGGGTTTTTGCTCGGGTGAACGTCTGGGTGTGTTCGCTGTTGTCATGTGTTGCAGCAGTTTCGAGTTTGGGTCAGTTTGGAGGTCGGTAGGCCTGGTTGGTGATTTGGGGGCTTTCTGGCTAAGACTGGTCTGACCGGTCTGTTTCACCATCCTGACAGGTGTAAAGCCTTTCTGTGAAAGTCGTCCAGTCTCACCAGCAGGGATCGGTCTGACCGGTGGTGCTCACCGGTCTGACCGGTGTTAGTCAGTGGACTCGAGGTTTGGTATTCCGCTGCGTTCTCAGGTCGGAAGGTTGTGTGTTGGTTCCTAGGTCCAGTGGCACTCCAGTGGCTATGTGGGCTTGGCCAACTTGGGTAGTGAGTTGGAGACGTGTGTTGGAAGCCGTGTTCATCTTGTTGGAGTTCCCATCTCCTTCAAGAAGAATTTTTATCGGCTCCCATTCACTCCCCCCTCTCTAGTTCGCTGTATCGGTCCTTCAAGTGGTATCAGAGCAGGTTCGGGTCTTTGTTGACTCTAACTAGTCTAAGATCCATGGATGGCATACCAGGAATGGGGTTCGGGTCCTCCACACTTCGATGGCAAGGACTACCAGATGTGGAGTAAGCGGATGGCTGCGTTTCTCTGTGGAAAGGGTCAGATCTTTTGGGATGTCACGGTGGACACAGGCTATGTCCAGTCGATGAACTTCCTTGCTCCAGGATCGAGGGACATGTTCGATGCCAACAATAAGGTGGTTGACTACTTGTTTCGTGCTTTGTGTCAGCCTGAGTTCAATCAGGTGCACACTGAGCACTTGGCTTGTAGAATCTGGTTGGTGTTGAAGGAGGCTCATGTTGGGAATGCCCAGGTTGAGGCTCGGATGTATGCGACCTACCGGAGAGAGTACGAGAACTTCACTCATCTCCCCGGTGAGTCCATCGATGCCTTGTTTCAAAGGTTCACGGTGGTTGTGAACAACATGAGGGCCAATGTGGACGTGCCCCCGAACAATGATCATGATAGAGCTGTCAAGCTCTTACACTCTTTGGATCGTACGATTTGGGGCGGAAAGTTCGAGGCCATTGTAGAGTCGGAGAAGTATGACACTCTGACGGTGAACGAGCTGTTCTCGAAGCTCAAGTCGGCTGAGGTGGATAGGGGCATGAAAGCCAAGCTCGAGGGTCCGACTGATTCCCATTGTCTTTCCCTCGTTGGTGGTTCGAAAGGAAAGGCTAACACTAACCCATCCACCAGGATGTTCTCTTTGTCCTCTTTGATGTCTATGCCAGATGAGGAGTTCGATGTGCTTGAAGAAGACGAGCTGGCGTTGCTGACGAGGAGGTTCGAGAGGCTGCACGAGAACCAGGTGAACATGAGAGGAACACGAGGACATGCTTCCAGTGCGGCAAGCTGGGACACTTCATCGCCGACTGCCCGGAGAAGGTCGAGAACAAGGACGGCTACAAGCACAAGTCGAGGATGGATGGCAATTATCGATCGAGGCGTGACCACAAGAGCAAGCACAAGAACAAGCACAAGGACGAGCGACGATCGAGGAAGAAGGAGAGCCGAGGCAAGGCCCGAGCGATGGTTGGAGCGAGCAACGTCGACTCCAGTTCCGCGTACTCCACCTCGAGCTCGAGCAGCAGTGAAGATGAAGGTGATCGTCATAAGTGAGGACCAGGAGCGTCCCGGTGGTCGATGGATGACCGCTCCTCAGTGATGAGTGATTGACAACGGGTGTTGGACTGACTCTTGGCTCAGTGCGCATGTGTAGGCTGCGGCCTAGTTCGTGTTGTTGCAGGTGAAGAACGGGCGCGAAAGGTCTTCAGCCTTGAGGGGCCTCCGGGAGATGGAGAGACAAGTAGGCTCGGTTTGAGGGACCCGGTGGACGGCGGGACTAGGTGCGGGCCACATGGTGGTGAGACGAGCAAGACGAAGTCATGGACGATCGAGCCGGTGCACGGTGGCGGTCGAGTCAAGAGGCTTGGCGGGAGGCCGGGCTGAG
Source organism: Cenchrus americanus (assembly GCA_947561735.1). Lineage (NCBI taxonomy): Eukaryota > Viridiplantae > Streptophyta > Magnoliopsida > Poales > Poaceae > Cenchrus > Cenchrus americanus. Next base: position 187,028,579 of record OX387245.1, read on the forward strand.
CACGCGGGGTTTGGTGGTTTGCCCACAAAACCATCGGAGAACAGTTTCTTGGTTTGGGCCTCAAAACCAAGTCCGAAGGCCCAACACGACGGAGACGGGATCCGGGCGTGTCGGGAAGCTTCGAAGCGGAAGCGGGATCGCATGGCTTGCGTCAGGAGGACGCGGGGTGCGGCGAAGGCGTGGCCGTCCGATGGCAAGACCCACAAATATTACATAAATGCCCCTGCGTGGGTTGTATCGCCAGTAGTTGAGTTAGGGGTAGTCGAGTCATTTCCCACACCAGCGGGACCCGATATATAAGCCATGAGTGTGTGTGTGTGGATGGCTCTCTCCACGCGACTTAGGGTTTCATTTCCCCCCTGCCATTTCTCATTTTTCTTTAGACATTTTCTTCTCCATTTTCTCTAAGCTAGCATGAGATCTTCATGAGAGATTTGTTGAGAGGGATGGATGCTAGGGCGGCATGCTAGACCTTGTGAATCTTTCCTGGTTTGTATAGAAGATTCGGCGTTGTGATTTTCGTGGTCTTTTTCGTGCTTGTTTTTGGTGCCTTTGTTCTTGGTGTGGTTCCACGGATTTGAGTGGGTTTCTCCCCGGATTTCTTTGAGGGAAGCATGGATGGACGTCTTGTGCATCTTTGGGATTGATCTTGTGCCCTCAAACGCCGGGAAACCACTTCGATTCAAGGATTTTCGGTAGGAGCTCTAGTTTTTGGTGGTTTTCAAAGGATCCGCGATTCCCGGTGATTTAGGGAGTTAGCAAGCAAAATTTTTGGGGTATAGCATCCTTGTTTGACGCTTATCATGTCCCCAAACTCTTGCCTCAACAGCTTCTACCGTTTGGGAGATCCGGTGATGGATTGGAGGTGTTGAATTTCGGGGTCGAGCAGCTTTTGGTTCTGTCCGTGCCTTGCGGACGGTCCGCGAGGGCTTGGCGGACGGTCCACGGACACAGTTTTCGTCGTGTGTTCTTCTTGTTCTTGCTCGCCTTCATTTTCGATCCGTGGTGATTTCGAGTTTTGGTTGGGCGAGGTTTCGGACGGTCCGCGTGTGCCGGGCGGACAGTCCGCGGGTGCCTGGCGGACAGTACGCGTGCTCCCCGCGAACGGTCCGTTTTTTCGGGGTTCGCTACTGGAGGTTCTGTTGGCCTTAACGGACAGTCCGTGTCCCAGGCCAGACGGTCCACCGTACTCGTGCGGACAGTCCGTGGTACACAACCGGACGGTCCGCGTGGCCCGTGCGGACAGTCCTCCCCTCCTGGCCGGACAGTCCGCCAGAGCCTGGCTGCTTTGTTTCTTTGTTCGATTCCTCCCTCCTTCTTTCGTGTTTCCGCGTGTGCTTCAAGGAATCGTTCCTAAGACTTGAGGTTGATCCGTAACCTTGTTGTCTTGGCGGTTGGTGTGTGATTCGATCCATCGCTCGTGTGTGACCGGGATTTGTCTAGGGTATATAGGTCGGGTTCTTTAAGAAGAATTTTTATCGGCTCCTATTCACTCCCCCCCCTCTAGTCGCCATCCGATCCTTCAATTGGTATCAGAGCTTGGTGCCGGATTCATGGTGACTTTGACAAGTCTTGAATCCTAAGATGGCGTACGTTGAGCGGGGCGGTCCGCCGCACTTCGATGGGAAGGGTTACCACAAGTGGGCGGCTCGTATGATGATCTTTCTTCGTGGCAAGTTGTTGGATTTTATTGTGCTTGACAAGACCTATGCTATTCCGGCTGAGATCCACACTCTTATGGTGACCTATGCCGGTGCTAAGGCCAAGTATGAGGCAAATGCAAAAGCCGTTGATCACTTGGTCCGAAGCTTGTGTGATCCTGAGTTTGAGCGTGTTCGTCATTTGAATCTTGCTTGGCAAATTTGGGAGAAGTTTTTGGTTGCTCACGGTGGTGATAACCATGTGAAGGCTCACCTCTTTGTTTCTTACCGGATGCAATATGAGAACTTTACTCAACTTTCCGGTGAGGACATTGATGTGATGTTTCAGAGGTTCACCGCCATTGTGAACAACATGAAGGCCAATGTTGAGGATTTCCCTTACACTGAGCATGAACAAGCTTTGAAGCTCTTGCATATCTTGGACCCAAATGTTTGGGTTGCTAAGGTTGAGGCCATCAAGGAGTCCGGGCAATACTTGACTATTGAGTTGGATGACCTCTTTTCTAAGCTCAAGTCGGCTGAGGATGACAGGAAGTTGCAATCCATGCATGAGGGCTCGACTGATCATAGTCTTGCTCTTGTGGGCAGATCAAAGGGCAAAGCCAACACTAACCCTTCCTGTCGACAGTTTTCCTTGTCTTCTCTCATATCCATTCCAGATGATGAGTTCGATGTGCTGAGTGAGGAGGAACTGGCCTTGCTCTCAAGGAGGTTTGATCGACTACATGAGAACCGGAGGAAAGCAAGGCGGAGCTCAGGGACATGCTACAAGTGTGGCAAGTGTGGACACTTCATCGCCGAGTGCCCGGAAGCGGAGGAGAACAAGTACAAAATGAGCAAGTACAAGGCGCACCCTAGGAGTGAGGACAAGTACTCCTCCAAGGGCAAGCACCACGGCAAGTCCAAGAGCAAGGACAAGGACAAGCGGCGATCGAGCAAGGGCGGCTACAAGAAGGACAAGGCAAGAGCCATGGTGGCCGGTGCAAGCGACGTCGACACAATCTCAAGCAACGCACATTAAAGCTCAAGCAGTGAGGATGAAGACGCCAGGAGGCGCAAGGGCAAGAAGAATGCAGGCCGGAACCTCAGTGGGTTGATTTGTGTTGCACTTGGAGGCCTTTGTGGCATGGCCCATAGCTCAAGCAGCAAGAAGAGCGAGAAAGAAGACACCGACTCCGACTCGGAGGATGAGGTAAACCGTGACCTTGACTCTTTGCTTGCTGAGATCACTAGGTTGAATGACTTGATTGACAACCGTGATAGTGTGTTGAGAGATGCTAAGAAAATGAGGAGAGATCTTAGGGCTCAACTTGAGAATGTGTTGACGGTGAATTTCCGTCAACCTAGAGTACTTGTTATACATTGGTTTCGATTATGATTTGCAACTAACCCGCCACTAGGCATACTAATGATATAACAAGTTCACACTTGCATGTCGATTTTGGAGTTTATTGTTTACGCAGGAAATCTACGCTAATGAGGAGACTTTCGGGATAAGTTCACCAAGCACTTTGGAAGAAGATCATGAAGCCCGACAAGAGTCAAGACACGTGATGAACATGACTCCAAATGACCCGAGGACCAAAGCGTCAACGTGCAGGTCTTCAGGGACTCAACCAGAAAACAGCGAAGCTTGCATAGCAAGGATTCAAGCCTTAACCGTGAAGGAAACGACGTCAAAGGCCCACATGCAAGTGCACACGAATAAGGGATCACGCGAGAAGCAACCGGGGAGGAAACCGGGGCCGAACCGGCCGAAGTGGGCCTCGGGCCGGCCGGCCGGGCCGACCGGCCCGCCCCACTCCGGGGTCGGTTCGGTCCCTCCTTTGCCCTAGGTGTTTGTCTATTTATTTCCTCCGCCGCCGTCGACCGACACATCGAACAAATCATCCTACCGACGCCAATCACCGAAAACCGCCGCCGCAAGATGAGGGAGAGAGTTAGATGAGCTCGTCGCAAGGATCAACGCCGGCGGAGAGAAGGAAGCAAGAGGAGGACTCCAAGCCGCCGGCCTAGGGGTGTTCCCAAGCTCCATCGCCGCCATCTTCATCGACGACGTTCTCCGGAGTCTCCATCACCCCTATGTGCTTCAATCCGTGTAAGATGATGGGGTAATATCTCCGTTCATCCCTAGGATTAGATGGATACATGCTATGTGATCGCTACTCGATTTGTGGTTTCAATCTATTGTTTTCATGTTGATGATGCTTTGATGATTAAGGTTAGCTACCATGTTTTTCGGGCGTATGATATCCGCTACTCCCATAGATTCCATCAACATACCGTGTCCATCATAGGTCTAGTCACGAATACCTTCGCGTAGTGACGAGTACGAGAGGAGGGAAAGGGCGAAACCGTGGTCACAACCCCCCGTAGATTGGTTTACCGCTTTCGTGTAGTAGATGCATACCATGTTATCCTAGATCCTAGGGAGGGAACGCTTATCTTTCTTGCTCACTCTCTTGTGTTCACCCCTTTATCATCTAATTTAACCCTATATTTGTTTGATCAACTTAACTTAGATTAACTTAGGTTAGATTGTTTTACCTTTAGATTAGTACTCTCTTTCAAAGGTTTTCCATTCAACTAGATTAGTACTTGGTTAAGCGCTAGTAATCCCCTTGCTCCGCGGATTGACAAGAACCTTGGGAATCCCGTGGTGAAAAGGTGTGGGGTCCGTACGCTTGCGGATCGTAGAGGGATATGTCTTTTATCCGTCAACAAGCCCCTTTTTCTGGCGCCGTTGCCAGGGAGCAAGCCAGTTTGCTACGTTTAATCTAGTATTAATTTTGTTGATTACTAACACCTAACCCTTATTTTCTAAAAAAAGAAAAAAAATCTTTTCTGTTTTTCTTTTTACTTTTCTTGTGCCTAGATGGATCTGTTCACCTCACCATTGGAAGACGAAGAGATGTCGCTAAGGGAGCTAGCAATGCCGTCAATGGAAGACATTGAGATGCAAAAATCAGATTTGACGTTTGCTACAACCCACTATGAAGTGAAGCCTGGAATCATCGAGTTAGTGGCGACAAAACCATTTAGAGGATTGGAGGATGACAACCCATATAGACACACGATGCTATGCAACACGGTCCAACAAAAAGGAGTTCCGGCCGCTTGGTTCAAGTGGAATCTTTTTCCATTCTCTCTCGAAGATGAAGCGCGAAGATGGTACACACTTGCGTCCATTGAAGCAAAAGGAAATTGGGATGAGCTAGTGACGAAATTTCTTTTGAAGTTCTTTCCCATAAGCAAGGTCCAAGACTTAAGGAGGCAAGTGCTCACTTTCAAGCAAGGAGAGGATGAAGGAATTGATGAAGCATGGGACCGATTTAATGAACTACTTGAGCGAGGCCCGAACTTGGGATTTTCCGGTGACTTGATGTTGCATACCTTTTATTTTTCACTAACCCCTAACTCGTCTCGTTTTGTAAGCATGTGTGCAGGCGGTGATATATTGGATAAAACAATTAGTGGAGCCGCACAAATCTTACAAAGGATAAGCAATGGACAAAGAACAATACGAGATTGGCAAAGATGTTGTCAAGAGGAGCAAAACGACAAAAGCGAGCCCAAGGTGCTTGCTGAAATTTCTGAAAAAGATGAACCGAAGGTCAAGGAAGATGAACCGACCATACAAGAAAGTGAAGATCCACTTCCCAAGGTAAGAGAAGTCATTTCGGATGTTAAAAATGTTGAAATTAACATGAATGTAGGCCGAAGTATGTGGAATGCTAGACCATTGGCGGAGTTCAAGCAATCCGGTTGGGTTCAAGTTGATTTCGCCCCACTAATTAACTACCGAAGGAAGGAGGAACGCCGACACGTTGCCAAACTAATTGAAGATATATTTGATCAAGAGATGAGTGGAGAGTCGATCCAAAAGATGTTTGAAGAAGAAAGAGAAGAAGGAGATGAAGGATGGATCCACCAGTTTGACAACTCAAAGATTTATGATGAAGGAAGAGAAGAGTACAACCGTGATGAGCCTAGTGACTCAAAGGATAAATGGGAGGAGATAGGACTCAAGCTAGATGATAGCTTGTGTGCTATTGAAGCCTACACACTAGCAAATCAAGACATGGAAGGACTCAAGGATGAAGGAAAGAGTGAATCAACAATGAGCGATCTTGACGACATGTGGTACATGGAAGATAAAGAACGCAACATACAAGTCTTTGAAGATGAAGATCTGGTTGATAAAGAAGACTTCAAAGAAGATATGAATGCATACATAGTTGAAGGATTACATGTTCCACATGATGAGTAGAAGAAATTGCAAGATGGTGATGAAGAGGCAACTACACTTGTTGAGATCGATTCGCCTTCAACACCGCTTGATGAACCAAATATCACTCTTGTTGAAAAATCTCTAAGGCCAAGGTACGCACTGAAATCTCAAGATATTATTGGTATTGATGTTGATAAATTCAAATACTCATGCTCAACCAATAGTATGAATGATAGTTTAATGTTTATGCCTTGTTCCAATAGTGATCATGTTGATAGGCTAGATTTTCTTGAGAATGAAAAAGAGGAAACATTTATTTTTGATCCAATTAATCTCACACCTAAACAACCTTTGCCTAATGATGAGCTAAGTTCTATGCATGAAACATATGCTTCTTTTATTTACACCTTGACTTGTTGCTACAATTCACATGTGGTGTTAATTATGGACGCGTATGTTTACAATAAGTTTTGTAAATCTCGATCATGCTTTGCGCTTGGTCAAGCTAATGACCTTAAAGAATCATATGTCGGGAAAGGCCCGATTTTTACTAACCATGTAGACAAGGCTTGAATAATGAAAAAAGAAGTCATGCCTAAAAGAGTTGCAAGATAAATCATCAACCTCTCCGAATCCCACGATGGATGCTGCTGTCTTCATCAATTTGAGAGCTTGTTCAGAGGTGTACAAATGAAGAAAATGAGATATTGAGAAGCTCCATCAAATTACCATTCTAACGCATCAAGAACCAACAAGTTTGAAGACCCGTGCAAGGAGTTATGGAGGAAACATTGAGCGTTGCGCGTTTTGAAATTTCTGGACAGATTTCAGCGCCGAAGTAAAACGGACGTAACTCTCTTGTCCGGAGTCCGATTTGAGCAAATAAAGACTCGTTGGAAAGGAAATTTTGTGCACTGTGCAATGGAGTAGAGCTTGAGTATACTATCTGTTCTGGACATTAAAAAAAATTCATAGAGTGAAGGCAGCACCGAAGGATGATAAAGAAGGATATAATGATGAAACAAAAGGATGCTTTGGGCAAGTCTTCTATAAGTGATCAAGCACAACATGGGAAGTAAATTAAATCTTCATTGGTACCTTTTCTTCTTGCATGAAGGGCCATGGCTATGCAACGAAAAGAAGGTATGTGAGAAAGTCGAGCTCTATGACTTTAAATGAAGCACTTTTCAGGAGGCAACCCGTTTCTTTATATTTTTACTACTTTCTTAGAAAAAATAAAAGAATGGCACTATCTTATGATGATCAACTTGTGGTTATTAATCTAAGTTCAGTTTTCCTTTTTAGAACCACCATCATGTTCATGATCTTATTTATTTGCATGCATTGCATTTTGTTGTCCTCGTGATGTTTCTTTGTGTATACATGTTTTGCACATAGTTGGCTTGGTTGTTTTATATACTTAATGATGTATGCTTCATTTTCCATGTTAATACTTCATAAGGCCTTATGAGTATTTTTCTTTTGTGATCTTGTGTAAACGTGGTGTTTAAACATGATTGCGGACCATCATCATTAAGTTCGATAAACCTTGCTAGCTTTTCATATGTTTTCATGTTGGATTGGTTAGTTTATAAGCTCTGCAATGCGCTTAATTTTTCTTGTGCTATAAGAGTTATTGATTTAGGGATAGACATGGTGTTTTAACCCTAGATATATAAACCTTTATGGCTATGGAGAAATTCAGCAACCTAGTTGTAAACATGGTGTTTAGAACTAGGTGAAAACATTGTCTTTGTTTATATGCTTTCCTATCATGTGCATACACACCTTGCACCACGTACACTCATTAGGTTTTTATTCCTCATTAAACTAATTATGCCACAAGTTAAGAATCTTAGGAGACATTGTTGGATTGTTGGCAATTCTATCTACTCCCAACCGTCACCTTGGGGTAGAATGTGCGTTTAAAACGTCTTACGTGCAAGATAAAGACTCTCACTACAAGGAAATTGAAGGATGGCTAAGAAGTGCTTTGTCTTCTTCTTCCATGACTAGCAAAATGCTAAGCATGGGGGAGACCCTGAATCTTCAACACGGAAGTGCAACATGACGTTCTAGAAGATAGAATGATCAAGATCGTTAACATCACCGGATCAATGCGCGAGAAGCTATCGATCTCATCAAAATTCTGCATGGTCTCGAAGGGAAAACACTGGATATTTTTGGATATTTAGAAGCCCCATGAAGTTACGATTCCAACAAATCAAGAATCAAGACAATCGGAGGTTCCTACAAGCGGTTATGCCCGAATCACCGAGTGCAACACGTCCTGAAATCAGTTTTGGACAGCACGCAGCGCTGAAGTAAAACGGACATAGCTCCCTTGTTTGAACTCCGCTTTCGATGAATGACCACACGTTGGAAAGGTAATTTCATAAAATTTTCAATAGAGCTATATTTCTATATATTTTTCTGTTCTGGACAGAGGGGGAAATCCATGAAAAAGAGACAGCAAGGAGATGATGAGAACAAGAAAGAGGAGATGGTGATGACAACCTTGAAGAGAAGGGTGACCAATGACTCCATTAAGCATACAAGGTCAAATTCATAAGTTTAGGAGCATTAATAAATCAAGACAAAAGCAAAAGCCACATCGATACATGGAGATGTCGGAAGAAGGCAACGAAGAATTACAAAGGATGGTAAGATCTCCATGGACCTTCTCTTTTCCAAACACAAATGCTTGTAGGTATGCCTTCAACCTCAACTAGGTGCAACATTTTGTTTTTCTCTTCAAACAATAACATGGCTACTAGGAGGACAACCTAGGTTTCTTTTTACTTTCAATAGATAAGCATGACCATGTGTTCACCTCGATGTTCTACATTGCCTATGCTTACGGAAAGATGATGAAAGTTGCCGCTTTGTTTTACCTACATGAAGTTATACATGTCGTGGCTAATTGCTCCCTATAATATGATCTGAAATTAATTTAAATACCGGATCTTTTATTTGTGGAGGTGAAATGACTATGCTCTAGACCCACATACATATCTTTGCTCTTTGATTTAAGTTTATGGATAGCCGGATAACTTGTTGTTTTTATGAAAACTCAACTTTTATGCTATCTACATATTTGTGATGCTCTTGCAAAGTTCTACCTACCAAAGCCATATACATATATGTTTTATGATAACAAAACCCGTAGATTGCAAACATATGTTTTGATGAGTTGGATTAGGATTGATTTCTATGGTTCGAGACTAAGAAGCTGGTCATTCCTTTGTGTAACTTTTTCATGCTAGCCTTTTTGTCCATGCATTGTGGGTTTTCACATCGAAAATTTCACAAACTTCGCCGGGCATCCACCCTAAACCAAAAACATCTTTTTGTGATCACCTCCTTGTCCACAACCCAATTTGAGTATGGAGTAAAATTCTCGATGGAGATTCAAATATTCTGCAATATTATGGAATTTATACTTACTTTAGCGCTCATTTCCCCTCTCTTTTATGCTCGAGGACGAGCATCGTTCAAGCATGGGGGAGGAGTCATTCTCTGACACAAATGCTATGTAAGTATTATGTTGCAAAAAGTTTTGAGGAGCAAAAGAAAAAAGAATAAAAATGAAAAATGAAAAAAAAATATGATAAGAATAAAAGAAAAGTAAGAAAAATAGGAAGAATAAAGTGAAAAAAGAAAGAGTGAAAATGAGAAGGAAATAAAATAAAGAAAAAAATAAAGATGCTCCTCGGTTCTTTTTGCTTCATAAGTTCTCAAGTGCCTTGATGACACATCCATACTCAAATCTTCCAACCATGTGCAATCCGATAACGAGGACTTCACTCGTGCCTCGGGATCATCCATTTGCCACTTGCACATGTCTACTTATCTAAATGTGTGTGTTTCATCCCTCTCTCTTTCCAACATTTATTTTCCATGGCCTTTTTGACGAGTCTCGGTAATTCCAATAGATCTCTCTCTTAATTTGACAATATTTCGGATGTATGTTTTGCTAGGATTGTTTTTAACCTTCCAAGCTCCACATAAGCCTTCCACTATCACATATGAGTAGAGTAGGTTGAAAATAATCTAGTATAGGCTTGAGTGACTTGATGAGATGAGTGTTCCATGAGCTTTTGCAAGAGATTTTCACTTATGTTGGATATGCATCTTTTTGAAAATCTTCCATGTGACAAGGTAATGGTTTGAAGTTCACTTAAGTTTGAGAGCATCATGTTTATTAAATGTGGCTTGTTCTTTATTGTTAGTCTATCTTCCATAATGAAAAAGAAGCCGGTCACAACTTGAACTTTAAAAATAAATTCTTAAGAGAGAGCAATTTGTCTCGTCATGAATGACTAAGTGCAGGGATAACATTGGAAGGCAATGCTGATTTCCCTTTTAAGCGAGGACCACTTACTCGAGGACGAGCAAGGTTTAAGCATGGGGGAGATGTTGACGGTGAATTTCCGTCAACCTAGAGTACTTGTTATACATTGGTTTCGATTATGATTTGCAACTAACCCGCCACTAGGCATACTAATGATATAACAAGTTCACACTTGCATGTCGATTTTGGAGTTTATTGTTTACGCAATAAATCTACGCTAATGAGGAGACTTTCGGGATAAGTTCACCAAGCACTTTGGAAGAAGATCATGAAGCCCGACAAGAGTCAAGACACGCGATGAACATGACTCCAAATGACCCAAGGACCGAAGCGTCAACGTGCGGGTCTTCGGGGACTCAACCGAAAAACGGCGAAGCTTGCATAGCAAGGATTCAAGCCTTAACCGTGAAGGAAACGACGTCAAAGGTCCACATGCAAGTGCACACGAATAAGGGATCACGCGAGAAGCAACCGGGGAGGAAACCGGGGCCGAACCGGCCGAAGTGGGCTCGGGCCGGCCGGCTCGGGGCCGACCGGCCCAGCCCCCACTCCGGGGTCGGTTCGGTCCCTCCTTTGCCCTAGGTGTTTGTCTATTTATTGCCTCCGCCGCCGTCGACCGACACATCGAACAAATCATCCTACCGACGCCAATCACCGAAAACCGCCGCCGCAAGATGAGGGAGAGAGTTAGATGAGCTCGTCGCAAGGATCAACGCCGGCAGAGAGAAGGAAGCAAGAGGAGGACTCCAAGCCGCTGGCCTAGGGGTGTTCCCAAGCTCCATCGCCGCCATCTTCATCGACGACGTTCTCCGGAGTCTCCATCACCCCTATGTGCTTCAATCCGTGTAAGATGATGGGGTAATGTCTCCGTTCATCCCTAGGATTAGATGGATACATGCTATGTGATCGCTACTCGATTTGTGGTTTCAATCTATTGTTTTCATGTTGATGATGCTTTGATGATTAAGGTTAGCTACCATGTTTTTCGGGCGTATGATATCCGCTACTCCCATAGATTCCATCAACATACCGTGTCCATCATAGGTCTAGTCACGAATACCTTCGCGTAGTGACAAGACGAGAGGAGGGAAAGGGCGAAACCGTGGTCACAACCCCCGGTAGATTGGTTTACCGCTTTCGTGTAGTAGATGCATACCATGTTATCCTAGATCCTAGGGAGGGAACGCTTATCTTTCTTGCTCACTCTCTTGTGTTCACCCCTTTATCATCTAATTTAACCCTATATTTGTTTGATCAACTTAACTTAGATTAACTTAGGATAGATTGTTTTACCTTTAGATTAGTACTCTCTTTCAAAGGTTTTCCATTCAACTAGATTAGTACTTGGTTAAGCGCTAGTAATCCCCTTGCTCCGCGGATTGACAAGAACCTTGGGAATCCCGTGGTGAAAAAGGTGTGGGGTCCGTACGCTTGCGGATCGTAGAGGGATACGTCTTTTATCCGTCAACAGAATGCTTGTGAGAAAGTAGGAGAGTTAGAGTCTAAATTGCTTGAATTGAAACTTGAGAATGACTCTTTGGAACTTACTCCTACCATTTCTGATGATGTTGAATATTCTGAATGTAATGCATGGTTGAATGAGATCAAGTTGCTTAATGAGAAGAATGCTTCCACTTTGGCTAAACCAGATGCTCTTAGGACTGAGTATGATGAGCTTAAGGCTAGACCCACTTTGCTTGGTGCTTGTATATCATGTCCTACTATGCATGCTAAGCTTGTTGATGCTCGTTCTACCATTAACACTTTGGAAGCTTCTTTGAAATCTCCTGTTGTCAATGCATGCACTAGCTGTGATGAAGTTACTTTGCGCAATCTTGAACATACTTCCCGTTTGGATGTCATCTATGAGTAGAATGATTATTTGAGGAAGGTGTTGGGTTGGTTGTCTGGGCAGGAACCTCAATTGAAAATCATGATTGAGGAGTTCAAGAGAGCGTACGATCGTGGTCTGGGTTTTGAGAAGTTGGGTGAGAAAGTGGGAGAAAACAGTGGGGAGAGTGTGTATGAGAAGTGTGTTGAGTCTAACCCCGAGTTTGAGGTGATCGGAGACATCCAAGTTCCACTTCCAAAAGCACCTAAGAACTTTTTCACTCCAAAGACCAACCACCTTTGTAACAAGCTTGACACAACCCAAGATCCACCCAAATTCCCACCTAAAACAAATGACTTCCAAAAACCGGTGAAGTTTGTGAGTGAGAAGGGTGTGAAACCTAGAGAGAAGCCAGAGCCAAAACCAAAACCCATCCCTTTCAGATGTGAGTATTGTGGCAAGGAGAGGCATCTAGCAGAGTTTTGCTACAAGAGGAAGAGGGATGAGAGGCTTGCTAGGAAGCAAGCAAACCAGTACATGTATCGCCAGTCATATGTTATTCCTGAGCCTAGAGTGCCACTTCCACGGGGTGTGGGAAGTGTGAGGAGTGTTGGTAGAGTTGGAGCTCAGGGTGGTAGGTTCCCACAAAGAGGTGGTGGTGAGAGGTTTGATAGGAGAGATGATGGTGTGCGTGCTAGTGAGAGGTTTGGTTGGGCTCGTGGTGGTTTTGCTGGATGTCCCCCTACTCGTCCTCAATACGGGTTTAGGGGAGATGATCGCAGCTTTGGGTTCCAGAGGAACTACGGACCACGTTTTCCCCCTCGTGGTGCTTGTACTCCTTCCATGGGACATGGGAAGTTTAGTGGCAAGGGAAGGATGTTTGCTAACCCCTCTTTTGAGCTGATGGCTCGACACTGGTTCAACTTTTTTTGTGCTAACCCCAGTGTCGAGTCGTTGGCTCATTCTCGTTCTTGTTTCTGACTACAGGCAGGAGGCTTGGAGAACATTTGGTTGATCGACTCCGGATGTTCCCGATACATGACCAGAGACAAAAAGTGGTTCTCCAGCCTCACCCCAGTGAAGGAAAAGATGTACATCACTTTTGGGGACAACGGACGAGGAAGGGTGATTTCTGAGGGTGGAGTGCATGTGAGTGACAAGGTAACATTGAAGAGGGTTGCTCTTGTGAAGTCTTTGGGTTTCAATTTTCTTTCGGTTTCTCAGTTGCTTGATGAGGGCTTTGAGGTGCATTTCAAGTCTGCTGAGTCTCGTTTGCTGGATTCTCGAGGTGAGCTTGTTTGTATGATCATCCCCGAGGGTCAGATTTTTAGGGTCGATTTCTCTCGTTCTTTGGGTCCTGCTCACTGTTTGATGGCCGGTCCTTCTTCTGATTTGTGGAAATGGCATAGGCGGTTGGGTCACTTGAGCTTTGATTTGGTTTCCCGCTTGAGTGGTCTTGACCTTGTCCGAGGATTGCCAAAGTTGAAGTTTGAAAAGGATTTGGTCTGTGCTCCGTGTAGGCACGGCAAGATGGTAGCCACTCCCCATCCACCCCTGACCGATGTCATGACTGAGCGTCCGACAGAGCTGTTGCATATGGACCTTGTTGGGCCAGTTCGAGTTCGCTCGGTGGGTGGGAAGTGGTATGTCCTGGTTGTGGTGGACGATTACTCTCGTTATGCCTGGGTGTTTTTCTTGGAAGACAAGAGTGAGACATTTGGTTTTGTTCGAGATCTGATCGTGAGGTTGAAAAACGAGAGGCATGGGAATGCCATTCGAGCTATCCGTAGTGATAATGGCTTAGAGTTCAAGAACTCTCGTTTTGATGCCTTCTGTCGTGATCTAGGTCTTGAACATCAGTATTCGACCCCTTATGTGCCCCCTCAAAATGGAGTTGTGGAAAGGAAAAATCGGACTCTTTGTGAGATGGCTAGGACGATGCTCGATGAGCACTGGATTCCTAGGAGGTATTGGGCTGAGGCGGTCAATACGGCTTGTCATGTCTCCAACAGGATTTTATTGCGAGCTTTCAAGAGGAAGACCTGTTATGAGCTTATGCATGGACGGGCACCCAAGGTGAGTCATTTCCAAGTCTTTGGCTGCAAGTGCTTTATTCTTAAGAAGGGAAAACTCAACAAGTTTGAGGCTAGGTCTAGTAATGGGATTTTCTTTAGATATGCTAACCACTCTAGAGCCTATAGAGTGCTTAACCTTGAGACTAACAAAATCATGTAGACTTGCGAGGTAACCTTCGACGAGACAATGCCATGTACCTCTCTTGGTTTTGAATGTGCAGGTGATGAGGAGATGGCCGAGGACCTCTTTGAAGAGGAGAAGGATGAAGCTGGAGATGATGATGGAGAGAACCATGTGCCTAAAGCTGAGTGTGTACCCACTACTTCCCCTACGACCACTATGGAGGGTGGACCGTCTACTTCATGGACAACGACGGTGCGACAAGAGGACCAGGTGAGAGAAGCTGAAGTTGAGGGGGAGGTAGTCTCGAGGCGTGAGGCTCCCCGGCGGATTCAAGAAGTGCATCCCCTATCGAAGATCATTGGGGACATCGACGAACGTACCACGCGGTCAAGGTCTAGAAATTCCTCTCATTTCGCTCATGCTGCATTTGTTGCCACCTTTGAGCCCAAGGATATTGGACACACTTTATCTGATGCAAACTGGGTCAATTCTATGCATGAGGAGTTGGAAAACTTTGAGAGGAACCAGGTGTGGGAGTTAGTTGAACCACCTCCAAATTGCCATCCTATAGGAACCAAATGGGTTTGGAAGAACAAAGAGGGTGAGAATGGGATGGTTGTGAGGAACAAGTCCAGACTTGTTGCTCAGGGATATAGTCAGAAGGAGGGGATCGACTATGAGGAGACCTTTGCTCCTGTGGCCCGTCTTGAGGCAATTCGAATCCTTCTAGCCTTTGCCGTGGCTAAAGGGTTCAAGTTGTTTCAAATGGATGTGAAGAGTGCTTTTCTGAATGGGGTCATAGAGGAGGAGGTGTATGTGAAGCAGCCACCGGGGTTCGAGAGTGAGAAGTATCCACACAGGGTGTACAGGTTGAAAAGGGCTCTGTATGGGTTGAAACAGGCGCCTCAGGCTTGGTATGGGAGATTGAGAGGTTTTCTGTTGAGTAGAGGGTTTGTGATGGGTACCGTGGATAGGACCTTGTTTCTCCTCAAGCATGGGAATGACTTGTTGGTTGTGCAGATATACGTGGATGATATTGTCTTTGGTGGCTCGTCACACAACCTTGTTGCCATGTTTGCAGATGAGATGAGCAGGGAATTCGAGATGAGCATGATGGGCAAGTTGCAGATCAAGCAAGTGAAGGACAGAACATTTGTACATCAGACCAAGTACACGAAAGACATGCTGAGGAAGTTCCAAATGCAAGATGTAAAGCCTATGTGGACGCCCATGGGGAGTACGGCTACTTTGGATGCGGACGAGGACGGAGGATCAGTGGACCAGCGGGAGTACCGGAGCATGATCGGCTCCCTCCTCTACCTGACGGCGACGAGGCCAGACATATAGTTCAGTGTGTGTCTGTGCGCTCGTTTTCAGGCTTCGCCGAGGACATCACATCGACAGGACGTCAAGAGGATCTCCAGGTACCTACAGTCTGCCCCTGGTCTTGGCCTTTGGTATTCTTCCTCCTCGACTCTTTCCCTTCATGGTTTTTCTGATGCGGATTTTACTGGTTTCCGAGTCAAGAGGAAGTCTACTTCTGATTCTTGCCAGTTTCTTGGGTCCTCGTTGGTTTCGTGGTCTTCCCGCAAGCAGTCTAGTGTAGCTCAGTCCACCACCGAGGTAGAGTATGTTGCAGCCGCGAGTTGTTGTTCCCAGCTGTTGTGGATCTCATACACTTTGAGAGACTTTGGTGAGGAGTGCACCCAGATCCCACTTCTTTGTGATAGCACCAGTGCCATAAGCGTAGCGAAAAACCCAGTGCTTCACTCCAGAACCAAACACATAGAAATGAGATACCATTTCTTGAGAGACAATGTGGAGAAAGGGACCATTGTGTTGAGTCATGTCCCTACCTAAGATCAGCTTGCAGACATCTTTACAAAGCCTCTCGACCAAGCTACGTTTGTGCGCTTGCGGGGGGAACTTGGGGTTTGTTGCCCTTTCTAGTTGATTCTTGGGGGATTTTCTTTTGTACCATATGTATCATACCATGTTTACTTTGATGTCTATACATGCTTTTCTTGATGTCTAAACCATGATAGGATAGCCATCTTGTTATATATCATGTTGAATTTGCATCATATTGCATTTTAGGATGATGAGCTTCTTTCATATGCCTTATTTGAGTTTCTTTGGCTACTTGTGAGTTATTGGTCATGTGTGTGGAGATATGGCTATATGAGGCTATGCTCTTGGAATATTTGAGATATATGTGTTGTGAGATAGCCCCTTTTGAGTCAAATGCTAATCTTGACTAAATTTGATGAAATGTGCTCCACTCATGTGTAGTAGTGTATCCGTGTCACTTTTTGGTCTAAATGTGTCTTTCATGCTTAGATTGTGCTTGGATGTCTCTTTCTTGCATTTGGGCCAAAGGCCGATATCATTGTGAATGTTTAGCCTATGTTGCATTCATGGAGGAGCATAAGCTTCTTTTTGCCGCAAAGGCACTTCATGTACCATGAAATGAGTTAATCTTGAAAAGAAGTGTGTATGCTTGAAAAATGCTCCATCCATCATGTTTATGCTTAAAATGTCTTATCTTTCACACATGGGTGCAAAACATGTTACATGATGTTCACCAGTGGAGAAGTCTCCCCGAAGTGGACACATGGCTCATGAGCTTTAACATGACATGCTTTGCTTTATGGGTGTTTGCAATGATCTTTTGTTGAGAATTTGATATCCTTGTATGATCTCTGGATGATATGCGTGTTTTGGCTAGAATATGACATGGATAGGCCTTACATTTGAAGTGAGCCATCTTTTGATAAAACTGCTCAAATCTGAAAATTTGCTTTGTCACATGCCTATATTTCCATATATTACTTGTGGCAATGCTTTGACTATGTTATGATCCACATATGTGCTCTTTGTCTCATTTCTAGCCTTTGACACTAGATTTGGCCTATTTGAGAAGCTTATGTAGATGTTTATATGCTTTGTCTTACATTCCTGCATTTTCACCTTGATCCATACATTGTCAATAAGGGGGGATGAGGTGAAGTGAGCTTAATGAAAAATTCAGAAAAATGCATCTAAAATTTGGAAGTTTGCATCCACATGTTCAGGGGGATCTTGCATTTGTTCAGGGGGAGCTTGCATTTGTTCATGGGGAGCTTTCTTGCTGTTTTCAGTGTGGAGTTTGTGCTTTGCTCGGCTTGTGACCCTTCTTTGCCTTTCTTTGGTTTTGGTCATGAGTTGAGCTTCTTTATTTTTCTTTCTTCTTACTTTCTTTCTCTGAATTTCATTTCATGTTGTGTGTTGTCAATGCACTCATCAAGGGGGAGATTGAGGACCAGGAGCGTCCTGGTGGTCGATGGATGACCGCTCCTCAGTGATGAGTGATTGACAACGGATGTTGGACTAACTCTTGGCTCAGTGCACAGGTGTAGGCTGCGGCCTAGTTCGTGTTGTTGCAGGTGAAGAACGGGCGCGAAAGGTCTTCAGCCTTGAGGGGCCTCTGGGAGATGGAGAGACAAGTAGGCTCGGTTCGAGGGACCCGGTGGACGGCGGGACCAGCTGCGGGCCACATGGTGGCGAGACGAGGAAGACGAAGTCATGGACGATCGAGCCGGTGCACGGTGGCGGTCGAGTCAAGAGGCTTGGAGGGAGGCCGGGCCGAGCACGCGGGGTTTGGTGGTTTGCCCACAAAACCATCGGAGGACGGTTTCTTGGTTTGGGCCTCAAAACCAAGTCCGAAGGCCCAACACGACGGAGACGGGATCTGGGCATGTCGGGAAGCTTCGAAGCGGAGGACACGCGGCGGGATCGCATGGCTTGCGTCAGGAGGACGCGGGGTGCGGCAAAGGCGTGGCCATCCGATAGCAAGACCCACAAACATTACATAAATGCCCCTGTGTGGTTTGTATCGCCAGTAGTTGAGTTAGGGGTAGTCGAGTCATTTCCCACACCGGCGGGACCCGATATATAAGCCATGAGTGTGTGTGGATGGCTCTCTCCGCGCGACTGAGGGTTTCATTTCCCCCCTCCCATTTCTCATATTTCTTTAGACATTTTGTTCTCCATTTTCTCTAGGCTAGCATGAGAGCTTCATGAGAGATTTGTTGAGAGGGATGGATGCTAGGGTGGCATGCTAAACCTTGTGAATCTTTCCTGGTTTGTATAGAAGATTCGGCGTTGTGATTTTCGTGGTCTTTTTCGTGCTTGTTTTTGGTGCCTTTGTTCTTGGTGTGGTTCCGCGGATTTGAGTGGGTTTCTCCCCAGATTTCTTTGAGGGAAACATGGATGGATGTCTTGTGCATCTTTGGGATTGATCTTGTGCCCTCAAACGCCGGGAAACCACTTCGATTCAAGGATTTTCGGTCGGAGCTCTAGTTTTTGGTGGTGTTCAAAGGATCCGATTCCCAGTGATTTAGGGAGTTAGGAGGCAAAAGTTTTGGGGTATAGCATCCTTGTTTGACGCTTATCATGTCCCCAAACCCTTGCCTCAACAGCTTCTACCGTTTGGGAGATCCGGTGATGGATTGGAGGTGTTAACTTTCGGGGTGGAGTAGCTTTTGGTTCTGTCCGTGCCTTGCGGATGGTCCGCGAGGGCTTGGCGGATGGTCCGCGGACACAGTGTTCGTCGTGTGTTCTTCGTGTTCTTGCTCGCCTTCATTTTCGATCCGTGGTGATTTCGAGTTTTGGTTGGGCGAGGTTTCGGACGGTCCGCGTGTGCCGGGCGGACAGTCCGCGGGTGCCTGGCGGACGGTCCGCATGCTCCCCGCGGACGGTCCGTTTTTTCGGGGTTCACTACTGGAGGTTCTGTTGGCCGTAACGGACAGTCCGCGGCCCAGGCTGGACGGTCTACCGTACTCGTGCGGACAGTCCGCGGTACGCAGCTGGACGGTCCGCGTGGCCCGTGCGGACAGTCCGCCCCTCCTGGCCGGACAGTCCCGCCGCAGCCTGGCTGCTTTGTTTCTTGGTTCGATTCCTCCCTCCTTCTTTCGTGCTTCCGCGTGTGCTTCAAGGAATCGTTCCTAAGACTTGAGGTTGATCTGTAACCTTGTTGTCTTGGCGGTTGGTGTGTGATTCGATCCATCGCTCGTGTGTGACCGGGATTTGTCTAGGGTACAGGCCGGGTTCTTTGAGAAAAATTTTTACCGGCTCCTATTCACTCCCCCCTCTCTAGTCGCCATCCGATCCTTCAACAAGAGCAGGAAGTAGTCCAAGAACCTGAGCGGGCTGAGCTGCTTTGCTAAAGACGGCTTCTGCACCATGGCGCTGTGCTCCGGCAGCAAGAAGAGTACACAGAGCGACTCGGACTCTGATTCCGATGATGAGGTGCGTGATGAGCTTCCCTTCTTGCGGCAGGAGAATGAACGGCTTGGCTCATTGCTTGATAATCATGATGACATGCTTAGAGAGGCCAAGAAAATGAGAAAAGAGCTTAGGGCTTCACTCGAGGATGCTAGGACTAGAGTGGCTGAGCTAGAAACACAGGTTCTTGATAGCAAGCTTGAGATTGATTCCCTTAAGGCTAGCCCTGTTGTTTCTGATGAGGTTGATTGTGCTGATTGCTCCATCTTTCTTGCTGATCTTGCTTTGTTTAAGGAGAAGCATGCCTCCAAGTGTGAGGAACTGGATGTGCTTAGGGTTGAAGTGGCTGAGCTTAAATCTAGATCTGCTTTGCTAGGTGCTTGCACTTCTTGCCCTGTCTTGCATGCTAAGATTGATGAGATGCATGCTTACACTGATTCCCTTGAGGCTAAGCTAAAAGAACCAATTCCTACATCTTGCTCTACCTGTGAAATGCATGCTTTGAAGAATTTGGAACTTGCACATTATGTTGATCGTTTGCAGGATGAGAATGATGAGCTGAGAAAGTTGATGGGTTGGTTGTCTAGTCATGAGCCTCAGTTGAGGATGATGATCGAGGCATTTAAGAGGCAGGATGGTGAGGGACATGGAGCAAATAAGGTTGGTGACGGAAGTGGAGAGAATATCCCAGAGCCACCAAAAACCCACCACAAAAATGATTTCCCTCCTAAACCTAACCATCTTAGGAACCGACTAGACACAACCGCAGCTCCACCCGTGTTTCCTATACCAACAAATGATCTCCAAAAGCCTATGAAGTTTGTGAGCACTTCGGGAAAAGTGTTCTTTGGGAAAGAGAGTGAGAAGGCTAGTGAGGAGAAACCGGTGGAGAAGTTGATCGGAGAGAAACCAAGTGAGCAGCCACAGCCCAAGACTAAGCCTAAGCTTGTGAGGTTCCATTGTGGCTTTTGTGGGAGAGATGGCCATAAGGATGAATTTTGCTTCAAGAGGAAGCGAGAGGAGAGAATGGAGAAGGAGTGGGCTAACAAGGACAAGTATCACCCTTCCGATGGTGTACTTGAGCCTCGTGTGCAGATGCCCAGGGCCAAGGCGAGTGTGAGGACAGTTCGGGCTTGGGGAGAGCGGAAGGCTGTTGGAGGTGCTGCTGCCCAGGCTACACCGGTCGGACCGGTGAGGGGCACCGGTCAGACCTGTGCAGGCCTGGATAGACAGCAGTTTGGGTTTCGTGCTCGTATAGGTGCGAGGTTTGTTTCTGGAGGTCGTGGTTCTGGTAGTTGGGCTGGAAAGTTTGCAGGAGGTCAGTTTGCTGGGCGTTCTCCTCCTCGTGCTCAATATGGCGATGGGAGGATCCGTAGCTTTGAGATGGAGAGGAGGGACAGTCCACGGGCTTTCTTTCGTGGTTTTGGTCCTCCTCCAGGCAGAGAGGGTTGGTTCCCTCATGGTGGTTACCGTGGTGGTGTTCGTGGAGCTAGCTTTGGTAGGAAAGATGGCTTGGTTTGTGCTAACCCCACTTTTGAGCAAATGGCTCGGCACTAGTTTTACTCTTTTGGTACTAACCCAGTGCTGAGTCGTTTGTTCGCTCACGTGCTCGTTTTTTAATTTCAGGTGGGAGACTTGAAGAACATTTGGTTGATTGACTCTGGTTGCTCGAGGCATATGACCGGAGACAAGGGGTGGTTCTCAAGTCTCGTCCCGGTGGTGACAAGGAGGTACATCACTTTTGGGGACAATGGGCGTGGGCGTGTGCTTTCAGAAGGTGAGATTAAGGTGAGTGACAAGATCACTCTCACGAGTGTTGCTCTTGTTCAATCGCTGGGGTACAATCTGCTTTATGTGTCCCAGCTGTTGGATGAGGGTTTTGAGGTGTTGTTTCAGCCTGGTGGTTCTCGGATTTTGGACTCTCGAGGGGACCTTGTCTGTATGGTCGTTCCCGAGGGTCCGGTGTTTCGTGCTGATTTTTCTCAGTCTTCGGGTGTGGAGCATTGTTTCTTGGCTGGTTCTTCGAGTGAGTTGTGGAGGTGGCATAGGAAGTTGGGTCATTTGAGCTTTGACCTTTTGTCTCGCTTGAGTAAACTCAATTTGGTCCGAGGATTGCCACGGTTGAGGCTTGAGAAAGAGTTGGTTTGTGCGTCGTGTAGGCATGCCAAGATGGTAGCCTCTTCTCACTCGCCTCTCACCGATGTGATGACTGAGCGTCCATGCGAGCTGCTCCATATGCATCTTGTTGGCCCAGCTCGTGTGCGATCTGCGGGTGGCAAGTGGTATGTCCTTGTTGTGTTGGACGACTACTCTCGGTATGCATGGGTGTTCTTTCTCGAGGATAGTGGGGAGACGTTTGGTTTTGTTCGAGATCTTGTCTTGAGGTTGAGGAACGAGAGGCACGGAGATGCCATACGAGCAATCCGTAGTGACAATGGCTCAGAATTTAGAAACTCTCATTTTGAAACCTTTTGCCATGACTTGGGTCTCGAACACCAGTTTTCGAGTCTGTATACGCCTCCCCAGAATGGTGTTGTGGAAAGGAAGAACAGGACCTTGTGTGAGATGGCTCGGACGATGCTTGATGAGCATAGGACTCCGAGAAGGTTCTGGGCTGAGGCGGTGAATACCGCGTGCTATGTGTCAAACAGGATCTACCTCAGAGTGCATAAGAAGAAAACATTCTACGAGTTGATGCACGGTCGCACACCCAAGGTGAGTCACTTCCATGTCTTTGGTTGCAAGTGCTTTATTCTGAAGAAAGGGAATAAGTTGGATAAGTTTGAGGCTAGGTCTGTCGATGGTATTTTCTTTGGTTATGCATCTCATTCTGGAGCATATCGCGTGCTCAAACTTGAAACTAACCAAATCGTGGAGACTTGCGAGGTAACCTTCGATGAAACACAGTCACATAGTCAGCTTGTCTTTGAGTGTGCAGGTGATGATGAGCTTGGCGAGGAGATCTTTTAGGAGGAGGAGCATGAACATGGGGACGATGAAGAAGGCGGTGTGGTGCCCCCGGCTGAACATGTACATACTACTTCGACTACGGTGGTGGACAGACCCTCTCCTACACCTACGACGACAAATCAAGATCGAGGAGAAGCTGTTGTTGAGGGGGAGGTAGCATCGAGGCGAGAACCTCCCTGGCGAGTACAAGTTGATCACCCATCTTCAAGGATCATCGGTGACATGAATGAACATACTACACGGTCGAGGGTTCGAAACAATTCTCATTTCGCTCATGCTGCATTTGTTGCTACTTTTGAGCCCAAAGACATTGGACACGCACTATCTGATCATAATTGGGTTAATTCGATGCATGAGGAGTTGGAGAACTTTGAGAGGAATCAGGTTTGGGAATTGGTTGACCCTCCCCCAAGGTGTAAGCCGATTGGTACAAAGTGGGTGTGGAAGAACAAAGAGGGAGAGAAAGGTGAAGTGGTGAGAAACAAGTCAAGGCTTGTTGCTCATGGGTTCAGTCAGAAGGAGGGGATCGACTACGAGGAGACTTTTGCTCCCGTAGCCCGTTTGGAGGCAATAAGGATCCTTCTAGCCTTCTCTGTGTCTAAAGGGTTCAAGTTGCACCAAATGGATGTGAATTGTGCTTTCTTGAATGGTGTGTTGGAGGAAGAAGTGTATGTGAGGCAACCACCGGGTTTTGAGAGTGAGATGTACCCCCACTGGGTGTACAAGTTGAGGAAGGCGCTTTATGGGTTGAAGCAGGCGCCTAGAGCTTGGTGTGGCAGGTTGAGGGGGTTCTTGTTTGAGAGAGGTTTTGAGATGGGGAAGGTCGATCAGACCTTGTTTCTACTAAGGCAGGGCAGAGATATCCTAATTGTGCAGGTGTACGTGGATGATATTGTCTTTGGTGGCTCGTCTAACTCTCTTGTTGCAAGGTTTGCAGAGGATATGAGCAGGGAATTTGAGATGAGCATGATGGGCGAGTTGCAGTTCTTCCTCGGGCTACAAATCAAGCAATCAAAGGAAGGAACATTTGTGCACCAAGCTAAGTACACCAAGGACATTGTGCGGAAGTTCAAGATGGAGGATTCCAAGGCTATGGCGACGCCGATGAGTACGACTACAGCTCTTGATGCGGACGAGGAAGGTGAACATGTGGACCAGAAGGAGTACTGGAGCATGATCGGGTCACTCCTCTACTTGACGGCGACGAGGCCGGACATCCAGTTCTCGTTATGTCTGTTCGCTCGTTTTCAAGCGTCTCCGAGGACTTTGCATCGGCAAGCAGTGAAGCGGATTTTCAGGTACTTGTGTCACACTCCCGACTTCGGCCTTTGGTACTCTGCATCTTCTTCTTTGGCTCTTCATGGCTTTTCGGATGCGGATTTTGCCGGGTGTCGGTTGGATAGGAAGTCCACTTCTGGGACTTGCCAGATTTTGGGTTCTTCTTTGGTGTCTTGGTCTTCCCGCAAACAGTCGAGTGTTGCTCAATCCACTACCGAGGCAGAGTACGTTGCCGCTGCTAGTTGTTTCTCTCAGCTCCTTTGGATTTCATACACCATGAGTGACTTTGGTGAGGAGTATACCCATGTCCCACTTCAATGTGATAGCACCAGTGCCATAAGCGTTGCAAAAAACCCAGTGCTCCATTCCAAAACCAAGCACATAGAAGTGAGGTATCATTTTCTGAGAGACAACGTAGAGAAAGAAAAGATAGCTTTGATCCATGTACCCACACATGACCAACTAGCTGATATTTTCACCAAACCCCTAGATCAAGCAACTTTCACTCGTTTGCGGGGGGAATTTGGTGTGTGTTTGATTTCTTGAGTTGGGTGTGTGGGAGCTCCTTTGTAGCATATGTATAGCTTTTCTTTGTGCATTTCTTGCATTTGGCATGGCATATGTAACATGATGTATAGGCATCCTTGTATCTTAGATTGCATGCATTTTGTATCATATGCATTGGTTAGAAAAAGCTTCTCCTATATACATTGTTCACCATGGAATGAGATATATGTCTTTGTGAGCATGTTTGGTATGCTATGGTTAGTTTGGCTTAGCTCTTGATGATCTTGATTTACAATCCATGGTTGATGGCTATGTTTTTGAAAATTGTCACATGTATGCTCTCTCATGTGTAAATGCCTTTATATGATCTTGACATGTTTTAGTGGCTTGGTTATGCTTAATTTGTGGTTGGATAGCTAGTTTACTGATCATATGGGGCCAAAGGCTCATTTGCCATCATGAATGTTTAGCCCTCTTGCTTTATCTTGTGGAGGGGCATAAGTTCCTTTTTGTCGCAAAGACATTTCATGTACCAATTATGAATCTGAAAATGAAATGTAAAATGCTTGAAAAATGGGCTCCCATGTCATATGTGCTAAATTTAATTTGCTTTGGGTGCTAAACCGTTGCATGATGTCTACCAATGAGAAGTCTCATGCATAGAAGTAGGCACATGGCTCGGTGGCTTTGACATGACATGAGGTGCTTGTGGGTGTTTGTGATGGTCTTATGATTAGAATGGCTGTCCTAGCATGAAGTTTGTGTGGCTTTGCCATTTTGATATGTTTTGATCTTGTTTAGGACTTTGCTCATGAGAGGCAAATTTTTCGCAAAATTGCCCAAATCCATCTTAGCTTCGTCCAATGGTTGTGAAACTTGGTGATGTTGTAGTTGATGTCAATACGAAGCTATACAGTATCTAACTTGCTCATTTGGACATGTGTAGCATCGTATGTTGAATTTTGTCTATTCGAGAAGCTCTAGGTTGCATTTTTTGCATTTTTGGCTTGATTCATGCATTGTCAACAAGGGGGAGAAGTTTGAGCTTGAAATGGCTTGTTGGATGCATTTAGAAGGTTTCAGGTGGTTTCGAGCCATTTGTGGGCTCTGGTGTGCACCGGTCTGACTGATCAAGTGCACCGGTCTGACCGGTCAGAGTGCTGACCCTGTTCGTATGTTGGGCACCGGTCTGACCGGTGGTGGTGACCGGTCTGACCGGTCAGAGCTGAGCTGATGCAGCTGCTCTGTTTTCAAGTGGTGTTCTGCATGCATTCGACCAAGGGGAGTTGCATTGGTTTAGGGGGAGCTCTTTGTGGTTCTTCGAGCTTTGGTTTGGTGGTTTGCGCTCTTTGCTTGAGCTTTGTTTTGTCTCAGATGTGTCGAGTCATTGCCCTTGCCTAAGGGGTCCGAGACTTGTCTTCTTCAAGTGATCTTTCTCTTTGCCTTTGTTTGGCTTTCGATCGCTTGTTG
Organism: Cenchrus americanus; assembly: GCA_947561735.1. Lineage (NCBI taxonomy): Eukaryota > Viridiplantae > Streptophyta > Magnoliopsida > Poales > Poaceae > Cenchrus > Cenchrus americanus. Next base: position 187,054,345 of record OX387245.1, read on the forward strand.
GAGTTTCTTTTTGTTCGTTTCTTTTCTTTTTCTTTTCTCTCTTGTTACTTCATGTGGGTGTTGTCAATGCACTAATCAAGGGGGAGATTGAGGATCATGTGTGGTTCGAGAACCGGTGGATGGTCGCGTCCTTGTGCGATGAGTGATTGACAACGTTATGTGGACTGATTCTTGGCTAAGTATTGCAGGTGCAGGTTGCGGCTTGACTGGTGTTGGTGCAGGTGAAGAACAAGCGCGAAAGGTCGTCACCTGAGGCCTCCAGGTGTGGAGAAGACAAGTTGGATTCGTTCGAGGGACCCGGTGGCCAGCGGGGTCAAGTGCGGGCCGCATGGTAGCATGAACAACAAGATGAAGTCATGGACGGTTTCTTGGATGAGCCTCGAAACCAAGATCGAGCCGGGACTACGTGGGAGCCGAGTCATGAGTGGAGATTGGCGGAGGCTACACCGAGTTCGCGGGGTTTCCAGTGGTTCACCAGAAAACCACTGGGTTCCTTGGTTGATCCACAAAGCCAAGACTGAAGAACCGAAGACGGTGCCGCAAGAAGGCCGCACCGGTCCCGACCGGTGAGTCTGACCGGTCTGACCGGTGTGCGACGACGCAGTCCGGAATCTTCGAAGCGGAGGACACGCGTCGGGATCGCAAGGCTTGCGTCGAGGCTAAGCAGGTTGCGGTCGCCGGGCATCCGTCCGATAGAGAAAACGTGAAGACTTCCAAAACCGCCCTTGAGGGGCTTGTATCCCTAGTTGTTAGGAAAGGGTATTTTAGACTTTCAGTTGCCTCCATATAACCCATGAGGTAAGAGGATGGCAACCACTCGCTTGGAACCCTAGTTCATTTTGCTTTCCTATTTCCCTTCCTATCTTCTTAGGATTTCCATAGGACTAGCTTGAGAGCTTCATGGTGAGATCTTGTGAGAGGGTTGGATGATTGGGCGGCAAGCTAGACCTTGTATGAACCTTTCTGGCATCTATAGATGATTCGGCGTGATTCCTCAAGGCCATGTTGTGTTGTTCCCGGTTGTGCTTGGTGGTGATTTTCGGAGCCCTTTCTTAGTGGTTTTCTTGGGGTGTTTTCGGGACCTTGCTCTTGGGGATTTGTTAGGGGAAATTTGTGGGAACCCTTCGTGGTTCTTTGGGTTGTGATTCCCCTCCCAAATCCGTGAGTTAAGGGGCTCGATTTTGGGGTTTTCGGTGTTCTAGGGTTAGAGGAGTTCTTGGCGGGATTTCCTCGATTCCTCTTGTTTGGACATGTTTTGGTGGGATTAAACTTGGCTATGGACTCCTCATGAGGTGTTCCTATTGTCCCCAAAGTCTTGTTCAAGCTTGTGGAGCGATTCGGGAGATCAAGGCTTGGATTTGGAGGTGTTGACCCGCGGGTGTTGTTCATCCCGAGAAGCCCAAGTCACACCGGTCTGACCGGTGAAACCCCTGTTGGGTTTTTGCTCGGGTGAATGTCTGGGTGTGTTCGCTGTTGTCCTGTGTTGCAGCAGTTTCGAGTTTAGGTCAGTTTCGAGGTCGGTAGGCCTGTTTGGTGATTTGGGGGCTTTTTGGCTAAGACCGGTCTGACCGGTGTGTTTCACCGGCCTGACCGGTGTAAAGCCTTTCTGTGAAAGTCATCCAGTCTCACCAGCAGGGACCGGTCTGACCAGTGGTGCTCACCGGTCTGACCGGTGTTGGTTAGTGGACTCGAGGTTTGGTGTTCTGCTGCGTTCTCGGGTCGGAAGGTTGTGTGTTGGTTCCTAGGTCCAGTGGCACTCCAGTGGCTACGTGGGCTTGGCCAACTTGGGTAGTGAGTTGGAGACGTGTGTTGGAAGCCGTGTTCATCTTGTTGGAGTTCCCATCTCCTTCGAGAAGAATTTTTATCGGCTCCCATTCACTCCCCCCCTCTCTGGTTCATTGTATCGGTCCTTCACCTTCGCTTTGCTCTTGCCCTCCTCTGGAATATCAACAACTTGAGGTGGTGGAGTTGGATCGGAGACAAACCTCGCGATGTCATCCTGCAACAAATAGTCTAGGTGAGTGCGTCCACTCCAGACAAATAAGTACTCAAGAGCAGTGGTTTTAACCACGTACCTGATTCGGCGGTCGAGCCACGGAGTACTCGGGGACTAGGCAGGGAGTGTACGGTGCCATATCCTTGAATATCCTGCCCAGCCTCTCGACGATGTCTTCATCATCAACTTCGTTACCGGGCATCCTTGACGTATCTTCGTCGCCCGTGTACTGGTACCCAAGAGTGTCTCGAGCCATTAGTGGTTGTACTCTCCTCTTCATGAAGTTGAAGGCCACATGCTCGGCCCTCAGCCCAGCCTCTCGCAAGGCCTTGATCTTCAGCATCAACTCGGGTAGTTGAATACCCTCTTGCATCGTCGGCTCTGTGTTCCACCATACCCGATGCTTCGGCTACTTCCCGCTTGGCTTCAGCAGCTCCGGGTGGTGGTTGGTGATATAGAACCACTTGGCTTTCCAGTCTTGGTTTGAGCCAATAAGCTTGTACGCCAAGTACTGGTCGGCCGCATCTTCTCGCATCTGGATGCCAGCCCCTCCGACTACTCGTGGGTCATTGGCGTTGGACTGTAGCTTCACTCGGAAGAACTTCCGGAACAAGATCCAGTGGTGCTTGATCCCCACAAACGCTTCATAGAAGTGTACGAAGACGGAGATGTGAATGATTCCATTAGGATTCAAGTTCAAGTACTCGACACCGTAGTACTTGAGGAGGCCCTTGAAGAAATCGCTCGCCGGGAATGCTAATACGCGCTCAACGAACCTGGCGAACATGGGTACCTCATCGGGGTTCTTCTCCATGGGGTACGGGTCGCTCGCGGCGGTGCGCCACATATCCATCTCCTTCTCCCGAAGGAACCCGCTGTTCACCAACGCCAGTAGACCTTCGGTCTTCATCTTGGACTTCTTCCATTCCTTGTTCGGATTGGGGAGCGGGGGCAGATGTCGGCGGCGATGATACTTGGGCCGATCCCTCTACGTCGTTGCAGGATATTTTCTTCCTGGCACTAGCGTTCGAGCCCTTGGACGGAGATGGCTTCATCCTCCAAGTGCACGGGGTCTTCACTCGCGTCCGCTCGGGGGCTACGCTAGTGGCGAGCAGCGGCGGCGCGCGTTGACTTGCAATCTACGGCACGGCGGCAGAAGCAACAGTGGAAGGAAACTTAAACCGATCTATTCGCACGGCAGCTACTACGGGAATGGAAAACCCTAAGGGTTTCGGCGTCTATTTATAACTTAGCCAGTGGTACCGCAACAGCCGGATGGATAAGTATCGGCGGCTGACTCAGCAGCGGCTGCCTGACTCTTTGGCTTCCAGTACTTGATGCGCTCCATCTCGGGGGGCTCGGCTACATCTACTAGATTTCCTGGGTGATGACAAGACTCAAGAGCAACTCAGGACACATTCTACAATCAAGATGACCCTTCAATACGAGAGGAAGTACTTGACTCAAGGCTCGGGGGCTCCGTGCCACGTGTCCTTCGGTTTTTTCTTCGGATTTTACGGGATAATCTTGGCGGAACTTCATATTGACCCTCAGCTTGAATCTACGATTCGACCTAAGGCTCAGGGCCTACATTACATATAGAATGCGATTCTTCGAATCGCATTTTCCATATGGTCTATTCTTCTAGATGGAGCGAGTACTATTGAAGACCTTCAAGAGAAGAACTCGAGGACACTTGGGAACTAGTCAAGATGACTTCAAGACTACTCACAGATCAGCTAGAGTACCTTCCAGCCTCGGGATGCTTCGAGTATTCTTGAGGACTTTTGGCTTGTAGTACTCAGGGACGCCTGAGGATTACTCATCAAGGCCATCATGACTACTCGAAACTATCTTGCTCGACTACAAAGTACTCGGGGGCTTGTTGTATGAACCTCCCTAGGCCCACTACCTCGGTGGGTACTAGGACCGACTACTTAGTGGGCCCCTGGGACTACTCGACTTGGGTCACATGGCACCTGATAGTGTGGGGCGCAAGGACTACGGTGGAGAAGTACTCGGATAGGAAGCTATGCAGGTCCTATACCATGTAGAGAACTCCTAGACGTACACGACTAGTACTCTCTCCCATGACCGACTTGTAACCCTGCCTCCCGGACTATATAAGGCGAGGCAGGGACCTTTACCTCTCTCATACGCATCATCTTGTAAACACACCCAATCAATCTGGAGCTACGCAGCATACAGGACGTAGTGTATTACGCACCTCGCGGCCCGAACCTGTCAAAATTGTGTGCCACGTGTTTCTCCCTTTGAGTTACCGATCTCGGCGAGGCCACATTCATCTACCTCGGGTACTCCACTTGGTAGGTTGCCGGTCTAAAACACCGACAGCCACCTTGGTTGAAGGTGTGTAGCCTGGCACCAATGGTAGTCAACATGTGTAGTAGTCGTAGTCGTGGACTCTGTGTACTCATTTCAGCAGGAGCACAAACTGATGAAGCCGCGATCCCGGAGGCCGTGGCCATGGAGGCGATTGTTGTGGAGACAGAGCCCACAGAACCAGTTGCCGAGACGACAGAGGGGTCAGCCCCTGAGCTGGGGACTACAATAGCCCCCGAGCTGAGGGTGGAGAGGCGGTCGATCCGCTCCCTAGAGCAGGCATGGACGTAGTCGTCAGAGGGCCCATCATAGAAGAAGCCACGTCAATCCGTTCGACACCAATGTTAGAGGCGACATCGTCAAGCTGTGGGGTTTTGGAGCTGTTGGACGGCAACCTTATAGACCCAGCTGTTGTTGCTCAGAGCATGGAGTCATGGCGTCGTACGAAGCAATGGATCAATGTACATTTCGAGTACCCTGAGTAACTTTGTGTTGCGAAATACAGAGTACCCATTGACTGTTCTGTCTTGTGCAGGATGTTGTTGAAAGGTCCTGCTAGAAGTCCGATCTTCTGCAGGGGTACGATGACAAAGTACTCCGCGTTGAGTCCTTGGAGAACGAGCTTGAGAAGTCGAAAAAGCATTCTGCTCTGCTTCAATCCAAGTTTGATGGCGCCTTCACCCAGTACCACAATGAGGTACAAGAGATACAAGCGAATAGGAACGACTTGATCCGGAAGAACAGGCTGCTACGCCAGAAGAATAAAGGTATGTTTGCCGCCAAAGTCTTTGAGTACTTATTGGGATACCATGGAGTAATCTGACATTGTGTTGTGTTATTTGCAGATCTTGAGGCAAAAGTTGATCAACTGAAGGCGTCGCAGACGGAACTCAAGAACATTGTGTACCGGGAGACCGATAAAAGAGAGGTACTTGAGTACGAGTTCAAAAAGTTGATCCATGAGTGCATCTATCACATGGGGCTCCATGAAGCCTCAGACTGTGATCTTATGAATTGCTATAAACCTCTGCAGAAATTGAATGAAGATTGCGAGAAGCTCTGAGGCCAATTGAAAGAACTCGAGGAAGACGCACTGCCCATCGCAAGGTTGCTGGTACCACACCTGGGCGGGCCCAAGATAGCTCCACTGGTAGGTCGGTTGAAGGAAGACCCCGGGCGACTAGCGACGTATATCAAGCACTAGGCAAAGTCTATTGCAAACCAGGTGCTGGCGTACATGAAGTCATACTTCTCGAAGGCACCAGTGGGTGTGGTAGTTGGTGGTCTTGCGGCTAACAATAGTGATGATTAGTACAAGACCCTCCTCGAGGAGATGGCGCCCATTGTAGAGCAAGTGGCAGAGAAGCTCAATCTGCAGTAGATGTACCTATAAAGGTAGCTTAGGGTAGTTTATGTAAGGCAAATAGAGTAGTTAGTAACTTGTTTGAATTATCAATGAAAGTTATCCATGATATGTCTATGAAATGAGTACTCATGGCCGCCACTTGCAGCGAAGTGAGCGGAGTGCCAAACCGTGGAGAACTCGTGAGTAGTACTCGGTAGGAGATGCCTGTTTGGAAGGCTTAGTAAAGAAGTTGAGTAGAAACAATCTTTATTACTGATGAATAAGTACACCTGGATGGCCAGGGCAGTTTGTAGTCGCCAGGACCTGCGGGCCGCCTACGGCTAAGTGGTGCTAGGGCCCTTGAGCCGCTTACAGCTAGAGATCCTTTAGTAGTCGTATAGACTAGATCTAGAGTGCATGGTCTTGCAAACCGCTGCTAGGGTCCTTAGTGCTCTAAGAAGCCCAAGATCTATTAGTAGTCGTTGTCGCTGGATCTTGGAGAAGAGTAGTCCGGAGGCTAGTGCCAGGACCGAAAGGCCGCTTACAGCTAAGAGTCCGTGAGTAGCCGTATAGACATGGACTCGTTGATAAGTAGTCGAGTGACTACGCGTAGAAGTGACACAGCTGGTCGACGTTCCATGAGTTGCTGATGTGGTCGCCTTCAAGTGTTTGGAGGCGGTAGGAGCCAGGTCCGGTCACATTAGAGACTGAAAAGGGACCTTCCCATGGCGAGCTGAGCTTGTGTAGTCCATCTGTGCTCTAAATGCGGCGGAGGACTAGATCGATGACATTGAAGCAGCGTTCCTTGATGTTGCAATCATGGTAGCGTCGGATACCCTCAAGGTACCATGCTGATTGGACGAGGGCGGCGCAGCGGGCTTCTTCGAGGCCGTCAATGTCAACCCGTCTGCTATTTTCTGAGATGCCCTCGTCTTATTGCTCTACTGCCGGGGATTCCCACATCACGTCGGCAGGTAGAATAGCTTCGGAGCCATAGACCAGGAAGTAGGGCGACTGCCCTGTTGGCTTGGTAGGTTGAGCACGAAGCTCCTAGAGTGCATTGGGTACTTCCTTGATCCACTTGCCACCTTTGGTGTTAGCTGCGTCGTGCAATCGCTTCTTGAGGGCATCGAGTACCATCCCGTTGGTGCGCTCGACTTGTCCGTTGGCGCGAGGGTGGGTGACTAAGACGTATCGGATATCTATCCCACTGTTCTCGCAGTACTCCCAGAACTGGTGGTTGTTGAAGTTGGAACCCAAGTCTGTGATGATGCGATGGGGCAGCCCGTAGCGATGCAAGAGCTCATCCAAGAAGTCGAGTACTCTGTCGGCCTTTGGGCAAGTGACTGGCTTGACTTCGATCCACTTAGTGAACTTGTCGATAGCCACCAAGACTCTGTTGAATCCTCTTGGCGCAGTTGGCAGAGGCCAAATTATGTCGAGCCCCCAGCAGGCAAAGGGCCAGGTTAGTGGTGTGGTGACTATCCTGTAGGCTGGGACGTGTTGTTGCTTGGAGAAGAATTGGCATCCTTGGCACTTTCTGACGAGTTCTTCAGCATCAGCCAGAGTTGTGGGCCAGTAGAAAGCTCGTCAGAAAGCTTTGCTCACCAGTGTGCAAGAAGACACGTGATTGCCGCAGACGCCTTTGTGGATCTCCTCCATGATGTCCTTGCCTTCATCCCGGGCTATGCACTTCATGAGTACTCCAGAAGTGGCACCCCACCTGTAGAGCATGTCTCCGACTAGTACACATGTCTCCCACCTTCTGCACGCGGATGTAGTCGATGAACGGTTATCGCCAGTCAACGTCGATCATCATGACCTCCTGACCAGGCTGTTGTGGCACTAGTTCAGTGGTCGTGGGCTCCGGCTCTGAGATGGATGGCGCATGGAGCTCATGGACGAAGACGCTGATGGGTACTTGTGCGCGAGTAGAACCAAGCATCGATAGGACGACCGCTACAACATTTTTGTCGCGGATGACATGATAGAACTTGAGACCGTCGAACTTGTTCTCGAGCTTGCATACTTCCAAACAGTAGGCGTCCATATTCTCCTTGTTGCGATCCCAAGACTTGTTGACTTGGTTGATGACCACTGCGGAGTCACCGTAGACCAGTAGCCGCTTGATGCCCAATGAGATTGCGAAGCAGAGCCCATGCAGTAGGGCTTCGTACTCGGCTTCGTTGTTTGAGACCTTCCAGAAGATCCACAGGACGTACTTGAGTTGTTTGCCCTTTGGAGAGATTAGGAGTACCCCTGCACCGGCACCCTCAAGCTTGAGTGAACCATCGAAGTACATCACCTAGTGCTCTGGACGCTCGGTTGGAGTTGGTAGTTGATTCTCCCGCCACTCTGCCATGAAGTCGACTAGTGCTTGAGACTTGATGGCAGTACGTGGCTGGAAGTCAATGTTGAGGGCGCCAAGTTCGATTGCCCACTTAGAGATTCTTCTAGTAGCATCTTGGTTGCAGAGTATGTCACTGAGCGGGTAGTCAGTGATGACGGTGATCGAGTACTCCTAGAAGTAGTGTCGTAGCTTCTGCGAGGTGATAAGTACTGCGTAGAGTAGCTTCTGTACTGGTTGGTACCATGCCTTGGACTCTGACAAGACCTCGCTGATGAAGTAGACTGGTCACTGGACTGGGTAGGCGTGGTCGTCTTCTTGCCGCTCGACGATGATGGTAGTACTGACCCCATGAGTAGTCGCAGAGAGGTAGAGCAGTAGTTGCTCCTTTTTACGAGGGGTCGTGAGGACCGGTGGCTTTGATAGGAAGTCTCTGAGCTGCACCAGAGCTTGGTCAGCCTCTGCGGTCCACACAAACTTCTATTGGTGCTTGAGTAGTTTGAAGAAGGGTAGTCCCCGTTCTCCAAGCTTTGAGATGAATCTATTTAGGGCCGCCATGCACCCGGACAGCTTTTGTACATCCTTGATGCAGGTGGAAGCTTTCATGTTGGTGATGGTAGAGATCTTCAGGGTTGGATTCAATGCCGCAATGGCTGATGATGAAGTCGAGTAGTTTCCCTAAAGGTATGCCAAATACGCACTTGATGGGATTGAGCTTCCAACGGTACTCTTGCAGGGATGCGAAAGTCTCTTCAAGATCGGCGGTGAGCGTGTCGGAGTTTCAGGTCTTGACGACCACGTCATCCACATAGGATTCGATATTCTTATTGAGCTGCTTCTTGAAGCAGGCCTGGATAGCTCGCTGGTAGGTAGCGTTGGTGTTTTTCAGCCCGAACGACATCGTCGTGTAGCAGTAGGCGTCGATAATAAACGCGGTCTTCTCCCGGTCTTCTTCCTTGATAGCGATCTGGTGGTACCCAGAGTAGCAGTCGAGGAAGCAGAGCAGGTCACAGCCCACCGTGGAGTCAATGACTTGATCAATCCGCGGCAACCTAAAGGGGTCCTTGGGGCAGTGTTTGTTGAGGTCGGTGTAGTTCACTCACATACTCCACTCGTTCGTGTTCTTGCGGACGAGGACGGTGTTGGCGAGCCACTTAGGATGGAAGACTTCACGGATGAAGTCGGCCGCAAGTAGTTTGGCGAGTTCCTTCTTGATGGCATCCCGTCTGTCGTCAGTGAAGTGGCAGAGGTGTTGTCGCTTGGGGGTAGATTTAGGATCGACGTTGAGTGAGTGCTCAATCAACCTCTTGGGCACCCCTAGCATGTCTGCTGGTTTCCACGCAAAGATGTCTCGGTTAGCCCAGAAGAAGTTGATGAGCACGTCTTCCTATTTCGGATCGAGACTCGCCCTGATCATGTCAGCAAACTGGGAGGTGGTCGGTACATGGAGAACCCAAACATCACCGATAGCCACCCGGTCACGAATGAAATGTAAGTCAATCTCCACATGCTTCGTCCGCTGATGTTGAATCGGGTTGGTGGAGAGCTACACGGCGCTGACGTTGTCACAGTAGATGAGCGTGCTCTTGGTGAGCAGGCTGTGAAGCTCAGCCAAGAGCTGTCGGAGCCAGGACGCCTCAGCCACACCGTTAGCAACAGCCCGGTACTCGGCCTCAGCACTCGAGCGGGAGACAACCGGTTGTCGCTTGGATGACCAAGAGATTAGGTTGCCGCCAAGGAAGACGGAATAACCTGCGGTAGAGCAACACGTGTCTGGGCATCCCACCCAATCAACATCAGTGTAGATTACCAGCTCAGCAGATGGAGACCGGTGGAGGACCAAGCCGTAGTCAACAGTACCTCGGACGTAGTGAAGAAGGCGCTTCAGCGCAGCAAGGTGTGACTCTCGTGGATCATGCATATGGAGGCAGATCTGGTGGACAACGTAGGTGAGATCCGGACGGGTGAAAGTGAGGTAGTGCAAGGCTCCAGCAAGACTCCTATAAGCAGTAGGATCAACCACAGGATCACCCAGAGTAGCAGACAGCTTCGCCTGAGTGTCAACAGGAGTGGAGTAAGGCTTGCAATCAGTCATCCCTGCACGCTCCAGGATATCCAGCGCATACTGACGCTGGTTAAGAAGAAGACCAGTCTGACGGTGCTCAATAGTCACGCCCAAGAAGTGGAGAAGCTGTCCCAGATCCTTCATGGCAAACCCCTGCTGAAGTGAGGAGATAATCCGCTGAAGTAGTTGTGGACTAGAGGCAGTCAGAACAATGTCATCAACGTAGAGGAGGAGATAGGCAACCCCATCAGCAAGGTGATATATGAACAACGAAGTATCTAACTTGGCCTCAACAAACCCCAGTGTCAGCAAGAAGGTGGCAAACCGAGAGTACCATGCCCGAGGATCCTGCTTCAAACCATAAAGAGATTTGTTCAACCGGCAGACCAAATCCGGACAACTAGGGTCCACAAACCCTGCTGGTTGGCTGCAGTAGACTATCTCGGTCAGAGTGCCATGAAGAAATGCATTCTTTACATTGAGCTGGTGCACGGACCAAGACCGAGAGAGAGCCAAAGAGATAATAGTACGCACTATAGCAGGCTTCACCACTGGACTGAAAGTCTCATCATAGTCCACACCAGGACACTGAGTGAACCCCCGAAGGACCCAAAGCGCCTTGTAACGCTCCAGAGTACCATCAGCACGACGATTGATTGTCCAAATCCACTTGTCGGTCACTACATTGCAACCCAACGGACGCGACACAAGGTCCCAAGTCTAGATTGCAAGAAGAGCTCTATAATCTTCTTCCATCGCAGGACGCCAGTTCGGATCTGCCAGAGCCTCACGAATCGATGTCGGGATCAGAGAAAGTCACGACTCCCCATCAGTGGTGAAGAGAGCCCACGACCGAAGAACCTCGGTCACCTGCCGAGTCACCATGGGATGGGTGTGGTGAGGATCCCGATGGATGACCGGTGGGTGGTACACGACCGACTCCACCTGAGAGCAACGAGGTGGAGGTGGAGGCGGCGGCGGAGGCGGTGTGGGCGCTAATGGAGGAGGCAGAGACGGCTCCGGTGACGGTGGTGGAAGAGGTGGAGCCATGGAGTGGCACCCATAGATATGGCGCACAGGAGGAACATAGTCCACGGGCACCGCCGGTGGAGGAGCCGGCATAGGCTCGGTGTAGCGTGCAGGTGGTGGTCGGGCCACATGTGGCGAGGTAGGAGGTGTCAGAGCAGCTTGTGGCGCGGTAAGGGGCTCTAGGGGCACCGGAGCCGCATGTGGCGCGACCGGGGGCACTGGGGCTGCGCGTGGCGCAGGCAGGGGCACTAGGGACACACGTGGCACAACAGAGGGTGCTGGGGTTGCACGTTGCGTAGGCAGGGGCACTGGGGCCACACATGGTGTAGCATGGGGTGTCGTGGCCACTTGCGGTGCGGGAAGGGGCACCAGAGCCAAGCGTGGTGGGGCAAAGGGCACCGGGGCCGCGTGTGGCGCATCAGAGGGCAGCGGAGACGCTGGTGTACTGGGGAAACCTGCGGGAAAGGGAAAGAGAGGCAGATGTGGCTGAACCACTAGGTCAGGAAACAGAGACGCCAGCTCAGGGTGTGGAGAAGGTGTAGAGGAGGTGGAGTAGGGGAAATCCGACTCGTCGAACACAACATGGCGGGAGATGAGGACTCGGCGAGAGGTTAGGTCAAAGCAACGGTACCCCTTGTGGGCAGGGAGTAACTGAGAAACACACAACGAGTGGAGTGGGGCACCAGCTTGTGAAGAGCAGTGGCAGTGGTGTTAGGGTAACAAGCACACCCGAAGACATGAAGGTGATCATAGCTAGGAGGGGTGCCGAAAAGAGCATGGTGAGGAGTCAGACCAGGGGAAGTAGTGTAAGGGAGACGATTGAGCAAGTAGGTGGCGGTGTGGAGGCTCTCGGGCCAGAAGCATGAGGGCAGAGAGGCCTGGATCAGAAGGGTGCGCATGATGTTGTTCGTGGTCCGAATCATGCGCTCATCCTTGCCGTTCTGGGGAGAGGTATACGGACAATACATGCGCAACTGGACACCCCGAGAAAGGAAGAAGGAACGAAAGGTGTGATTGTCGAACTCACGTCCATTGTCACACTGAACCGCCTTAATGGTGAGGCCGAACTGAGTAGACACCCAGGCAAATAAGTGTAAGAGGGTGGGAAATGTGTCAGACTTGGCACGCAAAGGGAAAGTCCAGGAGTAGTGAGAGAAATCATCAACCACTACTAGGTAGTACTTGTAGCCCGAAAGACTAGGGACACGAGAAGTCCATTGATCACAGTGAACAAGATCAAATGCATGCATCGCATGCAAAGAAGAAGAAGAGAAAGGAAGGCGAACATGGCGACCCAACTGGCACGCATGGCAGAGATGCTCATTAGAAGCACGAGTGCAAGGAAGATGTGCACTACAACTGAGCTGAGCCAAAGTGTCACAGCCGGGGTGACCAAGACGGCGGTGCCAGGTAGTGGAAGAGGGAGTGGTGACAAGGGCAGCAGACGGGGAAGAGGGTAAAGGTGGTGAAGCGGAAGCAGGAAGGCAAAGGGTGTAAAGGGGTCTCGAGCTATCACACCGGAGAAGCGGACGCCCAGACACAGAATCCTTCACAGTAAGACCAGAGGGATCGAATTCAACAGAACAAGATTTGTCAGCTGTGAACTAACGAATGGAAAAAAGGTTATGGATCATCTGAGGAGCAACAAGGACATTGGGAAGACGAAAGGGACCTGGAGCACAACCCACGGAAGTGACAGGAAGACAAGACCCATCACCAACCATAATCGAAGACGGATAAGAGTGATGTGGGGGTTGGACAGAAGAAAGGAGGCTAGCATCAGAGGTGGTGTGGTAGGAGGCACCCAAGTCGGTGATCCACTCGGTGCTGACAGGTAGTGTCACCCCCATGGTGCTAAATGCCGGTGACGGAGGTGAAGTGGGAGTAGGCGAGATGTGCCCTAACCATGGGTCACTAAAGAATGGCCAGGGCACACCAGCTGCAGCAAGAGAAGTTGTGCGCGGACGACGCCCCCTCCGTCGACGACGCCCAACGCGACCTCCGCCACCCCCGCTCGGCCTAGGGGAAGAAGTAGGGACGTCGGAGGAAGTAGGGCCGGGAGCGCCGTAGAGAGTGGTCACGCCATAGGCAGAGGAGCCAGCGACCGCGTGCGAAGGAAGTGGGGCAGTACACTACGTGAAAAACAGACTTTGGTAACGGGCGTAGATCGCCTTTGGTAACGGGCAATGCACCCGTTACCGATCAAGTGTTACAAATAAGCCAAGAAAGGTAACGGGCAGATGTCCGTTACTGATAAGACATATTCGTAGCGGGCATTAAACAACGACCGTTACCACAACTAGCCACCGGTCACGTGAAATGGCTGTTTCTCTAGGCCCACAGGGACCTTTCATAACGGGCACCAAAGCAAAGCCCGTTACAAAAGCTCAATATCAGAGACGCCTGATGTGCACCTACTTCTCCACTATCTTGACGAAATGAGACACATCTATTTCACGCGCATCTCAGCACAACTAGTATTCGAAACGGGCATCAAACAACGACCGTTACCACAACTAGTCACCGGTCACGTGAAATGGTTGTTTCTTTGGGCCCACATGGAACTTTGGTAACGAGCATGAAATAGAGCTCATTACTGTGAAATTAACATCAGAGATGCATTCTGTGAACCGGCGTCTCCACTGTCTCGACGAAATGAGACGCATCTATTTCTACGTGTGTCTTCTTTCTCTCTATTAAAGGAGACGCTTGCTTTCAACCTGCATCTCCTATATCTTGATGAACGGCTAGGTCCTAGGGCCCACCGGTCAGGACTAGTAACGGGCTTTTACACTGCCCGTTACATTGTGGGCATTTTTGTAACAGGCTTTTCGAATGAAGCCCGTTACTCACTGATCAGTGTTTGTAACGAGCTTTAATTAATTCCCGTTACAGATACGGCGGTCACCCCTACAGTAACCTGCCTGTTTGCCGGTGGCATCCTGGAACCAGCCAGGATTTGGCAGCCACCAGGGGCTGCATCCTGGAACCAGCTAGGATATGGCAGCCACCACAGCAAGGAGACATCACAAACACATTCTCACATCACAGATACAGGCAAAGCAAGATCACATTTATATACAAGCTAGGATCACATCAAGTTTCAAGTTACTCTCATCAGGGCTTGTTTGGATGGAGTCATGAGAAAACTGCCTGAACCAGGCAGTATCTGACCCCACCAAGCAAGCCAAGCAGGTTTCTCAAGCAACAACACCTCACTAAAGAAGACTGAATGAGTTTCAAGTTTCTGGTCACGATAAACTCACAGTGCACCACTGTAGAACTTGCCCTTTCGGTCGATGGTCTCCTTAACAATGTACTCGCACGGCATCTCTCGGACACGCTTTACATCTTCTATGGAAAAATCTACAGGAGGTTTGGAATCCTGCAAAATACAATCATTTATGAGAATACAAGTAGAAATCATTTTCTAAAATCAGATGAATAATATGAGCAGAGACAAGGTTGAGCATTATTATCTACTTACAGCAGCCTTCTTGATGTCAGGTATGTCATCGAATAGTCTTAACATATGGAATGCCACATGGAATCCACACAAAGAAGACCCCCGTGGCTGCTGAGCACACTGCATCGAGGTACCAAGATGACAAGTTAATGTATTACCAAATAGGTAAGAAGGGACCATAAAAAACCTCGGTCTTACAGCGAGATTTGTTTTGTGCTTGAGTGTTGTTGACGGTTAATAGTTGTATCAAAGTTCGTTTAGACTTGCAAGCGGACAAGTCTCTCGTCGTAGTCAAGGGACCCTTCTTCCCTCGAGTGGTGAACCCAAGGTATCGAATCCGTGGAACAAATGTGTGACGCAAAAGATTATCTAGTAAAGCCAAGTAACTTCAATCTTCGGTAAAGAGAAACCCTAATGAATCTAGATAAAGAACACAAAACTAATCTAATCTACTAAAGACCGGAGGTAACAAAGTTAGATAGGGTAGATAAACCAATCTAGAGAGATCGGGTTAAGCCTTTTGTTGAAGTTCCAAGCAAGAGAAGAAGTAGCAAATCGAATCTTATTATAAGCCTCTTTAAATCATGGTTTCCCGTCCGACTCCGAAAACGCCCGCCTTTCGGAACCCCCGTTCTGTCACAACGTATTCCTATTCATGCGGGTAGTCTAGGGTGAGTCCAAGGACAAGTCGAGTTCTTTTGGAAGATCTGGCGTGTACCTCTAGCTACCGCGGCTACAAGAACACCCTATGTGATCTATCTCGAGAATAGATCTAGAATAAGCAAAGCCGATCAAAAAACGAAATCATCGAAGAAATGCTAGATCGCTAGAAATAGATTCAACTTGATAATTCAACTAATACAATGATACATAAACAAGATCACCACCGGGATCCTACCTTGATCTTGCTTCTAGCTCCGGGAACTCCGACGTGGTCTTCCTTGCAAGGTTCCCACGTCGACTAGGGAGACCCTAGTCCACTAGCTCGACCCTCTCCTCTCCGGGATGGTGTCCCTCTCTTCTTTGCTCCTCGGCGGCCGATGACGAATTTATTCATTCATGGCTCTCGACCCCGGGGCTATAAATAGCCTGAATGGCGGCTAGGTCAAAGGAGGGGGCAAATGGGCCCTGGACTGGGCTGGGCCGGCCGACCTGGGCTCACCCAGGCCCAGTTCCTGGCCTCCTTCGCGTGGTGTCGGTTCCTGAGTCTTCTAGATCCTTCCCCCTTCTGCATGTAGCCCCTTGTCGTCAGTTTCTCTCCGAGTTGGACATAGCTCCTTGTCCCGCAAGATTCGGCACTTTTCTGGTTAGGTCCTCAGAGTTTGTCATCTTCTCGGGTTAAGTCCCTGGCTTCTTGGAGTTAAGTTTGCTTCACCGGAAGTCTTGCTTTCAACGCTAAAACCCTGCATAAACACTAAACTCCAAAACCGACATGCACAAGTGAACTTGTTATACCACGGGGGTTAGTAGCAATGGATAAGGTATAAAACTTATGCCAACACTGAAGGTAAACTCATGGCTAGGTTGACGGATTTTCACCGTCAACATCTCCCCCATGCTTAAACCTTGCTCGTCCTCGAGTAAGCCTTCGATGGATATCATCGTTGCCCATCAATGTTTAAACTTTTCACTTGATCATACATGAGAAAACATAATGCTCTTAAAATTTTAATTTGTTAAAGTTCCATAATGTACTAGCCTTCTTCTCTACGGAGGGTAGATTCCTAATTAAACTCACCCCACAAGTATTAACATGCTCCCAAAATTTAAATAGATCCTAGAAATTTTGAAAATAAAGAACTAGATGAAAAAGGGCTAAACCAAGTTCACAAATTTAAATCATCTTGCATATTTCTCATGAACTCTCATCTCATCTTGTCTCTTAAGCCTATATATTCTACTCCTGTCCCTCTCATAACATATATGTGGTGTAGTCTTTATATGGAGCTTTTTGGGAAAGTTTAGTCCTACCAAGATTTTATAAATGAGATGTTGTCAAAACAAGACAAGCTTCTCATGGTCTTACCGAGACTCGTCAAAAAGGTCATTGGAAAATAATGTTATATCAAGGAGGGGAAAGAGAAAAAGACACACACTTGAGATGAGTGGACATGTGCAAATGGCAAAGAGTGATCCCGAGGCACAAAGGAAGTCCTCCTTATCGGATTGCACATGGTTGGAAAATGAGTATGGATGTTTTAATCTTGAAGCCTTGAAATTCCTAATGCACTTTAGAGAACCGAGGAGTTCACTTTATTTTATTTTTTTACACATACTCATATTTTTTTCTTTATCTCATATTTCTCTTTCTTTCTTTCTTTCTTTTCTCATTTTTTTTCTTTTTCTTTCTCATAAAAATTTTATTTGCTCCCCTTTGAACTCTAAAATTGCATCGTACCTACCTCCTCCCCCATGCTTAGACGTTGCTCGTCCTCGGGCAAAGAGGTGATAAATAAGGTAGGTACCGGAAATATTTTTCCTTGGAGAGATACTTGAATTCTTCAATGTTGGCACCGTCTTGCGATCTTCCTTGAATTGATTATCCATTTTAAATGATAGGTTGTGGTCAAGAAGGTAATCACAAAAGATGATCTTTGGTTTTAAGGGTGGATATCCGGCGAGATTTGTGAGATCTCAGATGTGGGGATACACAATGCATGGATAAAAGGCTAGCAAAAAGATAGATACGCAAAAACGAAATG
Organism: Cenchrus americanus; assembly: GCA_947561735.1. Lineage (NCBI taxonomy): Eukaryota > Viridiplantae > Streptophyta > Magnoliopsida > Poales > Poaceae > Cenchrus > Cenchrus americanus. Next base: position 187,071,638 of record OX387245.1, read on the forward strand.
ACCAGCTTCTTAGTCTCGGGCCAGAGAAATCATGGCCTGCAATAACTCACTCAAAAATAAATCTTGTACACTAAGGTTTATGCACACAAATATATATAAGGCTCTGGATAGGTTGAGCAACACACAAGTGATATTCATGACAAGGTTAGCGATATTTTTGGGCATAAAAACCATCTTTAATCTATCTATAACTTGAGAGCACATAAAACACTATGGGTCTTTATTTTAATCATAACCTCCGCTAAAGATTAAGCTAGCATTTAGATAAATTCATATTCGTATTTTAAGAGAGCACTAGCTTTAACATGCATAAATCAATTGCAAAGATAAACAAAGCGGCAATTATAATCATATATCATCATGGCACAAATTTTGTAACTTTTCCAATGGTGTAAACAAGGTGGTGTCTTTATTAATGATGAAAACAAACTGAAATACATGCTGAAAATAAACTAACACACTTGCTGAAATTTAAATGAAAACCGAAAATACTACGCAAACACAAGAAAACACAAGCTGAAAATTACAGAGAAAGGGAAAAGAAAAGAAAACTAAAGTTCCTCCTTCTTCCTAATCCTCCGCCGGTGGTTGGTGTTGATAATCTTGGTAGTTGTACCCTTGCTCGTAGTAGGGTTGGACATCCCCTCCAATGAATTGATTCGGCTGCACTAGGTGAAGGCGCCCAAGCTCATAGGCAATATTTGCATTGCCCTCACCAAGTCGTGCCCCGTTAGATTGTATAGCTGCGACGTTTTGCATGTTTCTCGCAACATACCCTCCAATTATGGCCATGCTTTGTTGTGATTGGGGATATTGTGCGTAGGGCTCCGTGAAGGTTACGTTGGGTACCACATAATTTGGTGGGGGTACCGGTGCACCACCGCCCCATGCTTGCATTTGTGGCCCTCCATAATAACTTGGCGGAGTAGGAATCCCGCCTACATAGTCGGGTTGTGCACCACCTGCTTGTGCGGAGGAGGATCCCTCCTCTACGATTCTTCCTCTTTTATTTTTTTTTTGCCGGGACGAGGAGTCCCTCTTCCAACCAATCTTCCCTCCCTTGAATGAAAAGCCTAAGCCTTGGATCCGGAAGGGGTAGGTTCACCTTGGCCACATGAAAGCCTCCTCTCTCATCTCCACTAATATATTTACCTTGTTTCAAATACTCAAGACCGAGAGAGGTCCCACATAAAAGATGTTCAGGATTCCTCGTAATCCCCGGCCTTAAGGAGATGGCCAACATAGAGAGGTAGCACCCCGAACCAATATATCTCGATCCCGATGTTGCCTCGCAACACCATCAGTTGATCATAAGGTATGAGGGGTCTATTGGCTGCTTGGCAATTAATGCCGAGTAGAGCTAATTCAACTCCGTGTCGGTCACCTTCGTCTCACTCATCCTCCCCATAATCCTCTTGCACATCCAAGAGTGGAATACTTGGATAATGGGGTTGCGGATGCAATTGCGTTGTTGGTGGGCTTCTCCGGAGATTAAATTCCAAAATCCATCTAACGTGCCATCCAGCACGTCGACTTTCTCCGAAGCTCCCTTTTGGAACCCAAGTAGCTCCCTAACATACTCGTAGGGAACCACTTGTTGGATTCCCTCCAAACGGAATGATAAACTTTGCACCCCCTCATCAAGGATGGGCGCAATAGTCATCAAGATTTCCAAGGCAAACTCCTTGTGGGTGTTTGCCGACACCCCGTTGGAGAATTGCACCCATCCAAGGTGCCCCAACATATAATATATGTCCGTGCTGAAACTCAAATAGTTGAGTGCTTGATCGTCGAAATCGATGTTTGCCACAAGCCTCTTCTCAAGACGAGAGAGTTTCTTCTCCTCCTCCTCCTCCGACAATATGATGAAGCCATATGTGGAATACCGCGTAGTTTATGGAGGTGGCACGGATGAATGGGTCGATCGATGAGGTGGGACGGGCGGCTCCTCCGTGCACCCTTAAGGTTCGGTAAACCTCATGGATGTGCTCCTTGTTTCCCTCATGCCACCAAGGAGGAGAGCGTCGTTCCTCCTTGGCGGTGCCGTGTCCTCCTCCATGCTCTGAGGAGACTCAGAAACTGAGGCCTCCTCGAAGATGTCGTCGAAGACGGCTTGGATGACGATGACCCCTTCTTCTTGGTGAAGAGACTTGTGGTTTTATTCCACATGATTGCAACACTCTTCTCTCTACTAAAATTCCGGGTTGCAACCGGTAGCTAGGTACTTAAAAACTTACTTCAGAATGTGGACTTTGAGTGGATTAAGGGTGTGTATTGTTTGAGCTATCAAGCATGGGAAGGTTGGCTATGTCTACGGTGGTTCTGGGCACAAAAACTTGAGCACACAAACTGAGGAAGGAGAGGGATGCTTGCCTGCCGAAGACGGGAGCCGTGGGGCTCCTTTTGTAGGGGAGGCCGGCCGGCCTGGGCCGACCGGCCTGGGTGGCCGCGTGCCTCTCCCCGCCTCGGCTTTCTTCCAACACAATCATTTCTCTTCCATCACCTCCTTGCCCGCGTGCTCCACGAGTTGCACCGCCCAAATGCTCTCGTCCACTCATTTTCTTGCATTATTGGTCCTTCCACTTGATGCTTCATGCTTTGAGTCATGTCCATGCTCCCTTGCTTTACTTGCTTCACATGTCACCATGAATTTCCTACAAAGTTATGCTTGCTACCCACCCATGCTTGTCCTTGCATGTGGTCTTGATGAAAGTTGATGAAAGGGCATGCAATGGTGCATGCATGATTAACTTTAACTAGATTGCCTCCCTTTAAGTATGTTTAAGGATAAACACTCCTCTAATTTCGAAAATTAAAAATATTTTCAGATCTATTGAAGAGCTCAAACATAAATTTAGAGAAGTTTTTAAACCATTAAAAACAAATGTAAGTTGAAAATATTTTCCGACTATATTGATATCGGTCTCACCGGTATAGTTTGCCTTCATTGGTTGAGGGCAAACTTTTCCCGGCTTGATCATGGGGGCATAGGTTTAGGTTCTAATTTTAGCAAAATGAGAGAGATTTTGAATAAAATAAAATTAATTGAGGCTTAGAAAAATTCTAATCTTAGAGAACCAAGGATATAGACTTTTAAACTAACCAAAAGTTTAGTTTCTATGTTCACGTGAGTCCTACCACGAGCTGAAATTTAATTAACACCAAGGCATAAGTCATGGCTCTACTCGTGTGTTTTTAGCATGGAAAACAAGTCAACCACAACACCATAACTAGGATGAATGGTTGAGTTAGGTTCTGAATTTATTTGGTTGTGGTTTCTCGAAAAGAAACAAACAAACACATAGGAGGGTTCATGTAAAGGGTTTATGATCAAGCAAAATATTCAACCAAGAATTATGTCTCTAATATTGTTCAACCACTTCTAAGTCTAATGTCTTTGCATAATAAAATTCAAAACTAAATTATTTAAAAAGACTCGAAAAACCTGGAATCGGGTTGTCCTCCCGGTCGCTTATTCTTGACTTGACGAAACGGGTTGCCTCCCGCCTAGCGCTTCGTTTATAGTCCAGAGCTAGACTTCTTCACTTGATTACTTCGGATCAACGCTCTTTGCGGGTGTTGCAATCTTGGGTACCCACTTCCACACCATCATGGGCACGGGCTTGTCTTCCGGCTTGGTCATTTTTTTGGTCTTCACAGGCGGCTTTTCTTTTTTTGTCTTGACGGATGCAACATCTTCCTTGACTTTCTTCATGTCCTTCTTCTTCGGTTCTTTCTTCTTTTTCAGACCTTCCTTCTTCCTTGGTTCTTCCTTAACAACGCGATGTTGAGGTGGAACATTTTTAACTTCAATCATATTGCATGCCTCGAGTCGTGGTCGGAACTTGAAGGAACTCCTTTCTCCGTTAATATCGAACATGATCTCCCCCTTGCCAACATCAATAGTAGCTCCCACGGTCTTGAGGAAAGGCCTCCCAAGGATGAGCGGCAGCTTCTCCCTCTCTCCCATCTCGAGCACCACGAAGTCTATAGGGATGAAGTGGTGTTCGACCTTCACGGGTACATCTTCAGCGATGCCCAAGGGATAGCGAATGGAGTTATCTCCCAACTCCAAACACATACCCGTAGGCTCCAACGGTAGGCGTAGCTTCTCGAACACATCCCTTGGCATGACGCTCACACTTGCTCCAAGGTCGCATAAAGCCTTTTCGAAATTGAAAGAACCAACAGAACATGGAATCGTAGGGCATCCGGGATCCTTTTGCTTCTCTAGCCCATTAGCAATAACGGCACTACACTCCTCGGACATCTTGCCATGATCTACCCCGAGTGTTGCTATCTCATATTTATTTGCAAGTATATCTTTAAAGTAACGAGAATATGTAGGTACTTGAAGGGCATCCAATAATGGCATGTTGATACTAAGTCTACACACAACCTCCACAAACTTCTCAAAGTGGTTGTCAAGTTTACCTCGGAAGTAGCGTGACTTGAGTTGTGGTATCCTCGTGTCTTCTCCCAGCATCTCAAACTCGGGCTCTTCGGTGACGATCCCCATAACTTTCTCCTTAGCAATTTCCTCTGCCTCGGCGGATGGTTCAGGCTTCCTTGCTCCCGCGGGGTGTTCCGGATCGACGGTCTCCTTTCCCGAACGTGTTTGAATGGCCTTTGCCGATTTGGGACCTTTTGGTTGTCCCAGAAGCTTCCCTTCATCATTAGTGAGGTGCCCAGCAAGTTGTCCCACTTGCGTCTCGAGCATCCTCATCAGGTTGAGCACTTGATGGTTGGAGCTCCCGACCTCCATCACTTTGCTATCGATGTTCTCCAACACCTTATCTATGGTCTTGAACTTGGTGACGGTGTCCTTGTTAATCTTGGCTTGCTCATCCATGAATTCCTTCAATTGTATACGAAGTGGAACCGAATTTAGAATGGATGAGCTTGCATTAAATAGAGGTCTACCTTGCCTGTAGCGGAAGTTCGGCAATTCTCCCTTCCTCATGTAGTCGAGCACTTTGGCTTCCTCCGGACAATCTTTGTGGACATGGCCATACTCTCTGCATTCTTCGCATGTGGATCTTGCTTCGGCAGCCTTCAAGTCTTGAGCCTCTTTCTTTTCTATCTCCATCTTCTCCAACCTCCTCATGAGTGAATCAATCTTGCCTTCAAGTATGTTCTCATTCTCCACTTGCAAGACTCCTTTGACGTTTCCTGTGGGTTGAACCGGATGTAGGCGTCCGGATGATGCCCATGTGTCATTATCCGCAACCTTCTTGAATAGAGTGAAAGCTTCCGTCGGTGTAAGCTCGATGATAGATCCTCCCACCGATGCGTCGATGATTGTCCTTGATGCCATGGTGAGTCCTTGATAGAACTTTTGCACGAGGTCTTCCTTCGGGAACTTGTGATGTGGAACCACCCGAGTGTACTCATTGAAGTGCTCGAATGCCTCTGAAATAGTTTCCGTAGGATATTGAACAAAGGTGGCAATCTTATTACGCAAGCTTTGAGTTTTACCCGGCGAGTAGTATTCCTTCATGAAAGCCTTCATCAACGTGTTCCAATTTTGCACCGTCTCCGCCGGTTGAGAGTGGAACCATTGCAAAGCCTTCCCGAGTAGCGAGAACGGAAAAAGCCTTGCCCTCATTTGATCTTGAGTCACCCCATCCATGTTGAAAGTTTGACATAGTTGAATGAATGCTTGGAGGTGAAGGTTCGGATCCTCTTTACCGGTGAAGGGTTAATGTTGCACCATGCGGATTGTTGAGGTCTTGATCTCGAACGGTCTTCCGATCTCCTCAAGATTCAAGATTGGTAGGTCGATGATATCCGGGGTGCATAGCTCCCCAATCTTGCGCTCTTGAGGTTGGTCACCCATCGGTGGAAGTCGGTTCTCCCGAGGACTTTGAGGTGGTGAATTCTTCGGAGATTCCTTCCATCCTTTGTCTTCCGACTTCGAATCTACAAAATCCAGCTTTTTAGCTTGATGTGCTTCGCGTCTCCTTAGCCTGTAAAGTTTTTCTGGATCATCCACAAAATTATCGGGTTTGTTGGAGAGGTAGCCGTCCATCTCCTGTTAGGGTTAGCAATAAACAAAATATGCAAAAACTAGAAAGTAAAAACAAATCTATGAAAACTAGAGTTAGACAAACTAGATTAGATTTATTTTGAGGATGATCAAACTTTAGTAGATGCAAAAACACTAAAAGAAAACTGAAAATTACAAAAAAAGCAAGAAAAGATCAAATCTTGATCACTTGTTCCCTGGCAACGGCGCCAGAAAAAGGGGCTTGTTGACGGTTAATAGTTGTATCAAAGTTCGTTTAGACTTGTAAGCGGACAAGTCTCCCGTCGTAGTCAAGGGACCCTTCTTCCCTCGAGTGGTGAACCCAAGGTATCGAATCCCTGGAACAAATGTGTGATGCAAAAAATGATCTAGTAAAGCCAAGTAACTTCAATCTTCGGTAAAGAGAAACCTTAATGCATCTAGATAAAGAACACAAAACTAATCTTATCTACTAAATACCGGAGGTAACAAAGATAGATAGGGTAGATAAACCGACCTAGAGAGATCGGGTTAAGCCTTTTGTTGAAGTTCCAAGCAATAGAAGAAGTAGCAAATCGAATCTTATTAGAAGCCTCTTTAAATCGTGGTTTCCCGTTCGACTCCGAAAACGCCCGCCTTTCGGAACCCCCGTTCTGTCAGAACGTATTCCTATTCATGCAGGTACTCTAGGGCGAGTCCAAGGACAAGTCGAGTTCTTTCGGAAAATCTGGCATGTACCTCTAGCCACTGCGGCTACAAGAACACCCTATCTGATCCATCTCGAGAATAGATCTAGAATAAGCAAAGCCGATCGGAAAACGAAATCATCGAAGAAACGCTTGATCGCTAGAAATAGATTCAACTTGATAATTCAACTACTACAATGATAGATAAACAAGATCACCACCGGGATCCTACCTTGATCTTGCTTCTAGCTCCGGGAACTCCGACGTGGTCTTCCTTGCAATGTTCCCACGTCGGCTAGGGAGACCCTAGTCAACTAGCTCGACCCTCTCCTCTTCGGGATGGTGTCCCTCTCTTCTCTGCTCCTCGGCGGCCGATGACGAATTGATTCATGCCTGACTCCCGACCCGGGGGCTATAAATAGCCCGAATGGCGGCTAGGTCAAAGGAGGGGGCAAATGGGCCCTAGACTGGGCTGGGCCGGCCTGCTTGGGCCGACCAGCCTGGGCCCACCCAGGCCCAGTTCCCCGACTCCTTTTCGCAGTAGGCACCCACTACGTAGTAGTTGTTCATCATTGCATTTGAGATTGCTTTGCCAACTTACTTAGAATGCTGAGAAATATTTGTTGAACTAAACAAATCTGGATCTAAAAACCCAACACTGATCTGCTTCTCCGCTGCCTTGTCCATCATTTTCCTACAAAAAATCAAATTGTTAACATGCATGGACTTTGCAGTCAGAATTAAAGAAATATCTTCTTATGTTTTAAAGGACTTACAATGTCCACAACCTCATGAAGGTAACATCCAGAGAAGCCAGGGTTATAAGGTTAAACACACTACTGAATTCAATGTTTAACATTAAAGCACTAAAACCACCTTTAGAGTAGTCTTGATCCTTACTGTGTTCCATGACATAAGTATGCAACTTGGCACAATTTGGTCCAGCGGCCTTTACATTTGCTTCTGACAACATAGGTGCACCAGGCTTGTATTTTGGTCGGTCATGTTCTGTCCCATTAACACAGTTAAGAATCTCATCTTTAGACAGAGGTTTCCTGGCCTGGTTCCCCTTTTGTAGTGGAGATTGTCTGGGCTCCTCCTGTTGCAGAGGCTGTTGTACTTGTTGCATCTGCTGCTTAGGGGGAGATTGCATGCGCTCCTCCTCCTACTGGAGAGGTTGCTGTTTTGTCTGTTGCTTATCCTCATGTTGCAGCTGCTGCTTAGGCGTAGTTTGCCTAGGCTCCTCCTGCTGTTGTCGCTGCTCCTGTTGCTGGAGAGGCTGCTATTTCATCTGTTGATTATCCTCAAGTTGCAGCTGCTACTTAGGCGGAGTTTGCCTGGGCTCCTCCTCCGGTTGTTGTCGATGCTCCTGCTGTGTAGTTTTGCTGATCTGCTGCTGCTGTTGAGCCTTCTCTTGCTGACACTGAGCTGCAGCACCTCCATTTGATGTTGTACCCCTGCAACCTTTTGCGGCTTCAGGGTTGGGATGTCTCGTCATGGGTGGTATAATGATCCTGTCCTTTGGCCATCGGATCCTTTGAACGAGAGCCGCAGCTAGGGTTGCTACGTTACCCCCATCAATTGGTACAGGAAGAGAGTATTGACTCGTATTGGCCCACACATAAGTAGGTTGCACCACAACATACCCATCCTGCGCCGGTACTGAATGGCAAGCCTTTTGAGATGGAAAGACTTTCGCAAGTGCGAGCTCCATGGTGTCATCCAAAAGGCTGCACACAGTTGTCTCTATCGACGGTCGACTATCACTGTGCGCTTCATTCGCTTCGTCACCGTTGGCATTCCAATGATCTTGCTCTCTGCCATCTTCCTCCCTGACATGCACATGTTCTTCCTCGTTGTCATGCCCATCTTCTTCCTCAAGGCCATCCATATCTTCTTCCTCGCTGCTACTGACAGGCGCTGGTAACTAGGAAGGAAGAAGTGCATTTTTGGGTATGTTGATGCCTGATAGTCTTAAAGAATGGTCAGTTGATTTAAATGTTTTGTCCGCCATCACATCATGAGCATCAGAGCTCTTGTTCCTCTTCTTCCTGTACATTCCAGCAAACTCTTCACCAAACCCTATACCCCAGCCAAGTGAACTAGACACGCCTCAGGCCCGACCTCGATGCTCTGGAGTCTCAAGTGCTGCGGTGAGGATATCATCCTCCCTAACCCCAGAGAAAGAACCATCACTACCCTGAGCTGCAAGTGTTTTCACCCTATCTACTACCCCCACCACCGTAGGGTTACTGAATGTTATGCCCCCGCTTCCTTCACTAGTATTCTTCTTCTTCTTCCCTACCCTTGCCAGCAGATAAGGTCTCAAACGTCTAGGAAATTGGTCCCAAGGATTCTGTTTTCCTTAGGCAGCGAGCTTTGCATCCTCCTCCTCCCACTCTTTCCTTTTACCACGATAACCTTTTCTGCCCATCTTGTGTGGCTTATTATGCAATGCTCTCTTTTGTTTCATCTCCTGGCTCAATTGCTGAAATGAAGGAGAATTGGTTTCCTGCACAAACATGTCCCATTCTTGTTGCTACAAAAAAGCATGCTTCACAAAGGGAGTCTCCTCTTCACTCACATATTTTTTTCTTAAATGGACCTTGAACCGCCGTTGCAAGGTTCCAATCTGTGATATAGCTGCCTTAACTACCTTCTTGCAAACAGATTCTTCCAGATTGGCTGGGTAATCTAGCTTTTCCTCTAAAACTGTAAACAGATGGTCCTTCTCAATTGGTGAGAGATCATCAACCACCTTGTTGATTGACACCCTCTCCCGAGCAATGAGACCACAGACTAATACAAATCTATCCCTCGCAGCATCTGGGGTAGGCCAAAAATTGGCATCAAGTCCAGTTGCAGTCAATTTGTCTTCTGGTCATTTGGTTTGTGTCCTTGACCCGTGGGATCGAGTACTACTCGCAGCAGTCTGTGCTGAGTGACCCTATGAAGAAGGTTCACCGATGATGGGTTGTGATGATGCACTAGAGGTAGAGGAGTTTGTTGTTGTGGGAGACTGCATAGATGATATGTCAGGTTTGTCAGTAGAGCAACATAAGCAAGACTGAAAATCTAAACTTAATTCTTATTAGATAAGTTTGTTTTCTCTGACAGGCAAAATAGCTGATACAGTCGTAAATAAAATCAGCATAGACATACACAATTCATATTTTACTTAATTAGCATACAGGGATAGGTGCTAACCATTTTGACAGGGACACAACAATATGCTTATATATCAAAGCAGAGAATAAATTCCTTCAACTTCTTCCTTGTCCAACTTGAACAGCGATAGATTGTGTGTTCCATATGTACATGCAACAGGAGGATAAAGCAATGGTCCTGACATTATATACGACAGTAGTGAAACAACACTCACAACACATCATGACACCAAAAATAACAATATATATGACAGTAGTGAAACAATTAACACTCACAACAAAGCATAAGACAATCTAGTTATCACTACCTTATAAACCAATGCAATGCAATTCCCACTGACATTATGTGGCCATCAGAATTAAAGTATGCTAACAGGTCCAAAGCATAGCTGTCGATCTGGTACATTCAAAGCATAGTAGAATTAAAGTATGCTAACATCCTTTATGCTTTTCATGAATTTACAGTGCAAAAAATTATAGCACCGGGAACATGAAAATGAATTCCAACATTTCAAATAACTTCATCTGTTAGCAGCAATTTATTCAAAACAGACTTGGAGCAACAAAATCCATCCATCAAATCCACAGTCAATCAATTGAAGATGAACTATTAAGGCATGTCTCCCTAATCCACCTTGACATGAATATATAGCAGATTGGGTGGACTACATTATAAACCACTGTGATACAATTCCCAATGACATTATGTGGCCATCAGAATTAAAATATGCTAATAGGTCCAAAGCATAACTGTCAATCTAAGCATAGCAGAAGTAAAGTATATGCTAACAGGTCCAAAGCATAACTGTCGATCTGGTATATTCAAAGCATAGAAGAATTAAAGTATGCTAACATCCTCGATGCTTTACATGAATTTACAGTGCAAAAACTGTAGCACCAGAAACATGAAAATGAATTTCAACAGTTCATATAACTACATCTATTAGCAACAATTTATTCACACAGACTTGGGACAACAAAATCCATAAATCAAAACCACAGTCAATCAATTAAAGATAAACTATCTAGGCATGTCTCCCTAATTAATCCACATTGACATGAATATATAGCAGATCGATTTTGGTGGCCGATGAGAGAGAGGGAGTTGGGGGTTCAAGCAGGACTAACCTCTATCGCGAATGAAGTAGTTGTTCTCGTGATGGTCAGAGGGGCCGGATCCACGGCCGGCTCGTCGTCGTGGTCAGGGACGACGTCGACGGATCCGCGTCAACCGTCTTTAGGTTGGCTGGACGTACGTCTGCACGCCAGTAACCGCGTCCTCGTCACCGTCGTCACGCAGGGAGCGGTGGGGCTGGAGAAGAGCAGGGCTGCGGTGGGGAGAGAGCGGCGAAGGCGAGTGGGGCGACTGGCGGCGGCGGTGGGGAGAATGCGGGCGTTGTGGATCTTTCTAGCGAGGAGCCAAATATGAACGGCGCATGTAACTGTGTTTAATGAAACTACTGGCGTGCCCTTGACGGCTCTGTGCAGCAATTGGAATTTCATTGGCACTAAAGTAAATATAAGTGGGAAATTTTGAGCAGCCCGCACACGGTTTGCCTGCTAATGCTGACGAGTGGGTCAGTGCCATGGGCGACGATGGTTAGTGAACCCAGATCGCCTTTGTTGAGAGTTGGTCAGCGGTTATCTTTTATATATTGGGTGTTGACGCTAACGCGTGGGCCTGTCACAATTCCTTGTGAATGAAACATGCTACCCTAATTTATTAGAGCCCATAAAACAGCACCTAAAAAATCATAAAAATATGAACAATTTGTATTTGGACATTCAGTATTTGAATAAAATATCAACAGTCACACTTGTGTGCCCAAAATTCATATGTTTTGTTTTTACACCCCATGGTAATTATATAATAATTCTAATAACATCAAATTTGCTCTAAAAAATCTACAAATTGACTTGGCAACATAATTTGGGTACCTAAACTTGTCTTCGAAATTTCAAGTGGTATCGATGAAGGAATAATATACTTGTGTACAAATGTCTTCATCTCACACATAGTTTCCTAAAATGTTTGCTTGAACATTAAAGTTTTCCACACTTTACAACATGTTTGAACTCATATGCATTTGAAAACTTAACAAAGCTTGTGTTCACTTTAAGCTTACGAAATGTAAAGTTCCATCACTAATGGTTCTGTAAAACAAATATTATTTGTATGTTGTACTTACAAAGAACAAAATAAGGCATATAAACATCACTCAACAAACGGAATGTACACTAAATAATGAAATTAATGAATATATGGTGATTTTAGAAAAAAATAGAAACAAATATCAAGTTTGCACTAATAACGACAAAGAAATACTTGTTACAACATTTGATTGTAGATTAAAAGGAGAAATGAGACTGTTCTTCATTTGAATAGAACTGGCCCCCACAATCACTTGAATAGAACAAAGGAGGAAGAAGAGGGCACCGCCGCCCGCCGCCATCACCGCCATGCCCGCTTCGGCGGTTTTGACACCCAGAGGGCATCCCAGGCCTCGTCGGCGGCAAATGATACCACCGCAACCTTCGATTTGACTCACAAACGTGACAAATCAAATAGTATCTATCAAAAACTGATTAAAAACCGACATCCCGATAAAATCAAATCTGCATTTAGTAATATATCTAATAATTTACATTCAAGATAGATAATGTTCATTGATGCTTGCGCCTACATCCTGATGTTCATCCTGCTGACGGCGTACTCCACGGCGGGGCGGCCGAAGCTACGCGTCCAGAGGTCGAAATCATGATGGATGTGACACTCGGCGCTGCAGTTATGGATGATCTCTTTGGTATCCGGCCCATAACGCCTACATCCCGCTTCCCAAATGCAGATGTGGGGATTCTGGATGGACAGCAACAGAATGTCGTCGTCGTCGCCGTCATCAAGCTAGTACCACCACCCAATATTGTCGAGATCCTGCTTGACGAGGTAGCGTAGCCGCCGCAGATTGGGGTTCTTCCACCGGCCGTTAGGGGGCGACGAGCCGCCGCTGATTTCCTAGAGCAGTGCCATGGCTTCGGGGTCCGCTGGGTTGCAACGGTACTTCAACATCGCTAAGAAGTACTTGGCACCAGAGTCTTCAGCAGCGGCATCTCCGATGAGCTTCAGACCCTTATCAGAGTTCCGCCGCCTCATCAACCTCTGCATCCCCTCGAAGCACAATGCCTCCAGATGATTGGCCTCACAGAAGTGCCGCTCAAAGCACGACCTAACGTACCGATTCTTGCACGCCTCACGAAGATCATGCAGCGACACGTGCAGTAGTACCTCATCGGAGTTGCAGATGCGCCGGAGGTGTCACATATTTTATTGCGAAGGTTCAGAAAATGGAAAACGGCCAAATCCTTGATGGACTGGATGATGATCTTGGTGAGAAGGTCATCTAGCAGCAGCAGCATCAAGCACATCGCGGCGGCCATCAAGGAGAAGGGAGGAAATAGCACAGTGACAGGGTTTGGAATTTGAATGGCAACGAGGGATGAAGTTGGCAAGGAGGATTGAAGTTGAAGAGGGATGAAGTTGGCGACGAGGATTGAAGTTGAAGGAGCGAGGCGACGAGCTCGAGAGTTGAAGGTTGAAGATGGCGCCTCGGCCATGTCGTAATAAAACAATAAATGGAAATTGAAAAGGCGCCGCAGTTTGGCTACTGCCGTTGACAAGTGGGCCCGACATCATTACCCCGCCCCTTCTCCTTCCCGCGTAAGTGAAAGGCGACGCGTGGCTTTGTGCCCGAGACGGAGCCTGATGCACAATTGAGTGGCACGTACTAGCAGTAATGGAGTAGTGGGTGGGGGAAGAGGCGCCTAACGATTCCGCGTCTTGTCAATATAACTCTCTCGCCCAGTCGCCCTCCCCTGCTTTCCCCTGCTTCCTCCATAAGCTTATCATCTTTTTCTTCACTTCTTCTTCCTCCTCACGATTCACCACTACAAATCTTTAGTCACTAAGAGAAGGAGGAGATGGCGTCGAGGAGCCCACTGTCGTCGAAGCGGGGACGAAGGGAGGATGATGACGACGAAAGCCACTGTAGAAAGAAGTTGGAGAAGGGGAAGGAGCCGGCGGCCAAGGACGCCGACGAGGAACCGCTCTTCGACAACTATAAGTTCGTCTCCGAGCTGCTCAGGAGCACTTTCAGAAAGCTTGAAGGTGTTGGCGAGGCCTTTGACATCAAGGCGCATCATGATGTGTACAAGGACCCGACTGTGAAGGGTCTCGCCTTAAGGATCCACGGGTTGGCTAAGAAGCTCGAGAACCTCCTGTGGTCAAGCGGGCTGCCCGCCGCCACTTCTTCTTCGATGACGGTGGCTCCGACGGCAATGACGGCAGCCACGGCGACGACTGCAGCCACGGCGACGATGGCAGCCACGGTAACGACGGCGGCAGTCACGGCGGTGACGGCGGCGACGACGGCGGGACTCTGACTAATTGATAGACTCCTCTACTTTTGTGTCTCTGTGTGCTTTTGTGTCTTCGTCCGGTTCTTGGACATGAACTACTTAGTTTGTCTGTCAATCATGAACTACTTAGTTAATTAGTTTGGTTGTTAGATTTTGTATGTCATGAACTCGATCTAATATACGCAAGTAGATCCAACTGTGTTGTGATGAACTGTGTTCTGTTGTGATTAACTAGAGATCTGTTGTGATGAATTAGATCTTATTGGAGTAGTCATTGCCGACGCAGGTTACCCTGCTGACGCTGATGCTGACGTGTGGGCCAGTGTCATTGGTGACGATGGTTAGTGAACCCGCATCGCATTTGTTGGCAGTTGGGTCCGGGCGGGCAGGCAATGGTTATATTTTTTATATTGGCTGCTGACGCTGACGCGTGGGCCTATCACAATTTTTTGGAATGAAACTTGCTTCCCTGATTTATTAGAGCCCATAAAACAGCACCTAAAAAATCATAAAAATACAAACAATTCGTATTTGGACATTCAGTATTTGAATAAAATATCAATAGTCACACTTGTGTGCCCAAAATTCATATATTTCGTTTTTACACTCCATGGTAATTGTGACAACCTCATCCGAGATAATTTCGTACTATCGCCTAAACCACTCCATTTGGTCATTAAGCGACAATAAAGAACCATCTCGTTGAGTGTTGCTGGGTTTACACCCGGTAAATCACTTGGAAACACAGAGAGGATCGAATGTATGCTATAACTCCCACGAAGGAGAGTTCAGAGTGTCGTACAAATTAATACCAAATTCCCCGTAGGGTCCATTATTACAAACATAGTTCTTGACGTAAAAGTAAATGGTTTAGAGGTTTATTAAAAACAGCGGAAGTACTAATAGCGATACGATATGAAATCATTGGAGGCCAACCGCGATGTCATTACTTGGCGTCATCCTCCACCCATTCTAGCTCCCAGCCGGGTGGAATCTCACCAGGCCAAACAACTATACCTGAAAACAACAATTATAGCAAGGCTGAGTATACTAATACTCAGCAAGACTTACCCGACAAAAGTTACCTCTAGACATGTAGGCGTTTGGCTAGTGGGTTTGTTTTGCCAAAAAGCAACTAGGATCATGGATCCTTACTTTCAATATTTTAGCTCAGATTCAAGTGAGATTATCATACTATGATGAGCAACTAATAAAATCAAGGATTGTACATTGCAATTAATTCACGCAGGAGCTTTCACATAGTTCCATCATTAAGGGATATCATGGCCAGCTGATTAAGCAGTCTCGGATAACGGTGAGAGGCCGACAATCGATTGATTCATAATCCCTTGCAAGGTAAACCTAAACACACGGAGCGGTGCCCCATAGAGCTGACACCGACCAAACGGTTCTCAAAAATCCTCGGGTTGGGATGATAGCCTACAGTCCCGGGTACAAGGCTATCTGGGGTGCCCCACCTAGTACACCCAGCCTCACCCAAGTACCCTCCTCCCGATTGCAAGCCGGGCAGGAGACGAATCAAGAGTAGTAGTAGTAGTAGTAAAATCCCGTACCGTCTCATTAAGGTACTAGGCTTACCGGTCCCATTCCCAACAAGTGCTTAGTACATTCAAAAGCTTAGCCCACGAAGCCACTGGACCGGAGCCCAAATCCCATGCTCTTACCACATGAGCAATCCATTTATAAAAGGGGTGATTCCAAAAAGGAAATCCTATTCTCGCGAGTGACGAACATCACTCGACTTTTACCGGGTCCTTAGAGCATAGCATCTAACGACCTAGCATACTAGTAAAAGAACATAGGCACCTAGGGATTATGCAACTAGGGTTTCATTCAATTCCAGAACGTAAATGCACATAGAATAACAAAGATAGTTGCATAATTTACATAAAACGTGGGTTAATGATAAAACCGGAGCTTGCCTTCGTTAGCACAAGCAGTTAAACGATCTTCCGGACTTTAGCCCGGGTCTTGCTCTACGGTGACATAGTGCACGTCTCCTCCAGCTCCCTCGTTCACATCCTCTGGCACGAGCGTGTAACTACCGTCGGGAACTTCTACACGAAGGATGCAAATGCAAGACTTAAGTGACGAATTGATTTAATTAATCCTAAAACAACTTGTGACAACCATGGGGTGCATGTTTGAACACATCCACCTAGATAGCAATACATTCAGCACTCTTCCTATAAAGGGACAATATGCAATGCTTTATTATCTAGACTTTTTAATAGTATATATATATATGTGTGTGTGTGTGTGTGTGTGTGTGTGTGTGTGTGTGTGTGTGTGTGTGTGTGTGTGTGTGTGTGTGTGTGTGTGTGTGTGTGTGTGTGTGTGTGTGTGTGTGTGTGTGTGTGTGTGTGTGTGTGTGTGTGTGTGTGTGTGTGTGTGTGTGTGTGTGTAATTCACATAATAAACAATGGCAACAGCTACAAGTTGTATAGGGTTGGCCATATTCACCTTAAGAATGTATTTAAACATTTACTTATTTAAAGTAAACACAAAAAGACTATATGACACTCTCATGATGGTGATTGTGTGCACATCTATAAAAGAATATTAAATTTACACCCAAAGAGCAAGGAATTTACTTTTGGTACCACCATTTTACTCCTAGCTCATCTCCTTAACTTATACACAAAAGAATGCATTTTTCCTATTTTTCCCTTTACTAGATTAATCTAATTTGCATTCTTTTACTCAACCAAACACATTCAAAACTTGCCCAACAGTACCCACTGGCTCTAATGACCAAGAGGCACACCTCTGGACAGCAAGCAATTGATTTGCACCAATGGAATTTAAATGCACCTAAATCAAGGCATTTCTAGCTAGCATATAAGGAATCAATGCATACAAAAATAAACAGAACAGTAGTGAACCCAAACTCTCTCCTACACATGCTTTGGTCCAAAGCAAGCCTAAAGAACCAATAAACACATCCATAGCCTTTGTAGATCTTGATCTACACATTTATGATTAAAAACAAACATAAATGAAGAAATAATATTTCTAACAGAGATAAAATCATGATAAATTCACCAAGAATGCATTTCAACATTAAAAGATGATAGCCAGAAGTTGGGCTCAAAAATAATTGCATTTTAAGCTACAAAAATCATCTAGTCAGATTTATCAATTTCACCAAATGATTTTTATAAAAAGATTTCTTCAGTAACTTTGTGCAATGTTTGGCACAGGACCTAAACATACTAGTACTCACAACATATCCAAAACTCAGCTCAAGATCATGTGTATTTTTTACAGAATCACAGATCTAGGTATTTTACATTTCTATTTTTCAAGCAAAACATGTAGATCAAAAGTATATACATATTTGGAGAAAGTTGTAGATCTTGTTACACTGAGCACACCAAAATTGAGTTTGCTTTTTTGGATTTTTCTATGATTTTAAATTGATTTTCCAAGTTCATGCCGAAAGACACAAAAGGGTAAGAATCAATTTGCTGGAAACCCCCTGGACTTTTTGGAACCTCACAGTTCTACCCTTGCTTTTAGCCGCTAGGTCCTCGAGTCCACAAATCCCCACAAGGTACCCTCGGCGGCGGAGGGAGACTCGCCGCCGGCGAGGTAGGCCCCGGACAGGCAATCAAATGACACCCACGGGTGATTCAGCTCACCAGCGACCGATTCGTGTGCTTGGTGGGACCGAAGGCATCGACGGCGAGCGGCGACGGCGAAGCAGGGGCGGCGCTGCCGCAGTTGCTTGAAGTCTGGCGAGGAAAAGGGCTCGGCTGAGCAATGCGCGGCGCACAGGGCTTCAGTGCGACATAGGGGAGGTGCTACGTGTACCCATTGGCTTGGAGAGCATGCGGAGGCGCGAGCTTGGCGAGGATTGCCCGGCGGCAGCCGCGGGGGCTCAAATTTCGGCGAGCTAGTGGCTTGTCCTGAGCAACAAGCGAAAGGAGGTGCTACTAGGGGCCCTAGTGGAGTTAGGAGCAGCACGTGTTTGCGGTGAAAGGTGGCCGGAGGTAGAGTTCACTGTGGTGGCTTCTATGGCGGACGGCAGCGGCTCGGGGTCGCGCGCGGGGAGGCCAGCCGGCTTTTATAGGCAAGCGTGCCTTGGCGAGGGGGGTCACGAGCGTCATCGCATGGTGGGCCACGGCATGGGCAAGGCGGTGGCGAGGCGCGACGGCCAATAGCCGCCCGGGGGCGGTGCGGCACGCGTACGACGGCGACGTCGTTGGCTAGCGGCGCGGTCGGTTCCGCACGGCCGGTGAGCGTGCGGCGCGTGGAAAGGGAGGATTGGGTACGAACATCGGTGCGGAAGCCTTGGGACCGGCGGTCGCGGCGGTGCTCCGACGGTCGTGCCCGGTCGGCCGGCGGCGCGGCTCGGCGTGGCCACGCGCACGACGTCGCGCGTGGGCGCGAACGCGTGGCGCTGGTAACTCGTAGAATTTGACTTGGCACTGTTTGAACCAACTTTTCTTCAAATTTTTCAACAGAAGTGGGCCGAGTGATCAACAACAAAGTTGTAGATCTCCTAATCCTCTACCACTTTCACAAAGAGCGTATGGCCTTTTTCTCAACCAGTTTTGCACAAATTGGATGCCAATATGCAGAAATTCTCGGCTCCAGTGAATAGTGCCTACAGGTGTTGACCTGCATTTTTCACCAATTTGCACTTCAAACCAGCAATGCCACCCAACATGATAATTGTGTCCCTCGACAAAATACACAACTTTTGTATTGGGAGAATTTGAAGTGTTTAGGTGAAATTTGGAGAACGCGGCAAAAGTACCGGCAGACACTGGTGGGTCAAAAGGAGCCAAGGGGTTTTTGAGTGGGGTTTTGACCATGGTTGACTATGGTTGACCAAAAGGGGTCATTAGGGTTAGTTAGTGATGTTTTCGAGGTGATGGCCCAGGTTGACCGCTGTTTGACCAAAGTCAACACTGTTGACCAGATCATTAGGGTTAATTAACCCGGCCGAAAACCTGGGGCGTCACAGCCTACCCCCCTTAAACAGAATCTCGTCCCGAGATTTGACAACAAGATTAGAGCAACTCTTCCTAACAAGATAAGGGTTACAAAGGTGACAGACATACTCGCTTACATTTCTAGACGGCGAGAATTCATATAGGGCAAAAGATACATGGTGCTCTCCCCACTGCCTCAGCGCACACTACAAGGTTTTCCCCCTATTGCAACAAATCCCTTAGGCAACACCACTATTTCGGTTGCAATAGGGGGGTACTATTGCACCGAAACGGTGATTTGGTTGCAATTTGTGTGTCTATTGCAACACAAAATTTGAGTTGCATTATTTATTTGTTCGGTTGCAACATGTTGACGCTAATGCGCCCTTTTTTAGGATTTCCGTTGCATTTGGTAGGAAATAATGCCACCCCAATTTTGTGTTGCATTAGCATTCCTTACGTTGCAACAGAAAGTTGCTATAGCCACCATACTAGGGATGGTTGCGTTTGAACAAGTATGTCGCAACGTAGAATTTTGGTTGCAAATATATCTTTGCGATGTTGCAACAAGTTGGCGCTAATGCACCCATTATTCAGAATTGTGTTGCATTTGGTAGGAAATATTGCTACCCTATTTCTGCGTTGCACTAGAAATTCGGGTGTTGAAATATAAACTTGCTATGGCTACCATAGTAGGGTTGGTTGCGTTTGAACGGCCTTACGCAACGTCTTATTTGGGTTGCAAATATCTCTTTGCGTTGTTGCAATACAAGGAAGGCTACTGCTTCGTTTCTAGCCTCAAGGAGGAATATTGTGTACGTATTGCCACAAAATTTGTTTTGATGAAAAAAATCTTTTATGGGGTTGTAGCGAAATTTAA
The DNA here is from genome assembly GCA_947561735.1 of Cenchrus americanus. Lineage (NCBI taxonomy): Eukaryota > Viridiplantae > Streptophyta > Magnoliopsida > Poales > Poaceae > Cenchrus > Cenchrus americanus. The sequence continues at coordinate 187,091,755 of OX387245.1, forward strand.
AATGCGATTTAATAAATAAATTTTATTATGAAAAATCTGAATTTTAACAATATGGTATAGACTATATGAACCATGAAAAAAGAGAGGATTTGTTTAGATGAAAAAATTGTGCGCTATGGGGATGTGGGCTAAGCCAGACCACAATAGGCTCAACCGGCGAGCGTAAAGCCCAGCGAGCGGGAGCCCGAGTGGACCGGCCAGCCCATTAAGCCCCATAGCGCAAGTAGCAAGCATTAGTTGATGATGGTAATACGGAGTTCGAAAACGCAGGCACGCCTCTCCTTTTAAGCTGGGATACCCCCTTCTCAGTTTACGGGGTGGCACTAAAGGTACTGGATACTAGGATGTGAAAATGTCAAATGGGCCGATGAGAGTAATAAGAACAAGGATATGCCGGCCCAAATCGTCTATAACTTTCAGCTCCCCCACCCCAATACACTTTTGCTCCCAACCATCCCCCTCGTCGGCTCTGACCGTCGCGTCCACATCGAGATGCCCCGCATCGCGGTTTCCCTCGCGGCAAGCGGCGACAGCGGCCGGAGTGGCCGCATCGAGCCTTCCCAGACCAGTGGCGGGCGCGGACGAAGGGGCCGCAGCGCCGTAACACAGCCGAGCAGCCGCCATGGCAGGCGGGGCCACATCGATGGGATCCTGGAGAGCAGCGGCAGTGGACGGCGGGGCCGCACCGAGGGTTTTCGGGCGAGCGGCGGCGGCGTACGGAGGTGCCACTACTCCACCACCCAGAAGCGCGATGCACGCGGGCGGTTCAAGTGTTCCACACCACCTACCTCGTCATCCTCCGGTATGGTCGGCGGCACCCCCAACCCTGTCGTCCTCTAGTACGGACGACACCGCCACCTCGTCGTCGTCATCTGACGGCCCGCATCGCCAAGTCGATCCATCCGGTAAGGGTAAGCAGGCCCTAGTCGGATGCAAGCGTTCCAGAAGAGAAGTGAGGTACACTGCCCTACCCTCTTTGATTTTCCAGGAATCGTGTGACTCCTTTTGCAATTAGAAAATTGTTAGTAGTTCATAGTAATCAAAATTTCATACTAGATAATGATAATTGTGTTTTTGTGTGGATCCATCTCACCCCATACTAGATAATGATAATGATAATTGGCTTGATTTCTTGCCATCTTTTGCTGTGAATCTGACCTGTGTACATTTGATCACAATCCTGAAAACAAAGCCAGCCAAATGAACGCAGGCTGTCCCATTTAGTAGGTTAGGCCTTTTCTGGTAGGTAGTCGGGGGATCACGGGTAAATTGGTATACATTATGAGTCAAGAGATTGAATTGGCCGTTTTAAACTGAAAAACAGCAAATTGGCCGTTTTAATCAGGTGAGGATCATCATTCCAGACTCGGATGATGAGCAGGACAATAGCAAGAAACCGTCTCCATCGAAAGCTTCGGGATCATCGAAAAGAAAGGTGCATTTTTTTGACTATTTTGTTGCATTGGCCACAGCTGTTGTAACACATTTCATGTTAGTAACTTGTGTTTGTTGTCTGCCATAGCAAATGCCCTTGCGCCAAATGGTTCAACAACTGAAGGAGCACTATGATGATTTGCGGGAGCAGATTGAGAACCTAAGCGTCGACATTGCTGGAACGCAGGAAGACATGGAGATGACCCTGAAGGAATTCATGGAGACTGTTGCTGACAAGTTAGAAGTGATGGCGAAGAAGATCCGCAAGCTTCAGGATAAAGTCAATCGCATGTAGTAGTAATCTAGCTTAGTACGTAACATAACCAGGTCCTAGGTGAATGTTATGCAGATGTTGGTGAATGGTCTAAGAATGGATGTGTATGTGGCAACATCTAAGTATGCCAACATCTAAGTAATAACTTTGAACCTTTATATATGCATCTTCGTATGTCTATGTGTTTGGATCTTGATGAGCCCTTGCAAAATATTTGAACTTATGAGTGACACAAATTGAAATCTGTTGGGTCCTGTCATGCATATTTGGACTAACCATCTGTCCGTTTTCGAATTGCGACATGCTATTGTTTATGCTATTCATGTGTATATTCACAAAGCATTGTGATCAACAATTTGGAGACTCTTCACTAGAACTCCTGAATTTTGTGTATTATTGTTAGCCTCTATAGTAGCCGATCAAAAAAGAAAAATAATGAATTACGCATATGTTGAAAACCCTGAGAAAGGTCATACTACGTACAACCTCAGAAATATTGAAACCAGGTATTCCTTGGTTGTACTAAAATTTAGTCTATCGTGTATGTATTGCCACGATCAGATAGGGGCTCTTCCGATCTGGACCATTCCAAAATTCCGTCTTCGACAACCTGGTTCTTGTTGCGGAGATCTCCACGAGGGCCTCTAGGGGATCGATCTCCACGGCGATCTCCACATGATTCTTGTTGCGGAGATCTGAGCGGCGCTACGGCCACGGCCGGTACGTACCGATGTCTTGATCTCGTATATATATTCAATCGTTCGCTGCATATATATGCATATTGGTATATATATCGTGATCAAGGTTGATTGAAACATGAACAATGCAGATTAACTAATGGCATCAGACGAAGATCGAAGTTGGATGCGCTTGCCTCGACACTCAGCGGATTGGCAGAACAATTTCGATTTCTTTTGCAAAAATTTACCGCCTCATCAGCGCGAGGTGGATCTATTGCGTGTCCATGTAATTTGTGTCAATGCATGATCAGACATTCCACCGTGCGTCCCATTCAAATTCATTTACTCAATAGAGGGTTTGCTGATTGTTTCATCGATGCTGGTAACATTCAAGACCAAACTAATACTTCTTCTCAGGGTCCTATGAATCAAGATGTTACTGCTGATCTCAATAATCATGATGCGGTACCTACGGTCGATGATACAACACATTTATTTGTAGAAGACGATGAAGAAGATGGTTTGGATGATAACCCCGTTGCCACCAATACTCTGATTAGAAACATTATCAGTGGCACTATACATCATGGACAAACCAGAGATGAGGAAGAGGCAGATAAGCAGGCAGAGATCTTTTTGAGACTATTAGAGCAGGCAAAGAAGGAATTGTATACAGGATGCAAAAAATGCAACGAAGGTCTCTTTTATTGTGGAGCTTTTTTAGATAAAGTGCATGTATGGCTTAAGTAACGCGTCATTGGAGGCCATACTTAAGCTCTTTGGAAAGGTTCTCCCTGACCGGCATTGTATTCCTGACTCCTTGGATAAAGTGCAAAGGGTGATTCGAGACCTGGGCTTGGACTATGTCAAGATACACGCATGCCAAAATGATTGTGTGTTATTTCTTGATAAATACGCAAATCTAGAAACATGTCCCATTTGTAAGGAGTCAAGGTGGAAAGTTGTAGATAAAACCTCTGATAATAATTGCAGTGCAGTGGGTGCTACTTCTGTTAAGAAGCGGTTACCAGTTAAGATCCTACGCTACTTTCCTCTTATTCCTCGGCTTCAAAGAATGTATATGTCAAAGAAAATGTCAAAGGATATGCAGTGGCACAAGAATGAATTGGTGAATGATGGGAAAATGTGTCACCCTGCTGACTCAAAGGCATGGAAGCACGTGGATTCGCAGTTTAAATGGTTTTCGAAGGAGGAGGTCGTAACGTTAGGTCGGGTCTTGCTTCGATGGGTTCAATCCCTTTGGCATGCAAAGTCTTACGTATTCCATTTGGCCTCGTCATCCCGGTTCCTTACAATTTGCCTCCATGGATGTGTCGAAACAATCTAACCGGATTTTGTCAATGTTGATTCCTGGTCCAAAATCTCCTGGAATGGATATTGATGTATATTTGAGGCCCACGATACCGGAGCTCAAGGAGCTTTGGAATAATGGTGTTAAAATAAGAGATGCAGGGACTAAGAAGAATTTTAGATTGTGTGCTATACTTCTTTGGACAATTAATGACTTCCCAGCCTATGCTATGTTGTCTGGTTGGAGCACTAAAGGAAAGTTTGCATGTCCATACTGCCACAAACATACTGAGTATTTGTGGTTGAAACATGGGCGGAAGCACTGCTACATGGCACATCGACGTTTTTTGGCACCATCCATGGCGCAACAATGCGGTCAGCTTCAACAACAAGGTCGAAACCAGGGAGGCACCAGAATCACTATCTGGTGCACAGGTACTTGAGCAGTATTCTACTTTTGAACAAGTAGAATTTGGAAAGACATTGTTATCAAAAAAAGGAAGCGCGACGAAGACAACAGATGGCACAACTGGAGGAAGAAGAGTATTTTTTTGAGCTCCCTTATCGGTCTTCTTTGCTCATCGTGCATAATTTGGACGTGATGCACATTGAGAAAAATATATGCGAGAGCATACTAGGCACTCTGCTTAAGTTGGATGGCAAATGTAAGGACGGGGAGAATGCTCAGCTTGACATGGAGCATCTACGGATACGACCAGATCAGCACCATGTGATTAAAGATGATAAGTATACCTTGCCATCAGCCTTGTACGAGTTAGATAAGGATGCCAGGGAAAGTTTGTGTGAATTTCTATATGGAGTGAAGATGCCTGATGGGGTTTCCTCGAATATAAGAAGATGTGTTGATGTAAAGTCACGTAAGGTGTCAGGCTTGAGAACGCATGACTACCATCTAATTCTACAGAAACTTTTACCCTTAGTGGTGCGTAGGATTTTGCCAGAAGTTGTTGTCATTGGATTGATTCAGCTTAGTAATTTCTTCGATGCACTATGTTCAAAGGAGTTGGTGGAATCAGAATTGGACAGGCTTAGCTGTTCAATTAGGGAGGCTGTTTGTCAACTTGAGATGATATTCCCACCTGCATTTTTTGATATCATGATCCATTTGCCTGTTCATCTAGCTGAAGAAGCTAAACTTGGGGGGCCAGTGTGTTACAGATGGATGTACCCAGTGGAACGGTACCTACGCACTGTGAAAGGATATGTGAGGAACAAGGCTCACCCTGAAGGTTCAATTGCTGAGGGATACATATTCGTGGAGTGCCTTACATTCTGCTCAAGATTCTTGGACGTGGACACCAAAGACAATCGTGTTGATCGACATGAAACGGTTCTCGTTAATGAGCCACCATCCGGTTTGAGCATTTTTTCGAAATGGATTACAAGAGGAGAGGACAGACGGTTGAAGAAATACCACCAAATGAGTTTCGGAAGATGAGGCACTACATAATTTGCAATTGTGATGAAGCTAGACCATATGTCGAGTAAGATGCACTACTCAACATCATTATTGCTTTTAATTATAAATATCAAACTAACGGTAATATTCTTTTGTGTGCAGCGAGCATTGGGAAGAACTGAGGGCACATGGATCCAGAAATCTTGATAAGCGACATGAGGCTCAACTCGTAAGATGGTTTGAAAGCAAGATCACAGGTTTACATGCTAGAGGGGAAGTAGGTTCAGATTTGTTTGCACTTGCTCAAGGACCGGATCCCCGACCTTGTACATTGAATAGATGTCATATCAACAATTGGCTGTTTCGTACCGTTAACATCGAGAGAACCCTTGTGACACAAAACAGGTGGTGTGCTTGTCAAGGGTGAGGCGAAGGCACAAATTGGTATGGGGTGATTAAAAGAATGATCTCACTGGAATTCCCTGGACAAAAAGAAGTTATTTTGTTCCAGTGTGGATCGGTTTGATGTGCCTCTTGTCACAAGTACCAACAGAGGCAAAGGATACAGTAAAGATAAATATGGGGTCATTGACATCGATACTACTCGACACAAGTTTAGCAATGAACCCTATGTTCCGGCAACACGAGCGGAACCGGTGTTTTTGTGAATCGGTGAACAAACCCCGGTCGGAGCAGTGTTATTTCAATGAAACCAAGGAACTTGTTTGCCATGCCTGAATTAGATCTCGAGGACTCACTTGTTGTGGGTATCGAAGGTATTAATTTGCTCGGTGAACACCAGGTTTTGACAAATTGGTCTAGATCGGACAAAGAAAGGCACAACCGGCGATGTCTCAGTTATTAATCAGGTTCGGGCCGAGGCGGTTGAGGAACCAGACGATGAAGTATTTGATGTTGATGATGAACATGATGCAGATGACACGTACATTGATGATGGAATTGTTGCACCAATAGTTCAAGATGCCCAAGATGATGAGTTTTTCAATTGATACTTACTCGACCGTAGTCATGACTTCTATGTTGCCATTACTTACTACTTCTGGAAGACTTTTGCATAAATCTTAATATTTAAAATATGAATCTAAAAATTGGTATTGGTATGACAAACAAAAATAGGGGGCTGTAGGGCAGGCCAGGTCACCAACAGGCTCTACCGGCGAGCGTGAAGCCCAGCGAGCGGGAGCCCGATGGGCCGGCCAGCCCAACAAGCCCGGACGTTAGTAGAGAGGAAGCAGTGTTCAGAGGAGTTCGGTATGGCAAGCACGCCTCGCCTTTTAAGTTGTGGTGCGCCCGCTTGAGGTAGCGGTGTGGCACTAAAGATTATGCTTGATGTCTTCTTTGTGCGCCGCTTCCCACACACGGGAAGTAATAAGGACAAATGGGCCGGCCCAATCTCGGACTGCAATCCTTTTCTAACAAAAGGGCACATTGATAATTTGCATATGTGCTGTTCCTTTTAATATGTTGATATAGAAAATAAAAAATTGACTCACAAATGATAAAAATTAATCTTTAGTAAATCAACAAATAATTAGAGTAATATGGAAATTATCTGTCAAAATTGCCCAAATAAACAAGGCCTCTTAGTTTCAATCCATCACTGAATTACTTGTAATATGTACACAAATACTTGTTTCGAAAACCAAGAAACTCTACTTGCTACTTTTGGTTAGTACATTAGTTACATGATTCTACAAATTAGCATCTGGCAGAAATCGGTAACCATGCTTGATCTCAAGCTGATTAGCAATCTCAAAAGACAGAAATGCATCCTTGGAGGCGTATTTCACCTGCCATTCGTGCAACACCCTCAAACCCCAGAACCTGTGGTCCACATTTCTGTCCTTGTATAGAGGTAGCTCCAATACTCGATTTCCAATCTTCTCGAGTGAAGACCTGTAACCATTTCGGTACAGATGGCTATACTTGTCATCAACGTCAGAAACAATCAGTTGAAGGTCTTTCCAATTAGAAATCTTGACGCTGCAGTCCTCCTGTAGGCGTTCAACATCGTTGGTGATATGCGCTCCGACAAAGATGTGGCCTTCCTCGGCCGAGAAACTTGCTCGGGACATCGGGAAGCTTGTAGCCGGCATGGTGCACCTGGTAAATAAGGCAGCGCGAACCGACACACAATTGCAACAATGCGAGCTTGTACCCGCCACTGCGAAGCTCAATCCACTCGGTGTACAATCCAACGAGCAAACGTTCTGGAGGTGGGCTACCTTTGATTTCGTTGATGTACTCTGCCACTACTCCCGCGTCGCAAGTGACGGTGGTCTTGATGCTCGGGTACCGCTCCTTGAAGAATTCAACCTCGTGCATCGTAGTTGGGGGCGGTCCTTGCTTCTCCGAAAGTCGTGGACGGACGACGGCGGGGCGCCATTTGTCCCACTCCCAGCCGCTGCGATCTCGAACGTCGGCTGGATCAACGGAGGCCTCCCACGGGTTCAGGGCGACACGCTTGCCACCCTACAGTCCCAAACCAAGAAAACAAAGTTTTGAATCTTCAACCTCATGACAAATCCACGACTAGAAACTCATTGTGCCTTGCAGCACTAACCTTCTAAGCGACGCTCTCTGCTGACGCGGTCGGGATTGCTCCGCCCGCATCACCTAGGTTATTGTGGAGGCCGGCGGCAGCGGTTGCCTCTACGGCATCCCCCTTCATTTGTGGGGCGCCGCCGTCACCCGATGCGTCGCTTCGGGTCATCGCCGCCGTTTGGAGGTCGCTTGCGATGGCGGTTGCCGAGATTGCAAGCTTTGGGGGGTCGCCGGCAATGGCGGCAGGCAAGAAAACCCCTTCTCCTTCGATGCGACAGTCGGAGGGGGGGCGGGGTAGGGAAGAGGCTAAACTAGTATATTCTATGCTGTCGTTTCGGCTTCATATACAGGTCAAATCGACGTGGTGGTTGCCGAAACAATGGGCATGGCAAGATTTGAAGACAACCGGTAAGACGAAGGGGCGGCGGTTCCTAATTAACTGCTACACGCACGCGCGCCTGGGGAGTCGTCGTCTGGCCGCAATGCTTCACCTGCACCGGATAGTTGCATGCAAAATCACACTAAGGGTTTGATGTCTGAAAAGGTTTGCGAAAAGCTCTGTATCGCAAAGTAGATCCAAACTATGTATTTAGTTTTAGATTTCATCTACATTTACTACTCCATGAAGGTGCACCATTAATTACAAATATTAAAGTAAGTTATTTTCAAAACTACTTTCAAAATCTGTAGCTAAATATGGATTAAGTAGGTTCATTAGATTTGTCACACAAAGTTACGCTTACACGTGAAAAGGTTTTACAAATAAATTATATTTAGTGTTCCATTTATGAAAGATTCTTGGGGCTAATTTTATTTAGATGCGAACGGAAGAAGGAACGCAGCGCTGCGCCTCGCGATCTCCCACTCGTTCAGTCCTACGTACACTACATGAGTACCCTGGACGCCTGTTCAACGAAGCTCCTAGCCTCCTACTGAGCACGCGTCAGGTGCTGTGACGGGTGACAAGACGGCACGGGGGGCGGAGTTTGCTTCGTACACCCGACCACGCCCACCCCGAAGCAGTGAACAAAAATCGCAATGGCACAAACAAGGAACAATGCGACGAAGTTCGATTTACTCGGCCACGAGGGGCCGGTACAGATTAATCTTAGAAAGGTGAGTTACAAGCCGCCAATGTCGGCGGCGGCGCCGTCGCGAAGCACGCCGTCGATGTCAACCCCCGCGGCGGCGGCATCGGCCGCAATGGGGAAGTGCAGCGCGTAGTGCGGTGCGATCCGGCGGTAACGGCCACTCCGCCGCGATCGCCCAAGGGAAAGTCGACTTGAATGTCCGCCGTCGCGCGAGCGCGCGGGCGGCTCCCCGGTGCGCACCGGCACGCACCGCCTCCCCGGACACACACGGGGGGGAGCACGCGAGGACGGTCGGGTAGCGCCGGAGCCCCGGCCGACCACCGCGACGGCGACCTCCGCCGCGCGCGTAAGTTCATCGTGGCGATCCTCCAGATCGTTCAGGCGGCGGCGCAGGTCCTCCGCCTGCTCGCGGCGGAAAGACGCCTCCGCCTCCTCGGCTGACGCAAGAAACAATGGCGACAAGTCAAACAAGAGCCTAGTGGGCGGCGTGCACTGACGGAATACAGGAACTCACCAAAGCAGCGGGCCTCCACATCGGCCTTAGCGCTGTGAACTTCGGCTGTCTCCGTCTCAGCCGCCTGAAGGGCGGTATACATCGCATCCCGGGTACCCTCCAGGTCCCGTACCTTGTGCAGCGCAACGTCTAGACGACGCCGTGTCCTCGCCAGTTCCTCTGCCGAGTCCCAGGCCTCTTGACGAACGGGGGTGTCGCCCTGAGACGAGGAAGAAGACAAGCTCCAGAATTCCGACTACGAAGGTCCACCGGACGGAAGCGCCGCGCCGGCTGAAGGACCCGGGCCATATGTCGCACTAGGAAACAGAAGAAGAATGACAGCATCAGATCCTCGGCAAGCACAGAAAATTATGGAGACAGGAAGACACTCACCCCCGGCGAGAAATCAACCGACGGAGACGCGGCGGGACCGACGGCGAGGAACCACCAGGGGCCTCTTCTGCGGGGCGCTTCTCTCCGGCCATAGCTGCGCGCAGGGAGTCGAGGGGGGAGACGAGCGGCTACTCAAGATCGACAAGAGCGGCGCGGTGCAAAGGAGCGGGATTGGAAAACACAGCGAGGCCCCGCGGTTATATAACTCACGTCGGGTGAAGCGGTTCCTATTCCGTTTGGCAACTGCATTCGTACCACTGCCGTGTGGGGCCGACAGATCAATGACTAAAAGGCAGAATATCCCATTGCAGGGACGCGACCCCACTCACTCGGCGGGGTGGGGCGGTTACCAATGGTCAATGACGGGTCTACCCAGCCACTTGTTGGCCCACAAATCAGTCTTTAACGGAAATTTGACTCTGGGTGACCCCATCTGTGGACAGAGTTGCGAGACCCACCTGTTGGTAGGATTGTTGCGCCAAACTGTCGGCCTGAACCCATGAGAGATTTCCCCATTGGACAGAGTTGTGGGCCCCACCTGTCGGCGCCCAGATGGGGATGTGTTCTTGAGTTGTTGATGTTCATAATGAACTTGATCATTTGTATCGTTTAATCATAACTTCAAAGTTGTTTATATTTGTCAAATGACGTCCAAATCAGGAAATTTTTTTTCCTGCATTCTTATGACAACATGTAACACCCTAATTCTATTAAAATTTTGGCTTTGTTAAAATTTGATAGCAACCATTTATTTGCCTAAGGAATATAAGGTTGTTTATTTAATTTTAGGCATTTAAAACTTTTCTAAAATAAATTTAATGAAATATAGGAATTATTTGTTGCATACATCTTTGGAGCATTATTTTTGGTTGCACGGAATTCAAATTCAAAATTTGAATTCTATTTGATTGGTGCCTTTTTCCTAAATCCCTAAAATCCCAAACCTTATCTCCTTTTCCCTTCATCCCTTTTCCTTTCTAGCCCAACCCAGCAGTAGCCCGGCGGCCAGCCGGCCAGCCGGCCCGCTCGCGCGCGGCCCGGCCGCCGCGCGGCCGCCCGCCGCGCTCGCCCGCCCCCGCTCTCGCGGCCCACTCGGCCGGCCTTCCGCCCGACCCCCCCGCACGGCGGGCCGCCGCCCAACGCCACCCGGCCCCCCGCCTCCCTCCCGCTCCCGGCCCGACACCGACGGTGGGGACCACCCGTCATCCCCCACCCGTGGTCGTCTCCGACCCGACTCGCTCGCCGCCGCCGCGCCGCCCGAGTCCGACCCGCGCACGCGTCCTCCGCGTGGCCCGCACGCCAAGGCCGGGCCCCGGGCTGTTTATAGCCGCCCGCCGCCCCCGGACCTCCCACCCAAGCCGCCGTCCCGCGCCGCCGGAAACCCTAGCCGCGCCGCCGGAAACCCTAGCCGCGCCGCCGCTTTCGGTCCTCGCCGCCGCCGTCGCTTCATCGTCGAGGAGCAGCACCGGGGACGCGCAAGGAGGTGAGGAATCCGCCGGAGTCACGCGTCGTCGTCCTTGTGCACCGTAGCACCGGGGAGGCCTCGCCGGAGTTCGCGCCCGCGCCGCCGCACCGACCGCCGTGTGGACCGCCCGCATCACCGCGTCTCCGCCCGAGCCGCCGCCCTAGATCGATTTGCCCGTTCGCGCTCGTCGCATAGGTGCTCTTCGCGTCCCTATCCGTGGCGGAAACCCTAGATTGGGTCCCGCCGGCGAGCCCCGCCGCCCCTGCGCCGCCGCAACCGCCGCCGCCGGCCTCGACCCGCCGCTGGCCGTCACCCCGCCGCATGCGCAAGACCTCAGCCGCCGGATTGAAACCCGACGGCCAGATCTGAGCCGCGCCGCCGCAACCCGCCACAGCCATCGGATCTAGATCCAACGGATCTAGATCGGGTCAACCCGGTCAGCAGGTCAAACCCGCCGCCAGCCCTGGCGTTTTTGCAGAAAAGCCCCTGGATTTTCTTTATTTACAAAAATATCCTTCCACCGTATAAGATTTCTTACAGTTTAGTCCTTTTTCTTTATTTTAGCCCAAAACCTTTTTAAATCTTCACAGATTAGTCCCTATACCTTCCCTAAGCCATAACTTAGTCGTTTTAGCTCCGATTTTAGTGTTCTTTATGTCCACGCGTTCGTCTCGAAGCGTAGATTAGTTTCATGCTACTGTTTAGATCTGTTTGATCTGTTTGGTGACTGTTTCTTATTTATTTCTATTGTATGCTTGTATGTGATGATTGTGGATCGTAGAGAGCGATTCGTTCGAGGGATTTGAAGATCCGGTCGTGCAAGAGTTTGAGCAGCAAGGCTTTGTTGAAGGCAAGTATTCCTTGATGCATGCCCGCTTGTCCTACACAACATGCATTTAAATTCACTGTTTTTACTTTTCGCTTGCATTAATTGGATGGGAACCTATTAAGGATCATGCCTAGCTTTTGTCTACCTTTACCTTGATGCCGGGAATTAAATTAATCTTGTGGTAGTTATTGCTTAGCATGCTCAACTGGGAATTGGTATTAATCTACTTGGTTACCTTTTTGTTATTTCATGTTCCGTTTATGATCTTTTACTTTGCAAGACCACTTTAATTTGATAATCGGAACATGGAGAACCACCCAGAAAACAAGACAACCACAAGAACTAATGGGCAATGGTCTTGGCGATTAATTAGGAACTTTAGCATGGGATGGTCTTACCCGATAAGGACAAGGGATCGGCGGTACTGTGGGTATGGACTCGCTCTAGCGGGGGTTGGGTGAGTTATTCTTTTATGGTGGGGTATTGACCTGCTAGGGGACTTTATACCTTGCTAACTTATCCGACCTTGTGGGTCATAACTTGCTAGGGAACCTTTGTAAAGGCCATGTAGCGTCCCTATGCAATCACACCTCGGAAGTGTGGTATGGTGTCTTGCAAACACCGCATGGTTGGGTCCAAAGTTTTTCGGAGCTTTTACGCTGCTTGTGGGTAAAGATGTACAACCTCTGCAGAGTGTTAAACTAATCGATTAGCCGTGCTCACGGTCAAGAGCGGCCTGGACACTCACATGATTAAATTATGGAACTTTAATGTTTAAATTGTGGTTTATTCCTTTATTGATGATGCTTATATCTTATTAATTGGGTTGGTATGAACTTACACCTCTAGTAATCAGGTTGCTAATAAAACTTGACCAACTAAAATGCTAAAGTGCTTGAACCTTAGCCATCCACCATATGGCCTTGCATGTTATGTTGTTTTCCCCTTGCTGAGTACGATATGTGCTCACGCTTGTTTATTCTCTTGCATCTACAATACCGGAATTGCTTCGCTCGGACGGGAGAACTTTGAAGATAATCCAGAAGATTTCCAGGAGTTCTAGGTGTGCGTAGTCTTCAGTCAGCTGCCTGTGGAGGCATTTTTGTCCGCTGCGAGAACTCGTTTGTTTAAGTTTCGATTAAGACTATGGTTTGTAATAACTCTTTATTCGTGTGGCACTGATTTTGGTATTCATAATGTCTAAGCGTGTGTAACTTGATCCTGGCGCACATGTGATCAATGCATTCGGTTTTGCCTTTAAAACCGGGTGTGACACAACATAATCTAGATCATGGTGTCCACTGCATATCGTGTCACAGCGTCTGAGCAATCATAATTTAAAAATAGAACATTTCATAACTAGATTCAAGATTTTCAATCAGTAGACGACGTCAATTTGAAATGAGATGAATACCAAAGTTTCATAGCTCGTCGAGATGAACAATCTTTATATTTGTCGGATTTTGATTTGACGAAGTGGTCCTACACATTGTTCGTTAATCCTAGGTTCACTCTCATTGTTTAAGAAACTTGGTTGGAGACATGTCATTTTTGTTCTACGTGATCGTACCCCTTCTTCAAATGAGAATCCAACCAATATAAAGATTGTTCATCTCGACGCGCTATGAAACTTTGGTATTCATCTTATTTCAAATTGACGTCGTCTACTGATTGAAAATCTTGAATCTAGTTATGAAATGTTCTATTTTTAAATTATGATTGCTCAGACGCTGTGACACGATATGCAGTGGACACCATGATCTAGATTATGTTGTCATAAGAATGTAGGAAAAAAAATTTCCTGATTTGGACGTCATTTGACAAATATAAACAACTTTGAAGTTATGATTAAACGATACAAATGATCAAGTTCATTATGAACATGAACAACTCAAGAACACATCCCAATGCGGGTGCCGACAGTGGGGCCCACAACTCGTCCAATGGGGAAATCTCTCGCGGGTTCGAGCCGACGGTTTGGCGCAACAATCCTACGGGTGGGTCCCGCAACTCCGTCCACATATGGGGTCACCCGAGAGTCAAATTTCCGTAAAGATCGATTTGTGGGCCAACAAGTGGTGGGTACACCCGTCATTGACCCCGTGATTCCGTGTCCTCCCTATGAAAGCGCGGCTTTCCTTAAAACCCAATGAACCTCGCGACCCCCCAAATTCAATCTACAACATGATCCGGAGGCGGCGGTTCTTTTCCATCTCCCCTCATCCTCGCCGGGGATAACGAGCGTCGCACATCCAATTACCCACTATGCGTGACGAACCGCAACCACTCCATGGAAAAGATCTCCGTGGCTCGCTACGAGGCGTCGTCGAGGCCGCCGGAACCGGCCGACGGAGCCGACGATTGACATCGTCTCCCGCGTCGGCTGCGCGCGCGAGAGGATGCCATTGTGGATCTCCGCAACCTGCGCGCAACATGAAAAGCAATGTGCGTGGTGGGAGGCGCCGCCACGGTCGGACGACGCCTAGCCCTGAAACGCGTCCTGCGGCGTCGATTCTACCTCGGCCACGAGTATCGCGCGGCACTCGTCAACACACTGGCCAACGTCGGCAACCCGGAGGCCTTGTTCCTGAGCGGCTTGCACCGCGCAGTACTGGGGAACACACGTGGCGTCATCACACCGTGCCTCGACCAGCTACGGCGCGCCGCGGAGGCGGGTCACAAGGAATCGATGTACGCCCCCTCCATCTTCTTCTACAGACCCAACAGCGGCGAGGCCGACGACGAGGAGGCCCGGCGGCTCCTGCGCTTGGTCGAGGCACCCCAAGAGGGGGCGACGGTGCTTCCTTGGATAAATTTGACTTGCACAAAACGCCGCTCCAGGATCATTGCGTCGACGTGGGACTACCTGCTTACAGATGCGAATGCGATTGCCGTGTCGCCGGTGCCGGCGTCCGTACCTCGCCACGACGATTTGCAGTGTGCGGGTCGCGGGTGTGGCGACCACGCAGGATGGCATGCTTGGTACTCGTGGCATAGGTTCTACAGCGAGGAGTGTAGGATCCGAAACGAGTGTGATTGGTTCTTCTACACACTCAAGGAAGCGTTAATGATCTGAAAGAAGGTATAAAAGTTGTGATTCCTGATATTTCTTGATAAATTTGTTCCACACATGATGCACCCTAAAAGACATTCTGGATTTCAGTTTACATGTTTGCGTTCTTTCTTGTGTTTTACAAGTTCAGCTGATTGCTAAACATTGTTTCAGTGCACAGGATTTCAGTTATCATTTGTTTTGAGAGTTCGTTTAATGCTTTCTTCATTTTCAGGAAATTTATCTGCCACTGACGAGGGACCTTGCAGAGAGGCTCTGGCGTCATTTCAGTCACATCTTTGAAGAAATCCAGCTAATAAACACAAAGCATGTCTCTCAAGTTGTGTCTTTCGACTATGTATGTGTCTTTACAATTGTGTTCTTGTAGAGCATGTTTTTGATGATCCTTAGTTGGTGTGGTGTCAACGTGACTCGGGTAGCTAGCCTGTGTAAACTCAGTTGTCATAAATCTTACCCATTGCTACCCGATCTTTATGTTTGTTACACATATTTGTGTGATGCATTTTACTCTGGTACAAATTTGATAAAGGGTTTATGGTAGTCTGCTAAAGTTTATACAAATATGACATTCGTAAATTTACTCTAACCACATCAAAAAATGTGTAACCAATATACAATAACTTTGTGGTAAACAAGAAGTAAACTTTGTGGGACCCACCCGTCAGCTGGCCACACCAAAACGCATCCCTCAAATACGCCAACCATTCAGAAAAAATGGGTAGCCAGCGATTTGGAATGTGGCGCCAGTTTTTTCCCATCCGAATTATTTAACTTTCGCCCAAACTACCGCGCAACCATGACTGGGGCCTCCACGCCGGGTTACAAGAGTAAAAAGTCGCGCGTCTTTACTTTCCCTCCTGAATCCCCTCACAAAACAAATCTACAACTCGGTCAGTTAGGGGCCGGGTAGACGATACGACTACCGCCGCCGCCGCCAAGCTGCTTCTCGCCACGCATACACGAGGATGCCGTCGTCGAGGGAGCCGGCAAGGGTGACCCCTACGTCCTCTGAAGCGCAGCGCACACCGTCGTCGGCCATGCTACCTAGAATGTTCACAACCCCTGGTGCGGCGATTGGTGAACCTACCGCCACCATGGCCCCCAGGCCTAGGGCGACGGGGGCGCTCTTGGGGTCATCATCACCTTCGGGCGACGATGAAGCACGCGTCGACATGGACATAGATGCAGACCCTGATGTTTTACCTTCATCTCAGGACGAGACGACCGAGGCCAGGTACGCTGTATCGTGGTTCGATCTTTCCCCTCGTTTGTACTTCTTCCAACATCTCATGCATCTGTGCACGCACTGGTACCCTAGATTTCATGCATTTGATCACGCGATTTGCACACCAAATTTCTTCACATGTTATTGATATGACATCGAAATGAATGCGCAGATCATTAGATGATCAGTCTTGGAGCGTATATATGATTGAGAAGGGTATAGATGGGGAGCCAGATACAACACATACTTGTCACCCTCGTGGTTCACAAATCACCCTACAAACCATAAACAACCTGAAATAAAAACTGGGGTATAGGATTAGGGACACTGTTTACTACAAGACTAGAATTCCTGACTCTACTGCGGAAGCAACACTCACTGAGATCGACTACGACGTCGACGTAGAAAGAATGAAACAGATTCACGAGGAGGAGATGGTGATCAGATTAGTTATCTCCAGAGAGCCAATACCTATAAACCATACCATGGCCATAACACCTTTGAAATCCAAAAGTGCTTACATACATGCTGATGATGAAGAAGAAGTAGAAGAACGTGACTTAGATGAATGCAAACTTTGGCTAGCTCATTTGCATTAAGAGAAGAAAGCCTTGGGTAAGATATGCTTCAGCCAAATATTTGTGTACTTATACTCCTGAATTTGCATGTTCAGTCACATGAATGAAATTAATTATGGATTATATTTCAGAATTAAAAGACATTTTCAGGGATGACACAATCGATACATACAGAGAATACCTGAATGTTGCAGGACTACTTGAAGACATCGGTAATATCCCTCTCCTAATTTGCAAGCAAATTACCATTTTTTCTCAGACTACAAAATCGTCATCATATGCCACTAAATTTTATGCAGGACGGTACGTGGACCCCACCTTCATTTTGCAACACAGGAATGAAATGAACCCAACACCTGCAGTGCAGCCTCCATCTCATGCTCGGCGTTGGAACCAACAGGAGCAAGGATTTGGTAACATGTGTTCCATAGAAATTACCTGTCTGTGCATACAATTATTTTTTGGGTATTATCACATGCATGTTGTTCGCATGGAATAGGCTCACAAAAAGTTAAGAAAAGAGGACGCGGTCCCGTAAGAGCATTGACGGTAATCGCCAAGAGAATCAAGGCGGGCAAGCGACGAGCTAGACATTCAATTCTCTAAACATGGAGGACCGGTAGGTGATAACTACCGCTCATTCATTGATGAAGTGGTCATGTATACAAGGAAAAGGGCTCCTATCATTGGAGTGAAATCATGGAAAAATGTTAGGGAAGAAGTCGAAACGCAATAGCAACCGATGTATTGGTAATAATAGACTTTGCTTTTCGGTACAATTCAAATAAAAACTAACAAATCAACTCACACAATATTTGAATGCTATTGTGATTATATAACGAGGCAAAGTGGGACATGGAGGATAATCTTTGAATCAAGGGAAAAGATATGGGCCATTGCTAGGGAGCGTTACAAAGGATGGCATTCAACTTTCAGTGCTACATCCAAGACATACAACAGCTACCACCGAGAGAATGTTACATAAGCCTACGGAATTAGATATTGTTGAATGGCACTATCTGTTGAAGTATTTCAGTACTGCTAAATTCAAAGTTTGTTCCACATTGTTAATTACGATTTCTGACCACTACATTTTTCATTCAAATGGCGATGTCTGAGTCTTTAAGATTTTTGTTCATAACTTTACATTGTATAGGAAAGGAGCACACAAAATTCTGCGATTCGATGCCAACAAATGACAAGACATTTGTCAGGCGCTAAGCCTTATTCTCGCCGTGCAGCTATGAGAAGGTAATAACTGGAGAAGCACATCTCCAATATGTCTTGCAGGATGAAGAACATTAATTTGTTATTTTCTTGGCATAATAGAGAGACCCAGAAACTAGTGAAGAGCCCGATGATATGGAACTTTGGTGGATAACTCACACTAACCAGGGGTCTTGGACAGACGAACAATCTAAAAATGTCTATGTGAGTTCTCAATGAATTAGTACATACATTACTATACATAGGCTTATGCAACTATAGAATGCAACCAATCTCTTGTTCAACTAACTCCTCCACCTGTGCCTTGCAAATGTTAGGACACCGCAAGCAACGTTATTGCCGAGGCGGAATCAAATGCGGACAACAACTTTGTTTCCCAAAAGGAAAAAACGAGATGTTCCAAAAAGCCTACAAAGAAGTCACGAAGTGCAAATCAACCAAGTTGCATGGAAACGGGTACACGGCAAAAAACCCAACTAGAAGGCGGTACAGCTCAATGCGGAGCGCGAGGAACAAATTCGCAGGGAAGAGCTACAGCATGAGGAACACGTCGAGCTCATGGACACATTTGGGCAGCTACAAGAAAAAATGTCAGGATGGGAAGAAGAAAGGGAAGCGGAAAGGAGAGAACATGCACGCCAAATTGAAGAAAGTGAAAAGAGAAGGCAGGCAGATCTACAACAGCTTAGGTAAGAGTTCCTATCAATGCTGCAAGCATCAAATGGACAGTCACAAGTTCCACAGGTACTGGTCAAGCTATTTGCATGAATGGGTTTCTTTCCTTGGGTTCTATATATGAATGTTTGTATCCTTTCGTAGGTTGACCAGCCAATATCTGTGCAACCAAGCCCAAGCAACAATGTCACTGAATCTGCCGACGTGGCGGTGGTTGCATCAATCACCCAGCAAAAAAACCTTGTCATTGAATCCGCAGACAACGTGGCGGCGGAACCATCAATTCCTACATCTGGGAATGTACAACCAGACTCCAGGAATGTGCTCTCGTGTACTCAGGTTGTTCTCGAATTCACAACTTTTTACTAGTACATATCATCAGTTACTGATGAAATTACGCCTAATCGTGTCCTTCCAAATGATTAGTTCATAGGAGAAGGAATCTGAAGAAGTTCGAAAACAAGTATTTCGCAAAACCAGAAGCACTAAAGGTGGTGTTAACAATCCTGAAACACAATCCACCGTTAGACAAATTTCTTCTCAACAGCTACAGGTACAAGTTGCACAAAGGAGACGACAAAGCACCAAAAAGACATGAGGTGAAGCTTTTTTCAACAACTCTTACTGCTGTGAATGTAATTCATGTTTCAGCTGTCAAAGTGTGTTTATTGTTGTGGTAATTATTTGATGTCATTATGCTATTTTTATGAATCACAATCAATCTTTGGTTTGCTATATGTTGTTGTTTCACAAATTCCAATATTAGAGATTAATTGATGCTAGCTTAAAAATTTTGTTGATTCTTTACAGGTGATGCGACCTCCTTGCATTGAATCCCCCTTTGCTTGATCAAGTGTTGGGATCATCTCCAAGTCACAATTGGCAGACCAAGTTCTTCATGTCCTAGCAAATTTGTCTACTATGTGTTGAAACAATGTCCTGTGCCAAACTTTTCAGTATTTAAGTACTTCATGAGTCATGTAATTAACTCAGTGGATGGTTCAATATTGGTTAGTTAACTATAGATGCATTGTTATATTTATCTGCTGATGTTAATTAATGTTGCAATTGGTGCTGCTACATAAATGAGCGTGGCAGAATACACCATATGTTGCAAATGATAAATCATGATATCACAACCAGTGTTTTTCGTTGCCAAAAAGTAGCGTGGCAATAGTAAGGTGCACTTGTAGCACCCCTAATATGAATGTGGTAATAAGAAATTCAACTTGTAGCGACACAAAAGGAACGTGGCAATAGTATGGTGTACTTGTAGCAACCCTTAATAGGAACGTGGTAATAAGAAGTTCAACTTGTAGCAACACAAAATGAGCGTGGCAATAGATAGTGCACTTGTAGCAACCCTAATAGAAACGTTGTAATAAAGACTTTAACTTATGGCAACCAACCAAATTTTGAAGCAATAATAGAGGACCACATATTACAACCAATCAAATTACGTGGCAATAGAGGATACCACCTAAAGCAACGTAACCAATATCATGGCATCAGACAATGCTACCTATCACATCGAAATCAACTTTTGTGGCAATAGAGGAGACCACCTATAGCAACTAACCAATTTCGTGGCATCAGACAATACTACATATTGCAACCAAATTACTTTTGTGGTAATAGACGAGGTTCAACCAATAGCAACCAAAGTCAGTGTGTAGCAATACTATAACTTGCAACGAAACAGAAACGTTGCAATTGCACCTTTGGCAACACCACAGATGTGTCGCAATAGTACACTTTGCAACCAGAACAAGCGTTGTAAAAAACCTAATTGCAACGTTGCGTTACGTTGTAACAAAAAAACTTTGGCAACCACTAGATGGACAACGTCGCAATACCCTAATGCAACGCGGCCTTTCGCATCCCATGGCCCACGGAATAATTTGGTTGCAATTGTGTCTATTGGAACCAAATATGGCATATTGCAACACATTTTGTGTGTTGCATTAGGGGGAAAATCTAGTAGTGGCAGTTCATGCGGGAGAGGACGATGAATGTGTACATGGAAAACTAAAAGAAGACAAACTCCGCCGACGATGCAGAGGTACATCGCTACAAGCGTCCAACGGAGAGACTCCAACATCTCCACGAACTGAGGCATGGCCAATGATGGAGCTTGGGTTCTTCTCTCTGTCTTCTTCGAACTTCTTCTGGAGGTGGTCGACGAAGACGGTGAAGCAGCTTGCTCATTGTGTGGGCGAGGCAATGGCGGAGGTTGGGCTAGGGGGTGGGTTAACCAAGGCTAGCCGAAGGAAAAGAAATGCGGCGACTCTGTTGAGCTCGAAAGCAGGCGAGACTTGGCAATGGAAACATCGCAGAAGGGTTTCCCTTTTTATAGTTCGACGGAACGCAACGGTCATCCCAACCGACTGAGGTAGGGCTAGCGGAGCGATCCGGCGGTTGCCACACGGGGCTCGATAATGGTCGGCCCGTGAGGTCTCGACGACGTGATCGTGGTCGCGGGAAAAGAGATGGGAAGGCGACGCTACAGCGTCGTACCATCGTGTCACTGAAACGAATGGGGTCCAACGATCTGAAGATCTGACCGTGATTTCTCAAGAAATCTTTGATCTTCTCCTTCAATTTTAGCCGGTCACTTGGTTTGAATCTAAGAGATTGGAGATTAGGCGGAAAGACCAAGTTGAGAATGGTGAACCATAAAGATTTCTATGAAGAAAGGGAAGGCTAGTAAACAAATGTGTCATTACATTTGTTCACTAAGAGTCTTGAGTTTGGTTCTTAAAAAGTAACGAAGATGTGAGGATGGGGTAAAATTCCCTCATCAAAAGTCCACAGTAAGGAGGGACGTTTCGGATAGAAAGGTTACCCGTGAAGTTAAGCTGACCTTGCTTCACTTGAATCATGGGCTTCTTGTCACGATTTCCCTTAGCTACTCCGGGGTTCGGAGCCTGTTGCTCGGTCTTGATCCTCCTAGGGTTTGAGCACTCATTTGCAAAATGCCCTGGTTGCCTACAATTGTAGCAAACACGGGGTTGGAGTTCCTTTGGCTTGGAGACTTGCGGCTGCGCCTAGCAGTACTGAAAATTTCCCGAAGGCTTATGCTGGAACGGAGTCATTCTCCACTAGCCTGATGCGGATGATTGGGATGGACCATGCGCATTCTTTTTGACAAAACGAAATTTCTTGCCCGATCCATTTCCCGAAGCAAAGTTGTTCTGTCTCTTCTTCTCCTTCTGTACTTTCATCATGGCATCCTCTTGAGATATAGCTTTGTTCACTAACTCGTGATAGTTGTTGGGCTCTAGTAGGTTTAGTCTTTCATACAATTCGCTTCTAAGACCATCACGGAAACGTTCCATCTTTTTGGCATCGGTGTCCACGTGATGTTCTCAATACTGGCAAAGGCTGTTAAACTTCTGTGCATACTGATACACAGTGTCATCACCTTGCTTGAGAGCAAGCAACTCTTTCATCTTCCTAACCATGAGTCCTTTTGGGATGTGGTGATCCTTGAAAGCTGTCTTGAACTCGGTCCAAGTAATTTCATGTCTAGCAGGTTGCATGGTCTTAAAGTGCTCCCACCACATTAAAGCTTCTCCACGAAGTTGCAAGGCTGCAAATCTAGCCTTGTGCTCCTCAGAACATGGTAGGACGAATGCAGAGAATTTGGCCTCTGCGTCAGCATCAAGGGGCTCTTCTACTTTAGTGAAGGTCGAGGGCTTCATCCCGATAAACTGGGAATAGGTGGTAACCATTTGTGGTCCATCATGATTAGCTCCCATTGGAGGTCTCTGGTGCCTCTGTTGTGCAATTTGCTGTTGCGTCTGCAAAGTCTAGCGCAACACTTCGGTCTGAGCGGCCATGAAGGTCTCCACCGGCGTCATGGGCGGTGGCGGTGGTAGATCACCACTACCCGACGCGTCAAAACTGTTGGGGGTGCTACGTGTCGATCCGACCATCTGAAAAGTTGAGTTCTCATTAAACACATATTCATAAGCTTGCTCACATAAATTAACAAGTAGAATATGCACGACGAAAACTCAATTCTGGCAAACTTTCGGAATCGGACAGCACGACGGTCATAAGCATAAAATTCATAAATCCATTCTTATACACGAAAAGTTCCCATTTTGGTCAGTGGATGTAGGATTTCATACGCCACAATACTGGTATTCAACTTCAAGTCAATTTCCAACATTATCATGCCTGAAATATTCCGTAACCGAGATTCTGCCTAGATGTTTTCACAGAAGGCCGAGGTGCACGAAAATTACCATAACTCTCGGTATGCATATGCAAACATGATAAAATCAGTGAGCATGATCTCCACGACATTTCACACAACTTGATACTCAACACATGGTCCCAAGTTGATCACAACCAACGTCATTACAACATCCATTCTGATAACACATTACTTTATTGAAGGCGTAACCAGCATCAACTAGATAACACTCTAGCCTAGGTTCACTTAAGGTGAAGCAGGTCCAGTCTCCACTCCAGATTCTCCTTGGATCTCTTCGGGATCTTCTTCCTCCTCGAGTTCAGGAGGTGGAGCTGCTACAGCTTCTAGTTGGTTCTCTAGGTCAAGCATATATTGATTATTATGCTGCAACAAGAAATTTTGTTCATGAATGACTTCACTCAATTCTTGCATTGTTGTTTTATCCTTGCGTCTTTTCTTCTTAAGACGGGCTATCGTTGCTCGAGCTTCCTACAACTCTTGGGTGATAGCGTCTGCTCCATTAACTTGTTGTCTATAAACTTGGTGTCTATAGAACATGCTTTCTCCAACCATCACTTGATAGGTGTCAAACATAGCTTTGGAGAAACGGACTGAGGTGTCAAGTTCAGGACTGTAGTGAGGATTGCCCTGAGCGGAGAGAAAGGCTTCGCGCTCAATCCCATGTCCGAAATGTTGCTTAGGTAAAGGAATCACCTTGGCTGCAGTGCTAGCTACCAAATCGGCATGCTTCTCACAAAAAGTTGTGAGTGCTTCCAACGCAGCCTTTTGCACCGTGCCAGCCAATTTCCACCCTTGTGCCTTCACCTCCCACTCTTCCCAAGTAGGATGTGTCGGGCACACGGGGATCATCACCTTCACTT
This sequence comes from Cenchrus americanus, assembly GCA_947561735.1. Lineage (NCBI taxonomy): Eukaryota > Viridiplantae > Streptophyta > Magnoliopsida > Poales > Poaceae > Cenchrus > Cenchrus americanus. Next base: position 187,115,573 of record OX387245.1, read on the forward strand.
CCCAACGAAGCCGTTGGCCTGTGGTCATGAGCACACGTGTCGAGTACTCGGGATACGCCGTGTACCCAAAGTCCTTTAGGATGTCCCACAAAAGTGCAGGAAAACCACCCTCCTCGAGGCAGTTCAAGTGAGCCCATGCCTACACATCAACGATCATGGATCCGGAGGCAGACATCTGGAATAAGTGACAATGTCAGAACCCGATGCGAACACGTGCACAAAGTTAAGTTCTCACAGCTATAAAGGAATGTCGCATACACAGACCACTACTAAAGGTTTCAAACTTTCCACAAGATTTCAAAGAGTAAAAGGGGTAAGTTTGATCCTCAATTAGGTGAAATTTGGGGCAGCCATTAGCACAAGGTGCAAGATATGCCGGAACTCGAAGCGAGTACGCATAAAATCATGGCGTAAAGTTCGAAAGGTCGTGAATCAAAATTCATAACACAGAACCTGCGACCCCAAAAATTACCAAATTTTGGTAGCAACTCAGTGAGATTATGATACACCTTTTTGGTATTCAAAGGTAGATCTAGATTGGATTGGAACATGATCGAAAAGTTCCATTTGCAGAGGGATGCTGCTCTGAAATACAGCAGAACAGAGACTCACTAAACCAAGCATAACTCTCTGCAGAAAATTCCTAAAATCCTGAAAAATTCAAAGTAGATGCTCAACTTGATAAGAAACAACTTTCCTAAAGGGTGTTTATTCCGATTCCTTACAGATTTGGGTACAAAAATTGAGAAATGACAGGGACAGAATCTGCCAGAAATTTCCTAAGATCAAAACAGAGAAAAACCTTATCTAAGATCAAGCAATCTCCCTAGAAGAATTATCCCAACAAGCAAAAATAAATCAGATCTTTAGGTTCATCAAGGTTTTAATCATGAATGCACACGTCTTAAACGTCCTCAACCAACTAGATCCAAAAGACGTAGTTAGTGCCGGTGGCAAGCTTATAATCGGCTCTCCTTATAATAACTAGTCGGAGCTACTCGATTCGCACTTAACGACTTACGAACGTTGTTAGTGTACCTGCAGAAAACGAACACTTCGTGCTAGCACGTCATGAAAGCGTCCACATACATTACCGTTCACTTATAGAAACGGTATCCATGCGTCACGCCGCTGCATGGATAGCGTCCAACCTCGGACACACTCCGTTTGAATGGAGTGTATCCTTTGTCGTATGGACCTCCCTAGGCCCACTACCTCGGTGGGTACCAGGACCGACTACTCGGTGGGCCCCTGGGACTACCTGGCTTGCGCTACACGGCACCTGATGGCGTGGAGCACAAGGACTACGAAGGAGAAGTACTCGGTTAGGAAGCTGTACATGTCTAGCATTGTATGGAAGACTCCTAGACGTACTCGACTAGTACTCTCTCCCTACTCCGACTTGTAACCCTGCCTCCCGGACTATATAAGGCGAGGCAGGGACCTTTCTCTAGCATCTCATCCAATCCACGGCGCACTGTTACACCATCTTGTAATCGTGCCCAATCAATCCAGAGCTACGCAGCATACAGGACGTACGGTATTACGCACCTCGCGGCCCGAACCTGTCTAAATTGTGTGCCATGTGTCTCTTCCTTCGAGTTACCGATCTCGGCGAGGCCACATTCATCTACTTCGGGCACTCCCCTTAGTAGGTTGCCGGTCTAAAACACCGACAGCTGGCGCGCCAGGTAGGGGATCTCGCCCGAGATCACATGGCGAACTCGACGGCTCCCGTCTACTTCAAGCCAACCGTCGCATTCAATCGCGGCGACACCTTCGTGTTCGGCGCCTGGGTCTGCACTGCAGACGGCGTGGGCTCTTTCCAGCGCCGCCTCACCATGCCGCCCAACCCGAAGACCGGCTTCGTGACGCTTCCCGAAGTTGTCACAGGCGAACTCGCCGGTAAGTTCGGCGAAATTTCGCTCTTCAACCATCACGCTGACTTCGAGCTCGAGTCCGCTTCCAACTCGAACTCGACGTCCCCATGGGCTATCGCATGCGAGCCGGCTGCTTAGCCATCGCATGCGGTCCCACCACTCCGCGAGCGCTCCACGTGTGGCCCCCGCATCCTCAGCCGGGCCCGCACGGGGGCTCCCTCTTCGCGCCAGGCCGGCAAGGAGCCCGTACCCGAGTACAACTCGGACTCCGACACCGCCCCCGGCCACGCTTCGGACTCCAACCCTCTCTCCGAGTTCTACTCGAACCCCGCATACGAGTTCGACTTCGGGTCGGACCCTGAGGATCCCGAGTCCGAGGACAACTCCACTAAGCATCCCTTGTCAGGGCCGGCCTCTGGGCTGGTTATAACATCCACACCGGCCGGGAGATTCATCTACTGGCCAGACCGCAAGCCTGCTGACCTGATAAGTGGAGACTCACGCTACGTCGCCTACATCGACTCGCTACCGTTCCAGGAGGGAACCCCCTAGCCCGGGCTGACTCGAGCACACCAACCGAGGTGGCGCCTTCAGAGTCCATCCTTGGCACCCCCGATCGCCAAGTCTTCATGGCTGCCGGCGACACCCCAGGACCTTCAGGGACGGCTCAAGACAAGTACCTTGAAGACATCTCCTCCGACGAGCTCTCTGCTGATGCTCCAGCGAACGAGACCCCCGCGGACAGAGACGCTCGACGTGAGCGTAACCGGAAGCGCAGCGAACGTCGTCAACGCCTCCGCGACAACTTCCCCGTCCGCAACCTTGCGGAAGCTCTCGAGGCGGTCGAGAGCAGAGTACACACTACCCCCGAGCAATGCCTCATGTCGATCACAGCGATCGCACGCCAGGCTCAGGGCATACATGCTGGAGAGGTCATCGCCAAGCTCGCTGAAGATGCCTACTTCATGCGGGTCGACTACAGGGTCAACCAAGCTCCTCCCGCCAAGCACCGCGACAACAAAGCCACAAGTCGCAGCGCCAACAACGGTCCCAACTGTACTCGAGCTGAGCTTCCCACTCAGCCCAACCGCACTCGCTCTAACGCCGGCGGACCTCCACAGGGTGGCAACAGCAACCGTGAGGTCGTCCCTCACCGTGCTCCGGCCGGCGGCGGCGGCAGCGACGGCGAAAGCTCCAACCATGGAGCCAACAGAAGGGCCGGTGGCGGCGGCAGTCGCGGCGGCCGAGGCCACGCGAACGACCACGCCTGCGGCGCCTCACAGGGCGGCTACGACGCCCGCCAGAAGATTGAGGAGCTGCGGCGGAAGAAGTCGACCACCGCAGGCGACAACGACGGCTTCCCGGCCTTCTCACCTCGACTTCGCAACTTGCTCCTCCCCGACAAGTTCAAGCCATTGGGGATCACCAAGTATGACGCGAAGCAGGATCCTATCCAGTGGCTCAGGTGCTACGCCCTCTCCATCGAGAACGCTGGCGGCAACAAAGACACCAAGTGCCTCTACTTCCCCTTCTTCCTGGACCAGGCTCCACTCACATGGCTCGAGTCGCTGGACAAGCACTCAATCGACAAGTGGGACCAGCTGAAGGAGCAGTTCACCAGCAACTTCGCAGGCGCCATGGGCCGATCGGGTACTCGCATGGACCTGGCCATGGTCAAGCAGAAACAAGGCGAGACCCTCCGCAAGTACATGTGAGGACCAGGAGCGTCCCAGTGGTCGATGGATGACCGCTCCTCAGTGATGAGTGATTGACAACGGGTGTTGGACTGACTCTTGGCTTAGTGCGCAGGTGTAGCCTGCGGCCTAGTTCGTGTTGTTGCAGGTGAAGAACGGGCGCAAAAGGTCTTCAGCCTTGAGGGGCCTCCGGGAGATGGAGAGACAAGTAGGCTCGGTTCGAGGGACCCGGTGGACAGCGGGACTGGGTGCGGGCCACATGGTGGCAACACGAGCAAGACGAGGTCATGGACAGACGAGCCGGTGCACGGTGGCGGTCGAGTCAAGTGGTGTGGCGGGAGGCCGGACCGAGCACGCGGGGTTTGGTGGTTTGCCCACAAAACCATCGGTGGATGGTTTCTTGGTTTGGGCCTCAAAACCAAGTCCGAGGGCCCAACACGACGGAGACGGGATCCGGGCGTGTCGGGAAGCTTCGAGGCGGAGGACACGCGGCAGGATCGCATGGCTTGCGTCGGGAGGACGCGGGGTGCGGCAAAGGCGTGGCCGTCCGATGGCAAGACCCACAAACATTACCTAAATGCCCCTACATGGGTTGTATCGCCAGTAGTTAAGTTAGGGGTAGTTGAGTCATTTACCACTCCGGCGGGACCTGATATATAAGCCATGAGTGTGTGTGGATGGATCTCTCGCTCCGCGACTTAGGGTTTCATTTTCCTCCCTCCCATTTTTCATTTTCGTAGCTATTTTTCTTCCATTTTCTCTAGGCTAGCATGAGAGCTTCATGAGAGATTTGTTGAGAGGGATGGATGCTAGGGCGGCATGCTAGACCTTGTGAACCTTTCCTGGTTTGTATAGAAGATTCGGAGTTGTGTTTCTCGTGGTCTTTTTGTGCTTGTTTTCGTGCCTTTGTTCCCGGTTCAATTCCGCGGATTTGAGTGGGTTTCTCCCCGGATTTCTTTGAGGAAAACATGGATAGATGTCTCGTGCATCTTTGTGATTGACCTTGTGCCCTCAAACGCTGAGAAACCACTTCGATTCGTAGTTTTTCGTTCGGTGCTCTAGTTTTTGGTGGTGCTCAAAGGATTCGCGATTCCCGGTGTTTTAGGGAGTTAGGAGGCAAGAGTTTTGGGCTATAGCATCCTTGTGTGACGCTTTTCAAGTCCCCAAACCCTTGTCTCCATAGCTTCAACCGTTTGGGAAATCTGATGATGATTTGAGGGAGTTGACTTTCGGGGTCGGGCGTTTTCTGCTCTGTCCGCACCTGGCGGACAGTCCGCGAGGTGCTGGCGGACGGTCCGTGCGGCTAGGGTTCGTCCCATGTTCTTCGTGTTCTTGCTCGCCTTTCGTTTCGATCCGTCGCGATTTTGGTTTTCAGTTGGACGAAGTTTCGGACGGTCCGCAGCAGAGGGCGGACGGTCCGCGGGTGCCTGGCGGACAGTCCGCGTGCTCCCCGCGGACGGTCCGTGGTGCGGGTGCGTCCCCGTTGGTTCCGTGTGTCTTTAACGGACGGTCGCGGAGAAGGCCGGACGGTCCGAGGTGTTGGCGCGGACGGTCCGCGGTAGCGAGCGGACGATCCGCGCGGCCCATCGCGGACGGTCCGCTCTGTCCGGCCGGACGGTCCGCCAGAGGCTGCGCGCTTTGCTTCTTGGTTCGATTCCTCTCCTTCTTCTTTCGTGCTTCCGCGTGTGATTCAAGGAATCGTTCCTAAGGCTAGAGGTTGTTCCATAACCTCGTTGTCTTGGCGATTGGTGTGTGACTCGATCCATCGCTCGTGTGTGACCGGGATTTGACTAGGGCATAGGCCGTGTTCTTTTGGAAGAATTTTTACCAGGTCCTATTCACTCCCCCCCTCTCTAGTCGCCATTTGATCCTTCAATTGGTATCAGAGCTTGGTGCCGGATTCTTTGCGACTTTGACAAGTCTCGAATCCTAAGATGGCGTACGTTGAGCGGGGCGGTCCGCTGCACTTCGCTGGAAAGGGTTACCACAAGTGGGAGGCTCGTATGATGATCTTTCTTCGTGGGAAGCTGTTGGATTTCATTGTGCTTGACAAGACCTATGCTATTCCGGTCAACATCCATACTCTTATGGTGACCGATGCCGGTGCTAAGGCCAAGTATGAGGCTAATGCAAAAGCCGTTGATCACTTGGTCCGAAGCTTGTGTGATCCAGAGTTTGAGCGTGTTCGCCATTTGAATCTTGCTTGGCAAATTTGGGAGAAGTTGTTGGTTGCTCATGGTGGTGATAACCATGTGAAGGCTCACCTCTTTGTTTCTTACCGGATGCAATATGAGAATTTCACTCCACTTCTCGGTGAGGACATTGATGCGATGTTTCAGAGGTTCACCGCCATCGTGAACAACATGAAAGCTAATGTTGAGGATTTTCCTTACACCGAGCATGATCAGGCTTTGAAGCTTTTGCATGTCTTGGACCCAAATGTTTGGGGTGCTAAGGTTGAGGCCATCAAGGAGTCGGGGCATTATTTTACTATTGAGTTGGATGACCTCTTTTCTAAGCTCAAGTCGGCTGAGGTTGACAGGAAGTTGCAATCCAAGCATGAGGGCTCGACTGACCATAGTCTTGCTCTTGTGGGCGGATCAAAGGGCAAATTTAACCCTTCCTGTCGACAGTTTTCCTTGTATTCTCTTATGTCCATTCCAGATGAGGAGTTTGATGTCTTTGGGCGAGGAGGAGCTGGCCTTGCTCTCAAGGAGGTTTGATCGACTACACGAGAGTCGGAGGAACGCAAGGTGGAGCTCAGGGACGTGCTACAAGTGTGGCAAGCGTGGCCACTTCATCGCCGAGTGCCGGAAGCGGAGGAGAACAAGTACAAGGTGAACGAGTACAAGGCGCACCCGAGGCGTGAAGACAAGTACTCCTCCAACGGCAAGCACTTCAACAAGTCCAAGAGCAAGGACAAGGACAAGCGGCGACCGAGCAAGAGCGGCTACAAGAAGAACAAGGCAAGAGCAATGGTGGCCGGTGCGAGCGACGTTGACTCAAGCTCAAGCGAGGAGCAGTCAAGCTCAAGCAGTGAAGACGAAGACGCCGGGAGGCGCAATGGCAAGAAGAGTGCAAGCCGGAACCTCAGCGGGTTGAGCTGTGTGGCGCTTGAGGGCTTTTGTGGCATGGCCCATAGCTCAAGCAGCAAGAAGAGCGAGAAGGAAGACAGCGACTCCGACTCGGAGGATGAGGTAAATAGTGACCCCGACTCTTTGCTTGCTGAGATTGCTAGGTTGAATGGCTTGATTGATAACCGTGATAGTGTGCTAAGAGATGCCAAAAAGATGAGGAAAGACCTTAGGGCTCAACTTGAGAATGCTAGTGAGAAAGTAGGTGAGTTAGAGTCCAAATTGCTTGAATTGAAACTTGAGAATGACTCTTTGAAACTTGCTCCTACTACTCCTGATGATGTTGAATGTCTTGAGTGTGATGCATGGTTGAACGAGATCAAGTTGCTTAATGAGAAGAATGCTTCCACTTTGGCTAAACTAGATGCTCTTAGGACTGAGTATGATGAGCTTAAGGCTAGACCTACTTTGCTTGGTGCTTGTAAATCATGTCCTACTATGCATGCTAAGCTTGTTGATGCTCGTTCTACCATTAGTTCTTTGGAAGCATCCTTGAAATCTCTTGTTGTCAATGCATGCACTAGCTGTGATGAAGTTACTTTGCGCAATCTTGAACTTACTTCCCGTTTGGATGTCATCTATGAGGAGAATGACTATTTGAGGAAGGTGTTGGGTTGGTTGTACGGGCGGGAACCTCAATTGAAAATCATGATTGAGGAGTTCAAGAGAGCGGATGGTCGTGGTTTGGGTTTTGAGAAGTTGGGTGAGAAAGTGGGAGAGAACGAGTGGGGAGAGTGTGTATGAGAAGTGTGTTGAGTCTAACCCCGAGTTTGAGGTGATCGGAGAACTCCAAGTCCCACTTCCAAAAGCACCCAAGAACTCTTTCACACCAAAGCCCAACCACCTTTGCAACAAGCTTGACACAACCCAAGATCCACCCAAATTCCCACCTAAGACAAATGACTTCCGAAACCGTGAAGTTTGTGGGTGAGAAGGGTGAGAAGCCTAGAGAGAAGCCGAGCCAAAACCAAAACCCATCCCCTTCGGTGTGAGTATTGTGGCAAGGAGAGGCATCTTGCGAGTTTTGCTACAAGAGGAAGAGTGATGAGAGGCTTGCTAGGGAGCAAGCGAACCGGGACGGTATCGCCGATCTCATGGTATTCCCGAGCCTAGAGTGCCACTTCCACGGGGTGTGGGAAGTGTGAGGAGTGTTGGCGGGTTCCCACGGAGAGGTGGTGGTGAGAGGTTTGTCGGGGAGAGATGATGGTGTGCGTCTTGGTGAGAGGTTTGGTCGGGCTCGTGGTGGTTCTGTGGACGTCCCCCTACTCGTCCTCAATACGGGTTTAGGGGAGATGATCGCAGCTTTGGGTTCCAGAGGAACTACGGACCACGTTTTCCCCCTCGTGGTGCCCGTACTCCTCCCATGGGACATGGGAAGTTTGGTGGCAAGGGAATGATGTTTGCTAACCCCTTTTTTGAGCAGATGGCTCGACACTGGTTTAACTTTCTTTGTGCTAACCCCCGGTGTCGAGTCGCTAGCTCACTCTCGTTCTTATTTCGACTACGGGCAGGGAGGCTTGGAGAACATTTGGTTGATTGACTCCGGATGTTCCCGACACATGACCGGAGATAAGAAGTGGTTCTCCAGCCTCACCCGAGTGAAGGAAAAGTTGTACATCACATTTGGGGACAATGGACGAGGAAGGGTGCTTTCGGAGGGTGTTGTGCATGTGAGTGACAAGGTAACGTTGAAGAGAGTGGCTCTTGTCAAGTCTTTGGGTTTCAATTTGCTTTCGGTTTCTCAGTTGCTTGATGAAGGTTTTGAGGTGCATTTCAAGTCTAGCGAGTCTCCTTTGCTTGATTCTCGAGGTGATCTTGTCTGTATGATCATCCCCGAGGGTCAGATTTTCAGGGCTGATTTTTCTCGTTCTTTGGGTCCTGCTCGCTGTTTGGTGGCCGGTCCTTCCTCTGATTTGTGGAAATGGCATAGGCGGTTGGGACACTTGAGCTTTGATTTGGTTTCCCGCTTGAGTGGTCTTGACCTTGTCCGAGGATTGCCGAGGTTGAAGCTTGAGAAGGATTTGGTTTGTGCTCCGTGTAGGCATGGCAAGATGGTAGCCACTCCCCATCCACCCCTGACAGACGTCATGACCGAGCGTCCGACAGAGCTGTTGCATATGGACCTTGTTGGGCCAGCTCGAGTTCGCTCGGTGGGTGGGAAGTGGTATGTCCTCGTTGTGGTGGACGATTACTCTCGCTATGCCTGGGTGTTCTTCTTGGAGGATAAGAGTGAGACATTTGGTTTTGTTCGAGATCTGATCGTGAGGTTGAAAAACGAGAGGCATGGGAATGCTATTCGAGCTATCTGCAGTGATAATGGCTCAGAATTCAAGAACTCTCGTTTTGATGCCTTTTGTCGTGATCTAGGTCTTGAACATCAGTATTCGACCCCTTATGTGCCCCCTCAAAATGGAGTCGTGGAAAGGAAAAATCGGACTCTTTGTGAGATGGCTAGGACGATGCTCGATGAGCACAGGACTCCTAGGAGGTATTGGGCTGAGGCGGTCAATACGGCTTGTCATGTTTCCAACAGGATTTTATTGCGAGCTTTCAAGAAGAAGACCTGTTATGAGCTTATGCATGGTCGGGCACCCAAGGTGAGTCATTTCCGAGTCTTTGGTTGCAAGTGTGAGGACCATGTGTGGTTCGAGGACCGGTGGATGGTCGCTTCCTTGTGTGATGAGTGATTGACAACGTTGTGTGGACGGATTCTTGGCTAAGTATTGCAGGTGCAGGTTGCGGCTTGACTCGTGTTGGTGCAGGTGAAGAACAAGCGCGAAAGGTCGTTGCCGGTGAGGCCTCCAGGTGTGGAGAAGACAAGTAGGCTTCGTTCGAGGGACCCGTGGCCGGCGGGGGTCGAGTGCGGGCCGCATGGTGGCAAGAACAACAAGATGAAGTCGGTGGACGGTTTCTTGGTTGAGCCACAAAACCAAGGTCGAGTCGGGACTTCATGGGAGCCAAGTCATGAGTGGTGATTGGCGAAGGCTACATCAAGTTCGCGGGGTTTGCGGTGGTTCACCAGAAAATCACCGGGTTACTCGGCTGAGCCACAAAGCCGAGGCCGAAGACCGGGCGTGGCTGTCTGGCCAAAACCGGCCTGACCGGTTTGAAGAACCGGTCTGACCGGTTTGGGGTCGCGAGGCGCGAGAAGCTTCGAGGCGGAGGACACGCGTCGGGATCGCAAGGCTTGCGTTGAGGCTACGCGAGGTGCGGTCGGCCGGGCATCCGTCCGATGGAGAAGACATCACGAATTCCAAATCCGCCCTTGAGGGGCTTGTATCCCTAGTTAGTAGAGAAGGGCATTTTAGACATTCGGTTGCCTCCATATAACCCAAGAGGTGAGAGGATGGCAGCTAACTCTTGGAACCCTAGCTCAATAGTTTTCTCTTTTTCCACCTATTTTCCTTAGGTTTTCTCTAGGACTAGCAAGAGAGCTTCACAGAGAGATCTTGTAGAGAGGGATGGATGATCGGGCGGCTTGCTAGACCTTGTACGAACCTTTGTTTCATGTATAGATGATTCGGCGTGGTTCCTCAAGGTTTGGATGTGTTTTCCCCGGTTGTTCTTGGTGGTGATTTTCGGAGCCCTTTCTCGGTGATTTCTTTGGGGTGTTTTCGGGGCTTTTCTCTTGGTGATTTGATGGGGGAAATTTGTGGGAACCCTTCGTGGTTCTTTGGGATGTGATTCCCCTCCCAAATCCGTGAGGAAAAGTGCTCGATTTCGGGGTTTCTTGAGTTCTTGGGTTGGAAGTGCTTTCGGCGGGATTTCTTCGATTCCTCCTTTTTGGATGAGATTTGGTGGGATTAAACTTGGCTATGGACTCCTCATGAGGTGTTCCTGATATCCCCAAAGTCTTGTTCAAGTCCGTGGAGCGATTCGGGAGATTGAGATTTGGTTTTGGGGGAGTTGACCCGCGGGCTGTGTTCTTCCCGACTGTCCAGGCTAAAACCGGCACGACCGATTTCCCAAACCGGCTCGACCGGTTTCGCCCGTGAGCTGTCGAGAAAGATCTTTGAACAAGGAAGTCTTTGCTTGCTCCATGGCTTCGTTTGTTCAGATGTGGAAAGGCTTTTGAAGTGTTTGGGGTCTTTGGGGAGTTTCTGGACAGAATCGGTCTGACCGGTTTGCCTAACCGGTCCCGACCGGCTTCCCCTCGCTCGCGTGAGGCTAAGTCCAACAGAAGCGGTCTAACCGATTTCAGAAACCGGCCTGACCGGTTTGTCTGCCCGGCCACCTTGTCGTGTGTGTTTCCGCTGCGTGTGTGTTGAGGCTGTTGTTTGGGTCTTGTTCCTAGGTTCAGTAGCACTCCAGTGGCAACGTGAACTTGGCAAGAGAAGCTTGCAGAGGTGCACGAGTGAATTTGGGTTCATAGGCCGAATTCTTGAATAGAATTTTTATCGGCTCCCATTCACTCCCCCCCCTCTCTGGTTCGCCGTTTCGGTCCTTCAAAGTGCTTTATTCTTAAAAAGGGAAAACTCGACAAGTTTGAGGCTAGGTCTAGTGATGGTATTTTCTTTGGATATGCTAACCACTCTAGAGCCTATAGGGTGCTTAACCTTGAGACTAACAAAATCATGGAGACTTGCGAGGTAACCTTCGACGAGACAATGCCATGTACCTCTCTTGGCTTTGAATGTGCAGGTGATGAAGAGATGGCCGAGGACCTCTTTGAAGAGGAGAAGGATGAAGCTGGAGATGATGATGGAGAGAACCATGCGCCTGAAGCTGAGTGTGTACCCACTACTTCCCCTATAACCACTACAGAGCGTGGACCGTCTACTTCATGGACAACGACGGTGCAACAAGAGGACCAGGCGAGAGAAGCTGAAGTTGAGGGGGAGGTAGTCTCGAGGCGTGAGGCTCCCCGGCGGATTCAAGAAGTGCATCCCCTATCGAAGATCATTGGGGACATCGACGAACGTACCACGCAGTCAAGGTCTAGAAATTGTCTTTGGTGATTGTTCAGATATACGTGGATGATATTGTCTTTGGTGGCTCGTCACATAACCTTGTTACCAAGTTTGCAGATGAGATGAGTAGGGAGTTCGAGATGAGCATGATGGGCGAGTTGCAGTACTTTCTCGGGCTGCAGATCAAGCAAGTGAAGGACGGTACATTTGTGCACCAGACCAAGTACACGAAAGACATGCTGAGGAAGTTCCAGATGCAAGATGTGAAGCCGATGTCGACTCCCATGGGGAGTACGGCCACTTTGGATGCGGACGAGGACGGAGAACCAGTGGACCAGCGGGAGTACAGGAGCATGATCGGCTCCCTCTACTTGACGGCGACGAGGCCAGACATACAGTTCAGCGTGTGTCTGTGCGCTCGTTTTCAGGCTTCGCCGAGGACATCACATCAACAGGCCGTCAAGAGGATTTTTAGGTATCTACAGTCTGCCCGTGGTCTTGGCCTTTGGTATTCTTCCTACTCGACTCTTTCTCTTCATGGTTTTTCCGATGCGGATTTTGCTGGATGTCGAGTCGAGAGGAAGTCTACTTCTGGTACTTGCCAGTTTCTTGGGTCTTCGTTGGTCTCATGGTCTTCCCGCAAGAAGTCTAGTGTAGCTCAGTCTACCACCGAGGCGGAGTATGTTGATGCCACGAGTTGTTGTTCCCAGCTGTTGTGGATTTCATACACTTTGAGAGACTTTGGTGAGGAGTGCACCCAGATCCCACTTCTTTGTGATAGCACCAGTGCCATAAGCGTAGCCAAAAACCCAGTGCTTCACTCCAGAACCAAACACATAGAAGTGAGGTATCATTTCTTGAGGGACAATGTGGAAAAAGGAACCATTGTGTTGAGCCATGTCCCTACCCAAGATCAGCTAGCCGACATTTTTACAAAGCCTCTCGACCAAGCTACATTTGTGCGCTTGCGGGGGGAACTTGGGGTTTGCTGCCCTTTCTAGTTGATTCTTCGGAGATTTCCTTTTGTATCATGTGTATCATACCATGTTTACTTTAATGTATATACATGCTTTGCTTGATGTATAAACCATGGTAGGATAGCCATTTTGTCATATATCATGTTGCATTTGTATCATATTGCATTTTAGGATAATGAGCTTCCTTCATATGCCATATTTGAGTCTCTTTGGCTATTTGTGAGATTTTGGTCATATGTGTGGACAAATGGTGATGTGAGGCTATGCTCTTGAAATATTTGAGATATATGTGTGGTGAGATAGCCCTTTTTGAAATAAATGCTAATCTTGACTAATTTTTGATGAAATATGCTCCACTCGTGTGTAGTTGTGTATCCATGTCACAGTTTGGTCTAAATGTGCTTTTCATGCTTAGATTGTGCTTGGATGCCCTGTTCTTGCATTTGGGCCAAAGGCCGAATATCATTGCGAATGTTTAGCCTATGTTGCATTCATGGGGGAGGATAAGCTTCTTTTTGCCGCAAAGGCACTTCATGTACCATGAAATGAATTAATCTTGAAAAGAAGTGTATAATGCTTGAAAAATGCTCCATCCATCATGTCTATGCTTAAATTGTCTTATCTTTCACATATGGGTGCAAAACATGTTGCATGATGTTCACCAGTGGAGAAGTCTCCCCGAAGTGGACACATGGCTCATGAGCTTTGACATGACATGCTTTGCTTTATGGGTGTTCGCCATGATCTTTTGCTGAGAATTTGCTATCCTCGTATGATCTTTGAATGGTATGCATGTTTGTGACTCAAGTGTGACATGGATAGGCTTTTACATGTGAAGCGAGCCTTCTTTTGGTAAAACTGCTTAAATCTGAAAATTTTGCTTTGTCACATGCTTGTATCTTCATATATTACTTGTGGCAATGCTTTGACTATGCTATGATTCATAGGTGTGATCTTTGTCTCATGTTTAGCCTTTGACACTAGATTTGGCCTATTTGAGAAGCTCATGTAGATGTCTATCTGCTTTGTCTTGCATTTTTGCATTTTCACCTTGATTCATACATTGTCAACAAGGGGGAGAAGAGGTGAGCTTAATGAAAATTCAGAAGAGGTGAGCTGAAATTCGGATTGCATCCACATGTTCAGGGGGAGCTTGCATTTGTTCAGGGGGAGCTTTCTTGCTGTTTTCGGTGTGGAGTTTGTGCTTTGCTTGGCTTGTGACCTTTCTTCGCCTTTCTTTGGTTTTGGTCATGAGTTGAGCTTCTTTGTTTTTTCTTTCTTCTTTCTTTCTTTCTTTCTCTGAATTTCATTTCGCGTTGTGTGTTGTCAATGCACTCATCAAGGGGGAGATTGAGGACCAGGAGCGTCCCAGTGGTCGATGGATGACCGCTCCTCAGTGATGAGCGATTGACAACGGGTGATGGACTGACTCTTGGCTTAGTGCGCAGGTGTAGGCTGCGGCCTAGTTCGTGTTGTTGCGAGGGTGAAGAACGGGCGCGAAAGGTCTTCGACCTTGAGGGGCCTCCGGAGATGGAGAGACAAGTAGGCTCGGTTCGAGGGACCCGTGGACGGTGGGGCGGGTGCGGGCCACATGGTGGCGACACGAGCAAGACGAGGTCATGGACGGACGAGCGGTGCACGGTGGCGGTCGAGTCAAGTGGTGTGGCGGGAGGCGGACCGAGCACGCGGGGGTTTGGTGGTTTGCCCACAAAACCATCGGCGGACGGTTTCTTGGTTTGGGCCTCAAAACCAAGTCCGAGGGCCCAACACGACGGAGACGGGATCCGGGCGTGTCGGGAAGCTTCGAGGCGGAGGACACGCGGCGAGATCGCATGGCTTGCGTCGGGAGGACGCGGGGTGCGGCAAAGGCGTGGCCGTCCGATGGCAAGACCCTCAAACATTACCTAAATGCCCCTACGTGGGTTGTATCGCCGGTAGTTAAGTTAGGGGTAGTCGAGTCATTTACCACTCCGGCGGGACCTGATATATAAGCCATGAGTGTGTGTGGATGGATCTCTCGCTCCGCGACTTAGGGTTTCATTTTCCTCCCTCCCATTTCTTATTTTCGTAGCTATTTTTCTTCCATTTTCTCTAGGCTAGCATGAGAGCTTCATGAGAGATTTGTTGAGAGGGATGGATGCTAGGGCGGCATGCTAGACCTTGTGAACCTTTCCTGGTTTGTATAGAAGATTCGGAGTTGTGTTTCTTGTGGTCTTTTTGTGCTTGTTTTCGTGCCTTTGTTCCCGGTTCGATTCCGTGGATTTGAGTGGGTTTCTCCCCAGATTTCTTTGAGGAAAACATGGATAGATGTCTCGTGCATCTTTGTGATTGACCTTGTGCCCTCAAACGCCGAGAAACCACTTGGATTCGTAGTTTTTCGTTCGGTGCTCTAGTTTTTGGTGGTGCTCAAAGGATTCACGATTCCCGGTGTTTTAGGGAGTTAGGAAACAAGATTTTTGGGCTATAGCATCCTTGTGTGACGCTTTTCAAGTCCCCAAACCCTTGTCTCCATAGCTTCAACCGTTTGGGAAATCCGATGATAATTTGGAGGGAGTTGACTTTCGGGGTCGGGCGTTTTCTGCTCTGTCCGCACCTGGCGGACAGTCCGCGAGGTGCTGGCGGACGGTCCGCGCGGTGCGGCGGGACGGTCCGCGCGGCTAGGGTTCGTCCCGTGTTCTTCGTGTTCTTGCTCGCCTTTCGTTTCGATCCGTCGTGATTTTGGTTTTCGGTTGGACGAAGTTTCGGACGGTCCGCGAGAGAGGGCGGAAGGTCCGCGGGTGCCCGCGGCCGGTCCGCGTGCTCCCCCGCGGACGGTCCGTGGTGCGGGTGCGTCCCCGTTGGTTCCGTGTGTCTTTAACGGACGGTCCGCGGAGAAGGTCGGACGGTCCGCGGTGTTGGCGCGGACGGTCCGCGGTAGCGGCCGGACGATCCGCGCGGCCCATCGCGGACGGTCCGCCCCCGTCCGGCCGGACGGTCCGCCGTAGGCTGCGCGCTTTGCTTCTTGGTTCGATTCCTCTCCTTCTTCTTTCGTGCTTCCGCGTGTGATTCAAGGAATCGTTCCTAAGGCTAGAGGTTGTTCCATAACCTCGTTGTCTTGGCGATTGGTGTGTGACTCGATCCATCGCTCGTGTGTGACCGGGATTTGACTAGGGCATAGGCCGGGTTCTTTTGGAAGAATTTTTATCGGCTCCTATTCACTCCCCCCCTCTCTAGTCGCCATCTGATCCTTCAACATGCGCCGCTTCTTCGACAAGCGCGCTACCGTCGTCGACATCACCGACAAGGAGGTCATCGACCTCTTCCAAGACGGCCTCTACCACCGCCGCACCTTCGAAGACTTCGGTCGTCGCCACCCCAAGTCCATCCCCCACCTCAAGGACATGATCACGTCCTGGGCGGATGAAGAAGACAAGGCCAACGCCAAGTACGACGACATCCGTGGCAAGACCAAGCAGAACGCGGGCGGCGGCAGCGGCAACAACGTGAACCAAGGTAGTCGCAACAACAACAACTACTACTACTCGGGTCCCAACCGCAAGTGTAAGCCAGACAACACTGTCGCGGCTATTCAGCGCCCTGCGAAGGAGAACTCGAAGAAGAACTCCGGCGGCTTCAAAGACTTGCTGAAGGAGAAGTGCCCGTGGCATCCAAATGGCAACCACACCACCGAGCAGTGCTACCAACTCAGGCATGCACTCAAGGATACGCCAGAGCCACCGCACCCTCATGACAAAAAGGGCAAGAAGAAGGACGGCGACAACAACAACTTCCAGGAACCCGACAAGACCGTCAACGTCCTCTTCGGCGGACTACCCAACAGGCGGGAGCAGAAGGCTACCCGTCGAGAAGTCATGAGCATTGAACCAGCGGTCCTGACCCCTCTCAGGTGGTCGGAGGTACCCATCACCTTCTCCCGCGCGGATCAATGGACCAGCTTCTCCGAACCAGGACGGTTCCCCCTCGTCCTGAAGCCAGTGGTCATGGGCTCCAAGCTCAACAAGGTCCTCATCGACGGTGGAAGCGGGCTCAACGTCCTCTTCACCAAGACCTTGAAGAAGATGAAGCTCGACATCACCCACATGCTCACCAAGAGCAACACGCCCTTCTACGGCATCGTCCCCGGTAACGCGGCTATCCCACTGGGCTCAGTGGTCCTGCCAGTTACCTTCGGGGAATCTCGGGACAACTACCGTACTGAGTACATCATGTTCGAGGTCGCGGACTTCAAACTTCCTACCATGCCATCCTCGGCAGACCGGCCATCGCCAAGTTCATGGCGGTGCCCCACTACACCTACTTGGTACTCAAGATGCCAAGCCCAGTGGGTGTACTCTCTCTCCAAGGGGACTTGAAGATCTCCCACGACTGCGACACAGAAGCCGTGGAGATCGCTTCTACGAATCAAGTACCCAACGCGATGATGGAGGTCTACGCTGCGTCGAAGAAGCTTGCTACAAGTGAACTCGACATCCCGGAGAAGTCTGACAGCGCCAACAAGCCTCAGCCACCTGAGGAGGTTCTTGTCAAGACGATCGACCTCGGAACAGGCGACCCCAGCAAGACCACCACCATCGGGGCCGGCCTCGACCCCAAATAGGAAGACGCGCTCATCAACTTCCTTCGGGCTAACCGCGACATCTTCGCGTGGAAGCCAGCGGACATGCCAGGAGTGCCCAGGGAGTTGATCGAGCACTGCCTCAATGTCGATCCTAAGGCCACCCCAAGCGACAACACCTCTGACGCTTTGCCGACAATAGACGGGACGCCATCAAGAAGGAACTCGCCAAACTACTCGCGGCTGGCTTCATCAGAGAAGTCTTCCATCCTGAGTGGCTCGCCAACCCCGTCCTCGTCCACAAGAAGAACTCGAACGAGTGGAGGATGTGCGTCGACTACACCGACCTCAACAAGCACTGCCCCAAGGACCCCTTCGGGTTGCCGCGGATTGATCAAGTCATCGACTCCACGGCGGGCCGCGACTCGCTCTCTGCTTCCTCGATCGCTACTCCGGTACCACCGGATCGCGATCAAGGAAGAAGACCAAGAGAAGACCGCGTTCATCACCCCATTTGGCGCGTCTTCGCTACACGACCATGTCCTTCGGGTTGAAGAACGCCGGCGCCACCTACCAACGAGCTATCCGGGCTCGCTTCAAGAGGCAACTCAACAAGAACGTCGAAGCCTACGTGGATGACGTGGTCGTCAAGACCAGAAACTCCAGTACCCTCATCGACGACCTTGAAGAGACTTTCGCGTCTCTGCGCGAGTACCGCTGGAAGCTCAACCCGAACAAGTGCGTCTTCGGCGTACCTTCGGGCAAACTACTCGGCTTCATCATCAGCCAACGCGGCATCAAAGCCAACCCCGAGAAGATCTCCGCCATCACCAGCATGAAAGCTCCCACAACCATCAAAGATGTCCAGAAGCTGACCGGGTGCATGGCGGCACTGAACAGATTTATCTCGAAGCTTGGAGAACGGGGGCTCCCCTTCTTCAAACTACTCAAGCACCAAGAGAAGTTCGTGTGGACTCCAGAGGCGGATCAAGCCCTTGCTCAGCTCAAGGACTTCCTATCGAAGCCGCAGGTCCTCACGGCTCCTCGCAAGGGCGAGCAACTCTTGCTCTACCTCGCCGCGACGACTCATGTGGTCGGCATCGCCATCGTCGTCGAGCGGCGGGAAGACGGCCACGCCTACCCGGGGTCCGGCGCCCCGTATACTTCGTCGGCGAGGTCCTATCGAGTCCAAGGCACGTTATCGGCCGTGCGAAGCTCCCGTACGCGGTACTCATCACCTCGCGGAAGCTACGACACTACTTCCGGGAGTACTCGATCTCCGCCATCACCGACTACCCGCTCGGCGACATCTCGCGGAACCAAGATGCTACCGGAAGAATCTCCAAGTGGGCAGTCGAGCTCGGTGCCCTCACCATCGACTTCAAGCCACGCACAGTCATCAAGTCGCAGGCGCTAGTCGACTTCATGGCGGAGTGGCGGGAGAACCAACTACCTACTCCAACCGTGCGACCAGAGCATTGGGTGATGTACTTTGACGGCTCACTCAACCTCGAGGGCGCAGGTGCAGGGGTACTCCTGATCTCTCCAACGGGCGAACAACTCAAGTACGTCCTGCAGATCTTCTGGAAGGTCTCAAACAACGAAGCCAAGTATGAAGCTCTCCTACATGGGCTCTGCCTCGTGGCTTCACTGGGCATCAAGCGGCTACTAGTCTACGGCGACTCCACAGTGGTCATCAACCAAGTCAACAAGTCTTGGGACCGCAACAAGGAGAACATGGACGCCTACTGCCTAGAAGTCCGCAAGCTCAAGAACAAGTTCTATGGTCTTGAGTTCCACCACATCGTCCGCGACAACAATGTTGCAGTGGACGTCCTCTCGAAGCTTGGATCTACCCGCGCTCAAGTACCAGCGGGTGTCTTCGTTCACGAGCTTCACGCGCCATCCATCCCGGAGCCGGCGCCACCGACCACTGTTCCAGCGCACCCACCGGCTGGACAGGAGGTCATGATGATCGACGTGGACTGGAGGCAACCCTTCATCGACTACCTCAGCGAGCAGAAGGTTCCCTCGGACAAGAACTCGGCCGAGCAGCTCATCCGCCGCGCCAAGTCCTACGTCCTCGTCGGAGACAAGCTTTACAAGCGGGGCGCATCTTCTGGAGTACTCATGAAGTGCGTCCCTCGGCAAGAAGGCAAAGACATCTTGGAGGAGATCCACAAGGGCGTCTGCGGCAACCACGCGTCCTCTCGCACGCTGGTCAGCAAGGCCTTCCGGTGAGCTTTCTACTGGCCCACTGCTCTGGGCGACGCTGAAGAACTCGTCAGAAGGTTCCAAGGATGCCAGTACTTCGACAAGCAGCAACACGTCCCAGCCTACAAGCTAGTCACCATACCGCCAACCTGGCCCTTCGCCTGCTGGGGGCTCGACATGATTGGGCCACTGCCAACTGCGCCAGGTGGTTTCAACAGAGTATTGGTGGCCATCGACAAGTTCACCAAGTGGATCCAGGTCAAGCCGGTCACATACCCCAAGGCTGACAGAGTACTCGACTTCCTGGATGAACTCGTGCATCGCTACGGACTACCCCACCGCATCATCACAGATCTGGGCTCCAACTTCAACAACCACCAGTTCTGGGAGTACTGCGAGAACAGCGGTATCGACGTCCGATACGTCTCAGTTGCCCATCCTCGGGCCAACGGACAAGTCGAACGCGCCAACGGGATGGTGCTCGACGCTCTCAAGAAGCGGTTACACGATGCTGCTAACTCCAAAGGAGGCAAGTGGATCAAGGAACTACCCAACGCACTCTGGGGGCTACAGACTCAGCCCTCCAAGCCAACGGGACAATCCCCTTACTTTCTGGTCTACGGCTCCGAAGCAATCCTCCCTGCCGACGTCATATGGAACTCACCAGCAGTGGAACATTACGACGAAGGCGTCTCAGAAGACAGCAGACGAGTTGACATCGACAGCCTCGAAGAAGCTCGCTACGCTGCCCTCGTCCAATCAGCAAGGTACCTGGAGGGTATCCAACGCTACCACAATCGCAACGTCAAGGAACGTTCCTTCAACGTTGGTGATCTCGTCCTCCGTCGTATCCAGAACACGGAAGGACTACACAAGCTCAGCTCCCCCTGGGAAGGTCCCTTCACCATGGCAAAGGTGACTGGGCCGGGCTCCTACCGCCTCCAGACACTTGAAGGCGAAGACATCAACAACTCGTGGAACGTCGACCAGCTCTGTCGATTCTACGCCTAGTCTACACGACTACTCCGGGGTTCAAGTCTACACGACTACATCAACACCCCTCTGCCGTAAGCGGCCTCCGGGTCCTGGCCCCAGTCCCCGGACTACTCCTCTCCAGGATCCAGCCCGCGCGGCTACCTACAGATCCTGGGCTGCGACGAGTGACAAAGGACTCTAGCAGCGGTCTACTAAGAGACCATGTACTCCAAGATCTAGCCTACACGGCTACTTACGGATCTACTGCTGTAAGCGGCAACTCTCCCTAGCACCACTTAGCTGTAAGCGGCCTCCGGGTCCAGGCGACTACTCTGTAACTACGGCCCTGGCCATCCAGGTGTACTTCCTCGGTAATAAAGATTGATCGATTATCAACTTCTTTACTGTCTACTTCCCTTGACGGGACTACTGCCGAGTACGACTACTCGCATCACCTCCACGATGGGGCTCTGCACTATAAGATCGCGACTACGAGTACTCATTGATGGAACTTTTCTTTCATTAACACTTAAACAATTACATTGCAAATGTTTTTGTACACATACTACTGTGAGCTAACTATTAGAGGGCTACTGGAGATTAAGCTTATCGGCTACTTGCTCCGCAATGGGCGCCATCTGCTCCAGCAGCTCCGCGTACTGCTCATCTGTACAGTTGGCGGCTACCCTGCCAGCGACTACTTCCACCGGCGCCTTCGGGAAGTAAGACTTCATGAAGACCAAGACTTGCTTCGGGATCGACCTCGCCATATGCTTCACATAAGTCGCCAGCCGGCTGGGGGCTTCCCTGAGGCGATCCACGAGCGGTGCAATCTTGGGGCCGCCCGGATGAGGCACCAAGAGCCTTGCAATCGGCAGCGCGGCTTCCTCAAGATCCTTCAGCTGGGCCCGCAGTGCCTCGCAATCTTCATTCAACTTCTGCAACGATTTGTAGCAGTTGACGAGATCACGGTCAGAAGCGATCCGAAGCTCCATGTGCTTCTCGCACTCGAAGGCAAGTTCCTTATAGTCAAGCTCGAGTACACCGGTGGGCCTCCCGCTCCCGTAGAAGAGGTTCTTCATATCTGTCTCGGAGGTCCTCAACTGCTCCACCCGGGTCTCAAGCTCTGCAAGACAACAAGGCGCAGCGGGTCAGACTACCCCTCGACCTCCAACAACTACCCAACAAGTCAAGCAGCGTACCTTTGTTCTTGTTGCGGAGTGTCTTGTTCTTCCGCACCAAGTCGTCGCCCTTTGCCTGCAACTCCTGGACGTCATTATGATACTTGGCAAAAGCGGCGTCGAGCTTGGACTGCATGGCGGCCACGTGCTTCCGCGACTTCAAAAGCTGATCTTCTAGTGCTTCAGCCCGGAGCACCGCGTCACCAAAGCCTTGCAGAATGTTGGACTTCTCGCGGGACCTCTCCACGACGTCCTGCACAGACAACACACGTCACACGAGTACTCAACAACAGAGGATTGACTACTCAGAAGTTAAGACTACTTACCTTCATCCACTGCTCAGCCTGGCGGACCGCCTCCAGGTGCCTGTCCACCGTCGCCGGGTCGACCAGATCGTCCACGAGCAGCTCCACCCCGCCACGACTACCCACGGCGGCCACGGTGGCCTCAGTCATCGGCGCAGAGCGGATGGGCTCTGCCTCCTGGATCTCCGGGGAGCGGACAACCACCTCCAGGGCAGCCTCTGGTGGCACGGTGGCTTCCTCTCCTCCGGTCGCCACGGCGGCTTCCTCGGCGACCTCCTCCATCGGCTCGGGGGCTCCTTCAGCAGCTTCCGGCGCCTGTGGTGTCGACTTCTGCATGGGCACCGCTGCAGGGATGTCACTCCCTTCAGCCTCAACGCCTGACAAGAAGACGTCAGGTTCATCAGCAACTACGACTACCCTATGGGGAAGGCTAAAGCCCCAGTAGAGTACTCACCCTCGACCATGCTGGCCTCGGGCAATGCAGCCCAGCAGCCGGCGCTTCGGACTCCGCCTGAGGGGCTGGGGTAGACTCCTCGGCGGGCGGCGCGACTTCTTCTTCTGCCACCGTCATGGAGGACTCATCTCCCTCCCAGGATAAGTCTGTTGATTTCCTGCAAAAGTACACAACTGGTTGTCATTCAAGCTCGACTACTACACCAAGTACTACTCGGGAAGGCTCAGTACTTACAGACTTGACCAGACTATCGTCACGGCCGGGGCACCAAGGATGCTGGCAATGTCTACCAGCCCACCCTTGGCGGGCACCTCCTCTTGCGCCTCTGCAGCCGCTGCCTCCTCTGCAGCAACGGTAGCCGGTGCATCGCCCTCTTGTGCTCCTGCGGCCACCACCTCTTCGATGGAGGGGGTTGTGGGTTCCGCGCTATCTTGATGAGCAGGGGGCTGGCGCTCCAACTGCGCTATGAGTTCTTCAACAGTGGGGGCTGGGCTACGACTCCCAGCGGGCTCCCCCACTGTGTCCCACTCGCCTTCGTCGCCCTCCTCGACGGGCTCCGTCGGCGGCACCTCCTGCATACAAGGAAAATCAGTCATCAGCAAGAGAACTCGCACGACGGGTACTCGACTACACTAGTCAAAGACATCTTACCTCTTGAGGCGTGGTCTCTGAGACCCTCAGCTTCTTCGTCACCCACTTGCGGGCGGGGTTGCACGGCTTCCGTGGCGGCGCAGCCAGAATAGCCTCCAGGCTAGCCGGCGGATCTTGCACGAGGGGTACATGAGGCAAGCCGGGACGGCTAAACCTCGACCACAGCTGGAAGCGATCCTGTAGCGTCTCCTCGTCGTCGTCGTCGTCGTCGTCGTCGGACGTGTCTTCTACGATGACAGTGTCATCTCCTTCGCCGATCTCTCGCCGCTCCTTGGCTTTGGCTTTCCGCTCCTTCGGGATCTCGATTCCCTGAGGGGGCGGCTGCGGCTCGGAGACGAACCTCTTCAAGTCGTCCTGCAAGACACAAGACATCAGCGCGACTACTCACAAGCAACGACTACTCGACTAGGGGGTACGACTACTTACCTCCCTTGGGGGGCGCGCGGCGGAGTACTCCTGGACTGGGCACGCCGTGTACGGTGGCATGTCCTTGAAGATGTGCGTCAGCCTATCAATGATGTTGTCGTCGTCGACTTCACCTCCTGGCATCCGCGACGCGTCGTCGTCGCCGGTGTACTCGAAGCCCAGGGTGTCGCGGGCCATCAGTGGCTGCACCCTGCGCTTCACAAAGCTGAAGGCCACGTGCTCGGCCCTCAGCCCGGCTTCTCTAAGCTCCTTGATGCGCGCCAACAGCTCGGGGAGCTGGATCCCCTCTCCGCATCGTGGGCTCCGTGTTCCACCGGTCCGGTGCACCGGGCCGCCTCCCGCTCGGCTTCGGCAAGCCGGGGTGGTGGTTCATGACGTAGAACCACCTCGCCTTCCAATCGGCGTTGGAGTCGATGAGCTTGTACGCGAGGTACTGCTCGGCGGCGTCCTCTCGCATTTGGATGCCCGCTTCTCCAACTACTCGCGGGTTGCTGGCGCTCGGCTGCGGCTTCACCCGGAAGAATTTCCGGAACAGGATCCAGTGCGGCTTGATCCCCAGGAACGCCTCACAGAAATGGACGAAGACTGCGGTATGGAAAATACCGTTGGGGTTGAGATTCAGGTACTCGACGCCGTAGTACCCGAGAAGACCTTTGAAGAAGTCGCTTGCGGGCAGTGCGAGTCCGCGCTCCGCGAAGCGCACAAACATTGGAATTTCATCTTCGCTTTTCTCCATGGGGTATGGGTCCCCGGCGGCGGCCCTCCAACTATCCATCTCCTTCTCACAGATGAACCCGCTATTGAGGAGGGCTAGCAGATCCTCTGTCTTCGTTTTCGACTTTTTCCACTCGCGGCTTGGATCTGGCCGCGGTGGAGACATCAGCGGCGTTGTCCCCGTGGCAGCCGTGGCGGCCTCGTCGCAGCCCCTCTTCTTCCCAGCGGCCTTCGTAGACTTGGACGGTGAAGGCTTCATTCTCCAAGTACACGGTGTCTTCACGTGCATTCGCTCGAGGGCTACTCTGGAAGCTCTGGGTGGCGGCGCGCTTGGATCTACTGCGGCGGCGGCGTGCGCTGGAAGTGGATCTGGCCCAGATCTATTCGAAATGGCTACAGCAGCGATGGGTGAAAAACCCTAAGGGTTTTGGCTTCTATTTATAAGTCAAACCGGCTCTCCAACGGCCAGATGGATAAGTCCGCGCTCGGCTGACTCAGCGGCCGCGCGTGACCCTTCGTATTCTACTAGTCGACGTGCCTCACCTCGGGGGCTCGGCTACCTCTATTCGACTACCTGGGAAGCGACAGGACTTAGGAGCATCTCAGGACACATTCTTCAAGATGACCCTTCAATTTGAGAGGAAGTACTCAACTCAAGGCTCGGGGGCTCCGTGCCACGTGTCCTTCTGTTTTTTCTCTCCGGATTTTTCGGGATTTTCTTGGCAAGACTTCAGATGGACCCTCAGCCAGAGCCTGCGGCTCAACCTAAGGCTCGGGGGCTACTCCATATGGAGTGCGATTTTGCAATCGCACTTCCATATCAGCTTCGGCTTCAAGACAAGGCGGGCATTTTTTGAAGACCTTCGAAGGCAGCACTCGAGGACGCTTGGGACTACTCGAGAAGACTTCAAGATTGCTCAAACATCAGCTGGAGTACATTCCAGCCTCGGGATGCTTCGACTACTCTTGAGGACTTTTGACTTGTAGCCCTCGGGGACGCTTGGGGACTACTCGTTAAGGCCGTCAAGACTACTTGAAGCTATCCTTCTCGACTACAAAGTACTCGGGGGCTTGTCGTATGGACCTCCCTGGGCCCACTACCTCGGTGGGTACCAGGACCGACTACTCGGTGGGCCCCTGGGACTACCCGGCTTGCGCTACACGGCACCTGATGGCGTGGAACACAAGGACTACGGAGAAGTACTCGGTTAGGAAGCTGTACATGTCCTGCACTGTATGGAAGACTCCTAGACGTACTCGACTAGTACTCTCTCCCTACTCCGACTTGTAACCCTGCCTCCTGGACTATATAAGGCGAGGCAGGGACCTTTCTCTAGCATCTCATCCAATCCATGACGCACTGTTACACCATCTTGTAATCGTGCCCAATTAATCCAGAGCTACGCAGCATACAGGACGTAGGGTATTACGCACCTCGCGGCCCGAACGTGTCTAAATTGTGTGCCACGTGTCTCTTCCTTCGAGTTACCGATCTCGGTGAGGCCACATTCATCTACTTCGGGCACTCCCCTTAGTAGGTTGCCGGTCTAAAACACCGACATCCTTGCCTCGCATGATCGACATGCGGAATGCACACGTATGAAACATGTGGCGACACCACAACTCATATCTAGACGCGAAGATGGGATCCGTGGAATGGATCACTCCATCAACCCTCGCAATTCCCGTGATGTGGAATGGCACACGTATTAAACACGTGGCTCATGTAGTTTGGTTGTGCAATAAAGTAAGTTTGACATAAAGTAAAGTGCTGGAAGTTAGCAAAATAAACCATAGATTCTTATGCCACCTTAAAGAACCCAAAATTCCCTCTAGGGCCTTTCGATCTAGATCATTTCTTAACGATCCAACGAGTTTTCAAAATCCAATCAATCTTGGCAAGTTTTATTATAAATCATGTGATTAGTATTAATCTAATAACTCCGATGCATACGGATGCTCTGATACCAGCTGTGACAACCCCATCCGAGATAATTTCGTACTGTCGCCTAAACCACTCCATTTGGTCATTAAGCGACAATAAAGAACCATCCCGTTGAGTGTTGCTGGGTTTACACTCGGTAAATCACTTGGAAACACAGAGAGGATAGAACGTATGCATTAAACTCCCACGAAGGAGAGTCCAGAGTGCCTTACAAATTAATACCAAATTCCCCGTAGGGTCCATTATTACAAACATAGTTTTTGACGTAAAAGTAAATGGTTCAGAGTTTTATTAAAAATAGCGGAAGTACTAATAGCGATACGATATGACATCATTGGAGGCCATCCGCGATGTCATTACTCGGCGTCATCCTCCACCCATTCCAGCTCCCAGCCGGGTGGAATCTCACCAGGCGAAACAACTTTACTTGAAAACAACAATTATAGCAAGGCTGAGTATACTAATACTCAGCAAGACTTACCCGACAAAAGTTACCTCTAGACATGTAGGCTTTTGGCTAGTGGGTTTGTTTTGCCAATAAGCAATTAGGATCGTGGATCCTTACTATCAATATTTTAGCTCAGATTCTAGTGAGATTATCATACTATGATGAGCAACTAATACAATCAAGGATTGAACATTACAATTAACTCACGCAGGAGCTTTCACATAGTTCCATCATTAAGGGATATCATGGCCAGCTGATTAAGCAGTCTCGGATAACGGTGAGAGGCCGACAATCGATTGATTCATAATCCCTTGCAAGGTAAACCTAAACACACGGAGCGGTGCCCCACAGAGCTGACACCGACCAAACGGTTCCCAAAAATCCTCGGGCTGGGATGATAGCCTACAGTCCCGGGTACAAGGCTATCTGGGGTGCCCCACCTAGTACACCCAGCCTCACCCAAGTACCCTCCACCCAATGGCAAGCCGGGCAAGAGACGAATCGAGAGTAGTAGTAGTAGTAAAATACCGTACCGTCTTCTCATTCCCGACAAGTGCTTAGTACATTCAAAAGCTTAGCCCATGAAGCCACTGGACCGGAGCCCAAATCCCATTCTCTTACCACATGAGCAATCCATTTATAAAAGGGGTGATTCCGAAAAGGAAATCCTATTCTCGCGAGTGACGAACATCACTCGACTTTTACCGGGTCCTTAGAGCATAGCATCTAACGACCTAGCATACTAGTAAAAGAACATAGGCACCTAGGGATCATGCAACTAGGGTTTCATTCAATTCCAGAACATAAATGCACATAGAATAATAAAGATAGTTGCATAATTTACATAAAACATGGGTTAATGATAAAACCGGGGCTTGCCTTCGTTAGCACAAGCAGTTAAACGATCTTCCGGACTTTAGCCTGGGTCTTGCTCTATGGTGACGTAGTGCACATCTCCTCCAGCTCCCTCGTTCACGTCCTCTGGCATGAGCGTGTAACTACCGTCGGGAACTTCTACACGAAGGATGCAAATGCAAGACTTAAGTGACCAATTGATTTAATTAACCCCAAAACAACTTGTGACAACCATGGGGTGCATGTTTGAACACATCCACCTAGATAGCAATACATTCAACACTCTTCCTATAAAGGGACAATATGCAATGTTTTATTATCTAGACTTTTTAATAGTGACTGTGTACATACATACATACATACATACATACATACATACATACATACATACATACATACATACATACATACATACATACATACATACATACATACATACATACATACATACATACATACATACATACATGTGTGTGTGTGTGTGTGTGTGTGTGTGTGTGTGTGTGTGTGTGTGTGTGTGTGTGTGTGTGTGTGTGTGTGTGTGTGTGTGTGTGTGTGTGTGTGTGTGTGTGATTCACATAATAAACAGTAGCAACAGCTACAAGTTGTATAGGGTTGGTCATATTCACCTTAAGAATGTATTTAAACATTTACTTATTTAAAGTAAACACAAAAAGACTATACGACACTCTCATGATGGTGATTGTGTGCACATCTATAAAAGAATATTAAATTTACACCCAAACAGCAAGGAATTTACTTTTGGTACCACCATTTTACTCCTAGCTCATCTCCTTAACTTATACACAAGAGAATGCATTTTCCTATTTTTCCCTTTACTAGACTAATCTAATTTGCATTCTTTTAATCAACCAAACACATTCAAAACTTGCCCAACAGTACCCACTGGCTCTAATGACCAAGAGGCACACCTCTGGACAGCAAGCAATTGATTTGCACCAATGGAATTTAATTGCACCTAAATCAAGGCATTTCTAGCTAGCATATAAGGAATCAATGCATACAAAAATAAACAGAACAGTAGTGAACCCAAACTCTCTCCTACACATGCTTTGGTCCAAAGCAAGCCTAAAGAACTAACAAACACATCCATAGCCTTTGTAGATCTTGATCTACACATTTATGATTAAAAACAAACATAAATGAAGAAATAATATTTCTAACAGAGATAAAATCATGATAAATTCACCAAGAATGCATTTCAACATTACAAGATGATAGCCAGAAGGTGGGCTCAAAAATAATTGTATTTTAAGCTACAAAAATCATCTAGGTAGATTTATCAAGTTCACCAAATGATTTTTATAAAAAGATTTCTTCAGTAACTTTGTGCAATTTTTGGCACAGGACCTAAACATACTAGTACTCACAACATATCCAAAACTCAGCTCAAGATCATGTGTATATTTTATAGAATCACAGATCTAGGTATTTTACATTTCTATTTTTCAAGCAAAAACTGTAGCTCAAAAGTATATACATATTTGGAGAAAGTTGTAGATCTTGTTACACTGAGCACAGCAAAATTGAGTTTGCTATTTTTGGATTTTTCAACGATTTTAAATTGATTTTACAAGTTTCAGCTGAAAGACACAAAAGGGTAAGAATCAATTTGCTGGAAACCCCCTGGACTTTTTGGAACCTCACAGTTCTACCCTTGCTTTTAGCCGCTAGGTCCTCGAGTCCACAAATCCCCACAGGGGTACCCTCGGTGGCGGAGGGAGACTCGCCGCCGGCGAGCTAGGCCCCGGACTGGCAAACAAATGACACCCACGGGCGATTCAGCTCACCAGCGACCGATTCGTGTGCTTGGTGGGACCGATGAAGGATCAGATGGCGACTAGAGAGGGGGGGAGTGAATAGGAGCCGGTAAAAATTCTTCCCAAAGAACCCGGCCTATGCCCTAGTCAAATCCCGGTCACACACAAGCGATGGATCGAATCACACACCAATTGCCAAGACAACGAGGTTACGGATCAACCTCTAGCCTTAGGAACGATTCCTTGAAGCACACGCGGAAGCACGAGACAAGAAGGGAGGAATCGAACCAAGAAGCAAAGCTCACAGGCTCTGGCGGACCGTCCGGCCAGGAGGGGCGGACCCTGTTGACGGTTAATAGTTGTATCAAAGTTCGTTTGTGACTTGCAAGCGGACAAGTCTCCCGTCGTAGTCAAGGGACCCTTCTTCCCTCGAGTGGTGAAACCAAGGTATCGAATCCGTGGAACAATGTGCAACGCAAGGAGTCAATCTAGTAAAGCAAGGTAAAGCTATCTAATGAAGACAAGTTGCATCTAATCTACTAACTCATAAAGAAAACGAATCTAATCTAATCTACTAAAGAGATAGCAAGAGAAAGCAAGAGATAACCAATCTAGAGAATCTAGATCATGCTTATGTTGTAGCTCCAAACAAGATAGATGAAGATAGAAAAGCGAATCTCATTAAAAGCATCTTTAAATCGTGGCCTTCCATCCGACTCCGAAAACGCCCGCCTTTCGGAACCCCCCTTCTGTCACAACGTATCCCTATTCATGCGGGTAGTCTAGGGCGAGTTCGATAGAACAAGTTGAAATCACTTGGCCGGTCCGGTATGCACCTCTAGCCACCGCGGCTACAAGAGCACCCTATGTAAACTAGCTGCAAACTAGATCGTAGAGGAAGCAAAACCAAGAAGAAAACAAAATCATCGAGAAGGCACTTGATCGCTAGAAATCGAATTCACTTACAAACTTCACCATGAATGATTACATGAACAAGATCACCACCGGGGCCCTCCCTCGATCTTGATCCTCGCTCCGGAGCTCCGACGTGGTCTTCCATGCAAGGTTCCCACGTCGGCTAGGGAAACCCTAGACAACTAGCACGACCCTCATCTCCGAGATGGTGTCCCTCAAGCTTCTCTGCTCCTCGGCGGCGGATTACGACTTCGGTTCTGCGTGGCTCTCGGTCAGGGGGCTATAAATAGCCCGATTGGCGGCTAGGGCAAAGGAGGGGGCATTTGGGCCCTAAATGGGCCTGGGCCGACCGAACTGGGCCGGCCGGCCTGGGCCCATTTAGGCCCAGCCCGAGGGCTCCTTCGCTCCACGTCGGTTCCCTTGCTTCCTGGATGTTTCCCCCTTCTGCATGTAGGTCCATGTCGTCGGTTTCTCTCCGAATTGGACTCAACTCCTTGTCTTGCAAGATTCGACATTTTCGATCGGGTCCTCGGAGTCTGTCGTCTTCTCGGATCAAGTCCCCGGCTTTTTGGAGTTAAGTTTGCTTCATTGCATGACTTGTACGGGGCTTCAAGGTCTTGTCATGAGGTGCTTGATGAACTTACCCCAAAAGTCTTGCATTCAACACTAAAACCCTGCATAAACATTAAACTCCAAAACCGACATGCACACGTGAACTTGTTATACCACGGGGGTTAGTACCAAAGGATAAGGTATAAAACTCATGCCAACACCGAAGGTAAACTCATGGCTAGGTTGACGGATTTTCACCGTCAACATCTCCCCCATGCTTAAACCTTGCTCGTCCTCGAGTAAGCCTTCGATGGATATCATCATTGCCAAACAATGTTTAAACTTTGCACTTGATCACACATGAGAAAACATAATGCTCTCAAAATTTTAATTCATTGAAGTTCCATAATGTGCTAGCCTTCATCTCTACGGAGGGTAGATTCTTATTAAGCTTATCCCACAAGTATTAACATGCTCACAAAGTTTAAATAGATCTCGAATTTTTGAAATAAAGAACGAGATAAAGAAAAAGCTAAACCAAGTTCACAAATTTAAATCATCTTGTATATTGCTCATGAACTCTCATCTCACTTGTCTCTCAAGCCTATATATTCTACTCCTTTCCCTCTCATATATATGTGGTAGGCTTTATATGGAGCTTTGGGAAAGTTTAGTCCTAACAAGATTTTATAAATGAGGTGTTGTCAAAACAAGACAAGCTTCTCATGGTCTTACCGAGACTCGTCAAAAAGGTCATTGGAAAATAATGTTAAATCAAGGAGGGGAAAGAGAAAAATACACACACTTTTAGATGAGTGGACATGTGCAAATGGCAAAGAGTGATCCCGAGGCACAAAGGAAGTCCTCGTTATCGGATTGCACATGGTTGGAAAATGAGAATGGATCTTTTTAACTTGAAGCCTTGAATGCACTCTTAGAGAACCAGGGAGTTTACTTTACGCATATTTTTTTTCTTTCTCATATTTCTCATTCTTTTCTTTCTTTCTTTCTTTCTTCCATTCATTCATTATATATATCTTTTTTTTCTTTACCTTGAAAGTCATGATTATCACTGGATTTTTTTTCTTTCATCATCATTCATTTTTTTAAAATATTCCCCTTTTAACTCTAAAACTGCACCGTACCTACCTCCTCCCCCATGCTTAGACGTTGCTCGTCCTCGAGCAAAGAGGCGAAAAATAAGGTAGGTACCGGGGTATTTTTCCTTGGAGAGATACTTGAAATCTTCAATGTTGGCACCGTCTTGCGATCTTCCTTGAATTGATGATCCATTCTCAACGATAGGTTGTGGTCAAGGAGGTAAACACAAAAGATGATATTTGGTTTTAAGGGTGGATATCCGGCGAGGTTTGTGAGATCTCCAATGCGGGGATACACAATGCACGGATAAAAAGGCTAGCAAAAAGATAGATACGCAAAAACGGAATGACCAGCTTCTTAGTCTCGGGCCAGAGAAATCATGGCCTGCAATAACTCACTCAAAAATAAATCTTGTACACTAAGGTTTATGCACTCAAATATATATTAGGCTTTGGATAGGTTGAGCAACACACAAGCGATATTTGTGACAAGGTTAGCAATATTTTTGAGCATAAAAGACATCTTTAATCTATTCATAACTTGAGAGCACATAAAACACTATGGGTCCTTATTTTAATCATAACCTCCGCTGAAGATTAAGCTAGCATTTAGATAATTTCAGATTTGTATTTTTAAGAGAGCACTAGTTCAAACATGCATAAATCAATTACAAAGATAAACAAAGCGGCAATTATAATCATATATCATCATGGCACAAATTTGTAACTTTACCAAAGGTAAAAACTTGGTGGTGACATTATTCATGATGAAAATAAAAACTAAGACACACGCTTAAAAATTAAACTAACATACTTGCTGAAATTTAAATAAAAACTGAAAACACTACGCATACATAGGTGCAAACAAGCTGAAAATTAAAGAAAAAGGGGGTAAAGGAAAGATAACTAAAGCTCCTCCTCTCTCTAATCTTCCGCCGATGGTTGATATTGATAGTCTTGGTTGTTGTACCCTTACTTGCAATAGGAATGCACCACTCCTCCTATGAATTGTCCAATGGTATTAGGTGAAGGTGTCAAAGCTCACAAGCGATGTTTGCATTTCCTTCACCCATTTGGTTTGCATTGGTTAGGATGGCTGCAATAATTTGCACATTCCTTGCAGCGTATCCTCCAATGGTGGCCACATTTTGTTGTGGTTGAGGAAGGTGTGCAAATGGCTCCGCAAAGGCTACGTTGAGCACCGCAAAAATGGTGGGGGTATGGCTGCACCACTCCCCCATGCTTGCATTGGTACACCATCGTAGTAATTCGGCAGCGCCGGGGTTCCTCCCAATGGTGGGACATAATTTTGTTGTGCACCTCCTTCTTGGGTCGTGGAAAAACCTTCTCCTAATCCTTCTCTATTATTTTTTTTCTTCGCCGGCACAAGAAGTCCTTCCTCTAACCGATCTTCTTCCCCTCAAGAAAAGTCTTAATCTTCAATCCGGAAGGGGCAAATTCACCTAGGCCACTTGGAAGCCTCATCTCTCATCTTCACTCTTATATTTTCCTTTCTTCATATATTCCTAGGGAAGTCCCGGGTAGGAGATGATTTGGGTTCCTTGTAATACCCGGTTTTAAAGAGATAGCCAATATGGAGAGGCAACACCCCGAACCAATATCTTCCGAACTCGATCTTTGCTTAACAACACCACCGGTTGATCATAGGTGAGTGGGGTCTATTGGCCACTTGGCAATCAAAGCCGAGTAAAGCCAATTCAACTCCGTGTTGGTTATCTTTGTCTCTCTTGTTCTCCCAAAAATCCACTTGCACAAAAGTGACACTCTTGGATAATGGGGTTCCGGATAGTATTTCTTCGTTGATGGTCTCTTCCCGTGATCATACTCCAAAAACCTTCCCATGTTCCTTCATGCACATCCACTTGTTCTGGAGCTGCCTTTTGAAAATAGGAGACACACGCCCATGGGTCTACGATACTAGAACATGCAATCATTTCGAACATGAAAACTAATCTAATCTATCGGGGGTTGTGACCACGGTTTCGCCCTTTCCCTCCTCTCGTACTCTCACTACGCGAAGGTATTCATGACTAGACCTATGATGGTCACGGTGTAAGATGATAGATAGATAATCCAACAAAGTATGATCACATCTCAAGATCGATTGCAACCCGTGGATGAAAGGAGATTACCCCATCAAGGTGCTAGAAATAGCATCATTGATCAAGGTTACCCTTCCGACGGTGTCTTCCTTCTTCTCCACTTGTGGGCTCCCTCCAACGGAATGAGAGACTCAGCACTCCTTCATCAAGGGTATGCGCCATGGTCATGAAAATTCCCTAGGCGAATTCCTTGTGGGTGTTTGCCGACACTCCATTAGAGAATTGCACCGGTGTCCCGTGTGAAACCCAATATGTGGAGAGCTTGGTCGTCGATGTCGACGTTCGCTACAAGCCTCTACTTAAGGCAAGCGAGCTTCTTCTCCTCCTCCTCCGTCATGATGACATACCCCTCGGAAAACCGCGGAGCGTATGGAGGTGGAGCGGATGATCGTGTCAAGTGGCGAGGTTGGACGAGCGGCTCCTCCATATGTTATTGAAGTTTGGTAAACCTAATAAACGAGTTTCGTGTAGCCCTCATGCCACCAAGGAGAAGAGTGTGGTTCCTCCTCGGTGGTGCCATGTCCTCCTCCATACTCCGAGGAAACTCGGAAACCGAGTGCCTCCTCGAAGAGGTTGTCGATGGCTTAGACGACGATGATCCCTTCTTCTACGGTGAAAAGGCTTGTAGTTTTCTTCCATGATTGCAGCACTCTCCCTCAAAAATATATATCCGGGGTTTTCACCCGGTAACAAGGTACACAAATATTATTTTGGAGTCTGGACTTTGAGTGGATTAAGGATGTGATTTGTTGCACGAAACAAACGCGGTGGATGGCTAAGTCTAAGGTGGTTCCGGCCTACAAACTAGAGCACACGAACAAAGAGTTGGATGAAAGACTTACCTCCTCCTCTTGGCTCGGTTCTTCTCTAGTGCATGTTGCTTCGTGACCGCGTACACCTTCCAAACGTTCCCGTTCACTCCTTCGCTTGCATTATTGCTCCTTCCACTTGATGTTTTCACTTTGACTCACTTCCATACTCCCTTGCCTCACATGCATCCATGATATTCCTACAAAACAAAGCCTTGGCTGCCCCCCATGCTTGTACTTTGCATGTGGTTTAAATATGTTGGAGGGGCATCCCGTGATGTATCATGGTGCATGCATGGTTAGGTTAACTAGATTGCCTCCCTTTAAGTGTGTTTAAGGCTAAGCACTCCTCTAATTTCGAAATTTAAAAATATTTTTCAGAGCCATGCAAGAGCTCAAGCATAAATTTAGAGAAGTTTTTAACCCATTAAAAACAAATGTAAGTCGAAAATATTTTTCGACTACGTCGATTTCGGTCTCACCGGTATAGTTTGCCTTCATTAGTTGAGAGCAAGCTTTTCCCGGCTTGATCATGGGGGCATAGGTTTAGGTCCTAATTTTGATTAGATGAGAGAGATTTTGAATGAAATAAAATTAAGTGAGGCTTAGAAAAATTCTAATCTTAGAGAAACCGAGGATATGGATTTTTAAACCAACCAAAAATCAAGTTTCTAGGCTCACGCGAGTCCTACCACATGCTGAAAATTAAATAACATCTAGATACAAGTCGTGGCTCTACTCGAGTGTTTTTAGCATGAAAAACAAGTCAACCACAGCACCATAATGAGGGTGAAGGGTTGAGTTTGGTTCTGAAATTTTTTTTTTGGTTGTGGTTTCTCAAAAAAGAAGCAAACAATCACATAGGATGGTTCATGTAAAGGGTTTATGATTAAGCAAAATATTCAACCAAGAATTATGTCTCTATATTGTTCAACCATTCTAAGTCTAATGTTTTGCGTAGTAAAATTCAAAACTGAATTACTTGAAAAGACTCGAAAAAACTGGAATCGGGTTGTCCTCCCGGTAGCTTATTCTTGACTCGACGAAACGGGTTGCCTCCCGCCTAGCGCTTCGTTTATAGTCCATGGCTAGACTTCTTCACTTGATTACTCCGGATCAACGCTCTTTGCGAGCGTTACAATCTTGGGTACCCACTTCCGCACCATCTTGGGCACGGGCTTCTTCTTCGGCTTAGTCAATTTTTTTGGTCTTCACAGGCTAGCATTGTTCTTTGGTCTTGACGGATGCAACAATTTCCTTGTGGCTCGGCATCTCGAACTCTGGTCTTCGGTTGTGATCTTCATGGTCTCTAGTGTGATCCTTCATCTCTCCCGAATGAGTTTGAGTAGCCTTCGCCGTCTTGGGACCTTGGAGTTGTCTCGGATATTCTTCTTTGTTACCCATCAGGCGCCCGGCAAGTTGTCCCACTTGCGTCTAGCATCTTCATCACGATGAACACTTCACGTATAGAGCTTACGACCTCCGTCACCTTGCCATCTAAATTCTTCAATATTTTCTCCATAGCCTCGAACTTAGTGACGGCGTCCTTGTTGATCTTAGCTTGCTCGTCCATCAAGTCCTTGAATTGTGCACAAAGAGGAACCAAATCTTAAATGGACGAACTTGCATTAAATCGGGGTTACCTTGGACATGGTCGTACTCCACACACTCCTTGCATGTGGAACTTGCTTCGGCGGCCTTTAGGTGTTGAGCTTCTTTCTCCATCTCCATCTTCTCCATCCTCCTCTTAAGTAAACCGATTTGCCACTCAAGGAATCCGGCTCGTATGCATTCAGCTCTCGCAATCGTCATGCGGATAGTTGAGACCTTGATCTTGAACGGCCTCCCGGTGTCTTGAAGGTTTATGATAGGTAGATCAACGATGTCCGGGGTGCATAGCTTGATCTCGTTCTCCGGTGGTTGAGGTTGATCTTCCTTTGGACTTGGAGGTGGTGATTCCCTTGGAGATTCCGACGGTCCTTCGACTTCAACTTTTGAATATAGGGTTTCCACCCCTTTAGCTTGTGTCGCACGTCACCTTTGCCTGTAAAGTTTTCCTGGATCATCCACAAAAAAGTTTGGGTTTCTTGGAGAGGTAGCCAACCATCTCCGGTTAGGGTTAGTAATAAAACAAAAATCTAAACATAAAAATTAGGGTTAATCAAAACTAGATTAGATTGAATTTTTTTTCTTTTTGAGGATGATCAAACATAAGAGATGCAAAAGAAAATCAAAAGAAAAACTGAAAGATGAGCGATACTAGATCGGATCTTGATTGCTTGTTCCCCGGCAACGGTGCCGGAAAAAGGGGCTTGTTGACGGTTAATAGTTGTATCAAAGTTCGTTTGTGACTTGCAAGCGGACAAGTCTCCCGTCGTAGTCAAGGGACCCTTCTTCCCTCGAGTGGTGAACCCAAGGTATCGAATCCGTGGAACAATGTGCAACGCAAGGATTCAATCTAGTAAAGCGAGGTAAAGCTATCTAATGAAGACAAGTTGCATCTAATCTACTAACTCATAAAGAAAACGAATCTAATCTAATCTACTAAAGAGGTAGCAAGAGAAAGCAAGAGATAACCAATCTAGAGAATCTAGATCATGCTTATGTTGTAGCTCCAAACAAGATAGATGAAGATAGAAAAGCGAATCTCATTAAAAGCATCTTTAAATCGTGGCCTTCCATCCGACTCCGAAAACGCCCGCCTTTTGGAACCCCCGTTCTGTCACAACGTATCCATATTCATGCGGGTAGTCTAGGGCGAGTTCGATAGAACAAGTTGAAATCACTTGGCCGGTCCGGTATGCACCTCTAGACACCGCGGCTACAAGAGCACCCTATGTAATCTAGCTGCAAACTAGATCGTAGAAGAAGCAAAACCAAGAAGAAAACAAAATCATCGAGAAGGCACTTGATCGCTAGAAATCGAATTCACTTACAAACTTCACCATGAATGATTACATGAACAAGATCACCACCGGGGCCCTCCCTCGATCTTGATCCTCGCTCCGAGCTCCGACGTGGTCTTCCATGCAAGGTTCCCACGTCGGCTAGGGAAACCCTAGACAACTAGCACGACCCTCATCTCCGAGATGGTGTCCCTCAAGCTTCTCTGCTCCTCGGCGGCGGATTACGACTTCGGTTCTGCGTGGCTCTCGGTCAGGGGGCTATAAATAGCCCGATTGGTGGCTAGGGCAAAGGAGGGGGCATTTGGGCCCTAAATGGGCCTGGGCCGACCGGACTGGGCCGACCGGACTGGGCCCATTTAGGCCCAGCCCGAGGGCTCCTTCGCTCCACGTCGGTTCTCTTGCTTCCTGGATGTTTCCCCCTTCTGCATGTAGGTCCATGTCGTCGGTTTCTCTCCGAATTGGACTCAACTCCTTGTCTTGCAAGATTCGAGCATTTTACGATCGGGTCCTCGGAGTCTGTCGTCTTCTCGGATCAAGTCCCCGGCTTTTTGGAGTTAAGTTTGCTTCATTGCATGACTTGTACGGGGCTTCAAGGTGTTGTCATGAGGTGCTTGATGAACTTACCCCAAAAGTCTTGCATTCAACACTAAAACCCTGCATAAACATTAAACTCCAAAACCGACATGCACACGTGAACTTGTTATACCACGGGGGTTAGTACCAAAGGATAACGTATAAAACTCATGCCAACACCGAAGGTAAACTCATGGCTAGGTTGACGGATTTTCACCGTCAATAGACCGTCCGCACTGGCCTCGCGGACTGTCCGGCCTGTTACCGCGGACCGTCCGCGCCAACACCGCGGACCGTCCGGCCTACCCCGGGGACCGTCCGTTAAATCACACAGAACCAACAGAAGCACACCACGAACCACGGACCGTCCGCGGGGAGCACGCGGACCGTCCGCCGAGTGCACCCGCGGACCGTCCGCCCTCGGTACCCGCGGACCGTCCGAAACTCCGTCCAACCGAAACTCAAAATCGCGACGGATCGAAACGAAAGGCGAGAAAGAACACGAAGAACACAGGACGAACTGGAGCGGCGCGGACCGTCCGCCTGGTCCTCGCGGACCGTCCGCCAGGTGCGGACAGAGCAGAAAACACCCGACCCCGAAAGTCAACTCCCCCAAATCATCATCGGATTTCTCAAACGGTTGAAGCTGTGGAGACAAGGGTTTGGGGTCTTGAAAATCGTCACACAAGGATGCTATAGCCCAAAACTCTTGCCTCCTAACTCCCTAAATCACCGGGAATCGCGAATCCTTTGAGCACCACCAAAAGCTTGAGCACCGAACGAAAACACTCGAATCGAAGTGGTTTCCCGGCGTTTGAGGGCACAAGATCAATCACAAAGATGCGCGAGACATCTATCCATGTTTTCCTCAAAGAAATCCGGGGAGAAACCCACTCAAATCCGCGGAATCGCACCGGGAACAAAGGCACGAAAACAAGCACAAAAATACCACGAAAAACACAACTCCGAATCTTCTATACAAACCAGGAAAGATTCACAAGGTCTAGCATGCCACCCTAGCATCCATCCCTCTCAACAAATCTCTCATGAAGCTCTCATGCTAGCCTAGAGAAAAATGGAAGAAAAATAGCTACGAAAATGAGAAATGGGAGGGAGGAAATGAAACCCTAAGTCGCGGAGAGAGGGAGCCATCCACAAACACTCATGGCTTATATATCAGGTCCCGCCGGAGTGGTAAATGACTCGACTACCCCTAACTTAACTACTGGCGATACAACCCACGTAGGGGCATTTAGGTAATGTTTGTGGGTCTTGCCATCGGACGGCCACGCCTTTGCCGCACCCCGCGTCCTCCCGATGCAAGCCATGCGATCCCGCCGCGTGTCCTCCTCAAAGCTTCCCGACACGCCCGGATCCCGTCTCCGTCGTGTTGGGCCCTCGGACTTGGTTTTGAGGCCCAAACCAAGAAACCGTCCGCCGATGGTTTTGTGGGCAAACCACCAAACCCCGCGTGCTCGGTCCGGCCTCCCGCCAAACCACTTGACTCGACCGCCACCGTGCACCGGCCGATTGTCCATGACTTCGTCTTGCTCGTGTCGCCACCATGTGGCCCGCACCCGGTCCCCGCCGTCCACCGGGTCCCTCGAACCGAGCCTACTTGTCTCTCCATCTCCCGGAGGCCCCTCAAGGCCGAAGACCTTTCGCGCCCGTTCTTCACCCGCAACAACACGAACTAGGCCGCGGCCTACACACCCGCACTAAGCCAAGAGTCGGTCCAACACCCGTTGTCAATCACTCATCACTGAGGAGCGGTCATCCATCGACCACTGGGACGCTCCTGGTCCTCAATCTCCCCCTTAATGAGTGCATTGACAACACACAACGCGAAATGAAATTCAGAGAAAGAAAGAAAGGAAGAAGAAAGAAAAACAAAGAAGCTCAACTCATGACCAAAACCAAAGAAAGGCAAAGAAAGGTCACAAGCCAAGCAAAGCACAAACTCCACACTGAAATAAGCAAGAAAGCTCCCCCTGAGCAAATGCAAGCTCCCCCTGAACATGTGGATGCAAACTTCCAAAATTTAGCTAACCTCTTCTGAATTTTCATTAAGCTCACCTCTTCTCCCCCTTGTTGACAATGTATGAATCAAGGTGAAAATGCAAAAATGCAAAACAAAGCATATAAACATCTACATGAGCTTCTCAAATAGGCCAAATCTAGTGTCAAAGGCTAAAAATGAGACAAAGATCACACATATGAATCATAGCATAGTCAAAGCATTGCCACAAGTAATATATGAAAATACAAGCATGTGACAAAGCAAAATTTTCAGATTTAAGAAATTTTACCAAAAGAAGGCTCGCTTCACATGTAAAAGACTATCCATGTCACACTTGAGCCACAAACATGCATACCATTCAAAGATCATACAAGGATATCAAATTCTCAGCAAAAGATCATAGCAAACACCCATAAAGCAAAGCATGTCATGTCAAAGCTCATGAGCCATGTGTCCACTTCGGGGAGACTTCTCCACTGGTGAACATCATGCAACATGTTTTGCACCCATATGTGAAAGATAAGACATTTTAAGCATAGACATGATGGATGGAGCATTTTTCAAGCATTATACACTTCTTTTTCAAGATTAAATCATTTCATGGTACATGAAGTGCCTTTGCGGCAAAAAGAAGCTTATGCTCCCCCATGAATGCAACATAGGCTAAACATTCACAATGATATTCGGCCTTTGGCCCAAATGCAAGAAAAAGGCATCCAAGCACAATCTAAGCATGAAAAGCGCATTTAGACCAAACTGTGACATGGATACACTACTACATACGAGTGGAGCACATTTCATCAAAAAGTAGTCAAGATTAGCATTTATTTCAAAAGGGGCTATCTCACCACACATATATCTCAAATATTCCAAGAGCATAGCCTCTCATCACCATTTCTCCACACATATGAACAATATCTCACAAATAGCCGAAGAAACTCAAATATGGCATATGAAAGAAGCTCATCATCCTAAAATGCAATATGATACAAATGCAACTTGATATATGACAAGATGGCTATCCTACCATGGTTTATACATCAAGCAAAGCATGTATATACATCAAAGTAAACATGGTATGATACATATGATACAAAAAGGAAATTCCCCAAGAATCAACTAGAAAGGGCAACAAACCCCAAGTTCCCCCCGCAAGCGCACAAATGTAGCTTGGTCGAGAGGCTTTGTAAAGATGTCAGCTAGCTGATCTTGGGTAGGGACATGACTCAACACAATGGTTCGTTTTTCCACATTGTCCCTCAAGAAATGATACCTTATTTCTATATGTTTGGTTCTGGAGTGAAGCACTGGGTTTTTTGGCTACGCTTATGGCACTGGTGCTATCCCAAAGAAGTGGGATCTGGGTGCACTCCTCACCAAAGTCTCTCAAAGTGTATGAAATCCACAACAGCTGGGAACAACAACTCGCGGCTGCAACATACTCCGCCTCAGTGGTAGACTGAGCTACACCAGATTGCTTGCGGGAAGACCATGAAACCAACGAAGACCCAAGGAACTGGCAAGTACCAGAAGTAGACTTCCTCTCGACTCGACAACTAGCAAAATCCGCATCGGAAAAACCATGAAGAGAAACAGTCGAGGAGGAAGAATACCAAAGGCCAAGACCAGGGGCAGACTGTAGGTACCTGAAAATCCTCTTGACGGCCTGTCGATGTGATGTCCTCGGCGAGGCCTGAAAACGAGCGCACAGACACACGTTGAACTATATGTCTGGCCTCGTCGCCGTCAGGTAGAGGAGGGAGCCGATCATGCTCCTGTACTCCCGCTGGTCCACAGGTTCTCTGTCCTCGTCCGCATCCAAAGTGGCCGTACTCCCCATGGGAGTCGACATCGGCTTCACATCTTGCATCTGGAACTTCTTCAGCATGTCTTTCGTGTACTTGGTCTGGTGCACGAATGTTCCATCCTTCACTTGCTTGATCTGCAGCCCGAGAAAATACCGCAACTCGCCCATCATGCTCATCTCGAACTCCCCGCTCATCTCATCCGCAAACTTGGCAACAAGGTTATGTGACGAGCCACCAAAGACAATATCATCCACGTATATCCGAACAATCAACAAGTCATTTCCATGCTTGAGGAGAAACAAGGTCCTATCCACGGTACCCATCACAAACCCTCTCGCTCAACCGTAAAACCTCTCAATCTCCCATACCAAGCACGGGCGCCCGTTTCAACCCATACGAGCCCTTTTCAACCCGTATACCCCGTGTGGGTACAACTCGCTCTCAAACCCGGTGTGGTCGCTTCACATACACCTCCTCCTCTATGACCCCATTCGTAAAGGCACTCTTCACGTCCATCTGAAACAACTTGAACCCTTTAGCCACGGCAAAGGCTAGAAGGATCCGAATTGCCTCAAGACGGGCCACAGGAGCAAAGGTCTCCTCATAGTCAATCCCCTCCTTCTGACTGAACCCCTGAGCAACATGTCTGGACTTGTTCCTCACAACCATCCCATTCTCTCCCTCTTTGTTCTTCCAAACCCACTTGGTTCCTATGGGATGGCAATTTGGAGGTGGTTCAACTAACTCCCACACCTGGTTCCTCTCAAAGTTTTCCAACTCCTCATGCATAGAATTGACCCAGTTTGCATCAGATAAAGCATGTCCAATGTCCTTGGGCTCAAAGGTAGCCACAAAAGCAGCATGAGCAAAATGAGAGGAATTCCTGGACCTTGACCGTGTAGTGTGTTCATCAATGTTCCCAATGATCTTCGACAGGGGATGCACTTCTTGAATCCGCCGGGGAGCCTCACGCCTCGAGACTACCTCCCCCTCACCTTCAGCTTCTCTCGCCTGGTCCTCTTGTTGCACTGTCGTTATCCATGAAGTAGAAGGTCCACGCTCCATAGTGGTCGTAGGGGAAGTAGTGGGTACACACTCAGCTTCAGGCGCATGGTTCTCTCCCTCATCATCTCCAGCTTCATCCTTCTCCTCTTCAAAGAGGTCCTCGGCCATCTCTTCATCACATGCACATTCAAAGCCAAGAGAGGTACATGGCATTGTCTCGTCGAAGGTTACCTCGCAAGTCTCCATGATTTTGTTAGTCTCAAGGTTAAGCACCCTATAGGCTCTAGAGTGGTTAGCATATCCAAAGAAAATACCATCACTAGACCTAGCCTCAAACTTGTCGAGTTTCCCTTCTTAAGAATAAAGCACTTGCAGCCAAAAACTCGGAAATGACTCACCTTGGGTGCCCGACCATGCATAAGCTCATAACAGGTCTTCTTCTTGAAAGCTCGCAATAAAATCCTGTTGGAAACATGACAAGCCGTATTGACCGCCTCAGCCCAATACCTCCTAGGAGTCCTGTGCTCATCGAGCATCGTCCTAGCCATCTCACAAAGAGTCCGATTTTTCCTTTCCACGACTCCATTTTGAGGGTCGAATACTGATGTTCAAGACCTAGATCACGACAAAAGGCATCAAAACGAGAGTTCTTGAACTCTGAGCCATTATCACTGCGGATGGCTCGAATAGCATTCCCATGCCTCTCGTTTTTCAACCTCACGATCAGATCTCAAACAAAACCAAATGTCTCACTCTTATCTTCCAAGAAAAACACCCAAGCATAGCGAGAGTAATCGTCCACCA
This sequence comes from Cenchrus americanus, assembly GCA_947561735.1. Lineage (NCBI taxonomy): Eukaryota > Viridiplantae > Streptophyta > Magnoliopsida > Poales > Poaceae > Cenchrus > Cenchrus americanus. Next base: position 187,159,287 of record OX387245.1, read on the forward strand.
CAACAAGGACATACCACTTCCCACCCACCGAGCGAACTCGAGCTGGCCCAACAAGGTCCATATGCAACGGCTACGTCGGACGCTCGGTCATGACATCGCTCGGGGGTGGATGGGGAGTGGCTACCATCTTGCCATGCCTACACGGAGCACAAACCAAATCCTTCTCAAGCTTCAACCTCGGCAATCCTCGGACAAGGTCAAGACCACTCAAGCGGGAAACCAAATCAAAACTCAAGTGTCCCAACCTCCTATGCCATTTCCACAAATCGAAGAAGGACCGGCCATCAAACGGCGAGCGGACCCAAAGAACGAGAGAAATCAGCCACGAAAATCGACCCTCGGGGATGATCATACAGACAAGATCACCTCAAGAATCAAGCAAACGAGACTCACCAGACTTGAAACGCACCTCAAAACCCTCATCAAGCAACTGAGAAACCGAAAGCAAATTGAAACCCAAAGACTTCACAAGAGCCACTCTCTTCAACGTTACCTTGTCACTCACATGCACAACACCCTCCGAAAGCACCCTTCCTCGTCCATTGTCCCCAAATGTGATGTACAACTTTTCCTTCACTGGGGTGAGGTTGGAGAACCACTTCTTATCTCCCGGTCATGTGTCGGGAACATCCGGAGTCAATCAACCAAATGTTCTCCAAGCCTCCCCGCTCGTAGTCGAAACAAGAACGAGAGTGAGCTAGCGACTCGACACTGGGGTTAGCACAAAGAAAGTTAAACCAGTGTCGAGCCATCTGCTCAAAAGAGGGGTTAGCAAACATCATTCCCTTGCCACCAAACTTCCCATGTCCCATGGGAGGAGTACGAGCACCACGAGGGGGAAAACGTGGTCCGTAGTTCCTCTGGAACCCAAAGCTGCGATCATCTCCCCTAAACCCGTATTGAGGACGTCCAGCAAAACCACCACGAGCCCGACCAAGCCTCTCACCAGCACGCACACCATCATCTCTCCTCACAAACCTACCACCCAGAGCTCCAACTCTACCAACACTCTTCACACTTCCCACACCCCGTGGAAGTGGCACTCTAGGCTCAGGAATACCATGAGACTGGCGATACTGTCTCCGGTTTGCTTGCTCCCTAGCAAGCCTCTCATCCCTCTTCCTCTTGTAGCAAAACTCCGCAAGATGCCTCTCCTTGCCACAATACTCACACCCGAAGGGGATGGGTTTTGGTTTTGGCTCGGCTTCTCTCTAGGCTTCTCACCCTTCTCACTCACAAACCTCACCTAGGTTTACGGAAGTCATTTGTCTTAGGTGGGAATTTGGGTGGATCTTGGGTTGTGTCAAGCTTGTTGCAAAGGTGGTTGGGCTTTGGTGTGAAAGAGTTCTTGGGTGCTTTTGGAAGTGGGACTTGGATGTCTCCGATCACCTCAAACTCGGGGTTAGACTCAACACACTTCTCGTACACACTCTCCCCATTGTTCTCTCCCACTTTCTCACCCAACTTCTCAAACCCCAAACCACGACCATCAGCTCTCTTGAACTCCTCAATCATGATTTTCAATTGAGGTTCCCGCCTGTACAACCAACCCAACACCTTCCTCAAATAGTCATTCTCCTCATAGATGACATCCAAACGGGAAGTAAGTTAAAGATTGCGCAAAGTAACTTCATCACGGCTAGAGCATGCATTTGCAACAGGAGATTTCAAAGATGCTTCCAAAGAACTAATGGTAGAACGAGCATCAACAAGCTTAGCATGCATAGTAGGACATGATTTACAAGCACCAAGCAAAGTAGGTCTAGCCTTAAGCTCATCATACTCAGTCCTAAGAGCATCTAGTTTAGCCAAAGTGGAAGCATTCTTCTCATTAAGCAACTTGATCTCATTCAACCATGCATCACACTCAAGAAATTCAACATCATCAGGAGTAGGAGGAGCAAGTTTCAAAGAGTCATTCTCAAGTTTCAATTCAAGCAATTTGGACTCTAACTCTCCTACTTTCTCACTAGCATTCTCAAGTTGAGCCCTAAGATCTTTCCTCATCTTTTTGGCATCTCTTAGCACACTATCATGGTTGTCAATCAAGCCATTCAACCTAGCGATCTCAGCAAGCAAAGAGTCGGGGTCACGATTTACCTCATCCTCCGAGTCGGAGTCGCTGTCTTCCTTCTCGCTCTTCTTGCTGCTTGAGCTATGAGCCATGCCACAAAAGCCCTCAAACGCCACACAGCTCAACCCGCTGAGGTTCCGGCTTGCACTCTTCTTGCCCTTGCGCCTCCCGGCGTCTTCATCTTCGCTGCTTGAGCTTGACTGCTTGTCGCTTGAGCTTGAGTCGATGTCACTCGCACCGGCCACCATCGCTCTTGCCTTGTTCTTCTTGTAGCCGCTCTTGCTTGGTCGCCACTTGTCCTTGTCCATGCTCTTGGACTTGCTGAAGTGCTTGCCCTTGGAGGAGTACTTGTCTTCACGCATCGGGTGCGCCTTGTACTCATTCGTCTTGTACTTGTTCTCCTCTGCTTCCGGGCACTCGGCGATGAAGTGGCCACGCTTGCCACACTTGTAGCACGTCCCTGAGCTCCGCCTTGCATTCCTCTGACTCTCGTGTAGTCGATCAAACCTTCTTGAGAGCAAAGCCAGCTCCTCCTCGCCCAGCACATCAAACTCCTCATCTGGAATAGACATAAGAGAAGACAAGGAAAACTCGTCGACGGGGAAGGGTTAGATTTGCCCTTTGATCCACCCACAAGAGCAAGACTATGGTCGGTCGAGCCCTCATGCTTGGATTGCAACTTCCCGTCAACCTCAGCCGACTTGAGCTTAGAAAAGAGGTCATCCAACTCAATAGTCAAATACGCCGGACTCCTTGATGGCCTCAACCTTAGCACCCCAAACATTTGGGTCCAAGACATGCAAGAGCTTCAAAGCCTGATCATGCTCGGTGTAAGGAAAATCCTCAACATTAGCTTTCATGTTGTTCACGATGGCGGTGAACCTCTGAAACATCGCATCAATGTCCTCACCGGGAAGTAGAGTGAAGTTCTCATATTGCATTCGGTAAGAGACAAAGAGGCGAGCCTTCACATGGTTATCACCACCGTGAGCAACCAACAACTTTTCCCAAATTTGCCAAGCAAGATTCAAATGACGAACACGCTCAAACTCTGGATCACACAAGCTTCGGACCAAGTGATCAACGGCTTTTGCATTAGCCTCATACTTGGCCTTAGCACCGGCATCGGTCACCATAAGAGTATGGATGTTGACCGGAATAGCATAGGTCTTGTCAAGAACAATAAAATCCAACACCTTCCCACGAAAAAAGATCATCATATGAGCCGCCCACATGTGGTAACCCTTGCCATCGAAGTGCGGCGGACCGCCCCGCTCAACGTATGCCATCTTAGGATTCAAGACTTGTCAAAGTCGCAAAGAATCCGGCACCAAGCTCTGATACCAATTGAAGGATCAGATGGTGACTAGAGGGGGGGTGAATAGGAGCCGGTAAAAATTCTTCCCAAAGAACCCGGCCTATGACCTAGTCAAATACCGGTCACACAAGCGATGGATCGAATCACACACCAATCGCCAAGACAACGAGGTTATGGATCAACCTCTAGCCTTAGGAACGATTCCTTGAAGCACACGCGGAAGCACGAGACAAGAAGGGAGGAATCGAACCAAGAAGCAAAGCTCACAGGCTCTGGCGAACCGTCCGGCCAGGAGGGGCGGACCGTCCGCACTGGCCTCGCGAACTGTCCGGCCTGTTACCGCGGACAAGGGTTTGGGGTCTTGAAAAGCGTCACACAAGGATGCTATAGCCCAAAAATCTTGCCTCCTAACTCCCTAAATCACCGGGAATCGCGAATCCTTTGAGCACCACCAAAAGCTTGAGCACTGAACGAAAACACTCGAATCGAAGTGGTTTCCCAGCGTTTGAGGGGACAAGATCAATCACAAAGATGCGCGAGACATCTATCCATGTTTTCCTCAAAGAAATCCGGGGAGAAACCCACTCAAATCCTCGGAATCGCACTAGGAACAAAGGCACGAAAACAAGCACAAAAAGACCACGAAAAACACAACTCCGAATCTTCTATACAAACCAGGAAAGATTCACAAGGTCTAGCATGCCGCCCTAGCATCCATCCCTCTCAACAAATCTCTCATGAAGCTCTCATGCTAGCCTAGAGAAAAATGGAAGAAAAATAGCTACGAAAATGAGAAATGGGAGGGAGGAAATGAAACCCTAAGTCGCGGAGAGAGGGAGCCATCCACACACACTCATGGCTTATATATCAGGTCCCGCCGGAGTGGTAAATGACTCGACTACCCCTAACTTAACTACTGGCGATACAACCCACGTAGGGGCATTTAGGTAATGTTTGTGGGTCTTGCCATCGGACGGCCACGCCTTTGCCGCACCCCGCGTCCTCCCGACGCAAGCCATGCGATCCCGCCACGTGTCCTCCGCCTCGAAGCTTCCCAACACGCCGGATCCCGTCTCCGTCGTGTTGGGCCCTCGACTTGGTTTTGAGGCCCAAACCAAGAAACCGTCCGCCGATGGTTTTGTGGGCAAACCACCAAACCCCCGCGTGCTCGGTCCGGCCTCCCGCCAAACCACTTGACTCGACCGCCACCCGCACCGGCTCGATTGTCCATGACTTCGTCTTGCTCGTGTCGCCACCATGTGGCCCGCACCCGCTCCCGCTGTCCACCGGGTCCCTCGAACCGAGCCTACTTGTCTCTCCATCTCCCGAGGCCCCTCAAGGCCGAAGACCTTTCGCGCCCCGTTCTTCACCTGCAACAACACGAACTAGGCCGCAGCCTACACCTGCGCACTAAGCCAAGAGTCATTCCAACACTCGTTGTCAATCACTCATCACTGAGGAGCGGTCATCCATCGACCACTGGGACGCTCCTGGTCCTCAACCGAAGGCATCGACGGCGAGCGGCGACAGCGAAGCAGGGGCGGCGCTGCCGCAGTTGCTCGAAGTCCGGCGAGGAAAAGGGCTCGGCTGAGCAATGCGCGGTGCACAGGGCTTCAGTGCGACCTAGGGAGGTGTGTACCCATTGGCTTGGAGAGCAGGCGGAGGCGTGAGCTCGGCGAGGATTGCCCGGCGGCGGCCGCGGGGGCTCAAATTCCGGCGAGCTAGCGGCTTGGCCTGAGCAACAAGCGAAAGGAGGTGCTACTAGGGGCCCTAGTGGAGTTAGGAGCAGCACGTGTTCGCGGTGAAAGGCGGCCGGAGGTAGAGTTCACTGTGGTGACTTCTATGGCGGACGGCGGCGGCTCGGGGTCGCGCGTGGGGAGGTCGGCCGGCTTTTATAAGCAAGCGTGCCTTGGCAAGGGGGGTCACGAGCGTCACCGCACGGTGGGCCACGGCATGGGCAAGGCGGTGGTGAGGCGTGACGGCCAATAGCCGCACGGGGGTGGCGCGGCACGCGTACGGCGGCGACGTCGTTGGTCGGCGGCGTAGGTCGGTTCCGCGCGGCCCATGACCGTGGGGGCGCGTGGAAAGGGAGGATTGGGTACAAACGTCGGTGCGAAGCCTTGGGATCGGCGGTCGCGGCGATGCTCGGCGGTCGTGCCCGGTCGGCTCGGTAGCGCGGCTTGGCGTGGCCACGCGCACGACGTCGCGCGGGGGCGCGAACGCGTGGCACTGGTAACTCGTAGAATTTGACTTCGCACTGTTTGAACCAACTTTTCTTCAAATTTTTCAACAGAAGTGGGCTGAGTGATCAACAGCAAAGTTGTAGATCTCCTAATCCTCTACCACTTTCACAAAGAGCGTATGGCCTTTTTCTCAACCATTTTTGCACAAATTGGCTGCCAAGATGCAGAAATTCTCGGCTCTAGTGAATAGTGCCTACAGGCGTTGACCTGCATTTTTCACCAATTTGCACTTCAAACCAGCAATGCCACCCAACATGAAAATTGTGTCCCTCAACAAAATACACAACTTTTGTATTGGGAGAATTTGAAGTGTTTAGGTGAAATTTGGAGAACGTGGCAAAAGTACCAGCTGACACTGGTGGGTCAAAAGGAGTCAAGGGGTTTTTGAGTGGGGTTTTGACCATGGTTGACTATGGTTCACCAAAAGGGGTCATTAGGGTTAGTCGGTTATGTTTTCGAGGTGATGGCCCAGGTTGACCGCCGTTTGACCAAAGTCAACACTATTGACCAGATCATTAGGGTTAATTAACCCGGCCGAAAACCTGGGGCGTCATAGTAATTGACCAGATCATTAGGATTTGCTGCTCTCCCAAAATTTTACACAGATAATTCGAGCATCATACAAAAGCTAATCTACTACTGATTTCCTATTCTCTGTGTGAACTTCACCATTTCGCAACGCAGCCTACAGTCTTTGCTGCAAAACAGAGAAATTCGAAGCAATCCTTTTTCCACATCGCAGCCACCGCCGGTGCCTGCGCACAGCTGATCGCCGCGCACCTGTGCCGGAGGCGGCAGCGGTTCATCCCAAATGTGCCAAGTCGAGTAGTGGAGTGCACGCGCGGCCTTCTCGCGCAAAGGCAGACACCCCTCGTTGCTCAGCCATCTCGATGACGTCGTACTGCCACCGCCTGCGACCCGCCTCATGTACCCCTTCGCGGTGTCATCGGCGGCAGCACCGCCGTTGTCTCTGTAGAGCAAGATAGCGTATAGATAGGCTACCGCATCATGCCCACCATCGGCGACACGCCGGAGATCATTGTATCCCCTATGTTCGATGAAGAAGGCTTTGATTCCAGAGAGGAAACAAGCCTCCGGATTCCCAAGACCGCTCAGCATAGCAAGGACTGCTTTGTAAGCGGTGGAGTTCCACACCCAAGAAATCTCATCTCGTATCCCCTCTATCGACAAACGCAGGCCGACGTCGTCGTGGCCGCACACACAGCGCATGGTCGAGCAAGTACCGTGTAGGCTGTAGAGGTCAGCCAAGGGCCGCTCCGAGGTCGCACCGACACGCGCCGCAATCTCAATGCGGAGGTCTTGAGGGAGGTCCAGCAGCAGCGATGATAGCTGGTGTCGCGTGCTTCTTCCCGGCATGTTGTCCATCTCCGGCCAGGAATGGTGACGATGAGGAGTAGGCAGTTGTTGTTTTTTGCAGGTAGAGATGAAGGGGTAGGGGATCTAATTGTTTTGGAAGGAGAAGATACAGGAGATTTGTTTCCAAACACGGTTTAAGTATGCAATGGAGACGATGTTTCGTTACCCCGCGTATCATTTAATTCTACATTGGAATCACTACCTTTGCAGCTTTGCTCTCAGCCATTGAATGGCAACAGTTTCACCATTGACCGTCTTGGGAACCTCTTCCCTCCTGTGCTCTTGATCTTATCCCTTCCTCTCTTTTTTTGGAGATGATGACTACATTGGATGTTTGGATGGATGTGTTAGTGTTAGTCTGTAGCAAACTAACACCAAAACTAACACTTTGGAGCCAAACACATGTGTTAATTTGGAGGAGTTAAAAACTACCACTAACAGTAACACTAACATCTACCATCCAAACACGGCCATTGGAGACGATGTTTGCTTACTCCACGTATCATTTAATTCTAAATTGGAATCACTACCTCTGCAGCTCTGCTCTCAGCCATTGAGTAGCAACAGTTTCGCCATTGACCGTCTTGGGAACCTTCCCAGCCGTTCCTGTGCTCTTGATCTTATCCCTTCCTTGTTTTTTCTATAAAAAGCCACTAACGCCTATCGGTCCTCCTCACTTCAAGTTGCTTCCTTCTTCTCTAGATCTAGATCTAGCTATATGGTTCCTTCTTTTGATACAATAAAGCGAGTCACTTGCTTCCTTCTTCTCTAGATCTAGATCTAGCTAGTATATGGTTCCTTCTTCTGATACAATAAAGCGAGTCACTTGCTTCCTTCTTCTCTAGATCTAGATCTAGCTATGGTGCAAAGAATAAATCTTGTAGGGCACAAGCTTTTGCTTTTCTCTCTTCTTCCTCCTCCTCGATCTCTCAGTTGCTAGAAGAATTCTTGTGATAGGGGGTGATTGGGTTGCTCATCCCTCTAACACAGCTGCCGGAAGAATTCTTGTGACATACTCCTTCCGCGTAGCCGTGTCCGGGGAAGGTAGCCTAGAACCTCCTGGCATCAGGATGAATAATTTCATCTTGTGTCCAATGATCATTGTTTTTAGGATGAACAATCCTTCATCATGTGTCCAATGATCATTATTTTTCCTATGCTTTCTCCTTCCAGTCGCGGAATGCTCCTGCAAACCAAAAGTGCAGGTTAAGCTAGGAAGCTTGTGGTCTCATTGCAACAGGAATCAGTTCTCTGAGCCATCAACAAAAATGGAGCTTGTTCAATGACCACGTGCAGCAAGATCGACGACTTGCGAGCAAGATTGATGTGTGTGTGTGATTTTTCATATCTCGTCATGAAGATATGGCCGCATTGTAACCTTGTTCTGATGTATCAATCATGACTATAATCTGTGTATGTGTGATTTTGCATATCGTGTCATGAAGATATGGTCGCATTGTAACCTTGTTCTGATGTATCAATGATGACTGTAATCTGTGTGTGTGTGATTTTGCATGTCAAGAGACATGCTTTTGTGATTATCTCTGTGCAGTACAATTTTTTGTATGATTTACCTACTCACTTGCAATGCTTGAAGAACAAGGTGACGGGGGCTGGCTAAGAGCAACTCCAATAGTTTGGCAAATCAACTTGTTTCTCTCAGGATTCCTGATGTAAGTTAGATCTGGATTTGGCAAGTGAAATTATGCCAGATTTTTGGAGATGAACTCTTTTTTTACTTGGCATATCTTTTTAGAAGTTGGCAAAGCACAAGATTTGCTAAGTAAAATTTGGCAAACTCTTGGATGAAATATGTTCGTGATTTCGCATATCTTGCCCATAACAAAGGTGATGCTGATTCGTTAGTCCTCGTCTCTTGCCCGTAACAATGGCAACACGGGTTCATTAATCCTCGTCTCTTGCCCATTACTAAACTGAAGCAACATATATATAAACAGAATATATATAGTATCTTTGACAGAATATATTACAAGCAGGATTCAAATTCCACCACATCCCATATGTTACAAAAAGGATTGAAATTCCACCAATACATCGCATCTTTTATATTACAAAACGGATTCCATTTCCACCAATAGACACATCCTCCGGCATTAAAAAAGGATTCAGCAGAAATCAGGCTTGTTTTTTCTTCCTTGATTTCTGTATATGGATTTTTTCACTATGGTCGCTTAGCAAGTACGGTGTTTTGTTAGTTCCCAAGAGTTGAGGCTTGTATAAAGTGTCAAAGGGTGGACTTTCGTCAAACTGGTTGTATTCCTCCTCAACAACATTTTCAATCCCCACAATCCTTTTTCTTCCAGGCACAACCACAGACCAGTTCTTCTTTGCAAGGTCAGGTACATCGAACACCTGCTCAACATGCGTCTCCAGTACAAAATTATCGGTAATAGACTTTTATAGCCCGTTACCAATACGGCAGCGATCAGTAACGGACTTAAGCAGCCCGTTACTGATAGGGCATTGATCGGTAACGGACTTTACAAGCCCGTTACCGATAGGTTTGACATTTGTAACGGGCTCTTTTAACATCCGTTACAAAGAATTTATGTAACGGGTGTTTAAGAAGCCCGTTACCAAAAGTCCACATTGGTAATGGATGTTGTGGAGGCCAACCAGGGGGTCGTCCTGGCGCGCTTATAGGTAACGAGCGCCAAATAACAATCGTTACAGATGTGGGTGGATGTAACGAGCGTTAAGGGCCTGTTACAAATGATGTGTGGCCTATTTGAGGTTTTCACGTAGTGGTAGTTCCCACGGGCGGAGCTGAGAGGGCTTCCACGCCCGCGGTGTGCCCATCGACGCTGGCGGCGGGCGACGCGACGATGGCGGTCGGGAAAGAAGGCACGACGAGGGGCGGTGCACTCACGAGCAGAGAGTGCGCGCACGCAGCCTGGGCCTCAGCCAGGACAGCAGCAAGAGCAACTTCGGCCGCAGCGGTCGCCGCACCCACGCCTGAGAAAGAAGGGGTTACAGTGGTCGGTGTGGAGAGCGTTGTCGCAGACACATGCAGGAGCGCTGAGTGGGTGGGCAAGGACACAAGCTCCGCATGGAGAGCGGCGTCGGCGACAGGAGCAGGGACTAGCAGTGACGTGAAGAGAATGGCCAGGAGGGACGCAGGCCCCCGCACGTGCAGCCTGAGCCGCGGCCAAGGCGGTGGCGAGGGCAGCGGCGGCGAACAGGCGCCGACGGCGGGTGGCGTGGTGAGTGAGCTCACGCCGGTGAGTAGGGGAGCCAGGGGAGTGCCACCCACACTCCCATTGGTGCCGGAAGGAGGAGCTGCAGCTACAGAGGACGGCAGCAGAGAGTGCCGCGCGCCCGCAGGCAGGACAGTCGCACGCAGGAAGGCGGTCACGGTGGTCCCCCAGTCCACCTCGTGCTCCACACGTCCACGCACGCGGTCAGAGCAGTGGTCATGTCGGCCAACCTCGGCGACGTCCGGGGGCGGAAGGGGAGGCAGCAAGGCAGAGGAGTACACGTTCCCTGCAGTTCCCAGCCCGACGCAGATGAGGGCGAGCGCAGGGTTGGGGTCGAGCGTGTCGGAATCAGCAGCGAGAAGCCCGTCGGTGGCCGCAACAGATAGGGGCACGACGGCCGCGGTGGTCGGCTCGCGTTGCTCCTGGCCGAGGCGCAGGGGACCCTCGCCGCCCGAGGCGGACGCTCCAGCCCCTCTCCCGCCGACGCCGGGGGTGCTCGTGCCCGCGGAGGGTGCGGCGGGGGGGCTATAGCGCTCGCGGCGGCCGTGGCAAGGCCGCTCGCGGCGAGCGGGGGCGCACGGCGGCGGTGTGCGCGGCGGCAAGGCCCGCGCCTGCGGCGAGGAGGATCACGGGGGCGGGGCAAGCGGCCGCAGCAGCATAGGAGGGGGAGAAGGAGAGGGGTGCCGGCAGCCAGCCATGCCGGTGGTGGCAATACAAGAGAAACAGATGAGGTCAGGAGGAAGGAAACTAATCTGATACCTTGTTAGAGGAAAATGATTCCCTGTCTCTTCCTCCAACCCTAGAAGGGTGGGTATATAGAGTTAGCTATACATGGGCCTCTATGGGCTGTACACGGGTCATATGGGTCACTCACACATATATACACTAACACCGGGGACAATGTCGTAGAAGGGTGACATGCTCTTGGTGAGCATGTCGGTGATGTCAAGCTTCATTTTCTTCAAGGTCTTGGTGAAGAGGACATTGAGCCCGCTTCCACCATCGATGAGTACCTCGTTGAGTCTGGAGCCCGTGACTACAGGTTTCAGGACGAGTGGAAAACGTCCTGGCTCGGAGAAGCTTGTCCATTGGTCCACACGGGAAAAGGTAATGGGTACCTCCGACCACCTTAGAGGTGTCAGCACCACCAGTTCAATGTTCAAGACCTCGTCGGGTGGCCTTTTGAGACCGTCTGGTGGGTAGTCCGCCAAAGAGGACATTCACCGTCTTGTCGAGTTCTTGGAAGTCGTTGTTGCCTTCGTCGACTTTCTTCTTGACCTTCTTGTCGTGACGAGGCCGTGGGTCTGGAGTATCTTTGAATGCTCGCCGGAGTTGGTAGCACTGCTCGGTGGTGTGATTGCCATCCAGATGCCACAGGCACTTCTCCTTGAGCAAGTCTTTGAAGCCGCTAGAGGTCTTTTTCGAGTTGTCCTTCTCAGGGTGTTGTATAGCCATGACTGTGTTATCTGGCTTGCACTTGTGCTTAGGACCCGAGTAGTTGTTATTCTTGCGACCCTCGTGATCCTTGTTGTTGTTGTTGCCGCCCGTGTTGTTCTTGCTCTTGTCGCGAATGGAGTCGTACTTGGCGTTTGCCTTGTCCTCTTCGTCGACCCATGATGTGATCATGTCCTTGAGCTTGATGATGGAACTCGGGCGGCGGCGACCAAAGTCTTTGAAGGTGCGACGGTGGTAGAGTCCGTCTTGGAAGAGGTTGATGACCTCCTTGTCGGTGACGTCGACTACGGTCGCACGTTTGTCGAGAAAAGTGTCGCATGTACTGGTGGAGCGTCTCGCCTTGTTCTTGCTTGACCATTTCCAGGTCCATGCGGGTACCCTAGCACCCCATGGTGCCCGCGAAGTTGCTGGTGAACTAAGCTTTCAGCTGGTCCCACTCGTCGATCGAATTCTGGTCGAGCGACTCGAGCCAAGTGAGTGGGGCTTGGTCCAAACAGAAGGGGAAGTTGAGGCACTTCGTGTCATTGTTGCCACTAGCGTTTTCAATGGATAAGGCATAGCACCTGAGCCACTGAACTGGGTCTTGCTTCACATCATACTTGGTGATCCCAACAGGTTTGTGAAGGAGAAGGTTGCGAAGTCACGTAGATTAGGCGGGGAAGTCGTCATTGCCGCTTGCTTCAGTAGCGTTTTTGCAATGGATCTCATCGATCCTATGGCGGGTGTCGTAGCCGCCACATGAGTTGCCGGTGACGTGGCTATTCACATGGCCTCGACCTCCGCGATTGCCGCCGCCACCAGCTCTTCTGCCAGCGCCATGGGATGAGCTTCCACCGCTGCTGGCACCACCACCGCCGTCGCCGCGACTACCTCTAGCACCACTGCGGCTACTGCCAGCGCCGCCCTGGCTGTTGCCGCCCTGAGAGGGTCCTCTAGCTGAGGCCCTAGAGCGGTTGGGGTTTGGCTGGTGTTCTTCATGGATACAGTTGCATACGCCACATGCCAGGCTGCGACTAGTGGCTTCGTGGTGTCTGGCTTCATGAGTTCTGACGGGGGGTACTTGGGCAACCCTGTTGTCGACCCGCATGAAGTAGGCGTCTTCAGCGAGCTTGGCGATGACTTCACCCGTGCGAATCCCCTGGGCTTGTTGTGCTATCGTGGTGATAGACATGAGGCACTGCTCAGGAGTGGTGTGTACCTAGTTGGCAACATGATCCAGAGCCTCGTTGAGGTTCCGGATAGGGAGAGCCTCTCGGAGACGTATGCGCCGTTCGTTCTACTTTCTATTGCGGTCACGTCGAGCGTTCTTATCGTCGGTGGTTTCGTCAGGAGGTGCGTTGGCGAACAACTCATCTTCTGAGATGTCATCAAGGTACCGATCGAGTTGATTCTCCAAAGTCCCGACGTCGCTGGCCGCCATGAAGACTTCACGGTCGGGAGTGCAGAGACTGGAGTCAGTAGTCACCACCTCGGTTGGGGTTTGCTCGTCATTTGGAGCCAATAGGGTCCCCTCCTGGAAGGGGAGTGTGTCGAGGTAGGCGATGCAGCCTGAGTTGTCGTCCGTCAGGTCTGCAGGCTTGCGATCGAGCCAGTAGACGAATCTGCCGGTGGGGGTAGATGTAATGACCAAGCCGGTAGCAGGGCCTGACAGCGGTCCCTCAGTCGTGTTCAGCTCGAACTCAGGCTCAATTGGGTCCGATCCGAAGTCGAACTCATATCAAGAGTCCGAGTAGTAGCCGAGTGCGGGGTTGTAGTCCGAGGAGAACTCGGAGGCGATCTCCTTGCCAGCCCGGCGTGCTGCGAGAGCTTCCACATGGGCCCTGCTGGAGTTACAGAGACCGTATGGGAAGTGCTCACGTAGTGAGTCGTCTCATACGATGGCTCGGGAGCCGGCTCGCATGGGATGATCCAAGGTGACGTTGAGTTCAAGTTCGAGTTGGATCCAATCTTGAAGTCGGCGACATGGTTGCAGAGCGAAAATTTGCCAAATTTTTCGACAAGTGGACCCGTGACAACTTCAGGAAGCGTCATGAGCCTGATCACCAGGTTCGAGGTCTATGGTGAGGTAGCGCTGGAAGGACCCAGCGCCGTTAGCGGTGCAGACCCAGGAGCCGAAGACGAAGGTGTCGCCGCGATTGAAGGTGACGGTTGGCTTGATGACGATGGAAGCCGTCGAGTTCGCCATGAGATCTTCGGTGAGATCCCCTACCTGGCACGCTATCTATCGGTGTTTTAACCCAACAACCTACCAAGGGGAGTGCCCAAGGTAGATGAATATGGCCCCGCTGAGATCGGTAACTCGAAGGAGAGACATGTGGCACACAATTTAGACAGGTTCGGGGCGCGAGGTGCGTAATACCCTACGTCCTGTATGCTGTGTAGCTTTGGATTGATTTGGTGTTTTTACAAGATGATGCAGATGAAGAGATAGGGGTCCCTGCCTCGCCTTATATAGTCCAAGAGGCAGGGTTACAAGTCGGTTTGTCAGAGGAGTACTAATCGTGTACGGCTCCGAGTACTCTACATGGATCCGGGCATGTCTAGCTTCCTAACTGAGTACTAGTCCTCTATAGTCCTTGCACTTCACGCCAACAGGTGTCGTGCAGCCCAAGTAGAGTAGTCCCAGGGGTCCACGAGTAGTCGGTCCTGGTACCCACTTGACGAGTGGGCCCAGGGATGTCCATACGACACCAGAGGGAGTATTGGCAATATTTTAACTGAGAAAGCGGTTCATCCAACTTCCTGTGTTTCAAATATATAATTTGTTCATTCCTTTGCCTCAAATTGACAGTATTAAAAACTACAAGTCTATTCGACTACTTTGTTTATGCAACTTTCTCTTTTTACGCACTTTTCTCTCACAAACAATCAGCAGTACAAATAAGCACAAGTCACTTTGAGATTTGCCGAACAAACTCTGTGCAAAATATCACATCTTTTGTTACATCTTGATTTATTAACAAAAGTTCTTCAATAACGATCAAGAACAATTAAATGTGATTAAATTTGTATAAAATTTTTGAATGAGATGAGTGATCACGCTCGAGATAAAAAAAGTCAAACTAATTATTATTTACTGACCCATTTCAAAATATTTGTTATCATAATTTTTCTGCGTACATTCCTTTTGTTATGTACATAGACATAATATATATCTAGGTGCATAACAAAGAGATTGTATCTGATAATAACAAGTATCTTGAAATGGAGGGAGTAGAGCCGAGAGAGTGTTAGGTTATTTCGAACGGAGAGAGTGATAAAGCTACTATCAAAAAGTCGGTTGTGCTGGACCTTTGGTATTGGAGGGATGAGCTAGGCGACCCCTCCCAGACCCGCCGCCGCCCGATCTCGGCGGTCCGGCGGCCGCCGCCTCCCTAGTCTCCAGATCCGGCACATCCTCTGTGCGCTCTCTTGAAAGGACCTTGATGTCGCCTAGAGGGGGTGAATAGGCGTGACGGCCGAATTAAACTCTTTCTCCCCGAACACTTGAGCTGACAGTGCTCCACCGGTCAGACCGGTGGTGGTGACCGGTCAGACCGGTCAAGCGCTGGACTTCACAGGTGATACCGGTCAGACCGGTGCGCCTCACTGGTCAGACCGGTGTAATACAGAACACCTGCTAAAACAATTTCAAGCACCTCTTGACTTCTAGCACGAACTGAACTTGGTGTGTGGCCTTCGTAGATGAACACAAGCAGGGTAATGAGCCCTGCACACACAAGTAGCACACCCAAGTAAATCGAAGTGGAAGCAAATGTAATACGCTAGAAAAACAACTTAGAGAGTCAAACCACATGAAGAAGCAAGAATTGGTTTCCCGAAGTTTACCACCCACTGAGGAATGGCTACGTCTCCATTGAGGAGCTTGTAAGGGACAATTCCCACAACAAACCGGGTCTCTTTCAACCACTTTCCTCCTTTCCACTAAGGGGATCTTTTCCACGAAGAGGCAAGATCGCAGCCCTTACAAACTTCCCGCTGCTCACCACAACCTTGGGAGCTAGCCGGCGACGCCTAGCCGTCTAGGAGGCAAACCTCCAAGAATAACAAACGCTTCAAAGCTTGTAGACACGAAACCAAAGTGTTCAAGCTATGGAAATACTCTTGTTAGCTCACTAGGTCACTCTTAAGCTCACTTTCTCAACCCAACACAAAGAATATGGCTTAAATCCACAAATCTCACGAAGAGGGGGTTGGGGAGAGCCACAAAGGCTTAGAGCTAGTTAGAAATGGCTTGGGACCTCAGCAAATTCACTAGAAACAGCAACCCTCACTTGAAGAGAGCTTGGGGTATTTATACCCCTCAAAAGAGAAAACTAGTCGTTGGTCCTCGGGCGGCACCAGTCAGATCGGTGCCTCACACCGGTCAGATCGGTGTTCGAAAATCTAACCGTTGGGCTAGCGGCACCGGTCAGACCGGTGCCTCAGACCGATCAGGCCCGAGATACCCCAAAAACCTTTTTTAAGAGACTAGCACTTCACCACCAAGATGAAATGACTCAGTTTAGGTTAGAAGGGTTTGTTAGCACACTCTAAGGCTAGATCTCACTTAGGTCAAACTAAAGAGCATCACTAAGTTGCATCCCTCTTGATAGTATGGCATATCTATACTCAAGAATGAATGAAAACGCTTTGTTGATCTCTTGAGCTTGAACACTTTCAATCTTGCCATACTTGATCAATATCCACTTGAGGGCTTTCAACATAGCCTTGACTTGAGCACGTCCATACTTGAGCTAGTGACTTAGAATCTTTCCATATAGCATAGGAATGCTCACTTGGATCCATAAGTCACTCCAAATTGCCAATCTTAGCAAGTTGATGACTTGCAATGCTTCCCTCGGTTAAGGTTTGAATATGATACTTGAAGACCCCACGGATGCTAAAACTTCACCTTACCAAAACACTAATGGCGGCTTAGCTATGGCCCCAAAGATTGCTTAGTCCCTCACCCTAGACATCTTGGTTGATCTCTTCACCACTTATCCAATCCACTTTGAGTTCCACTTTGCTTCATACACAATTAACCTTCATTTGAAAGCCCCGCTTCAAATGCTTGATCTTGATTGATAACGAATGTGCAAGATTCCAATTTAGAACCATAGTGTGTACACTCATTATCATGTTCTCTTTCAATAAACACATGAAGTCTTGCACCACATGCTTGTCTTTGTCAATGTGTGCCACAATATCCATCCACAATTGAATACTTCAATCCCCCCCCCCCCCCACCCCCCCCCCCCCCCCCCCCCGCACAAAACATCACACACAAAAAAACACCACCCACAAAACCGACCAACCCCCACAATGTTGCTCATGAATATATAGAGAAAACCTGCTCACAATCATAGAAAAATTCATTAGTCCTTTAATCGCCTTGTCATTCAATTCACCAAAATCCAATTAGGGGCCTAGATGCACTTTCAATCTCCCCCGTTTTGGTGATTGATGACAACTCGATTAAAGCTTACAAATAAAACGTTAAAGTACATTAAGATTCTTAGATATAGCTAAAGCTCCCCCTTAATTTGTGCTTTGAGGTGAATTTCAAAAGTTGGCCTTAAATGCCAATAGCACAAATTTGGAAGAAAGTGCATGTGAGCTCCCCCTATATCTTAGAATCGGTAGAGTGCAACATGTGTGAGTGACAAAATAAAACCCGTGATGTGTATGACGAGATATGCACAAAGCAAAGAGAAGTGCACTTGACTGGGCAGCACCGGTCAGACCGGTGTCCCCGACCGGTCAGACCAATCTGGTCCAGCCAACACACACAACTGGGCGGCACCGGTCAGATCGGTGCCCCTGACCGGTCAGACCGGTCAGGTCCAGTCAGCTCACAAAGCAACAAGAGTGCGTGCTATTTGGTCCAAGGTGATCATGCCAGGGTTGCAAGCTGGCTCAGATCACCTTGCTCCATTTAGCCAACACAAACAAACACCAATTAATTCCTGCATCACAATCTAGCAATAAAGTCGCTTAATTATTACAACAAGGTTCAAACACTCAGTAGCACTCACACAAATGCTCTCAAGTCCACTAAGGTAAAGTTCTAAATTATTACATGGCTTCTCTCAATGGCCAACAGGCACCGGTCAGACCGGTGCAACACAGACAACAGACAGCAGCAGCACAGATTTGTGTCTTTAATCTCGAATCTTCTCCCCTTTGTCATCAAGCATCCAAGAAGGGCTTGGAGGAGAAGCAGCTGCCGATCACTGTCCCTGAGATCCGTCTCCCTGGTGAGAGCTCCCTCCTATTTGAGAATTGTCAAGAATCCAGTGCAAAGGAGAGTTTAGATAAATAGAATCCGAGATAGTGATTTGAGACGGATGAGCTATGGGTGCGCTGTTTTTACCATAGTAGTATGGATTGTAGCCAAAGATCTCGGTGGAGAAGCGAGCGCCCCAATCTTGTCCTTGCTCGGGAGGTGGAGGAGGTGGAGGTGCTTGCTCTTCTTCCATGAAGTGGGATGAACCTACCACATCCGGAGGAGGAGTGCAAACGGTGGAGGTGGAGTAGGAACCGATGATGAAGAACCTTGCCCTTGCTCGGACTCAAAGAACATGGGCCCATATTGATTAAGCATGTCGGAGTTGGCCCATACTCTCATCCTATCCTCAAAGGACGGTATCTCAACCTGTGGAGACTTGGGAGATGGGGGAGATCAAGGTGGTTGAAACCCTTGAGCATTGTGCATTAATTTCATTGTGTCCCTCATTTTCTTATTCGCCCTTTTAGACCTTTATTGCTCAACTTGGATGTCATGCTGGCTCCGTCACATCCCAAATATGAAATTAAGAAATTTTTGTAAAGGGGAGGTGGACCTACGAGGCCTACCATGCTCCCAGCCACCCCACCGGTCAGACTGGTGCTCAGCACCGGTCACGGCCTGAGCCCCTGCCTGTGGCTGATCTGGCTGAACTGTGCCCTCCTCAAAAATTCCTTCCTCATGTCCAGGTGCTTGCTCAACCATAGGAGATGGAAGTCGAGAATTTTTTCTAGGATTGAGCTTCAAGGGCTTGTGTGTCACATTTTTCAGAAACTCCATCTTTGCAACATTTTCAATCATATACATGATATATGGGCTATAACTACAAATCTTTTTGGGGTCCTCGAATAGATGCCTGATTTCTTGCCAAATGAAATCCCCAACACTAAATTCCAGAGCTCCCGGCCTCAAATCAACCATCAAGTTTTTCTGAAACTTTGTAATCTTAGAGGGGTTTCCATATCTAGGTGTAATAGACACCCTAAGGAGCCTATTGAGTGCAGCATAGTAGGTGTAGAGATTCTTCACTCTCCCATAGTTGGCATGCTCACCTCTCGGGTACATAAGGTGCAATGCATCCTTGTCGAGCTCTCCTTCATCATGGAGCTTCCTTAAGTCCTTGTCTCCCGCTACGATCCCAAAGCACCTCAAGAACCTATGAAAGGTGATGGAATATTTTTGACCATTTGTCATCCAAATCATAGCCCTCTCGGTATCAATGTATGCAAAGTGCACTGTGGCATAAAACTGGGCTATAATCTCTTTGTTCCAATCCTGTCGGAACCCCATAAGCATCTTGACCCTTTGCCTCTCACAGTTGCTTATAACTTCATTAAAGATTGGGTCATTTTTCCTAGCCATGTGCTCCCAATCCACATACTGTGCCTTATGAATGATTTTGGGCTTTTTAATAATAACTGTAGCATAATAGTCCTACTGAAACTTAGCCCAAAATCTCAGATCTGACGCGGTCCTAGCCTCCTGATAAGGGTTCTTATCCCTCAACTTCTTTAGGGCCTTAGTCATGCCTGCCCCGTGGTACTTAACCGGCCTGTCAGGATAGATATAAGTGGGTGGCATGATCTTCAATCTACCATGGTCATCATCATCCTCATCCATGGCATCCACATCCTCTTTCTCATCCTCCTCATCCTCATCCTCAGCCTCGTCAATGTCATCATCATCAGACCCAGCCTCCTGGTGCCTCTTCAGCTCATACTGACCCGGAAAGGTTTCATCCTCAACATTATCATCGCTTCTAGTACCGGTGTCACCTCCTAGGTCGGTATCCTCTGTACATGCTTGAGTTGAGCGACGTCTCAACCTTTTGCCGCTGACATTGACGGTGTTGCCCCCTTCCCCAAAGTCACAGGGGACAGTCCCTCGGCGAGAGTGCACCTCTTCTCTTCTTTTCTTAGCACCCTATTTTCCCCGTACCATAGCTATTGTCCTGAGTCATAAAAAGGATGACAAGAGTGTATAAGACTCTAGGAAAAAGATTGAATTGATATAGAAATGATTCTTGAAAGTTCAGAACAATTGGGTCTGCTCTGGGCTACACCGGTCAGACCGGTGAGGGGCACCGGTCAGACAAGTGCCACCCAGAACAGAGCCAATTGCTCCCACATTCAATCTGAGCGGCTATGAATCTAAGAATTGGTCTAGATGTACATGAGACAACCTAAAACAGATACATGTTGAAAAAACATGAAGAAAACAACATTTGGGGTTGGACATGCGCCACCGGTCAGACCGGTGACGGCCACCTGTCAGACCGGTGTAGGCCGTCCGACCCCAAATCTTGGATTCTCACAATGTGTCCAACGAAACCTTATGGATCTATAGGTATGTCCTCTAGGTGATCTCAGAAGATGTTCTACTAAAGGAAATTCAAATCTTTGCACCATGTGAGGAGATCAGGCAAAAAGAAGATTTGAATACCTTTGGAGAGAAGAACTCGAGTTGAATCCAAAGAACTTGAAGGGGAATGTAGAGAGGGGCCTTGGAGGATCCTTTTGCTTTCAATCTTGAGCCTTTCCCTTGGTTGAAACTTCAAATCTCCATGGATGTTGAGAGAGGTGAAAGAGGGAAGAAGGAAGAGGCTTCCACTGTTTGGAAAGGGGTGAGACCTGGTGAAATGATAGAGGAGAGAGAAGGAAGGGGGTAAAAGGTGGATTCCTTTTACTGTGGCCCCACGGGTTGCTCCCGGGCGTCATCGGTCAGACCGGTGACCCCCAGGGTCCAGCCAGTGAGCCCTTATCAGAAGTACCGACTTGGGGTCGGTAAAACCGAAGATTTGGGTAATTCTAACAGAGAGGCCATATCGGTAGAACTGACCTAGCCTCGGAAATTCCAATCCTTCTCTTCCATTTTGAGATTTTGCTCCTTAAACCTTCTCTAAATATTTTATGAGACACTTTTCTTCCAATTAAGCCTCAGAAAAAGAAATTTGTGACCTAGGGTCTCCACCGGTCAGACCGGTGGACAGCACTGGTCAGACCGGTGCCCTCCTGAGGCACAACTTCAACAGATTTTGGTTCCTTCCTCTTTCTCAAAGATTAGATAAGAGATATACAGATGATATTGATCCAAATATTGCCAAGTTCTTGAAAGAATAGAGGATAATCCAATTTCATTGATAATTCTTGATTCTTCCAAGAGAGAGAGAGAGATAAATAAAGATAGATTTATGGACTTGAGAGAATCTCCTTAATTGTGACTAGCCATCAATCAAACAAAGGGATCTATAGTCACAATCAAGTCGATTGGGTCACAAAGACCAAGAACCAAATGTTTTTCAAAATGAGCACACTTCCTACACATGCTAGTTGATTTTTCAAAAAATCTATCCTATGTCACAAAGTGCATGCATCCACTTCAAATGAATGGCTTAACGAGCATATTTGGCTCATACCTTCATCCTCGAGACACGAAGACGAGTGGAAATAAAGGTATCAACCAAATATCTAGAGAGGCGCACAAGAAATTCACTTGAAGCAATTACATGCTAAGGATGACACACTAGCATGGTAATAGGGCCTAGATGCATTACGGTATTTCAATGTGATTCATGAAAACATACCTTTGCCTTAAGACCATTTCATTTGTGCATATATTTAAATTTCAATCGGTGCGAGCTCTTACTTGTTCTTTTGAATGAAATGCTTATCAAGAGCTCGCTTTGAGATGCACAAAAGAGTGAGGCTACATGATCACTAGAAGAAATTGTGAGTCCCACGAGTGACTCATGTGTTGTAATGAGCTCCCCCTTAAATAGTGCTAGAGATATTTTGAATTTCTCGAACAAAGCACTTAGTTCAATTAAGAACCTGGTGAGGCTCATTCCAAACTTGGTCACAACACATAAATGATTTATTAATTGAAATGTGTTGAGTCTCTCATAACCTTTGACGCCAAATCACCATTTTCCATTAACGTTGGGTCAACCTCGGGTCACCCGTCCATTGGTGTCGGGTCACCCTGTAGCAAACAGAAGCGTACCGGGTCACCCGGGCACAGGTGCCGGGTCACCTGCCAACAACTTCTCTGGGCCGGCACCGGTCAGACCGGTGCCTGTCACCGGTCAGACCGGTGACCACCAGTTCACACTTTTGGTGATTTTTCCCTCCTTGTTTCTTGAATGCGTGAATATGTCACTAATTTAAATCCTGCAACATGGGTAGGGAAATGCTCTACTAGAGAGCCATTAAAAGCATCGAATGGCATGAGAGAGTAAATTTTAATAAAATAGTCAAAGTCACTACCTCATGTTTCGCTCATACAAAAAGTGTCACATGAGTGTTCACCGAGGACCAAGAGTGACTTAGACTCAATCAAAGCGTACTAGTTACCGAGATGACATTGATTTCAAGATTTAAATGAGTTTGCCCTTCACATGGTCAATTGAATCCATCATGATTTCCAAATCTTCCAACCATGTGCTCAATGCATCTCTTTCATCCTGCAAGCTCAGCAAGCATTTCTTGGTACCCAACACCTGTTGGGTCCTATTGGGTTAGTCACAAGATGCTTAGGGACCCAAATGGCTCTCATGCTATAATGAGGTGAACTAATCTCCCTTATAGAACAAGTTCCATTCTTATCGTTCCTAAGCTTACGGAAATCATAATGGACAAGATTTGATTTAGGAATGTTACCATTTGGACAATCTTTGCCCATGTGACCCTTTTGACAGCATTCATAGCAAATGCGGCTTTTGTTCTTGTTGGTCACATCATTCCTTACAATTTCTTTTCCATGCTTGCTTCTGAGTCTTGTTCTTAGAGAAGGGGTCTTCCTTGCCTTGTTTGCTTGAGGTGGGGCTACCCTAGCCGTCACCGGTCTGACCGGTGGCATGCACCGGTCTGATGGGTCACGGTCAGTGCCACTGCCCACTGTTGCATTTGGGCACGAGACGGAAAAGTGTCCCTTCTCTCTGCACTTGTAGCACACCCTCCTCTTGTTGGAGCTTCTAGGCTTCTTGGAGAGTGACTCTTGTGTATTGTGCTTGATTGGGCGATAATGGGATTTGATTTTCCCAACCTTGATCTTTTCTTGAATCTTGTTATTGTGGATCATTGTATGTTGTTGGGGAGTTGATCTAGTGTCGGTTGATCCCATCTCAAGCTTCTTCACCATATCTTCACGGTCATCTTGAGAAGGTTGCACTTTGCTCATCTCCTTCAACACATACAAGTCCTTTTGAAGCTTTTCAACCTCTTGCTTGAGTTTATCATTTTCTTTAGCAATGAGGTCATCACAAGGTTCTACAAGTACATGCTCAATGCTAGATTGGCTTGCTTGAGACAAACAATCATTAGCGCAAGATAAATTAACTTGAACTTGTGAGCATGTGCATGTGTGAGATAGAGGTTGTATTGATTTTACGACGAAAGCACAACCTCATGGGCTATCTCTAGTGTTTCATAAGAATCGACAAGCTTCTCATAGGAGTGTTCAAGTTCATTGTGACTAGCTTGTAGAACCATATGCTCACTAGTGAGTTTCGCTAGTTTGGCTTCTAGATCATCATTGGCTTCTTCTTCTTCTATTTTAGCTCTACATGCAAAGGATTTGATGTCATGATCATATTTGTTAGCCAAGATTCATACTTACAAACCAAGGATGCAAGCTCGGATTTGAGAAGCTCAAGTTCTCTTGACGGAGAGCTTGATGCTTCAATATTCTGGCCCTTAGCTCCATTGGCTTGTCTCTTCTTCTTGCTCTTCTTTTCCTTCTTGGCCATCAAGCAAGTTGGAGTGCCCCTGCTGGCACCGGTCTGACCGGTGAGTGTCATCAGTCTGACCGGTCCCTGCAGAGGGGCGGCATGTTCGCTTCTTTGATCTTCTTCTTGCTTGAGGATTGATGCTTGATGATCAGTGGATGTTGTAAAGGTAGTAGGGCACATCTCCTTTGGTTCATCTTCATCATCGCTCTCTATCTCATCCCATTTGGTGTTTACCAATTCAAAAAGTAATTTCCAAATGAGATGAGCATCTTCATAAATCTTATTGCTCTTTAGGATAAGATACTTTAGTTCTCTACATACACAACTACACAAAATATTAGTAATAACGACATTGAGTTGCTTCTTCTCCAAGTACATTGGCGAGACACATGCCACATCCTTTGGAAGAATACTCGCAACCATAATGCGCTCAGCAGTAGGACCCAAAGCCTTAAGTGCAATGAGAACATTAGAGCACCAAGAAGAATAGTTTGAGCCGTCTAGAGCTAGAGGCTCAAACGGTACCTCACAAGTTGCCGACATCGAAGAACTCCAAGAGGTTAAGCTCGAATCGGAGCACCAAGCTCTGATACCAATTGAAAGGACCTTGATGTCGCCTAGAGGGAGGTGAATAGGCGTGACGACCGAATTAAACTTTTTCTCCCCGAACACTTGAGCTGACAGTGCTCCACCGGTCAGACCTGTGGTGGTGACCGGTCAGACCTGTCAAGCGCTGGACTTCACAGGTGACACCGGTCAGACCGGTGCGCCTCACCGGTCAGACCGGTGTAATACATAACACCTGCTAAAACAACTTCAAGCACCTCTTTACTTCTAGCACGAACTGAACTTGGTGTGTGGCCTTTGTAGATGAACACAAGCAGGGTAATGAGCCCTGCACACACAAGTAGCACACCCAAGTAGATCAAAGCAGAAGCAAATGTAATATGCTAGAAAAACAACTTAGAGAGTCAAACCACACGAAGAAGCAAGAATTGGTTTCCCGAAGTTCACCACCCACTAAGGAATGGCTACGTCTCCGTTGAGGAGCTTGTAAGGGACAGTTCCCACAACAAACCGGGTCTCTTTCAACCACTTTCCTCCTTTCCACTAAGGGGATCTTTTCCACGAAGAGGCAAGATCGCAGCCCTTACAAACTTCCCGCTGCTCACCACAACCTTGGGAGCTAGCCGGCGACGCCTAGCCGTCTAGGAGGCAAACCTCCAAGAGTAACAAACGCTTCAAAGCTTGTAGATGCGAAACCAAAGTGCTCAAGCTATGGAAATACTCTTGTTAGCTCACTAGGTCACTCTTAAGCTCACTTTCTCAACCCAACACAAAGAATATGGCTTAAATCCACAAATCTCACAAAGAGAGGGTTGGGGAGAGCCACTAAGGCTTAGAGCTAGTTAGGAATGGCTTGGCACCTCAGCAAACTCACTAGAAACAGGAACCCTCACTTGAAGAGGGCTTGGGGTATTTATACCCCTCAAAAGAGAAAACTAGACGTTGGTCCTCGGGCGGCACCGGTCAGACCGGTGCCTCACATCGGTCAGACTGGTGTTCGAAAATCTAGCTGTTGGGCTAGCGGCACCGGTCAGACCAGTGCCTCTGACCGGTCTGACCGGTCAGGCCCGAGATACCCCAAAAACCTTTTCTAAGAGACTAGCACTTCACCACCAAGATGAAATGACTCAGGTTAGGTTAGAAGGGTTTGTTAGCACACTCTAAGGCTAGATCTCACTTAGGTCAAACTAAAGAGCACTTTGACTCTGTCAACTCGCTAAGTTGCATCCCTCTTGATAGTACGGCATACCTATACTCAAGAATGAATGAAAACACTTTGTTGATCTCTTGAGCTTGAACACTTTCAATCTTGCCATACTTGATCAATATCCACTTGAGGGCTTTCAACATAGCCTTGACTTGAGCACGTCCATACTTGAGCTAGTGACTTAGAATCTTTCCATGTAGCATAGGAATGCTCACTTGGATCCATAAGTCACTCGAAATTGCCAATCTTAACAAGCTGATGACTTGCAATGCTTCCCTTGGTTAAGGTTTGAATATGATACTTGAAGACCCCACGGATGCTAGAACTTCACCTTAGCAAAACACTAATGGCGGCTTAGCTACGGCCCCAAAGATTGCTTAGTCCCTCACCCTATACATCTCAGTTGATCTCTTCACCACTTATCCAATCCACTTTGAGTTCCACTTTGCTTCATACATAATTAACCTTCATTTGAAAGTTCTGCTTCAAATGCTTGACCTTGATTGACAACGAATGTGCAAGCTTCCAATTTAGAACCATAGTGTGTACACTCATTATCATGTTCTCTTTCAATAAACACATGAAGTCTTGCACCACATGCTTGTCTTTGTCAATGTGAGCCACAATATCCATCCACAATTAAATACTTCAATGGTTGCTCATGAATATATAGAGAAAACCTGCTCACAATCCTAGACAAATTCATTAGTCCTTTAATCGCCTTGTCATTTAATTCACCAAAATCCACTTAGGAGTCTAGATGCACTTTCATCTCTCCACTCATCTCCTCATCACCCTTTCTTGTGCCCTGTGCGAGGAGATCGAGCTCCACCTGCCCCGACCTGTCCACCGGCGAGTTGCGCCACCGCAGGCCCTGCCCGACCTTTTTCAACGTCCTCTACGTCATGGTCAGCGTTGAGCTCAATGAGGTACTCCTGGGCGACGAGGAGCTTGAAGATGAGAACATCCTCAACGAGGAGGTGCGGCCGTCCGGCGCTTCGCCTACCGCCGCGGCCGACCCCTCCACGACGGCCGCCATGCTGGTTCTCGTGGTCGGTTCGCCCGCTCCGGCCACCTCCCCCGTCGCTGCTAACGCATCTATCCACACCTCTGCGTCGACCCCCCGTCCGCTTCCTCTCGCCAGACGCCTCGCTCATGCCAGCCTCCCCCGCGTCGGCCCCCTCCGACCCGACGTTGGTGTTGGCTCCGGTGGCGCCCTGCCCATCTCCCTCACGAGATCTGCTGCCAGGGCCTCCATCCACCACCACCACCCCTTCATTGGCCGCTCAGGAGCTGGCGCCCGCCTCCATCCTCTCCTCCGCCAACGACCCACCATCACCTACACCTCTCTCCCCGGATGCCGCTCCATTCCTCCCTCGCAGCCACTCTGGCAGCCGGGGAAGGCCCTCTGCTGGAGAGACGATTCCCCACCCCTCTTCGACGGTGAGTGCTCCCTGACTTACTGCGACATCCTACAGCGGCCACTGAAGGTGACCTCCCCTGCCTCAACTTCGGTCGCGACACAAGTCGACGCGTCAGCTACAGCTCCGATGCCCACCCTCCAATCCATTGTGGTGCTACCTCCACGTGGTGTGGGTGGGCACCGCAAGCATCCTCGTCGGCAGGGCCGCCGACTGCCCTCTCCATCACCATGGACAGATCTGGTCGTCGGTCTCCGGCAGCACGACCACCCCAACAAGGCTGGTCGGGCTGGGCCAAGCTGTGCCCAGGGTCAGGCTGCACACTGCCCTCTTCGAGTCGACCCTGATGGTTGGCAATGAGTGGAGAGGCCGCATGAGCATTCTCAGGGCTATCAGGAGCGACCTCCTCATCCAAAAGCGCCGCCGCGGCGATGCTTCCCCCAATGAGCTCAATGGACGATTCTTGAACAATGTTTCCTTCAAGCATTGAGTTGTTGTGTGTCGTATGCCGCCGTGGTGCCTGCATTGTCACGGCCTCCGACACCATGCCAAGGATTGCTTGCAGCCTCGTCGCCCGCCACTCTGCTCGAGCGGCCTCAGCTTGACGTTCATGTCGCTCCTCGTGATCGCCCTCCAGTCTCAAACGATCAGCCGTTGTCGACGACCACTGCTGCGGTCGGCCACCTCGACCTCACGTTGTTTGCCTCCCATGCCTTGGCCATGGTTGCTTTGGCTGCGGCCAAGTCAGTGATCAAGGTTGTGATTCGCATCGAGGACAACGACTTCACCCTCAAGCCTGCCTCCCCCGAGCTGTTCGTGGCCACCTTCTGGTCCCAGGAGCTCCGAGATCGAGCCTCGAAGGTGAGTGATTCTCAGGAGTGGCCTTCGATCTCCAGTGGTCGGGTTGAGGTGTCGGATGTGGAGGGGCCACCGCGGGAGGTCCTCACTGGCGTTAGGTCGATGGACGAGGCCACTGCGCTGCCGCCCCACGCACATCAGATCACGGTGATCCCGGTGTTCGACTTGGCCACCGTGACGGAAGATCACCCGCCACCTGAGCCCTACGCGGTGGATGACAGCCTACAACTCGCCCCAGTGCTAGCCGACGACGACACACCCCCGGGCTTCACTCCGCCTCGGTCGTCTACTCCGGTGCGGGGTCCCACTGCTACCATGGGCGCCACTGATGTCCCGAACCGCCATGATCCAGCACATAAGATGGAAACCTTTGTCGTCAATGTCACGAGGGCCACTCCGGCGCATCTTCTGGACATGTCGCCTCGTTGTCGTCAAGTTGACGAGCCTCCTCATCTGCCTTCGTCGGAGGCATCTCGCCTTAGCGCGAAGCCGTCGCCAAGCCTTGGACCCCCTCTCAGTCGTCAAGCCGGCTATGTGAGGGACGGTGCTTCTGGCGCGACAGCTCGGTGAGGTTGGCGCGCCTCCGGCTTTGGTGAGGTTAGCGCGCATCCGGCTTCGGTGGATTCGGCAGAGGGAGCGGTGGCCAATTTCTTTCGTGAAGGGTCTCTGCCGCGCCGCATGGAAGCACTGCAAGTCTTATTCCCGATGTTGAAGAACAAGACCAAGATCTCTCCCGTGTGGGGAGGAGCGTGGACTGAGAGCTAGGCTTAGAGCCAGTCGTTTAGGTTGTGGTTGAGTGAGATGTAAGTAGTTCGTGTTAATACTTTTGTTTCGGGTTGTGTTCAGCTGATTTGCCAGCTTCTGTCATCTGAAATTTGTTTCGTTTGGATTGTAAACAAATAACGTAGCAATTGTTTTTCCGCTTAACACACCGCGCGCATTCGAGGAAAAAAAAGTCGGCTGTGGAATAATCCAGAAGATTTGAGATACTTGCCCACTGTATCAGATAGCAGCGGTCTCGCGAGTCACGAGCAGCAGGCGCACCCAAACGGAACCTCCCCCAAGCCGAACGCAGCAGCCAACCATTTCGGCACCACCGCATCGTCCGCACCCGCCCGCCCGCCGCCGTCAGTCCCGCGCACGCCGCACGCGTCTGTCGCAGCACACGCACGCCGCCACCTCCTCCCTGATCCTCCCCCTCCCGACTCCCGTGAACCCGACCCACCGCGGAAACACCGAGATCCGCCGACCGCCGGACTGGGGAGGAAGATGGGCCGGAGAGGGGAGCCCTACTACGTGGAGGCGGCGCCGCCGGTGGACGTCAACAAGAACACCGAGTGGTTCATGTACCCCGGCGTCTGGACCACCTATATCCTGCTGCTCTTCTTCGCCTGGCTCCTCGTCCTCTCCGTCTCCGGCTGCTCCCCGGGGGCCGCATGGACCGTCGTCAACCTCGCGCACTTCGCCGTAAGTCTCTAGTCGTATCCGCGGATCTCGATAGGGCGTGCTCTCTGTTTTTTATGGTATGTTCCTTCCTTACTCAAATTGGATTGCTTCCATCCGCCGTATCTGCGGGATTGGGTCGTCTGGTTATCTCTTGCACTCGTTAATTAGCCCCTGTAGCGTCGATCTGCTGAATTGGGAGCTCTTTCTGCTCCCCCAACTGCTCTAGCCTTTCAGGCTTGACTAGTATAGTATGTGATTGATTCTGTCTGGTGAAGTACTATTGAGAATATTCTTGCTTAGCGAAAAAGGGGTAAATGGAGAATCTTCTTCGAGACTCGGATATGGCCTGGAGCCAAGGTAGGATTGATGGATGACCGGTTGATTTGAGTGATGGGGGGATCTACAATTAAATTGCTTGCTCATACCATCCCCATGGATTCTTAAGAATAAACAGAAGTCGTAGAAGTTATGCTTCCCTAGAGTTTTCAAGAGAGATGTTAGTATAAACTGCCTTTGTGGATCTAGGTTTTTAGTTACTTTATTATGATAGATTTTATTCCCCACTTATTGTGTGTGGAATGTAGGAGGTTTTGTACAAAAGTCAAGACCAGCATGTCATCCTAGGCCTAGATCATTTCCTAGTTTATGCAAAGCATATTGTGATCAGATGTTGACTATTGAAAGGTCCATGTATGTGTACTATTAAGACCAACTAGTTGATGGGGTTTTGTTTGGTTTCTAGAACAAGAAAGCATTTGACGGCTACAGGACAAGGCTCACATGCCAAGCCCTAAGTTGTATAATGTGCCTTCACTAATACTTGGACTGGCAGATGTCATGGTGGCCAAAAGATGAAGTTTGTTGATTATGCGTTGGCTATTATCACCTTGGGCTCAAGACATCATATGTCTTGCTGGGCTCGGGATGTATTTGAACATATTTGTATTTTCATGTCACAAGAAAGTTTGTTCTGTTATTAACCCAAGTTGATGTCATAGTTTCTTGTTCTTCCAATATCTTTTGCTCTAGTCTTAGACAAACATGTGGGTTGTGTATTGGTACACATAAATAAAAGAGTTCAAGGTCTTTAATTAATGTTTAAAACCTTACCTTTTGATATTGTGTTAGCCCACTGAAACTCTTCTGTTTTCAGATCACTTATCACTTCTTTCATTGGAAGAAAGGAACCCCGTTTGCTGCTGATGACCAGGGTATCTACAGCCGATTGACATGGTGGGAGCAAATTGACAATGGCCAACAGCTTACTCGGAACAGAAAGTTTTTGACTGTGGTTCCTGTGGTTCTGTAAGTTCCATCATCATAATGAATTGTATGCTGCAAAAGTTACTTTACAGTGTAGAGACAAAGCTTTCGCTAAATGGTATTATCACGTTGATGAACATTGTTGAATAACAATAATAATATTGCATTTTGTGCTTATCTAATCCATTTTTTGGGTGGATTTATTTGCAAACACATATGTCTACATGTCCATCAGGCTACCTTTAGAAACTAGGTTTGTGCACAAGTCTCTGCTTGTTAGTTGCTACCCAATAGAAAGGTTCATACATCATAGAGTGGGCAGAACACTTTAATTATGCAAAATGTTTATAGTGGCATTATATGTAGTATTCTGTAAACTCATCCAATTCAACTAGCTTATCGGTTGTGCCAAGACTGAATGTTAGGGTAATTTCACTTCTAGTATTTATCCAGTTGTTCATATCTCATGACTAATTTGATCATTGTGATCCAAATGGTTAAATAAGATGGAAC
Organism: Cenchrus americanus; assembly: GCA_947561735.1. Classification (NCBI taxonomy): domain Eukaryota; kingdom Viridiplantae; phylum Streptophyta; class Magnoliopsida; order Poales; family Poaceae; genus Cenchrus; species Cenchrus americanus. The sequence goes on from OX387245.1 coordinate 187,190,246, forward strand.
TATGATTTTTCCAAAGAATGCAGAGTTTGGCTTATGTCTTGTCAAAGTTAGTATCGAACCTTTGCAAAAGTTGTTGAATCTGGACCTTTTGTTGCACTTCGTTTGTATTGTTACTCTGTTAGCTATATATTTTGTCAAACTAGGTGCCATAATTGAGCATCTCATCTCAAGAAAAGGAAATCAGCTTCTTTTTTGTTGTGTTAATTGTATTTTGGTTCTGTGTTGCTTATTAACTTAGATCTTTGATTCCCATTCCTAGCACTGACACCTTTTATTCCCTTGGTTTGAAGTCAACATTGGTGGAACATTGCATGCCATTAATAATACCATCTTATTGTTGAAACCAAGTTGATATGACATATTAAGTTAGACATCCTAAAATGCTTCTTTTTCAGGTATCTGATTGCATCACACTTGACCGACTACAAGCAGCCAATGTTTTTCCTCAATACAGTGGCAGTTTTCGTGCTGGTTGTTGCAAAGCTTCCAAACATGCACAAGGTCCGCATATTTGGAATCAATGCAGACATCTGAGGGCCCCTTCAGGATGTATGCGGATGTTTGCTTCTGCCAAGCTCTGAAAGAGGGATGTGTAAGAAGTGAATGCTTTGCAAAGGTGACTCAGTCGCAGCCTGTAATATCTGTGTAGGTGTAGAAACAACTGTAAATGTTACTCTAGCATACAAAGTTTGCCTGCAGACTGCTGTGTGTTTGTCGCTGCAGCTTTCTCCTTTGAAGTTGTTTCACTGGAAGTGTAGTCTGTCAGTGCAATGAACACAGCAGGGTGTATAAGAAAGTGTAGCAAATGCTGTTTGCTGTCTTGTATATAATGGAACCCAGAAACCTTGCTGTGGGTAGACCCATGGAACTGCTACTTCCTCTGTTTTTCTATCAGTTTTCATTTTTTTCCCTGAAAAGTGCAACGTCATAAATTTTAAATTTTGACTAATCAAATTAAATGCACGTTATGTAGTGCATGAAAAATACTTGGTAGGAGCATATCAATAGATCAATCCATACTAAAATGTCTTTTAATATAGCTTCGGTTTTTCAGTATAAATCTACAGATGTTTTCAAATTTTAATCCACCTGTTGAAAATGAGCCAGTGAGCCAAGGCTAAATTTTGACGAAAAGGGTGTATATCATCATCATCATCACTTTTTAATACATGCAGGTTACTTTAAAAATGCATTTGGTGCATGCATCCACTATTTTGCGGCATTATAGTATGAAACTTTCTCTCTCCTTCCCAAACTAAAGGCCCGTTTGGCACAGCTCAGCTTCACGTGCAGAGCTGTTTTTTAAGAAAACAACTCCATGAGCAACTTCATGAGCGGGGGAGAGAGCCATGTTTTTGCAGCTTCACCATGTGCTTAGCTCTGTGAGAGTGAGTTTTCAAAGAAGCTGACCAGAGAGTTGGACAGAGAGTTGGTTGTTTGGCTATTGAAGTTGTGACGCTGCTCGTGAAGCTGCTCATGAAGCTATACCAAACGGGCCCTAATACGGATACAGTGAAACTAGTACTTTTAGCTTCAGCAGCTCTTGCTCGGTTGCTCCTATGGCATGGAGCTGAAGTTGTTGAGATCCCTCCCAAAGAGATCCAGTAACTAACAGAATTTTAAATAAGGCAATACACAGTGCTAGTTTCATACTACCTCTAGAATAAAGTTAGTTTTAGCATTCAAATTTTGTTCCTTAATATAGTTATTTATGAGTTCTCAAGTAGATTAGTTGACATGAGAGGTCAAAAATGCCCTTCATGCTGGGACAATTAGGGGTGGATATTGAGCCAGCTCGGCTCGTTATAACTTGTTAAAGTACCGAGCTAAAAGCTGAGCTCGGCTCGGCTCGACTCATTTGAAAGCTCGTGCGAGCTCGTTAGCTTGTGAGTCAGGGTATAAAAAATTGACTATCACATATTGAGATATACTATAAATATATATTGATCTATATTTTACGTAACTTCCAACATCAAAAAGAAAAGAAACAAAGCACATGCAATCTATCCAAGCATTAATAAACTATCGATGTTAAGAGCTGAAAGGACTTTGATGTCGCCTAGATGGGGGTGAATAGGCGATTCGACCGACTTAAACTTCACGTCCCCTAAAACTTGAACTGCCAGGCGTCACCGGTCAGACCGGTGAGGCTGACCGGTTAAACCGGTCCCTGGCTCTGCTCAACAGGTGGCACCGGTCAGACCGTTGCCCTCCACCGGATAGACCGTGGGCCTTGGGCCACAGAGAACATGCATAAACAGCTTCAAGCTCCTCTTGACTTCTAGCACGATCCAAACTTGGTGAGTGGCCTTGGTAGATGATCACAAGCAAGGTAATGACCTCTGCACACACAAGTAGCACACCCAAGTAGATCGAAGCGGAAGCAAATCAAATATGCTAGAAAACAACTTAGAGAGGCAAACCACAAATAGATGCAAGGATTTGTTTCCCGAAGTTCACCGCCCACTAAGGAACGGGTACGTCTCCGTTGAGGAGCTTGTAAGGGAGAATTCCCACAACAAGTCGGGTCTCTTTCAACCACTTCCCTTCTTTCCACTAAGGCGATCTTTTTCACGAAGAGGCAAGATCACATCCCTCACAAACTTCCCGCTGCTCACCACAACCTTGGGAGCTAGCCGGCGGTGCCTAGAAGTCTAGAAGGCAAACCTCCAAGAGTAACAAATGCTTCAAAGCTTGTAGATCCGAAATCGAAGTGCTCAAGCTATGGGAATGCTCTTGTTAGCTCACAAAGACACTCTTGAGTTCACTCTCTCAACCCAACACAAAGGATATGACTTGAATCCACAAATCTCAGAAAGAGAGGTTGGGGAGAGCCACTAAGGCTTAGGGCTTGCAAGAAATGACTTATGAGCTCAGCACATCCACTAGAAATAGCAACCCTCCACTGTAGGAGGTTTGGGGTACTTATACCCCTCAAAGGAGAAAACTAGCCATTAGTTGTCGGGTGGCACCGGTCAGACCGGTGTTTGAAAAACTAGCCGTTGGGCCAGCCAGGACCAATCAGACCGGTGGCCCAGACCGGTCAGGCCCGAGATACCCCCAAAACCCTTTCTATGATTCTAACACTTCACCAAAGAGATGAAGTGACTCAGGTTAGGTCAGGAGGGTTTGTTAGAACACTCTAAGGCTCTCAAGGCTAGATCCCACTTAGGTCAACTAATGAGCACTTTGACTTTGGTCAACTCACTAATGTTGCATCCCTCTTGATAGTACGACATACCTATACTCAAGATTAAATAAAACACCATGACAACCTCTTGAGCTTGAATGTCTTCAACCTTGCCATACTTGAGCAATATACCAATATCCACTTGAGGGCTTTCAACTTAGCCTTTGTCTCTGAGCACATCCGTATTTGAGGTAGTGACTTAGGATCTTTCCATCTAGCATAAGAATGCACACTTGGACCCACAAGTCATTCCATATTGCCAATCATAATATGTAGATGAGTTGCATTGCTTACCTCGGTCAAGGCTTGGATATGATACTGCAAGACCCCACAGATACTAGAACTTCACCTTAGCAAAACACTAATGTCGGCTTAGCTACGGCCCCAAAGATTGCTTAGTCCCTCACCCTAGTCATCTCGGTTGATCTCTTCATCACTTATCCAATCCACGTTGAGTTTCACTTTGCTTCATCCATACTTAGTCTTCATTTGAAATCCCACTTCAAATGTTTGTTCTTGATTGACAATGGATATGCAAGCTTCCAATTAAGGACCGTAAAGTTTGCACTCATCCTTGTGTCCTCTTTCAATTACCACATGAAGCCTTGCATTTAATTTTGAGAATTATTGTCTTCTCTTTTTATGATCGTTGTAATTCAGTCAAGCTACGATTTGTACCGGAGACCATGAATTGACCTTCTCAAAATATACCTAATATTTGTCTTCCTTTATTGCTTGTTATTTTCCATTATGCCTTAGAATTACTCATATATTTATCTTCTCCAACGAGCCATATGATATCCATTTACCAATAATATAAATAAAACATGCTCACAATTTTAGAAAATATATTAGACATTTAATCGCTTTGTCATTCAATTCACCAAAATCAACTTAGGGGCCTAGATGCACTTTCAATAGCATCTAATATCAAAACACTCTACGAGACCATGCAGCAGCAGTGAAACACCACGTGTCAACACTTGACACTCAAAAATCATCATAAGTTTAATTCATCCAACAGGAAGTTAAAACACACTATGCAGCAACACTTGACACCGCATCACAAATATTTTGCTAGGCCACTAAGTAAGCTTGGCTCGTTTTGGCTCGCGAGCCAGCTCGAGCTGTCTCGTTATACGACCGATCTAAAACCTTAACTCAGCTCGTTTAAAATCCTAACGAGCCGTGTCGAGTCGAGCCACTAATGAGCGAGTTTGTGAGCCACAAGTTTTTCATTCAACCCTATCCATGCATGCAAATCAATTATGACATGCAGATTTACATGCAAGCCTACCACTAATTAAATAGGAAAGATATAATTGTCCTATTAACTAGTGTATGAAGACTAACAAAGGGTATTTGGACGTTTAGTCTACATCCTTAATCTGTCTGAAAAAGTCTACTGTAACGCCCGCGTTTTTAGCTCTAAATAAATCACCTACTAAATCATGCGTAATTTCAAAAACCGATCCGCCGAGCTCAATTACCATTCAAATCCTAGCCACTGCTCTCTCTCTCTCCCCGACGCGCGTGCCGCGATTCCCGCCGGCACCGCACCTCGGCCGCACCCCTGCGCGCCTTCCCAACGTCGCGGTCGACCACCGGCCGGGAATCCCGCGCACGCCGCGGTCCCGGTGACCGGTCCGCCTCGCCATCACCGCCGTCCCGGAAAACGCGCCGACGCCCGAAAAACCGGGAAAAACCCCACAAAACCCTTCCCAATTTCCCCTAACAATTTTCCGGATTTTTCCAAAATCCCTTCTCCTATTTTTCCTCCTCTTTTCTTAATTTTCCTCCCCTTCTTTTCCTTTTTCTTTTTTTTCTTTTTCTTTTTTTTCTTTTTCTTTTTCCCTCTCCTTTTCCTTTTTCCTCTTTTTCTTTTTCCTTCTCCTCTTCTCTTCTCCTCCCTCCCCTTTCCTCCTGCGCGGTCGTGCAGCACCCGACCGGCGCCCTCGCCGCCGCCGACCGGGCCCCACGCGCCGGCACCGGCCCTCCCGCCGCACGCCACCGGCCGGCAGGACGCCGCCTCCGCACGCCACCGCCGGCCCCGCTTGCCCGCGCACGCCGGTGACCGGCCGGCCACCGAGCCGCGGCCGCCATTAATGCCCCCCCCCGCTCGAGCCATCACGTCCACTACCGCCGAAGCCGCCCCCGCGCCACGCACCGCACAAGTTGACTCGTACCGTCCCGAGCCGTCGCGTCGCCGGCCGCCGCAAGGAGCCGAGCCGAGTTCGAGAAGGAACCCGAGCTCGCCGGCGGTCTCGCCGGAAAAATCTTCCCCCTCCCCCGAACCGACCTACGGCGCCTATTTAAGGCCGGCACCACCACCACCTTGCCGCACCGCACCGAAAGCAAGCCTCCCTGAGCCGGTTTCCCAATCACCACCGCGCCGCCACCATTAGCGCCGCCGCCGCCCTCTGCCCGCCGCCGAGCCACCTCCACCGAGCCCTATAGCCCAAGGTGAGTGCGGGATTAGGATCCCCTCTTCCCCCTCTCCGTTTTCCCCCCTGTTTCCAGGCCGCCGCCGCGGACGGGAGCCGCCGGCAGGCACCCCGCCCGGCCGGCCATGCCGCGCCCCCCCCCTCCTCTCTGTTCTGTATCGAGGGGGGGGGAGAAGAAAGCCGTTTTGCTAATAGGCCCCTGGCCTTTTCCTTTAACCGAGCCCCCCCTTATACTATTTTATTTCTTTCCCTTTTCCTTCCAAATAGCCCCTAAGATTAGTAATTAATTACTGTTGAGCCCTAAATAAATTACAAACAGACCCTAACCCAAATTATGTGGTCATAAACACACCCTTTCTCATTAGTAGAAAATTACCAATAGGTCCTTAATATCTATAACCCCTCCTTAACCTAGCCCTTTCATACGCGCCCTTCCTTCCCGGTTAAGACCAAACCCTACCGCACCTATATATACCCCTCCTCCGCTCACTTCCCCCTCCCCGAGCTCGGCCGGAAACGTGTGTGCTAATATTGCTTGCTTGCTTGTGTGTGTGCTATAGCCGACGGAGTAGACGGAGGAAGGTACCCCGAGCCAGAGGCCGAAGCCGACTACTGCGAGCAGGAGCCCGAGGTCCCGAACGCCGAGCCGGCACTCCCCGAAGACTTCGAAGACGGCAAGTTCAACCTTCCCCTTTGATGCATGCTTCTATCCTAGTTTTAAATATACCCTATACCCGTTTTATAAATTGCATATTGTTTTACTGCAAAACCTGGTAGGATAGCCACCCTTGATTGCTATGATTGAACCTTGTTTTGGCCTAAATGAGTTCTTTAAAAATGTGTGCGTGCTTTCAAAATATGAGAGTGCTTTAAAAACAAAAAGGGGATATGGTTGGGAAATGAGTAAAGAACTGGGTAGACGGGATGGACGTGTGTGTCAGGAGTATGGGTGAGCCGTACCTGTGTGGTTGAGCGTGTTGGGAGTCGTCCATCTTGTCGGTTAAGGACCGGGTTGCGTGACATCTCACCTGACCCAAAACATCGTACAACCACTCGACCGTTGTATGTGGCAACGGCTTAGCATAAATCCCACTAGTTAATCTACTTGCCATCCGGGTGTGCGGGTGAGCGCGGGAGACCAAGGAGTAGGGGTACGCTCCGTGTGAGGTACGCCCCGGTTATGTGGGATAACCCCTTGGTTGCTTCCGTGGTGGCTCGTAGTGTTAGCTAAGGTGGGTAATGGCTTTGATAGGATCCGTACCTAAGACCGAGGTGTCCGTGTGACGGTACCCTACTTGTGGGTAAAGATGTACAACCTCTGCAGAGTGTCAAACCTATTCGAATAGGTCGTGTCCACGGTATTGGACGAGTCACGGTGTGGTCACAAAAACTAGTATTTGGGATGGGATGTTTTCTGGCGTGAGTTGTTTTCTGGGTGAAGTGTGTGGCTGTGTGCCTGGGCTACGACGGACGGGAAGTCCGGTAGTTCCACAGTGGTTTTCCTAAAACAATGGAGTCACTTTGGTTATGAAAGTGTTTGCGAAAACCTTTTTGAAATGAACCCCTGCATGTGTAAGTTTGCAAAATGAACCTTAACCTGATCCTTGTTATACCTTAGGCATGATTCTGCTTATAAGCCCCTCCGTGGGTGGGGTTGGATTTGCTGAGTACGTATGTGCTCACCCTTGTTTTACTAACTATTTTATAGAGGAGGATCCCGATTACATTCCCGAAGACGTTGAGTAGGTCGTGCCCTACACCCAACCGTGCATGTGTGCCCAGGGCCCTACCGAAAGCTTCCATGGTGTGGTACTCTGAGGAGGCTATGGAAGCCTTTGCTATTGTAGTGTGGTCACTAGCGTTTGTGTTGTTCCTTGTAGCGTTGGCACTACCGTGCCCTTTGTGTCGCCGTGATGTAAAAGACTGATTCCACCTGTTGTAATAAATGTGCTACCAGCCTCCTGGGACTGGTATTTGTGTCACATTTAGTCACCTCTGATGAGGGGACGCTTCATCTACAAATAGCTATATTTCGATACAAATAACTATATTTGGAAAGGGAGTGAGTAGGATTTTCATGCACATTAAATGTAATCCCACATCAGCTAATTTGCTGCATTGCAAAAAATTTATGAGGGGAAGAAAGAACCATTCTCATCTAGATGAAACCCTCTAGGCACGAAAATAAACTATGAATGTGTCATGATATTAGATATTTTGTTGGTGTCTATGAAATATATCAACATGACAATGCGAATTGAAGGGGTAGTTTTCAAACATAATTTAATTAATTTTCTTTTTAATGATGTGATTATCTTAAAAACATTAAATGAAAATTTCCACTGAGATCAGCATAAAATAGAAAAGAATGACCCTTTCCTCTCCCATCTGGAAGAGAATTAACAAAATCGTGAGAAGCACAAGATTGAGCGACTCTTCCTGAGTTAACCTTTATTTCCGACTGAAAATACCAACCGAGACTAAAAAGTCGTTTTTCTAGTTCCGGTTACTTGAACCAAACTAGAGGTTTTTGTCTCAATTGATTAGTTCCAGTTGGACATTCAAGATAATATTCTCTCCAACCGGGACTAAAGTTTGTCCCCCCTGATTTCAACACTTTTATGACAAATAAAAAACACTCCAATTCAAAATACTTCAAATATTGTTTTTTCTCACAACATTTGACCATCCATTTTATTCATTTTTCAATATAAAAAGGTAATACTTAAAGTATCTTTACAAACAAATAGGTAATACTTCAATAATTTTCTAAATGTAAGAGAAATGGTCAAACGTTACGACCAAAAGTCAATAGTAATACATATTTTTGATAAAAAGGTATAGTAATAACCAGATAAAATAAAGGTTGGATTTAGTTGCCGGTAATGTGCTTCTATCATTACGCAAGGCACTTTCATTTTTACAATGGCTTTTTAATGAACGTGTGTGCTGCTTTTGCACCCGGTGACCAGGGTCCGCAGTTGCAAACGCGTCCCTCCGTTGAGCGTCATGGATCCGACTCACCGTGTTCGGATTGCATTCGCTCGAGCGGACTCCCGCCACCGCCACGTTGTTGCAAAGTTCGTGTCGGACTCGACACATACACGGGCCTATAACTATGAATCATCCATTGATCCATGCCGCAACAACACAAACTAACGCAGCACAAGTAACCTCCCCCTCCCGATCAATCGATCATCCTTACCCCAGTAGAACTGCGGCCATGGGCTCCGCTTTCTCGTCCAACGGGAAGGGCTCGTCGTCGTCCCTGCGCAAGATCGGGTCGGCGGCGGCGCTCATCTGCTTCGTGCTGCACTTCGTCGTCGCTGGCGGAGTCGCGACGCTTCATCGAACCGACAACTACACGCCAGCACGGGGCGTCCTTGTAAAGGATCTGGTAACGACGACGCGGGTCCCGCGCAAGGTACTCCGCGCGGTGGCCGTCGGCGCAAGAGCCCGCCGGCAGGAACAGCCGCGTGAACAAACGCCGGTTGGCGTCAGGCCGCAGTGCGGAAGCAGCCTGGAGATGGAGCCCTCGCTGGCTGGGGACCCAGAGCGGAAGCACGAAGCTGCGCCGAAGCCCAAGAGCCTGCTGGCGATCCCCGTGGGGATCAAGAACAACGAGGTCGTCGACAAGCTCGTGTCAAAGTTCCCCGCCGACGACTTCACCGTGATGCTCTTCCACTACGACGGCGCGGTGGAGCAGTGGAGCGACGTCGAGTGGTCGAGCCGCGCCGTGCACGTGGCGGCGAAGGGGCAGACCAAGGGCCCCTTTGATGCACCGGACTGGTTAGCCCTGCGATAATAACTCCGCAGGGGATTTTTTGAGATTTTGAAATCCCCCACCCTGCGGGAAGTGGTGCCCCCTCTTCCCCGTAGCTGTTTGGTGACGAGGGGCAAGTACATGGTTTTTTTTTATTTCGTAATCTAAACAACCATGTTGCTTGTTTTATCTGCTGCAGAACATAACTACTTAAACCAAAGCTTTTTTTAAATAAAAAGACTGCCAACCACAAATACATATACAACAACAACAACAACTTAGCCTTTTGTCCCAAGCAAGTCGGGGTAGGCTAGATATGAAACCCAAAGCGTACCATCAACATAAAGACACGTAGAAGAAGTCATGGCTCGCAAACGTTGATGGCTAGTCTCCAAGCGCCCCTATCCAAAGCTAAGTCCTTGGAGATATTCCACTCCCTAAGGTCTCTCTTAACCGACTCATCCCGTGCCGCGCTTAGGTCGACCTCTAACTTTCTTCACATTGTCGTCCCGCTCTAGGACCCCACTACGCACCGAGCCTCGGAGGCCTTCGTTGGACATGTCCAAACCATCTCAACCGATGCCGGATCGCCTTCTCCTCAATTGGCGCCACCCCGACCCCCGTCCCGAATATCATCGTTCCGTACTCTATCCCTCCTCGTGTGCCCACAAACCCAACGCAACATACGCATCTCCGCCACACTCAATTGCCGGACATGTCGCCTTTTTGTAGGCCAACACTCCGCACCGTATAACATCGCCGGCGAATCACCGTCCTATAAAACTTACCTTTTAGCTTCGAGGCACCCTTTTGTCACGGAGGACGCCGGAGGCTTGACGCCATTTCAACCAACCAACCGAAATTCTATGCCTAACATCTTCGTCGATGTCGCCATCCTTCTCGTAGTATCGAACCTAAATACCGAAAAGTATCCTTCTTGGTCACCACTTGCCCATCAAGGGTGACGTCTCCCTCCTCACGCGTCGTACCGCTAAAGTCGCACCTCATGTACTCGGTCTTGGTCCTACTAAGTCTAAACCCTTTCGATTCTAACGTATGCCTCCACGCTCTAACTTCCTATTTACCCCCGCCCTACTCTCATCAACTAGCACCACATCATCGGCAAAGAGCATACACCAGGGGATATCACCTTGAATGTCCCTTGTGACCTCATCCATCACCAAAGCAAATAGATAAGGGCTCAACGCCGACCCTTGATGTAGTCCTATTTTAATTGGGAAATCACTAGTATCGCCATCGCATGTCCGGACACACGTCACCACATCCCCGTACATATCCTTGATGAGGTTAACATACTTAGTTGGGACCTTGTGCTTCTCCGTTGCCCACCACATGACGTGTCTCGCACTTTGTCGTATGCCTTCTCGAGGTCAATAAATACCATGTGCAAGTCCTTCTTCTCGCTCCCTATATCTCTCCATCAATTGGCGTATTAAGAAAATCGCCTCCATGGTCGACCTACCGTGCATGAACCCAAACCGATTTTGGGTCACACTCGTCCCTCTTCTTAGGCGATGCTCGATAACCCTCTCCCGCAGCTTCATCGTATGGCTCATCAACTTAATTCCACGCGTAGTTCGTACAACTCGAACGTCTCCCTTGTTCTTGAAGATCGGTACTAATATGCTTCTCCTCCATTCTTTAGGCATCTTGTTTGACCGAAAAATAAGGTTAAAAAGCTTAGTTAACCAAACTACCGCTCCGGCACCCGTGCATCTCCACACCTCAATGGGGATACCATCGTGTCCCAATGCCTTGCCTCCCGTCATCCTCTTCGGGGCCTCTCGCGGTCTCTCGCCTCTTGAATTCTCCTCACAAAGCGTCTCGTTGGTATCATCAAATGAATCATCCAACTCAAGGGTAGGATCCTCATTCTCTCCATTAAACAACCCTTGTCGAAGTACTCTCTCCATCCGTCCTTGATTTCCTCATCCTTCACCGTGTCGATTTGTTCCGTCCTTGATGCATTTGATTTGGTTGATGTCCCTTGTCTTCCTCTCTCGGATCTTAGCCAACCTATAGATGTCCTTCTCCCCTTCCTTCGTGCCTAGCCGCCGGTAAAGGTCATCATACGCCCGACCTTTTGCTACACTCACCGCTCGCTTTGCGCCCTCTTTGCTATTTTATATCCCTCAATGTTGGCCGCACTCTTGTCATGATGGAGGCGCTTGTAACACTCTTTCTTCTCCTTGATAGTCCTTTGCACCTCGTCATTCCACCACCAGGTGTCTTTCACTTCCCGTTTGCCTCCCTTGCTCACACCAAACACTTCCGAAGCCACCTTCCGAACACATGTTGCCATCTTTAGCCACGTGTCTTCTCGCATCTTCGCCTTCCTCCCAAGGCCCCTCGACTAGCATCCTCTCCTTAAACCTTTGCGCTTCTTCTCCTCTAAGTTTCCACCACTTCGTTCTTGCAATCTTGGCAAATACATATATCTAGCAAAAACAACATGCATTTTTTCAGCTCATTTAAAATTCATAACCAACCAGGTAAATAAATTTAGACACCACAATTGACCAGAAAATAATACAACGCTTCAGACAATAGAAATGGTAAAACAAATATTACATCCTAGTCGATACAGGAGAAAAAATAGGACTTCTTTTTGTGATTTAAGCATCTATTCATCCAAAAAAAAATTGGTAGCAGAGTCATCTAACTGAAGGCAGATACAAGGGCTTAGTTTTCTTTTGTAGCACCACAGGTGGTACAAAGCTGCAGCACAAAAAAGTAAAAAGGTAACATCAATGACACCAGGGGATAGGATTTTACAAATTAGAAAAGAAACCATGATGTACTTGTTTTCCATCAAAGCTGAAACCACTATCCAGCAAATACCCAAATCAACCCCATGGTAATCTAAGTTCACAAGCACCATGTCGAGCAGACAGACAAACATAGCTACTACCAAAAGTCTTATCAGTAGTCTTGAATTGATATCAGCACCCCAAGCTGCACTTCCTCAAGCCAGTATGTACCTGCACATAGAAGAACAGAGATACTGTAAGGATCTTTGCAAGCTGTTTGAAGGGGAAGTGCCAAGAAAATCAGAATAATTCTTACGATGAGTGTATCAGCAAGCAACTAACCAGTACTGTATTATATCTCAAATGTTCAAGGCAGCCGAAGGTTGTCTACAGGAAATTTCTTCACCAAAGCTATCACACTTTTTTTATTTTCTAAAACTCAAAAAGATATTATGAAGTTGGCCTAAAAGTGCCCTGTGCAGCACAGTTTTCAGGCTTTCAGCAAAGTGGTGTACATGTATTTCTAAACTTCAGGCATGATCATACTTGACGCATGCAACTGCACAATTACTTTTAACTTTGAACCCTAAAAAATGCACTAACAGACTCAATTAGATAGGGACTGAGCTGTACAAAACCATGGCAGCTAAATCAATACAGAGATCAGATCGGAGAAAAGCAAAGAGACTAACCAAAAATTGATGCAGTCACATACTCAAATTATTAAGCCAAGTAGTATATGTCACTCTAATGCAGATGATTTAGTAAATTAAACAGTACCTGACTAGTTTTCACTGCTGGCAGCACTGGAGGGGGTAGAAAGCCGAGCAATCTTTTTCTTCAACCAAATCAGTCTGACATTTGGATTTTTGGTACCCACAAACACTTTCCTGTGTGTTTCATTTTCAAAAACTTCATTCGCATCGGCCTTTTCTTCATCAGACAACCCTTCCATGGCATCCACAATGTCAATACATTTCTCAATTGAGTAGTCTTCTTCACGTTTCTTTTTCTCTTCTATTGCTTCTTGAGCCTTTTGAATCTGAGCCTTTCTAAAGCCAAGGTAGTCCCCAAGTCTTGCCGCCATTTGACTTTGCTTGTGTTTCTGTCCACTGGTAAGAGTGTCCATAGCAGTATCTAGACTTATTTGGCAGCTGGCACGAGTGTCTAATTGAACTATTAAAATTAAAGCCTGTCAACAAGAACATTAGCTACTTCAGTGAAAATAGAAGAAGAAGCAAGGTTGATAGATATCAAAATAATTCAGGGTTGTGAATCATATCACCCTGTGAATTAAGAAGGTACACTAATTGAACTAATTGAACTATATCAAAATAATTCAGAAGCTGCCATCAGATCTTTGAAATTCAGAAAGTGCTGGTTGGTTGTGAAATTCAGAAACTACAATTATTCTAGATAGGACTGTAGGACTTTAGCATGCTCACAAAATTTAACATAGAATGACAGTATTTTACAAAATTAGCAGTTCTATATAAGATCTATGACACAGATCTGGTTTTATATTAGCAGTTCTATATAAGATCTATGACACAAGCTTTGTACAAGTCAACTCAAGCCAAAACTGACCTGTATTAGCAGTTCTATATAAGATAAAAGCAAAAGGGCGCCCAGTTTAGCACATAGTTCAACCCCAACTATGGCTTCAGCTTAGAAAACTTCAGAACAGACTCACCGGTGAGACGGACGGGCTGTCGGAGAGCGAGGTGCCACCGTTAAGAGGCCCTCTGCTGTTGGGACAGCAGGCCGGAGATCAGCGGTGACACATCCTACTGCAGCCAAATAAAACAATAGACCCATCAGTTAGGTACACTATCAAGCCAGTGATCGAAAGGGACAAAATATGCAGTAGCAAGCCAACTGCTATGACTCTTTATTCACTTAAATAGGCTATGCTTGGCCTCAATGCAAGAATTCACCATGGGGAACAGTAGGTAGGCAAATAAATAACTCCTACTAAAATATTACTACAAATAGTGCAGCCAGAAGTTGTCACAAACACGAAGTCTTAGAAGTACATAAATGTATTAAGCTATTCTCTTCATACCTGAGTAAGGAAGTAGGATCACAGTCAAATAATCAAGTTATTGGATAAATGTAGTCTCAGCAGCAGAAATATCAGAAACCAAACAGACCAGTAGATCAACAAACTTTCTAAAGAAAGTAAGGAAGATTTTAACTACAGAATTAAAAGCAACATATCTATATTTAGCTACTAGCCTATTAGGCAACGAGGCTACAACATTTCATGTGTCACTACAATATTTCACATGAACCAGGCCAATAGACGAGAATATATTGTGGCTTAACGCCTCAAGTGAGAAGAGAACAAAAGAAAGCAGTGATAAGGAAAACTAAATTAGATCAAGTTCCTTGCTTCCATCCAAAGCCATAACAAATATTGTTGCTGAAGCTGTAGGAATTGTTATTACAGTAACTATATTAGAAAACAGGGCAGGTATAAGCACCGAGACTGCTAATTCATGGTGACTGCTATTACAAGAAAGTGCTACACGAACTGATTAATTAGCCATGTATCATCACAATTTTGTTCAGCAAGTAGGCACACCTTGGATGCAGAAGATAAGACACAAACTTGGGCTAGTTTAACTGAACCTACCCAAATTTCACCGAAAACCCAGCAAAATCAAGAATGCGTCAGGAGAAGGAAGAACCCTAACCTACCCGCAAAAAAAAGAAGAACCCTAACCTCTTCGATCTGGTTGATGCGATCTGAGAAGAGAGGAAAGTGGATACCTAAGAGGTGACCGAGGTGGTGTTGTTGTAGATCCAAATGGCGGCTGCACTCCTGGATAGGGACGTGTACACGGAGGTGGGCGGCAACGCCTAGATAGGGACGGCGGCGACGCCTGCTGGTCGGGATGAGGATGAGGATGGCGGAGGGGAAGCACCTGGATGAGTGAACGACGACGCAGAGGGGCGGCAGCTCGCAGACAGCGATGCGGCGTGGTGAAGCACGGCGGCGCAAGTGGTAGAGTGGAGGGGGAGGAGCCGTGCGTGGAGGCGGAGGCGCTGACCGGGAGCGAGTCGCGACTCGCGAGGAAGAGACGGGGCGGCGCCGTCGCGACTCGGGAAGTGGGGAAGACAAGGCACAGGGGAAAGAGGGGGCTAGGGTTTCGGCGGACTGGGTTAGTGGGCTTCCAAATGACCGGACGAATCTACCCGGGGCCGAAATTGATGCGGGGGTTCGGCCCGGGGTAAAAGGGGATCCCGGCGGGATTCTGGGCTCCAAAGGGGCCCCAAGTGGTGGTTCGCCAAGCGGTTCCTGCACCCGGACGTGGTGGCGGAGTACGACTACGTCTTCATGTGGGACGAGGACATCGAGGTCGAAGCCTTCGACCCCGTCAGGTACCTCGACGTCGTCAGGAGGGAAGGGCTCGACGTGTCGCAGCCGACGCTCGACCGCCGCTCCGAGATCCACCACGCCATCACGGCACGCGCGCTGCAGCCGACGGCGGATGGCGTGCACCGGCGCGTACAGAACGCGTGCTGCGGCGACGGTGACGGCAGCACCGGGCGGCCGCCGTGCGCGGGGTGGGTGGAGGTGATGGTTCCCGTGTTCTCGCGGTCGGCGTGGCGGTGCGCGTGGCGGATGGTGCAGAACGACCTCATCCACTGGTGGGGGCTCGACTACAGGCTTGGCTACTGCGCGCAGGGCGACCGCGCCGTCAACGTCGATGTCGTGGACAGCGAGTACGTGCTCCACCGCGGCGTCCCCATGCTTAGCGACGCCGGCAAGGCCACACCGTCGGCTGGGCGCGCCGCAGTAAGGTTGCGGTCTTTCAAGGAGATGCAGATTTTCAACAAGAGGTGGGAGAAGGCTGCCGCCGAGGACAAGTCTTGGACTGATTCTTACGCCGCGCAGCCCGCGACGGCGAGCTCCAGATGACCAGCACACGCGCGTCACCAGCAACTTAAAGTGTCCAACATGTAGTCATATCGATGACAGATTATAGTAGATGAAACAGATTATAGTAGATGAAACAACCTAGATGCACATTTTCACTGCTTTATCTATTGATGAGCACAGGTCCAAGCTATGATTAAATAGGACACGGCTATACTACAGCCGGCTGCAATTTAGTCCTTCCGGGCAGCCTGTCCCTTTTTGGCAAGTGGACAAGCTAAGTCAAATCCCCCTTTCCTTTTTTTTTCTTCCGCCTCCTGGGCTTTCTGTATTTTTTTTTCTTTTCTTCCACCTTGTTTACCGTGTGGGAAAAAGAACCCGCAAGGTGCATTTGACTCATGTTCCCCAGTTACTGGTCCAACATCAACCATTATATACAAGCAAAATAAGTACTTTGTATCCAACATTTTTGGGACTGTACCACCGACAAAAATCTACTGGTGAAAACATAGGAGGCGAAAAAAGAGAAGGGATCCAACAGAAAAAAACAACATCTGCAAAAATACTTCCCAGCAGATTGGCATTCTCCTTGGTGAGATCTAACAACCATGGGATCTAGATCTAAAAGAACATAAAAGGTACAGAATCGTCATCCAAAAATCACCCAACTGCTGCAAAATACAAAGACACCAAGACACTTTGGTGATTTTCTTTGGTTGATTTAAATGTTCTCTGATCCTCCTGATGTAACCCCGCATAGTATCCACCATCTGCAAAGCCAAAATTTTTAATTGAGTTAGCAAACAAAATTGGTAAAACTGAGGATAGCATTGTGCTAACAAAATGTGCTGGTTGAAAAAATCAACATGTATAACGAATGTCTAGATTACTGCACAATCATGCATATGTGTATGAACACAATTGGAAAATGCTATGTTTGGAGGATCTGATTTCTACTAAATTGGTGATAAAATTCTTCTAATTTGATTACTAGAAAATGCTAAGTTGTTGTTTAAGGAAGACGATAAACGTACCTCAGTGTTCGGAGTGCATTAGCATATCTCATAGTCATAAATAAATGGTGATTTAAAAGGACCAATTACAAGTAGGAACATTTTAGGGTATATACTATGTTTTTTCACAGGTTGATTGAGTTGCTTTTCGAAGAAGCTAAATTGGTGGCTAATTTCCACTAATTTGAGTACCAAAGAATGTTAAGTTGCTGTTTAAATTATTTGAGAGGGTGATAAAGAAAAATGACCCGATATAAAGGGAAAAAGCCAAGTGCACAATCACTACTGTTTTAACCCTGTGATTTGAAGAACATGGGGGGGGGGGGTCATGGTCTTCATGTTGTCATCCAACAACTACCAGCTAGTTAAACAAATGAATGGGTGCAAAGAAAATGTGTAGGAAAAATTGGAATGCTCAATACTAATCAAGTAAAAACATATGAATTGGCTACTAAACTTATTTTTGCACAAATCCACAACTTGAAAACAATTTGCATCCTCTGTCAATTTTATTACCTACCACGTGATCATATAATTGGCTACTAAACATGAGAAATTAAATGCATGGAACCATTTAACTTACAGGTTTAGAAGCATGCATACACCAGAAACGATAAACTAGAATACTAGCGTGCATACACTAAATTGCTGCAAATGAGTAACTGCATTTATGTTGCTAGACTATACAATTATCCTGATGAAACTTGGACTGCAGTGAAGCTTGGTCAATCAGTACCAAAAGCAAGGCACAATTCACAGCATGGTGAAGTAAAAAAGACAAATCATGAGCTTTAGCTACATTGTTGATCAACTCCATGATAAGCACAGTTTTGGAGAAGACATTTCAAACATACAGCTATATACTATTTTTATTATCTGGTTGGTTGAGTTGCTTTTTCAATCATCTAAAATTGGTGGCTAACTTATGCTAATTTGAGTCCCAAATAATGTTAAGTTTCTGTAAAGAAACTGATGGTGGCAATCACATTCAGAAGCATTACAGAGAGCTAGGAACTGAAGCCGCTAAAAAAATGATTGACAGGTGATCACATTTACATAAAAAAATGAAATTTGCACACATATGTCAGGGAGTCACTACACTGATTGCTCCACACACAAGGGGCACGCGCTGGTTGGCAAAAAAATGAAAAAATAGCAGATGTACCCCATTTGTCCCTGGTGGGGTCTCAGATCATTCTTCCTTCTTTTAGCCATTGTATGAGTTTTATCTAGTGCCCAACATGTTCACAACAGATGCAAAAATTAGGTAATGCACATAGCGTAAAGAAATAAAAAAAAGAAACAATGGGCAAGCGCTGCAAGCTACATGCATGAAAGACTAAGGCAACATAACACCCCCCGACACCCAGCAGAATGTAACTTGAACAGATGGCCCCCTTACACCCACTTATGCTGCTACATCGTAATTTTATCCATAACAATTCTCATGTCATGTTGCCTAGATATGACCATATTATTGGAAGCTTACTAAGAAATTGTTGCCTAAGTCTAAAAAGTGTTTCTTAAATGGGTCCAGTTTTATAATAAGTTGGAAAAATTGTGCATAGATCTGTGAACAACTCTGAAAACTTAGGAACCAATCACACTTCAGGACATGCATCTCTGAAAACTTAGGAACCAATCACACTTCAGAACTAGTCAATTGGTTTTACCCCACTCGGTACCCTAATTATCCTGCTGCATAAGAATTTTATACCTTAAAAACCATGTCATTTTGCCTAGGTATGACCATATTATTGGCGCAATAATACCAAACTGTTGGCTAACTTTAGACAAAATTGTTGCCTAACTACTAATGTCCAGTTTTATAATAAGTTGGAAAAAATGTTCAGAACAACTCTGGAAAACTTTCTCACCTTCAGAGTGTGCCAGACTCTCCCCCTCTCCCTCGCTCCCTCCTCTAACACTGGATCCTCAAAATCCCCCCTCAACAACAACAAATTTGTGGCAGTCCATGTGTACATGAAAAACACAAATAGAGGGTGAAAAATAAAAAATGCGATATAAAAATAAGTTGCAAAGAAATCCTTAGCCTGATGATAGGGTGAACCATGTAGTCTCACATTTGATCATACAGCTTCCTCTCTCTTCACCTTGGAGCGTGTAGGTTTCCACTCCCCACTCCTCGAGCCCCCGACCTTCAAGCGTACAGGTTCCTCAAGCCACCTCCTGTGTATTGGAAAAAGAGATCAAATCAGTTGAGATAAAACATCAAAAAATTTGATGGTTGAAAAATGCATAAAAAGTGATGGTTGAAAAATGCATAAATATAAATCTAGCAGTGCTAGATCATATTCCCATGGGTCCATATCCACAGGCATTGTTTAGTTCATTGCCTGGTATATAGTCAGTGATGTCTGTATATACTAATAGGTACTGCAGGACAATCCTGATATCTCTCTACCTCAACACCGCGGATTGTAGAACTATCCTCATTACTAAGCCGGCGGCAAATAGCACAACACAAAGAACAGTAAGATCCATGGAACATTGCCTCATTAATTAGGTAAAAACAGAGGAAAGAAAAAAAGAACCAAGAAAATAATCAGAACTAATCTTATGGCATTCTTCAAATAAGAAAAGGATGAAATCAAACCTCTAGAAATAACCTTAACCAGCAGATCACCAAAAACCTATCAATGGAAGAATAGCAGGATGTGTGGCAAGCGCAAGACAATGTCAGGAAAGAATTACCATCGCCTCCAGCCAAATCAATCAGAAGAACCCTATCCACGATCCATGGAACCGTGCAGAGAACAAAAAGCAAACAAAAAGAAAACAAAAAGAAAACCCTAGATTCTAACAAATTATTGCCTAAATTATAACAAGGTGTTGTCTATTTTATAACAAAATGTTGCCTGATGCATAGAGTTTGTGTACGAAAAGAATCAGTATTATAGCATCGCACAATTGGAGAATTGAAGGAGATGTGTACAAGAACAAAAGATGTCTATAATCCAAAACACATAATCCAAATCAGATGTCACAAACATAGAGACTAGAGGACTCGCTATGCGGCTTTAACCGAAATCTCCCCGACCCTTTGACTCGATCCACAAAATTACTCAGGATCAAGCAACCCCATAGACATACCTGCCTAAAGATAACGTTGCTTTTCTCTCGAATAAAATCTACTGGCTGGACATTGGGGAAAAAAGGAAGTCAACACTTAAGAAATATAAAATTTAGAATATATAATGAGGATCATAGAGCAAAGAAAACCAATTATATAACTAAGACAGAATAAAACTTACAGATTGTGGAAAGAGTGGGTCCATTATATATCTGCTCTCCTGCAATTCAGAGATATATAAGATCATGAAAAGAAATGGAGAAGCATCCCAAAACAGAAATGTAAGTCGTGCATGCACTCGTCTATGCACATAAGTCACCTGCTCAAAAGCAAACATGATGCTTGCCCACTCAATGTCTTTGGCGATCACAAGGTTAGCTCTTGCGAGAAGGGGAGCCAATTTGGCCTGCAGACACATTGAAGAATATTGTCGATTATTCCAGTAGCTACAGAAAATAATCCCTCAACTTTGCCCATAGGGGAAACTTGCAATCAGTATAAAGCATCTAGCAGTAGGAAACAACCAAGCAAACGAGGTAGGAAACTAAGAAATACTAGGCAACATTTTTTCAACGGATTGTTAGCCGATGGGCAAGCATAGTAAACCGACCGGGAGATTATATGATTCACGCTTTCACACACCAATTAATCAACCTAGCAATGCAAATTGACCTCCAATATTTGGATATTTGAGTCTACATGCACTTAACCATGTTAACTCACACCGTAACCTAACCATTTGCTACCTACTGCGCAAAACTTAACCATCTGCTACCTACTGCGCAAAATCATTGGATTTGAGGCCTACAAGGATGAATCGCAGAGGGGACAAGAGACAATGAGGGGAGAGAGAGAGGGAGGAGACGCACGCCCCTAGGGAGGAAGAATAAGAGACGTGGGTGGAGGAAGGGGGAGGAGGAGGAGGAGGATCTGAGGAGGCCTCACCTTGTCGGCGCAGTGGCTGCGGGGAAGCCGCCGCCGTAGGGGCGCTTCCTCGCCAGGAGGGAGGGGGCTGCTGTAGGGGGACGCCGCCACGCCGCCGCCGCACTCCTCGCCGAGGGTCCGCCGCCGCGCACCCTCGCCGGGGGATGCCGCGCCCGTTGTCGGGGGCCGCCGTCGTGGGCGGCCGCCCCCCTCGCCGGGGGGAAGGATCCGCCACCGCGCGCCCTCGCCGGGGATGCCGCGACCCTTGTCGGGGGCCACCGTCGAGGCGGCGGCCTCCCCTCGCTGGGGGAGGGTCCGTCGCCATGCGCCCTCACCGGGGAATGTCGTGCCCCTTGACGGGGGCCGCCGTCGAGGCAGCAGCTCCCGTCGCCGAGGGAGGGTCCACCACTGCACGCGCCACCTACCGCCGTCGGTGGAACCCTAGGCACACACACGAGAGAAAATGAAGGGAATGAGAGAGAGATTGTTGGATTGCTATGGAGGAGACGAGGCAGGGAGATGATCTGGTTCAGCGAGTGGGGCCTGTCACGTGACTCGGCAGTACTCGGGCGGCTGTGCTGTTGGATAAATGACAGCCGGTTGCAAAGAAGTCATTACCGATTAAATATGTTGTAATTTCACGGATTTTGCGTTGTATGTAGTTATAACATGGATTTGTAAATGTTATCGCCACCCCCAATTGACAGAATATGTTTCTCCTAACATGATTTTAGCGCCATCATGACAAAGTTTGTTATATTTGGTGTAATTTCACCTGATTTTTCATGGTGTATGTTGGATCAAGTAGGCAAAGTAGAGAAATTGAACAAAAATAAGATACTGTACCCCGGGCATTCCATCTTTTGTAAACATACTAGGTGCATGCCCATGCGTTGCTACGGGCATCTAATTATCTATAAGGCAACACACAAAACATACAATAAAAATTTCTCAATTGAAGGCATCACATCTGAAGAACGACTTGAAGTTGAGCGCACAGTTTGATATGTTAATCTAGTAATTTGCCCAAGTGACTATGACAAATACACGCAAAATGACACTGCGTCTATTCAAAATTTACGTTGTGATGCGCCGAAGTTATTGTTTACAATGCTTGGTAGGTACTTTCTCCAAGCATTTGCTTCATGCGCCACAAGATCGACTAAGAAATTATGTCACATAGCAAGACTATCCTGAAATATTTGAATATTTTGCTTAAAGTCAAAACACCACATGCAATATATCTTTTGCATATTTTAAGATCATGAAAAAATAACATTTAATAAAGTATATTTACTCACTGTACAGATGTCAACTTTTTATGACTTTTCCAGCTTGTCATGTATTGCAGAATGAGTCATCCAGTTACCTATTCATTTCAAAGAGAAACAATATATATTCAGCTCCAGCCACCGACATAGAATGAATAACTCATGAGCCCAAATAATATGCTAAGAACAAACTTTTCATTTATGCAAGAAACTCTTCATAATTTATCTTTATATATTCATGTACAATTAAATAATACATGACATTATTTGACTTTGGACATCATTCTCACTAATTGTGGCTCTGTAAAAAAATCACAGTAAATACCATAGCATAAAATGGACTTTTGTGTACCTGAATTATTAAATTGACACAAACCATGTCGAGTTGAAACATCATGGCATGAAAGTATCATGGATCATTTAATTTTACCTAAAGAGAAAGAGAGAAACAATAAATGGCATTTCTTTTTCAAACACGCATTAATATGTAAGATACGCATGAATAATAAATAGAATATTGCCTTACCTACAATGTCAAAACCTCCTTATATACAATATTCTTTATATACGTGTTGTATACGTGTCATTCACCGATAGTACTCTTTTTTGTTTTTTGACCGGATCATTCTGTTTACCCTTGCCCTTTGCTTTCTTTTTTGCATCTTTCTCTTCCGCCTTCTAGCTTCCTTCTCTGCCACAACATTAGGTGGGAGGGTGAGGATCTTGATGTTCGTTCTGGTTGTGGCTCTAGATATAGCAATATACAACTGTCCATGGGAGAACACAGGTGCGGGAAAGTACACTCCAACGTTTGCTATTGTTTGACCCTGTGACTTGTTGACCGTCATGGCGAAGCTAAGCCTAATTAGGAACTGCTTCCTCTTGAATTGAGATGGGAACATCTGATCATCAGAGGGGCACAAGGGTATCCGAGGAAGGAAAACCCTCTTCCCGGCATGGTGTCCCAAAACAATTTCAGCATCTATTGAGTTTCTTTGGCATGCTCTAACCGCCAGTCTTGTTCCATTGCATATTCCGTTTGCAGGGTCTAAATTTCGAGCAAAGATAACCGGCAAACTTGTCGGTGTTTTGGACCGGCAACCTACTACGGGGAGTACCCGAAGTAGATGAATGTGACTCGCCGAGATCGGTAACTCGAAGGAAGAGGCACGCGACACACAATTTAGACAGTTCGGGCCGCGAGGTGCGTAATACCCTACGTCCCGTATGCCGCGTAGCTCGGATTGATAGGGCACGATTACACGATAGTGCAATGGTGCGCCGTGAGTTGGATGAGGTGAGGTTAGGTGATCCTCGGGATCGGTCCCCCGCCCCGCCTTATATAGTCCGGAGGCGGGTTACAAGTCGGAGTAGGGAAGGAGTACTAGTCGAGTACGTCTAGGAGACCTCTACACGGTGCGGAACATGTACGAGTCCTATCCGAGTACTACTCCTTTGTCGTCCTTGTGCTCCACGCCTTCGTGTGCCGTGTAGCGCAAGTCGGGTAGTCCCGGGGGCCCACCGAGTAGTCGGTCCCGGTACCCACCGAGGTAGTGGGCCCGGGGAGGTCCATACGACAAGCCCCCGAGTACTTTGTAGTCGAGAAGGATAGCTTCCGGTAGTCTTGACGGCCTTAACGAGTAGTCCTCAAGCGTCCCCGAGTGCTACAAGTCAAAAGTCCTCAAGAGTAGTCGAAGCATCCCGAGGCCGGAATGTACTCCACCGATGTTTGAGCAATCTTGAAGTCTTGGAGAGAAAATCCCGAAAAATCCGAGAGAAAAAACCGAAGGACACGTGGCACCGAGCCCCCGAGCCTTGAGTCGAGTACTTCCTCTCGAATTGAAGGGTCTTCTTTGGAGAATGTGTCCTGAGATGCTCTTGAAACTAGCCGCGTCCCAGGTAGTCGAGTAGAAGTAGCCGAGCCCCCGAGGTGAGGCGCGTCGACTAGTAGAATACGAAGAGTCACGCGCAACCTCGCCGAGTCACCGCACGCGGACTTATCCGGCCGCCCGTTACGGAGGCGATTTGGCTTATAAATTCAAGCCGAAACCCTTAGGGTTTTCACCCAAGTGAGCCGCAATCATTCGCGCACTTGAATCTTGAAGTAGATCCACTCCAACGAGCACCGCCGCCGCGAGAGATCCAAGCGCATCGCGCACCCGAAAGCCGTAGGGTAGCCCCCGAGCGGATGCGAGTGAAGACTTCCCCGTTCTTGGAGAATGAAGCCGTCCCCGTCGAAGACGTTGAAGGCCGGCGGGAAGAAGAGGAGCCATGCGAGAAAGCCGCCGCGGCCCGCACCGGAGCGGCGCCGCCCACATCTCCACCGCGCGCCGACCCAAGCCGCGAGTGGAAAAGGTCGAAGGTGAAGACCGAAGACCCACCGACCCCCGTTGAACTCCGGTTCATCGGGGAGAAGGAGATCGATATGTGGAGATCCGCCGCAGGAGATCCCTATCCAATGGAGAAGGCGCAAGACGAGATCCCGATGTTCTCGCGCTTCGTGGAGCGCGGGCTTGCGCTCCCGCCGAGCGATTTCTTCAAAGGACTTCTCGTGTACTACGGCATCGAGTACCTCAACTTGAACCCCAACGGAATCTTCCACGCTTCGTCTTCGTCCATTTCTCGCGAAGCATTCTTGGGGATCAAGCCGCATTGGATTCTCTTCCGCAAGTTCTTCCGCGTGAAGCCGCGGCCCCCGCCTCCAACCCTAGAGTAGTCGGCGGGGCCGGGATCCGCTTGAGGGAAGACGCCGCCGAGCAGCACTTGGCGTACAAGCTCGTGGACTCCAACACGGATTGGAAGACGAGGTGGTTCTATACCACGAACCACCATCCCGAGCCGCCGAAGCCGAGCGGACGGCAGCCCAAGCACCGTGAGTGGTGGAACACGGAACCCACCATGCAAGAGGGGATCCGGCCTCCCGGAGTTGCCGGGAAGAATCAAGGCCCTGCGAGATGCAGGACTGAGGGCCGAGCATGTGGCCTTCG
Source organism: Cenchrus americanus (assembly GCA_947561735.1). NCBI lineage: Eukaryota > Viridiplantae > Streptophyta > Magnoliopsida > Poales > Poaceae > Cenchrus > Cenchrus americanus. Next base: position 187,215,589 of record OX387245.1, read on the forward strand.
CTCATGAAGCGTCGGATCCGGCCCGCCGGCCGCCGCGGATACGATGGGCTTCGAGTACACCGGCGACGACGACACGTCGCGGATGCCGGGGGTGAGATTGAAGACAACGACATCGTCGAGAGGTTGTCGAAGATCTTCAAGGACATGCCGGAGTACACGGCGTGCCCCCGTCGAGGAGTTCTCCCCGCCGCGCGCCCGCCCAACGAGGTAAGTAGCCGTACCCGCCTCGTCGAGTAGTAGGCACTTGTAGCGCAGTTGCCGACGCCTTTGTGTCTTTTTGATGCAGGACGATGTGAAGCGGTTCGTCTCTCGAGCCGCGGCCACCACCGAGCGGAATTGAGATCCCGGCGGTGGAGAAGGTGAAGGAGCGCCGAGTAGTCGGAGACGACGATCCCGTCATCGTGGAGGATACCTCCGATGACGAAGAGGACGAGGAGACGCCGCAGATCGCTTCCACCGCGGTCGAGGTTTAGCCGTCCGTGCTTGCCTCATGTGCCTCTCGTCCAAGACCCTCCGCCAGCCTCGGGAGGCTAGCCTTGCCGCGCCGCCGAAGAAGCCGCGCAACCCCCGCCAAGAAGCGGGTAGCCAAGAAGATGAAGGTCTCGCAGACCACGCCTCTTGAGGTAAGTCATCTTGAGCAGAAGACGTCGAGTACCCAATGATCGAGTACGGTGGCCGACGAGCGCTATCCCCATGTGCGGAGAGGCCGCCGGGGCGGAGCCCGTGGAGGAGGGCGATGAGGGCACGTGGCCCACGTGGGGGAACCGGCCGGAAGCCGAGTCCGGCCTCCCACCGTCGAAGAGCTTCGGCGCACCGGAGCGCGCCCCCCGCGCCCCAGAGGGAGCAAGAGTACCCGCGGCCGCCGCCGTTGGAGAGATGGAAGCCGCAGGGGCGCGAGAAGACGTCCGCGCCGCCGCCGCCACCGTGGAGGAGGCGTAGCCGAAGAGGCGGAAGAAGAGACGCCCGCCGAGGGTGGACCGGTCGATATCGCCGCATCCTCGGTGCTCCGCCCGTGACTATCGTCCGGCCGAACTTGTAAGTACCACACTTCGTGAGTAGTACTCATTGTAGTAGCCGATGTTGTCCGATGAACCTTCGTGGATACTTGTGCGTAAAATCCACCGACTTGAGCCGGGACGGAGAGGAGCCCGCGGCGCGAGGCGAAGAGGCCGCGCCGCCCGTCGAGGAACCCGCTCCGTAGGCCCAAGCCGCGACCGAGCCCCCGCCGCCGAAGCGGCGCGCCGCAGGCGGTCATGGTCGAAGGTGAGTACTCTTCCGAAGCCGTAGAGCCCCAAAAAGAGTAGTCGTAGATGCCGATGCGCGTGCTATTTGCCGACGGAGCGCCGAAGGTGGTGACATCCCCCCGCAGGGGTACCCGTGCAGAGTTGACACCGGAGGCCCCGAGAGGCCGCGGCAGAGCCCCCGAGCCCGTGAGGGAAACCGTCGAGAAGGCCGCCGAAGAGGAGGCGGCCGCCACGTCGCCGTGGGGTTGCCCCGGAGGTGGCGATCCGGCCCCCGGAGATCCAAGAGGCGGAGCCTATCCGCTCGGCGCCGATGGCGGAGGCTACGTCAAGTAGCCGCGGCGGGATCGAGCCGCCGGCCGACGATCTCGTCGAGCCGGCAACGGTAGCCCGGCAAGACCCCCGGAGGCGATCCGGCGGCCGAGCAAAGGATGAAGGTACGTAGTCGTAGCCTTCCGAGTAGTCTATCCTTTGCGTAGAGTACTCGCTTGACTTGAGCTTGTATTGTGCGGGACGTCGCGGAGCGATCCCGCGAGAAGTCCAACATGCCGGCAGGCTACGGCGACACCGTGCTCGGAGCCGAAGCCTTGGAGGAGCAGCTCATGAAGTCGAAGAAGCACGCGGCCGCCATGCGGCCGAGGCTTGACGCCGCCTTCGCCAAGTACCACAACGACGTGATGGACTTGCGTGCGAAGAGCGACGATCCGGTGCGGAAGAATAAAGGCCTCCGCAACAAGAATAAAGGTATGTCTCTTGACTTGTCGGGTACTTGTGGGGAGTCCTCAAGCTCGACCCGTTGTTGTGTTCCCCGTGTTGTAGAACTCGAAGACCAGGGAGCGTCCGAAGGGCTCGGAGATCGCATGAAGAATCTCTTCTACCGGGAGCAGGAAGCCCGCTGTGTACTTGAACTCGACTACAAGGAGCCGGCCTTCGAGTGCGAGAAACACATGGAATTGAGAATTGCGTCTCGACCGGGGATCTCGTCAATCGCTACAAATCCTTGCGTGGTTGAACGAAGATCGCGAGGCGCTCCGAGCCCAACCGAAGGACCCGGAAGAGGCCGCCCTCCCGATCGCGAGGCTCCCGGTGCCGCACCCGGCGGCCCCAAGATTGCTCCGTTGGCGGATCGACTTCGTGAGGCGCCGAGCCGGCCGGCCGCTTACGTGAAGCACATGGCCGGTCAATCCCGGGCAGTGTGCCGGCCTTCATGAAGTCGTACTTCCCGAAGGCCCCCCTGGTGGAGGTAGTCGCCGCGGAGTAGCCGCCAACCGCCGGGACGAGCAAGACGCAGAGTTGCCGGAGCGCATGGCTCCCATCGCGGAAGCGGTAGCCGATAAGTTGAATCTCCGCAGCTCGCATAGATAGCTAGTAGCCATGGTTGTATAGGAAACAAGCTTGTAATGAACTATCTCATATATCAATGAAATGTAAAGTTCCACCAATGAGTACTCGTAACCGCGATCTCGCAGTGCGGAGCGCCCATCGTGGAGTAGGTGCGAGTAGTAGTACTCGGCTTAGTAGTCCCGTCGCTAGGGAGTAGGCAGAAAGAAGTTGATGAACAATCGAACTTTATTACCGAAGAGGTACACCCGGGGTGGCCGGGCCGTAGTTACAAGTAGTCGCCCGGACCCGAGGGCCGCTTACAACCGAGTAGTACCGGAGCGGGTAGCCGCCACGCTGAGTGATCCGTAGGTAGCCGTGTAGGCCGGATCGCGCATCCGTAAGTAGCCGCGCAGGCCGGATCTTAGAGTGTGGTCTTCTTGGTAGACCGCCGCCGGAGTCCTTGACGCTCGTTGCGGCCCGTGTCCGTAGGTAGCCGCACGGGCCGGACTCCGGAGGAGAGTAGTCCGAGACTTGAAGCCGGACCGGGGGGTCGCATGCGGCTAGGGGTGTTGATGTAGTCGCGTGGACTTGAACCCCGTGAGTAATCGAACGTACTAGGCGTAGAATCGACGTAGCCGGTCGACGTTCCACGAGTTGTTGACTTCTTCGCCTTCGAGTGTTTGGAGGCGGTAGGAGCCCGGCCCTGGCCACCTTAGCCACGGTGAAGGGGCCTTCCCGTGGGGAGCCGAGCTTGTGAAGTCCTTCCGTGTTCGGATACGACGGAGGACAAGATCTCCAACGTTGAAGGAGCGTTCCTTGACGTTGCGATCGTGGTAGCGTCGGATACCCTCCGGTACCTTGCCGATTGGACGAGGGCGGCACGGCCGAGCTTCTTCGAGGCCGTCGATATCAACTCGTCCGTCGTCTTCCGAGACGCCTTCGTCGTAGTGCTCCACCGCCGGCGAGTTCCATATGACATCGGCAGGGAGGATGGCTTCGCAGCCGTAGACCAGAAGTAGGGGGATTGCCCCCGTTGGCTTGGATGGTTGAGTCCGCAGCCCCCGCAGTGCGTTGGGTAGTTCCTTGATCCACTTGCCCCCTTTTGAGTTAGCGCGTCGTGTAGCCGCTTCTTGAGGGCGTCGAGCACCATCCCGTTGGCGCGCTCGACTTGTCCGTTGGCCCGTGGATGGGCGACGGAGACGTATCCGACGTCGATTCCGCCGTTCTCGCGCACTCCCGCAACCGGTGGTTGTTGAAGTTGGACCCCGGTGTCCGTGATGATGCGGTGGGGTAGCCCGTAGCGGTGTACGAGTTCATCCAGAAGTCGAGTACTCGTCGCCCTTGGGGCATGTGACCGGCTTGACCTCGATCCACTTGGTGAACTTGTCGATAGCCACCAAGCACCGCGCTGAACCCCTCCCCGGCGCAGCTGGCGCGGGCCCAATCATGTCGAGCCCCCGGCGCAGGCAAAGGGCCGTGTTGGTGGTATGGTGACTAGCTTGTAGGCGGGGACATGTTGCCGCTTGGCGAAGAACCGACATCCTTGGCACCGTCCGACGAGTTCTTCGGCATCGCCCGTGGCCGTGGGCCGCAGAAAGCTCGCCGAAGGCCTTGCCGACCGCCGTGCGGGAGGACGCGTGGTTGCCGCGACACCCTTGTGGATCTCCTCCAAGATGTCCTTGCCTTCTTCGCGAGGGACGCATTTCATGAGTACTCCGTGAAGATGCGCCTCGCTTGTAAAGCTTGTCGCCGACGAGGACGTAAGACTTGGCGCGGCGACGAGTTGTTCGGCCGCGTTCTTGTCCGAGGGGACCTTCTCGCTCGCCGAGGTAGTCGATGAAGGGTTGCCTCCATCCACGTCGATCATCATGACCTCCCCGCCCACCGGGTTGGTTAGCCGGGACAAGGGCTCGGTGGCGCCGCTCCGGATGGATGGCGCGTGAAGCTCATGGACGAAGACGCCCGCGGGTACTTGGGCGCGGGTGGATCCGAGCTTCGAGAGGACGTCCGCGGCAACGTTGTTGTCGCGAACGATGTGGTGGAACTCGAGACCATAGAATTTGTTCTCGAGCTTGCGGACTTCTGTGCGCAGGCGTCCATGTTCTCCTTGTTGCGGTCCCGGGACTTGTTGACTTGGTTGATGACCATCGCGGAGTCGCCGTAGACTAGTAGCCGCTTGATGCCAAGTGAAGCCGCGAGGCGGAGCCCGTGTAGGAGGGCTTCGTACTCGGCTTCGTTGTTTGAGACCTTCCGTAAGATCTGCAGGACGTACTTGAGTTGTTCGCCCGTTGGAGAGATCGGGGAGTACCCCCGCGCCCCGCGCCCTCGAGGTTGAGTGAGCCGTCGAAGTACATCACCCAATGCTCGGTCGCACGGTGGGAGTAGGTAGCCGGTTCTCCCGCCACTCGCCATGAAGTCGACTAGAGCCTCGCGACTTGATGGCCGTGCGTGGCTTGAAGTCGATGGTGAGGGCGCCGAGCTCGACGCCCCATTTGGAGATCCTTCCGGTGGGCGTCCGGGTTCCTCGTGATGTCGCCGAGCGGGTAGTCGGTGACGACGGAGACCGAGTACTCCCGGAAGTAGTGTCGTAGCTTCCGCGAGGTGATGAGTAGAGCGTACGGAGCTTCGCACGGCCGGTAGCGAGCCTTGGACTCGATAGAACCTCGCCGACGAAGTAGACCGGGCGCCGGACCGGTAGGCGTGGCCGTCTTCCCCGCCGCTCGACGACGATGGCGCATCGACCACGTGAGTAGTCGCAGCCGAGGTAGAGCAAGAGGCCGCTCGCCCTTGTAGGGAGCCGTGAGGACCGGGGGGCTTCGACAGAAGTCCTTGAGCCGGGCAAGGGCTTGGTCCGCCTCTCGCAGTCCACACGAACTTCTCGTGGTGTTTGAGTAGTTTGAAGAAGGGGAGACCCCGTTCTCCTAGCTTCGAGATGAATCTCGTTCAATGCCGCCATGCACCCCGTCGCCTTCGGACGTCCTTGATGCTCGTGGGAGCTTTCATGCTGGTGATGGCGGAGATCTTCTCGGGGTTGGCTTCGATGCCGCGTTGGCTGATGATGAAGCCGAGTAGTTTGCCCGAAGGTACGCCGAAAACGCACTTGTTCGGGTTGAGCTTCCAGCGGTACTCGCGTAGCGATGCGAAGGTCTCTTCAAGGTCGTCGATGAGGGTACTGGAGTCCCTGGTTTTGACAACCACGTCATCCACGTAGGCCTCGACGTTCTTGTTGAGTTGCCGCTTGAAGCAGGCCTGGATGGCCCGTTGGTAGGTGGCGCCGGCGTTCTTCAACCCGAAAGACATGGTCGTGTAGCGCACGCGCCGAACGGGGTGATGAACGCGGTCTTCTCCTCGGTCTTCCTCCTTGATTGCGATCCGGTGGTACCCGGAGTAGCGCCGAGGAAGCAGAGCAGGTCGCGGCCCGCCGTGGAGTCGATGACTTGATCAATCCGTGGCAACCCGAAGGGGTCCTTGGGGGCGTGCTTGTTGAGGTCGGTGTAGTCGACGCACATCCTCCACTCGTTCGAGTTCTTCTTGCGACGAGGACGGGGTTGGCGAGCCACTCGGGATGGAAGACTTCTCCGATGAAGCCGCCAGCGAGTAGCTTGGCGAGTTCCTTCTTGATGGCGTCCCCGTCCGTCGTCGGCGAAGCCGTCGGAGGTGTTGTCGTTTGGGGGTGGCCTTTGGGTCGACGTTGAGGCGTTGCTCGATCGGCTCCCCGGGCACTCCCGGCATGTCCGTCGGCTTCCACGCGAAGATGTCGCGGTTAGCCCGAAGGAAGCCGATGAGCGCGTCTTCCTATTTGGGGTCGAGGCCGGCCCCGATGGTGGTAGTCTTGGTGGGGTCGCCCGTTCCGAGGTCGACCGTCTTGGTGAGCACCTCCTCGGGTGGCCGAGGCTTGTTGGCGCCGTCGGACTTCTCTCGGGATGTCGAGTTCGCTTGTAGCAAGCTTCTTCGACGCGGCGTAGACCTCCATCATTGGGGTGGGTACTTGATTTGTCGAAGCAATCACCACGGCCTCTCGTATCGCGCCGTGAGAGATCTTCAAGTCCCCCCCGGAGGGAGAGTACGCCGGCCGGACTTGGCATTTTGAGTACCAAGTATGTGTAGTGGGGCACCGCCATGAACTTGGCGATGGCCGGTCCGCCGAGGATGGCGTGGTAGGAAGTCTCGATGTCCGCGACCTCGAACTTGATGTACTCGGTGCGGTAGTTGTCGCGAGACGCCCCGAAGGTAATCGCGCACCACCGAGCCCAAGGGGATAGCCGCGTTGCCCGGACAATGCCGTAGAAAGGCATGCTGCTCTTGTTGAGCATGGGGGTGACGTCAAGGTTCATCTTCCCCGAGAGTCTTGGTGAAGAGGACGTTGAGCCCGCTTCCGCCGTCGATGAGCACCTTGTTGAGCTTAGAGCCCGCCACCGTCGGTTGCGGGACGAGAGGGAAACGTCCCGGTTCGGAGAAGCCGGTCCATTGGTCCGCGCGGGGAGAAGGTGATGGGCGTCTCCGACCACCCGAGAGGGGTCATAACCGCCGGTTCAATGGACATCACTTCGCGGCGAGTAGCCTTCGCTCCCGCCCGCGCAGGTAGTCCGCCGAAGAGGACGTTGACGGTCTTCTCGGGTTCTTGGAAGTCGTCGCCGTCCTTCTTCTTGTTCTTCCGATCGTGAGGGTGCGGTGGCTCCGGCGTATCCTTGAGCGCATGCCCGAGCCGGTAGCACCGCTCGGTGGTGTGGTTGCCGTTTGGATGCCACGGCACTTCTCCTTCGACAGGTCTTTAAACCCGCCGGAGTTCTTCTTCGAGTTCCCTTTCGTGAGGGCGCCGGATAGCCGCGACGGTGTTGTCTGGCTTGCGCTTGCGGTTGGAACCCGAGAAGTTGTTGTTGTTATTGTTGTTGTTGCGGCCGCCTTGGTTTGGGTTGCCGCTGCTGCCGCCGCCTTGGTTCTCGCTTGGACTTGGCGCGGATGGCGTCGTACTTGGCGTTGGCCTTGTCCTCTTCATCCGCCCAGGACGTGATCATGTCCTTGAGGTGGGGAATGGACCTGGGACGGCGCCGGCCGAAGTCCTCGAAGGTGCGGCGATGGTAGAGCCCGTCCCGGAAGAGGTCGATGACCTCCTTGCTCGGTGGACGTCCACGACGGTAGCGCGCTTGTCGAAGAAGCGGCGCATGTATTTGCGAGGGTCTCGCCTTGTTCCTCGCTTGATCATGGCCGTGTCCATGCGAGTACCCGAACGGCCCATGGCGCCCGCGAAGTTGCTTGTGAATTGCTCCTTCGCACCGGTCCCACTTGTCGATTGAGTGCTTGTCCGGCCGACTCGAGCCACGTGAGTGGGGCTTGGTCCGTGCGTAAGGGGAAGTAGAGGCACTTGGTGTCGCCGTTGCCGCCGCCGTTCTCGATGGAGAGAGCGTAGCATCGGAGCCACCGGATGGGATCCGCTCGCGTCGTATTTGGTGATCCCCAAAGGCTTGAACTTGTCGGGGAGGAGCAGAGTTGCGAAGCCGGGTGAGAAGGCAGGGAAGCCGTCGCCTTCGCCAGCGGCGGTCGTCGACTTCTTCTCGCCGCAACTCTTCGATTCTCCTCGCGGGCATCGTACCCGCCGTGGAGAGGCGCCGAGGCGTGGCTATGCGCGTGGCCGCGGCCACCGCGGCCGCCGCCGCCTCCGGCCTTCTTGTTGGCTCCGTGGTTGGAGCCGCCGCCGCCGCCGCCGCCGCCGGGGTCGTCGCCGCCACCACCGGCCGGAGCACGGTGGGGGACGACTTCTCGGTTGACGTTGTCTTGTCGTGAGGGTCCGCCGGCGGTGGAGCGTCGACGGTTTGGTTCGGCCGGGATGTCGCCTCGAGTACGGTTAGGACCGAGGTCAACACCGCGACTAGTAGCCTCGTTGTCACGAGGCTTGGCTTGGAGAGGTTGGGCCGACTCTCTTGTCGACCCGCATGAAGTAAGCTTCCTCGCCGAGCTTGGCGATGACTTCTCCGCCCGTATGCCCCGAGCTCGCCGTGCGATCGCCGTGGATCGACATGAGGCACCGCTCAGAGTGGTGTGAACTCTCGCTCTCGACCGCTTCGAGAGCTTCCGCAAGGTTGCGGATGGGGAGGTTGTCTCCGAGCCGCCGGCGTCGTTCGTTGCGCTTCCCCGTTACGTTCGCGTCGGGCGTCTCTCGCCGGCGTCGGTCTCGTCCGCGAGGGGCATCGCCGGACGCTCGTCGCTGGAGATGTCCTCCGTGTACTTGTCCGCGGCCGTGCCCGAGGTTCCCGGGTGTCGCCGGCAGCCATGAAGACTTGACGGTCAGGGGGTACCCAAGCTTGGCTCGAAGGTGCCACCCTCGCCTGGTGTGCTTGAGTCGGCTTGGGCTAGTGGTGTTCCCTCCCGGAACGGTAGCGAGTCGATGTAGGCGACGTAGCGTGAGTCCTTTGTCGGCCCTCGGCAGGGTTTGCGGTCCGGCCGCAGACGTATCTCCCGCCGGCGTTGATCTTATAACCGCCCCGCAGGCCGGCCCCCGACAAGGGAAGCTCGTAGGAGTTGTCTTCGGACTCGGGCTCCTCGTGGTCCGACCCGAAGTCGAACTCGTAGTCCGGTTCGAGAAGAACTCGGAGAGAGGGCCGGAGTCCAAGACGCGGTTGGAGACGGCGTCGGAGTCCGAGTTGTACTCGGTTGCGGGCTCCTTGCCGCCCGTCGTGGCGTAGAAGCCTCCGTGCGGGCCCGGCCGGGAACGCGAGGGCCACGCACGCAGCGCCGACGTGGAGAGGGGACCGCCCGCGATGGCCGAGGAGCCGGCTCGCATGCGATGGCCCATGGCGACGTCGGGTTCGAGTTGGAGACGCGACTCGAGCTCGAAGTCGGCCGTGGAGGTTGGAGAGCGAAATTTCGCCGAACTTGCCGGCGAGCTTGCCCGTGACAACTTCGGGAAGCGTCACAAGGCGTCCGTCCCTCGAGTCGGGTTGCATGATCAAGCGGCGCCGGAAAGAGCCCGCGCCATCGGCCATGCGGCACCCAAGCCCCGAAGACGAAGGTGTCGCCACGGTTGAAGGCGACGGTTGGCTTGATGTGAACGAAGCCGTCGAGTTCGCCATGTGATCTCGAGCGAGAGCCCCTACCCGCGCGCCGACCGGCGGTGTTTTGGACCGGCAACCTACTACGGGGAGTACCCGAAGTAGATGAATGTGACTCGCCGAGATCGGTAACTCGAAGGAAGAGGCACGCGACACACAATTTAGACAGGTTCGGGCCGCGAGGTGCGTAATACCCTACGTCCCGTATGCCGCGTAGCTCGGGATTGATAGGGGCACGATTACACGATAGTGCAATGGTGCGCCGTGAGTTGGATGAGGTGAGGTTAGGTGATCCCCGGGATCGGTCCCCCGCCCCGCCTTATATAGTCCGGAGGCGGGGTTACAAGTCGGAGTAGGGAAGGAGTACTAGTCGAGTACGTCTAGGAGACCTCTACACAAAGGCGAACATGTACGAGTCCTATCCGAGTACTACTCCTTTGTCGTCCTTGTGCTCCACGCCTTCGTGGTGCCGTGTAGCGCAAGTCGGGTAGTCCCGTGGGCCCACCGAGTAGTCGGTCCCGGTACCCACCGAGGTAGTGGGCCCAGGGAGGTCCATACGACGAGCAGCCGATCTTTAGCTTCAGGACGTGTGGAGGTATACCATTGGGAGTCAATGCATACATCACCATCTTCATTAACCTCCTCTGTGCCATTACCAATGCGCAACATATAATCCGCGAACCATGGATCGGTCTGGGCCCTCATGTTGTGCACGAGCTTAAGATGTCGCATGAATTCCCAAAGATACGACTTTCTCAAGGAAGCACCGACAATTTGAGCCCTGGATCCTTTACATACAACAGGGAGGACTTGCCTGAAATCTCCACCAAAGACAATTGTCTTCCCACCGAACGGAAGATCCTTCCGTCCCATTATATCACACATGCTATAGTACAGTGCTCCCACAACCTGCCCCTTTGTCATAGACGCCTCGTCCCAAATGATGAGAGACGCTTGCTGCAGCAACTTAGCAGTTCCACACTGTTTTGTGAAGCCGCATCCTTGTTTATCATCGAGCGTTAGGGGAATCTTGAAACGTGAGTGGGCTGTCCTCCCACCAGGCATTATAGATGCTGCGACACCAGATGTAGCTGTAGCAACGGCAAGCTTATTCTGACTACGAACGGTTCCGAGAAGCGCTCTATACAAAAAAGTCTTTCCTGTGCCGCCTGGTCCATCGACAAAGAATAAGCCACCTCATTTGGAGTCAATTGTGGACATTATCTCATCATAGGCAGCCATCTGCTCCTCATTTAGTAGAGACAATAGGCTTCTGGATTTGTCTTAATGCTGACCTCCTCAAATATCTCACGAGGGACCACGCTAGCGTCATCAAATGCATGATCTATTTTTGGTAGGGGGAACTTATTTATGTCTTTGTCGTTATACTTAGATTTCATAGATTGCAGCATGTTCCTGATGTCAATCAAAACCATCTGTTCCACCCAATGAGGGTTTGGATTCTTATGCTTGAAATCTTCTGCCATTGCGTCAAAGTATTTTGTCCACAAACCGACGACATTCTTCGACTCACAGAACACCAGTATTGTAGCGAACAGCCTACGCAATGAGGATGGCATCCAAAACATAGCACTCTCAGTGAGACAATCATCGAGCGTGTTGTCATCTTCGATCAGACCTGCATCACAAGCAGCATCACGGAACAAATGATAATGCACACCATTCACAGTCCTAAGATGCCTCCATGACGTCGCTCCCAGAACATGGTTTAGAAGAACCCGAAGAAAATAGCGTTCGCCCTCTGTCGGATTCGCAGACACAAGTCTCCAGACCTGGTATGCTGAGTTTTTCCTTGGTTGCCAACATTTATCTTTCACGTTCCAGGTAAAGTACTTTGGAAAGTCACGATACAAGATCCCTCGAGCTTTCGGATGATGTTGGTTGTAGGTAAACCATTTCATGAGCATCGAGTCCTCGATACGTGGCTTTTTTAAAACTCATTCAACCTTGTCCCGTGCATGAAATGAAACCATATGCTGGCTGGGGAGATGACATTGCAGCGCCAGCACCGGTGGGTGACACTGGTGTAAGTCAAAGCTGTATATCCTCCACATTACTTCCGGAGGTCCCACCCACCAGGCCTCTTTGTAGTTTGTGATCTCATCAACTTCTTGTGGGCATCTTTTTTCCATTTTTCCCTAACAGCCACATATGCTCTGTCATGGCCCTTGTAGATATACTTGAACAGCTATTTCACGGACATAATGTTGCTGCATGCCTCAACATTAATGTGGCAGTTGAAAGTACGTATGAGATACAGGTTGTACGAGACAACCCATCGATTGTCCAGCATGTGACCTCGGACCATCTCCTTACGACCATCATCACGCCGCCTGTACACTGGGTACGAATCCTTGCCTTGTGACGTTGAATCGCAGAATGGTCACGGGTAATAGTTCTTGCACGAAGTACGATCCTTTGTGCACGGGCAATTTGGATTAAGCACCCCGCATGGTCCCTGCATCATATGCTTGGTGACCATCTTGTAGAGCTCAGGGTACTTCTTTTTGTCAGGTAGCTCTGCAGTGATAATCGCGTCGTACTGCTCAGGGCAAGTGATCTTGTACTTTCTCTGCATTATCAACAGCCAGTGTGCATGCGGCAAGCCCCTCTTCTGAAACTCAACGACATATACGTAGGCTTTTACCTTCCCAAGTATGTCCTTGTACAACAAACGTCGCATCAACTCCTCCAACTTGGCTCTGAATACTCGAGCCACGAGATCTGGACGGTCCTGCGCGCACTGTTCTGGATATAGCTCATTTTTAATCTCATCCCAATTCGGATTGCACGTCATGGTGAGAAAGATGTCTGGTTTGCCATACTTCCGCACCAGGGCCATCGCGTCCATATACTGACGCCTCATATCACGGGGGCCACCGATGAACATCGGTGATAGCACAGTACGCTTCCCAACCTCATTCGCTTCTTCCACCCCCGTACGATAGCTGTCAACCAAACCCTGATACAGGTCAGCCCTCACAGTATCCTGATTTTTTCTGATGAAGTCAAGACGCAAGCTTTCAATCTTCACGTAGGTGTCGACGGCAAACTGCTGGAACAGACGCTTGTTGTATAGTATCGGGTTGAAAATGCCAGTCCACATCTGCAACCTATACGAATAGGAATCACGAACTGAAACACATTTATTACCGATAGACCTACACACAGGAAAGCTATTGGTTAGTATCATGATGCACGGTAATCGGGTCATATTTGTTAAGAGGAAATATGCAATTACCCGCTTCATCATCGCCACCCCCCTGAGCACGTTGCTTGCGGATCGCTCGGACTCTATTAACCTGCGCCTCAGTCACACCAACTTTGGGAATGCAGTTGTGCCACCCGAACTCTCCCCTTGGAAAGAAAAGCGGGTACGAGAGGGGGTCGTAGCAGCCATGATACGACCGGATGCCTTTCCATGACCTATCCTTCCTGTGGAGGACAACACTATTTTCAAACTGACCCCGATGCTTGCTCCCCTCAATCCAAACGGCGGCAACTTCTGATGTTAAAGGCTTGTTGTATGTTCTCTGGTCCACACGTTGATCAAGGTTGAACTCGATATGGTAATCGGAAAAATCCTCTACCTCTCCCATAGTGCGAAGTTGATCCGAGTAGGGATTAACACCACTATTGAAGATGTTTACCAACGTACGAATAACCTCTCTGTCTTTCTATTCAGTCTTCTCACGATACTTGTTGAGCCTATAATCAAGATTAGGATCGTCATCGTAGAAATAAAGCTCAAGGTGATTAGGTTCATACTTATTTTCTTTGCCAAAGTTTTTAAGATTATGGTAAATGGCGCCATGTGCACGAAAGGTGTATATGGGACACTTTCGAGTGTCGGCGGTCGCACCATCAAGATTACAGTGTAGAGAAGTGAAGGAGCAGTGCCCATTAAAATATCTGATGTGGTCACGAAAATGACTGGCATCGGAGTTAGAGGTCGTCCACAATCGCACGAGTTCATTCGGGGGCGTCTTAGGGGTGGATAGATGAATGGCTCCACTACGGCAGTAGAATCCCGGCGGTTCATACTCAAACTTCTTGGCGTTGCAGAAATCGCAATTATCTACTGGCTTCAGCGCGTGACCCTCTTTTGGGACATTGGCATAAACCCCACAGAATGGATCCGGTGCATCCGATTCAATAGTATCCTCATCACCCCTCGTGAGGTCATCATTCATGACGGTATCATCATCATCCTCTGATAATATTTAGCATAGGTCAAGGGTGCTATATGTTGGTTTTAATGAAATCTTAACGTGAGATAATTGCAGCGAGGTATACCTTGTCCCGCAAAAAGAAACCCTTCATCATTTTCATAATCCTCATCGAATACGATGTTTTCATCACCATCTGAGCAACCACATGTGACTTGAGTGGTCAGACGAACATAGGTGAATATGCACAATGTGAATGGGAAGATGAAGGACCGATACGGCGAACCAGAGAGGGGGGGAGTGAATGGGAGCCGATAAAAATTCTTCTCGAAGGGGATGGGAACTACAACAAGATGAACAAGGCTTCCAACACACGTCTCCGACTCACTACCCAAGTTGGCCAAGCCCACGTAGCCACTGGAGTGCTACTGGACCTAGGAACCAACACACAACCTTCCGACCCGAGAACGCAGCGGAACACCAAACCTCGAGTCTACAGACCCACACCGGTCAGACCGGTGAGCACCACCGGCCGACCCGCGTCCCCTCGCCGGTGAAACCGAGCAACTTTCACTAAGTGGCTCTACACCGGTCGACCGGTGAGACACACCGGTCGACCGATCACGGCACCGAAAGCCCCCAAAGCACCAAACAGAGCCAACCGACCACCAAACCGACCCAAACTCGAAACAAGAAGCAACACGGGACAACAACGAACACACCAAGACGTTCACCCGAGCAAAATCCCACCGAGGGTTGCACCGGTCAGACCGGTCAAGAGCACCGGTCAGACCGGTGGAGCCTGGGCAACTCGGGATGAACAACACTCGCGGGTCAACTCCCCCAAATCCAAACCTCGATCTCCCGAATCGCTCCACGGACTTGAAAAAGACTTTGGGGATATTAGGAACACCTCATGAGGAGTCCATAGCCAAGTTTAATCCCACAAAAACTTGTCCAAAAAGGAGGAATCAAGGAAATCCCGCCAAGAGCACTTCCAACCCAAGAACTCAAGAAACCCCAAAATCGAGCACCTTTACTCACGGATTTGGGAGGGGAATCACAGCCCAAAGAACCACGAAGGGTTCCCACAAATTTCCCCCATCAAATCCCCAAGAGAAAGGTCCCGAAAACAATCCAAAGAAATCACCAAGAGAGGGCTCCGAAAATCACCACCAAGAACAACCGGGGAAAACACATCCAAACCTTGAGGAACCACGCCGAATCATCTATACATGAAACAAAGGTTCATACAAGGTCTAGCAAGCCGCCCGATCATCCATCCCTCTCAACAAGATCTCACCATGAAGCTCTCTTTCTAGTCCTATGGAAATCCTAAGGAAAATAGGAAGGAAAATAGGAAAACAAATGAGCTAGGGTTCCAAGATTTGGCTGCCATCCTCTCACCTCTTGGGTTATATGGAGGCAACCGAATGTCTAAAATGCCCTTTCCTAATAACTAGGGATACAAGCCCCTCAAGGGCGGATTTAGAAGTCTTCATGTCTTCACCATCGGACGGATGCCCGTGACCGCACCCTCGCGTAGCCTCGACGCAAGCCATGCGATCCCGACGCGTGTCCTCCGCTTCGAAGTCTCCGGACGGCGTCGTCGCACACGGTCGGACCGGTGCTCCTCACTTGGTCGGGACCGGGCCGGACCCACCGGTCCGCGCCGCCGCAAAGACCGTCTTCGGTTCTTCGGTCTTGGCTTTGTGGATCAACCAAGGAACCCGGTGGTTTTCGGTGAACCACCGGAAACCCCGCGAACTCGGTGTAGCCTCCGCCAATCTCCACTCATGACTCGGCTCCCACGTAGTCCCGGCTCGACCTTGGTTTTGAGGCTCAACCAAGAAACCGTCCACGACTTCATCTTGCTGTTCATGCCACCATGCGGCGCGCACTTGACCCCGCTAGCCACCGGGTCCCTCGAACGAAGCCTACTTGTCTTCTCCACACCTGGAGGCCTCACCGGCGACGACCTTTCGCGCTTGTTCTTCACCTGCACCAACACCAGTCAAGCCGCAACATGCACCTGCAATACCTAGCCAAGAATCAGTCCACACAACATTGTCAATCACTCATCACACAAGGAAGCGACCATCCACCGGTCCTCAAACCACACATGGTCCTCAATCTCCCCCTTGATGAGTGCATTGACAACACCCACACGAAAGTAACAAGAGTGAAAAGAAAAAGAAAAGAAACGAACAAAAAGAAACTCCAACAAGCGATCGAAAGCCAAACAAAGGCAAAGAGCAAGATCACTTGAAGAAGACAAGTCTCGGACCCCTTAGGCAAGGGCAATGGCTTGACACATCCGAGACAAAGCAAAGCTCAAGCAAAGAGCGCAAACCATCGAATCAAAGCTCGAACAACCACAAAGAGCTCCCCCTGCACACATGCAAGCTCACCCTGAACCAATGCACCTCCCCCTAGACGAATGCATGCAAGACACCACTTGAAACAGGGCAGCTGCAACAACTCAGCCCTGACCGGTCAACACCACCGGTCAGACCGGTGTGCAACATGTGAACAGAACCAAAGACTCACACCGTCGGACCGACCGTGCTCCTCATCGGTCAGACCGGTGTACAACCGAGCCCAGAAATGGCTCGAAACCACCTGAAAAACTTCTAAATGCGACCAGCAATCCATTTCAAGCTCAAACTTCTCCCCCTTGTTGGCAATGCATGAATCAAGCCAAAAATGCAAAACTTTCAACCTAGAGCTTCTCAAATAGACAAAATTCAACAAAGAATGCTACACATGTCCAAATGAGCAAGTTAGGTACTCTACGGCTTCGTATCGATCTCAACTACATGATCACCAAGTTTCACAACCATTGGACGAAGCTAAGATGAATTTTGGCAATTTTGCGAAAAACTTGCCTCTCATGAGCAAAGTCCTAAACATGATCAAAGCATATCAAAATGGCAAAGCCACACAAACTTCATGCTAGGACAGCCATTCTAATCATAAGACCATCACAAACACCCACAAGCACCTAATGTCATGTCAAAGCCACCGAGCCATGTGCCTACTTCTATGTATGAGACTTCTCATTGGTAGGCATCATGCAACGGTTTAGCACCCAAAGCAAATTAAAATTAGCACATATGACATGGGAGCACATTTCCAAGCATTTTTCATTTCATTTTCAGATTTGTAAATGGTACATGAAATGTCTTTGCGACAAAAAGGAACTTATGCTCCTCCACAAGATAAACCAAGAGGGCAAAACATTCATGATGGCAAATGAGCCTTTGGCCCCATATGATCAATAAACTAGCCATCCAACCACAAATTAAGCATAGCCAAGCCACTAAAACATGTCAAGAGCATATAAAGGCATTTACACATGAGAGAGCATACATATGACATTTTCAAAAACATAGCTATAAACCATGGGTTATTCATCAAGATCATCAAGAGCTAAGCCAAACTAACCATAGCATACCAAACAAGCCCACAAAGACATATATCTCATTCCATGGTGAACAATGTATATAAGAGAAGCTTTTCCTATCCAATGCATATGATACAAAATGCATGCAATCTAAGATACAAGGATGCATATACATCATGTTACATATTGTGACAACCCTCCCAGGAAAATACCGTACTATCGCCTAAGACCGATCCCCTTTGGCCATTAAGCAATAGTAAAGTATCATCCTGTTGTTAGTTGCCGGGTTAACGCCCGGTAAATCACTTGGAATTCAAACAGAGGATCGACATATGCATTAAAACTCACGCGAAGGTGAGTCCAGAGTACAACACGAGTTAACATAATTTATTACAAACCATTGTTCATGACATGGAGTAAAGGTTCAGAGTTCGAAAATACAGCGGAAATAAAATAAACTAGCGCAACGGTAGACATCACAGGAGGCCATCCGTGATGTCATCACTTGTCGTCACCCATCCGATCAATCACACCTGCAACAACAATTTTAAAGCAAGGCTGAGTATACTAATACTCAGCAAGACTTAACCGTCGGGTGATAACTACATCACCAAACTCTAGACATGACGGCTTTTGGCCGGTGAAGTTGCTTTTGCTGAACAACTACTAAGAGTAGGTCCTTACTTTCAATATTTTAGCACAAGTTCTAGTTGATTTCCATTTCTAAATGTGCCATCTAATTCAATCAAGAATTGGACATGCAATTAATTCATCCAACCATATTCCTCGAGTTCCATCATTATGGGATGTCATGGCCAGTTGATTAAGCAGTCTCGGATAACGGTGAGAGGCCGACAATCGATTGATTTAAACCTTGCAAGGTAAACCCAAACACACGGTAGGCTGCCCCCGCAAGGACAACTTTCCCAGGCCGTTTCCGTCGATCTTCGGCTCGGGAGCGGAACCTACATTCCTTGGTACAAGGTTTACTGGATCTCTCCCACACGAACGTCCAGACTCACTCGGGTACCACACTGTTGCAAGCGGGGGGACACAAGTGCCCCGGAGTTTAGTAGGGAAAGGTTCCCTTACCGCGTCAATCGGGTACTAGGCTTACCGGTCCCATTCCCGGCATATGTTTAGTACGTTCAAAAGCTTAGCCCACGAAAGCCACTGGACCGGAGCCCAATCCCATGCTCTTACCACATGAACAATTCATTTATAAAGATCTTATGATTCCAACATAAGAACCTATTCTCGCGAGTGACGAACATCACTCGACTTCTATCGGTCCTATAGCATAACAGCTATCGACCTAGCATACTAGTGATAGAGCATAGGTACCTAGGGATCATGCATCTAGAGTTTCAAATCAACTCCTGAAACGTAAATGCACAATCATAGCAAACATAATTGCATAATTTTAAAAGACGGGGTTAATGATCCGGGGCTTGCCTTCGATGGCAAGGTTGGCCTTGGGCCCTTCTGGACTTTGGTCCAGGTCTTGCTCTACAACGACGTGGTGCACGTCTCCGTCAGCTCCTCCGTCTCCTCCGTCCGGCACACGCGTACAGCTACCGCTCGGAAGATCTACACGAGGATGCAAGTGCAAGATTTATTTGACGATTTTAATTTGATTAATCACAAACAATAAATGACAACCATAGGGTGCATTAGTTGGACACATTCACCTAGATAAGAATACATTTAGCATACTCTTCCAAAAAGGAACAATATGCAAATCTTTATTAAACATTTGAATAAAGGTTCTTATTATACTTATCATTTCATGTGAAAGCTTCAACTCCTTTTCCTTCCCCAATAAAGGTGTAATTAATATTTTTATTTAAGAATTAATTTCTTATTAGTGATGATAATTAATTATCTTTTAATTGTATTAGATAATACTTTCCAAAAAGGAAAAGAATTAAATAAGGGTTTTTCTTTATTTGATTTCCCTTTATTATTAAAAAGGGCTTTTAAGCTTTTTATTAAGCAATTAAATTACCAAAAATTAAAGTGGTGTTTCTTAAGCCTACTAGCACCTATACTGGTCCATTGGACCCACATGCAAGTGTTGGAGGCTAGGAAATTAAATATTATTGAAAATAACAAAGACTAGCTAGTGATTCAAAGTAAATGCATATAAAAATAAATAAGCCTCAAAATGATCCAAACTTTCTTGTGCATGCTCTCTGGTCCTAAACAAGTCTAAAAAGCCAGCATGTTCACATGGAATCTCTACTGAACTTGGTTTATTAATTTACAAAGGAAAACATGCATAAATCATGAATAATTATTTCTGTTAATCCAAAAATCATGATTAATTCACAAGATGTGTATTTTGGTATTATAAGACAGTGTGCACAAGTTGGGGTCAAAAACATAAATATATTTAACAAGAAAAATCACTTATGCAGATCTGCCTAAAATAGAAAAACATTTTTACAAAAAGATTTACATCATAACTTGGTGCAATTTTTGGCATAGGAGCTAGTCATGACCTAGCACACAACATATCCAATAATTAGCTACAGAGGATTTATAGGTTTTGAGATATTGCAGATCTAGGGTTTTCACATTTGTATTTTTCATGCACAAACTAAAAGGAATTAGCTCAGGCCAGAACAACAAAAGTTGTAGTATAATTCACAATGAATCCAACAAAATAGGTTTCACATTTTTCTAAATTTTTTGTGATTTTCTACGCAATTTACAAGAAACAGCAAAACAGTTTTTACTATTGGAGTTGTACTTTTGCAAGAAAGACCCTGGGAGAAATGGTACCCTTGCAATGTCACCCCTGGGGGCGCGGGCAGCTCACTGTTCGCCGGAATTGGGGGAGCTCGCCGGCGTTCGCGGCCGGGGAAGGGTGGGGGAGCGGTCTAGGGACCACGTGCGCACGGTTTTGGGGGTTGGAGAGGGCAGGGGCGGCGCCGGCGGTGGCGTGCGCGGGCGGCCGGGGGCACCGCCCGCCGGCGGCCGTTGCGCGCGCGCGGCCCCGGGCGGCGCCGGGGCCGGGCGGCGGCGCGGCAAGGAAGGACGGGCGTGTGCACGCGCGAGAGCGTGGAGGGTCGGCCTTTATACACGAGCCGGAGCGCCGGACGGCGGCGGATGGACCACCCGGTCAAGCGACGGGCGTACGGCGGCGCGGCGTGGCGGGGGAGCACGCGGCGGCGCGGCCTCCCGGGTGGCTCGGGGTGCGCGGCGCCCTCGGGGCGCGCGGCCCTCGGGGCGCGGGGCCTCGGGCGCGCGGCCTTGGGGCGCGGGCGGCGGCCGGTCGGCCGGCGGCACGCGCACGCGCGCGGCGCGCGCGCGGCGCGGCGCGGCGGCGCGCGCGGAGCGCGCGAGGCCGCCTAAACGTGTCGATGTAGCCTCGCTTTGACCTAGACTTTCTCCAAAAACTTGAACTGAAGTGCACCGAGCAGTGAATACCAAAGTTGTAGATCTCACTACCCTCTACAACTTTCACAAAGGCTCTAGGGTGTTTTTCTCTACGGATTTTGCAGGAACGTCGTGCCAACTTTGAATGTCGGCCTGTCCTGGAAAATAGGAGGTACTGGCGGTTGACCAAGTTTTTCGCTAATTTCTACTAAAAATTTGAAATGCCAATCTACATGAAAGTTGTGTACCTCAACAAGACGGACAACTTTCATAAAGGTAGATTTTGAAGTGTTTAGGTGAATTTTGGAGAACGCGGCAAAAGTTCCGGACGACATTCGCTGACGTCGACGGTTAAGCGGGGTTTGACCGTGTCTTTGACCACGGGTTGACCACGGGTGTGTGCAGGCTTGGTCAAGGGGTCCAATAGGGTTCAATGGCGAGGTTTTAGGGTGACGGCCCAGGTTGACCTAGGTTTGACCGGTGTTTGACCGGTTGACCTGGTCATTAGCGTTAATGACGTTAATTAGAAAACTGGGGCGTCACAGCCTACCCCCCTTAAAAGGAATCTCGACCCGAGATTCGAAAATTAAAGACAAAGGTAGGGGTAAGGTTCTTACCGTTTCTCGATTGAAGAAAACCCGGATACTTGGTATTGAGGAAGTGCTCGGTCTCCCACGTAGCTTCTTCTTTAGTATGGTGACTCCACAGTATCTTGTACATCTTCACGGTATGTCTCCTAGTTTGCCTTTCTTTTTGATCTAGCACTCTCAGCGGATGCTCGACCACTGAAAGATCTGGCTCGATCCAAGCGTTCGCTTCTGTGATCACTTCTGTCTCGGGTACTTTCACACCTTTCTTCAATTGTGTCACATGAAACACATTGTGCACAGCCGAGAGTCGATCCGGAAGTCGGATACGATAACCGACTGGTCCACATATCTCAATGATCTCGTATGGGCCGATATAGCGTGGGGCTAATTTCCCTTTGACACCAAACCTCTATACACCTTTGGTCGGGGAAACCTTGAGGTATACGTAATCACCCACTGCATAGTGTCGGGGTGCTGTCCCTTTGTCATGGTAACTCTTTTGTCTCATTTGAGCTAACTTCAAGTTTTCTCTGATCACTTCCACCTTCTCTTCTGCGTCTTTAACTAAATCTGAACCAAAGAGCGTTCGCTCTCCGGCTTCTAACCAATTCAAAGGAGTTCGGCATCTTCGTCCATAAAGAGCTTCAAATGGTGCCATCTTCAAACTAGCTTGATAACTATTGTTATAGGAGAATTCTGCTAAAGATAGACACTTGTCCCAACTCTTATCAAAATGCATGATGCTCGCTCTCAGCATGTCTTCCACAATTTGATTGACTCGCTCGGTCTGACCATCGGTCTGAGGATGATAACTTGAACTACGAATCAATTTGGTTCCCAAAGATTCATGCAATTGTTCCCAAAAACGAGCCACAAATTGAGTACCTCGATCAGAAACAATGGTCTTGGGAATCCCGTGCAGGCGCACAATTTGATCGATATAGAGTTCTGCATAATCTTGGACAGAGTAAGTGGTGTGCACTGCGATGAAATGAGCAGTCTTGGTCAATCGATCCACTATAACCCAGATGGAATCCTTCCTTCTGGCAGTCAGGGGTAAACCCACAATGAAATCCATACTGATGTCATCCCACTTCCACAAAGGTATAGTCAACGGTTGAAGTACACCGGCTGACTTCAAATGGCTTGCTTTGACTCGATGACAAGTATCACATTCTGCCACATATTTAGCTATGTCTACCTTCATGTTCGACCACCAAAAGTTTTTTTTCAAATCTTGATACATTTTAGTGCTTCCGGGGTGAATAGAGAATTTGGATAGATGAGCTTCGTCGAAAATTTCCTTTCGGAGTTCCGGATCAACAGGAACTACGAGACGTTGCTCAAACCACACCACATCTTTTGCATCCTTATGGAAACAACTATATTTGGGGTCTCCTTCCGCTAATTTCTGTTTTATTAGCTGGACACCTTCATCATTGAGTTGAGCCAAAACGATTCTGTCATAAAGATTGGACTCAGCTGAGATAGCATTCAATCTTCCTTGCTCCACAATTTCCAAACGGAGCTTCCGCAAGTCTTCACACAAAGTCTCGCTATACAACTCCATGGTTAAGCAGTTGCAGTGAACCTTGCGGCTAAGCGCATCTGCAACAACATTGGCTTTTCCGGGATGATAGTGTACTTCTAGATCATAGTCTTTTATCAATTCCAACCATCTTCTCTGCCTCATGTTCAATTCTGATTGGGTGAAGATATACTTAAGACTCTTGTGATTGGTGAAGATATTACAACGGTTTCCCATAAGATAATGCCTCCAAATCTTGAGAGCATGAACAACCGCTGCTAACTCAAGATCATGGGTCGGGTAATTCACTTCATGGGGTCGAAGTGATCGTGAGGCATAGGCAATGACTCGATTTTCTTGCATAAGAACACAACCGAGACCAGTGCCCGAAGCATCACAAAAGACTTCAAACGGTTTAGAATTATCCGGCTGCACTAGCACTGGGGCTGTAGTCAGATGTTGCCTCAATGTGTGGAAAGCCTTTTCACAATCTTTGCTCCACACAAACTTAACTCCCTTCTTTAATAGCTCAGTCATAGGTTTAGCGATCCTGGAGAAATCCGGAATGAAACGACGATAATAGCCTGCTAAACCCAGAAAACTTCGAATTTGATGTACTGTCTTGGGTGGTTTCCAATTCATAACCTCTTGAACTTTGCTAGGATCCACAGATATGCCTTCCTTGGAAATAGTGTTCCCCAAAAATTTCACACTATCTAACCAAAATTCACATTTGGAGAACTTGGCATAAAGCTTGTGATCTCGCAAACGTTGCAAAACAACTCGTAGATGTTCTGCATGTTCTTCTTCATTCTTGGAATATATTAAGATGTCATCAATGAATACCACTACAAACTTGTCCAATTCCGTCATGAACACAGAATTCATGAGATACATGAAATAAGCAGGTGCATTGGTAAGACCAAAGGACATTACCAAATACTCATAAAGACCATATCGGGTGGAGAAAGCTGTCTTGGGGATATCACATGGTCTGATCTTTATTTGATGGTACCCTGATCGAAGATCAATCTTGGAGAAAACTTTGGCTCCAGCCAACTGATCGAACAGAACATTGATGCGGGGTAAAGGATACTTGTTCTTGATTGTTACCGCATTGAGAGGTCGGTAGTCCACACACAACCTCAAGCTACCATCTTTCTTCTTCACAAATAAAGCTGGGCAACCCCAAGGTGAAGAACTTGGGCGAATATAACCCTTATCTAGCAACTCTTGAAGTTGGGTCTTCAATTCTGCTAATTTCTTGGGTGGCATGCGGTAAGGTCTTTTGAAGACGGGGGCCGTCCCCGGTTGAAGTTCGATGACAAACTCTACATCTCGGTCGGGTGGCATACCCGGCAATTCATCGGGAAAACATCCGCAAACTCTCGAACCACTGGAATTTCTTCCAGCTGAGAAGTGATTGCCACATAAGAACGAGGATTCACATCATCTTTGAAAGGTAAATATAGAGTCGTGGCTCCAACAATTGGTGAGTTGATCTCTACCACTCTCTCTGAAATATCCAGTACTACCTTATGACGGTTCATCCAGTCCATCCCTAGAATGACATCAATGCCTTCTAATTCCAAAATGATAAGGTCCGTGTCAATTGTTTTGCTTCCTATTGAAGGATCAGATGGCGACTAGAGAGGGGGGGAGTGAATAGGAGCCGGTAAAAATTCTTCCCAAAGAACCCGGCCTATGCCCTACTCAAATCCCGGTCACACACAAGCGATGGATCGAATCACGCACCAATCACCAAGACCACGAGGTTATGGATCAACCTCTAGCCTTAGAACCTATTCCTAGGAGCACACGCAGAAGCACTAGAAGGGGAAGGAAGGAATCAAACCAAGAAGCAAAGTACACAGGCTCTGGCGGACCGTCCGCGCAGGAGGGGCGGACCGTCCGCACAGGGCCGCGCGGACCGTCCGGCCGGGTACCGCGGACCGTCCGCACCCGGCCGCGGACCGTCCGGCCTGAGCCGCGGACTGTCCGTTAAATCACACAGAACGGACCAAAGCCACCCACGAACCACGGACCGTCCGCGGGGAGCACGCGGACCGTCCGCCAAGCACCCGCGGACCGTCCGCCCAACACCGCGGACCGTCCGAAACTCCGTCCAACCAAAACTCAAAATCGCGACGGATCGAAACGAAGGACGAGCAAGAACACGAAGAACACGGGACGAACACGACCCACACGGACCGTCCGCGACCTCCCCGCGGACGCCGCCGCGTGCGGACAAAGCGAGAAACAGCTCGACCCCGAAAGTCAACTCCCCCAAATCATCATCGGATTTCCCAAACGGTTGAAGCTGTAGAGACAAGGATTTGGGTACTTGAAAAGCGTCACACAAGGATGCTATAGCCCAAAAATCTTGCCTCCCAACTCCCTAAATCACCGGGAATCGCGAATCCTTTGAGCACCACCAAAAGCTAGAGCACCGAACGAAAACTCACGAATCGAAGTGGTTTCCCGGCGTTTGAGGGCACAAGATCAAGCACAAAGATGCACAAGACATCTATCCATGTTTCCCTCAAAGAAATCCGGGGAGAAACCCACTCAAATCCACGGAATCACACCGGGAACAAAGGCACGAAAACAAGCACGAAAAGCCAAGAAAAACAACCGCGAATCTTCTATACAAACCAGGAAAGATTCACAAGGTCTAGCATGCCGCCCTAGCATCCATCCCTCTCAACAAATCTCTCATGAAGCTCTCATGCTAGCCTAGAGAAAATAGTAAGGAAAATAGCTACGAAAATGAGAAATAGGAGGGAGGAAATGAAACCCTAAGTCGCGGAGAGAGGGAGCCATCCACAAACACTCATGGCTTATATATCAGGTCCCGCCGGAGTGGTAAATGACTCGACTACCCCTAACTTAACTACTGGCGATACAACCCACGTAGGGGCATTTAGGTAATGTTTGTGGGTCTTGCCATCGGACGGCCACGCCTTTGCCGCACCCCGCGTCCTCCCGATGCAAGCCATGCGATCCCGCCGCGTGTCCTCCTCAAAGCTTCCCGACACGCCCGGATCCCGTCTCCGTCGTGTTGGGCCCTCGGACTTGGTTTTGAGGCCCAAACCAAGAAACCGTCCGCCGATGGTTTTGTGGGCAAACCACCAAACCCCGCGTGCTCGGTCCGGCCTCCCGCCAAACCACTTGACTCGACCGCCACCGTGCACCGGCTCGATTGTTCATGACTTCGTCTTGCTCGTGTCGCCACCATGTGGCCCGCACCCGATCCCTGCCGTCCACCGGGTCCCTCGAACCGAGCCTACTTGTCTCTCCATCTCCCGGAGGCCCCTCAAGGCTGAAGACCTTTCGCGCCCGTTCTTCACCTGCAACAACACGAACTAGGCCGCAGCCTACACCTGCGCACTAAGCCAAGAGTCAGTCCAACACCCGTTGTCAATCACTCATCACTGAGGAGCGGTCATCCATCGACCACTGGGACGCTCCTGGTCCTCAATCTCCCCCTTGATGAGTGCATTGACAACACACAACGCGAAATGAGATTCAGAGTAAAAGAGAAAAGAAAGAAGAAAGAAAAACAAAGAAGCTCAACTCATGACCAAAACCGAAGAAAGGCGAAGAAAGGTCACAAGCCAAGCAAAGCACAAAATCCACACCGAAAACAGCAAGAAAGCTCCCCCTGAACAAATGCAAGCTCCCCCCCGAACATGTGGATGCACACTTCCAAATTTCAGCTCACCTCTTCGAATTTTCATTAAAGCTCACCTCTTCTCCCCCTTGTTGGCAATGTATGAATCAAGGTGAAAATGCGAAAATGCAAAAGCAAAGCATATAAACAACTACATGAGCTTCTCAAATAGGCCAAATTTAGTGTCAAAGGCTAAAAATGAGACAAAGATCACACACATGAATCATAGCATAGTCAAAGCATTGCCACAAGTAATATATGAAAATACAAGCTTGTGACAAAGCAAAATTTTCAGATTTTAAGCAATTTTATCAAAAGAAGGCTCGCTTCACATGTAAAAGCCTATCCATGTCACACTTGTGCCACAAACATGCATATTACTCAAAGATCATACAAGGATATCAAATTCTCAGCAAAAGATCATGGCAAACACCCGTAAAGCAAAGCATGTCATGTCAAAGCTCATGAGCCATGTGTCCACTTCGGGGAGACTTCTCCACTGGTGAACATCATGCAACATGTTTAGCACCCATATGTGAAAGATAATATATTTTAAGCATAGACATGATGGATGGAGCATTTTTTTAAGCATTCACACTTCTTTTCAAGATTAAGTCATTTCATGGTACATGAAGTGCCTTTGCGGCAAAAAGAAGCTTATGCTCCCCCATGAATGCAACATAGGCTAAACATTCACAATGATATTCGGCCTTTGGCCCAAATGCAAGAACAGGCATCCAAGCACAATCTAAGCATGAAAAGCACATTTAGACCAAACTGTGACATGGATACACAACTACACACGAGTGGAGCAAATTTCATCGAAAATTAGTCAAGTTTAGCATTTATTTCAAAAGGGGCTATCTCACCACACATATATCTCAAATATTCCAAGAGCATAGCCTCACATCACCATTTCTCCACACATATAACCAATATCTCACAAATAGCCAAAGAGACTCAAATATGGCATATGAAAGAAGCTCATCATCCTAAAATGCAATATGATACAAATGCAACATGATATATAACAAGATGGCTATCCTACCATGGTTTGTACATCAAACAAAGCATGTATATACATCAAAGTAAACAAGGTTTAATACATATGATACAAAAAGGAAATCCCCCAAGAATCAACTAGAAAGGGCAACAAACCCCAAGTTCCCCCCGCAAGCGCACAAATGTAGCTTGGTCGAGAGGCTTTGTAAAGATGTCGGCTAGCTGATCTTGGGTAGGGACATGGCTCAAAACAATGGTTCCTTTCTCCACATTGTCCCTCAGGAAATGATACCTCACTTCTATATGTTTGGTTCTGGAGTGAAGCACCGGGTTTTTGGCTACACTTATGGCACTAGTGCTATCACAAAGAAGTGGGATCCGGGTGCACTCCTCACCAAAGTCTCTCAAAGTGTATGAAATCCACAACAAATGGGGAACAACAACTCGCGGCGGCAACATACTCCGCCTCCGTGGTAGACCGAGCTACGCTAGGCCGCTTGCGGGAAGACCATGCGACCAACGAAGAACCAAGAAACCGACAAGTACCGAAGTAGACTTCCTCTCGACTCGACAACCAAAGCAAAATCCGCATCGAAAAAACCATGAAGAGAAAGAGTCGAGGAGGAAGAATACCAAAGGCCAAGACCGAGGGCGGATCGTAGGTACCGAAAATCCTCTTGACGGCCTGTCGATGTGATGTCCTCGGCGAAGCGTGAAAACGAGCGCACAGACACACGCTGAACTGTATGTCTGGCCTCGTCGCCGTCAAGTAGAGGAGGGAGCCGATCATGCTCCCCGTACTCCCGCCGGTCCACTGGTTCTCCGTCCTCATCCGCATCCAAAGTGGTCGTACTCCCCATGGGAGTCGACATCGGCTTCACATCTTGCATCCGGAACTTCCTCGACATGTCTTTCGTGTACTTGGTTTGGTGCACAAATGTACCGTCCTTCACTTGCTTGATCTGCAGCCCGAGAAAATACTGCAACTCGCCCATCATGCTCATCTCGAATTCCCTGCTCATCTCATCTGCAAACTTGGCAACAAGGTTATGTGATGAGCCACCAAAGACAATATCATCCACGTATATCTGCACAATCAACAAGTCATTTCCGTGCTTGAGGAGAAACAAGGTCCTATCCACGGTACCCATCACAAACCCTCTGCTCAAAAGAAAACCTCTCAATCTCCCATACCAAGCACGGGGCGCCTGCTTCAACCCATACAGAGCCCTTTTCAACCTGTATACCCTGTGTGGGTACAACTCGCTCTCAAACCCAGGTGGCTGCTTCACATACACCTCCTCCTCTATGACCCCATTCAGAAAAGCACTCTTCACGTCCATCCGAAACAACTTGAACCCTTTAGCCACGGCAAAGGCTAGAAGAATCCGAATTGCCTCAAGACGGGCCACGGAGCAAAGGTCTCCTCATAGTCGATCCCCTCCTTCGACTAAACCCCCGAGCAACAAGTCCGGACTTGTTCCTCACAACCATCCCATTCTCTCGCTCTTTGTTCTTCCAAACCCACTTGGTTCCTATGGGATGGCAATTTGGAGGTGGTTCAACTAACTCCCACACCCGGTTCCTCTCAAAGTTTTCCAACTCCTCATGCATAGAATTGACCCGGTTTGCATCGGATAAAGCATGTCCAATGTCCTTGGGCTCAAAAGTAGCAACAAAAGCAAGATGAGCAAAATGAGAGGAATTCCTGGACCTCGACCGTGTAGTGCGTTCATTGATGTCTCCAATGATCTTCGACGGGGGATGCACTTCTTGAATGCGCCGGGAGCCTCACGCCTCGAGACTACCTCCCCCTCAACTTCGGCTTCTCTCGCCCGGTCCTCTTGTTGCACCGTCGTTGTCCATGAAGTAGACGGTCCATGCTCCAAAGTGGTCGTAGGGGAAGTAGTGGGTACATGCTCAGCTTCAGGCGCATGGTTCTCCCCATCATCATCTCCAGCTTCATCTTTCTCCTCTTCAAAGAGGTCCTCGGCCATCTCTTCATCACCTGCACATTCAAAGCCAAGGGAGGTACATGGCATTGTCTCGTCGAAGGTCACCTCGCAAGTCTCCATGATTTTGTTAGTCTCAAGGTTAAGCACCCTATAGGCTCTAGAATGGTTAGCATATCCAAAGAAAATACCATCACTAGACCTAGCCTCAAACTTGTCGAGTTTTCCCTTCTTCGAATAAAGCACTTGCGGCCAAAAACTCGGAAGTGACTCACCTTGGGTGCCCGACCATGCATAAGCTCATAACGGTCTTCTTCTTGAAAGCTCTCAATAAAATCCGGTTGGAAACATGACAAGTTGTATTGACCACCTCGGCCCAATACCTCCTAGGAGTCCCGTGCTCATCGAGCATCGTCCTAGCCATCTCACAAAGAGTCCGATTTTTCCTTTCCACGACTCCATTTTGAGGGGGCACATAAGGGGTCGAAAAGCCGATGCTCAAGACCTAGATCTCGACAAAAGGCATCAAAACGAGAGTTCTTGAACTCGCAGCCATTATCACTTGCGGATAGCTCGAATAGCATTCCCATGCCTCTCGTTTTTCAACCTCACGATCAGATCTCGAACAAAACCAAATGTCTCACTCTTATCCTCCAAGAAGAACACCCAGGCATAGCGAGAGTAATCGTCCACCACAACAAGGACATACCACTTCCCACCCACCGAGCGAACTCGAGCTGGCCCAACAAGGTCCATATGCAACAGCTCTGTCGGACGCTCGGTCATGACATTGGTCAGGGGTGGATGGGGAGTGGCTACCATCTTACCATGCCTACAAGGAGCACAAACCAAATCCTTCTCAAGCTTCAACCTCGGCAATCCTCGGACAAGGTCAAGACCACTCAAGCGGGAAACCAAATCAAAGCTCAAGTGTCCCAACCGCCTATGCCATTTCCACAAATCGAAAGAAGGACCAGCCATCAAACAGCGAGCAGGACCCAAAGAACGAGAGAAATCAGCCACGAAAATCGACCCTCGGGGATGATCATACGACAAGATCACCTCAAGAATCAAGCAAACGAGACTCGCCAGACTTGAAACGCACCTCAAAACCTTCATCAAGCAACTGAGAAACCGAAAGCAAATTGAAACCCAAAGACTTCACAAGAGCCACTCTCTTCAACGTTACCTTGTCACTCACATGCACAACACCCTCTGAAAGCACCCTACCTCGTCCATTGTCCCCAAATGTGATGTACATCTTTTCCTTCACTGGGGTGAGGCTGGAGAACCACTTCTTATCTCCGGTCATGTGTCGAGAACACCGGGAGTCGATCAACCAAATGTTCTCCAAGCCTCCTGCCTGCAGTCAGAAACAAGAACGAGAATGAGCTAGCGACTCGACACTGGGGTTAGCACAAAGAAAGTTGAACCTGTGTCGAGCCATCTGCTCAAAAGAGGGGTTAGCAAACATCACTCCCTTGCCACCAAACTTCCCATGTCCCATGGGAGGAGTACGAGCACCACGAGGGGGAAAACGTGGTCCGTAGTTCCTCTGGAACCCAAAGCTGCGATCATCTCCCCTAAACCCGTACTGAGGACGAGTAGGAGGACGTCCAGCAAAACCACCACGAGCCCGACCAAACCTCTCACCAGCACGCACACCATCATCTCTCCTGACAAACCTCTCACCACCACCTCTCTGTGGGAACCTGCCAACACTCCTCACACTTCCTACACCCCGTGGAAGTGGCACTCTAGGCTCAGGAATACCACGAGGGCCGGCGATACCTGTCCTGGTTCGCTTGCTCCCTAGCAAGCCTCTCATCCCTCTTCCTCTTGTAGCAAAACTCGCAAGATGCCTCTCCTTGCCACGGTACTCACACCCGAAGGGGATGGGTTTTGGTTTTGGCTCGGCTTCTCTCTAGGTTTCTCACCCTTCTCACCCACAAACTTCACCGGTTTACGGAAATCATTTGTCTTAGGTGGAAATTTGGGTGGATCTTGGGTTGTGTCAAGCTTGTTGCAAAGGTGGTTGGGCTTTGGTGTGAAAGAGTTTTTGGGTGCTTTTGGGAGTGGGACTTGGATCTCTCCGATCACCTCAAACCCGGGGTTAGACTCAACACACTTCTCGTACACACTCTCCCCACTTGTTCTCTCCCACTTTCTCACCCAACTTCTCAAACCCCAAACCACGACCATCAGCTCTCTTGAACTCCTCAATCATGATTTTCAATTGAGGTTCCCCTTGCCCGTACAACCAACCCAACACCTTCCTCAAATAGTCATTCTCCTCATAGATGACATCCAAACGGGAAGTAAGTTCAAGATTACGCAAAGTGACTTCATCACGGCTAGAACATGCATTTGCAACGGGAGATTTCAAAGATGCTTCCAAAGAACTAATGGTAGAACGAGCATCGACAAGCTTAGCATGCATAGTAGGACATGATTTGCAAGCACCAAGCAAAGTGGGTCTAGCCTTAAGCTCATCATGTTCGGTCCTAAGAGCATCTAGTTGAGCCAAAATAGAAGCATTCTTCTCATTAAGCAGTTTGATCTCATTCAACCAAGCATCACATTCAACACATTCAACATCATCAGGAGAAGTAGGAGCAAGTTTCAAAGAGTCATTCTCAAGTTTCAATTCAAGCAATTTTGACTCTAACTCTCCTACTTTCTCGCTAGCATTCTCAAGCTGAGCCCTAAGATCTTTCCTCATCTTTTTGGCATCTCTCAGCACACTATCACGGTTATCAAGCAAACCATTCAACCTAGCAATCTCAGCAAGCAAAGAGTCGGGGTCACGGTTTACCTCATCCTCAGAGTCGGAGTCGCTGTCTTCCTTCACACTCTTCTTGCTTGCTCGAGCTATGGGCCATGCCACAAAAGCCCTCAAGCGCCACACAGCTCAGCCCGCTGAGGTTCCGGCTTGCACTCTTCTTGCCATTGCGCCTCCCGGCGTCTTCATCTTCGGCGCTTGAGCTTGATCGCTCCTCGCTTGAGCTTGAGTCGACGTCGCTTGCACCGCCACCATCGCTCTTGCCTTGTTCTTCTTGTAGCTGCTCTTGCTCGGTCGCCGCTTGTCCTTGTCCTTGCTCTTGGACTTGTTGAAGTGCTTGCCCTTGGAGGAGTACTTGTCTTCACGCCTCGGGTGCGCCTTGTACTCGTTCACCTTGTACTTGTTCTCCGCTTCCGGGCACTCGGCGATGAAGTGACCATGCTTGCCACACTTGTAGCACGTCCCTGAGCTCCGCCTTGCATTCCTCCGACTCTCGTGTAGTCGTTCAAACCTTCTTGAGAGCAAGGCCAGCTCCTCCTCGCCCAGCACATCAAACTCCTCATCTGGAATGGACATAAGAGAGGACAAAGAAAACCCGTCGACGGGAAGGGTTAGATTTGCCCTTTGATCCTCCCACAAGAGCAAGACTATGGTCGGTCGAGCCCTCATGCTTGGATAGCAACTTCCCGTCAACCTCGGCCGACTTGAGCTTAGAAAAGAGGTCATCCAACTCAATAGTCAAATAATGTCCGGACTCCTTGATGGCCTCAACCTTAGCACCCCAAACATTCGGGTCCAAGACATGCAAGAGCTTCAAAGCCCGATCATGCTCGGAGTACGGAAAATCCTCAACATTAGCCTTCATGTTGTTCACGATGGCGGTGAACCTCGAAACATCGCATCAATGTCCTCACCGGAAGTGGAGTGAAATTCTCATATTGCATCCGGTAAGAGACAAAGAGGCGAGCCTTCACATGGTTATCACCACCGTGAGCAACCAACAACTTTTCCCAAATTTGCCAAGCAAGATTCAAATGGCGAACACGCTCAAACTCGGATCACACAAGCTCGGCACAAGTGATCAACGGCTTTTGCATTAGCCTCATACTTGGCCTTGGCATCGGCATCGGTCACCATAAGAGTATGGATGTTGACCGGAATAGCATAGGTCTTGTCAAGCACAATGAAATCCAACAGCTTCCCTCGAAGAAAGATCATCATACGAGCCGCCCACTTGTGGTAACCCTTGCCATCGAAGTGCGGCGGACCGCCCCGCTCAACGTACGCCATCTTAGGATTCGAGACTTGTCAAAGTCGCAAAGAATCTGGCACCAAGCTCTGATACCAATTGAAGGATCAGATGGCGACTAGAGAGGGGGGAGTGAATAGGAGCCGGTAAAAATTCTTCCCAAAGAACCCGGCCTATGCCCTACTCAAATCCCGGTCACACACAAGCGATGGATCGAATCACGCACCAATCGCCAAGACCACGAGGTTATGGATCAACCTCTAGCCTTAGGAACGATTCCTAGAAGCACACGCGGAAGCACTAGAAAGGGAGGAAGGAATCGAACCAAGAAGCAAAGCACACGGGCTCGGCGGACCGTCCGCGCCGGGAGGGGCGGACCGTCCGCACAGGCCGCGCGGACCGTCCGGCCGGCACACGCGGACCGTCCGCACCCGGCCGCGGACCGTCCGCCCGAGCCGCGGACCGTCCGTTAAATCACACGAACGGACCAAAGCCACCCACGAACCACGGACCGTCCGCGGGGAGCACGCGGACCGTCCGCCAGCACCCGCGACCGTCCGCCCAACACGGCGGACCGTCCGAAACTCTGTCCAACCAAAACTCAAAATCGCGACGGATCGAAACGAAGGACGAGCAAGAACACGAAGAACACGGGACGAACACGACCCACGTGGACCGTCCGCGACCTCCCCGCGGAGCGTCCGCCCGCCAGGTGCGGACAGAGCAGAAACAGCCCGACCCCGAAAGTCAACTCCCCCAAATCATCATCGGATTTCCCAAACGGTTGAAGCTGTAGAGACAAGGATTTGGGTACTTGAAAAGTGTCACACAAGGATGCTATAGCCCAAAAATCTTTCCTCCTAACTCCCTAAATCACCGGGAATCGCGAATCCTTTGAGCACCACCAAAAGCTAGAGCACCGAACGAAAACTCACGAATCGAAGTGGTTTCCCGGCGTTTGAGGGCACAAGATCAAGCACAAAGATGCACAAGACATCTATCCATGTTTCCCTCAAAGAAATCCGGGGAGAAACCCACTCAAATCCGCGGAATCACACCGGGAACAAAGGCATGAAAACAAGCACGAAAAGCCAAGAAAAACAACCCCGAATCTTCTATACAAACCAGGAAAGATTCACAAGGTCTAGCATGCCGCCCTAGCATCCATCCCTCTCAACAAATCTCTCATGAAGCTCTCATGCTAGCCTAGAGAAAATAGGAAGGAAAATAGCTACGAAAAATGAGAAAGAGGAGGGAGCAAATGAAACCCTAGGTCGCCGAGAGAGAGAGCCATCCACACACACTCATGGCTTATATATCAGGTCCCGCCGGAGTGGTAAATGACTCGACTACCCCTAACTAAACTACTGGCGATACAACCCACGTAGGGGCATTTAGGTAATGTTTGTGGGTCTTGCCATCGGACGGCCACGCCTTTGCCGCACCCCGCGTCCTCCCGACGCAAGCCATGCGATCCCGCCGCGTGTCCTCCGCCTCGAAGCTTCCCGACACGCCGGATCCCGTCTCCGTCGTGTTGGGCCCTCGGACTTGGTTTTGAGGCCCAAACCAAGAAACCGTCCGCCGATGGTTTTGTGGGCAAACCACCAAACCCCGCGTGCTCGGTCCAGACCTCCCACCAAACCACTTGACTTGACCGCCACCGTGCACCGGCTCACTCGTCCATGACTTCGTCTTGCTTGTGTCGCCACCATGTGACCCGCACCCGGTCCCGTCGTCCACCGGGTCCCTCGAACCGAGCCTACTTGTCTCTCCATCTCCCGGAGGCCCCTCAAGGCTGAAGACCTTTCGCGCCCGTTCTTCACCTGCAACAACACGAACTAGGCCACATCCTACACCTGCGCACTAAGCCAAGAGTCAGTCCAACACCCGTTGTCAATCACTCATCACTGAGGAGCGGTCATCCATCGACCACTGGGACGCTCCTGGTCCTCACCTAATTCCAAGAGTACTTCCCTGGTCACCAACTCGGAAGAGATGTTCCCTCCCGTTGTCTTGATTGTAAAAGAATCCTTGGTGCTGCAGGAGTTCAGTCCTACTTTGCTCAGCGTCTTTGCATTCATGAAACTATGGGTAGCGCCAGAATCAAACAACACGCGGATGGGTTTGCCTCGAATAGAGAATGTTCCCATCATTACTGGTGCTCCTTCTGGAATATCACCCACAGAAGTGAAGCTGAGTCTGCCCTCCCTGACTTGAGCAATCTTCTTCTTGCCCTTCTTGATGGGTTTGGAAACTTGTCTCTGATTAGGCTGAGTTAGCCGGTGCCGCCTGTTGGTCTGGCACGGTTGCAGGCGTGTCCTAGCGAAGTGTCCTGGTTCACCACACTTGAAACAACAATGCTCATTGTTTCCATTAGGACTAGGTACAATAGGCTTGGGAGTCGGCTGTTGAGTGTTGGGAAGGCAAAGAGTTTCTTGAGTCCGATCCTGGGACCTAGAACAACCTTAGTTGCACATCTAGATAGTATGTTCTAGTTTATCTTTGTGTAAAAATAGTAAAGCCACAGGTTAAGGTTTTTAGTTGCCTAATTCACCCCCTCCCCCTCTTAGGCTAACGAGCATCTGATTCCTTACAGGGACATGTTACAAGCGAAATATATTTAAAGCCTTCACACCTTGTATTGGTTAGCACCAATTATGACTAAGCTCAGGCACCTATTATAAGACAAATATATTTACAGCCATGATATAATTATTTGTGGACTCATGCGGCATGTATAATCTTGATTTTAGGTGTGGTTGATGAATAAACTCCCGACGCCGATCATAACCTCTCCCGGTGAGCATAAACGTAGGAGAAATAGAGCACGTTATGCAGCAATGTCCCCTCTTCAAAGGGAGGCAATCAATAAAAAGAGGCGTGACGCGAGAGTTGCAAAGCGTTTATTTAAGACGCCACAAGATAAGGAGATTAGAAGGCAACAACAACGTGACTACACAAAAAAAGATTAAAGAACACCGTCACGACAACTTGCATCATGACTCCATTGCCATGGCAAACCCTCAATGGAAACCACAACTTTTATTCTTTCCTGGTGATAAGCCTCCCTCAAGAGTATTAGAAGAGATGGTCATCCCCGATTTCGGTGGCACCCCTGTCTATGTCGAGGCAGTTGTTCGGGAACCTCCACAGCAAGATGGAACCCCGGAGACATTTCTATCCAACACTATCCATACAACCCACCTAACTCCAGGATTGCGAGAATCTCGACGAAAGCGTCATAATCAGGAGTTTGAATCAACCATTGGAAGAAACATTAATGGGACCACTGGTGAAAATGAGAACATTGCGAGTCAGTCGACACAATCGTGTGTTGTTGACAATGGTAAACTACTTGCCAACCTATATATTATTATAACTAATAAGTTAATACACATTCAACTAAACTGTGTTTTAATGTTGTATATATAAAGGCGTCACACAAACCTACCCTCTGGCTGAAGGAACAACAGAAGCTTGTAATGAAAGGTGTACTCAAACACAACCATCCGTGGTTGATGAGCCTGATTCTATGCCACCACGTGATTTGCACAGATACCCTTGTCAAGGTATGTGTTTATGACACACATGCTCTTCTGAGGACCATGTGTGGTTTGAGGATCGGTGGATGGTCGCTTCCTTGTGTGATGAGTGATTGACAACGTTGTGTGTACTGATTCTTGGCTAAGTATTGCAGGTGCAGGTTGCGGCTTGACTGGTGTTGGTGCAGGTGAAGAACAAGCGCGAAAGGTCGTCGCCGGTGAGGCCTCCAGGTGTGGAGAAGACAAGTAGGCTTCGTTCGAGGGACCCGGTGGCCAGCGGGGTCAAGTGCGGGCCGCATGGTGGCATGAACAGCAAGATGAAGTCGTGGACGGTTTCTTGGTTGAGCCTCAAAACCAAGGTCGAGCCGGGACTACGTGGGAGCCGAGTCATGAGTGGAGATTGGCGGAGGCTACACCGAGTTCGCGGGGTTTCCGGTGGTTCACCAGAAAACCACTGGGTTCCTTGGTTGATCCACAAAGCCAAGACCGAAGAACCGAAGACGGTGCTGCAGCAGCGCCAGACCGGTCTGACCGGTGAGGAGCACCGGTCTGACCGGTGTGCGACGACGCAGTCCGGAGACTTCGAAGCGGAGGACACGCGTCGGGATCGCATGGCTTGCGTCGAGGCTACGCAGGGTGCGGTCGCCGGGCATCCCTCCGATGGTGAAGACATGAAGACTTCTAAATCCGCCCTTGAGGGGCTTGTATCCCTAGTTATTAGGAAAGGGCATTTTAGACATTCGGTTGCCTCCATATAACCCAAGAGGTGAGAGGATGGCAGCCAAATCTTGGAACCCTAGCTCATTTGTTTTCCTATTTTCCTTCCTATTTTCCTTAGGATTTCCATAGGACTACTAAGAGAGCTTCATGGTGAGATCTTGTCGAGAGGGATGGATGATCGGGCGGCTTGCTAGACCTTGTATGAACCTTTGTTTCATGTATAGATGATTCGGCGTGGTTACTCAAGGTTTGGATGTGTTTTCCCCGGTTGTTCTTGGTGGTGATTTTCGGAGCCCTCTCTTGGTGATTTCTTTGGATTGTTTTCGGGACCTTTCTCTTGGGGGTTTGATGGGGGAAATTTGTGGGAACCCTTCGTGGTTCTTTGGGCTGTGATTCCCCTCCCAAATCCGTGAGTAAAGGTGCTCGATTTTGGGGTTTCTTGAGTTCTTGGGTTGGAAGTGCTCTTGGCGGGATTTCCTTGATTCCTCCTTTTTGGACGAGTTTTTGTGGGATTAAACTTGGCTATGGACTCCTCATGAGGTGTTCCTAATATCCCCAAAGTCTTGTTCAAGTCCGTGGAGCGATTCGGGAGATCGAGGTTTGGATTTGGGGGAGTTGACCCGCGGGTCTTTGTTCATCCCGAGTTGCCCGAGCTACACCCGGTCGACCGGTGCTCTTGGCCGGTCGGCCCGGTGCAACCCTCGGTGGGATTTTGCTCGGGTGAACGTCTTGGTGTGTTCGTTGTTGTCCCGTGTTGCTGCTGTTTTCGAGTTTGGGTCGGTTTGGTGGTCGGTTGGCCCGTTTGGTGCTTTGGGGGCTTTCGAGCGTGATCGGTCCGACCGGTGTGTCTCACCGGTCTGACCGGTGTAGAGCCACTTAGTGAAAGTTGCTCAGTTTCACCAGCAGGGACCGGTCGGACCGGTGGTGCTCACCGGTCTGACCGGTGTGGGTCCGTAGACTCGAGGTTTGGTGTTCGGCTTGCGTTCTCGGGTCGGAAGGTTGTGTGTTGGTTCCTAGGTCCAGTAGCACTCCAGTGGCTACGTGGGCTTGGCCAACTTGGGTAGTGAGTCGGAGACGTGTGTTGGAAGCCTTGTTCATCTTGTTGGAGTTCCCATCTCCTTCGAGAAGAATTTTTATCAGCTCCCATTCACCCCCCTCTCTGGTTCGCCGTATCGGTCCTTCAAGTGGTATCAGAGCCGGTTCGGGTCTTTATTGACTCTAACTAGTTGTCGGTGCGGAATGTGGTCCCGACACTAACCAGTAATAAGCGCCAAGGTCTATCCCTCTATGGTCGATGCTAAGCAATAAAAGACACAGAGTACGGCGCCTTCGATCAGGTGACCGCCGAGCTCCATCGGCTCCGGGAGCGGTGCGATGCCTTCGACGCGCTCGCCGACGCCCTCAGGACCCCGGACGGCTGGTTGTCGTACCGGGCCATGGCCTTGCGTGATCAACTCCATGAGAGCGCAAGGCAAGACCCGACGCGTCCCTCTAGCCTCAAGCGGGTCTGCACAGCCCTCATCGACCGGGATGAGGCGCTGCGGCAGGTGCGCTCGGACCTGGAGAAGATGCGCACGCTGGCGACCAACTGGGAGGCGGAGGTGGCCGGCGTCCGCAACGAGAACCGGGGGCTCCGCTCGTCGCTCGAGGGGGCGCGGCGCGCGGCGCCGGCCGAGGAGCGGGCGCGTGCGCTCGAGCGAAGGCCAAGGAGGCCGACGACTTGAGGGCCGCCCTTGACGCCAAGGTCGCGGCGCTCGCCGCCGCCGAGGGCCGGCTCTGCAGGAGCGCACCGCCCGTCAGGGGGCCAAGGGACGGCTTCAGCAGGAGCAGGCCGCCCTTGCCGATGCTCGGTCGGCTTTGGAGCGGGAGCGCATTGCTCGCGAGGTGGCGCAGATGTCGCTGGAGGACTGGAACATCGAGTTCTCCAAGGTCGAGGGCGAGCTGATAGTGCTCAGCATCACGAGCGCGAACCAGGAGCTGGCCCTCCAGGAGCAAGGCGAGACCGTCAGGGGCCTCGAGCAGGCGGTCGAGGCCGGGCGCCGCGCCTTCGAGATGGAGCGGAAGCAAGTCGAAGGTAAATCGCGGTTCAACTCCTGTTTCGCTGGTTTTCCCTTAGGGGGTTCGCACCCTTTTTCTGATTTCTTTCTCGT
Organism: Cenchrus americanus; assembly: GCA_947561735.1. NCBI lineage: Eukaryota > Viridiplantae > Streptophyta > Magnoliopsida > Poales > Poaceae > Cenchrus > Cenchrus americanus. The sequence goes on from OX387245.1 coordinate 187,255,367, forward strand.
CTGTCAACTCCAGGCTTGCGCACCGCACTGGGGCACGCGGCTGAGCGGGCCGAGGCGCTGCTGACTTCCTACAACTCCTCCGAGCAGAGCCGGGGGAGTTGCGCAATGCGGCCCTCGAGACTCGCCGGCCGTGGAGGAGGGCGAGGCGCGGGCCGGTAGCTCGGCCGGCCGGCCGCCCGCGCGCCCTTGGCGGCCACGTCACCGAGCAGATGCGCCGGGCGCTGCGTCTTGGCGTCCAGAAGGCCCTCGGGGTGGTACGGTCCCACTACGAGGTCAACTTCGAGGCGCTGGCGGAGGGCTACGTCGTCCCCGAGGATATTGAGGACGAGGTGGCGATGGAGCGTGTGGACGCGCTCGCCGCCGACGCCGCTGGGACGCTCGCTGAGGCCTTCGAGGAGTTCCTCTTCCCGGACGCTGCTGACGCCACCGCTCCTCCCGCCTGAAGACAGCTGGGCGCTAGGCCCGTTTTTGTTTTATGTGTCAGTATGCTGGCCGCGCGGCCCTTGTAACTAAACAAGTTATTTTTGCCATAAACATTTGCCAATGTGAAGTGAAATCTTTTGTTTATTACGCTTTTTTGTTTCTCCTTCTTCCTGAGTAGATTCTAGTTAGGGGAGTTCGATTTTCGCGGGTGGCCTGCTGGGTTGGAGGCGAGAGAGAAGGGCCGTATCCTCGCGGAGGCGTAGGCTATCTCTGGCTCGCGCGCTCCTTCCGCTAGTCTACCTGCGCCCTGTTCGAATCTTTGCTCGAGGCCGAAGTAGAAAACAAACTTAGCGCGCGTGAGTTGTTTCGTTTTTGCGCGAAAATGGGACCATTTTGGGGGGATGCCCCCCGTAGTAGCCCCCGAGGGTAACTTGGGTTTTAGGGGAAAGCTGAGTTGCCCTTTTCATTAGATTTATGACGTTTACATAGTTGTCACCAACTGGGGCGTTGGTTATGTGGTTTTTACAACAAAATACTTGGAAATCCTAGCTAGGGGTAGAAGCGATGTAGCTGTTGGATGTTCCAAGCGTTGGTGAGCTCTTCACCGTCCTCGTTGGCCAGTTTGTACATGCCGGGCTTGAGTACCTTCGCCACGACGTAGGGTCCCTCCCATGAAGGCGATAGCTTGTGGCGTCCTCGGTTGTCTTGGCGTAGCCTTAGGACCAAATACCCTTCGCTGAAGTCCCGTCGGCGTATCTTGCGTGCTTGGTAGCACCTGAGGGACTGTTGATACCTCGCGGAGTGCATCAAGGCCACGAGGCGTGCCTCGTCCAGCTGGTCCAGCGAGTCCTCGCGGGCTCGCTGGTTGGCATCCTCGTTGTAGCCTCGAACCCTGGGCGATCCGTATTCTAAGTCCGTGGGGAGAACGGCCTCCGCGCCATGGACTAGAAAAAACGGGGTGGATCCGGTGGCTCTGCTTGGGGTGGTCCTTAGGCTCCACACGACTGCTGGTAACTCTTGGAGCCATTTCCGACCAGATTTGCTTAGCTGGTCGAAAATTCTAGGCTTAAGGCCTTGTAGGATCATGCCGTTGGCACGCTCTACTTGGCCGTTGGTCTGCGGGTGTGCCACAGCTGCCCAATCCACACGGATGTGGAACTTGTCGCAAAATTCCAAGAATTTCCTGCCCGTGAACTGGGACCCGTTGTCGGTGATAATGGAGTTTGGCACTCCAAAGCGATGGATGATGTCGGTGAAGAATGTCACCGCTTGCTCTGCCCTGAGATTCGTAATGGGGCGCACTTCCACCCACTTGGAGAACTTGTCAATCGCAACCAACAAGTGGGTGAAGCCCCCGGGCGCCTTCCGCAGGGGCCCGACGATGCCCAGCCCCCACACGGCGAACGACCATGTTATGGGGATGGTCTGCAGGACATGAGCGGGGAGGTCGGACTTGCGGGCGTAGAACTGGCACCCTTCGCAGGTGCGTACGATCTCGCTGGCGTCCGCAACCGCGGTAGGCCAGTAAAAGCCTTGGCGGAAAGCATTGCCAACGAGGGTACGAGGCGCCGCGTGATGGCCGCAGATCCCAGCGTGGATGTCCCGCAGGAGCTCGCGCCCCTCGGGGATGGGCACGCACCGCTGCAGGATGCCGGAGGCGGCGCGCTTGTACAGCTCGCCGTCGACGAGGGTAAAGGACTTGGCCATCCTGGCGATGCGCCTGGCCGTGGCCCGGTCCGAGGGGAGCTCCCCTCGAGCCATCCAGGCAACATACTTGTCGCGCCAGTCAGCTTTGACAGGGGCTGGCTCGATGTCCATCACGTCGGCCTCGTAGGAGCCATACCCCTCGAGGAGGGAGAGCACGTACGCTTCGTTCGAAGGGTCCTCGTCCATGGGTTCCGCACCCGCTGGATCCGAGGGAGCCCCCGAGGGTTCCGCGTGGCTCGAGGGGTGAGGCTCGAGGACGACCGAGGGTTGAGCGATATCGCGGGCGAAAACGTTCGGGGGGACGGTGATCCGCCCGGACGCGATCTTGGCCAGCACGTCCGCCTCCTCGTTGTACCGGCGGGGCACGTGATTGAGCTTGATGCCGTAAAATTTGTCTTCGAGGGCTCGCACGGCCTTGCAATAGGCCTCCATCTTGTCGTCATGGCAGCTCGCGTTCTTCATGACTTGATCGATTACGAGCTGCGAGTCTTCCCGCACGTCGAGGCGCTTGACGCCTAACTCAACGGCGATCTTGAGGCCGCAAAGGAGGGCCTCGTATTCAGCAATGTTGTTAGATGCGGGGAAGTGGAGGCGCACCGCGTATCGCATGTGCTCCCCGAGGGGTGACACAAAGAGCAGGCCCGCGCCCGCCCCTGTTTTCATCACCGAGCCGTCGAAGTACAGAGTCCAGCACTCTGCTTGGATGCGGTGGTGGCGAGTGCGTATCCGTCCACTCGGCGACGAAATCGCCGGGATGCGGGACTTGATGGCCTTGCGCGGGGCGTAGGCGAGCGTCTCGCCCATCAGCTCCACGGACCACTTGGCGATCCTGCCCGCCGCGTCGGGATTGCGGATGATCTCCCCCAGTGGGAAGGAGGAGACCACCGTGACGGGGTGGGCCTCGAAGTAGTGGCGGAGCTTGCGCCGCGGGAGGACCACCGCATACAGCAGCTTTTGGACTTGAGGGTAGCGCGTCTTGGTGTCAGACAAGACCTCGCTGATGTAGTAAACTGGCCGCTGGACTGGTAGGGCGTGCCCTTCCTCCGCGCGCTCTACTACGATTACGGCGCTGACCACCTGGGTGGTTGCGGCCACGTAGAGCTGCAGGGGCTCGCCGTCCTGCGGCGGCATGAGGATCGGGGCGCGGGTCAGGGACGCTTTCAGCTTATCGAGCGCATCCTGGGCCTCGGCGGTCCAGGAGAAGCGCTCGTGCTTCTTGAGGAGGAGATAGAGAGGCAGGCCCTTCTCGCCGAGCCGCGAGATGAAGCGGCTCAAGGCGGCAAGGCACCCCAGCACCTTTTGCACCCCTTTGAGGTCCCGGATCGGGCCCATTCGCTCGAGGGCCGCAACCTTCTCGGGGTTGGCCTCGATGCCCCGTTGGGAAACGATGTATCCTAGGAGCATGCCTCGCGGCACTCCAAAGACACACTTTTCAGGGTTTAATTTGACCCCATTAGCCCGTAGGCAGCCGAACGCGATGCCAAGGTCGCCAACCAGGTCGTCCGCCTTCCTGGTTTTCACGACGATGTCATCCACATAGGCCTCGACCGTTCGCCTGATGTGATCTCCGAAAACGTGTTGCATGCAGTGTTGATACGTCGCACCCGCGTTTCGGAGGCCAAACGACATCGTGACGTAACAGAACATCCCGAACGGCGTGATGAACGAAGTCGCGAGCTGGTCGGACTCCATCTTTATTTGATGATACCCGGAGTAGGCATCAAGGAAGCAAAGCAACTCACACCCAGCCGTTGAATCAACGATTTGATCAATGCGTGGCAAAGGAAAGGGAACTTTAGGACATGCTTTATTAAGACTAGTATAGTCTATACACATCCGCCATTTCCCGTTCTTTTTCTTTACAAGTACAGGGTTTGCTAGCCACGTAGGGTGGAACACCTCCTTGATGAACCCGGCCTCGAGAAGCTTCCGCAGCTCCGCTCCGATTTCCCGTCGCCACTCCTCGTCGAAGCGGCGGAGCCGTTGTTGCACGGCGCGGGCGTGAGGCAGGATGTCAAGGGAGTGCTCGGCGACCTCCCTCGGGATGCCTGGCATATCCGAGGGGCTCCACGCGAAGATGTCGGCGTTGGCGCGGAGGAAGTCGATGAGCACCACTTCCTATCTGGGATCGAGGGTGGAGCTGACCCTCAACACCTTGCCCTCGGGGGCAGCAGGGTCGAGGGGCACCTCTTTGGTCTGCTCCGCGGCCTCGAAGTTGCCGGTGTGCTTGGAGCTGGAGTCGAGGTCCTCGTTGACCATCTTCTCTAGGGTGGTCACCAGCGCTTCATCCAGCGCCAGTGCTTCCGCGTGCTCCACGCACTCGACGTCGCAGTCGAATGCGTGCTCGATGGACGAGCCCACGGTGATGATGCCGTTCGGTCCTGGCATCTTCATCTTCAAGTAGGTGTAGTTGGGGACCGCCATGAACTTGGCGTAGCAGGGCCGCCCAAGTATGGCGTGGTAGGCGCCCTTGAACCCCACCACCTCGAAGGTGAGCGTTTCCTTGTGGAAATTCTTCGCGGTGACGAACCAAACCGGCAGGTCGATCTGCCCGAGGGGCTGGACTCGCTTGCCGGGCGCGACGCCATGGAACGGCGTCGTGTTGGGCTGCAGCTGGTCCAACCCGATCCCCAGCAAGCGCAGCGTATGCGCGTAGAGGATGTTGAGGGCCGCTCGCCCCTCCGTCCATCAAGACTTTTGAGAACCGTGCGTTCCCAATGATTGGGTCGACCACTAGCGGGTACTGGCCCGGGTTGGGGATGCGGTTCGGGTGGTCTTCCCGGCTGAAGGTGATGGCGTCCTCCGACCAGTTGAGGAAGGAGGGAGACGCCTTCTCCGCGGCGAGGACCTCGTGCCGCTCCCGCTTGCGCTGGCGGGTCGACATGTCGACGGTGGGTCCCCCGAAGATGAGGAACACATTCTCCACGGCGGGGAAGCCGCCGGCGTCGCCATCTCCTCCATCCTTCTTGGCCTCCGCCTCCTTCGCGGCGGCACGGCCATAGAACTTCTTGAGCATGTCGCATTGCTCAAGGGTGTGGTTTACTAGGGTCTTGTGGTAAGGACATGGCTTTTTCAGCATGTCATCAAACACCCCCGGACCTCGAGGGGCCGGTCGAGGGCCCCGTCGAGCCGGGTCAACAGCAAGAGCCTCGGCCTCATCGCCGTCGCGCCCCTGCTCGCGCGCCTCGCGGCGCGGCTTCTTTCCCTTCTTGCCCCGCTTGTCCTTGTGGTGGGGCTCCCTGGACTTGCCGCCCTCCGCGGGCGCATCGTCCGAGCGCTTGCCCTTCTTGCCGTCAAAGATCACCCCCACGGCCTCCTCTCCTGAGGCGAAGCTGGTGGCGATGTCGAATAGCTCGTTAGAGTCCGCGGGCGGGCTGCGTCCCAGCTCCCGCACAAGGTCCCGGCACGTGGTGCCCTCGAGGAAGGCGTGCACAATCTCGGATTGCGCCACGCTGGGGAGCTCTGTACAGCGCTTGGAGAAGCGCCGTATGAAGTCCCGCAGCGACTCGCCGGGCTTCGGGTGCGGGGAGCGCGAGTCCCGGGGAATTTCTAGGGCGCACGTACGTGCCCTGGAAGTTACCCACGAACGTGCGGACCAGATCGTCCCAGTTGTGGATCTGGCTGTCGGGCAGGTGCTCGAGCCACGTCCGAGCCGAATCGCCAAGGTGCAGGGGCAAGTTGCGGATGATGACCTCGTCGCTGGTGGCCCCGCCCAGCTGGCACGCCAGGCGGTAGTCGTTGAGCCACACGCAGGGATCCGTCTCCCTGTTGTACTTGACGATGTGAGGACCATGTGTGGTTCAAGGACCGGTGGATGGTCGCTTCCTTGTGTGATGAGTGATTGACAACGTTGTGTGGACTGATTCTTGGCTAAGTATTGCAGGTGCAGGTTGCGGCTTGACTCGTGTTGGTGCAGGTGAAGAACAAGCGCGAAAGGTCGTCGCCGGTGAGGCATCCAGGTGTGGAGAAGACAATTAGGCTTTGTTCGAGGGACCGGTGGCCGGCGGGGTCAAGTGCGGGCCGCATGGTGGCGAGGAACAGACAAGATGAAGTCGTGGACGGTTTCTTGGTTGAGCCTCAAAACCAAGGTCGAGTCGGGACTACGTGGGAGCCAAGTCATGAGTGGAGATTGGCGGAGGCTACACCGAGTTCGCGGGGTTTCGGTGGTTCACCGGAAACCACCGGGTTCCTTGGTTGATCCACAAAGCCAAGACCGGAGAACCGAAGACGGAGGTGCGGCGGCACCGGCACGGTCCCGACCGGTGGGTCCGACCGTTGGGGACCGGTCCGACGGCGGAGGAGCACCGGTCGACCGGTGTGCGGCGACGCGGTCCGGAATCTTCGAAGCGGAGGACACGCGTCGGGATCGCATGGCTTGCGTCGAGGCTACGCGGGGTGCGGTCGCGGGCATCCGTCCGATGGTGAAGACATCAAGAATTCCAAATCCGCCCTTGAGGGGCTTGTATCCCTAGTTGTTAGAGAAGGGCATTTTAGACATTCGGTTGCCTCCATATAACCCAAGAGGTGAGAGGATGGCAGCCAACTCTTGGAACCCTAGCTCATTAGTTTTCCTATTTTTCCACCTATTTTCCTTAGGTTTTCCTTAGGACTAGCAAGAGAGCTTCACGGAGAGATCTTGTAGAGAGGGATGGATGATCGGGCGGCTTGCTAGACCTTGTATGAACCTTTGTTTCATGTATAGATGATTCGGCGTGGTTCCTCAAGGTTTGGATGTGTTTTCCCCGGTTGTTCTTGGTGGTGATTTTCGGAGCCCTCTCTCGGTGATTTCTTTGGGTTGTTTTCGGGACTTTTTTCTTGGGGATTTGATGGGGGAAATTTGTGGGAACCCTTCGTGGTTCTTTGGGCTGTGATTCCCCTCCCAAATCCGTGAGTAAAAGTGCTCGATTTTGGGGTTTCTTGAGTTCTTGGGTTGGAAGTGCTTTCGGCGGGATTTCTTCGATTACTCCTTTTTGGACGAGATTTGGTGGGATTAAACTTGGCTATGGACTCCTCATGAGGTGTTCCTGATATCCCCAAAGTCTTGTTCAAGTCCGTGGTGCGATTCGGGAGATCAAGATTTGGATTTGGGGGAGTTGACCCGCGGTGTCTTGTTCATCCCGAGCCGCCCGTGCTACACCGATCCGACCGGTGCTCTTGACCGGTCCGGCCGGTGCGAGCCCTTGTGGGTTTTTGCTCGGGTGAACGTCTTGGTGTGTTCTTTGTTGTCCCGTGTTGCTGCTTGTTTCGAGTTTGGGTCCGTTTGGTGGTCGGTTGGCTGTTTGGTGCCTTGGGGGCTTTCGGTGCCGCCATCGGTCCGACCGGTGTGTCTCACCGGTCGGACCGGTGTAGAGCCACTTAGTGGAAGTTGCTCGGCTTCACCGGCGGGGACCGGTCGGCCGGTGGTGCTCACCGGTCGACCGTGTGAGTCTCAGAGACTCGAGGTTTGGTTTTTCCGCTGCGTTTCTCGGGTCGGAAGGTTGCATGTTGGTTCCTAGGTCCAGTGGCACTCCTGTGGCTACGTGGGCTTGACCAACCTTGGTAGTGAGTCGGAGACGTGTGTTGGAAGCCGCGTTCGTCTTGTTGGAGTTCTCATCTCCTTGGAGAAGAATTTTTATCGGCTCCCATTCACTCCCCCCCCCCCCTCTCTGGTTCGCCGTATCGGTCCTTCAAGTGGTATCAGAGCCGGTTCGGGTCTTTGTTGACTCTAACCAGTCTAAGATCCAAGGATGGCGTACCAGGAACGGGGTTCGGGTCCTCCACACTTCGATGGCAAGAACTACCGGATGTGGAGCAAGCGGATGGGTGCGTTCCTCCGCGGAAAGGGTCACCTGCTTTGGGATGTCACGGTGGACACGAGGCTATGTCCCGGCCGATGGATTTCCTTGCTCCGGGGTCGAGGGGACGGATTCGACGCCAACAATAAGGCGGTCGACTACTTGTTTCGTGCTTTGTGTCGGCTCGAGTTCGATCGGGTGCACACCGAGCACTTGGCTTGTAGGATTTGGGCGGTGTTGAAGGAGGCTCATGTTGGGAACGCCCAGGTTCAGGCACGGTTGTATGCGACCTACCGGAGAGAGTACGAGAACTTCACTCATTTCCCCGGTGAGTCCATCGATGCCTTGTTTCAGAGGTTCATGGTGGTGGTGAACAACATGAGGGCCAATGTGGACGTGCTCCTGTACGATGATCATGATAGAGCGGTCAAGCTCTTACACTCTTTGGATCGTACGATATGGGGCGGAAAGTTCAAGGCCATAGTCGAGTCGGAGAGGTATGATACTCTGACGGTGAACGAGCTGTTCTCAAAGCTCAAGTCGGCTGAGGTGGATAGGGGCATGACGGCCAAGCTCGAGGGACCGACTGATTCCCATAGTCTTGCCCTCGTTGGTGGTTCCAAAGGAAAGACTAACTTTAACCCATCCACCGGGATGTTCTCGTTTTCCTCTTTGATGTCTATGCCGGATGAGGAGTTTGATGACCTTGGAGAGGACGAGCGGGTGCTTGTTGACGAGGCGGTTCGAGAGGCGCACGAGAACCGCGTGAACATGAGGAGGAACACGAGGACTTGCTTCCGGTGCGGCAAGCGGGACACTTCGTCGCCGACCGCCCGGAGAAGGCCGAGAACAAGGACGACTACAAGCACAAGCCGAGGATGAACGATGGCAAGTACCGTTCGAGGCGCGACCACAAGAGCAAGCACAAGAACAAGTACAAGGACGAGCGACGATCGAGGAAGAAGGAGGGCCGAGGCAAGGCCCGAGCGATGGTTGGAGCGAGCGACATCGACTCCAGTTCCGCGTACTCCACCTCGAGCTCGAGCAGCAGCGAAGACGAGGGAGATCGCCGCAAGAACAAGAAGTCGTCCAAGAACCTGAGCGGGCTGAGCTGCTTCGCGAGAGATGGCTTCTGCACTATGGCGTTGAGCTCCGGCAGCAAGAAGAGCACACAGAGCGACTCGGACTCTGAATCCGACGACGAGGTGCGTGATGAACTTCCCTTCTTGCGCCAGGAGAATGAGAGGCTTGGCTCTTTGCATGATAACCGGGATGACATGCTTAGAGAGGCCAAGAAAATGAGGAAAGAGCTTAGGGCTTCACTCGAGGATGCTAGGACTAGAGTGGCTGAGCTAGAGACACAGGTGCTTGATAGCAAGCTTGAGATTGATTCGCTTAAGGCTAGTCCTGTTGTTTCTAATGAGAATGATTGTCTTGATTGCTCCATATTCCTTGCTTTGATCTTGCTTTGTTTAAGGAGAAGCATGCCTCCAAGTGTGAGGAACTAGATGTGCTTAGGGTTGAAGTGGGCGAGCTTAAGTCTAGACCTCGCTTTGCTAGGTGCTTGCACTTCTTGCCTGTTTTGCATGCTAAGATTGATGAGATGCATGCTTACACTAGTTCGCTTGAGGCTAAATTGAAGGAACCCATGCCTACATCTTGCTCTACCCGTGAAATGCATGCATTGAAAAATTTGGAGCTTGCACATTATGTTGATCGTTTGCGGGATGAGAATGATGATTTGAGGAAGTTGATGGGTTGGTTGTCCGGTCATGAGCCTCAGTTGAGGATGATGATCGAGGCCTTTAAGAGGCAAGATGGTGAGGGGCTTGGGGCAAACAAGGTTGGTGAGGGAAGTGGAGAGAATATCCCGGAGCCACCAAAAACCCACCACAAAAATGATTTCCCCCCAAAACCTAACCATCTTAAGAACCGACTAGACACAACCCCAGCTCCACCCGTGTTTCCTACACCCACAAATGACCTACAAAAGCCTATCAAGTTTGTGAGCACTTCGGGGAAAGTGTTCTTTGGGAAGGAGAGTGAGAAGGCTAGTGGTGAGAAACCGGTGGAGGGTTTGAGTGGGGAGAAACCAAGTGAGCAGCCACATCCCAAGCCTAAGCCTAAGCTTGTGAGGTTCCATTGTGGCTATTGTGGGAGAGATGGCCATAAGGAGGAGTTTTGCTTCAAGAGGAAGCGAGAGGAGAGAATGGAGAAGGAGTGGGCTAACAAGGACAAGTACCACCCTTCCGATGGTGTACTTGAGCCTCGTATGCGGATGCCCGGGGGCAAGGCGATTGTGAGGACACTTCGGGCTTGGGGAGAGAAGAAGGGCGGGAGCGGTGGTGTTGCTGCCCGGGTCACACCGGTCGGACCGGTGGGGAGCACCGGTCGGACCGGTGCGGGCGACAGACGACCGTTTTGGGTTTCGAGCTCGTACGGGTGCGAGGGTTGTTTACGGTGGTCGTGGTTCGGTGGTTGGGGTGGAAAGGGTGCGGGTGGTCGGTTGCTAGGCGTTCTCCTCCTCGTGCTCAATACGGGGATTGGAGGAGTCGTGGCGTTGAGTTGGAGAGGAAGGACGTTCCGCGGGCTTTCTTGCGTGGTTTTGGTCCTCCTCTAGGCAGAGAGGGGTGGTTCCCTCAGGGTGGTTACCGTGGTGGTGTTCGTGGAGGCAGTTTTGGTAGGAGAGATACTTTGGTTGGTGCTAACCCCACTTTCGAGCAAATGGCTCGGCACTGGTTTTCCTCCTTTGGTACTAACCCCAGTGTTGAGTCGTTTGTCCGCTCACGTGCTTATTTTTGAATTTCAGGTGGGAGACTTGAAGAACATTTGGTTGATTGACTCCGGTTGCTCGAGGCATATGACCGGAGACAGGGGGTGGTTCTCAAGTCTCGTCCCGGTGGTGACGAAGAGGTACATCACCTTTGGGGACAATGGGCGCGGGCGTGTGCTTTCAGAAGGTGAGATAAAAGTGAGTGACAAGATCACTCTGAGGCGTGTTGCTCTTGTTCAATCGCCGGGGTACAATTTGCTTTCCGTGTCCCGGTTGTTGGATGAGGGTTTTGAGGTGTTGTTTCGGTCGGTGGTTCTCGGATTGTGGACTCTCGAGGGGACCTTGTCTGTATGGTCGTTCCCGAGGGTCAGGTGTTTCGTGCTGATTTTTCTCAGTCTTGGGGTGTGGAGCGTTGTTTCTTGGCTGGTTCTTCGAGTGAGTTGTGGAAGTGGCATAGGAAGTTGGGTCACTTGAGCTTTGACCTTTTGTCTCGCTTGAGTAAACTCAATTTGGTTCGAGGATTGCCACGGTTGAGGCTTGAGAAAGAGTTGGTTTGTGCTCCGTGTAGGCATGCCAAGATGGTGGCTTCTTCTCACCCGCCTCTCACCGATGTGATGACTGAGCGTCCATGCGAGCTGCTCCATATGGACCTTGTTGGCCCAGCTCGTGTGCGATCCGCGGTGGGAAGTGGTATGTCCTTGTTGTGGTGGACGACTATTCTCGGTATGCGTGAGTGTTCTTTCTCGAGGATAAGGGGGAGACGTTTGGTTTTGTTCGAGATCTAGTCTTGAGGTTGAGGAACGAGAGGCACGGAGATGCCATACGAGCTATCCGTAGTGATAATGGCTCGGAATTCAGGAACTCTCGTTTTGAAACCTTTTGTCATGACTTGGGTCTTGAGCACCGCTTTTCGAGTTCGTATACGCCTCCCCGAATGGTGTTGTGGAAAGGAAGAACGGGACCTTGTGCGAGATGGCTCGGACGATGCTTGATGAGCATAGGACTCCGAGGAGGTATTGGGGGTGAGGCGGTGAATACCGCATGCTATGTGTCGAACAGGATATACCTCAGAGTGCACAAGAAGAAGACATGCTATGAGTTGATGCATGGTCGCACACCCAAGGTGAGTCACTTCCATGTCTTTGGTTGCAAGTGTTTCATTCTGAAGAAAGGCAGGAAGTTGGATAAGTTTGAGGCTAGGTCCGTCGATGGCATTTTCTTTGGTTATGCATCTCATTCTAGAGCATATCGTGTGCTCAATCTTGAAACTAACCAAATCGTGGAGACTTGCGAGGTAACCTTCGACGAGACGAGCCACGTAGTCGCCTTGTCTTTGAGTGTGCGGGTGATGATGAGCTTGGCGAGGAGATTTTTCGGGAGGAGGAGCATGAACATGGTGATGATGAAGATGGCGGTGCGGTGCCCCCGCCGAACATGTACCCACTACTTCGACTACGATGATGGATGGACCCTCTGCTACACCTACGACGACAAATCAAGAACAAGGAGAAGGCGATGTTGAGGGGGAGGTAGCTTCGAGGCGAGAACCTCCCCGGCGAGTTCAAGTGGATCACCCGGCTTCGAGGATCATCGGCGACATGAATGAACGCACTACACGGTCGAGGGTTCGAAACAATTCCCATTTTGCTCATGCTTTGCATTTGTTGCTTCTTTCGAGCCCAAAGACATTGGACACGCACTATCCGATCACAATTGGGTTAACTCGATGCATGAGGAGTTGGAGAACTTTGAGAGGAATCAGGTGTGGGAGTTGGTTGACCCTCCCCCAGGGTGTAAGCCGATTGGTACCAAGTGGGTGTGGAAAAACAAAGAGGGAGAGAAGGGTGAGGTTGTGAGGAACAAGTCGAGACTTGTTGCCCAGGGGTTCGGTCAGAAGGAGGGGATCGACTACGAGGAGACTTTTGCTCCCGTAGCCCGTTTGGAGGCAATTAGGATTCTTCTAGCCTTTTCCGTGGCTAAAGGGTTCAAGTTGCACCAAATGGATGTGAAGAGTGCTTTTCTGAATGGTGTGCTGGAGGAAGAAGTGTATGTGAGGCGACCTCACGGGTTTGAGAGTGAGAAGTACCCCCACGGGTGTACAAGTTGAGGAAGGCGGCCGTATGGGTTGAAGCGGGCGCCTAGAGCTTGGTATGGCGGGTTGAGGGGGTTCTTGTTTGAGAGAGGTTTTGAGATGGGGAAGGTCGATCGGACCTTGTTTTCTTTGAGGGCGGGGCGGAGATATCCCGATTGTGCGGTGTGTACGTGGATGATATTGTCTTTGGTGGCTCGTCTAACTCTCTTGTTGCGAGGTTTGCAGATGATATGAGCAAGGAGTTTGAGATGAGCATGATGGGCGAGTTGCAGTTCTTCCTCGGGCTACAAATCAAGCAATCAAAGGAAGGAACATTTGTGCACCAGGCTAAGTACACCAAGGACATTGTGAGGAAGTTCAAGATGGAGGACTCCAAGTCTATGACGACGCCGATGAGTACGACTACAGCTCTTGATGCGGACGAGGAAGGTGAACACGTGGATCAGAAGGAGTACCGGAGTATGATCGGGTCACTCCTCTACTTGACGGCGACGAGGCCGGACATACAGTTCTCGGTGTGTCTGTGCGCTCGTTTTCAAGCGTCTCCGAGGACTTCGCATCGGCAAGCAGTGAAGCGAATTTTCATGTACTTGCGTCACACTCCCGACTTCGGCCTTTGGTACTCCGTGTCCTCTTCTTTGGCGCTTCATGGTTTTTCAGACGCGGATTTTGCCGGGTGTCGGTTGGATAGGAAGTCCACTTCTGGGACTTGCCGCTTTTGGGTTCTTCGTTGGTGTCTTGGTCTTCCCGTAAGCGGTCGAGTGTTGCTCAATCCACGGCCGAGGCCGAGTATGTTGCCGCTGCTAGTTGTTGCTCTCAGCTCCTTTGGATCACCTACACCATGAGTGACTTTGGTGAGGAGTATACCCATGTCCCACTTCAATGTGATAGCACTAGTGCCATAAGTGTTGCAAAGAACCCAGTGCTTCATTCCAAAACCAAGCACATAGAAGTGAGGTATCATTTTCTGAGAGACAATGTTGAGAAAGGAAAGATAGCTTTGATCCATGTACCCACTCATGACCAACTAGCCGATATTTTCACCAAACCCCTAGATCAAGCCACTTTCACTCGTTTGCGGGGGGAACTTGGTGTGTGTTTGATTTCTTGAGTTGGGTGTGTGGGAGCTCTCTTTTGCCGGTGGTGTCGAGCCCATTTTGCCTCCCCTCGAGGAGCCGGTTTGTAGCATATGTATAGCTTTCCTTTGTGCATTTCTTGCATTTGGCATGGCATATGTAACATGATGTATAGGCATCCTTGTATCTTAGATTGCATGCATTTTGTATCATATGCATTGGTTAGGAAAAGCTTCTCTCATATACATTGTTCACCATGGAATGAGATATATGTCTTTGTGAGCTTGTTTGGTATGCTACGGTTAGTTTGGCTTAGCTCTTGATGATCTTGATGAATAATCCATGGTTGATAGCTATGCTTTTGAAAAATGTCACATGTATGCTCTCTCATGTGTAAATGCCTTTACATGCTCTTGACATGTTTGTGTGGCCTTGCTATGCTTAATTTGTGGTTGGATAGCTAGTTTATTGATCATATGGGGCCAAAGGCTCATTTGCCATCATGAATGTTTAGCCCTCTTGACTTATCTTGTGGAGGAGCATAAGTTCCTTTTTGTCGCAAAGACATTTCATGTACCATTTACAAATCTGAAAATGAAATGAAAAATGCTTGGAAAATATGCTCCCATGTCATATGTGCTGAATTTAATTTGCTTTGGGTGCTAAACCGTTGCATGATGCCTACCAATGAGAAGTCTCATAAATAGAAGTAGGCACATGGCTCGGTGGCTTTGACATGACATGAGGTGCTTGTGGGTGTTTGTGATGGTCTTATGATTAGAATGGCTGTCCTAGCATGAAGTTTGTGTGGCTTTGCCATTTTGATATGCTTTGATCATGTTTAGGACTTTGCTCATGAGAGGCAAGTTTTCGCAAAATTGCCAAAATCCATCTTAGCTTCGTCCAATGGTTGTGAAACTTGGTGATCATGTAGTTGAGATCGATACGAAGCCGTAGAGTATCTAACTTGCTCATTTGGACATGTGTAGCATTCTTTGTTGAATCTTGTATATTTGAGAAGCTCTAGGTTGAAAGTTTTGCATTTTTGGCTTGATTCATGCATTGCCAACAAGGGGGAGAAGTTTGAGCTTGAAATGGCTTGTTGGACGCGTTTAGAAGGTTTTCAGGTGGTTTCGAGCCATTTCTGGGCTCTGTTGTACACCGGTCGACCGGTGATGAGCACCGGTCCGACCGGTGTGAGTGCTTGGTCCCGTACATATGTTGGGCACCGGTCGACCGGTGGTGATGACCGGTCGGACCGGTGTGAGTGAAGTTGCTTTGCGGCCCCTGTTTCATGTGGTTTCTTGCATGCATTCGTCCGGGGGAGTTGCATTGGTTCGGGGGAGTTTGCATGTGTGCAGAGGGAGCTCTTTGAGAATTTTCGAGCTTTGTTTCGGTGGTTTGTGCTCTTTGCTTGAGCTTTGCTTTGTCTCGGATGTGTCGAGCCGTTGCCCTTGCCTAAGGGGTCCGAGACTTGTCTTCTTCAAGTGATCTTGCTCTTTGCCTTTGTTTGGCTTTCGATCGCTTGTTGGAGTTTCTTTTTGTTCGTTTCTTTTCTTTTTCGTTTCTCTCTTGTTACTTTCGTGTGGGTGTTGTCAATGCACTCATCAAGGGGGAGATTGAGGACCATGTGTGGTTCAAGGACCGGTGGATGGTCGCTTCCTTGTGTGATGAGTGATTGACAATGTTGTGTGGACTGATTCTTGGCTAAGTATTGCGAGGTGCGGGTTGCGGCTTGACTCGTGTTGGTGCGGGTGAAGAACAAGCGCGAAAGGTCGTCGCCGGTGAGGCCTCCGGTGTGGAGAAGACAAGTAGGCTTTGTTCGAGGGACCCGGTGGCCGGCGGGGGTCAAGTGCGGGCCGCATGGTGGCATGAACGAAGAAATGAAGTCGTGGACGGTTTCTTGGTTGAGCCTCAAAACCAAGGTCGAGCCGGACTACGTGGGAGCCAAGTCATGAGTGGAGATTGGCGGAGGCTACACCGAGTTCGCGGGGTTTCCGGTGGTTCACCGAAAAACCACCGGGTTCCTTGGTTGATCCACAAAGCCAAGACCGGAGAACCGAAGACGGAGGTGCGGCGGCACCGGACCGGGTCCCGACCGGTGGGTCGACCCGGTCCGACCGTTGGGGACCGGGTCCGGCCGGTGAGGAGCACCGGTCGGCCGGTGTGCGACGACGCGGTCCGGAATCTTCGAAGCGGAGGACACGCGTCGGGATCGCATGGCTTGCGTCGAGGCTACGCGGCGTGCGGTCGCCGGGCATCCGTCCGATGGTGAAGACATCAAGAATTCCAAATCCGCCCTTGAGGGGCTTGTATCCCTAGTTGTTAGAGAAGGGCATTTTAGACATTCGGTTGCCTCCATATAACCCAAGAGGTGAGAGGATGGCAGCCAACTCTTGGAACCCTAGCTCATTAGTTTTCCTATTTTTCCACCTATTTTCCTTAGGTTTTCCTTAGGACTAGCAAGAGAGCTTCACGGAGAGATCTTGTAGAGAGGGATGGATGATCGGGCGGCTTGCTAGACCTTGTACGAACCTTTGTTTCATGTATAGATGATTCGGCGTGGTTCCTCAAGGTTTGGATGTGTTTTCCCTGGTTGTTCTTGGTGGTGATTTTCGGAGCCCTCTCTCGGTGATTTCTTTGGGTTGTTTTCGAGACTTTTTTCTTGGGGATTTGATGGGGGAAATTTGTGGGAACCCTTCGTGGTTCTTTGGGCTGTGATTCCCCTCCTAAATCCGTGAGTAAAAGTGCTCGATTTTGGGGTTTCTTGAGTTCTTGGGTTGGAAGTGCTTTCGGCGGGATTTCTTCGATTACTCCTTTTTGGACGAGATTTGGTGGGATTAAACTTGGCTATGGACTCCTCATGAGGTGTTCCTGATATCCCCAAAGTCTTGTTCAAGTCCGTGGAGCGATTCGGGAGATCGAGATTTGGATTTGGGGGAGTTGACCCGCGGGTGCTTGTTCATCCCGAGCCGCCCGTGCTACACCGGTACGGCCGGTGCTCTTGGCCGTCCGACCGGTGCGAGCCCTTGTGGGTTTTTGCTCGGGTGAACGTCTTGGTGTGTTCTTTGTTGTCCCGTGTTGCTTTCTTGTTTCGAGTTTGGGTCCGTTTGGTGGTCGGTTGGCTCGTTTGGTGCCTTGGGGGCTTTCGGGCCGCCATCGGTCCGACCGGTGTGTCTCACCGGTCCGACCGGTGTAGAGCCACTTAGTGGAAGTTGCTCGGCTTCACCAGCGGGGACCGGCTCGACCGGTGGTGCTCACCGGCTCGACCGGTGTGAGTCTGTAGACTCGAGGTTTGGTTTTTCCGCTGCGTTTCTCGGGTCGGAAGGTTGTGTGTTGGTTCCTAGGTCCAGTGGCACTCCTGTGGCTACGTGGGCTTGACCAACCTTGGTAGTGAGTCGGAGACGTGTGTTGGAAGCCGCGTTCGTCTTGTTGGAGTTCTCATCTCCTTCGAGAAGAATTTTTATCGGCTGCCATTCACTCCCCCCCTCTCTGGTTCGCCGTATCGGTCCTTCACGATGGTCGAGGGCTGGCGGAAGCGTTGGGGGAAGGCCGCCGCACGGATCTCCCGGCTGAACACACGGGTCCCCGGGGGCTCCGGCGTCAGAGAGCGGTCCTCGTCGCTGTCGTAGCGTCCACCCCGTCGAGGGTGGTAGCCTACCGCCGCTCGCGCATCCGCCCCTGCTCGTGCGGCGGGCGTTGATGACATTGCGGGCGTCACCGTCCGGCGCCCGCGCGTGTCGAGGAGCCGCTCCTTGGCCGGCGCGCGTCCCGGGTTGGCGGGTCGCCCC
Organism: Cenchrus americanus; assembly: GCA_947561735.1. NCBI lineage: Eukaryota > Viridiplantae > Streptophyta > Magnoliopsida > Poales > Poaceae > Cenchrus > Cenchrus americanus. The sequence continues at coordinate 187,273,003 of OX387245.1, forward strand.
GCAACTTCACCTGCATGGACCGAGGGTTCGCCCCCCTGTGCAGCCCCGTCTCCTCGCGCATCACCCTGCTGGCGTATACGTCAGGCTGAGCTTTCGGCCTGCTGGACGACCGCTTGCTCGATGAGAGCCTGCACCTCGCGTTGCAGGTTCTGCGCCTCAGGGGTCGAGGGTGCCGGCATAGCCCGCAGCAGCGTCGCGGTGGCAACGAGCTTCTGACTTGCCCGCGGAGGTGCGTCCGGGTTGTCGACGTTAAAGTCGGCGTTGATGCGGTCGCGGGCCTGTCTGCCCAGCTCCCTCGCGCGTTCGCCGCGCGCGCGGAGGCTTCCCCCCGCCATCGAGGCACGGAGCGGCCGCACCGTTCGGTACTCCTCCGCCGCTTGGCCTCGAGCTCACAAGCTCGGGCCGGTGCGCGTCGGCGTCGGCCCCTGCAGGGGTGCTTGGCCCTACGGCCATGCGCGGAGCGATCCCTGGGGCAGGCGTGACCTCCCCGTCGCCTGCGCCCACCGCGCCGGTGGCGTTTGCTGGGTCGTTGGCGATGACGACACAGCACTCCCACGCGGGGTCGTAGCTCCCGGTGCTGGAGTCGTCGAAGCAGCCGAACAAGTAGTCCGTAGCGTCAAGGAAGCGCCTGAACATGACCGGGTCCGGCACGCTGGAGAAAGTCCCACTCCGCGTATCCGTGGAGGTTGGCGGGTGGCAATGCGTCAAGGGAACCCAGGGACGATTCGTCACCCGCTGAGGCGCCGGGATCCCTGGCAACGAAGACGTGACGGCCAGGGGGAACCCTGCGCATCGTGGAGTTGACGTTGGCGTTGTAGGCCGTCGTGGCACCTCGCAGCCCAATGGGAAAGCGCGGTCCGGAGACCGAGCGCTGTCCCACTGGGGCAGTGGTTGCCGTGGCGACAGGCGCGCCGCGTTGAGAGGCGGCGCGCTCGGCTGCCGTCGCTCGGACCGCGCCCGGCGCGAACGCCGGCCGAGCGGCGGCGGCGTCGTGGCGTCGACGGGCCCGCGGCGTCCGCGCCGGCGCGCGTCGCGCGCGTGGTGGTGCGCGTAGCGGGGACCGGAGCGGACCCGGCCGCGCCGCCGCGCACGGAGCTCCTCACGGTTGGTGAGGCGCATCGGAGTAGCCGTTCCCCGTGGCACGAAAGTTCGGGCCCCCGAACCGGATTTCGAACCCGGCGGGGAGGGGGGTCCGAGTTGCCCATGCGTGAACGTGTACCGCGGTACTCGGTGCGAATCACCATGGAGTTGATGGTGGATTGACCTTAGGCGCTCGATTGCCCCACGGTGGGTGCCAACCGTCGGTGCGGAATGTGGTCCCGACACTAACCGGTAATAAGCGCCAAGGTCTATCCCTCTATGGTCGATGCTAAGCAATAAAAGACACGAGTTTATCCCGGTTCCCGCCGAGGGGCCGTACGTCCGGCGCGGTGTGTTCAAGGCACTATATTGCTCGGCACCGGGGTGCTCGTAGTGGGGGCTGCTACAAGCAAGGCGGGAGAGGAAGCGTGGCTTCGAAGTCCCTGGTGTAGTGGCTGAAGATGTTGTGGGAGGATTGGAGAGCAAGTGCGTGGTGCGGCCTATCTCGTGTTGTGTTCCGTTGGGTTCTGTCTCCCGTCCCCTGCGGCTGGGGGGTTCGTCCTCCTTTTATAGACCAAGGAGAGAGCGAATCACATGCGCGCCGCGCTATTTAGCTACGTGAGGGAGCGTGATGTGCTATGCTATAGAGTAGGCGGCCGCCCGGACGATCCTTGCAGCGATCCGGCCATCATGGCGTATCTTGTACCCGAACAGTGGCGGCCTCGAGGGTAGAAGAGCAGCGGACGGCTGTGATGTCTTCAGATGGACTCGAGGGAGTTGCTGACGTTGGTCCGTACGGAGCACAGTGGCAGGTAAGGCGGCGTCCCGTGCCCGTACGCTCCACAGCGCTGGGGCTGTTGCCACAGCGCCCAGCGTGGGTTCGCACGCGCAGGGGCGGCAGCCATGCCGTTAACAGTGGCAGGGATGGCGTCCCACCGGCCTAGCGCCTCCACCTAACCCTGCAAGGTCACAAGAAAGCAAGTCGAGGGTGCAGCCGGCCCCCCTTCGAGGGCTCGGTGCGTTAGCCGTACCGGAGCAGGCGGCGCGGCGTCACGGGTCTGGCACCGCCGCGCCGCACGGTCTCCCCCACAGTGGTGGGGATGGGCTCCCTCCTGGGGAGTTGGTGCGGCGGCACCGGGGCGCGAGCCCCGGGCGCATGATGGCGCCGCCCCGCCGATGTCAGGGCATTAAATGCCCGCGTACAGGAGCAGGCGCGCGCGTGCGGAGTGCCCTCGAGCGAGGCGGACCCCGTTCGAGGGCGGAGCAGACCCTCGAGCGAGGTGGAGCCTGCTCGAGGTAAGCGCACCCCCTCGAACGGGGCGGAGCCCGCCCGAGGGAGGCACGCGCCCTCGAGCTAGGCAAAGCCTGCTCGAGGGGATCTTCGAGTGGGCCGCCTTGGTGGGCCGTTGGGGGCCTCCGCGGTGTGGGCTGTGTCCTGCATGGTTAAGCGAGGCGTGTTTGGCTTTGTTGCGGGTTTTAAGTTGGGATCCCCCAGTTGTTAAAGGGGACCCCTAGGGCTGTCCCCGACACTAGTCTAAGATCCAAGGATGGCGTACCAGGAACGGGGTTCGGGTCCTCCACACTTCGACGGCAAGAACTACCAGATGTGGACCAAGCGGATGGGTGCTTTTCTCCACGGAAAGGGTCAGATCCTTTGGGATGTCACGGTGGACACAGGATATGTCCAGCCGATGGACTTCCTCGCTCCAAGATCGAGGGACAGATTCGACGCCAACAATAAGGCGGTCGACTACTTGTTTCGTGCTTTGTGTCAGCCTGAGTTCGATCGGGTGCACACCGAGCACTTGGCTTGTAGAATTTGGTCGGTGTTGAAAGAGGCTCATGTTGGGAATGCCCAGGTTCAGGCTCGGATGTATGCGACCTACTGGAGAGAGTACGAGAACTTCACTTATCTCCCCGGTGAGTCCATCGATGCCTTGTTTCAGAGGTTCACGGTGGTTGTGAACAACATGAGGGCCAATGTGGACATGCTCCCGTACGATGATCATGATAGAGCGGTCAAGCTCTTACACTCTTTGGATCGTACAATTTGGGGCGGAAAGTTCGAGGCCATTGTGGAGTCAGAGAAGTATGACACTCGACGGTGAACGAGCCGTTCTCGAAGCTCAAGTCGGGCCGAGGTGGATAGGGGCATGACAGCCAAGATCGAGGGCCCGACTTACTCTCATAGTCTCGCCCTCATCGGTGGTTCAAATGGAAAGGCTAACACTAACCCATCCACCAGGATGTTCTCTTTGTCCTCTTTGATGTCTATGCCAGATGAGGAGTTCGACGTGCTTGGAGAGGACGAGCTGGCGCTCCTGACGAGGCGGTTCGAGAGGCTGCACGAGAACCGGGTGAACATGAGGAGGAACACGAGGACATGCTTCAAGTGCGGCAAGACTGGACACTATTTCGCCGAGTGTCCGAAGGTGAACAACCACGACAAGCACAAGTTCATGGACAAGAGGAAGAAGTTGAAGAAGAAGGATCATGAACATGGGAAGAAGGGTCGGTCTCGAGAGAAGATGAAGAGATCGAGCGACATCGAGTCCGATTCCGAGGACACGTCTTCAAGCTCAAGTGATGAAGACGAAGAGGATGACAAGAAGAAGAAGAAGAAGAACCTCGGCAAGTATCTCAACGGCCTTTGTGTGACGGGCCTAAGCCTGAAGGACGACTTTTGCGGCATGGCTCGCAGTTCGAGCAACAAGAGAAGCCAGAAGGACGCCTCGGACTTGGATTCCGAGGATGAGGTATGTGATGAGCTCTCTTCCTTGCGCAAGGAGAATGAGGAGTTGGTTGACTTGCTTGATAATCGCGATCACATGCTTAGAGAGGCTAAGAAGCTTAGGAAGGAGCTTAGATCTTTGCTCGAGGATGCTAGGACTAGAGTGGCTGAGCTAGAAACACAGGTTCTTGATAGCAAGCTTGAAATTGACTCTCTCAAGGCTAGCCCTGTTGTTTCTGATGAGAATGATTGTGTTGATTGCTCTGCTTTCCTAGCTGACTTGACTGATCTTAGGGAGAGGTATGCCTCCAAGTGTGAGGAACTAGATGTGCTTAGGGTTGAGTTGGCTGAGCTACAATCTAGACCCACTTTGCTTGGTGCTTGCACTTCTTGCCCTAGTTTGCATGAGAAAATTGCTGAGCTCCGTTCTCGCATTGTTTCACTTGAGGCCGATTTGAAAGTGCCTATTCCTACTTCTTGCTCTACATGTGAGTTGCATGCTATGAAGAATTTGGATCTTGCAAAATGTGTTGGTCGCTTGCAAGATGATAATGATAAGTTGCGTGAAGCGCTGAGTTGGTTGTCGAGTCAAGAACCTCAGCTTGGTATGATGATTGCTAGCTGTAAGCACTTTGACGGTTGGGCTTTGGGATTGGATAAGGTTGGTGAGGGCAGTGGTGAGAGGTTGGGAATGTTTCAGTTCCACCACAACCCACACCCAAAGACAAGTTTGCATCCAAGCCAAACTAACCAAGAGAAAAACCGAGTGAGAAGGCAAGTGAAACGCCTAGTGAGAAACCAAGTGAGAAGCCTTGTGAGCCTCATCCCAAGCCTAAGCCCAGATCGATCCGTTTCCATTGTGAGTTTTGTGGAAAGGATGGTCACAAGAGAGCGTTTTGCTTCAAGAGGAAGCGTGAGGAGAGAATGGCGAAGGAGTGGGCTAACAAGGACAAGTACCACCCTTTCGATGGTGTACTTGAGCCTCGTGTGCAGTTGCCCAGGGCCAAGGCGAGTGTGAGGTCAGTTCGGGCTTGGGGAGAGCGGAAGTCTGTTGGAGGTGCTGCTGGCCAGGCTACACCGGTCAGAATGGTGAGGGGCACCGGTCAGACCGGTGCAGGCCTGGACAGGCAGCGGTTTGTGTTTCGTGCTCGTACAGATGGTAAGTTTGGTTCAGGAGATCGTGGTTCTGGTGGTTGGTCTGGAAAGTTTGCAGGAGGTCAGTTTGCTAGGCATTCTCCTCCTCGTGCTCAATACGGGGATGGGAGGATCCGTAGTTTTGAGAAGGAGAGGAGGGACAGTCCACGGGTTTTCTTTCGTGGTTTTGGTCCTCCTTCAAGCAGAGAGGGGTGGTTCCCTCAGGGTGGTTACCGTGGTGGTGATCGTGGAGGTAGTTTTGGTAGGAGAGATGCCTTGGTTTGTGCTAACCCCACTTTCGAGCAAATGGCTAGGCACTGGTTTTACATTTTTGGAACTAACCCCAGTGTTGAGTCGTTTGCTTGCTCTCGCTCTTGGTTTTGAGTTGCAGGTGGATGGCTCGGAGAACATTTGGTTGATATCGGGGGGAGGGGTGGTTCTTCGGCTTAATATCCCGGTGGTGACATGTAGGTGCATCACTTTCGGGGATGCTGGACAAGGATGAGTGAATTGTGAAGAAATGATAAAGGTAAGTGTTTTTGTGACCTTCGAGTGTGTGGCCTTGGTCAAGCCACTTGCTTTGTTTTGCTCCTTCTCTATCTCATGTGTGTAGGGTGAGCTTTGTATGCTCTTTGGCCCTAGTGCATGTGTTTAGGGGGAGCTTGTGTGTTTTGTGCTCCTTTTCTCTTTTGCCGGTGGTGTCGAGCCCTTTTTGCCTCCCCTCGAGGAGCCGGTGGTTTGTGAGCTTTGTGTGTGGGAGCTCTTTTGTAGCATATGTATAGCTTTCCTTTGTGCATTTCTTGCATTTGGCATGGCATATGTGTGACGCCCCAGTTTTCTAATTAACGCCATTAACGCTAATGACCAGGTCAACCGGTCAAACACCGGTCAAACCTAGGTCAACCTGGGCCGTCACCCGAAAACCTCGCCATTGAACCCTATTGGACCCCTTGACCAAGCCTGCACACACCCGTGGTCAACCCGTGGTCAAAGACACGGTCAAACCCCGCTTAACCGTCGACGTCAGCGAATGTCGTCCGGAACTTTTGCCGCGTTCTCCAAAATTCACCTAAACACTTCAAAATCTACCTTTATGAAAGTTGTCCGTCTTGTTGAGGGACACAACTTTCATGTAGATTGGCATTTCAAATTTTGAGTAGAAATTAGCGAAAAACTTGGTCAACCGCCAGTACCTCCTGTTTTCCAGGACAGGCCGACATTCAAAGTTGGCACGACGTTCCTGCAAAATCCGTAGAGAAAAACACCCTAGAGCCTTTGTGAAAGTTGTAGAGGGTAGTGAGATCTACAACTTTGGTATTCACTGCTCGGTGCACTTCAGTTTAAGTTTTTGGAGAAAGTCTAGGTCAAAGCAGGCTACATCGACACGTTTAGGCAGCCTCGCGCGCTCCCGCACGCCGGCCGCCGCCCCCGCCCCGCCCGGCGCCCTCTCTCCGCTGAAGGAGGACCAAAACCACGATCACCACCACGGTAACCACCCCGAGGCCGCGCGCGCCCCGAGGGCCGCGCGCCCCGAGCTACTTGGGAGGCCGCGCCGTCGCGTGCTCCCCCGCCACGCCGCGCCGCCGTATGCCCGTCGCTTGACCGGTGGTCCATCCGCCGCCGTCCGGCGCTCCGGCCCGTGTATAAAGGCCGACCCTCCACGCTCTCGCGCGTGCACACGCCCGTCCTTCCTTGCCGCGCCGCCGCCCGGCCCCGGCGCCGCCCGGCCGCGCGCGCGGCCGGCCGGCCGCGGCGGCCGGTGCCCCCCGGCCGCCGGCGCACGCCACCGCCGGCGCCGCCCCTGCCCTCTCCAACCCCCAAAACCGTGCGCACGTGGTCCCTAGACCGCTCCCCCACCCTTCCCCGGCCGCGAACGCTGGCGAGCTCCCCCAATTCCGGCGAACAGTGAGCTGCCCGCGCCCCCAGGGATGACATTGCAAGGGTACCATTTCTCCCAGGGTCTTTCTTGCAAAAGTACAACTCCAATAGTAAAAACTGTTTTGCTGTTTCTTGTAAATTGCGTAGAAAATCACAAAAAATTCAGAAAAATGTGAAACCAATTTTATTGGATTCATTGTGAGTTATACTACAACTTTTGTTGTTCTGGCCTGAGCTAATTCCTTTTAGTTTGTGCATGAAAAATACAAATGTGAAAACCCTATATCTGCAATATCTCAAAAACTATAAATCCTCTGTATCTAATTTTTGGATATGTTGTGTGTTAGGTCATGACTAGCTACTATGCCAAACATTGCACCAAGTTATGATGTAAATCTTTTTCTAAAACTATTTTTCTATTTTAGGCAGATCTGCATAAGTGATTTGTCTTGTTAAATATATTTATGTTTTTGACCCCAACTTGTGCACACTGTCTTATAATACCAAAATGCACATCTTGTGAATTAATCCTGATTTTTGGATTAACATAAATAATTATTCATGATTTATGCATGTTTTCCTTTGTAAATTAATAAACCAAGTTCAGTAGAGATTCCATGTGAACATGCTGGCTTTTTAGACTTGTTTAGGACCAGAGAGCATGCACAAGAAAGTTTGGATCATTTTGAGGCTTATTTATTTTTATATGCATTTACTTTGAATCACTAGCTAGTCTTTGTTATTTTCAATAATATTTAATTTCCTAGCCTCCAACACTTGCATGTGGGTCCAATGGACCAGTATAGGTGCTAGTAGGCTTAAGCAACACCACTTTAATTTTTGGTAATTTAATTGCTTAATAAAAAGCTTAAAAGCCCTTTTTAATAATAAAGGGAAATCAAATAAAGAAAAACCCTTATTTAATTCTTTTCCTTTTTGGAAAGTATTATCTAATACAATTAAAAGATAATTAATTATCATCACTAATAAGAAATTAATTCTTAAATAAAAATATTAATTACACCTTTATTGGGGAAGGAAAAGGAGTTGAAGCTTTCACATGAAATGATAAGTATAATAAGAACCTTTATTCAAATGTTTAATAAAGATTTGCATATTGTTCCTTTTTGGAAGAGTATGCTAAATGTATTCTTATCTAGGTGAATGTGTCCAACTAATGCACCCTATGGTTGTCATTTATTGTTTGTGATTAATCAAATTAAAATCGTCAAATAAATCTTGCACTTGCATCCTCGTGTAGATCTTCCGAGCGGTAGCTGTACGCGTGTGCCGGACGGAGGAGACGGAGGAGCTGACGGAGACGTGCACCACGTCGTTGTAGAGCAAGACCTGGACCAAAGTCCAGAAGGGCCCAAGGCCAACCTTGCCATCGAAGGCAAGCCCCGGATCATTAACCCCGTCTTTTAAAATTATGCAATTATGTTTGCTATGATTGTGCATTTACGTTTCAGGAGTTGATTTGAAACTCTAGATGCATGATCCCTAGGTACCTATGCTCTATCACTAGATGCTAGGTCGATAGCTGCTATGCTATAGGACCAATAGAAGTCGAGTGATGTTCGTCACTCGCGAGAATAGGTTCTTATGTTGGAATCATAAGATCTTTATAAATGAAATGCTCATGTGGTAAGAGCATGGGATTGGGCTCCGGTCCAGTGGCTTTCGTGGGCTAAGCTTTTGAACGTACTAAACATATGCCGGGAATGGGACCGGTAAGCCTAGTACCCGATTGACGCGGTAAGGGAACCTTTCCCTACTAAACCTGGGGCACTTGTGTCCCCCTCGCTTGCAACAAAGTGGTACCCGAGTGAGTCCGGACGTTCGTGTGGGAGCGATCCAATAGAACCTTGTACCAAGGAATGTAGGTTCCGCTCCCGAGCCGAAGATCGACGGAAACGGCCCGGGAAAGTTGTCCTTGCGGGGGCAGCCTACCGTGTGTTTGGGTTTACCTTGCAAGGTTTAAATCAATCGATTGTCGGCCTCTCACCGTTATCCGAGACTGCTTAATCAACTGGCCATGAAATCCCATAATGATGGAACTCAAGGAATATGGTTGTATGAAATAATTGCTTGTCCAATTCTTGATTGAATTAGATGGCACATTTAGAAATGGAAATCAACTAGAACTTGTGCTAAAATATTGAAAGTAAGGACCTACTCTTAGTAGCTGTTCAGCAAAAGCAACTCCACCGGCCAAAAGCCTTAATGTCTAGAGTTTGGTGATGTAGTTATCACCCGACGGTTAAGTCTTGCTGAGTATTAGTATACTCAGCCTTGCTTTAAAATTGTTGTTGCAGGTGTGATTGATCGGATGGGTGACGACAAGTGATGACATCACGGATGGCCTCCTATGATGTCTACCGTTGCGCTAGTTTATTTTATTTCCGCTGTATTTTCGAACTCTGAACCTTTACTCCATGTCATGAACAATGGTTTGTAATAAATTATGTTAACTCGTGTTGTACTCTGGACTCGCCTTCGCGTGAGTTTTAATGCATATGTCAATCCTCTGTTTGAATTCCAAGTGATTTACCGGGCGTTAACCCGGCAACTAACGACAGGATGATACTTTACTATTGCTTAATGGCCAAAGGGGATCGGTCTTAGGCGATAGTACGGTATTTTCCTGGGAGGGTTGTCACATCTGGTATCAGAGCGACTGCATGCACCAGAGTTTAATTAACAACCTTAATCACTGGTTTTTGAATAAAACATGCCAAGTGTGTTTGCAAAATGCGTTGGTCCGTTAAGGATGAAATAGACCGAGAGGCCCTAGAGGGAATTTTTGGGTTCTTTCAGGTGGCTTATTAATCTATGGTTTATTTTGCTAACTTCCAGCACATCTTACTTTATGTCAGACTTACATTCTTGCACAACCAAACTAGATGAGCCACGTGTTTCATACGTGTGCTATTCCGCATCACGGGAATTGCGAGGGTCGATGGAGTGATCCATTCCACGGATCCCATCTTCACGTCTGTTGTGAGTTGTGTGTCGCCACGTGTTTCATACGTGTGCATTCCGCATGTCGCTCATGCGAGGCAAGGATACACTCCATTCAAACGGAGGGTGTCCGAGGTTGGACGCTGTCCATGCAGCGGCTTAACGCATGGGTGTCGTTCCTATAGCGAACGGTAATGTATGTGGACGCTTTCATGAGTGCTGGCATTAAAGGTTTGTTGTGTTCTGTGATCTTCTGCAGGTACACTAACCACGTTCGTAAGTCGCTAAGCGAGGTACCGATAGTCTCGACTAGTTATTATAGGGAGAGACGTAATTGTTGCCTTGCCACCGGCACTAACTCCGATTTTTGGTTTAATTGCTTGGTGAGGACGAATAGGTCGTTCTTGCATCATGATCAAAACCTGCTGAATAATAAAAGGGTCACATGTGTGGTTTTCCTTAAGTAATAATCTAATAACAACAATAACAACCTTTAAACCGAATTGAATGTGTTGTTGGACTGTCTAAGTCGACCCTGTTGTCGTGACTTCTTCTCAGACCTTTCTGCAGAGTTTCCGTATAGGTGATCTACACCCAAGTGCTCCCAATCTATCCAAATCCTTGTCGAGAAGTATTTGCACGATCATAGGTTTTCAAATCTCAAGCTATGCTCAAATAGTAAACATAGGTTTTGCCGTATTTACGGAACACGTCACTCCGAATCTTGCACCTTTGCACCTTGTTCCTGACTCATCTAGCTTAACCCTTGATTACCAAGTTTGGTCTTATGAACCTACCGAGTTGCCGGAAAAATTTGAACATTCGGAAACTTTGGTTTCGGAATGTTGGAAATTGTCAATTCGATGCCGTGCAACTATCTCGAGTCTAGCTATTTGGTCAATTTGAGTTTTCGTCGTACATGTTCTACTTGTTGAACAAGCTTACGAATGTGTAACTTACGAAAACTCGAATTTTTCAGATGGTGGGCTCGACACGCAGCACTCCGAATGGTTTCGGTGATCCTAGTGGCCGCAACCAGCCGCCACCACCACCAGACCCGACAATAGTGGATACTCAAACCGAGATGATGCGCCAAATTTTCCTATTTCTGCAGCAGCAATCCCAGCAGCAGCAGCCCCATGGGAATCAGATTAATGCCCAAGGTCAAGTAACTGAATACAAGCACTTTCTGGATATGAATCCTCCGCAGTTCAATGGGACAGAAGAACCCTTGGATGCTGATGCCTGGATTCGGGCCATTGAAGCTATGTTTGCGGTGTTTACCTTGCCATGTTCAGAAGGACGCAAGGCTAAATTCGCAGCATTGCAGCTTCGTGGTTCTGCTTTAATGTGGTGGGAACACTACAAATCCATGCAACAACCTGAGTATGAAATCACGTGGGAAGAATTCAAAAAGGCTTTCAGAGATCATCACCTGCCTAAAGCCCTTACCGATAGGAAAATGAGAGAGTTATTGGCTCTCAAGCAAGGGTCAGACACGGTGTATCAGCACCACTTGACTCGCCACAAAGGCTCGCCACTTAGGCACTCGCCAAGCTCCCTTGGTCACCTTGATGCCGCCTCCACTAAGGAGCTTCTCCACTTAGGAAGGGGTCTCCACGTCCCCCGCACAAAGTGTCCTCGCCACTCCACACCAAGCCGGAGGGTCGATGACGATTGCCGGTGAGCCACTTAGCCCCAAGCCTTCTGGCGAACCTTGTACACCTTGATTCACTCAAGAATCACCTCACAAGGTTGGCACAACCTTGCACTCACTCAGCTCTAAGCTAAGCCTAGCACTAAGCACATACACTGAGCATATGCAAGTCTAAGGATGAGCAATTAAGCACTTGGATGGATTGGATATGATCTTCTAGGTGTTTTGAACTTCTTTGCACTTCCACACAATCCAGCAACCTCAAATGGGTGAGTGGAGGGGGTATAAATAGCCCAAGGCACTCAGCTAGCCGTTGGCTAATGGCTCTCTGAAAAGTTGACCATCGGATGAACCGACGCCTACTTTTCAGGAACATCGGTTCATCCGGTGCCCCTCCCACGTCACGTAGCCATTGAGGTTCTCTCACAGAACTGTTCTGATGCTATGCACCGACGCACCGTCGGTTCATCCGGTGCTGAAGATCCCGCGGCCAAATCGTCTCTGTTAGCTTCCACGCGACCGTCGGATGAACCGCTACTGACCCGTCGGTTCATCCGGTGCTACTGCGTTGATCTTGGTGCGTCTCTGTCTTGTTTAAAATGAGGCGTCGGATAGACCGACGGTGTCCACACTCAGACCGTCGGATCATCCGGTGCTACTGCCTTCGCTTCTTCTTTTCTGCAACTCGTCCGACGCTACTAGAAAATGGACCGTCAGATCATCCGACGGTGCCTAGGTTTTCACCTAGTGTACCAACTCGTCCGACGATTGCACTAACGCTTGCTATCTAGGTACCGTCGGTTCATCCGATGGTGTCCTTTCTTTTTCTTTTCTATCTCGTTTTTGACCCTTGAAAAATAGACTATCTTCTCAATTTGGCATGTGATATTTTTGCATCCTTGGGACCTATAAATGTCTACAAACACATGCTAAACAATATGGTTAGTCCCATTGATCATGTTGTCATGAAACACCAAAATCAAACTCGAACTAATGGCATATGGGGCCATGTTCGCTACAGTCCCAACTATTTTAGGTATTATTCAGAGTAATAATTATTGGTGCTGACCAATAAAAGTTGTGTTAAGCCTTTAAATATGTTTGGCTTGTAAAATGTCCCAACCGTTTGAAGTATTATTCAGAGCTCGGTAATAATTATTGGTGTTGACCAATAAAAGTTGTGTTATGGCCTTAAATATATTTGGATTGTAACATGTGAAGGACCGAAATGGCAAACCAGAAAGGGGGGAGTGAATGGGAGCCGATAAAAATTCTATTCAAGAATTCAGCCTATGAACCCGATTTCACTCGTGCACCTCCGCAAGATTCTCTTGCCAAGTTCACGTAGCCACTGAAGTGCTATTGAACCTATGAACAAGACCCAACCAACAGCCACAGCACACACGCAGCGGAAACACATACGACACGGCTGCTGGAAGCCCAAACCGGTCAGGCCGGTTTCTGAAACCGGTCAGACCGCTTCTGTTGGACTTAGCCTCAAGCAGGCAGGGGAAACCGGTCAGACCGGTTTGGCAAACCGGTCAGACCGATTTGGTCCAGAAACTCCCCAAAGACCCAAAACACCTCAAGAGCCTTTCCACATCTGAACAAACGAAGCCATGGTGCAACAGAGACTGCCTTGCTCAAAAACCCTTCTCAACAGCCCACAGGGCGAAACCGGTCAAACCAGTTTGGGAAACTGGTCAGGCCGGTTTTTGCCTGGACAGTCGGGAAGAACACAGCCCGCGGGAAAAATTCGACACAACCTCCAATCGATCTCCCCATTCGTTCCACGGATCAAAGTGAGACTTTGGGGATAGTTGGGGTACCTCGTGGGCCACCCTTGGCTAGAAGCTCAGTCCCCAAAACCCACTCAATCAAGAGGAATTGAATGTCAACCCTCAAGAGCACCTCCAACCCTAGAACTTCGAAACCACCAAAATCGAGCCCCTTAACTTGCAGATTTGGGAAGGGAATCAAAGGCAAAAGAACCACGAAGGGTTCACACGAATTTCCCCCATCAAATCCCCAAGAACAAGGTCCCGAAAACACCCCGAGAAAACCACCAAGAGAGGGCACCGAAAATCACCACCAAAAACAACCGGGAACAACACATCCAAACCTTGAGGAACCACGCCGAATCATCTATACATGCCACAAAGGTTCATACAAGGTCTAGCTTGCCGCCCGATCATCCAACCCTCTCAACAAGATCTCACCATGAAGCTCTCAAGCTAGTCCTATGGAAATTTAAGAAAATAGGAAGGGAAAATAGGAAAGCAAATGAACTAGGGTTCCCAAGAGATGGCTGCCATCCTCTCACCTCATGGGTTATATGGAGGCAACCGAAAGTCTAAAATACCCTTACTTAATAACTAGGGATACAAGTCCACCAAGGGCACTTTGGGAATTTGTCTTCATAGCACCATTGGATGGATGCCTAGCGACCGCACCTCGCATAGCCTCGACGCAAGCCTTGCAATCCCGACGCGTGTCCTCCGCTTCGAAGCTTCCGGCGCCCTGCGACCCCAAACCGGTCAAACCGATTCTCCAAACCGGTCAGGCCGGTTCCCCAAACCGGTCAGGCCGGTTTCGGCCAGACAGCCACGCCCGGTCTTCGGCCTCGGCTTTGTGCTGAGTAACTCGGTGATTTTCTGGTGAACCACCGAAACCCCGCGAACTTGATGTAGCCTCCGCCAATCACCACTCATGACTTGGCTCCCACAAAATCCCGGCTCGACCTTGGTTTTGTGGCTCAACCAAGAAACTGTCCACCGACTTCATCTTGCTGTTCTTGCCACCATGCGGCCTGCACTTGACTCCGCTGGCCACCAGGTCCCTCGAATGAAGGCTACTTGTCTTCTCCACACTTGGAGGCCTCACCGGCCACGACCTTTCGCGCTTGTTCTTCACCTGCACCAACACAAGTCAATCCGCAACCTGCACCTGCAATACTTAGCCAAGAATCAGTCCACACAACGTTGTCAATCACTCATCACACAAGGAAGCGACCATCCACCGGTCCTCGAACCACACATGGTCCTCAACATGTGGCTCGGTAATAATTGGCCCTTACCAATAAGTAAACGTTTGACAGTGTATTAAACAACAATAAATATTAACTGGTAATCAGAGAACAGGCAAGAACCAGATTGCCAACTTGCTTTATTAATACAGATTAATTACCTCCATCAGCAATGGTACTCTCAATGTCTTTGTCATCTATGCAATTGTCATTCGTCTTTGCACTGATCAATACCTCGCTCCCAGCTACAAAACAAACAGCTTGTCAAGTATAGATACATATTTGAATATGCAAGTGGTGATACCAAAAACAAAAGTTCAGTCATTATTTCCCATCAGTCGTGACTGTTTTGACACTAACCAATTGTTTCAGACTAACTTGGCAGCTCATTGGTTTTTGTCAAATTTCCCCTATGGAGCCATTCATTATTTTCATCTTCATCCATAGATTCGCTAACACCTTCATAAAATAAACCCTTGCAATAAGTTATGATTAAAACAATGCATTTGATACAAAATCTTGATGCATGTTCATAACAAATTTATTTAACACAACCTAAAAGTGCTTACACAGTTCGTGCATCAAAGACGGAACAAAGAGTTTCAATCTTTACATATGTAGGATTTCCCATAACCCTCCAGTATATGGACCTAGCCACTCACTAACCTGGAACATCATTATTTTGATTGAAATGTCTCGTATGCATCCATTCATTGTCTTTAGCTTCATCCCTTGATACACTAACATATGTTCAATATCATTGGCACATACATTTACATCGTGCATTTAAAGAATTAGTATTGTTGCATATGAAGACATCAATTGTTTACTTAGCAAATCCTCGTGACGGTACCTGACTGACCAAGGGATGCAGCTTGGCTATGGTTCTCCTGATTAGTACCTACGTTAAATTCCTGGAACAATGAGCTTCCATCCAGCCCTAATTAGTATATGTGTGCAATGCTTCAAATAAACAGTACCACCATCACATCTTTTTTGCTCCATGCTCCTTTCACGTCTCTTCCTGTTGAGCTCATCCTTCTTCTCTGTTGACATTGATGCATAGCGCTCCCTGTCTCTCTATCTCCTCCGCTCTCTACGATCCAAGACCCCTAGCACCAACACAACCAAAACACATATAGATTGAGCCTACAACATACACTAAGTTTTGTATTCTGTAATATTGATTCATCGAACCTTGATTTATATTGTTTGTGATATCTGCAAGCGAGATCGGACTATCTACCACCCCCAAGGGATCCATCTCAAATCAGAGTGGAACCGCTTTGTATGAAACCAGGCAGGAAGTGTTTTCCTAAACCAAGTCTGCATGAGAGCATGCTTCCATCTACATTAAATGTCTACATGAAATGAAGGAGAGGAAGCACACATCACTGCATACCGTGTGTTGTCAGGGGAAAGATGTGTACAGAGAGATGGTGACTGCAGTGTGGTCTTCAGCGAAGGGGTCAATGAAACATTCGATTTTGTAGCAAGCAGGCATGACATACCTCACTGAATTTGAGATCAAAATGGCTAAATCACAAAAAAAAACCATAAAGAGTATTCACAGTTGGATAAGAAATCTGAATCCGGCAATGGATACCGGACTATAGTTTGTAAATAGCAGGACAGATAAAGAATAAGTTATTACTGAGAAAAATATCGAGAACAATGAAAAGATTGTTTTGACAGCCACCATTTAGTCACCAGTTGCAAGATTGACCTAATTAGTAATCACAACCACCATTCATAATTTTTTGTATCACACTGCTACACAATTTTGTTTTAAAAAAAGCGATGCAAGAATTACCATTGCTAACAACGGAAGCATGCTGAACGGCTTAGTGTAGACCTAAAGATCATAATCAACAGAGGAGCTGTTACCATCCATTCTAAAGAAAATTTACAAACCAACCTACTCAATTTAGTGCCAGAGAGACCACTAATGTAGATTATGCATAATACGAGCTGCTTACATAGGGCATCTATACCACAACCTAAAAACAAGCATATTGACTTAAAATGGATTTATGCTTTAGAGTTGTTGGTCTTTTCGTTTCTAATGAATAGTACATGAATAAAATAAATCTGCAATTACAGTTCCTAGTCAGAAAGCTCGCTAGAAGAACCACTATGTAAATGCTGAATTTACCAAATGAAAGCAGTAAAGATCTAAATATCCAAGTATTATTGACGGTTGATTGAAAAAATTAATAACTTCGTGGTAAATTTTTAATTCACTATTTGGGAGATAAAACTGACATTCATTTTATGATGATAGCGACGATGAAGAAATCACCTCACGAAAGGATTCGATGAGGGGCGGCGGGTCGGGGCTGCAGTGCTGGAAGGGCGCCTGGAAAGAGCCAAAGGATAACAGGATAAGCTAACAAGGAGTAGTGCTAGTTAATTTTTTGCTAAATCCCACATGACCACAGTAAAGTTAAAGCAATTGTTTGTTTGTCCATACAAAGATATGATACAAGGCAGAAAAAACCCCAATCCATTTTAAGCTAATCTAAGAAATAAACTAATTTCTCAGAAGGGGGTCAAAACCCCAATAGAACCATAAACCTTTCAAGACCTGCACATTCATATGGTGCAAAGTAATGTTAGTGAAATCCTAACACAAAGGTAAATCCAAAAAAGGGCTTCTTTTTTACCCCAAAATCTTGTTACAGTTATACCAAAAGCTAAACGACGAATTCGAGCCCCTGTTGGTAGGAATGGAACACGAGCTGCTCTAAACTGACCGAACAATCTTGACGAAATACGGCTTTCATGCACCTGTAATGGTACTTGAGTACTTCCTACCTCGTACACAAATCGCAAATATAATCCCTACGCTCGAAAAGAGCCTGCCTAATAAAGAACCATATTCGATCAATCTCCTCAGGAACAAAAGGCTCCAATAATCCAACTTCCAGGTAAAGCAAACAATCAATGGACAAATTTCCCAAGCAAACTTGTCAGAAACGGCATCCTGCTATTAATCCCCTAGCAGCATAAGAATGAATCAATGGCGCACAGCCAAGAGCTATAGGTGTCCATTCGGGCCGCCCAGCCCGGCCCTGGCACGAGCCTGGGGTGGCCCGCTCATCTTCGTGCCGGGCCGGCCCGGCACTATCATCTACCGGGCCCGTGTCGTGCTAGCCCACGGGCTTGGGGGCTGCCCAAGCCCGGGCCCGTCGTGCCGTTTCGGGCCGGGCTAGCCCGTTCAGCACGGGCACTAATGGGTTGACAGGCCAGCCCGTAGCCCGTGGAGAGAAAAACCCATCTCTCTTGTCCAAATTTCACAAGTTACAAAGATATCACAATATCACATTTGTTCAACATTTCAAGTTTTCAACAATTTCAAGTCTTCAACAGAATTTAGCAAGGAAGTTCACAACTTCACAGACAAATTTGTACAAGTTTTCATCACTTAAATTGTTCAAGTGTTTAACATAAAAGTGATGAAACAAAAGCAATAGCATATCTGTTTACACTTGATCATTATGATCAAGTGATAGCTGCCTCATTAAAAACCTTCCAGGTAAAACTCACCCTTGTGAGAAACCCTGGAAGGGAAAAAGAGTACAACCCAAATCTACAATTCAAGCAAGTTAATTGTTCATTACATGCATCACATGCAGACAATTACAAGAATAGAACACAAATGCAACAGAATAAGTCTCTCGGTACCTTGCTTGCCTTGCACTTGCATCATTCTCGTCCTTGCTACCCAAAAGACCAAAAGCACTTGCATCTCCTTCACTTCACACGGTTGGTGCGGATCTAGTGACGGACCCACGGCGGTGGCACCACCAACGACTCCTAGCAAAGATTTCAAACATGTATCACATTATCGGTAAGACATTATCGGTATCGGTAAGACACAATCACACCGAGAGTACACGATCACTTACTCAGTTGGTGCTGGTGGCCCTTCATCTGCTTCAACCTCCACTAGCCCTTCTCCTTTCAGCTCCATCATCCCCTTCTCAACTTCATGTTGTGCCCTTGCATCCCCCAGTTCGCAGTCCTTGACACATGTGAGCATCTCCACTGTATGTGGCAGCAACCACCGACGCCGCTCCTCAATCACCCTGCCAGTTAGACTAAAGCAAGACTCCAAAGAAACTGTGGAAACTGGAACAACCATTATATCTCTTGCCATTATAGAAAGAATAGGATATGTAAGTTTGTGCTCATGCCACCAATTCATAAGATTGAACTCATCATCAAAACATGTGACAATGTCGTTGTCCAAGTAAGAAGCCAACTCAGAAACAGCAGCTATAGGAGTAACACATGTAGATGAATGAGTGGAAGAACCAGGAGGAGTAGCAGGAGACCCATAGATCTTACCCCATGCAGTTTTTTTCTCACCAGTAGATCCAGTTGCTTGAGTGTTTCTTTGACCCCTAACAGCACCAAACTTGGTTTCATATTTGTTATACATTTTATATAATTCAATTCTTACCTCACTGTAGTAATTGGAATAATCAAAACCAAGAAGCTGAGAAAGAATAGTGAGAACATTATGAAAACCTCTCATCTTGGCTCTAGGATCAAAACAAAAGCAAAGGAATACAAGAGAGCCTGGTGGGGAGGCAAGGGGGCGGCAGAGGCGGGATTTCAAGGCAGGTGCTATGGCGCGGGGGAAGAGGCTGAGTGGATGACGTGGATGGCTGAGAGGCCAGAGAATGATACCGAAAACAAAGTTTTGTATGATTTGTGATAGTTTACATCCCACAACTTATAGAGATATTAATTCGGAGTTGTTAGCGCCCGGACGTCCAATCCGGGCGCTAGCATCGGACGGGTTCGCGACCGTTAGATCCTAGGATGCTCAATCGTCAGCCGTTAGATCTAAAGTCCATCGAGTAAATGTTGCGAGCGTCTTGCGAAAATGTTGCGAACGCGATCACGTGCAACATCCAACATCAGGAGTCTTTCTTCTCCCTCCCCCATGTTGCGACTATATTACGACCATGTTGCGACTCGTGTTGTGTGCAACATCCAACATCATGAGCCCTCTCCCCCTCCTCCTCAACACAAACAAAATCACAAGTCTGCAATATCGAAACTCAACATCCGCATTCAAAAAAAGAAACTCAACATCTGTAACATTAAAATTTAATGTTTGCAATGCCTAACAACATGGCACTTTTTTGAAACATTCGCATGGGACACTTGCAACATCTCAAGAACACAAATACAACATGTGTACAATGATTTGCAAACATAAACGAGAAACAATTACATCCTGAATACGAACGATTGCAACATGTCAAGAATAACATCCGCAACATTCGAAAATAACATCCGCAACGTTGGAAAACAACATCCGCAACATCGAGATCTACTTTTGTAACATGCAACATCGAGATCTACTTCTGCAACATCAAAATGAAACACTTTCGACATTCCTTCGTAACCTCTGGAACATCCAAAAGGTACTCTTGCAACATACACCAATACCAGTCTGCTCGCCCGCAGCTTCGCCCGGGAGCTCCGCTGGCAGCCTGCGCCCGAGAAGCCGTAGCCCGCGGCCTGACCGCACAACCGACAAGCTACGACCCCACCATGCTCTCGGTGGAGAAGGTCGCCAAGTCCGTTGGAGCGCGCAACTCGCCCAGCCAGGCCGCGGTGGAGTGGCACCGGCGCCCACCCCCGCCGCACGGCAAACCGTGCTCCGGCCGCGGGGAGTAGTGGCTCACACCGCCGGTGAGCTCCGCGCCTTGCCGCGCCACTAGACATGGAGGGCGGTGGCGTCCCGCCCGCCGTCGAGATCCCTTTGTTGTCCGCGACGGCCGACGGCCGATGGTGGCTTGCGCCCACGGCAGCCGACGTCCGCGACAGCCACGCGGGGTGGCGTCTCGTGGTGCCTAACGCCATGACTCTGCAGCAAAGTAAAGCTCTTGTGGAGAGAGACGGAACGATAGAAAACAGATAAGATGCAGGAGGTCAGGCGGTGGGCATTTAATTTTTGGGATGGGGCATGTGGCCAGAGCGCTGCCACGGCTTCCGATACTTCGTCCGCCTCCGGACGCCCGATCGCAAGCATTACCGGTATTATTTAGAGCATCTCTAAGAGACTTTCTATATTCTTTCTAAATGATAGAAATAGAGATTTAGGTGAAAAATGTCTTCCAACAGCTTACCTAAATGGTCATCTAAATATAGTCGTCTTCTATTCCGGATTTTTCGCTAGTCAAATATAGAAGATGAGAAAAGTTGTTGGAAAGTGTAAAGATATAGAAAATGATTTTTATGTAAATAACTCTCCAAATGATGATTTAGAGAGTAAAATTTAGAAAAACTCTTGGAGATGCTCTTAGAACACTGTGCAAATACATCTATGAATATATATGTATTGTTTTGGGAATCAGGAGCTTCTACTTAGCATCCATGTACTGGATAAACAACATAACTTTAAAGCCCATCATACTCAACTAATAAGGCTAACTAAATTTAACATTTTGAAAATCACATTCAATATTTATAAAAAATAAATCAACATTTGCAAATGCTTCACTCAACATTCAACTTTTTTTACAACATTCAACATTTTTCTCGATCTATTTCAACATTTTAGCTAAGATTTTTCAACATATGAGTAAATAAGGTTCAACATTTGTAAAAAAAATCAACATCTTTTAGTCTTCTTCCTTAGACGAGAGCTCGCGAGACGACAGGGGTGGCAGCACACGGAGACGGCGATGGTAGTGATACGCGAGGTTGGGAGCGGTGGAGGAATGAATGAGGAGTGAGTTATTGTTAACAATGAGCAGCCTGTTCGTTCGGGCCGGTGGGCGATGGTCAGGTGCTTGATTTGTTCCGAGAGAAAAGTCTTGTTGGTGGTTGCTAGTGGCCGGTTTGTTCCGAGAGAAAATCTTTATTTGGCCGGTGGCTGATAAGCCAAACGAACAGGGTGGAGGATCCATTATGTGCACGAGTCTCAAACAGCGGAATTCATATCGCATATGGGCTTCTGGTACAGGATTTCCATTGGGAATTGCGAAAATTGGATCTATACCACTAAAAGAACCTAACTATAGCTATTTACCATCAATAGATTTCTACTTAGATATTTACCATGGAAAGATTGCACGTTATAGATTCATAACATTCTGTTGCTCTGTCGCTTGGATTAGTAGTTTTTTTAGATGACTACATGGAGAGGCTTCTCCATTCAGTCATACATGGAGAGCCCTCCCAGATTAATTCCCGCGACACAGAATTACTTCCCTCATCATAAAAAAGCACACAGGAGGAAGTAACTTAGTCATATATGGAGAGCCCTCCCAGGTTACTTTCTACGACACAAATTACTTCCCTCGACAGAAAAAACACACATGTGGCAAGAAGTAACCTGAAAGGGCTCTCCATCTAAAACTAAACGGAGTGCTCTCTCTGTTTAGATTTTGCGATCTTTTAATGATATATTTCAATAGGTTAATCATTTTGATGGTAAATAGCTGTAGATGGGTTCTTTTAGTGGTATGGATTCAATTTTCCCTTAGGAATTTGCTTTGTACGGCCCGACCCAATAGAAAGCCAACAGCAAACACCAACCAAGCCGCTGGCTAATAGATCCCGGCCCAACAGATATCCGAATGCCGACAATCAACTGACGACGAATTGAAGCAGTTGCTCGATCCGCGGCAGAGGATCAGTGATGGGGTCCGTCGTCAGCACGGCGGCGGACGGCCTCGGCACGTTCGTCGGGAACGCCCTGTCGGCGCCCTTCAGTGCTCTCTTCGGCGCGTCCTGCGAGTAAGAATTCATCATCCTCACGACGACATGCATTTTTCACTGGATCGATCAGTATACAGCGAGAGCATTCGACAACGTTACTGATGGATGGTTTTCCCCTTTCTTACTCGTCCTGCTGTCAAATCAAGGGGCGTATGCTCGGGGACATTTGACCTGCCCTGCTTCGTTGAGCACCTTTGCGTCTCAAGCTTGGCCAGGCTCTTCGTCGTTGCCATCCTCACCTACATCGGTGAGTCGATCGCGCCGTGCACAATCCCTATCCACCCTACTGTTGATGTGTTCTCATATCTGATTAACATTGTTCGCACAGTGCTGCTCTTCGGGTATCTGCTGTGCAAGCTGGGCATCGTCCGTGGCCAAGAACGCCTTCAAGATGGTGTGGAAGCCCTGCTCCGCTGGCTGCCGCGCGCTCGGCGCCGCGTGCTGCCTCCTCTGCCACAAGGTGCGCCACGCCAAGCGCGTCTACCGCGGTCGCCGCCGGGACGACGTCGAGTTGGGGAACCTCAGCACCACCACCAGCTACGACGACGACACCGCGGGCTCATCTTCCTCCTCCTCCTCCGACGGTGACCGCCGCGGGGGCAGCACGGCGGCCGGCAGGCGGTCGTCGGTGCGGGAGAAGAGGAAGGAGAGGATCCGGCAGTCCCTGCGCCTGAAGAGGGTCAACTCCAAGCCTCCAAGGTGGAGCACGCTGCGAGGGCAAGCCAGGGGAGCGGACGGCGGCACCACCGCCACTCGACCGTGCCGAGGGGAACGGAAGTGCTGTCCATCATGACCATGTCGTCGTCTCTGCACGTGCATAGCTCGGCGGCGCGTGTCCATTCGCATGCGCACCGCCGGCACACGAAAGATGAGCCGCGGCATCGGCAATTAGCAGGCGGCGACCGTACGACGTGACACCCCATCAACTACTTACCGATAATATTCCACTACAGGTTGATCTCGAGCGAGAACTCCGGCTGCTGAGTTGCTCTAGTAGTAGATACATGCTTATGATTTGGTAAATCTTTCCCGGACAAGAGGTTGAAACGTTGCTGTATCGTGGCGCTGTATATAAAGATACATACTTCAGTTTTATTCTTTCTTTAGTGGTAGGTTGTTTTTTCTATTTTCTTTCTTTTTATATTGTGTAGTAGTCGGTGCACTATGGAGTACAAGCACGATGAAGTCCACAAATGTGCCCTCAGTTTTTAGTATGTTACCGTCGGAGATTATAGTTCAGCGAGTAGAAAGTGAGATCATCATCGATATAGTAGAAAGCCCAAACCCAAAGGCGCAAGTGAGATCCTGATCCAACGTCGACATCAAGCATCAGCATCATGAGTCACGAGGTTAGCTAGCTACACTGGAAGGGAGAGGGGTTTTAGTCCCGGTTGGAGAGGAGTTTAGGTCTCTCAAGTCCAATCGGGACTAAAGTTCCGAGACAAAAGGCCTCTCCTTTAGTCCCTGTTGAACCAACTGGGACTAAAGGCTCCTTTAGTCCCGGGTGGCATCACGAACCGGGACTAAAGGGGGGCACGCCAGCACCTGCGTCCACCCAATACCAACCGAGACTAAAGGGTCTCGTTTTTTTCAGTTTGAGTGTATATTCTAATTGTTGTCTAACCCGTATATGCACGTATACGTATTTGAACATGTATATAGGTATGTAGGTATATACCTGTCTATATATACCATATACGCAATTAGACTTATATATAAAGTTACATAAACTTAGAGATATACACATCAAAATAGATAGTATTTATACATCAAAATATTGTTCACTTCAAATTTCTAATCTCTATTAGATTTTTTGAATGCAACATAATAATGTTTTCCTGTTGGCATAACCACCTCCTCATGGATGAATCCCAAGAGACTTTCTTGAATCGCGAAAGATGATCCTTCTGAATGACCTCGTCCTTAACCATATCCATCTGTATAATGTGCAAATACGTTAATATATTACACCCAACAATTAAATATAGAAGCATCTGTATAATGTGCAAATATGTTAACATATTAGGAAATGATGTATTATTAATAGGTTTATTTAATTAACTTACATCATAATTTCCGAACTTTGCACTTGCCAAACATCGTATGTGCTCACAGACATAGTATCCACATAAATTATTTCCTTGTTCATGTCTCAAACACTAAAGTGGATAGGAGAAAATGTTATGAAATATAAGTGTGATAATTTTATTTTTTTCAAATTTGAAGTTGTTATTTGGATTACGTACCGGATAATCAATATAGAATGTAATTGTTGGGTTAAATTCATCTTCTTTCTCTGCAATGAATTTTTGCCAAGCTCTGAGAAAAATTAATGAGAGATGATGTGTTAGTAAAAGCATATCTTGAAACAAATATTGAAGGTTTTGGTAAATTGCGGGAAAAGAATATATATATATGTATGTATGTATATATATATATATATATGTATGTATGTATATATATAGCATTTAAAAGAATTTCTTAGGTAGAATAATTACACTTGAAACATATCTTGAAGGTTTTGGTAACTTGCGGGGTTTTTTTTAATGAATCCCACACCATGACGCTGCTATTGTCTACTTGAATGATCATAAGAATCTAGTGGAAACTGTACATACATGGTCATAATAGTCATACAAATTAGAACTAAATAGAATTAGCAAAGATTAGATGGCAGTTGCACATACTCGCAATTGTAAGGTAGTAGTATGCGATCCTTGTCATGAAACCTAGACAGGGTCCTATAGATTGTCGCGATTGTTGTGTCTGGTTGATGCTTGACCCCAAACTCGTTGACTTTTGATGGGTCCATGAAACCAATACTGGCAATATTCTTTTTTTTCATCTCATGTTTCTGCAGGCTACCAAAAAAGGAAATACAAATTTAATTAGTAAATCCACATATGTAATAATTTAATTAATAAACATAAAAAAAAGACGCCACTTACAGACACCAAGCGACGATAAGATCGGTATTCAGGGCGTCTTGATGGTAAACTTCATAAATATCTTTGAAATCCAGCCAGACCACCTTGTTGCCTTCAGTGGCAAAATCTTCGGGTGCAGCAAGCATAGCTATGTTACGTACGCCTTTCAGTGATTGCCGCATGTACCACTCATGAAATTTGTACATCTTAGGTGAGAGCTTAAGTACTAATTCTGGCTTGACAAGAGGATTTCCTAGCTGAAAGGGCCATCTATACTTGAAACTTGGATCCCGGGGTGGTTCTTCATGGCCGACTGCAACACCTAAAGGCATCCTTGTTTCTTCCATGAAACCAAGGAGCTTCACCACTTCTTGTGTAGGCATTTCTGCTATAGCTCGTTCTTGTGCATTGAGGCCGGAGGGAACGTAAGTCTATTTCCTCATCAACACATCTTCTTTAGACAACGTCGACGCCAGTATGGGCATCATCAATTTCTTGCTGTTTTCATTCATTAGTTTGAAAACCCCAACTTTTGACGGATCTAGTTGTTTGGTCTTCTCTAGCTCCCTCCGTTGTTGTTTTGTATTCAGATTGCTGAAAAATTCATGCACATGTTGGGCACCGATCGTTGTTTTTCCTTCTTCTTTTGTCGTCTCCCATGCTAGCTTTCTTTTGCTGATGAGCTCAACCATTTTCTTTATCGTTGGTGGTTTGGTGGTTCCACTGGGTTGGAAGATTGTGATCCGACGGTTTTTTCGGTT
This sequence comes from Cenchrus americanus, assembly GCA_947561735.1. Lineage (NCBI taxonomy): Eukaryota > Viridiplantae > Streptophyta > Magnoliopsida > Poales > Poaceae > Cenchrus > Cenchrus americanus. The sequence continues at coordinate 187,298,909 of OX387245.1, forward strand.
GTGCTTTCGTGGCTAGGTGCTTTTTTCTGCGGTGGTTTCTTTTGTGGTGGTTTCTTCTGCGGTGGTTTCACGGTTTTTTCTGATATGCTTTGGTGGTTGGGCGGTTTTTCTGATGTGCTTTCATGGTTGGGCGGTTTTCCCTGTGGTGCTGCGGTGTTTTTTGTGCTTTTGATGGCGCTTGCTTTGCCGCCATTGGTTTTTTCTGCTTTTTTGGAGGTGATTCGAGATTGATGTCAATATCATGGCTAGAGCTCGCACCTCCGGAATTGAATAATGGTTCTTGTGTAGACGGTGAGCGAGGTGATATTGAAGGTCGTGAGGACGACCTAGGAGATGATGATGGTTGCGACTGCGGGGGGTCTGTAGGAGGGATTGATCCCTCCGTCTGGGGGATTATAATGTAACGTTTGGGCCACAATATGATACCGTGAACCGCATCCTTGAGTGTCCTTTCCCCGTCACCTCCTGGGATGTCTAGCTCTAAATCTTCAAATTGTGGCTGAAAAATCTTCTCCACAGAAACCGAGGCGTAGCTGGGTGGAATCAACATGCCGTGGCTAGTCTGTCCAGGAAAATGCGCAAAAGCACTTCCGTACGCCACCTGCATTGTGATATTGCCGAATGGCTTGTGCAGCTCACATGGGGTGCAACGACAGAGAAAATCAACGGGGTATATTGGTTGTCATCCACTGGAACTCCTTCGATTGCCCTCGGCTCTTCAGGGCCTTCTGTGCAAGCAACCAGTGCGACCTCGGTAGAAACACAACTGCTTTTCCGAGCGGAAGGACTAATGACGGGATCCAGAGGTACTTCAGGCAGTGCTCCAGTTTGGGCTATTTTAGATAACATTACGGCCAGTCGCCGTTCAATCTCTACCTGCATCTTTTCGTCTTGTTCTTTAAGTTTGTGCTCCATCATTTTGCGCCAATGATCCTCTTTGCGCTCTTTTCTTCTTTTGCGGCTTCTATAGCTATCGAGGTTTCCCTTGAAGGCATATTTCCACGGCACCACCCCGTAGCCCCTGCAACGTTCTGGGTGTTCTGGATTCCCGAGTGCCATAGTGAGCTCATCCATTTCTCTGTCAACCTTCAATCTACCAGCTTTGACATCTTCTATTTCGTTCATTAACTCAAGTGCCTTCTCTCGTAACGTGGGTGGGAATTCAAGGGTACCATCATCCGGGTTCAATCTGCCTCCATGCGCATAATACCAATTCTTCGATCTTTCGGGCCAGTGAAAGACTGCTGATATGATACCTTTGGCGATAAGGTCTTGTTCCATCTCCTGCCACTTGGGAATTGCTACCGCGTAACCACCTCGACCAAGACGATGGTTGTACTCCCCTTTCTTACTAGCACTGTTTTTCGCTTGGGCACTTTTTTGGCAAAAGTTTCACTTTTCTTGTATTCAACAAAGGACTTCCAGTGATCTTTTATTTTCGGATATTCACTCCAATTTGGAGTTCGGTTGTTCTTGATAAAATCTCTACTCAACTTCTTCTTGAAATTCTAAAATTGAGTTGCCATCTTCACTAGAGTCCAACCTTTAACAAGGTTTGGGTCGACACCTTCAGGAAGTGCGATGTGTTTTAGCACATCATTCCACAACTGGTCTTTTACTGAGTTTGGAACCACGTATGGATTACTTGGTTTTCCCTTCCATTCTCTATACTTGATGGGCACGTTGTCCCTTACAATTGCCCCGCATTGAGACACGAACTTGTCCTTGACTTTTTTTGAGCAACAGGCTAGCCAAGCTCTGACACCTCCGTGATACGATACATCACATCGCCGACGATTAGTTGTGCACGACCTCTCTTGGACTTTTTCGTCGTCGATCCAGAAGCCTACAAGAATTAACAGTAATTTTCCATGAATCGACATAAATTTATGAGAATATACAAGAAATGGGGTTACCGAATTAATACTAATGAACTTAATGCATGATATGTATACCTCGTTGGAACCTTATGCATTCGCATCCTCAAGGTCGTCATTATTTTATGAGTCGGCGGCTATGTCTTCCTCGTTATTTGCAAAGTCATCAGCGGCGACGCCACCTTGACCAATCATATTTAGAATAATTTCCTCGTCCGCGTAGGATGCAAAGGCATTTGCACCGCCAGCAATAATCTCCTCCATAATCCTTTCATCGTTGTCATTGTTATCCATCTTGAATTAATAGAAATTTTCTATGAATCGACACGAATTTATGAGAATATACAATAATTTCTATGTATTTCTAGTATCCATGAGAATAAACACTAATTTTCTATGTATTTCTAGTATCCATGTAGAATAAACACTAAATTTCTATGAATCAACACGAATTTGTTAGAATATACAATAATTTTTATGTGTTTCTAGTATCCATGTAGAATAAACACTAATTTTCTATGAATCGACACGAATTTATGAGAATATACAATAATTTCTATGTATTTTTACGAGAAGGAGAATATACAATAGTGTCGCCTACCACAGTCGGCGAGGAGAAGGGGAGCTGGGATCCTAGGGTGCGTCGAGGGTGGCACTAGGAAGCCGGGGCAAGATGGCGGCGGGATCTTGGGTGCGTCGAGGGAGGTAGTGGGGAGCCGGGGCGAGACGACGGCGGGATCTTGGGTGCGTCGAGGGAGGCAGTGGGGAGCCGGGGCGAGATGGCGGTCGGTGATGCTGGGGAGAAACAAATTTAATTAGAATTATTATAGACATATTTAGTACAATTTTATACATAAATTAATTCTTTAAAATAATTAAAAAATATTGACGCAAATAATTAATTTGTTTGCGTCAGCAAGACCCAATTTGGGAGGACAACTGTGAGCCGGGGCAGGGTCGGTGTCCGCCGGGGGGGAGGGGGGCTACCGGCATTGGGGAGGACAACTGTGCAGGATGAGACGACGATGCTCAGGACAGCCGGCGGCAAGGCGCGCGCGGCGGGCGCGGCGGAACCCCCGAGGCGGGGAGGGACGGCGCGGCGGCGGCGGAGCCTCGGAGGCGGGCGGGTCGGGGAGGAAGCCGCCCACGTTCGGGGGGCCGACGACGGCGGACGGCGGCGTGGCGGGGGGCGAGGGCGTCGGTGGACTTCGGGAGGCCGACGGTGGCGGAGAATCCCGTGGGGCGAGAGGACGGGGGCGTCGCGGAAGGCGGCGGTCGGGGAGGATGACGGCGGCGGCGGCGGAGGAGGACACGACGACGACGATGGCGGCGGATCGGGGACGAAAAAGTGGCTAAGTGCATGGAGCACACGGCTTAATGTTTTTTAGTCAAATTTATGGTGTTCCTATTTACTGAGGATAGTAGAAATTAAGGCATTATAGTTGCATTATCACTTGCGGGATTCCTATTTACGGGATTCGTATGAGTCCAAAAGTTAGAGGCTCATTAATTTCTTATGGTTAGAGCCCTGAACTAACCGATAATTTCTTTCTATGTAACGTGATCTTCTAGGACACTCATAAGTCATCCCAGGCCTTCACAGTAATCGTATCGGTTATATCCTCCCGGCTCGAGACTCGGATAGCTCCTCCGTATTTTTTAGAAAAAACAGAGAAGGGAGGGATGGAAGAGAAAGATGAGGAAGCTCCTCGCTTAGGGACCACCTCTACACATGAGATCAGTCTTAGCACACAGTTATCAAAATTGAGAATTAGATAACTATGACATTTGAGTTTATGGGGACGAAACTTCTCTCATTTACTATGAAACTCATCCTTTTATGTGACATGAAAACTAATATTCACGAAGTTTTTCATACAACTCCCCGCGGAAACTTAAAAAAAAAACTTCATTCATCACGAGTGCAAGCCACAGAAACTTTTTTTTAGAGGAAGCCACAGACCCACAGTCAACAAATAGAGAAACACATACGATTGGTCGGGGTGGGTTGGGCCGAGATTTCTCCTATCCCGGGCCATGTGAATTGGATTGGATCGAGCCCGTCCGTGAGCAGGTACGTGATTTCATCGAATATTTTTCCATTTTCCTGCATCTTCCGCCGCCGGCGGCGGTGCCGTACACCTCCACCAGATTTCTCGGTTCCATTCCATCGGCACCACCGAGGTTTTTTGCCATAAAAAAAGATCCCACTCTGCTGCTCGGCTCTCCTCGTTCTCTGATCGCCGCTCCCACCGAGCCTCAAGCCGAAGCCGCCTCCGCACGCCCTCGCAGCCATGGCAGGTCAGTCCATCGCTGCCTCCTCCTCCGCCCGCCCTTCTCCGAATCCGTGCTGCGGCGCTGTACATCTCTATCGATCGAGTCGATTGGTAGGCGAACCCAAACCCCATGGTTGGGCTAGTTGTCGGTAAGGCCCCTGATGCTTCGGGAAGGGTGCGAGCGTAGGCTTCAAAGTGTCACAGCTAGGGACGTCGTGTGGGAAATTAGGGGATTGCTGGAAAGATAAACAAAATATACTATCTGCAAATGCGTTGATGGTTGTGTTTTCTTATGGTTGGTTCGGTCACACTAAGGATTAGATGATGCCCACCCTATGTCACAAAGGTCGTGTGCCCTTTGTACGCTCCAAGGGGAAAGAGAAGAATGGGGTCAGAGTCAGACACTTTTTTTAGAGGGTGTTTGGATCCAGGTGACTAGAGGTGACTAGACTAATTTTAGTCACCTTGAGAGGCTAATTTGCCAAACACCCCTGACTAAAGGGTGACTAAAATTAGTCTCAATTACGTGAAAGCATTCCTGGCTGAGCTCACCTTTCAATTCAATTATGGCAACATGTTAAACAAAACAGTGACAAAGCTATGTTAATGTACCTGGTGCACGATGCAAAACTATGTATGTACTTAGTCTCACATTCACCATTTAATTAGACTGGAAGTTGTATAAATTGGCGGATACATACCGCAGTGTGCAGCAAGGTTATGTCAAACCTAGCTTTGGCCCTGAAACAAAGGATTAAGGTTGTAGTTCGTTAAGATACCTTCTGGTCCTGAATGAGCGATATTTAGCACGTTAGAATTTGTTATGCTGTTTCTTGTTAACTGAATGCTTTTGTGGGCTGTGTAGGTGATCCTTGCACCTACCAATGAATTGTGCTGGTCCATTTGACCAATTAACAAGATAGAAAAATTGCAAGATCACCGTTCTGTGTTATAATTCCGTTTAGAGCATTTCAGAGTGATACCTTAAGACTTGTAACCTTGCATTTGCAATTTATCTTTCTAATTGTATGAGGCGGTTAGAAGCAGTATTCTTTTAGGGTAGTATCATTAACTGTTAGATCATTGTGGGGCAACAGATCAACATAAGCTGCAGATCATTGTGGATAATAGTAGCTTTCACTGTCTAAGAGGTGCATGTAGAGAATAAAGCAAGCAATATCTATAATAGCGCATGGGTGGTACAAAATTGTCTTGGTCCCAAATGAGGCCCCTTTTCTGTATTCATCAATTAGCCGGTTTGAGATCAACACTTCAACCTTCACATGTCATTGGTCCTAGAGATTGTAAATATATCCACCTCTACCAAAAGAAGATCCTCATAATCATGGTGCATATTCAAGTGAACCGTCCCATCCAGGTTAAACCATGTCCCATGAACCAAAAGCACAATAGCTGGCTTGTACCTAACTACCCAAGTCCTTGTGCCCATGTTTGTGAATTGTGAAGAAGATATTTGAGAAAGAAATGGAGCAAATTATAGTGATATGCATTTTGCTGAAGAAAAATTATGCCATCCACCCATTTTATTTGGGTACAAATGAAAGCAAACAGATTATCTTGTAAGTCTTAATTAACATTAGATGGAGATCTGATAGATTTGGCAATTTGTGCAGCATTATCAGTGAAGACTATACAAAATGCATTATTGGCACAACATCACCCACGGACTAGGCATGGTACAAGATATCCCAGTGACTTATGTTCCCTCAAAACACGTGGCATGCATTCCTTCTTGGAATGTAGATTGACAGTGGCTGACTCTTCAGCCAAATGGTTAAATACCACATCAACGCCGTGGACTAGCTTCAACAAACAAGCAATTAGCTGCAATGGTGTGTTCTAGGCTCTCGTCAGATTGCTCACAAGTATCATATTAGAATTTTTTCACTTGTTCATTTTGAATATTTTGTTTCAAATAATGTCTAATTATCATTCTCATATCACAGTTTGGGTTCTTATTTTCGGTATTAGTAATGTGTAATGTGCACGCATCTCCAATTGTGAAAAGTCACTTACAGTAACTACAATGCAGCTGCTCAAGGTGGCAATGTTATCTCTTCCTCTGAAAAAGTTGATTTTCTCAAGCTTCAAAATGGCAGGTACATATTTTATGCGAATCTAATTTGCTTATAGTGCTAGTCCCATTTTAGTTGACGAACATATATTAGTAGAAATTAGGATTGAATGATGTAAAAGCACCATTGTTTTTTTCTCGAACACACAGGAGAGCTGTGTATCATTGTATTAATAGGAGAAGAAATGAGTCATACAGAAAGACACACACACACACACCACCCCAGGACACCTCCCACTGCTAGAACTTAATCACCTTTTACATGGAAGAACGACCTGAGACCTAGGACAGCAATCTATCCACCTTCCCTCGCCGAGAGGGAGGAGAGTCCTTTAGCTCCTGCAATAACCCACAGATGGACTTCGTCCCTAGCTTGATTCAGAATAGTGTCCATGTTTAGCGCCACTCCATTAAACACAGTCATTGCGATGCTTCCAGATGCACCAAGACCCAAGGATGATGAATGAATTCAAACCTTTACTTGCATCACTAGAAACAGCAGCTTCAGCCTTTTCCCACCAGTCATTAAAGGACACCTCAGATGGCGCCGGAGTAAGAGAGGATAAGTCCGCAAGAAGGAAGATGGAGTACCAGAACTGTCTTGCCACCACACAGCCAATAAGCCGATGCTGAATGCTCTCCTCCTCTTGATCGCACAATAAACACTTATCTGGATGTGGCAGTCTGCGTTGCGCCAGCTGATCAGCAGTCCAACACCTATTGTGGGCAACCAACCACATGAAGAAACAGTATTTGGGTGGAGCCCAAGCTTTTGAAATCCTATCATATGGTCTGAATTGAATGGGATCCCCGGAAGAGAGCATTTTTTTGAAGGGACGGCGAAAGCTTACGCTTTCCCGAAATTTTATTAGAAGAAGAGAATTGGCCCAATTTATAAGGAAAACCGGGCCGAAAACCATACAACTCCAGTCCGAAGACCGCATAACTAGGGAGGCAAAACCGCCATCCCTCACAACTTCAGGTCAAAAGACCTTACAACTCAGGGGTATAAAACCCGAAAAACAACTCCGGTGGGTTGGATTGGGACGTCAAACCAGCACCACTCAACTCAAAAGGCCCGGTGGGATGGATTGGGACATCAACACGCATCGGCCTGAGCAACTCAAACAACTATGCTCGGTCCACGACACGAGCCAACTCCGCTCGGTCGGATTGGGACGTCGACCTCACACCACTGCTAAACTGAAAAACCCCTCTTCTTCACTACTCTCAAGCACAACCCCCTTCAAGACAGGAAAAAACTAAACTGAAAAAAAGGAAGAGAAAACCCTCACTGAAGCAAACCATGTCGAAGACCCTGGCTGAAGAAGCTGGCGACACCGCCGGCCCACGTGAGAGGTTGCGCCCGTGCTGGAGATGCTCGACGTCGCCTTCAGGAAGGGAATGACACCCATGCGCCATCGACGTCGTCCCAAAGAAGAATGAGGTTTCACCCGCATCTTTACCACGGACAGCGGAAACGGATGGCACCACCAGCCGCACCACCATGGGGTCGCTGGGAGCCATAGCACGACCGCCACCGTTGGCATCACCCCAATGCCGCCGACAAACGTTCGCGCGAACTGTCGTCGGCAATGCCACCACGGCACCGCCGACACCTCATCGCTGGAGAAAGGTGGCTCGAGGTAGCCAGCTACACCACCAAGGTGTCTCTGGACCATCGTCTTCCGGTCGCCGCTAGCCACGCCCCCGCGACGTCACTAACAACGGCCCGAACAAGCCACCGTCGGCCGCGCCACCATGGCGTCGCCAACACGTTCCAGAGACGCAGCCACTGCAGGGGGCAAGGCCTCATGGCCGTCGGACCCCCTACATCCGACCACAACAGGCAGCACCCGATGGTCGCCGGGTGCACCGCCGCGGCCAAGGTGCCGAGGAGGCGGGGGCGCCGGCTGCGCCGCAAGGGAACGCCACGGCGAGCCCGCCCCGCACCGGCCGCCACGGGACCCCGGATGGGCTCCACCGCCGCCGCGGCGGGAAACTGCTGATCTGCGAGCCCGCAACCCGCTGAAGCCCGGGAGGGTGGATCCGGTGGGCGAGACAGCGAGCCCAAGGCGGATCCGGCCGCGACCGGCCAGCAACAGCACCCCCGACTAGAGCCGCCGCCATGGATGCAACAAGAGGAGGTCGATGGGGAGGAAGAGAAGGAGAGGGAGGGCCGCCAGCCGCATATCCAGAGCGGGGAGGGCCGGATCCAGACGAAGGGGCGTCGAATCCCACGCCTCACGCCGCCGCCGTCACCACGGCCGACGGGGCCGCTGCGCGCCGCTCCTCCGCCCCGGCGACGGCGCCGCCCGCCCGCGAGGCGGAGAAGACGCCGCCGCTGCCGTCCTGGGGGCTTCGGCGGACCCCTCCGGCGGCGGTAGGGGAGGATGGGAGGGGAGGGGACGCGCGGAGGTGAGGGTGGTGGAGTTGCCGCCGTGTCGCCCGAGCGGGGGGGGGGGGGGGGGGGGAGCAGCAGCGATATCAGGAGACTTTGCTAGGTTCCCCCCGGAAGAGAGCATCATAAGCAGATTTTGCTGTATATTGTCCCGAGTTTGAAAGTCACCAAATGTGTTTGTCCTGCACCCCAACTTGCAGCTGGACCTCAGAGATCACATCCCATAATTCTAGGTATTCCGTAAGATCTTCCAGGGATATATTACCTTGAATATCTTACACCCACCTCTCATTGATCATGGCCTCCAGAACTGTGCGCCTATTTGTTTTTCTGCTAGACACCAATGCATACACCCTTGGTGCCAAATCCTGAATACTCTTGCCAGCCAGCCATTTATCTTTCCAAAACAGAGTGTTGGCACCATCGCCGACTTCAGTGGTCACAGCCATTGATAGGAGACAATCCACCTCCTTGCTGACCTGCAGGGGTAGGCACGCCCAAAGTTTATTTGGTTCAGATTTCTTAAGTCACGGCCATCTAGCTCTTAAGGCAGTGCACAGCGACTTTAGATAAAAATTTCCAAGTCCTCCAAGCTCTCGCGAGCAACACATCTTGGGCCAAGCACCATTGGTATGATGGTGGGGTTCGTGGGTGCATGGCTCCACCCACCATGGTTCAAGCCCTGTTGTGCACCTATTTATATTAGTGAGTTTAATGATTATATGCATCCTTAGTTGGTGCGGAGGCCGGAAGTTATACTTCATCTAAAACGGGTTGAAGTTGAACAAGTGTTTTGGCAGAGATATTGGATGGTTTGAGTGAAGCAAGGGAGAGGGGCTATTAATTCATACAGTTGCTGTTAGTGTTTGTGTGCTATTTTGTTTTTTCAAAGAAAGGGTTTATAACATGTATAGAAGGTAAGAATAATACGTTTGAGTAGTAAATTATTGTTCTGCTGAATGTAGTTTTAGAGGTATTCAATAATATGCTGTTAGATCTCTTGCAGTTCTGCCTGCAGGGGTCATTATTAGATTAGTAGAAATCATATAAGATGGAGACCTGTGTTAGCATGTGCAATACACGTGAGGCATGTTTTCCTATGCTCTGATTCACTCCTCTTTTGACATGAACGGAATTATTAACGCTCGGGTAGGGCTATCTATGCTCTCAGCTAAATCCTTACTGCTTCTATGTTTCTGTATATCTACACTATGCGATTTGTAAAGCCTAACATTGAATGCAATAACTTTTCCATTCCATGGACCAAATATACCAAAGTTGAGAACATTTGACATGATCTAATTGATAGGCCTTTGATGTTGTTTTTTGGAGGAATGCAATTATTGTAAACTGATCTTGTTCTCTTATAATGTGAAATATGGTAGAACAAAGTTAATGCCATTTAAAAAAATAAAAATAGCTTTTAGTTTCCGTGTTGTTGTTAAAATTTCTAAAGAGTCAATTAATGAAATATACTTCTTAGTTTGTGATAAGTACATTTGTAAGGTTTTATATATGAAATGAATTTATTGAGGCTGTTTTGTTTTCCAGTGATATCCGTGGTGTTGCTGTTGCTGGGGTTGAAGGTGAGCCTGTCAACCTCACGGAACCTGCCACTGAAGCTATAGCTGCAGCTTTTGCTGGGTGGCTGTTAAACAAGAAGGAAGCAGATGGATTGAGACGTTTAAGAATATCCGTTGGACATGATTCACGAATCTCTGCCCATAAATTGCAGGTGGATCCTGTTTTTTGTTCATTTAATTAATCTTATGAACCAAAATTTCACATGTTTAGCCTTTATTTATTGGATACAAAAACCCTGTTTTATCTGGTGTAGTTTGGACTTCTACTGTGTTATGTTAAGCATTCATAACTGTGCAATAATTTTCAACACTTGTTTGTTTGGCGCGTAACTTCATTCTTCTCCTGTGATAAATGAAAGTCACTAGTTTTTTTCCTTGAACAACACATGAGAACTGCACATCATTTCATTAAGGAGCAGTACCAAAAGCACCCAAAACCCACACCCTGTAGCACTGACAGTATACATGCCAGACTCGAACCAAGGAGACAACCAAAAAGGCAACGACACAGGCCCTAGAAAATGCTCTGGAGGCCCTGAGCCCCAGCTATGCACCATAGAGCTCCCTCTTTTATTGTCCGCACTAAGGATACACTCGGGGTAGTGTTGTTGAAAACACGGTCGTTGTTTCCAAATCTCCCATGCTACTAAATTGATCAAATTGAGGCATTATTGGTGCTCCTTATCCATTTTCTTAATCGCCTGGTGCCCTGGTTCCACCAGCTAGAGAAGGTAGAGGCATCAGGCTGTGGGGTTAGAGCCTGCAGGCCAATTCTCTGAAATACATCGAACCATACTCCCCTTGCAACCACATAGGAGGTCAACAGATGGTTTATAGTTTCAGGAGCTTGCTCACAGATTGGGCAAGACGCCGGACATGGCAAGCCAATCTGTCTGTGCAACAACAGTGTGTCAAGCCTTATGAAAAAAATTGCACCATAATGGACCTCATAACTTCAATTTTTTTGTCCAATGTGCAAAACTAATGGACCCAACAAAGAAACCATTGTAGGCTATAAACTGAAAGCTTCAATGTGTGCTGGTCATGGCCATCTCTGGAGACAGGTGTCTTGTAACGGCTCCCATAGCCGAAGTTACCCGTTCAATTCATTCAGTGAGAGAGGCCCCCTGATGTCACTCACCCATTTTCTGTTGCCTAGAGGTTCTTCCATGATTCTTCTGTTGATTACTCATCTAGAGACTAGAGCGACCAGACTAGTATTTGTTTCCTGGTAGCAAAGTTCAAAAATACCAAAAAATAGTATAGTGAACTGCCTTCTTACATGAATGGGTGTGCATTCTTAGATCGAATTCGTGGTTTCATACATTATGGCTCATGATAGGGATTGTCTTCTCTGTAGTTACATGATAATTTATAGGTTCATCTTGTTAGTCTGTTCTACTTCTTTTTACCCAAACTTTATATGAATAATTATATATAAAAGCACCCTGATGGTAAAACAGAACAAGATGCAGATCTGAAGTTTATGATATTTGAGCAATGCACTGGCCCTCTATTTTTTGTGGGTTCTATAATAGCTACTAAAAGGCTATTGTTGTCAGAATGCAGTTACTCATGGAATCGCTGCTGCTGGACATGATATCCTACAGTTTGGGTGAGTTGAAAATTTTGTTACATAAACTTATGCAACATCCTCTTTGTTGTATAGACATCCAAATTTAGACATCCAAAATAGTTCCCTTGTAACCTTGTTATGTGATTTCTTTTCCCTGAGAAATTTCACACATCAGTTCTTTGGAATGTACAATGCTAAATTGTAGCCATGCAAAATGGTTTGGTGGCTTCTCTGCTTTGATATTTTCTTCATACTTTATACCTAATAATTGGCTCAAAAGAAGGGGAAGTATTTTAATTCTGACAACCGATTATGCATATATGTAGGTTGGCTTCAACACCTGCAATGTTCAACAGTACACTTACGGAAGATGAGAGAAATCATTTACCCGTTGATGGAGCCATAATGATAACAGGTACGGTTAGAAATTTTATGTAGCCATTTTAAAACTAGTTGCTATATAAGAAATTGCAAAAGCCTTTGCGAAGGTTTCCGAAATTGTCACATGATTGTCGCTAACATGATTTTCTTCGTCCATCGGAGTTTCAATTATTTGGTTTGAACACAATTGGTCATTGTTAACATGAGTAGCTTGGAGGTCCAACACAGGTTTGATAAGCCAATTTTTTTGAATTGTGGCATGCGACTAAACAGGACTGATAACATCCAGAACTGCCAGTATTTTTGTGGGCATGTTTTTTGTGCTTATGCACAATGTTGAGACTTCGATGTCTCTGATTTCCTGTTTTGGTGTTAAATAACTTCAACCATTTTCCGATTTAAGCATGTCTTTTTTTATTTTTTGCGAAAGTCGATTTAAGCATTTCAGTGCATTTAACTCTGGTATATATAGAACTTTGTCAAATCTGCCATTTGACTCATTGCTACCTTGTTGCAAATCAAACCAGAAGTCAATCCCATCACTATGTCATAGAAACGTCCAATTTATTTTCTTCCTGTCAACTGTTCGGACACCATTCCGAACTCATTTCAGAAATGATTATGCACTGCTGAACCTTGGTGTGCCAGTGCAAGACTGCTTTGATTGCTTCATTTTGGTTTATGCTTGGGTGTTTAATTTGGGATCCACCTATTGGGGATGCAAAAATCCAAGTTTTTGCATATTCATATATTACTTGCATATTGTTTGATATAATGCTTGGCAATTATACAGGTAACCTAAGTTTTTGGTATTGTTCTTTTTTACAGCGAGCCATCTTCCCTACAATCGGAATGGTCTCAAGTTTTTTACAAGTGATGGTGGGCTGAATAAGGCTGATATCAAAGATATCTTGGAGCGTGCTTCTAAAATATACCGGGAATCTGCGCACAACAAGAAGAAAGAGCAGGAGGATGCTTCTAGGGGAGTTGTGAATAGTGTGGACTACATGTCAATTTATGCTTCTGATCTTGTGCAAGCAGTTCGTAAATCTTCTGGAGACAAAGGTGCTTGCTAGATTAGTCCACATTTCGAGATAAGATTAGTCCACAGTTTGATTAACTGTCTTGACACTTGCATTAACTTTTGATATTCACTGATGAATTTCTTCAATCTATTTGAATATTGTAGGACCACGACCACTGTAGTTTGTGAACACTGTAGCGTACGACCACTGTAGCTCGTGAACAGTGCTCACGACCACTGTAGCTCGTGAACAGTGCTGTGAGTAAGATTAGTTGGTTTGTTAGGATAGAGATAAGTTAGATGGATTCGGATAGGATATTTGGTTAAGAGTCAAGTCAGTTGTCTTTATAAAAGAGACTCCATTGTATCAATGAAAGACAAGAACCTTAAAAGTAGTCAAGGTCACTTGTTATCTCCTTTCATTTTATGGAAGCCATCTATTTTGCATGGATGCATGCCAATTTCCCAATTACTTGGTTGTTTATATTGTATAAACTTCTTTACGTACCCCCTCTGTCCCAAAATAAATGCAATTCTAGGACTAGGCACGCAAACCAATGCTAGATGTAAAATTACAAAATTTCCCCTTGTCTTTTGTAAGAAAGATCTAGACATTGGCTTGTCTTTTGCATGTGAAGTTTCCGGAGTCTCTTGTCTTGTGTGGTTAGTAGGTCAAAATTGCATTCTTTGTGAGACAAATTTTGAACTCTAGAATTGCATTTACTCCCTATTTTGGGACGGAGGGAGTACAGCAGAATCATCTGTTCATGGTTTTGCGTGATCACATTCTACTTGTATTCAGATTAAGTTACTGTCCATGCTATAGTGAACTTTTGTGTAATGATTCAATATAGATGTAGTAAAATTTTGTGGAAATGATTGAATATCAAACATTAATGGGAAGGAACTTCTGATGCTCATGTTTTTTTGTTTTTGTCCTTCTTTGGCCTTAGATAAACCATTGGAGGGGCTGCACATAGTTGTTGATGCAGGGAATGGTGCAGGCGGCTTTTTTGTGGTAATGTGTTATACTTCCAAAGTTGTTCTATAGCAATGTACATTTTTAAGCTTTAGTTCATTTGTTATGTTGTCTTTCGTTACCTTTAATCAAATGATTGATTTCTCTAAATGCTTCACACTTGCCTCTCTGCAGTTTAATAGGTTGATTAGGCTATGTTTGACTAACTGCTTTTCTTCTAATCTATCTTGCAAGTGGGGATATTAACATGTTTAGCTTACGCAAGTGTGAGAAAATCAACAGTTGTGTAACACATTTTATCTAGACCTCGTTGGATTTTCCTAACACTATTACATCTCCTATGCTCCTATGTTTTCTACAGCAGCTTACAAAATTTGTGCACCACAACACAACAGATGCAAGCAGGCCCTTAGTATAACAGCTAGAGAAATCTAGGTTTGAAGTTTGATTTTTCAACCATATAAGATAGTAGATAATATTAACATTACATTTTCTTTTAAATGTAAAGTGAAGAATTTCAATTTGTTGCATAAAAAGCATGTCAATGCTGATCCATTTCTAAAACTCTGCCCTGTCCGTTTTGTGAGTCCTTAGCTGTTGAGTGTGTGGGTGTGGGGCAGTGTGAGTGTGTGTGTGTTGTACTGTCTGGGATCTATTACCATTTCCTTCTTAATATAATGAAGCACAGTTCTCTGCGTCTTTCGAAAAAAAACTCCGCCCTAGATTAATCTCCTAAGTTGAGTTCCATTATTTTCTTTGGTTGATTTTCTCTTTACATTACAAAACTCTCCAGTGAATACTTAGAATACTTCTGAAACACTTAGCTATTAACAAAAAAATGTTTGAGTTTATTTGTAATTTTTTGATCAGGATAAGGTACTAAAACCATTAGGAGCTGTCACTACTGGAAGTCAATTCCTGGAGCCTGATGGTAATCGATGTTGTTTTTCTTAATGTAAGTACACTATATCACATATGGCCTTTCTCACATTTCTATACACGACATATTCAGGCTTGTTTCCCAATCACATTCCAAACCCAGAGGACAAAACTGCAATGAAGGCCATTACAGAAGCAGTTCTTGATAACAAGGCAGACTTAGGCATCATATTTGATACGGATGTCGACAGGTGCAAAATAGCTAGCCATTGAGGTTCTGCTGATGTCTAATAGGTCAGAGCTCAAACCTTGCCCTTTGCAGGTCTGCTGCTGTTGATTCCAGTGGTCGTGAGTTGAACCGTAACCGATTGATTGCTTTGATGGCTGCCATAGCTCTTGAAGAAGTAAGTTTTTTTTTGGTTCTAACATGCTGTTTTATTTTGTTCTACTCTATTGCTTGCCACTAACTACTTCATTGCTCTGTTGCTAGCACCCAGGAACTACAGTTGTGACAGATAGTGTGACTTCAGATGGGTTGACTGTATTTATTGAAAATAAACTTGGTATGTAATGTTTATAGTATGGTGCTTTGTTTCAGTACATAGTCATTTGCTTATATATTTTGTTCTTAAGGAGGGAAACATCACCGTTTCAAGCGAGGGTACAAGAATGTCATAGATGAGGCTATTCGTCTGGTTAGTTTGCATTTTCTATGTACTTCAGTTAGTCTGTTGACCCCCCCCCCCCCCCTCTAATCTAACTAGCAATGAAATGACAGTTATAATATGAAAAAATTTCAGAATTCTATTGGTGACGAGTCACATTTGGCTATGGAAACAAGTGGCCATGGAGCACTGAAAGAGAATCACTGGCTCGATGATGGAGCATACCTTATGGTAAGGGCCCTTGTTGGACACTCATTGAAGGCAGAATAAGGAAAAATGGATTATCACATCAACATTTCATGTATGAGGAAAGTGATCTTTTGTGTTATCGGGTCAAGAAATTTAAACTGATGATGTTCTTTTGCACTGGCCACATTTTACCTATTAAAAATATGGCTCTAGTGTGTAGATGTGTGAGTATAGTTCTCCACTTCTCCTTGTTAGAGTAATTCCTAGTAGCTTAAAAATTTCTGGCGTACAATGTTTCATGGTTTTATGGAAAGAATGGGGCATATTTGGGATATGAGATTTAAAATTTCTCTTCTTCCCCTCAGGTCAAACTTTTGAATAAACTTGCTGCTGCTAGAACACTGGGTTCAAGTATTGGAAGTAAAGTTTTGACTGATTTGGTTGAGGGACTTGAGGAAGCTGCTGTGACAGTGGAAATAAGGTTGAAGATTGATCAGAATCATGCAGATTTGAAAGGAGGGTATGTTAATATCTCTCGAATACCTTATGGCTCACTCTCAAGGAGAAATTATTTGTTAGTACATGTAGTTTTCTAGCATTGTACTCTTAATGTGCTGATAATGAGCAATCAATTAGATTGGATGACACGGAATGGTCTTGTTAACTGTAGCCAGTGAACTTTTTTCTGGAAATGAAAAAAAAAACAAAGATGAGTGTTATCCATTTGAATGTTCCGTAGGCAAACAGGCAATCCTTAAAATTGGTCCTCTCATTGGTCACAAATGTATATCTCTTAATCTTGTGATTTAATCTATAGCGAACCAGTGACTGGGGAATGCACCATTTCTGGCATATTTCAATATTTCAATATTTAGTTAGGTAAATGACCTGTGATGTGAAAATAGGAATGGTGGCATCAGTTTTTTTGTTGACAATTTAGATACTTCTTTGGATGATGTAGGTGGCTATTGTAAAATAACATCTCGCTTAATTAGTCTAAAAGAAGTGTAAAGTAAAATACAAGCACACGGATCACAGCCACTATGTTGAATGATTTACTCTATTTGGTACAGGATTGAGCTACGGTGATATGTCTTTGAACATTTTAAAAAATTTGTGATTTAATCTCTCTACAGGTCCTTCCGTGATTATGGGGAAGCAGTTTTGAGACATTTAGAGAATGCAATTGGCAAAGATCCAAATCTCCACAAAGCCCCCAAGAACTATGAAGGCGTATGTCAATACTTTCTGCTTCCTTCTGAAACTTTCTTGTGTAGATCTTGATACACCTTGTCAATCTGCTATTCAGGTAAGAGTTTCAGGATATGGTGGGTGGTTCCTATTGAGGCTCTCCCTCCATGACCCTGTCCTTCCCCTAAACATTGAGGTAGCCTCTCTTCCCTTCCTCAATCATTACAGTATAGCAAATCTACCATTGGACTGTCATGTGATATGTTCATACTACAGGCACCGAGTAACGATGATGCCATTAAGCTCGGGCTTGCAGTGCTTGCTGCTGTGAATGAATTCTCAGCACTGGATGTGACCGCATTGAACAAGTTCGTGCAGCAGTGAACACGGGTACGTTGGCATCATTCTGTGAGCTCACATGGGGACTTGCTTTGTCGTCCCTGTCGAGCATGAACAAATTCGTGAGCAGTCAATATAGGATTTCAATGTTTGGATTTCCTCAGATGAATGTTGGTGTCTATCATTTATAGCAGGCATCTGGGTAAGAACATTTATACTGGTGAGGCTGGTGTTTAGAAATAAGATCTGAGAATTTCAAAAGGATCAGTAGGCTTGCCGTGAGGTCATGACTTTGCTAATAACGTTTTTCACTCTGATTAGATGAAGCATCCATTCGTTGCTTTGTTATGGGTTCCTATCCTAACTACGAGGATGCATACCATTCCTAATTGTATTTTCCCCTTACGTGATGCCATTCCTAAAATGGCTTTTATGTGTTATTTGAATCTTACCAAAGGGCCAAATTAGACCAACTGACAAAGTGGTGTGTTAATTCAACTACTGAGGGAATAGTTTGTGGGTTATTCGAAATTTGGTCATATTTAGACCTCATTCGTTTCCACCGGATTGGATTCCGACCGGAATTGGTAAATAAAACAAGAAACCATGATAGCTACTATAAGAAATTCGGATTTATTTTTGATTTACTTATGATATGTGCATCAAGAGACTCGGAATCAATACACTAGTCAGTGTGGAATCAATCCGGCTCCTCGGTCTCTTGTTCTACCTATCATGATGAGTAAATTAATTCTCGATCCGGAACGAATCTGAGTCTAAATATCACAATTTTCTTGATATATCTATTATTCCGACCGGAATGAATCCAATGGAAGCAAATGAGCCCTTAGGGGGATCAGTTTGAATTACATTCTTCAAACGAAACCTTGGTAGGATATGATAGCAGCATAGATCTGTAGATTGTAACTGTACTATAGTATGTGTCGAGGAGAGGTTTGAGACTTTAAGCAGTACTTTTGCAATGTCATGTTTGTTGAATGGGTGATGTGATGTTTTCTTTTGTAATTGGACCATTCTTTTCTTAATATACAAAGAATGGGCAGCTGTCCTGCCAAGGAAAAAAAATGATCGTTGTACGGGAGTGCAAAGAAGAACATGCGCTTGTGTGCTACGGTCGATTTGTCATTTGGTGCAACAGTGGGTGAAGAGCTGTGCCAAACAGGGCATGACTAACTGACTATGCATGCACCGACCGCCCGCGGTGCGGGATGGTGGCATCTGACGTGGACACCACGCGCCGACGAGGCGACGCACTGGTCTTTTGGGCCCACGTCCACCGCCCCGCCACTGTTGGCCCAAGCAACCACTACTGGATTGTCTCGAGCTATGCAAGAGTTCTACTAAGTTTTTTTAAAAAAAAAACAAAAAAAGTTCTACTGGTACACTACTGCACCATTGGGATCGCCAAACTTTTGGTCAATCCATCGGTCACCATTCACCAACATGAGCGAATCCATGGGAAGAGACAAGGGGTTAAAGACGGTCGGCCAGGAAGAATGCATACAAGGATCCGAGTCATGTATCACGCTACACCTCACGAGCTTCTAACTGCTCCACTCGTGAGAATGCAGCAACTAGTTTTGTTCTGCTAACCAGGACAATCCTAGGCCTTGCTGCTATTTGCCTATTTCAACACATCGTTGTAGCCTATAGTATACTTTTTGTCTCAAATTATTTGTCATGTTAGTTTTTCTCAATTTTTTTTGATCATTTTGGCTTTTCAAATACATTCATCATATTATGCACATATATAATAATATTTCTTCGTTATGTACTTTTTTTTTGCGAGGTGTTATGTGCTTAGATAGATATCTTTAAAGTCTGAATCCTGAGTCCAAGCACAGGCAGCACATTAGGCCACGTCGTCTGCAAAAGCCCATCCGTCGGATTATACATCAACGGTTAAAACTAGGGCTGTAGGCGTTAGTAAGTCCTCTGTCGTCTTCTCGATGTTTCTCGATCCACCATCCGCCGCCGCCGCCAAGTCCCGCGGCGCTGCTGAAACTTCGATGTGCTACAGCCAGCGGCTCCCGGAAGATGTGCCCGTGAGTCTGTGACGTCATGGCATAGCGCACTGCACAGTCCGCTTGCCTCCGCACCCCTGCCAGCCGCCGTGGCACCGCCCAGCTCCTGGAGGCCAACCATGCGGCAGCTTCCCTACAATATGCTGGATCTGACTAGAGCTTTCAGGGCGCAACTTGAGCTCCTGGTCTCCTGGATTTGCTGGACAGGTACACTATGGGTGCGTTTGGTTCCCTTCTCTGTTTTCCTGGCCAGACTCCCTCCGACCAGGCTCCCACCAGCCAGGCTGTCAGCATGCATAGTGTCGTTGTTTGGTTGCGTGCACATCCAGAGCCAGGCTAAAGAGGTCAGGCGTTTGATTACTTGTACGAGATAAGTCGCATGAGATAAAAAAATATTAAAAAAATTATGATTATAAATTTTGTTTTGTACAAATTCAGTTTTAGAGGACTTATTTTATCTAATCATCTCTTAATTATCAATAAAATACATTAATATCACTTGATATTTACTAATTATACACTAATACATCATTAGTGGGAGAAACAACACGCATGAGCCGAGCACGGCTCTCTCGAAAACGGCTTGTTTACGGCGTTTTTGGGGATGCTGCCGAAGAGAAGGGAAATTGCGTGCGGAGAGCGCAGGCTGCGGGGGCGGTGCAGGCAACCAAACGCCGCTCGCCTGCACCCCGTGAGCCTGGTTGGCCCAGAAACGCAAACCAAACGCACCCTATATCCCAATCCTATCCCTGAAAGCTGGGCACCGATTCACTTGGAGTGGGATAAAAACTCTAGTAAGATGTCGACGGTAGTAATTTCGTTCTCCTCTGTTGACGTTATCAGTGAAGCGTTTTGAAATATTCGGTTTGGGTGAGTCCAAATAATTTAACTGCACCATCACCTGAAGTACCGTCCAAGGCTCTGATGGAAGAAATTCACCAACCTTGTTTATGATTTTAAGTCGATCGTTCATAACAGTGATAGGGTAAATGCAATTTTCGTTGGAAACTGCATGTCTGCCTTATTCGAGATCAGTTGTGTTGGTCCGTAATTGAAATTATAGTTATTAGACGGGCTGATGCTCCGTTGGGAGGTAAATGAACTGCTCTTGACCTTTCACCAGACCTAATACGAGCTGAATTGGAGGCAAGCCAATACCCCTGCCAACACTACATTCAATTTTCATACGAGGAAAGTTAATTGAGATGGTGCAGTTCAACAGCCTGTTCGGTTGGCTGGTGGGCTGTGGCCGATGGTGATGTCTTGGTTTGTTACGAGAGAAGAATGCTTCTTTGGTGGTTGCGGTCAGTTCTTTGAGTGGCTTGGTTCGTTACGAGAGAAAAGTATTCTTTGCTGGTGGTGATAAGCCGAACGAACAGGCTGCAAATTGTTTCAGACATGCAGCACATTTCATTTTTCATTAAATAATGTTGTTTTAGCTTGATCTGATTTATTCTTTCCAGAAGTGGAGGTGCTCCAACAGTATTTGTGCTATTGGGAATGTTCTCAACTTAGACACTATAGAGCCACCATGGTTGTATGTTGCAAGCAGGACGACAGTTCACTTGGATGTGAAGCTCTATGAGGTGATCAAGGTTAATTGTACTTTCCTGCTGACAACTACAAAGTTAAGGCTGCTCCTGTGTTTGACAGTCAATGATATACTCAGTCATCCAATTCTATGCATGATTCAAAATTCTAACCTTCCATTTTCATATACTTTGATACACTTCGTTACATGACTTCATTTCTATCAGATTAAACACGAATGCAAAATGAGGCATGAAGAACAGTTAAACATGGGACTTTTCATTTTTCAATTCTACTTGTTGCAGAAGAAGATATTATGTACTATGTTACATGGTAACATTGGCTAAAATCTTAGCAAGACGCGGCCTTTGCCGCGTCAAGTTTCTAGTATTAGTCTAAACAATAAGTAACTTGGGACAAAGGAAGTAGATATAAGAACACAGTGGGGATCGAAGATGATGCGGCTTTGCTTGAGATTTGTCAGGTCGTGTTAAGCTGTTTGGTACTGATGCATATGCTGCAATAAAAACAGAAATGATTTTGCATGCTGCAATAAACTGCCGTGAAGATTAAACTGGATCGGTATAATAAATATAAATATTGGCTTGTGGCGACGATCTTTACCCTGCTCCTGCAACAAGCCCTGTTGGATGCCTCCTCAGATATTTGCAACAGCGCCCTTATAATTTGAAAACAGTTGCGTGATTGCACGTTAGGGCGGTGCACTACTGTACCGAAAAAGCACGTAAGAACACGAATTTGCCACGTAGATTCACACTGAGCAATTTGAAGCATCTTTTACATCCAGGGCCAGGACAAGCAGCATGAAGCGAAGAGACTCCCATGCTGCTGCGCGTTCATCCATCCCTGGAATTGGCAACAAGCGCGAGGAAACCATGGGCTGCTCAATCCAACCCACCTGCTGGATGGTTTGGATCCAATCAAGTGACCAACTCTGCAGTAAGCAGCTCTCTCTCTCTCTCTCTCTCTCTCTCCCTCTCTCTCTCTCTCCCTCTCTCTCTCTCTCTCTCTCTCTCTCTGAAGCTGTTTCTCCCGGTCCGGTCGTGTGAATTCGCCTCAGATTCTATCCGTCCGTTGGTCGGCGCACGCACTATGCCTTTTTCTGTCACCCAAACTCGCCAACATTCCTGACACGAGCAGGTAGCCACACGCTCGTAAAATACCGTAAAATACCAGGGCCAAGGACCATGATTTCCAGCCGAAGTGGTGGCAAGTTTTTAGGTTTTGTCTGGTGCTCGATCACTTTTGCATCCCCCCTTGTGGACGGAGTTGAACCACCGGCGGGCGGCGGCTCAGCATGACAGCACTACCCAATCAATAACTCACAGGCCATCACTAGTGTGGCTGAGCTCTCCTCCGTCCTTATTTTACTCTCTGAATGGCGACCTAATCTGATCTCATTGGGAAGCAGGGCGTGTTAGCGAGTGAGCCGAGGCGACCATGGCCACAGGATGAGCCGGAATGTCGCTGGTGGTGGGCCCGAGGTGAGATGGAGCTGAACGAGATGTCGTCAGTGTGAAGATGGAGGTCGGTGTTGGGTGGCTCTCTGCGCCAACAGCGAGAAGCAACCAATCATGGCTGCGTTTTTGTTTATTTTCTGCTTTAGCAGCTGATCAATTAGGCAAGTACAACTGTGTAGACGGCTGTTGTCTATTTGATATACATAGATAGCTAAATAGACAACTTGTACAATGGCTCGTCTGTTTGTCTGTCTACGAGATATTTAATTCATCTTTTAACACATAAATCATGATGATTATGTGCACACTTGATCTTGGAGGTATTTTGGTGCTCAAATGGAACTGAATTATAATACTGTTACATTGTACACTAAACATCTTTCCTTGCTTCTTACACACACACACACATATATATATATGATATTATCAAGGACTTATACATGAAATTTACCAATGTAAAGGACCTATTTCATGTCCAATTTGCCTATCTAAAGGACCTATACATGAAAAGTATATCTAGAAAGAGGTAAAATGTATAAAGTGCAATGACAAATATCATCTCCCTTGAGTCACCGTGCGCCCAGCTTCTCGATCTCTCCTTTCTCCCCTGCGCTCCCTCGTTCCATCCCCAGTCGATTTCGCCAGCCAGCGCCCTCCACTCCGGCCAGCTCCTCCGAGGCGTGCACGTGCGGGAGCACCGGCTCCGCCGCCGCCAGGCCGCTCCTGCAAGTTCCTCCCACCCTGCTCACCTCTCTTCCTCCCTAAGTCCCCTCTGCTCGCGGCGACGGCGGCGAGCCTCCCCGCTCCATGGTGCAGCGGAGCTCGATTCGGTGCGAAGGGCGCCCTCCCTCGACGGCGCAGAGGCGGAGCTTGACATAGGGGTCAATCTGGGCCGACGCAGGGATGGATCCGGAGCGAGCCGCGGGGCGCGCAGCCCCTCACCTGCTCCTTCTTCGCCGGTGAGCGGCCTAGCTTCCCTCTCCGGAGCTGCAGGCGTCGTCACCCCTCTGGTGCTCCCTCTACCGACGGCCTCCTCACCCCTTGCACGTCGGTTCAGATCTGGCGACGGCGGCCCGAGTTTGGGGCTCCCGCTGCGCCATGGAGGTCCCGGCCGCTGTATCTCACGCTTGGATCGATTCGCGCCATTTTTTCGCGCGGTGCCGCACAAGATCGACTTTGCTGTCTGCCGGGCGTGCAACGGTGCCGGGCTCGTCGATAAGATCTGGGAGCACGAGCCCCCGTCGTCCTTTCGCGAGACGGCGGCGACGATGTCATTACCCTGAGGCGGGGGGATTTTTGTAAAAAGACCGGCTCGCAGACGGCTCACAGCCGCGCGTTGTACGTGCCCTTATAAGCTAGAGAACTAGCTGCCTCTCTCTGTGAGAACTAGCTGCCTCTCTCTGTGCTTGTTTTATTTGTCTATTTTAGGACGCCGTAATAACCTTATCCAGCATTATGAAAAAGCAAGAGATCGAGAAACGCATGGAACATATGCATGGGATATTCTTCCATAATACGACCACCTAGATTAAGCACAACGTTGGGTATTTGCTGCAAAAAAAAAGAGTAAAAGAAGTACATATATAGAATTGATGTAAAAATGACAAAATGCATGGAGGTGTTGAAATTTGTAAAAATGTACAGGTAAGAGCATCTCCAAGAGACTAGTCAAATTCTACTCTTTATATTTTCATTTAGATAGCCATTTTGCTAAGATTCACTCTCTAGATTGCGGTCAACTCCAACAAACTAGCCAAATCAGACTTCCTGCTATGTAAAGTACAAGGAGGGTCCCATGTGTCATTCTGAGTCCATATCTTCTTCCTTCTGTATCCCACGCGCCTTCCATCCACTCCGGCAGGCCACGCGCTCCGTCCACATGCCTCTACATCGTTTGCTCCAGTTCGGGATGTGCCCGCTCCGCTCCCTCCGGCTAGTCGTCCTCCCCTCCACCCCACTCCGGATTCGGCAGGCTCTGGTCTAGCCTGGCGTGAGGAGCTCTGCTGCGGCTCCGAGGTGGCACGACGCGAGGAGTGTTTCCCATTGTGGCTCGAGTTTGGAGGACCGCACCCGACGCCGGTGTTGTGGCCCCAAAGCGGACGGAGGTAGCTGCCAGGAGGTCAAGCTTGGGCGGGAGTTGGAGGCCGATGGAGATGACGACGAGCCAGCCAGCGGTGCCGCTGTAGGTTGACCTGCGCGTGGGAGCTACTCATCACGAGCAAGGGGGGGGTGCCGAGCCAGGCCTCCATTTTTCCGATCCGGATGGCGAGTTGATGGGGATGATGAGTTTGTTGCTAATTTCATGAGTTTTTGTAAAATTTTAGCTAGCCAGATTTATCTACAAAAGTCTGTTGGAGTTGCTCTAATAAACCTAGCATTCCTCGTTGGTACTGCGTGAATGATTTCATGGTCGTGGGCAGTGGAATTGAATGGGTAAACTGCATACAACCTGCATAAAAGTTTGCAATGAAAAACAAGAAAGTAAAAGACACATCCATTAATGTACGAACTTAGAAGACATCACATATTTACAATACGAAATGTGGCTAATATCGCGGGTGGTTAACGGGTCCACGTCGCCCGTTAGCCTGCAAGCCGTCGGATCCGGCTGCCTCGTGATGTCTATCGTTCGATTGGTGCGGGCGCGGTTCTCGCCCATGAACCCACCAGGCCGTTGTTCGCAAAGCTTCGCTAAAGGTCACTCGCCCCCTCCCGAATCCGCTCTCCGCCGCCACGGACAGCCATGGCGTTTAACTAGGGAGATCGGTACATTCCCAGCCATGGTACTAGAGCACTGGAGGTTCGCTCGCGCCTCCCCATGGCTTCCCAGCGCACACCTCCGCGCCCCGCCCGGCCGACCGCCGCTCCCGCGGCGGAGGTGAATCCGAAGCCGCCGCCGGGGGGGGGGGCTCCTCAACCTTGGCGGCGGCGCGCGGGAGACGGCCACCAGCGGCAGTGGCGACGCACATCACTACCTGGGCTGCCGGCGTACTTCACTGCAGGCGACCTTTGCATCGGGGACCGCCGCAAGTGGCGGCCGTGGGCGTTCTGACTACCGAGGACCTCAGACGTCCTCACCGACTTTTTTAATGTTTAGCCCTTTTTACGAAAGATTTTCACAAATAGACCCTTTTTGGAAAGATTTCAAAAAATGGACCCTGAGCTCAGCGCCGTGAATCATGGCGCTGAGCTTACATGCCTCGGCGCCACAGATCATGGCGCCGAGGTCTTGGGCCTGAAAACAATATCAGTTACCCTAATTTGAAATTCTTTTGTGAAGAAATTTGCATGTTTTCATGGTCAACAACATACACAAAATGTTTATTAAACATCATACTACATTTGGGATCCAAATTCTTTCAATGTATATGAAAACTTTTTCAGAATAGAATTTCAAAGTTGCATGCCTGTTAATGTTTTAAGGGTTCTCAGCACTTAGAATTTTTCAGCGCATGAGTAAATGTCGACACAATACTTTCAATTTTGGAATGTCATTTTAAATATGTAAACTCGCT
Organism: Cenchrus americanus; assembly: GCA_947561735.1. NCBI lineage: Eukaryota > Viridiplantae > Streptophyta > Magnoliopsida > Poales > Poaceae > Cenchrus > Cenchrus americanus. The sequence continues at coordinate 187,324,935 of OX387245.1, forward strand.
TAGTTTTTATCCACAAATGTTGTAAGATGTTAAACAAAGTTCATAGATTCCATTTTGCATGTTATTGGCCACATTTTACATACAAATTTCTTCACAAAAGAATTTCAAAGTAGGGTAACTGATATTGTTTTTAGGCCCAAGACCTCGGCGCCATAATCTGTGGCGCCGAGGCATGTAACCTCGGCGCCATGATCCACGGCGCCGAGCTCAGGGTCCATTTTTTGAAATCTTTCCAAAAAGGGTCTACTTGTGAAAATCTTTCGCAAAAAGGGTTAAAAACCAAAAAAGACGGCCTCACCGTGAGGCGCCGAGGCCACGATGTGCTCGATGAAATGCAGCAATGAGCAGGCCACGATGTGCTCGATGAAATGCAGCAATGAGCAGACGTCAGCGAACTGATCTTAATGGTTAATAAAAAATACATTCTTCTTTTCTAATTGCGAGGGCATTCCATATGTAGGCCTGTAGGGCATGAAGCTATATTGAAAGTTTGCTTTAAATTGGTTCTGTACAAAGATTCTTAAAAAAAGATAAAGTGAGTGCGTTCTTTTTTTTGAATAAACAAGTGTGTGCATTGTATTCAGTCTGATTTAGCCCATATTAAACAATTGTTAATAAGTTTTGAAGGTTTGAAAAAAGCTTAAGTGAGCTATATCCACTGCTATGAGCTGTAAACTTAAGTTGATGCAACGTGAGCATGTGCACATATGCAAAGATCACTTGCTAATAATTTTGTAAATAAACTATGAAACCCCGGGAACAAAAATATGTACGGTGTCAATTAGCCTTTAACTTGGTACATAGTTTGATCTTCTAATCTCATGTTATGATACCTTTTCAGTTACTATGTAGTATAGCTATGTAGTTATATCAGAGTTTTGTTTAAATTCATATTGTCAACAAAGTACTTAAATCTTGAAGTAATGGTTAGAAAGTGTAGTATATATAGTTCACAACCTGGTGTGAACCTTAATTTACAAACATTAAAGGCTGATGATGGCCTTAAACTTCTACTTCATTTTCCAATGTTCACTAATGACTTTCTTCTAAATTAAACCAATGAACCTCCGAGCTTGAATCCTTTGCTAAAGTTATAGTCACATGGAGAGGTTATACTTACATATAACCTCTTAAATGCTCTTCCGTTTTCATTTGCATATAAGACTGTAAATATTCTGTGTTAGCCTTAATTTAGCAAACAATGGTTACCTGAGTTCAGTCTCCCAGCAACCGCCTCACCTGTTAAAGTGCGCCATGTAACATATTATTAGAAATTATTCCATAATATTATACAATAGTTCATTTCTTTAAAGTACAATATTAGAATGAGGTATGTTTTGCAAATTCTCTTCGCAACTTCATTCCTTAGAATTCATGTATGTTGTTACCTCCATATTTGTGCTATTCAACTTCAATTTCATAGGACAAACAATCTTCACGCTTCAAACTTGAAAGGTTGCTCAACGGTAGCGAAAACATTAGTGAGCATCAAAGTTGAGTTCGGCCTCACCAGCTACAGACAATGTGCGGTGGCCCACCTCCCTTTATATCCATACACCTCAACCCAAATCATATTCATACCATACATACTATGACAAACTAAGTACTCCAACCCTGCAACGAGCTGCCAACATGGATGACCTCCTCAACACCCACAAAACACGTACAAAACCACAACGTAATTGGACCCATATAAAAACAGGCTAACCTACTGGTCATCCGCGACAATGTCGCAGGACTTTTCTAGTGCATCTTTAAGCAGGGGAATGATCTGCCCAATGTAGAACAGATACCCATGAGCACAAAACCCCTATAAATACCCTCCATGACAGCCCCAAACCACAAACACGAGCAAAACACTCACCTTCCCAAAAGCTCTCGCTCTCGGCTCTCCACAATCCACACTAGCTAGCTCCTGAGCGAGAGCTTGCACTGCCAATCAGCTCAAATGGGCAAGGAGGTTGATGTGTCCACTCTCGAGGCCGGCGGCGTCCGCGACTACGCTGACCCGCCGCCGGCGCCGCTCGTCGACATCGATGAGCTCGGCAAGTGGTCCCTGTACCGTGCCGTGATCGCCGAGTTCGTGGCGACGATGCTGTTCCTGTACATCACGGTGGCGACGGTGATCGGGTACAAGCACCAGACGGACGCGTCGGCGTCTGGCCCCGACGCAGCGTGCGGCGGCGTGGGCATCCTCGGCATCGCGTGGGCGTTCGGCGGCATGATCTTCATCCTCGTCTACTGCACCGCCGGCATCTCCGGCGGCCACATCAACCCGGCCGTGACGTTCGGCCTGTTCCTGGCGCGGAAGGTCTCTCTCGTTCGCGCGATCCTGTACATGGCGGCGCAGTGCCTCGGGGCCATCTGCGGCGTCGCTCTCGTCAAGGGCTTCCAGAGCGGCTTCTACGCGCGCTACGGCGGCGGCGCCAACGAGGTCAGCGCCGGGTACTCCACCGGCACTGGCCTCGCCGCCGAGATCGTCGGCACCTTCGTGCTCGTCTACACCGTCTTCTCCGCCACCGATCCCAAGCGCAACGCCCGTGACTCCCACATCCCGGTATGTAATTGCTGAACAGAGTACAATCTTGAGTCTTGTGATTTACACGTTGCAAGAAGCCAAGAACTCGCGGTCTGATGCATGCCGACGAATTGACCAGGTGCTAGCTCCCCTGCCAATTGGGTTCGCCGTGTTCATGGTGCACCTGCCGACGATCCCGATTACCGGCACGGGAATCAACCCGGCGAGGAGCCTCGGCGCCGCCGTCGTGTACAATAACAGCAAGGCCTGGAGCGACCAGGTACTGCGTCTCGCCCCTTGGCACATTGTGCATGATTGCAGCAGCTAGCAATGCTAAATTGGTAATAAACTTGCATTTTTGATCATCTGCAGTGGATCTTCTGGGTTGGTCCGTTCATCGGCGCGGCGATCGCGGCGCTGTACCACCAGATCGTCCTCCGCGCCAGCGCCAGGGGCTACGGTTCCTTCCGGAGCAACGCCTAGGACAACCCTGTCGCCGTTAACGTCCACGGCCAACGAGGCCGTGACTGAGCTCTTCCTCCTCCGGAGTTTAAGTCGAACGGAGAGGGAGAGCCTCGGCATGGTGTTAATGTAGTAGCTTCAGTGTAAGTACTGGAAGTCTGGAACTGCCAGCAACGGCAGACCAAAGTGTTTGTGTGTGTGGTGTGGAAAGCGAAGTGTAAGTCTCCGTGTATGCACCATGCATGTTGGCTCCAAGTCAAATTAATAAAGATGGAGGGATCCATGCGAAGGTTTTCTTTTTATTTCAAACAAGGTTTGCCATTTTGAAATACTCGTTCCATGTTGTAAACGAAGTCATTGGCTCCATTTGGATGTAGATAATGAAGTGATTGGTATTGAATTGAGTTCAATGCCAATATGCAAACTAGCTTTGGAAATAGGCCACAATACCAAGAGGGTTTTTACATGTGAACCATTATAAAAGATGCACTTTCCTTGTACTGAGTTTCAGAAAAGCTCCTATGTACCATTGAAGAAAATTTTCTTTACCTGTCAACCATTTCGTCAACTTTGGTGCTACCAGAAGTTGACGGTAAAGCAAAATGACCTTTGTACCCTGCTGCTTCTTTCCACAACGTCCCTCACGCGTAGGGTCCACACTGCATGCTTCTTCAACCTCCCACCCCATCTGTTTTCCCCAATCTCGTGGCGGAGCAGCAACAACAGCGCGTGGCGGAGCAAGCGCTGCGGCGGTCAGCGCTCGTGGCGGAGCAAGGACCGCTGCAGTCAGCACGCGTGGCCGAGCGTGCCCGTGGCGGCCGACACATGTGGCACCGTGGCGAGCGCGCGCGCGGCGCGCGCGCGCGAGGCGGAGCCCGCCCGCTGTGACGGACCCAATGTGCGGTGCCTAAGGCAGCAACACCTTGGGCCAAATCAAAGTCAGCAGGGAAGAGGAGGAGAGGTTGAAGATGATCCTGACATGTGGGCCCCACATGTCAATGGCAGCAGTGAGGAGGGCAAACTTGTCCAATGTAGAGGCGGGTCCCACGTGTCAGAGATTTCAATCTGTTAAATCCTAACAGAGGGTGGATGGAATGTTTCATAGGTAAATAAAACTTTCTTCAATGGTACATAGGAGCTTTTCCAAAACTCAGTGGTACATAGGGAAGGTGCATCTCTTATAATGGTTCACAGGTAAAAACCTCCAATACCAAGTCATTGTTTGGATGTAGATCAAGATAGAATTCTACGAGAGGCATTACCTCGTCTTCGTCTCTCCACATCCAGCCGCTCCTCTCCTGCTCTACTGGTGCAGAGGCGGCATTGGAGTGGACTCTGACAGCCTTCTCTTCCACATCAATGTATCTGGCCCCGCGCCCTCCTCTCCCTTGCCGATGCGTCCTGGATTCGCGACCTCCGCTTCCTCATGATGGGGTGCCGCTGCCAGGAAGAGGAGTGGTCGCCGCTCGCGAGGATCATGATTCGCCGGCTGACCGGAGCTTACCAAGAGATCAGCCTGGAGGCGGAGATCTCCCAACACCCATAGAGGAGGCGAGATGGAACTTTGCCCTCGCCGTGGATAGTCTAGAGCTTGGACGTTGGCACCATTTTGAGAAAGCAGGACAAATGAAGCAGTGGTTGGAGTTGAGGAAGAAGGCGATGGTTGCCTTACTCCCTCCGTATTGGTATTAGAAGATGTTTAGGACAAGGTTTAAGTCAAACATTGGAATTATAAATCATGAATAGTTTTAAGTTATTGAGTTTGAAAATGTGAAAATCATATTAATAGAATTGTCTTGAAAAATATTTTCATAAAAGTACAAATATATCATTTTTGAACAAATATCTTTTTATAAAAAACAAATCAAAGTTGTGTTTTGAAGACCGTTTCACAGTCAAAAACGTCTTCTAATACCAATATGGAGGGAGTAGCCATCAACAAATCGACCTTGTGCTGCAGTGATGAACTCAACTATCGCCGAATTGAGCCTCAGTAGCACCGATTGGAGCCCTGCCTCCGCTGGATTGAGGCTGATTGCGATGAATCGAGCTCCGCCACCGCTGGTATATGGTTTGATGTGCTGATTTGAGGGAGGGAGGGTAGGAAAGGGGAGGGGACGGGAGGGCAGCTGGAGATAGGAGAGGAAGAGGGAATGGGAGAGGAGGGGGGCGGCCGCCGTCGAGGAGAGCAGAGGGTAGGGACGACCGCCATCTAGGAGAGCAAAGGGTGGGGGAGCGCTGTCATGAGTGCGACATAGATGCACGATAGAAGGGAGGGAACAATTCTGTCGAATACCGAGCAGAAGAGCTCAAAATCTCGAGAGGGAGGGGCGGTGTGCCAAATACCGTTCGGTATTGGAGTTCATTTCCAATGTCAGCCTAAACCAACTAAAGTTCAGGTATTGAGTGTTCACAATACCAATTGCAATTCATGGGATTTAATATAGACTTTCAAACGCAACCTTAGGATATCGACACGGTCTCCAAAACATAACTTTGACTAATACTTTTTACTATGAACTCTTTAGAAAGTATATTTAAAGAGTATTTTGTAAAATGATATTTCAATACGAATCTGAATCTACTCATACTATTTTCACATTCCTAAACTTAACAAATAAAAAATATTTGTAGTCAAAATTTAAAAAGTTTAACTCGGGGTGGATACTTTAGACAGAAAGCTGATAAACTAAACAAAGGCTGCTACACGCACAAGGGTCTCCAGATAAGTCTCTAAGGCCCCGTCCCCTACCATCTCTGTCTGTAGCTAGAGGGACCATAATGATTGAAATTTTTTCCAAGCTTCTTGGTTATTGTGATGGTTTTTATTTTGGGTACTAATTCCTCAATTCTCAACACTCAAATTTAAATTTGAAATGTGTCTAAATTTCAAAATGTAATCCAATGCAACACGCATGTTGTTTGCGTAAGAGACTCCTCTCACTGGAAGCGGAAGGCGTCACCATTGCGCTACAAAATGTTAGCATATACTCCCTCCATCCCAAATTACTTTTTTAAGGAAAATGAACCTAGCAAGGTCATTATTAGTGTGATTTGGTGGTTGATTGTCAACACCAACCTTTGGACTAACAACATTCGCTAGTATACAAGGATTAGTCTCATGGTTGAATAGGTGAAAGACTTGGGGATCGAACATGGTGAATCAAGGTCATCAAGACATGTATAAGACTTTAGAAGACCTTAGAAGCAACCCAAGATACCAAAGAAATGAAGCCGAGACAAAGAAACGTGAAGAAAAGGAGCAAAACCATGAAGATTCATTACAGTATGAATCAGTGACTCAGAAGATTTGAAGTCAATTTGATCATAGGATGATATGGTGATGGTAATGAAGGGAGCATAGTATGAATCGATGATTGAGAAAGTTTGAAGACAACATGGCCATAGGATGATACGGTGATGCCCATGAAGTGACCACAATATGAATTGGTGCTACATAGAAAAATTGCAACAAATATATAATGGCTACTCCCTCCATCCCAGTTTAAATGGATGTCTAGAGTTCAAAATTTTTATAGGGGAACATGGTAATTTTTCTACTACAGTGTTTTGCTCATTTTGTCGGTGCGGAATGTGGTCCCGACACTAACCAGTAATAAGCGCCGAGGTCTATCCCTCAATGGTCGATGCTAAGCAATAAAAGACACAGAGTTTATCCTGGTTCCGGCCGGGGGGCCGTACGTCCAGCAGTGGCGTGCTCAAGGCACTGTATTGCTCAGCACCGGGGGTGCCTGTAGTGGGGCTGCTACAAGCAAGGCGGGAGAGGAAGCGTGGCTTCCAAGTCCCTGGTGTAGTGGCTGAAGATGTTGTGGGAGAATTGGAGAGCAAGTGCGTGGTGCAACTTGCCTCGTGTTGGGTTCTGTTGTTCGTGTGTTGTGTGTTGAGTCCGCTGTCCATCTCCCCTGCGGCAAGGGGGTTCGTCCTCCTTTTATAGACCAAGGAAGGAGCGAATCACATGCGCGCAACGCTATTTAGCTACGTGTGGGAGCATGATGCGCTACGCTGTAGAGTAGGCGGCCGTCCTGGCGATCCTTGCAGCGATCCGGCCATCATGGCGTATCTTGTACCCGAACAGTGGCGTCCTCGAGGGTAGAAAGGCGGCGAACGACGGTGATGTCTTCAGATAGGCTCGAGGGAGTCGTTGACGTTGGTCCGTACGAGGTACAGCAGCAGGTAAGGTGGCATCCCGTTCCCACGCACTCCACAGTGCTGGAGTCGTTGCCACAGTGCCTGGCGTGCGCCCGTACTGGCGGGGGCGGCAGCCATACCGTTAACAGTGGCAGGGATGGTGTCCCACCGGCCTAGCGTCTCCACCTAACCCTGCAAAGTCACAAGAAAGCAAATCGAGTGTGCAGCCGGCCCCCCTTCGAGGGTTCGGCGCGCTAGCCGTACCGGAGCAGGTGCACTGCGTCACGGGACTGGCACCGGCCGCGCCGCACGGTCCCCCCCCCCCCGCTGATGGGGATGGGCTCCCTCCCGGGGAGTTGGTGCGGCGGCACGGGGCGCGTGCCCCGGCGCATGATGGCGCCGTCCCGCCGATGTCGGGGCATTTAATGCCGCGCGCGGGGAGCGAGCACGCGCGTGCGGGCGCCCTCGAGCGAGGCGGACCCCGTTCGAGGGCGGGGCGGACCCTCGAGCGAGGCGGACCTCGCTCGAGGGAGGCGCACCCCCTCGATCGGGGCGGAATCCGCCCGAGGGAGGCGCGCACCCTCGAGCGAGGCGATACCTTATTCGAGGGAGTCTTCGAGTGGGCCGCCTGGTGGGCCGCCGGGGCCTTCGCGGCGTGGGTCATGTCCTGCATGGTTAAGTAAGGTGGTTTTTGGCTTTGTTGCGGGTTTTAAGTGGGGATTTCCCAGCTGTTTAAGGGGACCCCTAGGGCTGTCCCCGACACATTTGAAATCTAAAGGTGCATTTATACCAGGACGGAGGGAGTAGTTCTTTGAGGTGGGGTTATTTATTAAACCCAATTGCCCGGCCATTTGAGGGGTGTTAGATCTTGGGGAAGCTAAAGGCTTGGTTCTCACATACATACAAGTGCTCTAGAGTGCTAAAGAGAAGATTTAGGGAATTATCATAAAGCTTAGGTCTTGATTAGTGCTAATTTAGCCCTTTTAGTGTATTGCTTTAGTGATTAGCCTAAAGTTAGGCGAGGTTTGCACACCTCTTTTATATTGGTGCTTTGCACACACCATTGTGAAGTGTTTTTTATATTAAGTATAAAATCCAGCCTCTATATCCCCAAGTGGATATATACGGCTAAAGGTTACACGAAACTAGAGCTCTTAGACTCTAAACCCCACAACAAGGAAAACAAAGAAACAGGAAAAAGAGCACTAAGACAAAGAAATAAAGAAAACTAAGGTTCAATCTCCTTTTACATCCATGCTTCAAATCTTCAATTGCTCGCCTAGCCGTTCCTCCACGATGAAGCAGGTCAACATGATTCCCAAGACGACGCCTCTAAGAAGGATATAACGTCGATGCCATTGTGAAGTGTAGGTGCTAATACAACAGAGTTTGTGGAGAGGTCACCTCGAGTTGTGAGTAGGAGGAGAGACCCATGTTGTTAGTGCCAAAAGCTCTACCGAATTGAGGAGAGGCAAAGCGTCCGGGAGAGGCTAGTTGGAGACCCACTTGTGCATGGGGAAGGCCCATCCGCTATCCTATGGAGTGACTTGGTCGGGGAGTACATGCTCTTGAGTAGACATACTATTTGAGACGTATTCCAACAATGAGGACTCTAGTGGGAAGTTTGGCTTCCCGATACCTCGGGAAAAAATCACTTTGTCGTCTCGAGAGTTTGCATTCTCTACCCTTTACATTCCGCATTTACCTTTCTTAGAATTGTCATGTGTAGTTGATAGGATTGGATCCTAGAGCGCAAACCTTTTTTGGTAGAGATAGCAACACATAGAAAAACCTATGCAAATCTAGATAGATATCTTGTGTAGGTTTTTATATTTGATTTTGAGGCTTAATCTTTAGAAAATTCAATTCACCCCTCTCCCTCTTAGGGTGTTTACGGTCCTTTCACTTTTGATTTTTCTAAATATATTATTTTTTTATGCGCCTAAACTGGACTTGTTTGTCGCCTGAGCCCTCACGTCCTGGGAAAATTTGTTGACCATAAAATAAATGAAAATAAAATGGATATTATTTGACTGGGACTGTGTTAGGAATCTCTGCGCATGAACTTTCAGCATGTAGGATTTGTCATTTCACGACACCATGATATATTGATAAATGTCACCTCCGCTAAGGAACTTATTGTTGAAACATAGGCCTTGTTGAATTAGTTGGTGAAAAACCGTCATGTCCGGTGTTTCATGAGGTATTCTCAAAAGAGTGATCAGATAGTAATGAAATTAATTTCAAAACTCATTTGAAAATTGAGAGATGAATGCAACAAAATGCCTAAACCTTGCTGTTATTTCTCCTATGTTCCAACACATTTCTACGGCAAATATCAAGAACAGGATTGGGGGAGGGGGGAGGGGGTCAAACGAGTCGCAATCCTGTTGGCTAGCTCTGCAGATGGGCATGATGTCGGCCGGTGTTCGATTCCCCACTTCGACGCTAACTCAGCAGGCTTGATCCTAGAAAAAATCTCATCACCGGTGAAATCGAGGTTCATGAATTTTCTAAGCCGGGATTCAACAACGCCTTGGATTGGTGTGGGGGTGGGGTGTGTGTGTGTGGGGGGGGGGGGATGATGACGGGACCTTGTTTGAGATTTGTCAGGTCGTGTTAAGTTCTCGGGTAGTGATTCCTAGTTGCTATGCTGCAATAAACAGAATTTGCAACCTTCATGCATGTGATTCCACGTTAGGGCGGTGCACAAGTGTACCAAACAAGCACAATACACGGATTTGCCATGTAGATGCACATGGAGCAGTTGCACCCACATCTTGCATCCAAGTCCAGGACAGCAACAAGAAGCGAAGAGACTCCCGTGCTGCTACGCTTCATCCATCCATCGAATTGGCAACAAGTCCATCAAAGGAAAACCATACGCTATCCAATCCAACCACCTGCCGGATTTGGATTCAATGCAACTGAGTGCCCAATTGATACACAACCAATCCCAAACATGTAATGAACATATCTTTCATACATATTACTTTTTTTGCCAAAAATTAAAGATCACAATTGGATTTGGCAAACTGCTGAAGATGCTCTAAGTTGGATCTAGATTTAGCAAGTGAATTATGTCAAACTGTTGAGGATAATTTTTTTACTTCACATATCTTTTTAGAAGTTAACAAAACATAAGATCTATCAAGTAAAATTTGGCAAACTTTAAAACACCCACTACTTAGTAGCGCAAGTCTCCAGCAGAGCGACTACCTCTCTCCCATCGAAACTTTTTCTCCCGGGCCAGCCGAATTCGCCTCAGATTCATTTATTATGTCCTTTGGTTGGCGCATGCACGATCATTTTGCTTCACCCAAACTCGCTAGCATTCCTGACACCAGCAGCCAGACGCTCATAAATGGCTCTTTTATGGTGGACCATACCACCTTATACCCCTGCTGGAAAAAGACCAGTATGAAAGGATCTGACGACTGAGATTAATCGTATACCACCATAACTTGCACCTGCGGTATTAGGTAGTATACATAGGTGATATAGGTGATATTATTGGAAGTTTTATCTCGGTGGCGTAAACGAAATATATGATTTCTTCATTTAATTTTTTTCATTTCCCTCTGGTGATATGGCCATTTTTTTCAAATTTCAATTGGAAATTTTCATTTCAAATCTCAAAAATGAAAATTTTCAAATTTTCGTGGCATATTTCAATTTTTTCATTTCCCTCTCGTGGTATGACCAATTTTTTCAAATTTCAAAATCGATTTTTTCCAATTTTTTCCCATTTCCTGTGGTGGTATGGCCATTTTTTTCAAATTTTGAAAACAAAGTTTTCAATTCAAATTTCAAAAAACAAATTTTTTCAAATTTTACTTGTGGCCTAAAAGAATTTTTTTCTCAGCATGAGGTTGCCAAATTTATTAAAAAATTGCAAAATTTACCAATTTAACTTTACCCAAAAATAGTCATATACCGCGTAACTGGTGGTGCGTCCACCGTAAATGAGCCCCTCATAAAATAGGCAAAATAGTCATATTAGTCTCTAAGCTTTGCACCAAGGATCACTTTTGTTGCTCCAATGTCCCTAAGTTCCCCCTGAGTCCCTTCTCCAGCAGACCTCCTATTCCACCCCCAACTCGAAAAGTAGGGGCCGAAGGCAAAAAAAATGCACTCCAGCAGGGTCCCTACTCGGGCACCAATTCTAGGGGGGCATCCAAATCCCCCCTTGAGTCCCTTCTCCCGCGAGTGCTTTGGGAGGCCCCTGTCGGGCAGTTGGCCGTTTCTTTCTCCCTCCCTCTCACGCCGTTCTCATCCGCGCCGCCCCTGCACATCCGCGGCGGGCCCCTGCTCTTCCAGACCACCGGGATCTCCACAAGGGTGACAGAGGAACTCAAGCACCCCCACCGCTAGCGACCTCGCTATCCACCCGCGACCTTGAACCGCCCCCGCCACGAGCTGATTTGAGGGTGGCGAACCATGGTGTCTAGACCTGGGTACCGCCACCACCCATCGAGCTCCACCCGCGCCGCCCCTTCGCTGCTCCACAACACTGGCCGGTTGCGCCGCGTCCTCGCCACCGGCGACCCGAGCTCTCGCCACCGCCCCCGGATGCCGCGCGCGCGGAAAATCAAGTGGCCACGGACGAAATCCCTCCACGAGCCGTCGCCTCGCGCGCGCGCCGGCGGTCGAGAACCCTCCACACGTCGTTGCCTCCGTGCGGCCGGAGGTCGAGCTCCCGCCGTGCGTGCGGGCGGTCGAGCTCTGTCTCCACACGTCGTCGCCTCCGACGACGGAGGTCGAGCTCCCTCCGCACGCGCCGGCGGCCGGAGGTCGAGCTCCCTCCGCGTGCGCCGGTGGTCGAGCTCCTTCCGCGTGCGACCAGCGGTAGACGTTGGGAATGGATGTGGGAGAGAGGAGAGGACATGAAGGAATAAAAAGATGACCAACTGAGCAGCAGGTCCCACATGTAAGTCGAGTGTTATAGGCTACAAAATTGGGGCTATTGTTGTAGTTGGGCACAAAATTAAAACCCCCAAAAGTAGATGCAGCCCCTATTGATCCAAGTAGGGGCTCTAAATAGGTGCTCTAGCGGGAGTTGCTCTAAACCTGTAAACCGTTATTTCCAGCCGAAGTGGTGGCATTAAGCTTTTTTCCGTCCGGTCCTCACCTTTTGCACCCCCCCCCCCCCCCGGGACGGGGGGAACCACCGGCTCAGCATGACAGCACTGCCCCCATCACATGCCATTATTTTACTCTCTGATTCCATGGGGAATTAGTGAGTGAGCTAGCCAGCCGAGCCTACCGTGGCCTTAAGATGAGCCGAAATGTCGCTGGTGGTGGGCCCTGGGCGAGATGGAGATGGACGAGTGTGATGTCAGTGAGGATGGAGGTCGGTGTTGGGCGGCTCTCAAGCAATCATGTTTACGTTTTTTTTTCTTTTTTCGGTTACGAGCTGATCAATTGGTATAAAGAGAACTAGTATCTGCCTCTTTGTATTTGTTTTATTTGTCTACTATTTTAGGATGCCGTAAAAAACAGGAAGTTGGCTTGAAGCTCGTGAGGAAGAACATATATAGAATCTAAGTAAAAAATCGCAACATGCGTGTAGTTGTCCAAGTTTGTAAATTTACTGGTAATAAATTTAGCATTCTGTCGTTGCTACTGCCTGAATTGAATCTGCATAACCTGTTTAAAAGTTCGCAACGAAAAAAAGAGAGCAAAAGACACATATCCGTCACTGTACCGCGTCGTTACAAGAATAATTTGTGTTAAACAGGGGAATGCTCTCTGTCCAATGTAGAACAGGTACCCGTGAGCAACAAACCCCTATAAATACCCTCCATGACAGCCCCAAACCACAAACACAAGCAAAGCACTCACCTTCCCAACCGCTCTCCACAGTCCACATTAGCTAACTCCTGAGCGAGAGCTTGCACTGTCTAGTGTCAACAGCTCAAATGGGCAAGGAGGTGGATGTGTCCACTCTCGAGGCTGGTGGTGTCCGCGACTACGCTGACCCGCCGCCGGCGCCGCTCGTCGACATCGACGAGCTCGGCAAGTGGTCCCTGTACCGCGCCGTGATCGCCGAGTTGGTGGCGACGATGCTGTTCCTGTACATCACGGTGGTGACGGTGATCGGGTACAAGCACCAGACGGACGCATCGGCGTCGGGACCCGACGCGGCGTGCGGCGGCGTGGGCATCCTCGGCATCGCGTGGGCGTTCGGCGGCATGATCTTCATCCTCGTCTACTGCACCGCCTGCATCTCCGGTGGCCACATCAACCCGGCCGTGACGTTCGGCCTGTTCCTGGCGAGGAAGGTCTCTCTCGTTCGCGCGATCCTGTACATGGCGGCGCAGTGCCTCGGGGCCATCTGCGGCATCGCGCTCGTCAAGGGCTTCCAGAGCGGCTTCTAGGCGCGCTACGGCGGCGGCGCCAACGAGGTCAGCGCCGGGTACTCCACAGGCACCGGCCTCGCCGCCGAGATCGTCGGCACCTTCGTTCTCGTCTACACCGTCTTCTCCGCCACCGACCCCAAGCGCAACGCCCGCGACTCACACGTCCCGGTATGAAATTGCTGTGCAAAGTACACTCTTGAGTCTTGAGTCTTTTGTGATTTACACGTTGCAAGAAGCCAAGAACTCGCGGTCTGATGCATGCCGACGAATTGACCAGGTGCTAGCTCCCCTGCCAATTGGGTTCGCCGTGTTCATGGTGCACCTGGCGACGATCCCGATCACCGGCACGGGAATCAACCCGGCGAGGAGCCTCGGCGCCGCCGTCGTGTACAACAACAGCAAGGCCTGGAGCGACCAGGTACTGCGTCTCTCCCCTTGGCACATTGTGCAGGATTGCAGCAGCTAGCAATGCTAAATTGGTAACAAACTTGCAATTTTGATCATCTGCAGTGGATCTTCTGGGTGGGTCCGTTCATCGGCGCGGCGATCGCGGCGCTGTACCACCAGATCGTCCTCCGCGCCAGCGCCAGGGGCTACGGTTCGTTCCGGAGCAACGCCTAGGCGGGCCGACCTCGTCGTCATCAATGCCAACGGCCGGCGACGGCGAGGCCATGGTCGAGCTCTTCCCCCGAAGTTTTTAAGTTGAGCGGAGATTGTTGGTAATGTAGTAGCAGTAAATACCTCAAGTCAAATGTTGTAACTGCCAGCAACGCCAGAGCAAGTGTTTATGTGTGCCATCCAAAGCATAGTGTAAGTCTCAGTGTGTCCACTATGTGTGTCCACCATGCCGACAAGTAAATTTTAGTACATTCGTGCGTCGGATCCAGACGGTAGCACTAGAGAGGCAAGTGTTTATACTAGTTCGGATGCCCCAGGGGTCCCTACATTCAGTCTGATAAAGTGTTTTATATTCACAAAGGGCTTGTAGTAGGGGGTACAAGCTTAGATCGGGAGAGGGACCTGATCCAAAGTCTCCCGGGGGTGTGGTGAGCGTATAGTGCTCTAGGCTTTCGTGGCTGTTTTTGCGTGTGTTTTCTATTTCTATTTTTTCCATTGTGTTGCTTCTGTCGTCCCTCTCCTGTTAAGGGTACCTGCTTCTCCTTTTATAGCTCAAGGAGAGTGGGGGTACAAAGGGTAGGAAGGTAAAATTGTATCCTGCTACAGTGCCGTAACAATGCCAGGAGTCAGGACAATGCTAGAACAGTGTCGCGATGCGGGCCTTCGTCTTAGATTGGCATCGTACGCTGGCTAGCCACGGTAGTCCCTGTGTAGGGCAGCGTAGGCGACGAGCCCCCGCCTCAAGGCTGCTGTCTTCGAATTATTGATTCGGCGTGCTCCGACCTTACTTCTGGTGGCTGTTGGTCGGGGCATGCCGTCTAATGGCTTATCCGCGAAGGATTCACCTGTCTCTGGTCACTGTTGTGCCTTTAAGTGATGGGATGTTTTTTATAGTGGCCCCCATGCCAGGGGGCGGATCTCATCATCACCTGATAACCGGGATTCCCATGCCATGTGACCCTGGCACGCCTGTGGGCGGTGCGGAGCCGCTCCCGCCACGTTGCGGTTCCCCTAAGAGGGGGCCTGAAGTTTGATCGAGGGGGCGAGGCCTTAGGTCGTGCGAGGCGGAGTCCTCCTTCGGAACTCCCGTTAGGTCGAGGCCTCTCCTTAGGTTTCTCAAGGCGGGCACTTCAGTCGGAGACAGGTCTTCAGGCTGCGTGGGCCTTTGACTTGGTGATGATGGCCCCTAGTTATCCTGCTCGCGCGAGGACTTGGGACGACCTTTTTGGTGTTGACGTTGGGCCTCACTCGTTACGAGCCTTCTTAGTTGATAGGTTCTAACCCGGCGTTAGAACGAGGATGACCCGATCTTCACGGCAGTAGGTCTTGAACTTGAAGAACGACGATGAGGTAGCGGAAAGAGGATGATAACTTACTGGAATTAGACGATAACTTGTTGAAGATCAGCAGATAACTAGCTTTATACCTAGCCAAGGTTGGATGCGACCCAAATGACGGGAACAGAGACACCGAAACCGCGAGGATTTTGACTCGATCTCCAAACGACCGCAGAACCACAACCGGAGCTAATCCACACAAGGCGAGGCAGCCGTACTGGAACTCACAAAGCACGAACTAGTGGACCTCAGAGAGATCTCTTCACAAGTCCAAGTAGAACGAGGAAGAACAAGGGATGAGTAAGCACTCGGGCAGCTCGGCTGCAATATCACTGGATTAATCTCAAATCATCCAAAGTTGTCTTTAGCTTACATATGGGGGGTATTTATACTAGGAACAACCCTCCTAGGTGGGTGGAAACACGAAAACAAACTGAACACGTCGCCAATGTGAAAGGATCTCCCGAGATGACCTTCTGAGTTGTTTACACGTGACTGTTTGACTGCTGAGCAGTCTTCAATGTTTCGATCATAACTTCTTCTAGGAATCTTCAAATGACGTGGGACTGGATGCGTTGGAAAGTTAACTCGATAACCTTTCCAACGGTGTATAGCATGCTATGTGAAACTTCGTAGATTGGTACAGTTTAATGCCCGACTTCAGGCTCAGGACTTTGCCGAATGGCTTGCCGCATGACTTGCTGTTTGCTGGAAATTGCCGAATGACGAGAACTTTGCCGATTCTAGCTTCGTGACCTTCGTCTTGATGATTCTCTTCAACGTGCCTAAGTAGTATCAACACACAAGACTTAGGTAGCATAAAATTATCATTAGTATTGAATTGAAACTCATAAAGTAGCGCGTGCACCTCTTGTTGGATCTTTTTAGCTCGGCTACGAGTGATAGGTCCGGTAGAAATTGGAAATGTGGTTGGAGAGGCTGTCGGTGCTGGCATGGTCATATCATCCTCCCCCCTTGAAAAGGAGTCATCCTCGACTCTTCCAAGCTAAAGAACGGAGAGAGGTCAGCCACATTGAAACTTTTACTCACATCATAAGTACTTGGCAGATCAATTTCATAGGCATTATCATTGATCTTGCGAAGCACTTTAAATGGACCATCCGCCCGGGGTTGCAGCTTGCTCTTGCGCTGGTCGGGAAATCTATCTTTGCGAAGATGCACCCAAACCAAGTCTCCTTGTTCGAACAACACTTTCTTTCTACCCTTGTTGGCTCGCTTCTCGTAAATCTCAGTCATCTTTTCAATGTTAGTTCTAGCTTGATCATGAAGCTTCTTGACAAATTCAGCTCGCTTGGTTGCGTCAAAGTTCACACGCTCCTGCACAGGTAAGGGCAAAAGATCTATGGAAGCAGTGGGGTTGAAACCATATACAATTTCAAATGGAGAGAATTTAGTTGTTGAATGTACTGCCCTGTTGTATGCAAACTCAACATGTGGCAAGCTTTCTTCCCAAAGTTTTAAATTCTTCTTTAGAACAACGCGCAACAACATTGAAAGTGTTCGATTTACAACTTCAGTTTGCCCATCCGTTTGTGGATGACATGTCGTAGAGAATAGCAAACGTGTTCCAAGTTTTCCCCACAAAGTTTTCCAAAAATAACTCAAAAATTTTGTGTCACGATCAGAAACAATAGTGCGAGGCACTCCATGCAAACGCACAACTTCTTTGAAAAATAATTCAGCTATATGTGAGGCATCATCAGTTTTATGGCATGGGATAAAATGTGCCATTTTACTAAAACGATCAACCACAACAAAAATCGAATCCCTTCCCCTTTTGGTTCGTGGTAACCCCAAAACAAAATCCATTGAAATGTCTTCCCAAGGAGCGTTGGGAATAGGGAGAGGAGTGTAAAGTCCATGAGGGTTTAATCGAGACTTAGCTTTGTGGCATGATTCGCAGCGAAGAACATGTCTTTCAACATCTCTTCTCATCTTTGGCCAAAAGAAATGATCGGCCAGCACTTGCTCCGTCTTCTTAGCTCCGAAGTGTCCCATAAGACCACCTGCATGAGCTTCCTATACAAGCAAAATTCGAAAAGAGCAATCTGGAATGCATAGTTTGTTAGCTCGAAATAAAAATCCATCGTGCTTGTGATATTTTTCCCAGCCTTTGTCATTGCAACATTTGGAATAAGGTTCAGCAAAATAAGAGTCAGTTGCATATAATTCTTTTATACTTTCTAAGCCAAGAATTTTAGCATCGAGTTGAGTTATCAAAGCATGGCGTCGAGACAATGCATCAGCAACCACATTCTCTTTTTTTTATATTTAACAACATAAGGGAATAATTCAATAAATTCACACCATTTTGCATGCCTTCGATTCAGTTTTAATTGCCCTTTAATATGTTTCAATGATTCATGATCTGAATGTATCACAAATTCTTTAGGAAAAAGATAATGTTGCCAAGTTTCCAAACTTCTAACAAGAGCATATAATTCTTTATCATAAACTGAATAGTTAAGAGATGGACCACTTAACTTTTCACTAAAGAATGCAATTGGCTTCCTTTCTTCCATCAGCACGCCTCCAATTCCAACTCCACTTGCATCACATTCAATTTCAAACATCTTGCTGAAATCTGGGAGTGCCAGGACAGGGGCTGTTGTTAACTTCATTTTTAATTCTTCAAACGCCTTTTGTTGTGCTTCTCCCCACTTCAAAGGCACTTATTTCTTGGTCAGCTCATTGATTGGGGCAGCAATGGTGCTGAAATCCTTCACAAATCGCCGGTAGAAACCAGCAAGTCCGAGAAAGCTTCTCACTTGACTCATGTTCCGTGGAGGCATCCATTCACGCACAGCCTTGATCTTCTCATCATCGACCTCCACACCTTGTCCTGAAACAACAAAACCAAGAAAAACTACCTTGTCAGTGCAAAAGGTGCACTTCTCAAGGTTAGCATATAATTTTTGCTCACGTAGGACAGCAAGCACACACTGAATATGCTGAACGTGTTCATCAAGAGTCTTGCTGTAAATTAATATGTCATCAAAATAAACCACGACAAACTTGCCAATGAATGGTCTAAGCACATGATTCATTAATCTCATAAAAGTACTAGGAGCATTGATTAAACCGAAAGGCATTACTAACCATTCATATAACCCAAATTTTGTCTTAAAAGCAGTTTTCCATTCATCTCCTTCTTTCATTCTAATTTGGTGATAACCACTTCTTAAATCAATTTTAGTGAATATAATAGCACCACTAAGTTCATCAAGCATGTCATCTAATCGAGGAATTGGATGCCTATATCTTACTATGATGTTATTAATAGCTCGGCAGTCCACACACATCCTCCAAGATCCATCCTTCTTAGGTACTAACAAAACAGGGACAACACAAGGTGAAAGACTTTCTTGGACATACCCTTTCTTGATCAATTCTTCCACTTGGCGCTGAATCTCCTTTATCTCCTCTGGATTGGTGCGGTATGCAGCTCGGTTTGGAAGTGATGCACCAGGGACTAAGTCGATTTGATGCTCAATCCCTCTCATAGGTGGCATCCCTGGTGGTACTTCGTCAGGGAACACATCCTCAAAATCCTGTAACACATCAAAAACAACACTTGGCAAAGTAGAGGGTAAGTTGTTAGTAGAAAGAAGAGTGTCTTTGTACAGGAGTACAAAGAACATGGCATTAGGTTCACTCAATTCTTTTAGATCCCTTTTCCTAGCCATCATGACTAACCCCTCTTTTCCCAGTTTTTGGGTTCTTTGCGGCTGTGGGGTTTTATGTGGCTGTGGAAACTCTCCCTCACTATTCTTGTGGGTCACTCTCAAGTGGTTCTCGCTCTCTCGCTGTTTCTTCTTGAGATCATCCTTCATAATTTCCTTCGGTGTCAAAGGAAGCAAAGAAATTCGCTCTCCTTTGTACACAAAAGACAACTTGTTGGTTCTTCCAAAAATCTGAACATCACGATCATATAACCAAGGTCTTCCTAGCAGCAGCTGGCATGCTTGCATAGGTACCACATCACACTCCACTTGGCCATTATATTTCCCAACTGAGAAAGGAACTGTCACAATGTGACTCACACGCAGCGCGCCACAATCATTAAGCCATTGCATCTTGTACGGACTTGGGTGTCTTCTAGATTTCAGTCCCAATCGTCCACCAACTCTTGGCTAGCAATATTATTGCAGCTGCCATTATCAACAATGATGCGACAAAGCTTATCTTTAATCATGCCTCCGGTGTGGAAAAGATTGTGTCGCTGCCCATTCTCCTCCTTTTCAGCAGGTGACACTAAGGACACGAAGGGAAATAAAGCAATTATGATCACCTTCATCGAGCCGAATCTCATTCTCTTCTTCCTCTTCAGGTTCTTCATCAAACCTCGGCCCATCATCCTCAGGATCACTCTCTGATTCCCATTCACCTTTTTCATTCAACAACATGGCCCTCCGGCTCGGACATTGAGCAGCAGTGTGACCACGACCTTGGCACTTATGGCAAACAACTTCTCTACTACGAGTGGAAGATGCGGCACCTGAAACAACACTTGGTGCTGCTGAACTGGTAGCAGGTCGTTGCTGATTTGCTGGCGATGATGCACTAGAACCCGTCATCTTTGATGTACCATTTGATGGAAAAGGTTTAGGTGTACTACCTTGAGATCTTCCCCCACCAAAAGAAGTACTGGACTGCTGTTTGCGCCAAGGGGCAGCAATAGAATGACTGCCATGAGTTCTTCCACGTGACTCCTGCTGAATCTTCCTCTCATTGCGCATTGCTTGATCAACAAGATCTTGCCAAGTGTGATATGGAAACATCTCCACAAAACCAGCGATCTCCTCATTAAGACCTCCAAGAAATCTTGCCATTTTAGACTCCATGCTTTCTCTAGTTCCAGTCCGAACTAGCAGCAATTCCATCTCCTTAAAATACTCATCAACCGATCTTTTTCCTTGCCTCAATGTTTGCAAACGATTCATGAGGTCACGCTCATAACTCGAAGGAACAAAACGCCTATTCATCACTCGCTTCATTTCTTCCCAAGTATGAATATATCCAAGACCTAACTGAAGTTGATTCTCCTGCACCTGATTCCACCAAGTGAGAGCGTATCCAGAGAACTCAACTGAAGCAAGGTTAACACGACGCTGATCTGAAAGATTATGCACTATAAAAATTTGATCACATTGTTCAGCCCACTCAAGATACTCATCAGCATTCTCCTTTCCAGTAAACTTGGGGATACTCAACTTGACACGAGCAATATTATCGGGGTCATCATAATGACGACGACCGCGGTGAAATCCCCTATCTTCAAAATCAGCACGTCGATGATGATGACACCGACCAAACCTCCCACCACGACCAAAGGGATTTCCATCGTCGAACCCTTCCTCATGATCTTCGAACTCTTCGTCTTCAAATCTCACACGACGCTCGTGTGCACGACGTCCGCCACGCTGATTATGGAAATCAACATGGTGGCCACCACGCTGATTATCGAAATCAGCACGACGACCACCACCATATCCTCCTCGGTCATCACCGAACCGATCAAATCCATGGCCGAAACCAGAATTCTCATCTCCGGACTCCTCCCGATGATGGTCTTCTTGATCATGACGTGGTCCACGTCCTCCTGCTGCTGGAAGGCGAGCATCGAACATCCTTCCCATTGCCTCCACAAGTGAGTCCGCCATGCGACGCATCTCGGCCCGAGAAACTGGGCGTTCATCCTCTTCATGGTGCCCGCCATGGTGCCCACCATGAATACTAGAATCTGATCCTGTCATGTTAGGGGCAGCAGAAATAAATGGAATATGAAGTATTTGTGGAAACAATCAAACTCACCACTTACTTACCCAAGTTCTGCCTGTCCTCAAGGACTGTGATTGTGCTAATGTTGGCAGCTTCAACGGAGGTGGTAGTGAGGTCGTAAGGATTACGATTTGAATGTCCTGGTTTCAGATTTGAAGTGGAGCTATAGGTGGCTAAACAAGGAGGGGTTGCGGTACTGTCAACCAAGTAAATTGATGTGTTCAAAGATATAAAGTTGCAGCAAACAAGATCACCACCAGCTTCAAGATGCAACTGAAAATTTCAGCAACACACTTCTTCCTTCAATTTTTGTTTCGTTGCTCTTCTATAACTTCTTTTTTTTGAATCTTTTCTCTCTCTTTTTTTGACCTTTTTTTAAAATACTAACAATGGTGCTGATAACAAAAGATATATAATAAACAGTGGAGACTAGCAACTTGAAGAACACAAGAACACAAGGTAGCAGTACCGACAAAGGGCTATAGGTATTTTTTTTTGGCTTTGGACTATAGGATATAAACAAATATATGTAGCAAATCAAATAAGGATAAACATATGGATGGTGATGAGACCTACCGTGTCAACGAAAGCTCTGATACCAGATGATAGGTTCTAACCCGGTGTTAGAACGAGGATGGCCCGATCTTCATAGCAGTAGGTCTCGAACTTGAAGAACGACGATGGGGTAGCGGAAAGAGGATGATAACTTACTGGAATTAGACGATAACTTGCTGAAGATCAGCGGATAACTAGCTTTATACCTAGCCAAGGTTGGATGCGACCCAAACGACGCGGAGAGAGACACCGAAACCGCGAGGACTTCGACTCGATCTCCAAACGATCGCAGAACCACAACCGGAGCTAATCCACACAAGGCGAGGCAGCCGTACTGGAACTCACAAAGCACGAACTAGTGGACCTCAGAGAGATCTCTTCACAAGTCCAAGTAGAACGAGGAAGAACAAGGGATGAGTAAGCACTCGGGCAACTCGGCTGCAATATCACTGGATTAATCTCAAATCATCCAAAGTTGTCTTTAGCTTACATATGGGGGGGGTATTTATACTAGGAACAACCCTCCTAGGTGGGTGGAAACACGAAAACAAACTGAATACGTCGCCAATGTGAAAGGATCTCCCGAGATGACCTTCTGAGTTGTTTCCGCGTGACAATTTGACTGCTGAGCAGTCTTCAATGTTTCGATCATAACTTCTTCTAGGAGTCTTCAAATGACGTGGGACTGAATGCGTTGGAAAGTTAACTCGATAAACTTTCCAACGGTGTATAGCATTCTATGTGAAACTTCGTAGATTGGTACAGTTTAATGCCCGAACTTCAGGCTCAGGACTTTGCCGAATGGCTTGCCGAATGACTTGCTGTTTGCTGGAAATTGCCGAATGACGAGAACTTTGCCGATTCTAGTTCCGTGACGTTCGTCTTGATGATTCTATTCAACGTACCTAAGTAGTATCAACACACAAGACTTAGGTAGCATAATGTTATCATTAGTATTGAATTGAAACTCATAAAGTAGCACATGCACCTCTTGTTGGATCTTTTTAGCTCGGCTACGAGTGATAGGTCCGGTAGAAATTGGAAATGTGGTTGGAGAGGCTGTCGGTGCTGGCATGGTCATATCATCAGTCTTGTTGATGGGAGGATTAGGGGCTTAGTTAATTACCCTCGGTTTATCTCCTCATCAGTAGCCCCCGAGCTTGAGGGGAAGTTGTAGATTTTCCTTAGGCTTAGTGGACCGTGATGCTTCTTCGTAGATCTTCTTCTGCTTTAGCGGTGGCGCGCGAGCACACCCGCTGGGTGTAGCCCCCGAGCTCGTAGTGGAATCAATGACTTTGCTGTGGGGTTTTATTTAATTCTGGTGAGGACGGGCTCACCTTTCGACGGTGGTGTGGCCGGACAGCGGGATTTGACCCGACGTCGAGGGCTGCAGGCCGTCTCAGATGACACGACGGGATGGGGGCAGGCCATCACTCTGCTGCCACGGCTCTGAGCAGGGTAGGAAGTTGGTAGTGGTGGTTTGCCTTGTAAGCCATCCCAATCCCGCTACTGCTCCTCGCATGAGGCTTGGCTGCCGTTTCCCTATAAATGGGCTCCGCTTCTCTTTGGTGAGACTCCATGGTAGCCAGATGGAGAGAAACAAAACCTTGCTGCTTCTCCTGTCATGAGGGGTTCGTCCTATTGAGTGTAGTGCCAGCCCTTGCCTCCTCTAACGTTAGAGGGAATCCAGCGAATGGAGAGGGATCCGCGGGGTAGGTGATCCTTTCCCTAGGGTATTCTTTCCTGTCGCGGGTCAGGCATAGATCCTTGGGTTTGGATCTCCCTACACTCATGTGTCCGGGACGCAGAAGCTTTCAGGGCCCTGCCTTGTCACCCGCATCCTTGCCTGTAGAGCTCTTCCTTCGGCTCGGGGAGGATGCTCCATCGACATCGTTGTTAGCACGCCGACGACTTCGTGGGTGACGCATCGCCTTTTGGTGGCGACCGTCCCTTATTCTGGGACACCCGCTTCTGTTAGCGGCTTTCCCAAGAACTGGGACACCGTTCGCGTGGCGACCTACTACTGTACTTCGTTGTTTGGTCTTTGGCTACCTCCCATTTGTACTTTTACTCTTCTAGGGCTTGTGGAGTTGATTTCTCCCTTGCCGAACGCTTCTTTGTCCGAAGAGGCTGTTGATGGCTGTTAAGCACCACTTGTAGCCATTGATATTCTCACATAAATGGAGGCATATGAATTTATTACATGCATTTTGTCAAGAATAATGTAGTTCCACTTGTCCTTGGAGATTATTTGAATATAGATAAAAAGAAAGAAAAGAGATGGAAACTCACCTTATATGAAGAGGTCCATGCCACCTCAGCTAAGGTGATGGCTGCCACACAGATCTTAGGTGGCAGACACGTCACTAATCAAAGTGAAGCTGAATCAGAGAGCGACACGTGGACATCACAAGGATCCATGGGCCCACCAAGGACTCAAACCGTTAAGGAAGCATGCCATGCATGAAGGATGGACAAGAGGTCCCACATACCAACCGCTGTGAGGAAGCACATCAGGACATGTGGCATGGGGGGATCGACTCGATCCTAGGATCAGCCAAACCGACCTTGTGTCCACTGATCCCAGCTTTCCACGTGCTGGTCCTTGATTGGTCATTTGTTGCATCCTGGTGCGTTTTGGTGACATTTAGTGCCAGAGGACGCCATATCCTTTGTCTATAACTATAAGGGGAGGGGCTCCATTTCTCACACCCACACTTGACTCTCCTCTCTCACTTTTAGTTTCCAAGCCTAGGAGGTAGGCTAGAGTAGCTCTCATTCAGGTTCAATATAAAGTTATGGTAGTTCATGTGATTGATATGTTCTTGAGTTCATCGTTCGTTCATCATTTAGAGTCTCGTGTTTGTCGTGAACACAACCCTTCGATCCACTTGATGGACGATTCACTCATATCTTTTTTGTTTGTTCATAAGTTAGAGGCTCGTTTTCTTCATGAACATGACCCTTTGATCTTGTTGATTAGACATAAGAGAGTTTGCTTCCGTTGATCTAGTTAGATGATGTTGTAGTGTTGTATGAGGTTTGTGTTTATGCTATGGTACTCGGTCTAAGTTGGCCAGTGTTCTGGTGGCTTCACCCTAGGTGACAATAGCCCGGGCCGGGTGGAGTTCAGCAGCAATGTAGGCATGGTGCCTGGGTTGTGTAGCTGCATTAGTTATGAGCTTACCCCTGTGACGATTGAGGTAAGCCGCATTAGTGACAGCCGTTGGACCCTTCATAACCCTCTGTGCTAGAGTATAGCTTTAGGAGGATAAAGGATAGATTTCCGCTTGTATGCATAACATCATAGTGCTATCTCCCCGTTTGTACCTAGGTGCTAAACCTTCGGTCATGCAATGCTTTACACATCTTTCTTTATCAACTAACTCTTATATGTTTTAGTACATTAGAACCAAGATCTAACTCCATACAGCCCCCCTATGTCATAGTGTTCTTTAGTTGGAGATGAATCAATGTGTGTGTCACACTACCCTATCATTTATCTTACCCCTGTATTTAAGTTGTTGTCTCCTCTCTATCTCATGGTTTATATTCAATGCAATAGCATAAGTCTTGATATCCGCCATTGCCTTCCATGGATTCGATACCCTTAGAATACTCACTTCCTTGGGGAAATGCTACAATGGTTTATCTGTGCACTTGCAGATTCGTTTATGATCGTTAGATTTACACTACAAGAAACTATTTATTCTGTGACGTAATCATTCTGTCACAGATTAAATAAAATTCGTCGCAAATCAGCATCCGTTACGATTTAAATTTTCGTGGTGGAATGAGCGTCATTGATTAAATCTGTCGACGTTCCTTAATAAACGCCACAGTTTGTGACGTATCTGAATCATCACAGAGCAGCTCGAGACCCATGCAACCCAACCCAAAGCCCAATTTTAGTGACGAATATAATCGTTACGGATTGCTGCTGACATGGATCATTGTGGCTGCCAACATGGATGCTGATGGTGACATGGTTGCTGATATGAACACCTACATGGAAAATGACGTGACAGCCTACGTGGACAATAATGACATGGCAGCCTACATGGACGATGACGTGGCAGCCAACGTGGACGATGACGTGGCAACCTACGTGGACGATGATGTGGCAGCCTACGTGGACGATGACCACATTGTGGGCCAAAAGTTCAGCCCATACAATTTCAATTGAAACCATTTCAGCCCACCAAAAATGTCCATCACAATTTAATCCACTTCAGCCCAACAGCCATTTCAGCCGAAAGGAAAATCAAATTCAGAACTCCAAGATAAAATTAGCAAAAAAGCCCATAATGGCATTATCAAATCCAACAGATCACTTCAAACTTTTTATACAGGGATACACAAACAGATCTAGCAATACATGTCAAACTTAGAAGCATTATTAAAATATGGAGATAAACATCTTTATTCCTTGCATATGATCCTCAACCTGAAAAGAAAACATTGTCAAAATATCAAATACTGCCAACAATATTTGCAACAAAAAGAACACTACTATCAAACTGTAAAAACAAATAATAGCTTCTAAGTAGTATCAAATTTGAACAGGTCAATGTAATATCAACTTAAAGAAATATCAATTTTACATGGAAAAAGTTACCAACTCCGAAAAACATGCATATCCACAAATGGCATTATCAATGCTCGGTGACCACATCTATAATTACTATTAACCATATATCTCAACAGGACACTTGGACACATGACAACTGTTTAAACTTCAAACTGTTGGGTCTAGGAACAATTTAAACAAACCAAAACTGTAGGTAAAGATTAAATTAATACTTGACATTGAGATTAATGTAGCAAAGAATAAATTAACACTCCAAGCAAAGAATAGCACTAATAATGATTACTGTGGTACAACACGAAGGACATTCAGAAAGAACTATGCCTTAAATTATAGGTGCAAAAGTGAAGTGCAAGAGTGAAGCAATACCTTTCTAGCATTATAGGTTGAACAAGTTGCTTGCATCACAAATGTACTCCTTGCTACTGGAGCCAGGACTGCAGTAAACAAGGCCAAGACATGGAACATGAGTAAATGGTGAACAAACAGATACATGAAAGAATCACATGACAATTTGAACCTTTTTCAGTAATAATTGTAAATACTTAAGATTTTCATATACTTCAGAAACAAACATATTCTTGTGCTTCCATTCCATCGTTAAAAATTATATTAGACAGTTAAAAATTGAAAGTCGCTGTGAATATTAATTTAATGGTACACATGCAAGTCAAGTAATGATATCTAGACCATTATATAAGCAAAGAACCAGAACGTAAACATTACCCACTTAGGAAAAAATACACAAGTAAAGACACTAATTGCACAGATTTTGTGTTTTATACTCTGAAACGATCAGTGAAATCTCTGTTTCCCAACAAGAGATAGGAGCATTCATCATGCAGATTAAACCAATCAAGATGGTTCAGAAATAGAAGTAATGCAAGTAGTCATTTAGATATAATGCAACTTATCAACGATAAACAAGGGCTTATTATCACACACTAACTGACAACAAGAGATCACTTAAATTGGCATTCAGATATTCAGTAGGCCATCAGACACTAGTTGCAGATAAGATTCATGCCTAACTAGCAAATTCCAGAAAGATATTCAGAGAACATTGACAGTTTGAGACGGCAGATCATTGTCACTGCAGGAAACAAAGAGCTATTGGCATTGACAGTTATAACCAAAAAACTGTAAGACAATATTCAGATCACTGTTGCCTATACAAAATGATGTTATTAAAAGTGATAATTAGTTGCAAATAATGGCAATACAAATCACATATACTGTCACAGTTAACCTAATTACTTACAGCTTAGTTTGCAACTATATGTTACAAATTCATACTAAGGGGATGGCCCAACTCATTTGTACACTTCTGATACAACAATAATAAGTACAGTTTGATTCTGTTTAAACACAAAAAATTGAGCGGATCTGACTCCAGAATCATACAAAGTTCAGTTAATCTCTACAGAACCCCTACAAGTACACTTTCTGAACAAAGTTAGTGAAACAATGAAATATTTCAGCATCCAAAGTCCTAAGAAAATCACTAAAGATGCTACTGCTAAATGGAGAAATTTGCTATAATAGGACTCTAAACGTCGCGCTTTGCTATAATAGGATTCCAAACGTCGACTTTGCTATAATAGGACTCCAAACGCTGAGACATTGCTACAATAGGATTTGGACTCCCTTTAATCAATTTTCTTGGAGAAATACAAGTATTTGTCACATGTTGTGCCCTTTTTGCCCCCCCGCCGCCTTTAATCGGTCCGGCCATGCCCCCGCCGGCGCCCCGGCCGCCGGCGCACGCCGCGCCCGGCCGCTAGCGCACGCCGCGCCGGCTGCCGGCAGCTCGCCGCGCCCGGCCGGCGGCCGCACGCCGCGCCGGGCCGCGGGCAGCACACCGCGCCGGCCGCCGGCAGCACGCCGCGCCCGGCCGGCGGCCGCACGCCGGCGCCTGGTCGTATGGCCGGTGCATGTAATATAAATTTATAAATTAATATATATAATTGTAAATGATGCATATATGAAACCATCGACTGCCGCACAAGCGAGTTCATCTCATCAAACCATGATTGTAGCATAAGCAAGTTCATGTCAAAACCCCATAATGCGGTTCCAAACTAGATCCAAGACATAAAAAATAAAATATGAGTGTACATCTCATCACAAGTAAAATAATTCAATCATCCAACTTGTAGCTTTCTTTTTGGAGTCATCTTTTTTGGTGGTGCGGCAGGTGACATCCTCACGGACTAGTGTTGTCGGTTTGTGAAGACGTGCCCTCTCCTAATAACATCGCAAGCTTGCTGCACACAAAAATGATACACATCTTAGATGCTTAAAAAATTATGTAAAGTAATTGTGCTTAGAAAAAACGAAACACAACTTAGATATTTAGATAACAGTAACTGTGTTAATATTCCTTACCTTCTGGTGATTCTTCCTGGGCTATCCCGTAGTATTTCTTCTCTAGTAAGCCTTTGTGGGGTGTTAGGTTCTGCTAATGTTTGTTCTGCACCATTCTTTCTAGGCTGTCTTCGCTTCCTACAAGTAGTCAAATAAATTAATATTAGAATTTGCATACAAAATTCATGATAAATAAAAGACGTTCCTACCTCTTTTTCTTGGTTCCATTTAGTGGGCACTTGGCACTAGCTTGCCTGTGACCTTGCTGACCACACCTTTTGCAAGTCATAGGTCCTCTAACCTTCTTCTTTCCCTTTTCATTTGTTGGAGCAAGATTATTATCACCGCATTGCTAATTTCACCGTTTTTGGAACCGTTCTTCTTGTGTCCGCCTTCATTCCATGCCTTCATTCTAAGTTTCCTACGTCTTCCAACAGGTAATTTACAAAGAGGTGCACCAACTGTAAATGGCAGGTCAACTTGTGGCCATTGTGTTTTATCTAACATCGGCTCAATCTCTCTTCCATAAGCAGCCCTGAACCTATTCACTGAGTAGTAGTCATGCACAAACTGTTCTAGATCAACTCCCCGTTGGCGGGTTGCATAAGCCAACACATGTTGGCATGGTTTACCCGTGTGCTGCCATTCAAGACAAGAACAAGTCCTTTGGTGTAACTTGACAATATGCCGCTCGACTCTGTGGCTATGATCCCACACCTCTCGCACTCCAATTAGAACACGGTACAATTCTCAAGTGTCCCAACCCTCTAGTATTTGCCCGTAGCCGAACCATAATAGCCGGAAGTATCCTCCCTTCGGTAGCCCGTATGCCATATTTCTTCTCTTGTTCCACAGTACCATGATCTTTTCTCTCGATCTTATCGGCAAGGTCAACAACGAGCAAATCTTTATGGTCTCTAATCCAGTTATTAAATGACTCGGCAATATTACTAGTTATGTAGTCACATTTAATTTCCGGATTGAAACCACACCTATACCATAGTAGCTTGTGATTGGTCTTCAACCATTCCACCGCGGCCGACTCACTTACCATTTTTGCAATATGATCATAGAATATGTCCTCTCTCGTAAGCCCTTGCTGCAGGATATATTTGGCCAAACCCTTTATAATGCTTCGAAAATTTTTTACCATATGATAAAAGCATTCTCTTTGCTCCGCATTTGGGAATGCGATCTTCACTCCAATCTCTAAACCCTTGCAAGCATCGAACAAATAGCAAGCGAGGGAGGATCACCTATAGCCTTCTTTAGTTGTTCCATGAACCAAGTCCAATTTTGTTTTGTTTCGGAAGGTATGAATCCATAAGCAACCGGGTACATCCAATTGTGACCATCGATCCCTACTGTACTGCGGCCAACCGACCATTCCACCTTCCATTAAGTGCTTTGTAGCATCTATGCTCAAATGAGGCCTACAACCTTCCAAAAAACCATCAATGCATGGTTTCGAGGCACGAAGAAACGACGAAAATATACTTGACCTTCCTCCTCAAATGTGTCAACCTCAACAACACTCCCGGGCTTCGCTTCTCTACCTCGGCCTTCCACCTATACAATAGCTCAAAACTTTCGACCATTTTCCATAAACCTCATCAAGAGCCCTTTCTTTACCCCCGCCATACGGTGTCATATGCAATTTCACACTTGTGCTCTCTCTCCGGCCGCTTTTGCGGTTCTCTAGCACCAATATGTGGATCTTCTCCGAGGATACTTTCAGCCTTGCTAGCCACCCATTTGCAACTTGGAGTTGTATTTGTCGCCTCATCTTTGGACATACATGAGTGCTCATCGACTAAGACTGTTACCTGCAAAATAAAAAATCAATGAGGTTAATACTAATTTATATATCATGGTACATGTACAACTAATACAGTATAAAATGTTCACCTCTGTAGTGGCTTGAGTATTATGCTTCCTCCCATTTATCCTCCAAGGGCAAGGACGGTCGTCATCACCAGACTTGCAATAAGCCCTGTATATCGTCTTACATGATTTCTCTACTCCTAAAATGAACTCATTGTTGATGGCAAATTGCCGCACAGCCCGACTTGAACTCATCCATTGTTGGGTACGGTGTTCCTACCTCCATTGATGGATTGTTCTTATCATATGAAATGAC
The DNA here is from genome assembly GCA_947561735.1 of Cenchrus americanus. Taxonomy (NCBI): domain Eukaryota; kingdom Viridiplantae; phylum Streptophyta; class Magnoliopsida; order Poales; family Poaceae; genus Cenchrus; species Cenchrus americanus. The sequence continues at coordinate 187,355,833 of OX387245.1, forward strand.
AACCTCACATGGTACGACATCACTAGTAGGAATGGCAAGCACCATCAATATCCCCCTCTACATCCATTCGGCAATCAAACCTTCGGGCGGTATATTTGTTGTGACCTTATCTGTCAAACCTAAAAGCTCACACATCTGACTCTCACTAATAACATCAATACGACCTTCATCATCATGTGTTTCCACTATCTGAAGGGTAGACCAATCAACAGTTTCTATATTTTCAACATTATCTACTAGGGACCTATAAACAGGCACAAGCGATGTTTACTGTCTGCAATCTTCATAAGAAACAACAGAAATCGTTAGGGTCAATACCTTTGCACATCAAGCACCGGAAGATTGTATTCAATTGCCGGATGAGGAACAGTGGGTATCAATGATTTTGCGAGGGCTACAGCACTTGCGTCGGTAGTGCTAGCGCCATCGACCGCCACGTCCTGCGCATCCACGATAACAAATGCAGACAGGAATTTATTCACAGGCACAAAAAAGTGGGCGCGACTGTGCTGAAGGAATTTCTTAAACAACTGGAGATCACCGTCGCCGACTGACCTGTGGGCGCGTTGGAGCGGCCGCCGCCCGGAGTCGTGCGCCGGTGCGGACAGGGCCCCCGGGCGCCGGCGGCCGCACCCGCACCCCCGCCGGTCCCGCCCCGCGGCCCGGGAAGCCGCGGCGCCGGCCGGACGCGTGTGGCGCGGGCGGCCTCCGCCCGCACGCCCGCGCCGCGGCGTGGGCACGTGGGGGCGCCCGTGGCCCCTCCCCGCAAGTCCGGCCCCGAGGCCCGGCCACCGCGGCGGCGCGCCCGGGACGCGTGGGGCGCCGGCGGCCGCCGCCCGCACGTCCGCGCGCGCGGCGCGTGGGCACGTGGGCGCCGCCGCCGCACCCCTGCGCAGTCCCGCCCCGCGGCCTGGTCACCTGCGGCGCCGGCCCTAGGAGGATTCGGCCAGGCATCCATGGACGGCGGCGCGACGACGTTTCGACTCCTATCGCGGTACGATGTTCCAGAGAAAACAGGCAGGGGCAAAAAGGGCACAACATGTGACAAATACTTGTATTTCTCCAAGAAAATTGATTAAAGGGAGTCCAAATCCTATTGTAGCAATGTCTCAGCGTTTGGAGTCCTATTATAGCAAAGTCGACGTTTGGAATCCTATTATAGCAAAGCGTGACGTTTAGAGTCCTATTATAGCAAATTTCTCTGCTAAATGCAGCAGGGTATGATTCGGACCTAAATCATACTACGATCAAGAAAGTCAAAGAGCAGGTCAAAGCCCCCACCGCATGACATACTAGCATTATTACGACAGATCAGATTTCACACGAGAACGAAAAGATGAGATGAGGATGGAGGGAGAAGCGGGGTCGCAGTCTTACAGGGGCGGATGGGGCCGAAGGCGGCGGGTGAGGATGCCACCGACAAGCGGAGCACCGGCCAAAAGTAGCAGCAGTTGATGGCCTAAAGGAAGGGGAGGCACGCGAAACCCCACAGGAAGAAGCGTCGGGTGTGGCCCTCCGCTTCCTCCAGTGGCAGGACGAGGGGGCCGTCCACCGTCACCCAAGACGGAGGTGGAGGCGGGAAGCAGGGGGCACAGGAGGATGGACGGCGGCCGCCGCCGGCGGACGGGCGGGGGAGGAGGCCGGACTCCTCGTCTTCGGGCACTCCTGCAACCCTCTCCTCCATTGCTATTGCCGACGTGGCGCATCTTCCGCTGGCGTGTGAGCTTGGGCGGCGCGACGACATGCGGTGTGCAGATTTGGGTGGGGAGGAGGGAGGGGAGGACGAGGGTGGAGAACCGGTGGGTGCAGGAGAAGAGAGGCGGATCTTAGTCGCTCCATGCGCAGGGGAGAGGGAGATGGAGAGGGACTGAGAGAGCGGGCGGCGGGGGCGATGGGATGAGGCTCAGGGGAGGGGGAGGCAGCGGAAAAGGGTTTGAGGATCCATTTTATACGAAGCGAACGCGATTTGAGCCATCCATTCGCTGATGAACGGTGTAAAATGAATAGGCTTTTTTTGGCCTAAATGGGTAGGTTAATGCCTCCCCTACTTCTCATTTTTCTTTTTCTTTTTTTATTTCTTTGTAATATGAACATATTACAATTTGAAGTATATTTATCTCTGAAATGGTCAAAAAATTTTAAAAATTGGCATGGAAACATATTTTAGTCTCACAAGTATATGATAAAAAATCTAAATGATTTTTACAAAGTGGCACAATACATTGTCCACAAATGGACACAAGTTTCACATAGTTTCCCACAATTGAAAACAAACTTTGAGATTTGAACAACTAATAACGTGACAAAACTTGTATGCACCTCAATTTTTGACACCATCTCATGTTGACTATAACATTAGAGAATATTAAGTTATATTAGCAATTATTATAAAAAACATGTTTTTTGTATTCTCTTTTTAGTTGGAAAAGATGTGTTGTATGAAAAGCAATCAAGAAATAGTAATTAAGATACAAACAAATGGCACAGAGTAAAACATCTTGATTTTAGAAAAAAATATGAAAAAGAATCAACCGATTTGGTGTTCGTACGAGGAAGAAAAATAGTTTACAAGTTTTATCCGAAGATTAAAAACAGAAATTGCACTTGCTATGAACTGAGATGAACAAGTGTGCTTTCTCTTTTTAATCTTTGACTAAAACTTGTAACCAGTTTTTCTGCCTCATACTAACTCCAAATTGGATGATTCTTTTTTCTAAAATTTTCTAAAATCATCCTCTACCAAGATCTACAACTTTAACAAATGAAAAAAATGATTTCGACAGCAGTTTATTAGGGATAATTCAAACTTACATCTCGAATTTACACTATCATAATTCAAATAATATCATAAAATGCTCTAATGATTCTACGAATTGACGTGGTAACATAATTTGGGTACATTATAACCACATCTAGGAGATTGACGAAAGCTTCAATTCACTTTAGGGAAAACTCGAATTTCGACTAGTCACCTTGTTATAAAATACACCTTGTTATAAAATAATGATAATAACACTTCAATTTGCTCAAAACGTTCTACAAATTGACATGGAACCATATTTTAAGTATATAATGTTGCTATAAAAAATTCAGATGGTTTTAATGAAGTGAGATTATAGATGTTCACAAATAGTAACATCTCTCACATAGTTTCTTATACCTATACACGAACCTTTGAAGTTTGAACACCTCGTAATATTGTCAAAGTCGTATGCAGCTCAAATTTTGTCACAGTCTTATTTTAGACTTAGTATGATAAAATATGAAGTTAGACTACTACTTGTTGTGCAAAAAGTTTTTTTGTATTTTTTAAACACCTAAATAACACACCGTTTAAAAAAGACTCAAAATCTAGTTGTCTTAAATACCACCAATCCATTTTTCACATGTACGAGACAACAAATAAGTTGTAATCTAGGATTTTCAAAATTTTTAGAATATATTTGCTATTTTCTATTATTTAATTAAATTTTTGCATGCTTATCGAAAGTAATTCTATGTTGACCTATGTGTACCACCAATAAGACTGGCAAAATTTCACAAAAATCATATTTAGGATTCTACGTTCCATTCTAGGCCATATTCTAGAGATTGATGACAAAATCAATTTGAGTAATGAAGAACATTCAAACTTTTATCTCAAAAGTACAACATAATAATTACAATAATATCTAAATTTGGTCAAAAAATTCTAAAAATTGGCATAACATCATGTTTTTGTCCCAAAATATTGCCATAAAACATTTAAGTGGTTTCAAGAAAGTAGGACCATTCATTGTTCACAAAAGGATACATCCCTTCTATAGTTTCCTAAAACTCAAAGTCAAACTTTGAGATTTCTGTACCTCATTATAAGTTTGAACTTGTATGCACTTCAAATTTGGAGACAACCTTATATTGACCATAATATGATCAAATATGAAATTACATTATCAATTCTCTTGCAAAAACATGATTTTTCTATGTATATACTTGGTAGATGAAAACAAGTCATACTAAAAAGTTCAACAAATTTCAATTAACATAGAAACAAACATCATTAAATGAAAGCTTGTGGTTTTAGAAAAAATTGGGAAAAGAAACATAAGATTTGAAGTTCATATGAAAGAGAAAAACCAAATACAACTTTTCATTCAGGATTAAAAATAAATAGATTAACCCTATAGGTGTTCTTCATTTTGTACATTTCGGATATAGAATGCAACCCTAACCAACATGTTTTTACCGTATATATACAAACTTCTGCAAGTAAACACAACTTAACTTGTAACTCAGTGGTAACTCATCTTCCTCCCCACCTCTAGGTCGTGCGTTCGAGTCCCCCATCCGACGCCTTTTTTGTATGCGGGATATATTTCAGAGGGGTTGGGCGACGTGGCGTTGCGGCCTGTGTCGGCTGGGCCTTTGTGGCACTGGCAGCCCATGCGGTGTTGGCGGGCTGGCGGCCTAGTGGTCAACCTGGCGCTAGCAGCCCGAGCGGCCGTTGGGCCATCTTAGCGTACGCGGACCATGCGGTGTTGGGCCAGCACTGAGGTGGCGCTCGCGGGGTGAGGTGGCGTGGGCCTAGGGGATGCCACCTAATCACCAGTGCTCCAAAACTGTTGCTCCAAAACACCATAAAAAATTAAATTACTTAGATTAGGTAAAGAGAAGAGTTAGCTTGGTGGTAAAGTTCGTTCCTTCCCTACCATGAGGTCTAAGGTTCAATTCCTCACTGTTCTCCTTTTTCTAGTTATTTTTGAGATTTTTATTAATTTCAGAACTATTTTTTATTTGTTTATCATTTTTAATGTATTAATTTTTGGATAATTTTTTATTTATTGATCGCGACAAATCTGCTAAAATGTCGTAGCGTTGTGTGCTAGATTTCGACGAATTTAATAAATCATCGCAGTGTTCTGGACTTGAATATCCATAAGTGCACATCCGTAATGAAAAACAGGAACGCGTCGCATCGTTCTGGGCTTGAATATCTACCAGGGCACATCCGTGACGAAAAATAGGAATACGTCGCAGTGTTCTGGGCTTGAATATCCATCAGGGCACATCCGTGATGAAAAACAGGAATACGTCGCAGTGTTCTGGGCTTGAATATACATCAGGGCACATCTGTGACGAAAAACGGGAATACGTCGTAGACACAGTGCTCTTTGTGATGTTTTCTGAAAACGTCACGAAGAATGCGTCACAGATTAAATAGTTTCTTGTAGTGTTACCTATGGCAAGTCTTGATGCTCGCTCTAACTCGGTGTCGTTAGTAGTGACATTAAGAAACGCCAATGTTGACGGTCGATTTTGGTACACCTAGATAAAAGTTTACCATCAACATTCACACATAATTGATATCCTAACTAACGGTACTAACCCCCTTGATATGACAAGTTCGCACTCGCATGTGGTTTTTGGAGTATGTTGTTTACACAGGATTTAAGCGCTTAAAGGAGTACTTTCAGGTAAAGTTCATCAAGCACTTTATGAGAAGATCATGAAGCCCGTCACAAGTCAAGACATGAAGTGAACACGACTCCAAATGATCCAAGGACCGAAGCATCAACATGTAAAACTCCGGTAACTTGGATGTTTACCAACGAGATCAACTCAGCCTGAGAGATATTCTTGCAGCCCAAGACAGCATGATCTTTCGGTGCAGATTCAGAGACTTAAACGACCTCTAATGGCAAAAGTTTGAGTACCAAAGTTGTGGGCCTCGACGATACTTTCAATTTGGACATGTGGAAGGCCCAATTCGGGTTAAGGAGCTAGGAGATATGACCCCCGAAATGTCAGCGCAAACAAGTCCGAAATCAGACACATTATCTTTCAAGGCTGTTTTGGGGATCTTATCTTCGTTTCCAAGGAAACTAATGAATACCAAAGTTGGATATAATTTCGTGGCACACAATCTGGACACCGAATTTGCATTATTTGGAGTCCGTACGTGGGAGATATGGTGCCGGCAAGGAAGGGCTACGAATCAGGAAAATCTGGACGAAGCTGATTGTATGGAAACCAAGTTCCATTCTCCCCCAAGGAAGATCTGGTGCAAGGCAAGGTGGAGCACGCCCCAAGGCTCCCCTAGGGTACAAATACAACCCCCTAGGCACCCCAAGAGGGTTATCCATCCATCCATTCATCAGAGAGCCGCCGACACGAAGGAGAAGCACCGGGAGGAAGCCGACGGCCGCCGCAAGTCCTCGAGTTGCCAAGGAGATGGCCTAGGCCATGCCCTAGCCGCCATGGTTGGCCCTACATGTTGAAGCCATGTTGGAGTTGTGGAGCCGCGACTTGAATTCATCAAGTCGTTTGTACCTTCAGCATTCGATGGTGATATAAATCAATTCTTGTCTTTACTTTGATCTACTACGAGTTGTGCTTATTCATATGTGTAGCTACCATATGATTTTAGTAGGATTAGATCGAATCATGGTGATTAGTCTTGTCTTGTGGATACATCGTAGTAGTGCACGGACCGATGTTGTCGTTCGGTGATGAATATCCTTGCGTAGTGACAGTACGGTGGAGGATAAAGCGGCGAGTGAACGTGTATCGGACCACTCCATATTGGGTTACTCCATATCGAGTGTTCTCCTTATCATAGTATATAGGTTTAGACTGGTTTTTCACCTTGGCTGGAACGGCAACAAGAAGACGATAGGCTAGGCTTACCTTTTGATGCTTACCTTTATGGCTAAGTGGATGTGATCCATACATCCTTTCATGTATGTTTAATCTTTATGCAATCTACGCTTCACATAGGGTTAGATCGATAGGTTAGATGGATAGCCTTAGGAGTTTGCTTCCGATCCTTGGATTGACAAATCTAGGAAGGACCTGTCATATGGACCTCCCTAGGCCCACTACCTCGGTGGGTACCAGACCCGACTACTCGATGGGCCCCTGGGACTACTCGGCTTGTGCCACACGACACCTGATGGCGTGGGGCGCTAGGACTGCGGTGGTGGAGTAATCGAATAGGAAGCTATACATGTCCTGTACTGTGTAGAGAACTCCTATACGTACCCGACTTGTACTCTCTCCTCAAACCGACTTGTAACCCTGCCTCCCGGACTATATAAGGCGAGCCAGGGACCCCTATGTCTAATATACACATCATCTTGTAAACACACCCTGGAGCTACGCAGGATACAAGACGTAGGGTATTATGCACCTTGCGGACCGAACCTGTCTAAATTGTGTGCCACGTGTCTGTTCCTTCGAGTTACCGATCTCGGCGAGGCCACATTCATCTACCTCGGGTACTCCCCTTGGTAGGTTGCCAGTCTAAAACACCGACAGCTGACGCGCCAGGTAGGGGATCTCGCCGAAGATCTCATGGCGAAATCGACGGCTTCAATCTTCATCAAGCCAACTGTGACAACCCGCCCAGGAAAATACCGTACTATCACCTAAACCAATCCACTTTGGTCATTAAGCGATAATAAAGTATCATCCTGTCGTTAGTCACCGGGTTAACGCTCGGTAAATCACTTGAATAGCAACAAGGATCGATATATATGCATTAAACTCACTCGAAGGCGAGTCCAGAGATACATCATCATTAACATCCAAATTTGTACCCCGAAGTGTTTAATTATTACAAACCGAAGTCTTTGCCATAAAGAAGTAGTTCAGAGTTTTGAAACGGCGGAATTAAACTAACGGGAAGCGTAAACACCACGGGAGGCCATCCATGATGCCTTCATTCGTCATCCTCCACCCACTCCAGCTCCCAGCCAGGCGGGATCTCTCCGGGCCACACATCACCGAAAGCATTACCTGGATCAACACATTATAGCAAGGCTGAGTATACTAATACTCAGCAAGACTTACCCGTCGATGATATCTACTTCACCAACTCTATACATGAAAGGCTTTTGGCCACTGAGTTTCTTTTGCTGAAAAGTAACAAAGAGTATGTCCTTACTTTCAAGATTTTAGCACAAGTTCTAGTGGGTTTAATCTTTACTACATTAGCCAACTAGTACAGACAAGTTGTACAATACAATTAATCAAGCATAGTATTCATCAACTTCCATCATTAGGGATCTCATGGCTAGTGGAGTAAGCAGTCTCAGATAACGGTGAGAGGCCGACAATCGATTGGTTCAAACCTTGCAAGGTAGACCTAAACACACGGTAGGCTACCCCCGCAAGGACAACTTCCCAAGCAGTTCCCAAAAATCCTCTGGTCGGGATGAAAGGCCACAGTCTTTGGTGCAGGCTATCCGAAATACCCCGCGAAGTACCCGGACTCACCATACACCACTGGTAGCTAGCCGTGAGACAAACCCCAAGAGTAGTGACAATTAAATCCTTAGCTGTCTCATTAAGGTATTAGGCTTACCGGTCCCATTCCCGACAAGTGCTTAGTACGTTCAAACACTTAACCCACAATAGCCATTGGACCGGAGACCAAATCCCATGCTCTTACCACATGAGCAATCCAATTAAGGATATATGGTGATTCCTATCTAGGAACCTATTCTCGCGAGTGAGGTCATCACCCGACTTGTAACGGTCCTATAGCTTAGCAGCTATCGACCTATCATACTAGTAAGGACAAAGGTACCTAGGGATCATGCATCTAGGGTTTCATTCAATTCTTGAACTTAAATGCACAAGCATCCATAGATAATTGAATAATGAATTTGAAAACTAGGTTAGATGCACCAGAGCTTGCCTTCATTAGCTAGGTTAGCCTGAGCACCCTCGGTGTCGTCGAGCACTTCCACGTACTGCAGCGAAGCTTCTGCTCCTCCTTCCTCGGATTCCGGGGCGAGGGAGTAGTCACCGTCCGGAAGATCTACACGGAATGCAATGCAAGGTTCAGGTGATGTGACAGTTTGTTATCTTTTCCAACTCTTGTTGGTCTTATTCACCTTAACAAGTATCTAGATATTACATCTCTTTTAGGAAGGTTATTAATTACATGTGGTTTATTCTTTTATTGCACATTTGAATTAATATTTCTTTTGTACTTGTTATTTCATGTGAAGGTTTAATCTTTTTACCTTTCACTATTAAGGTGTGTACAAGGATATTTATTTCTAATTTAATTCCTTTATCAGCAAGAGTATTTTCTTAGCCTTTACTTAAGTTAGGTTATACTTTTCAAAGGGAAAAGAATTAAAATGCATTTTCCTTATTTATCTAACCTTTAATCTTTAAAAGGGCTTTAAAGATTTTTATTAAGCAATAAATCACTAAAAATTTAAAGAAGTGCTTCTTAAGCATAACCATACCCATACTGCTCCATTGGACTCACATGCAAAGCTTGGAAGCTAGAAAATAAAATACTTTGGAAAATAACAAAGACTAGCTAGTGAAACAATTTAAATGCATACCAAAATAAATAAGCCCCAAAATGATCCAAACTTTCACATGCATTCTCTCTGGTCCTAAACAAGCCTAAAGAACCAGCAAGTGCACCTAGAATCTCTACTGAACTTGCTTTACTAATTTACAAAGGAAAACATGCACAAATTAAGAATAACTATTTCTGTTAAACCAAAAATCATGAGTAATTCACCAGAGGTGTGTTTTGACATAAAAAGACATCATGCACAAGTTGGACACAAAAACATAAATATTTTTAGCTACAAAAATCATCTAGGCAGATTCTGCATAATTGGAAAACAATTTATATAAAAAGATTTACTTCATAAATTTGTGCAATTTTTAGCACAGGAGCTAGTCATGACATGATGCCCAAAATATCCAAAATTTGGATGCAGACGATTTATAGTTTTTGAGTTATGGCAGATCTAGTTTATTCACATTCCTATTTTTCATGTTAAAAATATCCAGAAAAAGAACTTGTGATAATAAAAAAAAGTTGTAGTAATTTCCACCATGAATCTAACAAAATTGGTTTTGCAATTTTCTGAATTATCTACCATTTTCTAGGGTTTTTCTAATGCGCTGGACCAACTAGCAAAGAAACCTAGATAACTTTCGTTGCAAACAGGTCCCTAATTCACACAAAAGCCCCTGGATTTCACAACCAGGCCCTCGCGGCGGCGGGGGAGTTCGCCGGCGGCGAGGTGGGGCCGGACCAGGGCAACACGTGGCTCAGGGGCGCGATTAGGCTCACCCCTAGCCGATTGGTGGCAGTGGCGGGGTCGGGGAGAGCTCCGGCTAGAGGCGGCGACGGGACCGCGACGGCGCACTCGCGGTCGCACGGATTCCGGCGAGGCCCGCGGCGGTGCGGCGTAATGCGTGGCTCGAGAGGCTTGAGTGATGCCTAGGGAGGGTCTAGGAATGCTTGGACGGCGGCGCGCGCGAGCGGGGGCGCGAGCTCACGGCGGCGGCGGCAACGGCGGGCGGCGGACCGCGGTGTGCTCGGGCGGGAGCCACAATTGTGGGCTTTTATAGCCGATACACGTGTGTCGTGGCAGATTCGTTTCTCGTCGAAGCGACCGGCGCGTGAAGGCGCGGTACGGCGGGCCTCGGCGTGCGGGCGCGGTGGGCGGATCGACGGCGCCGCGGCGCGCGCGCACGCCGCGTGGCGCGCGGGTTCTCCGGCCAAGACGCGACCCGGAGGTGCGTGCCGTGCCGACGCACACCGGGCTCACGCCCCGTATTCCGAGGACCGACCGTGGTACGGCGGTGCACGGCGGCGGCGCATCGGCGACGCGTGGCGTCGCGCCGGAGCGCGCGACGTCGTGCCGGGCGCGCTCTCGGCCCGGTCCGAGCGGTGTGTCCCTGTTTGCTTGCACAAATCTCGAAAATTTACATGTAAGCTTCACAACCAGTAGACATGAAAGTTGTAGATGGGTCTACCCTCTAGAATTTGGCTAAAGCCGAATGTGATTTGGATTCAAATCGAGAGAGAAATTCAAATGCCAATTTGTAAACTTTTATGCCTCGGGTGAATAGTGATCCTGAGCTCCCTCAGCAATTTAACCCCTTTTCCACTCAAAATTTGAAATGCCACTCTACATGAAAATTGTGTCCCTCAACAAGATGGACAACTTTCATAAAGGTAGATTTTTAAGTGTTTAGGTCAATTTTGGAGAACACGACAAAAGTTCCGGCAGACAACTATGGACACAAGGGGTGACAAGGGGTTTGACCAAGTCTTTGACCATGGGTTGGCCCCACAAGTGTGTCTACTAGTCAAAAGGGTTCACTAGAGAAGGTTACTGAGTTTTTCGAGGTGAGGGCCCAGGTTGACCGTGATTTGACCACTGTCAGCTGGGTTGACCGGCTGTTAGGGTTAATTAAAAACCTGGGGTGTCACAGCCTACCCCCCTTAAACGGAATCTCGTCCCGAGATTCGATTTGATAACGATAAGATGGGGAGAAGAACTCACGGTTTCGAGATTGCAGGAAGCCCGGATACTTAGTGTTGAGGTAGTCTTCCGTGTCCCAAGTTGCTTCATCTTCCGTGTGATGACTCCATTGAATTTTGTACATGCGTACTGTTTGTCTTCGAGTCTTTCGCTCTTTTTGGTCTAGTACTCTCAACAGGTGCTCGATGAGCGAGAAATCTGGCTCAATCCAAGCATTAGCTTCTGTGATGACTTCGTTCTCCGGCACAAGCATTCCCTTCTTCAATTGAGTTACATGAAACACATTGTGGACTGCGGAAAACCGTTCTGGCAACTGGATACGATAAGCCACTGGCCCACATACTTCTATGACTTCATAGGGTCCAATGTAGAGCGGAGCTAACTTTCCTTTGACACCGAACCTTTGCACACCCTTGGTGGAGGACACCTTCAAATACACGTAGTCTCCCACTTCAAAGTGTCGGGGCGCGGTTCCCTTGTCATGGTAACTCTTTTGTCTCATCTGAGCCATCTTCAAATTCTCTCTTATCACTTGCACTCTTTCTTCGGCATCCTTAACTAAGTCCGGACCAAAGAGTGTCCTTTCTCCGGCTTCTGACCAATTTAACGGAGTGCGATATCTGCGTCCGTAAAGAGCATCGAACGGTGCTATCTTCAAACTGGCCTGATAACTATTGTTGTAGGAGAATTCTGCCAAAGACAAACACTTGTCCCAACCTCTTGTCAAAGTGCAAGATGCTTGCTCGTAGCATATCTTCCAAAATCTGATTTATTCTTTCCGTCTGACCATCGGTCCGCGGGTGATAGCTGGAACTGCGAATTAACTTGGTTCCTAAGCACTCATGCAATTGCTCCCAGAAGCGAGCTACAAACTGAGTTCCTCTGTCAGAGATTATAGTCTTCGGAATTCCATGCAAACAAACTATGTGGTCCATGTACAACTCTGCATATTGCTGTACTGAATAAGTGGTATGTACGGCAATGAAGTGAGCGGTCTTGGTGAGTCTGTCTACGATTACCCAAATAGAATCTCTTTCTAGCTGTTAGGGGTAAACCCACAATGAAATCCATCCTAATGTCATCCCACTTCCACATGGGTACCGACAGGGGTTGGAGTACACCTGCCGATTTCAAATGGCTTGCTTTCATCCGGTGGCAAGTATCGCACTCGGCTACATACTTGGCTATATTCACCTTCATATTGGACCACCAGAAATTTTGTTTCAAATCTTGGTACATCTTGGTACTGCCGGGATGAATTGAAAATTTGGACTTGTGAGCCTCATCTAGGATGATCTTCTTAATTTCCGGATCAATGGGGACCACAAGACGGTTCCCAAACCAGACCACTTCCTGGTGATCTTTCTGGAAACAGGTATACTTGGGATCTCCCTCTGCTATTTTCTGCTTGATAGTTTGTATGTCTTCATCATTACGTTGAGCAGTGACAATTCTATCATAAAGATCGGACTCTGCCGTTAAGGCATAAAGACTTCCTTGCGGTACCACTTCTAAGTTGAGCCTTCTCATTTCTTCACATAACGGGTCACTAACTGGCTCTAACTCTAGGTGGTTGCAGTGAACTTTGCAGCTAAGAGCATCCGCAACAACATTCGCTTTGCCGGGGTGGTAGTGAACTTCTAGGTCATAATCCTTAATCAACTCAAGCCATCTTTTTTGCCTCATATTCAACTCTGACTGAGTAAAGATGTATTTGAGACTCTTGTGATCAGTGAAGATGTTACAACGATTACCCATTAGGTAATGCCTCCATATCTTGAGAGCATGGACAACAGCAGCTAACTCAAGATCGTGGGTAGGATAATTGATCTCATGAGGTTGAAGTGCCCATGAAGCATAGGAAATGACTCGGCCTTCTTGCATAAGGACACAGCCGAGACCCGTGCCTGATGCGTCACAGAAGACTTCAAAAGGTTTAGAATTATCCGGTTGCACTAGCACTGGGGCTGAGGTTAAATGTTGCCTCAAGGTGTGGAAGGCTTTCTCACATGCTTCGCTCCACACGAACTTCACTCCTTTCTTGAGTAGTTCAGTCATAGGTTTTGCGATTCTAGAGAAGTCAGGAATGAATCGACGGTAGTATCTCGCCAATCCTAGGAAACTGCGGATCTGGTGTATGGACTTGATTGGTTTCCAATCCATAACCTCTTGAACTTTTCTAGGATCTACGGAGATACCATCTTGGGAAATGGTGTGCCCCAAGAATTTCACAGTCTTCAACCAGAATTCACATTTGGAGAACTTAGCATAAAGCTTATGATCTCGCAAACGCTGAAGGACAACTCGGAGGTGTTTGGCATGTTCTTTCTCGTTTTTGGAATAGATGAGGATATCATCAATAAAGACCACTACGAATTTGTCGAGCTCCGTCATAAACACGGAGTTCATGAGATACATGAAGTAGGCTGGGGCATTCGTGAGACCAAAGGACATTACCAAGAACTCGTAAAGACCATAACGAGTAGAGAAAGCGGTTTTAGGAATGTCACAAGGTCGAATCTTGATTTGATGATAACCAGAACGAAGGTCGATCTTGGAGAAAACTTTGGCTCCAGCCAATTGGTCAAAAAGAACATCGATTCGGGGAAGAGGATATTTGTTCTTGATGGTGACTGCATTGAGCGGTCGGTAATCCACACACATTCTCAAGCTACCATCTTTCTTTTTGACGAAAAGAGCGGGGCAACCCCAAGGAGAAGAGCTTGAGCGAATATAACCCTTATCTAACAGTTCATGGAGTTGATTCTTCAGTTCGGCTAATTCTTTGGGTGGCATACGATAAGGTCTTTTGGAAATGGGTGCAGTACCAGGTTGGAGTTCGACTACAAACTCGACATCTCTGTCTGGCAGCATACCAGGCAACTCATTAGGAAAAACATTCGGATACTCACACACTACTGGAATTTCATCAAGAGGGGAGATAATGGTCACATAGGCACAAGAGTCGGTACCGTCCTTGAAAGGTAGGTACAAGGTAGTGTGCCCGACCGTAGGAGAATTGATCTCTACGACCCTATCTGATATATCTAGAACCACCTTATGTTGGGTCATCCAATCCATGCCCAAAATAACATCCATACCAACCAAGTTTATGACGATAAGGTTTGTTGGAAAGATCTTACTACCTAATCCCAAACATACTCCACGGATTAAGATATTAGAGGTGATTTGCCCTCCCGGAGTAATTATCTTATAAGCGGAAGTGGTATGAGAACCCTTCAAACCCAGTTTGCCTAGTAGTTTTTCACTGATGAAACTATGGGTAGCTCCTGAATCAAATAAAATCTTAACAGGAGTATCGTTGATAGAGAATGTACCCGTGAGCACTGAAGCTCCTTCTGGAATATCACTTATGGCGGTGAAGTTCAGCTTGCCCTAGCGTACTTGCACCATAGGCTTCTTAGCCGGAGTGGCAGGCTTGCTTCTTGCACCTTGATTTCGGGGGTTGGGCTTGATTTGCCTAGGCTTGGGACACTCACTGATGTAATGCCCCGGTTGACCACAGTTGAAGCAACGACGATCACCAACATTGCAAGGAGGTGCATTGGGCTTTGGAGCCTGCTACTGAGCATTGCGGAACTGGAAGTTCCCTGTGGGTTTGCTCTGGGATGGCTTCATCGTCCAGCATCTAGTTGAAGACTGCTGGGATGGGTTTGGAATGTTCTTCTTCACAAAGTGAAACTTTTTACCAGTTCCGCTGCCCGGAGCAAAACCAGACACCCTCTTTTTCTCCCCGTGGGCCTTCTTCATGGCATCCTCTTGGGAGATAGCCTTGTTTACTAGCTCATGGAAGTTTGCAGGCTCGAGCAGGTTCAGCCGCTCGTACAACTTGCCATCTAGCCCGTCGCGGAATCTTTCCATCTTCTTCGCATCAGTGTCAACATGATGCCCACCATACTGGCACAAGCTGTTAAACTTTTGGGCGTAGCGGTACACCGTGTCGGACCCCTGCCTAAGTGCCAACAGCTCCCTCATCTTCCTATCCATAAGTCCCTTGGGGATGTGATGGCTCTTGAAGGCTTGCTTGAACTCATCCCAAGTTACAACATGCCCTCGCTGCATTGACTTGAAATGGTCCCACCACATCAAAGCTTCTCTCCGCAGTTGCAGAGCTGCGAAGTTGGCTTTGTTCTCCTCGGACAAGGCAACACAAAGGCAGAGAACTTTGTCTCGATGGCCTTGATCCAAGCTTTGGCTTCCAGGGGGTCTTCCGCCTTGGAGAAGGTTGGCGGCTTCATCGCGATGAACTGAGCATACATGGTGACCTGATTAGGCCCCTCGTGGTTGACTCCGTGTGGTGGCCCTCGGTTCATCTGCTGGGCGATCTGCTGCTGCGTCTGCAGGATCTGGCACAGCACCTCGGTTTGTGTGGCCATGAAGGCCTCCGACGGCGTCATGGGCGGTGGTGGCGGCAAGTCACCGCTACCGCTCGCTCCGAACCTGTTGGGAGAGCTGCGCGTGGTTCCCACCATCTGAAATGCGAGCCTTGTTAGTTACATAACCAAAAGCTTACTCGGAAATGATGACAAGTATGATTAACCACAGCTCATTAGCATTCATATGATGATGACAGCAACAGTCGAAAAGTATCACATAACCAACATGGATTCCTAGGATCGTTCTTCGACATAGTTAGGGAATGCGACCACTCAAATAACATGAGCCAATATTCACTCTTGGGCAATTTCTGCCATTTCGGGTACCAACGAAGGTGGTATACGAACGAGCACTCAATTGCTTGGCAGATGAGTGACGCCCCTAGAATGCTTTGGTTTTATTAATGCTTATGTGAAATGCAAGGTTTGACAAGCGTGGTCATTGCAACGATCTGCTCAAAAATCCGGCAATCATACACAATAAAACTTCAACTTCTGGGGTGAACAAGTGAATTTCAATTAAAACATCACATGCTTAAGCATTCATTATTACAACAAGATGGAGCAAGGTCCAAGGACATTACAAGGCTTGAATTTGAAAACATCACAGTACGACAAGGTTACAAGTAGTTACTCTGCAAGAAGACGTGCTGAACAGCTAACTACTCCAAACATCTCGAAGATAACACCATAGGATTACAATCCTTCTTATTATCGCCGCCGGCAACCTAGTTGCCCACCGAAGCACCACTGTCCGTAGGCGAAGCTGGGGGAGTCGGTAACGGTGGTCCTACCTGGCTCGTCTGATCCAGACCAAACAGATCCTGCTGCTCCTCCGGTGTGCTGCATCGGGAGGCGGTGGGCTGTAAGGCCACTATAGCCAGCAAGGCTGCCACCTGTACCTCGGCCTCCTCCACCTGCTGCTGCATATCAGCAATGTTCTGAAGTAGCGTCAACCTCTCAATCTCATACGCATCGGCATTCTCCTCCAGGGTGTGATTCTCCGCCTCCAGATCTACAATCCTCTGTAGGCGGTCGCCTCTCTCTAGCTCAAACTGGAATCTCCTGGCACGCAGTCTGTCATTCTCCTGCTGCATCTGGGTAAGTGTAAAGTTCAGCTGCTGATGGGCTGCTGATAGCTGCTGCCAATACCGCCTAGATGCCTCCAAACGCTGCCCGATAATTGCTGCGGTATTATAGCGCAACCCCTGAAGTGTGAGAACCACGTTAAGACAGCGAGCCAGCGTCTGAGTGACATCCAGCGGCTCCACTAGCGTCAACAGCTCCCGTAGGTGATCCATACGGTCCAACCATGCCGGGTCGTGGGGACTCACAGCAGGAAACAGCCCGAACGGAGAGAGAGCTACCACAGTGGGGTTGTGGTCACAGAAGTGCGTGAGCACCCTGAGGGCTGCTGACTCAACGGCCTCGTGGGTAATGAATCCCCAGTAGATAAAACTCAAGTCGAACCAGTCGGCGTGGTTCGGGTGTGGTAGAACAGTGACAATCACTCTGCAACGGGGAACACCATAGCGCTCGAACTCGGACACCTCATAAGTCGGCGGTGTGAGGTAGCCTGCGGCGCTGAGTGCTTTCCACGCAAGGCGTGGAAAACCCTCCTAGTGCAACCCGTTGGTACGGATCGTACCGTCAGCGTCGAACTTGTGAAACATGGGGAAAGCCATCTGTACAAAATGTAACACATGTCAGGTCTCAAGGAGAACGGCATGTCAAATGGCGAAGTTCTGGCAGCTGTGAATAAAATTCATAACCAAAAATCCAGAACCCTCAAAAACTTCCCCCAAGTTTCCCGGCTACAACAAGGTTCTCTTACACACATTTGATTTTTAAGACTGAGCTCGAACAAGGAAAACAAGGTGGACGGATACAAGACCTAGATGTGCCTAGCAAAGTGTAAACCAAGCCAAAAGAAGCTATGATCGGAACTTGCGACTACAAGCTAGACTGTACAAGGAGCAACTGTTTTTAACAAACTAGTTTAATTAAATCTAGCACACGGTACAACAAGGTGAACAAACTTTTAACAAATTTGGGCAGCATAACAGCTAAGCATGGGAGATACTCTAGTTTATAAAAAGCACACACTAGCAAAACCTTCCTTAGAGAGCATATAGAAGTTCGGTTTTGGGTCCATTTTAGTTGTTTCGACTTTTAATATGCATGCAAGACGTCCTATCCGACCTCACATGGCAATCAAGCCGAAAATCAAAGTTAGTGCCGGTGGCAACGCTGTTATTCGTCTCTCCCTATAATATCTAGTCGAGAGCTATACGTTACTCGCTTAACGACTAACGAAGCGTTGTTATGTACCTGCAGAAAACAAACCTTTCGTGCCAGCACGTCACGAAAGTGTCCACATACATTACCGTTCACTATAGAAACGGCATCCATGCGTTAAGCCGCTGCATGGACAGCGTCCAACCTCGGACACCCTCCGTTTGAATGGAGTGCATCCTTGCCTCGCATGATCGACATGAGGAATGCACACGTATGAAACACGTGGAGACACACAACTCATAAACAGACGCGAAGATGGGATCCGTGTAATGAATCACTCCATCAACCCTCGCAATTTCCGTGATGTGGTACAGCACACGTATAAAACACGTGGCTCATCTAGTTTGGTTGTGCAAGAAAGTAAGTCTGACATAAATTAATGTGCTGGGAGTTAGCAAAATAAACCATAAGTTAATTAAGCCACCTGAAAGAACCCAAAATTCCCTCTAGGGCCTCTCGGTCTAGTTTATCCTTAGCAGACCAACGTGTGAGGACCAGGAGCGTCCCAGTGGTCGATGGATGACCGCTCCTCAGTGATGAGTGATTGACAACGGGTATTGGACTGACTCTTGGCTTAGTGCGCGAGTGTGTAGGCCGCGGCCTAGTTCGTGTTGTTGCAGGTGAAGAACGGGCGCGAAAGGTCTTCAGCCTTGAGGGGCCTCCGGGAGATGGAGAGACAAGTAGGCTCGGTTCGAGGGACCCGGTGGACAGCGGGACTGGGTGCGGGCCACATGGTGGCGACACGGGCAAGACGAAGTCATGGACAATCGAGCCGGTGCACGGTGGCGGTCAAGCCAAGTGGTTTGGCGGGAGGCCGGACCGGGCACGCGGGGTTTGGTGGTTTGCCCACAAAACCATCGGCGGACGGTTTCTTGGTTTGGGCCTCAAAACCAAGTCCGAGGGCCCAACACGACGGAGACGGGATCCGGGCGTGTCAAGAAGCTTCGAGGCGGAGGACACGAGGCGGGATCGCATGGCTTGCGTCGGGAGGACGTGGGGTGCGGCAAAGGCGTGGCCGTCCGATGGCAAGACCCACAAACATTACCTAAATGCCCCTACGTGGGTTGTATCGCCAGTAGTTAAGTTAGGGGTAGTCGAGTCATTTACCACTCTGGCGGGACCTGATATATAAGCCATGAGTGTGTGTGGATGGCTCCCTCTCTCTGCGACTTAGGGTTTCATTTTTTCCCTCCTCTTTCTCATTTTCGTAGCTATTTTTCTTCCATTTTCTCTAGGCTAGCATGAGAGCTTCATGAGAGATTTGTTGGGAGGGATGGATGCTAGGGCGGCATGCTAGACCTTGTGAATCTTTCCTGGTTTGTATAGAAGATTCGGGGTTGTTTTTCGTGGCCTTTTTGTGCTTGTTTTCGTGCCTTTGTTCCCGGTTCGATTCCGCAGATTTGAATGGGTTTTCCCCCGGATTTCTTTGAGGGATACATGGATAAGTGTCTCGTGCATCTTTGTGATTGATCTTGTGCCCTCAAACGCCGGGAAACCACTTGGATTTGAAGTTTTTCGTTCGGTGCTCTAGTTTTTGGTGGTGCTCAAAGGATTCGTGATTCCCGATGATTTAGGGAGTTAGGAGGCAAGATTTTTGGGCTATAGCATCCTTGTATGACGCTTTTCAAGTCCCCAAACCCTTGTCTCCACAGCTTCAACCGTTTGGGAAATCCGATGATGATTTGGGGGAGTTGACTTTCGGGGTCGTGGGTTTTACGTTCGTCGCGCGGCGCGGACGGTCCGCGGGGGGGTCGCGGACGGTCCGCGGGTGGCCTGTTCGTCACGTGTTCGTAGTGTTCTTGCGCGTCCTTGCTTTCGATCCGGTTTGGCTTTTGGTTTTGGTTGCATCCAGTTTGCGGACGGTCCGCGCTCGAGTAGCGGATGGTCCGTGGGTGGCGCGGACGGTCCGCCCGGTCTTGGCGGACGGTCCGTTTTTCCCGGGTCGCTTCTGGTGGTTCTGTGTGCTTTAACGGACAGTCCGCGGTGTTGGGCCGGACGGTCCGCGGTCTTTGTCGCGGACGGTCCGCGGCCTCGGAGTCGGACGGTCCGCGAGGCTGCGCGGACGGTCCGCCCCTCTCGGCCGGACGGTCCGCCGAGCTTTGTGCGCTTTGCTTCTTGGTTCGATTCTTTCCTTCCCTTTCTAGTGCTTCCGCGTGTGCTTCAAGGAATCGTTCCTAGGACTAGAGGTTGATCCATAACCTCATGGTCTTGGCGATTGGTGTGTGATTCGATCCATCGCTCGTGTGTGACCGGGGTTTGACTAGGGTATAGGCCGGGTTCTTTTGGAAGAATTTTTACCGGCTCCTATTCACTCCCCCCTCTCTAGTCGCCATCTGATCCTTCAATTGGTATCAGAGCTTGGTGCCGGATTCTTTGCGACTTTGACAAGTCTCGAATCCTAAGATGGCGTACGTTGAGCGGGGCGGTCCGCCGCACTTCGATGGGAAGGGTTACCACAAGTGGGCGGCTCGTATGATGATCTTTCTTCATGGGAAGCTGTTGGATTTCATTGTGCTTGACAAGACCTATGCTATTCCGGTCAACATCCATACTCTTATGGTGACCGATGCCGGTGCTAAGGCCAAGTATGAGGCTAATGCAAAAGTCGTTGATCACTTGGTCCGGAGCTTGTGTGGTCCAGAGTTTGAGCGTGTTCGCCATTTGAATCTTGCTTGGCAAAATTGGGAGAAGTTGTTGGTTGCTCACGGTGGTGATAACCATGTGAAGGCTCGCCTCTTTGTCTCTTACCGGATGCAATATGAGAATTTCACTCCTCTTCCCGGTGAGGACATTGATGCGATGTTTCGCAGGTTCACCGCCATCGTGAACAACATGAAAGCTAATGTTGAGGATTTTCCCTACACCGAGCATGATCAGGCTTTGAAGCTCTTGCATGTCTTGGACCCAAATGTTTGGGGTGCTAAGGTTGAGGCCATCAAGGAGTCCGGGCAGTACTTGACTATTGAGTTGGATGACCTCTTTTCTAAGCTCAAGTCGGCTGAGGTTGACAGGAAGTTGCAATCCAAGCATGAGGGCTCGACTGACCATAGTCTTGCTCTTGTGGGCAGATCAAAGTGCAAATCTAACCCTTCCTGTCGACAGTTTTCCTTGTCTTCTCTTATGTCCATTCCAGATGAGGAGTTTGATGTGCTGGGCGGGGAGGAGTTGGCCTTGCTCTCAAGGAGGTTTGATCGACTACACGAGAGTCGGAGGAACGCAAGGCGGAGCTCAGGGACGTGCTACAAGTGTGGCAAGCGTGGCCACTTCATCGCCGAGTGCCCGGAAGCGAAGGAGAACAAGTACAAAGTGAACGAGTACAAGGCGCACCCGAGGCGTGAAGACAAGTACTCCTCCAAGGGCAAGCACTTCAGCAAGTCCAAGAGCAAGGACAAGGACAAGCGGCGACCGAGCAAGAGCGGCTACGAGAAGAACAAGGCAAGAGCTATGGTGGCCGGTGCGAGCGACGTCGACTCAAGCTCAAGCGACGAGCAGTCGAGCTCAAGCAGCGAAGATGAAGACGCCGGGAGGCGCAAGGGCAAGAAGAGTGCAAGCCGGAACCTCAGCGGGCTGAGCTGTGTGGCGCTTCAGGGCTTTTGTGGCATGGCCCATAGCTCAAGCAGCAAGAAGAGCGAGAAGGAAGATAGCAACTCCGACTCGGAGGATGAGGTAAACCGTGACCCCGACTCTTTGCTTGCTGAGATTGCTAGGTTGAATGGCTTGCTTGACAATCGTGATAGTGTGCTTAGAGATGCCAAAAAGATGAGGAAAGATCTTAGGGCACAACTTGAGAATGCTAGCGAGAAAGTAGGAGAGTTAGAGTCAAAATTGCTTGAATTGAAACTTGAGAATGACTCTTTGAAACTTGCTCCTACTACTCCTGATGATGTTGATTGTGTTGAGTGTGATGCTTGGTTGAATGAGATCAAACTGCTTAATGAGAAGAATGCTTCTACTTTGGCTCAACTAGATGCTCTTAGGACTGAATATGATGAGCTTAAGGCTAGACCCACTTTGCTTGGTGCTTGTAAATCATGTCCTACTATGCATGCTAAGCTTGTTGATGCTCGTTCTACCATTAGTTCTTTGGAAGCATCTTTGAAATCTCCTGTTGTCAATGCATGCACTAGCTGTGATGAAGTCACTTTGCGCAATCTTGAACTTACTTCCCGTTTGGATGTCATCTATGAGGAGAATGACTATTTGAGGAAGGTGTTGGGTTGGTTGTCTGGGCAGGAACCTCAATTGAAAATCATGATTGAGGAGTTCAAGAGAGCTAATGGTCGTGGTTTGGGTTTTGAGAAGTTGGGTGAGAAAGTGGGAGAGAACAGTGGGGAGAGTGTGTATGAGAAGTGTGTTGAGTCCAACCCCGAGTTTGAGGTGATTGGAGACATCCAAGTCCCACTTCCAAAAGCACCCAAGAACTCTTTCACACCAAAGCCAAACCACCTTTGCAACAAGCTTGACACAACCCAAGATCCACCCAAATTCCCACCTAAGACAAATGACCTCAAGAAACCTGTGAAGTTTGTGGGTGAGAAGGGTGTGAAGCCGAGTGAGAAGTCAGAGCCAAAACCAAAACCCATCCCCTTCAGGTGTGAGTATTGTGGCAAGGAGAGTCACCTTGCAGAGTTTTGCTACAAGAGGAAGAGGGATGAGAGGCTTGCTAGGGAGCAAGCGAACCAGGACAGGTATCGCCAGTTTCATGGTATTCCTGAGCCTAGAGTGCCACTTCCACGGGGTGTGGGAAGTGTGAAGAGTGTTGGTAGGGTTGGGGCTCAGAGTGGAAGGTTTGTGAGGAGAGATGATGGTATGCGTGCTGGTGAGAGGTTTGGTCGGGCTCGTGGTGGTTTTGCTGGACGTCCTCCTACTCGTCCTCAGTACGGGTTCAGGGGAGATGATCGCAGCTTTGGGTTCCAGAGGAACTACGGACCACGTTTTCCCCCTCGTGGTGCTCGTACTCCTCCCATGGGACATGGGAAGTTTGGTGTCAAGGGAGTGATGTTTGCTAACCCCTCTTTTGGGCAGATGGCTCGACACTGGTTTAACTTTCTTTGTGCTAACCCCAGTGTCGAGTCGCTAGCTTATTCCCGTTCTTGTTTCGACCGCGGGCGGGGAGGCTTGGAGGACATTTGGTTGATCGACTCCGGTGTTCTCGACACATGACCGGAGATAAGAAGTGGTTCTCCGGCCTCACCCCGAGTGAAGGAAAAGATGTACATCACATTTGGGGACAATGGACGAGGAAGGGTGCTTTCGGAGGGTGTTGTGCATGTGAGTGACAAGGTAACGTTGAAGAGAGTGGCTCTTGTGAAGTCTTTGGGTTTTAATTTGCTTTCGGTTTCTCAGTTGCTTGATGAGGGTTTTGAGGTGCGTTTCAAGTCTGGCGAGTCTCGTTTGCTTGATTCTCGAGGTGATCTTGTCTGTTTGATCATCCCCGAGGGTCGATTTTCGGGGCGATTTCTCTCGTTCTTTGGGTCCCGCTCGCTTGTTTGATGGCCGGTCCTTCTTCGATTTGTGGAAATGGCATAGGCGGTTGGGACACTTGAGCTTTGATTTGGTTTCCCGCTTGAGTGGTCTTGATCTTGTCCGAGGATTGCCGAAGTTGAAGCTTGAGAAGGATTTGGTTTGTGCTCCTTGTAGGCATGGTAAGATGGTAGCCACTCCCCATCCACCCCTGACCGATGTCATGACCGAGCGTCCGACGTAGCCGTTGCATATGGACCTTGTTGGGCCGGCTCGAGTTCGCTCGGTGGGAGGGAAGTGGTATGTCCTTGTTGTGGTGGACGATTACTCTCGCTATGCCCTGGGTGTTCTTCTTGGAGGATAAGAGTGAGACTTTTGGTTTTGTTCGAGATCTGATCGTGAGGTTGAAAAACGAGAGGCATGGGAATGCTATTCGATCTATCCGCAGTGATAATGGCTCTGAGTTCAAGAACTCTCGTTTTGATGCCTTTTGTCGTGATCTAGGTCTTGAACATCAGTATTCGACCCCTTATGTGCCCCCTCCAAATGGAGTCGTGGAAAGGAAAAATCGGACTCTTTGTGAGATGGCTAGGACGATGCTCGATGAGCACAGGACTCCTAGGAGGTATTGGGCTGAGGCGGTCAATACGGCTTGTCATGTTTCCAACGGGATTTTATTGCGAGCTTTCAAGAAGAAGACCTATTATGAGCAGATGCATGGTCGGGCACCCAAGGTGAGTCACTTCCGAGTTTTTGGCCGCAAATGCTTTATTCCGAAGAAGGGAAAACTCGACAAGTTTGAGGCTAGGTCTAGTGATGGTATTTTCTTTGGATATGCTAACCACTCTAGAGCCTATAGGGTGCTTAACCTTGAGACTAACAAAATCATGGAGACTTGCGAGGTGACCTTCGACGAGACAATGCCATGTACCTCTCTTGGCTTTGAATGTGCGGGTGATGAAGAGATGGTCAAGGACCTCTTTGAAGAGGAGAAAGATGAAGCCGGAGATGATGATGGGGAGAACCATGCGCCTGAAGCTGAGCATGTACCCACTACTTCCCCTACGACCACTTTGGAGCATGGACCGTCTACTTCATGGACAACGACGGTGCAACAAGAGGACCAGGCGAGAGAAGGCCGAAGTTGAGGGGGAGGTAGTCTCGAGGCGTGAGGCTCCCCGGCGGATTCAAGAAGTGCATCCCCTGTCGAAGATCATTGGGAACATCGATGAACGCACTACACGGTCGAGGTCCAGGAATTCCTCTCATTTTGCTCATGCTGCTTTTGTTGCTACTTTTGAGCCCAAGGACATTGGACATGCTTTATCTGATGCAAACTGGGTCAATTCTATGCATGAGGAGTTGGAAAACTTTGAGAGGAACCAGGTGTGGGAGTTAGTTGAACCACCTCCAAATTGCCATCCCATAGGAACCAAGTGGGTTTGGAAGAACAAAGAGGGAGAGAATGGGATGGTTGTGAGGAACAAGTCCAGACTTGTTGCTCAGGGGTTTAGTCGAAGGAGGGGATCGACTATGAGGAGACCTTTGCTCCTGTGGCCCGTCTTGAGGCAATTCGGATCCTTCTAGCCTTTGTCGTGGCTAAAGGGTTCAAGTTGTTTCAGATGGACGTGAAGAGTGCTTTTCTGAATGGGGTCATAGAGGAGGAGGTGTATGTGAAGCAGCCACCTAGTTTTGAGAGCGAGTTGTACCCACACAGGGCATACAGGTTGAAAAGGCTCTGTATGGGTTGAAACAGGCGCCCCGTGCTTGGTATGGGAGATTGAGAGGTTTTCTGTTGAGCAGAGGGTTTGTGATGGGTACCGTGGATAGGACTTTGTTTCTCCTCAAGCATGGAAATGACTTGTTGATTGTTCAGATATACGTGGATGATATTGTCTTTGGTGGCTCGTCACATAACCTTGTTGCCAAGTTTGCAGATGAGATGAGCAGGGAATTCGAGATGAGCATGATGGGCGAGTTGCAGTATTTTCTCGGGCTGCAGATCAAGCAAGTGAAGTATGGAACATTCGTGCACCAGACCAAGTACACAAAAGACATGCTGAGGAAGTTCCAGATGCAAGATGTGAAGCCGATGTCGACTCCCATGGGGAGTACGGCCACTTTGGATGCGGATGAGGACGGAGAACCAGTGGACCAGCGGGAGTACAGGAGCATGATCGGCTCCCTCCTCTACTTGACGGCGACGAGGCCAGACATACAGTTCAGCGTGTGTTTGTGCGCTCGTTTTCAGGCTTCGCCGAGGACATCACATCGACAGGCCGTCAAGAGGATTTTCAGGTACCTACGATCCGCCCTCGGTCTTGGCCTTTGGTATTCGTCCTCCTCGACTCTTTCTCTTCATGGTTTTTCCGATGCGGATTTTGCCGGTTGTCGAGTCGAGAGGAAGTCTACTTCGGTACTTGCCGGTTTCTTGGGTCTTCGTTGGTCTCATGGTCTTCCCGCAAGCGAGTCTAGTGTAGCTCGGTCTACCACGGAGGCGAGTATGTTGTTCCGCCGCGAGTTGTTGCTCCCGCTTGTTGTGGATTTCATACACTTTGAGAGACTTTGGTGAGGAGTGCACCCGAGATCCCACTTCTTTGTGATAGCACCGGTGCCATAAGCGTAGCCAAAAACCCGGTGCTTCACTCCGGAACCAAACACATAGAAGTGAGGTATCATTTCTTGAGGGACAATGTGGAGAAAGGAACCATTGTGTTGAGCCATGTCCCTACCCAAGATCAGCTTGCAGACATTTTCACAAAGCCTCTCGACCAAGCTACCTTTGTGCGCTTGCGGGGGGAACTTGGGGTTTGTTGCCCTTTCTAGTTGATTCTTGGGGGATTTCCTTTTTGTACCATATGTATCATACCATGTTTTACTTTGATGTATATACATGCTTTGCTTGATGTATGAACCATGGTAGGATAGCCATCTTGTTATATATCTTGTTGCATTTGTATCATATTGCATTTTAGGATGATGAGCTTCTTTCATATGCCATATTTAAGTCTCTTTGGCTATTTGTGAGATATTGGTCATATGTGTGGAGAAATGGTGATGTGAGGCTATGCTCTTGGAATATTTGAGATATATGTGTGGTGAGATAGCTCTTTTTGAAATAATTGCTAAATCTTGACTAAATGTTGATGAAATATGCTCCACTCGTGTGTAGTTGTGTATCCATGTCACAATTTGGTCTAAATGTGCTTCTCATGCTTAGATTGTGCTTGGATGCCTTGTTCTTGCATTTGGGCCAAAGGCTGAATATCATTGTGAATGTTTAGCCTATGTTGCATTCATGGGGGAGCATAAGCTTCTTTTTGCCGCAAAGGCACTTCATGTACCATGAAATGATTTAATCTTGAAAATAAGTGTATATTACTTAAAAAATGCTCCATCCATCATGTCTGTGCTTAAAATGTCTTATCTTTCACATATGGGTGCAAAACATGTTGCATGATGTTCACCAGTGGAGAAGTCTCCCCGAAGTGGACACATGGCTCATGAGCTTTGACATGACATGCTTTGCTTTATGGATGTTTGCCATGATCTTTTGCTGAGAATTTGATATCCTTGTATGATCTTTGAATGGTATGCATGTTTGTGGCTCAAGTGTGACATGGATAGGCTTTTACATGTGAAGCGAGCCTTCTTTTGGTAAAATTGCTCAATCTAAAAATTCTGCTTTGTCACATGCTTGTATTTTCATATATTACTTGTGGCAATGCTTTGACTATGCTATGATTCCTATGTGTGATCTTTGTCTCAATTTTAGCCTTTGACACTAGATTTGGCCTATTTGAGAAGCTCATGTAGATGTTTATATGCTTTGCTTTGCATTTCTGCATTTTCACCTTGATTCATACATTGTCAACAAGGGGGAGAAGAGGTGAGCTTAATGAAAATTCAGAAGAGGTGAGCTGAAATTTGTGAGCTGTGCATCCACATGTTCAGGGGGAGCTTGCATTTGCTCAGGGGGAGCTTTCTTGCTGTTTTCGGTGTGGATTTTGTGCTTTGCTTGGCTTGTGACCTTTCTTTGCCTTTCTTTGGTTTTGGTCATGAGTTGAGCTTCTTTGTTTTTTCTTTCTTCTTCCTTCCTTTCTTTCTCTGAATTTCATTTCGCGTTGTGTGCTGTCAATGCACTCATCAAGGGGGAGATTGAGGACCAGGAGCGTCCCAGTGGTCGATGGATGACCGCTCCTCAGTGATGAGTGATTGACAACGGGTGTTGGACTGACTCTTGGCTTAGTGCGCAGGTGTAGGCTGCGGCCTAGTTCGTGTTGTTGCAGGTGAAGAACGGGCGTGAAAGGTCTTCAGCCTTGAGGGGCCTCCGGGAGATGGAGAGACAAGTAGGCTCGGTTCGAGGGACCGGTGGACAGCGGAGCGGGTGCGGGCCACATGGTGGCGACACGGGCAAGACGAAGTCATGGACAATCGAGCCGGTGCACGGTGGCGGTCAAGCCAAGTGGTTTGGCGGGAGGCCGGACCGGGCACGCGGGGTTTGGTGGTTTGCCCACAAAACCATCGGCGGACGGTTTCTTGGTTTGGGCCTCAAAACCAAGTCCGAGGGCCCAACACGACGGAGACGGGATCCGGCGTGTCGGGAAGCTTCGAGGCGGAGGACACGCGGCGGGATCGCATGGCTTGCGTCGGGAGGACGCGGGGTGCGGCAAAGGCGTGGCCGTCCGATGGCAAGACCCACAAACATTACCTAAATGCCCCTACGTGGGTTGTATCGCCAGTAGTTAAGTTAGGGGTAGTCGAGTCATTTACCACTCTGGCGGGACCTGATATATAAGCCATGAGTGTGTGTGGATGGCTCCCTCTCTCTGCGACTTAGGGTTTCATTTCCTCCCTCCTCTTTCTCATTTTCGTAGCTATTTTTCTTCCATTTTCTCTAGGCTAGCATGAGAGCTTCATGAGAGATTTGTTGAGAGGGATGGATGCTAGGGCGGCATGCTAGACCTTGTGAATCTTTCCTGGTTTGTATAGAAGATTCGGGGTTGTTTTTCGTGGCCTTTTTGTGCTTGTTTTCGTGCCTTTGTTCCCGGTTCGATTCCGCGGATTTGAGTGGGTTTTCCCCCGGATTTCTTTGAGGGATACATGGATAGATGTCTCGTGCATCTTTGTGATTGATCTTGTGCCCTCAAACGCCGGGAAACCACTTGGATTTGAAGTTTTTCGTTCGGTGCTCTAGTTTTTGGTGGTGCTCAAAGGATTCGCGATTCCCGGTGATTTAGGGAGTTAGGAGGCAAGATTTTTGGGCTATAGCATCCTTGTGTGACGCTTTTCAAGTCCCCAAACCCTTGTCTCCACAGCTTCAACCGTTTGGGAAATCCGATGATGATTTGGGGGAGTTGACTTTTGGGGTCGTGGGTTTTCTGTTCTGTCCGCGCGGCGCGGGGCGGTCCGCGGGGGGTCGCGGACGGTCCGTGGGTGGCCTGTTCGTCACGTGTTCGTCGTGTTCTTGCGCGTCCTTGCTTTCGATCCGGTTTGGCTTTTGGTTTTGGTTGCGGCCCGGTTTGCGGACGGTCCGCGCTCGAGTAGCGGACGGTCCGTGGGTGGCGCGGACGGTCCGCCGGTCTTGGCGGACGGTCCCGTTTTTCCCCGGTCGCTTCGGTGGTTCCGTGTGCTTTAACGGACGGTCCGCGGTGTTGGGCCGGACGGGCCGCGGTCTTTGTCGCGGACGGTCCGCGGCCTCGGGTCGGACGATCCGCGAGGCTGCGCGGACGGTCCGCCCCTCCCCGGCCGGACGGTCGCGAGCTTGTGCGCTTTGCTTCTTGGTTCGATTCTTTCCTTCCCTTTCTAGTGCTTCCGCGTGTGCTTCAAGGAATCGTTCCTAGGACTAGAGGTTGATCCATAACCTCGTGGTCTTGGCGATTGGTGTGTGATTCGATCCATCGCTCGTGTGTGACCGGGGTTTGACAAGGGTATAGGCCGGGTTCTTTTGGAAGAATTTTTACCGGCTCCTATTCACTCCCCCCTCTCTAGTCGCCATCTGATCCTTCAACGTGTTTTGGAAAAAATCAGACAATCTTGGCAAATTTTATTCAAAAACCAGTGATTAAGTTTATTAATTAATCTCTGGTGCATATAATTGCTCTAATGCCAACTGTGACAACCCGCCCAGGAAAATACCGTACGATCGCCTAAACCAATCCACTTTGGTCATTAAGCGATAATAAAGTATCATCTTGTCGTTAGTCGTCAGGTTAACGCCCGGTAAATCACTTGAATAGCAACAAGGATCGATATATATGCATTAAACTCACTCGAAGGCGAGTCCAGAGATACATCATCATTAACATCCAAATTTGTACCCCGAAGTGTTTAATTATTACAAACCGAAGTCTTTGCCATAAAGAAGTAGTTCAGAGTTTTGAAACGGCGGAATTAAACTAACGGGAAGCGTAAACACCACGGGAGGCCATCCATGATGCCTTCATTCGTCATCCTCCACCCACTCCAGCTCCCAGCCAGGCGGGATCTCTCCGGGCCACACATCACCGAAAGCATTACCTGGATCAACACATTATAGCAAGGCTGAGTATACTAATACTCAGCAAGACTTACCCGTCGATGATATCTACTTCACCAACTCTATACATGAAAGGCTTTTGGCCACTGAGTTTCTTTTGCTGAAAAGTAACAAAGAGTATGTCCTTACTTTCAAGATTTTAGCACAAGTTCTAGTGGGTTTAATCTTTACTACATTAGCCAACTAGTATAGACAAGTTGTACAATACAATTAATCAAGCATAGTATTCATCAACTTCCATCATTAGGGATCTCATGGCTAGTGGATTAAGCGGTCTCAGATAATGGTGAGAGGCCGACAATCGATTGGTTCAAACCTTGCAAGGTAGACCTAAACACACGGTAGGCTGCCCCCGCAAGGACAACTTCCCAAGCAGTTTCCAAAAATCCTCGGGTCGAGATGAAAGGCCACATTCTTTGGTGCAGGCTATCCGAAATACCCCGCGAAGTACCCGGACTCACCATACACCACCGGTAGCTAGCCGTGAGACAAACCCCAAGAGTAGTGACAATTAAATCCTTAGCTGTCTCATTAAGGTACTAGGCTTAGCGGTCCCATTCCCGACAAGTGCTTAGTACGTTCAAACACTTAACCCACAATAGCCATTTGACCGGAGCCCAAATCCCATGCTCTTACCACATGAGCAATCCAATTAAGGATATATGGTGATACTATCTAGGAACCTATTCTCGCGAGTGAGGTCATCACCCAACTTGTAACGGTCCTATAGCTTAGCAGCTATCGACTTATCATACTAGTAAGGACAAAGGTACCTAGGGATCATGCATCTAGGGTTCCATTCAATTCCTGAACTTAAATGCACAAGCATCCATAGATAATTGAATAATGAATTTGAAAACTAGGTTAGATGCACCAGGGCTTGCCTTCATTAGCTAGGTTAGCCTGAGCACCCTCGGTGTCGTCGACCACTTCCACGTACTGCAGCGAAGCTTCTGCTCCTCCTTCCTCGGATTCCGGGGCGAGGGAGTAGTCACCGTCCGGAAGATCTACACGGAATGCAATGCAAGGTTCTGGTGATGTGACAGTTTGTTATCTTTTCCAACTCTTGTTGGTCTTATTCACCTTAACAAGTATCTAGATATTACATCTCTTTTAGGAAGGTTATTAATTACATGTGGTTTATTCTTTTATAGCACATTTGAATTAATATTTCTTTTGTACT
This sequence comes from Cenchrus americanus, assembly GCA_947561735.1. Classification (NCBI taxonomy): domain Eukaryota; kingdom Viridiplantae; phylum Streptophyta; class Magnoliopsida; order Poales; family Poaceae; genus Cenchrus; species Cenchrus americanus. Next base: position 187,387,006 of record OX387245.1, read on the forward strand.
TGTTATTTCATGTGAAGGTTTAATCTTTTTACCTTTCACTATTAAGGTGTGTACAAGGATATTTATTTCTAATTTAATTCCTTTATCAGCAAGAGTATTTTCTTAGCCTTTACTTAAGTTAGGTTATACTTTTCAAAGGGAAAAGAATTAAAATGCATTTTCCTTATTTATCTAACCTTTAATCTTTAAAAAGGCTTTAAAGCTTTTTATTAAGCAATAAATCACTAAAAATTTAAAGAAGTGCTTCTTAAGCATAACCATACCCATACTGCACCATTGGACTCACATGCAAAGCTTGGAAGCTAGAAAATAAAATACTTTGGAAAATAACAAAGACTAGCTAGTGAAACAATTTAAATGCATACCAAAATAAATAAGCCCCAAAATGATCCAAACTTTCACATGCATGCTCTCTGGTCCTAAACAAGCCTAAAGAACCAGCAAGTGCACCTAGAATCTCTACTGAACTTGCTTTACTAATTTACAAAGGGAAACATGCACAAATTAAGAATAAATATTTCTGTTAAACCAAAAATCATGAGTAATTCACCAGAGGTGTGTTTTGACATAACAAGACAGCATGCACAAGTTGGGCACAAAAACATAAATACTTTTAGCTACAAAAATCATCTAGGCAGATTCTGCATAATTGGAAAATAATTTGTATAAACGATTTACTTCATAATTTTGAGCAATTTTTGGCACATGAGCTAGTCATGACATGATGCCCAACATATCCAAAATTTGGATGCAGAGGATTTATAGTTTTTTGAGTTATGGCAGATCTAGGTTATTCACATTCCTATTTTTCATGTTAAAAATATCCAGAAACAAAACTTGTGATAATAACAAAAGTTGTAGTAATTTCCACCATGAATCCAACAAAATTGGTTTTGCAATTTTCTGAATTTTCTACAATTTTCTAGGGTTTTTCTAATGCGTTGGACCAACTAGCAAAGAAACCTAGATAACTTTCGTTGCAAACAGGTCCCTAATTCACACAAAAGCCCCTGGGTTTCACAACCAGGCCCTCGCGGCGGCGGGGGAGTTCGCCGGCGGCGAGGTGGGGCCGGACCAGGGCAACACGTGGCACAGGGGCGCAATTAGGCTCACCCCTAGCCGATTGGAGGCGGTGGCGGGGGTCGGGGCGAGCTCCGGCTAGCGCGGTGACGGGACCGCGGCGGCGCGCTCGCGGTCGCACGGATTCCCGGCGGACCGCGGTGTGCTCGGGCGGGAGCCACAACCGTGGGCTTTTATAGCCGATACACGCGCGTCGTGGCAGATTCGTTTCTCGTCGAAGCGACCGCGCGTGATGGCGTGGTACGGTGGGCCTCGGCGTGCGGGCGCGGCGGGCGGATCGATGGCGCCGTGGCGAGCGCGCGCACACCGCGTGGCGTGCGGGTTCTCCGGCCGAGACGTTGCCCGGAGGTGCGTGCCGTGCGATGCACACCGGGCTCATGCCCGGACTCCGAGGACCGGTCGTGGTACGGCGGTGCACGGCGGCGGCGCGTCGCCGACGCGTGGCGTCGCTCCGAGCGCGCGACGCCGTGCCGGCGCGCTCTCGGCCGGTCCGAGCGGTGTGTCCCCGTTCGCTTGCACAAATCTCGAAAATTTACATGTAAGCTTCACAACCAGTAGACATGAAAGTTGTAGATGGCTCTACCCTCTAGAATTTGGCTAAAGCCGAATGTGATTTGGATTCAAATCGAGAGAGAAATTCAAATGCCAATTTGTAAACTTTTATGCCTTGTGTGAATAGTGATCCTGAGCTCCCTCAGCAATTTAACCCCTTTTCCACTCAAAATTTGAAATGCCACTCTACATGAAAATTGTGTCCCTCAACAACATGGACAACTTTCATAAAGGTAGATTTTTAAGTGTTTAGGTGAATTTTCGAGAACGCGGCAAAAGTTCCGGCAGACAACTATGGACACTAGGGGTGACAAGGGGTTTGACCAAGTCTTTGACCATGGGTTGACCCCACAAGTGTGTCTACTAGTCAAAAGGGTTCACTAGAGTAGGTTAGTGAGTTTTTCGAGGTGAGGGCCCAGGTTGACCGTGATTTGACCACTGTCAGCTGGGTTGACCGACTGTTAGGGTTAATTAAAAACCTAGGGAGTCACACCAACTGTCGCCTTCAACCGCGGCGACACCTTCGTCTTCGGGTCCTGGGTTTGCACCGCTGATGGCGCCGGATCCTTCCAACGCCTTTTCACCATGACACCCAACCCGAGGACCGGGCTCGTGACACTTCCCGAGGTGATCACGGGAGATCTAGCCGGAAAACTCGCCGAAATTTCTCTTTACAACAAGCACGCCGACTTCGAGTCTGGATCCACCTCCAACTCGAACTCGACGTCCCCGTGGGTCATTGAATGCGAGTCGGCTACTGAGCCATCGTGTGTCGACGCCCCAGTCCACGAGCACTTCCCGTTTGGTCTCTGCAACGCCAGCAGGGTTCACGCGGAAGCTCTCGTCACGCGCCGGGCCGGCAAGGAGATTATCTCTGACTATGCTTCGGACTCCAACCCCGGCTCCGGCTACTACTCGGACTCCTCCTACGAGTTCGACTTCGGTTCGGACCCTGAAGAGCCCGAGTCCGAGAACCCCGCGACTGAGCAACCGCTGTCAGGACCAGCCACCGACCTGGTTATAACATCTACACCCACCGGCACATTCGTCTACTGGCCAGACCGCAAGCCTACAGACCTGACAGACGGGAACTCACGCTATGTCGCCTACCTCGACTCACTTCCCTTCCAGGTGGGAACATCCCTAGCTCCAACAGAGGAGCACACTCCAACCGAGATGGCGAGTACTGACTCTAGCCTCGGTAACCCCCAGAACCCCAACCGTACCAGGGCATCAGTGGGAGGACCTTCTCAGGGTGGTAACAGTGCTGGCGGCGCCGGCAGTAGTCGCGGCGCCGCGGGCCATGGTGATGCTGGTGGCGGAGGCAGCGACGGCTGGAGCTCCTCACACGGGGCCGGAAGAAGAGCCGGTGGCAGAGGCGATCGTGGAGACTGAGGCCACGCAGACAGCAACATCACCGGCGCCTCGCGCGGCGGCTACAATGCCCGCTGCAGAATTGAAGAAATACGACGAAACAAGTTCTCCACGGCAGGCGACAACGACGGCTTCCCTGCCTTCTCCTCTCGACTTCGCAATCTACTTCCTCCTAGAGAAATTATAACCTATGGGGATCACCAAGTATGACGCGAAGCAAGACCCAGTCCAATGGCTCAGATGCTACGCCCTCTCCATCAAAAATGCTGGTGGCAACAATGACACCAAGTGTATCTACTTCCCCTTCTACCTGGACCAAGCACCACTTACATGGCTCGAGTCGCTCGACAAGTACTCGATCGACGTGTGGAACCAACTCAAGGACCAGTTCACCAGCAACTTCGCGGGCGCCATGGGACGCTCGGGTACTCGCATGGATCTGGCAATGATGAAGCAGGAACAGGGCGAGACGCTACGCAAGTACATGCGATGCTTTTTCGACAAACGCGCCATCGCAGTCGATGTCACCGACAAGGAGGTCATCGACCTTTTCCAAGACGGTCTCTACCATCGTCGCACCTTCGAAGACTTCGGTCGACGCCGCCCGAGTTCTATAACCAAGCTCAAGGACATGATCACTTCATGGGCCGACGAAGAAGACAAGGCTAACGCCAAGTACGACGCCATCCGTGGCAAAAGCAAGCAAAACCCGGGCGGCAACAACAACAACAACAGGGATCAAGGGGGTCGCAACAACAACTACTCGGGTCCTAACCGCAAGCGCAAGCCAGACAACACAGTCGCAACTATCCAGCGTCCTGCGAAAGACAACTCGAAGAAGACCTCAGGCGGTTTCAAAGAATTGCTGAAAGAGAAGTGCCCGTGGCATCTAGAGGGCAATCACACAACTGAGCAGTGCTACCAACTCCGGCGAGCACTCAAGGATACCCTAGACTCACGGTCTCCTCACGACAAGAAGGGCAAGAAAAAAGCCGACGAGGACAACTGCGACTTCCAAGAACCCGACAAGACAGTGAATGTCCTCTTCGGCAGACTACCCACCAAACAGTCTCAGAAGGCCACCAGACGGGAAGTCTTGAACATTGAACCAGTGGTCCCGACCCTCTCAGGTGGTCGGAGGTACCCATCACCTTCTCCCATGTGGATCAATGGACAAGCTTCTCCGAACCAGGGCATTTCCCACTCGTCCTGAAACTAGTAGTCGCGGGTTCCAGACTCAACAAGGTGCTCATCGACGGTGGAAGCGAGCTCAACGTCATTTTCACCAAGACCATGAAGAAGATGAAGCTCGACATCACTCACATGCTCACCAAGAGCACATCGCCTTTCTACGGCATCGTCCCTGGGAGTGCGGCTATTCCACTGGGTTCAGTGGTCCTGCCAGTTACCTTCGGGGAAATTAGGGAGAACTACCGCACTGAGTACATCAAGTTCAAGGTCACGGACTTCGAGACTTCCTACCATGCCATCCTCGACAGACCAGCTATCGCCAAGTTCATGGCGGTACCCCACTACACGTACTTGGTAATCAAAATGCCAAGTCCTGCCGGTGTACTTTCGCTGCAAGGGGACTTGAAGATTTCTTTAGACTGCGACACAGAAGCTGTGGAACTCGCAGCCACCAATCAAGTACCCAACACAATGATGGAGATCAAGGCTGCATCTAAGAAGCTTGCCCAAACCGAACTCGAGATCCTAGAGAAGACAGACATAACTAACAAGCCTCAACCCTCTGAGGAAGTTCAAGTCAAGGCGATCGACCGTGGGACGGGCGATAGTAGTAAGACCACCACGATCGGGGCGGGCCTCGACCCGAAATAGGAAGACGCGCTCATCAGCTTCCTTCAGGCTAACTGAGACATCTTCGCTTGGAAACCAGGGGACATGCCAGGGGTGCCTAGAAATCTGATCGAGCACTCACTCAACATCGATCCTAAAGCTACCCCCAAGAGAAAACACCTCCGTCGTTTCGCCGACGACTGACGGGACGCCATCAAGAAGGAACTCACCAAACTACTTGTGGCCGGCTTCATCAGAGAAGTCTTCCATCTTGAGTGGCTCGCCAACCCCATCTTCGTCCGCAAGAAGAACACAAACGAGTGGAGGACGTGCGTCGACTACACCGACCTCAACAAGCACTGCCCCAAGGACCCCTTCGGGTTGTCGCGGATTGACCAAGTCGTTGACTCCACGGTGGGCTACGACCTGCTCTGCTTCCTCGACTGCTACTCCGGGTACCACCAGATCGCTATCAAGGAAGAAGACCAGGAGAAGACCGCATTTATTATCGATGCCTACTGCTACACGATGATGTCCTTTGGGCTGAAAACACCGGCCCTACCTACCAGCGAGCTATCCAGGCCTGCTTCAAGAAGCAGCTCAATAAGAACGTCGAATCCTATGTGGATGACGTGGTCGTCAAGACCCGAAACTCCGACACGCTCACCGCCGATCTTGAAGAGACTTTCGCATCGCTACGAGAGTACCGGTGGAAGCTCAATCCCAACAAGTGCGTATTTGGCGTACCTTTAGGGAAACTACTCGGCTTCATCATTAGCCATCGCGGCATCGAAGCCAACCCCGAGAAGATCTTCGCCATTACCAAGATGAAAGCTCCAACCTGCATCAAAGACGTGCAGAAGCTTACTGGGTGCATGGCGGCCTTGAACAGATTCATCTCGAAGCTTGGAGAACGGGGACTACCCTTCTTCAAACTACTCAAGCACCAAGACAAGTTCGTGTGGACCCCAGAGGCAGATCAAGCTCTAGCTCAGCTCAAGGACTTCCTGTCCAAACCACCAGTCCTCACAACTCCTCGCAAAAAGGAGCAGCTACTACTCTACCTCACTGCGACTACTCACATGGTCAGTACTGCCATCGTCATCGAGCGGCAGGAAGACGGCCACGCCTACCCAGTCCAGCGACCAGTTTACTTCATCAGCGAGGTCCTATCAGAATCTAAGGCACGCTATTAACCAGTACCGAAGCTACTATATGCAGTCCTCATCACCTCGCGGAAGCTGTGACATTACTTCCAGAAGTACTCGATCACCGTCGTCACCGACTACCCGCTCGGCGACATCTTACAGAACCAAGATGCTACTGGAAGAATCTCCAAATGGGCTGTCGAACTCGGCACCCTCACCATCGACTTCAAGCCAGGAACAACCATCAAGTCGCAGGCACTAGTCGACTTCATGGCGGAGTGGCAGGAGAATCAGCTACCAACCCCAACCGAGCGACCAGAGCATTGGGTGATGTACTTCGACGGCTCACTCAAGCCCGAGGGCGCGGGTGCAGGGGTACTCCTAATCTCTCCAACGGGCGAACAACTCAAGTACGTCCTGCAGATCTTCTGGAAGGTCTCTAACAACGAAGCCGAGTACGAAACGCTACTACACAGGCTCCGTCTCGCGGTATCACTGGGCATCAAGCGACTACTAGTCTACGAAGACTCCGCAGTGGTCATCAACCAAGTTAACAAATCTTGGGATCGCAACAAGGAGAACATGGACGCCTACTGCCTAGAAGTCCGGAAGCTCGAGAATAAATTCTATGGTCTCGAGTTCCATCACATCATCCGCGACAACAACGTTGTAGCGGGTATCCTGTCAAAGCTTGGTTCTACTCGCACACAAGTACCAGCGGGAGTCTTTGTTCACGAGCTTCACGCGCCATCCATCCCGGAGCAGGCGCCCACGATCACTGACCCAGCGCCTCTCCCAGCCGGTCAGGAGGTCATGATGATATACGTGGACTGGCGACAACCCTTCATCGACTACATCCGCGAGTAGAAGGTTCCCACATACAAGAACCTGGCCCAGCTAATCATCCGCCGAGCCAAGTCCTACGTACTAGTCAGCGACAAGCTCTATAGATGGGGCGCCACTTCTGGAGTACTCATGAAGTGCGTTCCCAGAGAAGAAGGCAAGGACATCTTGGAGGAAGTCCACAAAGGCGTCTGCGGCAACCACGCGTCCTCTCATATGCTTGTCAGCAAGGCTTTCTGACGAGCTTTCTATTGGCCCACAGCCTTGGGCGATGCTGAGAAACTCGTCAGAAGGTGCCAATGGTGCCAGTACTTCGCCAAGCAACAGCACGTCCCGTCCTACAAGCTAGTCACTATACCACCAACTTGGCCTTTCACCTGCTGGGGGCTCGACATGATTGGGCCTCTCCCGACTGCGCCAGGAGGATTCAACAGAGTCTTGGTGGTTATCGACAAGTTCACCAAGTGGATCGAAGTCAAGCCAGTCACCTTCCCAAAGGCCGACAGGGTACTCGACTTCTTGGATGAACTCGTACATTGCTACAGACTACCCCATCGCATCATCACAGATCTGGGGTCCAACTTCAACAACCAACAGTTCTGGGAATATTGCGAGAATAGCGGGATTGACGTCTGGTATATCTCAGTCGCCCATCCACGGGCCAACGGACAAGTCGAGTGTGCCAATGGGATGGTACTCGACGCCCTCAAGAAGAGACTACAAGACACTGCTAATACCAAAGGGGGCAAGTGGATCAAGGAACTACCCAATGCACTCTGGGGGCTTCGTACTCATCCTACCAAGCCAACAGGGCAGTCACCATACTTCCTGGTCTACGGCTCTAAGGCTATTCTACCTGCCAACGTCATGTGGGATTCGCCGGCAGTGGAACAGTACGACGAACGGCATCTCTGAAGATAGCAGACGAGTTGATATCGATGGACTCGAAGAAGCTCGCTGCGCCTCCCTCGTCCAATCAGCAAGGTACCTCGAGGGTATCCGACGCTACCACGATCGCAACGTCAAGGAACGCTCCTTCAACGTTGGTGATCTAGTCCTCCGTCGCATCCAGAACACGGAAGGACTGCGCAAGCTCAACTCGCCATGGGAAGGTCCCTTCTCGATTGCAAAGGTGACTGGACCAGGCTCGTATCGGCTGCAAACACTTGAAGGTGACAACGTCAGCAACTCGTGGAACATCGACCAACTCTGTCGATTCTACGCATAGTCTCTCGACTACTCTCTGGGAGTCCAAGTCTATACGACTACCACTGGGCCCTTCGCCATAAGCGGCCTCCGGGTCCAGGCACTAGTCTCCGGAGTACTCTGCTCCAAGATCTAGCGTCAACGACTACTAACGGATCTCGGGCTGTTCAGAGCATCAAGGACTCTAGCAGCGGTCTATCAAGAGACCATGTACTTCTAGATCCAGCCTATACGGCTACTAACGGATCTACAGCTGTATGCGGCCACGCGCCCAAGCACTACTCCAGCCGTAGACGGCCTCCGGGTCCTGGCGACTACACTTGTAAATGGCCCTGGCCATCCAGGTGTATTTTCTCAGTAATAAAGTTTGATTCTCAGTCAACTCATTTACTGTGCTTCCCTCGAACGGGTCTACTGCCGAGTACTACTACTCGCTCACAACTCCACAGATGGGCACTCCGCACATACACATCGCGACAACGAGTACTCATTTCATGGAAGTCTTTTTATTACAACTCAAACAAGTTCATCATAACTTTGTTTATATTACATATGTCACCGTAAGCTAACCCTACAGGATAACTACTAGAGGTTCAGCTTCTCTGCGACTTGTTCGGTGATTGGCGCCATATGCTCCAGAAGCTCCTTGTATTGATCATCTGAGCAATTGGCGGCTAGTCCACCCGCGACTACATCAACTGGAGCCTTGGGGAAGTATGACTTCATGTACGCCAAGACCTGGTTGGGGATGGACTTCGCCAAATGCTTCACATATGCTGCCAGACGCCCGGGTGTGGCACCAGCAGCCTTGAGATGGGAAGTGCGGCTTCTTCAAGCTCCTTGAGCTGGCCCCGCAGCTTCTCGCAGTCTTCGTTGAGCTTCTGCAGAGATTTATAGCAGTTGACAAGGTCACGGTCCGAGGCTTCTCGGAGCTCCATGCGGCTTCTTCAACAGCTGCTTATATTCATACTCAAGTACCTCTTGGGTATATTTCTCTCGGTAGATGATGTTCTTCAGATAGGTCTCTGATGCCTTCAGCTGGTCTACCCGGGCCTCGAGATCTGCAAAAGTCCAGGAGTTCATGTAAGGCTACTGCCAGGGTACTCGCAATAAGTACTCAACATGTCAGCAGACGGCATACCTTTGTCCTTCTGGTGCAACGACTTGTTCTTGCGAATCAAGTCATCACTCTTCGTCTGCATCTCTTGTACCTCGTTTTGGTACTGGGCGAAGGCTCCATCCAGTTTGGATTGCAGCATGGCAGAGTGCTTCCTGGCCCTGTTGAGTTCTTGCTCCAATGACTCCACCCGAAGCACTGTATCACCATACCCCTGGAGCATATCGGATTTCTGTCGGGATCTCTCCACAACATCCTGCAGAAGGAAACAAACATTACTCGGGTACTCAGCTCTTGTGGAACTCGACTACTCAAGGGTACTGCCACGTACCTTCATCCACTGCTCAGCCCGGCACATTGACTCCAAGTTGCGGGCCACCGTCGCCGGGTTGATGAGGTCATCCGCCAGAAGCTCGAGTCCATCACGACTAGCTGCTGCAGTTTCCGACATCGGTGCCAAGCGGATCGGCTTTGCGTCTTGTATCTCATGCGACCGGACAACAATGTCCATGCTCGACTCCGACAGTGCATCATCTTACACTTCCTCTGTGGCCTTGGGGGGCTACTATCACCTCCGGCTCGAGAGCTGCTCCCGCGAGCACTTCCGCTTCAGGCACGACGCCTTCAATTGGCACGGCTTCGGGGATTGTGGTCCCTCCGACCTCTGTCTCTGTCAACACAAGGCATACAGCGTCAGTACTGGGGGCTACGACTACTACTCGAGGTAGGCGGCATCACTGCAGTCTACGTACCTTCTACTATGGTGGCCTCCGGCGGCGTAGCCTCTGCGCCCGGCGCCACGGTCTCGCCCTGGGGAAGGGAAGCGGATTCCTCGACAGCGGTCGATGGATTTTCCTCAATAGTCGCCGTGCGGGTTTCTTCTCCTTCCCAGGATAGATCGGTCGATTTCCTGCATAGTACAAAATTGGTGGTCGATCAAGTAAGATTACCAAGTTACAAGTACTACTCGGGAATGTTTTTCACTTACAAGTTGGACCGGACAATAGTCACGGTCGGAGCGCCAAGTATGTTGGCGATATCGACGAGCTCGGCTTCCACGGGCGCCTCCTCTTCAACCTGGGCTGCTACTGGTTCTCCGGATCCAGTAGTCGTGCTAGGCTCTGGTCTGCTCTCCTCTGTCGGCACCTGCGGCTCGGCAACTCTAGTCGCCTGTTGTGTCATCCGTGACACAAGTTCTTCTACGGTGGGGGCTGGACTGCGGCTCCTTTCAGTTGGCTCGCCCACCATGTCCCAGTCATCTCCCTCCCCTTGATCAATGGGAACGGGCAATGGAATTTCCTACGACAACTCAGAATTCAATTGTCAGCATGCAATACTTCAAGACAAGTACTTGACTACTCTACTCGAGGAACTCACCTCTTGGGATGTAGTCTCGGTCACCTTCAACTTCTTGGCGACACGTTTGCGCGCCACATTGCGCGGCTTCCTCGGCGGCGCAGTGGGACTAGCCTCTAGGCTAGCCGGTGGATCCTCAATGAGGGGAATATTGGGCAGCCCAGGTCGGCTGAACCTGGACCGCAGCTGAAATCACTCTTGGAGCGTTTCCCCATCCTCCTCGTCGGACGTATCTTCAATGGTGACGGTGTCATCACCTTCACCGACTTCGTGGCGTTCTTTGGCTTTTCCCTTGCCCTCCTCTGGAATTTCTACACATTGAGGAGGGGGAGTTGGGTTGGAGACATACTTCGTAATGTCATCCTGCAGCAAGCGACTCGGGTGAGCGTGACTACTCCAATTCAACCAGTACTCAGAGGCAGCAGTCATCGGCTACTAACCTTGTTTGCGGACGAGACACGGAGTACTCAGGGACTGGGCAGGGTGTGTACGGCGGCATGTCCTTGAAAATCCTGCCCAGCCTTTCGACAATGTCTTCATCGTCGACTTCGTTGCCGGGCATACTCAACGTATCCTCGTCGCCCGTGTACTGGTACCCGAGGGTGTCGCGTGCCATCAACGGTTGCACCCTCCTCTTCATGAAGCTGAAGGCCACGTGTTCGGCCCTTACTCCGGCTTCTCTCAAAGCCTTGATCTTCAGCATCAACTCAGGTAGTTGAATACCCTCCTGCATCGTTGGCTCTATGTTCCACCATAACCGATGCTTCGTCTGCTTCCTGCTTGGCTTCAGCAGCTCCGGGTGGTGGTTCGTGATATAAAACCACTTGGCCTTCCAGTCTTGGTTCGAGTCGATGAGCTTGTACGACAAGTACTGGTCAGCGACATCTTCACGCATCTGAATGCCGGCTCCTCCGACTACTCGAGGGTCGTTGGCGCTCAGCTGCGGCTTCACACGGAAAAACTTCCGGAACAAGATCCAGTGGGGTTTGATCCCCAGGAAGGCTTCGCAGAAGTGGACAAAGACAGAGATGTGAAAAATGCCATTAGGGCTCAAGTTCAAGTACTCGATACCGTAGTACTTGAGGAGACCCTTGAAGAAATTGCTCGTCGGGAGTGCTAGTCCGCGCTCCACGAACCTGGTGAACATGAGGACCTCGTCGGGGTTCTTCTCCATGGGGTATGGGTCGCCCGCGGTGGCGCGCCACATGTCCATCTCCTTCTCCCGGAGAAACCCACTGTTCACCAGCGCAAGTAGATCTTCAGTCTTCATCTTCGACTTCTTCCAATCCTTGTTCGGATTGGGGCGCGGAGGAGACGTCGGCGATGTTGACCCCTGGGCAGATCCCTCCGCTTCGTTGGGAGATATCTTCTTCCTGGCACCGGCACCAGTCTTTGCGCCCTTGGACGGAGAAGGCTTCATCCTCCAAGAGCACGAGGTCTTCACTCGCATTCGCTCAGGGGCTTCGCTGGTGGTGAGCAGTGGCGGCGCACGTGGACTTGCAAACTATGGCGCGGCGATGCAAGCACGAGTGGATGGTTGGCTAGATCTACTCCTACGGCTGCTACTGCGGGGAATGAAAAAACCCTAAGGGTTTCGGCCTCTATTTATAACCTAACCGGCGGCGCTGCAACGGTCAGATGGATAAGTATCGGCGGCTGACTCAGCGGCGGCTACCTGACTCTTCGGCTTCCAGTACTCGATGCACTCCATCTCGGGGGCTCGGCTACATCTGCTAGCCTTCCAGGGTAGCGACAAGACTCAAGAGCAATTCAGGACACATTCTACAATCAAGATGACCCTCCAATTCGAGAGGAAGTACTCGACTCAAGGCTCGGGGGCTCTGTGCCACGTGTCCTTTGGTTTTTCTCCAGATTTTACGGGATAATCTTGGCAGAACTTCATATTGACCCTCAGCTTGAATCTGTGATTCAACCTAAGGCTCGGGGGCTACATTCCATATGGAATGCGATTCTTCAAACCGCATTTTCCATATGGTTTCTTCTTCAAGACAAAGTGGGTGCTATTGAAGACTTTCAAGAGGAGAACTCGAGGACGCTTGGGAACTGCTCGAGAAGACTCAAGACCACCCAAGGATTAGCTGGAGTACCTTCCAGCCTCGGGATGCTTCAAGTACTCTTCAGGACTTTTGGCTTGTAGTACTCGGGGACGCCTGAGGACTACTCGTCAAGGCCATCAAGACTACTCGAAACTATCCTACTCGACTACAAAGTACTCAGGGGCTTGTCGTATGGACCTCCCTGATCCCACTACCTCGGTGGGTACCAGGACCGACTACTCGGTGGGCCCCTGGGACTACTTGGCTGGTGCCACACGACACCTGATGGCGTGGGGCGCAAGGACTGCGGTGGAGAAGTAATCGAATAGGAAGTTATACATGTCCTGTACTGTGTAGAGAACTCCTAGATGTACCCGACTTGTACTCTCTCCTCAAACCGACTTGTAACCCTGCCTCCCAGACTATATAAGGCAAGGTAGGGATCCCTATCTCTCATATATGCATCATCTTGTAAACACACCCAATCAATCCAGAGCTACGCAACATACAGGACGTAGGGTATTACGCACCTCGCGACCCGAACTTGTCTAAATTGTGTGCCACATGTCTCTTCCTTCGAGTTACCGATCTCGACGAGGCCACATTCATCTACCTCGGGTACTCCCCTTGGTAGGTTGCCGGTCTAAAACACAGACAGGACCCTCCTTGGTGAAAAAGGCACCAAGTCACCCGTAGGCTTGCGGTGAACTTGAGTACGGTTTTGAACCGTCAACAAGCCCCTTTTCCTGGCGCGTTGCCGGGGATCGGCAACTCGAACCCTAGGGTGATCTATATTTCTTTTAACTAACCCTAATTTTTATCATTGCATATACGCTTGCTTTCTTGTTTGTGTCCTTGAAAGTAGGTAGAAAGCTAGACACAAAGCGATGAAGAAAAGTTTTCAACATTCGGACTTCAACAAGTCCATCCTCGCTCAACCAAGTTGATGGCTACACATGATTTGCTCTTTAGTGGTAGGTGCTAACCTTGGTTAGTGTCCCAACATCCGCTATTGAGCCCCCACCCAAAGAAACAAAGATGAACAAGGTATGCCTATGTGTATCAATTAAGTTTTTAAGACTAATTTGTTTTGGAGGTTTGTATGTTCGAGCTATAGGTTTCGGAAACAACAATGTCAAGCACGATGGAGAAAGATTCCATTACCATCATGCTCATGCAGTGATGTTAATGATTTTTTGAAGCCAAGGGATGCGTGTCATGGTGCCCTAAAAGACTTCAAGATGAAGACCACACGTACATCTCCGGATCGATGGACAAAAGGATAATGATGTCATCAAGATGCTTTGCACAACCTTAGAAGAAAAAAACAATTGGATATATTTGGATTTTCAGAAGCTCCATGAAGTCTACGTTACAACGAATCAAGCGGCAAGGCAATCGGAGATTTCTACAAGCGGATATGGCCGAATCACCGATGGTTGCACATGCTGAAATTCTGGACAGCAAACAATGCTGAAGTGAAACAGTCATAGCTCCCTCATTCAGACTCCGATTAAGGCAAATGAGTACGCGTTGGAAAGGTAATTTTATAAATTTTTCAATATAACTATATTTTGGTATATGTTATGTTCCATATTCAGGGGTAAATCCACAAAGAAGAGGCAGCAACAAGGTGATGACCACAAGATGGAGGAGATGGACATGGTGTCAATAAAGAGAAGATGTGGCAACGGTTCCACAACATGTACATGATGAAATTTAGAAGCTAAGGACAAAAACAAACCCTCTAGAGCTTGGATTAATGAATACACAAGAGGCACCACTCAACACATGATGATGTTGGAAGCGAACCGCTATCGATTTCATGAGGCAACATCAAGCTAAATGGCTACTTTGGATTCTTGCACAAGTAACCATGGCTTCATGACGATAAAAGATACGTGAGAAAGTCAAGCTCTATGACTTATTAGTGTTTTGAGTCCTTTTAATTGTTTCCTGAGAGAAATATGAAGCATGATCCCTTTTGATTTTAAACTTGTGGCTAGTTAACTTAGGCTAATTTTTGCTTTTGGTTGAGACCACCACATCATGTCATGTAATTTTGTTCATACATATCATGTTGCCCTTCATTCCACATTGTTCTCCACCCTTGCATTTTGTTGCATGATGCATACCATATTAAAAACTATTTTTGTGACAAAAACAAACATATTTGCCTAAACCTTCCTACCAGACTACACCTAGAACCTAGCCCAACAAAGGAGGGATCGATTTATGTCAACAAAGTCTATCTCTATCCCTTTCTAGTTAAAATTTTGAATAGCCTCATCCTAAACCCTTAGGGAAAACCCCTCATACCTTTAGTAATCCTAAAACCATAGGTTCACTTTTATCCAAAACTCCAACCCTTGTTTTCTTTTCTTTTCTTCCAAAACAACCTGCCTGACTTATCTTTTCAAAATTCCTATCTTAAGCCAAAAATATAGGATACCCACAAGACTTACCTTAAAACCTTGTTAGCATGTTTTAGGTCTTTTGATAAAGGAACAACATCGAAAGACTTTTTCAAACATTGCTGCCCTTTTTACTAACTCCATTGCATTTGCATTTTGCATGAACCACCTTTGTATCATGCATAGTTAGCTTGGTTTCTTTGCAAAACTTTTTGATGAATGCTTTATTTCCATGTTAATGATTCATATGGGCATTTTCCTTAGCAATCTTGTGTAAACATGGTGTTTAAACTTGCTTGCAAACCATCATCATTTAGTTTAATAAACCTTGCTAATATACATAAGTGCATTGGTTGGTATATAAACTTAGCAATGAACTTTATTTTTCTTGTGCTATAAGAATTATTAATCTAGGGATAGACATGGTGTTTTAACCTTGGATAAATAAATCTTTATGGCTATGGAGGAATTCGGCAAACTAGTTGTAAACATGGTGTTTAGAACTAGGTGTAAGCATTGTATTTGTTTGTATGCTTTCCTCTCATTCTCATTTTTCCACTTACATGCACGTACACTCATTAGGTTCTCTTTTCTTTTTACTAAGTAAACTATGCCACAAGTTAAGATCTTAGGGATGCATTTGGTTTGTTGGTAATTGTTTCTACTCCCGACCATCACCCCGGGGGTAGAATGTGCATTTGATTTGTTTTTGTAGGCATGGAGAAGTGTTCCCATGAGTTCTTGACCAATTGCAATCAAGATCGTTAGTCATCTACAAGGCTTGAGAGGGAAGTCGCTGTTTTCCATCAAGATTTGAGCACGTGTTCAGAGATATACAATGGAAGAAAAGTTAATATTCAGAAGATCCTTTAAATCTCCTTTCCAACGCATCAAGAATCATCAATTTTGAAGACCCGTACAAGGAGATATGACAGAAACATTGAGCGCTGCACAGTCTGAAATCAGTCTTGAACAGATTGTATCGCCGGAGTAAAATAGGCACAACTCTCTTGTTCGGAACCCGTTTCATGCGTATAATGGCTCATTGGAAAGATAATTCCATGAACTTCAACTTGGAGGGGTGTTTAAGTACATGTTCTGTTCTTGAAGTAAGAGAAAAACTGTGGAAGATTGGGCAGCAACAAGAACGGGATGGAAGTCGGTGATGACGATATGACGAAGGATTGGAACCATGGCTTGATGATAATAAGAAGAAGTTGAAGGAAAACTGAGTCATAAAGGGAAGAAGTGAAGATGATTCTCAAACACATGGCAATAGAAAATTATAAGCAATTCAAGTTCTTCCACACTTAGCAACATGCTAAGCATGAGGGAGGATTTGAAGGACGAAAGGGAAAAAGGCCACGTGGAGTACAAGGATCACTTTCAACACAAGATGCTCATCATTCTTTTTCCATGCTAAGAACAATGCTTAAGCATGGGGGAGGCATCGCTTCACTTCATTACGAGCATCGAAAAGGATGGTAACTCGCCCTTAACTTTATCTTTGTTCATTGCCTTTTAAATGCTTGCACATATATGTTTTCAACCATAGACAACCTTTGTATTTATCTCTCGATCAATAACATGGATACTAGGAGGACAACCTATGTTAGTTAGTTTTTACTTTTCAATAAATGAATCACCATCTCTTTTGAGCTTACCACAACAATATCATTTGTATGTCTTGGTTATGGAAAAATGATGAAAGTTGTCGTCTTGTTTTACTTCCATAATGTTGTATATGACTTGACTTTTTGCTCTCTATTAAAGGAACTTAAATTGACTAAATACCGACTCTTTTATTTGTGGAGGCTAAATGACTAATTTTAAGACCCACATACTTTATGTTGCTCTTTGACTTAAGTTTACCAATGACCTATGTCTTGTACTTGTTTTATTTAAAATCACTATGCTATCTACATTTGTGAATCTCTTACAAGGCTCTACCTACCAAAGCCTATGCACATACAAGTTTTATGATGTAACCCTTAGTTTGCAAACTTATATCTTGATGAGTTGGGTTAGGATTGATTTCTGTGGTATGAGACTAAGAAGCTGGTCATTCCTTTGTGTATCTTTTTCATGCTGGCCATTTTTATCCATGCATTGTGAATTTCTACATTGGAAATTGCACAAATTTCGCTGGGCATCCACCCTAAACCCAAAACATCTCTTTGTGATCACGTCCTTGACCACAACCCAAATTGAGTATGGATGATCTTTACGACGAATTTTCTGAAGATTTTCTTGGCAAGATTTCAAGACATAATGTATGGAGGGACTCAACAATGCAATCTAGATCATGCGGAGTTTCGACATGGAGGATGACCTGAAAATTTCAAAAGATTTATAAAGGAATATAAGGATTTTGTACTTCTATAGCAGCCATAGATCCCCCCGCTTCTATGCTCGAGGGCGAGCAATCATTTAAGACTGCTATAGAAAGTACTATGTTTCTTAAAAGTTCAGAGGAGCATAAAAAATGATGAATAAAAAAGAAAAGAAAAAAGAAAGAAGGAAAGAAAAAAGAAAAAAGAAAACAAGAAAACAAAAAACAAAAAAAGAGAATAATAATAATAATAATGCTCCTTGGTTCTTTTTAGCTTCATTTAAATCTTAGAGAGCTTTGAAGACAAGTCCATACTCATATTTTCAACCATGTGCAATCCGATAACGAAAACTTCATTTGTGTCTCGGGATCACGCATTTGCCTCTTGCACATGTCCACCTTTCTAAATGTGTGTGTTCCATCTCTCTCTTTCCAACATTTATTTTCCATAGCCTTTTTGACTAGTCTCGGTAATTCCAATAGATCTCTCTCTTAGTTTGACAATATTTCAAGTATAATGTTTTGCTAGGATTGTTTTTATTGTTGGGGTGTCCGAAAACTCGGATGGGATCCCCGAACACAGGAGTGCACGAATACAGAATGTGCGAACGTTCAAGTCTAGAATGCAATTCACGAAAGAGGAGACAAAGAATCTCCCAAAGATTGCTCACACCTCAAAAGTTGTGTCCTTTTACACGTGCCCTCGCGCCCCCTTTTATAGGGAGACGAAGGGACTTTTCATTCCGAAAATACCCTCGGAACTAGAGAATATTCCTAGTGTGAACATGTACACAAATGTCTTTTACATCCCGTGATTTGCGGGGCTGATTTCACACATTTACAAGCCTGCCACTAGTTCACACGTAGAACCCGGACTTCTTGTGAAGACGTCTTTGACTTGGCTTCTTTATGATCTCCGAACTTTTATTCACGACTCCCGAATTTCGGGGATCCGACCACGTGATTTCTTAAGTTCGTGATTCCAGAGCTTCGTCACTTCGCGACTTCAGACTCTCACGACTTCCTGATTCCTGACTTCCGCGAGTTCCTGATTCCTGACTTCCACGAGTTCCTGATTCCTGACTTCCGCGATTTTCGTACATCTTGAAACAAATGAACAATTCGAATACACGGGCCTTATTTTGCAATTATTTTATGTTTAACATAATAAATCCGCGAAACATCTGAACTTGACAGAGCTCTTTTCCTCATCCTTTTTCATAAATCTGCACCTCTCTCCTACAGCTGTTTCATGAACCTGTCTCGTGAATTTCAACAATCCGACGTTTCGAGGGTGAGAAGGTTTTACCAAGTTCCCCAACATTTATCTACCAATCTCCACATAACCTTTCCACTTTCATATATGAGTAGAATAGGTTGAGAATAATCTAGTGTAGGCTTGAGTGACTTGACGAGATGAGTATTTCCATGAGATTTTGCAAGAGAACCTCGCTTATGTTAGATGTGCAACTTTTTGAAAACTCTTCATGATGCAACAAGGTAAATGTTTAAAGTTTGCTTAAGTTTGAGAGCATTATATTTGTTTTATTGTGGCATGTTCTTTAATGATAGTCTAGCTTCCATAATGAAGTAGCCGGTCAAAACTTGAATCTTAAATGCTAAATACTTGAGAGAGCAATATGTCTTGTTGTGTATAACTAAGTGCAAGGAAGACATTGAAGGGCAACACAGATTTCCAAGTTAAGCAAAGATCTTGGACTTGCTCGAGGATGAGCAAGGTTTAAGTATGTGGGTATGTTGACGGTCGATTTTAGTACACCTAGCTATAAGTTTACCGTCAGCATTCGCACATATTTGATATCCTAACTAACGGTACTAACCCCCTTGATATGACAAGTTCGCACTCACATGTGGTTTATGGAGTATGTTGTTTACACATAATTTAAGCGCTTAAAGGAGTACTTTCGGGTAAAGTTCATCAAGCACTTTATGGGAAGATCATGAAGCCTGTCACAAGTCAAGACATGAAGTGAACACGACTCCAAATGATCCAAGGACCGAAGCATCAACATGTAAAACTCCGGTAACTTGGATGTTTACCAACGACATCAACTCAGCCCGAGAGATATTCTCGCAGCCAAAGACAGCATGATCTTTCGGTGCAGATTCAGCGACTTAAACAGCCTCTAATGGCAAAAGTTTGACTACCAAAGTTATGGGACTCGACGATACTTTCGATTTGGACATGTGGAAGACCCAATTCGGGTTAAGGAGCTAGGAGATATGGCCCCCGAAATGTCAGCTGCGCAGACAAGTCCGAAATCAGACAGATTATCTTCCAAGGCTGTTTTGGTGATTTTATCCTCGTTTTCAAGGAAACCAATGAATACCAAAGTGGGATATAATTTCGTGGCACACAATCTGGACACCGAGTTTGCATTATTTGGAGTCCGGACGTGGGAGATAGGGTGCCGGCAAGGAAGGGCTGCGAATGAGGAAAATCTGGACGAGGCTAATTTTATGGAAACCAAGTTCCCTTCTCTCCCAAGGAAGATCTCGTGCAAGGCAAGGTGGAGCACGCCCCAATGCTCCCCTAGGGTATAAATACAACTCCCCTAGGCGCCCCAAGAGGGTTATCCATTCATCCATTCATCAGAGAGCCGCCGACACGAAGGAGAAGCATCGGGAGGAAGCCGACATCCGCCACAAGTCCTCGAGTTGCCTAGGAGATGGCCTAGGCCATGCCCTAGCCATCATGGTTTGGCCCTTCATGGTGAAGCCATGGTGGAGTTGCAAAGCCGCGACTTGAATTCGTCAAGTCGTTTGCACCTTCAACATTCGATGGTGATATAAATCAATTCTTGTCTTTACTTTGATCTACTACGAGTTGTGCTTTTTCATATGTGTAGCTACCATATGCTTTTAGTAGGATTAGATTGAATCATGTTGATTAGTCGTGTCTTGCGGATATATCGTAGTAGTGCACGGACCGAGGTTGTCGTTCTGTGATGAATATCCTTGCGTAGTGACAGTATGGTGGAGGAGAAAGCGGTGAGCGAACGTGTATCGGACCACTCCATATAGGGTTACACCATATCGAGTGTACTCCATATCATAGTATAGGTTTAGACTGGTTTGTCACCATGGCCGTAACGGCAACAAGAAGACGATAGGCTAGACTTACCTTTTGATGCTTACTTTTATGGCTAGGTGGATGTGATCCGTACATCCTTTCATGTATGTTTAATCTTTATGCAATCTACGCTTCACATAGGGTTAGATCGGTAGGTTAGATGGATAGCCTTAGGAGTTTGCTTTCGATCCTTGGATTGACAAATCTAGGAAGGACCCTCCTTGGTGAAAACGGCACCAAGTCACCCGTAGGCTTGCAGTGAACTTGAGTACGGTTTTGAACCGTCAATAGCCAACAAGCTTTTCTGGCGCCATTGCCGAAGAAGGCACAAGATTATCATGACTATGCTTTGCATTTGTTTATAAAACGAGAGTAGGGTAGATCAACTCTCAATGCAGTCTAACCTTGATTATCTTCTTTGTGTTTGGGAGATGAAGACAGGTAGTGTATGACTGGTTTCGACTTACCGCCAAATTTCACAGAAGATCCAAAGTCACTAGTAAGGAAAGTTTGATCCAATTTTGACTCTCCTTGTCGTACTCGTATAGAAGTCGACCCAACTTCCTTAGTACCATCCACATCAGCTGAAATGGCCCAAAAGAAGCTTCATGAGTACTCAGGCCCCACAGCTGACCAGGTGCTGCAAGGCCCTGAGGTGACTTTTGGGACAAAACTTTGAAATTAAGACGGGTCTAATCACGATGGTATAGGCTAGCCCGTTTTGTGGCAAGCCTAATGAGGATTCTAGTGCCTATCTTCACTAGTTCTTAGAGCTATGCAGTACTTTCACCATAAGGGGTGTAAATGTGGATGTAGTTTGTCTTTGACTATTCCCATTTTCTCTCATAGAGAAAGCCAAGCAATGGTTCTATGCAAACCGTGAGGCTATCAATACCAATGTGCTTCATGGGAGGATTTCTAGTTTCTAGCAAGCAGCAAATGAATCTATTCCAGAGGCTTCAAAAAGGCTTCAGGAGTACATCCTGGCCTGTCCACACCATGGGATGGAGGATTGGCTCATTCTTTAGAGTTTCTACAATGGGTTGACTCCGACAACCTATGGTCATATTGACGCTGCTGCTCAAGGAGCCTTTTTCTCACTTACTGTTGATGAAGCAAAATCACTTATTGAGATGATGATTTTCAACCAAGGGTGAAGTGATGAACGACTTCAACCACGTCAGAGGGGTACTCATATTGTTAAGGAAGCAGATATGCTTACCGCCAAAATGGACCTTCTTATGAAGAGACTTATGGATCCTCATATGACTTGTGAGTTCTGTGGAAATACTGGGCATTCCGAGAATCACTGCCCTGAAACTCAGGAGGATGTTATGTACATGAATGGCAATAACAATGGTTATCCTCCACGAGGAGGCCAAACGCGCAACCAACAATGACCATATTATCAAGGAGGTAACCAAGGTAATTCTTACAATCCTAACCATCTCTCCTTAAGAGATCTTATTTTTGGGCAAGCTAAGGTTAATGAAGGTGTTACAAAAAGTTAGCTGCCCTTGATAAATCTTTGGAGAATCTCAACATTAAATTTGATAGCTTTTCTTCTTCTCAAAAGAGTTAGTTTAGTTTTAACAAAATGTTAGAAAGTCAGTTAGCTCAACTAGCTACTTAGGTTTCGTCTGCTGAAAACGGAAGGATCTTGGGGTAACCTGTGTCCTCTTGTGGAATGTTAGTGTAGTGTCGGCTAGGTGGGGTAATCCACCTAGGAAGATATATGCTCCTAACTATGCAGGGAAGCCCGTACACCAAATTCAAGATCCATGGGAGGAATCAGCAGTATTGCACAAAAGAGATCCTGGCTATGTGGCTATCACATGCACCATTTATATAAAAAATAAAGCATGCCCTTTGTTACCTTGGAGAAAGTGTCAACCTCATGTCGAGCAACTAGGATATCCAACTCTTTCTCCAACTGCACTGACTGTCTAGCTTGCTGACTCATCGATCCGATATCCGGAAGGAGTTTTTGAGAGCTTATTGGTCCAGATCAAGGACTCTTATGTCTTTACGGATTTTGTGGTCCTTGATATGGAAGATGAGGATGGAATGCCGCTCATTCTCGGGTGACCATTCCTCAGGGACGTCAGAGCTAGAATCAATGTGGGATCCAGAGTGATCCGTTTCCGCATTGGGAGTAAGAACTTGATGCTCAGGATTCAAGAAAAAGAGGAGCAGTGCTACTTAGTGAAGGATAGTGTTGGGTAGCTTGGAGAAAGGACGGAGTCTTCACCCACGCGAAAGCAACCTTCGTCCTCATCAAAGCAAAAGAAAATTCGGAAAAGAGTGGTGGAAGGTTGAGAAGGCACCACTCTCTACTTCTCGGGAGTGGGATGCCGAGTGGTATTGGTCACCGAGTGGAGTCTTGCTCGTCAGACAAAAAATGATGAGTCCTTTCTACCAAAAAGGTAAAAGATGGTAATTACCTCATATTTCCCTTTCCAAACATTCATTTTATTTTCCAAAACTACATGTTTAAATTTTCCAACTTTCCATCTGCGTGCTAGATTTATCTAACCTTTTTCCCATTTAAAATAAAACTTTTGAAAATAATTTCTGAGTTTGAAAATCCTTGCAAGATCCTTTGAAAATTATTTTGGGCAAATTTGGACCGAGGTACCCAGGCAGGCCCCCAGCTAGCCGTTGGGAGGCAACTGGTCGAAGCACAAAGTAGGTGGGCCTGACCAGGGATCAGCCGATCCCTAGGTCGGCTGTCATAGCTGTTGGGCCCCACATTGCTCCGACGGCTCCTAGCCGTTGCACTCCTGCCTCATTTCGATGCCCAGCACCTTTGGCCTATAAATAGAAGGAAGAGGGGGTGCTCTTCACCCATTCAAATCATTTCCATCACTCCCCTCTCCACTCTTGGTTTTCTTGCCTTTCTTGCTCAAGATTTGAAGCATGAAGTAATCTCTCTATTGTGTTGTTGCAAGTATTGACCATTGGTGGATCAAACTCGGTAAGAAGTTCATTCGGTTTCACTAATCCATCACCGAGTTGCTCGTGTTGTCCATTTGTTGTGCAAGCATGAGTTGGACTTTCGGCGTCTACCGGAGGGTGACACGCTCCTGCTCACATGCTAGCACGAATTCATCCATTCCCTCTGAGCTGGCGCCAAGCCCTTCAATGATGGACTATGAAGAGGAGCAAGAAGAGCAAGCTGCACCGCAAGCAATTGGGGGAAGCCGCCACCGACGACCCCTACGCTATCCTGAAGGATCGAGTCTTCGCTCACACCCAGGACTTCGACCCGACTCTTCTGGAAAAGATAGGTATGGACTTTGAGTTTGCTTCTATTTTGTATGCTCTTGGTTGGGAGGAGTTTGTGCCGGTCACAAAGCTAGGCTCTTGGCCCCTCACCATCCAGTTTCTTTGCTTTCTTGTCATAAGGAGGCAAACGGTATCAAGTTCCGATTTTTAGGGACTGAGTACCAGGTTTCATGGAAAGATCTTAGTCACCACCTCAGTTTTAGCTCTCGTTGTGCTATTTCTCTCAAAAAGGCTTGTCGTGGTTTTACTCGAGATGCTTTCTGGGGTGATATCTCTGGTCGAGTTGGTGGCAGCAAAATTGTGCCTCAGTGTAATGACATTTTATATCCGACTCTTCATCTTTGGCAGAAGTGGCTCGCCGTTACTCTCTTCCCACGAGAGGATGTTTGGCCCGTGCGCGTCGAAGAGTTGATGATTATATATGTCATCGCCAATAAGATCAAGGTCTCTCCCGTTAAGGTGATGATTCGGTAATGGTTGATGAATTTTAAGATGATGGGTCCTATTGAGTGTACATCTTTGGTGACTCGTATTGCTCAGAGACTCGAGATTTTAGGCGGAAACCTCGTCCCCTTCATTGTGACTTCCCAAGCTCTCATCGATGGGACATACTTGATCCAAGGGCATATACTCAAGCAGGGTCCAAATGATTCCTTGACTTTCTTCTCTCCGGGCTATAGAAATGAGATCCCATTACCTAACTCGGGGTTTCAGTTGTGTAACTCGCATTTATTAACCATTCCCCTTGTTACACAAGAGAAAGCATGCCATTCTAGTGTTTCCGACAGGGCCACTAGGAGCGCGTCAAGGAGAGCACCCATGTAGCAACAACAATCTTAGCCACCACAACAACCACAACCTACTACACCACATATGGCAGAAGGGGCCCTGCGGGGTACATGTTCGAGGTGACCCCTGAGTATGCACCCGGTTGGGATCAGTCTGCCTACAAGCAAGTTGCGAGTAGTATGGCTTGGGCGAGTGAGAGCAGTGCTCAGTGGGTTGTGCCCACTAGTTCTAGCTCAGGTGGTCCTCCTACTTCATCCTTCAGGCAACACTCTTTAGCCTCTGCCTGAGATGCTTATCTCACACAGCAGCCTGGAGAGCTCACCGTTCAGGTCACTAGAGTAGAGGAGTCGCTGAACACACACATCCAGTCCACTTAGGATTGGCAGTGACAGACTGGCGAGAGGATCGGCACCATTCAATAGATGCAGCAGTGATAGATGGAGGAGCAGAGGGCTTACTATGCGAGTCAGGTGTTCTACTTCCGACCACCATAGTGAGCCTGAAGCTATCTTAGGGGAGGATCCCCATCCCAAGTAACTTGTATCTTCACTTGTGTTTTAGAATCTCTCAAGATAAAAATCCATAAAAATCTGCAAAATTAAAAAGACCAAAAATATTTATTTTCTTTCATAATAAGGTTTTTCTATCATAATCAGGTTTGCTTTAGTTTGCTTTCGTATGCACGATAATGGTGCTTTGTCTCTATGGTTGAAATGATGAATAGTTGCTTTGTTTATTCTTCTCATATGTCTTGCTTACAGCTAGTACCCTACTTTAGTTTTGAGTTTTTGGCTTGCATGATCAAACCTTAGCTTGAAACTCGCGGGTAGCAAAAACCATGATTCATGCCTAGGTTGTTGTGAGATATGATATGGTAAAATAGAATGCTATGATCTTGTACCAAGAGATGCTTGATTTTTGGAGTTTTCTTTTCGGAAATTTAAATATGATGAGCATTTCCTATTCAAGTCCATATGTAGAGAGCTATGATGAGTTCCTTAAATAGAGTGCTATGATCTTGTACCAAGAGATGCTTGATATTTAAATTTTTCTTTCTCAGACTGAATTCTCGGATCGAATTCAGATACGGACAATATATTTTGTGTCGAATAGTAGTATTCATCATATTTGGATCATAGAAATTCTACTTTCAATTTCCGGAGACTACTGAGGTATGGATAGTTACGGATATTAAATGTTCAGATTCGGATACCGTCTTACCATTTGAGTCTCTAACTCTTTCAGTCGGTCGGTGGTACGGATAATATTCGTACCACTTTCATCCCTAACTACCACCACTCTTTGTTCATGAATAGCTGCTCAGAAACAACATCGAGTCAAATATTAGGAGATAATATCTATGCCAAATCATTAATTTGTATCTCAATAGAAAAAAATGCAATCCTAAAAAGGCCACAACAATGCGGAAGAAATTCAGGAAAAGAGAGGTGCTCACGAGAACAGGGTGATTCAATTGAGACAAGGTCACCTCTTCCTCTGCTTGTGCCTCCTCTTTGCATGTGCCTGACGCAGGGGCGTGCTCCTTGGATATGTTGCCACCGTTGGCGTAGGCCTGGAGGTGTGCCTAGGCCTTGGCGGCCCTTCGCTGCAACGTGTGGATCTCGCCCGACAGCTCTAGCCCCCCCTCCCCCCGCCTCCCATCCTCCACTCCCGAACTCACCACCATCACAGTCGTGGTGTCCTACGTCGGCTCCTCCCCTGCCGCCTCCTGTCCTCCCCTCCCACGAACACTGTCGTGCGCCGATAGCTTCTTTCCCCACTCAAGTGGATCTGGGGAGGCGAGAGGATGGGCCACATCAGGGAGGAGGGTGGCACAAAAAGTAGAACCCCACCCTTGTCTTCCGAGCGAGCCGCATGTGGGTTCAGGCCCTGTTTAGTTCATGATGAGAAATTTTTAGGTGGGGTGAGAGGATGGACCACATTAGGGAGAAGCGTGGAAGGGGAGGAAGGAAGGGTGGGGCCAGCACAAACTTGTCTTGTCAGTCTATCCACACTCGTCATACTTTATATCATCCATTAAAACAGAGTATTCCCGTCTGGTCATCAAGAGTCTCTTCTTTACGTTCAGTTTTCCGGACTCGTTATCTTTTATATCCCCTACTCTATACCAACTACCATCTGTAGGGCCCATCCGTCAGATTTTTATGCCTTCTTCTACCCCCTCCCCTACCAACCCGCCTTCTCCCATTCTTTCTCTCCCCAGCGCGCTGCCCATCCCCCTTGCTCCCATCATTGTTAGCGCCCAAGCTGCCCCTATGCCCTGCCCCACCGTCACCGACGGACCTCCCTGTCTCTCACAAGAGGGCGGCGGACCCTGCCTCTCCCCTATGTGATGGGATTGATAAAGTTGCTCTCTCTGAGGGCTGTGGCAGACGAGATCAACAAAGTTGCTCGCGACATGGTGGGTCAATGCAGCGGTGACGCCCATCCTGCCAGTGCGTGAGGCCAGCTGGAGGGCCCCGACAGCTACTCATAACCGACCCCTTGCTCCCAATGCCAGTCCCGGCCCACGCGACAACGAGGAATTGCAGGGGACGGAGGCCACACCTCTTAGGAGGGAGAAGCAACTTTTCGGCAGAAGAGGCCGTCACAGGCTGGATCTCCAAATCCGCGGCAGAGGAGAGGGGTCCATTATGCATCATTGGCTTCCCCTGTGCATTGAGGCTCAGAGCCTAGATCCCCCGAATCCACATCGCACGCAAATTTGTGGCAGATTGTTGTGGCGGCTCATAGACTGGCAGTGGCTATAGATCCACAGAGGTGTGGGAGTCGATGGAGGAACAACTAGTGGTGGTTGAGGCTGGCTCGGAAGTCGATTCTGGCGACGGGAAGCTAGAGGCCTCCCCACGCACGCCTTTCCCTGCCATCCACGGCCCTCCTCGAGCCCGACGGTGGCAGAGCGGAGCAGCTGCGACCTCTCCCCCTGCAGGCAGCTTCCCATCGTGGCGCACGACCCTCCCCCTCCTTTTCTTCCCCGCAGCGGTGTGCGTCCCACGACGACCCTCCTCCATGCACCTAGTTCCAGCACAGGCCCACCTCCTCTCTCGCTCCCTGTGTCGGTGGCGGTGGAGCTCTGTCGTGCACCCTCCTCTCCCTCCATCGCGGCTGGCGGCCTCCCTCCCCTAGCCTATCGTCCTCGCGGAGGGAACGAGAGGGGCACAACAGGAGTTGGGTACAATGCTGTGAAAAAAGAATTAACAGTGGGCCCAGTAGGTACCGGGGTGATACATGTGCGGTGGGTGGCAAAAACATTATGATTTTGGCAGAAACACTCTCCAACTTGTGATTTTATGGGTCTTCCACCCTATCCGATCTTTCAATTAGATGACGGGTGGGTCCGACGTGAGGGGTAAGACGTGTCCAAATTGGGTGAGAAAAGTTTTTAAAAGAACTCATTCTTTATAGTATAGACTATCGATTTAATTTGAACAAAATAGCCCTCAACAATGACATGACAGAGACGCACGAAACTTTGTCAAATTGGGATTAGCATGATGCCAGTACTTCGTCAGGCAGGACTTTACATGAACAGAACAATATTCAGGTGAACCAATCACTACTAGAAAAATGGGCATTTGTACCGGTTCATAACCCTCATTTGTACCGGGTATTGAACCGGTACAAAGCATCCAATACAAATGTGGTGGAGCATTTGTACCGGGCGAGATACCCGGTACAAATGCGAGCGGGTGGAGCCTCGGCCCGGTACAAATGTGTTTTGTCCCGTCAACCTCTTTCCCTTCCCTTTTCTTTTCTTCTTTATTTCTTTTCTTTTTCCCATCTCATTCTCATCTCATCTCATCCTATCCAATCAAATCCAATCCAATCTAGATTCAAAGTAACAAAATTTACATAAATTCTCATCCAAAATTTACAGTAATTCTCATCTCAGATCACAAGATTCACAGTAAGTCCTCAATCACAATATCTATGGATCTCACAATAATACATCACATATATTACAAGTTACAATCTCATACATCCTTACAAGACCACAGATGGAACAAGAAAATCACACACAAATTCCTCTCAAAAATTAAAAAAAATTCTCACCAAGACTCTACACCACGCCATTGGCCGCGCGCCGCCGCCCGCCGGGAGGCCCGGTGCCCAGCCTCCCCACGCCGCCGTGCCCGCCTCGGTCCTGCGTGTGGGAGAGAATATGAAAAGAATCAGTAGAGAAGAGAAGGAAGGAGAAGAAAGAATGAGAAAGAGATATGATGGAGAGTGGTGTGGAGAATTAAATAAAGGAGGGCTAGGGATGGACACGGATCGTAGTGGGAGAGATGCAAAAGATTTTCTAAGTCCCCGCGGGATCAATGGAATGACATTTCTACCGAACCTCCTATTTAACTGGTATAAATGTCATCACATTTATACCGGTTGGTGGCTCCCTGGTACACCTCACATTTGGCGGTTGGAGCCACCAACCGGTACAAATGTGAGGTATTTGTACCGACTGGGTTGGATCAAGCCTCGACGCGACCCTGTGAGAGGGCATTTGTACCGATCGGTGCCTCCAATTGGTACAAATATAGTTATTTGTACCGGGGCTAAAAATACCCGGTACAAATAAAAAAAAAGGCCTGGCTATGTGTGCGATTCTATAAAAGTGAATGAACACGCTATAATCTGATTGTGTTACATTTGGCCGAACCAAATTGCAGGCAACAACTAATATAGACATGGACTATGTCGAAACAAGCAAAATGCATAGTCCCAAGGCCCAAGCCGGCAGACAAAAGCAAAGTGGCTTATTACTCGAGAACATCCCGGCCGACCGCACGTCTATAATTTTGAGGCCTGCCCAGCACGATCATTTTTTATTTCCTCCTTAGAGGCAACACCAAGATGACTTCACAGCTCCAGACAAACCACCGCCTTGCTCTTGCCATGCCGTCTCACAGATCGGCATCTATTATTAGTCGACCCACTGGCTTTTTGGCTATCTATATATATACGTACCGGAGAGCCCGGTGGTTTTCACAAACGACAGACACCTACGCAACAGCTCCGAGTACAGAAGCACCTCACCGATCAGCTGAAGGCCGAGTGAGAGGTGGCCATGAAGGGGAGCAAGGTCCACGAGCACGAGACCGACGTCCCCGCCTCCGATCTGTGGGCGATCTACGGCACGCTCCGCGCCGCCGAGCTGCTGCCGGAGCTGCTCCCGGACGTCCTGGCCAAGGTCGAGCTCGTCAGCGGCGACGGCGGCGTCGGTACCATCTTGCAGCTAACATTCCCCCCTGGTGAGGTTCCGATCCAGCCGATCATGACTTCTTTGGTAAAAGAAGTTGTAATGCAAGATTCTGAAAACCTTGTGCTAGCTAATTAACATATAATTGCTCTCTCCTGTTACTAGGGATTCCTGGTCTGGAGAGGTACAAGGAGAAGTTCATCAAAGTTGACAACGAGAACTATATCAAGGAAGCACAGACAATTGACGGCGACATTCTGAAGCTGGGATTCCTCTCCTACATGATACGGTTCGAGATCATCGCAAAGGGGCCCGACTCGTCAATGATAAGGTCGACCGTCGAGTACGAGATCGATGACGCGAAACCGGAGCTTGAAGCCATGGTGAACACGGCGCCTTTGGCTGCAGCTGCTGAGAAATTCTCCGAGGTTGCCAAGGAGAAGAAGGTTCCCCAGGCAACCTCTTGAAAAAGCTCACGAGCAAAAGCTTATCATGATAGACTACGATTGCGTGCAGTGTTTCACTTTTGCATTTCGAGTGTTGCTGTGGAATGGGAAATAATCCTGAGCGGACAAATCATAGATGCTTCGTTTATTTTGGTCTACCAATGAACACAAATTATATATATTTCACTGTTTCTCTCAAAGCTATTGTAAGGTGCCATTGAGGTATTTGTACCGTAATTCCCATTGATCAAAATTCGCTGTTGCCACCATAATGCTTTAATAGCCTTTGTACTATAGCTAGTACATCACTCGATTTGTCGGGTTTAAACTTTCAAGTATCATGCCATTGGATCGGAATACCTCAAAGTGGAATGGCTAATCATCTTCCACATCATAGCAGTGGTGCTTTGGAACATATACCACCAACTTTAATCATTGTCCTTTTTCCTTTTATTTCGAGGCCTTTTACTGTGCACAATACTGCCCTATATACTACTATTTGAAAAGGATTTGTATGTAATAAAAAACAACATATTTTGAAGGATCCGACAATTGAAGTTAATTCTATACTATCGGTTTTTTTAGTGGTAGTATATGTAGTATTCATAAGTAGTATGTGTAGTATACGGGCATAATTGGAACTATGAAAAATAATATTATTGTAATATATGAAATCAAATATATGAAATTTTTTATGTAACCTTATCTCACAGTGATTAATATATTTTGAGAAAATTTTATATTTCAAACAAATTAACATTTTACCCATAGAAAAAACCGGTTATACTACCGTACTACCGCTGGGTAGTATTATATTGTGCACCGTAATTAAAGACCTCATTATTTTTATCAATATCAGCATAATTGGGATTTGGAAATCATTGCTTTTCATTCTTTTTAGATAAAGGAATAGGCCATTTGCCTTTTCATTTGGCTGCAAAATGTTTACTACCTCCCGTTGTGACGCATAGCTGTTGTACAACACATGACCTAACAATTATTCTACTAATATTTTATTTTATGTGATATACAAACTCATAAGTATTTGGAATACGAATCTAACAAAGTTTGTAACATAAAAAAACATGCATTGATTAATACAGTCATGATCTATACCTCAAATGCTTATACTAATGAAATGAAAATACAAATTATAGATAGCTTCAAGTGGAGGGAGTAGTTTTCATGACGTGTCTCCTAACTAAGTTCTAAGTGGCCGGAACAAAATATTCTAGATCAGGACAAGGTATTAAATGAATCATCAATAAATAGGTCCACACTTTTTGATTGGAATTTCAATAAACATGAAAATTGCATTGAAACCACAAAAGAAAAAGCCTTGCGAATTAAGAAAATATTTTTTGTGACACTTTAGAAAGTGTTGTGAAACTACTAGGGGCATTTTTAAATATTTTCTTAAATCATTTTTGTAAAATTCCAATAGAAAATATTAGAGACATATTTGAGCCACTTAAACAAAATTAACCTTACCCGAGAGACACATAGTTTGAGACATTCGTTGTAATATATCGAGACACTGTTTAGATTATTCACGCATACTCATAAGAATTATACTAAGTAAATATTTAAGAATTGGTGGGAAAAATATGTAGTGCAAACCACCTACTAGGTGCAATCCTGCAAACTCAGTATTTTGTAGGTCGGAGAGTACATCGATTACAACTTGAATCACTTGCAAGTTGGAACTCGAACCCTCGTGATATTTTCATATAACCATCCGGTTGGTATTGTACACTACTCGCTCCCATCTGGTACCGTATACTTCCTCTTCTGTTACAACTAACTGGTTCATCAGTTGTAGTTTCACATCTATGACATATTGGAAAATGACTCAACGATTCTCTAGGAACAATATAAATTATCACTGCATGACAAAAAAAAATATTGTCTCTAAATATGAAGTTTTATAGTAAATCATGGACCCAACCAAACCTATCAACGGCCATGTTTGGACAGTAGATGTTGGTGTTAGTGGTAGTGGTAGTTTTTAACACCTCCAAACTAACATATAAAAAACTAACACCTTAAATGTTTCGATGGAGGTGTTAGTTTGTATTTAAAGTAACTTTTCCAATCATTTGAAAAAGGAGAGGGAGAGATAAAAGAGGTGGGGTCCACCAAAGTGACACCAATTTCCACCTCTTGGAGGTGTTAGTTTTTTGGGGTTAGTTGTAACTAACACCAAACTAACACATGTGTTTGGCTCCAAAGTGTTAGTTTTGGTGTTAGTTTGCTACAAACTAACACTAACACCTCCATCCAAACATGGCCAATGATACGGCACATTTGACTATAATTCATTTAATTAATCATCAATCAATATGCCAGATTCTTGGTCAACACTTCGTGATTGCAACTTCCATAAGGAAACCACTTTGCAGAGAGAGCTCCTCGCACTGCACCCCGCAGAGCTCATAGGGTCAATGGAAGGGAGCCTCTGCCATGAGTTCGAGACCGACCTCCCGGCCGCCGATGTCTGGGATATCTACGGCGGCCTCCGTCTCGGGCAGCTAGTCCCCCAATTACTCCCTCATGTGCTCCCACAGGTTGATCATCTTGAGGGAGATGGCGGCGTTGGGACAGCTCTACTCGTCTATTTCCCTCCTGGTTAGTATTCAGCACATGAGCTTCAGTTGCAATCTGATCTCGACCAACCTAGTATAATCCGTTCGGCGATTCATGTTGCTATAGGAGCTCCTGGGCCAGGAACACACAAGGAAGTATTCACCAAGATTGACAATGAAAACTACATCAAGGAGGCAACCGTAGTTGAAGGAGGCTTCCTAGATCTTGGCTTCAAGAAGTTCATGTTTCGCCTTGAGATTATGGCGAAAGAAGAAAATGCGTCACTGATACGATCTAGCATTGAGTATGAAGTTGACGACGAGCACAAAAGCAATGCTTCCCTTGTCAGTACCGGTGCTCTAGCTGCCATCGCTGAAGCCATCACCAAGTATATCAAGGAGCAGAAGAATTCCAAGTACGGAGCGGACTAAGATTATAGAAGCAGACGAATTAGTTACCTTTTTTTCCACTGTCAGTTCGTGGTCAGTGTGCGTTTGGGACGATGTTTTGTCCGCTCTTCTCTGCTTTTGCATGTTTATTACTTGCACATGACATGTTTAATGTTTTATGGTCCACCTTGCTCTGCTTCGAATATGTATCGAGGTTGTATCGGTTAATTAGGTTTGGTTTGTGATTATGTTATTCTGCCACATAATCTTTTGCGATTTCAAACCTGTCAGCTACTCCCGTTGTTTTTTTTTACAAAGCGTATTTTGTCTTACAACAAGTCATCGACTGATAGTTACTTTCTATGCCAATCTATAATTTTTGGTATTGTCGTTCCCCACCACCACCCCCCTATAATCCATCGTTCACCCCCCCTCCCCCCGTCTGTTGAGCTGAAAAAAAAAAACCGCGCCCCCCAACCGACAGCCTCAGCGTCGCTAGCCCAGGCGACGGGGGCGTCCCCTTCCCCAATGACGAGCCGACGCGCTGTAGAGGGCTGCCGTCGACCCCTGCCGCCCCGAGCCCCGGATGTCGCGAGCTCCGACGCGCTGTAGAGGGCTGTCGTCGGCCCCTGCCGCCCCGAGCCCCGGAGGTCGCGAGCTCCGCAGCGGGTTGCTGCTGTGGCCTGCTCCGCCCCGGCCGTCTCGAGCGTCGCGGCGAGCTGCTCCGCCCCGATGTCGGCGCAAGCTTAGGCTGTTGCTTCGGCCGACGATGAGGTCGTTGATGCCGTTGGATTCCGTGTCGAGGGGGAGGCCTCCATGGCCGTGGCGGCATCGACACAGGTTGCAGGGAGGACGCGGCCGGCGGCGAGCGCAGCGGAAGCTGGAGCTGGGGGCCGGACGGGCGGCGCGGCACGGGAGCTGACCTGGGGGACAGCCCGCAGCGAACATCGCAGAGGAATGGATAAGAGCTAGACATGGCACGGGACAGAGAGATGAGATGAGAGGCGCAGGACTCACGGAAGAAGAGATAAGATTGGAAGGGCATTTCTGTCTTTCGTCCACACTAATTTTGTTTTTTTTTCCCTTATCCAATAACTAACCTACGACAAATCAACAAAACAAAACTAGCTAGGTGTATAAAAATGAAATCACCATAATTTGTGTAGAAGAAGGATTATCAAATATATTGTGTCAAGTAGCCACATAATGGTACATACAAATACATGTAGTTAATCTAAATCTACATGCAAAACATTAAACAGCTTACAGACGACCTCTTTGTCTATGGGATGTACGACCTGTCTGTACATATGTCTATATGCGCAGTTCGAGGTTCTACAAATGATCTGTCGTCTAAGGGTTGTACATGCCCTTACCAGCACGTGCCCCCCCCCTTTTATCGACTTTGTTGTTGGCTCCTAGCACTGAACGTGCAGAGGCCAGCATCCTCTCGAGTCCTGATCCCTTCAGCTCGCAGTCGTCCCGTTTCCCAGAGGCGGAAGGTCGGGCTCTCCGTGCGTCGCATGAGGTCGGGGAGGCCGCCACCACCGCTAGAGATTGCTCCGCAGTGCTGTTGAGACCGGGGAGTTCCCCGCGCCACTTTCGATCACTTTCTTCGGACGGGGAGGCTAGGCTATCCGCGCATTGCTAGAGCTCGGGGAGGCTGCCGCCTTCGCTGGAGGTCGCTTACCACCGGTGAGGAGTTGGACGGCGTGCGGTGGAGAAGGGAGGAGCGGGCGCCGATGAGGCCGACAGTTAAGATTTCAGTAAGATTTGAGGGGTCTTTTGCATAATTACCGCAGCTCACCAGATTTGGGCCATCAATAGGTGTGAGTGTGATCCGGTCGCGGCTGGGCATGACGTGAACCTGTGAGGTGTCTTCTTTTGGTTGGGATTTCGTTTTATAGAGATTATTACGAAAATTAAATTAAATGTATATACGTTTTATGCATGATGTGGAAAAAATTAGAAAATAATATTATTTTGGTCTCTTGTACGACAAAAGCATATTAATTTAGTATTTTAGTTGGATTTTTTACATACATTTACATCTCTTGTACGGTCAAAACATAATATCTTATTGTTCATACATTTACTATCATTATTCTTATTGTTAATTATTATGAATTTTAAAAAATAAAATATGTAAGTCATTGTAAATAATGGATTATTCTTTTGCGGAAAGGTAACATGCTTATCAGTGACAATACCTAACCTATCTACTAAACATATGATTACTTTCATTATTCTTATTATTAATTGTGAATTTCGAAAATCAAAATATGTATTTGCGATGGAAGAATTGATTAATTTAATTTAACTGCATGAAAAGATACAATCATTTAGTGTCTAATGCCCGTGGCAACGCACGGGCACTTCGCTAGTATTAATATATTATTATTGATTGAGAAGTAT
The DNA here is from genome assembly GCA_947561735.1 of Cenchrus americanus. NCBI lineage: Eukaryota > Viridiplantae > Streptophyta > Magnoliopsida > Poales > Poaceae > Cenchrus > Cenchrus americanus. The sequence continues at coordinate 187,422,510 of OX387245.1, forward strand.
GCACAGGCATTGTTACGGTCCAAGTCCATATGGATATACTCCTTTACATTAATCCATAATCATTTACGAAGCACGTAATTGTGATGATTCGCCATTTGCTAATTTGCAATATGGAACAAAAATTGCGAATGGACCTGCTCACTTATCCTATCTCATTCAATTCACTAACCGTTTTGGTTCTCCAGTACATCTTGTTTATAGTGTTCCTATGGCATATCGCACTTTTCGTATTTCTCCCAGATCACATTATAGTGTTCCTATGGCATATCGCACTTTTCGTATTTCTCCCGGATCACAAATTCAAATTGACTTGGGTATGTGTACTGTAGTAAATTGTACTTCTTTATTTCTTAACAAAAATGTATATACATTGACTCTATATGATGGACATCAGTTAGATTTCTTGTTTGGAGAAAATAGGGATGGCAGCGGGGAAATCCCATTCACCCCCGCCCCCGCCAACGGTCAAGGGGCAGTTTTTTTCCGTCCCTGCTGGGGATTTTTCCCGTGGGGATTCCCCGTCCCCGCAAATCGTATGGTAATCAGAAGACATCAATATTCATATCAGAAGTTTGTATCATAAGCATATATCACAGTTCCGTTGATTGGAAGACATAAAAAATAAAACTAAAAAAATAATACATCTTAAGTTCACTGATCACGACAGATCGAGCACTAAAACAACAAACACAAGTTCAGGCAGCAAGTCCAACGAATGTGGCGTTTTGAATTAGTAATGGAAACGTCTATACAAATCTCAACACTCAGCAACCAAAGATGCATGCCAAAACAATAATAAAATTCAGAACGAGTCAGAGTATGGTCCAATGAATGCTCCCGATCTGAATCTTGGAACGGCAAGCGTACGCCTGGGCACCTCCGACTCCGAGTTGCACCTTGCACCTGGCGTTGACTCTCGCGGACTACGGACCGGTGGCCGCGCGGGATGTGGACTTGTGGAGTCGCAACTGCCACCCACCTCCACCACTATCACGCCGCGGTTAGACCTCAGAGCAACACGACATCTGGAGCTGCAACAGCTAGCAGGGCGGACAGGATGGAGTACACGGCGGTGGAGGCTACCAAGGAGAGGGTGCGGCGCGGCGGCGGCCAGCGGCGGGTGGCGGGCTGCAAGCGGCATGAGTGAGGATGGGGAGCCACGAAACACGAGCTGCTCGGCCGCGGATGCATAGGGGGCGGCGGGCGGGCGACGGGTGGGTGAGGTTAGGCTCGAAAACGATGAAGAACGGTCGGGAAAACACCTCAATCGTTACTGTAACTGTATATTTTGAGCGGGAACGGGAACGGGAGCGGGAAAGCCGGACGGGAAAACGAATCCGATATTACGGGATATCGGAAACGGGATATTACGATCGGGAACATGTCGATTACGATCGGGAACAGGTAAATACAAACGGGAAGACCGACACATGTAACCCCTTCAAACATTCAGCACAACACAGCTATTACAACCATACTGTCCATGCACACAGATACACATAATGCATACATCAGTCACATTAATACATTATCATAGATAATAAATTAATAACATAGATCATAGATGCACCCATAAGGCCATGCACATGCACATCACACATACATGAGACCAACAGACCAGCAGCAGTTCACATCACATAACTCGCGTGATCGCATACAACATACATACGAGTTCAAATGAGAATGTTGAATGCCGGCGACAACACTTACTCAAAGTTCGAGTTCTCGACCATAACTAGTTGACCACTAACCACTATGGCACTACCAATAGTTCACTAGTTTAGGTGGTTCAACAACAATAGAACAAAGTTCACAAGTTCCGAAGTTCAAATGGGCGCAACGGTGAACGATCGGTGATCACAAAGCACCGAAGCCAAAATCCTTCCGGCGACCAGCATGCACAACAACAACTCTAAACATCGAAGAAGCCCACATCATCTGCATGTGGCCCATCAACTTCGTCATCACTGTCTGCAACATCATCATCCTACAAATAGTAGCTATCAGATACTACTATAGTAGATACTAGACAATAGTAATTTTTTGGGAGACTAAAGTATAAGTAATTCGTATATGTGAAAGTTGACAGATTGTAAAACCAGATTATAAAGCAAGTGAAGAATAAAAAACAGACTGTAAAGCTTGGTATTATCTTTTATGTACCTCACACTTTAGCTTTTCAGCAAGGACCTCTATAACTTCAAGGTCACCAATTGAACCAACCTTCTTCTTATCTGAAAAAAAAAGTTAACAAGACATATAAATCAGCCAAGATTGTTATGGTAAAAAGCTGGACAAACATTGGAACTAAGTTAGTTTTATTACCCCTTCTTCCCGCAGCAACCCAATCTTTCATGCATATCAAAGCTTCAACCATTTCGGGATCTAGGCGGCTGCGAAATGGATCAACAACACGTCCGCCGGCACTAAAGGCGGCATTCGGAGGCGACGGTAGAGACTTGCACGGCCCGGCGGATCACGGGCTATTTTTGCCAGAATAGGATACTCATCAGATTGGTTCTTCCACCATGCCAAAATATCAAACTGGCCACTAAACCTCAAAGGTGGATCTGCCATGTACTTGTCCAACTCATTCATATCATCCCCATGAGGCCCACTAGACTCATACAAGTAGTTCTCTAGTTCATCATCTCGACTGTCAACTAACAGATCTGTTGTATCAAGATCTCTATGTTCATCTGCTTTACTCTTAGGTTTTGAAGAAGATGGTTCAGCACTAACATAAGACTGGTAAAGTTTCATGAAATCTACAAGTGCATCAACATGGACTTGAGATGCACTGCCATGGAATTTCCTCATGCAGAACTCTATAAGCCTTTTCTTGTACCTAGGATCTAGAAAGCAAGCTACAGCAAGTGTGGTAGATGACTTCTTCCAGTACTTTTCAAACTTCTTATTCATACTAGTAGCCATTCCACTAATGATTGCATCTTGACTTAGACACCAATCATCTAACAAAATCTTAATCTCACAGAAACCTCTATAGAAAAGATTTGCAGTTGGATATAAAGTTCCAGAAAAAAGCTCAGTGAGATCATAAAATTTCTTTAAGCATTGGAACAGTTTGAAAGCCATGGCCCATTCACTAGGAGATGGTGTTATTTTCTCATACCTACGGCGATCCGATGATTTCAGCCTCATGAATGCAGCCTTATAGTACAGAGCATCTCGGAGCATCAGATAGGTTGAGTTCCACCTAGTTGCAACATCAAGAGAAAGTCCCTTTGAAGTATCCAATCCACACTCAGTCGCACGCCTCATTAACTCATCCCATTGCAGCGGGGATCCCTTGACAGCAAGTACAAGTTGTCTAATATTCTCAATTGTTGGTGCAATTACACTCAAACCATCCCTTGCAACTAGGTTAAGAATATGACAAGCACACCTCACATGGAAGAAGGCACCATCACAAGTTAATGCAGAACTAGTATTGGATAACAGATCAGCAAATGTCTTTGACTGCCACTTCATTGGCTGAAGCATTATCCAATGTGAGAGAAAACAACTTCTTGTCAACATACCATTTGACCATGAGTTCAGTGAATGTTTCAGACAGTTTTATACCAGTATGGCGGCCCTTTACATGAACAAAATTGACAATTCTTTTCTGAATGCACCAATTATCATCTATCCAATGCAAAGTGACACACATGTATGACTTATTTTGATTTGAAGTCCACATGTCCATTGTGGCACTAAAACGAGATTTGACAGTTTTGAAATATGCATACAACTTTTCCTTTTCTTGCACAAACATGCCCAAAATTTCATACCCAATGGTAATACGAGACTTGATTGGGAAACTAGGACGCAAGGACTTAATGAACTCCACAAAATACTCATGTTCAGCTATATTGAATGGGTACTCATGCATAACTATTGCCAAGTAAAATTTCCTTAAACTGACTTCTTCATCATACCTGTAAGGTGCTATAGTAGTCATGTCCTTTGAACTGTCCTCTTCTACCTTGAGCTGCTGCTGACCCTTCACAACACTATGTGCAACTCTCGGATGTGTCCAAAACCCGGTTGTACCATAATTGCTCTCACATCTTCCCTTGTGTTTGCATTTATCATAATTGCAATGTGCCCACATTTGCCGATATACCTTCCCATTCTCCTCTTTTGTCACTTTGTCTTCTTAGTGAAATACCGCCACACATCCGAAGTACACTTTTTCTGCCTCTTTGCACAAGGCACATCATCATCAATCACGGACGTATCACTCTCAATAATGATGGCATTAGTAGTATCGAGTTCCTTGCGGTCCTTGCACCGGTGCTACACCCACATCCCCGGCGGTGCAGCTCCACTTCCACCATCTCCAGTAGCACCACCATCGGCGAGCACCACCACCACCACCACCACCACTTCCACTGTCACCACCGCGGCGGCACCACTTCCACCTCGCATCACCACCGCCACCTCCACCGATAAAGAAATCCCACCGGTGAAACCTCCGCTTGGCAAAGACGGCATAGATCTTGCATCCGTCGTTCTTTGGGCTAGTTGGAGATGCACTCGCGGATGCGATAGACATACACGGACCCGAGCTTCCATTCACCGCCCTTGACCTCTTAGATCCCGTCAAGATAGCAATAAAAAAATAAACATCTCTTTGTTCAATGCAAAGAAATTAAAACTATTATTTCACATCATCACATAATTACATCTCTTTACCGTGTTCAATGCAAAGAAATCAAAATGAGGCGGCACTAATCAAATAATTACATCTGCGACCGCTTTTGCTATTCAAAGAAATATTTGTGGAATTAAAGAAACATCTACTTGACTAAATCTAGACCGCACGTATCAACATCTACGGATCTACATACTACACAAGTGAATCAAAAATGCGAGTACAACGGTAGTGGTAGGCGGTAGTGCGGTACACAGTGTCGGAAAAGCGATGCGAGGGTAGAGTCTTGCTATTCACATTGACAGGTGCAGGAGGTGGTGGAGGTGGCGGCTCGGGGAAAACGAGGTGCTTTGAAGCCGAAGAAGAAGCAGAAGCATTTGCAGTTGGCGGCTTGATGTCCGGCTTCATATCAGGCTTCATGCTTAGGGTTCTTGGGAGGACGGAGGAGGAGCACCGGACCTCGGAGATGGGCGGCCGGGCGAGGCGATGGCGACTGCTGACAGGCGGGGCAAACGGCGATGGGGAGTTGGCAACGGCTGGCTCAGGCGGCGACGGTGAGGGGGCGGCGGGCGGCGGCGGCGGCGGGAGAGGCCGCGAGGGGCGCGGCGGGCGGGCGGCGAGCCGGCGACGGGCGTCACCGCGTCGGGTCGTCGGGACTCGGGGCGTGATGCCGCGCGAGTACGCGACCGCGCTTCGGCGCTTGTGGCCCCGTGCTCGCGCGGCCGCGCGCGCGCGAGTCCGAGTTGCGTCTTGGACTCTTGGGTGCCGACCGCCGGGGTGGCGCCGCCGGGGTGGCTCCGTGGCTGCGTGCGTGTGGATGTGGTCAGTGCTCACTAGGGTTGGGGTGGCGCCGCCGGGGTGCGGGGTGCCTGCTAGGGTTGGGTTGCCGGCTTGTGGTTGCGGCTGGCTGGAACCCGTTATAAGCGATTAGCGTTAGATATGGGCCGCGGGATGGTGTGTTAATGGGCTGAGTTAAAACTATGGGCCGAATAGCGCTAGCTGTCCCAAAAATACAAGAAACTCCTGCAGGATTTTCCCGGTCCAATACAGTAACCGGAAAACCGGTCGGGAAAACACCTCAACCGATTTCGCACTGTTTCCCACCGGTTTTCCCAGTTTTTTCCCGGTTTCCTGGTTTTCCTGACAAAACAGTTCACAGACGGTTTAGACGGGATGCGGTGCCGGTCGGGATGGGATTTTCCCGTCCCGTTTTCAAGCCTAGGTGAGGTGAGCTAGGATTTGGAAGTTCCATGGTACTTATATACATATGCTACTGGGCCTCGTTCTCATGGGCTGTTGGGCTGAATGAAGCGGGGTTGTGGGGAAACGGGGATGGGGAACGGTGTTTTATCCCCGCCCCCGTCATCCCTGACGGGGACGATATTTGCCCCGATTAGATCCTCACGGGGGGTCAAAATTCTACCATCCCCGTCCCCTAATAGGGGAATTCCCCTCGGGGAATCAGGGATTGGGTCCCCGCTGCCATCCCTAGGAGAAAAGTATAACAATTGTTTAAAAAAAGATGATGGCTTAAAATGTCCCCATGTGACTATGTCTCCCTCCAAGTCTCTCTTGCAGAGGTCCTTGGGAATTGGACAATTGGTCATTGGAGCTTGTCCTTCTTTGAGAGCCATCAGCATCTGGGTGGTAAAAAAAATTTGCAAAAAGCAATTAAACTCAGAATTCTACAAAATACACCCACATGTAAAAGGAATGTTGGACTCATCTAAATCTTGTGTATTTCATTGATATAGTAGATAAACAAACTAAACTTGCTCGGTTGGATTCAGACATCAACACGGGTTACCACTCGACAACACCCATCGGCCGATTGGACTGAGACATTAACGTGGCCGCACCACTATACACGATGACGACAGCAAAGACAAAGCACCTCTGCAACACTCTCTCACATTCCACACTATTGTAGCCATCGAAACCTTCGACGTGATCCATTGCTGATAGAGGAACTAAGGAAGCGAACACCACCACACCAAGAAGGCCACCGCCATGTAGGACTCATTAATGTAGTGCCATTACATCTAAGCCCACAACTGAACGGAATGAAAAGCACCAAATCTGAGACTCAACACAACACGTGGGGGCTTCATCACATCCGCCTTTGGAGTCGCCCTCTCTCGTGCGTTGGGGCCTCGCCCCACCTGCCACCGAACTCCACACTACGGATTCGTTTCCAAAGTTGTTGGAAGGATGGTTGGCAGAGATGCTCCGCTCCTAAAGTCACAGTCAAGCAACCAAGCCGGCGCTACCGTCCGACTTCCCTTCATTGTTTCACCCTCACACAAAGCGACCACCATCAAACTAGGGGAGCAAGGAAGTCGCTTGTGCCGTCTTCCGACGTTGCACCACACCAGATTGGGCCAGCCATGTTGAGCACCCCGCCCCGATCCGCGGCAAGCCAAGTCGTCTCACATTGCCGTTGCTGCAAGCACCATCGTAGCCCCACACCGCACTGACCGTTGCCAGGTAACACTAGCCGCTATGATCCGCTGCAAGCAGCCAAGGGACAACCCTTGACCGGCCTCGGGAAAGCGGTCACCTCGGCATGAGCTTGGCAGCACCCTTCTTGCTTGCCGCATGACGAAGTTGCCAACCCTGATCGAAGCCGCTGTAGATACTGGACCGACTTAGGACAAAATAGTCAATTGAGTGAAAATGACTCTGGTTGCGTCGAGTGTTCTGCTCAAACTCTTATGAGATTCACAGGTATGACACTGACATGTCTACTGACGTCTCAACTTCTGGTCCACAAAAATCAATGACCAAAGTTGTCGCAAAGCAATGTCTCAGTGAGGCCACAATGGTCACAAAGCAAGTAATGGAGCTAGTTCTCCCGTGAATTCAGACAGTATGCTGCTCAAGCTAGTTCTGGTGCTTATTTCATAATTTCCTCTCTTTTGTGCAAACATTACTTTTTTGAATAGACACAGATTGTAGAATACATTGATATGTTTGATTTAGCTTACAATCCAATCTTCCATTATGATGCACAAATATTGTAAATTCTATGTATGCAGATTGGCCATGAATGGATCCATGTGTTAGTGTTAGTTTGGGGCAAACTAACACAAAAGATCTATGCATAGGTGTTATTTTGGTGTTAGTTTGGAGTAACACCCAAAAAAACTAACACATCTAATAGGTGGTAATTGGTGTTAGTTCTGGTGGACCCCACACCTTCTACTCTTTTTTCTCTCCCTCTAGATCCTCCAATGATTACAAAAGTAGCATTACATGCAAAAGTAACATATGCATCCATGCATCTAAGGTGTTAGTTTGTTAGGTGTTAGAGGGTGTTTGGATCTCTTTAGTCACTTGACTAGAGTTTAGTCGGACTAAAACTTGTAGTCAGCCCCTGTTTGGATGGTGACTAAATTTAGTCAGCATTAATTGTTCTTAACATTAAGTTGTTCTTTCTCCCTCCTTTCTCTCTCCTCTCCTATCTCTTGTTGGGTCCACACAATTAATGGGAGAAGCAATTAATTAGGTAAGAGAGGGGATTTTAGTCACTAGAAATTGGGTGAGGGGTGACTAAAGACTAAACTAGTTTTAATCACCTTTTAGTCAGGGGTGTTCGGAGATTTAGTTACTTTGGTGACTAAAATTAGTCTTAGTCTCTAGTCACCCATCGATCAAACACCCTCTTAGTTTGGGGTGAAAAAGACTACTACTAAAACTAACACTAACACCAACTATCCATTCATGACCATTATAGTATCACTAGCAACCATGCCTGTGCGTTGCAACGGGAGAAGAAATTGCTCGTTTCACCATTGTTTGCCTGGTCAATACACCGCCTCTGCAGCTCTGCAACCTCGTCGTCATCCTTGTCAGACCCGGTCACCATGTCGCCTTTGCAGCTCCTCGACCTCGCCATCATCTCAGTCACACCCGCGCTCTCTAACCTTGCCTACCATCATCCGCGCTTGCCAAAACACACTGTTGTCTGCCATTGTGACAACCCGCCCAGGAAAATATTGTACTATCACGTAAAACCAATCCACCTTGGTCGTTAAGTAATAGTAAAGTATCATCTTGTCGTTAGTTGCTGGGTTAACACCCGGTAAATCACTTGGAATTCATACAGAGGATCGAACATATGCATTAAAACTCACGCGAAGGTGAGTCCAGAGTACAACCTCGATTTAAGTCCAAATTACCCTTGAGGGTTAAATTGTTACAAACCATTGTTCAACACAATGAATAAAGGTTCAAAGTTCGAAAACATCGGAAAAATAAACTAACGTAACAGTAAACACCACAGGAGGCCATTGTGACGCCCCTGGTTTTCGGCCGGGTTAATTAACCCTAGTCATCCAGTCAACAAGTGTTGACTTTGGTCAAACATCGGTCTACCTGGGCCATCACCTCGAAAACACCACCGACAAACCCTAATGACTCCTTTTGGTCAACCAAAGCTCACCTTGGTCAAAACCCCACTCAAAAATCCTTGATTCCTTGTTGACCCATCCATGTCAGCCGGAACTTTTGCTGTGTTCTCCAAATTTTTCCTAAACACTTCAAATTCTCCCAATACAAAAGTTGTGTATTTTGTTGAGGGACACACTTTTCATGTTGGGTGGCATTGCTGTAGGCACTATTCACTGGAGCCGAGGATTCCTGCAACTTGGCATCAAATTTGGGCACAAATGGTTGAGAAAAAGGCCATACGCCCTTTGTAAAAGTTATAGAGGGGTGATTGGTCTACAACTTCTCTATTTATCGTTTGGGTCACTGCAGTTCAAAAATCTGGAGAAAAATGGGTTCGAACAGAGCTAAACGAAATTTCAAACGAGCCGACCACGCCACGCGTGCGCGACGTCGCGCGCGACGTCGTCGCGGCGTGCCGAACCGCCGCCGGAGCGCGCACACCGAGGCCCGCTTCCGACCGCCGGTCCGTGCGGGGTGCCTCACGCACTGTGGCAAGGTACGGGTGCGGTGGTCTGGGAAGTAGGCCGGTGCCACGCGTGTCCCTCCCTATCGCTGGCCGGTGCACCCCTCGCCGCCATTGGCCCTAAGGCCGGCGCCCGCCGTCGCCCATACGTCGCCGTACTTGCCATGCCGCGGCCCATGCCATGACTTGGTTCCCTTGGTACGCAAGAAACTTCCCTCACCGCCTTGAGCCCGTCTACTTAAGCGGCCACCACCTCTCCTCGCGCGAGCACCCAGCCGCCGCCGTCCGCCATGGATGCCTCACGGTGAACTCCACCCCCGCCTGCCGTTCCTTGCCGACACGTGCTGCTTCCCCCTCCCTTGGGACCCCGGTAGCTCCTGCGCGCTTGTTGGTCTGCTCGAGCTGCCAGCTCGCCGGAGTGGTTTCTCTCGCGGCCGCCGCCGGACAGCCGTCAACGAGCTCTGCTTCCCGCTCGTCTCCCGAGCCAACCCACCATCTCAGCGCATCCCCTAGACCCCAGTGAAGCTTCCCGTGCAACCCGTTGACCTGCTCCGTCCCTGTCTTCACCGGAATTCGAGCACCCGCGGCCGCGCCACCACTGGTCCGCCGCCGCCGCTCGCCGGCAGCACCTCGGGTCAATCCTCCGCCACCCATCGACCAAGGGTGAGCCCAATCGCCGTTTTCCCTCGCTTGTTTGCCTGCCGCGCCTCACCTCGCCGCCGGCAAGCTCGCCGTCGCCGTCGGTTCCAGGGAAGGGAAGGGCAAGGGCATGGTTGTGAAGATTTAAAAATGTCCAGGGACCCCAAGTGCTAAAAGATTCTATACCTTTGATGTGTTTTAGCTGTGACCTGTAAAATCGATTAAAAATTGTAGAAAAATCCAAAAATAGCAAACCCAATTTTGCTATACTCAGTACAACCAGAACTACAACTTTCTCCAAAGGTATATATATTTTTGAGCTTTAGTTTTTGCTTGAAAAATACAAATGCAAAATGCCTAGATCTGTGATTCTGTAAAATCTGCAACTGATCTGGAACTGAACTTTGGATATGTTGTGGGAACTAGTATGTCTAGGTTCTGTGCCAAAAATTGCACAAAGTTACTAAAGAAATCTTTTTATAAAAATCATTTTGTCAAATTGATAAATCTGCCTAGATGATTTTTGTAGCTCCAAATGTAATTATTTTTGAGCCCAACTTCTGGCTATAGTCTTGTTATGTCAAAAAGCAACTTTGGTGAATTTACCATGATTTTATCCCTGCTACAAATATTATTTCCTCAATTATGCTTGTTTTTAATCATAAATATGTGTAGCATGTTTCACAAGGGCTATGTGTGTGTTTGTTAGTTCTTTAAGCTTGTTTTGGATCAGAGTATGTGTAGGAGAGAGATGGGAATCATTTCTGTCCTATCAAAATTAATATGCATTATTCCCTTATATGCTAGCTAGTGTTGCCTTTAAATTGTGTAATAAATTTCAGTGGTGCAAAGGCTAGTCTTTTGCTGTCCAAGGAAGTGCTCCTGATCAGTAGGACCAGTAGATGATGTTGGACAGGTTTCATATGTCTTAATTGGTTTAAGAGAGTTCAAACTAGTTTAATCTAGTAAAGAGAAATAGAAAAATGCATCCTTTATGCATAAGTCATGGGAAGCAGCTAAGGAAGTGAAATGGAGATATTGAAAATAAATTTCCTTGCTGTTTGTTTCTAATTAAGATATTCTTTTATAGATGTGCACTTAATCGCATTAAAGAAAAGGCTAACTAGGATCTTTGAGTGTATTTAAAGGGGGAAATGTTTAATGCTTTTCTTAAGGTGATTATGACCAACCCTATGCCATTCGTAGTGGTTGCTGCTGTTGTATGTGAATTACATTGATTCATGTATGTATGTATGTATGTATGTATGTATGTATGTATGTATGTATGTATGTATGTATGTATGTATGTATGTATGTATGTATGTATGTATGTATGTATGTATGTATGTATGTATGTATGTATGTATGTATGTATGTACACAGTCACTATTGGAAAGTCTAGATAAGAAGCTTTGCTTTTGTCTCTTTATAGGAAGAGTATGCTGAATGTATTAATATCCAAGTGAATGTGTCCAAACGTGCACCCCGTGTGGTCATAAATTGTTTGAAATTAATTCAATCCAAATTGTCACTCAAGTTTTGCATTGCATCCTCCGTGTAGAAGTTCCCGACGGCAATTACACGCTCGTGTCAGAGGACGTGAACGAGGGAGCCGGAGGAGGTGCGCACTACGTCGCCATAAAGCAAGATCCGGGCCAAAGTCCGGAAGATTGTCTAACTGCTTGTGCTAGCGAAGGCAAGCCCCGGTTTTATCATTAACCCATGTTTTATTAAAATTTATGCAACTATCTATGTTATTCTATGTGCATTTACGTTCAGGAATTGGATGAAACCCTAGTTGCATGATCCATAAGTGCCTATGTTCTTTTACTAGTATGCTAGGTCTCTAGATGCTATGCTCTAAGGACCCGGTAAAAGTCGAGTGATGTTCGTCACTCGCGAGAATAAGTTTTCCTTTGTGGAACCCCCATATGAATTAATGAATTGCTCAAGTGGTAAGAGCATGGGATTTGGGCTCCGGTCCAGTGGCTTCGTGGGCTAAGCTTTTGAATGTACTAAGCACTTGTCGGGAATGGGACCGGTAAGCCTAGTACCTCAATGACACGGTACGGGATTTTACTACTACTAATCTCGATTCGTCTCCTGCCCGGCTTGCAACCGGAAGGAGGGTACATGTGTGAGGCTGGATGCACTGTGTGGGGCATTCCAGATAGCCTTGTACCCGGGACTGTAGGCTATCATCCCAACCCGAGGATTTTTGGGAACCGTTTGGTCGGTGTCGCCTACGTGGGGCACCACTCCGTGTGTTTAGGTTACCTTGCAAGGTGTATGAATCAATCGATTGTCGGCCTCTCACCGTTATCCGAGACTGCTTAATCGGCTAGCCATGATATCCCTTAATGATGGAACTATGTGAAATCTCCTGCTTGAATTAATTGTAATGTGCAAATCTTGATTGTATTAGTTGCTCATGGTAGTAATGTTAAATCCACTGGATTGCGAGCTAAAATGTTGAAAGTAAGGATCCATGATCCTAGTTGCTTTTTGGGCAAAACAAACCCACCAGCCAAAGGCCTACATGACTAGAGGTAACTTTTGTCGGGTAAGTCTTGCTGAGTATGAGTATTGTGACGCCCCAGGTTTTTAATTACCGTCATTAACGCTAATGACCGGATCAGCCGGGTCAAACCAGTCAAACCCTGGTCAAACCTAGGTCAACCTGGGTCATCACCCGAAAACCTCATCAATGAACCCCGATGAATCCCTTGACCAAGCCTACAAACAACCGTAGTCAACCCTTGGTCAAAGACACGGTCAAACCCCGCTTGACCTTTGACGTCAGCGGATGTCGTCCAGAACTTTTGCCGCGTTCCCCAAAATTCACCTAAACACTCCAAAATCTACCTTTATGAAAGTTGTCCATCTTGTTGAGGGACACAACTTTCATGTAGATTGGCATTTCAAATTTGGAGAGGAAAATTGTGAAAAACCCCTTGCAAAACAGATTTTCCTGTTTTCCAGAACGTGTCGACATTCAAAGTTGGCACGACGTTCCTGCAAAATCCGTTGAGAAAAACACTATATGGCCTTTTTGAAAGTTGTAGAGGGTAGCTAGATCTACAACTTTCCTATTCATTGCCTTGTGAACTTTTATTCAATTTTTGGGAGAAACACGTGCTTGAACAGGGCTACTCGGAAAGAATTCAGGCGTCCCGGCGCTCCACGCCGCGCCGCGCGCGCCCCGTGGGCGCCGCCGCGCCGCGCCCGCCGCCCGCGCCGCCGCCGTGCCTCGGCACCGCGCCTCGCGCCTTCCCCGGACGCGCGCGCACCAAGGCGCGTGGGAATCCCCCCCTCGAGCCACGAGCCGGCCGCTCGCCGCACCGACCGACCGGCGAGCTCCCCGTCGACCGCCGGACAAACCGCGGCCCTCTCTCCCCCGCGCGCGCGTACCACGAGATGCCCTCCCCGAGGAGCGAGCTAGCACGCTGGTACTTAAGGTCCCCCCAAGAGACGTCGCGTGCACCTTTCCCCCTTCTCTCGCCGCTCGCCTGAGCATCCGCCGCCGCCCTCCATGGCCGCCGCCGTCGAGCCGCGTCCCGCTAGCTCCCGCGGCCAATCAACCTTCCCAATCCGTCCTCTAGAGTGCACCGCAGCCCCCACCACCACCGGTTGCCGCACTTTGGTCCCCGACTCGCCGGAGCGAAAGTGGCTCTCGCGGCCGCCGCCCGGTGCACCGCCGACGGCTATCGCCGGCCGCGCCTCCGCCCGGTCCAAACCTCCAACCGCACCCCCATAGCCCCCGGGACCACCCCCGCGCCGCTCCCCCGCCGGTCACGGCCACCGGACCGCCGGAATTCGGCGACCCCGCGCCGGCCAGCCGCCGGAGGGATGACATTGCAAACGTACAAAACTTTCCAGGGTCCTAATCGCAAAAGGTAAACTCCAATAGTTAAATTGATTTGCCGATTCTTGTAAATTGCGTAGAAAATCACAGAAAATTTAGAAAATTGTGAAACCAATTTTGTTGGATCCGTGGTGATTTATACTACAACTTTTGTTATTCTAGCCTGAGCTAATTTCTTTTAGTTTTTGCATGAAACATACAAAGGTGAAAAACCTAGATCTGCAATATCTCAAAAACCATAACTCCTCTGTAGCTAATTATTGGATATGTTGTGTGTTAGGTCATGACTAGCTCCTATGCCAAAAATTGCACAAAGTTATCATGTAAATCTTTTTCTAAAAATGTTTTTCTATCTCTGTAAGAACTGCATAAATGATTTTTCATGTTAAATATATTTATGTTTTTAACCCCAACTTGTGAACACTGTCTTGTAATACCAAAATACACATCTTGTGAATTAATCATGAATTTTGGATTAACAGAAATAATTATTCTTGATTTATGCATGTTTCCCTTTGTAAATTAATAAATCAAGTTCAGTAGAGATTCCATGCACACATGTTGGTTTTCTAAGCTTGTTTAGGACCAGAGAGCATCCACAAGAAATTTTAGGTCATTTGGGTGCTTAATTATTTTTATAGGCATTTAAATTGAATCACTAGATAACCTTTGTTATTTTCCATAATATTTAATTTCCTAGCCTCCAACCTTTACATGTGGGTCCCATGGACCAGTATAGATGCTAGTAGGCTTAAGAAACACCCCATTAATTTTTGGTAATTTAATTGTTTAATAAAAGGCTTAAAAGCCCTTTTTCCATTAAAGGGAAATTAAATAAAGAAAAGCCCTTATTTAATTCCTTTTCCATTTTGAAAATATTATCTAATTCAATTAAAAGATAATTAATTTTAGATGCTGATAAGAAATTAAATCAAGGATGAAAATATTATTTATATCTTTACTTGTGAAAGGAAAATGATTAAAAGCTTTCACATGAAATGACTAGTAGAAAGAAACCCTTATTCAATTGGGCAATAAAGAGAAATCACCCAACCACCCATGTAACTTAAGTGTGGGTGCAAATCTTGTTAAAAGGTTAAATGTACCTACCCACTACGATGATGAAATTAAATTAAATTATTTACATATATATGTACACAGTCACCATAAAAAAAGAATAATCCAATTAATAAAGAATGCATATTGTTCCGTTATGGAAGAGTATGCTGAATGTATTCTTATCTAGGTGAATGTGCCCAACAAATACACCCCTTGATTGTCAAAATGGTTTGTAAGTGATGAAAGTATAAACCGTCGAATAAATCTTGCATTTGCATCTTCGTGTAGATCTTTCCGCCAGCAGACGTACGCTAGTGCCGGAAGGAGGAGACGAAGGTGCTAACAAAGAGCTGCCGTGCGTGAACGTAGCTCAAGACCTGGACCCAAGTCCAGGAGGGCCCAAGGCCAACCTTGCCATCGAAGGCAAGCCCCGGATCATTAACCCCGCCTTTTTAAATTTATGCAATTATGTTTGCTATGATTGTGCACTTACGTTTCAGGAATTGAATTGAAACCCTAGATGCATGATCCTTAGGTACCTATGCTCTATCACTAGTATGTTAGGTCGATAGCTGCCATGCTATAGGACCGATAGAAGTCGAGTGATGTTCGTTGCTCGCGAGAATAGGTTCCTAGATAGGAATCATAAGATATCCTTAAATGGATCGCTCATGTGGTAAGAGAATGGGATTGGGCTCCGGTCCAGTGGGCATGTGGGCTAAGCTTTTGAACGTACTAAGCACATGCCGGTTATGGGGCCGGTAAGCCTAGTACCTTAATGAGGCGGCACGGGATCCTACCGTTACTACTCTCGAGAAATCTCCTTACCGGCTAGCTACCGGGAAGTGTGGTGTATGGTGACTCCGGGTATCTCGCGGGGTATGCGGATAGCTCGCACCAGGGACTGTAAGATTCGATCCCAACCCGAATATTTATGGGGACGGCCTGGGGAGTTGTCCTCGCGGGGGCAGCCGACCGTGTGTTTGGGTCTACCTTGCAAGGTTTAAATCAATCGATTGTCGGCCTCTCACCGTTATCCGAGACTGCTTATTCTACTGGCCATGATATCCCATAATGATGGAACTCGAGAAATATGGTTGGATGAATTAATTGCTTGTCCAATTTGATTGAATTAGTTGGCACAATTAGAAATGGTAATCAACTAGAACCTGTGCTAAAAGATTGAAAGTAAGGATCCACTCTTAGTGGCTTTCCAGCAAAAGAAACTCCACCGGCCAAAAGCCTTTCATGTCTAGAGGTTGGTGATGTAGTTATCACCCGACGGTTAAGTCTTGCTGAGTATTAGTATACTCAGCCTTGCTTTAAAACTGTTGTTGCAGGTGTGCTTGATCAGAAGGGCGACGACAAGTGATGACATCACGGATGGCCTCCTGTGATGTCTACCGTTGCGCTAGTTTATTTTATTTCCGCTGTATTTTCGAACTCTGAAACTTTTATCTTATGCCTTGAACAATGGCTTGTAATAAAATGTTTAATTCACGTTGTACTCTAGACTCGCCTTCGCGTGAGTTTTAATGCATGTGTCGATCCTCTGTTCGATGTTCAAGTGATTTACCGGGCGTTAACCTGGCAACCAACGACAGGATGATACTTTACTACAGCTTAATGACCAAAGTGGACCGGTCTTAGGCAATAGTACGGTATTTTCCTGGGCGGGTTGTCACAAGTATACTCAGCCTTGCTATATTCGTTGTTTACAGGTGAAATTGTTTGGCCTGGTGAGATTCCACCCGGCTGGGAGCTGGAATGGGTGGATAAGGATGTTGAGTAATGGCATCACAGATGGCCTCTGGTGATGTCTTGACGTATCGTTATTGGTACTTCCGCTGTTATAATAAAACTCTGAACGATTTACTCTTATGTCAAGAATAATGGTTTGTAATAATTGGACCCTACGGGGAGATTGGTATTAATGTGTAAGGCACTCTGGACTCTCCTTCGTGGGAGTTTTATGCATTCGTTCGATCCTCTCTGTGTTTCCAAGTGATTTACCGGGTGTAAACCCGGCAATACTCAACGGGATGCTTCTTTATTATCGCTTAATGACCAGGAGTGGTTTAGGCGATAGTACGGAATTATCTCAGGTGGGGTTGTCACAGCCATCCGTGATGTCATCACTTGTCGTCATCCACCCGGTCAATAACACCTGCACAACAGTTTTAAAGCAAGGCTGAGTATACTAATACTCAGCAAGACTTAACCGTCGGGTGACATCTACATCACCAAACTCTAGACATGAGAGGCTTTTGGCAGGTGGAGTTCTTTTGCTTAAAAGCAACAAAGAGTATGTCCCCACTTTCAATATTTTAGCACCATTTCTGGTTGATTACCATTTCTAAGTGTGCCAACTGATTCAATCAATAATTGGACGAGCAATTAATTCATACAACAATATTCACCAAGTTCCATCATTACGGGATATCATGGCCAGTTGATTAAGCAGTCTCAGATAACGGTGTGAGGTCGACAATCGATTGATTTAAACCTTGCAAGGTAAACCTAAACACACGATAGGGTGCCTCCGCGAGGACAACCATCCGGGCAGTTCCCAAAAATCCTCGGTTGGGATCAAAGCTTACAGTCTTGGGTACAAGGCTAACTGGCGTACCCTGCCCAGTCTCACACATGCACCCCCCTTCCTGGTAGCTAGTCGAGTAGGTGAATACTCAAGAGTAGTAAGGGAGAGTTCCAGCACTGCCTCATTAAGGTACTAGGCTTAACGGTGTCATCCCCGACAATTAATACGTTCAAAAGCTTAGCCCACGAAAGCCACTGGGCCGGAGCCCACATCCCATGCTCTTACCACATGAGCAATCCATTTGTAAAGATCTTATGATTCCAACATAAGAACCTATTCTCGCGAGTGACGAGCATCACTCGACTTCTACTGGGTCCTATAGCATAGCAGCTATCGACCTAGCATACTAGTGATAGAGCATAGGTACCTAAGGATCATGCAACTAGGGTTTCAATTCAACTCCTGAAACGTAAATGCACAATCATAGCAAGGTAATGGAAAATTTTAAAAAGACAGGGTTAATGATCCGGGGCTTGCCTTCGCTGGCAAGGTTGTCCTTGGGCCCTTCTGGACTTTGGTCCAGGCCTTGAGCTACGAACACGTGCTGCAGCTCTTCGTCAGCACCTTCGTCTCCTCCTTTCGGCACGAGCGTATATCTACCGTCAGGAAGATCTACACGAAGATGCACATGCAAGATTTATTTGACGATTTTTAATTTAATTAATTACAATCAACAAATGACAACCATGGGGTGCATGGTTGACCACATTCACCTAGATAGAAATACATTCAGCATACTCTTCCAAAAAGGAACAACATGTGGTTCATTATTTATTACTCTATTTGATAGTGACTGTGTAGGCATCTATGTAAATAGATTAATTTAAATTACAAAAACTGCAAGGGGTTGGTCATTATATTTTTAAAATGATTTATATCCACACATGGGGTTATTAGGGGTGTGGTTGGTGATTTTCCCATTTAATTGACTATTAAGCTTTTAATTACCTCCAATGCTTTTATTCTTAAAACAATTTAACAAAATTCAGTGGAAGGGTTTATTAAGCACCAATCACCTATACAAGCCACTGAGCACACATGCATGCTTAGGAGAGCTTATGGAAATTAATTATATTGAAAATAACAAAGGCTAGCTAATGAAGCAAGACTAATGCGTACAAAAATAAATACACATCAAAATGATTCCAACTTTCTCACACATGATCTCTGGTCCAGAACTAGGCTAGGGATGCAACAGATCTAGGTTTTTCATATTTCTATTTTTCATGCAAAAAGTATCAGGAAAAACTATAGACAAGCTTTAGAAAAGTTTTAGGTTTTTTCACCAAGAGTCGAACAAAATTGAGTTTGCATTTTTCTGAATTTTCTACGATTTTCTATGGATTTTTTAGCTGAAAGGATTTACTATAGAAGAAGCTGTTTTGCAAAGAAGTCCCTGGAAAGATCTGAAGCCTTACAGAAGTGCCCTCGGCTTGCGGATTGGCCCTCAGAAAAATCTGAGGTCTTGCAATGGGGTCCTTGGTGGCGGCCATAGGCGGTTCCGGTAAAATTCCGGTGAGGCTGGCGGCCGTGGCCGGGTGGGAGCGGGCGCAGGGTGGCCCGGGTGTCTCCTAGGCTTAGTTTGAGGGTTCGGTTGGGGCGTAGGGGTTGCCGGCGAGGGCGTGCGGCGGTGCGGTGGCTTGGCGGCCGGCCGCGGTCCGACTCCCGGCGAGACGGCGGGCCGCCCGGAGAAAGGTGTGGCGCAGGGAGGTTCCGCAGGTGCTAGGGGAGGCGTTGGAGTAGCTGATCGATTCTGGAAGTGAGTGTTGGGGCGTGCTCAGCTGTGGCGGCCATGGGGGCGACGACGACTCACGCTAGGAGAAGGAGACAGCGGTGCACGCGAGGGCGGCCCGGCGGCCTTAAATAGGCGAGCTCCTGCCTGCTTCGTAGTTAAGGCATCGACGAAAACCGACCATAGTACAACATTGACCTCGGTAGGCGCGCGCACAGGACGGGGCAGCGGACGGAGCGGCGGTACACGGCGGGCGGCCGACCGGTGATGGGGAGCACGACACGTGGCGGGGAGCACGACACGTGGCGGGGGAGAACTTCTATGCGCCTCGGTGCGTGCGCGGCCTCGGGAAGGCGCGGCCGGACGCCGAGGTGGCGGGACGCCATGCGGCACGGCGCTCGCGCTCGGGCGCCCGGCGCTCTGGCCGGCACGTCGTCGCGGCACAACGTCAAACATATTTCATGTGGCCCTGTTTGAAAGCGAAAAACTCCAAAATTTGCAACTAAAGTGCTCCAAGGTGTAAATACCAAAGTTGTAGATCTCATGACCCTCAACAACTTTTACAAAAGCTATAAGGTGTTTTTCTCAACGGTTTTTGCACAAATTGCTGCCAAACTTTGAATGCCACCAGATCCCGGTGAAATGCCACTCAACATGAAAGTTGTGTCCCTCGAAAAACTGGAGAACTTTCATATTGGGAGATTTTGAAGTGTTTAGGTGAAATTTGGAGAACGCGGGAAAAGTTCCGGAGGACATTCAAAGACTTTAGGGTTTAGGTAGGGTTTGACCGTGTCTTTGACCAAAGTTTGACCACAAGTGGGTTTTGACTTGATCAAGAGGGTCATTAGGGATTCTTGGAGAGATTTTCGAGGTGACGACCCAGGTTGACCCAGGTTTGACCAATGTCAGCCGGTTTGATTCTGCTGACTCGGTCATTAGCGTTAATGACGCTAATTAAAAACCTGAGGCGTCACAGCCATGACCTCCCCATCATTTGTCTAGTCTTGCCTTTCCTGGTAGCATGCCCCAACCGCGTCGTCATCCACCTGGGAGGTGTCTGACAGGGTAGAGGTGGTGGTAGGGGTGGAGGAGACGATCAGTAGGGAGCTCCGGTGGTGGTGTAGATCCAGCTTGGAGGTGGATGGTGGGGTGGAGGAGGTGGCGGAGGTGAAGGAGGCGGTCTGCGGGAGTGGAGGAGGAGGAGGGGTGGGAGAGGCGGCGATTGCGGAGAAAGTAGGATGTGAGGAGGAGAGAGAATCCTAAGTTTGGGGTTCCAAAGCTAGGATTCGCATTTTACGCGTGCGGTTGCGGTACCTGTTGACATGCTACAATGCTCTCTGACAGCTCATTTTGCGCAAGCAGACACAGATGTGGGAGTTGCTGAAGTTAGTCTTCGACAACCAATGCATAAGCCTATACACTGGTATGCTCATTCAAACTTGTGTCCCCAAAATGATAACTCCCCATGCAAAAACCATGAAATATGTAAGAAGCATAGAGTCCTTCGTATTTTCTTCGGAAATTTTACAACTTTTTTTAAAAAATATATTAGATGGAACAAATAGTGCTATCTTCGAGAGTTCACAATAATCCACTCCTAAAATGTATAAGACAATTTTACATCAGGAATCATACACTATTATAAATTATCCTAATCACTTTCATATATTCTTTCTCTCTTATATTTACATCTGGAACCCTCTCATTAGTTTCCACCTTGGATTAGGCGCGAGTTAGAAGCATGTAGCGTAAAGTTACCAAAGGTGTTGACTTTCCCGGAGTTCTAAAAGATTAGGAGAATGAATTAGGAGTTGTTGGAGTGTTTTTCCATCTTGCTAAAAAATAAGTATTTGAAGCGAATTTAGAGAACTCTTGGAGATGCTCTAAGCTATAATATTGAGGATTGTGGTGGTGGGGCCTCCTATATGGCTTCCGGAACATGGATAACCTTATGAACTTCCAACCACCAAAGCCCTTCTAAATCATGTTTTTTATTTTCCCACCAGCCCACCACACGACAATTAATTATAAATATTCCAAAATTTTCCAAAAATGTTACAACATTTTTTCCTTCAACATTTTTAGTTATTTTTCATCGACATTGTACAAAATGTTGTAACATTTTCAATCAACAATTTTCTGAAGGCTTCTCCAAACATTTTTCAAAAATGTTACAACAATTTTAAGAAATGTTGATTTCGTCAACTATTTTTTTCAACATTTTCCAGAAATGAATGTTGGATTTTTGTACATCTTCTACCTCTCGAGGTAGGTGGCGCACCGGTCGGTCGGCGAGCTTGCGCGCGGGGGCGAGGCGGCTGCCGAGCTTGCTTCGGCCGGCGGCGAGCGCGATCACGCACGGAGGGCCGGCGAGCCTCGCGCCGGAGCCGCGACCGACGCGGGGCAGCTCGCCGGCGAGCTCGCGTCGGGCGCGCGCATGGCCGCGGATGCGCATCCCCGCCGGCCGTCGGCGGGCTCGGGGGTGACGGCGGCGGGGGGGGCGCGCGGGGCCGGCGACGTCCTCCCCGCATGGCGCGATGGGCGGCGGTGCAGGCTCGGGAGTCGGGAGGCATGGGCTCGGGACCGTGAGGAAGAAGGGAGCAGGATGGGTGAGTTAGGGTTAGAAAGATCTAAGGGACACAAATAGTTGCACGAATTTCAAACAGTGGAACATGACAAGTCTTTCCGTGTGATGGGGTTATATCTACATGGGCTTAATGTTATTGTTAACCAAACAAAGACTTGCTGCTGTGGTAATCCTAATAACCCGTCAGCCCACAAGCACATCCGTCAGGTCATACATACCGTGGAGCCCAGCCCAATTTTTTTAGCATGGTGTTTGTCCGCATTTTTCTTTTTTTACATTTTTTCCGCTCAATTTTGCAAAAATATATGGTCCGCAAAAAATTTTGCAAAACTATACATCTGACGCCGTGAGGGACGGCGGCAGGGACCTACCGCCGTGCCCCACGGCGTTAGGAGGCTCGCGGGACTGTGGCACCTCCCACCGCCGTGGGCCACAGCGGTAGAGGTGCAGTCTTTTTTCAAAAATTTGTACTTTTTGTTTGAACTTGGACGGAGTTAAACTTTATATGAAAATTGTAGCTTTCGACGAGATCTACAACTTTGTAGTTCAAAGTTTTTCCATTTGAAGTCATCTTCATAGCCAAATAATCGATAAACTATACAGATCTCAGTTTGCAGTCTTCAGATCTGAATAGTGTATTGATTATTTGAGTATGAATATGACTTCAAATGGAAAAATTTTGAACTACAAAATTGTAAATCTCATCAAAAGCTATAATTTTCATATAAAGTTTACCTCCATCCGAGTTCATGCAAAAAAGTTACAATTTTTTGAACGTAAACCGAAAACTGAGCTCTGAATATGAAAACTGAGATCTAGATAGTATATCGATTATTTGACTATGAAGATGACTTTAAATGGAAAAACTTTGAACTACAAAGTTGTAGATCTCGTTGAACGCTACAATTTTCATATAAAGTTTACCTCATCCGAGTTCAAACAAAAAAATTACAAATTTTTAAAAAGAGTCTGCACCGGTGGTAGGAAGGCGCCACAGTACCGCGCGCCTCCTACCGCCGTGGGGCACGGCGGTAGGTGCCTGCCGCCGTCCCTCGTGGCGCTAGATGTATAGTTTTGCATTTTTTTGCAGTCCATATATTTTTGAAAAAGAGAAAGAAAAATGTAAAAAAAATTCTGTTTGTTCCTGTGCTTGTAAGAATTCCTAAGCGAAAGAGGGAGCCATTCGGCTAAACGGATCGCACAAAAAAAGGAAAAGGCCGCGCCGCCGCTCGCCATAGGCGCCGTCCATTAAGCCGTAAGTTCTCGCCGGAGTTTCAACGGAATCGGTATCATGTCCACCGTTTGCCATGCGGATAGCACCAGACGGGAGTCGTGGTTGTTGGCAACCCATTTTTGGGTTGATGAAGTGGAGATAGGAGCATGTCCGGGGCCGGTGGTGCAGGCAGCGACGTATTCTAGGTTTAAAGGTTTTGGAATCTTAGTTAATTATTACTTGATTTGCCGCCTCGGCGCCAATCATTCCCTCCATGGTTTGGTGGTGTTGCCAGACGTTCCTCTTCCTTCCCTCCTGGAAATTATGTTCTGGTTCGGATTCTATAAGCCCCGGTTGCTTCTTGTGCGTCGAGGTTTTTTTAGTTTCTCCGACTCCGATTACCGTGCGATCCTCGTTTTAATATTAGGTAGAGATAACTCTGAAAAACTTTTCATGCAGTGTGTCTTGCAGGACCAATCAATACAAATCAGGACAGGGGCAACAGACAAATCCTATTGAAAACGAAATATGAATTTCATGGCAGGATGTATCACATAAATACTATTATTTTTGAAAATGTATGGTTGTTAATCCGTACACTACTGCACACATTCTCATAGGTGCACATCGACATCTGAACTTGCATTGTAGACCACACAATACCATACTTCAACTGACTTATACCCACGAAAGAAGTTTTTGTAGCAAGGGTAAATTACTCACATCTTATATCCTCCTTAGCAGCAACACAGAGCTTAGTAGAGTAATGGAAGGGAGCCTCTGCCATGAGTTCCAGACTGACCTCCCAGCCACGGACGTGTGGGAGGTCTATGGCAGCCTCGTTCTTGGGCAATTAGTCCCCAAGTTGCTTCCTCAAGTGCTGTCAGAGGTTGAGCTTGTAGAGGGAGATGGCGGCGTAGGAACAGTGCTGCTTGTCACTTTCCCCTCAGCAGGTTAGATCTAAACACTTGAGTTCAGTTTGCTAAAGCATGATGTAATTTCAGGTTCCCACCTTCAAGTAATTTTGTATTTTTTCTGATTCGTTTTGCCAGGAGCTTCCGGGCAAGTAAGTTACAAGGAGAAGTTCATCATGGTGGACAATGAAAAGTACATCAAGGAGGCCGCAGTGATTGAAGGAGGCGTTTTAGATCTTGGCTTTCAGAAATATGTTGTACGTTTTGAGATTGTAGGAAAAGAAGATGGAACGACCATTTGACGATCAACCATCGAGTATAGAGTTGATGCAGATTATACAAGCAATGCCTCATTGTCAGTACTGAAGCTTTGGCTGCTATTGCTGAGGCCATCACCAGGTATATCAAAGAGCAAAAGAGCCTCGAGCAATCCTGCAAATAAACTTCAGAAGGACAAAGCAACCAGACAAGAGTCGCCAGACGAACAGGACCAACCGAAGTGTGTGGCAGCCAAGTCTGAGCTAATTCCCATGTACTATTTTGTTCTTGGTTTTTCTCATGTATATCGTATTTTTGTTCAACACAGCATGTCGAATAAACAAACCATTCAACTCCAACACTGTCCTAATTCCTATTTCCTTTTCTATCCTTGGGGAGGCTTTCCTAGTTTAACATTTTCTCCGGCTGTTCTAGGAGCTCCTCAATAGTAAATTGATCTCGCTTCTAACAATTTGTTTTTTAGATTAGGGAGTAAACCCGGTCTCAACAGCCACAAGTGACTGTCTACAACCAAACGTATCCCGTAGGATGGACAGTAGACATTACAACCCACCACACACGCCTAGAACATAAACACTCCAGACGCATTTAACAAGAACAAAAGGATAAATCCTGCTCATTATGAGCATACGACACTAGTTCTTAATACGCTTGAACACATTCCACACACTTTTGTTGAAGAGCTCCACCGCCACCGTTTCTAGCCAACGACATCCTTCCTTCACCATCTTGACATCTTCTTCTTTGGAGAGGATAGACCAGCCCCTAATCCAGAAGGTGCCCCTAAATATCACCTGCAAAATTGATTTCGACATTGATTTTTGAAACACAATTTCGTTTCTACTAAGCCATATGGCCCAACAGCACGCAACTACACCAACAAGCACTTTATTCCTTTGCTTTGGTGGAAAACTCCTAAGCCAAGGACCAAACAGGTGAGCGGTATTTGCAGGTTTAGACACACCGAAAGTAATGCTGATTGCAAACCACAAAAGTCTAGCCATTGGACAGCTAAAGAACAGGTGGTGAATGGTCTCATTCTCATCACAAAAACAACACCGAGTGCACCCCTTCCATTGTCTCTTAGCTAGATTATCTTTAGTTAAGATTACTCCTTTTCTAAGGTACCACATAAAAATTTTTATCTTTAGGGGAATTCTAGCCTTCCAAGTGAGGCATTTAGAAGGGGTTCCTATCTTTAGTAGTATGTCATTATACAAGGCTTTCACCGAGAAACTCTTGCTGCAGCTCCACACAAAGGAGTCTCTGTGTTCATTAAGATGCACTGTTATGATACTCCCCACCAATTGCAGCCACCTATCCCAATTATCCCCCACCAAAGCTCTTCTGAACGAGACATTCAGTGGTATAGTACTTAATACTTGAGCCACTGACTCGTTCTTATTCCTTACTATGTTATAGAGCGAAGGATATTCCTTCATCAATGGTTTATTTCCGATCCATAAATCCTCCCAAAATCTAGTTTGGGTTCCATCTTGTACTTTAAACCTGCCCCTTTCCAACACTAAATCCTTGATCTCCATTAACCCCGACCAGAAATGTGAATCTCCCTTCTTCTTCTCTACCTGTGATAGAGTCTTGGTTTTAAGATATTTTTTTCTTAATATTTCTTGCCATAGACCATCTTCATTCACTAGCCTAAAGATCCATTTACTCAACAAGCACTTATTTTGAATGTCCAAATCCACAATCCCCAGTCCCCCAAGACTTTTGGGAGTGCGTAAAACACCCCACTTAGCCAATCTGTATTTCTTTTTGTGCTCGTCACTTTGCCAAAAGAATCTGGATCTATAATAATCTAGCTTCTCCAAAACACCCTTAGGTATTCGGAAGAAAGACATCATGAACATTGGAAGACTTGAGAGCACCGAGTTTATTAGGACTAATCTCCCTCCTGAAGAAAGTAGTTTCCCCTTCCAACTGCTAAGTTTTCTTTGAAATCTTTCCTCGACCCCTCTCCAATCCTTGTTTAAGAGTTTGCGAGGACTCATCGGAATACCCAAATATTTGAAAGGTAAAGCTCCTTCCTTACATCCAAACAGTTCCACATATTCCACTGCCTTGTTTTTTGTCTCCCCAAAGGTAAACAACTCACTCTTATGGAAATTGATCTTGAGGCCTGACAACTTTTCAAAAGCACGTAACACCATTTTCAAGTTCTTTGCCTTCTCTAAATCATCTTCCAAAAAGAGAATTGTATCGTCTGCGTATTGTAAAATGGAAAGGCCATCTTCTACTAAGTGTGGCACTAAACCATTAAAATAATCCCGGTTCTTCGACCGCTCAATCAAAACGGCCAGCATATCATCAATCAAGTTGAACAATAACGGTGATAGAGGATCACCTTGTCTCAACCCTTTCTTGGTCTGAAAGTAATGTCCCATCTCATCATTAACCTTCACACACACACTACCACCCACAACCACCTTCTCAATCCATTGACACCATTTGGCTGAAAAACCTTTCATTCTTAGCACTTGCTGCAAAAAATCCCAATTTACCTTATCATACGCCTTCTCAAAATCTAGTTTGAGTATAATGCCCTTTTGTCTCTTTCTGTGTAACTCATGTATCGTTTCATGTAAAATGACCACCCCCTCTAGGATGTACCTCCCGGGTAAGAAGGCCGTTTGAGAGGGTTTAATCACTTTATTAGCAATAGACAAGAGCCTATTGGCCAATACCTTGGTGAAAATTTTGAAGCTTACATTCAGCATGCAAATGGGTCGATATTGTTGTATTTTCTTAGCCTCCTGTCCCTTAGGAAGCAGGGTTATAATTCCGAAATTGAGGCTAAAGAGTGGGAGATCCCCATGATGGAAGTCCCTGAACATGGCCATTAAGTCATTCTTAATGAGACTCCAAAAAACTTGATAAAACTCCACCGGAAATCCATCCGGTCCCGGAGCTTTGTTATGCTTCATCCCAAAAATAGCCTCCCTAACCTCTTTTTCAGAAAATTCTGCTTCCAGAAGATCCTTCTCTAGCTGTGTCACCTATGGAATATCCTCCACCATGGATTCGTTCAGCGAGAAATTATTTACCATCAAAGTCGATCCTCTGTTTTCTTCATGGTGGAAGGAAATGACGATGGATAATATAACATATCTTGTACTTCAATCTTATTGAGCAAAAATGGTGGTCACGTTCCATCATTTATATTTGCATACTTCTCATTTTGATCATTTTGAGTGTAAGAGCAGTAAAGTTACCGGAAACAACAGGATTTATGCATGTTTATGAATTCACTACAAGGAATGTGTCGACTATTGACGGAAAAAATGGTGTTCCTCGTCATAAACCGCGATTTATAACACTGGCTATTACGAAAACCCTCCGTCATTAATTGAGTGTCACAAACCGCGATTAATGACAAGATCTCATTTCGCGGCATCACGAGTTTAATGACACGTGCAAAATCCTCATTACAAAATGTAATAGCTTCGTTCCTGCAGCTGTGCCACGCTGGACATAATCTGATGTGACATCCGATGTAGCATGCCAACTGTGACGAACCATTTGCATCATAAAACGAATTTGGCCCCTTTGTTGTTGAGTTGAGCCCAAAACTGAACCTGTAGGCTAGCATTATTCAGATAGCTCAAAAACGATTTTGGTGGGCCCATCTGTTGTTTTTTGAGCACAAATTTGATTATGATGGGCCCGCTTTTGTTGGGTCCAGTCTGAAGGACCGAACTGGGGGGGGGGGGGAGTAAATGAGAGCCGATACAAATTCTTCTCGAAGGAGATGGATACTCCAACAAGACGAACACGGCAACCAAAACACGTCTCCGACTCAACTAGCAAAGTTGGCCAAGACCACGCATCCACCGGAGTGCTACTGGTCCTAGGAACCCGCGACGAGCCCCCCGACGCGGCCTCGACGGCTTTGGTGACGGCCACCGCCTTCCCGAGCGTGCACTGCAGCCGTCGTCGACCGAACCCAGCAGCCGTCGGCCCCGACGCCCTCCTGGTGCGGTGGAGCTGCCAAGAACAGCAACAACGGGGGTGGAAGTCTCTTCGCATGCGCAATAGGAGTCAACGCCAATTGGGCGCTCCCTCCCCACCCGAAACCCAATCTTCCGGAGGATCTGCTGAGCCGAACCGAGCCCGACTGCGTGATGCCGACACGCGCGCGCGCCAGCGGAAGCACGCGCCCTGAACCTGAACCCTTCCTCCCCGCCAGAATCGAGTCAACCCGGTCGGCGGCTGTCGTGCTCGCCCGAGGAGTGGGAGTGTCGTGTGGATGGGATTCTGGAGGAGGCGGACGCGCGGGGGCGAGGGGAGGGACGAGTGGCGGCCGCCATGGCCGGCCGCGGCGGGGCGGGGCGGGCCGGGCGGGGAGAGTTGTGCATTCGAGCGGGGGGAGGGGGCGAGTGGGTCCCATAGAGTAGGGGGTGGAGTAGAGATCCCCTCTATAGAGGGGATGGAGAGGGATTTTTAGTCTATGGAGAAAAAAGGGGAGATTATAGGGGATCTGCTGGAGAAAGTTTCATCCCCTATATGACTAGTTTTTTGGCATTGGGGAGAGGATAGGGAAGCTGCTGAAGTTGCTCTTAAGACCTTGTCTGAAAAGCATTCCAGAATCATTTTCTTTTCTTGCCATTTGGAAAAATTAGTATAAACTTTCCAAGGAACAACAATTCCACCTATACTTTTGAGGGAATTATTAGAAATAAGTTCTGAGCTGGCACGCTCTCCCTCCCTCCCAAATCATACTTACTCCCTCCGTCCAAAAAAAGTGCAATTCTAATTTTCTAAGACAGATTAGTGGTGATGCAAAAAGACTAGTGCCCCTATTTTTTATCCACATGCAGTAAGTTTTGACATGCAGATCAGATTTGACTACTTAATTAGGCAAATAATTAGATTTATTTTGTAGGATTGCACTCTTTGTGAGATTTTTTCAAATTCTGGGATTGCATTCTTTATGGGATGGAGGGAGTATGTGGCCTTGGTGCACATTAACAATGCATGCTGTCGTATGGACCTCCCTGGGCCCACTACCTCGGTGGGTACCAGGACCGACTACTCGGTGGGCCCCTGGGACTACTCGACTTGCGCTGCATGGCACCTGACGGCGTGAAGCACAAGGAATACAGAGGAGAAGTACTCGGTTAGGAAGCTGTACATGTCCCGCACTGTATAGAGGACTCCTAGACGTACTCGACTAGTACTCTCTCCCTGAACCGACTTGTAACCCTGCCTCCCGGACTATATAAGGCGAGGCAGGGACCCCTCTCTCGATCATCTCATCTCACGGCGTAAGATTGCATCATCTTGTAATCGTACCCAATCAATCCAGAGCTACGCAGCATACAGGACGTAGGGTATTACGCACCTCGCGACCCGAACCTGTCTAAATTGTGTGCCACGTGTCTCTTCCTTCGAGTTACCGATCTCGGCGAGGCCACATTCATCTACTTCGGGTACTCCCCTTAGTAGGTTGCCGGTCTAAAACACCGACAGCTGGCGCGCCAGGTAGGGGATCTCGCCCGAGATCACATGGCGAACTCGACGACTCTTGTCTACATCAAGCTAACCGTCGCCTTCAACCGCGGCGACACCTTCGTCTTTGGTGCCTGGGTCTGCACAGCTGACGGCGCTGGATCCTTCCAACGCCGCCTCACCATGCCGCCCAACCCGGAGACTGGCTTCGTGACGCTTCCCGAGGTAGTCACGGGCGAACTCGCCGGCAAGTTCGGTGAAATTTCGCTTTTCGACCAACATGCCGACTTCGAGCTCGGATCCGCTTCCAACTCGAACTCGACGTCCCTGTGGGCTATCGCATGCGAGCCGGCTACCCAGCCATCACATGTGGTTACCCCACCCCGCGAGCGCTCCACGCGTGGCCCCCGCAACCTCAGCAGGGCCCGCACGGAGGCTCTCTCTACACGCCGGGCTGGCAAGGAGCCCGTAGCCGAGTACAACTTGGACTCCGACACCGCCCCCGGCCACGCCTCGGACTCCAACCCCCTCTCCGGCTTCTACTCAGACTCCGCGTACGAGTTCGACTTCGGGTCGGACCCTGAGGATCCCGAGTCTGATGACAACTCTACTGAGCAACCCTTATCAGGGCCGGCTTCCGGGCTAGTTATAACGTCCACACCCGCCGGGAGATTCGTCTCATCGGCCGGATCGCAAGCTCGGCCCGACCCGATAAGCGGGGACTCACGCTACGTCGCCTACCTCGACTCGCTTCCGTTCCGGAGGGAACACCACTCGCTCGAGCCGAGGAGTACACTCCAACCGAGGTGGCGAGCTCGACTCCGCCTTGGCAACCCCGATCGCCAAGTCTTCATGGCTGCCGGCGCCACGCCAGGACCTTCGGGGACGGCAGAGGACCAGTACCTTGAAGACATCTCCGCAGACGAGCTGTCTGCTGAAGCACCCGCGGATGAGACCGACACCAACATGGATGCTCGACGTGAGCGTAACAGAAAGCAAAACGAACGGCGTCGGCGTCTCCGAGACAACCTCCCCATCCGCAACCTCGCAGAAGCCCTCGAAGCCGTCGAGAGCAGGGTACACACCACCCCGGAGCAATGCCTCATGTCGATCACAGCGATCGCACGCCAAGCTCAGGGGATACGTGCTGGAGAAGTCATCGCCAAGCTTGCAGAGGACGCTTACTTCATGCGAGTCGACAACAGGGTCACCCAACCGCACCCCGCCAGGAACCGCGACAACGAAGCTACAAGTCGCAGCGCGGACCTCGGCCGTAACCGTACTCGAGCCGAGCTGCCGGCTCAGCCCAACCGTATTCGTGCCAACGCCGGCGGACCCTCTCAGGCTAGCAACAGCGCCGCAGGCACTGGCGGCAATCGTGAGATCATCCCTCACCGCGACCCTGGCGGCGGAGGCAGCGACGGCGGAAGCTCCAACCATGGGGCCAACAGGAGGGCCGGTGGCGGAGGCGGTCGCGGTGGTCGAGGCCACGCGAACAGCCACGCCTCCGAAGCCTCACAGGGCGGCTACGACGCCCGCCAGAAGACGAGGAACTACGGCGCAAGAAGGCTTCTACGTCAAGCGACAACGACGGCTTCCCCGCCTTCTCCGCGCGACTTCGTAACCTCCTCCTCCCAGAGAAATTCAAGCCTCTAGGAATCACCAAGTACGACGCGAAGTAGGATCCCATCCAGTTGCTCAGGTGCTATGCCCTCTCCATCGAGAACACTGGCGGCAACAACGACACCAAGTGCCTCTACTTCCCCTTCTGTCTGGACCAAGCCCCGCTCACAAGGCTCGAGTCGCTGGACAAGCACTCGATCGACAAGTGGGACCGGTTGAAGGAGTAGTTCACCAGCAACTTCGCGGGCGCTATGGGCCGAGCGGGTACTCGCATGGACCTGGCTATGGTGAAGCAGGAACAGGGCGAGACCCTTCGCAAGTACATGCAGCACTTCTTCGACAAGCGCACCACCGTAGTCGACGTCACCGACAAGGAGGTCATCGACCTCTTCCAAGACGGTCTCTACCACCGTCGCACCTTCGAAGACTTCGGTCGACGCCGCCCCAGGTCCATCACTCATCTCAAGGATATGATCACCTTCTGGGCGGACGAAGAAGACAAAGACAACGCCAAGTACGATGCCATCCGTGGCAAGAGCAAACAGAACACGGGCGGTGGCAGCAGCAACAACGGGAACCAAGGCGGTCGCAACAACAACAACTACTCGGGTCCCAACTGCAAGCGCAAGCCAGACAACACTGTCGCGGCTATCCAGCGCTCTGCGAAGGAGAAATCAAAGAAGACCTCCGGCGGCTTCAAAGACTTGCTGAAAGAGAAGTGCCCGTGGCATCTGGACGGCAATCACACCACCGAGCGGTGCTACCAACTCAGGCGAGCACTCAAGAGTACTCCAAAGCCATCGCACCATCATGACAAGAAAGGCAAGAAGAAGCAAGACGACGACAACGACGACTTCCAGGAACCCGACAAGACGGTCAACGTCCTCTTCGGTGGACTACCCAGCAGACGGGAACAAAAGGCTACCCGTCGAGAAGTCATGAGCATTGAACCAGCGGTTCCGACCCCTCTCAGGTGGTCGGAGGTACCCATTACCTTCTCCCGCGCGGATCAATGGACTAGCTTCTCTGAACCAGGGTGGTTCCCTCTTGTCCTGAAGCCGGTGGTCGCGGGCTCCAGGCTTAACAAGGTCCTCATCGACGGTGGAAGCGGGCTCAACGTCCTTTTCACCAAGACCTTGAAGAAGATGAAGCTCGACATCACCCACATGCTCACCAAGAGTCTTCCAAAGAAGGAACTCACCAAACTACTCGCGGCTGGCTTCATCAAAGAAGTCTTCCATCCTGAGTGGCTCGCCAACCCCGTCCTCATCCGCAAGAAGAACTCGAACGAGTGGAGGATGTGCGTCGACTACACCGACCTCAACAAGCACTGCCCCAAGGACCCCTTCGGGTTGCCGCGGATTGACCAAGTCATTGACTCCACGACGGGCCGCGACTCGCTCTCGCTTCCTCGATCGCTACTCCGGTACCACCAGATCGCGATCAAGGAAGAAGACCAGGAGAAGACCGCGTTCATCACCCCGTTTGGCGCGTACTACTACACGACCATGTACTTCGGGTTGAAGAACGCCGACGCCACATACCAACGAGCTATCCAGGCCTGCTTCAAGAGGCAACTCAACAAGAACGTCGAAGCCTACATTGATGACGTGGTCGTCAAGACCAGAAACTCCAGTACCCTCATCGAAGATCTTGAAGAGACTTTCGCATCCCTGCGCGAGTACCGCTGGAAGCTCAACCAAAACAAGTGCGTCTTCGGCGTACCTTCGGCAAACTACTCGGCTTCATCATCAGCCATCGCGGCATCGAAGCCAACCCCGAGAAGATCTCCGCCATCACCAGCATGAAAGCTCCCACATGCATCAAAGACGTCCAGAAGCTGATCGGGTGCATGGCGGCCTTGAACGTATTTATCTCGAAGCTTGGAGAACGGGGGCTCCCCTTCTTCAAACTACTCAAGCACCAAGAGAAGTTCGTGTGGACTCCAGAGGCGGACCAAGCCCTTGCCCAGCTCAAGGACTTCCTATCAAAGCCACCAGTCCTCACGGCTCCTCGCAAAGGCGAGCAGCTACTGCTCTACCTCGCTGCGACTACTCACGTGGTCAGTACTGCCATCATCGTCGAGCGGCAGGAAGACAGCCACGCCTACCCAGTCCGGGCGACCGCCTACTTTGTCGGCGAGGTCTTTTCAGAATCCAAGGCACGCTACCAGCCTGTACAGAAGCTTCTGTACGCAGTGCTCATCACCTCGCGGAAGCTACGACACTACTTCCGCAGTACTCGATCTCCGTCGTCACCGACTACCCGCTCGGCGACATCCTGCGGAACCAAGATGCTACTGGAAGAATCTCCAAGTGGGCAGTTGAACTCGGTGCCCTCAACATCGACTTCAAGCCACGCACAGCCATCAAGTCACAGGCACTAGTCGACTTCATGGCGGAGTGGCGGGAGAATCAGCTACCTACTCCAACCGAGCGCCCAGAGCACTGGGTGATGTACTTCGACGGCTCACTCAACCTCGAGGGTGCAGGTGCAGGAGTACTCTTGATCTCTTCAATGGGCGAACAACTCAAGTACGTCCTGCAGATCTTCTGGAAGGTCTCAAACAACGAAGCTGAGTACGAAGCTCTGCTACACGGGCTCCGCCTCGCGGCTTCATTGGGCATCAATCGGCTACTAGTCTACGGCGACTCCGCAGTGGTCATCAACCAAGTCAACAAGTCCTGGGACCGCAACAAGAGAACATGGACGTCTACTTCCTAGAAGTCCGCAAGCTCGAGAACAAGTTCTATGGTCTCGAGTTCCACCACGTCGCCCGCGACAATAGCGTTGCAGCGGACGTACTGTCGAAGCTTGGTTCTACTCGCGCTCAAGTACCAGCGGGCGTCTTCGTCCACGAGCTTCACACGCCATCCATCCCGGACCCAGCGCCACCGACCACTGTCCTAGCACATCCCCCGGTTGGCCAGGAGGTCATGATGATCGACGTGGACTGGAGGCAGCCCTTCAAAGACTACCTCAGCGAGCAGAAGGTTCCCTCGCACAAGAACTTGGCGGAGCAACTCATCCGCCGCGCCAAGTCCTACGTCCTCGTCGGAGACAAGCTCTACAGGCGGGGCGCATCTTCTGGAGTACTCATGAAATGCGTCCCCAGACAAGAAGGCAAGGACATCTTTGAGGAGATCCACAAAGGCGTCTGCGGCAACCACGCGTCCTCTCGCACGCTGGTCAGCAAGGCCTTCCGACGAGCTTTCTATTGGCCCACAGCTCTGGGCGACACCGAAGAACTAGTCAGAAGGTGCCAAGGGTGCCAATACTTCGCCAAGCAGCAACACTTCCCAGCCTACAAGCTAGTCACCATACCGCCAACCTGGCCTTTCGCCTGCTGGGGGCTCGACATGATTGGGCCACTACCAACTGCGCCAGGTGGATTCAACAGAGTACTGGTGGCCATCGACAAGTTCACCAAGTGGATCGAGGCTAAGCCGGTCACATGCCCCAAGGCTGACAGAGTACTCGACTTCCTGGATGAACTCGTGCATCGCTACGGACTACCCCATCGCATCATCACAGACCTGGGCTCCAACTTCAACAATCACCAGTTCTGGGAGTACTGCGAGAACAGCGGGATCGACGTCCGATATGTCTCAGTCACCCATCCTAGGGCCAATGGACAAGTCGAGCGCGCCAATGGGATGGTGCTTGACGCTCTCAAGAAGCGGCTACACGACGCTGCCAACTCCAAAGGAGGCAAGTGGATCAAGGAACTACCCAATGCACTCTGGGGGCTACGTACTCAGCCCCCCAAGCCAACGGGGAAATCTCCATACTTCCTGGTCTACGACTCTGAAGCAATCCTCCCTGCTGATGTCATGTGGGATTCACCAGCAGTGGAGCACTACGACGAAGGCGTCTCTGAAGACAGAAGACGAGTTGACATCGACGGGCTCAAAGAAGCTCGCTGCGTCGCCCTCGTCCAATCAGCAAGGTACCTGGAGGGTATCCGACGCTACCACGATCGCAACGTCAAGGAACGCTCCTTCAACGTTGGTGATCTCATCCTCCGTCGCATCCAGAACACGGAAGGACTACACAAGCTCAGCTCGCCCTGGGAAGGTCCCTTCACAGTTGCAAAGGTGACCGGACCGGGCTCCTACCGCCTCTAGACACTTGAAGGCAAAGACGTCAACAACTCGTGGAACGTCGACCAACTCTGTCGGTTCTACGCCTAGTCTACACGACTACCCTGGGGCTCAAGTCTACACGACTACATCAAGACCCCTCCGCTGTAAGCAGGCTCCGGGTCCAGGCACCAGTCTCCGGACTACTCCTTCGCTGTAAGAGGCCTCCGGGTCCAGGCACCAGTCTCCGGACTACTCCTCTCCAGAATCCAGCCCATGCGGCTACCTACGGATCCTGGGCTGCGACGAGCGACAAAGGACTCTAGCAGCGGTCTACTGAGAGACCATGTACTCCTAGATCCAGCCTATACGGCTACTTACGGATCTACTGCTGTAAGCGGCTACACGCCCTAGCACTACTTAGCCGTAGGCGGCCTCCGGGTCCTGGCGACTACTCTGTAACAACGGATCTGGCCATCCAGGTGTACTTCTTCAGTAATAAAGTTTGATTATCCATCAACTACTTTACTGTCTCCTTCCCTCAATGGGACTACTGGCGAGTACGACTACTCGCGACAACTCCACGATGGGACTCCGCACTCAAAGATCGCGATAACGAGTACTCATTCATGGAAGTTTTTCTTCATTCATACTTAAACAATTTCATTACAATTGTTTTTGTACAACCACTGCTACGAGCTAACTATTACAGGACTACTGGAGATTGAGTTTCTCGGCGACTTGTTCTGCAATAGGCGCCATCTGCTCCAGCAGCTCCGCGTACTGCTCGTCAGTGCAGTTGGCGGCTCGCCCGCCGGCGACTACATCCACTGGAGCTTTTGGGAAGTACGACTTCATGAAGGCCAGCACCTGGTTCGGGATCGACTTCGCCAAGTGCTTCACGTAGGTCGCCAGGCGGCTGGGGGCTTCCTTCAACCGGTCCACCAGTGGTGTTATCTTCGGACCACCAGGGTGAGGCACCAGCAGCCTCGCGATGGGGAGCGCGACTTCCTCGAGCTCCTTGAGCTGGGCCCGCAGCTTCTCACAGTCCTCGTTCAACTTCTGCAAGGATTTGTAGCAGTTGACGAGGTCACGATCTGATGCCATACGGAGCTCCATGTGTTTGTCGCACTCGTAAGCAAGCTCCTTATAATCGTACTCCGAGACTCGGCGGGCCTCCCCGCTCCCGTAGAAGAGGTTCTTCAGATCAGTTTCCGAAGCCTTCAGCTGATCTACTCGAGTCTCAAGCTCTGCAATCAACGAGGCACAGTGGGTCAGACTACTTCAAGGTACTTCCAATAAGTACTCAACAAGACAATGGTGTACCTTTGTTCTTGTTGCAGAGAGACTTGTTCTTCCCACCAGATCGTCGCTCTTCGCCTGCATCTCTTGGACGTCATTGTGGTACTTGACGAAGGCGGTGTCCAGCTTCGACTGCATTGCGGCGGCGTGTTTCCGGGACTTCACGAGTTGCTCCTCCAATGTCTCGGGCCGGAGCACTGCATCGCTTTATCCTTGAAGCATCTCGGACTTCTGGCGGGACCTCTCCACGACGTCCTGCACAGACAACACATATCAAATGGGTACTCAACACTAAAGGATTGACTACTCAAGGGTGTCGACTACTCACCTTCATCCATTGCTCGGCCTGGCGCACCGCCTCCATGTGCCGAGCCACCATCGCCGGGTCGACTAGATCGTCCGCCAACAACTCGAGCCCGCCACGACTACTCGTCGCAGCTTTGGACATTGGCGCCGAGCGGATTGGCTCCGTATCCTAGATCTCTGGCGAGCGGACGACCACATCCAGAGCGGGTTCTGGCAGCGTTTCATTGCCTTCTCCTCCAGTCGCCGCGGCGGCTTCTCCGGCGGTCACCTCCATCGGCTCGGGGGCTTCTCCAGCAGCCTCCTGAGTCTCCGGTGCCACATCCTCAACGGGCACCGCTGACGGGATATCGCTCCCCTCGGCCTCAGCACCTGTCGACAAGAGGACAAGTGTATCAGTCAAGCCTGGCGACTACGACTACTCTTCTGGGCTAATCGCACCTGAGAGAGTACTCACCTTCAACGACGCTGGCCTCAGGCAACGTAGCCTCAGTAACCGGCGCCTCGGGTTCTGCCTGAGGAGCGGGAGCGGACTCCTCAGCGGGCGGTGTGGCTTCCTCTTCCGCCACCGCTGTGGTGGGTTCATCCCCCTCCCAGGACAAGTCCGTCGATTTCCTGCAGAGTACACAAGACGGTTGTCAATCAAGTACGACTACCACATCCAAAGTACTACTCGGGAAGGATCAATACTTACAAGCTCGACTGGACCACCGTCACGGTTGGGGCGCCGAGGATACTGGTGATGTCGACCAGTCCCGCCTTGGCAGGCGCCTCCTCTTGCGCCTCTGTAGCCGCTGCCTCTTCAGTAGCAGCGGCGGCGGATTCTGTGCTCCCCTGAGCAACAGGGGGCTGGCCCTCCATCTGCGCCAAGAGCTCTTCCCCGGTGGGGGCTGGGCTACGACTACCCCCAGCTACCTCCCCCACCGTGTCCCAGTCGCCTTCGTCGCCCTGCTCAACAGGCTCAGAAGGTGGCATCTCCTGCAAGCAAGGAACCTTCGTCGTCAACACACAAACTCGAGACATCAGTACTCGACTACCTTCTTCAAGATGGCTTACCTCTCGGGATGTGGTCTCCGTGACCTTCAACTTCTTGGCCACGCGCTTGCGGGCCACATTGCGCAGCTTCCTTGGCGGCGCGGGCAGACTAGCCTCTAGGCTAGCCGGTGGATCCTGAACGAGAGGGATATGAGGCAAGCCAGGACGGCTGAACCTCGACCGCAGCTGGAAGCGGTCCTGCAACGTCTCCTCATCGTCGTCCTCATCAGACGTGTCTTCAAAGACAACTGTGTCATCTCCCTCGCCAACTTCGCGCCACTCCTTGGTCTTGGCCTTCCCTTCTTCTGGGACCTCGACCAGCTGTGGAGGCGACGCCGGCTCGGAGACGAACTTCGCCAAGTCATCCTGCAAGAAGCACAACTCATCAGTACGACTACTCTTACATAACGAGTACTCGATAATGGATGCGGCTACTGACCTTTTTTGGTGGGCGCGCAGCGGAGAACTCTGGTACTGGGCACGGTGTGTACGCCGGCATATCTTTGAAGATTCTGCCCAGCTTATCAACAATGTCGTCGTCGTCGACTTCATCTCCAGGCATCCGCGACGTGTCGTCGTCGCCAGTGTACTCATACCCTAGGGTGTCGCGGGCCATCAGCGGCTGCACCCTTCGCTTCATGAAGCTGAAGGCCACATGTTCGGCCCTCAGCCCGGCTTCCCTCAGCGCCTTGATCTTCGCCAACAACTCGGGCAACTGGAGTCCTTCTTGCATCGTCGGCTCCGAGTTCCACCATGGCCGGTGCTTGGGTTGCTTCTCGCTTGTCTTCAGCAGCTCCGGGTGGTGGTTCGTGATGTAGAACCACTTCGCCTTCCAATCTTGATTGGAATATATCAACTTGTAGGAGAGGTACTGCTCTGCCGCGTCTTCCCTCATCTGGATCCCCGCTCCTCCGAGTACTCGGGGATTGCTGGCGCTGGGTTGAGGCTTCACCCGGAAGAACTTCCGGAACAAGATCTAATGGGGCTTGATCCCCAGGAAGGCTTTGCAAAAATGTACAAAGACGGCGGTGTGGAAGATACCGTTGGGGTTGAGGTTGAGGTACTCGATGTCGTAGTACCCCAGCAGCCCCTTGAAGAAGTCGTTGACCGAGAGAGACAGTCCGCGGTCCACGAACCGGGCGAACATTGGGATCTCGTCCGGGTTCTTCTCCATGGTGTACGGATCCCCTGCCGCGTCTCTCCACATGTCCACCTCCTTCTCCCGCAGGAACCCACTGTTGAGAAGGGCCAGAGGTCTTCGGCCTTGGCCTTGGACTTTTTCCACTCGCGATTTGGATCTGGTTGTGGCGGAGACACCGGTGGCGATGTCCCCGCAGCAGATCCGGCAACCTCTTCACGGGCCCTCTTCTTCCCGCCGGCGGCCTTCGCGGTCTTCGACGGTGAAGGCTTCATTCTCTAGGTGCACGGTGTCTCCACGCGCATTCGCTCGGGGGCTACAGTGGTGGCTTCCTACGGCGGCGCACTTGGATCTACGCTCCACTCAATAGCGGCGGTGCGCACCAGTGGTGATTCCCGGCTAGATCTGCTAGGAATGGCTGCAGCTGCGTAGGGTGAAAAACCCTAAGGGTTTTGGCTTCTATTTATAAGTCAACGCGGCCCCCTCCAGCTGCCGGATGGATAAGTTTGTGCTCGGCTGACACAGCGGCGGCGTGTGACCTTTCAACTTCTACTAGTCGACGCACCTCACCTCGGGGGCACGGCTACTCCAACTCGACTTCCTGGGGAGCGACAAGACTCAAGAGCATCTCAGGACACATTCTACAAGATGACCCTTCAATTCGAGAGGAAGTACTCGACTCAAGGCTCGGGGGCTCCGTGCCACGTGTCCTTCGGTTTTTTCTCCGGATTTTTCGGGATATTCTTGCCAAAACTTCAGATGGACCCTCAGCCAGAGTCTACAACTCAACCTAAGGCTCGGGGGCTACTCCATATGGAGTGAGATTTCGCAATCGCACTTCCATATCAGTTTCGGCTTCAAGACAACATGGGCATTGTTGAAGACCTTCAAGAGCGGCACTCGAGGACGCTTGGGACTACTCGAGAAGACTTCAGGATTGTTCAGATGTCAGCTGGAGTACATTCCAGCCTCGGGATGCTTCGACTCCTCTTGAGGATTTTTGACTTGTAGCACTCGGGGACGCTTGAGTACTACTCGTTAAGGCCGTCAAGACTACTTGAAGCTATCCTTCTCGACTACAAAGTACTCGGGGGCTTGTCGTATGGACCTCCCTGGGCCCACTACCTCGGTGGGTACTAGGACCGACTACTCGGTGGGCCCCTGGGACTACCCGACTTGCGCTGCACGGCACCTGACGGCGTGAAGCACAAGGACTACAGAGGAGAAGTACTCGGTTAGGAAGCTGTACATGTCCCGCACTGTATAGAGGACTCCTAGACGTACTCGACTAGTACTCTCTCCCTGAACCGACTTGTAACCCTGCCTCCCGGACTATATAAGGCGAGGCAGG
This sequence comes from Cenchrus americanus, assembly GCA_947561735.1. Taxonomy (NCBI): domain Eukaryota; kingdom Viridiplantae; phylum Streptophyta; class Magnoliopsida; order Poales; family Poaceae; genus Cenchrus; species Cenchrus americanus. The sequence continues at coordinate 187,463,275 of OX387245.1, forward strand.
GACCCCTCTCTTGATCATCTCATCTCACGGCGTAAGATTGCATCATCTTGCAATCGTACCCAATCAATCCAGAGCTACGCAACATACAGGACGTAGGGTATTACGCACCTCGCGGCCCGAACCTGTCTAAATTGTGTGCCACATGTCTCTTCCTTCGAGTTACCGATCTCGGCGAGGCCACATTCATCTACTTTGGGTACTCCCCTTAGTAGGTTGCCGGTATAAAACACCGACACATGCTCCCTCTCAAATCATACTTATGTGGCCTTGGTGTTGGTGCACATTAGCAATGCATGGCGTCATCAAAGTTGCCGAAAACACATATGCCCGAATAAATCATAATCATCCTATCTTGCTTAATTACAAAAGAATTCAATATACTGCAGGTAAATTTTATCGATTAGTTGATTGTTAATGTATTAATATTAGTTTATGGTTCTGACAATTTTTCATTCCTGTGTTTTAGATTTATTAGTTCCAAGCACCTCCTCATATTTTCTTCCGGTATCTTTTATTCCTGTATTTTGCTTTTTATATTCCTCTAATTGGCAACCTCATTCGGTCATTCCCATCCTGAGTCTCATGAGTCCATACTTAACTGGATGTAAACAGCCACCCATGAGCACAGAGCACCCAACCTTTCTCCAAAATCAAAACAAATAAAATGTATTACAGAATAAACCTTCTTGTACTTTGAACCCCTATAAATAGCCCCATGAGAGCATCATCAAAAGGCCAAAACCACAACACAGCAAGCACTGCTTTCCAAACAGCTCTTGCAAACTAGCTTCTGGCAGTGGGCAACAGCTTTGCCAAGCCGGCGCAAATGGGCAAGGAGGTCGACGCGTCCGCTCTCGAGGCCGGCGGCGCCCGTGACTACGTCGACCCGCCGCCGGCGCCGCTGGTGGACATCGACGAGCTCGACAAGTGGTCGCTGTACCGCGCCGTGATCGCCGAGTTCGTGGCGACTCTGCTGTTCCTGTACATCACGGTGGCGACGGTGATCGGGTACAAGCACCAGACGGACGCATCGGCGTCGGGCCCCGACGCGGCGTGCGGCGGCGTGGGCATCCTTGGCATCGCGTGGGCGTTCGGCGGCATGATCTTCATCCTCGTCTACTGCACCGCCGGCATCTCCGGCGGCCACATTAACCCGGCAGTCACCTTCGGCCTGTTCCTGGCGCGCAAGGTGTCCCTGGTCTGCGCGGTGTTGTACTTGGCGGCGCAGTGCCTGGGAGCCATCTGCGGTGTCGCGCTCGTCAAGGGCTCCCAGAGCGGCTTCTACGCGCGCTACGGCGGTGGCGCCAACGAGGTCAGCGCCGGGTACTCCACCGGCACGGGCCTCGCCGCCGAGATCGTCGGCACCTTCGTGCTCGTTTACACCGTCTTCTCCGCCACCGACCCCAAGCGCAACGCCCGCGACTCACACGTCCCGGTATGTAATCTGAGTCTTGAGTTGTGATTTGTGTTGGGGAAGTTGGCCTTCGGAAGCCTCGCCCACGTCTGGCCAGGCTGACAATTTCAGTCCGCGCACGGCTTCGGTCTCGCGGAAAAACTTTCGCGATATGGGTTTAACAGAAACGCTAATACTGCTCATATTACGTGAGGATTGTTGTTCAAGGATGGTCCCACATGGCGGTGCCAGCCTTCGGTGCCGAAGGCACGGATGGTTGTACTCCGGTGACGAAGGTTCGAGAGGACCAGGAACGCGCTGCGCCGGCCGGGAACATCGCGTCCGGGGCCAGCGGCGGCACGGGCGAGACGCCCGGAGAGGTGCGATGCGTCCAGGGCAGGATCGCTACTTCGGCGCCGAAGGTGCGGCGATCCTGGACACGTGGCTGCCGCCGACGTGTGAAGAGGGCTCCGTACAAGGCAGAGACAAGGGGTGCCGCGTGTAAAGGCGTTTCGGCCGTACGAAGACACGCTGGAGGCCTGTACGACGCGGGGACTTACTGTTATACCCTTGTAAAGTGCTTAAAGCCGTTTGTCAGGAACGGAAAAGGTGTAATTGAGGCAAATGACTATACCCAGGGGTCTCCTATAAATAGTGAACCCCTTGTAATGAAACGGACACACTGTAATGAGAATAGAGTACCGAAGGCGACAACAGTTCTTTCGGTCTTCGGTCTGCTGAGTATTTCCTTGTTTCCGTTTCGTGTTATTAAGTTTCTGCATCTTCCTTTTTTGCGCAAGTAGAAGTAGCACCCTTCGTGATAGTAAGCTAAGGGCGTGAGAGAGCTCAGGGGGCTGTTGTGTCGGCGTTCACCCTTCGGGCTCGATCTCCACCAACAGTTTGGCGCCAACCTCGTGGAAGAATCCAAGACCACATGGCAAGGAGTCGTTCGGCAGGCGCCGAAGCCACAACGGCTCAGGCGTCGCTCCCTCCGCTCGCATCGGAGCCCACCAACCCATCGGCTTCGGCCGTTCAGCCTTCGGCGGGGACCGGTGCTGGGCCGAGTGCCCCGGAGGTAGAGCACACTGCTTCGGGGATGTTCGAGGTCAGCCTCGAGGGGCTGGGGGCTTCGGCGCAAGACATCGAGGCTCTCCGAAGGATTCGGGCCCTCATCGCAGGCAAGTCCGTGCCGACTCAGCCTGAGCAGGAGACGCGTCCATCCTCGTCGCAGGCGCAGCCATCCCAGCACCAGGATGCGGCTCCACCCCATACTGCCTCCGACGCCATCGACTTTAACATCAGGCAGGCCGAGCGCTACCTCTCCATGCTGCAAAGCCAGATCGCTGGCACGACACCGCCACAACAAGTCGCTCCGACGCCGCCTACACCAACACCGACGCCCGCCGCGCATGTCGCGCCGGCGGCCCAGCAGCACGCCTGGCACACCCTGCAGGCCATGCAGGCTCAGCTGGATCAATGGAGGCAGCAGAAGGACGCCTCCGAAGGGCAAAGCATAGGCCACCGCCAAGAGAGAGGGAAAGTGCACGAGCACTTCGCTCCCGACGACGCACCACTTCGCAACGTTGTCCCGGTGTCCCCGCTCTCGGTCGAGCTCGAGAGCGCGCCATGGCCTCATCGTTTCAACGCCAACACCCTGCCCCAGTACGACGGAGATTACGATCCCAAGGAGTTTCTGATGAAGTTTGAGGCGGCGGTGGAATCCAACGGAGGCGACGCCACTACGAAGGCGAAGGCTCTTGTGCTCGCACTCAAGGGAGAGGTTCAGTATTGGTATGGAAACATACCGAAGGGGCATATAACGTCTTGGTTCCAGCTGCGAAACAAGTTGTTATCCAGCTTCAAAGGTATGCAGGTCGAAGAGCTGGACTCCAACGACCTCGTCAACATGTGTGTCCAGGGGGACCGCGAGTCACTGCAAGAATACATGCACAGGGTTGTCAAGCTGACAGCGCGCGCACCTGCGGTGTCCGAAAGCAGCATCATCGATGCCATCGTTGGGGGCCTGAGGGTTGGAAACTGCCAAGATGTGCTCGACAGAGTCAAGCCGAAGTCTCTCCAAGAGCTATTTGAAGTTATGCAAGAATACTGCAAGTCCGACAAAGGCCGCCACCGGAGGCTCGACCGGGCAAATGCAGCGAAGAAGCAGAAACAACAGGGGTAGTGGGACCAGCCGAAGGGGTGGCAAAACCAGCCACCAAAGCAAGCAAACCGTCAGATCAACAACGTGTCTGCGCCCCCCCGACCAGAATCAGCACCGAGGAGGCGGCGGGCACAAGGGCGGATACAAGAATAACAGGGGTCCGAAGCCGCAGCACCACAATCCGCCTCAGCGAGCCGGCGGTGAGCGATTTTTCTGTTGGCTCCACGGAATCGATGCTCAGCACCACACGCACCAGTGCCCCTCGGCAGTCAAGATGAAACTGGAGTGGGAGGCGGAGGAGAAGGCGAAGGCAGCAGGCATGGCCGTGAACCATGTCATGAAGTACCAGAATGCGGGCCAGCTCAGGGCCCTGCCACCACCATACCATCACCAGCCTTACCAATCTTCGGCACCCACGCATGCCTTCCACCCACCGCAACCGTATACGCCTTCGGCGCCGCAGCTGCCTCCGCCACCTCCCATGCACGCGCAGCAATCTTCGGTTTTCGTGCCTTCGTGGCCGAACCCGGCCGCCAACCATCAAGCACACTACACCCACACCCAGCCTCCACCTCCACCTCCACCAAAGCAAGAGGCCCCTGACTCTAGCAACTCGGGAATGATGGGCATGGTCAACATCATCAACGCAATCTCCGGCGGATCCAATGAGCTGGTGCATGAGACAAAGAGGCAACGCCAAGACTACTACCGAAGCGTGTCGCACATCTGTTCCGGCAAGTACTTTCACTTGCCATGGTCCCACATCCCCATAACCTTCACGGCAGCTGATGTTCGGCTGCAACACTATCCTCACAACGATCCGCTCGTCATAAGGGCCAACATCGGCAAGAACACGAAGTACTACTTCGGCAATGACGTGGGGAGAATTCTGGTGGACAACGGCAGCTCAGCGGACATTTTGACCTGGCAATGCTTCACCGGCATGGGCTTCAAGAAGGAAGACTTGAAGAAGGCAGAACACCCGTTGTACGGTTTCGGCAACAAGAGGATCGAAGCCCTAGGCAAGATTGATGTCAATGTGTCCTTCGGCCAAGATGCCACCATGAGAACCGAGGTCATAACCTTCGATGTTGTTGACTTCGTATACCCGTACAACGCGATCTTCGGCCGCAACACCATCAACAAGTTCGCAGCGGTCATCCATCAAGGGTACCTGCTGATGAAGATACCAACGGCAGCGGGGGTAATCTCGGTGTATGGCAGCTAGGAGGAGGCCCGAAGAGCCGAACGCAACACGTCGGTGCACAACAGACAAGTCCATGTCATCAATGAAGACGAGAGCAATGAAGCTGCGGTAGCCGAAGAGCAGAGGGCCGAGGCCCAAATGAGGCAATCCATGAAGGGGGCCGAGGCTGAGCGCATGAAAGCAGACGATGTCACGAAGACAGTCCCCTTATGCGCGGACGTGCCAAGCAGGACCGTAATGATAGGTGCCGAAGTCAGCACGGAAGACGAAGACAGGCTCTTGCAGTTCCTTCGTAACAATCAGGATGTGTTCTCATGGTCCAAATCCGACTTGACGGGCGTCCACCGTTCAGTCATAGAGCATGCGCTTAACACCGACCCAAGGGTCAAACCGAAGCTGCAGAGACAGCGGCCGATGTTAGCGGATAGGGTCAAATCTGCGGAGGCCGAAGTGCAAAAACTGCTCGACGCAAGAATCATCAGAGAAGTCCAATACCCCGTCTGGGTGGCCAACGTGGTGATGGTGCCGAAGAAGAACGGCAACATGCGCATGTGTATTGACTTCACAGAGCTCAACAAGGCATGCCCGAAGGACCCTTACCCGCTGCCAAGGATCGACGTCATCATTGATCAGGCCGCCGGTTGTGACATGCTGAGCCTCCTAGATTGCTTCTCCGGCTATCACCAAGTGTGGATGCGAAGGGAAGACGAAGCAAAAACCGGATTCACGACCCCTTTCGGCATTTTCTGCTTCGTCAGGATGCCCGAGGGCCTACGCAACGCCGGGTCTACTTTCAACCGCATGATGAAGCTGATCCTGGGCAGTCAGCTGGGGCGTAACGCCTCGGCGTATGTTGATGACATCGTCATCATGAGCAAAAGAGAGAAAGATCACATTGCAGACCTGACTGAGACCTTCGACAACATGAGGCGAAACGGCCTCAAGCTCAACCCAGAGAAGTGTATCTTTGGCATCCGGAAGGGGCAGCTGTGGGGATGCATGGTCTCTAAGCGGGGCATTCAGGCGAACCCCCAAAAGATTGAAGCCTTACGAAGGATGCAGCCTCCGAGCACTAGAAAGGAAGTCCAAAGACTCACAGGCAGAATTGCCTCGCTGAACCGTTTCATCTCCAGAGTTGCCGAACGAAGCTTACCCTTCTTCAAGGTGCTTCGTGCAAACTCAACTTTTCAATGGGGCCCAGAGCAACAACAAGCCTTCGACAACCTCAAGAAATACCTTGAAGATGCGCGAAGCATGACCAAACCGTCACCGAAGGCCGAGCCGTCCGTTGTACATCGCCGCAACCGACACGCAGCGGTTAGCACAAAGTGCTTGTGGAAGAGTGGAAGGAGGCGGACGTTCTAAGGCGCTTCCCCCATATACTATGTCTCCGAAGCTCGAACGGCTCAAAACTTCTCTACTCCGAAATGGAGAAGATGGCATATCTTTGTGGTGATGGCAAAAAGGAAGCTTCGGCACTACTTCCGAGCCATAACGTTTCGGTCCCGACACCTTTGTCGGTGTTTTGGACCGGCAACCTACTACGGGGAGTACCCGAAGTAGATGAATGTGACTCGCCGAGATCGGTAACTCGAAGGAAGAGGCACGCGACACACAATTTAGACGAGTTCGGGCCGCGAGGTGCGTAATACCCTACGTCTCGTATGCCGCGTAGCTCGGGATTGATAGGGCACGATTACACGATGGTGCAATGGTGCGCCGTGAGTTGGATGAGGTGAGGTTAGGTCGAGGTGATCCCGGGATCGGTCCCTCGCCTCGCCTTATATAGTCCGGGAGGCAAGGTTACAAGTCGGAGTAGGGAAAGAGTACTAGTCGAGTACGTCTAGGAGACTTCTACACGGAGCGGAACATGTACGAGTCCTATCCGAGTTCTACTCCTTTCTTTGTCCTTGTGCTCCACGCCTTCGGGTGCCGTGTAGCGCAAGTCGGGTAGTCCCGGGGGCCCACCAAGTAGTCGGTCCCGGTACCCACCGAGGTAGTGGGCCCAGGGAGGTCCATACGACAAGCCCCCGAGTACTTTGTAGTCGAGAAGGATAGCTTCCGGTAGTCTTGACGGCCTTAACGAGTAGTCCTCAAGCGTCCCCGAGTGCTACAAGTCAAAAGTCCTCAAGAGTAGTCGAAGCATCCCGAGGCCGGAATGTACTCCGCCTAATGTCCGAGCAATCTTGAAGTCTTCTCGAGTAGTCCCAAGCGTCCTTGAAATCCGCCTTCGAAGGTCTTCAAAAATGCTCGCCTTGTCTTGAAGCCGGAGCCGTCCAAGAAAGATGCGATTTGCCGAACCGCAATCCACGTGGAGTAGCCCCCGAGCCTCGAGCGCGGGCTCGGCGAGGATCTATCCGAAGTCTTGGAGAGAAAATCCCGAAAAATCCGGAGAGAAAAAACCGAAGGACACGTGGCACGGAGCCCCCGAGCCTTGAGTCGAGTACTTCCTCTCGAATTGAAGGGTCTTCTTTTGGAGAATGTGTCCTGAGATGCTCTTGAGACTAGCCGCGTCCCGAGGTAGTCGAGTAGAAGTAGCCGAGCCCCCGAGGTGAGGCGCGTCTACTAGTAGAATACGAAGAGTCACGCGCGGCCCGCCGAGTCGGCCGCGCGCGGACTTATCCGGCCGCCCGTTACGGAGGCGGTTTGGCTTATAAATTCAAGCCGAAACCCTTAGGGTTTTCACCCAAGTGAGCCGCAGTCATTCGCGCACTTGAATCTTGAAGTAGATCCACTCCAACGAGCACTGCCGCCGCAGTAGATCCAAGCGCATCGCCACCCGAAAGCTGTAGGGTAGCCCCCGAGCGGATGCGAGTGAAGACTTCCCCGTTCTTGGAGAATGAAGCCGTCCCCGTCGAAGACGTTGAAGGCCGGCGGGAAGAAGAGGAGCCATGCGAGAAGCCGCCGCGGCCCGGCACGGAGCGGCGCCGCCCACATCTCCACCGCGCGGCCGACCCAAGCCGCGAGTGGAAAAGGTCGAAGGTGAAGACCGAAGACCCATCGACCCCGTTGAACTCCGGTTCATCGGGGAGAAGGAGATCGATATGTGGAGATGCGCCGGGGAGATCCCTATCCAATGGAGAAGGCGCAAGACGAGATCCCGATGTTCTCGCGCTTCGTGGAGCGCGGGCTTGCGCTCCCGAGCCGAGCGATTTCTTCAAAGGACTTCTCGGTACTACGGCATCGAGTACCTCAACTTGAACCCCAACGGAATCTTCCACGCTTCTCGTCTTCGTCCATTTCTGCGAAGCATTCTTGGGGATCAAGCCGCATTGGATTCTCTTCCGCAAGTTCTTCCGCGTGAAGCCGCAGCCCAGCGCCTCCAACCCTAGAGTAGTCGGCGGGGCCGGGATCCGCTTGAGAGAAGATGCCGCCGAGCGATGCACGGCGTACAAGCTCGTGGACTCCAACACGGATTGGAAGACGAGGTGGTTCTATACCACGAACCACCATCCGGAGCCGCCGAAGCCGAGCGGACGGCGGCCCAAGCACCGAGAGTGGTGGAACACGGAACCCACCATGCAAGAGGGGATCCGGCTCCCGGAGTTGCTTCCGGGGAAGAATCAAGGCCCCTGCGAGATGCGGGGCCGAGGGCCGAGCATGTGGCCTTCGCTTTCATGAAGCGTCGGATCCGGCCCGGCCGTCGGCGCGGGATACGATGGGCTTCGAGTACACCGGCGACGACGACACGTCGCGGATGCGGGGGGTGAGATTGAAGACAACGACATCGTCGAGAGGTTGTCGAAGATCTTCAAGGACATGCGGAGTACACGGCGTGCCTCGTCGAGGAGTTCTCCGCCGCGCGCCCGCCCAACGAGGTAAGTAGCCGTACCCGCCTCGTCGAGTAGTAGGCACTTGTAGCGAGTTGCCGACGCCTTTGTGTCTTTTTGATGCGGGACGATGTGAAGCGGTTTGTCTCCGAGCCGCGGCCACCACCGAGCGGAATTGAGATTCCGGCGGTGGAGAAGGTGAAGGAGCGCCGAGTAGTCGGTGGCGACGACGATCCCGTCATCGTGGAGGATACCTCCGATGACGAAGAGGACGAGGAGACGGCGCGGGGAGCGCTTCCCGAGTTGCGGTCGAGGTTTAGCCGTCCGGGCTTGCCTCATGTGCCTCTCGTCCAAGACCCTCCGGCTAGCACCGGAGGCTAGCCTTGCCGCGCCGCCGAAGAAGCCGCGCAACCCCCGCCAAGAAGCGGGTAGCCAAGAAGATGAAGGTCTCGGAGACCACGCCTCTTGAGGTAAGTCATCTTGAGCGAGAAGACGTCGAGTACCCAATGATCGAGTACGGTGCCGACGAGTAGTTATCCCCATGTGCGGAGAGGCCGCCGGCGGAGCCCGTGGAGGAGGGCGATGAGGGCACGTGGCCCACGGTGGGGGAACCGGCCGGAAGCCGAAGTCCGGCTCCCCCCGTCGAAGAGCTCGGCGCGGTCGGAGCGCCGCCCCCCGCCCCGAAGGGAGCGAGTAGTACCGCGGCCGCCGCCGTTGGAGAGATGGAAGCCGCGAGGGACGCGAGAGACGTCGCGCGCCGGCCGCCACCGTGGAGGAGGCGATAGCCGAAGAGGCGGAAGAAGAGACGCCCGCCGAGGGTGGACCGGTCGATATCGCCGGCACTCCTCGGTGCTCCGGCCGTGACTATCGTCCGGTCGAACTTGTAAGTACCACACTTCGTGAGTAGTACTCATTGTAGTAGCCGATGTTGTCCCGATGAACCTTTGTGGATACTTGTGCGAGAAAATCCACCGACTTGAGCCGGGACGGAGAGGAGCCCGCGGCGGCGGAGGGCGAGAAGAGGCCGCGCCGCCCGTCGAGGAACCCGCTCCGAGAGGCCCAAGCCGCGACCGAGCCCCCAGCTGCCGAAGCGGCGGCGCGCAGGCGGTCATGGTCGAAGGTGAGTACTCTTCCTGAAGCTGTAGAGCCCCAAAAAGAGTAGTCGTAGATGCTGATGCGCGTGCTATTTGCTGACAGGCGCTGAAGGTGGTGACATCCCTGCAGGGGTACCCGTGCAGGAGTTGACACCAGAGGCCCCGGAGGCTGCGGCAGGAGCCCCCGAGCCCGTGAGGGAAACCGTCGAGAAGGCCGCCGAAGAGGAGGCGGGCGCCACGTCGCCGGGGGTTGCCCCGGAGGTGGCGATCCGGTCCCCGAGATCCAAGACGCGGAGCCTATCCGCTCGGCGCCGATGCCGGAGGCTACGTCAAGTAGCCGCGGCGGGATCGAGCCGCCGGCCGACGATCTCGTCGAGCCGGCAACGGTGGCCCAGCACCTGGAGGCGATCCGGCGGGGCCGAGCAAAGGATGAAGGTACGTAGTCGTAGCCTTCCGAGTAGTCTATCCTTTGCGTAGAGTACTCTGCTTGACTTGAGCTTGTATTGTGCAGGACGTCGCGGAGCGATCCCGCGAGAAGTCCAACATGCTTTGCGGGGCTATGGCGACACCGTGCTTGCGAGCCGAAGCCTTGGAGGAGCAGCTCATGAAGTCGAAGAAACACGCGGCCGCCATGCGGTCGAGGCTTGACGCCGCCTTCGCCAAGTATCACAACGACGTGATGGACTTGCGGGCGAAGAGCGACGATGCGGTGCGGAAGAACAAAGGCCTCCGCAACAAGAATAAAGGTATGTTTCTTGACTTGTCGGGTACTTGTTGGGAGTCATCAAGCTCGACCCGTTGTTGTGTTCTGTGTTGCGAACTCGAAGACCGAGTGGAGCGTCCGAAGGGCTCGGAGATCGGCATGAAGAATCTCTTCTACCGGGAGCAAGAAGCCCGCCGGTACTTGAACTCGACTACAAGGAGCCGGCCTTCGAGTGCGAGAAGCACATGGAGTTGAGAATTGCATCCGACCGGGATCTCGTCAATCGCTACAAATCCTTGCGAAGTTGAACGAAGATCGCGAGGCACTCCGAGCCCAACCGAAGGACCCGGAAGAGGCCGCCCTCCCGATCGCGAGGCTCCCGGTGCCGCACCCGGCGGCCCCAAGATTGCTCCGTTGGCGGATCGACTTCGTGAGGCGCCAAGCCGGCCGGCCGCCTACGTGAAGCACATGGCCAAGTCGATCCCGAAGCGGTGCTGGCCTTCATGAAGTCGTACTTCCCGAAGGCCCGGTGGAGGTGGTCGCCGGCGGAGTAGCCGCCAACCGGCCGGACGAGCGAAGCACGCGCAGTTGCCGGAGCGAGATGGCTCCCATCGCGGAGCGAGTAGCCGATAAGTTGAATCTCCAGTAGCTCGCATAGATAGCTAGTAGCCATAGTTGTATAGGAAACGGTTGTAATGAACTATCTCATATATCAATGAAATGTGAAGTTCCATCAATGAGTACTCGTAGCCGCGATATCGAGTGCGGAGCGCCCATCGTGGAGTAGGTGCGAGTAGTAGTACTCGGCTTAGTAGTCCCGTCGCGGGGAGTAGGCGGTAAAGAAGTTGATGAACAATCAAACTTTATTACCGAAGAAGTACACCCGGGTGGCCGGGGCCGTAGTTACAAGTAGTCGCCGGGACCGAGGAGGCCGCTTACGGCCGAGTAGTACCGGAGCGGGTAGCCGCTTACGGTGAGTGATCCGTAGGTAGCCGTGTAGGCCGGATCGCGGATCCGTAAGTAGCCGCGCGGGCCGGATCTTAGAGTGTGGTCTTCTTGGTAGACCGCCGCTAGAGTCCTTGACGCTCGTTGCGGCCCGGGTCCGTAGGTAGCCGCACGGGGCCGGACTCGGGAGGAGAGTAGTCCGGAGACTTGAAGCCGGGACCGGAGGGTCGCATGCGGCTAGGGGTGTTGATGCGGTCGTGTAGACTTGAACCCCGGAGTAGTCGAGTAGACTAGGCGTAGAACCGACGGAGCCGGTCGACGTTCCACGAGTTGTTGACTTCTTCGCCTTCGAGTGTTTGGAGGCGGTAGGAGCCCGGCCCGGTCACCTTAGCCACGGTGAAGGGGCCTTCCCGAGGGGAGCCGAGTTTGTGTAGTCCTTCCGTGTTCCGTATACGGCGGAGGACAAGATCTCCAACGTTGAAGGAGCGTTCCTTGACGTTGCGGTCATGGTAGCGTCGGATACCCTCCGGGTACCTTCTTTGTTTGGACGAGGGCGGCACGGCGAGCTTCTTCGAGGCCGTCGATATCAACTCGTCTCGTCGTCTTCCGAGACGCCTTCGTCGTAGTGCTCCACCGCCGGCGAGTTCCATATGACATCGGCGGGGAGGATGGCTTCGCAGCCGTAGACCGAGAAGTAGGGGGATTGCCCCGTTGGCTTGGATGGTTGAGTCCGCAGCCCCCGCAGTGCGTTGGGTAGTTCCTTGATCCACTTGCCCCCTTTTGAGTTAGCGGCGTCGTGTAGCCGCTTCTTGAGGGCGTCGAGCACCATCCCGTTGGCGCGCTCGACTTGTCCGTTGGCCCGTGGATGGGCGACGGAGACGTATCTGACGTCGATTCCGCCTGTTCTCGCGGTACTCCCCGCAACGGTGGTTGTTGAAGTTGGACCCCAGGTCTGTGATGATGCGGTGGGGTAGCCCGTAGCGGTGTACGAGTTCATCCGGAAGTCGAGTACTCGTCGGCCTTGGGGCATGTGACCCGAAGCTTGACCTCGATCCACTTGGTGAACTTGTCGATAGCCACCAGTACCCGGTTGAATCCTCCTGGCGCAGTTGGCAGTGGCCCAATCATGTCGAGCCCCCAGCAGGCAAAGGGCCAGGTTGGTGGTATGGTGACTAGCTTGTAGGCAGGGACATGTTGCTGCTTGGCGAAGAACTGACATCCTTGGCACCTTCTGACGAGTTCTTCGGCATCGCCCAGGGCTGTGGGCCAGTAGAAGGCTCGCCGGAAGGCCTTGCTGACCAGCGTGCGGGAGGACGCGTGGTTGCCGCAGACACCCTTGTGGATCTCCTCCAAGATGTCCTTGCCTTCTTCGCGAGGGACGCATTTCATGAGTACTCCGAAGATGCGCCTCGCTTGTAAAGCTTGTCGCCGACGAGGACGTAAGACTTGGCGCGGCGGACGAGTTGTTCGGCTGCGTTCTTGTCGGAGGGGACCTTATGCTCGCTGAGGTAGTCGATGAAGGGTTGCCTCCAGTCCACGTCGATCATCATGACCTCCTGCCCGGTCGGTTGGTTAGCTGGGACAGTGGTCGGTGGCGCCGGCTCCGGGATGGATGGCGCGTGAAGCTCATGGACGAAGACGCTGCGGGTACTTGGGCGCGGGTGGATCCGAGCTTCGAGAGGACGTCCGCGGCAACGTTGTTGTCGCGAACGATGTGGTGGAACTCGAGACCATAGAATTTGTTCTCGAGCTTGCGGACTTCTAGGCGTAGGCGTCCATGTTCTCCTTGTTGCGGTCCCGGGACTTGTTGACTTGGTTGATGACCACCTGCGGAGTCGCCGTAGACTAGTAGCCGCTTGATGCCAAGTGAAGCCGCGAGGCGGAGCCCGTGTAGGAGGGCTTCGTACTCGGCTTCGTTGTTCGAGACCTTCCAGAAGATCTGCAGGACGTACTTGAGTTGTTCGCCCGTTGGGGAGATCGGGGAGTACCCCCGCGCTCGCGCCCTCGAGGTTGAGTGAGCCGTCGAAGTACATCACCCAATGCTGCGGTCGCACGGTGGGAGTAGGTAGCCGGTTCTCCCGCCACTGCGCCATGAAGTCGACTAGAGCCTGCGACTTGATGGCTGTGCGTGGCTTGAAGTCGATGGTGAGGGCGCCGAGCTCGACGGCCCATTTGGAGATTCTTCCGGTGGCGTCTGGGTTCCTCGGGATGTCGCCGAGCGGGTAGTCGGTGACGACGGAGACCGAGTACTCCCGGAAGTAGTGTCGTAGCTTCCGCGAGGTGATGAGTAGAGCGTACGGGGAGCTTCGCACGGGCCGGTAGCGAGCCTTGGACTCGATAGAACCTCGCCGACGAAGTAGGCGCGGGCGCCCGGACCGGGTAGGCGTGGCCGTCTTCCCCGCCGCTCGACAACGATGGCGATCGACCACGTGAGTAGTCGCGGCGAGGTAGAGCGACGGTGCTCGCCCTTGTAGGGAGCCGTGAGGACCGGGGGCTTCGACAAGAAGTCCTTGAGCCGGGCAAGGGCTTGGTCCGCCTCTGCCGGTCCACACGAACTTCTCGTGGTGCTTGAGTAGTTTGAAGAAGGGGAGACCCCGTTCTCCTAGCTTCGAGATGAATCTGTTCAATGCCGCCATGCACCCCGTCGGCTTACGGACGTCCTTGATGCTCGTGGGAGCTTTCATGCCTGGTGATGGCGGAGATCTTCTCGGGGTTGGCTTCGATGCCGCGTTGGCCGATGATGAAGCCGAGTAGTTTGCCCGAAGGTACGCCGAAGACGCACTTGTTCGGGTTGAGCTTCCCGGCGGTACTCGCGTAGCGATGCGAAGGTCTCTTCAAGGTCGTCGATGAGGGTACCGGAGTCCTCGGTTTTGACAACCACGTCATCCACGTAGGCCTCGACGTTCTTGTTGAGTTGCCGCTTGAAGCAGCGCTCGGATGGCCCGTTGGTAAGTAGCGCCGGCGTTCTTCAACCCGAAAGACATGGTCGTGTAGCGATGCGCGCCGAACGGGGTGATGAACGCGGTCTTCTCCTCGGTCTTCCTCCTTGATTGCGATCCGGTGGTACCGGAGTAGCGGCCGAGGAAGCAGAGCGGTCGCGGCCCGCCGTGGAGTCGATGACTTGATCAATCCGTGGCAACCCGAAGGGGTCCTTGGGGGCGGTGCTTGTTGAGGTCGGTGTAGTCGACGCACATCCTCCACTCGTTCGAGTTCTTCTTGCGGACGAGGACGGGGGTTGGCGAGCCACTCGGGATGGAAGACTTCTCTCGATGAAGCCGCGCGAGTAGCTTGGCGAGTTCCTTCTTGATGGCGTCCCGTCCGTCGTCGGCGAAGCGTCGGAGGTGTTGTCGCTTGGGGGTGGCCTTTGGGTCGACGTTGAGGCGGTGCTCGATCGGCTCCCCGGGCACTCCCGGCATGTCCGTCGGCTTCCACGCGAAGATGTCGCGGTTAGCCCGAAGGAAGCTGATGAGCGCGTCTTCCTATTTGGGGTCGAGGCCGGCCCCGATGGTGGTAGTCTTGGTGGGGTCGCTCTGTTCCGAGGTCGACCGTCTTGGTGAGCACCTCCTCGGGTGGCCGAGGCTTGTTGGCGCTGTCAGACTTCTCTGGGATGTCGAGTTCGCTTGTAGCAAGCTTCTTCGACGCGGCGTAGACCTCCATCATTGGGGTGGGTACTTGATTTGTCGAAGCAATCACCACGGCCTCTCGTATCGCGATCGTGAGAGATCTTCAAGTCCCCCCGGAGGGAGAGTACGCCGGCCGGACTTGGCATTTTGAGTACCAAGTATGTGTAGTGGGGCACCGCCATGAACTTGGCGATGGCCGGTCCGCCGAGGATGGCGTGGTAGGAAGTCTCGATGTCCGCGACCTCGAACTTGATGTACTCGGTGCGGTAGTTGTCGCGAGACGCCCCGAAGGTAATCGGCGTACCACCGAGCCCGGTGGGATAGCCGCGTTGCACCGGGACAATGCCGTAGAAAGGCATGTTTGCTCTTGTTGAGCATGGGGGTGACGTCAAGGTTCATCTTCCCGAGAGTCTTGGTGAAGAGGACGTTGAGCCCGCTTCCGCCGTCGATGAGCACCTTGTTGAGCTTAGAGCCCGCCATCGTTGGTTGCGGGACGAGAGGGAAACGTCTGGTTCGGAGAAGCCGGTCCATTGGTCCGCGCGGGAGAAGGTGATGGGCGTCTCTGACCACCTGAGAGGGGTCATAACCGCTGGTTCAATGGACATCACTTCGCGGCGAGTAGCCTTCGCTCCCGCCCGGGGTAGTCCGCCGAAGAGGACGTTGACGGTCTTCTCGGGTTCTTGGAAGTCGTCGCCGTCCTTCTTCTTGTTCTTCTGATCGTGAGGGTGCGGTGGCTCCGGCGTGTCCTTGAGCGCATGCCTGAGCTGGTAGCACTGCTCGGTGGTGTGGTTGCCGTTTGGATGCCACGGGCACTTCTCCTTCGACGGGTCTTTAAACCCGCCGGAGTTCTTCTTCGAGTTCCCTTTCGGAGGGCGCCGGATAGCCGCGACGGTGTTGTACGGCTTGCGCTTGCGGTTGGAACCCGAGAAGTTGTTGTTGTTATTGTTGTTGTTGCGGCCGCCTTGGTTTGGGTTGCGCTGCGCCGCCGCCTTGGTTCTCGCTTGGACTTGGCGCGGATGGCGTCGTACTTGGCGTTGGCCTTGTCCTCTTCATCCGCCCGGGACGTGATCATGTCCTTGAGGTGGGGAATGGACTGGGGACGGCGCCGGCCGAAGTCCTCGAAGGTGCGGCGATGGTAGAGCCCGTCCCGGAAGAGGTCGATGACCTCCTTGTCGGTGACGTCCACGACGGTAGCGCGCTTGTCGAAGAAGCGGCGCATGTATTTGCGGAGGGTCTCGCCTTGTTCTGCTTGATCATGGCCGTGGTCCATGCGAGTACCCGAACGGCCCATGGCGCCCGCGAAGTTGCTTGTGAATTGCTCCTTCGGTGGTCCCACTTGTCGATTGAGTGCTTGTCCGGGCGACTCGAGCCACGTGAGTGGGGCTTGGTCCGAGCGAAGGGGAAGTAGAGGCACTTGGTGTCGGCCGTTGCCGCCGCCGTTCTCGATGGAGAGAGCGTAGCATCGGAGCCACCGGATGGGATCTGCTTCGCGTCGTATTTGGTGATCCCCAAAGGCTTGAACTTGTCGGGGAGGAGCGAGGTTGCGAAGCCGGGGTGAGAAGGCGGGGAAGCCGTCGCCTTCGGCGGCGGTCGTCGACTTCTTCTCGCCGCAACTCTTCGATTCTCCGGCGAGCATCGTACCCGCCGTGAGAGGCGCCGGAGGCGTGGCTATGCGCGTGGCCGCGGCCGCCGCGGGCGCCGCCGCCTCCGGCTTTCTTGTTGGCTCCGTGGTTGGAGGCTCGCCGCCGCCGCCGCCGCCGCCGTCGGGGTCGTCGCCGCCACCACCGGCGGAGCACGGTGGGGGACGACTTCTCGGTTGACGTTGTCTTGTCGTGAGGGTCCGCCGGCGGTGGAGCGTCGACGGTTTGGTTCGGGCGGGATGTCGCCTCGAGTACGGTTAGGACCGAGGTCAACACTTGCGACTAGTAGCCTCGTTGTCGCGAGGCTTGGCTTGGAGAGGTTGGGCCGACTCTCTTGTCGACCCGCATGAAGTAAGCTTCCTCGGCCGAGCTTGGCGATGACTTCTCCGGCCCGTATGCCCCGAGCTCGCCGTGCGATCGGCCGTGATCGACATGAGGCAATCGCTCGGGAGTGGTGTGAACTCGCTCTCGGCCGCCGAGAGCTTCCGCAAGGTTGCGGATGGGGAGGTTGTCTCCGAGCCGCCGGCGTCGTTCGTTGCGCTTCCCCGTTACGTTCGCGTCGGGCGTCTCTCGCCGGGCGTCGGTCTCGTCCGCGGGGGGCATCGGCGGACGGCCTCGTCCGTGGAGATGTCCTCCGGTACTTGTCCGCGGCCGTGCACGAGGTTCCGGGGTGTCGCCGGCGGCCATGAAGACTTGACGGTCGGGGGTACCCAAGCTTGGCTCGAAGGTGCCACCTCGGTTGGTGTGCTTGAGTCGGCTTGGGCTAGTGGTGTTCCCTCTCGGAACGGTAGCGAGTCGATGTAGGCGACGTAGCGTGAGTCCTTTGTCGGCTCGGCGGGTTTGCGATCCGGCCGCAGAGACGTATCTCCCGGCCGGCGTTGATCTTATAACCGGCCCGCAGGCCGGCCCCGACAAGGGAAGCTCGGAGGGGTTGTCTTCGGACTCGGGCTCCTCGGGGTCCGACCCGAAGTCGAACTCGTAGTCCGGGTTCGAGAAGAACTCGGAGAGAGGGCCCGGAGTCCAAGACGCGGTTGGAGACGGCGTCGGAGTCCGAGTTGTACTCGGTTGCGGGCTCCTTGCCGCCCGTCGTGGCGTAGAAGCCTCCGTGCGGGCCCGGGCCCCACCGGGAACGCGAGGGCCACGCACGGAGCGCCGACGTGGAGAGGGGACCGCTCGCGATGGGCGAGGAGCCGGCTCGCATGCGATGGCCCATGGCGACGTCGGGTTCGAGTTGGAGACGGACTCGAGCTCGAAGTCGGCGTGGAGGTTGGAGAGCGAAATTTCGCCGAACTTGCCGGCGAGCTTGCCCGTGACAACTTCGGGAAGCGTCACAAGGCCTCGTCCTCGAGTCGGGTTGCATGATCAAGCGGCGGCGGAAAGAGCCCGCGCCATCGGCGGTGCGGACCCAAGCCCCCGAAGACGAAGGTGTCGCCACGGTTGAAGGCGACGGTTGGCTTGATGTGAACGAAGCCGTCGAGTTCGCCATGTGATCTCGAGCGAGAGCCCCTACCCGGCGCGCCGCCGCTTCGGTGTTTTGGACCGGCAACCTACTACGGGGAGTACCCGAAGTAGATGAATGTGACTCGCCGAGATCGGTAACTCGAAGGAAGAGGCACGCGACACACAATTTAGACGAGGTTCGGGCCGCGAGGTGCGTAATACCCTACGTCCCGTATGCCTGCGTAGCTACGGATTGATAGGGCACGATTACACGATGGTGCAATGGTGCGCCGTGAGTTGGATGAGGTGAGGTTAGGTCGAGGTGATCCTGGGATCGGTCCCCGCCTCGCCTTATATAGTCCGGGAGGCAAGGTTACAAGTCGGAGTAGGGAAAGAGTACTAGTCGAGTACGTCTAGGAGACTTCTACACGGAGCGGAACATGTACGAGTCCTATCCGAGTTCTACTCCTTTGCTTGTCCTTGTGCTCCACGCCTTCGGGTGCCGTGTAGCGCAAGTCGGGTAGTCCCGGGGGCCCACCAAGTAGTCGGTCCCGGTACCCACCGAGGTAGTGGGCCCGGGGAGGTCCATACGACAAGCTTTCCCTCTCCGGGACATGTTTGAGAACAAGGAGTCCACGGGTAGGATGGGAAAGTGGGCCTCGGAGTTGGCGGAGCACGTCATAAGCTTCGTTGCTCGCAGTGCGATAAAGTCTCAAGTCCTCGCTGACTTTGTAGCCGATTGGACGCCTTCGGCGTCGAAGGGGGAAGCAATAGTCGCAGAACCAATATGGGAAGTGCAGTGTGATGGTGCATACTGCCACCTTGGGTCAGCGGCCGCAGCAGTCTTAAAGTCCCCTTCGGGCATCAAGCTTCGGTACGCCCTGCGGCTGAACTATGATAACTGCACAAACAACGTGGCAGAATACGAAGGCTTGCTGCTCGCACTTCGGAAAGCCAGGGCCGTGGGGGCAAGAAGGCTTGTCATCTTGACAGACTCCGAACTTGTCGCCTGCCACATTGGGAAAAATTACAAGGCAAAAAATCCTGACATGATGAAGTACCTGCAGGCTGTCCGAAGCATGGAACAATTCTTCATCGGCATCACAGTGCGAAGCTTTCCCAGGAACTACAACAAGGAGGCCGATGCCATTGCAAAGGCAACAGCTCTGCTTGAGCCCCTGCCGCCGGATGTCTTCTACGAAACAACCACTCTGAAATCCGCCGCCGATGAAGCAGCGCCCCCCAAGTTTGTGAACGCCATACAGAGTGAGGACTGGCATGCCCCAATAGTGGTGGCGCTCAAGGGTTACTACGAAGCCGAAGATGGCGTCACCAGCAAGAGAGTAGCCATCAGGGCGAGAAACTACCACCTCGTCGACGGCAACTTGTACCGAAAAGGGGTGTGTGCCCCATTGCTAAAATGCATATCGGCCACCGAGGGAAAACAACTGCTCCACGAAATCCACAGCGGCATGTGCTCACATCACCTAAGCACGAGGGCCTTAGTGCAGAAGGCTTTCTGCAAGGGCTTCTACTGGCCTTCGGCAGTCGCAGACGCACATGACATAGTGCGCCATTGTCCAGAATGCCAGCGCCATGCGCCCTACAGCAAGTTCGCCTCCAACGAGATACAGCTGTTACCACCAGTATGGCCCTTCGCTCGGTGGGGTATCGACATCGTCGGCCTGCTACCCACGGCACCTGGAAACTACACTCACGCAGTTGTGGCGGTCGAATATTTTTCCAAGTGGGTTGAAGCGAAGCCATTATTGAGTATCACTTCGGCCACCATTCAGAAGTTCTTTTGGCAGAACATAGTATGCCGCTTCGGCATACCCCACGAGGTCACAGTGGATAACGGCAAGCAGTTCGACAGCGCAGAATTCAAGGAATTCTGTGCGTACTTGGGAACCAAGTTGTGCTTCGCTTCGGTCTACCACCCGCAGTCCAATGGGGCGGTGGAGCGGGCTAATGGGGTCATCTTCGCTGGCATCAAGAGGAACATCACTGATCTGCCCAAGAGCAAGTGGGCCGAAGAGTTATCGAGGGTAATCTGGTCCCACAACAGCACCACGTCCAGGACCACCCAGTTCTCACCCTTCAAGCTGTTGTACGGGGAAGAAGCCATGTTGCCCGAAGAGCTGTGCCTGGGCACCTGGAGGAACACTCCCTCCGGAGACGAAGACCTTAAGGCTTCGGTTCAGAACATTGAGGAGGTCCGCCTACAAGAAGCCACAAACCTGTCGGCCTACCAAGATGAGACCCGGAGGTGGAAAAACAAGAAGATCATACCGAAGCTCATACGGTCAGGAGATCTAGTGCTGCGTAAGGTGCTGAAGGGAAAACTGAAGGGCAAGATGCACGGGAAGTGGGAAGGCCCGTTCATAGCGACTGCGACTGCAAACGAAGCAGCGTTCAAGTTGCGCCGGCTAACTGGCGACGAAGAGCCCTACACTTGGAATGTGGACATGCTTCAGAAGTACTTCGTTTGAAGCAGCTGCGAGCATCTAGCGTAGTTTGAGTTTCAGTAGTTCCTTTTTTCTCTTTAGTCATGATCAGGAGTCTGTATCATATGTACATTAAAGTAGTGGGGGACGTACTCTTTTCCTCATGGGGGAGGCTTCGTGGTTCCCCTCCGGATCCGCGAAGTGTGAGGTTTTTAACGAGGCAGCCCTTTGTACCCCTTTTTCTGACATGTAATATAAGTCAGTTTTCCCCCATCCTTTCGTGTCCAGTTTATTTTCTCTTCAAGAATGCTTTCGCCACATTGTCGAAGCTATACTACCCCCTTGAGGGGGGCATAGTCTTCGAGGTGGCCTTCGGCGGGGTAAGTGACAGCCTGGGCACGAATCGCCTTGCGTGCGCGCGGGCCAAGCCTGTCACTTATCGTCGTGACCGAAGAAAAAGACCGCTTGACGAGGCGCGAGGCCACGATTCGGTCGGAGCAAACGCACGCCTGGAGCACTGCGTCGGTCCTGATTTGACCGAAGGAAAAGACCGCTTGACGCGGCACGAGGCCACGATTCGGCCGGAGCAAACGCACGCCTGGAGCACTGCGTCGGTCCTGATTTGACCGAAGGAAAAGGCCGCTTGACGCGGCACGAGGCCACGATTCGGCCGGAGCAAACGCACGCCTGGAGCGCTGCGTCGGTCCTGATTTGACCGAAGAAAAAGCCCGCTTGACGCGGCGCGAGGCCACGATTCGGCCGGAGTAAACGCACACCCGGAGCGCTGCGTCGGTCCTGATTTGACCGAAGGGAAAGCCCGCTTCACGCGGTACGGGACCCCGATTTGGCCTGAGCAAGTGCACGCCCGGGGCGTCGCTTCGGCTTCGACTTGACCAAAGTTAAAGGCCTCTCGGCGCAGCACGAGACGGCGATGTGGTCAAAGAAAACGCGCGTCCTGGACGTAATGATGTTTTTTAACCTGAGTGAGTGAGTTTTTACGAAAACACTTTGAAGACAACGGGTTCGATACAAGCTGCGTCCAGAGGAGAAGCGCGGTGCCGCTTCGTCTCAACGTATCCAAGGGCAGTCTCGATCGAACGAGATGCGAAGGTAACACTGACGGTTGGAGGTAGCATCAACCCTAGGGAAAGTAACACTGACGGTGCGATACCGAAGCGCGCAAGTGATGGGCACAGACACCCTCGTTTCTTTCTCTTATCACATTTTCAACATAGAATGTACTTCGGGACAACAATACAACTTTACAAGGGAAAAATAATGCAATCACAATACACCTCGTCACGAACACACAATTTACAAATCCGCAGGCGACGATTCGCTCCGGGCGTGCCGCGAACACTTCCGGGGGGGAGTACGAGACACCGGGGTGGCGAATGCTAAACTTCGTCCAAACATTCGGGGTGACAAAAAGAGAGTTTAAGGGCAGAGATGAACTGCTCGCACCTTCGGCCCTCTGCGCAGGAACCACCGAAGGAACCTGCGCAAAGATACCTTACATTAGTCTACTTTACAAAAATTCATGACCCCAAAAGGAGCGCGTTTCGTTCGTTTACAAGGCCAAGCCTGGCGCGCTTCAGACCTCGGCTCCTTCGGTGACGATGGGGGCTTCATTCAGCACAGCACTTGCTTCAGGGGCCTCGACGGATGCGACGGCTGCGTCGACCTCAGGCTTCGCAGGTGACTGGCTGCCGGGAGAGCTGGCAGCCAGTAGTGCGGCCTCAAGCTCCGCAACGTGTACCGCCTCCGAAGCGTCTGCCGCAGAGTCTTCCTCCACGGTGGCAGCGGCCGCGACGACGTCGCCTTGTGCAGGCGCGAGCTCCACTTCGGGAACAGGAGCAGCTTCAAGGGTAGCGGATGTGGGAGGGGCAGTCCCGTCGGCAGCTTCGGCACGCCCGCCCTCAGTTGCAGGTTCCGGTGCGCCCCCCGCGTGCCCTTCTTCGGTAGTTGGCCGTCGTGTCCTCGGCGGTGCCAGCTTCGTCGTCGGGAACGCCGGTGACCCCGCCCTCCTCTCTTGCTGCAGCTTCGGGACCCCCAGCGGTGATAAGTGGAACGCCGGGCATAGCGATCCAGTCCCCCTCCGTCATGAACTGGGGCAAGGGTGGAGTGCCGCCAAACCGAACCTGGATGCGATCATAAACACGCTCTTGCAGCCGAGGCCTTATCTGCAAAACAATGGGGGCAACATGTCAAAATAGGCGTGAAAAGATACCATTAATGCAACCTTAAGCGAAGGACAGAGGTAACTTCGGTGTACCTGAGCACTCAGACGAGCGGATTCGTCCAAAGTGAGGCGGTACCCGCGCTGGGCGAAGAAGGTGTTCATGAAATTTTTGGCAAGATTTTTGGGGAGCACCGGAAGCTGTCCAACGTCGAGATCCGCGTCGGTGGGCCATTCGAAGTTATCCTTGGTAAGTCGGCGAAAATCACTCTTGCTGATTGTCTTCTCCGAAGACGGACGATCTGAAGGCACCAGCGAGCACACGGAATATGCTAGCGTGCGAACCCCCACCGCGGCCCCGAGCTCTCCGAAGATCTTCGTGTTCGTGGAGAGGAGGTCGAAGCAGGCATTCACCCATTCATAATATGACTCGACGGTGCACCGGAGGAATGGGATAGGCGGCGTGCTAAGGTTGCACTGGTCCAGCAGCTGCAAAATGTCGGTGCGAAGGGCCTCCGCGCTCCGAATGTGATCCGCCTGGTACCGCTCCAGCGTCCTGCTCAGCTCGCTCGCCTCTTTCTACGCTTCAGCCAACTTGGCCTCCTTGTCGGCAAGCTGAGCGTGCAAGTCCTCCTTGGCGCTGCTCAAAGTCTCCATGTCGTGGCGCAGCGTTTTAAGGACGGCTTCGGAGGACTTTGTCGCGTCTTCTTTCTCTTGCTGCAGCCTCCGGGTGCGTTCCTGTTCCGCAGCCAATCGCCCCTCCAGCTCCGCCACACGGTTTTGAAGCGAGGATACGGCGGCAACTGATCTCTCCTTCGACTCCTTGCTCTCCTGCTCCAGCCTTCGGGCGAGGCATCGAGACGCGATGAAGGCCTTCAGGGACAGATCCCCGCACGCCGTCGTGAGCTCAGCCGCAGTAAGCTTCCCGAAGTGTTCTTCTTCATGAGGTATAGCGAAGCTTGCCCCGGCCTCCTCCAGGAACTGCGTTCATGCCCGCCACTCGTCAGGCCCAGGAAACGAATCATCTTCCCGCCAATCAGCTTGGCTTCGGCGGGAACTTGGAGACGGACAGCGGCGGCACGGGGCTCCTCAGGCGTCACCCGGTAGCTGCTGCTTTCGGGCTCCTCGTCTTCTCCTTCCTCCGCTTCGGCGGCGATATCATCCTTCTCGGTAGCAGGGGCCGAAGGGGAGGCGGATTGCTTAGTACCACTGGAGGACGTGTCGGACGAGCTGGTGGAGGAGGAGCTGGAATCGTCCTTGTCGCGCGAGGTTTCGGCGCCGAGGGCGACGGGGCTCGGCTTGCGCGGAGTGTCACCAACAGAGGACACGATGTGAACGTCGCTGTCGTCATCGCTGTCTTTCTCTTGCGGGCTGAGGGGGACAAGCAGCGGCCTGGTGGTCTCCTTCCCGGCTCTCGCCGAAGGCGCAGCCGAACGCAGCGGCACGGCGGCGATCACATCCTCGACGAGGCCTGTCTCAATGTCGACGACGCGGGTCCTCTTGAGTGATGGGGGCGTGTCCGCCGGCCGCCCGCCACGCTTCTTCCGGGCCTTCCCTTCGGCGGCAGCAGTGGCCGCGGCAGGGCCGCCCCTCTTGCCGGTTTTTTGCGAAGCGGCACGCGGTGAAGTTGCCGTCTCCTCAGCGTCCGCTTCGGCGGCCGCAAGCGTCGCGGCTTTCTTCTCGGCTGCCTCGCGATGCTTGGCGAAACCGACGCGTTCAGGAGGATTAATCTTGAAGAACTCAAATACTCGGTTTGTCCGAGATCCGTTCAGCTCTGCGACGGTGTCTTTATACTCCTTCAGTGAGACGGGGCCGAGGATGAAGTCCCCGTGAGCCTCCACTTTTCTCTTCCTCAGCACTGCGGGCAAATAATCTTAAGCGGTCAGCAATTTATTCACCCGGAATGTAGCTAAGGAAAAAATCCTCCGAAGGACGCAAAATAACTTACGTTCGGTCGTGAAGCCAAAAACCTTCGTCCAGTCGGGGCAGGGGATACCCCCGATATCGTCCGCCCACTCGTCGTCGGCCACGGACCAGCCGTCCACCAATGGGCACACAGGGATGCTGCGGCACTCTTCCACGATGTCCCGCGTACCGTACTTGCGCGTGAACCGGCGAAGCATTATCACGAACTCGTCGCCTTCGGGACACGAGGGGTTCTTGGCGTAGGACTCGTGGAGGGGCGGGAGCTCCTTCGTGGCCAGCGGGTGAGACCCTCCGGAAGAAGGAGGGTTCACGGTGTAGTAGAACCAGTGCTGCTGCCAATCCGAAGGCCACTTATTCCGATATGCGGTCACTGGGCTCACCACGCCAGACTTATACGAAAAGTTCAGACAGCCGAACTGGCACTCCTTCTCCACAGACTGGTCCCCCTCCTTCTCGAAGACTGTCCGCCGCTGGTGGTGCACTTGATGCGCCGAAGCGAATCCTTCAGCGGAAGGCTTGATCTTCGTCGTCCGGCATATCCACATGTACACCGATAGACGTAGGATGGCATTGGGGGTGAGTTGGTGCAAGTAGATGTCGAAATACCGTAGTATGTCGACAACGGCGGGGTGCAGAGGAAAACGAAGCCCCGCATACAGCAAGTTGCGGAAGATGACGACTTCATTGTCCCGTGGCCGCGGTACGGTCTCCCGGCCAGGGGCTCGGCCGGCCCCAACCATGCGATTCTTCACCAGCGATTCCACGTCGGTCTTGTCGATTTGGCTCCGACCGAATGTGTACGTCTTCGCAATCTCCCTCGCGACAGCATCGCGTCTCCGCTTCGGTGCCATGTGGGCTATCCAGGCACGAAGTGAAAACAGAAATAGCAGGGGTCGGAGGAGATCTTACAGCGGTACCTTCGGAGCTTTCGAGCGTTGTAACCAAGAGTTGCGGCCGCGGCGTGGGGCAGCCCAAGGACTGGCCCCCTTTTTATAGTAAACGAACCCCGATAATCGCGCCGATGACAATCGAATTTACCGTTTTACCCCAATAACAATTCTCACAACGGTAAAGTCTTCAAGGGGCAGCGCACGTCTTTTACTCGGACCCGCGTCAGCGTGGGCCGTCCGGGGGAGTTCTGAAGCCCATTCTTCACCCCGATAAGGGTTCATCGTAAGTTCGGCCTATCTTGAGTTCAGGACGGCCCTCACTAACGAGGGGCTACTGTTGGGGAAGTTGGCCTTCGGAAGCCTCGCCCACGTCCAGCCAGGCTGACGATTTCAATCCGCGCACGGCTTCGGTCTCGCGGAAAAACTTTCGCGATATGGGTTTAACAGAAACGCTAATACTGCTCATATTACGTGAGGATTGTTGTGCAGGGATGGTCCCACATGGCGGTGCCAGCCTTCGGTGCCGAAGGCACGGATGGTTGTACTCCGGTGACGAAGGTTCGAGAGGACCAGGAACGCGTTGCGCCGGCCGGGAACATCGCGTCCGGGGCCAGCGGCGGCACGGGCGAGACGCCCGGAGAGGTGCGATGCGTCCAGGGCAGGATCGCTACTTCGGCGCCGAAGGTGCGGCGATCCTGAACACGTGGCTGCCGCCGACGTGTGAAGAGGGCTCCGTACAAGGCAGAGACAAGGGGTGCCGCGTGTAAAGGCGTTTCGGCCGTACGAAGACACGCTGGAGGCCTGTACGACGCGGGGACTTACTGTTATACCCTTGTAAAGTGCTTAAAGCCGTTTGCCAGGAACGGAAAAGGTGTAATTGAGGCAAAGACTATACCCAGGGGTCTCCTATAAATAGTGAACCCCTTGTAATGAAACGGACACACTGTAATGAGAAGAGAGTACCGAAGGCGACAGCAGTTCTTTCGGTCTTCGGTCTGCTGAGTATTTCCTTATTTCCGTGTTATTAAGTTTCTGCATCTTCCTTCTTTGCGCAAGTAGAAGTAGCACCCTTCGTGATAGCAAGCTAAGGGAGTGAGAGAGCTCAGGGGGCTGTTGTGTCGGCGTCCACCCTTCGGGCCCGATCTCCGCCAACAATTTGCACGTTGAAAGGAGACAAGAACTCACTGTCTGTTGCATGGCGACGAATTGACCAGGTGCTAGCTCCCCTCCCAATTGGGTTCGCCGTGTTCATGGTGCACCTGGCGACGATCCCGATCACCGGCACGGGAATCAACCCGGCCAGGAGCCTCGGCGCCGCCGTCGTGTACAACAACAGCAAGGCCTGGAGCGACCAGGTATACCATCTCTTCCATTGGCACATGGTGCAAGATTGCAGCAGCTAGCAATGTTTTCATTGATTAATTGTCCTGGAACAAGCTGTCAATTTCGTTCATTTGCAGTGGATCTTCTGGGTGGGTCCGTTCATCGGGGCGGCGATCGCAGCGCTGTACGACCAGATTGTACTCCGCGCCAGCGCCAGGGGCTACGGCTCCTTCCGGAGCAACGCCTAGGCCAACCTCGTCGTCGAGGACCTCCCCGGCCGAGCATGACAGCCAATGCAAATACTGAGCTCTTCCTTCTCCGGAGTTTAAGTTTGACCGGAGAGGGAGAGCCCCGGCGTGGTTAATGTAGTAGCAGTAGTAGCTTCAGGAAAGTGTTGTAAGTGCCAGCCAGTGGCGTGGCGAAGTTAGAACTGGAGCTTATGGGGGCCTAATGTTAGCTTGAAGTCAAATTAATAAATATGGAGGGATCCAAGTTATCGTTTTATGTTTGTTTCGTACAAGGTTTTGACATAGTGCATTTCGGAGTGTTTTAAATATTGAAGCTGTAAGACTATCATAATAGTGGCGTTGAACCAAAGGAAGACGACGGTGCGACCATCGTAGACTGAGCGATCGACAAAAGCGAAAAAAGACAGGCACTAAGAGCATATGAACTCTTTATTACAAAATCAACGTTTAGGGTATATGGGTACACAAGCATATCATCGAATAAATTGACTTTTAAATCAATTTTATCATAGGTTTCTCGTTATCAATGGGTGATGGGCACGTCTCACATGCACAACTGAAAATATGGTACATTGGCACCTTTAATTTTAAAAATAAAATAAGAAAAAATATGAACTCCTAAATATTGTTTTCCACTATTCTAAGTCAAACATTGTTAATCTTTTAGCAACTAAATTAATCACGAAAGTAAATTCATGTTGTATTTTTCTCCGTTCAAGGTAATGTACTTTTTAAACTAAATTGGTACTTAATGCTTCATCTTGCACATTGTATTCATGTCCTATAAACGGCTTATATTCGTGATGTAAGTACATTTTTATATATTTCCGACACCTTTAGTAAACAAACACCATTATCTTAAAGGTAAACATCAAACCTATTCCCTTCGTTTTCTATAAGGTATAGTATGACTTGGCATGGTTTTTAAAGTTACATTTTGTCTAAACTTATAATCATCGTAGAGTATACTTCATTACAAATCCACCGTGAAAATTACATTATAAAAATAAAAAATAATAGTTCAATTATTGACCAAAGAATGAAAAGTTTAACAAAGATGTTCGCCGGCTTATCGCCACCGTGACAATGAAGATTTTCTCTCGAACAAATCAAATCCAAAGAACCAACAAGAAGATTTTCTTTTCGAACAAACCAAGACTACCACCTAACCGAACCGGCTGTAAACCTGGCAGACAACAACGGAGCCGAGTATGCCCAAAAACCCAGAACTAATAGTCAGCAGCTTTTTTTAACGTACCATCTGGAAAGCTGCCTATTATATTAAAAAAAAGAGATCCCGGATGGAAAAAAAAATAAACACAAGAGCTAGGCTCCCCACTCAAAAAGAGAAAAACGAGAGCAAACCACAAAACGCACTCCTCCCGAAAAAAACCAAACAGCTTTGCTAGGCTTGCAAGGGTTTTTGCTCCAGCCATTATTCACACCGCTGCTTCTCTTTGATCCTAGCCAGGACCACCAAGTTTGCGGCCTCCTTTTGATCGAAAATTCTTGTGCTTCTCTCTTTCCAAATTGTCCACGTTACAAGCACGATGATTGATGAGTGCTCAGAATCCTCTTCCTTGAAAGTTGAAACGCTTGAACAAGACGCTAAAGTAGACCGCCAATAGTGTACACTGATGTTGCTTCCGGTCGCTCTCTTTGGCGATTTGCTTCATTTGCCTAGCGATACCGATACCCCCCTCCCAGAGACCCAGACCCTTCTCGTGAACCGACACGTTGTGAATATAAGCGCAGCGCCGTCTCAGTTTTTTTTTTTTGACGAAAACCACTTGATATATTAAGCAGCCGAATTACAAATCGAACCTTCAAAGAAGGTCGAGTTACAAAAAGGTCCTTGGACCTGAACAGCAAAGAATCCACCAAGAAACCGCCGATGAAGAAGCTGCCGGCGGAGAGCTGGGATGTCGCCAAAGGCGAGAGCAGCAGGGTGGGATGACCGCGCCGTGCGTCGGTTGAAGAGGGACCGACCGAGATGTCGAGGAAGACCGCACCAGACGATCGAAAGATGTGGTAGGATTTCCGTCGTCGGCGATTGGAGGAGCTCGGAATCGAATCCCCGGTGGAGGCGGGTTCTTCGGGCTAGCTTCCGGTGGGAACTTGCTCAGGCGAACGTGGATCTGGATCTGTAGTGGCTGCTTGGACATGGGGACGGAGTGAAGCGGCGGAGATGGCGAAGCAGAGGCGAGCAGATCTCGAGGGCGAGGTGGAAGACGCAGCGGAGATGAAGTGGAGACGGGGACAAGATCTGCCAGGGGAGCGGTATTATTTAGTCTCACCTCAAAGGAATCGGCGGCGACCTCGAAGCAACCATGGCAGAGCACGGCGACCGCGGTGAAGACGACGAGCTTTGGGGAGGAAGCCATACGGCCTATACTACTGGGAGCTGACTACTACTAACTAGATCTAACTACTGCTAGGAGCTGGGGCCCCGCTCCCTACCCACTGCGGCGAGGCGAGCTCGCCGGAGCCGGGAGGGAGGGGGCCAGAGGGAGGCGGAAGAGAGGGGTCCTCTCGGAGCCTTCGAGGGGAAGGAAGCCGGGAGGGAAGGGGCCGTTCCAGTCGATATGACTTCTCACGCCGTCTCAGGTTTGTGTCGTCGGTGTCGACGTAGAGGGCAAAGATTTTTTGTTCGCCCATCCTCTAGTTTGCAAACGATCTGCCGTCCACACCCTGCTTTGAATTGCTAGCCAGGAGAATAGCTTACAGCCTTGAAGCGCCCGCAAGGTCTCCAAATTATCTCTCAAAATATTTATTTTAAGACGTGCATAACATAATTGTCATTAAGAGAAGAGAATAAGTTACATGACGAAGCAACTTCTGAGGAACCTAGAGCGCCACATAACAAAGAAACAAAGGTACAAGACCAACAAAGCTTCCTAACAGCCGAAACAATGCTAGAAAGAAAAGAAGAGCCCCACACCACCACCACACAAAGCAAGACCTAGAAGGATTCCAAGAGCGTAACCTGCTGGACAATAAGACGCCAAGATCACCACGCACCATCACCGGAAGCCTAAGAACTAGAAATCTGTAAGGACCGACCGAAGATGCCATGTAGGACGATGCCACCAAGGAAGGAACGACGAGAACGCCGCCATCGTCCGTCTTTCCACGAAGGAGCAAACCGGGTTTTCACCTTGCAGACGAAATGGACTTGGAGCCACAACAACAACGCCTCCAGCGAGGAATACGTTAGCGAATGCAGTCGTTGTTGGCACCGACGGAGGTCGGGTGAGGCTTTCGCTAGGCTCCAAATCCAACTCCACGCGGCAGACCTTGAGGCTTAGATGATAGGTGTTCCAATGAGAAGACGGTGTGCAACTAGGCCAGCGACCAACCGGACGATGACCCACAACAGCCAATCAGGAGTGAAGGGGAAGGAGAGGGGCAGCAACATCAACAAACCACAGCGGTGCGGTAGGGATGGCAATGGGTACCCGCCGGTAAAAACCCAATTAGGGTGCGGGTTTGGGGGATTTTGCCCCCCCCCCACACACACGGGTGTGTTACCTGGTGATTGCCTCACCCATCGGGTGAAGCGGGTGCGGGTACGTTCTTGAGTACCCATACCCGTCACCCGATGGGTTCCCCTTTGAGTATTACAGACGGGTCCATCTAGTCATCGACTGAGGTGTACACAGTATAAAACGATGCAAAACCCTAGCCATCCCAAGTTTACAACCACCCAATCGTCGCATCTCTCTCTCCCGTCTCTCTCCTCTAGCCTGTGTGCCTCACGCCCCAGTGCCCCACTGCCCAGATCCGTGTTGGTCTGATTGCAGAGGCCGACCGCCCTGTTCCCTCCGCCGGCCAGGCACCAGGCCGTCGCACCCGGCACTCAGGGCGTCGTTGCTCCCCTGCATGGGCAGGCTGCCGTCGCTCCCCTACACTAGGTCCCCGTCGCACCTCGCGCCGGTGCCCAAGCCACCATCGCGCCCCTACATCGCCCGGGCGGTCGCGCCCCGCGCCGGCAAGGCGGTCGCACCCCCGCGTCGGGTCCCCGCCGTCCTCTGTGCCTGGCACCCAGGATGTCACCGCGCCCCTACGCCAGCCAGGCTGTCGCGCGCCCTGCACCACCAACCGCCAACGCCACCTGTGCCACGTGGGTGGGTGGCCCTATGGGTAACACGTTACCCACATGGGTGGCAGTTGTGCGCGATTTTTAGACCCGAGATGGGTGGTAGGGCGAGTGACGGGTGTTGCAACCCTAACGGGTGGCGGGTGTGTTCTCCCCCCCCCCCCCGCCAACCCCATCAGGTTTCCCACCCGCTGCCATCTCTAGTGGCGCCAACAGGCGAAGGACCTAGCGGGAGGCCACGAACTCGAGAACACCACCGACGGGACCGTGGTTGTCGTCGTGGAGGAGGGGCAGTGACCGCCGGTCGCCATTTAGAGGGAGGGAGTCGCGACTACCGGCGCGAAGAAGGGGTTGTGGCCACTGGGTGGAGGGAGGGAGCGGCAGCCGACTAGAAGGAGGGAGCCGCAGTCATCGGCGAGGTGGAGCTTCGTTAAGGCCGTGATATTAGGACGCTGTTGGAGGGGAGGAGGAGGCCGCGGATCCAGGGACGCCGTCGGTGAGGAGGGACGAGGATGATGGGCCACGACCACCGACGGGGATGTCACACCCGTTTTCCGAAGAAAACCGAATGCATCTCATACGTGTGCCAGATTCATGAATTCACACATATGATATACAAATGAGTGTAATATCATAGTACAATGCTCAAAACGAACAAAGAGAGATTTATTAACTTATTACACTCATATCGTTAGACTCGAAGGTCTCTACACGAACATCGATAACTAGACGATGAAACACCGTCTCCAACTCCACAAGCTCCTGACTGGGGGAATCGTAGGCCTCAGAATCCATCGAACTCATTGAAGAACTCTGCTCCAGCATCCTCCTCATAACACATATAGGCAAGGGTGAGTACACTTATGGTTGGTACTCAGCCCGTGGGGGAATATGCAAAGCTATCAAGGGTAGGCTAAGGCTTTCAGCGGTAAGCATTTTTAAGTTGGTCAAATTTTATTAGCAAGCACCTATTTACTAAGTGTAAGTTTATACAACCCAAAACTTAGCATTTATAAAATTATTCCTTCAAACCATAAATAAACCACTATTTGAATTCCATCTTTAAGTTCAATTATCATGTGAGGGTCTAAGCTGCTCTTGACCGTGAGCACGGCTGATCGATCAGTTTTCACTCTGCAGAGGTGGTATACTTTACCCACAGTTTGTGTTCCCCATTTTGCCCGGGTTTGCAAGGCCTTTAAACACTTCCGAGGTGAGTGGCTAGGGGTCCACTACGAAGCCTTTACAAATGCGTGCAAAGCACCAATAACCCACGACAGTTATAGCTCAGGGCGGACCATAACCCTCCCTAGTGGTCAGCACCTTAACAAAGGCTACTATCCCAAAAGGACCGGGCTATACCCCTGCAACCCGGAGCCCCCTGTGTTCCTTTCGGATAGGGTTATCAGATAATTCACACTCCCAATTA
Source organism: Cenchrus americanus (assembly GCA_947561735.1). Lineage (NCBI taxonomy): Eukaryota > Viridiplantae > Streptophyta > Magnoliopsida > Poales > Poaceae > Cenchrus > Cenchrus americanus. The sequence goes on from OX387245.1 coordinate 187,495,792, forward strand.
ATTGGCTAAGCCAGAGCCATTTGGACTGTGGTTGCACTGTTTTCCTGTATGGTTCTCCATGTTCCGATTTAATTCATGTGATCTTGTATTACCATAAAGCACCAACTTTATTTTAACCAGCATTTTGTAAAGTATTATTTCCATCACCCATAGTATAGCATCTAAGCATTTATCTACCCAAAACATTTATTTAAATCAAGGTGTTCAAGGTATAGGGATGAAAACTAGTCATTCCTTAATAGGCATTTCCCATCAAATTTGTGCATAACGACATATAAAAATTTAAAGTGTGATAACATGCTTATTATTAGGACAAAAAGAGTATGCAGGGGGGAATCTGCTTGCCTTGTTCCCCTAAGAACTGTGGCTCGACCTCTTCAAAAGATTGCACTTGCTCGACCTCGAATGGCACGTCCTCTACGATCACACAAGAAAACATGCAATAAATAAAACAATACATCAAACATTGCTCAAAGACTAAAACAAGCTTCTAAAACTAACGTTCTAGTCGATACGATTGCGTGGACACCAAGAACGCTTAAAACGGAGTTAGGGTGGAAAAGTTATGGCCTAGACAAGATTTAGGGGCTAGATTGCAAAAGAACTATTTTCCAGGGGCTTACCTACAAGAAAACAGGGATCTAAACATAATTATGCATATAAACCAAGGGTCTATAGCACAAAAGAACCTAACTAGGACCTCTGGCTGGAAAAACAAAGAAGCTTGGGATTTGAACGAGAAAATCAAGACTTGATTGGAAGGTTCTTTACAAGTGGAAGGGTATTTCTGAAATATTAGAAAAGTATAAGGTCTCTTTTGCAAAAAGGCAGGGCCGGCTTTGGTTGGCCGTTACTGGAATATTTGACCCGGTGGCTCGGGCGGTCAGAGCCATTAGATCAAGATCGTGCGGTCGGCGGCGGTTGAAGCTTGCGGGCGACGGCGAAACGATGCGCGCGCGGCGGCGGACGGCCGCGCCGGCGGCGGCTCGCCGGAGGTGAGCCAAGGATGGCCTCACGGCCACCATTCCGCACGGGAAGAACACCAAAAGAAAGAGGAGGGCACGAGGACCTTACCAGGGGGCTTGGAGAGGTGGGAGAGGCGCCGGCGGAGCTCCGGCTCCAGCGAAGCTCCGGGTAGTGTGCGCGCAGGCGGGGAGAGAGGCGAAAGTGGTGCGGGAGGAATAGGGGGTGGTGCCCGCCTTTTATATAGGGTGGGGGGTAGGCGGAAGGGCGCAGAGGCGATGGGCGGCGAAAACACCGGCGGACACCATTAAGGCCCGGTGGAGGCCTTGGTGCGCGGCCGTTTCCGGGAGAGGAAGAGGCGGGGACAACGCCCGAGTGAGTGTGGCACACTCACGCGCGGCCAGTGAGGCATTGAGGAGGCGCGGGGGAGGGGAAGAGGCGTCGGGGTGCGGCGGTGGTCGGCGACCAGGAGGAAGGGCGCGGACGATTGGGGCGGGCGGAGGTGGAAGATGGCCCTGACAGGTGGGCCCCACCTGTCAGCCGGCGGGAGAGAGATAAGAGAGAGGTGGGTCGGCTGAGTTGGGCCGCGGGGAATTGAGTGGGCCGGAAGGCCTGCTGCGGTTGCGGGCTGAAAGAGAAGAAAGAGGGGAGGTGGACCTGGGCTGAAAGAGAAGAAGTGCGGGTTGGGCTAAAAGAAATGGGAGAAAGAGAGAGAATGGGAAAGGTTTTAGGGGTGGTTTTAGGACTTGGACTTTTCATGATTTTTGAAACACACAACATCAAACAAGAATAATGCAAACCAAAATGATGCACAAACACTTGGTGAATTCTAAACTTAATTAAAGGCAAATTTATTTAGTTAAATTTATTAAATCCTTAGAAAATAAAATCTAAACTATGTTGCTATCATAATTTTATTGTGATGGAATTTCGGGTGTTACAAATACTACCCCCTTAAAGAGAATCTCGTTCTCGAGATTTAGAAAGATTGGGAAACAGCTGAGGAAATTCTGCCATAAGCTCATCTTCTCTTTCCCAAGTAGCTTCTTCTTCTGAGTGGTGACTCCACTGAACTTTGCACATTTTAATGACTCTGCTTCGAGTGATTCTTTGTGATGTGTCCAAAATTCTGATAGGGTGTTCCTTATAGGTCAAATCATCCTTCACATCAAGATCTTCCAGAGGTAGGTGGTCTACCTTAATCTAACTCGAACACTTCTTGAGCTGGGATACATGAAACACATCATGCACATCTGACAATCGAGCTGAAAATTCTAATTGATATGCAACTTCTCCCTTCCTTTCTCAGATCTTAAAAGGTCCAATGAAACGAGGTGACAACTTCCCTCTAATCTTGAATCTTCATAGGCCTCTAATGGGTGATACTCTGAGATATACATAATCTCCTACTTCAAACACTACTTCTCTCCTTTTGGGATCAGCATAACTTTTTTGTCATGACTGGGCAGTCTTAAGATTTTCCCGAATTATCTCAACCTGTCTTTCAGCTTCCTTTATAATGTCTGGTCCAAAAAGTTGACTCTCTCCTGTCTGATTCCAGTATAATGGTGTCCTACACTTTCTCCCGTATAAGGCTTCAAAAGGGCCATCTTGAGGCTGGTCTGGTAGTTGTTGTTATAAGCAAACTCTGCGTATGGCAAACTTTTATCCCAACTACCCCCATGTTTTAAGGCACAAGCCCTCAGCATATCTTCTAGAATTTGGTTTGTCCTTTCGGTTTGACCGTTTGTTTGGGGATGATATGCAGAACTAAAGTTAATCTTTGTATCCATTGATTCATGTAACTTTTCCCAGAAACGTGATGTAAACTGTTTCCCTCGGTCAGATACTATCTTCTTTGGAACTCCATGTAAACATACGATTCTAGACATGTACAATTCTGCCAACTTAACTCCGGTATAAGTTGTCTTGACTGGTATGAAGTGAGCAACCTTGGTCAACCTATCCACAATAACCCATATAGAATCATATCCACCACGGGTACGTGGCAACCCCACAATAAAACCCATGCTTATTTCTTCCCATTTCCACTCGGGTACTTTTAATGGTTGAAGCAAACTTGCCGGTCTTTGGTATTCTGCTTTTACTCTCTAGCATATGTCACATAGGGCAACATGAGCAGCAACATCCTTTTTCATTCCATACCACCAATATTTCTATTTCAAATCTTGATACATTTTGGTGCTTCCGGGATAAATTGAATAGGCCGAGTCATGTGCTTCCTTCAATATAGTCTCACGGAGATGATCAATTTCAGGCACATAGATCTTATTCCTGAACCAAATAGTTCCTTGGTCATCACTTTTGAAATCTGGAACCTTGCCGGAATCAATCAACTTTCCTACTCCTTAATCTTCTCATCTGTCAATTGACCCTTCCTGATTTCCTGTTCAAGTGTAGATTCTACTTCCAATGTTATGGTTTCACTCTGGGCAACAATTTCCCAAATTGAGACATGCCATTTCCCAACACAATTCTTGAGGTATTAAACAAGCTATTAGTGTATTCACCAGACTTTTCCGACTCAAGGCATCTGCTACAACATTTGCCTTGCCGGGGTGATACTGAATATCCAGATCATAGTCCTTGAGTAATTCTAACCATTTACGCTGTCTGAGATTAATATTCTTCTGGATGAAGATATACTGCAAGCTTTTGTGGTCAGTAAAGATACGACACTTATTCCCGATCATGTATTGCCTCCAAATTTTTAGAGCGTGCACAATAGTAGCCAACTCTAAATCATGAGTGGGGCAATTCTGTTCATGCTTTCTCAATTGCCTAGAAGCATAAGCAATCACTCTTCCTTCTTGCATTAATACACAACCAAGACCCTGAAGTGAAGCATCACAGTACACATCAAAACCCTTGTGAATATCCGGCATTATAAGTACGAGAGCTGTAGTTAACCTCTTCTTCAGTTCCTCAAAACTATCCTCGCACTTGGCATCCCACTTAAATTCCTTTCCCTTTTCTAACAATGATGTGAGAGGTTTTACAATCTTCGAGAATCCTTCAATGAATCAGCAGTAATAACCTGCCAACCCAAGGAAACTCCTGATCTCAGCCACATTCTTAGGCGGATTCCAATCTAGTACAGCCTAAACCTTACTCGGATCTACCGCTATTCCACCCTCCATGATAATATGCCCAAGGAAGGAAACTTCCTTTATCCAAAAATCACATTTGCTGAACTTAGCATATAGCTGATGTTCTCGTAGTTTCTGCAGCACGAGTCTCAGGTGTTCTTCATGCTCTTCTTCATTCCGGGAAAATACCAGAATGTCATCAATGAAAACTACCACAAACTTGTCAAGATACTCCATGAATACTCTGTTCATCAGATACATGAAGTATGCTGGAGCATTGGTCAATCTAAAGGGCATGACTGTGAACTCGTATAAGCTATATCTGGATATGAAAGCAGTTTTGGGAATGTCTTCTAGTCGGATTTTCAGCTGATGGTACCCGGATCATAGATCGATCTTAGAGAATATTTTAGCACCTTTCATCTTATCAAACAAATCTCCAATCTTGGGTAATGGGTACTTGTTTTTGATGGTAACATCATTAAGGGGTCGATAATCTATGCACATTCTTCCAGTACCATCATTTTTATCAACAAAGAGAATGGGAGACCACCAAGGTGATGAGCTAGGTCGGATATAACCTTTACTAAGCAACTCATCTATTTGTTTCTTTAATTCGGCCAAATCCTTAACATTCATTCCATATGGTCTTTTATAAATAGGAGCAGTATCAGGTAAAAGTTCAATGCTGAATTCAATGTCGCAGTCGGGTGGCATACCTGGTAACTCATCTGGAAATACGCCGGGGTACTCATTCACAACTTTGATTTCTTCTAAGGATTTGCCTTTTGCCGAATTCACTGTTCCTTGTTCTTTGGATTAGGTATCCGCCTTGAACTCAATTCTATTTCCTTGCGGGCTAGTTAAAACCACTAACCTCTTGCGACACTGAATAACTCCGTCATGTTTGCGTAACCAATCTATTCCGAGAATTACATCTATTCCCCAAGATTTTAAAACTACTAGGTCAGCTAGGAATTCTATTTCATTAAGTTTAAGGTTCACCCGCGGGCATATGTGGATGGCCTTCATCTCACCACCTGGGGAGGTAACTAGCGATTGTTTCTTCATAGGATTCATGGGTAGATTATGTTTTTCCACAAATTGATTTGTAACAAATGAATGTGATGCTCCAGAATCGAATAAAATGGATGCAGGTTTAGAGTTGACAAGGAACGTACCAAGCACAACTTCTGGAGCTTCATGTGCTTGTTCAACCGTCACGTGGTTTATCTTACCACGCACATAGTTCTGTTGGGCCCTGTTACCTTGAGGAGTAGAGTTCCCAGTGCGAACCTGAGAAGATGGCTGCCCAGGCCTCTGTCCACTACCCTTCTGTGGAGTTTGCATTCCACGCTTGGGACAGTTGTTGGAATAATGTCCCAACTCTCCGCACTTGAAGCAACCACTAGGCTGAACTAGTGTGGTGTTTCTCACTGGTGCACCTGAGGCATTGTTCGGGCGATTCTGCTGCTGAATTGGAGCATGAGGAGTCTGCTGATTAAAGCGCTGGGGCTGCTGAGCTGTACGCTGGAACGACTGGTTCTGCTGAAAATTTCCACCTTGTCCTCCTGAGCGAAACTGAGGATTATGTGGTGCATTATAGCGGGGACGTGCATTGCTGCTAGACTGCCCTTGGGATTGGAACTTGCACTTCTGCTCTCCAAGTTCCCTACGCTTGCTTTCAAGACCGATAGCCTTGTCTAGTAGCGTCTGGAAGTTGGGGAAAGTGTGGCTCTGGAGCTGATAGTTCAGTGGCCCTATGAGACCATCCAAGAAACACTCTTGCCTTTTTGGGTCAGTGTCCACTTCATCTAGAGCATACCGAGACAGCTGGGTGAACTTGTCCCGATACTCATTGATAGACATGTTGCCTTGCTTTAAGGTGAGAAACTCCTTCTGCTTCAGTTTTATCATTCCAGATGGGATGTGATGAGTATGAAAAGCTTCTTGGAACTCCTGCCAGGTGATGGTGTCAGCAGCGGCATGTGCAACGGTGTAGGCATCCCACCAATCGGCTGTTGCGCCCTCCAAGCGTCCTGAGGCGTATAAAACCTTCTCACGGTCATTGCATTGCGTGATATTCAGCTTCTTATTAATAGTCTTAAGCCAATCATCAGCGTCGAGAGGATCCACTGAATGGGAGTAAGTGGGCGGATGGTGGCTCATGAACTCTCTATGCTTGTTGACTGGTGGTGGAGGTGGTGGAGGTCCTTGTGGTGGCGGCTGGTTTTGCTATGCTTGCAGATTCTGGACAGTGGCGGTAAGATTCTGAATTAACTGCATCTGTGTCGTGAAGAACTGCTGCATCGCTAGATCCATCGCTAATCCTTGAGGAGGGGGGATTGGATTCTACTGATTGGCGACGTGAGCACGTATCACGGGCGGTACGTCCTGTCCACCTCCTGACCTGGTGTTTACCATCTGATTGTTAGAGAAAGGTATTTCAGATAAGAAGCAGTATCGATAAACATGAGTAAGAGAAAAGGGGCTAAGATTTAAATTTAAACTTAATTATTTTATTAATGCATATGTGGCCATCACTCCATAAAGCATTTCAATCATAGCAAAGATCCAAATCAACCATGTTTTCAACCAACATTTATTACATCGATTACGTCCTCGCAGGGACGAATCTAGCAATCACATCTCAAAGGTGGCCATCCTATCCCAGAAGACCTGTGGTAGCAGAGGAAGAGCCGTAACGGAGCCTCTTGCGGGGTGGTGACTCCGCAAGAAAAGGGGTCACGTCAGGCTGGACTGGTGGCTCCCTGTCGTCACGCTTGGCCTCCAACTGAGCAATCCTAGCGTAGGCATCCTTCAGCTCATCATGGGTCTGCTCTAACTTAGAAGTAACACCCTCCAGGTCGGTGTTGAGTGCTGCAGTGACCTGGGTGAGAGTGTGGAGGCGTGGGTCCTCGGAGCCTGTCAACGGTACCACCATCTGCTCAGTGCCACGGGTACAACGAGGGGTGTGGCGGTAGTCGCTGATGCTCAACTCTGGGTCATGCTTGGAACGAAGAGAGAACAGAGCCCTTCTGGCGGCGTTGCTGAAGGATGCCCGGTAGGTGGAGTGAGGTGTAGTAGAATCATGTGTCGTGCGCGATATGTAGCCTCCACCGGTATAGTTACGCTGCCTGATGTGGACTCGGGTCATGTAGTAGGTTCCAAGTGGTGGCTCGATCCAGTTGTGGGTGGCGTACATGGGATACACTGTGTTTCCCAACTCCAGCAGAGTGTTCCGAAGCAACCAGGGGAAGTAGCCTGGTGCCACCTCGGACGAGTCCATGGTGCAGAACGGTTCTCCCTCTCGAGGACCATCATAGTAGAAGTCATCTCCTTCTTCATTGTCATCTTCTCTCTCATCACCATCCTCCGTGTCGTCACCGGAATCATCCGGTCTCCCCCCGCGGCAGCTGGTGCGGGAACAATTGGAGCGACAGGGGCAGCTGGTGGTGGCACCTCCACTGCTGGCGGGGAAGGCAGAGCTCATGCAGATCCCAACTCTCCATCAGAGTGGTATCAGAGCAATGCTGACTGTAGGACGCAACCTTAGATAGAAATGGTCGAAATAAGGATATTTTCTAGAAAGACATCTCAGCTCTCTCACTCAAAAGAAAAAATCCCCTAAATACACCTAAAAATCTATCTTATTTTTCATTTGGTTAAAATCTTGTCCCCTTTATTGTTTTATTCTGCTCTCAGTTCAGGGAGTCGCAGCCGCCGCTGAGGTTGAACTCCGACGAGGCCGCGAGCACGGGGTGCTTCCGGCGGGGAGGAGGTGGAGGCGTCGTCGAGGAGAGGCCGCGGCCGGAGAGTCGCGGCCGCCACCAGGTGGTAGTGCGGCTGCCGGTGCGAGTCAGAGCTCCCTCCCCGCTGCGGCGGAGGAGCTCAGTGTCGCCAAGAACGCGCCCTACCGCCGTCCGTAGGGGATGTGGGGCATAGGCGACAGATCTAGATCTAGAGTAGAAGGTGGGGGAGGCAAGTCAGAGGAGGAGGGGGCGAGGTGCGCGAGGGGGCTGTAGGGGAAGGCAGCGACACACCAATGAGGGCCACGCCGGAGACGCAGCAGGGCGAGCACCAAACGGTTCTCGAGGCCGGTGACCAAAGATCGACCTTGTGGTGTGGTGAGGGAGAAACAGAGAAGGAAGAGGAGGGGAGGAAAGGGCATGTAGACGGACACCTATTGCGGCGGCAGCCGTCGAGGATTGTGGTGGCAGGCTCGGGCGGTGGAGGTGGGAGCCCCCGAGTGAGAAAATTGCAAACTTGGGACTTCTATCATCGTGGCTTCGCAGTTTTGCCATTTGCAACATCGTACACGTAAAATTAGGACCCCAAATGAGTGGCACTTGTTTTCCATGCCATTTTGGCTATTTCTCCTTTTTCTTAAACATTATACATGTATTTGTGCACTGAATTGACGCTTCTACCCTTATTCCTTGCAACACGTCACGGCATGCAAATTAATCTAATACCGGTTTAGCTAGACGAAACGTCACTACCCTCATCCAGAATGACGCCGCCGCCGCCTCACGTCGTCGTCGCACTCATCCAGAATGAGACGTCTGAGGACCAGGAGCGTCCCAATGGTCGATGGATGAACGCTTCTCAGTGATGAGTGATTGACAACGGGTGTTGGACAGACTCTTGGCTCAGTGCGCAGGTGTAGGCTGCGCCCTAGTTCGTGTTGTTGCAGGTGAAGAACGGGCGCGAAAGGTCTTCAGCCTTGAGGGGCCTCCGGGAGATGGAGAGACAAGTAGGCTCGGCTCGAGGGACCCGGTGGACGGCGGGACTAGGTGCGGGCCACATGGTGGCGAGACGAGCAAGACGAAGTCGTGGACGATCAAGCCGGTGCACGGTGACGGTCGAGTCAAGAGGCTTGGCGGGAGGCCGGGCCGAGCATGCGGGGTTTGGTGGTTTGCCCACAAAACCATTGGAGGACGGTTTCTTGGTTTGGGCCTCAAAACCAAGTCCGAAGGCCCAACACGACAGAGACGGGATCCGGGCGTGTCGGGAAGCTTCGAAGCGGAGGACACGCGGCGGGATCGCATGGCTTGCGTCGGGAGGACGCGGGGTGCAGCAAAGGCGTGGCCGTCCGATGGCAAGACCCACAAACATTATATAAATGCCCCTGCATGGGTTGTATCGCCAGTAGTTGAGTTAGGGGTAGTCGAGTCATTAACCACACTGGCGGGACCCTATATATAAGCCTTGAGTGTGAGTGGATGGCTCTCTCTCTCCGCGACTTAGGGTTTCATTTCCCCCTCCCATTTCTCATTTTCCCGAGACATTTTCTTCTCCATTTCTTATCTAGGCTAGCATGAGAGCTTCATGAGAGATTTATTGAGAGGGATGGATGCTAGGGCGGCATGCTAGACCTTGTGAATCTTTCCTGGTTTGTATAAAAGATTCGGCGTTGTGAATTTCGTGGTCTTTTTCATGCTTGTTTTGGTGACTTTGTTCTTGGTGTGGTTCCGCGGATTTGAGTGGGTTTCTCCCCGGATTTATTTGAGGGAAACATGGATGGATGTCTTGTGCATCTTTGTGATTGATCTTGTGCCCTCAAACGCCGGGAAACCACTTCGATTCAAGAATTTTCGGTCGGAGCTCTAGTTTTTGGTGGTGCTCAAAGGATCCGCGATTCCCGGTGATTTAGGGAGTTAGGAGGCAAAATTTTTGGGGTATAGCATCCTTGTTTGACGCTTATCATGTCCCCAAACTCTTGTCTCAACAGCTTCTACCGTTTGGGAGATCCGGTGATGAGTTGGGGGAGTTGACCTTCGGGGTCTAGCAGTTTTTGCCTCTGTCCGTGAGGCGCGGACAGTCCGCGAGGTTGTGGTGGACGGTCTGCGAGAGCAGTGTTCGTCGCGTGTTCTTCGTGTTCTTGCTTGGCTTCGCTTTCGATCAGCTTTGATTTTGAGCTTTGGTTGGAAGAGGTTTCGGACAGTCCGCTGCAGCGGCGCAGACAGTCCGTGGGTGCCTGGCGGACGGTCCGCGTGCTCCCCGCGGACGGTCCGTTATTCGGGGTTCGCTACTGGAGGTTCTATTAGATTTTTTGGACAGTCCGCGGCTCAGGGCCGGACGGTCCGCGGTACGGGTGCGGACAGTCCGCGGCGGCCAGCCGGACAGTCCGCGTGGCACGTGCGGACAGTCCGCCCCTCCTGGCCGGACGGTCCACCAGAGCCTGGCTGCTTTGTTCCTTGGTTCGATTCCTCCCTCCTTCTTTCGTGCTTCCGCGTGTGCTTCAAGGAATCGTTCCTAAGACTTGAGGTTGATCCATAACCTCGTTGTCTTGGCGGTTGGTGTGTGATTCGATTCATTGCTTTTGTGTGACCAGGATTTGTCTAGGATATAGCCCGGGTTCTTTGAGAAGAATTTTTACCGGCTCCTATTCACTCCCCCCCCCTCTCTAGTCGCCATCCGATCCTTCAATTGGTATCAGATCTTGGTGCCAGATTCGTGGTGACTTTGACAAGTCTTGAATCCTAAGCTGGCGTACATTGAGCGGGGCGGTCCGCCGCACTTCGATGGGAATGGTTACCACAAGTGGGCGGCTCGTATGATGATCTTTCTTCGTGGCAAGCTGTTGGATTTCATTGTGATTGACAAGACCTATGCTATTCTGGCGGAGATCCACACTCTTATGGTGACCGATGCCGGTGCTAAGGCCAAGTATGAGGCAAATGCAAAAGTCGTTGATCACTTGGTCCGAAGTTTGTATGATCCTGAATTTGAGCGTGTTCGCCATTTGAATCTTGCCTGGCAAATTTGAGAGAAGTTGTTGGTTGCTCACGGTGGTGATAACCATGTGAAGGCTCGTCTCTTTGTTTCTTACCGGATGCAATATGAGAACTTTACTCAACTTCCTGGTGAGGACATTGATGCGATGTTTCGGAGGTTCACCGCCATCGTAAACACCATGAAGGCCAATGTTGAGGATTTCCCTTACACCGAGCATGATCAAGCTTTGAAGCTTTTACATATCTTGGACCCAAATGTTTGGGGTGCTAAGGTTGAGGCCATCAAGGACTCTGGGCAATACTTGACTATTGAGTTGGATGATCTCTTTTCTAAGCTCAAGTCGGCTGAGGTTGACAGGAAGTTGTCACACCCGATTTTCCGTAGAAAACCGGATGCATCTCATATGTGTGCCAGGATCACAATTTCACACATATGATAGACTCATGAGTGTAATATCACAAGACATTGCTCAAAAACGTACAGAAAAGGTTTATTAACTTTTATTACACTCACGAAGGTAGACACGAAGGTCTTTACACGAACATCGATAACTATGAAGACGCGACTCCATCTTCATCTTCCACAGGCATCTGACTGGTTGACCGCATCCTCAGAACTCCTCGTAGTCGGTGAAGTACTCCACTCCGGGATTCTTCTCTGAACCGCGTAAGCAAGGATGAGTACACTTATGGTTGGTACTCAGCAAGGCCACAGAAATAACCGGAAAGCAATATTAATCCATCTTTAAGTTCAATTAATCATGTGAGGGTCCAGGCCGCTCTTGACCGTGAGCACGGCCGATCGATCGGTTTACACTCGCGAGAGGTTGCACACTTTTCCCACGGTTCGCGTAAAAGTTCCAAAGAACTTTGAACCCAACCACGCATGTGCCGATCGAGCACAATACCACACTTCCGAGGTGTGATTGCATAGGGACGCTACGAAGCCTTTACAAAGATATGCAAAAGACTAACGACCCGCATAGTTACGGATCGGGGCGGACCATAACCCTCCCTAGTGGTCGGCACCTTAGCAAAGGCTGCTACCCCAAAAGGACCGGGCTATACCCCCGCAACCCGGATCCCCCCTCCCGCTCCTTTCGGAAAAGGGCCATCGGATCAATCGCACACCTAATTAATTGGCTAAGCCGAGCCATATGGACCGTGGTTGCACTTGTTTTCCCGGGTGGTTCTCCATGTTCCGATTAATTTATAGTGTTCTTGATTAAAGCATAGGTAGAAGGGTGGTTAGGGTCACTTGCCTTTCTCCAACGATAAGCTACTTTCCTTATCTGCAAAGCTCTGCACTTGAACTTCCTCGAACGGCGTGTTGGCTACGATCATGCAAGAAAACATACAATAAATAAAACAATACATCAAACATTACCAAAAGACTAAAACAAGCTTTTAGAAATGACGGGCTCGAAGAGACGATCGCGTGGACATCAAGAACGCGTAAAACGGAGCTAGGATGGAAAAGTTATGGCTGAAACAAGGTTCAGGGGCTAAATTGTAAAAGAACTGGAAGTTTAGGGGGGTTTTCTGGAAGATTTCAGGGACCTAAACATAAATATGTGTGAAACTAGAAGGTCTAACATGTAAAAGATTAAGGATAGGCTATTAAACATGAAAACTATGGAGATCAGGGGCCTAGATATAAAAATCAGGATCTAGTTGTAAGAGTTCTAGTATGTGGAAGGGCTGGCTTGTAATTCTGGAAACATTAGTGGTGTTTTTGCAAAATGGCAGCGAAGACCTAGGGTTTGACCGGTACGTAACTGTTGACCGGTGGCTAGATTTGATCTGGGTCGTTGGATTTTGATCTGGCGGTGGTGGTCACCTGCAAGTCGATGGCAACCGTGGCCTGCCTTCCAAGCGGCGGCGGCGCGGCACAGGCCCGCCGGCCAGCTCGCCGGCGGCGGCCAACGGGGGCTCCGGTGTGCCATATCCGTAAGCAAACACATGGAGAAGAAGAGGAGGAGATGGGGATATTACACTCTGTCACACCCGATTTTCCGTAGAAAACCGAATGCATCTCATATGTGTGCCGGGATCACAATTTTCACACATATGATAGACTCATGAGTGTAATATCACAAGACACTGCTCAAAACGTACAAAAAAGGTTTATTAACTTTTATTACACTCACGAAGGTAGACACATAGGTCTTTACACGAACAACGATAACTATGAAGACGCGACTCCATCTTCATCTTCCACAGGCATCTGACTGGTTGACCGCATCCTCAGAACTCCTCGTAGTCGGTGAAGTACTCCACTCTGGGATTCTTCTCTGAACCGCGTAAGCAAGGATGAGTACACTTATGGTTGGTACTCAGCAAGGCCACAGAAATAACCGGAAAGCAATATTAATCCATCTTTAAGTTCAATTAATCATGTGAGGGTCCAGGCCGCTCTTGACCGTGAGCACGGGCCGATCGATCGGTTTTACACTCTGCGAGAGGTTGCACACTTTTCCCACGGTTCGCGTAAAAGTTCCAAAGAACTTTGAACCCAACCACGCATGTGCTGATCGAGCACAATACCACACTTCCGAGGTGTGATTGCATAGGGACGCTACGAAGCCTTTACAAAGATATGCAAAAGACTAACGACCCGCATAGTTACAGATCAGGGCGGACCATAACCCTCCCTAGTGGTCGCACCTTAGCAAAGGCTGCTACCCCAAAAGGACCGGGCTATACCCCTGCAACCCGGATCCCCCTCTGCTCCTTTCGGAAAAGGGCCATCAGATCAATCGCACACCTAATTAATTGGCTAAGCCAGAGCCATATGGACTGTGGTTGCACTTGTTTTCCCGGGTGGTTCTCCATGTTCCGATTAATTTATAGTGTTCTTGATTAAAGCATAGGTAGAAGGGTGGTTAGGGTCACTTGCCTTTCTCCAACGATAAGCTACTTTCCTTATCTGCAAAGCTCTGCACTTGAACTTCCTCGAACGGCGTGTTGGCTACGATCATGCAAGAAAACATACAATAAATAAAACAATACATCAAACATTACCAAAAGACTAAAACAAGCTTTTAGAAATGACGGGCTCGAAGAGACGATCGCGTGGACATCAAGAACGCGTAAAACGGAGCTAGGATGGAAAAGTTATGGCTGAAACAAGGTTCAGGGGCTAAATTGTAAAAGAACCGGAAGTTTAGGGGGGTTTTACGGAAGATTTCGGGGACCTAAACATAAATATGTGTGAAACTAGAAGGTCTAACATGTAAAAGATTAAGGATAGGCTATTAAACATGAAAACTATGGAGATCAGGGGCCTAGATATAAAAATCAGGATCTAGTTGTAAGAGTTCTAGTATGTGGAAGGGCCGGCTTGTAATTCTGGAAACATTAGTGGTGTTTTTGCAAAATGGCAGCGAAGACCTAGGGTTTGACCGGTACGTAACTGTTGACCGGTGGCTAGATTTGATCTGGGTCGTTGGATTTTGATCTGGCGGTGGTGGTCACCTGCAAGTCGATGGCAACCGTGGCCCCGCCTTCCAAGCGGCGGCGGCGCGGCACGAGCCCGCCGGCCGGCTCGCCGGCGGCGGCCAACGGGGGCTCGGTGTGCCATATCCGTAAGCAAACACATGGAGAAGAAGAGGAGGAGATGGGGAATCTTTACCGGGGGTCGGAGGGGAGGGGAAGGAGCGAGAGACGGTGGCCGGCGGCGGGGGCGGCGGCGGCGGCGGTGCTGCGTGGCGGCGGCGCGTGCGGTGAGGGAGGAGAGGAAGGAAGGGGCGCGGGATGAAGAGGGGGTGGCGCTGCCCTTTTATAGCTCGGAAAGGGAAGGGGAGGAGGCGCGGTTGAGGCGGTGGCGGAGCTCGGTGGCGGCGACATTAATGGCGGCGGCGTTCGGTGGTGGAGGGAGGGGAAGAGATAGGGCCGGGGCAGTGGAGTGGGGCGGTGGCGCATTGAAGAGGGAGTGGAGGAGGTGGACGGGCGCGGGGAGCCGAGGAGGCGGGGCGGGGACGGGGATGGCCGGCGGCGGCGCGGGGGAAGAAGGGGAGGGCGGCCGGCCAGGGGTTGAAGACGGGGCTGACGGGTGGGCCCCGTCCGTCGGTGAGAGGGAGAGAGAGAGAAGGTGGGAGAGAGAGGCGGCGGTGATGGGCCGCGTGGGCCTGAAGTTGTTGTGGGCCGGCGGTTGGGCTGGGTAGATAGGTTAGTTTGGTTTTGTTTTTTTTTCTTTTTCTTTTCCTTTTCTTTTCAAATCTATTTTCAAACCTATTTCAAATCTTTTAAATTTAAATCTTTTTCATTTTTTTCAAATTGAAATTTTAGCACAAATTTCTCCACTGTTTTAAAAGGCTTTTCACAAACCATTTTTACAATTTTTTTTTGAAACATTTTTTTTAAATTCAAACTTTCAACCTTTTTTTTCTTTCACACCAATTATTTTAAAGACTTTTTACAAACATTTTTTTAAGACTTTTAAAACCACACCACAACCAAAACTCATGCATTTCAACATGATGCTCAAACACTTGGTTGATTCTAATTATTAAATGATGTTTAATTTAATTAAAGGCAAATTTATTTATTCAAATTTATTAAATCCTTAGAAAATAAAACTAAACCATGTTGCTAACAATATTTTATTGTGATGGAATTTTCGGGTGTTACAGAAGTTGCAATCCAAGCATGAGGGCTCGACTGATCATAGTCTTGCTCTTGTGGGTGGATCAAAGGGCAAAGCTAACACTAACCCTTCCTGTCGACAGTTTTCCTTGTCTCCTCTCATGTCTATTCCAGATGAAGAGTTCGATGTGCTGGGCGAGGAGGAATTGGCCTTGCTCTCAAGGAGGTTTGATCGACTACATGAAACCGGAGGAATGCAAGGCGAAGCTCGGGAACATGCTACAAGTGTGGCAAGCGTGGACACTTCATCGCCGAATGTCCGGAAGCGGAGGAGAACAAGTACAAGATGAGCGAGTACAAGGCGCACCCGAGGCGTGAAGACAAGTACTCCTCCAAGGGCAAGCACTACAGCAAGTCCAAGAGCAAGGACAAGGACAAGCGGCGATCGAGCAAGGGCGGCTACAAGAAGGACAAGGCAAGAGCCATGGTGGCCGGTGCAAGCGACGTCGACTCAAGCTCAAGCGACGCGCATTCAAGCTCAAGCAGTGAGGATGAGGACGCCGGGAGGCGCAAGGGAAAGAAGAATGCAAGCCGGAACCTCAGTGGTTTGAGCTGTGTGGGGCTTGGAGGCTTTTGTGGCATGGCCCATAGCTCAAGCAGCAAGAAGGACGAGAAGGAAGACACCGACTCCGACTCAGAGGACGAGGCAGCAGGCTTGGAGAACATTTGGTTGATCGACTCCGGATGTTCCCGACACATGACCGGAGACAAGAAGTGGTTCTCCAGCTTCACCCCAGTGAAGGAAAAGATGTACATCACATTTGGGGACAATGGACGAGGAAGGGTGATTTCTGAGGATGTAGTGCATGTGAGTGACAATGTAACGTCGAAGAGGGTTGCTCTTGTGAAGTCTTTGGGTTTCAATTTACTTTCGGTTTCTCAGTTGCTTGATGAGGGCTTTGAGGTGCGTTTCGTTTGCTGGATTCTCGAGGTGATCTTGTTTGTATGATCATCCCCGAGGGTCAGATTTTCAGGGCTGATTTCTCTCGTTCTTTGGGTCCTGCTCATTGTTTGATGGCTGGTCCTTCTTGTGATTTGTGGAAATGGCATAGGCGGTTGGGTCACTTGAGCTTTGATTTGGTTTCCCGCTTGAGTGGTCTTGACCTTGTCCGAGGATTTCCGAAGTTGAAGTTTGAGAAGGATTTGGTCTGTGCTCCGTGTAGGCATGGCAAGATGGTAGCCACTCCCCATCCACCCCTGACCGATGTCATGACCGAGCGTCCGACAGAGCTGTTGCATATGGACCTTGTTGGGCCAGCTCGAGTTCGCTCGGTGGGTGGGAAGTGGTATGTCCTTGTTGTGGTGGACGATTACTCTCGCTATGCCTGGGTGTTTTTCTTGGAGGACAAAAGTGAGACATTTGGTTTTGTTCGAGATCTGATCGTGAGGTTGAAGAACGAGAGGCATGGGAATGCTATTCGAACTATCCGCAGTGATAATGGCTCAGAGTTCAAGAACTCTTGTTTTGATTCCTTCTGTCGTGATCTAGGTCTTGAGCATCAGTATTCGACCCCTTTTGTGCCCCCTCGGAATGGAGTTGTGGAAAGGAAAAATCGGACTCTTTGTGAGATGGCTAGGACGATGCTCGATGAGCACAGGACTCCTAGGAGGTATTGGGCTGAGGCGGTCAATACGGCCTGTCATGTCTCCAACAGGAGTTTATTGCGAGCTTTCAAGAGGAAGACCTGTTATGAGCTTATACACGGTCGGGCACCCAAGGTGAGTCATTTCCGAGTCTTTGGCTGCAAGTGCTTTATTCTTAAGACGGGAAAACTTGACAAGTTTGAGGCTAGGTCTAGTGATGGGATTTTCTTTGGATATGCTAACCATTCTAGAGCCTATAGAGTGCTTAATCTTGAGACTAACAAAATCATGGAGACTTGCGAGGTAACCTTCGACGAGACAATGCCATGTACCTCTCTTGGTTTTGAATGTGCAGGTGATGAGGAGATGGCTGAGGACCTCTTTGAAGAGAAGGATGAACCTGGAGACGATGATGGAGAGAATCATGCGCCTGAAGCGGAGTGTGTACCCACTACTTCCCCTACGACCACTACGGAGGGTGGACCATCTACTTCATGGACAACGACAGTGTGACAAGAGGACCAGGCGAGAGAAGCTGAAGTTGAGGGGGAGGTAGTCTCGAGGCGTGAGGCTCCCCGACGGATTCAAGAAGTGCATCCCCTATCGAAGATCATTGGGGACATCGACGAACGTACCACGCGATCAAGGTCCAGAAATTCCTCTCATTTCGCTCATGCTGCATTTGTTGCCACCTTTGAGCCCAAGGATATTGGACACGCTTTATCTGATGCAAACTGGGTCAGTTCTATGCATGAGGAGTTGGAAAATTTTGAGAGGAACCAGGTGTGGGAGTTAGTTGAACCACCTCCAAATTGCCATCCTATAGGAACCAAATGGGTTTGGAAGAACAAAGAGGGTGAGTATGGGATGGTTGTGAGGAACAAGTCCAGACTTGTTGCTCAGGGATATAGTCAGAAGGAGGGGATCGACCATGAGGAGACCTTTGCTCCTGTGGCCCGTCTTGAGGCAATTCGGATCCTTCTAGCCTTTGCCGTGGCTAAAGGGTTCAAGTTGTATCAGATGGATGTGAAGAGTGCTTTCCTGAATGGGGTCATAGAGGAGGAAGTGTATGTGAAGCAGCCACCGGGGTTCGAGAGTGAGAAATATCCACACATGGTGTACAGGTTGAAAAGGGCTCTGTATGGGTTGAAACAGGTGCCCCGGGCTTGGTATGGGAGATTGAGAGGTTTTCTTTTGAGCAGAGGGTTCGTGATGGGTACCGTGGATAGGACCTTGTTTCTCCTCAAGCATGGGAATGACTTGTTGATTGTGCAGATATACGTGGATGATATTGTCTTTGGTGGCTCGTCACATAACCTTGTTGCCAAGTTTGCAGATGAGATGAGCAGGGAATTCGAGATGAGCATGATGGGCGAGTTGCAGTACTTTCTCAGGTTGCAGATCAAGCAAGTGAAGGACGGAACATTTGTACATCAGACCAAGTACACGAAAGACATGCTGAGGAAGTTCCAGATGCAAGATGTGAAGCCTATGTCGACACCCATGGGGATTACGGCTACTTTGGACGCGAACGAGGACGGAGAACCAGTGGACCAGCGGGAGTACCAGAGCATGATCGGCTCCCTCCTCTACCTGACGGCGACGAGGCCAGACATACAGTTCAGTGTGTGTCTGTGCCCTCGTTTTCAGGCTTCGCTGAGGACATCACATCGATAGGCCGTCAAGAGGATCTTCAGGTACCTACACTCTGCCCCTGGTCTTGGCCTTTGGTATTCTTCCTCCTCGACTCTTTCTCTTCATGGTTTTTCTGATGCGGATTTCGCTGGTTGCCGAGTCGAGAGGAAGTCTACTTCTGGTTCTTGCCAGTTTCTTGGGTCCTCGTTGGTTTCGTGGTCTTCCCGCAAGCAGTCTAGTGTAGCTCAGTCTACCACCGAGGCGGAGTATGTTGCAGCCGCGAGTTGTTGTTCCCAGCTGTTGTGGATCTCATACACCTTGAGAGACTTTGGTGAGGAGTGCACCCAGATCCCACTTCTTTGTGATAGCACCAGTGCCATAAGCGTAGCAAAAAAACCTAGTGCTTCATTCCAGAACCAAACACATAGAAGTGAGGTATCATTTCTTGAGAGAAAATGTGGAGAAAGGGACCATTGTGTTGAGTCATGTCCCTACCCAAGATCAGCTTGCATACATATTTACAAAGCCTCTCGACCAAGCTACATTTGTGCGCTTGCGGGGGGAACTTGGGGTTTGTTGCCCTTTCTAGTTTATTCTTGGGGGATTTACTTTTGTACCATATGTATCATACCATGTTTCCTTTGATGTATATACATTCTTTGCTTGATGTATAAACCATGGTAGGATAGCCATCTTGTTATATATCATGTTGCATTTGTATCATATTGCATTTTAGGATGATGAGCTTCTTTCATATGCCTTATTTGAGTTTCTTTGGCTACTTGTGAGATATTGGTCATGTGTGTGGAGAAATGGCTATGTGAGGCTATGCTCTTGGAATATTTGAGATATATGTGTTGTGAGATAGCCTTTTTGAATCAAATGCTAATCTTGACTAAATTTGATGAAATGTGCTCCACTCATGTGTAGTAGTGTATCCATGTCACGTTTTGGTCTAAATGTGCCTTTCATGCTTAGATTGTGCTTGGATGTCTCTTTCTTGCATTTGGGCCAAAGGCCGATATCATTGTGAATGTTTAGCCTATGTTGCATTCATGGAGGAGCATAAGCTTCTTTTTGCCGCAAAGGCACTTCATGTACCATGAAATGAATTAATCTTGAAAAGAAGTGTGTATGCTTGAAAAATTCTCCATCCATCATGTTTATGCTTAAAATGTCTTATCTTTTACACATGGGTGCAAAACATGTTGCATGATGTTCACCAGTGGAGAAGTCTCCCTGAAGTGGACAAATGGCTCATGAGCTTTAACATGACATGCTTTGCTTTATGGGTGTTTGCAATGATCTTTTGTTAAGAATTTGATATCCTTGTATGATCTCTGGATGATATGCATGTTTTTGGCTAGAATATGACATGGATAGGCCTTCACATTTGAAGTGAGCCATCTTTTGATAAATCTGCTCAAATCTGAAAATTTGCTTTGTCACATGCCTATATTTCTATATATTACTTGTGGCAACGCTTTGACTGTGCTATGATTCATATGTGTGCTCTTTGTCTCATTTCTAGCCTTTGACACTAGATTTGGCCTATTTGAGAAGCTCATGTAGCTGTTTATACGCTTTGTCTTACATTCCTGCATTTTCACCTTGATTCATACATTGTCAACAAGGGGGAGAAGAGGTGAAAGAGGTGAGCTTAATGCAAATTCAGAAAAATGCATCTAAAATTTGGAAGTTTGCATCCACATGTTCAGGGGGAGCTTGCATTTGTTCAGGGGGAGCTTTCTTGCTGTTTTCAGTGTGGAGTTTGTGCTTTGCTCGGCTTGTGACCTTTCTTTGCCTTTCTTTGGTTTTGGTCATGAGTTGAGCTTCTTTGTTTTTCTTTCTTCTTTCTTTCTTTCTCTGAATTTCATTTCGCGTTGTGTGTTGTCAATGCACTCATCAAGGGGGAGATTGAGGACCAGGAGCGTCCCGGTGGTCGATGGATGACCGCTCCTCAGTGATGAGTGATTGACAACGGGTGTTGGACTGACTCTTGGCTCAGTGCGCAGGTGTAGGCTGCGGCCTAGTTCGTGTTGTTGCAGGTGAAGAACGGGCGCGAAAGGTCTTCAGCCTTGAGGGTCCTCCGGGAGATGGAGAGACAAGTAGGCTCGGTTCGAGGGACCCGGTGGACGGTGAGACTAGGTGCGGGCCACATGGTGGCGAGACGAGCAAGACGAAGTCGTGGACGATCGAGCCGGTGCACGGTGGCGGTCGAGTCAAGAGGCTTGGCGGGAGGCCGGGCCGAGCATGCGGGGTTTGGTGGTTTGCCCACAATACCATCGGAGGACGGTTTCTTGGTTTGGACCTCAAAACCAAGTCCGAAGGCCCAACACGACGGAGACGGGATCCGGGCGTGTCGTGAAGCTTCGAAGCGGAGGACACGCGGCGGGATCGCATGACTTGCGTCGGGAGGACGCGGGGTGCGGCGAAGGCGTGGTCGTCCGATGGCAAGACCCACAAACATTACATAAATGCCCCTGCGTGGGTTGTATCGCCAGTAGTTGAGTTAGGGGTAGTCGAGTCATTTACCACACCAGCGGGACCCGATATATAAGCCATGAGTGTGAGTGGATGGCTCCCTCTCTCCGCGACTTAGGGTTTCATTTCCCCCCTCCCATTTCTCATTTCTCATTTTCCCGAGACATTTTCTTCTCCATTTCTTGTCTAGGCTAGCATGAGAGCTTCATGAGAGATTTGTTGAGAGGGAAGGATGCTAGGGCGGCATACTAGACCTTGTGAATCTTTCCTGGTTTGTATAGAAGATTCGGCGTTGTGAATTTCGTGGTCTTTTTCATGCTTGTTTTTGGTGCCTTTGTTCTTGGTGTGGTTCCGCGGATTTGAGTGGGTTTCTCCCCGGATTTCTTTGAGGGAAACATGGATGGATGTCTTGTGCATCTTTGTGATTGATCTTGTGCCCTCAAACGCCAGGAAACCACTTCGATTCAAGGATTTTCGGTCGGAGCTCTAGTTTTTGGTGGTGCTCAAAGGATCCGCGATTCCCGGTGATTTAGGGAGTTAGGAGGCAAAATTTTTGGGGTATAGCATCCTTGTTTGACGCTTATCATGTCCCCAAACTCTTGTCTCAACAGCTTCTACCGTTTGGGAGATCCGGTGATGAGTTGGGGGAGTTGACCTTCGGGGTGGAGCAGTTTTTGCCTCTGTCCATGAGGTGCGGACCGTCCGCGAGGTTGTGGCGGACGGTCCGCGAGAGCAGTGTTCGTCGCGTGTTCTTCGTGTTCTTGCTCGGCTTCGCTTTCGATCCGCTTTGATTTCGAGCTTTGGTTGGAAGAGGTTTCGGACAGTCTGCTGCAGCGGCGCGGACAGTCCGTGGGTGCCTGGCGGACGGTCCGCATGCTCCCCGCGGACGGTCCATTATTCGGGGTTCGCTACTGGAGGTTCTGTTAGCTTTTTCGGACAGTCTGTGGCTCAGGGCCGGACGGTCCTCGATACGGGTGCGGACGGTCCGCGCGGCGGCGGACGGTCCGTGTGGCCCGTGCGGACGGCCCCGCCCCCCCCCGGCCGGACGGTCCACCGAGCACCGGCTGCTTTGTTCCTTGGTTCGATTCCTCCCTCCTTTCGTGCTTCTGCGTGTGCTTCAAGGAATCGTTCCTAAGACTTGAGGTTGATCCATAACCTCGTTGTCTTGGCGGTTGGTGTGTGATTCGATTCATCGCTTGTGTGTGTGACCGGGATTTGTCTAGGATAAAGGTCGGGTTCTTTGAGAAGAATTTTTACCGGCTCCTACTCACTCCCCCCCCTCTCTAGTCGCCATCCGATCCTTCAACGTTGCCGCTGCCTCACGGCTACTACGTCGGCGTCCACGGAAGGAGACAAATTCGTCGTTTCATCCCAGCCGGAGCCGTCCGCTCAGGCTCTGGCGGAGCTGTCCGCCCAGCCAGCGCCGGCCGCCCCAAGAAACAGGCTGCCACGGAAGCTGTGGCCATGCCGTCCACTGAGGTCCTGGTGGTGCCTTCCGCCCAGGCAGCCAAGACTGTTGCAGCTCCGGCGGCCCTGACCACCCAGGCCGCCACGGAAGTTGTGGCCGCGCCGGCCGCTGAGGTCCTAGCGGCGGCGTCCGCCCAGGACCTGCTCGCTCCAGCCAACGAGGACCTAGCTGAGTCGGGCGCCCAGTGCCTGCTCGCTCTGGCCGATGAGGGTCTGGAAGATGGCCATGACAACCTGTCTGTGGCTGCGCAGTCCCTAGCAGTGCAAGGTGTGGCCAATGGTGATGCCGTAGTGTCCAATGCGGTTGCCCTAGCGAGATCGTTGTTGCCCACTGCTCCTCCTCCGGTGGTGCAGTACTCAGTGCACAAATACATGTATAATGTTTAAGAAAAAGGAGAAATAGCCAAAATGGCATGGAAAACGAGTGCCACTCATTTGGAGTCCTAATTTTACGTGTACGATGTTACAAATGGTAAAACTGCGAAATCACGACGATAGAACTCCCATGTCCCCCCGCCCCCAGTCGCCCTCAGCGACGCGAGGGAGAACCGCGTTAGGTTTATCTCATCTCTCAAAATTTGTTAGTGAGGATCCAATGAATTGCGCTTCATTAAAAGAAATACAGAACCAAACTGTTGAGCTCCAGTTCTTAGCTAAGGCTTCAGTACTTTTCACCCCGTTCATGACGGTGGCCTGCTCAATCATCTATTCCCTGGTCAATTGTAACATGTCTACTAAATATACATCTTCTCCTTTAGATGGAACTTTCGAGTATGCATGTGGGCCCGGGGTGTTGGTGTCGGCAGTTGCACCAACTATGGAAGAACTGACGCTGCCAACCACAGGAGTGATCAATGGGAGAAGCCTTTTTGGAATCTTTGGGCTGCCGGCAGAATATATAAATTTGATCAATTTCAGCTCTAGGAAAGGCTGAAAGCAACAATATACAGTTGACAACAAGTGATCTCATCACAAGTGTCATTGATAAACTCAATGGTAATGTGTTTTTTCCTTCTTTTGTTCTTTCTTCTATCTTTCACAGCTTGTTCGTTTGGCTGGTGGCTGGTGCTGATTTGTTCTAAGAGAGAAATATTGGTGGTTGGTTTATTCTTAGAGAAAAGTACTGCTGGCTGGTGGTTGATAAGCCAAGCGAACACGTTGTTCGCAACCCCCTCCTTGTAGCACCACGCTAGGCACTCCCAATCCAGACTCTATGGTAGAGTCTAAGTCACTAATTACACTGTCACATAGACAATTTGATGATGTGGCAAGCAATTTAATGATGAGAGAGAGGTGAAAACTAAGAAATCAAGTCTAAATTAGACACTAAGTTAAAGCGCAAAACAAGGCCCGTGCGGATCCTGTGTGGCTGCTCGCATGCTCGACGTGTCCGCTTAATTAATAAAATGGGAGCAGAAGATCCGAGAGTAATATTAGATAGACTCCATGATACAAAATCTGCATTGTAGACTATAGTTTCCTATGACAGAGTCTTGGACATAAAGTGCCCTCAAAATAATGGCAGTTTAGTAGTTCGCCATGCACATTCCCTGAGGTTAGGCTAGTCTCAATGGGAGTTTCATGAAAGATTTCGTGAGCATTAATTATCATGTCACATCACCAATTTTTTTGTGGCAAGGTAGTTATGAGGAAAGAGAAGAGAGAGTTTTATCATACGTGAGAGGAGTTTCATTGAGAGGAGTTTCATCACCATGAAACTCTTGGGACACAATTAGTTTCCACTCTAGGTACCCTATGCAGACTGGCCTTAAGGGAGCGTAGTTATGTGACATCCACTGAATCTCTTTGCCCAAATGCAGCTTTCAGTGGTGTAGGTGAAGGTCGTCGAAGGTGCAAGTAAACTGCAGCTGCGATAGAACTGAAACCTTGTTGTTGCCTAACCGTCACACTCACACGTCCTGAGTAAATTTGCCACCACAGGACCGAGCATTTCAAGGATCTCAGAGTGCACATATGCTCTATGTAGATTTCATGGTGCTGAGCAACCATGACCACTAGGATGCACATCAAGAACAGAATTTGTTTATGGTGGTGAATTGCTTATGAAGGCTACATGGAACCAATGCCTCTTGTAGTGACATGACAACTAATAATAAAGTAAATTCCAGAGTCAGATGGAAGAGACCAGTGGCAAGAGCTTGACCAAGGATAGTATACCGACAAACCATAAATTATATGGCAGCAAATAAGCAGCCTGTTCTCACAGTCACCAGTCAGCAGTACTTTTCTCTCGAACAAACCAGCCACCAGCAACCAGCCAGCAGTATTTTTCTCTCAAAATAAATCAGCATCAGCCATCAGCCACCAGCCAAACGAACAGGCTGAAGATCTGAAGGAATTTTCGTGTCCACGGAAGGAACACAGGAGCAAAAAAAAACAAAATTTTCATATGACAAACGCTGGTGACCCTCAAAATGATGAGGTCTGACCAAGGTGATGGAACAGCCGAGTTAGTTTGTAACTTTGATGCACCCCATCCACTCGCTATGTGATTCATCATGTTTGGATGCTCAACTTCCTAGCGCATATAGGGGAAAGATAAGATGTTTTATTTGATAATCCGAATAAGGGGACATGCTGAATAATTGGTGTGCCTTAGTATCCCCAGTAATCGTTGCGGATCTCGTCATCAAATTTCTGTTTGAGTTCAGGGTGCTTCGCAAAGTACTCGTCTGCTGTCATCGTGATGATCTTTTTCTGCGCGTACAGACAAGATATTAGCATGGACACAAAGGCAACGTGCTCCATGTTTGCTAAATAGCAACCTCACCTTCATCTCCATTTCAGCAATCTCTTTCTCTATCTTCTCTGATTCCTTCAGTGATGCCTTTTCCGCTTCCTTCATTTCGACCAGCTAGGTAAATCATCAGACACTGTAAACATCATCAATATCTAAAGGAGAATAGTCAAAGTGATAATTCAGTTTAGCAATAAAGTGACTGCCAGCACAAAATAGGAAGGTGAAAATTATGAAGAGAGCAGTGGATCCTCACCAGAGCGTCAAACTTTGGCTTGTACTGAGGAGTGACAGTGTCAACATACTTGGGGATCTCTATGCCTGCGATGTTTCCATGATTCACGTCACATTAAGTGGTTAAATATGTGAAAAGTGCCTACAACCATAAGAATATCCGATACCTCAAAGACTAGCAACCATTATTATCATTTCGTAAGCCTGGACCATCTTTAGAGTCCAATCTTGTAATGTGACATCTACACAGACTACTAACTTTAAGTGAAGTTTCTAACCAAAGATATACACAACTTATGGTTTCCAACGACTAACTGATATTAGAATGCACACATGAAGCATCCTTTACTAACTAATATTAGAATGCACACATGAAGCATCCTTTATCTATACACACTGCTATAGAACTTTACAAACAAAAAATAATGAAGTTTCATCTGATGTGCTAATCAATATTCCCAACCAAGCATAGATCTCAAGTTGAAAACCCTAAAAGCAACATATCTGTCTGCTTACAAATTAATAGCGCAAAAGTTCCCAGAAACACGAGCTAAGATGGAGAAAAGAATTCATGCTTACTTTCATATGGCTCCTTGTACATATCAACAACTTTTGACCCAATTCCTTTTCTGTAGTACTCCCAGTCGATTGGTAGGGTTCCTGCAAGAATGAAGTAATACTGAGATGAAGCGTCCCCTCAACAGAGGTGACTAAATGTGACACAAATAACAGTCCCAGGAGGCTGGTAACACATTTATTACAACAGGTGGATCAGTCTTTTACATCACGGCGACGCAGAGGGCACGGAAGTGCCAACGCTACAAGGAACAACACAAACGCTAACGACCACACTACGATAGCAAAGGCTTCCAAAGCCTCATCAGAGTACCACACCATGGAAGCTCTCTGTGGAGGCCCTGGGTACACATGCACGGTTGGGTGTAGGGCAGCGACCTACTCGATGTCTTCGGGAACGAAATCGGGATCCTCCTCTGAAAAACAGTTAGTTAAACAAGGGTGAGCACATACGTACTCAACAAGTACAACCCCACCCACGGAGGGGCTTATAAGTAGATCATGCACATGATATAAATAATAAGGAACAGGTTAAGGTTTATTTGCAAACTCATTTACTCATGTAGGGGTTCATTTTCGAAAAGGTTTTCGCAAACCAAATTTCATAACCAAAGTGAATCAATTGTTTTGAGAAAACCACTGTGTAACTATCGGACTCCCCGTCCGCAATAGCCCAGGCACACAGCCACACACTTAACCCGAAAAACAACTCACACCAGCAAACATCCCAAACCCAAACGCTAGTTATGTGACCACACTGTGACTCGTCCAATACCGTGGACACGGCTATTCGAATAGGATTGACACCCTGCAGAGGTTGTACATCTTTACCCACAAGTAGCGTACCGCTACACGAACACCTTAGTGCCGGTGCGGATCCAATCAAAGCCATTACCCACCTTAGCTAACCCTACGAGCCATCACGGGAGCAACCAAGGGGTTATCTCACATAACCAGGGCGTACCTCACACAGACCGTACCCCTACTCCTTGGTCTCCCGCCGCTCACCCGCACACCAGATGGCAAGTAGATTAACTAGTGGGGTTTATGTTAAGCCGTTGCCACATACAACGGTCGAGTGGTTGTACGATGAATTGGGTCAGGTGAGATGTCACGCAACCCGGTCCTTAATTGACAAGATGGACAACTCCCAACACGCCCAACCACACAGGTATGAGCTCACCCATACTCCTGACACACACGTCCATCCCGTCTACCCAATTCTTTACTCATTTTCCAAACATATCCCATTTCCATTTTTAAAGCACTCACACATTTTTAAATCACTCACACATTTTTAAAGTACTCACGCATTTTTAAAGCAATCATTTTGGCCAAACAAGGTTCAATCATAGCAATCAAGGGTGGCTATACTACCATGTTTTTGCAGTAAAACAATATGCAATTTATAAAACGGGTATAGGGTTGTGTTTATAAAACTAGGACCAAAGCATGCATCAAAGGATGAGATTGAACTTGTCGTCTTCGAAGTCTTCGGGGAGTTCCGGCTTGGCGTTCGGGATCTCGGGCTCCTGCTCGCTGTAGTCGGCTCCAAACTCCGGCTCGGGGTATCTTCCTTCGTTTACTTCGTCGGCTATAGCACACACACAGGCAAGCATGCAATCAATATAAGCACACACAATTTCTCCGGCTGAGCTCAAGGAAGGTAATTAAATACAATAGGGGAAATAAATATCATGCAGGGGGTTTTGACTGAAGGATGGGTGGCGGTATACCCGGTACGGTTGTGAGGAAGTTTCGGCGCGATTTCGATTAAAATCGCGCATGAAATGACGGGTTAAAGGAGGTGTTTAGGGTTAATTACGGGCCTGTTAATATTTTATTTTAAAAGGAAAGGACCTAATTATAATATTTAAACCTAGCGGGGTTTAACTATAATAGTCTAGGGGTTTAATTAAAAAGGACAGGGTTGTTTTGGTGAAATATCCTAAGGGTTAGGGTCTGATTTGAAAGAAAGAGAGAGAGGAAAAGAGTAGGGGTCGGTTTTGGGGAAGTGGGAAAAGGGTAGGGGGGTATGGGCAAAACAACCATCTTCTTCCTCCCTCCCTCACGATACAGAACGCAGGAGACAGTATGCCCGGCCGGTGGAGGGGGGAGGGGCGCCGGCGACCCGGGCCATGGGGGCGGCCGGGAAGTGGGGCAAAACGAAGAGGAGGTCGAGGGTAACTCATTCCGCTCCTCACCTTGGTCGGGGACGGACTGTGGAGGGAGATCGACGGCGGCGGGTGGTCTGCAACCCAGAACGGCACGGGCGGCGCTGGTGGTGGCGATGGAGAGCTCGGGGAGGAGGGGGGATTGGTCGTGGAGGTGCGGGACGAGGTGGGGAGCCGGTTCGGCCCTTTTATAGGCGTGGGAAGGTCGGTTCGGTGGAGATATTTGAGCTCCAGGAGCTTCGATGGCCGTCAATGGTGGTGGGGTAAAATATCATGGCATTGACCTCGGGCTGGCGAGTTCCGTGCGGCGAGGCACTGTGGGAAGTGACTCTTCGTGCAGGGGCGCCGGTCCTGCAGGACCAGCGGCGCGTGGGGGGAGGTCGCGGCCCCCTTGGGGTCGCGCGCGGGGAAACCGCGGCCTGGAGGTCGCGGCCTAGCCGCGGGAGGAAGAAGGTGGAAAAAAGAAGGGAAAAAGAAAAAAGGAGAAAAGGAAAAAGAAAACGAAAACGAAGAAAAGAAAAAGGAAAATAGAAAAAAGAAAATAAGGGAAGAAAAAAATAGAAAAGGGATTTAGAAAATTAGGAGAATTTCTAGGAAAATTAGGAGAAGGGGTTTCGCGGATTTTTATGGGTTTCTCGGATACCGGCGTCAATTCTGGGATGGCGGTGATGGCGAGGCGGACCGGCCGGCAGGACCGCGGCGTGCGCGGGATTCCCGGCGTGGTGGCCGACCACGGTCTTGGGGCGACACGCGACGGGCGACGGCCGAGCGTAGGCGGTGCGGCGGGATTCGCGGCACGCGCGCCGAGGGGGAAAGAATCGACCGGGGTTTCGAAAGGGGGTAAATGAGCTCAGCTGGAAAGTTTTGAAAACACGCGTGATTTATTAGGTGGTTTATTATGAGCTAAAAACACGGGCGTTACAAACCTACCCCACTTAAAATGAATCTCGCCCTCGACATTCGGCTAGGTTTCGAACAGGTGGGGAAACTCTTTCTTCATCACGTCCTCTCGTTCCCACGTGGCTTCTTCTACTCCGTGTCTGCTCCATTGAACTCTGCACACCCGTACTTCTGATGTCCTTGTTCTTTTGACCACTGTGTCCAAAATCTTGACGGGCACTTCCTGGTACCTAAGGTCTGGCTGTAGATCGATGGTCTCTATCGGTACTCGCTTTTCTTCGAGGACCTTCAAACATCTGCGTAGCTGGGAGACATGAAACACTGGGTGTATATCTGACATCTCTTCTGGTAGCTCCAACCGGTATGCTACCGCTCCGACCCTCTTCAGTACTTTATACGGTCCAATGTACCGAGGGGCCAACTTTCCGTGCACCTGAAATCTCCGAGTCCCTCGGATAGGTGAAATCTTGAGGTAAGCGAAATCTCCAGGATTGAAGCTTGCTTCTCACCTCTTCTTGTCTGCATAGCTCTTCTGTCGGGATTGGGCGGCTTTCAACTTTTCTCGGATGTCGGCTACTCGCTCTTCGGCTTCCTTTATAAGCGCGGGCCCAACCAGGGCACACTCTCCTACTTCTGACCACATCAAGGGTGTCCTACATTTCCTCCCGTATAATGCTTCGAACGGTGACATTCCTAGGCTTGCTTGGTAGCCGTTGTTGTAGGAGAATTCTGCGTATGGTAGACTCTGCTCCCAGTCTTTGCCATAAGTGAGGACACATGCTCTCAACATGTCTTCCAGAATTTGGTTTACCCTCTCGGTCTGTCCATCTGTCTGCGGGTGATACACCGAGCTGAAATCCAGCTTGGTACCCATGGCTTTATGCAAGCTTTTCCAAAACCTAGAGGTAAACTGGGTCCCTCTATCTGAGACTATCCTGCTAGGCACTCCATGCAGTTTCACTATGTTCTCTATGTAGAGTTTTGCCAACTTCTCTCCTCCATAAATGGTCCGTACGGGTAGAAAGTGAGCGACTTTAGTGAGTCGATCCACTATCACCCATATGGAATCATGTCCTTTCTGAGTCTTTGGCAAACCTACTACAAAGTCCATGCCTATTTCGTCTCATTTCCATACCGGGATCGGTAAGGGCTGCAACAGTCCTGTGGGTTTCTGGTGCTCAGCTTTAATCCTCTGACAAGTATCGCAGTGGGCGACGAACCGGCAATGTCTGCTTTCATTCCATCCCACCAATACTTCTGCTTTAAGTCCATATACATCTTGGTGGATCCCGGGTGAATGGAATATGCCGAGTTGTGGGCCTCATCCATGATGGTCTGTCGGAATCTCCGCCTTCGGGCACGCATATCCTATTCTTATACCACAGTGTACCTTGATCATCCACTCTAAAGTCTGGGCCTTATTTTCTTTCGTGTGTTTGCAGATTTTCATCGGTCTCCTGGGCCTTCCGGATCTTCTCCTGTAGGGTAGGCTGAACACTCAGTTGGTGGGCGTAGCCTTGGGGGACAATGTGCATGTTGAGTCGCGCCATTTCCTCTTGCAACTGGGTACTCTTGGGTGCTGCCTTCTCGTAGGATTTTCGGCTTAGGGCATCTGCTACTACATTGGCTTTCCCTGGGTAGTAGTGAATCTCTAGGTTATAATCTTTGACTAACTCTAGCCACCTTCTTTGCCTTAGGTTCAGGTCGGGCTGGGTGAAGATGTACTTTAGTCTCTTGTGGTCGGTATAGATCTTGCACTTATTCCCAATCAGGTAGTGTCTCCAAATCTTAAGGGCATGCACTACGGCTGCAAACTCCAGATCATGGGTGGAATAATTCTGCTCGTGGGGTTTGAGCTGGCGGGAAGCATATGCCACTACTTTCCCATCTTGCATGAGAACACATCCCAACCCTTGTCGGGACGCGTCGCAATATACGACAAAATCTCGTTGAATGTCTGGCAAGGTCAGCACTCAGGGTGTGGTCAATCTTCTCTTCAACTCCTGGAAACTTTTCTCGCACGACTCCGTCCAATTGAACTTCTTCTCCTTCTTGAGCAACTCTGTCTTGGGCCGGGCAATCTTGGAAAATCCTTCAATAAACCTCCGGTAATACCCTGCTAAACCAAGAAAGCTTCTGATCTCGCTCACATTGGTCGGTTGTTGCCAGTTGGAAACTGTTTCAACTTTCCCGGGGTCTACTGCTACTCCTTCCGCAGTCAGAATATGCCCAAGGAAAGATATTTTCTCCAGCCAGAACTCACACTTGCTGAACTTGGCGTACAGCTTGTGTGCCCTCAATTTCCCCAGCACTACTCGAAGATGTTGCTCATGTTCCTCCACACTCTTCGAGTAAACAAGTATGTCGTCAATGAAGACTACGACAAACATGTCCAGCTCTTCGATGAACACCTTATTCATGAGGTTCATAAAATATGCTGGTGCATTGGTGAGTCCAAAGGACATCACGGTGAACTCATATTGCCCGTAACGGGTGACAAAAGCGGTCTTGGGAATGTCACTTTTCCTAATCTTGAGTTGGTGGTATCCTGACCTTAAATCCACCTTCAAAAAATACTTGGCTCCTTTCAGCTGGTCGAATAGATCATCTATTCTGGGGAGAGGGTACTTATTTTTGATAGTGACTTCGTTCAGCGAGCGATAGTCCACGCACATCCTCATGCTCTTATCCTTCTTTTCCACGAAAAGCACTAGGGCTCCCCATGGTGATGAGCTTGGTCTGATGAACCCACTTCGCTGGAGTTCTCCTAGCTGCTTCTTCAACTCTGCCAACTCAGGGGCTGCCATCCTATAGGGTCTCTAAGCTATGGGAGAGGTTCCGGGAATAAGGTCGATGACGAACTCTATATCCCTATCTGGTGGCATTCCGGGGAGTTCTTCGGGGAACACATCTGGGTATTCTCGCACTACTGGGACATCCTCTATGGACTTGGCTTCCATGTTGAAAACCATTATGTCTGGCCTGTGTCCTCAGGGTGTGGCAGGTCACTTGTATCCCTTCTGGGTTGGTTAGGTGCACTACTTTATCGACGCAACTTATAAGGCCATGGTGTTGGCTTAACCAATCCATCCCAAGGATCACATCTATTCCCTTGGACTTCAGTACTACCAGGTCCGCTAGGAACTCTACCCCACTTAAAATGATCCTTACCCGGGGGCATCCCAGTTGACACTTGATGTCACCTCCGGGCGTTCGAGTTAATAGGGGTGCTTTTAGTAGTACTGTAGGTATACTATGCTTTTCCACAAAACTTAAGGATATGAATGAGTGTGATGCTCCCGAATCAAATAATATGGTTGCCAATACTGAGCTGACCAGGAACTCACCGAGCACTACACCTTGTGCTTCTTGCGCATCCTGTGTGTTGATGTGGTTGACGCGGGCTCGTCCATAAGACTGCTGGGGCTGCATCATCTGCTGGTTGCTGTTGTTGTTGTCGAAGTTGTTGTTGCTGCGCACCGGCATGCAGTTGGCTCCAGACACGAGTGGTCTTTGCCCATTCATCGAGTTGGAGTAGGTGGAAGCGGTTGGCTTCTTGGCATATGGGCAGTTGGCAATGAAGTGTCTGGTCTCGCGGCGGTTGAAACACACCCGGGAGCTGTTGTTGTTGTTGTTGTTGTTGGCGGTGACCTAGCTGGTGTTGCTTTGTGGGGGCTTCATGGTGTTCTGGTTGTTGTAGGGCTTGAACTGGGTTCTGGGGCCTTGCGAGCCCGTGGCTTGGGACTGGGTTCTGTACTGCATGGGGGCTTGGAATCTTGACACGGGGTGTCCGAAGTTTCTCGGCCTCTGGGAGCGCTCTTGCTGTTTGGCCTTGTGCTCCATGAACTTGCGCTTGTTCTCTTTCTTTTCTTCTGCCCCCGCTCTCTCTGTGAGTATGGCCATGTTCATGAGGGTGTTGAAATTCGGGTAGATCTGAGGGGTAAGCAGGGTCCTCAGCTCCGGAGTCAATCCCTTCTTGAACATCTCCTGTTTCTTGGAGTCAGTGTCCACTTCTTCTGGGGCATAACGAGCCAGCTCTATGAACTGGTAAGTGTACTCTTCCATGGACATGTTGCCTTGGTGGAGTTCACGGAACTCATCTGCCTTTCGCTTCAGTGTGGCCTTTGGGATGTGGTAGCGGCGGAACTCTTCCACAAACTCATCCCAGGTGATGGCGGAGGGATCCTTGGCTGCTGCGCAGTAGTTCTCCCACTAGGATAGGGCTGTCCCGGTGAGCTGGTGAGCTGCCAGGAGAACCTTGTCGCGGTCCTCACATTTGAAGGGCTCTAGTTCCCTCAGAATGGCTCTCAGCCAGTCATCAGCATTCAAGGGATTCACCGACCCGCCAAAAGTGGGCGGCTTCGTCCTGAGGAACTCTATCAGCTTCTCATTCATGCCCAGAACTCGGGGCCTTGGGCGGTTGACGGCATTGAAAATGGCCTCCATCAGGACAGTCTGATTGGCCAAAACTTGTGCCAATTCAATGGGAGGGGGTGGCGGTGGCAGGACAACGTTCTCTCCTCCATCTTCGCATTGGTTTACTTCCTGATCGTTAAGACGCTCCCTTCGATCAGCTTGCGATTCTTCAGCGTCCATTGGACCGGAGCCTTGGTGGGTCCTAACAGGGCACCTGGAAACCATCTGTAAAGGAGCGGGTTTTCTAAGAGGTCTAGCTTTTATGTGATGTTTAAGTGGATTATATCGGATTTCTTTTTGAAAAGGCAGGGTCTACTCCTGCCGACAAGCACACAACAAGCACATAGCAAACAAACAAGCACAGACAAGTTTTTATTACAAACCAGTGAGGAGGATACATCCCGACTACGCGACTGACACTACGCGGACACACTACACGACTCAGTGCGACAAGAGCTAAGGGTACGACTCTAAACTTGGACCAGTACGGCTTCATTCCCTGGGTCAGGGTCACTGGGGTATGCTACTCGCGAGGAGAGCCATCTTCCGGGGTTGAGTGCACTTCCAGCGGAATGAGCAGCTCATCGTCGTTCTCGCCTTCGGGGCTTCCATTTTCCTGGGGCTGTGTTGCGGCTTCGGCGGTCGCCGTTGGTTGTTCGGTGACTACCGGTACGGTGGTGCTGGCGGGGCTTCAATAGTTCCTCTCCATCCTACGAGGGGTGTCCCAAGCAGGACTTGCGCTTCTCCAATGGCTGGAACGGGTGTTCCACTGTTGGTCCATTCTTGCATGCGCTGGTCTTGGATCCGCCTGAGGCTTTCATAGGCAACAGCTTCAGTGCTTATGGCGGCTGCGGTCCTTGCTTCGGCTTGAGCTACTCGGACTTGGTGCATCATCACTGTGACTTCAGCTTGCTTGGCCCGACTGATTTGCTCCCTCAAGAGCTTGGCTTGGTCATCGAAGAGTTTGTCCAGGGAGACGAGGTGGTGGGCAACTATGTGGTACAGCAGGTCTTCTTGGTGGTGGCGTCGTTCCAGGTTTCTCATGCAGGCCTGCCAGACTGGGGTCCTGATGGCAGGAGGAAAATACCTCATCGGTGTGGGGACGAGGTGTTCCTCGTAGATCCGACACAGGTAGCGGAGGGCTTTTCTGAGGGCCAAAGGGTAGGTGTCTCGGTGTCGAAACCCTGTGGCGGTCACGCGCCACGGCTCAATGTTGGTGTGGCGGTTGCTTCTGGCGACGGAGAGGACCACTCTACAGCGAAGAGTGCCGAGTTGCTCGTACTCTCTGCTGTAGTACCTAGGGCGCTCAGTGATACCAAGGCACTCCAGGGAGTTGATAAGAAGGCGAGCAAAACCAGGCTCCTCCTGGCACACGCCTTGGGTCCATCCATCTTCCGCCATCTGAAAACAAGGGTAGAGTTGAACAGGTTGTCATAGGGTACAAAAAGATAGGTAGCTTTATTTAGTAACAAGGTTGGGGTACACTCCTCGGTTCCATTCCGGGTTAGCCATCTGGAATCAGGCAAGGATCAAGGTAAGGATTTAGGAAAAGATGAGCTTAGCAAATAAAAGGTTAAAGAGGGGCCAGAGGAGGTCTCGTATCCTAAGGGTCGCGTCCTACGACCAACCTGGCTCTGATACCACCTGAAGCGTCCCCTCAACAAAGGTGACTAAATGTGACACAAATACCAGTCCTAGGAGGCTGGTAACACATTTATTACAACAGGTGGATCAGTCTTTTACATCACGGCGACGCAGAGGGCACGGAAGTGCCAACGCTACAAGGAACAACACAAATGCTAACGACCACACTACGATAGCAAAGACTTCCAAAGCCTCATCAGAGTACCACACCATGGAAGCTCTCTGTGGAGGCCCTGGGTACACAGGCACGGTTGGGTG
The DNA here is from genome assembly GCA_947561735.1 of Cenchrus americanus. NCBI lineage: Eukaryota > Viridiplantae > Streptophyta > Magnoliopsida > Poales > Poaceae > Cenchrus > Cenchrus americanus. Next base: position 187,531,382 of record OX387245.1, read on the forward strand.
TAGGGCAGCGACCTACTCGACGTCTTCGGGAACGAAACCGGGATCCTCCTCTGAAAAGCAGTTAGTTAAACAAGGGTGAGCACATACGTACTCAACAAGTCCAACCCCACCCACGGAGGGGCTTATAAGTAGATCATGCACATGATATAAATAACAAGGAACAGGTTAAGGTTTATTTGCAAACTCATTTACTCATGCAGTGGTTCATTTTCGAAAAGGTTTTCGCAAACCAAATTTCATAACCAAAGTGACTCAATTGTTTTGAGAAAACCACTGTGGAACTACCAGACTCCCCGTCCGCAGTAGCCCAGGCACACAGCCACACACTTAACCCGAAAAACAACTCACACCAGCAAACATCCCAAACCCAAACACTAGTTATGTGACCACACCGTGACTCGTCCAATACCGTGGACACGACTATTCAAATAGGTTTGACACTCTGCAGAGGTTGTACATCTTTACCCACAAGTAGCATACCGCCACACGAACACCTTAGTGCCGGTGCGGATCCTATCAAAGCCATTACCCACCTTAGCTAACCCTACGAGCCATCACGAGAGCAACCAAGGGGTTATCTCACATGACCAGGGCGTACCTCACACAGACCGTACCCCTACTCCTTGGTCTCCCGCCACTCACCCGCACACCAGATGGCAAGTAGATTAACTAGTGGGGTTTATGCTAAGCCGTTGCCACATACAACAGTCGAGTGGTTGTACAATGAATTGGGTCAGGTGAGATGTCACGCAACCCGGTCCTTAATTGACAAGATGGACAACTCCCAACACGCCCAACCACACAGGTACGAGCTCACTCATACTCCTGACACACACGTCCATCCCATCTACCCAATTCTTTACTCATTTTCCAAACATATCTCATTTCCATTTTTAAAGCACTCACACATATTTAAAGCACTCACACATTTTTAAAGTACTCACGCATTTTTAAAGCAATCATTTTGGCCAAACAAGGTTCAATCATAGCAATCAAGGGTGGCTATCCTACCATGTTTTTGTAGTAAAACAATATGCAATTTATAAAACGGGTATAGGGTTGTGTTTATAAAACTAGGACCAAAGCATGCATCAAAGTATGAGATTGAACTTGCCGTCTTCGAAGTCTTCGGGGAGTTCCGGCTCGGCGTTCGGGATCTCGGGCTCCTGCTCGCAGTAGTCGGCTCCAAGCTCCGGCTCGGGGTACCTTCCTTCGTTTACTTCGTCGGCTATAGCGCACACACAGGCAAGCATGCAATCAATATAAGCACACACAATTTCTCTGGCTGAGCTCAAGGAAGGTAATTAAATACAATAGGGGAAATAAATATCATGCAGGGGGTTTTGGGTGAAGGATGGGTGGCGGTATACCCGGTACAGGTGTGAGGAAGTTTGGGCGCGATTTGGATTAAAATCGCGCATGAAATGACGGGTTAAAGGAGGTGTTTAGGGTTAATTAGGGGCCTGTTAGTATTTTATTTTAAAAGGAAAGGACCTAATTATAATATTTAAGCCTAGTGGGGGTTTAACTATAATAGTCTAGGGGTTTAATTAAAAAGGACAGGGTTGTTTGGTGAAATATCCTAAGGGTTAGGGTCTGATTTGAAAGAAAGAGAGAGAAAGAGAGGAAAAGAGGGGGGGTCGGTTTTGGGGAAGTGGGAAAAGGGTAGGGGGTATGGGCAAAACAACCATCTTCTTCCTCCCTCCCTCACGATACAGAACGCATGAGACAGTATGGCCGGCCGGTGGAGGGGGAGGGGCGCCGGCGACCCGGGCCATGGGGGCGGCCGGGAAGTGAGGCAAAACGAAGAGGAGGTCGAGGGCAACTCATTCCGCTCCTCACCTTGGTCGGGGACGGACTGTGGAGGGAGATCGACGGCAGCGGCGGTCTGCAACACGGAACGGCACGGGCGGCGCTGGTGGTGGCGATGGAGAGCTCGGGGAGGAGGGGGGATTGGTCGTGGAGGTGCGGGACGAGGTGGGGAGCCGGTTCGGCCCTTTTATAGGCGCGGGAAGGTCGGTTCGGTGGAAATATTTGAGCTCCAAGAGCTTCGATGGCCGTCAATGGTGGTGGGGGAAAATATCATGGCATTGACCGCGGGCTGGCAAGTTCTGTGCGGCGAGGCGCTGTGGGAAGTGACTCTTCGTGCAGGCGGCCGCTGTGGCCTCGAAGGGGGAAGGCAGTGACGCTGTGGTGGAGATGACCGGTCGGAGTAATGACGGTCTTCGTTTGTCAGAGCAATGGAGGGGGAGGGGGTGATGCGGCCTGGCGAGCTGCGGGGCCGGCCTTGGCGTGCCGCGCCCGCGAGGCCGCCGGCCGTGCTCGGCAGAGGAGAGAGAGGGGGTGCCGGTCCCGCAGGACCAGCGGCGTGTGGGGGAGGTCGCGGCCCCCCTGGGGTCGTGCGCGGGGAAACCGCGGCTTGGAGGTCGCGGCATGGCCGCGGGAGGAAGAAGGTGGAGAAAAAGAAGGGAAAAAGAAAAAAGGAGATAAGAAAAGGAAGAAAAGAAAAAGGGAAATAGAAAAAAGAAAATAAGGGAAGAAAAAAATAGAAAACGGATTTAGAAAATTAGGAGAATTTCTAGGAAAATTAGGAGAAGGGGTTTCGCGGATTTTCCTGGGTTTCTCGGATACCAGCGTCAATTCCGGGACGGCGGTGATGGCGAGGCGGACCGGCCGGCGGGACCGCGTCGTGCGCGGGATTCCCGGCGTGGTGGCCGACCGCGGTGCTGGGGCGACACGCGAGAATCGACCGGGGTTTCGAAAGGGGGTAAATGAGCTTAGCTGGAAAGTTTTGAAAACACGCGTGATTTATTAGGTGGTTTATTAGGAGCTAAAAACGCGGGCGTTACATGAGATCACCCAAAGGGCCAAAAAAGAGATAGACATGTTTGGAAGGTTCACAAGGGCGTATCAACTCAATGCACAAGTATAATGAAATAGGAGTAAATACTATGGACATGGACTACCTATTTAATACAAGCAGCTAATATGTCATAGCAGAAATCTTTGCACAGCTAATGATGGACATCAAAACAATTTGTGATCTATGTTCTGGTGGATTGCATGCATCAGAAGTGAATAAGCCTGACGCAAAATGGAAATTTTACCCATAACCAACAATGCATTCGACATGGTCTGATTCGGTATCAGTGCAGTGAGTAGCACTAGCACACAGACCTGGGTTTTCACGGATATATTGAAATGTGTTTCGGTATACATGTGAGCGGTTGCGTCATGCCATCATAATATGCAATGTAACAAAGGGCCCTGGTTTTTACGAGTAAAATTGGCACTGCGTGATGCTATGGATCACCTGATGAGAAGAAGACGGCCGATTCGACCATCCTGATCTAGGGCAGACGAGCCAGACCCTGGGTGGGGATGATAAATTGGGACAGGTACCTGCGAGAACTTGGTCTGGAGCTGGTGGTTGACGTCCTCGATGGTGCGGCGGAGGGTGGCGAACTCCTTGCGGGCCTCCTCGGAGACGAGCATCTTCACCAGGCCGTCCCAGTCGATCGCCTTGCCGGCCTTCGCCGCGGCGTCGGCCACCTTCTTCACCACGCCACTCCCGCTCATCTTGCTCGCCTCCCCTCTCTCTCCGACTCTCTCCTTGCCGCCGCCACCGCCGATCTACGCTCGCCTCGGAGATGGAGCGGGGACAGGCCTGTGACGGAAGAAGCGAGTGCGTGCGCACACTGGTGATCCTTCGGGCCCTTTTGATTGGCCTTTAATGGGCCGGCCATCGTGACAAACGAATGGGTTGGGCTTCGATGGAATTGGGGCCGACTGGTGGCGGAAATCCTGTATGTCTTTCGGAAGTTTTTTTCAACTTATCTTCCAATGTTTGAGATTGGTGCAGACCCTGTCCAGCGTCCGATCTGCAAGGCTGGCATACGGGCTTTTCATTTCCGTTCTCTGTTCCGTTCCAATCCGAATCGCAGCTTCCTCCGCTCCGCCGCTCAAGTCGTCGAGGAGGCAACCAGCCTGTTCGGCTGGGCTGAAAACGGCTGGTTCCAGCCGTTGGGCTGCATCCAGCCGTTCGGCTGGGCTGAAACCAGCCGTTCGGCCCGCGGGCATGGCTGGGACCGGCGTGCCCTTAACCCCCCCACCCCCCCCCCCCCCACCCCCCCTCCCCAACGGTGCCCTAACCCTTCCCCATTCCCTCTTCTTTCGCCGCCGCCTCCCATCCCAATCCCTCCTCTCTCGCCGCCGCCTCCCACCCTCGCCCGCCGGCGTCGTCTGGTCCTCCCCTTCCGCCGCGCCGCCCGCCCTCTCCCCCATTGCGCTTGACGCCCTCATGGCGGCCTACGGAGGGTAGCCTATCGTCCACAACACCGGCTGCGAGCGTATCGTTCGCCGGCAGCAACGCTGGCACGTTCTTGCCCTGCCGGCGGCCGCCGCCTCCCGCATCCCCACTCCACTCCAGATCTCCACGACGCTGCATCTGCAAATCACGCCGCCGAGTCCATTCTCCCCCATCACTGAAGATGCAGCCATCGTCCCGGCGTCCAAGATCTGCACCAACCCGTCCAAGATCTACGTCCTCTCCGTGCAGATCCGAGCTGTAGCGTTGCAGATCTACGCACTGCCATCGAGGATCTACGTCTTCCCAAAGCAGCTCTCCGTCCATCAGATCCAGATATCCGCCGACGCAACACAGTAGCCCGTCGTCCCCTCCGCCATTCTTCCTCTACCGGCACACTTGTTCAACTACCACGACTGCACTTCCCGTTAAGGTAAATGTGTACCCTTTTCCTCCTTGGCTTCTTACATGTACTGGCACCTCTCGGTTCGAATCCAATGTTCCTTTGTATTTTAGTGTTTGCTTCATCATCATGCCAGCAATTAAGGAGTAATTAAGATCGTGACAAGTTGTCATTTGTGTACCAGACAAAGCTTTGCACTGTCATCATCATGCCAGCACAAGTCTAGTTCAGTTACTTCAGTAGCATCTCCTATTTCTTTAGTAGAGTAAAGAGCCCCCTCAAGTGTGTTGTTGGCTTACTTGATTGCTAGCCCTCATATGGTCATCCTCCTTTTACTAGGTTGAATGGTTTTGTGTCCCAGGTAACCTGTGCCACATTTTTAAATCCTCAACATGCTGAACAATCCTTTGTATTTTAGTGTTTGCTTCATTATTCATAAGTGAATCCTCTGCTCACATGTGTATCCGCAGCAATGTTTCATTTGACATAGTTCTGTACAACAATCCATAACAAATGCAATATCTGCTTCACTATCCTACTAACCACAGATGCAGTCACTGTATAAGCAAAATGTTTCATTTAACATAGTTCTACACAGCAATCCAATGTTCCTTTGTGCCACTACTTTGCATTAATCTGGTTGACACCAATCAACATGCTAATGCTTACCACATGTTCTTTACAGGACCTCCAATCACCTGCTTCCAACCCCTACGGAGTCTGTAGCATCGTCCTCTCCTCCCCCTAATAGCTGTGCAAACCACAGGCCTTCTCTGCGCCGCCGTCGTAAGGTACCATTTCGCCCCCCCCCCCCCCTCGTTTGTCCTCCCTCAAGTCCTGATTGTCCTCAGTTCGTACTACTCTACTTGCTTCTGTCCTGTTGTGTATGCAATGTTGTTTTGGATCATAACTGCAAAACATTCCAGTTTTGCATACTACCTTCTTTCCCATATATAAGGCGTATGCCAGTTTGCTTCCCTCACGTGTATTTTTAGCATTCTACTCTTCGGCAGTTCCTAAGTGTCCGCCGATTTAGAATCTGGCCATTAGCTACTTGTAGTGGTGAGAAATGCGAAAGGAGGTTCTAAAACTTGCATCATGTCACATGACAGTATCTTCTATAATTCGTTGCCAACCCTTATTTTTAAGAACTAGCTCCGCCCATGACTGTACAGATGTCTCATGAATACCCTGACCGTGCCAACTGGAGTCTCAACGACACATCCTTGCTGCTTGACCTCATTCTGCAACAAAAGAACCAACGCAACTGGTCTGCGAGAAATCCTACAAAACTTGGGTGGGCAAATATCACGCAGGGGTTTTATGCGCAGTCTTATGCAAGGTATACTTCTAAACAAATGCAAAACAAATGGCATGACCTCCGACGATCATACTTCAATTGGCGTAGAGGTGTCAACAAGTCAGGTTTAGGTCGTGACCCTGAAACCGGTGAAGTGACGTACGACCCTGTCTTGTACGCCGCTAGTACGAACACGGTAACAACTATAACCTAGTGGCATCACGTTCGATCTATTGTTAGGCCATCCCTTCCCCGCCTCTTCGACTTGTGCACTACGGCGCCTTGCGGGATTCTTTTGACAAAGCCGGTAGAACGGTACAAGTGTCCACCTTGCTGCGAGCAATTGTACAACATACTTGGCCACGACCCATATGATCGGGGGGAATTAGTAGATGCCGGCGGGGGTTGGCTCCGAGGACGAGGATAGTGAGCGCACCCCTGAAACACCTCCGGTAATCCCCGACCCAGTGCCAAGCAAACGTTCAGGCCCGTCCTCCAAAAGGCCTATGAGGGACTACAGTCTTCAGAGCCCTGTCAAGAAGAAGAGTGCCAAGTCTATCTCAGTTGATGACTGCATTTCTTCATATCATACATTGCTGCAAAAGACTTTGGAGGAGAAGGCAAACAAGAAGTCTGAAGAGGAAGAGGAGACCGCAAAAATTAGACAACTTTTACTGGAGGATGGGTACTCGGAGAGTGACATGTATTTCCATCAAGCATTGGCGTTGTGCAGATATCAGCATCATCGCAGGGAGGTCCTGCGGATGACAAGTGCAGAAGGGCGACAACAGTATGTCCAAGTTGTCCTTCAAATGATGCAGTACTGGAAGCACTGAAGACCTATGCGGAAGTTGTCCAAGTTGTTGCTACCTAGTTGTGTTTTCACTTGTTTGCTTCATTTGTTTTCCACTCAGCTTTGCTGAGATGTAATAAAGCTAGTGTTGCTGAACATGGGTTGTTCTCGGTATTGTTGTTGTAGTTCAAGTGTTTGTAACAGACAGATGTGGTTCTTGTGCAATGTGTGTGTAATATTCAGTCCAGTTTTACATATTTCGTAATAAGTTGCTGTTAGTAGTTCCATTTATGCAAGTATTGTTGCTGTTAGTTGTTCAATTTTTTGAGGTAACTAATTCATCCGCTGATATGTGTGTATGATGGACGTTCTCCGTAGGTGCCGATATGGACGTGGACGATGTTGCAGGGGGTGACGGTGCTTCGGACGGTTCCACGGAGGAGTTGCTGTAGTTGGGAAGGAATCTAGAGTTGCTGAAGATGTTGCAAATGATGAAGGACATGGAGCACCAATGGCAGTAAACCCTCCCTGTCCCTTTCCGAAACTGACAGGTGCACAATGGGTGCACCTGAACTTGAGTAATAAGAGTAGATGCAAGAACAACCTTCGTATGTCTTCGGATGCCTTTTTGCATTTGCATGACATACTAGCAACCAGTTACGGCTTAGAATCAACAAGTCAATGCGACTCAAAGGAAGCGTTGGCTATGTTCATATGGACATGTGGACATGCTAGCGCAGTTAGAGAGGCACAAGATAGATTCGAAAGGTCTTTGGACACTATAAGTCGTAAGTGCACGCTAGTTGCAGAGCTAATGCTTAGATGGGCAAACACAATTATATGCCCAAGTGATCCTGAATATAAGGAAGCACACATCTCGCTGCAAAGGTTCTGCCCCTGGTTCGATGGATGCATCGGTGCAATAGATGGGACGCACATCCCTGTAGAGGTGAAAAGTTCTAGGAAACTAGACTACATAAATAGGAAGCATTATGTGTCCCTGAATGTGTGCGCCGTAGTGGACATGCATGGCCTGTTTACATATGTAGGCGCGGGCATGGCTGGCTCTTGCCATGACATGAGAGTGCTGGAGGAATGTATGCAGCAAAGGAAGTTTCCGACTCCTCCGAAAGGTACTACAGATCTGTAACTTGTGCGAATGTATATTCGTAACTCTGGGGATTAAGATGAACTCATGTTGTGAATCTGGTACCATTAATGCAGGTTGGTATTACTTGGCTGATTCAGGCTATGCTGATAAAGAAGGGTACATGGTTCCCTTTCAAGGGAACAAGTTACACCTAGACCATTTTAAGGGTGTCGACCTCTGAACATTGGGGAAGGAGGAGAACTTCAACTACCATCATGCGAGCCTCCGGAACATAATAGAAAGGAGGTTCGGAAACCTCAAAGAGAGGTGGAAAATATTGGAAGGGGTGCCTTTCATGCCTCAAAAGAAGCAAGCTACAATGATCATTCCGTGCTTTGCTATGGACAACTTCTTGTGGCGACGACATTATGGCACAGGTGAGAGATACGCTTTGTCTGATTGGGTGCACCTTAACGCGGACATGTCAACTTCGGCGTTAAGGGAGTTGACAGCGACAATGTTGTATGACCCACAAGGTTAGTACTGAAGATGTTTTGCTAATTACAGTTTATGCTAATGGGAGTTAATATTGTAACTCATGATGCTGTTGGATGTTGGTCTTTTTGTAGGCTGACTGGGTATTGTGTGCAGATAGGATATGCAGGTCTTCTGGTAAGTGTGTTGTTAGAGGTATTGGTTAGAGGAGATATATGAGACTGATTTTGCTTTGCTGCAATTGATTGCTGTGATACTCTTCTTACAGGACAGTGTGAGCACCTGGCTTGACCACAGTTGGTGCTGAAGTACATTTTGTTGACTTGGCAGCCTCAAATTGAGGGGCCTGATGATTTTGTTGTGGGCTGTGCAGTGTGTGAACTTGCTTGAATGCACGAACCGTGGTTCTTGTTGTATAGTGATCAATTTGTGTAATGTGAGTCAGTTACGATGACAGTGGAGCTGTGAAATGAACTTCTAGAGCAATCGTAGCGTAATTGTGTTGAGTTTGCAGTCCACAAGATGTAATTGAAGTGGTTAAGGTTGTTGTGAATTTTATGTGCATTCAGTTGATGTGGAATGTATTATACCTGTGATGTATGAAGACAAATGTAAGGGGGTAACAGTGCTTTGGCGCCAAAACGCCAGCAAAGCCAGTAAATTTTTTGAATTCGAATTCAAACTGGCTGGAAGCCAGGCATCCAGTGCTGGCCAGCGGCTGGGCTGGATGCGTCCGCTGGAAATCGCTGGATCCAGCCCAGCCGCTGGATCCATGCTGCCGAACAGGCTGAACCACGGGCAGCCGCACGCGATATCTCTGCCTCATTGCTGCTAACTCTCTCCGCTCGGGTCATCGAGGAGGTGAACACGCGGTTTGTTGCCGCCGGCTCGCTCCGCTCGGGTCGCGAGGAGGCAGACGCGAGGGTTCTCCGCTGGCGAACTCTAGGGGAGGTTGTTGCCAGCTCGCTCCGCTCGGGGCATCGAGGAGGCAGAAATAGAGTTTAGATTTCATCTGGCAGATTATTGCTAGATTTTTCTTCGATTCATTTGGTGTTCAGCCATGGCAGATTGTTGTCAGATTTTATTCGATTTATTTGGTGTTCCAGTTATGCCCAAAAAAGTTGGTCATTTGGATACTCTACTTGGTGATTAGATTAAGTCTTCAATTCCACTGTATTGGACGGTTCTTTTTGTTCGCGTGATCGCGTCACGCTCATTCCCACCTAGTCAACCTCTAAAACTAGATCAGATGTGTAGGCTTCTAGCATGCGCTTCTTCTAAATTTTCTCCTTTACTTTAATTTCTAATCTCTATGTCCATTTGAGAGATCAAGTGTCTGCTACAAAGGGCGAGTCTAGGTCTGCAGATCTAAGGTTGGCACCACTATCCTTTGCATTTCGTTGAAATTTGAGGTCTGCAAGGTTGGATTGAGGTGTGCTTGCGTTGAATGATTTTCCCCTTCGTTTTCTACCTCCATGCATCCTTGTACAGCAGGTCAGTAATCATGTGAGCCAAGGCAATTTATTAGTTCAATTTCGGCCATCCCACCCATCCCTTAGGTATGTGCATAGTCATTCTCTTCTTTTCCCAGTTACTCCTTAATTGAAAGGAAGATGATGTACGAGATGTTGATATATTTCTGCCTCCATCTCCTGTATCTCATATTGTTGTTAAAATCTTTGTCGATCTGAGCTAAACTCATGAGGCAGTAGCCTTCATTTTTCGTGGATTTACTAAAAGACAAACTCATGGCTTTACTTGGATGTTCATGAGCACCATTTCAGACTTTGAACAGACTCAAATATTTGCACAATATGTATTTAAGTTATCCAACATCTTCTTAAATGCACAAATATTTTTTGATATCTATCAATATTTGTTTGATATGCACCAACACTTTTCCTATGTTATTCTAACAATTTTTTATACAACTCATATTTTTCTTGAGAATGACCAACATTTCTTTACATACACAATTATTTTCTTAAACTTATTTTTCTATAGACACCAACACTTCCCGGTACACTAACATTCTTTTTACATAAATCAACATTTGTTATATTTACAAAACATTTTCACACTCTCCAAGAATTTATTTGATGTACACCAACATTTTTCTTGATACACCATGGCATCATCTTATTATTGGTCAAGATGCCCTCTCACTTTGCCATTTTTAGATTTGATGGTGTTGAACTGCTCCCACCAAACGCCATGGAGATACTTGCTCTCATCCTTCTACAGATGTCGTACTTGCTTGCTTAGTTGATCAATCTTTGCCTTGTCATTAACATATTTTTTCTGGATTCATGTGCCTCTCCTGTAGAACATCTAAGTGAACTTTGTAAGGATTACATGGCAACAAGTGTTAGTACACCTTTCTTTCCCTCATATGTATGACATTATGATATTTTTTGCTAGTAGCTCGTAGTTATATTGCAAGTAGTTACTAGATTTATATTGGATTTATGAATTTAGTGCTTTCTGCTTGCTTGACGCCTTAGCTTTCTTGCTAATTCAGCTTGTGCTACTAGATCAAAAAGCTTCCTTGCATACATATTATTTAGATTACTTCCTGATGCTTCAAATACTTTTACGTAATTTTTTCTGAGATTAAACGATCATGATTTAAGATTAGTGTTCATTTTGGTCGGTTATTGATGCTTGGTTTAGGTTCAGTTTATGACCTTTTGCTATGCTCTTTGCTCGTATCAGCGGCACATTAAGGTACATGAATCATGCAAGGTTTGACTCATTTAAAACCCCAACATGGTATGAGTGTGTCTATGTAGTAAAATCACAGACATTGCTTTGTCTTTATATCTGAATTTGAAGATATAACTTATCACGTCAAATTTTTTATGCAATTTTTTCTAATCAGTGTGGTTTCAGTTTGTCAACTAAAAAACGCAGGTCTTGCATCATCAATGGATGGGGCCAGCAAGAGATGCAAACTCCCTAATGAATGTTCGGTCCAATCTCTGTTTCTTTTTTGTTGTCCTACTTCTCCTTTTGAATAAATGCAACGAAATGAGCAGTGCATACCTGTATGGAGTGAACCTAATTGACAAATATAATAAACCATGTTCAATAGAAAGGCATCCTTGATTGTTGTACATGATTTGCTTGGTTTGAGGCTTTGAGCTCATGCATATTGTTTTCGGAACCTGTCAAAGGGGAGGAATCAAGAGTAGTGCACAATTCCACATGAGCAAAGAACAAAGCCAAATTATGCATACGTAGTGTATACTAGTATAATTATTGAGGAAAAATGTTGAGGGATTTTAAAAAGGTTGGACAAACAATATCAGAACACATTCATATATCCTAAAATTTTGAAGACTGTGAAAAATATCGAGGGACCACAAATAAATTTTCTACAATATAAATGTTGAACATATTATATAATGGCGGTTAGATTTTAAAAACATGATTAAGAATTAATTTTGAATTATTTAAAGAAATTATTCGTTAGTGTGGGAAAATGTTCTACAAAAAAGTTGACTTATGTAAAAAGAATATTGGTCAATACCTAAAACTGTTGGTGTTTGTCAAGAATTGTTGATTCACTCTCAAAGAAAGTGATGTAAGAAATGTTGGTTAGTGTATAAAAATGTTGTAGAAACATTAACAAATGTTGATTTATGAATAAAAGTGTTGGCCAACAGCAAGAAATGTTGGGGTGAAAATTTTTTGGAAAATATGAAAGAAAATGTTGGTGTGTTAAAAAGTGTTGATATTTCTCAAAAAAATATTGGTGATAAGTCAGAGACAAGTTGATTGAATATGTTTGTTTACATAAACCAACATTGGTATTGGAGAAAAAAATGTTGAAGGTTGTGGAATATTTTGGTGTAAATAAAAAGTTTTGGAAAACATTTTGCAATAGAAAAATTGTTGATTTATGTAAACAATGTCGGGCAACTTTCAACATATTGGTATTTGTGATTTTTTACTCATTCACAAGGACATGTTGTTTAGTATACATAAATGTTGTGAAATTGGTGACCAAAATGTTATTTAGGGTTCCTTATACAAAAAATTAATGTGAAATATTTTACAGAAAGATGTTGAATTATTTAAGAGTTATTGTTATGTGGCAACTAAAATTTTGTTAAAGTGAAATGAATTGTTGGAGAATATAGAAACAAAACAAATGTTGGTGAATTGCAAAAATAATTCGATCATTAAAAAAATATTGGTGAATTATGCACATCAAATGTTGAATGATATATTGAAATTATCATAAATGTTGAGAAATGTTGGACATTTGGGTTAAAAATTGTTGTTCTTGTTGTGTAAATGTTGAGAATTGATAATTGACGACAAATCATAAATAGTCAGAAATGATAAATAATCAAAAAATGTGATGAACATTTAGAAATGTTGGCTTAATTTCATTAAATTATAAATGTCCATGATTGTGAAAAACACACATGTTCTACCTTGTGTTAAATATTTGTTGTTATCTATATACAAAAGTGGATTTAGAACATAACGATTTGATTTGTTGTGTAATTATGTGAAGTAGTTGTTCGTGTAAGATGAAAATGTTGAACATTGGATTAGAAAATGTGGGCATCCTTTTATAAAAGTTGTTGTAGAATAGAAATCTTTTAAAATCGTTGTAAAAATGTTGACCGGCAAGTTTTGAATTTTTCAAGTAAAGGTTGTTCTGAGAAAATAAATGTTTGTGAAGAACAGAAATGTTGGACATTGGGTTAAAAATTGTTAATGTCCCTATAGAAAAGTGGATTGAGAATAGAAATGTTTTACGATAGTTGTGAAATTATTGACCAAAAAATGTTGATTATGCATAAATAATATTGGGAAACGTGTAGAAGTGTTTTGGACGAAAGAATTATGCAATCATTTAATATTTGTTAGCATTTAAATAATGTTCATTAAAGTATTGACAAGATTTTTTCACGACATAAAAGTTGAATTATAATTGGAATGTTTGAAACTAAGAAGAAAATGTTAGGAAATATTGGTTATGAAGAGCAGAAAATATTGAACATTGGATTAGGAAAATGTTGGTATCCTCGTAAAAAGTTGATTTAGAAAAAGAATGTTCTAAAATTGATGTGAAATTGTTAAACAAAAAATGTTGAATTTTTTTAAGAAAAGGCTGTTGAATAAATTATATGTTTGTGTAATATTTTCAAAATATGTTAAATGTTGAGAAATGTTGGGCTTCGTTTAGTTAAAATATAAGTGCTCATGGTTATGAAAAAAATAGGACAATTGGGTTCAAAATTATTGTTCTTGTTGTATAAATATTTAGGAATGATAATTACCAAAAAATGGCAAATATTGAGAAATGATAAATGATCAAAAAATGTGATAAATGTTCTGAAATGTTGCCTTCATTTAACTAAACTATAAATGTTCACGATTAATGTTGGATATTGGATTAAAATTATTGTTATCTCTATGCAAAAGTTGATTTAGAATATAATCATTTATTTTGTTTTGAAATTGTTGACAAAATATGTTTAATTATGTGAAATAGTTGTAGGTGAATGACGAAAATGTTGAACATTTGATTAGGGAATGTTGGTATCCTTCATAAAAGTTGATGTAGAATAGAAATGTATTGAAATTGCTAATTGAAAATTGTTGAATTTTTTCAAGTAAAGATTGTTGTAAGAAAATACATATTTGTGAATAACAAAAATGTTGGACAATAGGTTAACAATTGTTGATATCAAAAAAGTTGATTTAAAATATAAATGATTTAAAATAGTTATTAAACTATTGAACAAAAAATGTTGATTTATGCATATATGATATTGGGCAATGTGTAGAAGTTTTTTTATGAAAAGAATTATTGAATCATTTCAAGAAATATATTGGTTAGTTTCAAGTAATGTTGATAAAAATATTGACAACATTATTTCTGCACATCATCAAAGTTGAATTATAATAGGAATGTTTCAAACTAAGAAGAAAGTGTTCGGAAGTGTTGGTTATGAAGAACAGAAAATGTTGAACATTAGATTAGGAAATGTTGGTATCCTCATATAAAAGTTGAGTTAGAATAATTTTTTAAAAATTGTTGAACACAAAATGTTGAATTATTTTAAGCAAAGGTTATTGTTATAAATTACATGTTTTCCTAATGTTTTAGAAAAATGATAAATGTTGACAAATGTTAGGCTTTGTTTAGTTAAACTATAAGTGTTCATGGTTATGAAAAATACAAAAAATGTTGGACATTTCGGTTGACAATTGTTGTTCTTGTTGTATAAATATTGTGAAATGATAATTGCTGACAAATCATAAATATTAAGAAATGATAAATGATAAAAATATGATAAATGTTTTGAAATGTTGGATTCATTTAACTTAACTATAAATGTTCACAATTGTGAAAAACGCAAATGTTGGAAATTAGGTTAAAAATTCGTACATAAAAGTTGATTTAGAACATAACGATTTAATTTGTTGTAAATTTGTTGTTAAAAATATTTAATTATGTGAAGGGTTGTCGATGTATGATGGAAATGTTGAATATTAGAGTAAAAAAATGTTTGTAGGTTTAAAAGTTGATGTAGAATAGAAGTATTTTGAAATTTTTGACCAAAAATGTTGATTTTTTTAAAGTAAATGTTGTTATAAGAAAATAAATGTTTGTCCAACTTCAATGAATTATTAGAGAGTATAAAAAATAAAAAATATTGATTTATGCATACAAAATAAATTATTAGAGAGTATGCAAACATAATTCAACATCTCAACACTTCCAAAGGTTACTCTATGTTTATTATTATCAGTTTACAATAAAAGAGCTTTGGATATAAGGATATTGATCTACAAATGATTATTCTTCTGTTGAAAAGCTTTTTGGTTCATATGTGAATGATTATTATTTTTCAGTGTATCTGCATGTACAATATGCACTACTTATATACTCCAATTGTCTTCAATAATTTCCTTTTGATATGTGCTTTTTCTAATAAATATGTAAGTATTACATATTATAAACCTAAACTTCGTAAGCCAAGTTTGAGTCTGACTTCCGACTTCAAAGTTTAAACTTAACTTGAATTGCCCACCCGTAGTTATCCCACTTATAACCACATGCCTAGTAAAAAATTCAATTGGAAGTTAATTAAATACTAATATAGCACCAGTTAAGTCCAAAAAGTCAAAGGAAACATCCACGTTTGCTTTTTCTCATACGTCTAAATGTTAAAAAAAAGTCGAAAACGTCAAACAGCTCGTCCGTCCCCAGTTTTTTTCTCGCGTCCACGTTTAAATCTGTTTTTCTTTTCCGCGTCTAGCACCTCGTTCGCGCACCCTGAAAATTGTAACGGAACGGAACAGATCAAGGTAGATGGTGGGCTTAAATGGGCTTTATTTGTTCCGGTAGGTGTATAGGAGGCCCCGACTGGTGGTGTGTGCGTATGAAAATGTTGGGAGAAAAAAACTGTTGATCCGGTCAAACCACTTCACTGAAATCAAGCATACTCTGATCAGTCTCTGATCTTTTCTATGGGAAGGAATATATGATTGGACGACCAGGACTTTTTGGTACCTTGTGCACGACAATTACTAGACCATGAGAGCGAATCAGCAAAAAAAAAAGGTCACAGCACGTTGTGGCTGCTGGTACTAGATTCAGATATGTTAATCCTAGGCTGGTCTTTATTAGTTGGGGAAGCAGCAAGTGAGGATTACCTCACGCTTCCATTATATACCAAATAAAAGCACTGATCCTTCTTGCCACAAGACGCCAATCCTACTTCAGCCACAAAAACCACCATCATATTACTATAAAAGTACCATTTCAGTACTGCCACGCAAAAACAAAAATGTAAAGGTTAGTGGTCCTGCCGAATAAAACTTTCAGTTAGAAATGCTGGGAGAAAGATGTCGTCATGAGGGTGTACAAAATTCTAAAAGAGCACGCAATTGAATCTGTGTATCTCCAGAGGAAATAGTGTATTTCCAGTTCCAGCAACCTGATTACCTGACTTGGGATAAGCAATCACACTCGATTCTCTTTATTTGAATTCCTAGTTCATGACCTTGACAGTTCATCCCTTGACATTAGTAGTGGCAGCTAGCCATGAGATTCCTCGCACGGAGAGTACGAATCGTCTTGCCATTTTCACCAACGGGGGCGGCGCATGAAAAATCCCGCATCATTGATCATGTCGCTGGAATCTTGTAGGATCGTCCATCATCTACCCCTACTAGCTGAAAAAATAGCAGCAGCACCAGGCCACCAGCAGAATAATCCAGCTGGGAGCTAGTGCATGCAAAAAGGGCTCCATGAAAAAGGTCACGGCATGTGACGTGGCTGGTACCGGCGGACCGGTCTCTGTCAGCTGGGAAGAGCAGGTGCTGTCACCTAATGCTCCATTAACATCCAAGTGCATTAGCATCCAAATTAAAGAGCATGCGAGGCCAAAATGGCCAGCAGCAAACGCAACCGCCCCAGCGAGCCCTGCCACCCCCAAACCCATTTCTCTATTTCTTCCACCACGGGGATAGCGGGAGGTCGAGGACGACTAGGCTCGCGGCTGCCGTTAGCTCGCGGGTCGCTGTTCTATCACGGAAATTGGATTCCACGGGTTTAGTTTAGAATTAGGAACTGGAGGTCGCTGTTCTTGTCCTCCGCCTCATCCGGTTTATAAAATTTTAAGCAACATCCTTTGCTTGGCCACTCGCCGCCCTAAACACGGAAATTGGATTGCATTAGCTTTCCCCTTTCTCTGGTCATCATGTACGGTGTCAAGCTCCGCGACAAACTGCAACTTGCATGCAATCACGCACGCGTCGCTGTAAAGAGCGGGGTGATTCCAGCGCCAAGGCGAAAACCTTCTCGTGTTGCAAGTTGGAACACCGTTGAGACCGTTCCTTTTCCCCTCCCATGCCGTACGTGCGTCGTGGGCTTTAATCTGCACGTACGTATACAGTGTAGCCAAGACAGAACTACTGGCGCGTATGTACGTACGTCTTTGCCGAAACCTTCGGCGCAGCGTGGCATCGAAGCGAAAAGCCGCAAGATTCCAGTAACATGCAGAGTGTTCGTGCGTGTGCGCGCCGGCGGGGGGGGGGGGGGGGGGGGGGGGGGGGGGGCGGCCCCGGCCGGCCAATTATTGGGGGGCGGAAGTTTCTCCGGCGACGTCGCTCTCCGACAGGGCGTGGCCGCGGCGGGTCACTGTTCCACGAGCCACGAGCTCGCCGTCCAGCGCCCTGGAGATGATGTCGATGCGTGCATGGTCACATCACATATCGCCGCGCGCGGAAATCTCTGCCGACCACACGACTAGTTTGCTCGCTCTGATCTGGCCGCGCTTGCGACCGATCGGAGCTCATCGTCAGACTTCGCTTTGGTTTTGGTAGTTGTCGCGAGAGCCGTGTGCGTACACAGCTTGATTGATTGTTTGTCGATTCATGTCATCAAAAGCGATACTTTATTTTCTTCGGAGAGGCAGCAGGGTGCGGCTGCTAGCGTTTATCTTATGGTTGTTGTTTTGCCGCAATGCCGCTACATCTTATTCTTACGGGAGAATGAGAGATGATGCTAGCTAGCTGATGGTACGTGCGGTAGTTACATCTTTGGGTTTAATGTGATCCTTTGTTGACAGGGAACTAACGGATCGGAGTTGTTTAATGCGGCTATCAGCCGTTGGCTTGTTCAGCTCCACGTCACGGCCATGTTATCCCAAAGCGTCCGTGTGTGTCCAAGTACGCCCATCGCTAGATTCCTAACCAACCGCTATAGCTCGACAAGGAGCGAGCGGGGCCACGGCAATGATGGCCGTTCCTCCGTCGTGGAGGTGAGGAGGTCCATCATGCATGTTTTTGCCGAGCATCAACGGATACCTCTCTGATCATGCATGCATTCATATGGTTCGTCATCAGGCTTCGCATCGACAGATAGGAGGAAGTATATGCAGAAATTGGTGGCGTGTTGCAACACTCCAACAGCATGCACACCTACGGAGTACTCCTCCCTGACGACGACGGTCTCCGTCCGGAAAATTGGTCTCTTGCTCAGAGTTGAAAAACCAGGACACTGAGACTGGTAGCACTCGTCGTACTCCAAACTCATCCTCTAAAAGAGAATATTCCGTCCAGTCAGCGACATTTTTCAGTAAGCACCATTTTCTCTGCATCCGTCATCCCCTAAATCTCGTACCCCATACCAACCAACATCTGCGGACCCCACGCGTCATACTCCTTTCTTCCTCCCCCTCCCCTCCCCATCCCTTCCCTCTCCATTCTCACTCCTCCACCTACCCGACGGCCGACGCCTCCTCTCCTACCTCGGCGTCGGCAGCTCCCACTCCCTCCTCCCGCTTCCCTCCCCTCACCCACCGGCGATGGTGGGGCCTGCACGGCCGGCGGCGGTGGGGCTCTCGCAGACGCGCGCGCGCGCCCTCCCGCCCCACACCGTCCCCCGCTCCCTTCCCTCCCCACACCGCTCGCAAGAGGACGCGGTCGCGCCCTCCTCCCCATCCTCCGGCGCATCCGCCCTCCCCGACCTCCGATTGGACGCCGCCCCGTCGCGGCCCTTCCCCGGCCGGCGGAGGCTCGAGCGGCGAGCGGCGGTCCAATCGACGGCGGATCCGCCGGATCCATGGCCGGATCGACCGGCGGCGGCGCGGTTCGGCTCCCCCCTCGTCTCTCCTCCCCGCGGCTCCTCGCCTCCTCTCTCTCCTCCCCGCGGCTCTCCTCGCCGTCGGGTCCCGCGCCGGCGAGGCGTCGTCCCCGCGGGCCGCGGCCGCGGCAGGCCGGCCGCTCGGCGCGCGCGCGGAGCCGTTGCTCTGGACGCAAGGTGGGGCCGGCGCGGGCGTAGCACACGCCCTGGATGCGCGCTGGATTTGGCGTCGGAGGCGGACGAGCGCTACGTCCCGTGCGCTTTGGAGTACCCCGGTGTGGTGGTTTTTACCCTAAAGTGCAACGCCACACGCCAGCGTGTCCCCGTAGCGCATGTCGTCCAGTACCCAGTGCGACCAGTCTGACGCCCAGCGGCCTGCTCGTGCTCAACCTGCGCGCTGCACCGTACAGTACCGCGCGTGTATAAAGTTATAACAAACCTGCACTGTGTGCCGTCGTGACTACTCTGAAACCCCGATCTTGTCCTGACGCGGGCGGCTGTGGGTAGGTTGGAGAGCGGTGGTGAGATCGCACATTCCAATTTCCAAACGACGAGCCCAGAGCAGGTCCCTTCAACTTTGATCCTTTTTACAGCACACAAACACTAAGTGACTAGATAGATCACCACACGCCGCCACTTGCTGCTGCTAGCTGCTTGGAGTGGAAACCGGAATATGATCCCCGTCGTCATCGTGGCCAATGAGTGGCCAGCAAGAATGACTGCCGAGATCTTAGATGCAGTTGCAGTGCAGCACCCGTCAGCCGTTGCTGACTTTCGGTGTACAGCTACACAAGATCTGCCTTTAACCCCACGGTAGAGCACAGGCACAGCAGGATGGATCGGTGTATGTATCAGCAAGTATATCTATCTGACAGCAGGCTGTAATGATAATCTGCTTATATGTATCTCCACTAATCATCCCATGATCGCCACCAAGGCGCTTTCAGATAACGTACTATAGTTCTGCTAACAACCACTACGACGCGGTTTATTATCTTCTCCGCAATTAAACAGCTGCAGCGTGGCCAAATTTTGTAATAATGACTGAAGAACATGCTTTGTTCGTGGAGTACCCATCTCAATGCATGCACGCGTAACCTCCCGTGTAATATACCAAAGTTTTTTTAAGAACATGATCGATTTTCGCATACTCGTATGTTCGGTTTGTCATTAATGGAGAGACTAGGCGACGACAAGAATCATCATCTGCGTACGATCCCCGCGCAAAAAAAAAAAAACTCTGCAATCATTGACCTTTAATTTGGCTCCTCCTTGGCAATGTCCCCTTTCCCCTGCTCCGTGGTTTGAGAAGGCATCGCGTGAAGAGCGCGTGGTGAGAAACTGAGAATCGCAGCATTGCTGGCTGGCACTGCGTGCATACGCAGAGGATCCGAGGACGCACCGAGGGCCGACGCGATCGAGAACGCATAAAATACACGCCTCGCGTTCACCACCGCCACCGGCCATCACCGCGGACAGCGACGTACGACCGCCGCGCCGACGACGTGGACAGCCCGGCCGGCCCGTGGGTGACGGGGGGAAGTTTTTACACCGCCGTGCGTCTCCCAGCCACAAGAGTAGAGAGAGAGTTCGGCCCTCTCGTTCGCCTCGGGCTGCTGTCCCGAGTACTTACTTGCTCGCTCACAAACTCCAAATTCCGTGCTCCTGAGTTAACCCTTCCTTTCAGTCGTCGGCCGTCTCTTTCATTCCTCTGATCTGGTGTGTCTAGCAGGGCCCCGCTGGAAATTCCATCTGATTCCGGTAGTCTCCAGAAGCGTCCACGCCCATATATCCTCCGCTGCAGAGGTTATTACCGGAGAGATCAGAGAAGGATGCATCCTTTGCTGGGACAAGTGCATCTTCTCAAATACTGTACGAAAACTTGCAGAAAGTAGTATTTCACCTGGGAAAATCAATTTTTTTAAAAAAAAACTCAAGGCAAGAGCACTGTCATATCATTAGAAGAAAGCAGTTGTACATAACAAGCCGAAGCGAACACCACCACCACAAATACAACTCACGCAAACACACCCAACAAAACTCTACACCACCTCAACCCGGGAGAGAAGCCGAAAGTAAGCCGTCGTGAACTGCGTCGTCGCCGCCAACGATGAGCCACGCCAAATGTCACGGCCCGCTGAAGCCAAGACAAGAACTTGAACTCCTCCACCACAGGACCATCAACCTCAAGCCACACACACTTGTACACCGACCCCCCAGCTCCAACAAAACGTCGGCAGAACATTCCCACTGCAGCACCAATGAAAAGCATTGATCCCGACCACTCTGCGTGGGGGCCTCACCTCATCCACCGCCTCACTCCTCTGCCGAGGACTCAGATATTTGAAACCGCTAAGAAAGCACCGCTTCCGCCTAGCCGTCACCGAGAACACCACCGCACCTAGTGTGCCAGCACAAGACCTCCAGCACCCATGGGCCCTCTGCACCTCCTTGCTGCCAACATGGGCCTAGCACACCTCCGCCTCTGCACACGGGCAACACCACCAAGAAGACCACCAACGCTGCCACAAGTCGCGAATGAGTCTCAAAAAGTGGTGCCTCCAAGGAGGGAGCGACGCCAGAAGCGTCGTCGTCGCTTGTCCAAACCTGGACATGGTTTTCACCCCGAGACCTTGTGCTAAGACAAGATGCCCTGTAATGGTGCCCCCAACGGGGAGAGCGACGCCCGCAGGGCACCGCCACCACTACCACCGTGTAACGCCCGCATTTTTTAGCTCCTAATAAATCACGCGTGTTTTCAAAACTTTCCCGCCGAGCTCATTTAACCCCCTTTCGAAACCCCGGTCGATTCCTTTCCCTTCGGCGCGCGTGACGCGAATCCCGCTGGCACCGCCTGCGCTCGGGCCGTCGCCCGTCGCGTGACACCCCGGCACCGCGGTCGGCCACCACGCCGGAATCCCGCACACGCCGCGGTCCCGCCGGCCGGTCTGCCTCGCCATCACCGCCGCCCCGAAAATCCCGCTGACGCCCGAAAAACCGGAAAATCCGCAAAAACCCTTCTCCTAATTTTCTTACAAATTCTCCTAATTTTTCTAAAACTCTTTCCTATTTCTTTTCCCGTTTTTCTATTTCTATTTCTCTTTTTCTTTTCTTTTCTTCCTTTTTCTCCCTTTTCTTTTCTTCTTTTCTTTTCTTCCTTTCTTTTCTTTTCCCTCCTTCTTCCTCCCGCGGCCAAGCCGCGACCCCCAGGCCGCGACCGCCCCCCCTCGCGCACGACCCGGGGGCCGCGACCACCCCCCCCCGCGCGCCCCTCCCCGCGGTCGGCCGCCCCCTCTCCTCGGCCGGCGGGATCGGCCGGCGCGGCACACCAGGGCTGGCCCGCGCCTGCAGCAAAGGCCAGCAGCGCCCCCTCTTCCCTGACAAGCGAAGACCGCCATTACTCCGACCGGTCACCTCCACCACAGCGCAGCGTCGCTGCCTTCCCCCCCTCCGAGGCCACAGCGGCCGCCTGCACGAAGAGTCACTTCCCACAGTGCCTCGCCGCACGGGAACTCGCCAGCCCAAGGTCAATGCCAGGATATTTTCACCCACCACCATTGACGGCCATCGAAGCTCCTGGAGCTCAAATATCTTCACCGAACCGACCTTCCCACACCTTAAAAAGGGCCGGACCGGCTCCCCACCTCGTCTCGCACCTCCACGACCAATTCCCCCTCCTCCTCGAGCTCTCCATCGCCACCACCAGCGCCGCCCGTGCCGTTCCGAGTTACAGACCGCCCGCCGCCGTCGATCTCCTTCCACAGTCCATCCCCGACCAAGGTGAGGAGCGGAATGAGTTGCCCTCGACCTCCTCTTCATTTTGCCCCACTTCCCGGCCATCGTCGTGCACCAGGTCGCCGGCGCCCCTTCCCCCTTCCACGGTCGGCCTCCCTGTCTCCTCTGTTCTGTATCGTGAGGGAGGGAGGAAGAAGATGGTTGTTTTACCCATACCCCCTGCCCTTTTTCCACTTCTCCAAAACCGACCCCCCCTCTTTTCCTCTCTCTCTTTCTTTCAAATCAGACCCTAACCCTTAGGATATTTCACCAAAACAACCCTGTCCTTTTTAATTAAACCCCTAGACTATTATAATTAAACCCCCGCTAGGTTTAAATATTATAATTAGGTCCTTTTCTTTTATAATAAAATACTAACAGGCCCCTAATTAACCCTAGACACCTCCTTTAACCCGTCATTTCATGCGCGATTTTAATCCAAATCGCGCCCAAACTTCCTCACACCCGTACCGGGTATACCGCCACCCATCCTTCACCCAAAACCCCCTGCATGATATTTATTTCCCTATTCTATTTAATTACCTTCCTCGAGCTCAGCCAGAGAAATTGTGTATGCTTATATTGATTGCATGCTTGCCTGTGTGTGCGCTATAGCCGACGAAGTAAACGAAGGAAGGTACCCCGAACCGGAGTTTGGAGCCGACTACTGCAAGCAGGAGCCCGAGATCCCGAACGCTGAGCCGGAACTCCCCGAAGACTTCGAAGAGGGAAAGTTCAATCTCATCCTTTATGCATGCTTTGGTCCTAGTTTTATAAACACAACCCTATACCCATTTTATAAATTGCATATTATTTTACTGCAAAAACCTGGTAGGATAGCCACCCATGATTGCTATGATTGACCTTTGTTTGGCCTAAATGATTGCTTTAAAATGTGTGAGTGCTTTAAAAAGGTGTGAGTGTTTTAAAATGGAAATGGGATATGTTTGGAAAATGAGTAAAGAACTGGGTGGACCGGATGGACGCGTGTGTCAGGAGTATGGGTGAGCTCGTACCTGTGTGGTTGAGCATGTTGGGAGTTGTCCATCTTGTCGGTTAAGGACCGGGTTGCGTGACATCTCACTGACCCAAATCATCGTACAACTACTCGACCGTTGTATGTGGCAACGGCTTAGCATAAACCCCACTAGTTAATCTACTTGCCATCCGGTGTGCGGGTGAGCGGCGGGAGACCAAGGAGTAGGGGTACGCTCTGTGTGAGGTACGCCCTGGTTATGTGGGATGACCCCTTGGTTGCTTCCGTGATGGCTCGTAGGGTTAGCTAAGGTGGGTAATGGCTTTGATAGGATCCGCACCGACACTAAGGTGTCCGTGTGACGGTACCCTACTTGTGGGTAAAGATGTACAACCTCTGCAGAGTGTCAAACCTATTCGAATAGCCGTGTCCACGGTATTGGACAAGTCACGGTGTGGTCACAAAAACTAGTGATTGGGTTGGGATGTTTTCTAGTGTGAGTTGTTTTCCGGGTGAAGTGTGTGGTCGTGTGCACAGGCTCATGCGACGAGGAGTCCGTAGTTCCACAGTGGTTTTTCTAAGACAACTGAGTCACTTTGGTTATAAAACTGGTTTGCGAAAACCTGTTTGAAAATGAACCCCTGCATGAGTAAATGAGTTTGCAAATAAACCTTAGCATGTTCCTTGTTATTTATATCATGTGCATTATCTGCTTATAAGCCCCTCCGTGGGTGGGCACTAGTAGGGATGTTGTCATCAATGACGTTACATTAACGTCATTGAAGACGCCAGAATGGTCATAATTAGTATTTTGTGACGAATTTGTTTTGGTCACTATGGTGGCGTCACATTTGTTCATCGGTGACGAAATTGGTTTTTCCGTCATAGATGTGTCTCCAATCTGTGACGAATTTTGTGTTGTCATGGATTTAAATTCATTCTATGACAAACATTTTTGGTCATAGATTATACCCTGTTTTCGTCATAATTTCACGTCCGCCTGTCTAACTGACGTCGCCGTTAACGCTGTTTGTGATGTGTGACGATCAAATTTGGTCACAGATGTTCCTATGTTTTGGTCATAATCTTCCGTTAACGGCGTTTGCATCTGACGTGGCGCTGACGTCAGCTATGACGTGGCGGTGACGTCATCAATGACGTGGCAGCTGACGTCATCTTTTTGGAATCGTCATAGAAGACAAGTTTATATCGTCACAGAATGATATTTGCCATTGCCACCTTTTGATATAAAATGGTCACAGATTTGCCATTGTTTTGGTCACAGGTTGCCCTTTATTTAGCCACGTGGCTTCATCTCATTAGTTTTATTTCGTCACAAAAGTGCAAATGGTAATTATCAATACAATTTACAAATAATACTGAAATAACAAAAAATGTATAAATTAACAGATCCAGTATTCCAATGACCATACAACTCCATAACTCAACTCAATTCATATTATTACTAACATTACAACAAATTCGAACTACAAATTGTAGCAGATTCTAACTACAAGTTACATCTTATTACACATCTTATTTTACATCTTGTACTTCTCACTTCCTTTCAGCATCCTGCACACATGCCATTCAAAAAAGAGTTCTTACATTGTTTGTGCTTTGCATTAGGGGAGAAGAAAGAGGCAAAGGGGTTATTCTGACCTTGATCTTGTTCTCACCTGAGAGAAATCAAACTCGATCTGTTGCAGCTTGTGCACGAGCTGTTGAGCTGACCTGCAGAAAAGAAGTGTAGAGATGAACTAGCTGACCTGCCAAGAAAATAAGAGTTATAAAGCAAAGATAGTGAAACAACTATTAGAAGCTAACAGAGCAATTACTTGCCCATAGTAGCGGTTCTCTACTTATCAATTACTTGCCCATAGTAGCGGTTCTCTACTTATCAATTACTTGATAGCAATCTACAGATCTCTGAATCTAGATACCGTGTTGATAATTTTGATTGCCTACCAATCAGCCACTAATTATAAAGTGAGTATAGCAAAATCTGACAGTAACTCACTACTTCCATAAGCATTGCTAGCCCCTAGTGATAACAATGTCAAGAAACACAACAAGATGACAGGAACCCGAAGAGGCCGCTCACAGCTTGATCAACTCAACGTTTTGATTGTTGCATACAATGGAAGAAACACAACAAGATGACAGGAAAAATTGATTGGATTGAGACCTATCTGACGAATGCATCACAAACATCATGTCAAGGGCACATGACGATGAGATCAACATAGCACTCAACAGCATGAATCAAGCATGATCATCTCGTACGCAGGGAAGGACACTGCATAATTCTGATCCATAAACATCATGTTCTCGCTTACCAGAACCGAACACAACTGAAAGTATACACTAACTGAAAACCGTATGAATCAATATTGCAAACGAACAAAGGAGGAAAATCACTAGGTGATCATCTTACCCCAGCGGCTGCCACACCGTCACCGTGAGGCCGCACGCTCCCACAGTTCCGCCTCCAGAGATCCAAAAGCGGTGCGAACCTATTCATCGTAATCGGAAGAGGCCCTGGCTCCTTTCATCAGAGTCGCCTTCACGCTTCCATCTCTTTAAACCACGGCCTCGAACGCGTGTCGAAGGTGTCGGTGACGAGGACGACGCTAACGGCCCGTCGCGGACGCACTTCGTCTTCTTCCCCCTCGCGGACACACCAGCGGCGTCGGGCCTTTCCACACGAACCAAAAGCACAGTCCACACCACCAAGCAGAGTGCTAGATGGATGGCCCAGCGCGGCGCCTAGAATCTCCACACGAACCGGGTGTAGAACCACCGAGCGGAGTGCTACTAGATCGATGGCCCTGCGCGAAGCACGAGAGCGCGGTAGCGGCGACCCGGAGGGAGCGGAGGCGGTGGAAGCAGAGGGGGTGATGGGTGGCTGCAGATGGGGAGGACAGAGGGGAGACTATGGAGGCGGCGCACGGATCTGAGGTAGGTTGGGGGCGAGAGGCAGGAGCGGGAGGAGGGAGGAATGCGGCGCGCTGGGTTAGGGTTGCGGAGCGAGCAGGTTATATACAAGAGTAAGACACCTAGAGCCATCAGATCGATGATGGACGGTCAAACATTGTTGGTCATTCTGGGCTGAAATGGGCCTAGTTTTGTTTTAACGCTTAACATTTTTCTTTTTCTGTTTCCAATTTCTCGCACCATTGTGAAGTAAGATATACAAATAATTATCTTATATGTATCAAGATTGTTGTATATACAACATATCACATAAAAGTTGTAACCTATGAGTTTCAAAAATTTTCAAATAGATTTACTATTTTCTAACATTTAAATGAATTTCTGCAAGTTTATCGAAAGTAATTCCGAATAGACCTATATGTACCTGTAATAAGATACAAAAATTAAAATAAACTATATTTAGGTTGGTGGGATAAGAAATGGCCTATCTGTGGCTTGTTTGGTATTTTTCATCATTTTCACCTAATTAAGGCACTCTTATGTGGGATGTGTAGTACCAGTTGCTCGAAATCATTTGAAACTTTTTTGGGATTCTTATGGATCCAAAATATGATGTTGTGTGAAGTTCGGGAATTTTTGGACCATTTTTTATTCGTGTGGATGGGCCATTTATGTGATGCACTTATGGTTGTTGTTTAAGTTTAAATATTTGTTGATTTAATAAAGAATAAATGTAAAAAATTTGTAACCTTGCTTAAAAATCTGAAATTTTGCTGGAGCTCCTCCTTTTGGTACGGTATGTTGTCCAAAAAGTTTCAAGTGATTCTGAGAAAGTGATGATGCACTTCCCCACTGAAGCATACATGTCTCACACATATCACTGTGAGTCACCAAGAGATGCTCATCCATATGTGGGACGTGTAGTACAAATTGCTTGAAATCGTGTGAAACTTTTTTTGGATGCTAATGGATGCAATCTAAGATGTTGGGTGAAGTTTCAGAATTTTCTGACCAAGATTGCCTATTATTGTAAATATTTGTTGATTTAATAAAGAAGAAATGTAAAAAACTTGTAACCTTGCTTAAAAAATCTGAAATGTTGCTGGAGCTCCTCCTTTTGGTACGGTATGTTGTCAAAAAAGTTTCAAGTGATTCTGAGAAAGTGATGATGCACTTCCCCACTGAAGCATACATGTCTCACACATGTCACTGTGAGTCACCAAGAGATGCTCATCCATATGTGGGACGTGTAGTACAAGTTGCTTGAAATCGTGTGAAACTTTTTTTGGATGCTAATGGATGCAATCTAAGATGTTGGGTGAAGTTTCGGAATTTTCTGACCAAGATTGCCTATTATTGTAAATATTTGTTGATTTAATAAGGAATAAATGTAAAAAAACTTGTAACCTTGCTTAAAAATCTGAAATTTTGTTGGAGCTCCTCCTTTTGGTACGGTATGTTGTCAAAAAAGTTTCAAGTGATTCTGAGAAAGTGATGATGCACTTCCCCACTGAAGCATA
This sequence comes from Cenchrus americanus, assembly GCA_947561735.1. Lineage (NCBI taxonomy): Eukaryota > Viridiplantae > Streptophyta > Magnoliopsida > Poales > Poaceae > Cenchrus > Cenchrus americanus. The sequence goes on from OX387245.1 coordinate 187,559,597, forward strand.
CATGTCTCACATGTCACTGTGAGTCACCAAGAGATGCTCATCCATATGTGGGACGTGTAGTACAAGTTGCTTAAAATCGTGTGAAACTTTTTTTGGATGCTAATGGATGCAATCTAATATGTTGGGTGAAGTTTCGGAATTTTCTGACCAAGATTGCCTATTATTGTAAATATTTGTTGATTTAATAAGGAATAAATGTAAAAAACTTGTAACTTTGCTTAAAAAATCTGAAATTTTGCTGGAGCTCCTCCTTTTGGTACGGTATGTTGTCAAAAAAGTTTCAAGTGATTCAGAGAAAGTGATGATGCACTTCCCCACTGAAGCATACATGTCTCACATGTCACTGTGAGTCACCAAGAGATGTCCATCCATATGTGGGACGTGTAGTACAAGTTGCTTAAAATCGTGTGAAACTTTTTTTTCATGCTAATGGATGCAATCTAAGATGTTGGGTGAAGTTTCGGAATTTTCTGACCAAGATTGCCTATTATTGTAAATATTTGTTGATTTAATAAGGAATAAATGTAAAAAACTTGTAACCTTGCTTAAAAAATCTGAAATTTTGCTGGAGCTCCTCCTTTTGGTACGGTATGTTGTCAAAAAAGTTTCAAGTGATTCTGAGAAAGTGATGATGCACTTCCCCACTGAAGCATACATGTCTCACACATGTCACTGTGAGACACCAAGATAACCTACCCTGGATAACCTGGGCGTGATCGCTACGAAGGGCTAAACGCGATCAACGTTATTAGCCCAACTTCTAATCCATGCAGGTAAAAGCCCATTATTCATTAATAAAGTGACAAAGAAAAAAACAGCCTACTTACAACACGAACGACCACATAGCGCAGTGGTAGAGCTCCTTCCTTTGTATCACAAGGTCCCTGGTTCGATACTCCGGGACAGCCTTTTGTTTTTGTTTAACACAATTAAAAAAATGGGCCGGCACTTTAAACAAGATGATGGGCCGCACGATCATGGGCCTTGTGGCAGACACATCCCACGCGTTAGTGCACTACTAATTTGTGACCAATTTGATTCTTCATTAGTTGTGCCAAATGATTCTAATAAATTATGACGATATCCAATCTAATATGTGACCACTAGGTTTCATCATTACTATACGCCATACCAAAACATAATCTATGACGATCTCCTCAATCTGTTTTGTGACGTCAATTATATTTTCGTCATTATTCTTTCACTTATTTCATCGTCACATGCAACTTATGACGAAAATGGACATTTCGTCATGGAATACGTACCATTCTGTGACCAAAGTTTGCAGCGTCACGAGCAAATCGTCACTGATAAACACTTTTCTAGTAGTGGGGGTTGGACTTGCTGAGTACGTATGTGCTCACCCTTATTTAACTAACTGTTTTTCAGAGGAGGATCCCGATTTCGTTCCCGAAGACGTCGAGTAGGTCGCTGCCCTACACCCAACCGTGCCTGTCTACTCAGGGCCTCCACAGAGAGCTTCCATGGTGTGGTACTCTGAAGAGGCTTTGGAAGCCTTTGCTATCGTAGTGTGGTCGTTAGCGTTTGTGTTGTTCCTTGTAGCGTTGGCACTTCCGTGCCCTCTGTGTCGCCGTGATGTAAAAGACTGATCCACCTGTTGTAGTAAATGTGTTACCAGCCTCCTGGGACTGGTATTTGTGTCACATTTAGTTACCTCTGATGAGGGGGCACTTCACACCAGCAAGGATGTCGATGAAGGCTTTCGCTCGGATTAACACCATGTCCATTGCACACTCACAAACAAGCAGCAGTAACTCGCACCCTCCACCCCCTCAACGCCTCTGCCAGAAAGATGACTCGGCACATCCCCAAATGCCACCACGACATCACGAGAGCACACCGGCATTGGGAATGCCCAACACAAGCCACCCGACCCCACCACCAAAGCAACGCCGAACCTGCATCGCCGCCGAGGGGAATAAAGCGAACACCGATCTCCTCGCCTCTGCTTCGAAGCCCGCACGCAAAAGACCACTGGCCTCTCCAGGTCGCCAAGCCCAGAGTAGCCAAAGCCCCAAGCAGAACCAACGCCCCCGAGCAAGGCCTCCCGCTGCGCCAAGCAGCAGCGCCCAACACCACGCAAGTCGCAAGCCGTCGCCGCCACCGTCCCTGCACTGGCCACCGCCGGCGTGCCAACAACCCCGTGACAGCCACCCCCGCCGTCCCGCAACGCGAAACCGTCATTGTCGTTGTCCCGCGCCGCCGGCCGCCGCCGCCGCGCGCGTCAAGCGCCGGCCACGGCCGTCGCGTCCGCCACCGCCGTCCCGGCGCCAACCACAACCGCCGCAGGTCCACCGCGCCGCCGTCGCCGCCGCGGACTACGCCAGCCACCGCCGCCGATCCCCCAAGCGCCGACCCACAAACAAGCGCGCCTCCCTGCTGCGCAACCACCGGATCCGGCGAAGCAGGGCCAGATCCGTGGCCAGAAGCCACCGCAGCCCCGTAGTTGACGTCGGCGACCCACCGGGGGAGGGGCGGCCTGTAAGTGCAATCAAGCCCTAAGTGGTTTTTGGTGAATTAAGTGACAACTTGATTAAAATATTAACACTCTTGTGAAGCATGTGAGCAGGTCATTGATTATTGATAAATGATATTTATGTGTAAATCCATGCATTTGGCTCATATTGCAAATAAGACAAGGGTGGATCATGACAATATACTTGGAAAGGATGTTCTTCCCATTGGACTTTACATAAAGCATACAACAAGTGATCCTAAGCTAAAGAAAAGCAAATATAGAGGCATAATTATATCTGATGATTGGTTGGCTTTTCTATGTTGAGCAAAGCACATTTTGAAGAAAGGAGAAGCTTGTGGTATAGTAATGGGAGAATTAAATCAAAGTTGAATATGGCATCAAGGGATTTCACCACCGACACATGATAAATCTTAATGGTCAATATTGTGAAGTTTATCAAGCAAAACATCAAGGGATTTCACTATTGCTACAAGATGGAACTTGATGACCTAAACAATAAGATTACCAAGTTCAAGATCAAGTGGTTTTCATTCTTACTTTTTGTGAAGATTATTGACTTGTTCAAAGAAGCTATTTGCGAGACTTCAAGTTGAGTTTTGACAAGAGTCATGTGGTTATCTATATTACTTTAGACATACAAATAGAAGTTTGCAAAAGCAAGAATATTTGACATCAATCAAAGGACAAACAAATTGAGTGGCATCTCAAATAGGTTTATCTCTATGGTGCAAGGCTTGACTCAATTGTGGCAAGGATAAGTGATGAAGAGATCAAGATGGCTAAAATGAGGAACTAAGCTAAGGTTATGGATAGCGACCATAAGCGAAGTGGCTAAGGTGAAGTTGAGAGCATCAAGGATTTCGAAGTATCATATCCAAGCCTACCGAGGAAAGTGATAAATTGCATCTAATGTCATGATGGATACATTGGAGTGACTTAAGAATTCAAAGTGGTTGATCTCTACTCTATGGAAGAATTCTAAGTCACTAGCTCAAGGTGGACATGCTCAAGCACATGCATATACTTGTTCATCTACAACATGTGCTCAGTTGGTAGACATCATTGGAAGCCCTCGAATCATCGAAGATCAATTACCGGCGTACCTTGGAGGTTCAAGCTCAAGTAAATTAATTAGGCTTTATCTTTTATATTGAGTTTAGGTATGCCGTACTATCAAGAGGCATGAATCATTGGTTGGACAACAAACATCAAAAAGTGCTCAAGTGAAACCTAGAGAAACTAACCCGTGAGATCAAAACCTTAGTTGAGCTCTCTGGCCAAAACCGGCCTGACCGGTTTCTGAAACCGGTCTGAACGGTTTGGGCACTGACACCGTCCAACAGCTAGTTGGTTTGAAAACCGGTCCGACCGGTTTGGCAAACCGGTTTGACCGGTTTTGTCTGACAGACTAACGACTAGTTTTGAGTGTGGTGGGTATTTATACCCATGAGCTCCTCTTTGAGGGGTTGCTGGTGCTCCTCACTCCTAACTCCTTCCAGAACCATAGCTGAGCTCTCCCCAACCTCTCTAAGTGAGATTTAAGCCTATAGTGCCATATCCTTGAGTTGGGTTAAGAGAGTGACTTGTGTGAGAGTTTTAGAGAGCTTTGAGAAGCCTAGTGAGCATCCCACACTTGAGCACCTGTTGATTTCGTTGAAAATCTTTGAAGCATCTCTTGCTCTTAGAGCATTTGCTCCTAGACGGCTAGAGGTTGCTTGAAAGCTCCAATCTGAGATTGTGGAAGCTCCAAGAAATTTGTATTACCCCTGTGAATCTAGTGAAAACCTTCTCATCTCAAGAGTTCATTCTCTTGACTTGAGATCGAGGTAAAGGGCAAGCCTTGCGTGGCGAGGCTATCCTTGTGTGGATACCTCAACAACGTGGATGTAAGCAAGCCTTAGTGGCGAGCTGAACCACGGGATAAATCCTTGTGTCATTTGTGCTTTTACCTCATATTTATCTTGCTTGTTGATTTATCTCTCTATCTAGCATATATCTTGTGCTTCCGCTTCGATCTCTTTGATGTGCTTGTGTTGTGTGCAGGGACTTCTTTGATACTCTTGGAAACCCCTGTGGAAGCCCCACACCAAGTTTGGTTTGTGCTAGAACTCGTAGAGGGGATTCACATATTGTCGGTTCTGTCTGTGTAAAACCGGCTTGACCGGTTTTGGAAACCGGTCTGACCGGTTTCAGTACTGATAGTGGGTTGAATTTTTGTAAGTATGCAAATTCGCCTATTCAACCCCTCTAGGCGACATCAAGATCCTTTTTCGGTCGCGCTCGCCTCACCCCGCCCGGTCTAGGGAAAGACGGCCGCGCCGCCGCCGTCCTTGGTCGCCACAAAGGCACAAGAGGCCCCTCGGGCGGCGGCGCGTCGGAGGTGGCCAGAAGGAGAAGGGCGGCGGCTTGGGTTTGGTGGTGCCGCTCGGTCGCCCGCGCGGGGGCGACGTGAGCGGGCCGCTTCAAAAAAAATCTGGGAAACCCAACTGATGAGCGCACAAGCACACATGAACCCGGCAGATCGACACAGCACCGCAGGGTCTTTTTTTTTGAGATCTACAGCACCGCAGGGTCACGCAAGATCCACGTGACGGATTATGCAGCAATACACGCAAGGCTTAAGCCACACCCCCGGCATGCCACCGGCTCCCACTCTTCTTGTCCGGAACCCAAAACCGGCAGCCATATAGTACGTAGTGCCCCGTTCAAAACTCAAAGGGACACGGCCGGCATCGGCAGGAGACAGGGTGAATCACCGGCCCGTCCATGAGCCGCACATCGGCCGGCACATGCTGCACGACCACGACGACCACCGCCGGTAGGCCGGCTTTCGGTGGTCAGGTCACGCAACTCGCAAGTAGTGCGTCGTGCGGTGCGCCCGGCCGGCTCGCTGCTGCTACTAGCTAGCTGGCTAAGGTTCCCGGGCGCTGGTGTGCATTGGCTGCAAGCGATCTCACACGCCGGCCGGGTGGCATCGTCGATGGCGTGGGCGCGTGGCTAGTTGGCTTGCTTTCCGGCCCATGCGCTGCGCCTGTGGGGAGGAACGGATCGAGGAGGGTGGAGGGGCCAGTGGGCGCTCCACTCATTTTCCGGCCGGCCTCGCGTGGCCGTGAAAGCGGGGGGGAGTGCGAAACGCACGTCCATTCTTACCGTAGCAGCGCAGGGAGCGAGCGCACAGGCACAGCTCAGCTGCGGGATGGATGCTGACTGCAAACACCTGGGGGAGTGGCTTCAGTTCCAGAGAGCTCAGTCGAAAAATACGGCTGCTCAAAAGACGGGCACACACATTTTTTTTTCTCCAGAACTTTGAGCCGGATTAATGAAATTCGGCGTTTTGGATAACCGAAATCATGACTTTTGGTGGCCTGGTGGGCACGAGGCTACAAGTGACTCTACGGTGGTGCGTACAGGTACAGCGTATGAAGACGACGGCAGCTAGGGGCTTCCTATTTAGCGAACCGTCGGAGCGACCGGTTCCGTCCCCCGATCTTTTAATTTTTTTCTCACAATTTGTACTCATAACTTGACGTATAACTTCGAGTGATAAATTTTTAATAGATAATTTATAAGTATAAGTTTGGTGACACATAGAATTCATCCATACAATTTGTATGCACAATTGTTTGAATAATAACTTGTGCGTACAATTTTTCTTCAACGACAAGTTGTACGCATAACTTTTATGTATATAACAAGTTGTGTGCATAATTTTTCAGTAAGACGAGTTGTGCACATAACTTATGAAAAAAAAATGTTGAAGAAAGAAAAAAGAACCAGTAGCTGTGGGGAGCACGGACCGGTCGCTCGGAGCGGCCGGTTGCCAGATTGGTTTTGCGCGGCGGCTAGGGAATTGAAGTTTATATTTCGCACCGGCTCATCTTAAGCCGCTAATTAAATCAAAATTGTGGCATAATTATTTGACAAACCTTCCAGACATAAGGCTATGGCCAAAACGGGAAGGAGGGCAGCACAAAGAAATCTGGAACTTAATGAAGGTAAATCTGAAAACCGAGTTTCTTTGCTTAATAATTCGTTAAGTGCTGCTAGGAATATTGAGTTGCTGGGTGTTAGGGTGGGGGACTTAATTAGTAAAGGTTTTAGTGAGATAGAAAACCTTTTAGTAGAAAAAACAGCAGACCAACAATTTACTTTGTTAAATAATCATGAGTCTCTTCTTGAGTATGAATCTAGTGAGGAGGAGAGCATTGATGAGATAGAAAGCTCAGCGATAAAAAGTTTATGTGGTGACTTGCTTGAGGAGGTTTATGATGATGAAAGCTATCACCTAAGCTGTGAGATGAAAGCTTCATCAAGGGGCCAAAGAGGTCGCGCTAAGTCGCGGAAAAAGAAAGCTTGTAGAATAGCTTTAACAAGAATAAATTAGAAGGTGTCTGGATGAAAGGAATATTTTGGAATAGCAGAGGTCTTAGCGACTTGGCTAAAGCTAGTTTTATTTCGGATAGTGTGAAAGAGCAAAACCTAGAGTTTGTAGCTCTTTTAGAAACAGGGAAAAAGGAGTATACCCAATCAACGCTTAATAGTTTTTGCGCGGGTAGAAACTTTATATGGCATTGGACACAACCTCACGGGAGATCGGGAGGAATTTTATTGGGAGTAAATTTAGATGCCATTGATATAGGAAGTATTGAAGAGGGGGACTTTTTTATTAAATTCAAGCTAAGAGATAGAAAAGAGGATTTCAAATGGATCTTAGTGGCGGTTTATGGAGCCGCACAGCCAGAGTATAAAGAGAGCTTTCTCACAGAGTTAGTCCGTACGTGTAGTAAAGAGAATTTGCCAATGGTCATTGGGGGTGATTTTAATATCATCAGAAGCCCAAGCGAGAAGAACAATGACAAATATGATGGAAAGTGGCCCTTCTTGTTTAATGCTATTATAGATAGCTTAGATTTGAGGGAAGTTGAAATGTCGGGAAGGAAATACACGTGGGCAAACTCACTAGAAAATCCAACCTTTGAGAAACTCGATAGAGTTCTAGTGAGTACTGAGTGGGAGCAAAAATACCCTCTAGCGACGGTACAAGCTCTTACAAGGGAGATCTCGGATCACACGCCACTCCTTTTTAACACAGGAAATAAATCACTTAACGGTGCTCAACCACTGTTTAAGTTTGAATTGAGTTGGCTCTTAAGTGAGAACTTCATGGATATTGTTTCAGATCTATGGAATAATACCAAGAAGGGAACCAATGCAATACAAACTTGGCAAAACAAGGTTAGAAGGTTGAGACAATTCCTAAGGGGGTGGAATAAAGATAAGAAAGGGAAGTTCAAAAAAGAGAAACAAGAATTGTTAAGGAAAGCGATGAGCTGGATATTAAAGCTGAAACATGTCCTTTAACTCAAAAGGAAGCGGAGGAAAAACAAAGGATAAAGGACAGACTAGCTCACCTCTTAAGAGAGGAGGAGATTAGCTGGTTCCAAAGAGCAAAAACAAAAGATCTTTTGGAAGGAGATAATAACACAAAGTACTTTCAGATGGTAGCCAATGGCAAGCGACGGAAAACTAGAATTTTCCAGCTTGAACAAGATGAGGGTGTGATACAGGGAGACGAGAATTTAAAAAGATATATTACGAAATATTACAAGAATTTATTTGGCTCACAAGGAACAAGTACGCTTTCTTTAGATGAGACACAAACTGAGGATATTTCTCAAGTGTCTCAGGAGTAAAATGAAATCTTATCGGAAGCTTTTACAGATAAAGAGGTCAGAGAAGCAGTTTTCCAAATGAAACATAATAAGGCTCCGGGGCCTGATGGCTTTCCTGCAGAGTTTTATCAAGTTTTTTGGAATCTCATTAAAGATGACCTAATGGCCATGTTTAGAGATTTCCACGAGGGAAGGCTACCGATTTCCAACTTGAATTTTGGAATCTTTAGCCTAACCCTAAGTTACAAGAGGTGAAGATGATTCAACAGTACAGACCTATCTGCATGTTAAATGTTAGTTTCAAAATCTTTACAAAAGTTTTGGCTAACAGATTTACAGCAGTGGCTAATAGAATTGTTAGACCAACACAGACGGCCTTTTTACTAGGAAGATACATCATGGAAGGGGTAGTCATTCTCCATGAAACATTACATGAGTTACGAAAGAAAAAACAGAGTGGGGTTTTACTCAAGCTTGATTTCGAAAAAGCTTATGATAAAGTGAGCTGGCCGTTTTTACAACAAGCTTTGAGAATGAAAGGTTTCTCATCGGTTTGGTGCAAGTGGATAGAAAATATAGTAAGCGGAGGGAAGGTAGGAGTAAAAATTAACGAGGATATGGGGAATTACTTTCAGACATGGAAAGGCTTGAGACAAGGGGATCCATTATCACCACCGCTATTTAATATAGTGGCGGACATGCTAGCTACACTAATTAATCGAGCAACGTAAAAATGGACAGATCAATGGACTAGTGCCACATCCGGTGGATGGAGGATTATCTATTCTCCAAGACGCGGATGATACAATCTTGTTCATGGAAGATGATGTAGAGCAAGCAAAGAGTTTGAAACTTATACTAAACACTTTCGAGAAGCTCTCCGGACCGAAAATAAATTTCCACAAAAGCGAATTATTTTGCTTTGGCGAAGCCCAGAGAAGGCCGCATTTTACCACGATTTTTGGGTGTAAGGAAGGAACCTTGCCTTTCACATATTTGGGAATACCAATGAACTCACGGAAAATTAGAAATAGAGACTGGAGACAGGTTGAAGAAAGATTCCAAAAAAAGCTCAGTAGCTGGAAAGGAAAGTTACTTTCGGTAGGTGGGCGGTTAGTTTTAATAAACTCAGTCCTCTCTAGCCTGCCAATGTACATGATGTCCTTTTTTAGAATTCCTAAGGGTGTTCTTAAAAGATTGAACTACTTTAGATCGAGATTCTTTTGGCAATGTGACGAGCATAAGAAAAAATATCGTTTAGCTAAGTGGAGCATTTTACAGCAACCGAAGAGTGTGGGTGGTTTAGGAATAATGGACTTGGATATTCAGAACCAATGTCTGCTTGGCAAATGGGTATTCAAGCTTTTAAATGAAGATGGTATGTGGCAAAGGCTGTTGAGGAAAAAATACCTAGGGACAAAAACACTTACACAATTGGCTAAAAAACCGGGAGATTCACACTTTTGGTCGGGTTTAATGGATGTAAAGGATCTTATCGTTGACGAGGGAGCTTTAAGATTAATAATGAGTTACAAACTCGGTTACCCGGGAGGATGTGTGGGTAGGAACAAAAAGTCTAAAAGAAAGGTATCCCGGCTTGTATAGCATCACTATGAGTAAGAATGTGACAAGTAGCAAGTGTGATTAGCACTACACATTATAATATCTCTTTTAGAAGAGCACTTGTAGGGGAAAATTTACAGAAATGGCTTCAGCTAGTAGAAAGGGTACTCCCTTTTAGGTTGAATGACCAGCAGGATGTATTCCTATGGAATAAAGAGAAAAAGGGAACCTTCTCAGTAAACTCTTTATACAAGTGTCTAACAAGAGAAGGAAAATTGCCACACAATTGTCTGTTTTGGAGGATTACAATACCTAATAAAATTAAAATTTTCTTATGGTATTTAAAAAAGGGAGTCATTTTGACTAAGGATAATCTTGCTAAGAGAAGATGGAAAGGGAGTACTTTGTGCTGCTCATGCAGCCAAGAAGAGAGTGTTCAACACCTCTTTTTTGAATGTCATATAGCTATAACTATTTGGAATATTATTTCTATAGCCTTTAAAGTGAGAACTCCAACTAATTTCAGTGATCTGTTCGGATCATGGTTGAGAGGGTGGTCTAGGGGAATGAGGAAAAAAATCCTAGTTGGGATAGCAGCCATGTGTTGGGCCATTTGGATAAGTCGAAATGATGTTGTATTCAACAAAACAAAATCTCTTTATTTTGTGCGAGGTGATGTTCCGGGGACGCATTGGACAAGAACATGGGCAAATCTCTCCAAGGATGAAGGGAGAGAATTTCTGAAGCTTTGTTGCCGAAACTTGGAAGTGATGGTCATGGAAACTTTCAATGGCTTTGGTTGGAGACATCGCTTAAGATTACAAGGATGATTTGCTTGCTCCTGCTTTCGTTGATAGCTCTGGTTGGTAGCGTTGGAAGTGAGAGCTGCAATTTCCTTTTGTTTTATTTCTGGAATTTGGGTTTGAGAATTGTTTTGGAGTAACTGGCTATGCCAGGAACAGCATTAGTGCTGATTGTATCGTATTTGATGGCCAAAAGCACTCCCTGGGAGATGCAGAGGTCGGTTGAACCAGTTTCAAAAAAAAGTAGTGGTTGCTTACCGACCACAACTCGCCACAACGACAGTGTCGCGTCTCACTATAGTGCGGCCACTTGGATCCATGGCTTGTGGCATCCGTGGCATGGCTAGTTGGTGCCCTGGTGGAGACCAAACAACATGTACGACTTCATTTTGCAAAACAAGTTTGCGATGTCGACATTAGGAGCTTGCAAAAAAAAAATCAAAACGTTTACTCGACGAAGAGAGTGTTTGGCTGGTAGAATGAATAGTGCTCGGCTGGTAGAATGAATAGTATTCTGTGAGAGAAAATAAGCCGAAACAATCCGAGATATGCTAAGATATGCCTGCCGAACAGCCTCGAAGGATGTCGACATTAGGGGCTTGAGATGTCTCTACAAGTTTGCCATGCGGGCTAAAGACTTCATCCTCCCTTGGTATAACGGTATCTGCTCCGGTACTCCTTTTCTTAATTTTTTGCACAAATATTAAAGCAGCCTCTTAATGTTATAAAAATAGCATATTAACTAATTATTTATTTCTTTATTAATTAATTTGCGGGTGGGTTTCTACTGGGCCCGGCCCTATCCACACCCAGTCCACTCCCCAACTCAGCCAACATCGACTGGACTGGGGAGTGCACCACCAGGTGTGCATAGGGCCCGACCCAGTCGAAACCACATATGAACTAATTAATAAAGGAGTGAATAATTAGTTAATGGGATGTTCTAATATTTGTGCAACAAATTTAGAAGAGGAGCACCGGAGCATATCTCTTGTATAACTGTAGCATGTAACGTGTGGTTCAATTGAAAATTCTCATATATGTCATACGTGCATATCGAGAGAAACTTGTTTGCAAATGAGTTCGGAAAAGATGAGAGAGGAAAACAACATATACCTTAATAAGTGTTTTTTTGGTTAATTTCTTTTGATTTTTCCTTGTATTCTTGAAGATATTGTGTACTATGCGTACTTTTTTAACCTCTCTTTGTCACACTAGTTGTACACTAGTCATTAGCAACAGGGCTATATATAGCTATATATCGAGACCTTAGCTTGTACATACATGGCTATGAATGTTATTGGAAAAAATATGCGAAGAACTTTCACGCATGGACAATCTATTATAAACACGTACGGTGTATAAGTACATATTTTATATAGTTCTAGCGTGCTACTTTTCCAGATATTTTTTAACTGTACTATACCTTCGTCATCGTATAAGATCACACATGCTTGCATATGATGGAGCTTGTGCGAAAAATGTTTGCAACCACTACACCATGGCAAGCATTTCCCAACGCTTTCTACAGTCGGCGAAGGCCACAATTGCCAGCATATAAACCGTCGGCATAGGCTACGCCGACAGTTTTAAAACAGTCGGGGTAGAAGCCGTCGGGAAAACCTTTGCCGACGGTTGATGTGTGGTTGTTGATCACACTTTTGCCGACACTTATTTTCTTTGCCGACATATGTTCTTTGTCGACAGTAGACATTTCCCGACACTTTGCATGTTGGCCAATACCTATTCCTGCCCTGTTCCTGCATCACATTGTATTTGTCTGTCCTTGCAAATTAAGTGTCGGCAAAAGGGTTTACTGCATTTACAATATAATACAATATTAATAGAAAAAGAATCATTTTCTGTACATCCAAATAAACTCAAAATCCAATGCCATAAAGAAAAATATACAAGCTGAATTACTAAAAGCAAACTCTAAAAACATGTTCACTCCTTTCATATATTCATTGGTTTGCCTACACATAGTCAATTATAGCATATTAGACCCAACACTAATACGAAACTTGTATCTAATACTATGTTACAATTTATTATATATACCTAGGTTGATTCATCCACCTTTTGTCCATGATGAGCCTTTAACCAAAACTAATTCCAATGGAACAATACACAAAACACAGGTATGCACCTACATGTCAGTCACAAGCTCAAGATCAGGAAGACACACATTCAAACCACAAAACAATTTCATACCACAGTTCACACACAATGAATATTGCATCCGAAGAAAGTAATCATAGTTCCTAGAGTAAAAGAATCCATACCAATTTCTATTCAGTGATTGTTGTTGGCACAAGAACCTCCAATCAGCCTTTCTCTACTTGAGTTTGAGGAGAGGAACAACCAAAAACCTTGTTTAACCAAATTTGGTCATGAATGAAAGAGAAAATTAGTTAATTTGTCATGACATGTATGCACATACAACACTCCTCTGTGAGAAAAAAAATGTAAAGGTACTCTTGGCACAAGAAAACTTACTATAGCTTCAGATCCAAAAAGAGCAAATTGTTCACAATTAGCAGTCAACTCCTTCAGCTCAAATCCCCTGAACTGTAGTTCTCTGCTGAAAAAATGCTACCAATGAATGAATATTTATAGGTGAGCCTAGGCAACCGATTTCCACACTCTTTTCCCTTGCCCTTGTGCAACAAATCCAAAGAAAAAAAGAGTAATTACCTTACTAGCAGAGTAGCAGTGGCCGCGGATGAGCAGAAGGCTGGAAAGGAGAAGAATTTGGTCCACAGAAGCACCGCGGCCACCGAGCCCGTGCGCACGAACTAGGCGCGGGCGCCCCGACGGTCCGCGCCGTCGGCGTCGCACGGCCCCGCCCGCACGCGTCGGTGCCCGGATGGCCGATGGGGAGGCGGCGCCGTGGGGGGGGGGGGGGGGGGGGCGGGGGAGGCGGTGCGGGTGGAGGGGAGGCGGCGGTGGGTGGGAGGGGCGGCGATGGGTGGGAGGCAGCGGATGGGTGGGAGGGGCGGCGCTGGGTGGAAGGGAGGCAACGCAGATGGGAGGCGCGAACGGATGAGCGAGCTGGGAGCCTAGGACTTGGCGGCCGGCGCTGGATTGGGAGGGGTTGGCTAGGGTTACTGAGATAGGATGGGGAAAATTTTGGGACTTAGGCGCCAGAAGGACAAAAGCGCGCGACGGCGCCGCGCCAAACGAAAAAGTTGTTTTTGTGTTGGCGCCTGGGCTAATAGTATTGCCGACGCTTTAGGCGTCAATAAACAACTTATGCTGACATATTCACTGTCTACGTAGACTTGCTGACAGTTTCTCTGTTAGGTGGAGCAACGCCGACACATAATATGTAAGCCTTTGCAACCAACGCCGACACTTTTTCTGATGGCTAACATCAACATATTTGCCGACGCTTGAGGTGACAAGGATAAGCAATCTTTCCCAACACCATAGTGTCGGGAAAAGGTGCACATGGTGTAGTGAACATGTATATATTAGATATTATGTTGAGATATTTTATAAACAAGTTGCCACGGAGTACATTATTAGTTTGATTGGCCTCCCTATGTTGTTGGTAACTTGTCAAGAAAGCTAGTCAACCAATCTAGAGAGCAATGTACGTACGTACTCGATGTTGTATCGTTTCCGTGTGCCAAGTACCCACGCAGCGGTTGGAAAGAGGATATCTACAGTTGAATCTGATATGTACTTCCACCGTCTCATGAAATATCTCATTGTACGCAATTTGGCATGCATCCATGTGTATGTCACTATTCCATCTGTTTCAAATTATATTTTGAGTTATTGACACTCAGTTCCATCGCTCGATTTCTCAAATGTTATATAATTTAATTACTATTTGTTATATTATTATTACATTATTGTGCAAAAATAACAATAAGAAAGTAAAATAACAGGTGTATACAGCTCATTGTTATGAACACATGAGCATAAGAGTCACTTAAATCGCAGGTGTATTATATTGTTGTTTTTACAAAAATATAAAAATAATATAACAAATAGAGATAAAATAATATAAATAATATTCTAAAATATAAAACTCATCGTTATGAATGTGTGATCATAAGAATCACCTAAATCGGAGGTACGAGCAACAATAAATATATTTTTAAAATATAAAGGAATAAATTATAAATAAAAAACTTAAAATAATTTGAACGATTTGAATAGTTGAATGGCCAAAAAATACCCGGTTTTGAAGTTTGATGACCAACAACAAACTGAAGCAAGAGTTGGATAGTCAAAAACATTTTTTCTTTGCAACATCTTTTAAGTAAACAAAAAAAATCAAATATGGGATAAAACAAATTATAATTTGAAATGGTTGAAGTAATATAGAAGCAATACATTTTTGTTTTCTTTTGAAGTAATTTGAAATTAAACAAATTATAATTTGTTCTCCTAATGGTGCGATCCGCCAGTTGCGGTGATCATTTTTTTAATGTAAATGCAGGAGCTCTACTATGTCATATAAGAAGGAGTAGAAAGTCGGTTCTTACATAGGTTGTATTACATAAAGTTAAGGAAAACTCAGTACACCCGAGTGTGCTAAACATTAAAATTAGCTGGCCACTGGGACCTGCCCTCGCCCGCACGCCACTTCTCGTAGCTTTAAATCGTCTTTGATCAGTTGGAGGACCCTTGCCGGCCTTGCTGCAACTCCCTCAAAAATTGTTCGGTTTCTTTCCTTCCACACATTCCAGGTGTGTAGAGTAAGAAATAGGCTAGGCTACTTGTCTTTCTTGCATAACCGTGTGAATGACGAATGCCACCAATCTTGCAGTGAATGCCCCGGCCGAGGCATCTTTACCTGACCGCGCGTCCATTCGGAAACCAGAAGCCAAAGCTCTTGCACGAAAACGCAATGTGAACACAAATGCTCTGCTGTCTCTTGTACCTGGTCACACAGCAGACACAACGGGTTGCAGGGCCAATAAATCTCTAGGCGCCTTGCCGTCAAGCCAAGCTGACTCCCAAAATCTGGCCGTTAAACCATTTCCCACTCCCACCACAGTGCTTGCCCAAAACAACTGTTTGTCGTCTTCATTGCAGGGAAGCTCAGTGCCGACCCATGGCCTGTCAGGATCCTTCCACTGAAACCATAGCCATCGTAGTCGAAGAGCTCTGCTGAACAAATCGAAGTCTAGGACACCAAGGCCGCCCAGTTCCTTCGGCCTCCTTACTTTGGACCACCGTACCAGACAATGGCCGCCCCTCGCATCTGTGGAACCCTTCCATAAGAAGCTTCTTCTAATCTTGTCTAGCCGCTTGATCACCCACTTTTTCAGCGCAAACATTGTCAAAAAGTAAGTCGGCATCGCCGTCAACACGGTGGTCATTAGCTTTAGTCTACCAGCTCTGTTCAAGAAACGCCCCCTCCATGCCGGCAGCCTGTTGCCCAGCTTGTCGAGAAGAGGCTGAAAGTCCACTCGACGAAGTTTCTTGTAATGCAAAGGCAGTCCCAGATAAGTGCACGGGAACTGCTTGATCTAACACTGAAAACTCTGCATAATATCCTCCAGGTCCCTCCCCTGACATCGCACTGGGTGCACAACGCACTTGCTTTGGTTAACCACTATCCCTGGAGCTTGTCCAAAAATCTGTAGGATGTCAGCTACTACTGTCACCTCCTCCCGGACCGGGTTAATGAAAACAGCGGCGTCGTCTGCGTACATGTTGCATCGCAACCTTGCCGCCCGGTTAGAGATTTGAGAGAGCAGCCCATCATCAGTAACTACCTCGAAGAGGCGATTCAAAGGTTCCATGGCCAAAATAAAAAGCATCGGCGATAGCGGATCACCTTGCTTGAGCCCCCGGCGGTGGGTATACCAGTGACCCCTTGCCCCGTTCAGTAGGATAGCTATGGAACATGACTTGAGCAAGTTAGTTACCCACCCTCTCCACCTGTGACCAAAGCTGAACTGCTCTAGGACTTCCATCAGGTAATCCCAGCGGACGCTATCAAAAGCTTTTGCTATGTCTAGCTTGAGGAACAGAACGTCCTGCCTGCTTTGATGCAAAGCTTTAATGAGATTTTGCGTGTACAAGAAGTTGTCCTGTATGCGCCTACGCTTGATGAACGCACTCTGAGCTCAAGAAGCAATGGAATTGAGCATAGGTGCCAGCCGGGATGCCATGAGTTTTGAGATAATCAGCCTGTTCGTTTGGTGGTGGTGATGGTAGTCTTGATTTGTTACGAGAGAAAAATCTTCTTGGCCGATTCTTTATGGTGTTGGTTTGTTAGAAAGAAATCTTGATGGTGGTGGTTGATAAGCCGAACGAACAGGCAATCTTGCCAACCGAGTGAGACAAGCTAATAGGCCTGAAGTCCGTAATCCAACTGGCATCAGATTTCTTGGGCAGGAGCACCAGATGAGCAGTGTTGAGCTTATCAAAATGCTGATCGTCCGCCTTTCAGCCTTTGCCATTGGGTGGCTGCCACGTGAACCCAGATGCGGTGGGACCCACACACTAGTGACCTAGTGGCTGAGACGTGAACGTTAGAGGGACGGCGGGTCGCAACGGCAGTGAATTGACAGCACTGACAATGCAGCACTACGCTAGTCGTTTAGACGTTTACGGTAGCGCGATGTGGTGGAGCTAGCTAAATACTCCCTCCGTCCCACTTTAATTGCACGTTTGGAGTTCAGATTTTGTCCCGAAATAAATGATCACATAGGTCTGAACAGTTAACCTCCTAGACCACAACGCGTGCAGCAGAGCAGTGCAGGATCTATTTTATTTTCTCTTCCGCGGACGAGTGAGTGCGAAGTGTGCAACGCTTGCCGGTAAAAAAAAGACTTTGGAGACTTCTATACCCTCTGTTCGGTGGGCAATGTGGCTGTGCTTACATGGCTGTCGTAGGGGCATTTTGGTAAATCCCCACCTGTCTTGGTTGCTGTGCTAGAAATGGGCGTGTTTGGAGAAATAGCGCAAAGAGAGAAGAAGCCTTTTTCACGCTAAAGTTTAGCTCAATAAAATAGGCTTTCTTCTAATAAAATACACTTCGAGTTGTTTGGATCCAAAGGCTATTTGAGCTATTTGACCTTCCCCCCTCTCTCTTACCCCTCTCTCCCTTACCCTTAGAAAAAATAGCCCAATTAGCATGTATTTTGGGGATAATTTTTTTGAGTGAGCTAGTTGCAAATAGCCCTAAAATAGCCCACCTGTTTGGTTGCTATTTGAGCTATTTAGGGGGTGTTTGGGACTGCTCTGCTCCCGTTTTTCCAGCTCCGCTCCAGCTCCACGGTGCCAAACACATCTAGCTCCACGAACTCCGCTCCAAGAAAAAAACGTGGAGTCGGAGGCCAACTCCACGTTTTTCTTGGAGTACCTCAAGGGGTACTCCACCAACTCCACGTTTTTTATGGAGTAGCACCTGCTTTACGAACTCCACGGTGGAGCTGCTCCATGGTGGAGTTCATGGAGCGGAGCTGGAAAAACAGGAGCAGAATAGTCCCAAACACGCCCTTAGGCTAAAAAGGGGTGAGCTAAAAAATAGCTCATGGATTAAAACACCCCGGGTTGGCTATTTAGGCCGGAGGGAGTAGTGTAGTGCTGCGATGCCAGGTTGGCGGCATAGTACGGGTTACCGGAGCGCGGACGTGTGGACGCACCGGCGCTCGCTCGCTCGCTCGCTGGCATCACGTGCAGACGTACAGTAGTAGCACTGTGCACGGCGTACGCCGTACGGCCAGGCGGCCGGGCAGACACAGTCAGTACAGTACACGCGCAGCTACAGGGAGAGATCGGAGGAAGCGTCTCGGTTTGCCGGGCGCGCGACGTGGCGCCTCCTGAGTCCCTTGTCCGAAATTGGCATTTTCGGTGACGACGTGTCGGGCTCGGGCTTGCCGCTCCACGGAGTCACCGACCGGGAGGAGTGCGAGTCCCGAAGCGCCATGCACGGTGCATGCAGAGATCGGGTTATCGGAAGGAGGAGACACCAACGTGATGCAACGTGACTGGGCTCGTCCATGCATCCTCATCTCCCTGCCTCCTGCCCTGCTTTTTGTGTGTGGGGAGCCAGGGAACGCGGAGTCAACAAGGCACGTTGACGATCGAGCTGCCCGCCGGCGTCAGGAGTTCAGGACCGTCAGCTGGTACTAGCACTGCTCCGGCATCAGCAAGTAAGGGATAAATAGCCTGTTCTAGTGGCTGATGTCTGATGCTGATTTATTCTGAGAGAAAAATACTGCTGGCTGATTGCTGGTTTGTTATGAGAGAAAAGTACTGTTGGCCGGTGGCCGATAAGCCGAACCAACAGGTTGGCTGAGAAGCCGAACCAACAGGTTGAAAGAAGGGTTTCCCGAGTAATGAGGTCTCTCAGCAGCGACGGCACATGCAAGCGATCGATGTACTAGCAGAGACATGATTAATTATTAATCTGTGCGATTTGTGGATGACGCGCAGAGGCCTTCTGTCTCGAAGCTCCCGCCTGCACTTTCCCGTTTTGGGTTTAGGGGCTGTGTTTGTTAGTAAAAGAGACAACGTTTTTCTTAATCATTGTGATTAGCGGTTGTGGATGACGTTCCATCTCATCCACGACGGCACGACCACGCCCCGCCGGAGGAGATACGGGCGGATCGGGCATGTCGGGGTCCCGTGGACAGGTGGGCGCCTCCCTCGCCAGAAACTCCCGGAGAATTGAAAAAAGTAACCCAAAGCATCGTCATCGTGTGTGGCTAGGCAGCGTCGTCGCGTGCTCTCGCTCTCTCCCGTCGGCAACAGTGCCACCACTGTGCTGTACGTGCACACACACACGAGATCAATGTGCAGCAGGCATCTCGAGGCGCGCGGGGCGGCGAAAAGACGACGGTGAACGCGACCGTGGAATTGCGGCGCGCGAGCCGAGGCGCGACACGTAGCCGGGATCGCGTGTGGCTGCGCGCGGCGTGGCGGTCCGGCGCGGCGGCGAGGCCCAGCCCAGCCGCGCTGTCGGCGTCGCCGTTGGAACAGTGAGCGGGGTGGGTGACTGCCTGACTGGGGTGAGGCCGGGCCGGCGGCGGATAGATAGGGATGGGAGGGATTCGGAGGGTGGCAGAACGGTCTGGAAGGATCAACAACGGAGGCCGACGTTGGCGGCAACCGCCGCAGCATCCAGGCGGGCCAGGCCGCCAGAGAAGCGTACCATGGTGGCCGCCTGGTGAACGTTGGAGGAGGAGGAGGGGGTCCGCCGCGGCCAGGGAGGGAGGAGCGTTTGCTGGCCCCCGCTACGCTGGCTCGGAGTCGGAGGCCCCCCCGCGCGCGCGCTGACGCGACAGATGCGACCCGACGTGCATGCGCCGGGGGATCCGCGGCGCTGATTGGGGTTCGATTCGGCCAGGGCGGGTGGGCGCGCGACAGCCGGCTGGCTAGGCTGGCCGATAGCCAAGGGGCCGGGGCGGCGGGGCCAGCAGCAGGGACCAGGACTGCCTGTGTCTGATTTCTCTCGTCGTCGATTCGTCATCGCCGTGGCTGGCTGCGCTGGCCGGCCGAGTGGCCGGGACAGTGGGACGAGGACGACGATCTCTCCTCGGCGTCGACGGCACGTAAGCGGGACACGATCCCCGTGACGCATTTGTGCATCGTCGCAGTCGCGCTTACAGTACACTGGATTGGTGTTGCCGTTGGGGCCATCCGGCCGGGACACGGAAGCCGTCACCACATAGTACCCCGTTTGTTTCTTATGCTGTCGCCCTGCCCCTGCCCCTGCCCGCGCGATCTACCAGTACGTACTTGGAAATGACGGTGTCAGCTTCACCTTCTTCCTGGCCGCGCCAGATCCTTTTCACCGTGCATGCAACACCCGCGGCCGGACACCCGGACGACGGTCCCCGGACGATGGAGACGAGATGATCGTCACACGTCGCGGCACGGCCACCGGGTGGCCGGGACCGCGCGCGTACGGCGGCGCCCACTTGCGCCACGCCCCACCCCGGCCGCGCCGGCCGAGCGCAGCCGCAGTCGCCGTAGTAGCAGTAGCCACGATCTGATCTCATCTCTCATTCTGCCCTGGCGAGCGGCCGGCGACGGAGCTAGGCCCAGCTGACCTGGGCGCGCACACCACCAGCGCCCTGCCCCGCGGCGCAACGACTGCCGGCCGGGTGGGTGCCTTCTGCTGATATGTCCTCTACCCAGGCCATGCCATGCCAGCGCCGCACATGCGCGCATGCACGGAGATGGCCTCGCGCAACCAGGCTGGCCGGTCGGCCGTGCGCGCGCGCGCCCGGGCCGGAGCGCCGCCGCAGCCAGGCTGCCGGCCGGGCGCCATGATTGCGCGGCGGCAGGGGGGCGCCCAGGCGGGGGATAAGGATAAGAAATGAGCACTACAATGACACGTCTCCATCCCCGCCCGCTTCTTCGCGCAGCGGCAGCAGCGCCTCCGTGCCGTGCCGCGCGCCTGCAGAGGTCGGTGCCGGACCGTGCCATGCGTCGACGTCGACAGCAGCCCATCACCAACCCCATGCGCCCCGATGGGCTCGAGTTTCATTCCCCACGTACAGTACGCGCTCGACGACCCGCAGCAAGTCCACCGCTCGACGCCATGCCACGGCTGGTAGGCCGGCGCGGCTAGCTCTCCGCCCCCGTTCCGTGCCAACGCGAGCGAACGAGCGCATCCCGGCTCACTGATTGCGAGAGGCACGATGCGCGCGCCAGCGACTAGTCAGTAGTCACTCACCCACCCGTCGGGATGGAGCGAGCGCGCGAGGTGGTTGTTTATCACTCGCTCAACCTGCTGGTCCGGTCTGCCACATGGTCAGGAGATTTCGGGTCTCCCCGCCGGTTATGGTCGTTACGTAGTAGCCGGCGTGTATAAAAGTATAAACTAGCGTCATACGATAACATAATCAATACCTTCTCTCCAAGGCGATACAATAAATACAAATTCAACTGTTGCAGAATATTTTTTTGATGATAGAATGGTGAGATACAGCACATAGCTGAGGAGACGAGGATGCGTTGGGATCAGTTGGAGGTGCACGCTATAGGTAGCTCCATACCGTTGCCGAGGACGTAAATGGCTTACCAGCAATACAATTTTGAATAGGGCAAGGCGCTTCTCCCTCCTCGGTGACGTAGAGAGGGAAGAAAAATGAAGCATGTTACACGACCAGCATAAGACACAAGTATTTTTTTCTCTGATACCAAATCAACACTGACTATCAATTAGTCGATAATATTTTTCTCTTAAAACAAATCAGTACCAATTAAGATGAAAAGATGAGTACATACGTCGTTTTAGGGAGGAACATTATTTTAGGCTCCGGATTTGGATATAATACATACAACAACTCCGTTTAATTTTGCTATCTCTTTTCTATGGCAGTTAAGGTGGAGAGATTTTTTTTTGGACACACCGCCTCGCAATAATTCTACATAGAAATTAAATCTTAGATGCATTGTGCAATAAGATTACGATGTTTATTTTTAAGTGAGATGAATAATATCGATCATCTCGACTTCTGGTCGGTGCTATACCAAACTTCTGACCTTCGTTTCTCGGTGGCTCATTCTGATAGAGACTCCACAGATAGAAAGTCACTCGGTCGACACGTTTGAGCTGTTCCATTTATAGAACAATCAAGAAAAAAAGCATGCAGATCGAAAGTATACAAATGCATCTGCATATATAGGGGGCAAAACGCGCAACGGTCTAGTACCGTATATCTCTTGACGAACCACTACTCTTCTCTCATTTTCATCTCCCCAGATTCCATTCCGTCCCTGGAAAGTTCTATTCGTTTTTTTCATTGCAAAAAAAAAGAAAACTTGGCTTTGCAGCACAAACAACCCCAATAGGTAGCTTATCCAACATGCATCATTGGAGCAGGAAAACAAACGGGAAAGGCGGACCCTCCTCCCTTCTCTTCTCTCTCATAAAACATGAAAGAAAAGCCCATCCAACCTTATCAACAGAAACTAAAAAAATGTGAAATATTTGAAAAATATTGACAGAAGCTGCTCAATTTTTGTTCCATGAAGCAATAATCAATCAAGCCCCCCTGGCCCACCCCCAGCCTTGCAGCACTATCGTGTTGTCACTTACCAACTCTCCCCCCTCCCTCCTCCTTAAATACCACCATCCTCTCCCTCATTCTCATCCATTTCTTGCAAGCCAACTCTCCCTGCTCCCGGCCCCGGCTAGTGAGTGTCTCTCGCAGCTGCCAAGCCAAGCCAAGAAGCCATGGGCAAGGACGACGTGATCGAGAGCGGCGCCGGCGGCGGCGAGTTCGCTGCCAAGGACTACACGGATCCTCCCCCGGCGCCCCTGATCGACGCGGCGGAGCTGGGTTCCTGGTCGCTGTACCGCGCCGTCATCGCCGAGTTCATCGCCACGCTGCTCTTCCTCTACATCACCGTGCTGACCGTCATCGGGTACAAGCACCAGACGGACCCGACCGCGTCCGGCGCCGACGCGGCGTGCGGCGGCGTGGGCATCCTCGGCATCGCGTGGGCGTTCGGCGGCATGATCTTCGTCCTCGTCTACTGCACCGCGGGCATCTCGGGGGGGCACATCAACCCTGCCGTCACCTTCGGCCTCTTCCTTGCGCGCAAGGTGTCGCTGGTGCGCGCGCTGCTCTACATCGTGGCGCAGTGCCTGGGAGCCATCTGCGGCGTCGGGCTCGTCAAGGCGTTCCAGAGCGCCTACTTCGACAGGTACGGCGGCGGCGCCAACTCCCTCGCCTCCGGCTACTCACGCGGCACCGGGCTCGGCGCCGAGATCATCGGAACCTTCGTCCTCGTCTACACCGTCTTCTCCGCCACCGACCCCAAGCGCAACGCCCGCGACTCCCACGTTCCGGTGAGCAAGCATCCACCCGACCAACGCCTCCTGCGCTTTCGCTTCTTTTTATTTGTTTAGCTTCTCGATCTGCTGCTTGCTTGCTCGGGTAGTAGCATCTTTTTTTGCTTGACAACTGTGAGAGTTTTGTTAGTAGTAGCTTAATTAGAGCTGAAGCGATGCTCTAATCTTTCTTTGCCCACCATCGATACTGTTTGGGCACATGCGAACAAAAAGGAATTCCTTTCTGAGAAAAAAAAGGAGGGGAACGGGTAGGATGCACAACAATAATAATAAGCTAGAGAATGTCCACCCAGTTCCTCTCCTTCAAAGGCGTCCAGGCAGAAGGAATTTCTTTCCCTGGCGGCCCATAGAATGTTTTTTTTTCTTTTTTCTTTTGCTGGGGATAGAAACTTAGAAAGGTTAAGAATCACTTATACGATTCATTTTGTCTGCACCTAGTACTCAGTCTTTTTTAGAGCAGTTTATACCTAATTTACACTATAGTTAATGATTGAAGCTGTCTGTTGCTAGATATTGCAACAAAAGCTTGAAATCGGGCTAAAACTCAAAATGGAGAGGAAAAAACGTTGAAAGAGGTGTGTGTGGATGCGTAAGCTCCAAATATTCTGAATAGCAGCACAACTTGATTTGCAAGGGGTTTAGTGTACTACAGATACATGGAGTACCGCCATTAAGCCCACCCGTAGCGTTGATAATGACCGTTATTAACGCACACTTGCTGGAACATTCAAGTACATCCGGAGTCGCATGCGGCAGCCGGCAGAACCGGGTCGCCCTCACAGACGTCCCAAGACCTAACAGTAAAGTTAATACTGACAGTGAGGCCCTGGCTAATCAGCTCCAAACTTATCCCTGGAAAGCTCTGCAATTTCGCGTCCTCCGGATCGATTTTTACTGCTCCCTTCACCTGGCTGTGTGTGTGGTGGTGGTGGCGGCATGCAGTATCAGTAACATTCGGGTGGTGGTACGCGCGGGGCCCGTCGCGTAAAAAGGTGAGCTGGGCCTGGGTCCGGCCCGCGGCGGCACATGGTCCGTCGGGTCCGGTCCCGTCGTCGTTGTCGTTTGATGAGCTAGCTAGTTGCTGGTCCGTGGCCGTGCCCGCCCGCCCCGCGGCCACGTCCTCCCTCGTGTCCATGTGAGCCTCCATGGTGAATCATTGGCACAGTCGTACCGTTCGCCCAACGGATTTCGTGCATCGGCCGTAGACTACGGTGGCACGAAATTATGGCCTTCAAGGACCACTGCTGCGTACTCCTGAAACCTAATAACCACACATGACGCATGGGGGAGAATTCGAACAATGATTCACCGTTGGTTCAATAGGTGAAAATCTGGGTCGCTTTACGGTAAAGCCTGATGGTAGTGGGCATCTATCCCTTTCGCGTGCGTGAGGCGCAGGGACAGGGGACGCACGCGTGATGTGTGCTGCCTCCATGGCTCTGCCCTTTAATTTGCGCGACCCATCCCGTCAAAATATGCCGTGGTGAACTGGTGATGACTGATGACCTTGGTGCTGGTTTACCGGCCGATGTGAGGTCGCGCGCTAAAAGCCACAGAAGGCTACTAACAAAGTCTGGTGTTCCAGCTTCTTCTTCCCTAGAGAAAGGGGCATGCATGACGAGTAGTAGGATTAGGAAGGGCGCGTCTCCTTTTCTTGGCCACTAATCGTTCAGGGTTCCGTCACAAATAGTTCCCCTGACGCTGACAGACAAGGATTGGAGAAAACAAATGCCGCCCGCCCGGCCACCACTTGCTTAAAAGTAGCCTGTCATCTTGTTTCAGTTTGGAAAATTTGTTAGACGACGAATTGACTGTTAATGTAAAACAATTGTGGTTTTTTTAACTACTAATCTCTGACCCTCCTCTGTGAATTTGCGGAAAAACTTTCAGGTGCTGGCTCCCCTCCCCATCGGCTTCGCCGTGTTCATGGTCCACCTCGCCACCATCCCCGTCACCGGAACCGGCATCAACCCGGCCAGGAGCCTGGGCGCTGCCGTCATCTACAACAAGGACAAGCCATGGGATGACCACGTACGTTACTCATATTATGTTTCATCTCCATTTCACTGTCCTTCATGCTTCACACCTCACCTTCCACTCACTGACAGCCTCTTGTTTTTGTTCTCCGATCTGACGGTTTTGTGATCCATCCCCTTTTGATTGCCATCCCCTTTTGATTGCGCAGTGGATCTTCTGGGTCGGCCCCTTCGTCGGCGCCGCCATCGCCGCCTTCTACCACCAGTACATCCTCCGGGCCGGCGCCATCAAGGCCCTCGGCTCCTTCAGGAGCAACGCTTGAAGCTAGTCTTCAGAATCGTTACCGTACGTGAGATCATGAGCTGCTCGCAGAAAGCAATGGCGATCGACGACGCTCCATTTGTGGGGGAGAATAAGTTTGAACAAGTTGTTGCCGCTGGTCGTTTTGTTTCAGCAGCTGCGTGCGTGCGTGAAATTTATGGCTTCCCATTCCTCTCCTCTGTAATCAACCGTGTGTCGCTCGTAACCTGTCAAAGGGATCATTCCGTCTCCCCATCTCCTCTCCTAGCATGTAATGTACCTCTATTTAATTATCATGTAGAGACGATCATCATCAATCATCATCAGTGAAACCTTGCTTCTGTCTAAATCAACCGGTGCTTCTTATTTACCATCGATCCCTTCAGTCCCAAGCATTTGCATTGTCTCTCGTCTCTTTGTTCTGAATTCTGATTGCGTTGCGCTTCAGGCCGGTAATCGACCGAGTGGCCTTTTGATCTCTCCGCATGTTTGTCTCATCATCCTCCATGACCGGCCGGCAAAGGCTCTCCATCGTGAACGAGACGTGGCCGTGCACGCATGTGCATGCTCACTAGTGCTCTTTGCTTTGTTCTGCTCTAACCACCAAGGAACCAAACCCTATCGGGTGACTCACCATGCCAATGCGAGCCAGGCACACCCACTCTTTGTCAATTGTCATCGTCCTCCCTCACCGTCCCCCTCCTCTCTCTCCCCGTCTACCAATCCTCCGATTCCCTCACACGGCTGCCTGTCGCCATTGTTGCTACGCTAGCTCGGCCCGCACACCAAGCAAACGTCGTCGTCTCGTCGATCACAGGTTCGTGACATCTCCAGCTGTCGTGAGCTGCTGCTGCCCCGCCCCGCCCCGCCGGCCCGGTCGTCGTTGTCAGCTTCTTCTCCGACCCGTAGTGGGAGGATACATAGGTGGGGGCGCCATTGCCAGCCCTGGCTTGCCGCTTTTTAGCAGTTGGGGAGGACCATCAGAGCATGCACAATTTTCACTGGATCCTGGTGACGCACCGGCGGCAGTTCCTGCTCGGAATCATGCTAAAGTTGCTTGCTCCTGTTGCCGAATCATACGAGAGGCAGCAAGCATGCTTGGCGCGCGTATGATCGTCGCCGCTGCATCCAAAAGCGAAAAGAGGAGAGCGAAGCACCGCACTCGCACACGGCACTGCTGCTTTCCCACTCATGGCCCTGGCTGACGCCCAGGATTTGCTTTGGATAAGCCTCTCCCTGTTTGGCTGTTTTCATCGCAGGTTTACAATACACTGCCTGATTGCACCGGGCTGGAAATTGGAACTTGTGCTAGGCATATTCGAAACCTTCTTTCTGTTTTTCTTTTTTTGAGGGCGGTATATTCCAAACCTTTGCAGATCGGATACACCCAACCCAATGGGTCCAACTCCAACCACACTCAAACGGTCTTCCGGTACTAGTACGTGCTGGCCGTCAGTCAAAAAAATGCAGCAGAGGCGCAGAGGTTTTTGGCGGGTGACCAGGGCCTTTTCACTGTACTTCACCATGAGGCCAACACGAGCACAGCAGCATGGCAGCGTGCACTACAGTGGTAAAACGGCAGAGCGGAAAAAGGATTTTGTTCGTGGTACGGCGTCGAAATGAGACGCGCTCGTGAGATTCAAAGGCTTGTTCGTTTCCTTGTTCCCCCGGGATGGCCGGATCTCAACGGGTGGTGAAGAGGAGAGGCCAGGCCGCCAGGGCAAGGGTGACCATGCATCCTCCGCCGGTCCGCCGTCGTCGTCCTCCTGCAGTGCTCCTGCCGCTGCGCTCTGAGACACTGGCGAGGAAAAGAGAGGCATGACCCTGCATGTGCATGGGCACGCCTTGAGCAGGTTCACAGTGCTCTGATCTGGAGGCCCCCGGCCCCGCGCGGTAGTAGCGTCTGCATTTGACCGGCGACTGGACGGCGACGCTGCTGCTGCTGCTCGCCGAATGGACGGATGGATCCCATGCGTGCCCTGATTCCCCGGTGCGCGAGCGTCCTGTTGCTCCAGCAAGCTCTCGTCCTGAAAACTGGCCGCCGGCGCCGGGCACGTACGTACGTAAGCATTGCAGGAACACCTGCGCGGCCGCACCGCATATACGACACCGGGTACGGTCCTCGTCCGTTTGGCAGACCTTCCACAAATTTGCAGGTAGATGTATGTCGGATTTTTACAACAAATTTGTTCAGGTCCCATTTTCTTCCAAAAATTTCATCAATTATCCATTACATCAATCTCTGATCACTAATTAAGAGTATCAAATGTAGATTAATGAAAAATCACAACCCCTACCTTAATTTTGGAGACGAATCGAACGAGCCTAATTTATGCCATGATTAGACAACGTTGTGCTACAGTAATCATTCTCTGATGACGGATTAAATAGACGGATTTGTCTCGCAATATTCGATCTATGCGTGTAATTATTTTTGCGAATAGTCATTTACAAAAATAGTAATCCAATGCGGTCTTTTAGGAGAATTGAATGTAGACTATTTACAAAAATAATTACTCGCATAGAAGCGAATCGGGGGAATGCGGAGCCAATCAATACAAAGAGTGGGGGCCGCGCGCCCGGCCCATTATATTAGTGGCTAGATTATCTGTTTCCGGCCTGTGATTAGGGCATGTACAACCCACAGACGGTGGGTTGTCTATAGAATCTCGATTTTAACATACAGACAGATGTACAGACAACTCATACAACCCACAGACAGAGATGTTGTCTGTAAGATGTTTAATGCTTTGCATGGAGCTTAAGGTCAACTACATATGCATTTGTAGATACCATTGTGTGGCTATTTATAAAATATTATCAAGCATGGTTTCAATTGAATATGCAAAGTTTGGTTCATGTGAATTACTATGCATTATTTGAAAAATCTCCAAAAAATAATGACCCGATGATCACTTTGAAGCGTATTACGAAATATTTTCATATAGCAACTTTAGACCCAAGTGAACCGTATTAAAAAACGCATGCAACGGCCGTATGTGTGTGTTTTGGTTGTTCGATCCTTCCTTTCTCCCCATCAATCATCATGTGTGTGGGCCCATGGTAACCTTATCTTCTCCATTCTTCTTTCCTTCCTCCTCCCATCGAATCGAGCCGGAGCTTGCGGGTAGATGGAGGGCCTCCCGTGGAGAATCGAGCCAGCAGCTTACAGGGAGCGAAGGACCGGCTCCCTAGGGAGCTGCGCTCGCGCGGCGGCGGCGCGCCGGTCCGGGAGCTCCTCCCACGCCCCGACCCAGCGAACGCTGCCTCCCCTGCGGTGGCCGGCCATGGGAGCTCCGTCCACCGGGATTTGGCGTAGGGCCCGGCGGACGCTCCTCCTAGCGTTGCTGGCGTCCCCTACCTCACTTCTCTGTGGCGGATCCGGCGACGGCGAAGGTGAGCAGGTCCGACTGCAAATATCGCTCTCTCTCTCTCTCTCTCTCTCTCTCTCTCTCTCTCTCTCTCTCTCTCTCTCTCTCTCTCTCTCTCTCGCCGCGGGGCGGGGGGGGCGGGCCGGCCGGGACGGCGGGGGGGCCGCACCGCCGAGGGCGAGCCGAGTAGGCGAGGTGGTTTTGGCGGAGAAACTACTGCGCACGGGCGCGGGGGATCCGAGCGGGTCGTCGGCTGGAGAGGATGACCGTGTACAACCCTCTCGCGACCGTCTGCTCCGTCTTGGAGAACGGGACGACAGCGTCGCCTCACGAGACGACGGGAGGGCCGTCTGTATGCTGAGTTGGGGGCGATTTGGAAATTTGCCAGCACACAGACGGCTTCAATCGACGTGTTGTACGTGCCCCAAGACGGAGCAGACGGTCGCGAGAGGGTTGTACACGGTCATCCCTTCCAGCCGACGACCCGCTCGGATCCCCCGCGCCCGTGCGCAGTAGTTTCTCCCGCCAAAACCACCCTCGCCCACCCCGCCCGCCGCGGCCGGCGCGCGCCCCCCGCCGTCCCCGGCCGGGGCCCCGCGCCCCCGCCCCCCCCCGGAGAGAGAGAGAGAGAGAGAGAGAGAGAGAGAGAGAGAGCGATATTTGCGGTCGGACTCGCTCACCTTCGCCGTCGCCGGATCCGCCACGAGAAGTGAGGTAGGGGGACGCCCGGCAACGCTAGGAGGAGCGTCCGCCGGCCCTACGCCAAATCCCGGCGGGACGGAGCTCCCATGGCCGGCCACCGCAGGGGAGGCGCCGTTCGCCGGGTCCGGGCGTGGGAGGAGCTCCCCGGACCGCGCACCGCCGCCGCGCGAGCGCAGCTCCCTAGGGAGCCGGTCCTTCACTCCCCGTAAACCGCCGGCTCGATTCTCCACGGGAGGCCCTCCATCTACCTGCAAGCTCCTGGCTCGATTCGATGGGAGGAGGAAGGAAAGAAGAATGGAGAAGATAAGGTTACCATGGGCCCACACACATGATGATTGATGGGGAGAAAGGAAGGATCGAACAACCAAAACACACACATACGGCTGTTGCATGCGTTTTTTAATACAGTTCACTTGGGGTCTAAAGTTGCTATATGAAAATATTTCAGAATACAGTTTCAAAGTGATCATCGGGTCATTATTTTTTGGAGATTTTTTCAAATAATGCATAGTAATTCACATGAACCAAACTTTGCATATTCAATTGAAACCATGCTTGATAATATTTTATAAATAGCCACACAATGGTATCTACAAATGCATATGTAGTTGATCTTAAGCTCCATGCAAAGCATTAAACATCTTACAGACAACATCTCTGTCATCGCGGGCCAGATGAGTTGTTCAGACATCTCTGTTCGTATGTTAAAATCGAGATTCTATAGACAACCCGCCGTCTGTGGGTTGTACATGCCCTAAGGTGATGAGACGGAGCGGGACGTCCCTCCAGCGGGCACCGGCGCCCGCCAGCACTTGTGCGCTGTGTGTGAGTGACGCGCCAGCTGCAGCGATGGATTATTGTGGATAGGGCGAGAAGAGAGTGTCCTCTCCTCTGAGTGCTTTGTTTAAGTTGCCCTTCTTTTAAAGTTAAGCACGAACCTAATCAGGATCAGTTATTGTGTCCGATGTTGCCATAAAGCCACGGTGCGTTGGCTGTTCTGTCGTTTCCCAGCTGCGCTGCGGCGTAGTACCGTGTCGAGCTCTAGTGCAGTGTACTCGAGCATATATATATATATATATTGATGGCACGGCACATTTCTTTGTTGTCATCTGCTCACTACAGAACGACGTCAAAGGCTGCAAGCTTCAACGAGGGTCTGGTCTCTGCTAGCGGGATCTTTGTGCTCTGGCAGACTAAAACCAGCTGCTAAGTCATGGGCACGTGACTTTAAAGTCCATTACATTCAACATATAGATAAATAAATTTAATATTTTGAAAGATTGCGTTCAATATTTTCTGACAAATAGATCAACATTTAGAAACTATTACATGCAACATTTTTTAAAAGAATAACTATTTCAACATTTTTTCGACTATTCCAACATTTTAATAGAATGGATTAGTATCTCGTGAAACCCATTTCAATCTTTACCTAGGATTTGGAAGTAAGATCCAAAATGTATTATCATGTTTACGAATCATGATAGGTTTCCCCTGAGTCATGCACATTAGAGCAGGAGGGCATGGCGGCGATTGGCGAGAGCAAAAACCAATAGCGCTGCGACGGCCTTGGGCCTAGATAGGCTAAGGCTTGGCCCAAAATCGAAATTTGAGTCCAATGGAAACCAATTGCATCTGTGTTACATTGAAGAATTTTTTTATATATTTATTTTGCCATGATTTTCGAAAAATAAATGGTCGAATCAAAATTTGCGAGAAATGTACATCTGGCGCCGTACCTCACGACGGCCGGAGTTCCTGCCGCCATGGGGCACGACGTTAGGGGTGACGCTGACGGTCGGCAGTACTGGCCGGTGGGGCTAGGTTCCTGCCGCCGTGGGGCACGGCGGCAGGATTCCTAGTGCTGTGGCCCACGGCGGCAAGGCCCCGGCGTCGTGGACCACGGCGGCGCCGCCGCGCCTATATAAGGGGTCGGGCCCCTGCCGCCGGCCCCTCCCTCACTCCTCCAAACCTTCGGCTTTCAACCCTTCGGAGTACTTCTGAGGTATGTTTCTAAATTTAGTCCAGTTTAGTTAGTTAGTTTAGTTAATTTAGTTAGCTAGTTTAGTTAACTTAGATTAGCTAGTTAGTTTTGTTAAATTAGTTTAGTTTAGAAATTTATTTTAGTTAACCTAGTTTAGTTAAATTTAGTTTAGAAATTTAGTTTAGTTAACTTACCCCTGTCTCAAAAAGAATGACGTTTTAGGATTCAAAATTTGTCCCAAAAGAATACCGTTTTGCTTAATTTGGCATGTGTGTATGTGCATTTAGGCATGCAACAATCAGTTAGTACCTAATATGGCAAATAAATAGAAGCAATCGAGGTCATTTCACCTCCTTAATAATCTGTTCTAAAATTTCTAGAATGACATCCTTTTGGGACAGAGGGAGTAGGTTAGTTAAACTGATATAAATTTCGTAGAGAATAGTTTAAATTCACATAATTTATTTTAATTCATTTTAAATTTGTGGAAATCAGTTATAATTTTCATAATCAGATTAAATTGCTATAAATTTGTAGAAAATTATTTAAATACACATAAATAGTTTAAATTTGTTTTAATCTTGTAGGAAATTGTTATAATTGACATAATTAGGTTAAATTTCTATAAAATTCGTACAAAATTCATACAAAATTGATTAAACTCAAATAATTCATTTAAATTTGTTTTAAACTTTTAGTAAATGGTTGTTATTAACATAATTTGATTAAATTAATGTAAAATTCATACAAAATGGTTTAAATTCACATAATTCGTTTAAATTGTTTTTAAACTTCTAGGAAATAGTTGTAATTGACATAATATGATTAAATTATGTACAATTCGTACAAAATTATTTAAATTCACATAAATCGTTTAAATTTGTTATAAACTTCTACGAAATAGTTATAAGTGACATAATTAGATTAAATTGCTATAAAATTCATAGAAAATTATTTAAATTCACATAATTCATTTACATTTATCTTAAACTTCTAGGAAATGGTTATAATTGACTTAATTAGGTTAGATTGCTATAAATTTGTAGAAAATTATTGAAATTCACATACTTTGTTTAAATTTGTTTTAAACTTCTAGGAAAAATTGGATTAAATTGCTATAAAATTCGTAGAAAATTATTTAAATTCACATAATTCGTTAATTTTTTTTAAAAACTTCTAGGAAATGATTCTAATTGACATAATTCACATAATTAGTATAATTGGGAAAATTGATTAAATTGTGTTTTGTTTTTGTAGTTATGATTGCACTGCTGGAGTACGTACGACCGGAGTTGTTCGACGAGGCGGTGGACCGGCACCACCGCTCGTACGTGTCGGCTGTTCTCGGAGGTCCGCTCGGCACGATACGTTGCCTGACGATCCACATGTTGATGCCGATACACCAGCGGTGGATTCCGAAGTACGTAATTTATATTTATTATTTATTTCTATTTCCTTACAATAGTAATTGTGTTAAGTAAATTAATATTTTTTCAGGTTACGTGCTGCAGGACTTCTCCCTGTTGCGCGGTTGGTCGAGGGGGACAGGCTACGAGCTGAGGTTCCCCGGGCGGAGCGGTTGACGCGGTTCAACTACAACGCTCCGCTTATCGCCGCGTTCATGGACCGGTGGCGACCAGAGACGCACACCTTCCACTTCCCCATCGGCGAGATGACTCTCAGTCTGGAGGACGCCGTGATGTTGGGAGGACTACCGTGTGCTGGCCAGGCGATGGGTCCGACCGACATCCCCGCGACGTGGCAGGCTGACTTCCTTGCTCGGTTCGCCAACGTTCCTCGGAACGATCGCAATTTTTGTGCGTTTGTGATTATACTATATTCTAATCGTACAGGGCGACCACCGCCTTTTCCGACAGCCGGGCCTCGACAACAGGAGCCGTCGCCGATCTTTGCGCTAGGAGGTTCTAGACCGCCGACCTTTCAGTTTCCGGCGACAGATATTCGTTCCTCGTCGACTACGTCTATGTTCCAGCCTACTTTTGACACGCCCACCGAGGAGCACCTGGGCTGGGATGAGTTTGGGTACGGTGACATTCTCGCGACCATGGATGCTGCCCCGCAGCAGGCCGAGGAGGTTGGCGTGTAACAGTTGACACAACCACCACCGGTTTTGACTCAGCCGTCACAGTTGACCCTAGCGGTCGGCGGAGCGACACCGGCGGGCGGCGGAGCGACACTGGCCGGCGGAGCGACACCGGATGCTGCAGGCTCGTCGCACGCGGCCATGGCGACACCGTCTCCCGACCAACTTGGACCGCAGGTGGTCAGGGCACCTGACCCCTGGACGTACGACCGGGACCACACCTGGGCTGACGCTAGAGCTGTTAGGGGGGAGAGGGGCCGACGCATTTAGATGTAGTACTACTTTTACCATGATTTTGTATAAACTATTTCCATCTACTCGTTGATTAGGATATTCCATTGTGATTATGCTTACGTTTATTAGTTTGTGGTTTTTAAAAAGGTTAAAAGTGTTTTAAAAATGAAAAACTAAAAAAATAAAAAAAGACCCTAACGCCGGGTGGCAGCCGCTCGGCGGCAGGGTCCTAGCGCCCGCCGCCCCGCCCCCGCCGCCGGAACCGGGCTCCGCCGCCGTGCCCCACGGCGGCGGGGACTTAACGCTGTGGGGTACGACGGCAGGAGCCTGCCGCCGTGGGGTACGACGCCATATATACATTTCTCGAAAATTTTGATTCGACCATTTATTTTTCGAAAATTATAACAAAATAAATATAAAAAAAATTCTACATGGAACTGTTCCTCTGATGGGCGCAAGTCCCACCCAACTTCCAAACGATGCCCTCAGATGGGAAACGAAACTAGGCAGGCACCGTGCCGAACTGAAACTTGCAATGTTTTAAATAGCGCACGTCCTTCAAAAACACAACTAATAGTCGGCTAAGCTACAGAGGCAAAAAGTAGCTAAATTGTACATTGAAGCAAATAGCGGCACCTTCCTCAATCAGCTATATAGCGCAAGATAGTGGAGGCTGTAGCCGGCTGTTTAGAACATTCGAAACTTGTGAGGGGTAATGGATCCCAATCATCAGATTAGAAGGGAGAGAATCGGGTTCCCTTGCCCTTTCTTGCTACTAAATATTTTTCTTGTAAATAAAAGCGGGAGCACCGCTATATCATGTAAGAAGAAACAATATTGGTACATAACGGACCGAAGCACACACCACCACACGAACAGACCCCAGAACAACAACAAACGCACCCGACACAACACACCACCATCCTCAACCAAATGGGAGAGAAGATCGACAGAGCTGCCAACACCTGCGCTGTCGTCACCAACGCTCTGTCACGACGAAGCCGCAACCCGCTGCAGGCCCGAACAACCCCTGAGCTCCTCCACCATAGGACTGTCAGCCTCCAACTGCACATACATGCTCGTCGATCCCTCTGCTTCGGTGAAGCTTCAGCAAACACTCCTATCTCGGTTCTAGGGGCAACCACTGATCTTGGTCTCTCTGTGTGGGAGCCTCACCTCATCCACTGCCTCACTCCTCTGCCAAGGACTCAGACATCTAAGACCGCACCGAGAGCATCTCCTCCACCCAGCCATCACCGAGATGTGACGCCCCAGGTTTTTAATTAACCCTAATAGCCGATCAACCCAGCTGACAGTGGTCAAATCACGGTCAACCTGGGCTCTCACCTCGAAAAACTCACCAACCAACTCTATTGAACCCTTTTGGCTAGTAGACACACTTGTGGGGCCAACCCATGGCCAAATACTTTGTCAAACCCCAACTAAACCCTATAGCCCATAGCTGTCCGTCGGAACTTTTGCCGCGTTCTCCAAAATTCACCTAAACACTTAAAAATCTACCTTTATGAAAGTTGTCCATCTTGTTGAGGGACACAACTTTCATGTAGATTGGCATTTCAAATTTTGAGTGGAAAAGCTTGAAAAACTTGCTCCAAGGTCAACATCTACTGTTCAGGAACACAGGCTGACATTCAAAGTTGGCAACTGTGTTCTGCAAATTCTGTTGAGAAAAACCCAATATAGCCTTTTTGAAAATGATAGAGGGTAGCTATATCTGCAACTTTCGTTCAAAGTTCGGTCAAGTTTTATTCAAATTTTTGGAGCAATTCAGGTTCAAACTGGTGACCAGCGAAATAAAAAGGGGGCAAGGTGCTCTGCGCCGCGACGTCGCGCCGGCCGCGCGCCACGCGCCGCGCCCGTGCGCCGGTCGCCCCTCGGCGTTCGCGCCGCACCCCGCCCCGGGCCGCACGCCGGCCGAGGTGCTCCTTCCCCACGCGCCCGCGCCTCTAGGCACACGGGGTACGCCCAGCCCGCGTGTCGTCGCGACCGCGCCGTGCCGGCCGGGTGCACCCCACGGACCGTCGGTCCGACGGCGGCGCCCCGCCGTACGCGCGCCGGCCGAGGGCCGGTACCACGGAGGCATCTCCGTCGTCACCCCACCGTCACGCCCGAGCCCGAGCTATAAACGGCCGCCATGTTCTCTTCCTCCCCCACGCCGTCCTCGTGCCGCCGCCCCCGTCCGCCGCGCCATGTCGCCGCCGCTCGCCGGAGCTCTCCCCGACCACGCCACCGCCACCAATCGGCTAGGGGTGAGCTCAATTGTCCCCCTGTGCCGCTTGTTGCCTTGGCCCGGCCCCACCTCGCCGCCGGCGAACCTCCCCGCCGCCGCAAGCGCATGGTTGTGATGTCCAGGGACCTATGTGTAAACTAGGGACTCGATTGCAACGGAAGTTATCTAGGTTTCTTTACCAGTTAATCCAGCGCATTAGAAAATCTCTAGAAAATTGTAAAAAATCATAAAATTGCAAAATCAATTTTGTTGGATTCGTGGTGAAGAATACTACAACTTTTGTTATTCTCACATGGTCTGATTCTGGATATTTTTAGCATGAAAAATAGGAATGTGAAAACCTAGACCTACCATAACTCAAAATCCACAAATCCTCTGCATCCAAATTTTGGATATGTTGTGTATCATGTCATGACTAGCTCCTGTGCCAAACATTGCACAAAGTTATGCAGTAAATCTTTGTATATAAATTGTTTTCCTTTTATGCAGAATCTGCCTAGATGATTTTGTAGCTAATAATATTTATGTTTTTGTGCCCAACTTGTGCATGTTGCCTTGTTATGCCAAATCACACCTATGGTGAATTAATAATGATTTTTGGGTTAACAGAAATATTTATTCTTAATTTGTGCATGTTTTCCTTTGTAAATGAATGAAGCAAGATCAGTAGAGCTTCTAGGTATGCTTGCTGGTTCTTTAGGCTTGTTCAGGACCAGAGAGCATACATGAGAAAGATTGGATCATTTTGATGCTTATTTATTTTTATATGCATTTAATTTGATTGCTAGCTAGTCTTTTGTTATTTTTCCAAAGTAATTTATTTTCTAGCTCCCAAGCCTTGCATGTGAGACCAGTGGTTCATTATAGGTGTTGTGACGCCTAAGAAAACTTTATTTAGATTTTTAGTGATTTATTGCTTAATAAAAAGCTTTAAAGCCCTTTTAAAGATTAAAGCTTAAATAAATAAGGAAAATGCATTTTTAATTCTTTTCCCTTTTTGGATAGTATTACCTAACTTAATTAAAGGCTAAGAAAACACCATTGCTGATAAAGGAATTAAGTTATAAATAAATAACTTTGTACACACCTTACTAGTGAGAGGTAAAAGGATTAAACCCTCACATGAAATAACAAGTATAAAAGAGACGTTAATTCAAGTGTGCAATAAAAGAATAAACCATATGTAATTAATAACCTTCCCAAAAGGAATTTAATATTTAAATATTTGTTAAGGTGAATATGATCAGCAAGAGTTGAATAAGTTAAACAAACTGTCACATCACCTGAACCTTGCATTGCATTCCGTGTAGATCTTCCTGACGGTGACTACTCACTCGTCCCGGAACCCGAGGAAGGAGGAGCAGAAGCTTCACTGCAGTACGTGGAAGTACTCGACGACACCGAGGGTGCTTAGGCTAACATAGCTGACGAAGGCAAGCCCCGGTGCATCTAACATAGTTTTCAAATTTTTTATTATTCAATTAGCTATGGATGCTTTGCATTTAAGTTGAGGAGTTGTATGGAACCTTAGATGCATGATCCCTAGGTACCTTTGTCCTTACTAGTATGATAGGTCGATAGCTGCTAAGCTATAGGACCGTTACAAGTCAGGTGATGACCTCACTCGCGAGAATAGGTTTCTAGATAGGAATCACAAGATATCCTTAATTGGATTGCTCATGTGGTAAGAGCATGGGATTTGGGCTCCGGTCCAATGGCTATTGTGGGTTAAGTGTTTGAACGTACTAAGCACTTGTCGGGAATGGGACCGGTAAGCCTAGTACCTTAATGAGGCGGCGAGGGATCCTACTATTACTACTCTTGGGATACGTCTCACGGCTAGCTACGGTGGTGTACGGTGACTCGGGTGCCTCGCGGGGTATGCTGGATAGCTGCACCAAAGATCGCAAGATTCGATCCCGACCCGAAGAGTTTTGGGAACCGCTTGGTGGTTGTCCTCGTGAGGGGCATCCCACCGTGTGTTTAGGTCTACCTTGCAAGGTTTGAATCAATCGATTGTCGGCCTCTCACCGTTATCTGAGACTACTTACTCCACTAGCCATGAGATCCCTAATGATGGAAGTCGATGAATACTATGCTTGATTAATTGTATGGTACAACCTTGTATGTACTAGATGGCTAATTTAGTAGAGATTAAACCCACTAGAATCTGTGCTAAAATCTTGAAAGTAAGGACATACTCTTTGTTACTTTTCAGCAAAAGAAACTCAGTGGCCAAAAGCCTTTCATGTCTAGAGTTGGTGAAGTAGTTATCACCGACGGGTAAGTCTTGCTGAGTATTAGTATACTCAGCCTTGCTATAATATGTTGAACCAGGTAATGCTTTCGGTGATGTGTGGCCTAGAGAGATCCCGCCCGGCTGGGAGCTGGAGTGGGTGGAGGATGACGACTGATGGATGGCCTCCTGTGGTGTTGCCGCTTCCCGTTAGTTTAATTCCGCTGTTTCGAAAACTCTGAACTGCGTCATGGTGACAACAACTTCGGTTTGTAATAATTAAACCCTTCGGGGTACAAATTTGGATGTTAATGATGATGTATCTCTGGACTCGCCTTCGAGTGAGTTTTAATACATATATGTCGATCCTTGTTGCTATTCAAGTGATTTACCGGGCGTTAACCCGGTAACTAACGACAGGATGATACTTTATTATCACTTAATGACCAAAATGGATTGGCTTAGGCGACAGTACGGTATTTTCCTGGGCGGGTTGTCACACGAGATCACCACTGCAACATGCAGGACAGCTCAAGACCTCCAGCACCCATGGACCCTCTGTGCATTGACAACAACAAGGACCAAGCATGCTCCCCGCAACACCTCCAGACGACCTCCACGACCACACAAGCGTCAAGACCCCAAATGCGACGCCTCCAAGAAGGTGATGACTCCAAGACACCGCCGTCGCACGTCCAGATGGACAAGATCTTCACCCTGAGAGTCCACATGACGATAACATGTGGCTCACCATGATGCCCCCTGCAGGGATTCCGACACCCCAACGACGCCACCATCATGTCCACCAACCGGTGAAGGCTTACGCCCGATTCCACCATGTCCGCCGCTCGCTCATGGTCGAGAGAGGAGCTAGCTCCCACCACCTCTGCAAAACAGCCAGCAGAAAGGAATCCGGCGCAGGCTGAGGCACCACCACGATGCTTCAGCGAGCACCAGGTCGCCCTGGCTCCACCACCATGGTGGCGCCAACCCAACAACCTTGACAGAGGAGGACCGGGCGGCCAGCCGGCCACCGCCGACCACCACCCGACACGAGACGGCATCGGCCGCCCGCCACAACGCGCCGCCGACGAACTCTCCAGGCAGAGCCACCGCCGAAGGGAGCCCGCGCCGACCACACCCCCGCCAGAGCATAGTGCCGCCGGCCACATGTGACAGAACCACCCAAAATAATTCTGTATTATCGCCTAAGCTGGTCCACACGGCCATTAAGCAATAATAAAGAAGTATTTTGTTGGCTTTGCCGGGTCATGCCCGGTAAATCACTTACAACAAGATCGCTGATATGCGCAAAGCCCACACGAAGGCGGGACCAGAGTACAAACTCAACATTACATAAAAGTTCACAAGTTCACATTATTACAAACCAGGTTTTCGTACATAAATGTAAAGGTGATCAGAGTTTAAATAGCAGAAATAACTAGCGGAAGATACACATGGGAGGCCATCTATAGAGTATCACTCCTCGTCACCCTGCTCCCACTCAAGCTCCCAACCATCTGGAATTGAGCCAAGCCAGATGGGGTTACCTGAAAACCACAAATTAAGCAAGGCTGAGTACTAATACTCAGCAAGACTTACCCGACAAAAAGAAAATAGACATGCAATGATTTTTGGCTGGTGGGTTTGTTTTGCCAAAAACGACTAAGAGTTGATCCTTGCTTTCCAATTTTAGCTCAAGTTCTAATATGTTATCCATTCTAGGTAAGCACCTAACTAAATAAGAATGTTTGTGCAAACAACATTAAACAGGCAGCAATATTAATCCAAAAGTTCCATAAATAAGTATGGGGTAGCCAGTGATCAAGCCGACTCAGATAACGGTGAGTGACCGACGATCGATCGATTTATATCCTTGCAAGGTAAACCCAAGATACACGGAAGAAAGTAGACCGTAACAAATCAAATAAAAGCAAATGCGGGGTCTACCCCGACCAGGCGGTTCCCAACGTCCCACAATTTGAGATCAGACGCTACAAACTCTGGTACACGGTTATCCGGAGGGTCTATCCCGACCAGTCCGGAACTCACCCACTATACCACGGGTAGCTAGCCCGGAGACGCAACCCAAGCGGGTAGCTAGAAAGATCCCGCCCCAGTTCAGAAGGTACTAAGCTTACCGGTCCTATTCCCGACAAGCACTTGGTACATTCAATAGCTTAAACCAGCACAATGCTACTCGGTCGAGACCGAACCCATTGCTCATGAGCGAATCATTTTATCCACTTATGATTCCAACATAAGCATCCTACATCTCGCGGGCAATGAGTCATTACTCGACTTGTACCGTGTCCTTAAAGCATGGCACTAGCGTCCTAACATACTAGTAAAAGAGCATAGGAGTCCTAAGAATCATGCATCTAGGTTTCAAACAACTCCGGAAACTTAAATGCACAATGTAAAACATAAATACTGAAATGTAAAATTAAAGTGAGATTTTTAATCTAAAAAGGTTTTATGAATCTGGTGCTTGCCTTCCTCGGACTCAACAACAGCCTTGGGATCTTCTGGACTTTGGTCCAGGTCTTGCTGCCCACTAACTTGGTTCAGCTCACCACTAGCACATGCATATTTAAGGTTAACCTTGATGGTGACTGTGTACATATTTAAGCAAACTAAAGTATTTAACTTCACAAAATAGCAAGGGGTGTGATTAAAATTCAAAAACAGAACCAAGACATGTTTTCACAATTTAACACATCAATTGCCCTTTCTTTATTTAATTAATTAAAACAAGCCTCACAACCATAAATCCATATAAACTCAATCAAATGAGCCTAAGCTTTTGCACACATCAACAAATGCCTATTTTAAGCTCACAAATCAAAATATAGTTTAAGATCATTTATAAATTAATTTATATGAAAAAGACAAATTTCAGCATAGCTTAACTTAATTAAATATTATAAAACGATTTAATAATATTTTTGATCTCAACTTTCTCCTACATGTCATGTATGCCAAATATAAGCTTCTGACCAAAGCATAAGTGCAGATTCAAATTATTTTTCATCTTTTGAATTTAAACTCCTAAACAAGATTAAATCCAAAACATAAATCAAAGCACATCCTAAAATCATCTCCATTCTACCAGAGGTACTATTCATCAATACAAAGCCCTAGAGTGCACTTGTGCCTAAAGAAAAGTTTATTAAAAGGGCTATAAAAAGCATCAAGATAAAACTAACCCAGAGCTTAGATAAATCATAACTGTGAATCTGCACATCAAACTCATGCCAACATTGGTCACAAATCTAAGCATGCCATAAAGAGCAACATATCCAAAATTCAACTTAATAACATGTGTAGATTTTAAACTACACTAAAAACACTTCAAACTGAGTTTGAATTTTTATTCAAAAACTACACAGAAAAGCACTATACAACTTTTTAAAAACTTGTAGTTCTACTTCCAAAGACTCCAAAACAATTGGATTTACATTTTTCCGATTTTTCTACAATGTTCTACGTATTTTTGAAGTTGCAGCTAAAACCCTAGAATACCTTTACACAGAGACCCTCGACTTAAAACTCAGAATCGCACATACACCCTTGGTTTACGAATTGAACCCTGGAAAGATTAAAAGCTTCGCAATACGGCCCTTGGGCGGAACGGCACCTCGCCGGCGGCGGGATTGGCGGCCGGAGGTCGCCGGACTTGGCCGGAGGAGTGAGCTTGGGCGGTGTATAACCTTGCTAGACGGTTGGAGGGTGGCGGCCAGGTTGGAAACGACGACGCCAGTGGCCAGCGGCGTGGCGGCCCAGGTACTCCCACCGCCGCTGCCTGTGGGCGGCACCGGCTCGGTCCCGACGGCCCCGGCGGTGGTGCGGCGA
Source organism: Cenchrus americanus (assembly GCA_947561735.1). Lineage (NCBI taxonomy): Eukaryota > Viridiplantae > Streptophyta > Magnoliopsida > Poales > Poaceae > Cenchrus > Cenchrus americanus. The sequence goes on from OX387245.1 coordinate 187,601,936, forward strand.
CGTGGAGGGAGGAGCAGGGAAGGGCGCTGGACGGGCGAACGCAAGGAGGAACGACAGCGAGGCAATGCGGCAGTAGGCGCTCCGAATGATGGTGGCGGCCTGCGGATGGCGATGCCCAGGGGAAAAGGGAGCGGTGCTGGCTCTGTCTCGCTTCGAATAGAAGAAGACGCGCATGAGGGATACGAGGATGATGTGGAGTCCCTGGTCGTGTTGCCCGGCCAAGTGGCGGCCTGCATGCACGACACGCAGCCTGCGGGGTCGCACACGCCAGCGCGTGGCCGACAGGGCCCGCGGCTAGGTAGCGCTGTGGCCCTAGGCGCGACGCACAGCAATTGAGCGAAGCGGAGGGTCCACAACTTGTGAGCGGGTCCATAGCGAAGGTGCTGAGGCGTCCGTACGCCGGAGCTACGCGTGCGGCACGTGGTCGGCACTGTCCGGGCGCGCGCGCACGACGCGCTGGGGTGCGTCTCAGCAACGTCGGCGACCGAATTCGTTTCGCAATACCAGTTTTAAATTTCTGTAACTCCATAAAGTGCTAACTAAGTTGGAAATCTCTAAATCTAAAAGTTGTAGAGGAGCTATAGACCTACAACCCTCTCAAAGGGCGCCATAATGTTTAAGCAATGGTTTGTCTGGGAACGTCGGGTCGAAGTTGGCAGAATTCTCAGCCCGATTTACTATTCAAAATAGTGTTGACCAAGCTTTTGGGCATCTTCCACTTAGAATTTGAAATGCCACTCTACATATAAAATGTGTTACCAGAAATAATGAAAAACTTTTAATTTATATTGGCCGATTTTGAACTTCTATAGTAAAATTTGGAGAACGCGCGCAAGAAAACCAAAACAACCTTCTAGAGATCTAGGGTTTTGACCACGATTTGGGATTTTGACTAAGGTTGTATGTGTAAATTTGGTCAAAATCATGTTAAACATGCTTAGGGCTAGTTAATCTTGATTAACCCAACTAATGAAGGTAATTCACTTTAATGAAACATCAGGGATGTTACAGCACACCCGCGGACGTCAGCACACGCCGCCGCGCCGCAGCCATACCAACCGGAGCCGCCATCACCACCACCCGATGCCGTCCTCCAACCCGTCACCAACAAAGGAACCTCCCCGTGCAGGCCCTAGATCCGGCCAAGGCGTCACCGGATCTGGGGCTACACCACCCGCCGTTGTAGGGGAATGGCCCGAGCCGGCGGACCTCGACGACGGAGCTTGGCGGCTGCGCCCGCCCCGGCCCACACGAGAGGAGAGGAGAAGGCCACATCGTCGCCTTCCTCGCGGCCGCGCGGGCTCCTGGCGGCCCGTTTGGGCGGCGATGCGGCAAAGCACGTAGGTGTGGGTGGGGGGGCTAGGGTTTGTAGGGGCCGCCGTCGCCTGCGCGGGGAGACGACCCCTGTTTTATTGACCAATATACTACACATTCTTGCTACTAAATATGGGACGGGAAATGGAGAGTAACAAAGATGACACAAAAATAAAGTTTGTTCGGTTGGTTGGTGATAGCTGGTTGGTGCTAATTTGTTGTGAGGGAAAAGTATTGCTGATTGATTGGGATAGATGACCGTTGCTAGTTTGGTGTGAGAAGTAACGCTGCCTAGTAGCTCGAAAGCCAACGAACAAGGCGGGTCGGGTGCTCAGAGCAGTGTTTGAGTGAAAGACAACATTGTCCAAGTTTTTACTACTAGCAATAATGTCCATGCATTACAACGGGAGAAAATATTTCTCTTCTCATCCTCGTCGTCATATGCCCCAGTTGCGTCATCAACCCACCACCCCCAGCTCACGGACCTCGCTGTCATCCCGGTCGCGTCGTCATTCTCATTGCGCACGTACTACCCGACCTTGACAACTGTCATCCGCACCTCTCCAGCCTCACCAACATCCGTTCCTTGCCTCCCCGGGCTCACCATCGCGCTCGTGCCACCCTATCCTTGCTTGTTGTTGTATCCCCACCGCGCACCCCACCACCCCAACACCTCCGCGACCTTGCACTACCCTAACCTTGCCCGTTGTTGCCCGTGTCGCCCGAACCACATCGTCGTCGTCGTCTGTCTGACCACGCCTTTCCGGCCACTGCCGTTCCCATCATGCAAGCGCCACACCCCCACCTCAACTGCCTTCGCATGTGTGTCCCAGCGTCATCGTCGCCATCCGTGTTAACTGCGCCATTATCCTAACCTCACCGACACACTTGCGATGTCTCGATCTCGCACGCTAGTGTCCGCTTGGACCTCAACAAAAACAGTAAAATGAAAAAAGGGACTTTTAAAAGTTATGAGCTTCAAGAAATTGTAATGGCTTAAATGTAAATAAAAAACTTAATTTATAAGGGACTAACACAAACACTAAATATTGTATACAAAGAAGAGGATTGCAATTTTTTACATGGTTTACCTACGGTCCGTATACATTATAATTATTCCGAATTGGATCTGATTCATCTACAGTTCATATACTTGTTATAGTTTTTCTTAATTTGAATAAATTTTGTTGCATCGTCAATGTAGCTCTCGGGCTTCTGGCCTACCGAGATGGACAAGAGAGATGTTCAACACAAAATGGACAAGAGAGATGTTCAACACAAAATGCCTGAAACGATCATTTTCATGGGCCGCGTGGTGGCACGCACGCGCAAGCCTAGCTTGTCTCGTTGGATGTCTGTGCACGAGTCCACGAGAAAAAAAAAAGCTTGTTGCTTCCCTAGCGTTAACTCCATCTGGTTCGTTCGGTCGTTTTGGTTTTCTTTTGATCCGCCGGTTCGCAGCGGTTTCATACGGTTTCTCGCCGGTTCCTTGTGGTTGTGGGCTACCGACCGACTCCGAATAAGTAAGGTACGAGCAACTCCAACAGTCATTGTAAACTGTTTTGTATCTCTAGAAAAAGAAAACATCATGATTTCTCCTTTCCAACAGCCTCGCTATAACGCAGCCTCGCGATCTCGTTCGGTATCCCGCTGGCGCCGCTAGTCAAAGATGGCTAGCGATTCCGCTCGCTAACTTCACCCGCCCGCGCTCGTTTTCTGCGGCATCCCGCTTCCCCGCGAGGCCGCGCGTGCAGCACCACCTCCTCGCGAGGGAGATGCCCCACTGCTCCTCGTCCTCCGTAGGCAGGCCAGCGTGAAGGAGGAGGAGCTCGTGGAGGGGCCGCCGTCAGGCGTGGGGCTTCTCGTCCTCCTCCATGGGGAGGAGCTCGGCATATAGGGGCGGTGGCGGGTGTGGGGAGGGAAGCCAGATCCGCGCGACGCGTGTCTGGCGGCCGACGAGGCGGCGACGCTAGAAGCGGTGGCAGGCCCCAATCGACAACGGTAGCGGGAGCTCGATCTGTGTTGAGCTGGAGGCAAAACCGGGCGGCGGCGCTGGAGATGTGCCTCGGCGAGCTCTCCGCGCGAGCTACCTTCCTCAGCATGCGGGCCAGAGCACGAAGGAAGAACGGCCGGCCAGGCCGGATTTGGTTGTGGCCGCTAGGCCGCCGCGCTCAGCCTGGCCCGCCTAGCCATGGCCGCATCGGCCGGACGCGGTAGGTCGTTGGGTGACCGTGCGCCGCCCTTGCCGCTTCCGGTGGCTACTCCCGCCGAGCTTTGGCTGGATCCGCCACTGGAGCCTAGCCAGCCACGCAAGAGAGGAGAGCCGCCGGGAGATGCAGGAGGCCGCGCGCGGACTACTGCGTCAAGGAGAGCCTCGACGAGGGATTCGCGGAGCTCATCGCCATGTCCCTGTCCAAGACCGACGAGGTCACGTACGGCTTCAACTACATCAGCACGTTCAGGGGCTGTGCCATCGAGGATGCTTCATGGAGGTCGACATCAGGCCATCAGGGAGTGAGTGGAATGGAACGGAGATAGGCGGGCGGGCGTGCGCGTGGCCATCTTGTGAATGACATGTGCTTGGTCTCGAGCGCACTCCGTGATAGCTGCCAATATACCTGGCCAAACGGGCCGCACGGCACGGCACGACACTAGCACGGTTGGGCACGGGCACGGTTAGGCACGGGCACGGTAGGGCACGGCGGCACGCCGGACCGTGCCTCTTAGTGCCACCGTGCCAAACTCCAGGCACTGGCACGACCCTATGGGGAGGTAAGCAGGCCGTGCCGTGCCCTTTGGCACGGTGGCACACCAAGCCGCCCGTGCCGCCCCGCACTATCTAACAAATTATATGTCCTTGTGCTCGAATCACAAGGTGGTCACAAATAACAACAAAAAACACACAAAACACAAACACGGATGAAAGATAGCAAATCAATAATTCAAAAGGGGAGCTTGTGCAATGGCCGCCTCATTAAAAACCTACCTAGGTAAAACTCATCCTTGTGAGAAACCCTAGGCAGAAAAAAAAGTACAAAGAAAGCTCCAAAAAAAAAAAAAACAAAAGTTCATAGTTTAAGTTCAACCTAAAGCTACAAGTCCAAAGTTCAAGTACTAAAATATTACGGCCCCATTACATAAATGATAATCAATCAAGGTAAAGATCTTCAAATGTTGCTTCAAGTTCTTTGTCCTCCACCAACTGTTGCTTCCTTGCGGTGCAGCCTTCCCAATCCTTGATGCAAGTCGGCATCTCCACCATTTCGGGCCTCGGGCTCCTCCGCCGCTCCTCGATGATCCCCGCTGACCATGCTAAAAGTAGATTCCGAAGATATGGTAGACACAGGAACAGTTAAAATATCTTTAGCCATGATGGATAGAACCGGATATGTAAGTTTGTGTTCATGCCACCGATTAAGTATGTTAAAATCATCATTTAACTGATTCACGGTGTCACAATCTAAGTAGGAGACAAGTTCGAAGTACTAGCCGATGAAGTTACTCGCCGAAAGCAATGCACTTGCGAGATGTATCTCTAGACGAGGCTTAGATTAGGAGCTAGAGGTTGCTTACCACCAACATTATACCCATCATCACCATCATCATAAATTTCATCCCAAACAGATCTTTTCTTACCAGATGGGTTAGGAGGATCAGGCCTCCTCAACCTAACACCTCCATATTTCTGCTCATACTTGTTGTACACATCTGTAAGACGAGCTCTAGTGGTAACCAAGTAATTAGAATAGTCTGTACTAGTAGCATGGCCTAAGTGCCTAAGTGCTCTAGTAAAACCTTTGATTTTAGCTCTAGGGTCCAAGATGAATGCAAAGGAATAAAGCAGTGGTATATCCCTCCAATACTTGTTATATTTATCAATCATAGGCTGAACCACAGATCTGATGTGAGCATCATTAGCATAAGTTTCAAGGTGTTTAGCAATCTTAACTAGATAATGAATCATAAGTGGAGATGTAGGGTAGTAAACACCGGACAAAGAAATAGTTGCATCATGAAACAAATCAAGAAATTTTAGCACTTTTTCAAAGCAACATCCCAATGCCTATCATTTAAAAGCAACTCGACCATTTTCGGTTCTAGGATAGTGACCATGGATAAAAGTAGTGAATGTACTCTTATGAGAAAACAAATGCTTAAGCATCGGATAGGTAGAATTCCATCTTACCTCCATGTCCAAATTTGAAACTTTCTAGGCCTAACATTAGTAACAAGACAATAACTTTTGTATGCAGCAATTCTCGATTAGATGAGTTCATCCAAGATATTGCGCTCTAAATGTTTCAATCAAAGGCTTAAGATCAGTAAGGGCCTCCTTAACAATGAGATTAATGATATGACATGCACAGCGCTGATGCAAGAACATACTATGAACTTCACTACCTTCATCGAATGACAAAGAAGACACAGCAGGAACATCAAAACCAAGGTATTTAGACAGTAAAGGTCTAAGATGATGCATTGCTGAAGCATTAGATGATGCATTGTCTAAAGTAACAGCAAACACCTTTTCAGACACACCAAAATCATCAAGCACAGATGCAACACGATCAGCAATGTTTTGTCCACTGTGGGACTCATCTATAAGCCTAAGACCAAGCACCCTCTTCTCCATTTGCCAATCAGAATTAATGAAATGAGCAACAACACTAAGATAGTCCTCTTTGGCATTACCGGACCAAATATCGCAGGTGAGACACACACAATTAGCAAGAGATGAAGTCAAGGTCTCAACAAGCTTAACCTTAGAATCGAAAAAATATTTCTCTATGTCTCTAGTTGTGGTTTGCCTAGAGACACCGTAAAACTTGGGATTATGGGCGGTTTTAATATAATCTTCAAAAGCATCAGATTCACCCATACATATAGGCACATCAAGTCTAGCAATCAACTTAACAAGTGCAATACGAGCAAACATAGGGCAGTACTCCCAATTACGCATACTACCATCAGGATTAAAAGAAATTTGAGTTTGAACCTTATGGCCCAGTTTTTCTTTTCTCTTGTCACATTTATTCCGATGCCGGCGGAGATGACCAGTGCCACCACTAGAGAGACCAGAGTATTGTTTGTTGCAATGGATGCACTTAGCACCATACCTGACCCTCTTACCATTTATGGTTTTGTAGATCTTCTGGAAATCCTCCCAGACAGGGGAGGTAGAGGGACGAGAGCGCTTGGAGCCAGCCCCAGCTTCCACATCTGCGGCCTCATCACCACCGCCGCCAACATCGATGGGAGCCTCAATGCTACTGCCCAACAGTGCCTGGGCGTCATCTCGAATGTCATCGTCATCGTCATCTCCGGCCATCCCGCACAACCGCCTCTCTTCGTTGAAGTCGACCTCGTCTTCAGAGTCAGAGCTGACCGTCGTGCTTCGCCAGCGTCCTGGTCCCTCAACGGCTACAGCAACAGAGATAGGAGGTCAGGGGAGACGAGGATTAGCACAGATTTAGGATGCAGTTAGCAACTTAGGGTTAGGGTTTAGCATACCTTCGCAACCGGAGCACCAGGATCGCCGGCGATGTACACGAATCACGCATCCGACCCTCTCGGTTCCTCAACGGGTTCAAATCGGCTCGGATCTAGAGAAAAGAGTAGTTACTATACACAGAGACCAGAGAAAAGAGGGAGGGGAGCAAGCAGCGAGCGTCGAACAGCACTTACGCGGACCCGGAGCACCAGAGCTGCCGGCGGCGAGGTCGACGACGTTGAGAATGGCAGGGGAAAGAGTCAAAAGATGACTAGACAACACACGAGTGGTTGTGATATCAAGAAGAGGAGCATACATGGCCGTGCCGTGTGCCAGGGCCGGCCATCAGGGGGTCGGGGGCCGGGCTGCGGAGGGAGAGAGGAAGAGGGGAAATCGGCGGCGACGGTGAGGCGGCGAGAGGCGGAGAGACCAGAGGCGGCGAGATCTGAGCACAGCGGGTCAAATGAACTAGGGTTGCGGGGGTCGGGCGCCGGGGGCTGCGGGGAATGGGATGGGGGCGGCGCGGGGGCGGGGGCATGGTTATATACGGCCGTCCCCAATGGGCGGGGGATCCGAGCCGTCCATGCCCCCCGCCCTCCATCCGACGGCCGAGAGGCCGGTGCCTCTATCGGGCCGGCCCACTTAACCGTGCCGGGCCGGGCCGGCACTACGGGCCACAATGGCGGCCCAGGCACTGGCACTACGTCGTGTCGTGCCTGGCACTGGCACTATCGACATCGTGTCGTGCCGTGCTCGTGTCGTGCTTTTTCGGATCGTGCTCGTGCCGGCCCGTCGTGCTCGTGCCAAATGGCCAGGTATAGCTGCCAAGGCATTGATGGCAGTGCTCCGCAGCGACGGTGATGACGTCCTCGAGGCAGTGGCGGTGAATACAGACGAGAAGCGAGCCTGGGAGGCTGGGACGACATCGTCGCATCGCGAGTTCCCGTCGCGTGCCTTGTTGATGCCGTTCGTGCTCTAGCGGAGCTCATAGCGGCCACGAGCACCACCGTCTTTGCCTTTTGGCGAAGTGCGGTTCGCCCTCGCCAGCGCCGCTGGGTGCCGCCACACTTGCGAGGAAGGCAGGAGGGGAGATTGAATATAGAGAGTTGATTTCGAAGAGGCTGTTGGAGTTGCCTATTATTTACAAAGCTTTTTCTTTTTTTACATGGATCTCAAACTCTATATTTAGCTAAGATTACTAGAAAGACTGGCGCGGCGTTGCCGCTCCATGACATGTAGCCCAGTGATTGGTAGGAAGGTTGTGGATATTTTACAACATTTTAGGTTGTCGGCTAACTCCTTAAGAGTTTATGCTATTTCTTAGTTAAAAAGAAGGGACTATGGATCCATTATGATAGAGTTAGGGGACTTTTCTGCAAAATTTGGAGTTGTGGTTAGATTAGATAGTTTATTTTCCTTTTCATAAAAGTCTGTGGACCATATACTACTTCATGTAAAGTTCAAGTTTGTTGGAGATGCATGGATCGCGGGTTAATTATTATAATGAAATTACATGAGAGGTGGTTTGAGGGAGGTTGATGTCGTCAAATTTTCTAATAGGTGGCTTAGAGAAATGTTAGTTTTTTAAATTTGAGGGGCTTAATTAAAATGTGGTTGGACTACTGTTCATTTTCGATAAAGTTTGAGTGGGTTCTATATAATTAGCAGCCCTCTTAGCATTCCTTCAAAGCTCTATAGGGGGGTTTCGTAAAACTGTTTGAGAGACGGTTAGAATGAAAATATATTTTTGCAAAGTTTGAGGGGGTTTCCATAAAATTATCTTTGTGGGCCGAACTACATATTAATTTTGATAAAGTTTTAGGGTGACTTTGTAAAAGTGACAACCCTGTTGGCATTCCTTCAAAACTCGAGGTGATTTCCACAAAACCTGAGAGGTGGTCTTTCAAATAATATTTTCACAAAGTTCGAGGGGGTCTTTGTAAAATTACCTGAGTGATGGCTGGATTACATACTACATAGGCCGAGACATCATAATTTTGTGTAAATAAAATAAATAAGAAGTTCGTAAAATATTATATATAATTATGTAAATATATAGTTTTGAGAGCACTGTTCTTAAATAAGTTAGAACACAAATTCGATGGAAATATTGATTGAATAATATAATTTGAGAAGTCATTTGTTAATTAACAAAATCTGATGGCAAATAATGAATAATATAATTTAGAAATGGGATCGGGAATAAGTTAACATAAAATTTTAATCATGAATCCCACAATAGAATTTGTGGGTCCCACAAAACAAAAATGTGTGGGTCCCACCTAATGGTCCCATACGAATATCTCATGAATCCATGTGGATCCCACACGTGGGTCCCACCTAAACATATTGTGGGTCCCGCATGAAACAGTACCTGTGGATGATCCGAGCCATCCACGCACGATCCGACGGCTCTCGTTTTGTTGATGACGTGGCTCAATGTGGGGGCAAATATCCCCCACTTTAGGTCTTGTAAAGATATCTAAGCTGTTGGAGTTACTCTAACGACGTACCAAAAATAGGACAGAAACAACCCTTGCTTTAATATTAGGTAGATTACTATTACTAATGCAAAGAAACCTCAAATGAACAATTTGAAAGCAGCATGCGATTGCAGTTGATTCTCCACGATTTATGGAACGTATATTGGGGTTCTGTACCTAGATGGCTTATTCTAAGTAGACCCTATACATATTGATCATTTCAGGCCCTATGGTTTTGCAATTTTGAAACGTGTTGGGCTTCCAATCTTCTTTTACGGAATCTCTACGCACCACCTAGGCCTGGCCCATTATAGTAGTGTCAATAGGTATCTCCGTATCTGGATATTTGCAAGCCCTCATAAAAGAAAATTAACTCGGATACACGACTAGCGGATTTCTGGCCTCGAATTTGTCCGAACTATTCTCTACCTAATAATAATATATAATATATATATATATATATATATATATATATATATATATATATATAATATATATAATATTAAAGTAAGGACGGTTTCTGCCCAATTTTTTCGTTCGTCCTGACAGGTGGGCCCCACATGTCAGATCGTCTGTCTCTCCTTCTCTCACTTTCCCGTCCCCGTTTCTCCGTCGGAATCAACATGGCGAGTTGTTCATTGCGTGTCGGCATCGAAGTTCTTCCCGACTCGAAATCGAGCTCGCGATTTTGTTCCTGTAAATAGCAAGATCGATATGGATCCCAGGACCGAGATGGATCTGATTGGAAAGAGTCACATAGAGTAGATATAAAAAAAGAGAGAGAGATCCAGATCAATGAAATTCATGGAAGCAAATCCACTAAATTATCTTCCGCGTCCGCCATTGCTCTTGCGTGAAGCACGGGAGCCGCCAGTTGTGGCCTTGCGGGTGCCGCGCATGTGCGCCCCGCGCTGACCGTGCTCGAGCCAGGAGCTCGCCTGGATCCCGAACCCGCCATGGGAGCCGAGAGGGGTGGGGAAGAAGGTTGAGGGAGAGGTCGTCGTCCGCCGGGGAAGCCGCAGGAGGTGGAGGCGCGCGGAGCCGGAGGTGAAGAAGCACGCTGCCGTCGACGCCTCTCTCTCTTCCTTCCCGAGGCCTGATTAAACAGAGGAGGCGGATTGGCTGGTGGAGATGCAGAGGAGCAGTGCTACGGAGGAGCAGCACGGGCGCTTGGAGGGAGGGGTCGCTGGGGATGGAGGAGCGACGCCGGAGCTGCTGAGCTGGACCGGCGCCGCCCCGGGAGAGAGGCGAGAAAAAAGAGACAGCAAGATAGATGGGTCGAGAGAGCCAGGTAGAGATAAGGTTGGTTTTTTTTGTTTTGCCCCTTCCTTTTCTAATATTTTTATTTTGGTCCCTAGGACTTTTACCTAACTTCTTTCAGTTGTCAAATAGAGGGACCGAGAGAGCCAGGTAGAGATGGGGTTAGTTTTTTTGTTTTGCCCCTTCCTTTTCTAATATTTCTATTTTGGTCCCTAGAAATTTTAATTTCTCATGTTGAATACCTAACTTCTTTATTTTATCACATTTTAGTCCTAAAGTGATAACAAATGGATTTTCAATTGGATACGGCAGTTAGAGGTGGATGAGTAAAATGTATAAATTTTCTCATTTATTTGATGATGTATTGTCTATTTATTTTGTATCATTTGCCCATATTATTATTTTTGGGCTTCATCTTCATCATTATACGCAACTGTTGGTGGCAAAAATCAACAAATGCAAAATTTTTCTTTCCACCCGTTGCAACGCACGAGCATATTTGCCATATAATATTACATCAACATTGTTTATTTCCACTCTCATTATTGTTTTGCAAGAAAGTATCTCGCTTTTTTATAATCAACTCGCGCAAGTTATTGACTGGTGGGTCCTCAAATTGACGTGTGCGACGGGAACGATGGTGTGCCCGAGAAACGAGTAGATAATTGCGAGGTTCGAGAGGCACTGATAACAGTGACTGAGGTTAGAGTGAGACGAGCGCGATGGGGACGACAATGAGGTCGGAAGGTGCAGGGGTGATGGGTGATGACGGATGACAGCGGACGATGTCAGAGTGGCACAACGTAACGTTGAGGAGGGAGAGGCAGGGACGATGCCTTAACCGGGTTGAATGATGGCGAGGCGGCGGACGGGCTGCAACCTAGGTCAGGTTGGCGCATGCACAATGGAACGACGACTGTTAAAAAAGATGAGATTGGGCATACGACAACTGACTATTGGCGACAACAAGGTTTGGAAGGCGCAGATGACTCTATGCGAGGTTAGGGTGGTGCGAGTGCGAAGAAAGGGACAACGATGAGGTCGAGAAGCCGTGGGGGTGACGACATGGCCAGGACAGACGACAACAAGATTATACCTCGTTGCAACGCACGGGCATAATTGCTAGTCTCTACCTAATATTAAACCAAGGATCCTTTCCGCCCCTAATTTTTGTCCGTCATACGTATCTGAGTAGATTACGGTTTAAACTAGATGAAAATCGGGCTACGCCACGCATCTGTCAATAGCAACTCTTCCCTCCTTCAGTCCTTTACTCCTTTAGCCTCCTCAGCATCGACACATGACAAACGGATCCGATCCCCTTGCCCTCTTGACCATCAGCCCCGACGTTCCTGCAACACTAGCATGCATGGCGCACGGCGGCGACAACAGAATTGGGAGCTCTAGCTGCACGCTCATTGACCTGCAGGTAGATTGCGGTTTTAACGATTTTGCTGCTTGATGTGAAAAAGAATTCAGAGAGGGACCATAGACGAGACAGACGAGAAGCATTGACGGGGCGAATCAAGCAGCAGCCGCTGCTGAATCAAGAACGACCACCACGCATCGAGCTCCAGCCATTGCCCAACCACCGCCATGGACGGAAATCTACAAGCTACATAGCTTGAGCCACCACCCCTCCGCAAATTCCGTGTCCCTCTGTGCTCCACCGGCACTCTCTGTCCGCCATAATGGGCCACCACACTGAGGCCCTTGGTTTGCTCCACCTTGCCTGCGGCAGCGCGGCCCTTTTGACCCCACGGGCTGGTCTGCTTCAGCCGCGACTCTTGCTGGCCTGGAGGAAGAACACGACGTTGGGAGGCAAGGTGAGGCACAAGACATAGGGGAGGCAAGGTGAGGGACGCACCTGCAGAAAGTAGCACCAGGAATCATGCGACCTCCAGCTGCTTGGCCTCTCAGCCCCAGCGCCTTGCTCACCATGGTGCTGGCGGCCAACCATTATTATATTAAAACGGAGCAAGGCATTTGAATATGCAGTACGGTTCATAATCGCAAAACATGGATGGTGAAGTCTGGAAACGTGCTGCGTGATGTACGGTTCATATTTGTTGACCATGGTGAATTCTTAATAAGGTTAAAGATATTTAATTTACATAAAAAATCCTGTAGTTAGTATAAACATGCTGCTGACTATTTCTAAAAGACAATTATAAGGAAACACCTTTAAAAAGATCCTTCGTTTCTTAATATGTGAGAAGAGCAATTAGAATTTTATAGCTGCAACACACAGTATTTTTCTATTTTTCGAATCACACGAATACTATATGTTATCTTTTTGTATCACATCAATTAAGCAACTAATGAGCAATCCATGATTTTCTGAGTACCATAAGTCATGACTAATTTTATTTGCAAAAGCAACAGTTAATTAAGTAATTTATTTTAGTTTAAATATTTTTTCTACCGTTGCAACGCACGGACACCTTGGCTAGTAATTACTAAACTACAATAACTTTACCACATTATACTAACCAACAAGCCAGCAACATATACACAAACTCTCATTGATCAGCTTGAGTAGGGATGAAAGTGGTACGGATATTATCCGTCCCACCGACCAAAAGGGTCAAAGAAAATATTATCCGGAATACGATGAATATCACTATTCAACACAAAAAGATCCAAGAATTCAGTCCGAGAAAAACTTCATCTCAAAGCTTGAACACAGCAAGATAGCTAAACTCGCCTGAGTACTTGCAGCAAAAGATACTGAGCTCCAACACAATAACACATTCATCATTTGGTCTCGTACAAACTATATTGTACCAAATTTATCTGACAAAATAGCTGATTCAGACACAAGGCATAAGATTATAACTTGTATTAATCCAGTGGGTTCCCATGTGATGTATCTCCCTATGTAAGGATAACATAGGACTTTCCAAATGGTAACTTCTGGCAGACGACCTGGGGCTAAGAACAAGTTTATCATCAGCTTAGAAGAGAGAGGTTCCCTTGCCCTTCTTGTCGCCACCAATCTCAAAGTGCTTGCACCTCTGGAGTTGCAATTTCGGTGTCAGAAAACTGAAACACAAGAAGGAATATGAAGAAGCGACAATAAAACAGAGGAAAAAAGAAATACCTTGATCGCGTGCTGAGAATAGTGCTTGCAGCTCTGGCACTGCAGCTTCAGCACAATCTTCTTCGTTGTCTTGGCCTGAAATGCACCAATGTATGTTATAAATATCAAGTAAACAGACCTCAATAGAGCAACATTAAGATTACAAAGCAGCATTCAATCAAATTAGCAATTGCCAAGGGTCGGGAATCATATGAAACCTTCTTGTGGAAAACAGGCTTTGTCTGGCCACCATATCCTGACTGTTTGCGGTCATAACGACGCTTCCCTTGAGCTGAAAGGCTATCCTTTCCTTTCTTGTACTGGGTAACCTTGTGCAAGGTGTGCTTCTTGCATTCCTTGTTCTTGCAGTAGGTCTTCTTGGTTTTCGGAACGTTCACCTACAAAATAAATACAACATAGTCCAACATGAATAAACCAAAGAATAGATACTTACGCTAAATCACCTAAAGAACGAACAAACTCAACAGCATATCAATGGCTAATTTTGAAGTTAAGCATCACAACAGTAGCTCCAACTATAATGATTTTGAAGTATTATTGGCGCATTAGTTGCCCAGGAGGCCAACTCGAATGAAAAGTTGAAAACAGAAACAAAAGACACCAAAAGCTGCACATGAAAATCAGCTTAAAAAATGACAACAAATAGCAAAAGGACTATACATAAATTAAGAAAGGTTTCAGGGAAAACATGGACATGTCTAACTTGTATCATGGATTGTTCCTACCCAAAGGCATCCCAAAAGGTACCTGTAACACTATTCAAAAGTACCATAATTAAATTACTTGTAGCAGGATGAGATCTTGTGAAAGTATATCAGACTATCAGGACCATACAAGCTAGTCAGAAGCTTGAATTAAACACAGGACATTTGCTAATAAGGCAAACATAACTAGATGGGGAGATTTAGTATGAGTAAGAGGATCTTAAAGAACATGGATAAACAGTTGCTATGAAGACTCAATTACAGGATAAAAAAGTCCAAAGCTCAAACTACAGGACTTGTCATAATCAAACAACCATATGTACAGATACTCAGTTATGGTGTTATGCTTTTAAGCCATGCCTTGCCTTCGTATTTCATATAAACAGAAAAAAACACCACATTTTGTTCCCGTTGCACAAATGAGATATACGTGATTGACTAGCCACCTGACACATAATAGTTTGGTGATAATTCAAGTTGCTAACTTGCAAATAGTAAGGTGTTTAATGTTACAGGTAGTCATTCACAAACACTTGTTGCCACTAATTTCACTATGATAGAGAATTAGTGTGCAATCAGTTGATTAAAGTTGAACTGATCTAGAATGTAAGCCCTCTTCTACGAAAAATGGCTATAGACAGGCACCTTGACCTATGCCCAGGCAACCAGCAGCTAACATGATTATCCATTGTTGTGACAAACGAACTGGGTGAAGATAATTGATTAGTCTCGTCCACCATAACAATTTACATAGTCGAAAATTGCTCAATAAAACAGGCGGAATACATGTATAACCAAACATGCAGAATACATATACAACACGCAAGAAACCTAAGTTACCCACAAGTTGACAAGCGGGTGAAGCGAACCAACCCCACCAAACTGCTCAACATCTCGGGCTGTCACTGGAACCAAACCATGAACAGGAGGAAACGCGACCTCCGTAACGCAAGCATCCAAGGACATGTACGATAGGCGCAGACAGAGCAGGAAGAAACTAATTCGATCCTTGAGTAGAAAATACAAGGGAGGGAGGAGATGAGCGGGTCGCTGACCATGGCTGCCGAGCAGTAGCTTCCTCCTCCGTCCGTCCGAGAGAGTACTGGCGGCGGCGCGAGACTGGAGCCGAAAACCCTAGCTGCGCTGGGAGAGGCTGCGGCGGAGAGATAGATATATCTAGGAAGAGAGGCCTGATGGGCCTGTTTCATGGTCTAACATGTTCGGCCTATTATCGATCATGTAGATTGCTGCCGGCCCTATTCTCGTTCAGGATATTTTATATTTAATTTGTCATGATTTTCGAAAAATAAATGGTCGAATCAGAATTTACGAGAAATGTACATCTGTCGTCGTACCCCACGGTGGTAGGAGTTCCTGCTGCCGTGGGGCATGATGTTAAGGGAGACGCCAACGGTTGACAGTACTGGCTAGTGGGGCTAGGTCCTGACGTCGCGGCCCACGGCGTCAGGAAATCCTAGCGTCGTGGGCTACGGCGTCAGGGGCCGCGGCGGCAGCGTCAGCCTATATAAGGGGTCCAGCCTCTGCCGTCGGCCCCTCACTCTTCCCTCCAAACTTTTGCCTTCAACCCTCGGAGTACTTCTGAGGTATGTTTCTAAATTTAGTCCAGTTTAGTTAGTTAGCTTAGTTAAATTTGTTTAGTTTAGAATTTTATTTTGGTTAACCTAGTTTAGTTAAATTTAGTTTAGAAATTTAGTTTAGTTAACTTAAGTATGCGCATAATTTGTTTTAATTCATTTTAAATTAAGGAAAATGGTTATAATTGACATAATTTAATTAAATTGCTATAAAATTTTTGGAAAATTATTTAAATTCGCATAATTCGTTTAAATTGTTTTAAGCTTCTAGGAAATAGTTATAATTGACATAATTTGATTAAATTGCTATACAATTCGTAAAAAATTATTTAAATTCACATAATTTGTTTAAATTGTTTTAAGCTTCTAGGAAATGGTTGTAATTGAGATAATTTGATTAAATTGCTATAAAATTCCTAGAAAATTATTTAAATTCACATAATTCGATTAAATTTGTTTTAAACTTCTAGGAAAATAGTTATAATTGACGTAATATGATTGAATTGCTATAAAATTCGTAAAACTTATTTAAATTCACATAATTCATTTAAATTTGTTTTAAACTTCTAGGAAAATTGTTATAATTGACATAATTTGATTAATTTGCTATAGAATTCGTAGAAAATTATTTAAATTCACATAATTTGTTTAAATTTGTTTTAAACTTCTAGAAAATAGTTATAATTGGCATAATTTGATTAAATTACTATAAAATTCGTAAAAAATTATTTAAATTCATATAATTCGTTTAAATTTCTTTTATGCTTTTATGAAATGGTTACAATTGACATAATTTGATTTAAATTCCTATAAATTCGTAGAAAATTATTTAAATTCACATAATTCATTTAAATTTGTTTTAAACTCCTAGGAAAATTAGTATAATTGGAAAAATTGATTAAATTATGTTTTTTAAGTTATGGTTGCACCGCTGGATTAGGTACGGCCGGAGCTGTTCGTTGAGGTGGTGGACCGGCACCACCGCTCGTACGTGTCGGCTGTTCTCGGCGGTTCGCTCGGCACGATACGTTGCCGGACGACCCGCACGTTGATGCTGATACACCCACGGTGGATTCCGAAGTACGTAATTCATATTTATTATTTATTTATGTTTCTTTACAATAGTAATTCATTAAGTAAATTAATATTTTTTCTGGCTACGCGTTGCAGGACTTCTCCCTGTTGCGCGGTTAGTCGAAGGGGACAAGCTACGGGCTGAGGTTCCGCAGGAGGAGCGGTTGACGCAGTTCAACTACGACACCCCGCTGTTCGCCGTGTTCATGGACCGGTGGCGACCAGAGACACACATGTTCCACTTCCCCGTCGGCGGGATGACTCTCAGTCTGGAGGACGCCGCGATGTTGGGAGGACTGCCGTGTGCTGGGCAGGCAATGGGGCCGATCGACATCCGTGACGAACCGCCCAAAATAGTTCCGTATTATCGCCTAAGCCGGTCCACGTGGCCATTAAGCAATAATAAAGAACTATTCCGTCGCTTCCGCCGGTAAAGCCCGGTAAATCACATACAACGGGATCGCCGATATGCGCTAAGCCCACACGAAGGCGGGACCGCAGTACAACATTACATAAAAAAAGTTTCACAAGTTAACATTATTACAAACCAGGTTTTTGTACATAAAGGTAAACATGGTTCGGAGTTTAAACGACGGAATATAAACTAGCGCATGATACACACGGGAGGCCATCCATGCATATCACTCCTCATCATCGTTTTCCCATTCAAGCTCCCGGCCATCTAGAATGGAACCAGGCCGGATGGTATTACCCGAAAACAACAAATTAAGCAAGGCCGAGTACTAACACTCAAGAAGACTTACCCGACAAAGATAAAGCAAGACTAGACATGCAAGGCTTTTTGGCTTGTGGGTTTGTTTTGCCAAAAGCGACTAAGAGTGGATCCTTATTTTCAAGTTTTAGCTCATATTCTAGTATGTTAATCGAGTCTAGGTGAGCACTCGTGCTAAACAAGCATGTTGTGCAAACAATATTAAACGAGTAACAATATTAAGCCAAAATGTTCCATAAATAAACATGGGGTAGCCAGTGGTCAAGCCGACTCAGATAACGGCGAGTGACCGACGATCGATCGATTTATATCCTTGCAAGGTAGACCCAAGATACACGGAGGAAGTAGACCCCAAGAATTCAAATAAAAGCAAATGCAGGGTCTACCCCGACCAGGCGGTTCCCAACATCCCACGGTTTAGGATCGGACGCTACAAACTGCGGTACACGGTTATCCGAGGGTCTAACCCGACCGGTCCGACTCACACACTATACCACGGGTAGCTAGCCCGAGACACATCCCAAGCGGGTAGCTAGAAAGATCCCGCCCCGGTTCGAAGGTACTAGGCTTACCGGTCCCATTCCCGACAAGCACTTGGTACGTTCAATAGCTTAGGACCGAGCACCATGCTACAACATCCCACGCGTTTGGGATCGGACGCTACAAACTGCGGTACACGGTTATCCGGAGGGTCTAACCCGACCGATCCGACTCACACACTATACCACGGGTAGCTAGCCGGAGACACATCCCAAGCGGGTAGCTAGAAAGATCCCGCCCCGGTTCGAAAGGTACTAGGCTTACCGGTCCCATTCCCGACAAGCACTTGGTACGTTCAATAGCTTAGGACCAAGCACCATGCTACTCGGTCGAGACCGAACCCATTGCTCTTACCACATGAGCGAGTCAATTTAACCAACTTATGATTCCAACATAAGCATCCTATATCTCGCGAGCAATGAGTCATTACTCGACTTCTACCGTGATCCTGGAGCATGGCACTAGCGTTCCTAACATACTAGTGAAAGGGCATAGGAGTCCTAAGGATCATGCAACTAGGTTTCAAAACAACTCCCGAAACTTAAATGCACAAAGTAAAGCATAAGGGTGCTGAAAAGTAAAGGACATGAGTTTAAATTAAAACATGGGTTAGATGAAACCGGTGCTTGCCTTCCTCGGACTCGGTTCCTACACTAGCCTTTGGCTCTTCTCGGACTTTGGTCCAGGTCTTGCTGCACACCCAGCTGGTTCAGCTCACCATCAACAGTCCCGTCTCCCTCCCGGGCGAGTGTGTACGTACCGTCGGGGAGATCTACACGTTTACATGCACATGCGATAGATTAAAGTTAATCTTGATGGTGATTGTGTGCACATCTAAGTAATTTAAGTTACTTAACTTCACTATACAGCAAGGGTGTTGTGTTTAAATATTAAAAACAGAACCAAACATGATTTCACAAATTTCACACCTTAATTTCTATTTCTTTCTTTAATTGATTAAAACAAGCCTTTCTACCATAAATCCAATTTAAATCAAAAACACTTCCAAAGAGCCTAATCTTTTGCACACAGCAACATATACTTAAATAAAGCTCTCACACCAAAATTTGGCCTAAGAGCATTTATAAATTAATTTATACGAAAAAGACAAATTTCAGCCTAGTAAAACAACATTAATTCATATAAAAAGATTTAATAAACTTTTTGATCCCAACTTTCTCCTACAGGTCAAGTATGCCAAATATGAGGTTCTGACCAAGGCATGGTTGCAAAATCAATTTATTTTTCAGATTTTGAATTTAAGCTCCTACACAAGGTTAAATCCAAAACACCAAGCAAACAATTCCCTAAAATCACATCCATCACACCAGGGGTACTACTCATCAAGTCAAAGCCCTAGGGTGCACTTGTGCTCAAAGAAAAGTTCATTAAAGGTGCTATAAAAAGCATCAAACTTACTCTAGCATAAAGCTTAAATAAATCATAACTGACAATATACCCATCAAAACCATGCAAATTTTTGTCACAGATCTAGACATGATATAAAGAACAACATATCCAAAATTCAAGTTCATAGCATGTGTAGATTTTAGATCACACTAAAAACACTCCAAACTGAGTTTGAATTTTTAATTCAAAAACTGTGCAGAAAAACCCTATACATGCTTTCTAGAAAAGGTAGATTTCTTCACCACGAACCCAACAAAATTGGTTTTGCATTTTTCTGATTTTTCTACGATTTTTAATGATTTTTCGAAGGTACTGCCGAATACCTAAAGTTCACCTTTACAAACAGGTCCCCGGAACTTTACAAAAATCTCCTCGGAAAGAGTTTCTCTTTCGCAATGTAGTCCTGGCCGTACCTTGCTCGCCGGCGGCAGCCAATCCGGCGGCCGGCGCGGTCGGTCCCGGCCGGGGCGCGGCCCCCGGGGCGGCTTTAGGCCCAACCCGCGCGGTTGGGGACCTTGGCCGGCCGGCGGCGGCGGGCGGCGGCGGCGGCGGCGGCGCGGCGCGGTGCGCCCGCCGCGGCACGCCGCCGCCCGGGCGGCCACGCGCGGCGCAAGGGGGGGCCCGGGCGCTTCGGACGGAGCTAGGGGAGGCTCGGGGGGGGGACGGACGGCGTTGGTTTGGCACGAAGGCGCGGTTCGGCGGTGGCTTGCGCAGGGAGAAGCTTGGCGGCGGCGGACGAAAACGGAGAGGAAAAACGGCGCGACTCGACCGTAGCTAGGCGAAGAGAACGGCGCGACGAGGTCGAGGCACAAGTGTATGGCACCCACGAGTGGCCACCTGGCCTTCGCTGCATGCGCCCGGGCGCGCTGCGGCTCGGCGCGTGGACCGCCCGTGTCCCGCGGGATGGGCTCGGCGCACAGGAAAGAGGCGAGGAGGGGGTCCACCGCGGTGCTCGGGTCCATAGCGACGTCGCCCGGGTGTCCGTACGCCGGAGCGGCCCGCCCTCGCCACGTGGAAGGCCGGTGGACGGGGCGCGCGCGGCGCTCTAGAGCGCGAGGACACGACGCCCGGCTCAAAGTTATTCCGTTTAGCCCTTTTCAAAAATGCAAAACTCCAAAAATCGTCAACTAAGCGAAAAATCTCCCAAAAGCAAAGTTGTAGAGGAGCTGTAGATCTACAACTTTCCCGAAGGGTGACATATGTTTTGATCAATGGTTTGCCCAGGAACGCCAACCGAAGTTGCAGATTTTCCACGGCTCGGTTTCTTGTTCACAGCGCAGTAAACTTGATTTTTGGCCAATTTGCGCTCAAAATTGGAATGTCCGCCAATTACGAAAAATGTGTTCCCGGAAATAACGAACAACTTTCGTGTTGGCAGATTTTGAACTTCTATAGTGAAATTTGGAGAACGCGCAAGAAAACCATTTCAGCCTTTAAAGTAGATCTAGGGTTTGACCGTGGTTTGAGATGTTGACCGGGGTCTTTTGTGCAAAAGTGTGCCCAATCAAGTCAAACATGCTTAGAAGGTTATTAACCTTGATTAATTCATATAATTGATGTCATTAGCGCAACAAAACATCCGGGATGTTACGACCTACCCCCCTTAAAAGAAATCTCGTCCCGAGATTTAGGACTTAAAAGATGGATGTAGGGGAAGAACTTACTTTGCCTTGATTCAAGAAAACCCGGATAATTCATATTGAGATAATGTTCGGTTTCCCATGTAGCTTCTTCTACGGTATGATGACTCCATTGGATTTTATACATCTTTACTGATTGTCTTCGAGTTTTTCTTTCTTTTACATCAAGAATTCTCAAAGGATGTTCCACAACGAGAGAGATCCGGTTCAATCCAAGCATTAGCTTCTTCAATAACTTCTCTAGCCGGTTCACGTGTACACTTCCTCAATTGTGATACATGAAACACATTGTGCACGGCAGAGAATCGTTCGGGTAGCTGAATACGGTATGCCACTGGCCCACAGACTTGAATGATCTCATAAGGGCCAATGTAGCGAGGAGCTAGCTTTCCCTTCACACTGAACCTTTGGACACCCTTGGTTGGCGACACTTTTAAGTACACAAAGTCACCAACTTTGTATTCTCTCGGTGCCTTTCCCTTGTCATAATGACTCTTTTGTCTTTCTTGCGCAATTCTCAAGTTTTCCTTGATTACCCTCACTTTTTCTTCGGCATCCTCAACTAAGGCTGGACCAAAGAATTTCCTCTCCCCATGCACGCGACCGGTTCAAGGGAGTACGACATCTCCGTCCATAAAGAGCCTCAAAAGGTGCCATTTTCAAGCCGGCTTGGTAACCGTTATTGTAAGAAAATTCGGCCGGGGCGAGACACTTGTCCCAACTCTTATCAAAATGAATCACGCATGCTCGCAACATGTCCTCTAGAATCCGGTTTACCCTTTCGGTTTGACCATCGGTCCGAGGACGATAAGCCGAACTCGCGTATGATTTTCGTGCCAAGTGACTTATGTAATTGTTCCCAAAAACGTGCCACAAAGAGAGATCCCCTATCGGAAATGATGGTTTTAGGAACACCATGCAAGCGAACAATGTGCTCAATATAAAGACTTGCATAAGCTTTGGCATCATATGTAGTGCGGATCGGAATAAAGTGAGTCGTTTTTGTCAATCCGTCAACGATAACCCAGATGGAATCATGTTTCCTAGATGTGAGTGGCAATCCGGACACAAAGTCCATACTTATGTCATCCCACTTCCATGAAGGTATGGGTAGGGGTTGAAGAGTACCGGAAGGTTTCAAGTGACTTGCTTTAATTCTTTGACAAGTATCGCATTCGGACACGTATTTGGCAATGTCCACCTTCATATTGGACCACCAAAAATTCTCCTTTAAATCTTGATACATTTTACTACTTCTCGGATGGATAGAGAACTTAGAGAGATGACCCTCATCAAAGATTTCCTTTTTCAACTCCCAATTCTGCGGAACAACAAGGCGTTGCCCAAACCGGATTATATCTTTCTCATCCTTTCGGAAGCAATCATGTTTAGGATCCTTTTCTAGCAATTTTTGTTTAATTAAGAGAATACCCTCATCTTGAAGTTGAGCCTTAACAATTCTATCAAACGAGTCGGACTGCGAGAAGAGCATTTAGGCTTCCTTGTTCAACAATTTCCAAGTTTAGCCTTCTCAAATCCTCACACAGTGTCACCGTAAGGTTCCATTGATAGGCAATTGCGGTGAGCCTTGCGGCTTAGAGCATCCGCAACTACATTCGCCTTTCCAGGGATGGTAATGGACCTCAAGATCATAATCTTTGATTAACTCTAACCATCTTCTTTGCCTCATATTTAAATCGGATTGAGTGAAAATGTATTTGAGGCTTTTGTGGTCGATAAAGATATTGCGGCGGGTTTCCATAAGGTAATGCCTCCATATTTTCAATGCATGAACAACCGCCGCTAGCTCTAAGTCATGTGTGGGATAATTATTTTCATGAGGGCGAAGCGCTCGTGAGGCATAGGCAATAACCCGATTTTCTTGCATAAGGACACGACCAAGACCCGTGCTCGAAGCATCACAATAAACTTCATATGGCTTTGAATTGTCCGCCCGCGCTAGCACTTTGGGGCCGAAGTTAAATGTTCCCTTAATTTTTGGAAAGCTTTATCACAAGCCTCACTCCACACAAATTTCACTCCTTTCTTTAGCAACTCGGTCCATAGGCTTAGCAATTCTAGAGAAATCCGGAATGAAACGGCGATAATAACCACCAAGCCTAGAAAGTCGCGGATTTGATGAGCTGATTTAGGAGGTTGCCAATCCATAACCTCTTGCACTTTGCTTGGATCGACAGATATGCCTTCGCTGGAAATAGTGTGCCCCAGAAATTTAACACTATCCAGCCAAAACTCACACTTGGAGAATTTAGCATAGAGTTTATGTTCTCGCAAGCGTTGTAGTACAATGCGAAGATGTTCCGCATGTTCTTCCGCATTCTTGGAATAAATAAGGATGTCGTCGATGAAAACCACGACGAATTTATCCAACTCCGTCATAAACACGGAATTCATAAGATACATGAAGTAGGTCGGTGCATTTGTAAGACCGAAAGACATAACCAAGAATTCATATAGGCCATAGCGAGTAGAGAAAGCTGTCTTGGGAATATCACTAGGCCGGATTTTAATTTGATGATAACCAGACCGAAGATCGATCTTTGAGAAGACCTTAGCTCCGACCAACCGGTCAAATAGCACGTCAATGTGGGGCAATGGATATTTGTTTTTGATAGTCACCGCATTGAGAGGTCGGTAGTCCACACACAACCTCGAGCTACCATCTTTCTTTTTCACAAAGAGGGCGGGGACGGCCCCACGGAGAAGAGCCGGGGCGGATGTAGCCCTTATCAAGCAACTCTTGAAGTTGTTTCTTTAATTCAGCAAGTTCTTTGGGTGGCATTCTATAGGATCGCTTAGAAATAGGAGGCGTGCCGGAGTTGCGGCTCAATGACAAACTCAACATCTCCGTCCGGTGGCAAACCGGCAATTCATCGAGAAAGACATCCATGTACTCACATACTACTGGAATATCCTCGAGTTGAGTAGTTATGGCTGCATACACACATGAGCCTTTATGGCCTGTTGGGGGAAGGTAAAGAATTGAATTTCCGACCAAAGGTGAGTTGATTTCTAACACCCTTTCAGAAATATCCAGGACAACTTTGTGCTGAGTCATCCAATTCATGCCTAAGATAACATCTACCCCTTCTAGGTACATTGTGACCAGATTAGCTAGAAAAGTTTTGCTACCTAGCTCAAGTGGTACGCTTAAGGCTACTTGATTTGAAGCAACCTTTCCACCCGGTGTGGCAATCATATAGGCCTGCTTAGTATGACACCACTTCAAGTCCAAATTTCTCACGGTTTTCACATTAATAAAGCTATGAGTAGCACCAGAATCAAATAATATAATAACTGGACGACCACGGATAGAAAATGTACCCGTCAAGACTGGTGCTCCCTCTGGTAGATCAACCACTGTGGTGAAGTTCAAACGGCCTTGCTTCACTTGCACAGTCTGTTTCTTTCCTTGATTTCCAGCCTTAGAACCTTGCCCCTGACTTTGCTGGTGTTGCTGTCGAGGGCGTGTGCACTTGTTAGCATAGTGCCCCCCCCGTCCGCGCTATAGCAACGGCGATCATCATTGATGCGGGCGGGTGGGGGTGCACTAGGTCTAGGAGCGGTCCGCCGAGTGTTGCGATCGCCAAAGCTGCCGGACGGCTTAGGGACGAGATTGCCTCATCACCCGGCGTCCAGTCCGAAGATGGCGGGGGGCACCCCCGCACATTCTTCTTCACAAATTTAAATTTCTTGCCTTGGCCACTTTCTCGAAGCTTGATTGAACTTCCTCTTTCTATCCCGTTGAGCCCTCTTCATGGCGTCCTCCCGAGAGATGGCCAAGTTCACCGGCTCGGGATAGCTTTCGCTTTTGATTAAGTTCAACCTCTCATAGAGCTCTCCATCAAGCCCTTCACGGAATCGCTCCATCTTTTTCTTATCAGTATCAACATGATAGTCCCCATACTGACAGAGACTATTAAACTTCTGAGCATACTGATAGACTGAGTCAGAGCCTTGCTTGAGATTCATTAGCTCTCTCATCTTCCTATCAACAAGACCCTTGGGAATATGATGCTCTTTAAATGCTTTCTTGAATTCTCGTCCAAGTAATCCGGTGACCCCGTGGCCGCATGGACTTGAAATGCTCCCCACCAGCATTAAAGCTTCACCCCTCGCTTGCTTTGAGCGCGAAGCCTGCCTTAAGTTCTTCCGAGCAAGGCGGTGTGAAGATGGAAAACATGGCCTCTAGGGCCCCGATGAAAGCATCGGCCTCTAGGGGCTCCTCTCGCCTTGGTGAAAAGGGGTGGCCTCATTGCCCCGAATTTTTCAAAGGACATGACCGCATTAGGCCCCTCCCGAACATGGCCTTGATTATGCACAGGTTGCTGCAATCTTTGAGCAATGCCACCGAGTTTGCAAAATTTGGCGCAAAACTTCGTCCGCGCGCGATGAAAGCTTCGCGGGTGTCATGGGTGGAGGTGGGGGAAGAGGAGCATCTCCACCGCCTCCCGCACCCCGAGAGTTATTCCGTGTGTTATCCGACATCTGAAAAGTTGAACTTTCATTAGATACATATTCAAAGCTTGCTTAAAAGAATACAAGAAGAATATGCATACGAAAATTCAGACTTATAGAAAATTTCAGAATTCAGACAGCATCACAGTTCTGAGTAAATAAATCATAACTCTCTGTACAGAAGTCCAAAATTCATAAAATTTGGTCAGCATGTGTAGAATTTTATAAGCTTCAACTTTGGTATTCAACTCCAGATCAGATTCATCTTTTAAAGGGGTCGAAAAATTCAGTTTTTAAGGTTCTGTCTAGCAGTTTGGACAGCAGCCAGCAACTTACTAAAAATTCGATATTTCTCAAACTACACATGCAAAAATGCTGAATTTTGGTGAGCATGACCATTATAAAATTTCAAACAACTTTGGTAGTCATTGCAAAATCCAGAAATGACCATAACTTTCTCCATTTCATTTCTTAGGCAGATCGCTGCCGGGAAGGTGTTTTTCCACCAATATTTACAGATTACAAAATTTGGTGGATCACCATTACATGGGGTCACTATGTAGCTTCTAGCTACACAAAAGAATACTCTAAGTTAGCCTAGCACCAAAATCCAACCAAAAGGGCTAACAAGAGTACATGTCAAGTTTTTCCTACTACAACGACTAAGATCTAGGCCCTATGTACAAACTATGTAGAGATTCCCCGCGACATGTAGGAATAGAGCACCAAGCTCCTCTAATCGAGTCCGGGAACGTCCCGAACCTCCTCCGGGTCCACTCGCATCTCCATCTGCTCATCATCCCCAATAGCCGGTGGGTGGTGCAACCGCCGGAGCATAAGCACAACACCCTCCAAAGCCCGTACATCGAGCTCGAGGTCCCCAACCCGCTCCCGCAAGTCCCGGATGTGCTCAAGGTGCACAAACCTCTCGGCATCCCTCGTCAACCACTCGAACCTCGCAGCCTCGCCGCCCGGCCCGCAAGTCCGAATCTGCCGCGGTGGTCACCTCGCTCAAACGAAACCGGTGTGCTCGCTCCCCGGAACCGCCGTATCCGATCCCGAAGGTCGGCAATAATCCGCACGACCGGGTGTACTTAACATACTCGCTCGGTGTAAAGGCCGACAACCCAGGAGATATACCAAGTAGCTCCAGTGAGACGACTAGCCAAGTCATCTGCGATAACCCGGCGAAGGTCCTGTAGAGCGTACAAAGCTCTCAAGCACGTACCCAAAGTCTCCACTGTGTCGTAGGGTGGCACAGTCTCGAGAAGTGTGGCTATATTAGCCATCCTGGCCGCCCACAACGGATCGTTGGGGTCCAAGGCTAGAGCCAACCCCAACGGTGTCTGAAGCATCTCCTCGCGGCTCGTGGGTGGAAAGAGCGTGGAGCACCATCAAGGCTGCGGACTCCACCGCCTCGACGGCGCGGAAACGAGAGGAGCTCCATGCTCAAGTCCGCCCACTCGGGGTGGCCCGGTGGGGGAGCACGGTCACTCGAACTCGCAGCTCGGTACACCCCACTCCTCGTACTCCACCCCCTCGTAGAAGGGAGGGGTGGTGTAGCCGACGGCACTCGTGGCTCTCCACGCAATGCGTGTGAAGCCCTCCCACCGCAAGCCGGTGGTGGCAAACGTGCCATCGGCGCCCACCGCAACAAACCTAGGGGCAGCCATCCGTAAAACAATTACAAACACATGTTAGAACCCAAAAATATGAGTTTAACATGCAATATGGCAAAACTGGCAGTTCTGAATAAAAATTCATAACTGCAAAACCAGTACCCCAAAAATTCCAAATTTTTGTGAGCAACTTGCCAAGGTTATAACTCACATTTTTGGTATTCAAAGGTCGAACTAATTCGGATTGGAAAAAGGGTGAAAAATGTTCATTTTCAGAGTGCTGTTGCCCAGAATTCAGCAGGGCAGAGCTTCACTAAAAAGACCATAACTCAATACATGAGTACCCAATTACCATGAAATTTTTACAGCATGATCTATGCTAGATAAGGAACATTTTTGCTGTAGATTCTCAGGTCAAATTCTGTTTGGAATTATAGGTAAAAATTCGAGCTTTCTGCCTAACTCAGGATTTTGACAGCATTTCAGCATGACTTAGCCTAGCAATTTTGATTCTAACTTCAGTTTTAAACATCCTAAATTCATGAGAAATTCAGGGAGCAAACTTAACTAGGTGATGAACAATTTCCCTAAAGAACACCTAGCCAAAAATTTTCTAGATAATCCTTAGGAATATTTGGACAGCAGCTAGTTAAATTTTGCTTAATCACACATCAAAGCATCAAACTAGCATGATTGGTCCTTAAGAAACACAATTTAACTAAAGACCAAATGACACATGATTTAAGTTCATTTTGGTTCAATAGCTTTTACATGATGCAAAAGCGTCCTAAACTTCCTCACAAAGCTTTTTAAGCTTAAAAACGAAGTTAGTGCCGGTGGCAGGGCATATATAAACGTCTCTCCCTATAATAACTAGTCGGAAGCTATTCGTTTCTTAATTACCGTACCTAACAACCGTGGTTAGTGTACCTGCGAAAATCACGGATATTCAAGACCTTCGTGCCAGCACTCACAAAAGCGTCCTCATTCATTACCGTTCACTTATAGAAACGGTACCCATGCGTAAAGCCGCCGCATGGACGGCGTCCTATTTAAGACTCGACGCGACGTGAGTGCCCATTGGAATAGGCCTCACTCATCCCTCACGGACTTTCCCCGTGGTACCATCACGTATGGCAAAACGTGACGAGACTCGGACGCGACGTGACACCCATTGGAATAGGTCTCACTAGTCCCTCACGGGACTTCCCCGTGGTACCACCACGTGTGGCAAAACGTGATGAGACGCAGACGCGACGTGGCACCCATTGGAATAGGTCCCACTAGTCCCTCACGGACTTCCCCGTGGTACCACCACGTATGGCAAAACGTGATGAACTAGTATGGTTGTGCATGAAAGTAAGTTTTGACAGGAATAAATGTCTTTGGAAGTCGACTAAGTACACCATAATAATACTAGCCACCCGAAAGAACCCAAAAATTCCCTCTAGGGCCTCTCGGACTAGATTAAACCTTAACGCCCTACTCTTTTAGCAAGATTATTAATCTTGGCAAATTTTATTCCAAAAACAAGTTTGTTAAGGTATTTTAAATACTCTGGTGCATATCATCGCTCTGGTACCGATTTGTGACGGAACCGCCCAAAATAGTTCCGTATTATCGCCTAAGCCCGTCCACGTGGCCATTAAGCAATAATAAAGAACTATTCTGTCGCTTCCGCCGGTAAAGCCCGTAAATCACATACAACAGGATCGCTGATATGCGCTAAGCCCACACGAAGGCGGGACCAGAGTACAACATTACATAAAAAGTTTCACAAGTTAACATTATTACAAACCAGGTTTTTGTACATAAAAGTAAACATGGTTCAGAGTTTAAACAGCGGAATATAAACTAGCGCATGATACACACGGGAGGCCATCCATGCATATCACTCCTCATCATCGTTTTCCCATTCAAGCTCCCAGCCATCTGGAATGGAACCAGGCCAGATGGTATTACCTGAAAACAACAAATTAAGCAAGGCTGAGTACTAATACTCAGCAAGACTTACCCGACAAAAATAAAGCAAGACTAGACATGCAAGGCTTTTTGGCTTGTGGGTTTGTTTTGCCAAAAGCGACTAAGAGTTGATCCTTATTTTCAAGTTTTAGCTCATATTCTAGTATGTTAATCGTCTAGGTGAGCACCGTGCTAAACAAGCATGTTGTGCAAACAATATTAAACAGGTAACAATATTAAGCCAAAATGTTCCATAAATAAACATGGGGTAGCCGGTGGTCAAGCCGACTCGGATAACGGCGAGTGACCGACGATCGATCGATTTATATCCTTGCAAGGTAGACCCAAGATACACGGAGGAAGTAGACCCCAAGAATTCAAATAAAAGCAAATGCGGGGTCTACCCCGACCAAGCGGTTCCCAACATCCCACGCTTTAGGATCGTACGCTACAAACTCTGGTACACGGTTATCCGAAGGGTCTAACCCGACCAGTCCGGACTCACACACTATAACACGAGTAGCTAGCCCGGAGACACATCCCAAGCGGGTAGCTAGAAAGATCCCGCCCCGGTTCAGAAGGTACTAGGCTTACCGGTCCCATTCCCGACAAGCACTTGGTATGTTCAATAGCTTAGGACCAGCACCATGCTACAACATCCCACGGCTTTGGGATCGACGCTACAAACTCTGGTACACGGTTATCCGGAGGGTCTAACCCGACCAGTCCGGACTCACACACTATACCACGGGTAGCTAGCCCAGAGACACATCCCAAGCGGGTAGCTAGAAAGATCCCGCCCCGGTTCAGAAGGTACTAGGCTTACCGGTCCCATTCCCGACAAGCACTTGGTACGTTCAATAGCTTAGGACCAGCACCATGCTACTCGGTCGAGACCGAACCCATTGCTCTTACCACATGAGCGAGTCAATTTAACCAACTTATGATTCCAACATAAGCATCCTATATCTCGCGAGCAATGAGTCATTACTCGACTTCTACCGTGATCCTGGAGCATGGCACTAGCGTTCCTAACATACTAGTGAAAGGGCATAGGAGTCCTAAGGATCATGCAACTAGGTTTCAAAACAACTCCCGAAACTTAAATGCACAAAGTAAAGCATAAGGGTGCTTGAAAAGTAAAGGACATGAGTTTAATTTAAAACATGGGTTAGATGAAACCGGTGCTTGCCTTCCTCAGACTCGGTTCCTACACTAGCCTTTGGCTCTTCTGGACTTTGGTCCAGGTCTTGCTGCACACCCAGCTGGTTCAGCTCACCATCAACAGTCCCGTCTCCCTCCTGGGCGAGTGTGTACGTACCGTCGGGGAGATCTACACGTTTACATGCACATGCAGTAGATTAAAGTTAATCTTGATGGTGATTGTGTGCACATCTAAGTAATTTAAGTTACTTAACTTCACTATACAGCAAGGGTGTTGTGTTTAAATATTAAAAACAGAACCAAACATGATTTCACAAATTTCACACTTTAATTTCTATTTCTTTCTTTAATTGATTAAAACAAGCCTTTCTACCATAAATCCAATTTAAATCAAAAACACTTCCAAAGAGCCTAATCTTTTGCACACAGCCACATATACTTAAATCAAGCTCTCACACCAAAATTTGGCTGAAGAACATTTATAAATTAATTTATACGAAAAAGACAAATTTCAGCCTAGTAAATCAACATTAATTCATATAAAAATATTTAATAAACTTTTTGATCTCAACTTTCTCCTACAGGTCAAGTATGCCAAATATGAGGTTCTGACCAAGGCATGGTTGCAAAATCAATTTATTTTTCAGATTTTGAATTTAAGCTCCTACACAAGGTTAAATCCAAAACACCAAGCAAACAATTCCCTAAAATCACATCCATCACACCAGGGGTACTACTCATCAAGTCAAAGCCCTAGGGTGCACTTGTGCTCAAAGAAAAGTTCATTAAAGGTGCTATAAAAAGCATCAAACTTATTCTAGCATAAAGCTTAAATAAATCATAACTGACAATATACCCATCAAAACCATGCAAATTTTTGTCACAGATCTAGACATGATATAAAGAACAACATATCCAAAATTCAAATTCATAGCATGTGTAGATTTTAGATCACACTAAAAACACTCCAAACTGAGTTTGAATTTTTAATTCAAAAACTGTGCAGAAAAACCCTATACATGCTTTCTAGAAAAGGTAGATTTCTTCACCACGAACCCAACAAAATTGGTTTTGCATTTTTCTGATTTTTCTACGATTTTTAATGATTTTTCGAAGGTACTGCCGAATACCTAAAGTTCACCTTTACAAACAGGTCCCCGGAACTTTACAAAAATCTCCTCGGAAAGAGTTTCTCTTTCGCAATGTAGTCCTGGCCGTACCTTGCTCGCCGGCGGCAGCCAATCCGGCGGCCGGCGCGGTCGGTCCCGGCCGGGCGCGGCCCCCGGGGCGGCTTTAGGCCCAACCCGCGCGGTTGGGGACCTTGGCCGGCCGGCGGCGCGGGCCGGCCGGCCGGCGGCGGCGGCGGCGCGCGGTGCGCCCGCCGCGGCACGCTGCCGGACGCCGGGGCGGCCACGCGCGGCGCAAGGGGGGGCCCAGGGCGCTTCGGACGGAGCTAGGGGAGGCTCAGGCGGGGACGGACGGCGTTGGTTTGGCACGAAGGTGCGGTTCGGCAGTGGCTTGCGCGAAGGGAGAAGCTTGGCGGCGGCGGACAGAAAACGGAGAGGAAAAACGGCGCGACTCGACCGTAGCTAGGCAGTAGAACGGCGCGACGAGGTCGAGGCACAAGTGTATGGCACCCACGAGTGGCCACCTGGCCTTCGCTGCATGCGCCGGGCGCGCCGGCGGCTCGGCGCGTGGACCGCCCGGTGTCCCGCGGGATGGGCTCGGCGCACGGGAAAGAGGCGAGGAGGGGGTCCACCGCGGTGCTCGGGTCCATAGCGACGTCGCCCGGTGTCCGTACGCCGGAGCGGCCTGCCCTCGCCACGTGGAAGGCCGGCGGACGGGGGCGCGCGCGGCGCTCTAGAGCGCGAGGACACGACGCCCGGCTCAAAGTTATTCCGTTTAGCCCTTTTCAAAAATGCAAAACTCCAAAAATCGTCAACTAAGCGAAAAATCTCCCAAAAGCAAAGTTGTAGAGGAGCTGTAGATCTACAACTTTCCCGAAGGGTGACATATGTTTTGATCAATGGTTTGCCCAGGAACGCCAACCGAAGTTGCAGATTTTCCACGGCTCAGTTTACTGTTCACAGCGCAGTAAACTTGATTTTTGGCCAATTTACGCTCAAAATTGGAATGTCCGCCAATTACGAAAAATGTGTTCCCGGAAATAGCGAACAACTTTCGTGTTGGCAGATTTTGAACTTCTATAGTGAAATTTGGAGAACGCGCAAGAAAACCATTTCAGCCTTTAAAGTAGATCTAGGGTTTGACCGTGGTTTGAGATGTTGACCGGGGTCTTTTGTGCAAAAGTGTGCCCAATCAAGTCAAACATGCTTAGAAGGTTATTAACCTTGATTAATTCATATAATTGATGTCATTAGCGCAACAAAACATCCGGGATGTTACAACATCCCCGCGACGTAGCAGGCTGACTTTCTTGCTCGGTTCGCGAACGTTCCTCGGAACGATCGCGCGCCGGCGTCGTAAGTGCCCTTCGTCGACACCCACGGGCCCACCTGGACTTGGATCCAGCAGTTCAGCGTACGTGATTCTAACTCTTATTTTCAATGCTTGTATGCATTTTAAATGAATGTGACGACGGACCTTTGTGTGTGTGCAGGCTGACTACATGGCAGACGATGCCGGCGGCCAGACGTCAGACATGTTTTTGGAGGTCTACCTGCTCTGGCTGTTTGGGTGGGTGCTGTTCTGCGAGTCAGTGGGAGACTCTGTGTCGCGGTGCATGATCCCCTGGGCTCAGAGGATCACCGACGCACCCCTCAAGCAGATGCCCCAGATCAGCTTGGGCAGCGCTGTTCTGGCAGCTACGTACATGGGGCTGTGTTCGGTAGTGACGAGGCCGACGAGTAGGGAGACGATCCTCCTAGGGTGCTCTCTCCTGCTCCAGATGTGGATCCACGAGCGGTTCGACATCGGTCGGCCCAGGACGGACCCCTCGGAGTACGAGCCGGCGGCCGACGGCACCAACCCAGCGGACCTCCCCACCATGGGTTCACGACGGCACCACCTGGGTAGCATACCTTCAGTGGTACCTACCGAGGACGCGGACGCGGGTGACGTACGTGCCTGCTACCCCGCCACCGCCACCTGTCCCGGACCACGACAGGGTCCTGCCAGACGCGACCTACCCGGTGCGCCGAGACCAAACCACCGACACAGCAGTAAGCTGTGATACTACAAACATATTACATTCATATGACTTTTCATTAAAACACGTGTTTCTAATTTTGTGTGCAGCACGACGCGCTGGCTGAGGTCGTGTGGCTCGCATCGGCCGCGGTGGGGCAGTGCTTCTCCTAGGGGCCTCTGGAGCACCGGAGCACGTACGAGAGGATCCTCGCTGTGGCCATGAGGTACTCCGCCGTCGTGAACTATGCCGTGGCCATAGAGATTCCTCTCCTTCCACGCCACCCAGTGTCGTCCTCGAGCTCAGCCTCGACAGCGGCTTCGCAGCTGACGCCTGCCACCTTTGCCGGAGGGTTCTCGGCTCTGAGGGTATAACAACACCCACAGGCGCAGGGCCCGCACGCCTACGTGCAGCGGCCGTTTGCTCCACCCGGCGCAGGTACTTTTAGTAGACCTTATTTTCAACTATATTATTGTGGGTTTGTGATTATACTATATTCTAACCGTACAGGGCGACCGCCGCCTTTTCCGACAGCTGGGCCTCGATAGCAGGAGCCGCCGCCGATCTATACGCTAGGAGGTTCCAGACCGACGACGTTTCAGTTTTCGGCGACAGATATTCCTTCGTCGTCCACTCCGCCTATGTTCCAGGCTCAACCTAGTACTTTCGACACAGCCGCCGAGGACCAGCTGGCTTAGGATGAGTTTGGATACAATGACATTCTCGCGACCATGGATGGCGCCCCGCAGCAGGCCGACGAGCTTGGCGCGTCACAGTTGACACAACCACCACCGGTTTTGACTCGGCCCGTCACGCGCTGGCGGCCGGGCGGAGCGACCACGGCCGGCGGAGCGACACCGGCGGGCGGCGAAGCGTCACCGGTGGGCGGGTGAGCGACACCGGATGCTGCAGGCTCATCGCAGGCGGCCATGGCGACACCATCTCCCGACCAGCTAGGAGCGCGGGTCGTCAGGGCACCTGACCCCTGGACATACGACCGGGACCACATCTGGGCTGGCGCTAGAGCTGTTAGGGGGAAGAGGGGCTGGCGCATTTAGATGTAGTACTATGATTTTGTATAAACTTTTCCCTTGTGATTATGTATAAATTGTTCCCTTTGTTCTTATTCCTTCGTCGTTGATTAGGATATTCCCTTCTGATTATGCTTGCACTTGATATTTGGTCGTTTTTTTTAAAAAACCATAGTACTACATCTAAATGTGCCGGCCCCTCTTCCTTTGTAAGTGTCAACAAGCATGTCTAGATGTACACGCTATGTAAGTGTCAACAAGCATGTCGTCTACGATTAAAGCACCGTTACCGAACTGCGGACTTCAACTCAACTGAAGTAGGTAAATTCTACGGTAAGAAACATGTCCCTTCTTAATTAGCTTGAGTGTGATATGCTCAAAGATAAACTTTATACTATAGAACAAATCTTCCATCGTTGTTACAATCTCATTTCTTGTGATCAAGCCATGAAATGCTTCATATCCTTTATTGTGGTTCATTATCCATATGGACCTGTTATTTACAATATGAATGAAACATTTTAAGAGTTAAAAAGATGCAGATAGTCACATTGAAAGTTCTTGGACCTAGATGAGAATGCGGGGTAGTCGAATTGCCTGTAACAATCCAGCCTGAAGTTTGCGCACCTTCAGTTTTGTGCAGGTCGACATGCACTCCTGTCTGAACGACTGAACAGCTCAGAATTGTGTTTCTGTAATTGAGAAGCATGATACGATTATATATGCTCTTTCGCATTCCGTTTGTCTTGATAAAGGGGGGTTCGTCGGATCGTCGCATCCACCACTCACATGGCATTGACCCAAAAGATGAACAAAGCGTCAGCTAGCAGAGAATGCAAAGCCACGAACGCAGCAGAGCTTTTGCTGCAATCAGAGACACTATATTCTCCTTGAATTGCTGGCACAAGCAGAGAGAATGCTTGGGGTCGCATCGATCGCTCGTGCATGACAGGTAAGTCACGCTAGCCCCCGGACGCATGATCAGCAGCACCAAGCTAGAGAGAACCATATGAAGCGAATGATACAACGGACCAAATGGAGGTGGCCAGCGATCCTTCTCCTCTCCTTCATCAGTTCATCATGCTATATCCCAACTAACTGGTGACCAACGCACTGATGACATTTATTCTAAACTACCAAACTAGTGAGAATTTAACTTCATTAATATACACCAACTCTCATTCATGAAGGCTGACTTATAATCCCTGATCACCCGGGCCTCCGCCGGCCATGGGTGTAGGCCATCGGGGATGCGCTGGCGTGCCGGTAGCCGGCCTAGACGCGAACATGCACCGTAGGGAATTGGCCTAGCCACGGGCGGGCATGGGGCGCTGTCGCCAATTCATGCTGATTTGTGACTGTTCTCATGACATTTACTTGTGAATGGTGTTGGTTTTTATGTAATAGTTGCTTGGTGATGATATTGATTCGTGATTTTTGGAGAAGATGCGCGGGGGTGTGGGGTGGGGGGGGGGGGGGGGCGAAAGAGAAAGAAGAAAAGAAAAGGAAGGACGGGGAAAAACAAGCGATAGTAAATGATGTGCTCCCACTTTATTAGTATCGATTGGTCAATACCAGTTTTGCACAGTCCGAACTGAAGAGGGTTGAAACCCTATACGAGCAAGGTTAATAGCAACGCCGACTGCCGGCTGTGATGGATGCAATGATGATGGTGGACCCGACTTGTTTGGCCAATTGCAGCAGACACAGAGCCTCTCCGCCGGCTTCAGCAGGCGAAGAGCGAGACGCCCACCTCCCTCTCTCTTCATCCACGTAGACTCTCAGCCGGCTCTACGCCACCCATAATACTTGCTCTACTAAAGTTCTTTTCCTAGTAGTGACTTTGTTCCATTCCGCGGCGGATGATATCCTTGTCAGGCCTAGGGCCAATGCAACTGTGTACCACACAAGCATAACTTTTCAAAGGTTAACACTGTGTGAGAGTACTATACAAAATAATAAAAATCAAAATCGACTAAAAGCAGTAGCTGATTCAAATTCAATTTACTTGTTTTAAAACAGCGCAAAAGCACAATGCACCGTTTAGTTTTTCATTATTCGACCGGCAAATCTGATCCAAAGACAGATACCGGGGCACGTCCACTCGTCTACTCATGCATGTGCTTGTGGGATCACTTCAACCACTAAAAAACGAAATGATATGAATAATTCCAATATACTTTAATTTATCGATTCCTTAAAATCAAAGAAGTTTATATGACTAGTTGCTCGGCGCTCCCATCCACTGATTAAAAGTAGACCTGTAGACGCTTGATGTGCAATGCCTGGCCGAACTATAAAGCATGACATGATGTATATATGATTATACCGTTTGCATCTCAAGTTGCCTGGATAAAGAGATTCATCGCGTCGTCGAGGATCACATGTGCCCTACATAGAGCATCAAATTATTCAGCTACCAATAATACATATATTCATTTTAAAAAAATAATACATATACAATCTCGCAAAAAAAAATACATATACAAAAACAGAGCGACTTTCCTTCTTTTATTTTGAGGAGCTTTCAATTTTGCTCTTGTATTGTCTTTGTGGCCGTCAGCCTTCATTTCTTCTAATTAATATAACAAGCAGTTTTTCTGCCGGTTCGTTTTTAAAAAATACATATACTCTGCTGGCATATAACAAGTTAACATCAACAGAGCATACAACAAAGTTGCTGAGACAGCAATCTACAAGCATTCACCCTGCTGGCAACTTTGCATGCGTTTGAGAAAGTGATTTATCATTAAGGCCCATTTTTCAAGCTGGCTTAATTGTAGTTTTGAGTGAAATGCTTAGATCCTTAAACCATTCCGGTATTATAGCTCATTTGGGTCTATGAACTTTTAATGTGATCATCTAGATCCTTCAACTTATCAAGTGGTTCATTATCCATATGGACCTGTTATTTACAATATGAATGAAACATTTTAAGAGTTAAAAAGATGCAGATAGTCACATTGAAAGTTCTTGGACCTAGATGAGAATGCGGGGTAGTCAAATTGCCTGTAACAATCCAGCCTGAAGTTTGCGCACCTTCAGTTTTGTGCAGGTCGACATGCACTCCTGTCTGAACGACTGAACAGCTCAGAATTGTGTCTCTGTAATTGAGAAGCATGATACGATTATATATGCTCTTTCGCATTCCGTTTGTCTTGATAAAGGGGGGTTCGTCGGATCGTCGCATCCACCACTCACATGGCATTGACCCAAAAGATGAACAAAGCGTCAGCTAGCAGAGAATGCAAAGCCACGAACGCAGCAAAGCTTTTGCTGCAATCAGAGACACTATATTCTCCTTGAATTGCTGGCACAAGCAGAGAGAATGCTTGGGGTCGCATCGATCGCTCGTGCATGACAGGTAAGTCACGCTAGCCCCCGGACGCATGATCAGCAGCACCAAGCTAGAGAGAACCATATGAAGCGAATGATACAACGGACCAAATGGAGGTGGCCAGCGATCCTTCTCCTCTCCTTCATCAGTTCATCATGCTATATCCCAACTAACTGGTGACCTCGTGGGGTTGCAATTCTTTTATCCCGATCGCCGGTAGGTGGAACGTGATCGCCTCCATTATCCATGGGTTGGCCTTCATGTCGGTGGTCATTAGCGGCAATTAATCACGGCATCATCTCCTCATCGATCAATCCCTGATCGAATCACGTGGATAAAACTACAGGTTGATCGTTCCTTTATTTATTTTGATCGAAAAATTTGACCGTTCGATCCGTGTCTCTGCTATGGTTGTGTCCCGGAAATCAAAGTTGATTTGTCATTGCTATGTTAGAGTATCTTCAAAAGTCTAGCAAAAATTCTAGCTAAATTTCGAGATTAAAAGGCTAGCGAAAAAGTAAAAAAAAATACCTTTTTAAAATGAGAGGTAAACCTTGCTAAAAAAAAGAGGTAAACCAAGTGACTCTTTAAAACTGAGCTCTCCATATCTAACCATGCTAGTGGGTCCCACATGTCATACTTATTTCTCATCTCCTTCCACCTTTAGCTCGGATCCGAGTACCTCTGCCAATCCTCCAACTGAGCTCCTCCCCGTGCCGCACGACCGCCTCCACCCGGCGTCGCCCAAGCTCCACCGCCCCTTGGTTCCGCCCGTCCTCCTTCTCTTCCATTTTCCATATAGAGATAGGAATTTGACCTCAGGAAAATTATTTTGGGAACAACCTATATGTGCATCCCCATCCATTGAAATCCTGCCACCCGCCTTTTTACAGAAGTGTGAGCTTACGTTTTGCACAAAGGATGCCGTCCAAGTTTATTTCCGATAAAATGCAGGATCTTCAGTGTTGGGGGGTCCGAAAAGTCGGAGGGATCCCCGAACACAAGAGTTTGGAACAAGAGCACAAGAGTCGCGAAGAGTAAGGAGACAAAGAATCTCCGAAAGACTGCACTTGGCTCAAAAGTTGTGAATCCCTTTACACGTGCCCTCGCGCCCCTTTTTATATGGAGACGAAGGGACTTCTACATTCCGAAAATACCCTCGAATGTAAGGAATATTCCTAGTGTGAACATATACATGAATGTCTTTTACAAGCCTGCACTAGTTCACACGTCAAACCCGGACTTTTGAGGCAATGTCTTTGACTTGGCTTCTTGCTGGTTCCCGAATCTCTTATACATGAAAATCTTCATGCGTCATAACCTCCGAATTTAGTCTTCAATAGATTCCCAAATTCCGCAGATTCCCGATTCCGGAGTTTCGCGAGTTCTTGATTCCAGAGTTTCGTAGGTTCATGATTCCAGAGCTTCGCGAGTTCCTGATTCCAGAGTTTCGCAGGCCTCAAACTCTTGAAATGGGTTAAAAGTTCAGAGGCCAAGTTCGGCTGTCTCTTTCGCACATTTATTTGTAAATTAACTAAACATCCCACGGGAGCCAAACTGAACCTTTCATCTCACGAGTAACTCACGAATTTCGGCAAGCCCGATGTTTCGAGGGTGTAAGGCTTTACCGAATTCCCCACATTCGGCATTGTTCTACGCATACTACCACGGGTAGAGAAACAACTTTTCATCCAACCTTTTTAGTTCCAGTTGATTTTGGACTCGCGGTTAAAGTCTTTTGGTCATGCTTGGTAGCAAGAAATAATACTGAAGGACCGATACAGCGAACCAGAGAGGGAGGAGTGAATGGGAGCCGATAAAAATTCTTCTCGAAGGAGATGGAAAGTCCAACAAGATGAACACAGCTTCCAACACACGTCTCCGACTCACTAACCAAATTGGCCAAGCCCACGTAGCCACTGGAGTGTCACTGGACCTAGGAACCAACAAACACCCTTTCGACCCGAGAACGCAGCGGAACACCAAACCTCGAGTCCACTGACCAACACCGGTCAGGCCGGTCCCTGCTGGTGAAACTGGGCAACTTTCACTAAGTGGCTCCACACCGGTCAGACCGGTGGGACACACCGGTCAGACCGGTCACAGCCTGAAAGCCCCAAAGCACCAAACAAGCCAACCGACCTTCAAACTGACCCAAACTCGAAACAGCTGCAACACAGACAACAAAGAAACACACCCGTACGTTCACCCAAGCAAAAACCCACCAAGGGTTGCACCGGTCGACCGGCCGAGAGCACCGGTCGGACCCCGTGTAGCTCCGGGCGCCTCGGGATGAACAGCACCCGCGGGTCAACTCCCCCAAATCCAAACCTCGATCTCTCGAATCGCTCGACGGACTTGACCAAGACTTTGGGGATATTAGGAACACCTCATGAGGAGTCCATAGCCAAATTTAATCCCACCAAAACTCGTCCAAAAAGGAGGAATCGAAGAAATCTCGCCAAGAACACCTCAAACCCTAGAACCCGGAAAACCCCAAAATCGAGCCCCTTTACTCACGGATTTGGGAGGGGAATCACAGCCCAAAGAACCACGAAGGGTTCACACAAATTTCCCCCATCAAATCCCCAAGAGCAAGGTCCCGAAAACAACCCAAAGAAATCACCAAGAGAGGGCTCCGAAAATCACCACCAAGAACAACTGGGAACACCACATCCAAACCTTGAGGAACCACGCCGAAACATCTATACATGCAACAAAGGTTCATACGAGGTCTAGCTTGCCGCCCGATCATCCAACCCTCTCAACAAGATTTCACCATGAAGCTCTCAAGGTAGTCCTATGGAAATCCTAAGAAAATAGGAAGGGAAAATAGGAAAGCAAATGAACTAGGGTTCCAAAGCTTGGCTGCCATCCTCTCACCTCTTGGGTTATATGGAGGCAACCGAAAGTCTAAAATACCCTTTCCTAACAACTACGGATACAAGCCCCTCAAGGGCGGTTTTGGAAGTCTTCAAGCTTCTGCTTAGCCTCGACGCAAGTCTTGCGATCCCGACGCGTGTCCTCCGCTTCGAAGATTCCGGACTGCGTCGTCGGCACCGGTCAGACCGGTCAGACCCACCGGTCAGACCGGTCTGGCACTGCTGCAGCACCGTCTTCGGTTCTTCGGTCTTGGGTTTGTGGATCAACCAAGGAACCTAATGGTTTTCTGGTGAACCACCGAAAACCCCGCGAACTCGGTGTAGCCTCCGCCAATCTCCACTCATGACTCGGCTCCCACGTAGTCCCGGCTCGACCTTGGTTTTGAGGCTCTACCAAGAAACCGTCCATGACTTCATCTTGTTGTTCATTCCACCATGCGGCCCGCACTTGACCCCGCTGGCCACTGGGTCCCTCGAACGAAGCCTACTTGTCTTCTCCACACTTGGAGGCCTCACCGGCGACGACCTTTCACGCTTGTTCTTCACCTGCATCAACACCAGTCAAGCCGCAATCTGCACCTGCATTACTTAGCCAAGAATCAGTCCACACAATGTTGTCAATCACTAATCACACAAGGAAGCGAGCATCCACCGGTCCTCGAACCACACATGGTCCTCAAATATCACCGGGGATGAGAGCTTAAGGGTGCGTTTGCGGAGGTGGCCCAAGTGCCCGGCTGCGCTCTCGGGGTGCAATATCTCGTGTTTGCCACACTGACCCGACCTCAGAGCTTGGCCCGCACGAACTTTAAAGTACTCAAAACCAGGCTCTACAGATACGCGGATTTCCTCCGTTT
Source organism: Cenchrus americanus (assembly GCA_947561735.1). NCBI lineage: Eukaryota > Viridiplantae > Streptophyta > Magnoliopsida > Poales > Poaceae > Cenchrus > Cenchrus americanus. The sequence goes on from OX387245.1 coordinate 187,643,762, forward strand.
CTTTTCAGCCTGGCCGGTTGCAGCGTTTGTGGGCTCGGTGGGAGGATGCAATCACCTTCCCGTCCTCGTTTCTCACCCACCGACGCTTCTTCTTCCTCGCGCCCGCGTCGCCATGGCCGGACCTCGCGCCCGCGTCGCCATGGATGGAGGTCCGACTTGGGCCCGCGTCGCCATGGCGGTCGTCCGACCCCTCGGTGCTCGCGACGCCACATCCGGCCGTCCGACCTCGGCCCGCGGCACCATGGCCGAGCTCGCAACGTGTTGCCATGGCCGGACAACCGACCTTGGCGGCGGCGGCCGTTGCGCGCGCCATCCGAGAGGCCACGGTCACCGGGTCGGCACCCGCCTCGTCGGCACGTGCACGGAGCGCGCGGCCGCCGCGCGCGCGGGACCACCCGACGCGAAGCCCATCCGCTCCACCCACCCGCCCGGCCACGGCCTTCGCGCGCGGTCGGCGGCGGCTCCGACGATGCTTCCGCTCCGCCGCCGTCGCCGCAGCAGCAGACGGCCGTCGCGCCATTGTTGCGTCGCCATGGCTGGAGGGCGGAGCTCGCCCTGTGTCCACCAAGTGCTTGATGAAATGCCTATGAGGCCTCTCCGGTGGTAAGGCTACCACATCGCAATGCAAGATAGCTACACTTCTTTGGCACAAGCACACAAACACGATCTGAGCGTAGCCTGATTCGTTTCGTACATGAAGACAAACAAGAGTATTTGCACCAGTTAAGACTGGCCCGAAGTGACCTGGGCCTCACGGGCTAGCCGAGCCGGCCGCAACCACCCTCGCAAACGCGCCCCCCCCCCACGAGTTACATGTCAGCCCCGAGGTCATGGAATCCTCGCAACGCACACGTGGATATTGCGCTTCTGTAACTTACGCGTGTATTGGAGCCTCTCGGTTATTTTTTTAAAAAAATTGGAACAAAATTCGCCTGCAAGTACGTACTTAAACCATTAAATTTCGTTCTCTACACGTTATCCAAATGAATTCTTCTACTTTTTATAAGTATAAGCCATTCGCCAATTGGACTCACAGACCATTTCTACGTATGAACGTATCTTCGCGCACACAGCGCTCGCCAATCGGCAATCGCCATTAGCAGGGGTTCTTTAAGATTAAGAATGGTTGGGTTTATTAACTTATTTTAGACCTTTTCGCTAACACGTCAACTCGTCATGTTCTCCCCGATAATTCTCCGTAGTCCGTAGTAGACTCCGCAAGTCCAATCCAAGTCCTCCGCGTTGATCCCTCCCCGAAGCGCCCTATAAATACCCTGTCAGTGGCCACTGTTGGAGCTCACCGAAAGAAGAACAATCGAGCTCATACAAAGCCACTGAAATCTGAATTGCGAATCCGCCGAGCTAATTAGGAGCGGTAGCAGCAATGGCGAAGCTTCTCACACTGCTGTTGGCTGCGGTGGTGGTGCTCTCGCTCCTAGTGAGCCCCATTGCCTGCACCCGCAAGCTCAGCAAGGCCAAACCCAAGCCAAAGCCAAAGCCGGCCATCAGCCACCGGCCGGCGGCGGCCAAGCCCAAGCCAAACCCGGCGGGCTACAAGCCGGCGCCTGCCGCGGCCAAGCCTCACCGGAGCAACCACACCTCTAAGCACTCGCCGTCGATCTTGTACGGCGGTGCCTGGCTGTCCGGTGCCGGCGCCACCTACTACGGCGCGCCCAACGGCGACGGCAGCGATGGTCAGTATAGTTCAGTTCCCTTTTGCTTTATTTCTTCGCCGTCACTGGAGGAAGCCCGGCCGGCCGGAATTGACATGGGATCAACGTCTGGAAACTTGTGAACGCAGGCGGCGCGTGCGGGTACCAGACCGCCGTCGGGAAGCAGCCGTTTGACTCGATGATCGCCGCCGGGAGCACGCCGCTGTACATGGACGGCGAGGGCTGTGGCGCCTGCTACGAGGTACGTCGATCCGCTGCGTGCTGCTGCAAATTGAAGTCGCTGTCGGCTGCCTGGTCCCTCCTCTCTACTAAACAATAATGTTGTGCTCGTGCCCATGTGCAGGTTAAATGCACGACCGACGCGGCGTGCTCCGGCCAGCCGGCGACCATCGTGATCACCGACCGGTCCCCCGGCGACCTGTTCCCGGGCGAGGTCGCCCACTTCGACATGAGCGGCACGGCCATGGGCGCCATGGCGAGGCCCGGCATGGCCGACAAGCTCCGCGCCGGTGGCGTCTTGAGGATCCAGTACCGACGGGTGCCGTGCAAGTACCCCGGCGTGAACGTCGCCTTCAAGGTGGACCAGGGCGCCAATCCCTTCTACTTCGACGTCCTCATCGAGTTCGAGGACGACGACGGCGACCTCAAGGCCGTCGACCTCATGGAGGCCGGCAGCACCGTGTGGACGCCCATGGCGCACAACTGGGGCGCCACGTGGCGCCTCAATAACGGCAGGAAGCTCAACGCGCCGTTCGGGCTCCGGCTCACCTCCGACTCCGGCAGGGTGCTCGTCGCCAACCACGCCATCCCCGCCAAGTGGAAGCCCGGCAAGACGTACCGATCCCTGGTGAACTACCCATGAAAAGAGGAATAACTCTAGAAGTTGTCCATGGCGGGTAATGTGGCCCCGGGTGTTGCGAGAGGTGGCCATGTCAGAAGTCCGAAGAGGAAGAGGAGGTTGAAGAAGAGAATGGCGTTCTTCCCTCCCTCCACGGTCTCTGTATGCAGTCCCCAAGTGATGCGTGACAGTGTGGGCCATGTCTGTAATTTCATTTCTTCATCTCGATTTGTTAGTTTGGTGCTGTGTACTTGAGGAAAGAGAGAAGTTTTTTTTGAGTTGTGACTTGCATGCCAATGCAACAAGTTATTTTTTTCTTTCGAGTTCTTCTTACAACAAACAACTTTATATATTAAGCAACCAGTTTACAAAGCAGTCATACAAAGAGGACTGTATTACAAATTGGTCCATCGGCCGGATTACAACAGAGACAACGGTGGCAACGAAGACGAACTCGTCGGCGATATGCTGATGTTTCGCCCCAAGAGGCGAGGACTGCTGGATGAGAGGACCGCGCCGAGCGTCGGTTGATGTAGGGTCGACGTAGCCTTCGATGGAATCCACACCAGGCGACCGAAGAATAAGTAGAAAACTCGTCGCCAACGCTACAAGAAGAGGCTCGGTGTTGATACCCAGGTGGATGCAAGGTCGTCGAGTCAGCACCAGATGATGTTGCACCGTGATGAACTTGATCTGCTTGCTTGAAGGCTGCGCGGTAACAGTGGAGGTGGGGGCAGGCAGATGAAACGAGGACGCCGTCAGACACAGCCGGGGAGGGGATGCAACCTAAAACCAACTGCAGAACCAGATCTACCCAAAGGAAGACTGGATCTAGACCAGACGGGTCAGGAGCAGCCGCCAATCCAACCGGATCTGAGGTAGCGTTGGAGTGGCACCAGTAGCAGGGAGTAGGAGGGGATGGGGGAAAAGATGCTGGAGGAAGCGGCAGAAGGGAGTTTATTTGAATACTACGCACCTGGGGAGGGCCGACGGCGAGGTCGTCGGAGAGAGCTCCGGCAGCAACGACGAGCAGAGCAACCCTCAACAGGACACGAGACAACAGGACACGAGACAAAGCCATACGACTACTACTACAAGGAGCCAGCTAGTACAAACTACTACTAAACGAGGACGGACCCCTCTCCCTTCCCGCTACGGCGAGCTCGCCGGAGCCGGGAGGGAGGGGGTCGGGAGGAGGAAGAGTTGGGGAGCGCAAGCGCGGAGCCTTCGAGGAGAAGCCTCCACCGGTCTGAGCTTTGGGAGTTGTGACTTGCATGCTAATGCAGCAAGTTGCGTATCTTGACGTTTTTGATACTGAACTAGTTCTTTCAGAATTCTGAGAAATGAATCACAACGTTTTGTGTTGACAATGAAAAATAGTTTGAAGGTGCATTCAACACAATTGCTGACAAGTTAAATGAGCGACTCAACAACATTTTTACCTAGGTATAAAAAAACAACAGTTTTACCTTATTCAACTGGAGACGGAAACACTAGGCCACAAAAATTTTGTAATGACTGGTAAAAGTGATTTGTGCTGGCGGGCTGCCAGCACAAATGCTATCTGCGCTAACGGATGCTTGCCCACCAGTGCTGACCAATCTCTACCGGCAGGTGTTTATATCACCCACCAGCACTGTTATATTTGCAGCAACAAAAAAATGCCACCTGCGACCGTAGCCACCAGCAGTAGTATCCGTCTGCCGCCAGGTCACCAGTCCTGCTGGTTGTCGCTGGGTTGCCGCTTCCTCCCATTTTTCACCGGCCTTGCATCACACACGTCACGATACGCGGGCTGCTGGTCGCTGCCCGCTCGGCCCCAAGTCGGCCGCCACCCCAACTCCAAACACCGTCGTCGCCATGAAGACCCTGAACTGCACGATTCAATCCCAGTAGAACACACACAATTGACTGAGTGAATCAATCAAATTGAAGAAGAGCATCGAAGTGGAGGATTTGGGGAGGACTGTCATGAAGACGACATCGTCGAGCCCTACTGCGTAGTTCACCACCCGCCCACTGAGTTTGCCTATCCCCAGCTGCAGGCACTGTGCCTCGACCCGCGGTCGCCGCGCCTTCTCGCCGGCGCGCTGCGACAGCCCAGGGCAAGAGTAAAAGAGATGAGAGAGAGGTGGAGAGAGAGAAGACTGGTGAAAGATAAAAGGAGCACGCCAATTATTTCGTGGGCCGCGCACTTTGCTTTTCATTTTTTTTATCTGTGCTGGTAGGCTCCTACCCATCAGGACAACTCTTCTATGTTGACGGGTTGCTTTAGCGCCTGCCAGCACAGATGCTCCATCAATTTTTTTAACATTTTCAAATACTTGTTAAATGGGCTTTAAAAAAATTGAAACTTGTACACTTGAATAGAAATATCTTATAGGGTATGCAAAATTTATAGTTTGACAAATAACATAAATATTGTAACTAGTTGGTTCATATTTAACTGTAGATTGAAACACCTCTTGAGTTATATCAAACATTGTAAGTAAAGTGTACATTTGTAAACAATGTATAGTCTAACTTTCTCATAACATTTTCAAACTTTTATGTTAAGGTTGTAGACTCACAACATAACATCCTACAAATTTACATAAGTTTTGGACCATATTTAGATATTATTAGAATTTTCCTACCAAGAAGTTAAAACACAAGTGAGAAATACATTAACAAGCTTCTGAAATTTTCCATGTACTTTTAGGATTCGAGCTAAAATAGAACATACTTTCTTTTTGTCATTTTTCTGCAAGTTTTTTTATCTTATTTGTGAAAATTTTAGTTCAAACATATGTTGATTTGAATAAACATCCGTAAAAGCATTTAAATTTTTTAAATAGTAAATCACTTTCAAAAAATTTGAAATGTCTACACAACAATAAATATTTTGTCTAATACACATTAAAACTATTTTTCATATTCAAGGTATTTTTTGCTAGTTACACACCTTTTGCCTTTCTAATTAATAAAAATTGAAAAGCATTTGTGCTGCCTGGCCACATAAGCACCCACCAGCAAAAATGACCTTCATTTGTGCAGGCGGGTGCCTTATGTAGCCCGCCAGCATTGAGGCATTTGTGCTAGCAGGTGCTCACTCGACGGTATCGTACTCATTTGTGCTGGCGAGTGCCAATCAGACCCGCTAGCACTGTCAGCACAAATCGTTCTTGGCCTAGTGAAAGACACCCTTTAACAAACATCAATGAGATAGTCAAGGGGCTCACAGTTTGGGGCTCCCACCCAGAGTTCAAATCCTGGGTGTGACATCATTTGGGCTATGAGGTAAGTTCAAATCCTGGGTGTGACATCATTTGGGCTGTGAGGTATTCCTCTACATTTTTCTTTAAAAAAAACATCAAGATGAGATTAAGTCACATTTGATTTTACCATGTCGAAGCCCTAATCGAGATGATCGAAATGGACATATAGTTCACCTTGTTCTGAGTTCGATGAGAAAATTAAGATGATCGGAAGATTTTCGAAGGATTTCGAAATTTCTGATAATCAGCTGCCAATCTAAACTTGATATCTAGTAAGAGAAGAAGGGAAGCAAAAGGTTATGATAGAACAAAAAAAGAATGTTGTGTTTGTCGGAACTTCTTACCATATACCAGAAAATTTGAAATGGAGTCCGAAATAGAGCTGTATATTGAGTCATAGGACTGCTTTGACCTTTTTTTTACATAGATCCGACAGTAAAATGCATTTTTTCTTTGTATCCTTTCATTTTTATTATATCCTATTTTACCCCATCTTTCTTAGATGACAGCCTAGATATCTATCTGAGCTTAGAGTAAGCTGCTGGTGCGTATACTACCTTGTTGGGTCCCTCCCATGGATCTACCATGTTGGTGTGGGTTCTAATTTTGGGTCAGAATCTCTAACCAGTGAATAATTGAATGAGGTGCCCGTTGCGTCTTGTGCATCTTGAAAATCAATTCACCTTTTTTGTGTGACTCCGCTAGAGATGAAAAGGTAGAATTTGGTTACCATGCACCCCGGCACCACCAATTTGGTTAACTTTATTGCAACTTCGAGCATGCCATGTCATATGTGTTTTTCCTATGATGAATATTTATATGTGTGGCTTTTGTGAAAATGGCAAGTAACCCAAGATTGAATTGCTAAAAAGTAATGGTAACGTGAAATCTACATTGAATTTGCAACAATACAAGGCGTCGTTTTTGTCACTGTGTTTTCACTTTCAAGAATACGCAAACAAGAAGCTGGCTCTGCAGATAGTAACTGTTTCGGCCAAACGGCTAGATTTTTTTTAGGACCCTGGCTCTCCAGAATCCAGATAACTATTTCCCGGCCAGATAGGATCTGAATTCTGGATAATTCACAGCGAAAATGCACCAGCCACAGTCTGTAGTGCAGTGCCTGGATAATCTGACCGGCAACATTTATTTGTCCCAACTCAATCAGTTTCCCCGTCATGTTGTGTGCTGGCTTTCTGGAGACTATGACAGATGCAGGTCCGAATGAAAGCAGGCAAAACCACTGGTGATACTTGAATGTGCCCCCCCAACTGATTGGTGCCCCCGCTTATTAATTGAACTGATTAAAATTCTAAAAGGATTATCGATACTACTAAAACCTTTGGCCGTTGTACTTGTTGTCTGTACACCGGAGGTTCAATTGCTGTACTGAACTTGATACTCTGCTTAATGCGATTGAACTGTGCGTCGGATGTGAGCCTGACCAATCGAAGGTACCTATTTTCTGAAATTTCTACCTCTGAGTTTTCTGAATTTGGGCAAACTAAGTTGCATGAGCAGGTGCCTCATAATATTCTGCAGCTTTTGTTACTATTTTTAGAATCAGTTTCTCGTTATTCTTACCATGGTAACTGATTACCAGATCCAGCTTGTAAAAGTATGAACAATGGTAAAAGAAAGATACCATACTCCTGGCTGAAGAATATAATTGTGGATTAGGTAGTGATGCTGAAGGACGCTAGCTGCTTAGTCACTGTCGGGATCACACCATACTGCATGTGCTGCAGACATTGTGGTCATACACCGCGACAACCTGATTAATCGCATTCTAAAGCGAAATAATTTCATCATTTACAAAACAAGTCGATCGAGTCCCTCTGATGGACCCAGCGCCCACTGATTGAGCTCATGTGCCGCGCGCGCTAGCTCCCTCCGTCTTCATCTTGGGCTAGGTCCACGTGTCACGTGTTCATGTTTGAGCAAGAACATTTCACACCAGCGGTGATCTTGACGGATGTACTATAACACCTAATGTCTCCTTACTACTACACCAATCAGATCGGTCGAACTTATTGGACGGCAATCACTAATATTCAAATTAGTAAAAAAAATAATTTTGTCTCATGGACAAGGAAAAATTCAAATGGAAGCTACACACGAGCTAGTGACCTATTTTCACTTTAATACACCAATGAATTAGTTTGCAAATCAACCTCTTTGCTGTCAACAAATCGTATGGAAACCGAAGCTCTTCCTCTTTAAGATTGAGGATATTCCACTTGTATCAGGGTAGAGGAGTAATTTTAATATCAAGGGGAAATTACAAAAAAAAACACCTCATATATCACTTGGATTTTGGTAAGTGTAAATAAGTAAATTTTTTAATAAAAATCATATATTTTTGTGTGTCCTCCCCTTATATATGGCTATTTTGGTAAGAAATCATATATTTCGTTTATACCACTAAGAAAACTTCTAATAAATACATTTATATCACCTATACCTATGTATAGCACTCTATACCATAGGTGCATGTTGTGGTGGTACATAATTAATCTCAACCGTCGTCCTTTTGAAATAGTGGTATATGGTGGTATGTCTACCGTAAAAGAGTCCTTTCTTCGGAAATTGAGTCAGTTCCATGAATTGCAAGAATTGATCTAGGAGCATTTCTCATATGTTGGGGAGATGTTCCTACAATTAAAAGAAGTTTTGGTTTGGGCCTGCTCTAGATATGTTGTTGGTTATTTGGCAATATCCAAGAAGATTATTTGGCTGACATCCAGAAAACACTCCTACAATACAGAGGTGGAGTGCATGGAGGTTATAAACGAACCATGTCAAGCAACTAGAGATGGTTGCTACGTACGGAGTGGGTGGAGTCTTGGGCTGACTGCAACGATTCCTGGTGAGAGACATGGGTACCCATGGGTCCCCACCGACCAGGGTCTCAGAGGTCCCTGTCAAGTGGACCCGACCTGCCAGAAGCCCCGCCGACCTGCAAGTGGGCCCAGAGACCTTATCCACAATCCCGGCAACCTTGGAACTCCTCGGACGACCTGATCCAGATCGCGGAAGACCTGCCGGGCTTGTGGCGCAAGCTTCTCCCTAGATCACGGTGGTGGCGCCGCCAGTAGGTCCGAGGATCGTGGGATCCTCTCTGTAATCACGGAAGGCGACCTTCCTAAAATCTGTAACCGATCCCGATGAGGGTCCACCGACCTCGAATGGAAAACCTAGCCCGCTGGCCATATAAGGCGGCGTAGAGCTCCATTTGAGGGGACTTCCCTTCCACGCATAATTCCACCACACCGGACGTTGGGTTTTATTCTCAAGAGGCCTGAACCAGTCTAAAAAACCACTGTTTCATTGCCATTCTCGCCGGGTTCCGAGTTCGATCCAAGAACTACCACCTACGCTCTTAGGTCTCGATCCCCCACTAGTCAACCTACAACCGCTTGGGTAGCCCCCTTGCGGATCTGTCGAGGTCTCACCCCCTGACACCTGGATACAAGTAATTTTAGGAGGTCCAGCCTCCTGAACGGGCTGCAGCGACACCCTGTAAGACACACGCCATCATCCAGGACCGGGAACGAAACCGACAAATCTCGCGGCTACCCGCTCCCCCCACCAAATCCTGTCCTCGTCGTCGCCCCCACCCTGGTGCCTCCACTTCGTGCCTCCCCTGCCTTTGCGGCCGGTAGGTACAGGACCAGCCACGGCATGATGACATTCTTTCCTGGGGAGGAGGAGGCCGACCGACACCCGCCGTCCACCCCGCCATTCTCCGCCGCCCGCAGGGATCTTAACAGCGCCCCTCCCGGTTGCCCCCTCCCCCCGCAGTCCGCTCCTTCCTGACGAGGCGCGCGCCCTCACCGTTGACGCCTCCCCTCCACGTCGTCCTTGCTGGCCCTCCACTCGCCGACGGCCGCACCGCGTCGCTCCCCGCGCCGAGCCGTTGTGTGGGAAGCCGCACCCCGTCGTTCGCCGCGTTGAGACCACGATTGTCGGCAAGTACGGCTGGCCTCGACCTCCTCTGCCCCACAACGGTCGTCGGCGCAGGTCGTGCGTCCAGATATGGTGGCGCCATCGGGATGGGACGGCGCCACACAAACTTGGGAACGTGAGCGCATCAATGCGGAGGTCGGTGTCGGCAGAGAGGTGCGCGCGGGCCAAGCGGGCGGAGTTCGCCAGCGTCGTGATGTGGATATAGATGCCAGCGCCGCGACATGGGTGCGTGGGCCAGCGGGCGGAGTCCGCGACATGGAGCCGGCGGGTGGTCGTGGCCGCTCCTCCTCCTCCAGACGGTCGGCGTGGTTCGAAGCGCAGCCTCCAGGCCGTTCTTGGACGAAGTAGGACGACACCATGGGGACGCCGCGAACTCCGCTCCTCCTCGCGTGCAGCGGCATGGGCCGAGCTAGAGCTGGGAGACTGATGTTGACGAAGCGGTCCGCCGAGCTGGGAGACGGCCTGTCGTGCGCCACGGCTGCAGGTGGCGTACGACTCGGTGTTGAGCTGAAGCATGACGTTGAGGCCGGCTCATCCGCCTCGCCAATATCGCGGCCGCAGGTCGCCGGGGCTGCGCAACACGGCGCGTGGAGCGCACTCGGCATGATGGGGTCGCCGAGGAAGTTGGACTCGAATGCCGAGCTCATGCCGATGGAGATGGAGATCACGTCCACGTTGTAGGCCACTGCGTCGTCGATGGCCTTGAGCAGCAGGGCCAAAGGCTGCTAGGTGTGGCGCCGCTTTCATCAGATCCAAGATGGCGACCTGCACCCGGCGGAGGCTCAAGTGATCCACACAAGAGAGGCCCACATGCTCGCGGCTATGGGGCGAGCAGGGCGCTGCGTCGATGGGGAGAAGAGGAGGAGGCGGGGCGGGCCCATAGGGTGCACCGTTGAGTCGAGTCGACGGGGTGGTGTGGTGGGGAAAGGGATAGATAGGGATTATTGAGGACAACCATAAGGGTCCCCTAATAACCCGGGAAAACACCCCTTTTAATAAATAATAAGAAGCAAATGAACAAACCCACAAACCACGAAACACGCTCCGCATGGTCGTGGCCCGAAGCAAAGAAGGGCCCACGACCCAAGAAGCTGCAGCGGCCCACCAAATGGCCGACCGCAGTACCCCTCGGGTGAGTCTCCGCCTCGCTCGAGGACCAGGCGTCGCGCCATAGAGCCTCCGCCTTGTTTGAGGGCCTGACGCCCCCTCAGGCGAGTCTCCGCCTTGCTTGAGGGCCTGACGACCCCTCGGGCGAGTCTCCGCCTCGCTCGAGGCCGCCCTAGACCCATGACGCTGCACCTACTCCCCCGACCGGAGCATTACATGCTCTGGCACGCCGCGGGCGCTCGGGTCAAAGGAGAATCCCGGCCACGCCAGTCCTCTAACACAGCCTAGGAATCATGTCCCGACGCTGTTCCACCAACCCGCGCTGTACGGCCATCCCCGGCACTGTGCGGGAGTTGTGTGGGAAGACCGGTGTCATTCCATGACACTGTGCCGCTCACTCCCGTACTTCCTCCTTCTCGCACCCCTCGAAAAAGGATGGTGGCACCCTCGAAAGGGGGTACGGCCACCTACCCTGCGCCCGCCCGAGACGGCACCGTGATGTCAGACCAGCGGAGCGCATCTCCTCCGTCACCTCTGGCCCTGTGTGGCCATCCCAGGCACTACAGTGTCATTCCCAGTACCGTGGGAGCCCAGGACGACAGGACACCGCCACGCTTGCTGATGTGCAGCCTCATGTCCTCCGTCAGCCCAACCCTCGAGCCGACGTACGGACGGTAACCAAACAAGAAGCTCCCACACCGCTACCCTCGAAGCCACTCCTGGACGGGCACATGACTCGCCACGACACCTGCCGGAAGCAAGATTCGCCAGGACAACCATCAACTCCACGACATTGTGTGCCATGCCGCCATATGTAGCGCTTAGATCTGTGCGGCATGACTGTTAACCGTCTCCCCTTGGCCTATAAAAAGAGGGGGCGGTCCCCTGGCCGCAAAAAACGACGGATAGCTGCTGGCTCGCACTTTTCCGCCATCATCCACGATATTGGCACTTCGCCTCAATCAACCCTTAGGGATTGTTGACGGTGAAATTCTGTCAACCTAGCCATGATTTTACCTTCGGTGTTGGCATAACTTTTGTATCTTATCCATTGGTACTAACCCCCTTGGTATAACAAGTTCATTCGTGCATGTCGATTTTGGAGTTTAGTGTTTATGCAGGGTCTTAGCGTTGAAAGCAAGACTTCTGGGATAAGTTCATCAAGCACCTCATGACAAGACCTTGAAGCCCGGTAGAAGTCAAGCAATGAAGTGAACACGACTCCAAGAAGCCCAAGGACCCACCCCGAGAAGATGGAAAACTCAAAGGACCTAGCCAGAAAAGTGCTGAATCTTGCGAGACAAGGAGCTTCGTCCAATTTGGAGAGAAACTGACGACAAGGGCCCACATGCAAAAGGGGGAAGGATCTAGAAGACTCGGGAAGCAACACCGGGCGAAGGAGGCCACGAACTGGGCCGAAATGGGCCCATGCCGGTCGACCCAGCCCGTTTCAAGGCCCAGTCAGCCCCCCTTTGACCTAGGTGCCTCTCGGGCTATTTATAGCCCCCTAACCGAGAGCCACACATGAATCAATTCGTCATCCGCCGCCGAGGAGCAGAGAAGCTTGAGGGACACCATCTCGAAGATGAGGGTCGTGCTAGTTGTCTAGGGTCTCCCTAGCCGACGTGGGAACCTTGCATGGAAGACCACGTCGGAGCTCCGGAGCAAGGATCAAGATCGAGGTAGGATCCCAGTGGTGATCTTATTCATGTAATCATTCATGGTGAAGTTTTTATAGTGAATCCGATTTCTAGCGATCAAGTGCCTTCTCGATGATTTTGTTTTCCGCTTGGTTTTGCTTCTTCCCCAATCTAGTCTATAGCTAGATTGCATAGGGCGCTCTTATAGCCGCGGTGGCTAGAGGTGCATACCGGACTGACCAAGTGATTTCAACTTGTTCTTATCGAACTCGCCCTAGACTACCCACATGAATAGGAGTACGTTGGGACAGAACGGGGGCTCTGAAAGGCGGCGTTTTCAGAATCAGACCAGAGGCCACGGTTTAAACATGCTTTTAATGAGATTCGCTTTTCTATCTTCATCTATCTTGCTTGGAGCTACAACATAAGCATGATCTAGACTCTCTAGATCGGTTATCTCTTGCTTTCTCTTGCTACCTCTTTAGTAGATTAGATTAGATGTGTTTTCTTGATGATATCTTAGATTAGATGCAACTTGGTTCTTTAAAAGATAGCTTTCCTTGCTTTACTAGATTGAATCCTTGCGTCGCACATTGTTCCACGGATTCGATACCTTGGGTTCACCACTCGAGGGAAGAAGGGTCCCTTGACTACGACGAGGGATTTGTCCACTTGCAAGTCCATGTGAACTTTGATATGATAATTAACCATCAACAGCGACCTGGAGGCTTCTCCTCCTCCCCCATCTTGCTTGTAGCTCCCCTCTACGAGCACCACGGTGCACGGCAATACAACTCCACGAACGCACGTCTGCTGAATGTACGACCCGCGGCCGTAACCAGGATAAACCCCGTGTCATTGTGTTGCTTAGCACCGGCCATCGAGAGATAGATCTCAGCGCTCTTACTTGTTAGTGTCGGGACTACTTTCCGCACCGATAGTTGGCGCGCCAGGTAGGGGAACTGCGTTGAGATCAGCTTCCCACCAGCCATCTCGATGGTGATCCGCACCGAGTACAGGTCCTAGAGGTACTCCATGGGCAGCTCGAACCCCTCCCAGCCGGGTTCGAAATCCGGTTCGGGAGCCTGAACTTTCAGGCCACAGGGAACGACTACCTCATGCGTATCACCAACCACGACCAACTCCACCCGGGGCGGTCGACTGGGCCGGGCCCAATGCCCGCCATGCCTGCTGCTGATGCTCCGGCACCCGCCCAGGCGGCTGCTGCGGGCACCTCAACACCTCAGCACCGTCGGCGCTCAGGCCAGCGATCGCGCCAGGCGCGTACGGAGCGGCATCGGTGTTGACGGTGAATTTCCGTCAACCTAGCCATGAGTTTACCTTTAATGTTGGCATTGTCGGTGTTTTAGACCGGCAACCTACTAAGGGGAGTACCCAAAGTAGATGAATGTGGCCTCGCCGAGATCGGTAACTCGAAGGAAGAGACACGTGGCACACAATTTAGACAGGTTCGGGCCGCGAAGTGCGTAATACCCTACGTCCTGTATGCTGCGTAGCTCTGGATTGATTGGGTACGATTACAAGATGGTGCAATTGTACGCCGTGAGATGAGATGATGAGAGAGGGGTCCCTGCCTTGCCTTATATAGTCCGGGAGGTAGGGTTACAAGTCGGTTCAAGGAGAGAGTACTAGTCGAGTACGTCTAGGAGTCTTCCATACAGTGCGGGACATGTACAGCTTCCTAACCAAGTACTTCTCCTCTGTAGTTCTTGTGCTTCACGTTATCAGGCACTGTGCAGCGCAAGTCAGGTAGTCCCAGGGGCCTACCAAGTAGTCGGTCCTGGTACCCACCGAGGTAGTGGGCCCAGGGAGGTCCATACGACAAGCCCCCGAGTACTTTGTAGTCGAGAAGGATAGCTTCCAGTAGTCTTGACGGCCTTAACGAGTAGTCCTCAAGCGTCCCCGAGTACTACAAGTCAAAAGTCCTCAAGAGTAGTCGAAGCATCCCAAGGCTGAAATGTACTCCAGCTGATGTTTGAGCAATCCTGAAGTCTTCTCGAGTAGTCCCAAGCGTCCTCGAGTGCTGCCATCGAAGGTCTTCAAAAACGCCCGCATTGTCTTGAAGCCGAAGCTGATATGGGAGTGCGATTGCAAAGTCGCACTCCATATGGAGTAGCCCCCGAGCCTTAGGTTGAGTCGTAGGCTCTGGCTGAGGGTCCATCTGAAGTTTTGGCAAGAATATCCCAAAAAATCCGGAGAAAAAACCGAAGGACACGTGGCACGGAGCCCCCGAGCCTTGAGTCGAGTACTTCCTCTCGAATTGAAGGGTCATCTTGTAGAATGTGTCCTGAGATGCCCCTGAGTCTTGTCGCTTCCCAGGTAGTCGAATAGAGATAGCCGAGCCCCCGAGGTGAGGCGCGCGACTAGTTGAAGTTGAAGAGTCACGCGCGACCGCTGAGTCAGCCGAGCGCAGACTTATCCATCCGACCGTTGGAGGGTCGCGTTGACTTATAAATAGAAGCCGAAACCCTTAGGGGTTTTCACCCTTCGCAGCTGTAGCCATTCCAGGCAGATCTTGGCCAGGAATCGCCACCAGTGCGTGCCACCTCCGCTGAGTGAAGTGTAGATCCAAGCGCGCCGCCATAGAGAGCCACCGCAGTAGCCCCCGAGTGAATGCGCGTGAAGACGCAGTGCACTTGGAGAATGAAGCCATCTCTGTCGAAGACCGCGAAAGCCGCCAGCGAGAAGAAGAGGGGCCGTGATGAGGCCGCCGGATCTGCCGCAGGGACATCACCGTCGGTGTCCCCGCCGCGGCCAGATCCAAACCGCGAGTGGAAGAAGTCCAAGGCGAAGACCGAGGACTTGTTGGTCCTCCTCAACAGCGGATTCCTGCGCGAGAAGGAGGTCGACATGTGGAGGGCCGCCGCCGGGGATCCGTACCCGATGGAGAAGAATGAAGATGAGATCCCGATGTTCACGCGATTCGCGGAGCGCGGGCTTTCTCTCCCGGCGAGCAAGTTCTTCAAGGGGCTCATGGGGTACTACGGCATCGAGTACCTCAACCTCAACCCCAACGGTATCTTCCATACTGCTGTCTTCGTCCATTTCTGCGAAGCTTTTCTGGGGATCAAGCCCCATTGGATCTTGTTTCGGAAGTTCTTCCGGGTGAAGCCGCGACCCAGCGCCAGCAACCCGCGGGTAGTCGGAGGAGCGGGAATCCAGATGCGGGAGGACGCCGCCGAGCAGTACCTCTCGTACAAGCTCATAGATTCCAATCAAGACTGGAAGGCCAAATGGTTCTACGTCACGAACCACCATCCAGGGCTGCCGAAGCCGAGCGGGAAGCAGCCCAAGCACCGCCCGTGGTGGAACACGGAGCCGACGATGCAAGAAGGGATTCAGCTGCCTGAGCTATTGGCGCGGATCAAGGTGCTGAGGGAAGCCGGGCTGAGGGCCGAGCACGTGGCCTTCAGCTTCATGAAGCGTAGGGTGCAGCCGCTGATGGCTCGCGACACCCTTGGGTTCGAGTACACCGGTGACGACGAGATGTCGCGGATGCCTGGAGACGAAGTCGACGACGGCGACATTGTTGACAGGCTGGCTCAGATCTTCAAAGACATGCCGCCGTACACGGCGTGCCCCGTACCAGAGTACTCCGCCGTGCACCCGCCAAAGGAGGTAAGTAGTCGCACCCATAGTCGAGTACCCATTCCAGTTGAGTAGTCGCACTGATGAGTTGTTTCTTGCAGGATGACTTGAAGAAGTTTGTCTCCGAGCCGCCGCCGCCCCTCAGGAAGTTGAGATCCCCGAGGAAGGGAAGACCAAGGCCAAGGAGCGGCGTGAGGTCGGCGAAGGAGACGACACCGTAGTCGTGGAGGACACGTCCGACGAAAACGATGACGAGGAGACGCTGCAGGACCGCTTACAGCTACGGTCGAGGTTCAGCCGTCCTGGCCTACCTCATGTCCCTCTCGTGCAGGATCGACCGGCTAGCCTGGAGGCTAGTCTGGCCGCGCCGCCGCGAAAGCCGCGTAACCCGGCCCGCAAGCGCGTGGCGAAGAAGTTGAAGGTCTCTGAGACCACACCCCAAGAGGTAAGCCGTCTTCACTGATGTGATCGAGTACCCGTGTCTCGAGTTGATGTGTTGACGACTGAGCTTCCTTGTTTGTAGGAGTTGCCGCCTATGGAGCCCGTTGATCAGGGCGATGAAGGCGAGTGGGACACGGTGGGGGAGGCCGCCGGGAGTTGCAGCTCAGCCCCCACTGTTGAAGAACTCTTGGCGTAGATGTAGCGCTTGCCCCTTGCTCCTCAGGAAGGCGCGGAACCCGCTGCTGCTGCTGCTGCGAAAGAGGCAGCGGAAGGAGCAGCGACTACAGAAGCGCAGGAGGAGGCGCCTGCCGAGGCTGGACTGGTGGACATCGCCAGTATCCTCGGCGCCCCGACCGTGACGGTGGTCCGGTCAAGCTTGTAAGTGTTGAGTCTTCCCGAGTAGTACTTGATGTGGTAGTCGTATTTGACTGACAACCGGCTTGTGTACTCTGCAGGAAATCGACGGATCTGTCCCGGGAGGGGAATGAACCCGCCGCAGCGGCGGCGGAAGAAGAAGCCGCGCCGCCCGCTGAGGAGTCCGCTCCCGCCCCTCATGCGGAGCCCGAAGCGCCGGCCGCTGAGGCTACGTTGCCTGAAGCCAGCGTAGTTGAAGGTGAGTACTCTGCTGAGGTTGTAGTATCCCCAAAGAGTAGTCGTAGTCGTCAGATATGACTGATGCACTTGTCTTCTCGTTGACAGGCGCTGAGGCCGAAGGGAGTGATATCCCAGCGGCGGTGCCCATGGAGAACTTGACACCAGGAACTCAGGAGGCTACCGGAGGAGCCGCCGAGCAGATGAAGGTGGCCGCCGGAGAGGCCGCCGCGACGACCGGAGGGGAGGAGGCTACCACGCTGCCAGAACCCGCTCTGGCGGTGGTCGTTCGCTCCCTGGAGATCCAAGACGCGGAGCCCATCCGCTCTGCACCGATGACCGAAGCTGCCACAAGCTGTCGTGGCGGGGTCGAATTGTTGGCGGACGACTTGGTCGATCCGGCAACGGTGGCTCGACATCTGGAGGCGGTCCGCCAAGCCGAGCAGTGGATGAAGGTGAGTAGTCGTAACTCTTGGAGTAGTCAATCCTTTAGCGTTGAGGACCCATCTAACATATGTTGTCTGTGCTGGACATCGCGGAGAGGTCCCGCGAGAAGTCCAGCATGCTTCAAGGCTTTGGCGACGCAGTGCTTCGGGCCGAGGCGCTGTAGGACCAACTCGTGAAGTCCCGGAAGCACACCACTGCTATGCAGTCAAAGCTGGACGCCGCCTTCGCCAAGTACCATAACGACATCCAGGAGATGCAGGCGAAGGGCGACGACTTGGTGCGAAAGAACAAGTCGCTTCGCAACAAGAACAAAGGTACACCACTTGACTTGATGTTTACTTCTTGGAGGTTGAGAGGTAGTCTAACCCGCTGTTCCTTGTTGTTTGCAGAGCTTGAGACCCGGGTAGAACAGTTGAAGACTTCAGAGACGGATCTGAAGAATCTCTTCTACCGGGAGCAGGAGGCCCGTCAGGTACTCGAGTTAGATTATAATGAGCTTGCCCACGAGTGCAACAAGCACATGGAGCTCCATATTGCATCCGATCATGACCTCGTCAACTGCTACAAATCGTTGCAGAAGCTGAACGAGGATTGCGAGAAGCTGCGGGCCGAGCTGAAGGAGCTTGAAGAAGCCGCGCTCCCCATCGTGAGGCTGGTAGTGCCTCACCCTGGCGGTCCCAAGATAGCGTCACTGGTGGATCGACTGAAGGAAGCTCCCAACCGCTTGGCGGCCTATGTGAAGCATCTGGCGAAGTCGATCCCGAACCAGGTGCTAGCCTTCATGAAGTCATACTTCCCGAAGGCCCCCGTAGACGTAGTCGCTGGTGGACTAGCCGCCAATTATACCGACGAGCAATATGCGGAGCTGCTGGAGCAGATGGCGCCCATTGCGGATCAAGTCGCCGACAAGCTTAATCTCCAGTAGTCCTGTAATAGTTAGCTCGTAGCAGTAGATGTACAAAAACAATTGTAATTGTTTAAGTATTAATGAAGAAAAGTTCCATCAATGAGTACTCGTTACTGCGATCTTGGAGTGCGGAGTCCCATCGTGGAGTTGTTGCGAGTAGTTGTACTCGGCAGTAGTCCCGTTGAGGGAAGTAGACAGTAAAGCAGTTGATGATCAATCAAACTTTATTACTGAAGAAGTACACCTGGATGGCCAGGGCCGTAGTTACAGAGTAGTCGCCAGGACCCGTAGGCCGCCTACGGCTAAGTGGTGCTAGGGCGAGTAGCCGCTTACAACAGTAGATCCGTAAGTAGCCGTATAGGCTGGATCTAGAAGTACATGGTCTCTCGCAGACCGCCGCTAGAGTCCTTTATCGCTCGTCGCGGCCCGGGATCCGTAGGTAGCCGCGTGGGCCGGATTCTCGGAGAAGAGTAGTCCGAGACGGTGCTCCGGACCGGAGGCCGCTTACGGCCGAAGTAGTCCGGAGACTAGAGCCCGGACCCAGAGGCCGCTTACGGCGAAGGGGTCTTGATGTAGTCGTGAAGACTTGAGCCCCCATGGTAGTCGTGTAGACTAGGCGTAGAACCGACAGAGCTGGTCGACGTTCCACAAGTTGTTGATGTCTTCGCCTTCAAGTGTCTGGAGGCGGTAGGAGCCCGGCCCGGTCACCTTTGCGACTGTGAAGGGACCTTCCCAGGGGGAGCTGAGCTTGTGTAGTCCTTCTGTGTTCTGGACGAGATCGCCAATGTTGAAGGAGCGTTCCTTGACGTTGCGGTCGTGGTAGCGTCGGATACCCTCCAGGTACCTTGCTGATTGGACGAGGGCGGCGCAGCGAGCTTCTTCGAGCCCGTCGATGTCAACTCGTCTGCTGTCTTCCGAGACGCCTTCGTCGTAGTGCTCTACTGCTGGTGAGTCCCATATGACATCAGCAGGGAGGATTGCTTCGGAGCCGTAGACCAGGAAGTAAGGGGATTGTCCCGTTGTCTTGGAGGGCTGAGTACGTAGCCCCCAGAGTGCATTGGGTAGTTCCTTGATCCACTTGCCTCCTTTAGAGTTAGCAGCGTCGTGTAGTCGCTTCTTGAAAGCGTCGAGCACCATCCCGTTGGTGCGCTCGACTTGTCCGTTGGCCCGAGGATGGGCGACTGAGACTTAGCAGACGTCGATCCCGCTGTTCTCGCAGTACTCCCAGAACTAGTGGTTGTTGAAGTTGGAGCCCAGATCTGTGATGATGCGGTGGGGTAGTCCGTAGCGATGCATGAGTTCATCCAGGAAGTCGAGTACTCTGTCAGCCTTGGGGCATGTGACCGGCTTGACCTCGATCCACTTGGTGAACTTGTCGATGGCCACCAATACTCTATTGAATCCACCTGGCGCAGTTAGCAGTGGCCCAATCATGTCGAGCCCCCAGCAGGCAAAGGGCCAGGTTGGCGGTATGGTGACTAGCTTGTATGCTGGGACGTGTTGCTGCTTGGCGAAGTATTGACATCCTTGGCACCTTCTGACGAGTTCTTCGGCGTCACCCAGAGCTGTGGGCCAGTAGAAGGCTCGTCGGAAGGCCTTGCTGACCAGCGTGCGAGAAGACGCGTGGTTGCCGCAGACGCCCTTGTGGATCTCCTCCAAGATGTCCTTGCCTTCTTGCCTGGGGACGCACTTCATGAGTACTCCAGAAGATGCGCCCCACTTGTAAAGCTTGTCTCCGATGAGGACGTAGGACTTGGCGCGGCGGATGAACTGCTCAGCCAAGTTGTTGTCCGAGGGAACCTTCTGCTCACTGAGGTAGTCGATGAAGGGTTGCCTCCAGTCCGCGTCGATCATCATGACCTCCTGGCTAGCTGGCGGATGCGCTGGGACAGTGGTCGGTGGTGCCGGCTCGGGGATGGATGGCGTGTGAAGCTCGTGGATGAAGACACCCACCGGTACTTGAGCGCGAGTAGAACCAAGCTTCCAGAGGACGTCCGCTGCAACGTTGTTGTCGCGGACGATATGGTGGAACTCGAGACCGTAGAACTTGTTCTCGAGCTTGCAGACTTCTAGGCAGTAGGCATCCATGTTCTCCTTGTTGCGGTCCCAGGACTTGTTGACTTGGTTGATGACCACTGTGGAGTCGCCGTAGACTAGTAGCCGCTTGATGCCCAGTGAAGCCGCGAGGCGGAGCCCGTGTAGGAGGACTTCGTACTCGGCTTCGTTGTTGGAGACCTTCCAGAAGATCTGCAAGACGTACTTGAGTTGTTCGCCCGTTGGAGAGATCAGGAGTACCCTTGCACCTGTGCCCTCGAGGTTGAGTGAGCCGTCGAAGTACATCACCCAATGCTCTGGTCGCACGGTTGGAGTAGGTAGCTGATTCTTCCGCCACTCCGCCATGAAGTCGACTAGCGCCTGCGACTTCATGGCTGTGCGTGGCTTGAAGTCGATGGTGAGGGCGCCGAGTTCGGCCCGCCCACTTGGAGATTCTTCCAGTAGCATCTTGGTTCCGCAGGATGTCGCCGAGCGGGTAGTCGGTGACGACGGAGATCGAGTACTCCTGGAAGTAGTGTCGTAGCTTCCGCGAGGTTATGAGTACTGCGTACAGAAGCTTCTGTACAGGCTGGTAGCGTGCCTTGGACTCTGACAGGACCTCGCTGACGAAGTAGACTGGGCGCTGGACTAGATAAGCGTGGCCGTCTTCCTGCCGCTCGATGACGATGGCAGTACTGACCACATGGGTAGTCGCAGCGAGGTAGAGCAGTAGCTGCTCGCCTTTGCGAGGAGCCGTGAGGACTGGTGGCTTCGATAGGAAGTCCTTGAGCTGGGCAAGGGCTTGGTCCGCCTCTGGGGTCCACACGAACTTCTCTTGGTGCTTGAGTAGTTTGAAGAAGGGGAGCCCCCGTTCTCCAAGCTTCGAGATGAATACGATTCAAGGCCGCCATGCACCCGGTCAGCTTCTGGATGTCTTTGATGGACGTGGGAGCTTTCATGCTGGTGATGGCGGAGATCTTCTCGGGGTTGGCTTCGATGCCGCGTTGGCTGATGATGAAGCCGAGTAGTTTGCCCCAAGGTACGCTGAAGACGCACTTGTTCGGGTTGAGCTTCCGGCGGTACTTGCGCAGAGATGCGAAAGTCTCTTCAATATCGTCGATGAGGGTACTAGAGTTTCTGGTCTTGACGACCACGTCATCCACGTAGGCTTCGACGTTCTTGTTGAGTTGCCTCTTGAAGCAGGCCTGGATAGCTCGTTGATAGGTGGTGCCGGCGTTCTTCAACCCGAAGGACATGGTCGTGTAGCAGTACGCGCCAAACGGGGTGATGAACGTGGTCTTCTCCTGGTCTTCTTCCTTGATCGCGATCTGGTGGTACCCGGAGTAGCAGTCGAGGAAGCGGAAGCGAGTCGCAGCCCACCGTGGAGTCGATGACTTGGTCAATCCGCGGCAACCCGAAGGGGTCCTTGGGGCAGTGCTTGTTGAGATTAGTGTAGTCGACGCACATCCTCCACTCGTTCGAGTTCTTCTTGCGGACGAGGACGGGGTTGGCGAGCCACTCAGGATGGAAGACTTCTCTGATGAAACCAGCCGCGAGTAGTTTGGCGAGTTCCTTCTTGATGGCATCCCGTCTGTCATCGGCGAAGCGGCGAAGGTGTTGTCGCTTGGGGGTAGCTTTAGGATCGATGTTGAGGCAGTGCTCAATCAACTCCCTGGGCACTCCTGGCATGTCCGCTGGCTTCCATGCGAAGATGTCGCAGTTAGCCCGAAGGAAGTTGATGAGCGCGTCTTCCTATTTGGGGTCGAGGCCGGCCCCGATGGTGGTGGTCTTGCTACTGTCGCCTGTTCCGAGGTCGATCATCTTGAAGAGAACCTCCTCAGCTGGTTGAGGCTTGTTGGCTTTGTCAGACTTCTCAGGGATGTCGAGTTCACTTGTGGCAAGCTTCTTCGACGCGGCGTAGACCTCCATCATAGCGTTGGGTACTTGATTTGTGGAGGCGATCTCCATAGCTTCCGTGTCGCAATCGTGCGAGATCTTCAAGTCCTCTTGGAGAGAGAGTACACCTGCTGGGCTTGGCATCTTGAGTACCAAGTAGGTGTAGTGAGGTACCGCCATGAACTTGGCGATGGTCGGTCTACCGAGGATGGCATGGTAGGATGTCTCAAAGTCCGCGACCTCGAACTTGACGTACTCAGTACGATAGTTGTCCCGAGATTCCCCGAAGGTAACTGGCAGGACTACTGAGCCCAGCGGGATAGCCGCGTTACCAGGGACGATGCCGTAGAAAGGCGTGTTGCTCTTGGTGAGCATGTGAGTGATGTCGAGCTTCATCTTCTTCAAGGTCTTGGTGAAAAGGACGTTAAGCCCGCTTCCACCGTCGATGAGGACCTTGTTGAGCTTGGAGCCCGCGACCACTGGTTTTAGGACGAGGCGGAACCACCCTGGTTCGGAGAAGCTGGTCCATTGATCCGCGCGGGAGAAGGTAATGGGTACCTCCGACCACCTGAGAGGGGTCGGAACCGCTGGTTCAATGCTCATGACTTCTCGACGAGTAGCCTTTTGCTCCCGTCTGCTGGGTAGTCCGCCGAAAAGGACGTTGACGGTCTTGTCGGGTTCCTGGAAGTTGCCGTTGTCTCCGTCGTTCTTCTTCTTGCCTTTCTTGTCGTGAGGGTGTGGTGGCTCTGGAGTACTCTTGAGTGTTCGCCTGAGTTGGTAGCACTGCTTAGTGGTGTGGATGCTGTCCAGATGCCACGGGCACTTCTCCTTTAGCAAGTCTTTGAAGCCGCCGGAGGTCTTCTTCGAGTTCTCCTTCGCAAGGCGGCTTGGATAGCCGCGGCCGTGTTGTACGGCTTGCGCTTGCGGTTGGGACCCGACTAGTAGTTGTTGTTGTTGCGACCGCCTTGGTTCCCGTTGTTGCCGGCGCCGCCGCTTGTGTTCTGCTTGTGTTCTTGCCACGGATGGCGTCGTACTTAGCATTGGCCTTGTCTTCTTCATCCGCCCGGACGTGATCATGTCCTTGAGGTGGGGGATGGACTTGGGGCGGCGACGGCCGAAGTCTTCAAAGGTGCGGCGATGGTAGAGGCCGTCTTGGAAGAGGTCGATGACCTCCTTTTCGGTGACGTCGACTACGCGTAGCGTGCTTGTCGAAGAAGTGGCGCATGTACTTGCGGAGGGTCTCGCCTTGTTCTGCTTGACCATGGCCGGGTCCATGCGAGTACCCGTCGGCCCATGGCGCCGCGAAGTTCTTTGGTGAGCTTTGCTCCTTTCGTGGGTCCCACTTGTCGATTGAGTGCTTGTCCGGCGACTCGAGCCATGTGAGTGGGGCTTGGTCCGGGCGAAGGGGAAGTAGAGGCACTTGGTGTCGTTGTTGCCGCCAACGTTCTCGATGGAGAGGGCGTAGCTCTGAGCCTTTGGATGGGGTCTGCTTCGCGTCGTACTTGGTGATCGCCAAAGGCTTGAACTTGTCGGGGAGGAGCAAGTTGAGAAGTCGAGGTGAGAAGGCGGGGAAGGCCGTTGTTGTCGCCCCAAGCGGGCCGGCTTCTTCCGGCTGCGGCTCTTCAATCTTCGGCGGGCGTTGTAGCCGCCTTGGGAGGCTCCGGAGGCGTGGGCATTCGCGTGGTCTCGACCGCCGCGGCCGCGCCGCCCGGCCCTCCTGTTGGCTCAGTGGTTGGAGCTTCCGCCGTCGCTTGAAGGACCGATTAGGCGACCAGAGAGGGGGGGAGTGAATGGGAGCCGATAAAAATTCTTCTCGAGGGAGATTGAAACTCCGACAAGACGAACTAGCTCGGTCGAACCCTCGAAATCACACGCTCTGCACTTCTACCTTCCGTTTGCCAAAACCACGTAGCCCCTTGGAGTGCTGCGGTCCTAGGAACAAAATCTACCGGCAACCACAACACACACGCGGCAACGACGGTGGAAACAACTCGAAAGCGGCTAACCGAGAGGGGCGGTTAGGCCGGGTATAGGGGGCGGTTAGACCGCCTCCACACAGGTAACCAAGAAATCCTCCGAAACGCCTCTTCCGAGCACCAAAACTCACCCCGGTTTCACCAACAAAGATCTCTGGTCAAGGCCATGCTAGCTACCGGAAAATCTTGGCGAAAACCAAAACTCCACCCGGGGGCCTAGGGGCGGTTAGACCGAGCTACCGGGGCGGTCTAACCTCCTGTACCCGGCAACGAACTCTAGCCAAGAACATCTAGCAAACGGCACGAGAACGACCCCAAATTTCACCCGGACGCTCCTCGATCAAGGCGAACAAACTCACATAGGAAAATCCGGCGAAACAAAACTTCGACTGGAAACACCCGGGCGGTTAGGCCGCCCCACTGCGGGCGGTTAGACCGCCCCCTTCCGGAAAACGAACACACGGGTCAAACCTCAACTTCCTCGTGCACGATCTCCCCGAATCACTCCACGGATTGCAGCAAAACTTCGGGAATAGTTGGGTTACCTCTGGGCAACCTCTACCTCAAAGGAATCGACTCGAAACGCTCACAATCAAGAGGAATCGAAGAAATCGCTTCTCTAGGTCAAGAACTCGCCCAACTCGAGAAACCACCAAATCGAGTCCGATTCAAAAGAGATTTGGGGGCAAAGTCACCAGCCAAAGAGGCACAAGAACCTCATACGTGACACCCACCAAAAACCCCAAGAAATCGTCCTCAAAACACCGCCAACAAAGAGCTCCGAAAATCAACACAAAAGAGACGGGAAAACCACCATGATGAACAACGCCAAACTATCTATACATGCCATGAAAGGTTCGTACAAGGTCTAGCTTGCCACCCAAACATCCATTCCACTCTCTAGATCTCACATGAAGCTCTCAAGCTAGTCCTCTAAAAACCTAAGGAAAATGGAGAACGAAAATGGAAAAACAAATGAGCTAGGGTTGCAAGAGTTGGCTGCCATCCACCCATCCAATGAGTATATATGGAGGCACCCAAAAGACTAAACTACCCTTCACTAATAACTAGGGATACATGCCCCTCGAGGGCGGATTTGGAAGTCTTCATGTCTTCACCATCGGACGGATGCCGGCGGCCGCGGCTGCTTAACCTCGACGCAAGCCTTGCGATCCCGACGCGTGTCCTCCGCTTCGAAGCTTCTCGGCGCCGGCGGCGGGGTGGTCGGGCCCGCCCCCACAGGCGGTTAGGCCGGCCCGGGAGATCCCGGCCGGCCCGGGCGGTCCGGCCGCCCCTCTCGGGCGGTTGAGCCGGCTGGGTGGCCGCACCCCCTCGTCGAGTCTTTGGCCTCGGTTTTGTGGCTCAACCGAGTAACCCGGTGGTTTTACGGTGAACCACTTTGCTAAACCTGCGAACTCGGTGTAGCCTCGCGCCAATCTCCACTCATGACTCGGCTCCCACGTAGTCCGGCTCGCCCTTGGTTTTGAGGCTCTACCAAGAAACCGTCCACGACTTCATCTTCCTGTTCATGCCACCATGCGGCCCGCACTTGACCCCAACGGCCACCGGGTCCCTCGAACGAAGCCTACTTGTCTTCTCCACACACGGAGGCCTCACCAAGCAACGACCTTTCACGCTTGTTCTTCACCCTGCACCAACACGAGTCAAGCCGCAGCACCTTTGCACCCAATACTTAGCCAAGAATAAGTCCACACAATGTTGTCAATCACTCATCACACAAGGAAGCGACCATCCATCGGTCCTCGAACCACACATGGTCCTCAATCTCCCCCTTGATGAGTGCATTGACAACACACTCTAACAAGTAACGCAAGAGAAAAGGAAAAGAAAAGAAACAAATAAAAAGAAACCTCAACAAGCAATCGAAAGCCAAAGAAAGGCAAAGAGCAAGATCACTTGAAGAAGACAAGTCTCGGACCCCTTAGGCAAGGGCAACTGCTCGACACATCCGAGACAAAACACAGCTCAAGCAAAGAGCGCAAACCACCGAAACAGAGCCCGAACACCACAAAGAGCTCCCCCTGCACATATGCAAACTCCCCCCGAGCCAAAGCACACTCCCCCTGAACAAATGCAGCAATGCAACGCGGGAATGCAATAAAGAGCAAAAACCTGCTCACTCTGCCCAGGGCGGTTAGACCGCCTATCTTTGGGGCGGTTAGACCGCTGTGCCACATCGACGCACGGGGGCGGTTAGACCGCCCCAAGAGACCGACCACTGCACACCAAACTGCCCAAAAGTTGCCCGAGCCAATTGGAACACCTTCCAAACACTCCCAGGTGCCCAAAGCATGCACAAACTTCTCCCCCTTGTTGACAATGCATGAATCAAGGCAAAATGCGAAAACTTTCAACATATAGCTTCTCAAATATACAAAATTCATCACAAGGAGCTACACAAGTCCAAATGAGCAAGTTAGATACTCTACGGTTCGTAATGACCTTAACTACGTGATCACCAAGTTTCACAACCATTGGACGGGACTAAAAAGGATTTGAGTAACTTTGGTGAGGAGTATACCCATGTCCCACTTCAATGTGATAGCACCGGTGCCATAAGCGTTGCAAAGAACCCGAGTGCTCCATTCCAAAACCAAGCACATAGAAGTGAGGTACCACTTTACGAGAGACAACGTAGAGAAAGGGAAGATAGCTTTGATCCATGTACCCACACATGACCAACTAGCTGATATTTTCACCAAAACCCTAGATCAAGCAACTTTCACTCGTTTACGGGGGGAACTTGGTGTGTGTTTGATTTCTTGAGTTGGGTGTGTGGGAGCTCTCTTTGTAGCATATGTATAGCTTTCCTTTATGCATTTCTTGCATTTTGCATGGCATATGTAACATGTTGTATAGGCATCCTTGTATCTTAGATTGCATGCATTTTGTATCATATGCATTGGATAGGAAAAGCTTCTCCTATATACATTGTTCACCATGGGTTGCTATATATGTTCTTGTGAGCTTGTTTGGTATGCTATGGTTAGTTTGGCTTAGCTCTTGATGATCTTGATGAATGATCCATGGTTGATGGCTATTTTTTTGAAAAATGTCACATATATGCTCTCTCATGTGTAAATGCCTTTATATGATCTTGACTTGTTTTAGTGGCTTTTCTATGCTTAATTTGTGGTCGGATAGCTAGTTTATTGATCATATGGGGCCAAAGGCTCATTTGCCATAATGAATGTTTAGCCCTCTTGTTTTATCTTGTGGAGGGGCATAAGTTCCTTTTTGTCGCAAAGACATTTCATGTACCAATTATGAATGCGAAAATGAAATGAAAAATGCTTGGAAAATATGCTCCCATGTCATATGTGCTGAATTTAATTTGCTTTGGGTGCTAAACCGTTGCATGATGCCTACCAATGAGAAGTCTCATACATAGAAGTAGGCACATGGCTCGGTGGCTTTGACATGACATGAGGTGCTTGTGGGTGTTTATGATGGTCTTGTGATTAGAATGGCTGTCCTAGCATGAAGTTTGAGTGGCTTTGCCATTTTGATATGTTTTGCTCATGTTTAGGTATTTGCTTATGAGAGAGTAACTTTTCGCAAAATTACTCAAATCCTTTTTAGTCTTGTCCAATGGTTGTGAAACTTGGTGATCACGTAGTTAAGGTCATTACGAACCTGTAGAGTATCTAACTTGCTCATTTGGACTTGTGTAGCTCCTTGTGATGAATTTTGTATATTTGAGAAGCTATATGTTGAAAGTTTTCGCATTTTGCCTTGATTCATGCATTGTCAACAAGGGGGAGAAGTTGGTGCATGCTTTGGGCACCTGGGAGTGTTTGGAAGGTGTTCCAATTGGCTCGGGCAACTTTTGGGTAGTTTGGTGCAGGGCCGGTCTCTTGGGGCGGTCTAACCGCCCCCCAGGCGGTCAGATGTGGCACAGGCGGTCTAACCGCCCAGCATAGGCGGTCTAACCGCCACAGGCGAGTGAGCGAGGTTTTGCTCTTTATTGCATTCCGCGTTGCATTCTTGCATTTGTTCGGGGGGAGTGTGCTTTGGCTCGGGGGAGTTTGCATATGTGCGGGGGGGCTCTTTGTGGTGTTCGGGCTCTGTTTCGGTGGTTTGCGCTCTTTGCTTGAGGCATGTGTTTTGTCTCGGATGTGTCGAGCAGTTGCCCTTGCCTAAGGGGTCCGAGACTTGTCTTCTTCAAGTGATCTTGCTCTTTGCCTTTCTTTGGCTTTCGATTGCTTGTTGAGGTTTCTTTTTATTTGTTTCTTTTCTTTTCCTTTTCTCTTGCGTTACTTCTTGTGAGTGTGTTGTCAATGCACTCATCAAGGGGGAGATTGAGGACCATGTGTGGTTCGAGGACCGGTGGATGGTCGCTTCCTTGTGTGATGAGTGATTGACAACATTGTGTGGACTGATTCTTGGCCAAGTATTGCAGGTGCAGGTTGCGGCTTGACTCGTGTTGGTGCGAGGTGAAGAACAAGCGTGAAAGGTCGTTGCGGTGAGGCCTCCGGAGTGTGGAGAAGACAAGTAGGCTTCGTTCGAGGGACCGGTGGCCGGTGGGGTCAAGTGCGGGCCGCATGGTGGCATGAACGGCAAGATGAAGTCGTGGACGGTTTCTTGGTAGAGCCTCAAAACCAAGGGCGGCGGGACTACGTGGGAGCCGAGTCATGAGTGGAGATTGGCGGAGGCTACACGGAGTTCGCGGGGTTTGCGGTGGTTCACCCGAGAAAACCCCTTTGGGTTACTCGGTTGAGCCACAAAGCGAGGCCAAAGACTCGACGAGGGGGTGCGGCCACCCGGGCGGTTCAACGCCCCGGGAGGGGCGGTCGGACCGCCGGGGCCGGTCGGATCTCCGGGCCGGTCCTAGCAGCCCGGGGGGCGGTCGGCCGCCCGGGCTGCCGGCGCCGAGAAGCTTCGAAGCGGAGGACACGCGTCGGGATCGCAAGGCTTGCGTCGAGGTTAAGCGAGGCTGCGGTCGCGGGCATCCGTCCCGATGGTGAAGACATGAAGACTTCCAAATCCGCCCTCGAGGGGCATGTATCCCTAGTTATTAGTGAAGGGTAGTTTAGTCTTTTGGGTGCCTCCATATATACTCATTGGATGGGTGGATGGCGGCCAACTCTTGCAACCACTAGCTCATTTGTTTTTCCATTTTCGTTCTCCATTTTCCTTAGGTTTTTATAGGGCTAGCTTGAGAGCTTCATGTGAGATCTAGAGAGTGGAATGGATGTTTGGGTGGTGAGACGCACTACGAGCCTTTCGTAGCATGTATAGGTAGTTTGGCGTTGTTCGTCATGGTGGTTTTCCAGTCTCTTTTGTGTTGATTTTCGGATCTCTTTGTTGGCGGTGTTTTGAGAACGATTTCTTGGGGTTTTTGGTGGGTGTCACGTATGAGGTTCTTGTGCCCCTTTGGCTGGTGACTTTGCCCCCAAATCTCTTTTGAATCGGACTCGATTTGGTGGTTTCTCGAGTTGGGCGAGTTCTTGGCCTAGAGAAGCGATTTCTTCGATTCCTCTTGATTGTGAGCGTTTCGGGTCGATTCCTTTGAGGTAGAGGTTGCCCAGGAGGTAACCCAGCTATTCCCGAAGTTTTGCTGCAATCCGTGGAGTGATTCGGGAGATCAGGCGCGAGGAAGTTGAGGTTTGACCCGCGGGTTCGTTTTCTGGAAGGGGCGGTCTAACCGCCTGCAGGGGGCGGTCTAACCGCCCTGGGTGTTTCCAGGTCGAAGTTTTGTTTCGCCGGATTTTCCTCTGTGAGTTTGTTCGCCTTGATCAGAGGAGTGTCTGGGTGAAATTTGGGGTCGTTCTCGTGCTGTTTGCTAGGTGTTCTTGGCTGGAGTTCGTTGCTGGGTACAGGAGGTTAGACCGCCCCTGGTAGCCGGTCTAACCGCCCCTAGGCCCCTGGGTGGAGTTTTGGTTTTCGCCAAGATTTTCTGGTAGCTAGCATGGCCTTGACCAGAGATCTTTGTTGGTGAAACCGGGGTGAGTTTTGGTGCTCGGAAGAGGCGTTTCGGAGGATTTCTTGGTTACCAGGTGGAGGCGGTCTAACCGCCCCCTATACCCAGTCTAACCGCCCCCCTCTGGTTAGCCGGCTTTCGAGTTGTTTCCGCTGTCGTTGCTGCGTGTGTGTTGTGGTTGCTGGTAGAGTTTGTTCCTAGGACCAGTAGCACTCCAGTGGCTACGTGGTTTTGGCAAACGGAAGGTAGAAGTGCAGAGCGTGTGATTTCGAGGGTTCGGCGAGGCTAGTTCGTCTTGTCGGAGTTTCAATCTCCCTCGAGAAGAATTTTTATCGGCTCCCATTCACTCCCCCCCTCTCTGGTCGCCTAATCGGTCCTTCAAGCGACGGCGGAAGCTCCAACCACTGAGCCAACAGGAGGGCCGGCGGCAGCGGTAGTCGCGGCGGTCGAGACCACGCGAACAGCCACGCCTCTGTCGGTGCGGAATATGGTCCCGACACTAACCGGTAGATAGCGCCTAAGTTTATCCCTCTATGGTCGATGCCAAGCAACAAATGACACAAGGATTATCCTGGTTCGGCGGGGGCGCGTACGTCCAGCAGTGGCGTGCTCGTGGCACTATATTGCTCAACACCCGGGGTGCTTGTAGTGGGGCAAATACAAGCAAGGCGGGAGAGGAAGCGTGGCTTCCAAGTCCCTGGTGAGTGGCTGGAGATGTTATGGGAGAATAAGAGAGTGAGTGCACAATGCGTTGTGTTCCTCTCGCTTCGTACGAACTCGTCCCCCCTGCGGCTGGGGGCTCGCCTCCTCTTTTATAGGCCAAGAGGGCGGCGAGTTACATGCACGCCGCGCTACCTAGCTACGTGTGGGAGCGCGTCGTGCTATGGTGTAGAATGGGCGGCTGTCCGGTCGATCTTCGGCTGCGATCCGGCCATGATGGCCTACTTCGTGCCGAACGGTGGCGGTTCGAGGGTAGGAGGCGGCGGATGGTGATGGCGTTCTACGATAGGCTTCGAGGGAGGTGCGATGATGGCCCAGGTACGGGATACGGGGAGCGGGCGAACGGCGTTCCTTCCCAATGAGCTGCGGTGGCGGAGTGGTTCTTTGCGGTGCTTGGGCGTGCCCCTGTGGAGTCGGGCGTGCGCCGCACGCGTGGGTACGGCGGCCGCGCGCGTTACGGAGGCCGGGATGGCCACCCACCGGCCCTAGCGCCCCTCACCCCTGGCACAAGGTCACGAGAAAGTGGAATCGAGGGTGCGCCGGCCCCCTTTCGAGGGTCGGGCGCGTTAGCCGTACGGCGGCGTGCGCACGGTGTCACGGGACCGACACGGCCGTGCGCACGGTCCATCCCATAGTGGCGGGGATGGGCTCCTTCCATGGGGAGTTGGTGCGGCGGCACGGGGCGTGAGCCCGGGCGCATGATGGCGCGGGTCCGCGGCGTCGGGGCGTTAAATGCCCAAGTACGGGGCCGGCGCACGCGTGCGGGGCGCCGTGATCGTGGCGGGCCCCGGCCGGGGCGGAGCGGACCCTCGAGCGAGGCGGGACTCGCTCGAGGGGGAGCGCGCCCTCGGCGGGGGCGGGGCCGCTCGAGGGAAGGGTTGCCCCTCGAGCGGGGGCGGAACTCTGTTCGAGGAGGGAGTTGCCCCTCGAACGGGGCGGAGCCGTTCGAGGAGGAGCATGCCCTCGGGCGGGCGGAGCTGCTCGAGGGATCTTCCTAGGCGGGCCGCCTTGGTGGGCCTCCGAAGTCTGCTTGCGTGGGCCGGTGTCTGCGGGGTTAGTTTCTGCATGGTTAGGCTTAGTTTATATGGATGCGGGAATTTAAGTAGGGGTTCCCCCATTGTTTGAGGGGACCCCTGGGGCGGTCCCGACGGTAGCCCCCGAGCATACGCGGGTTTGCCATTGAGGCTCCCGCGGATGCGGAACCTGCGATAGGACGTTCTTCCCTCCTTGTTTGCGAACGCTATCCGGTGGGGCCGCGTCGGCGGGCCCGCGGGTCTAGCCCCGAAGCCTGCGGGGGTGTGGGCTCTCTGCGAGGGGTTTACGCGAGCAATTCGGTCGAGAAGGCGTGGCACATATGCCCACCGGCATCGGCGGTGTTTCGGCGGCATCGGGGGTGGCACGCTCCCCCATCCTTTGTCTCGGGCGGGTGCAATTCCAAGGAGGTGTAGCCGTGCGTCAAGCCCCCGAGCCTTGGCTGTTCGAGGCGATCGGGTCGAGCCGACGACTTGTTTTTATCGCGCCCTCGCCGTCCTCCGCGGGTCGGGAGGTGAGGTTTCCACGACTCCCATCGAGCGGGTCGCGAATCGCGGATTCCTCTTCGAGGCTGCTAGCGGGTAGTTCAAGTGGACGTCCATGCCCCGTTCGATAAGGGTAGGGCTGCGCGGTCGGAGACACGTCCATGGAAGCGCTTGCGTGGGTTTGCTAGGTGGGGCTCGGTCCCGTTCGCTAGGGGCCGAGGGGCGCGGAAGCTCTCCCTCGGTGGGATCCCCCGGCTAGTGCCCTCGGCCGGCTCTCGAACACGACATGTGGGGCACCCTCGGCCGACGGGCTCGAGGAACGGCTCGAATGCGCGTGCCCTCGTCGTCCCTAACTGCGAGATGCGGGGCGCTGTTCGGGCCCGTCGAGGGTCGGGCTTCGAACCCACGATCGGTAAGGCCGTGCGGGGCTGTGCATGGACCGGCTCCGGTCTTTTCACGTTTGCGGCCGTCGAGGGGTGCAGGCGCGCCGATCCTCGAGGTGCTTGTTGGCGGCGCGGCGCGATATGAGTGCTTTCGGTGTCGCTCTATTTCAAGCGTGACACAGGCGATCCTCTTACGCGCGTGCCTTCTTTCGGAGGGTTGACATCGTCTCGAGTTGGGGGTCATGCCGCTCGAGGGTCCTACGTGGCATGGGTGCCGCGGTGGTCTCGCTCTACATCGAGCGAGGTCCGGGGCGACCTTCTCACGGCGATATCCCATCGAGGGTCGCCTTGTTTCGAGTTGAGGGTCATGCGCTCGAGGGCTTCACGTGGCATGGGTGCCGCGGTGGTGCGTCTCTACATCGAGCGAGGTCCGGGCGACCTTCTCACGGCGTCGTCCATCGAGGGTCACCTTTGTCTCGGCGAGGGATTCGCCTCGCTCGAGGGCTCTCCTTGCTTGGCAAGGGGCCGGGCATTTAGTTGCCCGCGGGGGCGTGGCCGCGGGTTTTGCGGCGCGGGCGCGCCTTTTTGGCGGCGGCGGCCCGCGCGCGCGCGTAGTGGGCGGCGTGGCGGCGGATGTGACGGTTTCGCCTCGGTCGCCGCCGGTCTCGCCGTAATGATGACCCGCTGCGGGGTTAGTCGGCTGCGGTCGTGGTGGGGCCCGCCGTCGACGCGATGGAAAGATTCCTGCCGATTCTTGTTGGCGGGGGCGTGCGCTCGGAGAACTCGCCGTTGCCTATAAAGCGCGGGGAGGAGTAGGTGGCGGTTTTTACCTTGGCTCCTCACCATTTTCAATCCTCAGTCGCTTCGTCTTCGTTCCGCTCTCGCCACCGCGCGGTTTCGTTTGCTTAGAGCTTTTCTTCTTGCTTCCTTGTCCTCCGCCCCCGCGCTCGTTCGTCCTTCCTTATGGCGCCGCCTCGGCTTCCGTCCCGGGTTACGGAGCCGTACGCTTGGGAGAGGTCGGCCGTGACCCGGCTCGCCCTGGGCGGCGGTCGCCGCCCGGCCGGCTCTCGGCCAACGAAGAAGGGCGCCGGCGGAGTGGATCGTGCGCCATCGTCGCACCTCGAGCCCAATCCGCGGAGGGATGCGTGGTGAGCTTCCTCCGCTACCACGAGCGCGGCTTCAACGCGGCGGCGAGCACATTTATGAGGGCGTTGTGCTTCCACTACGGGGGTGGAGGCCGCACAACTTCGCCCCCAACGCTATCTCGCGGGCGGCCACATTCGTGGGCGTGCGAAGGGTACACAGGGATCCCGGTCAGCGGGAGCTGCGGGTGCACCTCTTCCGCGCGGAGCTCATCACGCGGCCTACGACGGAGCGAGGGACCCGCCGCGCGGTGCGCGCCGGCGGGGATGTCGCTGGCTGTGCGGGGGCGGCTCAAGAACTCCTACATCCCCTGCACCATGACGACGAACAATGCCGGGCCGGGAGCGGGGATGGTTTTACTGCGCAACGCCGGGCCGGCCTTCCTCCCTACACGGGCGGGTGTTCAAGGAGAGGGCGGACTCGCGGGGCTACGGGTTGCCCACGGCCAATCATCGGGCGCGGCAAGGAGTCGGGTCCTTCGCGCCTGCGGCGGTTGGCAAGGGAGGGGCTCAACGCGATGGGCGTCCTCGCCTTCCTCCACCACCCGGCGGATCGTGCGGGTTGATGGAGAGGCCCCTCTGCATCTTCGAGATGACGGAGGCGGCCAACCCGTCGACTGGCGAGGGTCGCGGATGCTCCCCGGCGCCGGCCCGGAGCGGCCGTACGCGCTCACCGGGCGCGGAGCGCGTCGACACCGGGACGCCGCTACTGCGGGTCGGACCCCATGGGACATCGAGATGCTCCCCACCGGCCGTTGGTGAGTGGAGCTTTTTGATTCGTTTTAGTTCTTGTTCTTGATTCCGTTTCACGATGTGCCGCCGTTGCTCTCGTGCGCGGCGGTGCGATTCAATGCCGCCAAGTCCGTTCCACCCACCCCCCGACTCCCGTGCGCTCGGCGGGCGGCGCGGCGGGGGGCGGCGGGGAGCGGGCGGCGCGCGGAGGGCGCACGCAAGGCGGCGCCAAGCGCGCGCGACGCGCGGTCCGCGAGTGCGGCGGCGGGAGGAGGCGGGGCTCTCCTCCCCGACATCGAGGAGCCCTCGTCCTCGGACCGGGACGAGGAGGAAGAGTACGAGGGGGGAGGGCCCCTCGGACGGTGGCGACCCGCGCCCCGTCGCCGGATCTCGCGCGGCGTCGGGGGTGGATTTACGGGGCGGGCGCGTCGGCGCCGCCGCCCGGCCGGTCATCGTCGGGGGCGGCTCGCGCGCGGAGGTGCCGGCGCGCGCCATGGAGGCGCGCGCGGCGGCCGTACTGCGCGCGCGTCAAGCGTGCCCGCGCGTGGCGGGAGCGCGTCCGCGCGCGCGGCGTCCTCGTCGAGGGGTGCGTCGGTGGGCGCGCCGTGCGCGGGGCTAGCGTGCCCCCGCGCGCGGTGGCGGCGTCGGGCGTGCCTACGCGTGAGGCGGGGCGTGCCCGCGCGTGCGGCGGCACCGTCGGGGCGCGCGCGGCGAGCGCGGCCCCTGCGCGGCCTCGTCGGAGGCCTCGAGGAAAAGGAAGCGGGCCTTTTCCTCCGCGAGGTAAGGAATCTGTTCTTCCTTTGCTTGGCCTTAATTTGCTTGGTTATTAGACGCTCTAATCCACCGTTCGCGTTTCCGCGGGGCGGTGCCCACCGTCCCTCCTCTTGCACGGCCAAGGTGCGAGGGACGGATGCGTCGATCCCCACCGGCGGCGTTCGTCGAGGGGGTCGCGCCCGGGGACGGGCGCGGCGGCGGGCACGAGCGCGCAAGGCCGGCCCCCGGGGCTTCGAGGCCCGGCCGGTGGATCAACCCGCCGCGCGCGGCCGGAGGTCGCGGGGGCGGCCGGCGCCGGTCGCCACGGAGGCGCGGGCCGCGGCGGCGGCTACGGTGGAGGTGCCGCCGCGGTGGCGGCCCCTTGCGGGGGAGGCGGGCGGGCGCAACTGCGGGAGCGCCGCGGACGTGGCGGCGCGGACGGAGGTGGTGGCGACGGCGCCGCGGCGGGCGCCGCGGCCGCGGAGGCGCGGGTGGAGGCGCCGGCGGAGGGCGGAGCGGCGGCTCCGCCGCCCCGGCGGTCCCCGGGCGGAGGTGGTGGAGCTCTCGGACGACTCCTCGCCGCACGGGTGGAGCCGGTGGGCCGGGCGGCCCACGAACTCTCACGAGCCCCGGGGAGAGGGCCCTCGTGAGGCGTCACGAGGGTCGTATGATAGTGGGGGGCCGAGGGCACGGCAGCCGAGGCCTCGTCCTCCCATGCGGTCGCCCGCCCGGGTGGGGGGGGCCGTGGAGGATCCCGGCGTTTGGCGACGCCCGGAGGGAGCGGGGCTGCAGGGCGAGCTCATGAGCCACGGCGCCACGCTCAGCCGCGCGTTGAACGAGGCGGCGCGGGTTCCACGGCGGCCGGCTTTGGATCGTCTTCCGGGTGAGCCACGGTTGCTCTTCTTCTTTCTCTTTTTCGCTTTCGCGCGCGTACTCAAGACTTGGCGGCGGCGAGGCTCGATGCGTGGATTCCGGGGGAAGCTTGAGCGCCGCGCCGCGCGAGAAGTACGGCGCGTTCGATCGAGGGTGAACGCCGAGGCCCGCCGGCTCGGGGAGCGATGCGGCGCTTTCGACGCGCTTGCGGAAGCTCTTGGGACGCCGGACGGTGGGCCCCGGTCTGCGGGCGTTGGCGTGGTGTGACGTGCTCCCCGAGAGCTCGGGGCGAGGACGCGGCGCGTGACTCGAGCCTCGGGCGGATCCGCGCGGCCCTCGTCGATCGTGACGAGGCGGCGCGGGAACGCGCGCGAGGACACGGAGAAGACGCGGACGTTGGCCGCCACCCGGGAGGGCGGAGGTGGCCACCGCTCGCGCGGGGCCCGGGAGGCTCCGCCGTCGCTCGAGGGAGCGCGGGCGCGGCGGCGCCGGGCGAGGGCGGGCGCGCGGGATGGAGCGGCGCGCCAAGGAGGCGGATGACACGAAGGCCGCCCTCGACGCCAAGGGCTGCGGCTCTCGTCGCCGGCCGAGGGGCGGCTCCGGCGGGGAGCGCGTCGCCGCCCGAGAGGGCGAGGGGCGGCTCCGGCGGGGAGCGAGGGCGCCCTTGGCAACGCCGGGCGGCGGCCCCGGAGCGGGAGCGCGTTGCTCGCGAGGCGGCGGAGAAGTCGGCCCGGAGGAGCGGAACGCCGCATTCTGCGAGGTTGAGGATGAGGCGTTGACGCTCGGCATCGGCAACGCCGCCCAAGAGATGGCCCTCGTCGAGCAAGGCGAGGCCGTCGGGCCTCGGGCGGCGCTTGAGTCCGTGCGCCACGACCTCGACGCGGGGAGGAGGCAAATCGAAGGTAAGCTATTGTCGATCCCGCTCGTTGGTTTTTGCTTTAGAGGGGTTCGTTTCCCCTTTTCGATTTCTGTCGTCTTGTCGCTTCCGAGGCTTGCGCCACGCACGGGACACGCCGGCGGGCGGGCGGGGGCCTGCGGGCCTCCTACAACTCCTGCGGCGGGAGGCTGCGGGGAGGGCGCGGGACGCGGCCCTCGAGACTGTCACGTCGTCGAGGAAGGCGAGGTCCGGGCCGGCGGCTCGGCGGCCGGCCGCCTACGCGCCCTTGGCGGCCACGTCACGGGGCGGATGCGTCGGGCGTTGCACACGGCGTGCGAGAAGGCCCTCGGAGTGGTGCGATCCCACTACGAGGTCAACCTCGAGGCGGTAGCGGAAGGCTACATCGTGCCCGAGGGCGTCGAGGACGAGGTGGCCATGGAGCGTGCGGACGCGCTTGCTGCGCGGCGCCGCCGAGTCGCTCGCCGAGGCCTTCGAAGAATTCCTCTTCCGGACGGCTGGCCGACGGCTGCGCTCCGCCCCACAGCACACGGGCGCTAGGCCCGTTTTTTGTTTATATGTATCGGGGTTCGGCCTCGTGGCCTCTTTGTAAATAAACAAGTAATTTCATGAACATGGTCGGTTCGTCAATGAAATCGCTTTATTGCGCTTTTTGCTTCTTCTTCTCCCGAGTAGATTCTAGTTAGGGAAGTCCGCCTTTCGCGAGGGGCCCGCGGGTTGGAGGCGAGAGAGACGGGCCATAGCCACGCGGCGTAGGGCGTCTCCGGCTCGCGCGCTCCTTCCCTCGTGCCGCCTACGCCCTTTTCGAATCGTGGCTCGTGGTTGAAGTAGGGAAACGAACTTAGCGCGTGTTATTACGTTTTTTTGCGCGAAAAAATGGGACCATTTGGGGGGGGGGTGCCCCCCGCGGTAGCCCCCGAGGGTAACTTGGGTTTCGGGGGGAAAGCCGAGTTGCCCTTTCGTTATACTTGGAGTATTTACATAGGTGACACCAAGCGGGGTGTTGGCCGTGCGTTTGTACAACGAAAATACTTGGAAATCCTAGCTAAGGGTAGAAGCGACGTAGGCTGTTGGATGTTCCAAGCGTTGGTGAGTTCTTCGCCGTCCTCGTTGGCCGGCTTGTACGTGCCTGGTTTGAGCACCTTCACCACGACGTAGGGTCCCTCCCATGGGGGCGATAGCTTGTGGCGCCCTCGATTGTCTTGGCGTAGTCTTAGGACCGGGCCCCCCTCGGCGAAATCCTGCGACGTATCATGCGTGCTTGGTAGCGCCGTAGGGAGCTGTTGGTATCTTGCGGAGTGCATCAACGCCACGAGGCGTACTTCGTCTAGCCGGTCCGGTGAGTCCTCGCGGGCTCGGCGGTTAGCGTCCTCGTTGTAGCCTCGAACCTTGGGCGACCCGTATTCCGGATCCGTGGGGAGGATGGCCTCCGCGCCATGGACTAGGAAAAACGGGGTGAACCGGTGGCTACGCTTGGGGTAGTCCTTAGGCTCCACACGGCTAGCTGGTAGTTCTTGGAGCCATTTCCGGCGGATTTGTTGAGGCTGGTCGAAAATTCTGGGCTTGAGGCCTCGTAGGATCATGCGGTTGGCGCGTTCTACTTGGCGGGTTGGTACGTGGGTGTGCCACGGCTGCCCAATCCACGCGGATGTGGAACTTGTCACGAGAACTCCAAGAATTTCCGGCCGTGAGCGGGACCCGTTGTACGTGATGATGGAGTTTGGCACTCCAAAGCGGTAGACGATGTCGGTGAAGAACGTGACCGCCCTGCTCGGCCCTCAAATTCGTAATGGGGCGCACCTCCACCCACTTGGAGAACTTGTCAATTGCAACCGGCGGGTGGGTGAAGCCCCGGCGCCTTCCGCGGGGGGCCGACGATGTCCAACCCCCACACGGCGAACGGCCATGTTACGGGGATTGTTTGCGGAGCGTGAGCCGGCAAGTTGGTTTTGCGGGCGTAGGGCGGCACCCTTCGCAAGTGCGCACGATTTCGTTGGCATCCGCGACCGCGGTAGGCCAGTAGAAGCCTTGGCGGAACGCGTTGCCG
Source organism: Cenchrus americanus (assembly GCA_947561735.1). Classification (NCBI taxonomy): domain Eukaryota; kingdom Viridiplantae; phylum Streptophyta; class Magnoliopsida; order Poales; family Poaceae; genus Cenchrus; species Cenchrus americanus. Next base: position 187,683,153 of record OX387245.1, read on the forward strand.
ACGAGGGTGCGCGGCGCGGCGTGGTGGCCACAGATCCCCGCGTGGATGTCCCGTAGGAGCTCGCGCCCCTCGGGGATGGGTATGCATCGCTGGAGGATGCCTGACGCGGCGCGCTTGTACAGCTCGCCGTCGACCAGGGTGAACGACTTGGCCATCCTGGCGATGCGCCTGGCTGCGGCCCGGTCTGCGGGGAGCTCCCCTCGAGCAATCCAGGCGATGTACTTCTCCCGCCAGTCCGCCTGGGCGGGAGCCGGCTCGATGTCCATCGCGACAGCCTCGTGGGAGCCGTACCCCTCGAGAAGGGAGAGCACGTACGCCTCGTTCGAGGGGTCCTCTTCCATGGGCTCCGCACCCGGCCCCGGATTCGAGGGAGCCCCAGGGTCCGTGCGTCGCTCGAGGGGTAGGGCTCGAAGGCGGCCAGGTGGGCGCGCGGCGTCGCGCGCGAAACGTTCGGGGGGAACGGTGATCCGCCGGACGCGATCTTGGCAAGTTCATCTGCCTCCTCGTTGTACGGCGGGGTACGTGATTGAGCTCGATGCCGTAGAATTTGTCTTCGAGGGCCCGCACGGCTTTGCAATAGGCTTCCATCTTGTCGTCGTGGCAGCTCGCGTTTTTCATGACTTGGTCGATCACGAGCTGCGAATCCCCTCGCACGTCGAGGCGCTTGATGCCCAACTCAATGGCGATTTTGAGGCCACGAGAGGAGGGCCTCGTATTCCGCCATGTTGTTGGACGCGGGGAAGTGGAGGCGCCTTTGCGTAGCGCATGTGCTCCCCGAGGGGTGACACGAAGAGCGGGGCCCGCGCCGCTCCCGTCTTCATCACCGAGCCGTCGAAGAACGAGAGTCCGGCCTCTGCGTGAATTTGAGGGGGCGGCGGTGTGTGTCCGTCCACTCGGCGACGAAGTACGCTAAGATTTGCGATTTGATGGCCTTGCGCGGAGCATAGGCGAGCGTTTCGCCCATCAACTCCACGGACCACTTGGCAGTGCCGCTGCCGCATCGGGGTTGCGAATGATCTCTCCTAGCGGGAAGGAAGAGACCACCGTGGCCGGGTGGGCCTCGAAGTAGTGGCGGAGCTTGCGCCGCGCGAGGACCACCGCGTACAACGGCTTACGGACACGAGGGTAGCGCGTCTTTGTGTCCCGAAACGGGACTTCGGCGATGTAATAGGCGGCCTCTCGCACGGGCGGGGGCATGCCCTTCCTCCGTGCGCTCCACGACGATCACGGCGGCCGACCACACAGGTGGTTGCGGCCACGTAGAGTTGGAGGGGTTCGCCGTCTTGCGGCGGCGTAAGGATTGGGGCGTGCGTCGGAGATGCTTTTAGCTTGTCGAGCGCTTCTGGGCCTCGGCGGTCCAAGAGAAGCGCTCGTGCTTCTTGAGCGGCGGTAGAGGGCGCAGGCCCTTCTCACCGAGCCTCGAGATGAAGCGGCTCGGGGCGGCAAGGCACCCCGGCACCTTACGCACCCCTTTGAGGTCCCGAGTTGGACCCATTCGCTCGAGGGCCGCGACCTTTTCGGGGGTTGGCCTCGATTCCCCGGCGGGAGACGATGTATCCCGGGAGCATGCCCGCGGCACTCCAAAGACACATTTTTCGGGGTTGAGCTTGACCCCGTTGGCCCGTAGGCAGCGAATGCGATGCCAAGATCGGCGGCCGGAGTCGTCCGCCTTCCTGGTTTTGACGACGATGTCGTCTACGTAAGCCTCGACCGTTCGCCCGATATGGTCCCCAAAAACGTGCTTGCATGCGGCGGCGATATGTTGCGCCCGCATTTACGAGGCCAAAAGGCATCGTGACGTAACGAACGTCCCGAACGGTGTGATGAACGAAGTCGCGAGCTGGTCGGACTCCTTCATTTTTATTTGATGATATCCCGAATAGGCATCAAGGAAACGAGTAGTTCGCACCCGGCGGTGGAATCAATGATCGATCTATGCGCGGCAAAGGAAAAGGAACTTTTGGACACGCTTTATTGAGACTTGTGTAGTCAATGCACATCCTCCACTTCCCATTTTTCTTTTTTACAAGCACGGGATTAGCTAACCACGTCGGGTGGAACACTTCCTTGATGAATCCGGCCTCGAGGAGCTTCCGCAGCTCCACTCCGATCGCCGTCGCCGTTCCTCGTCGAAGCGGCGCGGCCGGCTGGCGAACGAGCGCGAGCATTAGGCGGGATATCAAGGGAGTGCTCGGCGACCTCCCTCGGAATGCCCGGCATGTCCGAGGGGCTCCACGCGAAAACGTCGGCGTTGGCGCGGAGGAAGTCGGCGAGCCTTGCTTCCTATTTAGGATCGAGGGTCGGCCCGACCCTCAAAGCCTTGCCCTCGGGGGCGATGGGTCGAGGGGGGACCCCTTTGGTTCGCTCGGCGGCCTCGAATGTGCCGGCGTGCTTGGTGGCGGAGGCGAGGTCGTCGTTGACCATCTTCTCCGGCGTGTTTACCGGCGCTTCATCCGGCGCTAGCGCCTCCGCATGTTCCACGCACTCGACATCGCGATCGAATGCATGCTCGATCGACGACCCGACGGTGATGACGCCGTTTGGGCCCGGCATCTTCATCTTCAGGTACGTGTAGTTGGGGACCGCCATGAACTTGGCATAGCATGGTCGCCCAAGGATGGCATGGTAGGCCCCTTTGAATCCCACCACCTCGAAGGTGAGGGTTTCCTTGCGGAAATTCTTGGGGGTCCCGAACCGGACGGGCGGATCGATGCGCCCGAGGGGTTGAACACGCTTTCCGGGCGCGATGCGGGTGAAACGGCTTTGTCTTGGGCCGCGGCTGGTCCGGCCCAATCCCCATTAGGCGCAATGTATGCGCGAAGAGGATATTGAGGCTACGCCTCCGTCCATAAGGACCTTCGAAAACCGAGCGTTCCCAATGATGGGATCGACCACCGAAGGGTGCGGCCGGGTTCGGGATGCGGTTTGGGTGATCGTCCGGCTAAAGGTGATGGCATCCTTCGACCGGTTGAGAAAGGCCGGAGGTGCCCTCTGCGGCGAGGACTTCGTGCCGCTCCTTCTTGCGGCTGTTGCGGGTTGACATGTCGACGGTGGATCCCCCAAAAATGAGGAACACATTTTCGACGGCGGGGAAGCCACTGCGTCGCCGTCGCCCCCATCCTTCTTGGCCTCTGCCTCCTTCGCGGCGGCACGGCCGTAGAACTTCTTGAGCATATCGCCTTTGCTCAAGGGTGTGATTCACGGGGGTCTTGTGGTAGGGGCACGGCTTCTTCATCATGTCATCGAACACCCCCGGGCCTCGAGGAGCCGGTCGAGGGCCCCGTCGGGCCGGGTCAACGGCGAGGGCCTCGGCGTTGCCGCCGTTGCGCCCTTGCTCGCGCGCCTCGCGGCGCGGCTTCTTCCCCTTCTTGCCCCGCTTGTCGTTGCGGCGCGGCTCCTTGGACCCGGCCCGCCCTCCGCGGGCGTGTCCTCGAGCGCTTGCCCCTCTTGCCGTCGAAGATTGCCCCCACGGCCTCCTCTCCCGGAGGCGAAGGGCGGGTGGCAATGTCGAGCCGGCTCGTTCGAGTCCGTGGGCGGGCGGCGTCCCGGCTCGCGCACAAGGTCCGGCACGTGGTGCCCTCGAGGAACGCGTGCACGATCTCGGATTGTGCCACGGCGGGGAGCTACGTGCAACGCTTGGAGAAGCGCCGTATGAAGTCCCGCGGCGACTCGCCGGCCCACGCGTGCAGGAGCGCAGATCCCAGGAGTTCCCGGGGCGCACGTATGTGCCCTGGAAGTTGCCCAGGAAAGTGTGGACTAGATCGTCCCAGTTGTGGATCTGGCTGGCGGGCAAGTGCTCGAGCCATGTTCGGGCCGCGTCGCCCAGATGCAGGGGCAGGTTGCGGATGATCACTTCGTCGTTGGTGGCCCCGCCCGGTGACGGGCCGGGCGGTAGTCGTTTGCCGGACACGAGGGTCCGTCTCCCCGTTGTATTTGGTGATCGTCGAGGGTTGACGGAAGCGGCGGGGGGAACGCCGCCGTGCGGATCTCCCGCGCCCGAACACGCGGGTGCCGGGGGGCTCCGGCGTTGGGGAGCGATCCTCACCGGCCCCGTCGTAGCGTCCACCCCTTCGAGGGTGGTAGCCCCCGGCCGCTCGCGCGTCCGCCTTGGCCCGGGTGCGCTCGGCGTTGATGACGCTTGCGGGCATCGCCGTCCCGGCGCCTGCGCGTGTCGAGGAGCCGTTCCTTGGCCGGCGTGCGTCCCGGTCGGCGGGTCGACCCGCATGCACCGAGGGGTTCGCCCCCAGTGCCGGATCATCACCCCGCGCGTCCCCCGCTTGTTGGCGGATGCGTGAGGCCGGAGCTTTCGGCCTGCCGGACGGCCGCTTGCTCAAGGAGGGTCGCACCTCGCGGTGCATTTCTCGAGCCTCGGGGGTCGAGGGTGCCGGCATGGCGCGCAGCAGTGTTGCGGCGGCGATGAGCTTTTGGCTCGCTCGCGGTGGAGTATCCGCGTTGTCAACGTTGGGGACAGGGTTGAGGCGGTCGCGGACTTGACGGCCTAGCTCCCGCGCGCGTTCGCCGCGCGCGGGGGCCTCTCCTGCCATCGAGGCGCGGAGCGACCGCACGGTCCGTACTCCTCGCCGGCTTGGCCTCGAGCTCACGAGCTTGGGCCGGTTGCGCGTCGACGTCGGCCCCGGCGGGTGCGCTTGGCCCCGCGGCCGGGCGCGTGGCAACCCCCGGGGCGGCGTGACTTCCCCATCTCCGGCGCCCGCCGCACCGGCGGCGTTGGCGGGTCGTTGGTGATGACGGCGCGGCATTCCCGCGTGGGGTCGTAGCTCCCGGTCTTTGCGGAGTCGTCGGAGCGGCCGAACCAGTAGTCCGTGGCGTCGAGGAAGCGCCTGAACGCGACTGGGTCCGGCACACCGAGAGAAGTCCCACTCCGCGTACCCATGGCGGGCGGCGGGTGGCATCGTGTCGACGGAGCCCGGGGACGACTCGTCCGCTGTGCCGAAGTGCGGGATCCCGGCGACGAAGACGTGCCGACCGGGCGGAACCTCGCGCATCGTCGTGTTGACGTTGGCGTTGTAGGCCGTAGTGGCGCCACGCGGCCGATGGGGACGCGTGGTCGGAGACCGCGCGCGGTCCCGCCGGGGCGGTGGCGGCCGTCGTGACGGTGGGCGCACCGCGGCCCGGGCGGCGCGCGCTCGGCCGCCGCCGCTCGGACCGCGCCCGCGCGAGCGCGGCCGGAGCGGCGGCGGCGTCGCGGCGTCGACGGACCGCGGCATCCGTGCTGCGGGTACACTGCGCCGGTGTCGTGCGTGCGGCGGTGACCGGAAGCGGACACGGCCTCCGCTGCGCGCGCGGCTCTCCACGGTTGGTGAGGCGCATGAGATAGCCATTCCCCGTGGCTTGGAAGTTCAAGTCCCCGAAGCGGATCTCGAGCCGGCGGAAGGGGGGTCCGAGCTACCCATGTTGTAGCGGGTGCTACGGTACTCGGTGCGAATCACCATGGAGGGAGTCGGTGAAATGACCTTAGGCGCTCGGATGCCCCACGGTGGGCGCCAGCGTCGGTGCGGAATATGGTCCCGACACTAACCAGTAGATAGCGCCTAAGTTTATCCCTCTATGGTCGATGCCAAGCAACAAATGACACAAGGATTATCCTGGTTCCGGCCGAGGGGGCCGTACGTCCAGCAGCGGCGTGCTCGTGGCACTATATTGCTCAGCACCGGGGTGCTTGTAGTGGGGCAAATACAAGCAAGGCGGGAGAGGAAGCGTGGCTTCCAAGTCCCTGGTGAGTGGGCGGAGATGCTATGGGAGAATAAGAGAGTAAGTGCACAATGCGGCTGTGTTCCTCTCGCTTCGTACGAATTCGTCCCCCCCTGCGGGCCGGGGGCTCGCCTCCTCTTTTATAGGCCAAGAGGGCGGCGAGTTACATGCACGCCGCGCTACCTAGCTACGTGTGGGAGCGCGTCGTGCTATGGTGTAGAATGGGCGGGCTGTCCCGGTCGATCTTCGCTGCGATCCGGCCATGATGGCCTACTTCGTGCCCGAACGGTGGCGGTTCGAGGGTAGGAGGCGGCGGATGGTGATGGCGTTCTCTGATAGGCTTCGAGGGAGGTGCTGATGATGACCGGTACGGGATACGGGAGCGGGCAGAACGGCGTTCCTTCCCAATGAGCTCTGCGGTGGCGGAGTGGTTGCTGCAGTGCTTGGGCGTGCCCCTGTGGAGTCAGGCGTGCGCCCGCACGCGTGGGTACGGCGGCCGCGCCGTTACAGAGGCCGGGATGGCCACCCACCGGCCCTAGCGCCCCTCACCCCTAACACCGCAAGGTCACGAGAAAGTGGAATCGAGGGTGCGCCGGCCCCCTTTCGAGGGTCGGGGCGCGTTAGCCGTACGGCGGCGTGCGCACGGTGTCACGGGACTGACACCGGCCGTACCGCACAGTCCATCCCATAGTGGCGGGGATGGGCTCCTTCCATGGGGAGTTGGTGCGGCGGCACGGGGGCGTGAGCCCCGGCGCATGATGGCGCCGTCCCGCGGCGTCGGGGCGTTAAATGCCCAAGTACGGGGCCGGCGCACGCGTGCGGGGCGCCCGTGATCGTGGCGGGCCCCGGCCGAGGGCGGAGCGGACCCTCGAGCGAGGCGGGACTCGCTCGAGGGGGAGCGCGCCCTCGAGCGGGGCGGGGCCGCTCGAGGGAAGGGTTGCCCCTCGAGCGGGGCGGAACCTCGTTCGAGGAGGGAGTTGCCCCTCGAACGGGGCGGAGCCCGTTCGAGGAGGGAGCATGCCCTCGGGCGGCGGAGCCTGCTCGAGGGATCTTCCTAGGCGGGCCGCCTTGGTGGGCCTCCGAAGTCTGCTTGCGTGGGCCGTGTCTGCGGGGTTAGTTTCTGCATGGTTAGGCTTAGTTTATATAGATGCGGGAATTTAAGTAGGGGTTCCCCCATTGTTTGAGGGGACCCCCAGGGGCGGTCCCCGACACCTCCGAGCCTCACAAGGTGGCTACAACGCCCACCAGAAGATTGAAGAGCTGCAGCGGAAGAAGTCAGCCGCTGCAGGCGACAACAACGGCTTCCCCGCCTTATCACCTCGACTTCGCAACTTGCTCCTCCCCGACAAGTTCAAGCCTTTGGCGATCACCAAGTACGACGCGAAGCAGGACCCCATCCAGTGGCTCAGGAGCTACGCCCTCTCCATCGAAAACGTTGGCGGCAACAACGACACCAAGTGCCTCTACTTCCCCTTCTGCCTGGACCAAGCCCCACTCACATGGCTCGAGTCGCTGGACAAGCACTCAATCGACAAGTGGGACCGGCCTAAAGGAGCGGTTCACCGGCAACTTCGCGGGCGCCATGGGCCGATCGGGTACTCGCATGGACACCGGCCATGGTCAAGCGAGAACAAGGCGAGACCCTCCGCAAGTACATGCGCCACTTCTTCGACAAGCACGCTACAGTAGTCGACGTCACCGACAAGGAGGTCATCGACCTCTTCCAAGACGGCCTCTACCATCGCCGCACCTTTGAAGACTTCGGTCGTCGCCGCCCCAAGTCCATCCCCCACCTCAAGGACATGATCACGTCCTGGGCGGATGAAGAAGACAAGGCCAATGCTAAGTACGACGCCATCCGTGGCAAGAACAAGCAGAACACGAGCGGCGGCAGCGGCAACAACGGGAACCAAGGCGGTCGCAACAACAACTACTACTACTAGTCGGGTCCCAACCGCAAGCGCAAGCCAGACAACACGGTCGCGGCTATCCAGCGCCTTGCGAAGGAGAACTCGAAGAAGACCTCCGGCGGCTTCAAAGACTTGCTAAAGGAGAAGTGCCCGTGGCATCTGGACAGCATCCACACCACTAAGCAGTGCTACCAACTCAGGCGAACACTCAAGAGTACTCGATCCCCTCCTTCTGACTGAACCCCTAAGCAACAAGCCTCGACTTGTTCCTCACAACTTCTCCTTTCTCTCCCTCTTTGTTTTTCCACACCCACTTTGTACCAATCGTCTTACACCCTGGGGGAGGGTCAACCAACTCCCACACCTGATTCCTCTCAAAGTTCTCCAACTCCTCATGCATCGAATTAACCCAATTGTGATCAGATAGTGCGTGTCCAATGTCTTTGGGCTCAAAAGTAGCGACAAATGCAGCATGAGCGAAATGGGAGTTGTTTCGAACCCTCGACCGTGTTGTGCGTTCATTCATGTCGCGGATGATCCTCGAAGCTGGGTGATCCACTTGTACTCGCCGGGGAGGTTCTTGCCTCGATGCTACCTCCCCCTCAACATCAGCTTCACCTCGTTCTTGATTTGTCGTTGTAGGTGTAGCAGAGGGTCCATCCACCATCGTAGTTGAAGTAGTGGGTACATGTTCAGCCGGGGGCACCACACCACCATCTTCATCATCTCCATGTTCATGCTCCTCCTCCTAAAAGATCTCCTCGCCAAGCTCATCATCACCTGCACACTCAAATACAAGCTGAATACGTGGCTCTGTCTCGTCGAAGGTTACCTTGCAAGTCTCCACGATTTGGTTAGTTTCAAGATTGAGCACACGATATGCTCAATAATGAGATGCATAACCAAAGAAAATGCCATCGACAGACCTAGCCTCAAACTTATCCAACTTCCCGCTGTCTTCGAATGAAACACTTGCAACCAAAGACATGGAAGTGACTCACCTTGGGTGTGCGACCATGCATCAACTCATAGCATGTCTTCTTCTTGTGCACTCCGAGGTATATCTGTTCGACACATAGCACGCGGTATTCACCGCCTCGGCCCAATACCTCCTCGAGTCCTATGCTCATCAAGCATCGTCCGAGCCATCTCGCACAAGGTCCTGTTCTTCCTTTCCACAACACCATTCTGGGGAGGCGTATACGGACTCGAAAACTGGTGCTCAAGACCCAAGTCATAGCAAAAGGTTTCAAAACGAGAGTTCCTGAATTCTGAGCCATTATCACTACGGATAGCTCGTATGGCATCTCCGTGCCTCTCGTTCCCCAACCTCAAGACTAGATCTTGAACAAAACCAAACGTCTCCCCCTTATCCTCAAGAAAGAACACCCACGCATACCGAGAATAGTCGTCCACCACAACAAGGACATACCACTTCCCACCCGCGATCGCACACGAGCCGGGCCAACAAAGTCCATATGGAGCGGCTTGCATGGACGCTCGGTCATCACATCGGTGAGAGGCGGGTGAGAAGAGGCCACCATCTTGGCATGCCTACACGGAGCACAAACCAACTCTTTCTTAAGCCTCAACCGTGGCAATCCTCGGACCAAATTGAGTTTACTCAAGCGTAACAAAAGGTCAAAGCTCAAGTGACCCAACTTCCTATGCCACTTCCACAACTCACTCGAAGAACCGGCCAAGAAACAACGCTCCACACCCGAAGACTGAGAAAAATCAGCACGAAACACCCGACCCTCGGAACGACCATACGGACAAGGTCCCCTCGAGAGTCCACAATCCGAGAACCACCCGGCCGAAACAACACCTCAAAACCCTCATCGAACAAGCCGGGACACGAAAGCAAATTGTACCCCGGCGATTGAACAAGAGCAACACGCCTCGAGTGATCTTGTCACTCACTTTGATCTCACCTTCGAAAGCACACGCCCACGCCCATTGTCCCCAAAAGTGATGTACCTCTTCGTCACCACGGGACGAGACTTGAGAACCACCCCCTGTCTCCCGGTCATATGCCTAGAGCAACCGGAGTCAATCAACCAAATGTTCTTCAAGTCTCCCACCTGAAATTAAAAAGTGACCACGTGAGCGAACAAACAACTCAGCACTGGGGTTAGTACCAAAAGAGGAAAACCAGTGCCGAGCCATTTGCTCGAAAGTGGGGTTAGCACCAACCAAAGCATCTCTCCTACCAAAGCTACCTCCACGAACACCACCATGGTAACCACTCCGAGGAAACCACCCCTCACTGCCTGGAGGAGGACCAAAACCACGGAAGCCAACCCGTGGACCGTCCCTCCTCTCCTTCTCAAAGCTACGACTCCTCCCATCTCCGTAGTGAACTCGAGGGGGAGAACGCCTAGCAACCGACCACCCGTCTCTCCCGGACCAACCACCAAAGCAACTCCACCTCCGGACCCGAAACCTCTCGACTCACCACCTCGAAAACCACTCCGCCCGGAAGTGGGGGGGGCCGGTTAAACCGCCTAGCCAAGCCGGTCTAACCGCCCCCTCTGGGCAGGGCCGGTCTGACCGCCTAGCCGGGCCGGCTCGACCGACCTCTCCCGAAGCTGCTCCTCGGCCGCGGGAACTCGCATCTCCCCATGCCGGAACACTTCTCACCACGCCTTACCCCTGGCAGTGGCATATGAGGCTTAGGTACACCATGGGAAGGGTTGTACCTATCCTTGTTCGCCCACTCCTTTGCCATCCTCTCTTCCCGCTTCCTCTTGAAGCAAAACTCATCCTTGTGACCCTCTTTCCCACAATGGCCACAACGGAACCTCACAAGCTTAGGTTTAGGCTTGGATTGGGGCTGCTCGCTTGGTTTCTCTCCACTCAACTCCTCCATCGACTTATCCTCACTAGCCTTTTCACTCACTTTCCCAAAGAACACTTTCCCGGAAGTGCTCACAAACTTGATAGGCCTTCGGAGATCATTTGTGGGTGTAGGAAATATAGGTGGAGCTAGGGTTGTGTCTAGTCGGTTCCTAAGATGGTTGGGTTTTGGAGGGAAATCATTTTTGTGGTGGGTTTTTGGTGGCTCTGGGATATTCTCTTCACTTCCCTCACCAACTTTGTTTGCCCCAAGACCCTCACCATCCTGCCTCTTAAACGCTCATGACCAGACAACCAACCCATCAACTTTCTCAAGTCATCATTCTCATCCTGCAAACGATCAACATAATGTGCAAGTTCCAAATTTTTCAAGGCATGCATTTCACAGGTAGAGCATGATGTAGGCATGGGTTCCTTCAATTTAGCCTCAAGTGAACTAGTGTAAGCATGCATCTCATCAATCTTAGCATGCAAAACAGGGCAAGAAGTGCAAGCACCTTGTCGTATGGACCTCCCTGGGCCCACTACCTCGGTGGGTACCAGGACCGACTAGTCGGTGGGCCCCTGGGACTACCCGGCTTGCGCTACACGGCACCTGAAGGTGTGGAGCACAAGGACAACACAGGAGTAGTACTCGGTTAGGGAGCTGTACATGTTCCGCACTGTATGGAGGACTCCTAGACGTACTCGACTAGTACTCTCTCCCTACTCCTACTTGTAACCCTACCTCCCGGACTATATAAGGCGAGGCAGGGACCGATCTCTAGCATCCAATCTCATCTCATACAACCCACGGCGCACTATTGCACCATCTTGTAATCGTGCCCAATCAATCCAGAGCTACGCAGCATACAGGACGTAGGGTATTACGCACCTCGCGGCCCGGACCTGTCTAAATTGTGTGCCACATGTCTCTTCCTTCGAGTTACCGATCTCGGCGAGTCACATTCATCTACTTCGGGTACTCCCCTTAGTAGGTTGCCGGTCTAAAACAACGACAGCTGGCGTGCCAGGTAGGGGCTCTCGCCCGAGATCACATGGCGAACTCGACGGCTTCCGTCTGCTTCAAGCCAACCGTCGCCTTCAACCGCGGCGACACCTTCGTGTTCGGCACCTGGGTCTGCACTGCTGATGGCGCGGGCTCCTTCCGGCCGCCGCCCCCGACCAAGCGGCCCCAACCCGAAGACAGGCTTCGTGACGCTTCCCCGAAGTTGTCACGGGTGAACTCGCCGCAAGTTCGGTGAAATTTCGCTCTTCGACCACCACGCCGACTTCGAGCTCGAGTCCGCTTCCAACTCGGACTCGACGTCGCCATGGGCCATCACATGCGAGCCGGCCGCTCGCCCATCGCAGCGGTCCCCTCACCTCGCGAGCGCTCCGCGCGTGGCCCACGCATCCTCGGCCGGGCCCGCACGGGGGCTCCCACTTCGCGCCGGGCCGGCAAGGAGCCCGTACCAGAGTACAGCTCGGACTCCGACGCCGCCCCCGATCGCGCTCCGGACTCCGGCCTCTCTCTGAGTTCTACTCGAACCCGGATTACGAGTTCGACTTCGGGTCGGACCCTGAGGAGCCCGAGTCCGAGGACAACTCCACTGAGCTTCCTTTATCAGGGCCAGCCTCTGGGCTGGTTATAGCATCCACGCCGGCCGGAAGATACGTCTACTGGCCAGACCACAAACCTGCCGACCTGATAAAGGGAGACTCACGCTACGTCGCCTACATCGACTCGCTACCGTTCCAGGAGGGAACACCGCTAGCCCGGCCGACTCAAGCACACCAACCGAGGTGGCACCCTCCGAGTCCGGCCTTGGCACCCCCGATCGCCAAGTCTTCATGGCCGCCGGCGACACCCCGTGGCCTTCGTGCACGGCTCGGGACAAGTACACGGAAGACATCTCCTCCGACGAGCTCTCTCGCCGATGCTCCACCAAACGAGACTCGGCGGATAGAGACGCTCGACGTGAACGTAACCGGAAGCGCAACGAACGTCGTCGACGCCTCGCGACAACTTCCCCGTCCGCAACCTTGCGGAAGCTCTCGAGGCGGTCGAGAGCAGAGTGCACACTACCCCCGAGCGAAGGCCTCATGTCGATCGCGCCGATCGCACGCCGAGGCTCGGGGCATACGCGCCGGAGAGGTCATCGCCAAGCTCGCCGAAGAAGCTTACTTCATGCGGGTCGACAACGGAGTCAACCAGGCCTCCTCCCCGCCGTACCCCGCGGCAACGAAGCTACTAGTTGCGGCGCCAACAACGGTCCTAACCGTACTCGAGCCGACCTCCCGCCCGAGCCAAACCATCGTCACTCTAACGCCGGCGGACCTTCACTACGCGACCACAGAACCGAGAAGTCGTCCCTCACCGCGCTCCGGCCGGCGGGGGGCGGCAACGATCCCGACGGCGGCGGCGGCCGACGGCGGCGGCTCCAACCATGGAGCCAACAGAGAGAGGCCGCGGCCGGCGGCGGCCGCGGCGGCCGAGGCCACGCGACCGCCCACGCCTCCGTGCCTCACATGGCGGGTACGACGCTCGCCAGAAGATTGAGGAGCTGCGGCGGAAGAAGTCGACCACCGCAGCCGAGGGCGACGGCTTCCCCGCCTTCTCACCTCGACTTCGCAACTTGCTCCTCCCCGACAAATTCAAGCCTTTGGGGATCACCAAGTATGATGCGAAGCAGGACCCCATCCAGTGGCTCAGGTGCTACGCCCTCTCCATCGAGAACGCTGGCGGCAACAGTGACACCAAATGCCTCTACTTCCCCTTCCGCCTGGACCAAGCACCACTCACGTGGCTCGAGTCGCTGGACAAGCACTCGATCGACAAGTGGGACCAGCTGAAGGAGCAGTTCACAAGCAACTTCGCGGGCGCCATGGGCCGATCGGGTACTCGCATGGACCTGGCCATGATCAAGCAGGAACAAGGCGAGACCCTCCGCAAGTACATGCGCCGCTTTTTCGACAAGCGCGCCACCGTCGTCGACGTCACTGACAAGGAGGTCATCGACCTCTTCCAAGACGGCCTCTACCACCGCCGCACCTTCGAAGACTTCGGTCGTCGCCGCCCCAGGTCCATCCCCCACCTCAAGGACATGATCACGTCCTGGGCGGATGAAGAAGACAAGGCCAATGCCAAGTACGACGCCATCCGCGGCAAGACCAAGGGAATCCGGGGCGGCGGCGGGCAGCGAACGCGAACCGGGGTGGTCGCAACAACAACAACAACTACTCGGGTCCCAACCGCAAACGCAAGCCGGACAACACCGTCGCGGCTATCCGCCGCCCGCGAAAGGGAACTCGAAGAAGAACTCGGTGGTTTCAAAGACCCGTCGAAGGAGAAGTGCCCCCGGCATCCAAACGGCAACCACACCACCCGAACAAAGGTGCTACCAGCTCGGGCACGCACTCAAGGAGACGCCGGAGCCACCGCACCCTCACGACCAAAAGGGCAAGAAGAAGGACGGCGACAACAACTACTTCCAAGAACCCGAGAAGACCGTCAACGTCCTCTTCGGTGGATTGCCCAGCGGGCGGGGAGCGAAGGCTACCCGTCGCGAAGTAATGTCCATTGAGCCGCCGGTCCCGACCCCTCTCAGGTGGTCAGAGGTACCCATCACCTTCTCCCGCACGGATCAATGGACCAGCTTCTCCGAACCAGGACGGTTCCCCCTCGTCCTGAAGCCAACGGTGGCGGGCTCCAAACTCAACAAGGTGCTCATCGACGGTGGAAGCGGGCTCAACGTCCTTTTCACCAAGACCCTGAAGAAAATGAAGCTCGACATCACTCATATGCTCACCAAGAGCAATGTGCCCTTCTACGGCATCGTCCCTGGCAACACGGCTATTCCACTGGGCTCAGTGGTCCCGCCGCTACCTTCGGGGCATCTCGGGACAACTACCATACCGAGTACATCAAGTTTGAGGTCGCGGACTTCGAGACCTCCTACCACGCCATCCTCGGCAGACCGGCCATCGCCAAGTTCATGGCGGTGCCCCATTACACCTACTTGGTACTCAAAATGCCAAGCCCAGCCGGTGTACTCTCCCTCCAAGGGGACTTGAAGATCTCCCACGACTGCGACACAGAAGCCGTGGAAATCTCCTCTATGAACCAAGTACCCAACGCGATGATGGAGGTCTACGCCGCGTCGAAGAAGCTTGCTACAAGTGAACTCGACATCCCAGAGAAGTCTGACAGCACCAACAAGCCTCAGCCACCTGAGGAGGTACTCGTCAAGACGATCGACCTTGGAACAGGCGATCCCAGCAAGACCACCACCATCGGGGCAGGCCTCGACCCCAAATAGGATGACGCGCTCATCGCCTTCCTTCGGGCTAACCGCGACATCTTCGCGTGGAAGCCGACGGACATGCCGGAGTGCCCGGGGATCCGATTGAGCACCGCCTCAACGTCGACCCAAAGGCCACCCCCAAGCGACAACACCTCCGACGCTTTGCCGACGACAGGCGGGACGCCATCAAGAAGGAACTCGCCAAGCTACTCGCAGCCGGCTTCATCAGAGAAGTCTTCCATCCTGAGTGGCTCGCCAACCCTGTCCTCGTCCGCAAGAAGAACTCGAACGAGTGGAGGATGTGCGTCGACTACACCGACCTCAACAAGCACTGCCCCAAGGACCCTTTCGGGTTGCCGCGGATTGATCAAGTCATCGACTCCACGGCGGGCTGCGACTCGCTCTCCGCTTCCTCGACTGCTACTCCGGGTACCACCTGATTGCGATCAAGGAAGAAGACCAGGAGAAGACCGCGTTCATCACCCCGTTTGGCGCGTACTGCTACACGACCATGTCCTTCGGGTTGAAGAACGCCGACGCTACCTACCAATGAGCTATTCAGGCCTGCTTCAAGAGGCGGCTCAACAAGAACGTCGAGGCCTACGTGGATGACGTGGTCGTCAAGACCGTAAACTCCAGCACCCTCATCGACGACCTTGAAGAGACCTTCGCATCACTACGCGAGCTCGCTCGGAAGCTCAACCCGAACAAGTGCGTCTTCGGCGTCCCTTCGGGCAAACTACTCGGCTTCATCATCGCCCGCCGCGGCATCGAAGCCAACCCCGAGAAGATCTCCGCCATCACCGCATGAAAGCTCCCACGAGCATCAAAGACGTCCGTGAAGCCGACAGGGGTGCATGGCGGCGCCGAACGCATTCATCTCGAGGCTAGGAGAACGGGGCCTCCCCTTCTTTAAACTACTCAAGCATCAAGAGAAGTTCGTGTGGACTCCGAGAGGCGGATCAAGCCCTTGCCCGGCTCAAGGACTTCCTATCGAAGCCACCGATCCTCACGGCTCCTCACAAGGGCGAGCGCCCATCGCTCTACCTAGCCGCGACTACTCACGTGGTCGCATCGCCATCGTTGTCGAGCGGCGAGAAGACGGCCACGCCTACCCGGGCCGGGGCCGCCCCGCCTACTTCGTCGCCGAGGTTCTATCAGAGTCCAAGGCCCGCTATCAGCCCGTGCAGAAGCTCCTGTACGCACTACTCATCACCTCGCGGAAGCTACGACACTACTTCCAGCAGTACTCGGTCTCCATTGTCACCGACTACCCGCTTGGAGACATCCTGTGGAACCAAGATGCTACTGGAAGAATCTCCAAGTGGACTGTCGAGCTCGGCGCCCTCACTATCGACTTCAAGCCACGCACAGCCATCAAGTCGCAGGCACTAGTCGACTTCATGGCAGAGTGGTGGGAGAACCAGCTACCCACTCCCACCGAGCGACCAGAGCATTGGGTGATGTACTTCGACGGCTCACTCAACCTCGAGGGCGCAGGTGCAGGGGTGCTTCTGATCTCTCCAACGGCGAACAACTCAAGTACGTCCCGCATCTTCCGGAAGGTCTCAAACAACGAAGCCGAGTACGAAGCCCTCCTACACGGGCTCCGCCTCGCGGCCTCACTGGGCATCAAGCGGCTACTAGTCTACGGCGACTCCGCAGTGGTCATCAACCAAGTCAACAAGTATTGGGACCGCAACAAGGAGAACATGGACGCCTACTGCCTAGAAGTCTGCAAGCTCGAGAACAAGTTCTATGGTCTCGAGTTCCATCACATCGTTCGCGACAACAACGTTGCGGTCGTGTTGACGGATAAAAGACGTATCCCTCTACGATCCGCAAGCGTACGGACCCCACACCTTTTTCACCACGGGATTCCCAAGGTTCTTGTCAATCCGCGGAGCAAGGGGATTACAAGCGTTCGATCAACAACGACACACTAGCTACTAAAACCCTAACTACTATTATACTAGAAAACACTAAACTACACTAAAGAGAATGATAAACGATCAAGAGAGAAGACACTCGCCCACGGGTCTACGATACTAGAGCATGCAATCGCTTAAAGACATGAAAAACCAATCTAATCTATCGGGGTTGTGACCACGGTTTCGCCCTTTCCCTCCTCTCGTATCGTCACTACGCGAAGGTATTCATGACTAGACCTTTGATGGCCACGGCGTATTGAATGGATCCAAGGAAGCATTGGAGCTCGTACTCCCTCTACGGCATGGTAGCTAACCTTTAAGCATTAAAGTATATTCAACACAAGATGATAGATAGAAAATCCGACAAAGTGCGATTACATCTCACGATCGATTACAACCCATGGACGAATGAGAAGATTACCCCATCAAGGTGCCGATCATGGCACCGTTGATCATGGTTTCCCTTCCGCCGGTGTCTTCCTCCTTCTCCACGAGAGGGTGCTTCCTTCGAGGTGGTTGATCTCCGGCCCCGAGATCCTCCTCCTCTCTCTCTAGCTTGTGGATGGCCTTCTCGGTGCGAATAAACTCCTCTTTCTCTCGTTGGCGGCGCGTCGGGGTTTTTAGGGTCGAAGATCCTTCGAGGGCAAGGAAGACGGGACCGAACCGGTGCCCGAAGTGGGCCGGGCCGATCCGACCGGGCCGGCCGGCCCGGTGCCCGGTTCGGCCGGTTCGGTCGCCCTTTTTGCTCCGTGGGTCCTCGTGCACTTATCTACTTCGCCCCCTCCACTTGGATGATTTTGACGCCGTTATCCTCGCGATCAAGATGGAGACTCTCTTTGCATGAAGTTTGATCTTTTACGCTTCAATCCCCGGGGGTGTTCCTCGTAGCACTTCGATCCTCACCACCATTGGAAGTAATTTCAGCGAGCTCATGAACACGAACAAGACTCCATGAATGCTCCTTTGAACTTATTGCGAATCCGTCCTTTATGTCCATGATTTCCTACATAAACACAACACTTCCAAATGCATGCACAAAGATGAACTTGTTATATGATTAGTGTGCCTAGTGGCGGGTTAGTTTAATAATCAAATCCAAACCAAAGTGTAATGAACATGCTAGGTGCACCAAAATACACCGTCAACATCTCCCCCACACTTAGCTCTTGCTCGTCCTCGAGCAAGTACTCGTAAAAGAACTTCGTCCAAGGCGTGTAATCGTGTACCACTTATCCTTCTTCACAAGTTAGTCAATCCCTTCATCATTAATACATAAACACAAAGTAATGATAATCAAACATAAACATGGGCGTTTAGAACTTTTACCACGTCAAGATTTACCCCACAACTCAAACTCTTCACTCGAAGCCTTCAATTTCAGCCATACTTACTTCTTTGCTTCCATCGGAGGGTTTTTATGGTTTTCAAAACAAAAATTCCTGCAACAAGTGTTAGACAAAAACCTTTCTCCAAGCTCTCTCAAGTCACTCATATGAAGTGTCTATCCTAACCAAATTTTATAAAACTCTCACCTCCCATTAATCTCTCATATATCATGTAAAAGTGGAGCTATAGGTAGGGCTAGCGCAATCAACACAAGTATTGTCAAACTAAGAACTTCCTCTAATGGTTGTCTACCTTTCAGAGCCAATGATCATGAGAATTAACCATATGTAGGGATATCAAGGACGAGAAGATTTAGAATGGTGGACATGTGCAAGGGCAAAAGAAAATTGTGACTTCAAGGCACCAATGATGTCCTCGTTGTCGAATTGCACATGGTTGGAAATAGAGTAAAAGTTTCGTCTCACAATCAACGTGACATCCTTCCTTACACTTTATTATTTTTCTTTTCTTTCACTTGATCCATCCCTCTCATATCTTCATTGCTAACTCATCTTTCTCTTTTCTTTTTCTTCCTTCATTCACATATGATTTTTTTTTCTTTTTTTTTCTTTTCCATACACATACTTTTTCTCTTTATTTTTCTCTCTCTTGACATCTTTTCAAAGCTTTCAATTCTCCCTTTTCTCGCATGCACACAATCTGAAATTTTTAAATAAACCATGCTAGAGACGAGACGAAACTTTGAAAATAGGTTGTGTTCAAGGAATACGATGTTCAAAAGAGATGTATAAGGTTAGGTATGGAATTCAGTGATATGCATGACTTTCGTTGCGAAAGTCATGAACTCGAATATATGACGAGGCTAGCAACAAAAGATAAGTACAAGGACATGATCATTGCTCGAAATTAAAACTCACCAAGAGAGAAGGGTCCTAGCCTAACTCATCGTGCTAATCACACTTATAGTGGAGCGAAAAAAACAAACTTGACTTTGGATAGGAATTTTTTATACTCTCAACTTGGAAAAAGAGATTTTGCTAACCTTTATTACAAGGGTTTTAATATAATTTTCAGAACTGAAATCCTCCAGTTTTTAGCATCGAACATAGCACAACTAGCATGTGAAGCTCAAGATCGAAGTGCGGTATGGGTACTTTAAGTAGTAGCGATTCCACTAAGCACCACGGTAAACGATTTTCAAACCACATACTTGTGTTCATATATCAAGAATCGAAGATTAGACAAACAAGTAAATAAAGATAAACAATATATAAAACACAAAGATATATATAAGACTCTTTTTATTTGGTTTTCTTGACTCAACACTAGTTTAAGACACTTGCAAAAATTTAAAAAACTGACTCGAAAACTAAAAACTCATTAAAACGCTAGGACTCTCACACGAAGATTAAACCGAACCTAAATTTGAAGTTCAAAAGCTAAGGCTAGCGAGCTAGCCCTCCCCCACACTTAAAACATACGACGTCCTCGTCGTATCTTACAAAAACCAAAGGGGAAAACTAGATCTAATGGTACTTCGAGCAAGCCTTGCACCACTTGCCTCTCATGTTTCCAACCATGCCGAAAAGTTTGCGCACGTTACGGTTAAGGAACTTGTAGTCATCTTCAACTACGCGCTCCAAGTCCTCCATACGCCGCTTCATCGCTTCCATGGTTTGAAGACATTCGTCGGCCGACGCGTAGAGAGCCGCGATGGATTGACGCGCAAACTCGACAAAGACATCGGATGCAATCCGAAGGGGTCGTCGTCGCCATAATCTCCACCGTTGTCACCACCGTCGTCGCCACCTCCATTGTTGTCGCCTTCGCCACCGCCGTTGCCGTCGCCGTTGGGGCCCTCGGGAGTCCTTTCGTAGGGCTGCTCGCCCCAATCATCATCATCTCTACCGGCAGCCGCCCACGAGCTCGGGCTACGATCGTCGGAGTAGTCGCTATCCCCATATTCCTTAGGCTCCGGCGACACCTCCTTGTAATCCTTACGCTTGATGCCTTGGAGACGTGCCGACCTTCGAACGGGTGTAGGGACCTTCTCTCCTTTGATGGGGTTGCGAGATGCAAGAGCTCCGGCCGGGACACGTCCTCCGCAACGGATACGTGCGGTCCTCTTGACGGGTAGCTTGACCTCGCATCGCATCGCCTCCTCCATCGATGGCTTCTTGGCTTCTACCTTCAACTCTAAGCTTTTTGGAGGCTCAATGGTCGCTACAAGGGTGCAACACATTGCTTGAAAGGATTGATTCTCGAGCTCCCAATTCGGCCAAATATATAGTCCCGAGAGAAAAGCCCCGGGAACCTTATTTTCCTTTTTTACACTTCCCTTAAAATTTTCTCGACCAAACAAGGAAGTCGAAAAGGAGCAATTCGGGCGAAATTCGGGGACATCGGGCGTCGGCCCCCCCCTTGGGCCGATCCGACCGGGCCGGCCGGCCCACCCCGCCTCGGGGGCCGGCCGGTCCGGCTTTTTGCACACCGCCCTATTTTTTTTCGTCCTCGCCCCGTGGAAAAAGTTGGCCCGCTTAATCTTCGCGAAAAACTCCGTAAAGCTAAAAGAAAAATTATTTACGTGTTGGTGCCTTGTTTTTCGTCCTAGGCGGGACGTTCGGGCTCTTCCTCCATGGTAAAGACGTCAACATGATGAACGGCACGATGTCGGGTTCGTAGTAAACCTTAAGCCGCTGTCCATTCACCACAAATTGATCGCCGTTTATATCCATAATGGTTACCGCTCCGTTGGAGAACACCGAATGCACAACATAAGGTCCGTCCCACTTGCTTTGCAATTTCCCCTTTCCGAAGGTTTTAAACCTCGAATTGTAGAGGAGGACCTTATCTCCTTCTTTGAATTCTTTTTTCTTCAATCTTTTATCATACCACCTTTTGATTCTCTCTTTGTATATGCTTGCGTTTTCATAAGCTTTCAACCTCAACTCCTCTAGCTCGCTTATTTGAATTCTCCGTTTCACCACCGCGGCATCGAGATCAAGGTTCATCTCTTTAATCGCCCAATAGGCTTTATGTTCTAACTCAACCGGAAGGTGGCAAGCTTTTCCATAGACGAATTGATAGGGGGTCATACCTATCGATGTTTTAAACGCCGTTCGATAAGCCCATAAAGCTCCGTCTAATTTCTTTGACCAATCCTTGCCTCCCTTCTCTATGGTCTTGTTAAGTATGCTTTTTAATTGCCTATTTGACGTCTCCGCTTGTCCGTTGGTTTGTGGGTGATAGGCCGTGGAGACCCTATGCTCAATTCCCAACTTGGACAAGCACTTTTTGAAGTTCTTCCCGGTGAAATGAGTTCCTCCATCACTTATCAAGATTCTCGGTGTACCGAAACGGGGAAAAATCACGTTCTTGATCATAGTGATGGACTCCTCCGTGGAAGCTTTACGACATGGTATAGCCTCTACCCACTTGGATACGTAATCGACCATAACAAGTATATACTCGAATCCAAATGAGTTTTTAAAAGGCCCCATGAAGTCTATGCCCCATACATCGAATATGTCGACTTGCAAGTTGTATTTCAAAGGCATAGAATTTCTTTGAGAGATGTTTCCGGTTCTTTGGCATTCGGGGCATGACGCAACATATCTTTTAGTATCTTCATGCATCTCCGGCCAATAGAATCCGCTCGACCATACTTTGGCTTCGGTTCGAAAATGGCTATAGTGCCCACCGTACTCCGCCGAGTGGCACTTCCTTAGAATCTCAAGCCTCTCTTCCCTTGGCACACATCTTCTCATCACACCATCATTGCCAAGCTTGAAGAGGTATGGTGCATCCCAAAAATATTTCTTACTTTCGTAAATTATCTTCCTTTGAGTGTTTTTGTCTAGATGATCGAGGGGCATCTTTCGAATCGCTCGAATGATGTCGATCATCCAAGTATCTTTATCAAGCACTCTATAGAGGTGGTCATCTCTCATCTTGTCTTCTATGGGCTCTTTATCATCTTGCCCACGATTCATCCTAGACAAATGATCGGCCACAACATTCTCCACCCCCTTTTATCACGAATTTCAACATCGAACTCTTGGAGAAGAAGGATCCAACGAATCAAACGAGGTTTAGCTTCCTTCTTAGCCAAGAGATACTTTATAGCCGCGTGATCGGTGTAAACAATGACTTTCGAGTTCACGATGTAGGATCTGAATTTTTCGAAAGCGAATACCACCGCTAGCAATTCTTTTTCCGTAGTAGCGTAATTTAATTGTGCCCCACTAAGAGTTTTGCTAGCGTAGTAAACGGCGTGAACTCGGCCTTCCTTTCTTTGTCCCAAGACCGCGCCTACGGCGTAGTCACTTGCGTCACACATGATCTCGAAAGGTTGGCTCCAATCCGAGGTTGGATGATGGGAGCACTCACCAACGCATTTTTCAAGGTCCGAATGCCGCTAGACACTTCTCATCAAAGTCGAAAGCCACATCTTTTTGAAGAAGGTGCGTTAAAGGCTTGGTGATCTTTGAGAAGTCCTTTATAAATCTTCTATAGAATCCGCATGGCCTAGAAAGCTCCTTAAGGACTTAATATCCGTAGGAGGTGGGAGTTGCTCAACCGTCTCTACCTTTGCCTTGTCCACTTCAATTCCTCTCTCGGATATAACATGTCCGAGCACTATGCCTTGCTTAACCATGAAGTGGCACTTTTCCCAATTTAAAACCAAATCTACCTCCGCACACCTCGTAAGGACCTTTTCTAAGTTTGCTAAGCAATCCATGAACGTCTTCCCGTAAACGGAAAAATCATCCATGAACACTTCAACAATTTCTTCGATGAATTCCGAAAACACGGCCATCATGCAACGTTGAAAAGAGGCCGGAGCGTTGCATAGGCCGAAGGGCATCCTCCTATATGCAAACGTTCCGTAAGGACACGTAAATGTTGTCTTATGTTGATCTTCCGGTGAATGGGAATTTGCATGAACCCCGAGTATCCATCGAGAAAGCAAAAATAAGCGTGGTTTGCTAACCTCTCGAGCATCTCGTCTATGAACGGTAAGGGGAAGTGATCTTTCTTCGTCGCTTTGTTAAGCTTACGGTAATCGATACACATCCGCCACCCGGTCACGGTTCTTTGCGGTATCAATTCGTTCTTCTCATTCTTCACCACGCGTCAAACCTCCTTTCTTCGGTACACAATGTACCGGGCTCACCCATTCGCTATGTGGAACCGGATAGATGATTCCGGCATCAAGTAACTTGATAACCTCTTTCTTTACTACCTCTCGCATGGCATGGGTTAGCCTCCTTTGGTGGTCCACTACAGGCTTACATTGGTCTTCCATTGGTATACGATGAGTGCAAAAGGTCGGGCTAATACCTTTGAGATCGTTAATTGAATATCCAATCACCTTCCTATGTTTTTTTAATAAAATCAGCAACGCTTCATTTTCTTCGGGACTCAACTCGTCGCTCACAATGACCGGATAAGTTTTGTCCGGGCCCAAAAATTCATATTTTAATCCCTTGGGCAAAGGTTTAAGGTCTACTTCGGCACTTGTGGCTCCTCGGGTTTGATTTCTCCTATGTCTTCGAACTTTTCTTCCTCCACGCTACCATCATGCGCTCTAAGCCTTTTGTTGCTTCCTCTAGTTCTTCATCTTGTTGATTACTAATTTGATTTTCCATCGCTCTTTGCAGCGGGTCTCTAAGGGTTTCAACAAAACAAAGACTATCTATCTCTTCTATTTCTTCATCTTCGGGAGGAAAAGGAGTAAGGTGCTTAGAAGCGCGAAGAAAGTTATATGTGTACTTTGTTCCATTAAGGTTCATTGTTACTTTGCCTTCTCCGCATCTAACACGGCATCAACCAACTTAAGAAAAGGCCTACCTAAGATTATATGATCAGAATTACCATGGTAAGCATCAATAACAAAGAAATCGGTTGGTATATAGTTTCTAGAGATTTTTACTTTCATGTTGCAAGCAATACCTAGAGGTTTGATAGTTCTACCATCTCCCATAATTAATTTCGTTGATGTTGGAGCTAAGTCTAGGTTGTGGTATTGAACTTTATCGTAAATTTTAGAAGATAGAACACTTACTTGGGCTCCGATGTCGCATAAGGCTTTGCATTGAACTCCGTTGATCTCGCAACTCAAGTGCGGCGTCATCTTCTCTTCTTCTTCGGATCCGATCGAATAAATTTCAGCAAGGCGAGCGTATGGTGATGCTTCGGGCTTGATCCCCATGATCCTCTTCACCTCGGCAATATGTTCCGGATCCACCACATCATCTCCAAAGAGCTTTTCAAAAATCTCACCGGTGGTTTCGAGGTCGTATGAATTTTCAGCTTTCCTCTCCGGTGGGAAATCCACTTCCAATGCTCTTGCCATCCCCTTTTGATTAGGGAACGGTCTTCTCTTGTCGAATACTTCTCCGTAATCAATAGGAACCCAATCCATTGGCTCGAACTCCCTTAGTGGCTTCGCGCTTGACATGCTTCTCTTATTCGTCTCATTTGGTGCGGCGAAGTCGACGTTTGGTGTAGTTCTTGACTTGATGTGTTCTTGTTTAAGCTTCTCCATGATTGGCTCCTCTTTTGTGACTTCCGGGTTGCCTCTTTAGAAAAATCAGCAAGCTTTTTCTTCCTTGAATTAAATTCCGGCTCTTCCGCAAGTCTTGTTTCCCAATCTCTTCGCATGGCAGCCGCTTTACTAACTTTTTGTAGAAGTTGGGCGGCTTCCGTGAGTGTTTTCTCCATGAGATCCCCACCCGCACACATTTCGACGTGTCGCATGCAACTAGGGGTTAGGGAAAAGAAAAATGTATGCAAGAGTACGTCACCGGTGAAGCCGAGTTTTGGTCCTTGTTCGATTAATTCATTAAACCTATCCCGTGCTTGGTCTATCCCTTCCTCTTCTCCTTGCATAAAATTGATCACTTGCCTCCTTAGATGTTGAACCTTGCTCATTGGAAAGAACTTCTCGCAAAACTTCTTTGTCAACTTGTTCCAATTGCCTTCAACTTCAAAGGACGCAACCGAATACCATGTCTTTGCTTTGCCGCAAGTGAGTAGGGAAAGAGATTCCATTTGAACCATTCATCGAGAACTCCTTCTTGACGCACCGTGTTGCATATTGTCGTGAAATCCCTTATGTGTCTATATGGGTTCTCCGTAACCATCCCTTCAAATGGGTTTTCCGCCACCATCTTCATGATCTTGGATTTAATTTCATACTTGGTCGCTTCGAGCTTCGAATCCGACTCTTGTACCTTTATGTCTTCACATCGAGGGCTAGCGTAATCCCTTAATGATTTCTCCGGTTCTTCCACGGGTTGATTAACGAACTCCATCTAGACAATAAGATAAAAACAAAAACAAAAAAGAAACAAGTGTTTTTCCGATAATATATGTTAGATATAGCAAATAAAAGATAAACTAAAATATAAAACTAAGTTAGATGCAAATCAAACGATGTAAACTAACTTGCTCCCCCGCAACGGCGCCGTAAAAAGGGGCTTGTTGACGGATAAAAGACGTATCCCTCTACGATCCGCAAGCGTACGGACCCCACACCTTTTTCACCACGGGATTCCCAAGGTTCTTGTCAATCCGCGGAGCAAGGGGATTACAAGCGTTCGATCAACAACGACACACTAGCTACTAAAACCCTAACTACTATTATACTAGAAAACACTAAACTACACTAAAGAGAATGATAAACGATCAAGAGAGAAGACACTCGCCCACGGGTCTACGATACTAGAGCATGCAATCGCTTAAAGACATGAAAAACCAATCTAATCTATCGGGGTTGTGACCACGGTTTCGCCCTTTCCCTCCTCTCGTACTCGTCACTACGCGAAGGTATTCATGACTAGACCTTTGATGGCCACGGCGTATTGAATGGATCCAAGGAAGCATTGGAGCTCGTACTCCCTCTACGGCATGGTAGCTAACCTTTAAGCATTAAAGTATATTCAACACAAGATGATAGATAGAAAATCCGACAAAGTGCGATTACATCTCACGATCGATTACAACCCATGGACGAATGAGAAGATTACCCCATCAAGGTGCTGATCATGGCACCGTTGATCATGGTTTCCCTTCCGCCGGTGTCTTCCTCCTTCTCCACGAGAGGGTGCTTCCTTCGAGGTGGTTGATCTCCAGCCGGAGATCCTCCTCCTCTCTCTCTAGCTTGTGGATGGCCTTCTGGTGCGAATAAACTCCTCTTTCTCTGTTGGCGGCGCGTCGGGGGTTTTTAGGGTCGAAGATCCTTCGAGGGCAAGTAAGACGGGACCGAACCGGTGCCCGAAGTGGGCTGGGCCGATCCGACTAGGCCGGCCGGCCCAGGCCCAGTTTCGGCCCGGTTCGGTCGCCCTTTTTGCTCCGTGGGTCCTCGTGCACTTATCTACTTCGCCCCCTCCACTTGGATGATTTTGACGCCGTTATCCTCGCGATCAAGATGGAGACTCTCTTTGCATGAAGTTTGATCTTTTACGCTTCAATCCCCGGGGTGTTCCTCGTAGCACTTCGGTCCTCACCACCATTGGAAGTAATTTCAGCGAGCTCATGAACACGAACAAGACTCCATGAATGCTCCTTTGAACTTATTGCGAATCCGTCCTTTATGTCCATGATTTCCTACATAAACACAACACTTCCAAATGCATGCACAAAGATGAACTTGTTATATGATTAGTGTGCCTAGTGGCGGGTTAGTTTAATAATCAAATCCAAACCAAAGTGTAATGAACATGCTAGGTGCACCAAAATACACCGTCAACAAGCCGACGTCCTCTCGAAGCTTGGATCCACCCGCGCTCAAGTGCCAGCGGGTGTCTTCGTCCACGAGCTTCATGTGACATCCATCCCGGAGCCGGCGCCACCGACCACTGTCCCAGCCCATCCACCAGCTGGGCAGGTGGTCATGATGATCGACGTGGACTGGAGGCAACCCTTCATCGACTACCTCAGCCAGCAGAAGGTCCCCTCCGACAAGAGCGCGGCCGAGCAACTCGTCCGCCGCGCCAGGTCTTACGTCCTCGTCGGAGACAAGCTTTACAAGCGGGGCGCATCTTCTGGAGTACTCATGAAGTGCGTCCCTCGTGCGAAGGCAAGGACATCTTGGAGGAGATCCACAAGGGCGTCGCGGCAACCACGCGTCCTCACGCACGCCGGTCGGCAAGGCTTTCCGACGAGCTTTCTACCGGCCCACGGCTGCGGGCGACGCCGAAGAACTCGTCGAAAATGCCAAGGATGCCGCACTCGCCAGCGCAACACGTCCCGGCCTACAAGCTAGTCACCATACCGCCAACCCGGCCCTTCGCTTGCCGGGGGCTCGACATGATTGGGCCACTACCAACCGCGCCGGAGGATTCAACGTGGTACCGGTGGCTATCGACAAGTTCACCAAGTGGATCAAGGTCAAGCTAGTCACATGCCCCAAGGCCGACGAGAGTACTCGACTTCCCGGATGAACTCGTACACCGCTACGGGCTACCCCACCGCATCATCACGGACACGGGCTACAACTTCAACAACCACCGGTTCCCGGGAGTATTGCGAGAACAACCGGGGGATCTACGTCCGATACGTCTCGGCTTGCCCATCCACGGGCAAACGGACAAGTCGAGCGCGCCAACGGGATGGTGCTCGACGCTCTCAAGAAGCGGCTACACGACGCTGCTAACTCTAAAGGGGGCAAGTGGATCAAGGAACTACCCAACGCACTCTGGGGGCTACGGACTCAGCCGTCCAAGCCAACGGGGCAATCCCCCTACTTCCTGGTCTACGGCTCCGAAGCAATCCTCCCTGCCGACGTCATATGGAACTCGCCAGCAGTGGAGCACTATGACGAAGGCGTCTCAGAAGACAGCAGACGAGTTGACATCGACAGCCTCGAAGAAGCTCGCTGCGCTGCCCTCGTCCAGTCAGCAAGGTACCTAGAGGGTATCCGACGCTACCATGATCGCAACGTCAAGGAATGCTCCTTCAACGTTGGTGACCTCGTCCTCCGCCGTATCCGGAACACGGAAGGACTACACAAGCTCGGTTCCCCCCCGGGAAGGTCCCTTCACCATCGCAAAGGTGACCGGCCGGCTCCTACCGCCTCCAAACACTTGAAGGCGAAGACATCAACAACTCGTGGAACGTCGACCAACTCTGTCGATTCTACGCCTAGTCTACACGACTACTCTGGGTTCAAGTCTACACGACTACATCAACACCCCCTCGCCGTAAGCGACCCCCCGTGTCCTGGCTCCAGTCTCCGGACTCCTCCTCTCCAGGATCCAGCCCGTGCGGCTACCTATGGACCCTGGGCTGCCACGAGCGTCAAGGACTCTAGCGACGGTCTACTAAGAGACCACACTCCAAGATCCAGCCCCCCACGGCTACCTACGGATCTACGATCCAGCCTACACGGCTACTTACGGATCAACCGTCGTAAGCGGCTACCCGCTCCCAAGACTACTCGGTCGAAGCGGCCCTCCGGTCCAAGCAACTACTCGTAACTACGGCCCGGCCACCCGTGTGTACTTCTTCGCTAATAAAGTTTGATCGTTCATCAACTTCTTTACTGTCTACTCCCTACAACGGGACCACTACCGCCGAGTACTACTACTCGCATCCACTCCACGATGGGGGCTCCGCACTCTGAGATCGCGACTACGAGTACTCATTACTGGGAATTTTCTTTCATTGATACTTAAGCAATTCATTACAATTGTTTTCCTGTACAACCATGGCTACTAGCTATCTATTACAGGGCTACTGGAGATTAAGCTTCTCAGCTACTTGCTCCGCGATGGGAGCCATCTGCTCCAGCCGCCTCGCATACCGCTCATCGGTGCGCTTGGCGGCTACCCCCGCCGCCGACTACCTCCCACCGGGGCCTTCGGGAAGTACGACTTCATGAAGGCCAAGACTTGTCTTGGGATCGACCTCGCCATGTGCTTCACGTAGGCCGCCAACCGGCTCGAGAGCTTCCTTGAGGCGATCCACCGGCGGGGCAATCTTGGGGCCGCCCCGGTGCGGCACCGGAGTCTTGCGATCGGCGGTGCGGCTTCTTCGAGCTCCTTCGCTTGGGCCCGCAATGCCTCGCGAGCCTTCATTCAACTTCCGCAAGGATTTGTAGCAAGCGACGAGATCGTGGTCGAAGCAATCCGGAGCTCCATGTGCTTCTCGCACTCGAAGGCGAGTTCTTTGTAGTCGAGCTCGAGTACCGGCGGGCTTCTTGCTCCCGCAGAAGAGGTTCTTCATGCTTGTCTCCGAGGACTTCACCGCTCCACTTGGCCCTCAAGCTCGCAACGCAAAGAATGCAACAGCGGGTCAGAGACTTCTCGACCTCCAACAAGTACCCGACAAGTTGAGGGGTATACCTTTGTTCTTGTTGCGGAGGCCCTTATTCTTCCGCACCAAGTCGTCGCCCTTCGCCTGCAACTCTTGGATGTCGTTGTGGTACTTGGCGAAGGCGGCGTCGAGCTTCGACTGCATGTTAGCCGCGTGCTTCCGCGACTTCACAAGTTGCTCTTCTAGCGCTTTGGCTCGGAGCACCGCGTCGCCATAGCCCTGCAGCATGTTCGACTTGTCCCGGGACCGCTCCGCAACGTCCTGCACAAGACAACTCAAGTCACAAGAGTACTCGACAAATAGAGGATTGACTACTCAGAAGCTACGGCTACTTACCTTCATCCACTGCTCGGGCTGACGGATCGCCTCCAGGTGCTTCGCCACCGTCGCAGGCTCGGCAAGATCATCTGCGAGCAGCTCTATCCCGCCGCGACTACTCGCGGTGGCCTCCGTCATCGGCGCAGAGCGGATGGGCTCTGCGTCCTGGATCTCCGGGGAGCGGTTAGCCACCTCCAGAGCAACCTCTGGCGACGTGGTGATGCCCTCTCCCCCGGCCGTCGCGACGGCCTCCTCGACGACCTCCTCCACGGGCTCGGGGGCTCCTCCCGCAGCCTCCGAGGCCCCTGGTGTCGACTTCTGCATCGGCACCCCCGCAGGGATGTCACTGCCTTCAGCTTCAGCGCCTGCCAAAAGAAGATGAGTGCATCAACAATTGCGACTACTCCCCAAGGGGCTCTATAGCTTCAAGAAGAGCACTCACCTTCGACAACGCTGGCCTCCGGCAACGTCGCCTCGGCAGCCGGCGGCTCCGGTACCACCTGGGTCGCGGGAGTGGACTCCTCCGCGGGCGGCGCGACTTCTTCCACCACCACTGATGAGGGCTCGTCCCCCTCCCAGGACAGATCCGTGGATTTCCTGCAGAAGCACACACAATTGGTCGTCAGTCAACCTCGACTACTACAACAAGTACTACTCGCGAAGATGGAGTACTCACAAGTTCGACCGGACTATTGTCACGGCCGGAGCACCGAGGATGCGGCGATGTCGACCGCTCCACCCTCGGCGGGCGCTTCCTCCTCGCGCCCTGCGGCTACCGCCTCCTCTCGTGACGGCGGGCCGGCGCAGCCGCTCTCTTGCGCTCCAGAAGCCACCACCTCTTCAACGGCGGCGGCTACAGGCTCCGTGCTCCCCTGTGGAGTAGGGGGCTGGCGCTCCAGCTGCGCCAAGAGCTCCTCGACAGTGGGGGCTGGACTACGACTTCCAGCTGGCTCCCCCACTGTGTCCCACACGCCTTCGTCGCCCTCTTCAATGGGCTCCGTTGGCGGCACCTCCTGCATACAAGGAAGACTACTCGTCAGCAAAGGGTACTCGCACGATGGGGTACTTGACTACTCTGGTCAAGGCATCTTACCTCCTGGGGCGTGGTCTCCGAGACCTTGAGCTTCTTCGCCACCCGCTTCCTGGCGGGGTTGCGCGGCCTCCGTGGCGGCGCAGCCAGGCTAGCCTCCAGGCTAGTTGGGGGGTCTTGTACCAGAGGAACATGAGGCAAGCCCGGGCAGCTAAACCTCGACCGCAACTGAAAGCGGTCCTGCAACATCTCGTCGTCGTCGTCGTCATCGTCGTTAGAGGTATCCTCCACGATGACGGTGTCATCGCCTGCACCGACTTCTCGCCGCTCTTTCTCCTTGGCCTTCCCCTCCTTCGGGATCTCGATCCCACTTGGGGGCGGCTGCGGCTCGGAGATGAATTTCTTCAAGTCATCCTGCAAGACACGAAGACGTCAGCAAGTCTACACCAAGCAACGACTACTCGACCAGGGGAGTACGACTACTCACCTCCTTGGGCGGGCGCGCGGCGGAGTACTCTTCAACAGGGCACGCCGTGTATGGCGGCATATCTTTGAAGATCCGCGACAACCTCTCGATGATGTCGCTGTCGTCCAGCTCGCCTCCGGGCATCCGCGACGTGTCATCGTCGCCGGTGTACTCGAAGCCTAAGGTGTCTCGAGCCATCAACGGCTGCACCCTCCGCTTCATGAAACTGAAGGCCACGTGCTCGGCCCTCGGTCCCGCCTCCCTCGCGCACCTTGATGCGTGCCGCAACTCGGGAAGCTGGATTCCCTCTTGCATGGTGGGCTCCGAGTTCCACCACTCGCGGTGCCTGGGCTGCCTCCCGCTCGGCTTCGGCAGGCCAGTGTGGTGGTTCGTGATGTAGAACCACCGCGTCTTCCAATCAGTGTTGGAATCAACAAGCTTGTACGCTAGATATTGCTCCGTGGCGTCTTCTCTCAACTGGATGCCGGCTCCTCCGACTACCCTTGGGTTGGTGGCACTTGGCTGCGGCTTGACGCGGAAGAACTTCCGGAATAGTATCCAATGTGGCTTGATTCCGAGGAAGGCTTCGCAGAAATGCACGAAGACTGCGGTGTGGAAGATGCCGTTGGGATTCAGATTTAGGTACTCGATCCCGTAGTACCCGAGCAGCCCTTTGAAGAAATCGATGGCTGGGAGCGCAAGCCCGCGCTCCACGAACCGCGCGAACATAGGGATCTCGTCTTCAGCCTTCTCCATTGGATACGGATCTCCAGCAGCGGCCCTCCACATGTCGACCTCCTTCTCCCAGATGAACCCGCTGTTCAGGAGGGCCAGCAGATCCTCCGTCTTCACCTTGGATTTCTTCCACTCGCGGCTCGGATCGGCCCGCGGTGGAGACATGGGCGGCGCTCGCTCGGTGGCAGCCGCGGCGGCCTCTTCGCGGCCCCTCTTCTTCCCGGCGGCCTTCGACGTCTTGGATGGTGACGACTTCATCCTCCAAGTACAGGGCGTCTTCACGCGCATCCGCTCGGGGGCTACCCTAAAAGCTTTGGGTGGCAGCGCACTTGAATCTACTACGGCGGCAGCAAGCGCTGGGAGTGGATCTACTACAGATGGAATCGAAATGACTGCAGCTCGGATGGGTGAAAAACCCTAAGGGTTTTGGCTTCTATTTATAAGTCAAACCGGCTCCGCAACGGGTGGCTGGATAAGTCCACGCGCGGCTGACTCAGCGGCTGTGCGTGACCCTTCGTATTCTACTAGTCGACGCGCCTCACCTCGGGGGCTCGGCTACTTCTACTCGACTACCTGGGAAACGGCTAGTCTCAAGAGCATCTCAGGACACATTCTTCAAGATGACCCTTCAATTCGAGAGGAAGTACTCGACTCAAGGCTCGGGGGCTCCGTGCCACGTGTCCTTCGGTTTTTTCTCTCCGGATTTTTCGGGATTTTCTTGCCAAGACTTCAGATGGACCCTCAGCCAGAGCCTGCGGCTCAACCTAAGGCTCGGGGGCTACACCATATGGAGTGCGATTTTGCAATCGCACCTCCATATCAGCTCCGGCTTCAAGACAAGGCAGGCAGTTTTTGAAGACCTTCGAAGGCAGTACTCGAGGACGCTTGGGACTACTCGAGAAGACTTCAAGATTGCTCAAACATCAGCTGGAGTACATTCCAGCCTCGGGATGCTTCGACTACTCTTGAGGACTTTGGCTTGTAGCACTCAGGGACGCTTGAGGACTACTTGTTAAGGCCGTCAAGACTACTTGAAGCTATCCTTCTCGACTACAAAGTACTCGGGGGCTTGTCGTATGGACCTCCCTGGGCCCACTACCTCGGTGGGTACCAGGACCGACTACTCGGTGGGCCCCTGGGACTACCCGGCTTGCGCTACACGGCACCTGAAGGCGTGGAGCACAAGGACTACACAGGAGTAGTACTCGGTTAGGGAGCTGTACATGTTCCGCACTGTATGGAGGACTCCTAGACGTACTCGACTAGTACTCTCTCCCTACTCCGACTTGTAACCCTGCCTCCCGAACTATATAAGGCGAGGCAGGGACCGATCTCTAGCATCCAATCTCATCTCATATAACTCACGGCGCATTATTGCACCATCTTGTAATCATGCCCAATCAATCCGTAGCTACGCAAAGATACAGACGTAGGGTATTACGCACCTCGCGGCCCGAACCTATCTAAATTGTGTGCCACGTGTCTCTTCCTTCGAGTTACCGATCTCGGCGAGTCACATTCATCTACTTTGGGTACTCCCCTTAGTAGGTTGCCGGTCTAAAACACCGACACACCTAGCAAAGCAGGTCCGGACTTAAGCTCAGCCACTCAACCCTAAGCACATCTAGTTCCTCACACTTGGAGGCATGCTTCTCCTTAAACAAAGCAAGATCAGCAAGGAATATGGAGCAATCAGCACAGTCAACCTCATCCGAAACAACGGGCTAGCCTTAAGGGAATCAATCTCAAGCTTGCTATCAAGCACCCGTGTCTCTAGCTCGCCCACTCTAGTCCTAGCATCCTCGAGTGAAGCCCTAAGCTCTTTTCTCATTTTCTTGGCCTCTCTAAGCATGTCATCACGGTTATCAAGCAAAGAGCCAAGCCTCTCATTCTCCCGGCGCAAGAAGGGAAGTTCATCACGCACCTCGTCGTCGGACTCGCAGTCCGAGTCGCTCCGTGTGCTCTTCTTGCCGCCGGAGCTCGCGCCATGGTGCGAGCCGTCTCTCACGAAGCGGCTCGGCCCCCCCGCTCGTGTTCTTGGATGACTTCTTGTTCTTGCGACGATCACCTTCGTCTTCACCGCTACTCGAGCTTGGGGTGGAGTACGCGGAACCGGAGTCGACGTCGCTCGCTCCCACCATCGCTCGGGCCTTGCCTCGGCTCCGCTTCTTCCTCGATCGTCGCTCATCCTTGTACTTGTTCTTGTGCTTGCTCTTGTGGTCGCGCCTCGAACGGTACTTGCCGTCCATCCTCGGCTTGTGCTTGTAGCTGTCCTTGTTCTAGGCCTTCTCCGGCGTCGGCGA
The DNA here is from genome assembly GCA_947561735.1 of Cenchrus americanus. Taxonomy (NCBI): domain Eukaryota; kingdom Viridiplantae; phylum Streptophyta; class Magnoliopsida; order Poales; family Poaceae; genus Cenchrus; species Cenchrus americanus. The sequence goes on from OX387245.1 coordinate 187,717,369, forward strand.
CGAAGTGTCCCGGCTTGCCGCATCGGAAACATGTTCTCGAGTTCCTCCTCATGTTCACGCGGTTCTCGTGCAGCCTCTCGAACCGCCTCGTCAGGAGCGCCAGCTCGTCCTCTCCAAGCTTGTCGAACTCATCATCTGGCATAGACATCAAGGAGGAGAAAGAGAACATCCTGGTGGATGGGTTAGAGTTAGCCTTTCCTTTGGAACCACCAACGAGGGCGAGACTATAGGAGTCAGTCGGACCCTCGAGCTTGCGCTCATGCCCCTATCCACCTCGCCCGCCCGACTTGAGCTTCGAGAACAGCTCGTTCACGGTCACAGTGTCATACTTCTCCGACTCCACAATGGCCTCGAACTTTCCGCCCCATATCATACGATCCAAAGAGTGTAAGAGCTTGACCTCTCCATCATGATCATCGTACGGGAGCACGTCCACAATGGCCCTCATGTTGTTCACAACCACCGTGAACCTCTCAAACAAGGCATCGATGGACTCACCGGGGAGATGAGTGAAGTTCTCGTACTCTCTCCGTAGGTCGCATACATCCGTGCCTCGAACCCCGGGCGTTCCCAACATGAGCCTCCTTTAGCACCGCCCAAATCCTACAAGCCAAGTGCTCGGTGTGCACCCGATCGAACTCAGGCTGACACAAAGGACGAAACAAGTAGTCGACCGCCTTGTTGTTGGCGTCGAATCCGTCCCCTCGATCCTCGGAGCGAGGAAGTCCATCGGCCGGACATAGCCCGTGTCCACCGTGACATCCCAAAGGATCCGACCCTTTCCGCGGAGGAACGCACCCATCCGCTTGCTCCACATCCGGTAGTTCTTGCCATCGAAGTGTGGAGGACCCGAACCCCCGTTCCTGGTACGCCATCCTTGGATCTTAGACTGGTTAGAGTCAACAAAGACCCGAACCGGCTCTGATACCACTTGAAGGACCGATTAGGCGACCAGAGAGGGGGGGAGTGAATGGGAGCCGATAAAAATTCTTCTCGAGGGAGATTGAAACTCCGACAAGACGAACTAGCTTGGTCAAACCCCCGAAATCACACGCTCTGCACTTCTACCTTCCGTTTGCCAAAACCACGTAGCCACTGGAGTGCTACTGGTCCTGGGAACAAACTCTACCAGCAACCACAACACACATGCAGCAACGACAGCGGAAACAACTCGAAAGCCGGCTAACCAGAGGGGGCCGGTTAGACCGGGTATAGGGGCGGTTAGACCACCTCCACCTGGTAACCAAGAAATCCTCCGAAACGCCTCTTCCGAGCACCAAAACTCACCCCAGTTTCACCAACAAAGATCTCTGGTCAAGGCCATGCTAGCTACCGAAAATCTTGGCGAAAACCAAAACTCCACCCGGGGGCCTAGGGGCGGTTAGACCGGCTACCGGGGGCGGTCTAACCTCCCGTACCCAGCAACGAACTCCAGCCAAGAACACCTAGCAAACAACGACGAGAATGACCCCAAATTTCACCCGCACGCTCCTCCGATCAAGGCGAACAAACTCACAGAGGAAAATCAAGCGAAACAAAACTTCGACCCGGAAACACCCGGGGCGGTTAGACCGCCCCCCGCAGCGGGCGGTTAGACCGCCCCTTCCGTAAAAACGAACCCGCGGGTCAAACCTCAACTTCCTCACGCCCGATCTCCCGAATCACTCCACGGATTGCAGCAAAACTTCGGGAATAGCCGGGTTACCTCCCGGGCAACCTCTACCTCAAAGGAATCGACCCGAAACGCTCACAATTAAGAGGAATCGAAGAAATCACTTCTCTAGGTCAAGAACTCGCCCAACTCGAGAAACCACCAAATCGAGTCCGATTCAAAAGAGATTTGGGGGCAAAGTCACCAGCCAAAGAGGCACAAGAACCTCATACGTGACACCCACCAAAAACCCCAAGAAACATCCTCAAAACACCGCCAACAAAGAGCTCCGAAAATCAACACAAAAGAGACGGGAAAACCACCATGATGAACAACACCAAACCATCTATACATGCCATGAAAGGTTCGTACAAGGTCTAGCTTGCCACCCAAACATCCATCCCACTCTCTAGATCTCACATGAAGCTCTCAAGCTAGTCCTCTAAAAACCTAAGGAAAATGGAGAACGAAAATGGAAAAACAAATGAGCTAGGGTTCCAAGAGTTGGCTGCCATCCACCCATCCAATGAGTATATATGGAGGCACCCAAAAGACTAAACTACCCTTCACTAATAACTAGGGATACATGCCCCTCGAGGGCGGTTTGGAAGTCTTCATGTCTTCACCATCGGACGGATGCCCGGCGACCGCAGCCCTCCGCTTAGCCTCGACGCAAGCCTTGCGATCCCGACGCGTGTCCTCCGCTTCGAAGCTTCTCGGCCGGCGGCCGTGGCGGTCGGACCGCCCCCCTGGGCGGTTAGACCGGCCCGGGAGATCTGACCGGCCCCGGCGGTCTGACCGCCCCTCGTGGGCGGTTGAACCGGCCTGGGTGGCCGCACCCTCTCGTCGAGTCTTCGGCCTCGGTTTTGTGGCTCAACCGAGTAACCCAGTGGTTTTCTGGTGAACCACTGCAAACCCCGCGAACTCGGTGTAGCCTCCGCCAATCTCCACTCATGACTCGGCTCCCACCATGCGGTTTTGAGGCTCTACCAAGAAACCGTCCACGACTTTATCTTGCCGTTCATGCCACCATGCGGCCCGCACTTGACCCCCACTGGCCACCGGGTCCCTCGAACGAAGCCTACTTGTCTTCTCCACACCTGGAGGCCTCACCAGCAACAACGTTTCGCGCTTGTTCTTCACCTGCACCTACAAGAGTCAAGCCGCAACCTGCACCTGCAATACTTAGCCAAGAATCAGTCCACACAATGTTGTCAATCACTCATCACACAAGGAAGCGACCATCCACCGGTCCTCGAACCACACATGGTCCTCATCGCTGCCGCCGCCGTCAGGGTCGCGGCCGCCGCCGTCGGGAGCGCGGTGAGGGACGACCTCACGATTGCTGTTGCCACCTTGTGAGGGTCCGCCGGCGTTTGCATGAGTACGGTTGGGCTGAGCTGGGAGCTCGACTCAAGTACGGTTGCGGCCAAGGTCAGTGCTGCGACTTGTAGCTTCGTTGTCGCGGTTCCTGGCAGGGGGAGGCTGGTTGACCCTGTTGTCGACCCGCATGAAGTAAGCGTCTTCAGCGAGCTTGGCGATGACTTCTCCAGCGCGTATCCCCTGAGCCTGGCGTGCGATCGCTGTGATCGACATGAGGCATTGCTCGGGGGTAGTGTGTACTCTGCTCTCGACCGCCTCGAGAGCTTCCGCAAGGTTGTGGATGGGGATGTTGTCTCTGAGCCGCCGGCGCCGTTCGTTGCGCTTCCTGTTACGCTCACGTCGAGCGTCCCTGTTGGCGGCGGTCTCGTCTGCAGGTGCATCAGCAGACAACTCATCTGCGGAGATTTCTTCGAGGTACTTGTCCCGAGCTGTCCCTAAGGGCCCTGGTGTGTGGCCGGCAGCCATGAAGACTTGGCGATCAGGGTTGCCAAGACTGGATTCAGAACTCGCCACCCCGCCTGGGGTGTACGAATCAGCTCAGGCAAGTGGTGTTCCCTCTGGAACGGGAGCGAGTCGAGGTAGGCGACGTAGCGTGAGTCTCCGCTTATCAGGTCCACGGGCTTGCGATCTAGCCAGTAGACGAATCTCCCGGCAGGTGTGGACGTTATGACTAGCCCAGAGGCCGGCCCTGATAAGGGGTGCTCTGTAGTGTCGTCCTCGGACTCGGGATCCTCTGGGTCCGACCCGAAGTCGAACTCGTACGCGAAGTCCGAGTAGAAGCCGGAGAAGGGGTTGGAGTCCGAAGCGTGGCCGGGGGCGGTGTCGGAGTCCAAGTTGTACTCGGGTACGGGCTCCTTGCCAGCCCGGCGCGAAGAGGGAGCCTCCGTGCGGGCCCTGCTGATGATGCGGGGGCCACGCGCGGAGTGCTCACGGGGTGGTGAGACCACATGCGATGGCTGAGTAGCCGGCTCGCATGCGATAGCCCACGAAGACGTCGAGTTCGAGTTGGAAGCGGACCCGAGCTCGAAGTCAGTGTGATGGTCGAAAAGCGAAATTTCGCCGAACTTGCCGGCAAGTTCGCCCGTGACAACTTCAGGAAGCGTCACGAAGTCGGTCTCTGGGTCGGGCAGCATGGTGAGGCGGCGCTGGAAGGATCCGGCGCCATCAGCAGTGCAAACCCAAGCGCCGAAGACGAAGGTGTCGCCGTGGTTGAAGGCGACGGTTGGCTTGAAGTAGACAGGAGCCGTCAAGTTCGCCATGTGATCTCGGGCGAGACCCCCTACCTGGCGCGCCAGCTGTCGGTGTTTTAGACCGGCAACCTACTAAGGGGAGTACCCGAAGTAGATGAATGTGGCCTCGCCGAGATCGGTAACTCGAAGGAAGAGACACGTGGCACACAATTTAGACAGGTTCGGGCCGCGAAGTGCGTAATACCCTACGTCCTGTATGCTGCGTAGCTCTGGATTGATTGGGTACGATTACAAGATGGTGCAATTGTACGCCGTGAGATGAGATGATGAGAGAGGGGTCCCTGCCTTGCCTCATATAGTCCGGGAGGCAGGGTTACAAGTCGATTCAGGGAGAGAGTACTAGTCGAGTACGTCTAGGAGTCTTCCATACAGTGCGGGACATATACAGCTTCCTAACCGAGTACTTCTCCTCTGTAGTGCTTGTGCTTCACGCTATCAGGCACCGTGCAGCGCAAGTCAGGTAGTCCCAGGGGCCCAACGAGTAGTCGGTCCTGGTACCCACCGAGGTAGTGGGCCCAGGGAGGTCCACACGACAGGCATTGATTTATTATTTTAACCACTAGAACTAACCACCCGTATATAACAAGTTCACTCTTGCATGTCGGTTTTGGAGTTTATTGTTTACGTAGGAAATCTACGCTAAAGAGGAGACTTTCGGGATAATTTCATCAAGCACTTTGGAAGAGGATCATGAAGCCCGACAAGAGTCAAGACACGCGATGAACATGACTCCGAATGACTCGAGGACCGAAGCGTCAACGTGCAAATCTTCAGGGACTCAACCAGAAAATAGCGAAGCTTGGGTAGCAAGGATTCAAGCCTTAACCGTGAAGGAAACAACGTCAAAGGCTCACATGCAAGTGCACACAAATAAGGAATCGCGCGAGAAGCAACCAGGGAGGAAACCGAGGCCGAACCTGGCTGAAACGGGTCTGGGCCGGCCGGCCTGGGCCGACCGGCCCAGCCCATTCCGGGCCCGGTTTGGTGCCCCCTTTGACCTAGCCGCCCTTCGGACTATTTATAGCACCCCTACCGAGAGCCACGAAGAAATACATTCGTCATCCGCCGCCGAGGAGCAGAGAAGAGAAGGACACCATCCTGAAGAGGAGAGGGTCGAGATGGTTGACTAGGCACCCCTAGCCGGCGTGGGAACCTTGCATGGAAGACCACGTCGGAGTTTCAGGAGCTAGGATCAAGATCAAGGTAGGATCCCGGTGGTGATCTTGTCCATGTATTACTTCTATGTTGAATTAGTAGATTGAATCCAATTCTTAGCATCAAGTGCTTTCATTGTGATTTTTTTCTTCATTTGGGTGTTTTCCTCCCTGATCTATCTTGCGGGTAGATTGCATAGGATGTTCTTGTAGCCATGGTGGCTAGAGGTGCATACCCGATCTACCAAACATTTTCATCTTGTTCTTCTTGAACCTGCCGAGTAGTACTAACCCGTAAGATTATCCCCCGTAGTGACAATATGGTAAAGGAGAAAAACAGGCGTCCTCAGAGTCGAAACGGGAGCCATGCTTTCAATGAGATTTGTTTTGCTACATTCTTCTTTACTTTGGAACTTCAACAAAAGACCCGATCCAATCTCTAGATTGGTTCTCCCCTCTCTTTCTCTAGCTACCTCCGGTGTGCGGTAGACTAGATGGGTCTTGATGATCTAGTAGATTAGATGCAAAACCCCTTTTCAAGATCAAAGTGTTTTCCGCTTATTAGATTGGATCATGCGTTACACATTGTTCCACGGATTCGATACCTTGGGTTCACACTTAAGGGAAGAAGGGTCCCTTGACTACGATGGTGGACTTGTACACTTGCGAGTCCAAACGAAACTTGATATATATTTTAACTGTCAGTAGTCGGGGCCGCGCGCCGCGGCACGAGGTGACGCGCCCACCGATGGGGCGACGACACCCACGGGGGAGCATGCGGCTGCGGGGCCGCAGTTCCCCTACGGGATGCACAACACTACAGCGACATACACCTCGGTCGCCAGCACCGACGTAGCAGTGTACGAGGACCTTCCAGGCCACCACCTGCTGGCGGTCCGGAACCTCATCACCACCACCAACGACGAGTCGTATCACGACTCGGCCAGTGAGCTGCCGCCCGCAACCTCACACGGGTATGCCGAGTGGGACTTCTCTGGTGTACCAGATCCAGTAATATTCCAGCGGTTCCTCGATGCCGCAGACTACTGGTTCGGCTACTCCGATGACTCCAGCATCGGAAGCTACGACCAAGCACGTGAGTGTTTCATGGTTGTCGCCGATGAACACATGGACAGCGCAAACAGAACAGGGGCAGGTGACGGGGACGCACCCCAAAACCTGGGGCCAAGCGTGCCCCCACCTCGCCGACAGGGGGCGTCGGCATCAACGCACATCTGGCCCAAGCGCGCGAGCTCGAGGCCAAGCTGTGACGACCCCATCCGAGATAATTCCGTACTATCACCTAAACCACTCCATTTGGTCATTAAGAAATAATAAAGAATCATCGCGTTGAGTGTTGTCGGGTTTACGCCTGGTAAATCACTTGAAAACACAGAGAGGATCGAACGTGTGCATTAAAACTCTCACGAAGAAGAGTCCAGAGTGCCTTACAAATTAACATCAAAATCCCCATAAGGGTCCGTTATTACAAACCATAGTTCTTGACCTGAAAGTAAATGGTTCAGAGTTTATTAAAACAACGGAAGATAACTAAACGGTACGACCAACATCATAGGAGGTCTGTCCATGATGCAATCACTCGTCATCATCCACCCATTCCAGCTCCCAGCCGGGTGGAAGTTCTCCGGGTCACACATCACATGCATTACCTGGAAACAACATTTAAAAGCAAGGCTGAGTATACTAATACTCAACAAGGCTTACCCATCTAAAAGAAAGACTTTACCTCTAATCATGCAAGGCTTTTGGCTAGTGGGTTTGTTTGCCAAAAAGCTACTAAGTAGTAAATCCTTACTTTCACATTTTAGCTCAAGTTCTAGCAGAAGTAATCATTACTAGATAAGCAAGTATTGCAATCATAGTTGTACAAACAATTAATCAAATAATAATCTTCACAAAGTTCCATCATAAAGGGATATCATGGCCAGTATATTAAGTAGTCTTAGATAACGATGAGAGGCTGACAATCGATTGATTTAAACCTTGCTAGGTGAACCTAAACACACGGGAGGTGCCCTCACTAAGAGTTCACCAACCAGGCGGTTCCCATCATTCCTCGGATTGGGATCAGATGCTACAGTCTCAAGTACAAGGTTTATTGGGCTATGCCACCAAGGTCACCCAGCCTCATGCAAGTACTCGGGTAGATGGGCCGGGGCCGCAACCCTAAGATTAGTAGCGCAAAGTTCCCGGACCGTCTCATTTAGGTACTAGGCTTTCCGTGCCCATTTCCGACAAGTGCTTAGTACTTTCAAACACTTAACCAACGAAGCCATTGGACCGGAGCCCAAATCCCATGCTCTTACCACGTGAGCAATCCATTTATATACATGGTGATTCCCTAAAGGAGATCCTATTCTTGCGAGTGACGAATATCACTCGACTTGCACCAGATCCTTAGAGCATAGCAACTAGTGACCTAACATGCTAGTAAAGATCATAGGTACTTATGGATCATGCAACTAGGGTTTCAATTCAACTCCTGAACGTAAATGCACATAAAATAACAATGATAATTCAGAAGTTTAAAGAAACACATAGGTTAATGAATAAACCGGGGCTTGCCTTCGTCAGCACAAGCAGACACACAACCTTCCGGACTTTGGTCTGGGTCTTGCTCTACGGTCACGTAGTGCACGTCTCCTCCTGCTCTCTCGTCCTTATCAGCCGGCACGAGTGCGTAACTACCGTCAGGAACTTCTACACGGAGGATGCATTTGCAACAATTAGGGGTGTAATTAATTTAATTTAATCAAAGCAGTTAGGCCTGCTAATGGGGCTTAACCCGCCCCGCCCACAGCAAAAGCACGCCGGTGGGTTAGCCAACCCACCCCGCCCCGCAAAGCTACCAACCCACCCCGCCCCGTCCCGTTTGTGCGGCCGACAACAGGTAATGGTGAGGGAAGCGACCCAGGCAGTCGGGGCGTGCAGTCAGCGGAGCACGGGTGGTCCCGCCTCCTCCGCACCCTCTCGAGCTCGGGCGGCGGGTGCACTAGTGCGTCGCAAGGCCACTGGAGTAGAGAAACGCAGATGGAGTAGAGGAGTTCCTCCGCGTCACAAGGCTGCCGTGCCGCCGGACGGCCCAGCGCCACCTCCGCCGTTGACAGGGTCGAGGTCCCCATGGCCGCACCGAGCTCCTCAGGCACAGAATCGGTGGTGTGAGGGAAAGACGGCTGCGGCGGGCCTCCCTGCACCGTGCGCACGACCGTGACGGCCATTGGAGGGCGCGGGTGAGCTCGCCCACGCACAGGTAGAGGCAACTTCACCAAGTTAACTATTTAGATGAGAGAAGCAAAGGGGCATTCACGACATGGATTTCTCTCTGGTGCATGCATTGCTGCTGCTCTCTATTCTCTCACACCACTCGCCTGCTTGTTTCTTGGCCTGGATGGATTCGCTCAACCCACCACCACCGGCACCACCGTCTCCCTCACTTCTGCAGTGCCAACGCTTTCCCGACACACGAAAAACTTCTTTTGAAGTGAAGACACCAAGCATATGCATTGCAAATGGGGCAATCAGTCTAGCCTTGCTTTCATCTCACTACCTGCCCATCCTGCTGCCTGCTGTAAAATCCGGCGCCAAGCGAATCTAGGAACGCAAGGCTTTTGGCAATGACAAGAGAATCAAGGAATCTAATCCAGATCTCGGCCCGCACGCAACGCAAGCGAGCGTAGCAGCATGGATCGAGAAGAAAAGGGAAGCTTCTGTCAAAAGCCGACGCGTGCGTGCATCCTCCCCACGCACACCGCCCCCTCCGCCCCTGCCTCAACCTCCAAGCTTCTTCAGGCAGCCATGGTTCTTGACGATGAGGTCGGCGAGGGAGTTCGGGAAGATGGTCTGGACGGGGAGCGGGCCCATGTGGGTCAGAAGCTGGAGGGAGGCGAGTAGGGCACAGGTAGCTGGCGGCGGAGGGGCGCTTCAGCGGGCTGGCATCACCGGCGGAGGCCGAGCCACGAGCTTAGGAGGCTAGGCGATTCCCACCTGCACCCAACCCGCATCTGCAAGATACCCAACCCGCCCCGACCCGCAAGCCTAAAAAACCCATTACCACCCACCCCCACTATCCCCGTATCAGCACCCGCCCCAAACAATCCTTTCCCACCCGCCCCACTAGCAGGGCTAAAAACAGTAGCAAACAGCCCACAAGGAGCATATGGTTGACCATATTCACCTTGACAACAATATTGAACACTTTTCCTTTAAAAGATAATCAAAAGGCCCATTTAATCTTCTCTTTAACGTGAGTGTGTACACATCTAAAAGAATAATTATCTTAAATGCACAAACAACAAGGAGTTGGTTTTCCATTCTCAAAATTATTTGCCTAACCTATCCATAGGGTTCAAGCATGCAAGGAATGCTTTTTCCATTTATTTCATTAGCACACCTAACATGGTTTCTCCTCTTTTAATCAACCAACAAGCTTTATAAAAGCCCAACCGTACCCACTGGACTCCCTAACCAGGAACAAATCACTAGGATAGCAAGCAACCAAGTGGGAGCTTTTGAAAATAAACTATACCAATAATAGCATTTCTATCTAGCATAAAAGGAATAAATGCACACAAAATAAATATTGCACTTCTGGAGCCAAACTTTCTGCTACACACTCTCTGATCTAAAACAAGCCTAGGAAACCAACAAACACATCTAAAGTTGTTATAGATCTTTATCTGCATATTTATGATAAAAAACAAGCATAAATCAGGGATAAATATTTATAGCAGTCCAAAAATCATGATTAATTCTGGAAAGTTGCATCTAGGCATAATATGACTATTCCCAGAAGTAAGCTCCAAAATCTATTTACGTTTTGCTACAAAAATCATTAAGGCAGAAAAGGCATAAACAAAAGATAAATCATAATAAAAGATTCCTTCGGTGAATTTGTGCAAACTTTTGCAAAGGACCTACACATGCTAGTACTCATCACATATCCAAAACTCAGCTCATGATCATGTGTGGTTTGGGCAGTACAACAGATCTAGGTAAAACACATTCCAATTTTTCATGTAAACACTAAAGCTCAAAAGTATATACAAGCTTTGAAAAAGTTGTAGGTATAGTCACCAGGAGTACATCAAAATTAGTTTTGCAGTTTTTGGATTTTTCTATGATTTTATATGAATTTTGCAAGCCACTAGACCAAGAGGTAAAGAACTTAAGAATCTATTAGCCTAGCAGTCCTTGGAAACTTTTGAAACTTCACAACCATGCCCTCAGAACTAGCACAAAGGACCATGGGGGATTTTGGCTTCACAACCTTACCCTCCTGCGGTGGGGCAAGCTCGCCGGTGGCGAGGTAGGGCCGGGGAAGGTGAACAAGCAAGGGGAATCATCAATAGGACTCACACGTGATCGATCCGCGTCGGAGGTTCGACCGGAGAAGTGCCCGGTGATGGTCGGCGGCGGGGCAGTGGCGGTGCGGCTGCCGCGGCTTGGGTTCTGACGAAATGCGGGTAGAGCTAAGCCATTGGGTGCTCGTGGGAGCTTAGGTGGGGGCTAGGGAAGAGCTTGGAGTCAATGGCCGGTCACAGGTGCGAGCGGAGCAGGAAGCTCACCTGCGGTGCTAATCGCGGGCGGTGGCGGACGGCTGTGCTTCACGGGCGTGCGCGAGGAAAGGCGGCGGGGGGGGGGGGGGGTTATGGGTTGAGCGACGCTTCAAGGCGGTTTCTCCCCGGCTTCGTGTGCACGGTGGCGACGACGTGGCGCGGAGGCGGTTGTCGACGTGCGGCGGGCCGACGGCCAATGGCGGAAGGCGGCGCGAGCTCGGGCGTGTGCGCGGCGGGCGCGTGGCACCGGCCTAGGGGTGGGCGGCGTGTCACGCCCTATAGGCGCACGGTGCCCACGCGCACCCGCCTCGGACCGCCGGGGTTTTCCGACGTCTCGGCGTGCGTGCTCGCGCGGGTACAGCGGTGTGCCAACGTGGCGCGTGCGGCGTGACGTCGTGCGGTGCCGGCGCCCTGGCTCAAATTCATTTCAAGCGACCAACTTCAAAATGAATTTTTTCCAAATTTCCAAACTAAAGTGGACCAAAGTTTGAATACAAAACTTGCTCAATAACTTACCCTCTACCAAACCTACAAAAGCTCTAGGGTGGTTTAATCAACAGATCGAGCATAAATTGTAGAGGAACTTGGCAGAAAACTCGACACCCGTGAACAGTGGATCAGCGCGTTGACTTGCATTTTTCACCCTTTTGCACTCCAAACTAGCCATGCCACTCAACAAGTTAGTTGTGTGCCTCGACAAACTGCACAACTTTCCCATTGGGAGATTTTGAAGTGTTTAGGCAAATTTTGGGGAACGTGCCAAAAGTTCTAAGATGTCAATGCAGGTCAAAGGTGATAGCTAGGGTTTGGGCTAGGGTTTTGACCTAGTGTTGACCAAAGATGATTAGTGACTTGATTAAGGGAGTCAAAAGCACTCTTTGGCACTAAGAAAAAACACGGGGTGTTACAGCCTACCCCCCTTAACAGGAATCTCGTCCCGAGATTCGAAATTTAAAGATAAGCGGGGAAATCTCACTTAAGAGTTGGACTTGGAAGAAAGTCTGGATACTTGGTGTTTAGGAAGTGCTCGGTCTCCCACGTAGCTTCTTCTTCGGTATGGTGACTCCATTGTATCTTGTACATCTTCACCTTTTGCCTCCTAGTTTGCCTTTCTTTCTGATCCAATATTCTCATTGGATATTCTGCTAGTGATAGGTCGGGTTCTATTTCTGCATTGGTCTCCTCAATTATTTGGGCTTCCGGTATTTGTTCGCACTTCTTCAATTGTGAGACGTGAAACACGTCATGCACTGTGGACAGTCGGTCCGGGAGTCGAATACGATAAGCAACCGTATCGAACTTCTCAGTGACTTCATAAGGGCCAATATAGTGTGGGGCTAATTTCCCTTTTACTCCAAAGCGCTGTACACCTTTGGTTGGCGATACCTTTAGGTACACATAATTACCAACTTCAAATTCTTGGGGAACTTTAGCCTTGTCATGGTAACTCTTTTGCCTCATTTGAGCTGCTCTCAAATTTTCTCTAATCACGCCTACCTTTTCTTCGGCTTCTTGTACTAGCTTAGGACCAAACAAGGTTCGCTCACCTGCTTGTGACCAATTTAGAGGGGTGCGGCACCTTCGTCCATACAAAGCTTCGAAAGGAGCCATCTTTAAGCTAGCTTGATAACTATTGTTATAAGCAAACTCTGCCAAATCTTAGCATTTGTCCCAAGTCTTGTCAAAGTGAATGACGCAGGTTCTCAACATAACTTCCACTATTTGATTTACTCTCTCCGTCTGACCATCGTTCTGTGGGTGATAGCTGGAGCTATGGGTTAACTTGGTACCCAAGGATTCATAAACTTGTGCCCAAAAGCGAGCAACAAACTGAGTGCCTCTGTCTGACAATATAGTTTTTGGAACGCCGTGCAAGCGTACTATGAGATCAACATAGATTTCCGCGTAGCGCTCGGCTGAATAGGTAGTGTGGACAGGAATGAAATGAGCAGTATTGGTAAGCTGGTCCACTATTACCCAAATGGAATCATGCTTCCTGGGAGTGGGAGGTAAACCGACGATGAAATCCATGCTTATGTCGTCCGACTTCCATGCAGGAATAGACAAAGGTTGCATTTGACATGCAGTCTTTTGGTGACTAGCTTTGATCCTTTGACATGTATCACAGCCGGACACATACTCGGCTATTTCACCCTTCATGTTTGACCACCAAAAATTTTCCCTAAGGTCTCGGTACATTTTGGTGCTACCGGGATGAATGGTGAACTTAGAGAGATGAGCCTCATCTAAAATTTCCTTCTTTAAGTCCGGATCCTGGGGAATGACTAACCTTTGACAAAACCATACAACTCCCTTGTCATCCCTCCAGAAACAATTAAATTTGGGATCTCCCTCAGATAACTTCTGTATGATTTTCTGAACCTCTTCATCAACAAGTTGAGCTATAGCAATTCTTTCATGGAGAGGGGATTCGATTGAGATGACATAAAGATTTCCATGCTCGACCAACTCTAGGTTAAGCTTCCTCATTCTTCGCATAAAGCCTCATTATACGGCTCGAGCTTCACGTAGTTGCAATGTTTGCGACTAAGCGCATCCGCAACCACGTTGGCTTTGCAGGGATGATAATGGACTTGCAAATCACAATTGTTGACGGTGAAAATCCGTCAACCTAGCCATGAGTTTACCTTCGGTGTTGGCATGAGTTTTATACCTTATCCATTGGTACTAACCCCCATGGTATAACAAGTTCACGTGTGCATGTCGGTTTTGGAGTTCAATGTTTATGCAGGGTTTTAGTGTCGAATGCAAGACTTTCGGGATAAGTTCATCAAGCACCTCATAACAAGACCTTGAAGCCCCGTACAAGTCATGCAATGAAGCAAACTTAACTCCAAAAAGCCGGGGACTTGATCCGAGAAGACGACGGACTCCGAGGACCCGACCGAAAAAGTGCCGAATCTTGCAAGACAAGGAGTTGAGTCCAATTTGGAGAGAAACCGACGACATGGACCTACATGCGAAGGGGGAAACATCCAGGAAGCAAGGGAACCGACGTGGAGCGAAGGAGCCCTCGGGCCGGGCCTAGATGGGCCCGGCCGGCCGGCTCGGCCGGTCGGCCCGGGCCCATCCAGGGCCCAAATGCCCCCTCCTTTGCCCTAGCCGCCAATCGGGCTATTTATAGCCCCCTGACCGAGAGCCTCGCAGAAAAGATTTCGTGATCGGCCGCCGAGGAGCAGAGAAGAGAGGGACACCATCTCGGAGAGGAGAGGGTCGAGCTAGTTGACTAGGGTTCCCCTAGCCGACGTGGGAACCTTGCACGGAAGACCACGTCGGAGTTCCCGAGCTAGAAGCAAGATCAAGGAAGGATCCCGGTGGTGATCTTGTGTATGTATCATTGTTATGTTGAATTATCAAGTTGAATCTTTACCTAGCGATCAAGTGTTTCCTCGAAGATTTCGTTTTTCGATCGGCTTTGCTTATTCCAATTCTATTCTCGAGATAGATTACATAGGGTGTTCTTGTAGCCGCGGTGACTAGAGGTACACGCCGGATCTTCCGAAAGAATCTCGACTTGTCTTTTGACTCGCCCTAAACTCCCCGCATGAATAGGGATACGTTGTGACGAACGGGGGTCTCGAAAGGCGGATGTTTTTGGATTTGGACGGGAAACCACGATTTAAAGAGGCTTCTATTAAGATTCGATTTGCTACTTCTTCTCTTGCTTGGAACTTCAACAAAAGGCTTACCCCGATCCCTCTAGATCGGTTTATCTACCCAATCTTACTTTGTTTTCTCCGGTCTTTAGTAGATTAGATTCGTTTCATGTCTTTTAATTAGATGCATTAGGGTTTCTTTTATCGAAGATTGGAGTTACATGGCTTTATTAGATTAAGTTTTGCGTCACACATTTGTTCCACGGATTCGATACCTTGGGTTCACCACTCGAGGGAAGAAGGGTCCCTTGACTACGACGGGAGACTTGTACGCTTGCGAGTCACAAACGAACTTTGATACAATTATTAACCGTCAACAAGCCCCTTTTTCTGGCGCCGTTGCCGGGGGAACAAGTGATCAAGATTTGATTTTTTATTGCCTTTTCGTAATTTTCAGTTTTCTTTTTGTTTTTCTTTTTGCATCTACTAAATTTTGATCATCCTCAAAATACATCTAATCTAGTTTGTCTAACTCTAGTTTTT
The DNA here is from genome assembly GCA_947561735.1 of Cenchrus americanus. Taxonomy (NCBI): domain Eukaryota; kingdom Viridiplantae; phylum Streptophyta; class Magnoliopsida; order Poales; family Poaceae; genus Cenchrus; species Cenchrus americanus. The sequence goes on from OX387245.1 coordinate 187,732,543, forward strand.
ATAGATTTGTTTTTACTTTCTAGTTTTTGCATACTTTGTTTATTGCTAACCCTAACGAGAGATGGACGGCTACCTCTCCAACAAACCCAATAATTTTGTGGATGATCCGGAAAAACTTTACAGAGCTAAGGAGACGCGAAGCACATCAAGCTAAAAAGCCGGATTTTGTAGATTCGGAGTCGGAAGACAAAGGATCGCAGGAATCTCCGAAGAATTCACCACCTCAAAGTCCTCGGGAGAATCGACTTCCACCAATGGGTGACCAACCACCGCAAGAACGCAAGATTGGGGAGCTATGCACCCCAGACATCATCGACCTACCAATCTTGAACCTTGAGGAGATCGGAAGACCGTTCGAGATCAAGACCTCAACAATCCGCATGGTGCAACATTCACCCTTCACCGGTAAAGAGGATCCGAACCTCACCTCCAAGCATTCATTCAACTATGTCAGACTTTCAACATGGATGGGGTGACTCAAGACCAAATGAGGGCAAGGCTTTTTCTTTTCTCACTACTCGGGAAGGCTTTGCAATGGTTCCATTCTCAACCGGCGGAGACGGTGCAGAATTGGAACACGTTGATGAAGGCTTTCATGAAGGAATACTACTCACCGGGTAAAACTCAAAGCTTGCGTAATAATATTGCCACCTTTGTTCAATATCCTACGGAAACTATCTCGGAGGCATTTGAGCACTTCAACAAGTACACCCGGGCAGTTCCACATCACAAGTTCCCGAAAGAAGACCTCGTGCAAAAGTTCTATCAAGGACTCACCATGGCGTCAAGGACGATCATCGATGCATCGGCGGGATGATCTATCATCAAGCTTACAGCGACAGAAGCTTTCACGCTATTCAAGAAGGTCGCGGATAATGACACATGGGTGTCGTCCGGGCGCCTACATCCGGTTCAACCCACGGGGAACGTCAAAGGAGTCTTGCAAGTGGAGAAGGAGAACATACTTGAAGGCAAGATCGACTCGCTCATGAGGAGGTTGGAGAAGATGGAGATGGAAAAGAAAGAGGCTCAAGACTTGAAGGCCGCCGAAGCAAGGTCCACATGTGAAGAATGTGGAGAGTATGGCCATGTCCGCAAAGATTGTCCGGAGGAAGCCAAAGTGCTCGACTACATGAGGAAGGGAGAATTGCCGAACTTCCGTTACGGGCAAGGTAGGCCTCAATTTAATGCAAGCTCATCTATTCCTAACGCGGTTCCGCTTCGTATACAATTGAAGGAGTTCATGGATGAGCAAGCTAAGATCAACAAGGACACCGTCACCAAGTTCAAGACCATAGACAAAGTTGGAGAACATCGATAGCAAAGTGACGGAGGTCGGAAGTTCCAATCATCAAGTGCTCAACATGATGAAGATGCTCGAGACGCAAGTTGGACAACTTGCGGGGCGCCCTCACTAATGATGAAGGGAAGCTTCGGGACAACCCAAATGTCCCGAATCGGCGAAGGCCATTCAAACACGTTCGGGGAAGGAGACCGAAGATCCGGAACGTTCCGCGGGAGCAAGGAAGCTTAAACCATCCACCGAGGTGGAAGGAGTTGCTAAAGAGAAGGTTACGGGGATCGTCACCGAGGAACCCGAATTCGAGATGCCGAAGGAAGACACGAGGATACCGCAACTCAAGCCACGCTACTTCCGAGGTAAACTTGACAACCACTTTGAGAAGTTTGTGGAAGTTGTGCGTAGACTTAGCATCAACATGCCATTACTAGATGCCCTACAAGTACCTACATATTCTCGTTACTTTAAAGACATACTTGCAAATAAATATGAGATAGCCACACTCGGGATAGATCATGTCAAGATGTCCGAGGAGTGTAGTGCCGCTATTGCTAATGGGCTAGAGAAGCAAAAAAGACCCCGGTGCCCTACAATTCCATGTTCAGTTGGTTCTTTCAACTTCGAGAAGGCGTTATGCGACCTTGGAGCTAGTGTGAGCATCATGCCGAGGGATGTGTTCGAGAAGCTACACCTACCAATGGAGCCTACGGGAATATGTTTGGAGTTGGGTGACAACTCCATTCGCTATCCCTTGGGCATTGCTGAAGATGTACCCGTGAAGATGGGACACCACTTCATCCCTGTCGACTTTGTTGTGCTCGAGATGGGAGAGAGGGAGAAGCCGCCGCTCATCCTAGGGAGGCCGTTCCTCAAGACCGTGGGAGCTACTATTGATGTTGGCAAGGGGGAGATCATGTTCGATATCAACGGAGAAAGGAGTTCCTTCAAGTTCCGTCCAAGAATCGAGGCATGCAACATGATTGGAGTGAAGGGAGAACCAAAACAAACGGAGGGGCTGAAAAAGAAGAAGGAGCCGAAAAAAATGAACGTAAAGAAAATCAAAGAAGGTGTTGCATCCGTCACGACAAAGGAAGAGAAGCGACTGTGAAGACCAAAAAATGACTAAGCCAACTAAGCCGGAAGACAAGCCCGCGCCCAAGATGGTGCGGAAGTGGGTACCCAAGATTGCAACGCCCGCAAAGAGCGTTGATCCGGAGTAATCAAGTGAAGAAGTCTAGCTATAGACTATAAACGAAGCGCTAGGCGGGGAGGCAACCCGTTTCGTCGAGTCAAGAATAAGCCACGGGAGGACAACCCGATTCCAGGTTTTTCGAGTATTTTTAATAATTTAGTTTTTGAGTTTTATTACGCAAAGACATTAGACTTAGAAGTGGTTGAACAATATTAGAGACATAATTCTTGATTGAATGTTTGCTTTATAAACCCTTTGCATGAACCCTCCTATGTGCTTGTTTGTCCTTTTCTTTTCGAGAAACCTCAACCAAATAATTTCAGAACCTAACTCAACCTTTCACCCTCATTATGGTGCTGAGGTTGACTTATTTTTCATGCTAAAACCACACGAGTAGAGCCACGATTTATATTTAAGTGTTAATAAAATTCAGCACGTGGTAGGACTCGCGTGAACCTAGAAATCAAAACTTTTGGTTGGTTTTAAAAATCTTTATCCTTGGTTTCTCTAGGATTAGAATTTTTCTAAGCTTATTCTAATTTTGTTTTATTCAAAATCTTTCTTATTTAGCCAAAATTAGAACCTAAACCTATGCCCCCATGATCAAGCCGGGAAAATGTCTGCTCTCAACCAATGAAGGCAAACTATACCGGTGAGACCGAAATCGACGTAGTCGAAAAATATTTTCGACTTACATTTGTTTTTAATGGTTTAAAAACTTCTCTAAAATTATGTTTGAGCTCTTGCATGGCTCTGAAAAATATTTTAAATTTCGAATTAGAGGAGTGCTTAACCTTAAACACACCTAAATGGAGGCAATCTAGTTTGAATTAATCATGCATGCACCATTGGATTCCCTTTTATCAACTTTCACCAATTCCACATGCAAAGGACAAGCATGGTGGGCAGCAAGCATCAACTTTGCAGGAATTTCATGGTGGCATGTGAAGCGAGTGGAGCTAGGGAGCATGGACATGACCCAAAGCATGGAGCATCAAGTGGGAGGACCAATAATGCAAGAAAAGGAGTGGACGAGAGCGTTTGGGCGGTGCAACTCGTGGAGCACGCGGGCAGGGAAAGTTGCGAGAGGTGAAATGATCGTGCTTGGAAGAAAGACGAGGCGGGGAGGAGCCGGGGAGGACCCCGGGCCGGCCGGCCCGTGCCGGCCGGCCTCACCTACTTAAGGAGCCCCCCGGTCCCGTTTTCTGCAGCAAGCTTCCCTCTCCTTCCCTTGTGTGCTCAAAACCTCCGTAGACATAGCCAACCTTCCCAAGCTTGATAGCTCAAGAAAAAAAATCCACATCCTTAATCCACTCAAAGTCCACATCCGAAGCAAAGAGTTTAAGTGCCTAGTTACCGGTTGCAACCCGGAGTTTTAGTTGAAGAAAAAAGTGCAGCAACCATGTGGAAGAAGACCACAAGTCTCTTCTCCAAGAAGAAGAGTTCGTCGTCATCCAAGCCGTCATCAACCACGTCTTCGAGGAGGCACTCGGTTTCCGAGTCTCCCCGGAGCATGGAGACGGATACGGCACCACCGAGGAGGAACGATGCTCTCCTCCTTGGTGGTATGAGGGCTGCAAGAAGCACTTCCATGAGGTTTACCGAACCTCGTGGGCACACGGAGGAGCAGCCCGCGCCACCACGACGATCGACCCGCTCAACCGCGCCACCTCCTTACACCCCGACATACTCTTCGTACGGCTTCATCATCTTGTCGGCGGAGGAGGAGGAGAGGCTCTCTAATCTTGAGAAGAGGCTTGTGCCCAACGTCGAGTTCAACGACCAAGCACTCTACACCTTGGGTTTTGGCACCGACATATACTATATGTTGGGGCACCTTGGATGGGTGCAGTTCTCCAACGGAATATCGGTGGACACCCATTTGGGGTTCGCCTTGGAAATTTTGATGACTATTGCACCCATCGTTGATGATGATGGGGTGCAAAGCTTGTCATTCCGTTTGGAGGGAGTCCAACAAGTGGTTCCCTACGAGCACGTTAGGGAGCTGCTTGGATTCCACAAGGGAGCTCCGGAGAAAGTTGACGTGCCACCCGCATGTTAGCGGGATTTTGGAATATGATCTCCGGAGAAGCCCATCAACAACGCAATTGCATCCGCAACCCCATTATCCGGATATTTCACTCTTGGATGTGCAAGAGGGTATTGGGGAGGATGAAGGAGACAAAGGTGACCGACACGGAGTTGAATTGGCTATACTCGGCTTTAATTGCCAGGCAGCCAATAGACCCCTCTTACCTCATGATCAACCGTTGGTGTTGTGAAGCAACATCGGGGGCGGGCAATATTGGTTCGGGGTGCTACCTCTCCATGTTGGCCTTCTCCTTGCGGCCGGGGATCGCAAGAAACCCCGACCACCTTTTGCGTGGTACCTCTCTTGGCATTGAGTATTTGCGGCAAGGCAAATACATTAGTGGAGATGAGAGAGGAGGTTATCGGTTGGCCATAGTGAACCTACCCCTTCCCAACGAGAGGCTTAGGCTTTTCAACGAAGGAAGAGAAGATTGGTTGGAAGAGGGACTACTTGTCCCTGCAAGGAAAAACAAAAGAGGAAGAATCGTAGAGGAGGGAACATCCTCCGCACAAGCGAGTGGAGCACAACCCAATGTGCAACCATTCGGCGGGATCCCTCCTCCGCCAAGTTATTACGGAGGGCCACAAGAGCAAGCATGGGGGGGTGGTGCACCGGTACCCCCACCAAATTATGTTGTGCCCAACGCTAACTTCGCGGAGTCCTACGCTCATCATCCCCAACCACAACAAAGCATGGCCATAATTGGAGGGTATGCTGCAAGAAATGCTCAAAACATCGCAGCCATCCAAGCTAACGCAGCTCAACTTGGTGAAGGCAACGCAAATATTGCCTTTGAGCTTGGACGCCTTCACCTTGTGGAGCCAAATCAATTCGTCGGAGGAAATGTCCAATCATATTATGAGCAAGGGTATTATTATCAAGATCATCAACATCAACCACCGGCGGAGGACTAGAAGATTTAGGAACTTTAGTTTTCTCTTCTTTTCTTTTTCTCTGTAATTTTCAGCTTTTGCTTATGTGTGTTTGCGTAGTATTTTCTGTTTTTATTTAAATTTCAGCAAGCGTGTTTGTTTATTTTCAGTTTGTATTTCAACTTGATGTCATCATTAATAAAAACACCACCTTGATTATATCATTGGAAAAGTTACAAAATTCGTGCCATGATGATATATGATTGCAGCTTTGTTCATCTTTGTAATTGATTTATGCATGTTTAAGCTAGTGCTCTCTTAAAAATACAAATCTGAATTTATTTAAATGCTAGCTTAATTTTCAGCGGAGGTTATGATTAAAATAAAGACCCATAGTGTTTTATGTGCTCTCAAGTTATGAATAGATTAAAGATGTCTTTTATGCTCAAAAATATTGCTAACCTCGGCACAAATATCGCTTGTGTGTTGCTCAACCTATCCAAAGCCTTATATATATTTGAGTGCATAAACCTTAGTGTACAAGATTTATTTTTGAGTGAGTTATTGCAGGCCATGATTTCTCTGGCCCGAGACTAAGAAGCTGGTCATTCCATTTTTGCGTATCTATCTTTTTGCTAGCCTTTTATCCGTGCATTGTGTATCCCCGCATCGGAGATCTCACAAACTTCGCCGGATATCCACCCTTAAACCAAATATCATCTTTTGTGATTACCTCCTTGACCACAACCTATCGTTGAGAATGGATCATCAATTCAAGGAAGATCGCAAGACGGTGCCAACATTGAAGATTTCAAGTATCTCTCCAAGGAAAAATACTCAGGTACCTACCTTATTTTTCGCCTCTTTGCTCGAGGACGAGCAACGTCTAAGCATGGGGGAGGAGGTAGGTACGGTGTAGTTTTAGAGTTAAAAGGGGAATATTTTTTAAAAAAATGATGATGAAAGAAAAAACATCCGGCGATAATCATGACTTTCAAGGTATAAAAAATATATATATAATGAAAGAAAGAAAGAAGGAAAGAAAGAAAGAAAGAAAGAAGGAAAGAAAGAAAAGAATGAGAAATATGAGAAAGAAAAAATATATGCGTAAAGTAAACTCCCCGGTTCTCTAAGAGTGCATTCAAGGCTTCAAGTTAAAAAGATCCATTCTCATTTTCCAACCATGTGCAATCCGATAACGAGGACTTCCTTTGTGCCTCGGGATCACTCTTTGCCATTTGCACATGTCCACTCATCTAAAAGTGTGTGTATTTTTCTCTTTCCCCTTCTTGATTTAACATTATTTTCCAATGACCTTCTTGACGAGTCTCGGTAAGACCATGAGAAGCTTGTCTTGTTTTGACAACACCTCATTTATAAAATCTTGTTAGGACTAAACTTTCCCAAAGCTCCATATAAAGCCTACCACATATATATGAGAGGGAAAGGAGTAGAATATATAGGCTTGAGAGACAAGTGAGATGAGAGTTCATGAGCAATATACAAGATGATTTAAATTTGTGAACTTGGTTTAGCTTTTCTTTATCTCGTTCTTTATTTCAAAAATTCTGAGATCTATTTAAACTTTGTGCGCATGTTAATACTTGTGGGATAAGCTTAATAAAGATCTACCCTCCGTAGAGATGAAGGCTAGCACATTATGGAACTTTAATGAATTGAAATTTTGAGAGCATTATGTTTTCTCATGTGTGATCAAGTGCAAGGTTTAAACATTGTTTGGCAATGATGATATCCATCGAAGGCTTACTCGAGGACGAGCAAGGTTTAAGCATGGGGGAGATGTTGACGGTGAAAATCCGTCAACCTAGCCATGAGTTTACCTTCGGTGTTGGCATGAGTTTTATACCTTATCCATTGGTACTAACCCCCATGGTATAACAAGTTCACGTGTGCATGTCGGTTTTGGAGTTCAATGTTTATGCAGGGTTTTAGTGTCGAATGCAAGACTTTCGGGATAAGTTCATCAAGCACCTCATAACAAGACCTTGAAGCCCCGTACAAGTCATGCAATGAAGCAAACTTAACTCCAAAAAGCCAGGGACTTGATCCGAGAAGACGACAGACTCCGAGGACCTGACCAGAAAAGTGCTGAATCTTGCAAGACAAGGAGTTGAGTCCAATTCGGAGAGAAACCGACGACATGGACCTACATGCGAAGGGGGAAACATCCAAGAAGCAAGGGAACCGACGTGGAGCGAAGGAGCCCTCGGGGCCGGGCCTAGATGGGCCCGGGCCGGCCGGCCCCGCCCGGTCGGCCCGGGCCCATCCAGGGCCCAAATGCCCCCTCCTTTGCCCTAGCCGCCAATCGGGCTATTTATAGCCCCCCCGACCGAGAGCCTCGCGAGAAGATTTCGTCATCGGCCGCCGAGGAGCAGAGAAGAGAGGGACACCATCTCGGAGAGGAGAGGGTCAAGCTAGTTGACTAGGTTTCCCTAGCCGACGTGGGAACCTTGCACGGAAGACCACGTCGGAGTTCCCGGAGCTAGAAGCAAGATCAAGGAAGGATCCTGGTGGTGATCTTGTGTACGTATCATTGTTATAGTTAAATTATCAAGTTGAATCTTTTCCTAGCGATCAAGTGTTTCCTCGAAGATTTCGTTTTTCAATCGGCTTTGCTTATTCCAATTCTATTCTCGAGATAGATTACATAGGGTGTTCTTGTAGCCGTGGTGGCTAGAGGTACACGCCGGATCTTCCGAAAGAATCTCGACTTGTCTTTTGACTCACCCTAAACTCCCCGCATGAATAGGGATACGTTGTGATAGAACGGGGGTCTCGAAAGACGGATGTTTTCGGATTTGGACGGGAAACCATGATTTAAAGAGGCTTCTATTAAGATTCGATTTGCTACTTCTTCTCTTGCTTGGAACTTCAACAAAAGGCTTACCCCGATCCCTCTAGATCGGTTTATCTACCCAATCTTACTTTGTTTTCTCCGGTCTTTAGTAGATTAGATTCGTTTCATGTCTTTTACTTAGATGCATTAGGGTTTCTTTTATCGAAGATTGGAGTTACATGGCTTTATTAGATTAAGTTTTGCGTCACACATTTGTTCCACGGATTCGATACCTTGGGTTCACCACTCGAGGGAAGAAGGGTCCCTTGACTACGACGGGAGACTTGTACGCTTGCGAGTCACAAACGAACTTTGATACAATTATTAACCGTCAACAACAATCCTTTATCAATTCCAACCATCTTCTTTGCCTCATATTCAGATCTGATTGGGTGAATATATATTTAAGGCTCTTGTGATCGATGAAGATATTACAATGATTTCCCATCAAATAATGCCGCCAAATTTTTAAGGCATGAACAACCGCTGCTAGCTCAAGATCATGAGTTGGATAATTCTTCTCATGCGGTCGAAGTGCCCGTGAGGCATAGGAAATAACCCGGTTCTATTGCATAAGCACGCAACCAAGGCCAGTGCCCGAAGCACCACAAAACATCTCAAACGGTTTTGACATATTTGGCTTGGTTAACATAGGGGCTGAGGTTAAATGTTCGCTCAAAGTATGGAAGGCTTTATCACAATCTTCACTCCATACAAACTTGACACCTTTCTTCAACAGTTCAGTCATGGGTTTTGCTATTCTAGAGAAGTCCGGAATAAATCAACGGTAATATCTAGCTAAACCCAGAAAACTGCGGATTTGATGCACTGACTTGGGTGGCTTGCAATCCATGACCTCCTGCACTTTGCTAGGGTCCATAGAGATACCATCTTTGGAAATTGTGCGACCCAAGAATTTCACACTATCCAACCAGAATTCACATTTAGAGAATTTGGCATAGAGTTTGTGATCCCTCAAACGTTGCAAAACAATACGAAGGTGTTTCACATGTTCTGCTTCGTTCTTGGAGTAAATGAGTATATCATCAATGAATACCACTACGAACTTGTCCTATTCATTCATGAAGACTAAGTTCATAAGGTACATGAAATAGGCAGGTGCATTTGTGAGACTGAAAGACATCACCAAAAATTCATAAAGACCATATCTGGTGGAGAAGGCCGTTTTCGGAATGTCACTTGGTCGAATCTTTATTTGATGGTAGCCAGATCGAAGATCAATCTTAGAAAAGACTTTGGCACCAACCAATTGATCAAAGAGGACATTAATGCGGGGCAAGGGATATTTGTTCTTTATTGTAACCGCATTGAGTGGACGATAGTCAACACACATCCGCAAACTACCATCTTTCTTCTTCACAAAAAGAGCGGGACTCCCCCAAGGAGAAGAACTTGGGCGGATATACCCTTTATCAAGCAATTCTTGCAACTGATTTTTCAACTCAGCTAGCTCTTTGGGTGGCATACGGTAAGGTCTTTTAGAGATTGGTGCGGTGCCAGGTTGAAGTTCTATTATGAATTCGATGTCCCTGTCTAGTGGCATGCCAGGCAAGTCATCTGGAAAGACATCTGGATACTCACACACCACTGGGATGTTCTCTAGCTGGATGGTCACTGCAGCATAGGAACAAGGATTTATGCCTTCTACTTTAGGAAAATACAAGGTGGTGTGACCACTGGTAGGGGAATGGATTTCTAACATTCTTGTAGCAATGTCCAAAATGACTTGAAGTTGGGTCAATCAATCCATACCTAGAATCACATCGATACCCTCTAGACTCAAAGCCATAAGATTTGTGGGGACAACTTTGCTACTGTGAGACATGGGTACCCCTGGGTCCCCACCGTCCAGGCTCACGGCCATCCCCGACAAGTGGGTTCGGCCTACCAGAAGACCCGCCGACCTGTCAGTGGGCCCAACCGACCTAGTTGGCGGCCCACACGACCTCCTGAAGACCTTCCAAAAGATTCCCCAGACGACCTAATCCATTACGACCTCAAGACTTGGCGTACAGGACAAGACCTCGGTGGGTTACGACGAAAGCAGATCAACGGAATATGGCAAGATGTGTAACATAGACTTAGGTCTCCTGGTCGTAACCGACCAGGAGTCTGGGAACTGACCTCATCTGCTGGCCAATATAAGGCGGATGAGGCGACCCCTTGTACTAAATACGCAATCCTCAAGCAATCTACACCGACAACTGGACGTAGGGTGTTACTCTCCGGAGGCCCGAACCAGTATAAACTCGCCATGTTCTCTGTGTTCCACGCACTCGTGTGCGACCTTCGAGTTCTTAGCCTTAGATTCCACCCCGCCGAACAACTAAACCATAGGGATTAACACCCCCGTGGGCTGTCCAGATCTCACCATGTGACAGTTGGCGCGCCAGGTAGGGGAGGAGTCAAGGTTCTTCGTGCAACTCGATGTCTTTGACCAACGGCGTCATCTTCCCGGAAAGCATGGCAGACTTCCTCGCCAATCCCGTCGACATCCGCTTTGGCTCGATGCCAGCGAAATCCACCGCTCCAGCCGCCTGCCTCGTCATCGAAGGCAATGCGGTCACCACCGAGCAACAGATCGAAGCAGATCTGTTACCCACTCCAAGCGACCTGATCGCTGGAATTAATCGTGTCGAGGGCATTCTCTCCAACACGATCAAAATCTGCGAACACGTCAAACGTCCTCGCAAGACCTTGTCGCCCTCCTGCATGCCTCTTAGCTTGCGCAATGCAGCTCACGTAGCATCACGCTACATGAAGTGCAAGATCCAGAATGAATCTGGACCCAAGACCCAATACTGTGGAAGTCGCAGGAGTCATCTCGACGAACCCTGCCCAATCCACGAAAATCCTAAACACACTGCACGCCAGTGCCGTGTCCTCAAGAAGCTCCGTCGACCTCTTACTGCGGCCCACCGCCGCCGCCAGTTGAACCGAGATTCATCTCCGGACCACCTCGCGTTCTAGATCGCCCGCACAACCATCTCCCCGAACTATCCGAGAAAGGAGTTAAAGACTCTAGATCACGAGATCTTGGTTGTCTCTGCGGATGTACCACCTCAAGATGGGGAAACCTATGAGCAACACCAAGAGCGTGAGAACGCCAATGCTGCCAGAGCTGTCAGACAACAACAAGAGATGGCTGTTGCTGCCCCAGGTGCAGGCCAACAACCAGGCCAACAATTGCTCAATGCCAGTGTTGACGGATAAAACTCGTATCCACATATGATCCGCAAGCGTACATACCTACACCTTTTTCACCACAGGATTCCCAAGGTTCTTGTCAATCCGCGGAGTAAGGGGATTACTAGCGCTTAACCAAGTACTAATCTAGTTGACTAAGGAAACCTTTAAAGAGAGTATTAATCTAAAAGTAAAGACAATCTAACCTAAGTTAATCTAAGTTAAGTTGATCAAACAAATCTAGGTTTAAACTAGATGGTAAAGGGTTGAACACAAGAGAGTGAGTAAGAAAGATAAGCGTTCCCTCCCTAGGATCTAGGATAACATGGTATGCATCTACTACACGAAAGCGAGAAACCAATCTACCGGGGGTTGTGACCACGGTTTCGCCCTTTCCCTCCTCTCGTACTGTCACTACACGAAGGTATTCGTGACTAGACCTATGATGGACACAGTATGTTGATGGAATCTATGGGAGTAGCGGATATCATACACCCGAAAAAACACGGTGGCCTACCTTAATCATTAAAGCATCATCAACATGAAAACAATAAATTGAAACTACGAATCAAGTAGCGATCACATAGCATGAATCCATCTAACCCTAGGGATGAACGGAGACATTACCCCATCATATTACACGAATTGAAGCACATAGGGGTGATGGAGACTCCGGAGAACGTCGTCGATGAAGATGGCGGCGATGGAGCTTGGGAACACCCCTAGGCCAGCGGCTTGGAGTCCTCCTCTTGCTTCCTTCTCTCCGCCGACGTTGATCCTTGCGACGAGCTCATCTAACTCTCTCCCTCATCTTGCGGCGGCGGTTTTCTGATGATTGGCATCGGTAGGATGATTTGTTCGATGTCGCGGCCGACGGCGGCAGAGGGAATAAATAGATGAACACCTAGGGAAAAGGGGGGACCAAACCGACCCCAGAGTGGGCTGGGCCGGTCGGCCCAGGCCGGCCGGCCCAGGCCCACTTCGGCCCAGTTCGGCCCCGGTTTCCTCCCCGGTTGCTTCTCGCGTGATCCCTTATTCGTGTGCACTTTCATGTGGGCCTTTGACGTCGTTTCCTTCACAGTTAAGGCTTGAATCCTTGCTATGCAAGCTTCGCTGTTTTCTGGTCATTTGGAGTCATGTTCATCGCGTGTCTTGACTCTTGTCGGGCTTCATGACCTTCTTCCAAAGTGCTTGGTGAACTTATCCCGAAAGTCTCCTTATTAGCGTAGATTTCCTGCGTAAACAACAAACTCCAAAATTGACATGCAAGTGTGAACTTGTTACATCATTAGTATGCCTAGTGACGGGTTAGTTGCAAATCATAATCGAAACCAATGTATAACAAGTACTCTAGGTTGATGGAAATTCACCGTCAACATCTCCCCCATGCTTAAACCTTGCTCGTCCTCGAGTAAGTAATCCTTGCTTAAAAGGGAAATTAGTGTTGCCTTCCAACGTTGTCCCTGCACTTAGTCATTCATGACGAGGCAAATTGCTCTCTCTTAAGAATTTATTTTTAAAGTTCAAGTTGTGACCGGCTTCTTTTTCATTATGGAAGATAGACTAACAATAAAGAACAAGCCACATTTAACACGATGCTCAGAAACTTGAGTGAACTTCTAACCATTACCTTGTTACATGGAAGATTTTCAAAAAGATGCATATCTAACATATGTGAAAATCTCTTGCAAAAGCTCATGGAAACACTCATCTCATCAAGTCACTCAAGCCTATACTAGATTATTTTCAACCTACTCTACTCATATGTGATAGTGGAAGGCTTATGTGGAGCTTGGAAGGTTAAAAACAATCCTAGCAAAACATATATCCGAAATATTGTCAAATTAAGAGAGAGGTCTATTGGAATTACCGAGACTCGTCAAAAAGGCCATGGAAAATATATGTTGGAAAGAGAGAGGGACGAAACACACACATTTAGACAAGTGGACATGTGCAAGTGGCAAATGGATGACCCCGAGGCACGAGTGAAGTCCTCGTTATCGGATTGCACATGGTTGGAAGATTTGAGTATGGATTTGTCATCAAGGCACTTGAGAACTTATGAAAGCAAAAAGAACCGAGGAGCATCTTTATTTTTTTCTTTATTTTATTTCCTTCTCATTTTTCTCTCTTTCTTTTTTTCACTTTATTCTTCCTATTTTTCTTACTTTTCTTTTCTTCTCATCATAATAATTTTTTTCTTCTTTCATTTTTTTTCTTTTTTTCTTTTTGCTCCTCAAAACTTTTTGCAACATAATACTTACATAGCATTTGTGTCAGAGAATGACTCCTCCCCCATGCTTGAACGATGCTCGTCCTCGAGCATAAAAGAGAGGGGAAATGACTGCTAAAGTAAGTATAAATTCCATAATATTGCGGAATATTTGAATCTCCATCGAGAATTTTACTCCATACTCAAATTGGGTTGTGGACAAGGAGGTGATCACAAAAAGATGTTTTTGGTTTAGGGTGGATGCCCAGTGATGTTTGTGGAATTTTCGATGTGAAAACCCACAATGCATGGACAAAAAGGCTAGCATGAAAAGTTACACAAAGGAATGACCAACTTCTTAGTCTCTAACCATAGAAATCAATCCTAATCAAACTCATCAAAACATATGTTTGCAATCTACGGGTTTTGTTATCATAAAACATATATGTATATGGCGTTGGTAGGTAGAACTTGGCAAGAGCATCACAAATATGTAGATAGCATAAAAGTTAAATTTTCATAAAAACAACAAGTTATCCGGCTATCCATAAACTTAAATCAAAGAGCAAAGATATGTATGTGGGTCTAGAGCATAGTCATTTCACCTCCACAAATAAAAGAGCCAGTATTTAAATTAATTTCAGATCATATCATAGAGAGCAATTAGCCAAGACATGTATAACTTTGTGTAGGTAAAACAAAGCGGCAACTTTCATCATCTTTCCGTAAGCATAGGCAATATAGAACATCGAGGTGAACACATGGTCATGCTTATCTATTGAAAATAAAAAGAAACCTAGGTTGTCCTCCTAGTAGCCATGTTATTGTTTGAAGAGAAAAACAAAAGGTTGCACCTAGTTGATGTTGAAGGCATACTTACAAGCATTTGTGTTTGGAAAAGAGAAGGTCCATGGAGATGTTACCATCATTTGTAATTCTTCGTTGCCTTCTTCCGACATCTCCATGTATCGATGTGGCTTTTGCTTTTGTCTTGATTTATTAATGCTCCTAAACTTCTGAATTTGATCTTGTATGCTTAATGGAGTCATTGGTCACCCTTCTCTTCAATGTTGTCATCACCATCTCCTCTTTCTTGTTCTCATCATCTCCTTGCTGTCTCTTTTTCATGGATTTCCCCCTCTGTCCGGAACAGAACATATATCTAAATATAGCTCTATTGAAAAGTTTATGAAATTACCTTTCCAACGTGTGGTCATTCATCGAAAACGGAGTTCAAACAAAGGAGCTATGTCCGTTTTACTTCAGCGCCGTGTGCTGTCCAAAACTGATTTCAGGACGTGTTGCACTCGGTGATTCGGGCATAACCGCTTGTAGGAACCTCCGATTATCTTGATTCTTGATTTGTTGAAATCGTAACTTCATGGGGCTTCTAAATATCCAAAAATATCCAGTGTTTTTCCTTCGAGACCATGCATTATTTTGATGAGATCGGTGGCTTCTTGCGCATTGATCCGGAGATGTTAACGATCTTTATCATTCTAGCTTCTAGAGTGTCATGTTGCACTTCCGTGTTGAAGATTCAGGGTCTCCCCCATGCTTAGCATTTTGCTAGTCATGGAAGAAGACAAAGCACTTCTTAGCCATCCTTCAAATTCCTTGTAGTGAGAGTCTTTATCTTGCCTGTAAGACGTTTTAAACGCACATTCTACCCCCAAGGTGACGGTTGGGAGTAGATAGAATTGCCAACAATTCAACAATGTCTCCTAAGATTCTTAACTTGTGGCATAATTAGTCTAATGAGGAATAAAAACCTAATGAGTGTACGTGGTGCAAGGTGTGTATGCACATGATAGGAAAGCATATAAACAAAGACAATGTTTTCACCTAGTTCGAACACCATGTTTACAACTAGGTTGCCGAATTTCTCCATAGCCATAAAGGTTTATATTATCATGAACATGATGGTGGTTCTAAAAAGGAAAAATGAACTTAGATTAATAACCACAAGCTGATCATCATAAGATAGTGCCATTCTTTATTTTCTCTAAGAAAGTAGTAAAAATATAAAGAAACGGGTTGCCTCCCGAAAAGCGCTTCATTTAAAGTCATAGAGCTGGACTTTCTCACATACCTTCTTTTCGTTGCATAGCCATGGCCCTTCATGCAAGAAGAAAAGGTACCAATGCAACTTTAATTTACTTCCCATGTTGTGCTTGATCACTTATATAAGACTTGCCCAAAGCATCCTTTTGTTTCATCGTTATCTCCTTCTTTATCATCCTTCGGTGCTGCCTTCACTCCATGAATTTTTTTAATGTCCAGAACAGAGAATATACTCAAGCTCTACTCCATTGCACAGTGCACAAAATTTCCGTTTCAACGAGTCTTTATTTGCTCAAATCGGACTCCGAACAAGAGAGTTACGTCCGTTTTACTTCGGCGATGAAATCTGTCCTGAAATTTCAGAACGCGCAACGCTCAATGTTTTCTCCATAACTCCTTGCACGGGTCTTCAAACTTGTTGGTTCTTGATGCGTTGGAATGGTAATTTGATGCAGCTTTTGAATATCTCATTTTCTTCATTTGTACACCTCTGAACAAGCTCTCAAATTGATGAAGACAGCAGCATCCATCGCGGGATTCGAAGAGGTTGATGATTTATCTTGCAACTCTTTTAGGCATGACTTCTTTTTTCATTATTCAAGCCTAGTATACATGGTTAGTGAAAACCGGGCCTTTTCGACATATGATTCTTTAAGGTCATTAGCTTGACCAAGCGCAAAGCATGATCGAGATTTACAAAACTTATTGTAAACATACACGTCCATAATTAACACCACATGTGAATTGTAGCAACAAGTCAAGGTGTAAATAAAAGAAGCATATGTTTCATGCATAGCACTTAGCTCATCATTAGGCAAAGGTTGTTTAGGTGTGAGATTAATTGGATCAAAAATAAATATTTCCTCTTTTTCATTCTCAAGAAAATCTAGCCTATCAACATGATAACTATTGGAACAAGGCATAAACACTAAACTATCATTCATACTATTGGTTGAGCATGAGTATTTGAATTTATCAACATCAATACCAATAATATCTTGATATTTCAGCGCGTACCTTGGCCTTAGAGATTTTTCAACAAGAGTGATATTTGGATCATCAAGCGGTGTTGAAGGCGAATCGATCTCAACAAGTGTAGTTGCCTCTTCATCACCATCTTGCAATTTCTTCAACTCATCATGTGGAACATGTAATCCTTCAACTATGTACACATTCATCTCTTCTTTGAAGTCTTCTTTATCAACCAGATCTTCATCTTCAAAGACTTGTATGTTGCTTTCTTTATCTTCCATGTACCACATGTCGTCAAGATTGCTCATTGTTGATTCACTCTTTCCTTCATCCTTGAGTACTTCCATGTCTTGATTTGCTAGTGTGTAGGCTTCAATAGCACACAAGCTATCACCTTGTGGGGAGGGGCCTTCGTGGAGTACTTGATCTATGTCAACCCCTTCCCATTCATCTTCTAGCTTGAGTCCTATCTCCTCCCATTTATCCTTTGAGCCACTAGGCTCATCACGGTTGTACTCTTCTATTCCTTCATCATAAATCTTTGAGTTGTCAAACCGGTCAATCCATCCTTCATCTCCTTCTTCTCTTTCTTCTTCAAACATCTTTTGGATCGACTCTCCACTCATCTCTTGATCAAATATATCTTCAATTAGTTTGGCAACGTGTCGGCGTTCCTCCTTCCTTCGGTAGTTAATTAGTGGGGCGAAATCAACTTGAACCCAACCGGATTGAATGAACTCTGCCAACGGTCTAGCATTCCACATACTTCGGCCTACATTCATGTTAGTTTCAACATTTTTAACATCCGAAATGACCTCTCTTACCTTGGGAAGTGGATCTTCACTTTCTCGTATGGTCGGTTCATCTTCCTTGACCTTCGGTTCATCTTTTTCAGAAATTTCAGCAAGCACCTTGGGCTTGCTTTTGTCGTTTTGCTCCTCTCGACAACATCTTTGCCAATCTTGTAGTGTTCTTTGTCCATTGCTTATCCTTTGTAAGATTTGTGCGGCTTCACTAATTGTTTTATCCATTATATCACCGCCTGCACACATGCTTACAAAACGAGACGAGTTAGGGGTTAGTGAAAAATAAAAGGTATGCAACATCAAGTCACCGGAAAATCCCAAGTTCGGGCCTCGCTCAAGTAGTTCATTAAAACGGTCCCATGCTTCATCAATTCCTTCATCCTCTCCTTGCTTGAAATTGAGCACTTACCTCCTTATGTCTTGGACCTTGCTTATGGGCAAGAACTTCAAAAGAAACTTCTTCACTAGCTCATCCCAATTTCCTTTTGCTTCAACGGACGCAAGTGTGTACCATCTTCGCGCTTCATCTTCGAGAGAGAATGGAAAAAGATTCCACTTGAACCAAGCGGCCGGAACTCCTTTTTGTTGCACCGTGTTGCATAACATCGTGAATTCCTTAATGTGTCTATATGGGTTGTCATCCTCCAATCCTCTAAATGGTTTTGTCGCCACTAACTTGATTATTCCAGGCTTCACTTTGTAGTGGGTTGTAGCAAGCATCAAATCTGATTTTTGTATCTCAATGTCTTCCATTGATGGCATTGCTAGCTCCCTTAGCGATATCTCTTTGTCTTCCAATGGTGAGGTGAACAAATCCATCTAGGCACAAGAAAAGTAGAAAGAAAAACAAAAAAGATTTTTTTTTCTTTTTTTAGAAAATAAGGGTTAGGTGTTAGAAATCAACAAAATTAATACTAGATTAAACGTAGCAAACTGGCTTGCTCCCCGGCAACGGTGCCAGAAAAAGGGGCTTGTTGACGGATAAAACTCGTATCCACCTACGATCCGCAAGCGTACAGACCTACACCTTTTTTCACCACGGGATTCCCAAGGTTCTTGTCAATCCGCGGAGCAAGGGGATTACTAGCGCTTAACCAAGTACTAATCTAGTTGACTAAGGAAACCTTTAAAGAGAGTATTAATCTAAAAGTAAAGACAATCTAACCTAAGTTAATCTAAGTTAAGTTGATCAAACAAATCTAGGTTTAAACTAGATGGTAAAGGGGTGAACACAAGAGAGTGAGTAAGAAAGATAAGCGTTCCCTCCCTAGGATCTAGGATAACATGGTATGCATCTACTACACGAAAGCGGTAAACCAATCTACCGGGGGTTGTGACCACGGTTTCACCCTTTCCCTCCTCTCATACTGTCACTACACGAAGGTATTCGTGACTAAACCTATGATGGACACGGTATGTTGATGGAATCTATGGGAGTAGCGGATATCATACACCCGAAAAAACACGGTGGCCTACCTTAATCATTAAAGCATCATCAACATGAAAACAATAGATTGAAACCACGAATCAAGTAGCGATCGCATAGCATGAATCCATCTAACCCTAGGGATGAACGGAGACATTACCCCATCATCTTACACAGATTGAAGCACATAGGGGTGATGGAGACTCCGGAGAACGTCTTCGATGAAGATGGCGGCGATGGAGCTTGGGAACACCCCTAGGCCAGCGGCTTGGAGTCCTCCTCTTGCTTCCTTCTCTCCGCCGGCGTTGATCCTTGCGATGAGCTCATCTAACTCTCTCCCTCATCTTGCCGCGGCGGTTTTCTGGTGATTGGCGTCGGTAGGATGATTTGTTCGATGTCGCGGCCGACGGCGGCGGAGGGAATAAATAGATGAACACCTAGGGCAAAGGTGGGACCAAACCGACCCCGGAGTGGGCCGGGGCCGGTCGGCCCGAGCCCACTTCGGCCCGGTTCGGCCCCGGTGTCGTCCCCCGGTTGCTTCTCGCGTGATCCCTTATTCGTGTGCACTTGCATGTGGGCCTTTGACGTCATTTCCTTTACGGTTAAGGCTTGAATCCTTGCTATGCAAGCTTAGCTGTTTTCTGGTTGAGTCCCTGAAGATTTGCACGTTGACGCTTCGGTCCTCGGGTCATTTGGAGTCATGTTCATCACGTGTCTTGACTCTTGTCGGGCTTCATGACCTTCTTCCAAAGTGCTTGGTGAACTTATCCCGAAAGTCTCCTCATTAGCGTAGATTTCCTGCATAAACAACAAACTCCAAAATCGACATGCAAGTGTGAACTTGTTACATCATTAGTATGCCTAGTGACGGGTTAGTTGCAAATCATAATCGAAACCAATGTATAACAAGTACTCTAGGTTGACGGAAATTCACCGTCAATAGCCGGTCAGGTCAACAACAACGTCGGGCAACAAGCACCTGCGGCACCAGCTGCTCCTCAGCAGCGACGCCACGATGATCCACCTCGCGCCAACAGACTACGTGCAAGAGACCTTCTCAGGGACTTTGAACGCGATGGCCTCGAAGTCTACAACTCCCCACAAACCAACCTAGGAGGCGCTCTTGCCGCCCTAAACCACCTTGAAGATTCTCTGGCGGTACGACATCTTCAAGCCAACATGCGCGTTGCCGCCGCTCAGATCGAAGAAAGAGGTCCTAGATATAGCAGATCCGTAGCAAGTTCTTACTCCAGGAGTAGATTGGAACGTCCTCGCCAATGACGTCGCAGCCAGGGTCCCCTCGACCTGGTGGCTGAAGAGGGACGAGGCAAAAGTGAAGTAGCGCAGCCAGTCAACCCCGCTGCCAACGCTGCAGCTAATGCTCCAACCCTGTAGCTAATGCCCCAGCCAATGCCGCTGGTAACGTCGTCAACAACACAGCCAACACTGCCAACATCCAGGGAAATGCCGCTCCGAACCTCAGGCACGATGCAGGAGCTCAGCCTCCTCCAATACAGGCCAATCGTGCAGAAGGAAGCCAATGTCACCGCATAAGAGACGAAGTGGAGATATCACAGCGTGCTAACTACGACCATGTTGACGGTGAATTTCCGTCAACCTAGAGTACTTGTTATACATTGGTTTCGATTGTGATTTGCAACTAACCCTCCACTAGGCATACTAATGATGTAACAAGTTCACAATTGCATGTCGATCTTGGAGTTTGTTGTTTACGCAGGAAATTAACGTTAAAGAGGAGACTTTCGGGATAAGTTCATCAAGCACTTCAAGAGAAGATCATGAAGCCTGTCACAAGTCAAGACACAAAGTGAACAAGACTCCAAACAACCCAAGGACCGAAGCATCAACACGCAAAACTCCGGGGACTTGGATGTTTACCAACGAGATCAACTCATCCCGAGAGATATTCTCGCAGCTCAGGACAGCATGATCTTTCGGTACAGATTCGGAGACTTAAACGGTCTTTAATGGCAAAAGTTTGACTACCAAAGTTGTGGGCCTCGACGATACCTTCGATTTGGACATGTGGAAGGCCCAATTCGGATAAGGGAGCTAGGAGATATAGCCCCCGAAATCCCTGCTGCGCAGTCAGTCCGAAATCAGAACAGATTATCTTCCAAGGCCGATTTGGAGATCTTATCTTCGTTTTTAAGGAAAGAAATGAATACCAAAGTTGAAGATAATTTCGTGGCACACAACATGGACACCGAATTTGCATTATTTGGAGTCCAGACGTGGGATATATTGCGCTGGCAAGGAAGGACTGCGAATCAGGAAAATCTGGACGAGGCTGATTTTATGGAAACCAAATTTGCTTCTCTCCCAAGGAGGATCTCGTGCAAGGAAAGGTGGAGCACGCCCAAAGGCATCCCAAGGACATAAATACAACCCCCTAGGTGCCCCAAGATGTTTACCCATCGAACAAATCATCCTACCGACGCCAATCACCAGAAAACCGCCGCCGCAAGATGAGGGAGAGAGTTAGATAAGCTCGTCGCAAGGATCAACGCCGGCGGAGAGAAGGAACCAAGAGGAGGACTCCAAGCCGCTGGCCTAGGGGTGTTCCCAAGCTCCATCGCTGCC
The DNA here is from genome assembly GCA_947561735.1 of Cenchrus americanus. Classification (NCBI taxonomy): domain Eukaryota; kingdom Viridiplantae; phylum Streptophyta; class Magnoliopsida; order Poales; family Poaceae; genus Cenchrus; species Cenchrus americanus. The sequence goes on from OX387245.1 coordinate 187,754,147, forward strand.
ATCTTCATCGACGACGTCCTCCGGAGTTTCCATCACCCCTATGTGCTTCAATCCGTGTAAGATGATGGGGTAATGTCTCCGTTCATCCCTAGGATTAGATGGATACATGCTATGTGATCGCTACTTGATTCGTGGTTTCAATCTATTGTTTTCATGTTAATGATGCTTTGATGATTTAGGTAGGCCACCGTGTTTTTCGGGCATATGATATCCGCTACTCCCATAGATTCCATCAACATACCGTGTCCATCACAGGTCTAGTCACGAATACCTTCGCGTAGTGACGAGTACGAGAGGAGGGAAAGGGCGAAACCGTGGTCACAACCCCCCGTAGATGCATACCATGTTATCCTAGATCCTAGGGAGGTTACGCTTATCTATCTTAACCTCACTCTCTTGTGTTCACCCCTTTACCATCTAGTTTAACCCTAGATTTGTTTGATCAACTTAACTTAGATTAACTTAGGTTAGATTGTTTTACCTTTAGATTAATACTCTTTAAAAGGTTTTCCATTCAACTAGATTAGTACTTGGTTAAGCGCTAGTAACCCCCTTGCTCCGCGGATTGACAAGAACCTTGGGAATCCCGTGTTGAAAAAGGTGTAGGTCTGTACGCTTGCGGATCGAGGTGGATACGAGTTTTATCCGTCAACAAGCCCCTTTTTCTGGCGACGTTGCCGGGGAGCAAGCCAGTTTGCTACGTTTAATCTAGTATTAATTTTGTTGATTACTAACACCTAACCCTTATTTTCTAAAAAAAGAGAGAAAAAAATCTTTTTTGTTTTTCTTTCTACTTTTCTTGTGCCTAGATGGATTTGTTCACCTCACCATTGGAAGACGAAGAGATGTCGCTAAGGGAGCTAGCAATGCCGTCAATGGAAGACATTGAGATGCAAAAATCAGATTTGACGTTTGCTACAACCCACTACGAAGTGAACCTGGAATCATCAAGTTAGTGGCGACAGAACCATTTAGAGGATTGGAGGATGACAACCCATATAGACACATTAAGGAATTCACGATGTTATGCAACACGGTGCAACAAAAATGAGTTCCGGTCGCTTGGTTCAAGTGGAATCTTTTTCCATTCTCTCTTGAAGATGAAGCGCGAAGATGGTACACACTTGCGTCCGTTGAAGCAAAAGGAAATTGGGATGAGCTAGTGAATAAATTTCTTTTGAAGTTCTTTCCCATAAGCAAGGTCCAAGACTTAAGGAGGCAAGTGCTCACTTTGAAGGAAGGAGAGGATGAAGGAATTGATGAAGCATGGGACCGCTTTAATGAACTACTTGAGCGAGGCCCGAACTTGGGATTTTCCGGTGACTTGATGTTGCATACCTTTTATTTTTCACTAACCCCTAACTCGTCTCGTTTTGTAAGCATGTGTGCAGGCGGTGATATAATGGATAAAACAATTAGTGAAGCCGCACAAATCTTACAAAGGATAAGCAATGGACAAAGAACAATACGAGAGTGGCAAAGATGTTGTCGAGAGGAGCAAAATGACAAAAGCAAGCCCAAGGTGCTTGCTGAAATTTCTGAAAAAGATGAACCGAAGGTCAAGGAAGATGAACCGACCATACAAGAAAGTGAAGATCCACTTCCCAAGGTAAGAGAAGTCATTTCGGGTGTTAAAAATGTTGAAACTAACATGAATGTAGGCCGAAGTATGTGGAATGCTAGACCATTAGCGGAGTTCAAGCAATCCGGTTGGGTTCAAGTTGATTTCGCCCCACTAATTAACTACCGAAGGAAGGAGGAACGCCGACACGTTGCCAAACTAGTTGAAGATATATTTGATCAAGAGATGAGTGGAGAGTCGATCCAAAAGATGTTTGAAGAAGAAAGAGAAGAAGGAGATGAAGGATGGATCGACCGGTTTGACAACTCAAAGATTTATGATGAAGGAAGAGAAGAGTACAACCGTGATGAGCCTAGTGACTCAAAGGATAAATGGGAGGAGATAGGACTCAAGCTAGATGATAGCTTGTGTGCTTTTGAAGCCTACACACTAGCAAATCAAGACATGTAAGTACTCAAGGATGACGGAAAGAGTGAATCAACAATGAGTGATCTTGACGACATGTGGTACATGGAAGATAAAGAAGGCAACATACAAGTTTTTGAAGATGAAGATCTGGTTGATAAACAAGACTTCAAAGAAGAGATGAATGCGTACATAGTTGAAGGATTACATGTTCCACATGATGAGTTGAAGAAATTGCAAGATGGTGATGAAGAGGCAACTACACTTGTTGAGATCGATTCGCCTTCAACACCGCTTGATGAACCAAATATCACTCTTGTTGAAAAATCTCTAAGGCCAAGGTACGCGCTGAAATCTCAAGATATTGTTGGTATTGATGTTGATAAATTCAAATACTCATGCTCAACCAATAGTATGAATGATAGTTTAATGTCTATGCCTTGTTCCAATAGTGATCATGTTGATAGGCTAGATTTTCTTGAGAATGAAAAAGAGGAAACATTTATTTTTGATCCAATTAATCTCACACCTAAACAACCTTTGCCTAATAATGAGCTAAATGCTATGCATGAAACATATGCTTCTTTTATTTACACCTTGACTTGTTGCTACAATTCACATGTGGTGTTAATTATGGACGCGTATATTCACAATAAGTTTTGTAAATCTCGATCATGCTTTGCGCTTGGTCAAGCTAATGACCTTAAAGAATCATATGTCGGGAAAGGCCCGATTTTCACTAACCATGTAGACAAGGCTTGAATAATGAAAAAAAGAAGTCATGCCTAAAAGAGTTGCAAGATAAATCATCAACCTCTCCGAATCCCGCGATGGTTGCAGCTGTCTTCATCAATTTGAGAGCTTGTTCAGAGGTGTACAAATGAAGAAAATGAGATATTCAGAAGCTCCATCAAATTACCATTCCAACGCATCAAGAACCAACAAGTTTGAAGACCCGTGCAAGGAGTTATGGAGAAAACATTGAGCGTTGCGCGTTCTGAAATTTCAGGACAGATTTCATCGCCGAAGTAAAACGGACGTAACTCTCTTGTCCTGAGTCCGATTTGAGCAAATGAAGACTCGTTGGAAAGGAAATTTTGTGCACTGTGCAATGGAGTAGAGCTTGAGTATACTTTCTGTTCTGGAAATTAAAAAAATTCATGGAGTGAAGGCAGCACCGAAGGATGATAAGAAGGAGATAATGATGAAACAAAAGGATGCTTTGGGCAAGTCTTCTATAAGTGATCAAGCACAAAATGGGAAGTAAATTAAAGCTGCATTGGTACCTTTTCTTCTTGCATGAAGGGCCATGGCTATGCAATGAAAAGAAGGTATGTGAGAATGTTCAGCTCTATGACTTTAAATGAAGCGCTTTTCGGGAGGCAACCCGTTTCTTTATATTTTTACTACTTTCTTAGAGAAAATAAAGAATGGCACTATCTTATGATGATCAGCTTGTGGTTATTAATCTAAGTTCAGTTTTCCTTTTTAGAACCACCATCATGTTCATGATAATATTTATTTGTATGCATTGCATTTTGTTATCAATATGATGTTTCTTTGTGTATACATGTTTTGCACATAGTTGGCTTGGTTGTTTTATATACTTAATGATGTATGCTTCAGTTTCCATGTTAATGCTTCATAGGGCCCTATGGGTATTTTCCTTTTGTGATCTTGTGTAAACGTGGTGTTTAAACATGATTGCGGACCATCATCGTTAAGTTCGATAAACCTAGCTAGCTTTTCATATGTTTTCATGTTGCTTTGGTTAGTTTATAACTTTGCAATGCGCTTAATTTTTCTTGTGCTATAAGAGTTATTGATTTAGGGATAGACATGATGTTTTAATCCTTGATAAATAAACCTTTATGGCTATGGAGAAATTCAGCAACCTAGTTGTAAACATGGTGTTTAGAACTAGGTGAAAACATTGTCTTTGTTTATATGCTTTCCTATCATGTGCATACACACCTTGCACCACGTACACTCATTAGGTTTTTATTCCTCATTAGACTAATTATGCCACAAGTTAAGAATCTTAGGAGACATTGTTGAATTGTTGGCAATTCTATCTACTCCCAACCGTCACCTTGGGGGTAGAATGTGCGTTTAAAACGTCTTACATGCAAGATAAAGACTCTCACTACAAGGAAATTGAAGGATGGCTAAGAAGTGCTTTGTCTTCTTCTTCCATGACTAGCAAAATGCTAAGCATGGGGAGACCCTGAATCTTCAACACGGAAGTGCAACATGACGTTCTAGAAGATAGAATGATCAAGATCGTTAACATCACCTGATCAATGCGCGAGAAGCTATCCATCTCATCAAAATTCTGCATGGTCTCGAAAGGAAAACACTGGATATTTTTGGATATTTCGAAGACAGATGAAGTTACGATTCCAACAAATCAAGAATCAAGATAATCGGAGGTTCCTACAAGCGGTTATGCCCGAATCACCGAGTGCAATACGTCCTGAAATCAGTTTTGGACAGCACACAGTGCTGAAGTAAAACGGACATAGCTCCCTTGTTTGAACTCCGTTTTCGATGAATGACCACACGTTGGAAAGGTAATTTCATAAACTTTTCAATAGAGCTATATTTTGATATATGTTCTGTTCTGGACAGAGGGGGAAATCCATGAAAAAGAGACAGCAAGGAGATGATGAGAACAAGAAAGAGGAGATGGTGATGACAACATTGAAGAGAAGGGTGACCAATGACTCCATTAAGCATACAAGATCAAATTCAGAAGTTTAGGAGCATTAATAAATTAAGACAAAAGCAAAAGCCACATCGATACATGGAGATGTCGGAAGAAGGCAACGAAGAATTACAAAGAATGGTAACATCTCCATGGACCTTCTCTTTTTCAAACACAAATGCTTGTAAGTATGCCTTCAACCTCAACTAGGTGCAACCTTTTGTTTTTCTCTTCAAACAATAACATGGCTACTAGGAGGACAACCTAGGTTTCTTTTTACTTTCAATAGATAAGCATGACCATGTGTTCACCTCGATGTTCTATATTGCCTATGCTTATGGAAAGATGATGAAAGTTGCCGCTTTGTTTTTCCTACATGAAGTTATACATGTCTTGGCTAATTGCTCTCTATAATATGATCTGAAATTAATTTAAATACCGGCTCTTTTATTTGTGGAGGTGAAATGACTATGCTTTAGACCCACATACATATCTTTGCTCTTTGATTTAAGTTTATGGATATCCGGATAACTTGTTGTTTTTATGAAAACTTAACTTTTATGCTATCTACATATTTGTGATGCTCTTGCAAAGTTCTACCTCCCAAAGCCATATACATATATGTTTTATGATAACAAAACCCGTAGATTGCAAACATGTGTTTTGATGAGTTGGATTAGGATTGATTTCTATGGTTCGAGACTAAGAAGCTGGTCATTCCTTTGTGTAACTTTTTCATGATAGCCTTTTTGTCCATGCATTGTGGGTTTTCACATCGAAAATTTCACAAACTTCGCTGGGCATCCACCCTAAACCAAAAACATCTTTTTGTGACCACCTCCTTGTCCACAACCCAATTTGAGTATGGAGTAAAATTCTCGATGGAGATTCAAATATTCCGTAAGATTATGGAATTTATACTTACTTTAGCAGTCATTTCCCCTCTCTTTTATACTCGAGGACGAGCATCGTTCAAGCACGGGGGAGGAGTCATTCTCTGACACAAATGCTATGTAAGTATTATGTTGCAAAAAGTTTTGAGGAGCAAAATAAATAAAAGAATAAAAATGAAAAATGAAAAAAATATGATAAGAAGAAAAGAAATGTAAGGAAAAAAGGAAGAATAAAGAAAAAAAGAGAAAGAAAGAAAGGTAGAAAAATGAGAAGGAAATAAAATAAAAATAAAGAAAAAAAATAAAGATGCTCCTCGGTTCTTTTGCTTCATAAGTTCTCAAGTGCCTTGATGACACATCCATACTCAAATCTTCCAACCATGTGCAATCCGATAACGAGGACTTCACTCGTGCCTTGGGATCATCCATTTGCCACTTGCACATGTCCACTTATCTAAATGTGTGTGTTTCATCCTTCTCTCTTTCCAACATTTATTTTTCATGGCCTTTTTGACGAGTCTCGATAATTCCAATAGATCTCTCTCTTAATTTGACAATATTTCGGATGTAGGTTTTGCTAGGATTGTTTTTAACCTTCCAAGCTCACATAAGTCTTCCACTATCACATATGAGTAGAGTAGATTGAAAATAATCTAGTATAGGCTTGAGTGACTTGATGAGATGAGTGTTTCCATGAGCTTTTGCAAGAGATTTTCACTTATGTTAGATATGCATCTTTTTGAAAATCTTCCATGTGACAAGGTAATGGTTTGAAGTTCACTTAAGTTTGAGAGCAACGTGTTAAATGTGGCTTGTTCTTTATTGTTAGTCTATCTTCCATAATGAAAAAGAAGCCGGTCACAACTTGAACTTTAAAAATAAATTCTTAAGAGAGAGAAATTTGCCTCGTCATGAATGACTAAGTGCAGGGACAACATTGGAAGGCAACACTGATTTCCCTTTTAAGCAAAGATTACTTACTCGAGGGCGAGCAAGGTTTAAGCATGGGGGAGATGTTGACGGTGAATTTCCGTCAACCTAGAGTACTTGTTATACATTGGTTTCGATTGTGATTTGCAACTAACCCTCCACTAGGCATACTAATGATGTAACAAGTTCACAATTGCATGTCGATCTTGGAGTTTGTTGTTTACGCAGGAAATTAACGTTAAAGAGGAGACTTTCGGGATAAGTTCATCAAGCACTTCAAGAGAAGATCATGAAGCCTGTCACAAGTCAAGACACAAAGTAAACAAGACTCCAAACAACCCAAGGACCGAAGCATCAACACGCAAAACTCGGGGACTTGGATGTTTACCAACGAGATCAACTCAGCCCGAGAGATATTCTCGCAGCTCAGAACAACATGATCTTTCGGTACAGATTCGGAGACTTAAACGGTCTTTAATGGCAAAAGTTTGACTACCAAAGTTGTGGGCCTCGACGATACCTTCGATTTGGACATGTGGAAGGCCCAATTCGGATAAGGGAGCTAGGAGATATAGCCCCCGAAATCCCTGCTGCGCAGTCAGTCCGAAATCAGAACATATTATCTTCCAAGGCTGATTTGGAGATCTTATCTTCGTTTTTAAGGAAAGAAATGCATACCAAAGTTGAAGATAATTTCGTGGAACACAACCTGGACACCGAATTTGCATTATTTGGAGTCCAGACGTGGGAGATATTGCGCTGGCATGGAAGGACTGCGAATCAGGAAAATCTGGACGAGGCTGATTTTATGGAAACCAAGTTTGCTTCTCCCCCAAGGAGGATCTCGTGCAAGGAAAGGTGTAGCACGCCCAAAGGCACCCCAAGGACATAAATACAACCCCCTAGGCGCCCCAAGATGTTTACCCATCGAACAAATCATCCTACCGACGACAATCACCAGAAAACCGCCGCCGCAAGATGAGAGAGAGTTAGATGAGCTCGTCGCAAGGATCAACACCGGCGGAGAGAAGGAAGCAAGAGGAGGACTCCAAGCCGCTGGCCTAGGGGTGTTCCCAAGCTCCATCGCCGCCATCTTCATCGACGACGTTCTCCGGAGTTTCCATCACCCCTATGTGCTTCAATCCGTGTAAGATGATGGGGTAATGTCTCCGTTCATCCCTAGGATTAGATGGATACATGCTATGTGATCGCTACTTGATTCGTGGTTTCAATCTATTGTTTTCATGTTGATAATGCTTTGATGATTAAGGTAGGCCACCATGTTTTTCGGGCGTATGATATCCGCTACTCCCATAGATTCCATCAACATACGAGTGTCCATCATAGGTCTAGTCACGAATACCTTCGCGTAGTGACGATACGAGAGGAGGGAAAGGGCGAAACCGTGGTCACAACCCCGGTAGATTGGTTTACCGCTTTCGTGTAGTAGATGCATACCATGTTATCCTAGATCCTAGGGAGGGAATGCTTATCTATCTTAACCTCACTCTCTTATGTTCACCCCTTTACCATCTAGTTTAACCCTAGATTTGTTTGATCAACTTAACTTAGATTAACTTAGGTTAGATTGTTTTACCTTTAGATTAATACTCTTTAAAAGGTTTTCCATTCAACTAGATTAGTACTTGGTTAAGCGCTAGTAATCCCCTTGCTCCGCGGATTGACAAGAACCTTGGGAATCCCGTGGTGAAAAGGTGTAGGTCTGTACGCTTGCGGATCGTAGGTGGATACGAGTTTTATCCGTCAACAGACCGCGAACATGGGGTCCCCGACGCCCTTGATGCTAACAACCCCATTCAAGCTGCAGGTCTCCGGATCATGCACGACCAGGAACTCCTGCGACGCGCCCAATACAACCAAGACAATGGCCCTCCCGACGACCTCTACGTCATCCCGGCAGCTCACGACCCATCAGCAAGCCCGGGAGCGGTCAATAACTTCCCAGCGTTTTCACGACGTCTCCGGACGATCAGATACCCAAAGGACTTCAAGCCGGCTATTGAGAAGTACGACAGTCATTCTGATCCGAGTATGTGGCTCAAGATGTACATCATTGCAGCACGCGCCTCTGGAGGCAACGAAGATCACATGGCGGGATACTTTCCCCTAGTGATGGGCAAGGCACCACGCCTGTGGCTCGACAATCTCCCAGCAGAGTGCATCACCTTCTGGGCAACACTATCTTGCCTTTTCACGACCAACTACCAGGCGACCTATAATCGTCCTGGCAACACTCACCACCTTGCCAGAGTGAGGATGAGGCGTGACGAAACTATCCGAGAGTACATCAACCGCTACTTCGAGAACTGCAACACCCTTGCAGGTGTCAAAGACGAAGACATCATTGCCTACTACAAGAAGGGCATCACCAACATCAAGCTATTTGAGAAGATTCACAAAGCTGACGCACATACCATCGGTGACCTCATGGCCTACGTCGACAAACTGGTCGACACTCAAGACACAGTGATGCACGACTTCAATAGAGAAGATCACAACGATGGAGGAACCAGGTCGCACAAATGATCTGGTGAAGCCTATATGATAGATCCACCAAGACCTTCCACCATCCTCGAAGGCGACTTCAACATGGTCATGGATGATCAATGTCAATTCCACTGTGATGCTAAGCACACCATGAGGGAGTGCGAGTAGTCGACGATCAGAACGGTGATCAACGCTTCAACAACCGCAACCGTTGACCTGATCGACATGATTATCGTGATCGCAGGCCCTATCGTCGCAATGACGACAGGGATCGACGTGGTTAGTGCCGCGACTACAGCCGTGATGATAGGCGCGACGACTACTGTCGCAATGATCATGATGACAGGCGTGACGACCACAGGGGTGATCACTGCGACGACCAACACAACGATCGCCGAGATGACCGACGTGATGATCGATGTCGCCAGGACGACCACAATCGGAAGGAACTAACTCCACCGCCACCGCCCAAAGGGGGCAACCCCAATGGTGCATTCCAGAAGGCCAACCATGAGATTAACTTCATCGTCGGCGGTCACCAAGCGACCAAACGCAACAGACAGAACCGATCAAACGCCAAGGAGATCGGGCATGTCAACACCGAAAACCCGCGGCCTCTGCGTTGGTCCGAATTCCCAATCACTTTCTCTAGGAAAGACCATTGGGTTCACATCCCTAACCCCGGGACTTACCCGCTGGTCGTTAACCCCATAGTTAACGGGGCCTTTCTGCCTAAGAGCCTTATTGACGGGGGCAGCAGCTCAAGTGGCACTCTCATGACTAAGTTTCCAGTGGTAACTCGCCCACTAGGTGTGGTTATCAAGAAAGGTCGGTTCATATGACAACTCTTCAATCCAAGCTTGCTCAAAATTTTCTCATTTATGAAACTATGCGTTGCACCAGAATCAAATAAGACTTTAACTGAAAAACCTCAGATAGAAAAGATACCCGTCAGCACTGATGCTCTTTCGGGCATGTTCACCATTGAGGTGAAATTCAGTTTGCCCTGCTTGACTTGTACCACGGGTTTCTTACCTTGATTGCCCTGACTGGACCCTGAGCCTTCATCTTGCCTGTTTTGCTTGGGTTTGGGGCACTCACTGATGTAGTGTCCCGGCTGCCCACAATTATAGCAGTGGCGGTCTTTAGCAGCATTGTTGTTGTTGCTGGGGGTGCACTAGGCTTGTAGGGCTACTGCTGTGCCTTACGGTACTGGAAATTTTCAGACGGCTTGTTCTGAGATGGGGTCACCCTCTAGTGTCTAGTTGAAGATGACTGGGAGGACCCTGAGCACCCTTTTTGACAAAGCGGAACTTCTTGCCTGACCCACTAGCAATGGTGAAACCGGCCTGCCTCTTCCTGTCCTTCTGGGCCTTTGTCATGGCATCTTCCTGAGAAATGGCCTTGTTCACAAGGTCCTGATAGCTATTAGGCTCATAGAGATTAAGCCTCTCATAAAGGTCCGTCCCCGTGTAGCCCATCACGGAAACGCTCTATCTTCTTGGCATCACTGTCAACATGATGTCCACCATACTGACACTGAGCATTGAACTTCTTAGCATACTCATATACCGTGTCAGAACCTAGCTTCAGTGCAAGCAACTCTTTCATCTTCGTATCCATGAGACCCTTAGGAATGTGATGTTCCTTGAAGGCCCTCTTGAATTCAGCCCATGTGATTTGATGTCCCATGGGGATCATGGACTTGAAATTCTCCCACCACAGCAGCGCTGCACCACGGAGCTGGAGGGCAGCAAAGCTGGCCTTGCGGAGCAGGGCAAGTTGAACACTAAGAACTTAGCCTCAATGGCCCTGATCCACGCATCTGCAGCTAATGGTTCTTTGGCCTCCTCGAAGGTCGGGGGCTTCATGGCATAGAAATGCTCATACTTGGTGAGTCGAGGCTGGCCATCAAGATTCTCCCCACGGGGATTGTTCTGCAGCTGCTGAGCGATTGCTGCTGCGTTTGCAAGAGCTGACGCATCACCTTAGTTTGGGTGACGATGAATTACTCCTGGATAGTCATGTTGGGGGGAGGTGGCAGAGCGTCACCCCCACTTGCACCAAAACCATTGGGGGATGCACGGGTTGGTCCCACCATCTGAAATTCATGAGGTTTTCATTAGCCACATATTCACAAGCTTGCTTACATCATCCACAAGAAGAATATGCAAGACGGAAACTCATAACATCATTTCTGTGGAAACCGGACAACGCAGTTGAGTTAATGAAAAATTCATAACTCTCTGCCCCCTTTGAAAACAATTATCATTTTTGGTCAGCAAGTGCAAAATTTAGGAAGCACCAACATTGGTATTCAACTCGAGGTCAAATTTCAACATTATCATGCTCGAAAAATTCCGGAACCGAGGTTCTACCTAGCTGTTTTTCCTATAGGCCCAAATGCACAACTTTTGCTATAATTCTCGACACGCTTATGCAAATGTGATGAATTTTGGTGAGCATGATCTCCACAATATACCACACAACTTTGGTATTCAACACAAGGTGAAATTTTGATCACAATAACCCTAATTCATTCATTGAAGCAACAACACAAAGGTGTTCATCCAAGCATTATATGATGCAGAGTTTTGGATCACCTAACACACTATGTACATACAACAAAAGCACATCACACGTACTCTTTGAGCAGCCTCGACCCTTCCACAAAAGCTAGCTGAAAAGGCTAAACTAAGAGTACATGATTTTTCTTCTAAAGACAACAACTAGACAACTAGTCGCTCGCAGCGGAGCCAGCACTATTCTCTGGAGAAGCGGGTGGTGGACCGTCAACACTGTCCTCGGTCAAGCTCGAAGCTCTTTGTAGCTCGTCCAGAGCGGCAGGTGCAGCCGGTGGAGCGATCAGCGGCTGCTGCCCCTGGTGTGCCAACACCTGGTTCTGCATCTCCGCCACGTTCTGCACCAAGGCAAAACACTGGGCCTCAGTGTGAGCTAGCTGCACCTGTGTCATCTCTAGGGCGTGGTCCCTGGCATGTAGCTACTCCGTGTACTCGGCACGCTCCTGGTGCCACTGGATACGCTCGTCCTGAAGCGCAACAATCACCTACTGGAGGTGAACGACGGCCTATCGCTCAAACGGAAGGTCAAGGGTGAGGATATCCCTCATCACCGTGGCGTCCATCAACACCACCGAAAGCATACCCTGAGTGGAGAGACGGAATACCTGCATGTTGTAGACCGCCTCCAACAACCTCAGAAGCTGGCGCATGATGACCTCTAGAGGGTCAGTCGTGAGCAACACGTCGGTGAGCGACATACGCTCACGCAAAGCTGGGTCAAGTGGGTCCATGGCTGGGAACAACCCCAGCGTAGTGACCATCACCTCGTCCGGGTGCTGCTCGCAGAAGGTGTGGAGGATTCGCATGGCCGCGGACTCGACCGACTCAACACCCCGGTGAGCGAAGAACATCATACTCAAGTCTACCCACTCCGGGTGCTCAGGGTGAGGTGGCACGGTCGCGGTTGTGCAAGCGTAGAGAACACCCTGGTCCCAAAAGGAGACCACCTCGTACAGCGGCGGCGTAGTGTAGCCAACCTCACTTAGAGTCTCCCACAAAATGCGGGGAAAACCCTCCCAGTGAAGGGCATCGATACAAATGGTAACGTCCGCGTCGATCTCGTAGATCGGTGGCTACGCCATATGTACAGAAACAGGGACTACACGTTAGACATTGAATCGATATCAACATGAGTAAGGACGTAAAATGCTGGCAGGTATGAACAAAAATTCATAACATAAAAATCAGAGTCCCAAAAATTCCCAAATTTCCACAGAAACTCAGTGATATAATTATGCACACTTTTGGTATTCAAAGGTAGATCTAGATTGGATTGTAGCATGCTCAAAAAATTCCATTTTCAGAGGAAGGTTACCCAGAAAAACAGCAGGACAGAGACTTACTAAACTGAGCATAACTCCTGGTAGAAAAATTCCTAAAATCATCAGAAATTCACAGTAGATGCTAAATTTGAGAAGAAACAACATTCCTAAAGGATGTCTAGTCAGATTCCTCACAGATTTGGCTCTAAAAATTATGAAATGACAACAATAGAATCTGCCAGAAATTTCCTAAGATCAAAAGAGAGGAAAAACCCTATCTAAGATCAAGTAATCACCTTAGGAAACATTACTCAAACATGCTACTAAAAATTTTAGGTTCAACAAGATATTAAACATGATGCACACATCTTAAACGACCTCACACACATGAATCCAAAAAGACGTAGTTAGTGCCGGTGGCAAGCTTATAATCGGCTCTCCTTATAATAATAGTCGGAGCTACTCGATTCACACTTATCGACTTACGAAACGTTGTTAGTGTACCTGCAGAAAATGAACCTCCCATGCCAGCATGTCATGGAAGCATCCACATACATTACCATTCACTATAGAAATGGTATCCATGCGTCAAGCCGCTGCATGGTCAGCGTCCAACCTCGGACACCCTCCGTTTGAATGGAGTGTATCCTTGCCTCGCATATTCGACATGCGGAATGCACACGTATGACAAACGTGGCGACATCACAAGCCATGACATGTTCATCTTGAATAGAGCATGTCATCCTTCGTATGACTTCATACAGAAAGCACACGTATAAAACACGTGAGCGACCAGACACGAAGATGGGATCCGTTGAATAGATCACTCCATCAATTCTCGCAATTCCCGTGATGCGGCACAACACACGAATAAAACACGTGGCTCATCTAGTTTGGTTGTGCAAGAAAGTAAGTCTGACATAAAGTAAAGTGCTGGAAGTTAGCAAAATAAACCATAGATTCTTATGCCACCTTAAATAACCCAAAATTCCCTCTAGGGCATCTCGATCTAGATCATTCCTTAATGATCTAACATATTTTCAAAATCTAATCAATCTTGGCAAGTTTTATTATAAATCATGTGATTAGTATTAATCTAATCACTCCAATGCATAAGGATGCTCTAGTACCAACTGTGACAACCCCATCCGAGATAATTCCGTACTATCGCATAAACCACTCCATTTGGTCATTAAGCGATAATAAAGAATCATCCCGTTGAGTGTTGCCGGGTTTACGCCCGGTAAATCACTTCAAAACATAGAGAGGATCGAACATATGCATTAAAACTCCCACGAAGGAGAGTCTAGAGTGCCTTACAAATTAACATCAAATTCCCTGTAGGGTCCATTATTACAAACCATAGTTCTTGACATGAAAGTAAATGGTTTAGAGTTTATTTAAACAGCGGAAGATAAATAAACGGTACGATCAACATCATAGGAGGCCTGTCCATGATGCAATCACTCTTCGTCATCCACCCATTCTAGCTCCCAATCGGGTGGAAGTTCTCCGGGCCACACATCACATGCATTACCTGGAAACAACATTTAAAAAGCAAGACTGAGTATACTGATACTCAGCAAGGCTTACCCGTCTAAAAGAAAGACTTTACCTCTAATCATGTAAGGCTTTTGGCTAGTGGGTTTGTTTGCCAAAAAGCTACTAAGTAGTAAATCCTTACTTTCACATTTAGCTCAAGTTCTAGTAGAAGTAATCATTACTAGATAAGCAACTATTGCAATCATAGTTTTACAAACAATTAATCAAATAATAATCTTCACAAAGTTCCATCATAAAGGGATATCATGGCTAGTAGATTAAGTAGTCTTAGATAACGGTGAGATGTCGACAATCGATTGATTTAAACCTTGCAAGGTGAACCTAAACACACGGGAGGTGCCCTCACTAAGAGTTCACCAACCAGGTGGTTCCCGTCATTCCTCGGATTGGGATCAGATGCTACAGTCTCAAGTACAAGGTTTACTGGGCTACGCCACCAAGGTCACCCAGCCTCATGCAAGTACTCGGGTAGCAAGCCCGGGGCCGCAACCCTAAGATTAGTAGCGCAAAGTTCCCGCACCGTCTCATTTAGGTACTAGGCTTACCGTGCCCATTTCCGACAAGTGCTTAGTACTTTCAAACACTTAACCAATGAAGCCATTGGACCGGAGCCCAAATCCCATGCTCTTACCATGTGAGCAATCCATTTATACATATGGTGATTCCATAAAGGAGATCCTATTCTCGCGAGTGACGAATATCACTCGACTTGCACCGGATCCTTAGAGCATAGCAACTAGCGACCTAACATGCTAGTAAAAGATCATAGGTACTTATGGATCATGCAACTAGGGTTTCAATTCAACTCCTGAACATAAATGCACATAAAATAACAATGATAATTCAGAAGTTTAAAGAAACACATAGGTTAATGAATAAACCGGGGCTTGCCTTCGTCAGCACAAGCAGCCACACAACCTTTCGGACTTTGGTCCGGGTCTTGCTCTACGGTCACGTAGTGCACGTCTCCTCCTGCTCCCTCGTCCTCGTCAGACGGCATGAGCGTGTAACTACCGTCGGGAACTTTTACACGGAGGATGCATATGCAACAATTAGGGGTGTAATTAATTTAATTTAATCAAAGCAGTAGCAAATAGTCCACAAGGAGCATATGGTTGACCATATTCACCTTCAACAATATTGAACAGTTTTCCTTTAAAAGGTAATCAAAAGGCCCATTTAATCTTCTCTTTAAGGTGAGTGTGTACACATCTAAAAGAATAATTATCTTAAATGCAAAAACAGCAAGGAATTGGTTTTCCATTCTCAAAACTATTTGCCTAACCTATCCATAGGGTTCATTAGCACGCCTAACATGGTTTCTCCACTTTTAATCAACCAACAAGCTTTATAAAAGGCCAACATTACCCACTGGACTCCCTGACCAGGAACAAATCACTTGGACAGCAAGCAACCAAGTGGGAGCTTTTGAAAATAAACTATACCAATAATAGCATTTCTAGCTAGCATAAAAGGAATAAATGCACACAAAATAAATATTGCACTTCTGGAGCCAAACTTTCTCCTACACACTCTTTGATCTAAAACAAGCCTAGGAAACCAACAAACACATCTAAATTTGTTATAGATCTTTATCTACATATTTATGATAAAAAACAAGCATAAATCAGGGATAAATATTTATAGCAGTCCAAAAATCATGATAAATTCAGGAAAGTTGCATCTATGCATAATATGACTATTCCCAGAGGTATAGCTCCAAAATATATTTAATTTTTGCTACAAAAATCATTAAGGTAGCAAAGGCATAAAAACAAGATAAATCGTAATAAACGATTCCTTCGAGAACTTTGTGCAAACTTTTGCACAGGACCTAGCAAAGGCATAAAAACAAGATAAATCGTAATAAACGATTCCTTCAGTAACTTTGTGCAAACTTTTGCACAGGACCTACACATGCTAGTACTCACCACATATCCGAAACTCAACTAATGATCATGTGTGGATTGGGCAGTACAACGGATCTAGGTAAAACACATTCCAATTTTTCATGCAAAAGTATATACAAGCTTTGCATAAGTTGTTGGTCTAGTCACCAGGAGTACATCAAAATTTGTTTTGCAATTTTTGGTTTTTTCTATGATTTTATATGAATTTTGCAAGCCACTGGACCAAGAGGTAAAGAACTTAAGAATCTATTAGCCTAGCAGTCCCTGGAATCTTTTGAAACTTCACAACCATGCCCTTAGAACTAGCACAATGGCCCCTGGGGGATTTTGGCTTCACAATCGTACCCTCCGGCGGCGGGGCAAGCTCACCGGCGGCGAGGTAGGGCCGGGGAAGGTGAACAAGCAAGGGAAGTCATCAATAGGACTCACACGTGATCGATCCGCGGCGGAGGTTCGACCGTAGAAGCGCCCGACGATGGCCGCCGGCGAGACAGTGGCGGCGTGGCCACCGCGGCTCGGGTTCCGGCGAACTGCGAGTAGAGCTAAGCCATTGGGTGCGTGTGGGATCTCTGGTGGGGGCTAGGGAAGAGCTTGGAGTCAATGGCCGGTTACAGGTGCGAGCGGAGCAGGAAGCTCACCGGCGGCGCTAATGGCGGGCGGTGGCGGACGGCTGTGCTTCACTGGCGCGCGCGAGGAAAGGCAGGGGGGTTTTATAGGCCGAGCGACGCTTCAAGGCGGTTTCTCCCTGTCTTCGTGTGCACAGTGGCGACGGCATGGCGCGGAGGAGGTTGGTGACGTGCGGCGGGCCGACGGCCAATGGTGGAAGGCGGCGCGAGCTCGGGCGTGTGCGCGGCGGGCGCGTGGCACCGACCTAGGGGTGGGCGGCGTGTCACGCCCCGTAGCGCACAGTGCCCACGCGCACCCGGCCTCGGACCGCCGGGTTTTCCGGCGTCTCGGCGTGCGCGTTTGCGCGGGTACGGCGGTGGGCCGACGTGGCGCGGGTGGCGCGATGTCGTGCGGTGCCAGTGCCCTGGCTCAAATCCGTTTCAAGCGACCGACTTCAAAATGAATTTTCTCCAAATTTCCAAACAAAAGTGCACCAAAGTTTGAATACAAAACTTGCTTAGCAACTTACCCTCTACCACTCCTACGAAAGCTCTAGGGTGGTTTGATCAACAGATCAAGCATAAATTGCAGAGGAACTTGGTAGAAAACTCGGTGCCCGTGAACTAGCAATGCCACTCAACAGGAAAGTTGTGTGCCTCGACAAACTGCACAACTTTCCCATTGGGAGATTTTGAAGTGTTTAGGCAAATTTTGGAGAACGTGCCAAAAGTTCTAAGATGTCAATGAAGGTCAAAGGGGATATCTAGGGTTTGGGCTAGGGTTTTGACCTAGTGTTGACTAAAGATGATTAGTGACTTGATTAAGGGAGTCAAAAGCACTCTTTGGCACTAAGTGAAAACACAGGGTGTTACTCAAGCTCATAGAAGAATACCAGTAGGTGCGACTCCTGCGCGCCACCATCGCTGGAGAAGCCTCGGTGCAAGACGAACGCGCGCGCGAGCTAGGCAAGCAGGCCCACGAGCACATCGATGCCGACTTCAACGTCGACGACCCGAACACGCCGCCGCGCGCAAGCCAAAAGCTCATTGCAGCAGCGATGCTGCTTCGAGCCATGCCTGCTCCCTCGACACCCGAGGCACGCAACCTGCACCGCGAGGCGATGGCCCTCATCGAGCATGCAGCCGTGCAACAGGGCGAAAGCTCGGCGTCCCGCATACGTCATCAGGGCAGCGTGCGGGATGACGACGGCGCTCAAGGCCAGGAGGCATCCGTCTACACGAGCGGCTCCATGGGGCCACCAACCAACCAAGGCAAAACGCTGGTCAGGGAGCGGATCCTTGACGCACGCGGGTAAGCCCAGGACGGTGAAGCCCGCAACGTCATAAATGCTCGCCGAAAGGGCGATGCAGAGGCGCGAGCGGCAGCGGGCTACCACCCTCGGCGGGGTGGTCGTTACGACAGCCGAGAGGATCGCTCACCGACGCTGGAACCCCTGGGAACCCGTGTGATCAGCCGGGAGATCCGCACAGCGAGCTTCCCCCAGCGTTTCCGCCAGCCCACTTCGATCGACAAGTACACAGGGGAGACGGACCCTCGTGTGTAGCTCAACGACTACCGCCTAGCCTGCTAGCTGGGCGGCACCACAACTGACGCAGTGATTATCCACAATCTACCTCTGCACCTCGCGGACTCAGCCCGAACGTGGCTCGAGCACTTGCCACCCAGCCAGATCCACAGCTAGGACGACTTGGTCCACATGTTCATGGGGAACTTCCGTGGCACGCACATGCGCCCTAGGAACTCCTGGGACCTACGGTCGTGCACCCAGAATCCCGGCGTATCGCTCCGGGACTTCATACGGCGCTTCTCCAAGTGCTGCACTGAGCTCCCGAGCGTGGCTCAGTCCGAGATCATGCATGTCATATGGACATCCCTGGGCCCACTACTCTGGTGGGTACCAGGACCGAGTACTCGGTGGGCCCCTGGGATTACTCGACTTGTGCTGCACGACACCAGATGGCGTGGAGCGCAAGGACTACGGTGGAGAAGTACTCGGATAAAAAGCTATGCATGTCTGGGTCCATGTAAAGAACTCCTAGACGTACATGACTAGTACTCTCTCCTCAAATCGACTTGTAACCCTGCCTCCCGGACTATATAAGGCGAGGCAGGGACCCCTCTCTGATCATCCGCATCATCTTGTAAACATATCCAACCAATCCAGAGCTACGCAGCATACAAGACATAGGGTATTACGCACATTGCGGCCCGAACCTGTCTAAATTGTGTGCCACATGTCTCTTCCTTTGAGTTACCGATCTCGGCGAGGCCACATTCATCTACCTTGGGTACTCCCCTTGGTAGGTTGCCGGTCTAAAACACCAACAGCTGGCACGCCAGGTAGGGGATCTCGCTGAAGATCTCACGGCGAACTCGACGGCTTCAGTCCTGATCAAGCCAACCGCCGCCTTCAACCTCGGCGACACCTTCGTCTTCAGCTCCTGGGTCTGCACCGCAGACGGCGCTGGCTCCTTCCAGTTGAAGGACCGAAACGGTGAACCTGAGAGGGGGGAGTGAATGGGAGCCGATAAAAATTCTATTCAAGAATTCGGCCTATGAACCCGATTTCACTCGTGCACCTCCGCAAGCTTCTCTTGCCAAGTTCACGTAGCCACTGAAGTGCTACTGAACCTAGGAGCAAGACCCAACCAACAGCCACAACACACACGCAGTGAAAACACACACGACATGGCTGCTGGGTAGCCCAAACCGGTCGTGGCCGGTTTCTGAAACCGGTCAGACCGCTTCTGTTGGACTTAGCCTCACGCAGGCAGGGGAAACCGGTTAGACCGATTTTGTACAAAACCTCACCAAAGACCCAAAACACCTCAAGTGCCTTTCCACATCAAAACAAAAGAAGCCATGGCACAATAGAGACTTCCTTGCTCAAAAACCCTTCTCGACAGCCCACAGGGCGAAACCGGTCAGACCGGTTTGGGAAACCAGTCAGGTCGGTTTTTGCCTGGATAGTCGGGAAAAACACAGCCCGCGGGAATAACTCAACACTTCCTCCAATCCATCTCCCGATTCGTTCCACGGATCAAAGTGAGACTTTGAGAATAGTTGGGCTACCTCGTGGGCTACCCTTGGCTAGAAGCTCGGTCCCCAAAACCCACTCAATCAAGAGGAATCGAAAGTCAACCCTCAAGAGCACCTCCAACCCTATAACTCCGAAACCACCAAAATCGAGCCCCTTAACTCACGGATTTGCGAGGGGAATCACAGCCCAAAGAACCACAAAGAGTTCCCACAAATTTCCCCCCATCAAACCCCCAAGAGCAAGGTCCCGAAAACACCCTGATAAAATCACCAAGAGAGGGCACCGAAAATCACCACCAAGAACAACCGGGACAACACATCCAAACCTTGAGTAACCACGCCGAATCATCTATACATGCCACAAAGGTTCATACAAGGTCTAGCTTGACGCCCGATCATCCAACCCACTCAACAAGATCTCACCATGAAGCTCTCAAGCTAGTCCTATCGAAATCCTAAGAAAACAGGAACGGAAAATAGGAAAGCAAATGAACTAGGGTTCCAAGAGATGGCTGCCATCCTCTCACCCCTTGGGTTATATGGAGGCAAGCCGAAAGACTAAAATAGCCCTAAAAACGAAACTAGGATACACACCCACCAAAGGCACTTTGGGAATTTGTCTTCATAGCACCATCGGACGGATGCCCAGCGACTGCATCTCGCATAGCCTCAACGCAAGCCTTGCGATCCCGATGCGTGTCCTCCGCTTAGAAGCTTCCGGCGCCCTACGACCCCAAACCGGTCAGACCGGTTCTCCAAACCGGTCAGGCCGGTTTCGGCCAGACAGCCACGCCCGGTCTTCGGCCTCGGCTTTGTGGCTCAGCCGAGTAACCCGGTGATTTTCTGGTGAACCACCGCAAACCCCGCGAACTTGATGTAGCCTCCGCCAATCACCACTCATGACTTGGCTCCCACGAAGTCCCGGCTCGACCTTGGTTTTGTGGCTCAACCAAGAAACCGTCCACCGACTTCATCTTGTTGTTCTTGCCACCATGCGGCCCGACTTGACCCCGCCGGACACTAGGTCCCTCGAACAAAGCCTACTTGTCTTCTCCACACCGGGAGGCCTCACCGCAACGACCTTTCGCGCTTGTTCTTCACCTGCACCAACACGAGTCAAGCCGCAACCTGCACCTGCAATACTTAGCCAAGAATCAGTCCACACAACGTTGTCAATCACTCATCACACAAGGAAGCGACCATCCACCAGTCCTCGAACCACACATGGTCCTCAATCTCCCCCTTGACGAGTGCATTGACAACACCCACATAAAACAACACGAGAGAAAATAAAAGGAAAAGAAACAAACGAAAAGAAACTCCAACAAGCGATCGAAAGCCAAACAAAGGCAAAGAGCAAGATCACTTGAAGAAGACAAGTCTCGGACCCCTTAGGCAAGGGCAATGGCTCGACACATCCGAGACAAAACCATGCTCAAGCAAAGAGCACAAACCACCAAAGCAAACAAGAGCTCCCCCTGCACATATGCATGCTCCCCCTGAACAAGTGCCAAACCTGGGCACAAACCGGTCAGGCCGATTCCCAAAACCGGTCAGACCGGTTCCACCAAAACCGGTCAGACCGGTTCTCCAAACGGGTCAGGCCGATTTCACACAGCAGACCACACCCCCAAAAGCCAAAAATGCAAAAGAAATGCACAAGCTCCCCCTTGGCTCTTGGGATAGGTTCCAGGGATGCAATGCAACTTTTCTCCACCTTCCTTTCTCCCCCTTGTTGCCAATGCATGAATCAAGGCTCAAATTTGAAAAAAATGCAACCTAGAGCTTCTCAAGTATACAAAATTCATCACAAGATGATACACATGTCCAAAAGAGCAAGTTAGATACTCTACAGCTTCGTAATGACATCAACTTCATGACTACCAAGTTTCACAACCAACGGACGAAGCTAAGATAGAATTTAGCAATTTTGCGAAAAGTTACCCTCTCATGAGCAAAAACCTAAACATGAGCAAAACATGTCGAAATGGCAAAGCCACACAAACTTCATGCTTGGACAACCATTCTAATCATAGGACCATCACAAACACCCACAAGTACCTCATGTCATGTCAAAGCCACCGAGCCATGTGCCTACTTCTATGTATGAGACTTCTCATTGGTAGGCATCATGCAATGGTTTAGCACCCAGAGCAAATTAAATTCAGCACATATGACATGAGAGCATATTTTCCAAGCATTTTACATTTCATTTTCAGATTCATAATTGGTACATGAAATGTCTTTGCGACAAAAAGAAACTTATGCCCCTCTATAAGATAAAGCAAGAGGGTTAAACATTCATGATGGCAAATGAGCCTTTGGCCCCATATGATCAATAAACTAGCTATCCAACCACAAATTAAGCATAACCAAGCCAGTAAAGCATGTCAAGATCATATAAAGGCATTTACACATGAGAGAGCATATATGTGACATTTTTCAAAAGCATAGCCATCAACCATGGATATAAATCAGGATCATCAAGAGCTAAGCCAAACTAACCATAACATACCAAACTAGCTCACAAGATCATATATAGCACATCATGGTGAACAATGTATATGAAGAATCTTTTCCTACAAAATGCATATGACACAAAATGCATGCAATCTAAGATACAAGGATGCCTATACATCATGTTACATATGCCATGCCAAATGCAAGAAATGCACAAAGAAAAGCTATACATATGCTACAAAGGAGCTCCCACACACCCAACTCAAGAAATCAAACACACACCAAGCTCCCCCGCAAACGAGTGAAAGTTGCTTGATCTAGGGGTTTGGTGAAAATATCGGCTAGTTGGTCATGTGTGGGTACATGGATCAAAGCTATCTTTCCTTTCTCAGCATTGTCTATCACAAAATGATACCTCACTTTTATGTGCTTGGTTTTGGAACGCTTATGGCACTGGTGCTATCACATTGAAGTGGGACATGGGTATACTCGTCACCAAAGTCACTCATGGTGTATGAAATCCAAAGGAGCTGAGAGCAACAACTAGCAGCGGCAACGTACTCTGCCTCGGTAGTGGATTGAGCAACACTCAAATGTTTGCGGGAAGACCAAGACACCAATGAAGAACCCAAAAACTGGCAAGTCCCAGAAGTGGACTTCCTATCCAACCGACACCCGGCAAAATCCGCGTCTGAAAAACCATGAAGCGCCAAAGAAGAGGACGCGGAGTACCAAAGGCCGAAGTCGGGAGTGTGACGCAAGTACCTGAAAATTCGCTTCACCGCTTGCCGATGCGAAGTCCTCGGAGACGCTTGAAAACGAGCGCATAGACATACCGAGAACTGGATGTCCGGCCTCGTCGCCGTCAAGTAGAGGAGTGACCCGATCATGTTTCAGTACTCCTTTTGGTCCACATGTTCACCTTCCTCGTCCGCATCAAGAGTTGTAGTCATACTCATCGGCGTCATCATAGCTTTGGAATCCTCCATCTTGAACTTCCGCACAATGTCCTTGGTGTACTTAGCTTGGTGCATAAATGTTCATTCCCTTGATTGCTTGATTTGTAGCCCGAGGAAGAACTGCAACTCGCCCATCATGCTCATCTCAAATTCCCTGCTCATATCCTCTGCAAACCTTGCAACAAGAGAGTTAGACGAGCCACCAAAGACAATATCATCCACGTATGAAGGACCGATACGACGAACCAGAGAGGGGGGGAGTGAATGGGAGCCGATAAAAATTCTTCTCGAAGGAGATGGAAACTCCAACAAGATGAACACGGCTTCCAACACACGTCTCCGACTCACTACCCAAGTTGGCCAAGCCCACGTAGCCACTGGTGTGCCACTGGACCTAGGAACCAACACACACACCCATTCGACCTGAGAACGCAGCGGAACACCAAACCTCGAGTCCACTGACGAACACCGGTCAGACCGATGAGCACCACCGGTCAGACCGGTCTCTGCTGGTGAAACTGGGCAACTTTCACTAAGTGGCTCCACACCGGTCAGACCGGTGAGACACACCGGTTAGACCGGTCACAGCCTGAAAGCCCCAAAGCACCAAACAGGCCAACCGACCTCCAAACTGACCCAAACTCGAAACAGCCCCTACTCTGGACAACAGCGAACACACCTAGACGTTCACCCGAGCAAGAACCCACCGAGGGTTTCACCGGTCAGACCGGTCAAGAGCACCAGTCAGACCGGTGTAGCCTGGGCAGCTCGGGATGAACAACACCCACGAGTCAACTCCACCAAATCCAAACCTCGATCTCCCGAATCGCTCCACGGACTTGAACAAGACTTTGGGGATATTAGGAACACCTCATGAGGAGTCCATAGCCAAGTTTAATCCCACCAAAACTCGTCCAAAAAGGAGGAATCAAAGAAATCCCGCCAAGAACACCTCAAACCCTAGGACCCGGAAAACCCCAAAATCAAGCCCCTATACTCACGGATTTGGGAGGGGAATCACAGCCCAAAGAACCACGAAGGGTTCCCCCAAATTTCCCCAATCAAATCCCCAAGAGAAAGGTCCCGAAAACAACCCAAAGAAATCACCAAGAGAGGGCTCCGAAAATCACCACCAAGAACAACCGGAAACAACACATCCAAACCTTGAGGAACCACGCCGAATCATCTATACATGCAACAAAGGTTCTTACAAGGTCTAGCTTGCCGCCCGATCATCCAACCCTCTCAACAAGATCTAACCATGAAGCTCTCAAGCTAGTCCTATGGAAATCGTAAGAAAATAGGAAGGGAAAATAGAAAAGCAAATGAACTAGGGTTCCAAGAGTTGGCTGCCATCCTCTCACCTCTTGGGTTATATGGAGGCAACCGAAAGTCTAAAATATCCTTCTTTAATAACTACGGATACAAGCCCCTCAAGGCCGGTTTTGGAAGACTTGAAGCTTTCTCCATCGGACGGATGCCCGGCGACCGCAACCTACTTAGCGTCGACGCAAGCCTTGCGATCCCGACGCGTGTCCTCCGCTTCGAAGATTCCGGACTGCGTCGTCGCACACCGGTCAGACTGGTGCTCCTCACCGGTCAGACCGGTACCCACTGGTTAGACCGGTCAGACCCACCGGTCAGACCGGTCTGGCACTGCTGCAGCACCGTCTTCGGTTCTCCGGTCTTGGCTTTGTGGATCAACCAAGGAACCCAGTGGTTTTCTGGTGAACCACCGGAAACCCCGCGAACTTGGTGTAGCCTCCGCCAATCTCCACTCATGACTCGGCGCCCACGTAGTCCCCGCTCGACCTTGGTTTTGTGGCTCAACCAAGAAACCGTCCACGACTTCATCTTGCTGTTCATTCCACCATGCGGCCCGCACTTGACCCCGCTGGCCACCGGGTCCCTCGAACGAAGCCTGCTTGTCTTCTCCACACCTGGAGGCCTCACCGGCGCCGACCTTTCGCGCTTGTTCTTCACCCGCACCAACACCCGCTCAAGCCGCAACCTGCACCTGCAATACTTAGCCAAGAATCAGTCCACACAATGTTGTCAATCACTCATCACACAAGGAAGCGACCATCCGCCGGTCCTCGAACCACACATGGTCCTCAATCTCCCCCTTGATGAGTGCATTGACAAGACCCACACGAAAGTAATAAGAGAGAAAAGAAAAAGAAAAGAAACGAACAAAAAGAAACTCCAACAAGCGATTGAAAGCCAAACAAAGGAAAAAGAGCAAGATCACTTGAAGAAGACAAATCTCGGACCCCTTAGGCAAGGGCAACGGCTCGACACATCCGAGACAAAACAAAGCTCAAGCAAAAAGCGCGAACCACCGAACCAAAGCTCAAACACCACAAAGAGCTCCCCCTGCACACATGCAAGCTCCCCCTGAACCAATGCACCTCCCCCTGGACGAATGCATGCAAACCAGCTGAAAACAGGGCAGCTGCAGCAACTACAGCTCACACTGGTCAGACCGGTCACCACCACCGGTCAGACCGGTGCCCAACATGTGCACAGGATCAGCACTCACACCGGTCAGACCGGTGACCTCGACCGGTCAGATCGGTGCACAACAGAGCCCAGAAATGGCTCGAAACCACCTGAAAACCTTCTAAATGCGTCCAGCAAGCCATTTCAAGCTCAAACTTCTCCCCCTTGTTGGCAATGCATGAATCAAGCCAAAAAAGCAAAAAATTCAACCTAGAGCTTCTCAAATAGACAAAATTCAACAAAGAATGCTACACATGTCCAAATGAGCAAGTGAGTAGCTTCGTATCGATCTCAACTACATGATCACCAAGTTTCACAACCATTTGACGAAGCTAAGATGGATTTGGGCAATTTTGCGAAAAACTTGCCTCTCATGAGCAAAGTCCTAAACATGATCAAAGCATATCAAAATGGCAAAGCCACACAAACTTCATGCTAGGACAGCCATTCTAATCATAAGACCATCACAAACACCCACAAACACCTCATGTCATGTCAAAGCCACCGAGCCATGTGCCTACTTCTATGTATGAGACTTCTCATTGGTAGGCATCATGCAACGGTTTAGCACCCAAAGCAAATTAAATTCAGCACATATGACATGGGAGCACATTTTCCAAGCATTTTTCATTTCATTTTCAGATTTATAATTGGTACATGAAATGTCTTTGCGACAAAAAGGAACTTATGCCCCTCCACAAGATGAAGCAAGAGGGCTAAACATTCATGATGGCAAATGAGCCTTTGGCCCCATATGATCAATAAACTAGCTATCCAACCACAAATTAAGCATAGCCGAGCCACTAAAACATGTCAAGATCATATAAAGGCATTTACACATTTGAGAGCATACATGTGAAATTTTCAAAAACATAGCTATCAACCATGGATTATTCATCAAGATCATCAAGAGCTAAGCCAAACTAACCATAGCATACCAAACAAGCTCACAAAGACATATATCTCATTCCATGGTGAACAATGTATATGAGAGAAGCTTTTCCTAACCAATGCATATGATACAAAATGCATGCAATCTAAGATACAAGGATGCCTATACATCATGTTACATATGCCATGCCAAATGCAAGAAATGCATAAAGGAAAGCTATACATATGCCACAAAAAAGCTCCCACACACCCAACTCAATAAATCAAACACACACCATGTTCCCCCCGCAAACGAGTGAAAGTTGCTTGATCTAGGGGTTTGGTGAAAATATCGGCTAGTTGGTCATGTGTGGGTACATGGATCAAAGCTATCTTTCCTTTCTCCACGTTGTCTCTCAGGAAATGGTACCTCACTTCTATGTGCTTGGTTTTGGAATGGAGCACTGGGTTCTTTGCAACACTTATGGCACTGGTGCTATCACATTGAAGTGGGACATGGGTATACTCCTCACCAAAGTCACTCATGGTGTATGAAGTCCAAAGGAGCTGAGAGCAACAACTAGCAGCGGCAACATACTCGGCCTCGGTAGTGGATTGAGCAACACTCGACTATTTGCGGGAAGACCAAGAAACCAAAGAAGAACCCAAAAACTAGCAAGTCCCAGAAGTTGACTTCCTATCCAACCGACACCCGGCAAAATCCGCGTCTGAAAAACCATGAAGCGCCAAAGAGGAGGACGCGGAGTACCAAAGGCCGAAGTCAGGAGTGTGACACAAGTACCTGAAAATTCGCTTCACTGCTTGCCGATGCGAAGTCCTCGGAGACGCTTGAAAACGAGCGCACAGACACACCGAAAACTGTATGTCCGGCCTCGTCGCCGTCAAGTAGAGGAGTGACCCGATCATGCTCCGGTACTCCTTCTGGTCCACATGTTCACATTCCTCGTCCGCATCAAGAGCTGTAGTCGTACTCATCGGCGTCGTCATAGCTTTGGAATCCTCCATCTTGAACTTCCGCACAATGTCCTTGGTGTACTTTGCTTGGTGCACAAATGTTCCTTCCTTTGATTGCTTGATTTGTAGCCCGAGGAAGAACTGCAACTCGCCCATCATGCTCATCTCAAATTCCCTGCTCATATCCTCTACAAACCTTGCAACAAGAGAGTTAGACGAGCCACCAAAGACAATATCATCCACGTACACCTGCACAATCAGGATATCTCCGCCCCGCCTCGCAGAAACAAGGTCCGATCGACCTTCCCCATCTCAAAACCTCTCTCAAACAAGAACCCCCTCAACCTGCCATACCAAGCTCTAGGCGCCTGCTTCAACCCATACAGCGCCTTCCTCAACTTGTACACCCGGTGGGGGTACTTCTCACTCTCAAACCCCGGAGGTTGTCTCACATACACTTCTTCCTCCAACACACCATTCAGAAATGCACTCTTCACATCCATTTGGTGCAACTTGAACCCTTTAGCCACAAAAAAGGCTAGAAGGATCCTAATCGCTTCCAAACGGGCTACGGGAGCAAAGGTCTCCTCGTAGTCAATCCCCTCCTTCTGACTGAACCCCTGAGCAACAAGCCTCGACTTGTTTCTCACAACCTCACCTTTCTCTCCCTCTTTGTTCTTCCACACCCACTTTGTACCAATCGGCTTACACCCTGGGGGAGGGTCAACCAACTCACAAACCTGATTCTTCTCAAAGTTCTCCAATTCCTCATGCAAAGAATTAACCCAATTGTGATCAGATAGCGCATGTCCAATGTCTTTGGGCTCAAAAGTAGCAACAAACGCAGCATGAGAGAAATGAGAATTGTTCCGAACCCTCGACCGTGTAGTGCGTTCATTCATGTCGTCGATGATCCTCGAAGCTGGGTGATCCACTTGAACTCGCCGGGGAGGTTCTCGCCTCGATGCTACCTCCCCCTCAACATCAGCTTCTCCTCGTTCTTGATTTGTCGTCGTAGGTGTAGGAGAGGGTCCGTCCACCACCGTAGTCGAAGTAGTGGGTACATGTTCAGTAGGGGGCACCACACCGCCATCTTCATCGTCTCCATGTTCATGCTCCTCCTCCTAAAAGATCTCCTCGCCAAGCTCATCGTCACCTGCACATTCAAAGACAAGCTGACTACGTGGCTCTGTCTCGTCGAAGGTTACCTCGCAAGTCTCCACAATTTGGTTAGTTTCAAGATTGAGCACACGATATGCTCTAGAATGAGATGCATAACCAAAGAAAATACCATCGATAGACCTAGCCTCAAACTTATCCAACTTCTTGCCTTTCTTCAGAATAAAGCATTTGCAGCCAAAGACATGGAAGTGACTCACCTTGGGTGTGCGACCATGCATCAACTCATAGCATGTTTTCTTCTTGTGCACTCTGAGGTAGATCCTATTTGACACATAGCACGCGGTATTCACCGCCTCAGCCCAAAACCTCCTCGGAGTCCTATGCTCATCAAGCATCGTCCGAGCCATCTCGCACAAGGTCTTGTTCTTCCTTTCCACAACACCGTTCTGGGGAGGCGTATACAGACTCGAAAATTGGTGCTCAAGACCCAAGTCATTGCAAAAGGTTTCAAAACGAGAGTTTCTGAATTCCGAGCCATTATCACTACGGATTGCTCGAATGGCATCTCCGTGCCTCTCGTTCCTCAACCTCAAGACTAGATCTCGAACAAAACCAAACGTCTCCCCCTTATCCTCGAGAAAGAACACCCACGCATACCGAGAATAGTCGTCCACCACAACAAGGACATACCACTTCCCACCCGCGAGATCGCACACGAGCTGGGCCAACAAGGTCCATATGGAGCAGCTCGCATGGACGCTCAATCATCACATCGGTGAGAGGCGGGTGAGAAGAGGCTACCATCTTGGCATGCCTGCACGGCGCACAAACCAACTCTTTCTCAAGCTTCAACCGTGGCAATCCTCGGACCAAATTGAGTTTACTCAAGCGAGACAAAAGGTCAAAGCTCAAGTGACCCAACTTCCTATGCCACCTCCACAACTCACTCGAAGAACCAGCCAAGAAACAACGCTCCACACCCGAAGACTGAGAAAAATCAGCACGAAACACCTGACCCTCGGGAACGACCATACAAACAAGGTCCCCTCAAGAATCCAAAATCCGAGAACCACCAGGCCGAAACAACACCTCAAAACCCTCATCCAACAGCTGGGACACAGAAAGCAGATTGTACCCCAGTGATTGAACAAGAGCAACATGCCTCAGAGTGATCTTGTCACTCACCTTAATCTCACCTTCTGAAAGCACACGCCCACACCCATTGTCCCCAAAAGTGATGTACCTCCTTGTCACCACCGGACGAGACTTTAGAACCACCCCTTGTCTCCGGTCATATGCCTCGAGCAACCGGAGTCAATCAACCAAATGTTCTTCATGTCTCCCACCTGAAATTCAAAAACGAGCACGTGAGCGAACAAACGACTCAGCACTGGGGTTAGTACCAAAAGAGTAAAACCAGTGCCGAGCCATTTGCTCGAAAGTGGGGTTAGCACACACCAAACCATCTTTCCTACCAAAACTACCACCACGAACACAACCTCAGTAACCACTCCGAGGAAACCAACCTTCTCTGCCTGGAGGAGGACCAAAACCACGAAAGGAGAACCATGGATCGTCCCTCCTCTCCATCTCAGAGCTACGACTCCTCCCATTCCATTATTGAGCACGAGAGGGAGAATGCCTAGCAAACTGACCACCTGTTGACTCTCCAGACCAACCACAAGAACCACGACCACTTGAGACAAACTGAGACTCCTCACGAGCACGAAAACCAAACTTGCCACTCTGCAGACCCCAAACTGGTCTGACTGGTTTCAAAACCGGTCTGATCGGTTTCACTCCTCCAGCAACACCTCCTGCAGCCTTTCGCTCTCCCCAAGCCGGAACTGTCCTCATACTTGCCTTGGCCCTGGGCATCTGCACACCAGGCTCAAGTACACCACTGGAGGGGTGATACTTGTCCTTGTTAGCCACTCCTTCACCATTATCTCCTCTCGCTTTCTCTTGAAGCAAAACTCATCGTTATGGCCATCTCTCCAACAATAGCCACAAAGAAACCTCACAAGCTTAGGTTTGGGCTTGGATTGGGGCTGCTCACTTGGTTTCTCTCCACTCGACTTTTCCACCGGTTTCTCCTCACTAGCCTTCTCATTCTCTTTCCCAAAGAATACTTTCCCGGAAGTGCTCACAAACTTGATAGGCTTTTGAGGATCATTTGTGTGTGTAGGAAACACGGGTGGAGCTGGGGTTGTGTCTAGTCGGTTCCTAAGATGGTTAGGTTTAGGAGGGAAATCATTTTTGTGGTGGGTTTTTGGTGGCTCTGGGATATTCTCTCCACTTCCCTCACCAACCTTGTTTGCCCCAAGTCCCTCACCATCCTGCCTCTTAAATGCCTCGATCATCATCCTCAACTGAGGCTCATGACCAGACAACCAACCCATCAACTTTCTCAGCTCATCATTCTCATCCTGCAAACGGTCAACATAATGTGCAAGTTCCAAATTCTTCAAAGCATGCATTTCACAGGTAGAGCAAGATGTAGGAATTGGTTCTTTCAGCTTAGCCTCAAGTGAAACAGTGTAAGCATGCATCTCATCAACCTTAGCATGCAAAACGGGGCAAGAAGTGCAAGCACTCAAAGCAAAGCGGATCTAGATTTAAGCTCGGCCACTTCAACCCTAAGCACATCTAGTTCCTCACACTTGGAGGCATGCTTCTCCTTAAACAAAGCAAGATCAACAAGAAAAATGGAGCAATCGAGCATAATCAACCTCATCGAAACAAGAAAAATGGAGCAATCGGCCATGGTGAAGAAGCCGTCTCTAGCGAAGCAGCTCAGCCCGCTCAGGTTCTTGGATGACTTTCTGCTCTTGCGACGATCACCTTCGTCTTCACTGCTGCTTGAGCTCGAGGTGGAGTACGCGGAACTGGAGTCGATGTCGCTCGCTCCAACCATTGCTCAGGCCTTGCCTCGGCTCTCCTTCTTCCTCGATCGTCGCTCATCCTTGTGCTTGTTCTTGTGCTTGCTCTTGTGGTTGCACCTCGACCGGTACTTGCCCTCCATCCTCGACTTGTGCTTGTAGCCGTCCTTGTTCTCGACCTTCTCTGGGCAGTCGGCGACGAAGTGTCTCGGCTTGCCGCACTGGAAGCATGTCCTCGTGTTCCTCCTCATGTTCACCTGGTTCTCGTGCAGCCTCTCGAATCTCCTCGTCAACAACGCCAGCTTGTCCTCTCCAAGCACGTCGAACTCCTCATCTGGCATAGACATCAAAGAGGACAAAGAGAACATCCTGGTGGATGGGTTAGGGTTAGCCTTTCCTTTCGGACCACCAACGAGGGCAAGACTATGGGAGTCAGTCGGACCCTCGAGCTTGGCTGTCATGCCCCTATCCACCTCAGCCGACTTGACCTTCGAGAATAGCTCATTACCGTCAGAGTGTCATACTTCTCCGACTCCACAATGGCCTCGAACTTTCCGCCCCAAATCGTACGATCCAAAGAGTGCAAGAGCTTGACAGCTCTATCGTGATCATCGTACGGGAGCACGTCCACATTGGCCCTCATATTGTTCACAACCACCGTGAACCTCTAAAACAAGGCATCGATGGACTCACTAGGGAGATGAGTGAAGTTCTCGTACTCTCTCCGGTAGGTCGCATACATCCGAGCCTGAACCTAGGCATTCCCAACATGAGCCTCCTTCAACACCAACCAGATTCTACAAGCCAAGTGCTTGGTGTGCACCCGATCGAACTCAGGATGACACAGAGCACGAAACAAGTAGTCGACCGCCTTATTGTTGGCGTCGAACATGCCCCTCGATCCTGGAATGAGAAAGTTCATCGGCTGGACATAGCCTGTGTCCACCGTGACATCCCAAAGGATCTGACACTTACCGCGGAGGAACGCCGCCATCCGCTTACTGCACATCTGGTAGTTCTTTCCATCGAAGTGTGGAGGACCCGAACCCCGTTCCTGGTACGCCATCCTTGGATCTTAGACTGGTTAGAGTCAACAAAGACCCGAACCGGCTCTGATACCACTTGAAGGACCAAAACGGCAAACCAGAGAGGGGGGAGTGAATGTGAGCCGATAAAAATTCTATTCAAGAATTCGGCCTATGAACCCGATTTCACTCGTGCACCTCCGCAAGTTTCTCTTGCCAAGTTCACGTAGCCACTGAAGTGCTACTGAACCTAGGAGCAAGACCCAACCAACAACCACAAAGACACACGCGAGAGGAAACACACACGACACGGCTGCCGGGTAGCCAAACCGGTCAGGCCGGTTTCTGAAACCGGTCAGACCGCTTCTGTTAGACTTAGCCTCACGCAGGCAGGAGAAACTGGTCAGACCGGTTTGGCGAACCGGTCAGACCGATTTTGTCCAGAAACTCCCCAAAGACCCAAAACACCTCAAGAGCCTTTCCACATCTGAACAAAAGAAGCCATGGCACAACAGAGACTTCCTTGCTCAAAAACACTTCTCGACAGCCCACAGGGCGAAACCGGTCAGACCGATTTGGGAAACCAGTCAGGCCGGTTTTTGCCTGGACAGTCGGGAAAACACAGCCCGTAGGAAAAACTCAACACTTCCTCCAATCCATCTCCCGATTCGTTCCACGGATCAAAGTGAGACTTTGGGGATAGTTGGGGTACCTCGTGGGCTACCCTTGGCTAGAAGCTCGGTCCCCAAATCAATCAAGAGGAATCGAAAGTCAACCCTCAAGAGCACCTCCAACCCTAGAACTCCGAAACCACCAAAATCGAGCCCCTTAACTCACGGATTTGCGAGGGGAATCACAGCCCAAAGAACCACGAAGAGTTCCCACAAATTTCCCCCATCAAATACCCAAGAGCAAGCTCCCGAAAACACCCTGAGAAAATCACCAAGAGAGGGCACTGAAAATCACCACCAAGAACAACCGGGAACAACACATCCAAACCTTGAGTAACCACGCCGAATCATCTATACATGCCACAAAGGTTCATACAAGGTCTAGCTTGCCGCCTGATCATCCAACCCTCTCAACAAGATCTCACCATGAAGCTCTCAAGCTAGTCCTATCGAAATCCTAAGAAAATAGGAAGGGAAAATAGGAAAGCAAATGAACTAGGGTTCCAAGAGATGGCTGCCATCCTCTCACCCTTGGGTTATATGGAGGCAAGCCGAAAGACTAAAATACCCCTAAAGCCTAAACTAGGATACACGCCCACCAAGGGCACTTTGGGAATTTGTCTTCATAGCACCATCGGACGGATGCCCAGCGATCGCATCTCGCGTAGCCTCAACGCAAGCCTTGCGATCCCGACGCGTGTCCTCCGCTTAGAAGCTTCCGGCGCCCTGCGACCCCAAACCGGTCAGAATGGTTCTCCAAACCGGTCAGGCCAGTTTCGGCCAGACAGCCACGCCTAGTCTTCGGCCTTGGCTTTGTGGCTCAGCCGAGTAACCCGGTGATTTTCTGGTGAACCACCGCAAACCCCGCAAACTTGATGTAGCCTCCGCCAATCACCACTCATGACTTGGCTCCCACGAAGTCCCGGCTCAACCTTGGTTTTGTTGCTCAACCAAGAAACCTTCCACCGACTTCATCTTGCTGTTCTTGCCACCATGCGGCCCGCACTTGACCCCGCTGGCCACCGGGTCCCTCGAACGAAGCCTACTTGTCTTCTCCACACCTGGAGGCCTCACCGGCAATGACCTTTCGCGCTTGTTCTTCACCTGCACCAACACGAGTCAAGCCGCAACCTGTACCTGCAATACTTAGCCAAGAATTAGTCCACACAACGCTGTCAATCACTCATCACACAAGGAAGCGACCATCCACCAGTCCTCGAACCACACATGGTCCTCACCAGCGCACCTTCACCATGACACCCAACCCGAAGACTAGACTCGTGACACTTCCCGAAGTGATCATGGGCACCCTCGCCGGAAAATTTGCGAAATTTTTCTCTACAACCAACACACCGACTTCGAGTCTGGATCCGTCTCCAACTCGAACTCGACATCCCCCTGGGTCATCGCATGTGAGCCGGCTGCTGAGCCATCGTGTGAGGATGCCCCACTCCACGAGCACTTCCCGTATGGTCTCTGCAACGCTAGCAGGGCCCATGCGGAAGCTCTCGTCGCACGCTGGGTCGACAAGGAGATCATCTCTGACTACTCTTCGGACTCCAACCCCGCTTTCGGCTACTACTTGGACTCCTCATACGAGTTTGACTTCAGGCCAGACCCTGTCGAGCCTGAATCCGAGTTCACCATGACTGAGGAACCACTATCGGGCCCAGCCACCTGCTTGGTCATAACATCTTTTCCGCCAAAAGATTCATCTACTGGCCCAATCGCAAGCCTGCAGACCTGACAGACGGCAACTCACACTGCGTCGCCTACCTCGACTCACTTCCCTTCCAGGAGGGAACACCCCTAGCTCCAACCGAGGAGCATACGTCAACTGAAGTGGCAAATACTAACTCCGGTCTCGGTACTCCTGACCGCCAAGTCTTCATGGCTGCCGGCGAGACACCAGGACTCTCAGGGACCAGACCTGACCAGTACCTCGACGACATCTCAGAAGACAAGTTGTCTGCTGTTGATGTTCCTTAGCCTCACCACTAAGATGGTACAAACGGCAACGGTGACAGAAATGCTTGTTGGCGCCTACAAGTGTCATCGCCGGGTTCACACCTCTAGTAATGGGACCAGGGGACGTCGGGGGTAATACACACGATCACAGAAAGGTCCGCAAGCACACGAATTACCATTGTAGCACTCCACCCAGTGGTATTCAGGTTGTCGATTTATATTTTCCCAAGGGAGGCACGATAGCAAAGATGATCGAGTAAACGGTGGAGAAAGACCAAGGCTTGGTAAAGAGCTATAGCAGGGGATAACGAATAAATATATTCAAGAATAACTTGACACATGCTAGGAGATCTAGGTAAAAGACTAGAGAGGATAGCGAGCTGGGAGGACAATGAGACGAGAAAGGATCCTAACACAATCTATCTATTCTTGTCAACTCTAGGCAAAGGGCTAAAGAAAGGATAACCAAGGTAAGCTAACTCAACAAGCTCTTCTAGTGTTGCAGGGGCATGCAAAGCCGCACCCTCAGACTGGGATGAGAAGGGAGGATGACGACACACTGAATCCTACCAGCCCGAACTAACGTGGTGAACTACAGAGCCCATCCGGAGCTGTTACCTCCTTAGGGTACCACAACTATTCCGTTGAGCGATAGACCAATCTAAAACTAAGGTAAGCTCTGAGCACCATGCTCACAACGAACCAAAGAACCTTTCTCCGGGTACTACGAAGGAAGGTCTCTCTCTCCGGTAAAACACCGGAGATCAAGCGAAGAATGACCACAACACTATAGGGTTCAAGAGAGCTATGCTAACCAAGGATAAACTAACTTTAGTCTAAACCAAGAATAAAGCTTCTAGATCAAAGTAAAAGCTAAATGTATTGACATGAAAAGTAAGATAGAAAGATAACTTGAATTGTACTTGAGTCTAAACAAAGAAAGGATACAAGAGCAATACCGAAACCCTGAAGAAGACTCCTCTAGAACCCCAAGACTTGCTCGACTCGACTCTAACTCCCAAGCTACACTAATCCTACTCTAAGTGATCTAAAGAGTGGAAATGAGATGCTCCAGCGTGGTGTGTGTGATCCAGCGGGTGTGAGGCTCCTTTTATAGGTAAGTGAGGTCGATTGAGGGTGTGGGCCCATCTTCATAGGTGCAGCCGAATGGGGAGGTGCGGCCGGCCCTATGATCCACCACCTCTTAACTTGGATGCTCCTGATCCTTGCTCCTGAGGTGGTTTAGGGTTGGTTGCTTGCGTCAGTTTTGGCCGGTATGGCGGTTGGGAGGTGTGGCCGACCCTCTAGGTGCGGCCGGCCCTCCCCTAAGCCGTGGGATAAATCGCCTTCACCTGGTGACGCTCAGGATGCTCTTGGAATGACGTTTGTGGCGGTTGATCGACCGGAGAGGTGGACCCATTGATCCAAGTGATCACAACTTCATCCATTCGATCACACCGATGTTTCCTTGATAGATCTCGTTCATCCAAGTTGTGCACGCGGGGAAGGAAGTGTTCAGGACCGAGGATGTGCCACGGGGCAGGGCCGGCCACACCTTCCAGGACGACCACACCTGCAGGGCCGGTCGTGCCTGGTGGTGCGGCCGTGCCAGGCTCTTGTGGCACGTTGGCTCCATTTCTCCCCTAAACGTGTACCTGTCCATAAAATTTGCAACACAATTCATGGAACTTTATTTGTGTTAAATATGTGCATTAAACTTGTTGTATACTCCTCTCGAACCCGATGTTTTGACGCTCGGATCTTTGTTGTAAGGACCATCAACAAACTCCCTCAAGCTAAACATTTGCTTGTCCTCGAGCAAAGCCTAGACTTGGCCTTGGTGGATCAAGGGTTGCATGATGTTATCACTCGGCTAGTACCTGCGCACAAACTCCATGCCCTTCTTGCAAATTTGAAAAGGTTGGTACAAGAGAAACTTAGCCTTACTTTACCCGTGGGGCTTTTAGCTTCCCATCATGCCTTCAGAGGTTGAAAAGTAGAATGGATTTTGACTTTGCACTCTCACTCTCCTCATTTTCTGGATCCTATATTGGAGTTTTTGAAAATTTTGCAAAGAAAGACAAGGTTCCTCGGATGGTTCCCTCGATCGCTCAAGTGGTATTTGTTACCTCACCAAAGGCTTTAAGCGAGCCCTAACTTCCTACTTCTATGGCTTGTATGTGGAGCTTTGGGTAGGATAAGTATGAGGCTCATTTGTGCCACATAATATTGTTGAGCCAAAGACCGGATCCAAGAAGAAACTAGTCATGCAACTTGATCGAGATGTGCAAGTGTGTGGAATATTTTTGTGTTTTTCTAAACACTCCTTGCTTTGAGATTCTCCTCTTGCTTATATATTGGAGGGGGTCATGCTTCTTTTTCTTTTTTTCTATGATCTTTGATTGGAGCATATTTTTTCTATGCTTCTTGAGCATATACTTTTTTTCTATGACCCCTCTCTCCGTTTGCAAGATTACAAGAAGAGAAATCTCTTTGAACATTGGAGTATTTATTTTGGGTGGATGGATGTCATGTTTTGCGTAACTCCTGGTGTAGGAGTTAGCATGTATATGTGGGTGTACGTGATCTCGATCATGGAAGCATGAAAAGATTCTACCAAGGGTCACATCAAATTGGCAAAACTCAATGGGTTACAAGCAAGCATATGTAGAAGGTTTGAACATTGATATCGACATATGGCTTTGGTAGGTAATATGACCATTGAGAAACTTGCTTTTTTTCAAAAAGAAATCAACCGAGATTTCACCATACTTTGAGATAAAGCAGATCAACATTGTCGCCCCATATTGTACTAGTCAACAACCTAGATTTGGTCATAAGCATTTGCTTCCCACAACGTTTTATTTCAGGCTCTTGTTCTCAAAATATACCAACAAGTTCAAAAAGGCATAGAGCACAAAGATATGCACTAGGTTCTTGCAAAGTTTTAACTTAGCAACCATTCATCATTTCCAAAGGGAGGGTATAGACAAGATTTCAAGCACATGGTTAAAGCAAACATTTATTTTATTCTAAAAAGATAAACAAGATGTAAAAGGGTAGTTTTGATGGACATACCTTCCTTGATTGAAAATGGGGTCTCCCCCAAGCTAAATTTTGGCTCTCTGGTTGGTCTGTCTCCATTTTGGTGATAGGACGAGCACCTGGATGCTTGTAGTGGTTGTCTTGATGGATTTGTGAAAAATCATAGGTATGCCCGTATCACTTGGTACGACCGGTCCTACTAAATGTTTCCCAGGCACTCATGTCCCCTTCTATAAACATCCTCCACAAAAATTTTGTCGAGGGGAGGTACGACCGTACCTCTAGGTTCGGCCGTATCACCAAAAATATCCAAAACTGCTTTACTATGTCTTGTTTACTAGCTAAATGCAATGGTGAAAACAAATTTGGAATTTAAACATGATTGATGCATGAAATAAAATGGATTGAAAGGGAAATATGAGATAATTACCGGTTTACCTCTCGGTGAGGGCTCGTTGTTTAGAGTCCATGAGCGGGACTCCTCCGGCTGCTTAATTAATCTTAGGCTCGTCCGGTCCCGGAGTGGAAGACTCGGACAATGCTCTCTTTACTCTCCACACCTTTTTTGTTCTCTTCGGTGGCGATGAAGTCGGTGAGCCTTTAGTGGGTGTGTTCTTGATTTCCATCTTCTTTCCCCCCTTAACTTTGTTGATTGCCTTCAACTTCTTGGGTTGGTGGTGCCCGTTGAATGATTTCACCTTGGGTTTGGTCGGGGCCACGTCATCTTCCTACACATGGTTAGGTGCATATATCCCCCTAGATGGCTTACCCCACCTGGTGGATATAGCGCTAACATGCTCTCGGGTAGGCTCGGGTTGCCCCGGGATTCCACTTGACTCATAAGAAGGCAAAGAAGCAGCAAGCTGAGCTAGCTAAGTTTCGTTCATTTTATTAAAGCTAAGCTGATTCTTAATGGCAGAGGTGAAAGATTCTATGGTGAAATTAAGATTTTCAAGAACTTTCTCTTTGGCGTCTAGCTTCTTGTTTAAACTTTCATTAATTATAGCTTGGCCAAAGACAAGATCTTTAATGGAAGGCTGATTATTGAAAGAATTAGAATAGTTACCTCCATTTTGATTGTTGAACGGGAAGTTGGGCCTCGAGTTCCACCCTTGATTCTTGAAGTTATTGTTGCGGAACTGTTGTTGTTGCCATTGTTGATGAAGCTGGCTTCTTCCCTTGTTTCGAGGCAATCATTGCCCGAATGACCGACATTACCGCAAACTTCACACATCATGTGTGCGTCCATGATCTTGGCGGTTTCCATGTTGGTCGATGCCTCCAATTTCTTCATGAGGAGGTCCATCTTAGCGGCGATGATGTCACTTCCATCGACTTGGTGAACATCACGGGTACGGGGTTGGAGACGATCTCCATCCCAACCTTGATTTGCCACCATCTTCTCGATAAATTCCTTAGCGACTGGTACTTGTAGCGAGAAGAAGGCTCCTCCAGCAGCTGCATCTAGGTGCTCATGGGTCGTACGCTTGAGCCCGTGATAGAAGGTCTAAATTAAGAACCACCCTTGCATGCCATGGTGTGGGCACGTGTGTCGTATGGACCTCCCTGGGCCCACTACCTCGGTGGGAACCAGGACCGACTACTCGGTGGGCCCCTGGGTCTACCCAGCTTGTGCCACATAGCACCTGATGGCGTGAGGCGCAAGGACTACGGTGGAGAAGTACTCGGCTAAGAAGCTATACATGCCTTGTACTGTGTAGAGGACTCCTAGACGTACACGACTAGTACTCTCTTCCTAAACCGACCTGTAACCCTGCCTCCCGGACTATATAAGGCGAGGCAGGGACCCTTCTCTCTCATATGCATCATCTTGTAATCATACCTAATCAATCCAGAGCTACGCATCATACAGGACGTAGGGTATTACGCACCTCGCGGCCCGAACCTGTCTAAATTGTGTGCCACGTGTCTCTTCCTTCGACTTACCGATCTCGGCGAGGCCACATTCATCTACCTCGGGTACTCCCCTTGGTAGGTTACCGGTCTAAAACACCGACAGCTAGCGCGCCGAGTAGGGGATCTCACCGAAGATCACGTGGCGAACTCGACGGCTTCAATCTTCATCAAGCCAACTGTCGCCTTCAACTGCGGCGACACCTTCGTCTTCGGCTCCTGGGTCTGCACTGCTGACGGCGCCGGATCTTTCCAGCGTCGCCTCACCATGCCGCCCAACCCAAAGACCGGGCTCGTGACGCTTCCCGAAGTAGTCACGGGCGGTCTCACCGGAAAGTTCGGTGAAATTTCTCTCTACAACCAACACGCCGATTTCGAGCTCGGATCCGCTTCCAACTTGAACTCGATGTCCCCGTGGGCCATCGCATGCAAGCCGGCTATCGAGCCACTGTGTGTGGACTCCTCACTCCATGAGCACTTCCCGTACGGGCTCTGCAACGCCAGCAGGGCCCATGGAGAGGCTCTTTCTGCGCGTCGGGCCGGGAAAGAGATCGTCTCCGAGTACAACTCGGACTCCAACCCCATCTCCGGCTACTACTCGAACTCCTCCTACGAGTTCGACTTCGGGACAGACCCTGACGAGCCTGAGTCCGAGAATCACACGACTGAGCAACCGCTGTCAGCACCAGCCTCCGGCCTGGTTATAACATCTACACCCGCTGGCAGATTCGTCTACTGGCCAGACTGCAAGCCCGCAGACCTGACAGACGGGAACTCACGTTGCGTCGCCTACCTCGACTCACTTCCCTTCCAGGAGGGAACACCGCTAGCTCCAGCTGAGGATCACACTCCAACAGAGGTGGCGACTAGCGACTCCAGCCTCGGCTCTCCTGATCGTCAAGTCTTCATGACTACCTACGAGACGCAGGGACCCTCAAGGACACACCCTGACCGATATCTCGAGCATATCTCAGCAGACGAGTTGTCTGCCAACACACTCGCAGACGAGACCGATGCCAACAAGAACGCCCGACGTGAACG
This sequence comes from Cenchrus americanus, assembly GCA_947561735.1. NCBI lineage: Eukaryota > Viridiplantae > Streptophyta > Magnoliopsida > Poales > Poaceae > Cenchrus > Cenchrus americanus. Next base: position 187,795,589 of record OX387245.1, read on the forward strand.
CAACAGAAGGCGGAACGAACGACGCCGACATCTCCACGAGTCCCTACCCATACAGAATCTCGCAGAGGCTCTCGACCAAGTCGAAAACCAGGTGCACACTACCCCAGAGCAATGCCTCATGTCTATCACCATGATAGCACGTCAGGCTTAAGGAATGCGCGCGAGAGAAGTCATCGCCAAGCTCGCGGTGGACGCCTACTTCATGAGAGTTGACAACAGAGTCACTCAAGTGCCTCCCATCAGAACTCGCCAACCCGAAAACAATGAAGCCACAAGTCACAGTTCGACTGACATCAGACGCAATCGTACTCGAGGAGAACTACCGGCTAACCCCAACCGTACTCGGGCATCGGCCGGCGGACCTTCTCAGGGTGGCAACAGTGCCGGCGGTGCCGGCGGCAACCGCGATGTTGTCCCTCGTCGCGATCCTGGTGGCGGAGGCAGCGACGGCGGGAGCTCCTCGCACAGGGCTGGCAGGAGAGCTGGGGGCAGAGGCGACTGCGGCGGCCGAGGCCACACGAACAGCCACGCCTCCGGTGTATCACGTGGTGGCTTCGATGTCCGCCAGAAAATCGAAGAAGTACGACGCAAAAAGTCCTCCACGGTAGGCGACAACGACGGCTTCCCCGCCTTCTCCGCACGGCTTCGCAATCTACTTCTCCCGGAGAAATTTAAGCCACTGGGGATCACGAAGTACGACGCGAAGCAAGATCCAGTACAGTGGCTCAGATGCTACGCGCTCTCCATCGAAAACACTGGTGGCAATAATGACACAAAGTGCCTCTACTTTCCCTTCTGCCTGGACCAAGCTCCGCTTACATGGCTCGAGTCGCTCGAGAAGTACTCGATCGATAAGTGGGACCAGCTCAACGAACAGTTCACCAGCAACTTCGCGGGCGCTATGGGTCGCTCTGCATGGACCTGGAAATGGTGAAGCAGGAACAGGGCGAGACCCTTCGCAAGTACATGCGGCGCTTCTTCGACAAGCGCGCCACCGTAGTCGACGTCACCGACAAGGAGGTCATCGACCTCTTCCAAGACGGTCTCTACCACCGTCGCACCTTCAAAGACTTCAGTCGTCGCCACCCGAGCTCCATCACCCACCTCAAGGACATGATCACCTCCTGGGCTGATGAAGAAGACAAGGCTAACGCCAAGTATGACGCCATCCGTGGCAAGAGAAAGCAGAACACGGGCGGCAACAACAACAACAACGGGAACCAAGGCGGTCGCAGCAACAACTACTCGGGTCGTAATCACAAGCGCAAGCCAGACAACTCGAAGAAGACCTCCGGCGGCTTCAAGGACTTTCTGAAAGAGAAGTGCCCGTGGCATCTGGACGGCAACCACACCACCGAATAGTGCTACCAACTCCGGCGAGCACTCAAGGACACCCCAGAACCACGACACCCTCACGACAAGAATGGCAAGAAAAAGGCCGACGAGGGCAACAGTGACTTCCAGGAACCCGATAAGACGGTGAACGTCCTCTTCGCGGACTACCCAACCGATGGGCTCAGAAAGCCACCCGACAAGAAGTCCTAAGCATTGAATCAGCGGTCCCGACCCCTCTCCAGTGGTCGGAGGTACCCATTACCTTCTCCCGCGCGGATCAATGGACAAGCTTCTCTGAACCAGGACGATTTCCACTCGTCCTGAAGCCGGTAGTCGCGGGCTCCAGACTCAACAAGGTCCTCATTGATGGTGGAAGCGGGCTCAACGTCCTTTTCATCAAGACCTTGAAGAAGATGAAGCTCGACATCACCCACATGCTCACCAAGAGCACTTCGCCTTTCTACGGCATCGTCCCCGGGAACGCGGCTATCCCACTGGGCTCAGTGGTCCTGCCAGTTACCTTTGGGGAGACAAGGGAAAACTACCACACTAAGTACATCAAGTTCGAAGTTGAGGACTTCGAGACTTCCTATAATGCCATCCTCGGCAGACCAGCTATCGCCAAGTTCATGGCGGTACCTCACTACACATACTTGGTACTCAAGATGCCAAGTCCGACCAGTGTACTCTCGCTACAAGGGGACTTGAAGATATCCTTCGACTGCGACACAGAAGCTGTGGAACTGCAGCCACAAATCAAGTACCCAACGCAATGATGGAAATCTACGCTACATCTAAGAAGCTTTCCCCAAGTGAACTCGACATCCCAGAGAAGTCGGACAATGCCAACAAGCCTCAGCCAGCTGAGGAGGTTCAAGTCAAGACAATTGACCTTGGGACAGGCGACAACAGCAAGACCACCACCATCGGGGCGGGCCTCGACCCGAAATAGGAAGACGCGCTCGTCAGCTTCCTCCGGGCTAACCGAGACATCTTCGCGTGGAAACCAGCGGACATGCCAGGGGTGCCCAGGAATCTGATCGAGCACTCACTTAACGTCGACCCTAAAGCTACCCCGAAGCGACAACACCTCCGCCGCTTCGCCGACGACAGACGGGATGCCATCAAGAAGGAACTCGCCAAACTACTCGCGGCCGGCTTCATGAGAGAAGTCTTCCATCCTGAGTGGCTAGCTAACCCCGTCCTCGTCCGCAAGAAGAACTCGAACGAGTGGAGGATGTGTGTCGACTACACCGACCTCAACAAGCACTGCCCCAAGGACCCCTTCGAGTTGCCACAGATAGACCAATACATCGACTCCACGGCGGGCTGCGACCTGCTCTGCTTCCTCGACTGCTACTCCGGGTACCCCCAGATCGCTATCAAGGAAGAAGACCAGGAGAAGACCGCGTTCATCACCCCGTTTGGCACGTACGGCTACACGACTATGTCCTTCGGGTTGAAGAACGTCGGCGCTACCTACCAGGGAGCTATCCAGGCCTATTTCAAGAGGCAACTCAACAAGAACGTTGAAGCCTATGTGGATAACGTGGTCGTCAAGACCAGAAACTCAGAAACGCTCATCGCCGATCTTGAAGAGACTTTCGCATCCTTGCGAGAGTACCGCTGGAAGCTCAACCCGAACAAGTGCGTCTTCAGCGTATCGTCGGGCAAACTACTCGGCTTCATCATCAGCCATCGCGGCATCGAAGCCAATCCCGAGAAGATCTCCGCCATCACCAGCATGAAAGCTCCCACGTGCATCAAAGACGTGCAAAAGCTAACCGGGTGCATGGCGGCCATGAACAAATTCATCTCGAAGCTTGGAGAACGGGGGCTCCCCTTCTTCAAATTACTCAAGCATTAAGAGAAGCTCGCGTGGACTCCAGAGGCAGACCAAGCCCTTGCTCAGCTCAAGGATTTCTTATCCAAGCCACCAGTCCTCACGGCTCCTCGCAAAAAGGAGCAACTACTGCTCTACCTCGCTGCGACTACTCACGTGGTCAGTACTGCCATCGTCGTCGAGCGGTTGGAAGACGGCCACACCTACCCAGTCCAGCGACGAAGTCTACTTCGTCAGTGAGGTCCTGTCGGAATCTAAGGCACACTATCAACCAGTACAGAAGCTACTGTATGCAGTGCTCATCACCTCGCGGAAGCTACGACACTACTTCCAGGAGTACTTGATCTCCGTCGTCACCGACTACCCGCTCGGCGACAACTTGCGGAACCAAGATGCTACTGGAAGGATCTCTAAGTGGGCAGTAGAACTCGGCGCCCTCAACATCGACTTCAAGCCATGAACAGCCATCAAGTCGTAGGCACTAGTCGATTTCATGGCAGAGTGGCGGGAAAATCGGCTACCTACTCCAACTGAGCGCCCAGAGCATTGGGTGATGTACTTCGACGGCTCGCTCAAGCTTGAAGTCACAGGTGCAGGGGTACTCCTGATTTTCCCAACGGGCGAACAACTCAAGTACGTCCTACAGATCTTTTGGAAGGTCTCAAATAACGAAGCCGAGTACGAAGCTCTACTACACGGGCTCCGCCTCGCAGCTTCATTGGGCATCAAGCGACTACTAGTCTACAACGACTCCGCAGTGGTCATCAACCAAGTCAACAAGTCCTGGGACCGCAACAAGGAGAACATGGACGCCTACTGCCTAGAAGTCCACAAGCTCAAGAACAAGTTCTACAGTCTCGAGTTCCATCACGTCGTCCGCGACAACAATGTTGCAGCTGACGTCCTGTCGAAGCTTGGCTCTACGCGCGCTCAAGTACCAGTGGGTGTCTTCGTCCACGAGCTTCACGCGCCATCCATCCCGGAGCCGGTGCCACCGACCACTGATCCAAAGACGTCCCCAGTCGGCCGGAGGTCATGATGATAGACGTGGACTGGCGGCAACCCTTCATCGACTACATCCGCGAGCAGAAGGTTCCCACGGACAAGAACTTGGCCGAGCAACTCATCCGCCGCGCCAAGTCCTACGTCATAGTCGGAGACAAGCTCTAGGTGCGGGGCGCATCTTCTGGAGCACTCATGAAGTGCGTCCCCCGAGAAGAAGGCAAGGGCATCTTGGAGGAGATCCATAAAGGCGTCTGCGGCAACCACACATCTTCACGCACGCTGGTCAGCAAGGCTTTCCGACGAGCTTTCTACTGGCCCACAGCTCTGGGCGATGCTGAAGAACTCGTCAGAAGGTGCCAAGGGTGCCAATACTTCGCCAAGCAACAACATGTCCCGGCCTACAAGCTAGTCACCATACCACCAACCTGGCCCTTCGCTTGCTAGGGGCTCAACATGATTGGGCCTCTCCTGACTACACCAGGTGGATTCAACAGAGTCTTGGTGGCCATCGACAAGTTCACCTAGTGGATCGAGGTCAAGCCAGTCACATGCCCCAAGGCCGACACAGTACTCGACTTCTTGGATGAACTCGTGCATCGCTACGGACTACCCCATCGCATCGTCACAGACCTGGGCTCCAACTTCAACAATCACCAGTTCTGGGAGTACTGCCAGAACAGCGGGATCGACGTCTGATATGTCTCAGTCTCCCATCCTCGGGCTAATGGACAAGTCGAGCTTGCCAACGGGATGGTACTCGATGCTCTCAAGAAGCGACTGCATCATGCTGCTAACTCAAAAGGACGCAAGTGGATCGAGGAACTACCCAATGCGCTCTGGGGGCTGCGTACTCAAGCCTCCAAGCCAACGGGACAATCGCCATACTTCCTGGTCTACGGCTCCGAAGCAATTCTCCCTGCTGACGTCATGTGGGATTCGCCGGTAGTAGAGCAATACGACGAAGGCATATCTGAAGATAGCAGGCGAGTTGATATTGATGGACTCGAAGAAGCTCACTGTACCGCCCTCGTCCAATTAGCAAGGTACCTTGAGGGTATCCGACACTACCATGATCACAACGTCAAGGAACGCTCCTTCAACATTGGCGATCTCGTCCTCTGCCGCATCCAGAACACGGAAGGACTGCACAAGCTCAGCTCGCCATGGGAAGGTCCCTTCATAGTTGCAAAGGTGACCGGACCAGGCTCCTACCGCCTCCAGACACTTGAAGGCGAAGACATCAGCAACTCGTGGAACGTTGACCAGCTCTGTCGATTCTACGCCTAGTCTCTCGACTACCCTGGGGGCTCAAGTCTGCACGACTACTCCAAGACCCCTTCGCTGTAAGCGGCCTCCGGGTCCAAGCACTAGTCTCCAGACTACTCTACTCCAAGATCCAGCATTAACGGCTACTAACGTATCTCGGGCTGCTCAGAGCATCAAAGGACTCCAGCAGCGGTCTATCAAGAGACCATGTACTTCTAGATCCAGCATATACGGCTACTAATGGATCTACTGTTGTAAGCGGCTACGCGCCCTAGCATTACTTAGCCGTAGGCGGCCTCCGGGTCCTGACGACTACACTTGTAAAACGGCCCTGGCCATCCAGGTGTACTTCTTTCAGTAATAAAGTTTGATTATCTATCAACCAACTTACTGTGTCTCCCTCAACGGGCCTACTGGCGAGTACCACTACTCGTGACAATTCCATGATGAGCACTCCGCATATATACCTCGCGACAATGAGTACTCATTTATGGAAGCTTTCTCATTCATACTTAAACAAGTTCATTACAACTTTGTTCATATACAACTATTGCTACAAGCTAACCCTACAGGACTACTGGAGGTTCAGCTTTTCGACGACTTGTTCAGCTATTGGCGCCATCTGCTCCAGGAGCTCCGCGTATTGCTCATCAGTACAGTTGGCGGCTAGTCCACCCGCGACTACGTCCACCGAAGCCTTGGGGAAGTACGACTTCATGTACGCCAAAACTTGATTGGGGATGGACTTTGCCAGATGCTTGACGTACGTCGCCAGACGACCGGGAGCCTCTCTCAGCCGGTCAACCAATGGAGCAATCTTCGGCCCGCTCGGATGAGGCACCAGTAGCCTTGCAATGGGAAGTGCGGCTTCTTCAACTTCTTTGAGTTATCCCCGCAACTTCTCGCAATCTTCGTTCAGCTTCTGCAGGGATTTGTAGCAGTTGACAAAATCACGATCCGAGGCAATCCGAAGCTCCATGTGCTTATCGCACTCGTAAGCCAACTGCTTATAATCATATTCAAGTACCTCGCGGGCCTCCTTCTCCCGGTAGAAGAGGTTCTTCATGTCGACTTCTGAGTCCTTCAGCTGCTCAACCCGGGTCTCAAGCTCTGCAATCAACAAAGAAGGCAATGTCAGACTACTGCAGGGTACTTCCAATAGGTACTCGACAAGACAGCAGCATACCTTTGTTCTTGTGCACCAGTTCGTCACTCTTCACCTGCATGTCTTGGACTTCATTATGGTACTGGGCGAAGGCACCATCAAGCTTCGACTGGAGCATGGCGGAGTGCTTCCTGGCCTTGGCGAGTTCTTCATCCAATGCTTCCGCCCAGAGCACCGTATCGCCATAACCTTGGAGCATCTCATATTTCTATCAGGATCTCTCCATGACATCCTGTAGCAGACAACAATTGTTACTCGGGTACTCAGCACTTATGGCAGATTAACTATTCAAGGGTACTGATAATTTACCTTCATCCATTGCTCGGCCCGGCGCATCGCCTCCAAGTTGTGTGATATTGCTGCTAGGTCGACGAGATCGTCCGCCAGAAGCTCGATCCCACCACGACTAGTTGTGGCGGCCCCGGACATCGGCGCCGAAAAGATCTGCTCCGCATCTTGAATCTCTGGCGAACGGACGACTACTTCCAGGCTTGATTCTGGCAAGACTTCGTCGCGCCTCTCTTCGACCACCCCGGGGGCTCCTTCGTTGGCTACCTCCGCCGGCTCGGTTGATGCTTTGGCGGCTTCTTGGGTCTCCGGCACCACGCCCTCAATGGGCACAGCCTCGGAGATGGTGCTTCCCTCGGCTTCGGCCCCTGTCAAGAGAATACACATGGATTAGTTTCCCGAGGGCTACGACTACTACTCGAGGAAGGCTGCGTTTGTGCAGTATACTTACCTTCAACTATGCTGGCCTCCGGCAGTGTAGCCTCTACGGCTGGCACCACGGTCTCGGCCTGGGGGAGGGGAGCGGACTCCTCGGCAGCTGGTGCGGAATCTTCTTCAGCCGCTGCTGCGCCGGGTTCATCTCCCTCCCAGGACAAGTCTGTCGATTTCCTGCTCAGTACACAATTGGTTGTCAACCAAGTATGACTACCAATCTACTTGTACTACCCGGGAAAGATCTTCACTTACAAGCTCGACAGGACAACAGTCACAGTCGGGGCGTCAAGTATGCTGGCGATGTCGACAAGCCCGACTTCAGCAGGCGCCTCTTCTTCGGCATCAGTTGCCGCTGGCTCTTCAGCAGCAGGGGCTGCGGCCGGCTCCGTCCTGCTCTCAGCGACCGGAGCCTGCGGCTCGACATCTATCACGGCGGGGGTTGGGCTGCGGCTTCTTTTAGCCAGCTCCCCCACCGTCTCCTAGTCGCCTTCGTCCCCTTGGTCTACGAGGTCGGAAGGCGGAATCTCCTGCAAGCACTCAGAATTTTTTTGTCAGCATACACAACATTGCAAGACAAGTACTCGACTACTCTACTTGAAGAGTTTACCTCTTGAGACGTAGTCTCAGTGACCTTCAACTTCTTGGCGACGCGCTTGCGTGCCATGTTGCGCAGCCTCCTCGGCGGCGCAGGCAGACTAGCTTCCAAACTAATCATAGGATCATGGACAAGGGGGGCATTGGGCAGTCCAGGCCGGCTAAACCTCGACCACAGCTGGAACCGCTCCTGAAGTGTCTCCTCGTCTTCCTCGTTTGACGTGTCCTCAATGATGACGGTGTCGTCACCTTCGTCGACTTCGCGGTGCTCCTTGGCTTTGCCCTTCCCCTCTTCCGGGATATTTACAAGTCGGGGAGGCGAAGCCGTCTCAGAGACAAACTTTACTATGTCACCCTTCAACAAGTACATTGGGTGAGCATGACTACTACCACATAATCAGTACTCGTACACTGAGTGCGGCTACTGACCTCGTTCGGCGGATGAGCGGCGGAGTACTCGGGGACCGGACAGAGCGTGTACGCCGGCATGTCCTTGAAGATCCTACCTAGCCTATCGATGATGTCGTCATCATCAATCTCACCGCTAGGCATCCGCGACGAGTCGCCCTCACCGGTGTACTGGTAGCCGAGGGTGTCGCGAGCCATCAGTGGCTGCACCCTCCTCTTCATAAAGCTGAAGGCCACATGTTCGGCCCTCAACTCGGCTTCCCTCAAAGCCTTGATCTTCAGCAGCAGTTCGGGTAGCTAGATACCCTCCTGCATCGTCGGCTCCGTATTTCCACTAGGGCCGGTGCTTCGGCTGCTTCCCACTGGGCTTCGACAGTTCCAGGTGGTGGTTGGTGATGTAGAACCACTTCGACTTCAAGTTCTGGTTGGAGTCGATCAACTTGTACGCCAAGTACTACTCAGCGGCGTCTTCGCGCATCTGGATGCCGGCTCCTCTGACTACTCTCGGGTCGTTGGCGCTTGGCTGTGGTTTCACGCGGAAGAACTTCCGGGACAGCACCCGGTGGGGCTTGATCCCCAAGAACGCTTCGCGGAAATGGACGAAGACAGATATGTGGAAGATGCCATTGGGGTTCAAGTTAAGGTACTCGATACCATAATAGTCGAGGAGACACTTGAAGAAGTTGCTCGCTAGGAGAGCCAACCCGCGCTCCACGAATCGCGCGAACATTGGGATCTCATCAGGATTCTTCTCCATCGGGTACGGATCTCCCGCGGCGTCGAGCCACATGTCGACCTCCTTCTCCCGGAGGAACCCACTGTTCAGCAGCGCCAACAGGTCCTCAGTCTTCGCTTTGGATTTCTTCCACTCCTTGTTTGGATTTGGGCGCGGGGGAGACACCAGCGGTGTTGACCCTACGGCGGATCCAGCAGCCTCCTCGTGGGATCTCTTCTTCCCGGCGGCGGTCTTCATGCTCTTTAATGGTGAGGGCTTCATTCTCCAAGTGCAGCGGGTTTTCACTCGCATTCGCTCGGGGGCTGCGGCGGTGGCTACTAGCGGCGGTGCGCGTGGATCTACGATTTTCGGTGCGGTGGCAGTGTGCACTTGCGGCGGTCTCTTAGCGAGATCTGCTTTGAGTGGCTGAAAGTGCGGGGGGGGGGGGGTGAAAAATTCCTAAGGGTTTTGGCTTCTATTTATAAGTCAACCGGCGGCTCCGCAACGGCCGGATGGATATGTTTCAAAACAGCTAACTCAGCGGCGGCGCCTGACCTTTCAACTTGCAGTAGTTGATGAGCCTTATCTCGAGGGCTCGGCTACATCTACTCAACTCACTGGGTAGCGACAAGATTGAAGAGCAACTCAGGACATATTCTTCATTCAAGATGACCCTTCAATTCGAGAGGAAGTACTCGACTCAAGGCTCGGGGGCTCTGTGCCACGTGTCCTTCGTTTTTTTCTCCAGATTTTGCGGGTTAATCTTGCCAGAACTTCAAATTGACCCTCAGCCAGAGTCTACGACTCAACCTAAGGCTCGGGGGCTACTCTATATGGAGTGCGATTTTGCAATCGCACTTCCATATAAACTTCGGCTTCAAGACAACGCGAGTATTGTTGAAGACCTTCAAGAGCAGAATTGAGGATGCTTGGGGACTACTCGAGAAGACTTCAAGATTACTCAAGGATCAGCTGGAGTACCTTCCAGCCTTGAGGTGCTTCAAGTATTCTTGAGGACTTTCGGCTTGTAGTACTCGGGGACGCTTGAGGAATAGTCGTCAAGGCCGTCAAGACTACTCGAAGCTATCCTGCTCGACTACAAAGTACTCGGGGGCTTGTCGTATGGACCTCCCTGGGCCCACTACCTCGGTGGGTACCAGGACCGACTAGTCGGTGGGCCCCTAGGACTACCCGGCTTGTGCCACACGGCACCTGATTGCGTGAGGCGCAAGGACTACGGTGGAGAAGTACTCGGCTAGGAAGCTATACATGCCTTGCACTATGTAGAGGACTCCTAGACGTACACGACTAGTACTCTCTCCCTAAACCAACCTGTAACCCTGCCTCCCGGACTATATAAGGCGAGGTAGGGACCCTTCTCTCTCATACGTGTCATCTTGTAATCACACCCAATCAATCCAGAGCTACACAGCATACAAGACGTAGGGTATTACGCACCTCGCGGCCCGAACCTGTCTAAATTGTGTGCCACGTGTCTCTTCCTTCGAGTTACCGATCTCGGCGAGGCCACATTCATCTACCTCGGGTACTCCCCTTGGTAGGTTGCCGGTCTAAAACACCGACAACGCGGTGATGTACTCCTGGAAGCGTTCCCACACTTCTGAAATACTCTCATCATTTTGCTGCTGGAAACCCAAAATTCTTGCGCGGAGGGCATTGGTTTTGCCCACCGGGAAGAACTTTGCGAGAAATGCCTTTGAGCACTTATCCCATGTGTTTATGGCATCTCGGTCCACATAAAACCATTGCTTCGCCTTCCCGAGCAATGAGAACAGGAATAGGCGAAGGCGGATGGCATCATCCGTAACTCCACAGATAGTGAAAGTCCTGCACACCTCCAAAAAGTGCTGGAGATGTGCAGTGGCATCTTCATTCGGCTTGCCGGAGAACGGATTTGCTTGCATCATGTTAATCAATGCCGGCTTAAGTTCAAAGTTTCTGTCTCCCACCGTTGTGGTTAGTCCGGTTGGGACATTGGTGTTGGATGGAGCGAAAAACTCGCGGATCGTCCTCTCGGCCATTGGTGCTGATGAGGTGCTGTCTACGGGATCGACGGTGTTCGTCTCTTGAGTCGAGAAAAACTTTTGAGGGATGATGACATGGGGTCACACTCTCCTCACAAGTGACTCCGGATTGTTGTTAAAGTTGGACGGTAGGTCGAAACCGGTCATGCACTACTCTGCATACACGACAGTAGAGCAAGGGTAAACCCGCTTAAATAGAAGTTCACCGAACCTTGGTAATTCTACCACGATGTCTAAATGATATCTTATGCCTGTTGCCTCCCCGGCAACGGTGCCAGAAATGCTTGTGAATGTTCCTTAGCCTCACCACTAAGATGGTACAAACGGCAATGGTGACAGAAATGCTTGTTGGCGCCTACAAGCGTCATCGCCGGGTTCACACCTCTAGTAATGGGACCAGGGGATGTCGGGGGTAAAACACACGATCACAGAAAGGTCTGCAAGCGCACGGATTACCATTGTAGCACTTCACCCAGTGGTATTTGGGTTGTCGATTTATATTTTCCCAAGGGAGGCACGACGGCAAAGATGATCGAGTAAATGGTGGAGAAAGACCAAGGCTTGGTAAAGAGCTATAGCGGGGGATAACGAATAAAGATATTCAGGGATAACTTGACACATGCTAGGAGATCTAGATAAAACACTAGAGAGGATAGCGAGCTGGGAGGACAACGAGACGACAAAGGATCCTAACACAATTTATCTATTCTTGTCAACTCTAGGCAAAGGGCTAAAGAAAGGATAACCAAGGTAAGCTAACTCAACAAGCTCTTCTAGTGTTTCAGGGGCATGCAAAGCCGCACCCTCAGACTGGGATAAGAAGGGAGGATGACGACGCGCTGAATCCTACCGGCCCGAACTAATGTGGTGGACTACAGAGCCCGTCCGGAGCTGTCACCTCCTTAGGGTACCACAACTATTCCATTGCGCGAGACACCAATCTAAGACTAAGGTAAGCTCTAAGCACCGTGCTCACAACGAACCAAAGAACCTTTCCCCGGGTACCACTAAGGAAGATCTCTCTCTCCGGTGAAACACCGGAGATCAAGCGAAGAACGACCGCAACACTATAGGGTTCAAGAGAGCTATGCTAACCAAGACTAAACTAACTTTAGTCTAAACTAAGGATAAAGCTTCTAGAGCAAAGTAAAACCTAAATGTATTGACTTGAAAAGTAAGATAGAAAGATAACTTGAATTGTACTTGAGTCTAAACAAAGAAAGGATACAAGAGCAATACCGAAACCCTGAAGAAGACTCCTCTAGAACCCCAAGACTTGCTCGACTCGATTCTAACTCCCAAGCTACACTAATCCTACTCTAAGTGATCTAAAGAGTGGAAATGAGATGCTCCAGCGCGGTGTGTGTGATCCAGCGGGTGTGAGGCTCCTTTTATAGGTAAGTGAGGTCGGTTGAGGGCGTGGGCCCATTTTCATAGGTGCAGCCGGATGGGGAGGTGCGGCCGGCCCTATGATCCACCACCTCTTGGCTTCGACAGTCTTGATCCTTGCTCATGAGGTGGTTTAGGGTCGGTTCCTTGCGTCGGTTTTGGCCGGTATGGCGGTTGGGAGGTGCGGTCAGCCCTCTAGGTGCAGCCAGGCCACCCCTAAGCCGTGGGATGAACCGCCTTCGCCTGGTGACGCTCAGGATGCTCTTGGAATGATGGTTGTGGTGGTTGATCAGCCGGAGAGGTGGACCCATTGATCCAAGTGATCACAAGTTCATCCATTCGATCAAACCGACATTTCTTTGATAGATCACGTTCATCCAAGTTGTGCACACGGGGAAGGAAGTGTTTGGGACCATGGACGTGGCACAGGGCAGGGCCGGCCGCACCTGGCAGGGCCGGCCGCACCTGCAGGGCCGGCCATGCTTGGTGGTAAGGCCGTGCCTGGCTCTTGTGGCACGTTGGCTCCATTTCTCCCCTAAACGTGTACCTATCCATAAAATTTCCAACACAACTCGTGGAACTTTATTAGTGTTAAAAATGTGCATGAAACTTGTTGTATACTCCTCTCAAACCCGAGGTTTTGACGGTCAGATCTTTGTTGTAAGGACCGTCAACATCCGCCAATGCACCCGCTGATGAAACCACCAACGACAAGAACACTCGACGTGACCGCAACAGGAAGCGGAACGAACGGCATAGACATCTCTGCGAGACTCCCCATCCGGAACCTCACCGAGGCTCTAGATCAAGTCGCCAACCGGGTGCACATCACCCCCGAATAGTGCCTCATGTCTATCACCATGATAGCACGTCAGGCTCAGGGGGTCCACGCGGGTGAGGTCATCACCAAGCTAGCTGAAGATGCCTACTTCATGAGGGTTGACAACAGGATCACTCAAGTACCCCCCTCAGAACTCGTGAACCCAGGCACCATGAATCTACCTGCTGCAGTCCGTAGTCCAGCAGATGGTGGACGCAACCGCACCCATGAAGAACAACCACACAACCCCAACCGCTCTAGGGCCTCAGCTGGAGGACCCTCCCATGGCAGCAACAGCATGGGCGGTAGCCGCGGCGGTGCTAGTCGTGGCGATGGTGGCGGTGGGGGCAACAGCGGCGGGAGCTCATCGCACAGTGCTGGCAGAGGAGCTGGTGGCGGCGACGATCGCGGAGGCCGAGGCCACGCGAATAGCCACGTCACCGACAAATCACGTGGCGGCTACGATGCCCGCCACAGAATTGAAGAGATTCGTCGCAAAAAGGCATCTGAAGCAAATTACAGCGACGACGTCCCCGCTTTCTCCACTCGACTTCGCGACCTACTTCTTCCTGAAAAATTCGAGCCTCTAGAGATCACCAAGTACGACGTGAAGAAAGACCCAGTTCAGTGGCTTAGGTGCTATGCCCTATCCATTGAAAACGCTGGGGCAACAACGACTCGAAGTGCCTCTACTTCCCCTTCTGCCTGGACCAAGCCCCACTCACCTAGCTCGAGTCACTCGACAAGAACTCGATCGATGAGTGGGACCAGCTCAAGGCCCAGTTCACCAGCAACTTCACGGGTGCCATGGGGCGCTCAGGTACTCGCATGGACCTGGCAATGGTCAAGCAAGAACAAGGCGAAACTCTACGCCAGTACATGCGGTGTTTCTTCGACAAGCGCGCGACCATAGTCGACGTCACCGACAAGGAGGTCATCGACCTCTTCCAAGACGGACTCTACCACCATCGCACCTTCGAAGACTTCAGTCGCCGCTGCCCGAGCTCTGTCACTAAGCTCAAGGACATGTTCACCTCATGGGAAGACAACACAGTCGTGACTATCCAGCGCCCTGCGAAAGACAACTCAAAAAAGACCTCTGGCGGCTTCAAAGACTTGCTGAAAGAGAAGTGCCTGTGGCATCTGGAGGGCAACCAAACCACCGAGCAGTGCTATCAACTCCGACGAGCACTCAAAGACACCCCAGACCCATGGCCTCCTCATGACAAGAAAGGCAAGAAGAAAGCCGACGAAGGCAACGATGACTTCTAGGAACCCGACAAGATGGTGAATGTCCTCTTTGGCGGAGTACCCAATAGACGGTCTCAGAAGGCCACCTGACGGGAAGTCTTGAGCATTGAACCAGCGGTCCCGACGCATCTGAGGTGGTCGGAGGTACCCATCACCTTCTCCCGCGTGGATCAATGGACAAGCTTCTCCGAGCCAGGACGTTTCCCACTCGTCCTGAAACCAGTAGTCGTGGGCTCCAGACTCAATAAGGTGCTCATCCATGGTGGAAGCGGGCTTAATGTCCTTTTCATCAAAACCTTGAAGAAGATGAAGACATCACCGACATGCTCACCAAGAGCGCGTCGCCCTTCTACGGCATTATTCCCGGTAGCGCGGCTATTCCACTAGGCACAGTGGTCCTACCAGTTACCTTCGGGGAGACCAGGGAGAATTACCACTCTGAGTACATCAAGTTCGAGGTTGTGGACTTTGAAACTTCTTACCCTTCCATCCTCAGCAGACCGGCTATCGCCAAGTTCATGGCGGTACCCCACTACACCTACTTGGTACTCAAGATGCCAAGTCATGCCGGAGTACTTTCATTGTAAGGGGACTTGAAGATATCCTTCGACTGTGACACAGAAGCCGTGGAACTAGCAGCGACCAATCAAGTACCCAACGCGATGATGGAAATCTTTGCTGCATCTAAGAAGCTTGGTCCAACCAAACTCAAAATTCCAAAAAAGACCAACACAGCCAACAAGCCTCAACCATATGAGGAAGTGCAAGTGAAGGCCATCGACCTCGGGACAGGCAACAACAGCAAGACTACCATGATTGGGGCCGGTCTTGACCCGAAATAGGAAGACGCGCTCGTCAGCTTCCTCCGGGCTAACCGAGACATCTTCGCATGGAAACCAGCGGACATGCCAGGGGTGCCCAGAAGGCTATTCGAGCACTCACTCAACGTCGATCCTAAAGCTACCCCCAAGCAACAACACCTCCGCCGTTTCGCTGACGGCCGGCGGGATGCCATCAAGAAAGAACTCGTCAAACTACTCGCGGCCAGCTTCATCCGAGAAGTCTTCCATCTTGAGTGACTCGCCAACCCCGTCCTCGTCCGCAAGAAGAACACGAACGAGTGGAGGATGTGTGTCGACTACACCGACCTCAACAAGCACTTCCCTAAGGACCCTTTCGGCTTGCCACGGATTGATCAAGTCATCGACTCCACAGTGGGCTGCGACCTGCTCTGCTTCCTCGACTTCTACTCCGGGTACAACCAGATCGCCATCAAAGAAGAAGACTAGGAGAAGACCGTGTTCATCACCCCATTCGGCGCCTACTGCTACACGACGATGTCGTTCGGGCGGAAGAACGCCGGCGCCACCTACCAGCGAGCTATCTAGGCCTGCTTCAAGAAGCAGCTCAACAAGAACGTCAAAGCCTACATGGATGATGTGGTCGTTAAGACCCGAAACTCCAACATGCTCATCACCGATCTTGAAGAGACTTTCGCATCCCTGTGGGGGTACCAGTGGAAGCTCAACCCCAAGAAGTGCATCTTCGGCGTACCCTCAGGGAAACTACTCGGCTTCATCATCAGCCATCACGGCATCGAAGCCAATCCCGAGAAGATCTCCTTGGAGAATGTGTCCTGAGATGCTCTTGAGACTAGCCGCTTCCCAGGTAGTCGAATAGAAGTAGCCGAGCCCCCGAGGTGAGGCGCGTCGACTAGTAGAATACGAAGAGTCACGCGCAGCCGCTGAGTCAGTCGCGCGTGGACTTATCCAGCCGCCCGTTGCGGAGGCGATTTGGCTTATAAATAAGAGCAAAAACCCTTAGGGTTTCTCACCCATTCGAGCTGCGGTGATTCCACTTGAATCTTGAAGCAGATCCACTCCAGCGCCTGCTGCCGCCGTAGTAGATCCGAGCGCATCGCCACCCGAAGCCTTTAGGGTAGCCCCCGAGCGGATGCGAGTGAAAACTCCTTGCACTTGGAGAATGAAGCCGTCGCCGTCGAAGACGTCCAAGGCCGGCGGGAAGAAGAGGAGCCGTGCAGAGGCCACCGCGGCCGCCACCGATGCGGCGCCGCCCCTGTCTCCACCGCGCGCTGATCCAAGCCGCGAGTGGAAGAAATCGAAGGTCAAGACGGAGGACCTGCTGACCCTGTTGAACAGCGGGTTCATCAGGGAGAAGGAAGTCGACATGTGGAGATCCGCCGCAGGAGATCCTTATCCGATGGAGAAGGCCGAAGACGAGATCCCGATGTTCTCGCGCTTCGTGGAGCGGGGTCTTGCGCTCCCAGCAAGCGACTTCTTCAAGGGGCTGCTCGGCTACTACGGCATCGAGTACCTCAACCTGAACCCCAACGGCATCTTCCACACGTCGGTCTTCGTCCACTTCTGCGAAGCCTTCCTGGGAATCAAGCCGCACTGGGTGCTCTTCCGGAAGTTCTTCCGCGTCAAGCCGCAGCCCAGCGCCTCCAACCCCAGAGTAGTCGGAGGGGCCGGAATCCAGCTGAGGGAGGACGCCGCGGAGCAGTACCTGGCGTACAAGCTCGTGGACTCCAACACCGACTGGAAGACGAGATGGTTCTACATCACGAACCACCATCCTGGACTACCGAAGCCGAGCGAACGGCAGCCCAGGCACCGAGATTGGTGGAACACAGAGCCCACCATGCAAGAGGGGATCCAGCTCCCCGAGCTGCTAGCGCGCATCAAGACTCTCAGGGATGCGGGACTGAGGGCCGAGCACGTGGCCTTCAGTTTCATGAAGCGCAGGATCCGGCCCGCCGATGGCGCGGGATACGCCGGGCTTCGAGTACACCGGCGACGACGACACGTCGCGGATGCCGGGGCGAGCCGGACGACAACGACATCGTCGAAAGGTTGACGAGGATCTTCAAGGACATGCCGCCGTACACGGCGTGTCCCGGTCGAGGAGTACTCCGCCGCGCGCCCGCCCAACGAGGTGAGTAGTTGTACACCCTCGTCAAGTAGTGAGTACTTGTAGTAGAGTTGCCGACGCCTTGTGCCTTTACGCGAGATGATGTGAAGCGGTTCGTCTCCGAGCCGCAGCCGCCACCGAGCGGAATCGAGATCCCGGTGGAGGGGAAGGTGAAGGAGCGCCGCGAAGTCGGTGAAGGCGACGACACTGTCATCGTGGAGGATGCCTCCGATGACGACGACGAAGACGAAGAAACTCTTCAGGACCGCTTCCAACTGTGGTCGAGGTTTAGCCGTCCGGGCTTGCCTCATGTGCTGTTGGAACAAGACCCTCCAGCTAGCCTGGAGGCTAGCCTTGCCGCGCCGCCACGGAAGCCACGCAACCCCGCCAAGAAGCGGGTGGCGAAGAAGATGAAGGTCTCAGAGACCACGCCTCCGGAGGTAAGTTATCTTGAGCGGGGGTAGTCGAGTACCCGCCGTTCGAGTACATTGCCGACGAGTAGTCCTCCTTGTGTGCGGGAGGTGCCGCCGGCGGAGCCCTCGTCGAAGAGGGCGACGAAGGCGAGTGGGACTCGGTGGGGGGACCGGTGGAAGCCGAAGTCCGCCCCCCACCGTCGAAGAACTCCCCGGCGCAACTGGAGCGCCGGCCCCTCGCTCCCGCAGAGAGCAGAGGACCCGTGGCCGCCACCGTTGAAAAGGTGGTGACCTCTGGAGCGGAATGTGAAGGTGCGCCGGCGGCCGCCGCTGTGGAGGAGGCACTAGCCGCAGAGGCGGAGGAGGAGGCGCCCGCCGAGGGTGGACTGGTTGATATTGCCAGCATCCTCGGTGCTCCGGCCGTGACCATCATCCCGTCAAGCTTGTAAGTACCATGTCTTCACGAGTAGTACTTGATGTAGTAGTCGATGTTTGCCTGACGACCTTCTGTGAATACTTCTGCAGAAAATCCACAGATCTAAGCTGGGATGGAGACGAGCCCTCATCAGCGGTGGCGGAAGAAGCCGCGCCGCCCGTCGAGGAGGCCGCTCCCGAAGCCCAAGCCACGACCGAGCCCCCGGCTACCGAAGCGCCGCTGCCAGAGGCGGTCGTAGTCGAAGGTGAGTACCCTTCTTGAAGCTGTAGAACTCCAGGACGAGTAGTCGTAGGCACTGATGCGCGTGTCGTTTGTTGGCAGGCGCTGAAGGAGGTGACATCCCTGCAGGGGTGCCCATGCAGGAGTTGACACCAGAGGCCCCAGAGGCTGCGGAAGGAGCCCCCGAGCCCGTGGGGGAGGTCATGGAGAAGACCGCCGGGGGAGAGGCGGGCACCACGTCGCCAGAGATTGCTCTGGAGGTGGCTGTCCGCTCCCCTGAGATCCAAGACGCGGAGCCTATCCGCTCAGCGCCGATGACGGAGGCTACGTCGAGTAGCCGCGGCGGGATTGAACTTCTGGCCGACGATCTCGTCGAGCCGGCAACGGTGGCTCAGCACCTGGAGGCGATCCGGCGAGCCGAACAATGGATGAAGGTACGTAGCCGTAGCCTCCCGAGTAGTCAATCCTCTACCGTTGAGCACTCTTCTTGACTTGAACTTGTCTTGTGCAGGACGTCGCGGAGCGATCCCGCGAGAAGTCGAACCTGCTGCAGGATTACGGCGACACCGTGCTCCGAGCAGAGGCCCTGGAGGAGCAGCTCGTGAAGTCGCGGAAACACGCGGCCGCCATGCAGTCAAAACTCGACGCCACCTTCGCCAAGTACCATAACGACGTGATGGAGTTGCAGGCGAAGGGCGACGAGTTGGTGCGGAAGAACAAAGGCCTCCGCAACAAGAATAAAGGTATGTCCTTTGACTTGTCGGGTACTTGTTGGAAGTCGTCAAGCCTCTGACCTGTTGTTGTGTTTCCGTGTTGCAGAACTCGAAGGCCAGGTGGAGCAGCTGAAGGCTTCGGAGGTCAGCATGAAGAACCTCTTCTACCGGGAGCAGGAAGCCCGCCAGGTACTTGAGCTCGACTACAAGGAGCTCGCCTTCGAGTGCGAGAAGCACATGGAGCTGCGGATTGCCTCTGACAGAGATCTCGTCAACTGCTACAAATCTTTGCAGAAGTTGAATGAAGATCGCGAGGCGCTCCGGGCCCAGCTGAAGGACCTTGAAGAGGCTGCTCTCCCGATCGCGAGGCTCCTGGTGCCGCACCCGGGCGGCCCCAAGATCGCTCCTCTGGCGGATCGACTTCGTGAAGCACCAAGCCGGCTGGCCGCCTACGTCAAGCATATGGCCAAGTCGATCCCGAAGCAAGTCCCGGCCTTCATGAAGTCGTACTTCCCGAAGGCTCCGCGTGGAGGTGGTCGCCGGCGGGGTAGCCGCCAACCCGCTCGGATGAGCAAGACGAAGAGCTACTGGGAGCGGGATGGCTCCCATCGCGGAGCGAGTAGCCGAAAAGCCGAACCTCCGGTAGCCCTGCATAGATAGCTAGTAGCCGTAGTTGTACAGGAAACACTTGTAATGAATTGTTCATGTATCAATAAAATGAAATTTTCCAGCAATGAGTACTCGTAGTCGCGATCTCAGAGTGCGGAGCGCCCATCGTGGAGTAGGTGCGAGTAGTGGTACTCGACTTCAGTGGTCCCGGTGCAGGGAGTAGACAGTAAAGAAGTTGATGAACAATCAAACTTTATTACTGAAGAAGTACACCTGGGTGGCCAGGGCCGTAGTTACATGTAGTCGCCTGGACCCGGAGGCCGCTTACAGCTAAGTAGCGCTGGAGCGGGTAGCCGCTTGCAGCGAGTGATCCGTAGGTAGCCGTGTAGGCTGGATCGCAGATCCCGTAGGTAGCCGCGCAGGCTGGATCTTGGAGTGTGGTCTCTTGGTAGACCGCTGCTAGAGTCCTTGACGCTCGTCGCAGCCCATGGTCCGTAGGTAGCCGCACGGGCCGGACCCCCGGAGGAGAGTAGTCCGGAGATCGAAGCCGGGACCGGAGGGTCCCCTTGCGGCGAGGGGTGCCGATGTAGTCGATTGGACTTGAACCCGGAGTAGTCGTGTAGACTAGGCGTAGAATCGACGAGTTGGTCGACGTTCCACGAGTTGTTGACGTCTTCGCCTTCAAGTGTTTGGAGGCGGTATGAGCCCGGCCCCGGCCACCTTAGCCACGGTGAAGGGGCCTTCCCAAGGGGAGCCGAGCTTGTGAAGTCCTTCCGTGTTCCGGATACGGCGGAGGACAAGATCTCCAACGTTGAAGGAGCGTTCCTTGACGTTGCGATCATGGTAGCGTCGGATACCCTCCGGTACCTTGCCGATTGGACGACGGCGGCGCAGCCGAGCTTCTTCGAGGCCGTCGATGTCAACTCGTCTCGTCGTCTTCCGAGACGCCTTCGTCGTAGTGCTCCACCGCCGGCGAGTTCCATATGACGTCGGCAGGGGAGGATGGCTTCAGAGCCGTAGACCAGGAAGTAGGGGGATTGCCCCGTTGGCTTGGATGGTTGAGTCCGCAGCCCCCAGAGTGCGTTGGGTAGTTCCTTGATCCACTTGCCCCCTTTGGAGTTAGCAGCGTCGTGTAGCCGCTTCTTGAGCGCGTCGAGCACCATCCCGTTGGCGCGCTCGACTTGCCCGTTGGCCCGTGGATGGGCGACTGAGACGTATCTGACGTCGATCCCGCTGTTCTCGCAGTACTCCCAGAACTGGTGGTTGTTGAAGTTGGACCCCAGGTCTGTGATGATGCGGTGGGGTAGCCCGTAGCGGTGTACGAGTTCATCCGGAAGTCGAGTACTCGTCGGCCTTGGGGCATGTGACCGGCTTGACCTCGATCCACTTGGTGAACTTGTCGATAGCCACCGGTACCCCGTTGAATCCTCCTCGGCGCGCTTGGTAGTGGCCCAATCATGTCGAGCCCCCCGGCGAGGCAAAGGGCCGGGTTGGCGGTATGGTGACTAGCTTGTAGGCCGGGACGTGTTGCTCGCTTGGCGAAGTACCGACATCCTTGGCACCTTCGACGAGTTCTTCGGCGTCGCCCGTGGCCGTGGGCCGGTAGAAAGCTCGCCGGAAGGCCTTGTCGACCGGCGTGCGTGAAGACGCGTGGTTGCCGCGAGACGCCCTTGTGGATCTCCTCCAAGATGTCCTTGCCTTCTTCGCGAGGGACGCACTTCATGAGTACTCCGGAAGATGCACCCCGCTTGTAAAGCTTGTCTCCGACGAGGACGTAAGACTTGGCGCGGCGGACGAGTTGTTCGGCCGCATTCTTGTCGGAGGGGACCTTCTCGCTCGCCGAGGTAGTCGATGAAGGGTTGCCTCCGGTCCACGTCGATCATCATGACCTCCTCGCCCAGTGGTGGATTGAGGACCGAGGAGCGTCCCGGTGGTCGGTGGATGACCGCTCCTTAGTGATGAGTGATTGACAACGGGTGTTGGACCGACTCTTGGCTTAGTGCGCGAGTGTAGGCCGCGGCCTAGTTCGTGTTGTTGCAGGTGAAGAACGGGCGCGAAAGGTCTTCGGCCTTGAGGGGCCTCCGGGAGATGGAGAGACAAGTAGGCTCGGTTCGAGGGACCCGGTGGACAGCGGGACTGGGTGCGGGCCACATGGTGGCGACACAAGCAAGACGAAGTCATGGACAAGTGAGCCGGTGCACGGTGGCGGTCAAGTCAAGTGGTTTGGCGGGAGGCCGGACCGGGCACGCGGGGTTTGGTGGTTTGCCCACAAAACCATCGGCGGACGGTTTCTTGGTTTGGGTCTCAAAACCAAGTCCGAGGGCCCAACACGACGGAGACGGGATCCGGGCGTGTCGGGAAGCTTCGAAGCGGAGGACACGCGGCGGGATCGCATGGCTTGCGTCGAGAGGACGCAGGGTGCGGCAAAGGCGTGGCCGTCCGATGGCAAGACCCACAAACATTACCAAAATGCCCCTACGTGGGTTGTATCGCCAGTAGTGTAGTTAGGGGTAGTCGAGTCATTTACCACTCCGGCGGGACTCGATATATAAGCCTGGAGTGTGTGTTGATGGCGGGTTCTCTCCGCGACTTAGGGTTTCATTTGCTCCCTCCTCTTTCTCATTTTCGTAGCCATTTTTCTTCCATTTTTTCTCTAGGCTAGCATGAGAGCTTCATGAGAGATTTGTTGAGAGGGATGGATGCTAGGGCGGCATGCTAGACCTTGTGAATCTTTCCTGGTTTGTATAGAAGATTCGGGGTTGTTTTTCGTGGCTTTTTGTGCTTATTTTCGTGCCTTTGTTCCCGGTGTGATTCCGCGGATTTGGGTGAGTTTCTTCCCGGATTTCTTTGAGGGAAACATGGATAGATGTCTTGTGCATCTTTGTGCTTGATCTTGTGCCCTCAAACGCCGGAAACTACTTCGATTCGTGAGTTTTCGTTCGGTGCTCTAGGTTTTGGTGGTGCTCAAAGGATTCGCGATTCCCGGTGATTTAGGGAGTTAGGAGGCAAGATTTTTGGGCTATAGCATCCTTGTGTGACGCTTTTCAAGTACCCAAACCCTTGTCTCCACAGCTTCAACCGTTTGGGAAATCCGATGATGATTTGGGGGAGTTGACTTTCGAGGTCGGGCATTTTTTCTGTTCTGTCCGAGCCTCGCGGACAGTCCGCGGCCTCCCGGCCCGGACGGTCCGCGCCGCTCGAGTTCGTCCCGAGTTCTTCGTGTTCTTGCTCGTCCTTGTTTCGATCCGTTGTGATTTTGGTTTTTGGTTGGACGAAGTTTCGGACGGTCCGCGGTGTCGGGCGGACGGTCGCGGGTGCTTGGCGGACGGTCCGCGTGCTCCCCGCGGACGGTCCGTGGCACGGGGGTGTCTTTGGGTCGTTTCCGTAAATTAACGGACGGTCCGCGGCTAAGGCCGGACGGTCCGCGGCCCCGAGTGCGGACGGTCCGCGATACCCCGGCCGGACGGTCCGCGCGGCTCTTGCGGACGGTCCGCCCCTCTGCGCGGACGGTCCGCCGAGGCTCGTGTGCTTTGCTTCTTGGTTCGATTCCTTCCTCCCCTTTCTAGTGCTTCCGCGTGTGCTTCGAGGAATCGTTCCTAAGGCTAGAGGTTGATCCATAACCTCGTGGTCTTGGCGATTGGTGCGTGATTCGATCCATCGCTTGTGTGTGACCGGGTTTTGAGTAGGACATAGGCGGGTTCTTTGGGAAGAATTTTTACCGGCTCCTATTCACTCCCCCTCTCTAGTCGCCATCCGATCCTTCAATTGGTATCGAGCCCGGTGCGGATTCTTTGCGACTTTGACAAGTCTCGAATCCTAAGATGGCGTACGTTGAGCGGGGCGGTCCGCCGCACTTCGATGGCAAGGGTTACCACAAGTGGGCGGCTCGTATGATGATCTTTCTTCGAGGGAAGGCTGTTGGATTTTATTGTGCTTGACAAGACATATGCTATTCCGGTCAACATCCATACTCTTATGGTGACCGATGCCGATGCCAAGGCCAAGTATGAGGCTAATGCAAAAGCCGTTGATCACTTGTGCCGGAGCTTGTGTGATCCGAGTTTGAGCGTGTTCGCCATTTGAATCTTGCTTGGCAAATTTGGGATAAGTTGTTGGTTGCTCACGGTGGTGATAACCATGTGAAGGCTCGCCTCTTTGTCTCTTACCGGATGCAATATGAGAATTTCACTCCACTTCCCGGTGAGGACATTGATGCGATGTTTCAGAGGTTCACCGCCATCGTGAACAACATGAAGGCAAATGTTGAGGATTTTCCGTATTCCGAGCATGATCGGGCTTTGAAGCTCTTGCATGTCTTGGATCCAAATGTTTGGGGTGCTAAGGTTGAGGCCATCAAGGAGTCCGGGAATTATTTGACTATTGAGTTGGATGACCTCTTTTCTAAGCTCAAGTCGGGCCGAGGTTGACGGGAAGATGCTATCCAAGCATGAGGGCTCGGCCGACCATAGTCTTGCTCTTGTGGGAGGATCAAAGGGCAAATCTAACCCTTCTCGTCGACGCTTTTCTTTGTCCTCTCTTATGTCCATTCCGGATGAGGAGTTTGATGTCTTTGGGCGAGGAGGAGCCGGCCTTGCTCTCAAGAAGGTTTGAACGACTACACGAGAGTCGGAGGAACGCAAGGCGGAGCTCAGGGACGTGCTACAAGTGTGGCAAGCGTGGCCACTTCATCGCCGAGTGCCGGAAGCGGAGGAGAACAAGTACAAGGTGAACGAGTACAAGGCGCACCCGAGGTGTGAAGACAAGTACTCCTCCAAGGGCAAGCACTTCAACAAGTCCAAGAGCAAGGACAAGGACAAGCGGCGACCGAGCAAGAGCACCTACAAGAAGAACAAGGCAAGAGCGATGGTGGCCGGTGCGAGCGACGTCGACTCAAGCTCAAGCGAGGAGCGGTCAAGCTCGAGCGGCGAAGATGAAGACGCCGGGAGGCGCGGTGGCAAGAAGAGTGCAAGCGGAACCTCGGCGGGGCCGAGCCTGTGTGGCGCTCGAGGGCTTTTGTGGCATGGCCCATAGCTCGAGCGGCAAGAAGAGTGTGAAGGAGGACGGCGACTCCGACTCGGAGGATGAGGTAAACCGTGATCCCGACTCTTTGCTTGCTGAGATTGCTAGGTTGAATGGTTTGCTTGATAACCGTGATAGTGTCTTTGAGAGATGCCAAAAAGATGAGAAAAGATCTTAGGGCTCGGCTTGAGAATGCTAGTGAGAAAGTAGGAGAGTTAGAGTCAAAATTGCTTGAATTGAAACTTGAGAATGACTCTTTGAAACTTGCTCCTACTTCTCCCGATGATGTTGAATGTGTTGAATGTGATGCTTGGTTGAATGAGATCAAAATGCTTAATGAGAAGAATGCTTCTATTTTGGCTCAACTAGATGCTCTTAGGATCGAACATGATGAGCTTAAGGCTAGACCTACTTTGCTTGGTGCTTGCAAATCATGTCCTACTATGCATGCTAAGCTTGTTGATGCTCGCTCTACTATTAGTTCTTTGGAAGCATCTTTGAAATCTCCTGTTGCAAATGCATGTTCTAGCCGTGATGAAGTCACTCTGCGTAATCTTGAACTTACTTCCCGTTTGGATGTCATCTATGAGGAGAATGACTATTTGAGGAAGGTGTTGGGTTGGTTGTACGGGCGGGAACCTCAATTGAAAATCATGATTGAGGAGTTCAAGAGAGCCGATGGTCGTGGTTTGGGGTTTGCGAAGTTGGGTGAGAAAGTGGGAGAGAACGGTGGGGAGAGTGTGTACGAGAAGTGTGTTGAGTCTAACCCGGGTTTGAGGTGATCGGAGAGATCCAAGTTCCACTCCCAAAAGCACCCAAGAACTCTTTCACACCAAAGCCCAACCACCTTTGCAACAAGCTTGACACAACCCAAGATCCACCCAAATTCCCACCTAAGACAAATGATTTCCGAAACCGAGTGAAGTTTGTGGGTGAGAAGGGTGAGAAGCCTAGAGAGAAGCCGAGCCAAAACCAAAACCCATCCCTTTCGGTGTGAGTATTGTGGCAAGGAGAGGCATCTTGCGAGTTTTGCTACAAGAGGAAGAGGGATGAGAGGCTTGCTAGGGAGCAAGCAAACCGGGAGACAGGTATCGCCGGCCTCGCGGTATTCCCGAGCCTAGAGTGCCACTTCCACGGGGTGTGGGAAGTGTGAGGAGTGTTGGCGAGGTTCCCACGGAGAGGTGGTGGTGAGAGGTTTGTCGGGAGAGATGATGGTGTGCGTCTTTGGTGAGAGGTTTGGTCGGGCTCGTGGTGGTTTCTTTGGACGTCCTCCTACTCGTCCTCGGTACGGGTTTAGGGGAGATGATCGCGGCTTTGGGTTCCGGAGGAACTACGGACCACGTTTTCCCCCTCGTGGTGCTCGTACTCCTCCCATGGGACATGGGAAGTTTGGTGGCAAGGGAGTGATGTTTGCTAACCCCTCTTTTGAGCGGATGGCTCGACAACGGTTTAACTTTCTCTGTGCTAACCCCGGTGTCGAGTCGCTAGCTCATTCTCGTTCTTGTTTCGATTTGCGGGCGGGGAGGCTTGGAGAACATTTGGTTGATCGACTCCGGTGTTCTCGACACATGACCGGAGATAAGAAGTGGTTCTCCGGCCCTCACCCCGGTGAAGGAAAAGATGTACATCACATTTGGGGACAATGGACGAGGTAAGGTGCTTTTAGAGGGTGTTGTGCATGTGAGTGACAAGGTAACGTTGAAGAGAGTGGCTCTTGTGAAGTCTTTGGGATTTAATTTGCTTTCGGTTTCTCGGTTGCTTGATGAAGGTTTTGAGGTGCGTTTCAAGTACGGTGAGTCTCGTTTGCTTGATTCTCGAGGTGATCTTGTACGTATGATCATCCCCGAGGGTCGATTTTCGGGCTGATTTCTCTCGTTCTTTGGGTCCTGCTCGCTTGTTTGATGGCTGGTCCTTCTTCTGATTTGTGGAAATGGCATAGGCGGTTGGGACACTTGAGCTTTGATTTGGTTTCCCGCTTGAGTGGTCTTGACCTGGTCCGAGGATTGCCGAAGTTGAAGTTTGAGAAGGATTTGGTTTGTGCTCCTTGTAGGCATGGTAAGATGGTAGCCACTCCCCATCCACCCCTGACCGATGTCATGACCGAGCGTCCGACGGAGAGCCGTTGCATATGGACCTTGTTGGGCCGGCTCGAGTTCGCTCGGTGGGTGGGAAGTGGTATGTCCTTGTTGTGGTGGACGATTACTCTCGCTATGCACGGGTGTTCTTCTTGGAGGATAAGAGTGAGACTTTTGGTTTTGTTTGAGATCCGATCGTGAGGTTGAAAAACGAGAGGCATGGGAATGCTATTCGAGCTATCCGCGGTGATAATGGCTGCGAGTTCAAGAACTCTCGTTTTGATGCCTTTTGTCGTGATCTAGGTCTTGAACATCGGTATTCGACCCCTTATGTGCCCCCTCAAAATGGAGTCGTGGAAAGGAAAAATCGGACTCTTTGTGAGATGGCTAGGACGATGCTCGATGAGCACGGGACTCCTAGGAGGTTTTGGGCTGAGGCGGTCGGTACGGCTTGTCATGTTTCCAATCGGATTTTATTGAGAGCTTTCAAGAAGAAGACTGTTATGAGCTTATGCATGGTCGGGCACCCAAAGTGAGTCATTTCCGAGTTTTTGGCTGCAAGTGCTTTATTTTGAAAAAGGGAAAACTCGACAAGTTTGAGGCTAGGTCTAGTGATGGTATTTTCTTTGGATATGCTAACCACTCTAGAGCCTATAGGGTGCTTAACCTTGAGACTAACAAAATCATGGAGACTTGCGAGGTGACCTTCGACGAGACAATGCCATGTACCTCTCTTGGCTTTGAATGTGCGGGTGATGAAGAGATGGCCGAGGACCTCTTTGAAGAGGAGACGGATGAAGGCGGAGATGATGATGGGGAGAACCATGCGCCCGAAGGCGAGCATGTACCCACTACTTCCCCTACGACTACTTTGGAGCATGGACCGTCTACTTCATGGACAACGACGGTGCAACAAGAGGACCGGGCGAGAGAAGGGCCGAAGTTGAGGGGGAGGTAGTCTCGAGGCGTGAGGCTCCCCGGCGGATTCAAGAAGTGCATCCCCTGTCGAAGATCATTGGAGACATCAATGAACGTACTACACGGTCGAGGTCCGGGAATTCCTCTCATTTTGCTCATCTTGCTTTTGTTGCTACTTTTGAGCCCAAGGACATTGGACATGCTTTATCGATGCAAACTGGGTCAATTCTATGCATGAGTAGTTGGAAAACTTTGAGAGGAACCGGGTGTGGGAGTTAGTTGAACCACCTCCAAATTGCCATCCCATAGGAACCAAGTGGGTTTGGAAGAACAAAGAGGGAGAGAATGGGATGGTTGTGAGGAACAAGTCCGGACTTGTTGCTCGGGGGTTTAGTCGAAGGAGGGGATCGACTATGAGGAGACCTTTGCTCCTGTGGCCGTCTTGAGGCAATTCGGATCCTTCTAGCCTTTGCCGTGGCTAAAGGGTTCAAGTTGTTTCGGATGGACGTGAAGAGTGCTTTTCGAATGGGGTCATAGAGGAGGAGGTGTATGTGAAGCGACCACACGGGTTTGAGAGCGAGTTGTACCCACACGGGGTATACGGGTTGAAAAGGGCTCGTATGGGTTGAAACGGGCGCCCGTGCTTGGTATGGGAGATTGAGAGGTTTTCTTTTGAGCAGAGGGTTTGTGATGGGTATAGTAGATAGAACCTTGTTTCTCCTCAAGCATAGGAACGACTTGCTGATTGTTCAGATATACGTGGATGATATTGTCTTTGGTGGCTCGTCACATAACCTTGTTGCCAAGTTTGCAGATGAGATGAGCAAGGAGTTCGAGATGAGCATGATGGGCGAGTTGCAGTATTTTCTCGGGGCGCGAGATCAAGCAAGTGAAGGACGGTACATTTGTGCACCGGACCAAGTACACGAAAGACATGCTGAGGAAGTTCCGGATGCAAGATGTGAAGCCGATGTCGACTCCCATGGGGAGTACGGCCACTTTGGATGCGGATGAGGACGGAGAACCGGTGGACCGGCGGGAGTACGGGAGCATGATCGGCTCCCTCCTCTACTTGACGGCGACGAGGCCGGACATACGGTTCGGCGTGTGTCCGTGCGCTCGTTTTCGAGCTTCGCCGAGGACATCACATCGACGGGCCGTCAAGAGGATTTTCGGTACCTACGATCTGCCCCTGGTCTTGGCCTTTGGTATTCTTCCTCCTCGACTCTTTCTCTTCATGGTTTTTCCGATGCGGATTTTGCTTTGGTTGTCGAGTCGAGAGGAAGTCTACTTCGGCACTTGTCGGTTTCTTGGTTCTTCGTTGGTCTCATGGTCTTCCCGCAAGCGGTCTAGTGTAGCTCGGTCTACCACGGAGGCGGAGTATGTTGCTTGCCGCTAGTTGTTGCTCCCGAGTTGTTGTGGATTTCATACACTTTGAGAGACTTTGGTGAGGAGTGCACTCGGATCCCACTTCTTTGTGATAGCACCGGTGCCATAAGCGTAGCCAAAAACCCGGTGCTTCACTCCCGAGACCAAACACATAGAGGTGAGGTATCATTTCTTGAGGGACAATGTGGAGAAAGGAACCATTGTTTTGAGCCATGTCCCTACCCAAGATCGGCTAGGCGACATCTTTACAAAGCCTCTCGACCAAGCTACATTTGTGCGCTTGCGGGGGAACTTGGGGTTTGTTGCCCTTTCTAGTTGATTCTTGGGGGATTTCCTTTTTGTACCATATGTATCATACCATGTTTACTTTGATGTATATACATGCTTTGCTTGATGTACAAACCATGGTAGGATAGCCATCTTGTCATATATCATGTTGCATTTGTGTCATATTGCATTTTAGGATGATGAGCTTCTTACATATGCCATATTTGAGTCTCTTTGGCTATTTGTGAGATATTGGTTATATGTGTGGAGAAATGGTGATGTGAGGCTATGCTCTTGGAATATTTGAGATATATGTGTGGTGAGATAGCCCCTTTTGAAATAAATGCTTAACTTGACTAATTTTTGATGAAATTTGCTCCACTCGTGTGTAGTTGTGTATCCATGTCACGAGTTTGGTCCAAATGTGCTTTTCATGCTTAGATTGTGCTTGGATGCCTTGTTCTTGCATTTGGGCCAAAGGCCGGATATCATTGTGAATGTTTAGCCTATGTTGCATTCATGGGGGAGCATAAGCTTCTTTTTGCCGCAAAGGCACTTCATGTACCATGTAATGAATTAATCTTGCAAAGAAGTGCATAATGCTTGAAAAATGCTCCATCCATCATGTCTATGTTTAAAATGTCTTATCTTTCACATATGGGTGCAAAACATGTTGCATGATGTTCACCAGTGGAGAAGTCTCCCCGAAGTGGACACATGGCTCATGAGCTTTGACATGACATGCTTTGCTTTATGGGTGTTTGCCATGATCTTTTGCTTGAGAATTTGATATCCTTGTATGATCTTTAAATGGTATGCATGTTTGTGGCTCAAGTGTGACATGGATAGGCTTTTACATGTGAAGCGAGCCTTCTTTTGGTAAAAGCTGCTTAAATCTGAAAATTTTGCTTTGTCACATGCTTGTATTTTCATATATTACTTGTGGCAATGCTTTGACTATCTTTGTGATTCATGTGTGTGATCTTTGTCTCATTTTTAGCCTTTGACACTAGATTTGGCCTATTTGAGAAGCTCATGTAGATGTTTATATGTTTTGCTTTGCATTTCAGCTTTTTCACCTTGATTCATACATTGTCAACAAGGGGGAGAAAAGGTGAGCTTAATGAACATTCGAGAAAAAGGTGAGCTGAAATTTAGAAGTGTGCATCCACATGTTCGGGGGGAGGCATTTGTTCGGGGGGAGCTTTCTTCTTGTTTTCGGTGTGGATTTTGTGCTTTGCTTGGCTTGTGACCTTTCTTTCCCTTTCTTCGGTTTTGGTCATGAGTTGAGCTTCTTCGTTTTTCTTCTTCTTCTTTTCTCTTTTACTCGCGATGTTGACGGTTAATAATTGTATCAAAGTTCGTTCGTGACTCGCAAGCGTACAAGTCTCGCCGTCGTAGTCAAGGGACCCTTCTTCCCTCGAGTGGTGAACCCAAGGTATCGAATGGTATCGAATCCGTGGAACAAATGTGTGACGCAAGACTTAATCTATTAAAGCCAAATAACTGCAATCTTCAATAAAGAACCTAATGCATCTAAGTAAAAGACACAAAACAGATCTAATCTACTAAAAACCGGAGAAAACAAAGTAAGATTGGGTAGATAAACCGATCTAGAGGGATCGGGGTAAGCCTTTTGTTGAAGTTCCAAGCAAAAGAAGAAGTAGCAAATCGAATCTTAATAAAAGCCTCTTTAAATCGTGGTTTCCCGTCCAAATCCGAAAACATCCGCCTTTCGAGACCCCCGTTCGTCACAACGTATCCCTATTCATGCGGGGAGCTTAGGGCGAGTCAAAAGACAAGTCGAGATTCTTTCGGAGGATCCGGCGTGTACTTCTAGCCACCGCGGCTACAAGAACACCCTATGTAATCTATCTCGAGAATAGAATTGGAATAAGCAAAGCCGATCGAAAAACGAAATCTTCGAGGAAACACTTGATCGCTAGGAAAAGATTCAACTTGATAGTTCAACTATAACAATGATACATACACAAGATCACCACCGGGATCCTTCCTTGATCTTGCTTCTAGCTCCGGGAACTCCGACGTGGTCTTCCGTGCAAGGTTCCCACGTCGGCTAGGGAAACCCTAGTCAACTAGCTCGACCCTCTCCTCTCCTAGATGGTGTCCCTCTCTTCTCTGCTTCTCGGCGGCCGAAGACGAAATCTTCTCTCCGTGGCTCTCGGTCAGGGGACTATAAATAGCCCGATTGGCGGCTAGGGCAAAGGACGACGCGTTTGGGCCCTAAATGGGCTCGGGCCGACCGGACCGGGGCCGGCCGGCACTGGGCCCATTTAGGCCCGGCCCGCGGGCTCCTTTGCCCGAGGTCGGTTCCCCTTGCTTCCTGGATGCTTCCCCCTTCCGCATACGGGTCCATGTCGTCGGTTTCTCTCCGAATTGGACTCAACTCCTTGTCTTGGAAGATTCGCACCGGCACTTTTACGGTCGGGTCCCCGGAGTATGTCGTCTTCTCGGATCAAGTCCCCGGCTTCTTGGAGTTAATTTTACTTCATTGCATGACTTGTTCGGGGCTTCAAAGTCTTGTCATGAGGTGCTTGATGAACTTACCCCGAAAGTCTTGCATTCAACACTAAATCCCCGCATAAACATTAAACTCCAAAAACGACATGCACACGTGAACTTGTTATACCACGGGGGTTAGTACCAATGGATAAAGTATAAAACTCATGCCAACACCGAAGGTAAACTCATGGCTAGGTTGACGGATTTTCACCGTCAACATCTCCCCCATGCTTAAACCTTGCTCGTCCTCGAGTAAGCCTTCGATGGATATCATCATTGCTAAACAATGTTTAAACTTTGCATTTGATCATACATGAGAAAACATAATGCTCTCAAAATATTAATTCATTAAAGTTCCATAATGTACTAGCCTTCATCTCCACGGAGGGTAGATTCTTATTAAGCTTATCCCACAAGTATTAACATGCTCACAAAGTTTTAAATGGATCTCGAATTTTTGAAATGAAGAACGAGATAAGAAAAGCTAAACCAAATTCACAAATTTAAATCATCTCATGTATTGCTCATAAACTCTCATCTCACTTGTCTCTCAAGCCTATATATTCTACTCCTTTCCCTCTCATATATATGTGGTAGGCTTTATATGGAGCTTTTGGGAAAGTTTAGTCCTAACAAGAATTTATAAATGAGGTGTTGTCAAAACAAGACAAGCTTCTCATGGTCTTACCGAGACTCGTCAAAAAGGTCATTGGAAAACAATGTTAAATCAAGGAGGGGAAAGAGAAAAATACACACACTTTAGATGAATGGACATGTGCAAATGGCAAAGAGTGATCCCGAGGCACAAAGAAAGTCCTCGTTATCGGATTGCACATGGTTGGAAAATTGAGAATGGATCTTTTTATCTTGAAGCCTTGAATGCACTCCTAGAGAACCGGGGAGTTCACTTTACGCACAAATATATTTTTTTTCTTTCTCATTCTTTTCTTTCTTTCATTCATTCATTTTTTCTTGCCTCGTCATATATTCGGTCCATGACTTTCACAACGAAGTTTTGATTTTTTTATACCTTGAAAGTCATGAATATCACTTGGATTTTTTTTTCTTTCGTCATTATATATTTTTTTTAAATACTCCCTTTTGAACTCTAAAACTGCACCGTACCTACCTCCTCCCCCATGCTTAGACGTTGCTCGTCCTCGAGCAAAGAGGCGAAAAATAAGGTAGGTACCGGAGATAATTTTCCTTGGAGAGATACTTGAAATCTTCAACGTTGGCACCGTCTTGCGATCTTCCTTGAATTGATGATCCATCCTCAATGATAGGTTGTGGTCAAGGAGGTAGTCACAAAAAGATGATATTTGGTTTAAGGGTGGATATCCGGCGAAGTTTGTGAGATCACCGATGCGGGGATACACAATGCACGGATAAAAGGCTAGCAAAAAGATAGATAAGCAAAAACGGAATGACCAGCTTCTTAGTCTCGGGCCGGAGAGAAATCATGGCCTGCAAAAACTCACTCAAAAATAAATCTTGTACACTAAGGTTTATGCACTCAAATATATATAAGGCTTTGGATAGGTTGAGCAACACACAAGTGATATTTGTGACAAGGTTAGCAATATTTTTGAGCATAAAAGACATCTTCAATCCATTCATAACTCGAGAGCACATAAAACACTATGGGTCTTTATTTTAATCATAACCTCCGCTGAAAAATAAGCTAGTATTTAAATAAATTCAGATCTGTATTTTTAAGAGAGCACTAGCTTAAACATGCATAAATCAACTACAAAGATGAACAAAGCTGCAATTTTAATCATATATCAACATGGCACGAATTTTGTAACTTTTCCAATGATATAATCAAGGTGGTGACTTTATTAATGGTGATATCAAGTTGAAATACACACTGAAAATAAACATACATGCTTGCTGAAAATTGAATAAAAACAGAAAAATACTACGCAAACACACATAAGCAAAAGCTGAAAATTACGAGAGAAATAGAAAAGAAAAGAAAACAAAAGTTCCAAAATCTTCTAGTCCTCCGCCGGTGGTTGATGTTGGTAGTCTTGATAATAATACCCTTGCTCATAATATGAATGAACGCTTCCTCCGTCGAATTGATTTGGCTCCACAAGGTGAAGGCGTCCAAGTTCAAAGGCAATATTTGCGTTGCCTTCACCGAGTTGAGCTGCGTTGGATTGGATGGCTGCGATATTTTGAGCATTTCTTGCAGCATACCCTCCAATAATAGCCATGCTTTGTTGTGGTTGGGGATGATGAGCGTAGGACTCCGCGAAGTTAGCGTTGGGCACAACATAATTTTGTGGGGGTACCGGTGCACCACCCCCCCATGCTTGTTGTTGAGACCCTCCGTAATAACTTGGCGGAGGAGGAACCCCGCCGGATGGTTGCACATTGGGTTGTGCTCCACCCGCTTGTGCGGAGGATGTTCCCTCTTCTACGATTCTTCCTCTTTTGTTCTTCCTTGCGGGGACAAGTAGTCCCTCTTCCAACCAATCTTCCCTTCCTTCGGTGAAAAGCCTAAGCCTCTCATCCGGAAGAGGGAGGTTCACAATGGCCAATCGGTAACCTCTTCTCTCATCTCCACTAATGTACTTGCCTTGCCGCAAGTACTCAAAACCGAGAGAGGTACCGCGCAAAAGGTGAGCGGGGTTTCTTGCGATCCCCGGTCGCAAGGAAAAGGCCAACATGGAGAGGTAACACCCCGAACCAATATCACCAGCCCCCGATGTTGCTTCACAACACCAACGGTTGATCATGAGGTAAGAGGGGTCAATTGGCTGCATGGCAATTAAAGCCGAGTATAGCCAATTTAACTCCGTGTCGGTCACCTTTGTTTCCCTCATCCTCCCCAATACCCTCTTGCACATCCAAGAGTGAAATATCCGGATAATGGGGTTGCGGATGCTTTTGCGTTGTTGATGGGCATCTCCGGAGATCATGCCCCAAAATTCCGCCAACATGCGGGAGGCACGTCAACTTTCTCCGGAGCGCCCTTGTGGAATCCAAGCAGCTCCCTTACATGCTCGTAGGGAACCACTTGTTGGATTCCCTCCAAACGGAATGACAAGCTTTGCACCCCATCATCATCAACGATGGGTGCAATAGTCATTAAAATTTCCAAGGTGTAACCCAAGTGGGTGTCCACCGATATTCCGTTGGAGAACCGAACCCACCCGAGGTGCCCCAACATGTAGTATATGTCGGTGCGAAAACCCAAGGTGTGGAGTGCTTGGTCGTCGAGCTCGACGTTTGGCACAAGCCTCTTCTCAAGATTTGCGAGCCTATCCTCCTCCTCCGCCGACAAAATGATGAAGCCGTACGAAGATTGTGTCGGGGTGTAAGGAGGTGGTGCGGTTGAGCGAGTCGATCGTCGTGGTGGCGCGGGCTGCTCCTCCGTGTGCCCACGAGGTTCGGTGAACCTCATGGAAGTGCTTCTCGCAGCCCTCATACCACCAAGGAGGAGAGCGTCGTTCCTCCTCGGTGGTGCCGTGTCCGTCTCCATGCTCCGGGAGACTCGGAAACCGAGTGCCTCCTCGAAGACGTGGTTGATGACGGCTTGGACGACGACGAACTCTTCTTCTTAGAGAAGAGACTTGTGGTCTTCTTCCACATGTTTGCTGCACTCTCTCTTCAACTAAAAATCCGGGTTGCAACCGGTAAACTAGGCACTTAAACTCTTTGCTTCGGATGTGGACTTGGAGTGGATTAAGGAGGTGGATTTTTTTTTCTTGAGCTCTCAAGCTTGGGTGGTTGGCTAAGTCTACGGAGGTTCTGAGCACACAAACTTGAACACACAAACAAGGGAAGGAGAGGGAAGCTTGCTGCGCAGAAGACGGGCGCCGGGGGACGCCATTTATAGGGCGGGCCGGCCGGCCTAGGCCGGCCGGCCCGGGGGTGCTCCGGCTCCTCCTCGGCGCGTCTTTCTCCCGGCACGATCATTTCGCCTCCCGCAACTTTCCTCGCCCGCGTGCTCCACGAGTTGCACCGCCCAAACGCTCTCGTCCACTCCTTTTCTTGAATCATTGGTCCTCCCACTTGATGCTCCATGCTTTGGGTCATGTCCATGCTCCCTAGCTCCACTTGCTTCACATGCCACCATGAAAATCCTGCAAAGTTGATGCTTGCTGCCCACCATGCTTGTCCTTTGCATGTGGAATTGGTGAAAGTTGATAAAAGGGAATCCAATGGTGCATGCATGATTAATTCAAACTTGATTGCCTCCATTTAGGTGTGTTTAAGGTTAAGCACTCCTCTAATTCGAATTTTAAAATATTTTTCAGAGCCATGCAAGAGCTCGAGCATAATTTTAGAGAAGTTTTTAAACCATTAAAAACAAATGTAAGTCGAAAATATTTTTCGACTACGTCGATTTTGGTCTTACCGGTAAAGTCCTGCTTTCATCGGTTGAGAGCGAACGTTTTCCCGGCTTGATCATGGGGGCATAGGTTTGGGTTCTAATTTTGGCTAAATAAGAAAGATTTTGAATAAAAAAAATTAGAATGGTCTTAGAAAAATTCTAATCCTAGAGAAACCAAGGATAAAGATTTTTAAGACCAACCAAAAGCTTTGATTTCTAGGTTCACGCGAGTCCTACCACGTGCTGAATTTTTATAACACTTGAATATAAATCGTGGCTCTACTCGTGTGGTTTTAGCATGAAAAATAAGTCAACCTCAGCACCATAATGAGGGTGTAAGGTTGAGCTAAGGTTCTGAAATTATTTGGTTGAGGGGTTTCTCGAAAAGAAAAGAATCAAACAAGCACATAGGAGGGTTCATGCAAAGGGTTTATGATAAAGCAATCATTCAATCAGGAATTATGTCTCTAATATTGTTCAACCACTTCTAAGTCTAATGTCTTTGCGTAATAAAACTCAAAAACTAAATTATTAAAAATACTAGAAAAACCTGGAATCGGGTTGTCCTCCCGGTAGCTTATTCTTGACTTGACTTGACGAAACGGGTTGCCTCCCGCCTAGCGCTTCGTTTATAGTCCATAGCTAGACTTCTTCACTTGATTACTCCGGATCAACGCTCTTTGCGGGCGTTGCAATCTTGGGTACCCACTTCCGCACCATCTTGGGCGCGGGCTTGTCTTTTGGCTTGGCGGCTTAGTCATTTTTTTGGTCTTCACGGCGGCTTCTCTTCCTTTGTCTTGACGGATGCAACACCTTCTTTAATTTTTGTTACGTTCACTTTTTTCGGCTCCTTCTTCTTTTTCAGCCCCTCCGTTTGTTTTGGTTCTCCCTTCACTCCAATCATGTTGCATGCCTCAATCCTTGGACGGAACTTGAAGGAACTCCTTTCTCCGTTGATATCGAACAAGATCTCCCCCTTGCCAACATCAATAGTTGCTCCCACGGTCTTGAGGAACGGCCTCCCTAGGATGAGCGGCGGCTTCTCCCTCTCTCCCATCTCGAGCACAACGAAGTCGACGGGGATGAAGTGGTGTCCAATCTTCACGGGTACATCTTCGACAATGCCCAAGGGATAGCGAATGGAGTTGTCACCCAACTCCAAACATATTCCCGTAGGCTCCATCGGTAGGCGTAACTTCTCGAACACATCCCTCGGCATGACACTCACACTAGCTCCAAGGTCGCATAACGCCTTCTCGAAGTTGAAAGAACCAACCGAACATGGAATTGTAGGGCACCGGGGTCTTTTTGCTTCTCTAGCCCATAAGCAATAGCCGCACTACACTCCTCGGACATTTTGACATGATCTACCCCGAGTGTTGCTATCTCATATTTATTTGCAAGTATGTCTTTAAAGTAACGAGAATATGTAGGTACTTGTACGGCATCTAGTAACGGCATGTTGATGCTAAGTCTACGCACAACTTCCACAAACTTCTCAAAGTGGTTGTCAAGTTTACCTCGGAAGTAGCGTGGCTTGAGTTGCGGTATCCTCGTGTCATCTTCCGGCATCTCGAATTCGGGTTCCTCGGTGACGATCCCCGTAACCTTCTCTTTAGCGGCTCCTTCCACCTCGGTGGACGGTTTAGGCTTCCTTGCTCCCGCGGAACGTTCCGGATCTTCAGTCTCCTTCCCCGAACGCGTTTGAATGGCCTTCGCCGATTCGGGACATTTGGGTTGTCCCGGAAGCTTCCCTTCATCATTTGTGAGGGCGCCCCGCAAGTTGTCCAACTTGCGTCTCGAGCATCTTCATCATGTTGAGCACTTGATGATTGGAACTTCCGACCTCCGTCACTTTGCTATCGATGTTCTCCAACACCTTGTCTATGGTCTTGAACTTGGTGACGGTGTCCTTGTTGATCTTAGCTTGCTCATCCATGAACTCCTTCAATTGTATCCGAAGTGGAACCGCGTTAGGAATAGATGAGCTTGCATTAAATTGAGGCCTACCTTGCCCGTAGCGGAAGTTCGGCAATTCTCCCTTCCTCATGTAGTCGAGCACTTTGGCTTCCTCCGGACAATCTTTGCGGACATGGCCATACACTCCACATTCTTCGCATGTGGACCTTGCTTCGGCGGCCTTCAAGTCTTGAGCCTCTTTCTTTTCTATCTCCATCTTCTCCAACCTCCTCATGAGCGAGTCGATCTTGCCTTCGAGTATGTCTTCCTTCTCCACTTGCAAGATTCCTTTGACGTTCCCCATAGGTTGAGCCGGGTGTAGGCGCCGGATGACGCCCACGTGTCATTATCCGCGACCTTCTTGAATAGCGTGAAAGCTTCGTCGGTGTAAGCTCGATGATAGATCCTCCCGCTGATGCATCGATGATCGTCCTTGACGCCATGGTGAGTCCTTGATAGAACTTTTGCACGAGGTCTTCTTTCGGGAACTTGTGATGTGGAACCGCCCGAGTGTACTCGTTGAAGCGCTCGAATGCCTCCGAGATAGTTTCGTAGGATATTGAACAAAGGTGGCAATCTTATTACGCAAGCTTTGAGTTTTACCCGGCGAGTAGTATTCCTTCATGAAAGCCTTCATCAACGTGTTCCAATTTTGCACCGTCTCCGCCGGTTGAGAGTGGAACCATTGCAACGCCTTCCCGAGTAGTGAAAACGGAAAAAGCCTTGCCCTCATTCGATCTTGAGTCACCCCCTCCATGTTGAAAGTCTGACATAGTTGAATGAATGCTTGGAGGTGAAGGTTCGGATCCTCTTTGCCGGTGAAGGGTGAGTGTTGCACCATGCGGATTGTTGAGGTCTTGATCTCGAACGGTCTTCCGATCTCGTCGAGGTTCAAGATTGGTAGGTCGATGATGTCTGGGGTGCATAGCTCCCCAATCTTGCGTTCTTCCGGTGGTTGGTCACCCATCGGTGGACGTCGGTTCTCCCGCGGACTTTGAGGTGGTGAATTCTCCGGAGATTCCTGCGATCCTTTGTCTTCCGACTCCGAATCTACAAAATCCAGCTTTTTAGCTTGATGTGCTTCGCGTCTCCTTAGCCTGTAAAGTTTTTCCGGATCATCCACAAAATTATTGGGTTTGTTGGAGAGGCGGCCGTCCATCTCTCGTTAGGGTTAGCAATAAACAAAGTATGCAAAAAAAAACTAGAAAACAAAACAAATCTATAAAGACTAGAGTTAGACAAACTAGATTAGATGTATTTTGAGGATGATCGAAGCTTAGTAGATGCAAAAATAAAATAAAATCAGTACTGAAAATTAAAAAAAAAGGCAATAAAAAATCAAATCTTGATCAATTGTTCCCCGGCAACGGCGCCGAGAAAAAAGGGGCTTGTTGACGGTTAATAATTGTATCAAAGTTCGTTCGTGACTCGCAAGCGTACAAGTCTCCCGTCGTAGTCAAGGGACCCTTCTTCCCTCGAGTGGTGAACCCAAGGTATCGAATCCGTGGAACAAATGTGTGACGCAAGACTTAATCTATTAAAGCCAAATAACCGCAATCTTCAATAAAGAACCTAATGCATCTAAGTAAAAGACACAAAACAGATCTAATCTACTAAAAACCGGAGAAAACAAAGTAAGATTGGGTAGATAAACCGATCTAGAGGGATCGGGGTAAGCCTTTTGTTGAAGTTCCAAGCAAAAGAAGAAGTAGCAAATCGAATCTTAATAAAAGCCTCTTTAAATCGTGGTTTCCCGTCCAAATCCGAAAACATCCGCCTTTCGAGACCCCCGTTCTGTCACAACGTATCCCTATTCATGCGGGGAGCTTAGGGCGAGTCAAAAGACAAGTCGAGATTCTTTCGGAGGATCCGGCGTGTACCTCTAGCCACCGCGGCTACAAGAACACCCTATGTAATCTATCTCGAGAATAGAATTGGAATAAGCAAAGCCGATCGAAAAACGAAATCTTCGAGGAAACACTTGATCGCTGGGAAAAGATTCAACTTGATAATTCAACTATAACAATGATACATACACAAGATCACCACCGGGATCCTTCCTTGATCTTGCTTCTAGCTCCGGAACTCCGACGTGGTCTTCCGTGCAAGGTTCCCACGTCGGCTAGGGAAACCCTAGTCAACTAGCTCGACCCTCTCCTCTCCTAGATGGTGTCCCTCTCTTCTCTCGCTTCTCGGCGGCCGAAGACGAAATCTTCTCTCCGTGGCTCTCGGTCGGGGGACTATAAATAGCCCGATTGGCGGCTAGGGCAAAGGACGACGCGTTTGGGCCCTAAATGGGCACGGGCCGGCCGGCTCGGGCCCATTTAGGCCCGGCCCCGCGGGCTCCTTTGCCCGAGGTCGGTTCCCTTGCTTCCCGGATGCTTCCCCCTTCGCATACGGGTCCATGTCGTCGGTTTCTCTCCGAATTGGACTCAACTCCTTGTCTTGGAAGATTCAGCACTTTTCTGGTCAGGTCCCTGGAGTATGTCGTCTTCTCGGATCAAGTCCCCGGCTTCTTGGAGTTAATTTTACTTCATTGCATGACTTGTTCAGGGCTTCAAAGTCTTGTCATGAGGTGCTTGATGAACTTACCCCGAAAGTCTTGCATTCAACACTAAATCCCTGCATAAACATTAAACTCCAAAAACGACATGCACACGTGAACTTGTTATACCACGGGGGTTAGTACCAATGGATAAAGTATAAAACTCATGCCAACACCGAAGGTAAACTCGTGGCTAGGTTGACGGATTTTCACCGTCAACATCCGAATTTCATTTCGCGTTGTGTGTTGTCAATGCACTCATCAAGGGGGAGATTGAGGACCGGGAGCGTCCCGGTGGTCGGTGGATGACCGCTCCTTAGTGATGAGTGATTGACAACGGGTGTTGGACTCGACTCTTGGCTTTGTGCGCGGTGTAGGCCGCGGCCTAGTTCGTGTTGTTGCGGGTGAAGAACGGGCGCGAAAGGTCTTCGGCCTTGAGGGGCCTCCGGGAGATGGAGAGACAAGTAGGCTCGGTTCGAGGGACCCGTGGACATCGGGGCCGGGTGCGGGCCACATGGTGGCGACACAAGCAAGACGAAGTCATGGACAAGTGAGCGGTGCACGGTGGCGGTCAAGTCAAGTGGTTTGGCGGGAGGCCGGACCGGGCACGCGGGGTTTGGTGGTTTGCCCACAAAACCATCGGCGGACGGTTTCTTGGTTTGGGCCTCAAAACCAAGTCCGAGGGCCCAACACGACGGAGACGGGATCCGGGCGTGTCGGGAAGCTTCGAAGCGGAGGACACGCGGCGGGATCGCATGGCTTGCGTCGAGAGGACGCGAGGGTGCGGCAAAGGCGTGGCCGTCCGATGGCAAGACCCACAAACATTACCAAAATGCCCCTACGTGGGTTGTATCGCCGTAGTGTAGTTAGGGGTAGTCGAGTCATTTACCACTCCGGCGGGACTCGATATATAAGTCCGGAGTGTGTGTTGATGGCGGGTTCTCTCCGCGACTTAGGGTTTCATTTGCTCCCTCCTCTTTCTCATTTTCGTAGCCATTTTTCTTCCATTTTTTCTCTAGGCTAGCATGAGAGCTTCATGAGAGATTTGTTGAGAGGGATGGATGCTAGGGCGGCATGCTAGACCTTGTGAATCTTCCCTGGTTTGTATAGAAGATTCGGGGTTGTTTTTCGTGGCTTTTTGTGCTTATTTTCGTGCCTTTGTTCCCGGTGTGATTCCGTGGATTTGAGTGAGTTTCTTCCCGGATTTCTTTGAGGGAAACATGGATAGATGTCTTGTGCATCTTTGTGCTTGATCTTGTGCCCTCAAACGCCGGAAACTACTTCGATTCGTGAGTTTTCGTTCGGTGCTCTAGGTTTTGGTGGTGCTCAAAGGATTCGCGATTCCCGGTGATTTAGGGGGTTAGGAGGCAAGATTTTTGGGCTATAGCATCCTTGTGTGACGCTTTTCAAGTACCCAAACCCTTGTCTCCACAGCTTCAACCGTTTGGGAAATCCGATGATGATTTGGGGGAGTTGACTTTCGAGGTCGGGCATTTTTCTGTTCTGTCCGAGCCTCGCGGACGGTCCGCGGCCTCCGGCGGACGGTCCGCGCCGCTCGAGTTCGTCCCGAGTTCTTCGTGTTCTTGCTCGTCCTTTGTTTCGATCCGTTGTGATTTTGGTTTTTGGTTGGACGAAGTTTCGGACGGTCCGCGGTGTCGGGCGGACGGTCCGCGGGTGCTTGGCGGACGGTCCGCGTGCTCCCCGCGGACGGTCCGTGGCACGGGGGTGTCTTTGGGTCGTTCCGTGTAAATTAACGGACGGTCCGCGGCTAAGGCCGGACGGTCCGCGGCCCGGTGCGGACGGTCCGCGATACCGGCCGGACGGTCGCGCGCGGCTCTTGCGGACGGTCCGCCCCTCTGCGCGGACGGTCCGCCGCAGCTCGTGTGCTTTGCTTCTTGGTTCGATTCCTTCCTCCCCTTTCTAGTGCTTCCGCGTGTGCTTCGAGGAATCGTTCCTAAGGCTAGAGGTTGATCCATAACCTCGTGGTCTTGGCGATTGGTGCGTGATTCGATCCATCGCTTGTGTGTGACCGGGTTTTGAGTAGGACATAGGCCGGGTTCTTTGGGAAGAATTTTTACCGGCTCCTATTCACTCCCCCCCCTCTCTAGTCGCCATCTGATCCTTCATGGATTAGCGGTACGGTGGTCGGTGGCGCGGCTCCGGGATGGATGGCGCGTGAAGCTCATGGACGAAGACGCTGCGGGTACTTGGGCGCGGGTGGATCCGAGCTTCGAGAGGACGTCCGCCGCAACGTTGTTGTCGCGGACGATGTGATGGAACTCGAGACCATAGAATTTGTTCTCGAGCTTGCGGACTTCTAGGCGATAGGCGTCCATGTTCTCCTTGTTGCGGTCCCGGGACTTGTTGACTTGGTTGATGACCATCTGCGGAGTCGCCGTAGACTAGTAGCCGCTTAATGCCAAGTGAAGTCGCGAGGCGGAGCCCGTGTAGAAGAGCTTCGTACTCGGCTTCGTTGTTTGAGACCTTCCGAGAAGATCCGCGAACGTACTTGAGTTGTTCGCCCGTTGGAGAGATCGGGGAGTACCCCTCGCGCCGCGCCCTCGAGGTTGAGTGAGCCATCAAAGTACATCACCCAATGCTCGGTCGCACGGTGGGAGTAGGTAGGCGGTTCTCCCGCCACTCGCCATGAAGTCGACTAGTGCTTGCGACTTGATGGCCGTGCGTGGCTTGAAGTCGATGGTGAGGGCGCCGAGCTCGACGACCCACTTGGAGATTCTTCCGGTGGTGGTTCCTCGGGATGTCGCCGAGCGGGTAGTCGGTGACGACGGAGACCGAGTACTCCTGGAAGTAGTGTCGTAGCTTCCGCGAGGTGAGGAGTAGAGCGTACGGGAGCTTCGCACGGGCCGGTAGCGAGCCTTGGACTCGATAGAACCTCGCCGACGAAGTAGGCCGGGCGGCCCCGGACCGGATAGG
Organism: Cenchrus americanus; assembly: GCA_947561735.1. NCBI lineage: Eukaryota > Viridiplantae > Streptophyta > Magnoliopsida > Poales > Poaceae > Cenchrus > Cenchrus americanus. The sequence goes on from OX387245.1 coordinate 187,839,449, forward strand.
CGTGGCCGTCTTCCCTGCCGCTCGACAACGATGGCAGTACTAACGACGTGAGTAGTCGCAGCTAGGTAGAGCAGTAGCTGCTCGCCCTTGTGAGGAGCCGTGAGGATTGGCGGTTTTGACAGGAAGTCCTTGAGCTGGGCAAGGGCTTGATCCGCCTCGTGAGTCCACACGAACTTCTCGTGATGCTTGAGTAGTTTGAAGAAGGGGAGGCCCCGTTCTCCTAGCCTCGAGATGAATCTGTTCAACGCCGCCATGCACCCCGTCAGCTTTTGGACGTCCTTGATGCTCGTGGGAGCTTTCATGCTGGTGATGGCGGAGATCTTCTCGGGGTTGGCTTCAATGCCGCGCTGGCTGATGATGAAGCCGAGTAGTTTGCCCGAAGGGACGCCGAAGACGCACTTGTTCGGGTTGAGCTTCCAGCGGTACTCGCGTAGCGATGCGAAGGTCTCTTCAAGGTCGTCGACGAGGGTACTGGAGTCCCTGGTTTTGACAACCATGTCGTCCACGTAAGCCTCGACATTCTTGTTGAGTTGCCGCTTGAAGCGTGGCCGGATGGCCCGTTGATATGTAGCGCCGGCGTTCTTCAACCCGAATGACATGGTCCCGTGTAGCAAGCGCGCCAAACGGGGTGATGAACGCGGTCTTCTCCTGGTCTTCCTCCTTGATTGCGATCCGGTGGTACCGGAGTAGCGATCGAGGAAGCGAGCGAGGTCGCGGCCCCGCCGTGGAGTCGATGACTTGATCAATCCGCGGCAACCCGAAGGGGTCCTTGGGGCGAGTGCTTGTTGAGGTCGGTGTAGTCAACGCACATCCTCCACTCGTTCGAGTTCTTCTTGCGGACGAGGACGGGGTTGGCGAGCCACACGGGATGGAAGACTTCTCTCGATGAAGCCGCTGCGAGTAGCTTGGCAAGCTCCTTCTTGATGGCGTCCCGTCCGTCGTCGGCAAAACGTCGGAGGTGTTGTCGCTTGGGGGTGGCCTTTGGATCGACGTTTGGCGGTGCTCGATCGGCTCCCCGGGCACTCTTGGCATGTCCGTCGGCTTCCACGCGAAGATGTCGCGGTTAGCCCGAAGGAAGCCGATGAGCGCGTCTTCCTATTTGGGGTCGAGGCCGGCCCCGATGGTGGTGGTCTTGCTGGGGTCGCCTGTTCCGAGGTCGACCGTCCTGACGAGTACCTCCTCAGGTGGCTGAGGCTTGTTGGTGCTGTCAGACTTCTCTGGGATGTCGAGTTCGCTCGTGGCGAGCTTCTTCGACGCGGCGTAGACCTCCATCATTGCGTTGGGTACTTGGTTCGTGGAAGCGATCACCACGGCCTCTGTATCGCAGTCGTGGGAGATCTTCAAGTCCCCTTGGAGGGAGAGTACACCGGCTGGACTTGGCATCTTGAGTACCAAGTAGGTGTAGTGGGGCACCGCCATGAACTTGGCGATGGCCGGTCTGCCGAGGATGGCGTGATAAGAAGTCTCGAAATCCGCGACCTCGAACTTGATGTATTCGGTGCGGTAGTTATCCCGAGACGCCCCGAAGGTAACTGGCAGTACCACTGAGCCCAGTGGAATAGCCGCGTTGCACCGGGACGATGCTGTAGAAGGGCGTGCTGCTCTTGGTGAGCATGGGGGTGACGTCGAGGTTCATCTTCTTCAAGGTTTTGGTGAAGAGGACGTTGAGCCCGCTTCCACCGTCGATGAGCACCTTGTTGAGCTTGGAACCCGCCATTGTTGGCTTCAGGACGAGGGGGAACCGTCTTGGTTCGGAGAAGTTGGTCCATTGGTCCGCGCGGGAGAAGGTGATGGGTACCTCCGACCACCCGAGAGGGGTCGGGACCGCCGGGTTCAATGGACATCACTTCACGACGGGTAGCCTTCGCTCCCGCCCGTGGGCGGTCCGCCGAAGAGGACGTTGACCGTCTTCTCGGGTTCTTGGAAGTCGTTGTCGTCGCCGTCCTTCTTCTTGCCCTTTTGGTCGTGAGGGTGCGGTGGCTCGGAGTATCCTTGAGTGCATGTCCGAGCCGGTAGCACCTTGCTCGGTAGTGTGGTTGCCGTTTGGATGCCACGGGCACTTCTCCTTCGGCCGGGGGTCCTTGAACCCGCCGAATTCTTCTTCGAGTTCCCTTTCGGAGGGCGGCCGGATAGCCGCGACGGTGTTGTCGGCTTGCGCTTGCGGTTGGAACTCGAGTAGGTGTTGCCGTTGTTGTTGTTGTTGTTGTTGTTGTTGTTGCGGCCGCCTTGGTTTGCATTCTTCTTGCCGCCGCCGCCCTGGTTCTGTTTGGACTTGCGCGGATGGCGTCGTACTTGGCGTTGGCCTTGTCCTCTTCATCCGCCCGGGACGTGATCATGTCCTTGAGGTGAGGGATGGACTGGGGCGGCGACGACCGAAGTCCTCGAAGGTGCGGCGATGGTAGAGGCCGTCTGGAAGAGGTCGATGACCTCCTTGTCGGTGATGTCGACGACGGTAGCGCGCTTGTCGAAAAAGCGGCGCATGTACTTGCGGGAGGGTCTCGCCTTGTTCCTGCTTGATCATGGCAAGGTCCATGCGAGTACCGAATGGCCCATGGCGCCCGCGAAGTTGCTCGTGAACTCGCTCCTTCGGTGGTCCCACTTGTCGATCGAGTGCTTGTCCGGCGACTCGAGCCATGTGAGTGGAGCTTGATCCGGACGAAGGGGAAGTAGAGGCATTTGGTGTCGGCCGTTGCCGCCGGCGTTCTCGATGGAGAGGGCGTAGCATCGGAGCCACCGGCCGGGATCTGCTTCGCGTCGTACTTGGTGATCCCCAAAGGCTTGAACTTGTCGGGGAGGAGCAGGTTGCGAAGCCGGGGTGAGAAGGCGGGGAAGCCGTCGCCTTCAGCAGCGGTGGTCGACTTCTTCCGCCGCAGCTCCTCGATCTTCTGGCGGGCGTCGTACCCGCCGTGGGAGGCGCCGGAGGCGTGGCTGTTCGCGTGGCCTTGGCCGCCGCGGCTGCCGCCGCCTCCAGCTCTTCTGTTGGCCCCGTGGTTGGAGCTGCCGCCGTCGGCGCCGCCGCCGTCGGGGTCGTTGCCGCCGCCACCGGCCGGAGCGCGATGGGGAACGACTTCTCGGTTGCCTTGGTCTTGCCGTGAAGGTCCGCCGGCGTTGGAGCGGCGGCGATTTGGATCGGCGGGAGGTCGGCTCGAGGTACGGTTGGGGCCGGGGATCGGCGCCGCGACTAGTAGCTTCATTGTCGCGGGGTTTAGCCGGGGAGAGGTTGGTTGACTCGTTGTCGACCCGCATGAAGTAGGCTTCTTCGGCCGAGCTTGGCGATGAGCTCTCCCGGCGCGTATGCCCCGAGCCGACGTGCGATCGTTGTGATCGACATGAGGCATTGCTCGGGGGTGGTGTGTACTCTGCTCTCGACCGCCTCGAGAGCTTCGCAAGGTTGCGGATGGGGAGGTTGTCTCCGAGCCGCCGGCGTCGTTCGGCTGCGCTTCTGTTGCGTTCGCGTCGAGCGTCCCCGGTGGCGGCGGTCTCGTACGCGGTGCGTTGGCGGACGCCGAGCTCGTCTGCACAGAGATGTCCTCCGTGTACACCGTCTTCGGCCGTGCTCGAGGGTCTCGGGGTGTCGCCGGCGGCCATGAAGACTTGGCGATCGGGGGTACCCAAGCCGGGACTCGAGAGGGTGCCACCTCGGTTTGTGTGTTGGAGTCGGCTGGGCCGGTGGTGTTCCCTCCTGGAACGGTAGTGAGTCGATGTAGGCGACGTAGCGCGAGTCCTCCTTTGCCGAGGTCGGCGGCTTTGCGGTCGGCCGATGACGTATCCGCAGGTAGGCGTTGATTTTATAACCAGCCTCGAGGCTGGCCCTGACAAGGGAAGCTCAGTAGGGTCGTCCTCGGACTCGGAGCCCTCGGGGGTCCGACCCGAAGTCGAACTCGTAGTCGCGGTTCGAGTAGAACTCGGAGAGGGGGCCGGAGTCCGAAGTGCGGTTGGGGACGGCGTCGGAGTCCGAGTTGTACTCGGATACGGGCTCCTTGCCGGCCCGGCGTGGAGTAGGAGCCTCCGTGTGGGCCGGTTGGGGACGCGGGGGCCACGCGCGGAGTGCTGGCGTGGTGAAGGGGCCGTCTGCGATGGCTGGGCAGCCGGCTCGCATGCGATGGCCCATGGCGACGTCGGGTTCGAGTTGGAGACGGACTCGAGCTCGAAGTCAGCGTGGATGTTGGAGAGCGAAATTTCGCCGAACTTGCCGGCGAGTTCGCCTGTGACAACTTCGGGGAAGCGGCCACAAGGCTCCGTCCTCGAGTCGGGCTGCATGGTCGCGCGGCGGAAGGAGCCCGCGCCATCGCCGTGCGCGACCCGGCGCCGAAGACGAAGGTGTCGCCACGGTTGAAGGCGACGCTTGGCTTGATGTGGACGAAAGCCGTCGAGTTCTCCATGTGATCTCGAGCGAGAGCCCCTACCCGGCGCGCCCGGCTGTCGGTGTTTTAGACCGGCAACCTACTACGGGGAGTACCCGAAGTAGATGAATGTGACTTGCCGAGATCGGTAACTCGAATGAAGAGACACGTGGCACACAATTTAGACGAGGTTCGGGCCGCGAGGTGCGTAATACCCTACGTCTCGTATGCCGCGTAGCTCGGATTGATAGGGCACGATTACACGATGGTGCAATAGTGCGCCGTGGATTGTATGAGATGAGATTGGATGAAGGGATCGGTCCCTCGCCTCGCCTTATATAGTCCGGGAGGCGGGGTTACAAGTCGGAATAGGGAGAGAGTACTAGTCGAGTACGTCTAGGAGTCCCTCCGTACGGTGCGGAACATGTACGGCTTCCTAACCGAGTACTACTCTCGTGAAGTCCTTGTGCTCCACGCCTTTAGGTGCCGTGTAGCGCAAGCGGGGTAGTCCCGAGGGGCCCACCGAGTAGTCGGTCCCGGTACCCACCGAGGTAGTGGGCCCGGGGAGGTCCATACGACAACCATCACCAACATGAAAGCTCCCACCGCATCAAAGATGTGTAGAAGCTAATCGGGTGCATGGCAGCCTTGAACATATTCATCTCGAAGCTTGGAGAACGGGGGCTACCTTTCTTCAAACTACTCAAGCACTAAGAGAAGTTCGCATGGACCCCGCAGGCCGACCAAGCCTTGGCGCGGTTAAAAGACTTCTCGTCTAAGCCAATAGTCCTCACGACTCCTCGCAAAAAGGAGCGACTCTTGCTCTACCTTGCTTGCGACTACTCACATAGTCAACACCGCCATCATCGTCAAACGGCAAAAAGACGACCACGCCTACCCGCTCTAGCGACCGGTCTACTTCGTCGGCGAGGTTCTATCGAGAATCAAAGGCACGCTACCGGCCGGTGCGAGATGCTACTCTACGCAGTGCTCATCACCTTGCGGAAGCTACGACACTACTTCCCGGGAGTACTCGATCACCGTCGTCACTAACTACCCGCTTGGTGACATTTTGCGGAATCAAGATGCTACCGAAAGAATCTCCAAATGGGAAGTCGAACTCGGCACCCTCAACATCGACTTCAAGCCACGCACGGCGATGAAGTCTCAAGCACTAGTCGACTTCATGGCGTAATGGCGGGAGAATCAACTACCAACCCCAATAGAGCGACCGAGCATTGGGTGATGTACTTCAACGGTTCACTCAAGCTCGAGGGCGCGAGGTGCGGGGGTACTCTTGATCTCTCCAAAGGGCAACTCAAATACGTCCCGCAGATCTTCTCGGAAGGTCTCAAACAACAAAGCCGAGTACGAAGCTCTACTACATGGGCTCCGCCTCGCAATATCATTGGGCATCAAGCGGCTACTAGTCTATAGCAACTCCGCGGTGGTCATTAACCAAGTCAACAAGTCTTGGGATCGCAACAAGGAGAACATGGACGCCTACGCCTTGAAGTCCGCAAACTCGAGAACAAGTTCTATGGTCTCCGGTTCCATCACGTTGTCCACGACAACAATGTTGCGACGGACGTCCCGTCAAAGCTTGCTTCTACTCGCGCGCAAGTACCCGTCGGAGTCTTCGTCCACGAACTTCACGCACCATCCATCCCGGAGCCGGCGCCCACGACCACCGACCCGGTGCCTTCACGGCCCAATCGGGAGCTCGGGATGATCGACATCGACCGGAGACCACCCTTCATCGACTACATCCGTGAGCGAAGGTTCCCTCGGACAAAAAACTTGGTCGAGCAACTCGTCCGCCGAGCCAAGTCCTATGTACTAGTCGGAGACAAGCTCTACGAGCGTGGCGCCACTTCGAAGTACTCATGAAGTGTGTTTCCGGGGAAGAAGGCAAGGACATCTTGGAGAAGATCCACAAAAGGTGTCCGCGGCAACCACGCTTTCTCCCCGCACGCCGGTCGACAAGGACTTCCGACAAGCTTTCTCTGCGGCCCACGGCTTTCGGCGATGCCGAGGAACTTGTCGAAGGTGCCAAGAGTGCCAATGCTTCGCCAAGCAACAACACGTCCCGACCTACAAGCTAGTCACCATACCACCAACCTGGCCTTTCTCCCGCCGGGGGCTCGACATGATTGGGCCTCCGCCAACTACGCCGGGAGGATTCAACGAGTCTTGGCGGCAATCGACAAGTTCACCCAGTGGATCGAAGTCAAGCCGGTCACCTGTCCAAAGGTCAACAGAGTACTCGACTTCTTGGATGAGATCGTGCACTGCTACGGACTACCCCACCGCATCATCACATACCTGGGTTCCAACTTAAACAATCACCGGTTCCGGGGAGTACCGTGAGAACAAAGGGATCGACATCCGGTATGTCTCGGTTGCCCACCCTCGGGCCAATGGACAAGTCAAGCGCGCCAACGGGATGGTACTCGACAATCTCAAGAAGCGATTGCACGACGCAACCAACACTAAAGGGGGCAAGTGGATCAAGGAACTACCCAATGCACTCGGGGGCTTCGTACTCAACCTACCAAGCCGATGGGGCAATCGCCCTACTTCCCGATCTACGGCTCCGAAGCTATTCTACCCGCCGAAGTAATGTGGGAGTCCTAGACGGTAGAATAGTACGACGAAGGCATCTCGGAAGACAACAAATGAGTTGACATCGACGGACTCGAAGAAGCTCGGCCGCGCCGCCCTCGTCCGGTCGGCAAGGTACCTCGAGGGTATCCGATGCTACCAGGATCACAACGTCAAGGAACGCTCCGTCAACGTTTGCAACCTAATTCTCCATCGCATCCAGTAACATAGAACGACTACACAAGCTCGCTTCGCCTTGGGAAGGTCCCTTCGCAATCTCCAAGGTGACCGGACCCGCTTCTATCACCTCAAGACACTTGAAGGCGACGACATCGGCAACTAGTCTACCATCTATGTCTTTTCCACGCGTAGTCGTTCGACTACTCCAAGATCCGAGTCTACACGACTACTCCCCGGACTCCTTGCCGTAAGCGGCCTCCCCGGTCCCGACACTAGTCTACGACTACCCCACTCCAAGATCCGGCGTCAACGGCTACTAACGGATCTCGGCCGCTCGAGCATCAAGGACTCTAGCGGAGGTCTATAAGATCATGTACTCTAGATCCGGCTGTACGGCTACTAACAAATCTTTAGCCGTAAGTGGCCTTGGGTCCTAGCGTCACTTAGCCATAGGCGGCCTTCGTGTCCGGGCGACTACTCTTGTAAAACAGACCCCGGCCATCTAGGTGTACTTTTTCTCCAAGTAACAAAGTTCGATTTTCCAATCAACGGTTTACGAGCGCCTCCCCGACCAGGCACCTACTACAGAGTACTACTACTCGCAAGAACTTCACGGCTTAGTACTCCTCACACTTCGCCGCAAGTGGCGACAACAAGTACTTATTTCACGGTATATGTCGTGAACAAATCTCATGCATAATTTAAACAATTTATCATTAACTCTGTTTCTATTACATGCACTATTACAAGCTAATCCTACGGTACTCCTACTAAAGGTTCGGCAATTGGCGCCATCTCCTCCGAAGGGTCTTGTACGATCATCGGTACAAGTCGCCGTGAGTCCTCCCACGACTACATCCACTCGGAGCCTTGGGGAGGTACGACTTCATATACGCCAGGACTTGGTTGGGGATCAACTTCGCCAAGTGCTTCACATAGGTCGTCGGACACCCGGGGCTTGTTTCAAGCGATCCACCACGGAGCAATCTTTGGCCCGCCCGGTGTGGCACCAACGATCTAGCAATCGGGAGCATGACTTCTTCAAGCTCCTTCAATTGGCCGCGTAGCCTCTCGCGGTCTTCATTCAGCTTCTGCAGAATTTATAATAGTTCACGAGGTCACAATCTAAGACTTCACGAATCTCCATGTGATAAATGCACTCATGAGGCAGCTCGCTTATACTCGTATTCAAGCACCTCTCGGCGTCCTTCTCCCCGGTACACGATATTCTTCGAAGTCGGTCTCGACGCCTTCGGCCGGCCCACTCGTGTCTCAAGCTCGCGCACAACTCAACGCAACGTCGGACTACAACAAGGTACCCCAATCGGTACTCAACAATTTGGCGGGAAACATACCTTTGTTCTTCTCGGCGTGCAGACTTATTCTTCGTAACCAAGTCGTCGCTCTTCGCCTACATTTCTTGTACTTCATTATGGCACCGGGCGAAGGCTCCATCTAGCTTGGACAGCAACGGGCGGAGTGCTTCCCGGCCTATCCTAGTTCCATCTCTAAGGCTTTTGCGTGGAGCACCATATCGCCATGTCCTTGTAGCATATCGCATTTCTATCGAGATCTCTCCACGACATCCCGCATAAGACAACATATTAATCGAGTACTCAACAATTCAAGGAATTTGACTACTCGGGGTGTGGCAACGTACCTTCATCCACTACTCCGCGCGACACATTGACTCTAGGTTCCGAGCCACGGTAGACGAGTCAACAAGGTCGTCGCCCAATAGCTCCCGGACCGCCATGGCTTGTCGACATCGCCTCGGCCCATAGGCGCCGAACGAATTAGCGCAACATCCTGAATCTCGGGCGATCACACGACCACCTCCGTGTTCGCTCCTGGGAGCGATCGACATGTACCACCACCACGACCTCGGGGGATACTCCGGTGGCCGGCTCAGGGACTGTCCCCTCCGTCACCTCGGCCTCCGGCACAACGACCTCTATTTCTTCCGTAGCCGCTTCCATGGCTACGGCTTCAGGGGTTGTGGATCCTCTAGCTTGTGCTCCTGTCGCCACAGAGTACATGAAATCAATCCCTACGCCTATGACTGCTACGCTTGGTGTCTATTAGTGGCGACGTACACATACCCTCCACTATGGTGGCTTCCTGCAGCGTAGCCTCCGCTGCGACTTCAATCTGTGGCAGAGGTGTGGGATCCTGAACTTCTGTTGAACGGTCTTCTTCACCAGTCGCAGTACTGGCTTCGTCACCATCCCAGGACAGATCACTGGATTTCCTACATCACATAAGTCAGTTGATCATCCATGCAACATTAGTGATCCACACCACTACTCAGGAGATCAGCAACACTTACAAGGTTGACCGGACAACAGTCACGGTCGGGGTGCCAAGAATGCTGGCGATGTCTACAATCCCAGCCTCCGTGGTCGCCTCGTCTTCAACTTCGGCTCCCTCGGTCGCTCTACCCTCGTAGTCGGGGGAGGGGTCCGGCCTTCTCACATCCACGACGCCCTGTGAGTCGTCGGCGCCGGCCGCTTGTTGTGTTGTTTCCAAGCACGACTACTCAAGTGGTTGGAGCTGGGCCGACACTCCTTTTAGTCGCCCCTCCAACCGCATCCCATGTCTTTTCTTCCCCTTGGTCCACGGGGTCCGAAGGAGGAATATCCAGCAACAACATGAGATTCAACTCGTCGAATATAGTACTCACCGGAAAGTACTCGACTACACTACTCGCGGTTCCCACCTCTTGGCTAGTTGATTCGGTAATCTTCAACTTTTTGGTGGCGCGTTTCCGCGCCACATTGCGCGGCCTCCTCGGCGGCACGGGAATGCTAGCTTCTAGGCTAGCCGTCTTCTCAACAATGAGGGGTACGTTGGGCGGACCGGGCGGCCGAACCTCGGATCGCAGCTCGAAATCGCTCCCGGAGCATCTCCCTATCCTCGTCATTTGAGGTGTCTTCAATAGTGACGGTATCGTCACGTTGCCGACTTCGCGGCGCTCCTTCGCCTCGCCCTTCCCCTCTTCCGCACATCTTCGAAGTTGTGGGGGGAGGGCAGATCGGAGATGAACTTCACTACGTCATCCCGTAGTACACAATTCTTGTGAGTACGACTACATCGGGCAAATTAGTACTCGGAGGCTCCGACCATGACTAGTGACCTTGTTTGGTGAACGTGTCATGGAGTATTCGGGGACCGGACAAAGTGTGTATGGCGGCATATCTTTGAAAATCTTGCCTAGCCTCTTGACAATATCATCATCGTCGACTTCTTCACCTGGGCATCCTTGACGTGTCATCTTCGCCCCTGTACGGTACCCGAGGGTGTCACGAGCCATCGGTGGCCGCACCCTCCTCTTCATGAAGCCGAAGGCCACATGCTCGGCCCTCGGCCCGGCCTCTCTAAGGGCCTTAATGTTCTTCATCGGTTCGGGTAGTTGAATACCCTCTTGCATTGTTGGCTCCGTGTTCCACCACGGTTTGTGCTTTGGCCGCTTTCCGCTTGGCTTCGGCAGCCTCCGGATGGTGGTTGCCGATGTAGAGCCACTTGGCTTTCTAGTCCCGGTTTGATTCTATCAACTTGTACGCCGTGCCGGTCCGCGTTGTAACATCCTTAGAATTTTGGTGAATTCAAATTGTGGAATTTCAAAAAACCTTGAATTGAAATTGAGTGCTCATGAAACAAATAAGAGTGCCTTCTTGTTTCCTTCCCCAATTCCTAGATTTAATTTTGGCACCAACAGAAATTTTAGGACTTATAATCCGCTAGTGTGAGAAGTTGTATCTTCCTTTGGATTTTATTTGGGTTTTGGTTTGAGTGGATTCAAATTTGAATTTGAATTCAAATTTGAATCAAGTGTTTAGCCTAAAGGAAAAAGGGAAACGTCACCGTGCTAATCGGGCCGCCACCAACCAATCGGCCCGGGGCCGCCGCCCGGGCCGCAGCCCGGCCCAACCGCCGCCGCGCCCCCACCTACGCGCGCGCCGCCGCTCCGTCGCCGACCGGGGGCCCCGCGCCCCGCGTCGCCCGGCCCCGCGATGACGCGAGCGCGTCATCCCCTACCTTTCGCCTTTGGCTAACGCCCAAAGGCAAAGGCGGGGGGGGGGGGGGGGGTGCGCCGGCCGCGAGGCTCACCGCCACGGAGTGCCGCGCGCCCCCGCACATCTAGGCCGCCCACGTGTCCCGGCCCGCGCCGCCCTATTTAAGCCGCCGCCGAGCAAGGGCGGGAGCCCCAAACCCTAACCGCACCAGGGGAGCCGCCCCTGACTTCCCACACCGTCCGCCGGAGGAGAAGGTGGAGGAGGAGAAGGAAGGGGGGGAGAGGAGCCGTCCCTGGGAGAGCCGTACGCCGCGAAGACCGGAGCCGCCCGAGGGAGGAGCCGGACCCGCCGTGAACGTCTCCTTCCACTACTTCCCCTTCCACCCCGACGACATGCCGTCGCCTACTTCCTCTTCTTCCTCGCCGGCAAGCCGCACCGCCTCTCTTCACCGACGCGCTCCCTCCGGCCGCGGGCCACCGAGGTGAGGACGCCCGCTTCTTCCCTCTTGTGGACGCCACGACCTTCGAGCCGAGGCGGAACGCCCCTCCGCTCCGCGCCGCCGCCGGTGATACCGGCCATCGAGCCAGCCGAGACGCATTTTCTTGCAGCCGCCGCCTTCACCAACACGCGCGTGCCGTCCGCCTAGCCGCCCCCTCTAGCGCAGGAAGCCGCCCCGTCTTGGTCGCCACCGCGCCGTGCCGGCGCGTTCGCGTCGCGTTCGCGTCTATGCGCTCGTCCGTGCGGGCCGCGACGCCCTCGCGCAGGCGTGCATCGTAACCCCGGAGGCGAGGCCGGCCTTTGGTCCATTTTTGCGCCCGCGCCGTTTCACGCCGCCGTGCCTAGGAAGGCCGCGCCGCCGTGACCTCGCCGTGGCCATGTGGGTCGCGCGCGCGGTCGCCAAGGGAAGGGGACGCCACGTCCTCGGTCACCCCGAGCACACCGCCGAAACCCCGTCGCGTTTGCGCCAACCGACCGCGGGCGCCGTGCTCGCCGCCGCCCATGGCGACGAGCCGGGCTCGCCGTGAACCCCGTTGCGTGTCCCGTCTCGACCAACCCCTTCACCTACCGGGGCTCACCTTGCGCACGCGCTACCCCGCGCAGCACATGACCGCTCCGGGGATAGGGCGCCCACACCGCCGCCGCGCCCAAGCCGGCGCCGACCACGCCGCGAACGCCATCGCCCCTTTTGTGCGCGACCCGTCGAGCAAGCAACCCTAGGGCGGTCCGCGGGCGCACGGGAGGAGTCCGGGCGCCGTGCGCCGTGGGATCTCGCCGCCGTCAAGGCCGTGTTCCCCCACCGTCACCCTCGGGCGCTTTCCATCGAACACTTGAGCCGTCCTCGAAAAACCGCACGAGACCTTAGTACACCGGGGACTACACGCGGGAGTGACCGCAACCGATCCGCTCGGATCCGGTGCGGCCCGCCACTCATCTCCCGCCCACACGCCCGCCCAATTGAATCCCGCCCGCACCAGCAGCCCTGGGATCCCATGCGGCCGGCCGGGCCGCGGGCCGGCCCACCGTGTGGACCGCAGAGATCCCGGCCGCACCCGCGATCCGGGGATCCCGTGCGGCCGGCCCCGTTTAAGGGGGGGGTTTTGACTTATTTTAATTCCGCAGAATGATTATTTCCTTTGAAGAATCCTAGAAAATCCATTTAAATTCCAAAAATTGTAAAACCCTTTCCGTAAAATTTCTAAAATCTTAAACTCCGGGTTGGGTTGGTGTTTGCTCTCTTTTGGCTCTTAAATGCTCTTATTTGGATTTAAATTGCAATAGGACCGCTATTTATTTTTCCTTTCGCGCTATTAGGAGCACTCGGAGCCGGGGACCGATCCCGAGTACGACAACGCCGACGCCTTCACCGCGGAGGACTACCCGACCCCAGGTTCACGCCCCGACCGATTCTCGAAATACCTATTAGGCATTGCTAAGTAGTATGGCTAGTGCTTTACTTTATATATGCATGTTGATGAACCTTGCAATCGCCTCTTTGTTTACCCCCGTCCTTGAGTGCCCTACCGCCACCGTATATATATGTTTTTGTGAGCGTGTATATACGCCGAGCTTCGCGATGCATGTGTTGGGATGGGAATAGTGGTTCTTGGCGTGTGTGGGTAAAAACCGGCAGGAGAAGGCGATTTGGGTACTTTGGCGGGGGTGAGCTTGAAACAACCGATCCGGGACCGGGGATAGGGGTGCACTCCTCGGTGCATCCCTCCCCGTTACGGTTTTCGGAGCCTAGGTGTTGGGGTTTTACTTGCGTTTGGAGGATATGAGCTCGCCCCGTGCCGAAACCGAGTGGATCAACTTGTCTATAGGACATCGTACACACCACCCCCGCCGAGAGTGGGGATTGGGCCGTGTCGAGCTCGGCAAGTGCGGAACCATACCGCCTAGGAAGGATAGAGGGTATCCGTGGGGGAGCGGTGGAGGTGAGACCACCCTCTCGCAGCGTCTCCCGTGTGGCCACACGGGAGCATTTCACGGTTCCGTGCCGTCCTCGCCGGGGGGGGGGGGGGGGGGCGCTTTGAGGGCCGGATGCGGTGGTGGGACCGTAACTACCGAGAGTTCGCCGGTAGGATGGGCTCGGACGGCCGTACACCGGCGGGTACCATTCCGGATGGGTACGGGTGTACACACTCGCGTAGTTGTTCGATCTATAGCTATAGCCGTGTCCTCGGTCATGGACACCGCCTAGACGACATATTTGTTCCTCATGTTTTGGGATTTCTACCTTCCCCCTATAGGAGTGTGTGTGGTGAGCCGTGGTTGCAGCGGCTAGAGGAGAGAGGCTCCATCTACCTCATCGATCCGGTTGTAACCATTGAGGTGCGAGGAGAGGAAGTTCTCGCATCGACCCTAGACAGAGTAAGAGGTGGAGACGGGTCTCCCGGGTAACCAGGTGATTCCGAGCTGTGTTGAGAGGCTTGGGTTTTGGGATTATTGATGGGGATACCTTGTTTATACTCTGCTGCTGTTGCTTAGGAAACCAAAGCCGCTTCCTTGTCTACTTTCTTTTCCCTTTAGATGTTAGGCCACTTAAAGCTGCATACAGTTGGTGACGTGGACCTATCCCACTCCTTGGGGATAGACTTTGGGTGTGCAGGGTACGAGTCCGAGTTCGACTGCAACGCCGACGGATGGTACGACTGAGGGATACGTTGCTTCGCTCAAGTTTGCCTGTGGCGGGAAGGATAAAGATGGAGACCCTTCTGAGAAGATAGCTACCGTTGCGTAGAATTTTCACTCTGATTCAGCCAAGAGGCTTGTATTGTTGTACTCCATAATGGACTTGTAATAAATTCGTGTACTATTCTCTTCATGTGATGTGGTGTATGTCTTTGTGTATTTATCCGTGAGGCGGTTTCGTACGCGATAGCCACTGATCCAGGGACTATCGCGATGGTACAGGGATTCGGGTTTTCCATGAAAATCCGGGGTTTACGAGTGGTACCGCAGCCATGCTTGACCGTAGCACATATCCCTAGGAAAGGTCGATAGAGATAGGACTCTATACGCTCTACCTTTATAGTTATAACCTTGAGCTATGTTATAAACTCGTTCCCTTTTTGAAAACTTCTTACTCACCTGCGCTGACAGAAATTTCTTGCGTTTCACAGGAGATGGAGCACCAGGTCGCTGAGATCACCCCCGAGACGTGCGGGGCGATCTGCCACTGGATGGAGAGGGCCCTTCTCAGGCTTGGAGTCCCTCAGACCTACATCACGTACCGCGCCGAGTACGTACCCACCGTGATTGGGCGGATGGTGCTCTGCACGGTCGCTGTGCTCCCTCACCCGAGTTTCCCGGGGTTCAAGGGAGAGGTCTGCTACAGCGTTGCACTCACCGTCGCGACCGCGCTGGACGACGTTTGCCGCCAGGCACTGGGCTGCCTTCTCACGCAGTACCACGCCTCCTTCGAGTCCGGGACTCTTCGACTGCTACCCCAAGACTACTGGCGCCTCGCACTGCTCGTGGACGGAGTTCCTTCGTACGAGGGGATCCAGGACGACGTCGACGCTGCTCCCTTCCGCGAGTCCGACGAGACCCTGGTGGAGACCGCCAGCTACTTGGTCGAACTCGACAAGTACACACGCCGACTGGAGGACGAGTCACGTACTCTCTACAGCCAAGTCAGGGACGCCACCATCGACGCCCTCCAGTACTAGCCCCGCTGTGCCGAGCTGGAGAGAGAACAGCGCCCTACGCCACCGTGTTCGCTAGCTCGAGCTGAGCCTCGACCGCGCGACCACTATCCTGCTGCAGTCTGAGAGGTAGAGGGTGGATACCCGGGAGGAGATGCTGCACGCCAAGGAGGACCTCCGCAGGCTGACAGCGATTCAGAACAGGTTGAAGGACAAGCTCGAGCACAAGGACGACCTGCTCACGGTGCGCGCTCACCTGCTCGGATGTGAGCGGCTCAAGGTGGAGAAGCTGGAGAAGAGCCGGGCGGACAACATCGCCAACATCGCATGGCTCACGCGCACGGCCGTCTACTTGAGAGACAAGGCCGAGAGACTGAGGAGGACTTGGGAGGACGCCGACTCGCTTCGCGTGGACGAGCTCTTCGAGCTCAACGGAGAGCTACCCCCCGAGTCTCAGCGTGAGATCCGCACCGAGACCTTCGAGCTGCACCAGTGCCTCAAGCTTCACCTGTGCCCGATGGCCCGTCTGCCAACCCCCGTCGAGACCGAGGAGGTTCGAGAGGCTCACGCCTTGGTGTCCCGGATCTTTCTGCCGGACTACCCCACTGAGGACCGCTACCCCGTCTCGTACCAGAGGGCGCGCACTGAGTAGAGAGCTGTGCGAGGGGCATGACCTAGAATAGTGTAATGTGCTAGTGGTTTCCATGAGTTGTTCCATGCAGCCGCGAGCATGTTCTGGTGCATGAAGAGAGTCTTGCCACACCATGTAGACACTACCCTTTTGAGATTGTACCGATGTATTAGATCGTTGACTTGTTGCTGCTACCCCCAAGGTCTGAGTCAGCCTCAGGGGAGCAAGTGTACTATTCATGTTTGATGTTTGCTTGGATCTTAATGGTGTTATTCGTGTCTTAATGCTTTTCTCCTTGAGTGTAGGTTATAAATTAGCATTATTTTCATGTTTGCTCTAGACTCATGTGTGGGTTGGTGAGTGACGTGTGTGAACTTTCCCCTTTTTCTTATGTTTTCAAAAGGATGTTGATCCGCCGATCCAACCGGCTGATAGCTCGCCTCGAGGAGGCAGCCGCTGAGGAAGAAGCCCAGCAGGGGCGTGGACGTGGACGTGGCTGTGGACACCGACCCCTGCGTGGAGGAGCTTTGGGAGCTAGGGCCCGAGGTGACGGAGCACCACCACCACCGCCCGAGAACCCTGAGGCCGAGGTTGAGCAAGGAGTGGCCGAGCGAGGCCAGCCTGAGCCGGACCAGCCACCACCACCTCCACCTAACTTGGTGGAAGTGATGGCGCTCCAGACTCAGCTGATGCAGAGGATGGCTGAAGCCATGGAGCACCGTGGCAACGGTGGGAACCGCGTCACTCCGCAGGACGAGGACCTCACGAGGAAGATCGAGAGGTTCATCCGCATTAAAGCCCCCACCTTCAGCTACTTGGATGACCCGCTCGAGGCCGACGACTGGCTGAGGGTGATCGAAACCAAGCTCGACCTCACCGTCTGCTCCGACGAGGAGTGCGTCGCTATCGCCGGGCACCAGCTAGAGGGTCCTGCCAAGGCATAGTGGGACAACTACACTGCCACCCACCCGAACCCAGCTTTCATCACCTGGCTGGAGTTCTCGCGAGGCGTTCCGCGAGCGCACCTCCCCCGATGAGCCGCCGGTCCGAAGGTGCGGAGTTCCGCACCATGACTCGTGGTTGCGATGAGGGTCGAGGAGTACGAGCGTCACTTCATGAAGATGATGCGGTACGCCCCCGACGACACCAACACCGACCAGAAGAAGCAGTTTTGGTTCCTGCGAGGCCTTCACCACGGCCTTCGCCAAGCACTGAAGGCAAGTGAGCACAAGTCCCTTCGCCATCTCGTCAACCGCTCCATCGCGGTCGAGGATGAGAGGAGGGGCCACGAGGAATGCATGAGGGGCAAGAAGAGCATGGGAGATCGGGACCAGCCTGACCGATCCTTCCAGAAGCCGAGGAGCGGACCGAGCAACATGCTGAGGGGGAGCTACCGCCCGAGGCACAACCAGCCTGGGCGTGGCTTCGGAGGAAGTGGACGTAGCTTCGTTCCCCGGAGGGAGGAACCCCGGCTACCCCCGGCGGACGGGGAGGCTACACTCGTGCTCCACCGAGCACCGCGAGGCCCGCCGCGCAGAGGCTTCACCGTCACCGCTTCGCGTGTGGCAAGCCGTGCCACAAGTCCTTCGAGTGCCCCGACAAGAAGACCGCCGCCACCCCCACGAGGGCGCCCCGCTCCAGAGGCCGACCTCCTCGAGCCGCGCCACCGCCGGCCACCGCCGTGGGAGGCCGAACCACCTCACCGAGGAGGAGGTCGCCAACGCCCCCGACGTCGTGATCGGTAAGTTTTTAGTTTGTGGTACTGCTGCTCTGGTTCTCTTTGACACAGGTGCGACCGGGTCGTATATTACCTCTCGGTTCGTAAATAAACTTTCCCTCCCTACAACCACCCGATCGATGCCCATTATCACGAGCTCTCCGCTCGGGGATATCCGATGCACCCTGCTGTGCAAAGGGGTGGAAGTGGTCATCCAAGACCACAGGTTCTATGGGGATCTGACCGTGCTACCTTCCCATGGTATCGACGTGATACTGGGAATGGATTGGATCACTGCCCACAAAGGTGTCATCTGCACTTCGCCGAGACTTGTGACTCTAGTGCACCCTGACGGGACGAGAGTTACCTTCGAGCCGATGAAGTCTCGAGACATACCGGCAGTGTACAGCCTTCACACGAAGGCCATATCGGATGTGCCGGTAGTCTGTGAGTATGAGGATGTGTTCCCGGAAGAACTGCCCGGGTTGCCTCCTGATCGAGATGTGGAGTTCGTGATTAACTTGGTGCCAGGAACGGTGCCGATAGCCCAGAGTCCATACCGTATGGCAGAGGTTGAGCTGAAACTGTTGAAGGCAGAGCTAGACTCACTACTCGAGAAAGGGTTCATCCGACCAAGTGCATCACCATGGGGTTCACCGGCACTGTTCGTCCCGAAGAAGGACGGGACCCAACGTCTGTGCGTCGACTACCGCGCCCTAAAGCGGTAACCATCAAGAACAAGTACCCACTACCCAGGATCGATAACCTGATGGACCAGCTAAGGCAAGCCAAGTACTTCAGCAAGATTGACCTCCGGTCAGGTTACCACCAGATGAAGATTCGCCCAGAGGACATCCATAAGACGACATTCGTAACCCGGTATGGGCAGTATGAGTACACAGTCGTGTCGTTTGGCCTGACCAATGCCCCGACATACTTCATGAACATGATGAACAAGGTCTTCATGGACGAGTTGGACAAGTGTGTCGTCGTCTTCATCGACGATATACTGGTCTACTCCCAGACAGCAGAAGAGCACGAGGAGCACCTGAGGATCGTGTTGGGGAAGCTCAGGCAGCATCAGTTGTACGCCAAGTTCAGCAAGTGTGAGTTCTGGATGGAGGAAGTCGCGTTTCTGGGTCATGTGTTGTCAGCCAAAGGAGTTGCCGTAGACCCGAGCAAGATTGAGGCAGTGTCCAAGTGGCAGTCACCAAAGTCCGTGACAGAGATCCGCAGTTTTCTCGGTTTGGCCGGATACTACCGCCGGTTCATCGAGAACTTCTCGAAGATCGCCAAGCCCATGACAGAACTTTTGAAGAGCAACACGCCATATGTGTGGTCGTACAAGTGTGAAGCCAGCTTCCAGGAGCTCAAGACTTGTCTCACCACTACGCCGGTCCTGACCCTGCCCGATGCAAGCAAGGACTTCGTGGTGTACTGTGACGCATCCAGGTAGGGACTCGGCTGCGTGTTGATGCAGGGAGGCAAGGTGGTAGCCTATGCCTCGCGACAGCTTAGGAAGCATGAGGAGAACTACCCTACACACAACCTCGAGCTAGTCGCTGTCATTCACGCCTTGAAGATATGGAGGCACTATCTGATGGGAAACAAGGGCGACATTTATACTGATCACAAGAGTCTGAAGTATATCTTCACCCAGTCTGAATTGAACCTGAGGCAAAAGAGATGGCTAGAGCTGATCAAGGACTACGACCTGAACATTCACTACCACCCTAGTAAGGCAAACGTCGTAGCCGACGCTTTGAGCCGCAAGCACTACTGCAACAACCTGATGGTGCGAGAAGAACAACCAGCCTTGCATGAAGAGCTGGAAAAGCTGAGTTTGGAGATAGTAGAAGAGGGGCAGTTGAATGAGTTGAGGGTGAAATACACACTCGAAGACCAGATCCGTCAAGCTCAGAAGGAGTGCCCGAAGACTCTAGAGGTAAAACGCCTGATGGAGAGTGGTAAAGCAGCTGACTTTCACCTCGATGACCAGGGCACACTATGGCTGAAGGACCGTATCTGCGTACCTCAGAACAAGGAAATTCGGGACTCGATCCTTGAGGAGGCTCACGACTCTCAATACTCGATCCACTTTGGCTGTACCAAGATGTACAAGGACTTGAAGATACGATTCTGGTGGGAAAAGATGAGGGAAGATATTGCAGAGTACGTTGCTCGATGCGACACGTGTCAGCGGGTGAAGGCCGAACACCAGAGGCCTGCCGGTCTGCTACAACCACTCAAGATACCCACGTGGAAGTGGGATGACATCAGTATGGACTTCATTGTGGGTTTGTCGCGCACGCAGAAAGGAAATGACTCCATTTGGGTGATTGTTGATCGATTGACCAAGGTAGCACACTTCTTGCCCGTGAAGACGAGCTACCGCGTGTGCCGACTTGCAGAACTGTATGTGGACAATATTTTAAAGCTTCATGGAGCTCCGAGGAGCATTATGTCAGACAGAGGGCCTCAGTTCACTACTCAGTTCTGGAAGAGTTTGCATGCTTCCATGGGCACCAAGCTAAACTACAGCACAACATTCCACCCCCAGACTAATGGTCAGACAGAGAGGGTGAATCAAGTCCTAGAGGACTTACTGAGAGCTTGTGTGCTGACCTACGGGTCCGATTGGGAAAAGAGTATATCCTATGCCGAGTTCTCGTACAACAACGGATACCAGGCCAGCTTGAAGATGGCTCCTTTCGAAGCCCTGTACGGCAGAAAGTGTCGGACACCATTGATGTAGTCTGAGGTGGGGGAACGAATCTTTTTCGGTCCCGCCGCCATTGTTGAGGCCGAAGAAAATGTCGCCAAGGTCAGGGAGAACCTGAAGATAGCTTAGATCAGGTAGAAGAGCTACGCCGACCCGAAACGGAGAGACGTCTCGTTTGAAGTGGGGGATCATGTCTACTTGAAGGTGTCACCCCTCCGAGGTACAAAGAGGTTCCACACTAGGGGGAAGCTGTCCCCTAGGTATGTTGGCCCCTACCCTATTGTGAGTAGGGTCGGGAAGGTAGCTTACCAACTCGAGCTACCTCCGGAGCTTACCGGAGTGCATCCGGTGTTCCATGTATCCCAACTTCGGAAGTGTGTGGTCGTCAAGAAAAGGGTGCCCGCTCAGGCACTCGACATCCAAGAAACCCTGGAGTACTTGGAGTACCCGGTTCGGATCCTGGACTGGGCGGAGAAGTCGACCAAGAATACCACCACGCGCTTCTACAAGGTGCTGTGGAGTAATCACTCCGAGCACGAAGCCACGTGGGAGAAGGAGTCCGCGTTGAGGGAGAAATACCCTCATCTCTTCGATACGGAGGTAACTTCTTAATCTCGGGGATGAGATTCTTGTGAGGGGGGGAATTCTGTAACATCCTTAGAATTTTGGTGAATTCAAATTGTGAAATTTCAAAAAAACTTGAATTGAAATTGAGTGCTCATGAAACAAATAAGAGTGCCTTCTTGTTTCCTTCCCCAATTCCTAGATTTAATTTTGGCACCAACAGAAATTTTAGGACTTATAATCTGCTAGTGTGAGAAGTTGTATCTTCCTTTGGATTTTATTTGGGTTTTGGTTTGAGTGGATTCAAATTTGAATTTGAATTCAAATTTGAGTCAAGTGTTTAGCCTAAAGGAAAAAGGGAAACGTCACTGTGCTAATCGGGCTGCCAGCCAACCAATCGGCCCGGTCCGCTCGAGCCCGGGGCGGCCCTAGCTAACCGCCGCCGCGGCCCCCACCTACCGCGCGCCGTCGTTCCGTCGCCGACCGCCGGGCCCCGCGCCCCCGCGCCGCCCGGGCCCCGCGATGACGCGAGCGCGTCATCCCCCACCCCGCCTTTGGCCGACGCCCAAAGGCAAAGGCGGGGGGGGGGGGGGGGGGGGGCCGCGAGGCTCGCCGCCGCGGCGTGCCGCTCGCCGGGCACATCCAGGCCGCCCACGTGTCCCAGCCGCGCCGCCCTATTTAAGCCGCCGCCGAGCCCGGGCGGGAGCCCCAAACCCTAACCGCACCAGGGGAACCGCCCCTGACTTCCCACACCGTCCGCCGGAGGAGAAGGTGGAGGAGGAGAAGGAAGGGGGGAGAGGAGCCGTCTGCGGGAGAGCCGTACGCCGCAAAGACCGGAGCCGCCTGAGGGAGGAGCCGGACCCGCCGTGAACGTCTGCTTCCACTACTTCCCCTTCCTCCCCGACGATGCGTCGTCGCCTACTTCCTCTTCTTCCTCGCCGGCAAGCCGCACCGCCTCTCTTCACCGACGCGCTCCACTTCGGCCAGTGGCCACCGAGGTGAGGACGCCCGCTTCTTCCCTCTTGTGAACGCCACGGCCTTCGAGCCGAGGCGGAACGCCCGCCGCCCGCGCCGCCGCGCCGCCGCTGGTGATGCCGGCCATCGAGCCAGGCTGGGACGCATTTTCTTGCATGTGCCGCCGCCTTCACCAACACGCGCGCGCCGTCCGCCTAGCCGCCCCCTCTAGCGCAGGAAGCCGCCCCGTCTTGGTCGCCACCGCGCCGTGCCGCGCGTTCGCGTCGAGTTCGCGTCCGCGCGCGCGCGTCCGTGCGGGCCGGACGCCCTCGCGTAGGCGTGCACGCCAGCACTCGCGCACCGTAACCCTGAAGGCGAGGCCGGGCCTTTGGTCCATTTTTGCGCCTGCGCCGTTTCATGCCGCCGTGCCTAGGAAGGCCGCGCCGCCGTGACCTCGTCGTGGCCATGTGGGTTGCGCGTGCGGTGGCCAAGGGAAGGGGACGCCACGTCCTCGGTCACCCTGAGCACACCACCGAAACCCCGTCGCGTTTGCGCCAACCGACCGCGGGCGCCGTGCTCGCCGCCGCCCATGGCGACGAGCCGGGCTCCGCCGTGAACCCCGTTGTGTGTCCCGTCTCGACCAACCCCTTCACCTATTGGGGCTCACCTTGCGCACGCGCTACCCCACACAGCACATGAAGGATCAGATGGCGACTAGAGAGGGGGGGAGTGAATAGGAGCCGGTAAAAATTCTTCCAAAAGAATCCGGCCTATACCCTAGACAAACCCCGGTCACACACAAGCGATGGATCGAATCACGCACCAATCGCCAAGACCACGAGGTTATGGATCAACCTCTAGCCTTAGGAACGATTCCTAGAAGCACACGCGGAAGCACTAGAAAGGGAAGGAAGGAATCGAAACAAGCAGCACTGCACACAGCTCCTGGCGGACTGTCCGGCCTGGCAGTGCGGACCGTCCGCGATGAACCGCGCGGACCGTCCGACCTGCTACCGCGGACCGTTCGCGCCGACGTCGCGGACCGTCCGGCCCTCTCCGCGGACCGTCCGTTAAACACACACGCGAACACCGAAGCGACCCGAGAAAACGGACCGTCCGCCGAGGTCGGGCGGACCGTCCGCGCCACCCGCGGACCGTCCGCTACTCGAGCTCGGACCGTCCGCAAACTGGCTGCAACCAAAACCAAAAGCCAAAACGGATCGAAAGCAAGGACGCGCAAGAACACGACGAACACGCGACGAACAGGCTCCTCGCGGACCGTCCGCGACCCCCCCGCGGACCGTCCGCGCCGCGCGCGACGAACAAACAACCGACCCCCGAAAGTCAACTCCCCCAAATCATCATCGGATTTCCCAAACGGTTGAAGCTATGGAGACAAGGGTTTGGGGACTTGAAAAGCGTCACACAAGGATGCTATAGCCCAAAAATCTTGCCTCCTAACTCCCTAAATCACCGGGAATCGCGAATCCTTTGAGCACCACCAAAAGCTAGAGCACCGAACGAAAACTCATGAATCGAATTGTTTTCCCGGCGTTTGAGGGCACAAGATCAAGCACAAAGATGCACAAGACATCTATCCATGTTTCCCTCAAAGAAATCTGGGGAGAAATCCACTCAAATCCGCGGAATCACACCGGGAACAAAGGCACGAAAACAAGCACGAAAAGCCACGAAAAACAACCCCGAATCTTCTATACAAACAAGGAAAGATTCACAAGGTCTAGCATGCCGCCCTAGCATCCATCCCTCTCAACAAATCTCTCATGAAGCTCTCATGCTAGCCTAGAGAAAATGGAAGGAAAAATAGCTACGAAAATGAGAAAGAGGTGGGAGCAAATGAAACCCTAAGTCGCGGAGAGAGAGAGAGAGAGAGAGCCATCCACACACACTCATGGCTTATATATCAGGTCCCGCCGGAGTGGTAAATGACTCGACTACCCCTAACTTAACTACTGGCGATACAACCCACGTAGGGGCATTTAGGTAATGTTTGTGGGTCTTGCCATCGGACGGCCACGCCTTCGCCGCACCCCCGCGTCCTCCCGACGCAAGCCATGCGATCCCGCCGCGTGTCCTCCGCCTCGAAGCTTCCCGACACGCCCGGATCCCGTCTCCGTCGTGTTGGGCCCTCGGACTTGGTTTTGAGGCCCAAACCAAGAAACCGTCCGCCGATGGTTTTGTGGGCAAACCACCAAACCCCCGCGTGCTCGGTCCGGCCTCCCGCCAAACCACTTGACTTGACCGCCACCGTGCACCGGCTCGTCTGTCCATGACTTCGTCTTGCTCGTGTCGCCACCATGTGGCCCGCACCCGGGCCCCGCCGTCCACCGGGTCCCTCGAACCGAGCCTACTTGTCTCTCCATCTCCCGGAGGCCCCTCAAGGTCGAAGACCTTTCGCGCCCGTTCTTCACCCGCAACAACACGAACTAGGCCGGCAGCGACCTACACCCGCGCACTAAGCCAAGAGTCGGTCCAACACCCATTGTCAATCACTCATCACCGAGGAGCGGTCATCCATCGACCACCGGGACGCTCCCCGGTCCTCAATCTCCCCCTTGATGAGTGCATTGACAACACACAACGCGAAATGAAATTCATAGAAAAAGAGAAAGAAAGAAGAAAGAAAAACAAGGAAGCTCAACTCATGACCAAAACCAAAGAAAGGCGAAGAAAGGTCACAAGCCAAGCAAAGCACAAACTCCACACCGACAACAGCAAGAAAGCTCCCCCTAAACAAATGCAAGCTCCCCCTGAACATGTGAGTGCAAATTTCCAAATTTCAGCTCACCTCTTCTGAAATTTTCTGAATTTTCATTAAGCTCACCTCTTCTCCCCCTTGTTGGCAATGTATGAATCAAGGTGAAAATGCAGAAATGCAAAAGCAAAGCATAGAAACATCTACATGAGCTTCTCAAATAGGCCAAATCTAGTGTCAAAGGCTAAAAATGAGACAAAGATCACATATATGAATCATAGCATAGTCAAAGCATAGCCACAAGTAATATATGAAAATACAAGCATGTGACAAAGCAAAATTTTCGGATTTAAGCAAGCTTTACCAAAATAAGGCTCGCTTCACATGTAAAAGCCTATCCATGTCACACTTGAGCCACAAACATGCATACCATTCAAAGATCATACAAGGATAGCAAATTCTCAAGCAAAAGATCATGGCAAACACCCATAAAGCAAAGCATGTCATGTCAAAGCTCATGAGCCATGTGTCCACTTCGGGGAGACTTCTCCACTGGTGAACATCATGCAACATGTTTAGCACCCATATGTGAAAGATAATACATTTTAAGCATAGACATGATGGATGGAGCATTTTTCAAGCATTCACACTTCTTTTCAAGATTAATTCATTTTATGGTACATGAAGTGCCTTTGCGGCAAAAAGAAGCTTATGCTCCCCCATGAATGCAACATAGGCTAAACATTCACAATGATATTCGGCCTTTGGCCCAAATGCAAGAACAAGGCATCCAAGCACAATCTAAGCATTAAAAGCACATTTAGACCAAACTGTGACATGGATACACAACTACACATGATTGGAGCATATTTCATTACAAATTAGTCAAAATTAGCATTTATTTCACAAAGGGCTATCTCACCACACATATATCTCAAATATTCCAAGAGCATAGCCTCACATCACCATTTCTCCACACATATGACCAAAAACTCACAAATAGCCAAAGAGACTCAAATATGGCATATGAAAGAAGCTCATCATCCTAAAATGCAATATGATACAAATGCAACATGATATATGACAAGATGGCTATCCTACCATGGTTTGTACATCAAGCAAAGAATGTATATACATCAAAGTAAACAGGGTATGATACATATGGTACAAAAAGAAAATCCCCCAAGAATCAACTAGAAAGGGCAACAAACCCCAAGTCCCCCCGCAAGCGCACAAATGTAGCTTGGTCGAGAGGCTTTGTAAAGATGTCGGCTAGCTGATCTTGGGTAGGGACATGGATCAACACAATGGTTCCTTTCTCCACATTGTCCCTCAAGAAATGATACCTCACCTCTATGTGTTTGGTTCTGGAGTGAAGCACTGGGTTTTGGCTACGCTTATGGCACCGGTGCTATCACAAAGCAAAGGGGATCCGGGTGCACTCCTCACCAAAGTCTCTCCAAGTGTATGAAATCCACAACAACTCGGGAACAACAACTCGCGGCAGCAACATACTCGCCTCCGTGGTAGACCGAGCTACACTAGACTCGCTTGCGGGAAGACCATGAGACCAACGAAGACCCAAGAAACCGGCAAGTACCGTAAGTAGACTTCCTCTCGACTCGACATCCGGAAAAATCCGCATCGGAAAACCCATGAAGAGAAAGAGTCGAGGAGGAAGAATACCAAAGGCCAAGACCAAAGGGCGGACCGTAGGTACCGAAAATCCTCTTGACGGCCCGTCGATGTGATGTCCTCGGCAAAGCCTCGAAAATGAGCGCACGGACACACGCCGAACCGTATGTCCGGCCTCGTCGCCGTCAAGTAGAGGAGGGAGCCGATCATGCTCCCGTACTCCCCGCCGGTCCACCGGTTCTCCATCCTCATCCGCATCCAAAGTGGTCGTACTCCCCATGGGAGTCGACATCGGCTTCACATCTTGCATCTGGAACTTCCTTAGCATGTCTTTTGTGTACTTGGTCTGGTGCACGAACGTTCCATCCTTCACTTGCTTGATCTCGCCCGAGAAAGTACCGCAACTCGCCCATCATGCTCATCTCGAACTCCCCTGCTCATCTCATCTCGCAAACTTGGCAACAAGGTTATGTGACGAGCCACCAAAGACAATATCATCCACGTATATCCGAACAATCAACAAGTCATTTCCATGCTTGAGGAGAAACAAAGTCCTATCCACGATACCCATCACAAACCCTCTACTCAACGTAAAACCTCTCAATCTCCCATACCAAGCACGGGGCGCCCGTTTCAAACCATACGAGCCCTTTTCAACCCGTATACCCCGTGTGGGTACGCCTCGCTCTCAAACCCAGGTGGCTGCTTCACATACACCTCCTCCTCTATGACCCCATTCAGAAAAGCACTCTTCACGTCCATCTGAAACAACATGAACCCTTTAGCCACGGCAAAGGCTAGAAGGATCCGAATTGCCTCAAGACGGGCCACAGGAGCAAAGGTCTCCTCATAGTCGATCCCCTCCTTCTGACTAAACCCCTGAGCAACAAGTCTGGACTTGTTCCTCACAACCATCCCATTCTCTCCCACTTTGTTCTTCCAAACCCACTTGGTTCCTATGGGATGGCAATTTGGAGGTGGTTCAACTAACTCCCACACCTTGTTCCTCTCAAAGTTTTCCATCTCCTCATGCATAGAATTGACCCAGTTTGCATCGTATAAAGCATGTCCAATGTCCTTGGGCTCAAAAGTAGCAACAAAAGCAAGATGAGCAAAATGAGAGGAATTCCCGGACCTCAACCGTGTAGTGCGTTCGTCGATGTTCCCAATGATCTTCGACAGTGGATGCACTTCTTGAATCCGCTGGGGAGCCTCACGCCTCGAGACTACCTCCCCCTCAACTTCAGCTTCTCTCGCCTGGTCCTCTTGTCGCACCGTCGTTGTCCATGAAGTAGACGGTCCACGATCCATAGTGGTCGTCGGGAAGTAGTGGGTACATGCTCAGCTTCAGGCGCATGGTTCTCCCCATCATCATCTCCAGCTTCATCCTTCTCCTCTTCAAAGAGGTCCTCGGCCATCTCTTCATCACCTGCACATTCAAAGCCAAGAGAGGTACATGGCATTGTCTCGTCGAAGGTGACCTCGCAAGTCTCCATGATTTTGTTAGTCTCAAGGTTAAGCACCCTATAGGCTCTAGAGTGGTTAGCATATCCAAAGAAAATACCATCACTAGACCTAGCCTCAAACTTGTCGAGTTTTCCCTTTTTCTGAATAAAGCATTTGCAGCCAAAGACTCGGAAATGACTCACCTTGGGTGCCCGATCATGCATAAGCTCATAACAGGTCTTCTTCTTGAAAGCTCTCAATAAAATCCGGTTGGAAACATGACAAGCTGTATTGACCGCCTCAGCCCAATACCTCCTAGGAGTCATGTGCTCATCGAGCATCGTCCTAGCCATCTCACAAAGAGTCCGATTTTTCCTTTCCACAACTCCATTTTGAGGGGGCACATAAGGGGTCGAATACCGATGTTCAAGACCTAGATCACGACAAAAGGCATCAAAACGAGAGTTCTTGAACTCGCAGCCATTATCACCGTGGATAGCTCGAATAGCATTCCCATGCCTCTCGTTTTTCAACCTCACGATCGCATCTCGAACAAAACCAAATGTCTCACTCTTATCCTCCAAGAAGAACACCCGTGGCATAGCGAGAGTAATCGTCCACCACAACAAGGACATACCACTTCCCACCCACCGAGCGAACTCGAGCTGGCCCAACAAGATCCATATGCAACAGCTCTGTCGGACGCTCGGTCATGACATCGGTCAGGGGTGGATGGGGAGTGGCTACCATCTTACCATGCCTACAAGGAGCACAAACCAAGTCCTTCTCAAGCTTCAACCTCGGCAATCCTCGGACAAGGTCAAGACCACTCAAGCGGGAAACCAAATCAAAGCTCAAGTGTCCCAACCATCTATGCCATTTCCACAAATCAGAAGAAGGACCAGCCATCAAACAGCGAGCAGGACCCAAAGAACGAGAGAAATCAGCCCTGAAAATCTGACCCTCGGGGATGATCATACGTACAAGATCACCCCCGAGAATCAAGCAAACAAGACTCGCCGACTTGAAACGCACCTCAAAACCCTCATCAAGCAACCGAGAAACCGAAAGCAAATTGAAACCAAAAGACTTCACAAGAGCCACTCTCTTCAACGTTACCTTGTCACTCACATGCACAACACCCTCGGACAAAGCACCCTACCTCGTCCATTGTCCCCAAATGTGATGTACATCTTTTCCTTCACTGGGGTGAGGCTGGAGAACCACTTCTTATCTCCGGTCATGTGTCGAGAACACCCGTAGTCGATCAACCAAATGTCCTCCAAGCCTCCCCGCCCGCAGTCGAAACAAGAATGAGAGTGAGCTAGCGACTCGACACTGGGGTTAGCACAAAGAAAGTTAAACCAGTGTCGAGCCATCCGGTCAAAAGAGGGGTTAGCAAACATCACTCCCTTGCCACCAAACTTCCCATGTCCCATGGGAGGAGTACGAGCACCACGAGGGGGAAAACGTGGTCCGTAGTTCCTCCGGAACCCAAAGCTGCGATCATCTCCCCGAACCCGTATTGAGGACGAGTAGGAGGACGTCCAACAAAACCACCACGAGCCCGACCAAATCTCTCACCAAAGACGCACACCATCATCTCTCCCGACAAACCTCTCACCACCACCTCTCCGTGGGAACCTCGCCAACACTCCTCACACTTCCCACACCCCCGTGGAAGTGGCACTCTAGGCTCGGAATACTATGAGACCGGCGATACCGTCTCCGGTTCGCTTGCTCCCTAGCAAGCCTCTCATCCCTCTTCCTCTTGTAGCAAAACTCTGCAAGATGCCTCTCCTTGCCACAATACTCACACCTGAAGGGGATGTGTTTTGGTTTTGGCTCTGGCTTCTCTCTAGGCTTCTCACCCTTCGCACCCACAAACTTCACTGGTTTCTGGAAATCATTTGTCTTAGGTGGGAATTTGGGTGGATCTTGAGTTGTGTCAAGCTTGTTGCAAAGGTAGTTGGGCTTTGGTGTGAAAGAGTTCTTGGGTGCTTTTGGGAGTGGGACTTGGATCTCTCCGATCACCTCAAACTCAGGGTTAGACTCAACACACTTCTCGTACACACTCTCCCCACTGTTCTCTCCCACTTTCTCACCCACCTTCTCAAACCCCAAACCACGACCATCGGCCTCTCTTGAACTCCTCAATCATGATTTTCAATTGAGGTTCCCGCCCCGTACAACCAACCCAACACCTTCCTCAAATAGTCATTCTCCTCATAAATGACATCCAAACGGGAAGTAAGTTCAAGATTGCGCAAAGTGACTTCATCACAGCCTAGTGCATGCATTGACAACAGGAGATTTCAAAGATCCTTCCAAAGAACTAATGGTAGAACGAGCATCAACAAGCTTAGCATGCATAGTAGGACATGATTTGCAAGCACCAAGCAAAGTAGGTCTAGCCTTAAGCTCATCATATTCGAGTCCTAAGAGCATCTAGTTGAGCCAAAGTAGAAGCATTCTTCTCATTAAGCAGTTGATCTCATTCAACCGGGCATCACACTCAACACATTCAACATCATCGGGAAAGAGGGAGCAAGTTTCAAAGAGTCATTCTCAAGTTTCAATTCAAGCAATTTTGACTCTAACTCTCCTACTTTCTCGCTAGCATTCTCAAGTTGTGCCCTAAGATCTTTCCTCATCTTTTTGGCATCTCTAAGCACACTATCACGGTTGTCAAGCAAGCCATTCAACCTAGCAATCTCAACAAGCAAAGAGTCGGGGTCACGGTTTACCTTATCCTCCGAGTCGGAGTCGCTGTCTTCTTTCTCGCTCTTCTTGCTGCTTGAGCTATGGGCCATGCCACAAAAGCCCTCAAGCGCCACACGGCCTCACCCCGCCGAGATTCCGGCTTGCACTCTTCTTGTCCTTGCGCCTCCCGGCGTCTTCATCTTCGCCGCTTGAGCTTGATCGCTCCTCGCTTGAGCTTGAGTCGACATTGCTCGCACCGGCCACCATCGCTCTTGCCTTGTTCTTCTTGTAGCCGCTCTTGCTCTGGCCGCCGCTTGTCCTTGTCCTTGCTCTTGGACTTGTTGAAGTGCTTGCCCTTGGAGGAGTACTTGTCTTCACGCCTCGGGTGCGCCTTGTACTCGTTCACCTTGTACTTGTTCTCCTCCGCTTCCGGCACTCGGCGATGAAGTGGCCATGCTTGCCACACTTGTAGCACGTCCCTTAGCTCCGCCTTGCGTTCCTCCGACTCTCGTGTAGTCGTTCAAACCTTCTTGAGAGCAAGGCCGCCTCCTCCTCGCCCGAAGACATCAAACTCCTCATCCGGAATGGACATGAGAGAAGACAAGGAAAACTCGTCGACAGAAGGGTTAGATTTGCCCTTTGATCCGCCCACAAGAGCAAGACTATGGTCGGTCGAGCCCTCATGCTTGGATTGCAACTTCCCGTCAACCTCGGCTCGACTTGAGCTTAGAAAAGAGGTCATCCAACTCAATAGTCAAATAATGTCCGGACTCCTTGATGGCCTCAACCTTAGCACCCCAAACACTTGGGTCCAAGACATGTAAGAGCTTCAAATCCCGATCATGCTCGGTGTAAGGAAAATCCTCAACATTAGCTTTCATGTTGTTCACGATGGCGGTGAACCTCCGAAACATCGCATCAATGTCCTCACCGGGAAGTGGAGTGAAATTCTCATATTGCATCCCAGAAGAGACAAAGAGGCGAGCCTTCACATGGTTATCACCACCGTGAGCAACCAACAACTTTTCCCAAATTTGCCAAGCAAGATTCAAATGGCGAACACGCTCAAACTCGGATCACACAAGCTCCGACCAAGTGATCAATGGCTTTTGCATTAGCCTCATACTTGGCCTTGGCACCGCATCGGCCACCATAAGAGTATGGATGTTGACCGAATAGCATAGGTCTTGTCAAGCACAATGAAATCCAACGACTTTCCCACGAAGAAAGATCATCATACGAGCCGCCCACTTGTGGTAACCCTTGCCATCGAAGTGCGGCGGACCGCCCCGCTCAACGTACGCCATCTTAGGATTCGAGACTTGTCAAAGTCGCAAAGAATACGGCACCAAGCTCTGATACGAATTGAAGGATCAGATGGCGACTAGAGAGGGGGGGAGTGAATAGGAGCCGGTAAAAATTCTTCCAAAAGAATCCGGCCTATACCCTAGACAAACCCCGGTCACACACAAGCGATGGATCGAATCACGCACCAATCGCCAAGACCACGAGGTTATGGATCAACCTCTAGCCTTAGGAACGATTCCTAGAAGCACACGCGGAAGCACTAGAAAGGGAAGGAAGGAATCGAAACAAGCAGCACTGCACACAGCTCCTGGCGGACTGTCCGGCCTGGCAGTGCGGACCGTCCGCGATGAACCGCGCGGACCGTCCGACCTGCTACCGCGGACCGTCCG
Organism: Cenchrus americanus; assembly: GCA_947561735.1. Classification (NCBI taxonomy): domain Eukaryota; kingdom Viridiplantae; phylum Streptophyta; class Magnoliopsida; order Poales; family Poaceae; genus Cenchrus; species Cenchrus americanus. Next base: position 187,871,525 of record OX387245.1, read on the forward strand.
CACCGACGTCGCGGACCGTCCGGCCCTCTCCGCGGACCGTCCGTTAAACACACACAGAACACCAGAAGCGACCCGAGAAAAACGGACCGTCCGCCGAGGCCGGGCGGACCGTCCGCGCCACCCGCGGACCGTCCGCTACTCGAGCTCGGACCGTCCGCAAACTGGCTGCAACCAAAACCAAAAGCCAAAACGGATCGAAAGCAAGGACGCGCAAGAACACGACGAACACGCGATGAACAGGCTCCTCGCGGACCGTCCGCGACCCCCCCGCGACCGTCCGCGCCGTGCGGCGGCACGAAACAGCCCCGACCCCCGAAAGTCAACTCCCCCAAATCATCATCGGATTTCCCAAACGGTTGAAGCTATGGAGACAAGGGTTTGGGGACTTGAAAAGCGTCACACAAGGATGCTATAGCCCAAAAATCTTGCCTCCTAACTCCCTAAATCACCGGGAATCGCGAATCCTTTGAGCACCACCAAAAGCTAGAGCACCGAACGAAAACTCACGAATCGAAGTGGTTTCCCGGCGTTTGAGGGCACAAGATCAAGCACAAAGATGCACAAAACATCTATCCATGTTTCCCTCAAAGAAATCCGGGGAGAAACCCACTCAAAGGCACGAAAACAAGCACGAAAAGCCACGAAAAACAATCCCGAATCTTCTATACAAACCAGGAAAGATTCACAAGGTCTAGCATGCCGCCCTAGCATCCATCCCTCTCAACAAATCTCTCATGAAGCTCTCATGCTAGCCTAGAGAAAAAGGAAGGAAATATAGCTACGAAAATGAGAAAGAGGAGGGAGGAAATGAAACCCTAAATCGCGGAGAGAGAGAGCCATCCACACACACTCATGGCTTATATATCAGGTCCCGCCGGAGTGGTAAATGACTCGACTACCCCTAACATAACTACTGGCGATACAACCCACGTAGGGGCATTTAGGTAATGTTTGTGGGTCTTGCCATCGGACGGCCACGCCTTCGCCGCACCCCACGTCCTCCCGACGCAAGCCATGCAATCCCACCGCGTGTCCTCCGCCCTCGAAGCTTCCCGACACGCCCGGATCCCGTCTCCGTCGTGTTGGGCCCTCGGACTTGGTTTTGAGGCCCAAACCAAGAAACCACCAAACCCCGCGTGCTCGGTCCGGCCTCCCGCCAAACCACTTGACTTGACCGCCACCGTGCACCGGCTCGTCCGTCCATGACTTCGTCTTGCTCGTGTCGCCACCATGTGGCCCGCACCCGTCCCCGCTCGTCCACCGGGTCCCTCGAACCGAGCCTACTTGTCTCTCCATCTCCCGAGGCCCCTCAAGGCCGAAGACCTTTCGCGCCCGTTCTTCACCTCGCAACAACACGAACTAGGCCGCGCAGCCTACACCTCGCGCACTAAGCCAAGAGTCGACCCAACACCCGTTGTCAATCACTCATCACCGAGGAGCGGTCATCCATCGACCACCGGGACGCTCCCGGTCCTCGCGCACACGACCGCTCCGGGATAGGGCGCCCACACCGCCGCCGCGCCGTCGTCGCCGACCACGCCGCGAATGCCGTCGCCCCTTTTGTGCGCGACCCGTCGAGCAAGCAACCCTAGGGGAGTCCGCGGGCTACCGGGAGGAGTCCAGGCGACAGGCGCTGTGGGATCTCCCCGCCGTCAAGGTCGTGTTCCGCCGCCATCACCCTCAGGCGCATTCCATCGAACACTTGAGCTGTCCGAGAAAAACCACAGGAGACCCTAGTACACCGGGGACTACACGCAGGAGTGACCGCAACCGATCCGCTCGGATCCGGTGTGGCCCGCCACTCATCTCCCAGCCACACGCCTGCCCACTTGAATCCCAGCCGCACCAGCAGCCCTGGGATCCCATGCGGCTGGCCAGTCGCGGGCCAGCCACCGCGTGGACTGCAGGGATCTCGGCCGCACCCGCGATCCAGGGATCCCGTGCGGCTGGCCCTGTTTAAGGGGGGGTTTGATTTATTTTAATTCCAGAAAATGATTATTTCCTTTGAAAAATCCTAGAAAATCCATTTTAACTCCAAAAATTGTAAAACTTTTTCCAAAAAATTTCTAAAATCTTAAACTCCGGGTTGGGTTGGTGTTTGCTCTCTTTTGGCTCTTAAATGCTCTTATTTCGATTTAAATTGCAATAGGACTGTTATTTATTTATCCTTTTGCGCTATTAGGAGCAGCTGGAGCCGGGGAGCTGATGCCGGAGTACGACTACGCCGACGACTTCACCGCGGAGGACTACCCGACCACAGGTTCACGCCCGACTGATTCTGAAATACCTATTAGGCATTGCTAAGTAGTATTGCTAGTGCTTTACTTTATATATGCATGTTGATGAACCTTGCACCGCCTCTTTGCTTACCCTATCCTTGAGTGCCCTACTGCCACTGTATATATATGTTTATGTGAGCGTGTATATACGCCGAGCTTCGCGATGCATGTGTTGGGATGGGAATAGTGGTTCTTGGCGTGTGTGGGTAAAAACCGGCAGGAGAAGGCGATTTGGGTACTTTGGCGGGGGTGAGCTCGAAACAATCGATCTGGGATCGGGGATAGGGGTGCACTCCTCAGTGCATCCCTCCTGTTACGGTTTTCGGAGCCTAGGTGTTGGGGTTTTACTTGCGTTTGGAGGATATGAGCTCACCCCGGTCTGAAACCGAGTGGATCAACTTGTCTATAGGACATCGTACACACCACCCCGCCGAGAGTGGGGATAGGGCCGTGTTGAGCTCCGCAAGTGCGGAACCATACCTGCCTAGGAAGGATAGAGGGTATCTGTGGGGGAGCGGTGGAGGTGAGACCACCCTCTCAGAGCGTCTCCCGTGTGGCCACACGGGAGCATTTCACGGTTCCGTGCCGTCCTCGCCGCGGGGGGGACCGCTTTGAGGGCCGGATGCAGGGTGGGACCGTAACTTCCGAGAGTTCACCGGTAGGATGGGCTCGGACGGCCGTACACCGGCCGGGTACCATTCCGGGATGGGTACAGGTGTACACACTCTGCAGAGTTGTTCGATCTATAGCTATAGCCGCGTCCTCGGTCATGGACACTACCTAGACGACATATTTGTTCCTCATGTTTTGGGATTTCTACCTTCCCCCTATAGGAGTGTGTGTGGTGAGCCATGGTTGCAGCAGGCTAGAGGAGAGAGGCTCCATCTACCTCGTCGATCCGGTTGTAACCATTGAGGTGCGAGGAGAGGAAGTTCTCGCATCGACCCTGGACAAGAGTAAGAGGTGGAGACAGGTCTCCTGGGTAACCAGGTGATTCCGAGCTGTGTTGAGAGGCTTGGGTTTTGGGATTATTGATGGGGATACCTTGTTTATACTCTGCTGCTGTTGCTTAGGAAACCAAAGCCGCTTCCTTGTCTACTTTCTTTTCCCTTTAGATGTTAGGCCACTTAAAGCTGCATACAGTTGGTGACGTGGACCTATCCCACTCCTTGGGGATAGACTTTGGGTGTGCAGGGTACGAGTCCGAGTTCGACTGCAACGCCGACGGATGGTACGACTGAGGGATACGTTGCTTCGCTCAAGTTTGCCTGTGGCGGGAAGGATAAAGATGGAGACCCTTCTGAGAAGATAGCTACCGTTGCGTAGAATTTTCACTCTGATTCAGCCAAGAGGCTTGTATTGTTGTACTCCATAATGGACTTGTAATAAATTCGTGTACTATTCTCTTCATGTGATGTGGTGTATGACTTTGTGTATTTATCTGTGAGGCGTTCTGTACGCGATAGCCACTGATCCAGGGACTATCGCGATGGTACAGGGATTCGGGTTTTCCATGAAAATCCGGGGTTTTACAGGTGGTACCAGAGCCATGCTTGACCGTAGCACATATCCCTAGGAAAGGTCGATAGAGATAGGACTCTATACGCTCTACCTTTATAGTTATAACCTTGAGCTATGTTATAAACTCGTTCCCTTTTTGAAAACTTCTTACTCACCTGCGCTGACAGAAATTTCTTGCGTTTCACAGGAGATGGAGCACCAGGTCGCTGAGATCACCCCCGAGACGTGCGGGGCGATCTGCCACTGGATGGAGAGGGCCCTTCTCAGGCTTGGAGTCCCTCCGACCTACGTCACGTACCGCGCCGAGTACGTACCCGCCGTGACTGGGCGGATGGTGCTCTGCACGGTCGCTGTGCTCCCTCACCCGAGTTTCCGGGGTTCAAGGGAGAGGTCTACTACAGCGCTGCACTCACCGTCGCGACCGCGCTGGATGTCGTAATAAATTCGTGTACTATTCTCTTCATGTGATGCGATGTATGACTTTGTGTATTTATCTGTGAGACGTTCTGTACGCGATAGCCACTGATCCAGGGACTATCGCGATGGTACAGGGATTCGGGTTTTCCATGAAAATCCGGGGTTTTACACGCAGCATCTTCGCGCATCTGAATGCCAGCTCCTCCGACTACTCGAGGATCGTTGGTGCTAGGCTGTGGCTTCACTCAGAAGAACCTGCAGAATAGAATCCAATGGGGCTTGATTCCCAGAAATGTCTCGCATAAGTGCACGAAGACGGAGACGTGGAGAACACCATTGGGATTCAAATTGAGGTACTCGATGCCGTAGTACCTGAGCAGACCCTTAAAGAAGTCAATGGCAGGCAGCGCTAGTCCACGCTCCGCGAATCGGGCAAACATCGGAATCTCATCTGGATTTTTCTCCATCGAATACAGATCTCCCATGGCGACGCGCCATAGATCCATTTATTTCTCCCCCAGAAACCCACTGTTAACAAAGGCAAGCAGATCTTCAGTCTTCAGCTTGGCTTTCTTCTACTCCTTGGCTGGGTTGGGACGCGGGGTGGATGGCGGCGATGACTCCGGGGTGGACCCTTCAGCTTCACTGCGGGCCCTCTTCTTCCCCGCACCGGTCTTCGTGCTCTTGGATGGGGATGCCTTCATCCTCCAAGTGCAGGGTGTCTTCACTCGCATTCGCTCGGGGGCTACCCTGGCATCGGATCGCAACGGCGCTTACAGATCTAATCTGTAGCACGGTGGCGGAGGTGGCGGCAGCAGAGAAGCAGGAGGACAAAGTGCAGATCTATTTGGTGCTTGCTACTGCGGGGAATGAGAAAACCCTAAGGGGCTCAGTGTCTATTTATAAGCCGTTAGGTGGCGATACATTGACATAATGGATAAGTGCCAGGCAGGTGACTCAGTGGCGGTGGCTCGTCTCTTCACCTTCAACTACTCGATACTCTTCACCTCGGGGGCTCGGCCATGTCAGATCGATTCTGTGGTTTCCTTCCAGTTTCAAGAACCACTCAGGACACATTCTACAATCAAGATGACCCTTCAATTCGAGAGGAAGTACTCGACTCAAGGCTCGGGGGCTCCGTGCCACGTGTCCTTCGGTTTTTTTCTGGATTTTACGGGATAAGATTGGCAGAACTTCAGATTGACCCTCAGCTTGAATCTACGATTCGACCTAAGGCTCGGGGTCTACATTCCATATGAAATGCGATTATCTGAATCGCATTTTCCATATGGTTCCTTCGTCAAGACAACATGAGTACTATTGAAGACCTTCAAGAGAAAGAACTCGGGGATGCTTGGGAACTACTCGAGAAGACTTCAAGACTACTCAATGATCAGCTGGAGTACCTTCCAGCCTCAGGATGCTTCAAGTACCCTTGAGGACTTTTGGCTTTTAGAACTCGGGGACGCTCGAGAACTACTCGTCAGGGCCATCAAGACTACTCGAAACTATCCTGCTTGACTACAAAGTACTCGGGGGCTTGTCGTATGGACATCCCTGGTCCCACTACTCTGGTGGGTACTAGGATTGACTACTCGGTGGCCCCCTGGGACTACTCCACTTGTGCTGCACAACACCTGATGGCGTGGAGCGCAAGGACTACTGTGGAGAAGTACTCGGATAGGAAGCTATGCATGTCCGGATCCATGTAAAGAAATCTTAGACGTACACGACTAGTACTCTCTCCTCAAACTGACTTGTAACCCTGCCTCCCGGACTATATAAGGCGAGGCAGGGACCCCTCTCTGATCATCTGCATCATCTTGTAAACACATCTAATCAATCCAAAGCAATGCAGCATACAAGACGTAGGGTATTACGCACATTGCGGCCTGAACTTGTCTAAAATTTGTGCCATGTGTCTCTTCCTTTGAGTTACCGATCTTGGCGAGGCCACATTCATCTACCTCGGGTACTCACCTTGGTAGGTTGCCAGTCTAAAACACCGACAATGCACGCCTTCTTCGAGGGGACAACCTGTCGGGACCTTGTGCGTGAGCTCGGCAGAGCCCACCGGTTGACTCCAACGAGCTGTTCGGCATCGCCACCAGCATCACTTCCGACGAGGAGGCGATGGGAGCCATCTGCGACGACAAGGAGGGCAAGCGCGTGGACAATACGCCCGTGGAGGGATGCAAGTCCAAGTAGCCCCAACAGAAGCACAAGTGGGGCAAGAAAGGTAAAAAGCCCTGCCGCGATGCACGCGTGCAAGGGCGCGACGATGACGAGGACGAGGCCCTCGAGCGGCTCCTCGATGCCCCGGTGTGTTTGATGACATGTTGAAGAATCCATGCCCATACCACAAGACCCCGATCAACTACACCCTTGAGCAGTGCGACATGCTCAATAAGTACTACAGCCGCGTCGTCGCGAAGGAGGATGAGGCCAAGAAGGACGGTGGAGACGGGGGTGCCGGCGGCTTTCCTGCAGTGGAGAACGTCTTCCTCATCTTCGGGGGGGAGGGGGCAACGGTGGACATGTCCAACAGCCAGCACAAGCGAGAGCGGCACGAGGTCCTCGCCACGAAGAAGCCTCCTCCTTCCTTCCTCGATTGGTCGGAGGATGTCATCACCTTCAGCCGCGAGTATCACTCGAACCGCATCCCCAACCCGGGCCAGTACTCGCTGGTCGTCGACCCAGTCATCGGCAACGCGCGGTTCTCCAAGGTGCTGATGGACGGGGGTAGCAGCCTCAACATCCTCTATGCCCACATCCTACAGTTGATGGGGATTGGGTTGGACCTGCTGCGGCCCAGCACGACGCCGTTCCATGGCGTCGCGCCATGCAAGTGCGTCCAGCCCCTCAGGTAGATCGATCTGCCAGTCTGGTTCGGCACACCAGACAATTTCCACAAGGAAACCCTCACCTTTGAGGTGATGCGGTCCCGAACTACACCTACCTCAAGATGAAGATGCCGGGGCCGATGGGCGTCATTACTGTGGGCTCATCGATCGAGCATGTGTTCGACTGCGACATAGAGTGCATGGAGCACGCTGACGCCCTAGCTCTCGATGAGACGCTTGTCGCAGAGCAGGAGAAGCTGGCCAACGAGAGCTCCGACTCCTCCGCCAAGCATGCATGAAGTTTCGAGGCTCCCGAACAAACGAAGGAGGTGCCCCTTGACCCTGCTGGCCCCGAGGGCAAGACACTGAGGGTCAGTTCAACCCTCGATCCGAAATAGGAAGTGGTGTTCGTCAACTTTCTCCGCGCCAACGCCGACATCTTCACGTGAAGCCCCTCGGACATGCCACGCACCCCGAGGGAGGTCGTCGAGCACTCCCTTGAGATCCTACCTCACTCCCGAGCCGTGCAATAGCGGCTGCGGCGCTTCGACGAATAGCAGTGCTGAGCGATCAGAGTGGAGTTGCGGAAGCTTCTCGAGGCCGGATTCATCAAGGAAGTTTTCCACCCTACGTGGCTAGCCAATCCTGTATTAGTTAAGAAAGAGAATGGGAAGTGGATGATGTGTGTGGATTACACCAGTTTGAATAAAGCATGACCCAAGGTGCCTTTTCCTTTGCCACGAATCGATCAAATTGTAGATCTTATTGCGGGGTGCGAACTTTTATGTTTCCTTGATGCCTATTCCGGGTACCACCAAATAAATATGAAGGAGTCCGATCACCTCGCAACCTCCTTCATCACACCGTTCGGCATGTTTTGCTACATGATGATGCTATTTGGCCTCCGAAACGCGGGCGCTACGCATCAACGATGTATGCAACACGTTTTCGGAGACCACATCGGGCGGACCGTTGAAGCATACGTAGATGACATAGTCGTAAAAAACCAGGAAGGCGGACGACCCGGTCAATGATTTGCGCGTTGAATTTGATTGCCTGCGGGCCAACGGGGTAAATAAGATGAACCCGAAAAGTGCGTCTACAGGGTGCCGCGTGGCATGCTGCTAGGATACATTGTCTCCCAGTGGGGCAACGAGCCCAACCCCGAAAAGGTCGCAGCACTCAATCGGATGGGCCCAACTCGAGATCTAAAGGGCGTGCAGTAGGTGTTGGGTTGCCTTGCCGCCTTGAGCCGCTTCATCTAGCGGCTCGGCGAGAAGGGTCTACCCCTCTACTGGGTCCTGAAGAAGCACGAGCACTTCTCCTAGACCGTCGAGACCCAGGAGGCGCTCAACAAGCTGAAGGCGACACTCGCGCACGCGCCAATCCTCACGCTGCCTCAAGGCGGCGAGCCTCTGTACCTCTATTTCATGGCAACCACCCAGGTGGTCAGCGCGGTCATCGTTGTAGAGTGGACGAAGGAGGTTCACGCCCTACCAGTCCAAAGGTCGGTGTACTACATTAGAGAAGTGTTGTCCGAGACCAAGGTGCGGTATCCCCAAATCTAGAAGTTGCTCTACGCAGTGGTGCTCGCGCGGCGCAAGCTGCGACACTACTTCAAGGCCCAGCCGGTTACGGTGGTCTCCTCGTTCCCGTTGGGGGAGATTATCTGCAACTCGGACGTTGCGGGCAGGATCACCGAGTGGTCTGTAGAGCTCATGGGCGAAACGCTCACCTACGCGCCGCGCAAAGCAATCAAGTCCCAGATCCTCATGGATTTTGTCGCCGAGTGGACGGACACGCAACTGCCCCCGTTGCAGATACAGGCCGAGTGTTGGACCCTCTGCTTCGATGGGTCAGTGATAAAAACCAGAGCGGGCGCGGGCCTGCTCTTCATCTTACCCCTCGGGGAGCACATGAGGTACGCCGTGCGTCAGCACTTCCCCGCCTCGAATGACATGGCGGAGTACGAGGCCCTCCTTTGCGGCCTTCGAATCGCCATCGAAACTGGCATCAAGCGCCTCGACGTTAGGGGAGACTCGCAGCTCATAATTGATCAGGTCATGAAGAATGCGAGCTGTCACGACGAGAAGATGGAAGGTTATTGCAACGCCGTGCACGCCCTCGAGGACAAGTTTTATGGCATTGAGCTGAATCATGTCCCACGCAAGTACAACGAGGAGGCGGACGAGCTCGCGAAGATCGCGTCGGGGCGAATCACCATTCCCCTAAATGTTTTCGCGCGAGACGTTGCCAAACCATCTATCCACCTCAGTTCGGCACTTTCGAATCAGGAAGAACCTTCAGGGGCTCCCTCGAAACCAGCGGGTGTGGAACCCATGGACGAGAACCCCTCGAACGAGGCGTTCGTACTCTCCCTACTCGGGGGGTACAACGTGGACGAAGCCAAGGCCATGGAAACAGAGCTGGCCCCTGCGCGGAGGATTGGCGGGACAATTACCTCGCTGGATTGATCGAGGGGAACTCCCCTCAGATCGGTCTGAAGCCAGGCGCATCACTAGGAAAGCCAAGTCGTTCACTGTAATCGACGGTGATTTGTACAAGCGCACCGTGTCCGGCGTCTTGCAGTGATGCATCCCCATTCCCCACGGTCATGAACTTATTCGAGACATCCACGCGGGCGTGTGTGGCCACCACGCGGCGCCGTGCACCCTCGTGGGCAACGCGTTCCGCCAAGGCTTCTATTGGCCCACCGTAGTCGTTGATGCCAACGAGATCGTGTGCACCTGCGAGAGGTGCCAATTTTATGCCCGCAAGACCAATCTCCCGACTCACGCCCTGCAGATCATACCCGTCACATGGTCGTTCGCCATGTGGGGGCTGGACATCGTCGGGCCCTTGCGAAAAGCAGGCTACACCCACCTGCTGGTTGCCGTGGACAAATTCTCCAAGTGGATCGAGGCACGCCTAATCACAAATCTCAGGGCAGAGTAGGCCGTGTCCGTTTTCACAGACATCATCCACCGGTTTGGATTGTCGAACTCCATCATCACCGACAATGTCTCCCAGTTTACCGATAGAAAATTCCTGGAGTTTTGCGACGACCACCACATCCGCGTGGACTGGGCGGCCGTTGCACATCCACAGACCAATGGCCAAGTGGAACGTGCCAATGGCAATATTCTACAAGGCCATAAGCCCAGGATCTTCGACAGACTAAACAAGTCTGGCCGGAAATGGCTTCAGGAGTTCCCGTCGGTCATTTCTAGCCTGATGACCACTCCAAGTAGAGCCACGAGATTTACGCCGTTGACCTAGTCTATGGCGTGGAGGCCATTCTCCCCACGAACTTGAAATACGTATCGCCCAAAGTTAAGGGTTACAATGAAAATGCCAACCAGTGAGCTCGCAGGACTCGCTGGATCGAATGGACAAAACCCGCGACGTGGCCATGATGTATTCGACGAGATACCAGCAGGCACTAAGGCGGTACGAAGCCCAGAAAATTTGGCGCCGAGACTTCAACGAGGGCGACCTAGTCCTAAGGCTGCGCCAAGACAATCGAGGCCGCCACAAGCTGTCACCACCATGGGAGGGGCCCTACGTCGTCATCAAGGTGCTCAAGCCCAGCACGTACAAGCTGGCGAACGAGCAAGGCGAAGAACTCACCAACGCTTGGAACATCCAACAGCTACGTCGCTTCTACCCGTAGAAAGGATTTCCAAGTCTTTTGCGCATATCGGGGACCGCCCTAAGGGTCCCCTTAAACAAACGGGGAATCCTCACTTAATCCCGGTGTCAAAACACGCTAATCCTAACCGTGCAAGTAACTAACCATGCAGACACGGCCCACGCCGGATCCCGACGGCCCACCGAGACGGCCCGCCGAGATGACCCCTCGAGCGAGCTCCGCCTCGCTCGAGGACGCGCTCCCCCTCGGGCGGGCTCCGCCCCGTTCGAGGGGCAGCCCTTTCCCTCGAGCGGTCCCGCCCCCGCTCGAGGGGTCGCCCCCCCCCCCGAGCAGGTCTCGACTCGCTCGAGGGTTCGCTCCGCCCTCGGCCGGGGCCCGCCAGGCTCACGGGTGCGCCGCACGCGTGCGCCGACCCCGTACTTGGGCATTTAACGCCCGACGCCGCAGACGGCGCCATCATGCGCCCCGGGCTCACGCCCGGTGCCGCCGCACCAACTCCCCAGGGAGGAGCCCATCCCCGCCACCGTGGGATGGACCGTGCGGTACGGCCGGTGTCGCCCCGTGACACCGCGCGCCCACTATCGTACGCTAACGCGCCCGACCCTCGAAAGGGGGCCGGCGCACCCTCGATTCACTTTCCCCGTGACCCCGCAGTTAGGTGAGGGGCGCTAGGCCGGTGGATGGCCATCCCGGCCACCGTAACGCGCGCGGCCGCCGTACCCACGCGTGCGGCGCACCGTTGACGGTGAAAATCCGTCAACCTAGCCATGAGTTTACCTTCGGTGTTGGCATGAGTTTTATACTTTATCCATTGGTACTAACCCCCGTGGTATAACAAGTTCACGTGTGCATGTCGTTTTTGGAGTTTAATGTTTATGCGGGGATTTAGTGTTGAATGCAAGACTTTCGGGGTAAGTTCATCAAGCACCTCATGACAAGACTTTGAAGCCCCGAACAAGTCATGCAATGAAGTAAAATTAACTCCAAGAAGCCGGGGACTTGATCCGAGAAGACGACATACTCCGGGGACCCGACCGTAAAAGTGCCGAATCTTCCAAGACAAGGAGTTGAGTCCAATTCGGAGAGAAACCGACGACATGGACCCGTATGCGAAGGGGGAAGCATCCGGAAGCAAGGGAACCGACCTCGGGCAAAGGAGCCCGCGGCCGGGCTTAAATGGGCCCGGCCCAGCCGCCGGCCCGGGCCGGTCGGCCCAGGCCCATTTAGGGCCCAAACGCGTCGTCCTTTGCCCTAGCTGCCAATCGGGCTATTTATAGTCCCCTGACCGAGAGCCACGCAGAGAAGATTTCGTCTTCGGCCGCCGAGAAGCAGAGAAGAGAGGGACACCATCTAGGAGAGGAGAGGGTCGAGCTAGTTGACTAGGGTTTCCCTAGCCGACGTGGGAACCTTGCACGGAAGACCACGTCGGAGTTCCCGGAGCTAGAAGCAAGATCAAGGAAGGATCCCGGTGGTGATCTTGTGTATGTATCATTGTTATAGTTGAATTATCAAGTTGAATCTTTTCTCAGCGATCAAGAGTTTCCTCGAAGATTTCGTTTTTCGATCGGCTTTGCTTATTTCAATTCTATTCTCGAGATAGATTACATAGGGTGTTCTTGTAGCCGCGGTGGCTAGAGGTACACGCCGGATCCTCCGAAAGAATCTCGACTTGTCTTTTGACTCGCCCTAAGCTCCCCGCATGAATAGGGATACGTTGTGACGAACGGGGGTCTCGAAAGGCGGATGTTTTCGGATTTGGACGGGAAACCACGATTTAAAGAGGCTTTTATTAAGATTCGATTTGCTACTTCTTCTTTTGCTTGGAACTTCAACAAAAGGCTTACCCCGATCCCTCTAGATCGGTTTATCTACCCAATCTTACTTTGTTTTCTCCGGTTTTTAGTAGATTAGATCTGTTTTGTGTCTTTTACTTAGATGCATTAGGTTCTTTATTGAAGATTGCAGTTATTTGGCTTTAATAGATTAAGTCTTGCGTCACACATTTGTTCCACGGATTCGATACCTTGGGTTCACCACTCGAGGGAAGAAGGGTCCCTTGACTACGACGGGAGACTTGTACGCTTGCGAGTCACGAACGAACTTTGATACAATTATTAACCGTCAACAAGCCCCTTTTTCTGGCGCCGTTGCCGGGGAACAAGTGATCAAGATTTGATTTTTTATTGCTTTTTTTTTTGTAATTTTCAGTACTGATTTTATTTTATTTTTGCATCTACTAAGCTTCAATCATCCTCAAAATACATCTAATCTAGTTTGTCTAACTCTAGTCTTTATAGATTTGTTTTGTTTTCTAGTTTTTTTTGCATACTTTGTTTATTGCTAACCCTAACAGAGATGGACGGCTGCCTCTCCAACAAACCCAATAATTTTGTGGATGATCCGGAAAAACTTTACGAGGCTAAGGAGACGCGAAGCACATCAAGCTAAAAAGCCGGATTTTGTAGATTCGGAGTCGGAAGACAAAGGATCGCAGGAATCTCCGGAGAATTCACCACCTCAAAGTCCGCGGGAGAACCGACGTCCACCGATGGGTGACCAACCACCGGAAGAACGCAAGATTGGGGAGCTATGCACCCCATACATCATCGACCTACCAATCTTGAACCTCGACGAGATCGGAAGACCGTTCGAGATCAAGACCTCAACAATCCGCATGGTGCAACACTCACCCTTCACCGGCAAAGAGGATCCGAACCTTCACCTCCAAGCATTCATTCAACTATGTCGACTTTCAACATGGAGGGGGTGACTCAAGATCAAATGAGGGCAAGGCTTTTTCCGTTTTCACTACTCGGGAAGGCGTTGCAATGGTTCCACTCTCAACCGGCGGAGACGGTGCAAAATTGGAACACGTTGATGAAGGCTTTCATGAAGGAATACTACTCGCCGGTAAAACTCAAAGCTTGCGTAATAAGATTGCCACCTTTGTTCAATATCCTACGTAAACTATCTCGGAGGCATTCGAGCGCTTCAACGAGTACACTCGGGCGGTTCCACATCACAAGTTCCCGAAAGAAGACCTCGTGCAAAAGTTCTATCAAGGACTCACCATGGCGTCAAGGACGATCATCGATGCATCGGCGGGAGGATCTATCATCGAGCTTACACCGACGGAAGCTTTCACGCTATTCAAGAAGGTCGCGGATAATGACACGTGGGCGTCATCCGGCGCCTACACCCGGCTCAACCTATGGGGAACGTCAAAGGAATCTTGCAAGTGGAGAAGGAAGACATACTCGAAGGCAAGATCGACTCGCTCATGAGGAGGTTGGAGAAGATGGAGATAGAAAAGAAAGAGGCTCAAGACTTGAAGGCCGCCGAAGCAAGGTCCACATGCGAAGAATGTGGAGAGTATGGCCATGTCCGCAAAGATTGTCCGGAGGAAGCCAAAGTGCTCGACTACATGAGGAAGGGAGAATTGCCGAACTTCCGCTACGGCAAGGTAGGCCTCAATTTAATGCAAGCTCATCTATTCCTAACGCGGTTCCACTTCGGATACAATTGAAGGAGTTCATGGATGAGCAAGCTAAGATCAACAAGGACACCGTCACCAAGTTCAAGACCATAGACAAGGTGTTGGAGAACATCGATAGCAAAGTGACGGAGGTCGGAAGTTCCAATCATCAAGTGCTCAACATGATGAAGATGCTCGAGACGCAAGTTGGACAACTTGCGGGGCGCCTCACAAATGATGAAGGGAAGCTTCCGGACAACCCAAATGTCCCGAATCGGCGAAGGCCATTCAAACGCGTTCGGGGAAGGAGACTGAAGATCCGGAACGTTCCGCGGGAGCAAGGAAGCCTAAACCGTCCACCGAGGTGGAAGGAGCTGCTAAAGAGAAGGTTACGGGGATCGTCACCGAGGAACCCGAATTCGAGATGCCGGAAGATGACACGAGGATACCGCAACTCAAGCCACGCTACTTCCGAGGTAAACTTGACAACCACTTTGAGAAGTTTGTGGAAGTTGTGCGTAGACTTAGCATCAACATGCCGTTACTAGATGCCCTACAAGTACCTACATATTCTCGTTACTTTAAAGACATACTTGCAAATAAATATGAGATAGCAACACTCGGGGTAGATCATGTCAAAATGTCCGAGGAGTGTAGTGCGGCTATTGCTTATGGGCTAGAGAAGCAAAAAAGACCCCGGTGCCCTACAATTCCATATTCGGTTGGTTCTTTCAACTTCGAGAAGGCGTTATGCGACCTTGGAGCTAGTGTGAGTGTCATGCCGAGGGATGTGTTCGAGAAGTTACGCCTACCGATGGAGCCTACGGGAATATGTTTGGAGTTGGGTGACAACTCCATTCGCTATCCCTTGGGCATTGCTGAATATGTACCCGTGAAGATTGGACACCACTTCATCCCCCGTCGACTTCGTTGTGCTCAAGATGGGAGAGAGGGAGAAGCCACCGCTCATCCTAGGGAGGCCGTTCCTCAAGACCGTGGGAGCAACTATTGATGTTGGCAAGGGGGAGATCATGTTCGATATCAACGGAGAAAGGAGTTCCTTCAAGTTCCGTCCAAGGATTGAGGCATGCAACATGATTGGAGTGAAGGGAGAACCAAAACAAACGGAGGGGCTGAAAAAGAAGAAGGAGCCGAAAAAAGTGAACGTAACGAAAATTAAAGAAGGTGTTGCATCCGTCAAGACAAAGGAAGAGAAGCCACCTGTGAAGACCAAAAAAATGACTAAGCCACCAAGCCAAAAGACAAGCCCGCGCCCAAGATAGTGCGGAAGTGGGTACCCAAGATTGCAACGCCCGCAAAGAGCGTTGATCCGGAGTAATCAAGTGAAGAAGTCTAGCTATAGACTATAAACGAAGCGCTAGGCGGGAGGCAACCCGTTTCGTCAACTCAAGTCAAGAATAAGCTACGGGAGGACAACCCGATTCCAGGTTTTCTAGTATTTTTAATAATTTAGTTTTTGAGTTTTATTACGCAAAGACATTAGACTTAGAAGTGGTTGAACAATATTAGAGACATAATTCTTGATTGAATGATTGCTTTATCATAAACCCTTTGCATGAACCCTCCTTTGTGCTTGTTTGATTCTTTTCTTTTCGAGAAACCCCTCAACCAAATAATTTCAGAACCTTAGCTCAACCTTACACCCTCATTATGGTGCTGAGGTTGACTTATTTTTCATGCTAAAACCACACGAGTAGAGCCACGATTTATATTCAAGTGTTATAAAAATTCAGCACGTGGTAGGACTCGCGTGAACCTAGAAATCAAAGCTTTTGGTTGGCCTTAAAAATCTTTATCCTTGGTTTCTCTAGGATTAGAATTTTTCTAAGCCCATTCTAATTTTGTTTTATTCAAAATCTTTCTTATTTAGCCAAAATTAGAACCTAAACCTATGCCCCCATGATCAAGCCGGAAAACGTTCGCTCTCAACCGATGAAAGCGGACTTTACCGGTAAGACCAAAATCGACGTAGTCGAAAAATATTTTCGACTTACATTTGTTTTTAATGGTTTAAAAACTTCTCTAAAATTATGCTCGAGCTCTTGCATGGCTCTGAAAAATATTTTAAAATTCGAATTAGAGGAGTGCTTAACCTTAAACACACCTAAATGGAGGCAATCAAGTTTGAATTAATCATGCATGCACCATTGGATTCCCTTTTATCAACTTTCACCAATTCCACATGCAAAGGACAAGCATGGTGGGCAGCAAGCATCAACTTTGCAGGATTTTCATGGTGGCATGTGAAGCAAGTGGAGCTAGGGAGCATGGACATGACCCAAAGCATGGAGCATCAAGTGGGAGGACCAATGATTCAAGAAAAGGAGTGGACGAGAGCGTTTGGGCGGTGCAACTCGTGGAGCACGCGGGCAGGGAAAGTTGCGAGAGGCGAAATGATCGTGCTGGGAGAAAGACGCGCCGAGGAGGAGCCGGAGCACCCCCGGGCCGGCCGGCCTAGGCCGGCCGGCCTGCCCTATAAATGGCGTCCCCCCGCGCCCGTCTTCTCGCAGGCAAGCTTCCCTCTCCTTCCCTTGTTTGTGTGTTCAAGTTTGTGTGCTCAGAACCTCCGTAGACTTAGCCAACCACCCAAGCTTGAGAGCTCAAGAAAAAAAAATCCACCTCCTTAATCCACTCCAAGTCCACATCCGAAGCAAAGAGTTTAAGTGCCTAGTTTACCGGTTGCAACCCGGATTTTTAGTTGAAGAGAGAGTGCAGCAAACATGTGGAAGAAGACCACAAGTCTCTTCTCTAAGAAGAAGAGTTCGTCGTCGTCCAAGCCGTCATCAACCACGTCTTCGAGGAGGCACTCGGTTTCCGAGTCTCCCGGAGCATGGAGACGGACACGGCACCACCGAGGAGGAACGACGCTCTCCTCCTTGGTGGTATGAGGGCTGCGAGAAGCACTTCCATGAGGTTCACCGAACCTCGTGGGCACACGGAGGAGCAGCCCGCGCCACCACGACGATCGACTCGCTCAATCGCACCACCTCCTTACACCCCGACACAATCTTCGTACGGCTTCATCATCTTGTCGGCGGAGGAGGAGGATAGGCTCGCAAATCTTGAGAAGAGGCTTGTGCCAAACGTCGAGCTCGACGACCAAGCACTCCACACCTTGGGTTTTCGCACCGACATATACTACATGTTGGGGCACCTCGGGTGGGTTCGGTTCTCCAACGGAATATCGGTGGACACCCACTTGGGTTACACCTTGGAAATTTTAATGACTATTGCACCCATCGTTGATGATGATGGGGTGCAAAGCTTGTCATTCCGTTTGGAGGGAATCCAACAAGTGGTTCCCTACGAGCACGTAAGGGAGCTGCTTGGATTCCACAAGGGCGCTCCGAGAAAGTTGACGTGCCTCCCGCATGTTGGCGGAATTTTGGGGCATGATCTCCGGAGATGCCCATCAACAACGCAAAAGCATCCGCAACCCCATTATCCGGATATTTCACTCTTGGATGTGCAAGAGGGTATTGGGGAGGATGAGGGAAACAAAGGTGACCGACACGGAGTTAAATTGGCTATACTCGGCTTTAATTGCCGTGGCAGCCAATTGACCCCTCTTACCTCATGATCAACCGTTGGTGTTGTGAAGCAACATCGGGGGCCGGTGATATTGGTTCGGGGTGTTACCTCTCCATGTTGGCCTTTTCCTTGCGACCGGGGATCGCAAGAAACCCCGCTCACCTTTTGCGCGGTACCTCTCTCGGTTTTGAGTACTTGCGGCAAGGCAAGTACATTAGTGGAGATGAGAGAAGAGGTTACCGATTGGCCATTGTGAACCTCCCTCTTCCGATGAGAGGCTTAGGCTTTTCACCGAAGGAAGGGAAGATTGGTTGGAAGAGGGACTACTTGTCCCCGCAAGGAAGAACAAAAGAGGAAGAATCGTAGAAGAGGGAACATCCTCCGCACAAGCGGGTGGAGCACAACCCAATGTGCAACCATCCGGCGGGGGTTCCTCCTCCGCCAAGTTATTACGGAGGGTCTCAACAACAAGCATGGGGGGGTGGTGCACCGGTACCCCCACAAAATTATGTTGTGCCCAACGCTAACTTCGCGGAGTCCTACGCTCATCATCCCCAACCACAACAAAGCATGGCTATTATTGGAGGGTATGATGCAAGAAATGCTCAAAATATCGCAGCCATCCAATCCAACGCAGCTCAACTCGGTGAAGGCAACGCAAATATTGCCTTTGAACTTGGACGCCTTCACCTTGTGGAGCCAAATCAATTCGACGGAGGAAGCGTTCATTCATATTATGAGCAAGGGTATTATTATCAAGACTACCAACATCAACCACCGGCGGAGGACTAGAAGATTTAGGAACTTTTGTTTTCTTTTCTTTTCTATTTCTCTCGTAATTTTTAGCTTTTGCTTATGTGTGTTTGCGTAGTATTTTTCTGTTTTTATTCAATTTTCAGCAAGCATGTATGTTTATTTTCAGTGTGTATTTCAACTTGATATCACCATTAATAAAGCCACCACCTTGATTATATCATTGGAAAAGTTACAAAATTCGTGCCATGTTGATATATGATTAAAATTGCAGCTTTGTTCATCTTTGTAGTTGATTTATGCATGTTTAAGCTAGTGCTCTCTTAAAAATACAGATCTGAATTTATTTAAATACTAGCTTATTTTTCAGCGGAGGTTATGATTAAAATAAAGACCCATAGTGTTTTATGTGCTCTCGAGTTATGAATGGATTGAAGATGTCTTTTATGCTCAAAAATATTGCTAACCTTGTCACAAATATCACTTGTGTGTTGCTCAACCTATCCAAAGCCTTATATATATTTGAGTGCATAAACCTTAGTGTACAAGATTTATTTTTGAGTGAGTTTTTGCAGGCCATGATTTCTCTGGCCCGAGACTAAGAAGCTGGTCATTCCGTTTTTGCGTATCTATCTTTTTGCTAGCCTTTTATCCGTGCATTGTGTATCCCCGCATCGGTGATCTCACAAACTTCGCCGGATATCCACCCTTAAACCAAATATCATCTTTTTGTGACTACCTCCTTGACCACAACCTATCATTGAGGATGGATCATCAATTCAAGGAAGATCGCAAGACGGTGCCAACGTTGAAGATTTCAAGTATCTCTCCAAGGAAAATTATCTCCGGTACCTACCTTATTTTTCGCCTCTTTGCTCGAGGACGAGCAACGTCTAAGCATGGGGGAGGAGGTAGGTACGGTGCAGTTTTAGAGTTCAAAAGGGAGTATTTAAAAATATATATATAATGATGAAAGAAAAAAAAATCCAGTGATATTCATGACTTTCAAGGTATAAAAAAATCAAAACTTCGTTGTGAAAGTCATGGACTGAATATATGACGAGGCAAGAAAAAATGAATGAATGAAAGAAAGAAAAGAATGAGAAAGAAAAAAAAAATATATTTGTGCGTAAAGTGAACTCCCCGGTTCTCTAGGAGTGCATTCAAGGCTTCAAGATAAAAAGATCCATTCTCAATTTTCCAACCATGTGCAATCCGATAACGAGGACTTTCTTTGTGCCTCGGGATCACTCTTTGCCATTTGCACATGTCCATTCATCTAAAGTGTGTGTATTTTTCTCTTTCCCCTCCTTGATTTAACATTATTTTCCAATGACCTTTTTGACGAGTCTCGGTAAGACCATGAGAAGCTTGTCTTGTTTTGACAACACCTCATTTATAAATTCTTGTTAGGACTAAACTTTCCCAAAAGCTCCATATAAAGCCTACCACATATATATGAGAGGGAAAGGAGTAGAATATATAGGCTTGAGAGACAAGTGAGATGAGAGTTTATGAGCAATACATGAGATGATTTAAATTTGTGAATTTGGTTTAGCTTTTCTTATCTCGTTCTTCATTTCAAAAATTCTGAGATCCATTTAAAATTTTGTGAGCATGTTAATACTTGTGGGATAAGCTTAATAAGAATCTACCCTCCGTGGAGATGAAGGCTAGTACATTATGGAACTTTAATGAATTAATATTTTGGGAGCATTATGTTTTCTCATGTATGGTCACATGCAAAGTTTAAACATTGTTTAGCAATGATGATATCCATCGAAGGCTTACTCGAGGACGAGCAAGGTTTAAGCATGGGGGAGATGTTGACGGTGAAAATCCGTCAACCTAGCCATGAGTTTACCTTCGGTGTTGGCATGAGTTTTATACTTTATCCATTGGTACTAACCCCCGTGGTATAACAAGTTCACGTGTGCATGTCGTTTTTGGAGTTTAATGTTTATGCAGGGATTTAGTGTTGAATGCAAGACTTTCGGGGTAAGTTCATCAAGCACCTCATGACAAGACTTTGAAGCCCTGAACAAGTCATGCAATGAAGTAAAATTAACTCCAAGAAGCCGGGGACTTGATCCGAGAAGACGACATACTCCAGGGACCTGACCAGAAAAGTGCTGAATCTTCCAAGACAAGGAGTTGAGTCCACCTCGGAGAGAAACCGACGACATGGACCCGTATGCGAAGGGGGAAGCATCCAGGAAGCAAGGGAACCGACCTCGGGCAAAGGAGCCCGCGGGCCGGGCTTAAATGGGCCCGGGCCGCCGGCCCGGTCCGGCCGGCCCATGCCCATTTAGGGCCCAAACGCGTCGTCCTTTGCCCTAGCCGCCAATCGGGCTATTTATAGTCCCCCGACCGAGAGCCACGCAGAAGATTTCGTCTTCGGCCGCCGAGAAGCAGAGAAGAGAGGGACACCATCTAGGAGAGGAGAGGGTCGAGCTAGTTGACTAGGGTTTCCCTAGCCGACGTGGGAACCTTGCACGGAAGACCACGTCGGAGTTCCCGAGCTAGAAGCAAGATCAAGGAAGGATCCCGGTGGTGATCTTGTGTATGTATCATTGTTATAGTTGAATTATCAAGTTGAATCTTTTCTCGCCGATCAAGAGTTTCCTCGAAGATTTCGTTTTTCGATCGGCTTTGCTTATTTCAATTCTATTCTCGAGATAGATTACATAGGGTGTTCTTGTAGCCGCGGTGGCTAGAGGTACACGCCGGATCCTCCGAAAGAATCTCGACTTGTCTTTTGACTCGCCCTAAGCTCCCCGCATGAATAGGGATACGTTGTGACAGAACGGGGGTCTCGAAAGGCGGATGTTTTCGGATTTGGACGGGAAACCACGATTTAAAGAGGCTTTTATTAAGATTCGATTTGCTACTTCTTCTTTTGCTTGGAACTTCAACAAAAGGCTTACCCCGATCCCTCTAGATCGGTTTATCTACCCAATCTTACTTTGTTTTCTCCGGTTTTTAGTAGATTAGATCTGTTTTGTGTCTTTTACTTAGATGCATTAGGTTCTTTATTGAAGATTGCGTTATTTGGCTTTAATAGATTAAGTCTTGCGTCACACATTTGTTCCACGGATTCGATACCTTGGGTTCACCACTCGAGGGAAGAAGGGTCCCTTGACTACGACGGGAGACTTGTACGCTTGCGAGTCACGAACGAACTTTGATACAATTATTAACCGTCAACACGCACGCCCGCACCGCAGGCGCACGCCCGGCGTCGTAGCAACCACTCCGCTACCGCGAAGCGCATTGGGAAGGAACGCCGTTCTGCCCGCTCCTGTACCCCGTACCAGCCATCATCAGCACCTCCCTCGAAGCCTATCAGAGGACGCCATCGCCATCTGCCGCCTCCTTACCCTCGAATCGCCACTGTTCGGGTACGGGGTAGGCCATCATGGCCAGATCGCAGCGAAGATCGTCCGGACGGTCGCCCACTCTACACCGTAGCGCGACGTGCTCCCTCACGTAGCTAGGTAGCGCGGCGTGCATGTAACCCGCCGCCCCCTTGGCCTATAAAAGGGGGAGGCGAGCCCCCGCCGCGGGGGACGAGTTCGGGGGACGAGTTCGAGGAACACAACACACCGTGCACTCACTCTCCTACTCTCCCACAACATCTTCGACCACTCTCCCGGGACTTGGAAGCCACGCTTCTACTCCCGCCTTGCTTGTACTTGCCCCACTACGAGCACCCCCGTGCCGAGCAATATAGTGCCACGAGCACGCCCCCGTCGGGACGTACGGCCCACTCGGCGGAACCAGGATAAAACCTTGTGTCATTTGTTGCTTAGCATCGACCATTGAGGGATAGACCACGGCGTTATCTACTGGTTAGTGTCGGGACCATATTCCGCACCGACAGTTGGCGCCCACCGTGGGGCATCGAGCGCCTAAGGTCATTTCGCCAACTCCATCCATGGTGATTCGCACTGAGTACCGTGCTACGCGCTACAACATGGGTAGCTCGGACCCTCTCCCGGCCGGGTTCGAGATCCGCTTCGGAGACTTGAACTTCCAGGCCACGGGGAACGGCTATCTCATGCGCCTCACTAATCGTGAGGAGCTTCGCGCGCGAGCCGCGAGGCCGGGTCCCCGCACCGGTCTCCGCCGCACGCACGACACCGCGCAGCGCCCGCAGGCATGGATGCCGCGGGGTCCGTCGACGCCGCGACGCCGTCGTCGCTCCGGGCCGGCGCTCACGCCGGGCGCGGTCCGAGCGGCGGCAAGCCGAGCGCGCCGCCGCCCAACGCGGTGCGCCCACCGTCACAACAGCCGCCACCGCCCGGTGGGGACCGCGTGCGCGCTTAGGACCGCGCATCCCCATCGGCCGCGTGGCGCCACGACGGCCCATAACGCCAACGTGAACACGACGATGCGCCGGTTCCACCCGGCCGCCATGTCTTCGTCGCCGTGGATCCCGCACCTCGGCCAGCCAGACGAGTCGTCCCCGGGGCTCCGTCGACACGATGCCACCCGCCAACCGCCACGGGTACGCGGAGTGGGACTTCTCCGGCGTGCCGGACCCGGGCCGCGTTCGGGCGCTTCCTCGACGCCACGGACTACCGGGTTTGGTCGCTCCGACGACTCCAAAGACCGGGAGCTACGACCCCGCGCGGGAGTGTTGCGCCGTCATCACCAACGACCCGGCTAACGCCGCCGGTGCGGCGGGTGCCGAGACGGGGAAGTCACGCCCGCCCCGGGATCTCCACGCGCCCGGCCGCGGGGCCGAGCGCTCCCCGCCGGGGCCGACGTCGACGCACACCGGCCCAAGCCCGCGAGCTCGAGGCCAAGCCGGCGGAGGAGTACGGACGGTGCGGCTACTCCGCGCCTCGATGGCGGGGGAGGCCTCCGCGCGCGGCGAACGCGCGCGGAGCCGGGCCGACAGTCCGTGACCGCCCAACCCCGTCCCCAACGTCGACAACGCGGATACTCCACCACGGGCGAGCCAAAAGCTCATCGCCGCCGCGACGTTGCTACGCGCCATGCCGGCACCCTCGACCCCCGAGGCTCGAGACATGCACCGCGAGGTGCAGACTCTCCTTGAGCAAGCGGCCGTCCAGCAGGCCGAGAGCTCGGCCTCACGCATTCGTCAACAGGGGGACGCACGAGGTGATGATCCTGCACCAGAGGCGAACCCCTCGGTGCACGTGGGTCAACCCGCCGACCAAGGACGCACGCCGGCCAAGGAACGGCTCCTCGACACGCGCGGGCGCCGGATGGCGATGCCCACAACGTCATCAACGCCGGGCGCACCGAGCAAGGCGGACGCGCGAGCGGCCAGGGGCTACCACCCTCGAAGGGGTGGACGCTACGACGCGGTGAGGACCGCTCCCCAACGCCGGAGCCCCCGGCACCCGTGTGTTCGGCCGGGAGATCCGCATGGCGCCGTTCCCCCGCCGCTTCCGTCGCCCTCGACGATCGTCAAATACAACGGGGAGACGGACCCTCGTGTCTGGCTCAACGATTACCGCCCTCGGCTCGTCACCGGGCGGGGCCACCAACGACGAAGTAATCATCCGCAACTTGCCCCCGCACCCGGGCGACGCGGCCCGGACATGGCTAGAGCACTTGCCCGCCGCCCGCATCCATAACCGGGACGATCTAGTCCACACCTTCGTGGGCAACTTCCGTGGCACGTACGTGCGCCCCGGGAACTCCCGGGATCTCGCGCTCCCCGCACGCGAAGCCGGCGAATCGCTACGGGACTTCATACGGCGCTTCTCCAAGCGCCGCACGGAGCTCCCCGGCCGTGGCACGCTCCGAGATCGTGCACGCGTTCCTCGAGGGCACCACGTGCCGGGACCTTGTGCGCGAGCCGGGACGCAGCCCGCCCACGGACTCGAACGAGCCGTTCGACATTGCCACCGCCCCCGCCTCCGGAGAGGAGGCCGTGGGGGCAATCTTCGACGGCAAGAAGGGCAAGCGCTCCGAGGACACGCCCGCGGAGGGCGGCGGGTCCAAGGAGCCACGCCGCAACGACAAGCGGGGCAAGAAGGGGGAAGAAGCCGCGCCGCGAGGCGCGCGAGCAGGGGGCGCAACGGTGGCAACGCCGAGGCCCTCGGCCGTCGACCCGGCTCGACGGGGCCCTCGACCCGCCCCTCGAGGCCCGGGGGTGTTTGACGACATGATGAAAAAAGCCATGCCCCTACCACAAGACTCTTGTGAACCACACTCTTGAGCAATGCGACATGCTCAAGAAGTTCTACGGCCGTGCCGCCGCGAAGGAGGCAGAGGCCAAGAAAGATGGGAGCGATGGCGACGCGGGTGGTTTCCCCGCCGTCGAAAATGTGTTCCTCATCTTTGGGGGGACCCACGTCGTCGACATGTCGACCCGCAACGCAAGAAGGAGCAAGACGAAGTCCTCGCCGCAGAGAGGGCACCTCCGGCCTTCCTCAACCGGCCGAGGACGCCATCACTTTTAGCCGGATGATCACCCAAACCGCATCCCGAACCCGGCCAGCACCCACCGGTGGTCGATCCCATCATTGGGAACGCCCCGGTTTTCGAAGGTCCTTATGGACGGAGGCGTAGCCTCAATATCCTCTTCGCGCACACATTGCGCCCGATGGGGATCGGCCGGACCGGCCGCGGCCCAAGCACGAAGCCGTTTCACCGCATCGCGCCCGGCAAGCGAGTTCAACCCCCTCGGCGGATCGATCCGCCCGTCCGGTTTGGGACCCCCAAGAATTTTCGCAAGGAAACCCTCACCTTCGAGGTGGTGGGATTCAAAGGGGCCTACCATGCCATCCTTGGGCGACCGTGCTATGCCAAGTTCATGGCGGTCCCCAACTACACGTACCTGAAGATGAAGATGCCGGTCCAAACGGCGTCATCACCGTCGGGTCGTCGATCGAGCACGCATTCGACTGTGACGTCGAGTGCGTGGAACATGCAGAGGCGCTAGCGCCGGGATGAAGCGCCGGTGAACACGCCGGAGAAGATGGTCAACGACGACCTCGCCTCCGCCACCAAGCACATCGGCACCTTCGAGGCCGCCGAGCAAACCAAAGGGGTCCCCCTCGACCCGTCGGCCCCCGAGGGCAAGGCGTTGAGGGTCAGCTCGACCCTCGATCCTAAATAGGAAGCAAGGCTCGTCGACTTCCTCCGCGCCAACGCCGACGTTTTCGCGTGGAGCCCCTCGGACATGCCGTGCATCCCGAGGGAGGTCGCCGAGCACTCCCTTGATATCCCGCCTAATGCTCGCGCCGTGCGCCACGGTTGCGCCGCTTCGACGAGGAGCGGCGACGGCGATCGGAGCGGAGCCGCGGAAGCTCCTCGAGGCCGGGTTCATCAAGGAAGTGTTCCACCCTACGTGGCTAGCTAATCCCGTGCTTGTAAAAAAGAAAAATGGGAAGTGGAGGATGTGCATAGACTACACTAGTCTCAATAAAGCGTGTCCAAAAGTTCCCTTTCCTTTGCCACGTATAGATCAAATCATTGATTCAACAAACGGTGCGAATCGCTCGTTTCCTCGATGCCTACTCGGGATATCACCAAATAAAAATGAAGGAGTCCGACCAGCTCGCGACTTCGTTCATCACACCGTTCGGGACGTTCGTTACGTCACGATGCCTTTAGGCCTCGTAAACGCGGGCGCGACATACCGCGCCGCATGCAAGCACGTTTTTTGGGGACCATATCGGGCGGACAATCGAGGCTTACGTGGACGACATCGTCGTCAAGACTAGGAAGGCGGACGACCTGGTTAACGACCTTGGCGTCGCGATCACCGCCTACGGCAAACGGGGTCAAGCTAAACCCCGAAAAATGTGTCTTTGGAGTGCCGCGGGGGCATGCTCCTAGGGTACATCGTCTCCCGGCCGGGGAATCGAGGCCAACCCCCGAAAAGGTCGCGGCCCTCGAGCGAATGGGTCCAATTCGGGACCTCAAGGGAGTGCAGAAGGTGTTGGGGTGCCTCGCCGCCTTAGCCGCTTCATCTCGAGGCTCGGTGAGAAGGGCCTCGCCCCTCTACCGCCGCTCAAGAAGCACGAGCGCTTCTCTTGGACCGCCGAGGACCAGAAGCGCTCGACAAGCCGAAGGCGTCTCCCGACGCACGCCCCAATCCTTACGCCGCCACGAGACGGCGAACCCCTCCAACTCTACGTGGCCGCAACCACCCGTGTGGTCGGGCCGCCGTGATCGTTGTGGAGCGCACGGGGGAAGGGCATGCCTTGCCCGTGCAGAGGCCGGTCTACTACATCGGCGAAGTCCCGTCGGACACGAAGACGCGCTACCCCCGTGTCCGTGCCGTTGTACGTGGTAGTCCTCGCGCGGCGCAAGCTCCGCCACTACTTCGAGGCCCACCCGGGCCACGCGTGGTCTCTTCCTTCCCGCCGGGAGAGATCATCCGCAACCCCGACGCGGCAGCAGGAATTGCCAAGTGGTCCGTGGAGTTGATGGGCGAGACGCTCACCTATGCTCCACGCAAGGCCATCAAGTCGCAAATCCTAGCCGATTTCGTCGCCGAGTGGACGGACACGCACCGCCGCCCCCTCGCATTCCGAAGCGCAGTGGCCGGACTCCGTTCTTCGACGGCTCGGTGATGAAGACAGGAGCGGGCGCGGCCTCGCTCTTCGTGTCACCCCTCGGGAACACATGCGCTACGCAAAGGCGCCCTCCACTTCCCCCGCATCCAACAATATGGCGGAATACGAGGCCCTTCTCTGCGGCCTCAAAATCGCCATTGAGTTGGGCGTCAAGCGCCTCGACGTACGAGGGGATTCGCAGCTCGTGATCGATCAAGTCATGAAGAACGCGAGCTGCCACGATGACAAGATGGAGGCCTACTGTAAAGCCGTGCGGGCCCTCGAAGACAAGTTCTACGGCATCGAGCTTAATCATGTACCCCGCCGGTACAACGAGGAAGCAGATGAGTTGGCAAAAATAGCATCTGGGCGGATCACCGTTCCCCCGGAACGCGCGCGCGACATCGCACGCCCCCTCGGTCACCTTCGAGCCCTACCCCTCGAGCGACGGCGGACCCTCGGGGCTCCCCTCGAATCCGGCGGGTGCGGAACCCATGGAAGAGGACCCCTCGAACGAGGCGTACGTACTCTCCCCCTTCTCGAGGGGTACGGCTCCCACGAGGCCGTCACGATGGACATCGAGCCGGCTCCCCGTCCGTGCGGACCGGCGGGGAGAAGTATACCGCCCGGATCGCTCGAGGGGAGCTCCCCGAAGACCGGGCCGCGGCCGGGCGCATAGCCAGGATGGCCAAGTCATTCACCCCTCGTCGACGGCGAGCCGTACAAGCGCGCCGCATCGTGCATCCTCCGGCCGGTGCATACCCATTCCCGAGGGGCGCGAGCTCCTACGAGACATCCACGCGGGGATCCGTGGCCACCACGCCGCGCCACGCACCCTCGTTGGCAACGCGTTCCGCCGGGGCTTCTATCGGCCTACCGCGGTCGCGGATGCCGCCGAAATTGTGCGCGCCCGCGAAGGGTGCCGCTCTACGCCCGCAAGACCAACTTGCCCGCTCACGCTCTGCAAACGATCCCCGTAACATGGCCGTTCGCCGTGTGGGGGTTGGACATCGTCGGCCCCCGCGGAAGGCGCCCGGGGCTTCACCCACCCGCTTGTCGCGATCGACAAATTCTCCAAGTGGGTGGAGGTGCGCCCCATCACGAATTTGAGGGCTGAGCAGGCGGTCACGTTCTTCACCGACATCGTCTACCGCTTTGGAGTGCCAAACTCCATCATCACGGACAATGGGTCCCGCTTCACGGCCGGAAGTTTTTGGAGTTCTCGCGACAAGTTCCACATCCGCGTGGATTGGGCAACCGTGGCACACCCACGTACCAACGGCCAAGTAGAGCGTGCCAACGGCATGATTCCCGCAAGGCCTCAAGCCCCGAATTTTTGACCAGCTCAACAAATCCGTCGAAAATGGCTCCAAGAACTACCAGCCGTGTGGAGCCTAAGGACAACCCTGCTGCAGCCACCGGTTCACCCCGTTTTTCCTAGTCCATGGCGCAGGCCGTCCTCCCCACGCGACTCCGGAATATGGGTCGCCCCGATTCGAAGGTACGACGAAGATGCTAACCAGCGAGCCCGCGAGGACTCGCTGGACCAGCTAGACGAAGTACGCCTCGTGGCGTTGATGCACTCCGCAAGGTATCAACAGTCCCTACGACGTTACCAAGCACGCAAGATACGTCGGAGGGATTTCAGCGAAGGGGATCTGGTCCTAAGGCTACGCCAAGACAACCGAGGGCGCCACAAGCTATCGCCCCCATGGGAGGGACCCTATGTCGTGGTGAAAGTGCTCGAGCCGGGCACGTACAAGCTGGCCAACGAGGACGGCGAAGAACTCACCAACGCTTGGAACATCCAACAACCTACGTCGCTTCTACCCTTAGCTAGGATTTCCAAGTATTTTTCTCGTTGTAAAATCACATGGCCAACACCCCGCTTGGTGTCACCTATGTAAATACTCCAAGTCTAATAAAAGGGCAACTCGGCTTTCCCCCGAAACCCAAGTTACCCCTCGGGGGCCGACTACCGCGGGGGGGCACCCCCCCCCAAATGGTCCCATTTTTTCGCGCAAAAAGCGTAACAACACGCGCTAAGTTTGTTTCCTACTTCAACCTCGAGCCATGATTCGAACAGGCGTAGGTGGCACAGCCGGAAGGAGCGTGCGAGTCGAGACAGGCCTACGCCGCGTGGCTATGGCCCGTCTCTCTCGCCTCCAACCCGCCGGGCCCCCCGCGAAAACGAACTCCCCTAACTAGGATCTACTCAGAAGAAGGAGAAACAAAAGGCGTAATAAGCAAACAACTTCATTTACAAGCAATTGCCCATGTTCATGAAACGACTTGTTCATTTACAAAAGGCCACGAGGCCAGAATCCTGATACACATAAACAAAAAACGGGCCTAGCGCCCAGATGCTTTCAGGCGAGTGGAGCAAAAAGCATCGGCGGCGTCCGGAAGAGGAATTCTTCAAAGGCCTCGCGAGCGACCCGGCGGCGTCGCCAGCAAGTGCGTCCGCTCGCTCCATGGCCACCTCGTCCTCGACGCCCTCGGGCACGATGTAGCCCTCCGCCGCCGCCTCGAAGTTGACCTCGTAGTGGGGATCGCACCACTCCGAGGGCCTTCTCGGACGCCTAGGTGCAACGCCCGCGCATCCGCTCCGTGACGTGGCCGCCTAGGGCGCGCAGCGGCCGGCCGCCGAGTTGCCGGCCTCGGGCCTCGCCTTCCTCGACGACGCGGCAGTCTCGAGGGCCGCGTCACGCAGCCTCCCCGCAACTCCGGCCTCGCAGGAGTTGTAGGAAGCCCGCAGGGCCTCGCCCGCCCCGCCAGCCGTGCCCCAAGGCGTGCGCAAGCCCGGAATCATCAAGACGACAAGAAATCAGAAAGGGAGAAGCGAACCCTCTAAAAGCAAGAACCAACAAGCAGGGTCAAACAATGACTCACCCTCGACTTGCTTCCTCTCCAGATCGAGGTCGCGGCGCGCGGACTCGAGTGCCAGCTCGAGACGCTGGACGGCCTCGCCTTGCTCGCGGAGGGCCGCCTCCCCCGGCCGGCGTTGCCGATGCCGAGCGCGAGCGCATCATCCTCAACCTTGGAGAATGCGGCGTTCCGCTCCTCCGGCCGACTTCTCCGCCGCCCGCGCGCGACGCGCTCCCCCGCTCCGGCCGCCGTTCGGGCGTCGACGAAGGCGGCCCGCCCTCGCCGCAGCCCGCTCCTCGCCCCTTGGTGGGCGGCGCTCTTCTTGCAGAGCCGCTCCTCGGCCGACGACGAGGGCCGCAGCCTTGGCGTCGAGGGCGGCCTTCGTGTCATCGGCCTCCTTGGCGCGCCGCTCCAGCCCGCGCGCCCGCTCCTCGGCCCGGCGGGGCGCCGCCGCGCCCCCTCGAGCGACGTGCGGAGCTCCCGAGCTTCGCGCGCGAGCGGTGGCCACCTCCGCCTCCCGCCTGGCGGCCGTCCGCGCCTTCTCCAGGTCCACGCGCGCATTCCGCGCCGCCTCGTCGCGATCGACGAGGGCCGCACGAATCCGCTCGAGGCTCGAACGCCGCGGGCGTCTTGTCCCGAGCTCTCCGGAGCTCGCCGCACCATGCCGCCGCCCCCGATACGCCGCCCACCGTCCGGCGTCCTAAGAGCGTCCGCAAGCACGTCGAAAGCGCCGCATCGCTCCCGGAGCCGGCGGGCCTCGGCGTTCACCCGGCCGAACGCGTCGTATTTGTCGTGGGCGCGACGCTCGAGCTCCCGGCATCCACACATCAATTCTCGTAAGTGTCAAGGCTTGAATGCAAGACACGGAGACGAAAAAGGAAGAGGGACGAGCAACCGTAGCTCACCCGGAAGACGAGCCGGCCGGCCGCCGTGGACTTGCAGCCGCCTCGTTCAACGCGCGGCTGAGCGTGGCGCCGTGGCTCCGAGCTCGCCCCGCAGCTCCCCGGCTCCCCCCCGGCGGTCGCAAACGCAGGGGGGATCCTCCACGCCCCCCCCCACCCTCGGGGCGGGGCGGCCGGCGTGGGAGGACGAGGCCTCGGCACCGTGTCCTCGGCCCCCACCACCATGTGACCCTCGTGCCGCCTCACGAGGGCCCCCTCCCCGGGGCTCGGGAGAGTTCGTGGGCCGGCCCGGCCCACCGATTCCATCCAGCGGCGGGGAGTCGTCGAGAGCTCCACCACCTCCGCCCGCAAGTCGCCGGCGGGCGCCGCCGCTTGCGCCGCCTCCGCCGACACCTCCGCCCGCGCCTCCGCGGCCACGAGCGCCCGCCGCGCCACCGTGGCCGCCACCTCCGCCGTACCGCCGCATCCACGGCGCTCCCGCAGTTGCGCCCCGCTCCACCTCCTCCGCAAGGGCGCCCACCGCGGGCTCCACCACCACCGCCGCCGCCGCCGCGGCCCGCGTCTCCGTGAAGACCGGCGCCGGCCGTCCCCCGCGGCCTCTAGCCGCGCCCCGGCGGGCCGGTCCGCCGGCCGGGGCCTCGAGGCCCCGCCCGGGCCCCGCGAGCTAGTGCCCGCCGCTACGCTTGTCCCCGGGCGCGACCCCCTCGACGAGCGCCGCCGGTGGGGATCGATGCGTCCGTCCCAGCACCTTGGCCGGTGCAAGAGGAGGAACGGTTGGCACAGCCCTGCGCAGGCGCGAACGGAGGGTTAGAGCACCTAATCACCAGCAAACCAAACCAAACGAAGGAGGACAGGCTCCTTACCTCGCGGAGGAAAAGGCCCGTTTCCTTTTCCTCGAGGCCT
Source organism: Cenchrus americanus (assembly GCA_947561735.1). Lineage (NCBI taxonomy): Eukaryota > Viridiplantae > Streptophyta > Magnoliopsida > Poales > Poaceae > Cenchrus > Cenchrus americanus. Next base: position 187,903,236 of record OX387245.1, read on the forward strand.
CTGCGGAAGAGGCCGGCGCAGCGGCCGCACCTGCCGCAGCGCCTCCTGACGGCGCCGCCGCACGCACGGCACGCCCACCCCCGCGCGCGGGCGCGCCCGATGCCGCACCCCCCGAAGAAGCCACCGCGCGCGGGGGCACGCTTGCCCGCGCGCGCGCACGCCCCCGCCGACGCGCCCCTTGACGACGACGCCGCGCGCGCGGACACGCTCCCTCCGCGCGCGGCACGCTCGACGCGCGCACGCGCGTCCGCCGCGCGTACCTCCGCGGCACGCGCCGACACCCCGGGCCGGCGCGCGCCGCCCCCGACGACGAGTGCCGGGCGGCGGGCGCCGGTGCGCCCGCCCCGGGCGAAGCCACCCCCGACGCCGGCGCGGGTTCCGGCGACGGGGCGCGGCCGCCACCCGTCCGAGGGGCCCTCCCCCTCGTACTCCTCCTCCTCGTCCCCGCTCCGAGGACGAGGGCTCCTCGATATCCGGGGAGGAGAGCCCCGGCCTCCTCACGCCGCCGGTACTCCGCGGACCGTTGGTCGCGGCGCGCTTGGCGACGCCCGGCGTGCTCCCTCTTGCGCGCCGCCCGCTCCCCGCCGCTCCCCGCCGCGCCGCCCCGCCGAGCGCACGGGAGTCCGGGTGGGTGGAACGGACTTGGCGGTGTTGAACTTCACCAGCTGTACACAGGAGCGACAAAGGCGTGTCGGAGGCAAAGGCAACGATAAAGAATCAAAACGAAATCAAGAACCACACTCACCAACGGGCCGATGGGGAGCATCTCGACGTCCCACGGGGTCCGCCCCCTCGTGCATCGGCGGCGTCCGGTGTCGACGGCACTCCGCGCCCGGTGAGCGCATACGGCCGCTCAAGGGGCGTCGGGAGCATCCGCGACCTCGCCGTTCGACGGGGTTGGCCGCCCTCGTCATCTCGAAGATGCAGGCGGCCTCTCCATCGAGGCACAACCCGCCGATGGTGGAGGAAGGCGAGGACGCCCATCGCGGTCGCCCCGTGCTTCCTCGCCGCCGCAGCCGCGCCCAAGCACCGACTCCCGCCGCGTCCGATGCCGGGGCGGGGACACCCCCGTACCCCCGTGGAGGCGGGCCTCTCCTTGAACACCCGCCGGTGTAGGGGGGAAGGCCGGCTCGGCGTTGCGCGCATAAAACCATCCCCGCTCCCGGCCCGGCGTTGTTTGTCGTCATGGTACAGGGGATGTAGACATCCTTGAACCGCCCCCGCGGGGCGAGCGACATTCCGCCGGCGCGCATCGCGCGGCGGGTCCTTGGCTCCGTCGTGGGCCGCGTGACGAGCTCCGCGTGGAAAAGGTGTACCCGCAGCTCCCAATTGACCGGGATCCCCGTGTACCCTTCGCGTACGCCCACGAATGTGGCCGCCCGAGAGATCGCGTTGGGGGCGAAGTTATGCGGCTCCACCCCCGTAGTGGTGGCACATCGCCCGCATGAAGACGCTTGCCGGCGCGTTGAAGCCACGCTCGTGGTAGCGGACGAAGCTCACCACGTAGCCCTCCGGCGGGTTGGGCTCGTGGTGCGCCGCCGGCGGCACGATCCACTCCCGCCGGCGCCCTTCTTCGTTGGCCGACGCCGGCCGGCGACGACCAGCGCCGCCCGTGGCGAGCCGGGTCCGCGCCGACCTCTCCCAAGCGTACGGCTCCGGGACCCCGATGGGAAGCCGAGGCGGCGCCATGAGGGGGAACGAAGGAGTGCGAAGGCGGAGGACAAGGAAACGGGAAAAGAGCTCTAATGGCGAGACCACGCGGTGGCGAGAGCGAGGCGAAGGCGAAGGGACGGGGACCGAAAGTGGTAAGGTGCCAAGGTAAAAAACCGCCGTCCACTCCTCTCCGCAGCGCTTTATAGGCGACGGGCGAGTTCTCCGAGCGGACGCCCCGCCGCATTAACCGGCAGGAATCTTTCCATCGCGTCGACGGGCGGGCCCCACCACGACCGCAACGCCGGCTCTAACACCGCAGGCGGGTCATCATTACGGCGAGGAACGGCTGCGACCGAGGCAAAACCGTCACGTCCGCCCCCGCCGCGCCGCCCACTACGCGCGCGCGCGCGCGCCGCGCGCCTAAAAAGGCGCGCCCGCGCCGCAAAACCGCGGCCACGACCGCAAGGCAATTAAATGCCCGGCCCCTTGCCAAGCAAGGAGAGCCCTCGAGCGAAGCGAATCCTCGGTTCGAAACAAAGGCGACCCTCGACGGGATGACAGCGTGAGAAGGTCGCCCGGACCTCGCTCGATGTAGAGCAGCAACCGCGGCACCCATGCCACGTGAAGCCCTCGAGCGGCATGACCCTCGACTCGAAACAGAGGCGACCCTCGATGGGACATCGGCGTGAGAAGGTCGCCCGGACCTGCTCGGTGTAGAACAGCAACCGCGGGCACCCATGCCACGTGAAGCCCTCGAGCGGCATGACCCTCCGCTCGAGACAATGTCAACCCTCTAAAAGAAGGCACGCGCGTAAGAGGATCGCCCGAGTCACGCTTGAAATAGAGCGGCACCGAAAGCACTCATGTCGCGCCATGCCACCAACCAAGCACCTCGAGGGTCGGCACGCCCGCACCCCTCGACGGCCGCAAACGCGAAAAGACGGGGCGGCCCATGCACGGCCCCGCACGGCCTTACGATCGAGGTTCGAAGCCTGACCCTCGACGGGTTCGAACAGGCGCCCCAGATCACAGAGTTAGGGACGACGAGGGCACGCGCATTCGAGCCGTTCCTCGAGCCCGTTGGCTCGAGGGTGCCCCACATGTCGTGTTCGAGAGCCAGCGAGGGCAGCTAGCCGGGGGGATCCCACCGAGGGAGAGCTTCCGCGCCCTCGGTCCCTAGCGAACGGGACCGAGCCCCACCTAGCAAACCCACGCAAGCGCTTCCATGGACGTGTCTCCGGACCGCGCAGCCCTACCCTTATCGAACGGGGCATGGACGTCCACTTGAACCACCCGCTAGCGCCTCGACGAGGAATCCGCGATTCGCGACCCGCTCGATGGGAGTCGTGGAGACCTCACCCTCCGTCCCGCGGAGGGACGGCGAGGGCGCGTTAAAAACAAGTCGTCGAGGCTCGACCCGATCGCCTCGAACGGGCCAAGGCTCGGGGGCTTGACGCGCGGCTACACCTCCTTGAAATTGCACCCGCCGAGACAAGGACGGGGGAGCGTGCACCCCCGAAGCCGGCCGAAACACCGCCGATGCCGGTTGGCATATGTGCCACGCCTTTCGACCAAAGTTCTCACGGTTAACCCCCGCAGAGAACCACACTCCCGCAGGGCTTCGGGGCTAGACCCGCGGGTCCGCCGACGCGGCCCCACGGAAAGCGTTCGCAAACAAGGAGGGAAGAACGTCCTATCGGTAGGTTCCCGCATCCGCGGGAGCCTCAATGGCAAACCCGCGATGCTCGGGGGCTACCGTCGGGGACCGCCCTAAGGGTCCCCTTAAACAAACGGGGGAATCCTCACTTAATCCCGGTGTCAAAACACGCTAATCCTAACCGTGCGGGTAACTAACCATGCAGGACACGGCCCACGCCGGATCCCGACGGCCCACCGAGACGGCCCGCCGAGATGATCGTTGGTGGAAATCGGGCCCGAAGGGTGGACGCCGACACAACAATGCCCCCCCGAGTTCTCTCCCCTTCCTTCGCTCACTCTCGCGAGGCTCCTACTTCTACTTGGGCGAGGAAAGGGAACGCCGAAACTTAATAAGACCGAATAGGAAACAAAGAAATACTCCGCAGACCGAAGACCGAAGAACTGGCAAATGCCTTCGGTGCTCTCTTCTCATTACAGTGTGTCCGTTTCATTACAAGGGGTTCACTATTTATAGGAGGCCCCTGGGTATAGTCATTTGCCTCAATTACAACTTTTCTGCTCCTGACAATCCACTTTAAACACTTTACAAGGGTATAACAGTAAGTCCCCGCGTCGTACGTGCCTCCGCCGTGTCTTCGTACGGCCGAAACGCCTTTACACGCGGCCGCCCTTGTCTCTGCCCCGACCGGAGTCCGCTTTACACGCTGGCGGTGGCCACGTGTCCGGGATCGTCGGCACCTTCGGCGCCGGCGGCCGACCCCGGATCTGAGGCGTCGGGCCTCTTTGTACGCTTCGTTCACGCCGCCGCGGGCTCCGGACTCGTCGTCCCGGCCGCCGCTCTCCACCCCATGTCTCCCTTGGGCTCTCGTCACCGGAGCCCCGCCGCTAGCACCTTCGGCACCGAAGGTAGACGCGGCCACAAAAAGTCTTTTCCCGCACAAAGAAACTCATGAGGCACAAGCGGCATCGGTGTTTCATTAGTGCTCATGCGGCGAAGGGTCTTTTCGCGAGACCGAAGCCGTGTGCGGTCGTGGGCGGGCACGGGTCATGCTTCCGAAGACCAACTTCCCCAACGGTAGCCCCTCGTCGCTGAGGGCCGTCCCCGGCTCGCGTAGGGCCGAACTTACGATCGTCCTTAACCGGGTGAAGACCGGTCTTCGGAACTCCCCGGACGGCCCACGCCGACAAGACGTCCCGAAAAGACGTGCGCCGCCCTCGGCCAAGTTTACCGTTGGGAGGGGCCGTTAATGGGTAAAAAGGTAATTTTGACTTGGGCGGCGCGATTATCGGAACTTGTTACTATATAAGGGGGGGGCCGTCCTTTGGTTTACCCCACCCAGCGACTTCAGCGCAGAGCTTACGACCCGCGAGAGCTCCGAAGACCTACTGTAAGATTTGCTTCAGCCCCCCCCCCCCCCCTCGCTTTCGCTTCGTGCATAGTTAGTGCTGATGGCGCCGAAGCGTAGACGCGATGCTGTCGCGAGGGAGATCGCGAAGACCTATACGTTCGGTCGAAGCCAAATCGACAAGACCGACGTGGAGGCGTTGGTGAAGAATCGCATGGTCGGGGCCCGGCCGAGCCCCCCGCCGTGAGACCGTGCCGCGGCCACGGGACAACGAGGTTGTCATCTTCCGAGATCTTCTATACGCGGGGCTTCGGTTTCCACTTCACCCCGCCGTCGTCGACATACTTCGGTACTTCGACATCTACCTTCACCAACTCACCCCTAATGCCATCCTCCCGCCGTCGGTATATATGTGGATATGCCGGACGACGAAGATCAAGCCCTCCGCCGAAGGTTTTGCCTCGGCGCATCGGTGCATCACCGGCGGCGGACGGTCTTCGAGGAAGAAGGGGACCCGTCCGTGGAGAAGGACCGCCGCCGGCCGCCTCAATTTCTCCTACAAGGCGGGTGTGGTGAGCCCTGTTACCGCGTACAGAACAAGTGGCCTTCGGACCGGCAGCGGCATTGGTTCTACTACGCTCCCGAGCCCCCCTTCTTCCGGAGGCACCCACCCGTTGGCGACGAAGGAACTCCCGCCCCCGCACGAGTCCTACGCGAAGAATCCTTCGTGCCGGAGGGGGACGAATTCGTGATTATGCTCCGTCGGTTTGCGCGGAGGTATGGTACCCGCGACATTGTGGAGGAGTACCGCAAAGCATTCCCGTATGCCCGCCGGTCGACGGCCGGGTCCGTGGCCGAAGACGAATGGGCGGAGGACATCGGTGGCATCCCCTGCCCTGATTGGACAAGGGTCTTCGGCTTTACGGCCGATTGTAAGTTGCTCTTCACCCTTCGGATGGTTGTGTTTCGTTATGTTATTAGTGATCACAGTACTGACGATCTTGCCTGTTTTCCTGCAGTGTTGAGGAGAAGGAAGGTGGAGGCGCACGGGGACTTCATCCTCGGCCCCGTCTCACCGAAGGAATACAAGGACACCGTCGCGGAGCTGAACGGGTCCCGAACCAATCGTATCTTCGAGTTTTTCAAGATCGCGCCGCCCGAGCGCGTCGGATTTGCCAAGCACCGAGAGGCAGCCGAGAAGAAGGCCGCGGCGGTCGCAGCCCGCCGAAGCGGACGTGGAGGAGACGGCGACTTCACCCCGCGCCGCTCCACAAAAAGCGAGCAGGAGGAGCGCGCCCGCCGCGGCTACGCGGCCGCCGAAGGGGAAAGCCCGAAGAAGCGGGGCGGGCGACCGGCGGACTCGCCCCCTTCTCCCAAGAGAACTCGCGTCATCGACGTGGAGACGGGCGTCGTCGGAGACGTTATAGCCGCCGTCCCACTCCGTGCGGCCGCGCCTTCGGATGTGCCCGCGGCGACAGCTGGGGTGGGGGCTGCCGGACCGTTGCTAGTCCCCCTCAGCCCGCAAGAAAAAGACAGTGACGAAGACAGCGATGTTCGCATAGTGTCTTCCGTCGGGGACGCGCCACGCAAGCTGAGCCCCGTCGTCGTCGGCGCCGAAGCCCCCCCAGAAAAAAGATGACTCCAGCTCCACCTCCAGCAGCTCGTCGGACACCCTCCTCCCGAGGGTACGGGCGCCGGCCTCCCCTTCGGCTCCTGCCTCCGAGAGAAACGACGTCATTCCCCGAAGCGGAGGAGGAGGAGGAGGACGAAGGACCCGAAAGCGGCAGCCTATCGGGTGACACCGAGAGGAGCCCCCGGCCGCCGCCGTCCGTCTTCATGTCCCCTCGCCGAAGCCAAACTGATCGGCGGGAAGACGATCCGCTTCTTGGGGCCGACGAGCGGCGGCCATGAGCGCCACTTCCGGAAGAAGCCGGGGCAAGCTTCTCCATCCCTCATGAAGAAGAATACTATGGGAAGCTGACCGCGGCTGAACTGACGACGGCGTGCGGAGACTTGTCGTTGAAAGCCTTTATAGCTTCACGATGTCTTGCCCGAAGGCTGGAGCAGGAGAGCAAGGAGACCAAGGAGAGATCGGTGGCTGCTGTCTCCTCGCTCGAAAACCGAGTGACGGAGCTGGAAGGTCGATTGGCTGCTGAGCAAGAGCGCTCGCGAAGGCTGCAGGAGGAGAAAGAAAAATCGTCGAAGGACTCCGAAGCCGCCCTCAGCAGGCTGCGCCACGATGTTGAGACCCTGGGCAGCGCGAAGGAAAACTTGCAGTCTCGGCTCACTGACATGGAGGCCAGGTTAGCCGAAGCGCAGGAGAAAGCGAGCGGACTGAGCGGGACACTGGAGCAATATCGCGCGGACCACCTCCGGAGCGCGGAGGCCCTTCGTAACGACATACCGCAGTGTTAGAGCAAAGGCAATTTGGAGGCACCACCTATCAGATTCCCCCGGTGCAGCGTCGGGGCATATTACGAGTGGGTGAACGCGTGCTTCGATCTGATCACGATGAATACGAAGATCTTCGGAGAGCTTGCTGCTGCGGTGGGAGTCCACACGCTGGCCTATTCAGTGTGCTCGCTTGTGCCTTCGGATCGCCCATCATCAGAGAAGACAATTAGCAAGGGGGATCTTCGTCGTCTGACGAAGGATAACTTCGCATGGCCCAGCGACGCGGACTTGGACGTCAGCCAGCTCCCAGTGCTCCCCCAAAATCTCGCAAAGAACTTTATGAACACCTTCTTCGCTCAGCGGGGGTATCAACTCACCTTGGAGGAGTCCGCTCGACTCAGTGCCCAGGTGTGTCGAAGCTACTTCCTCCCTATGCTTAAGTTTGAACGAAGAAAAATGCCCTCTCGTAATTAACTTGACGCACCGCCCACATTGTTTTGCGGATCAAGCCTCGACCGCAGGATCGCGTGTACGATCGTCTCCGGGTTCGGTTTGGCGGCACTCCGCCCCCGCCCCGCCCATGTCGAGGGGGGATTGGATCGCCATGCCCGGCGTCCCCCTCATCACCGCCGAGGGCCGCGGAGCCGCAGCACCGCAAGAGGGTGAAGCCGCCGGCGCTCCCGAGGGCGGAGCGCGCGGCGCCGAGGACATTATGGCGCGCACCGCCGAAGCGGGGCTCGGGGATGACGCGCGGGGGCCGCCGCCGAAGACAAGGAGGCCGAAGCGGCCGCGGGGACTGCCCCTTCGGCACCCACCGGCCTCGAGGCAGCTTCTGCCACCGAGGAGGAGATCACACTTGCGCCTGTTGAAGCTGCAGCTGCCGAGGCCCCTACAGAAGAGAACACAGCGGCGGATGTTTCGGACGCGGCACACGCAGCAGAACTTGAAGCCGCACTGCTAGCTGCCAGCTCTCCCGACGGCGAGGCACCCACGGAGACAACAATCGCCGCAACTGTCGCATCGGTAGGAGCCACCGAAGCTAGTGCCGTGCTGGACGAGGGCCACGTCGTCGCCGAAGGTGCTGAGGTGTGAACCACTTCGGGCTGTCGTTTGTAAAGGAATGAGACAGTCTCCCCTTGAAGGGATGAAAAATTTTTGTAATGTAAACTGATGCACGGTATCTCTGCGCAGGTTCCCTCCGTGGCTCCTGCGCAGAGGGCCGAAGGTTCGAGCGACTCAGCTTTGCCTCTTAATTCACTTTTTGTCGCGCCGAACGTGTGGACGAAGTTTAGCATCCGTCATCCTGGTGTTTCGTATGCGGAGTTCTTGTCGTACCGAGCGGAGCGCTACCGCCAGCATAACGAGGCGGCTAAGCGCTTTTTCGCTGAGTTTTCAAAGGATCCCGCGCGTCGGGATGCCATTCTTAGAGAGCGGGCCGCCCGCAGGGCGGCCACGCGTAGGTTAGTGGACCCCTTCGTGGACGAAGGGGTCGTTCCAAAAACGGAACCGATTGAGGAGGGGGTCCTCGGACCGCCCGAGTATGTATACTTAATTCCTGATACCTCGTCGGAAAGCTTCGCAGCGGTGAAGGTGGAGACGGAGGGATCCCCTTCGTATAGACTCTGACACTAACTTCGGCGCAGGGAGGATGCCTACCGACAGCGAGCTTCGGGAGATGGCCTTGGAGATCATAGACATGGCATATCTTCGGTTGATTGACGAAATCTGTGATGATGTACTGAACGAAGATTGATCGTTATTTGTGGCCGCGGGCTGGCGCGAAGACTTGAAGCACAGGACTTCGGAACTCCCCCCCGGAAGTGTTCGCGGCAGGCCCGAAGCGGACTACGACTCTGTACATTTATTGTGCGAGGCAGTATGTGTTGTAACTACACTGTTATTTGATTTGTAAAGTTGTATCGTTTTTACGATGGATGTTGTAAATTGGAGGTGTGCATGAGAGGTGTGTTGGCCTGTCGTTTTCGTGCTGCACACTTGGTTGTGAAAAACCCTAGGTTCGTTGGGACGAAGCGGCATCGCGCTTCGCCTTTGGAGTTAACGTGCGATGTCCTGCCTTTGAGTGTGCGCCCACTTCGGCCCGACGCGCCGTCGCGAACGTGCATTTTCTCTCGGCCGCATTGTGGACTTGCTCCGCACCGGCGGTTTTCTCTTCGGTCAACTCACGACCGACGCATCGCCCCGGGCGTGCGCTTACTTCGGCCGAATCATGGCCCCGTCCCGCTTCGAGCGGTTTTTCCTTCGGTCAACTCGAGACCGACGGTCAACTCACGACCGACGCATCGCTCCAGGCGTGCGCTTACTTCGGCCGAATCATGGCTCGTCCCGCTTCGAGCGGTTTTTCTTCGGTCAACTCGAGACCGACGGTCAACTCACGACCGACGCATCGCTCCGTGCGTGCGCTTACTTCGGCCGAATCATGGCCCTGTCCCGCGTCAAGCGGTTTTTTCTTCGGTCACGCCAATAAGTGACAGGCTTGGTGTGCGTGCCCCTAAGGCAACCCGCGCCAAGGCTGTTACTTACCGCGCCGAAGGCCACTTCGGAGACTAGGCCCCCCCCGGAGGCGGTGGCCTAGCTTCGATAGAGTGGCGCGAGCATTCTTTAAAAAAGAAGGTAAATTGCACACGAAGGGATGGGGGAAAACTGACTTATATTACATGTCAGAAACCGAAGGGATACAAAGGGCCGCCTCATTAAAAACCTCACACTTCGCGGATCCAGAGGGGAACCACGAAGCTTCCCCCGTGAGGAAAAGAGTACGCCCCCCACTACTTTAATGTACATAGGATACAAGGTCAATATCTTGGCCTAAAGGAAAGAGAAACTATGAAAAGACAAAGATTATGCTAAGAATCGGTAGTCACTTCATACGAAGTACTTCGAAGCATATCCACGTTCCGTGTGTATGGCTCTTCGTCGCCCGTCGGCCCGACGTAGCTTGAAGGTCGCTTCGTTTGCGGTAGCCGTAGCTATGAACGGGCCTTCCCATTTCCCGTGCATCTTACCCTTCAATTTACCCTTCGGCACCTTTCGTAGCACTAGGTCCCCTGACCGAATGAGCTTTGGTTTGATTTTCTTGTTTTTCCACCTTCGTGTTTCGTCTTGGTAGGCCAAGAGGTTTTCACCGCCCGTAAACGGACTTCCTCGATGTTCGGACCGAAGCCTTCGTGTCTTCGTCACCGGAGGGGGGGTATTCCTCCGTGCCAAGGCACAATTCTTCGGGCAAAGATGGCTTCCTCCCCGTACAACAGCTTTGAAAGGGGAAAACCGAGTAGTTCGGGATGTGGTGGTGTTGTGGGACCCGGATTACCCTCGGTAGCTCTTCGGCCCATTTGCTCTTGGGCAAGTCGCTGATGTTTCTCTTGATGCCGGCCGAAGATGATTCCATTGGCTCGCTCGACGCCCCCGTTGACCGTGGGTGGTAGACCGAAGCGAAGCCACGCTTCGTTCCCAAGTATGCGCGGGAATTCCTTGAACTCGTGGCCGTCAAATTGCTTGCCATTGTCAACCGTGACCTCGTGAGGAACACCGAAGCGGCACACTATGTTTTGCCGTAAGAACTTCCGAATGGTCGCCGAAGTGATGCTCGGCAATGGCTTCGCTTCAACCCACTTGGAGAAATATTCAACCGCCACAACCGCGTGGGTGTAGTTTCCGTGTGCCGTGGGTAACGGGCCGACGATGTCAACACCCCACCGGCGAAGGGCCACACCGGTGGTAGCAACCGTATCTCATTGGAGGCAAACTTGTCGTACGGTGCGTGGCGCCGGCACTCGGACGCGGGCGCACAATGTCGTGGGCGTCACCATCGCCGAAGGCCGCAGAAACCTTGGCGGAAAGCTTTCGCACCAAAGCTCGGTGCCGAGGTGGTGTGAGCACATGCCGCCGTGGATTTCGTGCGGCCAGCCTCGCTTCCCCTCGGTGATCGATATGCACTTTAATAATGGAGCGCACACCCCTCTTCGGTACAAGTTGTCGTCGACCAGGTGATAGTTCCTCGCCCTGATCGCCGCCCTCTTGGCGGTGATCCCATCTTCGGCTTCATAATATCCTTTGAGCGCCGCCACTATTGGGGCACGCCGCTCCTCGCTCCGAATTGCGTTCACAAACTTGGGGGTGTCGCTTCGTCGGCAGCCGGACCTCGAGGTGGTTGTTTCGTAAAAAACATCCGGTGGCAAAGCCTCAAGTAGTGCGGTACCCTTCGCAATAGCGTCGGCCTCCTTGTTGTGGTTTCGGGGAAGCTTCGCACCGTGATGCCAATGAAAAACTTCTCCATGCTTCGGACGGCTTGCAAGTATTTCATCATGTCCGGGCTCTTTGCCTTGTAGGTTTTCCCAATATGGCAAGCGACAAGCTCGCAGTCCGTCGGATGACGAGCCTCCCGGCACCTACGCCCGGCCTTCCGAAGGGCGAGCAACAGTGCCTTCATACTCGCTACATTGTTTGTACAATTGTCGTAGTTGAGTCGCAGCATATCGGAGTTTGATACCCGACGGGGATTTTAAGACCGGCCGCGCCCGCCGAACCGAGGTGGCGCACGCGCCGTCACACCGGACTTCCCATACCGGCTCGTGACTACCGGTTCCCCCTTCGGCGCCGAAGGCGTCCAATCGCCCACAAAGTCGGCGAGGACTTGAGATTTTATTGCGCCGGCGGCGACGAAGCTTATGACGTGCTCCGCCAATTCCGAGGCCCACTTGCCCATTCCCGCCCGTTGACTCCTTGTTCTCGAACATGTCCCGAGGGGGAAAGCCGTGGGTACCGAGACGTTGTGGCTCGGGAAGTAGTGCCGAAGCTTCCTTTTTGCCATTACAACCGCATATGCCATCTTTTCCATTTCGGAGTAGAGCAGCCCTTGAGCCGCTCGCAGCTTCGGAGACATAGTATATTGGAAATTGCCTCGGGGCATCCGCCTCTCGCGCTCTTCTACGAGCACCGCACCGACCGCCGTGTCGGTTGCCGTAATGTACAACAACAGGTCGGCCTTCGGTGACGGTTTGGTCATGATTGCGCATCTTCAAGATATTTCTTGAGTTCATCGAAAGCTTGCCGCTGCTCCGGGCCCCATTGGAAGGCCGAATTCGCACGAAGGACCTTGAAGAAGGGCAAAGCTTCGCTCCGCGGCTCTTGAGATAAACCGGTTCGCCGAGGCGATTCTCGCCGCAAGCCTCCGAACTTCCTTTCGGTGGCCGGGGGGCTGCATTCTTCGTAGGGCCTCGATCTTTTGGGGGGTTCGCCCGGATGCCCCGTTTGGAGACCATGCAGCCCGGCCAGCTTGCCCTCTCCGAATGCCGAAGATGCATTTCTCTGGGTTGAGCTTGAGACCGTTTTGCCTCATGTTGTCGAAGGTTTCGGTTAGATCTGCGATGTGATCTTGCTCTTTCTCGCTCATGATGACGATGTCATCGACGTACGCCGAAGCATTGCGCCCCGGGCCGGTCGCCCAGGATCAACTTCATCATGCGTTGAAGGTGGACCCGGCGTTGCGCAAGCCTTCGGCATCCCGACGAAACGTAAGACACCGAAGGGGGTTGTAAATCCGGTTTTTGCTTCGTCCTCCCTTCGCATCCACACTTGGTGATAGCCGGAGAAGCAGTCTAAGAGGCTCAACATGTCGCAGCGCAGCCCCGATCAATGATGACGTCGATCCTTGGCAGAGGAAAAGGGTCCTTCGGGCATGCCTTGTTGAGTTCGGTGAAATCAATGCACATTCTCATGTTGCCATTCTTCTTCGGTACCATGACCACGTTTGCCACCCGCATGGGGTATTGCACTTCTCTCGATAATTCTTGCGTCGAGCAACTTTTGCACTTCGGCCTCCGCGCACCCCGACTCCGTCCGCCGACATGGCCGCCGCCGTAACTTCGGTTTGACTCTTGGGTTAGTATTGAGTGCATGCTCTATGACCGAGCGGTGAACGCCCGTCGGTCGACTTGGACCATGCGAAGACATCTTGGTTGTTACGAAGGAACCGGCAGAGTCGGCCTTCGTCTTCGCGCCGATCTCGGCGCCTATCATCACGGTTCCGCTTGGCACGTCCGCGCATAAGGGGACCGGCTTTGTGACGTCGACGACCTTCATGCGTTCGGCTTCGGCTCCCTTCATGGACTGCCTCATTTGGGCTTCTGCCTTGTGCTCTTCGGCCGCCGAAGCTTCGTTGCTCTCGTTTTCATTGATGACATGGACTTGTCTGTTGTGGACCGAAGTGTTGCGCTCGGCTCTTCGGGCCTCCTCCTGGCTGCCATAGACTGATATTACTCCTGCCGCCGTCGGTATCTTCATCAGCAGGTACCCTTGGTGGATAACCGCCGCGAACTTGTTTATGGTGTTGCGGCCGAAGATGGCGTTGTACGGGTACGCGAAGTCCACAACGTCGAATGTTATGACCTCGGTTCTCATGGTGGCGTCTTGGCCGAAGGATACATTGACATCAATCTTGCCGAGGGCTTCGATTTTTTTGTTGCCGAAGCCGTACAACGGGTGTTCTGCCTTCTTCATGTCTTCCTTTTTGAAGCCCATGCTGGTGAAACATTGCCGGTCGGGATATCCGCCGAGCCGCCGTTATCAACGAGGATCCTCCCCACGTCGTTGCCGAAGTAGTACTTTGTGTTCTTGCCGATGTTAGCCCTTATGACGAGCGGATCGTTGTGCGGGGAGGCTTGCCGCGGCCCCGGATGTCGCCGCCGTGAAAGTTATGGGAACGTGGGACCATGGCAAGTGGAAGTACTTGCCGGAGCGGATATGTGACACGCTTCGGTAGTAATCTTGGCGTTGCCTCTTTGTCTCGTGGGTCGGCTCATTTGATCCGCCGGAGATCGCATTGATGATGTTGAGCATGCCCGTCATCCCCGAGCTGCTTGAGTCAGGGACCTCTTGCTTTGGCGGTGGCGGGGGTGGCGGTTGGGTGTGTGTGTAATGCACTTGGTGGTGGGCAGGTGGGTTCGGCCACGACGGCACGAACACCGAAGGTTGTTGCGCGAGCGGGGGAGGAGGTGGAAGCAGCTGCGGCGCGGAAGGTGCGTATGGCTGTGGTGGGTGGAAAGCATGCGCCGAGCCGAAGGTTGGTAGGGCTGGTGGCGGTAGGGTGGCGGCAGGGCCTTGAACTGACCCGCATTTTGGTATTTCATGACATGGTTCACGGCCATGCCTGCTGCCTTCGCCTTCTCCTCCGCCTCCCACTCCATCTTCATCTTGACTGCCGAAGGGCACTGGTGCGTGTGGTGCTGGGCGTCAATCCCGTGGAGCCGGCGAAAAACGCCGCCTCCGGCCTCTCGCCGGCCGTGGCCGTTGCGGCTTCGCGCCCCTTGCTATGTTTGTATCCGCCCTTGTGCCCGCCGCCCCCGTTCCGGTTTGGGCTCGGGGGGTGCGGATACGTTGTTGATTTGGCGGTTCGCCCGCTTCGGCGGCCGGTTTTGCCACCCCTTCGGTCCGGTCCCACCGGCCCCGTTGTTTCTGCTTTTTTTGCCGCGTTTGCCCTGGCCGAGCCTTCGGCGGCGGCCTTTGTCGGACTTGCGCATTCTTGCATGACCTCAAATAATTCTTGCACGGACTTCGGCTTGACCCTCGTCGAGCACATCCCGGCGCTTTCCAACCCTCAAAGCCACCGACGATGGCATCAATGATGCCGCTTTCGGACACATTGGGCGCGCGCGCTCGTTAGCTTGACAACCCCCGTGCATGTACTCTTGCGAGTGATTCACGCGTCCCCCCGGACACACATGTTGACGAGGTCGTTGGAGTCCGGCTCTTCGACCTCGCATGCCTTTGAAGCCGGACGCGCCTTGTTCCGCAACTGGAACCATGATGTGATGTACCCCTTCGGTATGTTGGCATACCAGTACTGGACTTCTCCCTTGAGCGCGAGCACGAGGGCCTTTGCCTTTGTCGTGGCATCACCTCCGTTGGACTCAACTGCCGCTTCGAACTTCATTAAAAACTCCTTGGGATCGTAGTCCCCGTCGTACTGGGGCAAGGTGTTGGCGTTGAACCTACGAGGCCACGGCGCGCTCTCCAGCTCAACCGAGAGCGGGGACACCGGGACCACGTTGCGAAGTGGAGCGTCGTCGGGAGCGAAGTGCTCGTGCACCCGCCCTCGTCTTGGCGGTGCCCAATGCTTTGTCCTTCGGAGGCGTCCTTTTGCGCCTCCACCGATCCGGGCCCCGAGCTTGCATGGCTGCCCGGGGGTGAGCCGGGCGTGTTCGGGCCGCCGGCGCGGCGCATGCGCGGCGGGCGCTCGGTGGTGGTGCGGGCGGCGGCGAGCAGCCTTGCGTGGCGGCGGCGCGCCGGCGATCTGGCTTTGCAGCATGGCGAGGTAACGCTCAGCCTGCCTGATGTTGAAGTCGATGGTGTCGGAGGCGGCGTGAAGTGGAGCCGCATCCCGGTGCCGGGATGGTTGCGCCGGCGATGAGGATGGGCGCGTCTCCTCGCTCGGGGCTGAGCCGGCACGGACTTGCCAGCGACGAGGGCCCGAATCCTTCGGAGGGCCTCGATGTCTTGTGCCGAAGCCCCCAGCCCCTCGAGGCTGACTTCAAGCATCCCCGGAGCGGTGTGCTCTACCTCCGGCGCGCTTGGCCCGGCGGCGGTCCCCACCGAAGGCTGAACGGACGAAGGGGTTGGGTTGGTGGGCTCCGACGCGAGTGGAGGGGTCGTCGCCTGAGCCGTCGCGGCTTCGGCGCCTGCCGAACGTGTCCTAGCCATGTGGTCTTGAGATCTTCCACGAGGTGGGCGCCAAACTGTTGGTGGAAATCGGGCCCGAAGGGTGGACGCCGACACAACAGCCCCCTGAGTTCTCTCCCTTCCTTCGCTCACTCTCGCAAGGCTCCTACTTCTACTTGGGCGAGGAAAGGGAACGCTGAAACTTAATAAGACTGAATAGGAAACAAAGAAATACTCCGCAGACCGAAGACCGAAGAATCGGCAAATGCCTTCGGTGCTCTCTTCTCATTACAAAGTGTGTCCGTTTCATTACAAGGGGTTCACTATTTATAGGAGGCCCCCGGGTATAGTCATTTGCCTCAATTACAACTTTTCTCGCTCCCCGACAATCCACTTTAAACACTTTACAAGGGTATAACAAGCAAGTCCCCGCGTCGTACGGGCCTCCGGCCGTGTCTTCGTACGGCCGAAACGCCTTTACACGCGGCCGCCCTTGTCTCTCGCCCCGACCGGAGTCCGCTTTACACGCCGGCGGTGGCCACGTGTCCGGATCGTCGGCACCTTCGGCGCCGGCGCCGACCCCGGATCCGAGGCGTCGGGCCTCTTTGTACGCTTCGTTCACGCCGCCGCGGGCCCCGACTCGTCGTCCCGGCCGCCGCTCTCCACCCCATGTCTCCCTTGGGCTCTCGTCACGGAGCCCCGCCGCTAGCACCTTCGGCACCGAAGGTAGACGCGGCCACAAAAAGTCTTTCCCGCACAAAGAAACTCATGAGGCACAAGCGGCATCGGTGTTTCATTAGTGCTCATGCGGCGAAGGGTCTTTTCGCGAGACCGAAGCCGTGTGCGCCGTGGGCGGGCACGGGTGATGCTTCCGAAGACCAACTTCCCCAACAATGACCCCTCGAGCAGGCTCCGCCCTCGCTCGAGGACGCGCCTCCCCCCCCTCGGGCGGGCTCCGCCCCGTTCGAGGGGCAGCCCTTTCCCTCGAGCGGTCCCGCCCCGCTCGAGGGGTCGCCCCCCCCTCGAGCAGGTCTCGACTCGCTCGAGGGTTCGCTCCGCCCTCGGCCGGGGCCCGCCGTGCTCACGGGTGCGCCCGCACGCATGCGCCGACCCCGTACTTGGGCATTTAACGCCCCGACGCCGCAGACGCGCGCCATCATGCGCCCGGGCTCACGCCCCGTGCCGCCGCACCAACTCCCCGGGGAGGAGCCCATCCCCGCCACCGTGGGATGGACCGTGCGGTACGGCCGGTGTCGGTCCCGTGACACCGCGCGCCCACTACCGTACGGCCTAACGCGCCCGACCCTCGAAAGGGGGGCCGGGCGCACCCTCGATTCACTTTCCCGTGACCCCGCAGCTAGGTGAGGGGCGCTAGGCCGGTGGATGGCCATCCCGGCCACCGCAACGCGCGGCCGCCGTACCCACGCGTGCGCGCGCACGCCCGGCACCGCGAGGCGCACGCCCGGCGGCGTAGCAACCACTCCGCTACCGCGAAGCGCATTGGGAAGGAACGCCGTTCGCCCGCTCCCCGTGCCCCGTACCGCCCATCATCGCACCTCCCTCGAAGCCTATCGAGGACGCCATCGCCATCTGCCGCCTCCTTACCCTCGAATCGCCACTGTTCGGGTACGGGGTAGGCCATCATGGCCGGATCGCAGCGAAGATCGTCCGGACGGCCGCCCACTCTACACCGTAGCGCGACGTGCTCCCTCACGTAGCTAGGTAGCGCGGTGTGCATGTAACCCGCCGCCCCCTTGGCCTATAAAAGGGGGAGGCGAGCCCCCAGCCGCGGGGGACGAGTTCGGGGGACGAGTTCAGAGGAACACAACACACCGTGCACTCACTCTCCTATTCTCCCACAACATCTTCACCCACTCTCCCGGGGACTTGGAAGCCACGCTTCCACTCCCGCCTTGCTTGTACTTGCCCCACTACGAGCACCCCCGTGCCGAGCAATATAGTGCCACGAGCACGCCCCCGTCGGGACGTACGGCCCACTCGGCCGGAACCAGGATAAAACCTTGTGTCATTTGTTGCTTGGCATCGACCATTGAGGGATAGACCCGGGCGTTATCTACCGGTTAGTGTCGGGACCATATTCCGCACCGACAACGCATATTCGACACCCTAGTCGGTTGTACAGATGTAAATTTTCTTTTGAATAAAGTCAAGGGCGACTCAATTTTCTCCCCGAAAACCAAGTCCCCCTCGGGGGCTACTGTGGGAAGTATCCCCTAAAAATGGTCCCATTTTTTTCACAAATAAGTTTTACTTCAAAAGCGCCAAGTATGTCTCAACCTGGACTTTGGGCGAATTTACATAGGCCGCGAGCGGCCAAAAGGTGAAGACGGGTGAGTCGGGATACCCCACGCCTCCAGCAGGATACAGTCCTTCCCCCTCACCACTTTGCTTATAAGCTACTCATGAAAACGAACCATTCCACCTAAAACTCGCCCAAGCGAAAGGAAAAGACGGAACAACATAAGCACATAAACGAAACTGCATTAAAACTTACAAATACTTCAAGTAAATTGTACTTATTACATGAGCCGTGTGGCACAAATTCTAACTGAAATCTAAAGGGCCTGAATGCCCAACTACTCTCAGGGCTCAAGGGGGGCGGTGGGAGGAGCGTCTGGGAAGAGAATCTCCATGAAGTCGGCGGTAGGGGCGGCAAGCGCGTCACGTGTTTCACTTCGGCCTCTGCACCATTGTCGTCAAGACTGTCAGGGACGATACAGCCCGTGGACAGCGCCCTGAGGTTGACTCGGTAGTGCGACTGCACCACACCGAGGGTCTTCTGGACCCTAGGCGGAGCGCACCTCGCATACGCCGGGCAACATGGCCGCCCAAGGCACGAAGGTGGCTCGCCATGGAGCTCCCAGCTTGCACGTCACCCTCCATGCTTTGACATGCCCCGAGGGCCGCATCCCGCAGAGCCTCCAGTTCCTGCTGAGAAGAATTGTAGGCCATCTGGATTGCCTCGACCTAGGTTGCTGACGTCCCGAGAGCCGTCCGCAGGCCTGAAAACAAAAACGCAAATTAAGTCGAGAGCAGATCTCGACGAATTCAACCAACAAGCAGAAAAGCGAGAGGGGCGACTTACTCTCGGCCTGCTTCTTCTCTATCTCGAGGGCTGCACGCGCAGTCTCCCGCCACCGCGCGCCTCGAGGATGGCGGTGTCCTTCTCTTTACTAGCCTACCACAGCTCCTCGTACAACACGCCCTCCTAGACCAGCTCCTCGGTGAGTCATGTGATCTCTGCGTCCCGGAGCTTAAGCATGGCCCGCGCCTCCTCCAGCGCGGCGTGCTCCCGCTGGAGTTGGCCCTACGCCACCTCCCAGGCCGAGCGCTCACGCTGGAGGGCGACCTGAGCCTCCTTGAGGGTGGACTGCTCCTACTGGAGCTAACCCTCTGGCTATTGACGCGCGCTCTGCTACGGGCGAAGCTGCTCCTCCACCGCAACGAGCGAGGTGACCTTCTTCTGCAGGTCAGCTACTAGCCTCTCAGCCTCCTTGGCCTTCTGCTCGGCCTGAGCCTGCCAGGATCGTACCCCCTCGAGGGTGGTGCGGTCTTGTTGAAGCTGGGCCTCCTTCTGCGCCATTGAGGTTTGCACCTCGGCCAGGGCGGCGCGCGCCTTCTGCAGAACGTCGTTCGCCGTCGCCAGCGCCTCGTCCCTATCCAGAAGCGTGGCCTTCACCTGATCGATCGCGGTGGCGCCCTCTGTGGTCAGGGCGTGGTTGTCCACGAGTGCGTCCTGCACGGCCCTCAGCCGGTATTCCAATCAGTTGTTATCCGTTCGCAGGGCTTCCATGAGGGCGTTGAGCGCCTCGTATTGCCCCCGGTACCAGTCGAGCTCCGAGCTCAACTGGGTGAGGCGGTCGTATTTCGCATGCGCCCGGCCCTGCAGCTCCTGCAAGCAGCGGTCAAGAACACGGGAGAAAGAGTCAGATCACGAAACATTTAAACGAGAAAAAGACGAGGAACAAGCCTCAAGTCAAGCGAAGAACACTTACCTCAAAGAGCTGGAACGACGAGCCCCCATGGAGCCGTAGCGCCTCGGTTAGGGCGTTGTTGATGGAGGCGTTGTGATCGCAGAATTCCTGCCACAACACCTGCTCGACCTGGGCCTCGTCGAAAAGGGCGGGCGGCGTGCCGGGATGACGCAGCCCCTGCTCCGGCTGCAAGAAAGCGACGTCGAATGCGGGTGGCACGACGCGGGATGTCGACACCTCGGCTTCGTGTGCCGGACGCTGCGACATCACGCAGCCGTCCTCTCGCATCACCAGCACCTCGGGCGCGCGCTCGAGGGCTGGCCTGGACGGCCCCCTCGATTGGCCCCTCCCAAGGGCGAAATCACCATTAGTAGGGGCCTCCGCCACCTAGCGACCCCGACGGACCAGCTCCCCGAACGAGCCCGCCCGCGCCCTTGGTGAGGGTTGTGGGGACCCGGCCGCCGCGAGGCCGCCACCACCGCCCCTTCTCCCGTCGCGGCCTTGCGGCCGCGGTCATGATGCGCGACGGCTCGCCCGCCACCGCCGCGTTCGCCGCCGTCTGCGGCACCCTCTCCGATGCCGCCCAGTCGTCGCAGACGTCCTCAACTTGAGCGCCTTAACAGGAGCGAGGGCAGGGACGGCCGGCTACCCCCTGTCAACAAAAGAAGGGTAAGGATGAGCGACTACCCCTCGAAATCAAAGGCGCGTGGGGAGAAGTGCTACTCACCTCAAATTGGAGAATCCCCGCTTCCTCTTCCTCGAGGGCTACGGGGCACCTCCGCTGCGCTCGCCGGCGCCTCCATGGTGCCTGCTGGCACCTCCACTGACAGCTCGGCGGCAGGCAGCTCTGCACCCGCCTCGGGGACCAATTCCACGGCCGCTCCCTCGGCCCGTGGCGACGGGAGCACGGGTTCCCACATGTCGGAGGTGGTCCGCTTCCCATCACTTTCCTCCTCCTCCTCGTCTGATGACAAATTCACCAGCTCCGGCGGAAGGGAGAGTCCTTGCTGCTCGTGCAACTAGTACTCCACATTGTGCTATTCCAGGCGCTCTCACCGCTTGATCTTTCTCTCCGCGCGAGCCGCTCACTCCTGCTCCCACTGCTGCGCGGTGCGGCCGGCGGCCCGACCCTGAGGCGTCGGCGGGTCTGATCACGCGACGTTCACAGTCACCAGCTGCGGGCAGAGGTCGTCAAGACAAACAAAAATACAATACAAGGACCCAAAGGGAAAAGAAAACCCGCGCTCACCGGCTTGGCATCGGGGAGCATCACGAACAACCAAAGGTCGTCATCGCTATGCGGCACCGACTTGAGGTTAATCGCGCGCCTCGCCCGCGTGGCCACGTACTCCTTGGGGAAGCGCTCCTGCAGCAACCGCGAGCGCGCCAACGATACGGGGTTGGTCGTGTCGCTCATCTCAGTCATGCAGAGCTCCCTCTCCATGAGGGGGACGATCCGCCGGTGGTGGAAGTTGGCGATGATCGAGGCCGCCCCCAGTCCGGCGTCCGCCAGGCGCCGCAGCACGGTGGTGAGTGACTCCAGCCTCCGTTGCCGCGCAGGAGGCGACACGCTGTGGTGCCAGGCGTCGGACTTCGCCATCAGCACCTTCCCGATGTACGGTGGGAGGCTGGCGCTGTCATTGCGGAGGTAGAACCACCCTTTCTCCCAATCCACGTTGTTGGAGGTCGTGGTGCACGGCGGGTACAACTCCTTGCGCGTGTCCCGCAGCGCGAGCGTCAGGCCGCCGGCATGAACTGCCCGACGCGTTCACGCCTCGCGCCGTGGCAAGAGTGTGGAGCTCTGCGCGGAATAGATGAACCCAGAGATCCCAGTTCACCGGGATCCCCAGGAATCCTTTGCAGACGGTGACAAAGCAAGCCGCCTGCGATATTGAAGGACCGATACGACGAACCAGAGAGGGGGGAGTGAATGCGAGCCGATAAAAATTATTCTCGAAGGAGATAGAGGCTCCAACAAGATGATCACGACTTCCAACACACGTCTCCGACTCACTACCCAAGTTGGCCAGGACCACGCAGCCACTGGAGTGCTACTGGCCCTAGGAACCAACAACCAACTTCACGGACCCGAGAATGCAGTGGAACACCAACTCGAGCCTCACTGACCTACACCGGTCAGGCTAGTGAGCACCACCAGTCAGACCGGTCCCTGCTCGTGAAACCCGGGAACTTTCACAGAAAGGCCCCTACACCGGTCAGGCCGGTGTAGCTCACCGGTCAGACCGGTTCAAGCCAGGGAACCCGAAATCTACCAAACAGGCCTACTGAGCTCCAAACTGACCCAAACTTGAAACAACAGCAACACGGGACAACAACGAATTCACCTAAACGTTCACCTGAGCAAAACTCTACAGGAGTCTGCACCGGTCAGCCGGTGTGACCTGAGCTCTCGGGATGAACAACACCTGTGGGTCAACACCCCCAAATCCAACTCCTGATCTCCCAAATCGCTCCACAAATTTGCGCAATACTTTGGGGATAGTAGGAACACCTCATGGGCACTCCATAGTCAAGATTTTGTCCACCAAAACTTAATAAATCAAGAGGAATCGAAGAAATCCCGCCAAGAACTCCTCTAACCCTAGAACACCGAAAACCCAAAAATCGAGCCCCTTTGCTCACGAATTTGGGAGGGGAATCAAAGGGAAAAGAACCACAAAGGGCTCATGCATACATCCCCCACCAAATCCCAAAGAGAAAGGCCTCAAAATCCCTCCAAGAAACTCACCAAGAAAAGGCTCCGAAAATCACCAAAAAGAACGAACGGGAACAACACATCCAAGCCTTGAGGAACCAAGCCGAGTCATCTATACATCACAAAGAGGTTCATACAAGGTCTAGCTTGCCGCCCGATCCCTATAACAAGATCTCACCATTAAACTCTCAAGCTAGTCCTATAAAAATCCTAGGGAAAATATGAAGGGGGAATAGGAAGGGAAAATAGGAAAACCAAATAAGCTAGGGTTCCAAGAGTTGGCTGCCATCCTTTCACCTCTTGGGTTATATGGAGGCAACCAAAAGTCAAAAATACCCTTACTAGCTAATTAGGGATACATGCCCCTTGAGGGCGAATTCAGTAATCTATGTCATCGCTCCATCAGACGAATGCCCAACGACTGCAAACTTGCTTAGCCTCGACGCAAGCCTTGTGATCCCGACGCGTGTCCCCCGCTTCGAAGTCTCCGGACTGCATCGTCGCACACCGATCAGACTGGTGCTCCTCATTGGTCAGACCGGTACCCACCGGTCAGACCAGTTAGACCCACCGGTCAGACCGGTCCGATGCTGCTACACCTCCGTCTTCGGTTCTTCGGTCTTGGCTTTATGGATCAACCAAGGAACCTAGTGGTTTTCTGGTGAACCGCTGGAAACCCCACAAACTTGGTGTAGCCTCCGCCAATCGCCACTCATGATTGGGCTCCCACATAGTCCCGGCTCGACCTTGGTTTTGAGGCGCAACCAAGAAACCGTCCATGACTTCATCTTGCAGTTCTTCCACCATGCGGCCCACACTTGACTCGGCTGGCCACCGGGTCCCTCGAACGAAGCCTACTTGTCTTCTCCACACCTGGAGGCCTCACCGGCAATGACCTTTCGCACTTGTTCTTCACCTGCAGCAACACCAATCAAGCCGCAACCTGCACCTGCAATACCCAGCCAAGAATCAGTCCACACAACGTTGTCAATCACTCATCACACCAGGAAGCGACCATCCACCGGTCCTCGAACCACATATGGTCCTCAATATCCCCCTTGATGAGTGCATTGACAACACACACATATAGTAACCTGAGAGAAAAGAAAAAGAAAAGAAACAAAGAAAAAGAAACTTCAACAAGCGATCGAAAGCCAAATAAAGGCAAAGAGCAAGATCAACTGAAGAAGACAAGTCTCGGACCCCTTAGGCAAGGGCACCGGCTCGACACATCCGAGACAAAACTATGCTCAAGCAAAGAGCGCAAACCACCAAACAAAAACTCGAAAACCACAAAGAGCTCCCCCTGCACACATGCAAGCTCCCCCTGAACCAATGCAACTCCCCCTGGACGAATTCATGCAAACCACTTGATGAAAACAGAGCAGCTGCATCAGCTCAGCTCTGACCGGTCAGACCGGTCACCACCACAGGTCAGACTAGTGGACAAGATCGCCCAGCACCTGGGAACTACACAGGTTGGACCTGTGCTCCTCACTGGTCAGGCCGATGCCACCTGGGAAACTGCCTGAGATCAAAAATAGCTTGAAACCACTTGGAAACCTTCTAAAAATGTGCAGCAAGCAAATTCAAGCTCAAACTTCTCCCCCTTATTGACAATGCATGAATCAAGCCAAAAATGCAAAAAATGCAACCTAGAGCTTCTCAAATAGACAATATTCAACATAGAATGCTACACATGTCCAAATGAGCAAGTTAGATACTCTATAGCTTTGTATTGACATCAACTACATGATCACCAAGTTTCGCAACCATTGGACGAAGCTAAGATGGAATTGAGCAATTTTGCAAAAATTTACCCTCTCATGAGCAAAGTCCTAAACATGAGCAAAACATGTCAAAATGGCAAAGACACACAAACTTAATGCTAGGACAACCATTCTAATCATAAGACCATCACAAACACCCACAAGCACCTCATGTCATGTCAAAGCCACCGAGCCATGTGCCTACTTCTATATATGAGACTTCTCATTGGTAGGCATGATGCAACGGTTTAGCACCCAAAGCAAATTAGATTTAGCACATATGACATGGGAGCACATTTTCCAAAAAAATTCATTTCATTTTCAGATTCATACTTGGTACATGAAATGTCTTTGCGACAAAAAGGAACTTATGCCCCTCCACAAGATAAAGCATGTGGGCTAAACATTCATGATGGAAAATGAGCCTTTGGCCCCATATGATCAAAATAAGCTATCCAACCACAAGGTAAGCATAATCAAGCCACTAAAACATGTCAAGATCATATAAAGGCATTTACTCACAAGAGAGCGTATGTGTGGCATTTTTCAAAAACATAGTCATCAACCATGGATATAAACCAAGATTATCAATAGCTGAGCCAAACTAACCATAGCTTACCGAACAAGATCAGAAAGACATACATATCGTTCCATGGTGAACAATGTATATAGGAGAAGCTTTTCCTCACCAATGCATATGATACCAAATGCATGCAATCTAAGACACAAGGATTCCTATGCATCATGTTACATATGCCATGTCAAATGCAAGAATTGCACAAAAGAAAGCTATACATATGAAACAAAGGAGCACCCACACACCCAACTCAAGAGATCAAACACAAACCAAGCTCCCCCCGCAAACGAGTGAAAGTTGCTTGATCTAGGGGTTTGGTGAAAATATCGGCTAGTTGGTCATGTGTGGGTACATGGATCAAAGCTACCTTCCCTTTCTCTACGTTCTCTCAAAAAATGATACCTCACTTCCATGTGCTTGGTTTTGGAATGGAGCATTGGGTTCTTTGCAACACTTATGGCACTAGTGCTGTCACATTGAAGTGGAACATGGGTATACTCCTCACCAAAGTCACTCATGGTGTATGTGATCCAAAGGACCTTAGAGCAACAACTAACTTCAGCAATGTACTCTGCCTCAGTAGTGGATTGAGCAACACTCAACTATTTGCGGGAAGACCAAGACACCAAAAAAGATCCCAAGAACTGGCAAGTCCCAGAAGTGGACTTCCTATCTGTGACAACCCCACTCGAGATAATTCCGTACTATCGCCCAAACCACTTCTTTTGGTCATTAAGCGATAATAAAGAAGTATCCCGTTGAGTGTTGCCGGGTTAAGGCCCGGTAAATCACTTGACAACACAAAGAGGATCGAACGTATGCATTAAAACTCCCACGAAGGAGAGTCCAGAGTGCCTTACAAATTAATATCAAATCCCCATAGGGTCCATTATTACAAACATGGTTCTTTGACATGAAAGTACATAGTTCAGAGTTTATTAAAAACAGCGGAAGATAACTAAACGGTACGATCACATCATAGGAGGCATGTCCATGATGCAATCACTCTTCGTCATCCACCCATTCCAGCTCCCAGCCGGGTGGAAGTTCTCCGGGCCACACATCACATGCATTACCTGGAAACAACATTTATAAAGCAAGGCTGAGTATACTAATACTCAACAAGACATACCCGTCTAAAAGAAAGACTTTACCTCTAATCAAGCATGGCTTTTGGCTAGTGGGTTTGTTTGCCAAATAGCTGCTAAGTAGTGAATCCTTACTTTCAACGTTTTAGCTTATGTTCTAGTGGAAGTAACCATTACTAGATAAGCAACTATTACAATCAAGTTGGACAAACAATTAATCAAAATAATAATCTTCACACGTTCCATCATAAAGGGATATCATGGCCAGTCGGATAAGTAGTCTCCGATAACGGTGAGAGGCCGACAATCGATTGATTCATAACCTTGCAAGGTGGACCTAAACACACGGAAGGTGCCCTCACTAAGAGTTCACCAACCAGGCGGTTCCCGTCATTCTTTAGTTTGGGGATAATAGCTCACAGTCTTAAGTACAAGGTTTATCTGGGCTACGCCACTAAGGTCACCCAACCTCACGCATGCACTTAGGTGGCGAGCCCGGGGTCGCAACCCTAAGAGTAGTGATAGTAAAACTCCGTACCGCCTCATTTAGGTACTAGGCTTACCGTGCCCATTTCCGACAAGTGTTTAGTACTTTCAAACACTTAACCAACGAAGCAATTGGACCGGAGCCCAAATCTCATGCTCTTACCACATGAGCAATCCATTTAAAAATATGGTGATTCCATAAAGGAGATCATATTCTCGCGAGTGACGAACATCACTCAACTTGTACCAGATCCTTAAAGCGTAGCAACTAGCGACCTAACATGCTACTAAAAGATCATCGGTACTTAAGGATCATGCGACTAGGGTTTCAAATCAATTCTTGAACGTAAATGCACATAAGATAGCAATGATAAGTTCAGAAACTTGAAAGTAAACACATGGGTTAATGATTAAACCGGGGCTTGCCTTTGTCAGCACAAGCAGACACACAACCTTCCGGACTTTGGCCCGGGTCTTGCTCTACGGTCACGTAGTGCACGTCTTCTCCTGCTCCCTCGTCCTCGTCAGCCGGCACGAGCGTATAGCTACCGTCGGGGACTTCTACACGGAGAATGAAAATGCAAGACTTAATTGGCAGATTCAGTTAATTCATCCCAAAACCACTTTTGGCAACCATGGGGTGCATAGTTGACCACATTCACCTAGATAAAGATACATTCAGCATACTCTTCCTATAAAGGAGCATTGTGTGATGCTTTATTAGCTAGACTTTCTAACGGTGGCTGTGTACATATATAATATAAATGAATTAATTTAATTCACATAATAAAACAGTAGTAAGAGCCACAAGATGTATAGGGTTGGCCATATTCACTTTAAAGAAAGCATTTAAACATTTACTCATTTAAAGTAAACACAAAAGACTATACAACACTTTCATGATGGTGATTGTGTACACGTCTATAAAGAATATTTTATTTAAATACAAACAACAAGCAAAATTACTTTTGTGCCACACGAATTTACTTTCCTAACTCATTTATTTAACTTATGCACAAAAGGATGTATTTTTCCTATTTTTCCTTTACTAGATTAATCTAGTTTGCCCTCTTTTAATAAACCAATCATTTTTCAAACTTGCCCAATAGTGCCCACTGGTCCTAATGACCAAGAGACATTCCTCTGGACAGCAAGCAACTAGTTTGCACCATTGAATTTAAATGCACATAAATATAAGCATTTCTAGCTAGTATTTAAGGGATTAATGCATATAAAAATAAATATAACAGAAATGTAGTCAAACTTCTCCTACACATGCTCTGGCCTAAAACAAGCCTAAAGAACCAACAAACACACCTATAGCCCTTATGGATCTT
Source organism: Cenchrus americanus (assembly GCA_947561735.1). Classification (NCBI taxonomy): domain Eukaryota; kingdom Viridiplantae; phylum Streptophyta; class Magnoliopsida; order Poales; family Poaceae; genus Cenchrus; species Cenchrus americanus. The sequence goes on from OX387245.1 coordinate 187,930,929, forward strand.
GCTATACATATTTATGATTAAAAACAAGCATAAATTAAGAAATAATATTTCTAACAGAGATTAAATCATGGTAGTTTCACCAAGGATGCATTTTGGTATAACATGACAGTAGCCAGAAGTTGGGCTCAAGAATAAATATATTTTAAGCTACAAAAATCATCTAGGAAGATTTATTAATATCACAAGATAATTTATATAAAAAGATTCCTTCAGTAACTTTGTGCAAATTTTTGGCACAAAACCTAAACATGCTCGTTCATGCAACATATCCAAAATCCAGCTCAAGATCATGTGTGGATTTTGCAGAATCACAGATCTAGATATTTTACTTTTCAATTTTTCAAGCAAAAATTATAGCTCAAAAGTATAGACATATTTGGAGAAAGTTGTAGTTCTTGTTACACAGAACACCACAAAATTGAGTTTGCCATTTTTGGATTTTTCTATGATTTTATACCGATTTTACAAGTTTCAGCCGACACATATAGAAAGGAATAGAATCTTTACGCACGCAGGCCCCTGGAATTTTTAAATCTTCACAAATGTGCCCTCGGTTTCCCAAACCGTACCCGGCGGTGGTGGCGCGCTCGTCGGCGGCAATGTGAGGCATGGGGAGGCAAACAAGCGGGCAGGGAGTGGCATTGGCCTTACCCTCGATCGATTGGTGGTGGAGGTTCGGCCGGGGAGGTCACCGGCGAGATGCGGCGGCGGAGCAAGGCTCGGACGGCGGTGAAGATAGGGGCGGGGCTGAACAATGTGTTGCACGGGTAGCTTCCATGTGTCCTAGGGAAGGTGCTAGGTGGGTCCCTGGGCTTGGAGGATCGGCGGAGGGGCGAGCTCAGCAATGGTGATCCGGTGGTGGCCGCGCGAGCTCGGGCTCCGGCGAGCAGGCAGTTTGGTTAGGCCAACATGCACACGTGTAAGCTCAAGTGGTACAAGAGGAAGGTCTGGGCATGCTTAGGCGGCACTGGAGTTGAGCGGAGCAAGGAGCTCACCGAGGGGCGCCAATGGCGGGCGGCGGCGGACGGTGTGTTCTCGGGCGCGCGAGGGAAAAGGAAGGGGAAGTTTTATATGCGCGTAGAGGTGGTTCCACCTCACCGTCGTGGCCTACAGGAACTCCAGCATGGGCGCGGAGCGGCGGCGACGTGCGGCGGAGCACACGGCCAATGAGGAATGGCGGTTCGCCCACCGGCGAGTGCACACCGGCCACGTGGCACCGACCTAGGCCTCCACGCAAACGTCACGACCTCTAGTGCACTGTGTCACCAGCGCGGGCCTCGGACCGCTGGGTTTTCCGGCGCCTCGGCGTGCGCGCACGAGCCGGGTACGGCGCGGTCGGCGTGGCGACGCGTGGCAACGTCGTGCGCGGGAGCACCGGCATTCAAGACAGTTTCGTTTAGCTATTTTCAAACTAACTTTTCTTCAAAAATTCAAACAGAAGTGCTCTAAACTTTGAATACCAAAGTTGTTGAGCGAGTTACCCTCTACAAAAACGCAAAAGGCTCGATAGGTTTTTGCTCACTGGTTTGAGAAGGAACGTCAGTGCAACATGGCCAAAAACTCGGCGCCGATGAACAGTGATCCAGCACCTTGATTTGCAATTTCCAACACCCTACACTCCAAACTAGCAATGCCACTCAACAGAGAAGTTGTGTGCCTTGAAATTATGCACATTTTTCCCATTGGGCGATTTTGAAGTGTTTAGTGAAATTTTGGAGAACGTGCCAAAGTTCTAGATTGGCACAAGGTGGTCAAAGGGAACACTAGGGTTTTGGGCTAGGGTTTTGACCATGGTTTAACCTAGGGTTCTGATAGGTAGTTAGAGGAGATGTTAAGAGTGTCATTAGCACAAATCACCACTAAGCAAAAACACGGTGTGTTACAGCCTACCCCCTTAACGGGAATCTCGTCCCGAGATTCGGAATCAAGAGTACGTGAGGAAAATTCACTTACGAGTTTGACTCGGAAGAAAGTCGGGGTACTTGGTGTTTAAAAATTGCTCGGTCTCCCATGTAGCTTCTTCTTCGGTGTGGTGACTCCATTGTATCTTGTACATCTTCACCTTTTGTCTCCTAGTTTGTCTTTCTTTATGATCCAATACTCTCATTGGATACTCTGCTAGGGATAGATCTGGTTCTATTTCGGCATTGGTCTCCTCAATTATTTGTGCTTCCGGAATCTGCTCACACTTCTTCAATTGTGAGACGTGAAACACGTCGTGCACTGCAGTCAATCGGTCGAGAAGTCGAATATGGTAGGCAACCATACCAAACCTTTCGGTGACTTCATAAGGACCAATACAGCGTGGAGCTAATTTCCCTTTTACTCCAAAGCGTTGTACGCCTTTGGTCGGAGATACCTTTAGGTATACATAATTACCAACTTCAAACTCTCGGGGAGCTTTAGCTTTGTCATGGTAACTCTTTTGCCTCATCTGAGCTGCTCTCAAATGTTCTCTAATCACACTCACTTTCTCTTTGGCTTCTTGTACTAGTTTAGGACCAAACAAGGTTCGCTCAACCGCTTGTGACTAATTTAGAGGGGTACGACACCTTCTTCCATACAAGGCTTCAAACGGGGCCATCTTCAAACTAGCTTGGTAACTATTGTTATAAGCAAACTCTGCTAGGGCTAGGCATTTGTCCCAAGATTTGTCAAAATGAATGACGCAAGCTCTCAACATATCTTCTACTATTTGATTTTCTCTTTCCGTCTAACCATCAGTCTGGGGTGATAGCTGGAGCTATGGATTAGCTTGGTTCCCAAAGATTCGTGCACTTGTGCCCAGAAGCGAGCAACGAATTGAGTGCCTCGATCTGACAAGATAGTCTTGGGAACACCGTGTAAGCACACTACGAGATCAATATAGATTTCCACGTAGCACTCGGTTGAATAGGTAGTGTGAACGGGGATAAAGTGAGCGGTCTTGGTAAGTCGGTCCACTATTACCCAAATGGAATCATGCTTCCAGGGTGTGAGGGGTAACACGACAATGAAATCCATGCTAATATCATCCCACTTCCATGCAGGAATGGACAATGGTTGCATTTGACCTGCGATCTTTAGGTGACTAGCCTTGATTCTTTGACATGTATCACAACCGGACACATACCCGGCTATTTCACCCTTCATATTTGACCACCAAAAGTTTTCCCTAAGGTCTCGGTACATTTTGGTACTTCCGAGGTGAATGGTGAACTTAGAGAGATGGGCCTCATCGAAAATTTCCTTTTTTAAGTCTTGATCCCGAGGTATAACTAATTTTTGACCAAACCAAACAATTCCCTAGTCATCCCTCCGGAAACAATCGAACTTGGGATCTCTTTCTTCTAACCTTTGTTTGATTTTCTGAACCTCTTCATCGATGAGTTGAGCCGTAGCAATTCTTTTATGCAGAGGAGATTCGATCGAGACAGCATAAAGGTTGCCATGCTCGACCAATTCCAAGTTAAGCTTCCTCATTTCTTCACATAAAGTTTCATTATTCGGCTCTAACATCACATAGTTGCAATGCTTGCGGCTAAGCGCATCTGCAACCACGTTAGCTTTGCAGGGATGATAATGGACTTCCAAATCATAATCCTTGATTAATTCCAACCATCTTCTTTGCCTCATATTCAGATCAGATTGAGTGAAAATGTACTTGAGACTCTTGTGGTCGGTGTAGATATTGCAGTGATTACCCATCAAGTAATGCCGCCAAAGTTTTAAGGCATGCACGACTGTTGCTAGCTCAAGATCATGAGTAGGATAATTCTTCTCATGAGGTCGAAGTGCCCGCGAGGCATAAGGAATGACTCGGTTTTCTTGCATAAGCACGCAACCAAGACCAGTGCCCGAAGCATCACAAAACACCTCAAACGGTTTGGACATATCCGGTTGAGTCAATACGGGAGCTGAGGTTAAGTGTTCCCTCAAGGTATGGAAGGATTTATCACACTCCTCACTCCACACAAACTTGACACCTTTCTTCAATAGTTCAGTCATGGGTTTAGCTATTCTGGAGAAATCCGGAATAAACCGACGGTAATAACCAGCTAGACCCAGAAAATTACGGATTTGATGTACCGACTTGGGTGGCTTCCAATCCATGACCTCCTGCACTTTGCTAGGATCCACGGAGATACCATCCTTGGAAATAGTGTAACCCCAGAATTTCACACTATCCAGCCAGAACTCACATTTAGAGAATTTGGCATAGAGTTTGTGATCTCTCAATCGCTGCAAGACAATATGAAGATGCTTCACATGCTCGGCTTTGCTCTTGGAATAAATGAGGATATCATCAATGAATACCACGACGAACTTGTCCAATTCATTCATGAAGACTGAGTTCATAACGTACATGAAGTAGGTAGGTGCATTGGTGAGACCAAAAGACATCACTAGGAATTCATAAAGGCCATATCTGGTGGAAAAGGCTGTCTTTGGAATGTCACTTGCTCGAATCTTGATTTGATGATAACCTGATCGAAGATCGATCTTGGAAAAGACTTGGGCACCAGCCAATTGATCAAAGAGCGAAACAATGCGGGGCAATGGATATTTATTTTTGATTGTCACCGCATTGAGTGGACGATAGTCAACACACATCCGCAAACTACCATCTTTCTTTTTCACAAAAAGAGCGGGACTCCCCCAAGGAGAAGAACTTGGGCGGATATACCTCTTATCAAGCAATTCTTGCAATTGAATTTTCAACTCAGCCAGTTCTTTGGGTGGCATTCGGTAAGGCCTTTTAGATATCGGTGAGGTGCCTGGCTGAAGCTCTATGACGAATTCGACGTCCCTGTCTGGTGGCATACCAGGCAAGTCGTCGGGAAAGACATCTGGATACTCGCACACTACTGGAATGTCTTCTAGTTGGATGGTTACGGCAGCATAGGAACAAGGATTTATGCCTTCTACCTTGGGTAAGTACAAGGTGGTATGACCACTGGTAGGGGAATGGATTTCTACCATTCTAGTGGCAATGTCCAAAACAACTTGATGTTGGGTCAACCAATTCATTCCTAGAATTACATCGAGACCTCCCAACCCCAAATGAATCAGGTTGGTTAAGAGAGTTTTGCTGCCAAGCTGCAAGGGTACCACTTTAGTTATAGTGTTGGAGAGGATCCTTCCTCCCACAGTGGCTACTACGAAAGAATCTTTGGTATGACAAGAATGTGACCCCAACTTGCTCACTAGACCTTCACTTATGAAACTATGGGTTGCTCCAAAATTAAACAAAATTTTAACGGGGAGATCACGGATAGAGAATGTACCCGTCAGCACTGCTGCTCCCTCTCTGACGTCAACCAAGGTGGTGAAGTTGAGTTTGCCCTGCTTGACTTGCACTAGGGGCATCTTGCCTTGGTTCCCATTACGGAATCCTAAGCTTTCACTCTGCTTGTTCTGCCTGGGCTTGGAGCACTCATTGATGTAATGCCCCGGCTGCCCACAATTATAGCAGCGACGATCCTTGGTAGCACTGTTGCTATTGTTGTTGGCTGGGGGTGCACTAGGCTTGTATGGCTGCTGTTGTGCCTTACGGAACTGGAAGTTCCCAGACGGCTTGTTCTGAGACGGGGTCACCCTCCAGTGTGCAGTTGAAGATGACTGGGGAGGACCCGGAGTACCTTTCTTGACAAAGCGGAATTTCTTGCCTGACCCACTAGTAGCGGTGAATCCGGTCTGCCTCTTTCTATCCTTCTAGGCTTTGGACATGGCATCCTTATGAGAAATGGCCTTGTTCACAAGGTCCTGATAGCTGTTAGGCTCATAAAGATTAAGCCTCTCATAGAGATCCCCATGTAGCCCATCACGGAAATGCTCTATCTTCTTGGCATCGTTGTCAACATGATGCCCACCATACTGACACAAGGCATTGAACTTTTTAGCATACTCATACACCGTGTCAGAGCCTTGCTTTAGAGCAAGCAACTCCTTCATCTTTCTGTTCATGAGACCTTTAGGAATGTGATGTTCCTTGAAGGCCTGCTTGAATTCAGCCCACGTGATTTGATGTCCAGTGGGAATCATGGTCTTGAAGTTCTCCCACCATATCAATGCTGCACCACGGAGTTGGAGGGCAGCGAAACTGGCCTTACGCTCCTTTTAGCAGGGCAAGGTGAACACATAGAACTTGGCCTCAATGTGAGGACCATGTGTGGTTCGAAGACTGGTGGATGGTTGCTTCCTTGTGTGATGAGTGCTTGACAACGTTGTGTGGACTGATTCTTGGCTAAGTATTGCAGGTGCAGGTTGCGGCTTGACTGGTGTTGGTGCAAGTGAAGAACAAGCGCGAAAGGTCGTCGCCTGTGAGGCCTACAGGTGTGGAGAAGACAAGTAGGCTTCGTTCGAGGGACCCGATGGCCGGCGTGGTCAAGTGCGGGCCGCATGGTGGCTTGAACAGCAAAACCAAGGTCGAGCCGGGACTACGTGGGAGCCGAGTCATGAGTGGAGGCTACACCGAGTTCGCGGGGTTTCCGGTGGTCCACCAGAAAACCACTGGGTTCCTTGGTTGATCCACAAAGCCAAGACCGGGGAACCGAAGACAGTGCTGCAGCAGTGCCAGACCGGTCTGACCGGTGAGGAGCACCGGTCTGACTGGTGTGCGAGGACGCAGTCCGGAGTCTTCGAAGCTGAGGACACGCGTCGGGATCGCAAGGCTTGCGTCGAGGCTAAGCAGGTTGCGGTCGCCGGGCATCCGTCCGATGGAGAAAGCTTCAAGTCTTCCAAAACTGCCCTTGAGGGGCTTGTATCCGTAGTTGTTAGAGAAGGGTATTTTAGACTTTCGGTTGCCTCCATATAACCCAAGAGGTGAGAGGATGGCAGTCAAGCCTTGGGACCCTAGTTCATTTGTTTTCCTATTTTTCCCTTCCTAATTTTTTAGGATTTCTATAGGACTAGCTTGAGAGCTTCATGGTGAGATCTTGTGAGAGGGTTGGATGATCGGGCAGCAAGCTAGACCTTGTAAGAACCTTTGTTGCATGTATAGATGATTCGGCGTGGTTCGTCAAGGTTTGGATGTGTTGTTCCCGGTTGTTCTTGGTGGTGATTTTCGGAGCCCTCTTTTGGTGATTTCTTTGGGTTGTTTTTGGGACCTTGCTCTTGGGGACTTGATGGGGGATATTTGTGGGAACCCTTCGTGGTTCTTTGGGCTGTGATTCCCCTCCCAAATCCATGAGTAAAGTGGCTCGATTTTGTGGTTTTCCGAGTTCTAGGGTTAGAAGTGCTTTTGGCGGGATTTCTTCGATTCCTCCTTTTTGGACGAGTTTTGGTGCGATTAAACTTGGCAATGGACTCCTCATGAGGTGTTCCTAATATCCCCAAAGTCTTGTTCAAGTCTGTGGATCGATTCGGGAGATCGAGTTTTGGTTTTGGGGGAGTTGACCCGCGGGTGCTGTTCATCCCGAGCTGCCGAGGCTACACTGGTATGACCGGTGCTCTTGACCGGTCTGACCGGTGCAACCCTCGGTGGGTTTTTGCTCGGGTGAACGTCTAGGTGTGTTCGCTGTTGTCCTGTGTTGAGACTGTTTCGAGTTTGGGTCTGTTTGGAGGTTGGTAGGCCTGTTTGGTGATTTGGGGGCTTTCAGGCTTCGACCGGTCAGACCGGTGTGTTACACCTGCCTGACCGGTGTGAGGCCACTTAGTGGAAGTTGCCAACTCTCTCCAGCAGGGACCAGTCTGACCGATGGTGCTCACCGGTCTGACCGGTGTTGGTGTGTAGACTCGAGGTTTGGTGTTCCGCTGCGTTCTCGGGTCGAAAGGTTGTGTGTTGGTTCCTAGGTCCAGTGGCACTCCAGTGGCTACGTGGGCTTGGCCAATTTGGGTAGTGAGTCGGAGACGTGTGTTGGAAGTCGTGTTCACCTTGTTGGAGTTTCCATCTCCTTCGAGAATAATTTTTTATCGGCTCCCATCCACTCCCCCCTCTCTGGTTCGCCGTATCGGTCCTTCAAGTGGTATTAGAGCCGTTTCGGGTCTTTATTGACTCTAACCAGTCTAAGATCCAAGGATGGCGTACCAGGAACGGGGTTCGGGTCCTCCACACTTCGATGGCAAGAACTACCAGATGTGGAGTAAGCGGATGGCGGCGTTCCTCCGCGGAAAGGGTCAGATCCTTTGGAATGTCATGGTGGACACAGGCTATGTCCAGCCGATGGACTTTCTCTCTCCAGGATCGAGGGACAGGTTCGACGCCAACAACAAGGCGGTCGACTACTTGTTTCGTGCTCTGTGTCAGCCGAGTTCGATCGGGTGCACACCAAGCACTTGGCTTGTAGAATTTGGGCGGTGCTGAAGGAGGCTCATGTTGGGAATGCCTAGGTTCAGGCACGGATGTATGCGACCTACAGGAGAGAGTACGAGAACTTCACTCATCTCCCAGGTGAGTCCATCGATGCCTTGTTTCAGAGGTTCACGGTGGTTGTAAAAAAAATGAGGGCCAATGTGGACGTGCTCCCGTACGATGATCATGATAGAGCTGTCAAGCTCTTACACTCTTTGGATCGTACAATATGGGGCGGAAAGTTCGAGGCCATTGTGGAGTTAGAGAAGTATGACACTCTGATGGTGAACGAGCTGTTCTCGAAGCTCAAGTCGGCTGAGGTGGATAGGGGCATGACAACCAAGATCGAGGGCCCGACTGATTCTCATAGTCTCGCCCTCATCGATGGTTCAAATGGAAAGGCTAACACTAACCCATCCACCAGGATGTTCTCTTTGTCCTCTTTGATGTCTATGCCAGATGAGGAGTTCGACGTGCTTGGAGAGGACGAGCTGGCGCTCCTGACGAGGCGGTTCGAGAGGCTGCACGAGAACCGGGTGAACATGAGGAGGAACACGAGGACATGCTTCAAGTGCGGCAAGGCGGGACACTATTTCACCGAGTGTCCGAAGGTGAACAACCACGACAAGCACAAGTTCATGGATAAGAGGAAGAAGTCCAAGAAGAAGGATCATGAACCTGGGAAGAAGGCTTGGTCTCGAGAGAAGATGAAGAGATCAAGTGACATTGAGTCCGATTCCGAGGACACGTCTTCAAGCTCGAGTGATGAAGACGAAAAGGATGACAAGAAGAAGAAGAAGAAGAAGAAGAACCCTAGCAAGTATCTCAACGGCCTTTGTGTGATGGGCCTAAGCCACAAGGACGACTTCTGCGGCATGGCTCGCAGTTCGAGCAGCAAGAGAAGCCAGAAGGACGCCTCGGACTTGGATTCCGAGAATGAGGTATGTGATGAGCTCTCCTCTTTGCGCAAGGAGAATGAGGAGTTGGTTGACTTGCTTGATAATCACGATCACATGCTTAGAGAGGCTAAGAAGCTTAGGAAGGAGCTTAGATTTTTGCTCGAGGATGCTAGGACTAGAGTGGCTGAGCTAGAAACATAGGTTCTTGATAGCAAGCTTGAAATTGATTCTCTTAAGGCTAGCCCTGTTGTTTCTGATGAGAATGATTGTGCTGATTGCTCTACTTTCCTAGCTGACTTGACTGATCTTAGGCAGAAGTATGCCTCCAAGTGTGAGGAACTAGATGTGCTTAGTGTTGAGTTGGCTGAGCTACAATCTAGACCCACTTTGCTTGGTGCTTGCACTTCTTGCCCTAGTTTGCATGAGAAAATTGATGAGCTTCGTTCTCGCATTGTTTCGCTTGAGGCTGATTTGAAAGTGCCTATTCCTACTTCTTGTTCTACATGTGAGTTGCATGCTATGAAGAATTTGGATCTTGCAAAATGTGTTGGTCGCTTGCAAGATGAGAATGATAAGTTCCTTGAAGCGCTGAGTTGGTTATCAAGTCAAGAACCTCAGCTTGGTATGATGATTGCTAGCTGTAAGCGCTTTGATGGTTGGGCTTTGGGTTTGGATAAGGTTGGTGAGGGCACTGGTGAGAGAGAAGGGATTTTTGGGAATGTTTCAGTTCCACCACAACCCACACACAAAGACAAGTTTGCATCCAAGTCAAACCAACCAAGAGAAAAACCGAGTGAGAAGGCAAGTGAAAATCCTAGTGAGAAACCAAGTGAGAAGCCTTGTGAAGAGCCTCATCCCAAGCCTAACCCCAGATCAATCCGTTTCCATTATGAGTTTTGTGGAAAGGATGGTCACAAGAGAGCGTTTTGCTTCAAGAGGAAGTGTGAGGAGAGAATGGCAAAGGAGTGGGCTAACAAGGACAAGTACCACCCTTCCGATGGTGTACTTGAGCCTCGTGTGCAGTTGCCCGTGGCCAAGGCGAGTGTGAGGACGTTCGGGCTTGGGGAGAGCGGAAGGCCGTTGGAGGTGCTCGTCAGGCCGGGCTACACCCCGTCGGGCCGATGTGGGGCACCGGTCGGACGGGCAGGGCCTCGGACAAGCAGCAGTTTGGGTTTCGTGCTCGTACAGATGCTAAGATTGGTTCAGGAGGTCGTGGTTCTGGTGGTTGGTGTGGAAAGTTTGCTGGAGGTCAGCTTGCTAGGCATTCTCCTCCTCGTGCTCAATACGGGGATGGGAGGATCTATAGCTTTGAGATGGATAGGAGGGACAGTCCACGGGCTTTCTTTCGTGGTTTTGGTCCTCCTTTAGGGAGAGATGGTTGGTTCCCTCGTGGTGGTCACCGTGGTGGTGTTTGTGGAGGTAGCTTTGGTAGGAAAGATGGTTTGGTTTGTGCTAACCCCACTTTCGAGCAAATGGCTAGGCACTGGTTTTACACTTTTGGAACTAACCCCAATGTTGAGTCGTTTGCTCGCTCTCGCTCTCGGTTTTGAGTTGCAGGTGGATGGCCCGGAGAACATTTGGTTGATATAGGGGGTGGTTCTCCGGCCTCATATTCCGATGGTGACATGCAGGTACATCATTTTCGGGGATGGTGAACAAGGATGAGTGATTTGTGAAGAAATGATAAAGGTAAGTGTTTTTGTGACCTTCATGTGTGTGTCCTTGGTCCACCCACTTGGTTCTTTTGCTCTTTGCCCTATCTCATGTGTGTAAGGTGAGCTTTGTTTGCTTTTTGGCCTTAATGCATGAGTTTAGGGGGAGCTTGTAAGTTTTGTGCTCCTTTGCTCTTTTGCGGTGGTGTCGAGCCCTTTTTGCCTCCCTCGAGGAGCCGGTGGTTTGTGAGTTTTGTGTGGGAGCTCCTTTGTAGCATATGTATAGCTTTCCTTTGTGCATTTCTTGCATTTGGCATGGCATATGTAATATGATGTATAGGCATCCTTGTATCTTAGATTGCATGCATTTTGTTTCATATGCATTGGTTAGGAAAAGCTTCTCTCATATACATTGTTCACCATGGAATGAGATATATGTCTTTGTGAGCTTGTTTGGTATGCTATGGTTAGTTTGGCTTAGCTCTTGATGATCTTGATGAATAATCCATGGTTGATAGCTATGTTTTTGAAAATGTCACATGTATGCTCTCTCATGTGTAAATGCCTTTATATGATCTTGACATGGTTTAGTGGCTTGGCTATGCTTAATTTGTGGTTGGATAGCTAGTTTATTGATCATATGGGGCCAAAGGTTCATTTACCATCATGAATGTTTAGCCCTCTTGCTTCATCTTGTGGAGGGGCATAAGTTCCTTTTTGTCGCAAAGACATTTCATGTACCAATTATAAATCTGAAAATGAAATGAAAAATGCTTGGAAAATGTGCTCCCATGTCATATGTGCTGAATTTAATTTGCTTTGGGTGCTAAACCGTTGCATGATGCCTACCAATGAGAAGTCTCATACATAGAAGTAGGCACATGGCTCGGTGGCTTTGACATAACATGAGGTGCTTGTGGATGTTTGTGATGGTCTTATGATTAGAATGGCTGTCCTAGCATGAAGTTTGTGTGGCTTTGCCATTTTGATATGCCTTGATCATGTTTAGGACTTTGCTCATAAGAGGCAAGTTTTTCGCAAAATTGCCCAAATCCATCTTAGCTTCGTCCAATGGTTGTGAAACTTGGTGATCATGTAGTTGAGATCGATACGAAGCCGTAGAGTATATAACTTGCTCATTTGGACATGTGTAGCATTCTTTGTTGAATTTTGTCTATTTGAGAAGCTATAGGTTGAAAGTTTTGCATTTTTGGCTTGATTCATGCATTGCCAACAAGGGGAGAAGTTTGAGCTTGAAATGGCTTGCTGGATGCATCTAGAAGGTTTTTAGGTGGTTTCGAGCCATTTCTGGGCTCTGTTGTGCACCGGTCTGACCGGTGTGATTGCTGATCCTGTGCACATCTTAGGCACCGGTCTGACCGGTGGTGATGACCGGTCTGACCGGTGTGAGCTGAAGTTGCTGCAACATCCCTGTTTTCAGCTGGTTTGCATGCATCCGTCCAGGGGGAGGTGCATTGGTTCAAGGGGAGCTTGCATGTGTGCAGAGGGAGCTCTTTGTGGTTTGTCGAGCTTTGGTTTGGTGGTTTGCGCTCTTTGCTTGAGCTTTGTTTTGTCTCAGATGTGTCGAGCCGTTGCCCTTGAGGGGTCCGAGACTTGTTTTCTTCAAGTGATCTTGCTCTTTGCCTTTGTTTCGCTTTCGATCGCTTGTTGGAGTTTCTTTTGGTTCGTTTCTTCTCTTTTTCTTTTCTATCTTGTTACTTTGTGTGGGTGTTGTCAATGCACTCATCAAGGGGGAGATTGAGGACCATGTATGGTTCGAAGACCGGTGGATGGTTGCTTCCTTGTGTGATGAGTGATTGACAATGTTGTGTGGACTGATTCTTGGCTAAGTATTGCAGGTGCAGGTTGCGGCTTGACTGGTGTTGGTGCAGGTGAAGAACAAGCGCGAAAGGTCGTCGCCAGTGAGGCCTCCAGGTGTGGAGAAGACAAGTAGGCTTCGTTCGAGGGACCCGGTGGCCGACGGGGACAAGTGCGGGCCGCATGGTGGCTTGAACAACAAGATGAAGTCGTGGACGGTTTCTTAGTTGAGCCTCAAAACCAAGGTCGAGCCGGGACTACGTGGGAGCCGAGTCATGAGTGGAGGCTACACCGAGTTCGTGGGGTTTCCGGTGGTTCACCAGAAAACCACTGGGTTCCTTGGTTGATCCACAAAGCCAAGACTGGAGAACCGAAGACAGTGCCGCAGCAGTGCCAGACCGGTCTGACCGGTGGGTCTGACCGGTCTGACCGGTGGGTACCGATCTGACCAGTGAGGAGCACCGGTCTGACCGGTGTGCGACGACGCAGTCCGGAGTCTTCGAAGCGGAGGACATGCGTTGGGATCGCAAGGCTTGCGTCGTGGCTAAGCAGGTTGCGGTCGTCGGGCATCCGTCCGATGTTGAAAGCTTCAAGTCTTCCAAAACCGCCCTTGAGGGGCTTGTATCCGTAGTTGTTAGAGAAGGGTATTTTAGACTTTCGGTTGCCTCCATATAACCCAAGAGGTGAGAGGATGGCAGCCAAGCCTTGAAACCCTAGTTCATTTTCTTTCCTATTTTCCCTTCCTAATTTCTTAGGATTTCTATAGGACTAGCTTGAGAGCTTCATGGTGAGATCTTGTGAGAGGGTTGGATGATCGGGCGGAAAGCTAGACCTTGTAAGAACCTTTGTTGCATGTATAGATGATTCGGCGTGGTTCGTCAAGGTTTGGATGTGTTGTTCCCGGTTGTTCTTGGTGGTGATTTTCGGAGCCCTCTTTTGGTGATTTCTTTGGGTTGTTTTTGGGACCTTGCTCTTGGGGATTTGATGGGGGATATTTGTGGGAACCCTTCGTGGTTCTTTGGGCTGTGATTCCCCTCCCAAATCCGTGAGTAAAGGAGCTCGATTTTGGGGTTTTCCGAGTTCTAGGGTTAGAAGTGCTTTTGGCGGGATTTCTTCGATTCCTCCTTTTTGGACGAGTTTTGGTGGGATTAAACTTGGCTTATGGACTCCTCATGAGGTGTTCCTAATATCCCCAAAGTCTTGTTCAAGTCCGTGGAGCGATTCGGGAGATCGAGTTTTGGTTTTGGGGGAGTTGACCGGCGGTGTCGTTCATCCCGAGTCGCTCAGCTACACCGGTCTGACCGGTGCTCTTGACCGGTCTGACCGGTGCAACCCTTGGTGGGTTTTTGCTCGGGTGAACGTCTGGGTGTGTTCGCCGTTGTCCTGTGTTGAGGCTATTTCGAGTTTGGGTCTGTTTGGAGGTTGGTAGGCCTGTTTGGTGATTTGGGGGCTTTTAGGCTTGGACCGGTCTGACCGGTGTGTTACACCGGCCTGACCGGTGTGAGGCCACTTAGTGGAAGTTGCCAACTCTCATCAGCAGGGACCGGTCTGACCGGTGGTGCTCACCGGTCTGACCGGTGTTGGTGTGTAGACTCGAGGTTTGGTGTTCCGCTGCGTTCTCGGGTCGAAAGGTTGTGTGTTGGTTCCTAGGTCCAGTGGCACTCCAGTGGCTACGTGGGCTTGGCCAATTTGGGTAGTGAGCCGGAGACGTGTGTTGGATGCCGTGTTCATCTTGTTGGAGTTTCCATCTCTTTCGAGAAGAATTTTTTATCGGCTCCCATTCACTCCCCTCCCCCTCTCTGGTTTGTCGTATCGGTCCTTCACAATGGCCCCGATCCACGCATCGGCAGCCAGTGGCTCCTTGGCCTCTTCGAAAGTCGGGGGCTTCATGGCATATTAATGCTCATAATTGGTGACTCGAGGCTGGCCGTCGATGTTTTCCCCACGGGGATTGTTCTGCAGCTGCTGGGCAAGCTGCTGCTGTGTCTGCAAGAGCTGCTGCATCACCTCAGTTTGGGTGACCATAAATTGCTCTTGAATGGTTATGTTGGGAGGAGGAGGCAGAGTGTCACTCCCACCTGCACCAAAGCCGTTAGGAGAAGCACGAGTTTGTCCCACCATCTGAAATCCATGATGTTTTCGTTAGTTACATATTCACAAGCTTGTTTACAACATCCACAAGAAGAATATGCAAAACGAAAACTCATAGCATCAATTTGGTGAAAACTGGACAGCACTGCTGAGTTACTATAAAATTCATAACTCTCTTCCCTTAATAGTAAAAGCTCCCGTTTTTTGTCAGCAAGTGCAAAATTTCATGAGCTCCAACATTGGTATTCAACCCGAGGTTCAATTCCAACGTTAACATGCCCGAAAAATTTCAACACCGAGGTTCTGCCTAGCTGTTTTTGCTGGAGGCCGAACTGCACAATTTCCGCTATAATTCTCGGTACGCTTATGCAATGGCGGTGAATTTTGGTGAGCATAATCTCCACAACATAACACACAAGGTTGGTATTCAACACAAGGCAAAACTTTGATCACAACAACCCTAAAACATTCATTAAGAAATGACACATAAAGTGTTCATCCAAGCAGTACATGATGCAAAGTCTTTGGATCGACTACACACTTATGTACAACAAAAGGTCCTCATCCGTACTCTCCGAACAGCCTCTACCCTTACACAAAAGCCAGCTGAGGAGGCTAAACTAAGAGTACATGATTACCCTCTAGACGACAACTGCTAAACCACTAATAGCCCGCAGCAGAGCTAGCGCTAGTATCCGGAGAATCGGGTGGTGGACCACCCACGCTGTCCTCGCTCAAGCCGGAAACTCCCTGTAGCTCGTCCGGAGCGGCAGGCGCAGCTGGTGGTGCAATCGGCGGCTGCTGCCCCTGGTGGGCCATCTCCTTCCACACCTCCACCTCTATCTCCATCTCAGCTACCTAGTTCTGCATCTCAACCACGTTCTACACCAAGGCAAAACGCTGGGCCTCAGTGGAGCTAGCTGCACCTGAGTCATCTCGAGAGCGTGGTCTCGGGCGAACAGCTGCTCTGTGAACTCGGCACGCTCCTGGTGCCACTGGATACGCTCGTCCTGAAGTGCAACAATCTCCTGCTGGAGGTGAGCAACGGTCTGTCGCTCAAACTGAAGGTCGAGGGTAAGGATATCCCTCATCACTGTGGAGTCCATCAACACAAGTGAGAGCATACCCTGAGTGGAAAGACGAAACACCTGCATGTTGTACACCGCCTCCAACAACCTCAGAAGCTGGCGCACAACAACCTCTGGAGGGTCCGTCGTGAGCAACACGTCGGTGAGTGAGATACGCTCGCGCCAAGCCGGGTTGAGTGGGTCCATGGCCGGAAACAAACCCAGCGTAGTGAGCATTACCTCGTCCGGGTGCTGCTCGCGGAAGGTGTGAAGGATCCGCATGGCCGCGGACTCAACCGACTCAACACCGTGGTGAGCAAAGAACATCATGCTCAAGTCCGCCCACTTCGCGTGCTCGGGGTGGGGGAGCACGGTAGCGGTCGTGCGAGCGTAGGGAACGCCTTGGTCCCAAAAAGAGACCACCTCGTACAGCGGCGACGTAGTGTAGCCCACCTCACTGAGGGTCTCCCACAAAATGCGGGGAAAACCCTCCCAGTGAAGGGCATTGGTACGAATGGTACTGTCCGCGTCGATCTCGTAGATCGGTGGCTGCGCCATCTGTACAAAAATTACGGACTACACGTTAGACATCAGTCGACATCAAACGAGCAAAAGGGCAAAATCTGGTAGGTATGAACAAAAATTCATAACATAAAAACCAGAGCCCCAAAATTCCAAAATTTGTACAGCAACTCAATGACATAATTATGCACACTTTTGGTATTCAAAGGTAGATCTAGATTGGATTGGAACATGCTCGAAAAATTTTATTTGTAGAGGGGTGCTGCTCTGAAAAACAGCAGAACAGACACTCACTAAACTGAGCATAACTCTCTGCAGAAAATTCCTACAATCCCGAGAAATTCACAGTAGATGCTCAATTTGATAAGAAACAACTTTTCTAAAGGATGTCTAGTCAGATTCCTTACAGATTTGGCTACAAAAATTGAGAAACGACAGAGGCAGAATCTGTCAGAAATTTCCTAAACTCAAAAGAGAGGAAAACCTTATCTAAGATCAATCAATTTCCCTAAAAAATTATCCAAGAAAGCACTAACAAATTTTTGGTTCAACAAGATTTTAATTATGCATGCACATGTCTTAAACGACCTCACCCACACGGATCCAAAAAGACGTAGTTAGTGCCAGTGGCAAGCTTATAATCGGCTCTCCTTATAATAACTAGTCGGAGCTACTCGATTCGCACTTAACGACTTACGAACGTTGTTAGAGTACCTGCAGAAAACGAACCTTCCGTGCCAGCACGTCACGGAAGCGTCCACATACATTACCGTTCACTTATAGAAACAGTATCCATGCGTCAAGCCGCTGCATGGACAGCGTCCAACCTCGGACACCCTCCGTTTGAATGGAGTGTATCCTTGCCTCGCATGATTGACATGCGGAATGCACACGTATGAGACACGTGGAGACACCACAACTCATATCTAGACGCGAAGATGGGATCCGTGGAAGGGATCACTCCATCAACCCTCGCAATTCCCGTCATGCGGAACAGCACACGTATGAAACACGTGGCTCATCTAGTTTGGTTGTGCAAGAAAATAAGTCTGACATAATTTGAAGTGCTGGAAGTTAGAAAAATAAACCATAGATTCTTAAGCCACCTTAAAGAACCCAAAAATTCCCTCTAGTGCCTCTCGATCTAGATCATTCCTTAACGATCCAACGGATTTTCAAAACCCACTCAATCTTGGCAAGTTTTATTGTAAATCATGTGATTAGTATTAATCTAATCACTCCGGTGCATACGGATGCTCTGATATCTACTGTGACAACCCCACCCGAGATAATTCCGTACTATCGCCCAAACCACTCCTTTTGGTCATTAAGCGATAATAAAGAAGTATCTCGTTGAGTGTTGCCGGGTTAACGCCCGATAAATCACTTGACAACACAGAAAGGATCGAACGTATGGATTAAAACTCCCACGAAGGAGAGTCCAGAGTGCCATACAAATTAATATCAAATCCCCGTAGGGTCCATTATTGCAAACATAGTTCTTTGACATGAAAGTACATAGTTCAGAGTTTATTGAAAACGGCGGAAGATAACTAAACGGTACGATCACATCATAGGAGGCCTGTCCATGATGCAATCACTCTTCGTCATCCACCCATTCTAGCTCCCAGCAGGGTGGAAGTTCTCCGGGCCACACATCACATGCATTACCTGGAAACAACATTTATAAAGAAAGGCTAAGTATACTAATACTCAGCAAGACTTACCCGTCTAAAAGAAAGACTTTACCTCTAATCAAGCATGGCTTTTGGCTAGTGGGTTTGTTTGCCAAAAAGCTGCTAAGTAGTGAATCCTTACTTTCAACGTTTTAGCTCATGTTCTAGTGGAAGTAACCATTACTAGATAAGCAACTATTCCAATCAAGTTGGACAAACAATTAATCAAAATAATAATCTTCACACGTTCCATCATAAAGGGACATCATGGCCAGTCGGGTAAGTAGTCTCAGATAACGGTGAGAGGCCGACAATCTTCATAACCTTGCAAGGTGGACCTAAACACACGGAAGGTGCCCTCACTAAGAGTTCACCAACCAGGCGGTTCCCGTCATTCTTCGGTTTGGGGATAATAGCTCACAGTCTTAAGTACAAGGTTTATCTAGGCTACGCCACTAAGGTCACCCAGCCTCACGCATGCACTCGGGTGGCGAGCCCGGGGCCGCAACCCTAAGAGTAGTGATAGTAAAACCCCGTACCGCCTCATTTAGGTACTAGGCTTACCGTGCCCATTTCCGACAAGTGTTTAGTACTTTCAAACACTTAACCAACGAAGCCATTGGACCGGAGCCCAAATCCCATGCTCTTACCACATGAGCAATCCATTTAAACATATGGTGATTCCATAAAGGAGATCCTATTCTCGCTAGTGACGAACATCACTCGACTTGTACCGGATCCTTAAAGCATAGCAACTAGCGACCTAACATGCTAGTAAAAGATCATTGGTCCTTAAGGATCATGCGACTAGGGTTTCAAATCAATTCTTGAATGTAAATGCACATAAGATAGCAATGATAAGTTAAGAAACTTGAAAGTAAACACATGGGTTAATGATTAAACCGGGGCTTGCCTTCGTTAGCACAAGCAGACACACCAACTTCCGGACTTTGGCCCGGGTCTTGCTCTACGGTCACGTAGTGCACGTCTCCTCCTGCTCCCTCGTCCTCGTCAGTCGGCACGAGCGTATAGCTACCGTCAGGGACTTCTACACGGAGAATGCAAATGCAAGACTTAATTGGCAGATTGAGTTAATTCATCCCAAAACCACTTTTGGCAACCATGGGGTGCATAGTTGACCACATTCACCTAGATAAAGATACATTCAGCATACTCTTCCTATAAAGGAGCATTGTGTGATGCTTTATTAGCTAAACTTTCTAACGGTGGCTGTGTACATATATATAAATGAATTAATTTAATTCACATAATAAAACAGTAGCAACATCCACAAGATGTATAGGGTTGGCCATATTCACTTTAAAGAAAACATTTAAACATTTACTCATTTAAAGTAAACAAAAAAGACTATACAACACTTTCATGATGGTGATTGTGTACACGTCTATAAAGAATATTTTATTTAAATACAAACAGCAAGGAAAATTACTTTTGTGCCACACGAATTTACTTTCCTAACTCATTTATTTAACTTATGCACAAAAGCATGTATTTTTCCTATTTTTCCTTTACTAGATTAATCTAGTTTGCCCTCTTTTAATCAACCAATCATTCTTCAAACTTGCCCAACAGTGCCCACTAGTCCTAATGACCAGGAGACATTCCTCTGGACAGCAAGCAACTAGTTTGCACCATTGAATTTAAATGCACATAAATATAAGCATTTTTAGCTAGTATTTAAGGGATTAATGCATATAAAAAATAAATATAACAGAAATGTAGTCAAACTTCTCCTACACATGCTCTGGCCTAAAACAAGCCTAAAGAACCAACAAACACACCTATAGCCTTTATGGATCTTGCTATACATATTTATGATTAAAAAAAGCATAAATTAAGAAATAATATTTCTAACAGAGATAAAATCATGGTAACTTCACCAAGGATGCATTTTGGTATAACATGACAATAGCCATAAGTTGGGCTCAAGAATAAATATATTTTAAGCTGCAAAAATCATCTAAGCAGATTTATCAATATCACAAGATAATATATATAAAAAGATTCCTTCAGTAACTTTGTGCAAATTTTTGGCACAGAACCTAAACATGCTAGTTCCCACAACATATCCAAAATCCAACTCAAAATCATGTGTGGATTTTGCAGAATCACAGATCTAGGTATTTTGCTTTTCAATTTTTCAGGCAAAAACTATAGCTCAAAAGTATATACATATTTAGAGAAAGTTGTAGTTCTTGTTACACAGAGCACCACAAAATTGAGTTTGCCATTTTTGGATTTTTCTACGATTTTATACCGATTTTACAAGTTTCAGCCAACACATATAGAAGGGAATAGAATCTTTATGCACGCAGGCCCCTGGGATTTTTAAATCTTCACAAATGTGCCCTCGGTTTCCCACACCGTACCCGACGGCGGTTGCGCGCTTGCCGGCGGCGAGGTGAGGCATGGGGAGGCAAACAAGCAGGCAGGGAGTGCGATTGGCCTTACCCTCGATCGATTGGTGGTGGAGGTTCGGCCGGGGAGGTCACCGGCAAGCGGCGGCGGCGGAGCAGAAGCGGCGCGGCCGCGGAGGCTCGGACGGCAGTGAAGATAGGGGTGGGGCTCAACATTGTGTTGCACGGGTAGCTTCCATGTGTCCTAGGGAAGGTGCTAGGTGGGTCCCTGGGCTTGGAGGATCGGCAGAGGGGCGAGCTCGGCAATGGTGATCCGGCGGCGGCCGCGGGAGCTCGGGCTCCGGCGAGCAGGCAGTTTGGTTAGGCCAACACGCACGCGTGTAAGCTCAAGTGGTGCAAGAGGAAGGTCTAGGCATGCTTAGGCGGCACTGGAGTTGAGCGGAGCAAGGAGCTCACCGAGGGGCGCCAATGGCGGGCGGCGGCGGACGGTGTGCTCTCAGGCGCGCGAGGGAAAAAGGATGAGGAAGTTTTATAGGCGCGTAGAGGCGGTTCCACCTCACCGTCGTGGCCTACAGGAACTCCAGCGTGGGCGCGGAGCGGTGGCGACGTGCGGCGGAGCCGACGGCCAATGGGGAATGGCGGTTCGCCCGCCGGCGAGTGCGCACCGACCGCGTGGCACCGGCCTAGGCCTCCACCCAAGCGTCACGGCCTCTAGTGCACAGTGTCACCGGCGCGGGCCTCGGACCGCCGCATTTTCCGGCGCCTCGGCGTGCGCGCGCGAGCCGGCACGGAGCGGCCAACGTGGTGGCGCGCAGCGACGTCGTGCGCGGGAGCGCCGACATTCAAGACAGTTTCGTTAAGCCATTTTCAAACTAACTTTTCTCCAAAAATTCAAACAGAAGTGCTCTGAACTTTGAATACCAAAGTTTTTGAGCGAGTTACCCTCTACAAAAATGCCAAAGGCTCGATAGGGTTTTGCTCACTGGTTTGAGCAGGAACGTCAGCTCAACATGGCCAAAAACTCGGCGCCAATGAACAGTGATCCAACACCTTGATTTGCTATTTCCACCACTCTACACTCCAAACTAGCAATGCCACTCAACAGAGAAGTTGTGTGCCTTGAAATTCTGCACATTTTTCCCATTGGGCGATTTTGAAGTGTTTAGTGAAATTTTGGAGAACGTGCCAAAGTTCTAGATTGGCACAAGGTGGTCAAAGGGAACACTAGGGTTTTGGGCTAGGGTTTTTACCATGGGTTAACCTAGGGTTCTCATGGGTAGTTAGAGGAGATGTTAAGAGTGTCATTAGCACAAATCACCACTGAGCAAAAACACGAGGTGTTACACTATCCAACTGTCACCCGGCAAAATTTGCATCCGAAAAACCATGAAGAGCCAAAGAAGAACACACAGAGTACCAAAGGACGAAGTCAAGAGTGTGACACAAGTATCTGAATATGCGCTTGACCGCTTGCTGATGCGAAGTCCTTGGAGATGCTTGAAAACGAGCGCACATACATACCGGGAACTGGATGTCCAGCCTCGTTGCCGTCAAGTAGAGGAGTGACCCGATCATGCTCCGGTACTCCTTCTGGTCCACGTGTTCACCTTCCTCGTCCGCATCAAGAGCTGTAGTCGTACTCATAGGCGTCACCATGGCCTTGGAGTCCTCCATCTTGAACTTCCTCACAATGTCCTTGGTGTACTTAGCTTGGTGCACAAATGTTCCTTCCTTTCATTGCTTGATTTGTAGCCCGAGGAAGAACTACAACTCACCCATCATGCTCATCTCGAATTCCCTGCTCATATCATCTGCAAACCTTGCAACAAGAGAGTTAGACGAGCCACCAAAGACAATATCATCCACGTAGACCTGCACAATCAGGATATCTCTGCCCTGCCTGAGAAAAAACAAGGTCTGATCGACCCTCCCCATCTCGAACCCTCTCTCAAACAGGAACCCCTCAACCTACCGTACCAAGCTTTAGGCGCCTGCTTTAACCCATACAGTGCCTTCCTCAACTTGTACACCCTGTGGGAGTACTTCTCACTCTCAAACCTCGGTGGCTGCCTCACATGCACTTCTTCCTCCAACACACCATTCAAGAAGGCACTCCAAACGAGAGTTCTTGAATTCTAAGCCATTGTCATTGCGGATCGCTCGTATGGCATCTCCGTGCCTTTCATTCCTCAACCTCAAGACAAGATCTTGAACAAAACCAAACGTCTCCCCTTTCTCCTCAAGAAAAAACACCCACGCATACCGAGAGTAGTCGTCCACCACAACAAGGACGTACCACTTCCCACCCGCAGGTCGCACACGAGTTGGGCCAACAAGGTCCATATGGAGCAGCTCGCATGGACGCTCAGTCATCACATCGGTGAGAGGCGGGTGAGAAGAGGCCACCATCTTGGCATGCCTACATGGCGCACAAACCAACTCTTTCTCAAGCCTCAACCGTGGCAATCCTCAGACCAAATTGAGTTTACTCAAGCGAGACAAAAGTTCAAAGCTCAAGTGACCCAACTTCCTATGCCACTTCCACAACTCACTTGAAGAACCAGCCAAGAAACAACGCTCAACACCAGAAGAATGAGAAAAATCAGCTCGAAACACCTGACCCTCGGGAACGACCATACAGACATGGTCCCCTCGAGAATCCAAAATCCGAGAACCACCAGGCCGAAATAATACCTCAAAACCCTCATCCAATAGCTGGGACATAGAAAGCAAATTGTATCCAAGTGATTGAACAAGAGCAACACGCCTGAGAGTGATCTTGTCACTCACCTTAATCTCACCTTCTGACAACACACGCCCTCGCCCATTGTCCCCAAAGGCGATGTACCTCTTTGTCACCACCGGGACGAGACTTGAGAACCACCCCTTGTCTCCGGTCATATGCCTCGAACAACCGGAGTTAATCAACCAAATGTTCTTCAAGTCTCCCACCTCAAATTCATAAACGAGCACGTGAGCGAACAAATGACTCAGCACTGGGGTTAGTACCAAAAGAGTAAAACCAGTGCCGAGCCATTTGCTCGAAAGTGGGGTTAGCACACTCCAAGGCATCTCTCATATCAAAGCTACCTCCACGAACACCACCACGGTAACCACTATGAGGTAACCAACCCTCTCTGCCTGGGGGAGGACCAAAACCACGAAAGGAAAACCGTGGGTCGTCCCTCCTCTCCATCTCAAAGCTATGACTCCTCCCATCCCCGTATTGAGCACAAGGAGGAGAACGCCTAGCAAACTGACCACCTGCAAACTTTCCAGAACAACCACCAGAACCACGACCTCCAGAACCAAACCTAGCATCTGTAGGAGCACGAAACCCAAAGTGTGGTTTGTCCAAACCTGCACCGGTCTGACCGGTGTGGCGCACCGGTCTGACCGGTGTAGCCCGGTCAACAGCACCTCCTACAGCCTTTCACTCTCCCCAAGCCAGGACTGTCCTCACGCTCGCCTTGGCCCTGGGCATCTACGCACGAGGCTCAAGTACACCATTAGAGGGGTGGTACTTGCCCTTGACTCCTTCGCCATTCTCTCTTCTCGCTTCCTCTTGAAGCAAAACTCACTCTTGTGACCATCTCTCCCACAATAGTCACAATGAAACCGCATGAGCTTAGGTTTAGGCTTGGATTGGTGCTGCTCACTTGGTTTCTCTCCACTCGGCTTCTCCACTGGTTTCTCCTCACTAGGTTTCTCACCCTCTTTCCCAAAGAACACTTTCCCCGAAGTGCTTATGAATTTGATGGGCTTTTGGAAATCATTTGTGGAGTGAGGGAATATGGGTGGATCTGTATTTGTGTCGAGTTTGTTTAGTAGTGGGTTGGGTTTAGGGACATAGGCATTCTTGTGGTGGGTTTTTGGTGGAGCACGGATATCACCAATCTTTTCTTCTCCCTCACCACTAGAGTCCCCAATCTTCTCTGACCCAAACCCACGCCCATCTTGGCGCTTATAGGTCTCCATCATCATTCTCAGTTGGGGTTCATGCCCCGACAACCAACCCATCATTTTTCTCAACTCGTCATTTTCATCCTGCAAACGATCAACATAATGCATAAGTTCCAGATTCTTCAAAGCATGCAGTTCACAGGTAGAGAAAGAAGTGGGAACAGGTTCTTTCAACTTAGCCTCAAGCGAAACAGTGTAAGAATGCATCTCATCAATTTTTTCATGCAAAACAGGGCAAGAAGTGCAAGCACCTAGCAAAGCAGGTCTAGACTTAAGCTCAGCCACTTCAACCCTAAGCACATCTAGTTCCTCACACTTGGAGGCATGCTTTTCCTTAAACATAGCAAGATCAGCTAGAAAGATAGGACAATCAGCACATTCAACTTCATCAGAAACAACAGGCGAAGCTTTAAGGGAATCAATTTCAAGCTTAGCATCCAAGTTCTGTGTTTCTAACTCAGCCACTCTAGTCCTAGCATCCTCAAGTGAGGCCCAAAGCTCTTTCCTCATCTTCTTGGCCTCTCTAAGCATATCATCACGATTATCAAGCAACAAGCCAAGATGTTCATTCTCCTAACGCAAGAAAGGGAGTTCATCATGCACCTCGTCGTCGGAGTTGGAGTCCGAGTCGCTCTGTTGCTCTTCTTGCTGCAGGAGCTAAGTGCCATGGTGCAGAAGCCATCTCTAGCAAAGCAGCTCTGCCCGCTTAGGTTCTTCGACGACTTCCTACCCTTGCACCGATCACCTTCATCTTCACTGCTGCTCGAGCTTGAGGTGGAGTACGCGGAACTGGCGTTGACGTCGCTCTCTCCAACCATCGCTCAGGCCTTACCTCGACTCTCCTTCTTCCCTGATCGTCGCTCGTCCTTGTGCTTGCCCTTGTGCTTGTGCTTGTGCTTGTGGTCACGCCTTGAACGGTACTTGCCATCCGTCTTCGAATTGTGCTTGTAGCTGTCCTTGTTCTCGACCTTTTCGGGGCAGTCGGCGACGAAGTGTCCCGGCTTGCCGCACTGGAAGCATGTCCTCGTGTTCCTCCTCATGGTCACCCGGTTCTCGTGTAGCCTCTCGAACCGCCTCGTCAGGAGCGCTAGCTCGTCCTCTCCAAGCACATCAACCTCCTCATCTGGCACAAACATCAAAGAGGACAAGGAGATCATCCTGATGGATAGGTTAGCGTTAGACTTTCCTTTTGAGCCACTGATGAGGGTGAGACTATCAGAGTCAGTCGGGCCCTCAATCTTGGCTGTAATGCCCCGATCCACCACAGCCGACTTGAGCTTCGAGAACAGCTCGTTCACGGTCAGAGTGTCATACTTCTCCGACTCCACAATGGCCTCGAACTTTCCGCCCCAAACCGTACGATCCAATGAGTGTAAGAGCTTGATGGCTCTATCATGATCATCGTACGGGAGCAAGTCCACATTGGCCCTCATGTTGTTCACCACAACCGTGAACCTCTAAAACAAGGCATCGATGGACTCACCGGGGAGATGAGTGAAGTTCTCGTACTCTCTCTAGTAAGTCACATACATACGAGCATGAACTTGAGCATTTCCAACATGAGCTTCCTTCAACAACGTCCAAATTCTACAAGCCAAGTTCTCCGTGTGCACCCGATCGAATTCAGGTTGACACAGAGCACGAAACAAGTAGTCGACCGCCTTGTTGTTGGCGTCGAACATGTACCTCGATCCTGGACCAAGGAAGTTCATCAGCTGGACATAGCCTGTGTCCACCGTGACATCCCAAAGGATGTGACCCTTTCCGCGGAGGAACGCCGCCATCCGCTTACTCCACATCTGGTAGTTTTTGCCATCAAAGTGTGGAGGACCCGAACCCAGTTCCTGGTACGCCATCCTTGGATCTTAGACTGGTTAGAGTCAATCAAGACCCGTAACCGACTCTGATACCAATTGAAGGACCGAAACGGCGAACCAGAGAGGGGAGGAGTGAATGGGAGCCAATAAAAATTCTTCTCGAAGGAGATAGAGACTCCAAAAAGATGAACTCGACTTCCAACACACGTCTCCGACTCAACTACCCAAGTTGGTCAAGACCACGTAGCCACTGGAGTGCTACTGATCCTAGGAACCAACAAACAACCTTCCGAGCCAAAACACACCAACACGCACAGCGGAAACTTGCACAGCTTGATGCCTGTGCTACACCGGTCAGACCGATGGCTCCGTGCCGGCCGGGGACGGCTGACACCGGTCAGACCGGTGGGTAGAGCCAGTCAGGCCGGTGGCTGCAACAACCGCACAACAAATGTTCCAGAGAGCCGTAGTGACTTCTCTAGGCCCTAGAACAAAGACACCCCCAAAACACAACCTGCAAGGAAGAAGAACCCTTCACAAACCCAAGCAAAACACCTCCAAAACAGCCAAGAACAGACCAACAACAACACGACCCAAACACACATGGAACAAGCAACTCATCTGAGGCAAATCCCACAGAAGGCACACACCGGTCAGACCGGTCACTAGCACCGGTCAGACCGGTCACACTTGGCAGCTCGGGATGAACAACACCCGCGGGTCAACTCCTCCAAAACCAACTTTCGATCTCCCGATTCGCTCCACGTTTCAAACAACACTTTGGGGATAGTAGGAACACCTCATGGGCACTCCATAGCCAAGTTATGGTCCACCAAAACTCGTTGAATCAAGAGGAATCGAAGAAATCTCGCCAAGAACTCCTCTAACCCTAGAACACCGAAAACCTGAAAATCGAGCCCCTTTGCTCACGGATTTGGGAGGCGAATCAAAGGGAAAAGAACAACGAAGGGCTCATGCATACATCCCCCACCAAATCCCAAAGAGAAAGGCCTCGAAATCACTCCAAGAAAATCACCAAGAAAAGGCTCCGAAAATCACCAAAAAGAACGAACGGGAACAACACATCCAAGCCTTGAGGAACCACGCCAAATCATCTATACATCACAAAGAGGTTCATACAAGGTCTAGCTTTCCGCCCGATCATCCATCCCTCTCACAAGATCTCACCATGAAGCTCTCAAGGTAGTCCTATAGAAATCCTAGGAAAATAGGAAGGGAAAATAGGAAAACCAAATAAGCTAGGGTTCCAAGAGACGGCTACCATCCTCTCACTACTTGGGTTATATGGATCCAACCGAAAGTCTAAAGTACCCTTACTAGCTAATTAGGGATACATGCCCCTCGAGGGCGAATTAAGAAATCTTTGTCATCGCTCCATCAGACGGATGCCTAGCGACCGCAAACTTTCTAAGCCTTGACGCAAGCCTTGCGATCCGATGCGTGTCCTCCGCTTCGAAGTCTCCGGACTGCGTCGTCGCACACCGGTCAGACCGGTACCCACCGGTCAGACTGGTCAGACCCACCGGTCAAACCGGTCTGATGCTGCTACACATCTGTTGACAGATAAAAGACGTATCCCTCTATGATCCGAAAGCATATGGACCCCACACCTATTTCACCACGGGATTCCCAAGGTTCTTTTCAATCCGCGGAGTAAGGGGATTACAAGTGTTTGATCTACCTTCACACTCTAGCTACTCAAACTCTAACTATGATTAAACTAGAAAACAACTAAACTACAATAGAGAGAATGATCAAAATATAAAGATAAAAGACACTCGCACATGGGTCTACGATACTAGAGCATGCAATCGCTTAAAGACATGAAAACCAATCTAATCTATCGGGGTTGTGACCACGGTTTCGCCCTTTCCCTCCTCTTGTACTGTCACTACGCGAAGGTATTCATGACTAGACCTATGATGGACACTGCGTATTGAATGGATCCAAGGAAGCATTGGAGCTCTTACTCCCTTTACAGCATGGTAGCTAACCTTAAGCATTAAAGTATATTCAACACAAGATGATAGATAGATAACCCGACAAAGTACGATTACATCTCAAGATCGATTACAACCCATGGACGAATAAGGAGATTACCCCATCAAGGTGCTAGACATAGCGCCGTTGATCATGGTCACCCTTCCGACGGTGTCTTCCTTCTTCTCCACTTGTGGGTGCTTCCTTCGAGGTGGTTGATCTCCCTTCGGAGATCTCCCTCCTCTCTCTCTAGCTTGTGGATGGCCTCCTGGTGCGAATGGCTTTCTCCGCATCAAATGGCGGCGCCTCCAGGGTTTTAGGGTTGAAGATCCTTCGGGTGCAAGGAAAGGGGGGCAGAACCGACCCCCTGAGTGGGCTGGGCTGGCCGGCCTGGGCCGACCGGCCCAGGCCCATCTCGGCCCGGTTCGGTCGCCCCTTCGCTCCCGTGGGTCCTCAGGTGATTATGCACTTTGCCCCCTCCACTTGCATGATTTTGACGATGTCATCCTCGCGTCCAAGATGGAGGTTCTTTGCGCATGAAGTTCGGTCTTTTACGCTTCAATCCCCGGGGGTGTTCCTTCGTAGCACTTCGGTCCTTGCCACCATTGTAAGTGATTTCATCAAGCTCACGAACACGAACAAGACTCCGTAAATGCTCCTTTGAACTTGTTGCGAATCCGTCCTTTATGTCCATGTTTTCCTACATAAACACAACACTTCCAAATGCATGCACATAGATGAACATGTTATATGATTAGTGTGCCTAGTGGCAGGTTAGTTCCATAATCAAATCCAAACCAAAGTGTAATGACCATGCTTGGTGTACCAAAATACACCGTCAACATCTCCCCCACGCTTAGCTCTTGCTCGTCCTCAAGCAAGTACTCGTAAAAGAACTTCGTCCAAAGTGTTGTATTCGTGTACCGCTAATCCTTTTTCACAAGTTAGTCAATCTTTTCATCTTTAATACATAAACATAAAGTAATTATCATCAAACATAAACATGGGCGTTTAGAATTTTTACCACGTCAAGATTTACCCCACAACTCAAACTCTTCACTCGAAGCCTTCAATCTCAGCCATGCTTACTTCTTTGCTTCCATTGGAGGGTTTTTATGATTTTTTTCAAACAAAATTCCTGCAACAAGTATTAGACAAAAACCTTTCTCCAAGCTCTTTCAAGTCACTCATATGAGGTGGCTATCCTAAACCAATTTTATAAAACTCTCACCTCCCATAAATCTCTCATATAACATGTAAAGTGGAGCTATAGGTAGGGCTAGTGCAATCAACACAAGTATTGTCAAACTAAGAATTTCCTCTTATGGATGCTTACCTTTCAAAGCCAATGATCATGAGAATTAATCCATATGTAGGTATATCAAGGATGAGAAGATTTAGAATGGTGGACATGTGCAAGGGAAAAAGAAAATTGTGACTACGAGGCACCGATGACGTCCTCGTTATCGGATTGCACATGGTTGGAAAAAGAGTGAAAGTTTCGTCTCTCAACAACGTGACATTCTTCCTTGCACTTTTATTTTTCTTTTTTCTTGATTCATCCCTCTCATATCCTTTTTGCCACTCCTCTTTTCTCTTTCTATTCTTTTTTTTCTTTCTTTTTACTTTTCTATTATATTTTTTCTTTCTTTCTTTTCCATACTCATACTTTTCTCTTTATTTTTCCCTCTCTTGACAACTTTTCAAGGCTCTCAACTCTCCTCTTTCTTGCATGCATACAATCTGAAATTTTAAATAAATCATGCTAGAGACGAGACAAAACTTTTGAAAGTAGGTTGTGTTCAAGAAATGCGATGTACAAAAGAGATGTATAGGGTTGGGTATGGAATTCGGCGATGTACGGGACTTCCGATGTGAAAGTCATGTTACCGAATGCATGACGAGGCTAGCAACAAAAGATAAGCACAAGAACATGATCATTGCTCGAAATTAAAACTCCCAAGAGAGAAGTATCCTAGCCCAACTCATCGTGCTAATCACACCTATGGTGGAGAAAAAAATAAATTGGCTTTGTATATGATTTTTTTTTTCTTGCTCTCAACTTGGAAAAGGAGGTTTGCTAACCTTTATTACAAGGTTTTTTAGATAATTTTCAGAACTGAAATCCTCCAACTTTTGGCATTGAACATAGCACAACCAACATGTGAAACTCAAGATCAAAGTGTGGTATGGGTACTTTAAGTAGTAGCAACTCCACTAAGAACCACGGTAAACGTTTTTCAAACCACACACTTATGTTCATATATCAAGAATCAAAGATAAACAAACAAGTGAATAAAAATAAGCATCACACAAGACACAAAAATATATAAAGACTCTTTTTATTTGATTTTCTTTGACTCAACACTAATTTAAGACACTTCAAACTTGCAAAAAAATTAAAAACACAATCAAAAACTAAGACTCTTTAAACTCTAAGACTCTCACAAAGATCAAACTGAACCTAAACTTGAAGCTCAAAAGCTAAGGCTAGCTAGCTAGCTCTCCCCCACACTAAAAACATATGACGTCCTCGTCGTATCTTACAAAATTTCTAAGGGGAAAACTAGACCTAGTGGTACTTTCCGCAACTATTGCACCACTTTCCTCTCATGTTCCCAACCATGCTAAAAAGTTTGCGCACGTTGCGGTTAAGGAACTTGTAGTCGTCTTCAACTACACGCTCCAAATCCTCCAAACGCTGCTTCATCGCCTCCATGGCTTGGAGACATTCGTCGACCGACATGTAGAGATCCGCGACGGAGTGACGGCAAGCCGCACAACACATCGGATGCAATCCAAACGGGTCGTCATTGCCATCGTCTCCGCCGTCATCGTCACCGCCGCCGTCGTCGCCGCCGCCGTTGGGGCCTTCGGGAGTATTCTCCTTGGGCACCTCATCCCAAATGTAAAGATCGTTATCGTCTCTTCCGGCGGCCGCCCACGAGCTTGGGCTACGATCATCGGAGTAATCGCTACCCCCATAGTCCTTAGGCTCGGGCGACACCTCCTTGTAGTCCTTCCACTTCATGCCTTGGATGCGCGCCGACCTTCGAACGGGCGTAGGGACCTTCTCTCCTTCGACGGGGTTGCGAGATGCAATAGCTCCAGTCGGGACACGCCCTCCACAACGGATGCGGGCGGTCCTCTTGATCTTAACGGGTGGCTTGAGCTCGCATCGCTTCGCCTCCTCCATCGATGGCTCCTTGGCTTCTTGCTTCAACTCTAAGCCCTCGGGGACACAATGGCTGCTGCGTGGGTGCAAAATATTGCTTGAAGGGATTGATTCCCGAGCTCCCAATTCGGCCAAATAAATAGTCCGAAGAGAAAAACCCTAGGAACCTCATTTTCCTTTTTTAAACTTCCCTTAAAATTTTCTGACCGAAAAAGGAAGTCGAAAAAGAGCAATTCGGGCAAAAACCGGGATCACCCTGGGCCGGTCGGACTGGGCCGGCCGGCCCACCCAGTCTCGGGGACCGGGCCGGTCCGGTTTTTCGTGCACCGCCCTTTTTTGCCTCCTTAGCCCATGAGAAAAAGTTGGCCCTGTAAATCTTCACGAGAAACTCCAGAAAATTAAAAGAAAAATTATTTACAGAAATCCATGCCTTGTTTTTCGTCCTAGGCGGGACGTTCGGGCTCTTCTTCCATGGTGAAGACATCAACATGGTAAAGGGGCACAACGTCAGGTTCGTAGTAAACCTTAAGTCGTTGACCATTCACCATAAGTTGATCGTCTTTTATATCCATAATGGTTACCGCTCCGTTGGAGAGCACTGAATGCACAACATAAGGTCCGTCCCACTTGCTTTGCAATTTCCCCTTTCCGAAGGTTTTAAACCCCGAATTGTAGAGGAGGACCTTATCTCCTTCTTTAAACTCTTTCTTTTTCAATCTTTTTATCATACCACCTTTTGATTCTCTCTTTGTATATGCTTGCATTTTCATACACCTTCAACCTCATCTCCTCCAGCTCGCTTATTTGAATTCTTCGTTTCACCACCGCGGCATCGAGATCGAGGTTCATCTCTTTAATCGACCAATAGGCTTTATGTTCCAACTCAACCGGAAGGTGGCAAGCCTTTCCATAGACGAATTGATAAGGGATCATATCTATCGGTGTCTTGAACGCCGTTCGATAAGCCCATAAAGCTCCGTCTAATTTCTTTGACCAATCCTTGCCTCCCTTATCTATGGTTTTGTTGAGGATGCTTTTTAATTGCCTATTTGATGTTTTCGCTTGTCCGTTGGTTTGTGGGTGATAGGCCGTAGAAACCCTATGTTCAATCCCCAACTTGGACAAGCACTTTTTGAAATTCTTCCCGGTGAAGTGAGTTCCTCCATCACTTATCAAGATTCTCGGTGTACCGAAACGAGAAAAAATCACGTTCTTGATCATAGTAATGGACTCCTACGTGGAAGCTTTACGACATGGCATAGCCTCTACCCATTTGGATACATAATCAACCATGACTAGAATATACTCATATCTGCATGAGTTTTTGAAAGGCCCCATGAAGTCTATACCCCATACATCAAATAAATCAATTTGTAGATTGTAATTCAAGGGCATAGAATTTCTTAGAGAGATGTTTCCGGTTCTTTGCCATTCGGGGCATGATGCAACATATCTTGTAGTATCTTCATGCATCTCCGGCCAATAGAATCCGCTGGACCATACTTTCTCTTGGGTTCGAAAATGGCTATAGTGTCCACCGTACTCCGCCGAGTTGCACTTCCTTAGAATTTCTACCCTCTCTTCTCTTGGCACACATCTTCTCATAACTCCATCATTGCCAAGTTTGAAGAGGTATGGTGCATCCCAAAAGTACTTTCTACTTTCGGAGATTATCTTCTTTTGGGAGTTTTTATCTAGATGATCGAGAGGCATCTTCCGAATCGCTCGAATGATATCAATCATCCAAGTGTATTTATCGAGCACTCGATAGAGGTGGTCATCTCTCAAATCGTCGCTCACGATGACTGGATAAGTCTTGTGTTGGCCCAAAATTTCATACTTTAATACTTTGGGCAAAGGTTTAAGGTCTACCTCGGGCACTTGTGGGTCCTCGGGTTTTATTTCTCCTATGTCCTCAAATTTTCCTTCCTCCACGCTTCCATGTGGTTCTAAGCCTTTTGTTGCTTTTTCTAGTTCTTCATCTTGTTGATTACTAATTTGATTTTCCATCGCTCTTTGCTGCGGGTCTCTAAGGGTTTCAACAAAACAAAGACTATCTATCTCCTCTACTTCTTCGTCTTCAGGAGGAAACGGTGTAGGGTGTTTAGATACGCGAAGAAAATTATATGTGTACTTTGTTCCATTAAGGTTCATTGTTACCTTGCCTTCTCCGGCATCCAACACGGCATCAACCAACTTAAGAAAGGGCCTACCTAGGATTATGTGATCATGATTACTATGGTAAGCATCAATAACAAAGAAATCAGTTGGTATACATTTTCCAGAGATTTTTACTTTCATGTTGCAAGCAATACCTAGAGGTTTAATAGTTCTACCATCCCCCATAATTAATTTCGTTGATGTTGGAGCTAAGTCTAGGTCGTGGTATTGAACTTTATTCTAAATTTTAGAAGA
This sequence comes from Cenchrus americanus, assembly GCA_947561735.1. Taxonomy (NCBI): domain Eukaryota; kingdom Viridiplantae; phylum Streptophyta; class Magnoliopsida; order Poales; family Poaceae; genus Cenchrus; species Cenchrus americanus. The sequence continues at coordinate 187,964,675 of OX387245.1, forward strand.
TAGGACACTTACTTGGGCTCCGATGTCACATAGAGCTTTGCATTGAACTCTGTTGATCTCGCAACTCAAGCGTGGTGCCATCTTCTCTTCTTCTTCGGATCCTATCGCGTAAATTTCGGCGAGGCGAGCGTATGGTGATGCTTCGGGCTTGATCCCTATGATTCTCTTCACCTCGGCTATGTGTTCCGGATCCACTTCATCATCTCCAAAGAGCTTTTGAAAGATCTCACCGATGGTTTCAAGGTTGTATGAATCTTCCGCTTTCTTCTCTGGTGGGAAATCCACTTCCAATGCTCTTGCCATCCCCTTTTGATTAGGGAACGGTCTTATCTTGTCGAATACTTCTCTGTAATTGATCGGAACCCAATCCATTGGTTCGAACTCCCTTAGTGGCTTCGCGCTTGACATGCTTCTCTTGTTTGTCTAATTTGGTACAACGAAGTCAACGGTCGGGGTAGTTCTTGACTTGATGTGTTCTTGTTCAAACTTTTCCGGGATCGACTCCTCTTTTGTGACTTCGGGGTTGCCTCTTTAGAAAATTCAGCACGCCTCTTCTTCCTTGAATAATATTCCGGCTCTTCCGCAAGTGTTGTTTCCCAATCTCTTCGCATGGCAGCCGCTTTACTAATTTTTTGTAAAAGTTGGGCGGCTTCCGTGAGTGTTTTCTCCATGAGATCCCCACCTGCACACATTTGGACGTGTTGCATGCAACTAGGGGTTAGGGAAAAGAAAAATGTATGCAAGAGTATGTCACCGGAGAAGCCGAGTCTTGGTCCTTGTTCGATTAACTCATTAAACCTATCCCAAGCTTGGTCTATCCCTTCCTCTTCTCCTTGCATGAAAGTGATCACTTGCCTCCTTAGATGTTGAACCTTGCTAATTGGAAAGAACTTCTTGAAAAACTTCTTTGTCAACTTGTTCCAATTGCCTTCAACTTGAAAGGACGCAAACGAGTACCATGTCTTTGCATTGTCGGCAAGTGAGTAGGGAAAGAGATTCCATTTGAACCATTCATCGGGAACTCCTTCTTGACGCACTGTGTTGCATAGCGTCGTGAAATGCCTTATGTGTCTATAAGGGTTTTCTGTAACCATCCCTTCAAACGGGTTTGCCGCCACCATCTCGATGATCTTGGATTTAATCTCAAACTTGGTCGCTTCGAGCTTCGAATCCGACTCTTGTACTTTTATGTCTTCACATCGAGGGCTAGCGCAATCCCTTAGTGATTTCTCCGGTTCTTCCACCGGCTGATTAACGAACGCTATCTAGACAACAAGATAAAAACAAAAACAAAAACAAACAAGTGGTTTTCTAGATAATATGTGTTAGATATAGCAAACAAAAGATAAACTAAATATAAAACAAAGTTAGATGCAAACCAAACGATGTAAACTAGCTTGCTCCCCGGCAACGGCGCCATAAAAAGGGGCTTGTTGACAGATAAAAGACGTATCCCTCTACGATCCGCAAGCGTACGGACCCCACACCTTTTCACCACGGGATTCCCAAGGTTCCTGTCAATCCGCGGAGCAAGGGGATTACAAGCGTTTGATCTACCTTCACACTCTAGCTACTCAAACTCTAACTATGATTAAACTAGAAAACAACTAAACTACACTAGAGAGAATGATCAAGATATCAAGATAAAAGACACTCGTCCATGGGTCTACGATACTAGAGCATGCAATTGCTTAAAGACATGAAAACCAATCTAATCTATCGGGGTTGTGACCACGGTTTCTCCCTTTCCCTCCTCTCGTACTGTCACTACGCGAAGGTATTCATGACTAGACCTATGATGGACACGGCGTATTGAATGGATCCAAGGAAGCATTGGAGCTCTTACTCCCTTTACGGCATGGTAGCTAACCTTAAGCATTAAAGTATATTCAACACAAGATGATAGATAGATAACTCGACAAAGTACGATTACATCTCAAGATCGATTACAACCCATGGACGAATAAGGAGATTACCCCATCAAGGTGCTAGACATAGCACCATTGATCATGGTCACCCTTCTGACGATGTCTTCCTTCTTCTCCACTTGTACGTGCTTCCTTCGAGGTGGTTGATCTCCCTTCGAAGATCTCCCTCCTCTCTCTCTAGTTTGTGGATGGCCTCCTGGTGCGAATGGCTCTCTCCCTGTCGAATGGCGGCACCTTCAGGGTTTTAGGGTTGAAGATCCTTTGGGTGCAAGGAAAGGGGGGCCGAACCGACCCCCAGAGGGGCTGGGTCGGCCGGCCTGGGCCGACCGGCCCAGGCCTATCTCGGCCCGGTTCGGTCGCCCCTTCACTCCCGTGGGTCCTCAAGTGATTATGCACTTTGGCCCCTCCACTTGCATGATTTTGACGATGTCATCCTCGCGTCCAAGATGGAGGTTCTCCGCGCATGAAGTTCGGTCTTTTACGCTTCAATCCTCGGGGGTGTTCCTTCATAGCACTTCGGTCCTTGCCACCATTGGAAGTGATTTCATCAAGCTCATGAACACGAACAAGACTCCGTAAATGCTCCTTTGAACTTGTTGCGAATCCGTCTTTTATGTCCATGTTTTCCTACATAAACACAACACTTCCAAATGCATGCACATAGATGAACATGTTATATGATTAGTGTGCCTAGTGGCGGGTTAGTTCCATAATCAAATCCAAACCAAAGTGTAATGAACATGCTTGGTGTACCAAAATACACCGTCAACAACCTCCGTCTTCGGTTCTTGGGTCTTGGCTTTGTGGATCAACCAAGGAACCCAGTGATTTTCTGGTGAACCACCGGAAACCCCGTGAACTAGGTGTAGCCTCCGCCAATCGCCACTCATGACTCGGCTCCCACGTAGTCGCGGCTCAACCTTGATTTTGAGGCTCTACCAAGAACCGTCCATGACTTCATCTTTCTGTTCTTGCCACCATGCGGCCCGCACTTGACTTCGCTGACCACTGGGTCCCTCGAACGAAGCCTACTTGTCTTCTCCACACCTGGAGGCCTCACCGGCAATGACCTTTCACGCTTGTTCTTCACCTGCACCAACGCTAGCTAAGCCACAACCTGCACCTGCAAACTTAGCCAAGAATCAGTCCACACAACGTTGTCAATCACTCATCACACCAGGAAGCGACCATCCACCGGTCCTCAAACCACACATTGTCCTCACACGTGACAACAGCGAACTCACCCAAACGTTCACCCGAGCAAAACTCAACAGGAGTCTGCACCGGTCAGACCGGTGAGAGGCACCGGTCAGATCGGTGTGACCTGAGCTCTCGGGATGAACAGCACCCGCGGATCAACACCCCCAAATCCAACTTCCGATCTCCCGAATCGCTCCACGGATTTGTGCAAGACTTTGGGGATAGTAGGAACACCTCATGGGAACTCCATAGCCAAGATTTTGTCCACCAAAACTTGCTAAATCAAGAGGAATCGAAGAAATCCCGCCAAGAACTTCGCTAACCCTAGAACACCGAAAATCCCAAAATCGAGCCCCTTTGCTCACGGATTTGGGAGGGGAATCAAAGGGAAAAGAACCACGAAGGGCTGATGCATACACCCCCACCAAATCCCAAAGAGAAAGACCTTAAAATCCCTCTGGGACCTGGAGGCTTCTCCTCCTCTCCTAGCTTGCTTGTAGCTCTCCTCTACGAGCACCACGTTGCACCGCAATACAACGCCACGAACACACCTATGCTGGACATACGACTCGCGGTCGGAACCAGGATAAACCCCGTGTCCTTGTGTTGCTTAGCACCGGCCATCGAGAAATAGATCTCAGCGTTCTTACCAGTTAGTGTCGGGACTACTTTCCGCACCGACAAGGATAATAGGGGAATATTCGTTTTCAGGGTGCAAAGTAGAGTCTACCGCTGCAGGGCAAAGCTATTTGGAGGATGAAAAGTTTTAGAATGCCCTAAGAATATTCATTTGGAGGGTGATATGCAGAGGCTACCGCTGCGGTCAGCCTTAGCAGTACTCAAACAGCAAGCCGCTTAATTTAGCAGGTTTGAAATAGGAGGAACCACACAAGAACCTGCTGAACTGACATTATTTGATCAATGAATCCGACCGAAAGACATACGAGCTGCGGTTGTGTGTGGCTGTTCTGTGGGGTTGCTTCAACTAATAACAGTTCAAAAGGGCATGGATGATTTAGATCTCGAAAATATACACTTCAGCGATTAATCCTTAAACTTTAGAGGTTATATCATGTGATGTCAAGGGTTGCTTAGCGCTACCGGCCACTAATAAAAAGCAGAAAGTTGCATGGATGTTCTGCTGCAACTTGCAATCGGAATGCATGATACGATTGCACTCTTTGAATCCCCCGGCCCGGCCCTTAGTTTGCCTGGATAAAGTGGTTCATCGCATCGACAGATCACATGGCACATGATTCAGATTATGCAGCTCGATCGTCTGATTGTGCATAGAGCGTCAGCTGCACAGTGCAAAAAGTCGCAAAATGTAGCAACCTGCCACCACATATTCTCCAATTATTTATATATACTCCCTCCGTCCCTTAAATGTTCGTCATCCAAAATCAATCCCAGCCCCCAAAGTAAATGTAAAAAGACCCTAACGCCCCTACGGTACAAAGTAATAATTTGGCAACTGACACATGCACATGTGGCTCGTACGCCTAGTGCGTGCCAACGTGTGGTCGTGGGTGGGAGGCCGGCAGGGGAGAGAAAGATAGGCAGGCGCAGGCTCAGTAGCTTTGTTCGTAGGCTTTGGCTGTACGAGCGACAAACAATTAGGGACTTGACCCTGTAGCTAAAACGACCAACATATAGGGACAGAGGGAGTACGTAAGAAAAAAGATTTTCAAACATCCTCCTTCCTGGCACGAGAGAGAACGATCGATCAGTGCATTCGGGTCGCATTGCTAGCTCGTGCAGGACAGGTAAGCTGTGGTGGCCCATCACAAAGTTGAGAGAATGATGAAGTGGCCAACCATGCGTTTGAGAAAGGGATCAATCAGATGAAGATGGCCAGCGATTCTCCCCCTTCTAACCACGCTATCCTAACGAACTTCTGGCAGTTCCCATGGGGTTCCGTTTCTTTATCCAAATTAACGCAACTCCAAGAGTCTATCTAAATATCACTAGCTAAATTACTGATTTGGCTAGTATGTAAAATAAAATAGCTAGTAAAATGTTGATGAAATCCAACAGACTTGCTAAAATGAACTCTCCATATGTTCCACCGCTAATGGGTCCCACCTGCCATACTCATGTACAAGGGGATAGCTAGCGGGATTGGCTAGCCAAAGATGGCTAGTTAAGCCCCCGGTTTAGCTAGTGGAGGATAGCTAGGACAAGTTTAGCTAGTTTGTTGGATTGAGTTTTTGGACAAATTTTCTATTTTTTAACTAGTTAAGTTAAGATAGCTAGTCTCTTGAAGTTGCTCTAATCCTTGGCCGGTGAACGTGATCGCCTCCCTAATTGAAGAGGTTGATCCCCTTCATGTTGGTGTTAATTAGCAAACATTGCCACAGCCTACAATCATGACGTATACCTCACTAATTATTTCCCAGATCCCCGAAATTGCGTGTAACCTACTTTTAGATAATTACTCTATGTTGGATATTTTGAAGTTTCGTCTGTTTACTGCAGAGATAATGATCAACAGAAAGAAATCGTGCATCATTTCTAGTTTTCTCGGTGCATAGTTTCATAGACTGAAAAACTAGGTAATTGTGCTCATGAAGTTTCATCGCATACCATGAAAGTCTTCTGTTCTCTCTCATCGCCACGTCAACAAAATTGATGCATTTAATATCTTGAAAATTTTCATCTCTATTGAAACTGACCTTAATTAATCAATACATTAACATTGTTGCGTGAATATGAGCATTTTGGACATTTGGTAATTATAATGAATTATTAGACCAAGTTGGTGTTATTAATGGAAACATTTTTGTTCACACCAGAGGAGATACTTTTTCATAAATTAGTTTTTTCATGGATAAAGGTTGAATGACTATGCTCGGTTAATTACTAATCATTAATGTTTTAAATTTTTAAAAGTAGAATTATCTTTGCCATCTGCGACCGCACACAACCAATTTTTTATAGAAAATTCAGCTCCAAAGTTGATCAATATTTAAATAGATAGCTAAGCGATTTAGAGGCAAGACTCGGTTAATGATGTAGGCGTAAGCCAAAACCATAAGGGCATGTACAACCCACAGACAAGAAGTTGTCACTAAGTTTTGGAAATTCGCACATAGATGACTAGATAGACGCCTCGTACAATGGACTGTCTATTTGACGGTCTACAAGTTGTTTAATACTTGTATTTATTCATGATCAAGTATGGATACGATCCTTGTATAATGGTGTGTTGCAAAACAAATCATAATTATTTTGAAGCACAATTTTAGATTTTGTTTTAATTTCAAATGAATTTTATAAATTTGAGCTGATTTGCACATTCTTCTGATAACATAAGAAGCTAATAAACTTTTGCGCCAGGAACCTTGAACATTATATAAATATAAATATCGACATCCATTTTCATTATTTATTTGTCCAAATATTTTTGTGGCATGTTCTCATGAAGAACTATCCCCTTCTCCGTATTCTTCCCATCAGCTCCTTGGTCAACCAGATCACGGACGCAAGGGAACCATCGCTATGGGCTATGGCCGGCCGGGACTTGCAACGCCGCCGCTGCCGCGCCCCTGGATGCCAGCGTTGCCGCCTTGCCATAATACTGCAGCCACACCATTAGCCGGCCGCACTGCTACAAGCCAACTTCGACACTTCTATGGCGTGCACCATTGGATGAGGACTTAGATGGGAGAGCGGAGAACAGGCCGTATGAAACCGGGGAGATAGCATGCGCACGGATGAGCGTGAGCGTCCGCAGTTCCGCACGGGATCGACGCCGGGAGAAGAAGCATTCTACAACACATCCTCGATTTCTGGGAGCACGGGCCGAAGCCGTCATCTGGCGAGGCGACGACCCACTCCGTCTGCTGAGCGCGAAGGGGTTTTCTGCAAATATTTTGCTATACAGACGGCTCAATAAATGGTGTTGTACATGCCATAAGAAACAACACGTAGCTATAAAGAAAAAAATGGGTTCGTGGTGGCTCCAAAACTATTGCATTTTGTTCTTCCTTGTGACGAATGTTTTGAACATGTTAGACTTTATTTGAAATTTTGAAGAACCATGACTTGTGCAAAAGTTGTCGAATTTTTCAAATATTAGGTCCATATAAAGATCCAACACAGATAATCCTGAGGATATTCCCGGTGGCGATCATCGACGTAGCAAGTTCTTTTGAGCCCTGACTAAGCTAGTGGAACACCATTCGAGGAACCGACAGTATAAAAAAATCAATGGTGAAAAAAATAGGATGCTGAGATTTTTTCTAGAATACACAGGAGAGCGCTGCTTATCATTGTATTAAAGAGATAAATCTAAATAGTATGTTACAACAGCGTGTGACCGGTTAGACGCACGTCAAACTCACCCACTAGATATTACAAGAAATTATGCCCTCGGGTGGACAAAGGAAGCAATCAAGCTACTACTCGCTAAGAAGACGACCTAGACGTGGGGGATGCGGTTCAGATAATAACCACTCCCTCCCTAGCCTTACTAGCATCGGCGTTCCACAAGGGGAAAGTGTCCAGTACCTTGTCAGCATAACCACCTGACAAATAGGCCTTGAAGACTTCGTCGAGCTCACCAGCCTCCATGTCGAAGCGGCACATGAGAAGTACTTCTCCATGACGAGTGATGGGAATCCTAGCCAGTTTGTTGTTGGCAAGTCTTTAGCTACTACGCCTGGGGTCCTCGGATGGCTGCACCGCCGGACGGGTTGGGATTGCGAGAAGGGGAGAGGCTGGCTTCTTCTGAATCGCATCCAAGAAGCAGTCGGGGCGCTCTTCAAAGGAAGTAGGCGAGGCGGGCACGACAAGGTCACCATTGGATGGCTCGTATTGGGTCGTCAGCATGCTCACCAGAACCGTAGCCGCATCCGATGGTAAGGGTGTGTGCATCGCCGACTCGGTTGCCCTCGGTGGTGGAACCAAGAAGCCTCTCACTCGAGCAGCATCGGATCAGAGACCCCATCCGCGGTTCTGTCCCTCTGCAACAGGAAGCATACCACGGCGGCATCCAACTGTGACGGTGGTGGTGCAGAGCGACTCGGAGGCGGGAAGGCGTTGGCCCGACAGCGACGCCCCCCGGGAAGTCACAACTTCCCTCGGTGTGGACCCCACCGCGTCGGAGACGCGAGACATGACCGTAGAGGGGGCCTCAGAGTAGTGGCGCACCTCGCGCCGCGGAAGGCGAACGGCCCCGATAGCAGTGCTGCCGATTGGTGGCGTGCGCAGACGCTTGCAGTCCCTGGCGATGTGGTGCAGCTTGAAGCAGCACAGGCACCGCGTGGGACGCGTGCCGGTGGCCTGGCAGTGACTATACGATAGACAATTGAGGCAGCGTCTTGGAGCAGGGTCCAGACGAGACGCCGCAGTCCGCGGTCCCGGGGGTCTCTTGGCCTGGCAAGGTAGGACCTTGCTCCAGCCGTCACCGTCAGGCGGGGAGAAGTGCCGGTGAAGAGGCTGGTGCGCGACAGCGTCAGACACCCATGGCCCGAGACGCTGGTGCACGGGGTACGGCCGCCCACCGTGCCTTGAGTGTACTGGCGTCCAGACTGGGAAGGACGGGCTTGCGCCTGTCATCCCGACCGTGATGAGGGAGGCCGATAACAAGCTCTGGTGGCCCCTTCTCTTGGTTTGTTGTGGGCAGCGGCGACTGCCAGCCTAGTACTGGGTGCATCGGGGTCGTCGTCGATGGGGAAGGCCGAACGAGACACACACCAGAGGAGGGGATTAGCGGCGATTGTGCGGCGCACAACATTGACGAAGGTGGGTGGCCGTGTCGAGTCATCATCATCGTTGACCTCATCCTCTGAATCAACCCACTGCAACTCCTTGGACCGGCCGAAGGAGGCAGTGGTCGGATGGAAAGGGCACGCTGTTGGTGAGAGGAGGCGAGGCGAAGATAAGGAGCCTGAGGTGGAGATGGTCGGGACGCACACGCCGAGGGGTCGGACGTCCCTGGTTTGGCTAACCTACGGTCAGGTGCCCGAAGATGAGCGGATGGGCGTGGTGGAGGGGCTTCTCCGTTGTCGAGGAGGTCGAAGTCGTCGAACTCGGCGGAGACCGGTATGGCAAAGGGCGGCAGCGACGGCAATGGTGATGGAGCAGCGTGCGTGGTGGAGCTCGATCTCCTCGAATGAGTGGAGATAGGGGGCAAGACAGGGAAGGATGGCTGCGGTGTGAGGTGGGAGTATAGGCGGCCAAACGGGCGGCCCGGCCTGGCCTGGCCCCGGCCCGTCCTGGCCCGGCCTACATAGGCCCGTCCTAATAATCGTGCCAGGCCGTGCCGCCCGGCAGGCCGACCTGTCGGCCCAGGACTGGCCTACATGTCTCTTACGCAGGCCGTGCCAAGCCATCGGCCCGTCAGCCCAAACAGGCCGGGCGGCCCGCTTAAACAACACCAATAATACTATCAATAGACTCTGAAAAATTCAAAGATTTCTGTTAACACAATAACACACTCACATTCACAAATCGCAACTGACAACTCACAAGTCACAACTTTCAATTATGAATTCTCAAAGACTAAACTTTCTGTCAAACTCTCAAACATTAGACAAATCACCAAAACAACTAAACAAGACTACAAAGATAGTGACAGACTCAGACTGACAGACATATAGATAAAAGTTTAAATTTGGGAGCTGTTTTATTGGGGCTGCCTCGTTAAAAACCTTCCTAGGTAAAACTCACACCTCCTGAGATAAAACTCTAGAAAGGAAACGAGTACAGCCCCTCGCTATATAGTTCTTAAAGTCTTAGCTATTACATAATGTCCATTACATAAATAGTGCAGTAGCAGTACCAAATGAAAGGGATAGACAGACAGCCAGCAACATCCTTGAGTCCTTGTCCTCGCTCCTTCAACTCCGAGCAGCAGCATCATCTTCATCTAGGTACATGTTGTCAAAAGACAACTCCAGCTCCTTGGTCTCCTTCTCGACATTGTGCTGCAGATGAGCATCAGCAAGCTCCCAGTCCTTCAAACAAGACAGCACCTCCACCATCTCACTTGTCAACCGTCGTCGCCTCTCTTCAATTACCCTGCCAGCAAGACTAAAAGTAGACTCAGATGATATTGTGTAAGTAGGTACAGTTAGCACATCTCTAGCAAGTAAAGAAAGAACAGGGTAAGTTCTCTTATGCTCATGCCACCAATTAAGAATGTTGAACTCCTCGTCGTACTGGACAACGCAGTCACTGTCAAGGTAGGAGGACAACTCTGAAAGAGCTGCAGGAGAAGGAAAAGAAGTACCTACCCACCTTCCCAATGGAGAAGGACCACAACTAGAAGAGATACCAACATCAGCAGCAAAAAATTTATTCCAAGCCATTTTCTTCTTACCAGAAGAAACACTTGTTGTCTGTTGGGATCGATGCAAGTGAGCATCACCAAACTTAGTTTCATACCTTTCAAAGACCTTTGTTAACTTACCTCGCACCTCAGTTGGGAACCTGGAGTAATCTGCACCAGTATGGTCAGATAACAAGCACAGAATATTATGCAAGCCTTTCATCTTAGTTCTAGGATCCAAAACAAAAACAAAGGCATATAGCATAGGTATTTTTCTCTAGTATTTTAAAAACTTATCTTTCATAGGAACAACAACAGGTCTAAGCAGTTCATCATTCTTATATTCATGCAGATGTGCAGCAATTTTAAGTACATGATGCAACATTAGAGAAGATGTAGGGTAATAAACACCAGATAGAGCAACTGTTGAGTCATAAAATAGTTCAAGAAATTGCAATATTTTCTCAGCAACATACCAGTGGTTATCAGTGAGAAAGGGCAAGCCATTACGAAAAGGATGATGAGTTTGGATGAAGGTAGAAAACGTACTACGATATGGAACAACATGCTTGAGCATTAGGTAGGTAGAGTTTCATCTAACATCCATATCCAAACCAAACTTACGAGGACGCACACCATTGCATGCACAAAAGCTTTTGAATGCAGCAATGCGTTGGTTAGATGAATTCAAGAATTATATAGGAGTTCTAAAATCTTCAATGTATGGCTTCAATATTTTCATGCCAGAGTTAACAATAAGATTTATAATATGGCAAGCACAACGTTGATGCATGAAAAGAGAACGCTCGTCTTTTACCTCATCTTCAGTTGCATCAGAGGGTAAAGCAGCTAATATGTAACCAGAAAAAAATAGGAAACAATATATCTATGACTGAAGAGTTAGAAGAAGCATTATCAAGAGTGATAGCAAATATCTTATTAGTTAAATCATACTCCTCAACAACCATGGATATATGCTTAGCAATGGCAGCACCAGTATGTGATTCATCAATCAATCTCAAAGCAAGCAATCTTTTTTCTAACTCCCAATCAACATTAACAAAGTGAGCAAACACACTAATATAATCCTCCTTAGCATTTCCAGACCATATATCAGAAGTAAGACAAACAGAGGAAACAGAAGACAGCAAGGTATCCTTAAGCTTAGCACGACAGTCATCAAAGTGTCTCACAAAATCTCTTGTGGTGGTTTGCCTAGAGGATTTAGAGAACATAGGATTATGAGCATGGGTTATATACTCTTAAAAAGCATTAGATTCACCAAAACCTAAAGGAAGATCCATTTTAGCTATCAGGCGACAAAGTTCAATACGAGCAACAGACTCCTTGTACTCCCAATGATGGATAGAACCATCAGGGTTGTACTTCAAAAGAGATTGAGACATACGATCAGTTTGTATTTTCTTCGCACAAACAAGAGCATGCCTTTTTCAAATGACCAGTACCACTAGAAGACTTGCCAGAGTATTCGGTACCACAATATTTGCACTTAGCGCCATACCTGACCTTCTTACCGTTCCTGATGGTGAACATCTCATCGAAATCAAGACATACCTTAGAGGTGACCTTCCTCTTCCTGTCGACAGCCATGCCGACAGTAGGGGGCGTCGGCCCCTCGGCACCAGCACCGGCGCCAGCACCATCACCAGTAGCACCACCGTCACCAGAAAGGTCGATGATGCCGGTGATAGCGCCAACCCGCCGCCGCCGCCGACGAGCATCCTCCTTTGAGGTCCAAGGTGTGTCAGAGGTTGGGGTATCAGCATCCATCTCCGGCCACCTTAGTCCTCAGCGGCTCGGGTTCCTCAGGTTCCTCAACGGCGGCGGCTAGACACGCACGAGCACGACAGCATCGTCGACGTCGACCTACAAGACAACATTAGATAGAAGAAGACAGAAGAACTGAGCCCAGATTCAGAAGACAGAAGAGAAATAGAGAATAGAAGATAGAGGAGGACGAGAAGATAGAGATCATGCTCATCTCACCTTACCTGCGACTGTGTGGCTTGCGCTGCCGGAGCACCGACCACCCGAGCGGCAGAGAGGTTGATTCCGGCGGCGGGGAGGAAGGGGAAGGGAAGGGGAGTCGAGATCTGGAGAAGGAGGGAGAGGACCGAGGGCAGTGGAGGAGAGGGTGTGTGTATGGCGACGGAGAGCCGGAGAGGTCAAGTACTCGAGCTCGAGTCCGGCGACACCGACGCGGCGGTGGTGGCTCTAGATCTAGGGATTGCAAGTTGCGGCTGCGGGAGCGGACGAGGGAGGGGGATTAGGGTTAGGTCAGGGGGAGCCGGGGGTGGAGTTATATACGGCGTCCCACCGCGTCCACGACCGTTGGGGAGGGGGGCTTAAGCAGGCCTTAACGGGCCGACCCCTTATGCAGGCCGGGCCGCGTGCCGCTCGATAGGCCACACTTCCGACCTAGGCCCGGCCTGCACTATCAGGCCGTGCCGGCCCGGCCTACTACTTTCGTGGTAGGCCGTGCTTGGGCCGGGCCAAAATAGGCCGGGCCTCGTGCCGCCCGTTCAGCCCGACCCATTTGGCCATCTATAGGTGGGAGGTAACGACCTGGGCACTGCGCTCGGAACGGGCGGGGACGGTTGCCGGTGGCGGTGGCGGTGGAAGATGTGCGGGTGGAGGGTGGTGGATGGGTGTGGCGTGAGACGAGGAGCGCAGATCAGAGCTCTAGACGGCGGCGGCAACGGGGGTGGGGGAGCGGCGGCGCGGGGTCCTACCTACCCCATCGGGCTGGGGCTCCTAGCGGCACCCCTTCGATAGTATGCAACTCATGAACGTAGCAAGTTCTTTGAACACCATTCGAGAAACCGACACTACACACTTGCAGATTAAATTTCTCTGCACGTGTTTTCCATTCGGATTTTCCTTACACACCATTGCCCGATTGAACTCACAATAACGGCCATTTACACATGATTTCAGCTCATAGCAGACTAGGTACTTAACCAAATTAAAGAAATATGGTTGGCTTGGACTTTTTTCCGGGGACACACCAACTTGTCACGTTCTCCCCAATAATTCAAATCGATCGGTAGAGTCGTCCCCAAAGTTGTTGCGCGTCGTCGGCTCCTCTTCCAAAGTGCCCTCCCGCCCTACAAGGCTACAAATACCCCACTCGTGCTCACTGCTCCAGCTCACCCAAGAACAATCGAACTAGCTGAGCAATCCGAGTGGCAAAGCTTGGAACTAGAAGCAGCAGCAGCAATGGCGAAGCTTTGCACAGTGCTGTTGGCAGCAGTGGTCCTGCTCTCACTTCTAGTGAACCCCATTGATTGCACCCGTAAGCTCAGCAAGCCGAAGCCGAAGCCGAAGCCGAAAACGAAGGCGGTCAGCCACAGGCCGGCGCGGCCGGTAGCCAAGATCAGCGGCCACAAGCCGGTGCCAGCAGCCAAGGCCCACCGCAACCACACCACTACCCCCTCATCTCCGTCCACCGTCTATGGCTCCGGCGGCTGGCTGTCCGGCGGCGGCGCCACGTACTACGGCGCACCCAACGGCGACGGCGGCGAAGGTCAGCGCCATATGCGTTTGCTTTTTTGTATCCAACAGTCCATGTACCCGTGCATTTTTCACGTACGGCGCGCGGGTTGTTATTTTTATATATGTCAAATGCGCCGCTGAGCGATGTGTTGTGAATGTTGCAGGCGGTGCGTGCGGGTACCAGACCGCCGTCGGGAAGCAGCCCTTCTCATCGATGATCGCCGCCGGGAGCACGCCGCTGTACAGGGACGGCGAGGGCTGCGGCGCCTGCTACCAGGTCAGCATATATGCATGCTCGTGTGGCGCCTGCTGTGCTACGTACCGTCGTACATCTCCCAATTACTGCAGGGTTGTCGGGCAGGTACTGACTGGACAATGGTAAAAACGTGCAGGTGAAATGCACGACCAACGCGGCGTGCTCCGGCAAGCCGGTGACCATCGTGATCACCGACAGGTCCCCCGGCAACCTGTACCCCGGCGAGGTGGCCCACTTCGACATGAGCGGCACGGCCATGGGCGCCATGGCGAGGCCCGGCATGGCCGACAAGCTCCGCGCCGGCGGCGTGCTGAGGATCCAGTACCGGAGGGTGCAGTGCAAGTACCCCGGTGTGAACATCGCCTTCAAGGTGGACCAGGGGGCAAACCCGTTCTACTTCAACGTGCTCGTCGAGTTCGAGGACGACGATGGCGACCTCAACGCCGTAGATCTCATGGAGGCCGGCAGCGGCGCCTGGACGCCCATGGCGCACAACTGGGGCGCCATGTGGCGCCTCAACAACGGCAGGAGGCTCAACGCGCCGTTCGGGCTCCGGCTCACCTCCGACTCCGGCAGGGTGCTCGTCGTCAACGACGCCATCCCCGCCGGGTGGAAGCCCGGGGTGACCTACCGGTCCTTGGCCAACTACCCCTGATTACCTGGATTGTTGCTGCTGCGGCCAATGGTGAGCAGTGCATAGTGAGAAATGTGCGTCCGGGTTTTCGCGAGAGGCGGCGCCGAAAGAGGAGGTTGAAGAAGAGAATGGTGTTCTTCCCTCCCTCGACAGTCTCTGCGCATTCCCCTAGTGATGTGTGAATCGTGCCTGTAATTTTATTCTTATTTTCTTCCTTGGTCACCGGCTGACCGCCGTGTTGTGTAGGAAAGGGAAAAGCTTGTGCTGCGACTAACGTTGCATGCCATGCATCAAGTTGTGTGTTCTGAATTTTTGTGCTTTCAGAATTCAGAGGAATGAGTTACTTACTACCTTGGTAATTTTCAATCTTGTATGAAGAGCAACACTACTATTCGGTTGTTAGATGTTGAATCCAATTATTCAAAGAAGCAAAAAAATGGTACGAAAAACAATCACTTTAAAGTTTAGACATCCCGGCCCCTGATATCAACAACGTCGACGTCAAGGTAAGTATTCACTTCACTAAGCTGATCTTCAGAAATGTGACGTGACAATTGCAATCTGAATCCTGCAGTATTCACTTCACCAAGTCATTTCCTCGGTAAAATTCAAAATTCAAGAAGATTAAATAGTCCTTGTGGAAATGGAGCATGAAACACTACTGCTTGAACCTCATATGAGTGGAACATGTTGCCTGAAATTCTCCCATACTTTACAACTCCAGCTTTGTATTTTTCAAACATGGAAGTTGGAACAAATCTCTCCCATATTATTTTCAAATTTGGGATCCGTGACTTGGTGGAACAAATGCATGTTGCCCTATCACAATATATGATGTATACTTTCACAAAAAAAAAAGATGTATAGTGTGAAAGTAAAATAGGCAATACAATAATAAAAATACACAAATAGTAAAAATGACCTCTGTTTAGGATTTCTATATATTTTTACCACTTGTAAAATATTCATTATTGCACCTTCGTGCTCACACTCTTAATCCTTCATGGAGGAGATGATACTTCTCTCTATTCGGCATTGAAAGGCCTTCGTCTACCAGAAAATCAATAGTTTTGCTTTCACCCGTGATTAGTAAAATTCTAATATTTTTCTTTGCCCGAAATACACCTCATTGCTCCTTCAAAGACATTCTCATCTGAGCTGTTTTTGGATCTTCGCTCAAGTCCGACTTCTTCCTGTCATGTATGCCACTCTCAAGACTATTTGAGAGACCGAGTTGAGATGTGCTATGGTCTGTTGACACCTTTTCCAGTCGAACACACTAGTGCGTTGGATCGCACAGTAGTCGATATCACCTCGTCGAGGTTACCAGCACGGGCCGGTCTAACCGCCTGGGGGTCGGTCTAACCGCCTTGGACAGGAACGTCACCGAAACCTAAGATCGCTGCCCCGAGAGGGACCCCGTCAGGGACAACATGCCTAGGGTTGTTCTAAGGTCGGCAGGCCACTTAGAACGCCCTAAATCGCCATAGAGACGAAGAAGGAAGCAAATGGGTTGGAAAAGTAGGGTTGGAGATAAAAAAGGTAAATTTGATATGTTCGATGGGTGATAGCTCCTCAATCGGCCACGACCCTTTATATTTACAGGGTGGGGAGGTCTTGCCCCTGCTGGAGTTGAAAGCCTAACAAATCTCGTGCTAAAATACAACTCAAACTCGGTTTACAAAGCCTGGACCCGTTTGAACCGCCTGCCCCCCCCCCGGTCTAACCGCCTGGGTGACATGGAGATATTCCGGAAGCCATATCTCTCTCATCCGGACTCCGAATTGGACGTTCTATATATGGATCTTGATCTACTCGACGAGACCTATCCAATGGGGAAGGCCAAATTACCTTTTAAGGACTTTTTCCAAGGTGGTCTAACCGGGGTGTAGGGCGGTCTAACTGGGTTAGCCCAGACCTGCTATTTTTGGGTGTCAACATATGCCCCCCTGTTTTTTAGTAAAGCTTGCGTACTAAAAAAATTCTAAGGTCGATGTAACACTTTCCACCAGCCATTTTGTCCTAAGGGCGATTCTCATTGAAATCGGCCATGTCTTCTCAATTGTCTTCAAGATCCATGCGCTCTGGAGAAGAACTGTAATCAATAAGTTGCTCGTCGTCTTCTAGAGTAGGTACCGACAACAACTTATCATCGCAAGCCATGGGAACTGAAGAAGCGAAACTGAGGGGCGTCTCTGGTGAACCCGGTCTAACCGCCTGGCCAACCGGTTTGACTGCCTCTGCCTGAGGTGCCGTTTTAGCTCTCCACTCCTTCCCTTGCGGTACCATGGGTCTGTAGCTATTGAAGATCTTGTCCCTCTATTCTTCCAACTCTTTTTCCTTCTTCTCCCGCAACCTCAAGCGTTGAAGCTTCCTCCTTTGAGTGTGAGTCAAACCGGGAGGACACCATCTCGGTAGAAAGTACTTGGAGTTGGAACCACTTCCACTGACCTCATGGTCACTAGTAGCAACAGATCCCTTTTGAGCAGATGTCCCAACCTGATAGTTTTAAACAACCGGTCTCTTGCTATCTTTCTCAACGGGAACATCAATCGTCCCAATCTGGATGATATCTTGACTAGTAGTTCTTTATGGGTCGACATCCATCTCTTCAACCTTCTTCTCTCTGATCTTGGGCTTGTAGACTTGCTTCAGAGAAAGTTGAACTTTTCTGCGCAGGGCGGTCTGACCGCCTATAGGGGGTGGTCTAACCGGGTGGTCCTGGTGACCCTGTCCAGACTGACGTGGCATCCAGCGATCTTGTGTAGGTCGTGAAATCTGATCCAGAGCTGGCCTCCTTGATCCTCCCCATCCAGGATAAAAGGATTGTTGATATGGCACCCACATCACTCCATTGTCATCGTAGATCGGACGAAGCGAATCTGGAGTCCAAGCTGGAGTATAGTGCCTTCCTTGCTGAGATGATTCACCCTTGAACCTGACAGCTGCCCTGGGAGGCGATGACGACCTCTCTTGATGTGTCGGTGACCTCATCCTTTTTTTAACGGTCGATCACTCGTAACGACCTTTTGTTTGGAGTATTTGTCAAATAACATGTCAAATGTGACTGTGACGCCCCAGGTTTTTAATTACCGTCATTAACGCTAATGACCGGATCAGCCGAGTCAAACCGGTCAAACACCGGTCAAACCTAGGTCAACCTGGGTCATCACCTCGAAAACCTCGCCAAAGAACCCTAATGAACCCCTTGACCAAGTTGGCACACAACCGTAGTCAACCCTTGGCCAAAGACACGGTCAAACCCCACTAGCACAGTGACGTCAGCGAATGTCATCCGGAACTTTTGCCAAGTTCTCCAAAATTCACCTAAACACTTCAAAATCTACCTTTATGAAAGTTGTCCATCTTGTTGAGGGACACAACTTTCATGTAGATTGGCATTTCAAATTTTGAGAGGAAATTGGTGAAAAACTTCATCGACTGACAGTACCTCCTGTTCCGAGGGACAGGCCGGCATTCAAAGTTGGCACGACGTTCCTGCAAAATCCGTCGAGAAAAACACTAAACGGCCTTTACAAAAGTTGTAGAGGGTAGCTAGATCTACAACTTTCGTATTCATCACTTCGTGCACTTGTATTCAAGTTTTGAGAGAAAATCGCGCTCGTAGTGGTTCAGTCCGAAACGTGCAGCGCAAGGGCAGGGCCGCGGCGTGACGTTGCGCCGGCCGCGCGCCTCGCGCTCGCCGCGCCGCGGGCCGCCGCCGCCTCGGCGTGCGGGCCCTCCGGCGCGTGTTCCCGAGGTAGCCCGCGCCTTCCCAAGGCCGCGACGCGCCGCCCGAGGCTCGGCACGCCCGAAACGCCTCGGGTCGGGCGGCCGTGTGAACCGCTACGGACCGGCGATCCCTTCCCGTAGTCCGCGCGCGTGCGCGTCCCGAGGCTTCCCCCGCCGGTCCGCTAGTCCCTAGGGGTGCGCGGAGTCGCCTTAAAAAGGGAGCCATGCCCCGGCCGCGGCGCACACTCGCCTCCCCCGCCAAACCGAGCGCCGCCGGCGCCACCAAGCGGTCGCGGCGAGCTCCCGTTTCCGGGCCGACCGCGAGCACCAAACGACGTTCCTCCACCTCCCTAGCTTCTCCGGAGCTAAGCCCGGCCGCCCGCGGCCCCAACCGAGCCGCCCTCGCCGGCATCGGCGGCCGCGGCGGCCACCCCCTCCCCCGGCCGCTGGCGAGCCACTCGCCGGAGCCGCTACGCCCCTGTCCAACACACCAAACCGGACTCTAGTAGCCCCTAGACCCTTCCCCCACCCTTCCCCGGCCAAACCCCCGTGAACCTCGCTGGAATTTTGCTCACCCGCGCCGCCCAGCCGCGCCCAGGGGCCACATTGCAAAGCCAAAGTTCTTTTCGAGGGCCTCACTGCAAAAGGGTAACTCAAATAGTATTTGTGATTTGGCTGATTCTTGTAAATTTTGTAGAAAATTGTAGAGAAAACAGAAAAATGTGAAACCCATTTTGTTGGATCCGTTGTGAATTATCCTACAACTTTTGTTATTCTTGTCTGAGCTAGTTCCTGTTAGTTTTTGCATGAAAAATACAAATGTGAAAACCTAAATCTGCAATATCTCAAAATCCACACATTCTCGGTAGCTACTTTTTGTATATGTTGTGTGCTATGTCATGCCTAGCTCCTATGCTAAAAATTGCACAAAGTTATGATGTAAATCTTTTTATAAAAATGTTTTCCATCTCTGCCAGATCTGCATAAATGATTTTTCTAGCTAAAACTATTTAGGTTTTTGCTACCAACTTTTGCATACTGTCTTTTAGTTCCCCAAAACACCTCTGGTGAATTAATCACGATTTTATGGTGAAGGATCAGATGGCGACTAGAGAGGGGGGGAGTGAACAGGGAGCCGGTAAAAATTCTTCCCAAAGAACCCGGCCTATGTCCTACTCAAATCCCGGTCACACACGAGCGATGGATCGAATCACGCACCAATCGCCAAGACCACGAGGTTATGGATCAACCTCTAGCCTTAGGAACGATTCCTCAAAGCACACGCGGAAGCACTAGAAAAGGGAGGAAGGAATCGAACCAAGAAGCAAAGCACACAGGCTCGGCGGGACCGTCCGCGCGGAGGGGCGGACCGTCCGCAAGAGCCGCGCGGACCGTCCGGCCGGGTATCGCGGACCGTCCGCACCCGGCCGCGGACCGTCCGGCCTTAGCCGCGACCGTCCGTTAATTTACACGAACGACCCAAAGATACCCGCGTGCCACGGACCGTCCGCGGGAGCACGCGGACCGTCCGCCTAGCACCCGCGGACCGTCCGCCCGACACCGCGGACCGTCCGAAACTTCGTCCAACCAAAAACCAAAATCACAACGGATCGAAACAAAGGACGAGCAAGAACACGAAGAACACGGGATGAATCGGACCCGCGCGGACCGTCCGCCCGGAGGCCGCGGACCGTCCCGCGAGGCTCGGACGAACGAGAAAAATGCCCGACCTCGAAAGTCAACTCCCCCAAATCATCATCGGATTTCCCAAACGGTTGAAGCCGTGGAGACAAGGGTTTGGGTACTTGAAAAGCGTCACACAAGGATGCTATAGCCCAAAAATCTTGCCTCCTAACTCCCTAAATCACCGGGAATCGCGAATCCTTTGAGCACCACCAAAACCTAGAGCACCGAACGAAAACTCACGAATCGAAGTAGTTTCCGGCGTTTGAGGGCACAAGATCAAGCACAAAGATGCACAAGACATCTATCCATGTTTCCCTCAAAGAAATCCGGGAAGAAACTCACTCAAATCCGCGGAATCACACCAAGAACAAAAGCACGAAAATAGGCACAAAAAGGCACGAAAAACAACCCCGAATCTTCTATACAAACCAGGAAAGATTCACAAGGTCTAGCATGCCGCCCTAGCATCCATCCCTCTCAACAAATCTCTCATGAAGCTCTCATGCTAGCCTAGAGAAAATAGGAAGGAAAATAGCTACGAAAAATGAGAAAGAGAAGGGGGGAAATGAAACCCTAAGTCGCGGAGCAAAAGTGCCATCAACACACACTCCGGGCTTATATATCGAGTCCCGCCGTAGGAGTGGTAAATGACTCGACTACCCCTAACTACACTACGGCGATACAACCCACGTAGGGGCATTTTGGTAATGTTTGTGGGTCTTGCCATCGGACGGCCACGCCTTCGCCGCACCCCGCGTCCTCCCGACGCAAGCCATGCGATCCCGCCGCGTGTCCTCCGCTTCGAAGTTTCCCGACACGCCGGATCCCGTCTCCGTCGTGTTGGGCCTTCGTACTTGGTTTTGAGGCCCAAACCAAGAAACCGTCCGCCGATGGTTTTGTGGGCAAACCACCAAACCCCGCGTGCCGGTCCGCCTCCCGCCAAACCACTTGACTTGACCGCCACCGTGCACCGCTCACTTGTCCATGACTTCGTCTTGCTTGTGTCGCCACCATGTGGCCCGCACCCGATCCCGCCGTCCACCGGGTCCCTCGAACCGAGCCTACTTGTCTCTCCATCTCCCGAGGCCCCTCAAGGCCGAAGACCTTTCGCGCCCGTTCTTCACCCGCAACAACACGAACTAGGCCGCGGCCTACACCGCGCACTAAGCCAAGAGTCGGTCCAACACCCGTTGTCAATCACTCATCACTTAAGGAGCGGTCATCCACCGACCACCGGGACGCTCCCCGGTCCACAATCTCCCCCTTGATGAGTGCATTGACAACACACAACGCGAAATGAAATTCGCAGTGAAAGAGAAAGAAAGAAGAAAGAAAAACAAGGAAGCTCAACTCATGACCAAAACCGAAGAAAGGCGAAGAAAGGTCACAAGCCAAGCAAAGCACAAAATCCACACCGAAAACAAGAAGAAAGCTCCCCCCGAACAAATGCAAGCTCCCCCCGAACAAATGCAAGCTCCCCCCGAACATGTGGATGTAAACTCATGCAAACTCCCAAATTTCAGCTCACCTCTTCGAATTTTCATTAAGCTCACCTTTTCTCCCCCTTGTTGACAATGTATGAATCAAGGTGAAAATGCGAAATGCAAAGCAAAGCATATAAACATCTACATGAGCTTCTCAAATAGGCCAAATCTAGTGTCAAAGGCTAAAATTGAGACAAAGATCACACACATGAATCATAGCATAGTCAAAGCATTGCCACAAGTAATATATGAAGATACAAGCATGTGACAAAGCAAAATTTTCAGATTTAAGCATTTTTTTTTACCAAAAGAAGACTCGCTTCACATGTAAAAGCCTATCCATGTCACACTGGAGCCACAAACATGCATACCATTTAAAGATCATACAAGGATATCAAATTCTCGGCAAAAGATCATGGCAAACACCCATAAAGCAAAGCATGTCATGTCAAAGCTCATGAGCCATGTGTCCACTTCGGGAGACTTCTCCACCGGTGAACATCATGCAACATGTTTTGCACCCATATGTGAAAGATAAGACATTTTAAGCATAGACATGATGGATGGAGCATTTTTCTGAGCATTATGCACTTCTTTTCAAGATTGATTCATTTCATGGTACATGAAGTGCCTTTGCGGCAAAAAGAAGCTTATGCTCCCCCATGAATGCAACATAGGCTAAACATTCACAATGATATCCGGCCTTTGGCCCAAATGCAAGAACAGGGCATCCAAGCACAATCTAAGCATGAAAAGCATATTTAGACCAAACTGTGACATGGATACACAACTACACACGAGTGGAGCATATTACATCAAAAAATTAGTCAAGTTAAGCATTTATCTCAAAAGGGGCTATCTCACCACATATATCTCAAATATTCCAAGAGCATAGCCTCACATCACCATTTCTCCACACATATAACCAATATCTCACAAATAGCCAAAGAGACTCACATATGGCATATAAAAGAAGCTCATCATCCTAAAATGCAATATGACACAAATGCAACATGATAAATGACAAGATGGCTATCCTACCATGGTTTATACATCAAGCAAAGCATGTATATACATCAAAGTAAACATGGTATGATACATATGGTATAAAAAGGAAATCCCCCAAGAGTCAACTAGAAAGGGCAACAAACCCCAAGTTCCCCCCGCAAGCGCACAAATGTAGCTTGGTCGAGAGGCTTTGTAAAGATGTCGGCTAGCTGATCTTGGGTAGGGACATGGCTCAAAACAATGGTTCCTTTCTCCACATTGTCCCTCGGAAATGATACCTCACTTCTATATGTTTGGTTCCGGAGTGAAGCACCTGGATTTTTGGCTACGCTTATGGCACTAGTGCTATCACAAAGAAGTGGGATCCGGGTGCACTCCTCACCAAAGTCTCTCAAAGTGTATGAAATCCACAACAACGGGAGCAACAACTAGCGGCGGCAACATACTCCGCCTCCGTGGTAGACCGAGCTACACTAGACCGCTTGCGGGAAGACCATGAGACCAACGAAGAACCAAGAAACCGACAAGTGCCGAAGTAGACTTCCTCTCGACTCGACAACCAAAGCAAAATCCGCATCGAAAAAACCATGAAGAGACGAGTCGAGGAGAAAGAATACCAAAGGCCAAGACCGAGGGGCGGATCGTAGGTACCGAAGATCCTCTTGACGGCTCGTCGATGTGATGTCCTCGGCGAAGCACGAAAACGAGCGCACGGACACACGGCCGAACCGTATGTCCGGCCTCGTCGCCGTCAAGTAGAGGAGGGAGCCGATCATGCTCCCGTACTCCCGCCGGTCCACCGGTTCTCCATCCTCATCCGCATCCAAAGTGGCCGTACTCCCCATGGGAGTCGACATCGGCTTCACATCTTGCATCCGGAACTTCCTCGACATGTCTTTCGTGTACTTGGTTTGGTGCACAAATGTACCGTCCTTCACTTGCTTGATCTCGCGCCCGAGAAAATACCGCAACTCGCCCATCATGCTCATCTCGAACTCCCCGCTCATCTCATCCGCAAACTTGGCAACAAGGTTATGTGACGAGCCACCAAAGACAATATCATCCACGTATATCCGCACAATCAACAAGTCATTCCTATGCTTGAGGAGAAACAAGGTTCTATCCACGGTACCCATCACAAACCCTCTCGCTCAAAAGAAAACCTCTCAATCTCCCATACCAAGCACGGGCGCCCGTTTCAACCCATACGAGCCCTTTTCAACTCCGTATACCCCGTGCGGGTACAACTCGCTCTCAAACCCGGTGGTCGCTTCACATATACCTCCTCCTCTATGACCCCATTCGGAAAAGCACTCTTCACGTCCATCCGAAACAACTTGAACCCTTTAGCCACGGCAAAGGCTAGAAGGATCCGAATTGCCTCAAGACGGGCCACGGAGGAAAGGTCTCCTCATAGTCGATCCCCTCCTTCGACTAAACCCCCGAGCAACAAGTCCGGACTTGTTCCTCACAACCATCCCATTCTCTCCCTCTTTGTTCTTCCAAACCCACTTGGTTGTTATGGGATGGCAATTTGGAGGTGGTTCAACTAACTCCCACACCGGTTCCTCTCAAAGTTTTCCAACTCCTCATGCATAGAATTGACCCGGTTTGCATCGGATAAAGCATGTCCAATGTCCTTGGGCTCAAAAGTAGCAACAAAAGCGAGATGAGCAAAATGAGAGGAATTCCCGGACCTCGACCGTGTAGTGCGTTCATTGATGTCTCCAATGATCTTCGACATGGGATGCACTTCTTGAATCCGCCGGGGAGCCTCACGCCTCGAGACTACCTCCCCCTCAACTTCGGCTTCTCTCGCCCGGTCCTCTTGTTGCACCGTCGTTGTCCATGAAGTAGACGGTCCATGCTCCAAAGTAGTCGTAGGGGAAGTAGTGGGTACATGCTCGCCTTCGGGCGCATGGTTCTCCCCATCATCATCTCCCGACTTCATCTTTCTCCTCTTCAAAGAGGTCCTCGGCCATCTCTTCATCACCTGCACATTCAAAGCCAAGAGAGGTACATGGAATTGTCTCGTCGAAGGTCACCTCGCAAGTCTCCATGATTTTGTTAGTCTCAAGGTTAAGCACCCTATAGGCTCTAGAGTGGTTAGCATATCCAAAGAAAATACCATCACTAGACCTAGCCTCAAACTTGTCGAGTTTTCCCTTTTTCAAAATAAAGCACTTGCAGCCAAAAACTCGGAAATGACTCACTTTGGGTGCCCGACCATGCATAAGCTCATAACGAGTCTTCTTCTTGAAAGCTCTCAATAAAATCCGATTGGAAACATGACAAGCCGTATTGACCGCCTCGGCCCAAAACCTCCTAGGAGTCCCGTGCTCATCGAGCATCGTCCTAGCCATCTCACAAAGAGTCCGATTTTTCCTTTCCACGACTCCATTTTGAGGGGGCACATAAGGGGTCGAATACCGATGTTCAAGACCTAGATCACGACAAAAGGCATCAAAACGAGAGTTCTTGAACTCGGAGCCATTATCCTTGCGGATAGCTCGAATAGCATTTCCATGCCTCTCGTTTTTCAACCTCACGATCGGATCTCGAACAAAACCAAAAGTCTCACTCTTATCCTCCAAGAAGAACACCCGGGCATAGCGAGAGTAATCGTCCACCACAACAAGGACATACCACTTCCCACCCACCGAGCGAACTCGAGCCGGCCCAACAAGGTCCATATGCAACGGCTATGTCGGACGCTCGGTCATGACATCGGTCAGGGGTGGATGGGGAGTGGCTACCATCTTACCATGCCTACAAGGAGCACAAACCAAATCCTTCTCGAGCTTCAACTTCGGCAATCCTCGGACAAGGTCAAGACCACTCAAGCGGGAAACCAAATCAAAGCTCAAGTGTCCCAACCGCCTATGCCATTTCCACAAATCAGAAGAAGGACCAGCCATCAAACAGCGAGCAGGACCCAAAGAACGAGAGAAATCAGCCCTGAAAATCTGACCCTCGGGGATGATCATACGGACAAGATCACCTCGAGAATCAAGCAAACGAGACTCGCCAGACTTGAAACGCACCTCAAAACCCTCATCAAGCAACTGAGAAACCGAAAGCAAGTTAAAACCCAAAGACTTCACAAGAGCCACTCTCTTCAACGTTACCTTGTCACTCACATGCACAACACCCTCAGACAGCACCTTACCTCGTCCATTGTCCCCAAATGTGATGTACATCTTTTCCTTCACTGGGGTGAGGCTGGAGAACCACTTCTTATCTCCGGTCATGTGTCGAGAACACCCGGAGTCGATCAACCAAATGTTCTCCAAGCCTCCTGCCTCATCCTCCGAGTCGGAGTCGCTGTCCTCCTTCACACTCTTCTTGCTGCTCGAGCTATGGGCCATGCCACAAAAGCCCTCGAGCGCCACACAGCTCAGCCCGCTGAGGTTCCGGCTTGCACTCTTCTTGCCACTGCGCCTCCCGGCGTCTTCATCTTCGCTGCTTGAGCTTGGATCGCTCCTCGCTTGAGCTTGAGTCGACGTCGCTCGCACCGGCCACCATCGCTCTTGCCTTGTTCTTCTTGTAGGTGCTCTTGCTCGGTCGACGCTTGTCCTTGTCCTTGCTCTTGGACTTGTTGAAGTGCTTGCCCTTGGAAGAGTACTTGTCTTCACGCCTCGGGTGCGCCTTGTACTTGTTCATCTTGTACTTGTTCTCCTCCGCTTCCGGGCACTCGGCGATGAAGTGGCCACGCTTGCCACATTTGTAGCACGTCCCTGAGCTCCGCCTTGCGTTCCTCCGACTCTCGTGTAGTCGTTCAAACCTTCTTGAGAGCAAGGCCGCCCTCCTCCTCGCCCAGCACATCAAACTCCTCATCTGGAATGGACATAAGAGAGGACAAAGAAAACCGTCGACGGGAAGGGTTAGATTTGCCCTTTGATCCTCCCACAAGAGCAAGACTATGGTCGGTCGAGCCCTCATGCTTGGATAGCAACTTCCCGTCAACCTCGGCCGACTTGAGCTTAGAAAAGAGGTCATCCAACTCAATAGTCAAATAGTTCCCCGACTCCTTGATGGCCTCAACCTTAGCACCCCAAACATTTGGATCCAAGACATGCAAGAGCTTCAAAGCCCGATCATGCTCGGAATACGGAAAATCCTCAACATTTGCCTTCATGTTGTTCACGATGGCGGTGAACCTCGAAACATCGCATCAATGTCCTCACCGGGAAGTGGAGTGAAATTCTCATATTGCATCCGGTAAGAGACAAAGAGGCGAGCCTTCACATGGTTATCACCACCGTGAGCAACCAACAACTTATCCCAAATTTGCCAAGCAAGACTCAAATGGCGAACACGCTCAAACTCGGATCACACAAGCTCGGCACAAGTGATCAACGGCTTTTGCATTAGCCTCATACTTGGCCTTGGCATCGGCATCGGTCACCATAAGAGTATGGATGTTGACCGAATAGCATAGGTCTTGTCAAGCACAATAAAATCCAACGACTTTCCTCGAAGAAAGATCATCATACGAGCCGCCCACTTGTGGTAACCCTTGCCATCGAAGTGCGGCGGACCGCCCCGCTCAACGTACGCCATCTTAGGATTCGAGACTTGTCAAAGTCGCAAAGAATCCGCACCAAGCTACGATACCAATTGAAGGATCGGATGGCGACTAGAGAGGGGGGGAGTGAATAGGAGCGGTAAAAATTCTTCCCAAAGAACCCGGCCTATGTCCTACTCAAATCCCGGTCACACACGAGCGATGGATCGAATCACGCACCAATCGCCAAGACCACGAGGTTATGGATCAACCTCTAGCCTTAGGAACGATTCCTCAAAGCACACGCGGAAGCACTAGAAAAGGGAGGAAGGAATCGAACCAAGAAGCAAAGCACACAGGCTCTGGCGGACCGTCCGCGCGGAGGGCGCCGACCGTCCGCAAGAGCCGCGCGGACCGTCCGGCCGGGTATCGCGGACCGTCCGCACCCGGCCGCGGACCGTCCGCCTTAGCCGCGGACCGTCCGTTAATTTACACGTAACGACCCAAAGATACCCGCGTGCCACGGACCGTCCGCGGGGAGCACGCGGACCGTCCGCCTAGCACCCGCGGACCGTCCGCCCGACACCGCGGACCGTCCGAAACTTCGTCCAACCAAAAACCAAAATCACAACGGATCGAAACAAAGGACGAGCAAGAACACGAAGAACACGGGATGAAGCGGACCCGCGCGGACCGTCCGCCAGAGGCCGCGGACCGTCCGCGAGGCTCGGACGAACGAAAAAATGCCCGACCTCGAAAGTCAACTCCCCCAAATCATCATCGGATTTCCCAAACGGTTGAAGCCGTGGAGACAAGGGTTTGGGTACTTGAAAAGCGTCACACAAGGATGCTATAGCCCAAAAATCTTGCCTCCTAACTCCCTAAATCACCGGGAATCGCGAATCCTTTGAGCACCACCAAAACCTAGAGCACCGAACGAAAACTCACGAATCGAAGTAGTTTCCCGGCGTTTGAGGGCACAAGATCAAGCACAAAGATGCACAAGACATCTATCCATGTTTCCCTCAAAGAAATCCGGGAAGAAACTCACTCAAATCCGCGGAATCACACCAAGAACAAAAGCACGAAAATAGGCACAAAAAGGCACGAAAAACAACCCCGAATCTTCTATACAAACCAGGAAAGATTCACAAGGTCTAGCATGCCGCCCTAGCATCCATCCCTCTCAACAAATCTCTCATGAAGCTCTCATGCTAGCCTAGAGAAAATAGGAAGGAAAATAGCTACGAAAAATGAGAAAGAGAAGGGGGGGAAATGAAACCCTAAGTCGCGGAGCAAAAGTGCCATCAACACACACTCCAGGCTTATATATCGGGTCCCGCCGGAGTGGTAAATGACTCGACTACCCCTAACTACACTACGGCGATACAACCCACGTAGGGGCATTTTGGTAATGTTTGTGGGTCTTGCCATCGGACGGCCACGCCTTCGCCGCACCCCCGCGTCCTCCCGACGCAAGCCATGCGATCCCGCCGCGTGTCCTCCGCTTCGAAGTTTCCCGACACGCCCGGATCCCGTCTCCGTCGTGTTGGGCCTTCGTACTTGGTTTTGAGGCCCAAACCAAGAAACCGTCCGCCGATGGTTTTGTGGGCAAACCACCAAACCCCGCGTGCCCGGTCCGGCCTCCCGCCAAACCACTTGACTTGACCGCCACCGTGCACCGGCTCACTTGTCCATGACTTCGTCTTGCTTGTGTCGCCACCATGTGGCCCGCACCCGATCCCCGCCGTCCACCGGGTCCCTCGAACCGAGCCTACTTGTCTCTCCATCTCCCGGAGGCCCCTCAAGGCCGAAGACCTTTCGCGCCCGTTCTTCACCCTCGCAACAACACGAACTAGGCCGTAGCCTACACCCGCACACTAAACCAAGAGTCGGTCCAACACCCGTTGTCAATCACTCATCACTTAAGGAGCGGTCATCCACCGACCAGCGGGACGCTCTGGTCCACATATGGTTACCAGAAATAATTATTCTTGATTTATGCTTGATTTACTTTGAAAATGTATAACTCAAGTTCAATAATAGTTCTAGGTGTATGTGCTGCACCACTAGGCTAGTTTTGGACCGTATAACATGTGTGAGAAAGTTTGGATCATTTTGATGAGTAATTATTTTTGTGTGCATTTACCTGGTCCTTCTAGTTAGCTTTTGTTATTTTCAAAAGGAACTAATTTCTAGTTGTCCAAAGCATGCATATGTGTTCAGTGGCTTGTTACAGGTGTTTAGTGTGTAACACACCCTTCCAAAGAATTTTATTAATTAACTCCACCAATAAAAGCTATGTAAGTCATTAAGGGCTTAATCGTCGTTAAATGGGAAAAATCACCAAACCATCCCTACCAATCTTGGGTGTGGTTGCAAATCATTTTAAAAGGTTAAATATACCCACCCACTGCTGTTTATGAAGTTGAATTAAATTATTTACATATATATGTACACACTCACTATCCAAAAGAATATTTAATAAAGAATTGCATATTGTTCCTTTTTGGAAGAGTATGCTAAATGTATTCTTATCTAGGTGATTGTGTTCAACAAATACACCCCTGATTGTCATATGTGGTTTGTAAATTTTTAAATTAAAAATCGTCAATTAAATCTTGCATTTGCATCCTCGTGTAGATCTCTCGAACGGTAGCTGTACGCGTGTGCCGAAAGGAGGAGACGGAGGAGCTGACGGAGACGTGCACCACGTCGTTGTAGAGCAAGACCTGGACCAAAGTCCAGAAGGGCCCAAGGCCAACCTTGCCATCGAAGGCAAGCCCCGGATCATTAACCCTGTTTCTAAAATTTATGCAATTATTGATGCTATGATTGTGCATTTACGTTTCTGGAGTTGAATGAAACCCTTGATGCATGATCCCTAGGTACCTATGTTCTTTTACTAGTATGCTAGGTCGATAGCTGCTATGCTATAGGACCCGGTAGAAGTCGAGTGATGTTCGTCACTCGCGGGAATAGGTTCTTATGTTGGAATCATAAGATCTTTATAAATGGATTGATCATGTGGTAAGAGCATGGGATTTGGGCTCCGGTCCAGTGGCTTTCGTGGGCTAAGCTTTTGAACGTACTAAACACATACAGGGTATGGGACCGGTAAGCCTAGTACCCGATTCACGCGGTAAGGGAACCTTTCCCTACTAAACCTGGGGCACTTGTGTCCCCCTGCTTGCAACAGTGTGGTACCTGCGTGAGTCTGGACGTTCGTGTGGGAGCGATCCAGTAAGCCTTGTACCAAGGAATGTAGGTTCCGCTCCCGAGCTCAAGATCGACGAAAACGGCCTGGGAAAGTTGTCCTTGCGGGGCAGCCTACCGTGTGTTTAGATCCACCTTGCAAGGTTGAAATCAATCGATTGTCAGCCTCTCACCGTTATCCGAGACTTCTTAATCAACTGGCCATGATATCCCATAATGATGGAACCCGAGGAATATTGTTGGATGAATTAATTGCTTGTCCAATTCTTGATTGAATTAGATGGCACATTTAGAAATGGTAATCAACTAGAACTTGTGCTAAAAGATTGAAAGTAAGGATCAACTCTTAGCAGCTCTTCAACAAAAGAAACTCCACCGGCCAAAAGCCTTTCATGTCTAGAGTTTGGTGATGTAGCTATCACCTGACGGTTAAGTCTTGTTGAGTATTAGTATACTCAGCCTTGCTTTAAAACTGTTGTTGCAGGTGTTGTTGACCGGAAGGGTGACGACAAGTGATGACATCACGGATGGCCTCCTGTGATGTCTACCGTTGCGCTAGTTCATTTTATTTCCGCTGTTTTGAACTCTGAATCTGTACTCCTTGCCAGGAACAATGGTTTGTAATAAAATGTTAATTCATGTTGTACTCTGGACTCGCCTTCGCGTGAGTTTTAATGCATGTGTCGATCCTCTGTTCGATGTTCAATTGATTTACCGGGCGTTAACCCGACAACTAACGACAGGATGATACTTTACTATTGCTTAACGACCAAAGTGGATCGGTCTTAGGCGATAGTACGGTATTTTCCTAGGCGGGTTGTCACAGCTGGTATCAGAGCGATTATATGCACCAGAGTTTAATTAACAACCTTAATCACTGGTTTTTGAAAACTTTCCAAGATTGGTTGTATTTACAAAATGCGCTGTTTCGTTAAGGATGAAATAGACCGAGAGGCCCTAGAGGGAATTTTTGGGTTCTTTCAGGTGGCCTAGTAATCTATGGTTTATTTTGCTAACTTCCAGCACATTTTACTTTATGTCAGACTTACATTCTTGCACAACCAAACTAGATGAGCCACGTGTTTTATACGTGTGCTGTTCCGCATCACGGGAATTGCGAGGGTCGATGGAGTGATCCATTCCACGGATCCCATCTTCACGTCTGTTTATGAGTTGGTGTTGCCATGTGTTTCATATGTGTGCATTCTGCATGTCGCTCATGCGAGGCAAGGATACACTCCATTCAAACGGAGGGTGTCTGAGGTTGGAAGCTGTCCATGCAGCGGCTTAGCGCATGGATGTCGTTTCTATAATGAACGGTAATGTATGGCGATGCTTTCGTGACGTGCTGGCACGAAAGGTTCGTTTTCTGCAGGTACATAACAGCGCTTCGTTAGTCGTTAAATGAGTACCGTACAGCTCTCGACTAGATATTATAGGGAGAGACGAATAAAAGCCTTGCCACCGGCACTAACTTCGATTTTTGGCTTGATTGTCATGTGAGGTCGGATAGGACGTCTTGCATGCATATTAAAAATCGAAGCAACTAAAATGGACCCAAAACTGAATTTTTATATGCTCTCTAAGGAAGATTTTGCTAGTGTGTGCTTTTTATAAACCAGAGCACCTCTCGTGCTTAGCTATTATGCTGCCCAAAGTTGTTAAAAGTTTGTTCGTCTTGTCTTGCACCATGTCCTAGGAGTAATTAGAATAGAAGTTCTAAACAAAAGTTGCTCCGCATCTAATCTAGTTCCTGCTCGCAAAAATTCATGGTCATGGCTTCATTCTATCTCAAGTTATGCTCAAGATTGGGAACCCCTGTTTTGCTGTTTTTACAGAACTCAATCCCAACCTTGCTCAATTGATCAACCTCCCTAGCTTTCTAGCTTAGCCTTTGAGTACCAAAAATGCATCTCTAACCTTGATGAGTTACCATCCAAAGTTGGGAATTTTTGGAGCTCTGGGTTAAGCTATAAATTCTTGTTTATAACTGCTAGAACTTTATGTCGTTATGTATGTGAGCTCACTTCGAGTTCTGACATACGACTGTGCCTTTGTGCACATGAATACCCAGCAATGCTCACCGGAGAAAAGAACTTATGCTGTTCTACCATATCAGTGGGAATGTCTTGGTCTTAGAATTCAATCTTCGATGGTGATTCTCCTATCAACATGTCATCTCCGTCGACTTATATTTTTCCCCCAACCCTGTTGTCCTTAAACATGTTGAAGCACTAAGATCTTCTTTGTATTGATATCCTTGTCCTGGTTACTTCAAACCTTCAATCGTGAGCCTATTCTCATGGTCTTGCTCACAACTTTTTGAAAAATAAATAAATAATTGTGTCCCTTCTTGAGCATGCATTTGCATAGCATGTGCATTGGGAACTTGAGTGAACTAACATGCATACGCATGGAGTGTTTCAATATTCCCCCACTCTATCCTTGGTGTTTGGTGACGTTGTTATCCCATAACTAAAGGTGCCGTGACGGAACCTAGGGCGTCATGTGCGCTGCAGCCACATGATTGCCACTAGGAGCGCACTAGGTATCTTGGTTGTGAGAATTGCGACTCGCCACACACACACTCCATCTCAACCTGTGATTGTCCTCTCAATCACTAACTCCTTTTGTGGGTAACCGAGTCATGCTAACATGCATCATAAGCACCATACTACCTGAGCATATGCATCGTGTCTTCATAAACATGTGCATCACATCAGTTTTTGAAAAGCTTTGCACCGTAGTGGCACGGCAATGCCAGCTAAGGTTGCAGCCTAAATAACATGTGAGCAAGATCGTTCAGAAGATCCTATACCAATTTATCCTTCCGTACTTTCCGCTTGCATCCGCAAGTAAACTTCGTGCAAAAGCTTTCCATTACTTGTCGCCCTTGACCACTCCTATGGGCTAATCTTGAACCGATGGTGGTTATGCTCTTGCCCCATAATCCCATCGTGTTGCTCCCTCAGAGTAATTCCAAAAAATCCGAGAGGACCACTTCTCTATTTCTCTATCTTGTCCTTGGAATTTTGAATCTCGGGACGAGATTCTTCTTAAGGGGGGTAGGCTGTGACGCCCCAGGTTTTTAATTACCGTCATTAACGCTAATGACCGGATCAGCCGAGTCAAACCGGTCAAACACCGGTCAAACCTAGGTCAACCTGGGTCATCACCTCGAAAACCTCGCCAAAGAACCCTAATGAACCCCTTGACCAAGTTGGCACACAACCGTAGTCAACCGTTGGCCAAAGACATGGTCAAACCCCACTTGCACAGTGACGTCAGCGAATGTCATCCGGAACTTTTTCCGCGTTCTCCAAATTCACCTAAACACTTCAAAATCTACCTTTATGAAAGTTTTCCATCTTGTCGAGGGACACAACTTTCATGTGGATTGGCATTTCAAATTTTGAGAGGAAATTGGTGAAAAACTTGATCGACTAACAGTACCTCCTATTCCCAGGGACAGGACGGCATTCAAAGTTGGCACGACGTTCCTGCAAAATCCGTCGAGAAAAACACTAGACGGCCTTTACAAAAGTTGTAGAGGGTAGCTAGATCTACAACTTTCGTATTCATCACTTCGTGCACTTGTATTCAAGTTTTGAGAGAAAATCGCGCTCGTAATGGTTCAGTCCGAAACGTGCAGCGCCAGGGCAGGGCCGCGGCCAGGGGCGAAGCCCAGTTCTGGGCTGTGGGTGCAGATGAACCCCCCTAAAAATGAAAAATCAGTGCTTACCGTCACATATTGGCCCTTTATGCACCCCCTGGGCCCAACAATCTGCACCCCCCACAGCCCAACTTCACCAGCCCAACAGCCTGCAACGTTGCCAACTTGCAACCCAATTAAATTAGCCCACCAGGAAGACTAAACGCCCATCGTCATGATTACTGCAGGCGGCGCTGTCGATTAGCCTTTCGGCTTCCGCGCTTCTCGCCGTGCGGCCTCGCCGGCTCGCCCTCCTGGCGGCACGGCCTCACCCTTCTCGCCGCACGGTCTCGCCCTCCTGCGCACATCTCGCCGCCTACCCGCCTCGCCGCCCAGTCTCGCCGCACCGCCGCCGGCAGGGGCTCGTCGCTGCTGTGTTCTGCATTGCAGTCAATTTTCAGACTTCTAGGTCTCAAGCGCTCAACAGACAATAGCTCCAAGATCAGTACAAACTCTTAACATAATAGATGCTTCGTGTTTCTTTTTTTATTTATTTCTCAAATAATCTGATTTGTTATATACATAATTGGAAAGCTCTAACGATTGGCTATTCTTTTTCATGCTGTAGGGTTTATTGGTATAGCTGGTTTCAATTTGGGAATTCGAGTGATCGCACACAAGCATGAGTACACATGAGAATTTAATCTTGAATCCTTAAAGGTGAGACTTAAACATTTGGCATGTCATCCTATTTCCAATTTCTCATAGGTTCTGCTCTTTATTTCTAGTACAGACTTACATATTAGGTAGTAATGACAGGTTAATTAATGGAACGGTATTTTCACAAAATGAAAGCACCAGAGCCGGATGGTGGCAATAATGCTAGAAATTCACAGTTGGATGATATCAACTGGAAGGAGGAGATTAAGTCTGATCCAGGATTAAGGAAACAAATTGATGATTACCATCCTAATCTGCGAGAGAGGGTGAGAAGAAAGTACTTGGAGAATGGGCCTTGCCAACCTCGCACACATCATGTTCCTATGACAGAGATTGGAGGAATTCCAAGAAGGTTTGTTCCAGAATGGTTCGATGAGTTTGGAGGTTGGCTTGAATATAGTGAGTCCAAAGACAGAGCGTATTGCTTTCATTGTTTTCTATTCAGAGAAAAGAAGGATGACAGATATGAAGCATTTGTTAAAAAGGGTTGGAACGGTTATCATAGAAAGGAAAGGCTAAAAAATCATGTTGGTAATGTTGGTGGCTCACACTATCTGGCAATGAAGAAATGTGATGATCTCTTACAAAGAAAACAACACATTGATGTTGTCTACCGTCCTGTGAGTGAATCTGCTAAGAAGGCATATTTTACTCGTTTGAATGGGTCTATTGATGTTGCTAGAATATTGTTGAAGCAAGGATTGCCGTTTCAGGGCCATGATGAGTCAGTGAAGTCCTTAAATAAAGGGAATTTCAGAGAATTTCGTAATTTTGCAGCGCAACAAAATCCAACCTTAAGAACAGCAGTAAATAAAAAGAAATCAGATAATAGCCTTTTGATTGCTCCAGAAATACAAAAGGATATTGTGCATTGTTTTGCAAAGGAAGTGCTGCAGTATATTCTAGAAGAAATTGGGGATGATGTTTTTTGCTTGCTAGTTGATGAGTCTAGAGATGTTTCTTGGAAAGAACAAATGGAAGTGGTCTTAAGATATGTGGATAAATGTGGAATTGTTAAAGAGAGATTTGTTGGTCTTGTTCATGTGACTGAAACAAATTCTGCAAGTCTCAAGTCTGCTATTGACGCATTGTTTGCTGATCTTAAGTTAAGCCTAAAGCAAGTTAGAGGCCAAGGATATGATGGTGCAAGTAATATGCGAGGTGAGTTCAACGGCTTGCAATCATTGATCATGAGAGAAAATAGTTCAGCTTATTATGTTCACTATTTTGCTCACCAACTCCAATTAGTCCTTGTGGCCATTGTGAGAAAGCATAAAGGGGTTAGTGAGTTTTTTACTATGATTTCTCTCTTATTGAATGTTGTTGGTGGATCATCTAAGAGAAGAGACATGATTAGAGATATTAATCTTCAAGAAATGAGTAAAGCATTAGGCTGCGGTCAGCTTTAAACTGGGACAGGCTTGAATCAAGAGCAAAGTCTTCAAAGACCTGGAGATACTCGTTGGAGTTCCCATTATAAATCTCTCAAAAGTTTGGTTGACATGTTTCCTATAGTAGTGAAGGTACTAGAAATTGTGGAAAAGGATAAAAAGGATTGGAAAATCAGAGATCAAGCATCAAACCTTCTACGGTACTTCCAGTCTTTTGACTTTGTCTTCTATTTGCATCTCATGTTGACTATATTAGGAATCACAAATACCTTGTCACTAGCATTGCAACAAAAGGATCAGGACATAGTGAATGCTATTAAATGTGTGAAAGCAACTAAATGCCAATTGGATGAACTTAGAAAAGAAAAGTGGGGGAAATTATTAGATGATGTGCATGAATTTTGTGACAAGAATGATATTTGCAAATTGGAAATGGAAGATGAATATATTGATCCAAAGAAACGGAGACATAAATCTGGAATTACAAACAAACATTATTATCAAGTAGATTGTTTTAATGATGTTATTGATTGGCTACTTCAAGAGCTTGACAGTCGCTTTAAAGAGACAAGCTCTCATTGCTTGTTTGCTCAGCAGCTTTTAGTCCAAGAGGTTCATTCCATGATTTTAATATAGAAAAATTGATGAGCCTAGCAAAGCTTTATCCATATGATTTTGATTCTGGGAATTTAAGGGATCTTAACCATGAGCTTGGCCTCTACATATATGATGTGAGAGATGATGAAAGGTTCTCCAACCTAGAAACTATTGCCGAGCTCTCTCAAAGAATGGTGAAGTATAATAAACATGAACGTTATCCAATGGTTTACCGCCTTTTGAAGCTTGTGCTAGTGCTACCTGTTGCTACTGCTACAGTTGACAGGTGTTTCTCAGCCATGAAGATTGTAAAAACAGAATTGCGCAACAGTATTGGTGATATATATATATATATATATATATATATATATATATATATATATATATATATATATATATATATATATATATATATATATATATATATATATATATATATATATATATATATATAAGTCTTATTTGCTATGTGGAAAAAGAACTAATGTTGAGGGTCACCAATGAGGCCGTAGTTCGTCGCTTCATGGACATGAAACCTCGTAGATTTGATAGTGAAGATTAAAGGTAATGTATTGTATTTTTTCATTGATTCTTTTTTTCTTTGAAAATGAAGTTGAGACACAAATCTTTATTTGCTCTTTTAGGCATGTTGCATCATCGAGGGTATTGAAGAATTGAAGTCGATGTATTTTGCCGGCATCATCATAATAAATATTGTTTGTGGAATTTTTCGGTATGATAAATATATTTTCTCCTTTATTCTTGCACCCCCTCCATTTGGCTCTAGCTTCGCCACTGGCCGCGGCGCGGCGTCGCGCCGCCGCCGCGCCGGCGCGTCGCGCACGCGCGCGCGCGCGGCCGGCCGCCGCCTCGGCGTCCGGCCCTCCGCGCGCGTGTTCCCGAGGTAGCCCGCGCCCTCCCAAGGCCGCGACGCGCCGCCCGAGGCCTCGCACGCCGGAACGCCTCGACTTCGGGCGGCCGTGCGAACCGCTACGGACCGGCGGTCCCTTCCCCGTCGTCCGCGCGCGCGCGTCCCGAGGCTTCCCCCCGCCGGTCCGCTAGTCCCTAGGGGGTGCGCAGGTCGGCTTATAAAGGGAGCCACGCCCCCGGCCGCGGCGCACACTCGCCTCCCCCGCGAAACCGAGCGCCGCCGGCGCCACCAAGCGGCCGCGGCGAGCTCCCGTTTCCAGGCCGGCCACGAGCACCAAGCGACGTTCCTCCACCTCCCTAGGTTCTCCAGGAGCTAAGCCCAGCCGCCCGCAGTCCCAACCGAGCTGCCCTCGCCGGGCATCGGCAGCCGCAGCGGCCACCCCTCCCCGGCCGCCGGCGAGCCGCTCGCCGGAGCCGCTCCGCCCCTGTCCAACACACCAAACCGGACCCTAGTAGCCCCTAGACCCTTCCCCCACCCTTCCCCGGCCAAACCCCGGCGAACCTCACTGGAATTTTGCTCACCCGCGCCGGCCAGCCGCGCCCAGGGGCCACATTGCAAAGCCAAAGTTCTTTCCGAGGTCCTCACTGCAAAAGGGTAACTCAAATAGTATTTGTGATTTGGCTGATTCTTGTAAATTGCGTAGAAAATTGTAGAAAAATCAGAAAAATGCGAAACAATTTTGTTGGATCCGTTGTGAATTATCCTACAACTTTTGTTATTCTTGCCTGAGCTATTTCTTGTTAGTTTTTGCATAAAAATACAAATGTGAAAACCTAGATCTGCAATATCTCAAAATCCACACATCCTCTGTAGCTAATTTTTGGATATATTGTGTGTTATGTCATGCCTAGCTCCTATGCCACAAATTGCACAAAGTTATGATGTAAATCATTTTATAAAAATGTTTTTCCATCTCTACCAGATCTGCATAAATGATTTTTCTAGCTAAAAATAACTAGGTTTTCGCAACCAACTTTAGGATACTGTCTTTTAATTCGAAAACACACCTCTGGTGAATTAATCACGATTTTATGGTTACCAGAAATATTTATTCTTGATTTATGCTTGATTTACTTTGAAAATGTATAACTCAAGTTCCATAATAGTTCTAGGTGTATGTGCTGCACCACTAGGCTAGTTTTGGACCGTATAACATGTGTGAGAAAGTTTGGATCATTTTGATGAGTAATTATTTTTGTGTGCATTTACCTGGTCCTTCTAGTTAGCTTTTGTTATTTTCAAAAAGAATTAATTTCTAGTTGTCCAAAGCATGCATATGTGTTCAGTGGCTTGTTACAGGTGTTTAGTGTGTAACACACCCTTCCAAAGAATTTTATTAATTAACTCCACGAATAAAAGCTATGTAAGTCATTAAGGGCTTAATCGTCGTGAAATGGGAAAAATCACCAAACCATCCCTACCAATCTTGGGTGTGGTTGCAAATCATTTTAAAAGGTTAAATATACCCACCCACTACTGTTTGTGAAGTTGAATTAAATTATTTACATATATATGTACACACTCACTATCAAAAAGAATATTTAATAAAGAATTGCATATTGTTCCTTTTTGGAAAAGTATGCTAAATGTATTCTTATCTAGGTGATTGTGTCCAACAAATACACCCCTGATTGTCATATGTGGTTTGTTAATTTTTAAATTAAAAATCGTCAATTAAATCTTGCATTTGCATCCTCGTGTAGATCTCTCGAACGGTAGCTGTACACGTGTGTCGGAAGGAGGAGACGGAGGAGCTGACGGAGACGTACACCACGTCGTTGTAGAGCAAGACCTGGACCAAAGTCCAGAAGGGCCCAAGGCCAACCTTGCCATCGAAGGCAAGCCCCAGATCATTAACCCTGTTTCTAAAATTTATGCAATTATTGATGCTATGATTGTGCATTTACGTTTCAGGAGTTGAATGAAACCCTAGATGCATGATCCCTAGGTACCTATGTTCTTTTACTAGTATGCTAGGTCGATAGCTGCTATGCTATAGGACCCGGTAGAAGTCGAGTGATGTTCGTCACTCGCGAGAATAGGTTCTTATGTTGGAATCATAAGATCTTTATAAATGGATTGCTCATGTGGTAAGAGCATGGGATTTGGGCTCCGGTCCAGTGGCTTTCGTGGGCTAAGCTTTTGAACATACTAAACACATGCCGGGTATGGGACCGGTAAGCCTAGTACCCGATTCACGCGGTAAGGGAACCTTTCCCTACTAAACCTGGGGCACTTGTGTCCCCCTGCTTGCAACAGTGTGGTACCTACGTGAGTCTGGACGTTCGTGTGGGAGCGATCCAGTAAGCCTTGTACCAAGGAATGTAGGTTCCGCTCCCGAGCTGAAGATCGACGGAAACGGCCTGGGAAAGTTGTCCTTGCGGGGCAGCCTACCGTGTGTTTAGATCCACCTTGCAAGGTTTAAATCAATCGATTGTCGGCCTCTCACTGTTATCCGAGACTGCTTAATCAACTGGCCATGATATCCCATAATGATGGAACCCGAGGAATATTGTTGGATGAATTAATTGCTTGTACAATTCTTGATTGAATTAGATGGCACATTTAGAAATGGTAATCAACTAGAACTTGTGCTAAAAGATTGAAAGTAAGGATCAACTCTTAGCAGCTCTTCAACAAAAGAAACTCCACCGGCCAAAAGCCTTTCATGTCTACAGTTTGGTGATGTAGCTATCACCCGACGGTTAAGTCTTGCTGAGTATTAGTATACTCAGCCTTGCTTTAAAACTGTTGTTGCAGGTGTTGTTGACTGGAAGGGTGACGACAAGTGATGACATCACAGATGGCCTCCTGTGATATCTACCGTTGCGCTAGTTCATTTTATTTCCGCTGTTTTGAACTCTGAATCTGTACTCCTTGCCAGGAACAATGGTTTGTAATAAAATGTTAATTCATGTTGTACTCTGGACTCGCCTTCGCGTGAGTTTTAATGCATGTGTCGATCCTCTGTTCGATGTTCAAGTGATTTACCGGGCGTTAACCCAGCAACTAACGACAGGATGACACTTTACTATTGCTTAACGACCAAAGTGGATCGGTCTTAGGCGATAGTACAATATTTTCCTGGGCGGGTTGTCACAGTGACCTTTGGCTTTGGAGCACTCCCCTGATTGTTTGCTACATTAAGCTTCCAATTTCCAATCTCCGGTCGCTTCAGAATAGACATCTTTGGGCAACCATGGGCAGGGGCGGTCTGACCGCCTACCCCAGCTGGTTTAACCGCCCCAGCCGTTTCAGGCTCAAGTGGTTGCCAACTGACACCCAAAAATGGCAGGTCTGGGCTAACCCGGTTAGACCGCCCTATACCCCGGTTAGACCGCCCTGGCCAAAGTCCTTATAAGGTAATTTGGACTTCCCTATTGGATAGGTCTCGTCGAGTAGATCAAGATCCATATATAGAACGTCCAATTCGAAGTCCGGATGAGAGAGATGGCTTCCAGAAGATCTCCACATCACCCGGGCGGTTAGACCGGGGGGCCTAGGCGGTTTAACCGAATCAAGGCTTTGTAAACCGAGTTGGAGTTGTATTTTAGCACGAGATTTGTTAGGTTTTCAATTCCAGTAGGGGCAAGACCTCCCCACCCTATAAATATAAAGGGTCGTGGCCGATTGGGGAGCTATCACCCAATCGAACATATCAAATTTACCATTTTATCTCCAACCCTACTTTCCCAACCCCTTTGCTTCCTTCTTCATCTCTACGGCGATTTAGGGCATTCTAAGTGGCCTGCTGACCTTAGAACAACCCTAGGCACGTTGTCCCTGACGGGGTCCCTCCCAGGCCAGCGATCTTAGGTTTTCGGTGACGTTCCTGTCCAAGGCGGTTAGACCGACCCCCCCAGGCGGTTAGACCGGCCCGTGCTGGGAACCTCGACGACATTTTTTGGTCAACACACACGAGAGCACTAGAGCGTGCGGGTCGCAAAACAAACTGCAGACCCTAGGACGCCATCTCAAGTCGTGGAGATCAAGAGACGAGAAGCATAGAGGTTGGAAAAGGGTGTTGAGAGATAGAAAGTAGAAGTAATGATAGATTCGATTGTGTTCCCCTCAATCGGCCATGATCCTGCATAAATATAGGGTGGGGAGGTCTTGCCCCAGTAGGAGTCAAAGCCTATACAAATACGGTATTGAAATACAACTCCTAACTCGGATTTGGCTGCGAGCACCAGTCAGACCGTCGGGCCCCACCGGTCAGACCAGTCAGGAGCAGAGCTGGTTCTTGCCAGGACCATAACTCCCTCACCCGGACTCCGAACTCGACGTTTCACAGATGCATTTCGATCGTCTCGACGAGATCTACACAATGGGGAAGTTCAATTGGCATTTGAGCACTTTGGTTTGACCGGTCTGACCGGTGTGGGTGAAAGGTCAGACCGGTCAGAGCTGCTGAATCGGCTATATGACCAATAACTAATCAGATCAGTTGGCCTTGTCCTAGTAGCCAGATCAGCAACCTTTGACTATGATTATATGATCTAAATGTCCATATTGATCATCTTGGCAAATAGTTCATCTTGATAACTTAAACCCATGACTTGACTTGATTTGACGTTGCTCCAAGTGTGTCTTCATCCCTTTCAATGAAATCACATCCAGAATATCCAAGATGACCCCCCTGTCTTGTAAAATGCATATCCAAACCAAACTAGCAAGACATCAAGGATCAGCACTAAATTCTCACTTCTAGCCTTTAACTTCACATATCCCGAACCGTGCCACTTTTGGGTGCGAACATATGCCCCCCTATTTCTTGGTAAAGCTTGCGTACCAAGAAATACTTACCAGCTCTAAATATGTATAAGAACAATGTCGAGCACAAGTGTAGCAAGCAAGTTTCACCTTTTAAAGGACGATAGCATCTATCGACCATATTACCCGACTTTGTCTAATATGAAGTTTTCGACTTGTTGTTGCCATTTATACACATTGTGTGAGTGAAACAAGCCTAAGTACACACCCCCTCGGCTGTGAATCATTGAAATATTATTCCTAAGTCATTCTCACACTTGTAAGCTTTTGTGAATGCATAAATCGACCAAATCGCTATAATGACAATTGGTCCTTGCAATACTCACAAAAGTGATAATGATGAGGTATAAAATAATTCAGAAATGCATTCACAAGTTATTTTTTTACGATAAATAGAGTAGGATGAGTAATCAGCCCCAAAAATGAATATAACACAACTACCTTGTAATTGGTGATAGCCGGATTACTCTTGAACCATCTTTGTTTGTTCTCGACTTATCCTTCCAATATATCTCACATTATGTTAACATACGCCAACAAACTTTCTCCAAGCGTCAATCTTGGCTTTAACAAATTTTGAAACTTGGACAGCCAAACCAACAGCCACACCGGTCAGACCGATGACAAGGATCGCTCAGACCGGTCACTGACGGTCAGACCGGCAGAGGTGGCGGTCAGACCGATCCGTTCAGGATGTGCTCTCTGATTACTAAACATCGACCCTTTCTCATGAAAATGTCTTTAGGACACCATAGCCTGATGTTCATTGTTTTGAGAGTACTAATCCTGAATTATCATGTCTAGATAAGATAGATATTTTAAAATTAAGATAACCTTCTAGACATATATGAAGAAAAATATATATAATGACTCATTCAATGTAAATACTTGTTGCACCTCTGGTAATGAGCCACTAAATGCCTTTGAATGATTCTACAACTATGGATCTCCGAATCCAGCCTGAATATAAAAATTTACATTCGGCTTGTTAACTTGAGGTTGAATATACCAATCGGCTAAAAATCTCAAAACATCATTATTTGGTTAAATAAGAACAGCACCAACATTTTGAGAAATCTTACAAGGCGATTTAGTAAATATTAACTCCATAGTGGTAAATTACTCTTTTTGCTTAAGTCTTGCCCCCCTCCCGAGCACTTAAGACACCAAAAAGATTATAAGCAATCTATTATCGGGAAGCTAAGACTTTAGGACGATGATCTAAGAAATTCATCGACCATGTATGTTGTCAAAGATGATAATTCAATATCATCCATAAAGAATTCATCCATAAGAATATGCACAACCGAAATAATAGAATAAAAATATATAATATTCAGAAATTAAAACCATCTCTATGAACTAAATATTTC
The DNA here is from genome assembly GCA_947561735.1 of Cenchrus americanus. Lineage (NCBI taxonomy): Eukaryota > Viridiplantae > Streptophyta > Magnoliopsida > Poales > Poaceae > Cenchrus > Cenchrus americanus. The sequence goes on from OX387245.1 coordinate 188,008,555, forward strand.
GGCTTTTGCAAATTAATCAATATGCATAGTATTTTGGTAATAACCCTCTATGATATAAAGATGATCCATTTGGAACCCAAAGACCAAAATAAGAGTATGAGGGATAACCAAGCATATCTAAAGATGAATTCCAAAACATAGGCATATGTGGCATTTGTAAAGCAAATGGACTAGGTAATGACCAATAACTTTGATGATTTGGTGCAAACCTCAATTTTGAAGACCGCTTCTCATATCTTTTCTTCTCCTTCAACTGCGTTGCACCTTTTGCTTGATCATTACCCGTATGAGTCTGAATGCTTCCTTTAAGAATCCATGTCATGCCTTTCATCTTTAGCTCTTGAGCACTAAGATTTTTTAGCTTCTTCTTCTGCCAATTTGATAAACGAAGTGGATGACTTGACTTTGCTTCAATTTTGGACTGCAGTGCTCCTCTCTTGTTTTTCAACCTCTTCAACTCCTTTCGCTCAAATTTGGCACTTGGAGGATCAATAAATGATTTTCCCTCTCTTTGCCATTAGTAGCCGAAGTGCTGAAGACATTAATCGGCTCTTCATTAACTGAATTCAGATCTGAACTTTTATCTTTGCGACCATCTCTTTTCACTCCGTAAACTTGCTTGACCACCTTTTTCTTGTTTTGAGCACCAGACCGATCTTTATACTCAAAACGGTCACTTCCAACATATGGCTGCCTTGCATGCGATGGTCATCTTGGAGCTGCATACTCAACATGATATGGCCTGAAATATGAAGGAGTATGTGTCCATGAATCACTCCACCCCCATGATGAATGAGGATGATCACTAGTGGGATATAGAGCATATGAAACCAACATTGATGGCTCAAAAGGGGAATATGTTGCTGTTGCATGAAAACTCTTTCCTTGCCGATTCCAATTCCCGGAATTATGCTTAGGAGGCAATCTTGATGATTTAACTTTATTTGACCGACTAGCACGCTTAGCCTCATTGTCTTTTTTATACTTAGCCAGAAGTTCGTCAAAAGTGAGCTTCGGCCTTTTATCACTGTGCTTGACATGGTCTTTACCTCCATTAGCTACAGGATGCTCAGATTTGGACATCCTTGATTTTTTCACACTTGCACCGGTCAGACCTTTGGGCTGCACCGGTCTGACCTGTGGGTCACCGGTCTGACCTTTGGGTTGCACCGGTCTGACCTGTGACTCAAGAACTGGAAGAGTAATAGGTTCCTGACTCGATGAAGAAAAATCATTTTGCCCCTAGTAAATTCTGGGGCTTTGATAGGCTCATCGTCCCCGAAAATCACTTGGTCTTGCAAGTTATGGATGATGTCCTTCTCAACAGTCGGGAGCTTTGAATCTTCGTCTTTGGCAATTAAATCCGGATTTTTGGATAAATCGACTGATGCTAACCGATTTAATGATCCTTTTCCATTAAAACCAATTGTAGCCAACCGGTCATCCTCTCGTGTTTGAGCAAACCTCAATCGTCCAGTGTCAATGGCCGATTGTATGAATTGACGAAAAATATTGCAATCACTAGTATTATGATTAAAGAATTATGCCACTTGCAATATTTTTTATCTTCTAACTCGAGAGGTGATGGACTAACTTTGTGATCAAAGAGTTTAATAAAATTATTCTCAAGCAAGATATCAAATAAATTATCACATAAAGTTAAATCAAATTTGTACTTTATTTTTTCCAACCGATACTTTTGTGGAGAAGGCTTTAAGGCCAAGCAAACGAACGGTTCAGATTTCTCATCAACCCATTCGGCTATACCTTTCTTTGCACTTCTCATGCCCGATGCTTTAAAGTTGGTCACTATATGAGCATCGGACTTCACAATGGCTATCGATTTTGATTTCTTACTTTTAAATCCAGAATATCCATAAGTACACCATGAAGAGAAAAACTTTGACAAAGACAATTTAGAAAATTTAAATGTCAAATTATTTTTATGATCAGCCTTTTTAATTTTAACAATGCATTGACTGGTAGAATCTAAAGGCATGCTATCACTAACAAGTAAATCACCCTCAATCGATCTCTTAGAATTATTTATGATAGAATCACTAATAAATGAATTAACAACAAATATAGGATCTGATTGGGAATTATTTGTAAAACATACCTTATCAAATACATTGGATAGGAGAGGAACCTTGATGTGGATGATGTCGCATTTCTCCTCTTGACGGCAGCCCACAGTCATCCTCTGTCTAGACCGGTCAGACCGGTGTAGAGCCGGTTAGACCGGTGCCTCCAGGCCGGGTTGCTGGAAATCACCTTGTGTCGACATGCCAATAATCCCTTCTCGCCTCCATTGTCTTGGTTCTCAACAGTTTGATGTTTTCAACTTTTCTCAGCCTGAACTTGTCGCTTAGTGGCATGATAATCACTAGTTAAGTGTACGACAACTCCGGCTTCAGAAAAATGAAGCATAGCTGTTTCCTTTTGATTAATATGCTCTTCTACAACTAAGCTTGACTCTTTAGTTGTAACAAATTTAGAATATACACTATTTGGTTTATTTGCCATAATAACCGAACTATTGCTCAAATCTGAATTGTTTTTATTGTTCTTGGAGATTGCTACTTGATAAAGAAAGTCGCATTGAAAGTGTGCAAGAATCTGATCTAATTCTTGGCGCATCTCCTCAGGGAGGTCCTCTTTTCTGACTTCTTCATCTAAATACATGCTTGTGAATTTTTATTAATTTGGCCATAGTTAGGATGAACATTTGTAGCCAAATCATGATTATTAACATTTGCAAGAGATGATGAGAAAGTAGGTGCAACCTCCACTCCATTAGTGATTTGTGAAGCATATAATGGTTGAGAATAACTGGCCAGATAACTAGAATCAGCATAGCCAATTTCCTCATTTTGTTCTTTTATACTTAATTCATATGCCATAGCTTTCACAAACACTTCATCAAGCGAATTAAATTTTATATCTCTCAACCAATCTCTAATGGATGATTTAAAACCTCTGAAAGCAAGATAAGCTAGATTCGAATCAGCAAAAGGTAAATTAAAGCATTGATTCTTTATTTGTTTGAATCGTTCTAAATAATTAAAAACCGATTCATCTCTACTTTGCTGAATATTATAGAGATCAATTGCACATGATGTTTGAGAATAACTGGCCTGACGGCGAGAATTAGCATATCCAATTTTCTCATTCACTGGCATGTTTTGTGATGTAATCATATATCCTGCCGATGAATAAATAGATGAAACACTTTGCTGAAAATTAGTAAAATTACTAGCATTATGTGATGTTCCATAAGAATTGGCCGAACTCACCATGTTTAGTTTGGCCTTGGTACATGTTAACCGACTTTTGAACTTGTTGTACAACCGGTGTATGAGTGTAATGTTGTATGTTTCTAGTATCATTAAAATTCAAAGCATGCATATTATTTGACAATGGCTTTTGCATATTAAATTCAGAATTATAATTTGCATAATCAAAACCATCTAAACAAAGCAAGACAATCAATGATGCAATCAATGACAAAGCACAATGCAAACGGCTTGACCAGCCTGATGCAATGTGACAATTATAGATGCAATCAGTCCCGAAAGACCAGATTCAACTACAATGGCGAATCAAAGTAATAGATCAAAAAGCCTAGGGATCGATAGAACAGTTTGAGCAACCTGATCTTTCTTCCCCAGCGGAGTCTCCAAAAGTATGTTGACGCTTTTTCTAGTCAACACACATGAGAGAACTAGAGCGTGCGGGTCGCGAAACAAACCGAAGAGCGAAGATGTCGTGACCGGTCAGGCCGGTCAAGGCCACCGGTCAGACCAGTGTCCTAGGGTTTGGCTCAAGACTGTCGTTCGAAGAGGATAACTACCACACTTACGTGATGGAGGACGGCTAGGTTTACTAGCAAACCATCAAAGAGATAAACAATGCACTTACGTGGCGAAGAACGACTAGTTTACAAGCAAACTAGCAAAGATCGTTGAAGCTCTCGCCTGGGAGGGACCCCGTTAGGGTGTGGACGTCGCCGGCGTGCCCTAGGTCGACCAACAGGCCCTAGGACACCATCTCAAGTCATGGAGATCAAGAGACGCGAAGCATAGAGGTTGGAAAAGGGTGTTGAGAGATAGAAAGTAGAAGTAATGATAGATTCGATTGTGTTCCCCTCAATCGCCCATGACCCTTCATAAATATATTGTGGGGAGGTCTTGCCCCAGTAAGAGTCGAAGCCTATACAAATATGGTATTGAAATACAACTCCTAACTCGGATTTGGCTGCGATCACCGGTCAGACCGTCGGGCCCCACCAGTCAGACCGGTCAGGAGCAGAGCTGGTTCTTGCTAGGACCATAACTCCCTCATCCGGACTCCGAACTGGACGTTCCACATATGCATTTTGATTGTCTCGACAAGATCTACACAATGGTGAAGTTCAATTGGCATTTTGAGCACTTTGGTCTGACCAGTCTGACCGGTGTGGGTGAAAGGTCAGACCGGTCAGAGCTGCTGAATCGGCTATATGACCAATAACTAATCAGATCAGTTGGCCTTGTTCTAGTATCCAGATCAACAACCTTTGACTATGATTATATGATCTAAATGTCCATATTGATCATCTTGGAAAATAGTTCATCTTGATAACTTGAACCCATGACTTGACTTGATTTGACGTTGCTCCAAGAGTGTCTTCGTCCCTTTCAATGAAATCACATCCAGAATATCAAAGATGACCCCCCTGTCCTGTAAAATGCATACCCAAGCCAAACTAGCAAGACATCAAAGATTAGCACTAAATTCGCACTTCTAGCCTTTAACTTCACATATCTCGAACCGTGCCACTTTTGGGTGCGAACAGGTCTATACATGATAAGTGATTTACTAGATGAACTGTGGTTTTACCAGTTTAGTTCATATCAAATATGTGCAAGATTATGCTAACGGCTAACTGGATGCGTTGTGTTGTGTGTGTTGTCGTGAGGTGTTTGTGTAAAACAGATGTTGTGGATTGGTGTCTCTTGGCTTGTGATCGTGAAGATGCAGGATGCAACGTGGTGGTCAACGGAGCATGGTGAAGGTCAAGCAAAAAGTCCATGCCGACGAACCGAGGGTGGTGAAGGGTGGACACGAGTAGGCTTAGACTGAGGGGCCCGAAGAGTCCGGGCGGAGTCATGGGCGGTGCACATGGTGCATGAAAGATCAAGAGCACACTGATGATGAAGACGACATCGCTCGAGTCGAGCGGGGCAGTCAAGTTGAGTATGGGGCCCATGCTAGAATGCATACCTTTCTGAAAGATATGGTTCGGGTATGGTGTTGAAGTTTTGAAAGATATCTTTCTTGGCAGACCAGATAAGGTATTCTCCTTAATGCAGTACTAACCATATGATGTATATTGTTGCCAATAGATACAACCCTAAGGACAACTCTAGTATTGCTCCTACTAACATTTAGGTTTATCCTTTATTCTTTTATTCCTTATTCCTATCTGAGATGACGGCATGTGTGTGTCACATTACCCCTTTATATATATATATATAATATAATCACTTACCCCTGTTATAAACTCTGGTGCACTTTACTTATTCATATTGTCCCGGATATGCACTAGATAAAAAGATCCATATGTCAATCCCCGCGCCATCTTTGAGAAATAAAAATAACAATACCCTTGGGAATAGTCATAGGTGAAATGCTACAATAAAGATTCGTGCACTTGCAGATCACCTTTCAAAAATATAAAAACATGTTCCACCAATAAAGCTCGTTCCTTGGTACCATTGCTAGGGACAAAAATCCAGTAACGATACAGAAAAACACCCACGTTTTCCAGTAAACATTTCCAGTAGTGTTGCCGAGAATAACTACCTTGGTAGCTATGCTAAAATATGTCAATAAGCATTTCTAGTGCCATTATCGAGGGATAACAATCTTAGTGACGACATTACTAAATACAACACCGACACGTTGAAGGCATCTAGGCCCCTAATTTGTGTTTTGGTAATTAATAACAGTCAATGTGGACTAACATTTTTATTGAGATATAAGAATAGGTTGGTCCGATGAAATGATGAGCTCAAGAGATATGCAAAAGGGTGTCTTGTATGTCATGTGTTGGAAAGGAGCTCAAGGCAAAGGTAAAAGCTAGGGTTTTTATTTTTGCCGGTCATAAGGTGGTTAGAGGATGATAAATGACCAGATTGATAGGATAGATAGCAGTACTATTAAGACGGATCAATTTCATTGGCTTGACTTTCCATAATGCCACTTTGATCAAGAATTTGCATGCATTGCATTTAGATGAGTGGTGATTTCATTTGATAAAAAGGTTTCATTGAAAATCTAGAGAAAAGTCTGTTTTGTGCTGTGGGGCGGACGGTCTGCGGGCCTTTGAAGTATATTTAATATCTGAGGTTTTTGGCAAAGTATTTCGAGAAAAATCTCTTCCGGGCGGACAATCCGCGGGTTCATGACAGACAATCCGAATTTAACCTCGAAACATACAGATTGGTACGCAGCTCAGGACTGGGTGGACGGTCCGTGGTCTACCCGCGGACGGTCCGCGGGGTCCTGGTGGACAGTTCGCCCGGCGCAACGGGCAACTCTGACAACAGTTGACTTCGCGTTTTTACCGTTGGAATTCAAACGTGGACAATCCATGAGGTCATTGCAGACAGTCCGTGAGGTATGTGTTTTTGACAAAACGGCTAGTAACGGGAAGGGGGAGTATATATACTCCTTGCCCACGTTGGAAGAGCCTGTCTTGGCACTTTGAAAGGTTCATACTCCATTGTAGAGCTCTCCCTCTCCTCTCTTTCTCTCACGTTGCTTAGTGGTTGCATCTTTGGTGAGATTGAGAGCATCTAGTGCATTGCATCAAGGTTTTGATCTTTGTGGCACTAGGGAATCATCAAGCAAGTGATTGATTTGTTACTCTTGGAAGTTGTCGCTTCCTAGACGGCTTGGTGGTGGAAGAGTCCATTGAAGCTCGCAAGAAGATTATGCGTGGCTCCGGATTTCTTATTGTGAGAGGTCATGTGCTCACCTCACCGGAGCAGTGAAGAGCAACTCTAGTGGAATCGAGGTATGGAGTGGTTCTTGGGATCTAACCGGCTCAAGATCAAGCGGTGCCTTGATAGAGGAGCGGTTGAACATTGAATCCACCTCAATGTGGATTAAGGGTGACCGACAAATCATCGATACCACGGGATAAACTTCATCTCTTGTGCTTGGTTACTTCTTTGCCAAATTTCCTTTTAAGTACTTTACTTTGAGCATTTACCTTCTAGAGATTGAATTATTTCCTGTCACCATAGGTTGAAAACCCCCCAACATAGGAATAGAATAGCTAGGAATTTAATTCTCCTTGTGGTTCTAATTAAATTTCTCTAGTGTTGTGCTTTTAGATTTTAAACCGCCTATTCACCCCCCCTCTAGTCGGTATCCTAGATCCTACACACGTGTCAACATCGGGCTGTGTGACAGCCACGTTTGATAGTTTGGTCCTTGGAAAAATCATCAGATTTGGTGATTTGGACCTGTGAAAAATTATCTTGAAGTTTGGTGGTTTGGGCCTGCAAAAACCACTAGAGGCAGGTTTCTCAATCAAGGTGTCAAAACATAGGGAAATCTAGTGCGGTCGGTGCTTCGAGATGGAGGGCACATGGCATCATTGTGAAGTTTGCAGCAAGATGAAGCAAAGTCACAAAAGTGGCGTGTCTGTCCAGTGGTTCTATAATCAATTGAACAGTTTTCCCCTAGGGGTATTTGTGTTCTATGTTTTATGGGCATCTGATAATTTTTTGGAGGCCTATATATATGCATTACACCAAACTGGGTTTGCCTTGGGGGCTGAAAACCACCAAGGAATATAAGTATATGTATACTGCCAAGTTAAATGTTTCTGGCAGGTTACTGCCAAGCAAAATCCGCTAACAGAGCCAAGGAAAATTGATTAGCTTGGCTGCTAGCTGCCAAGGATCATTACCTTGGCAGTTTGGCCGTCATGAAATCTAGGACACTGATAAAATCTCCAAAGTGCCAAGGAAATATTCCAACTGCCAAGATTATAACTTTCCTTGGTAGTCGTCGACCGCCAAGAACTTGTTCCAACCGCCAAGAATTTATCTTTCCTTGGTAGGCATTGACTACCAAGAAAAGTTACTTACTAGGCAGCACTCAACTGCATACATACCTTTGCAGCTAAACAAAACAGCCAAGAAAATGCATGCTTTCATTGGCCGTGCAACAAAGCAGCCAAGCAAAAGCAAGATTTCCTTGACAGCTCAACACGAAGCTAAGGAAATGCACATTTTCCTTAGCTCTTTTTGAAGACCGCCAAGGAAAGTGTGCATTTCCTTGGCTGTTTTCAAAATCCGCCAAGGAAAGTGTGCATTTCCTTAGCTGCCTTAAAAAACCGCCATGAAATTACATTTGCTTGGTTGTTACCTTGGCGGCTACAGTTTGGTCGCCAAGAAAATTTCTAGTCACCAAGGCAATTCGAGTTTGGTGTAGTGACGGGTGTGGATGATTGGGGGCAACTATCTCTTTTGCATGTAGGTTGTGCATATAGATGGCCAAACGGGCGGCTCGGCCTGGCCTGGCCTGGGCCCGGCCTGCATAGGCCCATCCTAATAATCGTGCTAGGCCGGGCCGCTCGGCAGACCGACCTGTCGGCCCAGGCCTAGCCTACATGGCTCTTACGCAGGTCGTGCCAGGCCATCGGCCCGTCAGGCTAAACAGGCCGGGCGGCCCGCTTAAACAACACCAATAATACTATCAATAGAATCAGAAAAATTCAAAGATTTCTGTTAACACAATAACGCAGTCACATTCACAAATCACAACTGACAACTCACAAGTCACAACTCTCTATTATGAATTCTCAAAGACTAAACTTTCTGTCAAACTCTCAAACATTAGACAAATCACCAAAACAACTAAACAAGACTACAAAGACAGTGACAGACTCAGACTGAAAGACATATAGATAAAAGTTTAAATTTGGGAGCTGTTTTATTGGGGCTGCCTCGTTAAAAACCTTCCTAGGTAAAACTCACACCTCGTGAGATAAATCCCTAGAAAGGAAAAGAGTACAGCCCCCCGCTATATAGTTCTTAAAGTCTTAGGTATTACATAATGTCCATTACATAAATAGTGCAGTAGCAATACTAAATGAAAGGGATAGACAGACAGCCAGCAGCCTCCTTGAGTCCTTGTCCTCACTCCTTCAACTCCAAGCAGCAGCAGCAGCATCTTCATCTAGGTACATGTTGTCAAAAGCCAACTCCATCTCCTTGGTCTCCTTCTCGACATTGTGCTACAGATGAGCATAAGCAAGCTCCAAGTCCTTCAAACAAGACAGCACCTCCACCATCTCACTTGTCAACCATCGTCGCCTCTCTTCAATTACCCTGCCAGCAAGACTAAAAGTAGACTCAGATGATATTGTGGAAGCTTAGCACATTTCTAGCAAGTAAAGAAAGAACAGGGTAAGTTCTCTTATGCTCATGCCACCAATTAAGAATGTTGAACTCCTCGTCGTACTGGACGACGCTGTCACTGTCAAGGTAGGAGGACAGCTCTGAAAGAGCTGCAGGAGATGGAAAAGAAGTACTTGTCCTCCTTCCCAATGGAGAAGGACCACAACTAGAAGAGCTACCAACATCAGCAGCAAAAATTTTATTCCAAGCCATTTTCTTCTTACAAGAAGAAACACTTGCTGTCTATTGGGGTCGATGCAACATGCAAGCGAGCATCACCAAACTTAGTTTCATACGTTTCAAAGACCTTTGTTAACTTACCTCGCACCTCAGTTGGGAACCTGGAGTAATCTGCACCAGTATGGTCAGATAACAAGCAAAGAATATTATGCAAGCCTTTCATCTTAGTTCTAGGATCCAAAACAAAAGCAAAGGCATATAGCATAGGTATTTTTCTCCAGTATTTTAAAAACTTATCTTTCATAGGTGAAGGACCAGTTAGGCGACCAGAGAGGGGTGGGGGCAGTGAATGGGAGCCGATAAAAATTCTTCTCCAAAGAGAGAACTCGACCTATGCCCCAAATTCACAACCAAGGATTCCCACACGGGTTTGCCAAGGTAGCGTAGTCACAGCAGACCTACCAACCCTAGGAGCAACCCCAAACAATCCCGAAGCAAAAGCAAAACTCAAAGAGCGAAAGGCTTAGCAGTTCAGCACTGGACCAGGCGGACTGTCCGCAAGCACCGGGCGGACTGTCCGCAGACACCGGGCGGACTGTCCGCAGACACCGGGCGGACCGTCCGCGAGACCTAGGCGGACTGTCCGCGAGGCTGCGACGGACCGTCCGAAAACAACCCCCGAACCTCCAGTATTGCACCCTCAATAACGGACTGTCCGCGATGGGCCCACGGACCGTCCGCCCCGACACGGACCATCCTACACTCTAGTACGGACCATCCGCGAACTTCGTGCAACAAAAATCTACCAACAAAAAGGATCGAACGAAAGCACGCAAGAACACGCGAAGAACACGACGAACTGCTGGCTGAAAGCCACCTCGCGGACCGTCCGCCAGGGGCGCGCGGACCGTCCGCGTGGAGCGCAGACAGGAGCCCGAACCCGACCTCTTTAAGGTCAACTCCTCCTTCCCACTACCCGATCTCCCGAATCAACCAAGGGATTGCTACCAAATCATAGGTGAAGATGAAGCACCTCTAGGAGATGCTATACCTACGAATTTGTAGCCTCAAACCCAATGAATCGAGAGGAATCGGGATTCTACCGAGCTCAAGAACAAAGCTAGGTTTCCAACCGAAATCCTTCGATCGGAGGCCGAACTCGGAGTTTGAGGGATCAAGATCAAGCACAAAGATGCACGAAGCAACTATACATGATTCCAACAAAAAAATCCGAGCCCAAACACCTTAGAATCGAAGGAACAAGCCACGCATGAAAAACCGACGAAAATAGCTTGAAAAAGACAAGAAAATCCAACATGCTACAAACCGGGAATCGACGCAACTATGAAAGCTTCCATTCACTCGGAGGTCAGATTCTTTACAAACGGAGAAAAAATCTAACCCTCGAGAGGAAGGAAATGAGAAGTAGTCCGTATGGCTAAATTGCCTGGAAACCCTAGAGCTAATATAATGAGTCCCCTCCGGGCCAGGCAAAAGACCACAATACCCCTAGCACTTAAGTTGTGAGGACCAGGAGCGTCCTGGTGGTCAATGGATGACCGCTCCTTAGTGATGAGTGATTGACAACGGGTGTTGGACTGACTCTTGGCTCAGTGCACAGGTGTAGGGTGCGGCCTAGTTCGTGTTGTTGCAGGTGAAGAACGGGCGTGAAAGGTCTTCAGCCTTTAGGGGCCTCCGGGAGATGGAGAGACAAGTAGGCTCGGTTTGAGGGACCCGGTGGACGGCGGGACTAGGTGCGGGCCACATGGTGGCGAGACGAGCAAGACGAAGTCATGGACGATCGAGCCGGTGCACGGTGGCGGGAGGCCGGGCTGAGCACGCGGGGTTTGGTGGTTTGCCCACAAAACCATCGGAGGACGGTTTCTTGGTTTGGGCCTCAAAACCAAGTCCGAAGACCCAACATGACGGAGACGGGATCTGGGTGTGTCGGGAAGCTTCGAAGCGGAGGACACGCGGCGGGATCGCATGGCTTGCGTCGGGAGGACGCGGGGTGCGGCGAAGGCGTGGCCATCTGATGGCAAGACCCACAAACATTACATAAATGCCTCTGCGTGGGTTGTATCACCAGTAGTTGAGTTTGGGGTAGTCGAGTCATTTCCCACACCGGCGGGACCCGATATATAAGCCATGAGTGTGTGTGGATGGCTCTCTCTCTCCGCGACTTAGGGTTTCATTTCCCCCTCCTCTTTCTCATTTTCCAGGACTATTTTTCTTCTCCATTTTCTCTAGGCTAGCATGAGAGCTTCATGAGAGATTTGTTGAGAGGGATGGATGCTAGGGCGGCATGCTAGACCTTGTGAATCTTTCCTGGTTTGTATAGAAGTTTCGGCGTTGTGTTTTTCGTGGTCTTTTTCGTGCTTGTTTTTGGTGCCTCTATTCTCGGTGTGATTCCGCGGATTTGACTGGGTTTCTCCCCGGATTTCTTTGAGGGAAACATGAATGGATGTCTAGTGCATCTTTGGAATTGATCTTGTGCCCTCAAACGCCGGGAAACCACTTCGATTCAAGGTTTTTCGTTCGGAGCTCTAGCTTTTGGTGGTGTTCAAAGGATCTGCGATTCCCGATGATTTAGGAAGTTAGGAGGCGAAATTTTTGGGGTATAGCATCCTTGGTTGATGCTTTTCATGTCCCCAAACTCTTGTCTCAACAGCTTCTACCGTTTGGGAGATCCGGTGATGGATTGGGAGTGTTGACTTTCGGGGTCGAGCGCTTTTCGGTTCCCGTTCGTGCCTGGCGGACGGTTCGCGAGGGCCTGGCGGACGGTCCGCGCGCACAGTGTTCTTCGCGTGTTCTTCATGTTCTTGCTCAGCTTCGCTTTCGATCTGTTTTGGTTTTGAGCTTTGGTTGTAAGTGGTTTCGGACAGTCCGCGGCGGCGGGCGAGGCACGGTCCGCGAGTGCACAGCGGACGGTCCGCGTGCTCCCCGCGGACGGTCCGTTATTCGGGTCGTCTCCGGAGGTTCCGTTTGCTTTTTCGGACGGTCCGTGGCGCGGGCCGGACGGTCCGCGGTGTGGGTGCGGCGGTCCGCGGCGGCGAAGCGGACGGTCCGCGTGGTCCGTGCGGACGGTCCGCCCCTCCTGGTCGGACGGTCCGCCAGAGCCTGAGTGCTTGGTTCTTTGATTCGATTTCTTTCCCCCTTATTTCGTGCTTCCGCGTGTGCTTCAAGGAATCGTTCCTAATACTTGAGGTTGATCCATAACCTTGTTGTCTTGGCGGTTGGTGTGTGATTCGATCCATCGCTTGCGTGTGACCGGGAATTGTCTAGGGTATAGGTCGGGTTCTTTGAGAAGAATTTTTACCGGCTCCTATTCACTCCCCCCCTCTCTAGTCGCCATCCGATCCTTCAAGATGTGATACAACCCCTCAGGGGCAAATAGGTCATGTAGCACTCCTCTTCATCGCACGACCATGCCGTTGCCGCAGACCGCGTCCTCCCGACGCAAGCCATGCGATCCCGCCACGTGTCCGCCGACATCGAAGCTTCTCGGCGCACCCGGATCCTGTCTCCGCCTGCCGAGCCTCCGGTCTTGGTTTTGTGGCTCAACCAAGTAACCCGACGGTTTTCTGGTGAACCGCCGCAAACCCCGCGTGCAGACTCCGGTCGTGAGCCACTACCCTGCACCGGCTCCTGTCGACGACTTCGTCTTGCTTTTCTTGCCACCATGCGGCCCGCACTTGACCCCGCTGGCCACCGGGTCCCTCGAGTCAAGCCTACTTGTCTCTCCACTCCTCGGAGGCCCCGCAAGGCATAGACCTTTCGCGCCCACTCTTCACCCGCACCAACACAAATCAAGCCGCAACCTGCACCTGTAATACTCGGCAAAGAGTCAGTTCACATCATGTTGTCAATCACTCATCACAGCCAGGAGCGACCATCCACCGGTCCTCGGACGCTCCGGTCCTCAATCTCCCCCTTGATGAGTCCATTGACAACACACATGTAACCAATTCAGAGAAAAGAGAAAAAGAAAAGAAACGAAGAGAAAACTCAAGCAAGTGATCAAAAACCAAACAAAGGTCAAGAAAAGATCACTTGAGTGAGAAAGATCTCGGTCCCCTATGGCAAGGGCAATGGCTCAATACAACCGAGATAAAATGCTCCAAAATTACTGACTCCTCAAGGTGAGGCAAAAGGGCTCGACACCATCGGCAAAAGAGCACAACTAAAATTTAGGTGAAAAAGAGCTCCCAAATGCATGAATGCAAGCTCCCCCTGATCAAATGCATTTCTCCCAAATTTTCTTTCCTCGATGCACACTCCTTCTTTCCTCGATGCACACTCCCCCTGGAAACATGAATTGGGTACTTTCCTCCCCCTTGTTGGTAATGCATGATCAAGTCTACAAATACAAGCATGTGCTTCGCAAAAATACAAAGAGCACTACAACATGCTAAAATTGAGACATAGACAAGAAAGATAGCCACAATTTGAGCACAAGCATCGCCAACAGGATACAAAGGGACATATAAGCAAGTGACATATCCATGATGAAAATGAAGCATTTTTCACAAAAATTTCCCTCTCATGAGCATAGAACTTAATCATGAGCAAAAAGAGCACATACAACATATAACTCACAAACTTCATGCAAGGTCACAAATTCTCATCACACGGTCATCACAAACACCTACAAGCTATCTCATGTCATGTTAAAGCCACTGAGCCATGTGTCCACTTCTAGATATGAGACTTCTCATTGGTGAACATCATGCAACGGTTTAGCACCCAAGATAAGAGATTTAACACATTTATGACATGGAAGCAAATTTTTCAAGCTTAGACATCTCACATACCACTTTCCTGATTTATAAATTAGACATGGTACATGAAGTGCCTTTGCGGCAAAAAGAAGCTTAGGCTTCTCCACAAGGTAGCATGTAGGCTAAACATTTATGATGATAAATGGATCTTTGATCCCAAATGAAAAGAACATGGTTCCAAGCACAAATTAAGAAATATATAGCCATAAGCACCCAAAAATGCACATGAAAGGCATTCTACCCACAAGAGAGGATCATATAGCATTTTTACAAAAGAATGCCATCCACAAGCATATATATCCCAAAGCTACCAAGAGCATAGCTATACATCTCATGAGCATCACAAGCAAGGTCATTACCTCATCTCTAGAATATCATGGTGAGCAAAGTATATAAGGGAAGCACCTCCCCAATGCATATGTTACAAATGCAGTCTATGATACAAAGATGCAAGCATGATATGATGCATATATGAAAATGCAACATGCATATTGACATCAACTCTCCCAACTGAAACTCAAAAAGGAAAAACAACTCCAAGCTCTCCTCGCAAACGAGCAAATGTAGCTTGGTCCAAAGGCTTGGTTAGGATATCGGCGAGCTGCTTTTCTGTGGGTACATGGATGAGGTCTATGTTTCCCTTCTCAACATTATCTCTCAAAAAGTGGTACCTCACCTCTATGTGTTTGGTTCTGGAGTGAAGCACGGGATTTTTAGCAACACTAATGGCACTCGTGCTATCACACATGAGAGGTACATGGGAACACTCCTCACCAAAATCACTCAGCGTGTATGTGATCCAAAGCAGTTGGGAGCAATAACTAGCGGCAGCAACATACTCGGCTTCTGTGGTAGACTGAGCTACACTAGACTATTTGCGAGAAGACCAAGAAACAAGAGACGAACCCAAAAACTGACAAGTCCCTGAAGTCGACTTCCTATCGACTCGACACCCCGCAAAGTCGGCATCCGAAAAACCATGAAGAGAAAGAGAAGAGGACACCGAGTACCAAAGACCAAGCTCAGGAGTGTATCGAAGATACTTGAAGATCCGCTTGACGGCCTGCCGATGTGAAGTCCTCGGCGACGCCTGAAAACGAGCGCACAGACACACATAAAACTGTATGTCCGACCTCGTCGCCGTCAAGTACAAGAGGGAGCCGATCATGCTCCGGTACTCCTTCTGGTCCACGGGCCCTCCGTCCTCGTCGCTTCAAGTGTTGTAGTCGTACTCATCAGTGTCGACAGGGGCTTCGAGTCGTCCATCTTGAACTTCTTGAGAATGTCCTTCGTGTACTTGGCTTGATGTACAAAGGTTCCCTCCTTCGCCTGCTTGATCTGAAGACTGAGAAAGAACTGCAATTCTCTCATCATAGACATCTCGAATTCATTGCTCATATCCTCTGCAAACCTTGCAACCAAAGAGTGAGATGAGCTGCCAAAAACAATATCATCCACATATACCTGAACAATTAGGATATCATTACCCTGCCTGAGGAGAAAAATAGTCTTATCTACCTTGCCCATCTCAAACACCTTGCTGAACAAGAACCCCCTCAAACGGCCATACCAAGCACGGGGAGCTTGTTTCAACCCATACAACGCCTTTCTCAACCTATACACCTTGTGGGGAAACTCAACACTCTCAAAGCCTGGTGGCTGCTTCACATAAACTTCCTTCTCTAAGAACCCATTCAAGAAGGCACTCTTCACATCCATTTGGTACAATTTGAACCCTTTAGCCACAGAAAAGGCTAGAAGGATCCTAATTGCCTCCAAGCGGGCTACAGGAGCAAATGTCTCCTCATAGTCTATCCCCTCCTTCTGACTATAGCCCTGAGCAACCAACCTCGACTTGTTTCTCACCACCTCACCATTTCCTCCCTCTTTGTTTTTCCACACCCATTTTGTCCCAATAGGTTTGCAATTTGGTGGTGGCTCCACTAATTCCCACACTTGGTTTCTCTCAAAATTCTCCAACTCCTCATGCATGGTATTCACCCAATTAGGATCAGATAGAGCGTGTCCAATATCTTTCGGCTCAAAGGTAGCAACAAAAGCTGAATGAGCAAAGTGAGAAGCATTTCTGGACCTTGACCGTGCCGTAACTTGTTGATGTCGCCGATGATTACCGAGGGTGGATGATCAACTTGAACTTGCCTCGGTGCCTCTCGCCTTGAGGCAACCTCCCCCTCAGTAGCTGCTTCCATTTGATCTTGCTAAATCGTAGGCGGTGTAGGGGATGGACCATCCTGCACCGTAGTCGACGTAGTGGAAGTAGAGGGTACACGCGTGGCTGGAGCTTCACCATCATCACCATCATCCTCTCCAGCATCATCCTCCTCGTCCTCAAAGATCTTCTTGCCAACTTCATCATCACATGCACACTCAAAGACAGACGAATTGCATGGTTGTGTCTCGTCGAAGGTCACCTCGCAAGTCTCCATGACTAGGTTAGTATCAAGGTTGAGCACATGAAATGCTCTAGAATGACTAGCATAACCCAAGAATATCCCATCGGAAGACCTCGACTCAAATTTATCTAGCCTACCCTTCTTGAGAACGAAGCCCCGACAACCAAAGGCCCTAAAATGGCTCACTCTAGGTGCTCGCCCGTGCATAAGCTCATAGCACGTCTTGTTCAAGAAGGCCCTCAGAAAAATCCGGTTCCCAACATGGCAAGCGGTATTCATCACCTCGGCCCAATATCTCCTCGGAGTCCTATGCTCATCAAGCATCGCCCGAGCCATCTCACGAAGGGAACGGTTTTTCCTTTCAACCACACCATTCTGACAAGCCACATAGGGAGAAGAAAACTGATGTTCGAGATCTAAATCACGACAAAAAGTTTCAAAATGAGAGATCTTAAATTCACTGCCATTGTCACTACGAATAGCTCGAACAACATCTCCATGTCTCTCGTCCTTCAACCTCAAGATTAGATCCCTCACAAAACCAAACTTCCCTTCTTGTCAGCCAAAAATAAGACCCAAGCATAGCGAGAATAGTCGTCCATGATCACAAGGATATACCATTTCCCACCCGCCGAGCACACACGAGCTGGACCAACCAAGTCCATATGGAACAGCTCGCATGGCCTCTCTGTCATAACAGATGTCAGAGGTGGATGAGAAGTGGTGACCATCTTGCCATGCCTACACGGAGCACATACCAAATCCTTTTGGTATTTCAACTTTGGCAATCCTCGGACTAATCCTAGTCCACTCAAGCGTGACAACAAGTCAAAACTCAACCGTCCTAGTCTCCTATGCAATTTCCAAAGCTCCGCCGAAACACCAGCAACCAAACAACGAGAAGAGCCAACACACTGAGAAAAATCGGCTCTGAAAATTTGACCCTCGGGAACGATCGTACACACAAGATCACCTCGAGAATCCAAAACACTAGAACAACCCGTTTTGAAACGGACTTCAAAACCCTCATCAAGAAGTTGGAGACAGAGAAGATTGTACCCCAAAGACTTGACAAGAAAAACATGCCTAAGAGTCACAGACCACTTACCTTTCACTGTGCCCACTGAAAGCACTCTACCTTTCCGATTATCCCCAAAAGTGATGTACTCCTTGTCATCACCGGGGTGAGGCTGGAGAACCACCGTCGATCTCCGGTCATGTGTCGAGAGCAACCAGAGTCGATCAACCAAAAGCCCTCCATGCCTCCCACCTGCAAAATAAAAAACGAGAGCGAGAGTGAGCAAAGGACTCAGCACTGGGGTTAGTACAAAACGAATCAAACCAGTGCCTCGCCATTTGCTCAAACATGGGGTTAGCAAAATCCATCCTATCTCTCCTAGGTGGAACACCCACACGTCCCCTTGGAGGACTACGCGTTCCACGAAGGGGAGACCGTGGTGCGTAGTTCCTCTGGGACCTAAAGTTGCGATCGTTCCCCCCATACTCATATTGGCCACGAGCAAAGGAACGTCCAACAAACTCACCACGCCCAAACCCAACACGCCTACCACCTTCTCTATGTGGTGGCTCACCTCTAGGCGCAAACTCACGCCTCCCACGAGGTTAAATGGTACGCACTATACCCTCACCTCTTGGCACCAACCTAGGCTCAGGCACACCACTAGAAGGGCGGTACCTGTCCTTGTTGGCCAACTCTCAATCCAACCTCTCCTCACGCTTCCTCCTGAAGCAAAACTCAGCTAGATGCCCATCCCTCCCACAATGCTCACAATGGAAGGGTTTCGGTTTTGTCTTTGGTTTTGGGTTCTCTTTGGGCTCTAGCTTCTCCTCACTAGGTTTCTCCTCACCTGGTTTCTCTCCCTTCTTCCCAAAGAATTCATTCCCCAAGACACTCTTGAATTTGATGGGTTTCTGGAAGTTGTCGGTTTGTGGAGGAAACATGGGTGGAGCTGGGGTTGTGTCTAGTCAGTTCCTAAGATCGTTCGGTTTAGGAACAAAGGCATTTTTGTGGTGGGTTTTTGGTGGCCTTGGGATATCACCGATCTTCCCCTCATTCTCACCACCTCCCTCACCCACTTTCTTTGCCCCAAGCGCTTCCCCATCCTGGCGCTTTTATGTCTCAATCATTATCCTTAACTGAGGCTCATGACCAGACAACCAACCCATCAACTTTCTCAGCTTATCATTCTCATCCTGCAAACGATCAACATAATGTGCAAGCTCCATATTCTTCACAGCATTTACTTCACAAGTAGAACAAATTGTAGGAATAGGATCTTTCAGCTGAGCCTCTAGAGACCTATCATAAGCAAGCGAAACATCTAGCTTCTCATGCAAAACAGGACAAGAAGTGCAAACACCAAGAAAGGAGGGCCTAGATTTCATCTCATCTAGCTCAATCCTAATGACATCTAGTTCCTCAACCTTGGAGGCATACTTCTCCTTAAGCACAGTTAATTCACCAAGAAAAGTAGAACAATCAGTGCATTCAGGTTCATTGGTCACAATGGGAGCAGACTTAATGGAATCTATTTGAGCCCTAGCATCAACAAGCAAAGACTCTAGCTCAACCACCTTCTCCTTAGCCTCTCCAAGCAAAGACCTATACTCCCTCTTCTCCTTGTTGGTCTTTCTAAGCACATCATCATGGTTGTCAAGCAAGTCATTCAACCTAGCATTCTCCGCTATCAAGAAGGATGGACTATTGTTTACGTCTTCCTCAGAGTCGGAGCCCAAGTCATCCTTGTTGCTCTTCTTGCTTGCGGTGTGTGTTCCATGCCGCAAAAGCCTTGGGAAGCGAAGCACAAGCCATTTATGTTCTTGCTCGAATGCTTGCCCTTGTGCCGGTTCTCTTCTTCATCACTTGAGCTCAATGAAGAGTAGCAAGAGCTTGAGTTGATGTCGCTCGCACCGGCCACCATCGCTCGCTCCTTCTTCTTGTGACCACCACTCTTCCTCGGCCTCCGCTCAGACTTGTTCTTGCCCTTGTAGTCATCCCTCGAGCGGTGCTTGTGGTCGGTCCTCGAACGGTGCTTGTGGTCGGGCTTGACCTCCATGGTTTCCGGGCACTCGGCGATGAAGTGCTCGTGCTTCCCGCACCAGTAGCACATGCCCGAGCTCCTCCGAGCATTCTTCCGGTTCGTGTACATGCGCTCAAACCGCCTGCTCAACAACGCGAGATCCTCCTCGCCCAGCACGTCAAACTCCTCATCTGGCATGGATACAAGGCAAGACAAAGAAAATTGTCTCGAAGACATGTTAGCATTAGTCCTTGAACCAGACACGAGAGCTAGACTATGGGGATCAGTCGGGTTCTCGATCTTTGCACGCACCCCACGATCCACCTCAGACGACTTGAGCTTAGAAAACAGGTCATCCACCGTGAGGGTCTCATACTTCTCCGACTCTAGGATATCTTCGACCTCTCCGCTCCCCACGATACGATCCAGAGAATGCAAGAGCTTGACAGCCCTGTCATGGTCATCATACGGGAGCACGGCCACATTAGCCCTCATGTTGTTCACGATCACCGTGAAATGCTGAAACATGGCATCTATGGACTCACCGGGGAGATGAGTGAAGTTCTCATACTCTCTCCGGTTTGTAACAAAGAGCCGAGCCTGAACCTGAGCGTTCCCGGCATGAGCATTCTTCAACTGCTCCCAAATCCTGCACGCCAAGTCCTCTGTCTGAACCCGTTCGAATTCGGATTCACACAGAGAACGGTACAGGTAGTCGACCGCCTTGTTGTTGGCGTCGAACATGTCCCTCGATCCTGGAGCAAAGAAGTTCATCAGATGAACATAAGCTGTGTTCACCGTGACATCCCACAGGATCTGACCCTTGCCGCGGAGGAAATCGGCCATCCGCCTTTGCCACATATGGTAGTTCTTACCATCAAAGTGTGGATGACCCGAACCCCATTCCTGGTACGCCATCTTTGGATCTTAGACTGGTTAGAATCTCAAAGATCCGTAACCGGCTCTGATACCAATTGAAGGACCGATTAGGCGACCAGAGAGGGGGGAGTGAATGGGAGCCGATAAAAATTCTTCTCCAAAGAGAGAACTCAGTCTATGCCCCAAATTCACAACCAAGGATTCTCACACGGGTTTGCCAAGGTAGCGTAGTCACAGCAGACCTACCAACCCTAGGAGCAACCCCAAACAATCCCGAAGCGAAAGCAAAACTCAAAGAGCGAAAGGCTTAGCAGCTCAACACTAGACCAGGCGGACTGTCCGCAAGCACCAGGCGGACCATCCGCGAGGCCTGGGCGGACTGTCCGCAGACACCGGGCGGACCATCCGCGAGGCCTAGGCGGACTGTCCGCGAGGCTGCGACGGACCGTCCGAAAACAACCCCCAAACCTCCAGTACTGCACCCTCAATAAGGGACCGTACGCGATGGGCCCGCGGACCATCCGCCCCGACACGGACCGTCCGGCACTCTAGTACGGACCGTCCGTGAACTTCGTGCAACAAAAATCCACCGACAAAAAGGATCGAATGAAAAGCACGCAAGAACACGCGAAGAACAAGACGAACTGCTGGCTATAAGCCACCTCGTGGACCGTCTGCCAGGCGCGCGCGGACCATCCGCGTGGAGCGCACACAGCAGCCCGAACCCGACCTCTTGAAGGTCAACTCCTCCTTCCCACTACCCGATCTCCCGAATCAACCAAGGGATTGCTACCAAATCATAGGTGAAGATGAAGCGCCTCTAGGAGATGCTATACCTACGAATTTGTAGCCTCAAACCCAATGAATCGAGAGGAGTCGAGATTCCACCGAGCTCAAGAACAAAGCTAGGTTTCCAACCAAAATCCTTCAATCGGAGGTTGAACTCGGAGTTTGAGGGATCAAGATCAAACACAAAGATGCACGAAGCAACTATCCATGATTCCCACAAACAAATCCGAGCCCAAACACCTCAGAATCGAAGGAACAAGCCGCGCATGAAAAACCGATGAAAATAGCTCGAAAAAGACACGAAAATCCAACAACCTACAAACCAGGAATCGACGCAACCATGAAAGCTTCCATTCACTCGGAGGTTAGATTCTTTACAAACGGAGGAAAATCTAACCCTAGAGAGCAAGGAAATGAGAAGCAGTCCGGATGGATAGATTGCCTGGAAACCCTAGAGCTAATATATATGGGTCCCCTCCAGGCCAGGCAAAAGACCACACTACCCCTAGCACTTAAGTTGTGATACAACCCCTCTGGGGCAAATAGGTCATGTAGCCCTCCTCTTCATTGCACGACCACGCCGTTACTGCAGACCGCGTCCTCCCGACGCAAACCCTGCGATCCCGCCACGTGTCCGTCGGCATCGAAGCTTCTCGGCGCACCCGGATCCCGTCTCCGCCCGCCGAGCCTCCGGTCTTGGTTTTATGGCTCAACCAAGTAACCTGACGGTTTTCTGGTGAACCACCGCAAACCCCGCGTGCAGCCTCCGGACGTGAGCCGCTACACTGCACCGGCTCCGGCCGACGACTTCGTCTTGCTTTTCTTGCCACCATGCGGCCCGCAGTTGACCCCGCTGGCCACCGGGTCCCTCGAGTCGGGCCTACTTGTCTCTCCACTCCTCGGAGGCCCCGCAAGGCATAGACCTTTCGCGCCCACTCTTCACCTGCACCAACGCAAATCAAGCCGCAACCTGCACCTGCAATACTCGGCCAAGAGTAAGTTCACATCACGTTGTCAATCACTCATCACAGCCAGGAGCGACCATCCACCGGTCCTCAGACACTCCGGTCCTTAATAGAAAGAACAAAAGGTCTAAGCATTTCATCATTCTTATATTCATGCAGATGTGCAGCAATTTCAAGTACATGATGCAACATTAGAGAAGATGTAGGATAATAAACACCAGACAGAGCAACTGTTGAGTCATAAAATAGTTCAAGAAATTGCAATATTTTCTCAGCAACATACCTGTGGTTATCCGTGAGCAGGGGAAGGCCATTATGAAAAGGATGATGAGTTTGGATGAAGGTAGAAAACGTACTACGATATGGAACAACATGCTTGAGCATTAGGTAGGTAGAGTTCCATCTAACATCCATATCCAAACCAAACTTACGAGGACGCACACCATTGCATGCACAAAAGCTTTTGAATGCAGCAATGCGTTGGTTAGATGAATTCAAGAATGATATAGCAGTTCTAAAATCTTCAATGTATGGCTTCAATCTTTTCATGCCAGATTTAACAATAAGATTTATAATATGGCAAGCACAACGTTGATGCATGAAAAGAGAACACTCTTCTTTTACCTCATCTTCAGTTGCATCAGGGGGTAAAGCAGCTAATATGTAACCAGCAAAAATTAGGAGACAATATATCCATGGCTGAAGAGTTTGAAGAAGCATTATCAAGAGTGATAGCAAATATCTTATTAGTTAAATCATACTCCTCAACAACCATGGATATACGCTCAGCAACGACAGCACCAGTATGTGATTCATCAATCAATCTCAAAGCAAGCAATCTTTTTTCTAACTCCCAATCAGCATTAATAAAGTGAGTAACCATACTAATATAATCCTCCTTAGCATTTCCAGACCATATATCAGAAGTAAGACAAACAGAGGAAACAGAAGACAGCAAGGTATCCTTAAGCTTAGCACGACAGTCATCAAAGTGTTTCACAAAATCTCTGGTGGTGGTTTGCCTAGAGGATTTAGAGAACCTAGGATTATGAGCACGGGTTATATACTCTGCAAAAGCATTAGATTCACCAAAACCTAAAGGCAGATCCATTTTAGCTATCAAGCGACAAAGTTCAATACGAGCAACAGACTCCTTGTACTCCCAATGATGGATAGAACCATCAAGGTTGTACTTCAAAAGAGATTGAGACATACAATCAGTTTGTATTTTCTTCCCACAAACAAGAGCATGCCTTTTCAAATGACCAGTACCACTAGAAGACTTGCCAAAGTATTCAGTACCACAGTATTTGCACTTAGCGCCGTACCTGACCTTCTTACCGTTCCTAATGGTGGACATCTCATCGAAATCAAGCCGTACCTTAGAGGTGGCCTTCCTCTTCCTGCCGACGGCCATGCCGACAGTAGTGGGCGTCGGCCCCTCGGCACCAGCACCGGCACCAGCATCGGCACCAGCACTGGCACCAACACTGCCAGCACCATCACCAGTAGCACCACCGTCACCAGAAAAGGTCGATGATGCCGGTGATAGCGCCAACCCGCCGCCGACAACGAGCATCCTCCTCTGAGGTCCAAGGTGTGTCGGAGGTCGGGGTATCAGTATCCATCATCGGCCACCTTAGTCCTCAGCGGCTCGGGTTCCTCAGGATCCTCAACGGCTGCGGCCACACACGCACGAGCATGACAACATCGTCGACGTCGACCCACAAGACAACATCAGACAGAAGAAGTCAGAAGAACTGAGCCGAGTTTCAGAAGACAGAAGAGAAATAGAGAATAGAAGATAGAGGAGGACGAAGATAGAGATCATGATCATCTCACCTTACCTGCGGCGGTGCGACTTGTGCTACCAGAGCACCGAGCACCCGAGCGGCAGAGAGGTTGATTCCGGCGGCGGGGAGGAAGGGGAGGGGAAGGGGAGTCGAGATCTGGAGAAGGAGCGAGCAGGGCCGAGGGCAGCAGAGGAGAGGGTGTGTGTCCGGCGACGGAGAGCGAGAGAGGTCGAGTACTTGAGCTCGAGTCTGGCGACACCGACGCGACGACGGTGGCTCTAGATCTAGGGATTGCAAGTTGCGGTCGCGGGAGCGGACGAGGGAGGGGGGATTAGGGTTAGGTTAGGGGGAGCCGGGGGTGGGTTATATACGACATCCCACCGTGTCCATGACCGTTGGGGGGTTAAGCGTGCCTTAACGGGCCGACCCCTTATGCAGGCCGGGCCACGTGCCGCTCGACAGGTCACACTTCCGACCCAGGCCCGGCCTGCACTATCAGTCCGTGCCGGCCCGGCTTGCTACTATTTTGTGCCAGGCCATGCTTGGGCCAGGCCAAAACAGGCTGGGCCTCGTGCCGCCCGTTCAGCCTGGCCCATTTGGCCATCTATATTTGTGCATGGGTTCCCATTTTGTTGTGGGAGCCTTTGTGTAACATCCTTAGATTTGGTTTGTTTGCAAAATGGGAAATTTCTAAAACTTGATTTGGATTTGAAGTGCTCATGCAACACATAAGGTTGGTTTCTTGTTTCTTCCCCGAATTCCTAGATTTAATTTGGCACCATCATTAATCTTAGGTTTATATCTTGCTAGTGTGGTAAGCTGGATCTTCATTTGGTTTTTATTTGGAGTTTCTTGAGTGGATTCAAATTAGATTTGGGAAATTCAAATTTGAATCAAATTAGTAGTCTAAAGAAAAGATGAAGCTCACCTATACTTAACAGGCCGCCAAATCACAATTCCACCCAGCGCCGCTTTCGGCCCACTCGCCGGCCCAGCTAGCCGCCCGCGCCGCTACCACCTACCGCGCACGCGCCCGGCCGCCGACCGGCGGGCCCCACGCCCCACGTCACCCGGGCCCCGCGGTGACGCGAGCGCGTCATCCCCAACCTTTCTCCTTTGGCCGACGCCCAAAGGCAAAGGCGGGGGGTGCGCCGGCTGCGAGGCTCGCCGCCGCGGTGTGCCGCGCGCCGCGGCGCATCCCCGGCCGTCCACGTACCCCCGCTCCGCCCGCAGCTATAAGAAGCCGCCGCCGAGACCCCCGGGGCTCTCCCAACCCTAGCCGCCCTAGGGGAGTGCCCCTGACCACCCACACCGACCCGCGGGAGGAGAAGGGAGTGAAGGAGGGAAAGAGGAGGAGAGGAGCCACCCGTGGGAGAACCGTTCGCCGCGAAGACCGGAGCCGCCCGTGGGAGGAGCCGGACCCGCCAGGAACGACTACATCACCTACTTCCCCTGCTTCCCTTTCTTCCCCGACGACGCGCCGCCTCCTGCCTCTTCTTCCTCCTCGCCGGCAAGCTGCACCGCCACACTGCACCGACGCACTACACTTCGTCCAGGAGCCACGGAGGTGTGGACGACCGCTATTTCCGTCTTGTGGATGCCACGGCCATCGAGCCGGAGTGGAACGCGCCGCGCTGCCATCGCCGCCGCGCCGCCGCTGGTGATGCCGGCCATCGAGCTAGGCTGGGATGAGCTTTCTAGCAGGTGCCGCCGCCTTCACCAACGCGCGCGCTTCGCTTCCTTAGCCTAGCTATCTTGTGTCGTCGTGCCGCCGTGCGATGCCTGTCGAGCCCGCGGCGCCGCGCCGAGCCGGACGGTTCGCGTTCGCGCTTGCACTCGCGCGCACCGTTCCGCTAACCCAACGCTCGCGCTTGCGCACCCCAGCGTGCACGTGTATCGACCCCGGGGAGACCAGGCTGAGCCTTGGCCCTCCCCCCTCACGTAGGACGCAGCCGCTGTGCTTTATCGAACCGCGCCGCCGTGGCCTCGCCGTGGCCGGGGACCTTGTGCATCATCGCGGGTAGGGGAGGAAGGAGGACACCACGTCCTTGGTTGCCACGAACGCGTCCAGCCACCCGTTGTGAACCCTCTCGCGCTTGCGTGAACCGACCGCGGGCGCCGTGCTCACCGCCGCCCTTGGCGTCGAGGGCGGGCTCCGCCGTGACCCCGCCTGCGACGTCCCGTCGCGGCCGGCCCTACGCCCGCCGGTAGCCGCCTTGCACGCGCGCCGCCTCACGTACGCCATAGCGCCCACGATTCGCTCGCCCCCGCACCGGAAGTGGGCACCAACACCCACGCCGCGCCGCCGTCCGCCGCGCCCGCGCCGGCGCCGGACTCACCGCGACGGCCACCAACTCCCGTCTTTGCGCCCTTCGAGCCCAGCAACCCAACGGAGTTCCAAGTAGTCGCCCCGTGTTGGCTAGACGCCCAGGCGCCGTGGGACTCGTCGCCGGTGAGGTCATTCCGCGCTGCCGTCTTCCTTGTAGACATTTGATCGAGCACGTAGGATCGCAGACGCAAGCAAAGGATTGGGCGGTGCACGAGTGGCCACATGCCGGCGTGGCCACAGCCAATCCGCTCGGATCCGCTGCGGCCAGCCACTCCCGCTCGAAGCCACACGCTCGCCGCACCGCGCCGGCCGCACGGCACCCAACCGGATCCCATGCGGTGGCCAATGGCGAGCCAGCCACACGCGGGCCGCAGGGTGCCAAGCCGCACCCACGATCCGGGGATCCCGTGCGGCTGGCTTTGTATAGGGGGGTTTTAACGTATTTTAATTTTAGAAAACATATATTCCCTTTGAAAAATCCTAGTAAATCCATTTTAAATCCAAAAATTGTGAAACCTTTTCCAGAAAATTTCTAAAATCTTAAACTCCGGGCTAGGGTGGTGTTTGCTCTCTTTTGGCTCTTAATTGCTTTTCTTTGGAGTTAATTGCTATAGGACCGCTATTTATTTTTCCTTTCGCGCTATTAGGAGCAGCTGGAGCTGGGGAGCTGATCCCGGAGTATGACTACGCCGACGACTTCACCGCGGAGGACTACCCAACCCTAGGTTCACGCCCGACTGATTCTGAAATACCTATTAGGCATTGCGAAGTAGAATTGCTAGTGCTTTCCTTTATGTATGCATGTTGATGAACCTTGCACTGCCTCTTTGTTTACCCTGTCCTTGATTGCCCTACTACTACTATATATATATGTTTATGTGAGTGTGTATATACGCCGTGCTTCGCGATGCATGTGTTGGGATGGGAATAGTGGTTCTTGGCGTGAGTGGGGTAAAAACCGGCACGAGAAGGCGTTTTGGGTACTTTGGCGGGGGTGAGCTCGAAACAACCGATCTAGGATCGGGGACAGGGGTGCACTCCTCAGTGTACCCCTACTATTACGATTTTCGGAGCCTAGGTGTTGGAGTTTTATTTGCGCTTGGAGGATATGAGCTCGCCCCGGTCTGAAACCGAGTGGATCAACTTGTCTATAGGACATCGTACACACCACCCCGCCGAGAGTGGGGATAGGGCCGAGTTGAGCTCGGTGTTGGGGGGGCTACCCGAAAAATTCGGATGGATCCCCGAACATGCGTGAGAGAGAGAGAGAGAGTTCTTAGCACATTCAAGCACACAGTTAGAATGCGGAGAGACTGTAATTCCCTCTGCTGATTGCACAAGTTCCAAAAGGTTTGAATCCGTTTACACGTGCCCTCGCGCCCCCTTTTATAGGGAGATGAAGGGACTTTTACATACCGAAAACACCCTCAGCCTCAGAGAATATTCCTAGTGTGAACGCATACAAGAATGTCTTTTTCGTATAACATATTCACAAATCTGCCACTAGTTCACACTATAAACCCGGACTTTTGGGACAACAACTTTGACTTTGCTTCTCCGCAGGTTCGTGGATGTCTTCATGCGTAACTCCCGAACTGGGTCCACGACAAATTCCCGAATTGGCCTTCGTTTCTTCATCGGTTCGTGCATGTCTTCGCTCGTGACTTCTGAACTGGGTCCTCGACAGATTCCCGAATCGACCGTCCTCTGAGGTTCGCGCCACCGCCAGGTCGAGGTTCCGGGCCTCCGCATGTCCGTGACCCCATTACTTCACCGAGTCAAGATTCCCGAACTTCACACATTCGCGAATTCGAGGCTTCACAGGTTCCAGGCTTCCGAAAATCGTGAGTTTCCTGCCCCTGAAAAACATGTCTCAAGAACTTTGTCAAACTTAACGTTTCGAGGGTGACGGGTTTTCCTGAATTCCCCAACACTAGCCCCTCGGGGAAGCGGGTTGACTCCGACGATCCGATTCCACAAAACCTTCGGAAATTTAGTAAAAAACGTCACCCTCGGAACGTCGGAGGGGACACGCGTTGCCCGGGAACTCTAGAACGGTTAGATCGAGGCAGGTTTCGCGGAATTACCCCTCCCCGCCCCTATAAATAGCGGGCTGCCGCTGTTAAAAAATTTTACGGCCTTCCTGCTCTCTTGCAATTCGTGGATCTTTCGTGCTCGCAGAATCTAGTCTTCTGCTGAAAAGTTCGCGAACTTCTGGTTCTCTTCGCATCTCTCTAAGGTGCTATCTTATTTCTCTCTTTTCAATTCTTACTTGTCATACTTTGCTGCAGTGGTATCTCTATTCTATGAGCTTCATTCTCGAATGTTATTCTTATTGGTTCGTATGTTTGTCTCTGTTGGTTAGGTGGCTCGAGTTAAAAGCACAGCCAGACCCATGACTACCGAAGAGCTCATTGCAGCTGGTCTTCCAGTTGACCCTGTTGTCGAAGGTGCTGAGCATGCTGCACCAACTGAAGATGCTGGCTCTCCTAGCGGCTCCAGGAGTCGAGAAGACGGGGAAGTCCAATCCGACGACGGCGAAGATATCGGAGACGTGGACGCTGGCGTCAGTGATCTGGTTAGAGCGAGGACCGCCGGCCCGCTGCCCCCTTCACTCGCTTTCGGAGAGTCCAAGGTCATGACCAACATGGTTCGGGAATACGAGAAAGCCGGGTTCTTCTCTCCGGGTGCTGGGCGAGCCCCGCTTGATGAGCAAATCCCTACCCCTAGGGACAGAGAAGTTGTTGTCTTTCGCGACTTCTTCATTTGTGGACTGAGGTTCCCCTGCGACCCGATCCTACCGGCTATTCTTGATGCCTTTTCAGTGAAGATCCACCAGCTTTCGCCGACATCTTTCCTTGAAGTGTTGAAGTTCATTTGGATTATGAAGACCTTCAGCTGCAATCCCAGTGTCGATGCCTTCGCCAGATTCTACGAACTGGTGATTATCCCCGAGGTCGTTAAGGGTAGTGACGGGCAGTTCTATCACAGTCAACATGCGTGTTGCACTTTGAACACCCGACGTCAGAATACCCGAAAGGGAATTACCCGAATTCAGATTGCTCCCTGTTGCAAGACTAACCTCACCGACGATTGGAGCTCTTATTGGTTCTATCTGAAGGTCAACATGCCGGAATTGTCCTGCCCGATTGCGCCCCTGACCGCAGTGAATGTTGCCGAATTCAACCAGCGGGCCGTGGGAATTAGAAGCTGTGAGAGTGCATTTCACCTAGCTAGCACTATACTTGGTGGCCGTGACATTATTGAAGAATTCGTTGCTACCCGTGTCTGGCCTATTTCGAGTGGTTGGTCTCCCACTGAGATTGTGTACTTCAACGTCAACTGGGCAACTCAGAAGGTGCCTTTCCCGAAGTTCGGGATTAAACTTCGTGAGGACCAGAGCGCCGACGCCTTCATGATTGAAGTGGAGAAGAGGGTTAACGTCATGGTGGGTGAATACACCATGAACGAGTATAAGGCGTACAAGGCTCTTGTGAAGCACAGGAAAAGGATCAACCGCGTGTTCTCCGAAGTTTGCGGGGACAAATATTTCAGTTCTCGAGGCCCGGGCCCCAAGCTTAAGGTTCCTGCAGTTGTCGTGGCTAGTTGTTCGGCTGCCCCGATCAATGCCCCCCGAATAAGGTCATCGAGGCGAGGCTCATCATCTGTCAGCGAGGGCACTTCCTCTGGGGTCAAGCCTTCCAGGACAAGATCTCTGGAGTCGTCTAAGCGGAAGCGCAAGACTTCTGACCGAACTTCGGATGCCGAGCTTCAGGCGGCTTTGGGTCTTGCCCAGATGAGTCGCAAAAAATTGAAGAAAGCGGCGAGGAAGGTTTCTTCCGTTGGGGTTCGGCGAGTTCCCTCCGCCTTCGACGACGATGCGGGACAGCCGGAAAGGTGTTTGCTTCTGGCCTCTGTTTAACTTTCGAGACAACTGTCCGTCGGGTTCTGAGAATGAATTCGTGTATGTTGATTCCTTTTCAGATGTTGCTCCCGAAGTTCGCGAGGAGGCTGTACCTATTGCTGCTGCTGAGCCCGCTGTTGAAGCTGAAGTTACTGTCCCCGCTGAAGCCCCCGCTGCTGTCGAAGCCTCTGCTGCCGATATCTCTCAACCCGCTCTCTCTCGGGATGAAGCCTCCCCTGAATTCGCCAAGGAGCTTGAACTCACCGTACAAAGGGGGGAGAATCCTACCGAACACGCTCCCTTGGTCGAAGTTCGGGAGGTTGTTCCCGAAGATCAAACTCCCTCTCCTTCTTTGGCTGCTTTCAACAAGAGTTTCGGTACGTCTCATCGCGGCAAGTTATTAAGTGTTGGCTTCGAGACAACTGGTGTTGGGAGCACGACTTCTAAGATTTTAACACTGTGGAAATCATCTGTGACTGTTGATGAATCAGGAGGGGAGAGTTCGGGACAACCTGAAGGAGCTGCTCCGGGTTCTGAAAAAGGGCCTCATCCTACTCCCGAAGCCACCCCTTCTCCTCAGGGTAGGGCTTCTTCTGGTTCGGCAAACCAGGTCACCATGCAGCATTTCAGTAAGCAAGGTTCGTTCCTTCTCACTACTTTTTCATGCTTTTTCCGATTCTTGAATTTTGATCTGAGGCTTTAATCTTGAATTTTTCAGAATTCAAGGATCTTTTGCACTCTTACTCTCCCTCGAAGCTAGCGCGCTTTCAGGAGGACTATGCACTCAAACACTCTATGCTTGGGAAAGTTGCCGTCGAGCGGCTCGTTGAACAAGAAAAGGCGAAGAAGCAACTTTCCCAGAAATCTAAGGAACTCAAGCGGAGCTTCGCCCTCGCACAATCCGCGAACATAGAACTTGAGAAGAAAGTGGCTGAGTTGGCGTAGGCTTTGAAGACAAGTCAAGATGAAAAGAAGCTCGTGGAGTCAGCTCTTGAGCAGTCCAAAAAGGAACTGGAAAAGGTTCAAAAGTCCCATGAAGATGACCTCAGTGTAATCGAGAATCTTCGGGGGAAACACGAGAGGGCTATGAAAATAGCCGAAGATCTTCGCACTAACAACGCCAGCCTCGCTAAGTCTCCGAGCACGAAAGATCGCAAAATCCAGGATCTTGAGAAAGCGCTTGCGGATCAGAATGAAGCCTCGAAGAGGAATACTTCTGAGATTCTGGAAAAATTGAAACTACTTTATGAGGAATACAAGAAGTCACTGAACGAGTTTGGCGTTTGTCCAGCTCCTCTTCCGAATAACATTGAGATTCCCGAATTTATGGATTGGATGGAGACTGAGTTCCAGGCCCTCTCTGAGGTGATCTCCGGCGCTAGCGACTTCGCGGCTGCTTTCTCCGTGGAGAGTATATTGAAGATTCTTCATGACTATGACTGTGCCGATTTGGCGAAGTTCTGCGACGCGATCTCCCAATTTCCTAGCGCCACAAGCACTTCGATCATCCGTTCCAATGCTGACGTTCAGGCCATCAAGAACAAATTCGCGAGGGAATTTTGGCTGACCAACGGGAAGGAGGTCGTCAAGGTCATTGCGCGCGCTAAACTTGCTGAGGTAGTTTTTTGTTCGATCTCGTCACTTGTACCGGCCATCGATGTTTCAGTCTCTCGAATTCCCTTCACGTTTTCTTTTCTTTCTTTCTCAGCTGAACGAGGAGGAGAATCGCGAGAACATCGCTGCATCCCCCGAAGGGTCAACTTCCGGCGAAGACTCCAGTGACTCAGGCGAAGGGGGCTCGAGCGGCAGCAGCAGTAGCAGCAGTAGTAGCAGTGAAGAGGACAACAACGACGGGCAAGCATCAGGGCGCGATGACAGTTCTCCGAAGGTCGATGTCACGAATTAGATGCTATGTCCGAACCTTGCACGTACTCAAGGCTGCCTGCACATTTGTGTAGATTCACTTAGTTTTTCTGAACAAATGTTTTGTATACTTTAACCTCGCGCAGTCCCGCAAGCCGGGCTCGCGGAGACGTGTTGCCGCTACGAATTCATCGAGATAGGATGTTTGTTAGTGGCGAAGCGTGGCGCCTGTTCAAGCGGGCACATCCCGAACAAGACTTCTCCGATTTTTGGCTTGAGACCTCGCTTAAATTTTCTATGGGCTGTTTTGATCTCTCTTCATTTTTCTTGTTTCGTAAGAAGGGACGTTCTGCATCCTCTACTTCGCGCTCCGCAAAAATTCCGAAGACGGAGCCCCTTAGCCCCTTAGCAGGCGCGTGTGACTTCGCTTATGCTAGTGATATGGCCGAAAACAATATTTGTAAACCAGGACATGTTGTAGAGCTTTCATTCTAAATTTTGCACTGACTGCTGTAATTATTGACGAACTATTCGGAAGTTTTTATGCGAATAAGGCAATGAATACATTTTTTTTCTTGAAAAAAACGTCACCCTCCCCCACCTTGCCGTTTTGCATGAAAACTTGAAGGCATGTTGACAAAGCTTACAGTTCGTGTATTTCGATCGAGTACACCTTTAGGAGAAATCTTCGTTAGTTTTTGAAAATTTGAACCGTCGTCGCGCAAGTCGACAAAATTTGTTTTCGAATTTTGTGGACTTGATCCAACTGGCAGACTTGCCCCGGTTGATACTGCAACCCTCAGTTGCTTCAACCAAGACTTTCTACGATTTTTCACACGAGCCCCTTGCCCCTTTCTCACAACGATGTTATCACGAAAAACTTTTCGGCAATTTACGCTAAAGAAAAATCTGGAGGCAACCCCCTTCGTATTCACTTTCTCAAAATCATCCTGCAGACTTTTTTCGGTGGAAATCCCCTCGTGGATGGGATTTTCTAGGCCACAGCTCACTGCTGTCCCGGGCCTTTTTGGGTGGGAATCCCTTAATGGATGGGATTTTCTAGGCCACAACTTGTTGTTGTCTCAGGCCTCTTTCGGTGGGAATCCCTTGATGGATGGGATTTTCTAGGCCACAACTTGTTGTTGTCTCAGGCCTCTTTTTTCACGATGGAATTCTGGCTATCACGAAGCCTTTCTCACGAACTTTTTTCTTTTTTCACGATGGAATTCTGGCTATCACGAAGCCTTTCTCACGAACTTTTTCTTTTTTCACGATGGAATTCTGGCTATCACGAAGCCTTTCTCACGAACTTTTTTCTTTTTTCACGATGGAATTCTGGCTATCACGAAGCCTTTCTCACGAACTTTTTTCTTTTTTCACGATGGAATTCTCGAGATACGCGATTTGGGGGAAGACTCTTTTCATATATATATCACAAAGAGTATTTACATAGGATCCGCCTCGTTAAAAACCTTGCCTCTTGATTTAGAGCCCCCTTTGCAAGGAAAAGAGTACGGTCCTTCTTATTCTAATGCGACTAGAAAAAGTAAAACTAATTTTTTCTCCCGAAATCACTTATAGACACGTGATTCAGACTTTTTAGTTTTCTAGAGTACAAACTTACGAAAATTGAAAAACTACTATATTTTACATCTAGCTACAACTAGGGTTTTTATGGATAATACCTTTTTAGACTGTCAGCATTCCACGAATACGGCAACTCTTCGCCAGTTTGCTCCATCAAGCGAAAAGCCCCTGGCATATCTGTTTCCCTGGCGATGTAAGGCCCTTCCCATGACTCATGAAGTTTTCCTACGTTCTCCCAATTTTGCTTCCTTTTCAACACAAGATCACTAGTTTTGATGTCCTTTCAGCCCACCTTCTTGTCTCTACATGCCCTTGTTTCTCTCTGGTATTTCTCAATGTTTTCTGCGGCTTCAAGGATTGTCAGCTTGATCATGTCCTTTTCCACCTTCTTATTAATTTCCTCTATCTCTTTTCCTTTCAAGACTCATGCTTTCATTCTTGATTTCCTCCGGCGTCATAGCCTCAGTCCCGAAAAGTAGGCAAAAAGGCGTAAAACCTGTTGCTCTTGATACTGTGGCGTTGTGAGACCAGATCACCTTCAGAAGTTCATCCACCCACCTTCCCTTTTTCTGGTCGAACAAGCATTTCTTGATTCCCGAAAAAATCAGGCCATTGGCTCTTTCAACTGCCCCATTAGACTATGGGTGATACACTGACAAAAATTTCGCCTGAGTGCCCAAGGTTTTGCAATATTCTTTGAAGGTGTAGTAGTCGAACTGTTTGCCATTGTCAACCGTTAGTTCTCTAGGAACCCCGAACCTGCATACTATGTTCTGCCAAAAGAATTTCTGAATTGTTGTTGCTTTGATATTTGCAAGTGTGGAACCATACCTGCCTAGGAAGGATAGAGGGTATCTGTGGGGGAGCGGTGGAGGTGAGACCACCCTCTCAGAGCGTCTCCCGTGTGGCCACACGGGAGCATTTCACAGTTTCGGTGCTGTTCTCGCTGCGGGGGGACCGCTTTGAGGGCCGGATGCAGGGTGGGACCGTAACTACCGAGAGTTCGCCAGTAGGATGGGCTCGGTCGGTCGTACACCGGCCGGGTACCATTCCGGGATGGGTACAGGTGTACACACTCTGCAGAGTCGTTCGATCTATAGCTATAGCCGCGTCCTCGGTCATGGACACTACCTAGATGACATGTTAGTTCCTCATGTTTTGGGATTTCTACCTTCCCCCTATAGGAGAGTGTGTGGTGAGCCGTGGTTGCAGCCGGCTAGAGGAGAGAGGCTCCATCTACCTCGTCGATCCGGTTGCAATCATTGAGGTGCGAGGAGAGGAGGTTCTCGCATCAACCCTAGACAGGAGTAGGTGGTGGAGACGGGTCTCCTGGGTGACCAGGTGATTCCGAGCTGTGTTGAGAGACTTGGGATTTGGGGATATTGAAGGAGATACCTTGTTTATACTCTGCTGCTGCTGCTTAGGAAACCAAAGTCGCTTCCTTGTCTATTTCCTTCCCTTTAGATGTTAGGCCACTTAAAGCTACATACAGTTGGTGACGTGGACCTATCCCACTCCTTGGGGATAGACTTTGGGTGTGCAGGGTACGAGTCGAGTTCGACTGCAACGCCGACGGATGGTACGACTGAGGGATACGTCGCTTCGCTCAAGTTTGCCTGTGGCGGGAAGAATAAAAGATGGAGACCCTTCTGAGAAGATAGCTATCGTTGCGTAGAAATTTTCACTCTGATTCAGCCACGAGGCTTGTAATGACGTACTCCATAATGGACTTGTAATAAATTTGTGTACTATTATCTTTATGTGATGCGATGTATGACTTTGTGTATTTATCTGTGAGACGTTCTGTACGCGATAGCCACTGATCCAGGCACTATCGCGATGGTACAGGGATTCGGATTTTCTATGAAAATCCGGGGTTTTACACTTTGGGCGTGAGAGGTGATTGGGAGAGATAAGAGGAGTAGACCATTGATTGATCTTTTTGCCATTCAAAACTTTGTTCTTGTAGGATTGGTTTGAAACTCAACATGGTGAGGTAATATAAAAATAAAATTTGTGCTCAAGTGCCTCTCATTGTCAAGATCGGGGGTATTTTTTTGGTGATTTCTTGATCTCTTTCTTGACTTCGATTTGGGTTCGATTTATTGGAGGGATTTGGTGTTGGGACATCTACAACATCACCTAAGGTGACTCCCTAACAAATCCATGCATGTGCATATGAACTTTTGATTTTTCTGAAATCCTTCCTCTCTTATGTTCTTGACCGAATTTGTGAAATTCTAGGTAAAGTTTGAAATTGAACTCACGCAGGAGTAGGACTATCTCTAGAGAAGATTTTATAATAGACTAAGAATTAAATCGGGTAACACACACTCGCACTCCATATCATAATTTTAACATGCACGACGATCAAAATATATTCATTCCAATATGAAAGCTTTCAGTTGAGATGATAGGGAGCCGTTCAACACTAATTTACCAACATGGCAACATATGGTATCTATACCAAAGCTAATAGTCTATATTTAGTCAAGATAGGCGAGGAGCATGTGCCCCTGCCCTCTCTCCGTACATAAGCAAGAAACTAAAGCTATTTGAGAGATGTTTGGATATATAGGGTTTAAATTCGAGCAATGCTCATGTATATGCATTTAACACCTTACTAGTTTTATTCTTTACCTTTTCTTACATTTTTATGTCTTTTGTTTGCTAATCACATAGTACAATCCTACTTCTATGATCATATCTAAAAGCTGAGCTGTCAAATTCTCGAGATTGACCGAGTCACCACTAACTCCTAATTGGGCACGTCGCATACCACCAAAAGTATAGCGCCGTTTAAATCCTGTAATAAATTTAGAAAAATATAAACATCAATTCTAAGTTGAGGACTCAAACTATGGTGGAAGATATCAACACAAAGAACCTTACCAGTGGAGTTTATTAATTCCCATTTTTTATATACCTTTGTCTACTTGTGGTTGTGCAGGTCTCTCGGAGGACAGTTATGCAGAGGTTTGAATGTCGCAGCAACTGATTAGTTGCTTGACTCTACCTCTCATATCATTAATTGAAGGTTTTTATTAATTAGTATATAAAGGAAGAGTTATCCATATTGTGTGAAAGTTGTGGTTGTTAGAATTTAATTTTTCGAACGAATCAAGTAATACAAACTACAGACGCATACGCTCATATACATGCACGCACACTCATCTATGAGAAAACACACACACAACCCTACCTCTATGCACCTCCAAAAGACTGAGTTAGCAAATCTGTCACTACTAAAAGAATAGTATACCGTTTAAATTCGAGATAAACCCAGAAAAATGAAATCACCAGCACCGAATCGAGAACTCAAACCCTAATGAAAAGATTTCACCATAGAAAACCTTATCAGCTGAGTTCCGCTGAGTTCGCGTGGTTATTGACTTGTCCTACATACATATACCCACAGAAGCTTCCTTCCGTCGTTCGGCTTAATTTCTGAACTGGATACATACGTACTGATGAGAATCGATACTTTTTTTTGAGCATAGATGAGAATCGATACTTTAATCAGTCTGGCATCAGATGTGTTTAAGCCTGTCGACGAATAATACACATGCAATCTGGACAATACGCTCTTTCATTGAATTGGATTGCTTTTCAGAATAAAATCCAACCTACAGGAGGGGGTATGTCTGTAAGGAATCGGATGCCCGTTAGCCTAAGAGGGGGAGGGGTGAATTAGGCAACTAAAAACCTTAACCTATGGCTTCACTAATTTTGCGCAAAGGTAAACTAGAACATACTATCTATATGTGCAACTACGATTGTTCTAGTGTGAAACTCCCATCCCAAAAGAAGGTTTGCAACCTATAACCAATCCTAGCATGATACTACTCTAGGAATGTAGAGGCAAGCAAAGATTGCAAGAGAGTAAATGCGGAAACGTAAAGGGGATGAGAGGAAGCAAACTCTTGACACGCGATTTATCCCGTGGTATCGGTAGGCACTAAGCCACCCGTAGTCCACGTTGTTGAAGCACTCACACAAGAGTATTGCTTCCCGGTCACCAAGTCTCTCCCAAGAGCACCAACTTGACTTGCCACAAAGGCTAGCCACTTAGGCACTTGTCAAGCTCCCTTGGTCACCTTGATGCCGCCTCCACTAAGGAGCTTCTCCACCAAAAAAGGGGGTCTCCACGTCCCCCGCACAAAGTGTCCTCGCTGCTCCAACCAAGCCGGAGGGTCGATGACGATTGCCGGTGAGCCACTTAGGCCCCAAGACTTCCGGCGAACCTTGTACAACTGGATTCACTCAAGAATCACCTCACAAGGTTGGCACAACCTTGCACTCACTCAGCTCTAAGCTAAGCCTAGCACTAAGCACATACACAAAGCATATGCAAGTCTAAGGATGAGCAATTAAGCACTTGGATGGATTGGATATGATCTTGAATGTGTCTTGAACTCCTCTGCACTTCCACACAATCCAGCAACCTCAAATGGGTGAGTGGAGGGGGTATAAATAGCCCAAGGCATCAAACTAGCCGTTGGCTAACGTCCACTAAAAAGGTACCGTCGGATGATCCGACGCTATGCTTTTCCAGGGCGTCGGTTCATCCGGTGCCCCTCCCACGTCACGTAGCCGTTGAGGTTCTCTGACACAACTGCTCCGACGCTATGCTCCGACGCTACGTTGGATCATCCGGTCTTCGAATGCCTCGCGTCCGGGTCGGCTGCGTTAGCTTCCAACGGACCGTCGGATAGACCGACGCTATGCCTTGACCAAGGCGTCGGATCATCCGGTGCTTCGAAGGCTTCGTCTTGGCGCGTCTCTCGCATGAATTCAAAGCGAGCGTTGGATAGACCGACGGGGTCCTCACTCAGACCGTCGGATCATCCGGTGCTCCTGTCTTCCTTGCTCTTCCTCTGCAACTCGTCCGACGCATGTAAAAAACGGACCGTCGGTTCATCCGACAGTACCTAGGGTTTGACCCTGTGCACCAACTCGTCCGACGATTGCACCGACGCTTGTATTTGAGGGACCGTCGGTTCATCCGACGGTGTCTTCCCTTTTCCTTTTCTTGCTCGGTTTTGACCCTTTGTTTGGCATTTTTGCATGGGGTTTTCTTGCATCCTTGGGACCTAGAAATGTCTACAAAGACATGCTCAAACAATATGGTTAGTCCCAATGATCATGTTGTCATGAATCACCAAAATCAAACTCCGAACAAATGGCATATGAGGCCATGTTCGCTACAATCTCCCCCTTTTTGGTGATTTATGACAACACAACCAAAGCAAGCATAAATTTGCTAGAATTGACAGAATTAGAACCACTTACACTTGCTTGGATGCTTACCATCATCCAAACTCCCCCTAGATCAAACTTCCCCCTTTTTGATCTTATGTTCGCATTCTCCCCCCTTGGTCTCATATCCTTGAAATCACTCGTAAGCATCCTTGAGCCCACTTGTAAGCTTAAGCCACAAGCTTGATTTGGTCTCACATTCTCCCCCTTTGGAATAAAATCTCCAAAAAGTCCAAAGCAAACGGGTCCAAGGAAACTAGCAAGATCTAGCAACCATAGCTCAAAGGAGAGATGTTAAATGCAAGGGAGAAAGCCGCATGAACCATGATCCATAAGTATGACATCAATGAAAATACCATATGTGTGAATAACTAAGGTGGATCACAAGCTCATGAGACTAACATGATACAAACTAAGCTCCCCCTAAGTGTGTGCATAAAAAGAATACCACTTGCAAGACAAGGGTAGTGAGAAACAAGTGCACAACTACAAACTTGTAAAACAAGGAAGCTTAGAGCATATCATGCAAAGAGGTAGCTTAAAGGACAAGAGATAAAACAAATGGGTTCTTGTTACATTACCACTTGTAGATATCACTTGTAGTTTTTGATTTTTGCATACCTCCGGGAGTTGATCCTATCTACCTTGTTGGCACCACATTGAGATGAGCCACTTGGAAATGATATCACTAGGTGACACCACTTGAAAGAAGCTTGTATAGAAGACACTTGGGGTACCACAAGGATTAGGAATGTATGAGTACATTGCCTTTGAACTTATATAGAGACATAAGCTCGTAAGGACACGACTCAATAGCATGAAGCTCATTTTGCTATATTCACTCTTTTAGAGATGTTAGATCACATTGAGAGTGAAATAGCATTTTCTTAGAACACGTCGCTAAGGGACTACATAAGATAAGCTTGAAACAATGTTAGTCCCATAACCAAACCATAGGATGAGCTCCCCCTAAATGTGTGCATTTAGTGTTTGAATCACCAACCAAATGTATGCACATTGTTTATGAAAACAAAAGGGAAGCTTACCCTATAGCTTGCTCATGATGCAAAGAGATGTATATGAAAACATGCACCATGAAAGAACAAGTGTAGCTTTCCTACACACTAAGCAAACCATGTAGATTGCTCATGGGTTAGCACATGACACAAGCAACCTACCATATGTACACATTGCAACAAATGCAACCTAAACAACGCAATGGAGCTACAATGATGCAAGAGATAGGTACTAGTTTCCATTACCTCAATCGGGGAACTTGGGCAACACATGTCCAATTTGCAAGCTTGGCTTATAGGCTTGAATCTTCTCATCTTGATTGTGCCAAGCCTCCCAAGTCCCCGCTCTTAAGGCCTTCAAGTGGCCTTCGGAACCCAAACCATTTGAGGCCCCTTCATGTTGGTGATGACTTCCTTGGGCACCCAAATAGGTTGGTTCCAACCCCGTTCTTCCTTCATCTTCCCAACCTTGTGTGCAACCACCTTGCCATTTGCCTTCTTCTTGATGACGTAGGTGTTGCTCTTGGTCTTGTTCTTGCGGTTGGGCTTGGTGTAGATGAGGGAGCTCTTGATGGTGGGCTTCAATTTCTTCTTTGCGCCCTTGTCCATCTTCTTGACAAATTGGGGCATTTGTAGAACTTATGCCCTTCCTCATGACACTTGTAGCAAGTCACGGTTGCACCCTTCTCAAGCTTCTTCACCATGTGATCACGGTTATCTTGAGAAGGTTGGACTTGGCTCTTCATGTCTTGAGAGATGTCCACTTGTTCTTCATCATTCTTGCCCTTGCCAATCAAGTTTGCCAACCTCTCTCGGAGCCATTTCACTTCTTGCTTGAGCTCATCATTTTCCTTGCCTATGAGACAATCACATGATTCTACAACAACATTCTCATGGCAAGATGGTGAGCAAGATTCATCAATTAAATCAATGCAAGAAGTTGAAGCATCTACCTTGGAGATAGGAATTGCACAAGGGATAGATGTTTCATCAAGCTCAAAGGAATTACTTGTCTTAGTCTCATTGCTCTCAAGCTTAGATTTTAGCTCATCACACTCCTTACTAAGCAATTTGAATTTGCACAACAATTGTTCATAATTTGTAGCAAGGGTGTCACTAAGATCATTGAGAGCATTGAGTTCTTTGATTTCATTAGCTTGTTGTTCAAGCATTCATTTTTGCTCATGGATTAGCTCAACAAGATCATTGAGAGAGGTGGTGTCGGATTCGTCATCATTTACATTGCTTTCCATACCTTTGGCCATAAGGCACATGTGTGATGATGAAGGACCTTGCGTGAAGCGGGTGGTGAAGTTCTTTCTTGATTCATCGCTTGAGCTAGAAGAACTTGATCCACCACTTGTCCACTCGCGGACGGGGAAGGTTGCTTCTTGCCTTGATCTTCTCTCCTTGACCACCTTCTTCTTGGGCTTGTGTTTGATCTTGGTGAACTTGATGTGTTGATGATGACGCCCTTCTCTCAAGTGGATGTTGTAGCCGTACATGTTGACTTTCTTCACATACTTGAAGATCTTCTTCACGTACTCGGCCACCATAGATTCAACCTCTTCATCACTTGAGGAATCTTCATTGTCACCATCATCCTCACTTGAGCTTCCATGAGTAGCCATTCTACTCAACACCTTCTCTAGTCGGCTTGAGAGGGCATAGCTTGTGGTTGGAGAAGATGGTTCTTGGGGCGCCTTCTTTGGCTTGGGCATTAGTTGAAGCTCATGTGCCATGATCTTGCTCAAGATATGCGATGGCTTCAAATCTTCGAGCTTCTTCTCGTAGATGATTGCCTTCACCAAGTCATAATCGGGCTTCCGGAGACTTTGAAGGATCTTGCGATTGATGTTCAAGTCCGTGATGTCCTTCACACCTAAGGCATTAATCTCATTGACAAGCACATTTAGGCGTGAGTACATGGATTCGGCATTTTCATTAGCAAGTTGCTTAAAGCTATTGAATTCCTCAAGGAGACAACCGTAGCGTTCACTAGCAACTTCTTTTGAACCCTTATTTTGCTCCTTGATGGTTTTCCATAGCTCATGAGCATTTTCACAAGTAAAAACTCTATTGAAAACGCCTACATCTAGTGAGGACAAAATGATACTCTTAGCAATCACATCAAATTGCTTTTCCTTTCTAGTACCATTTTTCATGCCCTCATCTGTGACTCTCCAAACTTCGAGGTCCCTTTCTTGGAGATAGGCCTCCATGAGAACCTTCCACCGAGGATAGCCCGTGCCATCGAAATGTGGAGCCAAACCTAAGGTATCCACCCCTTTCATCCCTCTATAGAGCAACTCACTAGGCGGTGAAGCCTAACCGTTCCAATGAGCCGGTTTTCACGATTTACCAATCGAATTGGCGTATCCTTGTGAAGGAAGTGAGTCCCGGCTCTGATACCACTTGTAAGGAATCGGATGCCCGTTAGCCTAAGAGGGGGAGGGGGTGAATTAGGCAAATTAAAACCTTAACCTATGGCTTCACTAATTTTGCGCAAAGGTAAACTAGAACATACTATCTATATGTGCAGCTACGATTGTTCTAGTGTGAAACTCCCATCCCAAAAGAAGGTTTGCAACCTATAGCCAATCCTAGTATGATACTACTCTAGGAATGTAGAGGCAAGCAAAGATTGCAAGAGAGTAAATGCGGAAACGTAAAGGGGATGAGAGGAAGCAAACTCTTGACACGCGATTTATCCCGTGGTATCGGTAGGCACTAAGCCACCCCTAGTCCACGTTGTTGAAGCACTCACACAAGAGTATTGCTTCCCGGTCACCAAGTCTCTCCCAAGAGCACCAACTTGACTTGCCACAAAGGCTAGCCACTTAGGCACTTGTCAAGCTCCCTTGGTCACCTTGATGCCACCTCCACTAAGGAGCTTCTCCACCAAAAAAGGGGGTCTCCACGTCCCCCGCACAAAGTGTCCTCGCCGCTCCACACCAAGCCGGAGATGACGATTGCCGGTGAGCCACTTAGGCCCCAAGACTTCCGGCGAACCTTGTACAACTGGATTCACTTCAGAATCACCTCACAAGGTTGGCACAACCTTGCACTCACTCAGCTCTAAGCTAAGCCTAGCACTAAGCACATACACAAAGCATATGCAAGTCTAATGATGAGCAATTAAGCACTTGGATGGATTGGATATGATCTTGAATGTGTCTTGAACTCCTCTGCACTTCCACACAATCCAGCAACCTCAAATGAGTGAGTGGAGGGGGTATAAATAGCCCAAGGCATCAAATTAGCCGTTGGCTAACGTCCACTAAAAAAGGTACCGTCGGATGATCCAACGCTATGCTTTTCCAGGGCGTCGGTTCATCCGGTGCTACTGTCATCCGGCGCTGAAGGCCTCGCGTCCAGGTCGGTACTGTTAGCTTCCAACAGACCGTCGGATAGACCGACGCTATGCCTTGACCAAGGCGTCGGATCATCCGGTGCTGAAGGCTTCGTCTTGGCGCGTCTCTGCATGAATTCAAACTGAGCGTCGGATAGACCGACGGGGTCCTCACTCAGACCGTCGGATCATCCGGTGCTACTGTCTTCCTTTCTCTTCCTCTGTAACTCGTCCGACGCATGTAAAAAACGGACCGTTGGTTCATCCGACGGTACCTAGGGTTTGACCCTGTGCACCAACTCGTCCGACGATTGCACCGACGCTTGTATTTGAGGGACCGTCGGTTCATCCGACGGTGTCTTCTCTTTTCCTTTTCTTGCTCGGTTTTGACCCTTTGTTTGGCATTTTTGCATGGGGTTTTCTTGCATCCTTGGGACCTAGAAATGTCTACAAAGACATGCTCAAACAATATGGTTAGTCCCAATGATCATGTTGTCATGAATCACCAAAATCAAACTCCGAACAAATGGCATATGAGGCCATGTTCGCTACAATGCCGATTCCTGCCGCGTAGCTACACGTACGCGCGTGTTCTGCTCAATTATTTGAGTGCTTTATTTAATCAGCTAGATCATGTAATCCGTTAGATTCAGTGTCGCCACACACATAGAAGCTGCACCAACAGGCCAGACCAAATAATGTAAACTTTCCAGTGGAAGTTTGTGACGTATTCGCTCCATTCCAAACTATTTGATCTACATAGTTCTTTAATATATCTAGACATAATATATATAAATGCAGAGTAAAAGATTATGTCTAGAAAAATCAAAATAACCTGCAATTTGAAAAGTAATTACATTTCCTGCTGTTGTGAAGTAGTAAAACAGTCAAATGCCCTGTTTAGTTCG
Organism: Cenchrus americanus; assembly: GCA_947561735.1. Classification (NCBI taxonomy): domain Eukaryota; kingdom Viridiplantae; phylum Streptophyta; class Magnoliopsida; order Poales; family Poaceae; genus Cenchrus; species Cenchrus americanus. The sequence goes on from OX387245.1 coordinate 188,053,076, forward strand.
TCTGCCACATCAAAATTGGTCACACTAATTAGGAGTAGTAAACATATGTTAATGAAAAACTCACTCCATAATGTAATGAGGATAATTAGGCTACGATTAGACAATGTTGTGCTTAGTAAACAGTCTTTAATAACAAATTAATCGGACTTAATAGATTCGTCTTTCTATTCCCGTGCAATTAGTTTTATAATGAAATCATATTTAGTCCTTCTAATTAGCAGTTTTACACTTAATATGACATTTTACTATCGTCAATTGGAATCAACTAAACAGAGCCTAACTGGTAAGCATGGAAAATGATGTAGTATATGGAAAATGATATAGTATATGTTTACTACTGGACCTTGAAAAATGGGTAAGCATATATAACAGTGATACGACAAACCAAATATCTTCCGGCGGATCGATTATAATTAACTAGAGATTTCAGCGATGTCGAAAGATTTCGATGTGCATGTGCCAGTAGTAGTCCTAGAGGACGACGAGATAATAATTGCTACCAATTATTATATTATCATCTTTGAAAAAACAATGTGTCTAATGGCACTACATCGCTGCATATAATGTAGTATAGTGCAACCGATGACGCGACCTCTGCCGAGTCCCGATCCAGTGGCCACCGATCGCGCGCCCGGCCCCCTTCGTCTCGGCCCTTGTCCATTGTCCGGGAGTAAGATGGTTGGTGTGTGCATGCACGTCACGGAGACACGGACGCCGCCGCTGACGGACGGATCGAATTCGACGGAGCGCGCTGCATGCGGCCGGCCGTGGCTGGGCCCGGCGGCCACCAACCGGCCGGGCACCCGGCCGGCCGGCGTGGCGCGCGGCACTACCCGGCAGCGACCGGGACTTCGCTGCTGCAGGCGTCAGCAGCGGCGTCGCATGTGCGGGAGATTCTCGATCGCTGCATGGCCAGATGCTGCGCGCCGGGCGAACGGAGAAGAACGCAAGCTGAAAGGTGTGGAAATATTATGTAATTTTCAGATTAAAACCATAATATAAATCATGACATAAACAACAACTAGATTAAGCACATCACATATCATGGCAACTAGCACAACAGGAAACTGTGGCTTCGCCAACAGCCCAGATCTTTCCCAACAGACAAGACCAGAGCTGTTGGCGAAGAAACTCTTTCCCAACAGGAAAACTCTGCTGTCGGGAAAGAAATCTTCGCCAACAGCCCAAAATCCAAGGACTGATGGCAAAGTTCGGCTGTTGGCGAAGGGGTTCTTTCCCAACAGGAATGCTGTTGGGAAAGAAAGGTTGTTGGCGAAGCCCCTGCGTGGCCAAACGGTGCCGACGCCGTCCACTTCGCCAACAGCTTCGCCGTTAGCTGTTGGCAAAGGGAGCAACCCTTCGCCAAGAGGGCTACCACGCTGTTGGCGAACAGCCTTCTTTCCCATCAGCCTTATAGTGCTGTGCATGCTGTTGGCAAAAAATTTTCATTTTTTTCGAATTTTAAGTTCAAACTTTTTTGGCAGCCTTGCTACATTGTTTACAAGCACATGGTTAAATGTGGGCTCTTTTGCAACATTTAGCTATATTTCGTTAATTATTTTCGTTCACTTGAATTTTCTGGCATAATCCAATTTTGAACTGCAGGTGCGTGAATTAATGAAACTTAGGCGTTCGAAAAATGATATTCATGATGGGGAGTGTGTTTTGAGGCCGTGTCCCAAAGCTCACCCCAATGTACACGTAACACGAAGGTACAGGCGTGGTACAACTGTTTTTTAATTATATAAAATCCAAACGAAGTCGAAAAATCACGAAACTTGTCAGGGTGTCTTGTTATCGCATGTGGAGGCTACGATAAACATTTGAGAAAGTTTGGAGCAAGTTACCGCGTCGGATGCTCAAAACCTAGACATCGCCACATGTGCTCACAAGCGTCCTCTAGAGTGGCGCGGAGCAGCCCAGGGCGGCGGCGGCGGCGTCCGTCCGAGCAGACGGGGCGGCGACGATTCGTGTCCTGCATCGCTCGCGGCGACGAGACCGATGCACGGACTAACGCCCTGACTGCATCTAGGTGTCGGATTAGGGATTTTTTTAGTAGCAGATGTATTAGTTGGAGAGTTTAAGTGATAAATTCCTCACATCTCAATATGTTCATCGGATGGAGATCTAGCGATTGTAGTTCGAGTTTGCATACGAATCTGGTTTGCATAGAATATGTTGCCCCAATGTACTGCGCCCGTCGCTCTTCTCTCCCCAGAGGTCGCTCTTCTCTCCCCAGAGGACGACGTGGATGTAACTAAGCTGATGATGTGCACGCAAATAAAGTGGAATGCATGATTCGAACTATACGTACGTGCGCATGAATAATGAATATTGATATAGCTAGCTATCGGAGTTCAGAGCTCGTACTACTACTAGAAAATGTGTGCTCTACCTCGTGCGCACCACACCGCCCGGCGCCAGCAGTCCAAGTCCGCCCTGGCTGGCTAACCCAACCCAAAACGCACAAGCGGTCAAGCTCGAGCCCAGTCCACACCGGAAAACCCCAACCCTTGCGGCCCCACCTGACTCGAGCCGATCGATCCCCCCAACCGGCCCCCTCCCTCCTCCTCCGACCTCGATCCGATCCGATCTAATGTTCCCCACCGTCAACGACCCCTCCGCCGTCGGTGCCATGGTCTCCTCCACCTTCCCGGACGCCGACGCCTACGACAACGGCGACTCCGACGACCTCGACTTCCCCCCGTCGACCCCACCCCCACCCCCCGTCTTCTCCTCCCCTCCCCGCCGCGCCCGCCTCGGCCTCCGCCTCCGCCGGGGAGCGCCGCCCACTCTTCCGGCGGGCCGTGGACGGACGAGGGACGAGCCCCCGCTCGCCCCCGCGCGCCCCGGCCACCGCTACCGCCATGCGTCGGAGCCGGGCGCCCCCCGCCTCGTCCGCGCTAGGCGGGTGCGGCGGCGGCCTCGGCGGCCCGGATCCGGCCACCCACGCCCCGGTCGCCCCAGCCGGCGATACCCTAGGCCGCCCCAACTCCCCTCCGTTCGAGGCCAAGTCTACGGCCGGCCTCCTCGACGACTCCTACCGCTAGGGCACCCCAACCGCAACGTCCCCGCGGTAGCTCTCCTGGTCCTAGGCCTTCCACGTCTCGCTCGCCGGCGTCTCCGGCGACCGCTGCAATTTCGGCGACCTCACCACCCCCAGGTTCGTATTCACACTTCACACCAGTAGATTAAGTTGCCTAGATTAAGTTGTTCATAATGATGGCGACCACAGTATTAATGATATACCTGACAAACCTAGGAGCTATACATGCACATCGATCAGCATCTGCAATTCCTCAAGTTCACTATTTTCAAAAAAATTTCCTCCAGTTCACCTACCTGATTGAGGGTATATGAGAGGCCACACGGTTGGAGTATGATGAAAGAGAATTACCTCATAGTGCCCATAAAAAGGGTGTTACCTCTAATTCACACGTTAGCTAGCACTAAGTGTTTTAAAAAATGTTCCATACTCCGGTTTCTCCACATAACAATAGTTTGTCTATAACATGTTGTAGTATGTATTTACATTCTTGAAAATAACAGTAGCACACTAACGTTCTTGAAAATAACAAATAGATAATTTATCATATATACATTGTTGTAACGGAGTTCCCTTTTTTCTAAATGAAATATGTGCACTTGTACATTCTTGAAAATAACAAATAGATAATTTATCATATATACTCCTAATACATTTTAAAATTTAAATTATGTTATGTGATATTCCTAAAGGTTTGAACTCTGAAACTTGAATATGCTTCGTTTTTTTTGTTTCATTACTAGCAGCCATATTTACAGTGAGTAGATGGAAAGCTGTAGTACTATTTAAAAATATACTGTAGTGCTAGCTATTATGAATATATGCAGGTACCATGATGTTTTCTCATTAGTCATTACGTTAACGTTATGCTTCCATGAAATCCAAACTTGTTGAAACTGTATACTTTTGCCGTGCTCCATTTTTTAAGTGCTCCATTTTTTAAGTAGATGGATTTGATTAACCGATATTGATTCGATATTAGTTTCAGCCAAGTTTATCATATTAATCTGAAAGATGTTTTTCCAGTGCGATGGTAATTTTAAGTTGTTCTGAATTTTTCATGCTTCACATCTTTGTCTCTACAAGGGCAGCCACTGGTTTATCACACAATATACTGCAAGCACTATGCTTCATGAATTCCGATGGGTATTTTTGACTCATGGGATGCAAATTTAAATGGAGCATCCAGTGCTGCAAGGACATGGACAGCTTTTCAAAGCCAGCAACCTAGTTCAGCAATGATAATTCTGTTGGTAATACATATCTCGAGCTTATCAATGGATCTGAATCTCCTGTTCCAAGTATTTTTCTTTGTTACATGCTACATTCAGTGTCTGATTGTGTCTTTGGTCCTGTTAGATTTGGTTTAAACTTTAAATACAGTGCTAATTCCACTCTTTTTCTGGAGTATGCAGGCATCACCGTGTCTGTGGCATCATCTACTGCATTTGAGTGTGGAATTATTTTTCTGGAGCCTTTGAGCTTGGTTATGTACTTAGGCCGCACCTTACTAACTGTAGGCCCTATCAGCTGCTGGTTTAGCTTTTAATCAAATCTACGCCAATAGCCTTTAGCCAATTTAGTTGCTGATGATTAGTGAATAATGTTGCTTCTCTGATTCATATATTGTATATGCTGATCCTTTTTTTCTTGTTGGTTCAGTGCTTGGTTATTCCCATTGATAAAATGAACTGAGCAGTAATGTTTGTTATGCATGGGCGGCATGTGTAGTGGCTTTAAGTGCCTGCTCATCTTTATAGGGTCTGTTTGGGGATGCTTAGATTATAAGCGAAATAAGCAAAATAAGCTATAGTACTATTTAAAAATATACTGTAGTGCTAGCTGTTATGAATATATGCAGAGAGGTTGATTAGTCATTTGAGTTCCTGGACATTGTGGAGCTTAAACTTGTGGACTTGTCAATGAACTTGTGGACTTGTCGATGAACTTGTGGACTTTCCGTTGAACTTGGATGTACTAGTGGACTTGTCGATGAGTAACGTGTGAATTTATCTATATGTGATGTCTGTGATGATTATTGTGATATATATGATGCATGTCATGAATATTATGATATATATGATGCCTGTGATGAATATTATGATATATATATATATGATATTCCTGTGATTTTGGATATTTTAAACGTGAAAAACAAAAAAATAAATTGCAATGGTCACTTTGCCGTGCGTCTTCCGAAGGCGCACGACAAAGTGACCAAAAACCAATAGCAAAACAGCTTTCCCAACAGCTTTCGGCCCATGCCGTTGGCAAAGCGAGCATCGTTAGCAAAGCCGGGCTCCTTTGCCAACAGCCTTGTCCAATGGATTTGCCAACAAGATGGACCGATGCCGTTGGCAAAGCCGCCGTTCCCTTTGCCAACCGGTCTTTGCCAACGCTCGTCGCTTCCCTATTGGCGAAGGTAACGGCAGCCGAGCTGACGGCGTCCCCCCTTCGCCAACGGTACACATGGCTGTTGGCGAAGCTTTCCCAACAGGGCCCGCGTTCCTGTTGGCGAAGAGCTCTTTCCCATCACTTAAAACGCCAACAGTTCTTTCCCAACAGGAACTCGGAAACCCTATTGGGAAAGCCTTCGCCAACAGAGTTGGAGTCTTCGCCAACAGCTTAGCGCTAAATTGGCGAAGCACGCGTTTCCTATTGTGTAGTGTAAGCACAACTCGTACACTAGACAGATTAAACATGCTGATTAAGCAGAACAAAAGGAATAGATTGCAAGTAGAATACCTGTTGCTAGTAGATGTAGATGAGAGCGTGATGGAGAGATTTCCGAAAGCGAAACTGAGATCGTCCTGGTCGATGTCACTGTCGTCGATCAACGGCGGCGGAAGACTTCGAAGATCACGCCGGGACGCAGCGCCCCTGGATCTTGTCAGAAGACGAGCCGTGACGAAGTTTTGGGAGCAGTCGCGCGAAAAGCGCTTCCCAACAATCTTATTCGCCTTCTCCCGATGCAGGATCACAAAGACGACGGTTCCGGAGACCTGCTGGCCCGGTCGCAAGTGCACGCGAACGATCGGGCTAGAGTCTTAGCGGTGGTGGCGCAGCACTAAGCAAAGGCAAAACTCTAGTTGGCCCGGTCGCAAGTGCACGCGAACGATCGGGCTGGAGTCTTAGCAGTGGTGGCGCAGCACTAAGCAAAGGCAAAACTCTAGTTGTTGACTCGGTACTTTTTAGCGTGGTCGGTCGGCCTCGTGAAACACAATCACGAGTAGGACTCTAAGTTGAGTCCGTTTAGGACTCGGCCTCGTGAAACACAATTACGAGTAGGACTCTAAGTTACCGAGATACCAAAAACTAAAACTGCTGTTGGCGAAGAGCTCTTTCCCATCACTTAAAACGCCAACAGCTCTTTCCCAACAGGAACTCGGAAACCCTATCGGGAAAGCCTTCGCCAACGGGGTTGGAGTCTTCGCCAACGCTTAGCGCTAAATTGGCGAAGCACGCGTTTCCCCGTTGTGTAGTGTAAGCACAACTCGTACACTAGACAGATTAAACATGCCGATTAAGCGAGAACAAAAGGAATAGATTGCAAGTAGAATACCTGTTGCTAGTAGATGTAGATGAGAGCGTGATGGAGAGATTTCCGAAAGCGAAACTGAGATCGTCCTGGTCGATGTCACTGTCGTCGATCAACGGCGGCGGAAGACTTCGAAGATCACGCCGGGACGCAGCGCCCCTGGATCTTGTCAGAAGACGAGCCGTGACGAAGTTTTGGGAGCAGTCGCGCGAAAAGCGCTTCCCAACAATCTTATTCGCCTTCTCCCGATGCAGGATCACAAAGACGACGGTTCCGGAGACCTGCTGGCCCGGTCGCAAGTGCACGCGAACGATCGGGCTAGAGTCTTAGCGGTGGTGGCGCAGCACTAAGCAAAGGCAAAACTCTAGTTGGCCCGGTCGCAAGTGCACGCGAACGATCGGGCTGGAGTCTTAGCAGTGGTGGCGCAGCACTAAGCAAAGGCAAAACTCTAGTTGTTGACTCGGTACTTTTTAGCGTGGTCGGTCGGCCTCGTGAAACACAATCACGAGTAGGACTCTAAGTTGAGTCCGTTTAGGACTCGGCCTCGTGAAACACAATTACGAGTAGGACTCTAAATTACCGAGATACCAAAAACTAAAACTGCAAAAGGAGACCGCGCACGCAGGGGTTGTGTGCTCACGCCCTTCGCCATGCCAAGCCAAACCACGCTCGGCGAGGTGAACATGGACTTCCTTTCTCCTTCTCATACTAGTATAGTCTTTCGAAGATGAGAACAACTTCCATATATAAGTTGGTTCCCTCCACCTCTTACTAGCAAGGTGGCACTAAATGATTTCACTACTTTTCTTATGCACTCATATGATGGGCCTTTGAGATTTATTAGGAATATCTAAATGTATTATTGGGCCAAACCCACATGAATTCTAACAAAAGGAACCCGCACATGCATGATGGTGCCGTGTGGTCGCACACTCTCGCACGCGCGTCAGGCCCTGGTTCGTGTGCTTTATCCAGTAGGGCCTGGCCATTAACACATGTTGTACTCTTGTTGCTTGGCAGCGTCCTACTAGCCGCTCTATCAATCTACCGACGACGTGATAAAAAAATTGCCCGAGAGACGTGTTTCTCCATTCGCCCGTAGCATCCGTCATATATAAAAAAATCTACCGACGATGTATGTATACAAGTACATCCATTTATGGATATAGATTCATTATCTAGAAAAGGTATATATATGCAAGCGTGCGTACGTGTTGCTTGTCATCAACCGGACCGACGGCAGCATGTCGGAGTGATTCGCGCTCGTTACCTCCCTAGAAGCTGCCGTGTAAACTGCTGACTGACAAGTGATCGGCGGAGTGGACTGACAAACCGCTGCACAGAGGTTCCAGCACCCACATGCGTGCCGGCCGTTCGGCCCGAAAGGCTTCGGTCAGTTCGTTGATTTGCCGCAGATTCTGGCCGTAGTCACACCTGTCGTCCCGAGTGTCGGCGATCGAGCTTTTTACAATCGCCTCGTGCACATGGAAAGATCAATTTTTTTTTATTTATTCCGCGGCCCCAGCCATTACGGCGCGCCATGTGAGGCCAGAAAAGAATGGGGAAAAGAGATCTTGGCCGCGAGGAGGACGACGACAAGGGGCCGATACGACACCGGCCTCCATTTGGTTTGCAGGCGGCTGAGGAAGACGCTGTCACCTCGCCTCATCACACTGCAAGAAATTCTTTGATCCATGACGAAATTCTCATGACATTTTTTTATTTCGTCATAGATCACACTGCATCCATGACTAATAGTCAAATTTCGTCATAGATTCGCGGTGCTGTATATGAAGCCTGATATGAAGTCCAAACACTATGACATTGTGCTAATTTCGTCATAGATTTCGTCACAGATCACACTGCATCCTTGACAATAGTTAGATTTCGTCATAGATTAGCAGTGTTGGATATGTGGCCCGATATGAAGTCCCAACACCGTGACGTTGCGCTAATTTTGTCATAATCCGACCCATAATGTGTTTCATCATTTCATCATGATCAATAAAATAAAAAAGCATAGTGTGAAAATAATTAGAGATCATCACCATCAATACATTAAAAATCTAAATTTAATAACTTTTTCGAAAACATATAATGTTATATATTCAGTATATAGATATACCTACCTAAACGCAAACAAAAATGGATTTCAGTTTTATGATTTTTTAATAATTTACTATGGTTTTCTTAATATTCAGCTGAATTAAATTAAATAAGGAAAATACAAAACTATTTTTAAAACCACGCATAACTATACTATAGACGTAATCTGGACGGTTTCGAAGGTTGAATGATATACTTTGTGTAGTTACGAAGTTTAGGGATGAAAATCAGACCTTCGCAAAAGTTGAGGGACTCAAACAGGAGTCGAAGTAACTTGGGCTTAAATATATATTTTTGGAATTGTTCAAATATTATTTGACATACATGTAGTACAAAATTTAATTATTTCCAATAAACATATAGAAATTCATTGAAATGAAGAAAATAGCAAATCTACTTAAAAATTATTGAAACTCTTAGGTGACAACTTTTATGTAGTCTATTACATATAAAAAAATACGTTTGTGTGTGTAAGATAATTATTTATTTGTTTTACTTCACAATGATGTAGTAAAATAAAAAAGAAAAAGAAAAATGTTAAGCATTAAAACGAATCAAGGCTCATTTCAGCCCAAAACGACCCAGTTTTTTTCATCGTCCCTCATCGATCCGATGGTCCTAGTCGTCTTGCCATCGTATATAATGTGCTGCAATCCACCCAACCCTAACCCCAGCTCCCTCATCGCGCAGCCCCATCCCCTGTGCCCTCTTCTCCCGCCGCCCTCTCTCCTCCTCCTCTCCTACATCGGACCCTCCCCCCTCTCTCCTCCTGATCCCCTTCGACGCGCGCTCAAGGAGCAGCAGGGGCGCCGCACGCTCAAGGGGCAGGCGGCCTTCCTATCGCGCATCACCAACGGTGGGCTCCGATCCGCCCCCACCCTTCGCCGTTGCTCCGCCTCTGCCTTGCACCCAAGCCGTCCCCCATGAAAGTAGGTCACCCCATGGAAGCAGGTCGCACACCAACTTCCTACTCCTTTTCGTGAGCACCTTCCGGTCCAGGTCGATTCGATCTGCTGGTGACTACTTGTTTAGCGTATCTTGCAGGTACAGAAGAACACCATCACTGCGGGGCTGAGGGCTGGCTTGCTCTACTGCGCGGGGGCCGGGCCGCTGTCTGCGGTCTTCAGTTGCGTCGTCAGGGGTACGATGGCCGGCGCAGCCGTCGTGCCGAACAAGCTCTCGAGAAATACGTGCCTGATCTATTTTTATAAACTGGAATGCCTGACGTACTAGTAAGTTTCAATCTACTAGGTTGAGTTTGACAATAGTAATTAGACTAGATAAGGTATTATGCTTATGGAATCTGTATAAATTTCCAAACTTCATTGCTAATGACTACATTACAAGAGTGCAATCCCTCTTAGATCCAGGGTTTCTTTCATCTTGTAATATGAAAGGTTGCATACAGAAAATTCTAATATTATGTTTCAATTTAAAATGTGCAGACAGACAGGGCAGCTATGCTAGATGAACTTCTTAAGTGCATTTCAGTGTTTGTGCAAGATCTGCTTATTGGCCTGGATTCTGACTTGAGCAGGTAAGTTTAGATCACGGCTTCCTGTTGCTCCTGTATGGTTACAATCTTATAGTTCAGTGGCATTAAGTTATAAATTCCCAAATGTTTTTTACATGGCATCTAAATTAACTGAATATGTGTCCATGTTTATCTGTTCTTATGTTTAAATAGGAAGTCATTTTAATCCTAGCAAATGCATCTATAGGGTTTTAGTACACTGTTTTGTTCTGCAATTCGGTCCTTATTTAATTATCCATGTGCTTGCGCGACCTGTTTGAAACAATAGGGGTTCGCGCGTGCCTGTTGTTTTGGATCGATTCTCTGTTCACCAGGGTGGATTGGATTTGTCAGGCCCGTTTGATTTGTTAGCTAGTGTGATCGCAACTGGATATAAGTTTGAAGGGGTGTGGATTTTGTTTGCCCCCGATCTACATGGTGGTTGATTTGTTCAGTTCAAGGTTGTTGGGATGCTATTTTTTTGGATGGAAACCAGCATGAGACTAATTGGACTGCTTCGAATTTTTCCTTCCCGATTGTATAACCCACATATATGATGTGCGGTCTAGTAAGAAGGTTTGTACATTATAGGTGATGATTTATTAGGTTACTTCCGGAATTACGAGCTATGATGTAGCGTGTTTATTTCAAGCAAGCAGTGATGGTCAGATTATTTGGAATCTGTTGCAATTAAAGGGTCACGTCCTGAAGTTCTAGTGGTATCAGATATTATAGTGGTATGGAATAAGTTGATTTCATTGGCAGTTAGACTAGTTTATCATTCAGTAATAGTCTACAATTTAGTGTTATCAAGTTGTGGATTGTGGTTCAAGTATTTGGCCTCAAGATTGAGGAATTGTTTGCTGCCATATTAGTCTTTGGCCTTTTCTACATTCATGTCTTTATTTTAGATATGTTAATTCAGCAAATATCAGTAGTAGATTGGTCTGATGAGCTTTTCTGGGCACTGTGATGTATCAGCAGTAGATTGGTTCAAGCATCAATTTAGCCAATATCATTTGTGATTGGGGGAAATCTTAAGAAATGAACAATACTCATTTTTCATATGTTCAATGCTGATCTACTATCTCTAACTGACTCTTATCTTATGTTTTTTGATATGTGCATGTGTACTTGATGGTGGATCTGAATCCTGGAGCTGCATCCAGTGAGTGCTACCTGGCCATTCCACTAATGTTACTGGATTTTGTAAGTGGAGATGCTTGCATTGCATATGTTGTATGTGTGCATCCAAATGGCTTGTGATTGCTTCAATTTTCTTAGTATTTTCTTTGCACATGCTGCATATCTGTACATAGTAGCTTGTATCCTCTTTGGTCTCTATTTTGTTCTGCAGTGAACTATTTGTCTAGCACAATATATATTACATTTAGTTGTTTTGTGCAGTTCTTGACACCCCATGTACATCCTATAGATGTTAAATCTGATGCATGTTCGTCCATCTGTGGCCATAATTAGATCACTTTACCATTTATGTTAAAGCGAGAGCTCTTCGATAATCACTATTGTTACATTTGTTTTTTAAATTTCAGAAAAAATGGAGAACAAGAAGTGAGATAAATCTCTTGCTGGATGAAAACTTGTATCTGAAGTGTTGGAAGAAAGACTTTATATTTGTTGTAATACAAGATGAACAGTTTTTTTATGTGATGCTAGTTCTGTTTAATTTTGTAAATGAGATCCATGGGTTGAAATTGTAATCTTGACGTGGGCTGAAATTCTATTAAAATTATTGGGCCAATATTTGTTATGGGCCGTACATCTTAATGGGCTGAAAATGTGATGATGTCATCATTTATGTATGCTGGTATTGAATTTGGCCAGATTAGCACCATGTGGATGCCACGTCAGCGTCACACGGCATCCACGTCAGCGCCACGTGGCAGCCATGTTAGCGCCACGTGGCAGCCAACTCATCTCTATAAGTGACGTGGCAAGTCAATCCATGACGATCACTTTCGTCACAGATTTTGGGCTTCGGGTTGGGTTCAATGGGCTTTACACCAATCTATGACGGCTTGAGAACGTCATGGATCATGCTAATCTATGACGAAAATTTAAGGACGTCACGAGAAGTGATCCGTGACGCTCAATACATGATATTCTCAAATTTCGTCATAGATGTCATTTTATGACGAAATTTTGATGATCCGTGACGAAAATTGACCATCATAGACCACGAGATTTTTTGTAGTGTCAGCACGAGGTTAGCAACACAAGGTTAACATAGCAGGCAGAAAGTATTATGGTAGGCTACAAGTTTGTTAAATGATAATGTGTGAGAGAGATAAATGGGTCACATCTTAAATGTGAAGGCTAAACCATTATACTAGTTGGCCGAGAGATGGGCTATAAGAGGCCATACAACTATCAGCTGGCTAAAGTATTAAACTTGCTCTTGATAAGTGTTATGAGTAACTAGGAAGAATTTGGTTTGTCACTGCGGATATATATAACTCTAATGATAGCAAACCAACGACTAAATTTCCATGAAACCACTCAAATTGGCTTATTGCTTGATAATTTCCTTTGCTCTCAACATCTGTTTGTACCAACTCAATCAGTTTCCCCATCATGTTGTGTGTTGGCTTTCTGGAAACCATGACAAATGCATGTCCCCATGAAAGCATGCAAAACCACTAGTGATACTTGAATGTGCCCTCCACCAACTGATTGGTGCCCCCACTTATTAATTGAACTGCTTAAATTTCTAAAAGGATTACCAATACTCAGTACTGCTAAAACAATTAGCCAGTGTACTTGTTGTCTTTACAACGGGAGGTTCTCCATTGCAGTACCGATTGAACAATGCGTCGTCGGATGCGATCCTGAGTTCCTGACCAATCAAGGCCCTTTTGCCACCCAGGTACACATGTCAAGTTCTACCCAATGTTTTCAAATCGTAAAATTGAACCCTATCGTAAGGGTACCGATAAGATGATAAATCGCGATAAGTCGTCGATAAGCCTAATTAGTCGAGGCTAATCGACCTTATCGATAGTATAATCGTCTTATGGAATATAGGACAAATATACATATCATATAGATATGATCAACATAATTTTGAACAAACATAAACAAGCAAGTATAATATTTTGGCACGTAATTAGCCAATCATAGCACACAACAATCACATAATTAAACAAGGTCTCAAATGAGGACAACATTATGTCTAAATGACAACAGTGGGTACAAATGATTACAACATTATGTCTAAATGACAACAATGGGTACAAATGATTAAACAAGGTCTCAAATGATGACAACATGAAGTCTCAATTAGCAGTACAACACATTTAAAGTCTAAGGCTCTAAGCAAGTAAAGTTTCATCTAAAGCAAAGCCCTCTTCATCTATAGATGCTACACAAGATGGTCAACCTTCACCAGAATCTTCAACATCCATTTCTGCATCTGATTCGTCATCTTGCACCTCTGCTTGCATTTCATTTGCATCATTTTGTTCACTGCCATCTCCAGCAATGTCTTCAACTATGTCTTCGATAGCACGAGTCTTCCAAGGACGCTTCCTCTTCCTGGCATTTCTTTGGCGGAGGCTGATAGAGATAGCACGAGCAGCAACAGAAGCCACCCTACAACCTCTTGGATTCTAAGTAAGAGCAATGTCTTGATCAACAAGAATAGAAGCCATGTCATGTGCATTAGTAGTCTGATTTTGAACATGTGCATTAGTAGTCTGATCCTGATCTTGAACACAGTGTTCATCAACCCATTCATTCTCCCACTGAAATTCTTCAAGGATCAATGGATTGTAATTCTTTCCCTTGGCACCGAGCTCTCAGAGTTTTAGAAATCTATTTGTCATTTTTTTGTTGTAGCTAACATATACCAACTTGCTTAGCCTTTTATGCTCTAACTTGTTCCTCTTTTTGGTATGAACCTAAATAGACAACAATATTAATGCAATATCAATTTGACCACTTATCTTATAGGAAACATATGTAAATTACTTACATGAGCTAAAGCACTCCAGCAGCGCTCACATCCAGATGCTGAACAACAGAGTCTGACAACTCATTTTGCTAAACTTTTTAGCTCATATGCAAGGCCACCATATGCACCCCACCAATTAACTGCATAATTAATTGCAATTATTCATCACAGATTCACAAATACAAAGATTAAAGTGCTGAAGGAAGAAAGAAAGGAACTAAGTTGTTACCAGGATTCTTTTTATCTCTGTCTTTTATTGCTAAAGCCGATGAGAAGTTGTGACACCCTAAAAATTCCATCACTAAAATTCACATAAGCAACATGTTAGCATAGTCTTAAAGATTTAAAATGAAATGCTTTTTAAATTTGAGCTCTAAAGTATTTAACTTAATTTAATTAATTTAGAGACAACAAGTGTTTGTGCATCATTATTTGGCTATGCATGGTTTTTTGGTTGCTTGTGTGAGGTCAAAAAGGTATATACAATTTTGTGAAAAGGTTTGAAAAGTTTTGAATGAATTTGAGTTGAAAAGGTTTGAATTTTAAAAGAGTTTGAAAAGGAAAAAGAGAAAAAATAGAAAAGGACCTCACCTCCCTTTCCAACCCAGCCGGCCCACCGGCCCATTCTCCTTCTCCCGCAGCGGCCCGCCTTCTCTTCCTTCTTTTTTCTTTTTCCTGCTGTCGCTCACATGCAGGCCACACTTGTCGGTGCCCCTTCTCCTTCCACCTGCCTCCCCTTCCTTTCCTCTGCCTTGACCGGTGCCGACCGAGACACCGGCCGCGCCCGCCCATCTCCCCTCGCCCCTTTCCATCTTTAAGCCCCAGTACTTGGAAATTAATCCCCGCGCCCCTCCTCCCTCTTTTGCTCTGCCGTTTCTCGGCCCCACCACCCGCATTGCCCGCCGGCCACCTATGGCAAGGCTACCGGGCGTCGTTCCCCTTCCGCTTCCCCTCCCTCTCTCTCTGTCCCTATTTAAGGTCGAGCCCGAGCTCTTGGCCCTTTGCACTCGCAACACGCCTTCATGCGCTCGAGCACCACAAACACCCAACGCCGCCGCCCCTGTCTCCGCCGCCGCTCAAGCTCGCCGCCGTCGCTGAACTTCGTCGCTGTCATCTCTTCCTCATCGGCAAACGCTTCTACTCTGTCTCCGTGTGGTAAGCATCATCTTCCCACGATCCCTAGTCATCCACGCACACCGTAGCACCGGCGGCCGCACGCCGGCGAACCCTGCGCCGACCCCTTTCGGTGCCAGCCGCCGTGGAAGCCCAACCCACCTCCTTGAACCCCTGGATGTGTGCACGTGTCTCTCAGCTACACGTAGAGGCTGCTCACGCACGAAACAATGCCCTATAGCTCGATCTAGGGCTACGCCGGCGAAGCGCCGCCACGCGCCGCCGCGCCGCTCTTGTCTCCGGCACGCCCGCCGTCGTGCCTCGCTTACTCACGTCATGGGTCGTGTGATCTATGATGGACGGACGGGATAATGTTCCCCTTCATTTTATGAGGCTGGTCCACCGTGGACTCGTGGGCCACGACCACGGCGCGGTCCACCGCTCCCTCAGCCGCCGGATCTGAGATCTCCGGCATGGATCGTGTCCAACCCCGGGTCAAACTTGAGCACACCGGTCAGCCGTGGCGATTTTGATTAAGAGTCCCTGTATTTCTATGTTTTCGCATGCTGGTCCTCCCACCTACATAAATCCTTGCAAACAAGTGAATGTTATGTTTTAGCCCCTGTCTTTTCAAAAGTTTAGCACCCGAGGTCCTTTTTACTTGTTTTATCATGTTAGCCCTTCTGTTTTTATATAAAATTATGTTTTAGTCCCTGGTTTTATTCATAACAGTCATGTAGGCTTAGTTTTCTTACAGAAAGGTCCCTATAACTTGTTTTAATCTTATCTTTCTTGCTTTAACTCCGTTTTTAGCGTTTTATATACCGAAATGATCGTCTCAGTGAGTAGAATCATTTAGATAGCGTGTTTTCAGCTTTTGTTACTCTTTGGTGTACTGTTTATTTATTGTTTGTTTGTATATGCTTGTGCGTAGATATCGTGCCTGTTTCGTCTGAGCTCCCAATTGGAGATGATCAGGAAGAGCCTGTCTACGAAGAAGAAGATACTCAGTTTGTAGAGGAAGGCAAGCAGACTTTTCCCCTCTGCATGTTCTCTTTTTGAACCTATATAACTACATGCTTATACAATGTTTACTTTACTTGTTGCTCTACATTAAATGGATGGGCAAATACCTTTTTAAGGACTTGACTAGATATTTTATCTTGTTACCTTGATCAACCCTGTTTAACAAATGTTTTGGGTAGATAATTGCTTAGTTGCTAAACTTGGGCTGGTTATGTTAGGTAATGCAATCCGTTATGTTTATGAAATGTTGTTTAAGAATAAGACAAGATCATATATTTTAAATGGAACATGGAGAACCACCCAAGAAAATAGTACAACCGCAGTCCACATGGCTCTGGCTTAGCCAATTAATTAGGAGAATGGGTTTATCTGATAGCCTTTTTCCGAGAGGGGCACAGGGGGCTCGGGGTTTCAGGGGTATAGCCCGGTTCTTCTGGGTAGCAGCCTTTGCTAATGTGCTGAACATTAGGGAGAGTTATGGTTCGCCCTGAGTTGTAACTGTCGTAGGTTGTTGGTTTCTCTGCTTTCCTTTGTAAAGGCTTCGTAGTGGACCCCTATCCACTCACCTTGGAAGTGTTTAAGAGTCTAGCTAACCCGGGCAACATGGGGAACACGAGCTGTGGGTAAAGTGTACAACCTCTGCAGAGTTAAAACTAATCGATCAGCCGTGCTCACGGTCAAGAGCGGCTTGAACCCTCACATGATAATCAAACTTAAAGATGGATGTAAATCATGGATCTTGTGGGTCTTTAGGCTTGGGATGTCTTTTAAAGCTTAAGTGGGTTGGTATAAACTTACATCTAGTAACTAGGTGCTGCTAACTAAAATTTGACCAACTCATAAAATGCTAACCGCTGTAAACCATAGCCTATCCTTGGTAGCCTTGCATGTTTCCCCCACTTGCTGAGCTCCAACCATAAGAGTGCTCACCCTTGCTTACCGCTATTCATAGGAGAACATCGGTGAGGAGTACTGGAGCGACTTCGAGGAGTTCTAAGGCATGCGGATCCCCCAGTCATTATGCCTATGGAAGTTGAAGAAGAAGCTACCCGTTTAGTTATCGTTTTGTGTTCGGACCTTCGTGTCCACCCATCTGAGTGTAATAAATGAATATTGTATCGGTTAAACTCCTGTACATTTTAATTACAGTTATGGTATTACTCTCAATTGTCTATCATGTGTGTGAAATTCTGATCCTGGCGCACATATGGAATGCATTCGGTTTTCCTTGTAAAATCGGGTGTGACAAAGTGGTACCAGAGCCGTAATGACTGTAGATCGCAGCCTTAGTTAGAAATGGTCGAAATTAAGGATTCATGTTCTAGAAAGCCATGTCATGCTTCAAATCATCTTATTTACGCTTAAAAATCTAATTTATTATTGTTTATCATTTAAACTCTATCGTTTTGATTTATTATGTACTGAGTCCAGCTTTGTTTTGTCAGATGGCCAGGACTTATCTGACTCCCTGCAAGAGCACTGGCGGTCGTTTCCCTCATGGACAGCTGGCTCCTTGTCATCATCCAAAGGTTGTTGTTGAGGAGGAACCCGAAGAGGTGCAGCCTGAGGCTGAAATTGAGGAGGATCCGGAAGAAGTGCAGCCGGGACCTGAGGTTGAGGAAGACCCTGAAAAAATGCAGCAGGAGGAGGATCCAGTTGAGCAGCCACAACTGTATGATGGCACTGTCCTCGAGGCTGATGCAGATGGTGACATTGTGATCCCACCAGCACCTGAAGCAGCAGAAGATGCACCACCTGTGCCAGTTGCCCCTGCACCCAATGCTATGGGTGGTGATCTAGATGACTCAGGGGATGACAGTGGAGAGGATGATGAAGACAATAACAATGGTGATGAAGATCCTGAGGAGGAAGAGGGTGATGATCCTCGCTATCGTGGAGCTGAGTACCACAAGCACTCCACTGAAGATGAGAATGGCCAGTTCAGTGTCCTACTGCAGGAGGTACTGCAGCACTTGGGGTACACCATGAAGCCACTTTATGTCACCAAGCATTTCAGTGAGCCTGGTATGAGGGATTACTACACCAGCCAAGTCTACATCAGTATGCGTCTAATTGACACCAATGGATGGAGGAACCGCTCATCACACCACAACACAGCTCACTTCTCCTCTGATGAGGCTGCAGACAATGATGCAGCTAGGAGGGCTCTCTGGTCGCTCTACAATGCTCAGCGTGATCGTCTGCATGAGTCTGAGTTCCGTCACGTTCCTTGTCGTGTGAGTGGCTAAGAGGAGACCATAGTACCTGCTGGAGGTGATGACCGTATTGACATCCTGGCTCGGATGACTGCTGCACTAAACACTGACCTTGAGGGTGCAACAACTGAGATGGATAAGTACCATGAAGAACTGTAGACTGCTCAGACTAGGATTGCCTATCTGGAAGCACAGCTTGTTGGTCAGCGACCCCCTCAGGAAGCAATGTCGTACCAAACTAAAGCCTCTCCTCCACGCAAGAAGCTCCGCTACGGCATAGCAGAAGCGACAACCCATCTTGGCTAGGATCTTAGGATTCCTACCTTTACCTTTTTTAAAGTTTTGATAGACCATTCCTGTGTGGACGTATGCTTGTAATAATGATTGTTGCTTGAACACATGTTTGATTTGGAGTTTGCTTGTGTGTGAGTTGTATGGTGGAGTGATGGCCATGATACAACAAGAAACTATAAGTTAAATAAAGTTAGTTTGGGTTCAAATCTGGTTGTCTTCTATTTTATCTCTCATGCAAGTTTGGAATGATGCAAATCCGTTCTCGTAGTTATTTGATATAGCAGTAATGATTTAATTTTATCTCAAGATACAAAGCTCCAAATGACATGAAACTAGTTGGGTTAGTTCACAAATTATGAGGATGATTTTCTGTCAAAATTTCAATATTATACAGTATGTATTTTGGGAGTTGTGCACAAAGTATTGAGCACATCAGAATCTGTAATTTCTGCTGACACAGCTGCACTATTTGAATTTTATCTCGAGTTGTTGACCTTCAATTGAGGTGATTCCAGTTAGAATAGTTTCATAATTTGGCACCTCACAACCTGGTAAAAATTCATGATTTTTGAATAATTATACAGAGAGTTACACCTGATTCATTGAGGTCAACAGAATCTGTCCTAGTTGGAAGTCTGTATTGCTTTATCGTTTTGAGTTTATCTTATTATTATGCATCAATTCGATACACCTCTCTGAAATATATTTTTCTAACGATCAGATGGTAAACACCACGTCCGGAGAAGGTGAAGACGTACCGCCTGTGATCCGTGCTCATATTGCTAATCAGCAGAATCCTGCACCACCCCCACCGGTCAATCAAGCAATGGATCCGGCTATGCAGCAGTTCTTTGAAGCGCAGATGCAGTTGATCCAGAATCTCACCAATACTGTGCAAAGCATGCAGGCTCAGCAAAACCAGCCACCAAAGCCAGCTCCTCTGCCGCCCAGGGACAGGCACAAGGAGTTCATGAGCCACAATCCTCCTACCTACTCCCACTCAACTGATCCGCTGGATGCAGATGATTGGTTGAAGACGATTACCAAGAAGCTGGAGATTGTTCAGTGCACTGACAGGGAGATGGTTTTGTATGCTGCTGGTAGACTTGTGGGACAGGCTGGGAATTGGTGGGATGCATATGCAACTGCACATCCTAACAGGCAGAACATCACTTGGCAGGAGTTCCAGGACAACTTCCGCACTTATCACATCCCTTCAGGGGTAATCAAGCTTAAGCAGAAGGAGTTCTTGTCACTGAGGCAGGGAAGCATGTCGGTCACTGAGTACTTGGACAAGTTCACTCATCCATCTCGTTATGCACCGGATGAGGTGAACACTGATCCTAAGAGACAGGAAAGGTTTCTGGATGGGTTGATTGGGCCTCTCAACTATCAGCTGTAGAGTCACACCTTTCCAAATTTCCAGACACTGGTGAACAAGGCAATTGGACTGGAGAGCAAGAGGAAGGAACTGGGTGAGTAGAAACGCAAGTTCCAGTCACATGGGCAGTCAAGCAGCAACACTCGTCCTCGCTTCAGTTCACAGCAGAGTCCGTCTCAGTACCGTCCTGGTGGACAAGGTGGAAGGTATCCACAGAACTTGCAGTTGCAGCGCTAGTTTCAACCACAGCGCTTCAACCCCCAGACACCCAGAGCTCCTACTCCTCAGCAAAGTCTTTCCAACAATGGCTCTGGGGCACCTGTCAGGAACACTACCCCTGTTCAGCCCAATGGGTGTTTTAAGTGTGGAGAGCTGGGACACTATGCCAGCAACTGTCCTAAGAGAGCGGTGCAGACTCCTCAGACGGATAACAGTCACAGGTCTGGGCAGCCATCTTCACAGGCTCGTACTCCACAGGCTCCTAGCAAGAGAGGCCAGCAGAACTATGTGTGTGGCCGGGTTAATCATGTATCAGTGGAGCAAGCTCAGAATGACTCCGGCGTGGTATTGGGTACGTTTCCCGTCAACTC
Organism: Cenchrus americanus; assembly: GCA_947561735.1. Taxonomy (NCBI): domain Eukaryota; kingdom Viridiplantae; phylum Streptophyta; class Magnoliopsida; order Poales; family Poaceae; genus Cenchrus; species Cenchrus americanus. Next base: position 188,073,872 of record OX387245.1, read on the forward strand.
TATACCCGCTACAGTATTGTTTGATTTAGGAGCATCACATTCTTTCATAACTGGTCAATTTGTGACAAAACATAATTTATCTATGAGTGCCATGAAGAATCCACTGATAGTTAGCTCCCCGGGAGGAGAAATGAAAACTGGTTATATATGCTCACAAGTAAAGATTAATATCATGGGAGTAGACTTTCTTGCCAATGTGGTAGTCTAAAATCATGGGGGATAGATATCATCCTAGGGATGGATTGGTTACAAAAACATGATGGGGTTATTCAGTGTCGGAAGAAGTTATTATTGTTAACCAGTCCACAAGGAGAGAGAATAGAGTATGTGGGTACACCCTCATCCAACAGTGGGACTGTGAACTCAGTAGAAGGCAAGGCCTTGGAGGATATAAAAGTAGTGAGTGAATTCCCTGATGTATTTCTAGAGGATCTGCCAGGTATGCCACCTGACGGTGACATTGAATTTAGTATTGAACTTATACCTGGTACTGATCCTATATCAAAAAAACCTTATAGAATGGATGTTAAAGATTTAGCTGAACTAAAGAAACAAATAGAGGAACTACTTAGTAAATGGTTTATCTGTCCTAGTTCATCACCATGGGGAGCCCCCACACTCTTCGTTGATAAGAAGGATGGATCTAGGAGATTGTGTATAGACTATCGATCTCTTAATGAGGTTACTATCAAGAACTAATCCCATTTACCTCAGATTGAGGATTTGTTCGATCGGATGAGGGGAGCTAACGTATTCTCTAAGGTAGATCTTAGATCAGGTTACCATCAATTGAAAATCCGAGTGGAGGATATACCAAAGACAGCATTCACATCTAGATATGGGTTGTATGAGTTCACTGTGATGTCTTTTGGTTTAACCAACGCTCCAGTGTACTTCATGTACTTGATGAACAAGGTATTCATGGAGTATCTTGATAAGTTTGTTGTGGTATTCATTGATGATATTTTGGTATTCTCTCGGAGTGAGAAGAAAATGAAGAACACTTAAGGCTTGTGTTGCAAAAGCTCCGTGAACATCAGCTATATGCCAAGTTCAGCAAGTGTGATTACGGGTTGAAGGAGGTCTCTTTTCTCGGACACATTATCACTGATGGAGGGATTGCAGTGGATCCAAGCAAGGTTCGGGATGTGTTGAACTAGAGTTCGCCTAAGAATGTACCAAAGATCAGGAGCTTCCTTGGACTTGCAGGATACTATCGTAGGTTCATCGAGGGATTTTCTAAGATTGTGAAACCCCTTACAACTCTACTTGAAAAGGGTAAGGAGTTTAAGTAGGATGAGAAGTGTCTGGCTAGTTTTGAGGAATTAAAGAAAAGGTTGACTACAACTCCTGTGTTGATAATACCAGATATACACAAAGGGTTTGATGTGTACTATGATGCTTCTCGGGAAGGATTGGGTTGTGTGTTGATGTAGGAAGGAAAGGTAGTAACATATGCATCAAGGTAGTTGAGGAAACATGACCAGAACTATCCTACTCACGATCTTGAGCTAGCAACAGTGGTTCATACTTTGAAAAATTGGAGGCATTATATGATTGGGAATAAGTGTCAGATTTTTACTAATCACAAGAGTCTGAAGTACATCTTTACTCAGAAGGATCTAAATCTAAGGCAAAGAAGATGGTTGGAGTTAATCAAGGATTATGATTTGGATATTTAGTATCATCCTGGTAAGACGAATGAGGTAGCAGATGCTTTGAGTTGGAAGAGTCAGACCAACATGCTGATAGGACACTTGTTACCACAGGAGTTATGTTAGGAAATGGCACAGCTCAACTTGGGAATAGTTGCTCAGAGTGAGACTTTGACACTAGAAATTGAGTTGACACTTGAGCAGGATATTAGGAGAGGGCAGTTGACTGATGAGAAGATTGCAGAGCATAAGAAGCTGATAAAGTTGGGTAAAGTTCCAGAGTTCAGGGAAGATGAGCAAGGAACTGTGTAGTTCAAGAACAGAATCTGTGTACCTGAGATCAAGGAGCTGCGAGAAACTATTTTGAAGGAAGCACACGATTCAGCTTACTCTATCCATCCTGGAAGCACTAAAATGTATCAGGATTTGAAACAGAGGTATTGGTGGCATGGAATGAAAAAGGATGAAGCAGCTCATGTAGCTTTGTGTGACATGTGTCAAAGAGTGAAAGCTAAGTATCAAAGACCAGCATGATTGGTTCAACCTTTAAAGGTACCTGAGTGGAAGTGGGAAGAGACTGGTATGGATTTCATAGTGGGATTACCTCGTACTTGTGAGGGGTATGATTCTATATGGGTTATTGTGGATAGATTAACCAAGGTAGCACTGTAAGTGCAATCAAGCCCTAAGTGGGTTTTGGTGAATTAAGTGACAACTTGATTAAAACCCTAACACTCTTGTGAAGCATGTGAGCAGGTTATTGATAATTGACAAATGTTATTAATGTGTAAATTCATGCATTTGGCTCATATTGTATGTAAGACAAGGGTGGATCATGGCAATATACTTTGAACGGTTATAAGCATACTAAGAGTGAATGTCATGATAAAGAAAGGTTGTTCTTCCCGTTGGACTTTACATAAGGCATACAACAAGTGATCCTAAGCTAAAGAAAAGCAAATATAGAGGCATGATTATATGTGATAATTGGTTGGCCTCTCTATGTTGGGCAAAGCACATTTTGATGAAAGGAGAAGCTTATGGTATAATAATGGGAGAATTAAATCAAAGTTGAATATGGCATCAAGGGATTTCACCATCGACACATGATAGAGCTTGATGACCAATATTATGAGGTTTATCAAGCAAAACATCAAGGGATTTCACTATTGGTACAAGATGGAACTTGATGACCTAAACAATAAGTTTACCAAGTTCAATATCAAATGGTTTTCACTCTTACTTTTTTTATGAAAATTATTGACTTGTTCAAAGTAGCTATTTGTGGGACTTCAAGTTGAGTGTTGAAAAAGGTCATGTGGTTATCTATATTACTTTGGACCTACAAATTGAAGTTTGCAAAAGCTAGAATATTTGATATCAATCAAAGGACAAACAAATTGAGTGGCATCTCAAATGGTTTTATCTCTATGGTGCAAGGCTTGACTCAATTGTGGCAAGGATAAGTGATGAAGAGATAAAGATGGCTAAAACGAGGAGCTAAGCTAAGGCTATTGATAGCGACCATAAGCGAAGTGGCTAGGGTGAAGTTGAGAGCATCAAGGATTTCGAAGTATCACATCCAAGCCTAACAAGGAAAGTGATAAATTGCATCTAATGTCATGATTGATAAATCGGAGTGGCTCAAGAATTCAAAGTGGTTGATCTCTAATCTATGGAAGAATTCTAAGTCACTAGCTCAAGGTGGACATGCTCTAGCACATGCATATATTTGTTCATCCACAACTTGTGCTCAGTTGGTACACATCATTGGAAGCCCTCGAATTATTGAACATCAATTACCAGTGTACCTTGGATTCAAGCTCAAGTGGATTAATTAGGGTTTATCTTTTATCTTGAGTTTAGGTATGTCGTACTATCAAGACGGATGAATCATTGGTTGGACAACAAACATCAAAATGTGCTCAAGTGAAACCTAGAGAGACTAACCCGTGAGATCAAAACCTTAGTTAAGGTCTCTGGCCAAAACCAGTCTGACCGATTTTGGAAACCGGTCTGATCGGTTTGGGCAATGACACCATCCAACGGCTAGTTGGTTTGAAAACCGGTCTGACCGGTTTGGGCACTGACACCGTCCAGCGGCTAGTTGGTTTGAAAACCGGTCTAACCGGTTTTGTCTGACAGACTAACGGCTAGTTTTGAGTGTGGTGGGTATTTATACCCGTGAGCTCCTCTTTGAGGGGATGCTGGTTCTCTCCACTCCTAACTCCTTCCAGAACCATAGCTAAGCTCTCCCCAACCTCTCTAAGTGAGATTTAAGCCTATAGTGTCATATCCTTGAGTTGGGTTGAGAGAGTGACTTGTATGAGAGTTTTAGAGAGCTTTGAAAAGCCTAGTGAGCATCCCACACTAGAGCACCTGCTGATTTCATTGAAGATCTTTGAAGCATCTTTTACTCTTGGAGCATTTGCTCCTAGACGGCTTGAGGTCGCTTGGAAGCTCCAATCTGAGATTGTGGAAGCTCCAAGAAGTTTGTATTACCCCTGTGAATCCAGTGGAAACCTTCTTATCTCAAGAGTTCACTCTCTTGACTTGAGATTGAGGTAAATGGCAAGCCTTGTGTGGCAAGTCTATCCTTGTGTGGATACCTCAATAACATGGACGTAAGCAAGCCTTAGTGGCGAGCTGAACCACGGGATAAATCCTTGTGTCATTTGTGCTTTTACCTCATATATATCTTGCTTGTTGATTTATCTCTCTTTCTAGCATATATCTTGTGCTTCTGCTTCGATCTACTTTGGTGTGCTTGTACTGTGTGCAGGGACTTCATTGATACTCTTGGAAACCCCTGTGGAAGCCCCACACCAAGTTTGGTTTGTGCTAGAACTCGTAGAGGGGATTCACATATTGTCGGTTCTGTCTGTGTAAAACCGGTCTGACCGGTTTTGGAAACCGGTCTGACCGGTTTCGGTACTGACAGTGGGTTGAATTTTTCTAAAGTGTGCAGATTCGCCTATTCACCCCCCTCTAGGCGATATCGAGATCCTTTCAAGCACACTTTATTCCAGTGAAGACAACTTATACAGGAGTCAAGTTGGCAGAGTTATATAATTCAAGGATAGTGTGTTTGCACGGGGTACCAAAAAAATAGTGTCGGATCGAGGCACTCAGTTCACTTCACGATTTTGGCAGAAGTTGCATGAATCAATGGATACAAAGCTAAACTTCAGTTCAGCATACCATCCTCAGACAGATAGACAGACAGAAAGAACAAATCAGATCCTTGAGGACATGTTGAGAGCTTGTGCGTTGAAGAATAGTGGCAGCTGGGATAAGAGTTTGCCTTATGCAGAATTTGCTTATAACAACAGCTATCAGTCCAGCATCAAGATGGCACCATTTGAAGCTTTGTATAGAAGAAAGTGCAGAACACCGTTGTTTTGGAACCAGACTGGAGAGAGTCAGCTCTTTGGACCGAACAACATAAGGGAAGCAGAAAGACAAGTTGAGATCATTAGAGAGAATCTCAAAGCTTCATAGTCACGTCAAAAGAGTTATGCTGATCCTCGAAGAAGAGAAGTGGTTCTGGAAGTTGGTGACTATGCATACCTCAGAGTGTCACCTATCCGTGGTCTGCGAAGGTTCAATGTTAGAGGGAAATTATCACCTCGGTTCATAGGTCCTTTCAAGATAGTGGAAAGAAGAGGAGAGGTAGCTTACCAGTTGGAGTTGCCAGCACAGTGGCAGGAGTACATGATGTGTTTCATGTATCACAGTTAAAGAAATGTACGAGTGAGGTCAGGATAGAACCAGTACTGCTGGAAGACATAGAAATGGGAAAGGATTTGACTTACAAGGAATACCCTATCAAGATCCTGGATACCTTGGAAAGGGTTACTAGGAGTAAGGTCATCATGATGTGTAAAGTACAGTGGAGTCACCACACAGAGGAAGAGGCAACTTCGGAAAGAGATGATGAACTCAAAGAAGACTTTCCTCAGCTGTTCTCTAAATCTTCTGAATCTCGGGACGAGATTCTCTTTAAGGGGGTAGGATTTGTGACACCCTAAAAATTCCATCACTAAAATTCACCTAAGCAACATGTTAGCATAGTCTTAAGGATTTAAAATGAAATGCTATTTAAATTTGAGCTCTAAAGTATTTAACTTAATTTAATTAATTTAGAAATAACAAGTGTTTGTGCATCATTATTTGGCTATGCATGGTTTTGGTTGCTTGTGTGAGGTCAAAAAGGTTTATCAAATTTTTTGAAAAGTTTTGAAAAGTTTTGAATGAACTTGAGTTGAAAAGGTTTGAATTTTAAAAGAGTTTGAAAAAGGAAAAAGAAAAAAATAGAAAAGGACCTCACCTCCCTTTCCAACCCAGTCGGCCCACCGACCCATTCTCCCTGTCCAGCAGCGGCCCGCCTTCTCTTCCTTCTTTTTTTCTTTTTCCCGCGGTTGCTGACACACTGGCCCCACTTGTCGGTGCCCCCTTCTCCTTCCTCCCGCCTCCCCTTTCGTTCCTCTGCCTTGACCGGCGCCGACCGAGACACAGGCCGTGCCCACCCATCTCCCCTCACCCCTTTCCATCTTTAAGCCGCAGTAATTGGAAGTTAATCCCCACGCCCCCCTCCTCCCTCTTTTGCTCTACCGTTTCCCGGCCCCACCACCCGCATTGCCCGCCGGCCACCTATGGCAAGGCCGTCGGCCGCCGTTCCCCTTCCACTTCCACTCCCTCTCTCTCTGTCCCTATTTAAGGTCGAGCCCGAGCTCTCACCCTCCCCTATGCACTCGCATCACGCCTTCACGCGCTCGAGCACCACAAACACCCAGCACCGCCGTCCCTGTCTCTGCTGCCGCTCAAGCTCGCCGCCGTCACTGAACTTCGTCGTCGTCATCTCTTCCTCGCCGGCAACCACTTCTACTCCGTCTCCGTGTGGTAAGCGTCATCTTCCCACCATCCCTGGTCCTCCACGCACACCGTAGCACTGGCGGCCGCACGCCGGCGAATCCCGCGCCGCCCCCTTTCGGTGTCGGCCGCCGTGGAAGCCCAACCCGCCTGCTGGAACCCCTGGATGTGTGCGCGTGTCTCTTAGCCACACGTAGAAACCGATCGCGCACAAAACGGTGCCCTGTAGCCCGATCTAGGGCTGCGCTGGTGAAGCGCTGCCGCGCGCCGCCACGCCACTCTTGTCTCCGGCGCGCCCACCGTCGTGCCTCGCTTACTCACGTCCTGGGTCGTGCGATCTGTGAGTGATGAACGGGATCACGTACCCCTTCATTTTATGAGGCTGGTCCATCGTGGACTCGTGGGACGCGACCACAGCGCGGTCCACCGCTCCCTCAGCCGCCGGATCCGAGATTTACCGCTCGGATCGTGTCCAACCCCGGGTCAAACTTGAGCACACCGGTCAGCCGTGGCAATTTTGATTAAGAGTCCCTGTATTTCTATGTTTTCGCATGTGGTCCTCTCACCTACATAAATCCTTGCAAACAAGTCCTGAATGTTATGTTTTAGCCCCTGTCTTTTCAAAAGTTTAGCACCAGAGGTCCTTTTTACTTGTTTTATCATGTTAGCCCTTCTGTTTTTATATAAAATTATGTTTTAGTCCCTGGTTTTATTCATAACAGTCATGTAGGCTTAGTTTTCTTACAGAAAGGTCCCTGTAACTTATTTTAATCATATATTTCGTGTTTTAACTCCGTTTTTAGCATTTTATATACCGAAATGATCGTCTCAGCTAGTAGAATCATTTAGACAGTGTGTTTTCAGCTTTTGTTACTGTTTGGTGTACTGTTTATTTATTTTTTGTTTGTATATGCTTGTGCGTAGATATGGTGCCTGTTTCGTCTAAGCTCCCCATTGGAGACGATCAGGAAGAGCCTGTCTACAAAGAAGAAGATACTCAGTTTGTAGAGGAAGGCAAGTGGATTTCCCCCTCTGCATGTCCTCTTTTTCAACCTATATAACTGCATGCCTATACAATATTTACTTTACTTGTTGCTATGCATTAAATGGATGGGAAAATACCTTTTTAAGGACTTGACTAGATGTTTTATCCTGTTACCTTGATCAACCCTGTTTAACAAATGTTTTGGGTAGATAATTGCTTAGTTGCTAAACTTGGGCTGGTTGTGTTAGTTAGGTAATGCAATCTGTTATGTTTATGAAATGTTGTTTAAGAATAAGACAAGATCATATATTTTAAATGGAACATGGAGAACCACCCAAGAAAACAGTACAACCTCAGTCCACATGGCTCTGGCTTAGCCAATTAATTAGGAGAATGGTTTATCTGATAGCCTTTTTCCGAGAGGGGCGCAGGGGGCTCGGGCTTGTAGGGGTATAGCCAGGTTCTTCTGGGGTAGCAGCCTTTGCTAAGGTGCTGACCATTAGGGAGGGTTATGGTCCGCCCTGAGCTGTAATTGTCGCAGGCTGTTGGTTTCTCTACTTTCCTTTGTAAAGGCTTTGTAGTGGACCCCTAGCCACTCACCTTGGAAGTGTTTAAGGGTCTAGCTAACCCGGGAAACATGGGGAACACGAGCTGTGGGTAAGTGTACAACCTCTGCAGAGTTAAAACTGATCGATCAGCCATGCTCATAGTCAAGAGAGGCTTGGACCCTCACATGATAATCAAACTTAAAGATGGATGTAAATCGTGGATCTTGTGGGTCTTTGGGCTTGGGATGTCTTTTAAAGCTTAAGTGGGTTGGTATAAACTTACATCTAGTAACTAGGTGCTGCTAACTAAAATTTGACCAACTCATAAAATGCTAACCGCTGTAAACCATAGCCTATTCTTGGTAGCCTTGCATGTTTCCCCCACTTGCTGAGCTCCAACAATAAGAGTGCTCACCCTTGCTTACCGTTGTTCAGAGGAAAACATCGGTGAGGTGTACTGGAGCGACTTCGAGGAGTTCTAAGGCATGCGGATCCCCTAGTCATTATGCCTGTGGAAGTTGAAGAAGGAGCTACCCGTTTAGTTATCGTTTTGTGTTCGGACCTTCGTGTCCACCCGTCTGAGTATAATAAATGAATATTGTATCAGTTAAACTCTTGTACGTTTTAATTACAGTTATGGTATTACTCTCTATTGTCTATCATGTGTGTGGAATTCTGATCCTGGCGCACATATGAGATGCATTCGGTTTTCCTTGTAAAATCGGGTGTGACAGAAGTACTCTCCCTCAGACCTCTCATACTAATCTGCTTGCTGACTTATCTTGCTTTGTTCATTATCATCAATGACCATCTTCCATAAAACCATCTTAGCAGCTTGCCTCCTATCTTTTCCCCCTATGTCAAAAAACTTGCCAGGGTTTAAGAACAAGGCTACCCCATACAACTTTTGCTCCATTTGGTTACTCTTTCTCTTATCATAGCAATCCAAGACCTCTTTAAGTAATCTTGGGTTTTTTCAAAGAATCAGTGATGGTATTCGTAGCAAAGTCCATGGCTGTGGTGATTTCAAGAGCTGCTGGTGTCTCATCTCCATCGGCTATCCTTAGAGAAATGAGAAGTGGTTGTGTAGCTCTTAGACAATTTTCAACTTTAGTCCAAAACTGAACATTAAACAGAATTCTCTCAATAAGGTGTCCTTCAGTTGTAGTAGATAACTTATTAGCATACTACTCATCACTAACAACTATATTTTTTAGACCCTGCTTATGTCTATGCATCCTTCCCAATGTGAGAAATGAAGTAGCAAACCTAGTCACAACAGGCCTTACAAGATCACCACCAATCTTTTGTCTCATTAGATCTAGGATCCTCCATGCTAGTAGATGAATCTTGTCACCTTCCTTGCCCAACTGATGCAAGTTTCGAAATCATTTATCTTTCCAATGTCCTCCAACATCAAGTCCAAACAATGGGCAACGCAAGGTGTCCAAAACAAGTGAGGTATCCTCTGCATTAGTATTCTTCCTGCCGCCTTGAAATTGGAACCATTATCTGTGACAAGCTGCACCACATGTTGCCTACCAACCTTGTCAATTTTGTTCTCCAATAAATCTGCTACCATATTTGCATTTGCTACCACACCAGAAGCACCCACTGATCCTAATAAAATGTCCCTGCTGGACTATTGGCAAGAAAGTTAATGAGATGTTGATGACTTGTATCAGTCCATCCATCGGACATGATTGTACAACCACATTCCTTCCAAGCCTCCTCATGCTTCTTCCTCAACTCTATTGTTTTGTCCACTGCCCTTTCAAGAAATGGAACGTTGAACTTATGATGGTGAGCAGTACTTATGACCATATTCACCAATGGACTCAAGCATAGTCTCCCAACTTCTAGAGTTAACAACATTGAGTGATATACTATTCTCATAAAGAAAATCAGCAACATGATCATCTACTATTTTTTTTGGCCTCCTTATCTTTCTTTGTGCAATGCTCAAGAGTAGGTTGTGACATCTTGGATTTGTGCCTCTTTGCCACTACTACTTCTGGTGTGTCACAAAGCATGGAATTCACTGCCTTGGAGTACTTTTTGAGTTTGTGGTTTTACTGGACAAGCAAGACTAGCTTGAGAAATTCTCTTCTGTTGCTTTAACCTTTTCCCAAAACTTGGTACTTGTACTACTTCTTGTTCATTTGCATCTTCTGCACCCTAGGTCTTTGGATTTGGCCTTTCTCTTAGGATCTTTAGCTTGCTCTGCAATTTCTGGAGGTAGTTTAGCTATGGCCTTTTTGGCTAGGGATGAACCATCTGTAGGAGCTGAGGAAGCTAAGGCAGGAACACTTGATGAACCAACAACACCTAGTTCAGGGTCAGGCATTATCACTTCCACCACAGAACGCCTCTTATCAACATCTGCACATTCAAATGTTTGCATTTTAGTGGATGTCACAGTCTCACAGACTCACAAATCGTGTGCTAAATTACTTGATAGTTGATACTGATAGTTGATTGATAGAGCAAAGCAAAATAAGCATATATGTTTGAAAGAATCAACAAATCGCAGAGCAAAATAAGCATCAGTTTGAAAGAATCAACAGATCCATTGGGAGGATATATATAGGGACTAAGCATCAACAAATCGATTGAAAGAATCAGCAAATAACACTACCTGAAAAACTCACTTTGGTAATGAGCATAGAGTGCCTTTCGTAACGGGCAAAGTGCCCGTTACCGATCAAGTGTTACAAATGAGTCAAGAAAGGTAACGGGCAGATGCATGTTACTGATAAGACATATTCGTAATGGGCATAAAACAACAACTGTTACCACAACTAGCCACCAGTCACATGAAATGATTGTTTCTCTGGTCCCACAGGGAACTTTGGTAACGGGCACGAAAACACAACCCGTTACAGTAGCTCAATATCGGAGACACATTCTGTGTACTTGCGTCTCCTCTATCTTGATGAAATAAGACACATCTATTTCACACGCGTCTCAGCACATCTAGGATTTGTAATGGGCATCAAACAATGACTGTTACCACAACTAGTCACCGGTCACGTGAAATGACTGTTTCTCTAGGCCCACAGGGAACTTTGGTAACGGGCATGAAAACAGAGTCTGTTACTGTGAAATCAACATTAGAGACGCGTGTCGTGAACCTACGTCTCCTCTGTCTCGACGAAATGAGACGCATCTGTTTCCACGCGCGTCTGCTTCCTCTCGATTAAAGGAGACGCATGCTTTCAACCTGCGTCTCCTATATCTCGATGAACGGGCCAGGTCCTGGGGCCCACCGGTTAGGACTAGTAACGGGCTTTTACACTACCCGTCACATTGTTGGCATGTTTGTAACGGGCTTTCCGAATGAAGCCCGTTACTCACTGATCAGTGTTTGTAACGAGCTTTCATTAATGCCCGTTACAGATACGTAGGCCACCCCTACAGTAACCTGCCCGCTTGCTGGCTGCATCCTGGAACCAGCCAGAATTTGCAGCCATCATGGGCTGCATCCTGCCATCCTGGAACCAGCCAGGATATGGCAGCCACCACAGCTAGGATACATCATAAACACATTCTCACATCACAGATATAGGCAAGCAAGATCACATTTATAGACAAGCTAGGATCACATCAAGTTTCAAGTTACTCTCATCAGGGCTTGTTTGGATGGAGTCATGAGAAAACTGCCTGAACCAGGTAGCATCTAAACCCAACCCAGCAAGCCAAGCAGGTTTCTCAGGCAACAAAACCTGACTAAAGAAGACTGAATGAGTTTCAAGTTTGTGGCTACAATGAACTCACGGTGCACCATTTTAGAAGTTGCCCTTTCAGTCGATGGTCTCCTTAAGAATGTACTCGCACAGCATCTCCCGGATACGCTTTAGATCTTCTGTGGAAACATCTACAACAGATTTGAAATCATGCAAAATACAGTCATTTATGCGAATACAAGTAGAAATCAGTTTCTAAAATCAGATGGATAATATGAGAAGAGACAAGGTTGAGCATTATTATCTACTCACAGCAGCCTTCTTGATGTCAGGTATGTCATCGAGTAGTCTTAACATATGGATGCCACATGAAATCCACACAAACAAGACCCCCATGGCTGCTGAGCACACTGCATCGAGGTACCAAAATGACAAGTTAATGCAAAACCAAATAGGTAAGAAGGGACCATAAACAACCTCGGTCTTACAACGAGATTTGTTTTGTGCTTGACTATGGCTTTTGGCTTTTTTTCTTTCCTTTTGTTACTCTGTCTTGTGCATGTGCACCAAAGGCCCTGCATGATCAGCAATACCGATTAGAAACACTAAGAGATTGAATTTTTGTGAACAAACCCTACAAATACTATACCAAAGGCCCTACATGGTTAGCAATAACAATTAGAAACACTAAGAGATCAATTCTTGTGAACAAAACCTACAAGATACTGACCAGTCCACAATAGGTTTGGGGTCTGAGAACTTTAGCGGGAGATGTTGTTTAGAAGAATCTAGATACCAAACCTCTTTGAACTTCATACAGATGATCACTGTTACATAGTGGCTAGTGCAGTAGGCACCCACAACATAGTCGTTGTTCATTGTATTTGAGATTACTTTGGTAACAAGGTGAGAATGCTGAGAAATATTTGTGAAAGTAAACAAATCAGGATCTTAAAACCCAACATTGATCTGCATCTCCACTGCCTTGTCCATCATTTTCCTAAAAAAAAATCAAATTGTTAGCATGCATGAACTTTGTGGTCAAAATTATAGAAATATCTTTTTAGGTTTTAAAGTACTTACAATGTCCACAACTCAAGAAGGTAACATCTAGAGAAGCCAGGGTTATAAGGTTATACATGCTACTGAATGCAATGTTTAACATTAAAGCACCACAACCACCTTTAAAGTAGTGTTGATCCACCTTTGCTGGAAAGACAAGTTTATCTTTACTGTGTTCCATGACGTAAGCATGCAACCTGGCACAATTTGGTCCAGTAGCCTCTAAGTTTGCTTCTAACAACATAGGTGCACCAGGCTTGTATTTTGGTTGTTCCTTTCCTGTCCCAATAATATTGTTAAGGATCTCATCTTTGACAGAGGTTTCCTGGCCTGGTTCCCCTTCTGCAGTGGAGATTACCTAGGCTCCTCCTCCTGTTGCAGAGGCTGTTATACTTGTTACATCTGCTACTTAGGGGGAGATTGCCTGCGCCCCTCCTCCTGCTGCTGGAGAGGCTGTTGTTTCGTCTGTTGCTTATCCTCATGTTGCAGCTACTTCTTAGGTGTAGTTTGCCTGGGCTCCTCCGGCTGTTGTCGACGCTCCTGCTGCTGGAGAGGCTGCTATTTTGTCTGTTGCTTATCCTCAAGTTGCAGCTGCTGCTTAGGCAGAGTTTGCCTAATCTCCTCCTCTGGCTGTCGTCGATGCTCCTGCAACGTAGTTTTGTTGATCTGCTGCTGCTACTACTGCTGTTGAGCCTTCTCTTGCTGACACTAAGCTGCAGTACCTCCATCTGATGTTGTACCCCTGCTACCTGTTGCGGCTTCAGAGTTGGGATGTCTCGTCATGGGTGGTATAAGGATCCTGTCCTTTGGCCATTATATCCTTTGAACGAGAGCCTCAGCTAGGGTTCCTATGTCACCCCCATCAATTGGTACAAGAAGAGGGTAGTGACCCACATTGGCCCACACATAAGTAGGTTGCACCACAACATACCCATCCTGCACCGGTATCGAATAGCAAGCCTTTTGAAATGGAAAGACTTTCGCTAGTGCGAGCTCCACATTAATCCCGGTGCCATCCAAAAGGCTGCACGCGGTTGGCTCTATTTTCTTATCTATTGTGTCCAGCATAGGTGATCGACTATCACTGTGCACTTGATTGGCTTCGTCACCGTTGGCATTCCAATCATCTTGCTCTCTACCACACGCATCTTCCTCGCTGTCATGTGCATGTTCTTCCTCGCGGTCATGCGCATGTTCTTCCTCACTGCTATGCACATATTCTTCATCATTGCTGCTGACAGGTGCTGATAATTGGGAAGGAAGAAGTACATTTTTCGGTATTTCGATGCCTGATAGTCTTAGAGTATGTTGATTTAAATGTTATGTCCATCATAACATGAGCATCAGACCTCTTGTTCCTCTTCTTCCTATACATTCCAGTGAACTCTTCACCAAACCCTTTACCCCAGCCAAGTGAACTAGACACACCTCGGACCCAACCTCGATGCTCTAGAGTCTCAAGTGCTGCGGTGAGGATATCATCCTCCCTAACCCCAGAGAAAGAACCATCGCTACCCTGAGCTCCAAGTGTTTTCACCCTATATGCTACCCCCACCACCGTAGGGTTACTGAATGTTATGCCCCCACTTCATTCACTAGTATTCTTCCTCTTCTTCCCTACCCTTGCCCGCAGATAAGGTCTCGAACATCCAGGAAATTGGTCCCAAGGGTTATGTTTTCCTTCTGCAGCTAGCTTTGCATCCTCCTCCTCCCACTCTTTCCTTTTACCACGATAACCTTATCTACCCGTCTTGTGTGGCTTATTATGTTATGCTCTCTTTTGTTTCATCTTCTGGCTCAATTGCTGAAATGAAGGAGAATTGGTTTCCTGCACAAACATGTCCTAGTCTTGTTACTGCAAAAAGGCATGCTTCACAAAGGGAGTCTCCTCTTCACTCACATATTTTTTCTTAAATGGGCCTTGAACCGCCGTTGCAAGGTTCCAATCTCTGATATAGCTGCCTTAACTGCCTTCTTGCGAACAGATTATTCCAGATTGGCTGAGTAATCTAGCTTTTCCTCTAAAACTGTGAATAGATGGTCCTTCTCAATTGGTGAGATATCATCAACTGCCTTGTTGATTGACACCCTCTCCTGAGCAATGAGACCACAAACCAATACAAATCTATCTCTCGCAGCATCTGGGGTAGGCCAAAAATTGGCATCAAGTCCAGTTGCAATCAACTTGTCTTCTGGCCATTTGGTTTGTGTCCTTGACCCGCGGGATCGAGTACTACTCGCAACAGTCTGTGCTGAGTGACCCTGTGAAGAAGGTTCACAGACGATGGGTTGTGATGATGCACTGGAGGTAGAGGAGTTTGTTGTTGTGGGAGACTGCATAGATGATATGCCAGGTTGTCAGTAGAGCAACATAAGCAAGACTGAAAATCTAAAAAAAATTCTTATTAGATAAATTTGTTTTCTCTAACAGGCACAATAGCTGATATTACACTAGAAATCATTATAAGTCATAAATAAAATCAGCATAGACATACATAGTTCATATTTTACTTAATTAGCATACAGGTATAGGTGCTAACCATTTTGATAGGGACACAACAATATGCTTATATATATCAAAGCAGAGAATAAATTCCTTCAATTGCTTTCTTGTCCAACTTCAGCAGCGATGGATTGTGTGTTCCATGTGTACATGCAACAAGAGGATAAAGCAATGGTCATGACATTATATGACAATAGTGAAACAATTAACACTACAATATAAATCACTACGATGCAATTCCCACTGACATTATGTGGCCATCGGAATTAAAGTATGCTAACAGGTCCAAAGCATAACTGTCGATTTGGTACATTCAAAGAATAGCAGAATTAAAGTATGCTAACATCCTTTATGCTTTTCATGAATTTACAGTGCAAAAATTGTAACACCAGGAACATCAAAATGAATTTCAACAGTTCATATAACTTCACTTGTTAGCAACAATTTATTCAAACAGAATTGAAGCAACAAAATACATCCATCAAATCCACAGTCAATCAATTGAAGATGAACTATTAAGGCATGTCTCCCTAATCCATCTTGACATGAATATATAGAAGATTGGGTGGACTACATTACAAACCACTATGACGCAATTACCATTGACATTATGTGACCATCATAATTAAAATATGCTAACATGTCCAAAGCATAACTGTCGATCTGGTACATTCAAAGCATAGCAGAATTAAAGTATGCTAATAGGTCCAAAGCATAACTGTCGATCTGGTACATTCAAAGCATAGCAGAATTAAAGTATGCTAACATGATCAATGCTTTTCATGAATTTACAGTGCAAAAATTGTAGCACTAGGAACATGAAAATGAATTTCAACAGTTCATATAACTTCATCTGTTAGCCACAATTTATTCTAATAGACTTGGGGTAGCAAAATCCATCCATCAAATCCACAGTCAATCAATTGAAGATGAACTATCAAGGCATGTCTCCCTAATCCACATTGACATGAATATATAGCAGATTTGGTGGTTGAGGACAAAGAGGGCGTTGGGGGTTCAAGAAGGACTAACCTCTATCGCGAATGAAGTAGTTGTTCTCGTGATGGTCGTAGGTGCCGGATCCATGTCGGCCTGTGGCCTGAGGTGGCCGGCTCGTCATCATGGCCGGGGATGACGAATCCATGTCAACCGTCTTTAGGTGGGCCGGGAAGCCGTCTGCACGCCAGTAACCACGTCCTCGTCACCATCGTCATGCAGGGAGCAGTGGGGCTGGAGAAGAGCAGGGCTGCGGCAGGGAGAGAGCAGCGAAGGTGAGCGAGGAGAGAGCGATGAAGGCGAGTAGGGAGAGTGGCGGCGGCGATGGGGAGAGTGTGGGCATTGTGGATCTGTCTAGCGAGGAGCCGAATATGAACGGCGTGCATAACTGTGTTTAAGGAAATTACTGGCGTGCCCTTGACGGCTCTGTGCTGGAATTTGAATTCCACGGGCATTATAGTCAATATAGGTGGGAAATTTTGAGCAGCCCGCGCATGGTTTTCCTGTTGACGCTGACGCGTGGGCTAGTGCCATTGACGATGATGGTTACTGAACCCGCATCACCTTTGTTGGCAGTTGGGTCCGGCGGGTGGGGAGCGGTTATCATTTATTTGGCTGCTGACGCTGACACATGGGCCGGTCACTATTTTTTCCGAATGAAATGTGCTTCCTAAAAAATTAGAGCCCATAAAACAACACCTAAAAAATCATAAAAATACGAACAATTCGTATTTGGACATTTAGAATTCTTAGAATTCGTTTTTACATCCCATGTTAATGATGTAATAATTTTACTAACATCTAGTGTGCTCAAAAAAATCTATAAATTGACTTGGCAATATAATTTGGGTACCTAGACTTATCTTCAAAATTTCTAATGGTTTCAATGAAGGAATAATGTACTTGTGTACAAATATCTACATCTCTCACATAGGTTGTTGGACATGAACTGCTTAGTTAATTAGATTGGTTGTTAGATTTTGCATGTCATGAACTCGATCTAATAGACGCGAGTAGATCCATCCGTGTTGTGATGAATTGTGTTATGTTTTGATGAACTGGAGATCTATTGTGATGAACTGGAGATCTGTTGTGATGAATTAGATCTTAGAGACAATGGATAGTAATTGTTGACGCGGGTTAGCCTGTTGATGTTGACGCTAACGCGTGGGCTAGTGTCATTGGCGACGATGGTTAGTGAACTCACATCACATTTGTTGGTAGTTGGGTCCGGGCGGGCAGGCAACAATTATCTTTTTTATATTGGCTGCTGACCCTGACGCATGGGCCCATCACTATTTTTTGAATGAAACTTGCTTCCCTAAAATATTAGAGCCCATAAAACAACACCTAAAAAATCATAAAAATATGAACAATTCATATTTGGACATTTAGTATTTGAATAAAATATCAATAGTCACACTTGTGTGTCCAAAATTCTTATATTTCATTTTTACACCCCATGGTAATTATATAATAATTCTAATAACATCAAATTTGCTCTAAAAAATCTACAAATTGACTTGGCAACATAATTTTGGTACCTAAACTGGTCTTCAAAATTTTAAATGGTATCAAAAAAGGAATAATATACTTGTGTACAAATGTCTACATCTCTCACATAGTTTCCTAGAATGTTGCTTGAACATAGAAGTTTTCCACACTTTGTAACATGTTCGAACTCATATGTATTTGAAAACTTAACAAAACCTTGTATTCACCTTAAGCTTACGAAATGCAAAGTTTCATCACTAATGGTTGTGTAAAACAAATATTATTTATATGTTGTACTTACAAAGAACAAAACAAGGCATATAAACATTATTCAAGAAACTGAATATACACTAATCAATAAAATTAATGAAAAATGGTGGTTTTAGAAAAAAATTAGAATTTTTTTCAAATGTGGACTAATTACGATGAAGAAAAACTTGTTACAACATTTGATTGCAGATTAAAAGGAGAAATGTGGACTATTTTTCATTCAAATAGAACTAGGCCCCACTGTCATTAGCGACACGGGATTGATAACCCGCGTCGGCTTTGCTGCTATTCCAAAATTTTACACAGATAATACAAGCAACCTACAAAAGCTAATCCACTACTGATTTCCTATTCCAATACTCCATTCGAACTTCACCATTTCACGGCGGAGCCTACAGTCTTCGCTACAAAACAGAGAAATTTCCAGCCATCCTTTATCCACACCGCAGTCACCACTGTTGCCTGCGCACGGCTGATCGCTGTGCACCTGTGCCGGAAGTGGCAGTGGTTCACCCCAAATGCGCCAAGTCGAGTAGTGGATCGCACACGCTGCCTTCTCACGCAAAGGAAAACACCCCTCGTTGCTCAGCCATCTCGACGTCGTACTGCCACCACCCACAACCCGCCTCATGTACTGCTTCGCGGTGTCATCAGCAGCGGCACCGCCATTGTCCCTGTAGAGCAAGATGGTGTATAGATAGGCCGCCGCATCGTGCCCACCCTCGGCGGGGCATCGGAGATCATTGCATCCCCTGTTTTCCATGAAGACGGCTTTGATCCCAGAGAAGAAGCAAGCCTCTGGATTCTCGAGATCGGTCAGCATAGCAAGGAAGGCTTTGTAGGCGGTGGGGGTCCCACACCCAAGAAATCTCATCTCGTATCCCCTCTATCGACAAACGCCAGCCGACATCATAGTGGACGCACACGCATTGCATGGTCGAGCAAGTACCGCGTAGGCTGCGGAGGTTAGCCAAGGGCCGCTCCGAGGTCACACCGACGCACGTCGCAATCTCAATGCGGAGGTCTGGAGGGAGGTCCAACAGGGACGATGGCTGGTGCCGCCTGCTTCTTCCCGGCATGCTATTCATCTCCGGCCAGGAATGGTGACGATGAGGAGTAGGCAGTTGCTATTTTTTGCAGGTAGATGAAGGGGCAGGGGATCTAAATTATTTTGGAAGAAGAAGATACAGGAGATTTGTTTCCAAACATGGTTTAAGTATGCAATGGAGACGACATTTGGCTAATTCGCCTATCATTTAATTCTCCATTGCAGACGACGTTTGGCTAATCCGTGTAGTATCCTTTAATTCTACATTGGAGATGATGTTTGGTTAATCCATGTATCATTTAATTCTACATTGGAGTCACTGCCTCTGCTCTCAGCCATTGACTGGGCAACTGTTTCCCCATTGACCGGATCTGACATCAATTTAATTATTCCTCATTGGTGTTGCAGACGATGTTTGGTTAATCCGTGTATGCTTTAATTCTACTCCCTCCATCCCAAAAAACATGCAGTTATGGGAACTTGCCAGTCAAACTATTACAACTTTGATCAAGTTTATAGCAAAAAAATTAGCATTTATGTCTTGAAATAACTTTTTATAAAAAATATACTCTTCCAGATGTGAGAATCTCGTGTTTTATTTTGTAATTGTTAGTAGTTTTTTTATATAGTTTGACTCCTTGGGATGTGAGTACATTAGAGGCACCGTTTGGTTAATTCGCGCATCATTTAATTCTACATTGGAATCACTACCTCTGCTCTCATCCATTAACTGGGCAACAGTTTCCCCATTGACCGGATCATGGGAACATTCCCGTTTCCTATGCTCTTGATCTTATCCCTTCCTCTCTTTTTTACAACTGATGTTATCCCTTCCTTGTTTTTGCTATAAAAAGGCATTGACGCCTATCGGTCCACCTCACTTCAAGCTGCTTCCTTCTTCTCTAGATCTAGATCTAGCTATGGTTTGAGTCACTTGCTTCCTTCTTCTCTAGATCTAGATCTAGCTATGACACAAATAATAGATCTTGTAGGGTGCAAGTTTTTGCTTTTCTCTCTTCTTCCTCCTCCTCGATCTCTCAGTTGCTAGAAAAATTCTGGTGATATGGGTGATTGGGTTGCTCATCCCTCTAGCACAGCTGCTAGAAAAATCCTTGTGATATATCAGCTGTGTCGGGGGAAGGTAGCTCAGAACCTCCTGGCATCAGGAAAAACAAGCCGACGGAAAGCTAGAAATTAAACAGCCAACTGCAGCTTTTCCATCACGCTTGGGCTTCCTTTTGCTTTCCCTCCTCCAGGGGGAGGATTTTTGAAGGGATATGTTTCCACCCTCTCTGTAGCTTTCGCTTGTGCTCACTTGTAAGCATGAAGAAGAAGCTAGAATCTAGAGAATATCTCATCATGAAGAACAAGCCGAAGGCGAGCAAGATTGACCTGCGAGAAAGATCGACATGCGAGCAAGATCGATCTGTGTGTGTGATTTTGCATATCTCGTCATGACGAACAAGCCGACAGAAGTATATTTCTTTTGCTTAGTTTAGATCTATGTTCCTCATCTTGGTAGTGCCTAATGATGATGACCATAGATGGCCGCTTTGTAACTTTCTGATGTATCAATGATGACTGTAATTTGTGTGTGTGTGATTTTGCATCTCTAGAGACATGCTTGTGTGATTATCTCTGTGTACTACAATTTTTTGTATGATTTACCTACTCACTTGCAAGCAAGAAGAAGAACAAACCGACGGGGGCTGGCTTATCCACATCTCTTTTGATGTAATCTATGTGTGATTTCGCATATTTTGCCCGTAACAAAGGCGACGCGGGTTCGTTAATCCTCATCTCTTGCCCGTAACAAAGGCGATGCGTGTTCGTTAATCCTTGTCTCTTGCCCGTAACAAAGGCGACGCGGGTTGTCTAATCCTCGTCTCTTTGATATTAACGCCCGTTACTGAACTGAAGCAACCTGCAACATACTTACTGAACTGAAACAGAATATACAAAAAGGATTCAAATTCCACCACATCCTATAATTAGAAAAAGTATTCAAATTCCACCAATACAAACATTAGCATTACAAAAAGGATTCAGCATAAATCAGGCTTGCTTTTTCTTCCTTGATTTCTGTATGTGGATTTTTTTCACTACGTCGCTTCGCAAGTATGATGTTTTGTTAGTTTACAAGAGTCAGGGCTTGTATGAAGTGTCAAAGGATGGAATTTTGTCAAACAAGTTGTATTCTTCGTCCTCAACAACATTTTCAACCCCAACAATCCTTTTTTCCAAACATAACCACAGACCAGTTCTTCTTTGCAAGGTCAGGTACATAGAACACTTGCTCAACATTGTTGGCGAAGACAAACGGTTCGTTTTTGTAACCAAAGACCCGGATATCAACACTAACATAATCATATTTGTCCTTGCTCACAGCTCTCTTCCCATTGGTGACCCATCTACACTGAAACAAGGCTACATTCAATCCTACATAATCAAGCTCCCATATCTCCTCTATTTGACCATAATATGTGTCTATCTCCGTGTCATCATTATCATGACTGTCGTCGACGACGGCCCATACACGCACACCACTATTTTGATAGACGCTCTTTTTATCCTGGAACATGATGTAGAATGTGTATACATTGATATCCATTACTTGGTATCTTGTAACAGTGAACAATGGCCCCACTGCTAGATTCTTTATCTTGTCAGTTATTACAACATTATTGCTACATGTCTCGACATAATCTCAGAGCCACCTGCTGAAACCTTGCATGTGCATCTTTGCAAGCCAATCCCTACCACGGTCAGGGTTGTCTTCACGTAGTTGTCGTTTGTGCTCATTGGCAAATGGTGCAATTAGGTGCAAGTGTTGTATCACGGTGAAATGAGCCTTTTGGAAGGCATCTGGTTCCGAGGTGACTGACTTTTTCCCTAGGGTCCCAACACCTGAAAGCCTACCTTCAGGCCATGAGCGAGGCACACCAATGGGGTTTTGTGGGTCCATATAACCCATGGCCCACTCCACTACTTTGATGGTCTCGTAGCCACGAATAACCCATGGCCCACTCCACTACTTCGATGGTCTCGTAGCCACGAACAATGGCTCCCTCTGGAAATAACCGATTATGTACCAATGATTTCAGGAATCCATAGAACCTCTCATATGGAAACATCTGATGAAGGTAAGATGGGCCAAGGAACCAGATTTCCCTCATGAGGTGTGCTGTTAGATGCAGCATGAGATCAAAGAATGATGGTGGAAAGGTAGCTTCAAGCAGGCATAGGGTCTCGAAATGCCTCCTCTCTAAGTCTAATAGTTTTTACTCATCAATCACCTTCTGTTCTATTTCATTGAGGAATAAACACAAGCTCGCGACCGCATCGCGAACCAGTTATGTCTTGATACCTCTAAGTGCAACAGGAAGAAGAGCTGTCATCAACACATGGCAATCATGAGATTTCATCAAGTTGAAATTCATTTTCATGTCCTTCACCAACACTATCCTCTTGAAGTTTGATGAGTAGCCTGAAGGTACTTTCAAATCATGCAAAAATTGAAAGAATTCTTTTTCTCTCTGCCTTTGACAAGGTGGTTGCTGCAACGGGAAGGTTCGTCCCCATCTCTGTTTCCTCTGTATAAAGCTCCGGCCTAATGCCCAGTTCTTTAAGATCCTTCCTTGCATTTTTATGATCTTTTCCTTTGGACTTCTGTTGCAGCAATGTTCTACAAGTAGCTTCACACACATTCTTCTTGATGTGCATGTTGTCAATCAAATGACGCACATCCAACATCGGCCAATACTCTAGCTCCCATAGAATTGATTTCTTGTTCCACATTTCTTCTTCTTCTTCACCATCTTGTTTCTTTCTTTTGCCAAGGGTTTTTTCAGTCAGTTTGGGTAACTCTTCGATAGTTTTGACGTCCTTGACTTTCAAGTGGACCAGATCTCCAGTCACATGCAACGACGCCTCTCGATTCTCCTTTTCCCCATTAAACTGACAATCCATGGCCCGATATGGATGTTTCTTGCCGAGGAAACGACGGTGCCCCATAAATGCGTATCTCTTTGAATGTCTTATCCATACTGCGCAAGTATCTTCCAAGTAGTGTGGGCAAGCTGCACCTTTCCTTTTACTCTGTCCAGAGAGGTTGCGATGAGCCGGGTTGTCGTTGATGGTGGTGAACAACATGGTGCGCATTGTGAACTCCTCACGCTTGTTGTTGACGGTGAAAATCCGTCAACCTAGCCATGAGTTTACCTTCGGTGTTGGCATGAGTTTTATACCTTATCCATTGGTACTAACCCCCGTAGTATAACAAGTTCACGTGTGCATGTCGGTTTTGGAGTTTAATGTTTATGCAGGGTTCTAGTGTTGAATGCAAGACTTTCGGGATAAGTTCATTAAGCACCTCATGACAAGACCTTGAAGCCCCGTACAAGTCATGCAATGAAGCAAACTTAACTCCAAGAAGCCGGGGACTTGATCCGAGAAGACAACTGACTCCAGGGACCTGACCAGAAAAGTACTGAATCTTGCAAGACAAGGAGTTGAGTCCAATTCGGAGAGAAACCGACGACATGGACCTACATGCAGAAGGGGGAAACATCCAGGAAGCAAGGGAACCGACCTGGAGCGAAGGAGCCCTCGGGGGCACCGGCCTAAATGGGCCCGGGCCGGCCGGCCCCGGTCCGGTCGGCCCGAGCCCATTTAGGGCCCAAACGCCCCCTCCTTTGCCCTAGCCGCCAATCGGGCTATTTAGAGCCCCCTAACCGAGAGCCACGAGGAGAAGAATTCGTCATCGGCCGCCGAGGAGCGAGAGAAGAGAGGGACACCATCTCGGAGAGGAGAGGGTCGAGCTAGTTGACTAGGGTTTCCCTAGCCGACATGGGAACCTTGCATGGAAGACCACGTCGGAGTTCCGGAGCTAGAAGCAAGATCAAGGAAGGATCCCGGTGGTGATCTTGTGTATGTATCATTGTCATAGTTGAATTATCAAGTTGAATCTTTTCTTAGCGATCAAGTGTTTCCTCGAAGATTTCGTTTTTCGATCGGCTTTGCTTATTCCAATTCTATTCGCGCGATAGATTACATAGGGTGTTCTTGTAGCCGCGGTGGCTAGAGGTACACGCCGGATCTTCCGAAAGAATCTCGACTTGTCTTTTGACTCGCCCTAAGCTCCCCGCATGAATAGGGATACGTTGTGACAGAACGGGGGTCTCGAAAGGCGGATGTTTTCGGATTTGGACGGGAAACCACGATTTAAAGAGGTTTCTATTAAGATTCGATTTGCTACTTCTTCTCTTGCTTGGAACTTCAACAAAAGGCTTACCCCGATCCTTCTAGATCGGTTTATCTACCCAATCTTACTTTGTTTTCTCCGGTCTTTAGTAGATTAGATTTATCTTTGTTTTGTGTTCTTATCTAGATGCATTAGGGTTTCTCTTTTACCAGAGATTGAAGTTATTTGGCTTTACTAGATCAACTCTTGCGTCACACATTTGTTCCACGGATTCGATACCTTGGGTTCACCACTCGAGGGAAGAAGGGTCCCTTGACTACGACGGGAGACTTGTCCGCTTGCAAGTCACAAACGAACTTTGATACAATTATTAACCGTCAACACTTGTACTCATCCCAAACCTCCTTCACACCAGGCTTCCACAGTATCTTCAAGTCATCAAATAGTGGCCTCGAGTAGACATCAATACGGTCGCCAGGTTGCTTTAGCCTAGAGACCAATATTGTTAACATCATATATTTCTGTTTCTTGCATAGCCAAGATGGAAGGTTGTACAACGACAGCACGACAGGCCAGGTGCTATGTGTTGAGCTTTGGTTACCGAATGGGTTCACTCCATCTGTGCTCATAGCAAATCGTATGCTCCTTACGTCTTTGTCAAACCATGGAAAGTGGTTGTTAATGTTACCCCATTGTGCTGCATCTGCAGGGTGCCTAAACTTGCCATCTTTCTTAAGCTTCTTTCGGCCTTCGTCATGCCAACGCAAGAGTTGGGCCTCCTTTCTTGTTGCGAACCATCTTCTCAGCCGAGGAATGATACAAAAAATATCATACCACCCTCACAAGAGCCCCTCGGTTAGCCTTCTTCTTCTTGCCTCTGATCTCGACGGGCTGATTCTCGTCATCAGCATTATTATCATCTCCACCATACTTTTTCCTCTTGTACTGATCATAGCCACACTTGGGGCACTTGTCAAGATCTGCATAATCTCCACGGAACAATACACAACTGTTCTTGCATGCATGGATTTTTTCAACCTCTATTCCCAGAGGACAGATTATCTTCTTCGCCTCATAAATAGACTCTGCTATTTGGTTTCCTTCAGGTAGCATGTCTCTAAGCACATCCAATAGATGTTTGAAACTTTTGTTGCTCCAACCATGATCTACCTTAAGCTGCAGAAGTTTTAGATCACCAAAAAGGCGAGAGTACTTCTAGCAATCAGGATAGAGGGGTTTCTTTGAATCTTCAATGAACTGCTTCAGCGTCGCTAATTCGGAAGGTGTGCACACTCGTTGAAACTCAACATCCCGCAACATTTGATCAACATTGTGCACATGTTGCAACACCTCATCATCATCGAAGCCCTTAACTTCTTGACCAGTGATATCCTCAGGCCTCATCACATTTGGTGGGAATAATGGTTCATTTTCCTCAAAAACTCCACTATCATCAAGATCTTCATCATGGTCGGTAGCATGGTGTCGCACTTCACCTTCATTTAGGAAGCCTACTTCGAGTTCATTAAGGCCTTCCTCACCATGTTTATTCCAACACGGGTAATTTTTTGTGAAACCACGTGTGACCAAATGATGAAAAATGATTTCCCATTGTGCGAATTTCTTTTGGTTGAGACAATCTGTACAGGGGCAAAGCATTGCCTGAACACCACGGTTTCTCATATCCGCCTCTACTTGATTTAGAAAACCATTGACCCTGCTTAAGAAATTCTCCCAATCTTCTTGGGGTTGTCTGTACATCCAAGCCCGAGCAGCAGACGTCATCTACATTCCATACACCAAATGAGCATAATTCATCACATAAAATACCGATAACATAAGAGGATTAGGACAGTTGATCGAAGAATTTCAATAAAAGGGGGCAATTAATTTCCACCTTGACAGGGACTTTCTACGAGGCGAGCGCGACCGAGGAGGAGGATCGGAGGCGGCGTTGCGGCCGCGGTGACAGCAAGAAGGACAACGCGGTCGATGTTCACTTGCCCCTTTCACTGTCGCGCATGCGGCCGGCCGGCATGCTGCAACACCGGCTTTCTGAGGAGAGAAATTAAGCGCGATCCTTAGAGCGCGCGCAGCTGGCGGCGGCGAATGGGACAGGCCGGCGGGGACATCTAAGCACACAGATCAAGCGAGTGACCTTCTGAGGAGAGAGAGCGAGTGTTGGTGTCGGAACGGGAGTGGCCTTCTGCGGAGAGAGAGCGAGTGGTGTCGGAAGGAGAAGACAAAGACGAGCAATAACAATATGCGTCTCCGATGTGAGAAAAAAGACGACCCTGGGTGGCAATCAAAGGAGACGAATCCTAAGACACGAGACACATCTAATTGTTGTCAGCAAAGGAGACGCATCCTAACAAGCATGCGTCTCCAGTACGAAATTATCGGTAATGGACTTTATAGCCCGTTACCAATATGGTAGCCATCAGTAACGGACTTAAACAGCCTGTTACTGATAGGACAATGATCGGTAATGGACTTTACAAGCCTGTTACCGATAGGTTTAACATTTGTAACGGACTCTCTTTAACATCTGTTACAAAGAATTTATGTAACGATAGTTTAAGAAGCCTGTTACCAGAAGTCCACATTGGTAACGGGTGTTGTGGAGGCCAACCCCGGGGTCGACCTGGCGCGCTTATGGGTAACGGGCGCCAAACAACAACCGTTACAAATTTGGGTGGATGTAACGGGCATTAAGGGCCCGTTACAAATGTTGCGTGACATATTTGAGGTTTTCACGTAGTGTAAGCATCAGTTAAGAGATAAGCATCAGTTAAGGGAAGGGACAGGCATGATTAGGTCACTAACCTTCAGAGGAGGAGGTCATTGTTCCAAACCAGTAGAGCTTCTTAGAGAAGCAACAGCAGCAGACGGCCCGGCGGAGCTGATGGATGCCGGCGGCGACGACGGGTGGATGGGAACGCAGCGTCGATGGGGGATGGGAACAGCAGCAGACGCCTGGTGGAGCTGCTGCCAGCGTCGACAGGTGGCTGGTAGGTGGCGGTGGCGCGACGGGTTGCCGGTGGCTGCCGGCGTCGACGACGGCGTGGAGAGGAGTCGACGGGTGGCCGTTGGTGGCTGCTGGTGCGACGCCGAGATCCGGAGGTGGCTTCTTGTGCGCCGCCGCTGTGTGCGTGCACTGCCGAAGATCGATGGATCGAGATGGATGAAGTGGACCGGCTGCTATAGTTTTAACCTAATGGGTCATTTGTGTTCCAGACTTCCAGCCCAAAAAAATTAAGCCCATTTCAGCCAAGCAATTTGTCCCTCAACTCATCGTTCGCGGCCATATCGGACGATTTATCGCTCTAAGTGGATGATATATCGGACCATATGATTTCTTATCACTCAACTCGGGTCGCTGCTCCTTATCGGTATGCACAGCGATAAGGGCGATAAATCACGATATATCGGACGATTTAAAAACATTGGTTCTACCTGAGTTTTCTGAATTTAGGCCAAGTAAATTTGCTGCAGCATTGGGTTACTATTTTTGGAACCAGTTTCTCCTTATTCTTACCATGGTAACTGATTACCAGATCGAGCTTGTAAGAGTATAAATGGTACAAGAAACAAACCATATAGCTGAAGGATACAACTGTGAACTGTGGATTAATTATGTAGTGATGTTGAAGGACGCTAGCTGCTTAGTCACTGTCGGGATCACAGATACTACATGTGCTGCAGACAGTGTGGTGATACACCGCGGCGACGATCTAATTAATCGGTTCTAAAGCGATGTAATGTCATCATTTACAAAAAAACAAGTCGAGTTCCTCTGCTGGACCCAGCGCCCACTGATTGAGCTCTCATGTGCCGCGCGGGCTAGCTAACTCCCCCTTCGCCTTCGTCTTGGGCTAGGTCCACGGGTGTCCATGGTTGAGCAAGAGATATTTCACACTGCTATAGCGGTGGTCTTGATGGAGACTTAACACCTAATTTCCTCTGAGTACACTGGTCAGATCAGTTGAACAAATTGCTTGGCAATCACTAATATTTAAGTTATTAAGAGAATATAATATTGTCTCTTCAAAAAAGAAAAATAAATGGAAGCTACACACGAGCTAGTGACCTATTTTCACTTAAATGCCCCACCGAATTATTTTGCAAAGGACCACCTTTTCTCAACAGATCCTATGCATGGAAGATGAAGCTCACTCCCTCTTTAAGATTGAGTATATTCCACTTGTATCCTGGCGGAGTAATGTTAATATCAAGGGGAATTTGCAAAAAAAAAAGTCCACCTTAATATCTCACTTGGATTTTGGTATTATTTATCCCACTTCCCACATGACATTTTGATGCAAACACCGATCCCATAGCGCTAGCCAACTTTCCTTTTATTAAAACTCCGCTGTTTGTGATTCCACCTATTTTCGCCAATATGGAGAGCCAAGTGAAACTTGTTTCAATATTTGATCATATTTATTCATCAGGATATTGCAGTGAGGAATTTTTATCATAATAAAGATTACATCAATGGCTCTGTTAGGCGATGGCCCGATCTTCCGAGAGGTAGAGGATAAACTCGATTGGTGGAGATTTTGACGTTCACGATCCGGCTTCAAATCGACATGATTCAAACCCTGCAACCACTACACCACTGCTCCATTGGTTATCAACCAAGCACAACTTGATTGCCCTCGCTGATAAGGCTTTCCCTGCAAGCGAATCGAGGACACAAACAAGAGAATGGTAAACACACAATCGAAAATTGCAAATGTAAATGAAGCAAATTGATGGGGTTCGAGCACTCGATTCGAAAGGACTAGTCGACACAGTTGAGGAGATGCAAGAACAGGGGTCCTGGATCACAGTAAAAGGACTTGCGTCACAGTTACAATGAATCAACAAAGTTTCGACTTCGAAAACTTCGATTAAACAAAACCCGACCCTAAACAGGGGCGGCGACTAAGTTTTTATGACTAAGGGGGAAACCTAGGGTTGGAGGGGCGACCAGGGGCGTCCACAATCTTGGCTTAAGGTCCGACATGATACACAGCCAAATTGGCCTCAAAGGTGACGCAACACCTTATCGTGGTCACACAGAATTATCCACAAACCTTCTGGGGCTAGGACCAGAACCAAAATGATGGTATCACCGTCCCTTTTCCAGCCCTTCCTTATACGCCTCGTTTCGATTTCGTATGAGGGAGATATCGCCGAAACAGTGGAGGCTTGTCGGCTGAATCTGTACAGAACATGGCGGCTGTTAGAATCAAAGCGCGGAAGCGATAACCCCAAGAACGCAAAGCCAAATCACAAGATCACACAAACGAGAACGACACCGAGGTACGATGTTTTTTAACGAGGTTTGGCCATGTGCCTACATCCTCGGGGCATGACTACGGGCGCTCCTCCCCATCAACAGTAGCTACACCGGCATTCGGGCACCACCGTGGCAATGCCGCCGCCCAAACTAGCCGCCAAGTCGTCTCATGGTTACAACGGTAGTGCCCTAATATTTATGGGCCGTAGTGATACAAAGTACGACGGAGACTCTACATATATCCTATCAAATTATAACTCAAGTCCAACTATAACCAAAATGTACTAACAATCTCCACCTTGACGAATGTACACGCCACCTTGAGCTTGTACATGCGCAAACCTCCGTGTACCAGACTTGAGACGCCTCCTTTGCTGCTCACTTAGAACAGCTCGATGAGGCCGCTGCCACCTCACGGATCGTCGGATAGAACACCACCATGCTTGCATTGCCATCCATGACTCCACCAATCATGGTGTGCACATGACTTCTCACCAATCATGACCGTCTTGCCTCCAAGCATTACTCTCAAGGTCTTCTTATCAGGTGCCGCCTGATACAACCATCCTTCTTCATGCAAGATCACAAGCGAAATCAGATTCATGTGTAGCCCCGGCACATGCTTCACACCCTTGAGTAGTATCTCATATCCGTCACACATCTTGAACTTGATATCGCCCACTCTAATGATATGGTAACCCGAACCATCTCCCAAGTGAACAAGATCACCCTCCTTCTCAATGTATGACAAGAACCACTCCTTCCTTGGAGTTACATGAATCGAGCTAGCTGAATCCAACAACCACACTTCTTCACAAGACTTTTCACTTGACACTGTGAGAACATAAGGACCATGTGTGGTTCAAGGACCAGTGGATGGTCGCTTCCTTGTGTGATGAGTAATTGACAACGTTGTGTGGACTGATTCTTGGCTAAGTATTGCAGGTGCAGGTTGTGGCTTGACTGGTGTTGGTGCAGGTGAAGAACAAGCGCGAAAGGTCATTGCCGGTGAGGCCTCCAGGTGTGGAGAAGACAAGTAGGCTTCGTTCGAGGGACCCGGTGGCCAGCGGGGTCAAGTGCGGGCCGCATGGTGGCATGAACAGCAAGATGAAGTCAGGGACGGTTTCTTGGTTGAGCCTCAAAACCAAGGTCGAGTCGGGACTACGTGGGAGCTGAGTCATGAGTGGAGATTGGCGGAGGCTACACCGAGTTCGCGGGGTTTCCGGTGGTTCACCAGAAAACCACTGGGTTTCTTGGTTGATCCACAAAGCCAAGACCGAAGAACTGAAGACGGAGGCTGCAAAGCGGCGCGACCGGTCCGACCGTGGGTCCGACCGGTGGGTACCGGCCTCCGACCGGTGGGGAGCACCCGGTCTGACCGGTGTGCGACGATGCAGTCCGGAGACTTCGAAGCGGAGGACAAGCGTCGGGATCGCATGGCTTGCGTCGAGGCTACGCAGGGTGCGGTCGCCGGGCATCCGTCCGATGGTGAAGACATGAAGACTTCCAAATCCGCCCTTGAGGGGCTTGTATCCCTAGTTATTAGGAAAGGGCATTTTAGACTTTCGATTTCCTCCATATAACCCAAGAGGTGAGAGGATGGCAGCCAACTCTTGGAACCCTAGCTCATTTGTTTTCCTATTTTCCTTCTTTTTTTCCTTAGGATTTCCATAGGACTAGCTTGATAGCTTCATGGTGAGATCTTGTTGAGAGGGTTGGATGATCAGGCGGCAAGCTAGACCTTGTATGAACCTTTGTTGCATGTATAGATGATTCGGCGTGGTTCCTCAAGGTTTGGATGTGTTGTTCTCGGTTGTTCTTGGTGGTGATTTTCGGAGCCCTCTCTTGGTGTTTTCTTTGGGTTGTTTTCGGGACCTTTCTCTTGGGGATTTGATGGGGGAAATTTGTGGGAACCCTTCGTGGTTCTTTGGGCTGTGATTCCCCTCCCAAATCCGTGAGTAAAGGGGCTCGATTTTGAGGTTTACCGAGTCCTAGGGTTTGTGGTGTTCTCGGCGGGATTTCTTCGATTCCTCCTTTTTGGACAAGTTTTGGTGGGATTAAACTTGGCTATGGACTCCTCATGAGGTGTTCCTAATATCCCCAAAAGTTTTGTTCAAGTCCGTGGAGGGATTCGGGAGATCGAGGTTTGGATTTGGGGCGCTTGACCCGCGGTGTCGTTCATCCCGAGCCGCCCGTGCTACACCGGTCCGACCGGTGCTCCCGACCGGTCCGACCGGTGCAACCCTCGGTGGGTTTTTGCTCGGGTGAACGTCTAGGTGTGTTCGCCGTTGTCCCGAGTTGCTTCGCCGTTTCGAGTTTGGGTCGGTTTGGCGGTCGGTTGGCTTCGTTTGGTGCTTTGGGGGCTTCCGGTGCCGTGACCGGTCTAACCGGTGTGTCTCACCCGTCCGACCGGTGTGGAGCCACTTGGTGAAAGTTGCCCGGTTCACCAGCGAGGGAGTCCGGTCCGATCGGTGGTTCTCACCGGTCTGACCGGTGTTGGTCTGTAGACTCGAGGTTTGGTGTTCCACTGCGTTCTCGGGTCGGAAGGGTGTGTGTGTTGGTTCCTAGGTCCAGTGGCACTCCAGTGGCTACGTGGGCTTGGCAAATTTGGGTAGTGAGTCGGAGACGTGTGTTGGAAGCCGTGATCATCTTGTTGGAGTTTCCATCTCCTTCAAGAAGAATTTTTTATCGGCTCCCATTCACTCCCCGCTCTCTGGTTCGCCGTATCGGTCCTTCAAGTGGTATCAGAGCCGGTTCGGGTCTTTATTGACTCTAACCAGTCTAAGATCCAAGGATGGCATACCAGGAACGGGGTTCCAGTCCTCCACACTTCGATGGAAAGAACTACCAGATGTGGAGTAAGCGGATGGGTGCGTTCCTCCGTGGAAAGGGTCAGATCCTTTGGGATGTCACGGTGGACACAGGATATGTCCAGCCGATGGACTTCCTCGCTCCAGGATCGAGGGACAGATTCGACGCCAACAATAAGGCAGTTGACTACTTGTTTCGTGCTTTGTGTCAGCCTGAGTTCGATCGGGTGCACACTGAGCACTTGGCTTGTAGAAGTTGGTCGGTGCTGAAGGAGGCTCATGTTGGGAATGCCCAGGTTCAGGCAAGGATGTATGCGACCTACCGGAGAGAGTACGAGAACTTCACTCATCTCCCCGGTGAGTCCATCGATGCCTTGTTTCAGAGGTTCACGGTGGTTGTGAACAACATGAGGGCCAATGTGGACGTGCTCCCGTACGATGATCATGATAGAGCGGTCAAGCTCTTACACTCTTTGGATCGTACGATTTGAGTCAGAGAAGTATGACACTCTGACGGTGAACGAGCTGTTCTCGAAGCTCAAGTCGGCTGAGGTGGATAGGGGCATAACTGCCAAGCTCGAGGGACCGACTGATTCCCATAGTCTTGCCCTCGTTGGTGGTTCGAAAGGAAAGGCTAACACTAACCCATCCACCAGGATGTTCTCTTTGTCCTCTTTGATGTCTATGCCAGATGAGGAGTTCGATGTTCTTGGAGAGGACGGGCGCCGGCGCCGCCGACGAGGAGGTTCGAGAGGCTGCACGAGAACCGGGTGAACATGAGGAGGAACACGAGGACATGCTTCCAGTGCGGCAAGCCGGGACACTTCGTCGCCGACTGCTCGGAGAAGGTTGAGAACAAGGACGGCTACAAGCACAAGCCGAGGAAAGATGGCAAGTACCGGTCGAGGCGCGACCACAAGAGCAAGCACAAGAACAAGTACAAGGACGAGCGACAATCGAGGAAGAAGGAGAGTCGAGGCAAGGCCCGAGCGATGGTTGGAGCGAGCGACGTCGAGTCCAGTTCCGCGTACTCCACCTCGAGCTCGAGCAGTAGTGAAGATGAAGGTGATCGTCGCAAGAACAAGAAGTCGTACAAGAACCTGAGCGGGCTGAGCTGTTTCGCAAGAGACGGCTTCTGCACCATGGCGCTGAGCTCCGGCAGCAAGAAGAGCACACAGAGCGACTCGGACTCCGATTCCGACGACAAGGTGCATGATAAACTTCCGTTCTTGCGCCAGGAGAATGAGAGGCTTGGCACTTTGCTTGATAACCATGATGACATGCTTAGAGAGGCCAAGAAAATGAGAAAAGAGCTTAGGGCTTCACTCGAGGATGCTAGGACTAGAGTGGCTGAGCTAGAGACATAGGTGCTTGATAGCAAGCTTGAGATTGATTCCCTTAAGGCTAGCCCTGTTGTTTCGGATGAGGTTGATTGTGCTGATTGCTCCATCTTTCTTGCTGATCTTGCCTTGTTTAAGGAGAAGCATGCCTCCAAGTGTGAGGAACTATATGTGCTTAGGGTTGAAGTGGATGAGCTTAAATCTAGACCTGCTTTGCTAGGTGCTTGCACTTCTTGCCCTGTTTTGCATGCTAAGATTGATGAGATGCATGCTTACACTAGTTCTCTTGAGGCTAAGCTGAAAGAACCCATGCCTACATCATGCTCTACCTATGAAATGCATGCTTTGAAAAATCTGGAACTTGCACATTATGTGGATCGTTTGCGGGATGAGAATGATGAGCCGAGGAAGTTGATGGGTTGGTTGTCCGGTCATGAACCTCGCTGAGGATAATGATCGAGACATTCAAGAGGCAGGATGGTGAGGGACTTGGGGCAAACAAGGTTGGTGAGGGAAGTGGAGAGAATATCCCAGAGCCACCAAAAACCCACCACAAAAATGATTTCCCTCCTAAACCTAACCATCTTAGGAACAAACTAGACACAACCCCATCTCCACCTGTGTTTTCCCCACAAACAAATGATTTCCAAAAGTCTATCAAGTTTGTAAGCACTTCGGGGAAAGTGTTCTTTGGGAAAGAGAGTGAGAAGGCTAGTGAGGAGAAACCGGTGGAGAAGTCGAGTGGAGAGAAACCAAGTGAGCAGCCACAACCCAAGCCTAAGCCTAAGCTTGTGAAGTTCCATTGTGGCTATTGTGGGAGAGATGGCCATAAGGATGAGTTTTGCTTCAAGAGGAAGTGAGAGGAGTGAATGGCGAAGGAGCGGGCTAACAAGGACAAGTACCACCCTTCCGATGGTGTACTTGAGCCTTGTGTGCAGATGCCTAGGGCTAAGGCGAGTGTGAGGACAGTTCCGGCTTAGGGGGAACGAAAGGTTGTTGGAGGTGCTGTCAAGCGGGCTACACCGGGCCGGACGGTGAGGGCACCCCGTCGGCCGGTGCAGCCCGGACAGCGGCGGCTCGGGGTTTCGTGCTCATACAGGTGCGAGGTTTGGTTCTAGAGGTCGTGGTTCTGGTGGTTGGGCTAGAGAGTTTGTATGAAGTCAGTTTGCTAGGCGTTCTCCTCCTCGTGCTCAATACGGGGATGGGAGGATCCGTAGCTTTGAGATGGAGAGGAGGGACGGTCCACGGGCATTCTTTCGTGGTTTTGGTTCTCCTCCAGGTAGAGAGTGTTGGTTCCCTCATGGTGGTTACCGTGGTGGTGTTCATGGAGGTAGCTTTGGTAGGAAAGATGGTTTGGTTTGTGCTAACCCCAGTTTCGAGCAAATGGCTCGACACTGGTTTTACTCTTTTGGTACTAACCCCAGTGCTGAGTCGCTTGTTCGCTCACGTGCTCGTTTTTGAATTTTAGGTGGGAGACTTGAAGAACATTTGGTTGATTGACTCCGGTTACTCGAGGCATATGACCGGAGACAAGGGGTTGTTCTCAAGTCTCGTCCCGGTGGTGACAAGGAGGTACATCACTTTTGGGGACAATGAGCATGGGCGTGTGCTTTCAGAAGGTGAGATTAAGGTGAGTGACAAGATCACTCTCAGGCGTGTTGGTCTTGTTCAATCACTTGGACTCCCTGCTCATCTCGAACCCCCTGCTCATCTCGAACTCCCTGCTCATGTCATCTGCAAACTTGGCAACAAGGTTATGTGACGAGCCACCAAAGATAATATCATCCATGTATATCTGAACAATCAACAAGTCATTTCCATGCTTGAGGAGACAGAAGGTCCTATCCACGGTACCCATCACAAACCCTCTGCTCAACAGAAAACCTCTCAATCTCCCATACCAAGCACGGGGCGCCTGTTTCAACCCATACAGAGCCCTTTTCAACCTGTACACCCTGTGTGGGTACAACTCACTCTTGAACCCAGGTGGATGCTTCACATACACCTCCTCCTCTATGACCCCATTCAGAAAGGAACTCTTCACCACCTGCACATTCAAAACCAAGAGAGGTATATGGCATTGTCTCGTCGAAGGTTACCTCGCAAGTCTCCATGATTTTGTTAGTCTCAAGGTTAAGCACCCTATAGGCTCTAGAATGGTTAGCATATCCAAAGAAAATCCCATCACTAGACCTAGCCTCAAACTTGTCGAGTTTTCCCTTCTTAAGAATAAAGCATTTGCAACCAAAAACTCGGAAATGACTCACCTTGGGTGCCCGACCATGCATAAGCTCATAACGGTCTTCTTCTTGAAAGCTCGCAATAAAATCCTCGTTGGAAACATGACAAGCCGTATTGACCGCCTCGGCCCAAAACCTCCTAGGAGTCCCGTGCTCATCGAGCATCGTCCTAGCCATCTAACAAAGAGTCCGATTTTTCCTTTCCACGACTCCATTTTGAGGGGGCACATAAGGGGTCGAATACTGATGTTCAAGACCTAGATCACAACAGAAGGCATCAAAACAAGAGTTCTTGAACTCTGAGCCATTATCACTGCGGATAGCTCGAATAGCATTCCCATGCCTCTCGTTTTTCAACATCACGATCAGATCTCGAACAAAACCAAATGTATCACTCTTGTCTTCCAAGAAAAACACCCAGGCATAGCGAGAGCAATCGTCCACCACAACAAGGACATACCTCTTCCCACCCACCGAGCGAACTCGAGCTGGCCCAACAAGGTCCATATGCAACGGCTACGTCGGACGCTCGGTCATGACATCGGTCAGGGGTGGATGGGGAGTGGCTACCATCTTGCCATGCCTACACGGAGCACAAACCAAATCCTTCTCAAGCTTCAACCTCGGCAATCCTCGGACAAGGTCAAGACGACTCAAGCGGGAAACCAAATCAAAGCTCAAGTGTCCCAACCGCCTATGCCATTTCCACAAATCAGAAGAAGGACCAGCCATCAAACAATGAGCAGGACCCAAAGAACGAGAGAAATCAGCCACGAAAATCGACCCTCGGGGATGATCATACAGACAAGATCACCTCGAGCATCCAGCAAACGAGACTCACCAGACTTGAAACGCACCTCAAAACCTTCATCAAGCAACTGAGAAACCGAAAGCAAATTGAAACCCAAAGACTTCACAAGAGCAACCCTCTTCAATGTTACCTTGTCACTCACATGCACAACACCCTCAGAAATCACCCTTCCTCCTCCATTGTCCCCAAATGTGATGTACATCTTTTCCTTCACTGGGGTGAGGCTGGAGAACCACTTCTTATCTCCGGTCATGTGTCGCGAACATCCGGAGTCGATCAACCAAATGTTCTCCAAGCCTCCCCGCCCGTAGTCGAAACAAGAACGAGAATGAGCTAACGACTCGACACCGGGGTTAGCACAAAGAAAGTTAAACCGGTGTCGAGCCGTCTCGCTCAAAAGAGGCGTTAGCAAACATCATTCCCTTGCCACCAAACTTCCCATGTCCTATGGAAGGAGTACGAGCACCACGGGGGGGGAAAACGTGGTCCTTAGTTCCTCTGGAACCCAAAGCTACGATCATCTCCCCTAAACCCGTATTGAGGACGAGTAGGGGGACGTCCAGCAAAACCACCACGAGCCCAACCAAACCTCTCACCAGCACGCACACCATCATCTTTCCTATCAAACCTCTCACCACCACCTCTCTGTGGGAACCTACCACCCTGAGCTCCAACTCTACCAACACTCCTCACACTTCCCGCACCCCGTGGAAGTGGCCCTCTAGGCTCAGGAATACCATGAGACTAGCGATACCTGTCCTGGTTTGCTTGCTCCCTAGCAAGTCTCTCATCCCTCTTCCTCTTGTAGCAAAACTCTGCTAGGTGTCTCTCCTTGCCACAATACTCACATCTGAAGGGGACGGATTTTGGTTTTGGCTCTGGCTTCTCTCTAGGTTTCTCACCCTTCTCACTCACAAACTTCACGGGTTTCTGGAAGTCATTTGTTTTTGGTGGGAATTTGGGTGGATCTTGGGTTGTGTAAAGCTTGTTGCAAAGGTGGTTGGGCTTTAGAGTGAAAGAGTTCTTGGGTGCTTTTGGAAGTGGGACTTGGATGTCTCCGATCACCTCAAACTCGGGGTTAGACTCAACACACTTCTCATACACACTCTCCCCACTGTTCTCTCCCACTTTCTCACCCAACTTCTCAAAACCCAAACCACGACCATCGGCTCTCTTGAACTCCTCAATCATGATTTTCAATTGAGGTTCCCTGCCCAGACAACCAACCCAACACCTTCCTCAAATAATCATTCTCCTCATAGATGACATCCAAACGGGAAGTAAGTTCAAGATTGCGCAAAGTAACTTCATCACAGCTACTGCATGCATTGACAACATGAGATTTCAAAGAAGCTTCCAAAGTGCTAATAGTAGAACGAGCATCAACAAGCTTAGCATGCATAGTAGGACATGATTTACAAGCACCAAGCAAAGTGGGTCTAGCCTAAAGCTCATCATACTCAGTCCTAAGAGCATCTTGTTTAGCCAAAGTGGAAGCATTCTTCTCATTAAGCAACTTGATCTCATTCAACCATGCATCACACTCAAGACACTCAACATCATCAGGAGTAGTAGGAGCAAGTTGCAAAGAGTCATTCTCAAGTTTCAATTCAAGCAATTTGGACTCTAACTCTCCTACTTTCTCACTAGCATTCTCAAGTTGAGCCCTAAGATCTTTCCTCATCTTCTTAGCATCTCTCAACACACTATCACGGTTGTCAATCAAGCCATTCAACCTAGTGATCTCAGCAAGCAAAGAGTCGGGGTCATGATTTACCTCATCCTCCGAGTCGGAGTCACTGTCTTCCTTGTCGCTCTTCTTGCTGCTCGAGCTATGGGTCATGCCACAAAAGCCTTCAAGCGCCACACAGCTCAATCCACTGAGGTTCCGTCTTGCACTCTTCTTGCCCTTGCGCCTCCCGGCGTCTTCATCTTCACTACTTGAGCTTGACTGCGCGTCGCTTGAGCTTGAGTCGACATCACTTGCACCGGCCACCATGGCTCTTGCCTTGTCCTTCTTGTAGCCACCCTTGCTCGGTCGCCGCTTGTCCTTGTCCTTGCTCTTGGACTTGCTGAAGTGCTTGCCCTTGGAGGAGTACTTGTCTTCACGCCTTGGGTGCGCCTTGTAGTCGCTCATCTTGTACTTGTTGTCCTCCGCTTCCGGGCACTCGGCGATGAAGTGTCCACGCTTGCCACACTTGTAGCATGTCCCCGAGCTTCGCCTTGCATTCCTCCGGCTCTCATGTAGTCGATCAAACCTCCTTGAGAGCAAGGCCAGCTCCTCCTCGCCCAGCACATCAAACTCCTCATCTAGAATTGACATAAGAGAAGACAAGGAAAACTGTCGACAGGAAGGGTTAGTTTTGCCCTTTGATCCGCCTACAAGAGCAAGACTATGGTCAGTCGAGCCCTCATGCTTGGATTGCAACTTCCTGTCAACCTCAGCCGACTTGAGCTTAGAAAAGAGGTCATCCAACTCAATAGCCAAATATTGCCCAGACTCCTTAATGGCCTCAACCTTAGCACCCTAAACATTTGGGTCCAAGACATGCAAGAGCTTCAAAGCTTGATCATGCTCAGTGTAAGGGAAATCCTCAACATTAGCCTTCATGTTGTTCACGATGGCGGTGAACCTCTAAAACATCGCATCAATGTCCTCACCGGGAAGTTGAGTGAAGTTCTCATATTGCATCTGTAACGCCCGCGTTTTTAGCACCAAATAAATCACCTAATAAATCGGCGTATTTTCAAAACTGTCCAGCCGAGCTCAATTACCCCCTTCAAACCCTAGTCACTGTCCCTCCCTCTCACCCCGGCGCACGTGCCGCGAATCCCGCTGGCACCGCCTGCACCCAGGCCAGCACCCACGCGTGCCTTCCCAACGCCGCGGTCGGCCACCGTGCCGGGAATCCCGCGCACGCCGCGGTCCCCGACGGCCGGTCCGCCTCGCCATCACCGCCGTCCCGTAAATCACGCCGACGCCCGGAAAATCATAAAATCCCGCAAAAACCCTTCCCCTATTTTCCTAACAATTTTCTCTAATTTTCTAAACTTTTTCCCAATTTCCTTCCTCTCTTTTTCCCATTTTTCTTTTCTTTTCCTTCCTTTTCTTTCTTTCCTTTATTTTCCTTCCCTTTTTCCTTTTTTTCTCTTTTCTTTTTCCCTTTCTTTCTTCTCTCTCCCTCCCTTCCTACTTCTTCCTCTCGCGGCCCGGGACCCCCCGCGCGCCCCCGACCGGCACCCGGCGCCGTTGACCCCGGCTCGCGCGCCGCGCCGACCGCGCCACCCCCCCGCACGCCACCGCGCCGCCCACCTCCCGCGCCGCGCGCGCGGGCGCGCGCCCACGACGCGACGCATCCCTCGCCGACGCACCACCACGCCGCGCCGACCGGTCACCTCCACCGCCCCGAGGCCGCCTCGCCGCCCGCACGTCGGGTCTTGTCCACAGCACCGCGTCCCCTCGCCGGCACGAGTTGACCTGCCACCGGTCGCCGCCTCGCGAAGCCACTCGAGCTCGCCGGAGCCGACCTCGCCGGAGCACCGGTGTGCACAAAAATCTCCCCCAAACCGACCTCGCTCCGTCTATAAATAGCCCTGCCCCGTCCTTGCCGCAGCACCAAGCCACCACAGCCCCTCCATTGCCTCGCCGCACAACCACACCGAGCCACCACCGTAAGCTAGCACCACCAGTCCGCCGCCGCCGCCGATCCGGTCCCTCGCGCCGTCCTAGCCAAAGGTGAGCTCGAGGGTGAGAAGCCCTCGCCCTCCGCCTCCTTTTCCCCCCGCCCCCGCCGCCGTCGGCCCCCGGAGGCCGCCGCCCGCCGCCGACCGAGGCGTCCGGCCCCCTCCCCCTCGTCCGGATCGGGGAGGAAGAAGGGCATGTTTGCCCAAACCCCCCCCCGTTTCCTTTTGTTCCAAAGTAGCCCCTGTCCTATTTCCCTCTCTCTCCCTCTTTCCAAAACAGCCCCTAGGTTAAGGTTTAATCGTAAAATAAATTCGGTCAAGCCTTAAACCAGGCCCTAACCAAATTTATATTACCATAAACACCCCTGTCTCCATTTATAGAAATTACTAATAGGTCCTTAGCCCCTTTAACCTCTCTTTAACTCGACGTTTCATGCATGATTTTATTCCCGATTATATCCAAATTTCACCACACCTTTCCCAGTAGTACCCCCGCCGAACCAACCCCCTCCCTAGGACTTATATATACCCCCTCTCCGCTCATTTCCCCTCCTCGAGCTCGGCCGGAAATATGTGTGCTAATATTGCTTGCTTGCCTATGTGTGCACTATAGCCGACAGAGTAGACGGAGGAAGGTACCCCGAGCCGGAGATCGAAGCCAACTACTGCGAGCAGGAGCCCGAAGCCCCGAACGCCGAGCCGGCACTCCCCGAAGACTTCGAAGACGGCAAGCTCACCCTCATCCTTTGATGCATCCTTCTGTCCTAGTTTTATAAATATAACCCTATATCCGTTTTATAAATTGCATATTGTTTTACTGCAAAAACATGGTAGGATAGCCACCCTTGATTGCTATGATTGAACCTTGTTTTGGCCTAAATGAGTGCTTTAAAAATGTGTGAGTGCTTTCAAAATGTGTGAGTGCTTTTAAAATGGAAATGAGATATGTTTGGAAATTGAGTAAAGAACTGGGTAGACGGGATGGACGTGTGTGTCAGGAGTATGGGTGAGCTCGTACCTGTGTGGTTGAGCATGTTGTCCATCTTGTCGGTTAAGGACCGGGTTGCGTGACATCTCACCTGACCCAAATCATCGTACTACCACTGGACCGTTGTATGTGGCAACGGCTTAGCATAAACCCCACTAGTTAATCTACTTGCCATCTGGTGTGCGGGTGAGCGGCGGGAGACCAAGGAGTAGGGGTACGTTCTGTGTGAGGTACGCCCTGGTTATGTGGGATAACCCCTTGGTTGCTTCCGTGATGGCTCGTAGCGTTAGCTAAGGTGGGTAATGGCTTTGATAGGATCCGTACCGACACTGAGGTGTCCGTGTGACGGTACCCTACTTGTGGGTAAATATGTACAACCTCTGCGGAGTGTCAAACCTATTTGAATAGCCGTGTTCACGGTATTGGACGAGTCACGGTGTGGTCACAAAAACTAGTGTTTGGGTATGGGATGTTTTCTGGTGTGAGTTGTTTTCCAGGTGAAGTGTGTGGCTGTGTGCCTGGGCTACGACGGACGGGAAGTCCGGTAGTTCCACAGAGGTTTTCCTAAAACAATTGAGTCTCTTTGGTTGTGAAAATGTTGGTGAAAACCTTTTTGAAATGAACCCCTGCATAAGTGAGTTTGCAAAAAGAAACTTAACCTGGTCCTTGTTATACTTTATGCATGATTACTCGCTTATAAGCCCCTCCGTGGGTGGGGTTGGATTTGCTGAGTACGCATGTGCTCACCCTTGTTTTACTAACTATTTTACAGAGGAGGATCCCGATTACATTCCCGAAGACGTTGAGTAGGTCGCTGCCCTACACCCAACCGTGCCTGTGTACCCAGGGCCCCTACTGGAAGCTTCCATGGTGTGGTACTCTGAGGAGGCTATGGAAGCCTTTGCTATCGTAGTATGGTCGTTAGCGTTTGTGTTGTTCCTTATAGTGTTGGCACTACCGTGCCCTCTGTGTCGCCGTGATGTAAAAGACTGATCCACCTGTTGTAATAAATGGGTTACCAGCCTCCTGGGACTGGTATTTGTGTCACATTTACTCACCACGGATGAGGGGACGCTTCAGGTGGTATCAGAGCCGTAGGTTGGCCGTAGGACACGACCCCTAGGATACGAGACCTCCTCTGGCCCTCTCTAACCTTTCCTTTGCTAAGCTCATCTTTTCCCAAAGTCCTTACCTTGATTCTTGCCTGTTTCCAGATGGCTAACCCCGAATGGAACGGAGGAATCGCCCCGTCCACCTCGGCCTCCCTAACTTTGTTGCTACTCAGCCTAGAGCGCGTCGGAGTAAGGGATCCGCCGGAGTTCATCTACCGGGAGTACGAACGCTAAGGCACCCTTCGGTGTAAGCTGCTGATCTTTGTGGGAAGAAGCACGCTTTACCCCGACATAGAACCATGGTTCGTCTCCGCCACTTGTTTTGCTTCACCGACACCTACCCCAAGGCTGCTCAGAAGGCCCTGCGACAGCTACGAGTGGTTTATAGACAGCACCTCTGAAGGACCCCAATGGGATTCTTTCCACCCTCCGGAGGAAGAGGACGCTCGTGGATTGATCGCATGAGGGGACTAGAACGAGAGGAAGAAGACTTAGAAGAAGCAGTGTCCCACCTATCCATCTACCTCAGAGGCCTAGACCACCTTTACCAGGAGCAAGCCCAGCAACTGAAGCAACAGATTGACAGAGCGGAAAGAGCGGAGCAGAGGATAGAACTGGAAAGGATAAAGACAACCATGGCAGAAGTTGAACTACACAACACGAAGCAAGAGTATCTTAGGGAAAGAGACCGCATGCTGTTAGCCCATAAAGCCCTATGGGATGAACTAAAGGAGCGTAGAAGCAGAGACGAAGAGGCTGGAGTAGAAGAAGATGACCCGAAGAGACTCACTGGGACAAAGGGACCCAGACCGAGGATGAGATACTGGAGCAAGACCTCCCACTGAAGAAGCGCCGTATCCAGCTAGAAGAAGAATCACCATGAGGATAAGACTAGGGTGTTTAGGCTAGAAGCTGAGTCGTAGTAATAATAAGTGTATCCCGAAGAATGTACCCCAACCTTGCTACTAAATAAAGTTATCCATCTCTTGTACCCCACCACAACCTGTTCAACTCTACCTTTGTTTTCAGATGGCGGAAGATGGATGGACCCAAGGCGTGTGCCAGGAGGAGCCTGGTTTTGCTCGCCTTCTTATCAACTCCCTGGAGCGCCTCGGTATCACTGAGCGCCCTAGGTACTACAGTAGAGAGTACGAGCAACTCGGCACCCTTCGCTGTAGAGTGGTCCCCTTCATCGCTAGAAGCAACCGCCACACCAACATCGAGCCGTGGCGCGTGACCGCCACAGGATTTCGACACCGAGACACCTATCCTTTGGCCCTCAGAAAAGCCCTCCGCTACCTGTGCCGAATCTACGAAGAACACCTCGTCCCCACACCAATGAGGTACTTCCCTCCCCGCCATCGAACCCCGCTTTGGCGGTGCCCGCATGAGAAACCCGGAACGACGCCGCCACCAAGAAGACCCGCCGTACCACGTAGTTGCCTACCTTGTCTCCCCGGATAAGATCTTTGATGACCGAGCCGGACACTTGAGGGAACAAATCAGTCGGGCCGAGCAAGCTGAAGTCACAGTAAGGATGCACCAAGTCCGAGTGGCTCAAGCTGAAGCGAGGACCGCAGCCGCCATAAGCAGTGAAGCCGTTGCCCAGGAAAGCCTCAGGAGAATCCAGGACCAACGCATGCAAGAATGGACCAACGGCGGAACACCCGTTCCAGCCATTGGAGAAGCTCAAGTCCTGCTGGGAACACCCCTTGTAGGATGGGGAGGAACTATCGAAGTCCCACCAGCACCACCGACAGTCACCGAACCCTCAACGACGACCACTGAAGCCGCAGCACAGCCTCAGGAAAACGGAAACCCCGA
Source organism: Cenchrus americanus (assembly GCA_947561735.1). Lineage (NCBI taxonomy): Eukaryota > Viridiplantae > Streptophyta > Magnoliopsida > Poales > Poaceae > Cenchrus > Cenchrus americanus. The sequence continues at coordinate 188,118,290 of OX387245.1, forward strand.
AGGCGGGAATGATGACTAGGCGCTCATCCCGCCGGAAGAACACCCGACCCCGAAGACGGCTCTCCTCGTGAGTAGCGTGCCCCGTGACCCCGACCCGGGGAATGAAGACGTCCTGGTCCAAGTCGCGCCCTTAGTCCTTAGTCGTGTAGTGTGTCCGCGTAGTCGGGATGTATCCTTCTCGCTGGTTTGTAATAAAAACTTATTTGTGCTTGTTTGTTTGCTATGTGCTTGTTGTGTGCCTACCGGCAGGAGTAGACCCTGCCTTTTCAAAAAGAAATCCGATATAATCCACTTAAACATCACATAAAACTAGACCTCTTAGAAAACCCGTTTCTTTACAGATGGTTTCCAGGCGCCCTGTCAGGACCCACCGATCGGACGCTGAAGGATCGCAAGCCGATCGGAGGGAGTGTCTTCACGACCAGGAAGTTAACCAAAATGAAGATGGAGGAGAGAACGTGGTCCTGCCACCGCCACCCCCTCCCGTTGACTTGGCACAAGTCTTGGCCAACCGGATCGTTCCGATGGAGGCCATTTTCAACGCCGTCAACCGCCCAAGACCACGGGTTCTGGGCATGAACGAGAAGCTGATTGAGTTCCTCAGGACTAAGCCGCCCACCTTTGGCGGGTCGGTGAATCCTTTGGATGCTGACGATTGGCTGAGAGCCATTCTGAGAGAGCTAGAGCCCTTCAACTGTGAGGACCGCGACAAGGTTCTCCTGGCAGCTCACCAGCTCACCGGGACAGCCCTAGCCTGGTGGGAGAATTACTGCGCAGCAGCCAAGGACCCCTCAGCCATCACTTGGGATGAATTCGTGGAAGAATTCCGCCGCTACCACATCCCAGAAGCCACCCTGAAGCAGAAGGCGGACGAGTTCCGCGAACTCCGCCAAGGTAACATGTCTATGGAGGAATACACGTACCAGTTCATAGAGCTGGCGCGCTATGCCCCCGAGGAAGTGGACAAAGATTCCAAAAAGCAAGAAATGTTCAAGAAGGGGCTGACTCCGCACCGAGGACACTACCGACTCCTCGCATCTACCCGACTTTAACACCCTCATGAACATGGCAATACTCACGGAGAGAGCAAGGGCCGAAGAGAAGAAGGAAAACAAGCGCAAGTTTATGGAGCACAAGGCCAAGCAAAGAAGAACGGTCCCGGAGGCCGAGAAACTTTGGACACCCCATGTCCAGGTTCCAAGCTCCCATGCAGTACAGAACCCAATCCCAAGCCACGAGCTCGCAAGCCCCCAGAACCCAGTTCAAGCCCTACAACAACCAAAGTGCCATGAAACCCCCACAGAACAACACCAGCCAGATCACTGCCAACAACAATAACAGGCTCCCGAGTGTGTTTCAACTGCCGAGAAACCGGGCACTTCATCGCCAACTGCCCGTATGCCAAAAAGCCAACCACCACCACCTACTCCAACTCGGTGAACGGGCCAAGGCCGCTTGTGTCAGGAGCCAACCGCATGCCGGTGCGCAGCAACAATAACTTCGGCAACAACAACAGCAACCAGCAGATGAGGCAGCCCCAGCAGTCGTATGGACGCGCCCGGGTCAATCACATCAATGCGCAGGAGGCACAGGAAGCACAAGGCGTAGTACTCGGTGAGTTCCTGGTCAGCTCAGTTTTGGCTACCATACTATTCGATTCGGGAGCATCGCACTCATTCATATCCTCAAGCTTTGTGGAAAAGCATAGCATACCCACAGTACTACTAAAAGCACCCCTATTAACTCGAACGCCCAGAGGTGACATTAAGTGTCAACTGGGATGCCCCCGGGTAAGGATTATTTTAAGTGGGGTAGAGTTCCTAGCAGACCTGGTAGTACTAAAGTCCAAGGGGATAGATGTGATCCTTGGGATGGACTGGTTAAGCCAGCACCATGGCCTTATAAGTTGCGCCGATAAAGTAGTGCACCTAACCAACCCAGACGGGATACAAGTGACCTGCCACACCCGAGGACACAGGCCGGACATAATGGTTTTCAACATAGAAGCCAAGTCCATAGAAGATGTCCCAGTAGTGCGAGAATACCCAGATGTGTTCCCCTAAGAACTCCCCGAATGCCACCAGATAGGGACATAGAGTTCGTCATCGACCTTATCCCTGGAACCTCTCCCATAGCCAAGAGACCTTATAGGATGGCAGCCCCTGAGTTGGCAGAATTGAAGAAGCAGCTAGCAGAACTCCAGCGAAGTGGGTTCATCAGACCAAGCTCATCACCATGGGGAGCCCCAGTGCTTTTTGTGGAAAAGAAGGATAAGAGCATGAGGATGTGCGTGGACTATCGCTCGCTGAACGAGGTCACTATTAAAAACAAGTACCCTCTTCCCAGAATAGATGACCTGTTTGACCAACTGAAGGGAGCCAAGTATTTCTCGAAGGTGGATCTAAGATCAGGGTACCACCAGCTCAAGATTAGGGAAAGTGACATCCCCAAGACCGCCTTTGTCACTCGCTACGGGCAGTATGAGTTCACGGTGATATCCTTTGGACTAACCAATGCACCAGCATACTTCATGAACCTCATGAATAAGGTGTTCATGGAAGAGCTGGACAAGTTTGTCGTAGTCTTCATTGACGACATACTTGTTTACTCCAAGAGCGTGGAAGAGCATGAGCAGCATCTTCGAGTAGTGCTGGGGAAATTGAGGGCACACAAGTTGTACGCCAAGTTCAGCAAGTGTGAATTTTGGCTGGAGAAAATATCCTTTCTTTGGGCATATTCTGACTGCAGAAGGAGTAGCTGTAGACCCCGGGAAAGTTGAGATAGTCTCTAACTGGCAGCAACCGACCAACGTGAGCGAGATTAGGAGTTTCCTAGGTTTAGCAGGGTACTACCGGAGCTTTATCGAGGGATTCTCCAAGATTGCCCGGCCCATGACAGAGTTGCTCAAGAAGGAGAAGAAGTTCAACTGGACCGAGGCCTGCGAGAGAAGTTTCCAAGAGTTGAAGAAGAGGTTGACCACAGCCCCAGTGCTGACCCTGCCAGACATTCAACGGGACTTCGTCGTGTATTGCAACGCCTCCCGACAAGGGTTGGGATGTGTTCTCATGCAAGATGGGAAGGTGGTGGCATATGCTTCCCGTCAACTCAAACCCCCTGAGCAGAATTATCCCACCCATGATCTGGAATTTGCAACCGTAGTGCATGCCCTGAAGATCTGGAGACACTATCTGATTGGGAACAAGTGTAAAATCTACACAGACCACAAGAGTCTAAAATACATCTTCACACAGCCCGACCTGAACTTAAGGCAAAGGAGGTGGCTAGAGCTAGTTAAAGACTATAACCTAGAGATTCACTACCACCCCGGGAAGGCCAATGTAGTAGCAGATGCCCTAAGCCGGAAAACATACGAGAAGGCAGCCCCCAAGAGTGCCCAGTTGCAAGAGGAGATGGCGCGGGTCAACGTACACATTATCCCACAAGGCTACGTACGCCAGCTGAGTGTTCAGCCTACCTTAGAAGAGAAGATCCGGAAGGCCCAAGAAACCAACGAGAATCTGATGAAGATCCGCAAGCATACCGGAGAGAACAAGGCCCCTGACTTCAGAGTAGATGACCAAGGCACCCTGTGGTACAAAAACAGGATATGCGTGCCTGAAGGCAGAGATTTTCGACAGACCATCATGGATGAGGCACACAACTCGGCATACTCTATTCACCCGGGATCCACCAAGATGTACATGGACTTAAAACAGAAGTATTGGTGGAATGGGATGAAAGCAGATATTGCCCGATTCGTCGCCCACTGTGATACTTGTCAGAGGATCAAAGCCGAACACCAGAAGCCCGCAGGACTATTGCAGCCTCTACCAATCCCGGTATGGAAGTGGGACGAGATAGGTATGGATTTCGTAGTAGGGTTGCCAAGAACTCAGAAGGGACATGACTCCATATGGGTGATCGTGGACCGACTCACCAAAGTCGCTCACTTTCTACCCATACGGACCACTTACGGTGGAGAGAAGTTGGCAAAACTCTACATAGAGAATATAGTAAAGTTGCATGGAGTACCTAGCCGAATAGTCTCGGATAGAGGGACCCAGTTCACCTCTAGGTTCTGGAAAAGCCTGCACAAAGCCATGGGTACCAAGCTAGACTTCAGCTCAGCATACCACCCGCAGACAGACGGACAGACCGAAAGGGTGAATCAAATCTTAGAAGATATGTTGAGAGCATGCGTCCTCACCTATGGCAAAGACTGGGAGCAGAGTCTGCCATATGCATAATTTTCCAACAACAACGGCTACCAAGCAAGTCCGGGAATGTTGCCATTCGAAGCACTATATGGGAGAAAATGTAGGACACCCCTGATGTGGACCGAAGTAGGAGAACGTGCCCTGGTTGGGCCCGCACTTATAAAGGAAGCCGAAGAGCGAGTAGCCGATATCCGAGAACAGTTGAGAGCCGCCCAATCTCGACAGAAGAGCTACGCAGACAAGAAAAGGCGTGAAGCAAGTTTCAATCCGGGAGATTTCGTCTACCTCAAGGTTTCACCCATCCGGGGGACTCGGAGATTTCAAGTACACGGGAAGTTGGCCCCTCGGTATATCGGACCGTATAAAGTGCTAAAGAGAGTCGGAGCAGTAGCATAGTGGTTGGAGCTACCCGAAGAGATGTCGGATATACACCCAGTGTTCCATATCTCCCAGCTACGCCGATGTTTGAAGGTTCTTGAAGAGAAGCGAGTACCGGTGGAGACCATCGATCTACAGCCAGACTTTAGGTACCAGGAGGTGCCCGTCAAGATTTTTGACACAGTGGTCAAGCGGACAAGGACGACAGAAGTACGGGTGTGCAGAGTCCAATGGAGAAGACACGGAGTGGAAGAAGCCACGTGGGAACGAGAAGACGCGTTGAGGAAGGAGTTTCCCCACCTGTTCGAAACCTAGCCGAATCTCGAGGACGAGATTCATTTTAAGTGGGGTAGGTTTGTAACGCCCGCGTTTTTAGCACCAAATAAATCACCTAATAAATCATGCGTATTTTCAAAACTGTCCAGCCGAGCTCAATTACCCCCTTCAAACCCTAGTCACTGTCCCTCCCTCTCACCCCCGCGCGCGTGCCGCGAATCCCGCCGGCACCGCCCGCACCCGAAGCCGGCACCCATGCGTGCCTTCCCAACGCCGCGGTCGGCCACCGTGCCGGGAATCCCGCGCGTGCCGCGGTCCCCGACGGCCGGTCCGCCTCGCCATCACCGCCGTCCCGTAAATCACGCCGACGCCCGGAAAATCGTAAAATCCCGCAAAAACCCTTCCCCTATTTTCCTAACAATTTTCTCTAATTTTCTAAACATTTTCCCAATTTCCTTCCTCTCTTTTTTCCATTTTTCTTTTCTTTTCCTTCCTTTTCTTTCTTTCCTTTCTTTTCGTTCCCTTTTTCCTTTTTCCTCTTTTCTTTTTCCCTTTCTTTCTTCTCTCTCCCTCCCTTCCTCCTTCTTCCTCCCGCGGCCAGGACCGCGCGCGCCCCCCGACCGGCGCCTGGCGCCGTTGACCCCGGCCCGCGCGCCCCGCGCCACCCCCCCTCGCACGCCACCGCGCCCCCACCTCTCGCGCCGCGCCGCGGACGGCCCCCCACGCGCGACGCGTCCCTCGCCGACCGCACCACCACGCCGCGCCGACCGGTCACCTCCACCGCCCCGAGGCCGCTCGCCGCCTGCACGTCGGGTCTTGTCCACAGCACCGCGTCCCCTCGCCGGCACGAGTTGACCTGCCACCGGTCGCCGCCTCGCAAAGCCACTCGAGCTCGCCGGAGCCGACCTCGCCGGAGCACCGGTGTGCACTAAAATCTCCCCCGAACCGACCTTGCTCCGTCTATAAATAGCCCTGCCCCGTCCTCGCCGCACCACCAAGCCACCACAGCCCCTCCATTGCCTCGCCGCACAACCACACCGAGCCACCACCGCAAGCTAGCACCACCAGTCCGCCGCCGATCCGGTCCCTCGCGCCGTCCTAGCCAAAGGTGAGCTCGGGGGTGAGAAGCCCTCGCCCTCCGCCTCCTTTTCCCCCTGCCCCCGGCCGCCGTCCGCCCCTGGAGGCCGCCGCCGCCGCCAGACCGAGGCGTCCAGCCCCCCTCCCCTGTCTGGATCGGGGAGGAAGAAGGGCATGTTTGCCCAAACCCCCCCTGTTTCCTTTTGTTCCAAAGTAGCCCCTGTCCTATTTCCCTCTCTCTCCCTCTTTCCAAAACAGCCCCTAGGTTAAGGTTTAATCGTAAAATAAATTCGGTCAAGCCTTAAACCAGGCCCTAACCAAATTTATATTACCATAAACACCCCTGTCTCCATTTATAGAAATTACTAATAGGTCCTTAGCCCCTTTAACCTCTCTTTAACTCGACGTTTCATGCATGATTTTATTCCCGATTATATCCAAATTTCACCACACCTTTCCCAGTAGTACCCCCGCCGAACCAACCCCCTCCCTAGGACTTATATATACCCCCTCTCCGCTCATTTCCCCTCCTCGAGCTCGGCCGGAAATATTTGTGCTAATATTGCTTGCTTGCCTATGTGTGCACTATAGCCGACAGAGTAGACGGGGGAAGGTACCCCGAGCCGAAGATCGAAGCCGACAACTGCGAGCAGGAGCCCGAAGCCCCGAACGCCGAGCCGGCACTCCCCGAAGACTTCGAAGATGGCAAGCTCACCCTCATCCTTTGATACATGCTTCTGTCCTAGTTTTATAAATATAACCCTATATCCGTTTTATAAATTGCATATTGTTTTACTGCAAAAACATGGTAGGATAGCCACCCTTGATTGCTATGATTGAACCTTGTTTTGGCCTAAATGAGTGCTTTAAAAATGTGTGAGTGCTTTAAAAATGTGTGAGTGCTTTCAAAATGTGTGAGTGCTTTTAAAATGGAAATGGAATATGTTTGGAAATCTAGTAAAAAACTCGGGTAGACGGGATGGACGTGTGTGTCGGGGAGTATGGGTGAGCTCGTACCTGTGTGGTTGAGCATGTTGGGAGTTGTCCATCTTGTCGGTTAAGGACCAGGTTGCGTGACATCTCACCTGACCCAAATCATCGTACTACCACTCGGCCGTTGTATGTGGCAACGGCTTAGCATAAACCCCACTAGTTAATCTACTTGCCATCTGGTGTGCGGGTGAGCGGCGGGAGACCAAGGAGTAGGGGTACGCTCTGTGTGAGGTACGCCCTGGTTATGTGGGATAACCCCTTGGTTGCTTCCATGATGGCTCGTAGCGTTAGCTAAGGTGGGTAATGGATTTGATAGGATCCGTACCGGCACTAAGGTGTCCGTGCATGTGACGGTACCCTACTTGTGGTTAAAGATGTACAACCTCTGCAGAGTATCAAACCTATTCGAATAGCCGTGTCCACGGTATTGGACGAGTCACGGTGTGGTCACAAAAACTAGTGTTTGGGTATGGGATGTTTTCTGGTGTGAGTTGTTTTCCGGGTGAAGTGTGTGGCTGTGTGCCTGGGCTACGACGGACGGGAAGTCCGGTAGTTCCACAGAGGTTTTCCTAAAACAATTGAGTCTCTTTGGTTGTGAAAATGTTGGTGAAAACCTTTTTGAAATGAACCCCTGCATAAGTGAGTTTGCAAAAAGAAACTTAACTTGGTCCTTGTTATACTTTATGCATGAGTCTGCTTATAAGCCCCTCTGTGGGTGGGGTTGGATTTGCTGAGTACATATGTGCTCACCCTTGTTTTACTAACTATTTTACAGAGGAGGATCCCGATTACATTCCCGAAGACGTTGAGTAGGTCGCTGCCCTACACCCAACCGTGCCTGTGTACCCAGGGCCCCTACCGAAAGCTTCCATGGTGTGGTACTCTGAGGAGGCTATGGAAGCCTTTGCTATCGTAGTATGGTCGTTAGCGTTTGTGTTGTTCCTTGTAGCGTTGGCACTACCGTGCCCTCTGTGTCGCCGTGATTGTGACAGAACCGCCCAAAATAATTCCGTATTATCGCCTAATGGCCACGTGGATCGGCTTAGGCGATAATATGGAATTATTTTGGGCGGTTCTGTCACAGCTGGTACCAGAGCGATGATATGCACCAGAGTGATTAAAATACCTTAACAAACTTGTTTTTGGAATCAAATTTGCCAAGATTAATAATCTTGCTAAAAGAGTAGGACGTTAAGGTCTAATCTAGTCCGAGAGGCCCTAGAGGGAATTTTTGGGTTCTTTCAGGTGCCTAGTATTATATGGTGTATTTAGTCTGACTTCCAGCACATTTATTTATGTCAAAACTTACTTTCATGCACAACCATACTAGTTCATCACGTTTTGCCATACGTGGTGGTACCACAGGGAAGTCCTGTGAGGGACTAGTGGGACCTATTCCAATGGGTGCCACGTCGTGTCTGCGTCTCATCACGTTTTGCCATACGTGGTGGTACCACAGGGAAGTCCTGTGAGGGACTAGTGGGGCCTATTCCAATGGGTGTCACGTCGCGTCTGAGTCTCGTCACGTTTTGCCATACGTGATGGTACCACGGGAAAGTCCGTGAGGGATGAGTGAGGCCTATTCCAATGGGCACTCACGTCGCGTCAGAGTCTTAAATAGGATGCTGTCCATGCAGCGACTTTACGCATGGATACCGTTTCTATAGTGAACGGTAATGAATGTGGACGCTTTCGTGAGTGCTGGCACGAAAGGTTCTGAATGTTCTGTGATTTTCTGCAGGTACACTAACCATGGTTGTTAGGCACGGTAATTAAGAAACGAATAGCTTCCGACTAGTTATTATAGGGAGAGACGTTTAAATATGCCCTGCCACCGGCACTAACTTCGCTTTTAAGCTTAAAAAGCTTTGTGAGGAAGTTTAGGGCGCTTTTTGCATCATGTAAAAGCTATCAAACCAAAACTGAACTTAATTCATGTGTTGCTTGGTCTCTATTTAATTTGTGTTTCTTAAGGACCAATTATGCTAGTTTGATAAATTATGTGTAGTAAAAAAATGTCTAGTTGATGTACTAATTTTTCTAAGGATGATCTAGAAAGTTTTTGGCTAGGTGATCTTTAGAAAAATTGCTCATTAGCTAGTTAAGATTCTTCCATGATTTTTTTCATGATTTTAGGATGTTTAAAACCGAAGTTAGGATCAAAATTGCTAGGCTAAGTCATGCTGAAATGCAGTCAAAATCCTGAGTTAGGCAGAAAAATCGAATTTTTGCATATAGTTCCAAAAAGAATTTGACCAGAGAATCTATATTAAAGATGTTTCTTATATAGCATACTTGGTGCTGTCAAAATTTCATGGTCATCAGGATCTTAATCTTAGAGATATGATCTTTTTAGTGAAGGGCTGTCTTGCTGAAATTTCTGGGCAACAACACTCTGAAAATGGATCTTTTGCACATTTTTCCAATATGATATTATTCAACCTTTGAATACCAAAACTACTCCCAAGGTATCTATCTACCTCCTGTAGAAATCTCAAGTCACTAGATTTTTAGTTTGGGAGTTATGCCCAAAACTTTAGGTCTCTGTCCTGCTGAATTTCAGCACTAGTAATCTCTGACATTCAAATTTTTATGTCATCTTCCTTTGGGATATAGAGCAAACCTTGAATACCAAATTAGTTCATAATTTTATGATGGCAATGTTCACAAAATTTCAGCATGTATGCATGTGTATATTGAGAAATATCAAACTTTTAGTAAGCTCCCATTTGCTGTCAAAACTGCTAGACAGAGCTTTGGTAAATGAATTTTTCGACTTCTGTAATAGTTGAATCTGTCTTGAGGTTGAATACTAAAGTTGAAGCTTATGAAATGCTACACATGATGACCAAAATTCAGAATTTTTCGACGCTTGAGCTGAGAGATATGGATTTTTGTGTGACCCTCAGCCTGTTGTCCAACAGCCCTGACAGCAATCTGAATTTTCGGGCATGATGGCCTCCACATTACCTCTAAGTTGAAAACCAATATTGGAAGGCATGATATTTTACATCCCCTGCCTACAGAGGATGATATTTATGTGGTGGAAGAATGCTACGTATGTTTTTGAAGTTTCTATCCACAGATGAACACAGTCAGTGCAAGATACATTTATCTCCACCTTCTCTTAGTATGGTATACCCATATCCTTGCTGAGTCAAGTGGAACCCCGTTGTACTCTCCTGAATGCGTATACACCTTTTCTTCAATTTAAAGGCGACCCACCAACTTCCTATGGCTATGTAAAGATGATCACTCCACTTTCCTTGCATCGATATCCCTACATTGATCACTATCATTTCTCAGCCCTCCTTATGCTTGCTCACAAATAAATAAAAGAGAACATGGTTACAAGACATCAAAAATCGGTTGGTAAGCACATGAGCATCATCACCGCATGCATATCTTGCAACCTTAATAACATAAATCATGAGCATGGGAAATGCATTGCACAACATGTGCATTTGGGACATTGGATGAACTAACATGCATATGTCCTGACGGTTTTCCATCTTTCTACTCTATCGCCCTTTTGCTGGTGATGTTGTTGTTCCATAAACGAAGGTGCCGCGACGGAACCTTAGGGTATCATGTGTGCTGCAGCCATGTGATTACCACTAGGAGCGTGCTAGGTATCTTGGTTTTTGAGAATGCAACTCACCGCACCTACTACTTCTCAACTCTATGTTTATACTCTCTACCTTAACTAACCTCATGGGTGAAACAAGTCATGCTAACATTGCATCATGAGCACCATACCTCATAAGCATAAGCATATGCATCACGCATTCATCAACATATGCATCATCATGCGCACTACATCAAGCACACATCATGTGCATCTCTCACTATGCATATGCACCATAAGTTCATATGCATAAACCTCATATGCTCATATACATGTACATCATACCATATGCACTTCATCATGAGCATCCACATGTACACCATCCCATTATTGCAAGAGTCATTTCCCATATGCATAAGCATTGTCATCCCATGACTCGTCAAGCGCATGAGTTCCAAACCCTCAAAATCATTACTCCCCGGTGTGGTGCATAAAGTTATTAAAATACTTCATTAAGTTAAACCTTGAGCAAGGGTACTTTCCTCACTCTCATCCCAATTTTGTTTCCAAAATCTTGTTCTTGCCATTTGACAATTTATACAGCCAAAGACAATCCCAGAGTTGAAATCCTTGTGCTCTTCTAAAAGTAGAGTTCAGAAATCTTAGTAAAGGAGCTTCACCACATGATTGTTTACCGGACTTCATCTTCAGAAACATCTTTATGGAACCTTTCGATTGGTCTCTTCTTTCCAAAATCTCAGAGTTTGCCTAATACCAAATCCAATCAGCCGAGTTAAATTGAAAGAGGATGAGCAAAAGTTTTTCATAAGCATTCCAGGTTATCCATAAGTCTAGGTATGAGAGTTTTCTATCGATCAGCGATCCATGATCCGTTTACACATTTATTTCAAATTCAAGGAATCAGGGTTTGAGCAAACAATAGACAGATAAAAATCCTTCGCTAATTTTTCCTTGATAAATCTCATTCCTAGATGGTAAATCCCCAGTCTCTTCTCGTTTTCCTCAAAGTCACGGTCCTTTCTCTTGAATCGTTTGAACCCATCCTTTTCAGTGCCATGCCAGCATTGCACAACATCGTCACTTTGCCATATTTTGTCAAAGCCGCGACCGCCGCCTATGCATCATAGCAGCATCGCTGCCATATCGCCAATGGCACCTCGACTATCATGCATCCCTATCACTATATCACAGGCGATCATCTATGACAAGTGTCACCTCTTTTGACCCAACAGGCGACCCATGCACGAAATGAAGGATTTAACGACAGAACACTCCATTCGCTTTCTTTTCCGAGTATGTTAAACTCAAGAAACTATTTTCTCATCCGAAATTGTTTTGGAAACGTAAGGATGTTCTCCCTAGATACCATAAGAAATTGGCATTCTTATTAGGTATCAATAGAAAGGGATCATAAAGAGATGATTTAGTTCTTCAAATTCTTCCGACATATTGTTATGGAGTTTCTAAGAAACGACCATAACTGGATTTTTGGTTGTACTGGGCAAACCGATCCAATCATCATAAATTCAGGACTATGATCTCATCAAAGAAAATACAGAGAGTTCTCAACCATCGATGTTTTTCTCATCTCATTTCTTGCACCACGACCAAGTCTTGACAGTCGTTTGACCACCTACAAATATGTGCTCCATCTGTCTCGTGTCGTCTATCACTTTGTCACCCCTCACCGTAGCAGCCATCACTCCAAAACCTCCACCAATCCTATCACAAGTGGCTGGTATGCCATCGCTGTTGCACCATGGTGATCCTCGATAAAAGGAGAGTATCGCTCGTCATTTTCTACCACCTCTGAGCCAGACCTCCACTCGAGCTTTAAACCTCCATCACCATCTTTTCATCCAACTGCTCTTTCAGCGCTCACGCCAACTATCTTCATTTGCGACATTCAGCGTTAAAAGGGCCACAAGAAGGATCCAACCCGATGTGGCCAACTATGGATCGTTTTCTGGAGATGTTTGATCCCGTCGGCTAGACTGTAGCAAGACTGTATGTCTGCTTGTGTTCCAGTTCTTGATGGTTTTAGCTTCTCATGTGTATATTCATCGACCGCTCCCACACGAGCGACATTGATATCCTCCTCAAGCTTGTTATCTCTCCTGAAGGTTTTCCTCTAATCTTATTGTCAAATCTCGGGACGAGATTTCCTTTAAGGGGGGTAGACTGTAACACCCTAGGTGTTTATTAAAGATAAATACCTTAATTAGTTGTGTTAATCAAGTTTAATCGTCTCCTAAACATGTTTGACATGACTGGGCACACATTTGCACAAAACACCTTGGTCAAAATCCCAAATCCCTGGCCAAACCCTAGATCTCCTTTAAGGCTGAAACGGTTTTCTTGCGCGTTCTCCAAATTTCACTATAGAAGTTCAATCGGCCAATACGAAAGTTGTTCGTTATTTCCGGGAACACATTTTTCGTAATTAGCGGACATTCCAATTTTGAGTGCAAATTGGCCAAAAATCGAGTTGAACGCGCTGTGAACGGTAACTTGGGGCCGAGATTTCTGCCAACTTCGACCGACGTTCTCGGGCAAACGGTTGATCAAAACATATGTCGCCTTTCGGGAAAGTTGTAGGTCTATAGCTCCTCTACAACTTTGCTTTTTGAAGATTTTCGAGTTTGTTGACGATTTTTGGAGTTTTGCAATTTCGAAAAGGCTTAAACGGAATAAAACTTGAGACGGGTGACATCGTCGCCGTGCCAGAGCGCGCACACCCGTGTCCAGCACTGCCACACGTCGTACCGAGCAATCTTCGACGTACGAATGTCCCGATGCCTCCGCTGTGGACTCGCGCTCGACCGTGGGGCCTCCACCTCGCTTTCTCCCATACACCGCGTGCAGGCGTCCTTCAGTTGCATGCGCAGGCCACGCGTCGAGCCGCGGCGGCGACAGCATCGCGCTGACTTCGCGTGCATGCGCGACCTGGCAGGCAGGACGCGGAGTTAAGGCAGGCTAGGCGTCGTTTCCCTCGTCGTCCTCGCGACCTCGCCCCTCTCGCCCCTGGCTCGCCTAGTGCGCGCCGCACGGTGTCGCTCCGAAGCAGAGCAAGGCACGGTCGCCGTCCAGTGCCGCACCTCCATGGCCGCCACCTAGACGCTCCTCCGTCCAAAGGCACGCCTCCCCCACACCCTTCCTCCATGTCCTCACAACTCCACTGGAGCCGGCCAAGCCGCTTGCTCACCTCCACGGCCGGCCAACTCGCCGGAGCAGAGGCAGTGGCGGCCTGAGATCCACACTGCCACATTTCTCCATCGCCAGAGCACCTCCCGACACCCGGAACGACAAAAATCGAACCCCAGGCGAGCCTACACCACTCCCCCGCCCTTTCCCGGCCAAGTTCGGCCTCCTCCTCGCCGGATTCCGGCCATCTTCATCTCTGTCCGCGGTCTGGACTACATTGCGAGGTCTGAGGTCTTTCCAGGGGCTGGAACGCAAAATCCAGGGACCTGTTCGTAAGAAATGAGTTTTCGCATCTAGGGTGTTCAAAGCTGAACCTTTGAAAAATCGTTAAAAATCGTAGAAAAATCAGAAAAATGCAAAACCAATTTTGTTGGTTTCCGGGTGAAGAAACTATCTTTTCTAGAAAACATGTATAGGGTTTTTCTGTACAGTTTTTGAATTAAAAATTCAAACTCAGTTTGGAGTGTTTTTAGTGTGATTTAAAATATACACATGCTATGAACTTGAATTTTGGATATGTTACTCTTTATAACATTTCTAGATCTGTGGCAAAAGTTTGCATGAATTTGATGTATATATTTTCAGTTATGATTTATTTAAGCTTTATGCTAGAATAAGTTTGATGCTTTTTATAGCCCCTTCAATGAACTTTTCTTTGAGCACAAGTGCACCCTAGGGCTTTTACTTGATGATTAGTACCTCTGGTAGGATGTATGTGATTTTAGGGAATTGTTTAATAGGTGTTTTGGATTTAATCTTGTGTAGGAGCTTAAATTCAAAATCTGAAAAATAAATTGATTTTGCAACCATGCTTTGGTCAGAAACTCATTTTTGGCATACATGACCTGTAGGAGAAAGTTGAGATCAAAAAGTTTATTAAATATTTTTATATGAATTAATGTTGATTTACTAGGCTGAAATTTGTCTTTTTCGTATAAATTAATTTATAAATGATCTTAAGCCAAATTTTGGTTTGAGAGCTTAATTTAAGCATATGTTGCTGTGTGCAAAAGATTAGGTTCATTGGAAGTGTTTTTGATTTAATTTAGATGTATGGTTGAAAGGCTTGTTGTAAATAATTAAAGAAAGAAATGGAAATTAAAAGTGCTAAATTGTAAAATCATGTTTGTTTCTGTTTTTATTAAATTAAACACACCCCCTTGCTGTTTGGTGAAGTTAAGTAACTTAAATTGCTTAGATGTGCACACAATCACCATCAAAAGAGAGTTTTGTTTATTATCACACACACTAATAATTTCTGTAAGAAAATAATGTTGTTTGGATGAATGTGTCCAACAAGATTTCGTTTTGTGGTAAATCTCCCACCTTCACCATAATCTAATGCATGTGCATGTAAACGTGTAGATCTTCCCAACGGGACGTACACGCTCACCCAGGAGGAGGAGGGAGCAGTTAGTGGAGAGTTGAATCAAGCTAGTGGGCAGCAAGACTTGGACCAAAGTCCAGAAGAGCCCAAGGCTTGTGTTGGTACTGAGTCAGAGGAAGGCAAGCACCGGTGTCATCTAACCCATCTTTTATAAATGAAAACCATGTCTTTTACTTTTTCAGTACTTTATGCTTTTCTTTGTGCATTTAAGTTTCAGGAGTTGCTTTGAAACCTAGATGCATGATCCTTAGGACTCCTATGCTCTTTTACTAGTATGTTAGGAACGCTAGTGCCATGCTCTAAGGATACGGTAGAAGTCGAGTAATGACTCATTGCTCGCGAGATATAGGATGCTTATGTTGGAATCATAAGTTGGTTAAATTGACTCGCTCATGTGGTAAGAGCAATGGGTTCGGTCTCGACCGAGTAGCATGGTGCTTGGTCCTAAGCTATTGAACGTACCAAGTACTTGTCGGGAATAGGACCGGTAAGCCTAGTACCTTCCCGAACCGGGGCGGGATCTTTCTAGCTACCCGCTTGGGATGTGTCTCCGGGCTAGCTACCCGTGGTATATTGTGTGAGTCCGGACTGGTCGGGTTAGACCCTCCGGATAACCGTGTACCAGAGTTTGTAGCGTTTGATCCCAAACTGTGGGATGTTGGGAACCGCCTGGTTGGGGTAGACACTGCACTTGGTCTACCTTCTTCCGTGTTGGGTTTACCTTGCAAGGATATAAATCGATCGATCTTCGGTCACTCGTCGTTATCTGAGTCGGCTTGACCACTGGCTACCCCATGTTTACTTATGGAACATTTGTTACCTGTTAATATTGTTTGCACAACATGCTTGTTTAGTACAGGTGCTCACCTAGACTAATTAACATACTAGAATATGAGCTAAAACTTGAAAATAAGGATCCACCCTTAGTCGCTTTTGGCAAAACAAACCCACAAGCCAAAAAGCCTTGCATGTCTAGTCTTGCTTTATCTTTGTCGGGTAATTCTTGCTGAGTATTAGTACTCAGCCTTGCTTATTTTGTGGTTTTCAGGTAATCCCATCTGGCCTGGTTCTATCCCAGATGGTTGGGAGCTTGAATGGGAGAACGGTGATGTTGAGTGATATGCATGGATGGCCTCCTATGTGTATCACGCGTTAGTTTACTTTCCGTTGTTTAAACTCTGAATCACTTTTACTTTTATGTATGAAAAACCTGGTTTGTAATAATGTTAAAACTTGTGGACTTTATTGTAATGTAATTTTGTACTCTGGTCCCGCCTTCGTGTGGGCTTAGCGCATATCAGCGATCCTGTTGTATGTGATTTACCGGGCTTTACCCGGCGGAAGCGACTTAATAATTCTTTATTATTGCTTAATGGCCACGTGGACCGGCTTAGGCGATAATACGGAATTATTTTGGGCGGTTCTGTCACAGTGATGTAAAAGACTGATCCACCTGTTGTAATAAATGTGTTACCAGCCTCCTGGGACTGGAATTTGTGTCACATTTAGTCACCTCGGATGAGGGGACGCTTCAGGTGGTATCAGAGCCGTAGGTTGGCCGTAGGACACGACCCCTAGGATACGAGACCTCCTCTGGCCCTCTCTAACCTTTCCTTTGCTAAGCTCATCTTTTCCCAAAGTCCTTACCTTGATTCTTGCCTGTTTCCAGATGGCTAACCCCGAATGGAACGGAGGAATCTGCCCCGTCCAGCCTGGCCTCCCTAACCTATTGCTACTCAGCCTAGAGCGCGTCGGAGTAAGGGATCCACCGGAGTTCGTCTACCGGGAGTACGAACGCTACGGCACCCTTCGGTGTAAGCTGCTGATCTTTGTGGGAAGAAGCATGCTTTACCCCGACATAGAACCATGGTTCGTCTCCGCCACTAGTTTTGCTTCGCCGACACCTACCCCAAGGTCGCTCGGAATGCCCCGCGACGCCTACGAGTGGTTTATAGACAAGCACCTCCGAAGGACTCCAATGGGATTCTTTCCACCCTCCGGAGGAAGAGGACGCTCGTGGATTGATCGCATGAGGGGACTAGAACAAGAGGAAGAAGACTTAGAAGAGGCAGTGTCCCACCTATCCATCTACCTCAGAGGCCTAGACCACCTTTACTAGGAGCAAGCCCAGCAACTGAAGCAACAGATTGACAGAGCGGAAAGAGCGAAGCAGAGGATAGAACTGGAAAGGATAAAGACAACCATGGCAGAAGTTGAACTACACAACACGAAGCAAGAGTATCTTAGGGAAAGAGAGCGCACGCTGTTAGCCCATAAAGCCCTATGGGATGAACTAAAGGAGCGTAGAAGCAGAGACGAAGAGGCTGGAGTAGAAGAAGATGAACCCGAAGAGACTCACTGGGACAAAGGGACCCAGACCGAGGATGAGATACTGGAGCAAGACCTCCCACTGAAGAAGCGTCGTATCCAGCTAGAAGAAGAATCACCATGAGGATAAGACTAGGGTGTTTAGGCTAGAAGCTGAGTCCTAGTAATAATAAGTGTACCCCGAAGAATGTACCCCAACCTTGCTACTAAATAAAGTTATCCATCTCTTGTACCCCACCACAACCTGTTCAACTCTACCTTTGTTTTCAGATGGCGGAAGATGGATGGACCCAAGGCGTGTGCCAGGAGGAGCCTGGTTTTGCTCGCCTTCTTATCAACTCCCTGGAGCACCTCGGTATCACTGAGCGCCCTAGGTACTACAGCAGAGAGTACGAGCAACTCGGCACCCTTCGCTGTAGAGTGGTCCCCTCCATCGCTAGAAGCAACCACCACACCAACATCGAGCCGTGGCGCGTGACCGCCACAGGATTTCGACACCGAGACACCTATCCTTTGGCCCTCAGAAAAGCCCTCCGCTACCTGTGCCGAATCTACGTAGAACACCTCGTCCCCACACCAATGAGGTACTTCCCTCCCGCCATCGAACCCCGCCATGGTGCCCGCATGAGAAACCCGGAACGACGCCGCCACCAAGAAGACTCCGTTGTACCACGTAGTCGCCTACCTTGTCTCCCTGGATAAGCTCTTTGATGACCGGAGCCGTACACTTGAGGGAACAAATCAGTCGGGCCGAGCAAGCTGAAGTCACAGTAAGGATGCGCAAAGTCCGAGTGGCTCAAGCTGAAGCGAGGACCGCAGCCGCCATAAGTAGTGAAGCCGTTGCCCAGGAAAGCCTCAGGAGAATCCAGGACCAATTCATGCAAGAATGGACCAACGGCGGAACACCCGTTCCAGCCATTGGAGAAGCTCAAGTCCTGCTGGGAACACCCCTTGTAGGATGGGGAGGAACTATCGAAGTCCCACCAGCACCACCGACAGTCACCGAACCCCCAACGACGACCACTGAAGCCGCAGCACAGCCTCAGGAAAACGGAAACCCCGAAGGCGGGAATGATGACGAGCTGCTCATCCCGCTGGAAGAACACCCGACCCCAGAAGACGGCTCTCCTCGCGAGTAGCATGCCCGGTGACCCTGACCCAGGGAATGAAGCCGTACTGGTCCAAGTCGCGCCCTTAGTCCTTAGTCGTGTAGTGTGTCCGCGTAGTCGGGATGTATCCTTCTCGCTGGTTTGTAATAAAAACTTATTTGTGCTTGTTTGTTTGCTATGTGCTTGTTGTGTGCCTACCGGCAGGAGTAGACCCTGCCTTTTCAAAAAGAAATCCGATATAATCCACTTAAACATCACATAAAACTAGACCTCTTAGAAAACCCGTTTCTTTACAGATGGTTTCCAGGCGCCCGTCGTGACCCACCGATCGGACGCCGAAGGATCGCAAGCCGATCGGAGGGAGTGTCTTCACGACCAGGAAGTTAACCAAAATGAAGATGGAGGAGAGAACGTGGTCCCCGCCACCGCCACCCCCTCCCGTTGACTTGGCACAAGTCTTGGCCAACCGACCGTTCCGATGGAGGCCATTTTCAACGCGTCAACCGCCCAAGACCATGGGTTCGGGCATGAACGAGAAGTCGATTGAGTTCCTCGGGACTAAGCCGCCCACCTTTGGCGGGTCGGTGAATCCTTTGGATGATGACGATTGGCTAAGAGCCATTCCGAGAGAGCTAGAGCCCTTCAACCGTGAGGACCGCGACAAGGTTCTCTCGGCGGCCCTCACCGGCCACCGGACAGCCCCCTAGCTCCGGTGGGAGAATTACCGTGCGGCGCCCAAGGACCCCTCGGCCATCACTTGGGATGAATTCATGGAAGAATTCCGCCGCTACCACATCCCGAAGCCACCCCCGAAGCGGAAGGCGGACGAGTTCCGCGAACTCCGCCAAGGTAACATGTCTGTGGAGGAATACACGTACCAGTTCATAGAGCTGGCGCGCTATGCCCCCGAGGAAGTGGACAAAGATTCCAAAAAGCAAGAAATGTTCAAGAAGGGGCTGACTCCGGAACTGAGGACACTACTGACTCCTCAGATCTACCCGGACTTTAACACCCTCATGAACATGGCAATACTCACGGAGAGAGCAAGGGCTGAAGAGAAGAAGGAAACAAGCGCAAGTTTATGGAGCACAAGGCCAAGCAGCAAGAGCGGTCCTAGAGGCCGAGAAACTTTGGACACCCCATGTCCAGGTTCCAAGCTCCCATGCGCATGCGAACCCAATCCCAAGCCACGAGCTCGCAAGCCCCCAGAACCCAGTTCAAGCCCTACAACAACCAAAGTGCCATGAAACCCCCACAGAACAACACCAGCCAGATCACTGCCAACAACAATAACAGCTCCCGAGTGTGTTTCAACTGCCGAGAAACCGGGCACTTCATCGCCAATTGCCCATATGCCAAAAAGCCAACCACCACCACCTACTCCAACTCGGTGAACGGCCAAGGCCGCTTGTGTCAGGAGCCAACCGCATGCCGGTGCGCGGCAACAATAACTTCGGCAACAACAACAACAACCGGCGGATGAGGCAGGCCTCGGCAGCCGTATGGACGCGCCGGGTCAATCACATCAATGCGCAGGAGGCACGGGAAGCACAAGGCGTAGTACTCGGTGAGTTCCCCGGTCGCCCCGCTTTGGCTACCATACTATTCGATTCGCGAGCATCGCACTCATTCATATCCTCAAGCTTTGTGGAAAAGCATAGCATACCCACAAGACTACTAAAAGCACCCCTATTAACTCGAACGCCCGCAGGTGACATTAAGTGTCAACCGGGATGCCCCCGGTAAGGATCATTTTAAGTGGGGTAGAGTTCTTAGCAGACTCGGTAGTACTAAAGTCCAAGGGGATAGATGTGATCCTTGGGATGGACCGGTTAAGCCAGCACCATGGCCTTATAAGTTGTGCCGATAAAGTAGTGCACCTAACCAACCCGCACGGGATACAAGTGACCCGCCACACCCGAGGACACAGAGCGGACATAATGGTTTTCAACATAGAAGCCAAGTCCATAGAGGATGTCCCGGAGTGCGAGAATACCCGCATGTGTTCCCGTAAGAACTCCCCGAATGCCACCAGATAGGGACATAGAGTTCGTCATCGACCTTATCCCTGGAACCTCTCCCATAGCCAAGAGACCCTATAGGATGGCAGCCCCTGAGTTGGCAGAATTGAAGAAGCAGCCTAGTAGAACTCCGGCGAAGCGGTTCATCGACCAAGCTCATCACCATGGGGAGCCCTAGTGCTTTTTGTGGAAAAGAAGGATAAGAGCATGAGGATGTGCGTGGACTATCGCTCGCTGAACGAGGTCACTATTAAGAACAAGTACCCTCTTCCCGTAATAGATGACCCGTTTGACCAATTGAAGGGAGCCAAGTATTTCTCGAAGGTGGATCTAAGATCGTGTACCACCAGCTCAAGATTAGGGAAAGTGACATCCCCAAGACCGCCTTTGTCACTCGCTACGGGCAGTATGAGTTCACGGTGATGTCCTTTGGACTAACCAATGCACCAGCATACTTCATGAACCTCATGAATAAGGTGTTCATGGAAGAGCTGGACAAGTTTGTCGTAGTCTTCATTGACGACATACTTGTTTACTCCAAGAGCGTGGAAGAGCACGAGCAGCATCTTCGAGTAGTGCTGGGGAAATTTAGGGCACACAAGTTGTACGCCAAGTTCAGCAAGTGTGAATTTTGGCTGGAGAAAATATCCTTCCTTGGGCATATTCTGACTGCAGAAGGAGTAGCTGTAGACCTCGGGAAAGTTGAGACAGTCTCTAACTGGCAGCAACCGACCAACGTGAGCGAGATCAGGAGTTTCCTAGGTTTAGCAGGGTACTACCGGAGATTTATCGAGGGATACTCCACGATTGCCCGGCCCATGACAGAGTTGCTCAAGAAGGAGAAGAAGTTCAACTGGACCGAGGCCTGCGAGAGAAGTTTCCAAGAGTTGAAGAAGAGGTTGACCACAGCCCCAGTGCTGACCCTGCCGGACATTCAACGGGACTTCGTCGTGTATTGCGACGCCTCCCGACAAGGGTTGGGATGTGTTCTCATGCAAGATGGGAAGGTGGTGGCATATGCTTCCCGTCAACTCAAACCCCATGAGCAGAATTATCCCACCCATGATCTGGAATTTGCAGCCGTAGTGCATGCCCTGAAGATCTGGAGACACTATCTGATTGGAAACAAGTGTGAAATCTACAGACCACAAGAGCCTAAAATACATCTTCACACAGCCCGACCTGAACTTAAGGCAAAGGAGGTGGCTAGAGCTAGTTAAAGACTATAACCTAGAGATTCACTACCACCCCGGGAAGGCCAATGTAGTTGCAGATGCCCTAAGTCGGAAAACCTACAAGAAGGCAGCCCCCAAGAGTGCCCAGTTGCAAGAGGAGATGGCGCGGCTCAACGTACACATTGTCCCACAAGGCTACGTCCGCCAGCTGAGTGTTCAGCCTACCTTAGAAGAGAAGATCCGGAAGGCCCAAGAAACCAACGAGAATCTGATGAAGATCCGCAAGCATACCGGAGAGGACAAGGCCCCTGATTTCAGAGTAGATGACCAAGGCACCCTGTGGTACAAAAACAGGATATGCGTGCCTGAAGGCGGAGATTTTCGACAGACCATCATGGATGAGGCACACAACTCGGCATACTCTATTCACCCGGGATCCACCAAGATGTACATGGACTTAAAACAGAAGTATTGGTGGAATGGGATGAAAGCAGATATTGCCCGATTCGTCGCCCACTGTGATACTTGTCAGAGGATCAAAGCCGAACACCAGAAGCCCGCAGGACTGTTGCAGCCTCTACCAATCCCGGTATGGAAGTGGGACGAGATAGGTATGGATTTCGTAGTAGGGTTGCCAAGAACTCAGAAGGGACATGACTCCATATGGGTGATCGTGGACCGACTCACCAAAGTCGCTCACTTTCTACCCGTACGGACCACTTACGGTGGAGAGAAGTTGGCAAAACTCTACATAGAGAATATAGTAAAGCTGCATGGAGTACCTAGCCGAATAGTCTCTG
This sequence comes from Cenchrus americanus, assembly GCA_947561735.1. Classification (NCBI taxonomy): domain Eukaryota; kingdom Viridiplantae; phylum Streptophyta; class Magnoliopsida; order Poales; family Poaceae; genus Cenchrus; species Cenchrus americanus. Next base: position 188,140,844 of record OX387245.1, read on the forward strand.
ATAGAGGGACCCGAGCTTCACCTCTAGGTTCCGGAAAAGCCCGCACAAAGCCATGGGTACCAAGCTAGACTTCACTCAAAGATACCACCCGCGTACGTACCGGACGTACCGAAAGGGTGAATCAAATCTTAGAAGATATGTTGAGAGCATGCGTCCTCACCTATGTCAAAGACTCGGGAGCGAGAGTCCGCCATGTGCATAATTTTCCAACAACAACGGCTACCAAGCAAGTCCGGAATGTTGCCATTCGAAGCACTATATGGGAGAAAATGTAGGACACCCCCGATGTGGTCCGAAGTAGGAGAACGTGCCCCGGTTGGGCCCGCACTTATAAAGGAAGCCGAAGAGCGAGTAGCCGATATCCGAGAACAGCTTGAGAGCCGCCTAATCTCGACAGAAGAGCTACGCGGACAAGAAAAGGCGTGAAGCAAGTTTCAATCCGGAGATTTCGTCTACCTCAAGGTTTCACCCATCCGGGGGACTCGGAGATTTCAAGTACACGGGAAGTTGGCCCCTCGGTACATCGGACCGTATAAAGTGCTAAAGAGAGTCGGAGCAGTAGCATACCGGTTGGAGCTACCCGAAGAGATGTCGGATATACACCCAGTGTTCCATATCTCCCAGCTACGCCGATGTTTGAAGGTTCTTGAAGAGAAGCGAGTACCGGTGGAGACCATCGATCTACAGCTAGACCTTAGGTACTAGGAGGTGCCCGTCAAGATTTTGGACACAGTGGTCAAGCGGACAAGGACGACAGAAGTACGGGTGTGCAGAGTCCAATGGAGCAGACACGGAGTGGAAGAAGCCACGTGGGAACGAGAAGACGCGTTGAGGAAGGAGTTTCCCCACCTGTTCGAAACCTAGCCGAATCTCGAGGACGAGATTCATTTTAAGTGGGGTAGGTTTGTAACGCCCGTGTTTTTAGCACCAAATGAATCACCTAATAAATCGTGCGTATTTTCAAAACTGTCCAGCCGAGCTCAATTACCCCCTTCAAACCCTAGTCACTCTCCCTCCCTCTCACCCCGGCGCGCGTGCCGCGAATCCCGACGGCACCGCCCGCACCCAGGCCAGCACCCATGTGTGCCTTCCCAACGCCGCGGTCGGCCACCGTGCCGGGAATCCCGCGCACGCCGCAGTCCCCGACGGCCGGTCTGCCTCGCCATCACCGCCGTCCCGTAAATCACGCCGACGCCCGGAAAATCGTAAAATCCCGCAAAAACCCTTCCCCTATTTTCCTAACAATTTTCTCTAATTTTCTAAACTTTTTCCCAATTTCCTTCCTCTCTTTTTCCCATTTTTCTTTTCTTTTCCTTCCTTTTCTTTCTTTCCTTTCTTTTCCTTCCCTTTTTCCTTTTTCCTCTTTTCTTTTTCCCTTTCTTTCTTCTCTCTCCCTCCCTTCCTCCTTCTTCCTCCCGCAGCCAGGACCGCGCGCGCCCCCGGACCGGCGCCTGGCGTCGTTGACCCCGGCCCGCGCGCCCGCGCCGACCGCGCCACCCCCCCCTCGGCACGCCACCGCGCCGCCCACCTCTCGCGCCGCGCGCGCAGACGGCCCCCACGACGCGACGCGTCCCTCGCCGACGGCACCACCACGCCGCGCCGACCGGTCACCTCCACCGCCCCCGAGGCGGCTCGCCGCCCGCACGTCGGGTCTTGTCCACGCACCGCGTCCCCTCGCCGGCACGAGTTGACCCGCCACCGGCCGCCGCCTCGCGAAGCCACTCGAGCTCGCCGAGCCGACCTCGCCGGAGCACCGCGTGTGCACAAAAATCTCCCCCCGAACCGACCTCGCTCCGTCTATAAATAGCCCTGCCCCGTCCTCGCCGCACCACCAAGCCACCACAGCCCCTCCATTGCCTCGCCGCACAACCACACCGAGCCACCACCACAAGCTAGCACCACCCGCCCGCCGCCGCCGCCGATCCGGTCCCTCGCGCCGTCCTAGCCAAAGGTGAGCTCGGGGGGTGAGAAGCCCTCGCCCTCCGCCTCCTTTTCCCCCCCCGCCCCCCCGCCGCCGTCCGCCCCCGGAGGCCGCCTCCCGCCGCCGGACCGAGGCGTCCGGCCCCCCTCCCCCCGTCCGGATCGGGGAGGAAGAAGGGCATGTTTGCCCAAACCCCCCCCCCGTTTCCTTTTGTTCCGAAGTAGCCCCCCGTCCTATTTCCCTCTCTCTCCCTCTTTCCAAAACGAGACCCTAGGTTAAGGTTTAATCGTAAAATAAATTCGGTCAAGCCTTAAACCAGGCCCTAACCAAATTTATATTACCATAAACACCCATGTCTCCATTTATAGAAGTTACTAATAGGTCCTTAGCCCCTTTAACCTCTCTTTAACTCGACGTTTCATGCATGATTTTATTCCCGATTATATCCAAATTTCACCACACCTTTCCCAGTAGTACCCCCCGCCGAACCAACCCCCTCCCTAGGACTTATATATACCCCCTCTCCGCTCATTTCCCCTCCTCGAGCTCGGCCGGAAATATGTGTGCTAATATTGCTTGCTTGCCTATGTGTGCACTATAGCCGACGGAGTAGACGGAGGAAGGTACCCCGAGCCGGAGATCGAAGCCGACTACTGCCAGCAGGAGCCCGAAGCCCTGAATGCCGAGCCGGCACTCCCCGAAGACTTCGAAGACGGCAAGTTCACCCTCATCCTTTGATGCATGCTTCTGTCCTAGTGTTATAAATATAACCCTATATCCGTTTTATAAATTGCATATTGTTTTACTGCAAAAACATGGTAGGATAGCCACCCTTGATTGCTATGATTGAACCTTGTTTTGGCCTAAATGAGTGCTTTAAAAATGTGTGAGTGCTTTAAAAATGTGTGAGTGCTTTCAAAATGTGTGAGTGCTTTTAAAATGGAAATGGGATATGTTTGGAAATTGAGTAAAGAACTGGGTAGACGGGATGGACGTGTGTGTCAGGAGTATGGGTGAGCTCGTACCTGTGTGGTTGAGCATGTTGGGAGTTGTCCATCTTGTCGGTTAAGGACCGGGTTGCGTGACATCTCACCTGACCCAAATCATCGTACTACCACTCGACCGTTGTATGTGGCAACGGCTTAGCATAAACCCCACTAGTTAATCTACTTGCCATCTGGTGTGCGGGTGAGCAGCGGGAGACCAAGGAGTAGGGGTACGCTCTGTGTGAGGTACGCCCTGGTTATGTGGGATAACCCCTTGGTTGCTTCCGTGATGGCTCGTAGCGTTAGCTAAGGTGGGTAATGGCTTTGATAGGATCCGTACCGGCACTGAGGTGTCCGTGTGACGGTACCCTACTTGTGGGTAAAGATGTACAACCTCTGCAGAGTGTCAAACCTATTCGAATAGCCGTGTCCACGGTATTGGATGAGTCACGGTGTGGTCACAAAAACTAGTGTTTGGGTATGGGATGTTTTCTGGCGTGAGTTGTTTTCCGGTGAAGTGTGTGGCTGTGTGCCTGGGCTACGACGGACGGGAAGTCCGGTAGTTCCACAGAGGTTTTCCTAAAACAATTGAGTCTCTTTGGTTGTGAAAATGTTGGTGAAAACCTTTTTGAAATGAACCCCTGCATAAGTGAGTTTGCAAAAAGAAACTTAACCTGATCCTTGTTATACTTTATGCATGATTCTGCTTATAAGCCCCTCCGTGGGTGGGGTTGGATTTGCTGAGTACATATGTGCTCACCCTTGTTTTACTAACTATTTTACAGAGGAGGATCCCGATTACATTCCCGAAGACGTTGAGTAGGTCGCTGCCCTACACCCAACCGTGCCTGTGTACCCAGGGCCCCTACCGAAAGCTTCCATGGTGTGGTACTCTGAGGAGGCTATGGAAGCCTTTGCTATCGTAGTATGGTCGTTAGCGTTTGTGTTGTTCCTTGTAGCGTTGGCACTACCGTGCCCTCTGTGTCGCTGTGATGTAAAAGACTGATCCACCTGTTGTAATAAATGTGTTACCAGCCTCCTGGGACTGGTATTTGTGTCACATTTAGTCACCTCGGATGAGGGGACGCTTCAGCATCCGGTAAGAGACAAAGAGGCGAGCCTTCACATGGTTATCACCACCGTGAGCAACCAACAACTTCTCCCAAATTTGCCATGCAAGATTCAAATGGCGAACACGCTCAAACTCAGGATCACACAAGCTCCGGACCAAGTGATCAACAGCTTTTGCATTTGCCTCATACATGGCCTTAGCACCGGCATCGGTCACCATAAGAGTATGGATGTTGACTGGAATAGCATAGGTCTTGTCAAGCACAATGAAATCCAACAACTTCCCACGAAGAAAGATCATCATACGAGCCGCCCACTTGTGGTAACCCTTGCCATCGAAGTGCGGCGGACCGCCCCGCTCAACGTACGCCATCTTAGGATTCAAGACTTGTCAAAGTCACAAAGAATCCGGCACCAAGCTCTGATACCAATTGAAGGATCAGATGGCGACTAGAGAGGGGGGAGTGAATAGGAGCAGGTAAAAATTCTTCTCAAAGAACCCGGCCTATACCCTAGTCAAATCCCGGTCACACACAAGCGATGGATCGAATCACACACCAATCGCCAAGACAATGAGGTTATGGATCAACCTCCAGTCTTAGGAACGATTCCTTGAAGCACACGCGGAAGCACGAGAAAGGAAGGGAGGAATCGAACCAAGAAGCAAAGCACACAGGCTCTGGCGGACCGTCCGGCCAGGAGGGGCGGACCGTCCGCACTGGCCACGCGGACCGTCCGGCTCGTCGCCGCGGACCGTCCGCACACACACCGCGGACCGTCCGGCCCTTCGCCGCGGACCGTCCGAAAAAGCAAACAGAACCTCCAGAGACGACCCCGAATAACGGACCGTCCGCGGGGAGCACACGGACTGTCCGCCAGGCACCCGCGGACCGTCCGCCCACTGCTGCGGACTGTCCGAAACCTTGCCCAATGAAAACTCAAAGCCACGACGGATCGAAAGCGAAGCCGAGCAAAAACACGAAGAACACGGGAAGAACTCTCTCCTCGCGGACCGTCCGTCGGCCCCTCGCGGACTGTCCGCGCCTCAAGGACAGAACTGAAAACAGCCCGACCTCGAAGGTCAACTCCCCTAAATCATCATCGGATTTCCCAAATGGTAGAAGCTGTGGAGACAAGGGTTTGGGGACTTGAAAAGCATCACACAAGGATGCTATAGCCCAAAAATCTTTCCTCCTAACTCCCTAAATCACCGGAATCGCGAATCCTTTGAGCAACACCAAAAGCTAGAGCTCCGATCGAAAATCCTTGAATCGAAGTGGTTTCCCGGCGTTTGAGGGCACAAGATCAATCACAAAGGTGCACAAGGCATCCATCCATGTTTCCCTCAAAGAAATCCGGGGAGAAACCAACTCAAATTCGCGGAAACACACCAAGAACAAAGGCACGAAAACAAGCACAAAAAGACCACGAAAAACACAACTCCGAATCTTCTATACAAACAAGGAAAGATTCAAAAGGTCTAGCATGCCGCCCTAGCATCCATCCCTCTCAACAAATCTCTCATGAAGCTCTCATGCTAGCCTAGAGAAAATGGAGAAGAAAAATAGTCCAGGAAAAATGAGAAAGAGGAGGGGGGAAATGAAACCCTAAGTCACCGAGAGAGAGCGCCATCCACACACACTCATGGCTTATATATCGGGTCCCGCCGGTGTGGAAAATGACTCGACTACCCCTAACTCAACTACTGGCGATACAACCCATGCTGGGGCACTTATGTAATGTTTGTGGGTCTTGCCATCAAACGGCCACGCCTTCGCTGCACCCCGCGTCCTCCCAACGCAAGCCATGCGATCCCGCCGCGTGTCCTCTGCTTCGAAGCTTCCCGACACGCCCCGATCCCGTCTCCATCGTGTTGGGTCTTCGGACTTGGTTTTGAGGCCCAAACCAAGAAACCGTCCTCCGATGGTTTTGTGGGCAAACCACCAAACCCCGTGTGCTCGGCCCGGCCTCCCGCCAAGCCCCTTGACTCGACCGCCACCATGCACCGGCTCGATCGTCCATGACTTCGTCTTGCTCGTCTCGCCACCATGTGGCCCACACCTAGTCCCGCCGTCCACCGGGTCCCTCGAACCGAGCCTACTTGTCTCTCCATCCCCGGAGGCCCCTCAAGGCTGAAGACCTTTCGCGCCCGTTCTTCACCCCGCAACAACACGAACTAGGCCGCAGCCTACACCTGCGCACTAAGCCAAGAGTCAGTCCAACACCCGTTGTCAATCACTCATCACTGAGGAGCGGTCATCCATCGACCACCGGGACGCTCCTGGTCCTCACTATTGTGGGAGAGATGGCCATAAGGATGAGTTTTGCTTCAAGAGGAAGCGAGAGGAGAGAATGGCAAAGGAGTGGGCTAATGTCACACCCTGAAATTTCCAATTTCAGGATGTGAATAATTAGATAACGATTTTCTCATAATTTTAAAATTTTTCCAACATTTATTTTCTTTATAGGGAATATAGTATAGGAAAAAAATCCTTGTTTGATTTTCTTAAGCAAATAAAAAGTTGTGAGTGTTGCATTCATGCCGATGCATCTTGGTGATTCCTGAGTGCTTAAGTTTTCAAAAATGCGTTTAGGAGCTGTCCAAACCCTCCCGAGAATTTTTCGGATTTTTCTGGAATTTATTCTCATTTTTCTTGAGCTATTTCTATTTATTAGAAGGCTCCAAAATCTTTTTCATGAGCACCAAATACTTTATTTGGATTGTTCATGCTCAAATCTATCCCTAGAAATTTTTATGGAATTTCGTGATTTTAGGAGTATTTTTAGTGCCTTTAAACAATTTCTTGGTTTTCCCGGAATTGTTTTCGTACCGAAAATTAAATTCGGAAAATAAATAAACCTTTGTTTCTATTGGGCCAAGCCCGACCGCGGAAGTCCTCCGTCGCCCCTTCAATTCTTGGGCACGCGATCCAACACCCTCTACCCGCCGTACCCCATTTTCTTTCCGCGGCCCGGCCTACCAAAGTCCGCCCGTGCCCCTTCATTTCCTTCGCCGCCGCCGTTGCTTCACGGCCGTAGCCCACCGTGCCCGCACCGGCCCGGCCCCCCGTCCGCTCCGGCCCGGCAGCCCGTGCCCGCCAAAGCCCATCCGGGCCCGCGCCATGGCCATGGCGTGCCGAGCCGGAGACCCGGACGGCGCGCGCCGCTTGGGGCGTGAGCCCCCCCGGTCTCTCGCGCCCGCGCCCCTATAAAGGCACCGCGCGCCGCGCGCCCCGCAAGCCGCGCGCGCGCGCCCCCGCCCGCCGCCCGGCCGCCGGACCGCCGCCTGCCGCAGAAACCGACCGCCAAGCTCGTCGCCGCCGCCGCGCGCGTTTGCCGCGGTGGAGCGCCGTTGGAGCAAGCCGTGACCGCCGGGAGCATCCCCTCGCCGAGACGAACTCGTTCCGCCACTCCCCGTCGCCGGAGACGCATCGGGCCGTCGCCGCCGCGTGGAGCCGCCGCCGGCCACCATTGAGGCCCCGCCGCCGGCCGCCCCCGCTATTTTCTCTCTCCAAGGTGAGCAAGACCCCGAATCCCCTCGATCCCCTCTTCCTCCCCGCACCCGCCACCCGAGCCCCTAGCTCACCGAGCGCCGGCGAGCGGTGCCACCGGGGGCCGCCGCCGCCCCCTCCCCGTTGCCCCCGTGCGCCCGGACGGAGGAAGAAGGTGAGGTGATGGTTTTCCAAGAAAGCCCCCGCGGTTTTGCACTTAGGACCCTATCCTTGTTTGTAACCCTTTGATGTCTTTTGTGTCTTGTGTCTTTTACAAGTTAAACCCTAGATCTATTAAGATTCTTTGCATCTAGATCCAATCTAAGCCCTTTTACGGATCTAACCCCGAGCTTTATCAATTTTGCTAGCACTTTTGCATGTGTCCTGCGCATCTTCCTAGCTAACCCTTGAAATCTATAGTTAATTGCGTTTAGGTCCCTGCTATCTTGTTTATCGCATAAAATCTTCGTTTTAACTCCGATTTCGTCCGTTCAAGTTGCGTTAGATCCATAATGATGTAAAGCACGCGTTAGCGAAGTGTTTTCACCATGATTTGATTTCTGAAAATAAAATTAATATTAATTCTGATTAATATCTAGTTATACACGCCTTTTATAAATAAAAGCAATATAGATCTATACCCGTTTTTCATAATCAAATTTAATTTGATTAATGATTATTTTACATGCTTTTATAAATAAATTCTAATTAGATCTTTTACTCGGTTTTTCTGCAAGTCAAATATTAATTGGCTTAATAATTAAAAGTTGATTAGGCTTTTACTCCGGCTTTATAAATAAATGTTAATTTTGATTTATACCAAAATAAATGCTGTTTTAATAATAATAATATGATCTACTCGAATTACAAAGTTTCGTTTAGATTGTTCATATAGTTAGTTTTTCTAAATTAAATGTTTAACTGGAATAAATCTTATATGAATCTTTATAAATAAAACTTGACTAGTTCTTTACACCGGTTTTGCAAATAAAGTTTAATTTACTTTAATTCCAACATGGGGTATTTTATTTATGAAATATCCTTACATATATTTTGTTAATTAAAATAAATCCGGCTCATAGTTTGATCTCTCATATGCAAACAATTAGTTAGATGTTCAGTGTCAGCTTTATCTTAGTATCTCTTTTGATCAAGTTTATCAGAAGCTCTAAACCTTTCTAGTGTTAGCCCAAGCTAAACCGTATGTATTCAATCAAGCCATAGAGTTTCTGCTCAGCTTAATAGCTTTATCTGTGTGAGTAGTTTGCACTGCTCATTTGCCTATCAAGTAATCTTATCACTCTTGTTTCATGTTTATCTTAGAATCTTATTTATCGGCATCTAGCTAGTTGATGTCTATTCCATCTCAGTTTGGTTGTCTCTCTTTGAATCAGCTGTGTTCTTGTACCTAATCTATCGTAGCTATCTTTCTTTAGAGTTTACCCCCTTTATCTGCTTCACCTGTCAGATCAGTTCACCCTTGGTTAGTGTGCCAGTTGTTCATCCGAGTTCTCTTTGTAGGCTAGTTCTCCTAAACCCTAGCCTAAGGTCTGTGTGCGTGCTATAGTTCGTTGTTATCGTTCTAGTTCATTTCACCTTAACTTGCACGTTAGCATATGTATCACCTGTTACTTGTTTTAACATCAAAGATGCATGTTAATCTTGACTAATTCTTATTCCAATTCTTTTATAAATAAAAAGTGATTAGGTTATAATCCGGTTTTCTTTAATCGTGATGTAATTGGTTAATCCCAATTCATAACTAGTTTTCTAAATAAAAGGTGTTAGAGTTAAACATCGGTTTTCATAATAAAGCTAATATGACTAATGACATCATAAACACCTTTTCGATATTAAATATGTTTAGTTGAACACGTGACATAAAGTTACTCGTCTAGATCTCTTATACTTGCTTTATCTTTTTAAAGTAATTGTTAATTTGACATAATTTCTACTCGAATGTTATAAATAAAATATGATTAGGTTTATCGTGATTTCTTTAATTAAATATAACTTGTTTAATGGTAACATAGAGTATTTCTCTGAAATATTCTTTCACATGATTTCTTAATTAAAATATGCCAAGCGTAGTTTCTTGTTGTTTGGTTAATGATCTCACGATAGTTTCAAGCCTAGTTCTGTTTCAACGTTTCTTACGTAACCAATAGAACCGAGCTCTATCTCTAAGTGATCTTTCCGGTCCTTGCTCAATCTTCCGCAATCATCTCTTCAAAGTTAACCAAGCCTTTCCTTCCCAAGCACTTTGTGTTCTTTAGTGATCCATCTAATCAAGCCTATCCTTTAGTGCGTTCTTTTAAAGCTTTTCTTTCGAGTGGTGTATTGTTCTTAGTTTGTTTGTTTGTCTGTCTACTTTGTGTATGTTTGTGCCAGATGATTGATGCGAGTAGAATGAACGTGGTTCGAGAGCTTTGGAAGAGTGTGAAGGTGAAGACAATCTGAGCAACTGCTCTTTGGTTAAAGGCAAGTGTGTCCTTGATCTTTGTCCCAATAACTATGATTAATCACTTTGCATTGCTTTGCATTAATTTTGATGGGTGCCTATTAAGGATGACTAGCCTCTTTTGACTGTTATCTTGAACCTGGTTCTTAATTAATATTGATGGTAGATGTTGCTTAGTTTGCTCAAGCTCGGGTTGGTGTTAATCAACATGGTTATCATTTTATGCTCTATGTTCCTTTATGATAATTTTAATACAAGGTCACTGTGCATTAATCGGAACATGGAGAACCACCCGGAAAACCGTACAACCACAAGAACTAATGGGCAATGGTCTTGGCTGAATAATTAGGAACTTTAGCTTGGGGTGATCTTACCCCGATAAGGACAAGGGATCGGCGGTGCTTGCGGGGTATGGACTCGCTCTAGCAGGGGGTTGGGTGAGTTATTCTTTTTATGGTGGGGTATCGACCTGCTAGGGGACTTTATACCTTGCTAACTGATCCGGACCTTGTGGGTCATAACTTGCTAGGGAACCTTTGTAAAGGCCATGTAGCGTCCCTATGCAATCACACCTCGGAAGTGTGATATGGTGCCTAGCTAGCATCGCATGGTTGGGTTCAAAGTTCTTCGGAGCTTTTACGCTGCTTGTGGTGAAAGTGTACAACCTCTGCAGAGTGTTAAACTAATCGATTAGCCGTGCTCACGGTCAAGAGCGGCCTGGACCCTCACATGATTAATTGAACTTGAAGATGGACTTAAATTGTGATATGTGTTATGGTTATGCTTGCCATGTGCTCATGGTGTTCTCTTATCTTTATGCTTAATTGTGGGTTGGTATAAACTTATACTTTATTAGTAATCAGGTGCTAATAAAATTTGACCAACTAAAATGCTAAATGCTTATAGCCAGTCCACTATAAAGCCTTTGCATTCATATCTTTCCCCACACTTGCTGAGTACGGCAAGTGCTCACCCTTGCTATAAACAATGTTGCTCAGAAGGAGAAAGCTACTTTGAAGTCTGGTGAAGATGTTGCTGGTTCTAGGCGTACACAACCCCCAGTCGACTGCTTGTGGCGTTTGGTGTCTTCGTTTCCAGGATTAAGCGTAAACTCTGATAATCTCCCTTTTTCTTTCGTGATATTTTTTCTGTTATTCACTTATGTCAGCTATATGGTTTGCACTTGGTTTCCTTCGGAAAATCAGGTGTGACAGAGTGGTATCAGAGCTGTATCGACTGTAGGACGTGAGCCAAGATAGTAATGGTCGTTTCTTAAGGTTTCCTTTGATCTAAAATTCATCACTACCTCTCCTTTGAGCTCTGTGATGAATATTTTTGCTCCTTAAACCACATCTTTCATCGATCCTCCTTGATAGCTCATCTTTGACTGTCACATTTTCACTTGCACATCGTTGTTTTGCAAATGATTATGACCTCTACACTTGCCTATTTATTTACTCTTCCCTTGGTCTTGATCTCGTCTCTTTCTTCCACTTCTCTCAAGCAATTCCACCAATAAGTCAGCAAGGTGAATTGTTACCCTTGATATTCTATCTTTTTCGCGCAGATCTCTGACACATCAACGCTGTTTTAGTTCTTTCTCGAACTACAGAACTCCGATTGATATGAAACCAGTTGGGTTAGTTCCTAAATTTCATAAGTGAATTTCTATCAAAAATTCAGACCCATCCAGTATATATTCCAGGAGCTATGCTCGAAACATTGGAGCTATCAGAATCTGTAAACTCTGCTGACCTAGTTACCTTCATCATTTTATATCTCGGGCTATGGACCTCCGATTGAGGTAAATCCAATTGGAGTAGTTCAGGAATTTCATAAGTTTCACTCTGTCCAAAATTCATCAATTTTGGTTCTATATACAGAGACTTATGCCCGAAACTTTGGAGGTTCTCGAATCTGTCAACACTGCTGACATAGCCATCTTGTTTAATTCATATCTCGAGTCCTAAACCTCCGATTGAGGTGATTCCAGTTGGGATGAACTCATAATTTCGGCCTCCTTGATCTGGGAAAAAAACCCATTATTTATGGATATCCTTGCTGGGAGCTACATCTCATCTATTAGGAGGATACCCCCCTGACTATATTAATAACGTGTAGTATCGTTTCCTTAGCTATATCTTGATTGGTGGAATTCCGTGTTTGCATGATGATGCTTGGTTTTATGATATTGCTTGTGTTGGTTCTTTGAAGTGAGTGTTGGTGTATTGTGGATCTTATATCTGCAATGACATCCGTTGCTTAGTTGGGTTCTTCTTTTGTATCTCCCACCTCCTTGCTCTTCCCATTCTTTCTCCCTACTCTCCAGCCTATCTCTTATGATCCTATCGCAAATACCCAATCAGATGGAGAGCTCCAACACAAATCATGAAGATAAAGATAATGAAGGAAACATCAACATTCCTCTTGTAACCTCAGCATTGGAGCGCAAGATATTGGAGTATATCGCTGCACAAACTCAGGTTCTGCAAGCAATGGCTCAAGCCATGGTTAAGATTCATTAGTCCATTACAGAGCAAGCTTCACTCCCTAGAGACCCCAATACTTTCACCGATGATAACCATCAAAACATGACTACTTCACCATTTGGTAAAGAGAAGCTATCAGCTCTGCAGAACCAAGTCTTACAAGGAAAGATGCAGCCTAGCACAACCTACTTTCGTGATGAGATGGCCAAAGACGGAATTCCCATTGGGCCAGTGAAGAGGCAAGTTGCTGAAGCATGGAATAATCAAAGAAAGAAGAAGAAGAAGCCTGAAGCACAGAAACTAACCATGGAGAAACAACATGAGGTTAACAAGGCTCCAGATATGTGTCCGGGTGGGGAGCACGATGCTCTTTCATGTCCTCAGAAGGAAGCTAGTCTTATGACACTAGAAGCGCGCCAACGTAACCCTATAGAAATCAATAAGCAGAGGATGTTGTCCGCCCAAAATCCAATTCAAGAAGAAGGTTCTCAAGCTGAAGGTCATACTCAAACCCTAAACCTTGATGATTGGATTATCATTTGCAAGGAATACAAACCTGGTAGACGCAAGCGATATAACAAACAAAACCGTAGAACAAGACGAGAGAAGAAGTTATCACATCTAGGGGCAAATAATGGTACGAAACCTGGTTCCGACAAACCCCAGCTTAAGATTGTTCGACCTACATATGTCACCCCTATCAAAAAGAATCCTGATGCACAAGTTGATTTACCAAGGACTATGATGGAGCAAAGCGGAGAATGGAGAAATCACAATGATAGAAGAATGAATAAGTTATGAGTGGGACCAGACTATACATTCCTATACAAGTCCAACGAGCTATGAAGAATAGAAGAGCATGCTTGGTATGCTTGTGCAAGGAAGGTCGATATGAAGAAAGTTGATAAGCTTTGGATAATACCCCCATGAGCCTTTGTTTCTTGCTAACCTTTTTCGAATCTCGGGACGAGATACCTTTTAAGGGGGGTAGAGTTGTCACACCCTGAAATTTCCAATTTCAGGATGTGAATAATTAAATAACGATTTTCTCATAATTTTAAAATTTTTCCAACATTTATTTTCTTTACAGGGAATATAGTATAGGAAAAAAATCCTTGTTTGATTTTCTTAAGCAAATAAAAAGTTGTGAGTGTTGCATTCATGCCGATGCATCTTGGTGATTCCTGAGTGCTTAAGGTTTCAAAAATGCGTTTAGGAGCTGTCCAAACCCTCCCGAGAATTTTTCGGATTTTTCTGGAATTTATTCTCATTTTTCTTGAGCTATTTCTATTTATTAGAAGGCTCCAAAATCTTTTTCATGAGCACCAAATACTTTATTTGGATTGTTCATGCTCAAATCTATCCCTAGAAATTTTTATGGAATTTCTGTGATTTTCGGAGTATTTTTAGTGCCTTTAAACAATTTCTTGGTTTTCCTGGAATTGTTTTCGTACTGAAAATTAAATTCAGAAAATAAATAAACCTTTGTTTCTATTGGGCCAAGCCCGACCGCGGAAGTCCTCCGTCGCCCCTTCAATTCTTGGGCACGCAGTCCAACACCCTCTACCCGCAGCCCATTTTCTTTCCGCGGCCCAGCTACCAAAGTCCGCCCGTGCCCCTTCATTTCCTTCGCCGGCCGCCGTTGCTTCACAGGCCGTAGCCCACCAGGCCCGCACCAGCCCAGCCCCGGTCCGCTCCGGCCCGGCGCCCGAGCCCGCCAAAGCCCATCCGGGCCCGGCGCCATGGCCATGGCGTGCCGAGCCGGGAGACCCGGACGGCGCCGCCGCTTGGGGGCGTGAGCCCCCCGGTCTCTCGCGCCCGCGCCCCTATAAAGGCACCGCCGCGCCGCGCGCCCGCCGCAAGCCCGCGCCGCGCCTGCGCCCGCCGCCGCCCGAGCCGCCGGACCGCCACCCCCGCAGAAACCGGACCGCCAAGCTCGTCGCCGGCCGTCGCGCGATTTGCCGCGGTGGAGCGCCGTTGGAGCAAGCCGTGACCGCCGGAGCATCCCCTCGCCGAGACGAACTCGTTCCGCCACTCCCCGTCGCCGGAGACGCATCGGGCCGTCGCCGCCGCGTGGAGCCGCCGCCGGCCGCCATTGAGGTCCGCCGCCGGCCGCCCTGCTATTTTCTCTCTCCAAGGTGAGCAAGACCCCGGAATCCCCTCGATCCCCTCTTCCTCCTGCACCCGCCACCTGAGCCCCTAGCTCACCGGAGCGCCGGCGAGCAGTGCCACCAGGGCCGCCGCCGCCCCTCCCGTTGCCCCTGTGCGCCCAGACAGAGGAAGAAGCTGAGGTGATGGTTTTCCAGTAAAGCCCCCGCGGTTTTGCACTTAGGACCCTATCCTTGTTTGTAACCCTTTGATGTCTTTTGTGTCTTGTGTCTTTTACAAGTTAAACCCTAGATCTATTAAGATTCTTTGCATCTAGATCCAATCTAAGCCCTTTTACAGATCTAACCCCGAGCTTTATCAATTTTGCTAGCACTTTTGCATGTGTCTGGCAGATCTTCCTAGCTAACCCTTGAAATCTATAGTTAATTGCGTTTAGGTCCCTGCTATCTTGTTTATCGCATAAAATCTTCGTTTTAACTCCGATTTCGTCCGTTCAAGTTGCGTTAGATCCATAATGATGTAAAGCACGCGTTAGCGAAGTGTTTTCACCATGATTTGTTTTCTGAAAATAAAATTAATATTAATTCTGATTAATATCTAGTTATACACGCCTTTTATAAATAAAAGCAATATAGATCTATACCTGTTTTTCATAATCAAATTTAATTTGATTAATGATTATTTTACATGCTTTTATAAATAAATTCTAATTAGATCTTTTACTCGGTTTTTCTGCAAGTCAAATATTAATTGGCTTAATAATTAAAAGTTGATTAGGCTTTTACTCCGGCTTTATAAATAAATGTTAATTTTGATTTATACCAAAGTAAATGCTGTTTTAATAATAATAATATGATCTACTCGAATTACAAAGTTTCGTTTAGATTGTTCATATAGTTAGTTTTTCTAAATTAAATGTTTAACTGGAATAAATCTTATATGAATCTTTATAAATAAAACTCGACTAGTTCTTTACACCGGTTTTTGCAAATAAAGTTTAATTTACTTTAATTCCAACATGGGGTATTTTATTTATGAAATATCCTTACATATATTTTGTTAATTAAAATAAATCCAGCTCATAGTTTGATCTCTCATATGCAAACAATTAGTTAGATGTTCAGTGTCAGCTTTATCTTAGTATCTGTTTTGATCAAGTTTATCAGAAGCTCTAAACCTTTCTAGTGTTAGCCCAAGCTAAACCGTGTGTATTCAATCAAGCCATAGAGTTTCTGCTCAGCTTAATAGCTTTATCTGTGTGAGTAGTTTGCACTACTCATTTGCCTATCAAGTAATCTTATCACTCTTGTTTCATGTTTATCTTAGAATCTTATTTATCGGCATCTAGCTAGTTGATGTCTATTCCATCTCAGTTTGGTTGCCTCTCTTTGAATCAGCTGTGTTCTTGTACCTAATCTATCATAGCTATCTTTCTTTAGAGTTTACCCTGTTATCTGCTTCACCTGTCAGATCAGTTCACCCTTGGTTAGTGTGCCAGTTGTTCATCCGAGTTCTCTTTGTAGGCTAGTTCTCCTAAACCCTAGCCTAAGGTCTGTGTGCGTGCTATAGTTCGAAGGACCGATTAGGCGACCGGAGAGGGGGGGGGAGTGAATGGGAGCCGATAAAAATTCTTCTCAAGAACTTGGCCTATGCCCCTAAATCACTTCCGAAGAATCTCGCATGAACTTGCCAAGATCACGTAGTCACAACGGACCTACCGACCCTAGGAACAAGTTAGATGAAGCCTAAGAACAAAACGGAAGCAAGCGCCAAACGAACCGAGAGAAAAAGCTAGCACGAGGCAACCGCAGCGGCGAAATTGTCGGTACTACCGCCCCCGGTCGGTACTACCGATATGGGCTTACGGCACCTAAAAACAAGGTTATCGGTACTACGGCAAGACCGGGTCGGTACTTCCGACTATCGGTACTACCGACCTTGTGTCGGTACTACCGATAAGGACTCTCCGGCGACCGAAAATCGGGTCATCGGTACTACCTACACGGTGTCGGTAGTACCGCCCCCCCTAAAAATCAGCCCTCGAAACGGCCCAAACTTTCGATCGACGGATCTCCCAAACCACTTGGTGTCTTGAGACGAAATTTTGGGGAGATGATGAACACCCCAAGGAGAGGTTATGCCCCAAAAATTATGGTCTCAAACTCTCTACAACTCCCGGAATCGCAAATCCTTGCCAAGAACACTATGACCTAGGGTTCATCCAAAAGCCAACGAATCGAAGGCCAAATCCGGCGTTTGAGGGGTCAAGATCATCACCAAAGGTGCGCAAGGCATCCATCCATGTTTCCCTCAAAGAAATCCGGGGAGAAACCCACTCAAATCCGTGGAATCACACCAAGAACAAAGGCACCAAAAACAAGCACGAAAATAGCACAAAAAGAGCTCCGAAAAAGCAATAAAAGAAATTCGGGAATAGAAAGATTGGCACAAGATTTAGAGGATGAAATCACTATGAATATCTTGTCCAATCGATTACAAGCCACTCCTAGAAACCAAATCTAAGATGGCAAAAAGCTCCAATCAAAGAGCCACTCTCTCCTCTCTCCCTCTCTCCCAAAGCACTCCAAAATGAAAGAGTACCGCGACCTCTAGCCCAAGAGTTGGCTGAAAATTCAGCCCCCTCCTCCTATATATAGGCCCTCCCGAAAAGACCGAAGTGCCCCTACACTAGGAGTACAACACAAGCCCTCACGGGGGCATTTTAGTCAACACATGAAGTTCACCATCGGACGGCCGCGCATCCATCAGGCCTTCACGTCCTCCCGACGCAATCACCTCGATCATGCCGCGTGTCGCCCGCCTCGAAGCTTCCCGATGCACCCGGATACCGTCTCCGTCACGTCAGGCCCTCGGGCTCGGTTTTGAGGCCCAAACCGAGAAACCTTCCTCTGATGGTTTTGTGGCCAAACCACCAAACCCCTCGTACACGGCCCGGCCTCACCACGCCAAGCGTCGAGCCCGCCAAGCCTTTCACCTCCGGCGCCGGACGGTCTACTCGCTCTTGCCTCGTTCCTTGACTTGGCCACCACCGATGCACCGGCTCCATGTCCACGACTTCGTCTTGCTCTTCTTGCACTTGATCCCGTCGGCCACCGGTCCCTCGAACCAAGCCTACTTGTCTCTCCACTCCTCGGAGGCCCCGCAAGGCTAAGACCTTTCGCGCCCTCGTTCTTCACCCGCACCAACGCAAACCAAGCCGCAACCAACACCTGCAATACTAGGCCAAGAGTCAGTCCACACAACGTTGTCAACCACTCCTCACGAGTGCATTGACAACACACCACATAAACAATAAGGTAAATACACAAAATAAAACACACACAACACAACTCAACACTACACACACAAAGCTTCAAACCATCCGGTCAATCACTCATCACAGACGGACCAAGGTGCTTCTCAACTTGGTTCCTCAATCTCCCCCTTGATGAGTGCATTGACAAAAGAAGGTCAACAAGCCAATAAGAACTCATTCAAGCGCCACAAAGCCAATAAAAAGCAAACAAAAAGGCCACTTGAAGTGAGAAGGGATAAAAGCATGCTCCGACAAATTCCTCTCGAAACCAAAGCAAGCACAAGGGCTAAGCGCAAACGAAGAGACACACTACCAACATGCAATCCCTAAAAGCCTTCAAACCAAAATGATCAACACAAAGTGCCATAAAACTCTTACCAAAACACTTGTCAACCGCTCATCACCATCAAATCAAGGTTCATATCAACTTGATTTTCCAAATTTCTCCCCCTTGAGCGGATTGACAACATGTGAGCACAAAGAAATGGTTTGAGAGGGCAAAGACCGAACACTTCATCCAAGTGAAAGAAAACCACACAAAAGCAAAGAACAAGGTCACTTGGCATGAGAGAAACCACAAAGGCCAACTCAATGTCTCGGTCCCCAAAGACATGGGCAACGGCTCGACACAACCGAGACAAGAATGCATGATCCCTCAAGAAGAGGCACAAAGGGCTCAACACCGATCATGGACAAGCGAAATCACACGTTCCCTCAAGAAGAGGCACAAAGGGCTCAACACCAATCATGTGATAATCGAAAACATAAGCAACCGCCGGCTCCTCAAGAAGAGGCAAAGGGGCTCAACACCACCGGCACAAAAGCACAAAAATCACAAGCTCCCCCTAAACACATGAACTAGGACCAAAGAGCATACAAAGCTCACCCTAAACTCATGAGATAGAGAAAAGAGCACACCAAGCTCACAAGCTCCCCCTAAACACATGCACTAGGGACAAAGAGCATACAAAGCTCACCCTAAACACACGTGATAGAGCAAAAAGCAACCACCAAAGCACAACTCGAGCAAACACAGGAGACTCACCAAAGCTCCCCCTACACAAATGCAAGCTCCCCCGAACATGTGGAGCAAACTCCCAAATTTTAAATGTGGTTTTCTGAATTTTTCATTAAGCTCACCTCTTCTCCCCCTTGTTGACAAGTATGAATCAAGGTGAAAATGCGAAATGCAAAACAAAGCATATAAACATCTACATGAGCTTCTCAAATAGGCCAAACTTAGTGACAAAGGCTAGAAATGAGACAAAAAGCACATATATGGATCATAACAAAGTCAAAGCATTGCCACAAGTAATATATGGAAATATAGGCATGTGACAAAGCAAATTTTCAGATTTGAGTAATTATATCAAAAGATGGCTCACTTCAAATGTAAAAGCCTGTCCATGTCACACTTGAGCTACAAACATGCATACCATTCAAAGATCATACAAGGATATCAAATTCTCAACAAAAGATCATGGCAAACACCCATAAAGCAAAGCATGTCATGTCAAAGCTCATGAGCCATGTGTCCACTTCGGGGAGACTTCTCCACTGGTGAACATCATGCAACATGTTTTGCACCCATATGTGAAAGATAAGACATTTTAAGCATAAACATGATGGAGAGAGCATTTTTCAAGCATACACACTTCTTTTCAAGATTAAATCATTTCATGGTACATGAAGTGCCTTTGCGGCAAAAAGAAGCTTATGCTCCTCCATGAATGCAACATAGGCTAAACATTCACAATGATATTGACCTTTGGCCCAAATGCACGAAAGAGACATCCAAGCACAATCTAAGCATGAAAGGCACATTTAGACCAAAAAGTGACATGGATATACTACTACACATGAGTGGAGTACATTTCATCAAATTTAGTCAAGATTAGCATTTGATTCAAAAAGGCTATCTCACAACACATATATCTCAAATATTCCAAGAGCATAGCCTCACATAGCTATTTCTCCACACACATGACCAATATCTCACAAGTAGCCAAAGAAACTCAAATGAGGCATATGGAAGAAGCTCATCATCCTAAAATACAATATGATACACATGCAACATAGGTAGATATGTACATCAAAAGGAACATGATATATGACGAGAATGCGAGACACAAATGTCAAACCTACCAAAGTCTATACATCATGATATATGATACAAATGCAATGCAGAATGCATAGGGAGACAAGGAACTTGACTTAACACCAATAAAGCTCACAAGGGAACACATCAACCAAGAATCGCTCCAAGCGAGAGAAGAGCCACCAAAGGTCCCAATTGAGTACCATAGAAAAAGTACCAATTGCAAAACCGCAAAGATCCCAATTGAATACCATAGAAGGAATACCAATTTAAGGATCACAAAGACCGCCCGAAAGCCACAACCCTTCTTGGAATCAAATTCCCTATCAAAAGAAGCCAAGCTCCCCCTCAACCAAGGGCAACTAACAAAGCAAAAGCTAGGAAAAGGAAGAGCAAGGAAAAACTCTAAAACCAACCGAAAAGAGGAACAACAACACAACTCGAAGACAAGGCAAGCCCAAAACTCCAAGGAAAGCTCACAACATGCTACACAATGCATTGATAATATCAATTAACATAAATAGAGCATTGTAACATGATTCCACAAATATGAATAAGCATGGGCAAGCAAGTATGTCAACAAGGTACAACAATAAACCAAAATGATACCAAAGAGTAACATGCCAAACAATATACAAGAACTAAACAAAGGCATGATACAAGATCACATGGATCATCCACCAACATATATTACAAAGCTAGCATGACAAGATAGTTATGGGGGATAAACATGCTAACAAGAAAGGTACCATTGAGCTAGACAAAAAAGATATGGATGAACAACATGACATAACCGAGCAATCAACCATAAAGCATGACATGATGTTCATAAATATCACCCACCATAAAATCATACAAAGATAGCAAGATAGATATTCAAGATCACAAAGCTATCATGAACAAGGTGGCTAGCCTACCATGGCTTTCACACAAGCAAGACACAAGTATATACAAGAGAGTACAAGGGGAAAAGAAAACTCACTATACATGTGTACAAAGGCTTTCAAGAGCCATCCAAAACGGTGTGGAGAACCGTCATGTCTCCATTGAGCTCATGTTCTCCAACCGCGTCTCCATACCTACACACAAGGAGACGAGAAAGACCGAGCCTTGGATCCCAAAGGGTTAGCAAGCACGTACTTGGGAATCCAAGATTTGGTCACACGGGTAAGTGGTGCACACAAACTATCATGTGGGTTAGCATGATGCAAATGCCGGTTGGAATGAAAAGTCTTTCGAACACCCTTGGAACCATGCCTCAAAGAAGTCACTCGCGAGGAAAGTCGAGTGCTACCACAAGCAAAAAGGCAAAGATCCTTCGGGGTCGTAGGAGAAGAACCAACACAAGCACCACGGGAAGCATGTCGCGGACCAACACAAGGAACACTAGAAGCATGTCCACGAGCATGGCCTAACTCACTAGACAGAGTGTCATAAAACCCATCCACAAATCGCGCCTTCTTAGGCTCACAAGTGTTCATGCCATGAGAAGGGCTATGAACAATCAAAGGCCTAGAGGCACCTCCTCGCCGTATTCTCCTTGCCCGGCGGTAGCAAAAGCTCTCTTGATGCCCATCCTTCCCACAGTGAGAGCAATGGTACAAAGGCCTATCGAGAGGCACGGTCTGAGTAGATGAATTACCATTCTCTTGTAAGTGGGAAGTCCCTTGGGACTTAGAACATGAAGCATCAGCCCCAACATCCAACTTGGTGCCCACATTAGAATCACACGTGCCATGAGACAGGCTACGTGGCTTCTTAAAAGCTTTAGCACGCACACGTCGCTCGTGCTTGACACGGCGAAAGCAAAACTCAACGGTATGCCCATCCTTCTTGCAAAAGGTGCATTGGAACCTCGGCTTGGGAGTATGAGTTCCAAATATGTGAGAGGCACCCTTTCCATTCAAATCACCTTGGGCAACACCGAAAGAAGCAACAAGCTTAGGAGTAGCTATGGGAGAGCTATCCAAAGCACTAGCACACTTACTAGCATCCAAAGACTCACACTCAAGAGAAGAAGTCGACTCCGGTTTAGAAGAAGCAAATTTAGAAGCATCAACATCGGAGTGACAAGAGAAGTGAGAATCCAAACCCTTGGCACAAAGACTCTTGCACCTTGTGCGCAAAACCTCATTTTGAGACTTGAGGCGCTCACAAGTACCACATGTCATATTTCTCAAATTATTGATTTCTTCTTCAATGCATTTAGCATATGTGGTACGCAAGAGTTCATTTTCTTTCTCAAGGTTGGCACTCATCTCATCATGCTCAATCAACTTAGCGCTCATATCCTCGCGCATCTTTTTCAAAGCCAAAACTTCACTTTCCAAATCAATGCATGAGGTGCAAACGAAATCACATGAACAAGCAACATCATTTACATCTCGCAAAGCACTATCATCATTGCAAGAAGTATGGCAAGCATCCTCAACCAAAGAACAAAGAGCACTTGCTACAAGGCATGGATTTTATATCACAAATTTCAGCCCTAGCATGCTCAAGATCATCTACACATGTGGTGTGAGTCAATTTTAATTCATTAATTTCAGCATGCAAAGACTCACAAGAAACACATGGTAAAGAAGCACTTGTCTCTAACAAAGCAATCTTACTCCTAGCCATATCAAGCTCATCATTCAAAACACCACAAGATTTGCAAGGCATAGAAGCATTGGATTTCAACAAGTCAATTTCAGATTGCAAGTTAGCAAGAGATGATCTCAATTCATCATTCTCAAAATCAAGATTGTCGCATGATCTTCTAAAAGCTTCAACATGCATTTTGCGCCAACTAACTTCATATTTTAATTTCTCATTTTCAGCACACAAGGCATCGCAAGATTTGCAAGGCAAAGAAGCTTTGAAATTTAACACCTTGATTTCAGATTTCAAGCATGCAATGGAAGAAATCAAAGCATCATTTTCAGCATGCATGGTGTTACAAGAAGTGCAAGAATTCAAAGCACGAGACCTCCAATGAGCCATACCACATTTCAACCTAGTAAGAGAGCATTTCATCTTCTCATTCTTCCTACGCAAGGCATCACACAAATCTATGTTTCTCCTATGCAAGTCTCCACAATCACACTCACAATCATCCAACCTATTACATAGGATCAAGATAGCTTTGGCAAGTGTACCTTGGTTCATGCCTCCTAGCTTGTGGTAGAGCTTGCCTTTCTTGATGTCACCATCTCGATAGTCCTCGATGAGAGATATCATCTCCTCCACTTCGGCTTCCGCCTCAACCTCCATACTCCTCCTGCTCAAAGAACCACAAGGAGAAGAACTTGGTGCCATAAACAAAGTACCGGTTAGGATTAGCCGAAACCAAGCTCAAGGAACAAGCAACGATGCAAAGAAAGCACTCAAAAAGCCTCAATTCTCTAACAACTACTGACGAGTTCAATAGCAAAGGATCTTATCTTTTTCCCAAAATTTTACCACTAAACAAGGAGCACCAAAGATAGAGGCGCAAAAAATTTCAGCTCAAGATAAGGTGAAATGAAGCCTAGAGAAAATCCAGAAGAAACAAGACAAAGCCGCAAGAGACATAAATGAGGATTTTTCAATTATCTTGTTGATTTTTTTCTGAATTTTTGAAGACCCCAAAATGATCTTTAGATTATTTTGGATCACCTAAAAATGGAGTCACGAAACCGCTGTAAAAATTTGAGCCAAAATGGAGCACCGAGCGAAAAGTTATGCCCGTTTTACTGAAGGTATCTCAAGTTATGGTTTTCCAAGGGCACAACTCCAAATCGTCGGACTCAAAACGTGCAAACCAAGGTCGCAAGCAAAAGCACCTCTTTCCTCTAGTCACCCTATGGATTCAAGACTTGTTAGAGCCAAAAGAATCCACAACCGGCTCTGATACCAATTGAAGGACCGATTAGGCGACCAGAGAGGGGGGGAGTGAATGGGAGCCGATAAAAATTCTTCTCAAGAACTTGGCCTATGCCCCCAAATCACTTCCGAAGAATCTCGCATGAACTTGCCAAGATCACGTAGTCACAACGGACCTCTCGACCCTAGGAACAAGTTAGATGAAGCCTAAGAACAAAGCGGAAGCAAGCGCCAAACGAACCGAGAGAAAAAGCTAGCACGAGGCAAGCCGCAAGAAATTGTCGGTACTACCGGCCCCCGGTCGGTACTACCGATATGGGCTTACCGGCACCTAAAAACAAGGTTATCGGTACTACGGCACCGGGTCGGTACTTCCGACTATCGGTACTACCGACCTTGTGTCGGTACTACCGATAAGGACTCTCTCGGTCACCGAAAATCGGGTCATCGGTACTACCTACACGGTGTCGGTAGTACCGCCCCCCCCCCCTAAAAAATCAGCCCGCGAAACGCCCAAACTTTCGATCGACGGATCTCCCAAACCACTTGGAGTCTTGAGACGAAATTTTTGGGAGATGATGAACACCCCAAGGAGAGGTTATGCCCCAAAAATTATGGTCTCAAACTCTCTACAACTCCCGGAATCGCAAATCCTTGCCAAGAACACCAAGACCTAGGGTTCATCCAAAAGTCAACGAATCGAAGGCCAAATCCGGCGTTTGAGGGGTCAAGATCATCACCAAAGGTGCGCAAGGCATCCATCCATGTTTCCCTCAAAGAAATCCGGGGAGAAACCCACTCAAATCCGCGGAATCACACCAAGAACAAAGGCACCAAAAACAAGCACGAAAATAGCACAAAAAGAGCTCCGAAAAAGCAATAAAAGAAATTCGGGAATAGAAAGATTGGCACAAGATTTAGAGGATGAAATCACTATGAATATCTTGTCCAATCGATTACAAGCCACTCCTAGAAACCAAATCTAAGATGGCAAAAAGCTCCAATCAAAGAGCCACTCTCTCCTCTCTCCCTCTCTCCCAAAGCACTCCAAAATGAAAGAGTACCGCCACCTCTAGCCCAAGAGTTGGCTGAAAATTCAGCCCCCTCCTCCTATATATAGGCCCTCCCGAAAAGACCGAAGTGCCCCTACACTAGGAGTACAACACAAGCCCTCACGGGGGCATTTTAGTCAACACATGAAGTTCACCATCGGACGGCCGCGCATCCATCAGGCCTTCACGTCCTCCCGACGCAATCACCTCGATCATGCCGCGTGTCGCCCGCCTCGAAGCTTCCCGATGCACCCGGATACCGTCTCCGTCACGTCAGGCCCTCGGGCTCGGTTTTGAGGCCCAAACCGAGAAACCTTCCTCTGATGGTTTTGTGGCCAAACCACCAAACCCCTCGTACACGGCCCGGCCTCACCACGCCAAGCGTCGAGCCCGCCAAGCCTTTCACCTCCGGCGCCGGACGGTCTACTCGCTCTTGCCTCGTTCCTTGACTTGGCCACCACCGATGCACCGGCTCCATGTCCACGACTTCGTCTTGCTCTTCTTGCACTTGATCCCGTCGGCCACCGGTCCCTCGAACCAAGCCTACTTGTCTCTCCACTCCTCGGAGGCCCCGCAAGGCTAAGACCTTTCGCGCCCTGTTCTTCACCCGCACCAACGCAAACCAAGCCGCAACCAACACCCGCAATACTAGGCCAAGAGTCGGTCCACACAACGTTGTCAACCACTCCTCACGAGTGCATTGACAACACACCACATAAACAATAAGGTAAATACACAAAATAAAACACACACAACACAACTCAACACTACACACACAAAGCTTCAAACCATCCGGTCAATCACTCATCACAGACGGACCAAGGTGCTTCTCAACTTGGTTCCTCAATCTCCCCCTTGATGAGTGCATTGACAAAAGAAGGTCAAAAAGCCAATAAGAACTCATTCAAGCGCCACAAAGCCAATAAAAAGCAAACAAAAAGGCCACTTGAAGTGAGAAGGGATAAAAGCATGCTCCGACGAATTCCTCTCGAAACCAAAGCAAGCACAAGGGCTAAGCGCAAACGAAGAGACACACTACCAACATGCAATCCCTAAAAGCCATCAAACCAAAATGATCAACACAAAGTGCCATAAAACTCTTACCAAAACACTTGTCAACCGCTCATCACCATCAAATCAAGGTTCATATCAACTTGATTTTCCAAATTTCTCCCCCTTGAGCGGATTGACAACATGTGAGCACAAAGAAATGGTTTGAGAGGGCAAAGACCGAACACTTCATCCAAGTGAAAGAAAACCACACAAAAGCAAAGAACAAGGTCACTTGGCATGAGAGAAACCACAAAGGCCAACTCAATGTCTCGGTCCCCAAAGACATGGGCAACGGCTCGACACAACCGAGACAAGAATGCATGATCCCTCAAGAAGAGGCACAAAGGGCTCAACACCGATCATGGACAAGCGAAATCACACGTTCCCTCAAGAAGAGGCACAAAGGGCTCAACACCAATCATGTGATAATCGAAAACATAAGCAACCGCCGGCTCCTCAAGAAGAGGCAAAGGGGCTCAACACCACCGGCACAAAAGCACAAAAATCACAAGCTCCCCCTAAACACATGAACTAGGACCAAAGAGCATACAAAGCTCACCCTAAACTCATGAGATAGAGAAAAGAGCACACCAAGCTCACAAGCTCCCCCTAAACACATGCACTAGGGACAAAGAGCATACAAAGCTCACCCTAAACACACGTGATAGAGCAAAAAGCAACCACCAAAGCACAACTCAGGCAAACACAGGAGACTCACCAAAGCTCCCCCTACACAAATGCAGGCTCCCCCTGAACATGTGGAGCAAACTCCCAAATTTTAAATGCGGTTTTCTGAATTTTTCATTAAGCTCACCTCTTCTCCCCCTTGTTGACAAGTATGAATCAAGGTGAAAATGCGAAATGCAAAACAAAGCATATAAACATCTACATGAGCTTCTCAAATAGGCCAAACTTAGTGACAAAGGCTAGAAATGAGACAAAAAGCACATATATGGATCATAACAAAGTCAAAGCATTGCCACAAGTAATATATGGAAATATAGGCATGTGACAAAGCAAATTTTCAGATTTGAGTAATTATATCAAAAGATGGCTCACTTCAAATGTAAAAGCCTATCCATGTCACACTTGAGCCACAAACATGCATACCATTCAAAGATCATACAAGGATATCAAATTCTCAACAAAAGATCATGGCAAACACCCATAAAGCAAAGCATGTCATGTCAAAGCTCATGAGCCATGTGTCCACTTCGGGGAGACTTCTCCACTGGTGAACATCATGCAACATGTTTTGCACCCATATGTGAAAGATAAGACATTTTAAGCATAAACATGATGGAGAGAGCATTTTTCAAGCATACACACTTCTTTTCAAGATTAAATCATTTCATGGTACATGAAGTGCCTTTGCGGCAAAAAGAAGCTTATGCTCCTCCATGAATGCAACATAGGCTAAACATTCACAATGATATTGACCTTTGGCCCAAATGCACGAAAGAGACATCCAAGCACAATCTAAGCATGAAAGGCACATTTAGACCAAAAAGTGACATGGATATACTACTACACATGAGTGGAGTACATTTCATCAAATTTAGTCAAGATTAGCATTTGATTCAAAAAGGCTATCTCACAACACATATATCTCAAATATTCCAAGAGCATAGCCTCACATAGCTATTTCTCCACACACATGACCAATATCTCACAAGTAGCCAAAGAAACTCAAATGAGGCATATGGAAGAAGCTCATCATCCTAAAATACAATATGATACACATGCAACATAGGTAGATATGTACATCAAAAGGAACATGATATATGACGAATGCGAGACACAAATGTCAAACCTACCAAAGTCTATACATCATGATATATGATACAAATGCAATGCAGAATGCATAGGGAGACAAGGAACTTGACTTAACACCAATAAAGCTCACAAGGGAACACATCAACCAAGAATCGCTCCAAGCGAGAGAAGAGCCACCAAAGGTCCCAATTGAGTACCATAGAAAAAGTACCAATTGCAAAACCGCAAAGATCCCAATTGAATACCATAGAAGGAATACCAATTTAAGGATCACAAAGACCGCCCTAAAGCCACAACCCTTCTTGGAATCAAATTCCCTATCAAAAGAAGCCAAGCTCCCCCTCAACCAAGGGCAACTAACAAAGCAAAAGCTAGGAAAAGGAAGAGCAAGGAAAAACTCTAAAACCAACCGAAAAGAGGAACAACAACACAACTCGAAGACAAGGCAAGCCCAAAACTCCAAGGAAAGCTCACAACATGCTACACAATGCATTGATAATATCAATTAACATAAATAGAGCATTGTAACATGATTCCACAAATATGAATAAGCATGGGCAAGCAAGTATGTCAACAAGGTACAACAATAAACCAAAATGATACCAAAGAGTAACATGCCAAACAATATACAAGAACTAAACAAAGGCATGATACAAGATCACATGGATCATCCACCAACATATATTACAAAGCTAGCATGACAAGATAGTTATGGGGGATAAACATGCTAACAAGAAAGGTACCATTGAGCTAGACAAAAAAGATATGGATGAACAACATGACATAACCGAGCAATCAACCATAAAGCATGACATGATGTTCATAAATATCACCCACCATAAAATCATACAAAGATAGCAAGATAGATATTCAAGATCACAAAGCTATCATGAACAAGGTGGCTAGCCTACCATGGCTTTCACACAAGCAAGACACAAGTATATACAAGAGAGTACAAGGGGAAAAGAAAACTCACTATACATGTGTACAAAGGCTTTCAAGAGCCATCCAAAACGGTGTGGAGAACCGTCATGTCTCCATTGAGCTCATGTTCTCCAACCGCGTCTCCATACCTACACACAAGGAGACGAGAAAGACCGAGCCTTGGATCCCAAAGGGTTAGCAAGCACGTACTTGGGAATCCAAGATTTGGTCACACGGGTAAGTGGTGCACACAAACTATCATGTGGGTTAGCATGATGCAAATGCCGGTTGGAATGAAAAGTCTTTCGAACACCCTTGGAACCATGCCTCAAAGAAGTCACTCGCGAGGAAAGTCGAGTGCTACCACAAGCAAAAAGGCAAAGATCCTTCGGGGTCGTAGGAGAAGAACCAACACAAGCACCACGGGAAGCATGTCGCGGACCAACACAAGGAACACTAGAAGCATGTCCACGAGCATGGCCTAACTCACTAGAAAGAGTGTCATAAAACCCATCCACAAATCGCGCCTTCTTAGGCTCACAAGTGTTCATGCCATGAGAAGGGCTATGAACAATCAAAGGCCTAGAGGCACCTCCTCGCCGTATTCTCCTTGCCCGGCGGTAGCAAAAGCTCTCTTGATGCCCATCCTTCCCACAGTGAGAGCAATGGTACAAAGGCCTATCGAGAGGCACGGTCTGAGTAGATGAATTACCATTCTCTTGTAAGTGGGAAGTCCCTTGGGACTTAGAACATGAAGCATCAGCCCCAACATCCAACTTGGTGCCCACATTAGAATCACACGTGCCATGAGACAAGGCTACGTGGCTTCTTAAAAGCTTTAGCACGCACACGTCGCTCGTGCTTGACACGGCGAAAGCAAAACTCAACGGTATGCCCATCCTTCTTGCAAAAGGTGCATTGGAACCTCGGCTTGGGAGTATGAGTTCCAAATATGTGAGAGGCACCCTTTCCATTCAAATCACCTTGGGCAACACCGGAAGAAGCAACAAGCTTAGGAGTAGCTATGGGAGAGCTATCCAAAGCACTAGCACACTTACTAGCATCCAAAGACTCACACTCAAGAGAAGAAGTCGACTCCGGTTTAGAAGAAGCAAATTTAGAAGCATCAACATCGGAGTGACAAGAGAAGTGAGAATCCAAACCCTTGGCACAAAGACTCTTGCACCTTGTGCGCAAAACCTCATTTTGAGACTTGAGGCGCTCACAAGTACCACATGTCATATTTCTCAAATTATTGATTTCTTCTTCAATGCATTTAGCATATGTGGTACGCAAGAGTTCATTTTCTTTCTCAAGGTTGGCACTCATCTCATCATGCTCAACCAACTTAGCGCTCATATCCTCGCGCATCTTTTTCAAAGCCAAAACTTCACTTTCCAAATCAATGCATGAGGTGCAAACGAAATCACATGAACAAGCAACATCATTTACATCTCGCAAAGCACTATCATCATTGCAAGAAGTATGGCAAGCATCCTCAACCAAGAACAAAGAGCACTTGCTACAAGGCATGGATTTTATATCACAAATTTCAGCCCTAGCATGCTCAAGATCATCTACACATGTGGTGTGAGTCAATTTTAATTCATTAATTTCAGCATGCAAAGACTCACAAGAAACACATGGTAAAGAAGCACTTGTCTCTAACAAAGCAATCTTACTCCTAGCCATATCCAGCTCATCATTCAAAACACCACAAGATTTGCAAGGCATAGAAGCATTGGATTTCAACAAGTCAATTTCAGATTGCAAGTTAGCAAGAGATGATCTCAATTCATCATTCTCAAAATCAAGATTGTCGCATGATCTTCTAAAAGCTTCAACATGCATTTTGCGCCAACTAACTTCATATTTTAATTTCTCATTTTCAGCACACAAGGCATCGCAAGATTTGCAAGGCAAAGAAGCTTTGAAATTTAACACCTTGATTTCAGATTTCAAGCATGCAATGGAAGCAATCAAAGCATCATTTTCAGCATGCATGGTGTTACAAGAAGTGCAAGAATTCAAAGCACGAGACCTCCAATGAGCCATACCACATTTCAACCTAGTAAGAGAGCATTTCATCTTCTCATTCTTCCTACGCAAGGCATCACACAAATCTATGTTTCTCCTATGCAAGTCTCCACAATCACACTCACAATCATCCAACCTATTACATAGGATCAAGATAGCTTTGGCAAGTGTACCTTGGTTCATGCCTCCTAGCTTGTGGTAGAGCTTGCCTTTCTTGATGTCACCATCTCGATAGTCCTCGATGAGAGATATCATCTCCTCCACTTCGGCTTCCGCCTCAACCTCCATACTCCTCCTCGCTCAAAGAACCACAAGGAGAAGAACTTGGTGCCATAAACAAAGTACCGGTTAGGATTAGCCGAAACCAAGCTCAAGGAACAAGCAACGATGCAAAGAAAGCACTCAAAAAGCCTCAATTCTCTAACAACTACTAACGAGTTCAATAGCAAAGGATCTTATCTTTTTCCCAAAATTTTACCACTAAACAAGGAGCACCAAAGATAGAGGCGCAAAAAATTTCAGCTCAAGATAAGGTGAAATGAAGCCTAGAGAAAATCCAGAAGAAACAAGACAAAGCCGCAAGAGACATAAATGAGGATTTTTCAATTATCTTGTTGATTTTTTTCTGAATTTTTGAAGACCCCAAAATGATCTTTAGATTATTTTGGATCACCTACAAATGGAGTCACGAAACCGCTGTAAAAATTTGAGCCAAAACGGAGCACCGAGCGAAAAGTTATGCCCGTTTTACTGAAGGTACCTCAAGTTATGGTTTTCCAAGGGCACAACTCCAAATCGTCGGACTCAAAACGTGCAAACCAAGGTCGCAAGCAAAAGCACCTCTTTCCTCTAGTCACCCTATGGATTCAAGACTTGTTAGAGCCAAAAGAATCCACAACCGGCTCTGATACCAATTGAAGGACCGATTAGGCGACCAGAGAGGGGGGAGTGAATGGGAGCCGATAAAAATTCTTCTCAAGAACTTGGCCTATGCCCCCAAATCACTTCCGAAGAATCTCGCATGAACTTGCCAAGATCACGTAGTCACAACGGACCTCTCTCGACCCTAGGAACAAGTTAGATGAAGCCTAAGAACAAAGCGGAAGCAAGCGCCAAACGAACCGAGAGAAAAAGCTAGCACGAGGCAAGGTCCGCAAGCGAACTTGTCGGTACTACCGGCCCCAGTGTCGGTACTACCGATATGGGCTTACCGGCACCTAAAAACAAGGTTATCGGTACTACCGGCACGGGTCGGTACTTCCGACTATCGGTACTACCGACCTTGTGTCGGTACTACCGATAAGGACTCTCTCGGCGACCGAAAATCGGGTCATCGGTACTACCTACACAAAGGTGTCGGTAGTACCGCCCCCCTAAAAATCGCCCCGCGAAACGGCCCCAAATTTTCGATCGACGGATCTCCCAAACCACTTGGAGTCTTGAGACGAAATTTTTGGGAGATGATGAACACCCCAAGGAGAGGTTATGCCCCAAAAATTATGGTCTCAAACTCTCTACAACTCCCGGAATCGCAAATCCTTGCCAAGAACACCAAGACCTAGGGTTCATCCAAAAGTCAACGAATCGAAGGCCAAATCCGGCGTTTGAGGGGTCAAGATCATCACCAAAGGTGCGCAAGGCATCCATCCATGTTTCCCTCAAAGAAATCCGGGGAGAAACCCACTCAAATCCGCGGAATCACACCAAGAACAAAGGCACCAAAAACAAGCACGAAAATAGCACAAAAAGAGCTCCGAAAAAGCAATAAAAGAAATTCGGGAATAGAAAGATTGGCACAAGATTTAGAGGATGAAATCACTATGAATATCTTGTCCAATCGATTACAAGCCACTCCTAGAAACCAAATCTAAGATGGCAAAAAGCTCCAATCAAAGAGCCACTCTCTCCTCTCTCCCTCTCTCCCAAAGCACTCCAAAATGAAAGAGTACCGCACCTCTAGCCCAAGAGTTGGCTGAAAATTCAGCCCCCTCCTCCTATATATAGGCCCTCCCGAAAAGACCGAAGTGCCCCTACACTAGGAGTACAACACAAGCCCTCACGGGGCATTTTAGTCAACACATGAAGTTCACCATCGGACGGCCGCGCATCCATCGGCCTTCACGTCCTCCCGACGCAATCACCTCGATCATGCCGCGTGTCGCCCGCCTCGAAGCTTCCCGATGCACCCGGATACCGTCTCCGTCACGTCAGGCCCTCGGGCTCGGTTTTGAGGCCCAAACCGAGAAACCTTCCTCTGATGGTTTTGTGGCCAAACCACCAAACCCCTCGTACACGGCCCGGCCTCACCACGCCAAGCGTCGAGCCCGCCAAGCCTTTCACCTCCGGCGCCCGACGGCCTACTCGCTCTTGCCTCGTTCCTTGACTTGGCCACCACCGATGCACCGGCTCCATGTCCACGACTTCGTCTTGCTCTTCTTGCACCCCCCTTGATCCCGTCGGCCACCGGTCCCTCGAACCAAGCCTACTTGTCTCTCCACTCCTCGGAGGCCCCGCAAGGCTAAGACCTTTCGCGCCTGTTCTTCACCCGCACCAACGCAAACCAAGCCGCAACCAACACCCGCAATACTAGGCCAAGAGTCGGTCCACACAACGTTGTCAACCACTCCTCACGAGTGCATTGACAACACACCACATAAACAATAAGGTAAATACACAAAATAAAACACACACAACACAACTCAACACTACACACACAAAGCTTCAAACCATCCGGTCAATCACTCATCACAGACGGACCAAGGTGCTTCTCAACTTGGTTCCTCAATCTCCCCCTTGATGAGTGCATTGACAAAAGAAGGTCAAAAAGCCAATAAGAACTCATTCAAGCGCCACAAAGCCAATAAAAAGCAAACAAAAAGGCCACTTGAAGTGAGAAGGGATAAAAGCATGCTCCGACGAATTCCTCTCGAAACCAAAGCAAGCACAAGGGCTAAGCGCAAACGAAGAGACACACTACCAACATGCAATCCCTAAAAGCCATCAAACCAAAATGATCAACACAAAGTGCCATAAAACTCTTACCAAAACACTTGTCAACCGCTCATCACCATCAAATCAAGGTTCATATCAACTTGATTTTCCAAATTTCTCCCCCTTGAGCGGATTGACAACATGTGAGCACAAAGAAATGGTTTGAGAGGGCAAAGACCGAACACTTCATCCAAGTGAAAGAAAACCACACAAAAGCAAAGAACAAGGTCACTTGGCATGAGAGAAACCACAAAGGCCAACTCAATGTCTCGGTCCCCAAAGACATGGGCAACGGCTCGACACAACCGAGACAAGAATGCATGATCCCTCAAGAAGAGGCACAAAGGGCTCAACACCGATCATGGACAAGCGAAATCACACGTTCCCTCAAGAAGAGGCACAAAGGGCTCAACACCAATCATGTGATAATCGAAAACATAAGCAACCACCGGCTCCTCAAGAAGAGGCAAAGGGGCTCAACACCACCGCACAAAAGCACAAAAATCACAAGCTCCCCCTAAACACATGAACTAGGACCAAAGAGCATACAAAGCTCACCCTAAACTCATGAGATAGAGAAAAGAGCACAACAAGCTCACAAGCTCCCCTAAACACATGCACTAGGGACAAAGAGCATACAAAGCTCACCCTAAACACACGTGATAGAGCAAAAAAGCAACCACCAAAGCACAACTCAGGCAAACACAGGAGACTCACCAAAGCTCCCCCTACACAAATGCAAGCTCCCCCTGAACAAGTGGAGCAAACTCCCAAATTTTAAATGCGGTTTTCTGAATTTTTCATTAAGCTCACCTCTTCTCCCCCTTGTTGACAAGTATGAATCAAGGTGAAAATGCGAAATGCAAAACAAAGCATATAAACATCTACATGAGCTTCTCAAATAGGCCAAACTTAGTGACAAAGGCTAGAAATGAGACAAAAAGCACATATATGGATCATAACAAAGTCAAAGCATTGCCACAAGTAATATATGGAAATATAGGCATGTGACAAAGCAAATTTTCAGATTTGAGTAATTATATCAAAAGATGGCTCACTTCAAATGTAAAAGCCTATCCATGTCACACTTGAGCCACAAACATGCATACCATTCAAAGATCATACAAGGATATCAAATTCTCAACAAAAGATCATGGCAAACACCCATAAAGCAAAGCATGTCATGTCAAAGCTCATGAGCCATGTGTCCACTTCGGGGAGACTTCTCCACTGGTGAACATCATGCAACATGTTTTGCACCCATATGTGAAAGATAAGACATTTTAAGCATAAACATGATGGAGAGAGCATTTTTCAAGCATACACACTTCTTTTCAAGATTAAATCATTTCATGGTACATGAAGTGCCTTTGCGGCAAAAAGAAGCTTATGCTCCTCCATGAATGCAACATAGGCTAAACATTCACAATGATATTGACCTTTGGCCCAAATGCACGAAAGAGACATCCAAGCACAATCTAAGCATGAAAGGCACATTTAGACCAAAAAGTGACATGGATATACTACTACACATGAGTGGAGTACATTTCATCAAATTTAGTCAAGATTAGCATTTGATTCAAAAAGGCTATCTCACAACACATATATCTCAAATATTCCAAGAGCATAGCCTCACATAGCTATTTCTCCACACACATGACCAATATCTCACAAGTAGCCAAAGAAACTCAAATGAGGCATATGGAAGAAGCTCATCATCCTAAAATACAATATGATACACATGCAACATAGGTAGATATGTACATCAAAAGGAACATGATATATGACAGAATGCGAGACACAAATGTCAAACCTACCAAAGTCTATACATCATGATATATGATACAAATGCAATGTAGAATGCATAGGGAGACAAGGAACTTGACTTAACACCAATAAAGCTCACAAGGGAACACATCAACCAAGAATCGCTCCAAGCGAGAGAAGAGCCACCAAAGGTCCCAATTGAGTACCATAGAAAAAGTACCAATTGCAAAACCGCAAAGATCCCAATTGAATACCATAGAAGGAATACCAATTTAAGGATCACAAAGACTGCCCGTAAAGCCACAACCCTTCTTGGAATCAAATTCCCTATCAAAAGAAGCCAAGCTCCCCCTCAACCAAGGGCAACTAACAAAGCAAAAGCTAGGAAAAGGAAGAGCAAGGAAAAACTCTAAAACCAACCGAAAAGAGGAACAACAACACAACTCGAAGACAAGGCAAGCCCAAAACTCCAAGGAAAGCTCACAACATGCTACACAATGCATTGATAATATCAATTAACATAAATAGAGCATTGTAACATGATTCCACAAATATGAATAAGCATGGGCAAGCAAGTATGTCAACAAGGTACAACAATAAACCAAAATGATACCAAAGAGTAACATGCCAAACAATATACAAGAACTAAACAAAGGCATGATACAAGATCACATGGATCATCCACCAACATATATTACAAAGCTAGCATGACAAGATAGTTATGGGGGATAAACATGCTAACAAGAAAGGTACCATTGAGCTAGACAAAAAAGATATGGATGAACAACATGACATAACCGAGCAATCAACCATAAAGCATGACATGATGTTCATAAATATCACCCACCATAAAATCATACAAAGATAGCAAGATAGATATTCAAGATCACAAAGCTATCATGAACAAGGTGGCTAGCCTACCATGGCTTTCACACAAGCAAGACACAAGTATATACAAGAGAGTACAAGGGGAAAAGAAAACTCACTATACATGTGTACAAAGGCTTTCAAGAGCCATCCAAAACGGTGTGGAGAACCGTCATGTCTCCATTGAGCTCATGTTCTCCAACCGCGTCTCCATACCTACACACAAGGAGACGAGAAAGACCGAGCCTTGGATCCCAAAGGGTTAGCAAGCACGTACTTGGGAATCCAAGATTTGGTCACACGGTAAGTGGTGCACACAAACTATCATGTGGGTTAGCATGATGCAAATGCCGGTTGGAATGAAAAGTCTTTCGAACACCCTTGGAACCATGCCTCAAAGAAGTCACTCGCGAGGAAAGTCGAGTGCTACCACAAGCAAAAAGGCAAAGATCCTTCGGGGTCGTAGGAGAAGAACCAACACAAGCACCACGGGAAGCATGTCGCGGACCAACACAAGAAACACTAGAAGCATGTCCACGAGCATGGCCTAACTCACTAGACAGAGTGTCATAAAACCCATCCACAAATCGCGCCTTCTTAGGCTCACAAGTGTTCATGCCATGAGAAGGGCTATGAACAATCAAAGGCCTAGAGGCACCTCCTCGCCGTATTCTCCTTGCCCGCGGTAGCAAAAGCTCTCTTGATGCCCATCCTTCCCACAGTGAGAGCAATGGTACAAAGGCCTATCGAGAGGCACGGTCTGAGTAGATGAATTACCATTCTCTTGTAAGTGGGAAGTCCCTTGGGACTTAGAACATGAAGCATCAGCCCCAACATCCAACTTGGTGCCCACATTAGAATCACACGTGCCATGAGACAGGCTACGTGGCTTCTTAAAAGCTTTAGCACGCACACGTCGCTCGTGCTTGACACGGCGAAAGCAAAACTCAACGGTATGCCCATCCTTCTTGCAAAAGGTGCATTGGAACCTCGTCTTGGGAGTATGAGTTCCAAATATGTGAGAGGCACCCTTTCCATTCAAATCACCTTGGGCAACACCGGAAGAAGCAACAAGCTTAGGAGTAGCTATGGGAGAGCTATCCAAAGCACTAGCACACTTACTAGCATCCAAAGACTCACACTCAAGAGAAGAAGTCGACTCCGGTTTAGAAGAAGCAAATTTAGAAGCATCAACATCGGAGTGACAAGAGAAGTGAGAATCCAAACCCTTGGCACAAAGACTCTTGCACCTTGTGCGCAAAACCTCATTTTGAGACTTGAGGCGCTCACAAGTACCACATGTCATATTTCTCAAATTATTGATTTCTTCTTCAATGCATTTAGCATATGTGGTACGCAAGAGTTCATTTTCTTTCTCAAGGTTGGCACTCATCTCATCATGCTCAACCAACTTAGCGCTCATATCCTCGCGCATCTTTTTCAAAGACAAAACTTCACTTTCCAAATCAATGCATGAGGTGCAAACGAAATCACATGAACAAGCAACATCATTTACATCTCGCAAAGCACTATCATCATTGCAAGAAGTATGGCAAGCATCCTCAACCAGCAACAAAGAGCACTTGCTACAAGGCATGGATTTTATATCACAAATTTCAGCCCTAGCATGCTCAAGATCATCTACACATGTGGTGTGAGTCAATTTTAATTCATTAATTTCAGCATGCAAAGACTCACAAGAAACACATGGTAAAGAAGCACTTGTCTCTAACAAAGCAATCTTACTCCTAGCCATATCCAAGCTCATCATTCAAAACACCACAAGATTTGCAAGGCATAGAAGCATTGGATTTCAACAAGTCAATTTCAGATTGCAAGTTAGCAAGAGATGATCTCAATTCATCATTCTCAAAATCAAGATTGTCGCATGATCTTCTAAAAGCTTCAACATGCATTTTGCGCCAACTAACTTCATATTTTAATTTCTCATTTTCAACACAAGGCATCGCAAGATTTGCAAGGCAAAGAAGCTTTGAAATTTAACACCTTGATTTTAGATTTCAAGCATGCAATGGAAGCAATCAAAGCATCATTTTCAGCATGCATGGTGTTACAAGAAGTGCAAGAATTCAAAGCACGAGACCTCCAATGAGCCATACCACATTTCAACCTAGTAAGAGAGCATTTCATCTTCTCATTCTTCCTACGCAAGGCATCACACAAATCTATGTTTCTCCTATGCAAGTCTCCACAATCACACTCACAATCATCCAACCTATTACATAGGATCAAGATAGCTTTGGCAAGTGTACCTTGGTTCATGCCTCCTAGCTTGTGGTAGAGCTTGCCTTTCTTGATGTCACCATCTCGATAGTCCTCGATGAGAGATATCATCTCCTCCACTTCGGCTTCCGCCTCAACCTCCATACTCCTCCTGCTCAAAGAACCACAAGGAGAAGAACTTGGTGCCATAAACAAAGTACCGGTTAGGATTAGCCGAAACCAAGCTCAAGGAACAAGCAACGATGCAAAGAAAGCACTCAAAAAGCCTCAATTCTCTAACAACTACTGACGAGTTCAATAGCAAAGGATCTTATCTTTTTCCCAAAATTTTACCACTAAACAAGGAGCACCAAAGATAGAGGCGCAAAAAATTTCAGCTCAAGATAAGGTGAAATGAAGCCTAGAGAAAATCCATGAAGAAACAAGACAAAGCCGCAAGAGACATAAATGAGGATTTTTCAATTATCTTGTTGATTTTTTTCTGAATTTTTGAAGACCCCAAAATGATCTTTAGATTATTTTTGATCACCTACAAATGGAGTCACGAAACCGCTGTAAAAATTTGAGCCAAAACGGAGCACCGAGCGAAAAGTTATGCCCGTTTTACCGAAGGTACCTCAAGTTATGGTTTTCCAAGGGCACAACTCCAAATCGTCGGACTCAAAACGTGCAAACCAAGGTCGCAAGCAAAAGCACCTCTTTCCTCTAGTCACCCTATGGATTCAAGACTTGTTAGAGCCAAAAGAATCCACAACCGGCTCTGATACCAATTGAAGGACCGATTAGGCGACCAGAGAGGGGGAGTGAATGGGAGCCGATAAAAATTCTTTCTCAAGAACTTGGCCTATGCCCCCAAATCACTTCCGAAGAATCTCGCATGAACTTGCCAAGATCACGTAGTCACAACGAACCTACTCGACCCTAGGAACAAGTTAGATGAAGCCTAAGAACAAAGCGGAAGCAAGCGCCAAACGAACCGAGAGAAAAAGCTAGCACGAGGCAACCGCAGCGAAATTGTCGGTACTACCGGCCCCCGGTCGGTACTACCGATATGGGCTTACCGGCACCTAAAAACAAGGTTATCGGTACTACGGCACCGGGTCGGTACTTCGACTATCGGTACTACCGACCTTGTGTCGGTACTACCGATAAGGACTCTCCCGGCAAAAGAAAATCGGGTCATCGGTACTACCTACACGGTGTCGGTAGTACCGCCCCCCTAAAAATCGGCCCCGAAACATCCCAAACTTTCGATCGACGGATCTCCCAAACCACTTGGAGTCTTGAGACGAAATTTTTGGGAGATGATGAACACCCCAAGGAGAGGTTATGCCCCAAAAATTATGGTCTCAAACTCTCTACAACTCCCGGAATCGCAAATCCTTGCCAAGAACACCAAGACCTAGGGTTCATCCAAAAGTCAACGAATCGAAGGCCAAATCCGGCGTTTGAGGGGTCAAGATCATCACCAAAGGTGCGCAAGGCATCCATCCATGTTTCCCTCAAAGAAATCCGGGAGAAACCCACTCAAATCCGCGGAATCACACCAAGAACAAAGGCACCAAAAACAAGCACGAAAATAGCACAAAAAGAGCTCCGAAAAAGCAATAAAAGAAATTCGGGAATAGAAAGATTGGCACAAGATTTAGAGGATGAAATCACTATGAATATCTTGTCCAATCGATTACAAGCCACTCCTAGAAACCAAATCTAAGATGGCAAAAAGCTCCAATCAAAGAGCCACTCTCTCCTCTCTCCCTCTCTCCCAAAGCACTCCAAAATGAAAGAGTAACGCAGACCTCTAGCCCAAGAGTTGGCTGAAAATTCAGCCCCCTCCTCCTATATATAGGCCCTCCGGAAAAGACCGAAGTGCCCCTACACTAGGAGTACAACACAAGCCCTCACAGGGGCATTTTAGTCAACACATGAAGTTCACCATCGGACGGCCGCGCATCCATCAGGCCTTCACGTCCTCCCAACGCAATCACCTCGATCATGCCGCGTGTCGCCCGCCTCGAAGCTTCCCGACGCACCCGGATACCGTCTCCGTCACGTCGGGGCCCTCGGGCTCGGTTTTGAGGCCCAAACCGAGAAACCTTCCTCCGATGGTTTTGTGGCCAAACCACCAAACCCCGCGTACACGGCCCGGCCTCACCACGCCAAGCGTCGAGCCCGCCAAGCCTTTCACCTCCGGCGCCGGACGGTCTACTCGGTCTTGCCTCGTTCCTTGACTTGGCCACCACCGATGCACCGGCTCCATGTCCACGACTTCGTCTTGCTCTTCTTGCACCATGCGGCTCGCACTTGATCCCGTCGGCCACCGGTCCCTCGAACCAAGCCTACTTGTCTCTCCACTCCTCGGAGGCCCCGCAAGGCTAAGACCTTTCGCGCCCGTTCTTCACCCCGCACCAACGCAAACCAAGCCGCAACCAACACCCGCAATACTAGGCCAAGAGTCGGTCCACACAACGTTGTCAACCACTCCTCACGAGTGCATTGACAACACACCACATAAACAATAAGGTAAATACACAAAATAAAACACACACAACACAACTCAACACTACACACACAAAGCTTCAAACCATCCGGTCAATCACTCATCACGGACGGACCAAGGTGCTTCTCAACTTGGTTCCTCGGGTTCGTTGTTATCGCTCTAGTTCATTTCACCTTAACTTGCACGTTAGCATATGTATCACCTGTTACTTGTTTTAACATCAAAGATGCATGTTAATCTTGACTAATTCTTATTCCAATTCTTTTATAAATAAAAAGTGATTAGGTTATAATCCGGTTTTCTTTAATCGTGATGTAATTGGTTAATCCCAATTCATAACTAGTTTTCTAAATAAAAGGTGTTAGAGTTAAACATCGGTTTTCATAATAAAGCTAATATGACTAATGACATCATAAACACCTTTTCGATATTAAATATGTTTAGTTGAACACGTGACATAAAGTTACTCGTCTAGATCTCTTATACTTGCTTTATCTTTTTAAAGTAATTGTTAATTTGACATAATTTCTACTCGAATGTTATAAATAAAATATGATTAGGTTTATCGTGATTTCTTTAATTAAATATAACTTGTTTAATGGTAACATAGAGTATTTCTCTGAAATATTCTTTCACATGATTTCTTAATTAAAATATGCCAAGCGTAGTTTCTTGTTGTTTGGTTAATGATCTCACGATAGTTTCAAGCCTAGTTCTGTTTCAACGTTTCTTACGTAACCAATAGAACCGAGCTCTATCTCCAAGTGATCTTTCCGGTCCTTGCTCAATCTTCCGCAATCATCTCTTCAAAGTTAACCAAGCCTTTCCTTCCCAAGCACTTTGTGTTCTTTAGTGATCCATCTAATCAAGCCTATCCTTTAGTGCGTTCTTTTAAAGCTTTTCTTTCAAGTGGTGTATTGTTCTTAGTTTGTTTGTTTGTCTGTCTACTTTGTGTATGTTTGTGCCCGATGATTGATGCGAGTAGAATGAACGTGGTTCGAGAGCTTTGGAAGAGTGTGAAGGTGAAGACAATCTGAGCAACTACTCTTTGGTTAAAGGCAAGTGTGTCCTTGATCTTTGTCCCAATAACTATGATTAATCATTTTGCATTGCTTTGCATTAATTTTGATGGGTGCCTATTAAGGATGACTAGCCTCTTTTGACTGTTATCTTGAACCTGGTTCTTAATTAATATTGATGGTAGATGTTGCTTAGTTTGCTCAACTGGGTTGGTGTTAATCAACATGGTTATCATTTTATGCTCTATGTTCCTTTATGATAATTTTAATACAAGGTCACTGTGCATTAATCGGAACATGGAGAACCACCCAGGAAAACCGTACAACCACAAGAACTAATGGGCAATGGTCTTGGCTGAATAATTAGGAACTTTAGCTTGGGGTGATCTTACCTGATAAGGACAAGGGATCGGCGGTACTGCGGGGTATGGACTCGCTCTAGCAGGGGGTTGGGTGAGTTATTCTTTTTATGGTGGGGTATCGACCTGCTAGGGGACTTTATACCTTGCTAACTGATCCGGACCTTGTGGGTCATAACTTGCTAGGGAACCTTTGTAAAGGCCATGTAGCGTCCCTATGCAATCACACCTCGGAAGTGTGATATGGTGCCTAGCTAGCATCGCATGGTTGGGTTCAAAGTTCTTCGCAGCTTTTACGGCGCTTGTGGTGAAAGTGTACAACCTCTGCAGTGTTAAACTAATCGATTAGCAGTGCTCACGGTCAAGAGCGGCCCGGACCCTCACATGATTAATTGAACTTGAAGATGGACTTAAATTGTGATATGTGTTATGGTTATGCTTGCCATGTGCTCATGGTGTTCTCTTATCTTTATGCTTAATTGTGGGTTGGTATAAACTTATACTTTATTAGTAATCAGGTGCTAATAAAATTTGACCAACTAAAATGCTAAATGCTTATAGCCAGTCCACTATAAAGCCTTTGCATTCATATCTTTCCCCACACTTGCTTAGTACGACAAGTGCTCACCCTTGCTATAAACAATGTTGCTCAGAAGGAGAAAGCTACTTTGAAGTCTGGTGAAGATGTTGCTGGTTCTAGGCGTACACAACCCCCAGTCGACTGCTTGTGGCGTTTGGTGTCTTCGTTTCCAGGATTAAGCGTAAACTCTGATAATCTCCCTTTTTCTTTCGTGATATTGTTTCTGTTATTCACTTATGTCAGCTATATGCATGAAACTTGATCCTGGCATGCATATAGGTTTGCACTTGGTTTCCTTCGGAAAATCAGGTGTGACAGCTAACAAGGACAAGTACCACCTTTCCGATGGTGTACTTGAGCCTCGTGTGCAGATGCCCAGGGCCAAGGCGAGTGTGAGGACAGTTCGGGCATGGGGAGAGCGGAAGGCTGTTGGGGGCGCTGCTGCCCAGGTCACACCGGTCAGACCGGTGTGGGGCACCGGTCAGACCGGTGCAGGCCTGGACAGGCAGCAGTTCGGGTTTCGTACTCGTACAGGTGCGAGGGTTGTTTCTGGAGGTCGTGGTTCTGGTGGTTGGGCTGGAGAGTTTG
The DNA here is from genome assembly GCA_947561735.1 of Cenchrus americanus. Classification (NCBI taxonomy): domain Eukaryota; kingdom Viridiplantae; phylum Streptophyta; class Magnoliopsida; order Poales; family Poaceae; genus Cenchrus; species Cenchrus americanus. The sequence continues at coordinate 188,184,389 of OX387245.1, forward strand.
CAGGTGGTTAGGTTGCTAGGCGTTTTCCCCCTCGAGTTCACTACGGGGATGGGAGGAGTCGTAGCTTTGAGAAGGAGAGGAGGGACGGTCCACGGGTTCTCTTTCGTGGTTTTGGTCCTCCTCCAGGCAGAGAGGGGTGGTTCCCTCAGGTGGTTACCGTGGTGGTGTTCGTGGAGGTAGCGTTGGTAGGAGAGATGCTTTGGTTGGTGCTAACCCCACTTTCGAGCAAATGGCTCGGCACTGGTTTTACTCTTTTGGTACTAACCCCAGTGCTGAGTTGTTTGTTCACTCACATGCTCATTTTTGAATTTCAGGTGGGAGACTTGAAGAACATTTGGTTGATTGACTCCGGTTGCTCGAGGCATATGACCGGAGACAGGGGGTGGTTCTCAAGTCTCGTCCCGGTGGTGACAAAGAGGTACATCACCTTTGGGGACAATGGGTGTGGGCGTGTGCTTTCAGAAGGTGAGATCAAAGTGAGTGGCAAGATCACTCTGAGGCGTGTTGCTCTTGTTCAATCGCTGGGGTACAATTTGCTTTCCGTGTCCCGCTTGTTGGATGAGGGTTTCGAGGTGTTGTTTCGGCCGAGGTGGTTCTCGGATTTTGGACTCTCGAGGGGACCTTGTCCGTATGGTCGTTCCCGAGGGTCGGGTGTTTCGTGCTGATTTTTCTCGGTCTTCGGGTGTGGAGCGTTGTTTCTTGGTCGGTTCTTCGAGTGAGTTGTGGAAGTGGCATAGGAAGTTGGGTCACTTGAGCTTTGACCTTTTGTCTCGCTTGAGTAAACTCAATTTGGTCCGAGGATTGCCACGGTTGAAGCTTGAGAAAGAGTTGGTTTGTGCGCCGTGTAGGCATGCCAAGATGGTAGCCTCTTCTCACCCGCCTCTCACCGATGTGATGACTGAGCGTCAATGCGAGCCGCTCCATATGGACCTTGTTGGCCCAGCTCGTGTGCGATCTGCGGGTGGGAAGTGGTACGTCCTTGTTGTGGTGGACGACTATTCTCGGTATGCGTGGGTGTTCTTTCTCGAGGATTAGGGGGAGACGTTTGGTTTTGTTCGAGATCTAGTCTTGAGGTTGAGGAACGAGAGGCACGAAGATGCCATACGAGCTATCCGCAGTGATAATGCCTCGGAATTCAGAAACTCTCGTTTTGAAACCTTTTGTCATGACTTGGGTCTTGAGCACCAGTTTTCGAGTCCGTATACGCCTCCCTAGAATGGTGTTGTGGAAAGGAAGAACAGGACCTTGTGCGAGATGGCTCGGACGATGCTTGATGAGCATAGGACTCCGAGGAGGTATTGGGCTGAGGCGGTGAATACGGCGTACTATGTGTTGAACAGGATCTACCTCAGAGTGCACAAGAAGAAGACATGCTATGAGTTTATGCATGGTCGCACACCCAAGGTGAGTCACTTCCATGCCTTTGGTTGCAAGTGTTTCATTCTGAAGAAAGGCAGGAAGTTGGATAAGTTTGAGGCTAGGTCTATCGATGGTATTTTCTTTGGTTATGCATCTCATTCTAGAGAATATCGGGTGCTCAATCTTGAAACTAACCAAATCGTGGAGACTTGCGAGGTAACCTTCGACGAGACAGAGCCACGTAGTCAGCTTGTCTTTGAGTGTGCAGGTGATGATGAGCTTGGCGAGGAGATCTTTCAGGAGGAGGAGCATGAACATGGAGACGATGAAGATGGCGGTGAGGTGCCCCCGGCTGAACATGTACCCACTACTTCGACTACGGTGATGGACGGACCCTCTCCTACACCTACGACGACAAATCAAGAACGAGGAGAAGCTGATGTTGAGGGGGAGGTAGCATCGAGGCAAGAACCTCCCCGGCGAGTACAAGTGGATCACCCAGCTTCGAGGATCATCAGCGATATGAATGAACGCACTACACGGTCGAGGGTTCGAAACAATTCTCATTTCGCTCATGCTGCATTTGTTGCTACTTTTGAGCCCAAAGACATTAGAGACGCACTATCTGATCACAATCGGGTTAATTCGATGCATGAGGAGTTGGAGAACTTTGAGAGGAATCAGGTTTGGGAGTTGGTTGACCCTCCCCCAGGGTGTAAGCCGATTGGTACAAAGTGGGTGTGGAAGAACAAAGAGGGAGAGAAAGGTGAGGTTGTGAGGAACAAGTCGAGGCTTGTTGCTCGGGGTTCGGTCGAAGTAGGGGATCGACTACGAGGAGACCATTGCTCCCGTAGCCCATTTGGAGGCGATTAGGATCCTTCTAGCCTTTTCTGTGGCTAAAGGGTTCAAGTTGCACCAAATGGATGTGAAGAGTGCTTTTCTGAATGGTGTGTTGGAGGAAGAAGTGTATGTGAGGCAACCTCCGGGGTTTGAGAGTGAGAAGTACCCCCACCGGTGTACAAGTTGAGGAAGGCGCCGTATGGGCCGAAGCGGTGCTCCTAGATCTTGGTATGGCAGAGTTGAGGGGGTTCTTGTTTGAGAGAGGTTTTGAGATGGGGAAGGTCGATCGACCTTGTTTTTGCCGAGGCGGCGGCAGAGATATCCTCGATTGTGCGGGTGAACGTGGATGATATTGTCTTTGGTGGCTCGTCTAACTCTCTTGTTGCAAGGTTTGCGATGATATGAGCAGGGAATTTGAGATGAGCATGATGGGCGAGTTGCGCTTCTTCCTCGGGCTACAAATCAAACAATCAAAGGAAGGAACATTTGTGCACCAGGCTAAGTACACCAAGGACATTGTGTGGAAGTTCAAGATGGAGGACTCCAAGGCTATGACGACGCCGATGAGTACGACTACAGCTCTTGATGCGGACGAGGAAGGTGAACACGTTGACCAGAAGGAGTACCAGAGCATGATCGGGTCACTCCTCTACTTGACGGCGACGAGGCCGGACATACAGTTCTCGGTGTGTTTGTGCGCTCATTTTCAAGCGTCTCCAAGGACTTCGCATCGGCAAGCGGTGAAGCGAATTTTCAGGTACTTGCGTCACACTCCCGACTTCGCTTTGGTACTCCGCGTCCTCTTCTTTGGCGTTTCATGGTTTTTCAGATGCGGATTTTGCCGGGTGTCGGTTGGATAGGAAGTCCACCTCTGGGACTTGCCAGTTTTTGGGTTCTTCTTTGGTGTCTTGGTCTTCCCGCAAACAATCGAGTGTTGCTCAATCCACTACCGAGGCCGAGTACGTTGCCGCTGCTAGTTGTTGCTCTTAGCTCCTTTGGATTTCACACACCATGAGTGACTTCGGTGAGGAGTATACCCATGTCCCACTTCAATGTGATAGCACCAGTGCCATAAGCGTTGCAAAGAACCCAGCGCTCCATTCCAAAACCAAGCACATAGAAGTGAGGTATCATTTTCTGAGAGACAACATAGAGAAAGGAAAGATAGCTTTGATCCATGTACCCACACATGACCAACTAGCCGATATTTTCACCAAACCCCTAGATCAAGCAACTTTCACTCGTTTGCGGGGGGAACTTGGTGTGTGTTTGTTTTCTTGAGTTGGGTGTGTGGGAGCTCTCTTTGTAGCATATGTATAGCTTTCCTTTGTGCATTTCTTGCATTTGGCATGGCATATGTAACATGATGTATAGGCATGCTTGTATCTTACATTGCATGCATTTTGTATCATATGCATTGGTTAGGAAAAGCTTCTCTCATATACATTGTTCATCATGGAATGCTATTTATGTCTTTGTGAGCATGTTTGGTATGCTATGGTTAGTTTGGCTTAGCTCTTGATGATCTTGATGAATAATCCATGGTTGATAGCTATGTTTTTGAAAATGTCACATGTATGCGCTCTCATGTGTAAATGCCTTTACATGATCTTGACATGTTTTAGTGGCTTTGCTATGCTTAATTTGTGGTTGGATAGCTAGTTTATTGATCATATGGGGCCAAAGGCTCATTTGCCATCATGAATGTTTAGCCCTCTTGCTTCATCTTGTGGAGGGGCATAAGTTCCTTTTTGTCGCAAAGACATTTCATGTACCATTTATGAATCTGAAAATGAAATGAAAAATGCTTGGAAAATGTGCTCCCATGTCATATGTGCTGAATTTAATTTGCTTTGGGTGCTAAACCATTGCATGATGCCTACCAATGAGAAGTTTCATACATAGAAGTAGGCACATGGCTCGGTGGCTTTGACATGACATGAGGTGCTTATGGGTGTTTGTGATGGTCTTATGATTAGAATGGCTGTCCTAGCATGAAGTTTGTGTGGCTTTGCCATTTTGATATGCTTTGATCATGTTTAGGACTTTGCTCATGAGAGGCAAGTTTTTCGCAAAATTGCCCAAATCCATCTTAGCTTCGTCCAATGGTTGTGAAACAGGGTGATCATGTAGTTGAGATCGATACGAAGCTATAGAGTATCTAACTTGCTCATTTGGACATGTGTAGCATTCTTTGTTGAATTTTGTCTATTTGAGAAGCTCTAGGTTGAAATTTTTGCATTTTTGGCTTGATTCATGCATTGCCAACAAGGGGGAGAAATTTGAGCTTGAAATGGCTTGCTGGACGCATTTAGAAGGTTTTCAGGTGGTTTTGAGCCATTTCTGGGCTCTGTTGTGCACCGGTCTGACCGGTCACGGTCACCGGTCTGACCGGTGTGAGTGCTGGTCCTGTGCACATGTTAGGCACCGGTCTAACCGGTGGTGATGACCGGTCTGACCGGTGTGAGCTGAAGTTGCTGCAGCTGCCCTGTTTTCAGCTGGTTTTCTTGCATTTGTCCAGGGGGAGGTGCATTGGTTCAGGGGGAGCTTGCATGTGTGCAGGGGGAGCTCTTTGTGGTTTTTCGAGCTTTGATTCGGTGGTTTGCGCTCTTTGCTTGAGCGTTGCTTTGTCTCGGATGTGTCGAGCCGTTGCCCTTGCATAAGGGGTCCGAGACTTGTCTTCTTCAAGTGATCTTGCTCTTTGCCTTTGTTTGGCTTTCGATCGCTTGTTGGAGTTTCTTTTTATTCGTTTCTTTTCTTTTTCTTTTCTCTCTTGTTACTTTCGTGTGGGTGTTGTCAATGCACTCATCAAGGGGGAGATTGAGGACCATGTGTGGTTCGAGGACCGGTGGATGGTCGCTTCCTTGTGTGATGAGTAATTGACAACGTTGTGTGGACTGATTCTTGGCTAAGTATTGCAGGTGCAGGTTGTGGCATGACTGGTGTTGGTGCAGGTGAAGAACAAGCGCGAAAGGTCGTCGCCGGTGAGGCCTCCAGGTGTGGAGAAGACAAGTAGGCTTCGTTCGAGGGACCCGGTGGCCGGCGGGGTCAAGTGCGGCCGCATGGTGGCATGAACAAGAAGATGAAGTCGTGGACGGTTTCTTGGTTGAGCCTCAAAACCAAGGTCGAGCCGGGACTATGTGGGAGCCGAGTCATGAGTGGAGATTGGCGGAGGCTACACCGAGTTCGCGGGGTTTCCGGTGGTTCACCGTAAAAACCACCGGGTTCCTTGGTTGATCCACAAAGCCAAGAACGAAGAACCGAAGATGGAGCTGCAACAGCGCCAGACCGGTCTGACCGGTGGGTACCGGTCTGACCGGTGGGGAGCACCGGTCTGACCGGTGTGCGACGACGCAGTCCGGAGACTTCGAAGCGGAGGACACGCGTCGGAATCGCATGGCTTGCGTCGAGGCTACGCAGGGGCGGTCGCCGGCATCCGTCCGATGGTGAAGACATGAAGACTTCCAAATCCGCCCTTGAGGGGCTTGTATCCCTAGTTATTAGGAAAGGGCATTTTAGACTTTCGGTTGCCTCCATATAACCCAAGAGGTGAGAGGATGGCAGCCAACTCATGGAACCCTAGCTCATTTGTTTTCCTATTTTCCTTCTTTTTTTCCTTAGGATTTCCATAGGACTAGCTTGAGAGCTTCATGGTGAGATCTTGTTGAGAGGGTTGGATGATCGGGCGGCAAGGTAGACCTTGTATGAACCTTTGTTGCATGTATAGATGATTCGGCGTGGTTCCTCAAGGTTTGGATGTGTTGTTCCCGGTTGTTCTTGGTGGTGATTTTCGGAGCCCTCTCTTGGTGTTTTCTTTGGGTTGTTTTCGGGACCTTTCTCTTGGGGATTTGATGGGGGAAATTTGTGGGAACCCTTCGTGGTTCTTTGGGCTGTGATTCCCCTCCCAAATCCGTGAGTAAAGGGGCTCGATTTTGAGGTTTTCCGAGTTCTAGGGTTTGTGGTGTTCTTGGCGGGATTTCTTCGATTCCTCCTTTTTGTACAAGTTTTGGTGGGATTAAACTTGGCTATGGACTCCTCATGAGGTGTTCCTAATATCCCCAAAAGTTTTGTTCAAGTCCGTGGAGCGATTCGGGAGATCGAGGTTTGGATTTGGGGGAGTTGACCCGCGGGTCTTTGTTCATCCCGAGTCGCCCGTGCTACACCGGTCCGACCGGTGCTCCCGACCGTCCGGCCGGTGCAACCCTCGGTGGGTTTTTGCTCGGGTGAATGTCCGGGTGTGTTCGCCGTTGTCCCGAGTTGCTGCCGTTTCGAGTTTGGGTCGGTTGGTGGCTCGGTTGGCTCCGTTTGGTGCTTTGGGGGCTTTCGGCCGTGGACCGGTCTAACCGGTGTGTCTCACCGGTCTGACCGGTGTGGAGCCACTTGGTGAAAGTTGCCCAGTTTCACCAGCAGGGACCGGTCTGACCGGTGTTGGTCTGTAGACTCGAGGTTTGGTGTTCCGCTGCGTTCTCGGGTCGGAAGGGTGTGTGTGTTGGTTACTAGGTCCAGTGGCACTCCAGTGGCTACGTGGGCTTGGCCAATTTGGGTAGTGAGTCGGAGACGTGTGTTGGAAGTCGTGATCATCTTGTTGGAGTTTCCATCTCCTTCGAGAAGAATTTTTTATCGGCTCCCATTCACTCCCCCCCCCCCCCTCTCTGGTTCGCCGTATCGGTCCTTCAGAACATCACATCGCTATCCGAGTCATCTTGTCTGGTAATCATCACACTTGCGGTTCCATTATCCTTCTTCAGTTTCGGACACTCATCCCTTTTATGCCCCCACTACTTGCACTTATAGCATTGTGGTCCCTTCTTCTTTTTGTTGCCTTTCTTATCTCCACCACTCTAATGACTCCTGATCATAAAAGCACTCCCAGAAGGCAATTCAGGTAAGTTGTTCTTCCTCCTCTGCTCATGAGAAAGCAAAGCCGCAACAACATCATCCACTTGCACCTTCTCCTTGCCATATGTCAGTGTAGTAACTAAGTGATCATAAGAATCCGGCAACGAACACAGAAGAACAATCGCCATGTCTTCATTACCAATCTTCATGTCGACCTTCCCAAGATCAGCAACTAATTGATTGAAGACATTCACATGCTCAGCAAGATCTGACCCCTCCTGCATCTTCAGCCCATACAGCTTCTGCTTCAGATACAACTTCCGAGTCAAAGTCTTGGACATAAACTTCTCGGCCAACTTATCCCATATCTTCTTAGGCGAGCTTTCATCCATGACATGGTACATGATCTGATCAGCGAGACACAACCTCATCATTGCACATGCTTGAGCCTGCATCTCCTCCCACTTATCATCATCTACCTTCACCGGCTTCTTCTCGTCGAGTGCTCTTGAGATGCCCTATTGAGTCAACAGGTCCTTCACTCTTGTCTGCCACAACCCGAAGTTTCCGGTGCCATCGAACCTCGGCACTTTAAACTTGGAAGCCATCGATGCCATCCCTGTTGCCACAGATTGCCGAAAAGCAATCACACACGTGTACTGTACAGACCACGTACCTCCTACATGTCGAGTGATATCCTTCCTCACGTCCCGCCATGGACGCAAAACGATGTGCAGCACCCACCTCCTACGTGTGCTTGTGCTGAACTCCTCGTGTCATCGCCGTCGTGTAATAACACAACCACGCTGCTCGCAAGTCTCGTCGACCTCCATGCCGTCGCACACGACAACACTGACCCGCCTCTGAGCGTCGCACGTTGTTCGCCTTTCAGCCGCCGCAAACGCTGATATCCCACGGACAGCACGATTACTTGATGCAATCTACTTAGACTTCCTCTTTGTTTTATGGAGGCTGAAACCATACACGACAAGTCTGAACCCCGTCGGACTCCTCCACCACTCCTTTACCGTTTTGTTTTCCTTTCACATGAAAACACGTCCACATACATGCAGAATCCTTCCTTCTGTAGCCATGTATTATGGACCCCTCCAGGTGACAAACTCCCGCACGAAATAAAGTCCTAGGAAGCCAGTGTCCAGCTTTCCTCTGATCAACGGGAGAACCAATAACTTACATGCATTCAATTTAAAATTACCATACATGATTGCACCACATGCAGGCAGTCCGTCCATGCAAACAAGCAATTCTCCTTGCCTGATCATCTTGACTCCTATTCGCACACGTCACCTGACCTTGGCCCGATCATAGTCCGAGCGACCTCATAGCCTATGAGCACACATCTCCTGATCAATCTCGTGCACGTCTGGTCCATCACGCCGTTACCATGGCCGCATCTTGGACTCACGCCCGATCATCAGCTGTTGCACGTACATGCCTCTGGCCGCCGTCCACATTTGTAATCACGTAACTACGAAACAATTCACCTCCGCAAAACTTGCCTGAGTCTACTGTTGCTTTCGCCACCATCATTGCAGCTCCACCTTGAACCCGCAATGACCACCCTGATCATGATCGTCTTCATCCACGACGTCTTCCGGCCGCACAGTCGAACCTGGCCATCACGTTTGACCGGCCCCTTCGAACAGCAGCCACCAGCTGCTATCAACTGATCTCCACATTTGGACGGATCCCTGTTGATTGTAGCTCATTGGACGGTCTGAGCCACCCGCCCGAAGTGTCCAACACCACCGATCCAGTCGTCGATCACCATTGTGCTCCACCTTGCGCCCTACCCCTCCGCGTACAGCTTGTGCGACCTTGAGCGGTGTGGAACACACCCATCGCGCCTCCCACATGGATCTTCTCCCTCGATCTGGCTCTGGTATCACTTGTTAGAATCAAAGTGCGGAAGCGATAACCCAAGAACGCGAAGCGAAATCGCAAGACCACACAAACGAGAACGACACCAAGGCACGATGTTTTTTAACGAGGTTCGGCCATGTGCCTACATCCTCGCGGCATGACTACGGGCGCTCCTCCCCATCAACAGTAGCTACACTGGCATCCGGGCACCACCGCGGCAATGCCGCCGCCCAAACCAGCCGCCAAGTCGTCTCACGGTTACAACGGTAGTGCCCTCATATTTATGGGTCATAGGGATACAAAGTACGACCGAGACTCTACCCCTATCCTACCAAATTACACTCAAGTCCAACTGTAACCAAACTGTACACATATTCGACACATATCTAACAGCGGCTGGTTGGAGACAACTTGTAGCTTGGGGAAGGACGTGGCGTGTGTGTATCCAGCGTGGCGATGTCCTCATCGGGCTCTATATTATAAAAAAATTAAACGTCAATTTTTTTGTTGAAGCTAGAGATACATATTGGTTGACGTGCGGAGAACCGATACAACACATACGTGGAGTGCATGGACATTATAAACGAACTTTGTCAAGCAACTAGAGAAATGGTTGCTACGGTTAGCGATGAAAATAAATCAGATACGGATGGATACTGTGGATACAAATACAAATAGTTTTCTTTCTTGGACTGAATTATCGGATCGGATTCGGATACGAACAGTAGATGATGTGTCGAATAGTCAGGGGCGGAGCTAGGATTTAAGAATAAGGGGGTGCCATGAAAAAATAGAACTAACTTTCATGTCACGTGATTTTAGTTATATATAATAGTGGCATGTTTTTACAAGTTTTATCCAAAACAAAATTACATAGGTATCAATTTAAAACTAGCGACTAGTAGCAAGATCACATTCTTCGATACTTTTGTCATTACTAATTACTAATTGATGTAGCCAATTCTTTCTCAGTATAAAGTACCAAACAATCTCACAATAATTCACATTCCACTGTACATCTAAGACATGTCATCACAAGTTTCATAGATGAAAAACATCTTTTCGTGATTACAGTTGATACAAAAAGAGTTAATTATAATCCGATTAAGCTAAATTAGAAGTAAGTGACCATATATACATATATAAATTAAAGATACATTAGAGGGATTAGTAGAGCATGGGGGTGCCAGGCACCCCCCCCCCCCCCCCCTTCCCCTCCGCCACTGCGAATAGTGACATTCATCATATTTGAATCTTAGAAATCCAACTTTAAATATTTGGATACTAATACGGTACAGATAATTACAGATATTAAATGCTCGGATTCGGATACGATCTTTACCATTTGAGTGCTTGACCCTTTCGGTCGGACGGTATACATATAATTTCCGTACCACTTTCATCCCTAGCTACAGTGAAGTCTTATTAGTAGTCAATACATATGTCCAAATAGGTCACCTGGCCTAGTCATAGACCTGCCTAGTCACAGACCCACCCACGGGCTAGACCTACCCAGGCACATGCTCATTGGACCTTTTCGTGTTGAGCTGACCCAGTTGGACCATGAAGATCGTCAGGCTCATGCCGGCCTTCGCCCGTTGTAGCCAACCAACTTCGCGTGGGGCTGCATGTGCACCTCACCACAAGCTGTTGGGCCCCGCTCTGTCTTACCGCCACACTTGCCACTGTTGACTTGCACATGTAGCCATGGAGGAATTAAAGGAGAGAAGGGAGCTTCATCGTCGTTGTAGATCCATGTGAGGCCGGGATGCAGGGAGGTAGGAGAGGAGTTAGCTACCATACATTTGAGGGAGCCGTCGAGTGTGGAGGCCGCGGGGGAGGCAGGAGGTGGCTTGATGAGGTGGAGTGGCATGCCGGAGCTGGAAATGGAGGAGAGGAGACAAGGAGCGACTCTAGGAGCGGTGTAGAATAGCACCAAAGCGGGTACTGTGGAGCTCGAGGTCGGAGAGTGGCAGCGGGGTGGAACTAAATGGATAGAGTCGGCTTGGCTGTTATTGTTTACATGGCTTTTAGCAAGCCTACTCCTTTAGGTCCTATCGGGTTGGGCCCCGTGACATGCCGGGGTAATCATTCACACCTGGCACAAGGACTGGGCTAGCATTGCACGGAGACCATTGTGCTGGGTCAAGCTTGGGCCAGGGAAAAATGCCTTCTGGGCCGGGTCATGGCTTTATGGACAACTATAGTAGTCAAACAGCATGACTTAATTACCGGTTTGAAATAAGAACTAATAATAATAATGCAAAAGGGCACGTATGATAGATTAGATGTCGAGAATATATACTTCAGTGATTCCTTAAACTTTAGAGGTTATATCATGCCATGTCAAGAGTTGTTTAGCGCTACCGACCACTAATCAAAAGCAGAAAAGTTTGATGGGATGAAGCTGTTGCAACATGCATGCACGATCGTGCTCTTTGAATTCCCCGGGGCCTAATTTGCCTAGATAACTAAGGGCTTGTTTGGGTAGGAGAGTATTATTGGAGTAGAATTGAAGTGGAACTAAGGTGATTATATTGAAATGAACTAATTGCCATGGCGTGAGGTGTTGGTCGGGCACGGCAGCGTGCGGCGGCTGGTCGGTGCAGCAAGGCCCCCTGTTGTCGGCGACAGACGGCGAGGTTTGGGGGTGTTCTCTGGCACGAGTGGCCCAAATCTAGCATCGCTAGGGTCGTTTCATGCCTCTTTGGATCCTTCCATGGAAGGAGCAGGCGGTGGTCGGGCTGTTCAGATCTACGGTGTTGTGGCCTACGTCAAGGTGAGTGGTGCTGTGGGGGCGATGGCTCGCCGAGGGGTTGCAGTCCTCGAAGCCTACCTTGCCTAGACTAAGTTCTGGGGAAGGGTTTGGTCTCTGTGGTCGCACGTGAGGTGAGTTTGGTGGTGGCCTTTGGCGGACAACGGCCCTGACCGGCTTCGTGCTCCTGCATGTGGACCTATCTCGTGGCTTAAGTGCAGCAGAGGTTCGTCAGCGTGTACTGTGGTGACGGTGGCGGCTGGCAACTGCTACGGGTTGCTTTCATCCTTCGACGCCCCCGTGTGAAGAATTGGGTCCCACCAGCCTGTGTTGGTCCGTCGACGAGCTGAGAAGAGTGTCGCGACTCTTGTGTCGTTGGTCAGTGGTAAATTCGAAGGGGGCCTAAGTGCTCGCCCCATCACGCTACCAGTGGTCGCGGCTAGCGTTGCAGTTCAACTTGCTCTTCGTCGTCGGGTCGGCATTAGCCGGAGCTTTAGCCGAAAGCCTAACCTAGCTATGGTGTCGGTGTCAACAATGACGGCGTCTTCGGATGTTGTGAACCTCCTTGGAGGCGTTTGTTGGGATGCTTTCTACTTCTTCTTTGATTTTCCAGGTGAAAACCTTTCTCCGACTCACCGGAGGGGTGACGACAACGGCTTCGACATCGTATCCTTCTTAGAGGTTGTAAGGAATCAAATGCTCATAGCCTAAGAGGGGGAGGGAGTGAATTAGGTAACTTAAAACCTTAACATATGGCTTCACTACTTTGCATAAAGTAAACTAGATCAAATCTATCTAGATGTGCAATATAAGGTTGATCTAGTGTGAAACCCTCATCCCAAAACAAGTTTTCCAACCTATAGCCAATCCTAGCATGATACTACTCTAGGAAAGTAAAGGCAAGCAAGGATTGCAAGAGAGTAATGCGGAAACATAAAGAGGGGTCAGAGGAAGCAAACTCTTGACACGCGATTTATCCTGTGGTATCGGTAGGCACTAAGCCACCCCTAGTCCACGTTGTTGAAGCACTCACACAAGAGTATTGCTTCCCGGTCACCAAGTCTCTCCTAAGAGCACCACTTGACTCGCCACAAAGGCTCTCCACTAAGGCACTCGCCAAGCTCCCTTGGCCACCATGATGCCGCCTCCACTAAGGAAGGGGGTCTCCACGTCCCCCGCACAAAGTGTCCTCGCCACTCCACACCAAGCTGGAGGGTCAAAGACGATTGCTGGTGAGCCACTTAGGGCCCAAAGTTTTCGGTACGCTTTGTACAACTTGATTCACTCAAGAATCACCTCACATGATTCACTCAAGAATCACCTCACAAGGTAGGCACACCTTGCACTCACTCAGCTCTAAGATAAGCCTAGCACTAAGAACACACACAAAGCATGTGCAAGTCTATGGATGAGAAAATTAGCACTTGTATGGCTTGGATATGATCTTGTATGTGTCTCACAATCCTCTGCACTTCCACACAATCCATCAACCTCAAATGGGTGAGTGGAAGGGGTATATATAGCCCAAGGCGTCCAAAGAGCCACTGGCTAAAATCTACAGAAAGTAGTAGCACCAGATGATCCAACGCTATGGTTTTTTCTGGCGTCGGTTCATCTAGTGCTACTAGACGTTGCCCTCCACTGCACATGACCGTTGACACAAGTCATCCGATGCTTCAACCGACGCACCGTCGGTTCATCCGGTGCTGAAGACTCCGCGACCAAAACTCTATGTTAGCTTCTTCAAAGCCATCAGATGAACCGCTGCTACTATCGTCAGTTCATCCCATGTTGAAGGGTTTGCAACTGGCAGCTCTCTATTAGCTGTCTTCACACCATCGGATGAATCACTGCTGACCTATCGGTTCATCCGGTGCTACTGCTCTTCCAACCCACTGCTCTCTGTCCTGATTTCACTAAACATCGGATAGACTGATGGTGTCTGTCAACAGACCGTCGGTTCATCTGGTGCTACTATCTTCTGCTGCTTCGTCTCTTCCTTTCATCCGACGCATCTAGGAAAGGGATCGTTGGATCATCTGACGGTGTCTTTTGCTTTTGTTTTTCTTCTTGTCGGTTTACCCTCAAAATATTACTATATTCGCATTTTGGCATGAGGCATTTTTGCATCCATGAGACCTAAAAATTTCTACAAAGACATGCTCAATAATTTGGTTAGTCACATTGATAATGTTGTCATGAATCACCAAAATTAAACTCGAACATATGGCATATGAGACCATGTCGCTACAGAGGTGTCGCCTTGGAAATCATGTTGATCTGCTTCACCTGTGGAGGAGCGGCTTAGCGAGCGTTGGGAGATTTGAAGCTTAGATCGGAAGCTTAGTCTTTTTTTTCTTTGTCTTAGTCCTCTCTTTCTTGTTTCTTTGTTTTCCTGATGTTTGGAGTCTAAGAAATCTGATTTCGTGTAACCTTTGGCCGTATATATCCATTTGTAGATATAGAGGCTGGATTTTAATCCTTAATCTAAAAAAATTGCACCTCGAATACCCCCATTTCACTTCAATCCACTAATACCCAAACAAGCGCTAAAGTGGTTCATCGCATCAAGAGATCACAACACATGATTCAGATTATTCAGCTCGATGTGATTGCGCGTATAGTGGAGCGTCAGCTGCAGAGTGCAAAGTCTCAAATGCAGCAACCTGCAAGAAGCTGCAACCACATATTCTCCCATTATTTATTTATTTATTTATTTATATAATATATATATATACGCGTGCTAATCTACACCCTGGGTGTAGAATGAAATTCTACACCCAGCAGTAATTACTGACCAAACTGATTAACAATTACTGAACTAAGTCCTGGGATTACTGAACCATGCTCACCGGTTCAGTAATCTCGCGATTTGGATCAGTAATTCTTACGCAGTTTGATCAGTAATTACTGTTGGGTGTAGAATGAAATTCTACACCCAGGGTGTAGATTAGCACTACCATATATATATATATATATATGTATATATATATATATATATATATATATATATATATATATATATATATATATATGTATATATATATATATATATGTATATATATATATATGAAAAGAGATTTTCAAACATCATATTCTCCCACTGTTTATTTATATATATAATAAACTAGATTTTCAAACACCCTCCCTCCTGTCACGAGAGAAGAATATCGATCAGTGCATTAGGGTCGCATTGCTACCTCGTGCACGACAGGTAAGCTGCGGTGGCCTCGTTAGCTCGTACCATCACAAGTTGAGAGAAGAATGATGAAGTGGCCAACCCATGCGTTTGAGAAAAGGGATCAATCAGATGAAGATGGCCAGCGATTCTCCTCCTTCCAACCGCGCTATCCCAACGAACTTCTGGCAGTTCCTCTCGTGGGGTTCCATTTCTTTGTCCAAATTAATCCTTGGTCGGTGAACGTGATCGCCTCCATAATCGAAGAGGTTGGTCTCCTTGATGTTGGTGTTAATTAGCAACACACAAGCCAACAATCATGACGTATATCTCACTGATTATTTCCCCCCGATCCCCTAAATCGCGTGTAACCTACTGTTAGATAATTAGTGTGCTTTGTTTGAATATTTTGAAGTTTCGTATGTTTACTGCAAAAATAATTAATGATCAACGAAAAGTAATCAGGGCAGTCTCGATAGTAGAAATCATCCTAGTTTCTATAGCATAGGAGAATGCACAAGAAATTCCTCTTCCCATTGCAAAAATTTCACACGAAGAATTGACCAATCATACGTCTGATCTTTTCTCTACCCTCTCTGGATTCTTTGTGCGCACACACCGCAGTCCAAGCCTCCACGGCATCCTCCCGAGCACACCATAAGGCGGCCAGCGAGGCACTCGCGGCAGCGCGGTGATGCGAGCAGGACGGGGGTGCTTGTGGCGGCCCAAGCTCGCCGGCCTGCTAGGCACGACGGCTAGGGCTCGCCGGCTCGGGTTCACCCGCCGAGCGCGGCGGTGGGGGCGTGGAGGGTGGAGCTCACCGGCGACGGCGCAGCGGGAGGGGAGCGGCAACTGAAGCTCACCGGCGACGGTGCGGCGGTTGGGTCGCGGCAGTTGGAGCTCACCAGCGACGGCACGACGGCCGTAGCTCATCCATTTGGCCTCGTCCGCATCGAGGTTGTGCCATGGGTGGATGCGAGTGGGGCATGGGGCTCACGACGGCGAGGAGCAGAGGAGAGGGAGATGGCGTGAGGCCCGCCGGCGGAGGAGCCAGCACTCCCAGTCCACCAAGCTTGTCGCCCCTGCTTCGGCCTCCACCTAGTTACTATCTTGACTGGTGGCCCAAGATCGCTGGCCGGGACGCCGGAGCCCGTGGTCGCTCGCTAGCGGCGCGGAGGGGGGTCAGCACAAACACAACCGCATATAGGATCCAACGGGTTGGCTTGGGAAGCGGGTCGTTTCTCCCCAATGGGGATTTTGTCGTTTCTCTGTGCATCAGTGCGAGGGAAGACGTTGTTTCCTGGAGAAGAAACGGTTTCCTCATTTTTTCTTCTCTCTTCATTAATCAACATGCCATGTCAACAATTTGCTGAGGTGGCGGCTCATTTAATGAAGATGGAAACCACCATTAATGTCTCATTGGGACTGCCCTGATGGAGCATTCCATGTTTACTCCCTCCATTCATCTATGGAAGGCCTATTTTTACTTGGCTCAAAGACCAAGAGAAGTACTCATATCATTAGCTTTCTTTGGAAAAAAACAACTGGTATTTATTACGTGTTTGGTTACTCTCTGCATGTGCTTCACTCCCAAGGTGTGCATGCAAAAAATTACTGTCACACCGATTCCCGTAGCATCACTTCCAAGAAATAATTGTGAATAGGCCTTGTAAAAGTGAACTTCACTACGTGAAAACATCAAATAGGTCACACATCATTTGTAACGGGCCCTTAACGCCCGTTACATCCACCTACATCTATAACGGTTGTTGTTTGGTGCCCGTTACCTATAAGCGCGCTAGGACGACCCCGGGGTTGGCCTCCACAACGCCCGTTACCAATGTGGACTTCTGGTAACGGGCTTCTTAAATGCCTGTTACATAAATTCTTTGTAACGGACGTTAAATAGAGCCCGTTACACAAGTTAAACATATCGGTAAAGAACTAGCAAAGTCCGTTACTGATCAATGCCCTATCGGTAACAGGCTGTCTAAGTCCGATACTGATCCTCCGTATTGGTAATGTGCTATAACGTCCGTTACTGATAAGCATTTGACACCCATTACTAGTTTGAGAGCCCAATAATTAAAGTTTGAGAGCACTCAACTGCTGTGTAGTGGGAGCGCGGCGTCAATGAACAAATGAGACAGAGGTTTGTTAATCATCGTCTCCTTTGAGTCTGTCCTCACTGACACGTCAACTCGATCCATCTCTCATTGCTTCCATTTCGACATACAGGCACAATCAACACACATATCTTTTGAGACAAAACAGACATCATAAGAGAGATAACTTGTCCACAAAGATGAAGATAACTTGTCCACGTGAATAAAGATAATTATTACAAAAGGTTAACTTGTCCATATATCAGGCTAGGACTTAACTAGTCTATCACATTATTTACTATGGTCGTGCTATCTGACCATACACATCAAAGGCATGCCCCTTGAACATCCACAAAAGTATGGCTACTCACCCTGCACATCAACAAGATTGAACCTAGATCATGCCCCATCAGGATTATTGGCTCTTTGTGCAGCCTCTTCATAAGCAACCAAAGATTCTTGAAGCCCTTCTAGTGCACCTTCAATGGGCTCGAGATTTTGTTCAGTGGTATAATTGTACCTCCTTATGTGCTTAGCCTTTTTGATGAGGATGTTCACTTCTTTTGTGATTTTTTCAAACTCAGGTTTCACATAATCCCAGACATTAAGGTTAAGAAGTAACTCAAGCTCTGCTCGCGACTCAAAGAGTTTGCCTGAAACAAGGTTAAACATGGTATAAGAACAACATAGTTAATTCAGAACTAATTTGCCTCAGACCTTGGAGTAGGGTGTGACAAGTAAAAGCAGAACTTAGTTCAGAACTGATTTACCTCAGAACTTGGTATAATTAATATCATGACAAGCATGGAAAACATCATCATAGGCACTAATTAACTTTATGAAGCTCAAGCTCAAGCTACCTTAAGCTCCATCCATAGAACAAGTAAAAAGGTAGTGAGATTCGGAGAATTAAACTTGCCTCGCCGTCTTTGTAGTCATTGCCAGAGTCAGAGATGAGGTCCTCTACACCTTCTTTGTCGCTCCCTTGACACCTCTTCGTAGTTGCAAGACACTTGTGCTCGCAAATGTGAGGCAGGCTCCTCGCCCACTTCGCTGCCTCCTTGCCGCTGCTTGGCCCCTCGTCGGAATCCAAGAGGATCTAGTCGAGGACCCTCGTCTCCGGTATTGGGTTCACTCCACTGCCGCTTGGCCCCTCTCCGGCACTCATCGTCGTCTCCCTCTTCGCTACCATCTCGCCGGCACGAGCGCGGATCTAGTTGCGGCACCGCTTCGTGTTCTGGTTCTCTTCGATCCTGGGTGCGCGGGGTCGTCTGCTGCTTGGCCCCTCGCCGGCGCTCATCATCGTCTCTGTCTCCACGCCTCCTCTGTGCTTTTTTTAAGGAAATGTCACACCCGGATTTAAAGGCAAACCCGAATGCATAAACACATGTGCTCCAGGATCAAGTTTCACACATGCATTGACTCAGTGAATACCAAAAACACAGTGTAAAAGCATAAAGAGAGTATTAAACTTTTACTACATGGCACATGGTCTTTATTCTAACACATCAAGTATCTAGCAGCGGAAAAGTAAACGTAGAAGTCCTCCACAGGCAGCTGACTGAAGAGACGAACACCTAGAAGTCGTCAAGTCCTCCGGGAAAGTCTTCAAACTGACCGTCTGAAAAACAGTCGGATGGTGTAGATGCAATAATAAACAACAAGCATGAGCACATGTCGTACTCAACAAGGGAAAGATACTATAACAACATGCAAGGCTTTATGGTGGAAGGCTAGAGGTTGCAAAGCAGTTAAGCATTTTAGTTGGTCAAGTTTTATTAAACAACTATTACTAACAAGTATAAGTGTATACCAAACCCACTTTAAAAGATGCATAAGAACCCATAAAATGTAATGCACAAGTTATTAAAGTCCATCTTCCATAGAGTTAATCATGTGAGGGTCCAAGCCGCTCTTGACCGTGAGCACGGCTAACTAGTCACTAGGTTTCAGGTCGAAGCGGGGCATAAAGTCTCCTAGCGGGTCAATCCCCCACCATAAAATAACAAACCCAACTCCCCGCTAGAGCGAGTCTATACTCCGTCAATGCCTCCCCATTTGTCTCTTTCAGGTAAGGTTGCTACGTCACTAAAGTTTCTAGTTATTCAGCCAAGGCAGAGCCATGTGCCTTGTGGTTGTACGGTTTTCCTAGGTGGTTCTCCATGTTTCAGTTAAACAAGCATAGTATTCTTGTATGACATGGATAACATAAAGTAAATCAAGACTAAAAGTTTGTTTATTAAACCACCCAAAATATGCACTAGCAAAGCTACCCAACATAAAAATATCTCTCGGTTGATCAAGGCACAAGGTAATCAACACTAGTCACTCCTTAGCATAGGTCCCATCACATTAATGCAAACAAAAAGTAAATGTGAGCTAATCAAATGCATGTTGTAATAGGACATAAGGGAATGCAGCAAGGACTTGCCTTCAACCCAAGCGTGCTGCTGCTCAAAACCTTCTTGATCTTCAACGGCAGCGAACTCCACGAAAGGATCGTTCTCTACGCTCCACACAAAGACATACAAGCATACAATACAAATAAATAAGAAACAGAACACCAATCATCTCCAACAGAAACAAAAGCAATAGAAAACTAATCTACTCGTCCAGACGATCATGTGGACATAAAGAACGCTAAAAACGGAGCTAAAACAAAGAAGTTATGGCTTAAACAAGTTTAGGGACTAATCTGCAAGAAGTTTAATCTAATCGGGTTAAAATGAAGAAATCTGGACCTAATCGTAAAGAAACTTCAACAGTGGAAGGACCGGCTTGTAAAATCCCTAAAGCTCAGGGGCTAAACTACAAAACTGCCAGGGCGACTCGGGGTTGACCGTTACTTGACCTGGTTGACTCGGGTCAGATCCGATCTAGACCGCTGGATCAAGATCCGACGATTCAGGACGCAGGCTGCGGCGGCGCAGGGCGGCGGCGAGCGAGCCGCGGCGCGCGCGGCGGCGGCTCGCCGGCACAAATGCGAACCCGAGCTGGGGTGCTCGGATTGCCCCGTGGTTTTCACCAGGACGTAGAGCATGACGTACCGAGCTTGACCAAAGCGTCAAGGATGGCTCACCGATGAAGATGACGGCGCACGGCTTGAAGAGGCGGACGGCGGCGGCGGCGGCGGATCTCCGGCGAGGTCGTGCGGACGCTACACAAGATGACGACGCGAACACGTGGCACCGGCGGCTTCCACTCGTCCCGGCGAAGCTCCCGGACGCTTCTCGTCGACGGCATGGCGACGAGGCGGCGGGACGACGGCGGCGGCGCTCGGCTAGGTTAGGGTTCGGCGGCGGGGGCGCACGGGCTAGCTAGGGCTCACAGGTAGGGTTCCAAGGGTGCGGCGGTGGCTTAAATAGGGTCGTGGCGCATCTTGGCGTGCGGGCCACGCCTAGGAGGTCGTGCGCGGGATGGACTCGAGCGGTGGCGCGGAGTCTCGGTCAGAGACGGCGAGAGGTAGGGGATGACGGCCGGGTCCCACATGTTGGTGACAGCGGGCGGCGGTGGCGGGCTACGCGGGCCGGGCCGGGCCGTTTGCGCGGGCGGGGCCGCGGCCGGGAGCAAGTGCGCGCGCGGGCTGGTGCTGGGCTAGAAGCTGCGCTGGCCTGCTGGGCTGCTAGGCTGCGCGGGCCGAGCTTAAATGTTTGCGAAGGAGAAATAAGAGGGGCGGCGGCGGACTTTCCTGACTTGGGCCAAAACTAATGGAGGACGGAAATGGGTAAGGAGAGAGAGAAGAAAAGAAAATGGGTTTTCTATTTTTGAAAAGCAACAAACAAATGAATTCAAATGCAAATTTGAATTCAAACACACCAAACCAATGCACCAGCATGTATGCAACATTAAACTCCTATGATTCATTTATTTTATTTTTGAAAATTATTAAATGCCTAAAAGAAATTAAGAAAAACCTTATAGTCCTTAACAACACATTAAAGGTTGCTAATAAATTTTTAAATAAAATCCATTTTTCACAAAATTAGGGTGTTACAGGAAAGTGTTGCGCTTATCCATTCGGAAAGAAGAAAGAGGCAAGTATTTGAGATGGAGGGTTAGTAGTCAATGCCAACGTGGGTTAGCAAACCTGGGTCGCTTTGTTGGCTGATGCACGGGCAATGGTTACCTTCTTTAACTCTTTTTTTGAAATGACACTTAATTGCTTCCCTCAAAAATTAGGGCCCATAAAGCATAACCTAAAAAATAGGTAATTCCCCACGCGTTGCTGCGAGATATGAGAAATTTTTTTGATAAATTATGAACCAATTTGCTACCACAACCAGTTTATGCAATAACCCTTAGTTGGTGGAAGATGATGTGGGTAGTTTGTATGAAGAAAGAATTGGTGTGATGAAGAGAAAAAGAGATAGAGTTAATAACCCTTAGTTTGATGAGAGATGATGTGGGTAGCTTGCATGAAGAGAGAAATGAAGTTAATGATAGTTAGTGGGTACCAATTATATAAGTTATATAGATTAATAAAAATACGAACAATTCATAGTTTTTTTAAGAATCGAACAACTCATAGGAGTAGTTGGGCATTTGGTATTTTGAATAAAATATGAACAGTCACACGTCTCCTTATGACCACATGATTTTTGTGGCCAAGAGCTCTCCTGAGCGGGCACGGGTTCCGAGGCGCGTAACTGACCGCCTGACGGTTCGTCGTCTTGTCAATATAAATCCTGGCCGACCAAGAACTTCGTCAACCGCGGCACCAAGAAAACCCCAGCACCACCGTCTTCGGTCACCAAGAAGTGAATCCAAGAGCTTCTCCTTCCTCAAGCAAGCGCATGGTGTCAAGCGAGCCAACAAGGAAGCGGGGGAGGGAGGAGGTGCCGTCGCCCCCCACCCGCCGAGCCCAAGGAGGAGGAGCCGACCCCGCCCGCCAAGCCTGAGGAGGTGCCGCCGCCACCGCCCGCCGAGCCCGAGGAGGTGCCCCCACCCTCGTCCGAGGAGGTGAAGCGGCTGAAGCCGCCCCGGCGCAAGGTGGCGCGGTAGCCCGTGGTGCCCCTGCGTGCTCCAAAAGTAGATTATTCAGATGCCTATTTTCAATGAAGATGCTCTACGAGGCTTGGCAGAGTCTTGTCAAGCTGGCCGTTCATCTCGGGGTCCAACGACCCCCTAGTCCGATGCAGACGACCGTGATGGATTACGCCTTCAAGGTCAATGTCTTCGCTGGGAACCTGGAGAGAGAAGTGGTCCCCCCCCCCCCCCCCCCCCCCGGCGGCGGCGGCGGCCTCGACATTTCCAGCTCCGACTCTGACTTCGACTCCGACGGTGGGGCTCCTCCGGCGGCGACTACCTCTGCTTAATTAATTTGTTCCTTTGTTAATGTGTTCTTCCAGTGTGCTTGTTGAACTTGTGATGGACTAGCTAGTAGATCTGTGTATGTTGAACTTGCGATGAACTAGTAGATCTAAGAGACGCGGTAGATCAATCCATGTCTCCTATTTTGGAAGGCATTGCAATGTCTATAGTAGCAGCTTACAATGAATTGCAATGTGTATGCCAGAAGTTTGATACTCTGTTTGTGTCATTATATGGCAGCAGTTCACAATGAATTGCAATGTGTATATATGCCAGAGTTATGCCAGAAATTTGTTACTCCGTTTGTCTTAATAATCTGCATTTCCTTTGCCTCGTGCTGCAATGAAATGTCAGCACAGATGAATTGATGAATTTTGTGATGTGTGACACATTAAGATTTGTGACCCAATTGTCATTCAATTCATTCTTCATTTATACATTTAAGTTTGTCATATGTGACAAATTTTTCATTCTTCATCCACACAGATGAAGCAAAAGCACCACTTTTAACATCAGAATTACTTCTTTGCAGCATACATCCCTAGTAAAAATCCAAATACTACACAAACAACAGCCACAATAATCAAGTTCATCTTCCAGATCACATTGTCCATCTTCTCCTCCGGTGCTTTCTTCCTCTCGCTTGTCCTCCGGTGCTTGCCTCTCGCTCGCTGCTCCCAATCTGACATTCCACTGAATCAACTACTTCATCGACCGCGTCTGCCCAGTTCGACAGTCAAAAAACAATGACGCCAGCATCCTTCAGCATCTGGAGATACTCCTTGTGGAAACGATAAAATCCACAATTCTTGGCGTACTGTAGAATCAAAAGCACATAAGAACCCTAACTCAGATTTGGGAGACACAGCAGACTACTCACCGAGTTCCTTGCATACTTGAAATAAAGACAACCGTGGTTTTCACCTTCCTTCTGCGTCCGCCCCTCCACCACCCGAGCCATACCATAGTCCAGGCAAGGGACCAGTGGAAAGCCGCTTACCTCACCGACTGGATCCAAGCTGATGTTGTGATTGCGGCTGCTCCGGCAACCTTGGACCCTGCTCTTCACACGTGCACCTCTAGACGAATCGGCGTACTGCGACATGTGTGCGACGGAGAAGAAGGACGGGCGGGCGGCAGCGGTGGAGCTCAGATCGGGGAAGAAGAAGGGGGCAGGGGTCGGGGCGCCGGGGCGGATGCATATTCATTCGGCAAGGGGCATTTTTGACAATGGAGCACTTGTTGGCGACGATCGTTAGTCTACCCGGATCGCCTTGGTCGGTCGGGCAAGCTACGGTTATCTTTTCTTATATAGGCTTCTGACGCTGACGCGTGGGCCCGACACTATTTTTTCTGAATTGAAACTTTCTTCCCTCAAATATTATACCCCATAAACAACACCAAAAAATTTGTAAAAGATAGGAATAATTCATAGTTGATAATTTAGTATTTCAATAAAACATCAACAGCCACACTTGTCTAACCAAATTTCTTAAAATTAGAATTTTTATCTCTTGTTTATGACGTAATAATTATAATAACGTCTTAGTGTGTTCTAAAAATTCTACAAATTTACTTGGCAACATAATTTTAGTCCCTAAGCTTGTCTACAAAAATTCAAATGGTTTCGAAAATGGAAGATTATACTTGTGTACGAATGTCTACATCTCTCACCTAGTTTATTAGAATGTTACTTCAACATTAAAGTTTTCCACACTTTAAAACATGTTCAAACTCATTTGAAATTTTTAACATAATCTTATGTTCACCATAAGATTATGAAATACAAAGTTTAATTAGTAATGGTTGTGTAAAAAAATATTATTTATATGTTGTACTTATAAGGAACAATATAAGGTGTATAAACAACATCCAAGAAATGGAATTACATACGAAAAATGTCATAAATGAATTGATGTTGATTTTAGAAAATTCAGAAACAAATATCATAAAATTTGGATTACGGTTGACGGAGAAAAATGTGATACAAAATTTGATTGCAGATTAAAATAGGAAAAGCAAACTGTTCTTCATTTGAACATACCTGGCCCCGCCCCTTCATTCGCGACGATGGTTAGTCTACCCGAATCGCCTTTGTCGGTCGAGCAGGCTATGGTTATCTTTTTTTATATAGGCTTCTGACGCTGACTCGTGGGCCCGACACTATTTTTTCTGAATTGAAACTTGCTTCCCTCAAATATTATACCCCATAAACAGCACCAAAAAATCGTAAAAAATGCGAATAATTCATAGTTGGTAATTTAGTAGTTGAATAAAATATCAACAACCACACTTGTCTAACCAAATTTCTTAAAATTAGAATTTTTATCTCTTATTTACGATATAATAATTATAATAACGTCTTAGTGTGTTCTAAAAATTCTACAAATTGACTTGGCAACATAATTTTAGTTCCTAAGCTTATCTACAAAAATTCAAATGGTTTCGAAAACGGAAGATTATACTTGTGTACAAATGTCTACATCTCTCACCTAGTTTATTAGAATGTTACTTCAACACTGAAGTTTTCCACACTTTAAAACATGTTCGAACTCATGTGCATTTGAAATTTTAACATAACCATCACGCACGAGATTTGTCCTTGGACCTTCACATCTTCACTGATCAATTGTTCTAATGCATCAATTTCCATTTGTTGTAGGAAGTTGTTGCACATGACATTGATAGGATTTGGACTGAAATCAACAAGCTCAAGGAATCGGCTAAAGAGAAGCAGGCAAGTTTTGAAACAAGTTAGAGCTAAAACAGCTTTCTTGTAAATTACAAATGTTATGAAGGTTGCATCAATATAATTTTTCCCTTTGTTTTAGGATCGTGTTGTTACTCGTGATGACATTGACTACATCTGGAAAGGAATCGACAAGCAGGATGAGCAGCTTAATGCCGCACAAAAGAGAGGAGATTGAACTTCTAAAGAAGAATGCTGAGCTGGCAGAAAGAGTTGCAAAACTAGCGACAATGCTAGCTGAACTTGAGGCAGCAGCACAAAAGAAGCCATCTAGCTAGCTAACTAGTTCCCTTGCAACAACAATCTAGTTTGGTGATGCGCCCAGCTGATGTAGTCTTATTTTGGTGATGTGCCCTACTGATGCATGTCAGATGTGAATATGTTTGTTATGACTTATGAGTTAGTTTGCTTGGTGATGTGACCTACTCGTTTTAAGGCCCACACAAGCCCACTCGCACTAGGTTAGTACTTAGTAGGGAAGGACGCCTCCCTCACGCAGTCTCCTCCCACTCTCCCCTCGCGCCGTCGCCGCCACTTTCTCCCCCTCGCCTTTGTCCCCCTCACCTCCCCCCATGCTGCGACCCACTCTACACCCCTTCACTGAGACGCGTGCCACACCACGCTCGGTGCGACGCGCACCACACCTCTGACAGCGAGATCTAGAGGAGGAGGGACCCAGCTGCGGCGACGACGATGATTAGAGGAGGGATCTAGCAATGACGACAACGACTAGGAGGAGGAGGGATCCATCCACGAGGTTGACGCGAGGATGAGGACGTGGCGGCGAGCAGGCAGCGACGAGGAGTAGAGATCCCTCCGCTCCGGCAGTGCGAAGGTCAGTGGCGAATCTAGGATTTGAGTTTATGGTATGCCGCTCTAAAAATGTATTATACAATTCGGTAAATGCATTCTACCAACTCGGTAATAATTGTAAAATTAACAACAATTCAGTAATAAAGTAATTTGGTATATTTGCTCGAGTTTATGGAATTAGGCCAAGCGCGCTTTTGCAGCACACATGCGTTCAGGTAATCAAGTATACAACATATGTGTGCGTATGGTTTTCTTTTTATATAAATGCGTATAATATACTTGTACTTGTTGGAATTGTCGTGGCTCCTTTGTATAAGTACATGTGGACATACTTAGTTGTCGATCATATAGATACTTAGCATTTCCCTTTAGATTGACTCTTAAATTTGGTTTTGCTCTTGCTCCTATGCACATCTGCACATTCTCTCCAAGTTGAATAAGTACCTCATCAGCAATCGAGGCAGCCTGCATCTAATGGTATGGTCGCTTTGCCAGCACTAAGTTTTTGGTTACTGAATTTTCCATTAATGTTAATGGTTTACCAAGAACCAATGATATTACAGTGGGCTAAAGTAGTTACTGTAATTTCCTTGACTATTAATTTAGAGGATAATTCTGACGAGGACTATAGACCTGGGCCACAAGATGAAGAAGAGGGTCATAGCATTGTTATTGCACAACAAGACCAGATGGGTGGGGCTCAGCGCTGAGGCAGAGCGCCAAGGACATCCACAAAGTGGCCAAGTGACACAATGATAGTCACTGAGGTCGACATAGTGGGGATGCCGATACCATTGACTCAAAAGCGCAGGTTCAGGGTGCTTGCGGGGCTCGTTGCTAGAAAAAAGATACCTTTGAACTTGCCGGAAATCAAAGAACTAAGCAATGATGAAAAGTGGGACTTGTTTGATAAGCATGTGCAGAAACACTTGAAGTTCCAGGAAGATGTGAAACCGTAGGCATTCAAGCTTTTCTAGAAGACGGCAGCCAAGGCATGGAGACAATTCAGATTTCAGCTTAGGCGAGATTTTATCAGAAAAGGACTTGAGCCATTTACAAGGCACCCGTTTATTGTCCCGGAACAGTGGAAGGAGTTCATGAAACAGGCAAAAACCGAGCAAGCCTCATCTGCTAGTGTCAAGTTCAAAGAACTCTGAAGCCGGAACACAAGCAAGCACAACATGGGTCCAGCTAATTATACTGTGAAACTAGAACAATGGGAGGAAGAGGACAGACAATTAGCTGCAGCGGGTAACCCCAACCCATATGACGCCTACCCTGACGATCATTCCAAGAATTGGCTACGAGCAAGGAGTAAGCTAGTGATTAAAGACCGTGCTACCGTGATAGTGTTCAACAACAAAGAGGCAGAAAATTTGGTTGCAGACATCAAGGAGAAGATTGCATGTGCAGAATCTTCAAGAATGGCAGGGCAGAGGGAGTATGATGTGCTAAGTCAGTGCTTGGGCCGCCCTGAACAACACGGTCATGTGCGTGGTGTCTCCAGCTACCAGAGCTGGAACTATGCATGGCCTCGGCACGTTGAGATGTACAGGAAGAAGAAGAGGACGAAGACCGACACATCAGTTGATACGGAAAAGATAAAGGAACAAATCAAGCAAGAACTGGTGGCTGAGATGCGGATGCAGAACATGCAGATGCAAAGGTGGTGTTGTCACCAGATGGTGTTGTCACCAATGTCCGATCGCGCAAGCCCTTCACCCGCCACACTCAAGAGCAGATGTGCGTCCGCAGATGTAGGTTTGATCGATGGCACTGCAGAGTTGGCGACGGAGGTGCGCTGTGACGATCATACACACGAAGACCTTATAGGCATGTTGACTGAACCCACACACTGTGGCCTATGGATCACGTGGAGGGGGCTTCAATGTGAGGTTGCACTTGGTCTTGTTCATCCAGAGGAGACTACGCTACAAACAGTCCTGATTCATGAAGACTGTGTTGTGGTTGAAGTGATCACTGTATATACTATCTTTGCGGATGAACTGTTGGAATACCCTCCTAATGACGAGGTGATGAAACTCGGACAAGCTCAAGGACAGAGGTTACAGTGGAGAAGGTGTCGGATTGACATCAAAGGAGCACCAACATGTATATCTCGCTCACAGACTATTGTACAGATTCCTTGTAGTTCACACAATGACGGTACAGTTTCCTTCCTCGCATGGTTCTCCTCCTCCTCCTCCTCCTCCTCCTCCTCCTCCTCCTCAATCCCCACACATTCCATCCCCACATCCGGAAGGTACACAAAATATTCCATCCCCACCTACTCCTAGTCCTGAAAAAACAGAAAAACTTGCATCCCCACATCCGCAACAGACACCAAATATTCCATCCCCACCACCACGCCCACCACCTCATCCTCCTTCTCCTCCTCATGAAACAACAAAACCTACACCCCTAAACGGAAGTGCTCAAAACAATCATGCCAAAGTAGGTATATCTGGGCCTAATACCTCTGTAATAGGTCCTGGTGAGACACCACTAGGCAAGAAAGCCCTTGAGAAACCTTCAGCCATTTCAAAGCTGCAAGAAGAGAAACTTGCTAAAAATAACAGCTCTACAGCACCTACAGCAGGCAAGCAAGCCCTTAAGAAACCTTCTTCAGCCATGTCAAAGTAGCAGGAAAAAGAAATTGATGTAAATAAAACCTCTAAGAGGCCTACTAGAAAGCGATCTAAAAGAAACACCAAGGAGAATCATCGGTATATGACTAACCCAAAGCAATCTGAGAGTGACACTGAGAAGAATCCTTGGGCTATGGCTAATCCAAATTACAAATTCGAAAAGAATATTCTCAGTGATGGTGATCTCAAAAAGGCTGCTCCTTTTACCAGAAAGCTCCACACATTCTACATGCAACGTGGTGAGTCAAATGATGCTTCTGACATTATGGTCGCACTTCGACCCAAGACCAATGCATGGCTGAAGAGAGATGAATCGTCAAACGCACTCCAGCTGATGCCTGTGCAACTCAGTGATTTGTACGATCTCTTCAACATGGATGCTTTGGATCTGACACTTCTCCGCTGCTTCATCCTGTAAGTTGCTTGAAAATTTAATCTGCTTCTCACTAATCACATCCTCTATCGAACTGTGCTTTTTTCCTTACATCATCTTTATTACCATGTATTTTTCCTCCTTATACTTTGTTTTTTCTTACTAATAGGAATATGACTGTAGAAGTTGACAACAAGGGCCCTGCAGTTGGCTAACTTGATCCTGAATGCCTTTGCTCGACAACGTTGAGCAGCACGGATAACACGGTTTCTTTCTCTATGTCCTATATGCTCAATGCCTTCAAAAAAATATGCTACAAAGAATTTAATGCTTACCGCTTATCTCAGTACGAACCACTGGATTGCAGTGGCGATCGTTCCGAAGCAGGGGAAGGTCTACTATCTTGATTCATTGAAGACAATTCATACTAATACTGACCCTTTCGAGCGAAATCATTAATGAGTAAGTTACTTCCTTCTTAACCTGTCCTCAACAAACTGTACAAAGTATATTAATTAATAATGTCCTAACCATTGTTGCTTGTTTTGTTGTAGGGTTTGGGAAAGTTACTACGGCAAAAAGAAGTTCTTGCGCCTTGGCCCCTTGGAACACGTCAAAGATGTTAAGGTACATACCACTTACTTCCTTCCTGTGGAAGCTAGTACTAAAGCTTGAGTTTATTTCTTCTTCATCACCACTATTTTTCTTTGTACGTTTATTGCAGTGCCACCAACAACCTACTGGATCCAGACTCTGCGGCTTCTATTGTGCCTATCACATGCTTCAATTAAAATATAGCAGCACACATATGGAGGTAGAGCACGCTTCTTGCTTATTAGCACTACACATGTTTGGTAACCACCTATATATGTGTGTTGATCGGTGACATTATTATATCTAGAGATTAGGGCTAGATGAGCATCCTCTCGACAAATCATTGCTAGCAGATGTTTGTGAAAGAATTTCCACATTCCTCATGAAACAGATGATCACAGCCGGAGGAAAATTTCATGCTGATGAAACTGTGTGGGCTCATATTGTGTTTGGTGACTAGGAAATTTTTGCATTCCTCCTTGTCCATGAATTTTTGCATTCCTCATTGTCCATGATTTTTTGTGATATTGTTGCATTCCTCCTTGGGAGATGCATTTCCTCCTTGTATGAGATGATGATGCTTAATTTTGCCATATGATGCATGTGAATTGTGAATTTTTGTGAATTTGGATGCTGGATCTAATTTCTGTGAATTTAGTCACATCTTGGCTGGTTATAGGATGCAACCCCTGATGGCTGCCAAATCCTGGCTGGATCCAGGATGCAGCCGGCAAGCAGGCAGCAGGTTATTGTAGGGGTGGCCTACGTATCTGTAACGGGTGTTAATTAAAGCTCGTTACAAACACTGACTAGTGAGTAACAGGCTTCAATTGGAACACCCATTACAAACTTGCCAACAAAGTAACGGGCACGGTAAAAGCCCGTTACCAATACGTGGCCCGTTCGTTGAGACATCGGAGACGCACGTTTACCACACGCGTCTCTGATATTGATTCCACAGTAACGGGCTTTGTTTTGGTGCCCGTTACCAAAGTTTCCTGTGGGCCCAGAGAAACAGTCATTTTCACGTGACCGGTGGCTAGTTGTGGTAACGGTTGTTGTTTGATGCCCGTTACGAATATGTGTTATCAGTACGGGCATTTGCCCGTTACCTTTCTTGGCTTATTTGTAACACTTGATCGGTAACGGGCGCATTGCCCGTTACCAAAGGCGATCTACGTCCGTTACCAAAGCCAGTTTTTCACGTAGTGCTTTTCAGATTTTATAATAGGCCTTGTATAGATGAATGGAGGGAGTATTAACTAACCAGGGCTTGAACATTGTTGCGCGAATATGAGAACTTTGGACATTTGGTAGTAGAATGCATCATTGTTTTGACCAAGTGGAGTTATTGGAAACATTATTGTTCTCAACAGAAAAGGTGATATATATTTTTTCTGAAAAAATTGTATTTATTTTGTGCACGGATCAAGGTTGAATGACTATGCTCGGTAATCATCAATGTTTTATTTTTTAAAAAAATGGAATTATCTTCGGCCCCTGCGACCACACACAACAAAATTCTTATAGAAAAATCAGCTCCAAAGCTGATCAATGCTTAAAATAATTAACTAGCTAAGGGATTTAGCTGCAACACTTGGTTAATGATGTAGGCATAAGCCAAAACCATAAGAAACAACTAGCTAGTTGCTATAAAGAAAAAAGATGGGTTCGAGCTGGCTCGAAAACTGACTGCATTTGATTCTTTCATGTGACAAATGTTTTGGACTTGTTAGACTTTATTTGAAGAACCATGACTTATGCAAAAGTTACTAATTATTCAAATCTTAGGTCCATATAGATCTAGTGCAGATAATCCTGAGGATATATATTTGTGACGTCACTAAATAGAGGCAGTATGAACAATAATCCATCATATATACGTGCCGGCTGTTGTTAAGAGCCGGTGTGGTAAATCCTAAGGGCTTGTTCGCTTCCATAGGATTCAATCCAACCGGAATAATAGATGTGTGAAGAAAATTATTATAGAGACTCGGATTTATTCCGGATCAATAATTAATTTACTCATCATGATAGGTAAAACAAGAGACACGAAGAGCCGGATTGGTTCCACACCTCTTGACTAGTGGATTGCTTCCGAGCCTTTTGGTGTATCTATCATGAGCAAATTTATTGGTGACCCGGAATAAATCCGGATCTTTTATACTAGCTACCATGATTTTCTTGTTATATTCATCAATTCCGGTCGGAATCTAATCCGCTGGAAACGAATGAGGCCTAAAGGATATCCGTGCCGACTCTCATATATATGTTTATTAATTTGTTATAGCAACTAAGGGAGGTAATTTGCCCATGAACTTCTCTTTATATGTGACAAAATCACAAATTTCAGCAATCAGAACCAGCCATCAGCCATTAGCCAACAGTATACAGTATTTTTCTTTCAGAAAAGATCAAAACCAGTCATCAGCCACCAGCCAACCGAACAAACTTCACTATTGTTCGTTTTAGGAAAGGTATCTAGTTAGACCCTAATATCCAAGAACTGCACTCCAACCCTTTACTTCAAAGAATCAATTTTTACATGATCTTGGCTATACTAGTATCTAGCTAGGTCAAACGTTGTAATAAAAAAGAATCAATGATGAAAAAAAAGGACCAAAGAGAGTAAATGATTTGAGAGTTAAGACACACAAGACAACTTTTCAGCTATGTAGCAGATGACTATGTGTAGCATCGATCTCTTCCATCGTGCTACGCATGCTGAGATAGTATAGCTCATAAACGTAGCAAGTTCTTTGAGCCCTGACTGGAAAACCATTTGTGAAACCGACAGTATAGTATACACTTGCAGTCTTGCAGATTAAAATTCTCTACACATGTTTTCCATTTGCATTTTCCTTAGACCATTGCCCAACTGAACTCACAAACGGTCATTTATACACGATTTCAGCCCACAGCAGACTAGGTACTTAACCAAATTAAAGAAATGGTTGGCTTGGACTTTTTTCCGGGGACACACCAACTTGTCACGTTCTCCCCAATAATTCAAATCGACCGGTAGAGTCGTCCCCAAAGTTGTTGCGCATCGTCGGCCCCTCCTCCAAAGTGCCATCCCGCCCTATAAATAACCCACTCGTGCCCACTGATCCAGCTCACCCAAGAACAATCGAACTAGCTGAGCAATCCGAGTGGCAAATTAAAGCTTGGAAGAACGAGAAGCAGCAGCAGCAACAATGGCCAAGCTTTGCAGAGTGCTGTTTGCAGCAATGGTCTTGCTCTCACTTCTAGTGAGCCCCATTGATTGCACCCGCAAGCTCAGTAAGGCGAAGCCAAAACCGAAGCCGAAGACGAAGGCGGTGAGCCACAGGCCGGCGCTGGCAGCCAAGGTGTCCCACAAACCGGCGCCGGTAGCCAAGGTCAGCGGCCACAAGCCGGCGCCGGTAGCCAAGGCCCGCCGCAACTACACCACTACCCCCTCGTCGCCGTCCACCGTGTATGGCTCCGGCGGCTGGCTGTCCGGCGGCGGCGCCACGTACTACGGCGCCCCTAACGGCGACGGCGGCGAAGGTCAGCGCCATGCGCCATGCGCTAGTGTGTACCCGTGCGTTTTCACGTACGGCGCACGGGTCGTTGTTATTGTTGTGCGGATGCACTCACTATCACTGAGCGATGTCGTTGAAATTGTGAAAATTACAGGCGGCGCGTGCGGGTACCAGACTGCCGTCGGGACGCAGCCCTTCTCGTCGATGATCGCCGCCGGGAGCACGCCGCTGTACAGAGACGGCGAGGGCTGCGGCGCCTGCTACGAGGTCAGCATGCATGCTCGTGTGGTGGTCACGCACTCACGCCACGCGGCCTAGCCACTGAACTGCCGTCGTCTATCTCTCAATTATTTGCAGGGTTGTCGGGTAGGTAGTTAGGTACTGACCGGTAAATGGTAAAAACGTGCAGGTGAAATGCACGACCAACGCGGCCTGCTCCGGCCAGCCGGTGACCATCGTGATCACTGACAGGTCCCCCGGCGACCTGTTCCCCGGGGAGGTGGCCCACTTCGACATGAGCGGCACGGCCATGGGGGCCATGGCGAGGCCCGGCATGGCCGACAAGCTCCGCGCCGGCGGCGTGCTGAGGATCCAGTACCGGAGGGTGCAGTGCAAGTACCCCGGCGTGAACATCGCCTTCAAGGTGGACCAGGGGGCCAACCCCTTCTACTTCAACGTGCTCATCGAGTTCGAGGACGACGACGGCGACCTGAACGCCGTCGACCTGATGGAGGCCGGCAGCGGCGCCTGGACGCCCATGGCGCACAACTGGGGCGCCGTGTGGCGGCTCAACAACGGCAAGAGGCTCAACGCGCCGTTCGGGCTCCGGCTCACCTCCGACTCCGGCAAGGTGCTCGTCGTCAACAATGCCATCCCCGCCGGGTGGAAGCCCGGGGTGACCTACCGGTCCTTGGCCAACTACCCCTGATTACCTGGATTGTTGCTGCTGCGGCCAATTGTGAGAAATGTGCGTCCGGGTTTTCGCGAGAGGCGGTGTCGAAAGGAGAGGTTGAAGAACGAATGGTGTTCTTCCCTCCCTCCACGGTCTCTGCGCATTCCCCTAGTGATGTATGAATCGTACATGTAATAATTTTATTTTCTTCCTTGGTCACAGTTGTGTTGGGTTGGGAAACGAAGAAACTTGAGCTGCGGCTAACGTTGCATGCCAAGTTGTGTCTTTTGAATTTTGTACTTTTCAGAATTCAAAGAAATGAATTACTGCCTTGGTAATTTTCAGTCGTGTTTGAAGAGATTATTCACCCTCTGTTTAATCCATCCATTCCAAAATACTTGTCGTTTTGGATTTTCTATATACATTCTTTTTATTATGCACCTAGATATATATTTATGTATAGTAGATAAATAACAAAAGAAATGTATCTAGAAAAGCAAAATAACAAGTAATTTTTTTGAACGGAAAAGACAAGTAATTTGAGACTCCTAACACTACAACTAAATATACGGCTTGAAGTTGCAACAATTCTATTTGATTTTTTTTTGCTAGAGTCAGTTATTGAAAAAGTAAAAACTAAGTCAAGAAAAAATCAATCACTTTGAAATTTAGACATCCCTTGATATCAATGACGCATCAACGGCATGGTAAATTATTCAGACTAACCACACTCGTACTTTATATTCATCCTTTAAAAGGTATCGTCGTCGGGATTCTCTCCTTCAAACCGATTTCTTCTGCACCTGTCATCTTTTATATTTCATCCCCTATATCCTAGACATCACCATTTTGTACAAAATCACCCTTCTATAGAGGCTGACAAGTGGGACCCACCGAGTCAACCTTTTATCTCCTTCCTAACCCTCTCTCGCGTGTGGCGGCCTGCCTCCCTCTGCTGTCGGCCGGCGTCGGCCCTAGCTGAGCTAGTCGCCGGGCCTGCCTCCCTTAACACACCGTTGTGGACGCGTCCCTCCTCCCCTTCTCCATTCCGCGTGTGGAGTAGGATCGTGGCATCGTGCGGAGCAGAGGCCACAGAGTAGGATTGCGACCGCTGCACGCGGAACAAGACCGTGGCAGCGGTGCATGAAGTAGAGGTCGTCAGAGCAAGAACCGCGGGAACGAGCAGAGCAGGGTTTGCAAAACCGGTGGGAACCGGTCTGGTTCGGCCGGTTCCCGGTGGAACCAGTCCGGCCCGGTACATGAACCAGTCTGGTTCCCACCCCAAAACCATGCCTACAAATTCGTGAGAACGGTAAACCGACCGGCTTCACCGGTAAAACGCCCGGTTTTTTTGATTCGTGGAAACCGGTCGGCGGCGGTTTTGTTAACCCTGGTGTAGAGTAGGGGACATGGCGGTGTGAAGTGGGGGCCACGGTGTCGTGTCAAGTAGGACCGTCACCCTCTCCCCGACCGCCCATCCCTCCGACCCAAGCTCGCTCACCACCTCGATTTGCCACGGTCAGTGAGCCCCGGCTCATCTTCTCCCCCTGGGTCCTCAGTGCGCCGACGGTAGCATTTTGCCTCTGGGGCCATCAATTCGAGCGAGGTGCTGCTTCTTCAGTGGTGTCACCATTGGTGGAAATCTCGGAGGGCTCAGAGATGGCGTGGAAGAGTGCGGTGGTCGTCGGAGGCGGTGGAGGGCGCAGTTTGCTGGTGCTTGACTACAAGGTGGCGGTGCTGCCTGGCGGCGACAATGATGTGTTGCTGCTCAAGCTCCGTTGCGATGGGCCGGTCTCTCACCGGCCTCCCTCTGTGGTGGGCTTCTCTTCTCTCCGTCCCCCCTCCTTTTTTGTGCGCTCATCTCCCCTCTCCCTTTCTGGCTTGTGCACGAGGTAGACGACAGTGGCTGAGATGGCACTCATAGCCCGTGTAGGGATGGCAGCGGGTGGGAAACTCGGTGGGCGGCAGAAGACCACACCCGCACCCGTCAGGTGAAAATCACCCGCACCCACCATCCATTGCGGGTCTCAAATTTCCCCACACCCGCCACCCGTGTAGGTACCGGGTACCCATCGGGTGACCCACACCCGCCACCGCCAGGTCGCCGCCGCGGCGACGCTGGATGCACCCCAGCTTGGAGATCCAGCGCCAGCCGTCGAGATTTTGTCCCGGGAGAGTTGGGTGCACGGGGAGCGGCGACGCCTTGGCCTTGGCCTTGGTCGGAGTCGGGCGGAGGAAGGAGCGGTGGGGCCGGGGCGCGGGGCGGAGCGGCCTCCGGCCCGGTGAGATGCGTTGATGAGCGTGCGGGGAGGGAAGGCGCCCGGTCGGCGTCGGGGCGGAGCCGCGGAGGAAGGGGCGGCGGCCTAGTCGGGGTTGGGCGCAAGGCGGAGCGGCCTCGGCCCGGCGAGATCCGCCGATGCGAGCGCGTGGAGAGACGGTGCCCTTGCCGACGTCGGAGGGCGCCGGGCGGAGGAAGGGCCGAAGGGGCGGCAACCTGGTCGGGGTGGGCGCAGGGAGGGGCAGCCGGCAGCGGCCTCGTGTGATGCACGCGCGGGGATTGAGGGAGCAACGGTGCGGGCCGCGCAGAGGGAGCGGCTGCGGCAGATAAGGATGGCGACGGGTACGGGTTAGAATTGAAGGATGAGCTAGAGTTTTCCTATCTTTTATATAGATGGTGAATGGCCCACATGTCATACTAAATGGGTGACCCACCGGGTAAGGGGTATGAGATACTCAAGAATGTACCCGCACCCGCTTCACCCGATGAGTGTGGCTTTTCACCCATTAACAGAGCCGTGGGGGGTAAATTTCCCCAAACCCGCACCCTAATAGGGTTTTTTACCCGCGGGTAAACGGGTGGTGGGTCCCCATTGCCATCCCTAAGCCCGTGAACGTGCAAGCCCCATGCTACATCCGCAGGTAGAGGATGTCAGTGACCCCACCAGATTTGGTGTGAACGGGACGGATGCGCAGCGTACCGTGCGGTTTACCGCACTGGAGGGTGGGTTAAAGGATAGCAATGCGTCAGTCTAAGCACATCTTCCGAAATGTAGCGTGATATAACTTATGATCTCGGTAAAATTTTAATTTAAGAAGATTGAATATAACAGTCTTGTGGAAGTGGAACATGAAAACATTACAACTTGAACCTTAATTAGATGAGGGTCTACTACTTCATTTCTTCGTTTTCCCCCTCAAATGAGTGGAACATGTTGCCCGAAATTCTCCCAGGCAAAATCTTTGTATTTTTCAAACTTAGAGCCCGTGTGTTAGTAGAACATGTTTCCCCAATCTCTCGCGTTTGACTCCACAGCTTTTGTATTTTCAAATTTGGAACCTGTGATTGCGTTAGTGGAGCATGCATGTTGCCGAAGTACAATAGCTGATTTTTCCTTGATCGAGTTAGTGGAGGCTGATTGTTGCACTATAAAGGAAACTACAATAATTTTTATTTCATTGACTTGAACTTTAAGTTAACGCCCTGTTCGTTTGTCTTATCGGCCACCAACCAGCTGTACTTTTCTCTAAGAACAAACCAGCCACCAGCAACCAGCCAGCAGTACTTTACTCTCAGAACAAATCAGCACCAGCCACCAGTCAAACGAACAGGCTGTAAATTAGAACAAATATGTCCATATTTTCTAAAACCAATCTCGTTAGGGTGCATACATTTCATACTTGACCACGTGCATGCGGGGACGGAGCCAGGATCTGGTGGTAGGGTGCTGGCTCTTCTTCTTCCTCCTCCAGCCCCGCATCTCCATCTTGCACAAATTTCTAGAAGGGGCTTTGGGGGGGGGGCTTGAGGCCTTATCCCTAGCCAGAGTGTTATTGTGTTTTAGATATTGCCAAGTTTTTGCCAGCCACATGGTCTTTAATAGACCCTAACTTCTCACCCATTCCTTCCTCTCGAAGCGACCTCCTATCCCTCCTTCGACTCCTCCACCTCTCCCACCTCGGGGCCCCTCCCTTCCTCCCCTCTGGCGTCCTCGCCGATGGCAAGAAGGGAAGGGAGCCCCCTTTGTAGATCTACTAGTACTTTATCTATTAGTGTAGATTGTGCCTTTATGGACTTTTCCCTATGTGGTATGCTCAACTGGTGTTGCGCTACCATCGTCGCCGTTGTTGTCTTCATCGGCATCTTCGTCGCCGTCGACCCCACTGCCATGGTATGTAGTCTAAATAAAATAAACCGCCCCTCCTCCGCCTCGTCCCTTCCACCGCAGCACGGATCTCTCCCCTCCCCCCGCTTCATTTCGCTGCATCCGCCTCCTCCACCGCTCACCCCCACCGCTGCCGTCACCTAGCAGCCTACAAGCTTGCGGATCCAGTCCATCTAGGTACAGCTACATCTGGTGCTGACCTGATGTCCTCGTCTTCATCGGGGATTCAACATTGAGGCTCATCCTTTACCGCCGGCGACAAGCTTCTTACACATAGGCCTGCTAATGGGGATTAACCCACCCCGAACCTGCCCCTACCCACATATGACTACATGCCGGTGGGTAGTCAACCCACCCTACCCCCGCAAACCTAGCAACCCGCCCCGAACCGCCCCATTTGTGCGGGTTGTGTGGCCGGCACCATCTGATGGTGAGGGAGGCGGCGCAGGCAGGCAGGGCGTGCGGCCAGCGGAGCACGCGCGGCCGGCGAGCCGTCGCCGACCCCTCGAGCGGACGAGCGCCGGCCGCCGACCCGCGCCTCCTCGGCATCCGCTCGAGGTTATGCGGCCGGTGCGCCAGTGCGTTGGAAGAGGGAGGACGGAGGGGCACGGCACAGATGGAGCAGAGCTCCGCCTCGCAAGGCCGTCGGGCCGCCGGATGCCCCGGTGCCGCCTCCGTTGTCGCCGGGGTTGAGGTCCCCATGGTCGGATCGAGCTCCCCAAGGACAAAATCGACGACGGATGTTCGAGCTCTTCAATGGCGGTCCCTCTGATACCGAAGCAACGACGACCGCGTCGAGCTTTGCTACACTACGCGCATGGCCACGGCGGCCACTGGAGTTCGCCCCCGCCGGATCTAGAAAGAAGAGGAAGGGGATTCGCGGCTCACGGCTGAGGCGATCACCGGTGGTGGCGCGGGGGTTGTGCGGTGGCGCCGCCTGGGCTTGTTGAGGTCGGGAAGCCGGGCCCGCGCGGGTCGGCGGGTGGACGGAGGCGAGGAGGCGACGCAAGGCGGCCGCCGGCGAGAGGGGCGCTTCAATGGCGGTGGCGGAGGGTAGCATGGAAACCCGCCTAATGACGACCCACTCCCACCCGCACCCAACCCACATGTGCAAGATACCCAACCCGCCCCGACCCGTAAGCCTTAAAACCCATTAACACTCGCCCCCACTATCCCCATATCAGCACCCGCCCCAAATAACCCTTCTCCACCCGCCCCACTAGCAGGGCTACTTACGCATCTTTTTGTCGTCCTGTGAGGTCTTCATCAACGACTTCGTCGCCCCTTCTTCAACCAACGCTCAGCGCGGTCCCTTCATCCGGGTGTAGTTGTGATCGTCTTCGTCTACAACCCTCCACCGACGAGATCGTCTTCGTCACCGCCGATGTTGTAGTTGTGATCCGGTCTTTGGACGTCTTTGTAATTCGTCCTTCTTTGAAGGACTGATTTGTAAGTTGACTGCTTAATATATAATAAGTTGCTTTGTCAAAAAAAAGAGCCTAACTGGAAAAAAATATCTACAACTAAGAACATAAGAGAAGAGTGTGATAGAAAAAAGTAATATAATATAAAGATACACAATACAAAGTAAAAAATGACCTCTGCTTTAGGTTTCTGTTTTTTTTGCGAATTACCCAATACATCGGAGACACTCACAGCGCACGCAAACTCATCCCTATGAATACACACACGCAAACCCTACCCCTAGGAGCATCTTCGAAGACTGTGCCGGCAAATCCTCAAGATTGACGAAGTCACCACAGACGCCTCGCTGTCGACGTGAACGTCGCCTACCACTGAAAGCACAAACGCCGTTAAATCTTGAGAAATTCGCTCCCACGAGGAGTCGAACCCAGGACCTGAGGTGCTACCGGGGCTCTTGTAAGAGCAACTCCAAGAGACTAGCTTAAATGAATTGGCTAGCTAAATTTTGGCAAAAATCTCAAAAACACTCTTCCAACAGACTAGCTATCTACAACTAGCTATCCTGACTAGCTAAATTCGTTGCTCCGCTAGCTATCTTTGGCTAGTGGCTAGTGACTAGCTATCCTGATTTTCATGAGTATGGCAGGCGGGACCCACAGGCGGTGAAGCATATAGATAGTTCAATTTAGAGAGGTCATTGGATGTCAACAACTTTTTGCTAGCTATTTCGTTTTACATACTAGCTAAATCGGGATTTTAGCTAGTGATTTTTAAAAAGGCTCTTGGAGTTGCTCTAACCACTAGGCTAACGACTACATCATTGAAATACACGATGGTAAAATATTCATTGTTCCTTCGTGCTCACAATGCCTCACATTTGAACACACTTTAATTTAATCCTTCATACAGGATCGATGATAGTTCTTCTCTATTCGGCATGGAAAGGCTTTCATCTACCCGCGTGCCAATAGCTTTGCTTTCACTCATCATTGGTGCCTTCTCTTTTTGTTTTAGCTCTTTTTATAAAAGATGTTCACAAATATAATACACTTATGATAGAAAGATTTTTTTTAAAAAAGAAACCCGGTCTCAACGCCAGAGCCTCTAGCACCGATCAGCTTACACGCCTCGGCCCTAGGGATCTTGGCACCAAGATTTTCAGCCTGAAAAGTGAAAATAGTATCAGCTACCCTACTACAAACTTCAAAATTCATTTGTGAAAAAATTATATGTAAATGTGACCGACTACAAAAAAAAGAGTTAGTACATATACACACGCAGAAGTTTCCTTCCGCTCTAGTCACGGCTTAATTTCTGAACTTGACACGTACTCATCGAAGAGAGTCGATACTTTAATTAATTATAAGTCTGGCATCATCAGATGTGTTTTAAGCCTGTCGACGAAGAATACACGTGCAATCCGGTCAATATACGCCTTTCCATTGAATTGGATTAATTTTTCAGAATAAAACCCAAACTATAGGATCGGGTATGTCGATTCCTGCCGCTTACTCGTACGCGCGTGTGCTGCTAATTATATGAGTGCTTCGATGAGCTGCATCCTGTTATCCGATAGATTCAGTGTCTCCTAGCTCTAGGCACATACACAGAAGCTGCACCAACACAGGCCTGAGGAAAAATATTGTAAACCTTCCGACGGAAGTTTGTGACATATTCGCTCCATTCCAAAATTGCTTGATTTTTATATCGAGAAAAGTCAAAATCACCTACATTTTAAAACTTGGGAGGCTTAAACTTCTTTTTTGGTTGCAGTGAAGTAGTAACAGTTAACTAGTAGCATGCACAACAAAATATGTTTACTAGCTGGACCTTGATAAAATGGGGAAGCACATATATAACAGTGATACGACAAACCAAATATCTTCCGGCGGATCGCTTATAATTAACTAGAGATTTCAGTGATGTCGAAAGATTTCGATGTGCATGTGCTAAGAGTAGTCCTAATCTCCTAAAGGACGATCGATGAGCTAATAATTGCTACCAATTACATTATCATCTTTCAAAAAATAATGCCTCTAATGGCACTACATCACTTCCTATAGTGCAATCGATTACGAGATCTCATGCCGAGTCCCGATCGATCCTGTGGCCATCGATCACGCGGCCCCTTCGTCTCGGCCCTTGTCCTGGAGGCCCCCCGGCCGATTGGTTGGTGTGTGCATGCGCACGTCACGGAGGACGCCGCCGACGGACGGCTGCGGCCGGGCCCGGCGGCCACCAACCGGCAGCCGGCGTGGCGCGCGCGGCCCTACCCCGGCCCGCGACCGGCCTTCGCTGCTGCACGCGTCAGCAGCGGCGTCGCATGTGCGTAGATTCTCGATCGGGGCATGCATGCCCAGCCCAGATGCTGCGGGCGGACGGAGAGGGGAAGCTGAAAGGAACCCCGCACATGCATGGTGGTGGTCGCACGCGCGTCAGGTCCCCGGGCCGGCCTGTTCACGCATCGTATGCTGCTTCCCATCCAGTAGGGCCTGGCCATTAACACATGTTGTACTCTTGTTGCTTGGCACCGTCCTCAACTAGCTGCTCTATCAATCTACAGACGATGGACGAGCACATAAAAATTTGCCTGCCCGAGAGACATAATCTTCTAATTTCTCCGCACACATAGCACATATATATGCATATATTTAAGCAGGACCAGGATATACTAGTATATATATGTAAGTATGTATATACGGTCCATACGGAGTATATCAGTATATGCAAGCGTGCGTACGTGTTGCTTGTCATCAACCGGACCGACGGTAGTAGCATGTCGGAGTGATTCGCACTCGTAACCTCCCTAGAAGCTGCCGTGTAAGCTGCTGACTGACAAGCGACCGGCGGAGTGGACTGACAAACCGCTGCACAGGCACAGAGCGACCTTCCAGCACCCACATGCCGGCCGTTCGGCAGGA
The DNA here is from genome assembly GCA_947561735.1 of Cenchrus americanus. Taxonomy (NCBI): domain Eukaryota; kingdom Viridiplantae; phylum Streptophyta; class Magnoliopsida; order Poales; family Poaceae; genus Cenchrus; species Cenchrus americanus. The sequence continues at coordinate 188,226,743 of OX387245.1, forward strand.
GAGGCCGCCTGCTCTCTGGTCAGTTCATTGATTTGCCGCAGAATCTGGCCGGAGTCACACCTGTCGTCCCGAGTGTCGGCGAGCTTTTTAAGGTTTTACTATACACACGCCTCGTGCACATGGAAAAACATCAAAAAAACTTTTATCTACTCGATCGCCTGAGGCCGCCATCTATCCTGCAGCTGCAGGGTCCAGCGAGCGAGCGCGACAGCGGCGGCCGTGGACCACCGTCGCTAGCTCGCTCGCCGGCGGTTGCAACTGTAACGAGTTAACGACCTTTCGAGCTCCTCCCTCACTCCGGCCTTTCGGTTTTAATTCGGCGCGCGGAATCCCGCGCGCGGCCTGCGGGCCCCAGCCATTTCAGCGCGGCAGCGCGCGCCATGTGAGGCTAGTAAAGAATGGGCAAAGAGATCTTGGCCGGGACGACGACGCCGCCGCCAAGGGCGGATGCGACGACACCTTGATTTGTTTGCAGGCTTGCGAGTTGCGGCCCAACGGCCGAACGAGGGACCGCCGGCCACCTCGCCTCAGCACGAGGCGAGGAACAGGACATATGGACTAAGGTTACTACTGGATGATAATGTTTTTTTAGATAAAGCTATAGGTTGCCTGTGTGATTTGGACCAACTCCTCACACGAATTTTTTCTTCCCCAAACCCACCTTCTTCCCCAACTCCGGCGAGCTTTCCGGCGAGTTTAGGGTTCGGGGGTTCTTTGTGGGGGGGGGGGGGGCTGCCATCCCCGCCGGACCTAGAGGGAGGGGCGGCCGCGCGGCCGGCCGGCGGAGGTGGCGGTGGGCGGGGCGGCGAGGCCGGGGCGGCGGCGGCGCCGCCGGCCGGCGGTGGAGGCCGGCGGTTGGGCCGGGGTCGGGCGGGGGCGCACGATGGAGTCGAGAGACGGCGGGGTCGGGCGGCGGCGGCGCGTGGTGGGAGGGGCGGCGATGGTGGGCGTAGGAGGGGCGGGCGCGGGCCGGGCTAGTGTCCGGCGGAGGTCCGCGGGACCCTAGCCCGCCACGCCGGCGGGGTGGGCGCGCGGCGGTGGAAGCGGGCGCGAGAGGCAGGGGAGGTTGGGAGGAGGAAGAAGGTAAGAAACTGAGGAAGGGAGAGGAAAAATAGTAGTCCGGAGATGTAAATAATTACAAAAATTCGTGTGAGGAGAGGCTCAGAATTGATCAACGGAGGGGAGAGAGAATCCCCACCTGGAAACTTTTTCATTTGGCCCCAAACGGCCCGGGGTAGAGTTCACATCAGGGCTCGTTCGGTTTCGTCGGATTGGGCCTACGAGGCCCAATCCGGCGGATTGAAGTGGACCGTCTTCAAACTAGGTATGCGCCGAATTTGTTGTTCGTTTACGTCGGGCCCGGAATTGATTTGGACCCGATTCCGATTTCCCCCTTCTATTCGAGGCCCAGAACGAAACCCCACCTCCGGAGGTCTGGATTGAAATCCCTCCGAGACGCTGGTGATGCGACTCGCCTCGACACCACACGCGACGCGAAGGAAGCAGGGTGGCGTCGCGCGAGGCGAAGACGCGGCAACACGAGGTGCAGGCGTGGCGACGCGAGGTGACGGCGTGACTCGTCTCTGACATCCTGCACCACGACGACGACCGCCCCTTCTCCCTGGTAACACGTCGTCTTCCCCCCTCTTCTCTCCCTCAACCCTAGGTTTCTTGCTTCCTGTGTCTTCCGCTCCATCTGGTGCGAAATATTGGTGTTTTACTGGATCTGTTGTTAGTTTGGTTTGCCGGATATGCTCGTGATTATGAACCCTAGGTACTTGCGTGATTATGCTCGTGTCTTCGAGGGCGCGGAGCTCATCCAATGTCGTGGGGGACAGACGTGGAACAAAGGTGCCCCCGACTCCGGTCGAGACAATTTGGCGGACGGGTTGAGTCGCAACTTTGCAGTGAGTGAGCAGCGCCGGGAAACGGGAAACGGTCAGCCAGGCAATCTTCCCCGTGCCACACATCGAACCAGAACGAGTAGTCGACCCGTCCCCTAAGCGGACAGTGGTTAGAGCAACTCCAGCAGATGGAGTAAATTTCATCCCCTATATCAAGTTATTGGGGGCGGAGTAAAAATATTTTCATCCCCGAAACACAATTTGCTCCAGAAGTTTCTCTATTTTACTTCCCTACTCAAATATTTTCATCCCCGAAACACAATTTGCTCCAGAAGTTTCTCTATTTTACTTCCCTACTCGTGGGTCCCACCACTCTTCTTCCTTCTCACCCCAAATCTTGGATTTTGGAACGGCCGACGGCACCCATCGACCGCGCGCTCCTGGCCGGCCGGAGCGCGGAGCGCGCCGGGGTGGCCGTACCCGTACTCTCGCGCGGCGCGGCGGAGGAGCGCCGCGAAGGCGGGGCGGCCGAGGAGCTCGCGCGCACCGCGTAGCGCTCCACGGGGCCGCCCTCCTCGCCAATGCGGATGGGGACGTGGCCTTCGGGCACGCGCGCGCGCGCCGCCGCCAGAGACGAGCGCCGCAGACCGACGCGGCTAGTACGGGCCGCCACGGCGGCGCGCCGGCGTTGGGCCGCGGCCACGCGGGAGAGCCGACGGAGGAGGCGCTTCATGCCGGCGGCGGAAAGCGGAACGGAGAGTGATGCGGACCGAGAGGCGGGCGGCGGCGGCTCCGGCTCGATGGGGTGCGGCTCGGCGACGGCGACGTCTCGTCGTGGAGGCGGTCGATGGGGTGGGGCCCGGCGGAAGGCGGCGTCGGGCGCGGGGGCGAAGGGAGGGGCGGCGGGTGGAGATGGTTGTTGCCACCGATGCGGTTGCCGTGGCCGGCCACAACACGCGGGATGGAGGACGCCGAGGACGTGTTGGGGTGGTGCGAGGACGGCGACGTCATGGGCGGCGTTGGCGGTGGGCCCGGCGGAAGGCGGGCGCGAGGTGAGTGGAGGAGACGGCGGCGGCCGCCATGGCCGCGGGGGGGGGGGGGGGGTGAGCGGGGATGTGCGGGGCGGGGCGAGATGGGGGAGGTGGGGAGGCAGGGGGAGCGAGTGGGTCCCACGGATAGGGGTGGAGGAGAGGTTCCCTCTATAGAGGGGATGGAGGGAAGTTTTTAGTCCATGGAGAAAAAAAGGGGAGAGGATAGGGAAGCTGCTGGAGATGGTTCCATCCCCTATATAACCACTTTTTTCATATTGGGGATGAGATAGGGGAGCTGCTGAAGTTGCTCTTAGTGGTTACTGCTTGGTAGATTGGCAAGAGTTGGCGTTGTACGTAGTACACCTGGTGCAGCAGGTACATCTAATTTGCACTGCCGCGCGCCACAAGAACAAGGCTAAAGGTCACTATAAAAGTATGCTCCTTAAATATAGTTTGAACTAATTGTCTTGCCCCTACTACGGTTTAAAAATAAGGGAATTATTAGCTAAACAGTCATAATGCTTTGTAAAAACTTTATATGCCAAAGAAAATATCAAAAATATCTCATTGCTTCTTCCTAGTTTGTTTCCTTCGTTCTGAGATGGTCTTGGCGTTTGTTTTTCGAAGTTCCTATCTGCCCGGGATTGGGCTATATGTCGTTCAAGTAACAGGAAATTCAATCTGGCCCAGGACAGCCCGCTTCGACAAAGTAACTGAAAGAAAGAACGTGTCTGCTGTTGTCTGAAAATAGGACATCACCTCCGCACGCGACACACTTTTGGCACACCCTCGTTGCACCAAGTTTTGGTGTCAACAACGGCAAAATCTGTCCTCATTCAGGCATCATTCGACTTTCCCAAGTTTGGTTAAACCAGGTGCTGTTAATAAGAAATTCAGTGGCAAGAGATTTGTTTTACTGAACTACGAAGTCAGCGCAAAATGTGACAAAGAACATGATCTCTTTTTTTTTAACTAAAAGGAACATTTTCACTGATCTGCAGGTATGTGCAGCTAGCCAGCTACAAGGTTGTTCTTAATGGTCAGCAAGATAGACCAGGAATCATCTTCACCTAGTTCCTTTTTACAAATTTCACAAATCTCAAAACCTTACGTGCCTGATGAAACTGAACTGGCAAGATTGTGATATACAACTGTCCATTCTGTTCCTTCAACTTATCCACAAACTCTGTCGGCATGCCAAACAATTCCAAATTCCGGATATGCTTGAGATTCTCCATGCCTTGCGGCTTGCGCTGTTTCAGTCAGACCAGTGCACTGGTCAAGCAGCAGATCACGTAGGTTTACAAAGCACCTTTCTTGAAACGCTCTGGATGGAATGTTTTGAAGAGGATTATGTAGTAGTTCTTGTCTCTGTTCCAGTAGCAGGAACTTTGTTGCTTCTGTGTCTTGTATGTTGTATCAGTGGTTTAAGATAAGACATTGAGCAGCCTAAGAGCGGCAGTGTGGAGTGTGTTTTGTCGGTTGCAAGCTGTCAAATATTTTGATTGCAGAGGCCGGGCTTGGTCCTTAATGTAAAAAAGGAATCATTCAAGTCGACAACAACATTTCATATATATATATATATATATATATATATATATATATATATATATATATATATATATATATATATATATATATATATATATATATATATATATAACAAACATTACCAACAAGTTAAAAGTTATAGCTTTATCCCCCGTTTCACACATTCACTTGTTTCTTCCAACGACCCATCTCATGTACCTCGAGGTCCGTAACAAACCTAAAATCGGCAGGCTTGTAATATCCCGCACCCATATTCTGTTCGTTCAACTCATCTGAAAACTCCGTTGGCATGCCAAAAATTTCCAAATTATGGATGTGCGTGAGGTTCTCCATGCCGTGAGGCGCTTCAGCTAACTCAGTGCACTCGCGAAGTACCAGATCACGTAGGTTTACAAGGCACCCTTGCTGAAACTCGATGTATAGCGAAGGTTCGGCAAATACTGCAATGTGAGCTCTTGCAGCGTAGAAAAACTACCTCTTACAAAAGTTATAGCCCTGTCATGATACGCGGCAATGAGGCTGAGATTTACCAACCCAGGAAGGGCCCCGAGGAGCACCAGGGAGTCTTGCCCAATATCACAACGACTGAACGACACAACCGCAGGTGAACGAGGCTATTCAAGGAGCGTATCCACGATGGCAGATTCCCTCCTGCTAACTTGCCGGACAGGGCGAGTTTTCGTAGTTTCAGTGGTGGTTGCCTAATTGATTCCAGGTCCAATACAGCGTCTTCTCCAGGTTCCGTGGTGCAACCCTAGGCGCACCAGGCAGCTCATTCTGCAGATTGACGATGAAAAATCAGCGGTATGGCTCGCATCCACTCCGGATAGCTCCAGGCTCCTCATCTGCTCCAACCTGGCCAAGGATCTAACCATCTTCTTGTCAGCTCGAACATACTTAAGTGTCTGTAGGCTGGTCAGGTTGTCTAGCCCTTCGGGAGCTGCTACCACCGTGCAAGGAAATGGTCTCCGGAAGTCTGCATCTTGACGCTTGAAAAGTATCAGGTGCCGCAAGCTCTTCAGTTTTGCGGCGCTGCGTGGTAACCTTTGGACCATGGACAGCTTGGCGTCCAAAGTTTGCAGCTTCTGCAATATGCGCCGATCCTTGGGAAGACCTTTTATGAGAGTGGAGCGGATACCAAGATACCGTAGATTGTGCAGACTGGTCACTGAGTCTGGCAGCTTTTCCGTCTCAACGAACCAGAGGTTTAGCACAGTTAACAGCCTGAAGCGAGATAGGAACAGAGCATCGAATTCTGAACCGAATGCGTGGAAGGAGCGCAGAGAGGCCTGATTTGGAACTGTTTGGCTACCCATTTCGCATCTGTCGACCGCAAGATGACGGATCCTGACGTTGCAGCCTATTGTTATCCTGCAATTTGTAAACTGAAAGAACCCGTCCTCTTCTCTTGACCTGTGGATGATCAAATCCCTGATTAAGTCATGAATGACACACCGTTTTGCACGGCCAAATTCGTTTCTTTCGATAACTTGCATTAAGCTGCGCTGTACTAGTTGATCCAGATAATCATCTGCGACATCCTTCGGCTCCGCTGCATGCTGGCTAGGGTTGTCGTCGGCGAATCCCTGCGCGACCCAGTTCCTGATCAGTATCTTCCTCTTGATCAAGAAGTCCTCTGCATATATGCTGCAGCTCAGGAAGCATTTCTTGAGGTAGTGAGGCAGGTCATCGATGCTCAGGTTTAGTATGCTTGCGGCCTCCCCTATTCCGAGGTCGCTGCTGCTTCCGTCCCACACAAGGCTACCGCGGACGTTCTTCCAGGCTAACTCTGTTCTCTCTTTCAGCGCGAGGAGATTGCCTATTGAGATGATCGCCAGAGGCAAGCCGCGGCACTTCACCACATTGGCAGCAAGCTCAACCAGGTGACTCGGGCATGTCCGGCTGCATACCCCCCTAAAGGCGGTGTTGCAGAACAGAGCCCATGCTTCGCGCCACGGCAGAGGCTCCAGGATCATGGTCCTCTCGGGTGCCGCGGCCTTAGCCACGTCTCTGCTGCGCGTGGTGATTACCACTCGGCTTCCGTTAAGTTGGTGTCGTCGGGGAACGCGTGGTGGAGCTTGTCCCAAAGGTAGGCGTCCCAGATGTCGTCGAGGACAAGCAGGTACCTCCTTTCTCGGAGGTGATCGCGAATTGCCGCGACGAGCGACCGGTAACCCGTGTCCTCATTTCTCTTGGCCTGTAGCTCCTTGAGGATCTTCTCGAGGAGGTTGTCCATCGTGAAGCCCTGCGAGACGACCACCCACGCGGCACAGTCGAAGTGGCTCGCCACCACCTCCTTGTACACGCGCGTCACAAGGGTCGTCTTGCCGACGCCACCCATTCCCCATACGGCGACCTGCATCCGCCGTGTGTCTGCATCCTCGACCACCCACTTCAGCAACTGCTTCTCGTGCGCAGCAAAACCGACGATCTCCTCTTTCTGCACGAAGTGCGCGCTCTCCGCCAGCATCTGACGAGTGGCGATGACGGGGCGCGCGGCGCCGTCGGCATGGCGGATGCCGTACAGCTCTTTGGCGGCAGAGAGCTGGTTAAGCCTCTCCCGTGCCTTGCGAAGCCGCCCCGAGAGGACGAACCAGGCCCTGACGTTGACCCTGCCCCAAGCGCTGCCGTTACCGCAGAGGTAGCAGCACTCATCAGCGGCGTCCTCGAGGTCGAAGGAGGCATCGCGGACCTGCCTGACCGAAGAAACGGCATGCGCGTCCGTGGTGTGGTTGGAGTCAACAAAGCGGAGGAAGGCACGGAGGAGATCGAGATCCTGCACCGCCGCGGAGATGTCCGAGCGGACGGCAAAGAGCGATGACAAGCTGAGGGAGGCGCTGCCTGACAGGGCCACAACGAGTTTAGCAGAGATGGAGATTGCTATGGCCTCCGCCATGTCGCCGGCAAATGTGTGTGGGAGGGGGAGGGAGGGAGGGAGGGTAGTGAGAAGTTAACTTGATGGTCATCACCTACCCTCCGGAAGTGCCAACTGCGTGTATCCAAATCCAACCATAAAGAGGGACTGAGGGAGGCTTAAGAAGTCAGCTTGATGCTCACCTGTGCATCGTGTCTGCCGTGTGTAGAGATGGCAATGTCTGCCCGAAACCCGATTACCCGATGGGTTTTAGCCGATAAAAGGGCGGGTGTGGAAGGATATCTTTACCCATGGGTATGTTAATGGGCAAAAACATCTACCCAATGGGTAAGTGGGTATGGGTGCGGCTGGGTACTACCCACACCCACTTACCCGTGGGTAAAATAAACCCGAAGGCCCATATACATATGCACATTCTCCTGTTAGCAATTCAACCCATATATGGCCCATCTAACCATGTGTATATATATTGAGAGCCCCAAATTCTCATGGATGCATACTAAATAAACTATGTTCATGCAGGAGCTTGCCCTTTGATTCAATCTGCCTCCAAGTCCAAGCTTCATCAGCCACATATTCTCACCGGGACCACCAATCTACCACAAGTTTTTGAGTTCAACACATATTACATGTTCAGACTCAACCAAAAGATACGTGATTTGTGCTATATGCACATCTGTGCTTTATTATGTGAGTCAAACATGTAATATGTGATGAACTCAGTACTTTGCTGGTGGTGACTTGGAATTAGTATGGGAGTAATATGATCAATGATCTGTTAAGACTTTATTTAATGGTGTATCATTCCTAATTTCTGCTATTTATGAGTAATATATTCATGATTCATAGTGGGTAGACATCGGGTGCGGGTTACCCGTTGGGTACAAATACCCGTGTGGGTATGGGTATGGGTGAGTTTTTGTACCCGCAAGCGGGTGTGGGTATGGGTGTGGGTAAAATTTTATCCGGTGGGTATGGGTGTGGTTGGGTAATACCCAATGGGTTTGTACCCATTGCCATCTCTAGCCGTGTGCCGTACGGTTCGTCAGAGAGCCTCACATCTGCCTGTCAGCAAACAAGCCGCTTGTGTTTGGTTGGGAGGAGTCCCTTTCACCACTCATTAAGGGTATTAAACAAAATGAATTTTAAGAACTACCTCCACAGCCCTGTGTAAAACCGCGAGACGAATCTAATGAGATCTCTAACCGCATGATTAGAGGATGGTTATTGTAGCATTACTGTAGCAAATCATGGATTAATTATGCTCATTAGATTCGTCGCGAAAAGTTGCACTCATCTGTGAAAAGGTTTTGCAAATATACTTCATTTAGTACTTCATGCACGCAAGATTCCATAAGCATAGTTTTTTTCCTCCCCCAACTAGACATAGCCCAAACGTCTTTATCGTGAGCGAGGAGTCCATGCTTTCGGCAAAGATTAAGGGTGCTTTTGGTTGGTCATTTGACTCCTTTTGGTTTCACCAAAAGACAAAAACTAAATCAAAGAGGTTAGCTGTTAGCCAAAAATAAACTCAAAAGCAGTTTTTGATTAAGTCATTTTCAAAAGCAAGGGGAGGACTTACATTTGCTTTCACCTAACTTTGGTCTCAAAAATTACCCACCTGCCAAAGGTTACAAACATAATGATTCGTTTTTTCTTTTCAACCTTTCTTATCACCTCTCCTCTCGTCCTCCCTCGTCGGCGCCCCACATCGCCGCCCCAGAGTGGCCTCCTCGCCGGACCTCCTCTTCGCCAACCCGACGACGAGATCCTAGTGGATCCACAGTCCGACGACAAGATCCTGGCATTCCCTACCTGCAGAGATCCGGATCTCTATCGCCGGCCGGAAGGAGCTCCCATCTATCATGGTCGGACGAATCCAGGCGAGCTCCCAGTCCAGACCACTGCGCCCAGGCCGGCGAACCACGTTTGTCAAGATCCTATTGGTGCCTCCTTCTCTTCTACAGGTCGCGCAGCTCGCCGGTGGCCTCTGACGGTTCTCGTGGCACGACGTGGCGAGGCAGCTCCACCCCTCATCGGCGTGGCTCCCGAGGAAGAGGGAGGGAGAGAGGCTAGTAAGAAGTCAACTTGATGGTCATCACCTACCCTCCGAAAGTGCCGACCGCATCTATCCAAAGCCAACCATATAGGGTGTGTTTGGCACAGCTGTGGTTGTGGCTGCGTTGGTGGAGCAGATTCCCCGGTGAATCTGAAACTATTTTGGGAAAAACGAATGAGTGAAATGTCTGTGATACCCTTTCCTATTTTCTTTTTTCTTTTATATTATTTGTTCTTTTTCCTCCCTTTTGATTCTTTCCTTTTCTCCTCCTCTTTCCTTCTTATTCCCTTCTCTTTCCTCTCCTTATCCATTCATTCACCACAAGATCTCTTCTAGTACCTCCGGCGCCGGCTCTCACCACTCTCCTCGGCGCCGGGAGCTCCCCAGTGTCAGCAGCCTCCAACTCCCCCGCCGGCCCCATCTCTCCGCGGTCGCCGACCGGCCACGCCGTGCCCGCCTCCACCTCCACGCCGCCGACCGGCCACGCCACACCCGCCGGTTGCGGCCCGTCCGTTTCGCCACGCCGTCGTGGTCCGGCCGCGAGCTCCGTGCCCGCCTCCGGCCGGCGGGCGCGGGCCGCGATCCGACCGTCTTCGACATGCCCACCGGCCACGGTCCAGTCGCGCGCGCTGCAGCCTGCTCTCCGGTGCCACCGCCGACTCCAGCTCACCGGTCTAGCCGCACCCGTCGACTGGAGGTGCCAGGATCTGGCTAGGGGAGGGGGAGATCCGCGGCCATGGCCACCCTAGACCCTAGATCTGAGTGCCGTCGGATGTCATCGACCTCGCCGTCCCAAGCCCCGGACATCACGAGCCGCAGGCGGGCTGCAACGCCCCGACCGCCGCTTGCGCTGTGACGAGCTGCTCCGCCCGACCGCGGCAAGGAGCTGCTCCTCCCGACCATCGTGACAACCTGCTCCGCCGAGAAATTTGCTATTGTGACTCGTGGTTTCGCTATTTTGACAATCGTAACGTTGGCTTCATTATTATAGGACACCAAATGTGGGCACCTTGCTATTTTGACACAATTCGTACTTTTAACACCTCATGTACCTGTATTTGCACCGTATAGGACCTAAATGCCCCTCTGCTTCTTTACCGATCGCAACTCGTATGTCGATTCGTTTCTTTCCTCCGGTCTCGCGACGCCTCGTCTCTGGAGAACGTCTCGCGAAGGGAGAACGACGGCCCGCCATGGAGGATTGCAGTGGCGCCCTAGGGGCTCCCTCGGCGTGGCCACCAAGGGCCAAGGGGACACCCAAACCCGCCGCGGCGGGGACGGTGCGCCGGTGGCGCCGGCCTCCAAGGCGCCCCCGTGGCGCGCGGGGAGGGGATCTTGGAGATGGCCGCGAACGCCGGCAGGGAGTCGGTGGCGAGCTCCTCCGACGGCGCACCCCTCGCACGGCGCGCCGAGACCCTCCAAACCGGCGCCCAAGGGCTGGCCACGCCGGGTGCCCTAGGCATGGCCGGCTCCCAAGGTATGCCGACGTCGGATGCCCTAGGGCTGGCCACGCTGGGCGCCGCCATGGACAGGGAAGACCATGGTGATCCTCCGATGGTGGCCGGTCATCTTGCGGACGCTCCTGCGTTGGGCACGGCGTCGCTCGAACCCGGCGACCAAGGTCTGCACACGCCTGGTGCCCTCGATGCCGTTGAGCCCCCTACTGATGCAAGTGCGTGCTTGGGCAAGAGAGTTGCGCCCATTGTTCCTCATCCGGCAATACATTACAACCTTCCTGTCCTTCATGTGCAAAGGTATTGACGCTAATTATTTCTGTTGTTCATTAACCCGACGATATGCTTGCTTATACTAATACATAATAATCAATACTATAGTTGTAGGCTGGTACTAATACATAATATTGATTTCACTTGTTACAAGGTTCTTCCCATAGAAGAAACCAGTTTGTTTGCTTGACACGCCACCTTGTGTGTTTCCATAGTAATAATTATATAATCTGCTGGCTTCATTTTTTATAAATTTGCCATCTAAGTGACTGATTAGTAACTGTGATTTTACATGAATATATTTTAGTAGTGTTGTTGAGGATGATTGTACTCCTTAGTGAGTAAATTGAAAGTTTCTTTACACTAAGCACAAAAGTGGCCTAGTCGATGCCTGTAGGTAAACTACAACTTCACTATGTAGCTGGATAGTAACTGGAGTCATATGTGAGAGTGGCAATAAAAAGTCTAACAGTGCTGGGTTAGGTTTGGTGTTTTGATGCTGCTGATTGCCACTGCTAGTCTGCTACTCCATTACGGTGTCCAGCAGTTGTTAAAGAGTTAAATGAGACAGATGGTTGTGAACTTGTGATCGCCTTCATACTTTTTCGCCGACGTTGTAAATCCGACCCTCTCCCTACCCATCCCGCTTCGTTGTTGTGGTATTTGTTTTGCCGAGATGGCTTCTTTTCTTTCGAGCCTTTTACCTTGCTGTCAGGAGGTAGTTCAAAGAGTGTTGATGTTGAATAAGTTTCAGAGTCTATTGTATGAAACTGTGCTGATATGCAATATTCACATGCTGCCTTATTTCTCTCTATTAACCTTCCATGTTCCATCTATTTTATTCGTAATATTGATTTCACTTGTTTATAGGCCTCAAGTAGATGATGTGGAAAATATGGAAACAACTGATTGGAGTAGCATTAAGATAGTAGAGACACATGATGACGAAGGTCGTATTGATCTTATGAGTGAGAGTAAGATATATGAGCTTTTAGGCTTAACATATGAGGTCACAACAAATGTACCTACACCAGCCTTTGATTTCCGAATGGATGAAGTAGAGGGGAATGACAATGAGGTTGAGCAAAACACTGATGGTGCTGCCATTCCGACTAGCGATGTTGTACCATGTGAGATTGTCATATCATATGATAAGAACAACCCATCAATGGAGGTAGGAACAGTGTACCCAAATATGGATGAGTTCGAAGGTTGGCCGAGTGCGGCAATATGCCATCAATAAAGAGTTCAATTTAGGAGTGGATAAGTCATGCAAGACGAGATTTAGAGCTTATTGCAAGTCTGGTGATGAAGGATGCCCTTGCCCTTGGAGGATAAATGGGAATAAACAAAAAGGACAACTCACTGTGGAGGTGAATATTGAAAATTTTACTTGTTTTGTAAATTATACTTGTTTTGCAAATTAATCTCCATCTCATTGCAAATTTTACTCGCTGTTTTGTAAATTAATCTACATCTCATTGATTTTTTGTTTGCAGTGTAACGTCCTTTGTCGATGAGCATACGTGTATGTCTAGCATGAGTGCGTATAACTACAATTCCAAGTTGCAAATGGGTAGCTAGCAAGGTTGTGAGTATCCTTAGAACCGATCCACATATTGGTTGTAAGGAACCGCAAAACATGTTGGAGAGAGATCACAAGTGTCGGATTGCATATGACACCGTATGGCGGGGGTAAGGAAAGAGCTCGGATGAGGTTTATGGAAAATGGTCAGATAGCTTCAAGCTATTATTTAGGTGGAAGGCTGAGCTAATGAAGCGTTGCCCCGGGAGTGTTGTTGAGATTGATGTGCTTGAGGTGGATGGTCAAATATACTTCCACCGTTTTTTTTGTGCTCTCAAACCTTGCATTGATGGTTTCCTGGAAGGTTGTAGGCCCCATTTGAGCATAGATGCTACAACACTTAATGGAAGGTGGAATGGTCACTTGGTCGCAGCTACAGCAGTTGATGGACACAATTGGATGTATCCACTCGCTTATGGCTTCATAGCTCGTGAAGACACCAAGAACTGGACTTGGTTCATGGAACAGTTAAAGAAGGCCATAGGTGACCCTCCACTTCTTGCTATTTGTTCTGATGCATGCAAGGGATTGGAGAATGCAGTCAAGAATATATTCCCAAATGCAGAGCAAAGAGAGTGTTTTTACCATCTTGTCAAAAACTTCAAGAAAGCATATAGAGGATATGGCTAGATATATCCTGCAGCAAGGGCTTACAGAGCAAACATCTTCTATGAGAATATAGCAAAAATGCTTACTGAATCACCAGCTGCAGTGCAATAGTTACAAAAAAATCACAAGTATCTATGGTATAGACATGCTTTCAATCCAGAAATTAAGTTAAGTGTGACTATATAACTAGTAATGTTGCAGAGTCATTTAATAACTGGATTAGAGACCATAAAGACCTACCTGTTGCTGACCTAGCTGATAAGATTAGAGAAAAGATCATGGTATTGTGGAGCAAGAGAAGAAATATTGCATTTAGGCTACCTGAAGGCAAGATACTTCCAGCTATTATGGTTCAGCTAAAGGCAAATACCATAGGTTTGGGCCACTTGAGAATAGTACCATGTTCTAATTGGAGTGCAGAGGTGTGGGACCATATCAGCACCAGAGTTGAGAGGCATATTGTTAAGCTACACCAAAGGACATGTTCTTGTCTTGAATGGCGAGACACTGGTAAGCCATGTCAACACGTGTTGGCCTATGTAACCCGCCAACGGGGAGTTGATCTAGAACAGTTTGTGCATGACTACTACTCAGTGAATAGGTTTAGGGCTGCTTATGGAAGAGAGATTGAGCCGTTGTTAGATAAGACACAATGGCCGCAAGTCGAACTACCATTTGTAGTTGGTGCACCTCTTGCTAAATTACCTGTTGGAAGAAGAAGAAAACTTAAAATGAAGGGATGGATGGAAGGTGGACATAAGAAGAAAGGTTCCAAAGATGACCAACATACCAATGATGGTGCAAATGATACTACTCCAACAGATGGGAAGGGAAAGAAGAAGATCAGAGGACCTATGACTTGCTTAAGATGTGGACAAAAAGTCACCGGCAAGCTAGTGCCAAGTGCCCACTGAATGGAACCACAAAAAAGAGGTAAAAAATGATTTTATTTATCAAGAAACTTGAATGATGTCAATACTAATTGATTTGATTACTTGTAGGAAGCGTAGGCAACCTAGGAAGAATGCTACAAAATCAGCGCCAGCAGAACCTAGCACCCCACGGAGGCCGACTAGAGAAGAAATTCTTCGGGATAGTCCAGGGCGGGTCACTAGAAGGTAACAAATATTAACACATTTACTGCACATTAAATTTTGAAAGCATCTAATTGTCATATTATAATTTTTTTGCAGCAAGCTTGCGATGTTAATGGGAGAGGGCACGTCTTCACAGACCGACAACACTAGCCCCGTGAGGATGTCTACCGTGCCACCACCAAAAAAAATGACTCTGAAGAGGAAGCTACAGATTGAATGATGAATGAATTTAGTTGTGATGAGATGACATGTCTTGGATGTTTTAATTATTGTTTGGATCTTGGATCTTTGTTAGGATGTTGGAACCCCAAAACGCTTGCTTCACAAGTATTAACTAGTACTGTTGGTTCTTAATATTTGTTGGGCGTTTATCTGTTCATGATGTGTGTGCAATGTGAGATTATCAAACCTTTGCTGGCTTGCTGCTTTTTTTCTTTGGTCAGATGACGTCTGGTGCTTGTCATGGCATATTTCTTGATTTTTTTTGCATGGAACATTTCAAACAGCAGCCAGCCAGCCAGCGGACAGCAGCACCGCAGCAGGCAGCCAGCAACATTTCAAACAGCAGCCAGCCAGCCAGCGGACCGCAGCAGGCAGCCAGCGGCCAAGGAACCAGCGCCCAGCGCGCAAGGGAACCAGCAAGGGCACGTAAAGAAGCAGAGGGACATTTAGATCCTATACGGTGCAAATACAGGTACATGAGGTGTTAAAAGTACGAATTGTGTCAAAATAGCAAGATGCTCACGTTTAGTGTCCTATAATAGTGAAGTCAACGTTACGATTGTCAAAATAGCGAAACCACAACGATAGCTATGTCACAATAGCAAATTTCTCGCTCCGACCGGCCACCACTTGTGCCGCGAGGAGCTCGCAAGCTGCGCGCCTGCTCCTCCTGTCCTTCTCCTTCCTCATGTCCTTCCCTCTCCTCTCGTCTGTTGGACTGCTGCTCCCCTCCTGTCTTCTCTGTTCTCTCTGATACCCTCTGTCTCCACGGCGACAAGGAAGATCTTGATATTTCTTTCCTTCCACGCGTGGATAGAAAAAGGCCACATAGTGGCGTGGACCATCTCTTTTCAGAATAAAGAGAGCTGGAATTTTCACCTCGCATCAGAATACGAGTTACTAGCATCTTGAAAAAAAAGCAAAGGGAAAATGAGAGAGGAATGAAAATACTAAGGAAGAAAATAAATATTGTAAGAAAAGATATATTATACAAATGACAACTCTAATTCAAGCTTTGTAGTGGCATCCTGTAGAATTAAAGAAGGATCTAATCGAGCACATATGACAATGTTATAGAAATAAAGAAAATTACAAAAAAAATTGTAGCTATATATAATATAGTTATATATTAATGGTTTCTAAAAAAATATTGCAATCATGTTTTTATTATTTATGCTTGATATTATTCAATCAAATAGGCACACAATGGTACATACAAACATATTTGTAGTTGATCTTAATCTACATGCAAAGCAGCATTAAATAACATACAGACAACCTCCTGTCTATGAGTTGTATGAGCTGTTTGTACAACTATCTATACGCATAATTCGAGATGCTACAAACAGCTTCATGCTTAAGGGTTGTATATGGCCTTAGACCATAAACAATTTGTGTAGGAATATCACATCTTTCGAGTATAAAAAAAATGTGAACATCGCATCGAAAGGCAAACATTATTTATTAAAGAAAAACATTGTGTCACCATCTAATCTACTGTACTCCGCAGCTAGCTCTCGTTTCTTCTTGTTTAGCCTAGCAACCTCAGTAGGTGATGTACAACTCTTAGACAGCAAGTCGTTTGCAGAATCTTCAACTGCATATACAGACAGATGTACAAACAACTTGTACAGCCCATAGACAGAGCGGTTGTCTGCAAGGGCGTCTCCAAATGTATGAGCTAGCACTAGCTCTAAGCTGATGAATTCAAACGAGAAAAGAGTGCAACAACTAGCTTTGAATATTGTGCAGTGAGAGAACAGTGTATTGGGAAATTGAGCGAGCTTATCTCTTCTCTCCTAGTTAGTCTCTTGTCTTTTGCAATGTTTCATGATTAAAAAATTAGTTTCACTAGCTCTAAGCTAGATTGTTGGAGACGCCCTAAGTTGTTTAAAGCTTTGCATGTAGCTTGGAATCAACTACACATGCATTTGTGTATACTTTTGTGCGAATTTCTACAAAATGCCACTACAGAATTTGGATTAGGGTTGTTATATGTACAATATATTTTTCTCTTTTCTTACGATATTTTTTCTTCCTTTTATTCCTCATTATTTTTTCCTTAAAAATCCTAGACGCTACTACGTGTGATGCAGTGTGAAATATCTAGAAGCTACGTGGCAACAGAATGTCCACATGCCTACTGCTGCTCCCACCATCTCCTGCCAGCGGTCCTTGCCTTCTTCCCCGCAAGGCGCAGCTGCGCGGAGAAATTAAGGGCGGAGGGAGCTGCCCACGCCCGAAATCCGACGCTGGTGATTGCCTCCTCCACCAACTCGCAGCTCCCCCTCGCTCCCCTGCTCGAAGCTTGGCTTCCCCGAGCTCGCCCTCCCTTCCCTGCTCGAAGCTCGGCTTCCCCGAGCGCGCCCTCCCTTCAGCCGACAACCGCCGCCCTCTCCTTCCTGCCGACCGGCGGCCAGAGGTGCCAGCCACTCCCCTGCGCCGGCCTTCCTCCCTCCCTTCTCCACCCTCCTTTTCCGCGGTGATGAACGGGGCCATGCGGCCTCCTGTCCGCAGCGGCCATGGAGGCCTCCTCCTCGGCGGCGTGGTGCGGTGAGGCGGAGGAGAGCGCGTCGGCCACAGAGAAGCACCAGGCGGGCGCCCTCGAGCCTCTCCCATCCGGAGGGCAGGGCTCCGACCGGCGGCGGAGCACCCGCACCCGCAGATCCCAGCCCATCCTCGTCCTCGTCGGCGTAGTGCCTCCCCGCCGAGTCCGCCCTCTGCCGTGCTTAGGAACTTGTGCTCCGCCCCCATCCTCTCTCCCTCCGGCTCTCTGTCCTCACCTAATTTGGCGGGCGAGAAGGGGCGAGCGTGGCGCGGGCGCGCGGGATCGATCCCTCACCCCGTTGGTTGGGGACGACGGCGTGGTACAGCCCAGCGCGCGGGCGTCGCTCGAGCCTTGGGGAACGGGATGAGGTCGTCTGTTGAGCAGGCGACGGGAACCCCATTTACTCGCGTCGGTGGGGTGTTTCTTGCAAAATGGTCATCCTAGCGACGCCTCGTAGAGACGGGCTGTACAGTGTACATGCCCTTAGACCGACTCGAGCAGGTGCTTCAAAAGCATCTGCATCTTCGAAATGAGCAACCAAGGGGTACTATTTTCCCCTCCAGCAGTCGCCTCAACACAATCTTCAAAATGAAGATACCCCCTCTGCCCGGATTCTTCCTCTGTTGCGCATCGTTCCTGGCAACCGTCACCTCCTCGCGCCCCTGCTCTCTCTCTCCTCACGCTCCTGCCTCGCTGCTCCACGCGCGTTGCTCCGCCCGCCGCTGGCTGGACTTGAGCACGAGCTTGATGCGCTTTCTCCTGCGTGGTCTTCTTCGGCGCGAGGTGCGGGAGGGACGGAGGCGGTGGAGGTGGAGGAGCTAGGGTTAGGGTTCCCTGCCGCCGCCTAGGCCGTCCCCGCCCCTCTCGGCTTCGATTCTCCGGGAGTTCGCGGCGGCCGCCATTTGCTCCCTCGCCGCCGCCTTCACCGCCGACACCGCCTCCGCACCAACCGCCGCCGACGACTCGCATCTCCCCCCGGGAAGGCTCGATTTCGGGCGGGCCTCTCGCTTCCCGGACGCCGCCGTCGCGGCCTCCTCGCGTCCCTCGCCCCCGCGCTCAAGTCCGCCCGGGGGTGAGGCAAGCGGTGGTGGAGGAGCAAGAGCAAGGGGAGAAGCGGCGTAGGGGCGGCGGAGGAGCAGCAAGGCTTCCTCGACGCCGCGGGAGCCAACCGTCTGCCCGATGCAGCACGACGATGCGCAACACCACTGGAGCGCGGCTCTAGTCCCGGCACTATTCCCCTCTCTCTCTTTGCTTCATATCATGCTTTTGCAGATGCAGATGCCCTTTGCTGTTGGAGTCAGTCTTAGATGCCCATCCTCTCCCTATGCGCCAGAAAGTTCAAATTGCCATCTGTCTAAATGTTTATTTTCCTTACAGAGTTCATTCCAGACTTTTGCTACTAAATCTCTAACTCTGCCTTTTATAGCCACCATTTTTCAAAACGGAATTTCTTCTTTCCGAAGTGCACATTGTCCCCCTTTATTCACAAGGATAGTATTATGGTTGCTAGGGGGTCTTTCTAGTGCTTTCACTCTAGCCAGAGGGAAAGCAGCCTCCTAGTCATAGTAACAAAAACTCTATCTACCTTTGCCATAAAAGGGTTATCTTGGTTATTTTTCCACATGAAGGATTTGTTTTAAGGGATTTAACTCTAACAAACCCCACTTGCTAATCTAATAATTAAAGGCATATGACGATGTTATTCTTATCGGAGGAGAATCTAATAAGATTAAAATCACCTCCTATAACAGTAGGCTCTTGCCAGGTAGACATTAAAGATTGTAATTCATCTAGAAAAGCTGGTTTCCCTTCCCCATAACACTAATAGAAAAGTTATTAGCCCCATATAAGTCAGAGTTAACACCCACTAAACTACCCCATCTCCAAAAGTTTGTCAAAATTTACTTAGCAAATTTTGTGTTTTACCAACTTCTAAAAAGATATGTCAAGTAAAAAAAGGACCCATCTCCAACAGTTTGTCATAATTCACTTGGCAAACTCAAACCTAACTTACGTCACAAAACCTGAGAGAGAAACAAAATTATGTTTATAGCTTTCCACCTCTTTTTTTTTTACAGTATACCCTTCCACCTCTTGAAAACTAACACTACAAGAAACTATTTAATCTGTGACGTAACCATTCTGTCGCGAATTAAATAAAATTCGTCGCAAATCAGCATCCGCGACGATTTACAGTTTCGTGGTGGAATGAGCGTCATTGATTAAATCTCTCGACGTTCCCTTAATAAACGTCGCGATCCGTGACGTATCTAAATCGTCACGGAGCAGCCCGAGGCCCATGCAGCCCAACCCATGGCTCACTATTCGTGATAAAATAAAATCGTCACGGATTGCTACACACATGGCAGCTGTGGCATCCTACGTGGATGATGATGTGGCATCCTACGTGGGCGATGACATGGAATCCTACATGGACGATGACGTGGCATCCTACGTGGACGATAGCGTGGCATCCTACGTGGACGAGCATCCTACGTGGACGATAGCGTGGCATCCTACGTGGACGATAGCGTGGCATCCTATGTGGACGATGACGTGGCAAAAATTTTAAGCCCAACAGATACAAATTCTGACCCACCATAGCCCATTTCAAAATTATATTCTAGCATAAAATTAGAAAAATTAGCCCATCTTCAGCCCATTTTTCAGAGGGTACATTTTTCCTACACATTTACCAAAATTCAATGAACAGAAAAATTAGATATAATCAGATACAATCTCTGGGAAAAAAACCCAAAAAACACAATCAGATATTAAGGCAGATAACACATGATTTCAGATGTCTACCATTCCTAAATCACTACACCTTCCTCTTTGTTATTCTGCCACTCTTTTCTCTGATTCCTTGCAAGTTCGTACAAATCCTGAAATAAAGGAAACCGGAATCCAATGAGAAAAGACAATCAAATATAGGATAACTCAACTTTGAATTTTCTGGCAAGGTATATATATAAAGCGAAACCAAACTAAAATTGAAGTTCTAGATAAAGCGTGCATTGTACAACGAAAGTATCACTATAAGCATACAATTGGCATCATAAACAACAGAATAGGAATGACGCAAAAAGAAGCTTGTTGTGCTAATTTAGCCTATAGTAGAGCATATGAGAGCAATATCTGAGACAACACATGAAATCTGTACTTGGAAACATGCTCTACCGACAAACCACATCCATTGATCAACGATCATATGCATGAGCATCAGAAGTTCAGAACAACATAACTTTGTTGACGGCATTAACTGACAAGCAAAAATAACTTTGGGTTCAACCAAATAACTTAAATTCAATGTTGACACCTGAAAGTTAACTGAATGGTTAATAGAGGATCACCATGATCAAATAGCTTAGTTTCCATTTCGGGAAAAAAGTTAGTTTCCATTCACAAGGTACTATTGTAGATGCAGTTACTCAAATCAACCAGAGGCAGAGGTCAAACGAAGTTTTCTTTCCCCAAAACAGGGCAGCCTTTGATTTCATTCAGAAAATTGTTTACTGATAGTATTAAACAAATAAGTGCAATCTCATTGTAGCATTCATGTTTGGCTGTTTCTCAAGCATTTTTAACAGAACATATGCCGAGGGTCAAATATGTTTCTAGGCATTCTACAAAGGCAAAAGAATAGTCCGTTCTGACCCAACACTCTAAGAAGACATAATGTTTAACACCCTACTAAAAAGTGCCCCACACTTAACATAAGCAATAATGGTGTCTTCTATGTCCATTCACAAGAACACAACATGCACTGCTCATATGCAAGTTACAACTACACTGAATCTCACCTGAGCAGCCACCACTGAGAGGCCTACCCATTCACATATCTCAGAATTTGATATCACAAATACCTTGAATTCATCAAACTTGCCTGATGGATCATGGGGGAAATCCTGAAGGATTGAAAATCATCAAATAGCAAATATAGGTTGGTGAATCAAGTCAACAGAGCTGCTAAACTAATTCATTGTAGGTAGTCAGCGAGCAAAACACAAGTCATGGAAGTTGGTGAATCAGACAAACATGTAATTCCATGTATCTAGCAATTCACTATAAGTTGCCAGCAAGTAAAACACAAAGTGATGGAAGCTGGTACATAAAAAAACATGTGAATTTCATGCATCTAGCAATTAAGGATACACAAGAGAGGCAGTGGCCATTTGCGCTTCTAAAGAATATGCCCAGAGCAAGTCAGAAGGCACAAAAAGATCCCCATGCCAAGAAATGTGTAGATGAACCTGCATGACCAGTAAATTTTTCTCAGTAAAAGTGAAAATCAACTACACACAGTTTCTAAGAAGATGACTTGTGGAAATAAAACAAAGTCCAAATTTAACTAACAAAGCTACTGAATATTCATAAAAGGCAGGAAACTAGTTTATAATCAACTAATGAACTCAGATGGCTTTGCATAAAGGATCACCCAGAATAGTAGATCATTAAGAATTGTTTAAAATATCTGTAACCTTATTTAGTTCTACCACTACATTTTTTACTGGACCTCTGTACGTCTAAATTTTGATTATTAAGCATACTGTTTGTACTCGGTCAAATACTAGTCGCATTGCATGCAACAACTCTTTAATACCACAACACATAGTAATAAAAAGAAACATCATGGCAATGCTTCATGAATTCCTAATCGGTTGGAATGCGGATCACCCACCAGTCAACATCCTGGTGCTGAGGATCGATTCACTCAGGACCACTTGCTTGCTGCTGCAAAACACCAGATAGTATGATGTTCCTTTCTTGCGCAACAACGAGTCAACAAATAACAGGACCAGCAATCGATCGGTGTATCATTACTACTTGTAGCTTACTACCTCTGCTCTCGACTGTCGGATGCAGTAGCAATACATGGATCAACACAAATCAACATGTAATAATATACACTAGGTATAATCAGGGAAATTAAGGATCAATCCATGTTCTTGAGCATCAGAAAAAAAGACGGTTCTCCTCATTTTCTTAATGATCTATAATTTTATAAGACAAGATGTTACTGAGCAAAATGCAAAATCATTGGACACTATAGCACGACAGTTTGCAGATACCAAAGCATAATAAGCACGCATGTTTTGCTAGCGACCATAGTCATCATCAATATAAGAAGCAACATAAGCACATAGCCGCAGGTAGCACGTTCCCAAAAAAAGCAACAATAGGGCATGTCAGAAGAACATTCCAACATCCTCACTTTCCCCTGAGGTACAGTTTAACTTTCTCATCGAGCATCCATCGATTCAATGACTCTACAAACAGTAGCGCAAATTTCATTTGAAAGTAACTCGATAACTCATCAATTCTGTAAAATGTGACATGTCAATCATAGGAGATCAGACGAAGAAATAGCTCTACAATACCCTAAGCAATCAGATCATGCATGGTGTGCAGAACGACGACATCAATTGCAGGAGCGTTAACCAACTTAAACTCGTCCCGTATCGGGGCATGCTGGATAGAATGGAGGGCAAGCATCGCGCATCCCGCACTAACCCTAGACCAACAGACGACACAACGAATCCATCGGTAAAACACCACCAAAGCAAGCAGTCTGGAGCCAGATCTCAGGAGACAAAGCGGCAATGGGGGGGAGGTAATAGGAGGCTTCCTTACGGAAGAGGAGGAGGCCTGTGAAGGTGCCGGCGAGGGAGGAGTAGGCGACGCGACGGATGGAGAGGTCGAGGCACGCGTCCCACTTGACGTCCAGGTCGTACCGCGGTGGGATCCCCGACTTGGGAGGAGGGGATGAGGTCGTACTACGGCGGGATCCCCGACTTGGGAGGAGGGGATGAGGTCGCCGGCGCAGGAGCGGGCACGGGCGCTGGCGGCGGTGGAGCGGCGTGGCCGCCGGGCGGCGGCCTCGGCGCCTCAACCACTCCACATCATATTCGATCCCGATGGACGGGCCCTCGCCCTTGCCGGCCATCCCCGCCACCGGGCGCCGGGAGAGGGATGTGGGGGAGGTGCTTGACCACGAACTCCGCCGCCCGCGCGCACGGCGCGGGGCGTCGCCCCACCGTACGGCGCGGGGCGGGGGCCGCCGCGGCGGCCGAGGAGAAGGCGCGCAGGGTGGCGGAGAGGAGCGCCAGCCACGCCGTGCGTGGGAGGAGCACCATGGTGATGACCCAGGAACGAGGCAGGTGGGTGGCGGCGGTGGATCTGTAGAGGGAAGGGGAAGGGTGGGAGAGAGGCTGACCTGAGGAGGCTGCGGGAGGTGGGAATTCCTCTAGGGTTCGCTGGAACGCTGCATATATTAGTGTGATTTAGCTATGGGAAATGACCAGAGTGACCTTCATTTGTTACTCGATGAGGGTGGGACTCCTATGGGTATTATAGTCATTTCCTGGTGGGATTTTTGGTTGCGCGGGGATTCACAATTTCTTGGCGGGATTTATATTTTTAGACTGCCACTTGTTTTCTTATTTTTTTAAATAGATAATTAACACATCTTGTGTAGTAAACAACAAAAATAACTAAACATCACCAGTAAAATGTTTTCATGACAATGATGACATCTAAGGTGTCATGAAGGAGTTTCATGATTTTTTGAAAAAAATTGGTACTTTTAATCATTTAAGTGAATTTTTGCGTTTATTCAAAATAATTGTTAAGTTGTACTATGTGTATGTCCAATACGATTCCAAAAAATGTAGAAAAAATTCATTATCATTCATGTCTGGGAGATCTTTGAAATATTCAAAAGTTTGTTAGGGATAAATTTTAAAAATTTTCATAACATTTAGGTATTTGTTTTCATATGACAAATTGAACCATTGAGTGTTCTTATAAACAAATGTAGAAAGATAACACGATCTTCTATAAGCCTAAGCCTATTACATAGTGAAGATTTCATATCTCCTCCGGCAATTGACACAGAGACAACCCCATAACATCGGTTGGTGTTAGGATTAGTCCTGACACTAACTAGTAGGTTGGTGCGGATACTAACACGTAGACACATGCTTTTCCCCGGTTCCGCCGTGGAACCGTACATCCAGCAGAGTGTGCGTGTGCACTGTAGAGTCCACCAAATTGACATGAAACCATATTTTAAGCGTATAATGCTCCTATAAAAATATTCATATGATTTTTATAAAGTGAGATTATAGATGTTCACAAATAGGACACAAGACTCACATATTTTCCTACAATTGAAAACAAACTTTGAGATTTGAACAACTAATAACGTGACTGAACTTGTATGCACCTCAATTTTTGACACCATCTCATGTTGACCATAACATTAGAGAATATTAAGTTATATTAGCAATTATTATGAAAAACATGTTTTTTATATTCTCTTTTTAGTTGGAAAAGTTATGTTGTATGAAAAGCAACCAAGAAATAGTAATTAAGATACAAACAAATTGCACTGAGTAAAACATCTCAATTTTAGAAAAAATTAGGAAAAATAATCAACCGATTTGGAGTTCGTATGAGGAAGAAAAACAGTTTACAAGTTTTATCCGAAGATTAAAAACAGAAATTGCAATTGCTATGAACTGAGATGAACAAGTGTGTTTTCTCTTTTTAATCTTTGACTAAAACTTGTAACTAGTTTTTCTGCCTCATACTAACTCCAAATTCGATGATTCTTTATTCTAAAATTTTCTAAAATCATTCTATACCAAGATTTACAACTTTAATAAATGAAAAAATGATTTCGACAGCAGTTTATTAGGGGTAATTCAAACTTACATCTCGAATTTACACTATCATAATTCAAATAATATCATAAAATGATTTAATGGATCTACGAATTGACGTGGTAACATAATTTGGGTCCATGAACTTGTGATCAAACTTTCAAATGATTCCGGTAACAGTGGAACCTACGTTGTTTAGAAATGGATATATGTCTCACATAGTTTCATAAAACATTACTTGAACATTGAAGTGTGTCATACCTTTCGAAATTTTCGAATTCATATGCACTTCAAACTTTACCATAACCTTGTGTTTATCATAACATTAGTAAATATGAAGTTATGTTACCATTTCTTATTGAAAATATCTTTTATTTATTGTCTTTCGGTACAAGAAAAGAAGTTGTATGAAAAAGATAAATGTAATTGTAATTAATATGTCCGAGAAACACTAGTTTCAAATTTTAATTGTAGATTAAAAAGAAAAAACGATGGGGGAAACGAGCTCACGGTGCGCCACGTGGTACCTGCGAAGCAACTCGACCAATCCAATGGTGCCACGTGGTCCCAAAGCTCCAGTGGTCGATATATGAAATGTTTATTGCCATTTCAAATCACAAACATCAGCCTAGTGTAGTGGTAAGGCACCTCAACCTTATCTCCGCAACCCAGGTTCGATTCCCACCCACACCCTATTTTTTGCATCCCGGTTATATTCTCGGAGGTCACCGTCCGCTAGGCCAAGTGGCGCTGGCGGCCCATATTAGTGTGGTGCGCAACTGGGCCAATGTAGCTCGAACGGCCCAGACTACAGTGTGGTGTGTGGTGGCCCATGGACTGCAGCTTCTGGGTAGATAGGTTCAAAGGCATTTAAATGTTAGACACAGTCACAAACAACGTTGTAGCCCAGTGGTAGAAGAGCGCTTGGGTTCAGGCGTGAGGTTGGGGGTTTGATTCCCCTGGGATGCAGGTTTTTCTTTTTTTACGAGAAATTCATGCCTTGGGTGAGGTGGCGCTTGCGTGGCAGTGAGGTGGGCCCTAGATGCTTGCGTGGCAGTGAGGTGGCATCTGGTGAGGTGGCACTTGCGTGGCAGTGTGGTGGGCCCTGGGCGCTCACGTGGTGAGGTGGCGCCTGCGTGGTAGTGAAGTGGGCCCCGGGCGCTGACGTGGTGGTGACGTGGCGCCTAGCTGAGGTGGCGCCTGCGTGGCAGTGTGGTGTGCCCCTGGTGCTCGCGTGGTGGTGACGTGGCGCCTGGGTAAGGTGGCGCCTGCGTGGCAGTGTGGTGGGTCCCGGCGTTCACGTGGTGGTGACGTGGTGCCCGGGTGAGGTGGCGCCGCGTGGTGGGCCCGGGCGCTCGCGTGGTGGTGACGTGGCGCCCGGGTGAGGTGGCGCCTTCGTGGCGGTGTGGTGGGCCCGGGCGCTCGCATGGTGGTGACGTGGCGCCCGGGTGAGGTGGCGCTCGCGTGGCGCGGAGGTGGGCCCCGGCGCTCACGTGGTGGTGACGTGGCCCCCGGGTGAGGTGGCGCTCGCGTGGCAAGGTGGTGGCCCCCGGCGCTCACGTAGTGGTGACGTGGCGCCCGCGTGGTAGTGTGGTGGGCCCTTGGCGCTCACGTGGTGGTGAGGTGGCGCCTGCGTGGCAGTGAGGTGGGCCCTAGGCGCTCACGTGGTGGTGACGTGGCGCCCGGGGTGAGGTGGCGCTCGCGTGGCGCGTGGTGGGCCCGGGCGCTCACGTGGTGGTGACGTGGCGCCTGGGTGAGGTGGCGCCTACGTGGCAGTGAGGTGGGCCCCGGGCGCTCACGTGGTGGTGACGTGGCGCCTGGGTGAGGTGGCGCCTGCGTGGCAGTAAGGTGGGCCCCTGGCGCTCGCGTGGTGGTGAGTGTTGGGGGGATTCAGAATCAAGCCTTTCGTATACCAAAAATAAAAGAGTGTCTTTTGCCGCCCAAATCCACACGCGTGAGGCCCAGTAGCGAAACCCCAGGAGCCGTTGACCCCTTTTCCAATTTTCAGGATTCATCTTTCGACTGGTACCCTTCGTCGCCAGCGGAGTTGCAAAATAAGCTCAAAGCAATCTAAGACGTTGGGGTCTTAGCCAGGCTGATTGATCTATTCCGCGACGAAACACCGAGAGCGAATCTCATTCACCCGTGCGCTTTGGCTCCGGGATTCGCTCAGGGGGCTTCGTCATCCCTAATCCCTAACAGCTTCAAGTTTGAATGTGAATTCCTTGTTTCAGGTGACGAAAGGTGCCGGGCGAAAGGGGAATCTCCAAAAGGATGAAGGTTTCCTCCCGATAGGCGCACGTGATGAGAGCGAGAAAGGCACCGCGATTTGCGGTGTGACATCATGAAGCGTCGATTACGTGGAGGCCTAATTGGAGATTTCCCAGAAGTAGCCTAGTACATTCTGTTTAGATCCGTTTCGCACGAGGGTATCCTCGGGATGTAAAAAGTCCGTCCACCTCCCTATAAAAGGAGACGGATCGGCACTTGTAAAGGGGATCGACTTTTGAGAAATCATCGGTTGAGAAAAGAGCTTTTGATTGTCGTTTGTTCTGGTTCTTGAGCTTTTGCTTTCCCTCATTGCTTGTGAGCGGTAGCTTCGGCTATCTCCCACAACAATTGGCGCCCACCGTTTGTGTTTGGCTCGAGTATCAAACCCAGAATGTCTACAAGGAAGAAGAGAACTACCGCCAACTCTACCAAAGGGGCGTCGTCATCCGTGGACGAGGAGCCGAACCTTTCTACTCTGCTCACTCAAGGAGAGGCGCTCCCAGAATCTAACCCAGCGCAAGAGGCGGAGCTGGCCAAACTGCGCAAAGAGGCCGAGGAATTGGCTAGAACCAAGAAGAGGCTCCTGGCAATACAGCACGAAGCCGAGATCCAAAAACAAAAAGCCGAAATCGCTAGCTTAAAGGAAGAACTGCGCGCTCTAAAAGCAAAGCAATCCTTAAGCTTCAGCCAACCCTCACCTGAATACACGGTTCCCAGCCAGCCTAACTTCAATGAGCGCACTGAGTTTTTCACCCAGCCCCCTCCGCACACCACCTTCAGTCGCAACCCTTTCGTGAGCCCTTTTGAATTAGGCCTCTCGCACCAGGATGTTCATACCATTCGCACGAGACCGTGGGACCCCAAATCCCCCTTGTCTCAGGAGATTCAGATCACTCCATGGCCACAAACGTATAGGCCAGTTCCATTGCCCAGATTCTCAGGCCAATATGACCCAAGGCAATTCCTGATGAGCTACGAAGCCGCCATCTTTTCGGCCGGCGGTGACGACTCTGTACTGGTAAAATCTTTCATCATCGCTTCTGACGACGTGGCAACACAGTGGTATTCTCTGTTAAGCCCAGGCGTAATTCATGGTTGGGACGATCTGAAACAGCGAATCCTCTCAAACTTCCAAGGTTTCCAACGTCCAGAACTTACAAAGAGCGACCTTTTCTCCTGTAAGCAGAAGGACAAGGAGCCTCTCCAAAACTATTTCAGGAGATTCGTGCATCTCAGAGCCCAAGCGCCAAATGTCTTGGACGCCGTCGCCATTAACGCTGCAATTGTGGGTTTGAGAGCCGGCCAATTTTGCTCACATCTCATGCGCGAAAGGCCCAAAACCATCCAGCGCCTATACGAAGAGTTCGAGAAGTATTGTCGCTCAGACAATGACTTTAGGATGTGCATGGAAGAGTAATCCCAGCAGAAAAAGTCCACGAAAGCCAGTCAACCCAGCGAGAGGGAATGGCCCAATCCCAAAAACACCTCACACACTAATCCTCGGGGCGTTTTCGGCCTGGATGGCGAAAACACCCAGGAAAACCCCAATCCGCAGGCTGATTCACAGAGCCTAGTCCCAAGCCCACCTAGTCCCCCTCATTCCCATCATGGGGGAGGCCGCAGGGGCGGAAGAGGTGGAGGCAGGGGTAGGGGTCGAGGCAGAGGCCGAGGCCACAACGAGAAAAGAAAATGGTACTACATTTTCCACAAGGAAAACGATGACCATAGCTCAAACTATTGCCCAGACAAGAAAAGGTTCAAAGCTATCCTCGAAGAAGAGAGGAAGGAAAAGGAGAGAGCGAGTGTCGTAAACCATTCTGCTCCGCCCGGCAAAATCCTAGTTTTGGGAGAAACTCTTTCGCAAACCCATTCCAGCCACCCCAATTCCAGCCATCCCAATACCAGCTGTCACCTTCCAATTACCCCCAGCCTCCGCCTTGGCAATCACAGACTTTCCAAGCTCAAAACATTGAGCGCAGGCCCGTCGAGCAACATCCCATTCCTCCTCCACCTCCTCCTTACAAAGGTCCCCTCGCCCTCCGCCACCGCGCCCAAGCTCGACGGCCGCAGCGATCCCTTGCCATCCGCCGGAACCATAATGCCTATTTCAGAGGGTTCCGCCCTGGAATTCGAAACCAAGAAGGAACGGAAACACTACTTTCGTGAGGTGCGAAACATCTGTGTGGAGGGGAGAGTTGAAAAAACAAGGTGGTCTCATATCCCAATCACCTTCTCAGAAGAAGACGTGAGGTTGCAAGGTTTCCCTCACAACGACGCTCTTGTGATAGAAGCGAACATAGAAAGCTGGACCCTGGGGAAGTTGTTGGTGGACAATGGCTCATCAACAGACATTATCTTTGCCTATGCCTTCGACAAGATGGGGCTTAACAGAGATCTGCTACAACCACCAGATACACCTTTATATGGTTTCGGAGGGCGTGTCATCAATGCACTGGGAAAAGTGGTTCTCCCGTATCTTTCAAAGACAAAACCAAAACGCCAGAACCGAGTATCTATCCTTCGATGTTGTGGAGATGTATTATCCCTACAATGGCATCCTGGGCAGAGGTTTCCTCAACAAGTTCGACGCAGTCATTCACCAGGCATATCTATGCATCAAAATCCCGGCGACACTGGGGGTCATCACAATCTGGGGCCATCAAAACGACGGCCGCAACCTAGAAAGAGGCCGCACCCCAGGTCAGCGAAATGTGCATGCCCTCGACGAAGCGGTCGAGTGCAATGAGGCTGAAAAGCAGCCGAAGGCAGACAAAGAAAAAATTAACATCCAGCCAGACTGCGAAACCAAATGAGTCCTATTGGATGCGATGGTCCTCGATCAGACCGTCGTCATCGGCTCCGACCTATCGGCTGACGAGGAAGCAAGTTTAGTCCTTTTCCTCCAGAAGAACAAAGATGTGTTCGCATGGTCCGCCAAAGATCTCACAGGCGTTGATCGAAGCTTCATCGAGCATAAACTGAACATTGACCCATCGGTCAAGCCACGAAAACAGAAGTTAAGAAAGATGTCCGATGACAAGGTAGTGGCTGTCAAGTCAGAGGTCCAAAGGCTGCTTGACGCTACCGTCATCCGCGAAGTCATGTACCCCAAATGGCTGGCCAACACAGTGTCGGTCAAGAAAAAGAACGGCAAGTGGCGCATGTGCATCGATTTTACTGATCTCAACAAAGCCACACCAAAAGACAACTATCCACTGCCACGAATGGATCAGGTGGTGGATTCTGCGGCCAATGCCGCGATCATGTCCCTGATGGATTGTTTCTCTGGATATCACCAATGTTGGATGGCGAAGGAGGACGAGGAGAAAACCAGTTTCATTACACCCTTCGGAACCTTCTGCTTTGTTCGTATGCCGAAAGGATTGAAAAACGCTGGCTCAACATTCACCAGAATGACCGGGACAATGTTTAAGCCGCAGATTGGCAAGAACATCCAGGCCTACGTCGATGACCTCATCATCAAAAGTTCCAACCGGGCCAGTCATGTAAGTGATTTGGCTGAGACCTTCGCCAACATGAGGCGAGCCGGCTTGAAGCTAAACCCAGAGAAATGCGTGTTCGGGGTCACGAAAGGAAAAATTTTGGGGTGCCTCATTTCCGCCAAAAGAATCGAAGCCAACCCCGACAATATTAAAGCAATCAGAGAAATGGAGGAGCCCAAGACGAAGAAGGACATTCAGAAACTGAATGGTTGAGTGGCAGCCTTGAACAGATTCATTTCAAGATCTGCAGAACGAAGCCTTCCATTCTTCAAGGCACTGAAGGGCAAAGGCGCGATCGAATGGGGCCCTGAGCAAAGCAAGGCTTTCGCCGAGCTCAAAGACTACATCGAAAAGATGGCAATTTTATCCCCACCTTCGCCGTCGGAACCACTCCTCCTTTACGTGGCCGCCTCAAAGGCTACGATCAGCGCTGCTCTGGTCCGAGAGGTCGAGACCAAAAAAGGCAAACTCCAATCCCCAGTTTATTTCGTTTCTGAAGCCCTGGCAGGGTCAAAGCTACTCTATTCAGAGCTAGAGAAAATTGCCTACGCAGTGATCATGACCACGCGGAAGCTCAGGCATTATTTTGAGGCTCACAAAGTCACCGTGCTCACAGATCAACCTCTAAATGATCTGTTCATCAACAAGGAGGCTTCGTCCCGTAATCGCCAAATGGGCAACCGAGTTATCGTAGTACACAATAGATTTTGGAAAGAGGTCGGCAATCAAATCCCAAGTCCTAGCAGACTTCATCGTAGACTGGACTTCACCTAGCAATGTCACCGCTGACGAAGAGCAGGTGCCAATCTGGGAGATCAGATGTGACGGAGCCTGGGGGCGCAAAGGTGCTGGCATTGCAGCCATTGTCACTTCCCCGACGGGTATCAAGCTAAGATACGCCGCGAGGCTAGATTACAAGGACCCATCCGACAGATGCACCAACAATACCATAGAGTACGAAGCCTTACTGTCAGGCCTTCGCAAAGTGAGAGCCCTGGGGGCCAGCAACTTCCTAGTTAAGTGCGACGCCAAGGTCATCAAAGACCATGTGGAGAAGGAAAGTGAGGCCAAGGAGCCGGAGCTAGTCAAGTACCTCGCGGAGGTGCGCAAAATAGAAAGACACTTCTGGGGATTCACTGTCGAGCATCTGCTAGAAAGAACAACGGCGAAGCCGACGAGCTCGCTAAGAAAGCTGCAAGGGGGGAGGTGATGCCTCCAGACGTATTCTTTGAAGTCCTGACCGCCCCGTCCACAAAGCCGTACAAGCGGCCCGCTCAACACGCTCAACGCAATTGCTAGTTTGGACTGGAGAGCCCCCATAATTGCTTTCCTCCGCGGACATTATGAGCCGGTCGAAACCCATGACCTCAAAAGGATGCAGGCACGGGCCAAGGGCTACATCCTCAAGGACGATGTCCTGTTCAAACTGGGAGTGTGCGCACCATTACTTAAATGCATCTCTCAAGACCAAGGCATTGAGCTCATGAGGGAAATTCACGGAGGGATGTGCGGCTTGCACATAGCTGCGAGAGCTCTAGCCGGGAAAGCTTTCAGGCAGGGTTTCTATTGGCCAATGGCCATAAAGGATGCGGAGCATATCGTCAAAACTTGCAAAGCCTGCCAGTTTGCAGCAAAGCATCAGCCAAGGCCTGGCGCGCCATCGAACTTATCACGCCTACTCGGCGGCCGCAGTCGGGGAATGGACATCGTTGGACCGCTTCCCACCGCCCAAGGCAACTTTAAGTTTGCGGTTGTAGCGCTCGAGTATTTCACCAAGTGGATTGAGGCAAGACCTCTCGCTACCATCACCTCAAAGAACCATCGAAAAATTCTTTTGGCGCAAATCATATGTAGATTTGGAGTGCCCAAAGAGCTCACTGTCGACAATGGAAAGCAATTCGACTGCCAAGATTTCAGGGAGTACTGTCGATCAATTGGAACGAAGCTCTACTTCGCATCCGTGTACCATCCCCAGTCAAACGGCGTGGTAGAAAGGGCCAATGGACAAATCTTCTGAGCCATAAAGAAGTGCCTCTTTGAGCAAAAGAAAGGGAAATGGGCGGATGAGCTTTCGAGAGTCATCTTGTCGCATAATACCACAGAATCGAGAACCACTAAATTCACCCCATTCAGGCTGTTGTATGGCGCCGAGGCAATGTGCCCTGAAGAACTCAACAACGAAAGCGCCAAAGTTCTGGCCGGGAGCTCTCGCGAGAGCGAGGAAGCTGACAAAGACCTCGTGGAAATTGATAGGCTTGACGCGGTCCAGAATTTATTGAAGTACCAAGAAGAAACCAGAAGGTGGAGAAACAAGAAAGTATCCCTCAAAGACATTAAGGTGGGAGATTTCGTCCTAAAAAGAAAGAAGAATGCCGACACCGTAGGCAAGTTCCAATTTGCTTGGGAGGGACCATACGTGGTCTCAAGCTCTGTTCGAGATGGGGCCTTCGTCTCAAAGATGAGGCAGGCGTGGAGTTGCCACATTCGTGGAATGTGGACAACTTGTGTAAGTTTTTCCCGTAGTTCGTTTTCAGTAGGAGCCCTTCGCACGGAACTATAAGTGCGAAGGATTCATCTTATATTTACATTTCCTAGTCTTTGCTTTCGAGCATTTTAAATTCAATAACAAGGCGAGTACTCTTTTCCTCACATAGGGAGGACTCCACTCTGGAGCGTCAGGTTTTTAACGAGGCAGCCTTGATGTAAAATTTATTTCCAAGTGAATGGAATACTTCCTCCCTAAAGTTTTGTTGTGTTTCTTTCGCGTAATTTAAAGTGCTATCTCAAGATAGTCCATCCCAAAAGAGGATAAATTGAAGTGCTATTCCTGAATAGCCCTCTCCGAAAGCGAGAGCATTAAAGTGCTACCCATAGGTAGCCCACCCACAAGTGGTGCAATCGAAACGATTCACAAGAATCAATCCTTTAAAGAGCTGTTTTCCTTGCAGCCCGTCCATGAAGGACGTTCAAAAGCGATTCAACCTCGAACCGAAAAAACCCCCTAACAGGGACATCGCAATCGCTAATTTTTGCAGAAACGTCGTCGCAAGCGACACCTAGCGCCTCAAAGGCGAACCTGCTTCAAAACTAGAAATGAGTACGTGTCGTCAAAAAACAGCTCAAAAGCTATAAAATTTGACAAGTGTAGACAGCCTCTAGTCCTACGATGCGTTTCACGCCTAGGCGTCGCATCGCAGGCTAGTCTTCGCTCCTAACGAAAGACCGCAATGGGAAAAACGAACGAATTCAGCACACAGCGTCGCTCAAGGTCTAATAGATCAACAAATTCGAAACCATATTAATTCGACAGTCTTAAGCAAAACGAATGAACTGAAGTTATCCCCGCTTCCGAAGGGGGGGAAGACGTTTTCTTCCGAAAACAACAAGTCGAAAGCGGCGAAAAGTTCAGTTCGAAACATTCAAAAATCTTAATATGGTAAAGAATTTCGGGCGACGCATTCAGCGCCATGCTCTCGCATCCAGTTTGTCAAGCACAACACACACAAATTTACATCACAACTTTCAAAAGTTTAAGTGGCCGTCATGCCATTCTCAGTTTTATCCTAGCACTACTCGGTCGGATTAGAAGCAGAGCCCCGGGGCAATCATTCGTGACGAAGGGGAGCCAGTGCTTCACTAGTGACGAGATCCACCAAGCCACCTTCGTCCTGAGGTTCTTCGCGAACAGGGGCTCCAGGGACTCCTTGTTCAACGACGTCGTCGCTTGCCTTCGGCAGCCAATCTCTAGGGGGTCCGTAAGGCCCTAGAGTCGCGTTGGGACCATGCGTCGCGCGATGCTCACGAAGCTCCAAAGCCTGTTTCACCTGCCCAAAATAGAACTATGAGAAGGAAGAAAGCATTAAGCATCATCGCAAATGATCGCTCAACACAAATAATTGATCCCAAAGTAAACCGAAAGGGCTCACCTTCGCCAAACGGTCCACGACCTTTTTCCGAGCGTGCGCTCGTCCATTTTTAGCCCAAAAGTTGCGAAGGATAATCTTATTGATTAGCTCCACTGTCTTGCTCAGGGCTGGAATCTCATCGGGCGAAGGGAACGCGAAGCCTCGGCTCCCAAAGGCTTTGAAATGGTCGCAACCTTGGCCTTCGAGAAGGTGAAGCAACATTTCCGAGCAAGTGGCTGCCCCATAATCTCCAATTTTGCTCATAGTGTCGGGCAGGAGTTTCAGTTCACTGTGCAACCACTCCACGATGCTTGAAATATTGTCAGTAATTTTAAAGTCCTGGGCTTCGGCTCCAAAACTCTCCAAAGCCCGACGATACTCTGTCGCCAAATATGCCCCCATTGGTGGCAATATGCCTCATTCTTTTCTAGAGTATCCTCAAGCTCGCCTTTCACCTTCTTCAATTCCGCGATAAGGTCGGCGTTGGCTTTCAAGAGAATGTTCTGTGTGTCGTACTGCGTAACCATGTCCTTCAATTCTTTACGACACTCTTCATAGCATTTCAAGCTCAATTCAAGTTCTTTCTTCAAAGCATCTAGGGCTTCCTGTTGCTTAGCGCGCTGGTTCGCTTGCACACGAGCCTCTCGCTTCAATTTCTCATTTTCTTCTCTTAGGCGTCGGTTTTCGTCTTCTAGAAATTTCTGCTTGTCGAGAGAGGTCTTGGCCTCCGCGGACGCCTTCTCGAAGCCTTTCTGGCAAGCGACAATGCCTCTCGAAAGATAAGTGCGTACAATTTTCATCAAATCATCAGCACCTAAGTCTTCCAAGGTCCGTTCGAAATCTGCAAAGAGGTTGGCAATCATGTTATTAGCACGTATCCCTTCGCATCGCCAACATGACGAGGACACCAAGTCGAAACACCAAAAACAAAGCGATAAGCAAAGTTTCATACCAGGCTCTCCCAGCATAGATGCGAGACTTGACTTTGAAGCGGAAGGGCCCATTTCGATTTGAGGAGTATCCTTCTCCCAATCTTTGACGCTCAGGGTGACTAGAGTTTTCGCTGCTAAAATTAGCACGGAAATGAGAGGTATAAGCAAACGAAGTGCATGATAGATAGGAAGGACATGAAAACCCATCTCTGAGTAAAAGCATCATACCGGCGTCTTCAGGCTGGAGGGCTTCGGGCGTTGTTGTTAACCCCGGCGCGACAGCATCAGCAGGTTTCGCAGCCACCGGGTCAAAATCATTCGACACCGGCGGAGGCGAACGAGACGCGTGCGCCACAGAATTCTCAGCTTCCGGAGCATCCAGGTCAATCGGATCCTGGGCCTTCGCACCCGAGCCTTCGCCTAGATTCACCGCAGCAACCACTGAATCGCATTGGGGCTGCGAAAGGGGTGCATCCGGACTTTTTCCCACTCGAGTAGTGTCGTCGTCAATATAGCAAAGAGATTCTGATTCATCAACGACATCTACAAGGCCGGCCACACGTTCCTTCGGGGCTGCGTTGGCCATGGCAATTTGTTTCTGAATCCACTCAGCCACACGCTTGCCCCTGGCCTCGCGTGCCTCCAACTCCTCTGCATCAGCTAGGCCCGCTGGCGACGGTTCCTCCGTCAATTTCTGTGCCGACCCTTTCGGAGGATAGTTAGTGCAGGGTTGGATCTGAGGCATCGGCATGATGTCAATACCCTCATCAGTCTCTGCGACTGGGTCAATCTGCGCTCTCTTTCCGGAAGCCTCGTCCTTATCGGGCTCTTTCTCCTTGAGCGCAATCCGTTTCACTCTATCCGTGGTTTCCAAGGGCCTCTTCTTCAAAGCTAGTCTCTTGTCCACATCACCGGAGATGGCGGGGTCATGTATCTTCTTCTTCTTCTCTCGGCCGCGGCCACCTTTGCTGCCTCAGCCTTGCGGCGAGCCAAAGTTTCATTAACTTTCAACAGTTTAGTAGATTTTTCTGCAAGCGGAGGCAGGGTAGCTTTAGCAGCATCCGCCTTTCGCTTGGCCAAGATGTCTTGGGATTTGATATTCTTCACAGCACTATCGACAACTGCAGTAGTTTTTCCTGGTTTGGTCTTTCGAGAGGTCTCGACGGCCTCAGACCCAATATTGCCCGGTGGCTGCATTTTCTTGCCGGCCGTCGGAGGCACCGGGCGAAAAGAATATGTAACACCCATCTCGTCAAAAACTCGATTAACACGACCTTGATGCTTCATAATTCTCTGGTCACATTCCCACTCGTTGTGGGTAAAATTTCCAATCATTTGCACAACTTTCCTTTCTACTTCAGCCACAATCTCTTCGTCGGACATGTCCGCGGGCCGCTTGACATTGAATGTGGGGCTTCGCATATTGTCATCCAGCCCTGGCAGCCACTGCATTTTAAATGCCCACGACCCCCATCGGGGCTGGCACGGCCAGACGTCCGTCGGCAGCCACGAATTCCTCAAGGGCGTCTCAAGTAGTGATCACGCGTGTCGCCTGTTAAAATGCGGTTGTGCTTGCTGAAGACCGGCTGGCCTTCGTCAGCTCCGGCGACAGCTCAACTTCCAAATCGACCATATGGCTTGCCAGGTCGAACGTCGTCACCTCCTCTTGCTTTGAGTTTCGCCCTATCACGTCGATGGGAGCATAAAACCAATATGAAGTCCACCGGTTAGCCCACTTGTTCTTGTACGCTGGGGCTAATTCCACCGGAGCCTGATTCTTGGCTAGACGACGGGTCTGAAAGGTACAGCAGCCATACTGAGCCTCTTTCTCTTCGTCATTGACTCTTACAAGACTCCCCGCCCAGTGAATCTCGAAGTGGCGAACGAAGGTCTCAACATCATTGTCTCCAGCGAAGGTTCGGCATGCCCACAGAAATTTCAATACTTGTGGGATAGAGTTGGGCGTCAGTTGATGGATCTGAACACTGTAAGCCGCCAGGATGTCCGCAAACTTCTTGGACACCGGCAACCGAAGTCCTGCGGTGAAAAAATCCCGAAAGACCACACTCTCATTTTTGCGGGGTTTCGGCGTGGTTTCCTTTCTAGGTAACTGGCAGATTCCAAGCTCGAAGCAGCCCTCCAACCGCAGCGCATCCAAATCCGCCTGAGTCATCAAAGATCGACCAATGTAACAGGTCCGGGCTTTTGCCCCAGCCGGATTCTCTTTAGACCCTTCCATAGATGCATCAATTTCTTCTCCTATCTCGCCCTCCTCCACGTCGATAACCGCACGCTTTCCAGCATCTGTGTCGCTCAGCATTATTTCGACATAACTTCCACCACCCGAACCGCTATTTTCATCGCTACTAGAGGTAGACGAGGTACTACCACTCTCACGAGAGCTGGCAGACCAATGCAAACCAGAAATCTTACCAGACTCCGAGCTAGACGATGAGGTGGAAGATGTTGCGACGGCCTCCGTAGCTTCCGGCGCCGCTCGCTTCCCGCGATTTGACGATGACCCTTCGTCCTCCATGATTTTGTTAGGGTGCCTGACGCAAACCGCTCGATTCCCTTAGAAATGTGAACTCAAGCGCGTAACACCGGAAACTGAAAAACGAAAATATGTATTCGAACCAGAAGGAAAACTAACCTCTCGAATCGACTGGGGCTTCCGCTGAAGCGATTCGCAAGAGGCAAAGGCAGAAACAACGGACGAAAAAATCACAAGAGAGAAGCGAGGTTGGAAATGGCAGTGGGCATGCAGCGGCGTCGGCCCCCGTCTATTTATAGGCGGTAAACTGTAACGGTCGAAAATTTCGAACCCAACGGTAAAAAGCAGCGCCTCGAGGGCATTTCAGGTATTTCCAGCGAGGTCCCCGGGAACCGCCGCCTGGGAAGACGTTTTCTTCTGCCTTGATTCTCGATCCCCGGGTTTCGCTGGCTCAGGTCTGCACTGAGGCAAACGCTTCGCCATTGAGAGGCTTCTGTTGGGGGGATTCGGAATCAAGCCTTTCGTATACCAAAAATAAAAGAGTGTCTTTTGCCACCCAAATCCACAAGCGAAAGGTCTAGTAGCGAAACCCCAGGAGCCGTTGATCCCTTTTCCAATTTCCAGGATTCATCTTTCGACTGGTACCCTTCGTCGCTAGTGGAGTTGCAAAATAAGCTCAAAGCAATCTAAGGCGTTGGGGTCTTAGCCAGGCTGATTGATCTATTCCGCGACGAAACCCCGAGAGCGAATCTCATTCACCCAGGCAGTTTTGGCCTGGGATTCGCTCAGGGGGCTTCGTCGTCCCTAATCCCTAACAGCTTCAAGTTTGAATGTGAATTCCTTGTTTCAGGTGACGAAAGGTGCCGGGCGAAAGGGGAATCTCCAAAAGGATGAAGGTTTCCTCCCGACAGGCACATGTGATGAGAGCGAGAAAGGCGCCGCGATTTGCGGCGTGACGTCATGAAGCGTCGATTACGTGGAGGCCTAATTGGAGATTTCCCAGAAGTAGCCTAGTACATTCTGTTTAGATCCGTTTCGCACAAGGGTATCCTCGGGATGTAAAAAGTCCGTCGACCTCCCTATAAAAGGAGACAGATCGGCACTTGTAAAGGGAATCGACTTTTGAGAAATCATCGGTTGAGAAAAGAGCTTTTGATTGTCCTTTGTTCTGGTTCTTGAGCTTTTGCTTTCCCTCATTGCTTGTGAGGGGTAGCTTCGGCTATATCCCACAACAGTGAGGTGGCGCCTGGGTAAGGTGGCGCCTGCGTGGCAGTGTGGTGGGCCCTTGGCGCTCACGTGGTGGTGAGGTGGCGCCTGGGTGAGATGGCTCCTGCGTGGCAGTGAGCTGGGCGCTCACGTGGTGGTGACGTGGCGCTTGGGTGAGGTGGCGCCTGCGTGGCAGTGTGGGTGGGTCCTAGGTGCTGGTGAGGTGGCTGTTTTTTAGGGATCGCGACGAATCTGCTAAAACGTCATGGTGTTGTGAGCCGTATTGCGACGAATTTGACAAATCGTCGTGATGGTTTGGGCTTCAATATCCATCGATGCACGTCCGTGAAGAAAAATATGAATACGTCGTAGAATCGCGACAAACTAAACAAATCGTCGCAGTGTTTGTGACGAAAAAAAGAATACGTCGTAGAATCGCGACGAATTTAACAAATCATCGTAGTGTTTTGGGCGTCAATGCACATCCGTGACGAAAAAAAGGAATACGTCGTAGAATCGCGACGAATTAAAGAAATCGTCGCAGTGTTTTGGGCTGCAATGCACATTCATGACGTTTTCTGAAAACGTCGCGGAGAATGCGTCACAGATTAAATAGTTTCTTGTAGTGTAACATCAGGAATCATTTTCTGTTATTTATTTATTTATTTATTTATTTATTCACCCTTCCACCTATCTGGAAACCATCATGCCAATCGGGCGCCGCACACGTATATTTTCGCGCTGGAGGTAGGTTTTTCCAAAGTTGCCAAAAATTGTCAAGTCTTTTGCCAAAGTGTTAGAGCAGTATTTTTAACAATTTTACTAAGAATTAAGGATGACAACTCGATTTGGCAAAGTGTTGGAGATGCTTAAAAACACTAGCTAAAAGGACTACTTCCAGAAGGGATCTAAGGAGACATGGTGGAGAAGTTTCTTTCTTAGTCTCCATAATACCAACAAAATCAACATGACTGTCTCTAATTATACCAACCCGCCGTCTAAAAGTGGTGTGCATATCTAGGTGACTATTGTGCATCAAACGGAAGTTGCCATAGAAAAACTTTGACAGTTTTCTGAAATTTCACCCACTGTACATCACATCAATATCCGAACACTAATTATGAGTATTAGATGTAGATTAATTACAAACCCATTTCACAAACTCTACCTTAATTTTTGAGACCAAACTAATGAGCCTAATTACGACATGATTTGACAACATCATGCTACAGTAACAAAATTTTAATGATAGATTAATTAGACTTAATGATTGATCGCGCAATTTCCGGTCTATTAGTATAATTGTTTTTTTAACTAGTGTACGTTCAATAGTCCTAATAGACCTCGAAAGAAGACCCAAAAGTTTCACCTCACGAACTAAACGGGACAGAGGAATGCATCCCTGACTTTCTAATATATTATTCCAATCATCCCACTCAACTTCGTCTTTATCCCCAAAATTTCGTCTAGAGATAAGATGCACTCTCCACTCTGTAGGATCTCGCATAGACCGTAGACCGACCTCTCTTGTTGGTGGCAACTCTCAAAGATATTTGGGAACTATATTTAGCTATTTGTTACGTGCGGAACATGGTACTCTCTCCGATTTCCGATTTGGTAATTGAAATCGCTTAGGACAGCGACACAACCTCCAAAATACAAATTTGACTTCTTATTTTGATAAAAATATTAATTAAAAAGTAACATAAAAGTATGTATACTTCATTAAAGTATTTTGCGAGACAAATCTATTAATGTAGTTTTTGAAGGATCGGATGGCGACTAGAGAGGGGGGAGTGAATAAGAGCCGGTAAAAATTCTTCTCAAAGAACCCGGCCTATATCCTAGACAAATCCCGGTCACACACAAGCGATGGATCGAATCACACACCAACCGCCAAGACAACGAGGTTATGGATCAACCTCAAGTCTTAGGAACGATTCCTTGAAGCACACGCGGAAGCACGAAAGAAAGGAGGGAGGAATCGAACCAAGGAACAAAGCTGCCAGGCACTGGCGGACTGT
The DNA here is from genome assembly GCA_947561735.1 of Cenchrus americanus. NCBI lineage: Eukaryota > Viridiplantae > Streptophyta > Magnoliopsida > Poales > Poaceae > Cenchrus > Cenchrus americanus. Next base: position 188,267,893 of record OX387245.1, read on the forward strand.
CCGGCAAGGAGGGTCGGAAGGTCCGCAAGAGCCACGCGGACAGTCCGGCCAGGTGCCGCGGACAGTCCGCAAGGGCCACGCGGACAGTCCGGCCAGGTGCCGCGGACAGTGCGTAAAAACCAACAGAACCACCAGAGACGCACCACGAAAAACGAACCATCCGTGAAGACCAGGCGGACCGTCCGCACGGGTTCCGGACCATCCGCTACTGAAGCCTGGACCGTCCGCGAACCAGCTGCAACAAAAACCTAAAACAAAATCGGATCGAAAACGAAGACGAGCAAGAACACGACGAACATGCGAAGAACACGGAGCCCGCGGATGGTCCGCCAGGCACACGCGGACTGTCCGCGCCTCACGGACAGAAGCAAAAACTGCTCGACCCCGAAGGTCAACTCCTCCAACCCATCACCGGATTTCCTAAACGATAGAAGCTGAAGAGGCAAGGGTTTGGGGACAAGATATGCGTCCAACAAGGATGCTATACCCCAAAAATTTCACCTCCTAACTCCCTAAATCACCGGGAATCGTGGATCCTTTGCACACCACCAAAACCTAGAGCTCCGACCGAAAATCCTTGAATCAAAGTGGTTTCCCGGCGTTTGAGGGCACTAGATCAATCACAAAGATGCACAAGACATCCATCCATGTTTCCCTCAAAGAAATCCGGGGAGAAACCCACTAAAATCCGCGGAATCACACGAAGAACAAGGGCACCAAAAACAAGCACGAAAAAGACCACGGAAATCACAACGCCGAATCTTCTATACAAACCAGGAAAGATTCACAAGGTCTAGCATGCCGCCCTAACATCCATCCCTTTCAATAAATCTCTCATGAATCTCTCATGCTAGCCTAGACAAGAAATGGAGAAGAAAATGTCTTGAGAAAATGAGAAATGGGAGGGGGGAAATGAAACCCTAAGTCGCAGAGAGAGAGAGCCATCCACCCACACTCATGGCTTATATATCGGGTCCCATCGGTGTGGTAAATGACTCTACTACCCCTAACTCAACTACTGGCGATACAACCCATGTAGGGGCATTTATGTAATGTTTGTGGGTCTTGCCATCGGACGGCCACGCCTTCGCCGCACCCCGCGTCCTCCCGACGCAAGCCATGAGATCCCGCCGCGTGTCCTCCGCTTCGAAGCTTCCCGACACGCCCGGATCCCGTCTCCGTCGTGTTGGGCCTTCGGACTTGATTTTGAGGCCCAAACCAAGAAACCGTCCTCCGATGGTTTTGTGGGCAAACCACCAAACCCCGCGTGCTCGGCCCGGCCTCCCACCAAGACTCTTGACTCGACCGCGACCGTGCACCGGCTCGATCGTCCACGACTTCGTCTTGCTCGTCTCGCCACCATGTGGCCCGCACCTAGTCCCGCTGTCCACCGGGTCCCTCGAACTGAGCCTACTTGTCTCTCCATCTCCCGGAGGCCCCTCAAGGCTGAAGACCTTTCGCGCCCGTTCTTCACCTGCAACAACATGAACTAGGGTGCAGCCTACACCTGCGCACTGAGCCAAGAGTCAGTCCAACACCCGTTGTCAATCACTCATCACTGAGGAGCGGTCATCCATCGACCACCGGGACGCTCTTGGTCCTCAATCTTCCTCTTGATGAGTGCATTGACAACACACAACGCGAAATGAAATTCAGAGAAACAAAGTAAGAACAAAGAAAAAAAACAAGGAAGCTCAACTCATGACCAAAACCAAGGAAAGGCAAAGAAAGGTCACAAGCCGAGCAAAGCACAAACTCCACACTGAAAACCGCAAGAAAACTCCCCCTGAACAAATGCACGCTCCCCCTGAACATGTGGATGCAAAGTTCAAAATTTTAGATGCATTTTTCTGAATTTTCATTAAGCTCACCTCTTCCCCCCCTTGTTGACAATGTATGAATCAAGGTGAACATGCAGGAATGTAAGACAAAGCATATAAACACCTACATGAGCTTCTCAAATAGGCCAAATCTAGTGTCAAAGGCTAGAGGTGAGACAAAGAGCACACATATGGATCATAACATAGTCAAAGCATTGCCACAAGTAATATATGGAAATATAGGCATGTGACAAAGCAAATTTTCAGATTTGAGCAGTTTTATCAAAAGATGGCTCACTTCAGAATTAAAGGCCTATCCATGTCATATTCTAGCCAAAAATATGCATATCATCCAAAGATCATACAAGGATATCAAATTCTCAACAAAAGACCATTGCAAACACCCATAAAGCAAAGCATGTCATGTTAAAGCTCATGAGCCATGTGTCCACTTCGGGGAGACTTCTCCACTAGTGAACATAATGCAACATGTTTTGCACCCATGTGTGAAAGATAAGACATTTTTAAGCATAAACATGATGGATGGAGCATTTTTCAAGCATACACACTTTTTTTCAAGATTAATTCATTTCATGGTACATGAAGTGCCTTCGCGGCAAAAAGAAGCTTATGCTCCTCTGTGAATGCAACATAGGCTAAACATTCACAATGATATCGGCCTTTGGCCCAAATGCAAGAAAGAGACATCCAAGCACAATCTAAGCATGAAAGGCACATTTAGACCAAAAAGTGACATGGATACACTACTTGGAGCACATTTCATCAAATTTAGTCAAGATTAGCATTTGATTCAAAAAGGCTATCTCACAACACATATATCTCAAATATTCCAAGAGCATAGCCTCACATAGCCATTTCTCCACACACATGACCAATATCTCACAACTAGCCAAAGAAACTCAGATAAGGCATATGAAAGAAGCTCATCATCCTAAAATGCAATATGATACAAATGCAACATGATATATAACAAGATGACTATCCTACCATGGTTTATACATCAAGCAAAGCATGTATATGCATCAAAGGAAACATGGTATGATACATATGGTACAAAAATAAATCCCCCAAGAATCAACTAGAAAGGGCAAGAAACCCCAAGTTCCCCTCGCAAGCGCACAAATGTAGCTTGGTCGAGAGGCTTTGTAAAGATGTCTGCAAGCTGATCTTGGGTAGGGACATGACTCAACACAATGGTCCCTTTCTCCACATTGTCTCTCAAGAAATGATGCCTAACTTCTATGTGTTTGGTTCTGGAATGAAGCACTGGGTTTTTGCTACGCTTATGGCACTGGTGCTATCACAAAGAAGTGGGATCTGGGTGCACTCCTCACCAAAGCCTCTCAAGGTGTATGAGATCCACAACAGCTGGGAACAACAACTCGCGGCTGCAACATACTCCGACTCGGTGGTGGACTGAGCTACACTAGACTGCTTGCGGGAAGACCATGAAACCAACGAAGACCCAAGAAACTGGCAAGAACCAGAAGTAGACTTCCTCTCGACTCGGCAACCAGCGAAATCCGCATCAGAAAAACCATGAAGTGAAAGAGTCGAGGAGGAAGAATACCAAAGGCCAAGACCAGGGGCAGACTGTAGGTACCTGAAAATCCTCTTGATGACCTGTCGATGTGATGTCCTCGGCGAAGCCTGAAAACGAGCGCACAGACACACGCTGAACTGTATGTCTGGCCTCGTCGCCGTCAAGTAGAGGAGGGAGCCGATCATGCTCCTGTACTCCCGCTGGTCCATTGGTTCTCCGTCCTCGTCCGCATCCAAAGTAGCCGTACTCCCCATGGGTGTCGACATAGGCTTCACGTCTTGCATCTGGAACTTCCTCAGCATGTCTTTCGTGTACTTGGTCTGATGCACGAATGTTCCGTCCTTCACTTGCTTGATCTGCAACCCGAGAAAGTACTGCAACTCGCCCATCATGCTCATCGCGAATTCCCTGCTCATCTCATCTGCAAACTTGGCAATAAGGTTATGTGACGAGCCACCAAAGACAATATCATCCACATATATCTGCACAACCAACAAGTCATTCCCATGCTTGAGGAGAAACAAGGTTTTATCCACAGTACCCATCACGAACCCTCTGCTCAACAGAAAACCTCTCAATCTCCCATACCAAGCTCGGGGTGCCTGTTTCAACCCATACAGAGCCCTTTTCAACCTGTACACCCTGTGTGGGTACTTCACACTCTCGAACCCCGGTGGCTGCTTCACATACACCTCCTCCTCTATGACCCCATTCAGGAAAGCACTCTTCACATCCATCTGATACAACTTGAACCCTTTAGCCACGGCAAAGGCTAGAAGGATCCGAATTGCCTTAGGACGGGCCACAGGAGCAAAGGTCTCCTCATAGTCGATCCCCTCCTTCTGACTATATCCCTGAGCAACAAGTCTGGACTTGTTCCTCACAACCATCCCATTCTCACCCTCTTTGTTCTTCCAAACCCATTTGGTTCCTATTGGATGGAAATTTGGAGGTGGTTCAACTAACTCCCACACCTAGTTCCTCTGCAAATTTTCCAACTCCTCATGCATAGAATTGACCCAGTTTGCATCAGATAAAGCGTGTCCAATGTCCTTGGGCTCAAAGGAGGCAACAAATGCAGCATGAGCAAAATGAGAGGAATTTCTGGACCTTGACCGCGTGGTATGTTCATCGATGTCCCCAATGATCTTCGATAGGGGATGCACTTCTTGAATCCGCCGGGGAGCCTCACACCTCGAGACTACCTCCCCCTCAACTTCACTTCTCTCGCCTGGTCCTCTTGTCGCACTGTCGTTGTCCATGAAGTAGACGGTCCACCCTCCGTAGTGGTCGTAGGGGAAGTAGTGGGTACACACTCCGCTTCAGGCGCATGGTTCTCTCCACCATCATCTCCAGCTTCATCCTTCTCCTCTTCAAAGAGGTCCTCAGCCATCTCTTCATCACCTGCACATTCAAAGCCAGGAGAGGTACATGGCATTGTCTCGTCGAAGGTTACCTCGCAAGTCTCCATGATTTTGTTAGTCTCAAGATTAAGCACTCTATAGGCTCTAGAATGGTTAGCATATCCAAAGAAAATCCCATCACTAGACCTAGCCTCAAATTTGTCGAGTTTTCCCTTCTTAAGAATAAAGCACTTGCAGCCAAAGACTCGGAAATGAATCACCTTGGGTACCTAACCATGCATAAGCTCATAACAGGTCTTCCTCTTGAAAGCTCGCAATAAAATCCTGTTGGAGACATGACAGGCTGTATTGACCGCCTCAGCCCAATACCTCCTAGGAGTTCTGTGCTCATCGAGCATCGTCCTAGCCATCTCACAAAGAGTCCGATTTTTCCTTTCCACGACTCCATTTTGAGGGGGCACATAAGGGGTCGAATACTGATGTTCAAGACCTAGATCACGACAAAAGGCATCAAAACGAGAGTTCTTGAACTCTGAGCCATTATCACTACAGATAGCTCTAATGGCATTCCCATGCCTCTCGTTCTTCAACCACACGATCAGATCTCGAACGAAACCAAATGTCTCACTTTTGTCCTCAAAGAAAAACACCCAGGCATAGCGAGAGTAATCGTCCACCACAACAAAGACATACCACTTCCCACCCACCGAGCGAACTCGAGCTGGCCCAACAAGGTCCATATGCAACAGCTCTGTCGGACGCTCGGTCATGACATCGGTCATGGGTGGATGGGGAGTGTCTACCATCTTGCCATGCCTCACGGAGCACAGACCAAATCCTTCTCAAACTTCAACTTCGGCAATCCTCAGACAAGGTTAAGACCACTCAAGCGGGAAACCAAATCAAAGCTCAAGTGACCCAACCGCCTATGCCATTTCCACAAATCACAAAAGAACCGGCCATCAAACAGCGAGGAGGACCCAAAGAGCGAGAGAAATCAGCCCTGAAAATCTGACCCTCGGGGATGATCATACATACAAGATCACCTCGAGAATCCAGCAAACGAGACTCACCAGACTTGAAACGCACCTCAAAGCCCTCATCAAGCAACTGAGAAACCGAAAGCAAATTGAAACCCAAAGACTTCACAAGAGAAACCCTCTTCAACGTTACCTTGTCACTCGCATGCACTACACCCTCAGAAATCACCTTTCCTCGTCCGTTGTCCCCAAACGTGATGTACCTATTTTCCTTCACTGGGGTGAGGCTGGAGAACCACTTTTTGTCTCCGGTCATGTGTCGTGAACATCCGGAGTCGATCAACCAAATGTTCTCCAAGCCTCCCGCCTGCCGTCAGAAACAAGAACGAGAATGAGCCAACGACTCGACACTGGGGTTAGCACAAAGAAAGTTAAACCAGTGTCGAGCCATCTGGTCAAAAGAGGGGTTAGCAAACATCATTACCTTTCCACCAAATTTCCCATGTCCCATGGATGGAGTACGAGCACCACGAGGGGGAAAACGTGGTCTGTAGTTCCTCTGGAACCCAAAGCTGTCATCATCTCCCCTAGACCCGTATTGAGGACGAGTAGGGGGACGTCCAGCAAAACCACCACGAGCCCGACCAAACCTTTCACCAGCACGCACACCATCATCTCTCCTATCAAACCTCCCACCACCACCTCTCTGTGGGAACCTACCACCCTGAGCTCCAACCCTACCAACATTCCTCACACTTCCCACACCGCGTGGATGTGGCACTCTAGGCTCAGGAATACCATGAGACTGGCGATACCTGTCCTGGTTTGCTTGCTCCCTAGCAAGCCTCTCATCCCTCTTCCTCTTGTAGCAAAACTCTGCTAGATGCCTCTCCTTGCCACAATACTCACACCTGGAGGGGATGGGTTTTGGTTTTGACTCTGGCTTCTCTCTAGGCTTCACACCCTTCTCACTCACAAACTTCACCGGTTTCTGGAAGTCATTTCCTTTAGGTGGGAACTTGGGTGGATCTTGGGTTGTGTCAAGCTTGTTGCAAAGGTGGTTGGGCTTTGGTGTGAAAGAGTTCTTGGGTGCTTTTGGAAGTGGGACTTGGATGTCTCCGATCACCTCAAACTCGGGAGTGGACTCAACACACTTCTCATACACACTCTCCCCACTGTTTTCTCCCACTTTCTCACCCAACTTCTCAAAACCCAAACCACGACCATCCGCTCTCTTGAACTCCTCAATCATGATTTTCAATTGAGGTTCCTGCCCAGACAACCAACCCCACACCTTCCACAAATAGTCATTCTCCTCATAGATGACATCCAAACGGGAAGTATGTTCAAGATTGTGCAAAGTAACTTCATCACAACTCGTGCATGCATTGACAACAGGAGATGTCAAAGAAGCTTCCAAAGTACTAATGGTAGAACGAGCATCAACTAGCTTAGCATGCATAGTAGGACATGATTTACAAGCACCAAGCAAAGTGGGTCTAGCCTTAAGCTCATCATACTTAGTCCTAAGAGCATCTAGTTTAGCCAAAGTAGAAGCATTCTTCTCATTAAGCAATTTGATTTCATTCAACCATGCATAACATTCAGGACATTCAACATCATCAGAAATGGTAGGAGTAAGTTTCAAAGAGTCATTCTCAAGTTTCAATTCAAGCAATTTAGACTCTATCTCTCCTACTTTCTCACTAGCATTCTCAAGTTGAGCCCTAAGATCTTTCCTCATCTTCTTGGCATCCCTCAACACACTATCACAGTTGTCAATCAAGCCATTCAACCTAGTGATCTCAGCAAGCAAAGCGTCGGGGTCACGACTTACCTCATCCTCTGAGTCGGAGTCGGTGTCTTCCTTCTCATCCTTCATGCTGCTTGAGCTATGGGCCATGCCACAAAAGCCTCCAAGTGCCACACAGCTCAAACCACTAAGGTTCCGGCTTGCATTCTTCTTGCCCTTGCGCCTCCCGGTGTCTTCATCCTCACTACTTGAGCTTGAATGTGCGTCGCTTGAGCTTGTGTCGACGTCGCTTGCACCGGCCACCATGGCTCTTGCCTTGTCCTTCTTGTGGCCGCCCTTGCTCGATCACCGCTTGTCCTTGTCCTTGCTCTTGTACTTGCTGTAGTGCTTGCCCTTGGAGGAGTACTTGTCTTCACGCCTAGGGTGCACCTTGTACTCGCTCATCTTGTACTTGTTCTCCTCCGCTTCCGGGCACTCGGCGATGAAGTGTCCACGCTTGCCACACTTGTAGCATGTCCCCGAGCTCCGCGTTGCATTCCTCCGGTTCTCAGGTAGTCGATCAAACCTCCTTGAGAGCAAGTCCAATTCCTCCTCGCTCAGCACATCAAACTCATCATCTGGAATAGACATGAGAGAGGACAAGGAAAACTGTCGACAGGAAGGGTTAGTGTTGGCTTTGCCCTTTGATCCACCCACAAGAGCAAGACTATGATCAGTTGTGCCCTCATGCTTGGATTGCAACTTCCTGTCAATCTCAGCCGACTTGAGCTTAGAAAAGAGATCATCCAACTCAATAGTCAAGTATTGCCCGGACTCCTTGATGGCCTCAACCTTAGGACCCCAAACATTTTGGTCCAAGATATGCAAGAGCTTCAAAGCTTGATCATGCTCGGTGTAAGGGAAATCCTCAACATTGGCCTTCATGTTGTTCACGATGGCGGTGAACCTCTGAAACATCGCATCAATGTCCTCATCGGGAAGTTGAGTATTCTCATATTGCATCCGGTAAGAGACAAAGAGGAGAGCCTTCACATGGTTATCACCACCGTGAGCAACCAACAAATTCTCCCAAATTTTCCAAGCAAGATTCAAATGGCGAACATGCTCAAACTCAGGATCACACAAACTTCAGACCAAGTGATCAACAGCTTTTGCATTTGCCTCATACTTGGCCTTAGCACCGGCATCAGTCACCATAAGAGTGTGGATCTCTGCCGGAATAGCATAGGTCTTGTCAATCACAATGAAATACAACAACTTGCCACGAAGAAAGATCATCATTCGGGCCGCCCACTTGTGGTAACCCTTCCCATCGAAGTGCGGCAGACCGCCCCGCTCAACGTACGCCATCTTAGGATTCAAGACTTGTCAAAGTCACCACGAATCCGGCACCAAGCTCTGATACCAATTGAAGGATCGGATGACGACTAGAGAGGGGGGAGTGAATAGGAGCCGGTAAAAATTCTTCTCAAAGAACCCGGCCTATATCCTAGACAAATCCCGGTCACACACAAGTGATGGATCGAACCACACACCAACCGCCAAGACAACGAGGTTATGGATCAACCTCAAGTCTTAGGAACGATTCCTTGAAGCACACGCGGAAGCACGAAAGAAAGGAGGGAGGAATCGAACCAAGGAACAAAGCTGCCACGCACTGGCGGACTGTCCGGCCAGGAGGGGCGGACGGTCCGCAAGAGCCACGCGGACAGTCCGGCCGGAGTTTCGCGGACAGTCGCAAGGGCCACACGGACGATCCCGGCCAGTGTGCCGCGGACAGTGCGTAAAAACCAACAGAACCACCAGAGACGCACCACAAAAAACGGACCGTCCGCGAAGACCAGGCGGACCGTCCGCTACTGAAGCCCGGACCGTCCGCGAACCAGCTGCAACAAAAACCTAAAACAAAATCAGATCTAAAACGAAGACGAGCAAGAACATGACGATCACGCGAAGAACACGGAGCCCACGGACGGTCCGCCAGGCACATGTGGACTGTCCGCGCCTCATGGACAGAAGCAAAAACTGCTCGACCCCGAAGGTCAACTCTTCCAACCCATCACCGGATTTCCCAAATGGTAGAAGCTGAAGAGGCAAGGGTTTGGGGACAAGATATGCGTCCAACAAGGATGCTATACCCCAAAAATTTCACCTCCTAACTCCCTAAATCACCGGTAATCGCGGATCCTTTGCACACCACCAAAAACTAGGGCTCCGACCGAAAATCCTTGAATCGAAGTGGTTTCCTGGCGTTTGAGGGCACAAGATCAATCACAAAGATGCACAAGACATCCATCCATGTTTCTCTCAAAGAAATCCGGGGAGAAATCCACTCAAATCCGCGAATCACACCAAGAACAAGGGCACCAAAAACAAGCACGAAAAAGACCATGGAAATCACAATGCCGAATCTTCTATACAAATCAGGAAAGATTCACAAGGTCTAGCATGCCGTCCTAACATCCATCCCTCTCAACAAATCTCTCATGAAGCTCTCATGCTAGCCTAGACAAGAAATGGAGAAGAAAATGTCTTGAGAAAATGAGAAATGGGAGGGGGGAAATGAAACCCTAAGTCGCAGAGAGAGAGAACCATCCACCCACACTCATGGGTTATATATCGGGTCCCGTCAGTGTGGTAAATGACTCGACTACCCCTAACTCAACTACTGGCGATACAACCCATGCAGGGGCATTTATGTAATGTTTGTGGGTCTTGCCATCGGACGACCACGCCTTCGCCGCACCCCGCGTCCTCTCGACGCAAGCCATGCGATCCCGCCGCGTGTCCTCCGCTTCGAAGCTTCCCGACACGCTCGGATCCTGTCTCCGTCGTGTTGGGCCTTCGAACTTGGTTTTGAGGCCCAAACCAAGAAACCGTCTTCCGATGGTTTTGTGGGCAAACTACCAAACCCCGCGTGCTCGGCCCGGCCTCCCACCAAGCCTCTTGACTCGACCGCCACCGTGCACCGGCTCGATCGTCCACGACTTCGTCTTGCTCTTCTCGCCACCATGTGGCCCGCACCTAGTCCCGCTGTCCACCGGGTCCCTCGAACCGAGACTACTTGTCTCTCCATATCCCGGAGGCCCCTCAAGGCTGAAGACCTTTCGCGCCCGTTCTTCACCTGCAACAACACGAACTAGGCCGTAGCCTACACCGGCGCACTGAGCCAAGAGTCAGTCCAACACCCGTTGTCAATCACTCATCACTGAGGAGCGGTCATCCATCGACCATCGGGACGCTCCTGCTTTCCTCAGTTTTTACATTTCCAGACTCAACGACTTCAAATTTATTAGAGAAACTCCAATAATTGCCCATCCTAAATTGCCATTGTTATTTGTTTTGGCCAAAACAAAAAAAACCTTCTCCAACAATTCCCCATCTCAGGTTGCCATTTATCCCAAATTGCGAAAAACAGACTCCACACGTGCATATATGCACACAGCTATCCGCGATGCATCCTTCTGCATCAGAAGAGTTGGAAGGGTATAAAAATATTTTTGTCTTTTCCTAAGGGTTGCTGAGTTAAGTTTTCAAGAGGCGGAAGTGTATAAACATAATTTTGTTTCTCTCTAAGGGTTCCTGATGTAAACATAATTTGGCAAGTGAATTATCCCAAACTGTTAGAGATGAGCTCTTGTTTTACTTGTCATATCTTTTTAGAAGTTAGCAAAACACAAGATTTGCCATCTCCAATGGTTTGCCAAATTTTATTTGGCAAATTGTGTTTTGCTCATATCTAAAAAGATGTGCCAAGTAAAAAAAGAGGTTATCTCCAACAATTTGACATAATTCACATGTTAAATTCAGATCTAACATACATCATGAACTCTGAGAGGAAAAAAATTTATGTTATACCCTTCCACCTCTTAAAAACTTACATCAGTAACCCCAAGATATAAACAAAATTATTTTTATGGCCTTCCACCACTTCTACTACGGAACGGATGCGCTGTCGGTGTTTTGTACCGGCAACCTACCAAGGGGAGTACCCGAGGTAGATGAATGTGGCTTCACCGAGATCGGTAACTCATAGGAAGAGACACATGGCACACAATTTAGACAGGTTCAGGCCGCAATGTGCGTAATACCCTACATCCTGTATGCTGCATAGCTCTGGATTGATTGGGTGTGATTACAAGATGATGCGTATGAGAGAGATAAGGGTCCCTGCCTCGCCTTATATAGCCCGGGAGGCAGGGTTACAAGTCGGTTCAGGGAAAGAGTACTAGTCGTGTACGTCTAGGTGTTCTCTACATGGAGCCGGTCATGTACAGTTTCCTATCCGACTACTACTTCACCATAATCATTGCGCTCCACGCCATCAGGTGCCGTGTAGCTCAAGTCGGGTAGTCCCAGGAGCCCACCGAGTAGTCGGTCCTGGTACCCACTAAGGTAGTGGGCCCAGGGAGGTCCATACGACATGCACCGCGTGAAGGACTGAAACGGCGAACCAGAGAGGGGGGGAGTAAATGGGAGCCGATACAAATTCTATTCAAGAATTCAGCCTATGAACCCGATTTCACTCGTGCACCTCCGCAAGCTTCTCTTGCCAAGTCCACGTAGCCACTGAAGTGCTACTAAACCTAGGAGCAAGATCCAACCAACAGCCACAACACACACGTAGGGGAAACACACACGACACGGCTGCTGGCAGCCCAAACCGGTCAGGCCGGTTTCTGAAACCGGTCGGACCGCTTCTGTTGGACTTAGCCTCACACAGGCAGGGGAAACCGGTCAGGCCGGTTCTGTCCAGAGACTCCCCAAAAACCCTTTCTGCCTCAAGAACCTCTCCTCCTTTGAACAAGAATAGCCATAGTACAACAGGGACTTCCTTGCTCAAAAACTCTTCACGACAGCCGATAGGACTAAACCGGTCAGACCGGTTTGGGAAACCGGTCAGACCGGTTTTGGTCTGGACAGTCGGGAAGAACTCAACCCGCGAAACTCAAACCTTCCACCAATCGATCTCCTGGTTCGTTCCACGGATCAAAGTGAGTCTTTGGGGATAGATGGGGTACCTCGTGGGCTACCCTTGGCTAGAAGCTCGGTCCCCAAAACCCACTCAATCAAGAGGAATCGAAAGTCAACCCTCCAGAACACCTCTAACCCTAGAACTCCGAAAACTCCAAAATCGAACCCCTTAACTCACGGATTTGGGAGGGGAATCAAAGGTAAAAGAACCACAAAGAGTTCACACGAATTTCCCCCATCAAATCCCCAAGAGCAAGGTCCCGAAAACACACCAAGAAAACCACCAAGAGAGGGCTCTGAAAATCACCACCAAGAACAACCGGGAACAACACAACAAAGCCTTGAGGAACCACGCCGAATGATCTATACATACCAAGGAGGTTCATACAAGGTCTAGCTTGCCGCCCGATCATCCAACCCTCTCTCAAAATCTCACCATGAAGCTCTCAAGCTAGTCCTATGGAAATCCTAAGAAAATAGGAAGGGAAAATAGGAAAGCAAATGAACTAGGGTTCCAAGAGTTGGCTACCATCCACTCACCTCTTGGGTTATATGGAGGCAAGCCTAAAGTCTAAAATGCCCCTAAGGCGTAAACTAAGATACACGCCCACCAAGGGCACTTTTGGAATTTGTCTTCGTAGCACCATCGTACGGATGCCCAGTGACCGCACTCCGCGTAGCCTCGACGCAAGCCTTGCGATCCCGACGCGTGTCCTTCGCTTCGAAGCTTCCAGCACCCTGCGACCCCAAACCGGTTTTGGCCAGACAGCCACGCCGAGTCTTCGGCCTCAGCTTTGTGGCTCAGCTGAGTAACCTGGTGATTTTCTGGAGAACCACCGCAAACCCCGCAAACTTGATGTAGCCTCCGCCAATCACCACTCATGACTTGGCTCCCACGAAGTCCCAGCTTGACCTTGGTTTTGTGGCTCAACCAAGAAACCGTCCACCAACTTGATCTTGCTATTCTTGCCACCATGCGGCCCGCACTTGACCCCACTGGCCACCGGGTCCCTCGAACAAAGCCTACTTGTCTTCTCCACACCTGGAGGCCTCACCGGTAACGACCTTTCACGCTTGTTCTTCACCTGCACCAACACGAGTCAAGCCGCAACATGCACCTGCAATACTTAGCCAAGAATTAGTCCACACAACGTTATCAATCACTCATCATACCAGGAAGTGACCATCCACCGGTCCTCGAACCACACATGGTCCTCAATCGCCCCCTTGACGAGTGCATTGACAACACACACATTTGGTAATCAGAGAAAAGGAAAAAAAGAAACGAATAAAAGGAACTCCAACAAGCGATCAAAAGCTGAGAAAAGCAAAGAACAAGATCACTTGAAGAAGACAAGTCTCAGACCCCTTAGGCAAGGGCAACGGCTCGACACATCTGAGACAAAACCATGCTCAAGAAAAGAGCACAAACCACCAAAGCATACAAGAGCTCCCCCTGCACATATGCATGCTCCCCCTGAACAAATGCCAAACCTAGGCACAAACCGATCAGGCCGGTTCCCAAAACCGGTCAGACTAGTTCCACCAAAACCGGTCAGACTGGTTCCCAAATCGGTCAGGCCGATTTCATACAGCAGACCACACCCCCCAAAAGCCAAAAATGCAAAAAAAATGCACAAGCTCCCCCTTGACGCTTGGGATAGGTTCCAGGGATGCAATGCAACTTTTCTCCACCTTTCTTTCTCCCCCTTGTTTCCAATGCATGAATCAAGGCTCAAATTTGAAAATATGCAACCTAGAGCTTCTCAAGTATACAAAATTCATCACAATATGATACACATGTCCAAATGAGTGTGACAACCCGCCCAGGAAAGTACCGCACTATTGCCCAAGACCGATCCACTTTGGTCATTAAGCAATAATAAAGTACCATCCTGTCGTAAGTCGCCGGGTTAACGCCCGGCAAATCACTTGAATAGCACAAGGATCGATATATGCATTAAAACTCACTCGAGGGCGAGTCCAGAGATACAACAACATTCAAATTCAAATACGTACCCCGAAGGGTTTAATTATTACAAACCATAGTTTTTTTTGTCATGACGAAATAGTTCAGAGTTTTTCAAAGCAGCGGAATTAAACTAGCGGCAGCAAGTCACCACGGGAGGCCATCCATGATGCTTCAGTAGTCGTCCTCCACCCACTCCAGCTCCCAGCCGGGCGGGATCTCACCGGGCCACACATCACTAAAGGCATGACCTGGATCAACACATTATAGCAAGGCTGAGTATACTAATACTCAGCAAGACTTACCCGTCGGTGATATCTACTTCACCACATCTAGACCATGAAAAGCTTTTTGGCTACTGGGTTGCTTTTGCTAAAAAGTAACAAAGAGTAGGTCCTTACTTTCAAGATTTTAGCACAAGTTCTAGTAGTTTAATCTTTACTACATTAGCCAACTAGTTCAAACAAAGTTGTAAAATACAATTATTCAAACATCATCTTCATCAACTTCCATCATTAGGGATCATATGACTAGTTGAGTAAGTAGTCTCAGATAACGGTGAGAGGCCGACAATCGATTGATTTAAACCTTGCAAGGGAGACCCAAACACACGGTCGGCTGCCCCCGCGAGGACAACTCCCCAGGCCGTCCCCATAAATCCTCGGGTTGGGATCGAATCTTACAGTCTTTGGTGCAAGCTATCCGCATACCCCGCGAGATACCCGGAGTCACCATACACCACCGTAGCTAGCCGTGAGAGCGAATCCCAAGAGTAGTAATAGTAAGATCCCTCACCGCCTCATTATGGTACTAGGCTTACTTGGTCCCATACCCGGCATATGCTTGGTACGTTCAAAAACTTAACCCACATAACCACTGGACCGGAGCCCAGATCCCATGCTCTTACCACGTGAGCAATCCATTTAAGGATATAGTATGATTCCTATCTAGGAACCTATTCTCGCGAGTGAGGTCATCACCCGACTTGTAACAGTCCTATAGCTTAGCAGCTATCGACCTATCATACTAGTGGGGACAAAGGTACCTATGGATCATGCATCTAGGGTTTCATTCAACTCCTGAACGTAAATGCACAATCATTCATAGATAATTGAATAAAGAACTTTAAAACTGGGTTAGATGCACCGGAGCTTGCCTTCGTCGACTAGGTTAGCTTGGGCACCCTCGGTGTCGAGTCCGTCCACGTACTGCAGAGAACCTTCTGCTCCGCCTTCCTCGGTTTCCGGGACCAGGGAGTAGTCTCCGTCCGGAAGATCTACACGGAATGCAATGCACTTTAGGTGATGTGATAGTTTGTTGTCCTATCCAACTTTAGTTGGTCATATTCACCTTAACAAGCATTCATTTAATGTTTCTGTTTTAGGAAGGTTATTAGTTGTACATGGGTTACTCTTTTATTCCACATTTGAATAAAGGTTTTTATTTAAGCTTATCATTCCATGGGAAAGCTTTATTTTATTTTATCTTTACCCATATGGTGTAATTAATAGCTGAATTAATTCCTTATTAGTGTTTGGTAATTAACTTTATTTTTATTTATATTAAATAATGCCTTCAAAAAGGAAAAAGATTTAATTAAGGATTTTCTTTATTAATTCCCCTTTAATATTAAAAGGGCATTTAAGCCATTTATTTAACCCATTAAATTACCAAAAATTACAGGGGTGTTTCTCAGGCCTACTAGCACCTATCCTGGTCCATTGGACCCACATGTGAGTGATGGATGCTAGGAAATTAAATATTATTGAAAATAACAAAGGCTAGCTAGTGATTCAACTTAAATGCATATAAAAATAAATAAGCCTCAAAATGATCCAAACTTTCTTGTGCATGCTCTCTGATCCTAAAAAAGCCTAAAAACCTAGCATGTTCTCATGGAACCTCTACTGAACTTGGTCTATTAATTTACAAAGGAAAACATGCATAAATCTAGAATAATAATTTCTGTTACTCTTAAATTCATGATTAAATCACAAGATGTGCCTTTTGACATCACAAGACAGTGTGCACAATTTGGGCTCAAGAACATGAATATATTTAACATGAAAAATCATCTATGCAGTTCTGCCAGAGATGGAAAAACATTTTTATAAAAAGCTTCACATGATAACTTTGTGCAATTTTTGGCACAGCATCTAGTCTTACCCTAACTCACAACATATCCAAAGCTCAGCTATAGAGAAGCTATACATTTCAAATTATGACAGATTCAAGCATAACACCTTTGTAATTCTTCTGCAAAAACTACTTTGTATCTAGCCACAAGTGTACATCAAGTAGGTGGGGTTTAACATCCTGAGACCTACAAAATTTGTTTTAGAATTTTTGGAATTTTCTGTGAATTTCTAGGGGTTTTCTAAGACTGTGGACTGATCTGCAAATAAACTAAGTTACGGTTCCTTGCAAATATGCCCCTGGATTCACATCCATGCCCTCGGCGGCGGCGGGGAGGGCTCGCCGGCGGCGATGTGGGGCCCGACCACGACAACAAGCGGCACCATGATGAAATTGAGCTCACCACGGTCCTATTGGTGGTGGTGGCGAGGGTGGAACTTGCTCCGGCGACGCGCGCACGGCGGCGGCCGGCGGCGGCGCTCGGGGCGGCTCGGTGTCTCGCGGCGTGGAGGCCAAATTGGCGCAAACAAGCGCGCTTGCGAGCTGGCACCGGGTGCTAGGGAACCTAGCGACGTGCTTGGACGGCGGCGAGCGCGAGCCGGGAGAGCTAGCACCGGCGGCGGCGGGATGGCGGCGGCAATGGCGCGGGCGGCTCGGTGCGACGCGCGAGGAGAGGCGGGGAGCCTTTATACTCGGCTCGGGCGGCCTGCGGGGTGATGCACGGGTGACAGCGGAGATGCCGGCCGTGCTACGGTGCGTCGAGGCGCGCGCGTACGGCGGCGACGCCGCCGACGGACCGCCGGTCCGTGGCGAGCGCGCGCGTGCGCGCGGCGCGTGCCTCGGGCGCCTCGGGACGGGGCACCTAGGGGCGCGTGGCATCGGGACGGAGCACGGCGTGGACGCCAAGGCCTCGGGCGGCGCGGGCACGGGCGCCGGGGCAAGGCCGGCGGCGGGCGGCGACGGCGGCGCACGGCGCGCGCGACGTCTCGGCGCGCGCGACGCGCTCCGGCTCGGCCGTGCCGCCGGTGCATGCTTTTAGTCGATTTTTCTCAAAATTTTCAAACGAACCGGACCAAGTGATGAATACCAAAGTTGTAGATCTAGGTACCAGCTATAACTTTTACAAAGACCGTATAGGGTTTTGTTTCCTAGATTTGAATCGTGGAAGTGCCAACTTTGAATGTCAGCATGTGTTTGCCAACAGTGATCTCTGGCTTGCAAGGGCTTTTTCACAATTTTCCCCTCCAAATCTGCAATGCCACTCTACATGAAAGTTGTGTCCCTCAACAAGACCTACAACTTTCCCAAAGGTAGAATTTTAAGTGTTTAGGTGAAATTTGGGGAACGCGGCAAAAGTTCCGGCAGACACCTGTGGACATGGGATGGCAAGGGGGTTTGACCCACCCTTTGACCATGGGTTTGCCCCACAAGTGTTTTAACTATTCACTAGGGTCACTAGGGGTGTGTTAAGGAGTTTTCATGTGTGAGGGCCCAGGTTGACCTAGGGTTGACCATTTGACCGGCTAATCGTGTCATTAGTGTTAAAGACGGTAATTAAAAACCTGAGGCGTCACAATGAGCAAGTTAGATACTCTACAGCTTCGTAAAGACATCAACTTCATGATTACCAAGTTTCACAACCAACGGACGAAGCTAAGATAGAATTGAGCAATTTTGCGAAAATTTACCCTCTCATGAGCAAAGTCCTAAACATGAGCAAAACATGTCAAAATGGCAAAGCCACACAAACTTCATGCTATGACAACCATTCTAATCATAAGACCATCACAAACACCCACAAGCACCTCATGTCATGTCAAAGCCACCGAGCCATGTGCCTACATCTATGTATGAGACTTCTCATTGGTAGGCATCATGCAACGGTATAGCACCCAAAGCAAATTAAATTCAGCACATATGACATGGGAGCACATTTTCCAAGCATTTTACATTTCATTTTCAGATTCATACTTGGTACATGAAATGTCTTTCCCGACAAAAAGGAACTTATACCCCTCCACAAGATAAAACAAGAGGGCTAAACATTCATGATGGCAAATGAGCCTTTGGCCCCATATGATCAATAAACTAGCTATCCAACCACAATTAAGCATAACCAAGCCACTAAAACATGTCAAGATAATATAAAGGCCTTTACACATGAGAGAGCATATATGTGACATTTTTCAAAAAAACATAGCCATCAACCATCGATATAAATCAAGATTGTCAAGAGCTAAGCCAAACTAACCATAGCTTACCAAACAAGCTCACAAAGACATATATCTCATTCCATGGTGAACAATGTATATGAGAGAAGCTTTTCCTAACCAATGCATATGATACAAAATGCATGCAATCTAAGATACAAGGATGCCTATACATCATGTTACATATGCCATGCCAAATGCAAGAAATGCACAAGGGAAAGCTATACATATGCTACTAGGGATGGCAATGGGGCGGGTTTGGGGCGGGTAGAGCATACCCATGCCCGCCCCGACATGGGCAGTGGGTAAAATTTCTTACCCGTCCCCGTGCCCATGGGTAAAATTTCTTACCCGTCCCCGTGCCCGCCGGGTATCGAGCGGGTAACGGGTTACCCATGGGTACAACAACGTAAACACATTGCCATTATGCCATACCACAATCACAAATTCACAATTCAACAAATTATTTCAATTTTGCAACATCTCACACAATAAACATTCATATGATAAATATAGTCACATTGTCAGTTTGTCACATCGGTACATCACATGATAAATGCGTAAATGGAGTCACATTGTCACATCACATGATAAACCACACATTCATAGCACATATTTAAAAAAAGCATTGTTGACTTAGGGTTAGGTGGCGCCTGTGGGATGAGGAACGTTGGGCTGGGCCGAAGGTTGGGCTGAAACCGAAATATTTTGTTGAGTTTGTGATTGTTTGACGGTACCCACGGGTTACCCATGGGTAAGATTAGATCCCCGCCCCGTACCCGCCTCACGCCGGGTTGGGTATGGGCGCCACCCACGGGTGAAAAATGGTACCCATGCCCGTCCCCGTCGGGTCGGGTACCGGCGGGTACCGGCACCCGTACCCGAATTGCCATCCCTAATGCTACAAAGAAGCTCCCACACACCAACTCAAGAAATCAAACACACACCAAGCTCCCCCCGCAAACGAGTGAAAGTTGCTTGATCTAGGGGTTTGGTGAAAATATCGGCTAGTTGGTCATGTGTGGGTACATGGATCAAAGCTATCTTCCCTTTCTCTACATTGTCTCTCAGAAAATGATACCTCACTTCTATGTGTTTTGTTTTGGAATGGAGCACTGGGTTCTTTGCAACACTTATGGCACTGGTGCTGTCACATTGAAGTGGGACATGGGTATACTCCTCACCAAAGTCACTCATGGTGTATGTGATCCAAAGGAGCTGAGAGCAACAACTAGCAGCGGCAACGTACTCTGCCTCGGTAGTGAATTGAGCAACACTCGACTGTTTGCGGGAAGACCAAGACACCAAAGAAGATCCCAAAAATTGGTAAGTCCCCGAAGTGGACTTTCTATCCAAGACACCCGGCAAAATCCGTATCCGAAAAACCATGAATAGCCAAAGAAGAGGACGCGGAGTACCAAAGGCCGAAGTCGGGAGTGTGACGCAAGTACCTGAAAATTCGCTTCACTGCTTGCCGATGCGAAGTCCTCAGAGATGCTTGAAAGCGAGCGCACGGACACACCGAGACCGTATGTCCGGCCTCGTCGCCGTCGGGTAGAGGAGTGACCCGATCATGCTCCGGTACTCCTTCGGTCCACGTGTTCACCTTCCTCGTCCGCATCAAGAGCCGTAGTCATACTCATCGGCGTCGTCATAGCCTTGGAGTCCTCCATCTTGAACTTCCACACAATGTCTTTGGTGTACTTTGCTTGGTGCACAAATGTTCCTTCCTTTGATTGCTTGATTTGTAGCCCGAGGAAGAACTGCAACTCGCCCATCATGCTCATCTCAAATTTCCTGCTCATATCCTCTGCAAACCTTGCAACAAGAGAGTTAGACGAGTCAGCAAAGACAATATCATCCACGTACACCTGCACAATCAGGATATCTCTGCCCTGCCTAAGTAGAAACAAGGTCTGATCAACCTTTCCCATCTCAAAACCTATCTCAAACAAGAACCCCCTCAACCTACCATACCAAGATCTAGGCGCCTGCTTCAACCCATAAAGCGTCTTCCTCAACTTGTACACCTGGTGGGGGTACTTCTCACTCTCAAACCCCGGTGGTTGTCTCACATACACTTCTTCCTCCAACACACCATTCAAGAAAGCACTCTTCACATCTATTTGGTGCAACTTGAACCCTTTGGCCACGGAAAAGGCTAGAAGGATCCTTATTGCCTCCAAACGGGCTACGAGAGCAAAGGTCTTATTGATGGTAGATTATCGTATCAAAGTTCATATGGATTTGCAAGCGGACAAATCCACCGTCGTAGTCAAGGGACCCTTCTTCCCAACCCAAGGTATCGAATCCGTGGAACAATGTGCAACGCAAGGATTCAATCTAGTAAAGCGAGGAAAGCTATCTTATGAAGAACCAAATTGCATCTAATCTACTAACTCATAAAGGAAACACATCTAATCTAAAGCATAGATAGTCATGCTTATGTTGTAGCTCCAAACAAGATAGATGAAGATAGAAAAGCGAATCTCATTAAAAGCATCTTTAAACCGTGGCCTCCGATCCGATTCCGAAAACGCCCGCCTTTCGCAGCCCCCGTTCGTCACAACGTACTCCTATTCATGCGAGTAGTCTAGGGCGAGTTCGATAAGAACAAGTTGAAATCACTTGGTCGGTCGGTATGCACCGCGGCTATAACCACCGTGGCTACAAGAGCACCCTATACAATCTATCTTAAGTATAGATTGGGGAAGAAGCAAAACCAAGAAGAAAACAAAATCATGGAGAAGGGACTTCATCGCTAGAAATCGGATTCACTGTAAAAACTTCACCATGAATGACTACATGAACAAGATCACCACCGGTATCCTACCTCGATCTTGATCCTTGCTCCGGACCTCTGACGTGGTCTTCCATGCAAGGTTCCCACGTCGGCTAGGGAGACCCTAGACAACTAGCACGACCCTCATCTCCGAGATGGTGTCCCTCAAGCTTCTCTGCTCCTCGGCGGCGGATGACGAATTGGTTTATGTGTGGTTCTCGGTCAGGGGGCTATTGGGCTCTCGGTCGGGGGGCTATTGGGCGGCCCGAGAGGCACCTAGGTCAAAGGGGGGGGGCGATTGGGCCTCGAAATGGGCTGGGCCGGCCGGCCTGGGCTGACCGACCTAGGCCCAGTTCGGCCCAGTTCGTTGCCTTCTTCGCCCGGTGTTGGTTCCCAAGTCTTCTAGATCCTTCCCCCTTCTGCATGTGGGCCCTTGTCGTCAGTTTCTCTCCCAGTTGGATGAAGCTCCTTGTCTCGCAAGATTCAGCACTTTTTTGGGTAGGTCCTCGGAGTTTGTCATCTTCTCAGGTTTGGTCCTTGGGCTTCTTAGAGTCATGTTTACTTCATTGCTTGACTTGTACGGGCTTCAAGGTCTTGTCATGAGGTGCTTAATGAACTTATCCCGGAAGTCTTGCTTTCAACGCTAAAACCCTGCATAAACACTAAACTCCAAAACCAACATGCATGAATGAACTTGTTATACCAAGGGGGTTAGTATCAATGGATAAGATACAAAAGTCATGCCAACACCGAAGGTAAACTCATGGCTAGGTTGATGGAATTTCACCGTCAACATCTCCCCCATGCTTAAACCTTGCTTGTCCTCGAGTAAGCCTTCGATGGATATCATCGTTGCCCCTCACTGTTTAAACCTTGCACTTGATCATACATGAGAAAACATAATGCTCTCAAAAGTTTAGTTCGTTAAAGTTTCATAATGTACTAGCTTTCATCCCTACGGAGGGTAGATTATTAATTAAGCTTATCCCACAAGTATTAAAATCCTCCCAAAATTCAAGTGGATCTCAAAAATTTTGAAATAAAGAACAAGATGAAAAAGAGCTAAACCAAGTTCAAAATTTTAAACCACCTTGCATCTTGCTCATGAACTTTCATCTCATCTTGTCTCTCAAGCCTATTTCTTCTACTCCTTTCCCTCTCATAACATTCATATATGTGGTAGGCTTTATATGGAGCTTTTTGGGAAAGTTTAGTCCTACCAAGATATTATAAATGAAATGTTGTCAAAACAAGACAAGCTTCTCATGGTCTTTCCAAGACTCGTCAAAAAGGTCATTGGAAAATAATGTTATATCAAGGAGGGGGAGAGAAAAATACACACACTTGAGATAGGTGGACATGTGCAAATGGCAAAAAGTGATCCCGAGGCACAAAGAAAGTCCTCGTTATCGAATTGCACATGGTTGGAGAAATCAGTATGGATCTTTTAATCTTGAAGCCTTGAAATTCGTAATGTACTTTAGAGAACCGGGGAGTTCACTTTATTTTATTTTTATATCATACATACTCATATATTTTTTTCTTTTTTCATACATATATATGTTTTTTCTTTCTCTCTTTTTTCTCTTTCTCATTTTTTCTCTTTTTCTTTCTCATCAAATTTGTTTATTATTATTTTTTATTTGCTCCCCTTTTAACTCTAAAACTGCATTGTACCTACCTCCTCCCCCATGCTTAGACGTTGCTCGTCCTCGGGCAAAGAGATGATAGAGATAAGGTAGGTACCGGAAATACTTTTCCTTTGGAGAGATACTTGAAATCTTCAATATTGGCACCATCTTGCGATCTTCCTTGAATTGACGATCCATTCTCAATGATAGGTTGTGGTCAAGAAGGTAAACACAAAAGATGATATTTGGTTTGAAGGGTGGATATTCGGCGAGGTTTGTGAGATCTCCGATGTGGGGATACACAATGCACGGATAAGAGTCTAGCAATAAGATAGATACGCAAAAACGGAATGACCAGCTTCTTAGTCTCGGACCAGAGAAATCAAGGTCTGAAATAACTCACCCAAAAAATAAACCTTGTATACTAAGTTTTTGCACTCAAATATATATAAGGCTCTGGATAGGTAGAGCAACATGCAAGTGGTATTTATGACAAGGTTAGCATTACTTGTAATAACAAAAATAAATCATCTTTAATCCATCTAAAACTTGAGAGCACATAAAACACTATGGGTCTTTATTTTTATCATAACCTCCGCTAAAGATTAAGCTAGCATTTAGATAGTTTCAGATTTGTATTTTAAGAGAGCACTAGCTTTAACATGTATAAATCAAATACAAAGATAAACAAAGCGGCAATTATAATCATATATCATCATGACACAAATTTCGTAACTTTATCAAAGGTAAAAACTAGGTGGTGACTTTATTCATGATGAAAATAAAAACTAACACAGATGCTGAAAATTTAAATAAAAACTAAAAACACTACGCATATGCATAGGCGCATACAAGCTGAAAATTAAAGAAAAAGGGGTAAAGGAAAGATAACTAAAGCTCCTCCTCTCTCTAATCTTCCGTCGGTGGTTGATATTGATAGTCATGGTTGTTGTACCCTTGCTCATAATAGGATTGCACCGCACCTCCTATGAATTGTCTGACAGTGCTAAGTGAAGGCGTCAATGCGGTGTTTGCATTTCCTTCACCCATTTGGTTTGCATTGGTTAGGATAGCTGCAATATTTTTCATGTTTCTCGCAGTGTATCCTCCAATGATGGCCACTTTGTTGTGGTTGACGAAGATGTGCATATGGCTCCACAAAGGCTACGTTGGGCACCGCAAAATTTGGTGGGGGTATGGCTGCACCACTCCCCCATGCTTGCATTGGTACACCGCCGTAGTAACTCGGCGGCGCCGGGATTCCTCCAAATGGTGGCACATAATTTTGTTGCGCACCTCCTTCTTGGGCCATAGAAGAACCTTCTCCTATAATCCTTCTCTTTTATTTTTTCTTCGCCGGCACAAGAAGTCCTTCCTCTAACTAATCTTCTTTCCCCTCGAGAAAAAGTCTTAATCTTCGATCCGATAGGGGCAAATTTACTTTGGCCACTTTGAAGCCTCCTCTCTCATCTTCACTTATATATTTTCCTTTCTTCATATATTCAAATCCTAGGGAAGTCCCGGGTAGGAGATGCTTCGGGTTCCTTGTAATACCCGGTCTCAAAGAGATAGCCAACATGGAGAGGTAACACCCCGAACCGATATCTCCCGAACTCGATGTCGCCACAACACCACCGGTTAATCATAAGGTGAGTGGGGTCGATTGGCTGCTTGGCAATCAAAGCCGAGCAAAGCCAATTCAACTCCGTGTTGGTTATCTTTGTCTCTCTCATTCTCCCCAAAATCCTTTTGCACATCCATGAGCGAAACAATTGGATGATGGGGTTCCAGATAGTATTTCTTTGTTGGTGAGCTTCTCCCGCAATCATACTCCAAAAACCTTCCAATGTGCCTCCATGCACATCCACTTGTTCCGGGGCTCCCTTTTGAAAACCAAGCAATTCCCTAATATCATAGGGAACCACTTTGTTCAACTCCCTCCAAACGGAATGAGAGACTCGGCACTCCTTCATCAAGGATATGCGCCATGGTCATGAGAATTTCCAAGGCGAATTCCTTGTGGGTGTTTACCGACACCCCGTTGGAGAAATTTCCGTATGAAAACCCAATATGTGGAGAGCTTGGTCGTCGAAGTCGACGTTCGTTACAAGCTTTTATTCAAGGCGAGCGAGCTTCTTCTCCTCCTCCTCCGTCATGATGATAAACCCATTGGAATACCACAGAGCATGTGGGGTGGAGCGGATGATCTGTCGAGCGGTGAGGTCGGACGGGCGGCTCCTCCGTACATCCATGAGGTTCGATGAACCTCATAGACAAGCTTCATGTGGCCCTCATGCCACCGAGGAGAAGAGTATCGTTCCTCCTCGGCGGTGCCGTGTCCTCCTCCATACTCCGAGGAGACTCGGAAACCGAGTGCCTCCTCGAAGAGGTTGTCGAAAGGCTTGGACGACGATGATCCCTTCTTCTTGGTGAAAAGGCTTGTAGTTTTCTTCCATGGTTGCAACACTCTCCTCACAAATATATATCCGGGGTTTTCAACCGGTAACAAGGTACACAAATATTATTTTGAAGTATGGACTTTGGGTGGATTAAGGATGTGATTTGTTGCACAAAACAAGCGGGGTGGATGGCTAAGTCTAAGGTGGTTCTGGACTACAAACTAGAGCACACGAACAAAGAGCTGGACGGGAGACTTACCTCTCTCCTCCTCTTGGCTCGGTTCTTCTCTAGTGCAATCATGCTTGCTTTGTTGCTTCGTGACCGCGTGCACCTTCCAAACGTTCTCGTCCACTCCTTCGCTTGCATTATTGCTCCTTCCACTTGATGTTTTCGCTTTGAGTGACTTCCATACTCCCTTGCCTCACATGCCTCCATGATATTCCTGCAAAACAAAGCCTTGGCTGCCCCCCATGCTTGTACTTTGCATGTGGTTTGATAAAAGATGTTGGAGGGGCATCCCGTGATGCATCATGGTGCATGCATGGTTAGGTTAACTAGATTGCCTCCCTCTAAGTATGTTTTAAGGCTAAACACTCCTCTAATTTTGAAAATAAAAAAAATAAAATCAGAGTTACATATAAATTTAGAGGAGTTTTTAAAGCATTAAAAACAAATGTAAGTCGAAAATATTTCCCGACTACTTTTATGTTGGTCTCACCGGTATTGTTTGCTTTCATTAGTTGAGAGGAAGCTTTTCCTGGCTTGATCATGGGGGCATGGTTTAGTTTCTAATTTTGGTTAGATGAGAGAGATTTTTAATGAAATAAAATTAAAATGAGACTTAGAAAAATTCTATCTCTAGACAAACCAAGGATATGGATTTTTAAACCAACCAAAAGTCAAGTTTCTATGTTCACGCGAGTCCTACCATGCACTGAAATTTAAATAACATCTAGGTACAAGGCGTGGCTCTACTCGTGTGTTTTTAGCATGTAAAATAAGTCAACCATAACATCATAAAGAGGATGAAAGGTTGAGTTAGGTTCTGAATTTATTTGGTTGTGGTTTCTCGAAAAAGAAGCAAACAACACATAGGATGGCTCATGTATAGGGCTTATGATCCAAATAAAATATTCAACCAAGAATTATGTCTCTAATATTGTTCAACCATTCTAAGTCTAATGTTTTGCATAGTAAAATTAGAAAACTAACTTACTTGAAAAGACTCGAAAAATCTTGATTTGGGTTGTCCTCCCGGTAGCTTATTCTTGACTCGACGAAACGGGTTGCCTCCCGCCTAGCGCTTCGTTTATAGTCCATGGCTAGACTTCTTCACTTGATTACTTCAGATCAATGCTCTTTGCGGGCATTGAAATCTTGAGTACCTACTTCCGCACCATCTTGGGCACGGGCTTATTCTTCGGCTTAGTCATTTTTTTGGTCTTCACAGGCTGGCTTTGTCCTTTGGTCTTGACGGATGCAACAACTTCCTTCATGTAGTGGCTCGGTATCTCAAACTCTGGTCCTTCGGTCGTGATCTTTGTGGTCTTAGTATGATCCTCTATCACTCCCAAATGAGTTTGAGTAGCCTTCACCGTCTCGGGACCTTGAGGTTGTCTCGGATATTCTCCTTTGCTACCCATTGGGCGCCCGACAAGTTGTCCCACTTGCGTCTCTAACATCTTCATTGTTGACGGTGTATTTTGGTACACCAAACATGTTCATTACACTTTGGTTTGAATTTGATATGGAACTAACCCGCCACTAGGCACACTAATCATATAACAAGTTCATCTATGTGCATGCATTTGGAAGTGCTGTGTTTATGTAGGAAAACATGGACATAAAGGACGGATTCACAACAAGTTCAAAGAAGCATTTACGGAGTCTTGTTCGTGTTCATGAGCTTGATGAAATCACTTCCAATGGTGGCAAGGACCAAAGTGCTACGAAGGAACACCCCCGGGGATTGAAGCGTAAAAGATCGAACTTCATGCGCGGAGAACCTCCATCTTGGATGCGGGGATGACATCGTCAAAATCATGCAAGTGGAAGGGGCAAAGTGCATAATCACCTGAGGTCCCACGGGAGCGAAGGGGCGACCGAACCGAGCTGAAATGAGCCTGGGCCGGTCGGCCCAGCTCGGCCAGCCCGGCCCACTTCCGGCGTTGGTTCGGCCCCCCTTTCCTTGCACCCGAAAGATCTTCAACCCTAAAGCCCTGGAGGCGCCGCCATTCGCAAGGGAGAGAGCCATTCGCACCAGGAGGCCATCCACAAGCTAGAGCGAGAGGAGGGAGATCTCCGGAGGGGGATTGACCACCTCGAAGGAAGCACCCACAAGTGGAGAAGAAGGGAGACACCGTCGGAAGGGAGACCATGATCAATGGTGCTATGTCTAGCACCTTGCTGGGGTAATCTCCTTATTCGTCCATGGGTTGTAATTGATCTTGAGATGTAATCGTACTTTGTCAGATTATCTATCTATCATCTTGTGTTGAATTTACTTTAATACTTAAGGTTATCTACCATGCCGTAAAGGGAGTAGAGCTGCAATGCTTCCTTGGATCCATTCAATACACCGTGTCCATCATAGGTCTAGTCACGATTACCTTCGCGTAGTGACAGTACGAGAGCAGGGAAAGGGCGAAACCCCCGATAGATTAGATTGGTTTTCTTGTTTAAAGCGATTGCATGTTCTAGTATCGTAGACCCATGGGTGAGTGTCTTCTATCTTGATTGCTTAATCATTCTCTCTAGTGTAGTTTAGTTGTTTTCTAGTTTAATCATAGTTAGGGTTTGAGTAGCTAGTGAGTAGAGGTAGATCAAACGCTTGTAATCCCCTTGCTCTGCGGATTGACAAGAACCTTGGGAATACCGTGGTGAAAAAGGTGTAGTCCATACGCTTGGATCGTAGGTGGATACGTCTTTTATCCGTCAACAAGCCCCTTTTTCTGGCGCCGTTGCCGAGGAGCAAGCTAGTTTACATCGTTTGGTTTGCATTTAACTTAGTTTTATATTTAGTTTATATTTTGTTTACTAATATCTAACACATATTACCTAGAAAACCACTTTGTTTGTTTATGTTTTTGTTTTTATCTTGTTGTCTAGATGGCGTTCGTCAATCAACCCGTGGAAGAACCGGAGAAATCACTAAGGGATTACGCTAGCCCTCAATGTGAAGACATAAGAGTACAAGAGTCGGATTCGAAGCTCGAAGCGACCAAGTATGAAATCAAATCAAAGATCATCAAGATGGTGGTGGCAAACCCATTTGAGGGGATGGTTACGGAGAACCCATATAGACACATAAGGCATTTCACGATGCTATGCAACACGGTGTGTCAAGGAGTTCCCGATGAATGGTTCAAATGGAATCTCTTTCCCTACTCACTTGCCGGCGAAGCAAAGACATGGTACTCGTTTGCGTCATTTGAAGTTGACAATTGGAACAAGTTGACAAATAAGTTTTGCGAGCAGTTCTTTCCAATTAGCAAGGTTCAACATCTAAGGAGGCAAGTGATCACTTTCACGCAAGGAGAAGAAGAAGGGATAGACCAAGCTTGGAATAGGTTTAATGAGTTGATCGAACAAGGACCAAGACTCGGCTTCTCCGGTGACGTACTCTTGCATACATTTTTCTTTTCCCTAACCCCTAGTTGCATGCAACACGTCCAAATGTGTGCAGGTGGGGATCTCATGGAGAAAACACTCACGGAAGCTGCTCAAGTTCTACAAAGAATTAGTAAAGCGGCTGCAATGCGAAGAGATTGGGAAACAAGACTTGCGGAAGAGCCGGAACATAACTCGAGGATGAATAAGTGTGCTGAATTTTCTAAAGACGCAACCCCGGAAGTCACAAAAGAAGAGCCAATCACGAAAAAGCTTGAAGAAGAGCACATCAAGTCAAGAACGACCTCGAGCGTCGACTTTGCCATATCAAATGAAACGAACAAGAGAAGCATGTCAAGCGCGAAGACACTAAGGGAGTTGGAACCAATGGATTGGGTTCCAATCGATTACAGAGAAGTATTCAATAATAGAAGACCATTCCCTAACCAAAAGGGGATGGCAAGAGCATTGGAAGTGGATTTCCCGCCGGAAAAGAAAGCGGAAGATTCATACGACCTTGAAACCACAGGTGAGATCTTTCAAAAGCTCTTTGGAGATGAAGAAGTGGATCCGGAACACATAGCCGAGGTGAAGAGAATCATGGGGATCAAGCCCGAAGCATCACCATACGCTCGCCTCGCTGAAGTTTACGAGATAGGATCCGAAGAAGAGAAGACGACACCACACGTGAGTTGCGAGATCAATGGAGTTCAATGCAAAGCTTTGTGCGACATCGGAGCCCAAGTAAGTGTCCTATCTTCTAAAATTTACAATAAAGTTCAAGACCACAACCTAGACTTAGCTCCAACATCAACAAAATTAATCATGGGAGATGGTAGTGTCGGTGCAGAATGTAGTCCCGACACTAACTAGTAATGAGCGCTGAGATCTACCTCTCGATAGGTCGGTGCTAGCAACTAATGACACTGGGTTTATCCTAGTTCCGGCCGGGGCCGTACGTATAGTAGTGGTGTGCTCTGAGCACTGTATTGCGTTGCACCGTGGTGCTCGTAGAGGGGGGCTACAAGATTGGTGGGAGAGGAGGCCTGTCCTCCAAGTCCCAGAGGTATTGACTGAGGCAAGTGCCAATATCGTGGAGAGGGCGGAGAGCGTGTGGGTGATCGCTGTCCGTCGTCCTGTGTCCTCCGCGACTGGGGGATTGCCGCTTCCTTTTATAAGCCAAGGAGGGAGCAGTTTACATGCGTGCCGCACTATTTTCCTACATGTGGAAGCATGGCGATAGTGCCATGGAGCTGACGGCCGTCCTGGCGAATCCTGCTCCGGTCGAGGTGTCGTGGCGCATCCTTTGCTCGTACAGGAGCGGTTTCGAGGGTGGCGGCGTAGTGGTTGGTCGTCCGGCTGCTGCCGCGGGCCGATTCGAGGGTGCCGTCAACACGAGGCCCGTACGCGGCACAGTGGCAGTTGTGGTGACGTCTTGTCCCCGTGCACTCCAACAATATCGGCATGTCGTCATAGTGCCCGGCGTGGTGCAGCAGTTGCGGGAATGGCCGCACAGGGTTGACAGCGACGGGAAAGACCGCTCCCGCCGGCCTGACGTCACGGCGTTGCCCTGCATAGTCACGGAAAAGGCATTCGAGGGTGCCGCCGGCCCCCCTTCGAGGGCTCGGCATGTTAGCCGTACGTGAGTAGGCGGCACAGTGTCGCGGAGCTGACACGGGCCTCATCGCACAGCGCCACACAGTGGCGGGGATGGCCTCCCCCAGGGAGTCAGTGGAACAATGCCGGTACGCGATTCCCGGGCGTGTCAGGGTCGTGGCGCGCGTCCTGCGGTGTCAGAGCATTAAATGCCCATACACGGGGCAGGAGCGTGGATGAAGTGCGTGCAGGTGCCCTCGAGCGAGACGGACCTCATCGTGGGGGCGTTGAGCCCTCGAGCGAGGCGGACCTCGCCCGAGGGGGCATTGAGCCCTCGAGCGAGGCGGACCCCGCCCGAGGGGGCGCTCAGCCCTCGAGCGAGGCGGACCTTACTCGAGGGGCGTTCCGCTGTGCCTTCCTGGCGGGCTGTTGGGCCACCAGGGCCGTGATCGTGTCGTGTGTGTGCTTTAGGTTCATGGGTTAGTCCGTGTTTTGCGTTTTTTGCAGGTTTTAAGTGGGTTTCCCTCGGTTATTTAGGGGACCCTTGTGGTTGTCCCCGACAGTAGCCCCCGAGCATCTGCGGGTGTACCCGTCAGGGTCCCGCAGATGCTGAAGCTTGCTGATGGGACATTCTTCCCCCCTGGTCGCTAAATGTTGTTCCGTGGGGCCGCGTCAGCGGACCCGCGGGTCTAGCCCCCGAAGCCCTGCAGGAGCGTGAGTGCTCATGCAGGGGTTTTTTCGCGAGTCTTTACCAGTGTGAGGGGCATTCGTTTCAACCGGCATTAGCGATGTTCCAGCCGGCTTCGGTCACGCGCGCATGACTGGTACTTTCTTGCGTTCGGTGCACCCTAGGAGGTGTAGCCATGCGTCGAGCCCCCGAGCCTGGGCCCATTCAAGGCGATCGGGGCGAGTTCTCCGACTTGCATTAGTACGCTCCCTCGCCGTCTCTCTGTAGGACGGAGGGTGAGGTTTCCACAACCCCCATCGATCGGGTCGCGGATTGCGGATTCCTCATCGAGTTGTTATCGGGTAATTCAAGTGGACGCCCATGCCCCGTTCGATAAGGGTTGGCTCGTGGTCCAGAGACTCGTCCATGGAAGCGCTTGCGCGGGTTTGCTAGGTGGGGCTGGGTCCCGTTCGTTGGGGACCGAGGGCGCGGAAGCTCTCCCTCAATGGGATCCCCCCGACTAGCTGCCCTCGCTGGCTCTTGAACACGACATGTGGGGCGCCCTCGAGCCGGTGGGCTCGAGATAGGCTCGAATGCGCGTGCCCTTGTCGTCCCTGACTCTGTTGATCTGGGGCGCTTGTTTCGAACCCATCGAAGGTAAGGCTCCGAACCCCTGATCAGTAGGGCCACGACGGGGTGGCAGCTGGGTGCCCCCGACTTTTCGCATCTGCAGGTCTCGAGGGTTCGCAGCCGGGCCGGCCCTCGAACCGCTGATCAGTAGTCCTTGTAGATCGAGGGCACCTGTGGCACCCGTTCACGCTGAGCGGGCTTCGAGGCCACTGGTCGGTAATCGCACCCTTCGAGGGTCAGGCTCTTCAAGCCTTGTGCTCGGGCCGCTCGAGGGTCATCCTTACTTGGTAAGGGACTGGGCCATTTAATGCCCACAGTCGCGTCCACAGTCGTGCACTGCGGGCGCGCCTTTTCAGGCGCCGAGGCCGCGCGCGTAGTGGGCGACGTGGGCGGGCGGACGTGACGGCCCGCCGCGGCTCTTCGGTTGCCACACCGTAATGATTGCGCGCGTGCGTGCGCCTGGCCACTCTGGTCGTGGTGGGTCCCGCTCGTCAGTGACTGGGTCGTTCGCCTGCAGTTAATGCATGCAGAGCGTGCGATTCGGGGAGCGTGGCTCCATGGATCTATAAATCTGAGGGGAGGGCAAGGTGAATCTTTACCTCGACACTTAGCGCCCGTTGCTCCCGCTTTCTCCGCCTTCATTTCAGAGCACCGCGCGCCTCTTCTCCTCCGCCCAGCGTTCGCTTCATCTCCACGCCCCTTCACTGATCCTCATGGCCCGCCAGCAACCCATCACCGTGCTCGACCCGCTGCCATGGCCTCGTTCAACGGTGACGAGGCTGGGCCTGAGTGAGCTGGTGACCGCCGGTCAGCTGGCGGCGAACGTGGATGGGCAGCCTGCGGCGTGGATAGTCCCGCCGTCGACGGACCGGGAGCCTAACCCACCGCACGGCTACATCGTCAGTTTCATCCGCTTCCACGAGCGGGGCTTCGCGGCACCGGCAAGCCACTTCATGCGTGGGTTGTTCCACCACTACGGTGTGGAGCTGCACAACTTCGCGCCGAACGCGATCTCGTAGGTGGCGACCTTCGTCGGTGTGTGCGAGGGATTCCTGGGGATCCCACCGAACTGGGATCTCTGGGTTCACCTCTTCCACGCAGAGCTGTACACCCTCGTCACGCCGACAGCGAGGGTTCGTCGCGCGGTGCACGCAGGCGCGGTGTCCATCTCGCTGCGGGAGTTGCGCACGGAGCTCTACATTCCCTGCAAGATGACCTCCAACAACGTGGAGTGGGAGCGGGGGTGGTTCTACCTCCACAACGACGGCGCCGGCCTCCCCCCATACACCGGCAAGGTGCTGAAGGAGAAGGCCGACTCCTGGCACCACGGCATGTCCCCGTCTTCGTACCAGGCGCGGCTGGATTCGCTCCTTGCCGCGTTTAAGCATCTGGCGGACACTGGGCTGGGCGCGGCCTCCGTCCTCGCGAACCTACATCACCGGCGGATCGTCCCTCTCATGGAGAGGCCGCTCCTCATCTTCGAGATGGACGAGGAGGCTAACCCCGCGACGCTGGCGAAATCACGGTTGCTGCCCGACCTCCTTCCGCAGGAGTACGCGGCCACGCGGGCGAGGCGCAGCATCGACCTCAAGGCCGTCAGGCATATCGATGACGACCTCTGGTCGTTTGCCATGCTCCCCGAGGGCCTGCTGGTGAGTAGGGCTTCCGTCCTTTCTCCCACCATTCACTCGCGACGCGCCGGCGAGGTTTGACCTTTCGTTTATTCCCTGCAGCTCGTGTCAAGGCTCAACGGGGAACTGGTGCAGATCAGCATTTCGCACGAAGATCTGCGCCAGTCCCTCGAGGAGCAGGAGGCCACAGTCCTCGACCTGCGGCGCCAAGCCGAGGAGGCGCGCTAATCCCTCAAGGGAGAGAAGAAGCAGGTCGAAGGTGAGTTTACTTTCGTTCGCTCTTTCGCTTTGTTGATTTGTCCTTTGGGGATTCGCTCCCAACTTTGTTTTTCTTCGTTTGTGGCTTCCAGTCCCGCGGACTGCCCTGGGGAACATGACCACCTAGGACGAGGCAGTGCAGACGGCCTACAACTCCTCTCAGCAGGAGTTGGAGGCACTGCAGGCCGCCGCCCTCGAGACCTGCCAAGAGATCGAGGAGGGCGAGGCACAGGCCGGGAGCTCGCTGGCGAGTCGCCTGCACGCCCTCGGGGGGCATGTCTCCCAGCGCATGCGCCGTGCCCTCCATCTTGGCATCAGGAAGGCCCTCAGCGTGGTGGGGTCCCATTACCAGGTGAACTTCGAGGCCGTGTCTTCCGGCTACGTAGTCCCGGTCGGCGTCGAGGATGAGGAGGTGATGAATCGCGCGGATGAGCTTGCCGCCCCTGCTGCTGATGTGCTTGCCGATGACTTCATGGACTTCTTGTTCCCGGATGTCCCCGGCGCCGACGACCTTCAAGCCTGAAGACCACCGGCCGTTGAGCCCTTTTTGTTTAAGTGTTAGCATTCGGGCCTCGTGGCCATGTAATGTACAATTATTTACTTTGAGACATTTCTGTAAGTAAAGCTTTTTATTTCGCTTGTCACGCCGTCCCGCTGCTCTTTCCTTGACTTAGGCAAATCTGAGGTAGAGAGTTTCAATTTCACGAGTGGCCCGCTGGTCCAGAGGCGAGGGAGAAGGGCCGTATCCTACTAGAGGCGTAGGCTATCTCTGACTCGCGCGTCTTTCCCGCTTGGCTGCCCGCGCTCTATCAGAACTTGCCCGAGGCTTAGGTTGAGGCGTAGTTGGTGAACTTGCGAATCTTTGCGAAAAAATGGGACCATTTTTTTGGGAGGGGGGGGATGCCCCCCGTAGTAGCCCCCGAGGGTGACTTGGTTTTCTGGGGAAAGCCAAGGTGCCCTTTAACTTTATTAACTTGCTGATATTTACATCTAAACTGCCAACTGGGGTGTTGGGCATGTAATTTACAACAAATAACTTGGAAATCCTTGCTAAGGGTAGAAGCGATGTAGATGCTGGATGTTCCAAGCGTTGGTGAGTTCTTCTCCATCTTTGTTGGCCAGCTTGTATGTGCTGGGCTTGAGCACCTTCACCACGATGTAGGGTCCTTCCCACGGGGGCGACAGCTTGTGGCGGCCTCGATTGTCCTGGCGCAGCCTCAGGACCAGGTCCCCCTTGCTGAAGTCTCGGCGCTGTACCTTTCGGGCTTGGTAGCGCCTTAGGGCTTGCTGGTATCTCGCGGAGTGCATCAGGGCCATGGTGCAGACCTCGTCCAATTGGTCCAGCGAGTCCTCGCGGGCTCGCTGGTTGGTGCCCTCATCGTAGCCCCGAACCCTGGGCGACCCGTATTCCAAGTCTGTGGGGAGGATAGCCTCCGCGTCATAGACTAGGAAGAATGGGGTGAACCCAGTGGCCCTGCTTGGGGTGGTCCTGAGGCTCCACACAACTGCTGGCAGCTCTTGGAGCCATTTTCGACCGAACTTGTTCAGTCAGTCGAAAATCCTGGGCTTGAGGCCTTGTAGGATCATGCAGTTGGCGCACTCCACTTGGCCGTTGGTCTGTGTATGTGCCACGGCTGCCCAGTCCACACAGATGTGGAATTTGTCGCAGAACTATAGGAACTTTCTGCCCATGAATTGGGACCTGTTGTCGGTGACGACGGAGTTGGGCACTCCGAAGCGGTAGACGATGTCGGTGAAGAATGTCACGGCCTGCTCCGCCCTGAGATTCGTGATGGGGCGCACCTCCACCCATTTGAAGAACTTGTCGATGGCAACCAGTAGGTGGGTGAAGCCCCCGGGTGCTTTTCGCAAAGGCCCGACGATGTTCAGCCCCCACACAGCGAAGGGGCATGTAACGGGGATGGTGTGCAGGACGTGTGTAGGTAGGTTGGATTTGCGGGTGTAGAACTGGCACCCTTCACAGGTGCGCACGATCTCGCTGGCGGCGGCCACCACAGTGGGCCAGTAGAAGCCTTGGCGGAACGCGTTGCCCACGAGGGTGCGTGGCACCGCGTGGTCACCGCATATGCCCGCGTGGATGTCGCGAAGGAGCTCGTGCCCCTGAGGGATTGGTACGCATCGCTGCAGGACGCCTGACGCGGCGCGCTTGTACAGCTCACAATCGACGAGGGCGAACGACTTGGCCATCCTGGTGATGCGTCTCGCCTCGGGTCGGTCCGAGGGCAGCTCCCCTCGATCCATCCAGGCGGTGTATTTGTCGCGCCAATCCCCCTCGCTAGGGGCTGGCTCCGTATCCATGGCCTCGGCCTCGTCGGTGGCATACCCTTCGAGCAGGGACAGCACGTACGCCTCGTTCGAGGGGTCCTCGTCCATAGGCTCCGCGCCCGTCGGACTCCAGGGAGCCCCCGAGGGTTCTTCGTGGCTCGAGGGGCACGGCTCGAGGTTGACGGACGGCTGGGCGACGTTCCGCAAAAACGTTCGGGGGAATGGTAATTCGTCCCGACACGATTTTGGTGAGCTCGTCCGCCTCCTCGTTGTACCGGCAAGGCACGTGGTTGAGCTCTATGCCATAGAACTTGTCCTCGAGGGCTCGCGTTTTTCATGACCTGGTCGATCACGAGCTGCGAGTCTCCCCGCACGTCGAGGCGCTTGATGCCTGTCTCAATGGCAATTTTGAGGCCGCAAAGGAGGGCCTCGTATTCGGCCATGTTGTTTGACGCAGGGAAGTGGAGACTCACTGCGTATCTCATGTGCTCCCCGAGTGGAGAGACGAAAAGCAGGCCCGCGCCCACTCCTATCTTCATCACAAACCCGTCGAAGTAGAGGGTCCAGCACTCGGCCTGGATCTGTGGTGGCGGCAACTGCGTGTCCTTCCACTCAGCGACGAAGTCCGCCAAGATCTGGGACTTGATCGCTTTGCGCAGCGCGTAAGAGAGTGTCTCGCCGATCAGCTCCACCGCCACTTGGCAATCCTACCTGCTACATCCGGGTTCCAGATGATCTCTCCCAACGGAAAGGAGGAGACCACCGTGACCGGATGAGCCTCGAAGTAGTGACGGAGCTTGCGCTGCGCGAGGACCACTGCGTAGAGCAGCTTTTGGACCTGCGGATAACGCGCCTTTGTCTCAGACAGAACCTCTTGATGTAGTATGCCGGCCGCTGGACTGGTAGGGCATGCCCCTCCTCCGTGCGCTCTACTACGATGACAGCGCTGACCACCTGAGTGGTTGCAGCGACGTAGAGGTACAGAGGCTTGCCGTCCCGTTGACGGTGAATTTCCGTCAACCTAGAGTACTTGTTATACATTGGTTTCGATTATGATTTGCAACTAACCGGCCACTAGGCATACTAATGATATAACAAGTTCACACTTGCATGTCGATTTTGGAGTTTGTTGTTTACGCAGAAATCTACGCTAATGAGGAGACTTTCGGGATAAGTTCACCAAGCACTTTGGAAGAAGATCATGAAGCCCGACAAGAGTCAAGACACGCGATGAACATGACTCCAAATGACCCGAGGACCGAAGCGTCAACGTGCAAATCTTCGGGGACTCAACAAAAAAACAGCGAAGCTTGTATAGCAAGGATTCAAGCCTTAACCGTGAAGGAAACGACGTCAAAGGCCCACATGCAAGTGCGCACGAATAAGGGATCACGGGAGAAGCAACCGGGGAGGAAACCGGGGCCGAACCGGGCCGAAGTGGGCCTGGGCCGGCCGGCCTGGGCCGACCGGCCCAGCCCACTCCGGGGTCGGTTCGGTCCCCCCTTTGCCCTAGATGTTCATCTATTTATTCCCTCCGCCGCCGTCGACCGACACATCGAACAAATCATCCTACCGACGCCAATCACCAGAAAACCGCCGCCGCAAGATGAGGGAGAGAGATAGATGAGCTCATCACAAGGATCAACACCGGCGGAGAGAAGGAAGTAAGAGGAGGACTCCAAGCCGCTGGCCTAGGGGTGTTCCCAAGCTCCATCACCACCATCTTCATCGACGACGTTCTCCGGAGTCTCCATCACCCCTATGTGCTTCAATTCGTGTAAGATGATGGGGTAATGTCTCCGTTCATCCCTAGGGTTAGATGGATGCATGCTATGTGATCGCTACTCAGTTTGTGGTTTCAATCTATTATTTTCATGTTGATGATGCTTTGATGATTAAGGTTAGCTACCGTGTTTTTCGGGCGTATGATATCCGCTACTCCCATAGATTCCATCAACATACCGTGTCCATCATAGGTCTAGTCACGAATACCTTCGCGTAGTGACAGTACGAGAGGAGGGAAAGGGCGAAACCGTGGTCACAACCCCCGGTAGATTGGTTTACCGCTTTCATGTAGTAGATGCATACCATGTTATCCTAGATCCTAGGGAGGGAACACTTATCTTTCTAGCTCACTCTCTTGTGTTCACCCCTTTATATCTAGTTTAACCCTAGATTTGTTTGATCAACTTAACTTAGATTAACTTAGATTAGATTGTTTTACCTTTAGATTAATACTCTCTTTCAAAGGTTTTCCATTCGACTAGATTAGTACTTGGTTAAGCGCTAGTAATCCCCTTGCTCCGCGGATTGACAAGAACCTTGGGAATCCCGTGGTGAAAAAGGTGTAGGTCCGTACGCTTGCGGATCGTAGAGGGATACGTCTTTTATCCGTCAACAAGCCTCTTTTTCTGGCGCCGTTGCCGGGGAGCAAGCCGCTTGCTACGTTTAATCTAGTATTAATTTTGTTGATTACTAACACCTAACCCTTATTTTCCAAAAAAAAGAAAAAAAATCTTTTTTGTTTTTCTTTCTACTTTTCTTGTGCCTAGATGGATTTGTTCACCTCACCATTGGAAGACGAAGAGATGTCGCTAAGGGAGCTAGCAATGCCGTCAATGGAAGACATTGAGATGCAAAAATCAGATTTGACGTTTGCTACAACCCACTATGAAGTGAAGCCTGGAATCATGAAGTTAGTGGCGACAAAACCATTTAGAAGATTGGAGGATGACAACCCATATAGACACATTAAGGAATTCATGATGTTATGCAACACGGTGCAACAAAAAGGAGTTCCGGCCGCATGGTTCAAGTGGAATCTTTTTCCATTCTCTCTCGAAGATGAAGCGCGAAGATGGTACACACTTGCGTCCGTTGAAGCAAAAGGAAATTGGGATGAGCTAGTGAAGAAGTTTCTTTTGAAGTTCTTTCCCATAAGCAAGGTCCAAGACTTAAGGAGGCAAGTGCTCACTTTCAAGCAAGGAGAGGATGAAGGAATTGATGAAGCATGGGACCGTTTTAATGAACTACTTGAGCGAGGCCCGAACTTGGGATTTTCCGGTGACTTGATGTTGCATACCTTTTATTTTTCACTAACCCCTAACTCATCTCGTTTTGTAAGCATGTGTGCAGGCGGTGATATATTGGATAAAACAATTAGTGAAGCCGCACAAATCTTACAAAGGATAAGCAATGGACAAAGAACAATACGAGATTGGCAAAGATGTTGTCGAGAGGAGAAAAACGACAAAAGCAAGCCCAAGGTGCTTGCTGAAATTTCTGAAAAAAATGAACCGGAGGTCAAGGAAGATGAACTGACCATACAAAAAATTGAAGATCCACTTCCCAAGGTAAGAGATGTCATTTCGGATGTTAAAAATGTTGAAACTAACATGAATGTAGGCCGAAGTATGTGGAATGCTAGACCATTGGCGGAGTTCATTCAATCCAGTTGCTTTCAAGTTGATTTCGCCCCACTAATTAACTACCGAAGGATGGAGGAATGCCGACACGTTGCCAAACTAGTTGAAGATATATTTGATCAAGAGATGAGTGGAGAGTCGATCCAAAAGATGTTTGAAGAAGAAAGAGAAGAAGGAGATGAAGGATGGATCGACCGGTTTGACAACTCAAAGATTTATGATGAAGGAAGAGAAGAGTACAACCGTGATGAGCCTAGTGACTCAAAGGATAAATGGGAGGAGATAGGACTCAAGCTAGATGATAGCTTGTGTGCTATTGAAGCCTACACACTAGCAAATCAAGACATGGAAGTACTCAAGGATGAAGGAAAGAGTGAATCAACAATGAGCGATCTTGACGACATGTGGTACATGGAAGATAAAGAAAGCAACATACAAGTATTTGAAGATGAGGATCTGGTTGATAAAGAAGACTTTAAAGAAGAGATGAATGCATACATAGTTGAAGGATTACATGTTCCACATGATGAGTTGAAGAAATTGCAAGATGGTGATGAAGAGGCAACTACACTTGTTGAGATCAATTCGCCTTCAACACCGCTTGATGAACCAAATATCACTCTTGTTGAAAAATCTTTAAGGCCAAGGTACGCGCTGAAATCTCAAGATATTATTGGTATTGATATTGATAAATTCAAATACTCATGCTCAACCAATAGTATGAATGATAGTTTAATGTCTATGCCTTGTTCCAATAGTGATCATGTTGATAGGCTAGATTTTCTTGAGAATGAAAAAGAGGAAACATTTATGTTTGATCCAATTAATCTCACACCTAAAGAACCTTTGCCTAATGATGAGCTAAGTGCTATGCATGAAACATATGCTTCTTTTATTTACACCTTGACTTGTTGCTACAATTCACATGTGGTGTTAATTATGGACACGTATGTTTACAATAAGTTTTGTAAATCTCGATCATGCTTTGCGCTTGGTCAAGCTAATGACCTTAAAGAATCATATGTCGGGAAAGGACCGATTTTCACTAACCATGTAGACAAGGCTTGAATAATGGAAAAAATAAGTCATGCCTAAAAGAGTTGCAAGATAAATCATCAACCTCTCCGAATCCCGCGATGGATGCTGCTGTCTTCATCAATTTGAGAGCTTGTTCAGAGGTGTACAAATGAAGAAAATGATATATTCAGAAGATCCATCAAATTACCATTCCAACGCATCAAGAACCAACAAGTTTGAAGACCCGTGCAAGGAGTTATGGAGGAAACATTGAGCGTTGCGCGTTCTGAAATTTCAGGACAGATTTCATCGCCGAAGTAAAACGGACGTAACTCTCTTGTCCGGAGTCCGATTTGAGCATATAAAGACTCGTTGGAAAGGAAATTTTGTGCACTGTACAATGGAGTAGAGCTTGAGTATACTTTCTGTTCTGGACATTAAAAAAAAATTCATAGAGTGAAGGCAGCACCGAAGGATGATAAAGAAGGAGATAACGATGAAACAAAAGGATGCTTTGGGCAAGTCTTCTATAAGTGATCAAGCACAACATGGGAAGTAAATTAAAGCTGCATTGGTACCTTTTATTCTTGCATGAAGGGCCATGGCTATGCAACGAAAAGAAGGTATGTGAGAAAGTCGAGCTCTATGACTTTAAATGAAGCGCTTTTCGGGAGGCAACCCGTTTCTTTATATTTTTACTACTTTCTTAGAGAAAATAAAGAATGGCACTATCTTATGATGA
Organism: Cenchrus americanus; assembly: GCA_947561735.1. Lineage (NCBI taxonomy): Eukaryota > Viridiplantae > Streptophyta > Magnoliopsida > Poales > Poaceae > Cenchrus > Cenchrus americanus. The sequence goes on from OX387245.1 coordinate 188,309,337, forward strand.
TCAACTTGTGGTTATTAATCTAAGTTCAGTTTTCCTTTTTAGAACCACCATCATGTTCATGATCATATTTATTTATTTGCATTGCATTTTGTGATCAATGTGATGTTTCTTTGTGTATACATGTTTTGCACATAGTTGGCTTGGTTGTTTTATATACTTAATGATGTATGCTTCAGTTTCCATGTTAATGCTTCATAGGTACCTATGGGTGTTTTCCTTTTGTGATCTTGTGTAAACGTGGTGTTTAAACAAGATTGCAGACCATCATCGTTAAGTTCGATAAACCTAGCTGGCTTTTCATATGTTTTCATGTTGCTTTGGTTAGTTTATAAGCTTTGAATACGCTTAATTTTTCTTGTGCTATAAGAGTTATTGATTTAGGGATAGACATGGTGTTTTAACCCTAGATATATAAACCTTTATGTCTATGGAGAAATTCGGCAACCTAGTTGTAAACATGGTGTTTAGAACTAGGTGAAAACTTTGTCTTTGTTTATATGCTTTCCTATCATGTGCATACACACCTTGCACCACGTACACTCATTAGGTTTTTATTCCTCATTAAACTAATTATGCCACAAGTTAAGAATCTTAGGAGACATTGTTGGATTGTTGGCAATTCTATCTACTCCCAACCGTCACCTTGGGGGTAGAATGTGCGTTTAAAACGTCTTACGTGCAAGATAAAGACTCTCACTACAAGGAAATTGAAGGATGGCTAAGAAGTGCTTTGTATTCTTCTTCCATGACTAGCAAAATGCTAAGCATGGGGGAGACCCTAAATCTTCAACACGGAAGTTAACATCACCGGATCAATGCGCGAAAAGCTATCGATCTCATCAAAATTCTGCATGGTCTCGAAGGGAAAACACTGGATATTTTTGGATATTTAGAAGCCCCATGAAGTTATGATTCCAACAAATCAAGAATCAAGACAATCGAGGTTCCTACAAGCGGTTATGCCCGAATCACCGAGTGCAACACGTCCTGAAATCAGTTTTGGACAGCACGCAGCGCTGAAGTAAAACGGACATAGCCCCCTTGTTTGAACTCCGTTTTTGATGAATGGCCACACGTTGGAAAGGTAATTTCATAAAATTTTCAATAGAGCTATATTTCGATATATTTTCTGTTCTGGACAGAGGGGGAAATCCATGAAAAAGAGACAGCAAGGAGATGATGAGAACAAGAAAGAGGAGATGGTGATGACAACATTGAAGAGAAGGGTGACCAATGACTCCATTAAGCATACAAGATCAAATTCAGAAGTTTAGGAGCATTAATAAATCAAGACAAAAGAAAAAGGCACATCGATACATGGAGATGTTGGAAGAAGGCAACGAAGGATTACAAAAGATGGTAACATCTCCATGGACCTTCTCTTTTCCAAACACAAATGCTTGTAAGTATGCCTTCAACATCAACTAGGTGCAACCTTTTGTTTTTCTCTTCAAATAATAACATGGCTACTAGGAGGACAACCTAGGTTTCTTTTTACTTTCAATAGATAAGCATGACCATGTATTCACCTCGATGTTCTATATTGCCTATGCTTACGGAAAGATGATGAAACTTGCCGCTTTGTTTTACCTACATGAAGTTATACATGTCTTGGCTAATTGCCCTCTATAATATGATCTGAAATTAATTTAAATACCGGCTCTTTTATTTGTGGAGGTGAAATGACTATGCTCTAGACCCACATACATATCTTTGCTCTTTGATTTAAGTTTATGGATAGCCGGATAACTTGTTGTTTTTATGAAAACTTAACTTTTATGCTATCTACATATTTGTGATGATCTTGCAAAGTTCTACCTACCAAAGCTATATACATATATTTTTTTGATAACAAAACCCGTAGATTCCAAACATATATTTTGATGAGTTGGATTAGGATTGATTTCTATGGTTCGAGACTAAGAAGCTGGTCATTCCTTTGTGTAACTTTTTCATGCTAGCCTTTTTGTCCATGCATTGTGGGTTTTCACATCGAAAATTTCACAAACTTCGCTGGGCATCCACCCTAAACCAAAAACATCTTTTTGTGATCACCTCCTTGTCCACAACCCAATTTGAGTATGGAGTAAAACTCTCGATGGAGATTCCGCAAGATTATGGAATTTATACTTACTTTAGCGCTCATTTCCCCTCTCTTTTATGCTCGAGGACGAGCATCGTTCAAGCATGGGGGAGGAGTCATTCTCCGACACAAATGCTATGTAAGTATTATGTTGCAAATAGTTTTGAGGAGCAAAAGAAAAAAAGAAAAAAATGAAAAATGAAAAAAAATATGATAAGAAGAAAAGAAAAGTAAGAAAAATAGGAAGAATAAAGTGAAAAAAAGAAAGAGAGAAAATAAGAAGGAAATAAAATAAGGAAAAAAATAAAGATGCTCCTCGGTTCTTTTTGCTTCATAAGTTCTCAAGTGCCTTGATGATAAATCCATACTCAAATCTTCCAACCATGTGCAATCCGATAACGAGGACTTCACTCGTGCCTCGGGATCATCCATTTGCCACTTGCACATGTCCACTTATCTAAATGTGTGTGTTTCATCCCTCTCTCTTTCCAACATTTATTTTCCATGGCCTTTTTGACAAGTCTCGGTAATTCCAATAGACCTCTCTCTTAATTTGACAATATTTCGGATGTATGTCTTGCTAGGATTGTTTTTAACCTTCCAAGCTCCACATAAGCCTTTCACTATCACATATGAGTAGAGTAGGTTGAAAATAATCTAGTATAGGCTTGAGTGACTTGATGAGATGAGTGTTCCATGAGCTCTTGCAAGAGATTTTCACTTATGTTGGATATGCATCTTTTTGAAAATCTTCCATGTGACAAGGTAATGGTTTGAAGTTCACTTAAGTTTGAGAGCATCGTGTTAAATGTGGCTTGTTCTTTATTGTTAGTCTATCTTCCATAATGAAAAAGAAGCCGGTCACAACTTGAACCTTAAAAATAAATTTTTAAGAGAGAGCAATTTGTCTCGTCATGAATGACTAAGTGCAGGGATAACATTGGAAGGCAATGCTGATTTCCCTTTTAAGCGAGGACCACTTACTCGAGGACGAGCAAGGTTTAAGCATGGGGGAGATGTTGACGGTGAATTTCCGTCAACCTAGAGTACTTGTTATACATTGGTTTCGATTATGATTTGAAACTAACCGGCCACTAGGCATACTAATGATATAACAAGTTCACACTTGCATGTCGATTTTGGAGTTTGTTGTTTACGCAGGAAATCTACGCTAATGAGGAGACTTTCGGGATAAGTTCACCAAGCACTTTGGAAGAAGATCATGAAGCCCGACAAGAGTCAAGACACGCGATGAACATGACTCCAAATGACCCGAGGACCGAAGCGTCAACGTGCAAATCTTCAGGGACTCAACCGTAAAACGGCGAAGCTTGCATAGCAAGGATTCAAGCCTTAACCGTGAAGGAAACGACGTCAAAGACCCACATGCAAGTGCGCACGAATAAGGGATCACGGGAGAAGCAACCGGGGAGGAAACCGGGCCGAACCGGCCGAAGTGGGCTCGGGGCCGGCCGGGCCGGGCCGACCGGCCCAGCCCACTCCGGGGTCGGTTCGGTCCCCCCCTTTGCCCTAGATGTTCATCTATTTATTCCCTCCGCCGCCGTCGACCGACACATCGAACAAATCATCCTACCGACTCCAATCACCGAAAACCACCGCCGCAAGATGAGGGAGAGAGATAGATGAGCTCGTCGCAAGGATCAACGCCGGCGGAGAGAAGGAAGTAAGAGGACTCCAAGCCGCCGGCCTAGGGGTGTTCCCAAGCTCCATCACCGCCATCTTCATCGACGACGTTCTCCGGAGTCTCCATCACCCCTATGTGCTTCAATCCGTGTAAGATGATGGGGAATGTCTCCGTTCATCCCTAGGATTAGATGGATGCATGCTATGTGATCGCTACTCGGTTTGTGGTTTCAATCTATTATTTTCATGTTGATGATGCTTTGATGATTAAGGTTAGCTACCGTGTTTTTCGGCGTATGATATCCGCTACTCCCATAGATTCCATCAACATACCGTGTCCATCATAGGTCTAGTCACGAATACCTTCGCGTAGTGACGGTACGAGAGGAGGGAAAGGGCGAAACCGTGGTCACAACCCCCGTAGATTGGTTTACCGCTTTCATGTAGTAGATGCATACCATGTTATCCTAGATCCTAGGGAGGGAACACTTATCTTTCTTGCTCACTCTCTTGTGTTCACCCCTTTATATCTAGTTTAACCCTAGATTTGTTTGATCAACTTAACTTAGATTAACTTAGATTAGATTGTTTTACCTTTAGATTAATACTCTCTTTCAAAGGTTTTCCATTCGACTAGATTAGTACTTGGTTAAGCGCTAGTAATCCCCTTGCTCCGCGGATTGACAAGAACCTTGGGAATCCCGTGGTGAAAAAAGGTGTAGGTCCGTACGCTTGCGGATCGTAGAGGGATACGTCTTTTATCCGTCAACACGTCCTGAGGCGGCGTGAGAATCGAGGCGTGGGTTAGTGTCGCCTTTAGCTTATCAAGCGCCTCCTGGGCCTCGACGGTCCAGGAGAAGCGCTCGTGTTTCTTTAGGAGCCGATAGAGGGGTAGGCCCTTTTCTCCGAGCCTCGAAATGAAGCGGCTCAAGGCAGCAAGGCACCCCAACACCTTCTGGACCCCCTTGAGGTCTCGAATTGGATCCATTCGTTCGAGGGCAGCAACCTTTTCAGGATTGGCCTCGATGCCTCGCTGGGAGATGATGTACCCTAATAACATGCTTCGCGGCACACCGAAGACACATTTTTCGGGGTTCAGTTTCACCCTGTTGGCTTGTAGGCAGCCGAACGCGATGCAGAGGTCGCCAACTAGGTCGTTCGCCTTCTTGGTTTTCACGACTATATCATCTACGTATGCCTCAACAGTCCGCCCGATGTGATCGCCGAAAACGTGCTGCATACATCGCTGGTATGTAGCGCCCGCATTTCAGAGACCGAACGACATTGTCACGTAGCAATACATCCCGAACTGCGTGATGAACGAAGTCGCGAGCTGGTCAGACTCCTTCATTTTTATTTGGTGGTACCCGGAATAGGCGTCAAGGAAGCATAAAAGCTCACACCCGGCGGTCGAGTCAACGATTTGATCGATCCGTGGCAAAGGAAAAGGAACTTTAGGACATGCTTTATTTAAACTAGTATAGTCTACACACATCCGCCACTTCCCATTATTTTTCTTCACTAATACAGGGTTAGCCACGTAGGGTGGAACACTTCCTTGATGAACCCGGCCTCGAGGAGCTTTCGCAGCTCTACTCTGATCGCTCCGCGCCGCTCTTCGTCAAAGTGGCGCAGCCATTGCATCACGGCGCGGGAGTGAGGTAGGATGTCAAGGGAGTGCTCGGCGACCTCCCTCGGAATGCCTGGAATATCCGAGGGGCTCCACGCAAAGATGTCGGCGTTGGCACGGAGGAAGTCGACAAGCACCACTTCCTATTTCGGATCGAGGGTGGAACTGACCCTCAACGCCTTGCCCTCGGGGGCGGCAGGGTCGAGGGGCACCTTTTTGGTCTGCTTGGCAGCCTCGAAGCTGCCGGTGTATTTGGCGGTGGAGTCGAGGTCCTCGTTGACCAGCTTCTCCAAGTTCGCCACAAGCGCTTCATCTAGCACTAGCGCCTCTGCGTGCTCGATCGACGAGCCCACAGTGATGACACCCTTGGTCCCCGGCATCTTCATCTTGAGGTAGGTGTAGTTGGGGACTGCCATGAACTTGGCATAGCACGGCCGCCCAAGGATGGCGTGATACACGCCCCTGAACCCCACCACCTCGAAGGTGAGTGTTTCCTTGCGGAAATTGTCTGGTGTGCCGAACCAGACTGGCAGGTCGATCTGCCCGAGGGGCTGGACGCGCTTGCATGGCGCGACGCCATGGAACAACGTCGTGCTGGGCCGCAGCTGGTCAAACCCGATCCCCAACAGGCGCAGAGTGTGCGTGTAGAGGATGTTGAGGCTGCTGCCTCCGTCCATCAGCACCTTCGAGAACCGCACGTTCCCGATGACCGGGTCGACCACCGGCGGGTACTGACCCGGGTTGGGGATGCAGTTCGGGTGATCCTCGCGGCTGCAGGTGATGGCGTCCTCCGACCAGTCGAGGAAGGAGGGAGGCGCCTTCTCCGCGGCGAAGACCTCGTGCCGCTCCCGCTTGCATAGCTGTTGGACATGTCCACGGTCGGTCCCCCGAAGATGAGGAAGACGTTCTCCACCGCCGGGAAGCCACCGGCGTCGCCGTCATCCCCATCCTTCTTGGCCTCGCCCTCCTTCACGACGGCGCGGCTGTAGTACTTCTTGAGCATATCGCACTGCCAAGGGTGTGGTTAACCGGCGTCTTGTGGTATGAACATGGCTTTTTCAGCATGTCATCAAACACCCCAAGGCCTCGAGGGGCCGCTCGAGGGCCCCGTCGAGCTGGGTCAACAGCAAGGGCTTTGTGGCCGTCGTCGTCGTGCCCCTGCTCGCGAGCCTCACGGCGCGGCTTCTTCTCTTTCTTGCCCCGCTTGTGCTCCTGCTGGGGATCCTTGGACTTGCTACCCTCGGCGGGCACGTCATCCACGCGATTGCGTTTCTTCCCATCGAAGATCGCCCCCACCGCTTCCTCTCTGGAGGCGAAGCTGGTGGCGATGTCGAACAACTCGTTCGAGTCGACTGGCGGGCTGCGTCCAAGCTCGCGCACGAGGTCCCGGCAAGTCGTGCCCTCGAGGAAGGCGTGCACGATCTCAGACTAGGCCACGCTCGGGAGTTTCGTGCAGCACTTAGAGAAGCGTCGTATGAAGTCCCGGAGCGACTCGCTGGGCTTCTGGGTGCACACGCGCAAGTCCCAGGAGTTTCCAGGGCACACGTAAGTGCCCTAGAAGTTCCCCACGAAGGTACAGACCAGATCATCCCAGTTGTGGATCTGGCTGGCCGGCAAATGCTCGAGTCACGTCCGTGCCGAGTTGGCGAGGTGCAACGGCAGGTTGCGGATGATGACTTCGTCGGTGGTGTCCCCGCCCAGCTGGCACGCCAGGCGGTAGTCGTTGAGCCATATGCGGGGGTCCGTCTCCCCGTTGTATTTGTCGATCGACGTGGGCTGGCGGAAGCGCTGGGGGAAGCTCACCGTGCGGATCTCCCGGCTGAACACGCAGGTTCCCAGGGGCTCTGGCGTCGGTGAGCGGTCCTTCCGGTTATCATAGCGCCCACCCTGCCGAGGGTGGTAGCCTGCCGTCGCCTGCGTCTCCGCGTTGCTCGTCTGCCAGGTATTGATGATGTTGCGAGCGTCACCGTCTTGGGCCTGCCCACGCGTGTCAAGGATCCGCTCCCTGACCGGCGTGCGCCCTGGGTTGGCGGGGCATTCCGCCGTGCCACCCGCGTGTACCGACGGTTTGGGGCCTTGCGCGCCCCCGTCGTCCCGCGTGCTCCCCTACTGGCGGATGCGGGATGCCAAGCTTTCGGCCTGCTGAACGGCCGCCTGCTCATTTAGCGCCTGCGCCTCGCGGTGCAGGTTTCGCGCCTCGGGCATTGAGGGGGCGGGCATGACCCGCAGCAATGTCGCAGCGACAACGAGCTTCTGGCTCACTCGCGGGGGTGTGTTCGGGTTGTTGACGTCGAAGTCGGCGTTGATGCGCTCGCGGGCTTGCTTGCCCAGCTCACGTGCGCGTTCACCACGCGCGGAAGCTTCCCCGGTGATGGAGGCTCGAAGCAGCCGCACAGCGTGATACTCCTCCGCGAGCTTGGCTTCAAGCTCGCGCGCTTGAGCCAGTTGCACATTGATGTCAGCCCCCTCGGCGGTGAGGAGGGAGGAGCACTTGGCCCCGCACCCTGGTGCGGTCCACTTCCCGGGCTGGGGGGAGGGAACCTCTCCGTCGCCTGCTTCCGCCGCGTTTGCGGCATTTGCCTGGTCGTTGGTAAGTACAACGAAGCACTCCCGTGCGGGATCGTAGCTTCCAACACTGGAGTTGTCGGAGTAGCCAAACCAGTAGTCCGTGGCATTGAGGAACCGCCGGAACATCACTGGGTTAGGCACGCCGGAGAAGTCCCACTCCGCGTACCCGTGCGAGGTGGTGGGTGGCAGCTCGCTAGCGGAGCCATGGTACGACTTGTCGTCAGCGGAAGCGCTGGGATCCCTGATGGCCAGAACATGGCGGCTAGGGCGAACCCCGCGCGTCGCCGCGTTGGTGTTGGCCGAGGCGACGTACGCCGTCGTGGCGCCGCGCGGACCGATGGGGAAGCGTGGCCCCGAGACGGAGCATTCCCCCGTCGAGGCGCCGACCGTCTCGCCGGTGGTCGCGTCGTGTTGTGAGGCGACACGCGCGCCGTGTCGGTGCTCGTCCGCGCCCGTCGCGAGCACCGGCCGGGAGCGTCGGCGGTGCCGAGGCGCCGAAGGGCCCGCGGCATCCATGTGGGCGGACGCCGGGCGTGAGTGGCAGGCGCGACGGAGGCTGGATCGGCCCCGGTCTACCGCCGTGCGCGGAGTTCGTCGCGGTTGGTGATGCGCATGAGGTAGCCGTTCCCCGTGGCCTGAAAGTTCAGGCTCCCGAACCGGATTTCGAACCCGGCTGGGAGGGGGTCCGAGCTGCCCATGGAATACCTCTGGCCGCGGTACTCGGTGCGAATCACCATCGAGAGGGCTGGTGACGAGCCGATCTTCAGCGCGAAGCCCCCTACCTGGCGCGCCAACTGTCGGTGCGGAATGTAGTCCCGACACTAACTAGTAATGAGCGTTGAGATCTGCCTCTCGATGGGCCGGTGCTAGCAACTAATGACACTGGGTTTATCCTGGTTCCGGCCGGGGCCGTACGTCCACAGCGCGGTGTGCTCTGGGCACTATATTGCGTTGCACCGTGGTGCTCGTAGAGGGGGCTACAAGCGTGGTGGGAGAGGAGGCCTAGCCTCCAAGTCCCAGAGGTATTGACTGAGGCAAGTGTCAATATAGTGGAGAGGGCGAAGAGCGTGTGGGTGATCGCTGTCCGTCGTCCCGTGTCCCCCACGGCTGGGGACTGCCCCTTCCTTTTATAGGCCAAGGAGGGAGCAGTTTACATGCGTGCCGCACTATTTTCCTACGTGTGGAAGCATGGCGAGCAGTGCCATGGAGCTAACGGCCGTCCTGGCGAATCCTGCTCCGGTCGAGGCGTCGTGGCGCGTCCTGTGCTCGTATAGGAGCGGTTTCGAGGGTGGCGGTGTAGTGGTTGGTCATCCGGCCACCGCCGCGAGCCGATTCGAGGGTGACGTCAACGGGGGGCCCGTACGCGGCACAGTGGCAGTTGTGGCGACGTCTTGTCCCTGTGCACTCCAACAGCATCGGGATGTCGTCATAGTGCCCGGCGTGGTGCGGCAGTGGCGGGGATGGTTGCACAGGGTTGACAGCGACTGGAAAGACTACTCCTACCGGCCTGACGTCACGGCGTGGCGCTGCATAGTCACGAAAAAGGCATTCGAGGGTGCCGCCAGCCCCCCTTCGAGGGTTCGTTGCGTTAGCCATATGGGGGTAGGCGACACAGTGTCGCGGAGCTGACACGGGCCTCATCACATAGTGCCACACAGTGGCGGGGATGGCCTCCCCCAGGGAGTCGGTGGAACAGCGTCGGGACGCGATTCCCGGGCGTGTCAGGGTCGTGGCACGCATCCTGCGGTGTCAGAGCATTAAATGCCCGTACACAGGGGCAGGAGCGTGGACGAAGTGCGTGCATGTGCCCTTGAGCGAGACAGACCTCGTCGAGGGGGCGTTGAGCCCTCGAGCGAGGCGGACGTCGCCCGAGGGGGCGTTGAGCCCTCGAGGGAGGCAGACCCCGCCCGAGGGGGCGCTCAGCCCTCGAGCGAGGCGGACCTTACTCGAGGGGCGTTCCGCTGTGCCGCCCTGGCGGGCTGTGGGGGCCACCAGGGTCGTGATCGTGTCGTGTGTGTGCTTTAGGTTCGTGGGTTAGTCCGTGTTTTGCGTTTTTTGCGGGTTTTAAGCAGGTTTCCCCCGGTTATTTAGGGGACCTTGTGGCTGTCCCCGACAGGTAGAACTATTAGACCTCTAGGTATTGCTTGCAACATGAATGTAAAAATCTCTGGAAAATGTATACCAACCGATTTCTTTGTTATTGATGCTTATCATAGTAATCATGATCACATAATCCTAGGTAGGCCCTTTCTTAAGTTGGTTGATGCCGTGTTGGATGCCGGAAAAGGCAAAGTAACAATGAACCTTAATGGAAAGAAGTACACATATAACTTTCTTCGCATTTCTAAACACCCTACACCCTTTCCTCCCGAAGACGAAGTAGAGAAGGTAGATAGTCTTTGTTTCGTTGAAACCCTTAAAGAAATGCTGCAAAGAGCGATGGAAAATCAAATTAATGATCAACAAGATGAAGAACTAGAAGAAGCAACAAAAGGCTTAGAACCACAAGATGGAAGCGTGGAAGAAGAAAAATTTGAGGACATAGGAGAAATTAAACCCGAGGAGCCACAAGTGTCTGAAGTAGACCTTAAACCTTTGCCCAAAGGATTAAAGTATGAACTTTTGGGCCTAGACAAGACTTATCCAGTCATCGTGAGCGACGAGTTGAGTCCCGAAGAAAATGAGAAGTTGCTGATTTTATTGAAAAAACATAGGAAGGTGATTGGATAGTCAATTAATGATCTCAAAGGTCTTAGCCCGGCCTTTTGCACTCACAGTATACCAATAGAAGACCAATTTAAGCTCATAGTGGACCACCAAAGGAGGCTAACACATGCCATGCGAGAGGTAGTAAAGAAAGAGGTCATCAAGTTGCTTGATGTCGGAATCATCTACCCGGTCCTGCATAGCGAATGGGTGAGCCCGGTACATTGTGTACCAAAGAAAGGAGGTTTAACCGTGGTGAAGAATGAGAAGAACGAGTTGATACTGCAAAGAACTATGACAGGGTGGCATATGTGTATTGATTATCGAAAGCTAAACAAAGCAACGAAGAAAGATCAATTCCCCTACCGGTCATTGACGAGATGCTCGAGAGATTAGCAAACCACACTTATTTTTGCTTTCTCGATGGTACTCGGGGTTCATGCAAATTCCCATTCACCGGGATGATCAACACAAAACAACGTTCACGTGCCCTTATGGAATGTTTGCATATAGAAGGATGCCATTCGGTCTATGCAACGCTCCAGCCTCTTTTCAACGTTGCATGATGACCATATTCTCGGAATTCATCGAAGAAATTGTCGAGGTGTTCATAGATGATTTTTCCATCTATGGGAAGTCATTCATGGATTGCTTGGAAAACTTGGATAAGGTCCTCACGAGGTGTGCGGAGGTAGACTTGGTGTTGAATTGGGAAAAATGTCACTTCATGGTTAAGCAAGGCATAGTGCTCGGACATGTTATATCCGAGAGAGGCATTGAAGTGGACAAGGCTAAGGTAGAGACGGTTGAGCAACTCCCACCTCCGACGGATGTTATGTCCTTGAGAAGATTTCTAGGTCATGTCGAATTTTATAGAAGATTTATTAAGGACTTCTCAAAGATCACTAAGCCTTTGACACATCCTCTTCAAAAGGATGTGGCTTTCGACTTTGATGAGAAGTGCCTTGCGGCATTCCGAACCTTGAAAAGTGCGTTGGTGAGTGCTCCCATTATTCAACCTCCAGATTGGAGCCAACCTTTCGAGATCATGTGTGATGCAAGTGACTACGCTGTAGGCACGGTTTTGGGTCAAAGAAAGGAAGGCCGAGTTCACGCCATTTACTACGCTAGCAAAACTCTTAATGAGGCACAATTAAACTATGCCACTACAGAAAAAGAGTTGCCAGCGGTGGTATTCGCATTCGAAAAATTCAGATCTTACATCGTGAACTCGAAGATTGTTTACACCGATCATGTGGTCATCAAGTATCTCTTGGCTAAGAAGGATGCTAAACCACGATTGATTCGTTGGATCCTTCTTCTTCAAGAGTTCGATGTTGAAATTCGTGATAAGAAGGGGGTGGAGAATGTTGTGGCTGATCACTTGTCTAGGATGAATCGTGGACAAGATGATAAAGAGCCCATAGAAGACAAGATGAGAGATGACCACCTCTATCGAGTGCTCGATAAAGACACTTGGATGATTGATATCATTCGAGCAATTCGGAAGATGCCTCTTGACCATCTAAATAGAAACTCTCAAAGGAGGATAATCTCCGAAAGTAAGAAATACTTTTGGGATGCACCATACCTCTTCAAACTTGGCAATGATGGAGTCATGAGAAGATGTGTGCCAAGAGAAGAGAGGCTAGAAATTTTGAGAAAGTGCCACTCGGCGGAGTACGGTGGACACTATAGCCATTTTAGGACCCAAGCAAAAGTGTGGTCTAGCGAATTCTATTGGCCGGAGATGCATGAAGATACTAAGAGATATGTTGCATCATGGCCCAAATGCCAAAGAACCAGAAACATCTCTCAAAGAAATTCTATGCCCTTGAGATATAATCTACAAATCGATTTATTCGATGTATGGGGAATAGACTTCATGGGGCCTTTCAAAAACTCACATGGATATGAGCATATTCTAGTCATGGTTGATTATGTATCCAAGTGGGTAGATTCCATGCCATGTCGTAAAGCTTCCACGGAGGAGTCCATTACTATGATCAAGAACGTGATTTTTCCTCGTTTTGGTACACCGAGAATCTTGATAAGCGATGGGGGAACTCACTTCACCAAGAAAGATTTCAAAAAGTGCTTGTCCAAGTTGGGAATTGAACATAGGGTCTCTATGGCCTGTCACCCACAAACCAACGGACAAGCGGAAACGTCGAATAGGCAACTAAAAAGCATTCTCAACAAAACCATAGAGAAGGGAGGCAAGGATTGGTCAAAGAAATTAGATGGAGCTTTGTGGGCTTATCGAACGGCGTTCAAGACACCGATAGGTATGACCCCTTATCAATTCGTCTATGGAAAAGCTTGCCACCTTCCGGTTTAGTTGGAACACAAAGCCTATTGGGCGATTAAAGAGATGAACTTTGATCTCGATGCCGCGGTGGTAAAACAAAGAATTCAAATAAGCGAGCTAGAGGAGATGAGGTTGAAAGCATATGAAAATGCAAGCATATACAAAGAGAGAATGAAAAGGTGGTATGACAAAAGGTTAAAGAAGAAAGAGTTTAAAGAAGGAGATAAGGTCCTCCTCTACAATTCGAGGTTTAAAACCTTCGGAAAGGGGAATTGCAAAGCAAGTGGGACGAACCTTATGTTGTGCATTCGGTGCTCTCCAACAGAGCGGTAACCATTATGGATGTGAAAGGTGATCAAGTTTTGGTGAATAGTCAACGGCTTAAGGTTTACTACGAACCCGACGTTATGCCCCTTCACCACATTGATGTCTTCACCATGGAAGAAGAGCCCGAACGTCAGGCCTAGGACGAAAAACAAGACATGGATTTTTGTAAATAGTTTTTCTTTTAGTCTTCTCAAGTTTCTCGCGGATTTACAGGGCCAACTTTTCCCCATGGGCTAAAAAAGAAAAAAGGGCGGTACACGGGAAACCGAACCGGACCGGCCCCAGAGACAGGGTGGGCCGGTCGGCCCGGTCTGACCGGCCCAGTGGGGCCCCAGCGGCGGTTTGCCCTGTTTTTCCCCGATTTGCTCCTTTTCGACTTCCTTTTTCGGTCAGAAACTTTTAAGGGAGGTTTGAATAAGGAAAATGAGGTTCCTAGGGTTTTCCTTTTCGGACTATTTATTTGGCCGAATTGGGAGCTCGGGAATCCATCCCATCTAGCAATCTTTTGCACCCACGCAGCAGCAATGGTGTCCCCGAGGAGCGTAGAGCTGAAGCAAGGCGCCAAGTAGCCATCGATGGAGGAGGCGAAGCGATGCGAGCTCAAGCTACCCGTTGAGATCAAGAGGACCGCCCGCATCCATTGCGGAGGGCGTGTCCCGACTAGAGCTATCGCATCTCGCAACCCCATCAAAGAGGAGAAGGTCCCTACTCCCGTTAGAAGGTTGGCACGCATCCGAGGCATGAAGCGGAAGGACTACAAGGATGTGTCGCCCGAACCTAAGGACTATGGGGATAGTGATTACTCCGACGATCATAGCCAGATCTCGTGGGCGGTCGCCAGAAGAGATGATAACAATCTTTACATTTGGGAAGAGGTGCCCAAGGAGAAGACTCTCGAAGGCCCCCACGGCGGCGGCAACAACGACGGCGGCGACGACAATGGTGATGGCGACGACGGCGGCGACGACGGCGGAGACCCTGGCGATGACGACCCTTTCGCAATGCATTTGATGTGTTGTGCGGCTTGCCGTCACTCCATCTCAGAACTCTACGCATCGGTCGACGAATGTTTCCAGGCCATGGAGGCGATGAGGCAGCGTATGGAGGATTTGGAGCGCGTGGTCGAAGACGACTACAAGTTCCTAAACCGCAACGTGCGCAAACTTTTTGGCATGGTTGGGAACATGAAGGGCAAGTGGTGCAATAGTTGCGAGAAGTACCACTAGGTTTAGTTTTCCCCCTTAGGATTTTTGTAAGATACGACGAGGACGTCGTATGATTTTAGCGTGGGGGAGAGCTAGCTAGCTAGCCTTTAGTTTTTGAGGTTCAAGTTTAGATTGGTTTGGTTTTTTCTTCGAGAGAGTTTAGTTTTCGAGAGAGTTTAAGAGCCTTTAGTTTTTTAGTGTGTTTTTAAATTTTTGCAAGTTTGAAGTGTCTTAAATTAGTGTTGCGTCAAAGAAAATCAAATAAAAAGAGTCCTTTAAATTTTGTGTCTTGTGTGATGCTTTTCTTTATTCAGTTGTTTATTCGTCTCTAGTTTTTGATATATGAACATAAGTGTGTGGTTTGAAAAACGTTTACCGTGGTGCTTAGTGGAATTGCTACTTCTAAAAGTACCCATACAACACTTCGATCTTGAGCTTCACATGTTGGTTGTGCTATGTTCAATGCTAAAAGTTGGAGGAATTCAATTCTGAAAATTATCTAAAAAACCTTGTAATAAAGGTTAGCAAAACCTCTTTTTCCAAGTTGAGAGTAAGAAAAAAATCCTATACAAAGCCAATTTATTTTTTGCTCCACCATAAGTGTGATTAGCACGATGAGTTGGGTTAGGATCCTTCTCTCTTGGGAGTTTTAATTTCAAGCAATGATCATGTCCTTGTGCTTATCTTTTGTTGCTAGCCTCGTCATGCATTCGGTAACGTGACTTTCACCTCGAAAGTCCCGTACATTGCCAAATTCCATACCCGAACCTATACATCTCTTTTGTACACCACATTCCTTGAACACAACCTACTCTCAAAGTTTCATCTCGTCTCTAGCATGGTTTATTTAAAATTTCAGATTGTGTGCATGCAAGAAAGAGAGGAGTTGACAGCTTTGAAAAGAGAGAAAAAGATGTCAAAAGAGGGAAAATAAAAAGAAAAGTATGTGTATGGAAAAGAAAAGAAAGAAAAATGAAAAGTAAAGAAAAATATATGTATGAGAGAATGAAAGAGAGAAGAAAAAGAGAAAAGAGGAGTGGCAAGAAAGATATAGAAGGATGAACCAAGTGAAAGAAAAATAAAGTGCAAGGAAGGATGTCACATTGTTGAGAGACGAAATTTTCATTCTTTTTCCAACCATGTGCAATCCGACAACGAGGACGTCATCGGTGCCTCGTAGTCATATTTTCTTTTGCCCTTGCACATGTCAACCATTCTATATCTTCTCATCAGTGATATCCCCACATATGAATTAATTATCATGATCATTGGCTTTGAAAGGTAAACAACCATTAGAGGAAATTCTTAGTTTGACAATACTTGTGTTGATTGCACTAGCCCTACCTATAGCTCCACTTTATAAAACTTGTTTAGGATAGCCACCTCATTTGAGTGACTTGAGAGAGCTTGGAGAAAGGTTTTTGTCTAACACTTGTTGCAGGAATTTTATTTTTGAAAAATCATAAAAATCCTCCGATGGAAGCAAAGAGGTAAGCATGGCTGAAATTGAAGACTTCAAGTGAAGAGTTTGAGTTGTGGGGTAAATCTTGACGTAGTAAAAATTCTAAACGCCCATGTTTATGTATGATAATCATTACTTTATGTTTATGTATTAAAGATAAAAGATTGACTAACTTGTGAAGAAGGACATAGCGGAACACAATTACAACGCCTTGGACGAAGTTCTTTTACGAGTACTTGCTCGAGGACGAGCAAGAGCTAAGTGTGGGGGAGATGTTGACGGTGTATTTTGGTACACCAAACATGTTCATTACACTTTGGTTTGAATTTGATATGGAACTAACCAGCCACTAGGCACACTAATCATATAGCAAGTTCATCTATGTGCATGCATTTGGAAGTGTTGTGTTTATGTAGGAAAACATGGACATAAAGGACGGATTCACAACAAGTTCAAAGGAGCATTTACGGAGTCTTATTCGTGTTCATGAGCTTGATGAATTCACTTCCACTGGTGGCAAGGACCGAAGTGCTACGAAGGAACACCCCCGGGGATTGAAGCGTAAAAGATCGAACTTCATGCGCGGAGAACCTCCATCTTGGACGCGGGGATGACATTGTCAAAATCATGCAAGTGGAAGAGGCAAAGTGCATAATCACCTGAGGACCCACGGGAGCGAAGGGGCGACCGAACCGAGCCGAAATGGGCCTGGGCCGGTCGGCCCAGGCCGGCCGGCCCGACCCACTTCCGGCGTCGGTTCGGCCCCCCTTTCCTTGCACCCGAGGATCTTCAACCCTAAAGCCCTGGAGGCACCGCCATTTGCAAGGGAGAGAGCCATTTGCACCAAGAGGCCATCCACAAGCTAGAGAGAGGAGGGAGATCTCTAGAGGGGGATTGACCACCTCGAAGGAAGCACCCACAAGTGGAGAAGAAGGGAGACACCGTCGGAAGGGAGACCATGATCAGCGGTGCTATGTCTAGCACCTTTATGGGGTAATCTCCTTATTCGTCCATGGGTTGTAATCGATCTTGAGATGTAATCGTACTTTGTTGGATTATCTATCTATCATCTTGTGTTGAATATACTTTAATGCTTAAGGTTAGCTACCATGCCGTAAAGGGAGTAGAGCTCCAATGCTTCCTTGGATCCATTCAATACGTCCTGTCCATCATAGGTCTAGTCACGATTACCTTCGTGTAGTGACAGTGCGAGAGGAGGGAAAGGGCGAAACCCCCGATAGATTAGATTGGTTTTCTTGATTAAAGCGATTGAATGTTCTAGTATCATATACCCATGGGTGAGTGTCTTCTATCTTGATTGCTTAATCATTCTCTCTAGTGTAGTTTAGTTGTTTTCTAGTTTAATCGTAGTTAGGGTTTGAGTAGCTAGTGAGTAGAGGTAGATCAAATGCTTGTAATCCCCTTGCTCCGCGGATTGACAAGAACCTTGGGAATCCTGTGGTGAAAAAGGTGTAGGTCCGTACGCTTGCGGATCATAGGTGGATACGTCTTTTATCCGCCAACATTCATCATGATGAACACTTCACGTATAGAGCTTCCGAACTTTGTCACCTTGCCATCTAAATTGTCCAATATTTTCTCCATAGCGACGATGTCCTTGTTGATCTTAGCTTGCTTGTGCATGAAGTCCTTCAATTGTGTACAAAGAGGAACCAAATATTGAATGGATGAACTTGCATTAAATCGGGGTTTATTTTGGACATGGTCGTACTCCTCACACTCCTCGCATGTGGATCCTGCCTCGGCAGCCTTTAGGTCTTGAGCTTCTCTCTCTATGTCCATCTTCTCCATCCTCCTCTTAAGTAAACCGATATGCCACTCAAGGAATCCGGCTCGCATGTATTCATTGAAACGCTCCAAGGCTTCCGCAATCGTCATGCGGATAGTTGAGACCTTGATATTGAACAGCCTTCCGGCGTCTTGAAGGTTTATGATAGGTAGATCAACGACATCCGGGATGCATAGCTTGCACTCCGGTTGTGTTTGTTCTCCCATGGGTGGCGGTTGAGGTTGATCTTCCTTTGGACTTGGAGGTGGTGATTCCCTTGGAGATTTCGACGGTCCTTTTTTGATCTAGGGTTTCCAACCCTTTAGCTTGTGTTGCACGTCTGCTTTGCCTGTAAAGTTTTCCTGGATCATCCACAAAAGAAAGTTTGGGTTTCTTGGAGAGGTAGCCAACCATCTCCGGTTAGGGTTAGCAAAAACAAAAATCTAAAAAAAATTAGGGTTAGTCAAAAACTAGATTAGATTGATTTTTTCTTTTTGAGGATGATCGAAGTTAAGAGATGCAAAAGAAAAGTCAAAAGAAAAACTGAAAAATATTCACAAAAAAGCGATCTAGATTGGATCTTGATTGCTTGTTCCCCGGCAACGGCGCCAGAAAAAGGGGCTTGTTGACGGTAGATTATCGTATCAAAGTTCATATGGATTTGCAAGCGGACAAATCCACCGTCGTAGTCAAGGGACCCTTCTTCCCTCGAGTGGTGAACCCAAGGTATCGAATTCGTGGAACAATGTGCAACGCAAGGATTCAATCTAGTAAAGCAAGGAAAGCTATCTTATGAAGAACCAAATTGCATCTAATCTACTAACTCATAAAGGAAACACATCTAATCTAATATACTAAAGAGGTAGCAAGAGAAAGCAAGAGATAACCGATATAGAGAGTCTAGATCATGCTTATGTTGTAGCTCCAAACAAGATAGATGAAGATAGAAAAGTGAATCTCATTAAAAGCATCTTTAAACCGTGGCCTCCGGTCCGATTCCGAAAACGCCCGCCTTTCAGAGCCCCCGTTCTGTCACAACGTACTCCTATTCATGCGGGTAGTCTAGGGCGAGTTTGATAGGAACAAGTTGAAATCACTTGGTCGGTCCAGTATGCACCTCTAACCACCGTGGCTACAAGAGCACCCTATACAATCTATCTTAAGTATAGATTGGGGAAGAAGCAAAACCAAGAAGAAAACAAAATCATGGAGAAGGGACTTCATCGCTAGAAATCGGGTTCACTATAAAAACTTCACCATGAATGATTACATGAACAAGATCACCACCGGGATCCTACCTCGATCTTGATCCTTGCTCCGGAGCTCCGACGTGGTCTTCCATGCAAGGTTCCCACATCGGCTAGGGAGACCCTAGACAGCTAGCACGACCCTCATCTCTGAGATGGTGTCCCTCAAGCTTCTCTGCTCCTCGGCGGCAGATCACGAATTGGTTGATGCGTGGCTCTCGGTCAGGGGGCTATAAATAGCCCGAGAGGCACCTAGGTCAAAGGGGGGGGCCGACTGGGCCTCGAAACGGGCTGGGCCGGCCGGCCTAGGCCGACCAGCCTGGGCCCATTTCGGCCTAGTTCGTTGCCTCCTTCGCCCAACGTTGGTTCTCAAGTCTTCTAGATCCTTCCCCCTTCTGCATGTGGGCCCTTGTTGTAGTTTCTCTCCGAGTTGGATGAAGCTCCTTGTCTCTCAAGATTCAGCACTTTTCTGGGTAGGTCCTCGGAGTTTGTCATCTTCTCGGGTTTGATCCTTGGGCTTCTTGGAGTCATGTTTACTTCATTGCTTGACTTGTACCGGGCTTCAAGGTCTTGTCATGAGGTGCTTAATGAAATTATCCTGGAAGTCTTGCTTTCAACGCTAAAACCCTGCATAAACACTAAACTCCAAAACCGACATGCACAAATGAACTTGTTATACCAAGGGGGGTAGTACCAATGGATAAGATACTAAAGTCATGCCAACACCAAAGGTAAACTCATGGCTAGGTTGACGGAATTTCACCGTCAACAGATCTCCTCGTAGTCGATCCCCTCCTTCTGACTGAACCCTTGAGCAACAAGCCTTGACTTGTTCCTTACCACTTCACCTTTCTCTCCCTCTTTGTTCTTCCACACCCACTTTGTACCAATCGGCTTACACCCTGGGGGAGGGTCAACCAAATCCCAAACCTGATTCCTCTCAAAGTTCTCCAACTCCTCATGCATCGAATTTACCCAATTATGCCCAATTATGATCAGATAGTGCGTGTCCAATGTCTTTGGGCTCAAAGGTGGCAACAAATGCAGTATGAGCGAAATGAGAATTGTTTCGAACCCTCGACCGTGTAGTGCGTTCACTCATGTCACCGAGGATCCTTGAAGCTGGGTGATCCACTTGTACTCGCCGGGGAGGTTCTCGCCTTGATGCTACCTCCCCCTCAACAACAGCTTCTCCTTGATCCTGGTTTGTCGTTGTAGGTGTGGGAGAGGGTCCGTCCACCACCGTAGTCGAAGTAGTAGGTACATGTTCAGCCGGAGGCACCACACCACCATCTTCGTTGTCTCCATGTTCATGCTCCTCCTCCTGAAAGATCTCCTCGCCCAGTTCATCATCACCTGCACACTCAAAGACAAGTTGACTACGTGGTTGTGTCTCATCGAAGGGTACCTCGTAAGTCTCCACGATTTGGTTAGTTTCAAGATTAAGCACACGATATGCTCTAGAGTGAGATGCATAACCAAAGAAAATAACATCGACCGACCTAGCCTCAAACTTATCCAACTTATTCCCTTTCTTAAGAATAAAACACTTGCATCCAAAGACATGGAAGTGACTCACCTTGGGTGTGCGACCGTGCATCAACTCGTAGCAGGTTTTCTTCTTATGCACTCTAAGGTAGATCCTGTTCGACACATAGCACGCGGTGTTCACCGCCTCAGGCCAGAACCTTCTCGGAGTCCTATGCTCATCAAGCATCGTCCGAGCCATCTCACACAAGGTCCTGTTTTTCCTTTCCACAACACCATTCTGGAGCGGCGTATACAGACTCGAAAACTGGTGTTCAAGACCCAAGTCATGGCAAAAGGTTTCAAGACGAGAGTTTCTGAATTCTGAGCCATTGTCACTGCGGATCGCTCGTATGGCATCTACGTGCCTCTCGTTCCTCAACCTCAAGACAAGATCTCGAACAAAACCAAACGTCCCCCCTTATCCTCGAGAAAGAACACCCACGCATACCAAGAATAGTCGTCCACCACAACAAGGACATACCACTTCCCACCCGCATATCGCACACGAGTTGGGCCAACAAGATCAATATGGAGTAGCTCGCATGGATTCTCAGTCATCACATCGGTGAGAGGCGGGTGAGAAGAGGCTACCATCTTGGCATGCCTACACGACGCACAAACCAACTCTTTCTCAAGACTCAACCGTGGCAATCCTCAGACCAAATTGAGTTTACTCAAGCGAGACAAAAGGTCAAAGCTCAAGTGACCCAACTTCCTATGCCACTTCCACAACTCACTCAAAGAACCAACCAAGAAATAACGCTCAACACCAGAGGACTGAGAAAAATCAGCTCGAAACACCTGACCCTCGGGAACAACCATACAGATAAGGTCCCCTCGAGAGTCCAAAATCCAAGAACCACCAGGCCGAAAAAACACCTCAAAACCCTCATCCAACAGCTGGGACACAGAAAGCAAATTGTACCCAAGCAATTGAAGAATAGCAACACGCTTGAGAGTGATCTTGTCACTCACCTTAATCTCACCTTCTGAAAGCACACACCCACGCCCATTGTCCCCAAAGGTGATGTACCTCTTTGTCACCACCGGGACGAGACTTCAGAACCACCCCTTGTCTCCGGTCATATGCCTCGAGCAACCGGAGTCAATCAACCAAATGTTCTTCAAGTCTCCCACCTGAAATTCAAAAACGAGCATGTGAGTGAACAAACGACTCAGCACTGGGGTTAGTACCAAAAGAGTAAAACCAGTGCCGAGCCATTTGCTCAAAAGTGGGGTTAGCATGATACAAAGCATCTCTCCAATCAAAGCTACCTCCACGAACACCACCACGGTAACCACTCCGAGGAAACCAACTCTCTCTGCTTGGAGGAGGACCAAAACCACGAAAGGAGAACCGTGGATCATCCCTCCTCTCCATCTCAAAGCTACGACTCCTCCCATATCCGTATTGAGCACGAGAGGGAGAATGCCTAGCAAACTGACCACCGACAGACTCTCCAAACCAACCACCAGAACCACGACCACCTGAAACAAACCGAGACTCCTCACGAGCACGAAAACCAAACTTGCCCCCTGCAGACCCCAAACCGGTCTGACCGATTTCAAAACCGGTCTAATCGGTTTCACACCTCCAGCAGCACTTCCTGCAGCCTTTCGCTCTCCCCAAGCCGGAACTATTCCCACAGTCGCCTTTTCTCTGGGCATCTGCACACGAGGCTCAAGTACACCACTGGAGGGGTGGTACTTGTCCTTGTTAGCCTACTCCTTCGCCATTCTCTCCTCTTGCTTCCTCTTGAAGCAAAACTCATCCTTTTTGCCATTTATCCCACAATAGCCACAATGAAACCTCACAAGCTTGGGTTTAGACTTGGGTTGGGGCTGATCACTTGGTTTCTCTCCAATCGACTTCTCAACCGGTTTCTCCTCACTAGCCTTCTCACTCTCTTTCCCAAAGAACACTTTTCCCGAAGTGCTCACAAACTTGATAGGCTTTTGGAAATCATTTGTTTGTGGAGGAAACACGGGTGGAGCTGGGGTTGTGTCTAGTCGGTTCCAAAGATGGTTAGGTTTAGGAGGGAAATCATTTTTGTGGTGGGTTTTTGGTGGCTCTAGAATGTTTTCACCACTTCCCTCACCAACCTTGTTTGCCCCAAGTCCCTCACCATTCTGCCATTTGAATGTCTCGGTCATTATCCTCAACTGAGGCTCATGACCAGACAACCAACCCATTAACTTTCTCAACTCATCATTCTCATCCTGCAAACGATCAACATAATGTGCAAGTTCTAGATTCTTCAAAGCATACAGTTCACAGGTAGAGCAAGATGTAGGAATTGGTTTTTTCAATTTAGCCTCAAGAGAAACAGTATAAGCATGCATCTCATCAATTTTCTCATCCAAAACAGGGCAAGAAGTGCAAGCACCTAGCAAAGCAGATCTAGACTTAAGCTCAGCCACTTCAACCCTAAGCACATCTAGTTCCTCACACTTGGAGGCATGCTTTTCCTTAAACAAGGCAAGATCAGCAAGGAAAATAGAGCAATCAAGACATTCAACTTCATCAGAAACAACAGGTGAAGCTTTCAGAGAATCAATTTCCAGCTTAGCATCCAAATTCTGTGTTTCTAGCTCAGCCACTCTAGTCCTAGCATCCTCGAGTGAAGCCCTAAGCTCTTTCCTCATTTTCTTAGCCTCTCTAAGCATGTCATCACGATTATCAAGCAACAAGCCAAGCCGTTCATTTTCCTGATGCAAGAAGGGGAGTTCATCACGCACCTCATTGTCGGAGTCAGAGTCCGAGTCGCTCTGTGTGCTCTTCTTGCTGCTGGAGCTCAGCGCCATGGTGCAGAAGCCGTCTCTAGCGAAGCAGCTCAGCCCGCTTAGGTTCTTGGATGACTTCCTGCCCTTGCGACGATCACCATCATCTTCACTGCTACTTGAGCTCGAGGTGGAGTACGCGGAACTGGAGTCGACGTCGCTCGCTCCAACCATCGCTCGGGCCTTGCCTCGGCTCTCCTTCTTCCTCGATCGTCGCTTGTCCTTGTGCTTGTTCTTGTGCTTGCTCTTGTGGTCACGCCTCGACCGGTACTTGCCATCCGTTCTTGACTTGTGCTTGTAGCCATCCTTGTTCTCGACCTTCTCCGGGCAGTCGGTGATGAAGTGTCCCGGCTTGCCACACTGGAAGCATGTCCTCGTGTTCCTCCTCATGTTCACCCGGTTCTCGTGCAGCCTCTCGAACCTCCTCGTCAGCAACGCCAGCTCGTCCTCTCCAAGCACGTCGAACTCCTCATCTGGAATTGACATCAAAGAGGACAAAGAGAACATCCTGGTGGATGGGTTAGTGTTAGCCTTTCCTTTCAAATCACCGACGAGGGCAAGAATATGAGAGTCAGTCGGGCCCTCGAGCTTGGCTGTCATGCCCCTATCCACCTCAGCCAACTTGAGCTTCGAGAACAGCTTGTTCACCGTCAGAGTGTCATACTTTTTCGACTCCACAATGGCCTTGAACTTTCCACCCCAAATCATACGATCCAAAGAGTGTAAGAGCTTGACAGCTCTATCATGATCATCGTACGGGAGCACGTCCACATTGGCCCTCATGTTGTTCACAACCACCGTGAACCTCTGAAACAAGGAATCGATGGACTCACCGGGGAGATGAGTGAAGTTCTCGTACTCTCTCCGGTAGGTCGCATACATCCGAGCCTGAACCTGGGCATTCCCAACATGAGCTTACTTCAACACTGACCAGATTCTACAAGCCAAGTGCTAGGTGTGCACCTGATCGAACTCAGGCTGACACAAAGCACGAAACAAGTAGTCGACCGCCTTATTGTTGGCGTCGAACATGTCTCTCGATCCTGGAGCGAGGAAGTTCATCGGCTGGACATAGCCATTGTCCACCGTGACATCCCAAAGGATCTAACCTTTTCCACGGAGGAACGCCCACATCTGGTAGTCCTTTCCATTGAAGTGTGGAGGACCTGAACCCCATTCCTGGTACGCCATCCTTGGATTTTAGACTGGTTAGAGTCAATAAAGACCCGAACCGGCTTTGATACCACTTGAAGGACCGAAACGGCAAACCAGAGAGGGGGGAGTGAATGGGAGCCGATAAAAATTCTATTCAAGAATTCGGCCTATGAACCCAATTTCACTCGTGCACCTCCGCAACCTTCTCTTGCCAAGTCCACGTAGCCACTGAAGTGCTACTGAACCTAGGAGCAAGACCCAACCAACAGCTGTCATATGGACCTCCCTGGTCCCACTACCTCGGTGGGTACCAAGACCGACTACTCGGTGGGCCCCTGGGACTACCTGACTTGCGTTGCACGGTACCTGATGGCGTGAAGCACAAGGACTACAGAGGAGAAGTACTCGGTTAGGAAGCTGTACATGTCCCGCACTGTATGGAAGACTCCTAGACGTACTCAACTAGTACTCTCTCCCTATTCCGACTTGTAACCCTGCCTCCCGGACTATATAAGGCGAGGCAGGGATCCCTCTCTCATCATCTCATCTCACGGCGTAAGATTGCATCATCTTGTAATCGTACCCAATCAATCCAGAGCTACACAACATACAGGACGTAGGGTATTACGCACCTCGCGGCCCGAACCTGTCTAAATTGTGTGCCACGTGTCTCTTCCTTCTAGTTACCGATCTCGGCGAGGCCACATTCATCTACTTCGGGTACTCCCCTTAGTAGGTTGCCGGTCTAAAACACCGACAGCTGGCGCGCCAGGTAGGGGCTCTCGTCCGAGATCACATGGCGAACTCGATGGCTCCTATCTACATCAAGCCAACCGTCGCCTTCAACCGTGGCGACACCTTCGTCTTCGGTGCCTGGGTCTGCACTGCTGATGTCCCTGGATCCTTCCAACGCCACCTCACCATGCCACCCAACCCGGAGACCAGCTTCGTGACGCTCCCTGAAGTAGTCACGGGCGAACTCGCCGGCAAGTCCGGCGAAATTTCGCTTTTCGATCAACACGCCGACTTCGAGCTCGGATCCGCTTCCAACTCGAACTCGACGTCTCCATGGGCTACCGTGTGCGAGCCGGCTGCTCAGCCATCGCATGCGGTCCCCCACCTCGCGAGCGCTCCATGCGTGGCCCCCGCAACCTCTGCAGGGCCCGCACGGAGGCTCCCTCCGCGCGCCGGGCCGGCAAGGAGCCCGTACCAGAGTACAACTCGGACTCCAACACCGCTCCCGGCCATGCTTCGGACTCCAACCCCCTCTCCAGCTTCTACTCGGACCCCTCGTACGAGTTTGACTTCGGGTCGGACCCTGAGGACCCCGAGTCCGAAGACAACACTACTGAGGAACCCTTATCAGGGCCGGCTTCCGGGCTGGTTATAATGTCGACACCAGCCGGGAGATTCGTCTACTGGCCAGACCGCAAGCCCGCCGACCTGATAAGTGGGGACTCACGCTACATCGCCTACCTCGACTCGCTCCCGTTCCAGGAGGGAACACCACTTGCTCGAGCTGAGGAGTACACTCCAACCAAGGTGGCGAGCTCCGACTCCAGTCTTGGCAACCCCGATCGCCAAGTCTTCATGGCTGCCGGTGACACGCCAGGACCTTTGGGGACGTCAACTGACAAGTACCTCGAAGACATCTCCGCAGACGAGCTATCTGCTGAGGCTCCCGCGGACGAGACCGACGCCAGCAGGGACGCTCGACATGAGCACAACCGAAGATGGAACGAACGGAGTCGGTGTCTCCGGGACAGCTTACCCATCCGCAACCTTGCGGAGGCCCTCGAGCAAGTCGAGAGCAGAGTACACACCACCCCTGAGCAATGCCTCATGTCGATCGCAGCGATCGCACGCCAAGCTCAGGGGATACGCGCTGGAGAAGTCATCGCCAAGCTCGCTGAAGACGCCTACTTCATGCGGGTCGACAACAGGGTCAACCAGCCTCCTCCCGCCAGGAACCGCGACAACGAAGCTACAAGTCGTAGCGCAGACCTCGGCCGCAACCGTACTCGAGCCGAGCTGCCGGCTCAGCCCAACCGTACTCGTGCAAACGCCGGCGGACCCTCACAGGGTGGCAACAGCAACCGGGAGATCATCCCTCACCGCGGCCCTGGCGGCGGCGGCCGTGACCCCGGTGGCGGTGGCAGCGACGGCGGAAGCTCCAACCACGGGGCCAACAGAGGGCCGGCGGCGGAGGCGGTGCCGCGGCGGTCGAGACCACGTGAACGACCACGCCTCCCGCAGCCTCACAAGGCGGCTACGACGCCCGCCGAAGATTGAAGAGCTGCGGCGGAAGAAGTCCGCCACCGCGGCGACAATGACGGCTTCCCCGCCTTCTCTCCTCGGCTTCGCAACTTGCTCCTTCCCGAAAAGTTCAAACCTTTGGGGATCACCAAGTACAATGCGAAGCGGATCCCATCCAGTGGCTCGGTGCTACGCCCTCTCCATCGAGAACGCTGGCGGCAACAACGACACCAAGTGCCTCTACTTCCCCTTCTGCCTGGACCAAGCTCCACTCACATGGCTCGAGTCGCTGGACAAGCACTCGATCGACAAGTGGGACCCGTTGAAGGAGCGGTTCACCCGGCAACTTCGGCGGGCGCCATGGGCCGATCGGGTACTCGCATGGACCTGGCCATGGTCAAGTAGGAACAAGGCGAGACCCTCCGCAAGTACATGCGCCGCTTCTTCGACAAGCGCGCCACCGTAGTCGACGTCACCGACAAGGAGATCATCGACCTCTTCCAAGACGGCCTCTACCACCGCCGCACCTTCGAAGACTTCGGTCGCTGTCGCCCCAAGTCCATCCCCCACCTCAAGGACATGATCACGTCCTGGGCGGATGAAGAAGACAAAGCCTACACCAAGTACGATGCCATCAGTGGCAAGAGCAAGCAGAACACGGGCGGCGGCAGCGGCAACATCGGGAATCAAGGCGGTCGCAACAACAACAACTAGTCGGGTCCCAACTGCAAGCGCAAGCCAGACAACACTATCGCGGCTATCCAGCACCCTGCGAAGGAGAACTCGAAGAAGACCTCCGGCGGCTTCAAAGATTTGCTGAAGGAGAAGTGCCCGTGGCATCTGGACGGCAACCACACCACCGAGCAGTGCTACCAACTCAGGCGGGCACTCAAGAGTACTCCAGAGCGACCGCACCCTCACGACAAGAAAGGCAAGAAGAAGAACGACGGAGGCAACAACGACTTCCAGGAACCCGACAAGATGGCCAACGTCCTCTTCGGCGGACTACCCAGCAGACGGGAGCAAAAGGCTACTCGTCGAGAAGTCATGAGCATTGAACCAGCAGTTCCGACCCCTCTCAGGTGGTCGGAGGTACCCATTACCTTCTCCCGCGCGGATCAGTGGACCAGCTTCTCCGAGCCAAGACGTTTCCCTCTCGTCCTGAAGCCAGTGGTCGCAGGCTCCAGGCTCAACAAGGTCCTCATCGACGGTGGAAGAAGGCTCAACGTCCTTTTCACCAAAACGTTGAAGAAGATGGGACTCGACATCACACACATGCTCACCAAGGGCTCCTCGCCCTTCTACGGCATCGTCCCCGGGAACGCGGCTATTCCACTGGGCTCAGTGGTCCTGCCAGTTACCTTTGGGGAATCTCGGGACAACTACCGTACCGAGTACGTCAAGTTCGAAGTCGCGGACTTCGAGACGTCCTACCATGCCATCCTCGGCAGACCGGCTATCGCCAAGTTCATGGCGGTACCCCACTACACCTACTTGGTACTCAAGATGCCAAGCCCAGCAGGTGTACTCTCACTCCAAGGGGACATGAGGATCTCGCACGACTACGACACGGAAGCTGTGGAGATCGCCTCCACAAATCAAGTACCCAATGCTATGATGGAGATCTACGCTACGTCGAAGAAGCTTGCCCCAAGTGAACTCGACATCCCTGAGAAGTCAGACAAAGCCAACAAGCCTCAGCCCGCTAAGGAGATTCTGGTCAAAACAATTGATCTCGGGACAGGCGACAGCAGCAAGACCACTACCATCGGGGCGGCTCACGACCCCAAATAGGAAGACGCGCTCATCAACTTCATCCGGGGTAACCGCGACATCTTCGCGTGGAAGCCAGCGGACATGCCAGGGGTGCCCAGGGAGTTGATCAAGCATTCCCTCAACGTCGATCCTAAAGCTACCCCGAAACGACAACACCTCCGCCGCTTCGCGGATGACAGACGAGACGCCATCAAGAAGGAACTCGCCAAACTACTCGCGGCTGGCTTCATCAGAGAAGTCTTCCGTCCTGAGTGGCTCGCCAACCCCGTCCTCGTCCGCAAGAAGAACTCGAACGAGTGGAGGATGTGCGTCGACTACACCGACCTCAACAAGCACTGCCCCAAGGACCCCTTCGGGTTGCCGCGGATTGATCAAGTCATCAACTCCACGGCGGGCTGTGACCTGCTCTGCTTCCTCGACTGCTACTCCGGGTACCACCAGATCGCGATCAAGGAAGAAGACCAGGAGAAGACCGCGTTCATCACCCCGCTTGGTGCGTACTGCTACATGACCATGTCCTTCGGGTTGAAGAACGTCGGCGCCACATATCAACAAGCTATTCAGAAATGCTTCAAGAGGCAACTCAACAAGAACGTCGAAGCCTATGTGGATGACGTGCTCGTCAAGACCAGAAACTCCAGTACCCTCATCGACGATCTTGAAGAGACGTTCGCATCTCTGCGCGAGTACCACTAGAAGCTCAACCCGAACAAGTGCGTCTTCGGCGTACCTTCGGGAAAACTACTCGGCTTCATCATCAGGCACCGCGGCATCGAAGCCAACCCCGAGAAGATCTTCGCCATCACCAGCATGAAAGCACCCACGTCCATTAAAGACATCCAGAAGCTGACCGGGTGCATGGCGGCCCTGAACAGATTTATCTCGAAGCTTGGAGAACGGGGCTCCTCTTCTTCAAACTACTCAAGCACCAAGAGAAGTTCGTGTGGACTCCAGAGGCGGACCAAGCCCTTGCCCAGCTCAAGGACTTCCTATCGAAGCCACTAGTCCTCACGGCTCCTCGCCAAGGCGAGCAGCTACTGCTCTACCTCGCTGCGACTACTCACGTGGTCAGTACTGCCATCATCGTCGAGCGGCAGGAAGACGGCCACGCCTACCTAGTCCAGCGACCAGTCTACTTCGTCAGCGAGGTCCTGTCAGAATCCAAGACATGCTACCAGCCTGTGCAGAAGCTTCTGTACGCAGTGCTCATCACCTCGCGGAAGCTACGATACTACTTCTAGGAGTACTCGATCTCCATCGTCACCGACTACCCGCTCGGCGACATCTTGAGGAACCAAGATGCTACTTGAACAATCTCCAAGTGGGCAATCGAACTTGGCGGCCTCAACATCGACTTCAAGCAACGCACAGCCATCAAGTTGCAGGCACTAGTCGACTTCATGGCGGAGTGGCGGGAGAACCAGCTACCTACTCCAACCGAGTGACCAGAGCACTGGGTGATGTACTTCGACGGCTCACTCAACCTCGAGGGCGCAGGTGCAGGAGTACTCTTGATCTCTCCAACGGGCGAACAACTCAAGTACGTCCTGCAAATCTTCTAGAAGGTCTCGAACAACGATGCCGAGTACGAGGCTCTCCTACATGGGATCCGCCTCGCGGCTTCACTAGGCATCAAGCGGCTACTAGTCTACAGCGACTCCGCAGTGGTCATCAACCAAGTCAACAAGTCCTGGGACCGCAAAAAGGAGAACATGGATGCCTACTGCCTAGAAGTCCACAAGCTCGAGAACAAGTTCTACGGTCTCGAGTTCCACCACATCGTCCGCGACAACAACGTTGCAGCGGACGTCCTGTCGAAGCTTGGCTCTACTCGCGCTCAAGTACCAGCGGGTGTCTTCGTCCACGAGCTTCACACGCCATCCATCCCGGAGCCGGCGCCACCGACCACTATCCCAGCACACCCCCCGGCTGGCCAGGAGGTCATGATGATCGACGTGGACTGGAGGCAACCCTTCATCGACTACCTCAGCGAGCAGAAGGTTCCCTCAGACAAGAACTTGGCCGAGCAGCTCATCCGCCGCGCCAAGTCCTACGTCCTCGTTGGAGACAAGCTCTGCAGGTGGGGCGCATCTTCCGGAGTACTCATGAAGTGCGTCCCCAGACAAGAAGGCAAGGACATCTTGGAGGAGATCCACAAGGGCGTTTGCGGTAATCACGCGTCCTCACGCACGCTGGTCAGCAAGGCCTTTCGACGAGCATTCTAATGGCCCACAGCTCTGGGCGACACTGAAGAACTCGTCAGAAGGTGCCAAGGGTGCCAGTACTTCGCCAAGCAGCAACACGTCCCAGCCTACAAGCTAGTCACCATACCGCCAACCTGGCCTTTCGCCTGCTGGGGGCCCGACATGATTGGGCCACTACCAACTGCGCCAGGTGGATTCAACAGAGTATTGGTGGCCATCGACAAGTTCACCAAGTGGATCGAGGTCAAGCCGGTCACATGCCCCAAGGCTGACAGAGTACTCGACTTCCTGGATGAACTCGTGCATCGCTACGGACTACCCCATCGCATCATCACAGACCTGGGATCCAACTTCAACAACCACCAGTTCTGGGAGTACTGCGAGACAGCGGGATCGATGTCCGATACGTCTCAGTTGCCCATCCTTGGGCCAACGGACAAGTCGAGTGCGCCAACGGGATGGTGCTCGACGCCCTCAAGAAGCGGCTACACGACGCTGCTAACTCTAAAGAAGGCAAGTGGATCAAGGAACTACCCAACGCACTCTGGGGGCTACGTACTCAGCCCTCCAAGCCAACGGGGCAATCTTCTTACTTCTTGGTCTACAGCTCCGAAGCAATCCTCCCTGCTGATGTCATATGGGATTCACCAGCAGTGGAGCACTACGACGAAGGCGTCTCTGAAGACAGCAGACGAGTTGACATCGACGGACTCGAAGAAGCTCGGCCGCGCCGCCCTCGTCCAATCAGCAAGGTACCTGGAGGGTATCCGACGCTACCACGATCGCAACGTCAAGGAACGCTCCTTCAACGTTGGCGATCTCGTCCTCCGTCGCATTCAGAACACGGAAGGACTACACAAGCTCAGCTCCCCCTGGGAAGGTCCCTTCACAGTGGCAAAGGTGACCGGGCCGGGCTCCTACCGCCTCCAGACCCTTGAAGGCGAAGACGTCAACAACTCGTGGAACGTCGACCAACTCTGTCGGTTCTACGCCTAGTCTACACGACTACCTCGGGGGCTCCTGCCTGCGCGACTACACCACGACCCCTCCGCCGTAAGCGGCCCCCGAGTCCAGGCTCTAGTTTCCGGACTACCTCTCCGCTGTAAGCGGCCTCCAGGTCCAGGCACCAGTCTCCGGACTACTCCTCTCCAGAATCCAACCCATGCGGCTACCTACGGATCCTGGGCTGCGACGAGCGACAAAGGACTCTAGCAGCGGTCTACCGAGAGACCATGTACTTCTAGATCCAGCCTATACGGCTACTTACGGATCTACTGTTGTAAGCGGCTACATGCCCTAGCACTACTTAGCCGTAGGCGGCCTCCGGGTCCTGGCGATTACTCTGTAACTACGGCCCTGGCCATCCAGGTGTACTTCTTCAGTAATAAAGTTTGATTGATCATCAACTGCTTTACTGTCTTCTTCCCTCAACGGGACTACTACCAAGTACGACTACTCGCGACAACTCCATGATGGGACTCCCCACTCTAAGATCGCGGCAACGAGTACTCATTGATGGAAACTTTTCTTCATTCATACTTAAACAATTTCATTACAATTATTTTTGTACATCTACTGCTACGAGCTAACTATTACAGGACTACTGGAGATTAAGTTTTTCGGCGACTTGATCCGCAATGGGCGCCATCTCGCTCCCGGCAGCTCCGCATACTGCTCGTCGGTACAGTTGGCGGCTAGTCCACTAGAGACTACGTCTACGGGAGCCTTCGGGAAGTACGACTTCATGAAGGCCAGCACTTGGTTCGGGATCGACTTCACCAAGTGCTTCACGTAGGCCGCCAGCTGGCTGGGGGCTTCCTTCAACCGATCCACCAGCGGCGCTATCTTGGGGCCGCCAGGATGAGGCACTAGCAGCCTCACGATGGGGAGCACGGTTTCTTCAAGCTCCTTGAGCTGGGCCCGCAGCTTCTCGCAATCCTCGTTTAGCTTCTACAATGACTTGTAGCAGTTGATGAGGTCACGGTCTGATGAAATACGGAGCTCCATGTGCTTGTCGCACTCGTAAGCAAGCTCCTTATAATCTAACTCCAGTACCTGGCGGGCCTCCTACTCCCGGTAGAAGAGATTCTTCAGATCAGTCTCCGAAGTCTTCAGCTGATCTACCTGAGTCTCAAGCTCTGCAAACGACAAGGCACAGCAGGTTAGACTACCTCTCGACCTCCAACAAGTACTCAACAAGACAAGTGGTGTACCTTTGTTCTTATTGCGGAGAGACTTGTTCTTCCACACCAAGTCGTCGCTCTTCGCCTGCATCTCCTGGATGTCATTATGGTACTTGGCGAAGGCGGTGTCCAGCTTTGACAGCATGGCGGCGGCGTGCTTCCAGGACTTCACGAGTTGATCTTCTAGTGTCTCGGCCCGAAGCACCGCGTCGCCGTACCCCTGAAGCATCTCCGACTTCAGGCGGGACCTCTCAGCGACGTCCTGCACAGACAACTCACATCAAATGGGTACTCAACGCTAAAGGATTGACGACTCAGGAGTTATGACTACTCACCTTCATCCATTGCTCGGCTTGTCGGACCGCCTCCAGATGTGGAGCCACCGTTGTCGGATCGACCAAGTCGTCCGCCAACAACTCGATCCCGCCACGACTACTCGTAGCGGCTTCGGTCATCAGCGTCGAGCGGATTGGCTCCGCGTCCTGGATCTCCGGCGAGCGGACGACCACCTCCAGAGCCGGTTCTGGTTGTGCGGCGTCCTCCTCTCCTCCAGTCGTCGCGGCGGCTTCTCCGGCGGCCACCTCCATCGGCTCGGAGGCTTCTTCGGCAGCCTCCTGAGTCCCTGGTGCCACGTTTTCTACGGGCACCGCTGACGGGATCTCGTTTCCTTCGGCCTCGGCACCTGTCGACAGAAAGACAAGTGTATCAGTCAACATGCGACTACGACTACTCTACTAGGCACTTCGACCTCAGCAGAGTACTCACCTTCAACGACGCTGGCCTCGGGCAATGTAGCCTCAGCAGCCGGCACTTCGGGCTCCGCCTGAGCGGTGGGAGCGGACTCCTCAGCGGGCGGCGCGGCTTCTTCATCCGCCACCACTGCAGCGGGTTCATCCCCCTCCCAGGACAGATCCTTCGATTTCCTGCAGAGTACACAAGCCGGTTGTCAATCAAGTACGACTACCACATCAAGTACTACTCGGGAAGATTCAACACTTACAGGCTTGACCGGACTACCGTCACGGTCGGGGCGCCGAGGATGCTGGCGATATCTACCGATCCCGGCCTCGGCAGGCACCACCTCCTGCGCCTCTGTGGCCGCCGCCTCTTCCGCAGCAGCAGCGGCGGGTTCCGTGCTCCCCTGAGCAGCAAGGGACTGGCGCTCCATCTGCGCCAAGAGTTCTTCGACAGTGGGGGCTGGGCTACGACTCCCAGTGGCCTCCCCCACCGTGTCCCACTCGCCTTCGTCGCCCTGCTTAACGGGCTCCGTAGGCGGCATCTCCTGCAAGCAATGAAACTTCATCGTCAACATGAGAACTCGAGACATCAGTACTCAACTACACTACTCAAGATGGCTTACCTCCTGGGACGTGGTCTCTGTGACCTTCATTTTCTTGGCCACATGCTTCTGGGCCACATTGCGTGGCCTCCTCGACGGCGCGGGCAGACTAGCCTCCAGGCTAGTCGGCTGATCCTGAACGAGAGGGACGTGAGGTAAGCCAGGACGGCTAAACCTCGACCGCAGCTGAAAGCGGTCCTGCAACGTCTCTTCGTCGTCGTCCTCATCGGACGTGTCTTCCATGACAACGGTGTCGTCTCCTTCACCAACTTCTCACCGCTCCATAGGCTTGGCCTTCCCCTCTTCTGGGACCTCGATTAGTTGAGGAGGCAACGGAGGCTCGGAGACGAACTTCTTCAAGTCCTCCTACAAGAAGAGCAACTTATCAGTGCGACTACTCTCATGCAATGGGTACTCGACTGTGGATGCGGCTACTAACTTCCTTTGGTGGGCGCGCGGTGGAGTACTCCGGTACGGGGCACGCCATGTACGGCGGCATATCCTTGAAGATCCGGGCCAGCATGTCAATAATGTCATCGTCGTCGACTTCGTCTCAAGGCATCCGCGACGTGTCGTCGTCGCCGGTGTACTCGTACCCAGGGTGTCACGAGCCATCAGCGGCTGCACACTGTGCTTCATGAAGCTGAAGGCCACGTGCTCGGCCCTCAGCCCGGCTTCCCTCAGCGCCTTGATCCGCGCCAACAACTCGGGCAGCTGGATCCCTTCCTGCATCATCGGCTCCGAGTTCCACCACGGGCGATGCTTGGGCTGCTTCCCGCTCGGCTTCGGTAGCTCCGGGTGGTGGTTCGTGACATAGAACCATTTGGCCTTCAAGTCCTGGTTGGAGTCTATCAACTTGTACGAGAGGTACTGCTCGGCTGTGTCCTCCCTCATCTGGATCCCCGCTCCGCCGACTACTCGCGGGTTGCTGGCGTTGGGTTGCGGCTTCACCCGGAAGAACTTCCGGAACAAGATCCAATGGGGCTTGATCCCTAGAAAAGCTTCGCGGAAATGTACGAAGACGGCGGTGTGGAAGATACCGTTGGGGTTGAGGTTGAGGTACTCAATGCCGTAGTACCCCATGAGCCCCTTGAAGAAGTCGCTCGCCGGGAGAGATAGTCCGTGCTCCGCGAACCGCGCGAACATCGGGATTTCATCTGGATTCTTCTCCATGGGGTACGGATCCCCGGCGGCGGCCCTCCACATGTCCACCTCCTTCTCGCGCAGGAATCCACAGTTGAGAAGGGCGAGCAAGTCTTCGGTCTTCGCCTTGGACTTCTTCCACTCATGGTTTGGATCTGGCCGCGGTGGGGACATAGGCGGTGATGTCCCTACGGCAAATTCGGCGGCCTCCTCACGGCCCCTCTTCTTTCCGCCGGCGGCCTTCGCGGTCTTCGACGAAGATGGCTTCATCCTCCAAGTGCACGGTGTCTTCACGCGCATCCGCTCGGGGGCTACTGTGGTGGCTCTCTACGACAGCGCGCTCAGATTTGCGCTTCACTCAGCGGCGGCGGTGTGCTCTAGTAGTAATTTCTGGCCAGATCTGCTGGGAGTGATCGCGGCTGCGTAGGGTGAAAAACCCTAAGGGTTTTGGCTTCTATTTATAAGTCAACGCGTCCCTCCAAACGGCCGGATGGATAAGTCTGCGCTCGGCTGACTCAGCGGCCGCGCGTGACCCTTCAACTTCAACTAGTCGACGCGCCTCACCTCGGGGGCTCGGCTACTTCTACTCGACTTCCTGGGAAGCGGCAAGATTCAAGAGCATCTCAGGACACATTCTACAAGATGACCCTTCAATTCGTAAGGAAGTACTCGACTCAAGGCTCGGGGGCTCCGTGCCACGTGTCCTTCGGTTTTTTCTCCGAATTTTTCGGGATATTCTTGCCAAAACTTCAGATGGACCCTCAGCCAGAGTCTACAACTCAACCAAAGGCTTGGGGGCTACTCCATATGGAGTGCGATTTTGCAATCGCACTTCCATATCTGTTCCGGCTCCAAGACAACACGGGCATTGTTGAAGACCTTCAAGGGTAGCACTCGAGGACGCTTGGGACTACTCGAGAAGACTTCAGGATTGCTCAAACATCAGCTGGAGTACATTACAGCCTCGGGATGCTTCGACTACTCTTGAGGACTTTTGACTTGTAGTACTCGGGGACGCTTGGGGACTACTCGTTAAGGCCGTCAAGATTACTCGAAACTATCCTTCTCGACTACAAAGTACTCGGGGGCTTGTCGTATGGACCTCCCTGGGCCCACTACCTCAGTGGGTACCAGGACCGACTACTCGGTGGGCCCCTGGGACTACCTGAATTGCGCTGCACGGTACCTGATGGCGTGAAGGATAAGGACTACAGAGGAGAAGTACTCGATTAGGAAGCTGTATATGTCCCGCACTGTATAGAAGACTCCTAGACGTACTGGACTAGTACTCTCTCCCTATTCCGACTTGTAACCCTGCCTCCCGGACTATATAAGGCGAGGTAGGGACCCCTCTCTCATCATCTCATCTCACGGCGTAAGATTGCATCATCTTGTAATCGTACCCAATCAATCCAGAGCTACGCAGCATACAGGACGTAGGGTATTACGCACGTGTCTAAATTGTGTGCCACGTGCCTCTTCCTTCGAGTTATCGATCTCGGCGAGGCCACATTCATCTACTTCGGGTACTCCCCTTAGTAGGTTGTCGGTCTAAAACACCGACAACAGCCACAGCACACACACAACGGAAACACACACGACACGGCTGCTGGCAGCCCAAACCGGTCAGGCCGGTTTCTGAAACCGGTCAGACCGCTTCTATTGGACTTAGTCTCACACAGGCAGGGGTAACCGGTCAGACCGGTTTAGCAAACCGGTCAGGTCGGTTGTGTCTAAAAACTCCCCAAAAACCCTTTCTGCCTCAAGAACCTCTCCTCCTTTGAACAAGAATAGCCATAGCACAACAGGGACTTCCTTGCTCAAAAACTCTTCACGACAGCCCACAGGACTAAACCGGTCAGACCAGTTTGGAAAACCGGTCAGACCGGTTTTGGTCTGGACAGTCGGGAAGAACTCAACCCGCGGGAAAAACTCAAATCTTCCACCAATCGATCTCCCGATTCGTTCCACGAATCAAAGTGAGTCTTTGGGGATAGATGGGGTACCTCGTGGGCTACCTGTCACACCCTGAAATTTCCAATTTCAGGATGTGAATAGAGAGAATAATTAAATAACAATTTTCTCATAATTTTAAAAATTTTCCAACATTTATTTTCTCTACAAGAAACATAGTATAGGAAAAATCCTTTGTTTGATTTCCCGAATTAAAACAAAGTTGAGAGTGTTGCATTCATGCCGATGCATCTTGGTGCTTCTTGAGTGCAAAAGGTTTCAAAAATGCGTTTAGGTGATGTCCAAATCCTCCTGAGAATTTTCCGGATTTTTCTGGAATTTATTCTCATTTTCCTTGAGCTATTTCTATTTACTAGAAGGCTCTAAATTCTTTTTCTTGAACACCAAATATTTTGTTCGGGTTGTTCATGTTCCAATCTATCTTTGAGATTTTTCCTAGAATTTTTAGAATATTTTTCGTGGCTTTTATGAATTATCTAGTTATTTCTAGATTATTCTTTTTCCGATAAATTCAAAAAATAAAAAGAAATTCTTTTCTTTTTTCTTTTTCTTCCTCACTTTCCGGCCGAGACAAGCTTTCAGCCCACTCTTGGAAGTCTGGCGGACCACCCCCGACTCCTCCTCTTCACCCGTTCGGTCACTTCTGGCCCATCTATTTGAAGTCCACCACCGCCCCCTAAACTTCTTCGCGAGTCCACTCAAGCTCCCTCAAGTTCTCAGGCCGCTCACCCTTTCAACCGGCCTTGCTTCAGCCCAACCCGCCAACCCTCTCCACACCCGACGCATCTTCCCATCGTTGGGCATCCATCGGGGCGCCGCCGCTCGTGTGCACCCGAGCCGGCTGCCGCTGAGCTCTGTCGCCGGTCGGAATCCGGCTTTACCCTTTGACCATGCCGCTGGTGAGCACTTTCCCGCAACCTTCTCGAGCTTGTCTTCCAATTCCGCAACTCACCCAAGCCGCTAGGGCGCCGGAGCGCCGACAACTTGGCTGGACCGCCCCCCCCCCCCCCTTATTCGCCCCTGGACAGAGGAGGTAGAAGAAGGTAGGGCGACTTTGCGGATAACCCCCTCAGAAAAGAAGTAATCCCTAGATCTGTTTCTTGTGTCTTTGCAAACCTGCGGGTAACCCCCTAGATCTATTAGATCCCTGCAATCAGGCCCAACTCGAGAACTTTTTCAGCTTTAACCCTGCTTTTAGATCTTTTCGCGAGCACTGTTTGTTGTGTCTCGGGTTTCTTCTCAGCTAGCCCCTGAAGTCTATAGTTAATTGCAGATTGGTCCCTGCAATCTTGTTTTGCCCATAGTTTCTTTGTTTTTGCTCCGTTTTTATCCGTTCAAGTTGCGGTAGGTTCATAGTAAAATAAAGAATGCATTAGTGGTGTGTTTTCACCATGTATGTTTTTTGAAAATTTATTTAATATTAATTTGCTAATATCTATTAAGCATGTCTTTTCTAAATAAAATCTATACAGGTCCATACACCGTTTTCCATAATCAAATTTAATTTTATTAATGTTTCTCTCACATGCTTTTGTAAATAAAATCTAATTAGATCTTTTACCCGGTTTTCCATAAGTCAAATATAGACCCCACCTGTCAATGATAGTAGTTGGACCAAACCAAAAAGTGGGCAGAAGCGGTTCTCACTTTAATAATAGGTAAGATATGATGAACTCGAATTACAAAGTTTCGATTAGAGGATTTATATAGTTTTTTTTTCTAAAAGTAAGTGTTTAATTGGTATAATCTATATATGAATCTTTGTAAACAAAACTTGACTAATTCTTTACACTGGGTTTGTAAATAAAGTTTAATTTGCTTTAATTCCAACTTGGGGTATTTTATTTATGAAATATCCTTACATATATTTTGTTAATTAAAATAAATCTATCTCATAGTCTTGTTCTCTTATTTATGCAAACCGTTCGTTAGTCGTTCTTTATCAAGCTCTGTCTCAGTGTGTCTCTGTTATAGAGCTAGCCTTCTTTCAAGCTCCAGATCTTTCCAATCCTAGTACATGTCATCCTATCGTAATTGTCTTTTATGTAAGACAACTACACTCTTTCCGTTCAATGTGATCCAATCTTTAACATCTAGCTAGTTCATGAATTAGCTATGTTCTTGTGTCTAGTCTTCCGCAGCTATCTTCTTTTAGAGCCAATCTTGTTATCTATCCTCTACTAGCATCAGTTCAGCTTACCTTTGTTTAGTGTTGTCCTTTCGGTCTAGTTCTCTTCGTAGATTAGTTTTCCTAAGCCCACCTTAAGGTTTGTGTGTGTGTGTTATAGTTCGCTTCTACCATTCTCGTTCGCTCCACCTTAACTTGTACGTTAGCATGTGTATCACCTGTTACTTGCTTTAACACTAAAACTGCATGCTATCTTGACTAATTCTTATTCCATTGCTTTTATAAATAAAAAGTGATTAGGTTCTAATTCAGTTTTCTTTAATCATGATGTAATTGGTTAATCCCTATTCATAGCTAGTTTTTCTAAATAAAAGGTGTTAGAGTTAAACATCGGTTTTCATAATAAAGTTAATATGCCTAATGACATCATAAATGCCTTTTCAATATTAAATATGTTTAGTTGAACACGTGACATAAAGTTACTCATCTAGATATCTTATACTTGCTTTACCTTTTTAAAGTAATTGTTAATTTGACATAACTTCTATTCGAATGTTATAAATAAAATATGATTAGGTTTATCATGATTTCTTTAATTAAATGTAATTTGTGTAATGGTAACCTAGATTATTTCTCTGAAATATTCTTTCACATGATTTTTTAATTAAGATATGCCAAGCTTATAGTCTCTTGTTTTTTATAATGATCTCACGATAGATTCGAGCTTAGTGTTTCCCTCGTTCATGCGTAACCAATAGATTCGAGCCTATCCTTTGGTGCGTTCATTTAAAGTTTCTTTTTGACTGGTGCTTTGTTCTTAGTATGCTTGTTTGTTTGCTTTGTATGTTTGTGCCAATGATTGATGCAAGTAGTATGAACGTGGTTCGAGAGCTTGGAAGAGTATGAAGGTGAAGAATTCTGAGCAACAACACTACTCTGGTTAAAGGCAAGTGTGTCCTTGTTCTTTTGTCCTAATAACTTTATTAATCACTTTGCATTGCTTTGCATTAATTTTGATGGGTGCCTATTAAGGATGACTAGCCTCATTTGACCATTATCTTGAACCTGGTTCTTAATTAATCATGGTGGTAGATATTGCTTCGCTTTCTCAACTGGGTTGGTAATAAACAACATGGATACTCTTTTACTCTATGTTCCAATGTGATATGTGATGTTTAATATACAAGACCATATGTTTAACCGGAACATGGAGAACCACCCAGGAAAATAGTACAACCACAAGAACTAAACGGGCACTGGTCTTGGCCAATTAATTAGGAACTTTAGCTTGGGGTGATCTTACCTGATAAGGACAAGGGATCGGCGGTACTGTGGGGTATGGACTCTCTCTAGCAGGGGGTTGGGTGAGTTATTCTTTTTATGGTGGGGTATCGACCTGCTAGGGGACTTTGTACCTTGCTAACTGATCCGGACCTTGTGGGTCACAACTTGTTGGAGAACCTTTGTAAAGGCCACGTAGCGTCCCTATGCAACCACCTCGGTAGTGTGGTATGGTGCCTGCGTAGCATCACACGGTTGGGTTCAAAGTTCTTCGGAGCTTTTATGCTGCTTGTGGTGAAAGTGTACAACCTCTGTAGAGTGTGAAACTAATCGATTAGCCGTGCTCACGGTCAAGAGCGGCCTGGACCCTCACATGATAACTGAACTTGAAGATGGACTTAAATTGTGCTCTTTGGTTATTCTTGCCATATGCTTATGGCGTATCTCTTATCTTTATGCTTAATGTGGGTTGGTAAATACTTATACGTTATTAGTAATCAGGTGCTAATAAAACTTGATCAACTAAAATGCTAAATGCTTATAGCCCAGTCCACTATAAAGCCTTTGCATTCATCCTTTCCCCACACTTGCTGAGTACGACAAGTGCCCACCCTTGCTATATACGTTGCTCAGAAAGAGGAAGTTGCTGCAAGAAGATGACGTGAAGGTGTTATGGAGTTCTCCGCGTAACCTCGACGCAAGCCTTGCGATCCCGACGCGTGTCCTCCGCTTCGAAGCTTCCGGTGCCCTGCGACCCCAAACCAGTCAGACCGATTCTCCAAACCGGTCAGGCCGGTTTTGGCCAAACAGCCACGCTCGGTCTTCGACCTCGGCTTTGTGGCTCAGCCGAGTAACCTGGTGATTTTCTGGAGAACCATCGCAAACCCCGCGAACTTGATGTAGCCTCCGTCAATCACCACTCATGACTTGGCTCCCACGAAGTCCCGGCTCGACCTTGGTTTTGTAGCTCAACCAAGAAACCGTCCACCGACTTGATCTTGCTGTTCTTGCCACCATGTGGCCCGCACTTGACCCCACTGGACACCGGGTCCCTCGAACCAAGCCTACTTGTCTTCTCCACACCTGGAGGCCTCACCAGCAACGACCTTTCGCGCTAGTTCTTCACCTGCACCAACACGAGTCAAGCTACAACCTGCACCTGCAATACTTAGCCAAGAATTAATCCACACAGCGTTGTCAATCACTCATCACCCCAGGAAGCGACCATCCACCGGTCCTCGAACCACACATGGTCCTCACCGCGGATATGCGCATACTGAGGGGAGGGATTCCAAGTTGCTATCGATACCAAGTTATTTTACCAAACTGTTGGAGGCTAATTTTTCATGTTTCGAAAAAATAGATGGATTCTAGGAGAGCATCTCCAACAGTTTGTCAAATTTTGCTTGGCAAATTTCGTGTTTTGCCAACTTGTAAAAAGAAATGACAAGTAAAAAAGAGTCCATCTCCAACAGTTTGACATAATCTACTTGCCAAATTCAGATCTAGCATACATCAGGAACCATGAGAGAAACAAAATTATATATCTACCATTCCACCTCTTGAAAACTTAAATCAGGAATTTTGAAAAAAACAAAATTAGTTTGTACCCTTCCACCCCTTCTAATACGGAAGCAGTGGCGGAGCTACTTTGGGGCGGCCGGCCCAGCTCCCCGCCGAGCTCAACTCTGTTGGTGCCTGTCCGCCGGCTTATATCAACTTTTTTGTCGCGTCAAAGAAAATGTGTCGCCTGGGGCGTGTTTGCGCACCTGGCCCGATGGCCCGGCTGCGCCCCCGCATGCAACTCCGCCTGTTTGCGAGCTAGGGCCCACCAGAGAGCCAGGCTGCCGCGATGCGTCGGGCCTTCTCTCTCATGGCTCTCGGGGTACGCCAGAATCGACCGTAGCTGGAGAGCCCGGCCGCGCGCGACGCGACGAGGCCACAACGAGCTCGCCACGGCCACATGTGGTCACCTCCTTCCTCCTCACCTCCGCCGCAGCACCACCACCGCTCCGCCACAACCACGACGACGACAACGGCTCGCGAGGTGCTCGCGGCCACGGTTCGGACGACGGCGAGCAACACGCTCACCGGCCACGACGCCGTGCGACGCGCTCACCGGCCCTGACCA
The DNA here is from genome assembly GCA_947561735.1 of Cenchrus americanus. NCBI lineage: Eukaryota > Viridiplantae > Streptophyta > Magnoliopsida > Poales > Poaceae > Cenchrus > Cenchrus americanus. The sequence continues at coordinate 188,352,190 of OX387245.1, forward strand.
CGACAGCGACGCACTCGCTGCCACGGCTAGGAGTCTAGGACGACGGCAAGCGGCGGTGCACTCGCCGGCCCCGACCACGACGCCGTCGGTGTGGAGGAGCTCGCGGCGCAACTCGCCGGCATACTCGGCGGGGCGAGCAAGGTGTGCCCGCTCGTGGCTGCCTTCCTCTTCACCCTCGTGGGCGCCTTCTCTCCGCCGCTCACCGCGATGCCGGACGCCACGGGCACGGGCTCCAGCAACCTTGGCCGCCCCGGAGCAGGCACGCCGGCGAAGAGCACTGGCGGCGCGCACCAAGTGTTTGATGAAATGACTATGAGAAAACGGTGGGTGGTAAGGCTACCAGGAACTGGTACGTGGTGAGCAAATCCATCGGCACAATCGTCGCAAACACAATCTCGCTTGGGCCAGGCTCATTTGATACATACACGCAAACATGAGTTGTTGGCGCAGTAGGGACCGGCTCCGCCTGGCCTGTACCAGTTCGGCAGGCCGAGCCGGGCAAGTACAGGGGCGCAAACACGCCCCTGGAAGCCTTGCTGGGCTGGACTAGCTAGCACTCTAGCAGGATAGCAGCAAGGTAGCAGCAGCCTAACTGCCCAAGGACGGCCACGTGTGACTGTGTGACTGTGTGAGCCAGCAACTCAGCAAGCATGCAGGCACAGGCGGCCATGACCCCGTCATCTATCGTAGCTCTCTCCCCTCTCCTGCACGCACACAAAAACTTTCATGATTTTTTCTATTCTTATATGATGCTAAGAACAAGTTATTAGTTTATTTTTTAACTAATTTATTTATTTTAAACGTCATATAAATAACGTCGAGGTAGTATATGCATTTATAATAAGAAAATTAGTTTTTTTTGAACTAAGCTTGTCATTAACATCATATATTTAAAAACTAAAAGTGTATTTTACAATGTGTAGCACATTTGCAAATTTGTTCTATCAAATCGAGATTGTGTTATTACTCTTTTAATTTTGTGCCACATTTTTATTAATACACATGCGGTGTGAATTGGTACTTTTTCCGTTTAATTTAGTCACTCCTTAAAAGTCGCCCCAGCTGTATTTTCATCCTAGTTCCGCCCCTGTACGGAAGGATGCGTCGTGGATCGCTGCGCGCATATATACATGCGCGGAGTTGGTTTTTCCCAACTTGAGATAAATGACAATTTGAGATGGGGACTCTCGGAGAAATGTTTTTCTGTTTTTGCCAAATAAAAATAACAATAGCAATTTGGGATGGAGTAATTTTGAAGTTGGTAAACGGTTGGAGTTACTCTTAGGGCGTGTTTGGGAGAGCTCCACGCAGCTCCAGATAAAAAAAACAGCTCCACTCCAAATTTTTTTCCGCCAAACACATCCAACTCCACCAGCTCCACCGTGGATCTGCTCCAGAAAAAAGGTGGAGCAGACCCCCAACTCCATGGTTTTCATGTAGTGCCTCAACAGGTACTCCACCAAATCCAAGTTTCCTGGAGTTGGGTGAAATTACCCACCAATGCCACTGATTAGTGAAAAATGACCGGTTCGTTCTATTTCTTCCCCGTCGCTCTCTTCCCCCGCGCTCGCGCGCACCTCCTTACCGGCGCGCACCTCCCTCCCCGCGCGGCCGCCGCACCTCTAGCGCGGCCCGCCCGCACCTCCGGCGAGCGCCGCCCCTACTTCCCCGTCTAGCGCGGTCGACCTCCCGGCGAATCGAGGTCCCAAGCGAGCTGCCGTTGCGCGGCGAGCACCCTGCGGCCCCTGCGAGGATGCGTGCTCGCCGGCCGCGGCGGCCGCACCCGCCGCCCCCCCGCGTGGGCGCCACTGCCCGGCCGCACCCGCCCGCCCCCGCGAGGTGGTGTGCCCGCCGGCCGCCGCGGCCGCGCCGCCTCCCCGGCGAGGTCGGGTGCCCGCCGGCCGCCGAGGCCGCGCCCGCGTCCCCGACGGGGTCGCGTGCCCGCCGGCCGGGTTAGGAAGAAGGATTTTTTTTCTTTTCTATTGTAGTGACTTGTGGGCCATAGATGTCATAGAGATGATGTAAAATCTGGAGCTGCACCAAACGTTTTGCGAGATCCCAGATCCACGGTGGAGCTGCTCCACGGTGGAATTTCGTGGATCTGCAACTCTGGAGCTATTTTTTTTGAAGTCGGAGCTCTCCCAAACACGCCCTTAATGATTATTCCTAATATTTAACTTAAAACTTGTAAAAAGAGACTTTATTTACCGAATCTGGAGAGTAGCTTGCCCGTGCCACGTGAGGTCAGTAAACAAAGGGCGATCGCCGCCCGCCTGGGAATCATGGAGCGAGAGGAGAGAGGATGTCGATTTCCGTTTCTTTATACATTCGCCAAAGAACAGAATCTCCGGCATCAACGATAGCTCCCATTGTCCGCCACCATGCTCTCGTGCTTGCTATCCCGTACTGCTCGCCGCGCGCTCCTCCCGGTTCGTCGCCTCCACGCCGGTGCTCCGGCGGCCGAGGCGCCCGTCGTAGCCCACAGCGGCTTCCGGCCGGAGTCACCGCCGCGGCACGTGGCGGTGGTGCCTGACGGGAACAGGTGTTGGGCGCAGGCGCGGGGGCTGCCGACGGCGGATGGCCACGAGGCCGGCCGCCATGCGATAGATCGCACGGTGCGGCTCTCGCTGGCCTGGGGCGTCCGCGCGCTCACGGTGTTCGCCTTCTCCCAGGAGAACTCCGGCCGCCCCAAGGCAAGGCCGGCCGGACCGCCGGTACCCTGCTCAGATCAACTGTTCGTCTCCTTGCAGATCTTGTGCTTACTACACTGCTCTTGATGCATCTTTTGAATCTGCAGACGGAGGTTGACTACGTTATGGGGATGATCGAGCGGATGATCCTCGAGAAAGTCCACGAGTACGAGAGGTAACTAGGAATGCAATCTGGCTGGCAGTATAAAGTTTGAACTGAAAATGCGGCATCGCGTGATTCATCTGGATCTGGTCATGGTGAACAGGGACGGGATCCGATTGCACGTCATCTGAAACGACCCCGGATTTTCGGTGAGGAAAACCCGAGTCCCTGTACGCTGCGATAGTCGCCGGATCGGTAGCCTATCGCGTACAGATCTCATCACAGCAGGTAAATCACAACCGTACATCGCATCACACAAATATTAGTACATAATTTATTACATATCCGGAATGGAGTACAACATTACAAGCCTCGAAGGTCGAATCGGAGTAAAATTCTACGCGGCGGTAGCTAGCATCTTGGAAGGGCCTCCATCTTCTAATCTTCACGCCCACGGGCATCCTTGAGCGAAGCGACGTATCCCCGCTCGTACCATCCGTCAATGTTGATGTCGAAGTCGAACTCGCAACCCGCACACTCAAAGTCTATCCCCAAGGAGTGGGATAGGTTCACGTCACCGACCGTATGCGGCTTTAAGTGGCCTATCCTCTAAAGGGCAAGAAAAGAGGCAAGGTAGAAGCTCGGGTTTCCTATGCGGCGGCGACAAAGCATAAACGAAATCATCTCCATATAGGTCCCAAACCAATCTCTCAAACACGACTCGGAACCACCCGGTACCCCGGGGTCCCGTCTCCACAACCTATCTCCATCTAGGGTCGATGCGAGAACTTCCTCTCCTCGCACCTCAATGATTGCAATCGGATCGACGAGGTAGAGGGAGCCACTCTCCTCTAACCGACTGCAACCACGACTCACCACACTCTCAACTACAGGGGGAGGTAGAAATCCCAAAACATGAGGAACGAACATGTCTTCAAGGTTTGTCCATGACCGAGGACGCGGCTATACGTATAGATCAAAACTCTGCAGAGCGTGTACACCTGTACCCAACTCGGGATGGTACCCGACGGTGATCAGCCAACCGAGCCCATCCTACCGTGCGAACTCTCGGTAGTTTCGGTCCCATCCTGCATCCGGCCCTCAAAACGAATCCCCCCTCAGAAGGAATCGCACCGGAACTGTGAAATGCTCCCATGTGGCCACACGGGAGACGCTCTGAGAGGGTGGTCTCACCTCCACCGCTCCCCCACAGATACCCTCTATCCTTCCTAAGCGAGATATGGTTCCGCACTTGCCGAGCTCAACTCGGCCCTATCCCCACTCTCGGCGAGGTGGTGTGTACGAAAGTCCTATCGACAAGTTGATCCACTCGCTTTCAGACCGGGCAAGCTCATGTCCTCCATCCGCAAGTAAAACCCCAACACCTAGGCTCCGAAAACCGTCAAAGTAGGGATACACTGAGGAGTGCATCCCTATCCCCGATCCCCAGATCGGTTGTTTCGAGCTCACCCCCGCCAAAGTACCCAAAACGCCTTCTCCTGCCGGTTTTTACCCCACTCGCGCCAAGAACCACTATTCCCATCCCAAACACATGCATCGCGAAGCTCAGCGCATATACACGCTTATATACACATATATAGTGGTAGGACAATCAAGGACGGGATAATTAAAGAAGGCGATGCAAGGTTCATCATCATGCATATAAAGTAAAGCGCTAGCATTCTACATAGCAATGCCTAATAGGTATATCGAATCGGTCGGGCGTGAACACTGCGTGCGAGTAGTCGTCGGTGACGTAGTCGTCGTTGTAGTCGATCTCCGAGCTCGGCTCCCGGCTCCAAATGTTCCTATTAACGCGCAATTAAAATAAAGGCGGGTCCTATTGCAATTAACTCCAAATGAACAACAATTAAGAGCCGAAAGAGAGCGAACACTAGCCTAACACGGAGTTTATAATTTTAGAAGAGCTTTGGAAAAGGTTTCACAATTTTCGGAGTTGAAATGAGTTTTCTAGGCTTTTCCAAAGATAAAATAGATTTACGAAATTAAAATACGCATACACAATACACTTAACTATAAGCTAACTACGCGGGCTCAAAAGGGCTCTAAGCTATCTACGGGCCGGCCGCAAGCTAGCTCTTCGAGCTCACATGGCTGCCACATAGGTAGCTATAAGCCGACCCATGCACAAGTGGGCGCCCACAAACGATCTTGGTCGGATCTGCTTTGCGGCTCGCGGTGAGCGGCGAGGTGTGGTGTTTTTGAGGTTGGTCGACCGCACTAGATCCGACGGGATCCTACTACGGTAACGAAGGCGTGCGGGCGCGTGTGTGCATCTATTTCCTACGGGGCTGCGGCGTGGGCGCCGGTGTGCTCGATGGTAAGTCCCGGAGGGGCGACGGGTGGAAAGGGGCTCGTCGGCGGCGAGGTTGGTCGGTGACTCGACCTCACGCGACCCGACGCGGTTCCCGGTACACCTAGGGGTCCATCTAAGCAAAGAAAAGGGTTGCCTTGGTCGGAAACTCGGCACGACGGTGACGGAGAGCGGCTTGGCGCGCGGTGCAAAGCAGAAGGTTTCGGCGACGAGGCTAGGGTGGTCGGCGTCGATGAGGTTGTATGCGCTCGCGTGCCTGAGGGCGAACGCGTACACGAGTTGGTTCGGCGCTCGTGCGCCTCGGCAGAAATGATGCTCTTGATGACGGGGTTCCGGTCATGACAGGCTGAGCGACGGTCAGGTTCGGCTCACACGCGTGAGCGTGTTCACCGGACTCGAGCAAGGAGAGCAAAGGCGACAGCTTGGTCGAGCTCATGCATGAGCGTGCGTCTGTGAGACGAAGCTCCCGGACGAGCACGGCGGTGCGATGGTAAACGGCTCGGTGCGGCTCGAGCTCGCGGCGTCGCGGCCGTGGTGTCCGCGGCGGTGTGGCGGCTCGCTTGCGAGGACGTGCGTGCATGTGAACATGCGCGTGCACCGTTTGGACGGGGAGAGCGGGGGCTCGACTCCCCGCGGGTGCGGGTGTGCGTGAGCGAACGTCGGCGGCGCAAGAGAGCGGCCCGACGCGGCGAAGGTTGACATAGACAACGCACTACGCGGCGGGGACGCCGTTTTGCGAACGAAGGTCACGGTCAAGAACATGGCTTTCCTGGCAATGATGAGAAGGTCGGCGGCGAGGGTTTGAGTTCACACGAGGTTGGGGCACGAAAGGTGAGCTCCTCGGTGGCACACGGGGTGTTCGCCTGCGTGCGTACGTGTGGACGAACACGAGCACTGACTTGGCCTGACGCTCGTGCGCCCAGGCGGAAGGACGTTCTCGGCGGCGAAATAGAGAGACGGGGTGGTCGCGATCTGGATGCTTCGGTTTCGTTCGAGGCGTGCAAGGCGACGGTTGGGTTGGCGCGCGTGAGTGCCGGTGGCTCGGCCACGACGGCGAGAGCAAGAAGGACGGCGGCGCAGTCGCGACAAGGGCAAAGCCCCGGGCGACGAAGACGGCTCGGCGGCGCGGTTCCTCGTGCAGTGTCGACGTTCCCTCACACGGGCGTGGGTGTGCGCGCGGTTGGAGAAAACAAGACACGGAGCATGAGAAGAGATGCTAGGGCACTGATAGGGTAGAGAGAAGAGCGGTCATGGCCGGCGTCAACCCACGGCGACGAGGTCGCGGGTCCGACGGGAAGTAGAGATCCCCGGCGGTGGACAAAGCACCGGCGAGTCGGCGGAAGGAGAGGTGTGCGTGCCAGCATGCGAGCAAAACATCAACGGCTCGCCCGACAAGCACAAGGGCGTGGTACGGGCGACACGCGCGTTGTGCAGCCGTGAGACTAGGTGTAGCGCGGTGAAGTGGGGCGTCACGACGACAAGGACTAGGGTGTCCATGCTGGCGTGCTCGCTTTCTCGCGTGTGCGTGCGGGCGGTTGGACAGGGAGAGCAGAGGGGTTCGACTCCTCGGGTGTACGTGTTTGCATTTGTGCGAACGTCGGCGGCGTGGCCACGGGGGCGACACAAAACCGACGGCACGTGCACGACGACGACACAGAGACGAGAGCTCAACGAGCAGATTTAGGCGAGGCGGTGTTCAGGGTCGAAGTGGCCGAAAGGTTCGACCTTGGGTTCGATGGCTCGACGGACACACGTGCGCCGGGTGCGTTGGGGTTCGCGGCGACGGCACGGCGGTACGTCGAACACGGTCACGGATAGGTGAAGTGGGGCTCGGCCCCTCGGTTGCATGCGTATGTGTGCGTGCCGATCGCCGACGGCTCGGCCATGGCGGCGACACGAAATTGACGGTGTGCACTAGGCAAGGGAACGAGAGATCGGGAAAACGGCGAGGAACGGCCCGGCGGCGTTGGTTGGGGACATACGCCGGCGAACGACCTCGCGTGTGCGTGAGTGCGCGTGCACGGGTTTGGCCAGGAATGACGGGGCCTCGACCCGTGTTGGTGTGTGCGGGTAAAAAGTCGGCGGCACGGGCCCGTGGTGGTGGCACAACGCCGACAACATGTGCACGACAAGGGACATAAACGGGGTGACGGCAAGCGGGGAAGTGCGCACGACAAAGGTCCGTGCTCGCACAACTCCCCGGCCCAAAAAGGCGGGGCCTTCGCTCGACGGTGGCGTGCTCGGTGTGTGGGTGCCGACGGCGAGCCGAGAACTCGGCGTGCGCTCGTCGGGACAAGGGCACGACATAATTGCGAGCAGCAAGGGAGCGCGCGCGGCGACGACGGCGGCACCCGCAAATCGACCGGCTCGGCTCGATGGCCGGCTCTAAAGCGACGGCGGGTGCGCGCGGCGGCGCGATGCGGGACAGCAAGCAACACACAAACAACGAGCTCACAAGGCTCGGTCCAACCTCGGCTCGAAGGCCGGGTCCACAACAAGGTCGAGAGGGTTTCTCACCTCGCGTTCCCGGACACGACGGCGAGGCGGCGCGGTGACGAGCGGTGGAAGAAGACCGGGGCGCGGCTTGCTGCGGGGAGAAGCGAGAGCGGCACGACGCCGTCTCCCGCGAGTCCGGCTCCTACTCCGCGGTGGCGACTTGACCACGGACGGCTTCTTCCTTCCCCGGCGGCTCCGGCTCCGGGCGAACGGCAATGGAATCAAAGCCGCGAGGCACAAGATTAGACATTGTCGGTGCACCCGTGGTTCGAAGACCACCACAACGGCCACTAGGCGAGGGGGGACGAGCTCACCCGCTTCGAGGGCGGCGGCGGGTCGGTGGCGTCGCGGTGCGGCCGGGCGGCGACGTGGGGGCTCGCGGCGCGGCGGCGTCGGCCCTCCCACGGGCGGCCTTCACTCCCTTCTCCCCCGGCTCCTCTCTCTTTCTTCCCGAACATCGACTCGGGCGGGCGCGCCGTGGCTTGCGCCTCACCCCCGTCGGCCGTCACGGGCCGGCGGCGGGGCGGCGACATGGCGGCTCGGCGGGGCGGCCTCCGGCCCCCGCCCCGCCTCCTCGCGCCTCCTTCCCCTCTCTCCCCCTCTCTCCTTGCGGTGGCGGGGGTAAATCCCCCCATGGCGGCGGCGCGGGGGTACGGGGAGATGCGGGCCGGGGCGGCTTTAAAAGCGGCGGCCCCCTAGGGTTTGGATGGCGCGAATGGGCGGCCGGGATTCCGTTCGGGGGGCACGCGGAGGCCATCCCGGGGCGCCGGCGCGGCGAGGCGGGGCGCCATGGCCGGCGTCGGCCACGGGGCCGCGCGCGGTTCGCCCCCCCCTGCGTGCGTCACGGTGGAGAAGAGAGGCGGGGAAAAAGGATAAGGGATGGGCGACGGCCGGGGCCCGCACGTAAGTGAAACAAGGAGAGGGATGAAGGGTAGGCGGGCCGGGCCGAGGCCGAGTTGGGCCGAAGGGGCTAGTTGGGGCTCGCGGTGTGGTGAAGGGAAGGAAGGCTTCGGGGTCTTTGTAGAGAACTTAGTGAAATGAGTTGAGGCCCAAGGTGCAAAGGTTCCCTTCCTAATTTCCAAACACCTAGCTCCTAATTAAACTACGATTCGAATTTGAATTTAGAATTCAAATTTGAATCCCACACAATTAAGATGCAAAATAAATCCCATAAAATCCAAGGTTCTCACACTAGCATTTTTATATTTCCTAATTTTTATGATTTAGCTCAAATTAAATCTAAGAAATTAGGGAAGGATCGAAGAAGACAACCTTATATTTTAATCATGCACTCAATTTCAAATCGAAATTTTGAAATCCACATTTTTGCATTGCTAACATCCGGAAAAATTCCAGGATGTTACAGAACTCCCCCCTCACAAGAATCTCGTCCCCGAGATTAAGAGCTGACTCCCGGTTTTTGAAGAGATGAGAAAACGAAGAAAAGAGTTGCTCCATCATCAAAAGGAGTTAGAGCCAATGCGATCCAACCTAAAATTCTCCGATCGCGGTGGCGAAGTGTTGGTAGCTTTTCCTTTCTTTATATGGGTAAACCCTCCACGGCTTGCGGATCGTTGAAGAGTAGACGAGGATGTCCTCCTCCCGGAGTCGGTGCTTTCGCGGGCACGAGCGCGGTCTTCTTGTCGGGGCACCGGAAGATCTTGCCCAAGCTTGCCACGGGCGAAGCAAGTCGGGGTGAACTCTCGATGTTGGGTCTTGGAGTGCTCGGCTACGGACGATTATATCCTCCATTTTGCGGCCGGTAGTCGAAACTCCCTCCTCTCCGAGCGATGAGTTGTTGCCTCCTCCGAAGTTGCTTCCTTGTTGGTTAATCCACGAGCGGAAATTCCCTCTCTTCATGTTGCTTGACCCATCTCTCGACTTCGGAACAATCGGTCGAAGTGGTCCCGATCTCCTATCCTCTTCATGTCCTTTATGTGGTCTTCACGACCCTTCTCTCGCCCTCGAGTGCGATGGCGCGGATCACGAGGTGGCGTAGAGAGTTGTGCTCACCGCCTTTGGTCCTCGGCGATGGCCGGTGGTGAAGGCCTCGCGGGAACCGAATCGCTTCTTTCCGTTCGAGGTTGGTGCCCTCGGGAGCGTAGCGTATCATTTTTCACGAAGTGGCGCTCGTACTCCTTCACTCTCATCGCACCTTGTGTCATGGTGCGGAACTCTTGATTCGTTTGGACCAACGGCTCGGCCGGCGGTACTACTTGCGAACGCCTTGCGTGAACTCCCGGCCAAGTGATGAAAACCGGGTTCGGTGGGCCGGCGGCGTAGTTGTCCCATCAAGACTTGCGGATCCATCTAGATGGTGCGCGGCGATGGCGACACACTCCTCGTCGGTGTAGACAGTGAGGTCGAGCTTGGTCTCGGTTACCCTCAATCAGTCATCAGCATTGAGCGGCTTGTCCGAGTAGGCGAGGGTGGGGCCTTCGAGCGAGATGAACTCCTCGATTTCTTCATGAGTTCCTCCCCCGGCGGGGCATTGCGGATTCCACCATTGCCTCGGTACTCCATGGTTTCCGCCATCATCTGCATCAGCTGAGTCTGCAGGGCCATCACGTCCACCAAGTTGGGTGGCGGCGGTGGCAGCTGCTCCGTCTCAGGCTGGCCTTACTCCGGTTCGGGCTCAGCTTCCTCCTCTTCGTCATCAACTTCAGGGTCCTCGGGTGGCGGTGGCGGCACGCCCATGACCTTGTGGAACTTCCCCTTCCTTGGCAGCTTCTACAAAGCGTGCCAGCAGGCGACCCGACCTTCGGATCGATAACATTTTGGAAAACACGACCAGGGAAGCAAAACTCTAGACAACGTCACTCACCAACCAATGAGTCAGACACAACCATGAAAATATCACTAATTATATATCCTATCACTCAATGAGAAGACGCATAAAAACACAATTAACTCCATTAAGAGCCAAACACTCAGCAAACATGATATACACATATAAGCTTCCTCGAGGGTGACTCAGGCCTCAGAGGTCGCGAGCACATCAACGATCTAGTCTATCGTCAAAAGGTCTCCGAGGGGTTGTGCCTAGTATGGCGTTTCAACACTGCTCCACTTCATCGTGTTCAGGACAAGTTCTCGACCAAAGGTCGTGTCCTCATGAGAATAGTTGAAGCTCGTAGGTAAGAAAGAAGCTTTTCAAAGGGGGAAAACTTTTATAAAATAATCCAAGGGGTTTGTATAGAGGAAGGAAACGTATAGAATCCTTATTTACTATCGGCCATTTCTAGGGATACGTGCTACGGTCAAGTACGGCTCTGATACCACCTGTAACGACCCCGGATTTTCGGTGAGGAAAACCCGAGTCCCTGTACCTTTGCGATAGTCCGGGATCGGTAGCTATCGCGTACGGATCTCATCACAACGGGTAAATCACAACCGTACATCGCATCACACAAATATTAGTACATAATTTATTACATATCCGAATGGAGTACAACATTACAAGCCTCGAAGGTCGAATCGGAGTAAAATTCTACGCGGCGGTAGCTAGCATCTTGGAAGGGTCTCCATCTTCGATCTTCACGCCCACGGGCATCCTTGAGCGAAGCGACGTATCCCTCGCTCGTACCATCCGTCAATGTTGATGTCGAAGTCGAACTCGCAACTCTGCACACTCAAAGTCTATCCCCAAGGAGTGGGATAGGTTCACGTCACCGACCGTATGCGGCTTTAAGTGGCCTATCCTCTAAAGGGCAAGAAAAGAGGCAAGGTAGAAGCTCGGGTTTCCTATGCGGCGGCGAAGCAAACCATAAACGTAAATCATCTCCATATAGGTCCCAAACCAATCTCTCAAACACGGCTCGGAACCACCCGGTACCCCGGGGTCCCGTCTCCACAACCTATCTCCATCTAGGGTCGATGCGAGAACTTCCTCTCCTCGCACCTCAATGATTGCAATCGGATCGACGAGGTAGAGGGAGCCACTCTCCTCTAACCGACCGCAACCACGGATCACCACACTCTCAACTACGGGGGGGAGGTAGAAATCCCAAAACATGAGGAACGAACATGTCTTCAAGGTTTGTCCATGACCGAGGACGCGGCTATACGTATAGATCAAAACTTCGCGAGAGCGTGTACACTTGTACCCAACTCGGGATGGTACCCGACGGTGATCGGCCAACCGAGCCCATCCTACCGTGCGAACTCTCGGTAGTTTCGGTCCCCATCCCGCATCCGGCCCTCAAAACGAATCCCCCCTCGGAAGGAATCGCACCGAAGCGTGAAATGCTCCCGTGTGGCCACACGGGAGACGCTCCGAGAGGGTGGTCTCACCTCCACCGCTCCCCCACGGATACCCTCTATCCTTCCTAAGCGGTATGGTTCCGCACTTGCCGAGCTCAACTCGGCCCTATCCCCACTCTCGGCGAGGTGGTGTGTACGAAAGTCCTATCGACAAGTTGATCCACTCGCTTTCGGACGGGGCAAGCTCATGTCCTCCATCCGCAAGTAAAACCCCAACACCTAGGCTCCGAAAACCGTCAAAGTAGGGATACACCGAGGAGTGCATCCCTATCCCCGATCCCGGATCGGTTGTTTCGAGCTCACCCCCGCCAAAGTACCCAAAACGCCTTCTCCCCGCCGGTTTTACCCCACTCACGCCAAGAACCACTATTCCCATCCCAAACACATGCGTCGCGAAGCTCGGCGCATATACACGCTTATATACACATATATAGTGGTAGGACAATCAAGGACGGGATAATTAAAGAAGGCGGTGCAAGGTTCATCATCATGCATATAAAGTAAAGCGCTAGCATTCTACATAGCAATGCCTAATAGGTATATCGAGAATCGGTCGGGCGTGAACACCGTGTGCGAGTAGTCGTCGGTGACGTAGTCGTCGTTGTAGTCGATCTCCGAGCTCGGCTCCCGGCTCCAAATGTTCCTATTAACGCGCAATTAAAATAAAGGCGGGTCCTATTGCAATTAACTCCAAATGAACAACAATTAAGAGCCGAAAGAGAGCGAACACTAGCCTAACACGGAGTTTATAATTTTAGAAGAGCTTTGGAAAAGGTTTCACAATTTTCGGAGTTGAAATGAGTTTTCTAGGCTTTTCCAAAGATAAAATAGATTTACGAAATTAAAATACGCATACACAATACACTTAACTATAAGCTAACTGCGGCGGCTCAAAAGGGCTCTAAGCTATCTACGGGCCGGGCCGCAAGCTAGCTCTTCGAGCTCACATGGCCGCCACATAGGTAGCTATAAGCGACCCATGCACAAGTGGCCGCCCACAAACGATCTTGGTCGGATCTGCCGCGGCTCGCGGCCGAGCGGCAGGTGTGGTGTTTTTGAGGTTGGTCGACCGCACTAGATCCGACGGGATCCTACTACGGTAACGAAGGCGTGCGGGCGCGTGTGTGCATCTATTTCCTACGGGGCTCTGGCGTGGGCGCCAGGTGCTCGATGGTAAGTCCCAGAGGGGCGACGGGTGGAAAGGGGCTCGTCGGCGGCGAGGTTGGTCGGTGACTCGACCTCACGCGACCCGACGCGGTTCTGGTACACCTAGGGGTCCATCTAAGCAAAGAAAAGGGTTGCCTTGGTCGGAAACTCGGCACGACGGTGACGGAGAGCACCTTGGCGCGCGGTGCAAAGCAGAAGGTTTCGGCGACGAGGCTAGGGTGGTCCGCGTCGATGAGGTTGTATGCGCTCGCGTGCCTGAGGGCGAACGCGTACACGAGTTGGTTCGGCGCTCGTGCGCCTCGGTAGAAATGATGCTCTTGATGACGGGGGTTCCGGTCACGACGGACCGAGCGACGGTCGGGTTCGGCTCACACGCGTGAGCGTGTTCCACCGGACTCGAGCAAGGAGAGCAAAGGCGACCGGCTTGGTCGAGCTCATGCACGAGCGTGCGTCCGTGAGACGAAGCTTCGGACGAGCACGGCGGTGCGAAGGTAAACGGCTCGGTGCGGCTCGAGCTCCGCGGCGTCGCGGCCGTGGTGTCCGCGGCGGTGTGGCGGCTCGCTTGCGAGGACGTGCGTGCATGTGAACATGCGCGTGCACCGTTTGGACGGGGAGAGCGGGGGCTCGACTCCCCGCGGGTGCGGGTGTGCGTGAGCGAACGTCGGCGGCGAAAGAGAGCGGCCCGACACGGCGAAGGTTGACATAGACAACGCACTACGCGGCGGGGACGCCGTTTTGCGAACAGAAGGTCACGGTCAAGAACATGGCTTTCCTGGCAATGATGAGAAGGTCGGCGGCGAGGGTTTGAGTTCACACCAGGTTGGGGCACAAAAAGGTGAGCTCCTCGGTGGCACACCGGGGTGTTCGCCTGCGTGCGTACGTGTGGACGAACACGAGCACTGACTTGGCCTGACGCTCGAGCGCCCAGGCGGAAGGACGTTCTCGGCGGCGAAATAGAGAGACGGGGTGGTCGCGATCTGGATGCTTCGGTTTCGTTCGAGGCGTGCAAGGCGACGGTTGGGTTGGCGCGCGTGAGTGCCGGTGGCTCGGCCACGACGGCGAGAGCAAGAAGGACGGCGGCGCAGTCGCGACAAGGGCAAAGCCCCGGGCGACGAAGACGGCTCGGCGGCGCGGTTCCTCGCGCAGCGTCGACGTTCCCCCACACGGGCGTGGGTGTGCGCGCGGTCGGACAAAACAAGACACGGAGCATGAGAAGAGATGCTAGGGCACTGATAGGGTAGAGAGAAGAGCGGTCATGGCCGGCGTCAACCCACGGCGACGAGGTCGCGGGTCCGACGGGAAGTAGAGATCCCCGGCGGTGGACAAAGCACCGGCGAGTCGGCGGAAGGAGAGGTGTGCGTGCCAGCATGCGAGCAAAACATCAACGGCTCGCCCGACAAGCACAAGGGCGTGGTACGGGCGACACGCGCGTTGTGCAGCCGTGAGACTAGGTGTAGCGCGGTGAAGTGGGGCGTCACGACGACAAGGACTAGGGTGTCCATGCTGGCGTGCTCGCTTTCTCGCGTGTGCGTGCGGGCGGTTGGACAGGGAGAGCAGAGGGGTTCGACTCCTCGGGTGTACGTGTTTGCATTTGTGCGAACGTCGGCGGCGTGGCCACGGGGGCGACACAAAACCGACGGCACGTGCACGACGACGACACAGAGACGAGAGCTCAACGAGCAGATTTAGGCGAGGCGGTGTTCAGGGTCGAAGTGGCCGAAAGGTTCGACCTTGGGTTCGATGGCTCGACGGACACACGTGCGCCGGGTGCGTTGGGGTTCGCGGCGACGGCACGGCGGTACGTCGAACACGGTCACAGATAGGTGAAGCGGGGCTCGGCCCCTCGGTTGCATGCGTATGTGTGCGTGCCGATCGCCGACGGCTCGGCCATGGCGGCGACACGAAATTGACGGTGTGCACTAGGCAAGGGAACGAGAGATCGGGGAAAACGGCGAGGAACGGCCGGCGGCGTTGGTTGGGGACATACGCCGGCGAACGACCTCGCGTGTGCGTGAGTGCGCGTGCACGGGTTTGGCCGGGAATGACGGGGCCTCGACCGGTGTTGGTGTGTGCGGGTAAAAAGTCGGCGGCACGCGTGGCGGTGGCACAACGCCGACAACATGTGCACGACAAGGGACATAAACGGGGTGACGGCAAGCGGGGAAGTGCGCACGACAAAGGTCCGTGCTCGCACAACTCCTGGCCCAAAAAGGCAGGGCCTTCGCTCGACGGTGGCGTGCTCAGTGTGTGGGTGCCGACAGTGAGCCAGAACTCGGCGTGCGCTCGTCGGGACAAGGGCACGACACAATTGCAGAGCAAGGGAGCGCGCGCGGCGACGACGGCAGCGGCACCTGCAAATCGACCGGCTTGGCTCGATGGCCGGCTCTCAAGCGACGGCGGGTCCGCGCGGCGCGCGCGATGCGGGACGGCAAGCAACACACAAACAACGAGCTCACAAGGCTCGGTCCGGCCCTCGGCTCGAAGGCCGGGTCCACAACAAGGTCGAGAGGGTTTCTCACCTCGCGTTCCCGGACACGACGGCGAGGCGGCGCGGTGACGAGCGGTGGAAGAAGACCGGGGGCGCGGCTTGCTGCGGGGAGAAGCGAGCAGCGACGACGCCGTCTCCCCGCGAGTCCGGCTCCTACTCCGCGGTGGCGACTTGACCACGGACGGCTTCTTCCTTCCCGGGCGGCTCGGCTCCCGGGGCGAACGGCAATGGAATCAAAGCCGCGGCACAAGATTAGACATTGTCGGTGCACCCGTGGTTCGAAGACCACCACAACGACCACTAGGCGAGGGGGACGAGCTCACCGCGCGCGGAGGCGGCCGGCGGGTCGGTGGCGTCGCGGTGCGGGCGGGCGGCGACGTGGGGGCTCGCGGCGCGGCGACGTCGGCCCTCCCACGGGCGACCTTCACTCCTTCTCCCCCGGCTCCTCTCTCTTTCTTCACGAACATCGACTCGGGCGGGCGCCCGTGGCTTGCGCCCTCACCCCCCGTCGGCCGTCACGGGCCGGCGGGGCCGGGCGGCGACATGGCGGCTCGGCGGGGCGGCCTCCGGCTTCTCCCCGCCTCCTCGCGCCTCCTTCCCCTCTCTCCCCCTCTCTTCTTGCGGTGGCAGGGGTAAATCCCCCATGGCGGCGGCGCGCGGGTACGGGGAGAGATGCGGGCCGGGGCGGCTTTAAAAGGGCAGCGCCCTAGGGTTTGGATGGCGCGAATGGGCGGCTGGGATTCCGTTCAGAGGCACGCGGAGGCCATCCCGGGCGCCGGCGCGGCGGGCGGGGCGCCATGGCTGGCGTCGGCCACGGGGCCGGCGCGGTTCGCCCCCCTGCGTGCGTCACGGTGGAGAAGAGAGGCAGGGAAAAAGGATAAGGGATGGCTGACGGCTGGGGCCCGCACGTAAGTGAAACAAGGAGAGGGATGAAGGGTAGGCAGGCCGGCTGGGCTGAGTTGGGCCGAAGGGGCTAGTTGGGCTGCGGTGTGGTGAAGGGAAGGAAGGCTTCGGGGGTGTAGAGAACTTAGTGAAATGAGTTGAGGCCCAAGGTGCAAAGGTTCCCTTCCTAATTTCCAAACACCTAGCTCCTAATTAAACTATGATTCGAATTTGAATTTAGAATTCAAATTTGAATCCCACACAATTAAGATGCAAAATAAATTCCATAAAATCCAAGGTTCTCACACTAGCATTTTTTATATTTCCTAATTTTTATGATTTAGCTCAAATTAAATCTAAGAAATTAGGGAAGGATCGAAGAAGACAGCCTTATATTTTAATCATGCACTCAATTTCAAATCGAAATTTTGAAATCCACATTTTCGCATTGCTAACATTCCGGGAGAAAATTCCAGGATGTTACATCATCGGCGACCCCTTAGGACAACCGGAATCTCTGCGGAAGGCTGCCCGGGAAGCAGAGGAGGCGACGCGGAGCAACTCAAGCTCCACCTGATGCTGGCGACATGCTACAGCGGGCGGTGGGAGCTCGTGGAGGCGTGCCGGGAGCTCGCCCGGAAGGCGCAGGGCGGCCTACTCCGGCCGGAGGACATCGACGAGTCGCTGCTGGCCGGCGAGCTCCAGACGAGCGGCGCGGCCGGGGACGAGCTCTCCTGCCCCGACCTCGTCATCAGGACGAGCGGCGAGCAGCGGCTGAGCAACTTCCTACTGTGGCAGTCCGCCTACTCGGAGCTCTACTTCACCGACACGCTGTGGCCGGATTTCGGGGAGGACGAGTACGTGAAGGCACTGCGCGCGTTCCAGAGCAGGGAACGGCGGTTTGGTCAGAGAAGTGCTTGAACTCTCTCGATGGCAGATATCGTGAAATGATGGAGCATAGAAATTGTTAGCCCGATAATCCGAAAGCATGCAGTCGAACAGTCGATCGGGCCTGCTGGCTGGTGGCTGATCGTAATAGATGGTGCATCATTCCTAGATTGTCTGACACTGACAGTCAACCATTCTCTAGCGATTGGTATCTGTCAGAGGGCCCATCCTATTCTTGTTTTCCTCTTGCCATGGCAACTTGCGAGCGCTACTGCTGACGGGCGCGAAAACCTGTTACGGCGGCTAATCCGAAGTTTTTTTTAATTGAGGAACACAAAGTTCCGGCCTGAGCACTCCTGCAGCTAAGGTTTACAAACAAAGTTCCGGCCTCAGCACTCCGGGTGTGCCTGCAAGCTGCAGCTAAGGTTTACAAACGGCAACTCCACGGCTGCAATCCACCGACATCAAAAGCCTACCAGCAATGAGACACAACCGACGCAGAAAAGAACTCCCCCAGGTCAGACCAATTGAAGAAACCTAAGGTTCGACAATAACTCGAAGCACAAAAACTAAGCTAACTGGAAATCCGACAGCTAATTCATGATTCGTTTCGGGACATTTCATCCATTCGTGTTGAAGAACTCCAGTGCCATTGTCTCTGACCAACGACAACCTTCCTTCAAAGGGAATTTGGATCTGTTCCATTAAAAGATTGCAACTTTAGATATACGGAGTATACCATTGTTATCTGACTTACATGTGGGGTTCACATGAGTCAATGACAAGTGGGGTCAATGGTATATATCTAACTTGGCAATCTTCCATGGTATATATCATTCCTTCAAAATGATCCACTCCTCTTCTTTAGATAGGATGGACTAACTCCTAATCCAAAACGTTCCTCTAAACATCACCTGCAAAATTGATTAAATTTTAATCTTTGGAACACAACTTTGTTTCTACAGAGCCATAAAGCCTAACAAAACACTGCCACACCGACTAACACTTTATTCATTTGCTTATTCAAAAACTTCACCCAAAAGATTAACAATATTTGCAGGTGTTCTAATACCAAAAGTAAAACTTATTACCATCCACATCAACTTAGCCATTGGACATTCAAAAAAGAGGTGTTTAACAGTTTACGCCTTATTACAAAAGCAACATTGAGTGCACCCCTTTCGTTGTCTTTTAGCCAAATTATCATTGGTCAAGATTACTCCTTTCCTAAGATACCAGACAAAGATTTTAATTTTCAGAGGAATTTTGGCCTTCCAAGTATAACAATTAAAAGGCACCCCTAATCGCAACACCAAGTTATTCTATATATTCTTCACCGAGAATTTCTTGTTTGCCGTCCAAATGAAAGAATCCTGCTCATTAAGGCGAATGGTGAGAATACTTCCCACCAAACGCAACCACTTGGTCCAGTTTTTCCCCACTAGAGCTCTTCTAAAAGAGATATTTAATGGTGTATTACTTAATACCTGAGCCATCGTAACATTTTTCTTTCTTACTACATTGTAGAGCGACAGATATTCTTTCATTAGAGGTTTATTACCAATCCAAAGATCCTCCCAAAATCTAGTTTGGGTCCATCTTGAACATTAAATCTACCTCTTTCCATTAGTAAACTTTTGACTTCCAGTAAACCTGACCAAAAGTGTGAATCCCCTGCTTTCCACCTGAGGGAGAGAGAGAGAGAGAGAGTCTTATTCGTCAAATATTTTTTCTATGGATATTCTGCCACACACCTTCTTCGTTTGCTAACTTGAAAAGTCACTTACTCAACAAACACTTATTTTGGGTGTCCAAGTCTACAATACCCAACCCCCCTACATTCTTAGGTTTATTAAGGATACTCCACCTCGCAAGTCTATATTTCTTTTTGTGCTCATTACATTGCCAAAAAAATCTTGACCTTTAATTGTCCAGCTTTTCCAAAACACCTTTAGAAATTCGGAAAAGGGACATCATGGACATCGGTAAACTTGAAAGTACTGAATTAATTAAGACCAATCTCCCTCCTGATGAAAGAAACTTGCCCTTCCAACTACTGAGCTTCTTCTGAAATCTTTCCTGCACCCCCCTCCAATTCTTATTTAAGAGTTTACGCAGGCTCATTGGAATACCCAAATACCGGAAGGGCAAGGTTCCTTCCTTACAACTAAATAGTTCCACATACTCTGATGCTCTTTCTTTGGTTTCCCCAAAGCTGAACAACTCACTCTTTATGTAAATTGATCTTGAGGTATGATAACTTCTCAAAAAGCACTTAGTACTAGTTTTAAGTTCTTGGGCTTTTCTAAATCATCTTCCAGAAGAAGAATAGTGTCATCTGCATATTGTAAGATGAAAGTCTATCCTCCATTAATTGAGGCACCAGGTCGTCGAAGTGACCCAACATTTTCGATCGCTCAATCAAAATTTCCAACATATCTGCTATCAAGTTAAACAGGACATGCGACAAAGGGTCGCCCTACCTCAAACCTTTCTTAGTTTGCAAGTAATGCCCCATGTCGCCATTCACCTTCACACAAATGCTACCCGTTGTGAAAATTTTCTATATCCACTGAACCATTTTCTTGAAAAGCCTTTCATTCTAAGGACTTGTTTTAAAAAAGTCCAATTGACTTTGTCCTAGACCATCTCAAAGTCTAGCTTAAGAATGCGACACTTTTGCTTTTTTCTTTGCAACTCGTGAATTGTTTCATGCAATATAACTACTTCCTCTAAGATATACCTTCCAGGTAGGAAAGCAGTTTGTGAAGGTCTGATGATTTTACATAGGGATGGCAATTCGGGGCCGGGCATGGGTCTCATTTTTCACACGTGGGTACGGGGCGGGTAGGAATTTTTACCCGCTGCTCATGTCGGGTACGAGGCGGGGATTTTAATCCACCCATGGGTAACCCGGTGGGTACCCGAAGAATTGAAATGTATTTTTATTTTCAACCAAACGTTCATTTTCGGCCCAGCCCAACAACCGGCGGTGCTAGTTGAGGGGGTAAACCAGACTTTGTAAAGAAAATCAAGGATTGGTGACTCTTGGGCTGAATCTTAGGGTGGGTCAGGTGGGAAAAAAATCAAAGATGGGTGACTCTTAGCCCACGGGTATGTATAATGTGTTTATAATATTGTACCCATGGGTAACCCGTTACCCGCCCGATACTCGACGGGTACGGGGCCGGGTGAGGATTTTTACCCACGGGAACGGGGACGAGTAAGAAAATTTACCCGCTACCCATGTCGGGGCGGGCATGGGTATGCTCTACCCACCCCGTACCCGCCCCATTGCCATCCCTAATTCTACATGCTAGTGACGAAATTCTTTTAGCCAACACCTTCATAAAGATCTTGAAACTAACATTAAGCATGCAAATAGGCTGTGTCGTATGGACCTCCCTGGGCCCACTACCTCGGTGGGTACCAGGACCGACTACTTGGTGGGCCCCTGGGACTACCTGACTTGCGCTGCACGGTACATGATGGCGTGAAGCACAAGGACTACAGAGGAGAAGTACTCAGTTAGGAAGCTGTACATGTCCCGCACTGTATGGAAGACTCCTAGACGTACTCGACTAGTACTCTCTCCCTATTCCGACTTGTAACCCTGCCTCCCGGACTATATAAGGCGAGGCAGGGACCCCTCTCTCATCATCTCATCTCACGACGTAAGATTGCATCATCTTGTAATCGTACCCAATCAATCCAGAGCTACACAGCATACAAGACGTAGGGTATTACGCACCTCGCATCCCGAACCTGTCTAAATTGTGTGCCACGTGTCTCTTCCTTCGAGTTACCGATCTCGGCGAGGCCACATTCGTCTACTTCGGGTACTCCCCTTAGTAGGTTGCCGATCTAAAACACCGACAGCTGGCGCGCCAGGTAGGGGCTCTTGCCCGAGATCACATGGCGAACTCTACGGCTCCTGTCTACATCAAGCCAACCGTCGCCTTCAACCGCGGCGACACCTTCGTCTTCGGCGCCTGGGTCTGCACTGCTGACGGCGCTGGATCCTTCCAATGCCGCCTCACCATGCCGCCCAACCCGGAGACCGGCTTCGTGACGCTTCCTGAAGTAGTCACGGGCGAACTCGCCGGCAGGTTCGGCGAAATTTCGCTTTTCAACCAACACACCGACTTCGAGCTCGGATCCGCTTCCAACTCGAACTTGACGTCCTCGTGGGCTACCGTGTGCGAGCCGGCTGCTCAGCCATCGCATGTGGCCCCCCGCCCCGCGAGCGCTCCACG
This sequence comes from Cenchrus americanus, assembly GCA_947561735.1. Lineage (NCBI taxonomy): Eukaryota > Viridiplantae > Streptophyta > Magnoliopsida > Poales > Poaceae > Cenchrus > Cenchrus americanus. The sequence continues at coordinate 188,373,758 of OX387245.1, forward strand.
TGTGCCCCCCGCAACCTCCACAGGGCCCGCACAGAGGCTCTCACCGCGCGCCGGGCCGGCAAGGAGCCCGTACCCGAGTACAACTCGGACTCCGACACCGCCCCCGGCCACACTTCGGACTCCAACCCCCTCTCCGATTTCTACTCGGACTCCGCGTACGAGTTCGACTTCGGGTCAGACCCTGAGGATCCCGAGTCCGAAGACAACACTATTGAGCAACCTTTGTCAGGGCCGGCTTCCGGGCTGGTTATAACGTCCACACCGGCTGGGACATTCGTCTACTGGCCAGACCGCAAGCCCGTCGACCTGATAAGCAGGGATTCACGCTACGTCGCGTACCTCGACTCGCTCCCGTTCCAGGAGGGAACACCACTTACACGAGCTGACTCGTACACTCCAACTGAGGTGGCGAGCTCCGACTCCAGCCTTGGCAACCCCGATCGCCAAGTCTTCATGGCAGCCGGCGACATGCCAGGACCTTCAGGGACGGCAACTGACAAGTACCTCGAAGACATCTCCGCAGACGAGCTGTCTGCTGAGGCTCCCACGGACGAGACCGACGCCAGCAGGGACGCTCGACGTGAGCACAACCGAAGACGGAACGAACGGCGCCGGCGTCTCCGAGACAACCTCCCCATCCGCAACCTCGCGGAAGCTCTCGAGGCAGTCGAGAGCAGGGTGCACACCACCCCTGAGTAATGTCTTATGTCGATCACAGTGATCGCGCACCAAGCTCAGGGGATACGCGCCGGAGAAGTCATCGCCAAGCTCGCTGAAGACGCCTACTTCATGCGGGTCGACAACAGGGTCAACCAGCCTCCCCCCGCCAGGAACCGCGACAACGAAGCTACAAGTCGTAGCGCTGACCTCGGCCGCAACCGTACCCGAGCCGAGCTGCCGGCCTAGCCCAACCATACTCGCGCAAACGCCGGCGGACCCTCACAGGGTGGCAACAACAATCGTGAGGTCGTCCCTCACCGCGGCCCCGACGGCGGCGGCCGTGATCCTGGCGGCGGAGGCAGCAATGGCGGAAGCTCCAACCACGGAGCCAACAGGAGGGCCGGCGGCGGCGGCGGTCGCGGCGGTCGAGACCACGCGAACAGCCACGCCTCTGGAGCCTCGCAGGGCGGCTACGACGCCCGCCAGAAGATTGAAGAGCTGCGACGGATGAAGTCCGCCACCGCAGGCGACAACGACGGCTTCCCCACCTTCTCCCCTCGGCTTCGCAACTTGCTCCTCCCCGAAAAGTTCAAACCTTTGGGGATCACCAAGTACGATGCGAAGCAGGATCCCATCCAGTGGCTCAGGTGCTACGCCCTCTCCATCGAGAACGCTGGCGGCAACAACGACACCAAGTGCCTCTACTTCCCCTTCTGCCTGGACCAAGCTCCACTCACATGGCTCGAGTCGCTAGACAAGCACTCGATCGACAAGTGGGACCACCGAAGGGAGCAGTTCACCAAAGAACTTCGCGGGCGCCATGGGCCGATCCGGTACTCGCATGGACCTGGCCATGGTCAAGCAGGAACAAGGCGAGACCCTCCGCAAGTACATGCGCCGCTTCTTCGGCAAGCGCGCCACAGTAGTCGACGTCACCGACAAGGAGGTCATCGACCTCTTCCAAGGCGTCCTCTACCGCCGCCGCACCTTTGAAGACTTCGGTCGCCGTCGCCCCAAGTCCATCCCCCACCTCAAGGACATGATCACGTCCTGGGCGGATGAAGAAGACAAAGCCAACGCTAAGTACGATGCCATCCATGGCAAAAGCAAGCAGAACGCGGGCGGCGGCAGCGGAAACAACGGGAACTAAGGCGGTCGCAACAATAACAACTACTACTACTAGGGTCCCAACCGCAAGCGCAAGCTAGACAACACTGTCGCGGCTATCCAACGCCCTGCGAAGGAGAACTCGAAGAAGACCTCCGGTGGCTTCAAAGACTTGCTGAAAGAGAAGTGCTCGTGGCATCTGTACGGCAACCACACCACCGAGCAGTGCTACCAACTCAGACGAGAACTCAAGAGTACTCCAGAGCCACCGCACCCTCACGACAAGAAAGGCAAGAAGAAGAACGACTGAGGCAACGACGACTTCCAGGAACCCAACAAGACTGTCAATGTCCTCTTCGGTGGACTACCCAGTAGACGGGAGCAAAAGTCTACTCGTCGAGAAGTCATGAGCATTGAACCAGCGGTTCCGACCCCTCTCAGGTGGTCGGAGGTACCCATTACCTTCTCCCGCGCGGATCAATGGACCAGCTTCTCCGAACCAGGGCAGTTCCCCCTCGTCCTGAAGCTGGTGGTCGCGGGCTCCAGGCTCAACAAGGTCCTCATCGATGGTGGAAGCGGGCTCAACGTCCTTTTCATCAAGACCTTGAAGAAGATGAAGCTCGACAGCGCCCACATGCTCACCAAGAGCGCCTCGCCCTTCTACGGCATCGTCCCCGGCAATGCGGCTATTCCACTGGGCTCAGTGGTCCTGCCAGTTACATTCGGGGAATCTCGGGACAACTACCATACCGAGTATGTCAAGTTCGAAGTCACGGACTTCGAGACGTCCTACCATGCCATCCTCGGCAGACTGGCTATCGCCAAGTTCATGGCGGTACCCCACTACACCTACTTGGTACTCAAGATGCCAAGCCCAGCAGGTGTACTCTGGTTCATGGCGACATCCTTGCGCGAGTACCGCTGGAAGCTCAACCCGAACAAGTGCGTCTTCGGCGTACCTTCGGGCAAACTACTCGGCGTCATCATCAGCCACCGCGGCATCGAAGCCAACCACGAGAAGATCTCCACCATCACCAGCATGATGGCTCCCACGTCCGTCAAAGACATCCAGAAGCTGACCGGGTGCATGGCGGCCTTGAACAGATTCATCTCGAAGCTTGGAGAACGGGGGCTCCCCTTCTTCAAACTACTTAAGCACCAAGAGAAGTTCGTGTGGACTCCAGAGGCGGACCAAGCCCTTGGCCAGCTCAAGGACTTTCTATCGAAGCCACCAGTCCTCACGGCTCCTCGCAAAGGAAAGCGCCATCTTGCTCTACCTCGCCGTGACTACTCATGTGGTTAGTACTGCCATCATCGTCGAGCGGCAGGAAGACGACCACGCCTATCCAGTCCAGCGCCCAATCTACTTCGTCAGCGCGGTCCTGTCAGAGTCCAAGGCACGCTATCAGCCTGTGCAGAAGCTTCTGTATGCAGTACTCATCACCTCGCGGAAGCTACGACACTACTTCCAGGAGTACTCGATCTCCGTCGTCACCGACTACCCGCTCGGCGACATCGTGCGGAACCAAGATGCTACTGGAAGAATCTCCAAGTGGGCAGTCGAACTCGGCGCCCTCACCATCGACTTCAATCCATGCACAGCCATCAAGTCGCAGGCACTAGTCGACTTCATGGCGGAGTGGCGAGAGAATCAGCTATCCACTCCAACCGAGCGACCAGAGCATTGGGTGATGTACTTCGACAGCTCACTCAACCTCGAGGGCGCAGGTGCAGGGGTACTCCTGATCTCTCCAACGGGCGAACAACTCAAGTACGTCCCGCGGATCTTCTCGGAAGGTCTCAAACAACAAAGCCGAGTACGAAGCTCTACTACACGGGCTCCGCCTCACGGCTTCACCTTGGGCATCAAGCGGCTACTAGTCTACGACGACTCCGCGATGGGTCATCAACCAAGTCAACAAGTCCTGGGACCGCAACAAGGAGAACATGGACGCCTACTGCCTAGAAGTCTGCAAGCTCGAGAACTAGTTCTATGGTCTCGAGTTCCACCACATCGTCCGCGACAACAACGTTGCAGTGGACGTCCTGTCGAAGCTTGGCTCTACTCGCGCTCAAGTACCAGCGGGTGTCTTCGTCCAGGAGCTTCACGCGCCATCCATCCCGGAGCCGGCACCACCGATCACTGTCCCAGCGCATCCCCCGGCTGGCCAGGAGGTCATGATGATCGACGTGGACTGGAGGCAACCCTTCATCGACTACCTCAGCGAGCAGAAGATCCCCTCGGACAAGAACTTGGCCGAGCAGCTCATCCACTGCGCCAAGTCCTACATCCTCGTCGGAGACAAGCTTTACAGACAGGGCGCATCTTCTGGAGTACTCATGAAGTGTGTCCCCAGACAAGAAGGCAAGGACATCTTGGAGGAGATCCACAAGGGCGTCCGCGACAACCACGCTTCCTCTCGCACGCTGGTCGCAAGGCCTTCCGACGAGCTTTCTACTGGCCCATAGCTCTGGGCGACGCCGAAGAACTCGTCAGAAGGTGCCAAGGGTGTCAGTACTTCGCCAAGCAGCAACACGTCCCAACCTACAAGCTAGTCACCATACCGCCAACCTGGCCCTTCGCCTGCTGGGGGCTCGACATGATTGGGCCACTGCCAACTGCGCCAGGTGGATTCAACAGAGTATTGGTGGCCATCAACAAGTTCACCAAGTGGATCGAGGTCAAGCCGGTCACATGCCCCAAGGCTGACAGAGTACTCGAGTTCTTGGATGAACTCGTGCATCGCTACGGACTACCCCATCGCATCATCACAGACCTGGGCTCCAACTTCAACAACCACCGCTTCCGGAGTCTTGCGAGAACAACGGGATCGACGTCGATATGTCTCGCCTTGCCCATCCTCGGGCCAACGGACAAGTCGAGCGCGCCAACGGGATGGTTCTCGATGCTCTCAAGAAGCGGCTACACGACACTCGCTAACTCTAAAGGAGGCAAGTGGATCAAGGAACTACCCAATGCACTCGGGGGCTACGTACTCGGCCCTCCAAGCCAACGGGGCAATCCCCTTACTTCTCGGTCTACGGCTCCGAAGCAATCCTCCCCCGCCGATGTCATATTGGATTCACCGACGGTGGACCACTACGACGAAGGCGTCTCCGAAGACAACGATACGAGTTGACATCGACGGGCTCGAAGAAGCTCGCTGCGCCGCCCTCGTCCAATTAGCAAGGTACCTGGAGGGTATCCGACGCTACCAGGATCGCAACGTCAAGGAACGCTCCTTCAGCGTCGGCGATCTCGTCCTCCGTCGCATCCAGAACACGGAAAGACTACACAAGCTCAGCCCCCCCTGGGAAGGTCCCTTCACCGTGGCAAAGGTGACTGGGCCGGGCTCCTACCGCCTCCAGACACTTGAAGGCGAAGACGTCAACAACTCGTGGAACGTCGACCAGCTCTGTCGGTTCTACGCCTAGTCTACACGACTACTCCGGGGGCTCAAGTCTACGCGACTACACCAAGACCCCTCCGACGTAAGCGGCATCCGGGTCCAGGCTCCAGTCTCCGGACTACTTCTTCGCCGTAAGCAGCCTCCGGGTCCAGGCACCAGTCTCCGGACTACTCCTCTCCAGAATCCAGCCCATGCGGCTACCTACGGATCTTGGGCTGCAACGAGTGACAAAGGACTCTAGCAGCGATCTACTGAGAGACCATGTACTTCTAGATCCGGCCTATACGGCTACTTACGGATCTACTGCTGTAAGCGGCTATACGCCCTAGCACTACTTAGCCGTAGGCGGCCTCCGGGTCCTGGCGACTACTCTGTAACTACGGCCCTGGCCACCCAGGTGTACTTCATCAGTAATAAAGTTTGATTGTTCATCAACTGCTTTACTGTCTCCTTCCCCCTGCGAGACTACTGCCGAGTACGACTACTCGCGACAACTCCACGATGGGACTCCGCACTCTGAGATCGCGACTACGAGTACTCATTGATGGAAACTTTTCTTCATTAATACTTAAACAATTTCATTACAATTGTTTTTGTACATCTACTACAATGAGCTAACTTTTACAGGACTACTGGAGATTAAGCTTTTCGACGACTTGATCCGCAATAGGGGCCATCCGCTCCAGCAGCTCCGCATATTGCTCGTCGGTGCAGTTGGCGGCTAGTCCGCCAGCGACAACGTCTACGGGTGCCTTCGGGAAGTAGGACTTAATGAAGGCTAGCACCTGGTTCGGGATCGACTTCGCCAGATGCTTCACGTAGGCCGTCAGCCGGCTGGGGGCTTCCTTCAACCGATCCACCAGCGGCGCTATCTTGGGACCGCCAAGATGAGGCAAAAGCAGCCTCGCGATGGGGAGCGCAGCCTCCTCGAGTTCCTTGAGCTGGGCCCGCAGCTTCTCGCAATCCTCGTTCAGCTTCTGCAATGATTTGTGGCAGTTGACGAGGTCACGGTCGGATGCAATACGGAGCTCCATGTGCTTGTCGCACTCGTAAGCAAGCTCCTTATAATCTAACTCCAGTACCTGGCGGGCCTCCTGCTCCCGGTAGAAGAGATTCTTCAGATCAGTCTCTGAAGTCTTCAGCTGCTCTACCCGAGTCTCAAGCTCTGCAAACAACAAGGCACAGCGGGTTAGACTACCTCTCGACCTCCAACAAGTACTCAACAAGACAAGTGGTGTACCTTTGTTCTTGTTGCGGAGCGACTTGTTCTTCCGCACCAAGTCGTCGCTCTTCGCCTGCATCTCCTGGATGTCGTTGTGGTATTTGGCTAAGGTGGTATCCAGCTTGGACTGCATGGCGGCAGCATGCTTCCGGGACTTCACAAGTTGGTCCTCCAGCGTCTCGGCCCGAAGCACCGCGTCGCCGTACCCCTGAAGCATCTCCGACTTCAAGCGGGACCTCTCAGCGACGTCCTGCACAGACAACTCGCATCAAATGGGTACTCAACGCTACAAGATTGACTACTCAAGAGTCATGGCTACTCACCTTCATCCACTGCTCGGCTTGGCGGACCGCCTCCAGATGCTGAGCCACCGTTGCCGGATCGACCAAGTCATCCGCCAACAACTCGATCCCGCCACGACTACTCGTAGCGGCTTCGGTCATCGGCGCCGAGCGGATTGGCTCCGCGTCTTGGATCTCCGGCGAGCGGACGACCACCTCCAGAGTGGGTTCTGGCAGCGTGGCGGCTTCCTCTCCTCCAGACGTCGCGGCGGCTTCCGTGGCGGCCACCTCCATCGGCTCAGAGGCTTCTACAGCTGCCCCTTGAGTCTCCAGTGCCACGTCCTCTACGGGCACCGCCGATGGGATATCGTTCCCCCCGGCCTCGGCACCTGTCGACAGAAAGACAAGTGTATCAGTTAACACACGACTACGACTACTCTACGAAGGCACTTCGACTTCAACGGAGTACTCACCTTCAATGATGCTGGCCACGGGCAGCGTAGCCTCGGTGACCGGCGCTTCGGGCTCCGCATGAGGGGCGGGAGTGGACTCCTCAGCGGGCGGCGCGGCTCCTTCTTCCGCCACCACTGCGGCGGGTTCATCTCCCTCCCAGGACAGATATGTCGATTTCCTACAGAGTACACAAGCTGGTTGTCAATCAAGTACGACTACCACATCAAGTACTACTCGGGAAGATTCAACACTTACAGGCTTGACCGGACTACCGTCACGGTCGGGGCGCCGAGGATGCTGGTGATGTCCACAAGTCTAGCCTCGGCAGGGCATCCTCCTGCGCTTCTGTGGTCGCTGCCATTTCTGCTGGCGCTCCATCTGCGCCAAGAGTTCTTCGACAGTGGGGGCTGGGCTACGACTCCTAGTGGCCTCCCTCACCGTGTCCATTCGCCTTCATCGCCCTGCTCGACGGGCTCCATAGGCGGCAACTCCTGCAAGCAAGGAAACTTCATTGTCAACATGAGAACTCGAGACATCAGTACTCGACTACACTACTCAAGACGGCTTACCTCCTGGGACGTGGTCTCTGTGACTTTCAACCTCTTGGTCACACGCTTCCAGACCACATTGCGTGGCCTCCTCGGCGGCGCGGGCAGACTAGCCTCCAGGCTAGTCGGTTGATCCTGAACAAGAGGGACGTGAGGTAAGCCGGGACGGCTAAACCTCAACCGTAGCTGAAAGCGGTCCTGCAACGTCTCTTCGTCGTCATCCTCGTCGGACGTGTCATCCTCGTCGGACGTGTCTTCCACGACAACGGTGTCGTCTTTTTCGCCAACTTCTCGCCGCTCCTTGGCCTTGGTTTTCCCCTCTTCTGGGACCTCGACTAGCTGAGGAGGCGACGGTGGCTCGGAGACGAACTTCTTCAAGTCATCCTGCAAGACAGACCAACTCATCAGTTCGACTACTCTTGCGTAATGGGTACTCGACTGTGGGTGCGGCTACTTACCTCCTTCGGTGGGTGCGCGGCGGAGTACTCCGGTACGGGGCACGCCGTGTACGGCGGCATATCCTTGAAGATCCGGGTCAGCCTGTCAACAATGTCGTCGTCGTCGACTTCGTCTCCAGGCATCCGCGACGTGTCGTCATCGCCGGTGTACTCGTACCCCAGGGTGTCGCGAGCCATCAGTGGCTGCACCCTGCGCTTCATGAAGCTGAAGGCCACGTGCTCGGCCCTCAGCCCGGCTTCCCTCAGCACCTTGATCCACGCCAACAACTCGGGCAGCTGGATCCCTTTCTTCATCGTCGGCTCCGTGTTCCACCAATGGTGATGCTTGGGCTGCTTCCCGCTCGGCTTCGGCAGCTCCGGATGGTGGTTCGTGATGTAGAACCATTTGGCCTTCCAGTCCTGGTTGGAGTCTATGAGCTTGTACGAGAGGTACTGCTCGGCGGTGCCTCCCTCATCTGGATCCCCGCTCCTCCGACTACCCACGGGTTGTTGGCGCTGGGTTGCAGCTTCACCCGGAAGAATTTCTGGAACAAAATCCAATGGGACTTGATCCCTAGAAAAGCTTCGCAGAAATGTACGAAGACAGCAGTGTGGAAGATACCGTTGGGGTTGAGGTTGAGGTACTCGATGTCGTAGTACCCCATGAGCCCTTTGAAGAAGCCGCTCGCCGGGAGAGAGAGTCCGCGCTCCGCGAACCGCGCGAACATTGGGATCTCATCTGCATTATTCTCCATGGGGTACGGATCCTCGGCAGCGGCCCTCCACATGTCCACCTCCTTCTCGCGAAGGAATCCACTGTTCAGCAGGGCGAGCAAGTCTTCGGTCTTCGCCTTGGACTTCTTCCACTCGCGGTTTGGATCTGGCCGCGGTTGGGACACCGGCGGTGATGTCCCTACGGCAGATCCGGCGGCCTCCTCACGACCCCTCTTCTTCCCGCCGACGGCCTTCGCGGTCTTCGACGGAGACGGCTTCGTTCTCCAAGTGCACGATGTCTTCCGCGCATCCGCTCGGGGGCTGCTGTGGTGGCTCTTCGTGGTGGCGCACTCAGATCTACGCTTCACTCAGCAGCGGCGGCGTGCACTGGTGGCGATTCCTGGCCAAGATCTACTGGGAATGGCTACAACTGCGTAGGGTGAAAAACCCTAAGGGTTTCGTCTTCTATTTATAAGTCAACACGGCCCTCCAACGGCCGGATGGATAAGTCTGCGCTTGGCTGACTCAGCGGCCGCGCGCGACCCTTCAACTTCAACTAGTCGACGCGCCTCACCTCGGGGGCTCGGCTACTTCTACTCGACTTCCTGGGAAGCGGCAAAATTCAAGAGCATCTCAGGACACATTCTACAAGATGACCCTTCAATTCGAGAGGAAGTACTCGACTCAAGGCTCGGGGGCTCCGTGCCACGTGTCCTTCAGTTTTTTCTTCGGATTTTTCGGGATATTCTTGCCAAAACTTCAGATGGACCCTCAGCCAGAGTCTACAACTCAACCTAAGGCTCGGGGGCTACTCCATATGGAGTGTGCTTTTGCAATCGCATTTCCATATCAGCTTCGGCTTCAAGACAACACGGGCATTGTTGAAGACCTTCAAGGGCAGCACTCGAGGACGCTTGGGACTACTCGAGAATACTTCAAGATTGCTCAAACATCAGCTGGAGTACATTCGAGCCTCGGGATGCTTCGACTACTCTTGAGGACTTTTGACTTGTAGTACTCGGGGACGCGCGGGGACTACTCGTTAATGCCGTCAAGACTACTTAAAGCTATCCTTCTCGACTACAAAGTACTCGGGGGCTTGTCGTATGGACCTCCCTGGGCCCACTACCTCGGTGGGTACCAGGACCGAGTAGTCGGTGGGCCCCTGGGACTACCTAATTTGCGCTGCACGGTACCTGATGGCGTGAAGCACAAGGACTACAGAGGAGAAGTACTCGGTTAGGAAGCTGTACATGTCCCACACTGTATGGAAGACTCCTAGACGTACTCGACTAGTACTCTCTCCCTATTCCGACTTGTAACCCTGCCTCCCGGACTATATAAGGCGAGGCAGGGACCCCTCTCTCATCATCTCATCTCACGACGTAAGATTGCATCATCTTGTAATCGTACCCAATCAATCCAGAGCTACGCAGCATACAGGACGTAGGGTATTACGCACCTCGCATCCCGAACCTGTCTAAATTGTGTGCCACGTGTCTCTTCCTTCGAGTTACTGATCTCGGCGAGGCCACATTCGTCTACTTCGGGTACTCCCCTTAGTAGGTTGCCGGTCTAAAACACCGACAGGCTGGTAATTGTGAATTTTCTTGACATCTCTCTCTTTTGGAAGTAAAGTTATTATTCCAAAATTAAGGCGAAAAATTGGGAGATTATCAGCACGGAATCTTTGAACACGGAAATTAGGTTATTCTTAATGAGACTCCAGATAACCTGGAAAAATTGAGCCGGTCTCATTATGCTTCATTTAGAAGGTAGCCTCTCGCACCTCCTCCGTAAATTCTGCCTCCAAGAACTCATTCTCCAAGGGTGTGATTTGAGGAATATCCTCCACCATGGATTCATTCAAGATAAATTGTTACACTCTGATTCTCCAAAGAGACCTTTATAATAATTTGTGATGTATTTATTCAATTGCTTCCACAATACTATCCTCTTGTTCGAATCGGATAATTTTAGTTTTCCTCCTGTTCCCATTTGCAACCATTTGGAAATACTTTGTGCTACTATCTTCTTTGGAAATCTTAGTGGTCTTAGCCTTTTGAAATCACCTTATTTGTTCTTCCTTTAAAAGCTGAGTAATCCTACTATTAACACTTTGCTTGAGATCCTATTCTTGCTGGCTTAGCAGCTGGGTCTCCGCCTTAGCTTTCCTTATCAATTCCTGCCTTTTTATAAGCCCCATTAATATTTTTGCCCACCCGCTTAGGAATTGTCTCAGACTTCTTATCTTATTTTCCATCTCTACATAGAGGTCACCCCTTGTCGGTGTTTTAGACCGGCAACCTACTAAGGGGATTACCCGAAGTAGATGAATGTGGCCTCGCCGAGATCGGTAACTCGAAGGAAGAGACACGCGACACACAATTTAGACAGGTTCGGGCCGCGAGGTGCGTAATACCCTACGTCCTGTATGCTGCGTAGCTCTGGATTGATTGGGCACGATTACAGGATGGCGTAATTGTGCGCCGTGAGATGAGATTGCATACGATGCTAGAGAAAGGTCCTTGCCTCGCCTTATATAGTCCGGGAGGCAGGGTTACAAGTCGGAGTAGGGAGAGAGTACTAGTCGAGTACGTCTAGGAGTCTTCCATACAGTGCGGGACATGTACAGCTTCCTAACCGAGTACTTCTCCTTCGTAGTCCTTGTGCTCCACGCCATCAGGTGCCGTGTAGCGCAAGCCGGGTAGTCCCAGGGGCCCACCGAGTAGTCGGTCCTGGTACCCACCGAGGTAGTGGGCCCAAGGAGGTCCATATGACAAGCCCCCGAGTACTTTGTAGTCGAGAAGGATAGCTTCAAGTAATCTTGACGGACTTAACGAGTAGTCCTCAAGCGTCCCCGAGTACTACAAGTCAAAAGTCGTCAAGAGTAGTCGAAGCATCCCGAGGCTGGAATGTCCTCCAGCTGATGTTTGAGCAATCCTGAAGTCTTCTCGAGTAGTCCCAAGCATCCTCGAGTGCTGCCCTTGAAGGTCTTCAAAAATGCCCGCCTTGTCTTGAAGCCGAAGCTGATATGGAAGTGCGATTGCAAAATCGCACTCCATATGGAGTAGCCCCCGAGCCTTAGGTTGAGCCATAGGCTCTGGCTTAGGGTCCATCTGAAGTCTTGGCAAGAATATCCCGAAAAATCTGGAGAGAAAAAACCGAAGGACACGTGGCACGGAGCCCCCGAGCCTTAAGTCGAGTACTTCCTCTCGAATTGAAGGGTCATCTTATAGAATGTGTCCTGAGATGCTCCTGAGTCTTGTCGCTTCCCAGGTAGTCGAGTAGTAGTAGCCGAGCCCCCGAGGTGAGGCGCGTCGACTAGTAGAATACGAAGGGTCACGCGCGGCCGCTGAGTCAGCCGAGCGCGGACTTATCCATCTGGCCGTTGGAGGGCCGTTTTGACTTATAAATAGAAGCGAAAACCCTTAGGGTTTTCCACCCATCGCTGTTGTAGCCATTTCGAATAGATCTTGGCCAGATTCACTTCCAGCGCACGCCGCCGCCGCTGTAGATCCAAGCGCGCCGCCACCCAGAGCTGCCAGAGTAGCCCCCGAGCGAATGCGCGTGAAGACGCTGTGCACTTGGAGAATGACGCCTTCGCCGTCCAAGTCTACAAAGACCGCCTGGAACAAGAGGGGCCGCGAAGAGGCCGCCGTGGCTGCCGCGGGGGCAGCGCCACCGATGTCTCCACCGCGGCCAGATCCGAGCCGCGAGTGAAAAAAGTCGAAGACGAAGACCGAAGATCTGCTGGCTCTCCTCAACAGCGGATTCATCCGTGAAAAAGAGATGGACACTTGGAGGGCCGCCGCCGGGGACCCGTACCCCATGGAGAAGAGCGAGGACGAGATTCCGATGTTCGTGCGCTTCGCGGAGCACGAACTCGCACTGCCGGCAAGCGACTTCTTCAAAGGCCTTCTGCGGTACTACGGCGTCGAGTACGTCAATCTCAACCCCAACGGTATATTCCATACCGCTGTCTTCATTCACTTCTGTGAGGCGTTTCTGGGGATCAAGCCCCACCGGATCTCGTTCCGGAAGTTCTTCGGGTGAAGCCGCAGCCGAGCGCCAGCAGCCCGCGAGTAGTTGGAGGAGCGGGCATCCAGATGCGGGAGGACGCTGCCGAGCAGTACCTCTCGTACAAGCTCATCGACTCCAACCAGGATTGGAAGGCGAAGTGGTTCTACGTCACGAACCACCACCCCAGGTTGCCGAAGCCGAGCGGAAAGCAGCCCAAACACCACGCCTGGTAGAACACGGAGCCCACGATGCAGGAGGGGATCCAGCTCCCCGAGCTGTTGGCGCGCATCAAGGTGCTTAGAGAAGCCGGGCTGAGGGCCGAGGCCGAAGGGAGCGACATCCCTGCAGCGGTGCCCATGCAGAAGTTGACACCACAGGTGCCGGAGGCTGCTGAGGGAGCCCCCGAGCCGATGGAGGAAGTCGCCGAGGAAGCCACCGCGGCGACCGGAGGAGAGGAGACCACCGTGCCGCCTGAGGTTGCTCTGCAGGAGGTTGTCCGTTCCCCGGAGATTCAGGACGCAGAGCCATTCACTCAGCGCCGATGACTGAAGCCGCCGCGAGTAGTCGTGGCGGGGTGGAGTTGCGGCGACGACCCGGTTGGCGAAACGACCGGATTTCCGCGAACGGATCCCCGAATCTTAGCACCTCGGTGGTAGTCCCAGGAAGGCTACCACGTGCAATCCCTGTCTCAGCGATTCCAAAATCCATACAGAAAGGTAAAAACAATGAAGAGTAGAGTACAACATTTATTTTATTACATTAATCAGAGTACATCTCTTCGGCACATGCCGGGTACAAGTCCATCAGGACTGAATCAAACGAAATAAAACGTCTAGCAGCGGCTCCATGAAAGCGCGGGAAACTCCATATCCACGGGCGGCTCAAGTGTAGGAAGAGCTCTAGTCCACCCAACCGTCGTTGACGAAGTCGTAGTCCGGCTCGCGTCGAGTCACCGGGTCTACCCGATAAGCGGGTAGGTCATGTCGCCTTCCCAACAAAGAGGCAAAAGCGGTGTATATTCTACTATGCATGGGATATCCCTATTCTGGCTGTAGAAAGCTTAAGCAAAGCAACGGTGCAACGTACAAGGTAAGCGAGAAAACGGCTAGGAGGTCCGCACCTCGGGGAAGCTCCCGCTTCCGAGGTCCACACCTCGGGGGTCCACACCCCACTCAAGGAATACCACGCCAAAACACCGGATCTCAACCACGATCCGAGAACCCAACTCTCATCTGCGATGTGGGGCCCACCGGCTCCTATCCCCACATCTCAACGGCCGAAGCCGGGCTCACACACTCGGGGGGAGAGAAGAAGCACAAGAGAAGTGTAACTAGTCGGGTGAGAGATCGAAAGACCGTCCATAACCGCGTGGACACGGACTATAGCTATAGGTTTAACACTCGCGAGAGGTTGTACAACCGTACCCGCCCGAATAGGTCCGGAACCGGCCGTCACCGGTGTCCGACCCTACCATACGGGCGAAGCCCAAGTAAGTGGATAGTACCCTTCGCATCTCCGAGCCCCGGCCCGGCCTCCGCGGCGAGGCTCATACTACCCGCGAGAGGTCCCTCGAAGCCGTGGAACCCTTCCCCGGCCTCGCCAGGGCAAAGTCTACTAAGGAGGGAAAGACCACTCCCGACACGATCACACCGATCCTCCAACGGGAGGGGTGCTATCCACTACAAGTCTCACCCCGCACCCCCGCCCCGAACAAGGCGGGCGGTACCGTACGAAAATAGTCATCCGAAACAAGGTCAACTGACGATCGGTCCTTAAGGGGCCGAGAGCGAGCACTCAACATCTCCATCCCACACGACACGACCCTCGGGTAAGAGGCCAGATCGCATCTTCCCTCGGCAGCCGTTCACAAGTAACCAAGCGGCTCGCTCCCGCCAAAACACAGCAAGGAGATACGCACCCAGAACGCACGCTAGAATCTCACCGAGATACCCACATCTCAGCCCAATCCCAGAGCACCATCCATAATCAAGCAACAAAAGTATGGATAGTTGAGATAAGGGACTAGCTAGGGGTCCGTAGCTAGTCCCGCGTAGTAGAACAAGGAACAGGATATATCAAAACATCAAGGCATGGCTATTAAACGGGTTATGCAATTCATCAGATCAATGCATTAAAGTAAAGCACTAGCATCTACAAAGCAACATAGGATCTATATGGTTGGGAGTGACATGACACCTTCGTTGCCGTTGAAGCAGTCGCTGTCCGGAGCAGTGTACTCGGGGTCCTCCACGTCCTCCTGGTCGAAGCTCGGGTCTGTGGCACGAGATTCGACGCGAAATAAGATAACGGTGCACATCTAAGCAAAAACTCCGGATAAGAATCAATTTAGAAGATCCAAATGAACCCAAACTACCTACAATCGGCAAGGTTTCGCAAATACGGATTTATAGAAATTAGTTTTGTATTTTTCTCGAGCTTCCTAGAATTTATTATGAATTTTTTAAGATTAAATACATTTTCCGGAATTTTTAAACGAGAAGAGAAAAGGAATTTTCGAAAAGAGCCGCGACGTCGGCATGACGTCAGCCTCCAGGGTTCGTGGGCTGTTGATGGGCTGAAAGCTTTACGGGGCCGAAAATGGCCCACTGGGCTCGACCCAATTGGCCCAGGTAGTGGAAGTCCTCAACACCTCCCTGAGCTCTCTGAATGCAGTCACTTTCAACAAGTTGGGCTTCTAAAGTAGCCCGACGGGCCGGACGGCTCCTAAGGCCCGAGGAACACGCCACGGCGGAAAGGAAATCTCGTTCCGCCGGCCGGCGGGCGCGACGCGCGTTCGGCGCGGCGCGGCGCGCGCGCGCACGACGACGCGGCACGGGGTGTTCCCCGGCCCCTACTGCCCGGATGCTCCCCCGAACCCAAAACGGCGACGACCGGGGGACGTCACGGCTTGGGGGTAACCACGACCCCCGAGCCGCCGCTTGCACGGCGCGACGCGGCGCGACGCGGCGTCGCCCATGGGGAGGCGGCGGCACGACGCGCTCGGACAAGGCGGCTCGACGGCACGCACACGGGCGGAACAACTAGCGCGGCCGCGCAAGGAGAGAGAGAGGGAAGACCACGGTGCTCACCGTGGGTCGGCGATGTAGACGTAGCAGGCCTGGCGTGGGTGGCGGCGCGGCGTCGGTGTCCACGGCGTCGCTCGACCCCCCCGCTGCTCGGTCCGGCTCCCCTTCGATCACGAACAGCGCCTCCCCCTCGTCCGGCTCCTCACAAACTCGTCCCTCCTCCGCAGCGACGCGCCGGCGGAGGCGCGCGTCGGCTCCCCGCCTCGCCTCTTCTTCCCCAACTCCTCCTTCCTTCTTTTCCCCCTCCGGCGGAGCGGCACTGGCAAGGGGGCAAAACCCCAATGTGGGTTGGTAGCGGTGGTTGGTTGGCTCTGGCTCTCCACCCCCTTTTGAATCCACGGTGCCGCGAGTTCAAGGCGAGATTCCGGTGCTGCCCCTCCGGCTTGGACCGCCTGGCGCCCGGGGTGGCGGCGCTCGCCCTCTCTCCTCGCTCACGCTGCCACTGGAAAAAGGCACAGGGGTAAAAGGGGATTTCCCCTTCCCGGCCCTGGCTCGGTTCGCGCGCGTGCCTGGCCCCCTCGGCGTGCGCGCCGGCCGGGCGGCTCGGCCGCGCCCGCGCCGCGCGAGCGGGTGCGACGGGACCGGCGGCGGCGGCGCGGTCGGGGCCGGGCCGGTTGGCTTGCCGGGTTGGTGGAAAGGGATAGGGAACGGGCCGACATGCGGGGACCGCCGGTCGGTGGCTAGAGATAGAGAGAGGCCGCGGCGCGGGTTGGTGGGCCGGAAGGCTACGCGGGCCGGGCCGGCGCAACGCAAGGGAAAGGAGGAAACGGCCCACCGCACCTAGGCGCCCTTTGCCTTTAAAACTAATAAGCTTGAATAAGGGTTTGAAAAAGGGTTTGGATTTGATTCCCTTTCAAATTCAAAGATCACTCATATGAACTCCAAATAATCCAAAGAAAAACCAATTCACTTATTATACCATATTTTAAACATAGGTTTTATAAATAGGATAATTTAGTGGAGAATTTAGTGAGAGGCTAGCAACTTTGGTTCAAAAATTGATAGCACCCAAATGCAAGCAAAAAGTTTTAAATTTTCGCAAAATTTACACACCTAAATTCCCGGGTTGTTACATTCTCCCCCACCACCGAGAATCTCGTCCTCGAGATTTAGTCCTCGACCTCCTCCGTGAACAAGTGTGGGTACTCCTTCCCCGAGATCAGCCTCCTTCTCCCATGTTGCCTCTCGCTCGGTATGGTTGCTCCACAACACTCTACAGAAAGGAATGGTAGTTCTTCTTGTTTCCTTGACAGCTCTGTCCAAGATTTTCTCAGGATATTCCGTATACTCAAGGTTGTCTTGCAAGTCAAGCAACTCCATGGGCACTTGTTTTGCCTCCACTGCTCTCTCGCTCTTCTTCAGCTGTGACACGTGAAACACTGGGTGAACTCCTGCCATAGTCTCGGGTAGTGCAAGCTGGTAGGCCAAACTTCCAATCCTACGGGTGATAGGGTACGGTCCCACGTACCTCGGTGCAAGCTTTCCCTTCACCAAGAACCTCTTAGTTCCTCGGAGCGGTTAGACTTTCAAGTACACCCCGTCGCCAACCGCAAAGGTCAACTCTCTCCTTCTCTTGTCGGCATAGCTCTTCGACGACTGCGAGCGATTTTCGGGTTCTCCCGAACTTTCTCAACTTTCTCCTCCGCTTCCTCAATGATTGCTGGTCCAAACGAGCTCGCTCTCCAACCTCCGACCAAGCTAGCGGGGTCCCGCACTTTCGACCGTAGAGTGCCTCGAAGGGTGCCATCCGAGACTTGCTTGAAAGCCGTTGTTGTACGAGAACTCTGCAAACGGCAAACTGCTCTCCCAATCAGAACCATAGGTGAGTGCACAAGCTCGTAGCATGTCCTCCAGGACCTGGTTGACCCTCTCTGTCTGACCGTCTGTCTGTGGGTGAAAAGCTGTGCTGTAGCTGAGTGTGGTGCCCATAAGCTTGTGGAAGCTCTGCCAAAACCTGGAGACAAACTGTGGCCCTCGATCGGATACAATGCTTCTGGGTGCCCCATGCAGCCTGAGTACGTGCTCTACGTACAGTTCTGCCAACTTCTCGGTTGCATATCGGGTCTTCACCGGCACAAAGTGAGCCACCTTGGTCAACCTGTCCACTATGACCCAAACCGAGTCATTTCCTTTTGGTGTTCGAGGGAGTCCCACCACAAAGTCCATGGAAATGTCCTCCCACTTCCACACTGGGATATCCAACGGCTTCAACAAACCAGCAGGTTTCTGATGTTCGATCTTTACTCTGCTACAGGTGTCGCAACAGGCCACGTAGTGTGCTATATCCTTCTTCATGTCCTTCCACCGGTACTCGATCTTCGGATCTCTCGTACATCTTGGTGTTGCCGGTGAATCGAGTACCTCGAGTCGTGAGCTTCTCTCATGATGCGCTCCCGAGTGCCTTGTCTCGTGGTACACAGATCCGTTCTTTCAACCACACAGTGCCCTGTTCATCAACCCGGTAGTCCTCTGCTTTGCCCTGCTTCATTAGTTCTCGCAGCACTTTGATTTCTGCACACTCTTTCTGGGTTGTACGGATTCGCTCCTCCAGGTCATAGGTCACTTGCATCACATTGGCTTGTCCTTGGTCTACAATTTCGATTCTCAGCTTCTCTAGCTCTTCATGCAAGGCAGGTTGCTCTTCTTTTACCATGAGGTTGTTGCAATATGTCTTCCGGCTCAGTGCATCTGCCACGACGTTAGCTTTGCCTGGGTGGTAGTTGATCTCGACGTCGTAGTCCTTGATCAGCTCTAGCCACCGTCTCTGCCTCATGTTCAACTCTGTCTGTGTAAAGAAGTACTTCAGGCTCTTGTGGTCGGAAAACAATTCACACTTGTTCCCTATCGGTAGTGTCTCCGGATCTTGAGCGCATGCACAACAGTACCACTCCAAGTCGTGGGTCGGGTAGTTTTCCTCGTGTTTCTTCACCGTCCGGAAGCATAAGCCACAACTTTCCCTTCTCGCATCGCACACAACCAAGTCCTTGCTTTGAAGCGTCACAGTAGACCACAAAGTCTTTCTTGATATCCGGCAAGGTAAGCACTGGGGCTGTGGTGAGTCTCTTCTTCAGTTCCTGGAAGCTCTTCTCACACGCTTCTGACCACTCGAACTTTGTGTTGTTCTTGAGCAATTCTGTCATTGGCTTTGCGATCTTGGAAAAGTTCTCAATGAACCTCCGGTAATAACCTCGCCAACCCGGGGAAGCTTCGACATCCGTCACGTTTAATGGCTGCTCCCACTTGGTCACCGACTCAACTTTGGACGGATCCACGACTATTCCCTCTGCTGACAACACGTGTCACAAGAACGCGACCTTCTCCATCCAGAACTCGCACTTGCTGAACTTAGCGTACGGTTCGCCGCCTCGGCCTCTCTAGCACGACTCTCAGGTGCTCCTCGTGTTCCTCAGTGGTCTCAGAGTAGATCAAGATGTCATCGATAAACACCACTACAAACCCGTCCAACTCTTCCATGAAGACCTTGTTCATCAAGTTCATGAAGTAAGCGGGGGGCGTTAGTCGGCCGAAAGAAACCACCACGAACTCGTACAAACCGTAACGTGTAGTGAAGGTCGTCTTGGGTATATCTCGCTCTCGGATCTTCATCTCGGTGGTAGCCCCGACCTCAAGTCGATCTTGGAGAAAAACCTTGCCTTTTTGAGTCTATCCAGCAAATCCTCGATTCTGGGTAGTGGGTACTTGTTCTTGATTGTCATCGAGTTGAGCGTGCGGTAGTCAATGCACATCCTCTTTGTGCCGTCTTTCTTCTCCACGAAGAGCACAGGTGAACCCCACGGTGAGGCACTCGGCCGAACAAACCCTTGCTCGAGCAACTTCTTGAGCTGTTTCTTCAACTCGTCCAGCTCATCGGACGACATCCTGTACGGACTCTTTGCAACGGGCCCCGCCCCTGGCATCAGCTCAATCACGAACTCCACGTCCTGGTCTGGGGGCAGCTCCGTAAGCTCCTCTGGGAACACGTCCGGAAACTCACGGACCACCGGGATCTCTTCAATCTCTTTCCCACTCATGTTGCACATCATCGTAGCAACCTTCGGACTCTGCGGTTCGATCCGCACTGTTGTTCCGCTGGGGTGTTCTAGATGTATCACTCTGGGGTTGCAAGAGACTATCCCGTTGTGCTTTGCCAACCAATCCATCCCTAGGATCACGTCGATCCCGGTAGACTCCAAAACTGTCAAGTCTGCCGTGAACTGTAGTCCCTCAAACACCATCCTCACTCCCCTGCACTCTAACGTACTCCTCTTCTCTCCTAGCGGAGAGCTAGTCAAAATAGGCCTTGGTCGAGGCTTAGTTGGTAAAGACCTTTCTTTAGCGAACTTGGCGAAATATACAAAAGCGAGCTCCGGTATCGAACAAAACAGTTGCCAAAACTGAGTCAACAAGGAACTCACCAAGTGTGACGTCGGGTGCGGCCGCCGCATCCTCGGCGGTGAGGTGGTTCGGCCCGGCCTCGAGTAGGCGGGCGGGCGAGCGGTCCTCTGCCGAGTACGGGGTGGCCGACCCCCTGGTGCTGGTGGCTTGGCTGGGGTCTGGAACTGAGAGCTGCGGTTCTGACTCCCTGGTGGCGCCTGCTGCGGACACTCAAACGACTTGTGCCCAACCTGACGGCAGTTGAAGCAAGTCACCTTGGATCTGTCGGCTGACTGCGGTGGTGGCCTCGGTTTCCAGCTGTTCTGACCTCCACTCCCGCCTGGGTTGGCTCTGCTCTGCGGCTGAGACTGAGAGACGTGGTGCCTCTGCTTCGCGTCGGTGGCCCGGTGCGTAGCTTTGTCCTCTCCGCCTCGGGGTGGACTCGAGCGTCTCGCCCGGTCCGTGCGCTTGGACTTGCTCCCACGAACCTCCATGTACTCAAGCCTTGACCTCTCCACGATCGGTGCCTTGTCGATAATGGAGCGAAGTGTCGGGCGGTCGTGCGCGGACAAGTGGTGTGCCATCCCCTTGTGCGGTCCCTTTCCCGAACCGGTAGACCTTCTTCTTCTCCTCGTGTCGGTGTCTTCGGCACGTACCTCATCGGCTCCTCGGTAGCGGTTGGCGTACTCCCCGCACCGACATGTTTCCCATCTTGAGGTGCCGAACTCGTCGGCCTTCCCCGTCCATCACCGCATCCGGAATGTGGTGACTCACCGAAGGCCTCCACGAACTCGTCCCACCCGATGTGCAACGGGTCCCGGTGCGAGTCACGATGCCGTCCCACCACGCACCGGGCCGTGCCGATCGGGCGGGTGCGCCGCCACGGTCACACACTCCTCGGTAAGCTCGGTCGGCTCCGGCTTCTTCTCGATCTCACGTAGCCGGTTGTCCGCGTCCATCGGGTCCGCCGAGTGGTCGAAGGTAGGCGGTCGCGGCTTGTTGAAGTTCTCAACCTTCTTCGGAAACCCTCCGGCGGCGTAGCGGTTCTGACCCCTAGGGTTGTTGTTGTTGTTGTTCTGCGCTAGCATCTGGGTGATCGTCTGCATCAGCTGAGTCTGTACTGCCATCACGTCGGCCAAGTTCGGGGGAGGTGGCGGTGGTGGCACCTCGTGTCCCTGAGCCTGGCCTGCTCCTCCCTCGGGCTGGGGTACCTGCTCGTGCTCGAGCTCCTGCTCCTGAGCTCCCTCGTCGTCGTGCGCGGCTCCTCGACCGCCGACTCGGCCTCCTCGGCCTCCCGCGGCACCGCCGGCCTCCGCGGAGCCCGCCTCGTGGCGCGTGACCTCCACGGCGTCCACGGCCTCTCGCTCCCCGCCCGGGTTAGGGGCATCCTCCCCTCCGTCGTCCCCAGCGACCTCCTCGAAACGGACCAAGAGTCGCCCGGACCTCCTTGCTCCAGACATCTGTTCCAGTTGCATGAGTTAGTAGCGGTAGGGAGAATGTATCTATTAAGGTTATTAACTATAAAGGAGTGATCCTGCTAGCAGTCAAAGAATTTCAGACAGACATAAAGAAGCATGAAATCCGAAGGAAAACCATGAAGATCCATGTCACTCAATCAATGCCACCATACAAAAGGGGTGCACCTCGAGGTTTACTCCAACGACCTTTGAGGGTGCACGGCAACGCATCACGCTAACGCATGGTACATCATGGGGTAGCTGCTAAGGTCAAGACACATGAGCGATAACATCACATCTAACTTATTACAACATCTCAGAATCTACAGCGAAGGCTCTACTCCCCTCACGGAGTACACTGAGGTGCCTCGGGGCGGCGTCCGGTGGGCCCCGAGTAGAACGGCGGTGAGTGTGCCCCTGGGTATCCCGGCACCCTGATCGCCGGTCCTCCGTAGTAGTCACAGGTATCCTGAAGAGCACGGTCCATCTCTGTCGTGTCCTGGGAACCTCTCGGGTACGGGCGTACTCGTGGTAGGTGCGTCGGCGGAAGCTCGAAAGTCTTTGTCCTCAGTCGGGGTCTCTTCTTGGGTGGTAGCTGTGCGGAGAGCGCCTCCAGCTCTGTCAGCCTCTGCTGGTCAGACCGCTCCCAAGCCGCGCGAGTCCTGGCTGCTCTGTCCCTCTCCTCGTAGACCAGTCCTCCAAGGTAACACAAGTGGTGGTAGTTGTGTCGACTCGCCTCCTGTAGATCCCACACCTTGACCTGATAGTCAGCGGCTGCAGCTCCGACTGACTCCAACTGATCTCTCGCCTCTGCCAGCCTCACCCTGTCCTCACGCGAGGCCTCCACTGAAGCCCGGTGCAGCTCCCGCTCTGCCCTCAACCGCGCCTCCAGAGTAGCGATCCGCCGGGCGTCCCTCTCAGTGCTAGCTGCGGCCGCTGCCAGTCCAAGCTACACTAGCTCTCCGTTCCTCACGTGCGACGCCTCCAGCTCGTCGGGTATGTCCTCTCTCTCCAGCTCCAAGTCCCGAACTCTCTGCATGGCATCGTCACACCTCCACCGAAGGTACGCGGTCTCTCCGTCCGCCCGGTACGCGCGCACGGTCTCGGGCCGGGGATGCACCACCTGGCAGCGAGCATCCTCTGGTCCTCCTCCACTGAAGTCACCTCCAGGTACCGCGCCTGGTCGCCTGAGTCCCAGCGGCCCGGGTCGTAGATCTCTGTCGGAAGCACACTGAACGGAGTGTCCTTAAGTCTCTCCCTGAGCTGAGCACACACCTTCTTGAGAGTCCTGCGTGCGCCAGTCTGGTGTGCCTCCGTAACCGAACTCTCGAAATAGTGCATCTCAATCTCCTTGAACTCTGGCACCCGTGGGTCTGCCGGCACCGTGACGGCCAGGAAGGTGGGAGTCTGCTCCAAGTGCCCCATGGCCCTCCCCTTGTAGCTGACTCCGTCGGTCTTCACTCCAGCTGCCTCCAGGCACTCTCTCAGCAAGTGGCAGAAGCCTCCGTAGCTCTTGCCGTCCGACTCCAAGGGAACCCACGTCGTCTCCGCCATCTGCACAACGTTGTTAGAGCGTAGTTAGTAAGGTTGTTAGTGAAAGTTAATCAAGGTAATGCATATATATAAGTATAGTTATATACATACGGAAGCCAAGGAGTTTATATAAAGTTTCAAGGTTCAGAAACGGCTTCCTATGCTATCGACCATTCCTGGGGCTCGTCCTACAGTCAAGCATGGCTCGGTACCAACCGAAACGACCGGATTTCCGCGAACGGATCCCCGAATCTTAGCACCTCGGTGGTAGTCCCAGGAAGGCTACCACGTGCAATCCCTGTCTCAGCGATTCCAAAATCCATACAGAAAGGTAAAAACAATGAAGAGTAGAGTACAACATTTATTTTATTACATTAATCAGAGTACATCTCTTCGGCACATGCCGGTACAAGTCCATCGGACCGAATCAAACGAAATAAAACGTCTAGCAGCGGCTCCATGAAAGCGCGGGAAACTCCATATCCGCAGGCAGCTCAAGTGTAGGAAGAGCTCTAGTCCACCCAACCGTCGTTGACGAAGTCGTAGTCCGGCTCGCGTCGAGTCACCGTGGTCTACCCGATAAGCGGGTAGGTCATGTCAGCTTCCCAACAAAGAGGCAAAAGCGGTGTATATTCTACTATGCATGGGATATCCCTAATCCGGGCCGTAGAAGGCTTAAGCAAAGCGAGCGGTGCAACGTACAAGGTAAGCGAGAAAACGGCTAGGAGGTCCGCACCTCGGGGAAGCTCCCGCTTCCGAGGTCCACACCTCAGGGGTCCACACCCCACTCAAGGAATACCACGCCAAAACACCGGATCTCAACCACGATCCAGAACCCAACTCTCATCTGCGATGTGGGGCCCACCGGCTCCTATCCCCACATCTCAACGGCCGAAGCCGGGCTCACACACTCGGGGGAGAGAAGAAGCACAAGAGAAGTGTAACTAGTCAGGTGAGAGATCGAAAGACTGTCCATAACCAGTGGACACGGACTATAGCTATAGGTTTAACACTCTGCAGAGGTTGTACAACTGTACCCGCCGAAGGTCGGAACCGGCCGTCACCGGTGTCCGACCCTACCATACGGCTGAAGCCCAAGTAAGTGGATAGTACCCTTCGCATCTCCGAGCACGGCCCGGCCTCCGCGGCGAGCTCATACTACCCGCGAGAGGTCCCTCGAAGGCCGTGGAACCCTTCCCCGGCCTCGCCAGGGCAAAGTCTACTAAGGAGGGAAAGACCACTCCCGACACGATCACACCGATCCTCCAACGGGAGGGGTGCTATCCACTACAAGTCTCACCCGCACCCTCGCCCCGAACAAGGCGGGCGGTACGTACGAAAATAGTCATCCGAAACAAGGTCAGCCGACGATCGGTCCTTAAGGGGCCGAGAGCGAGCACTCAACATCTCCATCCCACACGACACGACCCTCGGGTAAGAGGCCGATCGCATCTTCCCTCGGCGGCCGTTCACAAGTAACCAAGCGGCTCGCTCCCGCCAAAACACGGCAAGGAGATACGCACCCGAACGCACGCTAGAATCTCACCGAGATACCCACATCTCGGCCCAATCCCGCAGCACCATCCATAATCAAGCAACAAAAGTATGGATAGTTGAGATAAGGGACTAGCTAGGGGTACGTAGCTAGTCCCGCGGGTAGTAGAACAAGGAACGGGATATATCAAAACATCAAGGCATGGCTATTAAACGGGTTATGCAATTCATCGGATCAATGCATTAAAGTAAAGCACTAGCGGCTACAAAGCAACATAGGATCTATATGGTTGGGAGTGACATGACACCTTCGTTGCCGTTGAAGCGATCGCCGTCCGGAGCAAGTGTACTTGGGGTCCTCCACGTCCTCTGGTCGAAGCTCGGGTCCGTGGCACGAGATTCGACGCGAAATAAGATAACGGTGCACATCTAAGCAAAAACTCCGGATAAGAATCAATTTAGAAGATCCAAATGAACCCAAACTACCTACAATCGGCAAGGTTTCGCAAATACTGATTTATAGAAATTAGTTTTGTATTTTTTTACGAGCTTCCTAGAATTTATTATGAATTTTTAAAGATTAAATACATTTTACGGAATTTTTAAACGAAGAGAAAAGGAATTTTCGGAAAAAGAGCTGCGACGTCGGCATGACGTCGGCCTCCGAGGTTCGTGGGCTGTTGATGGGCTGAAAGCTTTCTTGGGCCGAAAATGGCCCACCGGCCTCGGCCCATTTGGACCGAGGTAGTGGAAGTCCTCAACACCTCCCCGAGCTCTCGAATGCGGTCACTTTCAACAAGTTGGGCTTCTAAAGCGACCGACGGGCGGACGGCTCCTAAGGCCCGGGAACACGCCACGGCGGAAAGGAAATCCTCGTTCACCGGGGCGCGGCGCGACGCCGCGTTCGGCGCGGCGCGCGGCGGCGCGGCGCACGACGACGCGGCATGGGGTGTTCCCCGGCCCTACTGCGGATGCTCCCCGAACCCAAAACGGCGACAAGACCGGGACGTCACGGCTTGGGGTAACCACGACCCCGAGGCCGCCGCTTGCACGGCGCGACGCGGCGCGACGCGGCGTCGCCCATGGGGAGGCGGTGGCGCGACGCGCTCGGACAAGGCGGCTCGACGGCACGCGCACAGGCGGAGACAACTAGCGCGGCCGGCGCAAGGAGAGGAGAGGGAAGACCACGGTGCTCACCGTGGGTCGGCGATGTAGACGTAGCGGCCCGGCGTGGGTGGCGGCGCGGCGTCGGTGTCCACGGCGTCGCTCGACCCCCCCCCCCGCTCGGTCGGCTCCCCTTCGATCACGAACGGCGCCTCCCCCTCGTCGGCTCCTCACGAACTCGTCCCGCCTCCGCGAGCGACGCGCGGCGGAGGCGCGCGTCGGCTCCCCGCCTCGCCTCTTCTTCCCCAACTCCCCCTTCCTTTTTTTCCCCCTCCGGCGGGCGGCACTAGCAAGGGGGCAAAACCCCCAATGTGGGTTGGTAGCGGTGGTTGGTTGGCTGCGGCTCTCCACCCCCTTTTGAATCCACGGCGCCGCGAGTTCAAGGCGAGATTCGGTGCTTTGCCCTAAGGCTTGGACCGCCCGGCGCCGGGGTGGCGGCGCTCGCCCTCTCTCCTCGCTCACGCCGCCACCGGAAAAAGGCACGGGGGTAAAGGGGATTTCCCCTTCCGGCCCCGGCTTGGTTCGCGCGCGTGCCCGGCCCCCCCTCGGCGTGCGCGCCGGCCGGGCGGCTCGGCCGCGCCCCGCGCCGCGCGAGCGGGGTGCGACGGGACCGGCGGCGGCGGCGCGGTCGGGCTGGCTGGTTGGCTTGCCGGGTTGGTGGAAAGGGATAGGGAACGGCTGACATGCGGGGACCGCCGGTCAGTGGCTAGAGATAGAGAGAGCTGCGGCGCGGGTTGGTGGGCTGGAAGGCTACGCGGGCTGGGCCGGCTGCAACGCAAGGGAAAGGAGGAAACGGCCCACCGCACCTAGCTGCCCTTTGCCTTTAAAACAAATAAGCTTGAATAAGGGTTTGAAAAAGGGTTTGAATTTGATTCCCTTTCAAATTCAAAGATCACTCATATGAACTCCAAATAAACCAAAGAAAAACCAATTCACTTATTATACCATATTTTAAACATAGGTTTTATAAATAGGATAATTTAGTGGAGAATTTAGTGAGAGGCTAGCAACTTTGGTTCAAAAATTGATAGCACCCAAATGCAAGCAAAAAGTTTTAAATTTTCGCAAAATTTACACACCTAAATTCTGGGTTGTTACACGGCGACGGTAGCCAGGAACTTGGAGGCGGTCCGCCAGGCTGAACAATGGATGAAGGTGAGTAGTCTTAACTTCTGAGTGGTCAATCCTCTGTTGTTGAGTACTCGTGTGACATGTGTTGTCTGTGCAGGACGTCGTGGAGAGGTCCCGCGAGAAGTCCAACATGCTGCAAGGCTTCGGCGACACGGTGCTCCGGGCTGAAGCGCTTGAAGATCAACTCTTGAAGTCGTGGAAGTACGCGGCCGCCATGCAGTCCAAGCTCGACGCCGCCTTTGCCAAATATCAGAATGACATCTAGGATATACAGGCAAAGAGCGATGACTTGGTGCGGAAGAACAAGACACTCCGAAACAAGAACAAAGGTACACCGCTTGACTTGTTGGGTAGTTGTTGGAGGTCGAGAGGTAGTCTAACCCGCTGCGCCTTGTTGTTTTGCAGAGCTTGAGACCCGGGTGGAGCAGTTGAGGATCTCAGAGACAGATATGAAGAACCTCTTCTACTGGGAGCAGGAGGCCCGCCAGGTACTCGAGCTTGACTATAAGGAACTTGCCTTCGAGTGCGACAAGCACATGAAGCTTCAGATTGCTTCTGATTGTGATCTCGTCAACTGCTACAAATCGTTGTAGAAGCTGAACGAAGATTGCGAGGCGCTGCGGGCCCAGCTAAAGGAACTTGAAGAAGCCGCGCTTCCGACCGCAAGGCTCTTGGTGCCTCATCCTGGCGGCCCCAAGATCACGCCGCTCGTGGATCGCCTCAGGGAAGCCCCCAGCCGGCTGGCGACTTATGTGAAGCATCTGGCGAGGTCGATCCCGAAGCAAGTGCTGGCCTTCATGAAGTCTTACTTCCCGAAGGCGCCCGTGGAAGTAGTCGGCCGGCGGGGTAGCCGCAAAGCCGTACTGCATGAGCGAGACGCGGAGCTCGGGAGCAGATGGCGCCCATTGCGGAGCAGGTTGCCGAGAAGCTTAACCTCCAGTAGCCCTGTAGTAGTTAGCTCACAGTAGTATGTGTAAAAAAACATTTGCAATGTAATTGTTCAAGTGTTGCTGAAAGAAAAGTTCTATCAATGAGTACTCGTAGTCGCGATCTTAGAGTGCGGAGCCCCATCGTGGAGTTGGTGCGAGTAGTCGTACTCAGCAGTGGTCCCGTTGAGGGAAGTAGACAGTAAAGAAGTTGATAGTCGATCAAACTTTATTACTGAAGAAGTACACCTGGATGGCCAGGGCCGTAGTTACAAAGTAGTCGCCTGGACCCGGAGGCCACTTACAGCTAAGTGGTGCTAGGGCAAGTAGCCGCTTACAACAGTAGATCCGTAAGTAGCCGTGTAGGCTGGATCTTGGAGTACGTGGTCTCTTAGTAGACCGCTGCTAGAGTCCTTTGTCGCTCGTCGCAGCCCAGGATCCGTAGGTAGCCGCGCGGGGCCGGATCCTCGGAGAGGAGTAGTCCGAGACCGGAGCCGGGACCCGGAGGCCGCTTACGACGGGGGGGGTGTTGATGTAGTCGTGTAGACTTGAACCCCGAGTAGTCGTGTAGACTAGGCGTAGAACCGACGAGCCGGTCGACGTTCCACGAGTTGTTGATGTCTTCGCCTTCAAGTGTCCGGAGGCGGTAGGAGCCGGCCCGGTCACCTTTGCCACGGTGAAGGGACCTTCCCGTGGGGAGCGCGAGCTTGTGTAGTCCTTCCGTGTTCTGGATACGACGGAGGACGAGATCACCAACGTTGAAGGAGCGTTCCTTGATGTTGCGATCGTGGTAGCGTCGGATACCCTCCAGGTACCTTGTTGATTGGACGAGGGCAGCGCAGCGAGCTTCTTCGAGGCTGTCGATGTCAACTCGTCTGCTGTCTTCAGAGACGCCTTCGTCGTAATGCTCCACTGCTTGTGAGTTCCATATGATATCGGCAGGGAGGATTGCTTCGGAGCCGTAGACCAGGAAGTAAGGGGATTGCCCCGTTGGCTTGGAGGGCTGAGTACGTAGCCCCCAGAGTGCGTTTGGTAGTTCCTTGATCCACTTTTGTAACATCCCTGACATTTGATTGCGCTAATAACATTAATTATATGAGTTAATCAAGGTTAATTAACTTCTAAGCATGTTTGGTGTGATTGGGCACACTTTTGCACAAAAGACCTCGGTCAAAATCTCTAATCACGGTCAAACCCTAGATCTACTTTAAAGGCTGAAATGGTTTTCTTGCGCGTTCTCCAAATTTCACTATAGAAGTTCAAAATCGGCCAATACGAAAGTTGTTCGTTATTTCCGGAACACATTTTTCGTAATTGGCGGACATTCCAATTTTGAGTGCAAATTGGCCAAAAATCGGTTTGATGATGCGCTGTGAACGATAAATCGAGCGAAGGGAAAATCCGCAACTTCGGTCGGCATTCCCGGGCAAACCATTGATCAAAACATATGTCGCCCTTTGGGAAAGTTGTAGATCTATAGCTCCTCTACAACTTTGCTTTTGGGAGATTTTCAACTTAGTTGCCACTTTATGGAGTTATGCATTTTCGAATCTGTGCAAATGAAATAAAAACCAGCACCCTAGGTGCTCCCGCGCCATGGACGTCGTGGCTGAGCGCGCCACGCGTCGCCCGCCGATTCCTCCGGCGTACGGACGTTTCGGTGTCTCCGCTGTGGACCTCCCCCACGCCTGGACTCCTCAGCCCGTTCCCGCGTCGTGAGCCACGCCTACGCGCGCCCATGCGCCGGCCGCGCCACGCGCCAGGCCGCGGCTGCCGCAAGGCGTGTAACGCGCGTGCGCCTTCCAGGTGTCTTTCGCGGTGTATAAGAGGGAGAGAGGGTGTGTCGGTGCTCGTTCTCCTCGTTCAGCTCGCCGTGCTCGCCGCCCAACCCCTGCCTTCGAGCCACCACCGCCGCCCGCGCGCGGGTGCGGTGCGCCGCCGGGGACGGCCCGCCGGCGCGGCGGCCGGCCGAGGACCATGTGTGGTTCGAAGACCGGTGGATGGTCGCTTCCTTGTGTGATGAGTGATTGACAACGTTGTGTGGACCGATTCTTGGCTAAGTATTGCGGGTGCGGGTTGCGGCTTGACTCGTGTTGGTGCGAGGTGAAGAACAAGCGCGAAAGGTCGTTGCTGGTGAGGCCTCCAAGTGTGGAGAAGACAAGTAGGCTTCGTTCGAGGGACCCGGTGGCCAGCGGGGTCAAGTGCGGACCGCATGGTGGCATGAACAACAAGATGAAGTCGTGGACGGTTTCTTGGTTGAGCCACAAAACCAAGGTCGAGCCGGGACTTCATGGGAGCCAAGTCATGAGTGGTGATTGGCGGAGGCTACATCAAGATCGCGGGGTTTGCGGTGGTTCACCGAAAAAATCACCGGGTTACTCGGGCGAGCCACAAAGCCGAGGCCGAAGATCGGGTGTGGTCGTGTCGGCCAAAACCGGCCCGACCGGTTTGGAGAACCGGTCTAACCGGTTTGGGGTCGCGAGGGCGCCGGAAGCTTCGAGGCGGAGGACACGCGTCGGGATCGCAAGGCTTGCGTTGAGGCTACGCGGGGTGCGGTCGGCCGGGCATCCGTCCGATGGTGAATACATCAAGAATTCCGAATCCGCCCTTGAGGGGCTTGTATCCCTAGTTAGTAGAGAGGGGCTTTTTAGACATTTTGGTTGCCGCCTATATAACCCAAGAGGTGAGAGGTTGGCAGCCAACTCTTGGAACCCTAGCTCATTAGTTTTCCTATTTTTCCACCTATTTTCTCTAGGTTTTCCTTAGGACTAGCAAGAGAGCTTCACGGAGAAATCTTGTAGAGAGGGATGGATGATCGGGCGGCTTGCTAGACCTTGTACGAATCTTTGTTTCATGTATAGATGATTCGGCGTGATTCCTCAAGGTTTGAATGTGTTTTTCCCGATTGTTCTTGGTGGTGATTTTCGGAGCCCTCTCCCGGTGATTTCTTTGCGGTGTTTTCGGGACCTTTCCTTTGGGGATTTGATGGGGGAAATTTGTGGGAACCCTTCGTGGTTCTTTGGGCTGTGATTCCCCTCCCAAATCCGTGAGGAAAAGTGTTCGATTTTGGGGTTTCTTGAGTTCTTGGGTTGGAAGTGCTCTCGGCGGGTTTTCTTCGATTCCTCCTTCTTGGACGAGTTTTGGTGGGATTAAACTTGGCCATGGACTCCTCATGAGGTGTCCCTGATATCCCCAAAGTCTTGTTCAAGTCCGTGGAGTGATTCAGGAGATTGAGATGTGGTTTTGGGGGAGTTGACCCGCGGGCTGTGTTCTTCTCGACTGCTCAGGCCAAAACCGGCCTGACCGGTTTCCCAAACCGGTCTGACCGGTTTCGCCCAGTGGGCTGTCGAGAGAGATCTTTGAACAAGGAAGTCTTTGCTGCTCCATGGCTTCGTTTGTTCAGATGTGGAAGGGTTTTCGAAGTGTTTGGGGTCTTTGAGGAGTTTCTGGACAGAATCGGTCTGACCGGTTTGCCTAACCGGTCTGACCGGTTTTTCCCTGCCTTCGTGAGGCTAAGTCCAACAGGAGCGGTCCGACCGGTTTCAGAAACCGGCCCCGACCGGTTTGTCTTGCCCGGCCAGCCTTGTAGTGTGTGTTTCCGTTGTGTGTGTGTTGAGGTCCGTTGTTCGGGTCTTGTTCCTAGGTTCAGTAGCACTCCAGTGGCTACGTGAACTTGGCAAGAGAAGCTTGCGGAGGTGCACGAGTGAATTTGGGTTCATAGGCCGGATTCTTGAATAGAATTTTTATCGGCTCCCATTCACTCCCCCCCTCTCTGGTTCGCCGTTTCGGTCCTTCAAGTGGTATCAGAGCCGGTTCGGGTCTTTGTTGACTCTAACCGAGCCTAAGATCCAAGGATGGCGTACCGAGAACGGGGTTCGGGTCCTCCACACTTCGATGGCAAGAACTACCGGATGTGGAGCAAGCGGATGGGTGCGTTCCTCCGCGGAAAGGGTCGGTTCGCTTTGGGATGTCACGGTGGACACGAGGCTATGTCCACCGATGGATTTCCTTGCTCCGGGATCGAGGGACGGTTTCGACGCCAACAATAAGGCGGTCGACTACTTGTTTCGTGCTTTGTGTCGACCGAGTTCGATCGGGTGCACACCGAGCACTTGGCTTGTAGGATTTGGGCGGTGTTGAAGGAGGCTCATGTTGGGAACGCCCGTGTTCGAGCACGGTTGTATGCGACCTACGGAGAGAGTACGAGAACTTCACTCATCTCCCCGGTGAGTCCATCGATGCCTTGTTTCGAGAGGTTCACGGTGGTGGTGAACAACATGAGGGCCAATGTGGACGTGCTCCCGTACGATGATCATGATAGAGCGGTCAAGCTCTTACACTCTTTGGATCGTACGATATGGGGCGGAAAGTTCGAGGCCATAGTCGAGTCGGAGAGGTATGATACTCTGACGGTGAACGAGCTGTTCTCGAAGCTCAAGTCGGCTGAGGTGGATAGGGGCATGACTGCCAAGCTCGAGGGACCGACTGATTCCCATAGTCTTGCCCTCGTTGGTGGTTCCAAAGTAAAGACTAACTCTAACCCATCCACCAGGATGTTCTCGTTTTCCTCTTTAATGTCTATGCCAGATGAGGAGTTTGATGACCTTGGAGAGGACGAGCTGGCGCTGTTGACGAGGCGGTTCGAGAGGCTGCACGAGAACCGCGTGAACATGAGGAGGAACACGAGGACTTGCTTCCGGTGCGGCAAGCC
Organism: Cenchrus americanus; assembly: GCA_947561735.1. Taxonomy (NCBI): domain Eukaryota; kingdom Viridiplantae; phylum Streptophyta; class Magnoliopsida; order Poales; family Poaceae; genus Cenchrus; species Cenchrus americanus. The sequence goes on from OX387245.1 coordinate 188,406,489, forward strand.
GGACACTTCGTCGCCGACCGCCCGGAGAAGGCCGAGAACAAGGACGACTACAAGCACAAGCCGAGGATGAACGATGGCCGCACCGTTCGAGGCGCGACCACAAGAGCAAGCACAAGAACAAGTACAAGGACGAGCGACGATCGAGGAAGAAGGAGGGCCGAGGCAAGGCCCGAGCGATGGTTGGAGCGAGCGACGTCGACTCCGAGCTCCGCGTACTCCACCTCAAGCTCGAGCGGCCAGCGACGACGAGGGAGATCGCCGCAAGAACAAGAAGTTGTCCAAGAACCCGAGCGGGCCGGAGGCGCTTCGCGAGAGACGGCTTCGCACCATGGCGTTGAGCTCCGGCGAGCAAGAAGAGCACACGGAGCGACTCGGACTCGAGTCCGACGACGAGGTGCGTGATGAGCTTCCCTTCTTGCGCCAGGAGAATGAGAGGCTTGGCTCTTTGCTTGATAACCGTGATGACATGCTTAGAGAGGCCAAGAAAATGAGGAAAGAGCTTAGGGCTTCACTCGAGGATGCTAGGACTAGAGTGGCTGAGCTAGAGACACAGGTGCTTGATAGCAAGCTTGAGATTGATTCGCTTAAGGCTAGCCCTGTTGTTTCTGATGAGAATGATTGTGCTGATTGCTCTATTTTTCTTGCTGATCTTGCTTTGTTCAAGGAGAAGCATGCCTCCAAGTGTGAGGAACTAGATGTGCTTAGGGTTGAAGTGGCTGAGCTTAAGTCTAGACCTGCTTTGCTAGGTGCTTGCACTTCTTGCCCTGTTTTGCATGCTAAGATTGATGAGATGCATGCTTACACTAGTTCGCTCGAGGCTAAATTGAAGGAACCCATGCCTACATCTTGCTCTACCTGTGAAATGCATGCATTGAAAAATTTGGAGCTTGCACATTATGTTGATCGCTTGCGGGATGAGAATGATGATTTGAGGAAGTTGATGGGTTGGTTGTCCGGTCACGAGCCTCAGCTGAGGATGATGATCGAGGCCTTTAAGAGGCAAGATGGTGAGGGGCTTGGAGCAAACAAGGTTGGTGAGGGAAGTGGAGAGAATATCCGGAGCCACCAAAAACCCACCACAAAAATGATTTCCCACCAAAACCTAACCATCTAAGGAACCGACTAGACACAACCCCAGCTCCACCCGTGTTTCCTACACCCACAAATGACCTACAAAAGCCTATCAAGTTTGTGAGCACTTCGGGGAAAGTGTTCTTTGGGAAGGAGAGTGAGAAGGCTAGTGGTGAGAAACCGGTGGAGGATTTGAGTGGAGAGAAACCGAGTGAGCACCACATCCCAAGCCTAAGCCTAAGCTTGTGAGGTTCCATTGTGGCTATTGTGGAAGAGATGGCCACAAGGAGGAGTTTTGCTTCAAGAGGAAGCGAGAGGAGAAAATGGCGAAGGAGTGGGCTAACGGGGACAAGTTTCACCCCTCCGGCGGTGTACTTAAGCCTCGTGTGCGATGCCCGGGGCCAAGGCGAGTGTGAGGATAGTTCCGGCTTGGGGTGATCGAAAGAGTGCGGGGAGGTGCTGCCGGAGGAGTGAAACCGGTCGACCGGTTTTGGAATCGGTCGGACCGGTTTGGGGTCCGCGGAATGACAAGCTTGGTTTCCGTGCTCATGCGGGTGCGAGGGTTGTTTCGGGAGGTCGTGGTTCCGGTGGATGGGCCGGAGAGTTTGCGGTGGTCGGGTTGCTAGGCGTTCTCCCCCTCGAGCTCACTACGGGGATGGGAGGAGTCGTAGCTTTGAGAAGGAAAGGAGGGACGGTCCACGAGTCCTCTTTCGTGGTTTTGGTCCTCCTCCAGCAGAGGGGGTGGTTCCCTCAGGGTGGTTACCGTGGTGGTGTTCGTGGAGGTAGTTTTGGTAGGAGAGATGCTTTGGTTGGTGCTAACCCCACTTTCGAGCAAATGGCTCGGCACTGGTTTTCCTCCTTTGGTACTAACCCCAGTGCTGAGTCGTTTGTTCGCTCACGTGCCTGTTTTTGATTTTCAGGTGGGAGACTTGAAGAACATTTGGTTGATTGACTCCGGTTGTTCGAGGCATATGACCGGAGACAGGGGGTGGTTCTCAAGTCTCGTCCCGGTGGTGACGAAGAGGTACATCACCTTTGGGGACAATGGGCGTGGGCGTGTGCTTTCAGAAGGTGAGATAAAAGTGAGTGACAAGGTCACTGCGAGGCGTGTTGCTCTTGTTCAATCGCCGGGGTACAATTTGCTTTCGTGTCTCGGTTGTTAGATGAGGGTTTTGAGGTGTTGTTTCGGCCTGGTGGTTCTCGGATTGTGGACTCTCGAGGGGACCTTGTTTGTATGGTCGTTCCCGAGGGTCAGGTGTTTCGTGCTGATTTTTCTCAGTCTTCGGGTGTTGAGCGTTGTTTCTTGGCTGGTTCTTCGAGTGAGTTGTGGAAGTGGCATAGGAAGTTGGGTCACTTGAGCTTTGACCTTTTGTCTCGCTTGAGTAAACTCAATTTGGTCCGAGGATTGCCACGGTTGAAGCTTGAGAAAGAGTTGGTTTGTGCTCCGTGTAGGCATGCCAAGATGGTGGCCTCTTCTCACCCGCCTCTCACCGATGTGATGACTGAGCGTCCATGCGAGCTGCTCCATATGGACCTTGTTGGCCCGGCTCGTGTGCGATCCGCGGGTGGGAAGTGGTATGTCCTTGTTGTGGTGGATGACTATTCTCGGTATGCGTGGGTGTTCTTTACGGGAGGATAAGGGGGAGACGTTTGGTTTTGTTCGAGATCTAGTCTTGAGGTTGAGGAACGAGAGGCACGGAGATGCCATGCGAGCTATCCGCAAGGATAATGGCTCGGAATTCGGGAACTCTCGTTTTGAAACCTTTTGTCATGACTTGGGTCTTGAGCACCGCTTTTCGAGTCCGTATACGCCTCCCCGAATGGTGTTGTGGAAAGGAAGAACAGGACCTTGTGCGAGATGGCTCGGACGATGCTTGATGAGCATAGGACTCCGAGGAGGTATTGGGCCGAGGCGGTGAATACCGCATGCTATGTGTCGAACAGGATATACCTCGCAGTGCACAAGAAGAAGACATGCTATGAGTTGATGCATGGTCGCACACCCAAAGTGAGTCACTTCCATGTCTTTGGTTGCAAGTGTTTCATTCGAAGAAGGGCGGGGAAGTTGGATAAGTTTGAGGCTAGGTCTCGTCGATGGCATTTTCTTTGGTTATGCATCTCATTCTAGAGCATATCGTGTGCTCAATCTTGAAACTAACCAAATCGTGGAGACTTGCGAGGTAACCTTCAACGAGACGAGCCACGTAGTCGGCTTGTCTTTGAGTGTGCGGTGATGATGAGCTTGGCGAGGAGATCTTTCGGGAGGAGGAGCATGAACATGGTGATGATGAAGATGGCGGTGTGGTGCCCCCGCCGAACATGTACCCACTACTTCGACTACGATGATGGATGGACCCTCTCGCTACACCTACGACGACAAATCAAGAACGAGGAGAAGCCGATGTTGAGGGGGAGGTAGCTTCGAGGCGAGAACCTCCCCGGCGAGTTCGGGTGGATCACCCGGCTTCGAGGATCATCGGCGACATGAATGAACGCACTACACGGTCGAGGGTTCGAAACAATTCCCATTTTGCTCATGCTGCATATGTTGCTTCTTTCGAGCCCAAAGACATTGGACACGCACTATCCGATCACAATTGGGTTAACTCGATGCATGAGGAGTTGGAGAACTTTGAGAGGAATCGGTGTGGGAGTTGGTTGACCCTCCCCCGGGGTGTAAGCCGATTGGTACAAAATGGGTGTGGAAAAACAAAGAGGGAGAGAAGGGTGAGGTTGTGAGGAACAAGTCGAGACTTGTTGCTCGGGGGGTTCGATCGAAGGAGGGGATCGACTACGAGGAGACCTTTGCTCCCGTAGCCCGTTTGGAGGCGATTAGGATCCTTCTAGCCTTTTCGTGGCTAAAGGGTTCAAGTTGCACCAAATGGATGTGAAGAGTGCTTTTACGAATGGAGTGTTGGAGGAAGAAGTGTATGTGAGACAACCTCGGGGTTTGAGAGTGAGAAGTACCCCCACCGGGTGTACAAGTTAAGGAAGGCGCCGTATGGGTGGAAGCAGGCGCCTAGAGCTTGGTATGGCGAGGTTGAGGGGGTTCTTGTTTGAGAGAGGTTTTGAGATGGGGAAGGTCGATCGGACCTTGTTTTTGCTAAGGCGGGGCGAGAGATATCCCGATTGTGCGGTGTACGTGGATGATATTGTCTTTGGTGGCTCGTCTAACTCTCTTATTGCGAGGTTTGCGGATGATATGAGCGGGGAGTTTGAGATGAGCATGATGGGCGAGTTGCGGTTCTTCCTCGGGCTACAAATCAAGCAATCAAAGGAAGGAACATTTGTGCACCAGGCTAAGTACACCAAGGACATTGTGAGAAAGTTCAAGATGGAGGACTCCAAGGCTATGACAACGCCGATGAGTACGACTATGGCTCTTGATGCGGACGAGGAAGGTGAACACGTGGACCAGAAGGAGTACCGAAGCATGATCGGGTCACTCCTCTACTTGACGGCGACGAGGCCGGACATACGGTTCTCGGTGTGTACGTGCGCTCGTTTTCAAGCGTCTCCGAGGACTTCGCATCGGCAAGCGGTGAAGAGAATTTTCAGGTACTTGCGTCACACTCCCGACTTCGGCCTTTGGTACTCCGCGTCCTCTTCTTTGACGCTTCATGGCTTTTCAGACGCGGATTTTGCCGGGTGTCGGTTGGATAGGAAGTCCACTTCGGGACTTGCCGCTTTTGGGTTCTTCGTTGGTGTCTTGGTCTTCTCGTAAGCAATCGAGTGTTGCTCAATCCACGACCGAAGCCGAGTATGTTGCCGCTCGCTAGTTGTTGCTCTCGGCTCCTTTGGATCACCTACACCATGAGTGACTTTGGTGAGGAGTATACCCATGTCCCACTTCAATGTGATAGCACCGGTGCCATAAGCGTTGCAAAAAACCCGGTGCTCCATTCTAAAACCAAACACATAGAAGTGAGGTATCATTTCCTGAGAGACAACGTTGAGAAAGGAAAGATAGCGTTGATCCATGTACCCACACATCACCAACTAGCCGATATTTTCACCAAACCCCTAGATCAAGCAACTTTCACTCGTTTGCGGGGGGAACTTGGTGTGTGTTTGATTTCTTGAGTTGGGTGTGTGGGAGCTTTCTTTTGCCGGTGGTGTCGAGCCCGTTTTGCCTCCCCTCGAGGAGCCGGTTTGTAGCATATGTATAGCTTTCCTTTGTGTATTTCTTGCATTTGGCATGGCATATGTAACATGATGTATAGGCATCCTAGTATCTTAGATTGCATGCATTTTGTATCATATGCATTGGTTAGGAAAAGCTTCTCTTATATACTTGGTTCACCATGGAATGAGATATATGTCTTTGTGAGCTTGTTTGGTATGCTATGGTTAGTTTGGCTTAGCTCTTGATGATCTTGATGAATAATCCATGGTTGATGGCTATGTTTTTGAAAAATGTCACATGTATGCTCTCTCATGTGTAAATGCCTTTATATGATCTTCACATGTTTTAGTGACTTTGCTATGCTTAATTTGTGGTTGTATAGCTAGTTTATTGATCATATGGGGCCAAAGGCTCATCTTGCCATCATGAATGTTTAGCCTTCTTGCTTCATCTTGTGGAGGGGCATAAGTTCCTTTTTGTCGCAAAGACATTTCATGTACCTTTTACAAATCTGAAAATGAAATGAAAAATGCTTGGAAATGTGCTCCCATGTCATATGTGCTGAATTTAATTTTCTTTGGGTGCTAAACCGTTGCATGTTGCCTACCAATGAGAAGTCTCATACATAGAAGTAGGCACATGGCTCGGTGGCTTTGACATGACATGAGGTGCTTGTGGGTGTTTGTGATGGTCTTATGATTAGAATGGTGTCCTAGCATGAAGTTTGTGTGGCTTTGCCATTTTGGCATGTTTTGCTCATGTCTAGGTTTTTGCGTGTGAGAGAGTAACTTTTCGCAAAATTACTCAAATCCTTGTTAGCCTTGTCCAATGGTTGTGAAACTTGGTGATCATGTAGTTGAGGTCCATACAAACCCGTAGAGTATCTAACTTGCTCATTTGGACATGTGTAGCATCTTGTGATGAATTTTGTATACTTGAGAAGCTCTAGATTGCATTTGTGCCTTGATTCATGCATTGGCAACAAGGGGGAGAAAGGAAGGTGGAGAAAAGTTGTTTTGTATCCCCGGAACCTATCCCAAGTGTCAAGGGGGAGCTTGTGCATTCCTTTTGCATTTTTGGCTTTTGGGGTGTGGTCTCGCTGTGTGAAATCGGCTCTCGACGTTGTGGAAACCGGTCGACCGGTTTTGGTGGAACCGGCCCGACCGGTTATGGGAACCGGTCCGACCGGTTTGTGCCCCGAGTTGGCACTTGATCGGGGGGAGCTTGCTTCGTGCGGGGAGAGCTTTTGTGTGCCTTGGTGATTGGTGCTCTTTGCTTGAGCATGGTTTTTGTCTCGGATGTGTCGAGCCGTTGCCCTTGCCTAAGGGGTCCGAGACTTGCTTTATTCAAGTGATCTTGATCTTTGCCTTTGTTTGGCTTTCGATCGCTTGTTGGAGTTTCATTTTGTTTGTTTCTTTTCTTTTTCTTTTCTCTCTTGTTACTTTCATGTGGGTGTTGTCAATGCACTCATCAAGGGGGAGATTGAGGACCATGTGTGGTTCGAAGGCCGGTGGATGGTCGCTTCCTTGTGTGATGAGTGATTGACAACGTTGTGTGGACCGATTCTTGGCTAAGTATTGCGAGGTGCGAGGTTGCGGCTTGACTCGTGTTGGTGCGGGTGAAGAACAAACGCGAAAGGTCGTCGCCGGTGAGGCCTCCGGGTGTGGAGAAGACAAGTAGGCTTTGTTCGAGGGACCCGGTGGCCGGCGGGGGTCAAGTGCGGACCGCATGGTGGCATGAACAACAAGATGAAGTCGTGGACGGTTTCTTGGTTGAGCCACAAAACCAAGGTCGAGCCGGGACTTCATGGGAGCCAAGTCATGAGTGGTGATTGGCGGAGGCTACATCAAGATCGCGGGGTTTGCGGTGGTTCACCAGAAAATCACCAGGTTACTTGGCTGAGCCACAAAGCCGAGGCCGAAGATCGGGTGTGGGTCGTCGGCCAAAACCGGCCCGACCGGTTTGGAGAACCGGTCCGACCGGTTTGGGGTCGCGAGGCGCCCGGAAGCTTCGAGGCGGAGGACACGCGTCGGGATCGCAAGGCTTGCGTTGAGGCTACGCGAGGTGCGGTCGGCGGGCATCCGTCCGATGGTGAATACATCAAGAATTCCGAATCCGCCCTTGAGGGGCTTGTATCCCTAGTTAGTAGAGAGGGGCTTTTTAGACATTTTGGTTGCCGCCTATATAACCCAAGAGGTGAGAGGTTGGCAGCCAACTCTTGGAACCCTAGCTCATTAGTTTTCCTATTTTTCCACCTATTTTCTCTAGGTTTTCCTTAGGACTAGCAAGAGAGCTTCACGGAGAAATCTTGTAGAGAGGGATGGATGATCGGGCGGCTTGCTAGACCTTGTACGAATCTTTGTTTCATGTATAGATGATTCGGCGTGATTCCTCAAGGTTTGAATGTGTTTTTCCCGATTGTTCTTGGTGGTGATTTTCGGAGCCCTCTCCCGGTGATTTCTTTGCGGTGTTTTCGGGACCTTTCCTTTGGGGATTTGATGGGGGAAATTTGTGGGAACCCTTCGTGGTTCTTTGGGCATGATTCCCCTCCCAAATCCGTGAGGAAAAGTGTTCGATTTTGGGGTTTCTTGAGTTCTTGGGTTGGAAGTGCTCTCGGCGGGTTTTCTTCGATTCCTCCTTCTTGGACGAGTTTTGGTGGGATTAAACTTGGCCATGGACTCCTCATGAGGCATCCCCGATATCCCCAAAGTCTTGTTCAAGTCCGTGGAGTGATTCGGGGAGATTGAGATGTGGTTTTGGGGGAGTTGACCCGCGAGGCTGTGTTCTTCTCGACTGCTCAGGCCAAAACCGGCCTGACCGGTTTTCCAAACCGGTCGACCGGTTTCGCCCGGTGGGGCTGTCGAGAGAGATCTTTGAACAAGGAAGTCTTTGCTGCTCCATGGCTTCGTTTGTTCAGATGTGGAAGGGTTTTCGAAGTGTTTGGGGTCTTTGAGGAGTTCTCGGACGAATCGGTCCGACCGGTTTGCCTAACCGGTCCGACCGGTTTCTCCTGCCTTCGTGAGGCTAAGTCCAACGGGAGCGGTCCGACCGGTTTCGAAACCGGCCCGACCGGTTTGTCTTGCCCGGCGGCCTTGTAGTGTGTGTTTCCGCCGTGTGTGTGTTGAGGCCGTTGTTCGGGTCTTGTTCCTAGGTTCGGTAGCACTCCGGTGGCTACCTCGAACTTGGCAAGAGAAGCTTGCGGAGGTGCACGAGTGAATTTGGGTTCATAGGCCGGATTCTTGAATAGAATTTTTATCGGCTCCCATTCACTCCCCCCCTCTCGGTTCGCCGTTTCGGTCCTTCACCGGCGGCCGAGGGGCCACCTCCCGGCCGGGCTCGGTCGGGGCGGCCCAAGCACCGCCCCCCGGCCGAAGCCCGACCGCCACCGGCCTCCAATTCCGGCCGCCGACGCGGGCAGACCAGCCGGGGACTACATTGCAAGAGAGAAGGTAGTTTCAGGGAGATTTTTGCAAGTTTCCAGGGACCCGGTTGTAAAAGTTACTTTTAGGGTTACAGCAGTACCTTCGAAAAATCATTAAAAATCGTTGAAAAATCAGAAAACTGCAAAACCAATTTTGTTGGTTTCGTGGTGAAGAAATCTATCTTTTCTAGAAAACATGTATAGGGTTTTTCTGCACAGTTTGTGAATTAAAAATTCAAACTCAGTTTGGAGTGTTTTTAGTGTGATTTAAAATATACACATGCTATGAACTTGAATTTTAGATATTTTGCTCTTTATAGCATGTCTAGATCTGTGGCAAAAGTTTGCATGAATTTGATGTATATATTTTCAGTTATGATTTATTTAAGCTTTATGCTACAATACGTTTGATGCTTTTTATAGCACCTTTAATGAACTTTTCTTTGAGTACAAGTGCACCCTAGGGCTTTGACTTTATGATTAGTACCCCTGGTGTTTTGAATTTGCAACCATGCCTTGGTCAGAAACTCATTTTTGGCATACTTGACCTGTAGGAGAAAGTTGAGATCAAAAAGTTTATTAAATCTTTTTATATGAATTAATGTTGAATTACTAGTCTGCAATTTGTCTTTTTCGTGTAATTTAATTTATAAATGTTCTTCAGCCAAATTTTGGTGTGAGAGCTTAAACTAAGCATATGTTGCTGTGTGCAAAAGATTAGGTTCATTGGAAGTGTTTTTTATTTAATTTGGAATTATGGTTGAAAGGCTTGTTTTAAGTAATTAAAGAAAGAAATGGATATTAAAATGTTAAATTTGTGAAATCATGTTTTGGTTCTGTTTTTGATATTTAGTCACATCCCCCTTGCTGTTTGGTGAGGTTAAATAACTTAAATTGCTTAGATGTGCACACAATCACCATCAAAATATTGTTTTGTTATTTATCAAACACATTAATAATTTCTATAAGAAAATAATGTTGTTTGGATGAATGTGTCCAACAAGAGTTGGTTTTGTGGTAATTCTCCCACCTTCACCATAATCTAATGCATGTGCATGTAAACGTGTAGATCTTTCCGACGGGACTTACACGCTTACCCAGGAGGAGGAGGGAGCGACCGGCGGAGAGTTGAATAAAGTTAGTGTGCGGCAAGACTCGGACCAAAGTCCAGAAGAGCCAAAGGCTTGTTTGGGTATAGAGTCTGAGGAAGGCAAGCACCGGTGTCATGTAACCCATCTTTTATAAATTAAGATCATATCTTTTACTTTTCAGTACTTTATGCTTTACTTTGTGCATTTAAGTTTCAGGAGTTGTTTTGAAACCTAGTTGCATGATCCTTAGGACTCCTATGCTCTTTTACTAGTATGTTAGGAACGCTAGTGCCATGCTCTAAGGTCACGGTAGAAGTCGAGTAATGACTCATTGCTCGTGAGATATAGGATGCTTATGTTGGAATCATAAGTTGGTTAAATTGACTCGCTCATGTGGTAAGAGAAATGGGTTCGGTCTCGACCGAGTAGCATGGTGCTGGTCCTAAGCTATTGAACGTACCAAGTACTTGCCGGGAATGGGACCGGTAAGCCTAGTACCTTCTCGAACCGGGGCGGGATCATTCTAGCTACTCGCTTGGGATGTGTCTCGGGCTAGCTACCCGTGGTATAGTGTGTGAGTCCGGACTGGTCGGGTTAGACCCTCCGGATAACCGTGTACCAGAGTTTGTAGCGTCTGATCCCAAACTGTGGGATGTTGGGAACCGCCTGGTCGGGGTAGACCTTGCATTTGCTTTTATTTGAATTCTTGGGGTCTACTTCTTCCGTGTATCTTGGGTTTACCTTGCAAGGATATAAATCGATCGATCGTCTGTCACTCGCCGTTATCTGAGTCGGCTTGACTACTAGCTACCCCATGTTTATTTATGGAACATTTTTGGTTTAATAGTGTTACTTGTTTTATATTGTGTGCACAACATTCTTGTTTAGTACATGTGCTCACTTAGAATGATTAACATACTAGAATATGAGCTAAAAACTTGAAAATAAGGATCCACTCTTAGTCGCTTTTGGCAAAACAAACCCACAAGCCAAAAAGCCTTGCATGTCTAGTCTTGCTTTATTTTTGTCGGGTAAGTCTTGCTGAGTATTAGTACTCAGCCTTGCTTAATTTGTTATTTTCAGGTAATCCCATCTGTCCTGGTTCTATCCCAGATGGTTGGGAGCTTGAATGGGAAAACGATGATGAGGAGTGATATGCATGGATGGCCTCCCGTGTGTATCATGCGCTACTTTTATTTTCCGTTGTTTAAACTCTGAACCATGTTTACTTTTATGTATGAAAAACCTGGTTTGTAATAATGTTGAACTTGTGAACCTTTTATGTAATGTAATGTTGTACTCTGGTCCCGCCTTCGTGTGGGCTTAGGGCATATCAGCGATCCTGTTGTATGTGATTTACCGGGCTTTACCCGGCGGAAGCGACATAATAGTTCTTTATTATTGCTTAATGGCCACGTGGACAGGCTTAGACGATAATACGGAACTATTTTGGGCGGTTCTGTCACAGCTGGTACCAGAGCGATGATATGCACTAGAGTAATTAAAATACCTTAACAAACTTGTTTTTGAATAAAAGTTGCCAAGATTAATAATCTTGCTAAAAGAGTAGGACGTTAAGGTTTAATCTAGTCCGAGAGGCCCTAGAGGGAATTTTGGGTTCTTTCAGGTGGCTAGTATTCTATGGTGTATTTAGTCTGACTTCAAGCACATTTATTTATGTCAAAACTTACTTTCATGCACAACCACACTAGTTCATCACGTTTTGCCATACGTGGTGGTACCACAGGGAAGTCCTGTGAGGGACTAGTGGGACCTATTCCAATGGGTGCCACGTCGCGTCTGCGTCTCGTCACGTTTTGCCATACGTGGTGGTACCACAGGGAAGTCCTGTGAGGGACTAGTGAGACCTATTCCAATGGGTGTCACGTCGCGTCTGAGTCTCGTCACGTTTTGCCATACGTGATGGTACCACGGGAAAGTCCGTGAGGGATGAGTGAGGCCTATTCCAACGGGCACTCACGTCACGTCAGAGTCTTAAATGGGACGCTGTCCATGCAGCGGCTTTACGCATGGATATCGTTTCTATAGTGAACGATAGTGAATGGGGACGCTTTCGTGAGTGCTGGCACGAAAGGTTCTGAATGTTCTGTGATTTTCTGCAGGTACACTAACCACGGTTGTTAGGCACGGTAATTAAGAAACGAATAGCTTCCGACTAGTTTTTATAGGGAGAGACGTTTATATATGCCCTGCCGCCGGCACTAACTTCGTTTTTAAGCTTAAAGGCTTTGTGAGGAAGTTTAGGACGCTTTTTGCATCATGTAAAAGCTATTGAACCAAAAATGAACCTAAATCATGTGTCATTTGGTCTTTAGTTAATTTGTGTTTCTTAAGGATCAATCATGCTAGTTTGATGCTTTGATGTGTGATTAAGTGAAAATTTAACTAGCTGCTGTCCAAATTTTCCTAAGGATTATCTAGGAAATTTCCGGCTAGGTGCTCTTTAGTGAAATTGTTCATCACCTAGTTAAGTTTGCTCCCTGAATTTCCCATGATTTTAGGAGGTTTAAAACTGAAGTTAGGATCTAAATGGCTAGCCTACGTCTTGCTGAATTGCTGCCAAAATTCTGAGTTAGGCAGAAAACTCGAATCTTTACCATAGTTCCTAACAGAATTTGACCTGAGAATCTACAGCAAAAATGTTCATTAACTAGCATAGATCGTGCTGTGAAAATTTCATGTTAATTGGGTACTCATGTATTGAGTTATGGTCTTTTTAGTGAAGCTCTGCCCTGCTGAATTTCTGGGCAACAGCACTCTGAAAATGGACCTTTTGCACCCTTTTCCAATCTGAATTAGTTCGACCTGTGAATACCAAAAATGTGAGTTATAACATTGTCGAGTTGCTCACAAAAATTTGGAATTTTTGGGATACTGGTTTTTTAGTTATGAATTTTTGTTCAGAACTGCCAGTTTTGCCATATTGCATGTTAAACTCATATTTTTGGGTTCTAACATGTGTTTGTAATTATTTTACAGATGGCTGCCCCTGGGTTTGTTGCGGTGGGCGCTGATGGCATGTTTGCCACCACTGGCTTGCAGTGGGAGGCCTTCACACGCATTGCGTGGAGAGCCTTGTGTGCTGTCGGCTACACCACCCCTCCCTTCTACGAGGGGGTGGAGTACGAGGAGTGGGGCTTACCGAGCTGCAGAGTTCGAGTGACTGTGCTCCCCCACCCGGGCCACCCCGAGTGGGCAGACTTGAGCATGGAGCCCTCTGTTTCCGCGCTGTCGAGGCAGTGGAGTCGGCAGCCTTGATGGTGCTCCACGCTCTTTCCACCCACAGACCACAGGAGATGCTTCAGACACCGTTGGGGTTGGCTCTAGCTTTGGACCCCAACGATCCGTTGTGGCTAGCCAGGATGGCCAATATAGCCACACTTCTCGAGACTGTGCCACCCTACGACACAGTACAGACTTTGGGCATGTGCTTGAGGGCCTTGTACGCTCTACAGGACCTTCGTCGAGTTATCGCGGATGACTTGGCTAGTCGTCTCACTGGAGCTACTTGGTACATCTACTGGGTTGTCGGCCTTTTCACCGAGCAGTATGTTAAGTACACTCAGGCTGTGCAGATTATTGCTGACCTTCAGGATCAGATACAGCAGCTCCAGGAGCAGGCACACCAGTTTCTGTTTGAGCGAGGTGACCACTTGCAGCAGATTCTGGACTTACAGGCTGGGCAGCAGGGTCTGCAGGCTCAGCTGGTTGATAGGGATGCTGAGAGGCTTGTGCACCTTGAGCACATCCAGGATTTGCAGGAGCAGGTTGGGGACCTCGAGCTCGATATACAGGCCTTGGAGGGTGTTGTGGTTATGCTCCAGCAGGTGCACCACCCACCGGCTATTGTTGATGATGAGCAGATGGAGATCCAGCTGGACCCAGAGGAGGTTCAGGATGTTCCCGGACTCAATTAGAGGAGCTTGGTGCTCTATTCTTACATGTCGCGGGGAAACTCTCCATAGTTTGTACATAGGACCTAGATCCTAGTTTTTGTAGTAGGAAGACTTGACATGTACTCTTGTTAGCCCTTTTGGTTGGATTTTGGTGCTAGGCTGACTTAGAGTATTCTTTTGTGTAGCTAGAAGCTACATAATGACCCCTATGTAATGGTGATCCACCAAATTTTGTAATCTGTAATTATGGTGGAAAAACACCTTCCCGACAGCAATCTGCCTAAGAAATGAAATGGAGAAAGTTATGGTCATTTATGGATTTTGCAATGACTACCAAAGTTGTTTGAAATTTTATAATGGTCATGCTCACCAAAATTCAGCATTTTTGCATGTGTAGTTTAAGAAATATCGAATTTTTAGTAAGCTACTGGCTGCTGTCCAAACTGCTAGACAGAACCTTGAAAACTGAATTTTTCAACCCCTGTAAAGGATGAATCTGATCTGGAGTTGAATACCAAAGTTGAAGCTTATAAAATTCTACACATTCTGACCAAATTTTATGAATTTTGGACTTCTGTACAGAGAGTTATGAATTATTTACTCAGAACTGTGATGCTGTCTGAATTCTGGAATTTTCTATAAGTCTGAATTTTCGTATGCATATTCTTCTTGTATTCTTTTAAGTAAGCTTTGAATATGTATCTAATGAAAGATCAACTTTTCAGATGTCTGATAACACACAGAATTACTCTCGGGGTGCGGGAGGCAGTGGGGATGCTCCTCTTCCCCCACCTCCACCTATGACACCCGCAGAAGCGTTCATTGCTGCGCAGACTGAAGTGTTGCGCCAAATACTTCAAACTCAGCAGCAGATTGCTCAAAGATTGCAGCAACCTGTGCACAATCAAGGCCATGTTCAGGAGGGGCCTAATGCAGTCATGTCCTATGAAAAATTCAGGGTAATGAGGCCACCCCTTTTCACCAAGGCAGAGGAGCCCGTAGAGGCTGATGCTTTCATCAGGGCCCTAGAGGCCATGTTTTCCATCTTCACATTGCCTTGCTCAGAAGAACATAAGGCAGGCTTCGCTGCTCAAAGAATCGAGGGGTGAAGCATTAATCTGGTGGGAGCATTTCAAGTCCATGCAGCCACAGGGTCACCAGATTACTTGGGCAGAATTCAAGAAAGCATTTAAAGAGCATTATATTCCCAAGGGTCTTGTTGATAGGAAGATGAGAGAGCTGATGAATCTCAAGCACGACTCTGACTCAGTCTATCAGTATGCTCAAAAGTTTAATAGTCTCTGTCAGTATGGGGACTATCATGTTGATACTTATAAGAAAAAGATGGAGCGATTCTGTGAAGGGCTTGATGGAGAGCTCTATGAGAGGTTGAACTTAATCAAAATTGATAGCTATCCTGAGCTAGTGAATTTGGCCATCTCTCAGGAGGACGCCATGAAGAGAGCTCAACAGGATAGAAAGAGGAAGTTCAATCAAGCTTCAGGCAGTGGCCAAGGCAAGAAATTTAAATTTGTGAAGAAGAATGTGCAGGGTGCCCCCCAGCCATCTTCAGCTGGACGCTGGGTGATGAGGCAATCTCAGTCTAAGCCGTCTGGCAGCTTTGGCTATCGCAGCGCTCAGCAGACCACTCCTAGGCCTAGTGCACCCCCACCTGCCCGCAACAATGATGATCGCTGTTGCTATAACTACGGACAGCTGGAGCACTATGCTAACAAGTGCACACGCCCTCGACAGCAACATCAGCAAAGTCAGGGGCAAGGCTCTAAGGCTGGAAATCAGGGAAAGAAACAAGCTGTGCAAGTGAAGCAAGGCCGTTTAAACTTCACCACAGTGGTTGATCTACCAGAGGGAGCACCAGTCTTGACGGGTACATTTTCTATCCGTGGTCGTACAGTTATTATATTATTTGATTACGGTGCTACTCATAGCTTTATTAATGTGAAAACCGTGAGAAATTTGGACTTGAAGTGGTGTCATACTAAGCAGGCCTATATGATTGCCACACCGGGTGGAAAGGTTGCTTCAAATCAAGTAGCCTTAAGCGTACCACTTGAGATAGGTAGCAAAACTTTTCCAACTAATCTGGTCACTATGTACCTAGAAGGGGTAGATGTTATCCTAGGCATGAATTGGATGACTCAACACAAAGTTGTCCTGGATATTTCCGAAAGAATGTTAGAAATCAACTCACCTTTGGTCGGAAGTTCAATTCTTTACCTTCCCCCAACAGGCCATAAAGGCTCATGTGTGTATGTAGCCATAACTACTCAACTTGAGGACATTCCAGTAGTATGTGAGTACATGGATGTCTTTCCTGATGAATTGCCTGGCTTGCCACCAGACAGAGATGTTGAGTTTGTCATTGAGCTACAGCCTGGCACTACTCCTATTTCTAAGCGATCCTATAGAATGCCACCCAAAGAACTTGCTGAATTAAAGAAACAACTTCAAGAGTTGCTTGATAAGGGCTATATCCACCCAAGCTCTTCTCCTTGGGGCTGTCCTGCCCTCTTTGTGAAAAAGAAAGATGGTAGCTTGAGGTTGTGTGTGGACTACTGACCTCTCAATGCGGTGACTATCAAAAACAAATATCCGTTGCCCCGCATTGACGTGCTATTTGACCAATTGGCTGGAGCTAAGGTCTCCTCAAAGATCGACCTTCGGTCTGGTTATCACCAAATTAAAATCCGGCCTAGTGATATTCCCAAGACAACTTTCTCTACTCGCTATGGCCTATATGAATTCTTGGTTATGTCTTTTGGTCTCACAAATGCACCAACCTACTTCATGTACCTTATGAATTCCGTATTTATGACGGAGTTGGATAAATTCGTCGTGGTTTTCATTGACGACATCCTTATTTATTCCAAGAATGAGGAAAATCATGCGGAACATCTTTGCATTGTGCTACAACGCTTGCGAGAACATAAACTCTATGCTAAATTCTCCAAGTGTGAGTTTTGGCTGGATAGTGTTAAATTTCTGGGGCACACTATTTCCAGCGAAGGCATATCTGTCGATCCAAGCAAAGTGCAAGAGGTTATGGATTGGCAACCTCCTAAATCGGCTCATCAAATCCGCATGACTTTCTAGGCTTGGCGGTTATTATCGCCGTTTTATTCGGATTTCTCTAGAATTGCTAAGCCTATGACCGAGTTGCTAAAGAAAGGCGTGAAATTTGTGTGGAGTGAGGCTTGTGATTAAGCTTTCCAAAAATTAAGAGAACATTTAACTTCAGCCCCGAGTGCTAGCGTAGCCGGGACAATTCAAAGCCATATGAAGTTTATTGTGATGCTTCAGGCACGGGTCTTGGCTGTGTTCTTATGCAAGAAAATCGGGTTATTGCCTATGCCTCACGAGCGCTTCGTCCTCATGAAAAGAATTATCCCACACATGACTTAGAGCTAGCAGCGGTTGTTCATGCATTGAAAATGTGGAGGCACTACCTTATGGGAACCCGCTGCAATATCTTTACTGACCACAAAAGCCTCAAATATATTTTTCACTCAATCTGATTTAAATATGAGGCAAAGAAGATGGTTAGAGTTAATCAAAGATTATGATCTTGAGGTTCATTACCATCCTGGAAAGGCGAATGTAGTTGCAGATGCTCTAAACCGCAAGGCTCACTGCAATTGCCTATCAATGGAACCCTACAGTGACACTCTGTGTGAGGATTTGAGAAGGCTAAACTTGGAAATCGTTGAGCAAGGAAGCCTAAATGCTCTTTCCACAGAGTCTAACCTATTTGATAGAATTGTTAAGGCTCAACTTCAAGATGAGGGTATTCTTTTAATTAAACAAAAATTGCTAGAAAATGAACCTAAGCACGATTGCTTCCGGAAGGATGAGAAAGATATAATCTGGTTTGGGCAACGCCTTGTTGTTCCAGATAATTGGGAGTTGAAAAAGGAAATCTTTGATGAAGGACATCTCTCTAAATTCTCTATCCATCCGGGGAGTAATAAAATGTATCAAGATTTAAAGGAGAATTTTTGGTGGTCCAATATGAAGGTGGACATTGCCAAATATGTGTCGGAATGCGATACTTGTCAAAGAATTAAAGCAAGTCACTTGAAACCTTCCGGTACTCTTCAACCCCTACCCATACCTTCATGGAAGTGGGATGACATAAGTATGGACTTTGTGTCCGGATTGCCACTCACATCTAGGAAACATGATTCCATCTGGGTTATCGTTGACAGATTGACAAAAACAACTCACTTTGTTCCAGTCCGCACTACATATGATGCCAAAGATTATGCAAGTCTTTATATTGAGCACATTGTTCGCTTGCATGGTGTTCCTAAAACCATCATTTCCGATAGGGGATCTCTTTTTGTGGCACGTTTTGGGAACAATTACATAAATCACTTGGCACAAAAATCATACGCAGTTCAGCTTATCGTCCTCAGACTGATGGTCAAACTGAAAGAGTAAACCAGATTCTGGAGGACATGCTGCGAGCATGTGTGATTCATTTTGATAAAGGTTGGGACAAGTGTCTCGCCTTGGCTGAATTTTCTTACAATAACAGTTATCAAGCCAGTTTGAAAATGGCACCTTTTGAGGCTCTTTACGGACGGAGATGTCGTACTCCCTTGAACTGGTCACAGACCAGGGAGAGGAAATTCTTTGGTCCAGCCTTAGTTGAGGATGCCGAAGAAAAAGTGAGGGTAATCAAGGAAAATTTGAGAATTGCTCAAGAAAGACAAAAGAGTCATTATGACAAGGGAAAGGCACCTAGAGAATACAAAGTTGGGGACTTTGTGTACTTAAAAGTTTCGCCAACCAAGTGTGAAAGGGAAGTTAGCTCCTCGCTACATTGGCCCTTATGAAATCATTCAAGTCTGTGGGCCAGTGGCATACCGTATTCGGCTACCCGAACGATTCTCTGTCGTGCACAATGTGTTTCATGTATCACAATTGAGGAAATGTGCACATGAACCGGCTAGAGAAGTTATTGAAGAAGCTAATGCTTGGATTGAACCGGATCTCTCTGTTGTGGAACATCCTTTGAGAATTCTTGATGTAAAAGAAAGAAAAACTCGAAGGCAATCTGTAAAGATGTATAAAATCCAATGGAGTCATCATACGGTAGAAGAAGCTACATGGGAAACTGAACATTATCTCAATGAGAATTATCCGGGTTTTCTTGAATCAAGGCAAAGTAAGTTCCTTCCCCCTACTTCCATCTTTTAAATCCTAAATCTCGGGACGAGATTTCTTTTAAGGGGGGTAGGCTGTAACATCCCTGATGTTTGATTGCGCTAATAACATTAATTATATGAGTTAATCAAGGTTAATTAACTTCTAAGCATGTTTGGTGTGATTGGGCACACTTTTGCACAAAAGACCTCGGTCAAAATATCTAATCACGGTCAAACCCTAGATCTACTTTAAAGGCTGAAATGGTTTTCTTGCGCGTTCTCCAAATTTCACTATAGAAGTTCAAAATCCGCCAATACGAAAGTTGTTCGTTATTTCCGGGAACACATTTTTCGTAGTTGGCGGACATTCCAATTCTGAGTGCAAATTGGCTAAAAATCGGTTTGACTGCGCTGTGAACAGTAAATCGAGCCGTGGAAAATCTGCAACTTCGGTCGGCGTTCCCGGGCAAACCATTGATCAAAACATATGTCGCCCTTTGGGAAAGTTGTAGATCTATAGCTCCTCTACAACTTTGCTTTTGGGAGATTTTCAACTTAGTTGCCACTTTAGGGAGTTATGCATTTTTGAATCTGTGCAAATGAAATAAAAACCAACACCCTAGGTGCTCCCGCGCCATGGACGTCGTGGCTGAGCGCGCCACGCGTCGCCCGCCGATTCCTCCGGCGTACGGACGTTTCGGTGTCTCCATTGTGGACCTCCCCCACGCCTGGACTCCTCCGCCCGTTCCCGCGCCGAGAGCCGCGCCTACGCGTGCCCCCGGCCGCGCCACGCGCCGGCCGCGGCCGCCGCAAGACGTGTAACGCGCATGCGCCTTCCGGGTGTCTTTCGCGGTGTATAAGAGGGAGAGAGGGTGTGTCGGCGCTCGTTCTCCTCGCCCGGCTCGCCGTGCTCGCCGCCCGACCCCGCCTTCGAGCCACCACCGGCCGCCCGCGCGCGAGGGTGCGGTGCGCGCGGGGACGGCCCGCCGGCGCGGCGGCCGGCCGGCCGAGGCCACCTCCCGGCCCGGGCTCGGTCGGGGCGGCCCGAGCACCGCCCCCCAGCGAAGCCCGACCGCCGTCGGCCTCCAATTCCGGCCGCCGGCGCGGGCAGACCCGCCGGGGACTACATTGCAAGAGAGAAGGTAGTTTCAGGGAGATTTTTGCAAGTTTCCAGGGACCCGATTGTAAAAGTTACTTTTAGGGTTACAGCAGTACCTTTGAAAAATCATTAAAAATCGTAGAAAAAACAGAAAAATGCAAAACCAATTTTGTTGGTTTCGTGGTGAAGAAATCTATCGTTTCTAGAAAACATGTATAGGGTTTTTCTGCACAGTTCTTGAATTAAAAATTCAAACTCAGTTTGGAGTGTTTTTAGTGTGATTTAAAATATACACATGCTATGAACTTGAATTTTGGATATGTTGCTCTTTATAGCATGTCTAGATCTGTGGCAAAAGTTTGCATGAATTTGATGTATATATGTTCAGTTATGATTTATTTAAGCTTTATGCTAGAATAAGTTTGATGCTTTTTATAGCATCTTTAATGAACTTTTCTTTGAGCACAAGTGCACCCTAGGGCTGTGACTTGATGATTAGTACCCCTGGTGTGATGGATGTGAATTTAGGGAATTGTTTACTAGGTGTTTTGGATTTAATCTTGTGTAGGAGCTTAAATTCAAAATCTGAAAAATAAATTGAATTTGCAACCATGCCTTGGTCAGAAACTCATTTTTGGCGTACTTGACCTGTAGGAGAAAGTTGAGATCAAAAAGTTTATTAAATCTTTTTATATGAATTAATGTTGAATTACTAGTCTGCAATTTGTCTTTTTCGTGTAATTTATTTTATAAATGTTCTTCAGCCAAATTTTTGTGTGAGAGCTTAAACTAAGCATATGTTGCTGTGTGCAAAAGATTAGGTTCATTGGAAGTGTTTTTGATTTAATTTGGAATTATGGTTGAAAGGCTAGTTTTAAGTAATTAAAGAAAGAAATGGATATTAAAATGTTAAATTTGTGAAATCATGTTTTGGTTCTGTTTTTGATATTTAGTCACATCCCCCTTGCTGTTTGGTGAGGTTAAATAACTTAAATTGCTTAGATGTGCATACAATCACCATCAAAATAGTGTTTTGTTATTTATCAAACACATTAATAATTTCTATAAGAAAATAATGTTGTTTGGATGAATGTGTCCAACAAGAGTTGGTTTTGTGGTAATTCTCCCACCTTCACCATAATCTAATGCATGTGCATGTAAACGTGTAGATCTTCCCGACGGGACTTACACGCTTACCCAGGAGGAGGAGGGAGCAGCCAGCGGAGAGTTGAATCAAGTTAGTGTGCAGCAAGACCTGGACCAAAGTCCAGAAGAGCCAAAGGCTTGTTTGGGTGCTGAGTCTGAGGAAGGCAAGCACCGGTGTCATGTAACCCATCTTTTATAAATTAAGATCATATCTTTTACTTTTCAGTACTTTATGCTTTACTTTGTGCATTTAAGTTTCAGGAGTTGTTTTGAAACCTAGTTGCATGATCCTTAGGACTCCTATGCTCTTTTACTAGTATGTTAGGAATGCTAGTGCCATGCTCTAAGGTCACAGTAGAAGTCGAGTAATGACTCATTGCTCGCGAGATATAGGATGCTTATGTTGGAATCATAAGTTGGTTAAATTGACTCGCTCATGTGGTAAGAGCAATGAGTTCGGTCTCGATAGAGTAGCATGGTGCTGGTCCTAAGCTATTGAACGTACCAAGTACTTGCCGGGAATGGGACCGGTAAGCCTAGTACCTTCTGAACCGGGGCGGGATCTTTCTAGCTACCCGCTTGGGATGTGTCTCCGGGCTAGCTACCCGTGGTATAGTGTGTGAGTACGGGACTGGTCGGGTTAGACCCTCCGGATAACCGTGTACCGAGTTTGTAGCGTCCGATCCCAAACCGTGGGATGTTGGGAACCGCCTTTGGTCGGGGTAGACCCTGCATTTGCTTTTATTTGAATTCTTGGGGTCTACTTCTTCCGTGTATCTTGGGTTTACCTTGCAAGGATATAAATCGATCGATCGTCGGTCACTCGCCGTTATCTGAGTCGGCTTGACCACTGGCTACCCCATGTTTATTTATGGAACATTTTTGGATTAATATTGTTACCTGTTTAATATTGTTTGCACAACATGCTTGTTTAGTACAGGTGCTCACTTAGAATGATTAACATACTAGAATATGAGCTAAAAACTTGAAAATAAGGATCCACTCTTAGTCGCTTTTGGCAAAACAAACCCACAAGCCAAAAAGCCTTGCATGTCTAGTCTTGCTTTATTTTTGTCGGGTAAGTCTTGCTGAGTATTAGTACTCAGCCTTGCTTAATTTGTTGTTTTCAGGTAATCCCATACGGCTTGGTTCTATCCCAGATGGTTGGGAGCTTGAATGGGAAAACGATGATGAGGAGTGATATGCATGGATGGCCTCCCATGTGTATCATGCGCTAGTTTTATTTTCCGCTGTTTAAACTCTGAACCATGTTTACTTTTATGTATGAAAAACCTGGTTTGTAATAATGTTGAAGTTGTGAACCTTTTATGTAATGTAATGTTGTACTCTGGTCCCGCCTTCGTGTGGGCTTAGCGCATATCAGCGATCCTGTTGTATGTGATTTACCGGGCTTTACCCGGCGGAAGCGACAGAATAGTTCTTTATTATTGCTTAATGGCCACGTGGACAGGCTTAGGCGATAATACGGAACTATTTTGGGCGGTTCTGTCACAACTTTCCTCCTTTGGAGTTAGTAGCATCGTGTAGCCACTTCTTGAGAGCGTCGAGCACCATCCCGTTGGCGCGCTCGACTTGTCCGTTGGCCCGAGGATGGGCAACTGAGACGTGTCGAACGTCGATCCCGCTGTTCTCGCAGTACTCCTAGAACTGGTGGTTGTTGAAGTTGGAACCCAGATCTGTGATGATGCAGTGGGGTAGTCCGTAGCGATGCACGAGTTCATCTAGGAAGTCGAGTACTCTGTCAGCCTTGGGGCATGTGACCGGCTTGACCTCGATCCACTTGGTGAACTTGTCGATGGCCACCAATACTCTGTTGAAACCACTCCGGCGCGGTTAGCGGTGGCCCAATCATGTCGAGCCCCCGGCGGGCGAAGGGCCGGGTTGGCGGTATGGTGACTAGCTTGTAGGCCGGGAAGTGTTGCTTGCTTGGCGAAGTGCGGCATCCTTGGCACCTTCTGACAAGTTCTTCAGCGTCGCCCAGGGCTGTGGGCCAGTAGAAAGCTCGCCGGAAGGCCTTGCTGACCAGCGTGCGTGAAGACGCGTGGTTGCCGCAGACGCCTTTGTGGATCTCCTCCAAGATGTCCTTGCCTTCTTGCCGAGGGACGCACTTCATGAGTACTCGGAAGATGCGCCCCGCTTGTAAAGCTTGTCTCCGACGAGGACGTAGGACTTGGCGCGGTGGATGAGTGCTCGGCCGAGTTCTTGTCCGAGGGAACCTTCCTCGCTCGGCCGAGGTAGTCTATGAACGGTTACCTCCGGTCCACATCGATCATCATCACCTCTGTCCGGTGGTGGGTGCGGCCGGGACCGTGGTCGGTGGCGCCGGCTCCGGGATGGATGGCGCGTGAAGCTCCTGAACGAAGACGCCCGCTGGTACTTGAGTGCGAGTAGATCCAAGCTTTGACAGGACGTCCGCTGCAACGTTGTTGTCGCGGACGATGTGGTGGAACTCGAGACCGTAGAACTTGTTCTCGAGCTTGCGGACTTCTAGGCAGTAGGCGTCCATGTTCTCCTTGTTGCGGTCCCAGGACTTGTCGACTTGGTTGATGACCACTGCGGAGTCGCCGTAGACTAATAGCTTCTTGATGCTCAGTGAAGCCGCGAGGCGGAGCCCGTGTAGGAGAGCTTCGTACTCGGCTTCGTTGTTTGAGACCTTCCAGAAGATCTGCAGGACGTACTTGAGTTGTTCGCCCGTTGGAGAGATCAGGAGTACCCCTGCACCTGCACCCTCGAGGTTGAGTCAGCCATCGAAGTACATCACCCAATGCTCTGGTCGCACGGTTGGAGTAGGTAGCTGGTTCTCCCGCCACTCCGCCATGAAGTCGACTAGCGCCTGCGACTTGATGGTTGTGTGTGGCTTGATGTCGATGGTGAGGGCGCCGAGCTCGACTGCTCACTTGGAGATTCTTCCAGTAGCATTTTGGTTCCGCAGGATGTCGCCGAGCGGGTAGTCGGTGACGACGGAGATCGAGTACTCCTGGAAGTAGTGTCGTAGCTTCCACGAGGTGATGAGTACTGCGTACAGGAGCTTCTGCACAGGCTGATAGCGTGCCTTGGACTCTGATAGGACCTCGGCCGACGAAGTAGGCGGGGCGGCCCGGACCGGGTAGGCGTGGCCGTCTTCCCGCCGCTCGACGATGATGGCGATGCGACCACGTGAGTAGTCACAGCAAGGTAGAGCAGTAGCTGCTCGCCCTTGCGAGGAGCCGTGAGGACCGGCGGCTTCGATAGGAAGTCCTTGAGCTGGGCAAGGGCTTGATCCGCCTCTGGAGTCCACACGAACTTCTCTTGGTGCTTGACTAGTTTGAAGAAGGGGAGCCCCCGTTCTCCAAGCTTCGAGATAAATCTGTTTAGTGCCGCCATGCACCCGGTCAGCTTCTGGACGTCTTTGATGCACGTGGGAGCTTTCATGCTGGTGATGGCGGAGATCTTCTCGGGGTTGGCTTCGATGCCGCGCTGGCTGATGATGAAGCCGAGTAGTTTGCCCGAAGGTACGCCGAAGACGCACTTGTTCGGGTTGAGCTTCCAGCGGTACTCGCGCAGAGATGCGAAAGTCTCTTCAAGGTCGTCGATGAGGGTACTGGAGTTTCTGGTCTTGACGACCATGTCATCCACGTAGGCTTCGACGTTCTTGTTGAGTTGCTTCTTGAAGCAGGCCTGGATAGCTCGTTGGTAGGTAGCGCCGGCGTTCTTCAACCCGAAGGACATGGTCGTGTAGCAGTACGCGCCAAAAGGGGTGATGAATGCGATCTTCTTCTGGTCTTCTTCCTTGATCGCGATCTGGTGGTACCAGGAGTAGCAGTCGAGGAAGCAGAGTAGGTCACAGCCCGCCGTGGAGTCGATGACTTGATCAATCTGCGGCAACCCGAAGGGGTCCTTGGGGCAGTGCTTCTTGAGGTCAGTGTAGTCGACGCACATCCTCCACTCATTCGAGTTCTTGCGGACGAGGACTGGGTTGGCGAGCCACTCAGGATGGAAGACTTCTCTAATGAAGCCAGCCGTGAGTAGTTTGGCGAGTTCCTTCTTGATGGCGTCCCGTCTGTCGTCGGCAAAGTGTCGGAGGTGTTGTCGCTTGGGGGTGGCCTTAGGATCGACGTTGAGGCAGTGCTCGATCAACTCCCTGGGCACTCCTGGCATGTCCGCTGGCTTCCACGCGAAGATGTCGCGGTTAGCTCGGAGGAAGTTGATGAGCGCGTCTCCACGGCTTTTGTGTCGCAGTCGTGGGAGATCTTCAAGTCCCCTTGGAGAGAGAGTACACTCGCTGGGCTTGGCATCTTGAGTACCAAGTAGGTGTAGTGGGGCACCGCCATGAATTTGGCGATGGCCGATCTGCCGAGGATGGCATGGTAGGAAGTCTCGAAGTCCGCGACCTCGAACTTGATGTGCTCGGTACGGTAGTTGTCCCGAGATTCCCCGAAGGTAACTGGCAGGACCACTGAGCCCAGTGGGATAGCCGCGTTACCGGGGACGATGCCGTAGAAGGGCGTGTTGCTCTTGGTCAGCATGTGGGTGATGTCGAGCTTCATCTTCTTCAAGGTCTTGGTGAAAAGGACGTTGAGCCCGCTTCCACCGTCGATGAGGACCTTGTTGAGCTTGGAGCCCGCGACCACCGGCTTCAGGACGAGGGGGAACCGTCCTGGTTCGGAGAAGCTGGTCCATTGATCCGCGCGGGAGAAGGTAATGGGTACCTCCGACCACCTGAGTGGGGTCGAGACCGCTGGTTCAATGCTCATGACTTCTCGACGGGTAGCCTTTTGCTCCCGCCTGCTGGGTAGTCCACCGAAGAGGACGTTGACGGTCTTGTCGGGTTCCTGGAAGTCGTTGTTATCTCCATCGTTCTTCTTCTTGCCCTTTTTGTCGTGAGGTGCGGTGGCTCTGGAGTACCCTTGAGTGCATGCCTGAGCTGGTAGCACTGCTCGGTAGTGTGGTTGCCGTTCAGATGCCATGGGCACTTCTCCTTCAACAGGTCTTTGAAGCCACCGGAGTTCTTTTTCGAGTTCTCCTTCGCAGGGCGCTGGATAGCCGCGACAGTGTTGTCTGGCTTGCGCTTGCGGTTGGGACCCGAGTAGTTGTTGCTGTTGTTGTTGCGACCGCCTTGGTTCCCGTTGTTGCCGCTGCCGCCGCCCGCGTTCTGCTTGTTCTTGCCACGGATGGCGTCGTACTTGGCGTTGGCCTTATCTTCTTCATCCGCCCAGGACGTGATCATGTCCTTGAGGTGGGGGATGGACTTGGGGCGGCGACGACCGAAGTCTTCAAAGGTGCGGCGGTGGTAGAGGCCGTCTTGGAAGAGGTCGATGACCTCCTTGTCGGTGACGTCGACTACGGTAGCGCGCTTGTCGAAGAAGCGGCGCATGTACTTGCGGAGGGTCTCGCCTTGTTCCTCCTTGACCATGGCCAGGTCCATGCGAGTACCCGATCGGCCCATGGAGCCCGCGAAGTTGCTGCTGAACTGCTCCTTCAGCTGGTCCCACTTGTCGATCGAGTGCTTGTCCAGTGACTCAAGCCATGTGAGTGGAGCTTGGTCCAGGTAGAAGGGGAAGTAGAGGCACTTGGTGTCGTTGTTTCCGCCAGCATTCTCGACGGAGAGGGCGTAGCACCTGAGCCACTGGATGGGGTCCTGCTTCGCGTCGTACTTGGTGATCCCCAAAGGCTTGAACTTGTCGGGGAGGAGCAAGTTGCGAAGTCGAGGTGAGAAGGCGGGGAAGCCGTCGTTGTCGCCTCGCAAGGGTCGACTTCTTCCGCCGTAGCTCCTCAATCTTCGGCGGGCGTCGTAGCCACCCCGTGAGGCACAAGAGGTGTGGCCGTTCGCGTGGCCACGGCCGCCGCGGCTCGCCGCCGCCGCCGGCCCTCCTCGTCGGCTCCATGGTTGGAGCTTCCGCCGTCACTACCGCCGCGGTCGGGGGTTGCGGCCGCCGCCGCCGGCAGGAGCGCGGTGAGGGACGACGCCGCGGTTGCTGTTGCCACCTTGTGGAGGTCCGCCGGCGTTCGAGCGAGTGCGGTTGGGCTGAGCGGGTAGCTCAGCTCGAGTACTTTTGGGACCGTTGTTGGCGCTGCGACTTGTAGCTTCGTTGTCGCGGTGCCTGGCGGGAGGAGGTTGGTTGACCCTGTTGTCGACCCGCATGAAGTAGGCGTCTTTAGCGAGCTTGGCGATGACCTCTCCAGCGCGTATGCCCTGAGCCTGACGTGCGATCGCTGTGATCGACATGAGGCATTGCTCAGGGGTGGTGTGTACTCTGTTCTCGACCGCCTCAAGAGCTTCCGCGAGGTTGCGGATGGGGAGGTTGTCTCGGGGGCGCGGCACCGTTCGGCCGCGCTTCTGTTGCGCTCTCGTCGAGCGTCTCTCGTCGGCGGGGGTCCCGTTTGCCGGAGCATCGGCAGACAGCTCGTCGGAGGAGATGTCTTCAAGGTACCTGTCCTGAGCCGTCCCTGAAGGTCCTGGGGTGTCGCCGGCAGCCATGAAGACTTGGCGATCAGGGGTGCCAAGGCTGGACTCAGAAACCACCACCTCAGTTGGGGTGTTCGAGTCAGCTCGGGCAAGTGGTGTTCCCTCCTGGAACGGTAGCGAGTCGATGTAGGTGACGTAGCGTGAGTCTCCGCTTATCAGGTCAGCAGGCTTGCGGTCTGGCCAGTAGACGAATCTCCCGGCCGGTGTGGATGTTATAACCAGCCCAGAGGCCGGCCCTGACAAGGGATGCTCAGTGGAGTTGTCTTCGGACTCAGACTCCTCTGGGTCCGACCCGAAGTCGAACTCATATGCGGAATTCGAGTAGAACTTGGAGAGGGGGTTGGAGTCCGAAGCGTGGCCGGGGGCGGTGTCGGAGTCCGAGTTGTACTCGAGTACAGGCTCCTTGCCGGCCCGGCGCGAAGAGGGAGCCTCCGTGCGGGCCCGGCTGAGGATGTGGGGGCCATGTGCAGAGGGCTCACGGGGTGGTGGGACCACATGCGATGGCTGAGCAGCCGGCTCGCATGCGATGGCCCATGGAGACGTCGAGTTTGAGTTGGAAGCGGACTCGATCTCGAAGTCAGTGTGGTGGTTGAAGAGCGAAATTTCGCCGAACTTGCCGGCGAGTTCGCCTGTGACGACTTCTGGAAGCGTCACGAAGCCGGTCTTCGGGTCGGGCGGCATGGTGAGGCGGCGCTGGAAGGATCCCGCGCCGTCAGCAGTGCAGACCCACGGGCCGAACACGAAGGTCTCGCCGCGGTTGAAGGCGACGGTTGGCTTGAAGTAGACAGGAGCCGTCGAGTTCTCCATGTGATCTCGGGCGAGATCCCCTACCTGGCGCGCCAGCTGTCGGTGTTTTAGACCGGCAACCTACTAAGGGGAGTACCCGAAGTAGATGAATGTGGCCTCGCCGAGATCGGTAACTCGAAGGAAGAGATGAGGACCATGTGTGGTTCGAGGACCGGTGGATGGTCGCTTCCTTGTGTGATGAGTGATTGACAACGTTGTGTGGACTGATTCTTGGCTAAGTATTGCAGGTGCAGGTTGCGGCTTGACTCGTGTTGGTGCAGGTGAAGAACAAGCGCGAAAGGTCGTTACCGGTGAGGCCTCCAGGAGTGGAGAAGACAAGTAGGCTTCGTTCAAGGGACCCGTGGCCGGCGGGGCCAAGTGCGAGGCTGCATGGTGGCATGAACAGCAAGATGAAGTCGTGGATGGTTTCTTGGTAGAGCCTCAAAACCAAGGGCGAGCCGGAACTACGTGGGAGCCGAGTCATGAGTGGAGATTGGCGGAGGCTACACCGAGTTCGCGGGGTTTGCAGTGGTTCACCAGAAAACCACTGGGTTACTCGGTTGAGCCACAAAACCGAGGCCGAAGACTCGACGAGGGGGTGCGGCCACCCGGGCCGGTTCAACCGCCCAGGAGGGGCGGTCGACCGCCCGGGGCCGGTCAGATCTCCCGGGCCGGTCTAACCGCCGAGGGGGGCGGTCTGACCGCCCTGGCCGCCGGCGCCGAGAAGCTTCGAAGCGGAGGACACGCGTTGGGATCGCAAGGCTTGCGTCGAGGCTAAGCAGGTTGCGGTCGCCGGGCATCCGTCCGATGGTGAAGACATGAAGACTTCCAAATCCGCCCTCGAGGGGCATGTATCCCTACTTATTAGTAAAGGGTAGTTTAGTCTTTTGGGTGCCTCCATATATACTCATTGGATGGGCGGATGGCAGCCAACTCTTGGAACCCTAGCTCATTTGTTTTTCCATTTTTGTTCACCATTTTCCTTAGGATTTTAGAGGACTAGCTTGAGAGCTTCATGTGAGATCTAGAGAGAGGGATGGATGTTTGGGTGGCAAGATAGACCTTGTACGAACCATTTCATGGCATGTGTAGAAGGTTTGGCGTTGTTCCTCATGGTGGTTTTCCCGTCTCTTTTGTGTTGATTTTCGGAGCTTTTTGTTGGCGGTGTTTTGAGGACGATTTCTTGGGGTTTTTGGTGGGTGTCACATATGAGGTTCTTGTGCCTCTTTGGCTGGTGACTTTGCCCCCATATCTCCTGTGGATCGGACTCGATTTGGTGGTTTCTCGAGTTGGGCGAGTTCTTGACCTAGAGAAGCGATTTCTTCGATTCCTCTTGATTGTGAGCGTTTCGGGTCGATTCCTTTGAGGTAGAGGTTGCCTAGGAGGTAACCCAGCTATTCCCGAAGTTTTGCTGCAATCCGTGGAGTGATTCGGGAGATCGAGTGTGAGGACCATGTGTGGTTCGAGGACCGGTGGATGGTCGCTTCCTTGTGTGATGAGTGATTGACAACGTTGTGTGGACTGATTCTTGGCTAAGTATTGCAGGTCTTGGTTGCGGCTTGACTCGTGTTGGTGCGGATGAAGAACAAGCGCGAAAGGTCGTTGTCGGTGAGGCCTCCAGGTGTGGAGAAGACAAGTAGGCTTCGTTCGAGGGACCCGGTGGCCAGCGGGGTCAAGTGCGGGCCGCATGGTGGCATGAACAGCAAGATGAAGTCGTGGACGGTTTCTTGGTAGAGCCGCAAAACCAAGGTCGAGCCGGGACTACGTGGGAGCCGAGTCATGAGTGGAGATTGGCGGAGGCTACACCGAGTTCGCGGGGTTTGCAGTGGTTCACCAGAAAACCACTGGGTTACTCGGTTGAGCCACAAAACCGAGGCCGAAGACTCGACGAGAAGGTGCGGCCACCCAGGCCGGTTCAACCGCCCAGGAGGGGCGGTCAGACCGCTTGGGGCCGGTCGGATCCCCCGGCCGGTCTAACCGCCCGGGGGCGGTCGGACCGCCCCGGCCGCCGCGCCGAGAAGCTTCGAGCGAGAGGACACGCGTCGAGATCGCAAGGCTTGCGTCGAGGCTAAGCGAGGGTTGCGGTCGCCGGGCATCCGTCCGATGGTAAAGACATGAAGACTTCCAAATCCGCCCTCGAGGGGCATGTATCCCTAGTTATTAGTGAAGGGTAGTTTAGTCTTTTGGGTGCCTCCATATATACTCATTGGATGGGTGGATGGCAGCCAACTCTTGAACTACTAGCTCATTTGTTTTTCCATTTTCGTTCTCCATTTTTCTTAGGATTTTAGAGGACTAGCTTGAGAGCTTCATGTGAGATCTAGAGAGAGGGATGGATGTTTGGGTGGCAAGCTAGACCTTGTACGAACCTTTCATGGCATGTATAGAAGGTTTGGCGTTGTTCGTCGTGGTGGTTTTCCGATCTCTTTGGTGTTGATTTTCGGAGCTCTTTTTGGCGATGTTTTAGGACGATTTCTTGGGGTTTTGGAGGGTGTCACGTATGAGGTTCTTGTGCCTCTTTGGCTAGTGACTTTGCTTTTCCCAAATCCCCTTTGAATCGGACTCGATTTGGTGGTTTCTTGAGTTGGGTGAGTTCTTGACCTAGAGAAGCGATTTCTTCGATTCCTCTTGATTGTGAGCGTTTCGGGTCGATTCCTTTGAGGTAGAGGTTGCCCAGGAGGTAACCCAGCTATTCCCGAAGTTTTGCTGCAATTTGTGGAGTGATTCGGGAGATCGGGCGCGAGGAAGTTGAGGTTTGACCCGCGGGTTCGTTTTCTGGAAGGGGCGGTCTAACCGCCTGCAGGGGGCGGTCTAACCGCCCTGGGTGTTTCCAGGTCGAAGTTTTGTTTCGCCGGATTTTCCTCTATGAGTTTGTTCGCCTTGATCAGAGGAGCGTCTGGGTGAAATTTGGGGTCGTTCTCGTGCAGTTTGCTAGGTGTTCTTGGTTGGAGTTCGTTGCTGGGTACAGGAGGTTAGACCGCCCCTGGTAGCCGGTCTAACCGCCCCTAGGCCCCTGGGTGAAGTTTTGGTTTTCGCCAAGATTTTCTGGTAGCTTGCATGGCCTTGACCAGAGATCTTTGTTGGTGAAACCGGGGTGAGTTTTGGTGCTCGGAAGAGGCGTTTCAGAGGATTTCTTGGTTACCAGGTGGAGGCGGTCTAACCGCCCCCTATACCCGGTCTAACCGCCCCCCTCTGGTTAGCCGGCTTTCGAGTTGTTTCCGCTGTCGTTGCTGCGTGTGTGTTGTGGTTGCTGGTAGAGTTTGTTCCTAGGACCAGTAGCACTCCAGTGGCTACGTGGTTTTGGCAAACGGAAGGTTGAAGTGCGGAGCGTGTGATTTCGGGGGTTCGACCGAGCTAGTTCATCTTGTCGGAGTTTCAATCTCCCTCGAGAAGAATTTTTATCGGCTCCCATTCACTCCCCCCCTCTCTGGTCGCCTAATCGGTCCTTCAAGTGGTATCAGAGCCGGTTCGGGTCTTTGTTGACTCTAACCAGTCTAAGATCCAAGGATGGCGTACCAGGAACGGGGTTCGGGTCCTCCACACTTCGATGGCAAGTGAGGAGAAATCGGTGGAGGAGTTGAGTGGAGAGAAACCAAGCGAGCAGACCCAATCCAAGCCTAAACCTAAGCTTGTGAGGTTCCGTTGTGGCCATTGTGGGAAAGAGGGTCACAAGGATGAGTTTTGCTTCAAGAGGAAGCGGGAAGAGAGGATGGCAAAGGAGTGGGTGAACAAGGATAGGTACAACCCTTCCCATGGTGTACCTAAGCCTCGTATGCCACCGCCCGGGGTAAGGCGCGTGGTGAGAAGTGTTCGGCATGGGGAGATGCGAGTTCCGCCGGCCGAGGAGCGATTCGGGAGGGGCGGTCGAGGCCGGCCCGGCTAGGCGGTCGGGCCGGCCCGGCCCGGGGGGGGGCGGTTAGGCCGGCCCCGGCTAGGCGGTTTAACCGCCCCCCCGCACTCGGGCGGAGTGGTTTTTGAGGTGGTGAGTCGAGAGGTTTCGGTGTCCGGAGGTGGATTTGCTTTGGTGGTTGGTCTAGAGAGACGAGCAGCGGTGGTCGGTTGCTAGGCATTCTCCCCCTCAAGTTCACTACGGGGATGGGAGGAGTCGTAGCTTTGAGAAGGAGAGGAGGGACGTTCCACGGGTTGTCTTCTGTGGTTTTGGTCCTCCTCCAGACAGTGAGGGGTGGTTTCCTTGGAGTGGTTACCGAGGTGGTGTTCGTGGTGGTGGTTATGATAGGAAAGATGGCTTGATGTGTGCTAACCCCACTTTAGAGCAAATGGCTCGGCACTGGTTTTCCTCTTTTGGTACTAACCTCGGTCTTTGAGTCGTTTGTTCGCTCACGTGCTTGTTTTTGAATTTCGGGTGGGAGACTTGAAGAACATTTGGTTGATTGACTCCGATTGCTCGAGGCATATGACCGGAGACGGGGTGGTTCTCAAGTCTCGTCCGGTGGTGACGAAGAGGTACATCACGTTTGGGGACAATGGGCGTGGGCGTGTGCTTTCGAAGGTGAGATAAAAGTGAGTGACAAGATCACTCGAGGCGTGTTGCTCTTGTTCAATCGGCGGGGTACAATTTGTTTTACGTGTCCCGATTGTTGGATGAGGGTTTTGAGGTGTTGTTTCGGCCGGGTGGTTCTCGGATTGTGGACTCTCGAGGGGACCTTGTTTGTATGGTCGTTCCCGAGGGTCGGGTGTTTCGTCTTGATTTTTCTCGGTCTTCGGGTGTGGAGCGTTGTTTCTTGGCGGATCTTCGAGTGAGTTGTGGAAGTGGCATAGGAAGTTGGGTCACTTGAGCTTTGACCTTTTGTCACGCTTGAGTAAACTCAATTTGGTCCGAGGATTGCCACGGTTGAGGCTTGAGAAAGAGTTGGTTTGTGCTCCGTGTAGGCATGCCAAGATGGTGGCCTCTTCTCACCCTCCTCTCACCGATGTGATGACTGAGCGTCCATGCGAGCCGCTCCCATATGGACCTTGTTGGCCCAGCTCGTGTGCGATCCGCGGGTGGGAAGTGGTATGTCCTTTTTGTGGTGGACGACTATTCTCGGTATGCGTGGGTGTTCTTTCTTGAGGATAAGGGGGAGACGTTTGGTTTTGTTCGAGATCTAGTCTTGAGGTTGAGGAACGAGAGGCACGGAGATGCCATACGAGCTATCCGCAGTGATAATGGCTCGGAATTCAGGAACTCTCATTTTGAAACCTTTTGCCATGACTTGGGTCTTGAGCACCGGTTTTCGAGTCCGTATACGCCTCCCCGGAATGGTGTTGTGGAAAGGAAGAACGGGACCTTGTGCGAGATGGCTCGGACGATGCTTGATGAGCATAGGACTCCGAGGAGGTATTGGGGGCGGTGAATACCGCGTGCTATGTGTCGAACAGGATATACCTCAGAGTGCACAAGAAGAAGACTTGCTATGAGTTGATGCATGGGCGCACACCCAAGGTGAGTCACTTCCATGTCTTTGGTTGCAAGTGTTTCATTCTGAAGAAAGGCAGGAAGTTGGATAAGTTTGAGGCTAGGTCTGTCGATGGCATTTTCTTTGGTTATGCATCTCATTCTAGAGCATATCGTGTGCTTAATCTTGAAACTAACCAAATCGTGGAGACTTGCGAGGTAACCTTCGACGAGACAGAGCCATGTAGTCAGCTTGTCTTTGAGTGTGCAGGTGATGATGAGCTTGGCGAGGAGATCTTTCAGGAGGAGGAGTATGAACATGGTGATGATGAGGATGGCGGTGCGATGCCCCGGCTGAACATGTACCCACTACTTCGACTACGATGATGGATGGACCCTCTGCTACACCTACGACAACAAATCAAGAACGAGGAGAAGCTGATGTTGAGGGGGAGGTAGCTTCGAGGCGAGAACCTCCCCGGCGAGTTCAAGTGGATCACCTAGCTTCGAGGATCATCGGTGACATGAGTGAACGCACTACACGGTCGAGGGTTTGAAACAATTCCCATTTTGCTCATGCTGCGTTTGTTGCTTCTTTTGAGCCCAAAGACATTGGACACGCACTATCTGATCACAATTGGGTTAACTCGATGCATGAGGAGTTGGAGAACTTTGAGAGGAATTAGGTGTGGGAGTTGGTTGACCCTCCCCCAGGGTGTAAGCCGATTGGTACAAAATGGGTGTGGAAAAACAAAGAGGGAGAGAAGGGTGAGGTTGTGAGGAACAAGTCAAGACTTGTTGCTCAAGGGTTCAGTCAGAAGGAGGGGATAGACTACGAGGAGACCTTTGCTCCCGTAGCCCGTTTGGAGGCGATTAGGATCCTTCTAGCCTTTTCCGTGGCTAAAGGGTTCAAGTTGCACCAAATGGATGTGAAGAGTGCTTTCTTGAATGGTGTGTTGGAGGAAGAGGTGTATGTGAGGCAGCCTCCGGGGTTTGAGAGTGAGAGGTACCCCCACCGGGTGTACAAGTTGAGGAAGGCGTTGTATGGGTTGAAGCAGGCGCCTAGAGCTTGGTATGGTAGGTTGAGGGGGTTCTTGTTTGAGAGAGGTTTTGAGATGGGGAAGGTCGATCAGACCTTGTTTTTTCGAGGGCGGGGCGAGAGATATCCCGATTGTGCGAGGTGTACGTGGATGATATTGTCTTTGGTGGCTCGTCTAACTCTCTTGTTGCAAGGTTTGCGGATGATATGAGCGAGGGAGTTCGAGATGAGCATGATGGGTGAGTTGCGGTTCTTCCTTGGTCTACAAATCAAGCAATCAAAGGAAGGAACATTTGTGCACCGAGGCTAAGTACACCAAGGATATTGTAAGGAAGTTCAAGATGGAGGACTCCAAGGCTATGACGACGCCGATGAGTACGACTACAGCTCTTGATGCGGACGAGGATGGTGAACACGTGGACCAGAAGGAGTACCGGAGCATGATCGGGTCACTCCTCTACTTGACGGCGACGAGGCCGGACATACAGTTCTCGGTGTGTCTGTGCGCTCGTTTTCAAGCGTCTCCGAGGACTTCGCATCGGCAAGCATTGAAGCGAATTTTCAGGTACTTGCGTCACACTCCCGACTTCGTCTTTTGGTACTCCGCGTCCTCTTCTTTGGCGCTTCATGGTTTTTCAGACGCGGATTTTGCTGGGTGTCGGTTGGATAGGAAGTCCAATTCTGGGACTTGCCAGTTTTGGGGTTCCTCTTTGGTGTCTTGGTCTTCCCGCAAGCAGTCGAGTGTTGCTCAATCCACGACCGAGGCCGAGTATGTTGCCGCTGCTAGTTGTTGCTCTCGGCTCCTTTGGATCACCTACACCATGAGTGACTTTGGTGAGGAGTATACCCATGTCCCACTTCAATGTGATAGCACCAGTGCCATAAGTGTTGCAAAGAACCCAGTGCTCCATTCCAAAACCAAGCACATAGAAGTGAGGTACCACTTTCTGAGAGACAACGTAGAGAAAGGAAAGATAGTTTTGATCCATGTACCCACACATGACCAACTAGCCGATATTTTCACCAAACCCCTAGATCAAGCAACTTTCACTCGTTTGCGGGGGGAACTTGGTGTGCGTTTGATTTCTTGAGTTGGGTGTGTGGGAGCTCTCTTTTGCCGGTGGTGTCGAGCCCGTTTTGCCTCCCCTCGAGGAGCCGATGGTTTTGTGAGTTTTGAGTGAGAGCTTCTTTGTAGCATATGTATAGCTTTCTTTTGTGCATTTCTTGCATTTGGCATTGCATATGTAACATGATGTCTAGGCATCCTTGTATCTTAGATTGCATGCTTTTTGTATCATATGCATTGGATAGGAAAAGCTTCTCCTATATACATTGTTCACCATGGGTTGCTATATATGTTCTTGTGAGCTTGTTTGGTATGCTACGGTTAGTTTGGCTTAGCTCTTGATGATCTTGATGAATGATCCATGGTTGATGGCTAAATCTTTAGAAAATGTCACATATATGCTCTCTCATGTGTAAATGCCTTTATATGATCTTGACATGTTTTAGTGGCTTTGCTATGCTTAATTTGTGGTTGGATAGCTAGTTTATTGATCATATGGGGACAAAGGCTCATTTGCCATCATGAATGTTTAGCCCTCTTGCTTCATCTTGTGGAGGGGCATGAGTTCCTTTTTGTCGCAAAGACATTTCATGTACCATTTATAAATCTGAAAATGAAATGAAAAATGCTTGGAAAATATGCTCCCATGTCATATGTGCTGAAATTAATTTGCTTTGGGTGCTAAACCGTTGCATGATGCCTACCAATGAGAAGTCTCATACATAGAAGTAGGCACATGGCTCGGTGGCTTTGACATGACATGAGGTGCTTTTGGGTGTTTATGATGGTCTTATGATTAGAATGGTTGTCCTAGCATGAAGTTTGAGTGGCTTTGCCATTTTGGTATTTTTTGCTCATGTTTAGGTATTTGCTTATGAGAGAGTAACTTTTCGCAAAATTACTCAAATCCTTTTTAGCCTTGTCCAATGGTTGTGAAACTTGGTGATCACGTAGTTAAGGTCATTACGAACCTGTCGAGTATCTAACTTGCTCATTTGGACTTGTGTAGCTCCTTGTGATGAATTTTGTATATTTGAGAAGCTATATGTTGTAAAGTTTCGCATTTTGCCTTGATTCATGCATTGTCAACAAGGGGGAGAAGTTTGTGCATGCTTTGGGCACCTGGGAGTGTTTGGAAGGTGTTCCAATTGGTTCGGGCATTTTTTGAGCAGTTTGGTGCAGGGCCGGTCTCTTGGGGCGGTCTAACCGCCCCCAGGCGGTCAGATGTGGCACAGGCGGTCTAACCGCCCTGTTTAGGCGGTCTAACCGCCCTGGGCAGAGTGAGCAGGTTTTTGCTCTTTGTTGCATTCCCGCGTTGCATTGCTGCATTTGTTCAGGGGGAGTGTGCTTTGGCTCAGGGGGAGCTTGCATATGTGCAGGGGGAGCTCTTTGTGGTGTTCGAGCTTTGTTTCGGTGGTTTGTGCTCTTTGCTTGAGCATAGTTTTGTCTCGGATGTGTCGAGCCGTTGCCCTTGCCTAAGGGGTCCGAGACTTGTCTTCTTCAAGTGATCTTGCTCTTTGCCCTTCTTTGGCTTTTGATCGCTTGTTGAGGTTTCTTTTATTTGTTTCTTTTATTTTTCTTTTTCTCTTTGGTTACAAATCGTGTGGGTGTTGTCAATGCACTCATCAAGGGGGAGATTGAGGACCATGTGTGGTTCGAGGACCGGTGGATGGTCGCTTCCTTGTGTGATGAGTGATTGACAACGTTGTGTGGACTGATTCTTGGCTAAGTATTGCAGGTGCAGGTTGCGGCTTGACTCGTGTTGGTGCAGGTGAAGAACAAGCGCGAAAGGTCGTTGCGGTGAGGCCTCCGGTGTGGAGAAGACAAGTAGGCTTCGTTCGAGGGACCCGGTGGCCGGCGGGGCCAAGTGCGGGCCGCATGGTGGCATGAACGAGAAAGATGAAGTCGTGGATGGTTTCTTGGTATAGCCTCAAAACCAAGGGCGAGCCGGAACTACGTGGGAGCCGAGTCATGAGTGGAGATTGGCGGAGGCTACACCGAGTTCGCGGGGTTTGCAGTGGTTCACCAGAAAACCACTGGGTTACTCGGTTGAGCCACAAAACCGAGGCCGAAGACTCGACGAGGGGGTGCGGCCACCCAGGCCGGTTCAACCGCCCAGGAGGGGCGGTCAGACCGCCTGGGGCCGGTCAGATCTCCCGGGCCGGTCTAATCGCCCAGGGGGGGCGGTATGACCGCCCTGGTCGCCGGCGCCGAGAAGCTTCGAAGCGGAGGACACGCGTCGGGATCGCAAGGCTTGCTTCGAGGCTAAGCAGGTTGTGGTCGCCGGGCATCTGTCCGATGGTGAAGACATGAAGACTTCCAAATCCGCCCTCGAGGGGCATGTATCCCTAGTTATTAGTGAAGGGTAGTTTAGTCTTTTGGGTGCCTCCATATATACTCATTGGATGGGTGGATGGCAGCCAACTCTTGGAACCCTAGCTCATTTGTTTTTCCATTTTTGTTCTCCATTTTCCTTAGGATTTTAGAGGACTAGCTTGAGAGCTTCATGTGAGATCTAGAGAGAGGGATGGATGTTTGGGTGGCAAGCTAGACCTTGTACGAACCATTTCATGGCATGTATAGAAGGTTTGGCGTTGTTCCTCATGGTGGTTTTCCCGTCTCTTTTGTGTTGATTTTCGGAGCTTTTTGTTGGTGTTGTTTTGAGGACGATTTCTTGGGGTTTTTGGTGGGTGTCACGTATGAGGTTCTTGTGCCTCTTCGGCTGGTGACTTTGCCCCCATATCTCCTGTGGATCGGACTCAATTTGGTGGTTTCTCGAGTTGGGCGAGTTCTTGACCTAGAGAAGCGATTTCTTCGATTCCTCTTGATTGTGAGCGTTTCGGGTCGATTCCTTTGAGGTAGAGGTTGCCCAGGAGGTAACCCAGCTATTCCCGAAGTTTTGCTGCAATCCGTGGAGTGATTCGGGAGATCGGGTGCGAGGAAGTTGAGGTTTGACCCGCGGGTTCGTTTTACGGGAAGGGGCGGTCTAACCGCTGCGGGGGCGGTCTAACCGCCCCGGGTGTTTCCGAGTCGAAGTTTTGTTTCGCTGGATTTTCCTCTATGAGTTTGTTCGCCTTGATCGGTGGAGCGTCCGGGTGAAATTTGGGGTCGTTCTCGTGTTGTTTGCTAGGTGTTCTTGGGCGGAGTTCGTTGCTTGGGTACGGAGGTTAGACCGCCCCCGGTAGCCGGTCTAACCGCCCCTAGGCCCCCGGGTGGAGTTTTGGTTTTCGCCATGATTTTCCGGTAGCTAGCATGGCCTTGACCGGAGATCTTTGTTGGTGAAACCGGGGTGAGTTTTGGTGCTCGGAAGAGGCATTTCGGAGGATTTCTTGGTTACCGTGGTGGAGGCGGTCTAACCGCCCCCTATACCGGTCTAACCGCCCCCCCTCGGTTAGCCGGCTTTCGAGTTGTTTCCGCTGTCGTTGCTGCGTGTGTGTTGTGGTTGCTGGTAGAGTTTGTTCCTAGGACCAGTAGCACTCCAGTGGCTACGTGGTTTTGGCAAACGAAAGGTTGAAGTGCGGAGCGTGTGATTTCGGGGGTTCGACCGAGCTAGTTCATCTTGTCGGAGTTTCAATCTCCCTCGAGAAGAATTTTTATCGGCTCCCATTCACTCCCCCCACTCTCTGGTCGCCTAATCGGTCCTTCAAGAGACACGCGACACACAATTTAGACAGGTTCGGGCCGCGAGGTGCGTAATACCCTACGTCCTGTATGTTGCGTAGCTCTGGATTGATTGGGCACGATTACAGGATGGCGTAATTGTGCGCCGTGATATGAGATTGCATACGATGCTAGAGAAAGGTCCCTGCCTCGCCTTATATAGTCCGGGAGGCAGGGTTACAAGTCGGAGTAGGGAGAGAGTACTAGTCGAGTACGTCTAGGAGTCTTCCATACAGTGCGGGACATGTACAGCTTCCTAACCGAGTACTTCTCCTCCGTAGTCCCTGTGCTCCACGCCATCAGGTGCCGTGTAGCGCAAGCCGGGTAGTCCCAGGGGCCCACCGAGTAGTC
Organism: Cenchrus americanus; assembly: GCA_947561735.1. NCBI lineage: Eukaryota > Viridiplantae > Streptophyta > Magnoliopsida > Poales > Poaceae > Cenchrus > Cenchrus americanus. The sequence goes on from OX387245.1 coordinate 188,446,294, forward strand.
GGTCCTGGTACCCACCGAGGTAGTGGGCCTAGGGAGGTCCATACGACACCCCTCTATTTTCTTCGGTCCAAACCTCGGAAACCAACTCAAAAAACCATCCTTTAAAAGCCAACCAAACTCAAACTTGAAAGGTGGTTGGCTCGCCCCTTGCTCTTTTCCCATGCACTAAGCAAAAGAGGAGTATGATCTGAAATTTCCATACTAAGTGTCTGCACCGTCGCCAACAAGAAGTTTTGTTCCCATTTGATATTGATAAGCACCCTATCTAATTTCTCATATGTCGGTACCCTTCGAGAATTTGCACAAGTAAACTTGCGACCCGACATTTCAACCTCCCTCAAGTCCAGGCTATCAATGGCAACATTGACCAGGAAAGGTCACCTTTCATCAAATATATCATCGTTCTTCTCAAAACTATTTCAAATAATGTTAAAATCTTCCCCTATACATAAAGGCAGCATCTCGTCTGCAAGATTGCACTATTTTAATAAGAAAAGATTCCTTAAATTCGAGTTGAGCTGCCCCATAGACAGCCACCAAAACCCACTTAAAATCACTTTTTCAGTCTCTCGGTCTAGAAGTCTCCATCATCAATGCCCTTACATCCATCACATCCAAGTTAACCCCTAACATAATACCTCTAGACCTCCCATGTGGCACCCTAAAATGCCAAACAAATTTCTCTCGTGCACTAAAATTATTTAGTGTCTCCTAGGAAAAATCTTGTTTTTACGTGTTTCCAAAAGAGCTATCTGAAGTATACCATGGGGGCGGCCACCGGCCAGCACTATTGGTGCAAAAAGATGGCTGGAGACGAGATGTCGTGATAGGGACGATGATGTGGTGGTGCGGCTCGTGAATTCGTGCCGCATCCGTGTCGCTGCGTATATTGCCATGGCAAGCACTGAGGAGGAGCGCGGTGGCAGATTTGGCGCGATGACAGCGTGATCCCTCTGTCCTGCCACATGCCGATTCCCCACGATCTCATCCATGATACCATGACCATGAGGATTGCCGCTGCCACCCACCACCCTGCTTCCTTTGGCACCGGCGGGGCAGACTACTCTGTTTGTTGCACACTCGCACGGTGGCGCGAGGCCCGACATTCCGTCCGAATAGGCGAATCCAATCTGGATGGGACCCCATAGCACGTGCCTGCTTGCATGGGTCAGTTTTGTAAATAGCTTTTCTTCAGCCCTGCGTGGCCAACACTTGCAATTTTTTAGATAATTTTCGGTTGGCTTCGGTAAGGAATTGGATACTAATAGCCTAGAGAGAGGGAGAGGGAGTGAATTAGATAAGCTTAAAACCTTAAGCTTAGGAGAGGCCTGCCGCCTTCTAGAAAAAGGATCGTTGCGGCCGGGACCGAGAGAGAGGAGGAGGGCCGCCGCGGCCGATGACCTACCGGGAGAGAAGGAGGAGGTCAGCCGCCCCCACGGCAGGGAGAGAGGAGGAGAGGACGGCCAACGCCCACGCAGCTAGGAGAGAGGAATAGGGAGAGGAGAGATTTCTTGCCTGGCCTTATGTCGCTGGCCGAAGCCCACCACGATGCCAAGGCAAAGGCCAGAGCTCCTCACATTGTCGCCCGAGAGGGAGGAGCTGGCGCCGCCAGTAGGGAAGCCAACGAGGGAGGGACTAGCGCCAGGGAGGGCGAGGGGTGCAGCTCGGGGGAGGACGGACGGGAGGAGTGGAGGACCATTGGTTGACCGTGATGGGTAGGAGTGGGGGGAGAAAGAGGATGACAGGTGAGTTTCTGTATTAGTGAATAGTTGGTGGGATTTGGAAAATAAAAAATAACTAGTCTGTTGGGTGAACGAATTTTCTATTTTTATAAAGAGTCAAATCTTCAGATTTAGCTAACAAAAATAAAGAGGCTAAGAGCAACTCCAAAAGGCTCTTTAAATCGTTTTGCATTGCTAAAATAAAGAAAATGTCGTAGCTTTCCCATTTCCAAGAGCCTCGCTATTACCGTTGCCTTACCATCACATTCGGAATCGCGTCGGCTCCGCTCGGGAAAGATGGAGTGATTCCGCTCACCAACTTTCTCTGTGCGTGCTTTCCCTCGGTGCGTCTCACCGCCACAGGGGAGTTGGAGAAGAGAGCGAGGTGGCGATGACTCACCAATTTTGGTGTGAAGGGAGCCTGAGGTGCTGGCGGCTCATTGATTCAGTGGAGGGGCCGGCAGGGAAGAGCTCGGGAGAGATGGCCAGCAGGGACATAATCGGTAGGGAGATGCTCATTGTCCTTAGGGGGCTGGCCGGCGGGGAGGAGCTCGGGAGAGATGGCCGGCAGGGAGATGCTCCTCGCCTCCGCGAGCTGGCCGGTGGGGAGGAGCTCAGGAGAGATAAGCGATGGGGAGATGCCCCACTGTTCCTTGTCCTTCGTTGGCTGTCCTGCAGGGAGGACCTCATGGAGGAGCCATTGACGGACTAGGAAGCCGGCGGGGCCGACGACGGGCGTGGGGGCTGGCGGCAATGAGTTCGAGGAGAGGCCGGCGGCTGGTGTGGGGCTCCTCTTCCTCCTCCATGGGGTGGAGCTCGACTGAGGTGTGCCGTTAGGTGTGGCGAGGGCCACGGGGAGGAGGTCGGCGAAGGGGCGGTGGGTGTGTTAAGGACTGGATACGACGGAAAGAGATAAGGCCACATGTAAGAAAAGAGAGTGGACCCCACCATTTAGATATGAAGAGTCAAGAATTGGAGAGTCTATTGGTTTCCTTCACTATTTTTTAAGTTTTCTATTTTCTAAGTCCTTCTAACTATCTAAATTTAGCTAAAATTATACATAAGCTATTTGAGTTGCTCTGGGCTTAGTAGTAGAAAATCATATTACTGATCTATGCTTGGCTATTTCATCAAATTAAAAGATAATGACATATTTTATTATTAATATGTTCCTCCCATGTGATTTTTTAAAATTGAATGTTAGTATGCCAGTATTATTCAATTCAGACCTGACTAATGATTCTGAATTTCTGATAATAGAGTATGAGGAGTATGAGCGGAAAGTTATGATATTCATTTGTTCCAAAAAGAATGATGTTATTAATATCCAAGATTTGTCTTTAAAATGGTAAATCTTGCATGTTGATTTGACATGCAAGAATCAAAATAGTACAAAATAGTAAACCTTTCAAGATTTGTCTAAAGAATTATGTATAGTTTGACATGTTGACATGCCATGCAAGAATCAAAATAGTATATCTTTTAAGATTTGTCTAAAGAATTATGTATAGTTTGATATTCTGATATCTTGCATGTCAAGTGGAGTATATTTCTTTATTTTTTATGCAAACTAAAGGTGTGTTTGGGACCGCTCCGCTCTAGGCTTTACTACTCTATTCTAGGTTTGTCCAACCAAATAACTACAACTCCAAAAACTCTACTAAAAAAGGTGGAGTTCTAGATCAACTCCATGTTTTTCTCACTGCCACTCGATATGTTTAAGACAATTAGTTTTGTTTCTTTTCCCCTTCTTCCTCGCGTCGCCTGCCCCTCCACTGCGGTCCGCGGCGCGCCCAACCCCGCCGCACTTGGCTCGGCACCGCTCCCAGCCCCTTCGTCTCCGGCCGCGGTCTCCTCTCCTTTCTTCCTCCTTGGCACTCGCCTCCATGCTCAGGTCGCGGAACAACCTCTCGATGGTTGCAGGTGGGGATCTCTATTGGATCGATTTATGTGTGATGCAGGTCCTGCCGGCCGCCATCAGAGCCGCAGGGAGGCACCGGCGGGGGCGTGGAGGCCACACCGCAGGGGAGGCCGCACCGCCGGCCACTTCCCAACTCGACGTGCGGCGGCCTGCCAGGTCTCGTCGACCGCTCCCCTGCCGCACTGCTACTCCGCACGCGGGCTGCATGCCCTGCCCGCCGCCATATGAGTCGCGGGATGCGCCGGCGATGGGAACGGAGGCCATGCCGCAGGGGAGCCCGCGCCGCCGGCCCCTTCCCCACCCGGCACGCGGCGGCCTACCAGGTCCCTTCGGCCTCTCCCCTGCCGCCGTGGAGAAGAAAGAATGGAAAGAGAGAGACTTACATGTGGGCCCATTATGAAGGGTATATTAAACCTTTCCCACGAAAACCTTGTGTTTGGGGAGTTGGAGGTAGGACGCGTGCCAAACAGAATGTTTGCTCCATAAACTCCATAGTACAGTTACTTCACGATGGAGTTGGTAGACCAGAGTGGCAAAAAATAAAGTAGGCCTTGTTTAGATGTCGGAAAAATTTGTCTTTTTAACGCACTGTAACAAAAGGTAAATTTCGGCTTTTTTTTGAAAATATTGTTCTACCATGGCTTAAGTAGACTCCGAAGATTCGTGTCACAAAGTCCATCACAATCGTGTAATTTGTTTTTGATTTCATCTACATTTAGTATTCCGGACTGTCTTTTGGTGTATTTAATGTGGTGGAGAAAGAGTGGAAAGAACTTTAGCAAACAAAACGAGACCTAGAGCAGTCCCAAACAGACCCTAACTTATCTTTCCATTCAACTCTAATTTGTCTGAAAAAATCTCAGAAAATCATTATTTGTTATACATAGTACGTGCGTAGCAGAGATATATAATAACATCATTCAGATTTCATCAAATCATTCAGATATCAAAAAGAACTAAATCACAGGATACGGGTCAAGACAATCAAACTCAGATGGATCCGCCTCAGAAAACAAACAGAACTTGCTAGTGGCAAAAGGGTCAGCCACTGTAAATCCTACTTTAAACAAAAAGAATAATAATCCATGCACTGGCTACACATCTCGTCTTAGGAAAAGAAAAAGCTGGCTACTGGAAATTACCTACAGCTAATGACTGCATGCTACTAGTTCCTGAGAATGACACCCAGAGATAACCGAAAGCACTGCTGAAGCAGCATGCTACTAGAGCTCCACTACATTACACTACTAAATTTACTGGATTGCTATTACGTTTCCTGTTACTGTGAAAATGCTGCTAATAGCAATGTGACTGGCAGCGGTTTCCACTGGCCCCTGATCCAACTATCCAAAGCAGAGCTCAGTGCAGTAGCATCCGGGTGGTTATGCGGGAGATGTCCGACGGCCTGACGGGCTTGAGCAGGAAGTCCTCAGCGCCTTCTTCCAAGCACCTGGAATGTATAATGGACAGGAATTCAGATCGTCATTATCTTGCATTAGTTTCTAGTACTTGGTATTTGGTCAGGGACAGTGGTTGGTGCAGAAACTAGCAGACCTGGTGATCCTGGTTGGCACGTTCTCGGAGGACATGATCACCACGGGGATCTGCTTGAGCTCCGACGATTCCTGAACAGAAAGATATAATTTGTGTCAGATGTAATGCGTGCGAAATGCGAAGCATATCAAGAAAGAAATGTATATCCAAGTCAATGGTTTGATTACCTTGACCTTCTTGAGCAGGTCGTAGCCCGTCATCTCCGGCATCCAGTAGTCTGTGATGATCATGCTCACATTCGGCTCCTAAAGAAATGCCAATCAAGAAAACATTCAGTCACCAATGTTGAGAGAAAGAGACACAAAGATTGAAGTCATTCTGTTTCTGTCCGTCCGTCAGTGAATGAACGAAACGAATGCTATCAGAATTAAGAACACGACGTACCGAGCCCAGGATCTCGAGCGCCCTCTTCCCACTGTCCACCGCCGTGACTGCATCAACAGAATCGCATGGAGTTTTCTTCTTTAATGGAGTTTTGTGAATGAACCAAACAGAAAGGAAACTGAACGAACGTGGCAGGGGCGCCTGACCTCTGTACTTGGAGCGGCGGAGCAGCGCGGTGACGATGGCGCGGTCAACGGAGCTGTCGTCCACGGCGATGACGCACGGCGGCTCCACCACCACCACCTCCGCGCGGCCGCCACCGTCGTCGACGGGCACCACCCTGGCGCCGTCCTTGGCCGCCGCCGCCGCAGCACTCCCGCCCCTCTCCTTCCTGATCTCCTCGCGGCGGCTGCAAGCGCTTCCCCGGCTCCCGCTGCCGCCTACCGTCACCTGCTCCGGCTTCGACGAGGCTTGCTGCTCCATCGGGTATGGTTCGTAGCTAGCTGCTAGTATGGTATGGCTGCCTGCGCGAGATGACGCGATGGCTACCGGCAAACTTGAGAGCAGGGGCGGCGTTATTTATACATACGGGACCGGCGGGGGGCAGAGAAGGGGGTTGGCGGGGCCGGAGGCGGCGAATATGGCAACCGAGCTGTCGGCGCCGGCGCGTGATCGGGTCGGATCGTGGGGAGGATCAGAGATCGCGATGCGGGTGGGGAGATCTCCCTCCCTCGCGGCCGGGCCGTGTGGCTGCCCTGCCCTGCCTTGCTGCGGATGATGATATCCTTCCTCAGGCTACGGCGCCGGGAAGGGATCGCGCGTATCCCCTCGTATACGGCACGGGCGGATCGTGGCAGGATCACGGCAGGATGGCGATCTCCTGCACGCGGTCAGGGTAGGGGGGTGCCAGCAGGCAGCAGCGGCCTCCTATGCCTGCCTGCGCGGCCGTGCCCCGCGACCCCCCGCGCACGGCCCTGCGCCGTGATCCGGCTGCGGGATCGCGCGGCGCCCCCCGCCTGTGCTCGTTCGGCAGCGAGCGAGAGCGAGCTCTCCGTGCCTCCACGGGGCCGAGCAAGCCTGTCGCGCGGCCGTGCGGCTGCCCGGCGCGCGCGGGGCAGCCGGATCGGACCTGCTGGCCACATGCATTCATCATGTCCTGCCACGCACGATCGGGATCGATCGCTATCCCCGTCTCAGGTGGGCGCGCGCGCGGCAGCTTCGCACCGTACGCCGGCGGTGCACGGGCCGTACCTCGCGCTAGCTAGCCGCGCCACGTCAAACACTGCGGTGCCTGCCTGGTCCATGGTCATGCGATGCGGGTGGGCCCGGCCGGCAGGATCTTCATGCCGGGCCCGGGCCCACGGCACCTGTTCCTCGCAGCTGGATGAATGAATCCCATTGGTCGTCTGAGGTTTTCGCAGGCTGAAATAACGCCGAGGGCCCTGCTGACGTACGCCTGCCATTTTTCAGTTTTTGGGATTATTACTATGGACTAGTATGGTTTTCATCTTCTGTGGAATACAGTAGCGCTCAAGTTGTTGAGCTGTCGCGGTAGTATTATATGGTGTAAAAAACATAACGTTGTCCAGATCGCGATACGGACGTCCGTGGCGTCCGAGCATCTTGGCAATCCTACGGCGTCGATATGATACGATATGAAAAGTTCAGAGTATCCCGCAGGTCCTAAAGGTAGGATCGCAAGAGATTGTAAAAAAAAATACGCACGATCCTTCTTCCGGTCAAGTGGACCATTATCCTAACAAAAAAATTTCACCAGATATGCACAATGCATATAGCCCCCATAGTGAAATGTATGGTTGAGAACTTTAGATACTCCGTACTGTGTATTGTCACATTTGGCCAGAGACTTATTTTTATTCTCATACTTCTTCCATACTTATAAAACATGTCGTTTAGGACAGCGACACGGTCTTCAAAGTGCAACTTTGACTTATTATTTCTATAAAAATATTTGTTAAAAATTGATATATGTATGCTTTTATGAAAGTATTTTGCAAGATAAACCTATTCGCGTAGTTTTCATATTTTCAAACTTAATAATTTAGAAGTTATTCATGATTTATGTTCCCAATGTTGATTGAAATCATGTCCAAAACGACATGTTTTATAGGTACGGAGGGATATATGTGTTGATTTCAGTGGCAGAGCCACCACTATGACGAGGTCTGGCCATCGACCTCTTGCGCGTCCCAATTTCTTCCGGGAGAACTGGAGGACAGTGTTGCGGTGGTGCAGAACGAGGCTGTGGGTTGTGGGAATTCGAAAAAAAGGTTGTGGGCTGTTTTTATTTAATCTCTTTGACCTTTACCTTTTGGAGTTCTGGGCTATATGAAATGTAGCAGCCCATGATGTTGGACTAAAGGGAATTTATATATATATATATATATATATATATATATATATATATATATATATATATATATATATATATATATATATATATATATATTTTTAATTATTTTGCAAAATTATACGATCGTTTGAAAATTTAGCAGATTTGGCAACCAACCGCCGTGTGCCACGGCGGCCATCGTGCGCCACGGTGTTTACGACCTAACCGTCGTGGTGCACGGCGGTTGGAGGCCGGCCACGGCGGTTGGGCCTAACCGCCGTGGGCCACGGCGGTTGGGCCCAAACGCCGTGGCCCACGACGGTTGGGGTCATTTTAATTTTTTTTGATAAAACTTTAATAAATCTAGTAGAAAATTAACAGGGAAATTCAGGACATGACCTCCAACCTAATACCTACCGTACCTACGGTTGTTTTTGTTTTTTAATTTAAGGAAAAAACTAGGTTGTAATAAAGAAAAGCAAAGTGACGTACTAAAAAATAGTCATGATCACATATAACAGAGCTCATGTACAAACAATATGCGACCTAATCTAGCATCGCCTGGTCTTCTTGAGCAGCCTGTCAGCTCGGGCTGCGGCGTGCGTCTGCTCGCGAGGGTACGTCAATGGGTCACGAGGGTGGATCTACCGACGCCTAGCATCATCAGTCGGCTACGGTGTCGCCATCGCCTTCACCGACTCTGCAACCTTGTGGGACGACCTTGGCAGTCCTCCGCTCGTGTCTGGCAGCTGCGAGCCTCCTGGAGACTGTTGTGGCCCACCGCTCACGCCTGGAAGTGCTGCGAGCCTCCTGGAGACGAATGCGGCCCACCGCTCGCGCCTGGTAGCTGCGAGGCTCCTGGCTGCGCCCCACCGGTCGCTCCCGGCAGCTGCGAGCCTCCTAGCTGCGTCCCTGCTCCCTCCTGAGTGCACGTGGGTGGCGCACCTCCAAGATGCGACCCTGCGAGCTCGTCCTACGACTGCAAACCCTGCAAGAAGTCGAAGTCGAAGGCCAACTCGTCAAACCCTGACCCCGATGCTCCGGACTGGTCCCCTAGTTCTCCGGTAGGAGTGTCGACGCTGCAGTCGTAAACTGGAAGAAATAGTATTAGTAATTCACGTTTCCTAATTAATACAATATAGTATTTGTATATAGTTCGACATATAGTAGTGGTCAATACCTGATGGAAGAGCAGCGCCAAGGGACGAGGAAGGACCTGGTGGTGGTGCTGCTGCTAGTACTGGTGCTGGTGCTGGTGCGGGTCCTCATGGTGCCGAACCTGGCCCTCTTGGTGCTGGTGCACGTGTAGGCGCAGGACCTCTGAGAGAAGGCCCCCCTAGCAGAGACATCCTCAAGGGAGGATGCGCCGGAGGGTGCTCCGGGTAAAAATCTGCCTAGTAGGGTGGCCGTGACGAGGACGATGGTGCCGCATGGGAATGACCAGTCGAGGCGGAGCTGAAGGACGACTGGGGGTACCGTGGAAATAGTGGTAGAGACAGGTTGTCGCGGCAGTTGACCATGGCAAGGAACCTCGTGGTGATGGCACCCATCGTGTGGAAATTCTCCGCGATCTCCTGGTGTGACATCTGGGTTAGCCTCGCCGTCGAGTCCTCTATAATATGTGAAAGGTCCGCAATCACGTCGAACTGCAAAAGAAATTATCAGTAAATGGTAGAATGTAAAGTACCATAAGGGAAAGGCGGTGGATTTTCAAACTCACCGCTGTGTCGTAGTGCTGATCCCATCGCACCGGGTACGCGGCACTAGAAACGAGCGCCCTCGCCGCGTCCGAAATCGGCGCTGCTGGTTGTGGTGGGACGTACATCACACGCGACCGAGTCCTCGAGGTGTACCACTGGATGTACGCCTCCCACGCAGTGTCATCGTGGGGCCGGTCCTCCGTGACGACGTTCTGCGGTGCGGTAGCCCAACCATCCACGTACTGCTACACCCTCTAAACCCAAGAAACACGACCCGCAACTCCCCTCCACGACCACCTATGATGAATTAAACATATTTGTTAGTGTCTGAAATCTTCGAACGCTGAATTAAATTTAAAAATTTATGAGAACTCACCTATGGTGGTGTTGACGGTGAATTTCCGTGAACCTAGCCATGAGTTTACCTTCGGTATTGGCATGAATTTTATATCTTATCCATTGGTGCGAACCCCTTGGTATAACAAGTTCGTTTGTGCATGTCGATTTCGGAGTTTAGTGTTTATGTAGGAATTTAGAGTTAAAAGCAAGACTTCCGGGTAAAGTTCATCAAGCACCTCGTGAAAAGACCTCGAAGCCCGGTACAAGTCAAACAATGAAGTGAACATGACTCCAAGAAGCCCAAGGACCAACACGTGAAGACGGAAATCTTTGAGGACCCCGACAGAAAATGTTGAATCTTGCGGGGCAAGGAGCTTCATCTAAACCGCGGAGAAACTGATGTCAAAGGCCCACATGCAGAAGGGAGAATACTCTAGAAGGCTCGAGAAGCAACACCAGTGAAGAGGCCGCAGACTGGGCCGAGGTGGACCCAAGCCGGCCGGCCCAGGACAGTCGGCCCAGCCCACTTCTGGGCCCAGTCGCGCCGCCCTTTGACCTAGCCATCATTCGGACTATTTATAGTCTCGAGGTCAAGAGCCACGCATCAATTCATTCGCCAACCGCCACTGAGGAGCAGAGAAGAGAGGGACACCATCTCATAGAGGAGAGGGTCGAGCTAGTTGTCTAGGGTCTCCCTAGCCGGCGTGGGAACCTTGCAAGGAAGACCACGTCGGAGTTCCAGGAGTTAGAAGCAAGATCAAGGTAGGTTCCCGCTGGTGATCTTGTTCATGTATCATGTATTATGTTGAATTATCAAGTTGCAATCCGATTTCTAGCGATCGAGTGTTTCTCCTACGATTTTGATTTCAATTGGCTTTTCGTATCTTAAGATCTATTCTCGAGATACATCATAGAGGGTGTTCTTGTAGCCATGGTGGCTTGAGGTGCATGCCCGACCTTCCGGGAGATTTCAACTTGTCCATTGGACTCACTCTAGACTAACCCGCACGAATAGGGGTGCGTTGTGACAAAACGGTGGCTCCAAAAGGCGGGCATTTTTGGAGTCAGACGGGAAATCGTGATTTAAAGATGCTTTTTATGAGATTCAACTTGGTTACTTCTTCTTTGCTCAGAACTTCAACAAAAGCTTGATCCAATCTCTCTAGATTGATTCATCTATCCCTCTCTATCTCTTGCTACCTCCGGTTTTCATAGATTAGATTCATTTTCATGATGTCTTTAGATTAGATGCATAAGATTCCCATTTGAAGATCTAAGTGTTCTCGGCTTTAATAGATAGGATTTTGCATCACACATTTGTTCCACGAATTCGATACCGTGGGTTCACACTTGAGGGGAGAAGGGTCCCTTGACTACGACTGAGGACTTGTCCGCTTGCAAGTCCAAACGAAGTTTGATACGAATATACACCGTCAACAAGCCCCTTTTTCTGGCGCCATTGCCGGGGAAAGTGATTAAGATTCAATCTTTTATTGCTTTTTGTGAATATTTTCAGTTTTCTTTCGGTTTTCTGTTTTTGCATCTACTAAGTTTTGAACATCCTCAAAATCAATCTAATCTAGTTTGACTAACCCTAGTTTTCTTAGATTTATTTTTGTTTTGTTTTGTATATATATTGTTTATTTCTAACCCTAACAGGAGATGGACGTCTACCTCTCCAACAAACCCGATAATTTTGTGGATGATCCAGAAAAACTTTACAGGCTAAGGAGACATGAAGCACAAGCTAAAAAGCTGGAACTTGCAGATCCAAAAGCGGAAGCCGAGAGATCGTCGGAGTCTCCAATGGAATCACCACCTTAAAGCCCTAGGGAGAATCGATTTCCACCGATGGGAGGACAACCGCAGCCGGAGTGCAAGATCAGGGAGCTATGCACCCCAGACATCGTCGACCTACCAATATTGAACCTCACGGAGATCAGAAGGCCGTTCGAGATCAAGACCTCAACGATTCGCATGGTGCAACATTCACCCTTCACCAGTTAAGAGGATCCGAACCTTCACCTCCAAGCATTCATTCAACTTTGTCAAACATTCTATATGAACGGGATGACTCAAGACCAAATGAGGGCAAGGATCTTTCCGTTCTCGCTACTCGGGAAGGCTTTGCAATGGTTCTACTCTCAACTGGCGGAGACGGTGGAAAACTGGGACACCTTGATGAGGGCCTTCATGAAGGAATACTACTCACCAGATAAAACTCAAAGCTTGCGCAATAAGATTGCTACTTTTGCTTAATACCTACGGAGACCATATCGGAGGCATTCGAGCGCTTCAATGAGTACACTCGGGCGGTTCCACATCACAAGTTCCCGAAGGAGGATCTCGTTCAAAAGTTCTATCAAGGACTTACCATGGCATCAAGGACAATCATCGATGCATCAGAAGGAGGATCCATCATCGAGCTTACGCCGACCCAAGCTTTCACTCTATTCAAGAAGGTCGCGGACAATGACACGTGGGTGCCATCCGGACGCTTACTTCTGGTTCAACCCACGGGTAATATCAAAGGAGTCTTGCAAGTGGAGAAGGAAGACATACTCGAATGCATGATTGATTCGCTTATGCGGAGGTTGGAGAAGATGGAGATAGAGAAGAAAGAAGCTCAAGACTTAAAGGTTGCTGAAGCAAGATCCACATGTGAAGAGTGCGGAGAATATGGCCATGTCCACAAGGATTGCCCGGAGGAAGCCAAGGTGCTCGGCTATATGAGGAAGGGGGGTTTGCCGAACTTCTGCTACGGGCAAGGTATACCTCAATTTAATGCAAGCTCATCCATTCCGAATTCGGTTCCGCTTCGTATACAATTGAAGGACTTCATGGACGAGCAAGCTAAGATCAACAAGGACACCGTCACCAAGTTCAAAGCCATAGGCAAGGTGTTGGTGAACATCGATTGCAAGGTGACGGAGGTCGGAAGATCCAACCATCAAGTGCTCAACATGATGAAGATGCTCGAGACGCAAGTGGGACAACTTGCCGGGCGCCTATCCGCTAATGAAGGGAAGCTTCCGGGACAACCTCAAGGTCCCGAAATGGTGAAGGCCATTCAAACTCGTTTGGGGAACGTACCGAAGATCCGGAGCGTTCCACGGGAGCAAGAAAGCCTAAACCATCCACCGAGGCAGAGGAATTTTCTAAGGAGGAGATTACCGAGATCGTCACTGAAGAGCCCAAGTTTGAGATGCTTGGAGAAAACATGAAGATACCGCAAATTAAGTCACGCTACTTCCGAGGTAAACTTGATAATCATTTTGAGAAGTTTGTGGAGGTTACGTAGGTTAAGCATCAACATGCCTCATCGAAACAAGTATGAGATAGCAACACTCGGGGTGGATCATGTCAAGATATCCGAGCAATGTAGAGCCGCTATTGCAATGGACTAGAGAAGCAAGGAGACCCCGGATGCCCGACGATTCCATGTTCCGTTGGTTCGTTCAAGTTTGAGAAGACATTATGCGACCTTGGAGCAAGTGTGAGCATCATGCCAAGAGATGTGTTCGAGAAGCTACGCCTACCATTAGAGCCTATGACCATGTGCTTGGAGTTGGGTGACAACTCCATTCGCAACCCCTTGGGCGTTGTTGACGGTAGATTATCATATCAAAGTTCATATGGATTTGCAAGCGGACAAATACCCCATCGTAGTCAAGGGACCATTCTTCCCTCAAGTGTGAGAACCCAAGGTATCGAATTCGTGGAACAATGTGTAATGCAAGGATTCAATCTAGTAAAGCAAGGAAAGCTATCTTTTGAAGAACCAAGTTGCACCTAATCTAAGAGATCATCAAGAAAACACATCTAATCTACTAACTCAAGAGGTAGCAAGAGAAAGCAAAGAGATAACCGATCTAGAGAGTCTAGATCATGCATATGTTGTAGCTCCAAACAAGATAGATGAAGATAGAAAAACGAATCTCATTAAAAGCATCTTTAAACCGTGGGCTCCGGTCCGATTCCGAAGACGCTCGCCTTTTGGAGCCACCATTCTTTCACAACGCACTCCTATTCGTGTGGGTTAGCCAAGGGCGAGTTCGATAAGAACAAGTTGAAAACACTTGGTCAGTCTAGTATGCACCTCTAGCCACCGCAGCTACAAGAGCACCCTATGCAATCTATCTTAAGTATAGATTGAGGAAGAAGCAAAACCAAGGGAGAACAAAATCATCGAGAAGGCACTTGATCACTAGAAATCGGATTCACTATAAAACTTCACCATGAATGATTACATGGACAAGATCACCACCGGGATCCTACCTCGATCTTGATCCTTGCTCCGGAGCTCCGACTGGTCTTCCATGCAAGGTTCCCACGTCGGCTAGGGAGACCCTAGACAACTAGCACGACCCTCCTGTCCGAGATGGTGTCCCTCTAGCTTCTCTGCTACTCGGCGGCGGATGACAAATTAATTCTTCCGTGGCTCTCGGTCAAGGGGCTATAAATAGCCCGAGAGGCGGCTAGGTCAAAGGGAGACCAACTGGGCCTCGAAGTGGGCTGGGCCGACCGTCCTGGGCCGACCGGCCTGGGCCCACTTCAGCCCAGCCCGCGGCCTCCTTTGCCCGGTGTTGCTTCCCGAGTCTTCTAGAGTCTTCCCACTTCTGCATGTGGGCCCTTGTCGTCAGTTTCTCTTTGGATTAGATGAAGCTCCTTGCCCCACAAGATTCAACAGTTTTCTGACTGGGTCCTCAGAGTTTTTCATCTTCTCGCGTTTGGTCCTTGGGCTTCTTGGAGTCATGTTTACTTCATTGCTTGACTTGTACCGGGCTTCAAGGTCTTTTCATGAGGTGCTTAACGAACTTATCCCGGAAGTCTTGCTTTCAACACTAAAATCCTGCATAAACACTAAACTACAAAACCGACATGCACAAACGAACTTAATATACCAAGGGGGTTAGTACCAATGGATAAGATATAAAACTCATGCCAACACGAAAGGTAAACTCATGGCTAGGTTGATGGAATTTCACCATCAACATCTCCCCCATGCTTAAACCTTACTCGTTCTCGAGTAGCCTTCGATGGATATCATCATTGACCTTCATTGTTTAAACCTTGCACTTGATCATACACGAGAAAACATAATGCTCTAAAAAATTGAATTCGTTATAGTTTCATAATGTACTATCCTTCATCCATACGGAGGGTAGATTATTAATTAAGCTTATCCCGCAAGTATTAACATGCTCCCAAAATTTCAAATAGATCTCAGAAATTTTGAAATAAAGAACAAGATGAAAAAGAGGTAAACCATGTTCACAAATTTGAATCATCTTGCATATTGCTCATGAACTCTCATCTCATCTTGTCTCTCAAGCCTATTTATTCTACTCCTTTCCCTCTCATTATATACATATATATATATGGTAGGCTTTATATGGAGTTTTTTGGGAAAGTTTAGTACTACCAAGATATTATAAATGAAATGTTGTCAAAACAAGACAAGCTTCTCATGGTCTTACCGAGACTTGTCAAAAAAGTCATTAGAAAATAATGTTATATCAAGGAGGGGGAGAAAAAAATACACACACTTGAGATAGGTGGGCATGTGCAAATGGAAAAGAGTAATCCCGAGGCACAAAGGAAGTCCTCGTTATCGGATTGCACATGGTAGGAAAATGAGTATGGATCTTTTAGTCTTGAAACCTTGAAATTCCTAGTGCACTTTAGAGAACCGGGGAGTTCACCTTATTTTATTTTTACACATACTCATATTTTTTTCTCTTTTTCTCATTTATATATTTTTTCTCTTTTTCTTTATACTCATTTTTTCTTTTTCTTTTTTCTTTCTCATTTTTTATTTGCTCCCCTTTGAACTCTAAAAATGCATTGTACCTACCTCCTCCCCCATGCTTAGACATTTGCTCGTCCTCGGGCAAAGAGGTGATAGAGATAAGGTAGGTCCTAGAAATATTTTTCCTTTGGAGAGATACTTAAAATCTTCAATCTTGGCACCATCTTGTGATCTTCCTTGAATTGATGAGCCATACTCAAAGATAGGTTGTGGTCAAGGAGTTAAACACAAAAGATGATTTTTGGTTTTAAGGGTGGATATCCAGCGAGGTTTGTGAGATCTCCAATGTGGGGATACACAATGCACGGATAAAAAGGCTAGCAAAAAGATAGATACGCAAAAACGGAATGATCAGCTTCTTAGCCTCGGGCCAGAGAAATCAAGGCCTGAAATAACTCACCCAAAAATCAACCTTATATACTAAGTTTTTTCACTCAAATATATATGTGGCTCTGGATAGGTAGAGCAACATGCAAGTGGTATTTATGACAATGTTAGCATTACTTTTAAGAACAAAAATAAATCATCTTTAATCCATCTAAAACTTGAGATCACATAAAACACTATAGGTCCTTATTTTTATCATAACCTCCACTAAAGATTAAGCTAGCATTTAGATAATTTCAGATTTGTATTTTAAGAGAGCATTAGCTTAATCATGCATAAAACAACTACAAAGATGAACAAAGTGGCAATTATAATCATATATCATCATGGCATAAACTTTGTAACTTTACCAAAGGCAAAAACTAGGTGGTGACTATATTCATGATGAAAATAAAAACTAACACACATGCTGAAATTTAAAATAAAAACTAAAAACACTACGCATACATAGGCACAAACAAGCTGAAAGTTAAAGAAAAAGGGGAAAGGAAAGATAACTAAATCTCCTTCTCTCTCTCTAATCTTCCGCCGGTGGTTGATATTGATAATCTTGATTGTTCTGCCCTTGCTCATAATAGTATTGCACCGCTCCTCCTATAAATTGTCCCGGCGGTGCTAAGTGAAGGCATCCAATCTCATAAGCGATGTTTGCATTCCTTCACCCATTTGGTTTGCATTGGTTTGGATGGCTGCGATATTTTGCATGTTTCTTACAACGTATCCTCTAATGATGGCCACACTTTGTTGTGGTTAAGGAAGATGTGCACATGGCTCCGCAAAGGCTACGTTGGGCACCGCAAAATTTGGTGGGGGCATGGTTGCACCACTCCCCCATGCTTGCATTGGTACATCACCGTAGTAACTCAGCGGCGCCGGAATTTCTCCAAATGGTGGCACATAATTTTTGTTGCGCACCTCCCACTTGGGCCGTGGAAGAACCTTCTCCTATAATCCTTCGTCTTTTATTTTTCTTCACCGGCACAATAAGTACTTCCTCTAACCAATCTTCTTTCCCTCAAGAAAAAGTCTTAATCTTCCTTCTGAAAGGGGCAAATTCACCTTGGCCACTTTGAAGCCTCCTCTCTCATCTCCACTTATGTATTTGCCTTGCTTCATATACACAAATCCAAGTGAAGTCCCGGCTAGGAGCGGGTTTCTTGGAATTCTCGGTCTCAAAGAGATAACCAACATGGAGAGATAACACCCCGAGCTAATATCTCTCAAACCCAATGTTGCTTCACAACACCACCGGTTGATCATGAGGTAAGTGGGGTCGATTGGCTGCTTGGCAATCAAAGCCGAGTAAAGCCAATTCACCTCCATGTCGGTTATCTTAGTCTCTCATTATCCCCAAAATCCTCTTACACATCCTCAAGTGAAACACTTGGATGATGGGGTTCCGGATACTATTTCTTTGTTGGTGAGCTCCTTCCGCGATCATACTCCAAAAACCTTCCAATGTGCCTCCATGCACATCCACTTGTTCCGGGGCTCCCTTTTGAAAACCAACTCCCTAATACTCATAGGGAACCACTTGTTCAACTCTCTCCAAACGGAATGAGAGACTCGGCACTCCTTCATCTAGGATGGGCGCCATGGTCATGAGAATTTCCAAGGTGAATTTCTTGTGGGTGTTTACCGACACTCTGTTGGAGAATTGCACCCAACATGTAGTAAATATCCGTATGAAAACCCAACACTTCGAGAGCTTGGTCGTCGAAGTCAATGTTTGCCACAAGCCTCTTCTCAGGGCGAGTGAGCTTCTACTTCTCCTCTTCCGTCATGATGATAAATCCATATTCAGAGTACCACGGGGCGTATGGAGGTGGAGCGGGTGATCGTGTCGAGCGACGAGGTGGGACGGGCAGCTCCGTACGTCCTTGAGATTCGGCGAACCTCATAGACGAGCTTCGTGTGGCCCTCATGCGTCCCTCCTTGGCGGTGCCGTGTCCTCCTTCATACTCCGAGGAGACTCGGAGACCGAGTGCCTCCTTAAAAAGGTTGTTGTTGATGGCTTGGACGACGATGATCCCTTGTTCTTGGTGAAAAGACTTGTAGCTTTCTTCGACATGGTTGCTGCACTATCTCTCACAAATATATATCCGGGGTTTTCAACCGGTAACAAGGTACACAAATATTATTTGGAGTATGAACTTTGAGTGGAATTAGGATGGATTGTGCTGGAGGAAACCAACTCGGAGTGGAAGGCTAAGTCTAAGGTGGTTCTGAACTACAAGATCAAGCACATGAACAAGGATCTGGTGAAGGACCGATACGGCGAACCAGAGAGGTGTGGGGGGAGGGGAGTGAATGGGAGCCGATAAAATTCTTGTCGAAGGAGATGGAGGCTCCAACAAGATGAACACGGCTTCCAACACACGACTTCGACACACTACCCAAGTTAGCCAAGTCCACGCAGCCACTGGAGTGCTACTGAACCTAGGAACTAACTTCCAACCTCACAAACCCGAATGCAGCGGAACATCAAAACTCGAGTCCACTGACCAACACCGGTCAGACCGGTCTCAACCAGAAAGCCCCAAAACACCAAACAGGCCTACCGAGCTCCAAACTGAACAAAACTCGAAACAACAGCAACACAGGACAACAACAAACACACCCAAACGTTCACTCGAGCAAAAACCCAACAAGGGTTGCACCAGTCAGACCGGTGAGAGGCACCGGTCAGACCGTTGTGACCTGGGCTTCTCAGGATGAACAGCACCCGCGGGTCAACACCTCCAAATCCAAGCCTCAATCTCCCGAATTGCTCCACGGACTTGAACAAGACTTTGGGGATAGTAGGGAGACCTCATGAGGAGTCCATAGCCAAGTTTAATCCCACCAAAACTTGTTAAATCAAGAGGAATCGAAGAAATCCCGCCAAGAACTCCTCTAACCCTAGAACATCGAAAACCCCAAAATCGAGCCCCTTAACTCACGGATTTGGGAGGGGAATCAAAGGCAAAAGAACCACGAAGGATTCCCACAAATTCCCCCATCAAATCCCCAAGAGCAAGGTCCCGAAAACACCCCAAGAAAATCACAAAGAGAGGGCTCTAAAAATCACCACCAAGAACAACCGGGAACAACACAACAAAGCCTTGAGGAACCACGTCGAATCATCTATACATACCAAGGAGGTTCATACAAGGTCTAGCTTACCGCCCGATCATCCAACCCTCTCACAAAATCTCACCATGAAGCTCTCAAGCTAGTCCTATGAAAATCCTAAGAAAATAGGAAGGGAAATAGGAAAGCATGAACTAGGGTACCAAGAGATGGCTGCCATCCTCTCACCTCATGGGTTATATGGAGGCAAGTTTAAAGTCTAAAATGCCCTTGCTTAACAACTAGGGATACAAGCTCCTCAACGGCCGTTTTGGAAGTCTTCAGATTTTCTCCATCGGACGGATGCCCGGCGACCGCACCCTGCTTAGCCTCGACGCAAGCGATGCGATCCCGACGCGTGTCCTCCGCTTCGAAGTCTCCGGACTGCATCGTCGCACACCGGTCAGACCGGTGCTCCTCACCGGTCAGACCGGTCAGACCCACCGGTCAGACCGGTCTAGAGCTGCTGCAGCACCATATTCGGTTCTTCGGTTTTGGCTTTGTGGATCAACCAAGGAACCCAGTGGTTTTCTGGTGAACCACTGGAAACCCTGCGAACTCGGTGTAGCCTCCGCCAATCACCACTTATGACTCGGCTCCCACGTAGTCCCGGCTCGACCTTGGTTTTCAGGCCCAACCAAGAAACCGTCCATGACTTCATCTTGCTGTTCATGCCACCATGCGGCCCGCACTTGACCCCGCTGGCCACCGGGTTCCTCGAATGAAGCCTACTTGTCTTCTCCACACCTGGAGGCCTCACCGGCGACGACCTTTCGCGCTTGTTCTTCACCTGCACCAACACCAGTCAAGCCACAACTTGCACCTGCAATACTTAACCAAGAATCAGTCCACTCAACGTTGTCAATCACTCATCACACAAGGAAGCGACCATCCACCGGTCCTCGAACCACACATGGTCCTCAATCTCCCCCTTGATGAGTGCATTAACAGCACCCACACAATGTAACACGAGAGAAAAGAAAAGGAAAAGAAACGAATAAAAAACTCCAACAAGCGATCGAAAGCCAAACAAAGGCAAAGATCAAGATCACTTGAAGAAGACAAGTCTCGGACCCCTTAGGCAAGGGCAACGGCTCGACACATCCGAGACAAAACTATGCTCAAGCAAAGAGTGCAAACCATCAAACCAAAGCTCGAAAAACCACGAAGATCTCCCCCTGCACACATGCAAGCTCCCCCTGAACCAATGCAACTCCCCCTAGACGAATGCATGCAAACCACTTGAAGAAAACAGGGCACCTACATCAGCTCAGCTCAGACCGGTCAGACCGGTCACCCTCACCGGTCAGACCGGTGGACAAGATTGCCCAGCACCTGAGAACTACACCGGTCAGACCGGTGCCCTTCACCCGTCAGGCCGGTGCCACCTGGGAAACTGGCAAAGCTCAAAAATAGCTCGAAACCACCTAGAAACCTTCTAAATGCGTGCAGCAAGCCATTTCAAGCTCAAACTTCCCCCCTTGTGAATCAAGCCAAAAATGCAAAAAATGCAACCTAGAGCTTCTCAAATAGACAAAATTCAACAAAGGATGCTACACATGTCCAAATGAGCAAGTTAGATACTCTATAGCTTCAGTTCCCTGGGTTTTTTGAGGCTGTCTAGGATTTAGATGAAGTGCAGCAGGTGAACGTGGACCATGGTTGGGAGCTTCCCCCCCTCCCCCGCCTATTGTCAATCTTGACGGGTGGGCTCAGTGGCCAGAGCCTCAGGCTGAAGGAATTGATGAAAATGAGCTGCATCTGGTTAATGATTTAGCTGACGCGGCGGTTGCTAATTGTATTGCTGATGGAGTGATGCAGCACCCTGAAGTGCCCCAAGAAAGTCACTCGGTGAGCAGTGATGTCCAGGCTTTCTACAGAGCTCAGGGAGCCCCTGTCACGCTTGAACTCCCTATTCCTGATAACTCTTCTGCATTCAAAGTTGTCCCAGTTGATAGGGGCAACGATATTGTGTTTGAGGATGACAGTGCTATCAGGCAGATTGCTGCAAGAATTGGCATTCATCAGTGCTTTGGACCCTCCCCATCCGTGGCAATGCTTGTCCAAGACCTCGCTGCTCATGCTCAGTTGCTTATGGCCTCCCTGCCAATGAAGGAACCTCTTCCTGCTCAGTCCTGGAATTTTGTCCCGGCCTCCTCTTTTGCTGACACCTGGTTTTCCGTGTGGACAATCCCCGCTTGGGGAAATAATGCTGAAGCCTCTTCATCTAGGGGAGCCAGAATGCCAAGACTGACACTCATCAGCTCTCCTCACTCAGCCAACCCCCCCAATCAGTTGGATGTCCATGAGCGCAGCAATAATCTGGAGCCAACCATTCAAATAAACCCTGATCAGGAAGCTTCTGATGGCGGTGTGGTGGACATGGATCTTGACTCCCCCACCCGTTTGGCCTCTGAAATTATCTCAAGTCCTCCTACTGCCAAAAAGAGAAGAGGAAGGCCTCGCACCCCCATTGTTGATGATGAGGTCCGTAGGAGCGCCAGGCTTAGAAATGTTGACGCCCAGGAGCACATCCAGCTTGATGGGGAACCAAGAAGAAGAAAAGGTGCCACCAAGAAATCCGCGTCCTTCTCTTCTGTTGCTGACCTGAAGAAAGCCATTGTCAGCTGTAGCCTTGATGATGATCTCGCAGAATTTGAAGTTGCCCCTATTCAAGCTTCAACATTGGCTGAGCTTGGTTCCTCCTTCTGTGGCATTCCTCCTGCGGAGTTGAGCCCTGCCACCTTGCTTCATGAAGATGAAGAACAATGATCAAAGTTAATTGGACCTCATCCAGTCTCTGGTGGTGCTTTATCTGCTTTTGTCCTGGGGGGCGTTTTGAGCTTGGCTGTAACTTAGTGTCTCCTTGGTGGCTGTTGAACACTAGGTTATCTGATATGTTTCTCTGTGGTGGCTGTGCCCCGCAATCTTTTGCCTTTTGCTTTCCCTTCTGTTTATGAAGGACCGATACGGCGAACCAGAGAGGGGGGGAGTGAATGGGAGCCGATAAAAATTCTTCTCGAAGGAGATCGAAACTCCAACAAGATGAACACGGCTTCCAACACACGTCTCCGACTCACTACCAAGGTTGGTCAAGCCCACGTAGCCACTGGAGTGCCACTGGACCTAGGAACCAACACACCACCTTCCGACCCGAGAAACGCGGTGGAAAAACCAAGCCTCGAGTCTACGAGACCCACACGGTCGGACCGGGGAGCACCACCGGTCGGACCGGTCCCTCGCCGGTGAAACCGGGCAACTTTCACTAAGTGGCTCTACACCGGTCGGGCACCGGTGAGACACACCGGTCGGACCGATGGCGACCGAAAGCCCCCAAGGCACCAAACGAGCCAACCGACCACCAAACGGACCCAAACTCGAAACAGCGGCAACACGGGACAACAACGAACGACCAAGACATTCACCCGAGCAAAAACCCACAAGAGCTCGCACCGGTCGACCGCTCAAGAGCACCGGTCGGGCCGGTGTAGCTCGGGCGGCTCGGGATGAACGGCACCCGCGGGTCAACTCCCCCAAATCCAAATCTCGATCTCCCGAATCGCTCCACGGACTTGAACAAGACTATGGGGATATCAGGAACACCTCATGAGGAGTCCATAGCCAAGTTTAGTCCCACCAAATCTCGTCCAAAAAGGAGGAATCGAAGAAATCCCGCCGAAAGCACTTCCAACCCAAGAACTCAAGAAAACCCCAAAATCGAGCACTTTTACTCACGGATTTGGGAGGGGAATCACAGCCCAAAGAACCACGAAGGGTTCCCACAAATTTCCCCCATCAAATCCCCAAGAGAAAAGCCCCGAAAACACCCCAAAGAAATCACGAAGAGAGGGCTCCGAAAATCATCACCAAGAACAACGGGGAAAACACATCCAAACCTTGAGGAACCACGCCGAATCATCTATACATGAAACAAAGGTTCGTACAAGGTCTAGCAAGCCGCCCGATCATCCATCCCTCTCTACAAGATCTCTCCGTGAAGCTCTCTTGCTATACCTAAGGAAAACCTAGAGAAAATAGGTGGAAAATAGGAAAACTAATGAGCTAGGGTTCCAAGAGTTGGCTGCCATCCTCTCACCTCTTGGGTTATATGGAGGCAACCGAATGTCTAAAATGCCCTTCTCTACTAACTAGGGATACAAGCCCCTCAAGGGCGGATTTGGAATTCTTGATGTCTTCACCATCGGACGGATGCCCGCAACCGCACCTCGCGTAGCCTCGACGCAAGCCATGCGATCCCGACGCGTGTCCTCCGCTTCGAAGATTCGGACCGCGTCGTCGCACACGGTCGGAGCCGGTGCTCCTCACCGGCCGGGCCGGTCGGACCCACCGGTCGGACCGGTCCGGTGCCGCCCTGCACCTCCGTCTTCGGTTCTCCGGTCTTGGCTTTGTGGATCAACCAAGGAACCCGGTGGTTTTCTCGGTGAACCACCGAAACCCCGCGAACTCGGTGTAGCCTCCGCCAATCTCCACTCATGACTCGGCTCCCACGTAGTCCCGGCTCGACCTTGGTTTTGAGGCTCAACCATGAAACCGTCCACGACTTCATCTTGCTTGTTCATGCCACCATGCGGCCCGCACTTGACCCCGCTGGCCACCGGGTCCCTCGAACAAAGCCTACTTGTCTTCTCCACACCCGGGAGGCCTCACCGGCGACGACCTTTCGCGCTTGTTCTTCACCCGCACCAACACGAGTCAAGACGCAACCCCGCACCTGCAATACTTAGCCAAGAATCAGTCCACACAACGTTGTCAATCACTCATCACACAAGGGAGCGACCATCCACCGGTCCTCGAACCACACATGGTCCTCAATCTCCCCCTTGATGAGTGCATTGACAACACCCACACGAAAAGTAACAAGAGAGAAAAGAAAAAGGAAAGAAACGAACAAAAAAGAAACTCCAACAAGCGATCGAAAGCCAAACAAAGGCAAAGAGCAAGATCACTTGAAGGAAACAAGTCTCGGACCCCTTAGGCAAGGGCAACGGCTCGACACATCCGAGACAAAACAAAGCTCAAGCAAAGAGCGCAAACCACCGAAACAAAGCTCGAAAAACCACAAAGAGCTCCCCCCGCACACAAGCAAGCTCCCCCCGAACCAATGCAACTCCCCCCCGGACGAATGCATGCAAAACAACGAAAACGGGGGCAGCTGCAGCACTTTCAGCTCACACCGGTCAGACCGGTCATCACCACCGGTCAGACCGGTGCCTAACATGTGTACAGGACTAGCACTCACACCGGTCAGACCGGTGCTCTTCACCGGTCAGACCGGTGTACAACAGAGCCCAGAAATGGCTCGAAACCACCTGAAAACCTTCTAAATGCATCCACCAAGCCATTTCAAGCTCAAACTTCTCCCCCTTGTTGGCAATGCATGAATCAAGCCAAAAATACAAAACTTTCAACCTAGAGCTTCTCAAATAGACAAAATTCAACAAAGAATGCTACGGATGTCCAAATGAGCAAGTTAGATACTCTACGGCTTCGTATCGATCTCAACTACATGATCACCAAGTTTCACAACCATTGGACGAAGCTAAGAAGGATTTTGGCAATTTTTCGAAAAACTTGCCTCTCATGAGCAAAGTCCTAAACATGATCAAAGCATATCAAAATGGCAAAGCCACACAAACTTCATGCTAGGACAACCATTCTAATCATAAGACCATCACAAACACCCACAAGCACCTCATGTCATGTCAAAGCCACCGAGCCATGTGCCTACTTCTATTTATGAGACTTCTCATTGGTAGGCATCATGCAACGGTTTAGCACCCAAAGCAAATTAAATTCAGCACGTATGACATGGGAGCATATTTTCCAAGCATTTTTCATTTCATTTTCAGATTTGTAAATGGTACATGAAATGTCTTTGCGACAAAAAGGAACTTATGCTCCTCCACAAGATAAATCAAGAGGGCTAAACATTCATGATGGCAAATGAGCCTTTGGCCCCATATGATCAATAAACTAGCCATCCAACCACAAATTAGGCATAGCAAGGCCACACAAACATGTCAAGAGCATGTAAAGGCATTTACACATGAGAGAGCATACATGTGACATTTTTCAAAAGCATAGCTATCAACCATGGATTATTCATCAAGATCATCAAGAGCTAAGCCAAACTAACCGTAGCATACCAAACAAGCTCACAAGGACATATATCTCATTCCATGGTGAACAATGTATATGAGAGAAGCTTTTCCTAACCAATGCATATGATACAAAATGCATGCAATCTAAGATACAAGGATGCCTATACATCATGTTACATATGCCATGCCAAATGCAAGAAATGCACAAAGGAAAGCTATACATATGCTACAAACCGGCTCCTCAAGGGGAGGCAAAACGGGCTCGACACCACCGGCAATAGAGAGCTCCCACACACCCAACTCAAGAAATCAAACACACACCAAGTTCCCCCCGCAAACGAGTGAAAGTGGCTTGATCTAGGGGTTTGGTGAAAATATCGGCTAGTTGGTCATGTGTGGGTACATGGATCAAAGCTATCTTTCCTTTCTCGACATTGTCTCTCAGAAAATGATACCTCACTTCTATGTGCTTGGTTTTGGAATGGAGCACTGGGTTCTTTGCAACGCTTATGGCACTAGTGCTATCACATTGAAGTGGGACATGGGTATACTCCTCACCAAAGTCACTCATGGTGTAGGTGATCCAAAGGAGCTGAGAGCAACAACTAGCAGCGGCAACATACTCGGCTTCGGTCGTGGATTGAGCAACACTCGACTGCTTACGGGAAGACCAAGACACCAAAGAAGAACCCAAAAAGCGGCAAGTCCCGAAGTGGATTTCCTATCCAACCGACACCGGCAAAATCCGCGTACGAAAAACCATGAAGCGCCAAAGAAGAGGACGCGAAGTACCAAAGGCCGAAGTCGGGAGTGTGACGCAAGTACCCGAAAATTCTCTTCACCGCTTGCCGATGCGAAGTCCTCGGAGACGCTTGAAAACGAGCGCACGGACACACCGAGAACCGTATGTCGGCCTCGTCGCCGTCAAGTAGAGGAGTGACCCGATCATGCTCGGTACTCCTTCCGGTCCACGTGTTCACCATCCTCGTCCGCATCAAGAGCCGTAGTCGTACTCATCGGCGTCGTCATAGCCTTGGAGTCCTCCATCTTGAACTTCCTCACAATGTCCTTGGTGTACTTAGCCCGGTGCACAAATGTTCCTTCCTTTGATTGCTTGATTTGTAGCCCGAGGAAGAACCGCAACTCACCCATCATGCTCATCTCGAACTCCTCGCTCATATCATCCGCAAACCTTGCAACAAGAGAGTTAGACGAGCCACCAAAGACAATATCATCCACGTACACCCGCACAATCGGGATATCTCTCCTGCCGCCTCGGCAAAAACAAGGTCGATCGACCTTCCCCATCTCAAAACCTCTCTCAAACAAGAACCCCCTCAACCTCGCCATACCAAGCTCTAGGCGCCCGCTTCAACCCATACGGCGCCTTCCTCAACTTGTACACCGGTGGGGGTACTTCTCACTCTCAAACCCCGGAGAGGTCGCCTCACATACACTTCTTCCTCCAACACTCCATTCGGAAAAGCACTCTTCACATCCATTTGGTGCAACTTGAACCCTTTAGCCACGAGAAAAGGCTAGAAGGATCCTAATCGCCTCCAAACGTGCTACGGGAGCAAAGGTCTCCTCGTAGTCGATCCCCTCCTTCTGACTGAACCCTTGAGCAACAAGCCTCGACTTGTTCCTCACAACCTCACCCTTCTCTCCCTCTTTGTTTTTCCACACCCACTTTGTACCAATCGGCTTACACCCCGGGGGAGGGTCAACCAACTCCCACACCCGATTCCTCTCAAAGTTCTCCAACTCCTCATGCATCGAGTTAACCCAATTGTGATCGGATAGTGCGTGTCCAATGTCTTTGGGCTCGAAAGAAGCAACAAATGCAGCATGAGCGAAATGGGAATTGTTTCGAACCCTCGACCGTGTAGTGCGTTCATTCATGTCGCCGATGATCCTCGAAGCCGGGTGATCCACTTGAACTCACCGGGGAGGTTCTCTCCTCGAAGCTACCTCCCCCCTCAACATCGGCTTCTCCTCGTTCTTGATTTGTCGTCGTAGGTGTAGCAGAGGGTCCATCCATCATCGTAGTCGAAGTAGTGGGTACATGTTCAGCTGGGGGCACCGCACCACCATCCTCATCATCACCATGTTCATGCTCCTCCTCTTGAAAGATCTCCTCGCCAAGCTCATCATCACTTGCACACTCAAAAACAAGCTGACTACGTGGCTCTGTCTCGTCGAAGGTTACCTCGCAAGTCTCCACGATTTGGTTAGTTTCAAGATTGAGCACACGATATGCTCTAGAATGAGATGCATAACCAAAGAAAATGCCATCGACAGACCTAGCCTCAAACTTATCCAACTTCCTCGCCTTTCTTCGAATGAAACACTTGCAACCAAAGACATGGAAGTGACTCACCTTGGGTGTGCGACCATGCATCAACTCATAGCATGTCTTCTTCTTGTGCACTCTGAGGTATATCCTGTTCGACACATAGCATGCAGTATTCACCGCCTCAGCCCAATACCTCCTCGGAGTCCTATGCTCATCAAGCATCGTCCGAGCCATCTCGCACAAGGTCATGTTCTTTCTTTCCACAACACCATTCTGGGGAGGCGTATACGGACTCGAAAACTGGTGCTTAAGACCCAAGTCATGACAAAAGGTTTCAAAACGAGAGTTCCTGAATTCCGAGCCATTATCACTACGGATAGCTCGTATGGCATCTCCGTGCCTCTCGTTCCTCAACCTCAAGACTAGATCTCGAACAAAACCAAACGTCTCCCCCTTATCCTCGAGAAAGAACACCCACGCATACCGAGAATAGTCGTCCACCACAACAAGGACATACCACTTCCCACCCGCGGATCGCACACGAGCCGGGCCAACAAGATCCATATGGAGCGGCTCGCATGGACGCTCGGTCATCACATCGGTGAGAGGCGGGTGAGAAGAGGCCACAATCTTGGCATGCCTACACGGAGCACAAACTAACTCTTTCTCAAGCCTCAACCGTGGAAATCCTCGGACCAAATTGAGTTTACTCAAGCGAGACAAAAGGTCAAAGCTCAAGTGACCCAACTTCCTATGCCACTTCCACAACTCACTCGAAGAACCGGCCAAGAAACAACGCTCCACACCCGAAGACCGAGAAAAATCAGCACGAAACACCCGACCCTCGGGAACGACCATACGGACAAGGTCCCCTCGAGAGTCCACAATCCGAGAACCACCCGGCCGAAACAACACCTCAAAGCCCTCATCCAACAAGCCGGGACACGAAAGCAAATTGTACCCCAACGATTGAACAAGAGCAACACGCCTCGAGTGATCTTGTCACTCACTTTTATCTCACCTTCGAAAGCACACGCCCACGCCCATTGTCCCCAAAGGTGATGTACCTCTTCGTCACCACGGGACGAGACTTGAGAACCACCCCCTGTCTCCGGTCATATGCCTCGAGCAACCGGAGTCAATCAACCAAATGTTCTTCAAGTCTCCCACCTGAAATTCAAAAATAGGCACGTGAGCGAACAAACGACTCAGCACTGGGGTTAGTACCAAAGGAGGAAAACCGGTCGCCGAGCCATTTGCTCGAAAGTGGGATTAGCACCAACCAAAGCATCTCTCCTACCAAAGCTACCTCCACGAACACCACCACGGTAACCACCCCGAGGGAACCTCCCTCTCTCGCCCGGAGGAGGACCAAAACCACGCAAGAAAGCCCGTGGAACGTCCTTCCTCTCCAACTCAACGCCACGACTCCTCCAATCCCCGTATTGAGCACGAGGAGGAGAACGCCTAGCAAACTGACTACCGCGCACCCTTCCCGGCCCAACCACCAGAACCACGACCACCAGAAACAACCCTCGCACCTGTACGAGCTCGAAACCCAAACAGTGTCCGTCCCGTGCACCGCACCGGTCTGACCGGTGCTCCACACCGGTCTGACCGGTGTGACCTGGGCAGCAACACCACCTGCAGCCTTCTTCTCTCCCCAAGCCCGAACTGTCCTCACAATCGCCTTGCCCCTGGGCATCTGCATACGAGGCTCAAGTACACCGTCGGAAGGGTGGTACTTGTCCTTGTTAGCCCACTCCTTCTCCATTCTCTCCTCTCGCTTCCTCTTGAAGCAAAACTCCTCCTTATGGCCATCTCTCCCACAATAGCCACAATGGAACCTCACAAGCTTAGGCTTTGGCTTGGGATGTGGCTGCTCACTTGGTTTCTCTCCACTCAAACCCTCCACCGGTTTCTCACCACTAGCCTTCTCACTCTCCTTCCCAAAGAACACTTTCCCCGAAGTGCTCACAAACTTGATAGGCTTTTGTAGGTCATTTGTGGGTGTAGGAAACACGGGTGGAGCTGGAGTTGTGTCTAGTCGGTTCCTTAGATGGTTAGGTTTTGGTGGGAAATCATTTTTGTGGTGGGTTTTTGGTGGCTCCGGGATATTTTCTCCACTTCCTTCACCAACCTTGTTTGCTCCAAGCCCCTCACCATCTTGCCTCTTAAAGGCCTCGATCATCATCCTCAACTGAGGCTCATGACCAGGACAACCAACCCATCAACTTCCTCAAATCATCATTCTCATCCCGCAAACGATCAACATAATGTGCAAGCTCCAAATTTTTCAATGCATGCATTTCACGGGTAGAGCAAGATGTAGGCATGGGTTCCTTCAATTTAGCCTCGAGCGAACTAGTGTAAGCATGCATCTCATCAATCTTAGCATGCAAAACGGGGCAAGAAGTGAAAGCACCTAGCAAAGCGAGTCTAGACTTAAGCTCGGCCACTTCAACCCTAAGCACATCTAGTTCCTCACACTTGGAGGCATGCTTCTCCTTAAACAAAGCAAGATCGGCAAGGAATATGCAGCAATCGGCACAATCATCCTCATCGAAACAACGGGGCTAGCCTTAAGCGAATCAATCTCAAGCTTGCTATCAAGCACCCGTGTCTCTAGCTCGCCCACTCTAGTCCTAGCATCCTCGAGTGAAGCCCTAAGCTCTTTCCTCATTTTCTTGGCCTCTCTAAGCATGTCATCACGGTTATCAAGCAAAGAGCCAAGCCTCTCATTCTCTGGCGTAAGAAGGGAAGTTCATCACGCACCTCGTCGTCGGACTCGCAGTCCGAGTCGCTCCGTGTGCTCTTCTTGCTGCCGGAGCTCAACGCCATGGTGCGAAGCCATCTCTCGCGAAGCGGCTCGGCCCCGCTCGGGTTCTTGGACGACTTCTTGTTCTTGCGGCGATCTCCCTCGTCTTCGGCTGTCGCTCGAGATCGAGGTGGAGTACGCGGAACCGGAGTGACGTCGCTCACTCCAACCATCGCTCGGGCCTTGCCTCGGCCCTCCTGCTTCCTCGATCGTCGCTCGTCCTTGTACTTGTTCTTGTGCTTCCTCTTGTGGTCGCGCCTCGAACGGTATTTGCCATCGTTCATCCTCGGCTTGTGCTTGTGGTCGTCCTTGTTCTCGGCCTTCTCGGGCGGTCGGCGACGAAGTGTCCCGGCTTGCCGCACTGGAAGCAAGTCCTCATGTTCCTCCTCATGTTCACGCGGTTCTCGTGCAGCCTCTCGAACCGCCTCGTCAACAGCGCCAGCTCGTCCTCTCCAAGGTCATCAAACTCCTCATCTGGCATAGACATCAAAGAGGAAAACGAGAACATCCTGGTGGATGGGTTAGAGTTAGTCTTTCCTTTGGAACCACCAACGAGGGCAAGACTATGGGGAATCGGTCGGTCCCTCGAGCTTGGCAGTCATGCCCCTATCCACCTCAGCCGACTTGAGCTTCGAGAACAGCTCGTTCACCGTCAGAGTATCATACCTCTCCGACTCGACTATGGCCTCGAACTTTCCGCCCATATCGTACGATCCAAAGAGTGTAAGAGCTTGACCGCTCTATCATGATCATCGTACGGGAGCACGTCCACATTGGCCCTCATGTTGTTCACCACCACCGTGAACCTCTGAAACAAGGCATCGATGGACTCACCGGGGAGATGAGTGAAGTTCTCGTACCCTCTCCGGTAGGTCCATTACAACCGTGCCTGAACCTGGGCGTTCCCAACATGAGCCTCCTTCAACACCGCCCAAATCCTACAAGCCAAGTGCTCGGTGTGCACCCGATCGAACTCGGTCGACACAAAGCACGAAACAAGTAGTTGACCGCCTTATTGTTGGCGTCGAATCCGTCCCTCGACCCCGGAGCAAGGAAATCCATCGGCCGGACATAGCCCTGTGTCCACCGTGACATCCCAAAGCGGTGACCCTTTCCGCGGAGGAACGCACCCATCCGCTTGCTCCACATCCGGTAGTTCTTGCCATCGAAGTGTGGAGGACCCGAACCTCGTTCTCGGTACGCCATCCTTGGATCTTAGACGGTTAGAGTCAACAAAGACCCGAACCCGGCTCGATACCACTTGAAGGACGGATACGACGAACCGAGAGGGGGGGGAGTGAATGGGAACCGATAAAAATTCTTCTCGAAGGAGATCGAAACTCCAACAAGATGAACACGGCTTCCAACACACGTCTCCGACTCACTACCAAGGTTGGTCAAGCCCACGTAGCCACCGGAGTGCCACCGGACCTAGGAACCAACACACCACCTTCCGACCCGAGAAACGCGGCGAAAAAACCAAGCCTCGAGTCTACGGACCCACACGGTCGGACCGGTGAGCACCACCGGTCGACCGGTCCCCGCCGGTGAACCGAGCAACTTTCACTAAGTGGCTCTACACCGGTCGGACCGGTGAGACACACCGGTCGGACCGATGGCGGCTCGAAAGCCTCCAAGGCACCAAACGAAGCCAACCGACCACCAAACGGACCCAAACTCGAAACGGCGAAGCAACACGGGACAACAACGAACACACCAAGACGTTCACCCGAGCAAAAACCCACAAGAGCTCGCACCGGTCAGACCGGTCAAGAGCACCGGTCAGACCGGTGTAGCCTGGGCAGCTCGGGATGAACAGCACCCGTGGGTCAACTCCCCCAAATCCAAATCTCGATCTCCCGAATCGCTCCACGGACTTGAACAAGACTTTGGGGATATCAGGAACACCTCATGAGGAGTCCATAGCCAAGTT
The DNA here is from genome assembly GCA_947561735.1 of Cenchrus americanus. NCBI lineage: Eukaryota > Viridiplantae > Streptophyta > Magnoliopsida > Poales > Poaceae > Cenchrus > Cenchrus americanus. Next base: position 188,478,685 of record OX387245.1, read on the forward strand.
TAATCCCACCAAATCTCGTCCAAAAAGGAGGAATCGAAGAAATCCCGCCGAAAGCACTTCCAACCCAAGAACTCAAGAAAACCCCAAAATCGAGCACTTTTACTCACGGATTTGGGAGGGGAATCACAGCCCAAAGAACCACGAAGCATTCCCACAAATTTCCCCCATCAAATCCCCAAGAGAAAAGCCCCAAAAACACCCCAAAGAAATCACGAAGAGAGGGCTCCGAAAATCACCACCAAGAACAACCGGGGAAAACACATCCAAAACTTGAGGAACCACGCCGAATCATCTATACATGAAACAAAGGTTCGTACAAGGTCTAGCAAGCCGCCCGATCATCCATCCCTCTCTACAAGATCTCTCCGTGAAGCTCTCTTGCTAGTCCTAAGGAAAACCTAGAGAAAATAGGTGGAAAATAGGAAAACTAATGAGCTAGGGTTCCAAGAGTTGGCTGCCATCCTCTCACCTCTTGGGTTATATGGAGGCAACCGAATGTCTAAAACGCCCTTCTCTACTAACTAGGGATACAAGCCCCTCAAGGGCGGATTTGGAATTCTTGATGTCTTCACCATCGGACGGATGCCGGCAACCGCACCCTGCGTAGCCTCGACGCAAGCCATGCGATCCCGACGCGTGTCCTCCGCTTCGAAGATTCGGACCGCGTCGTCGCACACCGATCGGACCGGTGCTCCTCACCGGTCAGACCGGTCCCCACCGGTCAGACCGGTCAGACCCACCGGTCAGACCGGTCTGGTGCTGCTGCACCTCCGTCTTCGGTTCTCCGGTCTTGGCTTTGTGGATCAACCAAGGAACCCGGTGGTTTTACCGGTGAACCACCGGAAACCCCGCGAACTCGGTGTAGCCTCCGCCAATCTCCACTCATGACTCGGCTCCCACGTAGTCCCGGCTCGACCTTGGTTTTGAGGCTCAACCATGAAACCGTCCACCACTTCATCTTCTTGTTCATGCCACCATGCGGCCCGCACTTGACCCCCGCCGGCCACCGGTCCCTCGAAGAAAGCCTACTTGTCTTCTCCACACCCCGGAGGCCTCACCGGCGACGACCTTTCGCGCTTGTTCTTCACCCGCACCAACACGAGTCAAGCCGCAACCCGCACCCGCAATACTTAGCCAAGAATCGGTCCACACAACGTTGTCAATCACTCATCACACAAGGGAGCGACCATCCACCGGTCCTCGAACCACACATGGTCCTCGGTTTACAATGAATCATCGTTCTTGGAATGTTTTGTGTTGGAATATTCGTGGGTTAAATGACGGGGATAAGTGGCATTCCATTAGAAACAAGATTGAGGAAAGCCTGTGCTAATATTTTTTGCCCGCAAGAAACGAAAAAAGAGTTCATTGATTTACGGTTTATTCATCATTTTGCCCCAAAAAGATTTGATAGTTTCGATTTCGGCCCCTCGGTACCGGGGCTTCGGGGGAATTCTTGTCTGTGGGCCTCCAACCATTTCTCGGGTAGTATCGTTGAAAAACACCCTTTCGCCTTGAGTCTTAAAATGCGGTCCATTCAATCTAGAATGTCCCGGAATCTTGTTGTGGTTTATGGCCCCCGTAGGCGGCTTCGCTAGAGACCATTTTGTCCAATGGCTTCTTAATTTGCAAATTGAGGATGAAGAGCTCTGGATGCTTATGGGGGACTTCAATTTCTATAGATATGCTGAAAACCGTAATAAAGCTGGGGGTAATTTTCAAGACACTTTAATCTTCAATAATATTATTAGTCACTTGGGCCTTATTGAACTACCTTTGAAGGGTAGAAGTTATACCTGGAGTAACATGCAGGCTGCCCCCCTTCTGGAGCAAATTGATTGGTTCTTCACTTCTGTTGCCTGGACTGGTATCTTTCCTTTTTCAGTGGTCCTTCCTCTTGCTAGGATAACCTCTGATCACTTGCCTTGTAGAGTCCAGATTGGCACTAGCATCCCTAAGGCTAATATTTTTAGATTTGAGAATTTCTGGCTTCAGCATCCTGATTGTTTGGATCAGATCAAATCTGTTTGGGTCTTTCCTGTCAGGGTTTGCAACAATGCTCATGTCATCAGTGCTAAATTCAAGCTTTGTTGACGCAAAAAGTGCACCTAGCGCCAAACACACAGCAAGCCGAACAAGCTGGCTTCACACGCGCAGAGATTAACGGTGACGTGCCAGTCAATTTTTCCTGAAAATTAACAAAAGACAAAGCAGTTAGATACCAAAGCTTGGAACTTGCCGGGTGGTACCAGACAGTTCCATATTTACGGCTAAGAAGCCACACGAGATGACACATAGCTATGTAAAAGCTATTTGCCAAAGAATTGAAACCATTCGGGAACTTATAAAAGGAAAAAAAACAACACTGCCGAATGAATGACGTAAGCGTGACGGCAATCGGTCTCTGTTCGGTCAAAGATGCATGCACACGATATTATGACCGATCTCCGTAGTAACCAATGCTGAATAAATGAATAAAGTAAAGCGCGAACATAAGCATGTAATAAACAAGCATGCATAGATCCAAAGCACTAGTCCACCGCATGTCTAGGTACTCTAAAACCCGTCGGGTACGATATCAAACAAATCTATCCACCGCATGATACAATTTGCATGAAGACCGTACCACTTTCCACAAATAGATCTATCCACCGCATGATACAATCTAAATATGGAAAGCTAAAAGCACGCATTATTTAAAGCATGAATTACGCACGTGTTTTACTCGTGAAGAAACATAACCGAATACAGCAAGACAGCCGATTCGGGGTCCATGAAGAAGGAACGAACATTACCAAGCGAATAAATCTATCAGGTTGATTCGAAATCTAATCCACCGGATGACTAGCTCTAAAGCAACCCAAAAACCTGCATCTACCGCATGATACTCGGTTCTTTCAAGATTTATACCAACAATGGCAAGCTTGAACCCACAACACGTAACAACGTAGATCGATTTAGTTTCGGCTTTTAAGAGCACAATATCCACATATTAAAACATGAAATCTACCCGTACAAGGATCACAAAAGAAGTGAGCTGATCCAAACCCATCTAGATTGGGCAAAGGTGTTACATGAATCTAAACATAAAGTAAAAACTCGAAGTAACACAGGGTAACTTAATGAATCTATTGGATTTTGCCAAAATCCAATAGAGCCGATAACTAGCTTCAAGCTAGATCTTAGCCCACCGCATGGCTCATGATCTAACAAGAAACCCTCTTGAACCAAGCTTGAATCTACCGCATGACACGAAGCATGGTAACAAGACTACTTGCATCAGATCTAAATCCACCGCATGATACTAGACATGATACAAGGTTGCCGGTACTCACGGAGGTCGACGGATCGATGGGCCCTCTCGAAGAACTCGACGACACGACAAAAGGACTCTAGGGTTTGGCGTAAGGCCGGTGTGTATTGAAGAATGATTGTGTTACATTACATACATTCAGGGCTCATATTTATACCCCCAAGTTCAATCTCGAATGGATTCGTTGCCTAACTTATCTCTATGCTCAATCGCCTATCCATCCATTCGTCCTCCCCGCTTGAGCCACGTGATCGTTCAAATCCCGCAAAATCGGCTCTCTTGTTCCTTTGCCGAACGGGAGCAGATAGCCGACCGCAGACTTCTTTGCCGAATACATCTGAAAAATCCTTCCCTTCCACGAGACGGACTCCTGACCGAGCTGGACCCACTGGTCAGACTCCTTACCAAATTTTGGTGTTAACATATGCCCCTTCAATTGCGGGATAAAAGTAATTTTGTTCCGCAATTGACTCCAGCCACGAATAGCGCAACTCAAATCTGTCAACACCTGTTCTTCTTCAATCCGTCGGAATCTTCGTCTAGATTCAAACCCTAGATCTCCTTGTCCTAAGCTCAAATCTTCAATGGCGACTCAAAACCAAGATGCTCAGGTAAATCCTCCTCCCGTAAGCTTCATTCGGCATTTAGGTTTTCAATTTTACCTGAGATTTCGTTTCCGCCTTCCTCAGGAGCCTTCAACTGAGCTTTTGATTCGCACCGGGGCCAATTCAAGATCCTATTATCTTGGTCCTGTGGGGAACTCTGATCCTCAAGATTTCATCGCGGCTGAATCTCAGAGGATCCCTTTCAAAGCGGCTCTGTCCCCACCTCCTCAGTGGCAAGACACTTTCAAGAACTGGCCTTTACCTCCAATCGCAGGCTGGAGAACTTGGTATCAGAGGATCCTCGCAGATAAGAGCGGATTGACCAAAAACTGGGATACCCTCCGCATAGCTCAATGCTTGGAGTTATCTTTGGCCGAGACCCCCAAAAATGAAGACCTTTTGATAGCAGCCTGCCACTTTTGGTCAAACGGTGTCAACGCCTTCCTCTTCGGCCATGGCCCAATGTCTCCAACCCTGGCCGATGTGTATATGATCACCGGCCTTGATATTACGAGGTCCGTTCAGCCCCGGAACTTCAAAGGTTCTTCACGCCAAACGGGGGTGAAACCGGGGAACGGATATAAACAGTATATCTTGAGCCACATGAAAGACAACCCCCTTGGTGATGTTGAATACAGGGCATTTCTGAATATGTGGCTATGCAGATTTGTCTTCTGTGGCAAAGCCAACGAACCCACCCTGAATCATATCACAATGGCGATTCATTTGGCTAGTGGCAACCGCCTTCCCCTTGGGAAATTCTTCCTAGGCAGTGTATACCATATGCTTCACCAAACTGTTACTCAGATGTACACTAGCCAAAGGATAGCATGTGTCAATGGCCCTTGGTGGTTCGTTCAGATATGGCTGCAGCTCCACCTGCATCAAATTGTTGGTGTTGATTTGAACACCAGGCTTTTCCCTTCATCCAATCACCCTGAAGGAGAAAACAATGCTACCAGGGGATGCCAGAATTATGGAGAAGCGGCTTCAACTGTTCTCATTCAGCAAGACATCAGCCAGCTTTTCGAACTGTTCTTCAAAGGTTTCCAGAATCCTCTCTGGCTTCCCTATCTGGATAATGACACCTTGACTTTCCCTGTCGAATTTTCTTTTGAGCCCGGTCATCAAGATGGGAGATTCTTAGAGATTTTCAACATCATAATCCGCCCATGTATGCTGCCGGCTGAATTCAACGGAGGAAGGCTGAATGCTAGCACTTATGAATATTATCAGCCCAATGTAATGGCCAGGCAAATTGGATGTGGTCAGATGCCGCCAAGACTGTTCCTGCATGAATTCCTCAAGCCCAGAGAGGAAATCAAAGAGAGCATGCATAGCAGCAGGGTCTTCCATTATGTGTGTAGTCCCACTATCTACACCTATCCTTTCGTGCCCACAACCATAGCTCATCCTACCTTTAACTCCTGGTGGCAAGAATTCCACGATCACATCTTCAGTGAGCCTGTTCACGTGTTCTGCGCGGAGTTGATGCCTGATTTCCTACCAACTTCAGAGGTAATATAATGAACTTTTGGATCAGACATTTTTTCCTTTCAATCAACGATTCTGACCTCATTTCCTTGACTCCACAGAACACAGTGCCTGCCCCTCGAGCCAGAAATATCAACTATAATGTTGTAGGCCCGATTTCAGCACTGGGATTCAAGTCCCCAACTCTGGCTCAGCTAATGGCCAGATTTGCTACAACTGATCCAAGCCTCTCCAGCCTTGCTGCTGACAGGAGGCAAGGTTTGTCTCTCCAAATGCCAAGAGGAGGAGAACTGTTAATAAAGTTCTTGTTGAGGTAAAATCTTTTGCTTTCTTGATCACAAGGTCACTCTAGTTCTGATAAATTATGTCTTTGTGCATTTTCAGACTAGGGCCCAGCAACCTTCAGTGTCAGAAACTGCCAATGCTTCATCCACTGGTATGACCTTTGCTGCCCCTTTTTAAAAAATGAGCACTGGCATTTACCCTTTTAACTTGACACTTGCAGAAGAGACAATAGAAGAACAACTGGTGGATGTCCCAGTGGCCCAACAAGCAAGTCCACCCAGGGCTGAATTACCTATCCCAGTGGAGATTTCATCTTCATCACCCTCTGCAGAAGGAATGAATTCTCTAGAGATGGGTCTCCCAATCCAGCCGGAGCCGTCAAGTCCTCCAAGGGCACAATCACCTGTTGGTCATGCAGAAACACTAATTCCAACAGAGGTGGACCCAACTCCCTTTCAGCCAGAAGCCCATGAGTTACCAGCGACTACATCAACGCCTTCTGACTTGGAAGCTTCAGCTTTACCTGGAGCACGCTCTTCACCTGCGATTATCCCTGCTCAAGAAATCAGCCGTGAGGTACTCATTTGCACTTAACTCTGCTACCTTTACATTTTAGCACCCTTAACTCGGCAATACTGCCTCTTAGGATCAGGCTCCGTCATCATCAAGCCTGCCATCGGAGAGCAACCCAGTTGCCGAGGCAATGGAAGGAACGCACCAGCCTCTGTCAGATGAGGTGTTATCAAAGCTCAGAGAAATTGCTTTGCTCGGCTAGAAAGGGATGCATAAGATCAGTTCAAGGATCTTGATAACTTCTAAGAGATGCTTGAATCTATCAGCCAAGAACTTCCTGAAGACGTCAGAGCTTCTCTAGTATCCATCTGTGACTTGGACATCCTTTATGCGCCCATAAGGCACGCTTTGAGGAAATTGCGCTCCCGCCCGGCTATCGAAAAGAAGAAAGCTGATGCTGAACACGCCATGAACGGGGCACAATCCCAAGCAAAGAGCCACAGAGATACATTGGCTAGCCTGCAGGCTTCTTATGATCTGAAAATTGCCAGGAAAGCTGCTCTAAAAGCAGAACTGAGAAGCCTGTAAGCTGAGATAGAGGCTGATAAAGAGAAAATAGCCGAGCTCCCGGGATTGATAAAAAAAACCCAAGCGGAAGCAAAATCGGCTATCACCAAGATAGAGCAATGTGATGCAGAACTCACCAACTTGTCTGGTGCTCAAAAAGATTGCCAGGAACTGTTGGACCGCTTCCATCAAGAAACATCCAATGCTCGTGGTGTGATTACGAAACATTTGAACATTTGAATACCCACATTGATGTATAGCCGAATTGATCGTTCTTGTAATACTTATCCTTGCATTTAATTTCCTTTTCTTTCGCATACCTCTAAGTGTAAACGCTGAACGATCCAATCGGCAAGAAAATGCCAACACCCGAATAGCACCTTGACTCCCTACGGCAGGAGCCAATCAACTGAATGTGACTCAGCCTAGAACTCCAAGCGACCCGCCGGCGGCCGGCCAAGGAAACCTTTCCACCTTCCGATTTTCTTGGGATATGCGCCACGATCTAGAGCCACGACTCGAAGCTGCAATTCATCTTGCCAGGCCCATAAATGAAACCGTAGGTGCCCCTAGCTCTCCACCAAGCCTTTTAGCTCTCGAATCTTTTGCCAATCTCAGCTCTTTCTCTCTTCAAACAGAGCACATCCCAAGCCACCATGGTGCGCCGCCTCAACCGCCGCCGCGCCTCCGATGAGGCAGAGGGGAGCAGCGCCAATGCGCGCCGGAGGCAATGATCGTCGATTCCTCCTCTTTGCTTTTGTCTTTTCTTGTTCTGACGATCATCTCCCTTTCAGGTTGATTCAGTGGAATCCGTCCCCCGCGCCGGCCAATCAACCTCTTCCAGACGACTCCTCGGAGTCCGACGGTCACTCCCCCGTGCCCTACGGGGAAGAAGACGCTCTCCGCTTCAGGGAGGAGCTAGAGACGGCCCGACGCGAGCTGGAGGACGTCTCCAAGAAAGCGGGCATAGCCGAGCTTGAGTGGGAGGACCAGCGCAAACAGCTGCTGGAAGCCATTGACGGTACCGCTCTGTAACCGAATCTTTGATCCAACCCGGCTTTTGATGCTAATTCCCCTTTTCTTGCAGCCCGTGATGCCGAGCTCAACCAGTTGAAGGCGTTGGTGGAGCAGCTGGCCGATAAGGTGAATGCCCGCGGCGACACGCCGGCGGAGCGCCTTGCCGCGGTGGAGCACCGCGTCGACGAGGTGGCGACCCATGGCGTTCATTTGGGCACCACCTTGGGCCTGGCTGCCATGGCGACGCATACGGACGTCGACTACTCCACCAAGCCGCGCGGCTTCCGGGGCGGCGCACCGGAGGACATCGACGAGATCGAGCTCATCCTGGAGCGCCTCGATGGCCACGGCGACGCCATTGCCGAAATCACTCATCCCCAATCTGTACTGAACAGGCTTTTCGACTAGATTGTATTAGGGATGTTTGATCATCGGCAATAAATAAGAACTTTTGAATTCTGTATTTGTTCTGTCATGAATTCGCCTTGCACTCGCATCCATGATTCTTATTTTTCCTTGAATGCATCCGGGACTATCTTGAGCCGAACGCGCTAGAATAGTTGCCCCTTGGCGCAAAATCCACAGAAGATCCTGATTCGGCAATACACGAGCACTGTTCAAGCAAAAACCCTTTGTACTTGGAGAGAAAAACCCTGCCGTTTGGTATTCCAACAGTACGGTCATCACTCCCAATGCACCCCTTCGGTCAATAAAAGAGCCTGCTGAGATGCCCTGCAAATCTACCCGCACACTCATCCATCATTTCTCATTTCTTCCCCTGTCTCTAGAGGAAAAAACCCCAAGGCCATGGACAAGGGCAAGCAACCCCAGGAGGGCAGCTCATCGAAGAAGCGTACGATTCGAAGGTGAGTTCTTTCTTGATTTGTTCCTCATTCTCCATATGATCCCGTGCTTCATGTTTTCTTCTTTTCCTCTTTCAGCCTTGATTTGCTCCCCCGAAGAAATCATCGGGACGAAGATGTGCTCGAGTACATCTCCTCCGATTCCTCCCTTGAAGCGAGAGGATGCCACGCCCGAGTAGAGGACCAGCCATCAACTGCGCCGCCGCGTTCGCACCCGGAGCACGGCCTCAAGGACATCACCGCCCGTTGCCAAGCCGAACGCAAGCGTCGCATGGCTCTGGAGGCACTAGTAGGGGGTAAATGTTTCTGACCTCTTCTTGACTTCATGCCCGCATTCGGATTTCTTGCCCCTAACATCGATTCCTCCGTTTTAGATGTCTCTAACAGGTACAACAACCTGAAGATGGCCTGGGACAGCTTGGTGGAGGCCGTGAACCATGGTCACCCCCACGCATTCCAAGTTGCCGTCACGGTGGTCCTAGAACAGCTGAAGAGGGAGCAGCAGAAGAAGCAAAGAAAAGATTGAATCATACTTTCGCTTCTTTCTCCACGCCTTCTGCTTCCCACCTCCTTGAAGATCTGACCATCAGGGTTGTTAGATGTAAACCTGCAAGAAGTAGTTGTAATATGATTTTTGTGCTAAGGGCAATGCATCTAGGCACTGGCCATTCCTTTTGTTTATGGATTTTTGTTCTGAAGGCGGCCTCGTTCTTGAGCGCCGGCTGTTTCTGTGTCAGATGTGTGTAATCATCGATCGACCTCAATGCTAGGATAATATTTCTTCAGATATCTTCCATTTATTGCAGCAGAAAATTCCTCTCCTAGCAAAGTTTTCAACATATATGCATTACCAGGGACGCATCTGACCACACGAAAAGGTCCTTCCCAGTTAGGGGACCATTTGCCGAACTCACTGTACTTAGTTCCAATCGGCAATAGCGCTTTCCAAACCAAATCGCCTTCTGCAAATTGCCTTACTTTTACCTTCTTGTTATAATACTTGGCAACCCGCAGCTTGTTCTTCTCGATGTTTTCCAAGGCTCTAAAACGGATCATGTGCAAATCCTCTAGTTCATCCATCATTAGGCCGCTGTAATCTTTGGAGCCCAAATCTTTATGTAACACCACTCTCCTTGAATCTGATTGCATCTCCCAAGGTAAAACCGCGTGGTGCCCATAAACCAACTCGTAAGGAGAAGTTTTTGTAGCTCCATGGGGGGCCATTCGGTAAGCCCACAGTGCCTCACTGAGTACCGAATGCCACCTTCTTGGCTTCTGGTCGATCTTCTTTTGTATCAGCTTGATCATGATTTTGTTAGAAGCCTCTGCTTGACCATTAGCTTGGGCATAATAAGGAGAGGAGTTAAACAATTTAATCCCCATGCTTTCGGTGAACTCTCTGAACTCTAGTGACACGAATTGTGCCCCTTGATCAGTGGTGATAGTCTGAGGGATTCCAAACCGATAGATGATGTGCTCTTTGACGAATTCAACCATGTTCTCTGATGTCACCTTCTTCAGTGGGATCGCCTCAACCCATTTGGTAAAATAATCTGTAGCCAAAATCACGAACTTATGCCCCTTGCTAGATGGTGGATTAATTTGGCCAATCAGGTCTATCCCCCAGCCCCTGAATGGCCATGGCTTGATGATGGGATTTAATGCCGACGCGGGGACCCTTTGAATATTTCCAAACCTCTGGCAATCCTGACATCCCTTGTAATACTCAAAGCAATCCTCTAATATCGTCGGCCAAAAGCATCCGGCTTGTCTGATGACCCATTTCATACGGTAGGCCGACTGGTGTGCTCCACATATCCCATCGTGCACTTCGCTCATCATGTTCCTGGCCTCTTCTGGACCCAGGCATCGTAGCAATACCCCATCTAATGATTTATAGAATAAGTTATCATCCAGCAGAACGAACTTTATGGCCTTGTACATGAGCTTCTTAGAGATCTTGCGGGATGGATCCTTCAAGTAGTCAACGATCTCTTTCCTCCAATCATCTTCTGCAAGATCCGTCCCCAGTGCACACACCTCTGCAGCAAACACTTCTTGGCTCTGTTTGTAACCAGAGGCGCTTTGAGCCAGCCTGTTTGCTTCTTCGTTATGTTCCCTAGGAATATGCTGTAGAGTCACCAACGGGAAGCTCTTCAAGATCTCTTTGCATTCTTCGTAGTAACTCCTAAGCTCATCACTTTTGCATTCGTATTGGCCGTTCAATTGCTTGATCACCAGCTCTGAATCTCCATAAACTTCGACTGAAACGGCCCCGGCTTCTCTCAAATATTGAAGCCCTCGAAGCAATGCTTTGTACTCAGCCTGGTTATTTGTGACAGTGGGTTGTATAGGGATGGCAAATTCAAACATCTCACCTCTAGGCGAAATCAGTAGGATCCCTACTCCCCCACCTTTACCACATGACGATCCATCAAAAAACAAAGCCCAGAGGGTAATCTCAAGTAAATTAATTGACGGATCGCGATGTTCAGTTATAAAATCGGCAATGATCTGACCTTTGATGGCCTTTGCCGATTCGAACTTTAACTCGAACTCTGATAAAGCCAAAATCCACTTGCCAATCCTGCCGTTCAAAATTGGCATAGATAACATATGTTTTATCACGTCAAACTTGGAATACACGGTGCATTCGGCATTCAACAGGTAGTGCCGAAATTTTGTACACGAGTAGTACACGCAAAGACACAGCTTCTCTACAGCCGAATACCTGGTTTCAGGATCAAGTAATTTTCGGCTAAGATAGGCTACTACCCGCTCCTTTCCTTCAAATTCTTGAATAAGGGCCGATCCAATGGTTTGGGTATCGGCCGCCACGTACAACTTGAAAGGCTTGTTCAGCTGAGGAGGAACCAGCACTGGTGGCTCCTTCATGTCTTGCGTGATCTCATCGAAAGCCTTTTGTTGTTCGTCGCCCCGGTGAACTTCGATCTTTCTTTAATTTCAACGGCGGAGAAAATAGCAAGACCTTCTCGCGACAAATTTGATATGAATCTTCTTACGAAATTGATCTTGCCGAGCAAAGGATCGCAACTCCTTGAGGTTAGTTGGAGGAACAACTTCATCAATGGCCTTCATGCTATTTTTGCCAACTTCAATTCCTCCTTCGTGGACCAAAAACCCCAAGAATTCTCCAAACTGATACCCCAAAAGCACACTTGTTTGGATTCATCTTCAAACCATGCTTCCGAGTGCACTCCAAGGTCCTCTTCACATCTTCCAAATGCGTGTCATGACTCAGGGACTTGATTACCACGTCATCAATGTAGATTTCCACAACTTTGCCGATCAACTCGTGAAAAATATAATTCATGGCCCGTTGATAAGTTGCACCGGCATTCTTTAATCCAAACGTCATGACTATCCATTCAAACAGGCCTATATGACCAGGACATCTAAAGGCCGTCTTTGATACGTCCTCTATCGCCATGAAGATTTGGTTGTACCCCGCATTACCATCCATGAAACTGATGACTTTGTGTCCAGCTGCGGCGTCAATCAACAAATCGGCAATAGGCATTGGGTAACCATCCATCGGAGTAGCTCTGTTCAGATCCCTGAAATCTATGCAGACCCTCATTTTTCCATTCTTCTTGTATACAGGGACGATGTTAGAAATCCACTCCGCATATCTGCATGGCCGAACGAAGTTTGCATCAAGTAATCTTTCAATTTCCTTCTTCACATCGGCCAATACTTCATCCTTGTAGATCTTCCGGGGTGGTTGCTTATATGGTTTGAAACCAGATTTGATTGGCAACCGATGCTCGACGATAGAACGATCCAATCCGGGCATCTCCGAATAATCCCAGGCGAAGCAATCTTTGTATTCCTTGAGAAGCTTAATTAATTCTCCCCGAAGTCCGCCGCAAGTCCGCGCCGATGAATGTCGGCCTTGGCTTATCGCCGCTTCCAATGTCAACCTCTTCTAATTTATCGGCCGACATGAATCCCCGCCCCGACTTGCCATCGGTCGCCGTCTACGAGGTTCTCCATTAAAAATTGCTATAAGAGCCGATCGCTTGAATCGGCCGTTGATCACTGCCGACGGGTTCAACGGGACCTTCTCCCCGCCTTTCCCCGAGAAGCAATCAATACCCCGGTACTCCCCGAAAGCCGGTTCCATGTTCGCCACGCTCACGGAGTCATCCGCTCGGAAGACCTCGATCTCATCGTCCACCCACCGGATAAGCCGTTGATGCATGGTGGACGGGATAAAACGAGCTTGGCATGAATCCGGTCCCCGCCGAAGCGACGGGCCGTAGGCCCCCTTGCCTTCGATGACAAAGAAGGTAGTGAGAAGCGTCTTGGATCCGGTCATCAAAATCCACGTGAGCGCATCCCTTGGTATCTGAGGGGTTCCCAGCGAAGTCATTCAGGATTATACTTGTAGGTGTCAGATCGCTCGGGCCCATGCCAAGCTTCCTGAAGGTGGTGTACGACATTACGTTGACTGCCGCTCCACCGTCGACGAACATCTTTGTCAATGGCTTGCCATTGACGTATCCTCTCAAGTACAGCGGCCTCATATGTCGATTCTTGGCCGGTTTTTCGAAGACCGCCCGCTTGGCCGGCACCGGTTGTGCCATCATCCCCTCGGCTTTGTTCATCATCTAGGGCCGCTTCCTCCCCGCACAACCCGGTTAGCGGGAGCCATGAACTCGTTCGGCGAGAAAGTATACCATGCATGTTGGAGCCGAACGCTTCGGTCCTTCGAGTTGATCTTTGGGGCGCCACACCCCGCCTTGTCCGGATTCCACCGCCCTCAACTCGCGGTTCCTCAAGCGGCCGGACCCATCTCTTCGGCTTCTCCTCGGGCGGGCGGGCACCATTGCCCCTTCGCCGGACGTAGTCATCTTCATCCTCCTCTTGATCGCCCATCCGAGGTCGCATGCCGCTTCCTAGGATGATCAATGACTTCAATTTTTTTGGCGCCGATCCCCATTAGGTTGGATCCTTCCAATTCTCTCGTGGACGGATCGGCGATTGGCGCTCTCCGCTCTTGTACTCAAAATACCTGTCACTGCATTCAGGACAGTTCTTCAACGTGGGCAGCTTCAACCCCTCATTCCAGCAATGCCTGAAGAAGGCACATCCCCGCTGCGCGCGCTCTCCCCGCTCGCGCGTGTATTGCTCCTGGTCCCTTCTGCGCGCTTCTTCCTCAGCTCTGCGCCTCTCCTCCTCAGCTCTGCGCTTCTGGTAGCGCTCTTTCTCCATCTGGCGCTGCCACTTGTTTAAGAGGATGCGCGTGGTCACCCTGGGCTTAGCTCTGGATGACTCCCCGATCTCTATGTGACTCCTAAGAACGCGGGGAGCCTCACCATGCACCTGTTCCAGAGTCACTTGGCGTTCTGGGTCCACCGCCTCCTCTTGTCTAGCCCTGGCTGAGGTCAAGACCTTGACTTTCCCCTTCTCCTCGGCCGTCATCACGTTGACAGAAAAGCCCACCATGTTCTGAGGGAAGGGGTGGCCATCCAGCTTCATTTTGTTGTCAAACTTGAGGTGACCCTCCCGGATGGCTTTACGGATCCTCATCCCGAAGACCCCGCAATCATTGATGGAGTGCGAATCCCCCGTCGTGGAAGCCACGGTAACATTTTCCTTTAACTCCATCGGGCCGAAGCATGGAATGCCCCTCGAGCGCCTTGATTCGGCCTTCCTTTACTAGGAGCTCAAACAATTTGTCAGCTTTTGTGATATCAAAATCGTAGGTGCCCTTGGTCTGCTTGACCCAGGTCTTGATTCATCGTCAAAGGCTCCTTTCCCCACATGATCTCTCGCCGTGGCCACATCCGGTTCGTCATCGAGTCTTCGACCGGGTCGGCCTTGTCTAAGAACTCGGTTGTAGATGTCGGCAACGTCATGCTGCTTGCCAAACTTGGCATCCTTCTTGAAGCCGTACGCCTGGTTGCTCATCAGTGATAGCTTCTGTGATAGCTGGCCCAGGTTCTCGAACTCCATCCCGAACAATTTCTCGCGTACGGCCGACAGCATCCCGGCGACGGCCATGTCAGCCAACTGGTCATCTGGCAAGTTAAGCGAGAAGCACATGCCTTTAACCTCCTTGAATCTTTTGAGAAATTCCAGCGGCGTCTCGCTATGCCTCTGCTTCATGGTAGCAAGGTCAATCAGCTTCTTCTCCGAGCTGCCGCTGAAATAGTGAGCGTGAAATTTCTGCTCCAGGTCCTTCCATCTGCTAACCGACTCGGGGGGGGGGACGAGAACCACCGGAACGCCGGACTCGTCGGTGACGCGGGGAAGTAGCGGACCCCGAATGCTTCCTCGGTCGAGCATTCCCCGAGCCGCATGAGGTAACGAGCGATGTGCTCAACTGTGCTTGTGTCGTCCTCGCCCTGAAAACTTCGTGAACTCCGTCGGCGGCTTCACCCTTGGCGGAAGGAGCACGTTGTAGTACCATTCCGGGAACGGTGGCTTATAGGTGGGTCCCTGCATTTTTGGCTTGAGGCCGAACTGATTTTGCATCAATTCGGCCATCTTCCGCGCCAGGGCGTCGTCCTCTTGCGCGCCTGCAGCTGGCGCGTATCCTGGGTGCGGGAAGGCGTCAAATGCCCCGTAGTTTCCCACCTCGTGGTAGCCTCCGCCGTACAGGTTTCTCTGCAACCAGTTGCTCGTCGGAGCGATCCTCTGACCGGAAGCGAACGGGGCCCGGGCGAGCCGAATGCCATATCTCCGTACGTGGGCTGGTACGGATTCGGGCCGCGTTGCACGGTGCTGACCCGTGCCGCCCGCGGTGGTGGCCGGATTGGCCGTCCCCCCGAGGCCCGCAAGGGAGGCCGAACCGGCCGTTTCCCGGCGGCTGTGGAGGAGGCCGGAAAGCTTGACTTCCGGCGCTGCGGGGAGGAGGGCCGCACCGGGCCGGCTCCGAAGTGGCGGCCGAGAGCTTGATTCGCCCGGTTCCACGCGTGCCCCCCGGACGGGCGCCTTGCTAAATGCTTGTTCCATGCCCGGGCCAAAGACGGCCACCATCATCTGTCGGAGCGCACCGAGGAAAGCTTTGTTGTGCTTGCTCAACATGTAGTCTGCAGATTCTGGAATACCCGCATGCACTCCTCTTTCTCCTGCTGAATCGTGGCATCGCTTTCCCCCCGGCGCAACACCCTGGGCATCTCGTTCTTCAAGTATGGGACGCCACTTCTATTTTTCTTGAAAGACAGCAGACATTTCTGCTGAAACTGGTCCATGGCGTCCTGGAGTTGCTGCCGCTGCTCGGGAGATAGGTCTTCAAGGCTGACGTCCATGATGTCCGCGATCTCGGCCATCTTGATCTATTCGGCTGTGGTCCCACCGGGCGTGCCAAAAAGTGTGTTGACGCAAAAAGTGCACCTAGCGCCAAACACACAGCAAGCCGAACAAGCTGGCTTCACACGCGCAAAAGAGTAACGATGATGTGCCAGTCAATTTTTCCTGAAAATTAACAAAAGACAAAGCAGTTAGATACCAAAGCTTGGAACTTGCCGGGTGGTACCAGACAGTTCCATATTTACGGCTAAGAAGCCACACGAGATGACACATAGCTATGTAAAAGCTATTTGCCAAAGAATTGAAACCATTCGGGAACTTATAAAAGGAAAAAAAAACAACACTGCCGAATGAATGACGTAAGCGTGACGGCAATCGGTCTCTGTTCGGTCAAAGATGCATGCACACGATATTATGACCGATCTCCGTAGTAACCAATGCTGAATAAATGAATAAAGTAAAGTGCGAACGTAAGCATGTAATAAACAAGCATGCATAGATCCAAAGCACTAGTCCACCGCATGTCTAGGTACTCTAAAACCCGTCGGGTACGATATCAAACAAATCTATCCACCGCATGATACAATTTGCATGAAGACCGTACCACTTTCCACAAATAGATCTATCCACCGCATGATACAATCTAAATATGGAAAGCTAAAAGCACGCATTATTTAAAGCATGAATTACGCACGTGTTTTACTCGTGAAGAAACATAACCGAATACGGCAAGAAGACCGATTCGGGGTCCATGAAGAAGGAACGAACATTACCAAGCGAATAAATCTATCAGGTTGATTCGAAATCTAATCCACCGGATGACTAGCTCTAAAGCAACCCAAAAACCTGCATCTACCGCATGATACTCGGTTCTTTCAAGATTTATACCAACAATGGCAAGCTTGAACCCACAACACGTAACAACCTAGATCGATTCGGTTTCGGCTTTTAAGAGCACAAGATCCACATATTAAAACATGAAATCTACCCGTACAAGGATCACAAAAGAAGTGAGCCGATCCAAACCCATCTAGATTGGGCAAAGGTGTTACATGAATCTAAATATAAAGTAAAAACTCGAAGTAACACGGGGTAACTTAATGAATCTATTGGATCTTGCCAAAATCCAATAGAGCCGATAAATAGCTTCAAGCTAGATCTTAGCCCACCGCATGGCTCATGATCTAACAAGAAACCTTCTTGAACCAAGCTTGAATCTACCGCATGACACGAAGCATGGTAACAAGACTACTTGCATCAGATCTAAATCCACCGCATGATACTAGACATGATACAAGGTTGCCGGTACTCACGGAGGTCGACGGATCGATGGGCCCTCTCGAAGAACTCGACGACACGACAAAAGGACTCTAGGGTTTGGCGTAAGGCCGGTGTGTATTGAAGAATGATTGTGTTACATTACATACATTCAGGGCTCATATTTATACCCTGCCAAGTTCAATCTCGAATGGATTCGTTGCCTAACTTATCTCTAAGCTCAATCGCCTATCCATCCATTCGTCCTCCCTGCTTGAGCCACGTCATCATTCAAATCCCTCAAAATCAGCTCTCTTGTTCCTTTGCCGAACGGGGAGCAGATAGCCGACCGCAGACTTCTTTGCCGAATACATCTGAAAAATCCTTCCCTTCCACGAGACGGACTCCTGACCGAGCTGGACCCACTGGTCAGACTCCTTACCAAATTTTGGTGTTAACAAGCTTCTCCGAAGATCTCTCAAGCTTTGGTCCAGGAACCTTTCTAACCTGTCAAGGCTTATTGCTAACTGCAATATGACAATTGCTTTCTTTGATAGATTGGAAGAAATCAGGCCTCTGTGCTCCAGTGAATTGAAATTTAGGAACATCCTCAAGGAGCACATCAGTTCTCTTTTAAGAATGCAAAATCACTACTGGAAGCAAAGATTCACTCAGAGGGTCATGCAGTTTGGGGATGAGAACACCAAATTTTTTCACTCCATGGCCACTGAGAGATACAGGAGAAATGCCATTTCTCAACTTGTTGATGGATCTGGAAGGGTTGTCCAAGATCATGGGGAATTAAGTTCCATCCTTTGGCAGGAATTCAAAAGGAGGTTGGGCTCCTCGGTGGGAGTGTCCATGCAATTCGATCTTCAGGATTTAGTTCAGAGCCACCCAAATCTTGAGTCTTTGTGCCTTCCCTTCTCCAATAAGGAAATTGATGAGATTATCCTTGATTTACCTTCTGATAAGGCCCCTGGCCCGGATGGGTTCAACAACCTGTTCTTCAAGAAATCCTGGCATATCATTAGAGGAGACATGTACAAGATCTGTCATGACTTCTTTCATCATCAGACTGACCTTAAGAGTCTCAACCACTCCTTTATCACCTTGGTCCCCGAGAAGGATAATCCTGAATCTGTGAATGATTTTAGGCCAATTTCTCTGCTTAACTCACCCATTAAGCTCATCTCAAAGCTGCTTGCTAACAGGCTTCAGGCTATTGCTTTAAAGATTGTTCATAAAAACCAGTATGGTTTCATCAAAGGGAGAACTATTCAAGACTGCCTTGGCTGGGCTTTTGAATTTCTTCACCAGTGTCATCACTCTCGAAGGGAGATTATTATCTTGAAGTTGGACTTTGAAAAAGCATTTGATCTGGTTGAGCATTCCATTATTCTGGAGATGCTTCATGCTAAAGGCTTCCCCCCGAAGTGGTTGAAGTGGATTGAGGAGCTGCTGTCCACTGCCACTTCTTCAGTTCTTCTTAATGGCACTGCTGGAAAAGATTTTAAATGTTCCAGAGGTGTTAGGCAGGGGGATCCCCTCTCCCCTCTTCTCTTTGCCATTGCTGCTGACCTCCTTCAATATGTCATCAACAGAGAGTATTACCTTGGCAATCTTCTGCCCCCTTTCCCCCAAAGGTCTGATGCTCCCTTCCCTATTGTCCAGTATGCTGATGACACCATCTTGGTTATGCAAGCTAATGAGGATCAGTTGGTCCTCCTAAAAAGAATTCTTCACAGCATTACCCTCTCTAGTGGCCTTGTGGTAAACTATCATAAATCTTGTCTCGTTCCAATTAATGTTTCTCCTGAGAAAGCTTCCTCTCTGGCTCAGTCATTTGGTTGTGCAGTGGGCTCCTTCCCATTTACATACCTTTGTCTCCCCCTAGGCCTGGCCAAGCCCCAAGTGAAAGATTATGCCCCTCTCATCTGCAGAATTGAAAGAAAGCTGTCGGCGTCTTCTTAGTTTCTCTCATATGCTGAAAGGTTGCAATTAGTCAATTCGGTCATCTCTTCGCTCCCCACTTATTACATGTGTTCTCTGAAGCTCCCCCTGACTGTCATTGAGATTATAGATAAGCACAGGAAAAACTGTCTCTGGAGAGGCAAGGATTTCAATAGTAAAAGGTACAATCTAGCCGCTTGGGATCTGGTCAGGAAGCCTAAAAACAAAGGTGGGCTTGGAGTTATCAATTTAAGCATTCAGAATGACGCGCTTCTTCTCAAGCAGCTGCACAAATTCTACAGCAAGGCTGATATTCAGTGGGTTACTCTCGTCTGGCAGAAATACTACAACAACACTGTTCCCCATCTGACAAGAGAGAAGGGCTCCTTCTGGTGGAAAGACATATTTCGACTTCACACTCAATTCAGAGGTGTTGCCATTTGCAACCATAACCGGGGGGACACTGTCAGTTTCTGGAGGATATCATTGATGGGGTCATTCATTCAGAGAAGTTTTGTCATCTCCTGCCATTTGCTCGGGACCCTGCCATTTCTCTGTTTGCTCTGAGGTCGACTGCCAACTTGCTGAGTCGTTTCAGAATCCCCATGACCAGGGCTGCTTACAATGAGTTTCTGGAATTACAGGCCTTTCTCAATTCTCTCCCTCCCATCAGTCCTGGTTCCAAGGATTCCTGGCATCTTATTTGGGGGCAGCGTAGGTTTCTGAGTAGCCACTTCTATCAGTATCAATTTAGAGAGCTCAGGCCCAGTAGAGCCATTCTTGACATCTGGAAAACCCCCAAGGATCAAGTTTTTTGCCTGGCTGCTTCTCAATGATAGGTTGAATACTAGGAATATTCTGAGAAGAAGGAGGAAAGTGCTGGATGAAGGATACAACTGTGTCATGTGTCACAACAGTGAGGAAGAAACTGCTGCTCATCTCTTTTTCAGCTGCCCTGCTGCTGTTATTAGATGGTTCGCCTTGGGTATTGTTTGGGGGGCAAATCTAAGCGTTCACCAGAAGATCTTGCAAGCCAAAACTGTTTTTGGGCTCCCATTCTTCATGGAGGTCTTTTTGATTGGTGCCTGGTGTATTTGGAAGCAGAGAAATGAAGTCATTTTTGATGGCAAGCCTCCACACCTTGCGGTCTGGAAGGCAAACTTCAAGGCACTGGTTCTGGAGCATTTTTGCAGATTCAAGCCAAGCCTTCATCCTTCGATCAAAAACTGGCTTAGTGCTCTATAGCTTTTCTTGTAGTGCCGCTCTGTTGCTGTGTTGCCCCCTTCCCCCTCTAGCTCTTATAGTCTTTTCTGCTGTTGTTTCTCTCTTTGCTTGTCCCCCCTCGTTGCCTAACCGCTGGTTGGGCCGGGCGTAAGTCCCTCCTCTTTGTAACTTTGTTTCTTCTGTTATTATATTGTTCCTGTTGCCGGGGGGCGTTGCCCCACGGTTTCCGTTCAAAAAAACTACATGATCACCAAGTTTCACAACCATTGGGCAAATCTAAGATGGATTTTTGGGCAATTTTGCAAAAAATTTCCCTCTCATGAGCAATGTCCTAAACATGAGCAAAACATGTCAAAATGGCAAAGCCACACTAACTTCATGATTGGACAACCATTCTAATCATAAGACCATCACAAACACCCACAAGCACCTCATGTCATGTCAAAGCCACCGAGCCATGTGCCTACTTCTATATATGAGACTTCTCATTGGTAGGCATCATGCAACGGTTTAGCATCCAAAGCAAATTAAAGTTAGCACATATGACATGGGAGCGCATTTTCCAAGCATTTTACATTTCATTTTAAGATTCTTACTTGGTACATGAAATGTCTATGCGACAAAAAGGAACTTATGCCCCTCCACAAGATAAAGCAAGAGGGCTAAACATTAATGATGGAAAATGAGCCTTTGGCCCCATATGATCAATAAACCAGCTATCCAACCAAAAATTGAGCATAACCAAGCCACTAAAACATGTCAAGATCATATAAAGACATTTACACATGAGAGAGCACATATGTGACATTTTTCAAAAACATAGCCATCAACCATAGATATAAATCAAGATTATCAAGAGCTAAGCCAAACTAACCATAGCTTACCAAACAAGATCACAAAGACATATATCTCATTCCATGGTGAACAATGTATATGAGAGAAGCTTTTCCTAACCGATGCATATGATACAAAATGCATGCAATCTAAGATACAAGGATGTCTATACATCATGTTACGTATGCCATGCCAAATGCAACAAATGCACAAACGGAAGCTATACATATGATACAAAGGAGCTCCCACACACCCAACTCAAGAAATCAAACACACACCAAGCTCCCACCGGAAATGAGTGAAAGTTGCTTGATCTAGGGGTTTGGTGAAAATATCGGCTAGTTGGTCATGTGTGGGTGTTGACGCGAAATCCGCACCCCGCGCCAAACACACAGCAAGCCGAACAAGCTGGCTTAACACACGAGCAGATTCCAAAGCATGCCAGTCAATTTTCCTGAAATTAACAAAGGGTAACGTAGTTAGATGCCAAAGCTTGGAACTTGCCCAGTGGTACCAGACAGTTCCATATTTGCGGCTAAAAGCCATGTAAAGTGACATATAGCTACGAGAAGCTATCTGTCAACAAATTGAAACAACATTGGGAGCTTTAAAGCATAAAACAGAACATAGCCGAATAGATGACGTAAGCGTGATGAAAGATCGATCTTTGTCCAAATAACGTTGCTCGTGCACAAGATCATGACCGATCCTCGAGGATAAATAATAGTAAAAGTAAATGAAGTAAAGGATGATTACAAACATGTAATGAACAAGCATGCATAGGCCCGAAGCACTAGTCTACCGCATGTCTAGATACTTTGAAACCCTTCAAGCATGATTTCAAACAAGTTAATCCACCGCATGATATAACTTGTTTAAAATCACAGCACCAACCACAGGAAGATCTATCCACCGCATGATACAATCTAAATATGGAAAGCTAAATGCATGCGTTATTTAAAACATAACTTATAAACACGTTTTACTCGTGAAAGCATAACCGAATACGGCTGAACAGCCGAATCGGGATCCGTGAAGAAGGAACAAACATTGCTAAAGATGATAAACCTATCAAATTGAATCGAAATCTAATCCACCGGATGATTAGCTCTAAAACAACCCAAAAGCCTGCATCTACCGCATGATACCCGGTTCTGTCAAGGTTTACACAAGATTAACAAGCTTGAACCCGCAACACGTGACAACTTAGATTGATTCAATTTCGGCTATTGGAGAACACGTGATCCACGTGCCTTATTGAGGCAAAGATGCGAGCATGAAATGTAAAGATCACCAAACAAGATAAAGCCGATTCAAACCAATCTAAATTGGGCAAAAGAGTGTTACATGAATTTAAACATAAAGTAAAAACTCAAGGAGACACGTGGTAACTTAATGAATCTATTAGATCTTGCCAAATCTAATAGAGCCGATAACTAGCTCCAAGCTAGATCTTAGCCTACCACATGGCTCATGATCTAACAAGAAACCCTCTTGAACCAAGCTTAAATCCACAGCATGATACTAAGTATGGTAACAAGACTACTTGCATCACGATCTAAATCCACCGCATGATACTAGACATGATACAAGGTTGCCGGTACTTACGGAGGTCGACGGATCAATGCACCCTCTCGAAGAACTCGACGACACGACTAGAGGACTCGAAGGTTTGGTGTAAAGTTGGTTTGTTATGAGAATGTTCGATTACAATTACATACATCTATGGTTCATATTTATACCCTATCTTAACATGACTCCTGGTGGACTACAAGCACAATATTTGATACCTAATTTAATGCCCAAGCGCGAATGCTTATCCATCCATTCATCCCTTCCATTCGAGCCACATCACCACGCGATCCCGCGAAATCAACGCAAACAGTCCCTTTGCCGAACGAAATCAAACTGCCGACCGCAAGCATCTCTGCCGAATTTTCTGAAGAAATCTTCCCCCGCTGAACGGGATTTGTTACCAAGTTAGGCCCACAAATCAGCTTCTCTCCTGTACCAGTTTTTGGTGTTAACATATGCCCCTTCAATTATGAGATAAAAGTGATTTTATTCCGAAATTGACTGCAAACGCCAACGTCTTCAAGTCAAATCTGTTCAACACCTATTCTTTCTCCTTGCAATCCATCGGGGTCTTCGTCCAGATCCGAACCCTAGGTCATCTTTTCCCCAATCTCAAATCTTCTATGGCGGATCAGAATCAAGTTGCTCAGGTAAATTTCGTCCCCTTAAGGTTCATTTGGCATTATTCTTTTCGACTCCTACCTCAGATTTCTTTTCCCGTCTTCTCTTGATAGGAGCTTTCCATCGAGCTTTTGATTCACACCGAGGCCAACTCAACATCATATTTCCTCGGACCTGTGGTCACTTCTGATCCCCGCGAGTTCATTGAAGCCGAATCCAGGAGAATCCCTTTCAAAACGGCTTTGTCAAGGCCCCCTCTGTGGCAAGATGCTTTCAAGAACTGGCCTTTGCCCCCAATCGCAGGCTGGAGAAATTGGTACAAGAGGATACTTGCAGATAACAGCGCTAAAACCAGCAATTGGGACAGCCTCCGCATCGCCTAGTGTTTGGAGTTATCTCTAGCCGAAACCGCCAAGAATGAAAATCTTTTGATAGCAGCCTGCCACTTCTGGTCAAATGGCATCAACGCTTTCCTCTTTGGTCACGGCCCAATGTATCCTACTTTGGCCGATGTATATATGATGACCGGCCTTGATATTTCAGGACCCATGTATCCCTACCAATACAAAAGCTCCACTAGGCAGAAAGGAGTGAAAACAGGAAGTGGATACAAGTCATATATCCAGAATCATATGAAAGATGGCCCTCTGGGTGAAGTTGAATACAGAGCATTCCTGAACATGTGGCTGTGTAGATTCATCTTCTGTGGTAAAGCCAATGAGCCAACTTTGAATCACATTGCCATGGCTACAGATTTGGCTACTGGTCATCGCATCCCTCTTGGAAAATATCTCCTAGGGAGTGTGTATCATATGCTCCATCAGACGATTTCCCAAATGCACACCGGCCAGAAGATATCATGCGTAAATGGCCCTTGGTGGTTTGTGCAAATGTGGCTGCAACTGTATATGCACCAGATTGTTAACATTAATCTCAACAATCGTCATTTCTCTTCATCCAGCCACAATGAAGGAGAAGCTCAGATTACCAGAGGATGCCAAACTCATGGAGAAGCTGCTTCAACCATATCTATTGACCAGAATGTCAGTCAACTTTTTGAGCTCTTCTTCAAAGGTTTTACTGATCCCCTTTGGCTCCCCTATCTGAACAATGATAACTTGACCCACCCCTTTGAATTCTCTTTTGAAACTAGATGCCACAATGCAAGATCTATAGAGATCTTTAATATCTTTATCCATCCATGCGCCTTGCCAGCAGAATTTTGTGGGGGAAGGTTAAATCACAGCACCTATGAATATTATCAGCCAAATATGATGGCCCGGCAGCTAGGATGTGGCCAAATGCCCCTAAGGCTATTTCTTCATGAGTTCCTCAAACCCAGAGAGGAAATCACAAAGAACATTCAAGCCAGAAGGGTCTTTGAATACAACTGCAGCCCAACTCTTTATGCCTGGATTTTCACACCAACAACAATAGCTCACCCTCTCTTTTATCTCCTGGTGGCAAGAGTTCCATGACCATATCTTCAATGAGCCAATGCACTCATTCTGTCTTGAGCTGATGCCTGACTTTCAGCCAACTTCAGAGGTAACATACTATACTTATCTTTTCTTTGACCAGGCATACTCTTCACCACTAATCATGATTTTGGCCACCCCTTTGCAGAATACAGTACCTGCCCCTCGAGCCAGGGCAATTGCTTACAATGTGGTAGGCCCAATCTCTGCCTTGGGATTCAAGTCCACAACTCTGACTCAGCTGATGGCCAGATATGCTACAATGGACCCTACTCTCACCAGCTCAACCTCTGATAAGAGAAAAGCTCTGCCCTTGGTTGTTCCTCCAGCTGCCAAGAAGAAAAGAACTACTAAAAAGGTCCCCATTGAGGTAACATCTTTTCTTTCTTGAACACAAGACCATTATTAATCTGACATATTTCATCTTGTGCAATTCCAGACTAGAACCCAACAACCATCAACAGCTTCAGAATCTGCCAATGCTCCATCTATTGGTATGACCTTCATTGCTTCTTTCTTTTCAAAAATCATAACTCACACTGGCATTTACTCTTTATTTAATATCTGCATAAGAAACATTGGTGAATCAACCCATGGAGCCTTCATCTCCAAGTTCACCAAGGGCTCAACCATCTCCTGTTCAAACAGAGACCTTAACTTCACCAGGGATCCAATCACCCCCTCCTCAAGCAGAAGCTGCAGCTTCACCAGAAATGAACCCATCAGTCCAACCAGAAGCTTCAAACTCCCCAAGGGTTCAATCTTCCCCTGGCCAAGCAGCAATTGCAGTCTCACCAGGAATGAATCCACCTTCATCTCAGCCAGAAGCCTCAAATTCACCAGGGACTGCACCAGCTTCCCCTCAAGTAGAAGCTTCAGCTTTGCCAAGAATTCCTCAGACTCCTCTTCCACTGGTCGCCCAAGAAATTCCCCATGAACCTGAACAAGTCCCCGCCTCAATTCAGGGAACCAGGCATGAGGTAAGCACAGGCACCCAACTCTGTTATCTCCTTTTAATAAACCATTCCTAATTCGGCAATCCTTCTCTCTCATGATCAAACTTCATCACCACCAAGCTCTTCATTTACGGTGAATGACCCAGCTGCCAAAACAGGGGATGGAGGAACTCCAAATCAGACTCTGTCGGAGGAAAACCATGCAAGGGTCAGAGAAATCTTTTCCTGGCTGCAAAAAGATGCTCGAGATCAAATCAGAGATGTTGATCACTTCGAGGAAATGCTTGAATCCATCGATCAAGAGCTCCCCGAAGACATCAAAACTTCCCTGGAGCCTATCTCAGATCTGGACATTCACTATGTGGCAATAAGGCGAGCCTTGAAGAGCCAATCCTCCCGACCAGCCGTTGAGCAAAAGAAAGCCAGAGCTGAGCAAGCTGTGAAAGGATCACAAGCCCAAATCGAGAGCGACAAGGAAATGTTGACCAATCTGCAGTCTGCTCTCGAGTTGAAAATTGCCAAAAAGACTGCACTAGAAACTGAGTTGAGGAATTTGTCAACTGAAATTGAAGCTGATGAGAAAAGATAGCCGAGCTCCCTGGATTAATAGAGAAAACCCAAGAGGAAGCATCATCGGCCATGATTGAAGCCAACCAGCTCGAGGCACAACTCTCCGTCCTGTCCAACACTCAGAAAGATTATTAGGAACGGCTGAAGAACATTAATCAGATAATATCAAATGCCTCTAGTGTAATTGCAAAGTACTTGAACATTTAGTTGTACTGATCAATGTGTAACCGAATTAACCATCCTTGTAACATTGCCTTTTATAAACTTCATTTTCCTTTTCTCTGCATGACCTTGTTTGCAACTCTAGATGATTCATTCAGTGACTAATGGTCAAACAGTGCTATACCCGAACAGCACTCTGACCGCAACTCAGCCGAGCCAGTCAACCGAATATGACTCAGCCTGAATTCCAAACAACCCGACGGCGACTCGGTTAAGGAAACCTCTCCACTTTCCAAGTTTCTCGGGATATGCACCACGATCCAAGGCCACGATCTCTTCATCATCCCTATAAATAAAACCGTAGGTGCCCCTAGCCTTTCATCAAGCCTTTAGCCTTCAAACCTTTGCCAACCGAAGCCTGCTTTTCACCATCAGCGCAGCTCCAAGAACCAATGGCGGGTAGCAGCAACAGGCGTCGTGCCGCCGACGAGGCGGAAGGAAACCGCGCCGGCGCGCGTCGGAGGCAGTGATCGTCAACTTCCCTCATGATTCTTTCTAAATTTTCCTCTGTTTCTGACGATCTTCTCTGTTTCAGGCTCATCCAATGGAACCCGGCCCCCGCTCCGGCCATGAATCAGGCTCTGCCGGACGACTCCTCGGAGTCGAACAACTACTCCCCCGTGCCCTACGGGGAGCTCGACGCCCTCCGCTTCAAGGCGGAGCTCGAGGTGGCCCAGCGCGAGCTGGAGGATATCTCTAAGAAGGCTGGCATCGCCGAACTCGAGTGGGAGGACCAGCGCAAACAGTTGCTGGCAACCATCGACGGTACATCCCTTAGATTACCCTCCAACTCAAATCGGCTTTTGATACTAATCATCACTGCCTTGCACTTCGCAGCCCGCGACACCGAGCTTGAGCAGCTGAAAATGCTGGTGAAGCAATTGGCTAACAAGGTGAACGCCCCTGGAGACACGCCGGCGGAGCGCCTCGCCGCGGTAGAAGATCGCGTGGACGAGGTGGCTGTCCACGGCGTCTGCCTCGGCACCACCCTGGGCTTGGCCGCCATGGCGACGCATACCGGCGTCGACTACTCCATCCAACTGCGCGGCTTCCAGGGCGGCGCACCAGAGGACATCGACGAGATTGAAGTCATCTTGGAGCGCCTTGATGGCCATGGCGATGCCATTGCCGAACTCACTCATCCCCAGTCTGTGCTAAACAGGCTTTTAGATTAGATTGTACTAGGGATGTTTGATCTTCGGCAATAAATAAAGAATTTTAATTTCCATGCTTATATTGTGATGATCCCCTCCTGCTTGCAACTGCGAACCTTACTTTCTCAAACGCATCCGGGAACTTTACTTGAGCCAAATACGCGAAAACAACTGCCCCTTGGCACAAAATCCGCAGAAAATCCTCAGTTCGGGAACCATAAACACTGTTCAATGAAAACCCTTCGCATTCGGGAGGAAAACCCTGGCGCTTGGTATTCCAATCGTACGCCAACCAGTCATCACTCCCAATGTGCCCTCTCAGTCAATAAAATAGCTCCCTGGGATGCCCTGCAAACCCACTCGCATACTCATCCATCACTTCACATCTTCTCCCCCTGCTCCAGAAGAGAAAACCCCAAAGCCATGGCGGACAAAGGCAAGCAACCCATCAAGGAGGATAGCACTCCACCAAAGAAGCGCACCATTCAAGAGTGAGTTTTCTTTTAGTCTGCTTCTTGCCCTCATTTGCAATCTTATGTTTACCCCTTCTTGTTTCCTCCAGCCTTGATCTGCTTCTTGAAGAGATCCTTGGGACTGAAGAAACACCCGAGTACATCTCCTCTGACTCCTCCCTTGAAGAAGAGGACGCCAAGCCGGAACAAAGGATCAATCACCAGTTGCGCCGCCGCATTCGGCATCTGGAGCACGATCTGCGAGACATCACCGCCCGCTGCCATGCCGAACGCGAACACCGCGTGAGCCTAGAGGCACTAGTAGGGGGTAACACTTCCATCTTTATTTGACTCCATGCTTGAGCTCAGATCTTCGTTTCTAACAACTGTTCTTCTCCCTTAGATGTCTCCGATAGGTACAGTAACCTGAAGGCGGCCTGGGACAGCCTGATGGAGGCTGCAAGCCACGGTCATCCCCGAAGCTTCCAAGTCGCCATCACGGTGGTCATGGAACAGCTGAAGAGGGAGGAACTGAAGAAGCAAAACAAGAAAAATGAATGAAGCATACTTTCGCTTCTTTCGCCAGGCCTTTTTCTTCCCACCCCCTTGTAATCTTGAGCAGCTGGATTGTCAAATAAAAGTCTGCAAAAAACATCTGTAATGTTATGTATCTTCGTGCTAAGGGCAATACATCTTAGTATTGGCCATTTCCCTGTTCAGGATTTTTTTTTGTTCTAAAGGCGGCTTTCCTCCTGAATGCCGGCTATCCTTCTGTATCAAACGCTTGTAATCCTGGTGCTTGTGATCAACGATCAACTTCAATACTAGGATAATATTTCGTCAAATATCTTCCATTTATTGCAGCAGAAAATTCCTCTCCCAGTAAAGTTTTTAATATGTAAGCATTACCAGGCACGCATCTGACTACCCGAAAAGGTCCTTCCCAATTCGGGGACCATTTGCCAAACGTACTATACTTAGTTCCAATCGGCAATAGCGCTTTCCAAACCAAATCCTCTTCTGCAAATTGCTTGACCTTTACTTTCTTGTTGTAATATTTAGCAACTCGCAGCTTGTTCTTCTCAATGTTTTCCAAGGATCTAAGACGAATCATATGCAAATCTTCTAACTCATCCATCATTAAGCCACTATAATCTTTGGAGCTTAAGTCCTTTTGCAAAACCACTCTCCTAGAATCTGATTGCATTTCCCAAGGCAAAACAGCATGATGCCCATAAACAAACTCATAAGGAGAAGTCTTTGTAGCTCCATGAGGAGCCATTCGGTAAGCCCATAAAGCCTCATTGAGTACCGAATGCCACCTCTTTGGCTTCTGATCAATTTTCTTTTGTATAAGCTTGATCATGATCTTGTTAGAAGCCTCTGCCTGACCATTAGCTTGGGCATAATAAGGAGAAGAATTAAACAATTTGATTCCCATGCTTTCGGCAAACTCCCTGAACTCCAAGGATACAAACTGAGCTCCTTGATCAGTTGTAATTGTTTGAGGAATTCCAAACTTGTAGATGATGTGTTCTTTAACAAACTCAACCATGTTTTCTGATGTTACTTTCTTCAACGGAATTGCCTCAACCCATTTGGTGAAGTAATCTGTTGCTAAAAGCACAAACTTATGCCCCTTGCTAGATGGTGGGTTTATCTGGCCAATCAAATCTATACCCCAGCCTCTGAATGGCCATGGCTTGATAATTGGATTCAGTGCTGGCACTGGAACCCTCTGAATATTTACAAACTTCTGACAATCTTAACATCCCTTGTAATACTCAAAGCAATCTTCCAACATCGTCGGCCAAAAACATCCAGCTTTCCTAATAACCTATTTCATATGATAGGCCGATTGATGTGCTCCACATAGCCCATCATGCACCTCACTCATCATTTTCTTTGCTTCTTCTGGACCCAGGCATTGCAGCAACACCCCATCCAATGATTTGTAAAATAGACTTCCATGCAGAAGAACAAATTTTATGGCTTTATACCTGAGCTTCCTAGAAACTTTTCGGGATGGATCCTCCAGATAATCAACAATTTCCTTCCTCCAATCATCTTCTGCAAGATCACTCCCGAAGGCACATAACTCCATGGCAAACGCTTCTTGATTCTCTCTATAACCTGAAGCACTCTGAGCCAACCTGTTTGCCTCTTCATTGTGTTCTCTAGGAATATGCTGTAGAATTACTAACTGAAAACTCTTTAAGATTTCCCTGCATTCCTCGTAGTAATTCCTCAGGGCATCACTTTTACACTCATATTGGCCGTTCAACTGCTTTATAACCAGCTCTGAATCTCCATAAATTTCAACTGAAACGACCCCAGCTTCTCTTATTATCAAATTTCAAATGCCCCTCCTGGATAGCCTTTTGGATCCTCATCCTGAAGACCCTGCAACTCCATCGGGCCGAAGCATAGAATGCCCTTCGGGCAACTTGATTCGGCCTTGTTTTACCAAGAACTCAAAGAGCTTGTCAGCCTTGGTGACATCAAAGTCATATGTGCCTTTGGTTTGTTTTATCCACCGCTGGTTCATAGTCAAGGGCTCCTTGCCCCACATAATCTCAGCGGCGGCCACTTCCTCGTCAACATCAAAATCTTCCACCCGGTCAGCCTTCTCGAGGAACTGGTTGTAGATATCAGCTATGTTATGGTGCTTGGCAAATCTGGTATCCTTCTTGAACCCGTAGGCCTGATTACTCATCAACGACAGCTTCTGAGACAACTGACCAAGGTTGTCAAATTCCATGCCAAACAACTTCTCCCGAATAGCTGGCAACATCCCTGCAACAGCCATATCAACCACCGATCATCCCACGAGGGTGAAAGAGAAGCACATGCCCTTGACTTCCCTGAATCTTCTGAGGAATTCCAGAGGCGTCTCATTTTGCCTCTGTTTCAAGGTAGCCAGATCAATCAGCTTCTTCTCTGTGCTACCACTAAAGTAATGGGCATGGAACTTTTGTTCTAGATTCCTCCATGTGCCTACGGACTGAGGAGGCAAAGAAGTATACCATTGGAATGCTGAGCCCGTGAATGACAGAGGGAAGTATCTAACTCTGAACGCCTCATCAGCCGAAGCCTCTCCAAGCTGCATTAAATATCGAGCAATATGCTCTACAGTGCTTGTATCGTCTTGCCCAGAGAACTTTGTAAACTCTGTAGGGGGCTTTACCCTTGGCGGCAAGATCACCCTGTAGTTCCACTCTGGGAAGGGAGGTGTATAAGCTAGTCCTTGCATTTTAGGTTTAAGGCCGAATTGATTTTGCATCAGATCGGCCATTTTCTGTACCAGAAGATCATCGTCTTGCATTCCTGCAGCTGTACCGTACCCAAGATTTAGGAGAGCATCTATAGCACCATAATTTATGACCTCATGATATCTCCCACCATACATATTTTTTTGCAACCTGTTATTAGCTGGGGCTATCTTGTAAGTAGAGTTAGGCGACATTCCAATCGAACCGAACGCCATGTCCCCATATGTAGGCTGATACGGGTTCGGCTGTTGAACTGGTTGACCTTTATTGTTTTGTAGAGGTGGCTGGACTGGCTGACTCCCCATGCCTCGTAGAGGAGGTTGCATCGGCTGACTCCCAACGCTTTGTGGAGGAGGCTGGTTCGGCTGGCTCCCAACGCTTTGTGGAGGAGGCTGGATCGGCTGGCTCTGCAGTGGCGGCTGAGCTCCTGTTGGTTGAGCAGAACTGGTTTCTCCGACTTCCGTAGAATATGCGTGAGGGGATACTCGACTAAACACCTTTTCCATGCCTGGGCCGAACACGCCGATCATCATCTGCTTGAACATGCTCAAGAAAGCCGTATGATGCCTACCCAACACAACTTCTGCAGTCTCCCGAAAAGCATTCAGAGCCTCTTCTTTCTCTTGAAAAGATGTTGTGTCAGGCTCCCCCGGCAACAGAACCCTGGGCATTTCAGATTTAAGGTATGGGACGCCACTTCTGTTCTTGTCGAACGACATCAAGCACTTCATCCGGAGATAGGTCATCAATGGTGACATCCATGACGTTGCCGATTTCAGGCATCTTGATTCAACTAAAGGGTCCCACCGAGCATGCCAAAAAGTGTGTTGACGCAAAATCCACACCCCGCGCCAAGAACACAACAAGCCGAACAAGCTGGCTTAACACAAGAGCAAATTCCAAAGCGTGCCAGTCAATTTTCCTGAAATTAACAAAAGGGTAACGTAGTTAGATGCCAAAGCTTGGAACTTGCTGGGTGGTACCAGACAATTCCATATTTGCGGCTAAAAGCCATGTAAAGTGACATATAGCTACGAGAAGCTATCTGTCAACAAATTGAAAAAACATTCGGGAGCTTTAAAGCATAAAACAGAACATAGCCGAATAGATGACGTAAGCGTGACGAAAGATCGATCTTTGTCCAAATAACGTTGCTCGTGCACAAGATCATGACTGATCCTCGAGGATAAATAACAGTAAAAGTAAATGAAGTAAAGCATGATTACAAATATGTAATGAACAAGCATGCATAGGCTCAAAGCACTAGTCTACCGCATGTCTAGATACTTTGAAACCCGTCAAGCATGATTTCAAACAAGTTAATCCACCGCATGATACAACTTGTTTAAAATCACAACACCAACCACATGAAGATCTATCCACCGCATGATACAATATAAATATTGAAAGCTAAAAGCATGCGTTATTTAAAACATAACTTATAAACACGTTTTCCTCATGAAAGCATAACCGAATACGGCTGAACAGCCGAATCGGGATCCGTGAAGAAGGAACAAAAATTGCTAAAGATGATAAACCTATCAAATTGAATCGAAATCTAATCCACCGGATGATTAGCTCTAAAACAACCCAAAAACCTACATCTACCGCATGATACCCGGTTTTGTCAAGGTTTACACAAGATTAACAAGCTTGAACCCGCAACACGTGACAACTTAGATTGATTCGATTTCGGCTATTGGAGAACACGTGATCCACGTGCCTTATTGAGGCAAAGATGCGAGCATGCAATGTAAAGATCACCAAACAAGATAAAGCCGATTCAAACCAATCTAAATTGGGCAAAACAGTGTTACATGAATTTAAACATAAAGTAAAAAATCAAGGCGACACGTGGTAACTTAATGAATCTATTAGATCTTGCCAAATCTAATAGAGCCGATAACTAGCTCCAAACTAGATCTTAGCCTACCGCATGGCTCATGATCTAACAAGAAACCCTCTTGAACCAAACTTAAATCCACCACATGATACTAAGCATGGTAACAAGACTACTTGCATCACGATCTAAATCCACCGCATGATACTAGACATGATAAAAGGTTGCCGGTACTTACGGAGGTCGACGGATCGATGCACCCTCTCGAAGAACTCGACGACACGACTAGAGGACTCGAAGGTTTGGCGTAAAGCCGGTTTGTTATGAGAATGTTCGATTACAATTACATACATCCAGGGTTCATATTTATACCCTGTCTTAACATGACTCCTGGTGGACTACGAGCACAATATTTGATACCTAATTTAATGCCCAAGCGCGAATGCTTATCCATCCATTCGTCCCTTCCGTTCGAGCCACGTCACCACGCGATCCCGCGAAATCAGCGCAAACAGTCCCTTTGCCGAACGGAATCAAATTGCCGACCGCAAGCATCTCTGCCGAATCTTTTGAAGAAATCTTCCCCCGCTGAACGGGATTTGTTACCAAGTTAGGCCCACAAATCAGCCTCTCTCCTGTACCAATTTTTGGTGTTAACAGTGGGTACATGGATCAAGGTTATCCTCCGTTTCTCTATGTTGTCTCTCAGAAAATGATACCTCACTTCTATGTGCTTGGTTTTGGATTGGAGCACTGGGTTCTTTGCAACACTTATGGCACTTGTGCTATCACATTGAAGTGGGACATGGGTATACTCCTCACGAAATTCACTCATGGTGTATGTGATCCAAAGGAGCTGAGAGCAACAACTAGCAGCGGCAACGTACTCTGCCTCGGTGGTGGATTGAGCAACACTTGACTGTTTGCGGGAAGACCAAGACACCAAAGAAGAACCCAAAAACTGGCAAGTCCCAGAAGTGGACTTCCTATCCAACCGACACCCGGCAAAATCCGCATCCGAGAAACCATGAAGCACCAACAAAGAGGACGCGAAGTACCAAAGGCCGAAGTCGGGAGTGTGACGCAAGTACATGAAAATTCGCTTCACTGCTTGCCGATGCGAAGTCCTCAGAGACGCTTGAAAACGAGCGCACAGACATACCGAGAACTGGATGTCCGGCCTCGTCGCTGTCAAGTAGAGTGACCAGATCATGCTTTGATAGTCCTTCTGGTCCACGTGTTCACCTTCCTCGTCCGCATCAATAGCTTTAGTCATACTCATCGGCGTCGTCATAGCCTTGGAGTCCTCCATCTTGAACTTCCGCACAATGTTCTTGGTGTACTTAGCTTGGTGCACAAATGTTCCTTCCGTTGATTGCTTGATTTGTAGCCCGAGGAAGAACTGCAACTCACCCATCATGCTCATCTCAAATTCCATGCTCATATCCTCTGCAAACCTTGCAACAAGAGAGTTAGACGAGCCACCAAAGACAATATCATCCACGTACACCTGCACAATCAGGATATCTCTGCCCTGCCTGAGTAGAAACAAGGTCTGATCGACCTTCCCCATCTCAAAACCTCTCTCAAACAAGAACCCCTCAACCTACCATACCAAGCTCTAGGAGCCTGCTTCAGCCCATAAAGCGCCTTCCTCAACTTGTACACCCGGTGGGGGTACTTCTCACTCTCAAACCCCGGTGGTTGCCTCACATACACTTCTTCCTCCAACACACCGTTCAAGAAGGCACTCTTCACATCCATTTGGTGCAACTTGAACCGTTTAGCCACGGAAAAGGCTAGAAGGATCCTAATCGGCTCCAAACGGGCTACGGGAGCAAAGATCTTCTCGTAGTCAATCCCCTCCTTCTGACTGAACCCTTGAGCAACAAGCCTTGACTTGTTTCTCACCACTTCACCTTTCTCTCCCTCTTTGTTCTTCCACACCCATTTTGTCCCAATCGACTTACACCCTAGGGGAGGGTCAACCAATTCCCAAACCTGATTCCTCTCAAAGTTCTACAACTCCTCATGCATCGAATTAACCCAATTATGATCAGATAGTGCGTGTCCAATGTCTTTGGGCTCAAAAGTGGCAACAAATGCAGCATGAGCGAAATGAGAATTGTTCCGAACCCTCGACCGTGTAGTGCATTCATTCATGTCGCCTATGATCCTTGACGCTGGGTGATCCACTTTCACTCGCCAGGGAGGTTCTCGCCTTCATGCTACCTCCCCCTTAACAACAGCTTCTCCTTGGTCCTGGTTTGTCGTCGTAGGTGTGGGAGAGAGTCTGTCCACCACCGTAGTCGAAGTAGTAGGTATATGTTCAGCCGGGGGCACCACACCGCCATCTTCATCGTCTCCATGTTCATGCTCCTCCTCTTGAAAGATCTCCTCGCCAAGTTCATCATCACCTGTGCACTCAAAGACAAGCTGACTACGTGGCTATGTCCGTCGAAGGTTACCTCGCAAGTCTCCATGATTTGGTTAGTTTCAAGATTGAGCACACGATATGCTCTAGAATGAGATGCATAACCAAAGAAAATACCATAGACCGACCTAGCCTCAAACTTATCCAACTTCTTCCCTTTCTTCAGAATAAAGCACTTGCAACCAAAGACATGGAAGTGACTCACCTTGGGTGTGCGACCGTGCATCAACTCGTAGCTGGTTTTCTTCTTATGCACTCTGAGGTAGATCTTGTTCGACACATAGCACGCGGTATTCACCGCCTCAACCCAGAACCTTCTCGGAGTCCTATGCTCATCAAGCATCATCCGAGCCATCTCACACAAGGTCCTGTTCTTCCTTTCCACAACACCATTCTGGGGAGGCGTATACGGACTCGAAAACTAGTGTTCAAGACCGAAGTCATGGAAAAAGGTTTCAAAACGAGAGTTTCTGAATTCTGAGCCATTGTCACTGTGGATTGCTCGTATGGCATCTCCGTGCCTCTCGTTCCTCAACCTCAGGAAAAGATCACGAACAAAACCAAACGTCTCCCCCTTATCCTCGAGAAAGAACACCCACGCATACCGAGAGTAATCGTCCACCACAACAAGGACGTACCACTTCCCACCCGCAGATCGCACACGAGCTGGGCCAACAAGGTCCATATGGAGCAGCTCGCATGGACGCTCAGTCATCACATAGGTGAGAGGCGGGTGAGAAGAGGCTACCATCTTGGCATGCCTACACAGCGCACAAACCAACTCTTTCTCAAGCCTCAACCGTGGCAATCCTCGAACCAAATTGAGTTTACTCAAGCGAGACAGAAGGTCAAAGCTCAAGTGACCCAACTTCCTATGCCACTTTCACAACTCCCTCGAAGAACCAGCCAAGAAACAACGCTCAACACCAGAAGACTGATAAAAATTAGCTCGAAACACCTGACCCTCGGGAACGACCATACAGACGAGGTCCCCTCGAGAGTCCAAAATCCGAGAACCACCAAGACGAAACAACACCTCAAAACCCTCATCCAACAGCTGGGACACAGAAAGCAAATTGTATCCAAGCAATTGAACAAGAGCAACACGCCTGAGAGTGATCTTGTCACTCACCTTAATCTCACCTTCTGAAAGCACACACCCACACCCATTGTTTCCAAAAGTGATGTACCTCCTTGTCACCACCGGGACGAGACTTGAGAACCATCCCTTGTCTCCAGTCATATGCCTCGAATAACCGGAGTCAATCAACCAAATGTTCTTCAAGTCTCCCACCTGAAAATCAAAAATGAGCACATGAGCGAACAAACGACTCAGCACTGGGGTTAGTAGCTAAAGAGTAAAACCAGTGCCGAGCCATTTGCTCAAAAGTGGGGTTAGCACACTCAAAACCATCTTTCCTTCCAAAGATACCTCCACGAACACCACCACGGTAACCACTATGAGGGAACCATCCTTGTCTAACTGGAGGAGGAAAAAAACCATGAAAAGAAAGCCGTGGACCGTCTCTCCTCTCCAACTCAAAGCTACGACCCCTCCCATCCCCGTATTGAGCACGAGAGGGAGAACGCCTAGCAAACTGACCTCCTGCAAACTCTCCAGCCCAACCACCAAAACCACGACCTCCAGAAACAAACCTCACACCAGTACGAGCACGAAACCCGAACTGCTGCCTGTCCAGGCCTGCACCGGTCTGACTGGTGCCCCTCACCGGTCTGACTGGTGCAGCCCGACCAGCAACGCCTCCAACAGCCTTTCGCTCTCCCCAAGCCGGAACTGTCCTCAAACTAGCCTTTCGCTCTGCACATGAGGCTCAAGTACACCATTGGAAGGGTGATACTTGTTCTTGTTAGCCCACTCCTTCGCCATTCTCTCCTCTCGCTTCCTCTTGAAGCAAAACTCATCCTTGTGGCCATCTCTCCCACAATAGCCACAATGGAACCTCACAAGCTTAGGCATTGGCTTGGGTTGGGGCTGCTCACTTGGTTTCTCTCCAATCAACTTCTCCACCGGTTTCTCCTCACTAGCCTTCTCACTCTCTTTCCCAAATAACACTTTTCCCGAAGTGCTCACAAACTTGATAGGCTTTTGGAAATCATTTGTTTGTGGGGAAAACACGGGTGGAGCTGGGGTTGTGTCTAGTCGGTTCCTAAGATGGTTAGGTTTAGGAGGGAAATCTTTATTGTGGTGGGTTTTTGGTGGCTCTACGATATTCTCTCCACTTCACTCACCAACCTTGTTTGCCCCAAGTCCCTCACCATCTTGCCTCTTGAATGTCTCGATCATTATCCTGAACTGAGGCTCATGACCAGACAACCAACCCATCAACTTTCTCAGCTCATCATTCTCATCCTGCAAACGATCAACACAATGTGCAAGTTCCAAATTCTTCAAATCATGCATTTCACAGGTAGAGCAAAATGTAGGAA
Organism: Cenchrus americanus; assembly: GCA_947561735.1. Classification (NCBI taxonomy): domain Eukaryota; kingdom Viridiplantae; phylum Streptophyta; class Magnoliopsida; order Poales; family Poaceae; genus Cenchrus; species Cenchrus americanus. Next base: position 188,516,913 of record OX387245.1, read on the forward strand.
TTGGTTCTTTCAGCTTAGCCTCAAGAGAAACAGTGTAAGCATGCATCTCATCAATTTTAGCATGCAAGACAGGGCAAGAAGTGCAAGCACCTAGCAAAGCAGATCTAGACTTAAGTTCAGCCACTTCAACCCTAAGCACTTCTAGTTCCTCACACTTAGAGGCATGCTTTTCCTTAAACAAGGCAAGATCAGCAAGGAAAATAGAGCAATCAACACATTCAACATCATCAGAAACAACAGGTGAAGCTTTTAGAGAATCAATTTCCAGCTTAGCATCCAAATCTTGTGTTTCTAGCTCAGCCACTCTAGTCCTTGCATCCTGGAGTGAAGCCCTAAGCTCTTTCCTCATTTTCTTGGCATCTCTAAGCATGTCATCATGATTATCAAGGAACAAACCAAGCCGTTCATTCTCCTGACGCAAGAAGGGAAGTTCATCACACGCCTCGTCGTCGGAGTCAGAGTCCGAGTCGCTTTGTGTCCTCTACTTACTGCCGGAGCTCAGCGCCATGGTGCAGAAGCCGTCTCTAGCAAAGCAGCTCAGCCCGCTCAGGTTCTTGGATGATTTCCTGCTCTTGCGACGATCACCTTCGTCTTCACTGCTGCTTGAGCTCGAGGTGGAGTACGTGGAATTGGAGTCGACGTCGCTCGCTCCAACCATCGCTCGGGCCTTGCCTCGGCTCTCCTTCTTCCTCGATCGTCGCTCATCCTTGTGCTTGTTCTTGTGCTTGCTCTTGTGATCACGCCTCGACCGGTACTTGCCATCCGTCCTTGACTTGTGCTTGTAGCCATCCTTGTTCTCGACCTTCTCCGGCGGCCGGCGACGAAGTGTCCCGGCTAGCCGCACTGGAAGCATGTCCTCGTGTTCCTCCTCATGTTCACCCGCTTCTCGTGCGCCTCTCGAACCTCCTCGTCGGCAACGCCGCCGACCTCTCCAAGCACGTCGAACTCCTCATCTGGCATAGACATCAAAGAGGACAAAGAGAACATCCTGGTGGATGGGTTAGTGTTAGCCTTTCCTTTCGAACCACAGACGAGGGCAAGACTATGAGAGTCAGTCGGGCCCTCGAGCTTGGCTGTCATGCCCCTATCCACCTTAGCCGACATGAGCTTCGAGAACAGCTCGTTCACCGTCAGAGTGTCATACTTCTCCAACTCCACAATGGCCTCGAACTTTCCGCCCCAAATCGTACGATCGAAAGAGTGTAAGAACTTGACAGCTCTATTATGATCATCATACGGGAGCACGACCACATTGTCCCTCATGTTGTTCACAACCACCGTGAACCTCTGAAACAAGGCATCGATGGACTCGCTGGGGAGATGAGTGAAGTTCTCGTACTCTCTCCGGTAAGTTGCATACATCCGATCCTGAACCTGGGCATTCCCAGCATGAGCTTCCTTCAACACCGACCAGATTCTACAAGCCAAATGCTTGGTGTGCACCCGACTGAACTCAGGATGACACAAAGCACGAAACAAGTAGTCGACCGCTTTATTGTTGGCGTTGAACATGTCTCTCGATCCTGGAGCGAGGAAGTTCATCGGTTGGACATAGCCATTGTCCACCGTGACATCCCAAAGGATCTGATCCTTTCCGCGGAGGAACGCCACCATCCGCTTACTCCTCATCTGGTAGTTCTTGCCATCGTAGTGTGGAGGACCCGAACCCCATTCCTGGTATGCCATCCTTAGATCTTAGACTGGTTAGAGTCAATCAAGACCCGTAACCGGCTCTGATATCACTTGAAGGACCGATATGGCGAACCAGAGGGGGGGAGTGAATGGGAGCCGATAAAAATTCTTCTCGAAGGAGATGGAGGCTCCAACAAGATGAACACGACTTCCAACACACGACTTCGACACACTACCCAAGTTAGCCAAGTTCACGCAGCCACTGGAATGCTACTGAACCTAGGAACTAACTTCCAACCTCACAGACCCGAGAACGCAGCGGAACACCAAAACTCGAGTCCACTGACCAACACCGGTCAGACCGGTCTCAACCAGAAAGCCCCAAAACACCAAACAGGCCTACCGAGCTCCAAACGGAACCAAACTCTAAACAGCAGCAACACAGGACAACAACAAACACACCCAAACGTTCACCTGAGCAAAAACCCAACAAGGGTTGCACCGGTTAGACCGGTGAGAGGCACCGGTCAGACCGGTGTGACCTGGGCTTCTCGGGATGAACAGCACCCGCGGGTCAACACCTCCAAATCCAAGCCTCGATCTCCCGAATCGCTCCACGGACTTGAACAAGACTTTGGGAATAGTAGGAACACCTCATGAGGAGTCCATAGACAAGTTTAATCCCACCAAAACTTGTCAAATCAAGAGGAATCGAAGAAATCCCGCCAAGAACTCCTCTAACCCTAGAACACCGAAAACCCCAAAATCGAGCCCCTTAACTCACGGATTTGGGAGGGGAATCAAAGGCAAAAGAACCATGAAGGATTCCCACAAATTTCCCCCATCAAATCCCCAAGAGCAAGGTCCCCAAAACACCCCAAGAAAATCACAAAGAGATGGCTCCGAAAATCTCCACCAAGAATAACCGGGAACAACACAACAAAGCCTTGAGGAACCACGTCAAATCATCTATACATACCAAGGAGGTTCATACAAGCTCTAGCTTGCTGCCCGATCATCCAACCCTCTCACAAAATCTCACCATGAAGCTCTCAAGCTAGTCCTATGGAAATCCTAAGAAAATAGGAAGGGAAAATAGGAAAGCAAATGAACTAGGGTACCAATAGATGGCTGCCATCCTCTCACCTCATGGGTTATATGGAGGCAAGCCTAAAGTCTAAAATGCCCTTGCTTAACAACTAGGGATACAAGCCCTCAAGGGCGGTTTTGGAAGTCTTCAGATTTTCTCCATCGGACGGATGTCCGGTGACCGCACCCTGCTTAGCCTCGACGCAAGCGATGCGATCCCGACGCGTGTCCTCCGCTTCGAAGTCTTCGGATTGCGTCGTCGCACACCGGTCAGACGGGTGCTCCTTACCGGTCAGACCGGTACCCACCGGCCGGGGACCGGCCGGACCCCCCGCTCGGTCCCGGTCCGGAGCCGCGCAAGACCGTCTTCGGTTCTTCGGTCTTGGCTTTGTGGATCAACCAAGGAACCCGGGTGTTTCTCGGTGAACCATTGGAAACCCCGCGAACTCGGTGTAGCCTCAGCCAATCGCCACTCATGACTCGGCTCCCACGTAGTCCCGGCTCGACCTTGGTTTTCAGGCTCAACCAAGAAACCGTCCATGACTTCATCTTGCTGTTCATGCCACCATGCGACCCGCACTTGACCCTATTGGCCACCGGGTCCCTTGAACGAAGCCTACTTGTCTTCTCCACACCTGGAGACCTCACCGGTGACGACCTTTCGCGCTTGTTCTTCACCTGCACTAACACCAATCAAGCCGCAACCTGCACCTGCAATACTTAGCCAAGAATCAGTCCACTCAACGTTGTCAATCACTCATCACACAAGGAAGCGACCATCCACCGGTCCTCGAACCACACATGGTCCTCAACTGGGCAAGTGACTTACCTGAGGAAGACGGTTCTTCTTTAGTGCGCTCAAGCTTGCTTTGTTGCTACGTGACCGCGTGCTTCACGGGGTTGCACCTTCCAAACGTTCTCGTCCACTTCTTCGCTTGCATTATTGCTCCTTCCACTTGATGATTTTGCTTTGAGTCACCTCCATGCTCCCTTGTTTCACATGCCTCCTTGATATTCCTGCAAAACAAGGCCTTGGCTGCCCCCCATGCTTGTCCTTTGCATGTGGTTTGATAAAAGATGTTGGAGGGGCATCCTGTGATGCATCATGGTGCATGCATGGTTAGGTTAACTAGATTGCCTCCATCTAAGCTTGTTTTTAATGCTAAGCACTCCTCTAATTTCAAAAAGAAAAAATAAAATCAGAGATATTAATGAGTTTAAATATAAATTTATAGAAGTTTTTAAAGCATTAAAAACAAATGTAAGTCGAAAATATTCTCCGACTACTTTTATTTTGGTCTCACCGGTATTGGTTGCTTTCATTAGTTTAGAGCAAGCTTTTCCCGGCTTGATCATGGGGGCATAGGTTTAGGTTCTATTTTTGGTTAAATGAGAGAGATTTTGAATGAAATAAAATTTAAATGAGGCTTAGAAAAATTCTAATCTTAGAGAAACCAAGGATAAAGATTTTTAAACCAACAAAAAGTTAAGTTTCTTGGTTCACACGAGTCCTACCACGTGCTGAAATTTAAATAACATCTAGGTACAAGTCGTGGCTCTACTCGTGTGTTTTAGCATGTAAAACAAGTCAACCATAACATCATAAAGAGGATGAAAGGTTGAGATAGGTTCTGAATTTATTTGGTTTTGGTTTCCCGAAAAGAAGCAAATAACACATAGGATGGTTCATGTAAAGGGTTTATGATCCAAGCCAAATATTCAACCAAGAATTATGTCTCTAATATTGTTCAACCACTCTAAGTCTAATGTCTTGCGTAGTAAATTTCAAAACTAACTTACTTGAAAAGACTCGAAAAATCTGGAATCAGGTTGTCCTCCTGGTAGCTTATTCTTAACTTGACGAAATGGGTTTCCTCCCGCCTAGCGCTTCGTTTATAGTCCATGGCTAGACTTCTTCACTTGATTACTTCGGATCAACGCTCTTTGCGGGTGTTGCAATCTTGGGTACCCACTTCTGCACTGTCTTGGGTACGGGCTTATTCTTTGTCTTAGTCATATTTTTGGTCTTCACAGGCTAGCTTTGTCCTTTGGTCTTGACAGATGCAACAACTTCCTTCATGTAGTGGCTCGGCATCTCAAACTCCGGTCCTTCGGTCGTGGTCTTTGTATTCTTCTTAGTGTGATCCTCTGTCTCTCCCGAATGAGTTTGAGTAGCCTTCGCCGTCTTGGGACCTTGGGGTTGTCTCGGAAATCCTCCTTTGTTTCCATCGGGTGCCCGACAAGTTGCCCCACTTGTGTCTCTAGCATCTTCATCATGATGAACACTTCACGTATAGAGCTTCTGACCTCCGTCACTTTGCCATCTAAATTCTCCAATATTTTCTCCATACCCTCGAACTTAGTGACGGTGTCCATGTTGATTTTAGCTTGCTCGTCCATGAAGTCCTTCAATTGTGTACAAAGAGGAACCAAATCTTGAATCGACGAACTTGCATTAAATTGGGGTTTACCTTGGACATGTTCGTACTCATCACACTCCTCGCATGTGGATCTTGCCTCGTCAGCCTTTAGGTCTTGAGCTTCTCTCTCCATGTCCATCTTCTCCATCCTCCTCTTAAGGAAATCGATATGCCACTCAAGGATTTCGGCTCGCATTGAAATGCTCCAATGCTTCCGCAATGGTCTCCGTTGGGAATTGAGCACGATCTTGTGGCACAAACTTGGAGTCTTGATCAGCGAATGAAATTCCTTCATAAAGTTCCTCATCAACGCTTCCCAATCTTGTTTTGACTCCGCCGGTAAAGTTTGGAACCAACACAAAGCTTTTTCATGTAGTGAGAACGGAAAAAGCCTTGCCCTCATTTGATCTTGAGTCACCCCATCCTCATCGAAAATTTGACATAGTTGAACAAATGCTTGGAGGTGAAGGTTCGGATCCTCTTTAACGGTGAAAGGCGAGTGTTGCACCATGCAGATAGTTGAGACCTTGATCTTGAACGGCCTTCCAGCGTCTTGAAGGTTTATGATAGGTAGATCAACGATGTCCGGGGTGCATAGCTCGATCTTGCGCTCTGGTTGCGGTTGTTCTCCCATGGGTGGCGGTTGAGGTTGATCTTCCTTTGGACTTGGAGGTGGTGATTCCCTTGGAGATTCCGACGGTCCTTCAACTTCGGCTTTTGGATCTAGGGTTTCCAACCCCTTAGCTTGTGTTGCACATCTCCTTTGCATGTAAAGTTTTCTTGGATCATCCACAAAAATATTTGGGTTTCTTGGAGAGGTAGCCAACCATCTCCAGTTAGGGTTAGCAATAAAACCAAAAATCTTAAAATAAAAATTAGTGTTAGTCAAGAACTAGATTAGATTGATTTTTTTCTTTTTGAGGATGATCAAAATTAAGGGATGCAAAAGAAAATCAAAAGAAAAACTGAAATATATTCACAAAGACGCAATACTAGATTGGATCTTGATTGCTTGTTCCCCGGCAACGGCGTCAGAAAAAGGGGCTTGTTGACGGTAGATTATCGTATCAAAGTTCATATGGATTTGCAAGCGAACAAATCCCCCGTCGTAGTCAAGGGACCATTCTTCCCTTAAGTGTGAGAACCCAAGGTATTGAATCCGTGGAACAATGTGCGACGCAAAGATTTAATCTAGTAAAGCAAGGAAAGCTATCTTTTGAAGAACCAAGTTGCATCTAGTCTAAGAGATCATCAAGAAAACACATCTAATCTACTAACTCAAGAGGTAGAAAGAGAAATCAAAGAGATAAGTGATCTAGAGAGTCTAGATCACGCATATGTTGTAGCTCCAAACAAGATAGATGAAGATAGAAAATCGAATATCATTAAAAGCATAGTTAAACCGTGGCCTCCGGTCCAATTCCAAAGACGCTCGCCTTTTGGAGCCACCGTTCTATCACAACGCACTCCATTTCGTGCGGGTTAGCCCAGGGCGAGTTCGATAAGAACAAGTTGAAAACACTTGGTCGGTCCGGTATGCACCTCTAGCCACCACGGCTACAAGAGCACCCTATGCAATCTATCTTAAGTATAGATTGAGGAAGAAGCAAAAAGCAAAACCAAGGGAGAACAAAATCATCAAGAAGGCACTTGATCGCTAGAAATCAGAGTCACTATAAAACTTCACCATGAATGATTACATGAACAAAATCACCACCGGGATCCTACCTCGATCTTGATCCTTGCTCTGGAGCTCGGATGTGGTCTTCCATGCAAGGTTCCCACGTCGGCTAGGGAGACCCTAGACAACTAGCACGACCCTCCTCTCCGAGATGGTGTCCCTCTGTGCCGACCGGCTTGGGCCCACTTCGGCCCAGCCCGCGGCCTCCTTTGCCTGGTGTTGCTTCTCGAGTCTTCTAGAGTCTTCTTCCCCCTTCTGCATGTGGGCCCTTGTTGTCAGTTTCTCTTCGGATTAGATGAAGCTCCTTGCCCTGCAAGATTTGGTAGTTTTCTGACTGGGTCCTCAGTTTTTCATCTTCTCGAATTTGGTGTTTGGGCTTCTTGGAGTCATGTTTACTTCATTGCATGACTTGTACCGGGCTTCAAGGTCTTGTCATGAGGTGCTTAATGAACTTATCCCAGAAGTCTTGCTTTCAACACTAAAATCTTGCATAAACACTAAACTCCAAAACCGACATGCACAAACGAACTTGTTATACCAAAGGGGTTAGTACCAATGGATAAGATATAAAACTCATGACAACACTGAAGGTAAACTCATGGCTAGGTTGACGGAATTTCACCGTCAACAGGCGTCGCCGAGGATGTGCTCGTGAAGGTCGGCATCACTTCATCCCCGTCGACTTTTTGGTACTCGAGATGGGAGAGAGGGAGAAGCCACCACTCATCCTTGGGAGGCCTTTCCTCAAGACCATGGGAGCTACCATCGACGTCGGCATGGGGGAGATCAAGTTCGACATTAACGACGAGAGGAGTTCTTTCAAGTTATGACCACGCCTCGAGGTATGCAACATGATCAAGGTTAAATATATTCTGCCCCATCATCGCGTTAAGGAAGAACCAAGGAAGAAGCAAGAGCCAAAGAAGAAGGAAGTGAAGGAAATCAAAGAGGTTGTTGCATCCATCAAGATAAAGGAACAAAAGCATCCTGTGAAGACCAAAAAGATAACTAAGCCGGAGAATAAGCCCGCGCCCAAGATGGTGCGGAAGTGGGTACCCAAGATTGCAACGCTCTCAAAGAGCGTTGATCCTAAGTAATCAAGTGAAGAAGTCTAGCCATGGACTATAAACGAAGCGCTAGGCGGGAGGCAACCCGTTTCGTCGAGTCAAGAATAAGCTACCGGGAGGACAACCCGATTCAAAATTTGTCGAGCCTTTTCAAGTAAGTTAGTTTTGAAATTTGCTACGCAAGACATTAGACTTAGTGTGGTTGAGCAATATTAGAGACATAATTCTTGGTTGGTTATTTTATTTTGATCATAAACCCTTTACATGAACCATCCTATGTGTTATTTGCTTCTTTTCGAGAAACCAAAACCAAAAAAAATTCAAAACCTATCCCAATCTTTCATCCTCTTCATGATTTTATGGTTGACTTTTTTTACATGCTAAAAACACATGAGTAGAGCCACGCCTTATACCTAGATGTTATTTAAAATTCAGCACGTGGTAGGACTCGCGTGAACCTAGAAACTTGACTTTTGGTTGGTTTAAAAATCCATATCCTTGGTTTCTCTAAGATTAGAATTTTTCTAAGCCTCATTTCATTTTATTTCATTCGAAACCTCTCTCATTTAACCAAAATTAGAACCTAAACCTATGCCCCCATGATCAAGCCGAAAAAAGTTTGCTCTCAACTAATGAAAGCAAACAATACCGGTGAAACCAAAATAAAAGTAGTCGGAATACCTTTTCGACATACATTTGTTTTTAATGCTTTAGAAACTCCTCTAAATTTATATTTGAATTCATTGCAAGCTCTAAGTTTATTTTATTTTTTGCAATTAGAGGAGTTCTTAGCATTAAGACATGCTTATAGGGAGGCAATTAGATTAACTTAACCATGCATGCACCATGATGCATCACGGGATGCCCCTCCAACATCTTTCATCAAAGCCACATGCAAAGGACAAGCATGGGGGGCAGCCAAGGCCTTGTTTTGCAGGAATATCATGGAGACATGTGAGGCAAAGGAGCATGGAAATGACTCAAAGCAAAAACATCAAGTGGAAGGACCAATAATGCAAGCAAAGGAGTGGACGAGAGAGTTTGGGCGGTGCAACCCCATGGAGCATGCGGTCACAAAGCAACAAAGCAAAGATGAGTGTGCTGGAGAAAAATTGAGCCGAGAGGAGCGTGGAGGCCCCAGGCCGAGCGGCGTAGGCTGGCCGGCCTACCCCCTATTTAAGCACCCCGGTGCTCCCCTTCGGCAGGTAAGTCTCCCATCAAGTTCTTTGTTCGTGTGCTCAAGTTTGTAGTGCAGAACCACCTTAGACTTAGCCATCCATCCTGAGTTTGTTTCGTCCAACAAAACACATCCTAATTTCACTCAAATTCCATAATCCGAATAATATTTGTGTTCCTTGTTACCGGTTGAAAACCCCGGGTTTATATTAGTGAGGAAAGTGCAGCAACCATGTGGAAGAAAACTACAAGCCTTTTTACCAAGAAGAAGGGATCATCGTCGTCCAAACCATCATCAACAACATCTTCAAGGAGGCACTCAGTTTTTGAGTCTCCTCGGAGTATGGAGGAGGACAGGGCACCGCCGAGGAGGAACGACACTCTTCTCCTCGGTGGCATGAGGGCCACATGAAGCTCGTCTGAGGTTCACCGAACCTCAAGAGAGTACGGAGGAGCTGCCCGTCCCACCTTGTCGCTCAACACGATCATCCGCTCCACCTCCATACGCCCTGCGGTACTTCAAATATAGATTTATAATCATGACGGAGGAGGAGGAGAAGAAGTTCGCTCGCCTTGAGAAGAGGCTTGTGGCGAACGTCGACTTCGACGACCAAGCTCTCCAGATTTTGGGTTTTGGCACAGATATTTACTACATGTTTGGACACCTAGGTTGGGTGCAATCCTCCAACGGAGTGTCGGCAAACACCCACAAGAAAATCGCCTTGGAAATCCTTATGACCATAGCGCCTATCCTTGATGAAGGAGTGTTGAGTCTCTCATTCCGTTTGGAGGGAGTTCAACAAGTGGTTCGAATATATTAGGGAATTACTTGGTTTTCAAAAGGGAGCCCCGAAACAAGTGGACGTGCAAGAAGGCATGTTGGACGGTTTTTGGAATATGACGCGGGAGGAGCCCACCAACTAAGAAATAGTATCCGGAACCCCATCGTCCAAGTCTTTCACTCATGAATGTGCAAAAGGATTTTGGGGAGAATGAGGGAGACAAAGGTAACCGACACGGAGGTGAATTGGCTTTAGTCGGCTTTGATTGCCAGGCAGCCAATCGACCCCACTCACCTTATGATCAACCGGTGGTGTTGTGAAGCAACATCGGGTTCGGGAGATATTGGTTCGGGGTGTTACCTCTCCATGTTGACTATCTCTTTGAGACCGGGTATTACAAGGAACCTAGAGCATCTCTTACCCAGGACTTTCCTTGGATTTGAATATATGAAGCAAGGCAAATACATAAGTGGAGATGAGAGAGGAGGCTTCAAAGTGGTCAAAGTAAATTTGCCCCTTCCGGATGCAAGATTAAGACTTTTTATTCAAGGGAAAGAAGATTGGTTGGAGGAAGGACTTCTTGTGCCAACGAAGAAAAATAAAAGAGGAAGGATTATAGAAGAAGGTTCTTCCGTGGCACAAGAAGGAGGTGCGCAACAAAATTATGTGCCATTATTCAGAGGAATTCCGACACCATCGAGTTACTAGGGTGGTGCACCAATGCAAGCATGGTGGAGTGGTTCAGCCATGCCCCCACCAAATTTTGCGGTGGCCAACATGGCCTTTGTGGAGCCTTATGCACATTTTCCTCAACCACAACAAAGTGTGGCCATCACTGGAGGAAACGCTGCAAGAAACATGCAAAATATCGCAGCCATCCAAACCAATGCAGCCCATTTGGGTGAAGGAAATGCAAACATCGCTTATGAGCTTGGACGCCTTCACCTAGCACCGCCGAGGGAATTCATAGGAGGAGCTGTTCAATCCTATTATGAGCAAGGGTACAACAATCAAGACTATCAATACCAACCACCGGTGGAAGATTAGAGAGAGGAGAAGCTTTAGTTATCTTTCCTTTTCCCTTTTTATTTAAGTTTCAGCTTGTATGTGACTATGTATGCGTAGTGTTTTTGTAAGGAATCGGATGCTCAATAGACTAAGAGGGGGAGGGGGTGAATTAGGCAACTAAAAACCTTAACCTATGGCTTCACTAAATTTACACAAAAGTAAACTAGAACATACTATCTAGATGTGCAACTAGGTTGTTCTAGTGTGAAACTCCCATCCCAAAAGAAGGTTTGCAACCTATAGCCAATCCTAGCATGATACTGCTCTAGGAAAGTACAGGCTAGCAAAGATTGCAATAGAGTAAATGAGGAAACGTAAAGGGGATGAGAGGAAGCAAACTCTTGACACGCGATTTATCCTGTGGTATCGGTAGGCACTAAGCCACCCCTAGTCCACGTTGTTGAAGCACTCACACAAGAGTATTACTTCCCGGTCACCAAGTCTCTCCCAAGAGCACCACTTGACTCGCCACAAAGGCTAGCCACTTAGGCACTTGCCAAGCTCTCTTGGTCACCTTGATGACGCCTCCACTAAGGAGCTTCTCCACTTAGGAAGGGGGTCTCCACGCCCCCTGCACAAAGTGTCCTCGCCGCTCCACACCAAGCCGGAGGGTCAATGACGATTGCCGGTGAGCCACATAGGCCCCAAGGCTTCTGGTGAACCTTGTAAACCTGGATTCACTTAAGAATCACCTCACAAGGTTGGCACAACCTTGCACTCACTCGACTCTAAGCTAAGCCTAGCACTAAGCACATACACAAAGCCTATGCAAGTCTAGGGATGAGCAATTTAGCACTTGGATGGATTGGATATGATCTTCAATGTGTCTTGAACTCCTCTGCACTTCCACACAATCGAGCAACCTCAAATGGGTGAGTGGAGGGGGTATAAATAGCCCAAGGCATCAAACTAGCCGTTGGCTAAAAGCTGTTGAAAAAGGTACTGTCGGATGATCCGACGCTATGCTTTTCCAGGGCGTCGGTTCATCCGGTGCCCCTCCCACGTCACATAGCCGTTGAGGTTCTCTGACACAACTGCTCCGACGCTATGCACCGACGGTGCATCGGATCATCCGGTTCTGAATACACCGCGTCCAAGTCGCCTCTATTAGCTTCCAATCGACCGTCGGATAGACCAACGCTTCACCTTGACTAAGGCGTCGGATCATCCGGTGCTGAAGGCTTCGTCTTGGCGCGTCTCTGTCTTGATTCAAACTGAGCGTCGGATAGACCGACGGTGTTCCAACTCAGACCATCGGATCATCCGGTGCTACTGTCTTCGCTGCTCTTCCTCTGCAACTCGTCCGACGCTACTACGAAATGGACCATCGGTTCATCCGACGATACCTAGGGTTTCACCCTGTATACCAACTCGTCCGACGATTGCATCGACGCTTGTATTTGAGGGACCGTCGGTTCATCCGACGGTGTCTTTTCCTTTTCCTTTTCTTGCTCGGTTTTGACCCTTGTTTTTCTCATATTTGCATGTAGTTTTCTTGTATCCTTGGGACCTAGAAATGTCTACAAAGACATGCTAAAACAATAAGGTTAGTCCTAATGATCATGTTGTCATGAATCATCAAAATCAAACTCGAACTAATGGCATATGAGGCCATGTTCACTACAATCTCCCCCTTTTTGGTGATTTATGACAACACAACCAAAGCAAGCATAAATTTGCAAGAATTGACAGAATTAGAACCACTTACACTTGCTTGGATGCTTACCATCATCCAAACTCCCCCTAGATGAAACTTCCCCCTTTTTGATCTTCATGTTCACATTCTCCCCCTTTGGTCTCATATCTCGAAACCACTAGCTTGCCTCTTCCCTTTGGAGCCACTTAATTGCTTTGGTCCCACATTCTCCCCCTTTGGAATAAAATCTCCAAAAAGTCCCAAAACAAGAGGGTCCAAGGAAACTAGCAAGACCTAGCAAACATAGCTCAATGAGAACTATTAAATGCAAGGGAGAAAGCCACATGAGTCATGATCCATATGTATGATATCAATGAAGATACCACATGTCAGAAAAACTAAGGTGGATCACAAGCTCACGAGACTAGCATGATACAAACTAAGCTCCCCCTAAGTGTGTGCACAAGAAGGATACCACTTGTAAGACAAGGGTAGAGAGAAACAAGTGCACAACTACAAACTTTGTAAGATTAGGAAGCTTAGAGCATATCATGCAAGGAGGTTGCTTAAAGGACAAGAGATAAGAGAAATGGGTTCTTGTTACATTACCACTTGTAGATATCACTTGTAGTCTTTTGATCGTTGCATACCTCCGGGGGGGTGATCTTCTCTACCTTGTTGGCACCACATTGAGATGAGCCACTTGGAAATGATATCACTAGATGACACCACTTGAAAGAAGCTTGCATAGGAGACACTCGGGGTACCACAAGGATTAGGAATGTATGAGTACATTGTCTTTGAACTTATACACATAAGCTCGCAAGGACATGACTCAATAGCATGATGCTCATATTGCTATTTTCACTCTTTTAGAGATGTTAGATCACATTGAGAGTGAAATAGCATTCTCTTAGAATGAATTACTGTACCGGAACGCGTCGCCAAGGGACTACATAAGATAAACTTGAAATAATGTTAGTCCCATAACCTAACCATAGGATGAGCTCCCCCTAAATGTGTGCATTTAGTGTTTGAACCACCAACCAAATGTATGCACATTGTTTATGAAAAAAATGGAAGCTAACCCTATAGCTTGCTCATGATGCAAAGAGATATATATGAAAACATGCATCATGAAGGAACAAGTGTAGCTTTCCTACACACTAATCAAACCATATAGATTGCTCATGGGTTAGCACATGACACAAGCAACCTACCATATGTAAACATTGCAACAAATGCAACCTAAACAAGGCAATGGAGCTACAATGATACATGAGATAGGTTCTAGTTTCCATTACCTCAACAGGGGAACTTGGGCAACTTGTGTCCAACTTGCAAGCTTGGCTTATAGGCTTGAATCTTCTCATCTTGATTGTGCCAAGCCTCCCAAGTCCCCGTTCTCAAGGCCTTCAAGTGGCCTTCGGAACCCAAACCATTTGAGGCCCCTTCATGTTGATGATGACTTCCTTGGGCACCCAAATGGGTTGGTTCCTACCCGCTCCTCCTTCATCTTCCCAACCTTGTGTGCAACCACTTTGCCATTAGCCTTCTTCTTGATGACGTAGGTGTTGCTCTTGGTCTTGTTCTTGCGGTTGGGCTTGGTGTAGATGAGGGAGCTTTTGATGGTGGGCTTCAACTTCTTCTTCGCGCCCTTGTCCATCTTCTTGACAAATTGAGGGCATTTGTAGAACTTGTGCCCTTCTCCATGACACTTGTAGCAAGTCACGGTTGCACCCTTCTCAAGCTTCTTCACCAAGGGATCACGGTTATCTTGAGAAGGTTGGACTTTGCTCTTCATGTCTTGAGAGATGTCCACTTGTTCTTCATCGTTCTTGCCCTTGCCCATCAAGCTTGCCAACCTCTCACGGAGCCATTTCACTTCTCACTTGAGCTCATCATTTTCCTTGCCTATGAGATAATCACATGTTTCTACAACAACATTCTCATGACAAGATGGTGAGCAAGATTCATCAATTAAATCAATGCAAGAAGTAGAAGCATCTACCTTGGAGATAGGAATTGCACAAGGGATAGATGTTTCATCAAGATCAAAGGAATTACTTGTTTTAGTCTCATTGCTCTCAAGCTTAGCTTTTAGCTCATCACACTCCTTGCTAAGCAATTTGAATTTGCACAACAAATGTTCATAATTTGTAGGAAGGGTTGCACTAAGATCATTGAGAGCATTGAGTTCTTTAATTTCATTAGCTTGTTTCTCAACAATTCCTTTTTGCTCATGGACTAGCTCAACAAGATCACTAAAAGAGGTGGTGTCGGATTCGTCATCACTTACATTGCTCTCCATACCTTTGGCCATAAGGCACGTGTGTAGTGATGATGAAGGACCAGCATGAAGCAGGTGGTGAAGTTCTTTCTTGATTCACCACTTGAGCTAGAAGAACTTGATTCTCCACCACTTGTCCATTCACGGACGGCGATAGTTGCTTCTTGCCTTGGTCCCTTCTCCTTGACCACCTTGTTCTTGGGCTTGTGCTTGATCTTGGTGAACTTGATGTGTTGATGATGACGCCCTTCTCTCAAGTGGACGTTGTAGCCGTACATGTTGACTTTTTTCACATACTTGAAGATCTTCTTCACATATTCGGCCACCATAGATTCAACCTCTTCATCACTTGAGGAATCTTCATTGTCACCATCATCCTCACTTGAGCTTCCATGAGTAGCCATTCTACTCAACACCTTCTCTTGTTGGCTTCAGAGAGCATGACTTGTGGTTGGAGAAGATGGTTCTTGGGGCTTTTCTTGGGGCGCCTTCTTTGATTTGGGCATTAGTTGAAGCTCATGTGCCATGATCTTGCTCAAGATATGAGATGGCTTCAAATCTTCGAGCTTCTTCTCGTAGATGATTGCCTTCACCAAGTCATAATCGGGCTTCCGGAGATTTTGAAGGATCTTGCGGTTGATGTTCAAGTCCGTGATGTCCTTCACACCTAAAGCATTGATCTCATTGACAAGCACATTTAGGCGTGAGTACATAGATTCAGCATTTTCATTTGCAAGTTGCATAAAGCTATTGAATTCCTCAAGGAGACAACCGTAGCATTCATTAGCAACTTCTTTTGAACCCTCATTTTGCTCCTTGATGGTTTTCCATAGCTCATGAGCATTTTCACAAGTAAAAAATCTATTGAAAACACCTACATCTAGTGAGGACAAAATGATACTCTTAGCAATTACATCAAAATACTTTTCCTTTCTAGTACCATTTTTCATGCCCTCATCGGTGACTCTCCAAACATCAAGGTCCTTTGCCTGGAGATAGGCCTCCATGAGAACCTTCCACCGAGGATAGCCCGTGCCATCAAAATGTGGAGCCAAACCTAAGGTATCCACCCCTTTCATTCCTCTATAGAGCAACTCACTAGGCGGTGAAGCCTAACCGTTCCAATGAGCCGGTTTTCACAATTTACCAATCGAATTGGCGTTTCCTTGTGAAGGAAGTGAGTCCCGGCTCTGATACCACTTGTAAGGAATCGGATGCTCGTTAGCCTAAGAGGGGCAGGGGGTGAATTAGGCAACTAAAAACCTTAACCTATGGCTTCACTAAATTTACACAAAAGTAAACTAGAACATACTATCTAGATGTGCAACTAGGTTGTTCTAGTGTGAAACTCCCATCCCAAAAGAAGGTTTGCAACCTATAGCCAATCCTAGCATGATACTGCTCTAGGAAAGTAAAGGCAAGCAAAGATTGCAATAGAGTAAATGCGGAAACATAAAGGGGATGAGAGGAAGCAAACTCTTGACACACGATTGATCCCGTGGTATCGGTAGGCACTAAGCCACCCCTAGTCCACGTTGTTGAAGCACTCACACAAGAGTATTGCTTCCCGGTCACCAAGTCTCTCCCAAGAGCACCACTTGACTCGCCACAAAGGCTAGCCACTTAGGCACTTGCCAAGCTCTCTTGGTCACCTTGATGCCGCCTCCACTAAGGAGCTTCTCCACTTAGGAAGGGGGTCTCCACGCACCCCACACAAAGTGTCCTCGCCGCTCCACACCAAGCCGGAGGGTCGATGACGATTGCCGGTGAGCCACTTAGGCCCCAAGGCTTCCGGCGAACCTTGTACACCTGGATTCACTCAAGAATCACCTCACAAGGTTGGCACAACCTTGCACTCACTTGGCTCTAAGCTAAGCCTAGCACTAAGCACATACACAAAGCATATGCAAGTCTAGGGATGAGCAATTAAGCACTTGGATGGATTGGATATGATATTCAATGTGTCTTGAACTCCTCTGCACTTCCACACAATCGAGCAACCTCAAATGGGTGAGCGGAGGGGGTATAAATAGCCCAAGGCATCAAACTAGCCGTTGGCTAAAAGCTGTTGAAAAAGGTACCGTCGGATGATCCGACGCTATGCTTTTCCAGGGCGTCAGTTCATCCGGTGCCCCTCCCACGTCACATAGCTGTTGAGGTTCTCTGACACAACTGCTCCGACGCTATGCACCGACGATGCATCGGATCATCCGGTGCTGAAGACCCCGCATCCAAGTCGCCTCTGTTGGCTTCCAATCGACCGTCGGATAGACCAACGCTTCACCTTGACCAAGGCGTCGGATCATCCGGTGCTGAAGGCTTCATCTTGGCGCGTCTCTGTCTTGATTCAAACTGAGCGTCGGATAGACCGACGGTGTTCCAACTCAGACCATCGGATCATCCGGTGCTACTGTCTTCACTGCTCTTCCTCTGCAACTCGTCCGACGCTACTAGGAAATGGACCATAGGTTCATCCGACGATACCTAGGGTTTCACCCTGTATACCAACTCGTCCGACGATTGCACCGACGCTTGTATTTGAGGGGCCGTCGGTTCATCCGATGGTGTCTTTTCTTGTCCGTTTCTTGCTCGGCTTTGACCCTTGTTTTTCTCATTTTTGCATGTAGTTTTCTTGCATCCTTGGGACCTAGAAATGTCTACAAAGACATGCTAAAACAATAAGGTTAGTCCCAATGCTCATGTTGTCATGAATCACCAAAATCAAACTCGAACTAATGGCATATGAGGCCATGTTCACTACAGTTTTCAGTTTTTGTTTTAAATTTCAGCATGTGTGTTAGTGTTTATTTCCATCATGAATAAAGTCATCACCTTGTTTTTACCTTTGGTAAGGTTACAAAGTTTATGCCATGATGATATATGATGATAATTGCCGTTTTGTTTATCTTTGTACTTGTTTTATGCATGATTAAGCTAATGTTCTCTTAAAATGCAAATATGAAATTATCTAAATACTAGCTTAATCTTTAGTGGATGTTATGATAAAAATAATGACCCATAGTGTTTTATGTGCTCTCAAGTTTTAGATGGATTAAAGATGATTTATTTTTGTTCTTAAAAGTAATGTTAACCTTGTTATAAATACCACTTACGTGTTGCTCTACCTATCAAGAGCCATATATATATTTGAGTTCAAAAACTTAGTACACAAGATTTATTTTTGGGTGAGTTATCTCAGGCCATGATTTCTCTGGCCCGAGACTAAGAAGCTGGGCATTCCATTTTTGGGTATCTATCTTTTTGCTAGCCTTTTTATTCGTGCATTGTGTATCCTCACATCGGAGATATCACAAACCTCGTCGGATATCCACCTTTAAAACCAAAAATCATCTTTTGTGTTTACCTCCTTGACCACAACCTATCATTGAGTATGGATCATCGATTCAAGGAAGATCGCAAGATAGTGCCAAGAATGAAGATTTCAAGTATCTCTCCAAAGGAAAAATATTTCTAGTACCTACCTTATCTCTATCACCTCTTTGCCCGAGGACGAGAAAACGTCTAAGCATGGGGGAGGAGGTAGGTACAATGCAATTTTAGAGTTCAAGGGGAGCAAATAAAAAAGAGAAAGAAAGAAAGAAAAAAGAAAAAATGATATAAATAAATTGTACTCCCCAGTTCTCTAAAGTGCATTAGGAATTTCAAGGTTTCAAGATTAAAAGATCCAAACTCATCTTTTCCAACCATGTGCAATCCGATAATGAGGACTTCCTTTGTGCCTCGGGATCACTCTTTGCCATTTGCACATGTCCACCTATCTCAAGTGTGTGTATTTTTCTCTCCCCCTCCTTGATATAACATTATTTTCCAATGACCTTTTTAATGAGTCTCTGTAAGACCATGAGAAACTTGTCTTGTTTTGACAACATCTCATTTATAATATCTTGGTAGGACTAAACTTTCCCAAAAAGCTCCATATAAAGCCTACCACATATATGGATGTTATGAGAGGTAAAGGAGTAGAATAAAAAGGCTTGAGAGATGTTAACACCAAAATTTGGTAAGGAGTCTGACTTGTGGGTCCGGTTCGATAAAGAATCCGTCTGGTGGAAGGAAGGATATTTTCAGAGATATTCGGCAAAAAGATCTGCGGTCGGCTATCTGCTCCGGTTCGGCAAAGGAACAGTAGAGCTGATTTTGCGGGATTGGACGGTGACGTGGCTCAATCAGGGAAGACGAATGAATGGATAGGCGATCGAGCTTAGAGATAAGTTAGGCAACGAATCCATTCGAAGTTGTACTCAACAGGGTATAAATATGATCCCTGAATGTATGTAAAAACAAGCATTCCTCAATACACACCGGCCTTACGCCAAACCCTAGAGTCCTTGTCGTGTCGTCGAGTTCTTCGAGAGGGCCAATCGATCCGTCGACCTCCGTGAGTACCGGCAACCTTGTATCATGTCTAGTATCATGCGGTGGATTTAGATCTGATGCAAGTAGTCTTGTTACCATGCTTCGTGTCATGCGGTAGATTCAAGCTTGGTTCAAGAAGGTTTCTTGTTAGGTCATGAGCCATGCGGTAGGCTAAGATCTAGCTTGAAGCTAGTTATCGGCTCTATTGGATTTTGGCAAGATCCGGTAGATTCATTAAGTTACCCCGTGTTATCTTGAGTTTTTACTTTATGTTTTAATTCATGTAACACACCTTTGCCCAATCTAGATGGGTTTGGATCGGCTTTATCTCTTTTATGATCCTTGTTCGAGTAGATTTCATGTTTTAACACGTGGATCTTGTGTTTTCCGATAGCCGAAACCGAATCGATCTAGATTGTTACGTGTTGCGGGTTCAAGCTTGCTCATGTTCGTATAAATCTTGAAAGAGCCGGGTATCATGCGGTAGATGCAGGTTTTTGGGTTGCTTTGGAGCTAGTCATCCGGTGGATTAGATTCCCAAATCAATCTGATAGATTTATTCACTTGGTAATGTTTGTTCCTTCTTCATGGACCCCGAATCGGTACATTCGGCCGCATTCGGTTATGTTTCTCCACGAGTAGAACACGTGTGTTATTCATGCCTTGAATGATGTATGCTTTTAGCTTCCATATTTAGATTGTATCATGCGGTGGATAGATCTATTTGTGGAAAGTGGTACGGTTTTTCATGCAAGTTGTATCATGCGGTGGATAGATTTGCTTGGTATCGTACTCGACGGGTTTTAAAGTAACTAGACATGCGGTAGACTAGTGCTTTGGATCTATGCATACTTGTTTAATACATGATCATGCCCGTGCTTTACTTTATTCGTTTATTTAATGTTAATCTTTATGGGGATCGGTCATGACTTCATGTACGTGCATCCTTGTTCAAACAAAGACCGATCGCTGTCATGCTTACATCATCCATTCGGCAGTGTTATTTTTTCCTTTGTGGTTTCCCGAATGGTCGTAGTTCGTTGGCAGATAGCTTTCTATAGCTATGTGTCATCTCATTTGGCTTCTTAGCCGTAAATATGGAACTGTCTGGTACCACCCGGCAAGTTCCAAGCTTTGGTATTTAACTGCTTTATCTTTTGTTAATTTTCAGGAAAAATTGACTGGCACGTCTTTCGCTCTCTGCGTGTGTGAAGCCAGCTTTGTTCGGCTTGCTGTGTGATTGGCGTTGAGTGCACTTTTCGCGTCAACACACTTTTTGGCACGCCCAGTGGGACCATAGCCGAATAGATTCAAGATGCCTGAAATCGCAGATCTCATGGATGTCAACCTTGAAGATCTTTCTCCAGAGTAGCGGCAGCAACTCCAAGACGTCGTGGACCAGTTTCAGCAGAAATGTCTGCTGTCGTTCAAGAAGAATAGAAGCGGCGTCCCGTATCTAAAGAACGAGATGCCCAGGGTATTGCTGCCAGGGGAGAGCGATACCACATCCCAGCAGGAGAAAGAGGAGTGCGCGCGAGTATTCCAGGAATCAGCAGATTACATGCTTAGCAAGCACAACAAGGCTTTCCTCGGGGCGCTCCAGCAGATGATGGTGGCCGTCTTCGGCCCTGGCATGGAACAAGCGTTCAGCAAGGCACCCGTCCAGGGGAAGACCGTGGAGCTGGGCGAGTCAAGTTCTCAACCGCCGTTACGGAGCCACCCGCGGCGGCCTCCTCCTCGAGTTCCGGGAAGTCGGGCGTTCCGGCCCTCCTCTCGCAGGCACCGGGAGTCAGCCAGTTCAGCCCCCATTACAAGCTTCAGGGGGACAGCTAATACAGCCACCACCGCGGGCGGCACGGGTCAGCACCTGTGCAACAGCCGAATCCGTACCAGCCCACGTACGGAGACGTAGCATTCGGCTCGACCGGCGCCCCGCTCACTTCCGGTCAGAGGATTGCTCCGGCGACCAACTGGCTGCAGAGAAACTTGTACGGCGGTGGCTATCACGAGGTGGGAAACTACGGGGCGTTTGATGCTTTCCCACATCCAGGATACGCGCCAGCTGCAGGCGCGCAGGAGGACGACGCCCTAGCGCGGAAAATGGCCGAATTGATGCAAAATCAGTTCGGCCTCAAGCCAAAGATGCAAGGACCCGCCTATAAGCCACCGTTCCCAAAATGGTACTACAATGTGCTCTTGCCGCCAAGAGTGAAGCCGCCAACGGAGTTCACTAAGTTTTCAGGGCAAGACGACATGAGCACAGTCGAGCACATCGCTCGTTACCTCATGCAGCTCGGGAGTGTTCGGCGAAGGAAACATTCAGGGTCCGCTACTTCGCCGCATCGCTGACAGGTCCAGTGTTTCAGTGGTTCTCGTCCCTGCCCCCTGAATCAGTTGCCAGATGGAAGGATTTGGAGCGGAAGTTCCACGCTCATTACTTCAGCGGCAGCTCAGAGAAGAAGCTGATTGACCTTGCGACCATGAAGCAGAGGCATAGCGAGACGCCGCTGGAGTTTCTCTGGAGGTTCAGGGAGGTCAAGGGCATGTGCTTCTCACTTAACTTGCCAGATGACCAGCTGGCTGACATGGCCGTCGCCGGGATGCTGCCGGCCGTGCGCGAGAAGTTGTTTGGGATGGAATTTGAGAACCTGGGCCAGCTATCGCAGAAGCTATCGCTGATGAGCAATCAGGCGTATGGCTTCAAGAAGGATGCCAAATTTGGCAAGCAGCATGACGTCGCCGATGTCTACAACCACTCTTGGACAAGGCCGATCCGTTCGAGGACTCGACGATGAATTGGATGTAGCCGCGGCGAGAGATCTTGTGGGGGAAGGAGCCTTTGACAATGAATCAGCGCTGGGTCAAGCAGACCAAGGGCACTTATGACTTCGATATTACAAAAGCCGATAAACTGTTCGAGCTCTTAGTGAAAGAAGGCCGAATCAAGGCGCCCGAGGGGCATTCCATGCTTCGGCCCGATGGAGTTAAAGCAAAACGTTACCGTGGCTTCCACGACGGGGATTCACACTCCATCAATGATTGCGGGGTCTTCAAGATGAGGATCTAGAAGGCCATCCGGGAGGGTCACCTCAAGTTCGACAACAAAATGAAGGTTTGGATGGCCACCCCTTTCCTCGAACATGGTGGGCTTTTCTCGTTAATGTGATAACGGCTGAGGAGAAGGGGAAAGTCAAGGTCTTGACCTCGGCCCGGAGTCTAGACAAGGTGGAGCAAAGTGGACCCGGAGCGCCAAGTGACTGCGGAACGGGTGCAAGGTGACGCCCCCCGCATTCTTAAGAGTCACATCGAAGTTGGGGAATCATCCGGAGCTAAGCCCGGGGTGACGTCGCGCATCCTCCTCAACAAATGGCGCGCCGAGATAGAGAAAGAGCGCTACCGAAACGGTGTTACGAGGAGGAGCGAGCGCGAGCCGAAGAAGAGGCGCGCGAAGGGACCGGGAGCGGTACACGCGCGAACGGGAGCGCGCACACCGGGGATGCGCCTTCTTCGGGCATTCTTCCGGAATGAAGGTTTAAAGCTGCCCACGTTGAAGAACTGTCCTGAATGCAGTGACAGGTACCATGAGTATAGGCAGAGAAGCGCCAATCGCCGATCCGTCCACGAGAGAATTGGAAGGATCCACCCTAATGGGGATCGGCGCCAAAAAATTGAAGTCATCGATCATCCCAGGAAGCGCCAAGCTGATCTCAGGTGGGCTGATCAAGAAGAGGACGAAGATGACTACATCTGGCAGAAGGGGCAATGGTGCCCGCCCGGCCTGAGGAGAAGCCAGAAGAGACGGGTCCAGCGCTTGAGGAACCGCGAGCTAAGGCAGGTCGGAATCCTGACGCGCCAAGTGTGGCACCCCAAAGACCAACCGGAGGGATCGAAGCGTTCGGCTCCAGCATGCATGGTATACTTTCTGCCGAACGAGTTCATGGCTCCTGCTAACCAGGTTATGCAGGAAGAAGCTTCCTTCGATGATGAGCAGACCGAGGGGATGATGGCACAACTGGTGCTGGCCAAGCAGGCCATTTTCAACAAGCCGGCCAAAAATCGTCATATGAGGCCGCTGTACTTGAGGGGATACGTCAATGGTAAGCCATTGACCAAGATGTTCGTCGACGGTGGAGCGGCGATCCAACGTAATGCCGTACACCACCTTCGAGAAGCTTGGCATGGGCCCGAGCGATTTGACGCCCACAAGCATCATATTGAATGATTTCGCCGGGAACCCCTCAGACACCAAGGGATGCGCTCACGTGGACTTGATGATCGGGTCCAAGACGCCGCTCACCACCTTCTTTGTCATCGAGGGCAAAGGAGCCTACGGCCCGTCGCTTGGGCGGGGCCGGATTCATGCTAACCGTTGCGTCCCATCCACCATGCATCAACGGCTTATCCGGTGGGTGGACGACGAGATCGAGGTCGTCCAAGCGGATGATTCCGTGAGCGTGGCCAACATGGAACCGACTTTCTAGGAGTACCGGGAATTGATTGCTTCTCGGCAAAGACGGGGGGAAGGTCTCGTTGAACTCGTCGGCGGTGACCAACGGCCGATTCAAGCGATCGGCTCTTATAGCAATTTTTAATGGAGAACCCCGTGGATGGCACTTATGGCAAATTAGGGAGAGGATTCATGTCGGCTGATAAACTGGAAGGAGTTGACATTGGAAGCGGTGATAAGCCAAGGCCGACGTTCATCAGTGCAAATTTACAACCAGACTTCAGGGGGAATTTGATTGAGCTTCTAAAAGAATACAAGGATTGCTTCGCCTGGGATTATTCGGAGATGCCTGGATTGGATCGTTCCATCGTCGAGCATCGGTTGCCAATCAAGCCTGGTTTCAAACCATATAAGCAACCACCCCGAAAAATCTACAAGGATGAGGTATTGGCCGATGTGAAGAAGGAAGTTGAAAGATTACTTGATGCAAACTTCGTTCGGCCATGCAGATACGCGGAGTGGATATCTAACATCGTCCCTGTGTACAAGAAGAATGGAAAAATGAGGGTTTGCATAGATTTCAGGGACCTGAACAGAGCTACTCCGATGGATGGATACCCGATGCCTATTGCCGATTTGTTGATTGACGCCGCTGCTGGACACAAGGTGATTAGTTTCATGGATGGCAATGCGGGATACAATCAGATCTTCATGGCAATAGAAGACATATCAAAGACGGCCTTCAGATGTCCTGGTCATATAGGCTTTGTTCGAGTGGATAGTCATGACATTTGGGTTGAAAAATGCCGGTGCAACCTATCAAAGGGCCATGAATTACATTTTTCATGAGTTGATCGGCGGGATTGTGGAGATCTACATTGATGACGTGGTGATCAAATCCCTAAGTCATGACACCCATTTTGAAGACGTGAAGAAGACCTTAGAGTGCACCCGGAAACACGGTTTGAAGATGAATCCAAACAAGTGCGCTTTTGGGGTGTCAGCTGGAGAATTCTTGGGGTTTTTGGTCCACGAAGGAGGAATTGAAGTTGGCAAGAAGAGCATGAAAGCCATCGATGAAGTTGTTCCTCCAACAAACCTCAAGGAGTTACAATCACTGCTCGGCAAGATCAACTTCGTGAGAAGATTCATTTCAAATTTATCACAGAAGGTGTTGCCATTCTCTCCATTGCTGAAGCTCAAGAAAGATCAGAAGTTCACGTGGGGCGACGAACAACAAAAGGCTTTTGATGAAATCAAGCAGTACATGAAGGAGCCGTCGGTGTTGGTTCCTCCTCAGCTAAACAAGCCTTTCAAGTTGTACGTGGCGGCCGATACCCAAACCATTGGATCAGCCCTTATTCAAGAGTTTGAAGGAAAAGAGCGGGTAGTAGCTTATCTTAGCCGAAAACTACTTGATCCTGAAACCAGGTATTCGGCTGTAGAGAAACAGTGCCTTTGCGTGTACTACTCGTGTACAAAATTTCGGCACTACCTGTTGAATGCCGAATGCACGGTGTATTCCAAGTTTGATGTGATAAAACATATGTTATCTATGCCAATTTTGAACGGCAGGATTGGCAAGTGGATTTTGGCCCTATCAGAGTTTGAGTTGAAGTTCGAATCGGCAAAAGCCATCAAAGGTCAGGTCATTGCCGATTTTATAACTGAACATCGTGATCCGTCAATTGATCTGCTTGAAATTACCCCTTGGGCTTTATTTTTTGATGGATCATCGTGTGGTAAAGGTGGGGGAGTAGGGATCCTACTGATTTCGCCCAGAGGTGAGATGTTTGAATTTGCCATTCCTATACAACCCACTGTCACAAATAACCAGGCTGAGTACGAGGCATTACTTCGAGGGCTTCAATATTTGAGAGAAGCTGGGGCCGTTTCAGTTGAAGTCTATGGAGATTCAGAGTTGGTGATCAAGCAATTGAACGGCCAATACGAGTGCAGAAGTGAAGCGCTGAGGAGTTACTACGAGGAATGCAGGGAAATCTTGAAGAGCTTCCCATTGGTAACTTTACATCATATTCCTAGAGAACATAACGAGGAAGAAAACAGGCTGGCTCAGAGCGCCTCTGGTTACAAAGAAAGTCAACAAGCGTTTGCTGTGGAAGTGCTTGCACTAGGGGCGGATCTTGCAGAAGATGATTGGAGGAAAGAGATCGTTGACTACTTGAAGGATCCATCCCGAAAGGTCTCTAGGAAGCTAAGGTACAAGGCCATTAAGTTCGTTCTTCTGGATGATAATTTATTCTATAAATCATTAGATGGGGTATTACTTGCGATGCCGGTCCCGAAGAGGCCAAGAACATGATGAGCGAAGTGCACGATGGGATATGTGGAGCACACCAATCGGCCTACCGTATGAAGTGGGTTATTAGACAAGTTGGGATGCTTTTGGCCGACGATATTAGAGGACTGCTTTGAGTATTACAAGGGATGTCAGGATTGCCAAAGGTTCGGGAATATTCAAAGGGTCCCTGCATCAGCATTGAATCCCATCATCAAGCCATGGCCATTCGAGTGGGCCGGGGTATAGACCTGATTGGCCAAATTAACCCACCGTCTAGCAAGGGTCATAAGTTCGTGCTTTTGGCCACAGATTATTTCACTAAATGGGTTGAGGCGATCCCACTGAAGAAGGTGACGTCAGAAAACATGATTGAATTCATCAGGGAGCACATCATCTATCGATTTGGGATCCCTCAGACAATTACCACTGATCAAGGGGCACAATTCGTGTCACTAGAGTTCAGAGAATTCGCCGAAAGCATGGGGATCAAATTGTTTAACTCCTCTCCCTATTATGCCCAAGCTAATGGTCAAGCAGAGGCTTCTAATAAGATCATGATCAAGTTGATACAAAAGAAGATCGATCAGAAGCCAAGAAGGTGGCATTCGGTTCTCAGCGAAGCACTGTGGGCTTACCGAATGGCCCCCCATGGAGCCACAAAGACTTCTCCTTACGAGTTGGTTTACGGGCATCACGCAATCTCTCGCCTTGGGAAATGCAATCGGATTCAAGGAGAGTGGTGCTGCAAAATGAGTTAACCTCCAAGGATTACAGTGGCCTAATGATGGATGAGCTAGAGGATTTACATATGATCCGTCTTAGGGCCTTGGAAAACATCGAGAAAAACAAGCTGCGAGTTGCCAAGTACTACAACAAGAAGGTAAAAGTAAGGCAATTTGCAGAAGGCGATCTAGTGTGGAAAGCATTATTGCCGATTGGAACTAAATACAGTGAATTCGGCAAATGGTCCCCTAACTGGGAAGGACCTTTTCGCGTGGTCAGATGCGTCCCTGGTAATGCATATATATTGAAAACTTTGCTAGGAGAAGAATTTTCCGCAGCAATAAATGGAAGATATCTGAAGAAATATTATCCTAGCATTGAGATCGATCGATGATTACACACATCTGGCACAGAGATAGCCGGCGCTCAAGAATGAGGCCACCTTCAGAACAAAAAATCCTCGAACAGGAAAGATGGCCAGTGCCTAGATGCATTGCCCTTAGCACAAAAACTACATTACAACTGCTTCTTGCAGGATTACATCGAACAACCCTGGTGGTCAGATCTCCGAGGAGGTGGGAAGCAGAAGGCGTGGAGGAAGAAGCGAAAGTATGATTCGATCTTTTCTTTACTTCTTCGGCTGCTCCCTCTTCAGTTGTTCCAGGACCACCGTGACGGCGACTTGGAACGCACGGGGGTGACCATGGTTGGCAGCCTCCACCAAGCTATCCCAGGCCGCTCTCAGGTTGTTGTACCTGTCAGAGACATCTGAAGTGGAGGATTCAAGGTTAGGGGCGAGAAATCCAAGTACAAGCACGAGGTCAAGAAGGAGTCAGAAGCGTTTACCCCCTACTAGTGCTTCCAGAGCCATGCGACGCTCGCGCTCGGCTTGGCAACGGGCGGTGATGTCCCTGAGGCCGTGCTCCAGATGCCGAACACGGCGGCGCAGCTGATGGTTGGTCCTCTGTTCAGGCGTGGCATCCTCTGCCTCGAGGGAGGAATCGGAAGAGATGTACTCAGGCACATCTTCGGTCCCGATGATTTCTTCGGGGAGCAAATCAAGACTGGAAGAGGACAAGAAGAAAACATGAAGCACGAGATCATGCGGAAGAACGAGGAGTAGATCAAGGGAGAACTCACTTCCGAATCGTGCGCTTCTTTGATGAGCTGCTATCCTGGGGTTGCTTGCCCTTGTCCATGGCTTTGGGGTTTTCTCCTCTAAGGACAGGGGAGGAGATGAGAAATGATGGATGAGTGCGCGAGTGGATTTGCAGGGCATCCCGGCAGGCTATTTTATTGACCAAGGGGGTGCATTGGGAGTGATGACCGCCGGTACACACTTGTTGGAATACCAAACGGCAGGGTTTTCTCCCAAGCGCGAAGGGTTTTTTCTTGAACAGTGTTTATGGATTGCCGAATCGGGATCCTCTGTGGATTTTGCGCCAAGGGGCAGTTGTTCTCGCGCGTTCGGCTCAAGATAGTCCCGAATGCATTCAAAGAAAAACAGAACTCGCAGATGCAAAGTGCAGAGGGAGTCATCACAAAACAAGCACAGAATGCAAAAGTTCTTCATCTATTGCCGATATTTATACATCCCTAGTACAATCTAGTCGAAAAGCCTATTCAACACAGATTGGGGATGAGTAATTTCGGCAATGGCGTCGCCGTGGCCATCGAGGCGCTCCGGGATGAGCTCGATCTCGTCGATGTCCTCCGGCGCGCCGCCCGGAAGCCGCGTGGCCCGGTAGAGTAGTCGACGTCCGTATGCGTCGCCATGGCAGCCGGGCCCAAGGTGGTGCCCGGACGAACACCAAGGGTGGCCACCTCATCGACGCGGTGCTCCACCGCGGCAAGGCGCTCCGCCGCGTGTCACCACGGGCGTTCACCTTCTCGGCCGACTGCTCTACTAGCGCCTTCGGCACCGGTTGAGCTCGCATCGCGGGCTGCAAGAAGCAAGAAGAGAAGGATTAGCATCAGAAGCCGGGTTGGATCAAGAGTTAATCTCAGAGCCGTACCGTCAATGGCCTCCAGCAGTTGCCTACGCTGGTCCTCCCATTCCAGCTCGGCTACGCCCGCCTTCTTGGAGACGTCCTCTAGCTCACGCCGGGACGCCTCCAGCTCCTCCTTGAAACGGAGAGCATCGGCTTCCCCGTACGGCACGGGGGAGTGGCCGTCGGACTCCGAGGAATCGTCCGGAAGGGGTTGATTGGCCGGCGCAGGAGACGGATTCCACCGGATCAATCTGAAAAAAGGGGATGATCGTCAGAGCAAGAAAAAGATCAAAAGTCGAATCAAAGAGGATGAATCGACGATCATTGCCTCCGCGCGCGTGTTGGCGCTCGCTCCCCTCTCGCCTCGTCGGAGGCGCGGCGGCGGTTGAGGGCGGCGCACCATAATGGTTTGGGATGTGCACTGTTTGCAGAAGGGCTGAGATTGGCAAAGATTCGAGAGCTAGAAGGCCTGGTGGAGAGCTAGGGG
This sequence comes from Cenchrus americanus, assembly GCA_947561735.1. Classification (NCBI taxonomy): domain Eukaryota; kingdom Viridiplantae; phylum Streptophyta; class Magnoliopsida; order Poales; family Poaceae; genus Cenchrus; species Cenchrus americanus. The sequence continues at coordinate 188,546,081 of OX387245.1, forward strand.
CACCTATGGTTGCATTTATAGGCCTGGCAGGATGAATCGTGGCTTCGAGTCGTGGCTGTGGATCGTGGCGCATATCGCAAGAAAATCGGAAGGTGGAGAGGTTTCCTTGGCCAGCCCGCCGGCGGGTCGCTTGGAGTTCTAGGCTGAGCCGTGTTCAGTTGATTGGTTCGGCTAAAGGAGATCAAAGTGCCATTCGGGAGTTGGCGTTTCTGTGCCGAATGGGTCGTTCAGCATTATATTTAATGGTGCGCAGAAGAAAGGAAACAAATTGCAAGAAGATATTACAAGAACGACCAACTCGGCTATACATCAATACAGGCATTCAAATGTTCAGATGTTTCGCAATTACACCACGAGCATTGGATGTTATTAGACGGGAGTTGTCCAGCAGCTCCTGGCAATCTTTTTGAGTGCCAGACAAGTCGGTGAGTTCTGCATCGCATTGCTCTATCTTGGTGATAGCCGATTTTTCTTCCACTTGGATCTTTTCTATCAATCCGGGGAGCTCGGCTATTTTCTCTTTGTCAGCCTCTATCTCCGCTGACAGGCTTCTCAGTTCTGCTTCTAGAGCAGCTTTCCTGGCAATTTTCAGATCGTAAGAAGCCTGCAGGTTAGCCAATGTATCCTTGTGGCTCACCGCTTGGGATTGTGCCCCGTTCATGGCGTGTTCAGCATCGGCTTTCCTTTTTTCAATAGCCGGGCGGGAGCGCAATTTCCTCAAAGCTTGCTTTATTGGTGCATACAGGGTGTCTAAGTCATAAACAGATGATAGAGAAATTCTGATGTCTTCAGGAAGTTCTTGGCTGATGGATTCAAACATCTCCTCAAAGTGATCAACATCTTTGAACTGATCTTGTGCATCCCTTTCTAGCCAGGCAACAATTTCTCTAAGCCTTGAGGACACTTCATCTGACAAGGGTTGATGTGCCCTTTCCATCGCCTCGGCAGCTGGATTGCTATCTGATGGCAGGCCTGATGATGATGAAGCCCGATCCTGAAAAGCAGTATTGCCGAGTTAAGAATGCTAAACGTGGAGCAGCAGAGTTAAGTACAGATGGATACCTCATGGCTGGTTTCCTGAGCAGGGGCAATCACAGATGAAGGAGGTGTTCCAGGTAGAGCTGAAGCTTCCGAGCTGGGAGGTGTCGATGCAGCTGCTGGTAGCTCGTGGGCTTCTGGCTGATGAAGAGTTGGGTCTACCTCTGTTGGAGCTGTTGTCTCTGCATGACCAACAGGTGATTGTGCCCTTGGAGAACTTGATGGCTCCGGCTGGATTGGGAGATTCATCTCTGGAGAATTTATTGCTTCTGCAGAAGGTGATGAAGATGAGATCTCCAATGGGATAGTTAATTCAACCCCGGATGGACTTGCTTGCTGGACCACTGGGACATTTACAAGCTGCTCTTCCATTGTTCCTTCTGCAAATGTCAAATTGAAAGGGTAAATGCCAGTGTTCATCCTTAAGAAAAAGACAGTAAAAGTCATACCAGTGGATGGAGCATTGGCGAGTGCGGTTACGAAGGCCGCCGGGCTCGGTCCGAAAATGCACAACGATATGATTCATCAAGAACGAGTAATCTTGTGATCAAGGGGGTAAAGGATTCTACCTCAATGAGCACTTTCTTGATAGTTCTCCTCCTCTTGGCAGCTGGAGGGGCAACCAGAGATAGACCTTGCCTCTTGTCGGCGGCGAGGCTAGAGAGGATGGGATCCGTTGTGGCATACACGGCCATTAGTTGAGCCGAGTTGTGGATTTGAATCCCGGTCTTTGAGATTGGGCCTTCGACATTGTAAGTAATATCCCTGGCTCGAGGGGCAGGCACCGTGTTCTGTGGACGAGAAGATGAAGGTCAGAATTATGAATAAAGAGGACATGTCTGATCCAAGGGTTCACTATATTACCTCTGAAGTTGGCAGGAAATCAGGCGTCAACTCTGCACAGAACACATGGACATGCTCACTGAATATGTGATCACGAAATTCTTGCCACCAGGAGTTGAAGGTGGGGTGAGCTATGGTTGTGGGCACGAAAGGACATGTGTAGACAGTTGGACTGCACACATAATTTAAAACCCTGCTGCCCTGCATCAGCTCTTTGATTTCCTCTCTGGGCTTGAGGAATTCGTGCAGGAACAATCTTGGGGGGATCTGTCCACATCCAATTTGCCTGGCCATTACATTGGGCTGATAATACTCATAAGTGCTAACATTCAGCCTTCCTCCATTGAACTCAGCCGGCAGTATGCATGGGCGGATAATGATGTTGAAGATCTCTAAGAATCTCCCATCTTGACGGCCAGGTTCAAAGGAAAATTCGACAGGGAAGGTCAAGGTGTCATTGTCCAGATAAGGAATCCAGAGAGGATTGGGGAAACCTTTGAAGAATAGCTCGAAAAGCTGGCTGATGTCCTGCTGAACAAGAACAGTTGAAGCCGCTTCTCCGTAATTCTGGCATCCTCTGGTAGCTTGAGGCTCTCCTTCAGGGTGATTGGACAAGGGGAAGAACCTGGAGTTCAAATCGACACCAACGATCTGATGCATGTGGAGCTGCAGCCACATTTGAACGAACCACCAAGGGCCGTTGACGCATGCTATCCTTTGGCTGGTATACATCTGGGTAACAGTCTGGTGAAGCATATGGTATACGCTGCCCAAGAAGAATTTTCCCAGGGGGAGGCGGTTGCCACTAGCCAGATGAGACGCCATTGTGATGTGGTTCAAGGTGGGCTCGTTGGCTTTGCCACAGAAAACAAATCTGCACAGCCCACATATTCGAAAGGCTCGTATTCAACATCACCAAGGGGATTGTCTTTCATATGCTTGAAGATGTAATTCTTGTATCCGTTCCCCGGCTTTACCCCCGTCCGGCGTGAAGAGCCTTTGAAGTTCCGTGGCCGGACGGACCTCGTGATGTCAAGGCCGGTGATCATATATACATCGGCCAAAGTTGGAGACATTGGGCCATGCCCAAAAAGGAAGGCGTTGACGCCATTTGACCAGAAGTGGCAGGCGGCTATCAGGAGGTCTTCGTTCTTAGGGGTCTCAGCCACGGACAACTCCAAGCACTGGGCGATACGGAGGGTGTCCAGGTTGGTCAATCCACTCTTGTCTGCAAGAATCCTCCGATACCAAGTTCTCCAGCCTGCAATTGGAGGTAAAGGCCAGTTCTTGAAAGCGTCTTGCCATTGAGCCGGTGGAGACAGAGCTGCTTTAAAGGGGATTCTCTGAGATTCAGCTGCGATGAAATCTCGAGGGTCAGAGTTCCCCACAGGACCAAGATAATAAGACCTCGAATTGGCCTCGGTGCGGATCAAAAGCGCAGTAGAAGGCTCCTGAAAGAAAAGCGGAAAAGGAAATCTCAGGTAAAATTGAAAACCTAAATGCCGAACGAGGCTTGCGGGGGATGAATTTACCTGAGCATCTTGGTTCTGAGCTGCCATTGGAGGTTTGAGCTCGGAACAAGGGGATCTAAGGTTGGATCTGGATGAAGATTCCGGCGGATTGCGAAGAACAGGTGTTGACAGATTCGATCTGAAGTATTCGTGGCTGGAGTCAATTGTGGAACAAAATTACTTTTATCCCACAATTGAAGGGGCATGTGTTAACACCAAAATTTGGTAAGGAGTCTGACTTGTGGGTCCGGTTCGATAAAGAATCCGTCTGGTGGAAGGAAGGATATTTTCAGAGATATTCGGCAAAAAGATCTGCGGTCGGCTATCTGCTCCGGTTCGGCAAAGGAACAGTAGAGCTGATTTTGCGGGATTGGACGGTGACGTGGCTCAATCAGGGAAGACGAATGGATGGATAGGCGATCGAGCTTAGAGATAAGTTAGGCAACGAATCCATTCGAAGTTGTACTCAACAGGGTATAAATATGATCCCTGAATGTATGTAAAACAGAATCATTCCTCAATACACACCGGCCTTACGCCAAACCCTAGAGTCCTTGTCGTGTCGTCGAGTTCTTCGAGAGGGCCAATCGATCCGTCGACCTCCGTGAGTACCGGCAACCTTGTATCATGTCTAGTATCATGCGGTGGATTTAGATCTGATGCAAGTAGTCTTGTTACCATGCTTCGTGTCATGCGGTAGATTCAAGCTTGGTTCAAGAAGGTTTCTTGTTAGGTCATGAGCCATGCGGTAGGCTAAGATCTAGCTTGAAGCTAGTTATCGGCTCTATTGGATTTTGGCAAGATCCGGTAGATTCATTAAGTTACCCCGTGTTATCTTGAGTTTTTACTTTATGTTTTAATTCATGTAACACACCTTTGCCCAATCTAGATGGGTTTGGATCGGCTTTATCTCTTTTATGATCCTTGTTCGAGTAGATTTCATATTTTAACACGTGGATCTTGTGGTTTCCGATAGCCGAAACCGAATCGATCTAGATTGTTACGTGTTGCGGGTTCAAGCTTGCTCATGTTCGTATAAATCTTGAAAGAGCCGGGTATCATGCGGTAGATGCAGGTTTTTGGGTTGCTTTGGAGCTAGTCATCCGGTGGATTAGATTCCCAAATCAATTTGATAGATTTATTCACTTGGTAATGTTTGTTCCTTCTTCATGGACCCCGAATCGGCCATTCAACCGCATTCGGTTATGTTTCTCCACGAGTAGAACACGTGCGTTATTCATGCCTTGAATGATGTATGCTTTTAGCTTTCCATATTTAGATTGTATCATGCGGTGGATAGATCTATTTGTGGAAAGTGGTACGGTTTTTCATGCAAGTTGTATCATGCGGTGGATAGATTTGCTTGGTATCGTACTCGACGGGTTTTAAAGTAACTAGACATGCGGTAGACTAGTGCTTTGGATCTATGCATACTTGTTTAATACATGATCATGCCCGTGCTTTACTTTATTCGTTTATTTAATGTTAATCTTTATGGGGATCGGTCATGACTTCATGTACGTGCATCCTTGTTCAAACAAAGACCGATCGCTGTCATGCTTACGTCATCCATTCGGCAGTGTTATTTTTTCCTTTGTGGTTTCCCGAATGGTCGTAGTTCGTTGGCAGATAGCTTTCTATAGCTATGTGTCATCTCATTTGGCTTCTTAGCCGTAAATATGGAACTGTCTGGTACCACCCGGCAAGTTCCAAGCTTTGGTATTTAACTGCTTTATCTTTTGTTAATTTTCAGAAAAAATTGACTGGCACGTCTTTCGCTCTCTGCGTGTGTGAAGCCAGCTTTGTTCGGCTTGCTGTGTGATTGGCGTTGAGTGCACTTTTCGCGTCAACAAGAGACAAAATGAAATAAGAGTTCATGAGCAAGATGCAATGTGGTTTAAATTTTTGAACTTGGTTTAGCTTTTTTTCATCTCATTCTTTATTTCAAAATTTCTGAGATCCATTTTAATTTTGGGAGCATGTTAATACTTGTGGGATAAGCTTAATTAATAATCTACACTCCATAGGGATGAAGGCTAGTACATTATGAAACTTTAACAAACTAAACTTTTGAGAGCATTATGTTTTCTCGTGTATGATCAAGTGCAGGGTTTAAACAATGAAGGGCAATGATGATATCCATCGACGGCTTACTCGAGGACGAGCAAGGTTTAAGCATGGGGGAGATGTTGACGATGAATTTTCGTCAACCTAGCCATGAGTTTACCTTCGGTGTTGGCATGAATTTTATATCTTATCCATTGGTACTAACCCTCTTGGTATAACAAGTTCGTTTGTGCATGTTGGTTTTGGAGTTTAGTGTTTATGCAGGAATTTAGCGTTAAAAGAAAGACTTTCGGGTAAAGTTCATCAAGCACCTCATGACAAGACCTTGAAGCCTAGTTCAAGTCAAGCAATTAAGTGAACATGACTCCAAGAAGCCCAAGGACCAACCCGTGAAGAAGGAAAACTCCGAGGACCTCGACAGAAAATGTTGAATCTTGCGGGACAAGGAGCTTCATCTAAACCATGGAGAAATTGACGTTAAGGGCCCACATGTAGAAGGGATAGTACTCTAGAAGGCTCGCCACACCAGCGAAGGAGGCCGCGGACTGGGCCGAGGTGGGCCCAGGCCGGTCGGCCCAGCCCACTTCGGGGCCCAGTCGTGCCCCCCTTTGACCTAGCCGCCATTCAGACTATTTATGGCCCCGAGGCCAAGAGCCACACATCAATTCATTTGCCATCCACTACCAAGGAGCAGAGAAGAGAGGGACACCTTCTCAGAGAGGAGAGGGGAGAGCTAGTTGTCTAGGGTCTCCCTAGCCGGCGTGGGAACCTTGCAAGGAAGACCACGTCGGAGTTCCAGGAGTTAGAAGCAAGATCAGGGTAGGATCCCGGTGGTGATCTTGTTCATCTATCATGTATTATGTTGAATTATCAAGTTGTAATCCGATCTCTAGCGATCGAGTGTTTCTTCTATGATTTTGATTTCAATCGGCTTTTCGTATCTTAAGATCTATCTCGAGATAGATCATAGAAAGTGTTCTTGTAGCCGTGGTGGCTAGAGGTGCATGCCTGACCTTCCGGGAGATTCCAACTTGTCCATTGGACTCGCCCTAGACTAACCTGCACGAATAGGGGTGCGTTGTGACAGAACGGTGGCTCCAAAAGGCGGGCATTTTCGGAGTCGGACGAGAAACCGTGATTTAAATATGCTTTTTATGAGATTCAACTTGGTTACTTCTTTGCTCGGAACTTCAACAAGAGCATGATCGAATCTCTCTAGATTGGTTTATCTATCCCTCTCTATCTCTTGCTACCTCAGGTTTTCATAGATTAGATTCATTTTCATGATGTTCTTTAGATTAGATGCATAAGATTCCCCTTTGAAGATCTAAGTGTTCTCGGATTTAATAGATAGAATTTTGCATCACATATTTGTTCCACAGATTCGATACCTTGGGTTCACACTTGAGGGAAGAAGGGTCCCTTGACTACAACGGAGGACTTGTCTGCTTGCAAGTCCAAATGAAGTTTGATACAAATATACACCGTCAACAGGTGGGAGCTAGGAACAGTGTGCACCACATGCATATGCCACTCTTGGTAGGAGCCGAACTGCCTCAGCACCCTGTGGACGGCGTACTCCTCCACATACATGTCGAACAACAACGACGACCTCGTCATCCAGTACTGGTGGTCTCAGAAGCACAAAGTTGAGAGCCATGTGGTACGCGGGCCGTGACAACCTCCTCTGAGTATGGCGTCCACATGACGTCCACGTCCGTGAGAGCATCGAACTGCCCGACGAAGTCCTTGTGCGCCCTCTTCGTCTAGTCGTGGGCGTACGAGGTCTGCATACAAACCAAATGTGAACCCAAAATGTCGATTCAACAAACTAAACGAAATGGAAAGACAAATTGAAAGGAAAAGGTAAGAAATTACCTTCCGAAGGCACCACAACGAGCCCATGGTGAAACGGTCGCGCGGGTCGTGGCCCTCTGGCAGGAGCTCGTACGCGTAGAGGGGAACGACTGGCCGACCAATCGCAAACCGCTCGTGGCACCATAGCTGAAGAAGGAGAGGACAACCAAGAAGGATCGGCTCCGCCAAACGACCCTTCAACGAGCACAGGCCCCTATAAGCGCTCGCAAGAACAGAGTTTCCCCAACTGATCTGGGGCACGACGTCCGAGGGCGCGTCAACGATCTTTCAAGCATGGGTGATCAGGTACCTCACCACCGCGTCACCTTAGGAACTGCAGTACAACACGAACCCAAACAACCACAACAGTTACGCCTCAAAGAACCTGTCGATTGTCTCCTGCGCGACGTCATCTGCTAGGTAATCAGCCGGCACAAGCAAATTCAAACATTAGTTTTATTGTCTCCATATAATCAAAACCGAAGAGAAATATGAGGTAAAGGTATGTATGCTAAACTGTTGCAACCAAGTCAAAGTGGATCCGTGAGGGTTCGCGAACTCTCACAATCTACCGTCACACCCTGAAATTTCCAATTTCAGGATGTGAATAGGAAAGAATAATTAAACAATGATTTTCTCATAATTTTAAAACTTTTCCAACGTTTATTTTCTCTACAGGAAATGTAGTATAGGAAAAAAAAGCTTGCTTGATTTTCTAAATTAAATAAATGATTGAGTGAGTGTTGCATTCATGCCGGTGCATCTAGTGGTTCTTGAGTGCAAAAGGTTTCAAAAATACGTTTAGGTGCTATCCAAATCCTTCCGAGAATTTTCCAGATTTTCTGGAATTTATTCTCATTTTCCTTGACCTATTTCTATTTATTAGAAGGCTCTAAAATCTTTTTCATGAGCTCCAAATATTTTATTTGGATTGTTCGTGTCTCAATCTATCTCTGGGAATTTTCCTCGGATTTTTTGAATTTTCTGAGTATTGTTCGTGCTTTAAAACATTTGCTAGGGTTTCCTAGAAATGTTTTCGTATTGAAAATTAAATTCGGAAAATGAAAAACCCCTTTCTTTTCATTTGGGCCAAGCCCATCCGCGGAAGTCCGCCTTTGCTCCTCCAACTCCTTCCGCAGCTCGTTTCCGCCCCGACCCATGTGAGCTGCTCAGCCCAAATTTTGAAGTTTGCTCTTGCCCCCTGGACTCTTTTCCTAGGCACAGGGTTACTTTTGGCCCAGCACCGGCCCAACTGAGCTCTGTCTGGCTCGTGTCCATGTTGGACACGACCAGAGTCCGCCACGCCGGACTCCCTGGTGTCCGTGCCGTACCCGCCCCGGACTCTCCCGCGCCGTGTCCCCATATAAACCCAACCTCTGCACGCGCCTGCTCCTCGTCCCTGCGTGCCGTGTCTCGCGCCGCCTTGCGCCGCCTCTGCGCAAGTGCGCCGGCCGGCCATGGCCGAGCTCCACCGCCACACGATTCCGCCGCTCGGACCGCTGCAGTTGAAGCCGACGAGTCCAAGAGCTCCGTCGCATCGAGCTGCGCATCCTACGCCTCTTCCCGTCGCCTGGAAAGCACCGGAGCGCTGCAGTCCATGGCTTCTCGAGCCGGCCGCCATGGCTGTCCACTGCCGGCCCTCTCTCCGTCCTCCTCCGTCCAAGGTGAGCAGCCCCACGTGTTCCCCTTGGTCTCCTCTCCGTTTTCCCCTTCTTACCCTAGCTCCCCGCCCTCCAGGTCGCCGGCGCAGCCACCCCCAGCGCCGCCGCCCCCCTGTTCACCCCTGGATAGAGGAAGGGGACACCTAGCCCCCTGGAGTATCTTGTAATTTGTCCTTTTCTTTTGTGTCTAGTAGATGTTGCGTAAACCCCCTTACATCTATTAGATTCCACTACTTGAAAACCTCAAATAGGTCACACAACATTTGTAACAGGCCCTTAACACCCGTTACATCCACCCACATCTGTAACGGTTGGTGTTTGGCGCCCGTTACCTATAGGCGCACCAGGACTTCCCCCGGGTTGGCCTCCACAACGCCCGTTACCAATGTGGACTTCTGGTAACGGGCTTCGTAAATGCCCGTTACATAAATTCTTTGTAACGGATGTTAAAAGAACCCGTTAAAAATGTCAAACCTATCGGTAACGGGCTTGTAAAGTCCGTTACCGATCAAAGCCCTATCAGTAATGGGCTACTTAAGTCCGTTACTGATTGCTGCTATATTGGTAACAGGCTATAAAGTCCGTTACTGATAAGTTCGTACTGGAGACGCATGCTTGTAGGATGCGTCTCCTTTGATTGGCACCCAGGGTCGCCTTTTTTCTCACATCAGAGACACATGTTGTTATCTCGTTTGTGTGTCTATGTCTTATCCTTTCGATACCACTCGCTCTCTCTTCGCAGAAGCTGAGGACCATGTGTGGTTCGAGGACCAGTGGATGGTCGCTTCCTTGTGTGATGAGTGATTGACAACGTTGTGTGGACTGATTCTTGGCTAAGTATCGCAGGTGCAGGTTGCGGCTTGACTCGTGTTGGTGCAGGTGAAGAACAAGCGCGAAAGGTCGTCGCCGGTGAGGCCTCCAGGTGTGGAGAAGACAAGTAGGCTTCGTTCGAGGGACCCGTGGCCGGCGGGGGTCAAGTGCGGGCCGCATAGTGGCATGAACAGCAAGATGAAGTCGTGGACGGTTTCTTGGTTGAGCCTCAAAACCAAGGTCGAGCCGGGACTACGTGGGAGCCAAGTCATGAGTGGAGATTGGCGGAGGCTACACCGAGTTCGCGGGGTTTCCGGTGGTTCACCGTAAAAACCACCGGATTCCTTGGTTGATCCACAAAGCCAAGACCGCAGAACCGAAGACGGAGGTGCAAGAAGCACCCGCACCGGTCCCGACCGGTGGGTCCGACCGGTCCGACCGGTGTGCGATGACGCATCCGAATCTTCGAAGCGGAGGACACGCGTCGGGATCGCATGGCTTGCGTCGAGGCTACGCAGGGTGCGGTCGCCGGCATCCGTCCGATGGTGAAGACATCAAGAATTCCAAATCCGCCCTTGAGGGGCTTGTATCCCTAGTTAGTAGAGAAGGGCATTTTAGACATTCGGTTTCCTCCATATAACCCAAGAGGTGAGAGGATGGCGGCCAACTCTTGGAACCCTAGCTCATTAGTTTTCCTATTTTCCACCTATTTTTCTTAGGTTTTCTCTAGGACTAGCAAGAGAGCTTCACGGAGAGATCTTGTAGAGAGGCATGGATGATCGGGCGGCTTGCTAGACCTTGTACGAACCTTTGTTTCATGTATAGATGATTCGGCGTGGTTCCTCAAGGTTTGGATGTGTTTTCCCCGGTTGTTCTTGGTGGTGATTTTCGGAGCCCTCTCTCGGTGATTTCCTTGGGTTGTTTTCGGGGCTTTTCTCTTAGGGATTTGATGGGGGAAATTTGTGGGAACTCTTCGTGGTTCTTTGGGCTGTGATTCCCCTCCCAAATCCGTGGGAAAAAGTGCTCGATTTCGGGGTTTCTTGAGTTCTTGGGTTGGAAGTGCTTTCGGCGGGATTTCTTCGATTCCTCCTTTTTGGACGAGTTTTGGTGGGATTAAACTTGGCTATGAACTCCTCATGAGGTGTTCATGATATCCCCAAAGTCTTGTTCAAGTCCGTGGAGCGATTCGGGAGATCCGCATTTGGATTTGGGGGGAGTTGACCCGCGGGTGTCGTTCATCCCGAGTCGCCCGTGCTACACCGGTCGACCGGTGCTCTTGACCGGTCCGACCGGTGCGAGCCCTTGTGGGTTTTTGCTCGGGTGAACGTCTTGGTGTGTTCCTTGTTGTCCCTTGTTGCCGCTTGTTTCGAGTTTGGGTCCGTTTGTTGGTCGGTTGGCCCGTTTGGTGTCTTGGGGGCTTTCGGTCGCCATCGGTCCGACCGTGTGTCTCACCGGTCCGACCGGTGTAGAGCCACTTAGTAGAATTTGCTCGCTTTCACTGCAGGGACCGGTCCGACCGGTGGTGCTCACCGGTCCGACCGGTGTGGGTCCGTAGACTCGAGGTTTGGTTTTTCCGCTGCGTTTCTCGGGTCGGAAGGTTGCGTGTTGGTTCCTAGGTCCAGTGGCACTCCAGTGGCTACGTGGGCTTGACCAACCTTGGTAGTGAGTTGGAGACGTGTGTTGGAAGCCGTGTTCGCCTTGTTGGAGTTTTCATCTCCTTCGAGAAGAATTTTTATCGGCTCCCATTCACTCCCCCCCCCCTCTCCGGTTCGTCGTATCGGTCCTTCAAGTGGTATCGGAGCGGGTTCGGGTATTTGTTGACTCTAATCGGTCTAAGATCCAAGGATGGCGTACCAGGAACGGGGTTCGGGTCCTCCACACTTTGATGGCAAGAACTACCAGATGTGGAGCAAGCGGATGGGTGCGTTCCTCCGCGGAAAGGGTCAGCTGATTTGGGATGTCACGGTGGACACAGGCTATGTCCAGCCGATGGATTTCCTTGCTCCAGGGTTGAGGGACGGATTCGACGCCAACAATAAGGCGGTCGACTACTTGTTTCGTGCTTTGTGTCGGCCCCCGAGTTCGATCGGGTGCACACCGAGCACTTGGCTTGTAGGATTTGGGCGGTGTTGAAGGAGGCTCATGTTGGGAACGCCCGGTGTTCGAGCACGGATGTATGCGACCTACCGGAGAGAGTACGAGAACTTCACTCATCTTCCCGGTGAGTCCATCGATGCCTTATTTCAGAGGTTCACGGTGGTTGTGAACAACATGAGGGCCAATGTGGACGTGCTCCCGTACGATGATCATGATAGAGCAGTTAAGCTCTTGCACTCTTTGGATCGTACGATTTGGGGCGGAAAGTTTGAGGCCATTGTGGAGTCAGAGAAGTATGACACTCTGACGGTGAACGAGCTGTTCTCGAAGCTCAAGTCGGCTGAGGTGGATAGGGGCATGACTGCCAAGCTCGAGGGACCGACTGATTCCCATAGTCTTGCCCTCGTTGGTGGTTCCAAAGGAAAGACTAACTCTAACCCATCCACCAGGATGTTCTCTTTCTCCTCTTTGATGTCCATGGCAGATGAAGAGTTCGACGAGCTTGGAGAGGACGAGCTGGCGCTCCTGACGAGGCGGTTCGAGAGGCTGCACGAGAACCGCGTGAACATGAGGAGGAACACGAGGACTTGCTTCCAGTGCGGCAAGCCGGGACACTTCGTCGCCGACTGCCCGGAGAAGGCCAAGAACAAGGACAGCTACAAGCACAAGCCGAGGATGAACGATGGCAAGTACCGTTCGAGGCGCGACCACAAGAGCAAGCACAAGAACAAGTACAAGGACGAGCGACGATCGAGGAAGAAGGAGGGCCGAGGCAAGGCCCGAGCGATGGTTGGAGCGAGCGACGTCGACTCCAGTTCCTCGTACTCCACCTCGAGATCGAGCGGCGAGCGAAGACGAGAGAGATCGCCGCAAGAACAAGAAGTCGTCCAAGAACCTGAGCGGGCTGAGCTGCTTCGCGAGAGATGGCTTCTGCACCATGGCGCTGAGCTCCGGCAGAAAGAAGAGCACACAGAGCGACTCGGACTCTGAGTCCGACGACGAGGTGCGTGATGAACTTCCCTTCTTGCGCCAGGAGAATGAGAGGCTTGGCTCTTTGCTTGATAACCGTGATGATATGCTTAGAGAGGCCAAGAAAATGAGGAAAGAGCTTAGGGCTTCACTCGAGGATGCTAGGACTAGAGTGGCTGAGCTAGAGACACAGGTGCTTGATAGCAAGCTTGAGATTGATTCGCTTAAGGCTAGCCCCGTTGTTTCGATGAGAATGATTGTGCTTGATTGCTCCATATTCCTTACCGATCTTGCTTTGTTTAAGGAGAAGCATGCCTCCAAGTGTGAGGAACTAGATGTGCTTAGGGTTGAAGTGGCCGAGCTTAAGTCTAGACTGCTTTGCTAGGTGCTTGCACTTCTTGCCCCGTTTTGCATGCTAAGATTGATGAGATGCATGCTTACACTAGTTCGCTCGAGGCTAAATTGAAGGAACCCATGCCTACATCTTGCTCTACCCGTGAAATGCATGCATTGAAAAATTTGGAGCTTGCACATTATGTTGATCGTTTGCGGGATGAGAATGATGATTTGAGGAAGTTGATGGGTTGGTTGTCCTGGTCATGAGCCTCGGTTGAGGATGATGATCGAGGCCTTTAAGAGGCAAGATGGTGAGGGGCTTGGAGCAAACAAGGTTGGTGAAGGAAGTGGAGAAAAATATCCCGAGCCACAAAAAACCCACCACAAAAATGATTTCCCACCAAAACCTAACCATCTAAGGAACCGACTAGACACAACTCCGGCTCCACCCGTGTTTCCTACACCCACAAATGACCTACAAAAGCCTATCAAGTTTGTGAGCACTTCGGGGAAAGTGTTCTTTGGGAAGGAGAGTGAGAAGGCTAGTGGTGAGAAACCGGTGGAGGGTTTGAGTGGAGAGAAACCAAGTGAGCAGCCACATCCCAAGCCAAAGCCTAAGCTTGTGAGGTTCCATTGTGGCTATTGTGGGAGAGATGGCCATAAGGAGGAGTTTTGCTTCAAGAGGAAGCGAGAGGAGAGAATGGCAAAGGAGTGGGCTAACAAGGACAAGTACCACCCTTCCGATGGTGTACTTGAGCCTCATATGCAGATGCCCAGGGGCAAGGCGATTGTGAGGACAGTTCGGGCTTGGGGAGAGAAGAAGGCTGCAGGTGGTGCTGCCGCCGTGTCACACCGGTCGGGCCGGCAGTGGGGCACCGGTCGGGCCGGTGCGGGCACAGCCCGGACAGACAACTGTTCGGGTTTCGAGCTCGTACGGGTCCGAGGGTTGTTTCGGTGGTCGTGGTTCCGGTGGTTGGGCCGGAAAGGGTGCGGGTGGTCGGTTGCTAGGCGTTCTCCTCCTCGTGCTCAATACGGGGATTGGAGGAGTCGTGGCGTTGAGTTGGAGAGGAAGGACGTTCCACGGGCTTTCTTGCGTGGTTTTGGTCCTCCTCCGGGCAGAGAGGGGTGGTTCCCTCGGGGTGGTTACCGTGGTGGTGTTCGTGGAGGTAGTTTTGGTAGGAGAGATGCTTTGGTTGGTGCTAACCCCACTTTCGAGCAAATGGCTCGGCAAGACCGGTTTTCCTCCTTTGGTACTAACCCCGTCTTTGAGTCGTTTGTTCGCTCACGTGCCTATTTTTGAATTTCGGGTGGGAGACTTGAAGAACATTTGGTTGATTGACTCCGGTTGTTCGAGGCATATGACCGGAGACAGGGGGTGGTTCTCAAGTCTCGTCCCGTGGTGACGAAGAGGTACATCACCTTTGGGGACAATGGGCGTGGGCGTGTGCTTTCGAAGGTGAGATAAAAGTGAGTGACAAGATCACTCGAGGCGTGTTGCTCTTGTTCAATCGCTGGGGTACAATTTGCTTTCGTGTCCCGGTTGTTGGATGAGGGCTTTGAGGTGTTGTTTCGGCCTGGTGGTTCTCGGATTGTGGACTCTCGAGGGGACCTTGTCCGTATGGTCATTCCCGAGGGTCGGGTGTTTCGTGTTGATTTTTCTCACTCTTCGGGTGTGGAGCGTTGTTTCTTGGCTGGTTCTTCGAGTGAGTTGTGGAAGTGGCATAGGAAGTTGGGTCACTTGAGCTTTGACCTTCTGTCTCGCTTGAGTAAACTCAATTTGGTCCGAGGATTGCCACGGTTGAGGCTTGAGAAAGAGTTGGTTTGTGCTCCGTGTAGGCATGCCAAGATGGTGGCCTCTTCTCACCCGCCTCTCACCGATGTGATGACTGAGCGTCCATGCGAGCTGCTCCATATGGACCTTGTTGGCCCAGCCCGTGTGCGATCTGTGGGTGGGAAGTGGTATGTCCTTGCTGTGGTGGACGACTATTCTCGGTATGCGTGGGTGTTCTTTCTCGAGGAGAAGGGGGAGACGTTTGGTTTTGTTCGAGATCTAGTCTTGAGGTTGAGGAACGAGAGGCACGGAGATGCCATACGAGCTATCCGCAGTGATAATGGCTCGGAATTCAGGAACTCTCGTTTTGAAACCTTTTGCCATGACTTGGGTCTTGAGCACCAGTTTTCGAGTCCGTATACGCCTCCCCAGAATGGTGTTGTGGAAAGGAAGAACAGGACCTTGTGCGAGATGGCTCGGACGATGCTTGATGAGCATAGGACTCCGAGGAGGTATTGGGCTGAGGCGGTGAATACCGCGTGCTATGTGTCGAACAGGATATACCTCAGAGTGCACAAGAAGAAGACATGCTATGAGTTGATGCATGGCCGCACACCCAAGGTGAGTCACTTCCATGTCTTTGGTTGCAAGTGTTTCATTCGAAGAAGGGCGAGAAAGTTGGATAAGTTTGAGGCTAGGTCCGTCGATGGCATTTTCTTTGGTTATGCATCTCATTCTAGAGCATATCGTGTGCTCAATCTTGAAACTAACCAAATCGTGGAGACTTGCGAGGTAACCTTCGACGAGACGAGCCACGTAGTCGGCTTGTTTTTGAGTGTGCGGTGATGATGAGCTTGGCGAGGAGATCTTTCGGAGGAGGAGCATGAACATGGTGATGATGAAGATGGCGGTGTGGTGCCCCCGCTGAACATGTACCCACTACTTCGACTACGATGATGGATGGACCCTCTCGCTACACCTACGACGACAAATCAAGAACGAGGAGAAGGCGATGTTGAGGGAGAGGTAGCTTCGAGGCGAGAACCTCCCCGGCGAGTTCAAGTGGATCACCCAGCTTCGAGGATCATCGGCGACATGAATGAACGCACTACACGGTCGAGGGTTCGAAACAATTCCCATTTTGCTCATGCTGCATTTGTTGCTTCTTTCAAGCCCAAAGACATTGGACACGCACTATCTGATCACAATTGGGTTAACTCGATGCATGAGGAGTTGGAGAACTTTGAGAGAAATCAGGTGTGGGAGTTGGTTGACCCTCCCCCAGGGTGTAAGCCGATTGGTACCAAGTGGGTGTGGAAAAACAAAGAGGGAGAGAAGGGTGAGGTTGTGAGGAACAAGTCGAGACTTGTTGCCCAGGGGTTCGGTCGAAGGAGGGGATCGACTACGAGGAGACCTTTGCTCCCGTAGCCCGTTTGGAGGCGATTAGGATCCTTCTAGCCTTTTCTGTGGCTAAAGGGTTCAAGTTGCACCAAATGGATGTGAAGAGTGCTTTTCGAATGGGGTGCTTCGGAAGAAGAAGTGTATGTGAGGCGACCCTCCGGGGTTTGAGAGTGAGAAGTACCCCCACCGGTGTACAAGTTGAGGAAGGCGCTGTATGGGTTGAAGCAGGTGCCTAGAGCTTGGTATGGCAGGTTGAGGGGGTTCTTGTTTGAGAGAGGCTTTGAGATGGGGAAGATCGATCGACCTTGTTTTTGCCGAGGCAGGGGCGAGAGATATCCTGATTGTGCAGGTGTACGTGGATGATATTGTCTTTGGTAGCTCGTCTAACTCTCTTGTTGCGAGGTTTGCGGATAATATGAGCAGGGAGTTTGAGATGAGCATGATGGGCGAGTTGCAGTTCTTCCTCGGGCTACAAATCAAGCAATCAAAGGAAGGAACATTTGTGCACCAGGCTAAGTACACCAAGGACATTGTGCGGAAGTTCAAGATGGAGGACTCCAAGGCTATGACGACGCCGATGAGTACGACTATAGCTCTTGATGCGGACGAGGAAGGTGAACACGTGGGTCAGAAGGAGTACCGGAGCATGATCGGGTCACACCTCTACTTGACGGCGACGAGGTCGGACATACGGTTCTCGGTGTGTCCGTGCGCTCGTTTTCAAGCGTCTCCGAGGACTTCGCATCGGCAAGCGGTGAAGAGAATTTTCGTGTACTTGCGTCACACTCCCGACTTCGTCCTTTGGTACTCCGCGTCCTCTTCTTTGGCGCTTCATGGTTTTTCGGACGCGGATTTTGCCGTGTGTCGGTTGGATAGGAAGTCCACTTCGGGACTTGCCGCTTTTTGGGTTCTTCTTTGGTGTCTTGGTCTTCCCGCAAGTAGTCGAGTGTTGCTCAATCCACGACCGAAGCCGAGTATGTTGCTGCTTTGCTAGTTGTTGCTCTCAGCTCCTTTGGATCACCTACACCATGAGTGACTTTGGTGAGGAGTATACCCATGTCCCACTTCAATGTGATAGCACCAGTGCCATAAGCGTTGCAAAGAACCCAGTGCTCCATTCCAAAACCAAGCACATAGAAGTGAGGTACCATTTTCTGAGAGACAACGTAGAGAAAGGAAAGATAGCCTTGATCCATGTACCCACACATGACCAACTAGCCGATATTTTCACCAAACCCCTAGATCAAGCAACTTTCACTCGTTTGCGGGGGGAACTTGGTGTGTGTTTGATTTCCTGAGTTGGGTGTGTGGGAGCTCTCTTTTGCCGGTGGTGTCAAGCCCGTTTTGCCTCCCCTCGAGGAGCCGGTTTGTAGCATATGTATAGCTTTTCTTTGTGCATTTCTTGCATTTGGCATAGCATATTTAATCCTTGTATCTTAGATTGCATGCATTTTGTATCATATGCATTAGTTAGGAAAAGCTTCTCTCATATACATTGTTCACCATGGAATGAGATATATGTCTTTGTGAGCTTGTTTGGTATGCTACGGTTAGTTTGGCTTAGCTCTTGATGATCTTGATGAATAATCCATGGTTGATAGCTATCCTTTTGAAAAATGTCACATGTATGATCTCTCATGTGTAAATGCCTTTACATGCTCTTGACATGTTTGTGTGGCCTTGCTATGCTTAATTTGTGGTTGGATAGCTAGTTTATTGATCATAAGGGGCCAAAGGCTCATTTGCCATCATGAATGCTTAGCCCTCTTGATTTATCTTGTGGAGGAGCATAAGTTCCTTTTTGTCGCAAAGACATTTCATGTACCATTTACAAATCTGAAAATGAAATGAAAAATGCTTGGAAAATGTGCTCCCATGTCATACGTGCTGAATTTAATTTGCTTTGGGTGCTAAACCGTTGCATGATGCCTACCAATGAGAAGTCTCATACATAGAAGTAGGCACATGGCTCGGTGGCTTTGACATGACATGAGGTGCTTGTGGGTGTTTGTGATGGTCTTATGATTAGAATGGCTGTCCTAGCATGAAGTTTGTGTGGCTTTGCCATTTTGATATGCTTTGATCATGTTTAGGACTTTGCTCATGAGAGGCAAGTTTTTCGCAAAATTGCCAAAATCCTTTTTAGCTTCATCCAATGGTTGTGAAACTTGGTGATCATGTAGTTGAGATCGATACGAAGCCGTAGAGTATCTAACTTGCTCATTTGGACATGTGTAGCATTCTTTGTTGAATTTTGTCTATTTGAGAAGCTCTAGGTTGAAAGTTTTGCATTTTTGGCTTGATTCATGCATTGCCAACAAGGGGGAGAAGTTTGAGCTTGAAATGGCTTACCGGCGCATTTAGAAGGTTTTCGAGTGGTTTCGAGCCATTTCGGGCTCTCCGTTGTACACCGGTCTCGACGGTGAAGAGCACCGGTCCGACCGGTGTGAGTGCTGGTCCCGTACATATGTTAGGCACCGGTCTGACCGGTGGTGATGACCGGTCTGACCGGTGTGAGCTGAAAGTGCTGCAGCTATCCTGTTTCATGTGGTTTCTTGCTTGCATTGGTTCAGGGGGAGCTTGCATGTGTGCAGGGGGAGCTCTTTGTGAGTGTTCGAGCTTTGTTTTGGTGGTTTGTGCTCTTTGCTTGAGCTTTGCTTTGTCTCGGATGTGTCGAGCCGTTGCCCTTGCCTAAGGGGTCCGAGACTTGTTTCCTTCAAGTGATCTTGCTCTTTGCCTTTGTTTGGCTTTCGATCGCTTGTTGGAGTTTCTTTTTGTTCGTTTCTTTTTCTTTTCTTTTCTCTCTTGTTACTTTCGTGTGGGTGTTGTCAATGCACTCATCAAGGGGGAGATTGAGGACCATGTGTGGTTCGAGGACCGGTGGATGGTCGCTTCCTTGTGTGATGAGTGATTGACAACGTTGTGTGGACTGATTCTTGGCTAAGTATTGCAGGTGCAGGTTGCGGCTTGACTCGTGTTGGTGCAGGTGAAGAACAAGCGCGAAAGGTCGTCGCCGGTGAGGCCTCCAGGTGTGGAGAAGACAAGTAGGCTTCGTTCGAGGGACCCGGTGGCCAGCGGGGTCAAGTGCGGGCCGCATAGTGGCATGAACAAGAAGATGAAGTCGTGGACGGTTTCTTGGTTGAGCCTCAAAACTAAGGTCGAGCCGGGACTACGTGGGAGCCAAGTCATGAGTGGAGATTGGCGGAGGCTACACCGAGTTCGCGGGGTTTCCGGTGGTTCACCGAAAACCACCGGGTTCCTTGGTTGATCCACAAAGCCAAGACCGGAGAACCGAAGACGGAGGTGCAAGCAGCACCGGCACGGCCTCGACCGGTGGGTGTGACCGGTCCGACCGGTGGGGACCCGTCCGACGGTGAGGAGCACCGGTCGACCGGTGTGCGATGACGCGGTCCGGAACCTTCGAAGCGGAGGACACGCGTCGGGATCGCATGGCTTGCGTCGAGGCTACGCAGGGTGCGGTCGCCGGCATCCGTCCGATGGTGAAGACATCAAGAATTCCAAATCCGCCCTTGAGGGGCTTGTATCCCTAGTTAGTAGAGAAGGGCATTTTAGACATTCGGTTGCCTCCATATAACCCAAGAGGTGAGAGGATGGCAGCCAACTCTTGGAACCCTAGCTCATTAGTTTTCCTATTTTCCACCTATTTTCCTTAGGTTTTCTCTAGGACTAGCAAGAGAGCTTCACGGAGAGATCTTGTAGAGAGGCATGGATGATCGGGCGGCTTGCTAGACCTTGTACGAACCTTTGTTTCATGTATAGGTGATTCGGCGTGGTTCCTCAAGGTTTGGATGTGTTTTCCCCGGTTGTTCTTGGTGGTGATTTTCGAGCCCTCTCTCGGTGATTTCCTTGGGTTGTTTTCGGGGCTTTTCTCTTAGGGATTTGATGGGGGAAATTTGTGGGAACTCTTCGTGGTTTTTTGGGCCGTGATTCCCCCTCCCAAATCCCCCGGGAAAAAGTGCTCGATTTCGGGGTTTCTTGAGTTCTTGGGTTGGAAGTGCTTCCGGCAGATTTCTTCGATTCCTCCTTTTTGGACGAGTTTTGGTGGGATTAAACTTGGCTATGAACTCCTCATGAGGTGTTCATGATATCCCCAAAGTCTTGTTCAAGTCCGTGGAGCGATTCGGGAGATCCGGATTTGAATTTGGGGGAGTTGACCCGCGGGTGCTTCGTTCATCCCGAGCTGCCCGGTGCACACCGGCTCGACCGGTGCTCTTGACCGGTCGACCGGTGCGAGCCCTTGTGGGTTTTGGCTCGGGTGAACGTCTTGGTGTGTTCCTTGTTGTCCCGTGTTGCTCGCCGTTTCGAGTTTGGGTCCGTTTGGTGGTCGGTTGGCCTGTTTGGTGTCTTGGGGGCTTTCGGGCTGCCATCGGTCGACCGGTGTGTCTCACCCCGGTCGACCGGTGTAGAGCCACTTAGTGGAAGTTGCTCGGTTTCACATGCGGGGACCGGTCCGATCGGTGGTGCTCACCGGTCCGACCGGTGTGGGTCTGTAGACTCGAGGTTTGGTTTTCCGCTACGTTTCTCGGGTCGGAAGGTTGCGTGTTGGTTCCTAGGTCCAGTGGCACTCCAGTGGCTACGTGGGCTTGACCAACCTTGGTAGTGAGTCGGAGACGTGTGTTGGAAGCTGCGTTCGTCTTGTTGGAGTTTTCATCTCCTTCGAGAAGAATTTTTATCGTCTCCCATTCACTCCCCCCCTCTCTGGTTCGCCGTATCGGTCCTTCAGAAGCTAGGACTCTTGTTCCGACAACAACACTCACTCTCTCTCTCCTCAGAAGGTCACTCGCTCGATTTGTGTGCTAAGATGTCCCCGCCGGCCTGTCCCGTTCGCCGCCGCCAGCTGCGCGCGCTCTGAGGATTGCGCGACGGCGAAAGGGGCCAGAGTGGATGTAGACCGCGCTGTCCTCCGCGCCTCCAATCCTCCTCCTCGGTCGCGCTCGGATCGTGTAGAAAGTCCTCGTCAATGTGGAAATTAATTGGCCCATTTTATTGAAATTCTTCAGCTGTTTTTTATGTGATGAATTATGCTCACTTGGTGTATGGAATGCAGATGGCGTCTGCTGCTCTGGCTTGGATGTACAGACAGCCCCAAGAAGATTGGCAGAATTCCTTAAGCGGGGTCAATGGTTTTGTAAATCAAGCTGAGGTGGATATGAGAAACCGTGGTGTTCAGGCAATGCTTCGCCCCTGTATTGATTGTCTCAACCAAAAGAAATTCGCACAATGGGAAATCATTTTTCATCATTTGATCACACGTGGTTTCACAAAACATTGCACGTGTTGGAATAAACATGGTGAGGAAGGCCTTAATTGTCGTATGGACCTCCCTGGGCCCACTACCTCGATGGGTACCAGGACCGACTACTCGGTGGGCCCCTGGGACTACCCGACTTGCGCTGCACGACACCTGATGGCGTGAAGCACAAGGAATACAGAGGAGAAGTACTCGGTTAGGAAGCTGTACATGTCCCGCACTGTATAGAGGACTCCTAGACGTACTCGGCTATTACTCTCTCCCTGAACCGACTTGTAACCCTGCCTCCCGGACTATATAAGGCGAGGCAGGGACCCCTCTCTCGATCATCTCATCTCACGACTTAAGATTGCATCATCTTGTAATCACACCCAGTCAGTCCAGAGCTACGCAGCATACAGGACGTAGGGTATTACGCACCTCGCGGCCCGAACCTGTCTAAATTGTGTGCCACGTGTCTCTTACTTCGAGTTACCGATCTCGGCGAGGCCACATTCATCTACTTCGGTACTCCCCTTAGTAGGTTGCTGGTCTAAAACACCGACACCGGCGCGCCGCCGTAGGGGGATCTCGCCCGAGATCACATGGCGAACTCGACGGCTCCCCTCTACATCAATCCAATCGTCGCCTTCAACCGCGGCGACACCTTCGTCTTCAGCGCCTGGGTCTGCACTGCTAACGGCGCTGGATCTTTCCAACGCCGCCTCACCATGCCGCCCAACCCGGAGACCGACCTCGTGACGCTTCCCGAGGTAGTCACGGGCGAACTCGCCGGCAAGTTCGGCGAAATTTCGATTTTTGACCAACACGCCGACTTCGAGCTTGGATCCGCCTCCAACTCGAACTCGACGTCCCCGTGGGCTATCGTATGCGAGCCGGCTACTCAGCCATCGCATGTGGATTCCCCACCCCGCGAGCGCTTCACGCGTGCCCCCCGCAACGTCACCAGGGCCCGCACGGAGGCTCTCCCTGCTCGCCAGGCTGGCAAGGAGCCCGTACCCGAGTACAACTCAGACTCCGGCACCGCCCCCGGCCACGCCTCGGACTCCAACCCCCTCTTCGGCTTCTACTCGGACTCCGCGTACGAGTTCGACTTCGGGTCGGACCCCGAGGATTCCGAGTTCGAGGTCAACTCCACTGAGCAACCCTTATCAGGGTCGGCCTCTGGGCTGGTTATAACGTCCACACCCGCCGGGAGATTCGTCTACTGGCCAGACCGCAAGCCCGCCGACCTGATAGACGGGGACTCACGCTACGTCGCCTACCTCGACTCGCTTCCCTTCCAGGAGGGAACACCACTCGCTCGAGCTGAGGAGTACACTCCAACTGAGGTGGCGAGCTCTGACTCCAGTCTTGGCAACCCCGATCGCCAAGTCTTCATGGCTGCCGGCGACACACTAGGACCCTCAGGGATGGCAGACGACCGATACCTTGAGGACATCTCCGCAAGTGAGCTGTCTGCTGAAGCACCCGCGGATGAGACTGACGCCAACAGGGACGCTCGACGTGAGCGTAACAGAAAGCGGAACGAACGACACCGGCGTCTTCGAGACTCCCTCCCCATCCGCAACCTCGCGGAAGCACTCTACCAAGTCGAGAGCCGGGTACACACTACACCACAGCAATGCCTGATGTCTATCACTACGATAGCATGTCGGGGCCCAGGGGATGCGCGCGGGACAAGTCATCGCCAAGCTCGCGGAAGACGCCAACTTCATGCGAGTCGACAACAGGGTCGCTCAGTCGCCCCCGCCAGGAACCGTGACAACGAAGCCACAAGTTGCAGCCCGGACCTCGGCTATAACCGTACTCGAGCCGAGCTGCCGGTCCAGCCCAACCGTACTCGTGCAAACGCCGGCGGACCCTCTCATGCTGGCAACAGCGCTGCAACTGCTGGCGGTGATCGCGAGATCATCCCCCATCGCAACCCTGGTGGCGGAGGCAGCGACAACGGAAGCTCCAACCATGGGGCCAACAGGAGGGCCGGTGGCGGAGGCGATCGCGGCGGCCGAGGCCACACGAACAACCACGCCTCCGGATCCTCACAGGGCGGCTTCGATGCCCGCCAGAAGATTGAAGAACTACGGCGGAAGAAGTCCGCCACCGTAGGCGACAATGACGGCTTCCCCGCCTTCTCTGCTCGGCTTCGCAACTTATTTCTCCCGGACAAGTTCAAACCTCTGGGAATCACCAAGTACGACGCGAAGCAAGATCCCATCCAGTGGCTCAGGTGCTACGCCCTCTCCATCAAGAACGCTGGCCACAACAATGAAGGACCGAAACGGCGAACCAGAGAGGGGGGGGGAGTGAATGAGAGCCGATAAAAATTCTATTCAAGAATTCGGCCTATGAACCCAATTTCACTCGTGCAACTCCGCAAGCTTCTCTTGCCAAGTTCACGTAGCCACTAGAGTGCTACTGAACCTAGGAGCAAGACCCAACCAACAGCCTCAACACATGCAGCGGAAACACACACGACACGGCTGCTAGCAGCCCAAACCGGTCAGGCCGGTTTCTGAAACCGGTCAGACCGCTTCTGTTGGACTTAGCTCGACGCAGAAGGGGAAACCGGCCGACCGGTTTGGCAACCGGTCGACCGATTTTGTCCGTAAACTCCCCAAAGACCCCAAACACCTCAAGAGCCTTTCCACATCTGAACAAACGAAGCCATGAGGCAACAGAGACTTCCTTGTTCAAAAACCTTTCTCGACAGCCCACAGGGTGAAACCGGTCAGACTGGTTTGGGAAACCGGTCAGGCCGGTTTTTGCCCAGACGATCGGGAAGAACACAGCCCCACGAGTCAACTCCCCCAAATCCAAACCTCGATCTCCTGAATCGCTCCACGGACTTGAACAAGACTTTGGGGATATTAGGAACACCTCATGAGGAGTCCATAGCCAAGTTTAATACCACCAAAACTCGTCCAAAAAGGAGGAATCAAGGAAATCCCGCCAAGGGCACTTCCAACCCAAGAACTCAAGAAACCCCAAAATCGAGTAGCTTTACTCAAGAATTTGGGAGGGGAATCACAGCCCAAAGAACCACGAAGGGTTCCCACAAATTTCCCCCATCAAATCCCCAAGAGAAAGGTCCCGAAAACAACCCAAAGAAATCACCAAGAGAGGGCTCCGAAAATCACCACCAAGAACAACCGGGGAAAACACATCCAAATCTTGAGGAACCACGCTGAATCATCTATACATGAAACAAAGCTTCATACAAGGTCTAGCAAGCCGCCCGATCATCCATCCCTCTCAACAAGATCTCACCATGA
Source organism: Cenchrus americanus (assembly GCA_947561735.1). Lineage (NCBI taxonomy): Eukaryota > Viridiplantae > Streptophyta > Magnoliopsida > Poales > Poaceae > Cenchrus > Cenchrus americanus. The sequence goes on from OX387245.1 coordinate 188,570,989, forward strand.
AGCTCTCAAGCTAGTCCTATGGAAAACCTAAGGGAAATAGGAAGGAAAATAGGAAAACAAATGAGCTAGGGTTCCAAGAGTTGGCTGCCATCCTCTCACCCCTTGGGTTATATGGAGGACAGCCGAAAGACTAAAATGCCCCTAAAGCCTAATCTAAGATACACGCCCACCAAGGGCACTTTGGGAATTTGTCTTCGTAGCACCATCGGACGGATGCCCAGTGACCACACTTCGCATAGCCTCGACGCAAGCCTTGCAATCCCGACGCGTGTCCTCCACTTCGAAGCTTCCGGCGCCCTGCGACCCCAAACCGGTCAGACCAGTTCTCCAAACCGGTCAGGCCGGTTTTGGCCGCATGACCACGCCGGTCTTCGGCCTTGGCTTTGTGGCTCGGCACCGAGTAACCCGGTGATTTTCTGGTGAACCACCGCAAACCCCGCGAACTTGATGTAGGCTCCGCCAATCACTACTCATGACTTGGCTCCCATGAAGTTCCGGCTCGACCTTGGTTTTGTGGCTCAACCAAGAAACTGTCCACCAACTTCATCTTGCTTTTCTTGCCACCATGCGGCCCGCACTCGACCCCGCTGGCCACCGGGTCCCTCGAACGAAGCCTACTTGTTTTCTCCACACCTGGAGGCCTCACCGGCAACGACCTTTCGCGCTTGTTCTTCACCTGCACCAACACGAGTCAAGACGCAACCTGCACCTGCAATACTTAGCCAAGAATCAGTCCACACAACGTTGTCAATCACTCATCACACAAGGAAGCGACCATCCACCGGTCCTCGAACCACACATGGTCCTCAAACAACGACACCAAGTGCCTGTACTTCCCCTTCTACTTGGACCAAGCCCCGCTCACATGGCTCGAGTTGGACAAGCACTTGATCGACAAGTGGGACCAGCTGAAAGAGCAGTTCACCAGCAACTTCGTGGGCGCTATGGGCCGCTCGGGTACTCTCATGGACCTGGCTATGGTGAAGCAAGAACAAGGCGAGAACCTTCGCAAGAACATGCGGCGCTTCTTCGACAAGCGCGCCACCGTAGTCGACGTCACCGACAAGGAGGTCATTGACCTCTTCCAAGACGGCCTCTACCACCGTCGCACCTTCGAAGACTCCGGTCGACGCCGCCCCAGGTCCATCACCCATCTCAAGGAAATGATCACGTCCTGGGCCGATGAAGAAGACAAAGCCAACGCCAAGTACAATGCCATCCGTGGCAAGAGGAAAAAGAACACGGGCGGTGGCAGCAGCAACCACGGGAATCAAGGCGGTCGCAACAACAACAACTACTCGGGTCCCAACCGCAAGCGCAAGTCAGACAACACTGTCGCGGCTATCCAGCGCCCTGCAAAGGAGAACTCGAAGAAGATCTCTGGCGGCTTCAAAGACTTGCTGAAGGAGAAGTGCCCGTGGCATCTGGACGGCAACCACACCACCGAGCAGTGCTACCAACTCAAGCGAGCACTCAAGGGTACTCCAGAGCCACCGCACCCTCATGACAAGAAAGGAAAGAAGAAGAACGACGAAGGCAATGGCGACTTCCAGGAACCCGACAAGACGATGAACGTCCTCTTCGGCGGGCTACCCAGCAAACCGGGACAAAAGGCTACCCGTCGAGAAGTCATGAGCATTGAACCAGCGGTTCCGACCCCTCTCAGGTGATCGGAGGTACCCATTACCTTCCCTCGCACGGATCAATGGACTAGCTTCTCCGAACCAGGGCGGTTCCCTCTCGTCCTGAAGCCCGTGGTCGCGGGCTCCAGGCTCAACAAGGTCCTCATCGATGGTGGAAGTGGGCTTAACGTCCTTTTCACCAAGACCTTGAAGAAGATGAAGCTCGACATCACCCACATGCTCACCAAGAGCACCTCGCCTTTCTACGGCATCGTCCCCGGGAACGCGGCTATCCCACTGGGCTCAGTGGTCCTGCCAGTTACCTTCGGGGAATCTCGGGACAACTATCGTAACGAGTACATCAAGTTCGAAGTCACGGACTTCGAGACATCCTACCATGCCATCCTCGGCAGACCGGCTATTGCCAAGTTCGTGGCGGTACCACACTACACCTACTTGGTACTCAAGATGCCAAGTACAGCAGGTGTACTCTCACTGCATGGGGACTTGAAGATCTCGCATGACTGCGACACGGAAGCTGTGGAGATCGCCTCCACAAATCAAGTACCCAATGCAATGATGGAGATCTACGCTGCGTCGAAGAAGCTTGCCCCAAGTGAACTCGACATCCCAGAGAAGTCGGACAAAGCTAACAAGCCTCAGCCAGCTGAGGAGGTTCTGGTCAAAACAATTGACCTCGGGACAGGCGACAGCAGCAAGACCACCACCATCGGGGCGGGTCTTGACCCCAAATAGGAAGACACGCTCATCAACTTCCTCCGGGCTAACCGCGACATCTTCGCGTGGAAGCCAACGGACATGCCAGGGGTGCCCAGGGAGTTGATTGAGCATTCCCTCAACGTCGATCCTAAAGCTACCCCAAAGCGACAACACCACCTCCGCTTCGCCGGCGTCAGACGGGACACCATCAAGAAGGAACTCGCCAAACTACTCGCGGCTGGCTTAATCAAAGAAGTCTTCCATCCTGAGTGGCTCGCCAACCCCATCCTCGTCCGCAAGAAGAACTCGAACGAGTGGAGGATGTGCGTCGACTGCACCGACCTCAACAAGCACTGCCCCAAGGACCCCTTTGGGTTGCAGCGGATTGACCAAGTCATCGACTCCACGGCGGGCTGCGACTCCTCGCTCTCGCTTCCTCGACCGCTACTCCGGTACCACCAGATCGCGATCAAGGAAGAAGACCAAGAGAAGACCGCGTTCATCACCCCGTTTGGCGTGTACTGCTACACGACCATGTCCTTCGGGCTGAAGAACGCCGGCGCTACATACTAACGAGCTATCCAGGCCTGCTTCAAGAGGCAACTCAACAAGAATGTCGAAGCCTACGTGGATGACGTGGTTGTTAAGACCAGAAACTCTAGCACCCTCATCGACGATCTTGAAGAGACTTTCGCATCCCTGCGCGAGTACCGCTGGAAGCTCAACCCGAACAAGTGCATCTTCGGCGTACCTTCGAGCAAACTACTTGGCTTCATCATCAGCCATCGCGGCATCGAAGCCAACCCTGAGAAGATCTCCGCCATCACCAGCATGAAAGCTCCCACGTGCATCAAAGACGTCCAGAAGCTGACCTCATTTGGTACTAACCCTCTTGGTATAACAAGTTCGTTTGTGCATGTTGGTTTTGGAGTTTAGTGTTTATGCAGGAATTTAGCGTTAAAAGAAAGACTTTCGGGTAAAGTTCATCAAGCACCTCACGACAAGACCTTGAAGCCTAGTTCAAGTCAAGCAATTAAGTGAACATGACTCCAAGAAGCCCAAGGACCAACCCGTGAAGAAGGAAAACTCCGAGGACCTCGACAAAAAATGTTGAATCTTGCGGGACAAGGAGCTTCATCTAAACCATGGAGAAATTGACGTTAAGGGCCCACATGTAGAAGGGATAGTACTCTAGAAGGCTCGCCACACCAGCGAAGGAGGCCGCGAACTGGGCCGAGGTGGGCCCAGGCCGGTCGGCCCAGCCCACTTCGGGGCCCAGTCGTGCCCCCCTTTGACCTAGCCGCCATTCAGACTATTTATGGCCCCGAGGCCAAGAGCCACACATCAATTCATTTGCCATCCACTACCAAGGAGCAGAGAAGAGAGGGACACCTTCTCAGAGAGGAGAGGGGAGAGCTAGTTGTCTAGGGTCTCCCTAGCCGGCGTGGGAACCTTGCAAGGAAGACCATGTCGGAGTTCCAGGAGTTAGAAGCAAGATCAGGGTAGGATCCCGGTGGTGATCTTGTTCATCTATCATGTATTATGTTAAATTATCAAGTTGCAATCCGATCTCTAGCGATCGAGTGTTTCTTCTATGATTTTGATTTCAATCGGCTTTTCGTATCTTAAGATCTATTCTCGAGATAGATCATAGAAAGTGTTCTTGTAGCCGTGGTGGCTAGAGGTGCATGCCTGACCTTCCGGGAGATTCCAACTTGTCCATTGGACTCGCCCTAGCCTAACCTGCACGAATAGGGGTGCGTTGTGACAGAACGGTGGCTCTAAAAGGCGGGCATTTTCGGAGTCGGACGAGAAACCGTGATTTAAATATGCTTTTTATGAGATTGAAGGATCGGATGGCGACTAGAGAGGGGGGGAGTGAATAGGAGCCGGTAAAAATTCTTCTCAAAGAACCCGGCCTATACCCTAGTCAAAACTCAGTCACCCACAAGTGTTGGAACGAATCACACACCAATCGCCAAAACAACGAGTCCTTGAAGCACACGCGGAAGCACGAATGAAGGAGAGAGGAATCGAACCAAAGAGCAAAGCGGCCGGGCTACGGCGGACCGTCCGGCCGGGCGGGCGGACCGTCCGCGATGGCCGCGCGGACCGTCCGGCAGGTACCGCGGACCGTCCGCACCCTTGCCGCGGACCGTCCGCCCGAGCCGCGGACCGTCCGTTAAAGCGAACAGAACCACCGTAACCGACCCGAGAAAAATGGACCGTCCGCGAGGACCGGCCGGACCGTCCGCGCGGGCCACGGACCGTCCGCCACCGGAGCTCGGACCGTCCGCAAACCGGCCGCAACGAAAAACCAAAACAAAATCGGATCGAAAGCAAAGCCGAGGAAGAACACGAAGAACACGCGAAGAACACTGTACACGCGGACCGTCCGCCTGGCCGTCGCGGACCGTCCGCCCGGCCGTCGCGGACCGTCCGCGGTGCACGAACGAACGAAATCCGCTCGACCCCGAAAGTCAACACTCCCAATCCATCACCGGATCTCCCTAACGATGAAAGTCGTTGAGACAAGAGTTTGGGGACATGTAAAGCGTCAACCAAGGATGCTATACCCCAAAAATTTCGTCTCCTAACTCCCTAAATCATCGGGAATCGCGTATCCTTTGAACATCACCAAAAGCTAGAGCACCGAACGAAAATCCTTGAATCGAAGTGGTTTCCCGGCGTTTGAGAGCACAAGATCAATCACAAAGATGCACTAGACATCCATCCATGTTTCCCTCAAAGAAATCCGGGGAGAAACCCACTCAAATCCGCGGAATCACACCAAGAACAAAGGCACCAAAAACAAGCACGAAAATAGCACAAAAAGAGCTCCGAAAAAGCAATAAAAGAAATTCGGGAATAGAAAGATTGGCACAAGATTCAAAGGATGAAATCACTATGAATATCTTGTCCAATCGATTACAAGCCACTCCTAGAAACCAAATCTAAGATGGCAAAAAGCTCCAATCAAAGAGCCACTCTCCCCTCTCTCCCCCTCTCCCAAAGCACTCCAAAATGAAAGAGTACCGCGACCTCTAGCCCAAGAGTTGGCTGAAAATTCAGCCCCCTCCTCCTATATATAGGCCCTCCGAAAAGACCGAAGTGCCCCTACACTAGGAGTACAACACAAGCCCTCACGGGGCGTTTTGGTCAACACATGAAGTTCACCATCGGACGGCCGCGCATCCATCGGGCCTTCACGTCCTCCCGACGCAAGCACCTAGATCATGCCGCGTGTCGCCCGCCTCGAAGCTTCCCGACGCACCCGGATACCGTCTCCGTCACGCAAGGCCCACGGGCTCGGTTTTGAGGCCCAAACCGAGAAACCTCCTCCGATGGTTTTGTGGCCAAACCACCAAACCCCGCGTACACGACCCGGCCTCACCACGCCAAGCGTCGAGCTCGCCAAGCCTTTCACCTCCGGCGCCCGACGGTCTACTCGGTCTTGCCTCGTTCCTTGACTTGGCCACCACCAATGCACCGGCTCCATGTCACGACTTCGTCTTGCTCTTCTTGCACCATGCGGCTCGCACTTGATCCCGTCGGCCACCGGTGCCTCGAACCAAGCCTACTTGTCTCTCCACTCCTCGGAGGCCCCGCAAGGCTAAGACCTTTCGCGCCCGTTCTTCACCCGCACCAACGCAAACCAAGCCGCAACCAACACCCGCAATACTAGGCCAAGAGTCGGTCCACACAACGTTGTCAACCACTCCTCACGAGTGCATTGACAACACACCACATAAACAATAAGGTAAATACACAAAATAAAACACACACAACACAACTCAACACTACACACACAAAGCTTCAAACTATCCGGTCAATCACTCATCACACACGAACCAAGGTACTTCTCAACTTGGTTCCTCAATCTCCCCCTTGATGAGTGCATTGACAAAAGAAGGTCAAAAAGCAAATAAGAACTCATTCAAGCGCCACAAAGCCTATAAAAAGCAAACAAAAGGCCACTTGAAGTGAGAAGGGATAAAAGCATGCTCTGACAAATTCCTCTCGAAACCAAAGCAAGCACAAGGCTAAGCGCAATCGAAGAGACACACTACCAACATGCAATCCCTAAAAGCCACCAAACCAAAATGCTCAACCCAAAGTGCCATAAAACTCTTACCAAAACACTTGTCAACCGCTCATCACCATCAAATCAAGGTTCATATCAACTTGATTTTCCAAATTTCTCCCCCTTGAGGAGCGGATTGACAACAAGTGAGCACAGAGAAATGGTTTGAGAGGGCAAAGACCGAACACGTCATCCAAGTGAAAGAAAACCACACAAGAGCAAAGAACAAGGTCACTTGGCATGAGAGAAACCACAAAGGCCAACTCAATGTCTCGGTCCTCAAAGACATGGGCAACGGCTCGACACAACCGAGACAAGAATGCATGATCCCTCAAGAAGAGGCACAAAGGGCTCAACACCGATCATGGACAAGCGAAATCACACGATCCCTCAAGAAGAGGCACAAAGGGCTCAACACCAATCATGTGATAATCGAAAACATACGTCAACCGCCGCTCCTCAAGAAGAGGCAAAGGGGCTCAACACCACCGACACAAGAGCACAAAACTCACAAGCTCCCCCTAAACACATGCACTAGGGACAAAGAGCATACAAAGCTCACCCTAAACTCATGAGATATAGAAAAGAGCACACCAAGCTCACAAGCTCCCCCCTAAACACATGCACTAGGGACAAAGAGCATACAAAGCTCACCCTAAACACACGTGATAGAGCAAAAAGCAACCACCAAAGCACAACTCGAGCAAACACAGGAGACTCACCAAAGCTCCCCCCACACAAATGCAAGCTCCCCCCGAACAAGTGGAGCAAACTCCCAAATTTTAAATGCAGTTTTCCGAATTTTTCATTAAGCTCACCTCTTCTCCCCCTTGTTGACAATGTATGAAGCAAGGTGAAAATGCAGAAATGCAAAACAAAACATATAAACATCTACATGAGCTTCTCAAATAGGCCAAATTTAGTGACAAAGGCTAGAAATGAGACAAAGAGCACATATATGGATCATAACATAGTCAAAGCATTGCCACAAGTAATATATGGAAATATAGGCATGTGACAAAGCAAATTTTCAGATTTGAATAATTATATCAAAAGATGGCTCACTTCAAATGTAAAGGCCTATCCATGTCACACTTGAGCCACAAACATGCATACCATTCAAAGATCATACAAGGATATCCAATTCTCAACAAAAGATCATTGCAAACACCCATAAAGCAAAGCATGTCATGTTAAAGCTCATGAGCCATGTGTCCACTTCGGGAGACTTCTCCACCGGTGAACATCATGCAACATGTTTTGCACCCATGTGTGAAATATAAGACATTTTAAGCATAAACATGATGGAGGGAGCATTTTTCAAGCATACACACTTCTTTTCAAGATTAATTCATTTCATGGTACATGAAGTGCCTTTGCGGCAAAAAGAAGCTTATGCTCCTCCATGAATGCAACATAGGCTAAACATTCACAATGATATCGGCCTTTGGCCCAAATGCAAGAAAGAGACATCCAAGCACAATCTAAGCATGAGAGGCACATTTAGACCAAAAAGTGACATGGATATACTACTACACATGAGTGGAGCACATTTCATCAAATTTAGTCAAGATTAGCATTTGATTCAAAAAGGCTATCTCACAACACATATATCTCAAGTATTCCAAGAGCATAGCCTCACATAGCTATTTCTCCACACACATGACCAATATCTCACAAGTAGCCAAAGAAACTCAAATGAGGCATATGGAAGAAGCTCATCATCCTAAAATGCAATATGATACAAATGCAACATAGGTAGATATGTACATCAAAAGGAACATGATATATGACAAAATGCGAGACACAAATGTCAAACCTACCAAAGTCTATACATCATGATATATGATACAAATGCAATGCGAATGCATAGGGAGACAAGGAACTTGACTTAACACCAATAAAGCTCACGAGGGAACACACCAACCAAGAATCGCTCCAAGCGAGAGAAGAGCCACCAAAGGTCCCAATTGAGTACCATAGAAAAAGTACCAATTGCAAAACCACAAAGATCCCAATTGAATACCATAGAAGGAATATCAATTTAAGGATCACAAAGACTACCCAGAAAGCCACAACCCTTCTTGGAATCAAATTCCCTATCAAAAGAAGTCAAGCTCCCCCTCAAACAAAGGCAACACTACAAGAAACTATTTAATGCGTGACGCTTTCTCCGCGACGATTTCGTAAAACGTCACGAATGTGCATTGCAGCCCAAAACAACTGCGACGATTTCTTTAATTCGTCGCGATTCTACGACGTATTCCTTTTTTTCGTCACGGATTTGCATCGAAGCCCAAAACAACCGTGACGATTTGTTAAATTCGTCGCGATTCTACGACGTATTCCTTTTTTTCGTCACAAACAACCGCGACGATTTGTTTAGTTTGTCGCGATTCTATGACGTATTCATATTTTTTCGTCACGGACGTGCATGGATGGATATTGAAGCCCAAACCATCACGACGATTTGTTAAATTCGTCGCAATACGGCCCACAACATCGTGACGTTTTAGCGATTCGTCGCGATCCATAAAAAAACAACCACCTCACCGGCACTTAGGACCCACCCACACGCGCCACGCGGCGCCACCCTCACCCGGGCGCCACGTCACCACCACGCGAGCGCCCGGGGCCCACCTCACGCCACGCAGGTGCCACCTCACCCAGGCGCCACGTCACCACCACGCGAGCGCCCGGGGCCCACCTCACTGCCACGCGGCGTCGCCTCACCCGTGCGCCACGTCACCACCACGTGAGCGCCGGGGCCCACCTCACCGCCACGCGAGCGCCACCACACCCGTGGCGCCACGTCACCACCACGCGAGCGCCGAGGGGCCCACCACACGCCACGCGAGCACCACCTCACCCGGCGCCACGTCACCACCACGCGAGCGCCGGGGGCCCACCTCACCGCCACGCAGAGCCACCTCACCTAGGCGCCATGTCACCACCACGTGAGCGCCGGGGCCCACCTCACCGCCACGCGAGCGCCACCTCACCCGTGCGCCATGTCACCACCACGTGAGCGCCTCGGGCCCACCACACCGCCACGCGAGCGCCACCTCACCCGTGGCGCCACGTCACCACCACGTGAGCGCCGGGGCCCACCTCACCGCCACGCATGCGCCACCTCACCCGGGCGCCACGTCACCACCACGCGAGCGCCGGGGGCCCACCTCACCGCCACGCAGCGCCACCTCACCCGGGCGCCATGTCACCACCACGCGAGCGCCGGGGCCCACCTCACCTGCGACGCGAGCGCCACCTCACCTAGGCGCCATGTCACCACCACGTGAGCGCCGGGGCCCACCTCACCGCCATGCGGGCGCCACCTCACCCGTGCGCCACGTCACCACCACGTGAGCGCCCCGGCCCACCACACCGCCATGCGTGCGCCACCTCACCCATGCGCCACGTCACCACCACGCGAGCGCCGGGGGCCCACCTCACCGCCACGCGCGGCGCCACGTCACCACCACGCGAACGCTAGGGGCCCACCTCACCGCCACGTAGGCGTCACCTCACCCAGGCGCCACGTCACCACCACGCGAGCACCGGGGGCCCACCACACCGCCACCTCGGCTGCGGCCCCGCCGCATGGGCCGCCTACGCTAAGATGGCCCAACGACCGCACGGCCGCCGCGCCGGTTGGCCACTAAGCCGCCGGCCCGCCAACACCGCATGGGCCGCTAGCCCCACAAAGGCCCAGCCGACGCATGGGCCACAACGCCACATTGGCCCAACCCCTCTGAAATATATCCCGCATACAAAAAAAAGCGTCGGATGGGGGACTCGAACCCACGACCTAGGGGTAGGGAGGAAGATGAGTTACCACTGAGTTACAAGTCAAGTTGTGTTTACTTGCGAAGTTTCTATATATATATTAAAAACATGTTGGTTAGGGTTGCATTTTATATCCGAAATTTACAAATTGAAGAACACCTTAAGGGTTCATCTTTTTCTTTTTAATCCCGAATTAAAAGTTGTGTTTGGTTTTTCTCTTTCATATGAACTCCAAATCTTATGTTTCTTTTTCCCAAATTTTTCTAAAATCACGAACTTTCATTTAGTGATGTTTGTTTCTATGTTAATTGAAATTTGTTGAACTTTTTAGTATGACTTGTTTTCATCTATCGAGTATGTGTGTGTATATATATATACAGAAAAACCAAGTTTTTGCAAGAGAATTGATAATGCAACTTCATATTTGATCATATTATGCTCAAATAAGTTTGTCTCCAAGTTTGAAGTGCATACAAGTTCAAACTTATAATGAGGTACGTAAATCTCAAAGTTTGACTTTGAGTTTTAGGAAACCGTAGAATGGATGTATCCTTTTGTGAACAATGAATGATCCTACTTTCTTCAAACCACTTAAATGTTTTATGGCAATATTTTGGGACAAAAACATGATGTTATGCCAATTTGTAGAACAAGGTGACTAGTTGAAATTCGAGTTTTCCCTAAAGTGATAGTGTAAATTCGAGATGTAAGTTTGAATTACTCCTAATAAACTGCTGTCGAAATCAATTTTTCATTTGTTAAAGTTGTAGATCTTGGTAGAGAATGATTTTAGAGAATTTTAGAAAAAAGAATCATTGAATTTGGAGTTAGTATGAGGCAGAAAAACTAGTTACAAGTTTTAGTCAAAGATTAAAAAGAGAAAACACACTTGTTCATCTCAGTTCATAGCAATTGCAGTTTCTGTTTTTAATCTTCGGATAAAACTTGTAAACTGTTTTTCTTCCTCATACGAACTCCAAATCGGTTGATTCTTTTTCCTAATTTTTTCTAAAATCGAGATGTTTTACTCAGTGCCATTTGTTTGTATCTTAATTACTATTTCTTGGTTGCTTTTCATGCAACATAACTTTTCCAACTAAAAAGAGAATATAAAAAACATGTTTTTTCATAATAATTGCTAATATAACTTAATATTCTCTAATTTTATGGTCAACATGAGATGGTGTCAAAAATTGAGGTGCATACAAGTTTGGTCACGTTATTAGTTGTTCAAATCTCAAAGTTTGTTTTCAATTGTAGGAAACTATGCGAGTCTTGTGTCCTATTTGTGAACATCTATAATTTCACTTTATCAAAAACATATGAATTTTTTATAGGAGCATTATACCCTTAAAATATGGTTTCATGTCAATTTGGTGGACTCTACAGTGCACACGCACACTCTGCTGGATGTACGGTTCCACGGCCGGAACCAGGATAAGCCTGTGTCTCTATGTTAGTATCCGCACCAACCTACTAGTTAGTGTCAGGACTAATCCTAACACCAACAGATGTTATGGGGTTGTCTCTGTGTCAATTGCCGGAGGAGATATGAAATCTTCACTATGTAATAGGCTTAGGCTTATAGAAGATCGTGTTATCTTTCTACATTTGTTTATAAGAACACTCAATGGTTCAGTTTGTCATATGAAAACAAATACCTAAATGTTATGAAAATTTTTAAAAATTATCCCTAAAAAACTTTTGAATATTTCAAAGATCTCCCAGACATGAATGATAATGAATTTTTTCTACATTTTTTGGAATCGTATTGGACATACACATAGTACAACTTAACAATTATTTTGAATAAACGCAGAAATTCACTTAAATGATCAAAAGTACCATTTTTTTCAAAAAATCATGAAACTCCTTCATGACACCTTAGATGTCATCATTGTCATGAAAAAATTTTACTGGTGATGTTTAGTTTTTTTGTTGTTTACTACACAAGATGTGTTAATTATCTATTTAAAAAATAAGAAAACAAGTGGCAGTCTAAAAATATAAATCCCGCCAAGAAATTGTGAATCCCCCGCGCAACCAAAAATCCTGCCAGGAAATGACTATAATACCCATAGGAGTCCCACCCTCATCGAGTAACAAATGAAGGTCACTCTGGTCATTTCCCATAGCTAAATCACCCCAATATATGCAGCGTTCCAGCAAACCCTAGAGGAATTCCCACCTCCCGCAGCCTCCTCACGTCAGCCTCTCTCCCACCCTTCCCCTTCCCTCTACAGATTCACCGCCGCCACCCACCTGCCTCGCTCCTGGGTCATCACCATGGCGCTCCTCCCACGCACGGCGCGGCTGGCGCTCCTCTCCGCCACCTTGCGCACCTTCTCCTCGGCCGCCGCGGCGAGCCCCCGCCCCGTGCCGTACGGTGGGGCGACGCCCCCGGCGCCGATGCCGCGGCCGGCGGAGTTCGTGGTCAAGCACCTCCCCCACATCCCTCTCCCGGCGCCCCGCGGCGGGATGGCCGACAAGGGCGAGGGCCCGGCCACGCCCGCCCCACCCGCCGCCGGCGCCCGTGCCCGCTCTGCGTCGGCGACCTCATCCCCCTCCTCCCAAGTCGGGGATCCCGCCGCGGTACGACCCGGACATCAAGTGGGACGCGTGCCTCGACCTCTCCATCCTCCGCGTCGCCTACTCCTCCCTCGCCGCACCTTCACGGGCCTCCTCCTTTTCCGTAAGGAAGCCTCCTATTACCTCCCCCCCATTGCCGCTTTGTCTCCCGAGATCCGGCTCCGGATCGCTTGCTTTGGTGGTGTTTTACCGATGGATTCGTTGTGTCGTCTCGTTGGCCTAGGGTTAGTGCGGGATGCGGGATACTATTTGTAGAGTCAATGAATCAATGGCTGCTCGATGAGAAAGTTAAACTCGTACCTTAGGGGAAAGTGAGGATGTTGGAATGTTCTTCTGACATGCCCTATTGTTGCTTTTTTTGGGAGCGTGCTACCTGCGGCTATGTGCTTATGTTGCTTCTTATATTGATGATGACTATGGTCGCTAGCAAAACATGCGTGCTTATTATGCTTTGGTATCTGCATAATAACAAAGAGAAAAGAGTGGCACTGAGTAGTATCGCTTTGGATTGATAGATAGGATACGGTAGTAGTTTATTAGGGATTCAGTTGTTTTAATTTGGAATCTCAATAGTCTCAGACTTATCTGTCATTGTGTAGTCATATATGCGTACCTCAGCAAAAAGAAAAGGGTATATGCTGTTAATTTGGTGCCTGGATTTCCTTGGACTGGGCTAGTGTTAATTTGTTGCCAAAGGTCTCATAGCTGAAGGCAGCTGTCTCAACCTTGGCCGAGTATGTTATCCCACGTAATTTGGTGACTGCGGTGCCACAATTGTTGCTAGTAACATTGTACAATGATACTTAAATTATGATAAAGTTCTCTTTTTACTTTTTACAACATCCGATAATGTTGTATTCGGTTAGTTTTACCTTTTTAAGTTCCTTGTCTAATCAACCATTCGGATGCTCCGGCTAATTTGTATTGATTATCATTCCATATATATAGTATGTTGTAGCATTCACCGATATATGTGGCTGTAAATTATTTCCCCGCTTTGTGATTGTTCGGGAATAAAACCGTAAGTGCTGTTGACGCAAAATGTGCACTCAGCGCCAATCACACAGCAAGCCGAAAAGCTTAGCTTCGCACGCGCGAGAGAGAGAATGACGTGCCGCCAATTTTTCCCGAAAATTAACAAAGGATAAAACAGTTAAATACCAAAGCTTGGAACCTACCGGGTGGTACCAGGCAGTTCCATATTTACGGCTAAGAAGCCAAGCAAGACGACATGTAGCTATGCGAAGCTACCTGTCAAAGAACTACAACCATTCGGGTAACCGCGAAGGAAAAAAGAACATTGCCGAATGGATGACGTAAGCATGACAACGATCGGTCTTTGAATAAACATGGATGCATGTGCAAAGCCATGACCGATCCTCATGAAGATTAACATTAAATGAAGTAAAGCACGAACATGATCATGTATTAAAATAAGCATGCATAGATCCAAAGCATTAGTCTACCGCATGTCTAATTACTTTAAGATCCGTCGGGCACGATATCAGCAAATCTATCCACCGCATGATACAACTTGCATGAAAGAACGCACCACTTTCCACAAATAGATCTATCCACCGCATGATACGACCTAAATATGGAAAGCTAGAAGCATACGTCTTTTAAAACATAAATAACGCACGTGATCTACCCGTAAAGATATAACCGAATACGGCTGAACAGCCGATCCGGGGTCCATGAAGAAGGAACAAACATTACCACGTGAATAAATCTATCGATTGAATTGGAAATCTAATCCACCGATGACTAGCTCCAAAGCAACCCAAAAACTCGCATCTACCGCATGATACCCGGCTCTTTCAAGATTTATACTAACAAAGCAAGCTTGAACCCGCAACACGTAACAACCTAGATCGATTCGGTTTCGGCTATCGGAGAGCACGAGATCCACGCGTCAAAGACACGAAACCCACTCGTGCACGGATCTTGAAAGGAAAAGAGCCGATCCAAACCCATCTAGATTGGGCAAGAGTGTATTTCATGAATTAAAACATAAAGTAAAACTCATGATAACACGGGGTAACTTAATGAATCTACTGGATCTTGCCAAAATCCAATAGAGCCGATAACTAGCTTCGAGCTAGATCTTAGCCTACCGCATGACTCATGATCTAACAAGAAACCCTCTTGAACCAAGCTTGAATCTACCGCGTGACACGAAGCATGGTAACAAGACTACTTGCATCAAATCTAAATCCACCGCATGATACTAGACATGATACAAGGTTGCCGGTACTCACGGAGGTCGACGGATCGATTGGTCCTCTCGAAGAACTCGACGACACGACAAGGGACTCTAGGGTTTGGCGTAAGGCCGGTGTGTATTGAGGAATGAACGTGTTTTTTTGTTACATACATCCGAGAGATCGTATTTATACCCCGCCGATTACAACTGCGAATGGATTCATTGCCTAACTAAACTTGATCGCCTATCCATCCATTCGCTTCCTCCGATCGAGCCACGTCACCGTCCAATCCCGCAAAATCGGCTCTCTTGTTCCTTTGCCGAACCGGGAGCGTATAGCCGACCGCGGATCCTTCGCCGAAAATCTCTCGAAGATATCTTTCCTTCCACCGGACGGACTCTTTTCCGAATCGGACCCACATGTCATACTCCTTACCAAATTTTGGTGTTAACACATGCCCCTTCAATTGTGGGATAAAAGTAATTTTGTTCCACAATTGACTCCGGCCACGAATCCTTGAGCCAAACCCGTCAACACCGTTCTTCGCAATCCGCCGATTCTTCGTTCAGATCCAACCCTAGATCCCCTTCGTTCCGAGCTCGAATCTCCAATGGCAACTCAGAACCAAGCTGCTCAGGTAAATTCATCCCTCCAAACCTTTGTTCGGCATTAGGTTTTCAATTTTACCTGAGATTTTCTTCCTCCGCTCTCTTCCAGGAACCTTCTACTGCTCTTTTGATTCCAATTGAGGCCAATTCGCAGTCTTATTATCTTGGTCCTGAAGGGAATCCTGACCCTCGAGATTTTATTGCCGCTGAATCTCAGAGAATTCCTTTCAAGGTAGCTTTATCTCCACCTCCTCAGTGGCAAGATGCGTTCAAGAACTGGCCCTTGCCCCCAATCGCAGGCTGGAAGACTTGGTACCGTAGGATTCTTACGGATAAGAGTGGATTGACCAATCTGGATACTCTCCGCATTGCCCAATGTCTGGAGTTATCCGTAGCTGAAACACCCAAGAATGAAGATCTTCTGATAGCCGCGTGCCACTTCTGGTCAAATGGCGTCAATGCCTTCCTTTTTGGGCATGGCCCAATGTCTCCAACTTTGGCCGATGTGTACATGATCACCGGCCTTGACATCACCGGGTCTGTTCAGCCTTGGAATTTCAAAAATTCCTCACGCCAGACAGGGGTAAAGCCAGGGAATGGCTACAAGCAATATATTTCGAAGCACATGAGAGACAATCCCCTTGGTGAAGTTGAATATAGAGCCTTTTTGAACATGTGGTTATGTAGATTTGTCTTCTGTGGCAAGGCCAACGAACCCACTCTGAATCATATCGCAATGGCGATCCATCTGGCCAGTGGCAATCGCCTTCCTCTGGGAAAATTCCTCTTGGGCGTGTATACCATATGCTTCATCGACGCTTACCCAAATGTATACCGGCCGGAGGATAACGTGCGTCAATGGCCCCTGGTGGTTTGTTCAAATTTGGCTGCAGCTTCACATGCACCAGATTGTGGGCGTCGACTTGAACTCCAGGTTCTTCCCCTGGTCCAATCCCCCTGAAGGAGAGCTTCAAGTCACCAGAGGATGTCAGAGCTATGGAGAAGCAGCCTCGACTGTTATCGTTCAGCAGGACATCACCCAACTCTTCGAGTTGTTCTTCAAAGGCTTCCCCAATCCTCTTTGGCTCCCTTATCTAGGCTATGACACTCTGACCTTCCCTGTCGAGTTCTCCTTTGAGCCCGGCCATCAAGATGGGAGATTCCTGGAAATCTTTAATATCATAATCCGCCCATGTATATTACCGGCCGAGTTCAATGGAGGGAGGCAGAATGCCAGTACTTATGAGTACTACCAGCCTAACGTAATGGCCAGGCAACTTGGATGCGGCCAGCTGCCCCCAAGATTGTTTCTGCATGAATTCCTCAAGCCCAGGGAGGAAATCAAAGAACTGATGCAGTGCAGCAGAGTTTTCAACTATGTGTGCAGTCCCACTGTCTACACATGTCCTTTTGTGCCTGCAACCATAGCTCACCCCACCTTCAACTCATGGTGGCAAGAACTCCATGATCACATCTTCAGTGAACCCGTTCATGTGTTCTGTGCAGAACTGGTACCTGATTTCCTGCCAACTTCAGAGGTAACACAATGAGCCCCTTGATCAGACTTTTATTCATGGTCCTGACCTTCATCTTCTGTCCACAGAACACAGTTCCTGCCCCTCGAGCCAGGGTAATAACTTATAATGCTGAAGGCCCAATTTCAGCACTGGGGTTTAAATCCACAACCCTGCGCCAACTGATGGACAGGTATGCCACCACCGATCCCAGCCTTTCTGGCCTTGCTGTTGACAGGAGGCAAGGTCTGCATCTGATTCCCCCTCCGAGCGCTAAAAGGAGGAGAACTATCAAGAAAGTACTGGTTGAGGTAAACTCCTTTACCTTCTTGATTACTGGGTCACTCGTTCTTGATGGATCATATCATTGTGTATTTCGGACCGAGCCCAACATTCTTCGAGAACCAAGACTCCGCCAATGCTCCACTCACCGGTATGACTTTTTGCTTTGTTCTTTCTCAAGGATGAGCACCGGCACTTATCCCTTCAATTGGACATTTGCGAAGAAACCGTTGGAGAACCACTTGTAGATGTTCCGGTGGTTCAACAAAGCGAGCCCTTCCGGGGTTGAATTGCCCATCCCGGTGAGGGTTTCATCTTCATCACCTTCTGCGCGAAGCGATACGCTCTCCGGAGATGAATCCCTCAACTCAACCGGAGCCACCAAATACCCCCGGGATGCCATCGCCTATCGGTCAAGCAGGCAATGACCAACCCAACGAGAGGAGGATCCAATTCTTCACCAGCCCGAAACTTACGAGCCACCGATGGCTGCATCGGCATCTCCCCGACTTGGAAGTTTCGGCTCGCGCTCGGGACGCCTCTTCCGTCCGCAATTGCCCCCGCTCAAGAAACCACTCATGAGGTGCCCAATTCTGCTCTTAATCTCGATACCTTGCTGCTAGCATTCTCACCTCGGCAATGTTGTTTTCAGGATCACACCCCGTCATCATCGAGCTTGCCATCAGAGGTCCCATCAACTGCCGATGTGATGAAAGAAATAAACAAGCCGCTGCCAGATGAAGTGTTGCTCAGACTCAAAGAAATTGCAGCTTGGCTAGAGAAAGACGTTCAGGATCAGCTCAATGATCTTCGTCATTTTGAAGAGATGTTTGAACCCATTAGTCGAAGACTTCCTGATGACATCAGAGCTTTCCTATCATCCATCTACGACTTAGAGCCCTTTTATGTTCCCTTGAGGCGCACTTGGAGGAAATTGCGCTCCCGTTCGGCCATTGAAAAGGAGAAAACCGATGCCGAACGAGCCATGAACGGGATACAATCCCAAGCAAAAAGCCATAAGGATGCCTTGGCCGACACGCAAGCTTCTTACGATCCGAAAGTCGCCGTAAAGGCTGCCCTAGAGGCGGAATTGAAAAGCCCGTCGGTGGAGATGGAGATTGACCGAAAGAAAATAGCCGATCTCCCCGGATTAATAGCAAAGACCGAAGCGGAGGCGAGAATCGGTCGTTACCAGAGTAAAGCAATGCGATGCAGAGCTTACTGACTTATCTGATGCCCAAAAGGACTATCAGGAGATCTTGGACAATTCCCACTTGATAGTATCCAATGTTCGTCATGCACTCGCAAAACTCCTTAATGCTTGACTGTCCTTATTGATGTATACCTGAACTGGTCGTTCTTGTAATATTTCCTTTGCGATTTGTTTCCTTTCCTTGGCGTACTTTGAGATGTGATGCCGAACGACCCATTCGGTAGTGAAACGCTAACTCCCGAACGATACCTTGAGTTCCTTTAGCCGAACCAATCGACTTGCGCACGGCCCAGCTTAGAACTCCAAACGACCCGCCGGCGGGGCCGGTCAAGGAAATCTCTCCGCCTTCCGATTTTATTGGGACGTGCGCCACGATCCACGCCCACGACTCGAAGCCACGATTACCCCCGCCAGGCCTATAAATGTTGCCATAGGTGCCCCTAGCTCTCCATCAGGCCTTTTAGCTCTCGAATCTTTGCCAATCTTTGGTCTTCTTGTAAACAAGGCACATCCCCAAACCGCAATGGTGCGCCGCCCTCAACCGCCGCCGCGCCTCCGACGAGGCCGAGGGAAGCGGCGCTAATGCGCGCGGGCGGTGATGATCATCAATTTCTCCTCGTCGATCTTCCTTTTTGATCTTCTTTTGCCTTGACAATCATCTCCCTTTTTCGAGTTGATTCGGTGGAATCCGCCCCCGCGCGCCGGCCAATCGCCCCTCCCCGACGACTCTTCGAGTCCGATGG
Source organism: Cenchrus americanus (assembly GCA_947561735.1). NCBI lineage: Eukaryota > Viridiplantae > Streptophyta > Magnoliopsida > Poales > Poaceae > Cenchrus > Cenchrus americanus. The sequence continues at coordinate 188,590,357 of OX387245.1, forward strand.
CCACTCCCCGGTGCCGTACGGGGGAAGCGCACGCTATTCGCTTCAAGGCGGAGCTAGAGGCGTCCCGTCTTGAGCCGGGAGGACGTCTCCAAAAAAAAGCGGGCGTGGCCGAACTAGAATGGGAGGACCAGCGGAAGCAGTTGCTGGAGGCCATCGATGGTATGGCTCTGATTCTTGATTCAGCCCAGCCTTTGATGCTAATCCCTTCTTGTTTGTCTTTTGCAGCCCGTGATGCTGAGCTCAACCAGCTAAAGGCGCTGGTAGAGCAACTGGCGGAGAAGGTGAACGCTCACGGCGACACGCCGGCGGAGCGCCTGGCCGCGGTGGAGCGCCGCATCGACGAGGTGGCCGTCCATGGCGTTCGTTTGGGCACCACCTTGGGCCTGGCTGCGATGGCGACGCATACGGACGTCGACTATTCCACCAGGCCGCGTGGCTTCCAGGGCGGCGCGCCGGAGGATATCGACGAGATCGAGCTCATCCTGGAGCGCCTCGACGGCCACGGCGATGCCATTGCCGAAATTACCCATCCCCGCTCCGTGCCGAACGGACTCTTTGACTAGATTGTACTAGGGATGTGTAAATGTCGGCAATATATGATGAACTTTTGGAATCTGCATTTGTTCCGTGATATTTCCCTTCGCATTTGCATCTGTGAATTTGTCCTCTTTGAATGCATCTGGGAACTGTCTTTAGCCGAATGCTCGCAAACGACTACCCCTCGGCGCAAAATCCACAAAGGATCCCAATTCGGCAATCCGTAAACACTGTTCAAAAGAAAACCCTTCGCACTCGGTGGAAACCCCTGCCGCTTGGTATTCCAACAGTGTGTACTGGCCAGATCATCACTCCCAATGCGCCTCCTTGGTCAATAAAATAGCCCGTGGGGTGCTCTGCAAATCCACTCGCACACTCCTCCATCGCTTCTCGTCTCTTCCTTTGCCGCGAAGAAAAAAAACCCCAACGCCATGGACAAGGGTAAACGACCTCGGGGAGCGGCTCGTCAAGGAAGCGTACGATTCGGAAGTGAGTTCTTTCTTGATCTGCTCCTTGTCCTTCTGCTTGATCTTGCGCTTCATGTTTTCCTCTGCCTCTTTCAGCCTTGATTTGCTTCCTGAAGAAGTCATCGGAACCGAAGATGTTCCTGAGTACATCTCCTCCGATTCTTCTCCTGAGGCGGAGGATGCCACGCCTGAGCAAAGGGTCATTCATCAGCTGCGCCGCCGTGCCCGGCACCTGGAGCGTGACCTCAGGGACATGTCCGTCCGCTGCCAAGCCGAACGCGAGCGTCGCATGGCGCCGGGAAGCGCTAGTAGGAGGTAAACGCTTCGTCCCCCCTTCATGTTTGCATCCGGATTTCTTGCCCCTAACCTTGATTCTTTTGATCCGGATGTCTCGACGAGTACGAAAGAACTCCGAAGGCGGCCCGGGATAGCTTGGTAGAGGCCGCTAACCGTGGTCACCCTCGTGCGTTCCAAGTCGCCGTCACGGTGGTCCCGGAACAACCGAAGAGGGAGCACGGCCGAAGAAGTAAAGAAAAGATTGATTCATACTTTCGCTTCTTTCTCCACGCCTTCTCGCTTCCCTCCCTTAGGGGACTTGACCTTCGGGGCCGCTATGTGTAATCCCGCAAGAAACCGGTTGTAGTGTAGTATTGAGCTAAGGGCAATGCATCGAGCACCGGCCATTTTCTTTTGTTCATGGGTTTTTTGTTTTAAAGGCGGCCTCATCCTTGAGCGCCGGCTACATCGTGTCGATGTGTATAATCATCGATCGATTTCAATGCTAGGATAATACTTCTTCGGATATCTTCCATTTATTGCGGCGGAAAACTCCTCTCCTAGCAAAGTTTTCAATATGTATGCATTACCGGAACGCATCCGACAACACGAAAAGGCCCCTCCCGCTAGGGGACCATTTGCCGAATTCACTGTATTTAGTTCCAATCGGCAGTAGCGCTTTCCAAACTAGATCGCCTTCTGCGAATTGCTTTACTTTTACTTTCTTGTTATAGTATTTGGCGACCCGCAGCTTGTTTTTCTCGATGTTCTCCAGGGCCCTGAGACGGATCATATGCAAATCTTCTAACTCATCCATCATTAGGCCACTGTAATCCTTGGAGCTTAAATCGTTTTGCAGCACTATTCTCCTTGACTCTGATTGCATTTCCCAAGGCAGGATCGCGTGATGCCCGTAAACCAACTCGTAAGGAGAAGTCTTTGTAGCTCCATGGGGGGCCATTCGGTAAGCCCACAGCGCTTCACTGAGTACCGAATGCCATCTCCTCGGCTTCTGGTCGATCTTCTTCTGTATAAGCTTGATCATGATCTTGTTAGAAGCCTCTCGCTTGACCATTAGCTTGGGCATAGTATGGAGAAGAATTAAACAGTTTGATTCCCATGCTTTCGGCAAAATCTCTGAATTCCAATGACACGAATTGTGCCCCTTGGTCAGTGGTAATCGTCTGAGGGATCCCAAATCGATAGATGATGTGTTCCTTGACGAATTCTATCATGTTCTCTGACGTCACCTTCTTGAGTGGGATTGCCTCGACCCATTTGGTGAAGTAATCTGTAGCCAAAAGCACGAACTTATGCCCCTTGCTAGAAGGCGGATTAATTTGGCCAATCAAGTCTATACCCCAGCCCCTGAATGGCCATGGCTTGATGATGGGATTCAATGCTGATGCAGGGACTCTTTGAATATTCCCGAACCTCTGGCAATCTTGACACCCCTTGTAATACTCAAAGCAGTCCTCCAATATCGTCGGCCAAAAGCATCCAGCCTGCCTAATAACCCATTTCATGCGATAGGCCGATTGGTGCGCTCCACATATCCCATCGTGCACCTCGCTCATCATGTTCTTGGCTTCTTCTGGACCCAGGCATCGTAGCGATACTCCATCTAATGACTTATAGAATAAATTGTCATCCGGAAGAACGAACTTGATTGCCTTGTACCGAGCTTCCTAGAGACTTTTCGGGATGGATCTCTCAAATAATCAACGATCTCTTTCCTCCAATCATCTTCTCGTAAGATCCGTCCCCGGTGCGCTCACCTCTGCAAATGCTTCTTGACTCTCTTTATAACCGGAGGCGCTTTGAGCCACCTGTTTGCTTCCTCGTTATGCTCTCTAGGGATGTCTTTGTAGGGTTACCGGTGGAAAGCCCTTCACGATTTCTCTCGCATTCCTCGTAGTAACTCCTCGGCGCCTCGCTCCCGCACTCGTACCGGCCGTTCAATTGCTTGATGACCAACTCGAATCTCCATAAATTTCAACGAAACGGCCCCGGCTTCTCTCAAATATTGAAGCCCTCGAAGCGATGCCTCGTATTCACTGGTTATTTGTGACGGTGGGTTGTATAGGAATGGCGAATTCGAACATCTCACCTCTCGGGAGAAATTAGTAGGATCCCTACTCCCCCACCTTTGCCACATGATGACCCGTCAAAGAATAGAGTCCATGGGGTAATTTCAAGCGAGATCAATCGAAGGGTCACGGTGTTCGGTTATAAAATCGGCAATGACCCGACCTTTGATGGCTTTTGCCGATTCGAACTTCAACTCGAACTCTGATAGAGCTAAAATCCATTTGCCAACCCGACCATTCAAAATTGGCATAGATAACATATGTTTTATCACATCAAACTTCGAGTATACGGTGCATTCGGCATTCAACAAGTAGTGCCGAAACTTTGTACACGAGTAGTATACGCAAAGACATAATCTTTCTATAGCCGAATACCTCGGTTTCGGGATCAAGTAGTTTTCGGCTAAGATAAGCTACTACTCGCTCCTTCCCTTCGAATTCTTGAATAAGGGCCGATCCAATAGTTTGGGTATCGGCCGCCACGTACAACTTGAAAGGCTTGTTCGGTGAGGAGGAACCAAAGACCGGCGGCTCCTTCATGTATTGCTTGATTTCCTCGAAAGCCTTTTGTTGTTCGTCGCCCCATGTGAATTTCTGATCCTTCTTCAGCTTCAGCAACGGAGAGAATGGCAACACCTTCTGTGATAAATTTGAGATGAACCTTCTCACAAAGTTGATCTTGCCGAGCAGTGATTGCAACTCCTTGAGGTTGGTTGGAGGAACGACTTCATCAATGGCTTTCATGCTCTTTTTGCCAACCTCGATCCCTCCTTCGTGGACCAAAAACCCCAAGAACTCTCCAGCTGACACCCCAAATGCACACTTGTTTGGATTCATCTTCAGGCCATGCTTCCGGGTGCATTCCAGGGTCTTCTTCACATCTTCCAGATGGGTGTCATGACTCAAGGACTTGACCACCACGTCGTCAATGTAGATTTCCACGGTCTTGCCGATCAACTCATGAAAAATGTAATTCATGGCCCGCTGATAGGTTGCACCGGCATTTTTCAACCCAAATGTCATGACGATCCATTCAAATAGGCCTATATGACCAGGACATCTAAAGGCCGTCTTCGAGATGTCTTCTATTGCCATAAAGATCTGATTATATCCCGCGTTGCCATCCATGAAGCTAATCACCTTGTGCCCAGCAGCGGCGTCAATCAGCAAATCGGCAATAGGCATCGGGTATCCATCCATGGGAGTAGCTCTGTTTAGGTCCCTGAAGTCTATGCAAACTCTCATTTTTCCATTTTTCTTGTACACAGGGACAATGTTAGAAATCCACTCCGCATATCTGCAGGGCCGAACGAAGTTTGCGTCAAGTAACCTCTCGATTTCTTTCTTCACATCGGCCAATACTTCATCCTTGTAGATTTTCCGGGGCGGTTGCTTATATGGCTTGAAACCAGGCTTGATTGGCAACCGGTGCTCGACGATGGATCGATCCAATCCAGGCATCTCCGAGTAATCCCAGGCGAAGCAATCTTTATATTCTTTGAGAAGCTCAATTAAGTTCCCCCTGAAGTCTGGCTGCAGATTTGCACTGATGAACGTCGGCCTTGGCTTATCACCGCTTCCAATGTCAACTTCCTCCAGCTTATCGGCCGACATGAATCCTCGTCCCAGCTTGCCATCAGTGCCGTCCACGGGGTTCTCCATTAAAAATTACTGTAAGAGCCGACTGCTTGAATCGGCTGTTGGTCACTGCCGACAGTTCAACGGGACCTTCTCCCCGCTCCTTCCCCGAGAAGCAATCGATGCCTTGGTACTCCCGGAAGGCCGGTTCCATGTTAGCGACGCTCACGGAGTCATCCGCCCGGACGACCTCGATTTCATCGTCCACCCACCGGATCGCGCTTGATGCATAGTGGATGGGACGCGGCAGCCTGGCGTGGATCCGCCCCGCCCAAGCAAAGCGAGCCGTAGGCTCCCTTCCCTTCGATGACGAAGAAGGTAGTAAGCAACGTCTTGGACCCGATCGTCAAGTCCACGTGAGCGCATCCTTTGGTGTCCGAGGGGTTCCCGCGAAGTCGTTTAGGATGATGCTTGTTGGTGTCGGATCGCTCGGGGTCATGCCAAGCTTCCCCGAAGGTGGTGTACGGCATTACGTTGACCGCCGCGCCACCGTCGACGAACATCTTGGTCAATGGCTTGCCATTGACGTACCCCCCCTCAAGTACGGCGGCCTCATGTGGCGATTCTTGGCCGGCTTGTCGAAGATGGCCCGCTTGGCAAGCACCGACTGCGCCATCATCTCCTCGGGTTGCTCGTCGTCAAAGGAAGCTTCTTCCCCGCATCACCCGGTTAGCGGGAGCCATGAACTCGTTTGGCGGGAAGTATACCATGCATGCGGGGGCCGGACGCTTCGATCCTTCCCGACCGGTCCTTGGGGCGCCACTTCGCCTTGTCCGGATCCCGGCTTGTTTCATCTCGCGGTTCCTCAAGCGTTGGACCCGCCTCTTCGGCTCTTGCGTAGACCGGGTGGGCACCATTGCCCCTTCTGCCGTACGTACACATCTTCGTCCTCCTCCCGGTCGGCCCCACCCGAGATCGGCTTGGCGCTTTACGGGGCGATCTATGACCTCAATTTTTTGCCGCCGATCCCCCATTTGGGTGAATCCTTCCAAGTCTTTCATGGACGGATCGGCGATTGCGCTTCCCCGCCCGTACTCATCATATCCGTCGCTGCATTCGGGACGGTTCCTTAATGTGGGCGGCTTTAGGCCCTCATTCCGGCGCAGTGCTCGAAGAAGGCGCATCCCCGGTGGGCGCGCTCCCGCGCGCGCGCGTGCCTTGTTCCCCGATTCCACCCGCGCGCATCCTCTTCGACCCTGCGCCGCTCCTCCTCGTGACGACGCTTTTGGTAGCGCTCCTTCTCCATCTGACGCTGCCATTTGTTGAGGAGAATGCGTGACGTCACCTTGGGCTTAGGCTTGGACGATTCCCCAATCTCGATGTGGCTCTTGAGAACGCGGGGGCGCCGCCCCGCACTTGCTCTAGGGTCACCTGACGCTCCGGGTCAACTGATCCATCTTGCTTGGACCTGGCTGAGGTCAGGACCTTGACTTTCCCTTTCTCTTCGGCCGTTATCGCGTTGATAGAAAAGCCGAGCATGTTCTCGCGGGAAGGGGTGGCCATCCAGCCTTCATCTTGTTATCGAATTTGAGGTGCCCTTCTCGGATAGCCTTCGGATCCTCATCCCGAAGACCCCGCAATCGTTAATGGAGTGCGAGTCCCCGTCATGGAAGCCGCAAGAACGTTTCGCCTTGACTCCATCGGTCGAAGCATAGAGTGCCCTTCGGGCGCCTTGATTCGGCCTTCCTTTACCAAGAGCTCAAACAACTTATCAGCCTTTGTGATGTCAAAGTCGTAGGTTCCTTTGGTCTGCCTGACCCACCGCTGATTCATTGTCAAGGGCTCTTTACCCCACAAGATTTCTGCTGCAGCTACCTCCAATTCGTCGTCAGAATCCTCGCACAAATCAGCTTTGTCCAAGAATTGATTGTAGATATCAGCGATGTCGTGCTGCTTGCCAAACTTGGGGTCCTTCTTGAGGCCATATGCCCGATTGCTCATCAAGGATAACTTCGCGACGGCAGTTGGCCTAAGTTTTCAAACTCCATCCCAAATAGCTTTTCGCGCACGGCCGGTAACATCCCGGCGACGGCCATATCGACCACCGATCGTCGGCAAGTTCAATGAGAAGCACATGCCCTTGACTTCTCTCGAATCTTCTAAGAAACTCCGGCGGTGTTTCACCGTGCCTTTGCTTCGGGGTGGCGAGATCAATCAACTTCTTCTCGGAATCGCCGCCGAAGTAATGAGCGTGGAATTTACGCTCCAAATCTTTCCACCGGCCACCGACTCGGGCGGCAAGGACGAGAACCACCGAAAAGCCGGACCCGTCGCCGAGGCGGGGAAGTAGCGAACCCCGAACGTCTCTTCGGCCGAACATTCCCCAAGCCGCATGAGATAACGAGCGATATGCTCGACCGTGCTTGTCTCGTCCCGCCCGAGAGAACTTTGTGAATTCCATCGGCGGTTTCACCCTTGGTGGCGGGAGCACGTTATAGTACCACTCGGGAACGGTGGCTCGTAGGTGGGGCCCCGCATCCTTGGCTTGAGGCCGAACCGATTCTCGCATCAATTCGGCCATCTTGCGTGCTAGGGCATCTTCCTCCCCGAGCGCCCGGCACCGCGCGTACCCCGGGTGCGGGAAGGCGTCGAACGCCCCGTAATTTCCCACTTCATGATAGCCACCGCCGTATAGATTCTTCTCCGGAGCCGCTTGGTTGACGGAGCTATTCTTCGACCGGGGTCAAGTGGGGCCCCGGTGAGCCGAACGCTAGGTCTCCGTACGTAGGCCGGGTACGGATTCGGCCGTTGCACGGCCGACCCGTGCTTTGCTCCGTGGTGGCGGCGGGATTGGTTGACTTCCCCGAAGCTTGCGGCGGAGGCCGAACCGGCCGCCCCCCGCCGCCCCCGCGGAGGAGGTTGGAATGTCTCGCTCCCGGAGCTTTGAGGAGGAGGCCGCCGCACTCGGTTTCGCGGCGGCGGCCGAGAGCTTGATTCACCCAGCTCCACGGTGCTCTTTCCGGTGTACGTCTTTCCGAACGCCTGCCCCGCGCCCGGCCAAAGAGGGCTACCATCATCTGTTGGAGCGACCCGAGGAAAGCTTGGTTGTGCTTGGTGAGCATGTTGTCTACCGATTCCTGGAAGATCCGCGCGCATTCCTCTTTTTCTTGTTGGGTCGTGGCGTCGGTCTCCCCCGGCAACAGCACTCGGGCAGGCTACTCTTCAGATATGGTACACCACTTCGATTCTTCTTGAACGACATGAGACACTTTTGTTGAAACTGATTCACGGCGTCTACGAGCTGCTGATGCCTTGCTCCGGAGAAAGCTCCTCGATGCTGACATCCAGGAGGTCTGTGATCTCAGGCATCCTGAACCAATTCGGCTGTTGGTCCCACCGAGCGTGCCAAAAAGTGTGTTGACGCAAAATGTGCACTCGGCGCCAAACACACAGCAAGCCGAAAAGCTTAGCTTCGCACGCGCAGAGAGAGAATGACGTGCCAGTCAATTTTTCCTGAAAATTAACAAAAGATAAAACAGTTAAATACCAAAGCTTGGAACCCACGGTGGTACCAGGCCGTCCATATTTACGGCTAAGAAGCCAAGCAAGACGACATGTAGCTATGCGAAGCTACCCGTCAAAGAACTACAACCATTCGGTAACCGCGAAGGAAAAAAGAAAACTGCCGAATGGATGACGTAAGCATGACAACGATCGGTCTTTGAATAAACATGGATGCATGTGCAAAGCCATGACCGATCCTCATGAAGATTAACATTAAATGAAGTAAAGCACGAACATGATCATGTATTAAAATAAGCATGCATAGATCCAAAGCATTAGTCTACCGCATGTCTAATTACTTTAAGATCCGTCGGGCACGATATCAGCAAATCTATCCACCGCATGATACAACTTGCATGAAAGAACGCACCACTTTCCACAAATAGATCTATCCACCGCATGATACGACCTAAATATGGAAAGCTAGAAGCATACGTCTTTTAAAACATAAATAACGCACGTGATCTACTCGTGAAGATATAACCGAATACGGCCGAACAAACCGATCCGGGGTCCATGAAGAAGGAACAAACATTACCACGTGAATAAATCTATCAGATTGAATTGGAAATCTAATCCACCGGATGACTAGCTCCAAAGCAACCCAAAAACCTGCATCTACCGCATGATACCCGGCTCTTTCAAGATTTATACTAACAAAGCAAGCTTGAACCCGCAACACGTAACAACCTAGATCGATTCGGTTTCGGCTATCGGAGAGCACGAGATCCACGCGTCAAAGACACGAAACCCACTCGTGCACGGATCTTGAAAGGAAAAGAGCCGATCCAAACCCATCTAGATTGGGCAAAAGTGTATTACATGAATTAAAACATAAAGTAAAACTCATGATAACACGGGGTAACTTAATGAATCTACTGGATCTTGCCAAAATCCAATAGAGCCGATAACTAGCTTCGAGCTAGATCTTAGCCTACCGCATGACTCATGATCTAACAAGAAACCCTCTTGAACCAAGCTTGAATCTACCGCGTGACACGAAGCATGGTAACAAGACTACTTGCATCAAATCTAAATCCACCGCATGATACTAGACATGATACAAGGTTGCCGGTACTCACGGAGGTCGACGGATCGATTGGTCCTCTCGAAGAACTCGACGACACGACAAGGGACTCTAGGGTTTGGCGTAAGGCCGGTGTGTATTGAGGAATGAACGTGTGTTTTTGTTACATACATCCGGAGATCGTATTTATACCCCGCCGATTACAACCGCGAATGGATTCATTGCCTAACTAAACTTGATCGCCTATCCATCCATTCGCTTCCTCCGATCGAGCCACGTCACCGTCCAATCCCGCAAAATCAGCTCTCTTGTTCCTTTGCCGAACCGGGAGCAGAGATAGCCGACCGCGGATCCTTCGCCGAAAATCTCTCGAAGATATCTTTCCTTCCACCGGACGGACTCTTTTCCGAATCGGACCCACATGTCATACTCCTTACCAAATTTTGGTGTTAACAAGTGCTATTTGCTAAAGTAATAGTCAAGAACATATATAAGTTAGTTAGGATGCACGCATTTGATCGTTGTTTGCTTGTCGTTCTTGTGTTAATGATGATGGGCAGCAGGATGATGGGGGAAGAACATTGCCATCCATGCACTTAATTATATTTGCTAGCTCCAAGCCAGCTGCATATAACTCTCTTGCTTGCCGCTAACTTAATTGTTAAGTATTAGTTCCCTGACAGTCACGTATATACTATCTCGTTTTCTTATTTTTACCATTATTAGTTTTGGCTGTACCAAAGTTATATGTGTGTGTATGAAAGTATTAGTTCCTTTTTTGGTACTTGAGTTGCACAGCTTTTGCAGGGCATGTTTAGTTTTTTTTGACAAGAAGAAAGAAAGCATGTTCTAGTTGAAACAGATTAGTACACTATATTTGTGAAGGTAGCGCCTAATAATAGGTGCTTAAAACCAAGAGGAGTGAGTAGCAAGTACTAGTAGTACCTGGCGACGCCTCCGTACTTGGAGACGCTTCGGAGAAGTCGCCGCTCCGCGGCGAAGGGAGGCCGTGTACTCCTCCCGTGACACCCCCTCCATCTCGGACATCTCGCTCGAGTAATCTTCCGCTCGCGGCATCAATCAAATCATCATGTTTAGTCGATTTGATTTCTTCAAACATATACTCCATCAACACTTGATGGGTACCAAATACTAGTACTTAGTATAAACAAACGTTGACGGCCGGTTTTCGCTTGCTTACAACCACACACATTAATGCGGCTAGTCTTGTCTCCTATCTCCTACTAGTTGTAAACAAGCCGACAGGGGTTGTGAGCTCGGTGCTCGATTTGACGCCATCTCCTATTAATTACTAGTTGGCCCCGTCTTGTTTCACAAATAATTGAGCACAAGTATGTATAAGCCATTTTCGGTTCGTTTGGAGCTCTCCGACGCTTTATCTCTTGACACATTCAAGGGGGCGGTTTGCTTTCATGAACTTACGGGGGAAATTAAGGACTCGTTTCAGACCCCGCATTTGAGAGACGCAAGGTCATATGCGCGAGCAACTGCCTCCCTCGCTATCATAAGCCCCCGCGATCATAAACAACTGGTTAGTTTTTTTTCTCTCCTCATGCCAAAAGACAAGGATGCGGATCACACCATGATCATCTCGGTATCATATGTGTGTGTATGAAAGTAGATATATGTACCGAAATCCGGGCTTTGCTAGCTTTGTATCCGAAGCTCCCGCATGCGGCGGTGCGGGAAGGATTAACATTGCCTTTTGTTTCCTTTTGCGGGCTTCGGCCCATGCTAATGAGGAGAAGAGGTGGGTTCCGTCTTACGCCCACCACCTCGCTCGACGCATTGTGCAAAAGACAAACATGCCCCGGTGAGCCACCTTTTTCCTCCTCCTTGCACCAATAGCCGTGACCGTCTCGGCCCGCCGCCCCGCTTGCAATGTGAGAGGGACAGCCCGTGCCTTGCAATTGTGTGTGTGTGTGTTTAACAAGTGATTGTAGTGTTTACATCCCGCCTTCTTTGTCATGCACATTGGTATATTTTTGTGATGCCCGGGCAACCATGGAATTGTTTCACATTGTACCGTGTTTGACGCCTATTTTGGAGATGTTTCCCCACCGCAGACTATGTATCTTGTCTTAAGTTCTTGAGAATCCCGCTAGTTAATTTGTCCCATCCTCTACCTTTACTTGGCACTGAACTTCCAATGTAGTTTTTTAAATACATAAAAAACTAAATTTTTTCTATTTACATGGTTTGATTTCGCTCCTCATATATGTAGTCTGCATCAACTTGCATCATGCTACTGTAGAACATGTCTTATTTATTATTTAGTGCTAATTTCTGTTTTAGAGCTCAAACCTGTAGCACAACAGCACTAGTTTGTGTGATGCTAAACACTGCTTTGGGTGATGCTTCGACTAATGTCGTGTACAGGATGTCAGATATCTTCTTTCGCCACTCTAATTTCTTGTTGTCTGATCTAAAGATCCAAAATTTTAATTGAAGTTGTACTAAGTGAAGCTCCAAGTCTTAAACTAATGCTTACCGTACTTAGCAAATAGTCGTTGTCATATCCGTATTTCGAATCGGATATTGAGACACTTGAATTTATTATTTAGATATATCGGTTTCACAATATGTTCTTTTCCACTTGTTGATTGCTTTTTATGCATTTCGATGCCGATGGATGATCAAGGCACACGGTCGGTGGACTGCGGATGAGCAATTGCATGAAAAGTAGTATCAGCTAAAAGCCCCTAACAAGCCGTTAAAATTAAAAGAGACCTCATATGCTATGCCGCATTCGCTAGTGATGATAGATTAGCAAAATGTGTGTGATCAGTTTGATGTAATTCCGAATTAAATTATATATGTGATGCTACCATTTGTGGGCCGCAAATTGGTTACTATTAATTTTGTGCTATAATTTTTGGTATTGATTGGGCTGAATTTTGTTACTATTGAACAAATGGGTGGAAAAATGGTTGAAATCCGGTGGGCTGGTCTCGTTGGGCTACCTTGGTGATGACGTCAACATTGCCACATCAATCGCCACATCATCGTCCATGTAGGCGGCCACGTCGGCGTCCACGTAGGCAGCCACGTCGGTGTCCATGTAGGCGCCACGTCATCATCCACGTAGGGTAGCCACGTCATCGTCCATGTAGGTTGCCACGTCATTGTCCACGTAGGCGGCCACGTCATCGTCCAAGTAGGCGCCACGTCATCGTCCACGTAGGTGCCACATCATCATCCACGTAGGCGCCACGTCATCGTCCACGTAGGTGCCACGTCACCATCCAAGTCAGCAGCAATCGTGATGATTTTAGTTTGTCACGGATAGTGAGCCATGGGTTGGGCCGCATGGGCCTCGGGCGCTCCGTGACGATTCAGATACGTCACGGATCGCGACGTTTTTTAAGGGAACGTCGAGAGATTTAATCAATGACGCTCATTCCACCACGAAAATGTAAATCGTCGCGGATGCTGATTTGCGACGAATTTTATTTATTCCGTGACGGAATGGTTACGTCACGGATTAAATAGTTTCTTGTAGTGCAACTAACAAAGCAAAAGCTAGGAAAAGAAAGAGCAAGGAAAACTCTAAAACCAACCGAAAAAAACAACCACACAACCCGAAGACAAGACAAGCCCAAAACTCCAAGGAAAGCTCACAACATGCTACACAATGCATTGACAATAACAATTAACATAAGTAGAGCATTGTAACATGATTCCACAAATATGAATTAGCATGGGCAAGCAAGTATGTCAACAAGGTACAACACGAAACCAAAATGATACCAAAGAACAACATGCCAAACAATATACAAGAACTAAACAAAGGCATGATACAAGATCACATGGATCATCCACCAACATATATTACAAAGCTAGCATGACAAGATATACATGGGGGACAAACATGCTAACAACAAAGGTACCATCGAGCTAGACAAAAAATGATATGGATGAACAACATGACATAACCGAGCAATCAACCATAAAGCATGACATGATATTCATAAATATCACCCACCATAAAATCATACAAAGATAGCAAGATAGACATTCAAGATCACAAAGCTATCATGAACAAGGTGGCTAGCCTACCATGGTTTTCACACAAGCAAGACACAAGTATATACAAGAGAGGACAAGGGGAAAAGAAAACTCACTATACATGTGTACAAAGGCTTTCAAGAGCCATCCAAAATGGTGTGGAGAACCATCAAGTCTCCATTTAGCTCATGTTCTCCAACCGCATCTCCATACCTACACACAAGGAGACGAGAAAGACCGAGCCTTGGATCCCAAAGGGTTAGCAAGCACGTACTTGGGAATCCAAGATTTGGTCACACGGGTAAGTGGTGCACACAACCTATCATGTGGGTTAGCATGATGCAAATGCCGGTTGGAATGAAAAGTCTTTCGAACACCCTTGGAACCATGCCTCAAAGAAGTCACTCGCGAGGAAAGTCGAGTGCTACCACAAGCAAAAAGGCAAAGATCCTTCGGGGTCGTAGGAGAAGAACCAACACAAGCACCACGGGAAGCATGTCGCGGACCAACACAAGAAACACTAGAAGCATGTCCACGAGCATGGCCTAACTCACTAGAAAGAGTGCCATAAGACCTATCCACAAATCGCGCCTTCTTAGGCTCACAAGTGTTCATGCCATGAGAAGGGATATGAACAACCAAAGGCCTCGAGGCACCTCCTCGCTGTATTCTCCTTGCCCGGCGGTAGCAAAAACTCTCTTGATGCCCATCCTTCCCACAGTGAGAGCAATGGTACAAAGGCCTATCGAGAGGCACGGTCTGAGTAGATGAATTACCATTCTCTTGTAAGTGGGAAGTCCCTTGGGACTTAGAGCATGAAGCATCAACCCCAACATCCAACTTGGTGCCCACATTAGAATCACACGTGCCATGAGACAGGCTACGTGGCTTCTTAAAAGCTTTAGCACGCACACGTCGCTCGTGCTTGACACGGCGAAAGCAAAACTCAATGGTATGCCCATCCTTCTTGCAAAAGGTGCATTGGAACCTTGGCTTGGGAGTATGAGTTCCAAATATGTGGGAGTCACCCTTTCCATTCAAATCACCTTGGGAAACACCAGAAGAAGCAACAAGCTTAGCAGTAGCTATGGGAGAGCTATCCAAGGCACTAGCACACTTACCACCATCCAAAGACTCACACTTAAGAGAAGAAGTCGACTCCGATTTAGAAGAAGCAAATTTAGAAGTATCAACACCGAAGTGACAAGAGAAGCATGAATCCAAACCCTTTGCACAAAGACTCTTGCATCTTGTGCGCAAAACCTCATTTTGAGACATGAGGCGCTCACAAGTACCACATGTCATATTTCTTAAGTTATTGATTTCTTCTTCAATGCATTTAGCATATGTGGTACGCAAGAGTTCATTTTCTTTCTCAAGGTTGGCACTCATCTCATCATGCTCAACCAACTTAGCGCTCATATCCTCGCGCATCTTTTTCAAAGCCAAAACTTCACTTTCCAAATCAATGCATGAGGTGCAAACGAAATCACATGAACAAGCAACATCAATTACATCTCGCAAAGCATTATCATCATTGCAAGAAGTATGGCAAGCATCCTCAACCAGCAACAAAGAACACTTGCTACAAGGCATGGATTTCATATCACAAATTTCAGCCCTAGCATGCTCAAGTTCATCTACACATGTGGTGTGAGTCAATTTTAGTTCATTAATTTCAGCAAGCAAAGACTCACAAGAAACACATGGTAGAGAAGCACTTGACTCTAACAAAGCAATCTTACTCCTAGCCATATCAAGTTCATCATTCAAAACAACACAAGAGTTGCAAGGCGAGAGAAGCATTGGATTTCAACAAGTCAATTTCAGATTGCAAGTTAGCAAGAGATGATCTCAAATCATCATTCTCAAAATCAAGATTGTCGCATGCTCTTCCGAAAGCTTCAACATGCATTTTGCGCCAACTAACTTCATCTTTTAATTTCTCATTTTCAGCACACAAGGCATCGCATGATTTGCAAGGCAAAGAAGCTTTGAAATTTAACACCTTAATTTCAGATTTCAAGCATGCAATGGAAGCAATCAAAGCATCATTTTTAGCATGCATGGTGTTACAAGAAATGCAAGAATTCAAAGCACGAGACCTCCAATGAGCCATACCACATTTCAACCTAGTAAGAGAGCATTTCATCTTCTCATTCTTCCTACGCAAGGCATCACACAAATCTATGTTTCTCCTATGCAAGCCTCCACAATCACGCTCACAATCATCCAACCTATTGCATAGGATCAAGATAGCTTTGGCAAGTGTACCTTGGTTCATGCCTCCTAGCTTGTGGTAGAGCTCGCCTTTCTTGATGTCACCATCTCGATAGTCCTCGATGAGAGATATCATCTCCTCCACTTCGGCTTCCGCCTCAACCTCCATACTCCTCCTGCTCAAAGAACTACAAGGAGAAGAACTTGGTGCCATAATCAAAGTACCGGTTAGGATTAGCCGAAACCAAGCTCAAGGGACAAGCAACGATGCAAAGAAAGCACTCAAAAAGCCTCAATTCTCTAACAACTACTGACGAGTTCAATAGCAAAGGATCTTATCTTTTTCCCAAAAATTTACCACTGAACAAGGAGCACCAAAGATAGAGGCACAAAAAATTTCAGCTCAAGATAAGGTGAAATGAAGTCTAGAGAAAATCCAGAAGAAACAAGACAAAGCCGCAAGAGACATAAATGAGGATTTTTCAATTATCTTCTTGATTTTTTCTGAATTTTTGAAGACCCCTTTAGATCATTTTGGATCACCTACAAATGGAGTCACGAAACCGCTGTAAAAATTTGAGCCAAAACGGAGCACCGAGCGAAAAGTTATGCCCGTTTTCCGAAGGTACCTCAAGTTATGGTTTTCCAAGGGCACAACTCCAAATCGTCGGACTCAAAACGTGCAAACCAAGGTCGCAAGCAAAAGCACCTCTTTCCTCTAGTCACCCTATGGATTCAAGACTTGTTAGAGCCAAAAGAATCCACAACCGGCTCTGATACCAATTGAAGGATCGGATGGCGACTAGAGAGGGGGGAGTGAATAGGAGCCGGTAAAAATTCTTCTCAAAGAACCCGGCCTATACCCTAGTCAAAACTCGGTCACCCACAAGTGTTGGAACGAATCACACACCAATCGCCAAAACAACGAGTCATTGAAGCACACGCGGAAGCACGAATGAAGGAGAGAGGAATCGAACCAAAGAGCAAAGCGACCGAGCTCGGCGGACCGTCCGGCCGGGCGGGCGGACCGTCCGCGATGGCCGCGCGGACCGTCCGGCAGGGTACCGCGGACTGTCCGCACCCTTGCCGCGGACTGTCCGGCCTGAGCCGTGGACCGTCCATTAAAGCGAACGAACCACCGTAACCGACCCGAGAAAAACGGACCGTCCGCGAGGACCGGGCGGACCGTCCGCGCGGGCCACGGACCGTCCGCTACTGGAGCTCGGACCGTCCGCAAACCGGCTGCAACGAAAAACCAAAACAAAATCGGATCGAAAGCAAAGCCGAGGAAGAACACGAAGAACACGCGAAGAACACTGTACACGCGGACCGTCCGCCTGGCCGTCGCGGACCGTCCGCCAGGCACGAACAGAACTGAAAACTGCTCGACCCCGAAAGTCAACACTCCCAATCCATCACCGGATCTCCCTAACGAAGGAAGTCGTTGAGACAAGAGTTTGGGGACATGTAAAGTGTCAACCAAGGATGCTATACCCCAAAAATTTCGTCTCCTAACTCCCTAAATCATCGGGAATCGCGGATCCTTTGAACATCACCAAAAGCTAGAGCACCGAACGAAAATCCTTGAATCGAAGTGGTTTCCCGGCGTTTGAGAGCACAAGATCAATCACAAAGATGCACTGGACATCCATCCATGTTTCCCTCAAAGAAATCCGGGGAGAAACCCACTCAAATCCGCGGAATCACACCAAGAACAAAGGCACCAAAAACAAGCACGAAAATAGCACAAAAAGAGCTCCGAAAAAGCAATAAAAGAAATTCGGGAATAGAAAGATTGGCACAAGATTTAGAGGATGAAATCACTATGAATATCTTGTCCAATCGATTACAAGCCACTCCTAGAAATCAAATCTAAGATGGCAAAAAGCTCCAATCAAAGAGCCACCTGTCCCCTCTCTCCCTCTCTCCCAAAGCACTCCAAAATGAAAGAGTACCGCAACCTCTAGCCCAAGAGTTGGCTGAAAATTCAGCCCCCTCCTCCTATATATAGGCCCTCCGGAAAAGACCGAAGTGCCCCTACACTAGGAGTACAACACAAGCCCTCACGGGGGCGTTTTGGTCAACACATGAAGTTCACCATCGGACGGCCGCGCATCCATCGTGCCTTCACGTCCTCCCGACGCAAGCACCTAGATCATGCCGCGTGTCGCCCGCCTCGAAGCTTCCCGACGCACCCGGATACCGTCTCCGTCACGCCAGGCCCACGGGCTCGGTTTTGAGGCCCAAACCGAGAAACCCTCCTCCGATGGTTTTGTGGCCAAACCACCAAACCCCGCGTACACGGCCCGGCCTCACCACGCCAAGCGTCGAGCTCGCCAAGCCTTTCACCTCCGGCGCCCGGACGGTCTACTCAGTCTTGCCTCGTTCCTTGACTTGGCCACCACCAATGCACCGGCTCCATGTCCACGACTTCATCTTGCTCTTCTTGCACCATGCGGCTCGCACTTGATCCCGTCGGCCACCGGGTCCCTCGAACCAAGCCTACTTGTCTCTCCACTCCTCGGAGGCCCCGCAAGGCTAAGACCTTTCGCGCCCGTTCTTCACCCGCACCAACGCAAACCAAGCCGCAACCAACACCTGCAATACTAGGCCAAGAGTCAGTCCACACAACGTTGTCAACCACTCCTCACGAGTGCATTGACAACACACCACATAAACAATAAGGTAAATACACAAAATAAAACACACACAACACAACTCAACACTACACACACAAAGCTTCAAACAATCTGGTCAATCACTCATCACACACGAACCAAGGTACTTCTCAACTTGGTTCCTCAGAGATTCAACTTGGTTACTTCTTTGCTCGGAACTTCAACAAGAGCATGATCGAATCTCTCTAGATTGGTTTATCTATCCCTCTCTATCTCTTGCTACCTCAGGTTTTCATAGATTAGATTCATTTTCATGATGTTCTTTAGATTAGATGCATAAGATTCCCCTTTGAAGATCTAAGTGTTCTCGGATTTAATAGACAGAATTTTGCATCACATATTTGTTCCACAGATTCGATACCTTGGGTTCATGTTGACGGTGAAAATCCGTCAACCTAGCCATGAGTTTACCTTCGGTGTTGGCATGAGTTTTATACCTTATCCATTAGTACTAACCCCCATGGTATAACAAGTTCACGTGTGCATGTCGGTTTTGGAGTTTAATGTTTATGCAGGGTTTTAGTGTTGAATGCAAGACTTTCGGGATAAGTTCATCAAGCACCTCATGACAAGACCTTGAAGTCCCGAACAAGTCATGCAATGAAGCAAAATTAACTCCAAGAAGCCGGGGACTTGATCCGAGAAGACGACGGACTCCGGGGACCCGACCGGAAAAGTCCCGAATCTTGCAAGACAAGGAGTTGAGTCCAATTCGGAGAGAAACCGACGACATGGACCTACATGCGAAGGGGGAAGCATCCGGAAGCAAGGGAACCGACCTCGGGCAAAGGAGCCGCGCGGGGCCGGGCCTAAATGGGCCCGGGCCGGCCGGCCCGATCCGGTCGGCCCGTGCCCATTTAGGGCCCAAATTCGTCGTCCTTTGACCTAGTTGCTTCTCGGGCTATAAATAGCCCCCCGACCGAGAGCCACGCGAACCGAAGTCGTAATCCGCCGCCGAGGAGCGAGAGAAGCTTGAGGGACACCAACTTGAAGATGAGGGTCGTGCTAATTGTCTAGGGTTTCCCTAGCCGACGTGGGAACCTTGCATGGAAGACCACGTCGGAGCTCGGAGCGAGGATCAAGATCGAGGGAGGGCCCCCGGTGGTGATCTTGTTCATGTAATCATTCATGGTGAAGTTTGTAAGTGAATCCGATTTCTAGCGATCAAGTGCCTTCTCGATGATTTTGATTTCTTCTTGGTTTTGCTTCTTCTAAGATCTAGTCTATAGCTAGATTACATAGGGTGCTCTTGTAGCCGCGGTGGCTAGAGGTGCATACCGGACCGGCCAAGTGATTTCAACTTGTTCTATCGAACTCGCCCTAAGCTCCCCGCATGAATAGGGATACGTTGTGACGAACGGGGGTCTCGAAAGGCGGATGTTTTCGGAGTCGGATGGGAAGGCCACGATTTAAAGATGCTTTTAATGAGATTCTCTTTGCTATCTTCATCTATCTTGTTTGGAGCTACAACATAAGCATGATCTAGATTCTCTAGATTGGTTATCTCTTGCTTTCTCTTGCTACCTCTTTAGTAGATTAGATTCGTTTACTTGATCATATCTTAGATTAGATGCATCTTTGTTCTTCAATAGATAGCTTTACCTTGCTTTACTAGATTGAATCCTTGCGTTGCACATTGTTCCACGGATTCGATACCTTGGGTTCACCACTCGAGGGAAGAAGGGTCCCTTGACTACGACGGGAGACTTGTCCGCTTGCAAGTCACAAACGAACTTTGATACAACTATTAACCGTCAACAAGCCCCTTTTTCTGGCGCCGTTGCCGGGGAACAAGCAATCAAGATCCGATCTAGTATCGCTTATCTTTCAGTTTTTCTTTTGATTTTCTTTTGCATCTCTTATGTTTGATCATCCTCAAAAAGAAAAAAAAAAGAGTCAATCTAATCTAGTTTTGATTAACCCTAGTTCTTATGTTTAGATTTTTGTTTTATCACTAACCCTAACCGGAGATGGTTGGCTACCTCTCCAAGAAACCCAAACTTTTTTGTGGATGATCCAGGAAAACTTTACAGGCAAAAGGTGACATGCAACACAAGCTAAAAGGGTGGAAACCCTAGATTCAAAAGTTGAAGTCGAAGGACCGTCGAAATCTCCAAGGGAATCACCACCTCCAAGTCAAGACGCCGGAAGGCCATTCAAGATCAACGAGGATGGAGAAGATGGAGATGGAGAAAGAAGCTCAACACCTAAAGGCTGCCAAGGCAAGATCCACATGAGGGGTGTTCATCGTGATAAAGATGCTAGACGCAAGTGGGACAACTTGCCGGACAACCGATTGGTGACAAAGAAGAATATCCGAGACAACCGCAAGGTCCCAAGACGGCGAAAGGCTACTCAAACTCATTCGGGAGAGATGAAGGATCACACTAGAGACCATGAAGATCACGACCGAAGGACCGGAGTTCGAGATGCCGAGCCACAAGGAAGATGTTGCATCCGTCAAGACCAAAGGACAAAGCCGGCTCGTGAAGACCAAAAAAAATTGACTAAGCCAAAGTGGGTACCCAAGATTGCAACGCCCGCAAAGAGCGTTGATCCGGAGTAATCAAGTGAAGAAGTCTAGCCATGGACTATAAACGAAGCGCTAGGCGGGAGGCAACCCGTTTCGTCGAGTAAAGAATAAGCTACGGGAGGACAACCCGATTCCAGGTTTTTCGAGTCTTTTTAATTCAGTTTTGAATTTACTACGCAAAACATTAGACTTAGAATGGTTGAACAATATTAGAGACATAATCCTTGGTTGAATATTTTGCTTGATCATAAACCCTTTACATGAACCATCCTATGTGTTTGTTTGCTTCTTTTCGAGAAACCACAACCAAAACCAAAAAAATTTCAGAACCTTAATCAACCTTTCAACCTCATTATGGTGCTGAGGTTGACTTGTTTTTCATGCTAAAAACACACGAGTAGAGCCACGACTTGTATCTAGATGTTATTTAAATTTCAGCACGTGGTAGGACTCGCGTGAACCTAGAAGCTTGATTTTTGGTTGGTTTAAAAATCCATATCCTTGGTTTCTCTAAGATTAGAATTTTTCTAAGCCTCACTTAATTTTATTTCATTCAAAATCTCTCTCATCTAATCAAAATTAGGACCTAAACCTATGCCCCCATGATCAAGCCGGGAAAAGCTTGCTCTCAACTAATGAAGGCAAACTATACCGGTGAGACCGAAATCGACGTAATAAAAAAATATTTTCGACTTGCATTTGTTTTTAATGGTTTAAAAACTTCTCTAAAATTATGTTCGAGCTCTTGCATGGCTCTGAAAAATATTTTTAAATTTCGAAATTAGAGGAGTGCTTAGCCTTAAAGGGAGGCAATCTAGTTAACCTAACCATGCATGCACCATGGTACATCACGGGATGCCCCTCCAACATATTTAAACCACATGCAAAGTACAAGCATGGGGGGGCAGCCAAGGCTTTGTTTTGTAGGAATATCATGGATGCATGTGAGGCAAGGGAGTATGGAAGTGAGTCAAAACATGAAGCATCAAGTGGAGGGACCAATAAAAGAGTGGACGAGAGCGTTTGGGCGGTGCAACTCGTGGAGCACGCGGGCGGGGAAAGTTGCGAGAGGTGAAATGATCGTGCCGGAAGAAAGACGAGGCGGGGAGGAGCACCGAGGCCGGCCTCACCTACATAAGGAGCCCCCCCGGCTCCCGTTTTCTGCAGCAAGCTTCCCTCTCCTTCCTTTGTTGGTGTGTTCAAGTTTGTGTGCTCAAAACCTCCGTAGACATAGCCAACCTTCCCAAGCTTGATAGCTCAAAAAAAAAAAAATTCACATCCTTAATCCACTCAAAGTCCGACTCCAAAATAATATTTGTGTACCTTGTTACCGGGTGAAAACCCCGGATATTTATTTGTGAGGGAGAGTGCTGCAATCAAGGAAGAAATCTACAAGTCTTTTCACCGAAGAAGAAGGGATCATCGTCGTCTAAGCCATCATCGACAACCTCTTCGAGGAGGCACTCGGTTTCCGAGTTTCCTCGGAGTATGGAGGAGGACACGGCACCGCCAAGGAGGAACCACACTCTTCTCCTCGGTGGCATGAGGGCTACACGAAACTCGTTTATGAGGTTCACCAAACTTCAAGACATATGGAGCAGCCGCCCGTCCAACCTCGCCACTCGACACGATCATCCGCTCCACCTCCATACGCTCCGCGGTATTCCGAGGGGTATGTCATCATGACGGAGGAGGAGAAGAAGCTCGCTCGCCTTGGGTAGAGGCTTGTAGCGAACGTCGACATCGACGACCAAGCTCTCCACATATTGGGTTTCACACGGGACACCGGTGCAATTCTCTAGCGGAGTGTCGGCAAACACCCACAAGAAATTCGCCTAGGAAATTTTCATGACCATGGCGCATACCCTTGATGAAGGAGTGTTGAGTCTCTCATTCCGTTGGAGGGAGCCCACAAGAGGAGAAGAAGGAAGACACCGTCGGAAGGGTAACCTTGATCAACGATGCTATTTCTAGCACTTTGATGGGGTAATCTCCTTTCATCCATAGGTTGCAATCGATCTTGAAATGTAATCATACTTTGTTGGATTATCTATCTATCACCTTGTGCTGAAAATACTTTAATGCTTAAGGCTAGCAACCATGCCATAAAGGGAGTAGGGCTCCAATGCTTCCTTGGATCCATTCAACACAATCCCCGATAGATCGATTGGTTTTCATGTTCGAAACGATTGCATGTCTAGTATCGTAGACCCATGGGCGAGTGTCTCCTACTTTCAAAAGGGAGCTCCGGAACAAGTATGTGCATGAAGGCACATGGGAAGGCTTTTGGAGTATGATCACGGAAGAGACCATCAACGAAGATATACTATCCCGAACCCCATCATCCAAGTGTGTCACTTTTGTGCAAGTGGATTTTTGGGGAGAATAAGAGAGACATAGATAACCAACACGGAGTTGAATTGGATTTACTCGCAGCCAATCAACCCTACTCACCTATGATCAACCGGTGGTGTTGTGGCAACATCGGATTCGGGAGATCGGGTTGTTACCTCTCCATGTTGACTATCTCTTTAAAACCGGGTATTACAAGGAACCCGAATCATCTCCTACCCGGGACTTCCCTAGGAATATATGAAGAAAGGAAAATATAAGAGTGAAGATGAGAGAGGAGGCTTCCGAGTGGCCTAGGTGAATTTGCCCCTTCCGGATTGAAGATTAAGACTTTTCTTGAAGGGAAGAAGATCGGTTAGAGGAAGGACTTCTTGTGCCGGCGAAAAATAATAAAAGAAAGAATTATAGGAAAAGGAGCTTCTATGGCCCAAGAAGGAGGTGCACAACAAAATTATGTCCCACCATTCGGAGAAATTCCGGCATCGCCAAATTACTACGGTGGTGTACCAATGCAAGCATGGGGGAGTGGTGCAGCCATACCCCCACCATTTTTGCGGTGCCCAACGTAGCCTTTGCGGAGCCATATGCACACCTTCCTCAACCACAACAAAATGTGGCCACCATTGGAGGATACGCTGCAAGAAACATGCAAATTATTGCAGCCATCCAAACCAATGCAAACCAAATGGGTGAAGGAAATGCAAACGTCGCTTATGTGCTTGGGCACCTTCACCTAGCACCGTCGGACAATTCATAGGAGGAGAGGCGCATTCCTATTACAAGTAAGGGTACAACAACCAAGACTATCAATATCAACCATCGGCGGAAGATTAGAGAGAGGAGGAGCTTTAGTTATCTTTCCTTTACCCCTTTTCTTTAATTTTCAGCTTGTTTGCACCTATGTATGCGTAGTGTTTTCAGTTTTTTATTTAAATTTCAGAAAGTGTGTTAGTTTAATTTTTTTTTTTTTTTTTTTTTCAGCATGTATCTTAGTGTTTATTTTCATCATGAATAATGTCGCCACCAAGTTTTTACCTTTGGTAAAGTTACAAAGTTTGTGCCATGATGATATATGATTATAATTGCCGCTTTGTTTATCTTTGTAATTGATTTATGCATGTTTAACCTAGTGCTCTCTTAAAAATACAAATCTGAAATTATCTAAATGCTAGCTTAATCTTCAGCGGAGGTTATGATTAAAATAAAGACCCATAGTGTTTTATGTGCTCTCAAGTTATGAATAGATTAAAGATGTCTTTTATGCTCAAAAATATTGCTAACCTTGTCACAAATATCACTTGTGTGTTGCTCAACCTATCCGAGCCTTATATATATTTGAGTGCATAAACCTTAGTGTACAAGATTTATTTTTGAGTGAGTTATTGCAGGCCATGATTTCTCCGGCCCGAGACTAAGAAGCCGGTCATTCCGTTTTTGCGTATCTATCTTTTTGCTAGCCTTTTATCCGTGCATTGTGTATCCCCGCATCGGTGATCTCACAAACTTCGCCGGATATCCACCCTTAAACCAAATATCATCTTTTGTGATTACCTCCTTGACCACAACCTATTGTTGAGAATGGATCATCAATTCAAGGAAGATCGCAAGACGGTGCCAACATTGAAGATTTCAAGTATCTCTCCAAGGAAAAATATTCCGGTACCTACCTTATTTTTCGCCTCTTTGCTCGAGGACGAGCAACGTCTAAGCATGGGGGAGGAGGTAGGTACGGTGCAGTTTTAGAGTTCAAAAGGGAGTATTTTTTTTAAAAAAATATATATAATGATGAAAGAAAAAATTCGGCGATGTACGTGACTTCCAAGTTGAAGAAAGAAAAAAAATATATATATATAAGAAAGAAAGAAAGAAAGAAAGAAAGAAAAGAATGAGAAATATGAGAAAGAGAAAAAAATATATATGAGCGTAAAGTGAACTCCCCGGTTCTCTAAGAGTGCATTCAAGGCTTCAAGTTAAAAAGATCCATTCTCATTTTCCAACCATGTGCAATCCGATAACGAGGACTTCTTTTGTGCCTTGGGATCACTTTTTGCCATTTGCACATGTCCACTCATCTAAAAGTGTGTGTATTTTTCTCTTTCCCCTCCTTGACTTAACATTATTTTCCAATGACCTTTTTGACGAGTCTCGGTAAGACCATGAGAAGCTTGTCTTGTTTTGACAACACCTCATTTATAAAATCTTGTTAGGACTAAACTTTCCCAAAGCTCCATATAAAGCCTACCACACATATATGTTATGAGAGGGAAAGGAGTAGAATATATAGGCTTGAGAGACAAGTGAGATGAGAGTTTATGAGCAATATACAAGATGATATAAATTTGTGAACTTGGTTTAGCTTTTCTTTATCTCCTTCTTTATTTCAAAAATTCTGAGGTCTATTATACTTTGTGAGCATGTTAATACTTGTGGGATAAGCTTAATAAGAATCTACCCTCCGTAGAGGTGAAGGCTAGTACATTATGGAACTTTAACGAATTAAACTTTTGAGAGCATTATGTTTTTTTTCATGTATGATCAAGTGCAAGGTTTAAACATTGATGGGCAACGATGATATCCATCGAAGGCTTACTCGAGGACGAGCAAGGTTTAAGCATGGGGGAGATGTTGACGGTGAAAATCCGTCAACCTAGCCATGAGTTTACCTTCGGTGTTGGCATGAGTTTTATACCTTATCCATTAGTACTAACCCCCATGGTATAACAAGTTCACGTGTGCATGTCGGTTTTGGAGTTTAATGTTTATGCAGGGTTTTAGTGTTGAATGCAAGACTTTCGGGATAAGTTCATCAAGCACCTCATGACAAGACCTTGAAGTCTCGAACAAGTCATGCAATGAAGCAAAATTAACTCCAAGAAGCCGGGGACTTGATCCGAGAAGACGACGGACTCCGGGGACCCGACCGGAAAAGTGCCTGAATCTTGCAAGACAAGGAGTTGAGTCCAATTCGGAGAGAAACCGACGACATGGACCTACATGCGAAGGGGGAAGCATCCGGAAGCAAGGGAACCGACCTCGGGCAAAGGAGCCGCGGGCCGGGCCTAAATGGGCCCGGGCCGGCCGGCCCGATCCGGTCGGCCCGTGCCCATTTAGGGCCCAAATTCGTCGTCCTTTGACCTAGTTGCTTCTCGGGCTATAAATAGCCCCCCGACCGAGAGCCACGCGGAACCGAAGTCGTAATCCGCCGCCGAGGAGCGAGAGAAGCTTGAGGGACACCAACTTGAAGATGAGGGTCGTGCTAATTGTCTAGGGTTTCCCTAGCCGACGTGGGAACCTTGCATGGAAGACCACGTCGGAGCTCGGAGCGAGGATCAAGATCGAGGGAGGGCCCCCGGTGGTGATCTTGTTCATGTAATCATTCATGGTGAAGTTTGTAAGTGAATCCGATTTCTAGCGATCAAGTGCCTTCTCGATGATTTTGATTTCTTCTTGGTTTTGCTTCTTCTAAGATCTAGTCTATAGCTAGATTACATAGGGTGCTCTTGTAGCCGCGGTGGCTAGAGGTGCATACCGGACCGGCCAAGTGATTTCAACTTGTTCTATCGAACTCGCCCTAAGCTCCCCGCATGAATAGGGATACGTTGTGACGAACGGGGGGTCTCGAAAGGCGGATGTTTTCGGAGTCGGATGGGAAGGCCACGATTTAAAGATGCTTTTAATGAGATTCTCTTTGCTATCTTCATCTATCTTGTTTGGAGCTACAACATAAGCATGATCTAGATTCTCTAGATTGGTTATCTCTTGCTTTCTCTTGCTACCTCTTTAGTAGATTAGATTCGTTTACTTGATCATATCTTAGATTAGATGCATCTTTGTTCTTCAATAGATAGCTTTACCTTGCTTTACTAGATTGAATCCTTGCGTTGCACATTGTTCCACGGATTCGATACCTTGGGTTCACCACTCGAGGGAAGAAGGGTCCCTTGACTACGACGGGAGACTTGTCCGCTTGCAAGTCACAAACGAACTTTGATACAACTATTAACCGTCAACAGTTCACACTTGAGGGGAGAAGGGTCCCTTGACTACAATGGAGGACTTGTCTGCTTGCAAGTCCAAATGAAGTTTGATACAAATATACACCGTCAACAGGTGGGAGCTAGGAACAGTGTGCACCACATGCATATGCCACTCTTGGTAGGAGCCGAACTGCCTCAGCACCCTGTGGACGGCGTACTCCTCCACATACATGTCGAACAACAACGACGACCTCGTCATCCAGTACTGGTGGTCTCAGAAGCACAAAGTCGAGAGCCATGTGGTACGCGGGCCGTGACAACCTCCTCTGAGTATGGCGTCCACATGACGTCCACGTCCGTGAGAGCATCGAACTGCCCGACGAAGTCCTTGTGCGCCCTCTTCGTCTAGTCGTGGGCGTACGAGGTCTGCATACAAACCAAATGTGAACCCAAAATGTCGATTCAACAAACTAAACGAAATGGAAAGACAAATTGAAAGGAAAAGGTAAGAAATTACCTTCCGAAGGCACCACAACGAGCCCATGGTGAAACGGTCGCGCGGGTCGTGGCCCTCTGGCAGGAGCTCGTACGAGTAGAGGGGAACGACTGGCCGACCAATCACAAACCGCTCGTGGCACCATAGCTGAAGAAGGAGAGGACAACCAAGAAGGATCGGCTCCGCCGAACGACCCTTCAACGAGCACAGGCCCCTATACGCGCTCGCAAGAACAGAGTTTCCCCAACTGATCTGGAGCACGACGTCCGAGGGCGCGTCAACGATCTTTCAAGCATGGGTGATCAGGTACCTCACCACCGCGTCACCTTAGGAACTGCAGTACAACACGAACCCAAACAACCACAACAGTTACGCCTCAAAGAACCTGTCGATTGTCTCCTGCGCGACGTCATCTGCTAGGTAATCAGCCGGCACAAGCAAATTCAAACATTAGTTTTATTGTCTCCATATAATCAAAACCGAAGAGAAATATGAGGTAAAGGTATGTATGCTAAACTGCTGCAACCAAGTCAAAGTGGATCCGTGAGGGTTCGCGAACTCCTGGTACTGTCACACCCTGAAATTTCCAATTTCAGGATGTGAATAGGAAAGAATAATTAAACAATGATTTTCTCATAATTTTAAAACTTTTCCAACGTTTATTTTCTCTACAGGAAATATAGTATAGGAAAAAAAGCTTGCTTGATTTTCTAAATTAAATAAATGATTGAGTGAGTGTTGCATTCATGCCGGTGCATCTAGTGGTTCTTGAGTGCAAAAGGTTTCAAAAATACGTTTAGGTGCTATCCAAATCCTTCCGAGAATTTTCCAGATTTTCTGGAATTTATTCTCATTTTCCTTGACCTATTTCTATTTATTAGAAGGCTCTAAAATCTTTTTCATGAGCTCTAAATATTTTATTTGGATTGTTCGTGTCTCAATCTATCTCTGGGAATTTTCCTCGGATTTTTTGAATTTTCTGAGTATTGTTCATGCTTTAAAACATTTGCTAGGGTTTCCTGGAAATGTTTTCGTATTGAAAATTAAATTCGGAAAATGAAAAAACCCCTTTCTTTTCATTTGGGCCAAGCCCATCCGCGGAAGTCCGCCTTTGCTCCTCCAACTCCTTCCGCAGCTCCTTTCCGTCCCGACCCATGTCAATTGCTCAGCCGAAATCTTGAAGTTTGCTCTTGCCCCCTGGACTCTTTTCCTAGGCACAGGGTTACTTTTGGCCCAGCACCGGCCCAACTGAGCTCTGTCTGGCTCGTGTCCATGTTGGACACAGCCAGAGTCCGCCGCGCCGGACTCCCCGGTGTCCGTGGCGCACCCGCCTCGAACTCTCCCGCGCCGTGTCCTCATATAAACCCAATCTCCGCACGCGCCTGCTCCTCGTCCCTGCGCGCCGTGTCTCGCGCCGCCTTGCGCCGCCTCCTGCAGTGCGCCGCTGGCCATGGCCAGAGCTCCACCGCCACACGATTCCGCCGCTTGGACCGCTGCAGTTGAAGCCGACGAGTCCAAGAGCTCCGTCGCATCGAGCTGCGCATCCTACGCCTCTTCCCGTCGCCTGGAAAGCACCGGAGCGCTGCAGTCTATGGCTTCTCGAGCCGGCCGCCATGGCTGTCCACTGCCGGCCCTCTCTCCGTCCTCCTCCGTCCAAGGTGAGCAGCCCCACGTGTTCCCCTCGGTCTCCTCTCCGTTTTCCCCTTCTTACCCTAGCTCCCCGCCCTCCAGGTCGCCGGCGCAGCCACCCCCAGCGCCGCCGCCCCCCTGTTCACCCCTGGATAGAGGAAGGGGACACCTAGCCCCCTGGAGTATCTTGTAATTTGTCCTTTTCTTTTGTGTCTAGTAGATGTTGCGTAAACCCCCTTACATCTATTAGATTCCACTACTTGAAAACCTCAAATAGGTCACACGGCATTTGTAACGAGCCCTTAACACCCGTTACATCCACCCACATCCGTAACGGTTGGTGTTGGCGCCCGTTACCTATAGGCGCACCAGGACTTCCCCCGGGTTGGCCTCCACAACGCCCGTTACCAATGTGGACTTCTGGTAACGGGCTTCGTAAATGCCCGTTACATAAATTCTTTGTAACGGATGTTAAAAGAACCCGTTAAAAATGTCAAACCTATCGGTAACGGGCTTGTAAAGTCCGTTACCGATCAAAGCCCTATCAGTAATGGGCTACTTAAGTCCGTTACTGATTGCTGCTATATTGGTAACGGGCTATAAAGTCCGTTACTGATAAGTTCGTACTGGAGACGCATGCTTGTAGGATGCGTCTCCTTTGATTGGCACCCAGGGTCGCCTTTTTTCTCACATCGGAGACACATGTTGTTATCTCGTTTGTGTGTCTATGTCTTATCCTTTCGATACCACTCGCTCTCTCTTCGCAGAAGCTAGGACTCTTGTTCCGACAACAACACTCACTCTCTCTCTCCTCAGAAGGTCACTCGCTCGATCTGTGTGCTAAGATGTCCCCGCCGGCCTGTCCCGTTCGCCGCCGCCAGCTGCGCGCGCTCTGAGGATTGCGCGACGGCGAAAGGGGCCAGAGTGGATGTAGACCGCGCTGTCCTCCGCGTCTCCAATCCTCCTCCTCGGTCGCGCTCGGATCGTGTAGAAAGTCCTCATCAAGGTGGAAATTAATTGGCCCATTTTATTGAAATTCTTCAGCTGTTTTTTATGTGATGAAATTATGCTCACTTGGTGTATGGAATCCAAATGGCGTCTGCTGCTCGGGCTTGGATGTACAGACAGCCCCAAGAAGATTGGCAGAATTCCTTAAGCGGGGTCAATGGTTTTGTAAATCAAGCTGAGGTGGATATGAGAAACCGTGGTGTTCAGGCAATGCTTCGCCCCTGTATTGATTGTCTCAACCAAAAGAAATTCGCACAATGGGAAATCATTTTTCATCATTTGATCACACGTGGTTTCACAAAACATTGCACGTGTTGGAATAAACATGGTGAGGAAGGCCTTAATTGTCGTATGGACCTCCCTGGGCCCACTACCTCGATGGGTACCAGGACCGACTACTCGGTGGGCCCCTGGGACTACCCGACTTGCGCTGCACGACACCTGATGGCGTGAAGCACAAGGAATACGAGAGGAGAAGTACTCGGTTAGGAAGGCGTATGTCGGGGACCGCCCTAGGGGTCCCCTTAAACAAAGAGGAACCCTCACTTAAATCCCTGCATCGAAGCACGCTAAGCCTAACCATGCAGGAAACTAACCATGCAGGACTTGGCCTATGCGGCAGGACTCCGGAAGCCCACCAAGGCGGCCCGTCCAGAAGACCCCTCGAGCAGGCTCCGCCTCGCCCGAGGGCACGCTCCTCCTCGAGCAGACTCCGCCCCGTTCGAGGGGCGACCCTTCCCTCGAGCGGTCCCGCCCCGCTCGAGGGCTCGCACCCCCTCGAGCGAGTCCCGTCTCGCTCGAGGGTCCGCCCCGCCCTCGGCCGGGGCCCGCCACGCTCATGGGCGTTCCGCACGCGTGCGCCGGCCCCGTACTTGGGCATTTAACGCCCGACGCCGCGGGCGGCGCCATCATGCGCCCGGGGGCTCACGCCCGGTGCCGCCGCACCAACTCCCCAGGAGGAGCCCATCCCCCGCCCCCGTGGGATGGACCGTGCGGTACGGCCGACGTCGGTCCCCGTGACGCCGCGCGCCCGCTACCGTACGGCTAACGCGCCCGACCCTCGAAAGGGGGCCGGGCGCACCCTCGATTCACTTTCACGTGACCCTGCAGGTTAGGTGAGGGGC
Source organism: Cenchrus americanus (assembly GCA_947561735.1). Classification (NCBI taxonomy): domain Eukaryota; kingdom Viridiplantae; phylum Streptophyta; class Magnoliopsida; order Poales; family Poaceae; genus Cenchrus; species Cenchrus americanus. The sequence goes on from OX387245.1 coordinate 188,621,942, forward strand.
GCTAGGCCGGTGGATGGCCATCCCGGCCCCCGTAACGGTGCGGCCGCCGTACCCACGCGTGCAGGCGCACGCCCGACACCGCGGCGCACGCCCGACACCGCGGGCGCACGCCCGAGCACTTGCAAAGCAACCACTCCGCCGCCGCGGAACGCATTGGGAAGGAACGCCGTTCGCCCGCTCCCGTACCCCGTACCGGCCATCATCGCACCTCCCCTCGAAGCCTATCGAGGGACGCCATCGCCATCCGCCGCCTCCTACCCTCGAACCGCCACCGTTCGGGTACGAGGTAGGCCATCATGGCCGGATCGCGGCAAAGATCGTCCGGACGGCCGCCCACCCTACGCCGTAGCGCGACGTGCTCCCTCACGTAGCTAGGTAGCGCGGCGTGCATGTAACCCGTCGCCCCCCTTGACCTATAAAAGGGGGAGGCGAGCCCCCGACCGCGGGGGGGACGAATTCGGAGGAACACAACACACCGTGCACTCACTCTCTTATCCTTCCACAACATCTCCGGCCACTCTCCCGGGGACTTGGAAGTCACGCTTCCTCTCCCATCTTGCTTGTACTTGCCCCACTACAAGCACCCCCGTGCCGAGCAATATAGTGCCACGAGCACGCCCCTGCCGGACGTACGGCCCCATCGGCCGGAACCGAGGATAAAACCTTGTGTCATTTGTTGCTTGGCATCGACCATTGAGGGATAGACCTAGGCGTCATCTACGGTTAGTGTCGGGACCATATTCCGCACCGACGGTTGGCGCCCACCGTGGGGCAAACGAGCGCCTAAGGTCATTTCGCCAACTCCCTCCATGGTGATTCGCACCGAGTACCGCACTACGCGCTACAACATGGGTAGCTCGGACCCTCTCCCGGCCGTGTTCGAGATCCGCTTCGGAGACTTGAACTTCCGGGCCACGAGGAACGGCTATCTCATGCGCCTCACTAATCGTGAGGAGCTTCGCGCGCGCGCGAGGCCGGGGTCCGCTCGGTCTCCGCCGCACGCACGACACCGCGCGGGCGCCCGCGGGCACGGATGCCGCAGGTCCGTCGACGCCGCGACGCCGTCGTCGCTCCGGGCCGCGCTCACGCCGGGCGCGGTCCGAGCGGCGGCGGCCGAGCGCGCCGCCGCCCAACGCGGTGCGCCCACGGTCACGACGCCCGCCACCGCCCCGGCGGGACCGCGCGCGGTCTCGGACCGCGCATCCCCATCGGCCGCGTGGCGCCACGACGGCCCATAACGCCAACGTGAACACGACGATGCGCCGGGTTCCGCCTGGCCGCCACGTCTTCGTCGCCAGGGATCCCGGCACCTCAGCAGCTGACGAGTGGTCCCTGGGCTCCGTCGACACGATGCCACCCGCCAACCGCCACGGGTACGCGGAATGGGACTTCTCTGACGTGCCGGACCCAGTCGCGTTCAGGCGCTTCCTCGACGCCACGGACCTACCGGTTTGGTCGCTCCGACGACTCCGGCACCGAGAGCTACGACCCCACGCGGGAGTGTTGCGCCGTCATCACCAACGACCCGGCAAACGCCGCCGGTGCGGCGGGGTGCCGGAGACGGGGAAGTCACGCCCGCCCCCGGGATCGCCACGCGCCCGGCCGCGGGGCCGAGCGCTCTCCGCCGGGGCCGACGTCGACGCACAGTGGCGCCCAAGCCCGCGAGCTCGAGGCCAAGCCGGCGGAGGAGTACGGACAAAGGTGCGGCTACTCCGCGCCTCGATGGCGGGGGAGGCCTCGCGCGCGGCGAGCGCGCGCGAGAGCTGGGCCGACGAGGGTCCGTGACCGCCTCAACCCCGTCCCCAACGTCGACAACGCGGATACGCCACCACGGGCGAGCCAAAAGCTCATCGCCGCCGCGACGTTGCTACGCGCCATGCCGGCACCATCGACCCCCGAGGCTCGAGACATGCACCGTGAGGTGCGGACTCTCCTCGAGCAAGCGGCCGTCCGGCGGCCGAGAGCTCGGCCTCACGCATCCACCAACGGGGGGACGCACGGGGTGATGATCCGCACCGTGGGGCGAACCCTCGGTGCACGTGGGTCAACCCGCCGACCGGGGGCGAACGCCGCCAAGGAACGGCTCCTCGACACGCGCGGGGCGCCGGATGGCGATGCCCGCAACGTCATCAACGTCGGGCGCACCGGCAAGCGCGGACGCGCGAGCGGCCGGGGGCTACCACCCTCGAAGGGGTGGGCGCTACGACGGCGGTGAGGATCGCTCCCCGACACCGGAGCCCCCCGGCACCCGTGTGTTCGGGCGGGAGATCCGCACGGCGGCGTTCCCCCGCCGCTTCCGTCGGCCCTCGACGATCGTCAAATACAACGGGGAGACGGACCCTCGTGTCTGGCTCAATGACTACCGCCTAGCTTGTCGGTCGGGCGGGGCCACTAACGACGAAGTGATTATCCGCAACTTGCCCCCGCATTTGGGCGACGCGGCCCCGACATGGCTCGAGCACCCCGCCCGCCGCCCGCATTCATAACCGGGACGATCTAGTCCACACTTTCGTGGGCAATTTCCGAGGGGCACGTACGTGCGCCACGGGAACTCCTGGGATCCGCGCTCCCCGCACGCGAGCCGGCGAATCGCTACGGGACTTCATACGGCGCTTCTCCAAGCGCCGCACGAGCTCCCCGCCGTGGCACGGTCCGAGATCGTGCACGCGTTCCTCGAGGGCACCACGTGCGGGACCTTGTGCGCAAGCCGGGACGCGCCCCCGCCCACGGACTCGAACGAGCCGTTCGACATTGCCACCGCCTTCGCCTCCGGAGAGGAGGCCGTGGGAGCAATCTTCGACGGCAAGAAGGGCAAGCGCTCCGAGGACACGCCGCGGAGGGCGGCGGGTCCAAGGAGCCGCGCCGCAACGACAAACGGGGCAAGAAGGGGAAGAAGCCGCGCCGCGAGGCGCGCGAGCGGGGGCGCAACGACGGCAACGCCGAGGCCCTCGGCCGTTGACCCGCCCGACGGGGCCCTCGACCGGCTCCTCGAGGCCGGGGGTGTTCGACGACATGATGAAGAAGCCATGCCCCTACCACAAGACCCCCGTGAACCACACTCTTGAGCAGTGCGACATGCTCAAGAAGTTCTACGGCCGTGCCGCCGCGAAGGAGGCAGAGGCCAAGAAAGATGGGGGCGATGGCGACGCGGTGGTTTCCCCCGCCGTCGAAAATGTGTTCCTCATCTTTGGGGGACCCACTTGTCGATATGTCGACCCGACAGCGCAAGAAGGAGCGGCACGAAGTCCTCGCCGCGAGAGAGGGCACCTCCGGCCTTTCTCAACCGGTCGAAGGATGCCATCACCTTTAGCCGGGATGATCACCCGAATCGCATCCCGAACCCGGGCCGCACGACCGGTGGTTGATCCCATCATTGGGAACGCCGGTTTTCGAAGGTCCTTATGGACGGAGGCGGTAGCCTCAATATCCTCTTCGCGCATACATTGCGCCCGATGGGGATTGGGCGGGACCAGGCTGCGGCCCGGCCACGAAGCCGTTTCACGGCATCGCGCCGGCAAGCGGGTTCAACCCCTCGGGCGGATCGATTTGCCCGTCCGGTTTGGGACCCCCCAAGAATTTCCGCAAGGAAACCCTCACCTTCGAGGTGGTGGGATTCAAAGGGGCCTACCATGCCATCCTTGGGCGACCATGCTATGCCAAGTTCATGGCGGTCCCCAACTACACGTACTCGAAGATGAAGATGCCGAGGTCCAAACGGCGTCATCACCGTCGGGTCATCGATCGAGCATGCATTCGACGCGACGTCGAGTGCGTGGAACATGCAGAGGCACTAGCGCTGGATGAAGCGCTGGTGAACACACTGGAGAAGATGGTCAACGACGACCTCAGCTCCGCCGCCAAGCATGTCGGCACCTTCGAGGCTGCCGAGCAAACCAAAGGGGTCCCCCTCGACCCGTCGGCCCCCGAGGGCAAGGCGTTGAGGGTCAGCTCGACCCTCGATCCTAAATAGGAAGCAGTGCTCGTCGACTTCCTCCGCGCCAACGCCGACGTCTTCGCGTGGAGCCCCTCGGACATGCCAGGCATCCCGAGGGAGGTCGCCGAGCACTCCCTTGATATCCTGCCTAACGCTCGCACTGTGCAGCAGCGGCTGCGCCGCTTCGACGAGGAGCGGCGACGGGCGATCGGAGCGGAGCTGCGGAAGCTCCTCGAGGCCGGGTTCATCAAGGAAGTGTTCCACCCTACATGGCTAGCTAATCCTGTGCTTGTAAAAAAGAAAAATGGGAAGTGGAGGATGTGCATAGACTACACTAGTCTCAATAAAGCGTGTCCAAAAGTTCCCTTTCCTTTGCCACGTATAGATCAAATCATTGATTCTACAGCCGGGTGTGAACTACTCTGTTTCCTCGATGCCTACTCGGGATACCACCAAATAAAAATGAAGGAGTCCGACCAGCTCGCGACTTCGTTCATCACGCCGTTCGGGACGTTCGTTACGTCACGATGCCTTTTGGCCTCGTAAACGCGGGCGCAACATATCAGCGCTGCATGCGGCACGTTTTTGGGGACCATATCGGGCGGACGATCAAGGCTTACGTGGACGACATCGTTGTCAAGACTAGGAAGGCGGACGACCTGGTTGACGACCTTGGCGTCGCGTTCAGATGCCTACGGGCAAACGGGGTCAAGCTAAATCCCGAAAAATGTGTCTTTGGAGTGCCGCGGGGCATGCTCCTAGGATACATCGTCTCCCGGCGGGGGATCGAGGCCAACCCCCGAAAAGGTCGCGGCCCTCGAGCGAATGGGTCCAATTCGGGACCTCAAGGGAGTACAGAAGGTGTTGGGGTGCCTCGCCGCCTTAAGCCGCTTCATCTCGAGGCTCGGCGAGAAGGGCCTCCCCTCTACCGGCCGCTCAAGAAGCACGAGCGCTTCTCTTGGACCGTCGAGGCCCGGGGAAGCGCTCGACAAGCCGAAGGCGTCTCGACACACGCCCCAATCCTTACGCCGCCGCGAGACGGCGAACCCCTCCAACTCTACGTGGCCGCAACCACCCGGGTGGTCGGCGCCGTGATCGTTGTGGAGCGCACGGAGGAAGGGCATGCCTTGCCTCGTGCGGAGGCCGGTCTACTACATCGGCGAAGTCTGTCGGACGCGAAGACGCGCTACCCCCCGTGTCCGAGAAGGCGTTGTACGCGGTAGTCCTCGCGCGGCGCAAGCTCCGCCACTAATTCGAGGCCCACCCGATTACGGTGGTCTCTTCCTTCCCGCTAGGGGAGATCATCCGCAACCCCGACGCGGCGAGGCGGAATTGCCAAGTGGTCCGTGGAGTTGATGGGCGAGACGCTCGCCTACGCTCCGCGCAAGGCCATCAAATCGCAAATCTTAGCCGATTTCGTCGGCCGAGTGGATGGACACGCAGCTGCCGCCCCCTCGCATTCAAGCGAGTGCCTGGACTCTCGTTCTTCGACGGCTCGGTGATGAAGACAGGGAGCGGGCGCGGGCCTGCTCTTCGTGTCACCCCTCGGGGAACACATGCGCTACGCAGTGCGCCTCCACTTCCCCGCATCCAACAATATGGCGGAATACGAGGCCCTTCTCTGCGGCCTCAAAATCGCCATTGAGTTGGGCATCAAGCGCCTCGACGTGCGAGGGGATTCGCAGCTCGTGATCGATCAAGTCATGAAGAACGCGAACTGCCACGACGACAAGATGGAGGCTTACTGTAAAGCCGTGCGGGCCCTCGAAGACAAATTCTACGGCATCGAGCTTAATCATGTACCCCGCCGGTACAACGAGGAAGCAGACGAGCTGGCAAAAATAGCGTCCGGGCGGATCACCGTTCCCCCGAACGTTTTCGCACGCGACATCGCGCAGCCCTCGGTCACCTTCGAGCCCTACCCCTCGAGCGACGGCGGACCCTCGGGGGCTCCCTCGAACCCGGCGGGTGCGGAACCCATGGAAGAGGACCCCTCGAACGAGGCGTACGTGCTCTCCCTTCTCGAGGGGTACGGCTCCCACGAGGCTGTCGCGATGGACATCGAACCGGCTCCCGTCCAGGCGGACTGGCGGGGAGAAGTACATCGCCTGGATTGCTCGAGGGGAACTCCCCGCGAGACCGGGCCACGGCCCGGGCGCATCGCCGGGATGGCCAAGTCATTCACCCTCGTCGACGGCGAGCTATACAAGCGCGCCGCATCAGGCATCCTCCAGCGATGTATACCCATCCCCGAGGGGCGCGAGCTCCTACGGGACATCCACGCGGGGGATCCGTGGCCACCACGCCGCGCCGCGCACCCTCGTTGGCAACGCGTTCCGCCGGGGCTTCTGCGGCCTACCGCGGTCGCGGATGCCAGCGAAATTGTGCGCACATGCGAAGGGTGTCAGTTCTACGCCCGCAAGTCCAATTTGCCCGCTCACGCCCTACAAACAATCCCTGTAACATGGCCGTTCGCCGTGTGGGGGTTGGACATCGTCGGGCCCCTGCGGAAGGCGCCCGGGGGCTTCACCCACCTGCTTGTCGCGATCGACAAGTTCTCCAAGTGGGTGGAGGTGCGCCCCATCACGAATTTGAGGGCTGAGCAGGCGGTCACGTTCTTCACCGACATCGTCTACCGCTTTGGAGTGCCAAACTCCATCATCACGGACAATGGGTCCCAGTTCACGGGCCGGAAGTTCTTGGAGTTCTGCGACAAGTTCCACATCCGCGTGGATTGGGCAGCTGTGGCACACCCACAGACCAACGGCCAAGTGGAGCGCGCCAACGGCATGATTCTACAAGGCCTCAAGCCCCGAATTTTTGACCAGCTCAACAAATCTGGCCGGAAATGGCTCCAAGAACTACCAGCAGTCGTGTGGAGCCTAAGGACAACCCCAAGCAGAGCCACCGGGTTCACCCCGTTTTCTCCCGGTCCATGGCGTGGAGGCGGTCCTCCCCACGGACCTGGAATATGGGTCGCCCAGGATTCGAGGCTACGACGAAGAGGCTAACCAGCGAGCCCGCGAGGACTCACCGGACCGGCTAGACGAAGTACGCCTCGTGGCGTTGATGCACTCCGCAAGGTATCAACGCGTCCTACGACGCTACCAAGCACGCAAGATATGTCGCGGGGATTTCGGCCGAAGGGGATCTGGTCCTAAGGCTACGCCAAGACAACCGAGGGCGCCACAAGCTATCGCCCCCATGGGAGGGACCCTACGTCGTGGTGAAAGTGCTCAAGCCGGGCACGTACAAGCTGGCCAACGAGGACGGCGAAGAACTTACCAACGCTTGGAACATCCAACAGCTACGTCGCTTCTACCCTTAGCTAGGATTTCCAAGTATTTTCTCGTTGTAAAAACGCATGGCCAACACCCCGCTTGGCGTCACCTATGTGAATACTTCAAGTCTAATAAAAGGGCAACTCGGCTTTCCCCGAAACCCAAGTTACCCTCGGGGGCTACGCGGGGGGGCACCCCCCCCCCCCAAATGGTCCCATTTTTTTTCGCGCAAAAAACGTAACAACACACGCTAAGTTTGTTTCCTACTTCAACCTCGAGCCATGATTCGAACGGGGCGCGGTGGCACGGCGGAAGGAGCGTGCGAGCCGAGACCGGCCTACGCCGCGTGGCTATGGCCCGTCTCTCTCGCCTCCAACCCGGCGGGCCCCCTGCCGAAAAACGAACTCCCCTAACTAGAATCTACTCGGGAAGAAGGAGAAACAAAAGGCGTAATAAGCAAACAACTTCATTTACAAGCAACCGCCCATGTTCATGAAAACGACTTGTTTATTTACAAAAAGCCACGAGGCCGAATTCGATACACATAAACAAAAAACGGGCTTAGCGCCCCGGATGCTTTCGGGCGAGTGGAGCAACGCACCATCGGCGGCGTCGGGAAGAGGAATTCTTCGAAGGCCTCGGCGAGTGACCCAGCGGCGTCAGCAGCAAGCGCGTCCGCACGCTCCATGGCCACCTCGTCCTCGACGCCCTCGGGCACGATATAGCCCTCGCCCGCCGCCTCAAGGTTGACCTCGTAGTGGGATCGCACCACTCCGAGGGCCTTCCGACGCCTAGGTGCAACGCCCGGCGCATCCGCTCCGTGACGTGGCCGCCTAGGGCGCGCGAGCGGCCGGCCGGCCGAGCCGGCCGCCGGGCCTCGCCTTCCTCGACGACGCGGCAGGTCTCGAGGGCCGCGTCACGCGCCCTCCCCGCGCTCCCCGCTCGGAGGAGTTGTAGGAAGCCCCGTAGGGCCTCGGCACGCCCGCCGGCGTGCCCCAAGGGCGTGCGCAAGCTCGGAGTCAACAAGACGACAAGAAATCAGAAAGGGAGAAACGAACCCTCTAAAGCAAAAAACCAACAAACAGAGTCAAAAAGTCTCACCCTCGACTTGCTTCCTCTCCAGATCGAGGTCGCGGCGCGCGGACTCGAGTGCCAGCTCGAGACGGCGGCCCGGCCTCGCCTTGCTCGCGGAGGGCCAGCTCCTGGCTGGCGTTGCTGATGCTGAGCGTGAGCGCTTCATCCTCAACCTTGGAGAATGCGGCGTTCCGCTCCTCCGGCCGACTTTTCCGCCGCTTCGCGAGCAACGCGCTCCCGCTCCGGCGCCGTTCGGGCGTCGCCAAGGGCGGCTTTGCTCTTCCCTTGGAGCCGCCCCTCGGCCCCCGGCGGGCGACGCGCTCTCGCCGGGAGCCGCTCCTCGGCGACGACGAGGGCCGCGGCCTTGGCGTCGAGGGCGGCCTTCGGGTCATCGGCTTCCTTGGCGCGGCGCTCCCGGCCGCGCGCCCGCTCCTCGGCTTGGCGGTGCGGCGCCTCGCGCCCCCTCGAGCGACGTGCGGAGCTCCCAGGAGCTTCGGCGCGAGCGGTGGCCACCTCCGCCTCCCGGTTGGCGGCCGGCGTCCGCGTCTTATCCGGATCCGCGCGCGCATTACATAGCGCCTCGTCACGATCGACGAGGGCCGCGAGGATCCGCTCGAGGCTCGGCCGGCGCGCCGCGTCCCCGCCCGAGCTCTCGGGAGCTCGTCGCACCACGCCATCGCCCGTGCGCTAGCCGGCCGTCCGAGTCCTGAGAGCATCCGCAAGCGCGTCGAAAGCGCTGCATCGCTCCCGGAGCTGGCGGGCCTCGGCGTTCACCTGGTCGAACGCGTCATACTTCTCGTGGGCGCGGCGCTCGAGCTCCTGGCATCCACACATCGAATCTCGTAAGTGCCAAGGCTTGAATGCGGCACACGAAAACGAAAAGGGAAGAGAGATGAGCAACCGTGGCTCACCTGGAAGACGAGCCAGGCCGGGCCGCCGTGGACCCGCAGCGCCTCGTTCAACGCGCGGTTGAGCGTGGCGCCGTGGCTCGGAGCTCGCCCCCGCAGCTCCCCGCTCCCCCCGGCGTCGGCGAATGCGGGGGGATCCTCCACGGCCCCCCACCGGGCGGGGCGACCGGCGTGGGAGGACGAGCCCTCGGCATCGTGCCCTCGGCCCCCCATTACCATGCGACCCTCGCGCCGCCTCACGAGGGCCCCCTCCCCGGGGGTCGGGGGGAGTTCGTGGGCCGCTAGCCCACCGGTTCCACCCGGCGGCGGGGAGTCATCCGAGAGCTCCACCACCTCCGCCCGGAGACCGCCGGCGGGGAGGAGCCGCTGCTCCGCCTCCGCCGGCGCCCCCACCGCGCCTCCGCGGCCACGGCACCCGTAGTGGCGCCGTCGCCGCCACCTCCGGCCGGTGCCGCCGCATCTGCGGGCACTCCCGCAAGGTTGCGCCCGCTCCGCCTCCTCCGCAAAGTGGCCGCCACCGTGGGCGGCACCTCCACCGTAGCCACCGCCGCGGCCGTGCCTCCGTGGCGGCCGGCGCCGCCGCCCTCCCGGCGACCTGCGGCCGCGCCGCGGCGGGCCGATCCGCCGGCCGGGGCCTCGAGGCCCCGGCCAGGGCCTTGCGAACTCGTGCTCTGCCGCCGCGCTTGTCCCCGGGCGCGACCCCCTCGACGAACGCCGCCGGGTGGGGATCGACGCGTCCGTCCTCAGCACCTTGGCCGGTGCAAGAGGAGGAACGGTTGGCACCGCCCTGCGCAGACACGAACGGAGGGTTAGAACATCTAATCGCCAGCAAACTAAAACCAAACGAAGGAAGACAGGCTCCTTACCTCGCGGAGGAAAAGGCCCGCTTCCTTTTCCTCGAGGCCTCGTCGCGGACGAGGCCGGGCGCGGCGGCCGCGCCGCCGCGGCGCCTCCCCCGACGGCGCGCCGCCGCACGCACGGGCACGCCCGCCCGCGCGCGCGGGCGCGCCCGATGCCGCACCCCCCGATGACGCCACCGCGCGCGGGGGCACGCTCGCCCCGCGCGCGGCACGCCCGCCGACGCGCCCCTTGATGACGACGCCACGCGCATGGACGCGCTCCCTCCGCGCGCGGGCACGCCTGACGCGCGCGCGCGGCGCGTGCGCCGCGCGTGCCTCCGTGGCACGCGCGGCACCTCCGCGCGCGTGCCGCCCCGATGATGATTGCTCGACGGCGGGCGCCGATGCGCCGCGCCCCGTGCGAGGACACCCCCGACGCCGGCGCCGGTTCGGCGACGGGGCGCGGCTGCCACCGTCCGAGGGGCCCTCCCCCCTCGGACTCTTCCTCCTCGTCTGCTCCGAGGACGAGGGCTCCTCGATATCCGGGAGGAGAGCCCCGGCTCCTCGCGCCGCCGGCACTCGCGGACCGTTGGTCGCGGCGCGCTTGGCGACGCCCGGCGTGCTCCCTCTTGCGCGCGCGCCCGCTCTCTCGTTGCTCCCCGCCGCGCCGCCCGGCCGAGCGCGCGGGGTCGGGGGGTGGGTGGAACGGACTTGGCGATGTTGAACTCCACCGGTTGCGCACAAAAGTGACAATGGCGGATCGGGGAGACGAAAGCAAGACCAAGAACTAATACGAAATCGGGAACCCTACTCACCCGCGGGCCCGTAGGGAGCATCTCGATGTCCCACGGGGTCCGACCCGCGGTGGCGGCGTCCGGGTGTCGACGGCGCTCCGCGCCGGTGCGCGCGTACGGCCGCTCCGGCGGCGTCGGCGGCATCCGCGACCTCGCCGGGTCGACGGGGTTGGCCGCCTCTCGTCATCTCGAAGATGCGGAGCGGCCTCTCCATCAACGGCACGATCCGCCGGTGATGAAGGAAGGCGAGGACGCCCATCGCGTTGAGCCCGTCCCTCGCCGGCCGCCGCGGCGGGCGGCGAGGACGGACTCTTGCCGCGCCCGATGTTGGGCCGTAGACACCCCGTAGCCCCCGGGAGGCGGGCCTCTCCTTGAACACCCCGACCGGTGTAGGGGGGAAGGCCCGGGCTCGGCGTTGCGCGAGATAAAACCACCCCCGCTCCCGGCCGGCATTGTTCGTCGTCATGGTGCGGGGGGATGTAGAAATCCTTGAGCTGCCCCCGCGGGGCCGGTGACATCCCGCCGGCGCGCACCGCGCGCGGGGTCCCTCGGCTCCGATGTGGGCTGCGTGACGAGCTCCCCGCGGAAAAGGTGAACCCAGAGTTCCCAGTTGACCGGGATCCCCAGGTACCCTTCGCAGACGCCCACGAACGTGGCCGCCTGCGAGATCGCGTTGGGGGCGAAGTTGTGCAGCTCCACCCCGTAGTAGTGGCACATTGCCCGCATGAAGGTGCTCGCCGGCGCGTTGAAGCCGCGCTCGTGGTAGCGGAGGAAGCTCACCACGTAGCCCTCCCGGCGGGTTGGGCTCGTGGTGCGCCGCGGCGGCACGATCCACTCCGCCGGCGCCCTTCTTCGTTGGCCGACGGTGGCCGGCGGCGACCAACTCGCCAAGCGCGAGCCGGTCACGCTCGACCTCTCCCGGGCGTACGGCTCCGGGATCCCGATGGGAAGGCGAGGCGGCGCCATGAGGAGGGACGAACGAATGCGAAGGCGGAGGACAAGGAGCGGAGGAAAAAAGCTCTAACGCCGAGCACCGCGCAACGGCAAGAGTGAGGCGAAGGCGAAGAGACGGAGGGAGCGAAAGTGGTAAGGTGCCAAGGTAAAAAACCGCCGTCCACACATCCCCCGCAGGTTTATAGGCAACGGGCGAGCTCTCGGAGCGGACGCCCCGCCGGCATGCTTGCGGGAATCTTTCCATCACGTCGACGGGTGGGCCCCACCACGACCGCGGCGGCTCTAACACTGCGGGCGGGTCATCATTACGGCGAGGACCGGCTGCGCGACCGAGGCAAAACCGTCACGTCCGCCCGCGCGCCGCCCACTACGCGCGCGCGCGGCCGAGCCGCCTTAAAGGCGCGCCCACCCGCAAAACCGCGGCCACGACCGCAAGGCAATTAAATGCCCGGGCCCCTTGCCAAGCAAGGAGAGCCCTCGAGCGAGGCGAACCCTCGGCTCAAAACAAAGGCGACCCTCGACGGGATATCCGCGTGAGAAGGTCGCCCGGGACCTGCTCGACGTAGAGCAGGCAACCGCGGGCACCCATGCCACGTAGAACCCTCGAGTGGCATGACCCTCGACTCGAAACAAAGGCGACCCTCGATGGGATGTTAGCGTGAGAAGGTCGCCCGGGACCTGCTCGACGTAGAGCAGGCAACCGCGGCACCCATGCCACGTCGAAGCCCTCGAGCGGCATGACCCTCCCGTTCGAGACAATGTCAACCCTCTAAAAAAAGGCACGCGTGTAAGAGGATCGCCCAGGTCACGCTCGAAATAGAGCGGCACCGAAAGCACTCATGCCGCGCCATGCCACCAACCAGCACCTCGAGGGTCGGCACGTCCGGACCCTCGACGGCCGCAAACGCGAAAAGACGGGGGCTGTCCATGCACGGCCCGCACGGCCTTACCGATCGAGGTTCGAAGCCCGACCCTCGACGGGTTCGAACGGGCGCCCCGCGATCACGCAGTTAGGGACGACGAGGGCACGCGCATTCGAGCCGTTCCTCGAGCCCGTCGGCTCGAGGGTGCCCCACATGTCGTGTTCGAGAGCCGGCGAGGGCGGCTAGCCGGGGGATCCCACCGAGGGAGAGCTTCCGCGCCCTCGGTCCCTAGCGAACGGGACCGAGCCCCACCTAGCAAACCCACGCAAGCGCTTCCATGGACGTGTCTCGGACCGCGCGGCCCTACCCTTATCGAACGGGGCATGGACGTCCACTTGAACCACCCGCTAGCGGCTCGACGAGGAATCCGCGATTCGCGACCCGCTCGATGGGAGTCGTGGAGACCTCACCCTCCGTCCCGCGGAGGGACGGCGAGGGCGCGTTAAAAAACAAGTCGTCAGGCTCGACCCGATCGCCTCGAACGGGCCAAGGCTCGGGGGCTTGACGCACGGCTACACCTCCTTGAAATTGCACCCGCCGGAGACAGTGACAGGGGAGCGTGCACCCCCGAAGCCGGCTGAAACATCGCCGAAGCCGGTTGGCATATGTGCCACGCCTTTCTGTCCAAAGTTCTCACGGTCAACCCCTGCAGGAGAACCCACACTCCTGCAGGGCTTCGGGGGCTAGACCCGCGGGTCCGCTGACGCGGCCCCACGGAAAGCGTTCGCAAACAAGGAGGGAAGAACGTCCTATCGATGAGGTTCCGGCATGCGGGAGCCTCGATGGCAAACCCGCGGATGCTCGGGGGCTGCGTCGGGGGACCGCCCTAGGGGTCCCCTTAAACAAAGGGGAACTCTCACTTAAATCCCTACATCGAAGCACGCTAAGCCTAACCATGCGGGTAACTAACCATGCGGGACTTGGCCTATGCGGCAGGACTCGGAAGCCCACCAAGGCGGCCCGGTCCGGAAGACCCCTCGAGCGAGCTCCGCCGCCCCGAGGGCACGCTCCCTCCTCGAGCGAGGCTCCGCCCCGTTCGAGGGGCGACCCTTCCCTCGAGTGGTCCCGCCCCGCTCGAGGGCTCGCACCCCCTCGAGCGAGTCCGGTCTCGCTCGAGGGTCCGCCCCGCCCTCGGCGGGGCCCGCCACGCTCACGGGGCGTTCCGCACGCGTGCGCCGGCCCCGTACTTGGGCATTTAACGCCCGACGCCGCGAGGGCGGCGCCATCATGCGCCCGGGGCTCACGCCCCGGTGCCGCCGCACCAACTCCCCAGGGAGGAGCCCATCCCCGCCACTGTGGGATGGACTGTGCGGTACGGCCGACGTCAGTCCCGTGACGCCGCGCGCCCACTACTGTACGGCTAACGCGCCCGACCCTCGAAAGGGGGCCGGGCGCACCCTCGACTCACTTTCCCGTGACCACACGGAGTTAGGTGAGGGGCGCTAGGCGGTGGATGGCCATCCCGGCCACCGCAACGGTGCGGCCGCCGTGCCCCACGCGTGCGAGCGCACGCCCGACACCGCGAGCGCACGCCCGAGCACCGCAAAGAACCACTCCGGCCGCCGCGGAACGCATTGGGAAGGAACGCCGTTCGCCCGCTCCCGTACCCCGTGCCGCCCATCATCGCACCTCCCCTCGAAGCCTATCGAGGACGCCATCGCCATCTCGCCGCCTCCTACCCCTCGAACCGCCCCCGTTCGGGTGCGAGGTAGGCCATCATGGCCGGATCGCGGCGAAGATCGTCCGGACGGCCGCCCACCCTACGCCGTAGCGCGACGTGCTCCCTCACGTAGCTAGGTAGCGCGGCGTGCATGTAACCCGTCGCCCCCTTGACCTATAAAAGGGGGAGGCGAGCCCCCGGCCGCGGGGGGGGGGGGGGGGGGGGGACGAAGTCGGAGGAACACAACACACCGTGCACTCACTCTCTTATCCTTCCACAACATCTCCGGCCACTCTCCCGGGGACTTGGAAGTCACGCTTCCTCTCCCATCTTGCTTGTACTTGCCCCACTACAAGCACCCCGGCCGAGCAATATAGTGCCACGAGCACGCCCTCGTCGGGACGTACGGCCCCATCGGCGGAACCGAGGATAAAACCTTGTGTCATTTGTTGCTTGGCATCGACCATTGAGGGATAGACCTAGGCGTCATCTACTGGTTAGTGTCGAGACCATATTCCGCACCGACACCTGTACATGTCCCGCACCGTATAGAGGACTCCTAGACGTACTCGGCTAGTACTCTCTCCCCCGAACCGACTTGTAACCCCGCTCTCCCGACTATATAAGGCGAGGCGGGGACCCCTCTCTCGATCATCTCATCTCACGACTTAAGATTGCATCATCTTGTAATCGCACCCAGTCAATCCAGAGCTACGCAGCATACAGGACGTAGGGTATTACGCACCTCGCGGCCCGAACCTGTCTAAATTGTGTGCCACGTGTCTCTTACTTCGAGTTACCGATCTCGGCGAGGCCACATTCATCTACTTCGGGTACTCCCCTTAGTAGGTTGCTGGTCTAAAACACCGACAGCTGGCGCGCTAGGTAGGGGATCTCGCCCGAGATCACATGGCGAACTCGACGGCTCCCCTCTACATCAATCCAATCGTCGCCTTCAACCGCGGCGACACCTTCGTCTTCAGCGCCTGGGTCTGCACTGCTAACGGCGCTGGATCTTTCCAACGCCGCCTCACCATGCCGCCCAACCCGGAGACCGACCTCGTGACACTTCCCGAGGTAGTCACGGGAGAACTCGCCGGCAAGTTCGGCGAAATTTCGCTTTTTGACCAACACGCCGACTTCGAGCTTGGATCCACCTCCAACTCGAACTCGACGTCCCCGTGGGCTATCGTATGCGAGCCGGCTACTCAGCCATCGCATGTGGATTCCCCACCCCGCGAGCGCTTCATGCGTGCCCCCCGCAACGTCAGCAGGGCCCGCACGGAGGCTCTCCCTGCTCGCCAGGCTGGCAAGGAGCCCGTACCCGAGTACAACTCAGACTCCGGCACCGCCCCCGGCCACGCCTCGGACTCCAACCCCCTCTTCGGCTTCTACTCGGACTCCGCGTACGAGTTCGACTTCGGGTCGGACCTCAAGGATTCCGAGTCCGAGGACAACTCCACTGAGCAACCCTTATCAGGGTCGGCCTCTGGGCTGGTTATAACGTCCACACCCGCCGGGAGATTCGTCTACTGGCCAGACCGCAAGCCCACCGACCTGATAGACGGGGACTCACGCTACGTCGCCTACCTCGACTCGCTTCCCTTCCAGGAGGGAACACCACTCGCTCGAGTTGAGGAGTACACTCCAACTGAGGTGGCGAGCTCTGACTCCAGTCTTGGCAACCCCGACCGCCAAGTCTTCATGGGCGCCGCGACACACTAGGACCCTCGGGGATGGCGGACGGCGACCGATACCTTGAGGACATCTCCGCAAGTGAGCTGTCTGCTGAAGCACCCGCGGATGAGGCCCGATGCCAACAGGGACGCTCGACGTGAGCGTAACAGAAAGCGGAACGAACGACGCCGGCGTCTTCGAGACTCCCTCCCCATCCGCAACCTCGCGGAAGCACTCTACCAAGTCGAGAGCCGGGTACACACTACACCACAGCAATGCCTGATGTCTATCACTACGATAGCATGTCAGGCCCAGGGGATGCGCGCGGGACAAGTCATCGCCAAGCTCGCGGAAGACGCCTACTTCATGCGAGTCGACAACAGGGTCGCTCAGTCGCCCCCGCCAGGAACCGTGACAACGAAGCCACAAGTTGCAGCGCGGACCTCGGCTATAACCGTACTCGAGCCGAGCTGCCGGTCCAGCCAAACCGTACTCGTGCAAACGCCGGCGGACCCTCTCATGCGGGGCGGCCGCGCAACCGCCGGCGGTGATCGCGAGATCATCCCCCATCGCAACCCCCGGTGGCGGAGGCGGCGGCTGGCGGAAGCCCAACCATGGGGCCAACGGGAGGGCCGGTGGCGGAGGCGATCGCGGCGGCCGAGGCCACACGAACAACCACGCCTTCGGATCCTCACGGGGCGGCTTCGATGCCCGCCGAAGATTGAAGAACTACGGTGGAAGAAGTCCGCCACCGTAGGTGACAATGACGGCTTCCCCCGCCTTCTCTCGCTCGGCTTCGCAACTTATTTCTCCCGGACAAGTTCAAACCTCTGGGAATCACCAAGTACGACGCGAAGCAAGATCCCATCCAGTGGCTCAGGTGCTACGCCCTCTCCATCAAGAACGCTGGCCACAACAATGAAGGACCGAAACGGCGAACCAGAGAGGGGGGGGGGGGGAGTGAATGAGAGCCGATAAAAATTCTATTCAAGAATTCGGCCTATGAACCCAATTTCACTCGTGCAACTCCGCAAGCTTCTCTTGCCAAGTTCACGTAGCCACTAGAGTGCTACTGAACCTAGGAGCAAGACCCAACCAACAGCCTCAACACATGCAGCGGAAACACACACGACACGGCCGCGCTTAGCGGCCAAACCCGGTCGGCCGGTTTCGAAACCGGTCGACCGCTTCGTTGGACTTAGCCCGACGCGGGCGAGGGGAAACCGGTCAGACCGGTTTGGCAAACCGGTCAGACCGATTTTGTCCAGAAACTCCCCAAAGACCCCAAACACCTCAAGAGCCTTTCCACATCTGAACAAACGAAGCCATGAAGCAACAGAGACTTCCTTGTTCAAAAACCTTTCCCGACAGCCCACAGGGCGAAACCGGTCAGACCGGTTTGGGAAACCGGTCAGGCCGGTTTTTGCCTGGACAGTCGGGAAGAATACAGCCCACGGGTCAACTCCCCCAAATCCAAACCTCGATCTCCTGAATCGCTCCACGGACTTGAACAAGACTTTGGGGATATTAGGAACACCTCATGAGGAGTCCATAGCCAAGTTTAATACCACCAAAACTCGTCCAAAAAGGAGGAATCAAGGAAATCCCGCCAAGGGCACTTCCAACCCAAGAACTCAAGAAACCCCAAAATCTAGTAGCTTTACTCACGAATTTGGGAGGGGAATCACAGCCCAAAGAACCACGAAGGGTTCCCACAAATTTCCCCCATCAAATCCCCAAGAGAAAGGTCCCGAAAACAACCCAAAGAAATCACCAAGAGAGGGCTCCGAAAATCACCACCAAGAACAACCGGGAAAACACATCCAAACCTTGAGGAACCACGCCGAATCATCTATACATGAAACAAAGGTTCATACAAGGTCTAGCAAGCCGCCCGATCATCCATCCCTCTCAACAACATCTCACCATGAAGCTCTCAAGCTAGTCCTATGGAAAACCTAAGGAAAATAGGAAGGAAAATAGGAAAACAAATGAGCTAGGGTTCCAAGAGTTGGCTGCCATCCTCTCACCCCTTGGGTTATATGGAGGACAGCCGAAAGACTAAAATGCCCCTAAAGCCTAATCTAAGATACACGCCCACCAAGGGCACTTTGGGAATTTGTCTTCGTAGCACCATCGGACGGATGCCCGGCGACTGCACTTCGCGTAGCCTCGACGCAAGCCTTGCGATCCCGACGCGTGTCCTCCACCTCGAAGCTTCCGGCGCCCTGCGACCCCAAACCGGTCAGACCGGTTCTCCAAACCGGTCAGGCCGGTTTTGGCCAGACAGCCACGCCCGGTCTTCGGCCTTGGCTTTGTGGCTCAGCCGAGTAACCTGGTGATTTTCTGGTGAACCACTGCAAACCCCGCGAACTTGATGTAGGCTCCGCCAATCACTACTCATGACTTGGCTCCCATGAAGTTCCGGCTCGACCTTGGTTTTGTGGCTCAACCAAGAAACTGTCCACCAACTTCATCTTGCTTTTCTTGCCACCATGCGGCCCGCACTCGACCCCGCTGGCCACCGGGTCCCTCGAACGAAGACTACTTGTTTTCTCCACACACGGAGGCCTCACCAAGCAACGACCTTTCGCGCTTGTTCTTCACCTCGCACCAACACGAGTCAAGACGCAACCTGCACCTGCAATACTTAGCCAAGAATCAGTCCACACAACGTTGTCAATCACTCATCACACAAGGAAGCGACCATCCACCGGTCCTCGAACCACACATGGTCCTCAAACAACGACACCAAGTGCCTGTACTTCCCCTTCTACCTGGACCAAGCCCCGCTCACATGGCTCGAGTTGGACAAGCACTCGATCGACAAGTGGGACCAGGGCGAAGGAGCGATTCACAAGCAACTTCGTGGGCGCTATGGGCCGCTCGGGTACTCTCATGGACCCGGCTATGGTGAAGCAAGAACAAGGCGAGAACCTTCGCAAGAACATGCGGCGCTTCTTCGAAAAGCGCGCCACCGTAGTCGATGTCACCGACAAGGAGGTCATTGACCTCTTCCAAGACGGCCTCTACCACCGTCGCACCTTCGAAGACTCGGTCGACGCCGCCCCAGGTCCATCACCCATCTCAAGGAAATGATCACGTCCTGGGCCGATGAAGAAGACAAAGCCAACGCCAAGTACAATGCCATCCGTGGCAAGAGGAAAAAGAACAAGGGCGGTGGCAGCAGCAACCACGGGAATCAAGGCGGTCGCAACAACAACAACTACTCGGGTCCCAACCGCAAGCGCAAGTCAGACAACACTGTCGCGGCTATCCAGCGCCCTGCGAAGGAGAACTCGAAGAAGATCTCTGGCGGCTTCAAAGACTTGCTGAAGGAGAAGTGCCCGTGGCATCTGGACGGCAACCACACCACCGAGCAGTGCTACCAACTCAAGCGAGCACTCAAGGGTACTCCAGAGCCACCGCACCCTCATGACAAGAAAGGAAAGAAGAAGAACGACGAAGGCAATGGCGACTTCCTGGAACCCGACAAGACGATGAACGTCCTCTTCGGCGGGCTACCCAGCAGACGGGGACAAAAGGCTACCCGTCGAGAAGTCATGAGCATTGAACCAGCGGTTCCGACCCCTCTCAGGTGATCGGAGGTACCCATTACCTTCCCTCGCGCGGATCAATGGACTAGCTTCTCCGAACCAGGGCGGTTCCCTCTCGTCCTGAAGCCGGTGGTCGCGGGCTCCAGGCTCAACAAGGTCCTCATCGATGGTGGAAGCGGGCTTAACGTCCTTTTCACCAAGACCTTGAAGAAGATGAAGCTCGACATCACCCACATGCTCACCAAGAGCACCTCGCCTTTCTACGGCATCGTCCCCGGGAACGCGGCTATCCCACTGGGCTCAGTGGTCCTGCCAGTTACCTTCGGGGAATCTCGGGACAACTATCGTAACGAGTACATCAAGTTCGAAGTCACGGACTTCGAGACATCCTACCATGCCATCCTCGGCAGACCAGCTATTGCCAAGTTCGTGGCAGTACCACACTACACCTACTTGGTACTCAAGATGCCAAGTCCAGCAGGTGTACTCTCACTGCATGGGGACTTGAAGATCTCGCACGACTGCGACACGGAAGCTGTGGAGATCGCCTCCACAAATCAAGTACCCAATGCAATGATGGAGATCTACGCTGCGTCGAAGAAGCTTGCCCCAAGTGAACTCGACATCCCAGAGAAGTCGGACAAAGCTAACAAGCCTCAGCCAGCTGAGGAGGTTCTGGTCAAAACAATTGACCTCGGGACAGGCGACAGCAGCAAGACCACCACCATCGGGGCGGGTCTTGACCCCAAATAGGAAGACACGCTCATCAACTTCCTCCGGGCTAACCGCGACATCTTCGCGTGGAAGCCAACGGACATGCCAGGGGTGCCCAGGGAGTTGATTGAGCATTCCCTCAACGTCGATCCTAAAGCTACCCCAAAGCGACAACACCTCCTCCGCTTCGCCGACGTCAGACGGGACACCAAACTACTCGCGACTGGCTTCATCAAAGAAGTCTTCCATCCTGAGTGGCTTGCCAACCCCATCCTCGTCCGCAAGAAGAACTCGAACGAGTGGAGGATGTGCGTCGACTACACCGACCTCAACAAGCACTGCCCCAAGGACCCCTTTGGGTTGCAGCGGATTGACCAAGTCATCGACTCCACGGCGGGCTGCGACCTGCTCTGCTTCCTCGACTGCTACTCCGGGTACCACCAGATCGCGATCAAGGAAGAAGACCAAGAGAAGACCGCGTTCATCACCCCGTTTGGCGTGTACTGCTACACGACCATGTCCTTCGGGCTGAAGAACGCCGGCGCTACATACTAACTAGCTATCCAGGCCTGCTTCAAGAGGCAACTCAACAAGAACGTCGAAGCCTACGTGGATGACGTGGTTGTCAAGACCAGAAACTCTAGCACCCTCATCGACGATCTTGAAGAGACTTTCGCATCCCTGCGCGAGTACCGCTGGAAGCTCAACCCGAACAAGTGCATCTTCGGCGTACCTTCGGGCAAACTACTCGGCTTCATCATCAGCCATCGTGGCATCGAAGCCAACCCCGAGAAGATCTCCGCCATCACCAGCATGAAAGCTCCCACGTGCATCAAAGACGTCCAGAAGCTGACCGGGTGCATGGCGGCCTTGAACAGATTTATCTCGAAGCTTGGAGAACGGGGGCTCCCCTTCTTCAAATTACTCAAGCACCAAGAAAAGTTCGTGTGGACTCCCGAGGCGGACCAAGCCCTTGCCCAGCTCAAGGACTTCCTATCGAAGCCACCAGTCCTCACGGCTCCTCGCAAAGGTGAGCAGCTACTGCTCTACCTCGTTGCGACTACTCACGTGGTCAGTACTGCCATCGTCGTCGAGCGGCAGGAAGACGGCCACGCCTACCCAGTCCAGCGACTAGTCTACTTCGTCAGCGAGGTCCTGTCAAAATCCAAGGCATGCTACCAGCCAGTACAGAAGCTCCTGTACGCAGTGCTTACCACCTCGCGGAAGCTACGACACTATTTCCAGGAGTACTCGATCTCTGTTGTCACCGACTACCCGCTCGGCGACATCCTACGGAACCAAGACGCTACTTGAAGATTCTCCAAGTGGGCAGTCTAACTCGACGCCCTCAACATCGACTTCAAGCCACGCACAGCCATCAAGACGCAGGCACTAGTCGACTTCATGGTGGAGTGGCTGGAGAATCAGCTACCTACTCCAACCGAGCGCCAGAGCACTGGGTGATGTACTTCGACGGCTCACTTAACCTCGAGGGCTCAGGTGCAGGAGTACTCTTGATCTCTCCAACTGGCGAACAACTCAAGTACGTCTTGCAGATCTTCTGGAAGGTCACAAACAACGAAGCCGAGTACGAAGCTCTGCTACATGGGCTCCGCCTCGCGGCTTCACTGGGCATCAAGCGGCTACTAGTCTACGGCGACTCCGCAGTGGTCATCAACCAAGTCAACAAGTCCTGGGAACACAACAAGGAGAACATGGACACCTACTGCCTAGAAGTCCGCAAGCTCGAGAACAAGTTCTACGGTCTCGAGTTCCACCACGTCGTCCGCGACAACAACGTTGCAGCGGACGTCCTGTCGAAGCTTGGTTCTACTCGCGCTCAAGTACCAGCGGGTGTCTTCGTCCACGAGCTTCACGCGCCATCCATCCCGAAGCCGGCGCCTCCAGCGCATCCCCCGGCTGGCCAGGAGGTCATGATGATCGACGTGGACTGGAGGCAGCCCTTCATCGACTACCTCAGCGAGCAGAAGGTTCCCTCGGACAAGAACTTGGCCGAGCAACTCATCCGCTGCGCCAAGTCATACGTCCTTGTCGGAGACAAGCTCTACAGGCGGGGCGGATCTTCAGGAGTACTCATGAAGTGCGTTCCCAGACAAGAAGGCAAGGACATCTTGGAGGAAATCCACAAAGGCGTTTGCGGCAACCACGCGTCCTCCCGCACGCTGGTCAGCAAGGCTTTCCGACGAGCTTTCTATTGGCCCACAGCTCTAGGCGACGCCGAAGAACTCGTCAGAAGGTGCCAAGGGTGCCAATACTTCGCCAAGCAGCAACACGTCCCAGCCTACAAGCTAGTCACCATGCCGCCAACCTGGCCTTTCTCCTGCTGGGGGCTTGACATGATTGGGCCACTTCCAACTGCGCCAGGTAGATTCAACAGAGTACTGGTGGCCATCGACAAGTTCACCAAGTGGATCGAGGTCAAGCCGGTTACATGCCCCAAGGTTGACAGAGTACTCGACTTCCTGGATGAACTCGTACATCGCTACGGACTACCCCATCGCATCATCACAGACCTAGGCTTCAGCTTCAACAATCACCAATTCTGGGAGTACTGCGAAAACAGTGGGATCGACGTCCCATATGTCTCAGTTGCCCATCCTCGGGCCAATGGACAAGTCGAGTGCGCCAATGGGATGGTGCTTGACGCTCTCAAAAAGCGGCTACACAACGCCGCCAACTCCAAAGGAGGCAAGTGGATTAAGGAACTACCCAATGCACTCTGGGGGCTATGTACTCAACCCTCCAAGCCAACGGGACAATCTCCATACTTCCTGGTCTACGGCTCTGAAGCAATCCTCCCTGCTGATGTCATGTGGGATTCACCAGCAGTGGAGCACTACGACAAAGGCGTCTCTGAAGACAGCAGAAGAGTTGACATCGGCGAACTCGAAGAAGCTCGCTATGCCGCCCTCGTCCAATCAGCAAGGTACCTAGAGGGTATCCGACGCTACCACGATCGCAACGTCAAGGAACGCTCCTTCAATGTTGGCGATCTTGTCCTCTGTCGCATCCAGAACACGGAAGGACTACACAAGCTCAGCTCGCCCTGGGAAGGTCCCTTCACGATTGCAAAGGTGACCGGACCGGGCTCCTACCGCCTCCAGACGCTTGAAGGCAAAGACGTCAACAACTCGTGGAACATCGACCAACTATGTCGATTCTACGCCTAGTCTACACGACTACCCTGGGGGCTCAAGTCTATACGACTACATCAAGACCCCTTCGCTGTAAGCGGCCTCCGGGTCCAGGCACCAGTCTCCGGACTACTCCTCTCCGGGATCCAGCCCATGCGGCTGCTAACGGATCCTGGGCTGCGACGAGCGACAAAGGACTCTAGCAACGTTCTACTGAGAGGCCATGTACTTCTAGATCCAGCCTACACGACTACTAACGGATCTACTGCTGTAAGCGGCTATACGCCCTAGCACTACTTAGCCGTAGGCGGCCTCCGGGTCCTAGCGACTACTCTGTAACAACGGCCCTGGCCATCCAGGTGTACTCCTTCAGTAATAAAGTTTGATTATCTATCAACTGTGTTACTATCTACCTCCCTCAACGGGACTACTGGCGAGTACGACTACTCACGACGACTCCACGATGGGACTCCACACTCATAGATCGCGATAACGAGTACTCATTCATGGAAGTTTTCTTCATTCTTACTTAAACAAGTTCATTACAACTGTTTAGGTACAACTACTGCTACGAGCTAACATTACAGGACTACTGGAGATTGAGCTTCTCAGCGACTTTGTTCGACGCAATGGGCGCCATGCGCTCCGGCGGGTCCGCATATTGCTCGTCGGTGCGCTTGGCGGCTAGCCGCCGGCGACTACGTCCACGGGAGCCTTTGGGAAGTACGACTTCATGAAGGCCGAACACTGGTTGGGGATCGACTTCGCCAAGTGCTTCACGTAGGTGCCCGGGCGGTGGGGGCTTCCTTCGGGTGGTCCACCGGTGGAGCTATCTTCGGACGCCGGGGTGGGGCACCGGCGGCCTCGCAATGGGGAGCGCGGCTTCCTCGAGTTCCTTGAGTCGAGCCGCCGGCTTTTCGCAGTCCTCGTTCAGCTTCTGCAAAGATTTGTAGCAGTTGATGAGGTCACGATCTGACGCAATACGGAGCTCCATGTGCTTCTCGCACTCGTAAGCAAGCTCCTTATAATCGTACTCCAGTACCTGGTGGGCCTCCTGCTCCCGGTAGAAGAGGTTCTTCATGTCAGTCTCAGAAGCCTTCAGCTAATCGATGCGGGTCTTAAGCTCTGCAATCAACAAGGCAAAGTGGGTCAGACTACCTCAAGCTACCATCAACAAGTACCCGACAAGGCGGTCGCGTACCTTTATTCTTGTTGCGGAGAGACTTGTTCTTCCACACCAGATCGTCACTCTTTGCCTGCATCTCTTGGATGTCATTGTGATACTGGGCGAAGGCGGTGTCTAGCTTCGACTGCATCGCGGCGGCATGCTTTCGGGACTTCACGAGTTGCTCCTCTAAGGCTTTGGCCCGGAGCACCGCGTCGCCGTACCCATGAAGCATTTCAGACTTTTGTCGGGACCTCTCCGCGACGTCCTGCAACAGAAAACATATATCAACTGGGTACTCAACACTAAAGGAAGCTCCACTGGGTCAACTAGATCATCTGCCAACAACTCTGTCCCGCCACGACTACTCGTCGCGGCTCCGGACATTGATGCCAAGTGGATTGGCTCTACGTCCTGCATCTCCGGCGAGAGCACGACTACCTACGGAGCGGGTTCTAGCAATGCGTCGCCGCCCTCTCCTCCAGTCGTCGTGGCAGCTTCTCCGACGGCTACCTCCATTGGCTCGGGGGCTTCTTCAGCAGCTCCTTGAGTCTCCGGCGTCACGTCTTCGACGGGCACCGCCGATGGGATATCGCTTCCCTCAGCTTCAACACCTGTCATCAAACGACAACTCGATCAGTCATACCTGGCAGCTACGACTACTCTTCGAGATTATTCGCACCTGAGTAGAGTACTCACCTTCAACGACGCTGGCCTCAGGCAACGAAGCCTCCGCGGCTGGCGCCTCGGACTTCGCCTGAGGGGCGGGAGCGGACTCCTCAGCGGGCGGCGCGACTTCCTTTTCTGCCACCGTTGTGGTGGGTTCATCCCCTTCCTAGGACAAGTCCGTCGATTTCCTGCAGAGTATACAGCTGGTTGTCAACCTAGTACGACTACCACATCCAATGCACTACCCGGGAAGGATCAATACTTACAAGGTCGATCGGACCACCGTCACGGTTGGGGCGCCAAGGATACTGGCGATGTCAACCGACCTGCCTCGGCAGGCGCCTCCTTTTGCGCCTCAGTAGTCGCTGCCTCTTCAGTAGTAGCAGCGGCCGGTTCTGTGCTCCCCTGAGCAACAGGGGGCTGGCGCTCCAACTGCGCCAAGAGCTCTTCTACGGTTGGGGCTGGGCTATGACTACCCCCAGCTGGCTCCAGCACTGTGTCCCAATCGCCTTCGTCACCCTGCTCAACGGGGTCGGAAGGCGGCATCTCCTGCAAGCAAGGAAACTTCGTCGTCAACACGCAACATCGAGACATAAGTACTCGACTACTCTATTCAAGACGGCTTACCTCCTGGGACGTGGTCTCCAAGACCTTCAACTTCTTGGCCACACGCTTGCGGGCCACATTGCGCGGCTTTCTTGGCGGCGCGGGCAGACTAGCCTCTAGGCTAGCCGCTGCATCCTGAACGAGAGGAACGTGCGGCAATCCAGGGCGGCTAAACCTTGACCGCAGCTGGAAGCGCTCCTGCAACGTTTATTCATCATCGTCCTCCTCGGACGTGTCTTCAATGACAACCGTGTCGTCTCCTTCGCACACTTCGTGCGCGCTCCTTGGCCTTGGCCTTCCCTTCCTCTAGGACGTCGACAAGCTGAGGAGGCGACGCCGGCTCAGAGACGAACTTCGCCAAGTCATCCTGCAAGAAGCACAACACATCAGTACGACTACTCTTATGTAATGAGTACTCGACAATGGATGCGGCTACCAACCTCTTTTGGTGGGCGCGCGGCGGAGTACTCTGGTACTGGGCACGGTGTGTACGCCGGCATATCTTTGAAGATTCTGGCCAGCCTATCAACAATGTCTTCGTCGTCGACTTCATCTCCAGGCATCCACGATGTGTCGTCGTCGCAGGTGTACTCGTACCCTAGGGTGTCGCGTGCCATCAGTGGCTGCACCCTCCGCTTCATGAAGCTGAAGGCCACATGTTCGGCCCTCAGCCCGGCTTCTCTCAGCGCCTTGATCTTCGCCAGCAGCTCGGGTAGCTGGATACCTCCTGTATTGTTGGCTCTGAGTTCCACCACGGCCGGTGTTTGGGCTGCTTCCCGCTTGGCTTCGGCAGCTCCGGGTGGTGGTTGGTCAGGTAGAGCCACTTCACTTTCCAATCCTGGTTGGAATCTATCAGCTTGTAGGAGAGGTACTGCTCTGCGGCGTCCTCCCTCATCTGGATCCCCGCTCCCCCACTACTCGGGGACTGTAGGCGCTGGGCTGGGGCTTCACCCGGAAGAACTTCCGGAACAAGATCCAATGGGGCTTGATCCCCAAGAAGGCTTCGCAGAAATGTACGAAGACTGAGGTGTGGAAGATACCGTTGGGGTTGAGGTTGAGGTACTCAATGCCATAGTACTCCAGCAACCCTTTGAAGAAGTCGCTGGCAGGGAGGGACAGTCCGCGCTCCGCGAACCGGGTGAACATCAGGATCTCGTCCGGGTTCTTCTCCATGGGGTACGGATCCCCTGCAGCGGCTCTCCACATGTCCACCTCCTTCTCCCGCAGGAACCCACTGTTGAGAAGGGCCAGCAGGTCTTCGGTCTTGGCCTTGGACTTCTTCCACTCCCGATTCGAATCTGGCCGCGGCGGAGACACCGGCGGCCTCTTCACGAGCCCTCTTCTTCCCACCGGCGGGCTTCATTCTCCAAGTGCAAGGCGTCTTCACTCGCATTCGCTCGGGGGCTACGGCGGTGGCTTCCGACGGCGGTGCGCTTGGATCTACAATCCTCTCAACGGCGGCAGTGCGCACTGGCGGTGTTTCATGGCTAGATCTGCTAGGAATGGCTGCGAATGCGTAGGGTAAAAACCCTAAGGGTTTTGGATTCTATTTATAAGTCAACAGCGGCTCCTCCAACGGCCGGATGGATAAATCTGCGCTCGGCTGACTCAGCGGCAGCGTGTGACCCTTCAACTTCTACTAGTCGACACGCCTCATCTCGGGGGCTCGGCTACTTCTATTCAACTTCCTAGGGAGCGACAAGACTCAAGAGCAACTCAGGACACATTTTACAAGATGACCCTTCAATTCGAGAGGAAGTACTCGACTCAAGGCTCGGGGGCTCCGTGCTACGTGTCCTTTGGTTTTTTCTCCGGATTTTTCCGGGTTTTCTTGCCAAAACTTCAGATGGACCCTCAGCCAGAGTCTGCGACTCAACCTAAGGCTCGGGGGCTACTCCATATGGAGTGCGATTTTGCAATTGCACTTCCATATCAGTTTCGGCTTCAAGACAACGCGGGCATTGTTGAAGACCTTCAAGGGCAGCACTCGAGGATGCTTGGGACTACTCGAGAAGACTTCAGGATTCCTCAAACATCAACTGGAGTACATTCCAGCCTCGGGATGCTTCAACTACTCTTGAAGACTTTTGACTTGTAGCACTCGGGGACGCTTGAGGACTACTCGTTAAGGCCGTCAAGACTACTCGAAGCTATCCTTCTCGACTACAAAGTACTCGGGGGCTTGTCGTATGGACCTCCCTGGGCCCACTACCTCGGTGGGTACCAGGACCGACTACTCGGTGGGCCCCTGGGACTACCCGACTTGCGCTGCACGGCACCTGATGGCGTGAAGCACAAGGACTACAGAGGAGAAGTACTCGGTTAGGAAGCTGTACATGTCCCGCACTGTATAGAGGACTCCTAGACGTACTCGACTAGTACTCTCTCCACCCGAACCGAGCTTGTAACCCTACCTCCCGGACTATATAAGGCGAGACGGGGACCCCTCGCTCGATCATCTCATCTCATGGCTTAAGATTCCATCATCTTGTAATCACACCCGGTCAATCCCGAGCTACGCAGCATACAGGACGTAAGGTATTACGCACCTCGCGGCCCGAACCTGTCTAAATTGTGTGCCACATATCTCTTCCTTCGAGTTACCGATCTCGGCGAGACCACATTCATCTACTTCGGTACTCCCCTTAGTAGGTTGCCGGTCTAAAACACCGACACTAATGAACTTGAAGCGGTCGCCTAAATGAAGTTGAATTGCGATACCATGCCGACCATAATGAAGACCTTGATGATAGTGGACTTATTGAAGGAAATGAACCATTATTCCCACCAAATGTGTTGAGGCTCGAGGATATCACCGATCAAGAAGTTAGGGGCTTCGATGATGGTGAGGTGTTGCAACGTGTGCACAATGTTGATTAAATGTTGCGGGATATTGAGTTTCAACGTGTGTACACACCTTCGAATTAGCGAGGCTGAAGCGAGTTCATTGAAGATTCAAAGAAACCCCTCTATCTCGATTGCCGAAGTACTCTCGCCTTTACGGTGATCTAAAACTTCTGCAGCTTAAGGCGGATCATGGTTGGAGCAACAAAAGTTTCAAACATCTATTGGATGTGCTTAGAGACATGCTACCCGAAGGAAACCAAGTAGCGAGAGAATGTCTATGAGGCGAAGAAAATAATTTGTCCTCTAGAAATAGAGGTTGAAAAAATCCATGCATGCAAGAATAGTTGTGTATTGTTTCATTGAGATTATGCGGACCTTGACAAGTGCCCCAAGTGTGGCTATGATCGGTACAAGAGGGAAAAGGATGGTGGAGATGATAATAATGCTGATGATGAGAACGAGCCGGTGAGATCGGAGGCAAGAAGAAGGCTAACGAGAGGGGCTCTGTGAGGGTGGCATGGTATGACGAAGGCCGAAAGGAGCGTAATTATAAGAAAGATGGCAAGTTTAGGCACACCCCGGATGCGGCACAATGGGGTAACATTAATACCCACTTCCCATGGTTTGACGGTGCAAGGAGCATATTGTTTGCTATGAGTACGGATGGCGTGAACCCATTCGGTAACCGAGTGCTCAACACATAGCACCCGGCCCGTCGTCTTTGTCGTTGTACAACCTTCCACCCTGGCTATACAAGAAACAAAAATATATGATGCGACAATATTGGTCTCTCGGGCCAAAGCAACTCGGCGACCGTATTGATGTCTACTTAAGGCCACTAGTTGATGACTTGAAGATATTGTGGAAGCCTGGTGTGCGGGGGTTTGGGATGACTACAAGCGTGAGTTCACAATGCATGGCATGTTGTTTACAACCATCGGCGACAACCCGACTCGGCGCAACCTCTCGGCCGCAGTAAAAGGAAAGGTGCGGCTTGCCCACACTTGCTTGGAAGATACTTGCGCAATATGGCTAAGACATTCAAAGAAATACGTATTTATGGG
Source organism: Cenchrus americanus (assembly GCA_947561735.1). Taxonomy (NCBI): domain Eukaryota; kingdom Viridiplantae; phylum Streptophyta; class Magnoliopsida; order Poales; family Poaceae; genus Cenchrus; species Cenchrus americanus. Next base: position 188,651,763 of record OX387245.1, read on the forward strand.
GCACCATCGTTTTCTCGGCAAGAAACATCCATACCGGGCCATGGATTGTCGGTTTAATGGGGAAAAGGAGAATTGAGAGGCGCCGTTGCATGTGACTAGAGATGCGGTCCACTTGAAAGTCAAGGACATCAAAACTATTGAGGAGTTACCCAAACTCGTCGAAAAACCCTTGGAAAAAGAAAGAAACGAGATGGTGAAGAAGAAGAAGTAATGTGCAACAAGAAATCAATTCTATGGGAGCTAGAGTATTGGCCGATGTTGGATGTGCGTCATTCGATTGACAACATGCACGTCAAGAAAAATGTGTGTGTAGCTACTTGTGGAACATTGCTACAACAGAAGTCCAAAGGAAAAGATCATAAAAGTGCAAGGCGGGATCATAAAGAGCTGGGCATTAGGCTGGAGCTCTATGTAGAGGAAACAGAGATGGGGACGAACCTTCCCGTTGCTGCAACCACCTTGTCAAAAGCAGAAAGAAAAGAATTCTATTTGTTTTTTGCATGATTTGAAAGTACCTTCAGGCTACTCATCAAACTTCAAGAGGCTAGTGTCAGTGAAGGACATGAAAATGAATTTCAACTTGATGAAATCTCATGATTGCAATGTGTTGATGACAACTCTTCTTCCTGTTGCACTTAGAGGTATCAAGACAGAACTGGTTCGCGACGCGGTCATGAGCTTGTGTTTATTCTTCAATGCAGTAGAACAGAAGGTGATTGATGAGGAAAAACTATTGGACTTGGAGAGGAGGCATTTCGAGACCCTATGCCTGCTTGAAGCTACCTTCCCACCGTCATTCTTTGATCTCATGCTGCATCTAACAGCACACCTCGCGAGGGAAATTTGGTTCCTTGGCCCATCTTACCTTCATCAGATGTTTCCATATGAGAGGTTCTATGGATTCCTGAAATCATTGGTACATAACCGGTTATTTCTGGAGGGATCCATTGTTCGTGGCTACGAGACCATCGAAGCAGTGGAGTGGGCCATGGGTTATATGGACCCACAAAACCCCATTAGTGTGCCTCGCTCACGACATGAAGGTAGGCTTTCAGGTGTTGGGACCATGGGGAAAAGGTCAGTCACTCCGGATGCAGATGCCTTCGAAAAGGCTCATTTCACCGTGATACAATAGCTGCACCTAATTACACCGTTTGCCAATGAGCACAAACGACAACTACGTGAAGACAACCCTAACCGTGGTAGGGCTTGGCTTGCAAAGATGCACATGCAAGGTTTCAGCAGGTGCCTCCGAGATTATGTCGAGACATGCAGCAATAATGTTGTAATTACCGACGAGATAAGGAATCTAGTAGCGGGGCCATTGTTCACTATTACAAGATACGAAAGAATGGATATCAATGGATACACGTTCTACACCATGACCCAGGATAAAAAGAGCGTCTATCAAAATAGTGGTGTGCGTGTACAGGCCGTCGTTGACGACAGTCATGACGATGATGATGACACGGAAACAGACACATATTATGGTCAAATAGAGGAGATATGGGAGCTTGATTATGTTGGATTGAAGGTAGCCTTGTTTCGGTCTAGGTGGGTCACCAATGGGAGGAGAGCTGTGATCAAGGACAAATATGGTTATGTTAGTGTTGATCTCCGGGTCTTTGGTTACAAAAACGAACCGTTTGTCTTCGCCAACGATGTTGAGCAAGTGTTCTATGTACCTGACCTTGCAAAGAAGAAGCTGTCCGTGGTTATGCCTGAAAAAAAGGATTGTGGGGATTGAAAATGTTGTTGAGGAGGAGGAATACAACCAGTTTGACGAAATTCCATCCTTTGACACATCATACAAGCCCCAACTCTTCAGAACTAACAAAACACCGTACTTGCGAAGCGACCATAGTGAAAAATCCATATACAGAAATCAAGGAAGAAAAAGCAAGCCTGATTTCTGCTGAATCCTTTTTGTAATGCCGGAGGATGTGTCTACTTGTGGAAATGGAATCCGTTTTGTAATATAAAGGATGCGATGTATTGGTGGAATTTCATTCTTTTTGTAATATATGGGATGTGATGGAATTTGAATCCTACTTGTAATATATTTTGCCAAAGATACTATATATACTCTGTTTATATTCTGCTTCAGTTCAGTAATAGGCAAGAGACGAGGACTAACGAACCAGCGTCGCCTTTGTTACGGGCAAGAGACGAGGACTAACGAACCAGCGTCGCCTTTGTTACGGGCAAGAGACGAGGACTAACGAACCAGTGTCGCTTTTATTATTGGCAAGAAGATATGCGAAATCACGAACAGATTACATCAAAAGAGACACGAATTAGAGCATCTCCAAGAGTTTGCCAAATTTTACTTGGCAAATATTGTGCTTTGCCAACTTCTAAAAAGATATGCCAAGTAAAAAAAGAGTTCATCTCCAACAATCTCGCATAATTTCACAAAAGCATGTCTCTTGAGATGCAAAATCACACACACAGCTAACAATCATCATTGATACATCAGAACAAGGTTATAATGCGGCCACATCTTCATGACGAGATATGCAAAATCACACATACACACACACAGATTACAGTCATCATTGATACATTAGAACAAGGTTACAATGTGGCCATATCTTCATGACGACATATGCAAAATCACACACACACATCGATCTTGCTCGCAAGTCGTCGATCTTGCTGCACGTGGTCATCGTACAAGCTCCACTTCTGCTGACGGCTTAGAGACTTGATTCCTTGCATGACTAATTAAAGAAAGCTTTTGTCTAGCAACCCTAATTTTGGTTTGCAAGATAGAAGATTTCCATAATTATGCTCATCTTACACGGAAAAATAATGAGATATGCTCCATCCAGATTCTGGCTGCTTCCTCATCTTCCAAGTGAACACAAGAGAAAGATATAGAGAGGGTGGAAACATATCCCTTAAAAAATCCCTCCTACTGGAGGAGAAAGGGAAAGCGAAAGGAAGCCCAAGTGTGTTGGAAAAGCTGCAGCAAGCTTTCCGTTGGCTTGTACATCCTGATGCCAGGAGGTTCTGGGCTACCTTCCTCGGACACGGCTGCGAGCAAGGGGTATGTCTCAAGGATTCTTCTGGCAGCTATGTTCGAGGGATGAGCAACCCAATCACCCCCTATCACAAAAATTCTTCTAGCAACTGAGAGATCGAGGAGGAGGAAGAAGAGGGGAAAGCAAAAGCTTGTGCCCTACAAGATCTATTCTTTGCGCCATAGCTAGACCTAGATCTAGAGAAGAAGGAAGCAAGTGACTCGCTTTATTGTATCAGAAGTTGGAACCATATAGCTAGATCTAGATCTAGAGAAGAAGGAAGCAACTTGAAGTGAGGAGGACCAATAGGCGGTGGTGCCTTTTTATAGAAAAAACAAGGAAGGGATAAGATCAAGAGCACAGGAACGACCGGGAAGGTTCCCAAAACGGTCAAGACGGTCGGGAAACTGTTGCTAGTCAACAGCTGAGAGCAGAGCTGCAGAGGTAGTGATTCCAATGTAGAATTAAATGATACGCTGAGTAAGCAAACATCGTCTCCAATGACCGTGTTTGGATGGTAGATGTTAGTGTTACTGTTAGTGGTAGTTTTTAACACCTCCAATTTAACACATGTGTTTGGCTCCAAAGTGTTAGTTTTGGTGTTAGTTTGCTACAAACTAACACTAACACCTCCATCCAAACATCCAATGTGGTCATCATCTCCAAAAAAAGATAGGAAGGGATAAGCGATCAAGAGCACAGGAAACGGGAAGAGGTTCCCAAGACGGTCAATGGCGAAACTGTTGCTAGTCAATGGCTGAGAGCAGAGCTACAGAGGTAGTGATTCCAATGTAGAATTAAATGATAACACAGATTAGTCAAACGTCATCTCCATTGCATACTTAAACCGTGTTTGGAAACAAATCTCCTGTATCTTCTCCTTCCAAAACAATTAGATCCCCTGCCCCTTCATCTCTACCCGTGAAAAAAAACAACCGTCTAGTCCTCATCATCACCATTCCCGGCCAGAGATGGATAGCATGTCGGGAAGAAGCACGCAGCACCAACCGTCATCGCTGCTGCTGGGCCTCCCTCAAGACCTCTGCATTGAGATTGTGGCGCGCGTCGGTGCGGCCTCGGAGCGGCTCTTGGCTGACCTCCGCAGCCTACGCGGTACTTGCTCGACCATGCGCCGCGTGTGCGGCCACGGCGACGTCGGCCGACGTTTGTCGATAGAGAGGATACGAGATGAGATTTCTTGGGTGTGGAACTCCACCACTTACAAAGCATTCCTTGCTATGCTGAGCGGTCTCGGGAATCCGGTGGCTTGTTTCCTCTCTGGAATCAAAGCCTTCTTCATCGAACACATGGGATACAATGATCTCCGGCGCGCCACCGAGGGTGGGCACGATGTGACGGCCTATCTATACGCCATCTTGCTCTACAGAGACAATGGCCGTGCCGTCGCTGATGACACCGCGAAGGGGTACATGAGGCGGGTTGCAGGCGGCGGCAGTACGACGTCGTCGAGATGGCTGAGCAACGAGGGCTGTCTGCCTTTGCATGAGAAGGCCGCGCGTGCGCTCCACTACTCGACTTGGCGCATTTGGGGTGAACCGCTGCAATCAAATGTTGTAATAAGTATTTCTTCGTCATTATTAGTCCAAATTTGATACCTTTTTTTCTAAATTTTTCTAAAATCACCATCTATTCATTAATTTCATTGTTTTGTGTACATTCCGTTTGTTGAGTGATATTTATATGCCCTATTTTGTTCTTTGTAAGTACAACATACAAATAATATTTGTTTTACACAACCATTAGTGATGAAACTTTACATTTCATAAGCTTAAGGTGAACACAAAGTTTTGTTAAGTTTTCAAATGCATATGAGTTCGAACATGTGGCAAAGTGTGGATAACTTCAATGTTCAAGCAAACATTCTAGGAAACTATGTGAGAGATGAAGACATTTGTACACAAGTATATTATTCCTTCATCTACACCACTTGAAATTTCGAAGACAAGTTTCGGTACCCAAATTATGTTGCCAAGTAAATTTGTAGATTTTTTAGAGCAAATTTGATGTTATTAGAATTATTATATAATTGCCATGGGGTGTAAAACTCAAATATATGAATTTTTGGCACACAAGTTTGAATGTCCAAATACGAATTGTTTGTATTTTTATAATTTTTAGGTGCTGTTTTATGGGCTTTAATAATTCAGGGAAGCAAGTTTCATTCCTAAAAAATTGTGACAGGCCCAACATCAGCGTCACCAGCCAATATAAAAAAGATAACCGTTGCCTGCCCGCCCGGACCCAACTGCCAACAAATGTGATCCGGGTTCACTAACCATCGTCGCCAATGACACTGGCCCAAGCGTCATCGTCAGTGTCAGCAGGCTAACCTGTGTCGGCAATGACTACTCTAATAAGATCTAATTCATCACAACAGATCTCCAATTAATCACAAGAGAACACAGTTCATCACAACGTGGTTGGATCTCTACTCGCGTATATTAGATCGAGTTCCTGACATACAAAATCTAACAACCAAGCTAATTAACTAAGCAGTTCATGTCCAAGAACCGGACGAAGACACAAAAGCACACATACATTATTGTTACTAATTGGAGGAGTCTATCAATTAGTCGGAGTCCCGCCATCGCCGTCGTGGCTGCCGTCGTCGCCGCTGTCATTGCCGTGACTGCCGTCGTCATCGTCGCCGCCATCGTCGAAGAAGAAGTGGCGGCGGGCAGCCCGCTTGACCACGGGGAGGTTCTCGAGCTTCTCAGCCAACCTGTGGATCCTGAAGGCGAGACCCTTCAAGGTCGGGTCCTTGTACACATCATGATGCGCCTCGATGTCAAAGGCCTCGCGAACACCTTGAAGCTTTCAGTAGGCGCTCTTGAGCAGCTCGGCGGCAAACTTATTATCGTCGAATAGCAGTTCCTCATCGGCGTCCTTGGCCGCCGGCTCCTTCCCCTTCTCCAACTTCTTCCGACTGCGGCTTTCGTCGTCGTCGTCCTTCCTTCGTCCCCTCTTCGACAGCGGTGGGCTCCTTGACGCCATCTCCTCCTCCTCTCGGTGACCGAAGATTTGTAGTGGTGAATCGCGAGGAGGAAGAAGAAGTGATGAAAAAGATGATAAGCTTATGGAAGAAGCAGGGGAGAAAGCAGGGGAGGGCGAATGGGTGAGGGAGTTATATTGACAAGACGCGGAACCGTCAGGCGCCTCTGCCCCCACCCACTACTCCATTACTGCCAGTACGTGGCACTCGATTGCGCATCGGCTCTGTCTCGGGCGTGAAGCCACACGTCGCTTTTCACTTAGGCGGGAAGGAGAAGGGGCGGGGCAATGATGTCGGACCCACTTGTCAACGGCAGTAGCCAAACTGCGGCACCTTTTCAATTTCCATTTATTATTTTATTACGACATGGTCGAGGCGCCATCTTCAACCTTCAACCCTCGAGCTCGTCGCCTCCTTCAACTTCAATCCTTGTCGCCAACTTCATCCCTCTTCAACTTCAATCTTCCTCGCCAACTTCATCCCTCGTCGCCGCCAACATCAACCCTCGTCGCCATTCAAATTCCAAACCCCGTCACTATGCCATTTCCTCCATTCTCCTTGATGGCCGCCGTGGTGTGCTTGATGCTACTGCTGCCACATGAACTTCTCACTAAGATCATCATCCACTCCTTCAAGGATGTGTCCATTTTCCATTTTCTAAACCTTCACAATAAAATCTGTGGCACCTTCCGGCGCATCTGCAACTCCGATGAGGTACTACTGCACATGTCACTGCGTGATCTTCGTTCGGCGTGCAAGAATCGCTATGTCAGGTCATTCTTTGAGCGGCGCTTCCACGAGGCCAATCATCCAGAGGCATTGTGCTTTGAGGGGATGGTGAGGTTGATGAGGCGGCAGAACCTCGATAAGGGTCTGAAGCTCATCGAAGATGCCGCCGCTACTGAAGACTCCAGTGCCATGTACTTTTTAGCGATGCTGAAGTACCGTTGCAACCCGGCGGACCCCGAAGCCATGGCACTACTTCAGGAAATCAGCGGCGGCCTGTCGCCCCCTAACGGCCGGTGGAAGAACCACAACCTGCGGCGGCTGCGCTACCTCGTCAAGCAGGATCTCGACAACACTACGTGGTTATACTGGCTTGATGACGGCGACGGCGACGACGACATTCCGTTGCTGCCCGTCCAGAATGCCAACATCTACATTTGGGAAGTGGGATGTAGGCACTATGGGCCGGATACCAAAGAGATCATCCACTACTGCAGCGCCGAGTGTCGCATCCGTCATGAGTTCGACCTCTGGACGCGTAAATTCCGCCCCGCCGTGGAGTATGCCGTCAGCAGGATGAACATCGGGATGTAGGCGCAAGCATCAATATGAACATTATCTATATTGAATGTAAATTATTAGATATTACTAAACGCATATTTGATTTTATCGGGATGTCGGGATGTCGGTGGCGGCAGGCGGCGGTGCCCTCTGCTTCCTCCTTTGTTCTATTCAAATGACTGTGGGGGCTAGTTCTATTCAAATGAAGAACAGTTCCCATTTCTCCTTTTAATCTACAACCAAATGTTGTAACAAGTATTTATTCGTCGTTTTTTAGTCCAAATTTGATACTTTTTTTTCTATATTTTTCTAAAATCACCATCTATTCATTAATTTCATTGTTTACTGTACATTCCGTTTGTTGAGTGATGTTTATATGTTTTATTTTGTTCTTTGTAAGTACAACATACAAATAATATTTGTTTTACACAACCATTAGTGATGGAACTTTACATTTCGTAAGCTTAAGGTGAACACAAGGTTTTCTTACGTTTTCAAATGCATATGAGTTTGAACATGTCGCAAAGTGTGGAAAACTTCAATGTTCAAGCAAACATTCTAGGAAACTATGTGAGAGATGTAGACATTTGTACACAAGTATATAATTCCTTCATCGAAACCATTTGAAATTTTGAAGACAAGTCTAAGTACCCAAATTATATTGGCATGTCAATTTGTAGATTTTTTAGAGCACACTAGATGTTAGTAGAATTATTACATCATTAACATGGGATGTAAAAACGGATTCTAAGAATCTTGGGCACACAAGTGTGACTGTTGATATTTTATTCAAATACTAAATGTCCAAATACGAATTGTTCGTATTTTTATGATTTTTTAGGTGCTGTTTTAGAGGCTCTAATAAAACAGGGAAGCAAGTTTCATTCCAAAAAAATTGTGACTGGCCAACGCGTCAGCGCCAGCAGCCAATATAAAAAAGATAACCGCTGACCCAACTCCTAACAAAGGCAATCCGGGTTCACTAACCATCGTCGCCCATGACACTGGCCCACTCGACAGCGTTAGTAGGCGAACCGTGCGCAGGCTGCTCAAAATTTCCCACCTATATTTACTATAGTGCCCATGAAATTCCAATTGTTGCACAGAGCCGTCAAGGGCACGCCAGTAGTTTCATTAAACACAGTTACGCGCGTCGTTCATATTTGGCTCCTCGCTAGATAGATCCACAACGCCCGCATTCTCCCCACCGCCGTTGCCACTCTCCCCGCTCACCTTCGCCGCTCTCTCCCCGCTGCAGCGCTGCTCTTCTCCAGCCCCACCGCTCTCTGCGTGACGACGCTGACGAGGACACGGTTACTGGTGTGCGGACGTACGTCCGGCCAACCTAAAGACGGTTGATGTGGATCTGTCGACGTCGTCCCCAGCCACGACGACGAGTCGGACGGCCGCCTCAGGCCATGAGCCGCCGTGGATCGGGCCCCTCCGACCATCACGAGAACAACTACTTCATTCGCGACAGAGGTTAGTCCTGCTTGAACCCCCAACGCCCTCTCTCTCATCGGCCACCAAAATCGATCTACTATATATTCATGTCATTGTGGATTAATTAGGGAGACATGCCTAGATAGTTCATCTTTAATTGATTGACTGTGGTTTTGATTGATGGATTTTGTTGCCCCAAGTCTGTTTTGAATAAATTGTTACTAACAGATGAAGTTATATGAACTGTTGAAATTCATTTTCATGTTCCTGGTGCTATAAGTTTTGGACTATAAATTCAAGAAAAGCATCGAGGATGTTATCATACTTTAATTCTGCTATGTTTTGAATGTACCAGATCGACACTTATGCTTTGGACCTGTTAGCATACTTTAATTCTGCTATGCTCTGAATGTACCAGATCGACAGTTATGCTTTGGACCTGTTAGCATATACTTTAATTCTGCTATGCTCAGATCGACAGTTATGCTTTGGACCTATTAGCATACTTTAATTCTGATGGCCACACAATGTCATTGGGAATTGCATCGCAGTGGTTTATAATGTAGTCCACCCAATCTGCTATATATTCATGTCAAGGTGGATTAGGGAGACATGCCTTAATAGTTCATCTTAAATTGATTGACTATGGATTTGATGGATGGATTTTGTTGCTCCAAGTTTGTTTTGAATAAATTGTTGCTAACAGATGAAGTTATATGAATTCGAGTGTGTTATGAGTTGTGTGCTTATGGAATCAAATAAGGATGTCTTCCTTTTTCCCCTTCCCTGATTCCTAGGTTTAATTTAATTCCAACAATAATTTTAGGACTTATAAATTGCTAGTGTGAGAAGTTGGATTTTCATTTAGGATTTATTTGGATTTCTTTGAGTGGATTCAAATTTGAATTGGATTTCAAATTTGAATCATCTAGTTTATAGATAAAGGAAATAGGAAAACCATAAGCCCTCCTTCGCGGGCTGCTGCCAACCATTCGGCCCGTTGCCCCTTTCAGCCCCCGCGCAGCCCAGCAGCACCGCACCATCCCGCCTGCCACCTCACCCGCCGGCCTGCGTCGCTGCCAAGCGGGGCCCACTCATCAGGCCGCCACATCACCCCTTTCTGCTACCTTTCTTTCCCCCTTTCCCCGTCGCCTCTCTCGCGCTGCGCCACCGCCGTGGAAAGGCCGGCCGTGCGATCGAGCTCGCCGCCACCGGATGTTTCCACGCGTCCCAATGCGTTCGCCACCGTCCGCTCTACCTACCTCCGCTTATTTAAGCACCGCCGCGGCCTGGGGCTCAAACCCTCGTTGATTGGGGTTTCCCTTCCCCATTCTGCTGCCGCTGACGTAGGAGGAGGAGAAGGAGGCGGGGTTGGCCGTCCGTGGGAGCGTGCCGTCTTCGCCCTTCGCCGAGCCGGGGCCGTTCACGAGGAAGGAGCCAGACCAGGTCGCTGCGAGCGCCGCCGCCTTCGTCTGTTTCACCGCCCCAAGCCGTTACCGCGTCGAGCCCCTCTTCCCCGACGCCTTCACCATCGGGCCCCCTTTTGGCCGTAGGTGAGCACGGTGTCCCTCCCGTCTCTTGTGGCGCCCGACCTTCGAGTCGTGGTCGCGCGTCGAGCCCTGAGCACTCGCCGCCATGTCCATGCACGCCACCGCACTGCCGCGCTTATGCTGGTGAGATCGGCCATCAAGCCAGGCGGGGAAGCCTTTCTTGCAGGTGTCGCTGTCATCGTTCCCGTGTGCACATCCCCAGCTCGACCTCGCTTCCTTTTTCCCATTGAACCGCGCACCACCGTGCCGCCATCGTGCACCCACGTGCACCGGTGCACGGGCTCGGTTGAGCCGTTCCGGCGCGTAGGCCTCGCGAGCGTGCCAAAGGCGCCATTTCTCTGGGTCGCCAGGGTCCTCTGGTGCCGTCTTGTCATAGAACGATCGGGGTTCCCCCGTGCTCGCCGCAGTTGCGCGTGTCGCCGCGGCCGGGCCGGCCGGCAAGCCGACACCGACGCACGCCCGTGCGTTCACGAACCCGCGCCGCGCCGCACACCCACGTGCGCACGCGCACGCGCATCCGCCCGCATGTTTCTTCACCGAGCCGCTAGCATCCCGACCCGCGCCGCTTCGCGTGCGCGCACGTGAGCCGAGCCCATCAGCACTGGCCACCCTAGCCACACCGCCGGCGGTGCCGTGTCGCACCGCCGCGAGACCAACCTCGGCCTAAGGGCCCATCTTTCCCCTGCCAACCGTGTCACTTCGTTGACCCAAGCTCCATCCTGGGGCGTGTCGCCCAGCATCCGTTGGCCCTCGTCGCTGGCGAGGTCTCAATCGACCGCTGTCCCTTTGGGACATTCTCTCGAGCGCCTGCATTCGGGCCAGTGCAGTGGGGGTTTTCCCTTGTGTACGAGAGCCTACACGCGCGCCTAGCCGCGTCCGATCTGGGCGGATCCCGTGCGGCCGGCCACCCATGGTCGAGCCACACCGACGCCCGCACAGAGCCAAGCGACGGGCGGCCACACCCGGATCCGGTGCGCCCGCCCGCATCACCCGCCGCGTGTGCTGCCACGCGGGCTACAGCCGGCTTGTAGCCTCCTGCGTGGCAGCCATCTCGGCACCAAGAGCCGGCATGCAGCCCTCTTGCCACCGGCTTTAAGCCCCTAAGAGTCAGCCAGTAGTCAGCCTATAGTCTGTGCTATTGTGTATGCATATTTTAATTTCAGAAAACTATTTTCTCTTTGGAAAATCCTAGTAAATCCATTTTGGTTCCGAAAAATATAAAACCTTTTTCAGAAATTCTCTAAAATCTTAAACTCCATGCTAGGCTAGTGTTTTCTCTCGTTTGGCTCTTAATCCACGTTCTTTTGGAGTTAATTGCTTTAGGACCACTGTTTATTTTATTTCACGCGTTTTTAGGAGCAGCTGGAGCCGGCGAGCTGATCTCGGAGTACGACTACGCCGACGACTTTGCCGCAGAGGACTACCCGACCCCAGGTTCATGCCCGACTGATTCTGAAATACCTATTAGGCATTGATAAATAGAATGCTAGCGCTTTACTTTAAATGGATGATGATGATGAGCCTTTCACTGCCTACTTCTAATATCCTGTCCTTGATTGTCCTACTACTATATATGTTTATAATCTTGTATATACACGGAGCTTCGTGATGCATGTGTTGGGATGAGAATAGTGGTTCTTGGCGTGACTGGGATAAAATCAGCAGAGAAGGTGTTTTGGGTACTTTGGTGGGGGTGAGCTCGAGACAACCGATCTGAGATTGGGGATAGGGATGCACTCCTCAGTGTATCCCTACTTTGATGGTTTTCGGAGCCTAGGTGTTGGGGTTTTATTTGCGTGTGGAGGATATGAGCTCTCCTGGTCTAAAACCGAGTGGACAGACCTTTTCACGAGACCTTTATGTACACACCACCCCACCGAGCGTGGGGTTAGGGCCGAGTTGAGCTCGGCAAGTGCGGAACCATACCTACCAGCAGGATAGAGGGCATCAGTGGGGGAGAGGTGGAGAGAGACCACTTTCTTTCAGTGTGTCGCCCGCGTGGCCACACGGGGGCATTCACAGTTCCGGTGTCGTCCCCTTTGCGAGGGGGACCGCTTTGAGGGCCCGATGCAGGATGGGACCGTAACTACCAAGAGTTCGCATGGTAGGATGGGCTCGGTGGTCGTACACCAGCCAGGTGCCATTCCGGGTTGGGTTTAGGTGTACACACTTTGCAGAGTTGTTCGATCTATAGCTATAGTCGCGTCCTCGGTTATGAACATGTCCCCTGATAGCTTTGTTCTCATGTTTTGGGATTTCTATCTTCCCCTTTTAGGTGAGTGTGTGGTGAGCCGTGGTTGCAGTCGGTTAGAGGAGAGAGGCTCCATCTACCTCGTTGATCCAGTCTCAATCATTGAGGTGCGAGGAGAGGAAGTTCTCGCATCGATCCTAGATGGGAGTACGTTGTGGAGACGGGACCCTGGGTTACCAGGTGGTTCCGAGCTGTGTCGAGAGCTTTGGGATTGGGAACTTGATGGAGATATCTTGTTTATACTCTGCTGCTGCTGCATAGGAAACCAGAGTCTCTTCCTTGTCTCTTTTTCTCCCTTTAGATGTTAGGCCACTTAAAGCTGCATACAGTTGGTGACGTGGACCTATCCCACTCCTTGGGGATATACTTTGGGTGTGCAAGGTACGAGACCGAGTACGACAACAACGCCGATGGATGGTACGACTGAGGGATGCGTCGCTTCGCTCAAGGATGCCTGTGGCGAGAATAATAAAAGAGGGAGACCCTTCTGAGATGCTAGCCTCCGTTGTGTAGAATTTCACTCTTATTTAGCGAAGAGGCTTGTACTGATGTACTCCATTATGGACATGTAACAAATTATGTACTTTTAGTCTTATGTGATGCGATGTATGACTTTGTGTATTTATCTGTGAGACGTTCTGTACGCGATAGCCACTGATCCAGGGACTATCTTGATGGTACAGGGATTCGAGTTTTCTATGAAAATCCAAGGTTTTACATTTATATGGTAGTGATAACTAGACTGTCTTATGCTTTGTTGTGAGTGTTAATTGTTTCACTACTGTCATATATATTGTTATTGTTGGTGTCATGATGTGTTGTGAGTGTTGTTTCACTACTGTCATATATAATGTCATGACCATTGCTTTATCCTCCTGTTGCATGTACATATGGAACACACAATCCATCGCTGCTCAAGTTGGACAAGGAACCAATTGAAGGAATTTATTCTCTGCTTTGATATATAAGCATATTGTTGTGTCCCTGTCAAAATGGTTAGCACCTATCCCTGTATGTTAATTAAGTAAAATATGAACTGTGTATGTCTGTATGAAGTTCACAGAGGTTTGGTATCTAGATTCTGCTAAACAACATCACCCGCTAAAGTTCACAGACCTCCAAAATGTTTTGAATTGGTCAGTTTCTTGCAGGTTTTGTTCACAAAAATTAAATCTCTAAGTGTTTCTAATTGGTACTGCTGACCATGCAGGGCCTTTGGTACAGTATTTTTTGTTCACAAAAAATCAATCTAATTGGTATTGCTGATCATGCAGGGCCTTTGGTGATGCACAGTACAGAGTGATGAAAGGAAAGAAAAAAGCCAAAAGGCACACTCAAGCACAAAACAAATCTCACTGTAGACCGAGGTTTTTATGGTCCTTTCTTACCTATTTGGTACTGCATTAACTTGTCATTTTGGTACCTCGATGCAGTGTGCTCAGTAGCCATGGGGGAACTCTTTGTGTGGATTCCATGTGGCATTCCATATGTTAAGACTACTCGATGCTGTAAGTACATAATAATGCTCAACCTTGCCTCTGCTCATATTATCCATCTGATTTTAGAAAATGATTTCTACTTGTATTCTCATAAATGATTGTATTTTGCAGGATTTCAAACCTCCTGTAGATGTTTCCATAGAAGATGTAAAGCGTGTCCGGGAGATGTTGTGCGAGTACATTCCTAAGGAGGCCATCGACCGAAAGGGCAACTTGTACAGTGGTGCACCGTGAGTTTATTGTGACCAGAAACTTGAAACTCATTCAGTCTTTTTTAGTCAGGTGTTGTTGCCTGAGAAACCTGCTTGGCTTGCTTGGTTCGGATCAAATACTGCCTGGTTCAGTCTGATTTCTCATGACTCCATCCAAACAAGCCCCGATGAGAGTAACTTGAAACTTGATGTGATCCTAGCTAGCTTGTCTATAAATGTGATCTTGCTTTATTTGCCAATATCTGTGATGTGAGAATGTGTTTGTGATGTCTCCTTGCTGTGTTGTCTACCATATCCTGGCTAGTTCCAGGATGCAGCCCCTGGTGGCTGCGAAATCCTGGCTGGTTCCAGGATGCCGCCGGCAACCGGGCAGGTTACTGTAGGGGTGGCTGTCGTATCTGTAACGGACGTTAATTAAAGCTCGTTACAAACACTGATCAGTAAGTAACAGGCTTCATTCGGAAAACCCGTTACAAAAATTTCCATAATGTAACGGGCAGTGTAAAAGCCCGTTACTAGTCCTGACCGGTGGGCCCCAGGACCTGGCCGTTCATCGAGATATAGGAGACGCAGGTTGAAAGCAAGCGTCTCCTTTAATAGAGAGAAAGCAGACGTGCGTAGAAACAAGAGCGTCTCATTTCGTCGAGAAAGTGGAGACGCGAGTTCACAAAATGCGTCTTTGATGTTAATTTAACAGTAACGGGCTCTGTTTCATGCCCGTTACCAAGTTCCATGTGGGCCCAGAGAAACAGCCATTTCACGTGACTGGTGACTAGTTGTGGTAACAGTCGTTGTTTGATGCCCGTTACGAATACTAGTTGTGCTGAGACGCGTGTGAAATAGACGCGTCTCATTTCGTCAAGATAGTGGAGATGCACGTGCACATCAGGTGTCTCTGATATTGAGCATCTGTAACGGGCTTTGCTTTGGTGCCCGTTACGAAAGTTCCCTGTGGGTCCAGAAAAACAGCCATTTCACGTGACCGGTGGCTAGTTTTGGTAACGGTCGTTGTTTAATGCCCATTACTAATATGTCTTATCAGTAACGGGCATCTGCCCATTACCTTTCTTGGCTTATTTGTAACACTTGATCGGTAACGGGCGCATTGCCTGTTACCAAAGGCGATCTACACTCGTTACCAAAGCCAGTTTTTCACATAGTGTTCCTTCAACCAGATCCATCCCGAGGCTCTTTTGTACATCTAACCCTGTTCTTTTACCTTTTCACGAGCACTATTTGTTGTGTCTCGGGATTCTTGTTTGCTAGCCCCTGATATCTATAGTTAATTGCAGATAGGTCCCTGAACCTTTGAACAACCTTATCTTGATCGTTTTAACTCCGTTTTATCCGTTCAAGTTGTGTTAGGTTCATAATAAAATAAAGCACCTATTAGTGGAGTGTTTTCACCATGTTTGTTTTCTGAAAATTTATTTAATATTAATCTTGTTAATTCTTATTAAACATGTCTTTTCTAAATAAAATATATATATAGATATATACATCGTTTTTCATAATCAAATTTATTTTGATTAATGTTTGTCTCACATGCTTCTGTAAATAAAATCTAATTAGATCTTTTACTCGGTTTTCCATAAGTCAAATATTAATTTGCTTAATGGTTAATTAACTTTTATAATTAAAAATTGATTAGGCTTTTACTCTGGCTTTATAAATAAAATGTTAATTTTGATTAATACCCATGTAATGCTATTTTTAATAAAAACGTGATCTACTCACAAAGTTACGTTAGATTATTCATATAGTTTATCTTTTCTAAGTTAAATGTTTAATTGGTATAATTTATACATAAAAATTTATAAACAAAACTCACTATGCCACAACACCGAATTACCATCACAAGATCTGACGTTAAATTTTTTCTCTATCGATGGATAATCTGACGCTAAATATTACTCAGAGATGATCTGACGCTAAATCCATGTTTAGCGATGTGCTGGCTGACGCTGAAAAGATCCGGATGTAGCGCCTCTCTGTCTGACACTAAAACAAACTATAGCATCGTGTAGTCTGACGCTAAACATATATGGGCCCCACTCAGCACGCCTAAATTTTGGTTGGCCCGCGTAAATTTTGTTTGGCCCGCGAAATGTTGGCCTGGCCCGCGAAATGTTGGCTTGGCCCGTGAAAATGGAAACCCTACCCTCCCTTATCCTCTCACCTGCCCCCCCTTCGAACTAAACGAACTCGCCTCCCACCGTGCCCTTGCTGCCCACCGCCGCCGCCCACCGCTGCTGCCACCGCGCCGATGCCGCCCACCACCACCGCCCACCACCGCCGCCCACCGCCGCCGCCACCGTGGCAACGCCGCCCTCTTTCCCACTCCGCGACGCACCGAGGTAACCCCAACGCTGCCGCCAATCCCTCCCACCCCGCCGCCGCCGCGAATCCCTCCCACCCCGACGCCGCTGCCAATCCGTCGCATCCCTACGCCGTCCTAGGGCTTTCCCACACCGCCGCTACCGCCAATCCATCCCATCTCGACGCGGTCGTCCATCCCTCCCAATCCGACACCGCCCCAGCCCTCTCCCAACCCGATGCTGCCGCCCATCCCTCCATCGCCGTCTGGGATGAGTGGAGAGCCTGCGGAGGTAGCCATCGGAGGTCAGGCTCCAGTAGTTCGCTGGATACGTGACGGCCAATGAGTTCCACAGCCGCACCCTCTTCTGATGTTTCTTCTAGGACACGCACGAAGTGGAGAAGAAGACCCTCTTGCTCTGGTTGAAGGGAGGTAGGCCTTCAAGCATAGTTTTTTGCTTGGCAAGATTTATTTTTGAAGCCAAGCAGTATGATACATACATTGTGGAGCAAGCCGACCCATTTAGTTGGTACAGATTCATTTTTGTTATGTTTGACTTAATTGTCCTATTTGGAGCTTAGATCGGAGTATGAAAATTTCCTGAATAGCACAAGAATTGGGTTTGGGTTTTATAACCCTTGTCTTTTGTCTCAGAGATTGTATCAATTTGTTTGCCTTAATTAGCAATGGTAAATGAAAAAAACAATAGCACACTGTCCAGATTAAATCTTTTAGAGGGCAAGCAGTATGCTAGGAAGAGTTTAGGCCTTTTTTGTAATGAATTAGGCTAACCATAAGATGACTCGTGCAATGCCAAGTGATAGTGCTATACATGTTCTGCTGGCTAGTGCTAAAAGCTAAAAATAAGCTCATTTAATTTATTTTGGCGGCAATTGATGATTCTGTTCAAAAGTTATGTTCATAGCTATTTATTAGTGGTAGTTCTGAATATATTTATGCATGCTAGCAATTGTCTAATTTATCCATCCGTGGTCTAGGTTCATATCAATATGTTTCACACCATTATTACTAGCTCATTGTACTATTTGGTTCATGCATGCTTAAGTTGTTTCCTTGGTGCTTCAAACTCAACAGGGGCTTGTGAACGTGTCTGCACCAACTACACGAGGCTGACACAAGATCTTCTTCAACAACACAAGGCAAGGCTGCCCGTGGTGCTCCTCCACAGTCCCCAAGAACCTACTCCACCGACGTTGACCTCACATTGTTAGCGGCCTACAGATTGAAGTACCATAGGTATGCACTTAACACTTATGGGTTCTATGTCGAGAAATAATTCATGTGTCACTGTCTTCTTGTACTATCACACTTGGCTTCCACATTTATCTTTGTATATGTGTTGCTACTGCCTTTTAACTTGTGTTGCTTGCTGTGGGCAATGCAAATGCTTGCTGTAATTGTTTATTTAATTTTTAATTGGTCTATGTTATGAAATTTTGTAGTTTGAACAAGTATAATCTGAAAGCCACTCCCCACAAAGAATCATGGATAAATCTTGGATCAATAGTGATGCTAGGCACACAAAGGAATACTCACAAGGGGTCACCAATTTCCTAACTTTTGCATTTAGGAATTCAGCAGTAGGGGACAAAATACTATGCCCTTGCACAAAGTGTGTTAACTCATTTTGGAGGGACTCAAGTGAAATACGGGAACACTTAATATGTAATGGTTTTCTGCAAGGGTACACAGCTTGGAATTTACATGGGCAAGCCAGTTCCTCTTTTGTTGATACCAACAATAGTGATGGTGCTGATCCTGTGGAAGAGTCTAGTGAAGAGGATGACATATCTGCATTGCTTAGAGACCTAGCTTGTGGTTTAGATGATAGAGAGGATTTTGAAGACAATAGTTTTGATGTGCTTCCTAAAGAACTAGTTGACCTCCAGAAGTTGGTAGAAGCCAATAGTCAAGAATTATTTCCTAACTGTAAGAAGTACACTAAACTGCATTTCCTGATTAGGCTTCTTCACATCAAGCTCCTTGGAGGATGGACCGAGAGAAGTTTTGACCTTATGCTAGATCTATTTAATGATGTCTTACCTGAGGGTTCAACACTACCCAGAAACTACTATGAAACTAAAAAATTGATTAAGTCCATAGGACTTGGGTACATTAGTATTCATGCCTGTGAAAATGGTTACATTATATATCGGAAGGATTATGAAAATTTTGAATCATGTCCAAAGTGTCGGTGCGGAATATGGTCCCGACGCTAACCAGTAGAAAGCGCCGAGGTCTATCCTTCAATGGTCGATGCTAAGCAATAAGAGACACGGGATTTATCCTGGTTCCGGCCGAGGGGGCCGTACGTCCAGCAGTGGCGTGCTCAAGGCACTATATTACTTAGCACCGGGGGTGCCTGTAGTGGGGCTGCTACAAGCAAGGCGGGAGAGGAAGCGTGGCTTCCAAGTCCCTGGTGTAGTGGCTGAAGATGTTGTGGGAGAATTGGAGAGCAAGTGCGTGGCGCAGCCTGTCTCCTGTTGTGTTGTGTCTGTCCCCCCGCGGCAGGGAGGGTTCGTCCCCCTTTTATAGATCAAGGAGGGAGCGAATCACATGCGCGCCGCGCTATTTAGCTACGTGAAGGGGCGTGGCGTGCTATGCTGTAGAGTGGGCGGCCGTCCGGACGATCCTTGCAGCGATCTGGCCATCATGGCCTATCTTGTACCCGAACAGTGGCGGTTCGAGGGTAGAAGGGCGGCGGATGGTGGTGATGTCTTCTGATAGGCTCGAGGGAGCTGCTGACGTTGGCCCGTACGGAGTACAGGAGTAGGTAAGATGGCGTCCCGTTCCAATACGTTCCACAGTGCTGGAGTCGTTGCTACAGCGTTTGGCATGCGCCCGCACGTGCGGGGGCGGCAGCCATACCGTAACAGTAGCATGGATGGCGTCCCACCGGCCTAGTGTTGACGGTGTATTTTCGTGCACCTAGCATGTTCATTACACTTTGGTTTGGATTTGATTATGGAAGTAACCCGCCACTAGGCACACTAATCATATAACAAGTTCATCTTTGTGCATGCATTTGGAAGTGTTGTGTTTATGTAGGAAAACATGGACATAAAGGACGGATTCGCAACAAGTTCAAAGGAGCATTCATGGAGTCTTGTTCGTGTTCATGAGCTTGCTGAAATCACTTCCAATGGTGGCGAGGACCGAAGTGCTACGAGGAACACCCCGGGGATTGAAATGTAAAAGATCAAACTTCATGCAAAGAGAGCATCCATCTTGGACGCGAGGATAACGACGATCAAAATCATGGAGGGGACCCGTTTTCCTTGCCCTCGAAGGATCTTCAACCCTAAAACCCCCGAGGCGCCGCCAACACCGAGGAGGGGAGTCGTTCGCACCGAAGGCCATCCACGAGCTAGAGAGAGAGGAGGAGGATCTCGGCGGGAGATCAACCACCTCGAAGGAAGCACCCTCTCGTGGAGAAGAAGGAAGACACCGGCGGGAGGGAAACCATGATCAACGGTGCCATGATCGGCACCTTGATGGGGTAATCTTCTCATTCGTCTATGGGTTGTAATCGATCTTGAGATGTAATCGCACTTTGTCGGATTATCTATCTATCATCTTGTGTTGAATATACTTTCATGCTTAAGGTTTGCTTTGCCATGCCGTAAAGGGAGTATAGGCCTCAATGCTTCCTTGGATCCATTCAATACGCCATGTCCATCAAAGGTCTAGTCATGAATACCTTCGCGTAGTGACGGTACGAGAGGAGGGAAAGGGCGAAACCGTGGTCACAACCTCGATAGATTAGATTGGTTTTTCATGTCTTTAAGCGATTGCATGCTCTAGTATCGTAGACCCGTGGGCGAGTGTCTTCTACCTTGATCGTTTATCATTCTCTCTAGTGTGTTTAGTTGTTTTCTAGTATAATAGTAGTTAGGGTTTTAGTAGCTAGTGTGTCGTTGTTGATCGAACGCTTGTAATCCCCTTGCTCCGCAAATTGACAAGAACCTTGGGAATCCCGTGGTGAAAAAGGTGTGGGGTCCGTACGCTTGCGGATCGTAGAGGGATACGTCTTTTATCCGTCAACACCTAGCACCTCCACCTAACCCTGCAAAGTCACAAGAAAGCAAATCGGAGGTGCAGCCGGCCCCCCTTCGAGGGCTCGGCGCGTTAGGCGTACTGGAGCAGGTGCACGGCGTCACGGGACGGCACCGGTCCCCGGCGCACGATCCCTCCCCACGGTGATGGGGATGGGCTCCCTCCGGGGAGTTGGTGCGGCGGCACCGGGCGCGAGCCCCGGCGCATGATGGCGCCGTCCCGCCGATGTCGGGGCGTTAAATGCCCGCGTACGGGGGTAGGCGCACGCGTGCGGGGCGCCCTCGAGCGAGGCGGACCCCGGTCGAGGGCGGGGCGGACCCTCGATCGAGGCGGAGCCTCGCTCGAGGCGGAGCGGGCCCTCGAGCGAGGTGGAGCCCGCTCGAGGGAAGCGCACCCCCTCGAACGGGACGGAGCCCGCTCGAGGGAGGCGCGCCTCCTCGAGCGAGGCGAAGCCTTGCTCGAGGGGATCTTCAAGAGGGCCGCCATGGTGGGCCGTTGAGGTCCCCTGCGGCATGGGCCGTATCTCCGCATGGTTAGGCGAAGTGTGTTTGGCTTTGTTGCGGGTTTTAAGTGGGGATTTCCCCGTTGTTAAAGGGGACCCCTTGGGCTGTCCCCCGACGGTAGCCCCCGAGCATTTGTGGGTTTGCCATTGAGGCTCCCGCGGATGCGGAACCTACGATAAGACGTTCTTCCCTTCTTGTCTTGCGAACGCTTTCCGTGGGGCCGCGTCAGCGGACCCGCGGGTCTAGCCCCCCGGCCCCCGCAGAGCGTGGATGCTCCCCGTAGGGGTTAACCGCGAGAGCTGGTCAGAGGGCGCGGTACATGTCTCAACCGGCGTCGGCAATATCTCAGCCGGCTTCGGTGACGCACACGATGCTTCGGCGCCCGTCCCCGGCGGGTGCAATTCAAAGAGGTGTAGCCGTGCGTCAAGCCCCCGAGCCTGGGCCCGTTCGAGGCGATCGGGTAGAGCTTTACGACTTGCTTCTTAACGCGCCCTCGGCCGTCCCTCCGCGGGACCGAGGGTGAGGTTTCCGCAACCCCCATCGAGCGGGTCGCGAATTGTGGATTCCTCGTTGAGCTCGCTAGTGGGTGGTTCGAGTGGACGCCCATGCCCCGTTCGATAAGGGTAGGCCGCGTGGTCCAGAGACACGTCCATTGAAGCGCTTGCGTGGGTTTGCTAGGTGGGGCTCGGTCCCATTCGATAGGGACCGAGGGCGCGGAATCTCTTCCTCGGTGGGATCCCCCGGCTAGGCCGCGCCCTCGCCGGCTCTCGAACACGACATATGGGGCACCCTCGAGCCGGCGGGCTCGAGGAACGGCTCGAATGCGCGTGCCTTTGTCGTCCCCGACTCGCGATGCGGGGCGCCTGTTCGAACCCGTCGAGGGTCAGGCTTCGAACCTCTGATCAGTAGGGCCGTGCAGGGCGGCGCTTGGGCGGCCCCGTCTTTGCGTTTGCGGCCGCCGAGGGGTCTGGGTGAGCCAGCCCTCGAGGCGCTGGTCAGCAACACAGCGTGGCATGGGTGCTTGTGGTACCTGCTTTGTTTCAAGCGGGCCTCGGGCGACCTTCTCACGCCTGTGCCCCTTTAGAGGGTTGATATTGTCTCGAGCCAGGGGCTCGCGCCGCTCGAGGGTCCTACGTGGCATGGGTACTCGCGATGCTCGCTTTGTTTCAAACGGGCCTCGGGGTGACCTTCTCACGCCTGTACCCTTCAGAGGGCTGATATTGTCTAGAGCCAGGGGCTCGTGCCGCTCGAGGGTCCTACGTGGCATGGGTGCTCGCGATGCCCGCTTTGTTTCAAACGGGCCTCGAGGCGACCTCTCACGCCCGTACCCTTTCGAGGGTTGAATTTATCCCGAGCCGGAGTCCGTGCCGCTCGAGGGTTCTCCTTGCTTTGCAAGGGACTCGGCCATTAAATGCTCCACGGTAGAGGTTGCGGTTTCGCATCGCGGCGCGCCTTTTTAGGCGTCGCGGCGGCGCGCGCGTGTAGTGGGCGGCGTGGGCGGGCGGACGTGACCGCCCGCCACGGCCCCTGCTAGTCTTCACCGTGATGATGGCCCGTTCGCGGTGATGTGGCCGCTGCGGTCGTGGTGGGGTCCGCTCGCCAGCGAGAAGAGAAGATTCCCTGCAGTTAATGCGCGCGGGACATCCGCCCCGAAGAGCTCGCCCGCGGCTTATAAATCTGAGGGGAAGGGGAAGCGGCGGTTTTTTACCTTAGCACTCCGCCATTTTAGTCCCCTGTGCTTTCGTCTTCGCTTCGCTTTCGCCACCGTGCGGCTTCGCCATTAGAGCTTTTCTTCCTCCTCCTGTCCTCCGCTCTCGCATTCCTTTGTCCTCTTCTCATGGCGCCGCCTCCGCCCCTCACGATCCTTGACCCGTACGCCTGGGAGCGGTCGACGGTGACCCGAGCGGCCCTTGGCGAGCCGGTCACCGCCGGCCGCCTGGCGGCAAACGAGGATGGCCGCCCGGCGGAGTGGATAGTGCCGCCGGCGGGGGACCGCGCGCCCAACCCGCCGGAAGGATACGTGGTGAGCTTTGTCCGCTTCCACGAGCGAGGCTTCAACGCGCCGGCGAGCCGCTTCATGCGATCGCTGTGCCACTACTACGGCGTGGAGTTGCACAACTTTGTGCCCAACGCGATTTCGCAGGCGGCCACGTTCGTGGGTGTCTGCGAGGGGTATCTGGGGATCCCAGTCAACTGGGAGCTCTGGGTACACCTCTTCCGCACGGAGCTCTTCACGCAGCCCACGACGGAGCCGAGGACCCGCCGCGCGGTGCTCGCCGGCGGGATGTCACCGCGCCTGCGGGGGGGGGCGTTCAAGGACGACTACATCCCCTGCACCATGACGACGAACGACGCCGGCTGGGAGCGGGGATGGTTCTACCTCGCGCAACGCCGAGCCCGGCCTCCCCCTACACCGGTCGGGTGTTCAAGGAGAGGCCCGGCTCCTGGGGCTACGGGGTGTCCATGGCCCGAAGCATCGGAGGCGGCGGGGACTCGGTCCCCGGCCGCCCCGAGGAGCCCGACGGCGGAAGGGCCGACCGCGGCGGGCGTCCTCGCCTTCCTCCATCACCGGCGGGTCGTGCCTCCGATGGAGAGGCCGCTCTCCGCATCTACGAGATGACGAGAGGAGGCGGACCCCCGTCGCGCCGGCGAGGTCGCGGATGCTCCCGACCCCCCTCGGGCGGCCGTATGCGCTCACCCCGGGCGCGGAACGCCGTCGACACCCGGATGCCGGCGCGCCCGGACCGAACCCCGTGGGACCTCAAGATGCTCCCCACCGGCCCGCTGGTGAGTATGATTCTTGATTCTGTTTTAGTTCTTGGTGTTGCCTCTCCCCCCGACGCGCCACTAACGTTCTCGCATGCAGTGGTGAACTTCACCGCCGCGAAGTCCGTTCCGCCCACCCCCCGACTCCGCGTGCGCTCGGTCGGGCGGCGCGCTAGCGGGAGCGAGGAGCGGGCGGCGCGCAAGAGGGAGCGCGCGAGGCGGCACCGCGAGCGCCGCGAGCGACGGAGCGCGGAGTACCGCGGCGCGAGGAGCCGGGGCTTTCCTCCCCGGGGACCGAGGGAGTACTCGTCCTCGGAGGAGGACAAAGAGGAAGAGGCCGATGGGCGGGGCCCCTCCGATAGGTGGGAGCCTGCGCCCCCGTCGCCGCGGCCCGGCCCCGGCGGCAAGGGCGGCATCGCCGGGGCGGGCGCAACGGCGCCCGCCGCCGGCAATCGACAACGAGGGCGGCGCGCGCGCGCGGAGGTGCCGGCGCGTGCCGCGAGGCGCGTGCGGCAAGCGTTCTGCGCGCGCGCGGTGCGCGCGCTGCGCGCGGGGCGGGGCCCCGCGCGCGGCGGTGGCGTCGGGGAGGCGCGGCGGCGGGCGCGCCGGCCTCGTCCGCTGAAGCCTCGAGGAAAAGGAAGCGCGCCTTTTCCTCTTCGAGGTAAGGGGCTCGTTCTTCTGCTCGGTTTGGTTTTTTGACGATCAGGCATTCCAACTTTCTGTTTGTGCTTGCGCAGGGTGGTGCCAACTGTGCCTCCCCTCGCACCGGCCAAGGTGCTGAGGGCGGACGCGTCCATCCCCACCCGGCGGCGCTCGTCGAGGGCGTCGCGGGCGGGTGCAAGTACGGCGGCGGTAGGCGAGAGCTCGCAAAGCCCGGCCGAGGCCCCGAGGCCTCGGCCGGCGGATCGGCCCGCCATGGCGCGGCCCGGCGGTTGCCGAGGAGCGGCCGGCGTCGGCCGTGGTGGGGGCGCGGCCCGCGGAGGGCGCCGCGACGGAGGCGCGGTCCGTGACGCCGGCCGCGGAGGAGGTAGAGCGGGTGCGGCCCGCGGTGGTGCCCGTGGTCGCGGAGGCACGGCCGGAGGCGGTGGCCGCGGCGTCGCGCCGGCGCCCGCGACTACGGAGGCGCGGTGGAGGCGCGGCGGAGGCGGCGGCGCGGGGCCGGCGCCTGGCGGCGGCTCCCGGCGGAGGTGGTGGAGGTCCCGCACGACGACTCCCCGCCGCCGGGTGGGATCGGTGGGCGAGCTTCCCCACACGCTCCCGCGAGCCCCCGGAGGGGGCCCTCGTGAGGCGGCGCGGGGGTCACATGGTGGCGGGGGACCGAGGACACGGCGCCGAGGCCTCGTCCGCCCGCGCCGGCCACTCCGCCTAGGTAGAGGGGGCCGGCGGCGATCCCCCTGCGTTCGCCGACGCCGGGGGGAGCGAAGCTCTGGGGAGAGCTCCGGAGTCACGGCGCCACGCTCGACCGCGCGCTGAACGAGGCGCTGAGGGTCCATGGCGGCCCCGCATGGCGCGTCTTCCAGGTAGGGCGTTGTTGTTCGTTTTCTTCTTTCTCTCATTTTTGTGCGCTGTTTCTGCGTCATGGCGCTTACGGGTTTTGATTTGTGGGTGCCAGGAGCTCGAGCGCCGCGCCCACGACAAGTACGACGCCTTCGATCGGGTGAACATCAAGCTCCACCAGCTCAGGGAGCGATGCGGCGCTTTCGACGCGCTCGCTGACGCCCTCAGGACTCCGGACGGCTGGTTGGCGTACCGGGCCGTAGCCTGGCGCGACGAGCTCCCCGAGAGCTCGAGGCAGGACCCGGCGCGCCGCTCTAGCCTCGAGCGGATCTGCGCAGCCCTCATCGACCGTGATGAGGCACTGTGGCAGGCGCGCTCAGACCTGGAGAAGATGCGCACGCTGGCGACCAACTGGGAGGCGGAGGTGGCCAGCGTCCGCAGCGAGAACCGGGGGCTCCGCTCGTCGCTCGAGGGGGCACGGCGCGCGGCCGCGCCGAGGAGTGGGCGCGCGGCCGGAGCAGCGGGCCAAGGAGGCCGACGACTTGAAGGCCGCCCTCGACGCCAAGGTCGCGGCGCTCGCCGTCGGCCGAGGAGCGCCCTCTCGCAGAGCGCACCGCCCGCCAAGGGGCCGAGGGGCGGCTCCAGCAGGAGCAAGCCGCCCTCGCCGACGCCCGATCGGCGCCGGGAGCAGGAGCGCGTCGCTCGCGAGACGGCGCAGAAGTCGCTGGGGGAGCGGGACGCCAAGCTCTCCAAGGTCGAGGGCGAGCTGGTGGTGCCCGGCATCACGGCGCCGAGCCGGAGCCGGCCCTCCGGGGAGCGAGGGCGAGACCGTCAAGGGCCTCGAGCCGGCGCGGTTGAGGCCGAGCGTCGTGCCCTCGAGGTGGAGAGGAAGCAAGTCGAAGGTAAGCCGCTGTTTGACTCCTGCTTTGTTGGTTTTCTGTTAGGAGGTTCGCATTCCTTTTTCTGATTTCTTCCTTGTCTTGGTGACTCCAGGCTTGCGCACCGCCTTGGGGCACGCGGTCGAGCGGGCCGAGGCGCTGCAAGCCTCCTACAACTCCTCTGAGCAGGAGCTGCAGGAGTTGCGCAACGCGGCCCTCGAGACCCTCGCCGGTCGTGGAGGAGGGCGAAGCACGGGCGGCGGCTCGGCCGGCCGGCCGCCCGCGCGCCCTTGGCGGCCACGTCACCGAACGGATGCGGCCGGGCGTTGCGTCTTGGCGTCCGAGAGGCCCTCGGAGTGGTACGGTCCCACTACGAGGTCAACTTCGAGGCGCCGGCGGAGGGCTACGTCGTTCCCGAGGGCGTCGAGGATGAGGTGGCGATGGAGCGCATGGACGCGCTCGTCGGCGATGCCGCCGGTCGCTCGGCCGAAGCCTTCGAGGAGTTCCTCTTCCCGAACGCCGTTGACACCGCCGCTCCTCCCCGCCCCGAAGACGGTCCGGGCGCTTGGCCCGTTTTTATTTGTGTATCGCATTCCGGCCACGCGGCCTTTGTAAATAAACAAGTTATCTTAATCGTAAACTTTTGTTGATACGAAATGAAGTCTTTTGTTTACTGCGCTTTTTGTTTCTCCTTCTTCCTGAGTAGATTCTAGTTAGGGGAGTTCAATTTTCGCGGGGGGCCTGCTGGGTTGGAGGCGAGAGAGAAGGGCCGTATCCTCGCGGCGTGGGATATCTCTGGCTCGCGCGCTCCTTCCGCTAGGCCGCCTGCGCCCTGTTCGAATCGTTGCTCGAGGTTGAAGTAGAAAACAAACTTAGCGCTTGTGAGTTGTTTTATTTTTGCGCGAAAATGGGACCATTTTGGGGGGGGGGTGCCCCCCGCAGTAGCCCCCGAGGGTAACTTGGGTTTCAGGGGAAAGCCGAGTTGCCCTTTTTATTAGACTTGAGGTGTTTACATAGTTGTCACCAACTGGGGCGTTGGTCATATGATTTTTACAACAAAAGATACTTGGAAATCCTAGCTAGGGGTAGAAGCGATGTAGCTGTTGGATGTTCCAAGCGTTGGTGAGCTCTTCACCGTCCTCGTTGGCCAGCTTGTACGTGCCGGGCTTGAGTACCTTCATTACGACGTAGGGTCCCTCCCATGGGGGCGATAGCTTGTGGTGCCCTCGGTTGTCTTGGCGTAGCCTTAGGACCAAATCCCCTTCGCTGAAGTCCCGTCGACGTATCTTGCGTGCCTGGTAGCGCCATAGGGACTGTTGATACCTTGCGGAATGCATCAAGGCCACGAGGCGTGCCTCGTCCGGACTCGATTCGGCGAGTCCTCGAGGGCTCGCGGGCCGGCATCCTCGTCATAGCCTCGAACCCCCGGGCGATCCGTATTCTAAGTTCGTGGGGGAGGACGGCTTCCGCGCCATGGACTAGGAAAAACGGGGTGAACCCGGTGGCTGCGCTCGGGGGTGGTCCTTAGGCTCCACACAACCGCCGGTAACTCTTGGAGCCATTTTCGCCCGCATTTGTTTAGCCGGTCGAAAATTTCGGGCTTAAGGCCTTGTAAGATCATCTTGTTGGCATGCTCTACTTGGCCGTTGGTCTATGGGTGCGCCACGCCTGCCCAATCCACACGGATGTGGAACTTGTCGCAGAACTCCAAGAACTTCCCGCCCGTGAACTCGGGACCCATTGTCGGTGATAATGGAGTTTGGCACTCCAAAGCGGTAGACGATGTCGGTGAAGAATGTTACCGCCCGCCCCGCCCCGAGGTTCGTAATGGGGCGCACCTCCACCCACTTGGAGAACTTGTCGATCGCGACCAACAAGTGGGTGAAGCCCCCGGCGCCTTCCGCGGGGGCCCGACGATGTCCGGCCCCCCCACACGGCAAATGGCCACGTTACGGGGATGGTTTGCAGGGCATGGGCGGGTAGGTTGGACTTGCGGGCGTAGAACTGGCACCCTTCGCAAGTGCGTATGATCTCGCTGGCGTCCGCGACCGCGGTAGGCCAGTAAAAGCCCTAGCGGAACGCGTTGCCGACGAGGGTGCGAGGCGCGGCGTGGTGGCCACAGATTCCGGCGTGGATGTCCCGTATGAGCTCGCGCCCCTCGGGGATGGGCACGCACCGCGCGCAGATGCGGAGGCGCGCGCGCTTGTACAGCTCGCCGTCGACGAGGGCAAAGGACTTGTCCATCCTGGCGATGCGCCTGGCCGCGGCCCGGTCCGCGGGGAGTTCCCCTCGAGCCATCCAGGCGACGTATTTGTCGCGCCAGTCCGCTTTGACAGGAGCCGGCTCGATGTCCATCACGTCGGCCTCGTGGGAGCCATACCCCTCGAGGAGGGAGAGCACGTACGCCTCGTTCGAGGGATCCTCGTCCATGGGTTCCGCACCCGCTGGATTCGAGGGAGCCCCCGAGGGTTCGTCGTGACTCGAGGGGTGGGGCTCGAAGACGACCGAGGGCTGAGCGACGTCGCGCGCGAAAACGTTCGGGGGGACGGTGATCCGCCCAGACGCAATCTTGGCCAGCTCGTCCGCCTCCTCGTTGTACCGGCGGGGCACATGGTTGAGCTCGATGCCGTAGAACTTGTCCTCGAGGGCTCGCACGGCTTTGCAGTAGGCCTCCATCTTGTCGTCATGGCAGCTCGCATTCTTCATGACTTGATCGATTACGAGCTACGAGTCTCCCCGCACGTCGAGGCGCTTGACGCCTAACTCAATGGCGATTTTGAGGTCGTAGAGGAGGGCCTCATATTCGGCCATATTGTTAGACGCGGGGAAGTGGAGGCGCACCGCGTACCGCATGTGTTCCCCGAGGGGTGACACGAAAAGCAGGCCCGCGCCCGCCCTTGTTTTCATCACCGAGCCGTCGAAGAACGCAGTCCAGGCACTCGCTTGGATTTGCGGCGGCGGCGGCTCGCGTATTCGTCCATTCAAAGAACGAAATCTGCCAAGATTTGGGATTTGACGGCCTTGCGCGGGGCGTAGGAAAGCGTCTCGCCCATCAGCTCCACGGACCATTTGGCAATCCTGCCCGCGGCGTCGGGGTTGCGGATGATCTCCCCCAGTGGGAAGAAGGAGACCACCGTGATGGGGTGGGCCTCGAAGTAGTGGCGGAGCTTGCGCCGCGCAAGGACCACCGCGTACAGCAGCTTCTGGACCTGAGGGTAGCGCGTCTTGGTATCTGACAGGACCTCGCTGATGTAATAGACCGGCCGTTGTACAGGCAAGGCGTGCCCTTCCTCCGTGCGCTCCACGACGATCACGGCGCTGACCACCTGGGTGGTTGCGGCCACGTAGAGCTGCAGGGGTTCGCCATCCTGCGGCGGCGTGAGGATCGGGGCGTGCGCTAAGGACACCTTCAGTTTGTCGAGCGCGTCCTGGGCCTCGATGGTCCAGGAGAAGCGCTCGTGCTTTTTGAGGAGGCGATAGAGGGGCAGGCCCTTCTCGCCGAGCCTCGAGATGAAGCGGCTCAAGGCGGCAAGGCACCCCAGCACTTTTTGCACCCCTTTGAGGTCCCGGATCGGTCCCATTCGTTCGAGGGCCGCGACCTTTTCAGGGTTGGCCTCACTTCCTCGTTGGGAGACAATGTATCCCAGGAGCATGCCTCGCGGCACTCCAAAGACACACTTTTCGGGGTTTAACTTGACCCCACTGGCCCGTAGGCAGCCGAACGCGATGCCAAGGTCACCAACCAGGTCGTCCGCCTTCTTGGTCTTTACGACGATGTCATCCACATACGCGTCGACTGTCCGCCCGATGTGATCTCCAAAAACGTGTTGCATGCAGCGTTGATACGTTGCACCTGCGTTTCGGAGGCCAAATGGCATCGTGACGTAGCAGAACATCCCGAACGGCGTGATGAACGAAGTCGCGAGCTGGTCGGACTCCTTCATCTTTATTTGATGATACCCGGAGTAAGCATCAAGGAAGCAAAGCAATTCACACCCAGCCGTTGAATCAACGATTTGATCAATACGTGGCAAAGGAAAAGGAACTTTAGGACATGCTTTATTAAGACTAGTGTAGTCAATACACATCCGCCACTTCCCGTTCTTTTTCTTTACAAGCACAGGGTTGGCTAGCCACGTTGGATGGAACACCTCCTTGATGAACCCGGCCTCGAGGAGCTTCCGCAGATCCGCTCCGATTGCCCGCCGCCGCTCCTCGTCGAAGCGGCGAAGCCGTTGCTGCACGGCGTGGGCGTGAGGCAGGATGTCAAGGGAGTGCTCAGCGACCTCCCTCGGGATGCCTGGCATATCCTAGGGGCTCCACGCGAAGATGTCGGCATTGGAGCGGAGGAAGTCGACGAGCACCACTTCCTATTTGGGGTCGAGGGTGGAGCTGACCCTCAACGCCTTGCCCTCGGGGGCAGAAGGATTGAGGGGGACCTCCTTGGTCTGCTCCGCGGCCTCGAAGGTGCCGGTGTGCTTGGTGGTGGAGTCGAGGTCGTCGTTGACCATCTTTTCCAAAGTGGTCACCAGTGCTTCATCCAGCGCCAGTGCCTCTGCGTGCTCCACGCACTCGACGTCGCAGTCGAATGCGTGCTCGATGGACGAGCCCACGGTGATGACGCCGTTTGGTCCTGGCATCTTCATCTTCAAGTAGGTATAGTTGGGGACCGCCATGAATTTGGCGTAACAGGGTCGCCCAAGTATAGCATGGTAGGCCCCTTTGAACCCCACCACCTCGAAGCGAGGATCTCCTTGCGGAAATTCTTCGCGGTGCCAAACCAAACCGCGGCAGGTCGATCGCCCGAGGGGCCGGACACGCTTGCCGTGCGCGATGCCATGGAACGACTTCGTGCCGGGCCGCGCACCGGTCTAACCCGATCCCCATCAAGCGCGGCGTATGCGCGTAGAGGATGTTGAGGCCGCCGCCTCCGTCCATCAAGACCTTCGAGAACCGCGCGTTCCCGATGATGGGGTCGACCACCCGGCGGGTCACGGCCGGGTTGGGGACGCGGTTCGGGTGGTCCTCCCGGCGAAGGTGATGGCGTCCTCCAACCAATTGAGGAAGGAGGGAGGCGCCTTCTCCGCGGCGAGGACCTCGTGCCACTCCCCGCTTGCGGCCCGGCGGGTCGACATGTCGACGGTGGGCCCTCCGAAGATGAGGAACACGTTCTCCACGGCGGGGGAAGCCGCCGGCGTCGCCATCTTCTTCGTCTTTCTTGGCCTCCGCCCTCCTTTGCGGCGGCGCGGCCATAGAACTTCTTGAGCATGTCGCCTTTGCTCAAGGGTGTGGTTTACGGGGTCTTGTGATAAGGACATGGCTTCTTCAGCATGTCGTCAAACACCCCCGGGCCTCGAGGGGCCGGTCGAGGGCTCCGTCGAGCCGGGTCGACGCCAAGGGCCTCGGCCTCACCGCCGTCGCGCCCTCGCTCGCGCGCCTCGCGGCGCGGCTTCTTTCCCTTCTTGCCCCGCTTGTCCTTGCGATGGGGCTCCCTGGACCTGCTGCCCTCCGCGAGCGCATCGTCCGAGCGCCTGCCCTTCTTGCCGTCAAAGATCGCCCCCACGGCCTCTTCTCCAGAGGCGAAGCTGGTGGCGATGTCGAACAGCTCGTTGGAGTCCGCAGGCGGGCTGCGTCCCAGCTCTCGCACGAGGTCCCGGCACGTGGTGCCCTCGAGGAAGGCGTGCACGATTTCGGATTGCGCCACGCTCGGGAGCTCCGTGCAGCGCTTGGAGAAGCGCCGTATGAAGTCCCGCAGCGACTCGCCGGGCTTCTGTGTGCAGGAGCGCAGGTCCCATGAATTTCCAGGGCGCACATACGTGCCCTGGAAGTTGCCCACGAACGTGCGGACCAGATCATCCCAATTGTGGATTTGGCTGGCAGGCAAGTGCTCGAGCCATGTCCGGGCCGCATCACCGAGGTGCAGGGGCAAGTTGCGTATGATGACCTCGTCACTGGTGGCCCCGCCCAGCTGGCAAGCCAAGCGGTAGTCGTTGAGCCACACGCGGGGATCCGTCTCCCCGTTGTACTTGATGATGGTCGAGGGTTGGCGGAAGCGTTGGGGGAACGCCGCCGCGCGGATCTCCCGGCTGAACACACGGGTCCCTGGGGGCTCCGGCGTCGGGTAGCGATCCTCGCCGCTGTCGTAGCGTCCGCCCCGTCGAGGGTGGTAGCCCACTGCTGCTCGCGCGTCCGCCTTGCTCGTGCGCCTGGCGTTGATGACGTTGCGGGCGTCACCGTCCAGCGTTCTGCGCGTGTCGAGGAGCCTCTCTTTGGCCGGTGCGCGCCTCGAGTTGGCAGGGCGCTCCGCGGCTTCGCCCCCGCGTGGACCGAGGGTTCGCCCCCCCGAGCGGCCCCGTCTCCTCGCGCATCCCCCCCCGCCGGCGGATACGTGAGGCCGAACTTTCGGCCGCCGGACGGCCGCTTGCTCGATGAGAGCACGCACCTCGCGCCGCAGGTTCCGCGCCTCGTGGGTCGAGGGTGCCGGCATAGCCCGCGGCGGTGTTGCGGTGGCAACAAGCTTCCCGACTTGCCCGTGGAGGCACGTCGGGGGTCGTCGGCGTTGATGGGGTCGCGAGCGTGCTCGCCCGGCCTCCCGCACGCGTTCGCCGCGAGCGGAGGCTTCTCCCGCCATCGAGGCGCGGAGCGCCCGCACCGTGCGGTACTCCTCTCGCCGCCTTAGCCTCGAGCTCGCGGGCTTGGGCTAACCGCGTGTCGGCGTCGGCTCCGGCAAGGGTGCTTGGTCCCGCGGCTTGGCGCGGAGCGATCCCCGGGGCGGGCGTGACCTCCCTGTCGTCGGCGCCCACCGCACCGGTGGCGTTTGCCGGGTCGTTGGCGACGACGACCCGGCACTCCCCCGCGCGGGATCGTAACTCCCGGTGCCGGAGTCATCGGAACAGCCCGAACCGCAGTCCGTAGCGTCAAGGAAACGCCCTTGAACATGACCGGGGTCCCGCACGCCGGAGAAGTCCCACTCCGCGTACCCGTGGCGGTTAGCGGGCGGCAACACGTCGAGGGAACCCGGGGACGACTCGTCACCCGGCCGAGGCGCCAGGATCCCTGGCGACGAAGACGTGACGGCCAGGCGGAACCCTGCGCATCGTGGTGTTGACGTTGGCGTTGTAGGCCGACGTGGCACCACGCAGCCCAATGGGTATGCGCGGTCCAGAGACCGTGCGCTGTCTTGCTGGGATGGTGGTCATCGTGACGGCGGGCGCGCCGTGCTGAGAGGCGGCGCGCTCGGCCTGCCGTCGCTCGGTCGCGCTTGGCGCGAACGCAGCCCGGAGCGGCGGCGGCGTCGTGGCGTCGACGGGCCCGCGGCATTCGTGCTGCGGGCGTCGCGCGCCGTGGTGGTGCGTGCGGCGGGGACCGGGGTGGACCCGCCCGGCGCCGCGCGCGGAGCTCCTCACGGTTGGTGAGGCGCATGAGGTAGCCGTTCCTCGTGGCCCCGAAAGTTCGTGCCCCCCGAACCGGATTTCGAACCCGGCGGGGGAGGGGGGTCCGAGCCGCCCATGCAAGATGGCGTGTACCACGGTACTCAGTGCGGATTACCATGGAGGGAGTTGGTGGAATGACCTTAGGCGCTCAGATTGCCCCACGGTGGGTGCCAACTGTCGGTGCGGAATATGGTCCCGACACTAACCAGTAGAAAGCGCCGAGGTCTATCCTTCAATGGTCGATGCTAAGCAATAAGAGACACGGGATTTATCCTGGTTCCGGCCGAGGGGGCCGTACGTCCAAGGCGGTGGCGTGCTCAAGGCACTATATTACTTAGCACCGGGGTGCTCGTAGTGGGGTCACACAAGCAAGGCGGGAGAGGAAGCGTGGCTTCCAAGTCCCCGGTGTAGTGGTCGAAAATGTTGTGGGAGAATTGGAGAGCAAGTGCGTGGCGCAGCCTGTCTCCGGTTGTGTTGTGTCTGTCTTCCCCCCGCGGCAGGGAGGGTTCGTTCCCCTTTTATAGATCAAGGAGGGAGCGAATCACATGCGCGCCGCGCTATTTAGCTACGTGAAGGGGCGTGGCATGCTATGCTGTAGAGTGGGCGGCCGTCCGGACGATCCTTGCAGCGATCCGGCCATCATGGCCTATCTTGTACCCGAACAGTGGCGGTTCGAGGGTAGAAGGGCGGCGGATGGTGGTGATGTCTTCTGATAGGCTCGAGGGAGCTGCTGACGTTGGCCCGTACGGAGTACAGGAGTAGGTAAAACGGCGTCCCGTTCTAATACGTTCCACAGTGCTGGAGTCGTTGCTACAGCGCCTGGCATGCGCCCGCACGCGCGGGGGCGGCAGCCATACCGTAACGGCGAGCCAGGGATGGCGTCCCCACCGGCCTAGCGCCTCCACCTAACCCCCGGGGTCACAAGAAAGCAAATCGAAGGTGCAGCCGACCCCCCTTCGAGGGCTCGGCGCGTTAGCCGTCGGGAGCAGTGTGCACGGCGTCACGGGACGGCACCGGTCCCGCCGCACGCTCCCTCCCCGCAAGTGATGGGGATGGGCTCCCTCTCGGGGAGTTGGTGCGGCGGCACCCGGGCGCGAGCCCCGGCGCATGATGGCGCCGTCCCGCCGATGTCGGGGTGTTAAATGCCCGCGCGTACGGGGGTAGGCGCACGCGTGCGGGCGCCCTCGAGCGAGGCGGACCCCGGTCGAGGGCGGGGGTGGACCCTCGAGCGAGACGGAGCCCGCTCGAGGGGGAGCGGGCCCTCGAGCGAGGCGGAGCCCGCTCGAGGGAAGCGCACCCCCCTCGAACGGGACGGAGCCCGCTCGAGGGAGGCGCGCTCTCCTCGAGCGAGGCGAAGCCTCGCTCGAGGGGATCTTTAAGAGGGCCGCCTTGGTGGGCCGTTGAGGTCCCTGCGGCATGGGCCGTATCCTGCATGGTTAGGCGAAGTGTGTTTGGCTTTGTTGCGGGTTTTAAGTGGGGATTTCCCCGTTGTTAAAGGGGACCCCTAGGGCTATCCCCGACACAAAGTGCAAGGTTTCACGTTGGAAATCAGCTAGGAAGAGTCTAGATGGGAAACATGTGTACAAGGTTCCTAAGAAGGTTCTTAGATACTTTCCAATAAAGAAAAGCCTCCAAAGATTGTTTCTATGCTCTAAAACAGCAGCTCTAACAAGATGGCATGATGAGGAGAGAACAAGAGATGATGTTCTTAGGCATCCTGCAGATTCTCCTTTATGGAAAGACTTTGATCTTAATCATCCTGAGTTTGCTAAGGATAATAGAAATATACGTCTTGCATTTGCCAGTGATGGTTTTAATCCTTATAGAACCCAAAATATTAGCTATAGAATTTGGCCTGGTATATGTATTCCCTACAATTATCCACCATCAATGTGCATGAAGCAATCAAATTTTATACTCACTTTCCTAATTCCTGGAAAACATGCTCCTGGTAGTGATATGGATGTTTTTATTGAGCCATTTATGGATGATATGGTAGATATGTTTGACAAGGGGATTAGATCTTATGATGCATCAAAGCACGAGTGGTTCCAATTAAAGGCAGCAGTGTTGTGGACTATTACAGACTTTCTGGGTCTAGGCTATGTATCTGGTTGTGTCACCGATGGTGAAGTGGCATGTCCTGATTGCCACTTGTATACTTGTTCACATAGACTTGGTAAGGGCAGCAAGAATTGCTATACGGACCATCGTAGGTTTTTGGATGAAAACCACCCATTTAGGTTTGATGTTGATAAGTTTGGTTCAACAGAATTGAGGCAGGCACCTGCTCCACTCTCAGGGGAGGAAGTGTTGGAGTGTACTAAAGATATTGTTACAGTTTTTGGCAAGGATCCATCTGGAAAGAAACCAGCAAGAAAGAAACGCAAGGTAGGGGAACCATTAGTCATTTTTAAAAGGAGGTCTATTTGGTTTAGACTAACCTATTGGAAAGATTTGATGTTGTAGCATAATTTTGATGCAATGCACATAGGAAAAATGTGTATGAGACCTTTGTTAATACATTCTTGGGCACCGAAGGGAAATCTAAGGATAATATGAATTCTCAGTTAGACATTCAAGCTCTACGTATTAGAAGTGATCTCCACCCTGTTGATGTTGAGGATCAATTTTATTTGCCACCTGCACCATACACAATGAGTCCTGATGAAAATAAATTATTTTGTCAAGTACTGAAAGGGGTAAAGTTTCCTGCTGGTTTTGCATCTGATATACGTCACAATGTTCATGTCAATGAGAGAAAGGTGTCTAGGCTTAAGAGTCATGAATGCCACATTGTTCTACAACACTTACTGCCGCTTGCTATGAGGAAAGTGTTGCCAGAAGTAGTGAGTGCTGCTGTGATACGTGTTAGTCATTTCTTCAGGAAAATTTGTGCTCCTGTTTTCCGCCAAAGTGATATGGATAGTCTAGAAGCTGAAATAGCTGAAACCTTGAGTCTTTTGGAGACTATATTCCTTCCCTCCTTTTTTGACATCATGGTACATCTGATGGTCCATCTTCCTGACCAAGCAAGAATAGCTGGTCCGGTACATTTCTGTAGCATGTGGCCTGTTGAGAGGTAATTTCTTTGGTATTGCAACATACGTATAAAAATATACAACTATTACAACATAATGAGCCTATTATGTTTTATTTGTATATAGGTTTTTAATGAGATTGAAAGGTGATGCTCGTTCAAAAAGCCATCCAGAGGGAGCAATTATGGAGGGTTCTATCTTTTATGGGAGCCTTACACTATGTGGACACTATTTACACAACCGAGAGCTTAAAAATGTTGAAGGGCTGCAAGTTGAAAATTCCACAACCCCTTTCTTTGATAGCATTGGTTGAGGTTTAGCCGGGAAGTGCACAGTGGGTTTAGACCATAAGACCTGGCTGCAGGCACATAGATATGTTTTGTTCAACTATCCAAATATAGGGCCTTACTTGGAGTAAGTATCTGTTTCACTTCACACCATTTGTTTAGATGCTCTTGCACGGTGCGATAATAAATTCATCTTTGCAGAAAGTATAGTCAACATCTATCCTTAATTGGTGTTCGAACCCAACGAGCTATCAACCGAATGCAGCATGAATGCTTCCATGAGTGGTTCAGGTCACATGTAAGTAGGAAAATAACTTAAGACATGCTATCTAAGTTGAACTTCTCATCTACCTTAATAATAATATATATTTATTACAAATAATAGGTTGAAGAAATGTCTTAGGAAGCATCAGAAGAGATACAAATCTTAGCTAAGGCACCATTCATGATTGCACAAAAATATAGTAGCTACAGAATAAATGGTTTTGATTTTCACACTGAGTCCTATGATATGGGTGGGTCTGTCCAAAATAGTGGGGTGGCTCTGGTTGCAAAATACACATTCTTTGAGAGGGGTGACATTGATAATGCCACAATACAAAAAAAGACTTATTATGGCATTATAAAGGAGATAGTTGAATTGAACTATAATCGGAAAGGAAATGTTGTTCTTTTCAAGTGTGATTGGGTTGACAACCGTGTGCGGGGCAAATGGGTTAAAACAGATCAGTTTGGGGTCACCACTTGTCAACTTTAAAGATTTATTCAATACTGGTGAAAAAGTATCATATGAGCCTTTCATACTAGCATCACAAGCCGTGCAAGTCTTCTATGTTCCCGAAAATGCTTTGGTTCCGAGTGGGTTTCGTACATCAGTCCAAACCAAGAGATTTCTATGACATGGATAATTTAGAGAGTGAGCACCTAGATAATGGCAATGGACTAGTTCTGCCATTGCCTGATCTAAATGCCAAGGTGACTGTGGATGTTATCAATGGGGTTGTCCCCACTAGTAGGTCAGACATAGATGGTATAATTGTTGACCCTACAAAGTAAGTGCTATTTATGCAGTTTGTGATTGCCTCGTTGATTGCATGAAAATTATTGTTCCCTTCAGTTTGTATTTTTTCTTATATAAGAAAATGATTGCTAATTCCTTTGTACTTTTTTAGGAGAAAAAATGTCAAGTTGCAAGAAACCATAAGAAGATGGAATCCCTTCGTTTAAAAAAATTGAGCACTGAACTCCAGCTTGCCCAACCAACTAACAGAATAAAGGTTAGCCTTGTATAATAGAGCTACAACTTATGTGTGTGCTTTGCCTTTCACAATAAACTAGAATGAACAACATTTTTGAACTAGTATAAATACTAAGTGACACTGTCATGTGCATTTTCCTATAGAGAACACATAACCCAAGTGTTGCAGCCATCTCTGATCGTAATTTGTGACCAAGAACACAAAGAACTTATGTTGAGACTACAAATGAGCAGAATAATGTTGATCCTGATTAAGAAGTAGTTGGAGATTCCTTAGGTGCTAATGAAGGTATTGTAATACTGAAAACTTAACGAACAATCGCTGCAATTTCTTGCTACAATTTCTGAGAATATATGCTGATATTTGAGGGTTTTCTCATCTATACAGATCTGCCCAGTCGTACTCAAAAGAGGGAGGGAAGGAAAATCACCACAATGAATGAAATATTCTCAAGGAAAGCTCACATGCCAAAAATCAAAATAACAGCCAATGAACTTGGACAACATGTTGGAGAAAATTATAGGAAATTTGTTGTGCCATTGGTTGTCAAGTGAGAAAGTCATTACCAGTTCAAATGAAGCGTCACTGCCTTGGAGGTATAGCATTGTCTACCCTTGTGCAGGTTATCGAATTCATTGCAGCTAGTATATTTTGTGCATCAGTAGCTACTCAGTGCAACCTGTTTAGCAAGAATGTTTAGCAAACTTGGCAGACACATAAAGTTTAAAGTTCTATCGCTATTAGTACTTTTTATAGACATTTAAGAAAAAGGGTCAGTTGATCTGTCAAGTACTCGAGTGCTTATGTAGTACATTAGCTTGCTTGCCCTGTGAGAGCTTGAAGTGGCCTGCTGCTATAGGAGGAACTCCCCTGTCAACTATTATTAGCAGCTTAGTACAATTCATTTTAGCTAGTATAATCTGATGGCTCCATTTCATTGGCAAATTAGGCATTCTTTGGTATGGATGAGTCTATTGAGAAATGGTTTATTGCTACGATAGCAACGAAGTGGAGGAACTACAAGACAAACTTAAAAAAGAAGTATTTTGATGAAACACTAACAGATGAACAAATCAAGGACAGGCTTAAGAATATATTAAATGTTGATGACATCAATGGTCTTATTACGGTTTGGAGGTGTCCAAAAGGTCAAGTAAGGAACCATTCATATGAATATCTCTTTTCCATTACTTGCCTATGAATGTGCACAACTCAGTGATTTCTACCATAGGCTCTTAGTGAAAGAGGAAAAGCAAATCGTTCAAATTTGAGGGTTCATCATACTTCTTGAAGAATCAGCTTTGCTTGCCGTAGTTATGAACTGGTACACAATCCTACCATATTACTGATGTTGTAAATTGTTTGGGGTCATATTCATTGATACATAGCTTTAAATCTTGTAGGGTGAAACACTTGGACGCCCTGCTTGAAGAGATGAGACGTGGGTCCATGTACATACAAGAAAAAATGGAGTACCTTCAATAGAGGCAGCAAAAACAATTGTAAGCCCCCCCAAAAAACATGGATCTGATGTATACACTTCACTTATTCATATTTTGTAGGATGAGCTCAAAGCCATTGTTGAAGCTCAACCCGAGTTGAAGGATAAAACAATTCAAGAAGGTGATGCGCTTGCTGCTATTTTAGGATCAAAAGAGCCAAGAGGACGTGTTCGTGGTTTGGGTCTAGAACCAACCCCCGAAGAGATTCGTACCCCAGGGATCAAAGGGCTCATGTCAACAAGATTGCAAATGGAAATTTGGGCTCGACATGAAGCTGAAATTAAGAGCAAAACACTTGAGCAATGCATTCAAGATTTGGAAGACGAAAGGAGATCACATGGAATGGCAAATGTTGAAATCCTATCACAGCATGGCTCTAATTCACGACAATATGCGGTAAAGAAAATTTTTTTAGATGTCTCCAAAATTGATTTATCTCTTTACAAGCCTTAATATGCACATACATTTCTCTACTAGCAGCCATTGAATATTATTGTTCCTATTCTTGTGTAGAGTCCGACACCGGAAGGACCTATCCATGGGGCACATACTACTCCTCGGTGTGAAGAATATAATGATTATGACGATGGTGAAGACTATGATCAATATGGCATAGAGGATGAGAACTTGCTTCCCCATACACATGTAATCTTCTTATGCCCCTGCAAAGTATATGCTTGTGATTTTGAAAAGGTTACCTGCATTACAATCTCATCAGTGCATTGTTTGTTTCAGGTTGAAGTGGTAGAGACCTTCCTCCCTCTAGGCCTGCAGCCCCATCAATGCATCATTCACGTCATGCTGAAATGGAAGAGACCTTAGCCCCCTCTAGGCCTCTTGTAGCCCAACCAGCTATGAACATGACTACAACAGCAACACATGTAAGCTTGCCATGCTACTGTGATGTTTATCTTTGTGATTTCAAATATGTTCCATGCTTTATCATGAGTGCACCATTTATGTCAGGTTGCAACAGAAGAGAGCTTGCTAGCCCCTAGGCCTGTTGCAGCCCCATCGACAATTAACATGACTACTACAACAACACATGTAAGCTTGCCATGCTGTTGCGATGTTTATCTTTGTGATTTCAAGTATGTTCCATGCTTTATCAAGAGTGCACCATTTATGTCAGGTTGCAACAGAAGAGAGCTTGCTGGCCCCTAGGCCTGTTGCAGCCCCATCGGCAATTAACATGACTACTGCACCAAAAAAATGATATCCTCCCTCACTTGGCAAATGATACCCATGTAATAATATTGCAATGCCGCAACAATGTTTCTCTGTGATTTTAAATATTTCTCATGGATGTCTTTACTACAGGTTGGAACTGACAAGAGCTTTCTCCCTGGTAGAAAA
Source organism: Cenchrus americanus (assembly GCA_947561735.1). Classification (NCBI taxonomy): domain Eukaryota; kingdom Viridiplantae; phylum Streptophyta; class Magnoliopsida; order Poales; family Poaceae; genus Cenchrus; species Cenchrus americanus. The sequence continues at coordinate 188,692,960 of OX387245.1, forward strand.
GAGCCACCTATAAACAAGAAAACTACAGCAACAAATGGTGTTCCTCGCCTTAATTATGACTATGTAATCTTTCTATCTTCCTGCTTTCATCTAGACGCCTTGCTTTAACATTCCTATGGGCACATCATTTATTTCAGGTTGGAAAGGATGTGATATTATATGCTATATTGAGATCTGAGTTACCTGTGGCTAGGGCAAAAATTGTTTCAATTGATCCAAACCGTATTGTAGGAGGCCAGCCTCTTGGTAATGAATACTGTGAAGTATTAGTTAATCTTGTGATGAAAAGGGATGCTATGTTGCCTCGTCCGTATGGTGAGATCCAGACTATGACTAGTGCTGACAAGATGAGCATTACATGGCCACTCAATAAAGTAATGGCCAAGACTTGACATAATTTTCATTTTGGTTTGATTTGTGATGCATGACCAATGTTTCTAATTAAACATATCTGTGATAGGTAAGGGAATGCAAGAAGAAGGAACAGAAGAAGCCATCTAATACACCTCTCAATGGCATTGCAGGTATGTACCAAAATTCACATGTCAAAATGCCTTCCACTTTCCTGTACAGACCTAGTGACCAGCTGTACCAAGCTTACTTAGTTGTAGAACTTGTCTTCATGCCTCTTGTGCTGTATGAAAAGCAAACCTTTGAAATTTTCATCCCATATGTTTCTTTCTTGCATTGGTGCAATGTCAAGTGCCATTCTTATCCTAATGCTTGATACATACCTCCATGTCTATGTGTAGATGCATGTTTAAATGTACTACAAATGTTCAGCACTGTTTTTATCCAAAAGAGGACATCCTTGCTGTATACATCCTTGCTATTCTTGTTTCTATCCAAATGAGGGCATCCTTCTATAAATATATTAGTAGATATCTTAGAAAGTTAAGCATTTTTTATATATTTCCAAAATAAATCATCCAGACAATAGCACACGTACATGCATAGTATTTTATGTATCTGTATGTTTTTATTCATGTGAATTCTATTACTATTGCTACTGTACTCCTAGAACAGTTCATATATTTTCTTCACTTATCTAATTACATGGTTATATTTTTCAGGAAGTGCTAGGCGGCCTGTGGTGCAAACCTAGTGGATGTACCATTGTGTTGGCAAGCCATTGCTTTTGGTTTTTTGAGTTCCTAGAAATGATTGTGTACACAATTCTTAGTATGTTAAACCCCAAATACTAGTATTGCTTGTTGGGATGTGCATTTGATGCAATCTTTTGCTACTTGACTTGCATTGTTGGATGATTCAAACAGTGTGCATGGACAAGATTGTATGATATATATTGAGCTTCATGTATATGTGTGTATCTTTATGTGATGGAGCATCAACTTGAATCTGTATGATATTTTCTAATTGTATTATTTTTGTTCTGCATATTTTATAGTCCTATCAAACAATCTGACGCTATAAATTCTTGGACCATTGGATTGTCTGACGCTATATGAATGGTAATTGAGGATCTGACGCTGAAAACTAGCAACGGATGATCTGACGCTAAACATTTTCAAGACATCGGACTGTCTGATGCTATAAGTCTGGTTTGACGCTAAAAAGTTTGTGTCAGGACTTACAACGTCAGCTGAAGTATGACGCTATATGTTCTTAGGGTCACACTATCTGACGCTATATGTGGCTTTCAGTGTCAGACCATCCAACTGTAATTGTGGTGTTGTGGCATAGTGACTTGACTAGGTTCTCTCTTCTACGGTTTTGCAAATAAAGTTTAATTCGCTTTAATGCAAACTTAGGGTACTTTTCTTTATGAACATACCCTATACCTATCTTTTTCTAATTAAAACGAACCTAAAGTCTTTATGTTCACATATGCAAAATGTTCGTTAGACGTTCTCTATTAAGCTCTATCTCAGTGTGATCTTTCCCGTCCTTGCTCAATCTTCCACAACCATCTCCTTAAAGCTAACCAAGTCTTTTCCCTTCCAAGCATGGTTTTTGTGCTTTGGTGATCTGCATAATCAATCTCTATCCTTTAGTATGTTCTTTTAAAGCTTCTCTTTTGATTGGTGCTTTGTTCTTAGTATAGGCTTGTTTGCTTTGTATGCTTGTGCCCAATTATTGATGCAAGTAGAACGAACGTGGTTCGAGATGAAGAGCAAGAGGTGAAGACATTCTGAGCAACTACTCTATGGTTAAAGGCAAGTGTGTCCTTGTTCTTTTGTCCCAATAACTTTATTAATCACCATTGCATATGCTTGCATTTAATACTGATGGGTTCCTATTAAGGATGATGACTAGTATTCTATTTACCTTTGCCTTGTATAACCAGGTTGCTTAATTAATATTGATGGTAGATGTTTGCTTAGCTTGCTCAACTGGGTTGGTAATAATCAACATGGTTACCCTTTCATGCTCTATGTTCTTTTATGCTACATCTCTTAATACAAGATCATATGCTTAATCGGAACATGGAGAACCACCCAGGAAAACCGTACAACCACAAGGCACATGGCTCTGGCTTGGCTGAATAACTAGAGACTTTAGTGTTGTAGCAACCTTACCCGAAAGGGACAAATGGGGAGGCGTTGACGGAGCATAGACTTGCTCTAGCGAGGAGTTGGGTTTGTTACTTATGGTGGGGTATTGACCCGCTAGGGGACTTCATGCCTTGCTTCGACCTAAAACGGGTTGTTGCACATTGAAGGATCTTCGTAAAGGCCTCGTAGCGTCCCTATGCAATCACACCTCGGTAGTGTGGTATGATGCTTGGCCAGCATCACATGGTTGGGTCCAAAACTCTTTGGAGTTTTTACGCGACTTGTGGTGAAAGTGTACACCTCTGCAGAGTGTAAAACTAATCGATTAGCCGTGCTCACGGTCAAGAGCGGCCTGGACCCTCACATGATAATTAAACTTGAAGATGGACTTAAATCGTGTTCTTTGGTTATGCTTGCCATATTCTTATGGTGCATCTTATCTTTATTCTTAATGTGGGTTAGTATAAACTTATACTTTATTAGTAATCAGGTGCTAATAAAATTTGACCAACTAAAATGCTAAATACTTATAGCCTAGTCCACTATAAAGCCTTTGCATTCATTCTTTCCCCACACTTGCTGAGTACGACAAGTGCTCACCCTTGCTATAAACAAGGTTGCTCAGAATGAGGAAGATGCTATGAAGACTTGTGAAGATGTTGCTGAGTTCTAGGCGTACTCAACCCCCAGTCGACTGCCTGTGAAGTTTGGAGCCTTCGTTTCCAGGATTAAGCGTAAATCTCTGATAATCTTTCTTTTTCTTACGTGATACTATTTATGTATTCACTTATATGTCACTATATGCATGAAACTTGATCCTGGCATGCATATAGATTTGCACTTGGTTTTCTTTGGAAAAACAGGTGTGACAGGTATGGAGCGGGGGCGCGATCATTCCGAGGAACGTTCGCGAACCGAGCGAGGAACTCTGTTCGCCACTCACAAGGCTCGCCCTCACAAGTAAGGCCCATCAACATCGACATGTCCTAAAGACTGACTGTCATCTCACTAACGGTGAAGTGGAACGTGTGGGTCTTCGGCCTCAAGTGGTCCAGAAGCGTGCTGAGGAGGGAGAAGTCGAACTGGAAGCGTGTCATGCGATCCTTTTGAGGAATCGCGTCGTGCAGGATGTCCCCCTGGACTAACTATGACAACCCGCCCAGGAAAATACTGTACTATCACCTAAACAAATCTACTTTGGTCATTAAGCAATAATAAAGTATTATGCTGTCGTTAGTTGCCGGGTTAACGCTCGGTAAATCACTTACATAGCAACAAGGATTGACATATATGCATTAAAACTCACGCGAAGGCGAGTCCAGAGACAATACCTGATTAACATCCGAAATTTACCCCGAAGGGTTTAATTATTACAAACCGAAATCTTTGACAAGCAGTAAAGGTTCAGAGTTCGAAATCAGCGAAAATAAATAACTAGCGCAACGGTAACATCACAGGAGGCCATCCGTGATGCCATCACTTGTCGTCATCCACCTGATCAACAACACCTGCAACAACAGTTTTAAAGTAAGGCTGAGTATACAAATACTCAGCAAGACTTAACTGTCGGGTGATAACTACATCACCAAACTCTAGACATGAGAGGCTTTATGGCCAGTGGAGTTTCTTTTGCTGAACGACAATAAAGAGTATGTCCTTATTTTCAACATTTTATCACAAGTTATAGTTGATTGCCATTTCTAAGTGCGCCAACTGATTCAATCAAGAATTGGCCAAGCAATTAATTGATACAACAATATTCACCAAGTTCCATCATTACGGGGTATCATGGCCAGTTGATTAAGCAGTCTCAGATAACGGTGAGAGGCTGACAATCGATTGATTTAAACCTTGCAAGGTGGACCTAAACACACGGTAGGGCGCCCGCGCGAGGACAACCATAGAGGCAGTTCCCAAAAATCCTCGGGTTGGGATCAAATCTTATAGTCCTGGATACAAGGCTAACTGGCATACCCCGCGAGGCACCCAGTCTCACACATGCACCCCCCTTCCCGGTAGCTAGCCAGGTAGGTGAATACTCAAGAGTAGTAAGGGAGAATTCCCACACCGCCTCATTAAGGTACTAGGCTAACCGGTCCCATTCCCGACAAGTACTTAGTACGTTCAAAAGCTTAGCCCACGAAAGCCACTTGACCGGAGCCCAAATCCCATGCTCATACCACATGAGCAATCCATTTATAAAGATCTTATTATTCCAACATAAGAACCTATTCTCGCGAATGACGAACATCACTCGACTTGTACCGGTCCTATAGCATAGCAGCTATCAACCTAGCATACTAGTGATAGAGCATAGGTACCTAGGGATCATGCATCTAGGGTTTCAATTCAACTCCTGAAACGTAAATGCACAAACATAGCAAAGGTAATTGCATAATTTTTAAAAGACGGGGTTAATGATCCGGGGCTTGCTTTCACTGGCAAGGTTGGCCTTGGGCCCTTCTGGACTTTGGTCCAGGCCTTGAGCTACGAACACGTGTTGCAGCACTTCGTCAGCACCTTCGCCTCCTCCTTCCGGCACGAGTGTATATCTATCGTCAGGAAGATCTACACGAAGATGCAAATGCAAGATTTATTTGATGATTCTTAATTAATTAATTACAATCAACAAATGACAACCATGGGGTGCATGGTTGACCACATTCACCTAGATAAGAAATACATTCAGCATATTCTTCCAAAAGGAATAAGATGCAGTTCATTATTAATTACTCTTTTTGATAGTGACTGTGTGCATATATAGTTGAATAAATTAATTTAAATTCCACAAATAGAAATGAGTTGGTATTTATCTTTTAAAATGATTTTTAACACAACCTAAAGTCACTGAGTGTGTAGGTGGTGATTTTTCCAATTTACTTTAATACAAGCTTAAATTACCTCCAATGCTTTTATTAATAGAATTATTAAAATTCAGTGGAAGGGTTTATTAAGCACTAAACACATGTAACAAGCCACTGAACACACATGCATGCTTAGGATAGCTAAGAAATTAATTATATTCAAAATAACAAAAGCTAGCGAATGAAGCAAGACTAATGCATACAAAAAAAATATACATCAAAATGATTCAAACTTTCTCCGACATGATCTCTGGTCCAAAAATAAGCTAGGGATGCAACATATACACCTAGAAATATTATGGATCTTGAGGTACGCAAATACAAAGAAAAACAAGCATTTTTCAAGAATAAATATTTCTGACAATTATAAAATTGTGATTAACTCTCCAGAGGGGCATTTTGGCATAAAAAGACAACATGCAGAAGTGGGGCACAAAAATCTAATTATTGTTATCTACAAAAATCATTTGGACAGATTCTACATAAATAGAAAACAATTTATATAAAAAGATTTACAACATAACTTTGTGCAACTTTTGGTACATGAGCTAGTCATAATAAAACAAAACATATCCAAAAATTAGCTACAGAGGACTTATAGATTTTGAGATACAACAGATCTAGGTTTTTCATATTTCTATTTTTCATACAAAAACTATCTGGAAAAAGCATAAACAAGCTTTACAAAAGTTGTAGTGTTTTTCACAAGGAATCCAACAAAATTGGATTTGCATTTTTCCGATTTTTCTATGATTTTCTATGCATTTTCTAAGTTTCAGCCAAACTATTTTACTATTGAAGTGTCCACTTTACACTGGGGTCCCTGGAACTTTCTGCAGATTCACAACCATGCCCTCAGTTAACACAAAACACCTTGGAAAGAAAAGATGCCTTGCAATGTCACATTAGGGGTGGGGGCGGCGCGGCCGGCCGGAATTCCTGCGAACCGGCGGCGCTCTTGGCGGGGGGAGGTGCAGCGGAGTTCTAGGGGGTGACCTGGGTTCGGTTTGCGCTGGCTTGGAAGGTTGAGGCGGCTCCGGCGAGCTAGCTCGGCAGCGCCGTCAGGCGCCAGCCGCTGGAGTGCTCACTCTGGCGAGCTCTCGACCAGGGCAAGGAAGAGGGTGGCACCGCCGGCTCCAGTAGGGGCTAGAGGAGGCGCCGGGCAGGTTGGGCGGTTGCGGAAGGCGCGGAGGCGCGAGCTCGACACTGGCGGCTCCCTGGCGGTTCGACGGTGAGCTAAGGGGTGGAACAGGCATGCACGCGCGAGGAGAAGCTCGGCGGCCTTATATAGGCGGCTCCCCTTGGCTTCGCGGTGAAGGGATCAATGGGAATCCGACTGTGGTACGGCGGCCGGCTTCGGTAGGTGCGCGTGACAGGGAGAGGGCACGGACGGACCGGCGGGCAACGCGCGGGTGCGGCGGGCGGCGAACGCGGGGGCTCCACGCGGCGGAGGGGGACTTCCCGAGGGGAGCGGCGCACGGACCGGTGGTCGCGGGCCTGCCTCGGTACGCGCGTACGGTTGCGTACCGCGGTACGGCGGTGCGGCGCGCGCGGGCACGCTGGAGCGCGGCAGCGCATTCCGGCTGTGGGTTATTCCGGGTAGCCACATTCGACAGCGAAAAACTTTGAAAACTTGAATTAAAGTGACCCAAAGTGATTATACCAAAGTTGTAGATCTCACTACCCTCTACAACTTTTACAAAGGCTCATAGGTGTTTTTCTCAACGAATTTTGCATAAATTTCAGCCAAACTTTGAATGCCACTCAGTTTCGGTGAACAGGAGCTGCTGGCAGTTGACCAAGTTTTTCATTATTTTCCACTCAAAATTTGAAATGCCATTCAACATGAAAGTTGTGTCCCTCGAAAAACTAGACAACATTCATATTGGAAGATTTTGAAGTGTTTAGGTGAAATTTGGAGAACGCAGAAAAGTTCCGGAGGACGTTCGAAGACATCAGTGTTTAGGTGGGGTTTGACTGTGCTTTTGACAAAGGGTTTACCACTAGTGTGTGTTGACTTGATCAAGAGGGTCATTAGGGTTTGTTGGTGAGGTTTTCGAGGTGAGGACCCAGGTTGACCATGGTTTGACCAATGTCAACAGGTTTGACTCAGCTGATTCGGTCATTAGCATTAATGACACTAATTAATAACCTGAGGCGTCATACTAACTGCGCTACAGGGAGGAGTCCTGCAGCACGTAGCCTGAAACAAATAACGTAATTTATTAATTACAACAAAAGGATAAATGAAGGTACAAGCAATAACATAGCATCAGTTCACGTACTTGGGAACACAAAGGTCGTGGATCAGCAGCAACATGCGCGTAGTGCGGGAACACACGTGTCCAACATCCTCTCTAAGGATGGCAAATAAGAACAAGCGGTGACTGCGGTCGATCTCCCTGTCCAGCAAATGAGGCGTCACGTACGCCTCAACCTCAGTACGAGCGACCGAGGCCGAGCACCGGGCCTCGGCTCGAGCTCGAGCCTCGGCCTCGGCCGAGCTCGAGTCCGGTCCACAACTACAGTTTGCATACAAAAATTAAATATATAATTAAAAAACAGATAAGTAATTTTCGATATTTTCTAAATTTTCTAAACAAAAAAGTATTTCCTACAAGTTCTAAAACATATAAACTCATTTTCTACATTTTCTAAACAAACTAAAATAATTTCGTTAATTTCAACAATATCTAGAACAGAAAAAATAAGTTTTCTAGTAATTATAAATAAAGTATTTTCTACAATTTCTAAACAAGACAAATTAATTTTCTACATTTTCTAAACAAACTAAAGTAATTTCGATAATTTGTACAATATCTAGAACAAATAAATAAGTTTTCTAGAAATTCTAAACGAATTAATGTGTTTTCTACAATTTTTAAACGAGATAAATTAATTTTCTAGATTTTCTAAAAAAATAAAAGTATTTTCAACAATTTTTAAAACGTATAGACTCATTTTCTAAACAAATTAAAAGTATTTTCTATAATTTATAAACATATAAAAGTATTTTCTACAATTTCTAAAATAGATAAACTCATTTTCTACAATATGTATAACAAATAAATAAGTTTTTTCTACAATTTCTAAACGAGATAAATTCATTTTCTACATTTTCTATACAAACTAAAGTAATTTCGATAATTTGTATAATATCTAGAATAGATAAATGAGTTTTCTACAATTTATAAATGAATTAAAGTATTTTGTACAATTTATAAACTAATAAAAGTATTTCTACAATTTCTAAAATAGATAAACTCATTTTCTACAATATCTAGAATAGATAAATAAGTTTTCTAGAACTTCTATATGAATTAAAGTATTTTATACCATTTCTAAGCAAGGTAAACTATTTTTCTATATTTTCTACACATGCTAAAGTAATTTCTACAATTTCTAGAGCTGATAAACTGATTTTCTATATTTTCTAATCTATAAAACTAATTTTCTAAATTTAAACTAATTGAATTAACTAATTTCTAAATTTTCTAATGTATAAACTAATTTTCTAAATCCAAACTAATTAAATTAACTAAAAACTAAAGAATTAAAAACTTACCAGAAGGAGAGGAGGGGGTGGCGGTCGGAGAGGCGGAGGCGGCGGCGTGGCCGGGGGGGGGGGGGGGACGGTAGACGCCGTCGCCCCTTATATAGGCGCGGCTGCCGCCGTCCCCCACGGCGGTATGTTCCTACTGCCGTGGGCCACGACGGGCGCAACTCTTACCGCTGTGGGCCACGACGGTAGGTTGCCACGGGGCTCGCTCCGAACGGTCGGCCACCTTACCGCAGTGGATAACGACAGTTGGAGGTGCTACCGCCTGGACCACGGCAGCCGCCGTGGCTCATGACGGTTGGTTGCCAAATCTGCTAAATTTTCAAACGGTCGTATACTTTTGCAAAATGATTAAAAAATATATTAACAAAACCACGACTTCGGGACTTGGACCGTCACTTCACAGAAATCGATGGACCCCCCGGGGCCGCACCAGTTCCTATTTCGTTGGCATCCCCAGTCGCCCTACGCCGCACCGGACGACGCAGAGGCGCAGTACCGCCTGCCTGACACCCACCTCCAGTGACCAGCGTGAATGTGATGGCGCCAGATGATGGAGAGGGAAATCAAGGCGAGCAGCAAGCAACCGACGGTGTGTAGCCGCCTGATCGATCTTCCACCAATCCCCTCCCCAAGAGGTGCAATCTGTCAACGACGATCTATTTCAGATGCTAGTGGAGTTGGAAAAAAATTGAAAGGTGAGAAATTGAGAAAATTTGTTTAAGTAATTGATTAAGTAATCTGTATTTGCACAATTTTAATGTATGTGTTTGGTATAATACTTGTCAGTTGTAAGCATCAATAGTTTTTTAGCCTGTTTCTGAGCAAGAACAATCCAAGTCATAATTTAATGATATGCTACACCGAAAAGAAGATATTTAAAAGACTTGATGATGATAAAATCATGAGGTGCTTTCAAGCCATGAAACCTCGAAGGATAGATCTTCCTCGGCCACCTCGACGCACTTAGTGCTTGCATGGTATGTTCATTAAATTGTCCTTGTCCACATATAAATGTTTGGAATTTTCAAATAATTGTGACTTGCAGTTTGATATATACCTATGGTTATTGCATTTGAAGCTTTTATAGCATGTGTGTGTTTTTTTTACAAATTAGTGGTAATTGGTTCGCCATAGCTATAATTATATCATGGCTCCACCACTTTGATTCTAGTCTTTGATATATATGATGGCGTGTTTTGGATCATTATGCAGGTATGCATATTCACTTATATCAACTTTTTATGAGCTTTGAATCTTAAAGATGGACAAATGAAACTATTCCTTAACTGTAGAGATTCAAATTGTATTTACTTGCTACCATCACCATTATACTTGCCAATTCATAGGCAAATTGGACATAATTCAAACCAAGACATGGCAAGATAAAAAAAACAAATCCTTTTTTCATTACCATCACCACTTTGCTCTATTTCTATTTATGTGCACATCATTGAGATTGTGACATTTGATAACCATGTCACCATGAAACTTAAATTTTTCCTAAACCCATAATTAAATACAAAAGTAGAAAACCCATTTGCAGAGCATATAAACAATTTTGCATAATTGTGAATATATTCTTTAGAAAATTATTAACTATTTACAAAGATTGCATGATCACATATTGTTTCTCTGAAAAATATTTTTGCATCACATACATATACAAAAACTATATGGACAACATTTGAAAACAGGAAAATAAAAATCAACAAATAACTTCAAAAATTGCCCCCATGCAGGATCGAACTACAGACCTTCAGTTTACAAGACTGACGCTCTACCACTGAGCTATAGGGGCGCGTTTTGACTTAATGTTTCATCAAAATTATTTGGGCGTAACAACGAATCACCAAATAATTGCATCAGGCTAACTAATTTTATTTACTGCATCAGCCAGGAAACGATCTCAGAATGTGAAATCTTTGCGGTTCTTTGATTTGATTGGTCACTTATTGTTATGTCTAGTTGCCGTGGCTCAACTTTATGTGCGGCAATCGCAAAAAAAAAACCTTTGATGCGCGGCGGTGCACATGGCATGAAATGGTATTCTTATGTCCAAAAGTTATTTTGCTACTGTGTAAGCCGTGGCGGCCACATTAATAAAAAAAATGCCCCCATGCAGGATCGAACTGCAGACCTTCAGCTCACTAAGCAGACGCTCTACCACTGAGCCATAGAGGCCCACATCTATTGTAATTTAATTCACAAGGTTAAATTTAAAAGTAAAATTTATATTCCACCGTGCCGCATCACATCATCCTCTACTCCCTTGACCGCGTTCGCATCATGGTGATGCTTTCTAGCCTCATCAAGAATCATTTATGATGCTGACGCGCGGCGTCAGGAGTTGGAGCTAGCTTTCAGCCATTTTCGTTATGGAGGGGGTAAGGGTGATCCCATCGTGATTCCAGAAAAAAAAACATCGTACTTTAGATTTAGAAACGATGTACACTACACTACGGCAAACCGGTTGGCGAGAGCATCCCCATGAGCTCTCGGCGAAGAATTCTTCGCCGAGAGTAAAAAAATTATCGGCGAAGATCAAAACTCTCGTGAAGCATTTCTTCACCGAGGCCAAAAAAAACTCTCGGCGAGGAATTTTTCACCGAGAGCAATTCGCCGAGAGTTTTTTTCTCTCAGCGAAGAATTTTTTTTAAAAAAAATCTTTTTCACCTTCACATTTTTCTATCATCAACATGCACTTATACAAAGGATATGTTCATATTGGATGAATTTTATCTCTGTTTGCTATATTTAAAATTTTTACTTCATTCTAGGTAACTTTTTCAAAGACGGCCGATATGAACCGCAAGTGCATGAACTCATAGAGTAAAGTTGTTGGAAAAATAAGATTCATATTTATGAGACATCTCTAAGACCACGTACACGAAATTAAACTAAATTTTAAATATTTTGTTCTCTGATCATGATGAAGATCGTGTCGCAGAAAGGTTTTAAAATTGTATAAAATTCAAATGAAGTTTGAAAAATGACGAATTTTGTCGAGCGCTCATTATATCTTATGTCGAGATTGTGGGAAAAAGTTGAGAACATTTTGAGCACTTTGACACGTATGCTGTTCAGAAACCGGAACATCTCACGAGAAGTTTCAGAGAATTTGAACTAATGTCACTACGTTTGCTACATTAGAGAAATTTAAATTTGTGTTTACCACAACAACTTTTTATAAGCAATACACAACATATCTAGTGTCAAGTTGAGTGTTAGAAAATTTTGACACATTTTTGTTATTTTTAAATTAAATTCACATGTAAATATTTTTCGTCGTGTGTATTCCTCTCGGCGAAGATTTCAGCTGGGCTCTAAGCCCACAAACCGACGAACAGGCCGCTGATTCGGCCCACGCGCCTCTCCCACTTGGGCGAAATGTCAGGCCATTTAGCTGCCGGCCCACCGCCCTATCCTCTCACCGCTAGCCCACCTCCCTCATCCTATATAAACTGCCCCCCTTTACCCTAACCTTAGCGCAGCGCCCCCCCGGCCCCCTTCGCCTCTGGCCGCCACTAGCGCCGGCCACCTCCCTCTCCTTTTCCTACTCCGCTGCCAGGCCTCCTCTTGTGGCTCCTAACCTCCCCCCTGCTCGCCCCTCGCCGAACAGGTGAGGAGGGGCGGCGGAGCGCGGAACGGCGCTGCGGTCCCCACCGGCAGGTGGCCCGCAGCCTCACCGGCGAGCAGATCCGCACCGGCGGGTCCCCACCTCCCTCCAGCGAGCAGATCCCCACCGGTGGAGGCATCTTCCTCTTCATCCGGTGGCGGATCCAACGGGCACGACTTCATCCGGCGGCGGATCTGCCGGGCACGACATCCTCTTCCTCCAGCGGTAGTGTGAGACATGGTTACCCCTGGGTCCCCACTGACCAAGCTCACGACCGTCCCCAACAAGTGGGTCCGGCCTACCAGAAGACCCGCCGACCTGTCAGTGGGCCCTACCGGTCTAGTTGGCGGCCCACACGACCTCCTGAAGACCTTGCAGAAGATTCCCCAGATGACCTAATTGAGAACGACCTCAAGATTTGGCGTACAAGACAAGACATCGGTGGATTCCGATTAAGCAGATCGACGGATATGGCAAGCGATGTAATCAACTACTTAGGTCTCCTGGTCGTAACCGACCAAGAGTCTGGGAACCGACCTCATCTGCCGGCCAATATAAGGCGGGCAAGGCGACCCCTTGTAACATACGCAATCCTCAAGCAATCTACACCGACAACTGGACGTAGGGTTTTACTCTCCGGATGCCCGAACTAGTATAAACTCACCGTGTTCTCTGTGTTCTGTGTGCTCGTTCGCAACCTTTGAGTTTTTAGCCTTAGATTCCACCCGGTCGAACAACTAAACCATAGGGATTAACACCCCCGTGGGCTGTCTAGATCTCACCATCTGACAGTTGGCGCGCCAGGTCAGGGGAATCAAGGTTCTTCATGCAACTCGATGGCTTCGACCAACGGCGTTATCTTCATGGAGAGCATGGCGGACATCCTCGCCAATCCCGTCGACATCTGCTTCGACTCTATGCCGGAAAAATCCACCGCTCCAACCGCCTGCCTCGTCATTGAGAGCAACGCGATCACCTCCAACCAACAGACCGGGACTGATCTGTTGACAAAGACCCACCCACCCACTCTTAGCGACCTGATCGCGGGGATCGATCGTGTTGAGGACACGCGCTCCGACACGATCAAGGTCTACAAATGCGTCAAACGCCCTCGCATGACCTCATCATCATCAAACATGCCTCCTGGCTTGCGCAATGCAGCTCACATAGCATCTTGCTACATGAAGCGCAAGATCTAGATCGAATCTGGACCCAAGACACCAGATCGTGGAAACCGCAGGAGTCACCTCGACAAACCCTGCTCTATCCATGAGAATCACAAGCACACGGCTCACCAGTGTTGTGTCCTCAAGAAGCTTCGACGACCACTTACTACGGCCTATCACCGCCAGATGAACCGAGAGCCATCTCCGGACCGCCTCGCGTTCTAGATCGTCTGCACAACTATCTCCCCGAACTATCCGGGAGAAGAGCTCGAGACCCTAGATCACAAGGTCTTGGTCGTCTCTACAGATGTACCACCTCAAGATGGAGAAACAGACGAACAATGTGTGGAGTGTGAGAACGCCAACGCCAGCAGAGCCGCTCGTCGGCAACAAGAACTTGCTGCAGCTACCCCAGCCACAGGTCAACACACAAGCAACGCCGGGCAAGGCAACGACAACATCGGGGTGCAAACACCCGCAGCACCAGCAAACCCTCAGCAGCATGAACCTCGTGCGGTCTGCCTGCATTCCAAAGACCTCTTGAGGGACTTTGAGCGGGTTGGCCTCGAAGTCTACAACTCTCCTCAAGCCAACTTGGGAACTGCTCTTGCTACACTAAACCAGCTTGAGGATACTCCTACGGTATGACGTCTCCAAGCTAATGTCTGCGTCGCCGCCGCTCAGATTGAAGAAAGAGGCCCTGGATACAGTAGATCGGCGACAAGTTCCTAGAAGTAGATCGGAACGTCCTCGTCAACATCGTCGTAACAACGGTCCCCTTGAGCTAGTAGCTAAAGAAGGACGAGGTGAAAATGAAGTGATGTAGCCGGCCAATCCCGCTGTCAACGCTGCAGCTAATGCTCCAGCGAACGCCGCCGTCAACGTTGCGGGCAACGTCGCCAACAATGCAGCTAATGCTGCCAATGCCCAAGCAAACACCGCTGCATACCCATGGAAAAACACAGGAGCCCAACCTCCACCAGTGCAAGCTAAACACGCTGAAGGTAGTCAGCGTCGACGTATAAGAGACGAAGTGGAGATAGCACGACGTGCTAACTACGACCGCGACCATTGGGTCTCCGACGCTCTTGATGCCAACAACCCCATCCAAGCAACAGAGCTGCGGAATATGCATGACCAAGAGCTCCTATGACGTGCCCAGCATGATCAAGACAACAACCCTCCCGATGACCTCTACGTCATCCCGACGGCCTACGCCCCTTCAACAAGCCCGGGCGCGGTCAACAACTTCCCGCGTTCTCACGACATCTCCATACAATCAGATACCCCAAAGACTTCAAGCCAGCTATTGAGAAATACGACGGTCGCTCCGACCCAAGTATATGGCTCAAGATGTATAGCAGCTATTGAGAAATACGACGGTCGCTCCGACCCAAGTATATGGCTCAAGATGTATAGCATCACAGCACGCGCCTCCGGAGGCAATGAAGACCACATGGCGGTATACTTCCCCCTTATGATGGGCAAGGTGCCACTCTTGTGGCTCGACAATCTCCCAGCAGAGTCCATCACCTCGTGGGCAACATTGTCTCGCCTCTTCAAAACCAACTACCAGGCGACCTACAATCGACCTGGTAACACTCAACACCTCGCCAGAGTACGGATGAGACGCGATGAAACTCTTCGGGAGTACACCAACCGCTACTTTGAGAACCGCAACACCCTCGCGGGTGTCAAAGATGAGGACATCATCACCTACTACAAGAAGGGGATCACTGTTGACGTTGTATAATCGTATTAAACTTCAAGTAGACTTGCAAGCGGACAAGTCTCCTGTCGTAGTCAAGGGATCCTTCTTCCCTCGAGTGGTGAATCCAAGGTATAGAATCCGTGGAACAAATGTGTGACTCAAGACTTGATCTATTAAAGCCAAGAAACTTTGATATTCGAAAGGTGAAACCCTAATGCACCTAAACACACGAACGAATCTAATCTACTAAAGACCGGAGTTAGCAAGAGATAGAGCGGGATAGATAACCGATCTAGAGAGATTGGATCAAGCCTTTTGTTGAAGTTCCGAGCAAAAGAATAAATAGCAAGTTCAATCTCATTAGAGGCCTCTTTAAACCTTGGTTTCCCGTCCGACTCTGAAAACGCCCGCCTTTTGGAGCCACTGTTCTGTCACAACGCACCCCTATTTGTGCGGGTTAGTCTAGGGCGAGTCCGAGGACAATTCGAGATCTTTCGGAAGGATAGGCATGCGCCTCTTGCCACCACGGCTACAAGAACATCCTAAGTGATCTATCTCGAAAATAGATCTAAGATAAGAAAAGCCGATCGAAAATGAAGACTTCGGAGAAACACTTGATCGCGAGAAATCGGATTCAACTTGATACATCAACTAGTACATGATACATGAACAAGATCACCACCGGGATCCTATCTCGATCTTGCTTCTAGCTGTGGTCTTGCTTGCAAGGTTCCCATGTCGGCTAGGGAGACCCTAGTCAACTAGCTCGACCCTCTCCTCTCCGGGATGGTGTCCCTCCCTTCTCTGCTCCTCAGTGGCCGATGACGAATGGGTTGATCCGTGGCTCTCGACCCCGGGGCTACAAAATAGCCCGAATGGTGGCTTGGTCAAAGGGGAGGCGACTGGGCCCTAGAATGGGCCGAGCCGGCCGGCCTGGGCCGAACGGCCTGGGCCCACCTCGGCCCAGTTGCCTGCCTCCTTCACGTGGTGTCAGTTCCTGAGTCTTCTAGATCCTTACCCCTTCTGCATGTGGGCCCTTGTCGTCAGTTTCTCTCCGAGTTGGACGAAGCTCCTTGTCCCGCAAGATTCAGCACTTTTCCGACTAGGTCCCTGGGATGGTCCCTGGGCTTCTTGGAGTCAAGTTTGCTTCATTGCCTGACTTGTACGGGGCTTCAAGGTCTTGTCACATGGTGCTTGATGAACATATCTCGGAAGTCTTGCTTTCAACGCTAAAACACTGCATAAACACTAAACTCCAAAACCGACATGCACGAATGAACTTGTTATACCAAGGGGGTTAGTACCAATGGATAAGATATAAAACTTATGCCAACACTGAAGGTAAACTCATGGCTAGGTTGACGGAATTTCACCGTCAACATCTCCCCCATGCTTAAACCTTGCTCGTCCTCGAGTAAGCCTTCGATGGATATCATCGATGCCCTTCATTGTTTAAACCTTGCACTTGATCATACATAAGAAAACATAATGCTCTCGAAATTGAATTCGTTAAAGTTCCATAATGTACTAGCCTTCATCCCTACGGAGGGTAGATTATCATTTAAGATTATCCCACAAGTATTAACATGCTCCCAAAGTTCAAATAGATCTCAAAAATTTTGAAATAAAGAATGAGATGAAAAAGAGCTAAACCAAGTTCACAAATTTAAATCATCTTGCATATTGCTCATGAACTCTCATCTCATCTTGTCTCTCAAGCCTATTTATTCTACTCCTTTCCCTCTCACAACATATATATATATATATATATATATATATATATATATATATATATATATATATATATATATATATATATGGTAGGCTTTATATGAAGATTTTTGGGAAAGTTTAGTCCTACCAAGATATTGTAAATGAGATGTTGTCAAAACAAGACAAGCTTCTCATGGTCTTACCCAGACTCGTCAAAAAGGTCATTGGAAAATAATGTTATATCAAGAAGGGTGTCGGTGTTTTAGACCGGCAACCTACTAAGGGGAGTACCCGAAGTAGATGAATGTGGCCTCGCTGAGATCGGTAACTCGAAGGAAGAGACACGTGGCACACAATTTAGACAGGTTCGGACCGCGAGGTACGTAATACCCTATGTCCTGTATGCTGCGTAGCTCTGGATTGATTGGATGTGATTACAAGATGGCATAATCTGATGCATATATGAGAGAGGAGAGGTCCCTGCCTCGCCTTATATAGTCCGGGAGGCAGGGTTACAGGTTGGTTAGGGAGAGAGTATTAGTCGTGTACGTCTAGGAGTCCTCTACACAGTACATGGTATGTGTAGCTTCCTATCCGAGTACTTCTCCACCGTGGTCCTTGCGCCTCACGCCAACAGGTACCATGCGGCACAAGTCGGGTAGTCCTGGGGGCCCACCGAGTAGTCGGTCCTGGTACCCACCGAGGTAGTGGGCCCAAGGAGGTCCATACGACAAACCCCCGAGTACTTTGTAGTCGAGTAGGATAGCTTCGAGTAGTCTTGACGGCCTTAACGAGTAGTCCTCAAGCGTCCCCGAGTACTACAAGCCAAAAGTCCTCAAGAATATTTGAAGCATCCCGAGGCTGGAATGTACTCCAGCTGATGTTTGAGTAATCCCGAAGTCTTCTCTAGTAGTCCCAAGCGTCCTCGAGTGCTGCTCTTGAAGGTCTTCAACAATACCCGTGTTGTCTTGAAGCCGAAGCTGATATGGAAGTGCGATTGCAAAATCGCACTCCATATGGAGTAGCCCCCAAGCCTTAGGTTGAGTTGCAGACTCTGGCTGAGGGTCCCTTAGTAGTTTTGGCAAGATTATCTCGAAAAATCTGGAGAAAAAACCGAAGGACACGTGGCACAGAGCCCCCGAGCCTTGAGTCGGGTACTTCCTCTCGAATTGAAGGGTCATCTTGTGTGTAGAAAGTGTCCTGAGTTGCTCTTGAATCTTGTCGCTACCCAGGGAGTTGAGTAGACGTAGGCGAGCCCTCGAGATGAAGCGCGTCGACTAGTAGAAGTTGAAGGGTCAGGCGCCGCCGCTGAGTCAGCCGTCTGGAGACTTATCCATCCGGTCGTTGGAGGAGCCGCCGTTGACTTATAAATAGAAGCCGAAACCCTTAGGGTTTGTCACCCCGCGCACTTGCAGCCATTCCTAGTAGATCGTGCCTAGAAACCACCGCCAGTGCGCACTGCCGCCATAGAGGGGAGTGTAGATCCAAGCGTGCCGCCACCGGAAACCAACGCCGTAGCCCCCGAGTGAATGCGAGTGAAGACCCGGTGCACTTGGAGGATGAAGCCCTCACCGTCGAAGAGCTTGAAGACTGCCGGTGGAAAGAAGATGACCCGCGAGGAAGCCGCCGGATCCGCCGCGGGGACATCGCCGCCGGTGTCTCCGCCGCGGCCGAATCCCAATCAAGAGTGGAAAAAGTCCAAGGCGAAGACTGAAGATCTGTTGGCGCTCCTCAACAGTGGATTTCTGCGGGAGAAGGAAGTTGATATGTGGCATGCCGCTGCGGGAGATCCGTATCCCATGGACAAGAACCCAGACGAGATCCCCATGTTCACGAGATTCGCTGAGCGAGGGTTGTCTCTCCCGGCGAGCGATTTCTTCAAGGGGCTGCTGGAGTACTACGGCATCGAGTACCTCAAACTCAACCTCAACCCCAACGGTATCTTCCACACTTCTGTCTTCATGCACTTCTGCGAAGCCTTCTTGGGGATCAAGCCCCAGTGGGTACTTTTCTGGAAGTTTTTCTGAGTGAAGCCCCAGCCGAGCGCCAACAACCCCCGAGTAGTTGGGGGAGCCAGCATCCAGATGCGCGAGGATGCTGCGGAGCAGTACCTCGCATACAAGCTGATCGACTCCAATCAAGATTGGAAGTGAAAGTGGTTCTACATCACCAATCACCACCCGGAGCTGCCGAAGCCGAGCGGGAAGCAGCCGAAGCACCGACCGTGGTGGAACTCCGAGCCGACGATGCAGGAGAGTATCTGTGACAACCCGCCCAGGAAAATACCGTACTATCACCTAAGACCGATCCACTTTGGCCATTTAAGCAATAGTAAAGTATCATCCTGTCGTTAGTTGCCGGGTTAACGCCCGGTAAATCACTTGGAATTCAAACAGAGGATCGACATATGCATTAAAACTCACGCGAAGGCGAGTCCAGAGTACAACACGAGTTAACATAATTTATTACAAACCATTGTTCATGACATGGAGTAAAGGTTCAGAGTTCGAAAATACAGCTGAAATAATTTAAACTAGCGCAACGGTGAACATCACAGGAGGCCATCCGTGATGTCCTTACTTGTCGTCACCCATCCGGTCAATCACACCTGCAACAACAATTTTAAAGCAAGGCTGAGTATACTAATACTCAGCAAGACTTAACCGTCGGGTGATAGCTACAACACCAAACTCTAGACATGAAAGGCTTTTGGCCGGTGGAGTTTCTTTTGCTGAACAGCTACTAGGAGTAGATCCTTACTTTCAATCTTTTAGCACAAGTTCTAGTTGATTACCATTTCTAAGTGTGCCATCTAATTCAATCAAGAATTGGACAAACAATTAATTCATACAACAATATTCCTCGAGTTCCATCATTATGGGATATCATGGCCAGTTGATTAAGCAGTCCCGGATAACGGTGAGAGGCCGACAATGGATTGATTTAAACCTTGCAAGGTAGACCCAAACACACGGTAGGCTGCCCCCGAAGGGACAACTTTCCCAGGCCGTCCCCAAAAATCCTCGGGTTGGGATCGAATCTTACAGTCCCTGGTGCAGGCTATCCGGCATACCCCGCGAGATACCCGGAGTCACCATATACCACCCTTCCCGGTAGCTAGCCGGTAAGGAGATTTCTCAAGAGTAGTAACGGTAGGATCCCATGCCGCCTCATTAAGGTACTAGGCTTACCGGCCCCATAACCGGCGAATGTTTAGTACGTTCAAAAGCTTAGCCCACATGACCACTTGACCGGAGCCCAATCCCGTGCTCTTACCACATGAGCAATCCATTTAAGGATATCTTATGATTCCTATCTAGGAACCTATTCTCGCGAGTGACGAACATCACTTGACTTCTATCTGTCCTATAGCATCGCAGCTATCGACCTGGCATACTAGTGATAGAGCATAGGTACCTAGGGATCATGCATTTAGGGTTTCAAATCAACTTCTGAAACGTAAATGCACAATAATAGCAAGCATAATTGCATAATTTTAAAAGACGGGGTTAATGATCCGGGGCTTGCCTTCGCTGGCAAGGTTGGCCTTGGGCCCTTCTGGACTTGGGTCTAGGCCTTGAGCTACGTTCGCGCTCGGCAGCTCTTTGCCGGCACCTTCGTCTCCTCCTTCCGGCACGAGCGTACGTCTACTGGCGGAAAGATCTACACGAAGATGCAAATGCAAGATTTATTCGATGATTCTTACTTTAATCACTTACGAACCATTTTGACAATCGTGGGGTGCATTTGTTGGGCACATTCACCTAGATAAGAATACATTCAACATACTCTTCCATAAAGGAACAATATGCAACTCTTTATTAATCATTCTTTTCGATGGTGATTGTGTACATATATATGTAAATAATTTAATTTAAATTCACCAACAGTAGTGGGTGGGTATATTTAACCTTTTTAACCTGATTTGCAACCACACTCAAGTTGACATGGGTGGTTTGGTGATTTCTCTTTTAGGAAGGTTATTGGTTGTACATGGGTTATTCTTTTATTGCACATTTGAATAAAGGTTGCTTGTACTTGTCATTTCATGTGAAAGATTTAATCCTTTTCCTTTCACAAGCAAGTTATGAATAATATTTTTATCCATGAATTAATCCCTTATCAGCAATGAGAATTAATTTTCTTTTATTTAAATTGGATAATACTTTCAAAAAGGAAAAAGACTTAAATAAGGGCTTTTCTTTATTTAATTTCTCTTTAACATTAAAAAGGGCTTTTAAGCTTTTTATTAAGCAATTAAATTACCAAAAATTAATGTAGTGTTTCTTAAGCCTACTAGCACCTA
Organism: Cenchrus americanus; assembly: GCA_947561735.1. Taxonomy (NCBI): domain Eukaryota; kingdom Viridiplantae; phylum Streptophyta; class Magnoliopsida; order Poales; family Poaceae; genus Cenchrus; species Cenchrus americanus. Next base: position 188,714,414 of record OX387245.1, read on the forward strand.
TCCTGGTCCATTGGACCCACATGTAAGTGTTGGATGCTAGGAAATTAAATATTATGAAAAATAACAAAGGACTAGCTAGTGATTCAACTTAAATGCATACAAAAATAATTAAGCACCAAACTGACCCAAACCTTATTGTGCATGCTCTCTGGTCCTAAAAAAGCCTAAAGAACCAGCATGTTTGCATGGAATCTCTACTGAACTTGGTTTATTAATTTACCAAGGAAAACATGCATAAATCAAGAATAATTATTTCTGTTAATCCAAAACTCATTATTAATTCACAAGATGTGTATTTTGGTATTACAAGACAGTGTGCACAAGTTGAGCTCAACAACATGAGTATATTTAACAAGAAAAATCATTTATTCAGATTTTCCAGAAATAGAAAGACATTTTTAGAAAAAGATTTACACCATAACGTTGTGCAATTTTTGGCATAGGAGCTAGTCATGACCTAACACATAACATATCCAAAAATTAGCTACAGAGGATTTATGGTTTTTGAGATATTGCAGATCTAGGGTTTTCACATTTGTATTTTTCATGCAAAAACTAAAAGGAATTAGCTCAGGCCAGAATAACAAACGTTGTATCACAAATCACCATGAATCCAACAAAATTGGCCTTCATTTTTTCTGCTTTTTCCGTGATTTTCTACACAATTTACAAGATAGAGGAAAATGGCAACACTATTAGAGTTACCCTTTTGCAAGAAAGACCCTGGAAAGAACTTGGGGTTTGCAATGTCGCCCCTGGGATGGCCGGCCGGCGCGGCTGGGCCAAATTCCGGCGGCCGGCGGCGGGGGGGTGCGGGGAGAAGGCGGGGGAAGGTTCAAGGCTCATCTAGGGCTCGCTTTGGTGGGTTGGAGGGGGCGTTGGAGGGCCGGCAGGGGAGCTCGGCGGCGCTCGGCGGCCGGCCACCGCGGCGGCGGTGAAATGCCGGTGAGGTGGGGCCGGGGGTTGGGCAATGCGCGGTAGGGGGGGCTCCCACGGGTCCCCAGCGGGTGTAGGTTAGCCGGACGGTGATGGAGAGAAGGGGGGGGCGGCGCCGCTCACCGAGTGGCTCCCATGGTGGCGGCGGCGGCATGAAGCGGGGGGGGGGGGGTCGATGTGTCGAGGGGGCGGCGGTCGGCCTTAAGGAGGCACGCGCACACACACTAGCGACACCGAACGACCGCGATGTACCTAGGGGCAGGCGCCGGCCTCGGTAGGACGCGCGGCCGTGCGGTACGGCGTGACCGGCGGTCCGTTGGATGCCGTCCGGCCGGCCGGCACGCGGCTCGAGGAAGGGGGTGAATTCGAGGGCTCTCGATGTGCGTGAGGCCCGGGGAAGGAGCGGCGCGTGGCCGGACGCCGAGGCGCGGGTGGCCGGCGCGGGGCGGCGCGGCCGGGCGCGGCGCCCGCACGCGCGCGCGCGCGGCGTGCGCGCGGAGCGCGTCCGCGGCCAAACTCTAGTCGGTGTGCCCCCGTTCGAACTCGATTTTCTCCAAAATTTTGAATACAAGTGCACCAAACAATGAATAGTAAAGTTGTAGATCTAACTACCCTCTACAACTTTCAAAAAGGCCATATAGTGTTTTTCTCAACGGATTTTGCAGAACGTCGTGCCAATATTGAATGCCTACAGTTCGGAAAAAAAGGGTACTGTCAGTCGATTAAGTTTTTCACCAATTTCCACCCAAAATTTGAAACGTCAATCTACATGAAAGTTGTGTCCCTCAACAAGATAGACAACTTTCATAAAGGTAGATTTTGCAGTTTTTAGGTGAATTTTGGAGAACGCGGCAAAAGTTCCGGACGACGTTCGCTGACGTCAACGGTTAAGCCGGTTTTGGCCGTGTCTTTGACCAAGGGTCGACTACGGGTGTGTGTAGGCTTGGTCAAGGGGTTCATTGGGGTTCACTGGCGAGGTTTTCGGGTGATGACCCAGGTTGACCTAGGTTTGACCGGGGTTTGACTGGTTTGACTCGGCTGATCCGGTCATTAGCGTTAATGACGGTAATTAAAAACCTGGGGCGTCACAGTCTACCCCCTTAAGAAGAATCTCGTCCCGAGATTCGAAATTACAAGAGGAGGTGAGGAGTGGCTCTGGGATAGAGGTGTTACCTATGAAATTCAGTTGGCTTTGCTCCACTTGAGGGCTTGGCTTGTTGTTGTTGATAGCAGATCCGGGGTTCTGCTTCTGCTGTGGGGGCCTTTGCTGTCTGGGGTTCGGGAACTCATTAGCAAAATGCCCGGGCCATCTACAATTGTAGCACAAACGGGGTGGAAGATCTTTGGGTTTGGAGATCGGTTGTTGGGTTTTCTCGATAAGGCGGAGCCTCTTCCTCTCCTTTTTCTTTGCCCTCTTCGCGGTTCGCGAAGGTGTTGCACTAGCGGGGAATTGAGTGGTCTTGTTAGGGTTACATCTTCGCTCGCCTTCACGCAGACAAGTCTCCGTACATGTAATTTCCCACTCACTTACATCTATCTCGGATAAGACTCGTTTGCTGCCTTTATTTGCCCTCTCTTCTGCCCTAAGATCCATCAGCAGTCGAGAAGGTGGTAATATTGAGTCGGAGGCTTGGGGTTGATCTTGACTAACATACTCCTCCAACAAATTGAACAAACGGGCTTGTTCGACCATAGAGACAGATAAAGACTGAGAGAGACTATCTGCCAAACTGTTCTGATATGGTTTCCCATAACGTCCTTGGCTAACATCGTACACTATCTGGCTTAGCACGGAATTCTGCCCTTCTAACAGTTGAGTTGTGCCGACAATGGCGTTTATGTCCCTCTGGGTGGGTACTTCGGGTGAATAGGGCTTGGAAGGTTGAAGCTTCGGTTGCATCGGCGGCATTTGCGGTAGTTGCTGAGCCATCCGTTGCTGTGTTTGCAGGAGTTGGCGCAACACCTCGGTATGTGCTGCTACGAAAGCTTTGGTCAACATCGTGGGTGGCGGTAGCGTAAGATCACCACTACCTGATGCATCAAAACCAGAGGGGTTATTCCATGCCGGTCTGAACATCTGAAAATTTTAAGTTCCTAATTGGTACATGTTCGGACCCTCACTCAGAAACTTATAATTCAACCTACTCTACGAGACTCGTTCACGGTAAGCAATGCAAACCGGACATCCAAACAGTCACAAATCTCATCTTGGTAAAGCTTTGTCTACACATCCCATGATTGGGAAATGCAGATGGAACAAAAAGGTACAAGGTGCTTTTCCTTACTACCTCATCGTCGTTCGTGAGGAAACGGGCGATGAATGTGCATATGCACAGCTAGTAGCAGACATAATCCTCCTATGATACAGAGGTACATCCCTAACAATGTCCAGCGAAATGACTCGAGCTCTTCTGAAGACGGAGTCATGGGTGGCAGCTTGGATTGATTTCTGCTTTCGGTCTACTCCGAGCTTCTTCTTGTCGTCGGGAATGAAGACGGAGAACAGTTTGTTCGGGAAGATTGAAGTAGCTGGGAGAGGTGCTCTAGTGGCAAGTAGCCAGGCTAGCTAGAAGAAGAACAAGAACAATGATAATGCCGAGCTTGGCTGGAAAATGAGCTTCCGTATCGGCGATTCTGGTTAAACGGTCCCATTTTATAACCGATGCGGGGTCGAAACGGTCAGTTGACCCAGTCGGTATCTGGTGTAGGCAACACGGAGCTTGACAAGGTCAGCTCACGCGATCTCGGCGTCGTGAATACGGTTGCAGAAATTGAGGGTAGAGCGGCGTCATGGCGTCGTACGTGCGTGACACTGATGACGACGGGGCTCGACGGTCTAAATAATCGACCGTAATGGGGAGCGAAACGAGAAAAGCTCAGTGTACAACGCTTTATGTTTGCGATAGCAACACAGAGGAGCGTAGCATAAAGCTTCGATCGATCCTGGGCCTACTTCTTTGCCCAATTCTGAGGATTTGAGAATTATGAGCACGGAGCAAGAACGAATACACAATGGATGACTTCTCCACGTTGACTATTCGAGAACCTTGACTGCTCAAAAGGATTTCTACGTCTAAGGCCTCCACTTTGGCTGGCAGAAAAGGAATTTGATGCTACAAGGTCGTCGGAATTGGCGGCATGATGCCAAGCCGATCGGACTTTCCAAAAGAGCATTATGAGGAAAAGGAAGGCTAATAAAAGAGTTCCCTTATCTCCTGTACGCAAGATGACTTCAAGTGGGAACTTCAAGGAATAATCTTGCTCACACATTTACTTATTTCGCAAATTTTGAGGTTTTTGACAACTCGTTGTTTAGAAAGTGCAATACTTTTCAAAGTTGATGCAATGCATATGCTTGTGCGGTATGGTGCTCACGATGCACGTTAGAGCGACTCGGTTACCCATATGCGTTGATGATTGGAAGGGCAATCAATAGTAGGGAGAGGATCTGTGTGACGAGTTGCTATCTCACAACCAAGATACCTAGCGTGCTCCTAGTGGCAGTCGTGTGGCTGCAGCACACACGATACCCTAGGTTCCGTCGCGGCACCTTTGGCTAAGGGGTAACAACGTCACCAAACAAGAGAGATAGAGTAGGGGTACGGAGTTTCATGCGAATGCACGTTAGTATACCCATGCTTCCCATATGCCTATGCTATGCAACGCATGCTCAAAAGCCACACTTTAATTTAAATCACAAGGTTTGAGCAAGACCGAAAAGATCAAGTTCAGGATTGAGGAATCGATTGGATCCTGATTGACACGAGATTGGTGTAGCACAGAACTTGTTTGATCACATCTAGCATAACTGATGCTTACAAAGATCATTACGGAAAGAGGTGTTTAACCAAAGCATTACACTGATGGGGGTTTTCAGAATTACCAAACAACATTTAGAATCACAAGGCAGACTAGCTGCAATGACAAGGTTCCTAGTTCAACCGACATGAATAGGTAACCCAACGTGATTATTGCGCACGAGGGTTCCTTATAACTACTACGCCCTTACGACTCAGAGCTTTTATTTCCAATGGACCAACTTCCGAGGGTGGGATCTTCCATGCTGAAGGACTACGGTGACTCGGGTCCAAACTCAATTCCAGATTCACCTTGGATATCCCCAACATCTTCTTCGTATGCTGGTCCAGGAATGATAGGGTCTGGGGGTGGAACGGCTAGAGCTTCCAGTTGATTTTCTAGTTCAAGCATATATTGATCGTTATGCTGCAACAAGAAATTCTGCTCATGTATGATCTCCGTTAACTCTTGTATCTTGGCCTTATCCTTTCGTCTTTCCTTCTTGAGAGTAGCGATCATTGCTCGGGCTCCTTCAACGCTTGAGCTGAACACTCCACTTCCTTAACTTTGTATCTATAGATCTGATGTCCATAGAATACGCTTTCTCCCACCATTCGTTGGTAGGTGACGTACATGGCTTCTGAGAAGCGGACTGAGGTGACAAGATCAGGGCTATAGTGAGAGTTGCTCTGGGCTGGAAGAGTAGTTTCGCGCTCACCACCCGTTGCAACGTGTCGCTCGGGTACCGGAATGACTTTAGCTGCAGAGTTGGCTATCTCGGCAGGGTGCTTTCCACAGAAAGTTGTGAGTGCTTCAAGAGCAGCCTTCTGCACCGTGTCGAACAAGTTTCTTCCGTGTGCCGTACACTCCCACTCATCCCAAGCAGGATTGGTCGGGCACACTGAAATCTTCAACTTCACTTCACAATGAAGGAGTTGGCCTGTGGTCATGACCTCACGTGTCGAGTACTCTGGGTAAGTGGTGTACCCAAAGTCCTTCAGGGTGTCCCACAAAAGTGCAGGAAAACCACCCTCCTCGAGGTAGTCCACGAGAGTCCATGATTCCACATCAGCCGACGTAGAGCCAGCGTTGTCCATCTGGACATAACGACAAAAGTGAGAATCAGGCGGGTGCGAGTGTACAAGGTAACTCGATCCACGAGTACGGGTAAGGTCAAGGTATAGGGTAATTATGCATACTAAGATCCAATGTACGCTGGACTCGAACGATCAGGCATACCAACTGGTACAAAGTCTGGCAATCGAAAACCGACTTCGTAACTTGAACCAGAGTCCAGCACTTCACAAGTCTGCGGCGTAACTTAGCAAGGCGATGAAACTCAAGTTGAGTATGCAAGGTTGCTAGAAGATTAGGAAAGGTGCTATCTAGGCAAGGTATCCAAGAAGGTTCTAGGAAGATGGCAAAACAAAGGTTGACTAACCGAGCATAACCTGCGGTAGACCAAGTTACGATCGCGAACTTGGGCGAGCAGAACGGGATTAGATTGGAGCAACCTAGGTTAAGATCACCTAGACGAAAGGTTCTGGGACAAGAACAGCAATCTAAGCAATAACTCTAATAAATTTAAGCATGACAATACATCTACACCTAAAGAGGCTAAACAGAACAACACGCTATCACTATTTACTTCAGAGAGCACGGAAACAGACGTGAGTTCAGTTTAGGTTCTTTCACGACTTTTAACATGATGCAAGATGTCCTATTCGTCCTCACAATGGCATTCAAGCCAAAACTCGGAGTTAGCGCCGGTGGCATGGCACATACACGTATCTCCCTATAATAACTAGTCGAGATCTAGTCGATGCTTACTTAGCGACTTACGAAACGAGGTTAGTGTACCTGCAGAAGATCACAGAACACAACGAACCTTTCATGCCAGCACTCATGAAAGGGTCCACATACATTACCGTTCACTATAGAAGCGACATCCATGCGTTAAGCCGCTGCATGGACAGCGTCCAACCTCGGACATTCTCCGTTTGAATGGAGTACATCCTTGCCTCGCATGAGCGACATGCGGAATGCTCACGTATGAAACACGTGGCAAGACACAACTTACAACCAGACGCGAAGATGGGATCCGTGGAATGGATCACTCCATCAACCCTCGCAATTCCCGTGATGCGGAACATCACACGTATAAAACACGTGGCTCATCTAGTTTGGTTGTGCGAAAAATTAAGTCTGACATAAGGTAAAGTGTGCTGGGAGTTAGCAAAATAAACCATAGATTAATAAGCCACCTAAAAGAAACCAAAATTTCCCTCTAGGGCCTCTCGGTCTAGTTTATCCTTAACGGACCAACGTGTTTTGCAATTCAAACAATCTTGGCAAATTTTATTCGAAAATCAAGTGATTAGAGTTGTTAATTAAACTCTGGTGCATGCAATCGCTCTGATACCAGCTGCAACAACCCGCCCAAGAAAATACCGTACTATCGCCTAAGACTGATCCACTTTGGCCATTTAAGCAATAGTAAAGTATCATCCTGTCGTTAGTTGCCGGGTTAACACCCGGTAAATCACATGGAATTCAAACAGAGGATCGACATATGCATTAAAACTCACGCGAAGGCGAGTCCAGAGTACAACACGAGTTAACATAATTTATTACAAACCATTGTTCATGACATGGAGTAAAGGTTCAGAGTTCGAAAATACAGCGGAAATAATTTAAACTAGCGCAACGGTGAACATCACAGGAGGCCATCCGTGATGTCCTTATTTGTCGTCACCCATCCGGTCAATCACACCTGCAACAACAATTTTAAAGCAAGGCTGAGTACACTAATACTCAGCAAGACTTAACCGTCGGGTGATAGCTACAACACCAAACTCTAGACATGAAAGGCTTTTGGCCGGTGGAGTTTCTTTTGCTAAACAGCTACTAGGAGTAGATCCTTACTTTCAATCTTTTAGCACAAGTTCTAGTTGATTACCATTTCTAAGTGTGCCATCTAATTCAATCAAGAATTGGACAAGCAATTAATTCATACAACAATATTCCTTGAGTTCCATCATTATGGGATATCATGGCCAGTTGATTAAGCAGTCTCGGATAATGGTGAGAGGCCGACAATCGATTGATTTAAACCTTGCATGGTAGAACCAAACACACGGTAGGCTGCCCCCGAATGGACAACTTTCCCAGGTCGTCCCGAAAAATCCTCGGGTTGGGATCGAATCTTACAGTCCCTGGTGCAGGCTATCCGGCATACCCCGCGAGATACCCGGAGTCACCATACACCACCCTTCCCGTTAGCTAGCCGGTAAGGATATTTCTCAAGAGTAGTAACGGTAGGATCCCGTGCCGCCTCATTAAGGTACTAGGCTTACCGGCCCCATAACCGGCGAATGTTTAGTACGTTCAAAAGCTTAGCCCACATGACCACCGGACCGGAGCCCAATCCCATGCTTTTACCACATGAGCAATCCATTTAAGGATATCTTATGATTCCTATCTAGGAACCTATTCTCGCGAGTGACGAACATCACTCGACTTCTATCGGTCCTATAGCATCGCGACCTATCGACCTAGCATACTAGTGATAGAGCATAGGTACCTAGGGATCATGCATCTAGGGTTTCAAATCAACTCCTGAAACGTAAATGCACAATAATAGCAAACATAATTGCATAATTTTAAAAGACGGTGTTAATGATCCGGGGCTTGCCTTCGCTGGCAAGGTTGGCCTTGGGCCCTTCTGGACTTGGGTCCAGGCCTTGAGCTACGTTCGCGCTCGGCAGCTCTTTGCCGGCACCTCTTTGCCGGCACCTTCGTCTCCTCCTTCCGGCACGAGCGTACGTCTACTGGCGGAAAGATCTACACGAAGATGCAAATGCAAGATTTATTTGATGATTTTTACTTTAATCACTTACGAACCATTTTGACAATCGTGGGGTGCATTTGTTGGGCACATTCACCTAGATAAGAATACATTCATCATACTCTTCCATAAAGGAACAATATGCAACTCTTTATTAATCATTCTTTTCGATGGTGATTGTGTACATATATATGTAAATAATTTAATTTAAATTCACCAAAAGTAGTGGGTGGGTATATTTAACCTTTTTAACCTGATTTGCAACCACACTCAAGTTGACATGGGTGGTTTGGTGATTTCTCTTTTAGGAAGTTTATTGGTTGTACATGGGTTATTCTTTTATTGCACAATTGAATAAAGGTTGCTTGTACTTGTCATTTCATGTGAAAGCTTTAATCCTTTTCCTTTCACAAGCAAGTTATGAATAATATTTTTATCCATGAATTAATCCCTTATCAGCAATGAGAATTAATTTTCTTTTAATTAAATTAGATAATACTTTCAAAAAGGAAAAAGACTTAAATAAGGGATTTTCTTTATTTAATTTCTCTTTAACATTAAAAAGGGCTTTTAAGCTTTTTATTAAGCAATTAAATTACCAAAAATTAATGTAGTGTTTCTTAAGCCTACTAGCACCTATCCTGGTCCATTGGACCCACATGTAAGTGTTGGATGCTAGGAAATTAAATATTATGAAAAATAACAAAGGACTAGCTAGTGATTCGACTTAAATGCATACAAAAATAATTAAGCACCAAACTGACCCAAACCTTCTTGTGCATGCTCTCTGGTCCTAAAAAAGCCTAAAGAACCAGCATGTTTGCATGGAATCTCTACCGAACTTGGTTTATTAATTTACCAGGGAAAACATGCATAAATCAAGAATAATTATTTCTGTTAATACAAAACTCATTATTAATTCACAAGATGTGTATTTTGGTATTACAAGACAGTGTGCACAAGTTGAGCTCAAGAACATGAGTATATTTAACAAGAAAAATCATTTATGCAGATTTGCTAGAAATAGAAAAACATTTTTAGAAAAATATTTACACCATAACTTTGTGCAATATTTGGCATAGGAGCTAGTCATGACCTAACACACAACATATCCAAAAATTAGCTACAGCGGATTTATGGTTTTTGAGATATTGCAGATCTAGGGTATTCACATTTGTATTTTTCATGCAAAAACTAAAAGGAATTAGCTCAGGCCAGAATAACAAAAGTTGTATCATAAATCACCATGAATCCAACAAAATTGGCCTTCATTTTTTCTGATTTTCTGTGATTTTATACACAATTTACAAGATACAGGAAAATGGCAACACTATTGGAGTTACCCTTTTGCAAGAAAGACCCTGGAAAGAACTTGGGGTTTGCAATGTCGCCCGTGGGGCGGCCAGCCGGCGTGGCTGGGCCAAATTCGGGCGACCGGCGGCGCTGGGGTGCGGGGAGAAGGCGGGGGAAGGTTCAAGGCTCACCTAGGGCTCGCTTTGGTGGGTTGGAGGGGGCGTTGGAGGGCCCGGGGGGGGCTCGGCGGCGCTCGGCGCTGGCCGCCGCGGCGGCGGTGAAATGCCGGTGAGGTGGGGCCGGGGTTGGGCAATGCGTGGTAGGGGAGGCTCCCACGGGTCCCCAAGGAGGTGTAGGTTAGCTGGACGGTGATGGAGAGAAGGGGGGGCGCTGCTCACCGAGTGGCTCCCATGGTGGCCGGCGGCGGCATGAAGCTGTGGGGGGTCGATGTGTCGAGGTGGGGCAGCAGCCTGGCCTTAAGGAGGCACGCGCACACACACTGGCGACGCCGAAACGACCGCGACGTACCTAGGGGAAGGCGCCGGCCTCGGTAGGACGCGCGGCCGTGCTGTACGGCGTGACCGGCGGTCCGTTGGATGCCGTCCGGCCGGCCGGCACCCGGCTCGAGGAAGGGGGTGAATTCGAGGGCTCTCGGTGTGCGTGAGGCCCGGGGAAGGAGCGGCGCGTGGCCCGGACGCCGAGGCGCGGGTGGCCGGCGCGGGGCGGCGCGGCGCCGGCGCGCGCGCGGCGCGGCGTGCGCGCGGGAGCGCGTCCGCGGCCAAACTCTAGTCGGTGTGCCCCTGTTCGAACTCGATTTTCTCCAAAATTTTGAATACAAGTACACCAAACAATGAATAGGAAAGTTGTAGATCTAACTACCCTCTACAACTTTCAAAAAGGCCATATAGTGTTTTTCTCAACGGATTTTGCAGGAACGTCGTGCCAATATTGAATGCCGGCCTATTCTGGAAAAAAAGGGTACTGTCAGTCGATCAAGTTTTTCACCAATTTCCACCCAAAATTTGAAATGTCAATCTACATGAAAGTTGTGTCCCTCATCAAGATAGACAACTTTCATAAAGGTAGATTTTGCAGTGTTTAGGTGAATTTTGGAGAACGCGGCAAAAGTTCCGGACAACGTTCGCTAACGTCAACGGTTAAGCCGGTTTTGGCCGTGTCTTTGACCAAGGGTTGACTATGGGTGTGTGTAGGCTTGGTCAAGGGGTTCATTGGGGTTCACTGGCGAGGTTTTCGGGTGATGGCCCAGGTTGACCTAGGTTTGACCGGGGTTTGACTGGTTTGACTCGGCTGATCCGGTCATTAGCGTTAATGACGGTAATTAAAAACCTGGGGCGTCACAGTATCCAGCTACCCGAGCTACTGGCAAAGATCAAGGCTTTGAGAGAAGCCGGGCTGAGGGATGAACATGTGGACTTCAGCTTCATGAAGCGAAGGGTGCAGCCGCTGATGGCCCGCGACACCATGGGCTACTAGTACACCGGCAACGGCGACTCGTCGCGGATGCCCGGGGATGAAGTCGATGACGACGACATCGTTGATAGACTCAGCAGGATCTCCAAGGACATGCCGACGTACACGCCGTGCCCTGTGCCTGAGTACTCCGCCGCGCGTCCACCCAATGAGGTCAGTAGCCGTTCTGAAGTTGGGAACTGATTATGTAGTAGTAGTCGTACTCATCCAATATGTTTCTTGCAGGACGACGTAGTGAAATTCGTCTCCGAGCAGGCGTCGCCTCCTCGACTTGTCGAGATCCCGGATGAGGGGAAGGGGAAGGCCAAGGAACACCGCGAAGTCGGTGAAGGGGACGACACCGTAGTCGTTGAAGACACTTCGGAGGAAGATGATGAGGAGGCACTGCAGGAGCGCTTCCAGCTGCGGTCAAGATTCAGCCACCCTGGACTGCCGCATGTCCCTCTCGTTCAGGATCCGCCAACTAGCCTGGAGGCTAGTTTGCCTGCGCCGCCAAGGAGGCTGCGCAACGTGGCCCGCAAGCGCGTGTCCAAGAAGCTTAAGGTCACGGAGACCACATCTCAAGAGGTAAGCTTCCTTGAGTAGGGTAGTCGAGTACTTGTGTCTCAGCGTAGTGTGCTAACGATTAAACTCCATTGCTTGCAGGAGATTCCGCCTTTCGACCAAGTGGAGCAGGGGGACGAAGGCGACTGGGATACGGTGGGAGAGCCGGCTGGAGTTAGCCGCAGCCCAGCCCCCACCGTGGAGGAGCTCGTGGCGCAACTGACGCGCCAGCCCCCAGTTGCTGGGGGGAGCACTTAACCGGCCGCTGCTGTCGCTGAAGAGGCAGCGGCTACTGAGGCCCAAGAGGAGGCACCCGCTGAGGCTGGGCTGGTCGACATCGCCAGTATCCTCGGCGCCCCAACCGTGATAGTAGTTTGGTCGGGCCTGTAAGTGAAGATCCTTCCCAAGTAGTACATTTGGTTTGGTAGTTGTACTGGGTTGACAACCAGTTGTGTACTCTACAGGAAATTGACGGACTTGACCTGGGATGGGGATGAACCCGCCGCAGCGGTGGTGGAAGAGGAACCCGCGCCAGCCGCTGAGGTGTCCGCTCCCGCCCCTCAGGCAGAATCCGAGGCGCCGGACGTGGAGGCTGCATTGCCAGAGGCCAGCATCGTGGAAGGTGAGTACACTGCACAGGAGCAGGTAGCCTCGAGGAGTAGTCGTAGCCGCCAGGGGTGACTAATCCATGTCTTCTTGTTTAAAGGTGCCGAAGCCGAGGGAAGCGCTATTCTCGAAGCGGTGCCCGTTGAAGGCCTGGCACCGGAGACCCAGGGAGCTACCGGAGGAGCCCCCGAGCCGATGGAGGTGGCCAGTGGAGAGGCCCCCGCGGTGGCCGAAGGAGAACGCGACGACGTGCCACCAGAATCGACTCTGGAGGTTGTTGTCCGTTCGCCGGAGATCCAGGACGCGGAGCCGATCCGTTCGGCGCCAATGTCTGGGGCCGCCACGAGTAGTCGTGGTGGAATTGAGCTGTTGGCAGATGATCTAGTCGACCCGGCGGCGGTAGCTCGCCACTTGGAGGTGATGCGCCAGGCCGAGCAATGGATGAAGGTGAGTTATCGACGCCTTGAGTAGTCGATCTGCTGTGGATTATGAGTAACCAATTGACATCTGTTGTCTGCTGCAGGATGTCGCGGAGAGGTCCCGCCAGAAGTCTGGCATGCTCTAAGGGTACGGCGACGCAGTGCTCCGGGCAGAAGCCTTAGAAGAACAACTCGTGAAGGCCCGGAAGCACTCCGCCGCGCTTCAGTCAAAGCTGGACGGCGCCTTCGCCCAGTACCACAACGAAGTCCTGGAGATGCAGGCAAAGAGCGACAAATTTGTGCAGAAGAACAAGTCGCTCCGCAACAATAATAAGGGTACGTGTTGTCTTGTCGAGTACCCATTGGAAGTAGCTTGTAGTAGTCTGACCCGCCTTGCTTTGTTGATTGCAGAGCTTGAGACTCGTGTCGAGCAGCTGAGGGCCTCAGAAGTCGACATGAAGAACCTCCTCTACCGGGAGAAGGAGGCCCGTGAGGTACTTGAGTATGACTACAAGCAGTTGGCTTATGAGTGCAATAAGCACATGGAGCTGCGCATTGCCTCCGATCGTGACCTCGTCAACTGCTACAAATACTTGTAGAAGCTGAAGGAGGACTGCGAGAAGCTACGGGCCCAGATGAAGGAACTCGAGGAGGCCGCACTTCCCATCGCGAGGCTACTGGTGCCTCACCCGGGCGGACCGAAGATAGCCCCGTTGGTGGACCGGCTGAGGGAAGCACCCATCCGTCTGGCGATGTACGTGAAGCACTTGGCGAAGTCGATCCCCAACCAGGTCCTGGCATATATGAAGTCGTACTTCCCGAAGGCTCCAGTTGACGTAGTCGCCGGCGGACTAACCGCCAACTGTACGAACGAGCAGTACGCGGAGCTGCTGGAACAGATGGCGCCGATTGCTGAACAAGTCACAGAGAAGCTCAATCTCCAGTAGTCCTGTAGGGTTAGCTCGTAGCAGTAGTTGTAGATAAACAAAGTTGTAATGAACTGGTTTAAGTATGAATGAGAAAAAACTTCCATAAATGAGTACTCGTTGTCGCGATCTGTGTATGCAGAGTCCCATCATGGAGTTGCCACGAGTAGTCGTACTCGCCAATAGACCCGTTGAGGGAAAGAGACAGTAAATCAGTTGATGGATACAAACTTTATTACTGAGAGAAGTACACCTGGATGGCCAGGGCCGTTTTACAAGAGTAGTCGCCAGGACCCGAAGGCCGCCTACGGCTAAGTAGTGCTAGGGCGTATAGCCGCTTACAGCAGTAGATCCATTAGTAGCCGTGTAGGCTGGATCTAGGAGTACATGGTCTCTCAGTAGACCGCTGCTGGAGTCCTTTGTCGCTTGGAGCAGCCCAAGATCCGTTAGTAGCCGCGTAACTGGATCTTGGAGTAGAGTAGTCCGGAGACTGGTGCCTGGACCCAGAGGCCGCTTGCAGCAAAGGGGTCTTTGAGTAGTCGTGTAGACTTGAGCCCCCAGGGTAGTCGATAGGCTAGGCGTAGAATCGACAGAGCTGGTCGATGTTCCACGAGTAGTTAACGTCTTCTCCTTCGAGCGTCTGGAGGCGATAGGAGCCTGGTCCGGTCACCTTTGTGACTGTGAAGGGACCTTCCTAGGGTGAGTTGATCTTGTGAAGTCCTTCCGTGTTCTGGATGCGGCGAAGGACAAGATCACCAACGTTGAAGGAGCGTTCCTTAACGTTGTGATCGTGGTAGCGTCGGATACCCTCGAGGTACCTTGCTGATTGGACGAGGGCGGCACAACGAGCTTCTTCAAGTCCATCGATGTCAACTCGTCTGCTGTCTTCGGATATGCTTTCGTCATATTGCTCCACTATCGGTGAGTCCCACATGACATCAGCAGGGAGGATTGCTTCGGAGCCGTAGACCAGGAAGTATGGCGATTGTCCCATCGGCCTGGAGGGTTGAGTGCATAGCCCCCAAAGCGCATTGGGTAGTTCCTTGATCCACATGCCTCCTTTGGTGTTGGCAGCATCGTGTAGGCGCTTCTTGACAGCGTCGAGCACCATCCCATTGGCGCGCTCGACTTGTCCATTAGCCTGAGGATGGGCAACTGAGACATATCGGACATCAATCCCGGTGTTCTCGCAGTACTCCCAGAACTGATGATTGTTGAAGTTGGAGCCCAGGTCTGTGATGATGCGATGGGGTAGTCCGTAGCGATGTACGAGTTCATCCAGGAAGTCGAGTACTCTGTCAGCCTTGGGGCATGTGACCGTCTTGACCTCGATCCACTTAATGAACTTGTCGATGGCGACCAATACTCTGTTGAATCCACCTGGCGCAGTTGGGAGTGGCCCAATCATGTCGAGCCCCCAGCAGGCGAAGGGCCAGGTTGGCGGTATGGTGACTAGTTTGTAGGCGAGGACGTGTTGTTGCTTGGTGAAGTACTGGCCCCATTGGCACCTTCTGACAAGTTCTTTGGCGTCGCCCAGAGCTGTGGGACAATAGAAAGCTCGTCGGAAGGCCTTACTGACCAGCGTGCGAGAGGACGTGTGGTTGCCGCAAACGCCTTTGTGGATCTCCTCCAAGATGCCCTTGCCTTCTTCTCGGGGAACGCACTTCATGAGTACTCCAGAAGATGCACCCCGCCTGTAGAGCTTGTCTCCAACTAGGACGTAGGACTTGGCGAGGCGGATGAGTTGCTCAGCCAAGTTTTTGTCCGAGGGAACCTTCTGCTTGCTGAGTTAGTCGATGAAGGGTTGCCTCCAGTCCACGTCGATCATCATGACCTCCTGTCTAGCCGGGGGATGTGCTGGATCAGTGGTCGGCGGCACCGGCTCCGGGATGGATGGCGCGTGAAGCTTGTGGACGAAGACACCCGTTGGTACTTGAGCGCGAGTAGAACCAAGCTTCGACAGGACGTCCGCTGCAACATTGTTGTCGCGGACGACGTGGTGGAACTCGAGACCGTAGAACTTGTTCTCGAGCTTGCGGACTTCTATGCAGTAGGCGTCCATGTTCTCCTTGTTGCGGTCCCAGGACTTGTTGACTTGGTTGATGACCACTGCGGAGTCGCCATAGACTAGTAGCTGCTTGATGCCCAGTGAAGCCGCGAGGCGGAGCCCGTGTAGCAGAGCTTCGTACTCGGCTTCGTTGTTTGAGACCTTCCAGAAGATCTGTGGGACGTACTTGAGTTGTTCGCCCGTTGGGGAGATCAAGAGTACCCCTGCACCTGCGGCTTCGAGCTTGAGCGAGCCGTCGAAGTACATCACCCAGTGCTCTGGGCACTCGGTTGGAGTAGGTAGTTGATTCTCCCGCCACTCTGCCATGAAGTCGACTAGTGCCTGCGACTTGATGGCTGTGCGTGGCTTGAAGTCGATGTTGAGGGCGCCGAGTTCAACTGCCCACTTGGAGATTCTTCCAGAAGCATCTTGGTTCCGCAGGATGTTGCCGAGCGGGTAGTCGGTGACGACGGAGATCAAGTACTCCTGGAAGTAGTGTCGTAGCTTCCGCGACGTGATGAGCACTGCGTACAGAAGCTTCTGTACTGGCTGATAGCGTGCATTGGATTCTGGCAAGACCTCGCTGACGAAGTAGACTGGGCGCGGGACGGGGTAGGCGTGGCTGTCTTCCTGCCGCTCGATGATGATGGCAGTACTGACCACATGAGTAGTCGCAGTGAGGTAGAGCAATAGCTGCTCGCCTTTGCGAGGAGCCGTGAGGACTCGTGGCTTCGATAGAAGCTGGGCAAGGGATTGGTCTGCCTCTGGAGTCCACACGAACTTCTCTTGATGTTTGAGAAGTTTGAAGAAGGGGAGCCCCTGTTCTCCAAGCTTCGAGATGAATCTGTTCAGAGCCGCCATGCACCCGGTCAGCTTCTACACATCTTTGATGCACGTGGGAGCTTTCATGCTGGTGATGGCGGCGATCTTCTCGGGATTGGCTTCGATGCCGCGGTGGCTGATGATGAAGCCGAGTAGTTTGCCCGACGGTACACCGAAGACGCACTTGTTCGGGTTGTGCTTCCAGCGGTACTCTCGCAGGGATGCGAAAGTCTCTTCAAGATCGGCGATGAGCGTGTTGGAGTTTCTGGTCTTGACGACCACGTCATCCACATAGGCTTCGACGTTCTTGTTGAGTTGCCTCTCGAAGCAGGCTTGGATAGCTCGTTGGTAGGTAGCGCCGGTGTTCTTCAACCCGAAAGACATGGTCGTGTAGCAGTACGCGCCAAACGGGGTGATGAACGTGGTCTTCTCCTGTTCTTCTTCCTTTATCGCGATTTGGTGCTACCCGGAGTAGCAGTCGAGGAAGCAGAGCAGGTTCGCAGCCTGCCGTGGAGTTGATGACTTGATCAATCTGCGGCAACCCGAAGGGTTCCTTAGGGCAGTGCTTGTTGAGGTCGGTGTAGTCGACGCACATCCTCCACTCGTTCGAGTTCTTCTTGCGGACGAGGACGGGGTTGGCGAGCCACTCAGGATGGAAGACTTCTCTGATGAAGCCAGCCGCGAGTAGTTTGGCGAGTTCCTTCTTGATGGCGCCCCGTCTGTCGCCGGCGAAGCGGCGGAGGTGTTGTCGCTTCGGGGCAGCTTTAGGGTCAACATTGAGTGAGTGCTCAATCAACTCCCTTGGCACCCCTGGCATGTCCGCTGGTTTCCACGCGAAGATGTCGCGGTTAGCCCGGAGGAAGTTGACGAGAGCGTCTTCCTATTTTGGGTCGAGACCCGCCCCGATGGTGGTGGTCTTGCTGCTGTCGCCTGTCCCGAGATCTATTGTCTTGACTAGAACCTCCTCAGCTGGCCGAGGCTTGTTGGCTTTGTCCGACTTCTCTGGGATGTCGAGTTCACTTGGGACAAGCTTCTTCGACGCAGCGTAGATCTCCATCATTGCGTTGGGTACTTGATTCGTGGATGCGATTTCCACGACTTCTGTGTCGCAGTCGTGCGATATCTTAAAGTCCCCTTGTAGTGATAGTACACCCGCTGGACTTGTCATCTTGAGTACCAAGTAGGTGTAGTGGGGTACCGCAATCAACTTGGTGATAGCCGGTCTGCCGAGGATGGCATGGTAGGACGTCTCAAAGTCAGCGACTTCGAACTTGACGTACTCGGTACGGTAGTTGTCCCTTGTTTCCCCGAAGGTAATCGGCGAACCACCGAGCCCAGTGGGATAGCCGCGTTCCCGGGGACGATGCCGTAGAAGGGCGAGGTGCTCTTGGTGAGCATGTGGGTGATGTCGAGGTTCATCTTCTTCAAGGTTTTGGTGAAAAGGACGTTGAGCCCGCTTCCACCGTCGATGAGGACCTTGTTGAGCTTGGAGCCCGTGACCACTGGCTTCAGGACGAGTGCGAACCGTCCTGGTTCAGAGAAGCTT
The DNA here is from genome assembly GCA_947561735.1 of Cenchrus americanus. Classification (NCBI taxonomy): domain Eukaryota; kingdom Viridiplantae; phylum Streptophyta; class Magnoliopsida; order Poales; family Poaceae; genus Cenchrus; species Cenchrus americanus. The sequence goes on from OX387245.1 coordinate 188,732,688, forward strand.
GTCCATTGATCCGCGCGGGAGAAGGTGATGGGTACCTCCGACCACCTGAGAGGGGTCGGGACCGCTGGTTCAATGCTCATGACTTCTCGGGTAGCTTTCTGAGCCCGTCGGTTGGGTAGTCCGCCAAAGAGGACGTTGACCGTCTTGTCGGGTTCCTGGAAGTCGCCGTTGCCTTCGTCGGTCTTCTTCTTGCCTTTCTTGTCGTGAGGGTGTCGTGGCTCTGGAGTATCTTTGAGTGCTCGCCGGAGTTGGTAGCACTGCTCGGTGGTGTGGTTGCCGTCCAGATGCCACGGGCACTTCTCTTTCAGCAAGTCTTTGAAGCCGCTGGAGGTCTTCTTCGAGTTCTCCTTCACAGGGCGCTGGATAGCCGAGACAGTGTTGTCTGGCTTGCGCTTGCGGTTGGGACCCAAGTAGTTGTTGCTGCGACCGCCTTGGTTCCCGTTGTTGCTGCTGCCACCGCTCGTGTTTTGTTTGCTCTTGCCACGGATGGCATCGTACTTGGCATTGGCCTTGTCTTCTTCATCAGCCCAGGAGGTGATCATGTCCTTGAGGTGGGTGATGGAGCTTGGGCGGCGACGGCCGAAGTCTTTAAAGGTGCGACGGTGGTAGAGACCGTCTTGGAAGAGTTCGATGACTTTTTTGTCAGAGACATCGACTACTGTGGTGCGCTTGTCGAAGAAGCACCACATGTACTTGCGAAGGGTCTCGCCTTGTTCCTGCTTCACCATAGCCAGGTCCACGCGAGTACACGAGCGACCCATGGCGCTCGCGAAGTTGCTAGTGAACTACTCCTTCAGCTGGTCCCACTTGTCGATCGAGTACTTCTCGAGTGACTCGAGCCATGTAAGCGGTGCTTAGTCCAGACAGAAGGGGAAGTAGGGGCACTTGGTGTCATTGTTGCCACCAGCGTTCTCGATAGAGAGGGCGTAGCATCTGAGCCACTGCACTGGATCTTGCTTCGTGTCTTACTTGGTGATTCCCAGAGGCTTGAATTTCTCTAGGAGGAGTAGGTTGCGAAGTCGCGCAGAGAAGGCAGGGAAGTCGTCGTTGTCGCCTGCTGTGGAAGCCTTCTTGCGCCGTAGTTCTTCGATTTTCTGGCGGGCGTCGAAGCCGCCACGTGAGGCGCTGGAGACGTGGCTGTCCGCGTGGCCTCGGCCGCCGCGGTCGCCACCGCCCCCAGCTCTACTATTGGCCCCATGGTTGGAGCTCCCGCCGTCGCTGCCTCCGCCTCCAGGATCGCAGTGAAGGACGATCTCCCGGTCACCACCAGCGTTGTTGTCACCCTAAGAGGGGGCCACAAGCCATTGCCCGAGTATGGTTGGGGTTGGCAGGTAGCTCCGCTTGAGTACAGTTGCGACCGATGTCCGCACTGCGACTTGTTGCTTCGTTGTCGCGGTTCCTGACGGGAGGTGGTTGAGCGACCCTGGTGTTGACTCGCATGAAGTAGGCGTCTTCCGCGAGCTTGGCGACAACTTGTCCCGCGCGCATCCCTGAGCCTGACGTGCTATCGTAGTGATAGACATGAGGCATTGCTTTGGGGTAGTGTGTACCCGGCTCTCGACTTGGTCAAGTGCTTCTGCGAGATTGCGAATGGGGAGGGACTCGCGGAGACGTCGGCGCCGTTTGTTCCGCTTTCTGTTGCGTTCACGTCGGGCGTCTCTGTTGGCGGCGGTCTCGTCGGCGGGTGCGTTGGCGGACAACTCGTCCGTTGAGATGTCCTCAAGGTATTGGTCAGGGACCGTCCCTGAGGGCCCTGGCGTCTTGTTGGTAGTCATAAAGACTTGCCGGTCTGTGACAACCCGCCCAGCAAAATACCGTACTATTGCCTAAGACCGATCCACTTTGGTCATTAAGCAATAATAAAGTATCATCCTGTCGTTAGTTGCCGGGTTAACGCCCGGTAAATCACTTGAAAAGCAACAAGGATCGAATATATGCATTAAAACCCACTCGAAGGCGAGTCCAGAGATACAACAACATTAATATCCAGATTCGTACCCCGACGGGTTTAATTATTACAAACCATAGTTTTTGCCATGACGAAATAGTTCAGAGTTTTCGAAAGCAGCAGAAATAAGCTAACGGAAGCGAAGACACCACGGGAGGCCATCCATGATGCTTTCAGTAGTCGTCCTCCACCCACTCCAGCTCCCAGCCGGGAGGGATCTCTCCGGGCCACACATCACTGAAGGCATTACCTGGATCAACACATTATAGCAAGGCTGAGTATACTAATACTCAGCAAGACTTACCCGTCGGTGATAACTACTTCACCAGATCTAGACCATGAAAGGCTTTTTGTCTGCTGGGTTGCTTTGCTAAAAAGTAACAAAGAGTAGGTACTTACTTTCAAGATTTTAGCACAAATTCTAGTAGGTTTAGTCTTTACTACATTAGCCAACTAGTACAAACAAAGTTGTACAATACAATTAATCAAGCATAAAGTTCATCAACTTCCATCATTAGGGATCTCATGACTAGTGGAGTAAGTAGTCTCAGATAACGGTGAGAGGCCGACAATCGATTGATTTAAACCTTGCAAGGTAGACCCAAACACACGGTAGGCTGCCCACCAAGGTACAAATGCATCCCCGAGCCGTTTCCAAAAATCCCCGGGTCGGGATGAAAGGCCACAGTCTTTGGTGCAGGCTATCTGGCATGTCCCACCCAGTGCACCCAGAATCACCATACACCACCGGTAGCATGCCGTGAGAGCGAATCCCAAGAGTAGTGACAGTTCCATCCCTAGCCGTCTCATTAAGGTACTAGGCTTACCGGTCCCATACCCGACATGTGCTTAGTACGTTCAAAAACTTAACCCACATAACCACTGGACCGGAGCCCAGATCCCATGCTCTTACCACGTGAGCAATCCATTTAGGATATATTATGATTCCTATCTAGGAACCTATTCTCGCAAGTGAGGTCATCACCCGACTTGTAACGGTCCTATAGCTTAGCAGCTATCGACCTATCATATTAGTAACGACAAAGGTACCTAGGGATCATGCATCTAGGGTTTTCATTCAACTCCTGATCGTAAATGCACAATCATTCATAGATAATTGAATAAAGAATTTTAAGACTAGGTTAGATGCACCGGAGCTTGCCTTCGTCGGCTAGGTTAGCCTGGGTACCCTCGGTGTCGAGCACTTCCACGTACTGCAGCGAAGCTTCCGCTCCTCCTTCCTCGGTTTCCGGGACAAGCGAGTAATCTCCGTCCGGAAGATCTACACGGAATGCAATGCAAATTTAGGTAATGTGATAGTTTGTTGTCTTATCCAACTCTGGGTTGGTCATATTCACCTTAACAAGCATCTAGATAGTGTTTCTTTTTAGGAAGGTTATTGGGTGTACATGGGTTATCCTTTTATTGTACCTTTGAATAAAGGTTTTTATTATACTTATTATTTCATGTGAAGGCTTTAATTCCTTTTCTTTTCACAAGCAAAGGTATACATAATATTTTTATCCATGAATTAATCTCTTATCAGCAATGATAATTAATTATCTTTTAATCACATTAAATAATGCTTTCAAAAGGAAAAAGAATTAAATATGGGCTTTTCTTTATTTAATTTCTCTTTAATACTAAAAGGGCTTTTAAGCTTTCTATTAAGCAATTAAATTACCAAAAATTAAAGGAGTGTTTCTTAAGCATACTAGCACCTATCCTGGTCCATTGGACCCACATGTAAGTGATGGATGCTAGGAAATTAAATATTATTGAAAATAACAAAGGCTAACTAGTGATTCAAATTAAATGCATACAAAAATAAATAAGCATCAAAATGACCCAAACTTTCTCATGCATGCTCTCGGGTCCTAAACAAGCCTAAAGAACCAGCATATTCACTTAGAGACTCTACTGACCCTACTTCATTAATTTACAAAGGAAAACATGCACAAATTAATATTAAATATTTCTGTTAAACCAAAAATCATGATTAATTCACAAGAGGTGCGTTTTGACATATCAAGACAGTGTGCACAAGTTGGGCACAAGAACATAATATATCTAGAAATAAAAATCATCTAAGCAGTTTCTGCAAGAATGGAAAACAATTTATTGAACAAGATCTACTGCATAACTTTGTGCAATTTTTGGCACAGCATCTAGTCATGGCCTAACACACAATATATCCAAAAATAAGCTACAGAGGAGCTGTAGATTTAAAGTTATGATAGATCTAGGTTTTTCACATTTGTATTTTTCTTGTTAAAAACATCCAGAATCAGGCCATGAGAAAATAACAAAAGTTGTGGGATTCCTCTCCCTGAACCTAGCAAAATTAGTTTGGCATTTTTTTGATGTTTCTACAATTTTCTAGGGATTTTCTACTGCAATGGACCAACTAGCAAGAAAACCTAGATAACTTCTATTGCAAACCAGTCCCTAATTCACACAACAGCCACTGGGCTTCACAAATATGCCCCTGAAATTTACAACCGTGCCATTGCGGCGGCGGAAGAGCTCGTCGACGGCGATGTGGGGCCGGGCCAGGGCAACATGTGGCACGGGGGTGCGATTAGGCTCACCCCTAGCCGATTGGCGGTGGTGGCGGGGTCGGGGCGAGCTCCGGCGAGGGCGCACGGTGGCGGTCGGCGGTGGCACCCACGGCGGGCGGCGGTTCCGGCGGTGTGAGGGCAATGCTGTGAAAAGGGTAGCGACGCAAGCTTCTGTGGCTACTAGGGAGCAAGCCAGCGGGGTTGGTCGCACCGGAGGAAGGGCGGGGAGGTGAGTTCGCCGTCGGCTGGCAATGGCGGACGGGAGGAGGGCAGCAGCGCGCGGGGAAGGGGAAAGGATGGGGTTTAAATAGGCATCAACCCTCTGGTGACATCGCGGTGACGCGCGAGATGCTCGCCGTAGTACGGCACCCTCGGCCGGCGCACGTACGGTGGGGTGCCACCGGCGGACCGCCGGTCCGCGACGCGCCCGGGCCGGTACGGCGCGGCGCGGGATAACTCCGATGGTCTCGGGGTGCGGCGCATGGGGAGGCGTGTGCCTCGGGTGGCGGTAGCCTTGGGCGGCGCGGGGCGAGGATGCCGAGGCCGGCCGGCGCATGGCCGTGGCGCGAGGACACGCGCGACGTCGCGCGTGGCGGAGCTTGTTGACGGTGAAAATCCGTCAACCTAGCCATGAGTTTACCTTCAGTGTTGGCATGACTTTTGTATCTTATTCATTGGTACTAACCCCCGTGGTATAACAAGTTCACGTGTGCATGTCGGTTTTGGAGTTTAATGTTTATGCAGGATTTTACTGTTGAATGCAAGACTTTCGGGATAAGTTCATTAAGCACCTCATGACAAGACCTTGAAGCCCAATACAAGTCAAGCAATGAAGTGAACATGACTCCAAGAGCCCAAGGACCAAGGCCGAGAAGATGATAAACTCCGAGGACCGAACCAGAAAAGTGCTGAATCTTGCAAGACAAGGACTTGAGTCCAATTCGGAGAGAAACCGACGTCAAGGGCCCACATGCAAAAGGGGAGAACATCTAGAAGTCGTGGGAAGCAACACGGGCGAAGCGAGCCGCGGGATGGGCTGAATTGGGCCCGAGGCCGGCCGGCCCGGGCCGGCCGGCCCGGCCCACCGGGGCCCAATCGGCCTCTCCTTTGACCTAATTGCTTCTCGGGCTATAAATAGCCCCCCGACCGAGAGCCACGCGAACGGAAGTCGTTATTCGCCGCCGAGGAGCGAGAGAAGCTTGAGGGACACCATCTTGGAGATGAGGGTCGTGCTAGTTGTCTAGGGTTTCCCTAGCCGACGTGGGAACCTTGCATGGAAGACCACATCGGAGCTCGGAGCGAGGATCAAGATCGAGGGAGGGCCCCGGTGGTGATCTTGTTCATGTAATCATTCATGGTGAAGTTTGTAAGTGAATCCGATTTCTAGCGATTAAGTGCCTTCTCGATGATTTTGTTTTCTTCTTGGTTTTGCTTCTTCTACGATCTAGTTTGCGGCTAGATTACATAGGGTGCTCTTGTAGCCGCGGTGGCTAGAGGTGCATACCGGACCGGCCAAGTGATTTCAACTTGTTCTATCGAACTCGCCCTAGACTACCCGCATGAATAGGGATACGTTGTGACAGAACGGGGTTTCCGAAAGGCGGGCGTTTTCGGAGTCGGATGGAAGGCCACGATTTAAAGATGCTTTTAATGAGATTCGCTTTACTATCTTCGTCTATCTTGTTTGGAGCTACAACATAAGCATGATCTAGATTCTCTAGATTGGTTATCTCTTGCTTTCTCTTGTTACCTCTTTAGTAGATTAGATTAGATTCGTTTTCTTTATGAGTTAGTAGATTAGATGCAATTTAGTTCATCATAAGATAACTTACCTTGCTTTACTAGATTGAATCCTTGCGTTGCACATTGTTCCACGGATTCGATACCTTGGGTTCACCACTCGAGGGAAGAAGGGTCCCTTGACTACGACTGGAGACTTGTCCGCTTGCAAGTCATAAACGAAATTTGATACAACTATTAACCGTCAACAAGCCCCTTTTTCTGGCGCCGTTGCCGGGGAACAAGCAATCAAGATCCGATCTAGTATCGCTTATCTTTCAGTTTTTCTTTTGATTTTCTTTTGCATCTCTTATGTTTGATCATCCTCAAAAAGAAAAAAAATCAATCTAATCTAGCTTTGATTAACCCTAATTTTTCTTTTGTTAGATTTTTGTTTTATTGCTAACCCTAACCGGAGATGGTTGGCTACCTCTCCAAGAAACCCAAACTTTTTTGTGGATGATCCAGGAAAACTTTACAGGCAAAGGTGACGTGCAACACAAGCTAAAGGGGCGGAAACCCTAGATTCATAAGTCAAAGTCGAAGGACCATCAAAATCTCCAAGGGAATCACCACCTCCAAGTCAAGACGCCGGGAGGCCGTTCAAGATCAAGGTCTCAACTATCCGCATGACGATTGCGAGAGCTGAATGCATACGAGCCAGATTCCTTGAGTGGCATATCGGTTCACTTAAGAGGAGGATGGAGAAGTTGGAGATGGAGAAAGAAGCTCAACACCTAAAGGCCGCCGAAGCAAGATCCACATGCAAGGAGAGTGTTCATCGTGATGAAGATGCTAGACGCAAGTGGGACAACTTGCTGGGCGCCCGATGGGTAATAAAGAAGGATATCCGAGACAACTCCAAGGTCCCAAGACGGCGAAGGCTACTCAAACTCATTCCGGAGAGATGAAGGATCACACTAGAGACCATGAAGATCACGACCGAAGGACCGGAGTTCGAGATGCCGAGCCACAAGGAAGTTGTTGCATCCGTCAAGACCAAAGGACAAAGCCAGCCTGTGAAGACAAAAAAAAATTGACTAAGCCGAAGAAGAAGCCCGTGCCCAAGATGGTGCGGAAGTGGGTACCCAAGATTGCAACGCCCACAAAGAGCGTTGATCCGAAGTAATCAAGTGAAGAAGTCTAGCCATGGACTATAAACGAAGCGCTAGGCGGGAGGCAACCCGTTTCGTCAAGTCAAGAATAAGCTACCAGGAGGACAACCCGATTCCAGGTTTTTCAAGTCTTTTTAAATATAATTCAGTTTTGAATTTTACTACGCAAAACCTTAGACTTAGAATGGTTGAACAATATTAGAGACATAATTCTTGGTTGAATATTTTGCTTGATCATAAACCCTTTACATGAACCATCCTATGTTGTTTGCTTCTTTTTCGAGAAACCAAAACCAAAAAAATTCAAAACCTAACTCAACCTTTCATACTCTTTAAGATGTTGTGGTTGACTTGTTTTACATGCTAAAAACACTCGAGTAGAGCCACGACTTGTATCTAGATGTTATTTAAATTTCAGCATGTGGTAGGACTCGCGTGAACCTAGAAACTTGATTTTTGGTTGGTTTAAAAATCCATATCCTTGGTTTCTCTAAGATTAGAATTTTTCTAAGCCTCACTTAATTTTATTTCATTCAAAATCTCTCTCATCTAATCAAAATTAGGACCTAAACCTATGCCCCCATGATCAAGCCGGGAAAAGTTTGCTCTCAACTAATGAAGGCAAACAATACCGGTGAGACCGATATCAACGTAGTCGGAAAATATTTTCGACTTACATTTGTTTTTAATGGTTTAAAAACTTCTCTAAATTTATGCTTGATCTCTTGAATGGCTCTGAAAAGTATTTTTAAATTTCGAAATTAGACGAGTGCTTAGCCTTAGACACACTTAAAGGGAGGCAATCTAGTTAACCTAACCATGCATGCACCACGATACATCACGGGATGCCCCTCCAACATCTTTTATCAAACCACATGCAAAGTACAAGCATGGGGGGGCAGCCAAGGCTTTGTTTTGTAGGAATATCATGGATGCATGTGAGGCAAGGGAGTATGGAAGTGAGTCAAAGCGAAAACATCAAGTGGAAGGAGCAATAATGCAAGCGAAGGAGTGGACGGGAACGTTTGGAAGGTGTACGCGATCACGAAGCAACATGAATGCACTAGAGAAGAACCGAGCCGAGAGGAGGAGAGAGGTAAGTCTTTCATCCAACTCTTTGTTCATGTGCTCTTGTTTGTAGGCCGGAACCACCTTAGACTTAGCCATCCATCGCGTTTGTTTCGTGCAACAAATCACATCCTTAATCCACTCAAAGTCCAGACTCCAAAATAATATTTGTGTACCTTGTTACCGGGTGAAAACCTCGGATATATATTTGTGAGGGAGAGTGCTGCAATTATAGAAGAAAACTACAAGCCTTTTCACCGAAGAAAAAGGGATCATCGTCGTCTAAGCCATCAACCCCTTCGAAGAGTCACTCGGTTTCCGAGTTTCCTCGGAGTATGGAGGAGGACACGGCAGCGCCGAGGAGGAACCACACTCTTCTCCTCGGTGGCATGAGGGCCACACGAAACTCGTTTATTAGGTTTACCAAACTTCAATAACATATGGAGGAGCCGCCTGTCCAACCTCACCACTTGACACGATCATCCGCTCCACCTCCATGCGCTCCGTGGCATTCCAATGGGTTTATCATCACGACGGAGGAGGAGGTGAAGAAGCTCGCTCGCCTTGGGTAGAGGCTTGTAGCGAACGTCGACATCGACGACCAAGCTCTCCACATATTGGGTTTCACACGGGACACTGGTGCAATTCTCTAGCGGAATGTCGGCAAACACCCACAAGGAATTCGCCTAGGAAATTTTCATGACCATGGCGCATACCCTTGATGAAGGAGTGTTGAGTCTCTCATTCCGTTGGAGGGAGCCCACAAGTGGAGAAGAAGGAAGACATTGTCGGAAGGGTAACCTTGATCAATGATGCTATTTCTAGCACCTTGATGGGGTAATCTCCTTTCATCCATGGGTTGCAATCGATCTTGAGATGTAATCACACTTTGTTGGATTATCTATCTATCATCTTGTGTTGAAAATACTTTAATGCTTAAGGCTAGCAACCATGCCGCAAAGGGAGTAAAGGTCTCAATGCTTCCTTGGATCCATTCAACACAAACCTCAATAGATTAGATTCGTTTTCATGTTCAAAACGATTGCATGTTCTAGTATCGTAGACCCATGGGCGAGTGTCTCCTATTTTCAAAAGAAGCTCCGGAACAAGTATGTGCATGAAGGCACATGGGAAGGTTTTTGGAGTATGATCACGGGAAGAGACCATCAACGAAGAAATACTATCCGGAACCCATCATCCAAGTGTGTCACTTTTGTGCAAATGGATTTTTGGGAGAACAAGAGAGACAAAGATAACCAACACGGAGTTGAATTGGCTTTACTCGACTTTGATTGCCAAGTGGCCAATAGACCCCACTCACCTATGATCAACCGGTGGTGTTGTTAAGCAACATCGAGTTCGGGAGATATTGGTTCAGGGTGTTGCCTCTCCATATTGGCTATCTCTTTAAAACCGGGTATTACAAGGAACCCAAATCATCTCCTACCCGGGACTTCCCTAGTAATATATGAAGAGGAAAATATAAGAGTGAAGATGAGAGAGGAGGCTTCCAAGTGGCCTAGGTGAATTTGCCCCTTCCGGATTGAAGATTAAGACTTTTCTTGAGGGGAAGAAGATCGGTTAGAGGAAGGACTTCTTGTGCCGGCAAAGAAAAAAAAATATATAATAGAGAAGGATAAGGAGAAGGTTTTTCCACGAACCAAGAAGGAGGTGCACAACAAAATTATGTCCCACCATTGGGAGGAACCCCGGCGCCGCCGAATTACTACGGTGGTGTACCAATGCAAGCATGGGGGAGTGGTGCAGCCATACCCCCACCATTTTTGCGGTGCCCAACGTAGCCTCGGCGGAGCCATTTGCACACCTTCCTCAACCACAACAATGTGGCCACCATTGGAGGATACGCTACAAGGAACGTGCAAATTATTGCAGCCATCCTAACCAATGCAAACCAAATGGGTGAAGGAAATGCAATCATCGCTTATGCACTTGGACACCTTCACCTAGCACCGTCGGACAATTCATAGGAGTAGTGGTGCATTCCTATTACAAGTAAGGGGGTACAACAACCAAGACTATCAATATCAACCACCGGCGGAAGATTAGAGAGAGGAGGAGCTTTAGTCATCTTTCCTTTACCCCTTTTCTTTAATTTTCAGCTTGTATGCGCCTATGTTTGCGTAGTATTTTCAGCTTTACTTTAATTTTTAGTTTTCACTTTTATTTTCAGAATGTGTGTTAGTTTTTATTTTCATCATGAATAATGTCACCACCAAGTTTTTACCATTAGTAAAGTTACAAAGTTTGTGCCATCATGATATATGATTATAATTGCTGCTTTGTTTATCTTTGTAATTGACTTATGCATGTTTGAACTAGTGCTCTCTTAAAAATACAAATCTGAAATTATCTAAATGCTACCTTAATCTTTAGCGGAGGTTATGATAAAAATAAAGACCCATAGTGTTTTATGTGCTCTCAAGTTATGAATAGATTAAAGATGTCTTTTACGCTCAAAAATATCGCTAACCTTGTCATAAATATCACTTGTGTGTTGCTCAACCTATCCAGAGCCATATATATATTTGAGTGCATAAACCTTAGTGTACAAGATTTATTCTTGAGTGAGTTATTGCAGGCCATGATTTCTCTGGCTCGAGACTAAGAAGCTGGTCATTCCATTTTTGCGTATCTATCTTTTTGCTAGCCTTTTATCCGTGCATTGTGTATCCCCACATTGGAGATCTCACAAACCTCGCCGGATATCCACCCTTAAAACCACATATCATCTTTTGTGATTACCTCCTTGACCACAACCTATCGTTGAGAATGGATCATCAATTCAAGGAAGATCGCAAGAAGGTGACGACATTGAAGATTTCAAGTATCTCTCCAAAGGAAAATTATTTCCGGTACCTACCTTATTTTTCGCCTCGTTGCTCGAGGACGAGCAACGTCTAAGCATGGGGGAGGAGGTAGGTACGGTGCAGTTTTAGAGTTCAAAAAGGGAGTATTTTTTTAAAAAAAATGAAATGATGAATGAAAAAAAAACCGGCGATATACGTGACTTCCAAGGTGAAGGTCTCACAAAAAGAAAGAAAAAAATATATATATATATATAATGAATAAAAGAAAGAAAGAAAGAAAGAGAGAAAGAAAAGAATGAGAAATATGAGAAAGAGAAAAAATATATGCGTAAAGTGAACTCCCCGGTTCTCTAAGAGTGCATTCAAGGCTTCAAGTTTAAAAGATCCATTCTCATTTTCCAACCATGTGCAATCCGATAACGAGGACTTCCTTTGTGCCTCGGGATCACTCTTTGCCATTTGCACATGTCCACTCATCTAAAAGCGTGTGTATTTTTCTCTTTCCCCTCCTTGATTTAACATTATTTTCCAATGACCTTTTTGACGAGTCTCGGTAAGACCATGAGAAGCTTGTCTTGTTTTGACAACACCTCATTTATAAAATCTTGTTAGGACTAAACTTTCCCAAAGCTCCATATAAAGCCTACCACACATATATGTTATGAGGGGGAAAGGAGTAGAATATATAGGCTTGAGAGACAAGTGAGATGAGAGTTCATGAGCAACATGCAAGGTGATTTAAATTTGTGAACTTGGTTTAGCTCTTTTCTTTATCTCGTTCTTTATTTCAAAAATTCTGAGATCTATTTAAACTTTGTGAGCATGTTAATACTTGTGGGATAAGCTTAATTAAATATCCGCCCTCCGTAGGGATGAAGGCTAGTACATTATGGAACTTTAACGAATTAAACTTTTGAGAGCATTATGTTTTTTTTCATGTATGATCAAGTGCAAGGTTTAAACATTGACGGGCAACGATGATATCCATCAAAGGCTTACTCGAGGACGAGCAAGGTTTAAGCATGGGGGAGATGTTGGTGGTGAAAATCCGTCAACCTAGTCATGAGTTTACCTTCGGTGTTGGCATGACTTTTGTATCTTATTCATTGGTACTAACCCCCGTGGTATAACAAGTTCACGTGTGCATGTCGGTTTTGGAGTTTAATGTTTATGCAGGATTTTAGTGTTGAATACAAGACTTTCGGGATAAGTTCATTAAGCACCTCATGACAAGACCTTGAAGCCTGATACAAGTCAAGCAATGAAGTGAACATGACTCCAAGAGCCCAAGGACCAAGGCCGAGAAGATGATAAACTCCGAGGACCGAACCAGAAAAGTGTTGAATCTTGCAAGACAAGGAGTTGAGTCCAATTCGGAGAGAAACCGACGTCAAGGGCCCACATGCAAAAGGGGAGAACATCTAGAAGACGTGGGAAGCAACACCGGGCGAAGCGAGCCGCGGGATGGGCCGAATTGGGCTCGGCCCAATCGGCCTCTCCTTTGACCTAATTGCTTCTCAAGGTATAAATAGCCCCCCGACCGAGAGCCACGCGAACGGAAGTCGTAATCCGCCGCCGAGGAGCGAGAGAAGCTTGAGGGACACCATCTCGGAGATGAGGGTCATGCTAGTTGTCTAGGGTTTCCCTAGCCGACGTGGGAACCTTGCATGGAAGACCACGTCGGAGCTCCGGAGCGAGGATCAAGAAAGAGGGAGGGCCCCGGTGGTGATCTTGTTCATGTAATCATTCATGGTGAAGTTTGTAAGTGAATCCGATTTCTAGCGATTAAGTGCCTTCTCGATGATTTTGTTTTCTTCTTGGTTTTGCTTCTTCTATGATCTAGTTTGCAGCTAGATTACATAGGGTGCTCTTGTAGCCGCGGTGGCTAGAGGTGCATACCGGACCGGCCAAGTGATTTCAACTTGTTCTATCGAACTCGCCCTAGACTACCCGCATGAATAGGGATACGTTGTGACAGAATGGGGGTTCCGAAAGGCGGGCGTTTTCGGAGTCGGATGGAAGGCCACGATTTAAAGATGCTTTTAATGAGATTCGCTTTACTATCTTCGTCTATCTTGTTTGGAGCTACAACATAAGCATGATCTAGATTCTCTAGATTAGTTATCTCTTGCTTTCTCTTGTTACCTCTTTAGTAGATTAGATTAGATTCGTTTTCTTTATGAGTTAGTAGATTAGATGCAATTTAGTTTATCATAAGATAGCTTACCTTGCTTTACTAGATTGAATCCTTGCGTTGCACATTGTTCCACGGATTCGATACCTTGGGTTCACCACTCGAGGGAAGAAGGGTCCCTTGACTACGACGGGAGACTTGTCCGCTTGCAAGTGATAAACGAAATTTGATACAACTATTAACCGTCAACAGAGCTCCGGGTTTAAACGTTTCGTTGGTGCCCTATTTGAGCGAACTGTTCTCCAAAAATTTGAATAAAAGTTGACCAAGTGATGAATACCAAAGTTGTAGATCTAGCTACCCTTGACAAATGCTACAAAGGCTATATAGGGTTTTTCTGCACAAAATTTGAATTATTTGAATGCCAACTTTGAATGCCAGCAGGGTTTTGCAAACAGTGAAATCTGCCTTGCAGTTGATTTTTCAAGCTTTTCCTCTCAAAATTGGAAATGCCAATCTACATGAAAGTTGTGTCCCTCAACAAGATGGACAACTTTCATAAAGGTAGATTTTGAAGTGTTTAGGTGAATTTTGGAGAACGCGGCAAAAGTTCCAGGCGACATTCGCTGACGTCAACGGTTAAGCCGGTTTTGACCGTGTCTTTGGCCAAGGGTCCACTATGGGTCTGTGTAGGCTTGGTCAAGGGGTTCATTAGGGTTCATTGGCGAGGTTTTCGAGGTGATGACCCAGGTTGACCTAGGTTTGACCGGTGTTTGTCCGGTTTGACTCGGCTGATCTGGTCATTAGCGTTAATGACGGTAATTAAAAACCTGGGGCGCCACACGGTCGGGAGAGCCAATGCTGGAGTCGGTTGTTGCCACCTCTGTAGGAGTGTGCTCCCCAGCTGGAGCAAGTGGTGTTCCCTCCTGGAAGGGAAGTGAGTCGAGGTAGGCGACGCAGCGTGAGTTCCCTCATGTCAAGTCTGCGGGCTTGCAATCTGGCTAGTAGAAAAAATCTTCCGGCGGGTGTAGATGTTATAACTAGGCAGGAAGCTGGTCCTGACAGGGGTTGCTCTATGGTGTTGCTTTCGGACTCGGGATCGTCAGGGTACGCCCCGAAGTCGAACTCGTAGGAGGAATCCGAGTAGAAGCCGGAGAGAGGATTGGAGTCCGAGTTGTAGCCGGGGCCGGTGTCGGAGTCCGAGTTGTACTCGGGTACGATCTCCTTGCCGGCCCGGCACGTGGTGGGAGCCCTCGAGTGGGCCCTGCTGACGTTGCGGGGGCCACATGCGAAGCGCTCACGGGGTGGGGAGGCCGCACGCGATGGCTGGGTAGCCGGCTCACATGCGATAGCCCACGGGGATGCCTAGTTCGAGTTGGAGTCGGATCCAAGCTCGAAGTCGGCGTGTTGGTTGTAGAGCGAAATTTCGCCGAATTTTCCGGCGAGATTGCCCGTGACTACCTAGGGAAGCGTCACGAGTCTAGTCTCCGGGTTGGGCGACATGGTGAGGCGGCGTTGGAAAGATCCAGCGCCGTCAGCGGTGCAGACCCAGGAGCCGAAGACGAAGGTGTCGCCGCGCTTGAAGGCGACAGTTGGCTTGATGAAGATGGAAGCTGTCGAGTTCGCCATGTGATCTTCAGCGAGATCCCCTACCTTGCGCGCCAGCTGTCAGTGTTTTAGACCAGCAACCTACTGAGGGGAGTACCCGAAGTAGATGAATGTGGCCTCGCCGAGATCAGTAACTCGAAGGAAGAGACGCGTGGCACACAATTTAGCCAGGTTCGGGCCGTGAGGTGCGTAATACCCTACGTCCTGTATGCTGCGTAGCTCTGGATTGATTGGGTGTGATTACAAGATGGCGTAATCTGATGCGTATATGAGAGAGGAGAGCTCCCTACCTCGCCTTATATAGTCCGGGAGGCAGGGTTACAGGTCGGTTTAGGGAGAGAGTATTAGTTGTGCACGTCTAGGAGTCCTCTACACAGTACATGGTACGCGTAGCTTCCTATCCGAGTACTTCTCCACTGCGGTCCTTGCGCCTCACGCCAACAGGTACCGTGCGGCACAAGTCGGGTAGTCCCAGGAGCCCACCGAGTAGTCGGTCCTGGTACCCACCGAGGTAGTGGGCCCAGGGAGGTCCATACGACAGAGGGGAAGAGAAAAATATACACACTTGAGATAGGTGGACATGTGCAAATGGCAAGAGTGATCCGAGGCACAAAGGAAGTCCTCGTTATCGGATTGCACATGGTTGGAGAATGAGTATGGATCTTTTAATCTTGAAGCCTTGAAATTCCTAATGCAGTTTAGAGAATCGGGGAGTTCATTTTATTTTTACACACTCGCATTTTTTCTTTTTCTTATACACATTTCTTCTTTCTTTCTTTTTCTTTCTCATTTTTTCTTTTTCTTTCTCATCAAAATTTTTTATTTGCTCCCTATTTGCTCCCCTTTGAACTCTAAAATTGCATTGTACCTACCTCCTCCCCCATGCTTAGACGTTTGCTCGTCCTCGGCCAAAGAGGTGATAGAGATAAGGTAGGTACCGAGAATAGTTTTCTTTTGGAGAGATACTTGAAATCTTCAATCGTGGCACCGTCTTGTAATCTTCCTTGAATTGATGATCCATCCTCAACGGTAGGTTGTGGTCAAGGAGGTAATCACAAAAGATGATTTTTGGTTTTAAGGGTGGATATCCGGCGAGGTTTGTGAGGTCTCCGATGTGGGGATACACAATGCACGGATAAAAGGCTAGCAATAAGATAGATACGCAAAAACAGAATGACCTACTTCTTAGTCTCGGGCCAGAGAAATCATGACCTGCAATAACTCACTCAAAAATAATTCTTGTGCACTAAGGTTTATGCACTCAAATATATATACGGCTCTGGATGGGTAGAGCAACACACAAGTGATATTCATAACAAGGTTAGCATTACTTTTAGGAATAAAAATCATCTTTAATCCATCTAAACTTTGACAGCATATAAAACACTATGGGTCTTTATTTTAATCATAACCTCCGCTAAAGATTAAGCTAGCATTTAGATAAATTCAGATTTGTATTTTAAGAGAGCATTAGCTTAATCATGCATAAAACAAATACAAAGATAAAAACGGCAATTAAAATCATATATCATCATGGCAAAAATTTTGTAACTTTACCAGAGGTAAAAACAAGGTGGTGTCTTTATTCATGATGAAAACAAACTAACATACATGCTGAAAATAAACTAACACACTTGCTGGAATTTAAATAAAAACTGAAAACACAAGCAAACACAAGCTGAAAATTAGAGAAAAAGGGAAAAGAAAAAGGAAACTAAAGCTCCTCCTTCTTCCTAATCCTCCGCCGGTGGTTGGTATTGATGATCTTGGTAGTTGTACCCTTGCTCATAGTAGGTTTGGACATCCCCTCCAACAAATTGATCCGGCGGTACTAGGTGAAGACGCCCAAGCTCATAGGCAATATTTGCATTGCCTTCACCCAATTGAGCCGCGTTGGATTGGATGGCTACGACGTTTTGCATGTTTCTCGCAGCATACCCTCCAATTATGGCCATGCTTTGTTGTGGTGGGGGGTATTTTGTGTAGGGCTCCGCAAAGGTTACGTTGGGCACCACATAATTGTCGGTGCGGAATGTAGTCCCGACACTAACTAGTAATAAGCGCTGAGATCTGCCTCTCGATGGTCGGTGCTAA